>CM060944.1:515321828-525321828 GCA_030765085.1 Allium cepa | reverse complement strand
TTTTGTATTCCTATCCCCTTCAGCTACCCATCTGAGTCTTAATTGTTGCTTCCTCATATCAGACTCAACAGCAAGAGCAAGGTTAAGGTCATTGAAAAGAGAAGCTTCCCTTTCAGCCAAGAGGGGACAGTCAGGATGATCCATCATTTGCACCTGAGCTTCCTTTAACTGGACCATGAGCTTAGAAGATTGAAGATTGCCATTTCCATACCTTTCCCTTGCCCAAACCCTCAAGACTTCCTTAACTGCACTGAGTTTCCTACAAAAAATAAAAGTTGGGTTTCCAAAAAACCTTTTTGTCCAAGCATTAGATATAACAACGTGATATTCAGGATGATGAGCCCATGCATTGTAAAATTTAAAACCTCTTTTGGCTTCCAATGGCTTTTTCCCAATGGTCAAGATTAGGGGGGAGTGATCAGATAGGATTGGATGGGGCAGAAAGGTGGATATGTTAGGCCATATGGATAGAGCTTTGAAATTAGAGAAAGTGTGATCAATGTTAGAGAAAACACAGGCACCATTTCTTGACCGGTTATTCCAAGAGAAGGGGGCACCGAATTTGTTAACTGGAAATAAAGAAGAGTGATCAACAGCAGAGTTTAAGGGGATAATGTCCCTAGGCAAGAGAGGAAGACCCCCATGTTTAATAGATAATGACAAGCAGCAGTTAAAATCCCCAAGCAATAACCATGGATGAGTGTCTTGTCTAAAAGCAAGAATAAGTTCGAAAAGAGATTGTCTGGCAGAGGGGAAGTTGTAAGCGTAAATGAAAGAAATATAGAAAGAAAGGGTGGAGTTGAAGTATTTAGCACGAAAATGCATTATTTGAGGAGTTGCAAGGATAAGATCTAGAGTAAGCTGTTCAGGATTATGAATGACCATAATTCTACCGTAGCAAGCTTCAAGTAGATTGTGGTGTAAGGACCAAGTAGGGTTAATGTACTTAGCAGCATGAAGAGTTAGTGGCAAGTTCAATTTGGTTTCAAAAATAGAAAAAACAGATAGCTGATGAAAAGATATCAACTGTTTCACCTGATCAAGTTTGAGGAAGTTATGGGAGCCTCAGATATTCCAAGCAGCTATATTGTGTATCATTTATTATCCCAAGTTTAAGTGAGATCCATCTCTCATGCTCCTAGTGACTGGAGAATTAATTCTTGTGAATTTTTGATTTTGGTTTTTTAACTTTTTCGTATTTTTGCTTTTGTCATCAACAGATTGTTGATAACTGTCTTCAGTTGGCTCATTAGGTGGCGATTCCAACCTGGAATTAGCCCAGAAATACATAAGGCTGACATGGCACTGGGTTGATGGGAGAGGGAAGAGAAGGGGTGGAAGGAGAAGTTGACAAGGAGGGTTGAGGCAGGGAATGAAAGCTATACACAAAGTCAAAGATTTCTTGTTGTAATGTGGTACAGAATAATTCCTCCAGTTTGTCTGAATCTGAAACGATTGCTTGCTGACTTGTGGGAAGTGGAGTTTCAAAATTGGGATAGGAGCGTGAACTGCGTGAGATCTCACTATTGATTGCATGCACATGAGATACCGATACATGCACAACTTGGTTTTTATTTCCTTCCAGAGGGAACAACAAGACATTCTGTTCAGCAAAAGAAACATCTGGTTGTTTGAAAGGAGCTTGCCTACCTTCCAAATTTTGTGGGCTACAATCATGCAAATGATTTGAAGTTGCTATTAAATCAACATTTTTATCCCCTGAAGTTGTCAAAACTACACAGTCACCCTCGGACTCCATGTCTTTTAACACATCAAAAATGTTGTTAGTCAATATTGTTACATGTTCAGTACCATTTTCGTTTTCCACCACCTGAACCTCATTTCCACTTCCATCATTTTTTGTGTGCCTTGGCGTCATTATCTCGCTCAAAACTGTTATCAGCAGAAACAACATCAAAAACTAAATTATCATCCTTTACTTGCCTCTCATTAGTAATTTCAATCTTATCTCTTTGCTTCTTGTTAACAACTCTCTTCCAGATCTGCTTTTTCTTGATTGTCTGCTTTCCTATCTTCTGCTCAGTTTCAAAATCTTCATTCACCTTGTCTTTCAATTTTATTTCTTTCTCTCCTCTCACATTACACTCTCCTTCTTTCATGCAAACATTCGCCAAATGCCCAAAAACTTTACGAATAGTACAAATTTCTGGTTTCCAAAGATAACTAACCTTTATCATCTGAGTTGACCCATCAACTAATTTAACTGGAAACTCGTCAACCAAAACTTGATTTGGAGTGACGTCAACTAAACACTTGGCATAACCAATGCGCTCCAGTTTATCAGTTGATGTATCCAAACAAAGAAATCTTCCACTTCTAGAAGCTAACCAGTTAATCCCTAAATGAGACCATGCATAAAGAGGTATATTCGATAACTTTAACCAAACTGGCACTGATTTTATAGTACTGCAGCTATTTCCAATGTATGGATCCCATGCCTTAATTATGAAAATCTTGTTTCGAAGAAAGGTTGGATCGGCCTCAACGATTCTCCTTCTGTCCTCAGCACATGACAGAAAGAAAAGGAACAAAGTTCCATCAGATTTTATGGTGACTTCGCCCTTGAGCTTCCACAGTTTTTTTAAATGAGTGATTACTGTCAAGTATGATAGGGGTTTATCAAGGAAAAAACCTACTAACCATCCTCCCCAAACTACTGCCAGCTTCCAGCACATTAGGGGGGAAACTAACACTTAGCCATCATAAGATAGCTGAAAATCAACAGGGGAATAAGCTCCAGCATTTCGCGGTTTGCTTTGAAGAGGGAGGACCAAGAGGAGGAAGAATAAACGGAATGGATTAGATTGGGCAAGTCAGTAGGCGGAGCAGGGGGAGGTAGGTTTAGGGGGGAGTTTGGAAGGGATGCCGAAAGCAGAGAAGGAGGAGGAATAGTTGAAAGCAAGGGGATCTCAGAAAAAAAGGATGAAGTAGGGGGATGGGTATGGGCGGGGGCGGGAGCGGCCATTAAAAACCAAAAAAAGAAAATGTGACTAAATGGATTTTTATTAGCAAATAAACATATTTTAATTATTTAATGATGATGATAAAATGTTTTCAAAATTTGTTTACCATTGTAGATAGTTCAAATCAAAATAGAAAATGTGATCGAAGAATGCTTTTCGAAATTTCGACTTTTCGACATGCGAAAGTCATCAGTAACATTGCGCGCACTTGGTGCATCATGCATACATACATACATGCATACATACATATATGACAGGATTAGTAATAATAAAATAGTCTTATTTACATAGTAACACATATTTAATCAAACATAAAATTGGATGTGACAAATTATGTTATAAAATGGATATACATACATATAAGCACACTTATGTATGTACAAATACCATGTCATGCCTTAAGTACCCTACAACATGGCCAAGAGGGTTAACGTATATAAGAGTGAGAGGGGAGGTATGGGGGTGCATGCATGTGTATATTGTTTGCGCCAAAATTGGTCACAAACCCCAAATATCGTGAAAGCACTAGTGTATGAATACAAATCAGCAATATTCAAACACAAATCACAGATCTCAGCAAACAACGAACAACAATTCAGAAATCATAAACAAGAACACACGATTTATAGTGGTTCGGCTATCTTCAGCCTACGTCTACTTCAACGGTTTTAACCTTTATTGATATTCTTTGCTGGTTACAAGTGATTGCAGCAGTTATAATAATTGTATTTCGGCTATATCAGCTATGGAAGGGAGTAGAATTGATTTCGGCAGAGTCTGGACGTTTAATGGCCAAAAGATCCTTTTCCTGTTGGTTCTGGGGCTCTATTTATAGATGTAGAAGGCTCAGATCTTGCACAAATCTCGGGAGACTTTTTCTTGCACATGAGTGTGCCCACGCGACCAACCTCAGGAAGTTTCGAGTCCATCTATGATCGATACGAAGTCATTTCGTGTCGATCAAGATGATGTCCAATTGAGCTGAAATTTGGTGGAGATATTCTTCATCATGGATGCAAGCTTCTGTGAAAATTTCATGGCATTTGGATCAGTAGATCTCGAGTTATCGTGGATTCAAAATGATGATCTTCGTGTGGCTGTCGGCTTCGAATCCATGGCTTCGAATCGATGCCTTCGACTCCATCAGCTCACGTGGTTCTGTGATGAGGTGGCGCGCGTCCTTCGAGTCGATCCGATCTTCTCTCCGGGTTGAACGCATCAATCCCTTAGATCTCGCCTAATTCGCATCGAGGACCAACACGTCATTTAAGCTTGTTGACTCGGTGGATTCGAAGTAATAGTCATCCATGAATTCGAACAACTAATGGATGCGAAGTGATTTCACCGATGGATTCGAAGAGCGGTTGTTTGATGGATTCGAACCACGGCTCGCTGATGGATGCGAACTAGATGGAGTCGAACTGGGGCGTGAGGATGGGTACGAACTTGATCGATACGAACAAGATCGGTTCAACGTGACTAACTCCCTATGAATTTGAACCTGATGGATTCGAATGGAGCGAGACGATGTCATGTTGATGGATTCGAACCTGATGGATTCGAATGGACCATCACCTCGACCTCTTCATGGATACGAACATCATGCTCTTTCCTTAGATTGAATTGATCATAACTTGCACATACAAGCTCGGATTGACTTGAGATTTGAAACGCTGGCTTCTTCAGCTTTGCTCATCATGTCCTGTCAATTGTGGCCCGATCCGGACTCAGACAAAATTCATCGATATCCATGGCGAACCTACAGCGTATAATCGATATTTGTGACTAGTAACCATTGAGTTTCTGTTAACTTTTGGGTACCTCCACTTTGCCAAAAGGCGGGATAACACTTTGCCCCCCAAAACATGCCTTTTTGTAAAAGGTATGTTTTGAACAGTCTAAATCAAGTGTAGTAAATTCAGGTTTTATTCATAACTGTAGTATTATCAATCAAGTTTATGGCTGTTTGAATCCAAATCGTTATCAATTACTTTCAGTGGAAATCAAGAATGAAGTTTTTTAATCTCTCCGGATTATCGTTGGTCACTCTAGACCCTCGACAAGCCCGTTCCAGACTTGACGATTGAGTAGAAAGATCCCATTGCACTCCGGCCCTAGCTAGGGCATATAGCGATGTCTTGGTCGTTCTAAACCGATCATAGCCTCTCCGGGCTCTTGCTGGATCCCATCCTGCCACTCTCCGGTGAAGGGGAAACAACGTTAAGTGAGTCGATCCTGTCGCTCTCCGGCGAAGCAACTCACTTCCTGCACTCCGGTTCAGTGTATCTGAACATTAAACGATGTCATGGTCGCTCTAGACCGATCATAGCCTCTCCGGGCTCTTGCTGGATCTCATCCTGTCACTCTCCGGTGAAGGGGAAACAGCACTTAAGTGAGTTGATCCGGTCGCTCTCCGGCGAAGCAACTCACTTCTTGCACTGCGGACCCTGCCTCTCCGGGTAAGGTCATAAAGCGATCATTTGTATATTGGTATTTAATGTTCATCCTTTAACTCTCTGGTCAAAGGTTTATTTCAAGAAATTCAAATTCATTTATTAAATTCAGGTCCTAGATGTTCAATCTCAAACATCAGGAAAAAGCTAAACATTGCCTCTCTGGGCATATCGGTCTATCTCCATCTCAGAGCATGCCTAGGGATCTTTCCGGTTCCCATACATGAGTAAGTGGAGTAATCGTTTATTCTGAAAACAAATCTAAATGAAATCATTCGACCGAAGTCCGAATCCTAGACTCGGCCCTTGCCATCTTTAATCAGTGGATGACGAGTCGTGATCCCGATCCGGGATCGTTCCTGTTAGGTGGAGGCGGTAGTTGTTCAGGCCTTACCGCCGCTGTCCGTTCTCTGACATATTGTGGCAATCTACCACTCCTGGCATGTTCTTCCACCTCATCCTTTAGGTGGCGGCATTCATCTATGGCGTGCCAATGCAGCTCATGGAATAGGCAGTATTTACCAGTTTTGCGCTCCCGCTCCGTAGGATCTCTCCTGGGTGGCTTTCGATAAGGGAGTTGCCCCCGAGTATCAGTGTAAATTCGTTCCAGGCCTACAGTCAAATCTGTGTATTGCCTGAATCTAGGTTCTCGGAATTTCTTCCATTTATCAGGACCATCGTATCTGTCATCATGTTTCCTCTTTCCTTTATCTACTCCGGACTGTTCCCTGGAGGTTCCTTCGCTTTGCGCAGCGTATATTTCCTGCCTCTCGGCTCGTGATTCTTCTAATCGGGTGAAATTTTTAGCTTTATGATAGAACTCTCCGAGATCTTGCGGTAGATCTTTAGTCAGAGAATCTTTGAATTGGGTGCCTTCCCCAACTCCTGCCACTGCCGCCATCAAAATCATTGATGGATCTGGACGATCTACAGAAGTCACCGTTTCATCGAATCTTAGTAGAAAATCTTTTATGGACTCTCCGGTCCTTTTCTTTATCGAGGCTAAAGTCATCACACTCTTGGGTCGCGTCACATGGACCCTAAACTGTCTCATGAAGCAGTCTACAAGCTCGCCCCACGTTCTGATTGATCCAGTCTCTAGTTGCCTGAACCAAAGCGTAGCCAAATCTGACAAGTATAGAGGGAAGCATCGAGCCATCACTTCCTCGGATGCCCCCAGCACTTCCATGTGCCTAATATATCTGGTAATGTGCATGGTTGGGTTTGACCTCCCGTCATAAGGATCTAGCATTGGTAGTTTGAATTTTGCGAGGTTCCTTGCATTTCTGATGTTTGGAGTGAACGGACTCCGACTGACTTCTTCCAAGCCTCCGCCAGACAATCCTCCTCTCATGATTCGTCGCATTAAACCAATCATTCTCTCGTCTCCGTCCAGGGGTTGACCCTTGTCAAGCTTCTATCCTGCCCCCCGAGCCATGAAGGGAATTCTAGTACATACTCTTCGGGTGGCTCGTTAGCATAAGCATTGGCTCCAGCTTGTTGAGCTCCGTCTACTGGTCTTCCAGTATCGGACCCTGAGGGTCTGCCCCCAAGTCCTTGTTGATCACCTTTAGCTCCTGCATTCTGGTCTTGAACCTGACCTTCATTAGCTTCTGTAATCCTGATTCCTTGTCCCGCACTTGCAGTTGTTGTAGTTGGTCCAAGGTTTTGCACATTTGCCGCCCTCATTTGTTCGAGGAAATTCTGCAGCATCTCCTGTTGAGTCTTCATCATGCTTTCGTGTAATGAATTAGCCATAGCTTTCATCTCATCTCTAGTGATATACATAGAAGCCTGTCCCTCTCCAGCTCTAGGGGATGCTTCTTGGCTTCCTCCTTGTTGGCTCCGATCAGCTCTTTGTCTTGTTTATCGAGTCATTGGTCTCTGAACCGGGATTCTTCAAACTCTTAAATCTGAATTCTGAATCTGGTGTAGCGGGTGCTAGTCCTTCTCAGTGAAAGCACCAAGTGTTTGCGCCAAAATTGGTCACAAACCCCAAATATCGTGAAAGCACCAATGTATGAATACAAATCAGCAATATTCAAACACATATCACAGATCTCAGCAAACAACGAACAACAATTCAGAAATCATAAAAAAGAACACACGATTTATAGTGGTTCGGCTATCTCCAGCCTATGTCCACTTTAAAGGTTTTAACTTTTATTGATATTCTTTGCTGGTTACAAGTGATTGCAGCAGTTACAATAATTGTATTTCGGCTATATCAGCTATGGAAGGGAGTAGAATTGATTCCGGCAGAGTCTGGACGTTTAATGGCCAAAAGATCCTTTTCGTGTTGGTTCTGGGGCTCTATTTATAGGCGTAGAAGGCTTGGATCTCGCTTAAATCTCGGGAGACTTTTCTGGCACGTGAGTGGGCCTACGCGACCAACCTTAGGAAGTTTCGAGTCCATCTGTGATCGATATGAAGTCATTTCGTACCGATCAAGATGGTGTCCAATTAAGCTGAAATTTGGTGGAGACATTCTTCATCATGGATGCAAGCTTCTTTGAAAATTCCATGGCATTTGGATCAGTAGACCTCGAGTTATCGTGGATTCGAAATGATGATCTTCGTGTGGCTGTCGGCTTCGAATCCATGGCTTCGAATCGATGCCTTCGACTCCATCAGCTCACGTGGTTCTGTGATAAGGTGGCACGCGTCCTTCGAGTCGATCTGGTCTTCTCTCCGAGTTGAACGCATCAATCCCTTAGATCTCGCCTAATTCGCATCAAGGACCGACACGTCATCTAAGCTTGTTGACTCGGTGGATTCGAAGTAATCATCATCCATGGATTCGAACAACTGATGGATGCGAAGTGAAGTCACCTATGGATTCGAAGAGCGGTTGTTTGATGGATTCGAACCACTGCTCACTGATGTATGCGAACTAGATGGAGTCGAACTGGGGCGTGAGGATGGGTACGAACTTGATCGATACGAACGAGATCGGTTCGAAGTGACTAACTCCCTATGGATTCGAACCTGATGGATTCGAATGGAGCGAGACGATGTCATGTTGATGGATTCGAACCTGATGGATTCAAATGGAGCGAGACGATGTCATGTTGATGGATTTGAACCTGATGGATTCGAATGGAGCGAGACGATGTCATGTTGATGGATTCGAACCTGATGGATTCGAATGGACCATCACCTCGACCTCTTCATGGATACGAACAGCATGCTCTTTCCTTAGATTGAATCGATCATAACTTGCACATACAAGCTCAGATTGACTTGAGATTTGAAACGCTGGCTTCTTCAGCTTTGCTCATCATGTCCTGTCAATTGTGGCCCGATCTGGACTTAGACAAACTTCATCGATATCCATGGCGAACCTACAGCATATAATCGATATTTGTGACTAGTAACCATTGAGTTTCTGTTAACTTTTGGGTATCTCGACTTTGCCAAAAAGCGGGATAACATATATATTTAATTATAACCACATTATGTATATTAAATAAAATTCCTAGGCTTATATATACCCCTCTCATTCCTATATCCTCTTCTTTGTTTTCATTTACATTTTCTTGTTAAAACTCTCTTCTTATCTTCATGTATTTCAATGGCTTCCATCTTCAAATTCCAAAGAGAAAAGATAGAGAAAATAGTGTAAAAATATAACTAAACACCTTCCATTCACTTCCAAACCTCTTCTCTCGAAAAAACATACCCCTACACCTCTAAAACATCCACGGCTAAGCCCAAACACATGCATGGCCAACCTTAATTTCGGTGTAAAAGCATCCAAAGTCTTCTCATTTGTAAGCTAATAACAAGATCTAGGTCGAATTTAAGTTTTAGTGAAAGTTTGGTGAGTAAAGTCCATGTTTTTAAAACTCAAGTTGCTAACTTTTTAAAGTTGTAAGATTTATAAGTTAAAATATTACTTAAGTATGTGGCAATGTTATATGTTGTGATGCATGCATATATGTTGATTTCGAGTTTATGCCGAAGTTTGAGTGGGCGATAAAGTTTTTACCATGAATATTGGAGAAGTTAGTTAGTATCATTGTAGTAATATTCTTGCTTGTGATTGTGTTATAATGTTATGATGTGGTATTGTGATTGAATGTTGTATTTGTTGTATGTGTGTTCATGACATAGATGCAGCTATTCGCTAACCAAAAGCGACGTAGAAATCCGCTTTTTGTCGAAATATGGTTTTTATTTCAAAGTGAATAGCTTTCATGTATAAAACTTTGATTTTGGTTTTCAAAAGTTTATTTTCATATTTTAAAGAAGACAAGAGTTTAAAGTTGAAGTTTTCAAAGCATAGGAATCCAAATTTCAAAAATGAAAATACGGTCCGTATAGCGATAATCACTATACGCGCAATTTGAAAAATTTACCAATTTTCTAATTCAAATTTTTTCACTTAGAAATATTTTTGAAAATGTTTTCTAACTTAAATTAAGTGATTAGAGAACAATTATTTATTTATTTATTTAATGATTATTTAATTGATTTACTAATTAATAAAGTTAATTACTACTTAATCATTTGTTAACAATAGTTTTTAAAGTTAACCGTTGATCAATTAAGTTAATCGTGATTTGTTACTTTATTAAAGTTAATTACTATTTATTTATTAATTAAGGATTAACTAATTATTCATTAATTATTTACTTAATATAATTAGTAGTTAATTGTTATTTTAAAAAGGGTTTTTATTTGATTAAAGTTAATTATGTTTTAATTAGTTTTAATTAAGGTTTAATTACCTTTAATTAGAGTTTAATCACTATTTAACAAGGATCTGATTCTTATTTACAAGGGTTTAATTACTTTTTAAAATCGCTTTGGGTTTACTAATCAGTTTTGCTTATTTTTCAAGTTGTTTTAAATCAAGGGATTTCGGTGTCACTTACCTTTAAGTAATCCCATATGAGAAGCAAACTGAATGACATCTATTAGTAGAACAAAACACCATTCTGCTACTACAATTAACTTGGACATTTACTTAAGTTGATTGATTATTATGTGTTTATCCTTATGTACCTGTTGTTATATAGTGCCATGTTATACTAGAATAAGTGAAATCAAATTAAAAGCCTCATTGTGGTTGCTAAGCCTCCATTTGATTTTGTAAGGACAAATATTTAATCTTCTTTTTGAAACACTTTGTAACAACCCGCATATTTATCGAGTTTATATTAAATATTTTATTTAAATATTAAATCGTTAATCGGATTTTGGTCCGAAAAGCTACTTTTTGCAAACGGACATATTAGGACTCGCGACCACTTCCATTGAGTTTGAAATGTTGTTTACAACATTTTAAGTATAAACATTGATATGATTGGAGATAGTAGAATTTCACTACTTTTTCACTTGAGACTTTGGGTTGGGCTTTTAGCCTATTAGACCCAACCTTCACCCCTCCTCTTCATAACTTCATTTCTATTTTCCTAAGTCTTCAAGCTTCTTCAAAAATGGTGGAGGGAATGGGAAATTAAAATTCCAAAACTCAAATTCAATTGCAATCCATCTTTCTACTCCAAATTCAAGAAGAAGACATTGGATTCAAGCTTCTTGTGCTTAGATAGAAGAGGGATTGATTCTTGCTTGCTTAAAACTTCATTTTCATTGATATTTGGTGCAAAGGTGAGATTTTTATCCCACAATTCTAGTCTATATCTATATTGGACTGTTGGGAATGATTCCCTATCAATTTAGTATGCACATTTGCATTTGGTTTCGATTGGATAGGCGAAAAACTCCAAATTTTAGTGACTTTGGTGAAAAAACTGCTACTAGGTCGTTCTAGCCATTTTTAGCTCGTTCGGAGTTAGGTCGCTCGCATATAGGTCGTAGGTCACTTACGAGTTAACGTTAGGTCGTTCTGGAAGAATTGGCACTTCGAAATTAGGTCGCTCACGAGTTAACTCGTTAGGTCGCTCGCGAGTTAGTACCATAGGTCGCTGGGCCATCTAAATGCTTGTTCGGTGTTAGGTCGTATGGCCTTAAGTCGTAGGTCGTATGGCCTTAAGTCGTAGGTCGTATGGCCTTAAGTCGTAGGTCGTATGGCCTTAAGTCGTAGGTCGTATGGCCTTAAGTCGTAGGTCGTATGGCCTTAAGTCGTAGGTCGTCTCCGACCTAATACTGCTATTTCACTAGGTCGCGCGAGCCTTAAGTCGTAGGTCGTCTCCGACCTAATACTACTATTTCACTAGGTCGCGCGAGCCTTAGGTCGTAGGTCGTAAGTCGCCTTAGGTCGTAGGTCGTAAGTCGTCTAGGTCGTAGGTCGCTCGGTCCTGCTTCTGTCCCTAAGTCGCGAATACCTTAGGTCGCAACCTCTGTTAGTCGGCCATGCTGGGTCCCGTAGCGGTGGCGTTGCCCCCGCACCCCCACCTTGGGGGGTTGCCACCCCCCCCCCCCCCCGGACCCCCCCTCCGTAGGGGATCTTATATGAAAAACATTCAACAGAACTTGCTGCGCTGATTTCCTTGGATTTTTATCACATCTCCGAATGTGATCTTTGTGATTGATTGTTTCTACAATCGCTTCTGTGATTGGTCACTTTAAAATATAAAGGTTTCAAAACTAGTAGTAAATATCAAAACTCTTTCAATAAAAGGATTTCAACTCTATTTTTAATAACAAAGCTCTTTTCTTAACCCGTTTTCCAATCTATTAGTATATACAAACCTTTACCTCACTCGTATGAGAAATCTAATTAAACGAATTAGTAAAACAAGTGGTATGAAACGCTTGCGTTTACTTCGTCGGTTAATTCTTGGACTTGTTCGATTGAATCTCTTGTGACAATTTTCTAGTGGAGATCTACAGTTTGTTAGTAAATATTTGAGTTAAGAAAGTGGTTATGGGACATGAAGCTAAACTTTTATATTTACTGACTTAGTGTAATTGACACTTCTTGATGATCATGACGATCATTTTTGTGTTTTAGACTAGCAACTGTGCGATGTCTCTTTGTCTGCGAGGGAGACTATACCCCGCTCTTGTGATGTTTCGCCATCGCATTTGTGTGATGTTTCGCCATCGCATTTGTGTGATGTTTCGCCATCACATATGTGGGGTAGCGCCCCACGGTCTTCGGGCCATTCGTGTGCCAAAATTAATGGCTTGCAACCATGAGATAGCTTCTCGCTTTGTGTTACACGTGCAGGTGAGTTTTCATGCTCCCATTTTGTGAGTTTCTGGATTTCTTGTGTAGTCTTCTGGAATTTGTGCTTCACCTATTTTCATGACTTTCATTGTTATGATTTTCCAACTTTTATGTTTAGGTGAATTTGGATCTTTTAGAAGATTCTTTTGATATTGTTTGATCTCTTGATGATCTTCATTTACATGCTTATCATAGTATGTCTTTACGGTTACTATATGTTCTTGCCATATCTATTGTTTATATCATGTTATCTGATATTTATAGCTAGACTGATCCGTTTATTATTTTCTTATAAATAATACTAGGGTCAGACCGACATGTTATAGGTGCTTCTGCTTGACTTCTCCCCCAGGGATTTACTACTCCGACTTTTGGCTGACCTTTTAGATTAGCAGTTTTTGTCGTTTACACTTGAGATATAGACTCATAGATGTATTCTTTTGTATAGCACGTGTTGCTATTCTTTTGTATTATTGTGGATCTTTTTGACCACTACTCGGATGTACACTTTCATGTGTTAGTTATATATTCATATCTTCTTCCGCCTTTGTGATATGGATGTCTGTGACTGATTTGTGTTATGCATATTTCTATGTTTGTTTTCGAAGATTATTTATAGCCACCGTGTGATAAGAAATCATATGGATGGTCGCTCCTCAACAGCCTTATTCTCCGTTCTAGTTGACAACACTACACCGTAGTGTTCTTGGCTAGCGTGGGTATAGAGGTGGGGCGTCACACACTTTCATAGTTATTGCATTTTGAACAAGATATTGAAAAGGATGAGTTGGCAAATGGTTTTACTAAAGATGTTTTTAACTGATGGGAAGGGTTTTCCATGTTATAAAAAAACATTTTTTTAAAGAGCTTTATAAAGAAATTTGGAAATTTATAAACTATTTTGGGTAAATGGATTTGATTTTTTACGCAAAGAAGATTTCATTAATATGGAAGATTTATAAAATGGATATTCTTATTAAAGGAAGCAAATTTGATTTAAGGTTATTAAGGAAGTTCTTTGAACAGAAAAATAATGATTTAGGTATTTATAAAAGAAGTTTTAGAAAATGATTTGGATATTCATAAAGGGATTTTATAAAAAGGTTTGGATATTTATAAGAAATTTATTTAAAAAGTTGGATATTATAAAAGCAATTTATATAAATGATTTTGAATATTTATAAAATGGTTTTATAAATGAATTTAGGAGTTGGAAAGATTTTGAAATGGATTTGGATTTCAAGTAAAAGAGATTTCATATATGAAATAGATTTGATTAAAAAGGATTTATTGAAAGAAGTATAAAAAGAACTTGAGGTCTGGGTTTCTTTAAACCCGATTTAAAAATGGTAGTTTGGAACACCTGTTCCACACTTTAGACCGAGGGGATAATGTTTAGAGTTATCCTTACCTCTAATTTAAACAGCATTTGTTAATCCCTTTTAACAAGATTTGTAAGTAAGAAGTTATTCGCATATGTTTTGTGATTATACTTATGTCAAAGAGATAAGTATATGAATGTTTTAGCCAAATGTTTTAAAAGGAGATTTATTAAATAAAGATTTGTTTAAGGTTTAGTGGTTACTATGGTTAAATAAATCTCACATGGAATTGGTTGTTGTTTTTATTCGATAGTTAAATAACTGACCATCAAATGTGGACCAAAACATACCTTTGGAAATATCTAGAAGAAACACGTGAGTTATATGGCACAGTCATCTCCGATGATGCTGTACCATGCGTTTAAATATCATTTCTTTTTCCTAGAACAAATGATAAGGAAATTTGTCTACTAACAGTTAGGGGGTCATCTCTGATCTTATCTTTGACTGTTTTATTTCCTAAAGAACTAGGGTTGAGTTTTGTAGAAACTATCAAATGCTATTTCAAAAAGATTGGGATTAGATATGTTATTCGAAAACCACTTCGATCCAACTCAAACATTTCAAAGTGAGGACATCTTGAAGATAATGGAATTGAAGACAGAGATCTCTGAAGTGCAAGGGCTAATTGCTGCTAAATCCTAAGGGTAATTCCAAAATGGATGTAGTAGAAGTAGTGTCTTCGGTTTGTCCATCTTCTAGACAACTTGTATGGATGAATGCTGACATTAGATTATTTCCTGGAGGGCAGTTGTAGCATTCCAACTTAGGAAGTGTTATATAAAGGTAAAATGTAGCCTCAAGCCTCATCAACTGGGAAGACAAAAAACAGGCATGTAGCAGGGCCATATGGGTCACTCCCATCAGAGTATGGTCATCCCAAATCAAGATCGATTACTGTCAACTTATGTATGCCTCGTGGTCCAAACTGGGGGGATCTTGTTTTGTACTACTAGTCAAGTGGTTGGCCAGTCCTATGTGGAAAGGGTATAATATGTTCTTGTCAGACCCTGGGCATTTTACCTAGAGATATACCATCGGAGGTATTTCCTTACCTTGTCATAGTATAATATCCATTCCCCAATACATGTTGAATATGCGCTTATATGGTTTTTGTTTAATGATAATAAACATATATACATTCATTTAAACGTATTTGTTAATGTACTATTTTATTCTTCATAGATTAAATAAATATTTGTTGAATAAAATAAATTACACAGAATTTGAATTCAAACAGAAATTTTATTCAAACAAATATTTATTACAATTTTGAATAGTACAAATTCAAGCTCTCACTATACATATGCAATTTTGATTCTAATTACATCACAATTCAATTTACATAAATTTCTCACTACATATCACTCACACTCGTAGTTTATCTTCAACTTCATTCCAGTTAGAATCCAGCATCTGAGCAATCTGCAAAAATGTTCACTAATGCAGTAAAATTGAAAAAGAAATATTTTTGCCATATAAAATAAAATATGGATTTATGAAAATATTATTTGCCTTAGTTATTTGGGTTGTTCGTCGTCATTTACATTTGAATTCATCACACATGAACAATGTGACATGCACAGTGTATCATTGTACATGCCACAAGGTCGTGCACATCAATATACACTTGATAATGCTATAGGGACAGGTGAGCACCGGTCAAACCCAAATAAAAAGATGGGTTCAACTCAGGTGCAACATAAAAAAAATATCGACACAAGCACAAGGTCAAAACCGAGTTTTGAAACTGGATTCAACTCAAGTGAAATTTCAAAAATCAACATAATCTAGATCAAGTACCATCAGGTCAGAGAAAAATACAGCAAGCTACAGGGATCTCAATGAATTGGGATGAACAAAGACTCAGAAATGCACAGACTCAACTATCAGATAAAATAGTGAAGCTTCCAGATCAGAGATGCAGAATGAAAAACAAAGAAAAGGTGCTGTACAGAAGAACAAATGAATCAGAATACAAATGCAAGTGAAGCTACACAACTATATACATGTACACAAAGCCAAACTGCAACAAGACCAACTCCAGAATGCATCAGTGTGCAAAGAGCTCGAGCACAAGATATGGAAACTCAACAATACAAAAACTGCAACAAACACAAGTAAATGAGACAGCAGTATGCAAGTGCAACAATAGGCAAGTGAAACCGAAGTGCTACAGGAAAATCAAGTGGTCTGCAAAGATATCAAAGTGAAGCTCAAAGACGTCAACATGTACGACCTTGACATATGATCAGTGGCAAGCAGATAAAGTGGCAAGTGCAACAGCAAATCAATAATAAAGCAAACCACTTACTCACATACACCAGTGACACAAGTTATACAAGATAGAGTGCAGACACTCAATACACTGCATATACAACAGGGAGCATCAGTGAACAAAATCCATGGAAGCCGAAATCGGTAAATAGTTCAGTGGTAAAGATGAGTGCAGACTCGAATGTATAGTTCAAGTGCGTCAACCAAACAACTGAAATGCAAACTGTGTCGAACATGATATAGTGACAAGATCAACACAGAAACTCAAATGACACAGTGTACACAAGTGAAGACAAATGAAAATCAAAGCATCATGAATATACACAATGCAGACCAAAGAGCAAAAGCAATGATCAAATGCCATCAGGTTTATGACAGTAACATATGATCAGTGGTACACATGCAAGCACAGCCTCAAAGCAGCATTAAGTCAGGTCAAATGAAACAAAGAAATGCATCATGCAAGCTATCAAGAATCAGTGCACGACAACATGAATGCAGTAACAACTAGAAGGGATGTAAAGACCAGTGACACCAATACAATCAAGTGTTCAAGAAATATAACATGCAGTTTTGCAGTGATACAAGGCAAACTGGCAACAACAAGTTAAAGTGAAACAATACATGAACAGAGACCAGTAGCGAATTCAACAAACCAATATACAATGAAGATAGTAATTGAAGCCGAGACATCAATGTATCAAAGACAAGAAGACAAGTTCGAAGTCAGAACAGAAGATAATAAAAGATTAAAAATGCAGACCAACTAATCAACAGTGCAGAGATGACCAAGTAATAATTCAAGTGCGTATCTTTGAAAAAGTCCAAAATCAAATCCAAGTAAAAGAGGAAAGTTTCTGCCTGATGACTCAAGTAAAAATCGAATGCTACAAAATCAAGACCGTGCGCATCAAGTAAGTCGCAAATATCAGGAAAGCAAGAAGTAGGAAAGTGTCGAATTGATACGATGTAAATTTAGGAATTCGACTCCTATAAATAACAATCATCATCGGCAAATTAATCCATCGAGTTCAAGTACAAAAATCATAAAAGCGCAGAAAGGAAAGAGATTACATACCACAATCTATCGAACTCGGTCAACAGAGGAGCAGCTGCGAACGAGCGTAAGTAAAACAAACAAGAGAATCAATCATCAGAGAAGCCGCGAACAAGTTTATTGAATCAGAAACTAACTCGATAAAGCAGCCGAAGTCATCTCAAGATACGAGCGACCAACAGAGCAAGAAAATCAAACATTTACATTCGCGATCTCCCAATTTTAGAAAACCATAATTTCCGTAGAAAGAGGATCGGCCGCCATATTCACAGAAACAAACAAAGCAAGGCCGCCATTATTACAAAGGAACGAGCCAAAGAAAAAAAGAGGAAATAGGGCCAGCCTATTTTTTAAAAGAGATTTCTCCTTTTTATAAAGTTTTTTTTGGGTTTATTTTTATAAAAGGGGTTTTTTTGTTTATTAGTTTATCTGTTCTTTTCGAATCCAATCTTGGTAAATCACCACCTAGGTTTTAGGTAGTGTCAGATTGTCTAGTTAGAATTAGTTCAGTGAGCAGGGTGTGCGAGTTTGCAAAACTCTATAGGCGGTAGCAGGGTGTGCGAGTCTGTTAGAGTGTTTGTAAGCGGGAGACTGTTTAATTCTAATAGAAATCTGGGAATGCAACAGTAGGCAGGGGTTGCCGAAGATGGGTAAATTTTGTGTGTGATTTACTTTTCAGCATATTTATTACTCTGCAGTCTGTTTTTTGTTTAATTCGAGAAAATTTGCTATAACCCTATTCACCCACCCCCTCTAGGGTTAATCTAGATCCTACAATACATACCTTTACGGTTTTACATGTACTCAAATATGTTAAAATGTGAGATGCTTTCAGCTATATTCATATTTTACTTTGCCCCCCGCCATTATTATAATACCCCTAGAATTTTTGTATACAAATGTTTTTGTTATCGTAAGGTAAAATCACATTCGTGTTTATGTGCGGCTTGGTCTTACGAGATGCCTTTGATTTAAAGGTTTTTATAAAGTAAAGACTTATGCTTTACTCACACTAGACCCTTGTCTAACCCGTAGTTTATTTTCTTTCCTAAACTCTTGGGTGCTCGAATTTGAATGGGCAGCCAAGTAGTCTAGGTTTTCCGCAGATTCATTTTGGAGGAGCTTGGAGCGGTGGCTTCATCGATAGCTAGTTATTCCTTGTTTTCTACTGTATTATATGTATATTATATTTGTTAGGTTGGGAAAGGCTGTTATAACTGTCTTAGTCTAGTATTTGTATTAGACAAACTCTAGTGTAACATTTTTGAAATGACTTTGTAATATATTATATTGGGTAATATTTATTGTTCCGTCGCGTTGTGAGATTCTTTGTTGTTTAGTTTCTTCTCTTCTATCTTTTCTTTCTTTCACCCCTAATGACCCGTCTTTCGGACTACTAAATGATCAGCACACAAATACCGAGGATGTATTAAGTGTTATCTTTTAGAGTAAGAAAGGCGGGTCATTATAGATATAAATTTCAATGTAATAAATAAATTACATAATTTCAAACTCAGCTTTCTAACTTTTCATACCTCCAAAATCTAAATTCATCCTTTTACTTGACTCCTTTTCTTCAAAAGAATAGTATAACAAGATATATATACTATTATAATTATAGATCTGAGAAGAGATTTGGTGTTAAGGGAATATAAATTTATAATTATTAAATGTACCTTTTTCAGTGGTATTGATTCGCTTCTTCTCTTTTATTTTCTACCCTTCTTCGGTTATATATATATATACACATATATATATATATATAATATTTTATAATTAATGGATATAATGAGAAGGGAAAATATCAGAGTTTCGCTTCTTTGGTTTGAAAATATAAGAAGAGAAGTGAGAGGTTAGACCTGTATTTATTAGCATTCGAATCAATCTTAACTGTCAGAGTTCAACCAACGTTCAAACTCTAGCCACCACTACTGGACCAATCGACTGCGTCCTTATAGGCGGTCAACCGCTAAAGATCGATTGGCCCAAAGAGGAGATCGATCGGTTGGGTCCGCATTTAATATGATTTATTCTTTATTTTCGTTTTATGATTATTTTTGTTTAAAAAACTTCAAACGCCGATAACTTCTTCGTTTGAACTCCGACCGCAAAACTCCAAATACAAGTGGCTTAGATATCGCTATGAACACATTGGTGCAAGTTTCTTAGCCAACTTTCGACGTTTGCTCAAATCACATTTTTGGGGCCTTATTAATTATCGTTAATTTTAATGGGGTGTTACATTCTCCCCCTTAAAATAATTTCGTCGCTGAAGTTCCTTAGGGGTTGAATCATGTAACATAGCGCACAAGTTTAACTGATCCATCCAATTAGTATACAACCATTTTTGCAGCCAAATGTGTACAAGTGCACATTATTTCACAATATATAAGGCATGCATGTTGAATGATTTTAAATTGGCGCCTTCTATATGAATGCATTCTTTTAAAAACTTTTTGAAAATATGATGAAAAAACCTATATATACTGCCCGTTCTATATGCATACAAGTTTTCAAAAATAAAAATAAAAATCCATTTTCACACAATAATATCCACACTTCTATAAGTAGAAGAATTTTTTGACCAAATTTGCATCTAATCGCTACCATCCAAAATCTAGAATACAATTTTTACCATCCAATTTTTTTGAAAAAATAGATTTCTAAATCTTTACTCCCATGCCGGAAAAGGAAATTAGGTGGAAAATTTCACATTTCCACCCTTCTTTTGGGTACTTATTCCGTTGTACTTGGAATCTTCTCTTTTGCCCGAAAATTTTTCAAACTTTTCCAAGCACAATTTGCATAAGGAGATTTAATTTTGGATGTTAAAATGTAGTTATCCTAAACACAATTTCATTTCACTATTAACAAGATATGGAAATAAATATTTCAAAGCTATAACAGCCTTTCCCCTTGTTATTCCTTATGTTTGATATACTGTCACCCTTGTTAGACAGTAAAATTCATATTCACTAACTCATCGACCCTCCTTACACTAAGCATGTGGCCCTTATTAATTAGAAATTCTCTTGTTTTGTCTAAAAAAATATTCTCCCTTTCAATCAAATTTGCAAAATAATTTGAAAAACTAAGTTCCCAAGAGCATTTAAACACCATTTTTTCCAAAAGCACTTGACCAAAATTTTCCAAACACTTATGAACCCAACTTTTCTAAAGCATTTATGTAACGACCCAGAATTTTTAATAATTAAAATTTGAATATTTAATTAATTTTAAATATTAATAAGTGAATTTATTAGTCAAATAAATTTTTATTTGAATTTTTGGATTTAATTGGATAATTAAATCGATAATTTAATACGTTAAATTATGGAAATAATTGAAAATATAGTTAAATATGATTGAAAATGATTTGTAAAATTTTATTTTATCATATTGAAGTTAGAACGATATTTTAGAACTTTTAAAATCGAATTTAAAGTTAATTTGTGAAAATTGAATATTTTAATATTTAAATCGACTAGTGAAAATAGTCAATTTTTGAACAGTCTCAGAATTGAACGAAACCAGTTCTATTGGATCCGTAATAGTTAGTTATTACCGGATTTCAAATTTCGTGTCAATCGGAGCTATCGTTTGATCGTGGCAGCTCGAAACGCATCGATTTATTTTTAATTTTAATTTGACGAGCTAAAATAACCATTTTTCAAAAAGTCTCGGATTTCGACGAAACCAGTTTCATCGGATCCGTAATGTGATATTATTGTAAGGTTTCAAATTTCAAGTCAATTGGATTTACCGTTTGTCCTGTACAAATTAAAACGCCTAGAAATCGACTTAAATCGGTTTAATTCAAATTGAGCGTTTACAGCCATAACTCGCACATACTTCCGAATTAGCTTCCGAAACCTATTCCATTGTGTCCGGAACGTAGGGTAAACCCTAGAAATGCTGGTTACGGCGCGTAAATCGGAGTTCGGAATTTCCGGGATGAATAGTGTTCGAATTTTCTTTATAAATACACACCCACACCTTCATAATTAAAAAATAAAAAATAAAAAAATAAAAACCTAACAAACCCTAGCCGCCACCCCCTATATGAACGGCCAGAAACTACTCTTCTTCCTCCCTCCAAATCTTCTAATCTATGCATCGATTCATGAAAGTTTCAACTAGAGTATTGTAGAGGGCAACACGAACTACAAGATCAACGGTGGAGATCGCGAATAGCTTCACGGATTGATGGGAAATCGAGTGAAAACGTGGCCGTTCATCACACGTGCGCACGCGAGAGGAAGTGGCCGAGCTCCACATGCTTCAGGCCGAGCATAGCTTAGGTCATGAGCTTCGAGATGAAGGTGGTTTGATCGAGTTTCGTTGAGTAATCGCGATGCAATGTTTAACCCTAGTTGATCTATGATGGGTTCGGCCTCGTTTGTGTTGCCTGGAGCTTGTCGCGTGAACAAGGAAGATGATAGGGACGGTCCAGATGTGGTTGGGGTTGAGATGGAGGGCTGTGATTTATTTTAGGTTATAAATATTTTAGTTATGTTGAGATTTGTTTATTTAAATCGTGTACAAACTTCAATAATTCATAACTTTTTCATACGACGTCGAAAACGCGCGAAACCAGTTGCGTTGGAATCGTATGGACGAGCACTACGCGATGGAGTTGGTTTGGAGTCGTTTGGAGTTAGTGAGAATTTTGGGTAAAATTAAACGTCCGTTTAATTTTATTCGAAATAAATCGCTAAAACGGAAATTAAAACCAAGGTGAGAACTTCTCACTCAATCGAATCAGTTTCGATTTTATTTTAAATAGTTAGATTTAAAATATTTGAATGCATGTTTGAATGTTGATTGATATCTATTGATTTTTAAAATAGACATTATACGCCGTTAGTAAGCGGATGTTATTTAATAAAAACATATACCGCGAATATTTCATAAACAGTGAAATTGGTATTATATATAATATCAATATATATATTGGCATATGTATATATTGCAGTTGTTGATTTCCCGCATTTTTTGTTTAGCGGATGAGACCCTATTGCGCCGGTATTAAGCGGATAATATTTAAATCCCATATACCGCGATAATTTCGTACTGGAGCGAAATTGGTATTGTGCTAATGTTTTTGGATGCAGGAAAACAGGTTGGAGGGATCCAACTGGATTCCTCAACAGTTTTTATTTGATTTCAGATATTTTGATATTTGATGGATTATCATATCGATATATGATATCGTTGTTGTCGTGATTGACTATTTGGTGTGTGGCATCATTGGACCCAAATTTTGGGATTTTAAAATGAATTTTAAAGTGATTTTTGAAAGTATACGTTTTATAAAATAATTTTTGAATTGATCCATTTTAAATAAATAAACGTTATAATTTTTAAAGTTATAAAAATTATGATTTTTTTTAGAAAAATAGTTAAAAAAACTGATTTTTGAGAATATGATGCTAATGATTTTATAAAATAGTTTAATCAGGATTTTAGAATTTTTGTGAAAAGTTTAAATATAGGATTTATAAAATTTAATTATTTTATGAATCAAAATGGTGAAATAATGAAGGAGATTAAAGATGTTCTAAAATAATAGTATAAATTGATTTTATAAAGGATTTATAAATTGATATTTATAAATTAAAACCTTTGAATTATAAAACGAGTTTTTATAAGTGTTTGAAAGAAGTGAAAATGAATTTCATAATTGAATGGAATTTATAGAATTTTATACGGTGAAGTTATAAATGGAATTTTATAAGCAGTAGGTTTATAAAATTTATTAAGTTATTAAAATAATGATTTTGGATAAATGTATGAATCTCATAAGTTATAAGATTTATAATTTGGAAAGTCTTTAGAGGAACGATTTTGTAAAATAATCGTTTTATAAGCAATTGACTTATAATATGAACTTTTAGTTTATGATTAAGTTATAAACTGGAATAGGTTAATAAAAGAATTTATAAAAAGGAAGTTTTTATAAATAAATAGAAAGGAATTTATAAATGTTGTTTTATAAATTCACAAACGACTTATTTTGATAAGTAAATTGTTGAAACCTATAAATGGAGTTATATTCACATTTTTGAATAGTGAATAATCCTTTGAATTAAAATGAATAAAAGGATGAAATTGTTAACGAAGTATATTCAAGTTTTTGAATAGTGAATAACACGTTAAAGAAATTGTTTTGGATATGGATGTTTTAAATAGAATTAAAACGATCTAACGATGTTTTAAAATGTGTTGAGATTCGAAACCATAGATTTCAACATTTATTGTTGAAATAGACGTTTTCGAGAAATAGAAGGAAATAATGGACTATAACACTGTTGTTATAGTAAATGATTTCCGAAAGGAAATGTTTTGTATAGTATTGGGATTTATATATCTATTTTAATTTCGAATCCCTATACTAGTGATTTTGGGTTGTCGTAACGATGTTTTACGCAACATTCGTTTTGGCCCAAATAAATACGTTTAAGAGAATGATTTCCTTAATAAAATGAAATATATACTTAATCTCGATTTAAGTATATTGAATATTTTCTAAGTGTTGAAAATAAATAAAAATTGTGAATTACTTATAAATAAGTAAGTATGGAAATGTTTTCCAATATAAAGTGAATATTAGAGAATTTATCTTTTTGAAGATAAATTGAAATGAATAATTGAAATCGTATATGCATGGATATTTTGAAATATAAATTCACTAAGGAATTTATAAAAGAAAGTGGAATTTGATTTTAAAAAAAAATAAATGTTGATTTATTTTTGAAGTGTGAAATTATATATCTAGTGAAGATATTTTGGAAAATAAATAATTTGGAAAATTATTTGGAATCTGGTGATGTGTGCATATCCATTGATAGTTCAATAACCGACTATCAATATTTCCCTTTGAATGGGTATATGATGTGATTTGATTGAATTTGAATGCCACACTTATTTTTGAATAAGCGCTCACTATTCGGGTTAACCGGGAAAGGACCATGGGGTCGTATAACCCATTCCGAATATGTGATACGTCGTTATGAATTGCATTTGAAGATCGGTGTTGAAGACCCGGTATTTGCGAGAGCGATAGGATGACCTGTCGATTTACTCTACACCGATTAGCTATGGTATAGAGTTCTCCATATGTGATGGTGAATCCGATCAGGATTGTGAATATCCGGATTGCAAGGACTTCTTTGTAAGTGCCTTCGGTTTTGTTCGATCCCGGAACAGACTTGTATGGATTGTATGTCTGACATTACAAGTTGAGATATAAAGCCGATTTCTTTCAAATATATTCCTGTGGTGGCGAAGAATTTATTCTTTTAGCTTAACACCCTTCTCTGAGACGTACGAGCTCAGAGGTTATATAGTTGAAGTTATCAGCGATATATTCCCAATTTGGTAATGTGACATGCTGAGTGTTGCTGAAATGATCATTGTGTTGATTATTGTGATAGGATCGTTTACTTGATCGTCTATCTTAGTGATCATTGTGTTGATCATTTGTTGACCCAAAGCATGGCTTTTGTATAAAGTATGTTTTTGTGGACGTGACTTCGTCGAACCTCACACCCCGGAAATGGTCAAAACAGGAAAGATGTGGCAAGGTTATGAGGGGTAGCACCCTTTAGGGTATGTACATTTCCTTTTGGATAGAGGTGGTATCATGGTATGGAGCCCAGATATTTAACCTATGTGGTTACTACGAGTTTATTACTTTGTGGTTGTTGGTTTTCGGGATCCCGTGAGAAAGGTCGTTTACGATCGGGGAATGGCGTGCTCGTGTCAGTAGTTACCCAGTTAGGGGTAACCCGGCCTTGTGTTGGCAGAGTTCCGGTTTGGTTCTCGGGGATGTCTTTCCAGAGGCATTCTCATGTGGCAATGGGAAGTTCCTTGGCCTGACCATTTGTTGGAAATCCAATTCCCAATACGAAACTCGTACGGTATTAGTTGTAGAACCTGCTATTCACTTATGGTGGTCACCACTGTTTGGATGGTAGCTATAGTAGGCATAGTTCGAAATGTCTATGTTGGCTAAGATTTATATTCTACTTTCGAAATGAATTTCTTCTACACTATGCACTAGTAATAATATCAAATGTTATTTTAAATGCGTATCAAGCATCTTTGACTATCATAAGGAGAAATCTCCTCCGATTCTGCGTTTGCATTGTGTGTGTGTGCGGGAGGCCTTATGGTAGTCTCATTTTTAAAAGCATTGCGAATTGAATTTAAAAATATTCCTCTATTTTGATTTTGAAGATAAATAAACTGTTTTGAGTTCTCACACCAGTCACATGACTGACTTGGAGTTTATTGTTTTCCTTCCTAAACTCTGGGTGCCCACCAATTTCCACACGGGCAGTTAAGAGTTAGGTTTATCAGGATATTCTGTATATTTTGGAATTGCTGGAGGCAAGCTGGATGGCATGACGTATTACTAGTTATATAGTATTTCTTTTTCCGCTGCACTGTTTGTTGTATATTGTTGTACACTCTGATGATATGATGTAATGAAATGTAATGTATAAAATGTAATAACTGATATAGTTCTTTGTTTAAAGATTATTCATTTATTATTATATGTTGTTCCGCTGCGAATTGTGAGATTCTGATGTTGTTCTGTTGTTTTTCCGTTCTGTTCTGTTTTCTATATTTTCTATTCTCTCTAATTTCTATCTTCTTTTCCCTCTATCTTCTACCTTTTTCTCTCTTTTTTCTTTTCTTAAATTCTTTTAAAAACCCTCAGTGTTCGGTTTTCCGTCGTTCGATTCCTCGGCAGTCGATAAAGTGAGTATCGATGTTGAATTTTCGGAAGACGAAGAATCGTGTCCTGACAATTTAAACTAAATATTTAAAAGCATTTGAACATAATTTTTGTCAAATCATTTGATGATTCATGCTTAAAAACAAATCTAGCCACACTCTAACGTAAACGGCGCTCAGTCAATGAGTTAATGCATATGATTAACCCTAAAATTGTGCAGTTAATCCTACTTGGGAATGTAACAACCCGCATATTTTATGATTATATATTTAAGTGTTTTGTTTAAACATAGCGTCGTTAATCGGATTTTTGGGTCGAAAATGTCACTTTTTGCAAACTGTCGAATTTGGACTCGAAACCTCCCCCAGTGAGTCCAAAATGGCGTTTGCGATCTTTTTGAGTGTAAACTTTGATATGTTTAAAGTTAGTAGAATTTTGCTACTTTTTCTATTTGGGCTTTGGGTTCAGCCCACTATCCTAACTTAATACCCTAACTCATTAACTCTTCTTCCATTCACTCATTTTCATTTCCTATGCTCTAGCTCAAATGAAAATGGGGGAAAAGAATGGGAAATAGAAACTCCAAGCCCTAGTTTCTCTTGCAAACTTAAATTTTTGCTCCATAATTCAAGAGAAGCTATTGGTAAGCATCCTCTTTTTCCTCTCTAACTCTTTCTCTCTTCAATTTCATAAATTCCTAAACCTAAATTTAGGAATTATTTGTTTGATCTTAGATTGGAGATTTTAGAGTTGAAGTGAAGAGTGGTTGGTCTTCTCTTTGCATTTGAGCCCCTCAATCATTGTTTTTGAGTTAAAAAGGTGAGTTTTGAACTCACGTCTACTTCTCTTGATATCATTGATGTTAGGTATAACTCCTAACACTCATTTATGTTCATTTGCTTTTGGTTTGAATTGAACTGGTGAACATTTCATTTTTTTGTGTTTCGAAGTCAAAATCTCTAAAAATAATAGCTTTGATGTTTTGATCATGTTTTTGGAGGTGTATAAAAGAGCCAATAAGGATGGGTGGTCGATTGGCATAAACCCCTAGTGTTATTGCTCGTTCGGTTGCAATTTGGAAGAGTTTACTCTTCATTGGATTAGCTGAAAAAGTGCCCCAGTGCCAGTCAGTCGACTGACCTTTGCAGTCAGTCGACTGGCTGTAGCAAATAAATGCTACGGGCCTATCCGCAGAGGCTAGAAGTATCTGTTTCCTACAATCAGTCGACTAGCCACTGTAATCAGTCGACTGACTGCAAGAAATGAAGCTTCTAGGTTTTTGGATCAGTCAACCGACCTCTGCTGTCAGTCGACTGACCTGCTTGTTTTTGTCTATTTTTGCCTATTTTTCTTGGTTTCCAAATTTAATCGATTCGTGTTGATTCCAAATAGTTGTTATCACATTTACGGACTTTGATGATTCCTTTTTGATTTCATACACGGGTTTTTATAAAATGATCTTTTCAAATTGTATTAAAAGCTCGTTTCTCCAATTTATAATTTCTATTTAAGACGAGCACATAGAATTTTGCACTCTGAGCGAAGAGGGAGGAGAATTAAATGATTAGATAAAACGCGTGCTACGAACATGTGCGTTCATCTATTCAGTTAATTCCTAATCTATTCGTTTGAACGTTTTGACCTTTGGGTTTCGTTTATCGATGAGATGAGGTAAACTTTGTACAGCTTTGAGTGTGAAATTGACTAACAGATAGTAAATCGTTTAGTACGAGCGTGTGGTATGCGACTCACGTTAACATTATTCCTTTCGAGGAGTTTGTGACACATATTGCCAGTTAGTGGTGTCCAGTACTGGACCTCCGGACATTCACCACTATGGTTTGTGCCTTCGGTTTTTTACCTTCGTGTATGTTGCCTTCGGGTTTGTGCCTTCGGGTTTGTGCCTTCGGGTTTGTGCCTTCGGGTATGTTTCCTTCGGGTTTGTGCCTTTGGGTTTGTTACCTTCGGGTATGTTGCCTTCGGGTTTGTACCTTCGGGTTTGTTGCCTTCGGGTTTGCGCCTTCGGGCTTATGGATCCTTGTTTATACAGTATCGAGCACCTGTAATTTCTTTTGTTTCACTGATATTTATATTCCCTAGCGTATCGCTTTTCGGTGTAGGTCCTTTGAACCACCCGATATATAGCAGTTACCTTGTGGAACTTGTGTTACCTTCATCAGTATTTGTTATTTGCCTTTTGGCTTGATTTGGGATTTCATGTCCATTGTTTATTTGAGTTGCCGATGATATGAGGCTTGTTATGATTCATCTATTGTTAAATGATTGAGATGCCTCTTCTAGAGATATTTGTTGTTCTTTATGACCTTGCAGGTTCATTATTTATCAGTTTATCTAACTGATTTGTTTAGCTAGACTGACCCGTGTTTTTTCATACTCGGGTCAGACCGAGATATTTCAGGTTAGGTACTTATGGACTTAGCCTCTTTTGCTTCCGCATGGACTGTTCCACTAGCAACTTTTTGTTATAGCTTTTTGTATAGTCCTTTTGGTTGTAACTCTGACATGTATTCTTTTGACTCGCCTGTATATGGTGGTGTGCTATACCACTTGACATGTATCATTTCGTATACTCTGTTATGTATCTGTATATGTGTATATGATGATCTACTGTTCTGTGATGTGCACTACATTTGAGTTGTTATATTTTCTTCTGATAGATCCTTCATCCACCTATGGTTTTGTATTAAGTATTCATTGGATATGTCGATCCTCTTGGTATGGCAATTTTCGATGTATTCAATAGATAGTTAAGACAAGGCCATAGATGGTGGCTCCTATCCAGCTCTATTCTCCGCATTAGCAGACGATATTATTTAGTAATACTCTTTGCTAATGTGGGTCTCGGAGTGGGGTGTCACAGCTTGGTATCAAAGCTGAGCTCAGAACAAAATATGATAAATACAGAATAGGAACACATATTACAGTACATTAAAGCGTAATAAGTGTTATAAATCTCTGAATCATCATGCCTCTATTCCTTCTACCCTAAAGGCTAGATAGGATTTAGGAATGTCTAGAATGCATTATTATTCCGTAGTATTCCACATTTGAATTAATGATATCTACCTTGTGAATAATCCTTATCTTATCCTAACTTTCAGCTTATGGGTGGAAGAGGCAGAGGACGATGCTTGGGTGCTGGGCAATCCGGTAGCTCGCATCCGGACGTCGTTTATATGTCTGCTGGTCATTTTTTGGAGTTGTTTAGGAGCACTCAGCCTCCAGCTCCTACTCGATTATCTCCTCCTCGCAAGTTTGCCTTTGCACGCCTGTGCAGTGATTTTTCTCATCTTGGGGGAAAGCCGTTTAAAGGCTCCGAGTCTGTTCTTGAAGTCCAAGCTTGGGTTTGCACGTGCAAACGTATTTTCTCTTGCATGGATCTTTCTGATCATGATAGAGTTCTTGTAACTTCTAGCTTATTGCAAGAGCGTGCCCTTGATTAGTACGAGCTTCTTATAGCCGAAATTGATGAGTCTGCTCTTTCCTGGACCCAGTTTCGGGAACGATGCGAACTCATGTTCGTTCCTGAATATGAGCAAGATTTATTGGCCCATCGCTTTCTTGAATTGAAGCAAGGGGAGTCTTCCATTTCTGAGTATGTTGCATCATTCAAGGCTTTATCTAAGTATGGTCTTGAATTCATTAGCTCCTCTTATAAGAAGAATCTCAAGTTTGTCTCTGGTCTTAAGAAATATCTTAATAAGTCTTTAATGCTCCATCTTAAGCTTTCTTTTGAAGAGTTGGTTGATTCAACACTTCATCTCGAAGCTATCGAGAAGAAGCGTGATAGTAGTGATGATGTTGAGGTTTGCATGAACCCCAACAAGAAGCAATTTCCATTTCAGAAGTCCAAGTCTTTTCCTTCCAAGAAGAAGAAGACTGGTGGTTCTAACTCTCAGTCTCAGTCTACTGGAACACCTTCCATTCGGAAGTGTTTCAATTATGGTTTTCCTGATCATATGATTTGAGCATGTCCCAAGCCTCTCTTCTACCGATATTGCAAGAAGGAAGGTCATCATGTTTCCACCTGCCCTACTGTTCCTGCTAGTGCCAAGTCAGGCAAGCTTAGTGCTGCTAAGGCTTCTGAAGGTTCTTCTCAGACCAAAGGTATATCTCCATCTATTTTGGAGGGTTCTATTTTATTTCATGACCACAGTATTCAAGTTCTTTTCGATACAGGTGCTTCACATTCTTTCGTATCGAAGAAGCTCGTCGATGATTTATCTTTGGATGTTTCTTGTATGGTTACTTCATTGGGGATTGTGAATCCTATTGGGGGATCCACGACCCTTAACATGCTTTGTGATGATGTTGAGATTGTTTTATGTGGCTCTTCTTTTTGTGTGAATCTGCATGTTATTTCTTATCGGGGATTCGATATGATTTTGGGTATGGACTGGCTAGTGAGATACGATGCCAGGATTATTTGTTCTGAAAGAATTTTATATTTTCGACATCCAGATTCGGTTACTCAGCTATCACTTGTTCTTCGGGATGTGGATAATTCCGAAATGGCTTTATATTCTCTTGACTCTCGAGATGATGATGATATATCTTATATTCCTATTGCTCGTGACTTTTTTGTTGTTTTTGAACCTGTTTCGGGTTTGCCACCCAGGCGGGCAATTGAGTGCCGCATTAATCTCATTCCAGGCACGCAGCCAGTTAGTCGTCCTCCCACGAGGATATCTACAAAGGAAAATGAGGAACTCAAGAAGCAGCTTTTAGAGCTTGAGTCCAAGCAGTTCATTCAATCCAGTTTTTCACCGTGGGGAGCCGCGGTAATCTTCATGAAGAAGTCCGATGGAACTCTTAGGCATTGCATTGACTACCGCAAGCTTAACGAGTTAACGATCAAGAACAGGTATCCATTGCCCAGGATCGATGATATGTTCGATCTATTGAGTGGTGCTAAGGTCTTTTCTCAGCTCGACCTTGCTACGGGTTTTCACCAGTTACGAGTCGCGGAGGATAGCATACCTCTTAGAGATTTCCGCACTCGATATGGTTCTCTTAAGAGGCTTGTTATGCCGTTCAGTTTGACGAATGCCCCTGCTTTCTTTGTCGATCTCATGAATCGAGTATTTCGGGAATATCTCGATAAGTTCGTCCTTGTGTTCATCGACGACATTCTTGTTTACTCTAAGTCTAAAGCCGATCATGCTAATCACTTAAGAATTGTCTTAAGTACTCTCGATCATCATCAGCTTAGAGCCAAATTCTCCAAGTGCCATTTTTGGGAGAATAAGGTTAAGTTCATAGGCCACGTAGTTTCTTCCAAGGGCATTTCAGTCGATCCCTCAAAGATCGAAGCCATCTAGAATTGGAAGAGGCCTGAGAATGTGCATGAGATTCGTAGTTTCCTTGGACTGGCGGGTTATTACCGTCGGTTCATTAAGGATTTTTCCCGTGTTGTGCTTCCTCTCACCATCCTTACTCGAAAAGGCATTTGTTATATTTGGTTCGACAAGTGTGAAGCTTCCTTTCAGCCATTGAAGGAACTTCTCACTAATGCTCCTATTATTGTTGTTCCTAAGGGGAATCATGATCTTGTTGTCTATACCGATGCTAGTGGTAGTGGTCTCGGTGCTGTTCTTATGCAAAAGGATCGGGTAGTTGCTTATGCTTCTAGGCAACTGCGTCCGAATGAAGTTCGCTATGCCACTCACGATCTTGAGCTAGCCACCATTGTCTTTGTCTTGAAGATTTGGCGACAGTATTTATTAGGCGAGCGCTTCATTCTCTATACCGATCATAAATCCATGAAGTACTTGTTCACTCAGAAGGAACTCAATATGAGACAACAGCGTTGGATCGAGTTTCTTGCTTCCTATGACTTTGATATCCAGTATACCCCTAGTAAGGGTAATCGTGTTGCTGATGTGCTTATTCGCAAACATTCAGTTGTAGTTTCTATGATGCTTGCCGAATGGGATATTCTTGAGTCTCTATCTTTTTGTGAAGTTCGGGATCAAGGTTCATCTTCTGATTCTCCTATTCTATTATTTAGTTTGGAAGCTTGATCCATTTTATTAGATCGTATTTTCGATGCTCAGCGGTGTGATCCTGATTTGTTGCATCTTATTCAGCTTTGTGAAACTGAATCCCGTGATGAGGCGTTGCGGGATTTCAGCACTGATTTTCATGGGTGTCTTCGCAAGAAGAACCGTCTTATTGTGCCTTTTGATTTTGCACTTAGGCATGACATTCTTGATGACTGTCATCGTTCTAAGTATACCATTCGTCCCGAAAGTAGTAAGATGTATGCTGATATGGAGTAATTGCATAACTTGTCAACGTATTAAAGCCGAACATCAGCGCCCTTCTGGTCTTCTTCAGCCTCTAGAGATTCCATTATGGAAGTGAGATCAGATTTCGATGGATTTCATTGACGGCCTACCTCATTCGAGATAGGGCCACTCTAGCATTTGGGTTATTGTTGATCGCCTCACCAAGTCTGCTCATTTTGTTCCTATTAAATCTAATAGGACTGCTTCTCATTTGACTAAGTTATATGTCAAGGAAATCGTGAGACTTCACGGTGTTCCTAGTTCTATTGTGAGTGACTGTGATCCTTTATTCATGAGTCATTTCTGGTAGAGTCTTCAGTAAGCTTTGGAAACGAAGCTTAATTTTAGCACAGCTTATCATCCGCAGTCTGATGGACAGACTGAACGGGTAAATCGTATCTTGGAAGATCTTCTCCGAATTTATATTCTTGATTTCGGTGGTAGTTGGGAAGATCACCTACCTCTTGTAGAGTTCTCCTACAATAATAGTTTTTAGTCTAGTAATGGTACGGGTCCTTTCAAAGCCTTATACGGAAGGCCATCTCGATCACCTTCTTGTTGGTTGGTATCTGGTGAGAAGCTTATTCTTGGCCCAGATTCTGTTCGTGGTTCTTCTGAGAAGATTGATCTTATTCGCCGAAGGATGAAAGAGGCATAGAGCCGCCAAAAATCCTATGCGGACAACCGTAGGAAGCCTCTTGAGTTCTCAGTTGGTGATCTTGTCTTTATTCGTGTTTCTCCTCTGAAAGGAGTTATACGCTTCAGTACGACTGGAAAATTGGCTACTCGCTTTATAGGACCGTTTTCTATAACCGAACGTATTGGCCCTGTGGCTTATAGAGTTTCACTTCCAGCTCATCTATCTGGCATTCACGACGTGTTTCACATCTCTCAACTTCGAAAGTGTCTTCGAGAATCGGATTCTGTTATCGCTTCTCCTGATTTGCAAGAGCTTGAGGTCTCACCAGACTTATCTATTGTGCAACAGCCTATTCGCGTACTTGCCTTGGAAGTGCGACACCTTCGAAACAAGGATGTGCCGCTCATTAAAGTTCAATGGTCCGCTAATCCCAATGACTGTGCTTGGGAAACCAGAGAGTTTATTGAGCGATCCTATCTTGGATTTCTATCTTTTCTTAGCAATGGTGAGAATGTCTCTGCATCTCAAGCTTATTTCCTTTTCTTTTTGGGTGATGTAATGATGTAGTTGTTACAAATATCGTCTCTAGAAATTGTGTGGACGCAATTTTTTAAGGAGGGGAAATCTGTAACAACCCGCATATTTTATGATTATATATTTAATTGTTTTGTTTAAATATAGCGTCGTTAATCGGATTTTTGGGTCCGAAATGTCACTTTTTGCAAACTGTCGAATTGGAAGTCAAAACCACCCCCAGTGAGTCCAAAATGGCGTTTGTGATCTTTTTGAGCATAAAATTTGATATGTTTGGAGTCAGTAGAAATTTTTCTACCTTTTCTATTTGGGATTTGGGTTTGGGTTCAGCCCACTATCCTAACTTAATATCCTAACTCGTTAACTCTTCTTCTATTCACTCATTTTCATTTCCTATGCTCTAGCTCAACTGAAAATGGGGGAAAAGAATGGAAAATAGGAGCTCCAAGCCCTAGTTTCCCTTGCAAACTCAAATTCTTGCTCCATAATTCAAGAGAATCTATTGGTAAGCATCCTCTTCTTCTTCTCCAAATCTTTCTCTCTTCAATTTCAAAAATTCCTAAACCAAAATTTAGGAATTATTTGTTTGATCTTAGATTAGAGCTTTTAGAGTTTAAGTGAAGAGTGGTTGATCTTCTCTTTGCTTTTGAGCCCCTCAATCATTGTTTTTATGTTAAAAAGTGAGTTTTGAACTCCATCTACTTCTCTTGATATCATTGACGTTAGGTATGACTCCTAACACTCATTTATGTTCATTTGCTTTTGGTTTGAACTGAAATGGTGAACATTTCCTTTTTTTAGTGTTTCAATGTCATAAGCTCTAAAAATCATAGCTTTGATGTTTTGATCATGTTTTTGGAGGTGTATAAAAGAGCCAATAAGGCTGTGTTGTCGATTGGCATAAACCCCTAGCGCCATTACTCGTTCGGTTGCAATTTGGAAGAGTTTGCTCTTCATTGGATTGGCTAAAAAACCACCCCAGTGTCAATCAGTCGACTGGCCTTTGCAGTCAGTCGACTGGCTGTAGCAAATAAATGCTCCAGGCTGTCTACAGAGGCTAGAAGTCTCTGTTTCCTGCAATCAGTCGACTGGCCACTGTAATCAGTTGACTGACTGCAGGAAATGAAGCTTCCAGGTTTCTGGATCAGTCGACTGGCCTCTACAGTCAGTCGACTGACCTGCTTTTTTTGTCTATTTTTGTCTATTTTGCTTGGTTTTCAAATTTAATCGATTCGTGTTGATTCCAACTATTTGTTATCACATTTTCGGACCTTGATGATTCCTTTTTGATTTCATACATGGGTTTTTATAAAATGATCTTTTCAAATTGTATTAAAAGCTCGTTTCTCCAATTTATAATTTCTATTAAAACCGCATACACACAATTTTGCACTCCGAACGAAGAGGGAGGAGAATTAAATGATTAGATAAAACGCGTGCTATGAACATGTGCGTTCATCTTTTCAGTTAATTCCTAATCTATTCGTTTGAATGTTTTGACCTTTAGGTTTCGTTTACCAATGAGATGGGGTAAACTTTGTACTGCTTTGAGTGTGAAATTGACTAACGGATAGTAAACCGTTTAGTGCGAGCATGTGGTATGCGACTCACGTTAACATTATTCGGGTTCCTTCCGAGGAGTTTGTGACACACATCGCCAGTTAGTGGTGTCCAGTATTGGGCCTCCGGACCATCACCACTACGGTTTGTGCCTTCGGGTTTTTTACCTTCGGGTATGTTGCCTTCGGGTTTGTGCCTTCGGGTATGTTGCCTTCGGGTTTGTGCCTTTGGGTTTGTTGCCTTCGGGTATGTTGCCTTCGGGTTTGTACCTTCGAGTTTGTTGCCTTCGGGTTTGAGCCTTCGGGCTTAAGGGTCCTTGTTTATACAGTACCGAGCACGTGTAATTTCTTTTGTTTCATTGATATTTATATTCCCTAGCGTATCGCTTTTCGATGTAGGTCCTTTGAACCACACGATATATAGCGGTTACCTTATGGAACTTGTGTTACCTTCACTGGTATTTGTTATTTTCCTTTTGGCTTGATTTAGGATATTCATGTCCATTGTTTATTTGAGTTGCCGATGAAATGAGGCTTGTTATGATTCATTTATTGTTAGATGATTGAGATACCTCTTCTAGAGATATTTTTTGTTCTTTATGACCTTGCAGGTTCATTATTTATCAATTTATCTAACTGATTTGTTTAGCTAGACTGACCCATGTGTTTTCATACTCGGGTCAGACCGAGATGTTTCAAGTTTGGTACTTGTGGACTTAGCCTCTTTTGCTTCCGCGTGGACTGTTCCGCTAGCAACATTTTGTTACAGTTTTTTGTGTAGTCCTTTTTGGTTGTAACTCTGACATGTATTCTTTTGACTCGCCTGTATATTGTGGTCTTTTATACCGCTTGACATGTATCATTTCGTATACTCTGTTATGTATCTGTATATGTGTATATGATGATCTACTTTTCTGTTATGTGCGCTACATTTGAGTTGTTATATTTTATTCTGATAGATCCTTCAGCAACCTATGGTTTTATATTAAGTATTCATTGGATATGTCGTTCCTCTTGGTATGGCAATTGTCGATGTATTCAATAGATAGTTAAGACAAGGCCATAGATGGTCGCTCCTATCCAGCTCTATTCTCCGCATTAGCAGACGGTATTATTTAGTAACACTCTTTTCTAACGTGGGTCTCTGAGTGGGGCGTCATAAGGAACCTTTTCTAATATATTTTTTCTAAACAATGACATAAAATCCTGCTCAAAATTTTTAGTTTTTGAGGCATAGGGACAGTGACCCGTGATTTCACAATAACCTTTCCATGTCTTCCATTTACAAAAAAAAATTATCCAAAATTCTAAATTTTTTGTGATTCGAGCAGTCTTCATTTCTTGTTGCTAATCTAATTTCCTAACTAACTTCCAACTTTAATAACATTTATCGCCAGTTAAGTATCCTTATGAGATCTCCTTATTTACACCATTTCCTAATATGTATATAGCGCTCAAAGCTCATCTAAACCATCAGCATGGTAAATACATAGGAACATCTCTCATATCATATCGTATGCTTTTCTAATATCTGAAGGAATATAAAATAATGATTACAACCCAAAAAACTAAAATAAACAATTGCTGGAAGCTGCCCTTCATCATTAACTGGTGTTAATGATGTTGTGGCCTTATTGCTCATTACAAAATTAAGATGGACATTTCTATTATGCCGTTCTACTATCACCCACTTGTCTTCACTTACTTCCTTGGCTTTTAATAAATAAAGTCCATCCTTACTTTAATTATTACACCATATTATTGGATAAATTGTGCATCCCCACACCGTATGAGTAAGAAATATAAACTATACACGCACATTTAGATTAATTCATCAAAAAATTGGCTTGTGGACCCGCCACCTATCTTGCCTTCTTTAACCTTGAGTCAACCAACATCATTTATGTATGTTTGCCATCTTATTACTCTCATCTCTAACCATACCACCATCTTCTCCCAATCTAAATCTCTAGATAATATCCTCAAACTTTGGTATTTACTTTCTTTATCCTAGATCTTTCATGCAAGTATATCCTAGGACTCATAAAACTATACTTTGATACCACTCCTCATTCTTTTGAGTGTTCTTCTTATGGTTTCCACACATCTACACATCCCTAATAAAATATTCATAGGTTCATATCGACATTCCTTATATTCATCACGGATTCCTATTGATATCCTATGATAATTCATAGCTATTTTTTCATAGCCTTGACCTTTACCTCATCTTATCAAGGCAGTCATCCCTGTCTACTCCATATCAAACCTTTTGGTTTTTCAAAACTCTTTTAAAAAATAAAACTTCGCATTTATGAAGTACTTAATCCAAAACTTATATCTTTGAAAATATAAATTTCGAAAGCATTTTCAAAAATTAATTGGTTTCCAAATGGAACCACGAAAAATTTATCATTCTAACCAACTATCATTTTTCAATGAATTTCTACAGTAGAGGCTTACTTCTTTTAAAAGTAGGATTTCTAAATTCAAAACATTTATCTAAACCTAATTGTCATACCAGACCATTTTTTTCAAAAAAATCTTCTTTAACTTAAAATAATGGAAATGGAGTGGATAAGGATAACTTCATCCTAGTACTTTCCTACTGCTCTTGCTATTTCTGCTTCCACCTTTGGTGGAGATTTTAATAACATGTAGGGGATTTCTAAAAGATACGTGCAATTGAAATATCTATCTAAAAGCTATCTAAAAAATATGCGCAATTACTACACATCCATGCAATTTATCCATTGTTCCTATCATATCCCTATTGTTTTTCTCCTATATTATTTCTAACTAGATTACAAATCCTATTTTTATATAAATTCGTAATGTTATTTCTGTCTAAATTTCATAATATTGACTCATTGTAGTATGTCCGCCTACTGCTTTAGTCTTTAGTCCTTTCTTCATTAACTTGAAAATAAATATGTATAAATCTATTTCTGCTGTTATTCTCTATATTTTTCTTATACGGGAATATTCCTCCTAATCATCATTGTCGTGCGTTCTTACCCTTATATTCTCTTTACCACATTTCAACCAAGTAGTCGTTTCCATTTATCCACCATTAAAAAGAATTTTAAAAAGGAACTTCCAAATTTACAAAAATAAGAAAAATTTATCCACCCAAACATATGCTTTTTTTTCCATTAAGTTTAAAAAAGAAATATCCCTTTACCGAAAACCTTTAAATCTAAAACCTATTACTCAACCAATTTTAAACTAGGAATTTCAAAATTTTCTTATTTTTTCAAAACAACAACTTTCCAATAAATAATTTGAAAAACCCATCCAAAATGTTTCAAAGAATTTCTAAAAATCTTTTTATCAAATTCTTGCATATGGGGTTGGATATAGAAATGGACTTTCATTGTCCTTTCTTTTGGACTTTCTTTTTTCTGCTCGCCTTAAAAAAATGCAGATTTATCATCTTATGGTGGTTAGTGCACACCTTCTTGCAGGAACTTGCTTAATCCTTCATCTCTTGCTTCTAGATATTTTTAATGTATAGAGCATTACTTTCTATTTGTCTACATCTTCAATCGATAATTCATCAGAATCCATGTTCATAAGGTAGCCTAGGCCCAACAAAGGAGTCAAGTACCATCCAACTTATGAGATTCTTCCATATGTCTTGTCATTCTCTTCTCTGTCCACTCCCGACGATATGGTCTCCACTCTACATGGTAATCGAGGTAGGCGCATCGATTTAACCCTATTTATTATTCCAACTCATAATTGCCTCATCCATCCCTTGAGAGTATGGTTGTAACTACTTCTATAGTCAGAATTAAAAGAGTTGATTGTATAATATATATGTATAATTACAGGTAAAAATACAAATATGTTCTCTTAGCATATCCTAATTCATATGACCAACTAATCTAAGCTCTTATACCAAATGTAACAACCTACACCTTAATGGACCCAAATTTCGACTAAATCGAAACCTAAGTCCATTAGGGCATGGATCGTTGGTTTTGGTAACCTATAATAAACACAACTATATTAGAGTATGATCAATATAAACTTACAGAGGAACATAAAAATATAATAGAACAAATATATTGACTAAAGCTGCTACCTTGGGATCAATATTATTCTTTGGATATCTACTTTCCTTGTCAGCGCCTAGCATGAATGAGAAGACTTCACCATCTGTAGTTTTCGTCTTGCACTTATAGCATGTCCTTCTAAATCTATCATGTGGGTTGTAATGAGGAGGGGGTTAGAACAACATTCTGATGACTAGAAAATTTCATACTTTATCCATAACACTAATCTATGTCGATTGATTCCTATTTAAGTGTTATGTCTGTTATTTACGGCTAATCCATCCAATCCTATATGCACGTACGATATGCCTAACCTCCTACGAGGTGTGTATATATATGTCTATACACATATATATCTAAACGATTTACTACCAAAAACCTCGGTCATTTAATACTTCTTTAATGAAGAGGCAGACCCAACAACCATTTAATACATCAACTCTGAAACAGACCCACTACAACATAAACGCTAGTCAATCGGTCTTAGCTATAGAGACCAATGACCCCTAAATACGGCTTTATAATTTAATTACTATATTGCTAACGCATCTCAAAGACTCTTTTAAGGGTTCACTAGCCCACCTCCATAGAAAAAACAATTAAATAGAACTTTGAGGTATTTGCATATCCCATACAGATTCTATAATAGTAGGAAGTGAAATCCATCATGGCAAAACCCAAGTCTTTGCTAATGACAGTTTAGAACTGATGGTAGTCAAGGCCTATATGCTAACCCTACTAATAAATACTAGTACAACAAAAACACTGATATAGCCTGCCAACGTCTCACGGTCGAAATCTTGTTTTGACTACCTTTAGTTAAGGAAAAATACACATCCTAGTTACTTAATCCTCTTGTTAGAAATGAATTTAATCCCATTTCCCTATTAGGTAATGTCGTAGGTTATTTTAAGACTTCTATATACTGAGGAGGCAGACATACCGGCTATTTAATACCTCAACCCAAAAGTAAACCCCTTGACGTCTCTAAAGATACTGAGCCATTTAATACATTAAATCCAAGGCAAACTATTGATATATTTTTCCCTACCTGTACGCAAAGTATATCCCTTCCCCACGGGTCATATGGTTAGAGATGTCCCACATCATTAGTAAGCATACACAACTGCTTGTAGCCTCTAAGTGATGGATAGACTTCTGTTGTATAACTTTACCGACCTCGCATGCTAACCCACTAAACCAAACCAATCATCATAAACCTAAGTGTTAGGCTAGCCCTACTAATTCAAGCTCGTGCTAAACATATATTTAAGGCTATATAGTTTCCTACATGAAAATTATATTACCTTCTACGTGTATTTAATAGGATTAACACTTATTTGTTCACTGCGTAATTATTCTTAATTTATACGCTTATTCCCTATATTCCACATTTCCTTCTTATATCTAATAAATATCAATTGTCCATAATGAATGGTCATTGATATCAAAATTGGACAACCTCTAATGATATTTATTTACTCATTTCAAAATCAACCTATTATGCCTATTTAATTGTCCTATAAATGCCATATTCTCTAATCACGTAATTTCTGACTCATTTTTCTAGCTTTCCAAATCTTCCAAATTTGAATTCATCCCTTCACTTGACTACTTTTCTATCTTAATCCAAAGAATATGTATAACAAGGTATATACATGCTACTAGAATTATAGATCTAAGAAAGATGTGAGGTTAAAGGGAATATAGATTTATAACAACGAAATATACCTTTTTCCATAGTATTGATATAAATTGGGGTTAAGGGGAATATTTATTACTATGAAATTTACTCAATAGATCTAACATTAGCATTTAATATAATTTATTTTCTATTTTCGTTCCAAAAAATTCAAATGCTGCTAACTACTTTGTTTGAACTCCTATCGCAAAACTCCAAATATGAAAGTTGCTCAGAAAATCGCTACAAATGCAATTGTGTAAGTTTTGTGGCCAAATTCTAACGTTTTCTCAAATTTCATTTTTGGAGCCTTATTACCTATCTTTAATTTTGATGGGGTGTTACAGGGACACTAGTATAACTTTTTTATAATGTCCACCCTACACCACCGACACACCATATCTATATAGTGCGCTGCAATGGTGCCTGGTCGATGTTCGACGATAATTAAGGTCACAATAAAGTAAATCAATCATCATAGAACTTGTCATATATTTTACATTGCATCAAATAAAATATAATAATAAACATCAAAGATATAAAACGGGCAAGGCAGTAATAACTGAGTAAATAAAAGAAATCATTGTACTAAGATCCATACAATGTACAACATATGTGATAGAGTTATACATCAGATAATAACTCATAAATAAACTATCTTTAGATAATAAAGGCACTAGCAAGCTCGATAGTGCTGTGCTGTGGAATAACAAATCATAATAAGTGAATGTAGTAAAACGAGTGTATGGCCTCCTACCCGTCCTTTGTCTAGCTTCACGTGCTCACCAAATCTAACATCCTTAATCTACTCAATTAAGAATACCCAGAATAATAATAGGAAGTAGTGCATTAAATCCCAAGTCAAACAATAGTCTGGTGTGAGCGATAGAAAATCTCAGATGCTATAAAGTCAATATATTAGGACAAATAGTATAGACAAATCATACTTGACCTATCCCTACATCCAAAGATTTAGCACATAACACAGAATATATGTACTATACATCAAAGTACTAATAGGTGTCTAGATATCTACATCGATGACGTCTATGTGTGTGACATCCCTTGGGTGATAAGAAGCCAAAGCAAACATAGTATCCATCATCCATCCTCATATTAATTCACCTAGTGTGTCAGATACGTGATAACTTAGACAACCAACATGTCAAAGACTACTCAACATCCCAATTCCATGGTACTCGAATCCATGCCACTCAATAGGCCAGGAACTAGACTACCCATCTGACAGTCCAGGGTAAGGCAAGTTCTAACATCAATGAACTCTACCTTCTCATCACTAGGTCCTACGTCAACGGACTCTAGTAGCATATGTGATCCAGGTCCTAACGTCAATGGAATCTGATCACATAATCATATACCCATGCTTCACGAGTACCCATGGAAACCCTAAGCATCACGATCCTTTTGCACCCATTATCAATTACAGAGCTCATCCTAGAACTATCATTACAATCCCATCTAAATTCTTCGTAGTTAGGAACTATTCTAGACCGCCATCATTAGTCATAGAATATCATCATTCATCCCGTAACCTTCTTTCTAAAGTTCCATCAATCCGACTCGTAGTCACCCACTCTACATCTCAAAGTACAACCATTCATTATTGAAGCCATCACTTCCCATCATGGAATCATGCATTTTCATCGTCAAAAATCATCACTAAACACCATAGTTTAGTTCCGACCCGAGTCTTAGAATGAAAAGTTGGAGTATGACTCGAAGCACACTCCACATCCTAAGTCACCCACCGATAGCTCAAAGCATGTCCCGGGGTTCCGAGTCTCTTGGTTCAAAGTAAGTCCTAAGTGACTTCATGAATTCCTGATGCAACTTCAACTCCTCATCACCAAACCATGCCTATTACTGAACCATAGCCCATCACTGAACAATGCCTATCAACGAACCATAACCAACACTGATCTATAGCCCATCACCAAACCATAACCATCACCGATCCATAGCTCATCACCAAACCATAGCCATCACTGATTTATACTTATCGCCGATCCAAAACCATCATCGATCCATAGCCATCATCAATCCATAGTCATCATCGAATCCACCATCGATCCATAGCCATCGTCGAACCGACCCTTGAACCCATTTTTATTTCCTAAAGTGTAGCTTCAAGTGAACGTGCAAGTGATTCAAAGTGAGACCCGAAGCCATCCCCCATGTGACTCGAAGAAACTCCTACTAATCCTACATTCAAAATCTCTTCATCTACCTCTTGCGACCCATACACTTACATAAGAGACCTGAAATAAACCCCTATAGGACTCAAAGAAAACAAGTATAATTCTCAGAGCATTCCTTTATCGATCCGTCAATACCAAACCATCTTTTGTTGCTCATAACTCGAGTAAACGAACACCAAAAGACTTGAAACTTGAAATGTATCTTTAAGATGTCCTTATTGACCTACCATATAGATCATAAGTCATTTCTATTATTTGACCTTTATGGGTCATCATCGATCCATGACTTGTTCCTAGAACTAAATCATCATTCGATTGGCGTTTTCAATTATTCAAGCATCGTACATATAGGCATGCATTACATCAAATATATTTGTACAAGCATACATTAATATACATCCATTTTATAGCCTAAATCTAAAGACAAACACCTGTAAGAATAAGGAGATCCATAAGAATACAAATTTCACAAATCTTTTCCAAATCATTTGAAATTTATATATGTAGTTAAAGAGGGTATGGAACATATTTTAGAGTTTTGGAATCATTTTAAAACATCATTTTAAGGTGTATAATGACTAAATAGTAAGTGAGAGGTCCTAACCATTCTTCTAAATCCAAAGCAAATCCAAAGTAGGTACGAAATTCGAGTTAAACAACAGCTCCAAGTGATCTCCAACAAAAAATCTTCAAGTCCAAGTGCTAGTATGCTAATCTCCTTCTAATGACAAGATTTGGCTAATTAAAGTAGGGTTTAGGGTAGCTTTTTGGCTTCGGATTCTTAATGGAGCTTTTCACTCTAATTTTGGGAGTGATTAATGATAGAAAGTAGTCCCACCAGCAACATCATGATGCTAATTCCAAAATGGGCATTGGGCCTAACCATTAACTCATGATTTACCTATTAATATGAGCGAAATCAAGTGAAACTTAAAATAGCCATATCTCCCTAATAGTAAGTCCATTTTCTTATTATGACCATTCTACAAAAAGAGAAACGATCACTCCGGTCTAATGGAAGTGGTCTCATACCCTAATTCGGCTCCTATCAAAAGTTATAGGCTATACAAAAATTTTAGGGTCAAAACCGTCCGATAAGAATTCTAAGGTGAAAAATGTCTTCAGTAGCCACTTCCCAAAATAATAGAGTCGTACAACCATAAATAATATTAATATTCTACGATCCTTCAATATATGGAATAAAAGTTGTTATATTCTCCCCTTTTAGAAATTCCACCTCCGAAATCCCAGGAAAAATCAATAAAGTTATCCTGCATGCCTAACAACCATATACAAGCATTGGCAATGATCACACATCAAACATGTATAGACAACAACAAATGAAAAAGGAAACATCTAAGCTTATTCTAGCATGCAGGATACTACATTAAGGTACACTTCATGATATCATAAGAGAAATTAAAAGCGATGGATAGAAAGCCTCATCAAGTAAAGAGCTCTGGATAAGCTGTCCTCATGCTCTCCTTGGTCGTCCAAGTGCAATCGCTTTTGCTTTCACTCCACTGAACCTAAACCAACTACACTGTCTTCCTCCTAAGTAGCTTCGTATCACGTCCAACTGTACAGGTAGACCTACAAGGTCTCAAAATCTCTGGGTCAATCTCAATATCATTTAGTTGATCTGATGCGATAATTATGCCTGAGTCGTGCATAAACTTCCACAAGTGAGAAAAGTTGAAAACTTTGTGCACTCCTGCCATTCTTTGAGGTAAATTGACTCTATAAGCAAGGCTTCCAATCCTCTCTAATATCTAAAAGCACTTATGAATATCGTAGCCAACATCCCTTCACTATCGAACCGACTTACATACTTTAATGGAGTGATGTTGACAAATACCATATCGTCGACAGAGAATCCTAAATATCTACATCTTTTACCAGGATATTGTTTCTATTTATCTTGAGTAGCTTTCATCAGTGGTCAAATGATCTCGATCTTCTTCAAGGTTTCTCAAATCACATTTGGCCCAATTATCATGTTTTTGTCCACTTTCCTCCAATATGGAGGAGCAATGCATGGTCGGCCATATAATGCTTCGAATGACACCATACCGTTGCTAGACTAATAATTGTTGTTGTATGCGCATTCGATGAGGTGTAAGTAATCATTCCACAAGCCTCCAAAGTTGAGTATACAAGCTCGCAAGAGATCCTTTAAGATATGACTCACTCTCTCGGTTTAGCCATCAATTTGAGTTTGATAAACTGTACTTAGATGCAAATTTATTCCTAGTGCCTCTCGCAAGCTCTACCAAAACCCCCTAGTGAACAACGAGTCTCAATCACTTACAATGCTCTTCGGCACACCATGGAATCATATTAACCATTTCATATATAATTCAGCCAGTTTGGATGCCACTCAACTTAAATTAACGAGTATAAATCTGGCGCTCTTTGTAAATCGATTGACTATGACCCAAATGATGTTATACCTTGCTTGAGCCCTCGATGATTTATTGATGAAGTCCATCGACACTTGTTTCCATTTCCACTCCAGAACTTCTTGTGGTTGCATCAAACCACTAGGCTTCTTCTGCTCTACTTTAACCAACTAGTAGTTCATACACTTCGAGAGGAATGTATCAACGTCTTTCTTAATCCCTTCCCAATAGTAGGTCTGCTTCATATCATGGTACATCTTGTTACCATCGGGATGTATAGTCAATCTCGAACGATGGCACTCCCTTAGCACCTTATCCCTTAACCCATCGACATTAGGAACATACAAAATTTCCTTTTTACGGATCCAACCTTCTTGGCAAATCCATACTGTCACATCGCTTCAGACTCTACTCCAGCTTCAAACTTAGAAATAATATCGGCTAATCTTGCATCATGCTCGTGACTAGTACTGATCCACTCAATTAGAGTAGGCCTGATAGTCAAGCTCGCCAATATCTTTGGCTCCAGCTCGCATCTTGCTTAGAAATCGTAACCGGCTATATACTTTAACCCTGTCCATTTTAGGAATATAGCTCCGAAGATAGCATGTCTCCTACCTAATGCATCAACAACTACATTCCCATTTCCGGGTATATGTGCAATATCAAAGTCGTAAGAGGCTAGAAATTCTAACCATCGATACCGATGAAGGTCAATATCCTTCAGTGAAAAGATGAACTTCAATGCTTTATGATTGGTAAATAAATCGAACCTCTCTCCTAAAATATATTGCCTCTAGATCTTCGGTACAAACACAGTCGCTGGTAACTGTAAATCATGGGTCGGGTATTTCTTCTTGTGTGCCTTCACTTGTCGACTGGCATATTCAAAAACTTTGCCCTCTACATCAATACTGCGTCCAATCTGATACCATAAACGTTAGTGTATACCATCATCTCTTAATTCCCACCAGGAATGGTCAATATTGATGAACTAATCAACTTTTCTTTCATACTCATGAATGCATGCTCACATCTCATAGTACAAGTAAAAGTCTAATTCTTTTTTGTCAACTGAGTTAATGGTGCGACTATTTTTGGAGAAGTCATGCGTGAATCATCTATAATATCCAACTAACCCTAAGAAATTTCACCTTTATTGCGTTTTTGGGTCTAGTCCAGTCTTGAACTACTGCAACTTTTGCAGGATCCACAGCAATGCCCTGCTCAGAAACAATATGACCCAAGAATCTCACTTCCCTCCTCCAAAATGTCATTTCAAAAACTTTGCTAATTTCAGCCAGTGCTCTCTCAGCACCATAAGCAAGATCCTGAAATACGTCTTGTGTTTCTTCTCTATTATTAAATATATGAGAACATCATCTGTGATGACCCGACCTTTCTAGCAATTTAAATATGACTAGTTAATTAATTTTAAATTATTGACAAGTTAATTTTTAACTTGAATGTCAGATATCAATATTTACGTGATAGTTAAATTATTGAATTTAATAATTGAAATTGGGTGAATTGTTGAATCTGAAAATTGTAAGCCAGTTTAAAATAATGTGAAGGCTTATAAAAATTTATAATAATGATACTGGAGGAAGTAAAAGTGTTAAAATTCAAATTGGAAGTGTTTTGTTCAATTTTGAAATTTATACCGTTTAAATTGAATTTAAAAATAGCCTTCCTAGGCACAGTCTCGGACTTCGACGAAACCAGTTTCATTGGATCCGTAATAGCTAGTTATTATCGGATTTCAATTTTCATAGCAAGTGGAGTTGTCGTTTGACCAAGGCAGCTCGTAACGCTTAGGAATTATTTTAAATCGATTTAATAATAATAATAATAATAATTAAATCAACCAGCCACCGTTCTTTCATTTCAGCCATCTTCTTTCAGAGTAAGCCGACATACTCTCTGCAGAAATCTCGTACTCCTTGTCTTCCCTCAGAAGCCAAAATCAAATCAAGGGCGACAATCGTTCGCTCCAATTCGTATTCATGTCGCTTCCCTCTATTTAGTTACTCGCCCTTCAATTCATCGAACTCAAAAATAAAATAAAAATAGAAATGGCCGAAGCCGAGCCTGCTTAATTTCCCCAAAATCATTTGCGTCTTCGGTTAATTAAAAAAAAATGGCGGACGCGAATCGCGAGTGAAAATCGCGAATGGAACGAGCTGAAGGGGATGGTTCGCGAGTTGCTTGTGAGGGCAGCATGAAAGGGTGTGGGAAGTATGGATTGCGATAGCCTCGGAGGCGGTGTGCGATTGGGATCTGGATAGGGCGCGAGTTGAGCGCCGTGCTCGTGGAGAGTTGCTGAGGATAGGCGGATGAGGGGGGGGGGAGCCGTGATAATTAGCAGTATCGTGGAAGCTTGTCTTTTGTTGGATTTGGGGGAATGAGATTTGGGAAATGGTTCGACAGTCACTGACTTCGGTGGGAGCAACAGCCGGGAAGATTGGTCGGGGTTGTGAGGGGCTTGTCACCGAGTTTGGGGTTGGGCATGGCAGTCATACTGTAAGGTATCGGGGTTGAGGGACGTCGCTGAAGAAGCCATGTGGGGTTGTGTTGTAAGGGCGGCGCTGCAACGGAGGAAATTTGACTTGGGGAGTAGCCGATCTGATTTTGGTCAAACAGCTTCGGGGATGTCGTCGGCATTTTAGTGAGTTTCTCGCTGATGTATAATTGTATATTTATTTTAAACTGAGTAGGTAGGTTCTTAAGTCACATTTGAAATTTTACTAATAGCATGATTAAGGAGAAATTAAGAAAATAAAAAGTTTATCTTAATAGAACTTAAAGATCTTAAGTTAAATTATAGATAAATGATAATTAAATACCAGGTTTATAAAATAAGATTTTTAAGTGATATAATTTAGAAGATAATTAAGATAGATGACCTATCTTTAATTTAAATTAGGTTTGGGTGATTAAGGTTATTAAATTAATCAGTTAAGCAATTAAAGAGAAACTGACTAATTAAAATTTAAATGGTTAAATTTAAATAATTGGATGATTGGTTGAGTTGTTTTGATGTGCACTGCTGTTGATGTGATCTTGGTTTTGCTTGGTTCTCAAGTTAACTGTGGTTTGACTCTAAATATTCGGGTTTTAAACTGTTTAAACTTAAATTAAAATAAAAAGTTTGATGATATGTAATTCATCAAAATCATTAGGGTAATTGAAATGGATAATTTATTAATTAAACTAATGAATAAATCGAGTTGATTAATTACTAAGTAAAGGTTGAATTCATTTTGGTTAAGTTAATTTAGTCGAATTAATTTAGAAAAATCAATGAATGGTTTGATAGATAATTACTTAATGTAATTAATAAAATAAAATTACTTTGTGAAATTAATCAAGGAATAAATTAAAATGGTTAATTAAGGAGTAATCGATTACTAAATGAAGAAAATAAAAGTATAATTAATTATCGTTTGGAATTAATCGAAATGATTAATATTGTGGTTTAATTAAGGTAATTAAATTTGATTTGGATAAATTAAAATATAATTGGTAATCCTCAACTTATACAAAAAAAATGATGATGTAATTAAAGATTTGATTAATTAAGACTTATCCATTAATAAATAAGTGACTAATGAGAGATTAGTTAATGTAAGTAATTAAGGGTTAATGAAATTTAATAGTTAATAAATTTAAGAAATAATTAAAGATTACTTATTGATTTGGTAAGAAGAATTAATATCGTGAAATTAATTAAAGTTACTTGCTTGAATGGAATATTGGAAGGATAATTAATCCGGGGTGATTAATTAAGATTATTTAATGATCCTAGTTGAGACCAGTTAATATTGTAAAGTTAATTTAAGGTAATTATTTGAATGAAATTGAAAAAAAATATTTAATCTAGGGCGATTAATTAGGATGAATAGTGAAGGGCTGACTAATTAATTGATTTGGAATTAATTAATATTGAATGAAGGAATCAAAGTGATTTAAGTTTGAAATTCAATTAGAATCAATTGAATTGAATTGTATGAGATTAAGTTTTGCTTATGAATGAGTAAATGGTATTGGATGTTTGGATGAGTGGGTATCCCTGATAGGGAATGTTGTGTATTTCATTGAATACCTTGGGTTAGAATAACATGAGTATCGAAGAGACCAGATTCGGGTATTGGGAAATACCCGAAACCACTTCAAATTTTATAAATTGATTTGAGAAATCAATAGGGTGGAATAAAATCAGACTAGTTTATCTAAGTTTGGTACTTAGAAAATTTATATGTGAAATAAGCCTTGTCTATAGAAAATTGTGAATTGGATGAATTGACATATGTTACACCGGGTTTATATAAGTTGATTGTTTTGGTATTCCATGTTAGTTGGGTTTACTCACGCTGGTTTCCAGCCTGACCCGGGTGTTACTTTGATGTAATGCTCGGGTCAGACCGAGTATTACAGATTTTCAGGTAGGTACGTTCTGGAGCCCAGGAGGCGAGCTGGATGGCAAGAGCGTGTAGATATTTCCGCTGTATTTATATATTCTGACATGCTTGTTTGTATATGTTCAGTGACTGTATATATATGTGAAACTCTGATGTAAATTAAATTGTAATCGACATATATAGTATTCTTTTGTCAACTGTTATTATTTATTATTATATTTTATCCCCTGCGAATGTGAGATGTTATTGTTTCTGTTCTTCTTCTTCTATCTCTTTCTTCTTTTTCATAACTATCTGGAATTTTCGGTTTCGAAAATTTCGGGTCGTTACATTTGGTATTAGAGCAGAAGGTTAAGCGAAAACCTTGGCTATGGTGGGGATTACTCATTGAATAGAGTCCGTAGTACTCTAGAATGAGTTGAGTATGTATGTATGTATGTGTGTATATATATATATATGCATATATATATATATATATATATATATGAGAGTGTACTTGTTATTTTCTTATAAAGGTTTTAAATGATTTTATATAAAAGTATATTTTGATATATAAAGCAGTATTTCCCCTCTAATAAATATTAAGGTGATTGGATGTTAAATTATTGAAATTAAATTAAGAAGTAATATAAAATACAACCAAATTAAAAGTGGAATTAATTAAAAATGAAATTCTAGATTTATAACTCAAAAAAAAATTAAATTGATTAAAAACTTTAAGTGAACAAAGTTAATTTGGTTTAAAAGGTTAAACCAACCTCTGAGAATTGAACTCGAATTTATCAAATTCGAGATGGTTTAAAATTGAGATTGGAATTGAATTAGTTCAAATTTAATTTGATTTGAATTAATTGAATATATGATTGAAGATGTATAAGTTCAAAAATTTAAATGGAAAATTTGAATTGAGAATGAATCAAGTCCAATGGAAATTGGAGTAAATTAAATTGGGAATTTGGAATTTTTGAGAAAAATTAAATTTCCTTTGGGTTTGAACGTGGTTTCCAAAGGTTTTGAAGAAAGAATAGTATTATTTCAAAAATATTTTTGTGTTTGAAATCTGGGAGATTTGAAATCAAAATATTTGGAAGTGTTTTTAGAGAGATAAAAGCATTGAACTCTTTCAGTCACTGGAAAATAACGTCGGTGATGACTGCAGCATCATCGATGTTCATTTTCGAGTGTCTAGAAGAGAAATTGCTACCAAAATTGTTTTAAATTGGGATTGTTTGAGAATTGGGTATGATTTTGAAATTCAGAGGGATAATTGGATTTACCAAAGAATTTTGGATATAGTTGAATTCTAAAGTAATATTGAAATTTTGGAAATTTGTTTAAACTTTGGAACCTTGATTAAATGTTTATGGAATAATAAAAATATATTGACTAAATAAAATGTATAATTCCGAGTTAAAAGAAAAATGCGAATGTAATTGATTTTAAATAGTAATTGTAAAATTGAAAATTATAATTAAAGTTATACAAGTTTAAAGATCAAATAGAATTTAATTTGAATTGAAAACGAAATCATGATTGGTTCAACTTGAATTGGAGTTAGATCAATTTCAATGGAAATTAAAGATTATTTAAATTGGAATTGGGTTAATTTAAATGAGAGTGAAAATTTAAATTGAATTGTTGGGGAAGTTAACAGTTTTGACTCTAAACCATTTTCAATGTAAATTGTTTTAATATAAATAGTTTTAAATTTATTTTCTTATCTATTTACTATACAACTTTTTTTTAAAAAAAAACCCAAACTATTTTATACTGGTTTTTGCCACTACTTTTGGAACTCTTTAACTGTATTACAACTGTTATAAACTAATTTCTAATTTTCAACCAAGTTACGAATTAATTTCTATTTTACACTTATTTTGCAATTATTTAAAATTTCTATAACTATTTAGCTATTTCTCAACTATTTTACAATTAGTTACCTATTTTACAGTTATTTTGCAAACTAATGATTATTTTTCAACTATTTATCTATTTTAAAATTTTCAAACTATTTTCTAAAAATAAACTGGTCGGAGTTCAAACTGTTATTGATTTAATACCCAACTGGGATAAGAATTGAAGTAATAATCCAAAAGAGGATTAAGGCAAACGTGAATAAGTGAATGGAAATTTAAGTGAAGGTGAATAGAAAGGAAATTGATATTGGAAAGAGTAATCAAATGTGAATATTTGATTTTGGGTAAACAAAGTTTTATCTTTGTTATATATTCTCCCCTTGTTGAATCTATAGCCAGAAGAGAATGGTTTTTGAAAATGTTTGAAGTATAAAAGGAATTTTATACGAGTTTAAAGTGATCCAAGGTTTAAAAAAAATTATATATATCTGTATATATATAAAGGATCTATGAGGATTTTGGAAACAGTTTTGGGCACCTTTGGATTTGGAAAGGCTTTTGATTTTTTTTGGGTAAAATCAATATTGAATTTGGAAAGCCTAGTTTGAGAATTATCGATTTTGGAATAATCGATTTTGTGTAAAGGAGCTTTGATGAAATTCATACTAGGTGTATGATTTGAAAGATACTATAAGTGTATAGTATAAAGTGTTTTGATGATAGCTCTGGGGAAAAAGGCACTCCCTTGGAATGATCTTCTCAGGAGTGCTATTGGGTGGCGCTGCCTTGAGCCCCAAGGGGGGTTCTAAAGTTGATCCTGTGAGGAGTCCGGACAAACTAGTTCCTGAGGATTATTGGGTAGCGTAAGTCGATGGCGTTGATGCCTACGGGGGCATTTGGGTTATGTTGTGACGACAGTGTAACTCGATGTCGCTGCGATCTACTGTGGGGACCATAGCGAAATCGTGTGGAGGAGGAGTGCCAACAGTCTACACTTGATTTTGTCGAGAAGGCAACGCAACATCGGTAGACTGCGATCTATGGTCAAGTGGGGAGAAGTTTCATTCTTTTGGCAGCGAAATTCGAGGGCGCTGATGCCTAAAGTTATATGGGTTTTTGCTGTGATAGCTACGTAACCCCAGTTGTAGCTGCGATCTGTAGCGGGTTCCATGGTGTAATCGAGGGGCGCGGAGACCTACAGTTAATCTATGGATTTTGTCGGAACGGCAACGTAACCATCGGGTTAACTGCGACCATGGATGGGAGTGATGATTTCCAGGGCATCCTGACCAAAGATATTTCATCTATTTTCAAAAACTGTTTTATATATTTTCAATAAAATTATTTTCCTAAGTATTTTCACTGGATGTTGAAAATGGGTTTACCAAGTACTTATAGATTTTCAGTCTTACGCCTGATCAACGTATGATTGAATTTCTATGAGAACAAGGATGAACTGGTTGAGACATCAAGTTATAAGAAATATTTTTATAAAAAGCTATTTTAATTGTATTGTCTGAATTTGAAGGCATTCCTAAATTTTAAAGTAAAACGGGGATTTCAAACTTGAATTATAAAATAAAATAAATAGTTGAAGTCTGATTAAATGAAAACTAAATCAAAGTTGTAATTGGATTATCAGTCTGAACTTAAGTTCGGTGGCATATGTGCTTGGATATTAGTTTGATAATTGGAGAAGGTGAAGTAAAATTAAAATTTAAATGGATGGGCTAACCGAATTTAATGGAATCTGATTAAATGAGAATCAAATAGAAGTAAACTTAAGTTTGATGTTGGAATAAATTAAAGTAAATTAACTTGAGGTTAAAATTTATGAAAGCCGGCTTCGAATAAGAGTGAAAACCTATTAAAATAAAACCTTGGATTAAATTAAGTTTGGGAAATAGTTATTAATTTATAAGAATGGAATGTGCCAAACTTAATAAATAGTTTGAATGAAGTCAATGCAGAGAAGAAATGAAATGCGTATGTATGGTTTGTGAATAAATTAAGAATGAAACGGAATTAAATACAGGATGAGTTAAAATTAATTTAAAGTGGTTATGAATTGGAATAGATACTCTATTAAAAGAGTATCGTCGAATTTGCATAAAAATAGTTGTCATTGATGTAAACAAAAGTAATAAAAATTTTATGGGTTGAAAGAGATTAAATAAAATTGATTTGAATCATTTGACGTGAATATGTGCTTGTTTGGATTAAAAATCAATTGAATGTAAACACTTGAGTAATAAATCATTAAAATTGAATGAAATGGAATGTGAATTGGTTGAAAACAATGGAATTGGTTTTGAAATCATATCAATTGCTTGTGAAAGTTATCTAGAATGCATTTCTTCTAGAGTTGATGTGTTGTGGTCGTTTAAGTAAGAGAAATATTATAAACTTCATTTATATGGCACTTAAATATTTAAATTGAGATAGTACAGGTACCTGAAGGCTGTTTGGTTGGTTTGGATTTGCGCTAATTGCTTAATTAAATAAGCTGCTTGCTTAAAATGCTAAATAAAGGTACGCCTACGCAATAAAAATAGGAAATATGAACTGTTTTTGCTTTTTCCGACCGTGTGGGTCGATGTATATATATTTATATCTATTGTCAAATTGTAAAAGCTCCTCCGTACAAAGGAGACTCAGCCAAAATTTTCTGAAAATTTTGGGAGTTAGAAAATTTTTGGAAAATTTTGGTTTGCGACAAAACAATTACAAATTTGGGATTAAAGTAAACTAATAAATGAAACAATTATGAATCAGTTAAATGAAAGATAACACTCAATATTAGAAATTGAAAATAAATTAAATTCATATGAAACGGCGAAAACTAATTTGAATAGAAGTGGGTATGAAACTTATGTAAAGAGATGTATAAAATGATTTTGGAATATTGTGATTGGATATTAGTGCTAAGCAGGATATGCAGGTATTATAGAAAGGAAAAGGAAATTGGATTTGATTCCAAATGATAAATGTGAATTGCCCGACAAAAGGTATGTATTTAAATATCTGTATGAAATTGGATTGGGGTTTTTGATGTAGCCACTTGGCTTTTGCTTTCTTTTTAGAATTTGGGAGCCCGTAGAGGCCTTTTGTAGTTGTACCGAGCTAGCCGTACAAGGGAGACGCTGGCAATTTTTTTTGGAAATTTAGAGAGTTAGAAAAATTTTGAGACAATTTTGATAATTCAAAATGTGATTTTTAGTTTAAACTTGAATAAGTGAAGTAAATTAGTGTCGTTGGAAACAATATGAGATTTTGGGAAGATGGTTAAGGTGATAGTGGAGCTTTAATAAAAGGTAGTTGGTAATATGTTGAGTTGTAAGTTTGGGAAAAAGTAAACAGGTATTGGACCATTCTTCCTAATTAGTAATTTCGAGGACGAAATTCTTTTAAGGGGGGAGGAATGTGGCGACCCGGCCTTTCTAGCAATTTAAATATGACTAGTTAACTAATTTTAAATAATTGACAAGTTAATTTTTAACTTGAATGCCAGATATCAATATTTACGTGATAGTTAAATTATTGAATTTAATAATTGAAATTGGGTGAATTGTTGAATCTGAAAATTGTAAGCCAGTTTAAAATAATGTGAAGGCTTATAGAAATTTATAATAATGATACTGGAGGAAGTAAAAGTGTTAAAATTCAAATTGGAAGTGTTTTGTTCAATTTTGAAATTTATACCGTTTAAATTGAATTTAAAAATAGCCTTCCGAGGTACAGTCTCGGACTTCGACGAAACCAGTTTCATTGGATCCGTAATAGCTAGTTATTATCGGATTTCAATTTTCGTAGCAAGTGGAGTTGTCGTTTGACCCTGGCAGCTCGTAACGCTTAGGAATTATTTTAAATCGATTTAATAATAATAATAATAATAATAAAATCAACCAGCCACCGTTCTTTCATTTCAGCCATCTTCTTTCAGAGCAAGCCGACATACTCTATGCAGAAATCTCGTACTCCTTGTCTTCCCTCAGAAGCCAAAATCAAATCAAGGGCGACAATCGTTCGCTCCAATTCGTATTCATGTCGCTTCCCTCTATTTAGTTACTCGCCCTTCAATTCATCGAACTCAGAAATAAAATAAAAATGGAAATGGCCGAAGCCGAGCCTGCTTAATTTCCCCAAAATCATTTGCGTCTTCGGTTAATTAAAAAAAATGGCGGACGCGAATCGCGAGTGGAAATCGCGAATGGAACGAGCTGAAGGGGATGGTTCGCGAGTTGCTTGTGAGGGCAGAACGAAAGGGTGTGGGAAGTATGGATTGCGATAGCCTCGGAGGCGGTGTGCGATTGGGATCTGGATAGGGCGCGAGTTGAGCGGCGTGCTCGTGGAGAGTTGCTGAGGGTAGGCGGTTGAGGGAGGGGAGCCGTGATGATTAGCAGTATCGTGGAAGCTTGTCTTTTGTTGGATTTGGGGGAATGAGATTTGGGAAATGGTTCGACAGTCACTGACTTCGGTGGGAGCAACAGCAGGGAAGATTGGTCGGGGTTGTGAGGGGCTTGTCACCGAGTTTGGGGCTGGGCATGGCAGTCATACTGTAAGGTATCGGGGTTGAGGGACGTCGCTGGAAGAAGCTGTGTGGGGTTGTGGTGTAAGGGCGGCGCTGCAACGGAGGAAATTTGACTTGAGGAGTAGCTGATCTGATTTTGATCGAACAGCTTCGGGGATGTCGTCAGCATTTTGGTGAGTTTCTCGCTGATGTATAATTGTATATTTATTTTAAATTGAGCAGGTAGGTTCTTAAGTCACATTTGAAATTTTATTAATAGCATGATTAAGGAGAAATTAAGAAAATAAAAAGTTTATCTTAATAGAACTTAAAGATCTTAAGTTAAATTATAGATAAATGATAATTAAATACCAGGTTTATAAAATAAGATTTTTAAGTGATATAATTTAGAAGATAATTAAGATAAATGACCTATCTTTAATTTAAATTAGGTTTGGGTGATTAAGGTTATTAAATTAATCAGTTAAGCAATTAAAGAGAAACTGACTAATTAAAATTTAAATGGTTAAATTTAAATAATTGGATGATTGGTTGAGTTGTTTTGATGTGCACTGCTGTTGATGTGATCTTGGTTTTGCTTGGTTCTCGAGTTAACGGTGGTTTGACTCGAAATATTCGGGTTTTAAATTGTTTAAAATTAAATTAAAATAAAAAGTTTGATGATATGTAATTCATCAAAATCATTAGGGTAATTGAAATGGATAATTTATTAATTAAATTAGTGAATAAATCGAGTTGATTAATTAGTAAGTAAAGGTTGAATTCATTTTGGTTAAGTTAATTTGGTCGAATTAATTTAGAAAAATCAATGAATGGTTTGATAGATAATTACTTAATGTAATTGATAAAATAAAATTACTTTGTGAAATTAATCAAGGAATAAATTAAGATGGTTAATTAAGGAGTAATCGATTACTAAATGAAGAAAATAAAAGTATAATTAATTATCGTTTGGAATTAATCGAAATGATTAATATTGTGGTTTAATCAAGGTAATTAAATTTGATTTGGATAAATTAAAATATAATTGGTAATCCTCAACTTATACCAAAAAAAATGATGATGTAATTAAAGATTTGATTAATTAAGACTTATCCATTAATAAATAAGTGACGTATGAGAGATTAATTAATGTAAGTAATTAAGGGTTAATGAAATTTAATAGTTAATAAATTTAAGAAATAATTAAAGATTACTTATTGATTTGGTAAGAAGAATTAATATCGTGAAATTAATTAAAGTTACTTACTTGAATGGAATATTGGAAGGATAATTAATCCGGGGTGATTAATTAAGATTATTTAATGATCCTAGTTGAGACCAATTAATATTGTAAAGTTAATTTAAGGTAATTATTTGAATGAAATTGAAAAAAAATATTTAATCCAGGGGATGAAGTAGAATGAATAGTGAAGGGCTGACTAATTAATTGATTTGGAAATTAATTAATATTGAATGAAGGAATCAAAGTGATTTAAGTTTGAAATTCAATTAGAATCAATCGAATTTTTGTATGAGATTAAGTTTTGCTTATGAATGAGTAAATGGTATTGGATGTTTGGATGAGTGGGTATCCCTGATAGGGAATGTTGTGTATTTCATTGAATACCTTGGGTTAGAATAACATGAATATCGAAGAGACCAGATTCGGGTATTGGGAAATACCCGAAACCACTTCGAATTTTATAAATTGATTTGAGAAATCAATAGGGTGGAATAAAATCAGATTAATTTATCTAAGTTTGGTACTTAGAAAATTTATATGTGAAATAAGCCTTGTCTATAGAAAATTGTGAATTGGATGAATTGACCTATGTTACACCGGGTTTATATAAGTTGATTGTTTTGGTATTCCATGTTAGTTGGGTTTACTCACGTTGGTTTCCAGCCTGACCCGGGTGTTACTTTGATGTAATGCTCGGGTCAGACCGAGTATTACAGATTTTCAGGTAGGTATGTTCTGGAGCCCAGGAGGCGAGCTGGATGGCAAGAGCGTATAGATATTTCCGCTGTATTTATATATTCGGACATGCTTGTTTGTATATGTTCAGTGACTGTATATATATGTGAAACTCTGATGTAAATTAAATTGTAATCGACATATATAGTATTCTTTTGTCAACTGTTATTATTTATTATTATATTTTATCCGCTGCGAATGTGAGATGTTATTGTTTCTGTTCTTCTTCTTCTATCTCTTTCTTCTTTTTCATAACTATCTGGGATTTTCGGTTTCGAAAATTTCGGGTCATTACATCATCGATGAACACAAGAGCAGATTTATTTAGCCGACCACTTGGTTAGTTAGAATGGCATAACCACCCACTTATAGGTATGAACCGGCATACAAAACGCTGTAACTAGCGCACTCTCCTTCGCTATTATCAATTGGTCCTAAGATCCAACTGAAAAAAAGCTCTGACACCATGAAGCTGATCAAACAAGTCATCAATCATGGGATTGGATACTTGTTCTTCCTCATTACTTTATTCAACTCACGATAATTAACACATTATTTAAGGGAATCATCCGCCTTCGTCGCGAATTTTAGGGACATTCCTACTTAGGAATAATTCTACGAACGAAACCTCATCGTAATAGGTCATTCACTTACACCTCGAGCCCCTTTGATATCCAGTTTCCATTATCCCCAAAGGCATTACTATTGGTCTGAAATCTTTCACTAAGTTAATATGGAACTCGATCTCTTTATGTGGAGAACGTTATCTAGACTTTTGGCCTGGTTATATATGAGCTGATTAGACATGTTAGACTCAACTACCCTCGTCAACAAGTCATCACATAGCCCAGAAATGGAACAGATGATAATATGAAGAAGTGATGAGGTGAAAGAAAAAGATGGACTCAATAGAATGACAAAAGTATGAAAATATTCCATTTACCGAAAATGGATCGAGCATGATCCATATTCACCAATTATAGATCCTACGGTATCAATGTTACAGTTCAACTAAATGGAAATGATTGGTACCTTAAATTCTACAAGTCAAATATATACGAAACTTTAGAAACATCAATGGAGCCCACCATATCGATCGTATGTCAAAACGAGCCCATAAAATGATATGTACTGATCGTTATAACGAGAGATGTGGGACCCACAATCAATACCATGACTTCTTCTAGATCTGGAGACTCCTTTGCTAAAATTCAAGAAGATATTTCACCATCTTCGTTCGTAAATATATACTCGAATTTTCATTTTTAGGATCTTTACACTGCTGGTTGCTTAACACTTTTTCCTTGTAACTAAGGGTTTTACTCTGATCAATCCTTCTATACTCGGCAATTCAAATGTTTAATAAAGTTATTTCTCTAAAGTGGACATAGGCTTTCATGGTCGAACCACTGATCTTCTCGTTATTGCTTATATTCTGCTATTTAATTGCTTGTTTCTCTGTTTTCATTGATATTTCTTTATTTATTTCTCTACAAAATCTTTGTAAGATGTTTGTGAAAATTTTTGATGCAAACATTTTGGTGCTTTCATTGAGAGGAAGAGTTCCTAGCTTGATTGGATCTCATTGTTTACCAATGGTTTCCCATATTTGTGAGATAAATCCAACTTTCTCCCGACAAGCTTCTGTTTCAACTCAGATTTGAAGAAGAAATCTATAAGGAAAACTATAAACGATGGTTAGGAACACCGGATTTATCACTCAAAGCGTAGAGGGAAATAAGAACACCAGCATTTGACAAGGAGGCCAGAGAAATCTACGAGTAGATGTTAATGCTACCAATCCAGTTGATGTCCAAAATTCAGCTGATTCCATCATTAGAGCTGATTTTCAGAATCTGATGAGAGATCTTATGGATAGCCATGGACAGTTGAACCAGTCGATTCAAGCCAACATTAATCTAATGAATCAACTCAGGATCAACAATATAGGAAAACTAGGAGGGAATCAACTCTTCATTCTGCATCGGAGAGCTCAACTTCATTAGATGACTATCATAGTTGTAGACATTGCATAACTGACGAATACCATGCTAACATATCGACATGCCACTACCCAACCGATCCAAATAGACCGATAATGATCGGTACCAATCCATCTAGAATGGTCAACGCCGATCCAACTCTTGGAGGTGGTTCACATCAAATGACAAGAAGAAAACATTGGTGATGAGATAATCGATGTGGATTCTATAGTTCAAGTAAATGTAGATTAGTTACCTCTTCGAAATGACGATAAGTGAATGCATGCATCGAATATCAAGAGGAGTTGAGCCAAAAGGCAAGGAACGGCCCGTAGACGTTGACTAGACCATTCAAATAAAGTGGAGCATGACTACCGCTTGGCTCCAACTATCCAGTCATTAGACTTGGCGGCTATGGTTAGACAGCTAGCAAGGAAAAGCCAAGGCTTGACCAACGGTGATTGGGGAATCTCGAGGAGCCATACCATGTTCACAGAATATATCCTTCATGTAGAAGTACCCAAAGAAGTTCAGAATGCCCTCGATGCTTGCCTATGAGGGAAAAACTTACCCTAGGCAACACATCATGAGATATGAATGGATGACGGATTCCGTATGAGCCATTGATGCTATAAAATGCAGATGTTTTCATATCTCTTTAGCATAGCAACGATGTGGTTTACTAGATGACCCTCGTGGCCAGCCTCTGGATTCGACGATTTGGCAAAAAAAATTATGGAGCAGTTCCGTATGTACGCAACTCACCCAAAAGATGTAGTATCTTTATCAAGTACGTTGTAGGCTCTAGGAGGATCGCTGAAAGACTTTGAAGAGATTTCATACAGCCATCATAAAAATCAGTAATCCGAATGACCATTCAATATTGATGGTAGTTACAAGAGGGATTGGCCCAGAATCTGACTTTAGCGATTGGCTAGTTGACAAACCACCTACAAGTTTGGAGCGTTTCTACATAAAAGGAGATCCACATTTGAGGAAAGAGGAGGCTCGATATTCTAGGAAGAAGAACGCTGTGGAATCGAGTGGAAAGGAAGTGCAAAGTAACACCATAGTGAAACAGTTCGGGAGGAGTTTGAAAAAAGTTCCTGTAAACGTCCAAAATAAACCAAATCTGTAAAAGGAAGGCGGTGATAGGAACCATGAACGAAGAGGGATTCTAAAAGAGGAAGTCAAGGATTCCAATTTAAGGTATCTATACACCTATTAATACATCTCTAGAGAATGTCTACTTATCTACATGCAACACCATGTAGTATAAGAAGCCGCCTCTGAAAGAATCGATGGGAAAACTAAAGTAGATTGGAAAATTTTGTTGGTTCCACGAATGTTATGGTCACAACACGAATGAATTAGGCATCTCTAGGATTTTATTGATAAACTGATTCGGGAAAGAAATCTATAGTAGTTTTTCAAAGCCCCACAGGATGGCATGCAGGGGACATCTAAACCAAACAAAGAATAAGCACCGCACAGGGCTAAAGAGCCTACACGGACTACTGAAAGTTTAGTGATCAGTACAATAGCTGGAGGACCACATCACACCAATAAGAGCTGGTACGAGATGGAGCGCTATGCTAGCGTAATCAAACATATGGATTTTGAGTGTTATTCAAATATAGAAGATAGGGCTTCTACCAAATAACAGCATACAACGATAGATGACATTTTATTCAAAAAAATAGATATAGGTAAGGTGGAGATACCAACGATCGATCTAATGGCCATTTCGGGTATGATTGGCCTTGCCTTAGTGAGGAAAGTTTCGATCAACATAGCCTACTGCTTCTGTTGCAAAATCAGCTCTGTCTTGTTAGGTACCACTTTAACGATGTCGCAATAGAAGAGGTAAGCTATGTCGAGCTACCGATGGAGTTAGGAGAATATGACCATAAGAGAGTACGGATGTTGTCATTTGTTGTGTTGGATATGGACACTATGTATAATGTTTTTCTAGGCCGACCGGCCCTTTTTGAATTCCGAGCATCCATTACCCCTTGGTGTCTTACCTTAAAATTCCCAGTTGATAATGGCGTGTGAGTTATACATGGAGATCAAGTGATCGGACGTGCCTGCTATGTAGCTGAGTTAAGGGACGTCCAATGGAAGGAGAAAGGTAAGGTTGTGGACAAGATTCTCCTCATCCAAGCCACTAAAGATTGACAACCAGCGCTTGGGTCTTGGCTCAGGCGCCATAGTCGGTTCTATAAAGAAATAAATCCAAGGGATCATGAGGTAGGAGCCCAAAATGACCAAGGCTGAGCCGGTTGAGCTGATGATTGAAATCACGGTCAGCCACGATGACTGGTCATGGGTCCTAATGGTCGGATCACAACTAAGCCCCCCGATGATGAAAGAACTTGCTGGTTTTCTCTAATAAAATCTTGATGTTTTTTCCTAGTCTCATTCTAATATTAATGGGATCTCACTTGCTATTCTGAGCCACACATTAAATATCGACCCAGGATACAGGTTCGATGTAGCAAATAGTGCATGGCATGGATCTAAAGAGATCAGCTGCCTTTAAAGAGGAGGTGGATAGACTCAAAAGCAATGGGTTTATTCGCAATGCCTTCTACCCTAAATGGGTATCTAATCCCATACTTGCAAAAAAGGCAAATGACTATTGGTTTAAATATAGCATGCCTGAAGAATAGTTTTCCCCTTCCAAGGATTGACCAGCTGGTGGACTCTGCTATAGGACATGAGTTGCTATCTTTCATGGATGTGTACTTCGAGTATAATCAAATCCCGAAGCACAATCCTAACCAGGAGCATATCAGATTTATTGCTAATATTGGATTGCACTGCTATATGTTAATGCCATTTGGATTGAAGAACGGTGGAGCAACTTATCGGCGTCTAGTCAATCGAATTTTTGAAGATTGGATTGGAAAGACGATGGAGGCATATGTGGATGATATGCTCATGAAGTCAAGATAATCAAACGACCATATTAGAGATTTGGCGAAAATTCAATATCTTTCGATATTACGAAATGAAGTTCAATCCTATAAAATGTTCCTTTGGCATAACATTAGGAAAATTCTTGGGTTCATCGTCAATTCTCATGGAATCAAAGCTAACCTCGAGAAGATTCAAGCAATTCACAACTTCCAAGAGCCAAAGGACATCAAACAAGTATAGACCCTAAGCAGAAGGTTGTCGCCCTAAGTCTATTTATTTCTAGAGCTATCAATAAATGCATTCCTTTCTTCAACTTGATTAGAAGAGGAAAAAAGAACTTTGAATGGACATAGGGTCGTGAAGACGCATTCCAAGATTTAGTGGACCATTTAGAGAGGCCTTCCATCTTGTCAAAGTCGATGGATCACGATGACATATATATCTACTTGGCTGTGTTCTTACACGTTATAAGTGTTGCACTGCTTCGCAAGGAGAATCAAATCTAGAGACCAATCTATTATGTAAGAAAGTGATTAACCGGAGCTAAAAGGAATTATTCGAAGATCACACTGCTTGTTGATTTCTTCATGAAAGCTCCGCCCATATTTTCAGGCTCATCCTATCGACGTTTACACTGATCATTCATTACGATAGGTCCTATAACGACCTGAGACGTCTGGAAAGTAGAGCCGATCCAATTTGACATACCTACCTCCCTCAAAGAGCCATCCAAAGACAGACACTTAGCTGAATTCACTGCACTTGATGATTTCCCAGAGAGCAGTGAAACCCCTACCATCCGATGGAAAATGTATGCAAATGGAGCCTCCAATGATTGCTGTTTTGGAGCCAAAGTCGTACTAGTGTCTCCGAAGGATCAATCGGTTTGCTACGCTTTGAAGCTTGACTTTCCTATAATGAATAACAAAGCCGAATATGAAGCTTTAATTGCTAGACTCAAACTTGTCAGAGAACTGGGAATAAAGTCTCTTGAAATCTTTTGTGATTCCTAGTTTGTGATATACCAAATCATTGGAGATTACCAGGCTAAAGGACAATGACTTTCTTTGTACCTTAACCAAGCTCAAGAGCTATTGACTGACGTTAAGTATTATGATATCAAGTGCATTCCTCAGGATCAAACAAAGAGGCCGACTTATAGGCAAAGTTTGCTAGCATCGGGGATGCTCAAAAATGGGCTTGTTTCCAGTCAAAGTTTTAGATGCTACAAGCATAAATTAAATGGAAATCGATTGGGTACCAGAGATGAAGCGTGATAAAGAGTCGTGGATGACTCCAGTCAAAGATTATTTGCTAAAGGGAGTTCTTTCGAAATAGAGGAATGAAAGACGACAAATCTTTCGCAAAGCTTCGCGCTATATTATTCAAGAAGGAGTCATGTGTAGAAAGGGTATTTTTGTTCCCCTGCTCCGGTGTATTGCTCATGATGAAATAAAAAGATTACTAAGGGAATTTGGTGTAGGGGAATGTGACGGTCACACTGGGGGGCAAACCATAGCAAAGAAAATACTTCATTATGGGTATTACTGGCCAACTGTCAACCGAGATGTTGTTGATTATGCAAAGCGATGTAATAAGTGCCAAATGTAAGCAAAAGTTCTGAGAGCTCCGCGATCGAAAATAACACAAACGGTAAGTAATGACCATTTACTACTAGGGGCATAGATATTATTGTTTCCTTACTAATCTCTAAAGGTGGTGTGAAGTAAGTCGTTGTAGCAATTAATTACTTCATTAAATAGGCCGAAGTAGAACTTTTAGCCATGATCATGACAAAGAAATCAATCGACCATGTTATCCAGAACATCATCTGTCATTTTAGCCTTCTACGAACCATGGTAACTAATAATGGATCCCAATTTGACGATGTTGAATTTAAATACTTCTACCGTCGACATCATACTGATTTTCGACAGTTGCTCACCCTAAAGCTAATAGACAAGTGGAAGCTATGAAAAAAATCATAAAGTCCATTCTGAAGGAATGTTTGGAAAAGGTAGAGGCAAGTGGGTGAATGAACTCCCAACAGCATTATAGGCCTATAGAATCACCCACAAGTCCGTAGTTGGCCATACTCCATTCATCTTTGCGTACGGATCCAAAGCTATCATTCTTATTGAACTCAAAGACCTTCTCCTTGAGTGACCTACTACAACCCTAGAACGAATACAGATCTCGTTTAAGAATCTCTAGACTTAGTAGACAAAGAGCGCGAAGAAGCTGATTTAAAGGTAGTTGCACATCGATATCGAATCACCCGATACTATAGTACTAAAGTACAACCTAGGACCTTTGAAACTGACGATCACGTCTTGAAACAGGTTTTTCCTGTCCTGTCACATATGAATCCTACTTAGGAAGGACTGTATGTCATTGAACAGAGGCTTGGAGATGGAACTTTCAAGCTAGAAATTGTTGACGATGTCATGCTCCTAAAGGCATGGAATAGTGAGCATTTACGATGCTTTTTCATTAGTTTATTTTTTTTCATCCAGCAGAATATGATTTTCGAATTTGCTTTAGCATTTGATTTTCCAAATATGTAATAAGATAAATTATTCCATCTCTTTTCTTTTGGAAAACAAAGTTAGAATTTCATTCATATCTATGATTGTTGTAGCAATACATATTAGTTACGACACGTGACTAGCTAATATTGAAATTTCCGAGCAAGTTCCCAAAGTTTGGAGCCTGTCGATTGCATAAATTCACTATTGAACTAAACAAAATGAACATGGTCTGATCGTTCATTCGATGATTCTCGCTCATAACCCAATGAACGGAGTGCCTAACACGAATGGATGTGACTTGACCATCCAATAGCCAAATTAATCCCACCAAGCAATGAGACTGACATGAATCAGAAGTGATCATGACATGACCGATCAATTGCTAAGTAAAACCCCAGACTTAGGGGCAAATCAATCAAATAAGAAAAGTAGATTCGTCTATTTTTCGAAATAACTCCAAGTCCCTAGAGTGTGGACCGGAGTATAACAAAAATTGGGTGCGATTTGATCATTAGCCAACTAACTCTTATCCGTAGAGTGTGGATATGAGTATAAACAAATAGATGAGTTTAGTTTGACTATTTACTATTCCATAAACTCCAACCTGAAATCAACAAGACGAATATAAACTCGCTAAGGATGGAGTTCGACCATTCATTATATAACTTTGCTAACTCGATACTAGGACCAGGAGTACAATCACTTAAACCGCTGAATCCAATGTGTAGCACTAGCGTCAAGTCCATTGTTTGATATAACATGAGGCCACGACCACACGGAGTCCTTCAGTAAAAATTAACCGATGATTATCCAAATCAATAAGCGATGAATTACAAGTACATTGAATGGAAAGTGTAATAGCTCAACGACTTAAGAAAATTCACATAAGAGTTCGACAAAAGTGAAAGAACTTTATTCACATAACCTGGAAAGTCAAGTACAAGGATTCACAACAAGAGAATAAAAAAGTATGGGTCGATCCCGTACGAATTCGGTCCACAAAACACAAAAGACTTGGGAGCATGAGTGCACACAAGAAATCACTTCCTCCTCAGCTAGATTTTCTTCTTCTTGGAATCTAGAGAGATTTCACTCGAACTTTCACCACTCGTCTTCTCTCCTCTCATCCTTCTTCCTTGGCCTTTCACCAGAGTAGACTAGGTTGATCCAGTAGGTGCATCTTGAGAAAATATGGATGAGGAGCAGAGGCATCCATAGTTTCTCTGGGCAATATGATGGAGATGGGAGAGGGAACGATCTACATTTTCCCTTACTTTACTTTTGCCTCAATGGCAATGTTCGCTTCAAATTTCCGTGCCAGTTCTTACATGGAGCGGCCTGACAAGGATTGGGAAGCTCCAATAATCACAACGTCACCGTCAACAGGAATCTCTTGACGTGGATCGATTTTTCCATCAACGAAGCATCCACTAAGTGCTCGTCGATCATAAAAGCTTCCTCTTTCGAGACATCTTGGGTTGTTCCTGAAGCCATGATAGTAAAGGACTCCACCATCGGTCCCTGAGATTATGGGTAAGATTCTTAAGGAAGAGGTAGAACTGCTGTCGGTGGATCTAAAGCTAAGGAAACATAACTAAAGAGATTAGATATGTCAAATGAGGATACTCTAGCTTTTTGAAGGACATGCGATTTTAATGAAACACCTTCTCCAATTGGTCCTCCACATGAACCAGAGTGCCAACAGAACCTCTTTCCATTATTGGGAAGAGCCCATTAGATGTAGCAATATGTCGCTTCTCTGGATGTAACCAAGCTCGGTAGAAAAATCCATTGCGGTGCTAGGAATAGCTTAGGTCACCAGATGTCGTTCATCTACGACATTGTGTGACATGGACCCAGAACCTTCACCAACTTCATATTGTGAGGTTGTGGCATGCTCTTTTTGGAGTATAAGCTAGATTTCATTTAAAACCTTGGGTTCATCATCCAATAGAATTTCACCCTCTAGCCTCATCAAATTGATTTCTTCAGTGCCGAGAGATTCCTTCTCCTTCCGAACAAGATGCTCCCAAGCACATACAAGACAGCGAGGGTAGTCACCTCGGTGCCACTCTAAGTTTCTATGCTCAAGGCATTGGCATTGTAAAGAGTAAGCAGTGGATCTAGTTCTTCCATAACCTCCTCTCTAACCTTTTCTTTCGCGGCCTCCACTTCTCATTTAACGAGAGCATCAATTTCTTTGGCCTTTTCAATAACCGTGTCTCTTTCAAACCTGATGGTGACTAATTCCTCATAGGCATCCTGACCATTTCTGTGCTTCCTCTTTGTCCTTGGATTCACGCCCAAACTTAGTTTTGTACTCAGCCGTGCTTCTTTAGGCCGCATCCTTTTCTAACGCCAGTTTATAGTTTAGATGATGAAGTGCTTCAACCTCGGCCAAGTGCCTAGCCTTCTCATCCTCGAGCACGTTGAAGGTCGTTTCTGCTTTATTCTCGACTTCTATATGCAAGTTCCTCAAAGATTCTAACTCATTGGTTTAAATTTCAATGATTTTCTTGTCTTGGGCCTCTTGGTGTTTCAACTTCTCAATCTCTACCGCTCTCTTCTAAGGTACTTTAGAAATCTCTCCGCTGCTCTCATCCACTCATTATATTATTATGGATATCATTCACACGCTCCATAGTCATTTGCTGGGGTTTTTTAGGAAATTTCTTAAGATTAGGCACAAAGAAAAATCTATCCTGACATACGTTTGAAAAATCTGACTTAAGTTAGGTTATGTGAACGGTGGTATTGACTTGTTGAGCTTTAGGGACAACTTGGGTGTTAGCGCTTTCTTTACTCGACCTTTGTTGGTGAGCATCTTGCTAACTATGACACAGTCGATTGCTGGGTCATTAAGGATGAGATGGAACGAAGAACTAAAAAGACATTGAAGTGGGAGGAGGACCATGAGTGGTGTCAATAAGAGGAACGTCGTCATGGTGATCTTGTTGTCTTTTAGACTGTTAGGAAGAGGAGATCTAGATTTGGATTGATGTTTATCATGGAAAGACTTGTCTCTATCACCTCTATTCTGCTAATCTCGATCCTGAATAGAGTGATAGCTAGGGTCATACTCACAACCACTACCTTGGCGATATGCGCCTGAACAAGAACTAGGATTATGGTGTGATATTTCCCACAGAGACTGAAATAGGTGCTTCTTCCTCATCATTTCTTTTACAAAGAAAGGCAAATAATGAATTGGCTTTAAGTATTGGAAGACACTAGATAAGTACAATGTAGTTTAATGAAGTGCATGCGAGTATGTGTGTTCTTGTGTCCCCCTAGTGGACCAGTTATTGAAGCTTTACTGGCAGGAATAACCTCTCAACTAGTGGTAGTAGGGATTTTAGCCCCAACTCTAGAAGGAGACTCTAATCCACCGAAACTCATATTAGTAAAATGAAAGGCATCAATGTCACCTGGTATCATAAGATCAGATAATGCTTCAAATGTGTCATCCAAGTCCTATGAAGGTTGAGAGGCGGACTAATCCAAAATAACCTATGGGGTAACGAATGGCTTGGACTGTTTGAAAAGATGACTCTTAGGGAACCTACAAACAAGTTTCTTCCTTTTTCTTTTTTCGAGACTGGGGTGCTATGAGGTTTAAGAGGATTTGACTATAGCCACTAAACTAGAACCTACGTCATCGCTATTGAAGTCATCACCTTTATCTCTTGCTGCGTCTTTATCAGTAGCTTCTTGAGCCCCCTCACCTAGGGGCACGACGGGACCAGCTTGATGGCCTTCATCATCCACGTCCCGTTGCTAGGTCACTATAACATCAGCAGCGACCAATAGCCCTATGTTACGAAACTCTTTCATCAGGAAGTAGGTAATGAGGCATTCATCAATAAGGAGATGCTCAATGTCTCTATCTTTTGATGGAATCCTTTTGAGCGCCAAGACTGCATCTGTGTATTGTTTTCCATTAGGTCATGGATAAGGTCTACACAAACCAGAAAAGTTTCTTAATTCAAGATACGACCTAGGTACAAGCACCCAGGAAATTAAGCAAGGAGTAATACTTACATCGTTCTAACCACCATCTGCCAAAGCCGAGGGTGCAGCGAATATAGAATCACTCTCTTTTGAAAGCGCTTAACTTGTTCCAAGTTCCAGTCAGGATCTGGCACTTCTTGGCTAACTCAAGAATTGTGAACGAAATGCTTCTCCTTCTTCACTTGAAGGTGAAGATAAACTGAATGTCTATAGGAGATGGAGTATGAAACAAAAACTCCATGAATGTCATGTAGGTACTGTTAAGAAAGGCATATCCATTTAGATGCGGTTGTGCCAGTGCCAACCTGATATGATTTAGCATCTATCGGATAAATGAATTAGAGGATCGGACGCATCCTGCCCAACACATGAATTTGTTACATGCAGTGAACCCTTCAAGGGGGCATATAAGCTCTATCATCTAGAGTTAGGACTCACACATCCTCAAACAGAATCTCATGTCTGGTGCAAATTCTACGAAGAGTGGCTTTATTAATTTTCGAAGCCACATAGTCCTTCGAATCATCCAAAAATATAGTGTCTTCTAGAGTGTCGACAGTAAGGTCTATCGCTACAGCTGGAAGAACAGGAATGACAAAGAAAAGGTCAAATGATGCACAGCATTGTTCTGCTTGATGTCCAGAGGAGAATTTATCAGAAGCAGCCACGGAGCTTATTTCCTCACTCTTACTGTTGTGTTGTGAAATCTGTTCAGAAGACATGGAAGCTAAGCACTTCGAGCGTCCGGAACCCATGACTACTAAACTCAGTATATAATCATCATTAGAAAAAATAACTTATTCCCACATGCAAAGTGTATGCTAATGTAGAGAAGTGCGGTGTCATGCAATGTAATAAAAACGGTTTAGAATTAAAGACTATAATTATGACGGGACTCTAGGGTTCGATCGGAGTGACCGCCATTGCTTATCATCTCAACTAATTCTCTACGTCAGTGGCAAAGGCTTCAGTCTAATTATTAGGATCAGTTGTTGGCATGTTGAAGTTCAAACTGTTCATTTAGAAGTGAATGATCTTCAAAATTCTATCAAAAGGCATTTGTAATAAACATAGATACATAGGAAAGTAGTCAAGTTCGTTCCATGGTACGATTGTTATATATGTCTAATATGCAAAAGTCATGTGCAACCGGTCAAGCTTTTAAGGCCAAAGCTTATCTCGAATTCTGATTAAAATTAAAATTTGAGGAATTTAAGTTGGTATACCCAAGTAAAACCAACAACCGATCAAAAATAACATTCGACCGAGCGATCCCAATGCACATGACCGATCGTTTCTGCACGATCATTATGCACCCGATCGGTCTTTAACTTATCGTCTCCAACTTTCGACTCTGGTTCTACACTTCACTCCAATTCAAGACTCAAAATACCAATCCAAAAAAATGATCAGCCAAAAACTCTAACAGAAAATGACCATTCGAAATTCTCTTTATATTTTCGAATACCAAACCATTATAACGATCAGCCAAACTCCGTTTCATTCCATATGCTAACAACTTCACAACATCCACCTTGTTACAGACATCAATGGCAGTCCAAGTTTTGGAACTCCAAGAACGATCGAACAAGAACGATCTTGTATCTTCGATATCAAACTAGCGCATTCCATCCAATTTCAACACCACATCATCATCTCCCCCTCCGCTGTAAGTAATCAAATCGTCGTGACTTGAACCATGTAAGCTAGAATGAGATCCCATCATCGCATCACTAAATTCTAACAAGTAATAAGAAAATCGAACCTAACTATGTATAAAAGTGGAATAGCGGAGGTGATTTGGATTCAAATATGAACAAAGTTCTATAGGATATGGCAATAGTGATGGCTGGTGTAGCAAGGAGTCTAACCGACCCAAGGAGATGGTTGCGAGATGAGTATGGATGGAGTTGGATCGAAAGGCTCAGTGGATCGATAGTAAAGGAGAAGATGAGGATGGTTTTTTTCTTTTTGTTCGGGTAGCTACGATAGAGAATGAAATAAGGTAAAGAGAATAATCTAAATATCCAAGTATACATACATATATAAATACACACATATATGAGTGATGCGACATGAACCATCAAAGTTTGTAGTTTAATGGGAGCCTAATCGATAATTGATTGGGTATGATCGTTTTATGAGAGCCTTATGCCGGTCCATTCTTCTAAACTTACAGTTCATTCAAATGGCCAAATCACAAAATGATGGGACACGATCATTCTGTGATGGATGTACACCGATCGATCTTTAATAATGCAAATGACTGAATTGCATTCTACCAAATTGGCAATGACCCGTAAGCGTATGATCGCATCCGAAAGCCAATGACAAGAAGTGTACATGAACATACATGTGGGCATTCTAAAAATTCGATTTTTCAAAATCGACAGAAATTAAATTCTCAACTTGAGTATCAGAGAAAGATCCGGATCAGAAAACCGAGGCCTGCTAGTTCAATGGAACCGAGAACATATATTAATTGGCGAATTACAGTGCATAATTTATATTTTTAGAAATTATTCAATTGTTATGTTAAACAAAAAGAGAAATGACCCTTCAAGGAAAGCAATTCATTGATGAGATGACAACATTTTAGAAAACCAAATGTATTCCTTTTCAATGACTGTAACTTGCATCGGTTCAAAGTTTGTCATATTGAAACGAGACATACTTTAGGGGGCAAGAATTATCCAGCCTTTTGGCCTGATTATATATGAACCGATTAAATAAGTTAGAATTGACTGTTCTCAGGGTCGACAAGTCAGATTTATAATCACAAAGCCCAAAGATCAAACACAAATGATAATATGAAGCAGTGGCGAAGTGAAAGCAGAAGACGAACTCAATAGAACGATAAAAGTATGAAAATATGCCATTTCCTGAAAATAGATCCAGTATGATCCATGTTCATCAATTATGGACCATACTGTATTGATATTATAGTTCAACTCGATGGAAAATTACTGGCATCTCAAAGTTTACAAGTCAAATACACATGAAATTTGGGAAACATCAATATATTAATGAGTGGAGCTCACCACATCGATTGCATGCCAAAATAAGCCCATAAAATGATCGATACCGATCGTTATTATGAAAGATGTGGGTCCCACGATCGATACCATGACTTCTTCTGGATCTGGTGACTCCATTATTGAAATTTCAATAAGACATTTCACTGTTTCCCCCTATAAATATAAACTAAATTGTTCTTTTTCAGAATCCTTAAGCAGCTGGTTGCTTAGCACTTTTTCTTTGTAATTAACAATTTTACTCCGATATCCGTCTACTTCAGCAATTCAAGTATTTAATAAAGTTATTTCTCCAAAGTGGATGTAGGCTTTCAATGCTAAACCACTATGAATTGTTGTCTTCTTGTTATTGCTTATATTATGTCATTTAATTGCTTATTTCCTCTATTTTCATTGATTATTCTTCATTTATTTCTCTACAAATTCTCTACCTAGGTGCCAATATTTGGTACAAACAGAGAAGTCTAGTCACCCCTTGAATATGTCGGGATACTCCCTAGCAATAGGTACTGATGACAACTTGTCATATGGAATACCAAGAAAATATAGAATGCTAACTATCACCTCATCATCTAGTAGGCAGCCTAACACTACCATCTGCCCATCATCTACCCTTATCATCATAAATAACTTCTCATAATCCACTATCACTTTGTATAAATGAAGCCATTAAATACTCAGAATAATACCAAATCCAACGAAACCCAAAAATCATGATCACAACTAATAAAACATTCATGACTCGATAAGACCAAACCACGGCAAACTATACACATGTTAATGAAGCCTCTACCAAGGTTCGTCACAATCAAAGGTCAGTCAACAATTTTGGGTCTCAATCCCAATCCATCTTCCAAGTCACTAGGTATGAAAAAACGTTAAGCCCTATTATCAAACAAAACTTGTACGGGAACATCATAAATGGAAATCATACCTTGAATAACGACGCCTTTCCCCTTCTCCATTGTCGATGGAGCATTCAACGATGCCAAAATAGTATTGATCGTATATGCTTTCACAACTTGCTTTTGCTTCAACGGCTTTGGACGGTCCTTTTGAATATGCCCACCTTATTGCAATTGAAGCATTTATTTCTCTCGACCCTATAATCCTTGCTAAAGTGACCATTCCCTTGACAATTATAACAAGTAGTTCCACCTTTAAGCTTCTTCTTTTGTCCATGCTTATTTTGGAACTTCTTTCTCTTGCTATTCCATTTCATCATGCCTCCCCCAACCGATCACAGCTTTGGCTCTTCTTTAGGAACAATAGCTTTTGGTTTCATATGTAAACTCTCATGCCTTAAGGCCTTTTCGAATATCATCTCAAAAGTCTCATTAATGTGACCCTCGTGCTTTATCCTAAGTAATCATGCAAACTAATAATGAACTTCTTGTTCTTCTTTGATGCAGTATCTATGAAAGACAATCCGATACTTTAGTAGGGCATCAAATTCAGCAATGTACTCAGAAACAGTCATATCTCCTTGATTGAGATCCATGAACTTATGGAACAAGGCTGACTTCTAAGATGTAGGAATAAACTTTTCCTCGAATTAGGCTTTAAATTGGTCACTATGAACTAGTGTTTGGGAGTGGCAACCTTCACAACATTCTACCAGTTCATGGCTTTCCCTTAAAGATGTCGAGAAGCCAATCGCCTTTTCATAGCATCATTTATATCTAAGTCATCGAAAATCCTTTTGCAGGTATCAAGCCAATCATGCACTTTCATCGTAGACTCCATTCCTTGGAATAATTTTCCATCAATACTAGCAAAGTCTTTGTTTAGCTTAGTGAAATTGGCTTTGAGTGCCATATTCAAACATCACCAACAACAGCAACATTCGAAGCAGCTACTTGAGCATTATGCATCTGTTCTGTATCATAGTACTGAACATCGTTTTCTACTCAAAATTAGCAGCTCTTGAGCCAGATCCCTCCATGACTCTAGAGAAAGAGTTCCTAACAGCATTCCTTATTTGATGACTCATCCTCCAGTCTGTAATAAGGATGATCATCCTCTCTATAATGAATTTTACTTAAGTAATATTCGTGTGTGCAGTGCAACTTATGTACTATATAACACAATATAGTTTTGAAAATTAAAATATATATCAAATATATATCAAGTATGCGCTTTCATACATATATACACTCTCGATTTAGTCTAGGGTGAGAACTCCTATCATATCTCTACTGGATCTTGGTATCCCTTAGGTTAAACTATGCAACCTAAACTCTGATACCAAATGTGATTACCACCCAACAAAATGGCACCCAATATACATGTATAGTGCACTGCAATAGTATCTGATCGATGTAGGACAATAGTCAATTTTGTAGTAAAGAAAATCAATCATCACAGTACCTGTAGTATATCGTACAGCGCATTGAATAAAATATAATACTAAACATCTCAAATATAAAACAAGCGAGAGAGTAGTAACTGGATGAATCAAAAATTTCAGAGTACTCATATCCATATTGTATACAACATAAGTGATAGAGTTATACATCAAATAATAATTCATAAATAAACTGTCTCTAGATAATAAAGGCACTAGCAAGCTCCATTGTGTTAGAAAATCATAATAAGTAAATGTAGTAATACAACAGTACGACCTCATGCCCATCCTCTATCTAGCTCAACGTGCTCACCATACCGGATATCCCTAGTCTACTCATATAAGAGTACCTAGAATAGTAGGAAGAAAAGCATAAGATCTCGAGTCAAATAACAGTCTAGTGTGGGCTGTAGAAAACCTTAAATACTATAAAGTTAATATATCAAAATAAATAGTGTGGAAAAATCAAGCCTAACATATCCCTGCATCCACAGGTTAGCACACAACACAGAATGTGTGCTACTATATATCGTAATCATCATAGTGTACTGTACTTCAAAGTACTAATGGGTGTTTAGATATCTAAATCAATGACATCTATGTCATGTGACATCCCCAGGGCGATAAGCTGCCAAAGCATACATATCAACCATCATGCATCCTCACATTCACTTTCTCAATGCGTTGGATATGTGATAACTTAGTTGACCTTTATGTCAAGGACTACTCAACATCCCGGTTCCTTAGTACTCAAATCCATGTCATTCAATAGGCCAGGAACAAGACTACTCGTCTGATAGACTAGCATAAGGCAGGTTCTAATATCAATGAATTTTACCTTCTCATCATTAGGTCCTAATGTCAACATACTCTAGTAGCATATTTGATCCAGATCCTAATTTCAACATACGCTGATCACACCATCATTTACCCTTGCTTCACGAGCAATCATTGAAACCCTGAGTACCACGATCCCTTTACACGCATCATCCATTATAGAGCTCATCATGGAACTATCCTTACAGCTCTCCACTATAGTCGTCATAGTTAGAACTTTGATAGATAGCCATCATTAATCGCAGAATATTATCATTCGCCCCATAACCTTCCTCCAACAGTTTCTTCAATCTGACTTGTAGTCACCCACTCTACATCTCGAAATACAAATATTCATTGTTAAAGACATCATTTTCCATCACAGATTCATCATCGTCGAACCAGACGTCATCGTCGTTGAAAATAGTTAACGAACACCATAGTTCGTTACTGATCCGAGCCTTAGCTCGAAAAAGTGGGACTCTAACTTGAAGCATGCCCCACGTGTCGAGTCACCCACCTATAGCTCGAAGCACATCTCGGGGTTCCTACTCCCCTTGCCCGAAGCAAGTCTTAAAGTGAATTCATGAGTACTTGAGGCAACTTCAACTCCTCATCACTGAACCATGCCCATCACCAAAACATAGCCATCACCATTCCATAGCTCATCATCAAACCATAGCCATCACTGATCCGTAATTATACCCAAACCATAGCCATCGTCGATCCACAGCCATTATCAATCCATAACCAAACTGCCTTTATCTACCACTACCAACCCATACACTTACACAAGCGACCTAAAGTAAACCCCTTCAAGGCTCAAAGCAAATACGTCTATGGCTCGTAGCATTCCTCTACCGATCCATCAACACCGAACTATCTTCTTTGGCCAATAACCCGAGTAAACATACTCTAAACGACTTGAAGCTTGAAACATAGCTTTATGGTGTCCTCCTTGACCTACCATATGGATCGTAAGTCACTTGGATGATTTGACCTTTATGGGCCATCACCGATCCATGACTTTTTCCGAGAACTAAATCTCCATTTGATCGATGTTTTCAGCCACTCAAACATCGTAGGTACAAACGTACATTACGTGTAATATATTTTTTTGGTGAAAATTTTCAACTTCACAACACTTAACTTGATCGTGGAGCAATCTAGACAATGATTACTCCAACGAATTTGAATCGAAGGACTTAACTTATGTTAAACCTGCATTTAGGAAGTAACTATGTCGCTTAATGCTTACATAGCCCTGTAATCACACTCCAACTGCTAACTGGAATATCGAATTCACTTTTCGAAGAAATCACGATTTACAATATAAGGAAACACATACAAATAATAAAGCGTAAAAAGAAAGGATCCGGATATTTTTACGTGGTTTGGATTTTGGCAAATCCTACGTCCATAGGTTAATCCTTCTTATATACTCCTTCTTAATACAAGTTTTTCTAGGGTCTTCCCTATATAATACAATTGTTTTTCTCTCTTTCAGACTTAAAAGAAAAATGATAGAGAAAAGATCCCTTGCTTGTCCTCCTGTCTCTTCATTTTATAGCGTAGGATATGGGTTGCAAGTTATCATGATTGCCAGTAATCCGTTGTGCCAATCTCCGCCTTTGAATTTGGCTAGTAGCCATCTTTTGCACTGTTTGTCTTAGTGCATGGATTACTGAAGAGTATTTAGCAGGAAGCCATGATTTGGGTGGTTAAAATATTTGGTCTTTGGTGGGAAGTCATTATTTGGGCGGGAACTCCCGAAATTAAAGTAGGATTTTATGTAATTGGGGTATACAACCTAGACCCGAGGAGGTCGTATTCCTTTGGAGAGATGGAGGTTTGGTATAATTCCTCAAGGCATTAGGAAGTACTTCCTAGATTTGGGGGCGGCCATTATATTTGGATGAGGCTATAGTAGTTGGTGCACAATATTTGAATGATACCATGGTACTCGCATCGTGGCCATTCAGATGATTTTTACTTGTTTGTTTAACATCGTTTCAGGATAAGATTGCACTACTCTACCTTAGCCTTGGTGCTAGTTTGCATGATTATAGATGTGACCTAATTTGGTTGTGATTTAGGTTGACCCGTGACTGATGCGCAAAGGATATTGATAAAGGAAGAGAGGTTGGTATTCTTGCTGTCTGCCTATTAGTGTAGATCTATGCTTGAATGTTGTTTGAGTGGCCCTATATGCAACCCTTTAGAATGCTTTTGACCTCTTGTGGTGCTACTTAGGTTGCCCTTAACATGTGCAATGCAGATCCATTCTTGGAGGTGCTAGCAAAGATGTACATAGTTTTATTCCACATGCTCTTTGGCCCATGCTCGCGATGTATCTTTGCTCGTGCAAAACTTATTTTGATAGGGATGCATTGTTTTATTGAAGTAGCAGATTGTGTTGCTATGCATTATTTTTTTCTTTGGCTTTGTATATTGCATTTGCCTCCTGCTCCCTATAACTATGTTAGATGTTTAAGAATAAGGCATAATATTGCAACTTAAAGGATAGGCATAGATCTGATGTCCTTATAGCTTGGTTTTTAAGCATAGTATCATCCCCTTTCTGCTTATTTCAGCTGTTATTCCTTTAGTTAATATTAATGGTAGTGATCGAAGGCTAATTCGTTGTGCAATATAATTTGGACCACATTGACTCTAGCTTTTCTCATCTTGATATTAATTGCAAGGGTAACTTTCTCAGCTCTATACCTTATTCTTTTCACTTTATGATAATGCGAGAAATGCAGGTGTAACACTTGCCCTTAAGTCTACAGCGGTCGCAGGCCGGTGTAGCTTTGTTATTATTCAGTCTGTGCAATTGTCGCTTTGCTTAATCTTTCCTTCTTTTTATGACAGCAAAAAGATTCTAATAAATTACTTCTGCATTAATGCTTCTATCCACATATTATTTCCCTATTGGGTCATGGTCTGAATCATTGTTAAGTGAAACTTTTATTTTTCCATGTAAATCTATATCTATATTTGTGCTTATTGTTTTGGTAATTCAATCGACGTTTCACAATTTTCTTCAACTTTATTATTTTGTGGTTATTATTTAACTTAAGGTACTTATATTTCCCTTCATCTTTTGTTGATTCATTTTTTGTTCAAGAAAAGAAATGAGAGGTAGTGACATTTCAACATCGACCGTATCCTTGCTTTCAGATTTACTTTTTAAATCAAAGTAAGAAATTTGTCTTTTGTTTTAATTTTTTCCAAATCTCTGTAGTTTAGAATCTTTTCTTTTGATTAATCTTGAAATTTTGATATGGCTTCCTCTCCATCTTCCCTTTTGCTTCCACCTTTTTAACTTACTCAAGCAGAAGAAATTGAGGGCATTTTAACCCTATTTAGGTTTCAAGGTTATGACGTTAGGGCTCCTGAACCCTATAAATGTGTCGATACTTCTTGAGCTAAGTTTACTCCCGTTACTCCCAAACATATGTGTTGTTGTGTCTTCCTCCCTCTTCGTCCAATCCTTCACCAATGGTTCGCTTCTCTTAACCTTGTGCTTTCTCAGCTTGTTCCTCTTTCCTACACTCTTATGATAGCCACTTTTATTCTTTATGTTGAAAATGATTGTACTCTCTCTTATAAGGGGCTTCAGTTTTTTTCGATAATAAAAAAGTCCTTCGATGAGTGATGCTAGCTTTTTCTATGCCCAAGCCAAAATGTCATTTTTCTCAAAGGTCCCACGTAAAACTTAGCCATAGGCAAATTTATTCGTATTTGTTTCAAACTTAGATGGTTTTCCTTCTTTTTTCTTTAAATTCCCCGCTTAGTTTGCTTGTTCCAAAAAACACATCAAGGGGGTTTAGAGGCGTAGGGAGTGTATTCTAAAAGTAGATGCAGACAAAAGGGAACATAGGATATTCTTTACTGAAAAAAATGATAAACATGGGTTCTTGCACTCGCCTCAATGCTTCTCTCTTTCTATTTTCAAACCTTCCTCATTTTGGCTGCTCCTAGTAGTATAGCATGCCGATGATAGTGCTTAGATTTATTATTTTTACAATTCTGTTTTTCATTTGGATCTTTTCCTAGTTTAAACATTTCCTTTTATAGGGTACAATGGATGCAACTCTCCTTGGTTCAGCTTGTCAACTGAGAAAGCCTCCACAAAAGGAAAAACGAAAACGAGTGCATGATGTAGCCCTTCACTTCGATCAAGCCCAAAAAAGGTGGCTCCTTCTCTCCCTCCTCCTGCTCTAGGCATTTCTTTTCATGATATCTCAACTCCGTTGACTATTCCTCGTGTGCAGAACGATCCTACCCCCATGTCTTCCAATCTTCACCCAAGGGGGCTATATCCGCTCCAGCAGAGAGAACGAGGGAGACTTCCCAAAATTCATTACTTCATGTTGCAGCGTCCTCTCCACCTTCTTTCTTTCCTCTTTAATTTACCAAGCTTTCTTTTCGAGTTACTATCTGAGCCAGAGATGACCTAGTCTTAGTTATGATTTTTTTTTCTTTTTATTTTGTTTTATCTTATGCTAGACACATTCGCTCACTTCATTAATTGATGAATTTAATTTTTTTTATATAGCACGCTGCCTTGATGATGGAAGCAAGCATGAAAGTGAGTATGCCGCTACTATTAATCAGGTAGCTAAGCTTTAAGCCGATCTCGTTGCTTATGCCGTTGAGAGAGCTGAACTTCTTTCCATGAAGGCCAAGGCTGAAAAATGGTCATGGCTATGATGGGAGCCTTGTCCTCAGAAAAACTTGCATCATAGAAAGAGTTGTCTAGGGTGAAAAAGAACTAGCCAATTCAACATCTCCAATTTGGTTTGCAATCTCTATGTCTCAACAAGGAGTGAGTTTAAGAAGGAGATTAGCCTTGACTTTTCGAATAATCACTCTTCGATCGGTGCGATTTACAAGTACTTCTGTGATAAGTGGAACGAAGAGTATGCTAAATTTGAAGCTTCTACCAACCATTTACCGTTGAAAGGTGTGGATAAGTGAGCGGGCGAGGAACAACAAAACCGCCACATGATGATAGCGAGGGAAGGGCTGAAGCTGATATTGAGGTTATCTCACCTTCCAATGTAGATATTTAAAATCATTGGTATTAATGCTTAGAGATTCTACTACATGAGGTTTGTTTCTTAATTTAGTTACGAATGGTTTGTTGTAGTTACTTTACCATGTCATCACTTAACAAATGATTGGGTTATTTTTCATTCATTTTAGTCTTATGAAGAAGCTTTGTTTGTTAAGCTTCTAAAAAAAGCAGGGACAGGCTCAAAACCCAAAATTTAGATTGTCTTGTCTTAGTGCTACGGTCATCGGTAACTGTGAGAGGGAGCTAGATGAGTCATATGCTACCCTTAAGAATGCAACCTAAGAATTGCTTTGGAGTTGATCAAGTTGTTTTCCTTGATGGAAATACACAATAGAAAATGGTTCATTCGTACCTAACAACCCCACTTAGAGTGGTTTAGGCTTAGAATTTTGATTGATGAATGATCTCTCCATCCCCTTGTTATTTTATGCATGATCTTTAAGTATAAGTAAGGAAGGATGGATGTTCAATTATCACCCTATCTTTTCGGTCGAGATGACCGCGACCTATTTTTTTCATCGCATTAATGCAGATTTAGACTAAATTACTAAATTTAAGTTCTTATGGCCATAAAATTAGAAAACAAGAAAAACTAAACATTGACTCTCTGGGCGTGACGGTTCATCATATCTCAGAGCATGTCTAGGGACCGACCTCGATCGCGTACATGTATAAGTTACTTAGCTATTTTATTGTAGAGTTTATGATTTATTAAGTTCATGCCATCCAAATCAAGAGATGACGATCTACGACCTCGATAGACGCCAACAATGGCCACTCCTATTTCATTAATGCAGCTCGAATCTTCACATGCTATGAAAGCCTGCCATCCCTGACATGTTCCTCAACCATATCTCGTAAGTGCTTGCATTCATATGTAGCATGCCCATTATGTTCATAGAAGAGGCAGTACTTTCCAGATTTACGTTTATGTTCCGTAGGATCACTCCTTTGTGGTTTTCGATAGGGAGTTGCCCCTTTGTGTCCAAATAAATATGTTCTAAGCTTTCCATCAAATCTGAATAAGTGGGGAACTGCGGATCGCATTCCTTTCTTTGCCTTTTTGATTCATCATAACCATCTTCCAGCTTCCAATTTCCCTTATCCTTCTTGAATCATTCTCTAGATGATCCTTCACCTCGCACAACATTTACTTCCTGTTTGTCGGTTCATGCATCCTCTTACCATAGGAACCTCTCAGGTTCATGAAAATAATTCCCCGAGATCCATTGGTGGATCTAGCCCTAATGAAATCTTAAAATCTTTATTTTTGGCAATCCCAAATACCACCACCATAAAGACCATTAATGGATCTGGCCAATCCACTGAAGCTACTACTGCACTAAACTATGTCAAGAAACTCCTCAGGGACTCTCTTGCCCTATGATTTAGTGTCGCCAATGTTATTACGCTCTTGGGCCTCAAAATGTGGACCCTAAATTGCATCGTGAACTGATCTACCAACTCAATCCATGTCCTGATTAAACCATTCTCTAACTGACCAAACCAGAGCACAGTTAACTCCATCAAATAAAGTGGAAAACACATTGATATGACCTCAATCAATGCCCTAACACTTCAATATGTCAGATATACCTTATCAAGTGCACTATAGGATCTGACATCTCGTCATACACCTTCAGTGTTGGTAGTTTGAACTTCGGTGGGTTCCTAGCTTGCCTTATGGTGAACATACTCTGATGACATCCTCCAAACTTCTAGTGAATAATCTGCCTCTCATCATCTAACATACCAACTCAGCAATCCTTTCGTTCTTATCCATAGTTGACCTCCAAACCATTTTACCAGCATGCCCCCGACTCTACGAGGATATTCCGAAACATATTCCTTTGGATGTGCATCTGTATTCCAATCCGCATTAAACTGCACAGCACAAACCACTGGCCTACCGACATTCGATCCATCTTGACTTGAGGGTTTTCCCTCTAAGCCGAGGGATCGACGTCGATTCCTCTCCCTTATCGAGGTTCACCCCGGCTGCTCCGTTCCGTTCTCCTGCCTATTAGCTCCATTTTTATGCTCCTGATTCTAATTTGCTTCAACTCCTACTACTCCAACTCCTTGATCCAGATTTTAAGTAGCTCCTGCTCCAGCCAGTCTAATTTTCTTTAGGAAATTCTATATCATCTCCATTTGTCTCTTTATCATCTGCTTCTACATCGCCTCCATCATGCCTCCATCTTGTTCTTAGTGATGTAGACGGAGGGTTAAATAGCTCCAGCTCCAAAGGATGCCTCCTGACTCCCTCCATGGTGGCTCTTATCTGCCAATGGTATCCTTGCTGATTACCTAGCCATTACTTCCTAAATCCAAGTATTCAAGATTCCAAATCCATAGGTGCAAGTCCTCTCAGTGAAAGCGCAAAAATGCTAGATTTAAAAATAGCCGCCAACACCCAATAAGTGTGAAAGCATCACAAATCCAATAACTAATTCCAAATAGAGTAAAGTAGAGAATTAAATATGAAGAATAACAAATTAAAAGAGTAAAAAATAAACATAAGAGTTTTTATAGTGGTTGGGTAACTCTGGCCTTCGTCCACTTCAAATATTTTCTTTTCGAATTGATTATAGTTACAATGATTTGAACTAAAGTGATAAAAATGGCATAGTGTAGCCAAGAGAGAAGACGATCCAGAAGGAAGAAGAAGATCCTTTTACCTAAGCCAATGATCTTGTATTTATAGGAGAAGATGACGAAATATCCCGCTAAAAGCTCGCTAATAGAACCTCCAGACTAGGCCGACCCCGCTCCCCAAAATTGGGCCTCATTAGGCCCATTTTTGGGGATCGATGTCGATCCCTATGCAGGGACCGATGCGATCCCCTAAGACGGAGGAGTATGGCCTAACGATCCCTCCAGGGGGTCCCCCTTTGAGGTCTTCTTCTAATTTCCTGAGTTGTTTGTATAGTTCCCTAAGTGTTTTTTGGAGGAACTGAATGATCTTTGATGATTTAATCTGCTGAGTTGAGTGCCCGTATCCATAGTGATCTGATACGGTCTCCTACCTAGGGGAAGTAATCCAATCTTATCCCCTTCCTAGAGGAAGTAATATGATCTGATCCATTGTCTTGGGGAAGTGCCAATCCATACTTAACCAATTCTAAGATGTCGTTCATCTGAATCTGCTTGACTATCATCTATATCCATATTTATAACTAATCTCTTGTCCTAATACTCATTTCTTTGGACTTCCTGCCTTGATGATCACGAAATCCATTTAGCCAAATCCATGGTATCATGGCCTTGCCAAAAGGCGGGATAAAAGCACCCATCCCTTAAGTTGCAATACTATGTCTTATTCTTAAACATCTAACATAGTTACAAGGAGCAGGAGGCAAATACAATATACAAAGCCAAAGCAAAACATAAATACCATGTAGCAACGTAATCTACTGCTTGAGTAATATAATGCATCCTAGCCAAAATAGGTTGCGCATTAACAATGATACGTTGTGAACATAGGCCAAAGAGCACTAGGAACAAAACTACGTACATACTTTGCTAGCACCTTTGACAATGGATCTGTGCACATGTTAAGGGAAATCTAAGCAGAACGACAAGAGGTCAAAAGCATTCTGAAGGGCTGCATACATGGCCACTCAAACAACATTCAAGCGTAGATCTATACTCATAGGCAAACAACCAAGAATACCGACCTCTCCTCCTGTATCGGTAGCCTATGCGCATCAGTCATGGGTCCAACCTAAATCATAACCAACTTGGGTCACATCTATAATATAGAAAACCAACACCCAAGATAAGGTAGAGTGCAACCTTATCCGAAGACGATGTTAAACAAAAAAGTATAAATCTGATAAATGACCACAATGCGAGAACCACAGTACCATGCAAATATAGCTCACCAACTATTGCAGCCTCACTTCGAATATGACGGTCATACCCAAAGCTTGGAAGTACTTCTAAAGTCAGGGGCAACAGAGGAGGCGGGAGCACCCTGAAGATGGGCATCATTAGCAATGGGCAGAGTTTTATAAGAACCAACTTAATCAATTGTATAATATAACTTGATCAAAATAAGATAGATAAAGTTTTAACACTGCAAGGTGTGAGTCCCTTTGTCAGAGAGCGACATGACGGATTTGTATGTCATGGATTAAGCCCTTGACTAGAGAGTCAAGGCTGGAGAAAGGAAGTCAGTACATAATTGATCACATTATGTCCCTGATCGATGAGTTAGGGACATGAGTGCAAGGAGTAAGTCGCTTAGCCGGAGTGTGACATGATTAACTTACTTATCGTTGTTCCCCCTTTCATTAGAGAGTGTCTAGATGGGGTCCAACAAGGGTATCAAAAGACCATGATCGGCCTAGGAAAGCCAAGACATCACGTTATGTTTAGGGTATTGAACCGGAGTGCAAGAATTAATGCAACTTCGCAAGAAAGTGATAGGATCGGCTTACTTGTCATTGTTTCACCTTCATCAGAGAGTGACAGATAGGGTCCAGCAAGAGCAGCTTTACTTTTCTTATAATATGGGTTTGGTGGTAGTAATTGTAGGAACATTGGAAAGAACACCATTTGAATTAAGTTTCATGGTTTGACTATAAGTGTTCGATGATAATGTTGGATTAAAATTTAATTTTAATAAAAGTTTTTATTTTAATCTAAACATGATGTACATTTGTGAAATGATTTTATATAAGAAAGTGAAACTATATAAGTATGGTTTGTGAATATGGCTTATAATTAAAAGGATTTAAAGCTGAGAATTTGAGAACCTAAGTCCAGGTATTTCGAAAATTATTTTTCAAAGTTTTGGGAAAAATAACACTATTGTTATATGAAAGTATTTATGAATAAAAATATTTTAAAAAGGATTTCAAGGGAGAAAGAAAGCACTAAACTCGCTTCTATTGTTGGAAAATAAGTCTGATGATGATTGCAACATCATCAACGTTAATTTTCGAGTTTCTGAGTGAGGGAATGCTACCGCAGTAAATTATTATAGGGTTGTTTTGGTAAAACGGATTTTGTTTCAGATTTCGAAAGTATGACTTGATAAACAAAAGGAGATATGTGTATTATTATTATTTTAGAAGATTTGAAATGAAACCCCAGTGTTTAGTTCTTAATTTTTTAGTTAAGTGATATTATACACTCATATATCATATCCATATGATAGTTTGGTTTGTACATATCATTATGATATGTTGTTTGGTATTTTTCTTTTGTTGAAATGAAATGGAATTTTCGACGATTTTAGTCAGTCGAAAACTTTCGAATTGGTTAACAACTTGAAGCTATTTTTAAAAAAAAATATAAGTAGGTATTTCTAACTCTAGAATGAAAAGATAGTACGTTAAATCAAGTTTTAAATTTGCTGAACATCCTGGTCAGGTAAACAAATATGATATTGTATATATACTCTTAGGATACAATGGGGTATTATTCAAGTTTTAACTTAATTTAGGTTTTTATGAAATATTTTCATAATGATTTTTGAAGTAAAAAGATATTCATATAAGTAGGAACTAATAGAAATAAGTACGTAAGTTGCATATAGATCATTTCTTCGCACGGTTCTTGATATAAAATTCAAGTACATGACTTTGAGATGATATACACCAACCCGAATAAGGATTTATCACTCGATTCTTGATGGAGAAAACTTGGTGAGGGTTCTTGTAATGTTACCGATGTTTTCAATCATAGTATATGGCAATGTAAGGAGAACAATATGCTTCTAATCAAGGAGCTTGATCAGAGTCTGCACTAGAGAAGTTGGGTGAGCGATACTAGTTCGAAAGAGAAGTTTATGTATTCGAGTAAGTGATGAAATCAAGTATTACATACGGATGATCAATATACATCATACAGGTTTATGGAAAATGTTAAGTAATTATGCGCGCTTAGTTTTTCTGGGTTTGTTAGTGATGAAATTCTTTTAAGGGAGGAAGAATGTAACGACCTGTAATTTTTAATGTTTCAAATAGGAATATTTAATTTATTTAAATATTCAGATTTGATTCAAATTTAATGAATAATAAGAAATCAATTTTTGGATAAAACGCTATGATTTTTAATCTAATATTTTTAAATGAATTTATGGGATTTTTCCGTAATTTTTAATGTGGAAAATATTTAAATTATCATTTGATGTATTTTATGCCAAACATTATTTGTTTTGAAAACAAAAGAATAAGATAATCAGTGTAATTTATCTCTATTTTCGGATCGTGTTGCATTGTTGTGTGCGATCTTATTTTTATTTCTATTGTTCGTGGGTCGTACGTGAGCGTGACATTTTGTAGCGGGGTTCCTTAGACAAATCGAATCAAAAACTGAGCTTTTACAAAAAAAAACCACAATTGGATTTTCTTTTTTTGATGTGGCTTTGATTTTCTTTTAATTTGATAGGAATCATGACTTTGTTTGCTTTGGCCTTAAGTATTGTGACATAGTTTCCTCAGCCTTGATGTAATTAAGCATATATATCTACACAACACAAAGAACATTTTCGTCTGCTGATATTATTCTACTTCTTACTTTCTTTTCTTTCTCATTCCTTATAAATGAACATATAAACATATTCCACTTTAAAAATCCATATCTCCATAACTGTTTGAAATGACTCAAAACTTCCAACATAAAGTTGTTTCACTTCACCCTTAGTATTTTCTAAAAATGGTCACTCATCGTTTCGTCAAGCTAAGTGGCAGATATCGTTTGATAGCCATGGTTGTCAAACTTGATTGTTTTTCGACGATCATGGAATGGGGATGGGAGAGTATGGTTGGGTTCGTCTCCTCAAGACGTGATTTTTGAAATTGGTCTCATAATTTTTAGTGGTTGGAATCAACGTGGGGAGGCGAATGATCATTTTCCAATCATGTTGCAAATTCCAACATCGTGGTGGACGAGAGAAGGACCAGCTGCACTAGGAAGAAGGTGGAGACATGGCGAAGGTGATGGAAGTGATCGGAGGTTCCTTTGGTGGTCCGAGAAAGTGGGGCAAGGTTGATTAGGGTTTATGAATGTTGTTTTTTGAGTTTGGTTATTGTGGTCACATAAGGAGGAAGGAGGAGCCGAATTTGCCATGGGCTAGCTAAAAGGCATGGTGATGGGTCGTGGTTTAGGAAGCGAGGGCAGTGTGGGTTCCTAGTGAGGTGTAGTAGTAGCAAAGATCATGATCAATTTCTATTACCTGGATGTTCGATTTGAAAAGAAGAGGGAATGGAACTATTCGAGTAGATATAGATTTAGGGTGTACGAAGTTAGACCGGGGCCTTGTTTAGTTTGGTGAGATATTATATTGATTTATATTTTTAATATATATAAACTAATATCTCACTCATTTTAATACAGATACAGATTTAGTTGTTAGACTCGTGTTGACGTGTACAATATTAGAGTATAGCTTGTTGATACTTTTAACGAAGTATAAAATATTGATAAAATAATAGTGATTGAATATTATTATGTTGATTTACGTAATAACGTGGTTAAATTATTTATACCATGTTTGTGATATCCATTTAGCAAAATAAAAAACTATTCTGTTGTAGTTAGATTAAATAGATTATTTTAGACATCTAACTGGTAGAATAAAACAACATTCTACTATAATTAAATTGAATAGATTATGTTGGACATCTACCAAAATGAATAAATCCTCGTTCTATGCTTGTAAAGTAAAATGATGACTTTTGAAGTTTATTAATATGTGGATTAATTAATATTAGAAAATGATGTGCTAACTATTGATTGTTAATCGCTGAGTGCCAAAATCTTGGTAGCATTGCAATATTTGGTTCAACATTGATAATGTTAAAAGTGGAACCTTTTTGTAATAAAGGTAATAGTAGCATTGGTTAAGTGCTATAGTAGCACTAGGCCATTATAGTATTATGAAATACTAAAATTTGCTATTTTGATTTGAAAATGGTTTTGATTTAAAGGATGATTTCAAAAACAAATTTGGAATTTTTTATGACATTTATTTAGAATGGTTTTTGAACTTATCTATTTTATTCCAACCATTTTAGAAATGTTTTAAAAGTATTTCGAGAAATATTTAATTTTCAGAAAAATTAACATAATTTTTATTATGAAATAAAAGGGAATTTATCTTTTGAAATAAAATTATTATTTTTTAACGAAGATGGGAATATTTTGAATAAATATTGGTGAACGTTTTATATAAAATATTGAATAAAGAGATATTTATAAATATTATTTTATAAATAAGGACAGATTTATAAATGGTGATATATAAGTAAAAGAATGGATTTTTAAGTGATATTTTAATAATAACAAAGATTTGCGTTAAATATGTAAGATATATAAAATTGAATTTTGGATTCGTAAAAGGACTTATAAAAGGATTTTTATAAAGGATTTTTTAAAAAGGATTTTTATAAAAGGGTTTTCATAAAGGGTTTCTATAAAGGATTTCTATAAAAGTATTTTTATGAAGGATTTTTATAAATTTTTATAAAGGGGTTCATAAAATGGAGATTTTTAAAAGAGTTTTACAAATAGAAAAGAATTTTATAATAGAAAGGAGTTTTATAAATAAAAATGGAGTTTTATAAATAATTTTAGTAATTTATAAAAGAAAGTTGTATAAATAATTTAAGAGATTTATAAAAGAAGTTTTATAAATTAATTTAGAGATTTATAAAAGGACTTGTAAATATGGAATAAGTTTATAAAAAGGGAATTTTATAAAGGAATGAGATTTGATATGGATAAATAATCCTTCTTATTATGGTGGTATGGAAAAATTATTTCAATACTTAGTAGTGAAGGAAAAGAGGTTTGGGTTTATAAATGACATTTGTTATGGACCGGTTAAATATAATTTAGGAAAAATGGAAAATATTTTCTAAGTATTAAAGTGAAACGCTTGTGAATATACTTAGACCATTGAGATAAGTATATGGATAATGTTCAAAGTATCGAAAGTGTATTGATTTGTGAATATACTTATACCATTGAGATAAGCATATGGATATTTTTTCAAGTATCGAAAGAGTATAAATGAATAGTGGATGAGCAATATATTAAGGTATAACTTTGTAAAAGTATTTCTATACAAGTATTTACAAAGTGGTTTTAACTAATGAAACGATTAACCAAAGAGGCTTAGGGTTGCTTATGTGTTTAATCTGCTAAGTTTCTTATGAAATAAAACATCTAATTTGATTGATTGTTTATTTGGTAGTTAAATAACCGACTATCATATCTAGACCAAATATAAATCTAGAAATATCTAAAAGAAACACATGAATTATACAGTACAATTTTCTTCAGTGATGCTATACTGTATATATAAACTCATCGTGTTATTCTAGGACAAACGATATGGAAATCTATCCTCTTAAATGGTAGGAGGTGATGTCCGCTCTTATGTTGAATTTAACGAAATCTCGATTGGTTTTAGAGCAATCGATAAGCGAGGGAACGTACCTATATGAGATGACTCAAAATCGTAACTACTCCAAAACTATATACGTGTTCAACGCTTTGGAAGAGGTTTGAGACAGGTTCGAGATGATGGAATCGAAGATAGAGTTCTTTGAAGTACAAGGCTACTTGCTACTAATTCTAAGGGTGGTTCCAAAAGGGATGTAGTAGAATTAGTGCCTTTGGTTTGTTCATATCTTGAACAACTTGTATGGATGAATATTGGCATCGCATTGTTGCTTGGAAGGCAATGTTAGCATTCCAAGTAGGATTTGCCAAGAGAGGAAAAAGGTAATCGTGACCTTTCAAGCCTCACAACCTGATAATGACTAAAACAGGGGTTATGCTTCAGAGCTATGTTGTTTGCTACCATTAGGAGAATTATTCCTCGATCTAGAATTGATATTTATGGATTTTGGTATGCATGCGCATTGGAAGAGTGAGTCCAGAGGCAACAGGTTTGCATCCTCAGTGCTTGGGGGATGATGTAATCCAGTATGACATGTTAAAGGGGCAGCCAGCTCTGATTTGCATCAATTAATGTGAGGCCCTCAGTACACTGTCTAGATGTACTGTAGCAGGTGGTACCCCAGTAGCCTTGTCATTGATGGAATCCCATTTCCAATACGTGCCTTTACGGACTTAGTTGTATACCTACTATGATGGGATGTAATTAATATAACCATTTCAGTTATGACTAAAATTTACTTTAAACCCTGTATGTTATTATAATATCGAAAAAAATTCTATAAAATAGTTTGGTAAGCATAAGGTAAAAACCCATCCATGTTTATGCAAGGCATGGTCTTATGAGACTTTATTTTTGAAAGGTTTTTATAATATTAAAAACTATTTGATCGTGTTTCTCACACTGGTTTACCAAACTGAACCGGGCGTTATTTTCTTTTATTGTTCAGGTTAGCCCAAGCATATTTCCAGATTTAGTTATGGATGCTTTGGAGATTCAGGAAATGTGTTGGATGCCTCCAAGATATATACATGTATCTTCATTTCCACTACATTTGTTGTGGAGCATTTATCAGCATGTGTGAGGACAAGCTACTATAACTGTTAAGGCCGATAATAGTTTAGTTTACTCTGATTGAGGTACGTATATTACAATTTTCTTTTGTAATGATCATTGGTGTATTATATATTACTCATCATGTTGTTCGATTATGTTCTGTCTTTTCTTTCTTTCATCCAGAAGTATGTCTTTCAGACACTCGGATGCTCAGTACACGAATACTGTGTATGTATTAATGTCGACTTTTGAGGGTCAAAAGGATGGGTCGTCACTGAAACTAGCGACCATGTTAATCTTTATACCTCTTTCAATTGTCATAAGGCTGCCTCTCTTTGGCCTTCCTCATCACTTGATCCTTCTTAGCCTGGCGGTCTCTTTCCACCTCTCGCTCTCTATTATTTGTTAGAGATCTCTCCTCTTATGTTTCTTGCTCCCTTCGAAAGTTGGGTGAGGAGGGTACGGATCGACAGTGTGCTTTCTCTCCTCGAAAATACTGTACTAAAGATTACTGAATAAATCTCTGTCTATAGTCCCTAAAATGAGAGAAAGAATTATATCGGTTTTGGAGCATTAACATGCATACGAATGGGGGAAGCGTGTGTTCGTGACCTTAGAATAGTGCAGAGTGCCTGTGACCCTACAAGTACTTACGGGCCATGTCCAGAAAGAAGGAAGTATTGAGTCTTTACTTCTTCAGCAAGGATGCCCTTAAAAGGAAAGCTAGAGCCTGGAGAGCACTCCTTAAGAAGATTGGCAAATGGAATATCAAAATCTCTCAACGAAGCAAATATATCATCTGAAAAATCGACCGAAGGAATCGACTCAACCATCGGTGCCATGCTCTGTTCTACATTTTACTTTGAAGTGTTAGTGATTATATGCTTTGGACATGGCGAGTTAGGAAGTTCCTTGCCTTTGGGAGACGTTTCCCTATATGACTTGTCTCCTTCTTGGTTGATATCATCATCACCATCACTTCATTCATCACCACCTTCTTCTTCTTTACCGTCTTCTTCCTCATCTCCTTCTTGTTGTATCATTCCTATCTCGATTTTTTCTTCTTCTTCCATCCATACTTCTCCGACAACACGTTCTTCTACTACTCTATCAACAGGTTCATCAATATTTACCATGCCCGATGGGCCTTCAACTTCCCTGTGGATATTGTCGCCAGAGCTGCAAGTGTGGGTAGAAGACCTGGTACGCATCCAAGAAATACTTGTAGGAATAATTTTAGGAACGATAAAGCATTTTGGATGAAGGAGGTTGCATCGACAAAGGTTCTCATTCGTTGGAAGATAGGCAGTGGTGCGATGTCGAACACTAATTCTCTGGAGGGATTTTAGATTTTTGGCATGCTCTTCGCTTTTGTCTCGAGTAGGAATGCTATGAAGGGATTAGATAATAAGTTAAATCATTGGATGGTAAGGATTTAAGTATAGGGAAGAAAGGAAAGAAAAGAAATTTTACTCCTAAAAAGCCAAATCCTATTTAATCTTTATGGACATCAAACGAAGAAGTATTCATTCTTGAAGTAGAACATTTATTACGAAGCACTTCGATGAACTTACAATAGCACTAGGCCACGATGATCGTATAAGAAAGTGATTCACGCTATTGTTTGATGGTCAGGATGTGTGTTAGCTCTTTGAAGTTAGGGGGCCGTTGGTAAAAGGGCATGAATAGCATGTATATGGAGCTTAGAAATACAAATATGTTAGGATGACTTAGATTGAAGCGAGCCAGAGCTTATGGAGGAACATGCGTAGGAATGGACTGAAAGGCGGTACAATGCCGACTAAGCAAATATATTTATTGCAAGTCACGCAACAAATTAGAGTATTATGTGCTTGTCGGCCTCATGTACGAAGCAAGATGTCGCTTTTAGGAATCCTATGTTGCCACTAGATGGTCTAAAGTATTTTGGGAGTTAGAACCATTGGAATATACTCGGGGAGAACATCCAGAACTCTTAAGCCGATTCATTCTTTTGAAGAAGGAAAACGGTCTTGGATGGTTCTGTCAACACTATCATTCTTTTTAATTCCGTAGTACTTGAACACCTAGGTCCCAAAGGCATGGAAGTAGAAGCCTAAGTAATTGTAGACTAGCTTTAGGAGGAGTTGATGGCCTAGCATGAACGCTGAATCTAAGAGAATGACAAGTCATTCTAGGTAGGAAAACTTAATGTTTAACACAGTCTAGTATGTTTATTTCGAAATTTTATTTTTAGTGTGAACCCATGTGACTAGCACCCAGAATCCAACGGATGTCGATGTGTGTTGACAATCGGATCGCGAATGTCGATCAAGGCAATTAGAAGTATTAATCTATGTAGTATGAGTCACGTTTACTTGTAACACCGTGCAATTTCTATGATAATTAATTTAAATAGAAATTAACTGATAAATAATAAATAGTGAAAAATGAAAATTTTTTAAATGTTATAATTTGGCTATGAAACTTATACCATTGGGTTCCTAGCGGTTTTTTGATAAATTTTCAGGTATAATGTTTTCTAATTGGAATTTAAATGAAAAATTTATTAACGTTTGAAGATTTAGCATCAGAAATAATTATATATATGTAGGTAGGGTAATGAAATCAATTAATGCTAATTGGTAATTTTAATGGAGGTTTAAATGTTAAGAAAGGTTAACATAAAAAATAAATCTTAGAGAATTTAAATAAGGAGTAATAAATGATAGCAATCAGTGTTAACATAGAAGGAAGCCAATGATTTGATAAACAAACATAAGCAAATTAACAAAATTAAAGAATGAAATAATCTAATGCTAAAAGTCACACAAATATTGACCTTCGATGTGCCTAGGTCGACAGATAGCGGTCAACGATAGGCAAGGGGCAGTTGGCCCGCGTATGTTTAATAGCGGCAGTAAATTATTTTCTAAGTGGCTAGGATTTGATATAGTTTAATCGGATGGTTGGCATTGATTCGAACCCCTATAAATATAAACCTAGACCCTCACTTCCATACTCATAATTTTCTAATAGGCATGGAAGCTTTGTTATTTTCTTTTCTCTGTCACAACTCTAAATTCTTAGAAATAGTCCTAGGTTGCTAATTTGCATGTATACACCATTGGAGGATTGTAGAAGACGATGGAGATATAGAATAGGTTCAAATCAAGTCTCTACAACCAAGGTAAACTGTAAACTTGGACTTAAATTATAATTAACCTAAATCTCTCCTTTCTAATCCGAATTCTAATAGATCTGTGTATGTATATGTTTTACGGGAATTGTTATACCGCCTTGTGGCCAAGGCGGCTTATCAAGGATTTGGCTAAACAAATTTCATTACCATAAAGGGAGGAATCCCGGAGAGATGATTAGCAGGCTCGAAGATCGATATAAATAAGGCCATAGATGATGGCCGAGTGGATTAGAACGAATGACGCTATGGAATTAGCTAAGTATGGAATTGTCACTTCCCTTGGGCAAGGGATCAGATCGGAATACCCCTAAACAAGGGATCAAATTAGATTAATGTGTCTATGGATCGCTTGGATTGGCAACACAACTCAACGATGATCGCTTAATTACTCAATGAAAAATGCGTCAAATCAGGAATCAATTTTGAAAATAAGAAGTAGGCAATATGATGGACCCACAGGAGGGGTCGCACACCGCCATATGGCATGGAGGAGGGATCTGGGCTGATCCCACTATATGGGTGTGATCGGTCTGGATTTTTGTGGGTCAGGTGCTCATGGCTTGGAGATTGTCGATCTGAATTTTGAGCGAGATATTTGCACTCCTTCTCCTATAAATATCACAAGCTTGTATTCATTCCGGGATCTTTTGGCTGGCTATTCTTCATCACTCTTTTCTCTTCCTTTATTAATTTTGAAAGGCAAGAACAACTGTATTTATAATCTTATAGTATAAATAGTTAGATTATTAGAGTGGACGTAGGCCAGTTTGCCGAACCACTATAAAATTCGTTTATGCATTTACTTTTCTACATTGAATCTGTGATCTGTGAACTTATATTATTCCCTGATTTGTATTGTTATTTGATTGGTGGTGCTTTCACATTACTTGGGTGTTGGTGGCTATTTTTGCTGTCAACAAGAATCCAAATAAGAAGTCATAAGTGGAAGAAAAGATAACACTGATTAGATTTGAAGATTTGGGCAAGCTTGGAAAGGTGAGTGGGAAAAGAATACATATTTTGTAATAACATTAGATTCATTTCGTTGTGATCTATTTCAGTTATGCCTATTTATAATCGATTTGGATATAATCCGTAAGTGCATAATGATTAGACATAAATCAATAATTGCATAATGACTAAACATAAATTTATTGTTTATGCTAATGGAATAGATCTAATGAAGTTTACTATGGAAAAAAATTTGACAAAATTTGGAAACTTGCCTAAATTTATTATTGATAAATATGGAATTATTGTGATAAGACAATAATAAATTGGTATTTGAACGTAGAAAAGGAATGTAAAATAAAGGAACCTTATTTAGATTTTAGGGGTTCTAGTGGTACTTTAATTCGTTGGAATTTGGAATGTTGCTAGCAGTTTACTATATATTATCAAGTTTAATTAATTGAAAGTGTGAAGTTTGAAAGAAAAGGAATACACCTAAAAAGAAAGAGATGTACAAAATAGGGATAATTACCATATTTTATACAGTTTATTTCAAGAAATAAAAAGATAATTCCTTATAATTACAAATACCGCATGAATATCTCCTCTTCTTAGATGAGATATGGAAATTTACCATGTTAACATTTTAATGGTGGAAACATAGTTCCAACACATTAAAGTCTAATAGACCTAAAAAGTTAAACGATAAGACATGGATGAAGTAAAGATCCTAAAAAGTTAAGATGTGAAATACCAAAAAAATTTGGAACTAAATGAAAAGAAAATATGAAAAATAGCAAAAGGAATAACGGGATAACATAGGAATGGAACTAGAAATATAGAACATATAAAAAGGAGTATGTGAACGATATTATGAACTTGATAAGAGGAAAGCAATAAATGAACTTAAGTTAAAAAAAGAGGGGAAATGCATAATGAAATAAAGACCTAGGGTCAACTGTAAAACTATAGAGGTACGATAATTAAGTAAGTATGAAAGCATATATATATATAAGTATCCTCGAATATGCATTTATGACAGATGCAAACTATTATGGTTAAAGTATATTTTAATGAGTAATATGACATTTGGTCATTAGAGTAGGTTTGAATATGAGATCAGTAGTGTTACACGATAGAAGCCTGCCCACTGCAAGGGACTACTAGCAGTTGTGTAACATTATACTGATGTGATACATACGCAATCATAGGACCCGTGGAGTGTATATGTTCGCGTATAGATAAAGGAATACTCCTAATAGATAGAGTAATCTTCTTCAAATATAGTTTTAGGAGGTATTGTCTTGATTGCAATAGGCAATGTAAATAGGGTGACGAGCAGGATCAGAAACTATGCAGCAACGGTTAGTATCAAAATTCAATGGTAGGGCTGCATTGGCAATACGTCATCAGTTGTCAGCAGTCAATGGGAAAGACAAAGTAACACCTAACTGGTCCTCACTGCCTACCAGGGTAGGCCATGTTGGGTTTTGCGCCGCCATAGTTGTTTGCTAGTTTATTTGTTAGGGTAAGGCAAGTTAATCCAAAAGGAGTTCTTTCAAAAATAGTTGGGGCGGTCTGTGGAGCCATCCACAATAGGAAGCAGACAACGTAATAAATCCCTAATGTGAGGTAAACTGTGACAAAATGTATGAAAAGCCGTCATTAGCCCCAATGTGAGTCCCTTGAGTTATAGGGCAACGAGATTGTGAAATGGCAAGAGTGATGGATCCTGACGGGATGCAAATTGAGAGATATTAGCCGGAATAGTATCTAGATCCATTTGGGGACCAAGGGATATATATTTATATATATACATTTTGGTGAAACGGTGTTCTCGTTTTTGGTGAAAATTCAGGCCCACTCGGGTACAAGTTGTTACATTTGGTATTAATGGTTAGGTTATTGAATCTTAAGAAATTAGAAAATGTTGAGTGAACGTATTTTTATTTTTCCAATAAATATAACATACGTTAAATCCTAATAATTCCAACCAAAGAATATTTATATATAGAAAATCGCTAAAGTTGGAAGGTATATGACTCCCTAAAAGGGCCTTGAAAGCCCAATAGTTGTTGATCCTTGCATGATTGCTGAATGATGATGTACAGTAGGTTCAAATAAAAGAAAAGTAAGAATCTATATGTTATAGATATTCAGAAGCAGTTCAGAAGGAAGGTGGAAAGTAGTCATTCCAAGTTAGTAGCCAGATTTCTGATGCTGGAAAAGAAGATAAGTCAGTCGAAGAGCAGAAGTTCTACTTAAAGAACAAATGGAAATCCACTTTCCAACCTAATAGAAAGTAGTTTTAAAAGTTGAGAAAAACATATAATTAATATATTTGAAAAGGTAATCAAATATTGGATTTTAAAATGCATATATAATGATGAATATTTTGTAAAATTGACAATTTTTCGTAAATGGGCTTTACAGAAGCCGATGGTGGAAAAATTATAGAGCATATATACCTCGCTAGTTTCTTTGTAAAAAAACCAAAAGTGTAAATATGAAGTTCTACTAGAAATTAAAATTTGTTAAAATCCAAAATTTCGGTAAAGGAAATTTTGTAAAATCCTATTTCTTTTGGAAGAAAAACGTTAGAGCAATATAGCCAGTGTGTTTCTATGTAATGAAAATTTTTAGGCTGTAAAAACAATTTTAGGGTGGATAACAGGAAGTGGTACAAGTTTGAAATATGGTAAATAGTATGCGAAAGAAGACTTAAAACTCTAAAACAAAGCTGTAGGTAAACGCATTACAATGGTTTAGCTAAGAAGATAGTAAATTTAGAGAGAATAGTGCAATTTGGTAGAGGAAATTTGAATAGTAATAACATTGTAAAATGTAAAAACAACAATAGGAATTTATTTGAAACAATGATAAGTAATCTAAATTAAAGCAACAAAAGAAATTAAAGGCAGAACAAAGGAAAATGGACATTTTCCATTGATGTGCACATTTATTACAAGTATCTTTTAAAAGTCTCCTTTACATTTTATTACTGACTCCGCTAAGGATTTTGAATGGAGTTAGTATGAGTGGTAAGAAAATGATAGAATGAGATTTTTTCTTATTAACTCCAGTTTTTATTGTTTAAGACTATAAAAAATGTTCATAAACATTGTAAAGTATATTTTTGAAAGAAATGGTCTGGTGAATCAAATACATTTTTAAAGAGAAACGCACAATTTGAAATAAAAATCCTAACTATTAAGAAGTAAAATTTGAAACAGTTTTTAAAAGAAAAGTTGATTTAGGAGGAAAATGAAAGAAATTCGCTAATATTTTCTTTTAGAATCAATGAATAAACTAAATCCAAAAATTGTAGATTATAGTTTTAAAAGTTAAAGACACCTATAATTTTTAAATTTAACAAAAGGTTACTAGCGCATAGGTAATATGGGGTAAAGGGTAAGGCTATGAAGAAGATAGCAATAATTACTCATGGAATAGTAATAAGGAACCCTCGTTAAGTGTAAAGAATAATGTAAAAACCTACGAATATTTTGTTAGACATGTCTGCAAGTCATATGAAGAACCCGTAAAGGAATGATGTATGATATTAAAGTACACTTATATAAGTGCTAGGATATGCTCATATGAAGGGTCAAGGACAAAGGAAATAAATACCAAGATTGAGAATACCATCAAAGAATTTGGACTACAAGAAGATGGTAACAAAGGATTATGAGGTGGCGGAAACACGTGAAGGACATTGGCAAACTCAGAGTTAAAATATGAGGATTTTGGAAGGATGGCATATTAGAAAGGCCCATTCAAGCTAGAGATGATAGAGCCACAACATCGTTAGTGTTAGATGGAGTTGAAGGGCATCTTTCAGTAATTGTTCTCTTCAGGTTGGATTGTAAGCATTAGTTGTCTTTATTGGGATAAAAGTGCGCACAATATTATAGGAAATGTTCATTTTTAATGTGTTTTCCGCTATGTTATGGAAAACAATAAAGACAAGGAAATTTCAAAAAACACAGTCAACTAATGCAAAGGAAAATAAAATAAAAGAGGCTGGAAGTTAAGAAATATATTAAGAAAATTTATTTAATTGACTACTAAAATAGAAATGAAATAAGATTGTAAGTCCCGAAAAATTCGAGAAATAAGTTTCAGTGAGCCAAGGAAGGGAAAGGATGTTACTTAGCCACGGATCAATGTCCCAGTACCTTAAAGGTTGGAATTTATAATCGTACTTGGTTGTTGGTTGCTATTATAAATAAAATAAAATTTTACGAAACTTAAGATTTACAACATAAAGTAAGTGGAGTCCACTATGGATGATGAATTGTTGATTTAACCCCTATATCATGAGATATGGAAAAATCTATTTTTGAAAGTTTACATATGTACAGATACTTTGAAAAAAATAATCTTTACAAAATGTTTTAGAAAGTTCTTAGAATTTGAGATTTTATTTTAGGATCAAAAAAGTAATATAAAAATATATTTGAATTGAAAATGGGAGAAATTTTAGAATTTTAAAATGCCGAAGACTTGACATGAGGGAATAGTCAACAAATTGGTTAGTATAGATTTTACTTTGCTAAAAAAGTGGCAGAAAAATACAATAGATTAGAACAAGGGAGAATGTTGTCATAACTAGATAATCACTTTCTCTATATCTTGTTAGTAACAAAAAGTTGATTTTGAGATTGTTTTAAAACTTTAAGGTAAAAACTAATAATGAAAATTGTACTTGGAAATGTTGGAAAAGAATTAGAGGCAAAAGAGAAGTTAAAAGGTATATTGGAAAAAGGTACATAAAAGAAGGATGAAAATATGGAATTTTCCATCTAAACCCTTTATCCGGCAAAAAGAAAATTAGTTTGGAAAATTAGTTTTTTTTTTAAATTTGGATGTAGCAACGGTGTGCTAGGATTTTGGATGATAAGTACTGGATGCAAAATTGGTTGAACTATACTTTATTTATAGAAGTGCGGGAGAATGCAGATGTAAAAACAAGAATTTTGATTTTTCATAAAATTGTGTACATATAGAACTGCCAGTATATTTAGGGTGTTTGCAGCATATCTTCAAAATTGATTTAAAATAAAGCATGTTGAATATGCGAATATATGATTTTTTTGATGATAATAAACATATATATGTATTCATTTAAATGTATTTGTTAATGTACTATTTTATTTTTCACATAATTAAATAAATATTTGCTGAATAAAAGAATAACACAGAACTTAAATTCAAATAAATACTTATTACAGTTTTGAATAGTACAAATTCAAGCTCTCACTAAACATATACAATTTCACAATACAAATTTGATTACATCACAATTTTTATTTACAAATGCATCTTACTACAATTCACTCATTCACTCGTATTTATCTTCAACTTCATTCCAGATTGAATCCAGCATCTGAGCAATTTGCAAAAATATACATTGACACAGCAAAATTGTAAAGGAAATATTTTTGCAGTAAAATAAAATGTAATTTTGAAAATATTATTTGCCTTAGTTATTTGGGTTGTTCGTCACATTTAAATTTGAATTTATCATGCACGAACAGCTTGTGACATACACAGTGTATCACGGTACATGCCATAAGGCCGTGCACACCAATATACACTTGATAAATCTATAGGGACAGGTGAGCACAAGGTCAAACCCAAATTAAAAGCCAGGTTCAACTCAAGTGAAATACAAATAAAATCACAACACGAGCACAAGGTCAAACCCGAGCTTTATGTTGGATTCAACACAGGTGCAAGTTCATGAAAATGGTCAAAACAACTAAAACAAGCCTCGACCAAAAAGTTCAGTGATGTACACATGAAACACAGTGTATATATATGTGCAGCAAAACTCGAGGCAATCAGGCATCAAGTATATGTCCAGGCTGCAAACACATAAAACAAAGGTGAACCATGAAATCAAGTCAACTACAAGTCCAGAGTTCAAGTGAACCAGTAAATGACACGGGTACAAGATGAAATCAAATACACACATACATAAGTGTATACACACAAGTGGATGAATACATATGTAAATGCCATTATGATTTCAACAAACCAAGACAAGTTGATATGCATATATATACACGCAATCGGACATGTATAGGGATGCAGTGTTAAAGGCTGAGACAAACTCAAGCACCAGACTCGACCAAGACTACAATGTATACAATTGCAGTACAACTCATTGCAAACTCAAGTCTGCAACATATAAATCAAGTGCAGTTTATCATAAACAAGATCAAGTGAACCAATGGCCAATACCAATAAAATACTCCAGACCAGACCAACATTAAGTACAAACCAAGTGCACAGCGAACACATGAACAAATGCAACAGTGAATATACAGTGTGTAACGAAGACTAAAAGGAGATGTATAAAGAAGTGATACTAAGTGCAAAAGAAAATCAAAGTAGCAGTTTTGAACCAAGACAAAGGGTTGAAATGGTCAACAAGTAACAGCGCAACTCGATAACTAGCATCAAGCAATAATTCAAATAAGCCAAAAATGTAGACAAGTTCAAAAATCATGTACAAAGGCAGAACCAGGTCAACACAGTTTCCAATCACATCAATGCAGAAATTTCAAATTGAGCAGGATAGTAGCCAAAGTCAACAGAGTGAAGAACGGTATCAATATCAAGTGACCGAAGTCAACAAAATGCCAGCAAAATCGAAACCGCGGTGAGCAAGGCAATTCAAAGCCGTGAATATCAAGTAAAATCAAAAATATACGAAGTGACAAAGTCAGACCATACGAAAATCAATAGCTGAGCTATATTAAATGAAGAATTCAAACAAATGTATACGAACGAGAATATAGGAATTCGATTCCTATATAAGCCCTAAAACATCATCGGCAAAAGGCATTCGAGTTCAAGCAATATCACAGAGTATAAAATCAATCAGGAACTCGAATCAAAGACGAGAGTAATATAAATCGAAAAGGAGACACACGTACCAATTTAAGCATCATTCGAACTCGACTCAAATTTAAAGGAGCTGTGTGCAAATCAAATGAATACTTATCGAAATTGACAAACAAATAATCGTGTTCTTCAACTACAAGCCCTAATTTCAGAGCGAACGAAAGAGAAAAGGAAGCAGACATTATTCACAAAGAAGCCGGGCCAAAGGAATAGAAGGAAATGGGACGATCTATTTTTATCACTTAAACATTTTGGGCCAGCCTTGTTTTATTTGGCTTCGGTTTTATAAATTAGGATTTTTTCTATTTAATTTATTTTTAAATTTGTATTTTCCTTTTAAACATTTGTAAATTCTAGTCATGTGACTAGGGGACAAGCTACGGTGGTGTAGTTCGAGAATCCACAACTCAGTGGCTGAGTTGTGGCAGGGTTTTGAGCGTAGAGTTATGGCTAGTCGACAGCGGGTGTCGCGAGTTTATGTGTGTAAGTGTCTGACTGCATAATTTCTAGTAGAAACCTTGGGGGCAGCACGTAGGTAGGGTTTTTCCGAAGCTGGGTAAATTCTGTGTTGATCTATTTCTGCATTTATTATTTTGCCATTATCTATGTTGTTGTTATTCGACTATTATCTGTGCTGAAATTATTTTATACACTTCCACAATAAATTTTTGTAATTGATAGCATCACCCTATTCACCCCCTTCTAGGGTGAAATAGATCCTACAAGTGGTATCAGAGCCTGGTTCAAAAGCCATTTTTTGTTTTAAAATTTTGATTTTTTTCAAAAATTTATGCTACAAATTTGAATTTTTAAAATGGCTACTTTTACTACTGCTTTAACTGATGGTCGGTCCAATATTATTGAAGATTGCGGTGTACGAGTGCCTAATATAGTACACACGGATCGTGTAATATGGAATATAATATAAATGCGGAAATAGGTGATAATAGCAAAGTAAATAAAAATAGAAAAATCACACCAGAGATATTTATACTGGTTCGGAGCGCCGTCCTACGTCCAGTCCTAGACTTCTATCTGGATTTTCACTATTAACTACCTCGCTTCACCCGGAGGAACAGGTTTACAACACCCGAGCAAACGAACGGGATTTCACGCCTCTAATACACTGAGGACTTCAACACCTGCCTCTTACAACACCGAGGACTTCAACACTTGCCTCTTACAACACTGAGTACTTCAACAAAGATGAATATAATTGTTTGTTGACAGTATGTGTTCTTGCTAACACAGTTTTGTCACTTGTAGTACAAACTTCCTATAATCTTATCCTCAAAATATGTGAATGATGTTTTGTGAAGATTAAGGGAAGTATATTACTTATTGAATCAAAAGATATGAAATAATTTCAATGATTCAATAAGCAATTAAAATAATTGAGAGCTTTAAGAATGCAGGGGTATTTAGAAAGTAAGATCAGAAATTAGAGTAAAAAAATATATATTCATATCTTTGAATCAATGATTTAGATGAGTTTATATAGAGAAAAATGGTTGTAACTCTTTGTGAACAGTAGCCATTAATAGATATGATCATTGATGAAAGGTAAGAGATGCAACCATTGGAGAAAGAAGTGTCTTTTGGAAAAGGTTGCTCTCTGTTTAAAAACGGTCGACAGGTCAAAAAATGGCCAGTAGACAGGATTTCAAATATATAGTCGTTATGTGCATGTGTGCACGTTCATTGTGCATTTTACACGGAAACGGCCGACCGCCTGATTTAACACCGGTCGACCGGTCCCTGTCAAATTGCTCAATGAATGTGCAGTGCTATTCAAATGTATATATATCGATTATATTGAGGTGCATGATTATTTGAGGATAGATTTTAACAAGTTTATCACTATTACAATATCAAATAATCAACCTATAGTCTAGAGTACCATATGCAGCTCTTTTGTGCCTCTTTATAGCCATGATGTCTTTGTTTTGTCGATCGCCTTTATTTCTTTGTCAGAAATCAAAAACTTCATAGAATTTGTGACTCAACATTCTCCCCCTTTTTGATTGATGACAACATATATCTGAAGTTCTGAATCTCCCCCTGAATATGTGATATCCCCCTGAGATTTTGTTTGTACTCTTTATATATATATATATATATATATATATATATATATATATTCCTGCAAATAATTGTTAGTACTTTCTCCCCCTTTGTCATCGACAAAAAGGAATAATAGATAATGGAATAATATAGGAGTATATCAACCAGAATATCCATGCATAGCAGAAAATATAACATATCAAAACATACCAGAGTATCATACACACCATAATATCATACGAATAAAAGTAACGACACTATTTAGTACAAGTGTCGAATGATGTTTAAAGTACTAAACCAAAATATAGAGATAGAAAACAGAATCTAGGATGAGTCAGATGCTGTCTCCTCTTGATCATCTTCTTCCTCCTCATCATCATCATCATCTTCCTCATCATCGTCCTCTCTAGATGATTCTCCACGACCATGTCCACTAGTACCAGCAGACTCCTCAGTTGATGACCAGTTGAAAACAGGAGGAGCAGGACGTTTGCCTGGGTCCTGATCATGAGCAGAGATGGATGTGCTACATGACATAGCATCCCATAAAATACCAAAGAATGACTTGACTTTGTTGAAGCGTTTATCAATTTTTGTTTCCATGCACTTGAGTCTTGATTCAAGCAAGAATTGATTACGCGCAATAGTTTTGAGTGATTCTTTTGTGGAGGATTTTGATTTCAACAGTTTAACTTCTTCGGAACGAGGTTGAAAGGAAGTAGCTTTTTGTTTTCTTGGACATATTTGTTGCCATTGTTCAAACGGCATAATCTGAAGGTAAGGAGGAGGGAGCTTCATGCGTTTGATGGTTACGGAATCAATACATTTTGATTTCGAGGTGGCAGAGTCAGGAGGCCTTACGCCACAAGCTAGAAAAATACGCATGATATATTCATTGAAGAAAAAGTGAGGTCGCGTAGAGTTGTTCACCTTGAGAATCTCGTCAAATAGCATATGAACCCAATTGATTTGGATATCCCCATAAATAGCATAAAGGGCCTTGAAGTTTTCTTTGTATACAGCGTCGTAGTTTCCTAGTCTAGGAAACAAAGAAAGCATCAAGACGCGATGTAGTAGTCTGGCGGTGGGTCGAAGTCCGATTGATTTTGTGCCATCACTGTTGTCTTCCATGAATTGATGGTTGATGCTATTGCGAGTGAAGACTTCACAGAAATGTGATAAAAACTCATCGCCTTGATTTGGAATACCCAGTATAGAAGCTATCCTATCATGAGTGACAAAAATTTGTTTGCCACATATGACAGACCAAATGACTCCGTTCAGATCATCAGGTTTATACTCGTCCAGGTTCATGTTGGCATAGAACAATTTAATCATCAAGTGATTTATTTCCATATTGTTTTCTGAAAAATCGATCAATGGAGAAAGATTGGAGTTATTTGCTAACCTACGGATTCCATAAGATGTGAAATCATCAAACTTGATGTAAGAACCCGGATGAAATTTGTAGTTAGTCATTTGATTCCATCTTGTGATAGCTACCGGATTTTCGAGCCATTTCTTAGCGGAGATATTGAGTGATGAAGTTCCGGAGGATGACCCTCTCTTGGGTTTCTTTTGCGGAGGAGCCATTTTTTAGAAAAATTGGAGAATTGGAATTTGAAATTAAGAGAATAGGGTTTTTGGAATTTGGAGATAAATAACCGGTTGAAACAAATGAGGAGGAGGAAGGAAAAAATGACGCAATGTATATATAAAAACAGAATTTACGTATACCAGTCGACCGCTATAATATGACCGGTCGACCGTTTTCATCCAGAGGCTAAACGGTTGACCGTTTATATTATAGGTGGTCAACCGGATTTGTTGCCTGATGAAAAGCAGTCTGTTTTGCAATTTTTGAGAATATATCGAGCTATATTATTCATATTTCACTCTTATTATAAAATACAAACGTTATTGCATAAGTGATAGAGAGAAAACGATACAACATGTATATATAAATCTAATGAGGAGTGGAAGATTCGTCATTAGAATTTTCTTTATTATCTTTAATACGTTGTGTCTATGGACTCCAGTTTTTCTGAGCACCTTCATTCCTGTTATAATTCCGATCCCAAGAGTTAGGACTCCTATATGTTGACGGCCTAGACGGCATTGGTTCATGTACATCATGCTTGTTTGAACCACAAAATAATGATGCCACTTTTTCTAAAATAGATAAACGTGCCGATGTCCGTTGTTGCTCATGATAAAGCTGGCTTTGCCCATAATGGAGCTGTCTTTGAAGATCTATTTGATGTTTCTGATAGTGGTGAATCTTGTTGATCTGTGCTTTGGTATGAGGAGAACAAAACAGCGCCTTCTTTACTCGTTTTGAGGTTAGTGTACTGCCAGGAGTAAGAATGCATTGGTGATGATACTTCGGTTTTTGTTTTGGTGTTTCAGGAGAATAATACGCCTCTGGCTCAGAACTTCTAACGGAAATGTGTGATTTTTAAGCACACTCATCACAAATGTGGGCCATAGAAAAATATGTATAGGGCCTTATGCTCAGATAAGGAAAAATGAATAAAGAGAGAAAGTTTGAAAAGCTTATAAAGAAATTCCTTATATATAAGCCTGTGGATGAGAGTGAATAAAGAAATTTGACCGTGAAAGCAAGCAGAGGTTCTTATTCAAAGAAATAAATAGCTTTAAAAAAATTCTATAGTTAAAATATAACCAAAGGAAAAGACAATCATTAGTAATTACTAGTCAAGATCTTTTCTTGAAATTAAACCGAGCTCTCTTCGTAATCTAATAAAATTAGATTCGAGCAGAGGCTTAGTAAAAATGTCCGCTAATTGATTATCAGTTTGGACATATTCAAGACATATATATCCTTTTTCAATATTATCTCTAAGGAAATGATGACGGATATCAATATGTTTGGTTCTGGAGTGATTCACTGGATTCTTAGAAAGATTTATAGCACTTGTGTTATCACAGTATATAATAGAGTTTGATAAATGAATATCAAAATCTTGAAGTGTTTGTTGCATGTATAGTACTTGAGTACAAGCGAGAGCTGCTGATATATATTCAGCTTCACATGTTGATAGTGAAACACAATTTTGTTTCTTACTAAACCAAGAGACAAGTGATTTTCTAATAAAATGGCACGTACCACTTGTACTTTTTCTATCCGTTCGCGAGCCGCCAAAATCAGCATCACTATATGATACTAATTCAAATGGACATTCTTTTGGATAAAAAAGACCGTATTCTTTGGTATTATTAAGATAACGAATTATACGTTTCACTGCTCGTAGATGTGATTCCTTTGGATCTGCTTGAAAGCGTGCACATAGACAAACACTCATCATTATATCTGGACGACTTGTTGTAAGATAAAGAAGAGAATCAATCATGCTTCGATAAAGTTTCTGGTCAACATTCTTACCTTTTTCATCTTTTTCAAGATGTGTAGTTGTACTCATTGGAGTAGGTTTACCAGATGTATTTTCTAATCCGAAGCGTTTGATAAGATTTCCGCAGTATTTTTCTTGATTGATAAAAATACCGTTTGAAAGTTGCTTGATTTGAAGTCCAAGAAAAAATGATAGTTCTCCCATACGAGACATTTCGAACACTTTGGTCATAATACTTGCAAATTCCTTGCAAAGTTTATCGTTTGTTGAACCAAAGATGATGTTGTCTACATATATCTGGATAACTAGAATATCCTTTTGAGAATGTTTGATAAACAAAGTTTGATCGACTTTGCCTATTTGAAATCCTGAGTTAATAAGATAGCTACGTAGTCGTTCATACCAAGCACGAGGTGCTTGTTTTAAACCATACAGAGTTTTCTTAAGTTTGAACACATGGTCAGGATATTTTTCATGTACGAACAAAGGAGGTTGTTCGACATAGACATTCTCTTTGATAAATCCATTGAGAAAAGCACTTTTGACATCCATCTGATAAAGTTTGAAATTATGGTGACAAGCAAAAGATAATAGGATTCTAATAGCTTCTAGTCGAGCAACTGGTGCATAAGTTTCTTCATAATCGATACCTTCTTCCCGATTATACCTTTGTGCTACTAATCTTGCTTTATTTTTGGTGATATTTCCTTGTTCGTCGTCCTTATTTTTATAAACCCATTTAGTACCAATAACTGACTGATCAGATGGTCTTGGAACAAGTTCCCAAACATCATTGCGCTCAAACTGATTTAGTTCTTCCTGCATGGCAATGATCCAGTAATCGTCTGTAGCAACTTCTTTTGGATTCTTAGGTTCGATATTTGAAAGAAAAGCGACATGACCCATTTGGTTGAGTTGACTCCTTGCTCTGACATGTGATGTTACTTCACCGATTATATTTTGGGCCGGATGGTCTCTTAATATCCTTGGTGGTGATTGTAACTCACATGTTTGAGGAATATTCTCAATAATTATTTCCGAGTCAGAATCAATATTCGTGATGATTGGATTTTCAGTGACTATTGATTCGTCATCATCTGATATAGTGTGAGGATGCTGATAGAATTCATCAAAAGAGACATGAAGTGATTCTTCAATAATTTTGGTTCGTTTATTAAATATACGATAGGCCTTACTTCGTTCCGAATAACCGACAAATATTCCTTCATCGGCTTTTGGATCGAATTTGCCAAGTTGGTCTTTCGTATTTAAAATAAAACACTTGGAACCAAAAACTTTGAAGTATGAGATTTTAGGCTTTCTTTTGTTAAATAATTCATAAGGAGTATTCTTGGTAAGAGGTCTTATGGACACACGATTTAAAACATTCATAAGGCAGTTGCGACGGCTTCTACCCAGAAATGTTTAGGTAAGGTGGTTCCATTCAATAATGTTCTTGCACATTCTTGTAAAGTTCGGTTATTCCGTTCTACAACTCCGTTCTGTTGTGGAGTTCTGGGAAACGAAAAATTATGACATATACCTTTCTTTGTACAAAAATGTTCAAATTCATTATTTTCAAACTCTCCGCCATGATCACTTCTTATATTTTTAACTTTAATCCCTTTTGATTTTTGAATTCTTTTGACGAAAGATTTGAAATGATCGAAAGTGTCACTTTTATTTTTTAAGAAAATTGATCATGTGTAACGAGAAAAATCATCAACAATTACAAGCACATATCGACTGTGATTTATTGACTGAACCCTAGTAGGTCCAAATAAATCCATGTGTAGTAACTCAAGGGGTTGTAATGTTGATATGACTTTCTTGGATTTAAAAGATGATTTGGTCAATTTTCCTAATTGACATGCATCACAAATGTTGTTAACCTTAAAACTCATTTTGGGTAGTCCTTTAACTAGATTGTTTTTGGCTAGCTTGTCAATAGTTTTGAAGTTTATATGACAGAAGTGTTTGTGCCATAGCCATGGATCATTATCATTAGCCACAAGACACATATCTGAATTACGATCAATATTCATATTCAGAATATATATATATATATTTCTGTCTCTATAACCTTCGAAAACTAAATTATGGTCTTTATCTAAAATACTACACTTATTATTTGAAAAGGAAATTGTAAAACCCTTATCACATAACTGACTAATACTAAGTAAATTGTGTTTAAAATTTCTAACTAGCATGACATTAGTAATAAGAGGTATGATAAATGTACCGCAATTGCTCACATCGCCTTTGCCGATGATATAGCCTTTTGAATTATCTCCAAAAGTGACGGAGCCACCATCTGAGTATGTAATATTTGTTAATAAGCTCTTGTCTCCAGTCATGTGCTTCGAGCAACCACTGTCCAATATCCACTTTCCTTTTTTCTTAAGTGGGACCTGCAAAAATAAAATTAAGTCCATGGTACCCACTTTTTATGGGGTCCTAAGAGTTAGGTCTTAGGAGTCCAAACCCATACGGGTCTGGTATCCCCTTTATATACATAATTAATATTAAGATGTACAGTATTCATGAAATTCTGAATATATTTGTTCCTAATTAAATTGTTATTTTTTTTAGGAACCCATATTTTGATAGTCTTGACATTTTTCTTTTGAAATTTCACAACTAGTTTTGGTTTGAAATATAATAAACTAAGATTTTTCTTAGCTTCAGTTTTTTGTACTTTCTTCTTCCTTTTATTTCCAAGATGTTTCTTGGTTTCTTGTTTCTTATATCCCAAACCTTGTTTATCCGAAATAGATTGTGAACTTTCAATGATTTTTGTCAAATTTTCTCGACCTTTTTAAAGTTAGAAACATTTTGAGTAATGTTATCTAACTTAGTTTGTAAACAAGCCTTTTCTAGGTCCAGAATTTTGACTTTTGCCTCAAGCTCATGATTTTTAGTAGTGAGAGCATCAATTTTCTCTTTTTGAGTTTCAATTTCTTGACTCAAAAGAACTAGTTGAGAGTCAACATTAGATGATGATTCTTGAAAATTTTCAAGTTCTTCTTCTAATATTTTCTTCTCGTCTTTTAACATATCTCGTTCAAATTTTGCTCTACTCAAATCTGCTTTGGTTTCTTTTAGCTGTCGTTTTATGTCTTTATATTTGACTATCAATTCAGCATTAATATCAAGCATTTCATCGAATGTAGGAATTTGTACCTCATCTTCTGTTGTCATGAAACATACATTTGCTTGTTCATCTTCCGTATCACTCTCACTTTCTGATGAGTCTGTATCATCCCATGTTACCGAGAATGCTCGTTTCTTTGATTTGTCCTTCTTATATCTTAATTTGTCATTTTCTGATTTCTTCTTTTGCTCCGGACAATCCTTGTGCATGTGCCCCTTTTTGTGACAGTTGAAGCATTCTATAGAGGATGATGTTGGTTTATTTGATCCAGATTTCTTTCTGTTATAAGGACTGGCTTTTCGCTGTTTTAAAATTTTTTTGAAACCTTTTGCTATGAATGCCAGATCTTCATCTTCAGACTCTGATTCATTTTCGTCTTTTTCAGCATGAAATGCCACGTTTTTCTTTTCTTCTTTTTGTTTCTTTCTAGTCTGCAAGTTAGCTTCGTAGGACATTAGATTTCCTATCAATTCATATGGCTTCATGACGGAAAGGTCATTAGCTTCTTCAATTGCTAATACTTTTCCTTCCCATTCACTAGTCAGAGAATGTAGGACTTTTGAAACAACATCAAAATCAGAATACTTTTGTCCTAAGCCAATAAGTGCATGGTGGATAGTTTGAAACCGTGAATACATATCATTGATTGTCTCATTTGGTTTCATTTTGAAATTTTGAAATTGACTTTTCAGCATGGCTATTTTGGCTTGTTTAACCTTGTTAGTACCTTCATGAGTGATTTTTAGCGTTTGCCAAATTTGATATGCAGTAGTGCAGATACTAACACGGTTATATTCATTTTGGTCTAATGCACAAAACAACATATTTATTGCTCTTGCATTTACGGCTGCTGCCGTTTTCTCAGCCGCAGTCCATTCTGAATAATCAGTTGTTGTATTCACTATTTCTTTTTGAGTTGCATTCCAAGCATCATAACTATTTGATTGCATAAAGAATGACATGCGTGTTGCCCAATAACTATAGTTAAGACCATTGAAAAATGGAGGTCTTTGTGTCGACTGACCTTCCATGTAAGTGGTGTTTTGAGTGCTAGTACTTGCGTTATTTACCATATTACAAGAATATATCAAATAACTGTGTTACTGTTATATGATGACCTGTGCTCTGATACCAAATGAAGATTGCGGTGTACGAGTGCACGTACTAATATAGTACACACGGATCGTGTAATATGGAATATAATATAAATGCGGAAATAGATGATAATAGCAAAGTAAATAAAAATAGAAAAATCACACCAGAGATTTTTATACTGGTTCGGAGCACCGTCCTACGTCCAGTCCCAGACTTCTATCTGGATTTTCACTATTAACTACCTCGCTTCACCCGAAGGAACAGGTTTACAACACCCGAGAAAACGAACGGGATTTCACGCCTCTAATACACTGAGGACTTCAACACTTGCCTCTTACAACACCGAGGACTTCAACACTTGCCTCTTACAACACCGAGGACTTCAACAAAGATGAATATAATTGTTTGTTGACGGTATGTGTTCTTGCTAACACAACTTTGTCACTTGTAGTACAAACTTCCTATAATCTTATCCTCAAAATATGTGAATGATGTTTTGTGAAGATTAAGGGAAGTATATTACATATTGAATCAAAAGATATGAAATAATTTCAATGATTCAATAAGCAATCAAAATAATTGAGAGCTTTTAGAATGCAGGGGTATTTAGAAAGTAAGATCAGAAATTAGAGTAAAAAAATATATATTCATATCTTTGAATCAATGATTTAGATGAGTTTATGTAGAGAAAAATGGTTGTAACTCTTTGTGAACAGTAGCCATTAATAGATATGATCATTGATGAAAGGTAAGAGATGCAACCATTGGAGAAAGAAGTGTCTTTTGGAAAAGGTTGCTCTCTGTTTAAAAACGGTCGACAGGTCAAAAAATGGCCAGTAGACAGGATTTCAAATATATAGTCGTTATGTGCATGTGTGCACGTTCATTGTGCATTTTACACAGAAACGGCCGACCGCCTGATTTAATACCGGTCGACCGGTCCCTGTCAAATTGCTCAATGAATGTGCAATGCTATTCAAACGTATATATATCGATTATATTGAGGTGCATGATTATTTGAGGATAGATTTTAACAAGTTTATCACTATTACAATATCAAATAATCAACCTATAGTCTAGAGTACCATATGCAGCTCTTTTGTGCCTCTTTATAGCCATGATGTCTTTGTTTTGTCGATCGCCTTTATTTCTTTGTCAGAAATCAAAAACTTCATAGAATCTGTGACTCAACAATTATTCCACCTTTTTTTGATGGAACAGATTTTTCGAATTGGAAATTGAAAATGGAATTTTATTCAAAATCTGTCAATGTTAAATGTTGGGATAATATTGAAAATGGGTGTAATATAACAAATGAAAAAATTATCTCGATTAATGCTCTTGCTATGCATATATTATATTCTCATATAGTTTTAACTTTATCTCTCATTGTGAAAGTGCATGGAATACTTTTGATACATTATATGGTGCAAAAGTCAATAGCAATAAGAAATCCTCCATAGTCGACATAGAAACAAGCGTAATAGGATTGGTAAAAAGCAGTATTGATGGGGATGATGATGATGGAGCAGTTGAGCTGGCATTACTAATGAAGAGATTCAAAAATTGGTGCCGCAAATACAAAAATCAAGCTCTAAATCAAAAATTGATAAGAAAAATATTCAAAGCACTTGACAACCCAGAAGAACGGGAGATCATCTATCACAAGTGCAACAAAACCAGACACACCAAGCCCAATTGTCCTTAGAATCAACACGATCTAGAAAAGAGATCAAAAAGGAGAAGTTTTGCACCACGTGGAATAAAAGTGATGATGATAATAAAAGTACTAGCAGTGAGAGTGAGAAAGCAGATATGTGCCTTCAAGGTGATATAACTGATAGCGACGATGATGAGCCAAGCGAGGTATCAAAACTTACTCACTCAGAATTACTTATATATTTCCATGAAGTAAATGGCTGCTTCGAACGGCTTAGGGAAAAATATGCCAAAATTGAATCACAAAGAGATAGTTTGATAGTATCAAATAAACAGCTTAATCAATTGGTTACAAACTATCAAAATAAGAGCCCTAAGTGTAATAAGTGTCCAACATTCGAAGAAGAAATTAAAAAAATCAGAAAGTACAATTAAATCGCTTGAAAATGAAATTCTGATTTTGAAAGAAAGTGAAAACACAGGGAGAGAAAACTCGATTATAAAGTGCACACAATTACTGAATAAAAATGAATCACTTAAAACACAAGTCCAACAACTGTCAATGACTTTAGGAAAATTCTCCAAAAGTGGAAGATCGTTGAATACGCTATTAAGGAAACAAACTGTTAATACATTATACTAGGACTTGGATATAATCAATCTGAAAATGTTAGAAATGAAATTAATCAAGTCAATTACATGTGCACAATTTTTAGAAAAATTGGACACAATCAAAACATTTGTTGGTATAGACTCAAAAATGTGAAAACCATACCAATTTGGGTTCCAAAGGGCACAAATAAAAAATCCCTCAAAGTTAAACAAATTTGGGTGCCGAAAGGGACATATATAAATATTTTTGGGTCTTCACGGACATATTTTTAAAAATCTCTTGCCACTAACAATCATGTACCTATAAAAACAAATAGGTCACAAAAATCTTTCATCGTTTAGGTATGGTGGCAGGCTAAGGAATAACAACTGTGTTACTTGGATTCTGGCTATTCCAAGGACACAACGGGCAACAAATCATAGTTCCTTAGCCTAATACAAAGGCGATAGAATCACAATGAGAAATATTGGAAAATTATCGTAAAGGTAAAACAGGTAACAGTATATCTATTTTAAATGATATATTTAATATGAATATCTGCACCATAATATGATTTAATTCAGCCAGGTATTGATAAAGAAATAAATGATGGTTTTGATTCTGACTTATTCAAAATGTTAACCAATCATTTTTTAAAATCTTTAAACTAATTCATATAATGTGTTTGGACTAATAATGATGTTTTATTGATTGATGATTACTCATGCTACAATTGGATATATTTGTTTATTTTATCCGACTCTATATTCAGGTTTTAGTTTATTGGCACAGCTTCAGTTAAAATCCAAAAGAATTTCATTGTAAAAAGATTTTAAGGTAATTATTGTAACTTCACGGTCTGGTCTATGACTTTCAACTAATGATAATTTTGAGTGAAGAAAAATTCAGATGCAATTTACACTAGTAATCTAATCGATAGAAAAATTTCTAGTGGAACGTGATTTATGTTGAGACATTCAGTAATTGCATCGTTTTTTCAAAGAAAATACCTGCATATTTTTCATATCATATAATTTTTTCAAATAGCAGACATTTTTCTTATAAAACCCCTTGTAGAAAATCATTTTTTGACCTTGTTTTAGATTAGTCATTTTAGAAAATTTGATGTCATAATTATTTTTGGATTTGATTTTAAATAATTACATCGACTAGTCTGACTCCCTACTAATTATCGAAAAATAAATAGTGATTGAAAAGTGATGAGTGTTGATATTAATCATATATTATAACTTGAGATGGTATATTTAATAACTTTCTTTAGAAATTTAAACAAGAGTTATAAACACTTTTTGTTAGTAAAAGTTCCATGACCATCTCTAGTTCTGTCATATTTCTATCAACCATCACTCATCAAAATTCAATATAGTATGTCAATATGTGGTATTTTATAAGGGAATCATTCATTTTTTTCATTTCGTTAATTTTTTAACGAATAAAAACATCCAAAGTATTCACTCTCATTTAAAAGTCCTCGCTATATGCATGGATGAATTACTTGGAATTTTTAATTATGTGCTTCCATGCTCATTTAAAAGTTCTCACGGTTATGCATGTGTTGAACGCGTATCAAAATTGATTTATTAAATAGACAAGTTGATTTTAATTCCATTTAAAAGTCCTCACGGTTATGCGTAGTTAGAAGATACTTGAATTCAATTTCATAAAAAAATTGGAACACCACTAATCTCATTTAAAAGTCCTAATGGTTATGCAAGAATAGTACATATTCAAATTCCTGATATAAATATGCGACAAATAGACACAACGATATGGTTTTATATGACATCATCCCTATCATTCTAAAGTGGAATATGCTTCAAACGAGTGTTTATGATTTTTGTTTGATTTTTTATTGAAATTTAATATTTATATTCAATTGAGTTTTAATGTTATATTAATGTCTATCACTTTATCTCTATTTTTCTAACACTATTACTCTTTTGTCGATAACCAAAAGGGGAGAAAAGTTAAGATTTTGGTAAACAAAGGTCAAATATTTTATTTTGTATTTTCTACATGCATCTAGGCTCATTTGCATATTTTTATTTATTTTCATGCATATATAAGAGGGAGCTTTGTGTAGAGAGGGAGAATTCAAATACGGGGAGCAAATTGAATGATCAATTACATTTAATAAATTCATAATCTTAAATATATGTTTGTTATCTTCAAAAGGGGGAGATTATTGAATATGTGAATATATGTTTTTTTATGACAATAAATATATATATATATTCATTAAAATGTATTTGTCAATGTACTATTTTATTTTTCATATAATTAAATAAATATATGCTGAATAAAATAAATAACACAGAGTTTAAATTCAAATAGATATTTTATTCAATAAATATTTATTACAATTTTGAATAGTACAAATTCAAGCTCTCACTATACATATACAATTTCACAATACAAATTTAATTACGTCACAATTTTTATTTACAAATGCATCTCACTACAATTCACTCATTCACTCGTATTTATCTTCAACTTCATTCCAGATTGAAACCAGCATCTGAGCAATTTGCAAAAATATACATTGACGTAGTAAAATTGAAAAGGAAATATTTTTGCAGTGCAAAATAAAATGTAATTTTGAAAATATTATTTGCCTCGGTTATTTTGGTTGTTCTTCATCATTTAAATTTGAATTCATCGTACACGAACGGCTTGTGACATGCACAGTGTATCACTGTACATACCATAAGGCCGTGCACATCAATATACACTTGATAAATCTACAGGGACAAGTGAGCACAAGGTCAAACCCAAATTAAAAGCCGGATTCAACTCAAGTGAAATACAAATAAAATCACGACATGAGCACAAGGTCGAACCCGAGCTTTATGCTGGATTCAACACAGGTGTAAGTTCAAGAAAATGGTCAAAACAACTAAGACAAGCCTCGACCAAAAAGTTCAGTGATGTACAAATGAAACTCTGTGTGTATGTGTTGTGTGCAGCAAAACTCGAGGAAATCAGACATCAAGTATATGTGCAAGCTGCAAACACATAAAACAGTGATGAACCATGAAATCAAGTCAACTACAAGTCTAGAGTTCAAGTGTACTAGTAAATGGCACAGGTACAAGATGAAATCACATACATACATACATAAATCTATGTACACAAGTGGATGAATACAAATGCGAATGCCACTGTGATTTCGACAAACCAAGACAAGTTGATATGCATATATATACACGCAATCAAACAAGTACAGGGATGCAGTGTTCATGGCTGAGACAAACTCAAGCACCAGACTCGACCAAGACTACAATTTATACAACTGCAATGCAACTCAATTCTGCAACATATAAATCAAGTGCAGTTTATCATAAACAAGATAAAGTGAACCAATGGCCAATATCAATCAAATACACCAGACCAGACCAACATTAAGTACAAACCAAGTGCACAGCAGACACATGAACAAATGCAACAATGAATATACAATGTGTAATGAAGACTACAAGGAGATGTATAAAGAAGTGACACTAAGTGCAACAGAAAATCAAAGTAGCAGTTTTGAACCAAGACAATGAGTTGAAATGGTCAGCAAGTAACAGAGCAACTCGATAACTAGCAGTAAGCAATAATTCGAACAAGCCAAAAATGCAGAGAAGTTCAAAAATCAAGTACAAAGGCAGAACCAGGTCAACACAGTTTCAAATCAAGTCAATGCAGAAATTTCAAATTGAGCAAGACGGTGGCCAAAGTCAATAGAGTGAGAAACAATATCAATATCAAGTGACCGAAGTCAACAAAATGCCAGCAAAATCGAAACCGTGGTGAGCAAGGCAATTCAAAGCCGTGAGTATCAAGTAAAACCAAAAATATACGAAGTGAAAAAGTCAGAAATCATCACTATCCATACGAAAATCAATGGCCGAGCTATATTAAATGATGAATTCAAACAAATGTATACGAGCAAGAATATAGGGATTTGATTCCTATATAGGACCTAAAACATCATTGGCAAAAGGCATTCGAGTTCAAGCAAAATCAAAGAGTATAAAATCAATTAAGAACTCGAATCAAATTCGAGAGTTATATAAAACAAAAAGGAGACACACGTACCAATTTAAGCATCATTCGAACTCGACTCCAATTTGAAGGAGCTGTACGCAAATCAATCGAATACTTATTGAAATCGACAAACAAACAATCAGCTTCATCAACTACAAAAGCCCTAAACATTTTGGGCTGGCCTTGTTTTATTTGGCTTCAGTTTTATAAATTAGGGTTTTTGTTATATAATTTGTTTTTAAATTTGTATTTTCCTTTTAAACATTTGTAAATTCTATCCGTGTAACGAGGGGACGAGCTACGGTGGTGTAGTTTGAGAATTCGCAACTCAGTGGCTAAGTTGTGGCAGGGTTTTGAGCATAGAGTTAGGGCTAGTCGATAGCGTGTGTCGCGAGTTTACGTGTGTAAACGTCCGACTGCTTAATTTCTTGTAAAAACCTTGGGGGCAATACGTAGGCAGCGTTTCGCCAAAGTTGGGTAAATTCTTTGTTGTTCTATTTCTGCATTTATTGTTCTGCTATTATCTATGCTGTTGTTATTCGACTATTATCTGTGCTAAAATAATTTTATACACTTTCGCAATAAGTTTTTATAATTGATAGCATCACCCTATTCACCCCTCCCCCTCTAGGGTGAAATCGATCCTGCAAAGCATTCATATACGAGGCATTTATTAGTATTGTTTTGCATATATATCATATACGTTGGATATACCGTGCACTTTACACGATTTTTTGAAAAATTGTTTGCACACTAATTAATTTTTTAGCTTAGAATTGACGTACAATTGGTTACATGATCGAACCCTTCAGGATTTTGGGAACAAAATTCTTTAAATGGTGGAAGAATGTAACACCTTGTGATTTTTACGAGAATTAATTTAAATGGAAATTACTAAATAAATAATAATAGTGAAAAATGAAATTTTTTAAATGTTGGACTTTGGCTATAAAATTTATAACTTTGGGTTCATGGTGATTTTCAGGTCAATTTTCATGTACAATGTTTTCCAATCGAAGTTCAAACGAAAAAGTTATTAACGTTTGAAATATTAGCATCAGAAATAATTATATATGTAAGTAGGATAATAAAATCAATTAACACTAATTAATAATGTTGATGGAAGTTTAAATGTTAAGAACGGTCAACATAAAAATTAGATCTAAGAGAATACAAACAAGAGGAAACAAAAGATAGCAATTAGCGTTGATATGAAAGGAAGCCAATGATTTAATAAACAAATGTAAAAAAATTAACAAAATCAAAGAACGAAATAATTTAACGCTAAAAAACACACACAAGTCGATCTTAGATGTGCCCAGGTCGAACGATAGCGTTTGACCATAGGTAAGGAGTGGTCGACTCGTGTATGTTTAATTACGATGGTAAATTGTTTTCTATATGGTCCAGATTTAATATGGTTTAACTGAATGGTTGGCACTGATTTGAACCCTATAAATATAGATCTAGCCTTACTTCCAAACTCATAATTTTCTAATGGATAGGGAAGCTCTGCCATTTTCTCTTCTTCTCTACAATTCTAAATTCTTTGAAATAGTTCTAGGTTGCTAGTTTTCACATATACACCACTGGAGGATTAAAGAGGATCATAAAGATAGATAATAGATTCAAATCAAGTAATATAACCAGGGTAAACTGTAAACCCGAATTTAAAATTATAATCAACCTAAATCTCTCTTTACTAATTTGAATTCTAATTCTGTACGTATATGTTATATAGGAATCCAAATAGGGAGTCAGAAGTAGAAGTACGTATAACAGGGATTAGATCCAAAGATTTGGGAATTCTTGGAAATATTAATGGGAGAAATTACGTTTTCGTTGTGATCTATTTCAAATATGCCTACTCATAATCAATTTGGATATAAATCTGTAAATGTGAAAAGACTATATATAAATCTGTCGGTGCATAATGATTAGATATAAATATGTAAGTGTGTAGTGATTAGGTATAAATTTATTGTTTACGCATGATTGATTTAATAAATCTAATGAAATTTACTATGGAATAAGATTTGATGAAATTTGGAAACTTGCCTAAATTCATTATTGATAAATATGGAATTATGGAATTATTGTAATAAGATGGTAATAAATTACTTTTTTGAACGTAGAAAAAGAATGTAAAATAAAAGAACCCTATTTAGATTTTAGGGGTTCTACTGATACCTTAATTCGTTGGAATTTGGAATGTTGCAAATAGATTTGTATTATCAAGTTAGATAATTGAAAATTCAATGTATGAAATGACGAGGAATGCGCCTAAAAAGAAAGAGATGCAAAAATACGGATAATTACCATATTTTATACTAGCTATTTGAAGAAATAGAAAGATAGTTCCTTATAAATACTAGCAATACACGAATATCTCCTCTTTATAGATAAGATATAGAAGTTTGCTATGTTAACATGTTTGTGATGGAAATGTAGTTCCAATGCATTAAAATGCAATAAACCCCAAAAGTTAAACATTAGGACATGAAGTGAAAGATTTTAAAAAGATAATATGTGAGATACCAATAAAATTTGGAAGTGGATGAAAAGAAAATATGAAAGATAGGAAAGAAAGAAAAGAGGATAAATTGACAATAGCACTGAAAATAGAGAACAGAAAAAGGAGTATATGAACAATATTATGAACTTGATAAGAGGAAAGCGACAAATGAATTTAAAGTAAAGAAAGAGGTGAAATGCATAAGGAAATAAAAATCTAGGGTCAACCGTAAAATTGTAGAGGCACGATAATTAAGTAATTATGAAAGGATATATATATATAAGTAGCCTCGAATATGCTTTTATGATGGGTGTAAACTATTTTGAATAAAGTATAATTAAATGAATAATATGACGTTTGGTCATTAGAGTATGTTGGAATGCATGGTCAATAGTGTCACACAATAGAAGCTTGCATACGGCAAGGTGCTACAGACAGTTGTGTAATATTATACTGATTTGATACATATCCAACCGTAGGACCCATGAAGGATAAATATTTGCGTATAGATAAAGGAATGCACCCAATAGATAGAGTAGTCTACTTTAGATATAGTTTTAGGGGGGTATTGCCTTGATTGCACTAGGCAATAAGAATCGGATGGTGAGCAGGATCAGGCACTATGCAGCAATGGTTGGCACCAAAATTCAAGGTTAGGGCTATAGACAGCGGAACGTATTCAGTCCTTAGCTTGTCAACACGAAAGACAAGGTTACACCTAACTAGTCTTCATCGCCTACCAGGGTAGGCCATGTTGGGATATGCACTGCCACAATTGTTGCTATTTTGTTTATTAGGGCAAGGCTAGTTCACCCAAAAGGAGTTCCTTCAAAAAAAGTTGTGGTAGTCCATGTAGCCGAGTCCGCAATAGAAAGCAAACAAAGTAGTAAATCCCCAAAGCGAGATAGAGTGTGACAAAAATGAATGAAAAGTTGTCATTAATTTTATGGGAGTCCCTCAAGTTATACGGTAGAGAGATCGTGACACGGTGAGGGCGATAAATCCTGACGAGATGATAATTGAGAGATATTACCAGGGATAACATTTAGGTCCATTTAGGGACTACAGGATATATTTGTGTGTGTATATATGTACATACATAGCTATGAATTTATAGAGGGTGGATAGGAATAGATCGTACATGGATATGGAATCGAAACCACTAATTAAATAATAAAAGACATAACAAGAGATAGAAGGCAATCGGTATAAACTAGTGTTATGTACAAAATATATAACTTTGTCAGTCATCAGAATGTTGTTCTGACACCTTCCTCATCACAACCTTTAGGATAAGTTAAAGGACATGTACTGATGTTTGCGCCTTTAGTGCTAACAAGGACACATGACTTTGGAAGAATCAAATCTTGGTTAGTATATATGTGAATTATTATATTTTGTTATTCCATAGCAAGTTATATCATTAGTGCTTTGATATGCATTCTTTTGTTTTAACTGTAGGATATCGAACCAACAATCTACACTTTTGTGGATTTGGTTCTTCGTTTTTGCGAAAATTCAGGCCTACTAGGGTGCAGATTGTTGTAATTCTATACACGAAGAATGAACCATTCTTTGCAGTTAGCCCACCCATGAAAGAAAACAAGACCTGTTGTACAAAGGAACTGTGCATCGGATATTACACATTATCGTCGGATAATCGATAATGTTGATGTTGTTCAGAGTGATGTAGAGTTTTCTTTTATAGGACATAGGGAGTTCCATGGCTAGGAATCATATGCAATGGGACAGTTCAAATACCAGACTGCATTTTGGCACAACTGTTATCTAAGAAGAATCGTCTTCTTTAAATTTACCAAGACAATTAGTGATTGACAAAACTATAATGGAAAGTGATGCCAACACTTTAAAACACAAAAATGTTAGTTATAGCAAGACCAGGAATTCCCTTAAGCAACCCAAAGTGAGATTGGCGCTAACATCTAGTTAACACAGAGAAATGGGAAATTAGAAAGTCACACATACCCACTTCGGATCAAAATTGGATCGAACCCGAGAAGAAATTATAACTTTCCAAGACTACGAAGATGACCAATCATGTGTTTCAACTGTCATCCCTAAGAACCACTAGCGACCCCAAACCACAGCCGATGGTGATGCCTCAACCACCACAATAATCAAAGAACCTACCTTTAATTCGAATTTAGATCTAAGATTTGGAAAGAATTCATTATCAAACTATTTTTGAGAGACAACGATGATTACAGTGAGGTTCAAGTAGTGGTGATGGAAAGAGGAAGTAGCGATGGTTCTTGGCAATCAACGGTGGTCAGTTTGAGGTAAGGAAGTGTGATCGTAAGTGGTCGACACTGGCTAGTTAGAAGATAGGTAAATAAGAAAATAAAAGGCATGAATAAGAAAGGGCTAAGTTCTTGGTAAAAAGTGGTTTCCAAAGTTAGATGACTCCTAAATTTTTCTCGGTAAGTGGTAGGTATCGACATGAATTATGGACCCAGATCTCAAATATAAGGAAAGAGGATAGAAAGGTCGTGCATACCTGGCTAATGAATGGAATGAACTCCACAATGTAGATCTTGACCTCGACATGGAGAATAGACCTTATACTATATAAGGCAATAGAATTGATATCCATAGAATAGAGATAACATTTAGAAGCAAGTCTTGACTAACCAACGGACATATATGAATGATGATATATGGTTGTCTTGTTCCATTTTGCACTTTGTTTCCAAAAGAAGCATACTTTGAAGGGGTAAGTGTTATCTGACTTTTAAATCACGAGGCTTTCAAACAAATCTGGACGCAAGGTTGAATATGAAATGATTCACAGACTTGGAAATATTCTTAGAAGGATAGGGCTTGGTATCGACCAATTTCTAGTTAGTACCGATCACTTTTTATGCCTACTATAAGGCTATGGAGCTATGGCATGTGGATGTCTGGTTTAAATAATCGTCTCGAGATGCATTTATGAAGGAGTAGGCAAAAAAATTAAAGGAATTTCTAAAGGAAAGAAGACACATGCTAGAGATATTAGAATCTCTTGAAAATAACATGATTTTTAAGGAAAAGTTCTCGAAAAACAATGGATTGAAGACGGATGACCAAGGAAAGGAAGATGAGCGAACTTCACTAATAAAAATTAAATCAGTAACAACCAGTTCAGGTGGATATCAAGTTGATTTTAGGGCTCTATAGCCTTTGTCTTCCTCATTCTCGGGTCTGAAGTTAGACTTGGTATATTGATATCTGACGACTCCACTGGACGATCTTCTTATAAACACACACCTACGGCTTTTGAGAAATGACTTTTCAAGATTTGCTTTCTTCATCTTCTCTCTTTACTCATCCCTAATCACTAAGGAAATTACTCTTGGCTGTTCTAGGCTGTTAGATTGGCCAAATCGTTGTACTTGTGGTTGAAATCCATAATCAATAATAATATAGTGGATGTAGGGCATAGATTTGTCGAACCACGTTAAAAGCTCTTTGTTTTATTTACTATTTTTGCTAGATTTCTATAATTTTACTCATTTTTGGGTGCTATGCCATTTCTTGGCTCAATAATACCCATACTACCAAAGAATATTATAGAGTAATACTGTCTAGTAATACAGAGAATATGGCTTGTTAGGGGAGGCACATCTAAATATTCCTTCAGGCTAACACTGATATGTATTCTTACATCGTATAGTACATCAAACATATTATACATGGTATCGACAAAAGTAAAAAACATGTGGGTTTTATAGGATAGAATAACATATAATATAAGAAATGAACACAGTGCCTCGGAACACGATGAAATGTGTGTGTGTGTGTGTGTATATATATATAATAAAATACATAACACTAAATAATATAAGTTGTGTCTTTCCATAATGACATAAAACACCATCCATATAAGTACATCACATTTTACACACGATATCTCCATATATCAATATCCCTAAGTACAAAATAACTACCATCACAATCATCCTCTACTCCATCAGCAACTCGAGTCCCAAGAGAAATATACAATCATGATTATACATCTTGTCAAAAACAACCTCGATTTGCCCACAGTTTGTTAAACAAATAACATACCCGACTTAGGATAGAACTAGTTGTGAGTGTATTGGTGGGCAATGCAGTAACATGATGATAACATATGTAAACAAATACGAGTAAATATCGCACACTCAATAACTACTCATCCTGTGTCTCAAGCACACAATGTCATAACCCCCTGTTATGTCTTAAAATAATATGACTCACAATGGCAAATCAACTCAACTATAATCCACTCCTATCAAGATTATTTAATGTCACATTTATTATTAAGTGCACATCGATTTAAGCTTGATCGATAAGTGTATGTGTGTATAAAACTACCACACCATAGTCATTTTCTCTCTACTAGAAGCTGAGCCGACACCAAGTGATGTTGCTTGGGCGCGACATCACCCTTAACTTAGAAATTGCAGGTGCTTCCACACGATCTATTTGTTGTAGTATATACCTCTCTGGTTCCCATTAGCAATCCTCACTATCCATAAATCACATCCTATTTGCTTACTCTCACTTGTTGTGCCCGTGTAGCAGATCATTGGACCTATGACAATTGGTCTAGATTATCACGACTTGGGTGCTACCGCATAGTCGTTCCAACTAGGATGGATATCTAGCTCATTTGGTGTCTCACATTGCTTTGTCAAATTTTATTTATTCATTCTACATGTTCATATTTATGACGGTAACTCATCTAGTTATCATTTAATCATGTGTGACTAAGGGTTTTTTTTTTACATTTTCATACTTAAATGAACATGAAACACAAAGAAAATCAAGCAAATAATCCATATAGTCTTATTACATGATATAATAAACCTCAAACGGCATTAGATGAAACATATGTATGCAGCTTAAAGATGATTCGACAATATTCAATCATATCCACAATAATAACAAACACCATCTATCAACACATAGCTCATTTATATCATATTATAAATTTTATTATATTTTCATTATAGATAAAAAAATGATTTAGATATGATTATATATTCCTCTATATTCATTTATGTATATGTGTATGTATTTATTTGTGTGTGTTTGTATGTATGTATGTATTATTTTTTTACGATCTTTATTTTAAACATCTTATAATTTCAAAGAAATCAACAATTCGAATCTTCTTTCAATTTTAACCTTATGATCTTTTGAATATAATTCATACACTTTGATATTCCTCTTTAAAATCTTAAAGTGCCCATAAATAGTTTATAAATCAAGAATCCCTTTAAATGTCAAACTTACAATTTTTTAAGATTGATTTGAGGATTTAGTCAAGAGGGAGAGATAGGAAAGGAGAGTAAATTGGGTCTACACAATTATAAAGTGGAAGGGAATTAATGGGTTTTAAAGGAAAATGAATGGGCTAAAATTTGGGCATACTTAAGTCAAATTAGATTAATTCTTCTCCTTATTACATATAAACAATTTCATCAATATATTTTCAGTTTAAATTAATCCACTAAGTTATACCAAATATAGTTTTGAAAAATTTTACAATGAATATAAGTACGACACTTATTTTATCCACGATGATTTATTATTTTTATTAGCATCAAACAATATTTCTTTTGATATATTTCAACCATATTAAAATTATTTGCAATATAAACATAATATATATTCATTGTAAATATTTCATTCGAGTTCAATATATTTTCAATAATGAATTTATCAAATAATTCAATTAATGAAAAGAAAATCCTTGATAAAAACAATTTTAATTCATTTCAAAATAAAATATTTCCAAAATTAATTTCAAACATTTTATTAATTAGATATATTTACTATAATAGCGTAGAAAGTAGAGTTGTTACAATAATATATAATCTTTCTATGGAGTTTACATTAATATCCATATTTTAACATTTATATAGGAAATAAGTATTGAAAAGATTATATATTATGCTCTAAAGGTTTGATTATTATGAGCAAGAGCATAACCAACAACGGCTTGCTTAATGGGAAAATTGGACTGAACTGCCACAAAGCAACCAGGGTTAACTTGTTCACTCGTGGCTGGTTTAATAAGTTTCTGTGGTAGTGAACTGAATAGAAGACTAGTTTATAAAATGACGAAGACTTCTCTGTATTATGTATAAAATGGAAATGACTTTTCCGTTCTAATAAAATGGCAAAGTCTTTGTCATTTATGATTAAAATGGAGAAGTTTACACCATTTTATACCCTGCGTATATTGTTCTTGTATAAAATAGCTAAGCCTTCGCTACTTTATACCCTGCGTATGCTATTTTAGTATAACCGTCGAAGTCTTCGTTGTTCTATTTTTCTTTGAATTATGTGAAAACTTGTTTGGTAGCTAGTTGTTATTTTTCTGAGTGCAGAGCTCATTCGTTCAGTGTAAATCTAAGATAGAATGTGTAAGTGACGTGATAAGTCGGTTGTAATAAGTCCAATGTTAGCCCACCTGCAAAAATAAGGCAAAGGTCAAGCTAAAGTAAATAGTGTTTAAAGGAGACACTATAAAAGGAGATGGAGTAGTAAACCTGATTAATATGAAGGATAGTAAAGAGAATCAAATTTATAAGTAAACAATCTAATATGTGATATCCTAAAATAAAAATCACAAACAAAATCATGTTAATAATTTTTTTAATTTTTTTTAGCAACGCTAGTGAGGTTGACTGGCCTCTACTTTTATTTGTTGCAGTAAAATAATAAAAAACTTGTTCCAAAATAAGCTTTAAAACAAGATAGGAAAATTTTACACACAAATAACATGAAACCGGCTGGGAAGAAAAGAATAAACATAAAATCAAGCCTAGTCAAGCCCAATTAAGACATAACCAATAGGAAACTTGGTAATACTTCAATTGCATGTGTGTTCTTTTCGTGATCTCTACCCAAAAGCTTTCCAGTGTCCTTCTCTTGTCAAAAATAATGTCATTCGTGCCCTTCCACATAACATCAATGTATGTCTTTGTGCACGTATCAATTAGTCTAGATCTGTCAGTCTTCCATCTCGTGGACTTGTAAATGATATTTCATTCATTTTTAGGGTCTATACTAAGGGATTGCCTTCCTGTTTTTAAGACGAGTCTCTTCCAAAGACGGAGGAGCGCAGGGCATTCAAAATAAAGGTGCTTTGTAGTTTCATCATGCAGCAGACAGAAAACACAGTTTATATCACATTGCATCCCATAACCACAAACGACAGTTTTAGCCAATAAGGTAGATTTTTATACCTTCCACAACATTAAGTTTTCCCTGGGCGTTGAATCCTTTCTCCAGATAATAGATTGCCATTTAAAGGCAGGCCAGAGGGAATTACCAGATAAGGCTTGATAATGCATGGCAATGGAGTGCCTTTTTCCATTCCATGTTATCTGATGGCATGCCTGATCAGTATATATGTTGTTGTGGATGTTGTTCCACTGCCGCATGATTGCTTGGTTTCTGCTTGAAGGAAGTTGAAGTTTCCAATCTCTGACTAGATCATTAGCTTGAGCATGGGAAGGAATACCATATTGTATTAGTTGTTGGTTAGTTAAGACCTTCGATAAGATAGTGCCTCTGCTAGACCATGGCTCATGACAAAAACTGATGGAGTTATTTCCTTTGAAGTGGGATTGAATCATGGACAGAAACATATGTCATAATCCTAAAATCTTCCTCAAGACAAGCTGCACAGTTGAGGAGTATCAATATTCCAAAAATCCCTCCTCCTAAAATTGTAAAGCCAGACCCATTTCACCCACACTGAGTCTTTCATGTTCAACAAGTCGTCGAAATGTTTGCTGAAAGCAGCTATATTCCATATTATAAAGTTGGTTGTGCCCATGTATCCTCGATTAAGAGGAGCTTCAAAAAAGTTGACAACACATGGAATGAGCCACCAAGAGTGGATAGAGATAGTCCAATAATATCTTAACATGGCCAGTCATATGAGTCTCAACAACTTAATAGGAAAGATCATGGAGCGAGCCCAATAAACCATCACAGAGAAGGTTACAGACTTTATAAGGACCAGCCTGCCACTTCGAGAAAGCTGTCTTCTGGTCCAAGAGTTGAAGGAGTCAGTGATCCTACCATATACGGGAAGACAGTGGGCAAGTGTAATTCTTTTAGTAATTAGAGGAAGACCCGAATACTTCGTGTCATTATCCATATTCAGAAACCCAATGGATTGATGCAAGTGAGAAGCAAAGTTATCGAAAACACCAGAGGGTAGCATGCTAGATTTGCTTGGATTGAGTTTCATCCCAGTCATTTTGCGAAAATCATGAAGAGTGTCAACAATGGTAGACAAGGAATTCTATTCAGGCTTCGAAAAAGCAAGCACATTATCGGCAAACATGATGGAGGAGATTTGTTAGGGAGAGTATTTGGGGTGGTATTTGACAATCCCACTGTTGTATTTTGACTGTAACATATTAGTGAAAACTTCCATGAGCGGGAGGAAGAAATAAGAGGAGATTGGATCGCCTTATTGTATTCCATGTTTGCTTTTGAAATAACCCACAGACCTACCACTTATAATGACAGAAAATGTTGGAGTTAATATGCACGTGTGTATCCAAGGTACAAATGTTTTAGGCAACCCCATATTAGACATTATTCTAACAACTGAAGTCCACCGAACAGTGTCGTAAGCTTTGGAGATGTCAAGCTTGAGGACAGCGGACGGGGAGGAGGCAACCTTACCATAGCCTTTTAACAACTCTTGGGCAAGCAATATGTTGTCTAATATACTGTGGCCTGGCAAGAGGGCAACTTGATTGATTGATATAATCTGCGGCATAACAGTAACAATTATAGTGGCAAGGATTTTAGAAATACATTTGTAAACCACGTTGCAGCAGGAAATTGGTCTGAAGGAGGATACGGAGGAAGGATGGGATAACTTCGAGATTAAAGCTATGTTAGTAGTGTTAACTTTGCCAAGAAGCTTGCATTTGTCAAATAAGTTATGCACTGCCTTGCAAAAATCAGTGCCTATAATGTTCCACGTGGATGTAAAGAAGGCGACATTAAGCACATCAGGACCACCGGACGATTGTTGATTCATGGAGAATTTAATGACCCAATTTTTTCGACATCCGAAAGTCGACATCGTTACGTCCACTGTATTAAATGTCGCACAGTCTAATGCCGAAAAACCGAACGGTTAAGGTTAAAGAAGAAGAAGATAGAAGAAGAAACAGAAACAACAACAGAATCTCGCATTTCGAAGCGGAACAATATATAATAGATAAATGAATAAACTTTAAAGCAAAGAACTATATCTGTTTTTACAATACATCATCAGAGTTTACAACAACACAATAGCAGAACAGAAATATTATACACTAGTGATATGCCTTGCCATCCAGCTTGCCTCCAGATCTCCACAGCATTTCTTGACTTCGCTCCCGTTCAACTGATAACCTGACTCTAGGCTGCCTGTATGGAAAATTATGGGCACGCAGAGTTTAGAAAAGGAACAATAAACTCTGGGACAGTCATGGGACTGAGGTGAGATCTTAAAAACAGTTATTTTCACAAAGAAAATAAAAAAAAATCCACTATGCTTTTGGAAAATGAAAATACCTTAAGGCCTCCCGCCACACACACAATGCAAACGCAGAATTAGAGAAAATTTGTCCTTATGACAGTCAAACATGCTTGATACGCAAAAATCCTTTTTAATATTATCATTAGTGCATAGTGTGGAAAACATTTCGAAAGTATAATATTAATCTTAGCCAGCATAGACATTTCGTACTATGCCTACGATAGTTACCATGTTCAATAGCAGGTTATCGCCGCATTCCATGGCAGATTATACAACTAAAACCGTACAGGACGCGTATTGTTTCTTTAGATTTTCAACAAATGGTCAGGCTAAGAAACTTCCTACACCGAATGAGAAGCCTTTGGAGGGACACCCCCAAGAAATTAACCAGCTCTCTGCCAACACAAAGCTGAGTTACCTCACATTGTAATTACAGCTGGAACAAGGTAACTACCACAAGTATGTCATCCCCGGTCGTTACCGACATTTATCTCAGGATCCTCAACCACAAAGCAACAACCACAAAGAAATTATAAATTTGCAATAACCACATAAGTTAAGTATCTGGACTCTATACCATAATACCACCTTTTTCCAAAAGGAAATGGACATACCCTGAGGGCGCTACCCCCACATTGTCTTGCTGCATCCTTCCTGTTTCGACCATTGGGTTTTGAGGTCCGACGAGGTCTCGTCCATAAAGCTATGCTTTCCACAAAGCTATGATCAACAAATGATCAGCAACACTTCGTATGCCACATTACCAAATTGGGAATGTATCACTAGTAACCATCAACTACATAACCTCTAAGCTTGTACGTCTCAGAAAAGGGTGTTAAGCTAAGAGAATAAATTCTCCGCCACCAACAGAAATGTATTTGATAAAACCAGCTTTACATCTCAAAGTGTAACGTCAGACACACATCCATACAAGTTCATTCTGGGTTTGAACAGAACCGAAGGCACTTCAAAGAAGCTCTTGCAATCCGGATATTCACTAATCACGTCTGGACTTCCCATCATAAAGAGTGATCAAATCTCTATACCGGTGTCATTCGGTATAGAGACATTCGATAGGTAATCCTTTCATTTTCGAAAATACCCGGTCTTCAACACCATCTTCAAATGCAATCCCATTTCGTCCTATCATTATTCGGAGTGGGTTTTATTACACAAAGTCCTCTCCCGGCTAACCGAATAATGAGTGCTTATTTAAAAATAAGTGTTACATTCAGATTTCAAACAAATCACAACAAATTTCCACTTTGATCTTTTAAACAAAAGATCCATCACTATCACAAAGATTCGACGTGGTTTTCAATATCCAATTAGAATCCGACCCCCAGTCGCATCGAAATTCAATTACCATTTAAAGGCCAGTATTGATAGTCGTTTATTTTAACTATCAAACAACATTCACAACGATCACCAGATTTCAAATAATTTTCCCCCTCGATTATTTATTTTTCAAATATCTTCGTAAGATATATTTTCAATACTTCAACCCTTCGAAAACAAATTTCAAATCATTTCTCACATTTCAATCCTTTGAAAACAAATTTCAAATCATTTTTCACATTTCAATCATTTGAAAACAAATTTCAAATCATTTCTCACATTTCAATTCTTTGAAAACAAATTTCAAAACACTGTCCTCTCGTAGAATATATTTCCAAATATTTATTCATTTCCATTGAAAATCTGCCGAGTCCGAATACTTTAAAATAATTTAAATTATTTATCCAAACTTGTATATTTGGAAATATTAAAATAAAAATATTTTAAAACACTTTATTTTAAAATATTTATTATGAAATTTTATACCCATATCCCATACAAATCTTAAGCTCGAAATAATTTTAAAATAAAATTATTAGATAGAGCATAACTATTTAAATAACCACTTTCTAAATCAGATATCAATTAAATCTTTAAATAATCACTTCTATAATTAATTAAATAAATCTTTACTCTAAATATTTCAAAATAACTTAAGAAAATAATTTCTCCAATACATTCTTTTAAAACCAACACAAGAACTTTTAATTTATAGTTGAAAGATACTTTGAAAACACACTCGGATTTCTAGGGAGAATACGCTTCCATTTCAAAATGGTTCATTTAAATCAATCAATAAATCCTTCTTGATTTATTTTAAATTTACGTTCCAAATCCGTAAATTGCTTTCACACTTTTAAAAATAAACCAATATCTATTTTGAAAATAAGAATCCATTTCCTTTATAAAATTCCCGTTGTGAATTTAAATTTTCAAATATCCACAGATATACGATTGTTAAATCCATTTTGCAAATATTCACTTTCAAACGCCAAATCAAATTTCCAAATTGATTTCCAAATTTGTTTCAAAACACTAAATCGATTTCAAATCTATTTCCCAATTTATTTTCAAAACACCAAATCAAATTTTCATCCAAACACCAAATTTGTTATCTTTTTAAAACAAATTCGTTTATTTCTTCCAAACTATTTTAAATCTGAATTTTAAATAAATTTTCCAACTTTTAATCCATTTATTAAAATCTTTTCCCATATTTTGGAATTAATTCGATATGATTTCAAAATCAATCTTTACCCACTTAAATTCCTTCTTTTTAATTCACGAATTCTTAAAAATGAATTTACTTAAAGTTTTCTACTTTAATTTCCAAAAATCCAATTCCTAATTTCTGTTATCCTACGATACCAGAATATATTCAGCTAAATTATAACCATCAACAATTTCAATCACAAATATAATCATGCACAGATTATAAATAAATCAACATACAATATTGAAAACAAATTCGATATTTGAGGAATGCAGTTGGATCCCTCCAACCTGTTTCCCTGCATCCACAGATGTTAGCACAACAATTAAATACCAATTCCACTTCGAGGTGGAATATCGTTGTATATGAGATTAAATAATATCACCCGCTATTATGCGGGCATAGGGTCTCATCCGCTATATAATGCGGGAAATCAATCACTCCAAATATATATACTACTATATATACTATCACAATTCAACAATCAATTAATAACTGAATTTCCAATTTAAATTTGAGTGAGAAGATCTCACCTTCGCTTTTATTTTGCAATCCATTTCCTTTCCAGCTTGTTTTCTTTCAGATATTGACCTTGTATAAACATTTATACAATTTATTAATATTCGAAATAATCGAACGATTCGTTATCATTTATTAATCTAATTTTGAAATAATAATTCTTCTTTTAATATCTTTTAGTATCTTAAAAAAATTAAATAGTTAAATATAAACTAACTAATAAATTAAAAATGTGTATAAGTACATTTTTTTAGAAACTACACACACACACACACACACACACATATATATATATATATTTAAAAAAATGATAGGTTTCCAAAAATCTATTTTATATAAACTTTCAAGTATATTTAAAATTCATATTTAATTTTCATTTTGAACTGCTTTTGAAAATAATCTAATTTCCAAAGTCTCGTATATATATAATTTTCTGTTTTCGAACTTAATATTCCCAAAACTTGTCTGAATATATATGTGTGTGTGTGTTGTGTGTGTGTGTGTGTGTTTCTATAAATATATACAAATCTGCAATGTATATATATTACATTATTTTAATTGAAATTTATACCTGCTGTCCACCTGAACCAAGCCCTACACAAATGATGCCGACCAATCACGAGATATCGAGCACGCAAACCCCATCCCCACATCTTCCCTTCGTCCTCGCAACCCCAACCGAGCACATGGCTTTGTCGAACAACCAGCGATGATGCTCCTACCACTATTCGTGTGCTGCCATCATCATCGGGTCAAGATATTTGCGAGGCTTGAATCCCCAAAATCCCCAAATTTTCTGAAGCAACTCGTGAGCCCAAACGATGCTGCGACTCCACGACACGCCACCGCGATCCCCTTACGCGCGCACCACTCAGACTTTCCCCACTATCGAGCTTGAATGACGCGACCACAAAAGCTCAAATCGATAGTACTCGATCGGTAAAACTAAAACGATTTTGAGTTTACTATAGTCTTCGCCATTTTTTTATATTTACTCGATTTTAAATTGAAGGAGAGGGGAGCACGGCCATAAGTTTCCTTTTTGTTTTACTGTGTTTGATTTTAAATGAGAGATTTATTTTCTTTTCCTCATTATCATTATTATTATTTTTCTTCTGAGCATATGCGTGTGCAATTAGATAAGACATGTGGTCTCAAAGTGTTGACAAGTGTTGTATGAGGTAACAGTATACTGAAGGGAGAATATTCATATCTTAATTTCAAATTTGAATTCAAATTTAAATCGACTCACTTCCGCAACACAAAATCTCGATCTCCAATTGAGGCATGCCGTCAGGCGTCTATAATGTTAAACCCATATTCCGAATGCAATGGAAAAGGTTCTGAGTCCAAATTTGATCGTATGGAGAAGACAGCTATTAGAACCAGTTATCAAATTAAATTTCAATATAATTTTTAGCGCGTTTACTTATCGTACGGCCAAATGATCACTCCAAACACTACAAAAATTGAAATCCGATATTAATACAATATTATGGATCCAATGGAATTAGTTTCGTCAAATTCCGAGACTGTGTCTCGGAAGGCTATTTTTAAGTATCGATTTAAACGATAAATATCAAAAATTGAACAAATCATTTTCAAATTCAACTCTGAAGCTTCTATTATCTTCAGTATCACTAATATAAATTTTCCAAGCCTTGAGAATATTTTTAACAAGCCTAAAACTCAGTATTTAACATTTTACCCAAGTTTCAATAATTAAATTTAATAATTAAATTGCCAAATTCATTATGATATTTGAAATTCAAGTTGAACTAACATTCAAATATTTAAAATCAATTAAATATTTCAATTTCAAATGTTCAAAATTCTGGGTCGTTACATTCTTTTCCTTTTAAAAGAATTTCGTCCTGAAGTTACTAGTTAAGAAGAATGATCCTTAACCCATTCATTATTTTCCCAAAACAAACAGTTTTAACAACTTGCCAAAACAAATCTTTTTATTAAAAACTCCTTATCACTTTAGCTAACTTTCCATCTTCCATTGTCTCCCAACAACATTGTTTTCTTAACCATTCACATTTAAATTTAAATTCAAAATTTTAAATTATAAAAAAAATTTCAAAAAATTTCCAACTCCTTAAATTTTCGAAAAATTTCGCTTGCGTCTCCTTTGCGCGGCTAGCTCGGTATGACTACAAAATGGCACCACGGCCCTCCAGATTTCAAAAACAAAACAAAAGGCCAAGCGGCTAGAAAAGAAAGTCATCAAATTTCATACTGAAATTTAAATACATACCTTTTGACGAACAATTTAAATTTATCTTCGAAATTAAAATCCAATTTTATCTTATGCCTTGAACACACCTGCATATCCTGCTTATCATTTTGCACATTTCTTTACAAAAGTTTGAATATTTATTTCATTCAAATCCGTCTGACGTACTTATATCATTCGTACGCGATATCAAATTCGATCGCTCACTCGATCACATAATTTCACTTCCGAACTAGCATCGTCGACCTGATTTTCTAATGCGGACTCAGATCTGGTTTCTTGATCAGAACTCATCATTCTCCTTGCATAGTTCTAAACTATGATAGAGAATTTCCAGAATCAATCAAAAATCCATATCTAGGTTCGCCATCGAAAATCGAGCGAAAAATCCCAACTCGGATCGATATAACTATCTCAAAATTCTTTACTCGAATTCTGGATCAAATCGTTATGCGAATAAAATAATATACGTACATCCTATGTACTTATTTCTAAATTGATTATTTGCTATATCAATTTTCTTTTCTTTTATTCATATTGATTTACTTATTCACAATTACCATTCACAAAATTTCCAGTTTAATCATCAACTTAGAATATTTCCTCAATTCAAATTTACTTAAGAATTTTGCCATTTATTTCTTAAGTTCAATTTAAATATTCAATTTACTTTTTATTCTTATTTTCAATTCACCATTTTTGTTTATAACTACTTATATTTAAATTGGATTTCAAATTCCATATGAATTTAATTTACCTTCATTGATAATTATTGATTTCAATTCATTCCAGACCATATTTAATTTGTCATTCCTTCAACTAGTTTCACTTACTAATTTTATTTCAGTATTTAGCCTTCAATTTCATTTACTTACAAATTCCAGACGAATTTCAACATTCAGTTTCGATTTCATTTATTTGCACTTCAATTTTATTCGAATTCATATCACCATTTTATTTGACTCAAATCTTCCTTTATTCAATTTAATCCAAGTTAAATTCAGTTTCAATTCGAATTTTTTTTAAGCTTCGATAAGTTTTCCAACTTATTGTAATTTCAACTTTTCTTCAAATTAAATTTTATTCTAACAATTTCAAATTTATAAGTTGCCAAACTCAATTATATTCTATAAATATTTTATATAGGATTCCAGAGTCTTTCCAACCTTTCAAAATCATCTTTGAAATCAATCTAAATTATCCTTTAAATTTCCAAAACCAACCTTAGTTTTCCAAACAATTTCAATTTTTAAAATAATTTTGGCAGCAGTCCCTTTCTTGAAAACTCAAAAATGAACACCGATGATGTCGCGATCATCATCGGAATTATTTTCCAACGACCGCAAAGAGTTTAGTGCTTTTATCCTTCCAAAAACATTTCTCTAAAACCTTTCAAAACCATTTCCAAATCAAGGGGATTTAATTTCCAAAATTTCCAAATTTTGAATCCTTTCAAAAACATTACCAAATATTCCTCTGGAAATCTATTTCAAATTATAAATCACCTTTACAATTTATATTTATAAATTCCATTTGTATATGGATTTTTTTCTTAACTTTTTAGTTACGATTTCAATTTCTTATTCAATAACCAATGATAATAATTAAATATTATCACTTCCTAATAAAAAATCAACCATATACTATAATAATTTATAGAAAATGATTCCTTTTACATACGAAAATAGTTTGGGTAAAATTATTTCATTTACCCAATTTTAAAATAATACTGTATCGGTTTATCTTGTTTAAGAGTTTAGAAACCCTTATCGACACAGTTGGCCACGATAAACAATCAACCGATAAGTCAACACAATATAGAACAATTTTGTATTCACTAACAAATACGCGCTCATATCTATTATTACACTTAAATTCATCTAGAATACTACTGACCCTATCTCTAATGAGTAATCTCCACCAGGGCCAAGGTTGTCGCTTAACCAATTGCTCTGATACCACATTGTAACGACCCAATTTTTTCGACGCCCGAAAGTCAACATCGATACGTCCATTGTATCAAATGCCGCACAGTCGAATGCCGAAAAAATGAACCATTAGGGTTAAAGAAGAAGAAGATAGAAGAAGAAACAGAAACAATAACAAAATCTCGCATTTCGTAGCGGAACAATATATAATAGATAAATGAATAATCTTTAAAGCACAGAACTATATCTGTTTTTACAATACATCATCAGAGTCTACAACAAAACAACAGCGGAACAGAAATATTATATACTAGCAATACGCCTCGCCATTCATCTTGCCTCTAGATCTCCACAACATTTCTTGACTTCGGTTCCTTTCAACTGATTACCTGAGTCTAAGCTACCCATGTGGAAAATTGTGGGCACCCAAAGTTTAAAAAATGAACAATAAACTCCAGGTCAGTCATGAGACTGGTGTGAGATCTTAAAAATAGTTATTTTCACAAAGAAATTAAAAAGAAATCCGCTATGCTTTTGGAGAATGAAACTACCATAAGGCCTCCCGCCACACACACAATGCAAATGCATAATTGGAGGAGATTTATTTTTATGATAGTCAAACATGCTTAATACGCAAAAATCCTTTTAATATGATCATTAGTGCATAGTGTGGAAAACATTTCGAAAGTATAATATTAATCTTACCCAGAATAGACATTTCGTACTGTGCCTATTATAGCCACCATTTTCAATAGCAGGTTACCGCCACATTCCATGGCAGGTTATACAACTAAAATCGTACTGGGCGCGTATTGTTTCTTGGAATTTCCAACAAATGGTCGGGCTAAGGAACTTCCTACACTGAATGAGATGCCTCTGGAGGGACGCCCCTAAGAACTTAACCAGCTCTCTGCTAACACAAGACCAAGTTACCTCATGCTGTAATTACATCTAGAACAAGGTAACTACCACAAGTATGCCATCCCCGGCGTTACCGACCTTTGTCCTAGGATCCTCAACCATAAAGCAACAACTACAAAGAAATAAATTTGCAGTAACCACATAAGTTAAGTATCTGGGCTCCATACCATGATACCACCTTTTTCCAGAAGGAAATGGACATACCCTAAGGGCGCTACCCCCACATTGCCTTGCTGCATCCTTCCAGTTTCAACCATTGGGTTGCGAGGTCCGACGATGTCTCGTCCACAAAGCTATGCTTTTCACAAAAGTCATGCTTCAATCAACAAATGATTAGCAGCACTTCGAATGGCACATTACCAAATTAGGAATGTATCACTAGTAACCATCAACTACATAACCTCTGAGCTCGTACGTCTCAGAGAAAAGTGTTACGCTAAGAGAATAAATTCTCCACCACCAATAGAAATGTATTTAATAGAAACCATCTTTACATCTCAATGTGTAATGTCAAAGACACATCCATACAAGTCCGTTCCGGGTTCGAATGGAACCGAAGGCGCTTCAAAGAAGCCCTTGCAATCCAGATATTCACTAATCACATTCGTACTTCCCATCACAAAGGGTGATCAAATCTCTATACCGGGGTCATTCGATGCAGAGACATTCGATAAGTAATCCTTTCATTTTTGAAAATACCCAGTCTTCAACACCATCTTCAAATGCAATCCTATTTCATCGTATCATTATTCGAAATGGGTTTTATAACACAAAGTCCTCTCCCTGCTAATCCGAATAATGTGCGCTTATTTAAAAATAAGTGTTACATTCAGATTTCAAACAAATCATGACAAATTTCTACTTTGATCTTTTAAACAAAAGATTCATCACTATCACAAAGATTCGATGTGGTTTTCGAATATCCATTTGGAATCCGACCCCCGGTCGCATCGAAATTCAAATACCATTTAAAGCCCAATATTGATAGTCGGTTATTTTAACTATCAAACAACCTTCACAACAATCACCAGATTTCAAATAATTTTCCCCCTCAATTATTTATTTTCAAATATCTTCGTAAGATATATTTTCAATACTTCAACCCTTTGAAAACAAATTTCAAGTCATTTCTCACATTTCAATCCTTTGAAAACAAATTTCGAATCATTTCTCACATTTCAATCCTTTGAAAACAAATTTCAAATCATTTCTCACATTTCAATCCTTTGAAAACAAATTTCAAATCATTTCTCACATTTTAGTCCTTTGAAAACAAATTTCAAATCATTTCAATCCTTTGAAAACAAATTTCAAATCACTTTCCTCTCGCGGAATATATTTTCAAATATTTATTCATTTCCACCGAAAATCCGCAGAGTCCGAATACTTTAAAATAATTAAATTACTTATCCAAACATATATACTTGGTAATATTTAAAATAAAACTATTTTAGAAGATTTTATTTTAAAATATTTGTTATGAAATTTTATACCTATATCTCATAGAGATCTTAAGCCCAAAATAATTTTAAAATAAAATTATTAGATAGAGCATAACTATTTGAATAACCATTTTCTAAATCAAATACCAATTAAATCTTTAAATAATCACTTCTATAATTAATTAAATAAATCTTTAACCCAAAGATTTTAAAAATAACTTAAGAAAATAATTTCTCCAAAACATTCTTTTAAAACCAACACTAGAACTTTTAATTTATTTTTGAAAGCAACTTTGGAAACATATTCGGCTTTCCAGGGAGAATACACTTCCATTTCAAAATGCTTCATTTAAATCAATCAATAAATCCTTCTTGATTTATTTTAAATTTACGTTCCAAATCGGTAAATTTCTTTCACACTTTTAAAAATAAACCAATATTTATTTTTAAAACAAAATTCCCTTTCCTTTATAAAATTCCCATTGTGAATTTAAATTTTCAAATATCCATAGATATACGATTTTCAAATCGATTTTCTAAATATTCACCTTCAAACACCAAATCAAATTTTCATTCAAACACCAAATTTATTATCTTTTTAAAACAAATTCCTTTATTTCTTCCGAACTATTTAAAATCTGAATTTTTTAAATAAATTCTCCAATTTTTAATCCATTTATTAAAAACTTTTCCCATATTTTAGAATTAATTCGATAAGATTTCAAAATCAATCTTTACCCATTTAAATTTCTTCTTTTGAATTCACTATTCTACTTTAATTTCTAAAAATCCAGTTCTTTATTTCTGGTATCCTATGATACCAGAATATTTTCAGCTAAACTATAGCCATCAACAATTTCATTCACAAATATAACCATACACATATTATAAACGTATCAACACATAACATTGAAAACAAATTCAATATTTGAGGAATCTAGTTGGATCCCTCCAACCTGTTTTCCTGCATCCACAGATGTTAGCACAACAATTAAATACCAATTCCACTTCGAGGTGGAATATCATGGTATATGGGATTAAACAATATCATCCGCTATTATGCAGCGCATAGGGTCTCATCCGCTATATAATGTGGGAAATCAATCACTCCATACATATATAGACTATCACAATTCAACAATCAATTAATAACTGAATTTCCAATTTAAATTTGAGTGAGAAGATCTCACCTTCGCTCTTATTTTGAAATCCATTTCCTTTTCAGCTTGTTTTCTTTCAGATATTGACCTTGTGTATATATTTATACAATTTATTAATATTCAAAATAATCGAACAATCTCTTATCATTTATTAACCTAATTTTAAACTAATAATTCTTCTTTTAGTATCTTTTAGCATCTTAGAAAAATTAAATAGTTTAATTTAAACAAACTAATAAATTAAAAATGTGTATAAGTACATTTATTATTTTCTTTAGAAATTATACATATATATATTTAAAAAAACAAATGACAGACTTCAAAAAATCTAGTTTTATACAAACTTTCAAGTATATTTAAAATTCATGTTTATTTTTTATTTCGAACTACTTATAAAAATAATCTAATTTCCAAAGTCTCATATATATAAAATTTTCTGTTTTCGAACTTAAAATTCCCAAAACCTTGTCTAAATATATATATGTTTTTCTGTAAATATATAAAAATCTGCAATGTGTATATATATATATATATATATATTACATGTTTTTTTTAAATTGAAATTTATGCCTGCTGTCCACCTGAACCCAAGCCCTACAGAAATGACGCCGACCGATCACGAGTTATCGAGCACGGAAACCCTATAGCCACATCTTTCCCTCGCCCTCGCAACCCTAGCGGAGCACATGCCTTTGCCGAACGACCATCGACGATGCTCGTGCCACTATTCACGTGTTGCTATCATCATCGGTTCAAGCTAATTACGAGCCCTAAATCCCTAAATTTGCTGAAGCAACTCACGAGTCTAAACGATGTTGTGGCTCTACGACACGCCACCGTGATCCCCTTACGCGCGCACTATCCAGACTTGCCCCACTATCGAGCTCGAATGACGCGACCAAGAAAACTGAATCGATATTACTCAATCGGTAAAACTATAATGATTTTGAGTTTACTGTAGTCTTCACCATTTTTTTTATATTTACTCGATTTGAAATTGAAGGACAGGGGAGCACGGCCATAAATTTCCTTTCTGTTTTACTATGTTTGATTTTAAACGAGATATTTATTTTCTTTTCCTCATTATCATTATTATTATTTTTCTTTTGAGCGTACGCGTGTACAATTATGTAAGACACGTGGTCCCAAAGTGTTGACAAGTGGTGTATGAGGTAACAGTATATCGAAGGGAGAATATTTATATATTAATTTCAAATTTAAATTCAAATTTAAATCAACTCAGTTCCACAACACAAAATCTGACCTCCAATCGAGGTGTGCCACCAGGCGTTTATAATGTAAACTCCTATTCCGAATGCAATGGGAAAGGTTTCGTGTCCAAATTCAATTGTATGGAGAAGATAGCTTTTTTGAACTAGTTATTAAATTAAATTTCAATATAATTTTCAGCGCGTTTGCTTATCGTATGGCCGAACGATCGCTCCAAACATTAGGAAAATTGAAATCCGACAATAATACAATATTATGGATCTAATGGAACTGGTTTCGTCGAATTCCGAGATTGTGCCTCGGAAGGCTATTTTTAAATATCGATTTAAAAGATAAAATATGAAAAACTGAACAAATAATTTTCAAATTCAATTCTGAAGTTTCTATTATCTTCAATATCATCAATATAAATTTTCCAAGCCATGAAAATATTTTTGACAAGCCTAAAACTCGGTATTTAAAATTTTACCTAAGTTTCAATAATTAAATTAATAATTAAATTGCCAAATTCATTCTGATATTTAAAATTCAAGTTAAAGTAACATTCAAATATTTGAAATCAATTAAATATTTCAATTTCAAATGTTCAAAATTCTGGGTCGTCATAGAGAATAAGCTTCTTTTAATTTCTTCGTGGGTTACTTTACAGATGAGGGCAGAGGCATCAGAACTGGTAATAGTTGGAAGGTCAAGGGTGTTATCAAGTTGAATGTTAGGATAGAAAACAGAAGAGTTACCAAACAGTCATAGAAGTGGTCCACAAAGGCCTTGTCAATGTTTCAGGAGTTGACTGCACGTTAACATCGTCGTCTTCTATGTTGAGGATATTTTGTCTTGTGCGTCTGACTCTAATGGCATCATTGGAAGAAAGCAGTGTTACTATTGCCTTCTTTTTTCCATTTCTCGTGAAGCTACTGCCATTTCATGTCAACTTCAATCTCCAAGGCGCTGTTGAGTTCTTAAAACTGTTTACTCTCCTCTTCGGCTGCAGCAGCACTGTTTGGTTGAGCCATCATTTACTCTTGTGCCTTTTTAAGTTGCGCTTGAAGATTAGTAGAAAAAAGACTACAAGAACCATAAATGCCTCTAGCCGACTACCTTAGTGCTGCTTTGATGCCCTTCAATTTCCTTTAAAACTTGTACATAATATTACCAAAGTGCAAGTTAGAGCTAGATTGAAAAACAATGTTATGAAACTTAGGGTGTCTAATCCATGCATTAAAAAATCTAAAGCTACTCTTTTCTTTAACAGTAATAGGACCAGTGTTAATGATAAGAGGGGAGTGATCAGATAAAATAGGATGGGGGAGGAAAACAGATAGGGAAGGCCATGTGGAGAGAGAAGATAGATTACATAAGGCATGATCAATATTCGAGAAGGTGCGAACTCCACTCCTGCTACGGTTGTTCCAAGAGTATCTTGCACCGAATTTGGAGAAGGGGACAAGATCAGAGTCAAAGATGACTAAATATAAGGGAGCTATGTCTTTGGGAAGTAGAGGGATGCCACCATGTTTATCATCGAGCTTAAAAAAACAGTTGAAATCTCCCATCACCAACCAAGGATGGGAAGATTGCTTTAGAGGAGGTAATGATTCAAGGAGGAAGCTAGGAGATAGAACATAGTTGTCTGCATAGACTAAGGTAAGATAAAAGGTAAGGGAAGGGTGATGTGATTGGACATATAAATGAATGTGCTATCTGGAAGAAAGGATAGGGGAAAGTGATAACTTGGATGGATCATAGAGGACAAGAATTCTGCCATTAGGAAGCAGCTTCAAGATTGTTGTGCATAGTCTAATTAGGATTGATGTAGTTAGCTGCTTTGATGGTAAGGGAGAGTTAAATTTGATATCAAGTAGAGCAATCAAGCATAGGTCGTGTTGCTGAATTAGTTTTTCGGCCTGGTCAAGTTTAAAACTTTGGTGGGCTCCTCTTATGTTCTAAACATCTATATTATTATTCATTGATCAAACTGCTATCGGGAAGGAAGGAAAATTTCATTCTCTTAATTGTAAGTGAACGATTTTTCCTTCTCGAAGCAGAAAGGGATGATTCAGCTGATGGTAAAGTGGAGGTAATTCTTAGCTTGTTGCTTGTTGAGGGTTTATAGCTTGAAAATTCTAGGATTTGTGGTTCTTGATAATGGTTTTGATGTTGATTTAGCGAATGGCAACCTGGAATTTTGATTGAGAAAGTGTAACTAGGGGGGACAACGCTGTTCTTCAGTGGCTGCCATGGTTGTAAGATTGACATTTTCTTTGGCATGAGAAGAAGTGATCAATTATGAGATTTGAGATTCAAATTCTGAGCACCAATCAATTTCTTTATTTGAATGTTGTATACCACTAGAGGAGAAGTTTACCTCTGAAAGTTGATGAATGTCAGAGGATAGATGAACTGCTAGTGCACGTATATTTTACCCCTAATTTAATTGGTAAAACTCAAATGATTTCTTGCATAATATTACTACATAAATTAATGGAAGAAACTATGATAAACCATGATGGTATAAGAATAATTACCCTTAATTAAGTGCTCCTTTAATTTGTGATTTGAATTCGTAAAAACTAGGATTACCTCAGATTTTCTAAATAGTAAAAAAAATGACCAATAATATCAAATACAAAAGTGCAAATGGAAAAACTGAAATACAAACGTTAGATATAGAATGACATGGGAACAACCGAACAACGAATTCCAAGATAAATTATACAGATGTCCCTTGCCACTTATGTTATTTATTTTCTTCTAGAGGCTCTTTGGTAATTTCAAAAGCTTCAAATGGAGGTATCCCCACAAACTCACAGACACACATATATTATATACATACATACATATATATATCCTTGTCTGATCGATCTCTTCAATGGCATGATGATTCATGACTTCGATTACTTCCTCGTCGAGCACTTATGTAGTCAATATTTTGGGATGATTTTTATTTTTGGTTTTCTTTTATTGAACTCGACTTGAATTGAATAACCGAAGATGATTTGGTTTTTATAAATGAAGATTTGGACAAAAAACTTCTGAGTTTTCGTATATTTCAAGATTTTTTATTTGAATATTTCAATTCTCGAATTCGGTTTTCTAAGTCTGGTTGTATATTTTGATCAATCTTTTAGTCTACAATTTTGATATTGTGACTTGTTCTTTCTTGAGATGTGTTGGCTTTGGCCCGACAATGTTGAATTATTCAACTTGTGAATTTTTGATTTTTTTGCTGTGAACTTTTGGGCATGTATTTGAAAACTTGTCGAATGCTTTGTAGCACTATGCACCGTTGTTAAATTTTGAAATCTTGACTCAATCCTAAATTGATTTTGCATATTACCTTACTGCAGTTTGGGTTTGTGTTTTGATGTTCAATATATATGCTTTGTTACCTTTGCCATGTTATACCTGCTTGTGTGCTTACCAGAGTGTTTGCCTTGTGCTGTTGTCCTTTTGCATGTGTGTTTACTTCGAGTTTTGCTTTTGAGTGCCTGAATTTGTTCTGTAGGCGCATTTTCCATATGCCTTGACTAAAATGTTTTGTCATATGATACACTCTTGTATTTGTGTTGATTGTGTATTGTTATTGGACTTATGCACACTTGCTAGTCTTAGCTTGCTTGCACACTTTCCTAGACTTGAACTAATTTATGCTTATATCATGGTGTTAGCATATTGCCTTGTGTGTGCGCCTGTGCTTGTGAAACCTAAGATACTCTTTTATGCACATATACATGCGTATATATACATATACGTGTGCATTGTTATCTCTTTGCCCGAATTCTTGTATTTGGCCTTCTGTATGTAGTGTTGCACCTGATTTTGTTTAGCATTGTTCCCTGTGTTGAGCCCGAACCATTTGAGCTTGATCTTCTACACACTTCTGCTTGCACCTATTTGCATTCTGTTTGTGCACTGCAGTAGGTTTATTTTGTGTGTGTGCATGTCTAACTTTGTGTACGTGTACCTTCTTCCTGTCTGAAATGATTTATGTGTTCTGGCCTGCCTTGTACATGACTTATTAATTTTGTTACTTGGTTTGTGGTATGTGCCTTGTGCATATACACTATTCTGCTGTGTGTGAGTGCAAATTACCATGTAGTATTTGTTTGCCGATCTTGTATGCTTGCGTTGATTGTTTTGATCTTATTTTTCCATTTACCGAATAATATTTGCCTATTGGTCTTGTTTATGTATGGGCCTGCTTTTATGTGCATGTGTGCAAGTGTGATATGTGCACATGTGCCTTTGCATTTCCTTTTTAAACTGCTTGAAATTAAAGTGCTTGTGTATTTTAAATTTCTTAGCTTTAAGGCATGTACGGTGATATATTATGCATGCATTAAGTTGTTTTGCACATTATTGAATTGATTTAAATTTTTGTTCCACATGAACATGTTGTATAGGTCCTTGTATATACCTGTTATACTGGTCCATGTTCGTTATTTTTGGTACCTATTTAAATATGAATAGTGAAAAACCAATAAACTGAGGCAATGTTGAGTATAAATATATTTATATTTTTGTAGTTTTAATTTGTTTGTTTTTTGTTTTACTACATTGTTTTTTGACAAGTAAAGCAAACCTCTGGACGAAGGCTGGAGCAAGAAGATAAAAATCATATTCGAGTTAGTGAGGGTGGGTGTGATTAAAATTTGTTGTATTTGAAAGAGTCTTGTGTATGAGAGAGTAATTTTTTTTATATATTAATAGTGTATATAAAATATTATGGAAGCTCTGGTTAAAATTCTATGTACTACTAAAATTTTGCCGAAATATAATATTTGTTGAAAAAAAATTATTTGTTTATTTTATTTTGTGACATCATTATGGTACCTCTACAAACACATTTGATAATACACACACACAAACACATTTATTATCATCAAACAAAGTCATAAACTACTATATTCTACAGATGTATCAAGACTGGATATCGATATATCCGTTGAGACTAGAGTATGTAACTCTCTCCAGTTATTGGAAGGTGTATTATTCATAGCTGTTAGGGGCACCAAAGGGCTATGTACTGATAGTTATTGGATAACTATGGAACGATTCACTTGATATTTTTCTGTTTTTTAATATAACCAAGGTCAAACATAAAATATTGATGTGACAATTTTACACAATTCCCTCGACTTGAAATACCGTCTAGCACTATTATGGAAATGCCGCGGTGATTATAGTAAAATCATGGGACGGTGTCCATCAAACGACTATACTTGGGTTGAGTGGAAGCACTGAAAATAAAACACTGTTCAAGTGGGAATTTGCCTCCACAATTATATGGGGTTAGTATTGCAGGGTCAACTTAAGTTAAATCAAAGTAGAAGTCTCTGGCCAAAGCAATACGGTTGGTAATAATAATTAATATTGAACCAAGGATTTTGTGTTTGGACTTGCAAAGTTGAATATGGAAAATGTTGGAATTTTAACCAAAACTAAATTTTATAAGTTCTGATGTGATATAGTTTAGACAAAGAGAATTGATGTAAATAATTGTCACTATCAGGTAATGCTTAGATAAATAAAATTGGACTTTACCACTAAAGATGTATAAGCGATAAACTCGGCCAAAATATCACTCCCCTAGCTAAGGTGGAATATCACAGGATTTAATCGATTTATGAATATTTATAAATTAATTAATTTAATAAATATTTATAAAGTATTAATTTGAATTTTTTAAAAGCCATTGATAGCTAATTGAGGCGCATACAAAAGTTATAGATGCATTAACCTACATATGATATTGACACACACATATATTTGATTTAAATAGGATTAATTACAAAAAAAAATTGGTAACATTTAAAAGCTAATGAAAGATTTGTTATGGCTAGCCATAGAAGTGGTAAATGGGTTTAAAATTCAAAAGTTAGATATAGAATTCGTAAGGAAGAGTTAATAAAGGGGGAGATTCATTGCATGATTGCATCTATAAATATCATACTTAACTCCTCATTTCCTCTTTAATCACTATCTTTCAAAACCCTAGCATCTACCTTCTTTCTTCCACTTTCATGGTTGAACTTTCAGAGCAATAAAAGAAAAAAATATTTTAAACGCATCTAATTAAATCAATCGAAAAAACATGGTGCTCCAAGCCGTTGCAAAGATAGGAGCTAGGAAATCAGATCTAGGATTGAATCTATCAATCAAGGTGCATTCAAAAGGAAAAAGTCAATAAGATATATTTTATTTCATTTTATTTATATACATTTTAATGTTTTAGATCAAGAAATTTATTTACTTAACAAGTTTATATACACATTTTTGTCCCTTTTTATACGTATTTGTAGATATGAAAATTTTATAGTCTATCACGTTTGATTTGAGTTTGAAATTAATAAAGATGGTTTCTATTGATAATTTTATAATTAATTTCTACTGATGTGGTTGTTATTTTAAATCTTGATCTAATAGTTTATTCACTATTTGATGTATATGTATTTAATTAAATAACGATGTTAATATATATTGATTCATAATAGGTTTTCTGTTTCAAAACAAACTTGTGTGTATATTAAAATTAATTAGAAAATTATTTTATAATAAGTTTGTTTACAAGGAAAAAGGATTACATATACACACGTACATATATATGTATGTATGTAAGTATGCATGTATGTATGTATATGTATATTAATATTAAAGGAGATTCATCTTAATGTGTAAACATAGATATGTTAACATCCTAACCTTGTTTGATAAAATTTTCTTTTGGATTAAAATGAAAGGTTATGGTTTTGGTAAATAAATATTATTTAAAAAATCTCTTTATTTTCATTTTCATTGTAACGACCCGTAAATTTCAATAATTAAAATTGGGTTAAATTAATAAGATTTTGTAATTAAATTTAGAAAAAATTAAAATCTTTAATTTATGTTGGAGCGAATGTTAGAAATTAAATGTAGTAGTTGTAATTAAAATTAACAATTTAAAATGATATTGCAATTAATTGAAATAATGTGAATTGTCATACTTGGTTATAAGTTAAATATAAGAAAAAAATGAGAATGTTGAATTTGTGAATTATTAATAAAAATAATAACTAGAATGGAATTCAAATTGTTATAATAATGGGAAGTGTACATTTTTGCATTTGGGTATAAAATTTAGAATAAGTAAATAAAAGTAGGCATTTAAATTTACCAATGAAATAATATTGCTCAATAGTAACTGAACATAAATTTAGGAATAAGGTTAAAGCAAGTTGATAAATAATAAATATAGTGCAATCCCAATTAATTTAAGCAATTGTGAAGTTTTAATTGATTGAAATTAGTAGATTTGGGAAATAGATTCAAAGTTATATCAATTGATAGAATAATACGTAATAAATTGTAGATGAAAGGCCAATTAATGATAATAAATGGGAACTTTGATTGTGAGTAATAAAAGCTTATTAATGTGACTAAAATTTAGAGTAACGATTACTGTATGTTGCCTATTTATGTAGCTTGTTAATTTAAAATTGAAAATCAGTTACAATAATTATAATTTAATATTACGTTAATGTTAATTAACGTAATATTTGTAAATAATGTTAAGGTTATTCATATTGGACAATTTGTCGTATTATAAGGCATGCAAATAAAGTTTATCAATATATGGGAAAACAATTACATTTGGATGAAAATAAATGTCTCATTAATGTGGGTAAGAACTGTAATTGTAAAGTGTAAATGTAATAAGCAACGGAAATGCATATTTTATTCATAAGTTAATATAAAGGAATAAAACCTATTGAATGAATTAAATTGAGGTTCTACTTTTAACAAATGTATATTTTTGACAACTTCAATTTATTTGGAAATGATAGTTCATACAAAGCGAAGTTGGAAATTTGAATATATAAATGGAATGAAATGTGAGGCAGGTGTTAACTACATTACAAAGTAATAATAGACTCAACTAAAGGGTTGGAATTGAATCTAATCAGTTAAATTGGAATTTATTAAAATTAATTGGATTCAATTTATAAAAAAGGGATTATTTTAAGTAAATGAAATAAATACTATAATTGGTGAATTTATTTACCTTAAATTGATATGGGAATTGGTTTAAAAGAATTATAAATTACTAAAGTAATACAAGATGATAAAATTTATGAATTTTATTTGAATTTAAATAGTGATTTAATTTATTTAATATTAATTTATTTAATATTAATTTATTTAATTAACTGGAAAATACCCATTTTTAGGGTTTCAAGTTTTGTAGCGATCGAACTTGTCGTTTGATCGTATGGACTCGAAACGCCTTGAAATCAATGAAATTGAAATCAATTGAAATCAATTTGAAAAATATTAATTTTAGCATAACATCTTCATATGATGGAATTTGGACTTGAATCCTTTCCCATTGCATTTAAAATATTTTAAAACATCTATTTTGATATACGGGTTGACCCAATTTCATTCCGGAGTTAGAACGGGCTTTTCAGGCCATTTATCGTTCAGCGCGTTTATAAATTGGGTCCATCTATTTTATTTCAGCTTTGTCTATAAATACCCTGTTATAAACCCTAGCCTACCTCTATTTCTCATTTTTTTTGTGTACAATTCCTCTTTACCTCTTCATTTCAATGGTAGACAATTTCAAATCCAATTGCAAATTCAAAAATCAAAGTGAAATTTCAAACTCCTCAAAAAAATTCAGAAAAATTATATATCAAAGCTCTCGATGTACGCATCTCAGATCTGCTGTTCGTTTTTGGTTTTGAATCACCGTTTGTCTAAAAATTGCAAATCAATTCTCGGCCGCTCATCGTGCCACGATCAACTGTGTCAGATCGTCAAATCGAGGTTACAGTCGTGTGGAGAGCGACGAATGGAGTTCATCTATGGTGGTCGTTCGACAAACTAACAGTCAGTTGAAAGCCAAAAATTCGATTAGGTCACAAAAAAGGGGGTGGCTGCAGCTTATTCGCCGATCAAAAGCGAAGGCGACCGAGTCGCGATGGCGCCAGAGCTTGGTCGTGGCTTCGAAGAGGTTTCGCGCGTGGTCGCAACAAGCATCGAAGGGAGCGACAGTTTCTGTCGAACGCGTTACTGGATGGTGAGGCTAGGGTTTCCGTGTTTTGGTTCGTGTGTGCGTACTATTCGGTGATGATGTGGCGTGTGAAGGTAGGGGTGATGTTGTTTTGTTTTTTTTATTTTATTTTATTTTAATTTACAATCATTCTAATGCGTATAACTATCACCTACGAGGTCTATTTCACGCACGGTTTGACCGCTAGGATCGTATCGAAATTCCGGAGATGTTGACGCTGGTTTAGGTGAATTATGAGACCGTTCAAATTTTGGGTTTAAATTGGTTTTAAATTCAAAATGTGAGTGTTTTAACCTGCTCATAATTTTTAAAATTTCTTATGTTTGTTAAATTTCTGATGTGATTAGAAATTTATTTATTGCTATTTGGTATATTTAACCATCATTCTGGTTAAATTTTAATTTATTGAATTAAATTGTTATTTAATTTATTTATTGCATATAAACTACCAGTTAAATTTTCATTTAATTTATTATTGAATATAAACTGCTAGTTGATACCTGTTGTTTGTTACCCATTATATATTGATGCTATTGATTGAATTGGATGATGATTGTGATTAATGGTTGATGATGGATATTGGATGAATGGATGTTGTATTTTATATCATTATAAACTGCAAATTATTATGCACTTTATTTCATTTGGGATTGCGGTTTGAAATGATATATAACCGTATTTTTATTTAAATTGCGGATTGAAATGATAAATATCTGTATCACTTGACCATAGGAAAGAAAATTATATACAGACACCATCGGTCTATATATATATATACATATATATATATATATATATATTGAAAATGATTTCTATGGTTTTGGATAGAATTATACGGGTTAAATAAATATTGATTCTTTTTGATATTATATAAAAATATTATATATATAGTTAAATTCATGTATCTAAGCTATTTATAAATCTGTTTAATGACAATAAGTTAAAAATGGAGTTTGATTTATTAAAAAAATATGGTTAAGTATTTAAATCATATTTATATAAAGGTTATAATGATTTAAATAAATTAATATTTCGAAGAAAATATGAAATGGATGTGAATTAAATTAATTAAGAATTTTACTCGAATAAAATTTGATTTGAAATTTAGGTAAATTTGAGATTTTATGAAATTGAATTTATTTAAGAATTTAACCAACAGGGTTGATGCGAAATTTATTAAATTGGAAATTTTAAAAGGTATAATTATTATAACTTGACTTTTTGGTCTAGGTGAATTAAATGATTATTTCAAGTATAATGAATTGAAGGCAATATTAGTTATTTGAAATTTTGAGTTTTATTTAAATAATAAGGGGTTTATTATATAAAATATTTCAAAACTAAATAATATAAAATTTAATTATTGAATCGAAATTATCAAATTTAGTTTTGAAATTTTGGAATATTTAAAGCCATGAAATATTCCGAAATTGAAATGTTTATAGAAATTGAAATGTTTCAAATTTATGAATTTTATAGCATTATGTTTTAAAGGTGTTAAAATTTCAAATGTTTGGTTTTGAAGTATAAAATTTGGAAGTGCTATGATTTTAAAAAGTGGACATATTTGAAACAAAATGATATTATATTAATTTGAAATAAATGGAATACATATTGATTTGGTTTTTAAATTTAAAATGATATCGTATTTATATGGAAATAAATATAATATTCTGGTTTTGAAGTATAAATTATTTTGAAATGACCACGGTGTTATAATAACGTGGGGTTGTTAAAGAGACCGGGATCGGAAGTTGTCATACTCTCGACCAACTCCGAAAATCACTTTAACAACCATATACGCGGTGGAGATTCCAGAATGAAGTAGGATGGCGGCGGCGTTTCCTTTGAGGTAAATATGTGGGCCCGACTCCCGTGAGTTGGCATAAGGTGGCTAAAACAGGGGCGATTGACGGGCTAATGAGGTAGCACCTTTGATCGGACACATCTCTTCGATATTATACTCTGACATTTGAATTGATTCGGTGGCCACTTTTGGTTTTTTTTTTGATTTGTGGGTGTGGCTCGAGGTGGGCGATAGCTGCGCACTACGCGTTACCACCGGACCGGAAGCATAATTGGTATATCTACCCTGGCATTGCCTGGTTGTGCTGTGTCACCTACCCTATCGCGCCTTTTACGAGTTTGTTTTTCTCCCGTAGCCCGTGTGGTATCCTCTAGTGGCTTCCCTGTAACAACCCTAGATTTTTTTTTGCATATAATTTAAATTTGAATTTATTTTATTTTGAAATTATTTTTTTAAACTTGTTTTATTTCAAACATTTCATTGTTGAATATAAATTTTGATCATTTTATGAATTATAATTTCAAACTGGTATAAATTGAATATTTTCCTGAAAAATGGATTTGTGGTCAAAACTGGTCAAACTTTGACATTTAAATTTTAAATTTAAATATTTTAATTCTTGAGTTTTATCTTTTATTATGAAAATGGATTTAATATCATGAATACTGCTTTTCGTTTTGTTGAAATTGGATTTAAATTGTGAAAGTTATACCCTTTACAATATTGTGTGTATATAGGGTTATTTAACAATATTCTTTATTTAATTTATATAAATAATATTTTTACTTGATATACCTTATTCTAATTTGTATATTTATGCTATATTATGTATATTTTTACTTTTAAATATTTTTAAAGTGATGTTTGAATTTTTCCAAAGCTTATTGAATTTATTTTCTATTTTTAAAGCCTAGTTTCTATTTTCTTTTCTATTTTCTTCATTTAAATTATATTTAATTAAAATTTATTTATTTATTGTGAAGGCATTTTTATTTTGTTTTCTTATCTTTATTTTTAAATATTTTTCAAGTACATATAATTTTTTCAAAATTTATTCTGTTTATTTTCAAATTTGCTCGACTAGTTTGCATTTTCTAAGCTATTTTCTTATTTTTACCTTATATAATTATTATTTATTTATTTATATTTTATATTTTGTTGAATTTTCGAAATTTTTACTGAAATTATTATTATTATTAGTAATTTAAACTTATATAAATAAATTAAAGATAATTCGAAAAGGTTTTGACTTTTGACTTTCCTATGGCTTTTTATCTTCCACCTTTTCAAATGTAACCTAACTTTTCATTCATATTGCCATTACTTCTCAATCCTTTCAGCCGCATACTTTCTTTATCACTCACGTACATCTCTTTTCTCATTTCCTGAAGAAAAAAATTCTGCTCCATTGCCTTGAGAAAAAGTTGGATAAATTTCTTTTTCTTTTCATCGTTTTCTATTTGTTTACATTGATTTTTGCACTTGCTCTCTTCTTCTAGGATCGGCTCCTCCCACCTCCATCTCCTTTGCCACCTCCACCTCTAACATAACTGGCTGTCCTCTTCCTCCAGCCCACAGCCAAGCCATGGCCATGCATTTGTGTTGTGTAGATCCACCAAAAATTTAACCAACGTCACCTAATTGTACAAGCCAAACCTACCTTTGCTTACACCACCTCAACCTCCCCTTTGGCCGACCCATACGCCACCACCACCAGCCTTTTCCTGACCCATACACCTCTGCCACACCTGTAGTTGACCACCTGAAGACTGGCCGTGACTTGGAGTGCCTTGGCCGTGACCTTTAGTGCCTTGAAAACATTGTGTGTTGCCTTATAGTTGTTGTGTTCTTGCTCATATCTCTCTACCATACCTTGCTCCATCATTATCCCATGCTAGGCCGACCTTTAGGAACCCAAACCAGATCCAAACCATGCCTTTAGACATGCCATTTCAGATCTGGAGCTGAAGCATAGGTGGTAGAAAGCAAGTGCAAACACTTTGGATTTGTTTATGCATCCAATTCTATCATTGTTTAATCGCTTTTTTTAGTTGAAACCTTATGTTGTTTGTGTTGTCTTGTTTGAATGTGTTCAAGGCAATTAATTTTTGGCTCTCGCAAACTCGAATCTGTTTCGTGCTTTCGTGCCTTTAAAGATCTCAATTTGTGTGTTTCAGTTGTCGTCTCCAGCTTATACCAGTGAGTTATTCTCACCAGACAATTTTGTACTTATATAACTAGTAAATCGATCACATGTGAATCTATAAAATGCATCACCATATTATATCTGCTATATTATGATCATATGATGTTCACCCATACTTAAACACCTGTTATATCATATGTTACTTTTATATTATGCCGTTCTGTTGTTTGTATCAGTTTATCACACTGTAAGTTCCCTTTAGATTAGAATCACTATGGGTTGAAATGATACATACCCGAACGGACTTTAGAATAAGGGAAAATCGTTATGGGCTGAAATGATAGGCCTGAATGATTTTCAATTATTTTTATTTACTTGGGACTGCGGGTTTGAAATGATAAAACCCGTATTTTCTTTGTAAGTTACGGGTTAAAATGATATATTACCCGTATCACTTTACCTAGGCTAGAAAATTATATATAGACCCGTAGTTAAATATATTTTTCTAAAATTTAAAAATATGTTTGAAATGTAAATATTATAATATTTTGATTTAAAACATAATTAAAAATGATTTTTGTAAAGTATTATTGATATTCTCGAAATTTATAAGTTAAATAAATTATGGAAAAGTTAGAAAACCAGAATGTAAGTTATTTTTGAAATTTTGATTTAATTGTAATTGAAAATTAAATTAAATATGAAATTATGATAAATTTATGATAATTTGAATTTAAAATGAATTTAAAGTGATTTTATAATATATTAATGATTTTTGAGATGAATGATTATTTAAGTTGAAATTTTGAAAAATAACCAAAATGGGAATTTGTGAATTTGGCTTAAAAATGAATTTTAAGTTATGTAAATAAAATTGAAATTAAGTTATATTTTGAAATTTTAAACTTAACGGCTAAGTTGAAATTTAATTCAATGAATTTAAAAATTGAATGTTGAAATTTAATAAGTGAAATTTTATTATATCTTGAGTTTTGAATGGAAATTTAACTTTATAAAATCATGAACTTAAGGAAAATTAAATGGTGTTTATAAATGTGAAAATGTATGATTTTATAAGTTAAAAATGTTTAAATAAAAAAATATAATTGGTTGTGAAATTTTATTGAATATTTGAAGTTAATTAACAGCATTTTTGAAATGCTATTAATTGTAATGTAAATGATATTACAGCATTTGTAAATATTGTAGTTGATGATAATGAACTAAAAAGCTAAATTGAATTAAAGGCTATTAAAGCATTTTTGTAAGTGCTATAATTGTTGAATTTAAGTACATTTATTTGAAATTTAAGTAAACCCTATTATAGCATTTTTAAAATGCTGTCTTTTGTTAAATTGAACTGTTTTTAATGTAACTTTTCGTAGCGTTTTCTAAATGCTGCGAAAAGTAAATTTTTCTGTTTTGATAAACTTAAGTGAATAAATGAACTTTGAAAGTTGAAAATTTTAAAATTTTAATAATTTAATTATTAATATAATAACTTCATTTTTAATGATTAAAATGATTTTTGAAATATAAACTATTTTGAAATGTGAATTGAAATGGTATTTTAAATTGAATGAAATGAATAATTATTTGAAATGAAGTTTTGGAAAGATATGATATTTTGATATATTAAAATGATTGGAAAGAAAGTGTTGAAAAGATATGATATTTTGATATATTAAAATGATTGGAAATGAAGTTTTGTAAAGATATGATATTTTGATATATTGAAATGATTGGAAATGAAGTTTTGTAAGTTTTGTAAAGATATGATATTTTGATATATTAAAATGATTGGAAATGAAGTTTTGGAAAGATATGATATTTTGATATATTGAAATGATTTGACAGGAAGTTTTGGAAAGATATGATGTTTTTGAAATGGTTTGGAATTAATTTAATCTTTATTTTGATAAAGATTTGGATTTTAAATGATATTCCAATTTGATGTATAAATATTATTTTAAAAGTTATAATTGCGGGTTATAATAACGATTGGTTGGCAAAGAGACCGGGATCAGATATTTGGCATACTCTCTATCGATACCGAAAACCACTTTGACAACCGTGTATGCAGTGGAGATTCCAAAATGAAGTATGATGGTGGCGACGTTCTTGAGGTATATTACGTGGATCCGACTCCCGTGAGTTGGCTTAAGGTGGCTAAAACAGGAGCGATCTCGGGCCAAAATGGGTAGCTCCTTTGGTAGGACACATTCCTTCGATACTATACTCTTACTTGTAATTCATTAGATGGCCATCCTTCGATTTTGATATAGGAATGTGTTCCGAAGTAGGCGTATGTGGCTGTTGTGTTACCACCAGCCCGTGTGCGTAATTGGTATATCTAACCTGGCATTGCCTTGTGTGCGTGTCACCTACCATACCTAGCCTTTACTACGAGTTTGTTTTTCTCCCATAGCCCGTGTGGTATCCTCTGATAGTTTCCCGATCTAGAGATATCATGATATTGGATGGACTACCGGGACTATTATGTGTGAAGGGTGATATGGGTAGCCCGGAACGCTATTTAAAAGTAAGTTTATTTTACTGTAGGCATTATTATAATAGCGAAATATTACTACAGAGTAAATAGTTTAACAGATTCTTAGAGGATGGGCAGTCTCAGGCATCCTTTATGTTACTTGTACCTTATTACAGTTCACTTGAGTTGGTTTACATTGTATAAGTACATATTTTCCTGACTCGAGTGTTTGTATTTTTATTTACGCTTGGGTCAGCCTGAGTTATTCACAGATTTGGATTCCACTTTCTGGAGATTGAAATCGCTGGAGATTATCTGCTTATCTAGTTTTATCTTTTCCATTTCTGATGTTCTATTCAGTTTGTACTTGGTTATCATCTTGAGACTTCTGTTGTATTTTATTTATTCTATTGTATTTTGTTTAACTCTGATATATTTTCATAGTAGCTTCATGAACTACTATCTCTTTTACTTTCACTGCATTTCTTACTCTGTGTGTGTGTTCTATTATTTTAATTTACTGTATGTTATGAGATTTGCTAAATTTTATATACAACGCGGTATTTTGAGAAATTCAAGTCCAACATGTGTGGATGCGAATAGTTGAAACTATCGGGCTGTTACAGTTGGTATCAGAGCTTTGGCTTTGAGGCAAAACTTAGAATGTATGGTAAATTTAGTTACAGAATCACTTTCATACAAACTTGAATCTCTTCCTCTTTGATTCAAATTCCATTTGAACCTTGGAACGTTCCCTGTGGTTCCAAAATTCATTCGAGTCCCTCACTATTCATGTCCTTTTGATTCTGGAGTATCCCATAACTCCACTTTGAATGAGCTTTATAGTGAATTGGCGGTCCCACCAATCTTAAAAATTCATTTGTAAGCATCGATTCACCAGAGATTCATATATATCCTTGGTTTAGATGCTAATATCTTTTGTTATTCCAAATTCTATCTATTTTGGATCAAATGTAGATTTACCCTAGAAAATCCACATCGATCTTATTCTTTAAATCACGGTTGACCCGGTTAAGGTTGCTGTAACAACCCGCATATTTGTCGATTTTATATTTAATATTTTATTTAAATATTTTATCGATACTCCGAATTTAGTCCGAAAAGCTACTTTTTGCATACGGTCGAATTAGGATTTGGGACCACTACCATTGAGTTTAAAATGATGTTTGCGATCTTTTTAAGTGTAAACTTTGATATGTTTGGAGTTAGTCAAGTTTTGCTACTTTTTCACTTTGGGTTTGGGTTTGGGTTCAGCCCTATGTTTAACTTATACTCAGATCTGAACCACTCCTCCCCATTCACCCTCACTTCCTTCTCTTTTCAGTTCTAAAGCATCAATGGTGGGAGAGATGGGAAATTAAAACTCCAAAACCCTAGTTTTCTTTTGCAAATCATGCTTTAGCACCAAACTAATAGAAGAACCCATTGGTAAGCTTCTCTTCTTCTTCTCCAACTCATTCTCTTATCAAATTCAGAAATTCCTAAACCCTAATTTTGGGAATGTTCTTCTTTTATAACTTAGAATCAAGGTTCTTGAGTTGGATTTGAAGAGTGGTTGATTCCTCTTTGCTTTCGAGCTTCTTCTTCAATCGTTTGGGTTCAAAGGTGAGATTTTTATCTCACATCTTTTTCTATATCTATCTTTGTGGTTAGGTATGAATTCCTAACATTTGTGCATATTCATTTGCTTTTGATTTGAATTGATTTGGTGAATTTTCCTAAATTGGGTGTTTTGGTCCAAGTTTATGAAAATCCTATTATGAATATTTGGACAATGATATTCGGGGTGTATTGAGGAGCCGTTAAGGCTGGGTTGTCCCTAGGCATAAATCCTTAGTCGTCGTTGCTCGTCCGATCGCTCCCGATATGTTTTGGCCACTTTGGCCTAGGCAAATTGTTGCCCAGACCAGGTGACCAGACGTCTAGTGACGAAGTCCAGACGTCTGGTTTGGACCTGGAGAGGAAAAATATAGCCACGCAGAATATAAAAAAAAGGCAGAGACTAATTCCAAACGTCTGAAATTTAGCATCAGACGTCTGGGTAGGTCTCAGACGTTTGACTTGAAGTTTCAGACGTCTGGGTGTTCTCTGGATTATTCCCAAAGAATAAATCTAAACGTCTGGATTCTAAACCAGACGTCTGATTAGTTTTCAGACGCCTGGATTGGACCTTCAGACGTCTGGAACTGTTTAATTTGCCTATTTTGGTTATTTTGAGTATATTTCCAACTTTAATCGATTCGTGTTGATTCCCTTTTTGTTGTTATCATTTATTATGGACTTTGATGACATTTTCATCGTGATTTTTGGGAATATCCATTTTGATGGATTCGGTATCGATTTCTTTGGATTTTATTCACATCTTCGTATGTGAATTTTAGTGATTGATTGTTCCTATAATCTTCTTTGTGATTTGTCACTTTAAAAATATAAAGGTTTTCTATACTAGTAGTAAATATCAAAATTCTTTCATCAAAACGATTTCAACACTATTTTATTACAAAGCTCGTTTCTTAAACCGTTTTCCAATCTATTTGTATATACAAGCCTTTACCTCACTCATATGAGAAATCTAATTAAACGGCTTAGTAAAACAAGTGGTATGAAACGCTTGCGTTTACTTCGTTGGTTAATTCTTGGACTTGTTCGATTGAAACTCTTGTGACAATTTTCTAGTGGAGATCTACAATTTGTTCATAAATATTTAAATTAAGCTAGTGGTTATGGGACATGAAGCTAAGCTCATATATTTGCTAGCTTACTGTAATTGACACTTCTTGATGATCATGACGATCATTTTTGTAATTTAGACTAGCAATTGTGCGATGTCTCTTTGTCCACGTGGAGGACAGTAACTCATTTTATTGAGCTTCGTCTCATTTCTTTGCGGGGTAGCTCCCCATGGTCTTCGGGCCATTCGTGTGTCAAAAATTAATGGCTAGCTACCATGAGATAGATTCTCATTCGTGTGATACATATGTTGGAGAGTTTTGATGCTCCCGTTCGTGTGATAGGCCTCCCCCCCTTTCTTGTGATTTCTGGATTTCGTGTGTTCAATTCTGGAATTTATGCTTCACCTATTTTTGTGATTTCTATTGATATGATTTGTCAATTTTTGTGCATTGGTGAATTCGTGTGTCATTGACTTGTTGTGAGTACAAGTTTTGGGTATGAAACCCTTTTTGGATCTTTGTGAAGATTTTTGTGATACTGACTAATCTCTTGTTGATTTTCAATTTACTTATATATATCATAGCTTGGCATTGTGATTATTATGTGTTTGGTCATACCTCTCACTCTATATCGTCTCATCTGATATTTATAGCTAGACTGATCCGTTTATTATTTTCTTATTAAATAATACTCGACTCAGACCGAGATGTTACAGGTGCTTCAGCTTGACTTCTGAATGGGGATTGATTTCTCTGACTTTTGGTTAACTAGTTAGATTAGTAGTTTGTTTTCTTGTATACACTTGAGATATGGACTCATAGTTGTATTCTTTTGTATAGCACGTGTTGCTATTCTTTTGTATTATTGTGGATCTTTTTGACCACTACTCTGATATACACTTTCATGTATTAGTTATATATTCATATCTTCTTCCGCCGTTGTGATATGAATCGTCTATGACTGATTTATGTTATCTTTGTCTCTATATTTGTTTCCGAAGATATTATAGCCACTGTGTAGTAGCTTTGAGTTTGTGTCGGTATGCCGGATTTCCTTTTGATAAAGAAATGCATGTAATACTATCTGGCATAACGGTGCTCGCACAAAGCAATTACACGGATGGTCGCTCCTCAGCGGCCTTATTCTCCGCGCTAGTTGACAGCATTACACCGTAGTGCTCTTGGCTAGCGTGGGTATAGAGGTGCGGCGTCACAACTTGGTATCAGAGCCAAATTTCAGAACAATATGGAATATTATAACAAGGATCATCGTCCTAAGTCTTTCTTAGAAGTCGTGCTTTAGGATTTAATTCGAGTCTTCGTACCGATTCATCCTATTTTCTTTATGATTCCTTGTTTTATCTATCAAGATTTGCTTGATATTTATCTTGAGAATAATTTTTTCCTCTTCTTTCTTTCTTAAAGAAGAGAAATGGTTAGACTTGGTCGTCCCAGAGCTGGACCATCTAGTGCTCCACCCCAAGATGGAGTTTTTATGACTACCCAACAACTTCTTGACCTTGTCACGAATGCTCAAGCAGCTGGTTCTAATCCGGAACCTACTCACCCTAAATCTAGGTTTGCACGTTTGTGCAATGATTACACCAACCTTGGCGGGAAGCCATTTAAAGGTTCTGAAACTATTATTGAAGTCCAGGCTTGGTTAAGGACATACGATCGAATCTTTTCTCGCATGAACCTCATTGATCTTCACCGAGTTCAGGTGGCTTCTAGTATGCTCCAAGAAAGAGCATTGGACTGGTACGAACTTCTTATTCCTGAGATTAATGAAGAGGATCTCACCTGGGAGCAATTCCGGGAACGCTTCGAGTTGAAATTTGTACCAAAAGCAGAGAAAGTGACATTGGCTCGACGATTTATAGACCTTGTTCAAGGTGATTCTTCCGTGACTGATTATGTCGCCTCCTTCGAGTCGCTTTCCAAATATGGGATTGAATACATCAACACCCCTTTAAAGAAGAACCAGAGGTTCGTCTATGTCTTAAACAAAAATCTCAAGAAGCCATTACTTCTAAAATTAGAAGTTCCCTTCGACCAACTCATTGATATCGCTCTTCGTCTTGAAGAGGCGGATAGGGAAAGTGATGTTGAAGTGGTGGGTTCCAAACCAAACTTCAACAACAAGAAGAGGCCAAACAAATTCAAAGGTCCTTATCCCAATAAGAAGGGGAGGCAAGCAACTCCTGCTGCAAAGACCTTTTCCACTACTGAAGGGAAATGCTTTAACTGTGGTTCCAGAGACCATTTTGCGAACAAGTGTTCAAAGCCTCGTACTTGTCGCTATTGCAAAAGCCCGGATCATTATTTATCTTCTTGCCCCAAGCTTCAGGGCAGGAAGGAGGGAAAGTTAAATATTGCTCAAGCCCTGGCAACACATCTCGTGGCCAAGGTATTTCTCATTCTATCCTTGATGGCATTATTTTATTTCGTGATCATCCTATTCGAGTTCTTTTTTATACGGGCGCGTCCCATTCTTTTATATCAAAAGAGCTTGTTGATACTTTTTCTTTAAGTGTTGTTGCTTTAATGACTTCTTTGAGAATTACGAATCTGGTTGGTGGATCCGCAACAATCAGTTTATTGTGTAAAGATGTCGAGATTATTTTGTGTGATTTTTCTTTCTTAGCCGATTTACATGTCATGCGTTATTTAGGCTTTGGAATGATTTTGGGAATGGATTGGCTTAACCGTTATGAAGCTCATATCCTATGTCCTGAGCGGACTATTCATCTTCGACATCCTCAATCCGTTAAGCAGATTTCTATTAATCTTAAAGATTCGGATTCCAGCTTAGTTGCATCTTTATATTCTTTAAATCCTCGTGATGACGATAATGATGATGAGGAAGGTATTATTTCTCTTATTCACGTTGTTCGTGAATTTTCCAACATATTTGAGCCCGTTTTAGGATTACCACCTAAGCGAGCAATTGAGTTCAGAATTAATCTTATCCCTGGAGCTCAACCTATCACTCGTCCTCCTTATCGTATGTCCAATAAAGAAAATGAGAAGATGCGTAAACAATTATCTGAATTGGAGACAAAGCAATTTATTCGCTCTAGTTCCTCGCCTTGGGGAGCTTCAGCTATTTTTGTGAAGAAATCCGATGGTACGCTTAGGCTTTGCGTTGACTACTGCAAGCTTAATGATCTTACTATCAAAAATAAATATCCTTTACCTCGGATTGATGATCTATTCGATCAGCTTAGTGGTGCTAGAGTCTTTTCACAATTAGACTTAGCTACTGGTTTTCACCAACTTCGTATTGCAGAGGATAGTATTCCTTTGACATCGTTCCGTACCCGCTATGGATCTTATGAATGGCTTGTTATGCCATTTGGGTTGACGAATGCCCCAGCTTATTTCGTTGACCTAATGAATCGAGTTTTCAAAGACTTCCTCGATCGATTTGTTCTCATCTTTATTGATGATATTCTTGTGTATTCTAAAACCGAGGAGGAACATGAGAAGCATCTTCGGATTATGTTGGAAACTCTTAGGAGTAATCATTTAAAAGAAAAGTTTTCTAAATGCCACTTTTGGCAATCTCGTGTGAAGTTTCTCGGTCATATTATTTCCGAATCCGGAATTTCCGTAGATCCTTCAAAGATTGAAGCGATACAAGATTGAAAAAGACCGGAGAATGTGACAGAGATTCGTAGTTTTCTCGGATTGGCGGGTTATTACCGTCGTTTCATTAAAGACTTTTCTAAAATTGCCATGCCTCTCACTGGCTTAACAAAGAAAGGTGTTAAATACATTTGGTCAGACAAGTGTGAAGCTTCTTTCCAAAAATTAAAAGAACTCCTTTCCGATGCTCCTATTCATGTGAATCCCGATGGAAGCCAAGATTTTGTTGTTTTTACCGATGCTAGTCACATTGGTTTGGGTGCCGTTCTTATGCAAAGAGAACGTGTTATTGCTTATGCTTTTAGGCAATTAAAGCCAGCCGAGACTAGATATGCCACTCATGATTTAAAGCTCGCGGCTATTGTTTTTGCTCTTTGGATTTGGCGTCATTATCTTTTAAGAGAGAAATTTGTTCTTTATACCGATCATAAGTCTTTGAAGTATTTATTCTCTCAAAAGGAACTTAATTTGCGTCAACAACGTTGGCTCGAGTTCCTTGCACCTTATGATCTTGATATCCTTTATACTCCCGGTAAGGGTAATCGTGTCGCCGATGCTCTCAGCCATAATCAACAAGCAGTTGTTTCTATGATGATATCTGAATGGAACGATCTCGAGATTTTATCCACTTGTGAGATTCGAGAGCCATATCCGATTTATGCTCATCACTTGTTTTGTGTAGCCTTGAGGCTCATCCTTCTCTTTTATACCGCATTCTTGAAGCTCAAGGGCTAGATCCTGAATTGGCTCTTCTTGGCCAAAATTTTAAGGATAAAATTGATATTGAAAGTTTGAAAGACTTTGATATCGATTCTCGTGGCGGCATTCGAAAATTTGGTAGACTTATCGTGCCAAATATTGGTGATCTTCACAAAGATATTTTAGAAGATTCCCATCGCTCTAAATTCACCATTCATCCCGGTAGCAGTAAAATGTACACGGATATGAAGCGACTTTATTATTAGGAGGGAATGAAACTTGACATCGCTAACTTCGTTAAGCGTTGCATGACTTGCCAACTCGTTAAGGCCGAGCATCAAAGGCCCGGTGGGTTATTGCAACCGTTATACATCCCAATTTGGAAGTGGGACCAAATTTCCATGGATTTTATAGATGGCCTTCCCCGTTCTCGTTCGGGTCGCGATAGCTTATGGGTGATAGTGGATAGACTTGCTAAATCCGCCCATTTTATTCCCGTTCAGTTTAACCGAACCGTTCCTCTTTTGGCCAAACTCTTTGTTAAAGAAATTGTTAAATTGCATGGAGTTCCTTCTATTGTTAGTGATAGTGATCCATTGTTTACTAGTGGATTTTGGAAGAGTCTTCAAAAATCTTTAGGAACGAAGCTTAATTTTAGCACCGCTTATCACCCCTAGTCCGATGGACAAACCGAGCGTGTGAATCAAACTCTTGAAGATCTTCTTCGTGCTTGTGTGCTTGATTTCGGTGGAAGCTGGGAAGATCATATTCCTCTTGTTGAATTTTCCTATAATAATAGCTTCCAATCTAGTATTGGTATGGCACCTTTTGAGGCACTCTATGGAAGGCCATGTCGGTCTCCTTCTTGTTGGCTTGAGGCCGGTGAGAAGCTGGTTTTAGGTCCAGATTTTATTCGTGATTCCACAGAAAAGATTGACCTTATTCAACATAGGATGAAAGAAGCCCAGAGTAGACAAAAATCCTATGCCGATAATCGAAGAAGGAGATTAGAATTTTCTGTGGGAGATCTTGTGTTCGTTCGTGTTTCACCCATGAAAGGTGTTGTACGTTTCAGCCGATCGGGAAAATTGGCGCCTCGATATATTGGGCCATTTCCTATCAATGAACGTATTGGTTCCATGGCTTATCGCCTTTTATTACCGGCTCAATTTTCTGCTATCCATGATGTGTTTCACGTTTCTCAACTTCGGAAATGTCTTCGAGATTCCGATTCTATTCTTGAGCCTGGTGTTGTGGAAGAAATTGAAGTTTCACCTAATTTAACTTATGAGCAACATCCTATTCTTATCATTGCCTCGGAAGTCAAACGACTTCGAAATAAAGATGTTCCACTTGTTAAAGTTCAATGGTCTTCAAATCCTAAGGATTGTTCTTGGGAATCTAGAGAGTTCATCGAGCAAACACATCCGGACTTACTTTCCTACGCTCTTTGAGGTGAACTTCTTATTTCAAACTTCTTTTGTGTTGAATATGCTTTTATGGTTGTTACTATATATCTTCTTCTTAAACATTGCGAGGATGCAATTTCTTTAAGGAGGGGAGTCTGTAACAACCCGCATATTTGTCGATTTTATATTTAATATTTTATTTAAATATTTTATCGATATTCGGAATTTAGTCTAAAAAGCTACTTTTTGCATACGGTCGAACTAGGACTCGGGACCACTTCCATTGAGTTTAAAATGACGTTTGCGATCTTTTTAAGTGTAAACTTTGATAAGTTTGGAGTTAGTCAAGTTTTGCTATTTTTTCACTTTGGGTTTGGGTTTCTCAGACCTATGTTTAACTTATACTCAAATCTGAACCACTCCTCCCCATTCACCCTCACTTCCTTCTCTTTTCAGTTCTAAAGCATCAATGGTGGGAGAGATGGGAAATTAAAACTCCAAAACCCTAGTTTTCTTTTGCAAATCAAGCTCTAGCTCCAAACTAATAGAAGAACCCATTGGTAAGCTTCTTTTCTTCTCCAACTCATTCTCTTATCAAATTCAGAAATTCCTAAAACCTAATTTTGGGAATGTTCTTCTTTTATAGCTTAGAATCAAGGTTCTTGAGTTGGATTTGAAGAGTGGTTGATTCTCCTTTGCTTTCGAGCTTCTTCTTCAATCGTTTGGGTTCAAAGGTGATATTTTTATCTCACATCTTTTTCTATATCTAAGGTATGAATTCCTAACATTTGTGCATATTCATTTGCTTTTGATTTGAATTGATTTGGTGAATTTTCCTAAATTGGGTGTTTTGGTCCAAGTTTATGAAAATCCTATTATGAATATTTGGACAAGATATTCGGGGTGTATTGAGGAGCCGTTAAGGCTGGGTTGTCTCTAGGCATAAATCCTTAGTCGTCGTTGCTCGTCCGATCGCTCCCGATACATTTTGGCCACTTTGGCCTAGCAAATTGTTACCCAGACCAGGTGACCAGACGTCTGGTGACCAAGTCCAGACATCTGGTTTGGACCTGGAGAGGAAAAACATAGCCACGCAGAATATAAAAAAAAAGGCAAAGACTAATTCCAAACGTCTGAAATTTAGGATCAGACATCTGGATAGGTCTCAGACGTCTGACTTGAAGTTTCAGACGTCTGGGTGTTCTCTGGATTATTCCCAAAGAACAAATCCAGACGTCTGTATTCTAAACCAGACGTCTGATTAGTTTTCAGACGCCTGAATTGGACCTTCAGACGTCTGGAACTGTTTAATTTGCCTATTTTGGCTATTTTTGAGTATATTTTCAACTTTAATCGATTCGTGTTGATTCCCTTTTTGTTGTTATCATTTATTATGGACTTTGATGACATTTTCATCGTGATTTTTGGGAATATCCATTTTGATGGATTCGGTATCGATTTCTTTGGATTTTATTCACATCTTCGTATGTGAATTTTAGTGATTGATTGTTCCTACAATCTTCTTTGTGATTTGTCACTTTAAAAATATAAAGGTTTTCTATACTAGTAGTAAATATCAAAATTCTTTCATCAAAATGATTTCAACACTATTTTATTACAAAGCTCGTTTCTTAAACCGTTTTTCAACCTATTAGTATATACATGCCTTTACCTCACGCGTATGAGAAATCTAATTAAACGGCTTAGTAAAACAAGTGGTATGAAACGCTTGCGTTTACTTCATCGGTTAATTCTTGGACTTGTTCGATTGAAACTCTTGTGACAATTTTCTAGTGGGGATCTACAATTTTTTCGTAAATATTTAAGTTAAGCTAGTGGTTATGGGACATGAAGCTAAGCTCATATATTTACTAGCTTACTGTAATTGACCCTTCTTGATGATCATGACGATCATTTTTGTGATTTAGACTAGCAATTGTGCGATGTCTCTTTTTCCACGTGGAGGACAGTAACTCATTTTATTGAGCTTCGTCTCATTTCTTTGTGGGGTAGCTCCCCATGGTCTTCGGGCCATTCGTGTGTCAAAAATTAATGGCTAGCTACCATGAGATAGCTTCTCGTTCGTGTGATACATATGTTGGAGAGTTTTTATGCTCCCGTTCGTGTGATAGGCCTCCCTTCCACTTTCTTGTGATTTCTGGATTTCGTGTGTTGAATTCTGGAATTTATGCTTCACCTATTTTTGTGATTTCTATTGATATGATTTGTCAATTTTTGTGCATTGGTGAATTCGTGTGTCATTGACTTGTTGTGAGTACAGGTTTTGGGTATGAAACCCTTTTTGGATCTTTGTGAAGATTTTTGTGATACTGATTAATCTCTTGTTGATTTTCAATTTACTTATATATATCACAGCTTGGCATTGTGATTACTATGTGTTTGGTCATACCTCTCACTCTATATCGTCCCATCTGATATTTATAGCTAGACTGATCCGTTTATTATTTTCTTATTAAATAATACTCGGGTCAGACCGAGATGTTACAGGTGCTTCAGCTTGACTTCTGACTGGGGATTGATTTCTCTGACTTTTGGTTAACTAGTTAGATTAGTAGTTTGTTTTCTTGTATACACTTGAGATATAGACTCATAGTTGTATTCTTTTGTATAGCACATGTTTTGTATTATTGTGGATCTTTTTGACCACTACTCTGATATACACTTTCATGTGTTAGTTACATATTCATATATTCTTCCGCCTTTGTAATATGAATCGTCTGTGACTGATTTATGTTATGTTTGTCTCTATATTTGTTTCCGAAGATATTATAGCCACTGTGTAGTAGCTTTGAGTTTGTGTCGGTATGTCGGATTTCCTCTTGGTAAAGAAATGCATGTAATACTATCTGGCATATCGGTGCTCGCACAAAGAAATTACAAGGATGGTCGCTCCTCAACAGCCTTATTCTCTGTGCTAGTTGACAGCATTACACCGTAGTGCTCTTGGCTAGCGTGGGTATAGAGGTGGGGCATCACAGTTGCCCATGATTTATTTAAGCTTATCCACCTCCCTATTTTGTTATTCAATCATCTTGTCTTTTGTTTCCAATCTATCTTCCAAACATTTTGAATTGTACTTGTAAATCAATATTAATGTTTTGTTTTATATTGTGTTGTTTGAGTTGTTGATGTTGATTTGGGTTTCCTATTGATTCGTCTTATTAACGCTATCGATAGGATTTCTAAAACACTTTGACAGAACAAACTGAAACAATATTATTTTAAAATTTGGTTAATGAAATAAATTTTGATATAAGTAAATTTATGGAACTTAACGAATTGATTTAAATTAATCATTTGAAATGATAATACTTGATTTATCATTTAATGTTCTATAAATGAATTTATAAATAGCTGTTTATAAATTGATTTGGGAACTGAAATGAGTTTACAACAAGAAATTTGAGAATGTAATTTCCGATGGTTTCAAACATTGTGTTTAAATTTTTAAAATGGGTATATTATTTAAAGTATTTTCAAATAGAAATTTGTTTCCTAGATATTTTAAAGTTTAAAATTAGTGCTCTTCTCTAGGTCGTTGGAAAATAACTTCGGTGATGACCGCAACATCATCGATGTTCATTTTCGAGTTTCGAAGTGAAGAGACCGTTCTGTAGTCTTGCTACAGCTTTGTTTTGGGAAATTTAATTGATTTGAATTTCTAAAATAAGACTGGATTTATATTATATATAGATATATGATTTAAATTTGATTTGACATATTATGCATATATATTTACTTATCTCTAAATGGTTTGAAGGAATCGGAAATTTTATTCTTAAACTTTATCTTAAAGAATCATTTCAATAATAAAAAGAAAATTAAAATTTTAGATAAATGATTCAAACTTGAGATGAGGGAATTAGAAAGTTTAATTTGTATAATACACAATTGCACTTAAATATTACTTACCCAAATTATACTGAAGTTAACAATGTAATTGGATAATATGAAATATAAAAAAAGTTTTGATAAATAAAAATTTGAATGGTTAACACTTAAATTTTAGTTATAAAATGATTAACTGGAGTAAATAGAATAAAAGGTTAATTGAATAATTTACAATATAAAATGATGTTAATGAAACTAACAATAAATTAAAGCAGTTATATAAGAGTAGGTATAAAGGGCATAGATGATAAAATATATTGAGAGAATAAATTTAACTTTAAGTAGGAATAAAGAAGAATTTAATTTATTAAGTACATTATGAGTATAATGAATGATTATTTTTCAAATCCATGATCTTAGAAATTGTTGATTTAAGATGATTAGAAGAAAAGATAATAAAATTTGAGATAGTTAAGATTTATTTAACTTGTGTAAAAAAAATAATTATCTATTTAAGCTGAAATTTCCATGGTTTCTAACTTGTTATCTTTTTTTTCAAACTATCTTTTGGTTGTCCTTATTTTCCTTATCTTGCTTCAGGATGTTGTAGGCATTTTTCTATAATTTTTCTATTTAGAAATCTTTCTATAATCTTTGATAATCTCAACCTTGTTCAACTTACCTATAAAAATAATTATCAGGTATAATTTCAATCTCCTTGTCATCTTTTCTTAATCTTATTTCACTCTATCTTTTTTCGTGCATTCCCGTACCTCATTCCTTTTCGGGGACGAAAAGTTTTGAGTGGGGGAGAGTGTAACAACCCTATATTTTTTTGCATATAATTTAAATTTGACTTTATTTTATTTTGAAATTATTTTTTTAAACTTGTTTTATTTCAAACATTTCATTATCAAATATAAATTTTGATCATTATATGAATTATAATTTCAAACTGGTATAAATTGAATATTTTCCTGAAAAATGGATTTGTGCTCAAAAATGGTCAAACTTTGACATTTAAGTTTTAAATTTAAATATTTGAATTCTTGAATTTTATCTTTTATTATGAAAATAGATTTAATATCATGAATACTGCTTTTCATTTTGTTGAAATTGGATTTAAATTGTGAAAGTTATACCCTTTACAATATTGTGTGTGTATAGGGTTATTTAACAATATTCTTTGTTTTAATTTATATAAATGATATTTTTACATGATATATCTTATTATAATTTGTATATTTATGTTATATGATGTATATTTTGACTTTTAAATATTTTTAAAGTGATGTTTGAATTTTTCCAAAGCTTATTGAATTTATTTTCTATTTTTAAAGCCTAGTTTCTATTTTCTTTGCTATTTTCTTTATTTAAATTTTATTTAATTAAAATTTATTTATTTATTGTGACGGCATTTTTATTTTTGTTCTTATCTTTATTTTTAAATATTTTTCAAGTACATATAATTTTTTCAAAATTTATTCTGTTTATTTTCAAATTTGCTTGACTAGTTTGCATTTTCTAAGCTATTTTCTTATTTTTACCTTATATAATTATTATTTATTTATTTATACTCTATATTTTGTTGCATTTTCGAAATTTTTACTGAAATTATTATTATTCTCAGTAATTTAAACTTATATAAATAAATTAAAGGTAATTTGAATAGGTTTTGACTTTTGACTTTCCTATGGCTTTTTATCTTCCACCTTTTCAAATGTAACCTAACTTTTCATTCATGTTGCCATTACTTCTCAATCCTTTCAGCCGCATACTTTCTTTATCATTAACATACATTTCTTTTCTCATTTTCTGAAAGAAAAAAATTTGGCTCCACAGCCTTGAGAAAAAGTTGGGTAAATTTCTTTTTCTTTTCATTTTTTTCTACTTGTTTACATTGATTTTTGTAATTGCTCTCTTCTTCTAGGCTCGACTCCTCCCACCTCCATCGCCTTTGTCGCCTCCACCACCAACACAACTAGTTGTCCTCTTCCTCCAGCCCACAGCCAAGCCATGGCCATGCATTTGTGTTGTGTAGATCCACCAAAAATTTAACCAACATCACCTAAATGTACAAGCCAAGCCTACCTTTGCTTGCACCACCTCAACCTCCCCTTTGGCCGACCCATACACCACCACCGACAACCTTTTCCTGACCCATACACCTCTGCCACACCTGTAGTTGACCACCTAAAGACTGGCCGTGACTTGGAGTGCCTTGGCCGTGACCTTTAGTGCCTTGAAAACATTGTGTGTTGCCTTATAGTTGTTGTGTTCATGCTCATATCTCTCTACCACACTTTGCTCCATCATTTTCCCATGCTAGGCCAACCTTTAGGAACCCAAACAAGATACAAACCATGCCTTTAGCCATGCCATTTCAGATCTGGAGCTGAAGCATAGGTGGTAGAAAGCAAGTGCAAACACTTTGGATTTGTTTATGCATCCAATTCTATCATTGTTTAATCGTTTTTTTAGTTGAAATCCTATGTTGTTTGTGTTGTCTTGTTTGAATGTGTTCGAGGCAATTAATTTTTGGCTCTCGCAAACTCGAATCTGTGTCGTGTTTTCGTGCCTCTGAATATCTCAGTTTGTGTGTTTCAGTTGTCGTCTCCAGCTTATACCAGTGAGTTATTCCCACCAGACAATTTTGTACTTATATAACTAGTAAATCAATCACCTGTGAATCTGTAAAATGCATCACCATATTATATCTGCTATATTATGATCATATGATGTTCACCCATGCTTAAACACCTATTATATCATATGTTACTGTTATATTATACTGTTCTGTTGTTTATATCAGTTTATTACACTGCAAGTTCCCTTTAGATTAGAATCACTATGGGTTGAAATGATACATACATGAACGGACTTTAGAATAAGGGAAAATCGTTATGGTTGAAATGACAGGCCTGAATGATTTTCAATTACTTGGGACTGCGGGTTTGAAATGATAAAACCCGGATTTTCTTTGTAAATTACGGGTTGAAATGGTATATTACCCGTATCACTTTACCTAGGCTAGAAAATTATATACAGACCCGTAGTGAAATATATTTTTCTAAAATTTTAGAAAATATGTTTGAAATGTAAATATTATAATATTTTGATTTAAAAATTAATTAAAAATGATTTTTGTAAAGTATCATTGATTTTCGGGAAATTTATAAGTTAAATAAATTATGGAAAAGTTAGAAAATCTAAATGTAAGTTATTTTGGAAATTTTGATTTAATTACTTTTGGAAATTAAATTAAATATGAAATTATGATAAATTTATGATAATTTGAATTTAAAATTAATTTAAACTGATTTTATAATATATTAATATTTTTGAATAAAGTTAAAATGTGAGATGAATGATTATTTAAGTTGAAATTTTGCAAAATAATCAAAATGGGAATTTGTGAATTTGGCTTAAAAGTGAATTTTAAATTATGTAAATAAAATTTAAATTAAGTTATATTTTGAAATTTTAAACTCAAGGGTTAAGTTGAAATTTAATTCAATGAATTTAAAAATTGAATGTTGAAATTTAATAAGTGAAATTTTATTAAATCTTGATTTTTGAATGGAATTTAACTTTATAAAATCATGAACTTAAGGAAAATTAAATGATGTTTATAAATGTGAAAATGTATGATTTTATAAGTTAAAAATGTTTAAATAAAAAAATATAATTTTGTTGTGAAATTTTATTGAATATTTGAAGTTAATTAACAACATTTTTGAAATGCTATTAATTGTAATGTAAAAGATATTATAGCATTTGTAAATGCTGTAGTTGATGATAATGAACTAAAAAGCTAAATTGAATTAAAGGCTATTAAAGCATTTTTGTAAGTGCTATAATTGTTGAATTTAACTAAGTTTATATGAAATTTAAGTAAACCCTATTATAGCATTTTTAAAATGTTGTCTTTTGTTAAATTGAACTGTTTTGAATGTAACTTTCCGTAGCGTTTTCTAAATGTTGCGAAAAGTGAATTTTCCTGTTTTGATAAACTTAAGTGAATAAATGAACTTTGAAAGTTGAAACTTTTAAAATTTTAATAATTTAATTATTAAATATAACAACTTCATTTTTAATGATTTAAAATGATTTTTGAAATATAAACTGTTTTGAAATGAGAATTGAAATGGTATTTTAAATTGAATGAAATGAATAATTATTTGAAATGAAGTTTTGGAAAGATATGATATTTTTTTATATTAAAATGATCGAAAAGGAAGTTTTGAAAAGATATCATATTTTGATACATTAAAATGATTGGAAATGAAGTTTTGTAAAGATATAATATTTTGATATATTAAAATGATTGGAAATGAAGTTTTGTAAAGTTATGATATTTTGATATATTGAAATGATTGGAAATGAAGTTTTGTAAAGATATGATATTTTGATATATTGAAATGAGTGGAAATGAAGTTTTGTAAAGATATGATATTTTGATATATTAAAATGATTGGAAATTAAGTTTTGGAAAGATATGATATTTTGATATATTGAAATGATTTGACAGGAAGTTTTGGAAAGATATGATGTTTTTGAAATGGTTTGGAATTAATTTAATCTTTATTTTGATAAAGATTTGGATTTGAAATGATATTCTATTTTGAAGTATAAATATTATTTTAAAAGTTAGAACTGCAGGTTATAATAACGATTGGTTGGCAAAGAGACCGGGATCTGATATCTGGCATGCTCTCTATCGATACCGAAAACCACGTTGACGACTGTGTACGCGGTGGAGATTCCAGAATGAAGTAGGATGGTGGCGACGTTCTTGAGGTATATTACGTGGACCCAATTTCCATGAGTTGGCTTAAGGTGGCTAAAACAAGAGCGATCTCAAGCCAAAAGGGGTAGCTCCTTTGGTCGGACACATTCCTTCGGTACTATACTCTTACTTGTGATTGATTAGATGGCCATCCTCCGATTTTGATATGGGAGTGTGTTCCGAGGTGGTTGTATGTGGCTGCTATGTTACCACCAGCCCGTGCGCGTAATTGGTATATCTACCCTGGCATTGCCTTGTGTGCCAGGCATCCTTTAAGTTACTTGTACCTTATTATAGTTCACTTGAGTTGGTTTACATTATATAAGTATATATTGTCCTGACTCGAGTGTTTGTATTTTTATTTACGCTCTGGTCAGCCTGAGTTATTCACATATTTGGATTCCACTTTCTAGAGATTAGATTCGCTGGAGATTATCTGCTTATCTAGTTTTATCTATTCTAGTTCTGTTGTTCTATTCAGCTTGTACTCAGTTATCATATTAAGACTTCTGTTGTACTTTATTTATTCTGTTGTATTTTATTTAACTCTGATATATTTTCATAGTAGCTTCATGAACTACTATCTCTTTTACTTCCGCTGCATTTCTTACTATGTGTTTGTGTTCTGTGATTTTTATTTACTGTCTGTTATGAGATTTGCTTAATTTTATTTACAACGTGATATTTTGAGCAATTCAAGTGCGACATGTGCGGATGCGAATAGTTGAAAATATCGGGCTGTTACAGTTGGTATCAAAGCTTTGGCGTTGAGGCAAAACTTAGAATGTATGGTAAATTTAGTTACAGAATCACTTTCATCCAAACTTGAATCACTTCCTCTTTGATTCAAATTCCGTTTGAACCTTAGAACATTCCCTGTGGTTCCAAAATTCATTCGAGTCCCTCACTGTTCATCTCCTTCTGATTCTGGAGTTTCCCTTAACTCCACTTCGAATGAGCTTTATAGTGAATTGGCGGTCCCGCCAATCTCAAAAATTCATTTGTAAAGAGGGAAACTACTTTACAATTAGCATCGATTCACCAAAGATTTATATCTATCCTTGGTTTAGATGCTAATATCTTTTGTTATTCCAAATTCTATCTATTTTGGATCGAATGTAGATTTACCCTAGAAATTCCACATCGATCTTATTCTTTAAGTCACGGTTGACCCTAGAAAATCCACATCAATTGTTTTGTGAAATAGTTCCATGAACTATATATTTGATTATTATATTTTATCATTCCGCTGCAAGATTCTGTTTTGTTTTATTCTTTCTCTGCTTCTTCTTATTTACCCCCATAACAATCCGCCCTTCTGTATGGTTTAAGTCTGACGTGTGTGGTTTATCGTCGATTTAAATCGTACGAAAAGGCGGGACGTTACATCTGGTATCAGAGCTTTAGTTTAGCGATAAACCTTAGCTTTGTGGGGTCTGACTCTTTAATTATAGGGTAGTAATACCCTATGATGAGTCTCTAAGTGTGTATATATATGAGACAGCGTACTTGTTAGTGTTATAAAAGAGTTTTGATATTGTGGTAATTTGTTCCATTTTGTATTTATAAATTCTGGTTGGTGCATAGGACGCTATGACACCAATAGGGATTTCTAAACACTTAATAGGACAGACCAACACAATATTTGTTTTGAATAAAGGTGAATGAAATAATTTTTCCTGTTATATTTTCTATATATAAAATAAAGTTTTATAAATGATATATATTTGGTTGTAATATATTGGTTGTTGGATAGTGAAATCTTTAAATATTGATTGGAAACCAAATTTGAAGAAAACAAAATAAATGAAATTTGGAAATTTTAGAACTTAAGTTCCAGGGTTTTTGAAAATTTCTTTCAAATGATTTGGAATATAATAATAATATTATTAGGAGTATTTTCTGATATAAATATTTCAATATAATTTGAAATAAATGTTTTAAAAAAGAATTTGGAAAGAAATAAGTTTTGTACTACCCTCTCTGTCGCTAGAAAATAATTTCGATGATGAGTGCACGCATCATCGACCTTCCTTTTCGAGTTTCGAAGTGGGAAGGCCACTGTAGTAGTTTCACTACGGATTTATTTTGATAACCAAATATAAATTCTAATTTTTTTAAATATAATTGGATATATAAATATGTTTATCTATTATTTTAAAATGATTTGGGATATAACCCGGTATTTAGTTCTTAAGTTTCCATTAATTAATAGTTTCAATTATTGTAGTGAATTGGAACGTAGGTAATTAATAATTGAAACTTCTAAAGGAAATAATAGATTTAATGCTAAGTTATAAATTATATAAAAAGAAATTTTAATTTTGTAACATATAAAACAAAGGATATTATTATTGAACATTTAATTAATTAAAAGAGTTGAGAAAAACTTGTATAACTTTCAATTACATTCTTAAAGGCATATATATAACTTACCAAAAGATATAAAGAGTTGAAATGTTAATAAGAAAATGTAATAGATATTATACAAGTAATAAACTTGAGGTAATGAAAGTAACTAAAGAAATTCTTTAATAAATAAGAATTTGGTGTTGTAGTTGTTATAAACTTAAGTATAATTGAAATACTACTAATTAAATATAATAGAAGGTAGGTACTGTAAGTAAGAGATTTTAAACTTAAGTAAATAAGTTGAAGTTATTTCTAAGTAAAATTGTAAGAAATAAATGTAAATTAAAAAGGTTAAAATCTAAAAGAAATGTAATGGGAAATTTTACAAGTAAAACTTTAAGTAATGAAAGTATTCAATGAATTTGCTTTTATAAATAAGAACTTAAGGTTATAATTGTTATAAATTTAAGCCTAACTGAAGAGCCACTAATTAAATATAATAGAAAGGTTATAAAGAAATGATAATATGCTGGAGTAAAGGTTGAAGTTATTTATAATAAAAATAAATAGAAAGATGAATACTGTAAATAAATGAAATTAGGTTAAAAAAATGAATGAATAAAAAATGAAAATTTACAAGAAATAAATGTAAATTAAAAGATAAATCATTATATGAGTAAAAATGGAATCAAATAACAAATAGTATTAAATGAAATTAAAAGAATGAACTTAATTTATTGTTTGTTTTGGTTTATGGTTGTTTGGGTAAGGATACTTTCAATTTGTTTGTATAAATAAATAATCTATCTAGTTTCATCTAAGATTGTCAAGTAAATGGTGCGCCTAGTAGTTTATTTTCATTCTGTACAATTTAAAGTTCTAAAACCGAATAACTGTTTGTTTGTTTGATAAGAGTGAATGATTGATTTGTGTTAATGTGATGGTTGTATGCCTTGTTGCAAGTGATTGTTGTTTGTATTGATTTGTTTGTTTATGGTTGAAGCACCTTGAAACATTTCATTTTATATAATTATTAACTCTTTTTAGATTATATAAGTGAAATACAGGTTATGGAAGCAATTGCTACTGCTTTTGGCTTCATAATTTAAGCGTTATTTGCCCAACAAATAGGTACGTTTTCGGATCACGGTTTAATGGCGTTATTATATTATTTTTCCCCTTGTTGGGATATATTATTTTGAAATATATGTTGTGTATTGTTATATTTTATATTATATTTTCCCCCGAGCCTCTACGTACAAAGGAGACTCTGCCAAAAATTTTCGTAAATTTTGGACTTAGAAAATTATTGAAATGTTTTCCAAACCTTATTGATTTAAGTATAAAAAGACTTAATGGTTATAAATTGGTATATTTTATTCAAATTAATTAATTTTGTAAATTTAATTGATTATAAAGTTAATATTTGATAAGATGCATTGTTTATTTAATTCCTTCTTTTCACTTCTTTTTCCTCTTCGGGGACGAAAAGTTTTGAGTGGGGGAGAATGTAACGACCCGTAAATTTCAATAATTAAAATTGGTTAAATTAATAAGATTTTGTAATTAAATTTAGAAAAAATAAAAATCTTTAATTTATATTAGAGCGAAAATTAGAAATTAAATGTAGCAGTTGTAATTAAAATTAACAATTTAAAATGAAATTGCAACTAATTGAAATAATGTGAATTGTCATACTTGGTTATAAGTTAAATATAAGAAACAAATGGGAATGTTGAATTTGTGAATTATTGATAAAAATAATAACTAGGATGGAATTCAAATTGTTATAATAATGGGAAGTGTAAATTGTTGCATATGGTTTAAAATTTAGAATAAGTAAATAAAAGTAGGCATTTAAATTTACCAATGAAATAATATTGCTCAATAGTATCTGAACGTAAATTTAGGAATAAGGTTAAAGCAAGTTGATAAATAATAAATGTAGTGCAATCCAAATTAATTTAAGCAATTGTAAAGTTTTAATTGATTAATATTAGTAGATTTGGGAAATAGATTCAAAATTATACCAGTTGATAGAATAATACGTAATAAATTGTAAATGAAAGGCCAATTAATGATAATAAATGGGAACTTTGATTGTGAGTAATAAAGCTTATTAATGTGACTAAAAGTTAGAGTAACAATTATTGTATGTTGCCTATTTATGTAGCTTGTTAATTTAAAATTGAAAATCAGTTACAATAATTATAATTTAATATTACGTTAATGTTAATTAAGGTAATATTTGTAAATAATGTTAAGGTTATCCATATTGGACAATTTGTCGCATTATAAGGCATGGAAATAAATTTTATCAACCATTGGAAAACAATTACATTTAGATGAAAATAAATGTCTCATTAATGTGGGTAAGAACTGTAATTGTAAAGTGTAAATGTAATAAGCAACGGAAATGCATATTTTATTCATAAGTTAATACAAAGGAATAAAACCTATTGAATGAATTAAATTGAGGTTCTAATTTTAACAAACGTATATTTTTGACAACTTCAATATATTTGGAAATGATAGTTAATACAAAGGGAAGTTGAAAATTTGAATATATAAATGGAATGAAATGTGAGACAAGTGTTAACTGCGTTACAAAGTAATAATAGACTCAACTAAAGATTTGGAATTGAATCTAATAGGTTAAATTGAAATTTATTAAAATTAATTGGATTCAATTTATAATAAAGGGATTATTTTAGGTAAATGAAATAAATACTATAATTGATGAATTTATTTACTTTAAATTGATATGGGAATTGGTTTTAAAGAATTATAAATTACTGAAGTAATACAAGATGATAAAATTTATGAATTATAGAATTTGAATTTAAATAGTGATTTAATTTATTTAATATTAATTTATGTAATTAACGGGAAAATAGTCATTTTTGGCAACTAACTCGGATTTCGACGAAACCGGATTCATCGGACCCGTAACGGTGAATTATTATAGGGTTTCAAGTTTCGTAGCGATCGGACTTGTCGTTTGATCGTACGGACTCGAAACGTCTTGAAATCGTTGAAATTGAAATCAATTGAAATCAATTTGAAAATATTGAATTTAGCATAACTTCTTCATACGATGGAATTTGTACTTGAAACCTTTCCCATTGCATTTAAAATATTTTAAAACATCTGTTTTGATATACGGGTTGACCCAATTTCGTTCCGGAGTCAGAACGGGCTTTTCGGGCCATTTATCGTTCAACGCATTTATAAATCGGGTCCATCTATTCTATTTCAGCTTGGTCTATAAATACCCTGTTATAAACCCTAGCTTACCTCTATTTCTCATTTGTCTGTGTGTACAATTCCTCTTCACCTCCTCATTTCAATGGCAGACAATTTCAAATCCAATTGCAAATTCAAAAATCAAAGTGAAATTTCAAACTCCTTTAAAAAATTCAGAAAAATTATATATCGAAGCTCTCGATGTATGCATCTCAGATCTGCTGTTCGTTTTTGGTTTCGAATCACCGTTTGTCCAAAAATCGCAAATCAATTCTCGACCGTTCATCGTGCCATGATCAACTGTGTCAGATCGTCAAATCGAGGTTACATTCGTGAGGAAAGCGACGAATGGAGTTCATCTATGGTGGTTGTTCGACAAACTAACGGTCGGATCGAAACCAAAAATTCGATTAGGTCACGAAAAAAGGGGGCGGCTGCTGCTTATTCGCTGACCAGAAGGGAAGGCGACCGAGTCGCGATGGCGCCATAGCTTGGTCGTGGCTTTGGAGAGGTTTCGTGCGTGGTCGCAGCAAGCATCGGAGGGAGCGGCAGATTCTGTCGAATGCGTTACTGGATGGTGAGGCTAGGGTTTCCGTGTTCTGGTTCATGTGTGCGTACTGTTCGGTGATGACGTGGCGTGTGAAGGTAGGGGTGATGTTGTTTTTGTTTTTTATTTTATTTTAATTTAAATTTCAATCATTCTAATGCGTATAACTATCACCTACGAGGTCCGTTTCACGCGCGGTTTGATCCACTAGGATCGTATCGAAATTCCAGAGATGTTTACGCTGATTTAGATGTATTATAAGACCGTTCAAATTTTGGGTTTAAATTGGTTTTAAATTCAATTTAAATTCAAAATGTGAGTGTTTTAACCCGCTCATAATTTTTAAAATTTCTTATGTGTGTTAAATTAATTTCTGATGTGATTAGAAATTTATTTATTGCTATTTGGTATATTTAGCCATCATTCCGGTTAAATTTTAATTTATTGAATTAAATTATTATTTAATTTATTTATTGCATATAAACTACAAGTTAACTTTTCATTTAATTTATTACTGAATATAAACTACTAGTTCATACCTGTTGTTTATTACCCGTTATATATTGATGTTATTGATTGAATTGGATGATGATTGTGATTAATGGTTGATGATGGATATTGGATGAATGGATGTTGTATTTTATATCATCATAAACTACAAAGTGTTATGCGCTTCATTTATTCGGGATTGCGGTTTGAAATGATATATAACCGTATTTTTATTTAAATTGCGGAATAAAATAATAAATATCCGTATCACTTGACCATAGGATTGAAAATTATATACAGACACTGTCGGTCGATATATATAAATATTTTAAAAATGATTTCTATGGTTTCGGATAGAATTATACGGGTTAAATAAATATTGATTCTTTTTGATATTATATAAAAATATTATATATATAGTTAAATTCATGTATTTAAGCTATGTATAAATCTGTTTAATGACAATAAGTTAAAAATGGAGTTTGATTTATTAAAAAAATATGGTTAAGTATTTAAATAATATTTATATAGAGGTTATTATGGTTGAAATAAATTAAGATTTGGAAGATAAAATATGAAATGGATGTGAATTAAATTATTTAACAATTTTACTCGAATAAAATTTGGTTTGAAATTTAGGTAAATTTGAGATTTTATGAAATTGAATTTATTTAAGAATTAAACCAACAGGGTTGATGCGAAATTTATTAAATTGGAAATTTTAAAAGGTATAATTATAATAACTTGACTTTTGGGTATAGGTGAATTAAATGATTATTTCAAGTATAATGAATTGAAGGTAATATCTAGTTATTTGAAATTTTGAGTTTTATTTAAATAATAAGGGGTTTATTATAAAAAATATTTCAAAACTATATAGAAAATTTAATTCTTGAATCGAAATTATCAAATTTAGTTTTGAAATTTTGGAATATTTAAAGCCTTGAAATATATCGAAATTGAAATGTTTTGAAGTTATGAATTTTATAGCTTTATGTTTTAAAGGTGTTAAAATTTCAAATGTTTGGTTTTGAAGTATAAAATTTGGAAGTGCTATGATTTTAGAAAGTGGATATATTTGAAATAAAATGATATTATATCGATTTGAAATAAAAGGAAAATCATATTGATTTGGTTTTCAAATTTGAAATGATATCGTATTTATATGGTTTTGAAATAAATATTATATCCTGGTTTTGAAGTATAAATTATTTTGAAATGACCGCAGTGTTATAATAATGCTGGGTTGTTGAAGAGACCGGGATCGGAAGTTGTCATACTATATGCCAACTCCGAAAACCACTTTAACAACCGTGTACGCGGTGGAGATTCCAGAATGAAGTAGGATGCCAACGGCGTTTGCTTTGAGGTAAATACGTGGACCCGACTCCCATGAGTTGGCATAAGGTGGCTAAAACAGGAGCGATTGACGGGCTAATGAGGTAGCACCTTTGATCAGACACATCCCTTCGATATTATAATACGACCTTTGGATTGATTCGGCGGCCACTTTTGATTTTTTTTGATTTGGAGGTGTGGCTCGAGGTGGGCGGTAGTTGCACGCTACGTTACCACCGGTCCGGAAGTGTACTTGGTATATCTACCCTGGCATTGCCTAGTTTTGTCGTGTCACCTACCCTATCGCGCCTTGTACGAGTTTGGTTTTCTCCCGTAGCCCGTGTGGTATCCTCTAAAGGCTTCCCGATCGGGAGGGACTATGATATTGGATGGACTACTGGGACTATTACGTGTTAAGGGGAATATTGGGTCACTCCTTGATGCTATTTAAAAGTAAGTTTATTTTACTATAGACACTATTATAATAGCGAAATATTACTACATAGTAAATAGTTTAACAGATCCTCAGGAGATGTGAATCCCGAGCATCTCTTGAGTTACTGCACTCACGTTAGACACTGGATAGAATATGTCAAATCCCGTAAACATCTCTGACGCCATTCCACTCATATAATTTACTGCTGATTTAACTTACATAAGATCTTTTAGTTCTGACTCGAGTGTTTTGTCTTTTCAATTCGCTCCGGTCAGCCTGAGCATTTCAGGATTTGAAAGACCGTATTTTGGAGGTCGGAGACGAAGATTTATTATTATTTATTATTATATTCCACCACACAGTGTATTCCGCTGCATTAATTATTATTCGCCGGTATGTGCAACTCCGATATGTATTCTATAAACATAATCAAATGTTTAGTAAAGCAGTTTCATGAACTGTATATTTAATTATTATATTTTATCGTTCCGCTGCAAGATTCTATTTTGTTTTATTCTTTCTCTGCTTCTTCTTATTTACCCCATAATAATCCGCCCTGCTGTATGGTTTAAGTCTGACGTGTGTGGTTTATCGTCGATTTAAATCGTACGAAAAGGCGGGACGTTGCATTCATTCCATTTTATATTATTTATACATAATTTGTTTTTAGTTTGTAGATCTAGATCTGTTCCAATATTATATTATCAACTAAGACAATATGATATTTTGGAAACAAAATTTTGAATTTGATTTGTTTGATATTGTCAAAATCAACTTAGATCATTTCGTGATTTAATTAAAAAGAAAATATAGAAATATTCACATACACACACATACAGAGATATACATATAGACACGCACACTCTTACTTATTTGCAAGCAATGTTTTGGACAGCTAATGCATATATAAAGGACAAATGTATCCGTTAGGGTATAAATCCCAGCCGCTAAACACGTGCACATTAACTATGTAAACAGTTCGAAAAGTTACACTTACGCTGTTTACACTTGAGTATATTTAGATATGCTCACAAAATTTACCAAATATGAATTTGGAAAAACTAACTTTTAAACCAATCTTTCAGTTAATTTAATTAAGAGAGATGAATGAAATGTTTCTTTCTCTAAATAAAATAACCTTCCTCTAATTAATGAGAGAGTTTAAAGAAAGAAAAATGAAAGGTTTCTTTCTCTAAGTAAAATAAAACCTCCCTCGTTCATTTAATTAGGTTTGATTCACATTAAATGCTTTTGATTAATGAGATTAATTAAATATGACATTAAGGACACATTAAATAGTTCATATATCTTCGCTTGCCAAAAAAATAACACAAAGCAATTAACTATCATACACATATATATACAACATTATAATTTATACACTCTAATTCACAGTAACATCAAACTAAACTTAAACTAATTTTAAAATAAATGCAATAAAATAAAGATTTTATTAAGTTTTTTAGAATAGATCTAAAATCAATTTAGGCTTCATTGTCTTAATTAAGGTCTAAAGTAGGAAATTTTTGAAATCTACCTATTTCATCCACTTCTTACTGTCTGACCCAAAAAGTGAAGTGATCCCAAAGGTTGCCTCCAATAGGAAAGGCTCAATTTGAATTTGGCATTGGCTAAGGTAATGACCAAGAATTTTATTGCTTTGATTTGTGAATATTTAATAAATTTAAATATTAAATTAATGGTTTTTAATAATCAAATAACTCACTTTAATTTAATAAATAATAATGGTGTGTTTATTTTGGAATTTTGTTTACAAAAATAAATAGTTTGGAGTAAAATTGAAAATGTGACCGAATATCATTTTTCGAATTTTCTTGGAATGAAATTGGTTGTAACTTTTTGAACATACACTAATTTATAAAGGGCATATTAATAACAAATAACATTCTCTATTTGCTATAAAGGAATTGATTAACTATAATCACGACTAGTAAGTTTCTAGAATATGATTGTACAAAGTGTTGAGAAAGTAGACTGTTGTGTGATGTGATGGAAGACAAATGGATCACATGTAGCAGTACATGGCCTTGTGGGCGGTGACTTTTGGTAGCCAAACTCATGATGAGGGGGGGTTTGAGTTTTGTGTTAAAATACTTCTTCTCCACTTCTATATACAGACACATACTCTTACACTTTCTCCTTTACCATTTCCTTAGCTCTTGTCTTTTCTTCATCTCCACCCAAATATTTCTTAAGATAAATCATCTCAAAACTCATCTTTTTCTTCTTTAAATTCTTATAAAAGTCTAGAATAATATAGATAATACTCTCATCTCCTCAAAGATCCAAAATTTAGAGCACATCTACCCCAAAACTTCCATGATAGTGTGTTTTTGGCTCATTCTTGGGTTAGACGTGAGCAAATTGTGGAGGGGGCCTTGAAGATGAGCTTTAGGGCATAGTACGAGGTGTTTTCAAGGGGAAAGCAAGGTGTATGCTAGTGTGAAGGTGTTTTTTGGAGAATAGTAAGAAGTGGTAACTTGTTGCAAGAGCTTGTTCGAGAATAAAAGTGAGATAACTCACTTTGAAATATGTTTAACTAATGATGACATGTTGTAAAAATATTATTGTTTATGTTGTATATAAATTTATATATGTAGTACTTGATATTGTTTGATTCCCATTTCAAAGCGGATGACATAAATAACCATTTTTGTGGAGAACTAAAGTAAAGGAAGTCGGAGTGTTTCATAACGAATAGGTCGCGATGAATACACTCCGAGAGATTTGACATTTGTAGAGGGATCCATCGAGATTCCTTGCAACTGTTGATTCACATTTCATTTATATGTGTATATGAAATGGTTGCATGCCGAAAGCATGGTAGCACGACCATATTGCTTGTAAACTTTGGTATGTCTTGAAAGCTGACTTCTTTTTGATGAAGAAATAATTTGCACTTGATGATGTGCTAGAGTAATCGCTAAGCCTCTTTCCATTATTTGAAAAGTTATAACTTATGGATATTTTGAAGCAAATGTTTTGTACTTATAATAGTATAAAGTACAGAAAGGAATGATGTTTAAAAGCCACTTGATTTTCAAAACCAAGTTTAAATGTTACAGTCCATATAGTGATAGTCGCTATAGATGTACTTTGAAAATCTATGTTTTCGGTAAAGTATAAAAGATTATATTCTTTAGATATTTTATAAATTATTTTCCAATCTATTTAACAAAAGTATCATAAGTATTTAAAGGAGATTGAAGTTTTAAATATATTTTTAAGAATGTATTTGAGTTATTTAAGCAAGAGGTTATTTTTTATGGAGAGAAAATCTTATCTTTTCAAATCAAAGTTGGGTTTTATTTGAAGACCCTCATGTAATGTTTTGTATAAGAGTTTTTAATTATAATTTAAGTGCTACATAAATGTACTTTTGAAAAGAAGAGTTTTTAAAAAGGATTTGAGGTTTAAAGGGTTTAATTAAACAAGTGGTTTATTAAAAATAAATCCCTTTACTTTTCAAAGTCTTGCTCTTTTTAAAAGAAAATGGTTTTAAGTTATGAATTGAATGAATGTTTAAACTTTGTATAAAGTGTTTTAAAGTAGATCTGAAATGTGTATAAGTGATTTAAAGGTATTTGATATAATAGAGCAAGTGTACTTTTATGGAAAGGAGTTATAGTACACAGAATTAGAATGTCTTATACTTGACATTAGATTTCAAGATGGGAAAACTTCGACCTATCCTTAAAGATAAGAATATTGTCAAGTCAACATTTGACATGTAATATATCCTAACTTGAATAGTTTAATTATTAACCAAAGGATAGTTTAAGTTCGAAATCAAAGATCGACATTAAGTATATGAAATATTATTTTCGTATACGAACTCGGTTACTTATGGAAACTAAGTAGTCTTATACTTGGCACTGAAAGGTGATGAGTAGATTGTTCCTCTATCTATGAGATCTAGAATCGGAGTGTTTAACTAAGGCAAGGCTAGAAGCAATCAGTTCCCTGACTTACTTGGCTTCGTTTCTAGGCAAGGCATAGAGTAAGTCAAAATATCGAAAACATGACAAGAATAGGAGATTTGATTTCTATAAATGATCTTTATAATTTATGGTGGTATGGAAAGTATTCTTTTCATACTTAACACCAAATTTCAAGGTAGGAAAACTCATCTCTATCAGTACGAGTTTAAAAATATATGTCGAGGCAAGGACAGTGCGCTAACTTGTTTGACTATATTGTTAATCGAGGGATAGTACAATTTTGAATTGGAAAGTGATGGAAAGTATATTTGGCCTAATTTCTATACAACCCATTTACTTACACTAAAAGTGTTATGTGTTCATTGTTATCAATGTTTTCAAATGACATTTGTTTTAACCCAATTAAGTATGTTTTTGGAAATGAATCTGTCTTAAGATTTTGTGAATATACTTATACCGAAGAGTATATGAATACTTTTTCAAGGACTTAGAAGAGTATATCCTTTGTAAAGGTATTTTAATACTAGCATTTACAAAATAGTTTTAATTAATGAAGGGATTAGCTAAAGAATGTGCTTAATCATGCTCGGTTTCCTTGTAATGACCTAGAATTTGGCCACTTTAAAATATACTATTTATAGTGATTTTAAATATAAAATATATAAAATTTTATGATTTAAATAGTATTAGATAGGATTTGCGAAGAGAAAATACACAAAAATAGGAATAATTGCTTATATCGTCAAAAGTGACAAAATCCTGATTTCAGAAAAGTAAGTTTCAATGGTTAAATAAATTATCTTAATTAATTTATGAGTGTTTATATTTTTATATAACATTATACAAATTTATTTTTAAATTTGGTTTACATAAATAAATAGTTTAACTAAAACGTCAAAATATGACTGTAAAACATTTTGTCGAAAATAAATGTTTTGTCGATTTAAAGTTGTCGCAACATTGTTGCACCTTTATTTTCTTATATATGAACATATATTAAAATAGTATAAGTATTATTTAATTCACTAATCAAGTTTACTTTTACTAAACATACTTATAAAATTCTAGAATGTAATTAACAAAACGTAAGCATAAAAAGACAAAAAGTGTTATAAAAGTCAAAAGTTAAACATTAAATCAAACAAACATAATTATTATATTCTTTAGCCAATACATAAGTGAAAATAACATAAATTAATGATTTTAAATATGATGTTAAGTATTAGAAAAATTAGTTTTCTTAAAGTATAAGCAAATGATATTTTGGTCTTTTTACAAAATATTATTTTAATCCAAATTTTTTCCTTAAATACCAACACACTTTCTCACTTTTTTTCCACACCTTTCTTCTCCATTTTCAAGCTCTTCTTCCACTATTTAATGGTTTCCATGCTTCTCTTAAAAAATTCCAAAATCATAACAAAGTTATGGAAAAAATAATCAACGAAAAAGGTATACCACTTATGTCAAGCTCAAACTAAGATCCATCCACCTAAGGCCATGCCAACCTATAATCCATCTCTATCTCTTTCTCATCTAAATTTTAGGATTATGGAGCTATAGCCAGATTTCAAGTAGTTTTAGGAAATAGTAGCGAAGCTATAGTCAAATCCGTAGTGACAAAGTTAGCAAAATTGGTATGAGGTATGATTTAGATCTGGAGTTCCTTGCCTTAAAGTTTAACGGAGTAGAATCCAAAGTGAGTTACTTCTTTAAGTTTATTAAAACCATTGCTAAGTTGAAGGAACTTTAAGTTTTAAGTGTTGCTTGAAAACCCTTGTTCAATGTTTGTTTACTTTGCTTGCTAAAATAATGGTTTTATTTCCTTATTTGACTATTTGGATGGTTAATTAAGTATTTTAAAATTTAAAAGTTAAATACTTAACGAGGTGTGCTAAAACGACTAGTATGCGTGTTTCGTCTGTGATATCCAAAGGGACATAGGCGAGGGATGGAACATGTAAAGGGAAAGCTCGGATGCTCGAAAATAAATATCAAACTGTTTTAACCCAAGATAAAATAAAGTGTTATGAATATTTGATAGAATGAAGCATTGATTATTATTTATTATTGCGTTTATTTCATTGATTCATTGTTTGAATTAGGCTCGGCTAGTTAATGAGCACTGATTATTATTTATTGATTGTTGAGTTTTCTCGACCAGTTTATGAGTAATTAATCATCCATATGCATGGGCTGAGTAGATAATAATTATAGGCTAACATCTTGTGATTATTTCACGATTTGATTATATAGTGTTTAGCGGTAATATTTGGTTCACTTTAATTTAATGAATTGTTTTGAAAAATGATTTTCAAGTGGAAATGTTATGAGATGTTTTCCTTTAAAAAAAGGGAAAAAGCGATATTTGAGAACAAAAGTGATTTTATATAAAGAATGATTTTGTATAAGTGCTTTGTAAAATGAAAAGAATTTTGAGGACTAAACCCGATGGTTTCAAGATGATTTTTTTAAAAGGATTTGGAAATGAAAATTATTATAGATTAGAAGTATTTGTAATTATTATTGTAGATGATTTTGCCACTTCAGGATATACAGTGATTTATTATGTTACTAAAGATTCGGGTAACCCATAATCTACGAAATGCATGGGCAAAGGAGGTGCAGATGTTCTGCAGCCTTGGTGTAGTCCGCTCTAGGAATAAAGGGATGCACTAATCTATTATTTATTTGAAAGGCTAGACTTAAGGGCCTATTTATGGGTAGGAACCCCTCGAGATTTGGTAACATATAGTTCTGTATGCTTGTAAATTGGTATCGTTTCAAAAAGTAATTTGTTTTTAGATATCGAAAATTCAAGAATAAAGTTCAAAGAGATAATTTCCATAAGGGTAATTAGATTTGAAAATCTAAATTTAAAGATTAAGCCTAAGTGGGTAGTTTTGGAAATTGCATATTGTTTGTCATCGTAGGCTCCATGAGTCCTATTTGCGCTAAAAGAACTACGTTGGCTTGATCTATTATCTAATTGGGTGCCCAATTAGATAGGGGTACGTAGGTAGCCACAAGTGGTAGTAATGCATCTCCAATAATAACATAATATATTTTTGTTTATTGTTTACTATATATCGTGTATCGATGTACTTTTCATGCTTACTATTTTATTCGAAATTTGGCATGCTTATTGAATTAGCAGGAATGGTTATTGTTGTCTTTCTCATCGGTGTTGTGCAGCGGTAGTTTACTTGTATTGGTATTTGGTATTTGGTATATATTAAAGCACACCTAGTAGATTAAATTGATTACTCTAATTTGTAAAATTGAAATTGTATCATATACATTAAATAGTGTTGAATGTTTATCAAATATCATATGTTAAAAAGATAGTTTTCATTTATAGAATTAGAATGAACGAGTTTTTTGGCAATTTTGACTTGTCCGAAAATCAGGGACGTTACAGGAGGTATCAACGCTTAGGTTAGGTACCTAAGTAAAATTTGTCTAGGTTAGTAAATCAACCTAGGAATTTTAAAAATTAAACTACCTTTACTCGATAAATAAAATGGATAGGGTAAGGCATCGTACCTCCAACCGGGTTATGGGTGATTATGACGACCCGCAATCCATACCCTTTGAATCGACAACAATCCACACATGTTCGACCCAAAAAGCAAAGGCTGACAGAAAGTCAAGAGAAAGAAAAGAATAGAGAGGAAGAGAAGAGAAGAAAGAGAAAAGATAGAACCAAAAAGAACAATACAGAATCTCACATCGCAGCGGAAAACATATAATATCATTTCAATGATCCTTACAAAATAGAAACTGTATATATATACACATCAATCAGAGATCAACAATCAATCAATAGTTATCAGCCTGAACATTTAAAATAACCTGTCCTCACAATTGCCGATAATATACAACAACAAACAAAGCACAGCGGATAATCAGAACAAGTACGTGTATACGAAAATGAAGATCTCCAGCTCTCCCGCTAAAGCTCCAAAAGCATCAAATCATAACCTATAAATATACTCGGTCTGACCTGAGCATTGAAAGGGAAGAATGCCCGGATCAGTCTGGTAAACCAGCGTGAGAAACACACTCAACTGAATTTATTAAATTACCAAACTTTTCCTTTATCAAAACAAAAGTATCTCGTAAGACAAGTCCACACATAAACACTGACTTGTTTTTACCTTACGATACTAAAACATATCATATCAAATCCTCTTATATTATAGTAGTGTCTACTACATACAAATAATATTAATCATAGCCAAAATTAGTACATTGATTAAATTGCAGATATAACCCAATTGGGTAATACAATCAAAATGGAAAACACGTAGTGGAGTTTGGATTTCCATACAAATGACCAGGTGAAGGGACTACCCTCCGGCGGTACATCTCTAAAAGAATGTACCGAGAAACCATCACAATGTTTCTCTACCAACACAAGACTGACCCACCTCTATAACTAGATGGTACCAAATATGTGATCCTCCGGTCGTTACCGACCTTTACCGAGGGCCCTCTAGCATACAAACCACAATAATCAGATACACGATGTCATAGCGTGCAAAGATATATCTAGAAGAGAATGATCATATCCTACTTGGAAATGACCCACTTAGCCTTGCTGCATCTAACCATGTTTTGATCATTTCCGGTTGATGAGGCTAGAGGTAATGATTACCTTTCACAATCACAATCACATCACTTATTCTACATGGCAATTTTCGTTAACTACTAATTGCCTTTCACAAAAATACAACCCTTATGCTCATACGTCTCAAGGAGGGTGTTAAGCTAAGAGAAGTTGCCTTCTCCGCCAGCACTGATGTACATTTGTAAAAATCAATGTACGTAATTTTTAGAAATGTAATGTCAGACAAACATCCATACAATTTGTCTACGAACAGAACAAACCGAAGGTACTTTTCTACCAAATCTAGTCGGAAAATCCCTAGGATTAGTAGCGAATAGTCCTCGAATTGGATATTTCATAATGAAGAGACCATTGCTACTAGATGTATATTGAGATTTTAACCCCAAACGATCAACAAGCAGTCCCCCACTATGAAAATCCGAAATATCAATATCATCACAAGCAACCTGCACAATGTTCGTATATACGTTGGTCCGAAGTGGTTTTCAGGTAAATCTGATCCCGGTCTCTTCGCACCAACAACGTAAAAGCGTTTCTCAACCTCACACAGAAACTAAGTCTCGTAGACTTATCACGTTTCCAACTTTCAACTTGCCATCCTTTGGGCCAAGAAGGAAGCTCGATATATTGGAGTAATACTCTGCACTATACGAATCAACATCCTCAACACAAACGATAATCAAGCCTACACAGAAGGCAACATACTAAGTGTACGACTAAATAGTTCCCACATCAAGTCGAGAAACTAAAATTTGGCCAAGTTCTGATAGTCGGTTCTTTAACTATCAAAACAAAAAAACGAATATTCAGCACCATAACAATCACTAGGCCCTTTTATTAATCTTTTATTGATTAAATCACTTGCCAAATATTCACTTCAATTTATCTAGAAAAAGATATAATCTCAAAATCATTTCAACATTGGAAAACATTTCCAAATACTTATTTAATAATAAGTAATTCACAATTCTATTTATTTTCAACACTTAGAAAATATTTCATATACTTAAATCGTGATTAAGTATATATTTTATTCTTTAAGGAAAACATTCTTATTAAACACATTTGTTTGGGTCAAAATGAATGTTGCGTAAAACATCATTACGACAACCCAAAATCAATAATATAGGGATTCAAAAATAAGATAGACATATAAATCCCAATACTATACAAAATATTTCCTTCCGTAAATCATCTACTATGACAACAGTGTTATAGTTCATCATTTCCTTATTTCTCGAAAACGTTTATTTCAACAATGAATGTTGAAGTCTATGGTTTCGATCCTTAACATAATTTAAAACATATTTTAATCATTTTATTCCATTTAATGATATCCAGTTTCCAAAAATATCCATTTTATTTAATATATTATTCACTGTCCAAAATCGTGAATATAAGTCTCTAACCAAATTCAACACTTGTACATATTTAATTAAAGGATTATCCACCGTTCAAAATTGTAGATATATCTCCTTCACCAAAATCATTACTATATTTAACTTATCAAAATAAGTTGATTTCACATTTATAAAACAACGTTCATAAATCCATTTATAACCCAATTATATACTAAAAATCCAAATTATAAGTTAATATCCTAAATTCTTTAAGATGATATACATATATGTGACGCCCCACCTCTATACCCACGCTAGCCAAGAACACTCCGGAGTAGTGCTGTCAACTAGCACGGAGAATAAGGCTGTTAAGGAGCGACCATCCATGTAATTGTTTATCACACGGTGGCTATAAATAATCTTCGGAAACAAACATAGAAATAATCATATCACAAATCAGTCACAGATATCCATATCACAAAGGCGGAAGAAGATATGAATATATAACTAACACATGAAAGTGTACATCAGAGTAGTGGTCAGTAAGATCCACGATAATACAAAAGAATAGCAACACGTGCTATACAAAAGAATACAACTATGAGTCTATATCTCAAGTGTATACAACAAAAACTGCTAATCTAAACAGTTAGCCAAAAGTCAGAGTGATGAATCCCTGGGAAGAAGTCAAGCAGAAGCACCTGTAACATCTCGGTCTGACCCGAGTATTATTTAAGAAAATAATAAACGGATCAGTCTAGCTATAAATATCAGATGACATGATATAACATAAAAGATATGGCATAAACATAAACATCCATAACGACATACCACTATAAGTATGTAAATAATGATCAACAGAAGATCAATCAATAAGAGATAATCAATATCACAAGAATCTTCTCAAAGATTCGAAGAGGGCATCATACCCTAAACTTGTACTCATAACAAGTCAATGACATAAATTCCAGAAATCAACACGAGAAATCCAGAAATCATAAAAAGGGAAAGAGGCCTATCACATGACGGTCCGAAGACCAAGGGGAGCTACCCCGCATGTGTGAATGGAATCACACAGATTGAGGTCAAGACTAACCAAAAAGCAGAAAGGTATGTGTGAATGGAATCACACAAGTGGTGTCTAGTCTAACCTTGCAATGAAAGAGACATCGCGCAATTGCTAGTCTAATTCATAAAGCGATCATCAAGATCAACGAGAAGTGTCAATTACACTAAGCTAGTAAATATAGAAGTTTAGCTTCATGTCCCATAACCAATTGCTTAACTTAAATATTTACGAACAAACTGTAAATCTTCACTAATAAAATTGTCACAAGAGGTTCAATCGAACAAGTCCAAGAATTAACCGACGAAGTGAACGCAAGCGTTTCATACCACTTGTTTTACTAAGTCGTTTAATTAGATTTCTCATCCGAGTGAGGTAAAGGCTTGTATATACTAATAGATTGGAAAACGGTTTAAGAAAAGAGCTTTGTTATTAAAAATAAAGTTGAAATTGTTTGTTAAAAGAGTTTTGATATTTACTACTAGTATTGAAACCTTTATATTATAAAGTGACAAAACACATAAGCAAGTGTAGAAACAATCAGTCACAAAGATCGCATACGGAGATGCGAATAAAATCCCAGGAAATCAGCTCAATGTTTTTCAAATAAGATCCCCTACGGAGGGGGGGTCCAGGAGGGGTGGCAACCCCCCTAGGTGGGGGTGCGGGGGCAACGCCACCGCTTACGGGGTTCGACCTGCCCTGTCAGATTGCGGGGGTCCAGGGGGCAGCGCCCCCGGCGGGGTGCGGGGCAGCGCCCCGACCAAAACGGTACGACCTAGTGAAGATAAAATGAGGTCTAGCGACCTAAGGACTCAAGGGTCTAACGACCTAACGACTCAAGGGTCATACGACCTAACGACTCAAGGGTCATACGACCTAACGACTCAAGGTTCTAACGACCTAACGACTCAAAGGGTCATACGACCTAACGACTCAAGGGTCATACGACCTAACGACTCAAGGGTCTAACGACTCAAGGGTCATACGACCTAACGACTCAAGGGTCATACGACCTAACGACTCAAGGGTCGAACGACCTAACGACTCAAGGGTCATACGACCTAACGACTCAAGGGTCCAACGACCCAACGACTCAAGGGTCCAACGACTTAAGGGTTGCACGACTTAAGGTAGGCCAGGAGCGACCTAACGAGATAAGGTCCAACGACCTACGAGTTAAGGGTCCAGCGACTTATCGGGATAACTCGTAACCGACTTAAGGGTTGCGTGACTGAAGGGCTGCACGACTTAAGGGTTAACTCGTAAACGACTCACGACATATGGATGAACGACTTAACTTCAAACGAGCTAAAAATGGCCAGAACGACCTAGGGTCAACTCGTGAACGACTCACGACCTATGGACGAACGACTTAACTCCGAACGAGCTAAAAATGGCCAGAACGACCTAGGGTTAATTCGTGAACGACTCACGACCTATGGACGAACGACTTAACTCCGAACGACCTAAAAAATGGCCAGAACGACTCAAGTGCAGAAAATTCAACAAAACGCTAAAAATTGGAGTTTTTCGCCAATCCAATCCAAACCAAATGCTAACATGCATGCAAAAATGATAGGGAATCATTCCCAACAGTCCAATATAGTTATAGGCTAGAATTGTGAGATAAAAATCTCACCTTTGCACTAAAGTTTATGAAGATGAAGCTTGAAAGCAAGGAGAAGCAATCCAAAGCTTGAATCCAATATCTTCTACTTGAATTTGGAGTTGAATGTTGGATTTGCAATTGAATTTGTGCTTAGAGTTTTAATTTCCCATTCCCTCCACCATTAATGCCAAAGCTTGATTAGTTAGGAAATTTATGAAGAGTGAGGAGAAGAGGGTTGGAACTTGGGCTTAATAGGCTAAACTAACCCAAAGTCCAAAGCGGGAAAAGTTAGTGAAATTTCACTAACTCCAAACCTATCGATGTTTATACTTAAAAAGTTGTAAACGACATTTCGAACTCAATGGAAGTGGTCTCGAGTCCTAATTTGACCGTTTGCAAAAAGTAGCTTTTCGGACCAAAATCCGATTAACGAGTTAATATTTAAATAAAATATTTAAATACAAACTCGATAAATATGCGGGTTGTTACAGACTCCCCTCCTTAAAGAAATTGCGTCCTCGCAATATATATAAGATGTAAATAAAAAGTAACAACCATAAAAGCATATTAACACAAGAGGAATTTTGAAATAAGAAGTTCACCTCTAGGAGAAGGAGTAAGCAAGTCCGGATGTGTACGCTCGATGAATTCTCTGGATTCCCAAGAACAATCCTTAGGATTTGAGGACCATTGAACCTTCACAAGCGGAACATCTTTATTTCGAAGTCGTTTAACCTCAGAAGCTATAACTCGAATAGGATGCTGCTCATAAGTTAAATTCGACGAAACTTCAATTTCTTCCACAACAGCAGGCTCAAGAATAGAATCGGAATCCCGAAGGCATTTCCGTAATTGAGAAACGTGAAATACATCATGCATAGCAGAAAACTGAGCCGGCAATGCAAGGCGATAAGCCATGGAACCAATACGTTCAGTGATAGGAAATGGCCCAATATATCGAGGCGCTAACTTTCCCGATCGACTGAAACGTACAACACCCTTCATAGGTGAAACACGAATAAAAACAGGATCCCCAACAGAAAATTCTAATTTCCTTCTTCGATTATCAGCATAGGATTTTTGTCTACTCTGGGCTTCTTTCATCCTATGTCGAATAAGTTCAATCTTTTCCGTGGAATCACGAATAAAGTCTGGACCTAAAACCAGCTTCTCACCGGCCTCAAGCCAACAAGAAGGAGATCGGCATGGCCTTCCGTAGAGTGCCTCGAAAGGTGCCATACCAATACTAGATTGGAAGCTATTATTATAGGAAAATTCAACAAGTGAAATATGATCTTCCCAACTTCCACCAAAATCAAGCACACAAGAACGAAGAAGATCTTCAAGAGTTTGATTCACACGCTCGGTTTGTCCATCGGACTAGGGGTGATAAGCGGTGCTAAAATTAAGCTTCGTTCCTAAAGCTTTTTGAAGACTCTTTCAAAATCCACTAGTAAACAATGGATCACGATCGCTAACAATAGAAGTAGGAACTCCATGCAATTTTACAATTTCCTTGACAAATAGTTTGGCCAAAAGAGGAACGGTTCGGTTAGACCGAACCGGAATAAAATGGGCGGATTTAGTAAGTCTATCAACAATCACCCATAAGCTATCATGACCCGAACGAGAATGGGGAAGGCCATCTATAAAGTCCATGGAAATTTGATCCCACTTCCAAATTGGAATTTCTAAAGGTTGCAATAACCCACCAGGCCTTTGATGTTCGGCCTTGACAAGTTGGCAAGTCATGCAACACTTAACAAAGTTAGCAACATCAGATTTCATTCCCTCCCAATAATAAAGTCGCTTCATATCAGCGTACATTTTACTACTACCAGGATGAATGGTGAATTTAGAACGATGGGAATCTTCTAAAATATTTTTACGAAGATCTCCAATATTTGGTACGATAAGTCTACCAAATTTTCGAATGCCGCCACGAGAATCAATATCAAAGTCTTTCAAACCTTCAATATCAATTTTATCCTTAACATTTTTTCCAAGAAGAGCCAATTCAGAATCTAGCCCTTGAGCTTCAAGAATGCGGTCTAAAAGAGAAGGATGAGCCTCAAGGCTACATAAAACAAGCGATGAGCATAAATCGGATACGCGCTCTCGAATCTCACAAGTGGATAAGATCTCGAGATCGTTCCATTCGGATATCATCATAGAAACAACTGCTTGTTGCTTACGGCTAAGAGCATCGGCGACACGATTACCCTTACCGGGGGTATAAAGAATATCAAGATCATAAGGTGCGAGGAACTCGAGCCAATGCTGTTGACGTAAATTAAGTTCTTTTTGAGAAAATAAATATTTCAAAGACTTATGATCCGTGTAAAGAATAAATTTCTCTCCCAATAGATAATGACGCCACATTCGAAGGGCGAAAACAATAGCCGCGAGCTCTAGATCATGTGTGGCATATCTAGTCTCGGCCGGCTTCAATTGCCTAGAAGCATAAGCAACAACACGTTCTTTTTGCATAAGAACGGCACCCAAACCAACGTGACTAGCATCGGTATAAACAACAAAATCTTGATTACCCTCGGGAATCACAAGAATAGGAGCATCGGAAAGGAGTTCTTTCAATTTCTGAAAAGAGGCTTCACATTTGTCCGACCAAATGTATTTAACTCCCTTCTTAGTCAAGCCAGTAAGAGGCACGGCAATCTTAGAAAAGTCTTTAATAAAACGGCGGTAATAGCCCGCCAATCCGAGAAAACTACGAATCTCTGTCACACTCTCCGGTCTCTTCCAATCTTGAATCGCTTCGATCTTTGAAGGATCCACGGATATTCCGGATTCGGAAATAATATGACCAAGAAACTTCACACGAGATTGCCAAAAGTGGTATTTAGAAAATTTCGCCTTTAATTGATTACTCCTAAGTGTTTCCAATACAATCCTAAGATGTTTCTCATGTTCCTCCTCGGTTTTTGAATACACTAGAATATCATCAATGAATATGAGAACAAACCGATCGAGGAAATCTTTGAAAACTCGATTCATGAGGTCAACGAAATAAGCTGGAGCATTCGTTAACCCAAATGGCATAACAAGCCATTCATAAGATCCATATCGAGTACGGAATGATGTCAAAGGAATGCTATCCTCAACGATACGAAGCTGATGGAAACCGGTAGCCAAGTCCAATTGTGAAAAGACCTTAGCACCACTAAGCTGATCGAATAGATCATCAATCCGAGGTAAAGGATATTTATTTTTAATAGTAAGATCGTTAAGCTTGCGATAATCAACGCAGAGCCTCAGAGTACCATCAGATTTCTTTACGAAAATAGCCGAAGCTCCCCAAGGCGAGGAACTAGAGCGAATAAATTGCCTCGTCTCCAACTCAGATAATTGTTTACGCATCTCCTCATTTTCCTTATTGGACATGCGATAAGGAGGACGAGTAATAGGTTGAGCTCCAGAAACAAGATTAATTCTGAACTCAATTGCTCGTTTAGGTGGCAAACCTAAAACGGGCTCGAATATGTCGGAAAATTCACGAACAACATGAATACGAGAAATAATATCATCTTCATTATCATCATCGTTATCACGAGGATTTAAAGAATATAAAGATGCCACCAAACAGGATTCTGAATCTTTAAGATTAACAGAAATCTGATTAACAGATAGTGGATGACGGAGATGAATAGCCCGTTCAGGACATAGGATATGGGCTTGATAACGGTTAAGCCAATCCATTCCCAAAATTATTCCAAAGCCTAAGTAACGCATGACATGCAAATCGGCTAGGAAAGAAAGATCGCAAAAAATAATCTCCACATCTTTACAAAGCAAACTAAGAGTTGCGGATCCACCAACAGGATTCGCAATTTTTAAAGAAGTCATCAATGCAGTAACACTTAAAGAAAAAGTGTCTACCAGTTCCTTTGATATAAAAGAATGGGATGCACCCGTATCAAAGAGAACTCTAATAGGTTGATCATGAAATAAAATAATACCATCAAGAATGGAATGAGAAATACCTTGGCCACGAGATGTGTTGCCAGGGGCTTGAGCCACATTTAACTTTCCCTCATTCCTGCTTTTACGTTTGAGGCATTGATGTATAAAGTGATCTGGGCTCTTACAATAGCGACAAGATTTGGGCTTAGAGCACTTATTCGCATAATGATCCCCAGACCCACAGTTGAAGCAACTCGCACCACTAGGAGAAGGAGACTTTGCCGCAGGGGTTGCCTGCTTACCCTTTTTGTTGGGATAAGGACCCTTGAATTTGTTTGGCCTCTTCTTGTTGTTGAAGTTTGGTTTAGCGCCTTCCACTTCAACATCACTCTCTCTATCAGCCTCTTCAAGACGAAGAGCGATATCGACGAGTTGATCAAATGCGACTTCTAGTTTCAGGAGCAGTGGCTTCTTAAGATTCTTATTTAAGCCATAAACGAACCTCTGGTTCTTCTTCAATGGGGTGTTGATGTATTCAACCCCATATTTGGAAAGCGACTCGAAGGCTGCGACGTAATCAGTCACAGAGGATTGACCTTGAACAAGGTCTATAAAACGTCGAGCCAAGGTTACTTTCCCAGCTTCTGGTACAAACTTTAACTCGAAGCGTCCCTGAAATTGCTCCCAGGTGAGATCCGCTTCATTAATTTCTGAAATAAGGAGTTCGTACCAGTCCAATGCTCTCTCCTGGAGCATGCTGGAAGCCACCTGAACGCGGTGGAGATCGATAAGGTTCATGCGAGAGAAGATTCGATCACATGATTTTAACCAAGCCTGGACCTCGATGATATTTTCCGAACCTTTGAAGGGCTTCCCACCCAAGTTGGTGTAATCGCTGCACAAGCGTGCAAATCCCGACTTTGGGTGAGTGGGTTCTGGGTTAGCTCCAGCTGCTTGAGCATTAGTTACTAAATCAAGAAGCTGTTGAGCAGTCATAAAAACTCCATCCGGAGGAGCAGCACCAGATGATCCAGTTCTGGGACGGCCTGGTCTAGACATTCTCTTCCTTAAAGAAAGAAAGAAGAGAAGGAAGAAGGTTATTCACCAATGAACACCAAGCAATCTTGATAGATAAAACAAGGAATCATAAAGGAAATAGGATGAATCGGTACGAAGACTCGAATTAATCCTATGGTATGACTCCTAAGATAGACTTAGGACGATGATCCTTGTTAAGTTATTCTACATTGTTCCGAAGTTTGGCTCTGATACCAAGCTGTGACGCCCCACCTCTATACCCACGCTAGCCAAGAACACTCCGGAGTAGTGCTGTCAACTAGCACGGAGAATAAGGCTGTTGAGGAGCGACCATCCATGTAATTGCTTATCACACGGTGGCTATAAATAATCTTCGGAAACAAACATAGAAATAATCATATCACAAATCAGTCACAGATATCCATATCACAAAGGCGGAAGAAGATATGAATATATAACTAACACATGAAAGTGTACATCAGAGTAGTGGTCAGTAAGATCCACGATAATACAAAAGAATAGCAACACGTGCTATACAAAAGAATACAACTATGAGTCTATATCTCAAGTGTATACAACAAAAACTGCTAATCTAAACAGTTAGCCAAAAGTCAGAGTGATGAATCCCTGGGAAGAAGTCAAGCAGAAGCACCTGTAACATCTCGGTCTGACCCGAGTATTATTTAAGAAAATAATAAACGGATCAGTCTAGCTATAAATATCAGATGACATGATATAACATAAAAGATATGGCATAAACATAAACATCCACAACGACATACCACTATAAGTATGTAAATAATGATCAACAGAAGATCAATCAATAAGAGATAATCAATATCACAAGAATCTTCTCAAAGATTCGAAGAGGGCATCATACCCTAAACTTGTACTCATAACAAGTCAATGACATAAATTCCAGAAATCAACACGAGAAATCCAGAAATCATAAAAAGGGAAAGAGGCCTATCACATGACGGTCCGAAGACCAAGGGGAGCTACCCCGCATGTGTGAATGGAATCACACAGATTGAGGTCAAGACTAACCAAAAAGCAGAAAGGTATGTGTGAATGGAATCACACAAGTGGTGTCTAGTCTAACCTTGCAATGAAAGAGACATCGCGCAATTGCTAGTCTAATTCATAAAGCGATCATCAAGATCAACGAGAAGTGTCAATTACACTAAGCTAGTAAATATAGAAGTTTAGCTTCATGTCCCATAACCAATTGCTTAACTTAAATATTTACGAACAAACTGTAAATCTTCACTAATAAAATTGTCACAAGAGGTTCAATCGAACAAGTCCAAGAATTAACCGACGAAGTGAACGCAAGCGTTTCATACCACTTGTTTTACTAAGTCGTTTAATTAGATTTCTCATCCGAGTGAGGTAAAGGCTTGTATATACTAATAGATTGGAAAACGGTTTAAGAAAAGAGCTTTGTTATTAAAAATAGAGTTGAAATTGTTTGTTAAAAGAGTTTTGATATTTACTCCTAGTATTGAAACCTTTATATTATAAAGTGACAAAACACATAAGCAAGTGTAGAAACAATCAGTCACAAAGATCGCATACGGAGATGCGAATAAAATCCCAGGAAATCAGCTCAATGTTTTTCAGATAAGATCCCCTACTGAAGGGGGGTCCAGGAGGGGTGGCAACCCCCCTAGGTGGGGGTGAGGGGGCAACGCCACCGCTTACGGGGTTCGACCTGCCCGGTCAGGTCGCGGGGGTCCAGGGGACAGCGCCCCCGGCGGGGTGCGGGGCAGCGCCCCGACCAAAACGGTACGACCTAGTGAAGATAAAATGAGGTCTAGCGACCTAAGGACTCAAGGGTCTAACGACCTAACGACTCAAGGGTCATACGACCTAACGACTCAAGGGTCTAACGACCTAACGACTCAAGGGTCAAACGACCTAACGACTCAAAGGGTCATACGACCTAACGACTCAAGGGTCATACGACCTAACGACTCAAGGGTCTAACGACTCAAGGGTCATACGACCTAACGACTCAAGGGTCATACGACCTAACGACTCAAGGGTCTAACGACCTAACGACTCAAGGGTCATACGACCTAACGACTCAAGGGTCCAACGACCCAACGACTCAAGGGTCCAACGACTTAAGGGTTGCACGACTTAAGGGATTAGGCCAGGAGCGACCTAACGAGATAAGGTCCAACGACCTACGAGTTAAGGGTCCAGCGACTTATCGGGATAACTCGTAACCGACTTAAGGGTTGCGTGACTGAAGGGCTGCACGACTTAAGGGTTAACTCGTAAACGACTCACGACCTATGGATGAACGACTTAACTCTGAACGAGCTAAAAATGGCCAGAATGACCTAGGGTCAACTCGTGAACGACTCACGACCTATGGACGAACGACTTAACTCCGAACGAGCTAAAAATGGCCAGAACGACCTAGGGTTAACTCGTGAACGACTCACGACCTATGGACGAACGACTTAACTCCGAACGACCTAAAAATGGCCAGAACGACTCAAGTGCAGAAAATTCAACAAAACGCTAAAAATTGGAGTTTTTCGCCAATCCAATCCAAACCAAATGCTAACATGCATGCAAAAATGATAGGGAATCATTCCCAACAGTCCAATATAGTTATAGGCTAGAATTGTGAGATAAAAATCTCACCTTTGCACTAAAGTTTATGAAGATGAAGCTTGAAAGCAAGGAGAAGCAATCCAAAGCTTGAATCCAATATCTTCTACTTGAATTTGGAGTTGAATGTTGGATTTGCAATTGAATTTGTGCTTGGAGTTTTAATTTCCCATTCCCTCCACCATTAATGCCAAAGCTTGATTAGTTAGGAAATTTATGAAGAGTGAGGAGAAGAGGGTTGGAACTTGGGCTTAATAGGCTAAACTAACCCAAAGTCCAAAGCGGGAAAAGTTAGTGAAATTTCACTAACTCCAAACCTATCGATGTTTATACTTAAAAAGTTGTAAACGACATTTCGAACTCAATGGAAGTGGTCTCGAGTCCTAATTTGACCATTTGCAAAAAGTAGCTTTTCGGACCAAAATCCGATTAACGAGTTAATATTTAAATAAAATATTTAAATACAAACTCGATAAATATGCGGGTTGTTACAATATATATGTACACATATAAGAAAATTTTGAAACTAACACTTAGTTGAATTGTTTAATTAAATAAGTTAATTAAAATTAATTAATAAATAATAAAATACACACACACATATATATATATATCTGTATGTGTGTGTGCGCGCGGGCGTGTGTGTAATCACTAATATTATGGTATACATATTAAACTAAAATGTTTAATTGAATAACATAAAATTTATTAAATGTTAGTTAATCGAATTAATTAAATAAGATTTAATTCATATATTATACATAAGATTATTAGATAAGTCCATTAAGGTATAAAAGTCATATAATAATTAAGCTTGTATAATATGAATTTATAATAAAAACTGGAACAATAAGAAACCAAAATGAATCTTAAAGGATAAATACATATGTATAGTACGTATATTGTGATTTTCGATGTGTTTGACACTTGAATCACAATGGTATTCATAAGAAATATATTATCCCATAAGTTAATATCACTCAATTAGAAATATTAAAGATTATGAATCTTTAATATATTGTCCTCCACCACTTATATATTAATAAATAACATGCACACTCCTTAGTTGTTGAGCTTTTCTCAAGATAGTGATGTTATGTATAGTGCTTTTAATATATTGAATAGATGAGGCAAGATAGCTGCACATATTTGTTGAGCTTTAGTCATGGTATGTGCACTATACTTAGGCCATCGCAAATGGTGGGTATGAGTGGGTAATCTCTTTTATTTGTTAAGCTTTCCTAAAGGTAAAGTCAAATTAGAAAACGGAACCATGGGTAGGAGTTGCATGTGACACAATCGACAAGGAGTTATCGATGGCATACGAGCCAATGATCTGTTGAGCTTTCATCAAGATTAGAATCCCAAGGCATATATGTCCTAACACCACCATAGAAATTTAAATAAGGGTTTTAAGAAACATAAAAATCTTGTGGGATCCTTCAAATAAAATGAAATTATAACTGATGTGCATGTAAAAATGTATATTTTTACTTCCATGCTTAATCTTCTTCTATTTAAATAAATGGCATATTATGGTATTTTTACATATTTTTATCAAATTCTATGAGCATTTTCAAATCATCATCCACTCATCTACATTTGGGAAAAATAGTAATTTGTGTAAGCATTTATTTCGAGAAATTTTTTTGTAGGAAATTGAGTGCAAATTAGAATAGGCTTCATTGATATATGCATGCATAAGAAGTGGAAGCCAAAAGAATACAAAGAAGAAGGAATTTAATCAGTATTGAGGAGTCCACACATAGGATTTTACCGCTTAATGGTTACTTGGTGGCCGCACATGGTCATAGGCAAATTTGGTAGCTTTCTAAAAGATAATAGGATTTTAGAGCATGTATAAATTACCCTCTTATGTTCATAAAAAAGGATCGTGTTTTTTATGCATAAAGTCATCATAAAAAAATCAGAAATAAAAGCTTCTTTTTAATGGCTTCTTAGCCATCTTCTTTTTATGCAACTTTCTTTCTATGGTTTTTTTATTTCATGCTCTTATGAGGACCTATTTCGTTGACCTGTAATGTTCTCGATTTTTGAGTCGAATTAAAGTTGGTAATTTAAATAAATTTTTGAATTAAATTAAGAATTTAACGGTGAGTTAATTTGAATCTTTCCAAATTAAATGAAACATTTGTTTGTTTATATATATATATATATATGAATTGATTTTAAATAGAATTTAAATTTGAAAAAATCTAAAAATATTTATTTTAAAATTATATTGAATTTGAAAACATTTTATTTCAATTGTAGATATTTTATAAATAAAATGGATTTATTAATTTTATATTTCTAAGGAACTAATGTACATAGATATATATATATATAATTATTTATTAGTAATGAATAATTTAATTTCAAGTCATTTGTTTTAAAATTGTATAAGTACAAAATAAAATGTATGAATGCAAATGTAAGACAAGAATAAATATAAAAGCTTTGATATGTATAAATATCTCTTTTGAAATTAATAAGTTAAAAATATTTTGTATAATACATACAACATAAGAGATAAATAAATTCACAAATTATAAAATGAAAAAGTTCAAACCATAAATTATACATTAATTTAAATGAAGGTCTAGACATAAATTTACTTGCTTTAAACAAGTGTAGGCTAAAGGAAATGGATAATTTACAAGTGTTAACAAAAATAACAAGTGGCATTTCATCTTAAATTTAATTTACATGTAAAAATGATTAAGGAAATCAACCAGGCTGTTAGGTTCTCATTTCTAAACTTTCAAACCTGAAAGAATCAAAGCATGCAAATTAAACTCACTGTATCAAGCTTCAGGAATCAAAAACAAAACAGAATGAAAATCAAAACCAATTTCAAAATTGAAAGAAATTCAACCTTCACGAGATTCCAACCTGAAAATAAGATCAAGTTTTCGGATTCAAAGCAGCAAATCTGAATTAAGCAACTAGCAAACAGGCAACAAATCAATTTCCAGATTCACAGCAAACCTGCTCTCAGTTCAAAGTCTCTCTGTTTTCATATCTTCAGGCGAGCAAACCACTATTTTAAATCCTGAATTTGTTTATTAACTTTATATATGTGAAGTGAAGTAATGAAAAGGTATTGCATATCTATATAAATATGTGAAGATGCTTGTGCATGCTTGTGTGTATATGCATGTTGATGTTCTATATAGGTCACAAGTTTTAAACCATGATAACAAAATTCAAAATCCAAGCCTCTAATCTCTTTCAGGCTTTGATGTTCGAATAGAATGTGTTTGAATTAACACAACCTTAAATTTAAAAATATATTTAGGTAAAATTGATAAAAGCATTTTCTGGAAATTGAAAATACAGTGAAAAAGAATCAAAACATCCCAAAATTTGATTATCAAGTTTCAACGATTTGATTATATAATTTGAATCATATTCGAAATTTTGAATTTTGATAATGAAATTAAATTTTAAGGTTGGTATTGAATGTGAAATTTGTAGTTGAACGGAAACCACATTATTGTCAAATTCCGTCGATGACGACGTTTCACGGGTCGAGCTTTCTGTCAAAGCTAGCTTGTGAGTAGGGGATTCATGGAAAAATGTTCAAGATTTTTTTACGATTGTGGTGGTTGGGTGAATTAAATCTAGGGTTTAAAACCAGGTTGTGCTCGACAAGGTTTCAGAGACAATTCCATCACTTTAGCGGATCGGACAAGGCTGGGGCAGTGGAAACGAAGTATGGGTTGTCGACGAAGAACTGATTGTGATGGCGAGGCTTCAAATGGTTTTGATCGGCGATGCGAATCGATTTTGTGACTAGTGTTTGGTTCTAGGTAGTCTCGAATGGCTCGATTACGAGCTCGACGTCATTTCGTCAATCTGGGTTGTTGAGATGATACCATAGGTCACCAGGGACCTGAAGACAACGGCGATGATGATTGGCGATCGCTCAGGCGATCATGCACGTGCACGAGTAACTTCATGTATCTGGGTGGTTTTAGGATCAGGGAAGAAGAGAAATGACTCGGGTTTTTGTTCGCGATGAATCGTGTTTGACTCGAAGACGTACTCGGGTACGGTATCGGGATTGGAACGGGAATACGTTAGCATGTTTAAAGTTTTAAAATAAATAAAAATAGAAAATAAAAAGAAGAGCAGAAGAAAGGGGAAGTGACTCGGGGGAAATTCAGGGAAGAATCGAAGTTAGGCACGGGTAAAGCAAGTGCGGGCTTGGGTTTTTGATTATTTGGGCTCGGGTTTTAGTGGGTTTAATACAAGCTTTCAAAGATTAAACTTTAAAGCTAAATTTGTTTTAAAATTGTTTCAAGGATAATTAATGGCCTGTAATGATAATTCTTAAGTTTATTTAGAACTTAATTAGTAGTATGATTAAGTAGTTAATTTAGATAAAAGGTTTATCTTTAATTAAATGGAGCTTTGATTAATTTAAGAACCATTAATTAATTTAAAAAGTAATTTGTAAATGTAATTAATTTTATAGGTTGATTAATTAATATAGGTAACAAAAGGGTAGTTAATTACTTAATGAATAATTTATGAATGTGATGAATCTTTAATGAAAGTAATTAAAGATAAATTACTCAATAAGATTAATTAAAGGATAATTAATTGATTAAAGGTTAATTAATTAAATGGTAATTAATTAGGGTAATTAATTTGAGGATAATTAATTAGTTAATGATTGAAGTTGATTAATTAAGCAATTAAAGGATAATGACTCAATTAATTTGTGATTTATTAATATAAGTGATTAGGGATAATCACTTATTGTAATTAATTAAGGATAATTAATTTAATGGTAATTGATTAAGGATCAATTAATTAATGCAATTAATAAAGAAAAATTAAATAATTGAAGGTTAATTATTTAATAATTAATCGTTAATTAATTTTAAAGGTTAATTAGTCAAGATTTCTAATTAATTAATATTAATTAACCATGATTAGTAATTTATTCATAAGTGATTATCTGATTTAAATTAATCAGATGATTATAAATCTTACTTATGGATGTTTGGGTTGTATTGAATGCTTTGAATTGTTTGTTATCTCTGATGTGTGATACTTCGTGATATAAATTATTTTGATTCGAGCTGTGATGAATGTAATTTGTTTATCTATGATGAATTTATATTGTTTATCTGTGTGTATCTGTAAATGAAGATAAGTGTTATAGGATTATACCACTTATCGATATTGTGTGCTTGAATCTGTAATGATTGATGATGTTGCATTATTGTGTAAAACCACTGGACTACACTATACACACAAATATGGATTTCACGAGGAAATCGGTTAAGTCACGGATATTTTGAAATCAAATTATTATTTTGTTTAAAAGTTGAAGTTTGAATCTAAATGATTTTGGAAATAGAATTGGGTTGAATATGAAAAGCTTTTGAAAAGAAGTTTTAAAAGATAAAAGTTATTTTGAATAACTTGATAAAGTTTTGAAATTTAAATGGTTTGATTTGAATTGAAATTCAAGATTTGAAACTAAGTTCTATGAATATGTGTTTGAAAATTGTGGTTTAAAAAGGGTATATGAGTTATATAATGTATTCATATGGGTTTTAAACCATTTTAAAAGTATTATTTTGGGAATTTGAATTTAACCCAAGTTTATACCTGAAGGGCTTTAACTAGTGCAAATGTAATCGGATTTTTTCGAAACGAAAACTCTTTATTTTCAAATGATAATGGCTTTCAAATAAAGAAAGGATTTACAGTTTTTGTTGGAAGGGTTTCAAATTTGAAATGAAATCGTTTTTAAAGCTATGAATGAACCTTTGCTAAAGATTGGCGAACTTTGTTTCCAAAATAATAAAAACTTAAAGGTGTATCTTTTGTATAAAAGATTTGGAATTGCAATTGTTTTGAAAGGCTATGAATGAATCTTTGTGAAAGATTGGTGAATCTTGTAAAGTGAATCTTTTTGTTTAAAATATTTGAAATGGTAATTTGTTTAAACCATTTGAAAGAAAGGTTTTGGGCTTTAAGTTGTGACTTAACTAAGATCCCATATATCCATATGGTTTTAAAATATGTGCTCATTATTCGATTTAGGTGGGTGTGACGACCCGGCTTTCTCTCCACAGAATGTCACATCATCTTGAAGAAAGAAAGGGATAGAAAAGAGAAAATATAGAGAAGAAAGAAAGAAAACAATATCAGAATCTCAACAGCGGAACGAATAAATTATATTAATCACGTAAATATTACATAGTATCATATACATCAGAGTTACACAGCTTATACAACACATACTAGACCGTTATAAACCCCTGTCTAGTTATACAACTCAATATACAATACAGATATCAACACAGGGGAACCACTATCTATTTACAACGTTGAAGCCTCCTGCTCCATATCTCTACCAGAATACGTCAAAGCTAACCTGAATCCCTTGGCTACTCGTAAAAATTTGAGTATACAAAGTTTAAGAAAACAGAAATAAACTCCGGGTCAGACATGGGTCTGGTGTGAGTAACAGGTTAAGGTTGCTTAACTTTTAAAACCTTTGAAAACAAAAGGTATCACATAAGACTCCCCACACATAAACATGGGTAAGCTTTTACCTTACGCTAACCAAAACATTTGATAGGAAATCCGGTGATATTATAATAGGTCTAGGGTTTTCAAGTAAGTAAGAAATAGCTGAAATTGTTACATGATTAAATTCCAGCATATGAGCCAGAAAAGTGGGTAATACAATCAAATCTGATGGCACTTATTGGATTTTGGATTCCATATAATGGCAGGGCTATGGGGTACCGCCCGTCATAGTATATGGCCTAGATCAACGTACCGAGGATGCACCCTAAATCCCTTACAACACAAGGCCGGAACCACCCTTACTGGACAGTCCCGAACAAGACAACCCCAGCAGTTGGAGCTCACAACTGCCCACACAGCTGAATAAAAAGGGACCTCTAGACAGGGGAAAATCTCGTCTTACTTGGGCATGACCCACTTAACCTTGCTGCACCTCCTCTATTTTAGTCATTCTCCGTTGATGAGGCTTGAGGCTGCGATTACCTTTATAGAACACATCTATCTTAGAATGCTTATCGTCCACCTGATGATGTTCTGAAAGCATTCAATCCATACAAGTTCGTTCCGGGTTCGAACGAAACCGAAGGCATTATCTCGTTACACTCATTTTGGAATCACTCTTAGAGTTAACGACGATAACCCTTGCACTCTAAATCTTCATCTTCACTTGAGATTCACGACCTATCATTAATTTGAATCGATGTGGTTTTCGGATATCCAAATATGGAAACCCAATCCCGGTCTCATCAAAATCCAAAACGCCATCTTTTAGGTCCAAGTTGTTTTAAAGTTTAAAACAATTTCAATTCTATTATCTATATACACATAGATAGATAATTCACAATATCACAATAGATAATCTACATTATCATCATAAACATATAATCTACATTATTATCACAAATAAATAATTCACATTATCATTATACTTTAAATCAAAGCATCCATATCACACAGCATCACTTATCTCATATCTGAGATCGCAAACCATTCAAGGCAAACAATATCATGTAGCCATACATAAATAAGGATCTAATAATCACACCATTTATAATTAATTTAAAATGAATTAAATTAATTACTTGCATCTCTAATTAATTTAAAGTGAATTAAATTAATTACTTCATCATTATAAATCTTGCTTACATAACCACTAATTAATTACAAATCAATTAATTAATGATTCTCTAATTATCCACCTTAATTAATCACCCTTGATTAATTATTCTTTAATTATATTCAAGTAATTATCTTAAAATAATTTCACAAATTAATTATTCTAAATCAAATACAGTAATTAACCTTTAATTACTTCATTAATTAATTAACTATAATTAATTACATCAATCCTTAATTAATTACATTAATTAATTACCTTTAATCACTTATCATTGATTAATTAATCTTAATTAATCAACCCTTATATTAATTAATGCTCCCTAATTACCTTTTTATTTAATTACTTTATTTAAATTAATTACAATAAGTAGTTAATCTTTAATTAAACCACAATTATTAATCACTCTTAATTAATCACATTCAGTAATTAATCTTTAATTAAACCACAATTATTAATCACTCTTGATTAATCACATTCAGTAATTAATTACCTTTAATTACTTCATTAAATAAATTAATTACTTCTTAGTTAATTATCTCAATTAATCCCTTGATTAATTACACAAAGTAATTTAATCCAAATTACTTCCATTATTAAATCATCTTCCATTAACTACATCCGGTAATTATCCATTAAGTACTTCACTAAGTAATTACACTTCATTAATTACATTAAGTAATTATGCTTAACAAATCATTCAGTGATTATCTTAAATTAATTTAAACTTAATTAACTTAAACTAATCACATTGAACTCAATTCATCACAATGAGTAATTACTTCCTTAATTACTTTCATTAAGTAATTATACTTAACCAATTTCACAAATGATCATCATTAATTAATTAATCTACTTAATTATTAAAATTAATCACATTAATTAATTATTAAATAATCCTAAGTTAATGACCTTCATTAACTATTAGCAATTTTACTTTTCTTAAGTACTTAACTTAGATTAACATTATTAATTACAAATTAATTAATCTTTAATTACCCATTAATTAATCTCTAATTATATAATTAATTAAGTGTTAGCTGTAACTTAATTAATCCTTAATTACTAGATTAATTAATCTTTAATCATTAATTAAAATCTAATTAATAATGTTTAATTACAAACTAATTATTCCCTAATTAATTTATCTTAAACTTTGACTAATTAATTTAAACCTTTAATTACTTATTTAATTAATCCAAATCATTAATTAATTAAGTAAATTAATTATCCATTTTAATTACAAATTATTAAATCTTTATTTATTTAAAGATAAAAACATCTTCTTATTAATGATCAAATTATCATTAACAAAGCATTTAAAATCAATATACTTCAAATTTTCTTTCAAATTTCATTTTAAATTTAAGATTTAAAATGAATACAAATAACTTAAACAAAGTTTAAAACAATTTAAAAACCTTTCTATTTCACAAGTTAAAGAAATATTTATCTTATAAAAGAAGCTTAAAAGGATTTTAAACCAAATTTATTTTTAAATTCAAATCAATTTAAAATACACTTTAAATATTCAAAATTGTTTAAAACAATTCAAATTTTAAAAACTTCCTTTAATTTCAAAACTGGAATAACGATTTGGATTTGAATCTAGATTTAAACTTAACTTGAAAACTTATTTACAGTTTAAAACTATATTTTTAAATTCAAACTATTTAAACATTTAAGGTTGTTAAAAATAAATTAAATTTTAAAACTTTATTTTATTCTAAACAGAGATTCAAACAAACTTGAATTCCAGATTAAAACTTTGATTTAAAACTTATTTTAAATCTTTACTTTTCATTTAAACTCGGTTTTTAAATTGCATTTTAAAATTTAAAAACAGAACAAAACATGTTTCTGTTAAAACCTGTAACAAATATTTAACACGAGCCACCATCATTTTGCTTCGAGCCAAAACCAAACTTCCTCGAGCAAAACTACCCAATACTTCGAGTCAACACATCAATTAACTCGAGTACAAATCAAACCAAAGTTCACCAGAAAATGCAGTGCACCGTGCACATGCACGTTGAGGCTGATCATCTTTGGCCACCACCGGTGGTCTTCCCACATCAACAGCCCCTCAAACTCCACACCACATTCATCAGATCGTTACATCAAACTCGAAACCAAATTTGAGTTTCAAACCAGATCTGGAAGTTCAAAACTGGAACCATCTACCAACCTGGAAACTGCCTCGACCACAAAACTCCAATCACCAGAAAATCTACAACTCCGGCCATGACTTCGTCCACGACCAAGCTATCATCACCTAAAACCCCATCACACTCGATCAACCCAAACGGTTGTGGTGGTCAAATTACTAAGCCTAGCTAAAACTAGGGTTCTAAACAAAAATCCATAGCTGCTACCTCCTTGATGAATTACATCACAAACAGGCAATTTTCCCATCAACTACAATCACTCCTCCATTATCACCTAAGATCCAGACCCTTCCAATCACTTTTATCACCAGAAAACCCCAAATTTCCCTTTTCAGTTCAAAAAAGAACTGCACACCCATCCCCAAACTAAAAACTATGATTTTAGTTTTAAAATTCATGTTTTTGTTTATGTAATCAATTTATAATACTGAATTTATAAATTACAATGTTTGAGTTTTGATTTATATTTACATACACTGTTGTTTTCATATTTTCAGAGACAATTAGGCTTTATTTTGACTTAATTAAATTTTTAAACGTTAATCCATGATAAAACAAACAACTTTTGTTTGATAATTAAATCCTATCAAAAACTAGATCAAGTGGTAAGGAATTTAAATGGAATTTTTGAGCCTGGGAAAAACAAAAGAGACAGAGCACACATAAAAACAGCATGCATATCCAAACATTCATATGTATACACAACATACTTCACAATACATATTCATTTCAACACACTAGCATGCAAGCAAATTTACTTTAAGTTTTAAAAGTTACTCACCTGATTTTGAAGAAGACAGAGCTTCCCAGATTCATTTTGAAAAGCTTTTGAAAACTGGTTTCCATTTTCTTTAAAACTTTGTTCTTGAATGCTGAAATGTTGCTTGCTTTAAAACTTTAAAACTGGAATGCTATCTCTAGTTTGAAAAGATGTAGTTGCATGCAGAGATGACTGTTTGAACATGCTTCCAGATTGAAGAAAATATAATGCAGGCTACAGATATGCTTTGAAATAGTTACAAGGAATTTGTTTTTGTTTGAAGATTTGTTTACAGGTTAATGAAAAGCTTTGCAAACTTGATATTGCAAAAGTATTACAGATTTTAGTTGATTTCTGGTTTTGTTTGAACTTAAGAGATAAATTACAGGTTAAAGATGGTTACTGATTTTGTTTTTGGAGCGTTCTCAGATTTGTATTTGATTTGGAAAAATGGTTGCAACTTGGTTATAAAGATTTTATTTCAGCTCTGAACTTAGCTTTTGAAAAAGAAAAAAAAGAATGAAGAAAAGAACAATAGTTATATAAAGGCTAAAATGTTTTAAAAATAAAAATGAAAGAAAAACTAAATTAAATTACACTTGTCTTATGTCATATTAATTATCTAACACTTGTTATAATGAGGCTTTAAAATTATAACACATGTCCTTTTAAGGTTAATTAATATTTAGTTAAATGTTAATAAAGGTTAATATAGACTTATACTTAATTAATTATCTTATGGTTACTTATTTATATGTAGATAATTTTAAAAGAAATAAATCCAATAATATTTATAAAATAAAAGTTTATACATATATTTAGAAATCCAAAAAAAATTTAAAATATTTATACTTTGAATTCCAAAACTTTAAATTCAAATCAAATTCTAAAATTCAATTTTGAAATCAAGTTATATATACACAAATTAAATTTAAAATAACAATGCTATTTTTATTAAAATTTATTTGTAAAAACAATATATTATTGTTGTTGTTTAAAAATAACTCATTTATCAACTTAAAATAATTTATAAAAGAAATCATCTCTTTATTAATAAATTTCTTATTTTATCAAACTGTATTTAAAAAGAAAACAAAACAAACCTTTTTGTTAATTGATTTAAATTTAGACTTAAGCTAAAATAAATTTTAAACAATTTACCTTAACAATTTAAAACCATATAGTTATTTATTAAATACCTTGAAAAGCTTAATATTAAATAAAATCAAATTTCCAAATTACCCAAAAATATTAGAATTTGAAAATATGCTTTGCTTATTAAATTAAAACAAAGCTTATCTATTTACAATATATATAAATATATACATTATAAATAGAAAACAGTTTAATTAGCTTTTAAAAAGATAAAATCTACCAATTATATTTTTATTAAAAGAAGATTACTAAATCAATTCAAATTTTATTAACAAAAATTATCAAATCAATTTAATTTTTAATGCAGATTATTAAATTGATATTGCCAAAATTTCCGGGACATAACACCGGGAGGGGACCTTTGTGTCATAAAACTCATTTCGAATAATGATAAGACCAAAAGGATAGCATTTGAAGACGGTGGTGAAGACCGGATACTTTCTAAAGCGAAAGGATTACTTGTCGAATGTCTCTGCTCTGGCTGATCCCTGGTACAGAGATTTGATCACCATTTGTGATGGGGAGTCAGGACGTGATTAGGGATTATCCAGATTGCTAGGGCTTCTTTGGAAGTGCCTTCGGTTCTGTTCGAACCCGGAACAGACTTGTATGGATGTGTGTTTGATATTATACTTTGAGATGTAAAGTTGGTTTCTATCAGATACATTTCTGTTTGGTGGCGGAGAATTTATTCTCTTAGCTTAACACCCTTCTCTGAGACGTACGAGCTTAGAGGTTATGTAGTTGCTGGTTACTAGTGATACATTTCCAATTTGGTAATCTGGCATACGAAGTGCTGCTGATCATGTGTTGATCGAAGCATGGCTTTTGTGAAAAGCGTAGCTTTGTGGACGAAACTTCGTCGAGCCTCACGCCCCGAAAATGGTCGAAACAGGAAAGTTGCGGCAAGGTTATTAGGGGTCACGCCCCTAGGGTATGTCAATTTCCTTCTGGATAAAAAGTGCTATCATGATATGGAGCCTAGATACTTTACTTATGTGGTTGTTGGTTGTTGGGGCCCCAGATAAAGGTTGGCTACGATCGGGGATGGCATACTTGTAGATGTTACTTCCAAGCAGGGGTAACCCAGCCTTGTGTTGGCAGAGAGCTGGTTAAGTTCTCAAGGGCGTCCCTCCAGAGGCAGAAGTTCCTTAGCCTGGCCATTTGTTGGAAATCTAATCACCCAATACGAGCCTTTACAATTGCAATTGTATTACCTGCCACCTCAAGTGATAGCTATAGTAGGCATAGTATAATGGTACCTATGCTGGCTAAGATTAATATTATACTTTCGAAATGTTTTCTGCACTATTCACTAATAATAATATCAAATGGATTTTGCGTATCAAGCATTTTTTACTGTCATAAGGAGTAATCTCCTCCAAGTGTGCGCTTGCATTGTGTGTATGGCGGGAGGCCTTATGGCGGTTTCATTTTCGAAAAAGCATTGCAGATTTCTTTTAAATTCTTTTGTTTTGTTTTGTTAAAGATAAACTAATTTTGTTTGCTCACACCAGTCCCATGACTGACCTGGAGTTTATTGTTCCCTTTCTAAACTCTGGGTGCCAATAATTTCCACAAGGATAGTCTAGAGTAAGATTTTTCAGATAATCAGATAGTAGATATAGATTCGGTAGCCTTCAGCTTTCTGTTGGAAATTTTTTGGAGTCTTTGGTTTGGTAATCATGTTGTGGATCGAGTTTTCTTGATATAACTTGATGGTGGTTCGAGCTTCTTGGATTGGGGTTTGAAGCTTTGGCTTTGAAGACATTATCTTTCCGCTGCTGTTGCCTGATGTGCTTCATCTTCTGCTGTCGTTTATTTTTCCGTATTCCGCTCTGATATTGGTAGGCATTTGTTGTATCATATTGTACCAGATGTTGTATCTGTTGTATACCAATGATACATTCATTTTTCTTCCGCTGTGTTATTGGACTTAATGTGTTATAAGCTCCGACAAAACGGATTTGAACGTTTGAATCTGCGGTTCGAATATGAGTGAAGTATGGATGTTGATTTTCGAACGCGAAAATCTGAGTCGTCACATGACCCCGAGAAATCGACACTAATACATCCTTGGTATTCACGTGCCAAAAGTCAAAGTGCCGGAGAAGTGGATTCTCAAAGGTAAGAAAGAAAAATAAGACATAACAGAATCTCACATATGTTATTTCAACAAATAATCTTTACAAGGGAAATTAAAATACATTTATCAGAGTTAAAATCATGGACAGTTATAAATTTCTGCCCCTACAAATTACGGAATACTATAGTACGAGAGTGTGATGGAAATAGATAAAAAAATTTAGAAAAATCTTCTAACTCCATGCTTCGAGCTCCATCAGCTTTCTTCTAAAGTAAACTTGACTAGTAGGCTGCTTGGAGAAAATTAAGGCACCCAGAGTTTAAGGAAAGGGAAAACAAACTCTGGGTCAATCATGAGACTGGTGTGAGAACTCAAAATACGGGTTTTGAAACAAAAAGGTATGTCATAAGACCACACGACACATAAACACGGAACGGTTTTTATCTTTTGATAAACAAAATATTATACCTCAATATACTTGATATTATTTTAAATTACATATCTTTGAAAAACATTTACAAGTAAATTTATTAATCTTTGCCGAAATTATTACATTATTAAATTTCAGCATGCCACCTTGTAATACTTCTACATCTAAAATCTTAGGGGCTCTTATTGGAGAATGGGTTTCCATAAAAATGACCAGGTGAAGGGACTACCTTCCAACAGGACATCTCTAGAGGAATGTACCGAGGCCCAACAGATGGTCCTCTACCAACACAAAACCAGCCTACCTCTTCTTGGATAGTATCGAATATGTCATCTCCTCAGTCGTTACCGACCTATCTGAGTGCTCGATCACCATACATCACATTAATTTACATCTCAAACATCATAGCAGGAAGAAATATATATAGAAGGGGATGATGATACCCTTATGGTCGCAAACCATACAGCCTTGCTGCATGTTCCATGTTTCAGCCATTTCTAGGTGTGAGGCTTGAGGCGAAGATTACCTTTATCATAGCACATCATCTTTCTTTGAATGCTACACTGCCATTCCATATCCTTATTGACTTCCATAAACATACAACTTCCGAGCTCATACGTCTCAGAGAAGGGTGTTAAACTAAGAGAAGCTTCTTTCTCTGCCACCAAACAGATGTATGTATATAGAAATCTCAAGAATGCAATGCCAGACATCCATCCATACAAGTTCGTTCTAGGACTGAACGAAACCGAAGGCACTCTCCTACCACATCCTGTCGGGAATTAACCCTAGGATTAGTAGCGAGAAGTCCTTGCAACCCAAAGAGTTTCAGAAACGAAAGGACCACTGCTACTTTAGTATTTGAAAGCTAACCAGAACTATCAACAAGTAGTCCTTTCATATGGAAAATCCCTGGTCTTCATTCTTCATTCTCTCTATTAGGTCATCGTTTTTTGAACGCATACATTGGTTCGAAGTGGTTTTTTGATAGGGATTTCCGTAGATCCGATCTCGTTTCCTTCAATCCAATCATCGATAAAAAGAGATTTTGTGGATAGGGAATCATTCTTTAATTGATTAAGTTCTTTTTATAAAAAAAATCTCCATCCGAGATATATACTTCTAAAACATTTTTTTCAATATATACAGAATTATCAAACCTCTCTTATCAAATATTTGATTACTCAAAACCCTATTTTAAACTTGGACTATTGCGAAATCATTTCTTATATGCTTAGGAAAATATTCCCAAATCATTTCATCTAAATCTTAATAAAGATTTCTTAATTCAAAAACTCAAATTTTGATTGAGTTAAAGCTATGTTATCTAGGATGTTAATCCTAGACCAGTAAATATTAAGTGAACAGAATCTATAGAAATCATCTAGTTTTAATCAATATCAATCCCCGTATTCAACAAAACTATGGGAAGAATTACGATGAAATCACCTTTTAAATTCCACGAATAGTACGAGTTCCCTCTTCGGGCTTTAACACCGAGTGTAAGAAGATCATCTCTATAGAATCCAATTTGTTTAAATCCAGAAAATATCTTTCATTATCGTTTGGAAAATTTTGATCCGAGTAAATAAAATTCACTATCCCCTCTATCGGACCAGTTGTAATGACCTAGAATTTATGTCATTTGAAATTCATATATTTAATTGATTTTAAATATTCATAAGTTAATTTTATAGGCTGGATAACGTATATTTCGAATATAGTGATTTAATTGGATAACTAAACTGTCAATTTAATATTTGAAATTGCAGAAATAATTGAAAATTATATTTAACAAGAATAAAAATGAATTATATTTAATAAGAATAAAAATGATTTGTAAAGTTGTATTAAATCTTATTTGAATTAGAATGCTGTTACAGAACTTTTAAAATTGAATTAAAAGTCAATTTGTAGAAATTGAATATTTTAATATTTAATTGATGAGTGAAAATGGTCATTTTTATTACAGTCTCGGATTTCGATGAAACAAGTTTCATTAGATTCGTAATGTTATATTATTATAAAATTTCAAATTTTGTATCAATCGGACTTACGATTTGTCCGGGGCAAGCTAAAACGCGTAGAAATTTGTTTAAGTAAATTTTAAATTTAAATATTCGATGCAAAAACCTATCTTTCGAACATGATCGATTTGGCTCCTGATATATATTCCATTGCATTAGGAATAGGGGTAAAATATTATAAACGCCAGGAGGCATATTTCGTTTCAAGTTCGAAAAATTTCCAGATGAATAGTGTCGTAGAATTTTCTATAAAAGCCCACCATCATTTCATTTTTCACAAGCATTAGGGTTTCAAGTCCCTAGCCGCCAGAAAATAATTCAATGGATGAAATCCCATCTTCTTCTTCCTAGATTATCTCCTCATCCATTCACTTTCATAAAAAACGATCAGCTACAAAAATGTAGAGCTCCTCGAGCTCGACAAATCCAACGATCGAGATTGGATTTCAAGCTATGGATCATCGGCTATGGCGCCGCGTTCATCTGTTCTTTGCGCACAAATTACGTGGCAAGAAGACGACTGAGTTCATTGGTGCTGTGGCCGTGGATGGAGCTAGGCAGGGAGTTCGAGATGATGGCCACTGATCGTGCTCTCGACGTCGTATGGTGACTCGAAAATTGTTAACATAATGGCGGCTATGGGTTTGTAACGCGTTCTAACCTGATGGAGAAGAAGATGCATGTGTGGCTCAGATTTGATGTGGATAAATCGAGCGGCCTGATCTATTTCTAGGTTTTAAAAATAAAATAATTTATAAATTAATTGTATTAAAATTCGTATAAACTTTAAAAAGCTATAACTTTTTCATACGAGGTATGTTTCGTACGAAACAAATTGCGTTGGGTCCGTATTGATGAGCACTATAGTATGGAGTTGGGATTTATCCGAGCTAGTGAAAATTTTGGGTAAAATTAAACACTCGTTTAATTTTATTCGGAATAAAACACTACAACTGCTATTGGAACCAATGTGAGTGCAACTCACTCTTTCTGACTCACTGATATTTTTATATAAGTGAGAAATAATTTATTATATAATGATTGATGATTATTTGGATGCTATATGATATATTGATTGGTATTTGGATATATTCCTGCCCAGTGGAGCAGATGACCCTATACGCTCCCGTTTATGAGCGGATAACCCTTTATACGTGCGTCTGCCTCGAAGCGCACATTGTACATATATTTCTAATATGTATATTTGTTGCAGGTGATAAGTTGGAGGGATCCAACTGGATTTCTCACCAGTATTGGTTTTATTTACATAAATTGTGATATATGCTGTTATCATATGATATATGATGTTTTGGATGCCTTGATTGATATATTTAGTGCTGTTGCAGCATTGGCCTATTTTTGGTATTTAAAATGTTAAAGTGATGATTTCTAAATCAAAAAGGATTTCGAAGTGGTTTTGAAAACATATGTTTTATTGAATTTTGAATTGTTGAGTAAATGAATTAATTTTGAATAAATAAATAGTTATAATTTTCATGTTATAAAAATTATGATTTTTGAGAAATATATTAAAATGGTTTATATATATAAGATTTATAAAATTGAATTTTTATAAATCAGAATGAAGGAATTATAAAGGAGTTTTTATAAGTGTTAAAATGAAGTTATAATTGGATGTTTTAAGTGAATAAGATTTATAATTGATGAAGTTATAAAAAGAATGATTTTTTAAATAGATGATTTATAAGTAAATTAACCTATAAATTGGATTTAGGAAATAAGTAAAAGATAAATGGAATCAGTTAATTAAGGGATTTTGTATATGGAAGTTTTATAAAATATAAATGGAATTTATAAACATTGTTTTATATATTCGAAATCAATTGAATTTGATAAGTTAATTATTATAGTTTATTAAAGGAGATATATCCATAATTTTGGACAGTGGATAATCCTTAAATTAAATATCGAAATAATAATGAATTTGGGTTAGGAGATATATCCACGATTTTGGACAATGGATAATTCTTGAATTATATATGTAGAGGCTTTAATTTGGTAAACGGTTTGTATTCACGTTTTGGAAAGTGAATAATATATTAAATAAATGTTTTAAGTAGTGATATTTTAAATGGAGTTAAATGGTTTAAAGATGTTTTATAATGTGTTAAGTATCGAATACATAGATTTCAACATTCATTGTTGAAATAAACGTTTTTGAGAAGTAAGGAAATGATGGACTATAACACTGTTGTTATAGTAAATGATTTTTGAAAGGAAATGATTTTGTATAGTATTGGGATTTATATATCTATCTTATTTTCGAATCCCTATGCTATTCATTTTGGGTTTTCCTAACGATGTTTTACGCAACATTCGTTTTGGCCTAAATAAATGTGTTTAATAAGAACGTTTTCCTTAAAGAATAAAATATATACTTGATCGTGATTTGAGTGTATGGAATATTTGCTAAGTGCTGAAAATAAATTGGTATGTGAATTACTTATTATTAAATAAGTATATGGAAATGTTTTCCGATGTTGAAATGGTTTAAGATTATATCTTTTTAAAGATAATTTGAGTGAATATTTGGCAAGTGGTTTAATTAATAAAAGATTAATTAAAAGGGCTAGTGATTGTATATGATGCTAAATATTTGTTCGTTTTCTTTGATAGTTAAATAACCGACAATCAAAATTGGCCAAATTTTTTCTTCCACAACTTGATGTGGGAACTATTTAGTCGTACACTTTGTACATAGCCTTCTGTGTAGCTTGGTTATCGTTTTTGTTGAGGATGTTGATTCGTGTAGTGTGGAATATTACTCCAATCTATCGAACTTCCTTCTTGACTCAAAAGATAGCAAGTTGAAAGCTGGAGACATGATAAATCTATGAGACTTAGTTTCTATGTGAGGTTGAGAAACGCTTTTGCGTTGTTGGTGCGAAGAGACCGGGATTGGTTTATCCGAAAACCACTTCGGACCAACATATGTGCGACAATTGTGCAGGTTGTTTATTGAAGATATTGTTATCCCGGATTTTCATAGTGGGGGACTTATTGTTGATCATTTGGGGTTAAAATCCCAATATACATTCAATAGTAGTGGTCTCTTCATTATGAAATATCCAATGCGGGGACTATTTGCTACTACTCCTAGGGATTTCCCGATAAGATGTGGTAGGAAAGTACCTTCGGTTTGTCACGTTCTTGGACAACTTGTATGGATATTTTTCTGACATTGCATTTCTACAGATTACGTACATTGGTTTTTACAAACATACATAGGTGGTGGTGGAGAAAACAACTTCTCTTAGCTAAACACCCTCCTTGGGACGTTTGAGCTTAAGGATTGTATTTTTGTGGAAGGCAATTAGTAGTCAACGAAAATGGTCATGTGGCATTCAAAGTGATGTGATTATGATATGTGAAGGGTAATCGTTACCTCAGGCCTCATAAACCGGAAATGACCAAAATAGGGTTAGATGCAGCAGGGCTAAGTGGGTCATTCCAAAGCAGGATATGATTATCCTTTTTAGATATATCTTTACATGCTATAACGTCATGTATCTGATTATTATGGTTTGTATGCTTAGAGGGCCCTCGGTAAGGTTGGTAACAACCAAAGGATGACATATTCGGTACCATCTAGTTATAGAGGTGGGTCGGTCTTGTGTTGGTAGAGGGCAGATGTTCTGTGCCTCGGGATATCCATCTAGAGGTGTACCCCTTCGGAAGGCAGTCCCTTCACCTGGTCATTTGTATGGAAATCCAAACTCCGCTATGTACCTGCCATTTTATTTGTAGAGCCTAGTATGCTGGAATTTAATAATGGTAACAATTTCGGCTATTTTGAATATTATTGTATACTAGACACTAGTATAATATCAGATCATTTGATATGAGATGTTTTAGTTATCGTAAGGTAAAAACATGTCCGTGTTTATGTGTGGACTTATCTTACGAGATACTTTTGTTTTGATAAAGGAAAAGTTTGGTAATTTAATAAATTCAGTTGAGTGTGTTTCTTATGCTTGTTTACCAGACTTATCCGGGCGTTCTTTCCTTTCAATGCTCGGGTTAGACCGAGTATATTTACAGGTTCAGTTTTGGTGCTTTTGGAGCTTCAACAGGCGAGCTGGAGATCTTCATTTTCGTACATCCGTATTATTTTATTATCCGCTGCATTATTGCTTAATTGTTTATATTATCGGCAATTGTGAGGACATGTTATTATAACTGTCCAGGCTGATAAATATTGATTGATTGTTGAACCCTGATTGACGTATATATATACAGTTTCTATTTTATAAAGATCATTGATATGATATTATATGTTTTCCGCTGCGATGTGAGATTCTGTATTGTTCTGTTTTGTTTTATCTACTCTTTTTGTTCTCTTCTCTTCTTCTCTCTTCTTTTCTTTCTCCAGACTTTTCGTCGGTCTGTGCTTTTTGGTCGGACATGTGTGGATTATTGTCGATTCAGATGGTATCGGATTTGCGGTTCGTCGCATTGGTATCAGAGCTTAGATTTTGTATATTCCTAAGCTTTGATGTGTACTCGGCATAGATAGGGACAGAAGCACCCTATATTGAGTTGAGTGTATTATATATATGAGTGCATATTTGTTAGTGAATATAAAAATATTTTATATTATGTTTGCTTATCCGTTGAGCTGTTTGTGAATTCAGATGGTATGTGGGATGCCACGTTATCGATAGGGATTTCCAAACACTTAAACAAGGCAAGTCGACATAGTGTTATTTTAAATTGGGTAAATGAAATAATTTTACCTCTATTATATTTTATATAAAGTGTTAATTTTTCAGGAACTATTAAAGTGTATATAAATTGATTGTTTGGTTGTTGAAAATGTAAATATATATAAGTTGATAAAAGTTGTTTAAATAAACTGAATAAAAGCAATAATTGTAAAAGAATGAAATTATATAAGAAAATGAATTATAAGGTATGAAATTATAATTAAAATGATTTACAATTGTGAAATAATCTTATATATAAGAAGTGGAACTACATGAATATATTTATAAATATGAGTTATAAATAAAAATGAATTTGAACCAAGAATTTGAGAATTTAAATTCCATTTATTTTGGAAGTTGTTTTTTGAAAATTAAAGAGATTATATTATTATAAATCTAAATAAGATAAATGAAGTTGGAATGATCTTGTATAAGTAAAGTGAAATAGTAAAATTATGAAAGTAAAAGATTTATAAATGTGATCTATAAATAAACGGATTTTTAAAAGAATATAAAGCACTGAATTCACTACTATTACTGGAAAATAATAAGGGTGATGTCTGCAGCATCATCAGTATCATTTTCGAGTTTCTGTGTGATGGATTTGCTACCGGTAGTAAATTGAAAATTTTGAAATTGAAGTTTTATTGTGATAAACAAATTTGAATTTAAAATCTAAAATAAAGTTGATAAGTATAAGTAAAATGAGTTTGTACTTATAATATGAAATAATAAATTTAAGTTAGCATATATATATATATATATATATATATATATATATATATATATGATTTGAAATTTAACTAAAGGAAAGTTAAATAAACTAAATTGGATTTGAACCAGATTTGATAAGTTATTGCAATGAAGTTTAAACTTAACTATTAAGTGACATATAATATGAATTTGGAATTTAAATAAAACTAAGTTGTAAAGTTATTGTATAACCATAAATTGAAATTATAAAATGAGTTTTGTGAATGGAAGTAAAACTTAGGTAAATGTTTATGAAAGTTTAAATAATAAGTTGTATAACTTATAAAGTGAGAAAATGTAAGTAAAACCAATTGTTGAAATGGTTAAACAATTTTGTTAAGTAGAACAAAATATGATTTTGAGTAGTGATATGAAATATAACTTAAGTAAAAGTTAAATAAAATAGAATTTGAATTAAATTAGAAGTGAACTTAAGTTGTATAGTGAAAGTAAATGCAAGTGAGAATTGAATGAAACGTAACTTAAGTGATGTTGAATGAAGTTGATTTTGGTATTAAAGAAAATTAATAAAGGAAATTAATAAAATGAAGTGATGAATATGAACTTGAGTTATATAATGAAATTCAACTTTTGTTGTAAAATGAATTAGCATTAAAAATATTGTTGTTAAGAATTGGATAAAACTTAGGTTGAGAAGTTGTGAATTAATAATAATATTGGAAGTGTTGTATGAAGATGTAAATATAAGTGGATACTAGAATTAAATCCAAATTGAATGTAAGAGAATCAAATTAATTTGGTAATGGATGTGCATTGGTTGTTAGATGGTTGTTATTTGATAGTATAGAAATTCATTAAGTGTTAATGAAATGGAATTAATGAAATTGAAAGTAAAATAATTTGATTCAAATTGAAAGTGAAGTAAGAATAAATAGAATTGAATTTGATTTGATTTGGAAGTAACTTGAATATGAATAAATGAATGTTATTAAAATTCAATGTTAATGAATCAAATGTGATTAAATTAAAAATCAATTCAATGAATATTAATGTGAAGTGAATATATATATTGATTTTTTTATGGATTGATTGGATAGTTGTTGGATGCTAGTTGGATGATAGTTGTTTGATGGCTGAGTTTGATTGCATTTGCTATATTGGCATATATAGTTGTTGTATTGATATATGTTGCATATTGGTATTATTTTCATATATACATGTTTCTCATTTGTATGTTGAGTATTTAGTAGGTGCGAATGGCGCTTGCTTCGCCTTTCGAGCTCGCTTTCGCGCTATATTAGCCGTATATGCTCGCTAATAATATATAAGGTACATATATTGGATTACATATTGTACTTTTATACTTTTTTCCCTACGGGATGTCTCATCACTGAAATGAGATGTATATTTGTGATATTTATATATGTTGTGATCCTACTACGATCGAACTGCGCAAAGGGGATGCTGGCGAATTTTTAAAAAAAAATTAAGGCGTTAGAAATTTTTTAAGAAAATTGGGAATTTTTTTTGATATTAAGTTAAAAAGTTATACGATGTTAGTTGGTTTTGAAAAGATAACTAAGAATGGATTTGAAAACTTAGTAAAGTTTTTGTAAGAAGTTTAACTAAGTGATTTTGGATAAGTTAAACATTTAATTGATTTTGGAAAATCTAGTTTGAACAAATTGTTTTGAAAAGTTAATGGATTCTATGACTTTTTCTTACTTTGTAATTTCGAGGATGAAATTCTTTTAAGTATGTGAGAATGTAACGACCCAGAATTTCTATCATTTGAAATTCTTATAATTTACTGATTTTAAATATTCACAAGTTAATTTTATAGGCTGGATAACGTATTTTCAAATATAGTGATTTAATTGGATAATTAAACTGTTAACTTAATATTAGAAATTGCAGAAATAATTGAAAATTGGATTTAATGAGAATAAAAATGATTTATAAATTTGTATTAAATCTTATTTGAATTAGAATGATGTTACAGAACTTTTTAAATTGAATTAAAAGTTAATTTGTAGAAATTGAATATTTTACTATTTAATTGACGAGTGAAAATGGCCATTTTTCTTACAATCTCGGGTTTCGACGAAACCAGATTCATTGGATCCGAACGGAATCAATAGAATTTTTTGTTGAACTGACACCACTTCTTAAGAGGGATTAATGTTATATTATAGTAAGATTTCAAATTTCGTGTCAATCAGATTTACGGTTTATCCGGGGCAAGCTAAAACGCGTAGAAATCTGTTTAAGTAAATTTAAACTTAAATATTCAATTCGAAAACCTATCTTTCAAATACGATCGAATTGGCTCCCGATATATATTCCACTGCATTCGGAATGTGGGTGAAATATTATAAACTCCAAGCGGCATGTTTCGTTGTGAGTTCGAAAATTTTCTGAATGAATAGTTTCGTAGAATATTCTATAAAATCCCTCCATCATTTTGTTTTTCACAAGCATTAGGGTTTCAAAGCCCTAGCCGCCAGCAAATAATTCAATGGCCGAAATCCCATCTTCTTCTTCCTTGATTATCTCCTCATCCATTCACTTTCACAAAAAACGATCAACTACAAAAATGTAGAGCTCCTCGAGCTCGACAAATCCAACGGTCGAGATTGGATTTCAAGCTGTGGATCATTGGCTATGGCACCGCGTTCATCTGTTCTTTATGCACGAATTACGAGGCAAGAAGACGACCGAGTTCATTGGTGTTGTGGCCATGGATGGAGCTAGGCAGGGGCTTTGAGATGATGGCCACTGATCATGCTCTCGATGTCGTATGGTGGCTTGAAATTTGTTGAAATAATGGCGAATATGGGTTTATACGCGCGTTCATAACCTAATGGAGAAGAAGATATATGTGTGGCTCAAATCTGATGTGGAGAAAACGAACGGCCTGATCTATTTCTAGGTTTTAAAAATTGAATAATTTGTAAATTAATTATATTAAAATTCGTATAAACTTTAAAAAACTATAACTTTTTCATACGATGTCCGTTTCGCACGAAACGAATTGCGTTGGGTCCGTATTGACGAGCATTATGGATTTATTTGAGCTAATGAAAATTTTGAGTAAAATTAAAGGCTCGTTTAATTTTATTTAGAATAAAACACTACAACTGCTATTGGAACCAATGTGAGTACAACTCACTCTTTCTGACTCACTAATATTTTTATACAAGTGAGAAATAATTTATTATATGATGATCAATGATTATTTGGATGATAAACGATATATTGATTGGTATTTGTATATATTCCTGCCTAGTGGAGCAAATGACCCTATACGTTCCCGTGTATGAGCGGATGACCCTTTGTGCATGCGTCTGCCTCGAAGCGGACATTGTACATAATTTCTAATATGTATATTTGTTGCAGGTGACAGATTGGAGGGATCCAACTCGATTCCACACCAGTATTGGTTTTATTTACAGATATTGTTATATATGTTGTTATCATATGATATATGATATTTTGGATGTCGTGATTGATTTATTTATGGCTGTTGCAGCATTGGCCTATTTTTGGTAATTTAAAATGTTAAAGTGGTGATTTTCGAATTAAAAAGGATTTCCAAGTGGTTTTGAAAATATACGTTTTATTGAATTTTGAATTGGTGAGTAAATGAATTTATTTTGAATAAATAAATAGTTATAATTTTTATGTTATAAAAATTATGATTTTTGTGAAATATATTAAAATGGTTTTATATATATAAGATTTATAAAATTGAATTTTTATAAATCAAAATGAAGGAATTATAAAGGAGTTTTTATAAGTGTTAAAATGAAGTAATAATTGGATGTTTTAAGTGAATAAGATTTATAATTGATGAAGTTATAAAAAGAATGATTTTGTAAATAGATGATTTATAAGTAAATTAACTTATAAATTGGATTTTGGATATAAATAAAAGATAAATGGAATCGGTTAATTAAGGGTTTTTGTATATGGAAGTTTTATAAAATATAAATGGAATTTATAAACATTGTTTTATAAATCTGAAATCAATTGAATTTGATAGTTTAATTATTATAGTTTATTAAAGGAAATATATCCACGATTTTGGACAGTGGACAATTTTTCAAATTAAATGTCGAAATAATAATGAATTTGGGTTAGGAGGTATATCCACGATTTTGGATAGTGGATAATTCTTGAATTATATGTGTAGAAGCTTTAATATGGTAAACGATTTGTATTCACGATTTTGGACAGTGAATAATATATTAAATAAATGTTTTAAAAGGCGATATTTTAAATGGAGTTAAATGGTTTAAAGATGTTTTAAAATGTGTTAAGTATCGAAAATATAGATTTCAACATTCATTGTTGAAACAAACGTTTTCGAGAAGTAAGGAAATGATGGATTATAACACTGTTGTTATAGTAAATGATTTTCGTAAGGAAATGTTTTTGTATAGTATTGGGATTTATATATCTATCATATTTTCGAATCCCAATATTATTCATTTTGTATAGTATTGGGATTTATATATCTATCATATTTTCGAATCCCAATATTATTCATTTTGGATTGTCATAACGATGTTTTACGCAACATTCGTTTTGACCCAAATAAATGTGTTTAATAAGAACGTTTTCCTTAAAGAATAAGATATATACTTAATCGTGATTTAAGAATATGGAATATTTTCTAAGCATTGAAAATAAATTGGTTTGTGCATTACTTATTATATATGGAACTTTTTTCCAATGTTGAAATGGTTTGAGATTATATCTTTTTAAAGATAATTTGAGTGAATATTTGGCAAGTGATTTAATTAATAAAAGATTGATTAAAAGGGCCTAATGATCGTATATGGTGCTAAATATTTGTTTGTTTGCTTTGATAGTTAAATAACCGACTATCAAAATTGACCAAATTTTTAGTTCCTCAACTTGATGTGGGAACTATTTAGTCGTACACTTAGTACGTAGCCTTCTGTGTAGGATTGATTATCGTTTATGTTGAGGATGTTAATTCCTGTAGTGCGGAGTATTACTCCAATCTATCGAGCTTCCTTCTGTACCCAAAAGATAGTAAGTTGAAAGTTTGAGATGCAATAAGCCTATGAGACTTAGTTTCAGTGTGAGGTTGAGAAATCCTTTTGCGTTGTTGGTGCGAAGAGACCGGGATCCATTTATCCGAAAACCACTTCGGACCAACATATATGCGACGATTGTGCAGGTTGCTTATTGATGATATTGTTATTCTGGATTTTCATAGTGGGGAACTGCTTGTTGATCGTTTGGGGTTAAAATCCCAATATACATCCAGTAGCAGTGGTCACTTCATTATGAAATATCCAATGCGAGGACTATTCGTTACTAATCTTAGGGATTTCCTAACAGGATGAGGTAGGAAAGTACCTTCGGTTTGTCATGTTCCTGGACAACTTGTATGGATATTTGTCTAACATTGCATTTCTACAGATTACGTGCATTGGTTTTTCCAAAAGTACATCAGTGGTGGTGGAGAAGGCAACTTTTCTTAGCTTAACATCCTCCTTGAGACGTATGTGCTTAAGTGTTGTATTTTTGTGGAAAGCAACTAGTAGTCAATGGAAATGGCCGTGTGGCATTCAAAGTGATGTGATTGTGATATGTGTAAGGTTTACCTCAAGCCTCATCAACTGGAAATGACCAAAACAGGGTTAGATGCAGTAGGGCTAAGTGGGTCATTCCCAAGTAGGATATGATCATCCTCTTCTAGATATATCTTTACACGCTATGATGTCGTGTATCTAATTATTGTGGTTTGTATACTTAGAGGGCCCTCGGTAAAGGTCGGTAACGACTGGAGGATGAGATATTCGGTACCATCTAGTTATAAAGATGGGCCGGTCTTATGTTGGTAGAGGGCAGATGTTTTGTGCCTCAGGACATCCATCTAAAAGTGTACCCCTTCGGAAGGTAGTCCCTTCACTTGGTTATTTGTATGGAAATCCAAACTCCACTACGTACCTTCCATTTTATTTGTAGAGCCTGGTATGCTGAAATTTAATAATGGTTACAATTTCGGCTATCTTGAATATTATTTGTATACTAGACACTAGTATAATATCAGATCATTTGATATGAGATGTTTTACTTGTCGTAAGGTAAAAACATGTCCTTGTTTATGTGTGGACTTGTCTTACGAGATACTTTTGTTTTGATAAAGGAAAATTTTGGTAATTTAATAAATTCAGTTAAGTGTGTTTCTCACGCTGGTTTACCAGACTGATCCGGGCGTTCTTCCCTTTCAATGCATGGGTTAGATCGAATGTATTTACAGGTTCAGTTTTGGTGCCTTTGGAGCTTCAGCAGGCGAGCTGGAGATCTTCATTTCCGTACATCCGTATTTGTTTGATTATCCACTGCATTATTGCTTAATTGTTTATATTATCGGCAATTGTGAGGACAGGTTATTATAACTGTCCAGGCTGATAGTTATTGATTGATTGTTGAACTCTGATTGATGTACATATACACAGTTTCTATTTTATAAAGATCGTTGATATGATATTATATGTTTTCCGCTGCGATGTGAGATTCTTTATTGTTTTTTTTTTGTTTTCTCTTCTCTCTTTCTTCTCTTCTCTTCTCTTCTTCTCTCTTCTTTTCTTTCTCCTGACTTTCCGTCGGTTTGTGCTTTTTGGGTCGGAAATTGTGGGTTATTGTTGATTCAGACGGTATCGGATTTGCGATTCATCACACCAGTTAGGATCGTTAGGGAGATCAGGAAACGGATATTCTAAACCTAAGCCTATACACTATCTCTTTGACATTCATAAGGTGTTTAAGTTATTCGATCGACTCTAAACCACTAAACATTTTGATCATTTCATAAATACTACAAATTTCCTTTAAAACACTTTATTAATCACTTAAAAATATTTAAAAAATATTTGGAAAAGAATTGATAAGTTTAAAGCTATATTCACAAGTTATAGAAAATTGGTGTAGAAAAGTGTTGCGGAATGTGCTTTTTTGCTACATTGGTCAAAACGAATTATTATTAGTTGGAAATTCATTTTTATTACTAAAATCACTTTCAGAACATTTTTAAAGATTTATAAGATTTATTCCACATTTTTAAACCATTTTAAAACATCATTTTTAAAGAAATCCAATTTTGGATTCCGAACTGCAAAATCTAGATTTTTCCAAAATTTGTTTTACTCATATTTCAGAATTTACTTCTCGAAATCTCAATTTTCTACTTTCGTTAAAAAATTATGGATATAATAGTTTGGAAAATTCTTACTTCGTAGAATTTTGAGCTATATTCCATCTTTTACACTTGTTTGATTTTTATAGCACGAAATCGCGAACAACCATTACGCGACGCGTTTATTTTTGACCAAATTTTCTATATCTTTCCAAATTTTACCAAAAAACATTTAAATGTTTATAAAAAATTTCAAATACATTTTATACCATTTTTAAGAGGTTTAACAATTCCATATAATACCATTTCATTAATTCAAGGAAAGTGGTTTCCTTTCTGCTTATCGATATGTGTATTCGTGACTTGCATATATTTCAACATTCATATTTAAACAACCAAACTTGATGATTAAAACATACTAAACATCCATTGCAAACATCATACCATCATTCAAAATATAATATAGTAGTTTAGGAGTTCTTACATTTATTTTCCTTTCGAGCTAATAGAAAATCGGCTATAGCTCCGCTATCTTGAAATCTACGTTCACAATCACTAGCACTATCTACTTTGAAAGGCTTGGCCTTGGCTAGGGGGCTTAAGACCATGAGTGTCGGGGAGGGAAGGCTCGACCTAGGGTGGATCTAATGGTAGTCTTGAGTTTGAGCAGTGGAAATGAGGTGTTTTGAATTGTTTTTGAAATGGATCGATATTATATATATGTGTATATATTTTACTAATATTTTGCCATAACTTTTTCTCATTATTTTATAAGGCATGCAAGCCTAAGGAAGTTCTTATGAAGCTTAAGAAGAAAAAAGAAGAATGAACAAGAAAAGAGGATGGTAGGGTATTTATAAGAAAAAGAAGAGTGTAAAAGAAGACATGCATACATCACTTTTTCCAAGCTTTTCCAACACACCTTCCTTTCAAAATGCATGGCCAAATCCCCTCCCCTATGTGCACATCACTTCCACCCACTCAAGTGTGCATAGATTGACTAATGAAAGCTTAAGGAGGAAGCTTATAAAATATCTTAGATTTTTGTATCATGTATGTATTTTTGAATGTATAAGCATATATGTATGTATACGTATGTTCATGTGCATGTTAGTGGATACATTTATATGTTACATATGTGTACATGACAAATAAACAATGTTGCATCGATTCCGAACAACTTTCGTTCGATGAACCGTTGCCAATCGGAGAACCGATTCCCGATCACATTTTTAATTCTTAGTTGACGTACACATTTTTGTTAACAAAATTTGAAAATAAATTTCTTATCATTTTAAATCAATTTAAATGATCATATTTCATTTATAAAATCGTATAAATTAATATTAATAATTATTTACAAAAATCACTGTTATACCGATAAAGCGATATCGATTTTTTCTTATATTTTCCAATCAAATATATATCTTTATAAAACTATTATAAATGATTTATTATCACTTCATAACTATTAAAAATGAATTATCATCATTTAAAATAATTATTCGAATAACTAAAATAATTATTTAATCATTAAATCTCAATTTAAATTAAATAAATCAATTATCCTACTTAAGGGCATTATTAACAATGTCAAAAACATATTTTATTTTTAAAAACAAATAAATTGATTTTATTTCATATTCTTGTTTAATTATAAAAATAAGTCTAAATATCCAACTCTGTGGGCGACTTTTTACGATTATAGAGCTTTTTATTTATAAAAACAGTTTTCAGCCATTTTATCGATTTACATTTTGAGAAAAATATTTTTGTAAATATTTATTAAAAAAACTTACTATTAATTATTATCACTCAAAAAAGTTATTATTTGTATTATCAATCTTTTATTTAAATAAATTTAAAAATAAATTTGTGAATCGTTACAGCACTTTTCTTTTATGTTATTTTTACTACACGCTTGCTTTTGTTTCATGTTAGTAGATTGGATTTATTTTCATGCAAGTAGCTTAGTTTCTTGTTATGCAAGTTAGTCAGCTCTTGTTCTTCTTATTTAGTTTTCCTTTCCTTTATGTTTATGTTAAAATCAATTTTTGTTAATACGTATTCAAATATGAGAAGCTAAACCCCTTCAATTTAGGGATAATGAAGCCCTCGTAAATCATATAAAATTAGTATGATGATTTCGTTTATGATCTCTGGTTTTAAGCTTAATGGAAATTTTGATGTTAATGTAATTTTGTTGTTTATTAGTGAATTTGATAGCCTATGTTATTCATAACAAATAGTTTATGCTTAATCAAACATAAACATAAGTGACTCTTTCATCTAAATATGGTTATGGTAATGAAAGTGAAACTAGAACCAAAATTTGATGCACCATGTTACTAGTTCATGGTAAATAGATCATACTTAAAATAGATTTTATTTATTAATTTCATAATCATTTTCACTATTTTTGACAAGCGGGTTTAGAGGGAGTACTAAAGTTTGGTGTAAATTGTGTTAGTTAATATCACAATTAAACTATACTTATAATAAATATGTCAACTAATTCTACAAGTGATTAAAAAAAGGGATCGTAAATTCATTTTGTGTTGATTTGTTTGATCATGAGAAATGATTTGCCTCTAAATTGTCTTCCAATTCATAGTTTAAATTCCAATTTTCTCTTGTTTTTATCAATTTTTAGTTAAACGCGTTTTCAAAATCTTTAATTTGACCGAGTGATTTTAAATTTCTTGCTTTACTTGTGCGATCTACCCGTACTCACATACATGTTACGATCGTACGCCGTGCATGTACGGTATTTTAATTCATTAAGTTGATGATTTTCTAATCGATAGAAAATCCATTTCCAAACAAGTTTTGACGCCGTTATCGGGGAAAGCAAATTTATTTTTATTTTACTCTTCGAATAATTTTTACATTTATGTTCTTTTATTTTACTCTTCGAATTTTTAGTTAAACCTTGGGCATACATACATTAAAAAGAAAACACCACAAACTCCATGCATGAAACCCCTTCAACTTCAACTGCAAATATCCATAATCACCTGTATAACCAAAAGCCGACCACCAACCTACTACACCAGCAACCATCTCCCACAATTACGGCATCACAAACACCAAAGCTTCACCAACATCTGTAACCTATTCAAAACTGCTACCACCTGAAACCATTCCCACTGCATCACCCTACCACAAAACCTTGCCTTAAACACTGCTTCCTTCTCCTTCATTCCCAAAAAACAACACACTCATCCTCACCCAATCCGACCACATAGTCAAAATCACAAAACAGAAAAAGCCGAACACCAATTTCCTTTCATTATCAACACACGAACCAAATCCACGAATCAAATCGCACTCCTCCTCAAACATGCGACCACCTGAATCGGCCATCTCGCACAAATTGAAGTCGACCAAACATCAACTGCGACCTCTTCAAATTCCACGACCGGCGACGACAATATGACCTGCCTCATCAAGCAACCCGCCCCAATAGAACTCGAAAACCAAAAATCAATCTTCGAATCAAAAATCAGAATTTTATTTTTAAACCTCGATTTTCCTATTTTTGTAATTCATGTTTTCTATTTCGTGTTTTTCGTTGGGTTTTGAATAGAGAGATTGGGTTAGGGTTATTTAGAAAAACAAAAACAAAGTAGGCTGATTTGTTTGGGCCTGTGCTCATGTGTGATTTTCTTTTGTTTTAAGAGTTTTTTTTTTTTGAATAAAGGTTAAATGGGCCAAGCCCAAAAGCTTACAAACCAAAAACCGGTCAATAAAGCAAACCCGAATTAACAAACAAATATCCACACAAACCCTAAAAAAGCAACGCCGACAAACCAAAACACAGCAAAACAAAAAAAATCAAAAAGCACAAAACGAAACTCAAAAATGGCTGATCTCTGAAGCCATTCCTCTTTCGTTCTTCGTTCTGCTACTCTCTCCTCGCTTCCAGTAAGAAAGAGCTTCATTAGAGCCAACTCTCATACCTCTGCCGCTCTCTACGTTGTCAGCAGCTATGCAATTGTAACGATCGCGATTTTTCGACGCTCGAAAACCGACATCAATACGTCCACTGTATCAACTGCCGAGCAATCGAATGCCGGAAAACCGAAATGTTATGGTTAAAGAAGAAGAAAAAGATAGAAGAAGAGAGAAAAAGATAGAACAGAACAAAAAGAAACAACAGAACGATATCAGAATCTCAATTCGTAGCGGAACAACATATAATAGATAAATAATAATCTTTAAATAAAGAACTATATCAGTTATTACATTACATCACATTACATAACATTATCAGAGTTTACAACAACAAACAGCGGAAAAAAAATACAACATATACTAGTAATATACTATGCCATCCAGCTTGCCTCCAGATTTCTACAGCAACTCCCGAATTCAGAATGACCTGATAACCTAACTCTAGACTACCCGTGTAGAAATTGGTGGGCACCCAGAGTTTAGGAAGGAAAACAATAAACTTCAGGTCAGTCATGGGACTGGTGTGAGAACTTAAAACAGTTTACCTTTAAAAACAACAAAGACATATTTTTTTTTTTTAAATTTGATTCGCAATGCTTTTTAGAAAATGAGACTACCATAAGGCCTCCCGGACATACACACAATGCAAACGCAGAATCGGAGGAGATTTCTCCTTATGATAGTCAAAGATGATTGATACGCATTAAAAAGAAACATTTGATATTATTACTAGTGCATAGTGCAGAAAACATTTCGAAAGTAAAGATATAAATCTTAGCCAACATAGGCATTTCGCACTTATGCCCACTATAGCCACCATGTTCAATAGCAGGTTACCGCCACATTCCATGCCAAGTTATACAGCTAAAACCGTACAAGGTTCGTATTGTTTCTTTGGATTTCCAACAAATGGTCAGGCTAAGGAACTTCCTACTACCACATGGGATCGCCTCTGGCGGGACGTCCCGAGAACCTAACCGAATCTCTGCCAACACAAGGTCGGGTTACCTCTGTAACTAGGTAACTACTACTCGAGTATGCCACTTCCCTGTCCTTTGGGACCTTTATCCGAGGGCCCTCTATCACCAAACAACAACCACACAGAAAAATGAGATTGGAGCAACCACATAGGTTAAGTATCAGGGCTCCATACCTGACACCACCCTTTTCCAGAAGGAAATGACATACTCTAAAGGGAGCGACCCTCATAACCATGCCGCATATTCCTGTTTCGACCATTTCCAGGGTGTGAGGTCTGACGAAGTCTCGTCCATAAAGCTACGCTTTTTCACAAAGCCACGCTTTGATCAACAAATGATCAATAATAATCATCACACAGCAACACTCATCTTGCCACATTACAAAATTGGAAATATATCGCTGATAACCTTCAACTACAAAACCTCTGAACTCGTACGTTTCAAAGAAGGGTGTTAAGCTAAGAGAATAAATTCTCCGCCACCAACAGAATTGTATTTGAAAGAAATCTGCTTTATATCTCAAAATGTAATGTCGGACATGTAACCATACAAGTATGTTCCGGGCTCGAACAGAACCGCAGGCACTTCAAAAGAAGCCCTTGCAATCCGGGTATTCACAATCCCGATCGAATTTTCCATCACATAGGAAATCTCCATACCGTAGCTAACGGTGCAGAGACAATCAATAGGTCATCCTATCGTTTTCACAAATACCCGGTCTTCACCACCGGTCTTCAGTGCTATCCATTACGTCGTATCACTATTCGGAATGGGTAATCCGAATAACGAGCACAATAATTTAAAAATAAGTGTAGCATTCAATTCCAACCAATTCACAACAAATAGCCATTTAAGGGTCAATATTGATAGTCGGTTATTTAACTATCAATTAATATTCACAACATAACCCCATTTCAAATAATTTCCCAAATTATTTATTTTCAAAAATATCTTTATAAGATATATTTTCCACACTTCAACCATTTGAAAAAAAAATTCAAATCAATTTTCACCTTTACAACTTTCATTTCAAAATGGTTCATTTAAACCAATCAAATAAATCCTTACCGATTTATTAAATTTACGTTCCAAATTCGTAAATTTATTTCCACACTTTTAAAAATAAATCAATGTTTATTTTTAAAACAAATTTCCCTTATAAATTTCCACTGTGAATTTACATTTCCAAATATTCACTTTTTATATGATTTTACAAATCGATTTCAATTATTCACTTTCAATTTATCTTTAAAAGATATAATCTCAAAACATTCACTTCATATTGGAAAACATTTCCATACTTATTCAATAATAAGTAATTCGCAATTCATTTATTTTCAATATTTGGAAAATATTCAATATACTTAAATCCAAATTAAGCATATATTTTATTCTTTAAGGAAACCATTCTCTTAAACACATTTACTTGAGTCAAAACGAATGTTGCGTAAAACATCGTTACAACAACCCAAAACCACTAGTGTAGGGATTCGAAATTAAGATAGATATATAAACCCCAATACTATTCAAAACTTTTCCTTTCAGAAATCATTACTATAACAACAGTGTTATAGTCCACCACTTCCTTCTATTTCTCGAAAACGTCTATTTCAACAATGAATGTTGAAATCTATGGTTTCGACACTTAATACAATTTAAAACATCTTTAAATCGTTTAATTCCATTTAAAGTATCACTTTTCCAAAATATTTCTTTAATATATTATTCACTGTCCAAAATCGTGAATATACTTCAGTAACCAAATTCAATTTCTACATATTTTATTTAAGGGATTATCCACTGTCCAAAATCGTGGATATATTTCCTTTAATAAGCTATAATAATTAAACTTATTAAAATAAGTCGATTTCAGATTTATAAAACAACGTTTTATAAATTCCATTTATATTTTATAACAACTTCAACTTATAAAATCACTTTATTTACAAATTCTATCCATATCCCATTTACACGCCAAAATCTCATTTATAAGTTAATTACTTATAAATCTTTTATTTTACAAAATCTATTCATTTTATAACTTCACAATTTATAAATTTATAGGTTTCATCCACTTATGAAATCCATTTATACTTCATTTTTAACACTTATAAAAACTCGTTTTATAATTCCAATAATTTAAATTTATAAAAATCAACTTTATGAATCTTTTATATAAATCATTTATAATAATTCAAAAATCCCAATTTAAACTATTTTACAAATTAATCAACTACTTATTTCAAAAATCACATTTTGGTTATATTTCCCAAAAGTCATAATTTTTATAACATAAAAGTCTCAACGTTTATTTATTTAAAATGAATCAGTTCCAAAATCAAATTTTATTATGAATTCTCAACTTAAATTTTCAAAAATCCAATTTTATTCATTTTCGGCATCTAACGATACCAAAAATATATTCGGCTAAATTTTAGCCTTTAACTATTTCAATCACAAAGATAATCACGCAGATTATAAATAGATCAACACACAACATTGAAACAAATTCAATCATTTGAGGAATCCCGTTGGATCCCTCCAACCTGTTTCCCTGCATCCAAAGATGTTAGGACAATACCAATTCCGCTCCGAGACGGAATATCGCGGTATATGGGATTTACTAAATACTATCCGCTATTATGCGGCGCAATAGGGTCTCATCCGCTATATAATGCGGGAAAATCAACTCCAAATACATATATAATACCAATTCCATACAAGTTGAAATTATTGCAGTATATGTTTTTAATAAATAACATCTGCTTAATATACGGCGCATAGGGTCTATTTCAATAAAACAGATAATAATTATCATCCAATCACACAATCAAGCAATTTTAAATCTAACTATTTAATATTTAAATCGAAACTAATTCGATTGAGTGAGAAGTTCTCACCTTGAGTATCCGGTAACAGTTGTAGCGTTTTATTTCGAATAAAACTAAACGTGCGTTTAATTTGATCCGAAATTTTCACTAGCTCCAAACGACTCCAATCCAGCTCCATTGTTTAGTGCTCGTCCATACGAACCCAATGCAAGTTGTTTCGTAATTTTTCGACCTCGTATGAACAAGTTATAGCAATTTTAATATTACACGAATTATTATATACATAAATTAACAAATTTCTTTTAATTTTTAAACCTAACTAATCTGGGCCTCACATTATTTTCATAGGAGATCATGGCCGCTCTTTTCATCATCTTCCTCACGTTCGTTCTCCCCCATAACACCCAGGTAAAACACGTTCAACCCAAACCCATTTGTCGAAATTAGGTTTAGACATCACGGCCACCACGACGCACGAAACTTCATCACTCCACCACCACGCTGAAGCTTGTTGCCTCCTCTATGCTTGGCCAGAGATTGGTGAAGCTCGGCCATCCCTTGACCTCGAAATGCGTGCATAAAGTTCGGCCATTCAAATGGAAATTGCCATCGATCCGTAGATCTAAAAACGATCTTGACCGTTGGATAGCTAGTACTCGTTGAGCTCTCCATTTTTGTAGTTTAAAGTTTTTGACGATAGTCAATGGATGAGGAGATCGAAGAGGGAGAAGGTGGACGTTTTCTAGCCCTTGAAAATAATATGGCGGCCTAACCTAATTCTTCTAGGGTTTTGGAAACAATGAATACCAGGGGTCCTTTTACAGAGATTTTTCAACACACTATTCATCCGTGATTTTCCGAACTCCAAATCTCACGCGGTGACCGGCATTTCTAGGGTTTACCCTACGTTCCGGAAACAATGGAATAGGTTTCGGAGGCTAATTCGATCATCTGTGCAAGTTACGGTAATAAACGATCAAATTTAAATTTAATGGATTAAACCAATTTCTATGCGTTTTGGCTTGCCCCGGACAAACGGTAAATCCGATTGACACCAAATTTGAAACCATACAATAATTTAACATTATGGATCCGATGAAACTAGTTTCGTCGAACTCCGAGACTGTTTGAAAAATGCCTATTTTAACTCGTCAATTAAATATTAACATATTCAATTTTCACAACTCAACTTTTAATTCACTTTTAAAAGTTCTATAATATCATTCTAACTTCAATATGATTAAATAAAATTTTACAAATCATTTTCAATCATATTGAACCCAATTTCCAATTATTTCTGTAATTTCAAATATTAAATTACCGATTTAATTATCCAATTAAATCCAGATATTCGAAATAAAATTTATTCGACTTGTAAATTTTACTTATTAATATTTAAAATCAATTAAATATACGAATTTTAATTGACAGAAATTCTGGGTCGTTACAGCAATAGTTGATATATTTGTTGAGTGCCTATAATTGTTAGATCTAGTGTCATCGCGACCTAGATCTAACGATTCTTTGTTCAATTTGTTATGTCTACTCAGATTATCTCTGCTACTCGAGTTAATTTTGCTGGAATACACAAAATCGTTAGATCTAGCGTCGTGACCTAGATCTAACGATTTACCTCTCGAGTTGATATTACTACCCAGATTAGCTTTGATACTATAAGAATTGCTGGCTGTCGCATGATGTGGGTTAGCGTTGTTGTTATCAGCCGCAAAAAAGCTGATCTTATCAGTTATATCAAACCCCCTTTGCTGGTTGACACTGCCTGCTTCACTAAGAAAATGATTATTGGTCTGCAAGCATTTCGAATGCAAAAGATAAGCTTCTAAATGTTTGCTTCCAGCTTCAGATCTCCAGTCCTCAGCAAGGGAAGAAAATTTGGTTTGGTTTTTAAGTATTTTCTTAGATTTTTGCAGAATAATCTTGTTGTCCATACTTATAATTAACCAAACTTGCTCTTTACTTCTGTTGTCATTGTTGTGCACACACAAATTTCTTTCTTTCCACAAGTTGAAAACTGCCATAGTAAGCAAAATGTGAGCATAATAAGCTTCTTTAGATTTAGAGCTGAAGTTGTTGATGATTAACTATATAATATTCATTAGATCCATATGTCTGTTGTCTTATATGCTCAGAGTAGCTTTGATTTGATTCCATATAAAATATGAGTAACTGCATTCAAAAAATAAGTGGTTATCATTTTCATTACATATATTGCATAGGGAGCAGAGTGAATTTATATTATTGCCCCATTTATTTAATCTATCCCAAGTTGGCAATCTGTTTTTAATTGCAAAATAAGTGCAGAATGCCATCTTGGGACAATTCACTCTATTCCATATGCAATGATACCATTCTTCTGTTGGGTATTTGTTTCTAATAAAATTCCAAGTTGCTTTGAAAGAAAACTTCCCTTTGTTGTTTGCTTTCCATTCCCAGTAGTCATTCTCTTCAAAAGTATCAAATTGCATTTTGCATATTTCAGCTTTATGAGGATTAGTAATAGGATGAATTCGTGGTAGCCATTGATTATTTACAATGATATCAGAAACTTTATCATTTGATCCACCACATATAACAAGGCTATTCCACCCAACCTTATTTATAAAAGCCTCATTTTTAAACCAATGATCAAACCATAAGCTCTTACCTTTACCATCTTTAAATTTTCTTTCAATCAGAGTTTTACCAATTTCCCTACAATTTAATATTTGTTTCCAAGTATTTGATTGATTACTATTATGAACTACAGTCCAAAATTTTTTTTTGTTTCAAATACTTGGAGCTCATCCATCTAGCCCACAAAGAATCAGAATTAAGGAATCTCCAAAATAATTTTAAATGGCAAGTAGCACACAGATCCTTAATATTTCTAATGCCAAGCCCCCCTTCATTTTTAGGCCTACAAACATTCTCCCAGCTAATTTTGTGATATTTGTCTTTCCATAAAAAATCAGCGCATCTACTTTCCAAATTTTTAATAGATGCGGCTGGGGTTTGAAAGTTTGAAGCTAATATAGGATAATAGCATTAAATCACTATCTTAATAAGTTCAAGTCTTCCAGCAATAGAGAGTAACTTACAAGACCAAGTCTCCATTCTATCCTGGATTTTTTCAATATGAATAGAACAATTAGAGTCCTTAATCATATTTGTAGAAAGAGGCAGACCTAAATATTTGATTGGGTGAAATCCCTCTTTAATTTGCAAAACATTTAAAATTTCTTTTTTAAACTTACAAGATTTACTGAAATAAGCTTTACACTTATTTACATTGAGCTGAAGTCCAGCATGATTTTTTAAATTGTCAAAAATTTATTTAATAGATTCTGCATTACCTTTATTAGCTTTAACAAACACCATGAGATCATCAACATATATCAGATGATTAACGCAGGGCTGGATTCTATTTATAGGCTGAACACTACCTTTAATACTTTCTATTTCCATAAATATAGAAAAGTATTCCATAACAATAGCAAAAAGATAAGGAGATAAGGGGTCCCACTGTCTTAACCCCCTGTTAGATTTTATAAACCCTTCTGCCTTTCCTTGAATCAGAATAGAAAAGGTAGGAGTATTAATACACTCAAACACCAAATCACAAAATTTAATAGGAAAACCCATACATTTCATAATATGATGAATAAAGTGTTTGTTTACCTCGCTTTGCTAAAGCACTTTTAAATTTCTGTTTTGCATCATTTCATCTTTGTTTTCTTTTCTACGGGCGTCACCCAAATTGACAGAAGATGAGGATTTCATCACCCTTTTCTCAGTCCACAAATTGCATTTCATTGTATAAAATTAAATTAATAAGAAAGATTACACGTTGACTTAAGGTGTCACGAGCTCATCTTGGGCAAATTTTTATTTTGAAAAGTTGATTTCTTTTAATAAACAATTTCTTGATATCCAAGGTAATGGCAGAGCAATAATCATTTATAATTATTATGGTGATTCGTAAGTTATTATATTGATTATTTCTCAGAAAGTACTTAAACCTTCAACTGCGTTGCTATGGTGATTCGTGGTGCACCGATAAATCTTATACGTTACCTGGCTAAGAATTGTTTCAATGAATTAAGTCGAAGTGTTACGATACAACTTTGGATTAGGAGCTACTAAGGACAGAAATTTTTTAATTAATTTCTTGCATTCATTTAGTTGCATTACTTCCATGCATATATAAAAAAACTTAAAAAAACATTTTCTTTCAAATATATTTCCTTGTTAAAAAAACAATAAATAAAAAAAAATACATTTTAAAAAAACAAAAAAATCACTTCATTCTTACTCTTTTATCCTTGTTTTTCATATATTTCCCTACTTAAATTTTTCTCTTGAGCATGAATGTTTGGACTCGTGACGTTTCTACAAAGTGTTTAACTCGAACAAACAATCTTTCGATAATTGCGAATGAAAATCATCCTCGAACTCTCATGGAAAGAATCTTCCCCGATCGACTCTTTGTCCCTTCTACTATTACCTTACCGCCCCCAACGACTAATTACTTTGAAATCCATTCAAGTCATATCAACATGCTTCCAAAATTTGGTAATTTTGAAAATAACGATCCTTATATCTTTTAATGATTTTTGAACAAGTTTATGTAACTATAAAACTTCAATAATTATGCGATAATAGAATAAAACTTAGGTTAATCCCATTCGCATTTACCGACTACGCTGAAAAATGGTTGTGTAGCTTGCCTTCAAATTCGATTAAAACTTGGGATGAATTTGTAAAAAAATTGCCATTTTAGATTAAACAACAAAATTCGAAATGAAATTATAAATTTTCATCGATTTGGGCGTGTATATTTTGAAAATACTTTGAAAGATTTAATGAACTTTTGATAAAATGGCAACATCATAATTTTGAAAAATGGACTCTTTGCCAAATTTTATATAGTAGACTCGAAAATTGCTCTTGAACGATGCTTGAATCAATGTGCCAAGGAAACTTTTTAGCGCAACATCATGATGCCACGTGACAATTTTTTGAAAAGCTAGCACAAAAATCATCTCAATGGGAATGATCTAATGGGAATCAATCTATTAAGATCGAGCGCACATTCGATAGGATCATCATTAGCTTTAGAAGAAAAATTGATGCGATGATAAAAAAAATTTACAACATTCTTTCAACTAATTAAACGAACCAAGCTTCTCAAATCTCAAGTTATAAATGTAATGATCCAAATCATATTACAGATCAGTGTTGTCACGACCCGCCCTTCTCGACCCTCGAAAATCGACACAAAATACACCATAGAATAATATGCTGATGCTCGAGTGCCGCAAAAGACAGATTGTTAAGGGAAAAGAAAGAAGATAGAAGAAAGAAGGAACTAAACAATAACAGAATCTCACAATCATAGCGGAACAAAATATAATACATAATATCAGATATTTACACAAGATGAAAACTATATCTGTTTTTATATATTACATCATCAGAGTATCACAAATAAACAACAATTACCAGCCTGACAATTTCAAACAATCACAGCAGCGGATATAAACAAATACGGTAATACGTCTCGGACTCCGGCTCCTCTCCTAAGCTCCATTGCATCCTTTCCTATAATCTATAATACTCGGTCTGACCCGAGCATTATAACAAAATAACACCCGAGTCAGTCTGGAATACCAGCGTGAGAAAAACACACCCAAATTGATTATTAAAGTTTCAAATTGCTTTGAAATCAAAAGCATCTCATAAGACCATGCCATAAATAAACATGTCGGTTATTTACCTTACCATAGCCAAAACATTTTTAATCAAAATCCTCTAATATTATAATAGTGTCTACATACAAATACTTATTCAAATAGTCGAAATTGTTACATTTATTAAATTTCAGCTAATAGGTATACAAACAAAACCATAAAAGGCACGTAGGAAGAATGAATTTTCATCTAATGACTAGGCACTGGGGTACCACCTGTCACAATATGTGGCCTAGATCACCGTACCGAGGATTACTCCCAATCCCTTGCAACACAAGACCGGGACTGCCCCTTACTAGATATTCCCGAGTAAGATCACCCCACGGTTGGGATCAGCAACCGCACCACTAAGCCGAATAAAAAGGGACATCTAGACAGGGATGACCTCACCCTAATAGGTGCTACCCACTTAGTCTTGCAGCATAACCCCTGATTTTTAGTCATTCTCGGTTGATGAGGCTTGAGGCTAAGCGTTACATTTTAGAACATTTCACTTAGAATGCCCATCGTCCACCTGACGATGTTCCGAAAGCATTCATCCATACAAGTCCGTCCCGGGTTCGAATGGAACTGAAGACACTACTCCTACTACATCCATTTTGGAATCATCCTCAAGATTAGTAGCGACTAGCACTTGCACTTTAGTGCTCCATCTTCGACTCCGAACTCGTTTTTCTCATGGAAATGTACAAACTGGATCGAAGTGGTTTTCGAGAAATTAATCCCGATCCCGGTATCTTCGAAACGATCAACGCATTTAGCCAATATTGATAGTCGGTTATTTAACTATCATTTAACATTCACAATCATCCATCAAACAATAAATAATTTCCCAAATTATTTATTAACCTCAAAATATCTTCACAAGATATATTCCCAATTTCAACCCCTTTGAAAACAATTTTCAAACCATCTTCCTTTTTATGGAATAAATCTCCCCAAAAAATTTCTATTTCCTCTGAAAATAACCAAGTCCAAATACTTTCGATTTTAAAACATTAGATCACTTAATTCTAAATATACCTTAAATTATATTTAAAAATATTTAAAGCAAAACTACTTTAGAAAATATAAGTTAATTTTAAAATAAAAGTTAAATTAAACTAAATTTTGCAAGAAGAGTTACAAAATCCTACACAATTTTCAAATAAAACTTTAACCAATTATCTTTAAATAAAACCATTTTATAAAATATAAATATTAATAATATTCTTTAAAAAACTAATACCAATTACCCCTTTTAAAATAATTATTCCTATAACTAACTTAGTACATATTTACCTTTAAAAATTTTACAACTTAAATAAGAATTTTCTTAAAAACATTCTTTTAAAATCAAATTTATATCTTTAACTTTTACTTAAAAATCTGCTTTAAAACGTACTTGGCTTTTCAGGGAAATACACTTTCATTTCAGAATAAACCAAAGAATCCTTTTATAAATTCTGCTTGATTTATCTCAATTCGAATTTACGTTTAAATCCCGTAAATTTCTTCCAACACTTTAAAAATAAACACCTTTTTATTTTTAAACACATTTCCCATTTCCTGGAAATCACTTTCAAAGTATATGCTTAAACTATTTAAAATAAGGCTACCAGGAGTTTACTTAAATGTAAATAATACTTAGGAAAATATAGAGGAGTTTCTAAGTAATTTAAACGGAAATTACCATTTAAAACAAAGTTATTAAATCAAATATTTATATCAAAATTCCCTATTTGGAAACTTAATACTAATTTACCTTTAAATAATTTAAATTCCATAATTACTTAAATAAATATTTACTTACTTAAAATAATTAAAAATAATATTTTTCCAAAATATCCAAAAACATCTTTTAAGCTTCTAGTTTATATTTCGAAAGCTTTTCTTTGGAAACATACTTAACGTCCCAGGGAAAATACACCTTCCGTCTTTTAAAAATAATCTCACCTTTATTTTTAAAATAATTTATACCTTATAGAATTTCCCAGCGAAAACCTATCTTTCAAAAATTTATCCACCGATAAATATTCCATTTTATTTATAAAACCAGTTTATAAATTTCCGTTCTCGTTCCCATTCGAATCACAGTTTCAAGACATTTCAAATTCCAAACCAATTTCCTGAATTTTATTTACTTAAATTCATTCCTTAAAAATTCCTTTTCATTTACCTTTAATCCTAATTTATTTTACTTTCATTTATATTTTAAAATGCCAGATTATACTTATTCAATCATAGCACAGCACAGCTAAATTCCCAAATTAATCTACCACGGTATATAAATGAAATACATCATCAATTATGCAAATAATTTCTATATTGTGAGGAATTCAGTTAGATCCCTCCAACCTGTTTCCCTACATCCACAGATATTAGCACAACCAAAAAATATCGATCCAATCTGATAACAATTATCACATTCAACTAATCAACCAATCAATCATTTAAATATTAGCTATTTAAATTAAACGGCATACACATGTGAGTGAGATTAACTCACCTTGAGTTTCGATGGGCGTTTCAAATTTTGAATTAAATCGAGCTCGTTCGATTTAATCCAAATTTTCCACTTGCTCAAAACGACTCCAGATCTTCATCACAACGTGCTGCTCGTCGTTTTAATTCTGGCGTCACCAGTTTCGTCGATTTCTGACAAAGTATGCATGAGATATGAATTTTTAAGTGTTTGAATAAATTAATATAATTAAATTCTCTTTTATTTTATTTTATTTATTTATTTACCAAAACAAATCGTAACCGTTGATTTGCTTCAGAAAAACAAGGCCGTTGATTTCTTCTTCCCTCTCGCGCGTTACAGGTTTAAACCGAACCCAATATCACCTATCTAGGGTTCGCCGCCGCCCATCATACGAACGCCGAGAGTCCATCAAACCACCGCCGCACGAAGCGTCACGACCACCTCCACCCATGCCCAGAAAATCATGAAGTTCGGCAATCCCTAGGTTCCAAAATCTAAGCACGAACGCACGCCCTTTCACCTCGCTTTGCCCACAAACCAGAGCTCAGATTCAGATCATGGTCGTTCAACTTGAAGAACTCGATGAGCTCTTCATCTTTGAAGTTGGAAGAATTCGCTAATAATTAATGGATAATATGGAATTTGAAAAAGAAAAAGAAAACACACCGGCCATTGAAATGTTTTTCACGGTGGCTGGAAGAAAAAGTTAGGGCTTGGGCCGGTAAACGTATATATATACGTTAATATATTAATTTAATAATATATATTCACACATTTCTCAAATTTTTAAACAAATTCCAAATGAAACGTGCCGACAGGCGATTAGAAGGTTTTACCTGCATTTCGAACACAATGGAACATATTTCGGAGGCTAATTCAATCATATGCGCGAGTTACGGAAATAAACGATCAATTTTAAATTAAATCGATTAAAATAGTGTCTATGCTTTTTGAGCTGCCAGGGTCAAACGACAACTTCGATTGCTACGAAAATTGAAATCCGATAATAACTAATTATTACGGGTCCAATGGAGCTGGTTTCGTCGAATTCCGAGACTGTGCCCCGGAAGGCTATTTTAACTCGTCGATTAACTCGAACGTTTCTCAAAATCATCGAAATCACTTAAAAGTTCACTTTTAAAATTTTACCAACTCTATTATAAATCATATAGAATTTATAATCACATAATAAATCATTCATATTCAATTTAAAACAAAATCTAATTATTTACATTATTAAAATATTAAATTCCATTATTAAATTCCATCATTAAATTAATAATATAAAATTCCAAATTTGACTTATCGAACTTTGATTCCATCCAAAAGTCCAATATTAAAAATCAAATCAAACAAGACCAAAAAGAAATCTTAGAAACCATTTTCATAACCATTTAGATCCAGATTCACTAATTTTCCCAATTCCAAATATTTAATTATTATTCAAACCCAATTGAATTGCCATATTCGATATTGTAACTAATTATATTGATTTAACCAAAATATTCTTACTTCAAAATCAATTCAAAATCCACATTTAACATTTAAAATGAATTAGATGTTCAAAATCTAACGACCAAAATTTTGGATCGTTACACTCCTCCTCCTTATAAAAATTTCATCCCCGAAATTTGCTAAGGTAGGAAAATGCTTCCAATCATTTACTTATCCAACCTTAGTTAAAAACCCACAATCATTTTACCAAAACCTTTAGCTCAAATTCCAAAACCATTGGCTTTATTTTTAACTCAAAACCTTGTTTTCAACCTAATTCAAAATCACATTTCTAGTTAACCCAAAATTTCCAATAAATTTCTAACACCCAAAATTTTTGAAATTTTTTTACAGTGTCTCCTTTGAACGAAGAGCATTTCACAATATCGCAATAGATATAAATATATATACATCGACCCACATGGTCGGAAAACAAAATATATCACAATATATATCATTTCCCAATTTTATTGCGTAGGCGTACCTATTGATTAGCATTTTAAAAGCAAGCGGCTAATATATTATGCATTTACGCGCTCCAACTCTATCGATTGCCTCCCATACCTGCACTTGCTCAACCAAACACATGAGTTTTCAATAATATGAGATTTTTAACAACATTCCATACATTTATCTTGGCTAAACAAAACAATTACATAGCCCAACAACAAATTTTATAATCCTACAAGTACCATCTTCATAGCAATCACAAGTTTTCAACACTTTTTAATTTTCCTAACAATCTAAACTTCATTTTATTCCACTCGAATGATTTACAATCAATTTTACTTTTTACAATTCATATTTACTACAACCAATTCAATTTCACTTCAATATGATTAACCTATGCTTTACTTACATCAATTTATTTTAATTCAATTCCAAGTTGATTTACAATCAAATTTTTATTTTAAATTTGATATACTTGAATTTCTTTTATGATTCACTTGCATTTATATACAAAACCACTTAATACGATTTCAATCCATTCTAATTGATCCAAAAACCAACCTCAATTTGCTTCTTTAAATCAATTCAATTCCGTTTGCAACAAAACAATCAATTTCCATGCAAATTTCAAAGTTATCCATGCAAGTAACCATCACTTAAGCTTATAACCATTTAAAATTAATTTCATCTCAATCTATATCAATTTTATTTCATTCGGAATTATTCATAACCCAAATAATTTTTACTTCATCACAATTATTAAATCAATTCCCTATTCTCATTTCAAGTTCATCATCCAACATAAGTTTATATTAATATCACTCCATTCTGGATTATTTACAACTCATACATTCTTATTTCATCACGATAAGAAATTAAAATTCTTTCACTTGCATTAAAATTTTATTATCTACACAAATTTCATTCAAGACCAGTTCATAAGTTTGACAACAAACATTTCACAATTTTCTTAAGTTATTTCAATTCCAAAATATCTCAATTTCTTCTTGCATCAAATTTATTTTTATTTTTATTTAATTCTTATCCAATCAAATTCCAATCCATTTACAAATGTAATCCAATTAGTTTATTTACTCAATCCATTTTAAATTTGTCCGCCTTCTCAATTCATTTCTGAATTTATTTATAACATAATCATTCCAATCATTCTAAACTAGAATTGGGTTTTATTTTGTTTTTCAAATTTTTAACAAGCTACCAAAATTTTATTCATTCCATTACCCTTTTATTTAATTTATCTTACACAAAATTCATTTCCAAACAATTCTCTTTTGAATTTAGTTGAGTGAGAATTTAATTCATTCAATATCATTCTTACTTAATTTAAATTCCATTTAGTTCAATTCTTTTCCAAATTTAATTCAAGTCCAACTAAATTTTATTTAGCCAACTTAAATTCATACCATTTCCTTTACTATTTTAAATAAGAATTGAATTTCATTCAACAATATTTATAACACAACTGAATTTTGATTTCAACTCAATCCAAATTCAACTCAATTTCTTTTAATTTAAGTTAAACCAAACTTTTATTTCTCCATTCAATTTAAATTTTTACCGTCTAATATATAAGTTCAAAAACTTATTACTAACCTAAGTCTACTCACCTTTTATAGTTTCACTTTGCCTTACCTCACTTTACATTTCATTTAGGATTTAAATTTTGAATTCTCCATAAAATGCCAACCATTTTAATTTGGTTTACAATTTATTTCTTTATCCATAAGTTCCCTAACTTATTTACCTTTAAGCTTATATTGCTTATTTTAGTCCATTTACATCTTATAATCACAACCCCAGATTATATATATAACACTTAATAGCTTAAGGGTATAAATTTTCATTACACAATTTTAACTCACAATTATAATCATTTTACATTTCAACTTTAACCAGTTTAATTCGATTTCAATTTTTATTTAACTTATCCTGAGTTAAATTCAATTATATTTTATTCTCCACCATTTACTCAAGTTAAATTTTAATTCCAGGATTAAAATTTTCATTTTCTTCTTAATTAAATCAACCTCACTTTAAAAGTTCAATAGTTGATTCATCTTAACTTTACACATTATCTAAATAGAATTTTCCAGCATTCAATTGTCCCGTTTTATTTCAAAACCATTTTGAAATCATAAATAACACATACTCACTTGGTATATCAAATCAAATCTTCGGTTTCCAAAACACTTGGTTTTACCAAAACAAATTTCCATTTTGAAATTTCTAAAACCACTTGTATACCCAACAAGTCCAAACAAATATCATAATCAATCACCCCGTTAGCAATCCATCACTTTAGAAACTCGAAAATGAATTCTGATGATGTGGCCATCATCATTAGGATTATTTTCCTGGGACTGAAGTGAGTTCAGTGCTTCCTTACTTCCATAAACTCCTTTCAAAATAATTTCCATTCAAAAATATTTCCCAAAATAATACTCCATTGTTGCCCTCTAATACTTTGGAAAACATTTCAAACATTCCTAAGATTTCAAATTCCCGAACTTTTTGTTTAAATTCATTTTAAACACTTTTCAGAATTTTCGGGATTTAAATTCTGCTTTAAATCAAATTTTAGCTATACTCTTTTTGGATAAATCATACTTATAGAATTCTATTTGGTTATAAACCATTTTAAGTTTTAGATTCTTATATTTGATTATAATATTAACAACCAAACATCCAAATACATAATAATTTTAGAAAATTATTTCTTTTATATCAAAATATAATTTTGGGTAAAATTATTTCATTTACCCGCTTTAAAAACAATACTATGTCGGTTTATCTTGTTCAAGAGTTTCGAAACCCCTATCGATACGGTTGTACTTCCCGTACCGGCCAGAATTCATAAACACTCAACCGATAAGTCAACATGGTATAAAAACAGTTTTATATTCACTAACAAGTACGCGCTCATAGCTATTAACACACTCAACTCATTATAGAGTACTATTGACTCTATTAAATGAGTAATCCCCACCAAAGCCTAGGTTATCGCTTACCTAAGCTCTGATACCAACTGCCACGACCTGCCCTTCTCGACCCTCGAAAATCGACATAAGATACAACATAGAATAATATGCTGATCCTCGAGTGCCGCAAAAGACAGATTGTTAAGGGAAAAGAAATAAGATAGAAGAAAGAAGGAACTAAACAATAACAGAATCTCACAATCGCAGCGGAACAAAATATAATACATAATATCAGATCTTTACACAAAATGAAAACTATATCTGTTTTTATATATTACATCATCAAAGTATCACAAACAAACAACAATTACCAGCCTGACAATTTCAAACAATCACAGCAGCGGATATAAACAAATACGGTAATACGTCTCGGACTCCAGCTCCTCTCCTGAGCTCCACGGCATCCTTTCATGTAATCTATAATACTCGGTCTGACCCGAGCATTATAGTAAAATAACACCCGAATCAGTCTGGAATACTAGCATGATAAAATTACACCCAAATTGATTATTAAAGTTTTAAAATTCCTTTTAAATAAAAAGCATCTCGTAAGACCATGCCACAAATAAACATGTCAGGTTTTTACCTTACGATAGCCAAAACATTTTTTATCAAAATCCTCTGATATTATAATAGTGTCTACATACAAATACTTATTCAAATAGCCGAAATTGTTATACTTATTAAATTCCAGCTAATAGGTATACAAACAAAAACGTAAAAGGCACGTAGGAAGAATGGATTTTCAACTAATGACTAGGCACTGGGGTACCACCTGTCACGGTGCATGGCCTAGATCATCATATCAAGGATTACTCCTAATCCCCTGCAACACAAGACCAGGACTACCCCTTACTAAATAATCCCGAGTAAGATCACCCCACGGTTGGGATCAGCAACCGCACCACTAAGCCGAATAAAAAGGGACATCTAGACAGGGATAAACTCACCCTAATGGGTGCTACCCACTTAGCCTTGCTGCAAAACCCCTGCTTTTCAGTCATTCCCGGTTGACGAGGCTTGAGGTTAAGCGTTACCTTTTAGAACGTTTCACTTAGAATGTCCATCGTCCACCTGACGATGTTCCGAAAGCATTCATCCATACAAGTCCATGCCGGGTTCGAACGGAACCGAAGGCACTACTCCTACTACATCCATTTTGGAATCATCCTCAGGATTAGTAGCGACTAGTCCTTGCACTTCACTGCTCCATCTTTGACTCGAAACTCGTTTTTCCCACGAAAACATACAAACCGGATCGAAGTGGTTTTCAAGAAATTAATCTCGGTCTCTTCAAAACGATCAACGCATTTGGTCAATATTAATAGTCAGTTATTTAACTATCAATTAACATTCACAAACATCCACCAAACAATAAATAATTTCCCAAATTATTTAATAACCTCAAAATATCTTCACAAGATATATTCCCAATTTCAACCCCTTTGAAAATAGTTTTCAAACCATCTTCCTTTTTACGGAATAAATTTCCCCAAACATTTTCTATTTCCTCCGAAAATAACCAAGTCCAAATACTTTAGATTTTAAAACATTAGATCGCTTAATTCTAAATATATCTCAAAATATATTTAAAAATATTTAAAGCAAAACTACTTTACAAAATATAAGTTAATTTTAAAATAAAATTTTAATTAAACTAAATTTTACAAGAAGAGTTACAAAATCCTATACAATTTTCAAATAAAACTTTAACCAATTATCTTTAAAATAAAACCATTTTATAAAATATAAATATTAATAATATTCTTTTAAAACATAATACCAATTACCCCTTTTAAAATAATTATTGCTATAACTAATTTAACAAATATTTACCTTTAAAATTTTTATAACTTAAATAAGAATTTTCTTAAAAACATTCTTTTAAAATCAAATTTAAAACCTTTAACTTTTACTTAAAAATCTGCATTAAAACGTACTTGGCTTTTCAGGGAAATATACTTTCATTTCAGAATAAACCAAAGAATCCTTTTATAAATCCTGCTTGATTTATCTCAATTTGAATTTACGTTTAAATCCCGTCAATTTCTTCCCACACTTTAAAAATAAACACTTTTTTATTTTTAAACACATTTCCTATTTCCTGGAAAATCAATTTCAAAGTATATGCTTAAACTATTTAAAATAAGGCTACTGGGAGTTTACTTAAATGAAAATAATATTTAGGAAAATATAGAGGAGTTTCTAAGTAATTTAAACGGAAATTACCTTTTAAAATAAAGTTATTAAATCAAATATTTATATCAAAATTCCCTTTCTTGAAACTTAATACTAATTTACCTTTAAATAATTTAAATTCCATAATAACTTAAATAAATATTTACTTACTTAAAATAATTAAAAAAATATTTTCCAAAATATCCAAAAACATCTTTCAAACTTCTAGTTTATATTTCGAAAGCTTTTCTTTGGAAACATACTTAATGTCCCAGGGAAAATACACCTTCCGTCTTTTAAAAATAATCTCATCTTTATTTTTAAAATAATTTATACCTTCATATAGAAATTTCCCACCGGAAACCTGTCTTTTAAAAATTTATCCACCGATAAATATTCCATTTTATTTATAAACTCAGTTTATAAATTTCCGTTCTCGTTCCCATTCCAATCACAGTTTCAAAATATTTCAAATTCCAAACCAATTTCCTGAATTTTATTTACTTAAATTCATTCCTTAAAATTTCCTTTTCATTTACCTTTAATCCCAATTTATTTTACTTTCATTTATATTTTAAAATGCCAGATTATACTTATTCAATCACAGCACAGCTAAATTCCCAAATTAATCACGGTATATAAATGAAATACATCATCAATTATGCAAATAATTTCTATATTGTGAGGAATCCAGTTGGATCCCTCCAACTTGTTTCCCTACATCCACAGATATTAGCACCACCAAAAAATATCGATCCAATCTGATAACAATTATCACATTCAACTAATCAACCAATCAATCATTTAAATATTAGCTATTTAAATTAAACGGCATCCAGATGTGAGTGAGATTAACTCACCCTGAGTTTCGACGAGCGTTTCAAATTTTAAATTAAACCGAGCTTGTTCGATTTAATCTAAAATTTCCACTTGCTCAAAACTACTCTAGATCTTCATCACAGCGTGCTCCTCGTCGCTGCGATTCCGATGTCACCAATGTCGTCGATTTCTGACAAAGTATGCATGAGATATGGATTTTTAAGTGTTTGAATAAATTGATATAATTAAATTCTCTTTTCTTTTAATTATTTATTTACCAAAAAAAATCGTAACCATTGATTTGCTTTAGAAAAAAAAGGCCGCTGATTTCTTCTTCTCTCTCACGCGTTACAGGTTCGAACCGAACCCAACGTCACCTATCTAGGGTTTGCCGCTGCCCATCATACGAACGCCGAGAGTCCATCAACCCACCGCCGCACGAAACGTCACGGCCACCTCCACCCATGTCCAGAAAATCACGAAGCTCGGCATTCCTAGGTTCCAAAATCTAAGCACGAACGCACGCCCTTTCACCTCGCTTTGCCCACAAACCAGAGCTCAGATTTCGATCGTGGCCGTTCAACTTGAAGAACTAGATGAGCTCTTCATCTTTGAAGTTGGAAGAATTCGCTAATAATTAGTGGATAAGATGGAATTTGAAGAAGAAAAAGAAAACACATCGGCCATTGAAATGTTTTCCATGACGGCTGGAAGAAAAGTTTAGGGCTTGGGCCGATAAACGTATATATATATATATATATATATATATATATATATATATACACGTTAATATATTAATTTAATAATATATATTCACAAATTTCTCAAATTTTTAAACAAATTCCAAATGAAACGTGCCGACAGATTATAAGGTTTTACCCACATTCCAAACGCAATGGAACGTGTTTCGGAGGCCAATTCGATCATATGCGCGAGTTACGGAGATAAACGATCAATTTTAAATTAAATCGATTTAAATAATTTCTATGCGTTTCGAGCTGCCAGGGTCAAACGACAACTCTGATTGCTACGAAAATTGAAATTCGATAATAACCAACTATTACGGATCCAATGGACCTGATTTAGTCGAATTCCGAGACTGTGCCCCAAAAGGTTATTTTAACTCGACGATTAACTCGAACGATTCTCAAAATCGTCGAAATCACTTGAAATTTCACTTTTAAAATTTTAATAACTCTATTACAAATCATATAGAATTTATAATCACTTGAGAAATCATTCTGATTCAATTTAAATCAAAATCTGATTATTTACATTATTAAAATATTAAATTCCATTATTAAATTAATATAAAATTCCAAGTTTGACTTATCGACTTTTGATTCCATCCAAAAGTCCAATATTAAAAATCAAATCAAACAAGACCAAAAAGAAATCTTAGAAACCATTTTCATAACCATGTACATCCAGATTCACTAATTTTCCCAATTCCAAATATTTAATTATTATTATTCAAATCCAAATTGAATTGCCATGTTCGATATTGTAACTAATTATATTGATTTAACCAAAATCTTCTTACTCCAAAATCAATTCAAAATCCACATTTAACATTTAAAATGAATTAAAAATTCAAAATCTAACGACCAAAATTCTGGGTCGTTACAAGTGTCCTTACTCGTTAGAACAAATGAACGCTTTTAACAAAGTAAGGAACTATTTGTTATCTCCAACATACAATTTTGGTTGGAGAAATCATTCTAATTTCGCTTGAAACCAAAACAATTCAAATATGAATTTGGTTCGACCATCTTTTCAAGCATTTCCAAACAATTCTTCAAGTCCTCCTTTTTAACCAAATTAATCTCAAAGCTTTGTGTCACCTTCTCAAAACCAAGCACAACAGCCTTTTGTTCCTCAAGATGACAAATGATTGACATCACTTGAGAAAAGTTTGTAAACATTGGCTAAAGTGACCACACAAAATCTTCAAGCGAACAAAAATTTGCAAAATTTGTTAACCTTGTACATGCAAAATACAGGTCAATCGATCGCTAAACTTGAAATGCAAATGAGTCAATTAGCTACCACTGTGAGTGATGAGGAAAGTGGTACATTCCCGAGTCAATCTATTCCAAACACAAGAAATCAAAACACAAACTCAAACCAAGCTCATGTCGTTCAAGATAGAAATTTGAATCGAATTAATATTATCACCACTTTGCGGTCCGGTAAGAAAATCGATAATCATATTTTCAATCCTTTTGGGTATTGGAGATTTGGAAGAGATTTATAAATGTTCTTCTCCAAATATTGCACTGGCTATTTCAATAAAAGTAAAGAGAAAATTCCTTGCCATTTCAAATGGAGCAAAAGCCTTACTTGTGGGTAATTTATATGAAGTTATACTGGTAATCCTTTTGAGAAAGATAGCTCTAATATATTTAAATATTGAAATAAATGTTCTTTACAGAATATATATATATATATATAAGTGTATGTTCTCAAATTCCAAAGCATAGGAAATAATCAATCAGAGATAGGAATAGATATATAGATATATACACGAATAACCATGCCTACTGGTTAAAATTATAAATATACATAGGGTAACAAATAAAGCATAATATACATCAGTATTCGTATTAGTTATAATTAGGATATTAATTATTAATAGCGCAGTAAATCATGTGTATAGATGGTTGTAATGGAAAAGAGAGCTCCAAAGTTTATGAAAAATGATTACAAATTTAATGTGCAGTAAATGTATAGTTAATAGGGATTTGCATAAAGAATTTAATATGGCATTTATGAGAAAATGAAATAGGCATAATAAGTTGAATTTGAAACAAATAAATAAATGTCATTAGTGATTTTCCAATTTGAATAATAACAACCATTTATTACGGATAATCAACATTTATGAGACAGAAAAGAAAGTGAGGAATATAGGAATAGATTATAAAATAGGAATAGATCTGCAGTGAATAAGTTAATTTAATACTAGTAAGTAAACTTAGGAGGCAGTATAATTTTCATAGTAGGAAATTATATAGCCTCAATAACACGTTTAGGATGAGCGTGAATTAGTGGGCCTAGCCCAATATTTAGGCCTAGGATAATTGGTTTGATCTAGAATTGGTTGGGATGCAAGTCAATAGAATTACACAATGGAAGTCTGCTCTTCACCTAGAGGCTACCAGTAGTTGTGTACACATATTACTGATATGGGACATCCCTAACCATAGGGCCAATGAGGAAGGGATATACATTTACATATAAGTATGGGAAAATATACCAAGGGTTCACCTCGGATTTGAAGTATTAAACAGCTCAGTATCTTTAAGTCTGCCAAGGGTTTACTTCGGGGTGGAAGGTATTAAATGGTCGTTGGGTCTGCCTCCTCCTTATACAAGAAGTCTTAAATAACCTGCGATGGTATATAATATGGAAATAGGGTATACTTTATTTCTAACAACAGATATTAAGTAAATGGAATGTGCATTTTCCTTGACTTGTTTTATGTATGTCTAGACGGGATTTCGATTGTGGGATGTCGGCAAGCTACGTTAGTATTGTAAGTAGACCAGTATTTAGTAGTTGGTTTAGCTTATAGGCATTGACTCCAACGATGCCAAGCGGTAGCTAGCTAAGACTTGGGTTATACCCTGACGGATTTTGCTTCCTACTAGTGTAGAATCCATATGGGATATGCAAAGATCTTAAAGTTTTATTTATTTATTTTTTATCGGAGGTGGGCTAGTTAACCCTTAGATGAATCCTTGAGGTGTGTTAGTAATAGGGAAAATTAAATTATAAAGTTGTATCTAGGAGTCATCGGTCTCTGTAGCTAAGGCCGGATTGCCTGGCGGTTATGTTATGGAGGATTCGCTTGGGATTGAGGTATTAAATGGCCGATAGGCTAGCCTCTCTTGTTTAAGAAGTATTAAGTGTCTAGGGTTTCTTTTTGGGTAGTATAATTCTTATATATATACACTTATAAATATTTATAGTTATACCCTAGAGAGGGATAGTGCGGATATATCATACGCACATACGGAATTAAACGGATAAGTCATGAATGGTAGACATAACAATTAAATGGAAATCAATCAGCATAAGTTAGTGTTATAGGTAAAGTATGTAATGTTTCAATCACTGGAACGTTGTTATGATCCCCCTCTCCTCATGACAAACCATATGATAGATTTGGAAGGGCATACTAATGGTGCAAGATGGGAATGGTCGATGGTGAGGTCTTTCATTCATGCTTAGTGCTGACAAGGCAAACAAATACTAAAGGCATAATATTGATTCCAAGGTAATAGCCTTAGTCGGTATATATGCTCTATCATATGTTTACTTTCCCATTGTGAGTACGTTCTCTGGTATACTTATGTTAATTATAGGTTACCAAAACCAATGATCTGTACCCTAATGGACTTAGGTTTCAATTGAGTCAAAATTTGGACCTGTTAAGGTTTGGATTGTTACATTTGATATCAGATCTCATGGTAGTTGATCATAAGAACTAGGATACGTTGAATGAATGTATTTTTGTATTTTTACCTATAACTACACACAATATATATATATATATATATATATATATATATATATATATATATATATATATATATATTAAACTCTATGAATTCTTACCGCAGATGTAGCTACGACCATATTTTGGAAGGATGGATGAAATAACTATGAGTTAAAATGATAAATAGTGTAAATTTATGCCTACCCTGATTACCCCCACAAAGTGGAAGCCATACTATAAGGAGTGGATCGAGAAGTGCATGACCACGACATATAGAAGGAACTCGGAGGATGGATGGTAGTAGACTCCTTTTTTAGGCATAGGCTCCCTTATGTTGGTGGATTTCGATGGATGCCGATTAAAGATGTATACTTCACCCAGAAAAATGGGTAGTAAGAAGCTATATGCTGCAAGCATTCAAAAGTAAGATGTGAAAAAAGACTGAGCGATTTCGAGCAAGAAGGTGTGCGTAGATAACCATAAGAGGATAGCAAGATATTTAGTATATACTCTTAATAAGAAGAAGTTAAGAATAAAGGAAAAAAAAGAAAAGTCCAAAAAAGGATAATTAAATTCCATTACTAACTTCGGCCCTATGTGAGAGAATTTGACAAAAAGACTTCTAAAATTCCTTGAAACGTTTTGAATGGTTTTCCAAATGAATTATTGGAAAGTTGTTGTTTGGAAAAAACAAGGGAATTTGGAAATTCTTAGTTTAAAATTTGTTGAGTCAAAAGTTTTCAATTTAATTGTTTTTGATAAAGAGATTTTTCATTTTTGAAACAAATGGAAAAGATAGTATATGTCCGACTTGATGATTTTTCCTTTTTTGTAAATTCAAAATTTTTAAAATTATTTCTAAGGTATGGATAAAGGGAAATGGTACTTGATTTAAATAGGGTTAAGTGAACGTAAGGGTTAGAATGCCCGATAAATAAGATAAAAGGAATATTTCTGTATAAAAAAATACAGAGAATAATAGCTAAAATATTTCTGTGATATAGAAGAAAGTTGATAACCATAACAGTATAAGCAAGTGCCTTGCAAAATTGAAGGAGGAGGAAAAGTTGTAAATAAATGAAGAAGGGAGCTCATTGATCTAGGTGGTAGAGTAAAGCACTGTGATGAAGTAGATTAGGATTTTTCGAAACAAAGAAAAACACATCTGATTGAAGAAGTCAAAGCCAGAATGAAACGGTATTATAAGTAAATTTTACCTGGCCCAAATTGGCACCAGGTTCAACCTAGGCCCAAAAATGGAAAATCGAGCGACAGGCAGGATTTACGTGGTAACTAGAAGTGATCGACGGGTTAACCCTAGAGCGGTGGACCGATTAACGAGTAATTTACGCAGCCCGAACCTCGAACGCAGCATATAGTCGCGTCTAGCTTCAACCTCCCACCATTTTTCCTTCGTCTTCCTCCCCTAGTCCATCGACCCCTCCTACTCCCCCACTCTCTCTTCCTCTCTTCAAAATCCACAATGCTTCTCGCTAATGCCAGCCACAAGCAACCCCGTCTCGGAGCCCGAAGGCGCTTCAGATCCAGCCCTCCTTACTCCAGATCCGAACCCAACCTCCCCTTTCTCGACAAATCAGTCCATCACATCCCTAAGAGCTGCTAGTGCATCTTCCCCCTACCCAAACCTCATCCCTAAGAAATCATCTAGCTCGACGGAAGCGACTAGAAAATACCCACTTATGAAGCCTCGATGAACTTCACATTTCCTCAAGGATGGATAGTGAAGTTCAAGGACTTCATTGCCTATGGGCTAGGGGATCTATTCCTTGCCTCAGGATGAGCACCAATCCTGAGCAACGACACTTTTGAGAGGGAATGCTACCCGTGCTGCATGCGGATATTTGATGATAGTTTGGAATACAAGTTTGATGAAGGCATCAGTAGTCTCCCATCTGAGGTGAAAGGGGTCAGAATTAGTTTGATGGTTGATGACTTTCGAGATATTTTAAGGATAGCCATGGAAGAAGTGGATTTAGCGGATATTGAGACCAAGGATCCGTAGATTTTGCAGTGAATATTTATAGGGCTTATTTGCAGTGAATATTTCTTGGAGTTATTGGAGTTTGGAGGCTAAACAACTTACGGCCCACCGCTTGAATCGTCTTTCACACTGTTCAACAAAACATCATTTCAAAGACGAAGAGTTTGACCGGATTTATCTACTAATGCAGAAGGCTATCTATGCCATCATAGCTGGTACAACAGTGAACTGGGTTCGAGCCATCATGAGCAACCATGTGGAGCTAGGAGTTGGGACTCCACGGAGCTACATTCCTTATTGTCATCTTTTGACTCGCGTTTTCATACGACACAGAGTGAATCTTTATGGAGAGCAAGTCTAAAAGAATACCTCTGCTCCATTTGATAGGACATCCATAAGGAGGTTGGGTATCGTGGAAATGTTGTCGGAGCAACTGTAGGGTGCTACAGGGTTACACAGTCTTGAGTTAATAACAATCCGAGACTCTCAACTCCGGATCGAGGTCGAGCTATGGTAATACGAGCCAAGCAGCGATGCAAGAACCACAAGCTTGGATGCATAGTTTCCATGCTGCACCCATCCAAAGGTTGTAGTAATGGCTTGAGTTCTCGTAAGAGTTCAGGACCATCCTCTGGCGCATACGTAGAATTTAAGATTAGTGGTAGTTTTTGTTGTTAATTTTTCTTCCATCATTTGTTCCTTTACTTTTGGTTGTTTTGGTTGTAAACATTAGTTATCTCTTGTATGAACGATGTGTACGATATATTACAAGATGTGTTCCTGTTTGTTTACTATAGTGATAATTCTGGATATGTTGATCGCTATAATATATTTGGGAAAAATGGTATAAATATGGAAATCAGATATGAAAACTTAATTAACGATTAAAACAAAGTAAGACTGGAAGTTTACAAAATAAATTTTAATGAGCGAAGGACAGGGAAAGGTTGTTATGAAATCATGGGTCGTTATCCCTATGCCTTAAAAGATAAAATCTATGAATAAGCTTGTGTGTCGTTGTTTTGAATAAAAGGAAGGATTTTCCCAATCTAGGATTTATTATGCAATGTAAGGTAAATCATATGCATTAACTCATTAACCAAATCCCGATTACATTAAGATGTGGCTAAACTATTGTGAAAAGAAGTTGGGTTCAAATGCTTTTGAAAATTTTTTCAAGCGCTTTAGGGAAAAAATGGTGTTTTAAACTTTTTGGAAATTTGGGTTTTCAAACTATTTTGCAAGTTTGATTAGAAGGGGAAAAATATTTTTAATGGGAACTGGAATAATTTTCGATTTTCAAAAGCCACTACTTAGTGTATGGAAGGTTGACATGTTGGCGGATATGAATATTTCTATGCAATAAGGATGGCAGTATGTGAAGCACGGAATAATAAGAGAAAAAGCTATTTTAGCCTTGGAATTTCTATTTACATACCTTGTTGGTAGAAAAAGAAACTAATTTTAAAAATAATTCCATTTTAGAATTTAAAAATAAGCCTCCTTATGCATATTTTACTTGGAAAATTAAAGAAGATTTCGGAAAAAAGAGAACGTTCCAAGGTATAACGGAATTGGTATCCAAGAGAAAGGTCGAAATGTAAAATTCTCCTTATGAATTCCTTTTCCAGCATATGAGTATAGGTTTAGGAAATGAAAATTTAGTGTGTAGAATTTTAGATTGTAGGTATGGGATCCAATATTGGTTGAACCATACTCATGCATGTAGGACTGTGGAAATTGTTGCGCGAAGACAATGATTTTTTATTTTTAAAAACCTACATGCAATATAATTACCAGTATGTACAGGTTATTTGCATCATATTTTCAAAATACTTTTAAAAGAACGCATTCATGTAGGAGGAGTCAATTTAGAATTATTCAGTATGCATATCATATATGTTATGATACACCTGCACTTGTACATGTTCGGCTGCAAAATTGGTTATACACTAATTGGTTGGATAGTTTAGAATGGTCGCATGCTATGTTGCATAATTCAAACCTTTGAGGAATTTCAAGGATGAAATTATTTTAAGGACGGCAAAATATAACATCCCGTAAAATTAACAGTATTAATAAATGATTACCAAGACTCAAAAATGGAATAGCAAACAACAAAATTTGGCCATGAATTTGCACTATTGTGCTTGTGGAGATTTGCTGAGCAATTTTCAAAGGTGGAATTTTACAATCGGGATTTACACAAAGAAGATATTAGCATTTGAAGTTTTCAAAACGAAAACAATTAAATAGGAATTAAAAAGCAAATAAATAATAAAACCACGTGGACCCTACCAGTCGACCCCCTCCTTGGGTCGATCGATCCCTAAGATAGAGTGGTCAACCGGGTGGAACAGTGGCGGCAAGGGTTGAACCTCAGCCGAATGACCCGGATTTAATTAATTTAAATCTAAAAAGTACGATTGATTCAGGCATATATAAATAAAAGCCTAGCCCCTCACTTTCATATTTTTCGACCAAAGCAATGGAGCTCTGTCAAATTCTCTTCTCCGCTATGCCTATTAATTATAAAATATTATATTATATATATAATCGGAGAAGGATAGAAATAAAAAAGAAGAGAACTAGCAGACGAATACTATGGAAAAGGGTAAATTTTATCATTATAAATCTATATTCCACTTAATTCAAATCATTACTCAATCTGTAATTCTAATAGTTATGTACGTACTTGTTATACATATATTTGGACTAAAAATGAAAAGGAGTCCATTAAAGGGATGAATTCAAATTTGGGAGATTGTGAAGCTTGAAAGGTGAATGGAAAATAATATGATTCATGTATAAAACTAAAATCTATATCGTTGAAATTTGATTTAATAATTATGTCTATGTAAGATATGTTGAGTTGTTGGTTTAAAATGGACATATTCAATTGAAATCCCACCTATATATTTTGTAAGTTAGATAATTGGAATGAATTGGTATGTATAAATTAATCTAGAAATTTGAAAATCAATCCCTAATATTTTTAAAGTAGAATGTTAATAGATTGTAATATTTATTCCATATTTATGATAATTGGGTTGTAAAATTGTTAATATTAATTTGGATTGCCCTAATTTAACTTGGAATGTGAATTTCTATGTTTTAATTTATTGAGAGCATCATGTGTATAATTTAGTTGTATCTATTTCCATTTAAATTTCCATGAATAATCTAATTCCACAACTATGCGTAAAAAGTGTAATGTTTGAAATGATAAGGAATATACCCAAAATGAAAGTAATGTGTAAAGTACGGATGTTTCTCTCCGTAGTTTGCACTGTCTATTTCAATAAAAGAAAAGAAATAATTTCTTTTAATTTCAAACAGAGCAAAAGCCTCACTTTTGTGTGTGGAGAGTTATAACGGTAATCCTTTTTGAAAAGTTGGCTCTAATATATTAAAATGTAGAAACAAATGATCTTTATAGAATGTACATATAAATGTATGTTTTGAAATTCCTAAGCGTGTGAATTAATGTGTTAGAGGTATATATATATATAAACACACATGTATAACCGCTTTTACTAATTAAAAATAAAAATAAACATAGGGTAACAAGCAAAGCGTAATATACATTAGTATTCATTTTACTTGTAATTAGGAGGACTAGTTATTAATAGCATAGTAAATCATAGGACTAGGAGGTTGAAATGGAAAAGAGAGAGTAACTTAAAAATTTATGAACAATGATTACAAATTTAGTGAGCAATAAATGTGTAGTTAATAGGGAGTTACAAGAATAAAATGGGAACATAAATGCATTTAATGGGACTCATTAAAGAGTTTAATGTAGCATTTATGAGAAAATGAAATAGGCACGATAAGTTAAATTTGAAATGAATAAAAAAATGTCATTAGTGGTTGTCTAATTTGAATAACAATGAAACACTCCACCTTTATGCATATGCTATCCAAGAGCATTATAGAGTAATACTATTAGATAATACAGAGAATGAGGCTATATGGGGTACACATGAATATTTCCTTGGACTAACATTTGGTACATATTAAAATATTTAAAAAATAACTCAATTACACATAATCAATATCAGTACAAAGCAATAAACATACGTGCTTTCTAGACAGAACAATACATAATATATATTAAACAATAAGGAACTACAGAGTCAATCGCAGCGAAAACATATAATAAATAATACTATAATACAATACGGGTACAACTCATCTGAAATGTCAACTATCTCCATGTAAATAATCATAATACATCTCAGTATCAAAGTATACAGTGAATCAATGTGATATGATATTGTTTAACAATCATAATGTAAACTCCTCTATGCCCAATAAAGTAAATACAGGTTATTCCATCCCTCTACCTGAAATGTCTCGAACTGACCCAAGTACTATAAAATAACATACGGGTCAGACTACGTCTAGTCAAGTATAATAATAAGGGTACATAGAGTAAACATGGAATAATAATATAATACTCTAACATATATAATCAAATCATCGGACAACGTCAATGGATGTATATAAATATAGTAGTGAAAGCCTTGAATATATGTATAATGCCATAGATAAACATCAAGGCATCACATCGCCCAAATATCTCACATCCAAACAAAACAATCAGAGCCGATATCAAAAATGTCATCACACATATAGAAACATGTCAAACCAGAAATCATAAAATCAACACAAATTGCTGAATCACCCATATCTAGAGATCATCATCAAATCCAAAAATATTAGTAAAGGAGACCATGTATAATCAGGCTAGCATGAAGCATTACCGAAATATCTCTTAATATGGATATATAAATCATCATCGTCAATATACATATATATAATAGGATATATTGCCTATCAAATACCAAGAATCCACTATACTTTGGATATGTATCTTAGGTATAATCTCATCTCCTCGTATATATGCTATTTAAAGTTTCGTAGTGGGAAATGATTGTATGACAGACACAAGGTCCGGAGTAGAGTCACATTTACATAATAATATATGGCGCTCAACCCACATCAATGCTATAATGATGTGTATCAATCATATATGCCAACCTTGTAACGACCCTTAACTTTCGATAATTAAATTTATTAGTTAAATAAATTTTTGAATTAAATGTTGTGGAGAAATTAAAAAAATGAAGATTTAATAATGAGAATATAACTAGAATAAAAGTTAATAATGTTTATTCAAGGCAATTGATAATTATCTTAATGCAATTTCAATAAATTGAAATAATTGTAAACATAAGATTGTTTATAGATTGTAAATAAGGAAGCAGATTTAATGTTATATTAATTTGTGAAATAATGTGTAATATATTGTAGTTGGATGATATCAGTGTTGTGTAAGTGTTTATAACATTTGTTTGTAAATAATAAAACCATAAATGTGATTAAATTGAGTAAAAAGTGACCATTATGATTTGTAACCTATTTATTTAAGTTGTTGAATTAAATTAGAAATCAATTGCAATTAAATGTAATTAAATATTACGTTAATGGAAATTGAGATGAAATTGGAGAATATTAATGTAATAGGATGTAAAACAATGTTAACTATGTCCATAGAGTAATGATTGATTGAATACAAAGATTGAAATCCAATTTAATCAATTTATTGGAATTCAAAATATAATTAATGGGTTTATTACAATTGAAATTAAACACTGTAATTAGTGAAATAATTAAAATTAGATCTGACATCGGAAATTGGTTTTGAAAAGATTGTTAATTTCTATGTAATTAGAAATGATAAAATTTGTTAGTTATTAAAGTTTAATTGAAAAGTGATCTAATTAATTTAATAGTAATTTATTTAACTAACGTGAAAATAGCCATTTTGGCCACTGTCTTAGATTTCAGCGAAACAAGTTTCATCGGATCCGTAACAGTGAATTATTGTAGGATTGCAAGTTTCATAGCAATCGAACTGGTCGTTTGATCGCGGGGGCTCAAAACGCGTAGAAATCAATTTTATTGAATTCAATTGAAGTAAGCTAATTTTAAAGCGAACTTATTCATACAATGGAACTACGACTTGAAACTTGTTCCATCGATTTTAAAAAAATTGAAAACATTTATTTTGATATATGGGATGGCCCACTTTCATTTCGGAGGCAGAATGGGCTTTTTGGGTCGTTATTCGTCGTTCATACAAATTCGATATGTGTTTATTTTCTTATCGGGTTTGTTAATAAATAGTTTTATTACCCAAAACTCTAGCAGTCATTTTTCTTATTCTGTACGTACATCGACTTCTGTCTATCTCTTTCTTTTTCAATGACAGAAAAAATTCAATCTCAAAACCTTATTTCAATTTCAAATTTAGTTTCAAATTCAAACTACTCAAACTATATCATATTATATATCGACTCGAAGCTCTCGAAGAGAGACATTCAAATAAACAGTCCGTTTTTTGATTTGGGTCTTTGTGTGTCCAGAATTCGAGGGATTATTCTCGACTGTTCATCGTGCTTCGATCAACTTCGACCGATCTTCAAATGGATGGTATCGATGAGTGGAGAGTGTTGCGCGGAGTTCATCCACGTGTGTAGTTCGTAGTATTGATGGTTGGATTGACCGATAAAATTTGTTTAGGGTTTGACTTAGGTGCGGCGGCTGCTCATTTTATGGGGTTGTTCAGCGATGTGGGGTGTCATGGTTGGTCTGGAAGGCTGCATAGGTGGAGGCGACGTGTCGGAGAGGGGTGGCATGGTCGGCGATCTGAGCTGGGAAACGACGGCGTTGTGTCCTGTGGGTTCGATCGTGTTTTCGTGCTAGGGTTTTTTCCGTGAGAGGATGGTAGTAGGTGACGTGTGTTACTTCCTTTTATTTATTTATTTATCTATTTTAATTTAAATCGCATAACTTCTAACGATCATATCTTCTGCATACGAGCTCGAATTCACACGCAGTTTTCTCCATTGCGACCATATGAAATTTCGGATATTTTGGAACTGGTTTGGAAAAATTCTGAGAAAAGTCAAATTTGGGCCTTATTTTTGATTTCAGATAGATTTGAAATCAAATGTGAATGTTTTAACCTACTCAAAATTACAAAATTATCTTATGTTAATTAATTTGACTTTATGATGCGATTAGAAATCGATTGGTTGATATTTGGTTTACTTAAATTATCATTCCAATTAAATCCGACTTTTATTGAATTTAATCGCCATTTAATTTAATATTGAATTTTAAATTGTCATTTTAATACTTGTAAATGATAATCAGTTAAATTCCTACTGTTTATTGGTTGATTTGAATGGTGTTTGCGATGGATGTTTAACAATTGATACTGGATGACTGGATGTTATTTTTATTTTATATGTTGTTATCACACTGCAAGTTCCTTTAGTTTATCATTAGAAATCATTATGGGTTGAAATGATACATACCCGAACGATATACAGATTAGGGAAATATCATTATAGGTTGAAACGATAAACCTAAGTGATTTTACGGATTTTATTTTAATTCGGGATTGCGAGTTGAAATGATATATACCCGTAAATTTAAATTTATTACGGGTTGAAATGATATATATCCGTTTTACTTGATCGCAGGGTAGAAAATTATATATGGACACCGGATTGTTAAATTAAATGATTTTAAGTCCTTAATTTTTGAAGTCGGTTGAATGATATTTTGAAATAAAATTTGATTTATATAAATTTAATATCGTTGAAAATTCGAGCTTTAAATGTGAAGTTGGAATTGGTTTAAATGAATTGTTTAAAGGACTTAAATTGAAATTTGAAAACTGGACGTGGCCCGGATGTGTTGAAATGAAGGAAATAGTCTAGTTCGATGTTAATTCATTTTAATATAAATTGTGTAAAAAATATTATTCTAAAAATCCAGATTATTAAGGTTTTCAAACTATTTAACTATTTTAATCTATTTTACAACTATTTAATCAATTTAACCATTTAATTTATTTTAAATCTATTTAGTTTATTTTAAATCTATTTTCATTTATTTTAAATCTATTTTCATTTATTTTAAATCTATTTCGTTTATTTTAAATCTATTTTAATTTATTTTAAATATATTTAATTATTTTTAATTCTATTACATCTATATTAAATCTATTTTAAATCTATTTAGTCTATATTAAATCTATTTAATCTATTTTAAATCTATTAAATTTATTTCATATATATTGAATCTATTTTGAATTTATATGAACTATTTAAAAATTTAATTTTTTAAACTATGCTAAACTGTTTTAAAGTATTTGTGACTATCTAAACTATTTTCTAAATTCCAAGCTATGTAAAGGGGAAGTGTTTATATTTAAACCTTTAGTTTAACAGAAAATACGATTAAATGATGTTATAATTTATTATAATTTAAGTTGAGATTTGAAATGATGTTTTCTAGTGAAATAACATGTTCTTAGTAAATATGATAATTTTAAATAAGGGTTTAACCTATTTTGGAAAGTGTAATTTTGAAAGTAAATACGATTTTGAAATTGAAAGTGATTTTGAAAATATGATATTTTGATATTAGTTATGAATTTTATTTTTTGAAATATAAATGAACCATCCGGTGTGAAATAAGCATTTGGTTGTTAAAGAGACCGAGATCGGATATTATTGTACTCTCTGCCAATACCTAAAACCACTTTAATAACTGTATACGTGGTGGAGAATGAAGTGGGATGGTTTGGTGTACGATTCTGTATGTTTGGTGTACGATTCTAGAATGAAATAATTTGTCTAGTACTATATTTTGTATATAAAAGAATAATCTTTATAAATGTACATAATTGTATGTGATATAAGTGTTTGTTAGAAAGTGAAATTTCATGAATAGTTGGTTGTGAAATATGATTTACACATAAAATGGATATAAATTGAAATTTTAAGTTCTGGGATTTTGGAAATTTCTTTCGAAAGATTTTGGAATATAATTTTAGTATTATTTGGAAGTAGTTTATGATATAAATATTTCAATGAATTGAAAGAAATGCTTAAAGAAATTTTAGAAGGAAATAAGTTTTGTACTCCCTTCTCCGTCGTTGGAAAATAATATCGATGATGAGTGCATGCATCATCGACGTTCATTTTTTAGTTTCAAAGTTGGAAGACCACTGTAGTATTTTTACTACACATTTGTTTTGATAATGAATCTTGAATTTTAATTCCTAAATATGATTGTATATATAAGTTATGAGTATATATATTATTTTAAATGATTTGAAATGTAACCTAGAGTTTAGCTCTTAAACTTTTTGATAATTAGTAGCTTTCAATTATTATAATGAAATGAAATCTTGACTATAGTAGGAAACTTCTAAAAAGGACAAATGAGAAACTAAGAGTTAAGTGATTCACATGCAGTTTTCTCCGTTGCGATCATATCGAAATTTTAGACATTTTGGATCTGGTTTGGAAAATTTTTAAGATTGTTCGAATTTGGGACTTATTTTGGATTTCAAATTGATTTGAAATCAAAGGTGAGTATTTTGACCTACTCACAATTACTAAATTATCTTATCTTAGTTAATTGGAATTTATGATGCAATTAAAAATTGATTGGTTTCTGTTTGGTATGTTTAATTGTCATTCCAGTTAAATCTAACTTTTATTGAATGTGATCGTCACTTAATTTATATTGAATTTTAAATTGTCAATTAAATACCTATTAATGATAATTAATTAAATTGTTGTTATTTGTTGGTTGATTTGAATGGTGTTTGTGATGGATGTCTAAATGTTTATATTGGAGGACTGGATGTTATGTTTATTTTATATATTGTTATGACACTACAAGTTCCTTTAGTTTATCGTTAGAAATCATTATGGGTTGAAATAATACATACTCGAACGATCTATAGATTAGAGAAAAATCGTTATGGGTTGAAATGACAAACCCAGGCGATTTTATGGATTTTATTTTAATTCGGAATTGCAGGTTGAACTGATATGTATGCACAAATTTAAATTTATTATGGGCTGAATGATATATATCCATTTCACTTGACCATAGGGCTGAAAATTAAATATAGACATCAGATTGGTTAAATTAAATAATTTTAAATCCTTAATTTTTAAGTCAGTTCATGATATTTTGAAATAAAATTTGATTTATATAAATTGAACAATGTTGAAAATCCGAGTTTTAAATGTGAAATTGGAATTGGTTTAATTGAATTGTTTAAAGGACTTAAATTGAAATTTGAAAGTTGGACGTAGTCCAGATGTGTTGAAATGAAGGAGATAGTCTAGTTTGATATTAATTCATTTTAATATAAATTGTGTAAAGAGATATTATTCTAATAATCCTGATTATTAAGGTTTTCAAACTATTTAACTATTTTAATTTATTTTTAAATTATTTTAAACTATTTAATCAATTTAACCATTTAACTTATTTGAAATATATTTTAATTTATTTTAAATCTATTTTCATTCATTTTAAATCTGTTTTAAATCTCAATATACTTTAAATCTATTTAATCTGTATTAAATCCATTTAATCTATTTTAAATCTATTTAATCTATATTAAGTCTATTTAATTTATTTTAAATCTATTTAAACTATTTTAAATTGATACAAACTATTTAAAAATTTAATTTTTTTAAACTGTGCTAAACTATTTATGACTATTTAAACTATTTTCTAAATTCCAGGCTATGTAAAGTGGAAGTGTTTATATTTAGATCTTTAATTTAACAGCAGATATGATCAAATGATGTTATAACCTAAGCTGAGATTTGAACTAATATTTTCTAATGAAATAACACCTTCGGAGTAAATATGATAATTTTAAATGAGGGTTTAACCTATTTTGGAAAGTGTGATTTTGAAAGTAAATATGATTTTGAAAGTGATATGATTGCAAGCGTGATATGATTTCGTAAGTGATTTGAAGAGTATGGTATTTTGATATCAGTTATGAATTTGATTTTTTGAAATATAAAATTACCATCCGATGTGAAATAAGCGTTTGGTTGTTAAAGAGACTGAGATAGGATATTTTCATTCTCTCTGCTAATATCGATAACCACTTTAACAACTGCATACGTGATGGAGATTCCAGAATGAAGTATGATGGTTTTGTATACGATTATGTATGAGGTGTTTACGTAGTAAAAGTAGGTATGGTAAATAAAAAAGTCAAAAAGCAAACATGAAATCAAATCTCACCAAAACCCAAGCAAATGTTCACTTCAATCTAATTTTCCATCCAAATAAATTACTTTAGTATTAAGTAAAAATGACATAATTAATGATGTAACGACCCAAAAGTTTAGTTATTTGGAATTGGAATATTTAATTAATTTTAAATAGTTAAAAATTAATTTTATAGATTTAACAACTTGAATTACAAATATAACGATTTATTGGGTAATTTAATTGTTGACTTTAATAATTGAAATTCGTTTAAATAATTTAAATCTTGGATTTTATTTGGATAAAAATGATTTAAAGGCTTATTTAAATTCTATTAATAAGAAGGAAGATAATAAAAAAATTAAGTTGGATTTACAAGTGATTTACTCGATTTTTAAAATAACTCGCTTAAATTAACATATAAAAATAGTTTTCCATGGCACAGTCTCGGATTTCGGCGAAACTAGTGTCATTATATATGTAATAGTGTAATATTACCGGATTTCAAATTTCGTAGCCTATGGAGTTATCGTTTGATCGTACGGGATAGAAACGCGTTGAATTGAATATCGAAATTTAATATAACAATTGGGTTCAAAAAGCTATCTTCTCCATACGATCGAGTTAGGTCCCGAAATTTGTTCCATTGCGTTTGGAATAGCGGTATAACATTAGAAAGCCAGGCGGCACACCTTGATCGGGGTTTGAGATTTATGACTAGATATTTTGGAATTTTAAATTATATATATATATATATATATATATATATATATTTGATTTTGACTAAGCAGCCACCATCCCACCTCATCAGCCACCAGACCCTAGCGTGCTCAAGCCACTCTACATGCAGACCTTCGTTTCTTCCCCCTTTATTTAAGCGTAGATTCACAGTGGGGGGAAAAATTAGGAATTCAAACTTCAAATTTTTAGTCCCAAAATATACACCATCATAAAATCTGAAACCATTTTTGAAATTCATCGCTTGGCAAGAGCTTCCCTCTGATATATGCTCGATTGGAGGTGCGACAGTTGTTTGGTGTGATCAATTGTTTTACAGAGCATGGGGTTGTGAACTAGGGCTTGAGAAATTAATCTTCGTAGTGATCGATTGGGGATTTCAGGATTTTATTCGGGCCCAAGGCGAACGGGTGCATTTTCTAGTGAAATTTCATGGTGCTCGATGGCTGATGGGGTGTTGCGACCTGGAGCATGCAATACTAGTGGGAAATGTCGTGTTCGAGGTGGTGAGGCCGAGTTTAAATTCTTGGGTTTGGGTGAGTGGAGATTGGGGAGAGAAAGTCGTTGGCCAAGTCGGTTTGTCGAACGAAGGTCTTTAGATCCGTATCACTCAAAGAACATGCATGGGAATTTGGCTGTGCGTGTATAGAGAGGACTTTGATTTCGGAAGAAGGACCATGTGGGGCATGATTGTAATATAAGATAAGTATGCAAATAGTTTATATTCTTATTAATTTAAATGTCAAAAATTTATAAAATTCATAACTCTCTCATATGAGGTTCGATTTGGATGAAACTTTTTGCATTGCGCTCGTGACGATCAAAGATTTACAATGGAACTGGTTTGGATGTATTTGGAGATATTTGAAATCTGAGCTAAGTCATCCAGTTTTGGTTCCAAACCGGAACGCCTCGGCGTCAATAGAAAATAAAAGTGAGAATATATCACTCATTTTGGATAATTGGTTTTATTTTAAATAGATAAAATTATTATTGGTTGATTGGGTGAATTGATAAATTATTATTATCAGTTGAATGTTATATTTTATATATTAGTATACATATTAGTAGTTGGATTGAATATTCCAACCGATTGGAGCGGATGAGACATTATATGCGCCGCATAATAGCAGATAACCTACATTGCCGCAATATCCCGCCTGGAAGCAGGATTGGTATTTTATGTTATATAACATCTGTGTTCGTAGGGAAACTATTTGGAGGGATCTAAATGAATTCCTCAAATATATTGATTGTTTTTCATATACAGCGATATATGACTTGATTGAATAATCTGTTACGGATTGTTGTCTGAATTGATTTATTGGCTGCTATAGTAGCCTGGCTTTAATTTTGGTATTCTAAATACCATAAATATTTTTTTTTTGAATTTAAAGGAATTAAAAGGAGATTTTGGATATAAAAAATATTTATATCGAAATTTGGATTATTTTAAAGGAAATTTATTTGGATAAAACAATGATTTGATTTTGGATTTATACTCAACTGTTCCTAAAATATTTTAATTAACTATTTAAAAATAATTTATATAAGGGATTTTTAACTTGATATTTCTAGATTTACGGGAAAGGAGTTGAAATCGGTAAAAATATATTTGGAAGAAATAAATGGAAATTATAAAGGAATGGATTCGTAAATGAAATTTTATAAATGAGATTATTTTTGTAACGAACTCGGTTTTTCGACCCTCGAAAATCGACGTTAATGCGTCCACTATATAAAATGCCGAGCAATCGAGTGCTGGAAATACCAGTTCGTTAGGGGTAAAGAAGAAAAAGGTAGGAAGAAAAAAAAGAAACAACAACACAGAATCTCACAATCGTAGTGGAACAAAATATAATATATAATAACACATTTTAAATACAATAACTACAATGTTAACATACATACCACTATTAGAGTATAATAATTCAGTACATCAATCTGGACAGTTTAATAACTTGTCCTCACGTAGCAGAAAATAACAAAGTAAGGAAGTACGTCAGCTCGCCTTCTGAACTCCATAGCTTCCTATCCTGAATATGTAACGCTCGGTTTGACCCAAGCATTATAATAAAATAACACCCGAGTCAACTTGGAAAACCAGCGTAAGAAGCCACACTCAATTTGAATTATTAATTTTTCTTAAAATCCTTTGAAAACAAAGGTATCTCGTAAGACCATGCCACCTATAAACACGACGGGTTTTCAACTTATGATAACAAAATGATTTTCATCAAATCATCTGATATTACAATGGTGTCTATAGAAAGTAAATTGAAAATAGCTAAAATGCTTGCATCTCACGTTTCAACATAGTTGGGCACAAACAAAACCATACGGCGCTTATTGGAGAATGGATGTCATCGAATGACTGGGTCACTGGGGTGCCGTACACCAAAGTACACCTCTAGAACAACGTACCGATGACCACACCGGGATCCCCTACTACAAAAAACCGGCCTACCCCTAACATGGATAGACCGAATATGTTATCACCCCAGGTATTCCCTCCTTTACCGTCGAGCGCTCCTTTCATGCACAACTACATCCATAACATAAAGGTTTTCGAGGACATCTAGAAAGGTGATAACATACCCTAATTGAGTGTGATCCACTTAGCCTTGCTGCATCTCCCCTATTTTAGTCATTCTCGGTTGATGAGGCTCGAGGCTAAGCGTTACCTTTCAAGAACACAATTCTATTTAGAATGCACATCGTCCTCCAATGATGATGTTCTGATAGCATTCGACCGTACAAGTTGTCCTAGGTCTGGACAAACCGAACCACCGTCTTCATCATCTTCACGGTATTCATTCGTTACGTTTAAACCGAATCGAAGTGGCTTTCGGATAATTAAATCTGATCTCGGTCTCTTCGAAACGATTAAAGAAATTGGCCGAAATTAATAGTCGGTTATTTAACTATCAATACACATCCATAAACAATCATCAGACTCTATTACAAATTTTCCAAAATTTATTTCAAAATATCTTTATAAGATATTACACTTCTAGTTCTTCAATATTAAAAATAGTTTTCAAATCCTTATATCTTCAACAGAATATTTCCACCCTTTTTTAACACTTCGAATATTTTTCCCATGTCATTTTATATTCACACTTAGGAAGTCTTCCATTTATTTCTACTTTCTAATCCTCAAAATCATTTACAATTTTATTAGTAAATTCCTTGGCTAATTTATAACGAATTCTATAAATCCAAAACCTTAATTAATTCCCTTTAATATTTCCAAATCCAATTATACTCGCCTATATAAGTTCAATTTCCCTTTGTACTCTTTTACGAATTCTATTTCATTCTTCGAAGTTCACTGTTATCAACTACTTCGGAATTTTTTTTACTTTTCTTTCCAATTCTATTTTTAAGAATGTTTTATAATCCCATCAACCGAATAACCCCATTTTCAAACTCCCGAGAAGGTTTAAAAATAAATTTAAAACACTTCAAAACTATACACACACATGTGAATAAAAATAAGTATTTAAAGGAAAATAATGATAATTGTTTTTAAAGCTTATTGAGATAATTATTTAAAATATTGAAATACTCTTTATACATCACTTTCCAAAACAGGTTTAAAAATATGAGATTTATTAAATAAATATTAAGCATTTGAAAAATTAACTTTTGAAGTATTTAAATACTAACCGACTTTAAATTTCATAGTTTAATAAAAAATTCCTTCTTAAAATTAAAAACTTAGCTTATTGATAAAATATAGTTTCAAACCAGGATAACCAAATTTTCAATTTATAAACCCTCTCGAATCACATCACATTCCTCCCATTCTGGTCTCCTTAACCATCTTCTCTTTAAAAAATAGTATCCACTAATTTTTCTCACCCTATTTTCATATTCAAATATAATTTCTTCCCGTAAATTTATATTCCAACTTATCATCCGATATAACTTTCCTTTATTCATAAACTTCGTTTATAAATTTGTATAACTCCTTTAAGTTTCATTAAAATTAATCTCATTTGTAAATTCCATTTTATAAATTCAATTTCTTATAAATTCCATTTATTTTCGCCGATCTATTTATAAAATCGATTTCAACTTCTTTCTATATTTCTCGAATATCACTTTAAAATCCAGTCTTTAAAAATTCATTTATATAACTTATTTTAAGATTTTATGTAAATATTTTTTCCACTTTATTTAGTATGATAAAAAAATTCACCATTCCTTATTTAAACCAATCTCCTTTAAACAAACCAATTTCGATATACATATTTTTATATTAAAAATCCCCTTTTAATTCCTTGAAAATTTAAAATAATATCTATGGTATTTAATATACCGAAAATTAATTTTCATGCCATTACAACATTTAAAAATTCACAACACACAATAATCCAGCATTTTATATATATGAAAAATACTAATATATTTGAGGAATCCAGTTGGTTCTCTCCAACTTGTTTTCCCTGCATCCACAGATGTTAGACAACAATAAAAATACCAATCTCACTTCGAGGGGGAAATCGTAGTACAGAGGGACATCCGCTATTATGCGGGGCGCATAGGGTCTCATCCGCTATAATATGCGAGAATATCACTCTAACTACTAATATATATATATATATATATATATATATATATGGTCATCCAATAGATAATTATAAATTTATCAATCCAATCAAGCATCAATTTATTTCAATTTAATTATTTAAATTTAAACGTGGCAATCCAAAAGAGTGAGAATTCTCACCTTTGATTTTCATTTTGCAATCTGATCCAACCCGACTTGTTTCTTCACAATTTTGGAACTTGTATAAAAAATTATGCATTTTAGAATTTTAGAATTTTATTTAAAATAATTAATCTAACTGATTACCTTACTAAAAAAATTTGTTAACTTTAATTTGCAAAATTATAATTACCTAACGATCGCTTCGACGCTCAAATACAGCGGCAGCTAATATTCACAGCACGAACCACTCCTAACAAGTATGACGTACCCCTCCTCCTCCGCAGTACATCGCTTATCCTACTCCTCCTCACGACATACATCAATCCACCCAACCTTGCAACTGAATAGTGCCAATAAAACTCCTCTACATCGCCTCCAGAGCTCGCAATTTCAAGCCTTAATCGAAGGCGAACACACATGCCATAGTCGCCTGTCGAAATCCCCATCAAATCCTTAAATTGCTCCAACTCCGCTTATGCATGTGAATGCCATGACTCATCCAGAGCTTCCATGCCTACCGAGTTCCCCCTCCTAAAATCAATCGTGACGACGCCTCTCCACCTTTGCGTGCCTGTAGCTCAAGCGCCACCCTCAGACGATTCGCGATGCAAATGCGTGATGTGTGTATATGTATGTATATATATATATGTATATATATATATATATATATATTTCTCTTTTACAACTTCGATTTTGAACTGAAGGGAATTAGGAAAAGAATGCATGGATTTTTAAATGAGGAAAGAGGGATTTCTTTTTAAACTGTCTTTGTATTTTTTTTGTCCTCTGTCTGTTCCCCTGTGCTTTTGAAAGAAGCGGAAACATGCTTTTGGAGGTAAAGGAAATGTATAAGGCACGCAATAGGACAATGATGTGATGGAATATGCGGTTGAAATGTAGGTTGACAATGCAATGCTTTTATTTAAATTCCAAACGTCTCGACTTACGCAACTTAAAATCTCGAGACCCTATCGAGGCGTGCCGCTAGGCGTTTATAATTTTGTACCCCATTTCGAACATAATGGAAAATGTTTCAAGTCCTAAATCGATCGTATGAAGAAGATAGCTTTTTGGACCCAATTATTATATTGAATTACTGATATAAATTTTACCTCGTTTATATTCCATATGATCAAACAATAACTCCAAACGTTATGGAATTTGAAATCCGAAAATAATACACTATTATGGATCCAATGGAACTGGTTTCGTCGAATTTCGAGACTATGCCCTGGATCGCTATTTTAACGCGTCAATTAGATCGATGATTTTCAAAATATACGAAATCACTTAAAATTTCAGTTTTAAAAACTTACCAACTCAATTATAAATCAAATACTTAAAACCATTTAAATATTCCAAATTAAATGGTAGAAAAATCCGGGTCGTTACACTTTTTATAAATAAGTGAAACCTAAATGAGTTTATAAACTTATAAACGATGTTTATAAGTAAGGGGAAATGATTATTAGTTGATAAATTGGAAATATAAATTCACAGTATGGATTGATATCGAGATATGGAAATTGGTTTTTGAGAAAAATAGGGGATTCTATTTTTGAAATGTGAGAATGGTTATAAAATTTAACGTAATCGATGTGATATGAATTTGGATGGATTTATAGATTGAAATTGGTAATATAGAATTTTAAAAATAGATTTGTGTCGAGAAATTAAGTTCGATTTAAAACAAAATTTTTATTCACTAAACTATATAGTTAAAATTGTTTTAGTATTGAAATATTTCAAAAGGTGGACTTTTCAGTTATCTAATATTAATTGGAATAAATTCTAATTTCTATAATAAGCTTTGTAAATCGATTAGTATTATTTGAAAATGAATTGGAAATGAGTTATCAATGTTTATTTAAAAAAATTGATATTTTAAATAATTACTTAAATGTGTTTTAAAAAATATATTATTATTCTTTAACAGTACTTATTATACAAATAGATCTTTGAAATGATTGTAATTTATTGATAAATCCTCTCGAGATTTGTAAATGGGGGTTATTTAACGGATGTGATTTTTTAATAGAAAATCTTATAATGAAATTCTAAAAACTTAAGAGAATTACAAAGTGTTTAAATATAGAAACTTCAAATATGAATTAGAATTCATAAAAGAAGTTAGAAATGGGAGTAGGAATTATAGAAAAGTGTACTCGATTTTGAAAATCTTAAAGTAAATTAATTAATGAATTCTGGAAACCTATAGAATCTGTTATAAATGAGTTATGGAATTTACAAATAAATTGTGAAGGATTTGAGAAGTATGAAATAAATGGAATATTTTCCTAGGTGGTGGAAATAAAATGATTTTGGGAAATTTACTTACGAATATTTTCCTAAGTATTGGAATGAAAGGTTTTGGAAATATTAACTATGGAATGATTTATATAGAAATATTTTCTAGGTAATGAGTTATAAAGTGGAATTTGAAAATATTTCTAAGTGTTGATATGGGTTGAAATATCCTGTTATGTATATAAGAATTGAAATCATTTTCAAATATTGAAATACTGGAAGAGATTTGAATATATATCTTTGTAAGATATTTTGAAATAAATGTTTGAAAGATTTACCATATGGCCTAGTGTCTGCTTATGTGTGTAATTTGATAGATAAATAACCGATTATCAAAATCTGGCTAAATTCGTTGATCCTTTCAAAGAGACCGGGATCGAATTTAATTATCTGAAAACCACTTCAATCTGATTTAAGCGTTGTGAATTGTGATATCGTTAAGAGAGTGAAGAAAGTGATTTGAAGATTCGGTTTGTTCAGACCCAGAACAACTTGTATGGATGAATGCTATTGTTGTATTATTTCCTAAAAGGTGATGTTAGCATTCCAAGTATATGAATGCTAAATCTAAGGTAATACGTAGTGTCAAGCCTCATCAACCAAGAATGACTAAAAACAGGGAAGATGCAGCATGGCTAAGTGGGTCGCACCCAAGTAGGGTATGTTATCACTTTTTTAGATACCCTTGGATATATTATAATTATGGATATGGTAGTGCATGGAAAGAGTGCGCTCGATAGGGTTGCAACACACAGGGTAATAACATATTGTGTACTATCCATCAAGGGGTAGATCGGTCCTATGTTGGCAGGGAACGATAGGTTCGATCTCGGTACATTTTTCTAGAGGTGCACTATGATGGGCGTACCCCATTGCCCAGTCATTGCATGGAATCCATTCTCCAATAAGCACCGTATGGTTTTAGTTGTTTACCAAATATGATGAAATGTGAGATGCAAGCATTTTAACTATTTTATAGTTTATTTTCTATAGACACTATTATAATATCAAATGATTTTGATATAAAAGGTTCTGATTACCGTCAGGTAAAAACCCATCGTATTTAAGTGTGGCATGGTCTTACGGGATACCTTTGTTTTTCCATTAGGATTTTTAAAATAATCAAATTCAAATTGAGTGTGTTTTCTCACGCTGGTTTTCCGGACTGACTTGCGTGTTATTTTATTGCAATGCTCGGGTCAGACCGAGTATTACAGATTCAGGTTTGGATGCTATGGAACACAGGAGACGTACTAGAGGATTCTCAGGCGTATTCCACGTACTTGACTATATTCCGCTTCGTGTGTAGGCTGTTTATTCAGCATTTATGAGGATTAATTATTATAACTGTCCAGATTCGATTTACTGATTGTTGTACTCCGATGATGGTATGTATAATAATAGTGTTGTTCTTCTTGTATAAAGATATGTTATTAACTATTATATATTGTTCCGCTACGATTGTGAGATTCTAGGTTATTGTTTTTTTATTTTCTTCTATCCCTTTTTCTTCTGCACCCCAAGCAATCGTTATTTCCCTCAACTGAATATTCGACATGCTATACAGTGAACGTATTGATGTTGATTTTCGACATGTTATACCTGAATATTCGACATGCTACACTTGGTATCAAAGCTGAAGGTGAAGAGAAAACCTTGGCTTTGGTAGGGTAACTCATTAGAGATAGGTTCAGTAGCAAAGCAGAATGAGTTTGAGTGTATATTATATATATGAGCGCATATTTGTTGGTGATTTATAAATATTTTACATCGTGTTGAATGGTTAGTCAAGTGGCTTATGAATTATGGTTTAACATTATTGATAAGGATCTCTAAACACTTGAACAGAACAATTCGACATGGTATTATTTTGAAATTGGGCAAATGAAATAATTTTACTTGGATTATATTTTATACATAAAGGAATAGTTTTTCATAAATTACTATGGTATATATGGTGTGCTTGGTTGTTAGGAAATGATAATGTTGAACTATTATCACTTGTTGTTTATTGTGGTGATTGAATAAAACTTGATATGTTAATGAAAATAAGATTAAAAGTTAAAAAATAATTTCATATAACAAAATGGAATTATGTAAATATGATTTGTAAGTGTTTATAAATTGAAATGAAATTCCTGAAGTATATTCTATAAGTATGGTTTATAAAAACGATTATAAAGGACTTAAAAGCTGGAAATTTGGGAAATTAAATCCCATTGGTTTTGGAAATGATTTTTCAAAGTTTTGAGAAATAATAATAGTATTATTAGGAACATACTTTTGGAAAAAAGATTTAAAAGGATTTTAAAGGGAATAAAAGCACTGAACTCACTTTAGTCGCTGGAAAATAATTTCGGTGATGACTGCAGCGTCATCGACGTTTATTTTCGAGTTTCCAGGGGAGGAATTGCTACCATTGGAGCTTTGTTTTGGGAAAAATAGTTTTTATTTTTAATTCAAAATAATTATTCGGTTTACCAATATAATTTTGTGTTTATATATATGACTTCAAAAATGATTTGAAATATTTAAGGACAAGGTGTTTTGTAGCGACACGCCATTTTGTACCCTTTGAGTTGATAATAATTCATTCTTGTTCAACCCAAATTGTACGAAAGAGCAAATAACAAGGGTCAAAAAGAAGAAAGAGTAGAAGAAAATAGAATCACAACACAAAATCTCACAAACGCAGTGGAATAAAATAGAATATATAATAACAGATTTTTATACGAAAAAACCTGTAACTGTTTAATACTTACAATCATCAGAGCACAACAATCAATACATCAATCTGGACAATTATAATAACTTTTTCTGATATACCTAACTCACACAACCGAAATACCCAAGTACGTGATATACGTCTGAACTCCTCCAGATCATCTTCTAAGCTCTATAGCATTCTAACCTGAATCTATAATACTAGGTCTGACCCGAGCATTATAATAAAATAATACCTGAGTCAGTCTGGAAAACCAGCGTGAAAATCACACTCAATTTGAATTATTAAAGTTATCAAAACCCTTTGAAAAACAAAAGTATCTCGTTAGACCGCGTCACACGTAAACACGTCAGGTTTTTCCCTTACTGTAACCAAAACATTTTATAGAAAATCCAATGATATTATAATAGTGTCTAAGTACAAATACTTATTCAAATAGACGAAATTGTTACACTAATTAAATTCCGACATACTAGGCTCTACAAACAAAACCGTAAAGGCTCATATTAGATAATGAATTCCGTACAATGACTAGGCAACTGAGGTACCGCCCAACATAGTACACCTCTAGAAAAATGGACCGAGGACCTTGCAGGGATCCCCTCCTACACAGGACCGGCCTATCCTTAACCAAGATAGAGCCGAATATGTTATCACCCCGGGTGTTACCACCCTTAAAAATCGAGCACTCCCTCTTTCATGCACAATCATATCCATAATTTATATATATTTCCAAGGGTATCTAGAAAAGTAATAACATACCCTAATTGGGTGCGACCCACTTAGCCTTCCTGCATCTCCCCTATTCTAGTCATTCCCGGTTGATGAGGCTTGATGCTAACGTTACCTTTCAAGAACAATTCCTCTTAGAATGCTCATCGTCTTTCAATGACGATGTTCTGATAGCATTCTTCCACACAAGTTGCCCTAGGTCTGGACAAACCGAATCACCGTCTTCACTATCTTCACAATATCCATTCGTAATGGTCAAACCGGATCGAAGTGGTTTTCGAATAATTAAATCTGATCCCGGTCTCTTCGAGACGATCAATGAAATTGGCCAATATTTGATCGTCGGTTATTTAACTATCAAATAATATCCATAAGCAGTCACTAGGCCCATATTATAATTTTCTTCCAAAATATTCATTTCAAAATGCCTTTACAAAGGTATATATTCAAATCCTTTCCATATTCCAATATTTGAAAACAATTTCAGATACTTAAATCCACAACAGGATATTCCCAAATCATTTCAACACTTAGAAATATTTCCAAATTTCCATTTTAATACTTAGGAAAACATTATACGTCTTATTTCCCAAAATTATTTCAAATATCAACGCTTCAGATGATATTTCATAATTTATCTCATAAGTCTCCGGAATCATTAATAAATTCCCTTTAACAATTTCCAAAACCCAGTATACTAATTTATATACCCATTCAATAATTTATAACTTCTTTAATGAATTCATATTTCATTTTTTGAATTCCCATATTCAACATTGTGAAATTCCATTTCCTCTGTATCCCTTATAAAATTCATCTGCTCAAAATCATATCTATTTATAAGCTCCGTTTACGAATCTCGAGAGAATTTATAAATAAAATTTTCAATCACTTCAAAACTCCCTCTATATATATAATAAGTATTTAAAAGAAAACTTGTAACGACCCGATATTTTCAACCATTCGCATCTGCACATGTCGGACTTGAATTGTTCAAAATACCGCGTTGTAAATAAATTTGGCAAATCTCAAAATATACAGTAATTAATCACAGAATCAGAATACTCGCAGCGGAATTTAAAATTACTTAGTGGTTCATGAAGCCGCTATAAATAGTCTCAATCAAATAAAAATTACATAGTCTTTAATCCAAATATAGTTTTAAATCATCAGTAGAACAATCCAAATATCCACTAGTCTTGATTTCAAAATTTTAGATAAAGAACTGGAAGGGAATTTTGCCAGCATCTTGAAAGTGATCTACAGAAATCCTAGCTCCGAGATGAAAACTGAACTGCAACTCAGGCTGACCCGAGCGTAAGAAATAAACACAACACTCGAGTCAGGACATACATACTTATATAGTGTAAGTTCATTCAAGTGTACTGTAATATAGAGCAAGTAACTTAAAGGATGCTTGGGACCGCCCATCCTCTAAGGATCCGTTAAACTATTTACTATGTAATAATATTTCGCTATTATAATAGTGTCTATATTAAAATAAACTTACTTTTAAATAGCGTTAAGGCTTTACATTTTCCACCTTAACACGGTTATATATTCCCATAGTCTATACAGTACCGTAATCTCCCCCGTACTGGGCGTCGTCAGAGGGCACTCCATAGGTATGGTACAAAACCAAAATCGTATAAGGCTCGTTATGGTAGGTGACATGGCACAACTAGGCAATGCCAGGGCAGATATACCAATTACGCATCCGGACCGATGGAAACGCGTAGCACGCAGCTACCGCCCACCTTGGATAACAATCCCAAATCAAAGGTGCGCACCAAAACAATCACAAAAGTAATAGAATGGCATACGAAGAAGTGCGTCCGATCAGAGGTGCTACCTCATTAATCCGAGAATCGCTCCTGTTTTAGCCACCTTATGCCAACTCACGGGAGTCGGGTCCACGTATTTACCTTAAAGAAAACGTCACCACCATCCTACTTCATTCTGAAATCTCCACCGCGTACACGGTTGTCAAAGTGGTTTTCGGTATCGACAGAGAGTATGCCAGATATCCGATCCCGGTCTCTTTAACAACCAAACGTTATTTTAACCCGTGGTTACAACTTTTATAAATGGTATTTATACTTTAAAAATCAAAATATATTTCAAATACCTTCAATATCATAATATCATTTTTAAACATCAGTCATTTTTATAAAATACCATTTAAATCTATTCAATTTATTTAGGAATTGATTGCCTTTCAACTCACATTTAAAAGTTAAATTCTTCCATTTAAAACCATCTAAAGTCAATTCCTTATTTTTATTAATTACTATTAAATTCCAAAATTTAATCTTTTTCCCAAAGATTATTTCCATTAAATTCTTTTATTAAAACAATCACAATTCAGTTTCCGTAGCACTTATAAAATGCTACCTAAAGTCATAGGTTAAAACATTTCATTTACAAAAGACAGCATTTAAGTGCCGAAATAAATTATTAACTTAACAATTAATTTTAAATTACCAAATATAACTTATTATCAATTATTTTACTTAACTAAAATCTCACTTTTAACAAAAATTCCGAATAAGTTATATTCCAAATTTTTACTTAATCTTCCATTTATTTAACATCTTGACTCATTCAAAATCATTATAAATTTCATAAAATCCTTTAAATATATTTAAGCCAGAATATCATAAACTTTATATTTAAAATATTGTTAAAACATTTCATAAAATATTATATAAACCACGGGTGTGTATATATAGTTTTCTAGTCTAGGTCAAGTGATACGGATATATATCATTTTAATCCGCAATTTACAAAAACCCGGGTTCCATCATTTCAAACCCGCAATCCCTAGTTAAAAGAAAAAATTAAACAATTTAATAAATAAACGGGTAAATAATTATCGTTCAGGCCTATCATTTCAGCCTATAATGATCCCAAATTTACAGGGAACTTGCAGTGTGATTAACAGTAAATAAACATTAAATAGTATAACTGCAACAATACTAAAATAAATAAACAACTAATGATGTGTCAATTAATAATGGAGTTTAACATCATACGTTTATATCACAGGCAGATAAAATTAAATAAAATAAGTTTACAATTACACTTGTGATTAATTCACAAATATACAAGTATGTTTGTCTGGTGAGGAATACTCACCTTAAAACTGCAGATAATCAGATTCAAACGATTGTACCACTTGATAAAGGAACGTACAAATGGCACGATTAGATTTCTGCGGATGCCACGCCTTGATTCAAATCTAAAATAAGATCCAAATACCAAATACGCGACTTTTAAAATTACGGACAAAGCAAAATTTTCGAAACAACTGGAGCGAATAGAAATTGACTTGACTCGACCACTCCCACTACTCGACTCGCCCACGTTCTCAAGGCCAGGCAGTGAAATCTTAACTATTTACGTACCCATGAAAATTATAGTTGAAAGTTTTAGGCAAAAGCTGGAAAGAAAAAGGTGGACACAATATGTTATTTCCTTTCTACAAACAGGTGGCGTACACTAAAATTCTTCAGAATTGATAACAGTGAAATTTGCAACTAATATATCTTTTTTTTTCTTTCTCTGTATAAATAATCACGTTGCATTAAAGTGAAGCATGTTGGTTCCCAAAGCTTGAACACGCAACATAGCACAGCCACTCCTACCTCATCTTTTAAAACATGCATTTCTCTTCTTTTGTTTTTTTTTACTTCTTCCAGAGATGTAAATGAAAATATACTTTTTTTTCTTTTGTTAACATTTTATTAAAATGACTCATGCATGAATTCACAAAACAAGGTGATGCAATCTAAATAAATGGCACGGTCTCCTTTCCTATTTTAAACCCCGTAAGCATGCACTCAAAATATATAAGTCATTGCATATTTCGAAAATAATTTAGGTAATAAAAAGTTCTACCTATCTGCTGAAACAATCGTGATTTTGCACGTGTGAGTGTATGCAAAATGAAGGATATTAGTTTTGTCTGTTACCATTTTTTTCAAAGATGACACACTTTAGCAATTCATATTTTAAAAAAAAACTCACGCAAGAAGTTCAAGTGGCCACAACTACAGGAATGCATGCATTTTCTATAGAATTCAAAAGAAGGATACTAAGCATGTCTTCCTACAACAATCTGACATGCATGGCAAATCAAATCAGAGGGAAAAAAGGAGATGTGGCATGGACAGGTGGTGGAGCACCCGAGTAGTGTAGACATTGGACCAAATGAAACAAGTAGAAGAACAAAATAAATAAAAGCAAGGTGTGGCCATACCTGTGCACTTTCTCAAGAAGAACGAAGGCAAATTTTAGATGCAATATAAAGTTTTTGTGTGAGGCTTTATATATATAATCAGTGATTGCATTGATTAATATAAGGGAGACGGCAAGTAATATTGCTTTGTTATTCGAACGTTACATAAAGAAAGCGTTGATTAAGGGAACATGTAGGAACGAAATCAATTTTCTTTGAACGTGTTGCTTATTTAAAGGAAGGACTTTCAAAATTAAAGATGAAGAAACGGCAGGTAATAACTTGAAGTGGACCGGAAAGTGCGTGGTTTTTTCTTTGAGATTAAGTAAAAAATTTCTACAGGTAAGAAATAAATTTTGCTTTTCTTGAATGTTTATTACAAGAAGCTTGCGTTGAATTATAGGGAAAGACCCAAAAGTTGGAAGCAGTTATTTTAGCAGTGAGTTGCAAGATTTTTGGCATGCGGAGATCAATGGAAAAGAAAAGGTAAGCAATAACTTTCGTTCGAAAATAAAATACAGTAAAACTACAAGTGGATTTTGAAATAAATGATGTCAATGCATAATAAAAGGGTGCGTGGGTTTTATCACTTGAGTTATGGGAAAAAAACGGTAGAAAAAAAAATTGAACATTCCAACCGTGTTTTATATTTTCTTTTCCAACAAAGAGAATCTTGCAAAAGTTTAGGCATAAGAATAAGCAATTAAATTGATGTGGTGAATTTAGGAAACGGCAAGAATTAATTGCTGAGAATGGTAAAAGGAAATTACAGATTATATACCTATTAACCAAATGAAGTTGTACATGGATTTGAATTTTTATAACCAACATTGATTTCATGAGTTTGAACTTTTAGTGTAAAGAGGATATCACGTATTGCTTTTGGTAAAGGAAATGGCAATCAATTTACAGATAGCATTGATTTATAAAGAAATGGTAGAGTTTTATTAGACCATGATTTAAATCAAATTTAAAGCAAATTAGACTTTGAAACAGTAAAGGAAAATAACAAATTTTTGCTGCATTAAAAAGGGGCGTAAATCAAGTGATAAAATTTTGCAAGGGATAACGTACGTTCAAACTAAATTGGGAGTGAATGCGTTGATTCAAGGAAAGAAAGTGGCAAGCACTAAATATTTAGATGGCATTGATTTAAGTGGAAGAAAACGTCACAAATTTATGGTTTGAACGTTTTTAAACAAATGTGTTTTATTTCTATTAATTCCACTTGTTAAGTTTTCAATTTACCCTATGGGTTTCCACTTTTTGAGTTCTACCATTGTGACATCTAGCAATCTAGCACAAATTCCCTAACCAATATTTTTAGATTAGTTAATTCCCTCTAATTGATTTCTATATTCTTCTAATCAATTAATTCCCCTTTAATTGCCTTTAATTGATTTCAATTGATTACCTTATCCCTTTTAATTAACCTCCTTAATTGATTTCAATTAATTACCATATTACCAATTAATTATCCTCCTTAATTGATTTTAATTATTTACCATATTACCAATTAATTATCCTCCTTAATTGATTTCAATTAATTACCATATTCCTTCATGTCAATCAATCTCCTTTAATTACATATTCAAATTTGGTTACTAACTTAATTAGTTAATTAACCCTTTTGGTTTAATTATCAATCCGGCGACGTCTCACATTAATCCGTCCACTTTGTAGGCAATGGTAGCCGGACTGGTTGCACGGGCAGATTTCTCCTACAAAATGGGGATTAACCTCGCGTCCTCATGCCATTAATCAAAAGAATTTACTTATTTATCTTTCATCAATTTAATTAACTTGCATTAATTATTCAATAAATTAATTCTGGCCAACTACTGAAATTTTACAATTAATTTCCCTATTAATTGTCATTAACTCTATTTTAAAATATCTGTATATGCCTTTATTCAAATTTTGAATTGCTAACTAGGAATAAGGTAGATTCATCAAATAAATTGATTGCAAGTTTCATTGTTATAAATTGCTTAACAATGTTCACCACTAACATAATTAATATGTCAAAATTGACAATATTCCACCAACATGATTTGCATGTCATAACCTACCCAATTAACATAATTAATTATGTTACAAATTTCCCCTTTCATTATTTTTAGGGAATGGGTATAACAACAGATATTATGATAATATCCAAAAACATTTAGTTACCACTTACTTCATTATAAATTATAAAGGTTTTTTTTCTTAAATTTAGTTACAAAAAATCTCATTAAATTAACGAGTTTAATTCTCTAAATTTACAGGCCATTACACTCTCCCCCACTCAAAACTTTTCGTCCCCGAAAAGGAAAGAGGTAGGAGAATAGAAACACCCTGAAAGAAAACTAAATTGAAACTCAAAATGGAGTCATTTATTTAAACCATATAAATTCAATTTAAATTAATTAATATTCAATAATTGATTTAATTCATTTGATTTTTTACTGAAGATAAATCAATCTTAACTATTAGTTATCTTATTATCCACTTATTTTGAAATTTACAATTTCTAAAATCATAAATTTGTATAGTCATTTATAATAATCATCCGTTATTCAACAAATTTAATTCTTCTTTTATTCCAGATTATTATTAAATATATTCTACTTAATATATCTTATCGCACATATTAAGTAGATTACGTTTATTATAACTATTCCAAGTTATTTCTAAATTTCCTTTAACACCATTCGATATTGTATATTATTCAATTATTATTTTATTTCTATTTACCTTTATTTGTCTTGTTGTAACTGAAACTTTAAGTGTATAACATTTATTATAACCACTCAAATTTTATTTATAAAATCCTTTTATATTGTACATTATCCAATTACATAGTTAATTTCTGAATGAATTAGGTAAGTTATATTGGCATGTAATTTAATATTATACAAGTAAAAAATTTCCAATTCTATTATTCAAGTAAATATTCATTCAAAATTTGACTTTATTTTATCATTAGAATCACCTTTTAACATAAATTTATGAATTAAATTTCCAATTAACTTCAAACCCTTTAGAGATAAATAAATACATACATATAGCATATGTCAAATCAAATTTAAATCATATATCTATATATATTATAAATTAAGTCATATTTTAGAAATTCAAATCAATTAAAATTTTGAAGCAAAACTACAGCGTGGTCTCTTTACTTCGATACTCGAAAATGAATGTCGATGATGTTGTAGTCATCACCGAAATTATTTTCCAGCGAAAAAGAGAAGAGCACTAATTTTTAAAACTTTAAAATTCTTTGGAAACAAATTTATATTCGAAAATAATTTAAATAATAATATATCCTTTTAAGACTTTAAACACAAGGTTTGAAACTATCAGAAATTAAATTCTTAAATTCTTGTTTTAAATTCATTTCTGTTTCCAAATAAATTTATAACCATGTTTTATAGTTCAACTATTTATATAAGACAAAACCAATGGTTTACAAAACCATAAATAAAATCAAACACTATTATCTCTAAACAACTAGTTAAATTCTGAAAATTATACTTATATATATAATATTAGATTTTTCCCAAATATAGGAATAAATTTTTCAAAACAAGTATAGAGATTCAAATTTGAAGGACTCAAATCAAAGAGAATTTTGATTTAAAGATAAGTTGGAATTATAAGATCCGATGATTAAATAACAGAATAAGGAACAAGGTAAGTTTATACAAATCGCGGGCAACCTTAACCGGGTCAACCGTGACTTAAAGAATAAGATCGATGTGGATTTTCTAGGGTAAATCTACATTCGATCTGAAGAGATAGAGTTCAGAATAACCAAAGATACTATCATCAAAACCGAGGATAAATATAAATCTCCAGTGAATCAATGCTAGTTGTAAAGGAGTTTCACCGCTATATTAGAATATTGGCGAAGCCGCCAATTCACTATAAAGATCATCCGAAGTGGAGTTATGGGATACTCCAGAATCGAAAGAAAATGAATAGTGAGGGACACGAACGAACTTCGAAACCGCAGGGAACGTTCCAAAATTCGAAAAGGAAGAGATTCAAACTCGAATGAAAGTGATTCTGTAAATTAAATTTACCATACATTCTGAGTTTTGCCTAGGCCAAAGCTCTGGTACCAACTGTAACGACCCGATATTTTCAACAATTCGCATCCGCACATGTCGGACTTGAATTGTTCAAAATACCGCGTTGTTAATAAATTTGGCAAATCTCAAAATATACAGTAAATAATTAATCACAGACACAGAATCAGAATACTCGCAGCGGAATTTAAAAATACTTAGTGGTTCATGAAGCCACTATAAATAGTGTCAATCAAATAAAAATTACATGGTCTTTAATCCAAATATAGTTTTAAATCATCAGTAGAACAATCCAAATGTCCACTAGTCTTGAATTCAAAATTTTAGATAAAGAAGTGGAAGGGAAGTTTGCCAGCATCTTGAAAGTGATCTACAGAAATCCTAGCTCCGGGATGAAAACTGAACTGCAACTCAGGCTGACCCGAGCGTAAGAAATAAACACAACACTCGAGTCAGGACATACATACTTATATAGTGTAAGTTAATTCAAGTGTACTGTAATATAGAGCAAGTAACTTAAATAATGCTTGGGACCGCCCATCCTATAAGGATCCGTTAAACTATTTACTATGTAATAATATTTTGCTATTATAATAGTATCTATATTAAAATAAACTTACTTTTAAATAGCGTTAAGGCTTTACATTTTCCACCTTAACACAGTTATATATTCCCATAGTCTATATAGTACCGTAATCTCTCCCGTACTGGGCGTCGTCAGAGGGCACTCCATAGGTATGGTACAAAACCAAAATCGTATAAGGCTCGCTATGGTAGGTGACACGGCACAACTAGGCAATGCCAGGGTAGATATACCAATTACGCATCCGGACCGATGGAAACGCGTAGCGCGCAGCTACCGCCCACCTCGGACAATACTCCCAAATCAAAGGTGCGCACCAAAACAATCACAAAAGTAATAGAATGACATACGAAGAAGTGCGTCCGATCAGAGGTGCTACCTCATTAATCCGAGAATCGCTTCTGTTTTAGGCACCTTATGCCAACTCACGGGAGTCGGGTCCACGTATTTACCTTAAAGAAAACGTCACCACCATCCTACTTCATTCTGGAATCTCCACCGCATACACGGTTGTCAAAGTGGTTTTCGGTATCGACAGAGAGTATGCTAGATATTTGATCCCGGTCTCTTTAACAACCAAACGTTATTTTAACCCGTGGTTACAACTTTTAAAAATGGTATTTATACTTTAAAAATCAAGATATATTTCAAATACCTTCAATATCATAATATCATTTTTAAACATCGGTCATTTTTATAAAATACTATTTAAATCTATTCAATTTATTTAGGAATTGATTGCCTTTCAACTCACATTTAAAAATTAAATTCTTCCATTTAAAACCATTTAAAGTCAATTCCTTATTTTTATTAATTACATATTAAATTCCAAAATTTGAGCTTTTTCCCAAAGATTATTTCCATTAAATTCTTTTATTAAAACAATCACAATTCAGTTTCCGTAGCACTTATAAAATGCTACCTAAAGTCATAGGTTAAAACAGTTCATTTACAAAAGACAACATTTAAGTGCTGAAATAAATTATTGACTTAACAATTAATTTTAAATTCCCAAATACAACTTATTATCAATTATTTTACTTAACTAAAATCTCACTTTTAAAAAAAATTCCGAATAAGTTATATTCCAAATTTTTACTTAAACTTCCATTTATTTAACATTTTGACTCATTCAAAAATCATTATAAATTTCATAAAATCCTTTAAATACATTTAAGCCAGAATATCATAAACTTTCTATTTAAAATATTGTTAAGACATTTCATAAAATATTATATAAACCACGGGTCTGTATATATAGTTTTCTAGCCTAGGTCAAGTGATACAGATATATACATCATTTCAATCCGCAATTTACAAAAACCCGGGTTCCATCATTTCAAACCCGCAATCCCAAGTTAAAAGAAAAAAATTAAACAATTTAATAAATAAACGGGTAAATAATTATCGTTCAGGCCTATCATTTCAACCTATAACGATCCCAAATTTACAGGGAACTTGCAGTGTGATTAACAGTAAATAAGCATTAAATAGTATAACTGCGATAATACTAAAATAAATAAACAACTGATGATGTGCCAATTAATAATGGGGTTTAACATCATACGTTTATATCACAGGCAGATAAAATTAAATAAAATAAGTTTACAATTACACTTGTGATTAATTCACAAATATACAAGTATGTTTGTCTGGTGAGGAATACTCACCTTAAAACTGCAGATAATCAGATTCAAACGATTGTACCACTTGATAAAGGAACGTACAAATGGCACGATTAGATTTCCGCGGATGTCACGCCTTGATTCAAATCTAAAATAAGATCCAAATACCAAATACGCGACTTTTAAAATTACGGTCAAAGAAAAATTTTCGAAACAACTGGAACGAATAGAATTTGACTTGACTCGACCACTCCCACTACTCGACTCACCCACGTTCTCAAGGCCAGGCAGTGAAATCTTAACTATTTACGTACCCATGAAAATTATAGTGGAAAGTTTTAGGCAAAAGCTGGAAAGCAAAAGGTGGACACAATACGTTATTCCCTTTCTACATACAGGTGGCGTACACTAAAATTCTTCAGAATTGATAATAGTGAAATTTGCAACTAATATATCTTTTTTTTCCTTTCTCTGTATAAATAATCACGTTGCATAAAAGTGAAGCATGTTGGTTCCCAAAGCTTGAACACGCAACATAGCATAGCCACTCCTACCTCATCTTTTAAAACATGCATTTCTCTTCTTTTGTTTTTTTTTCTTTTTTTTTCTTTTTTGTTTTTTTCTTTTTTTTCACTTCTTCCAGAGAAGCAAATGAAAATATACTTTTTTTTCTTTTGTTAACATTTTATTAAAATGACTCATGCATGAATTCACAAAACAAGGTGATGCAATCTAAATAAATGGCACGGTCTCCTTGCCTATTTTAAACCCCGTAAGCATGCACTCAAAATATACAAGTCACTGCATATTTGGAAAATAATTTATGTAATAAAAAGTTCTACCTATCTGCTAAAACAAACGTGATTTTGCACGTGTGAGTGTATGCAAAATGAAGGATATTAGTTTTGTTTGTTACAATTTTTTTTTCAAAGATGACACACTTTAGCAATTCATATTTAAAAAAAACTCACGCAAGAAGTTCAAGTGGCCACAACTACAGGAATGCATGCATTTTCTATAGAATTCAGAAGAAGGATACTAAGCTTGTCTTCCTACAGTAATCTAACGTGCATGGCAAATCAAATCAGAGGGGAAAAAGGAGATGTGGCACGGACTGGTGGTGGAGCAGCCGAGTAGTGTGGACATTGGACCAAATGAAACAAGAAGAAGAAAAAAATAAATAAAAGCAAGGTGTGGCCATACCTGTGCACTTTCTCAAGAAGAACGAAGGCAGATTTTAGATGCAATATAAAGTTTTTGTGTGAGGCTTTATATATATAATCAGTGATTGCATTGATTAATATAAGGGAGACGGCAAGTAATATTGCTTTGTTATTCGAACGTTACATAAAGAAAGCATTGATTAAGGGAACAGGTTGGCACGAAATCAATTTTCTTTGAACGTGTTGCTTATTTAAAGGAAGGACTTTCGAAATTAAAGATGAAGAAATGGCAGGTAATAACTTGAAATGGACCGGAAAGTACGTGATTTTTTCTTTGAGATTAAGTAAAAAATTTCTACAGGTAAGAAATAAATTTTGCTTTCCTCGAATGTTTATTCCAAGAAGCTTGCGTTGAATTACAGGGAAAGGCCCAAAAGTTGGAAGCAGTTATTTTAGCAGTGATTTGCAAGATCATTGGCATGCGGAGATCAATGGAAAAGAAAAGGTAAGCAATAAATTTCGTTCGAAAATCAAATACAGTAAAACTACAGGTGGATTTTGTAATAAATGATGTCAATGCATAATAAAAGCGTGCGTGGGTTTTATCACTTGAGTTATGGGAAAAAAAAACGGTAGAAAAAAAATTGAACATTCCAACCGTGTTTTATATTTTCTTTTCCAACAAAGAGAATCTTGCAAAAGTTTAAGCATAAGAATAAGCAATTAAATTGATTTGGTGAATTTAGGAAACGGCAAGAATTAATTGCTGAGAATGGTAAAAGGAAATTACAGATTATATACCTATTAACCAAATGAAGTTGTACATGAATTTGAATTTTTATAACCAGCATTGATTTCATGAGTTTGAACTTTTAGTGTAAAGAGGATATCACGTATTGCTTTTGGTAAAGGAAATGACAATCAATTTACAGATAGATTGGTTTATAAAGAAACGGTAAAGTTTTATTAGACCATGATTTAAATCAAATTTAAAGCAAATTAGACTTTGAAACAGTAAAGGAAAATAACAAATTTTTGCTGCATTAAAAAGGGGCGTAAATCAAGTGATAAAATTTTGCAAGGAGTAACGTACGTTTGAACTAAATTGGGAGTGAATGCGTTGATTCAAGGAAAGAAAGTGGCAAGCACTAAATATTTAGATGGCGTTGATTTAAGTGGAAGAAAACGTCATAAATTTATGGTCTGAACGTTTTTAAACAAACGTGTTTTATTTCTATCAATTCCACTTGTTAAGTTTTCAATTTACCCTATGGGTTTCCACTTTTTGATTTCTACCATTGGGACATCTAGCAATCTAGCCCCAATTCCATAACTAATATTTTTAAATTAGTTAATTCCCTCTAATTGATTTCCATATTCTTCTAATCAATTAATTCCCCTTTAATTGCCTTTAATTGATTTCAATTGATTACCTTATCCCTTTTAATTAACCTCCTTAATTGATTTCAATTAATTACCATATTACCAATTAATTATCCTCCTTAATTGATTTCAATTAATTACCATATTACTAATTAATTATCCTCCTTAATTGATTTCAATTAATTACCATATTCCTTCATGTCAATCAATCTCCTTTAATTACATATTCAAATTTGGTTACTAACTTAATTAGTTAATTAACCATTTTGGTTTAATTATCAATCCTGCGACGTCTCACATTAATCCATCCACTTTGTAGGAACTGGTAGCCGGACTGGTTACACGGGCAGATTTCTCCTACAAAATGGGGATTAACCTCGCGTCCTCATGCCATTAATCAAAAGAATTTACTTATTTATCTTTCATCAATTTAATTAACTTGCATTAATTATTCAATAAATTAATTCTGGTCAACTACTGAAATTTTACAATTAATTTCCCTATTAATTGTCATTAACTCTATTTTAAAATATCCGTATATGCCTTTATTCAAGTTTTGAATTGCTAACTAGGAATAAGGTAGATTCATCAAATAAATTGATTGCAAGTTTCATTGTTTTAAATTGCTTAACAATGTTCACCACTAACATAATCAATATGTCAAAATTGACAATATTCCACCAACATGATTTGCATGTCATAACCTACCCAATTAACATAATTAATTATGTTACAAATTTTCCTCTTTCATTATTTTTAGGGAATGGGTATAACAACAGATATTATGATAATATCCAAAAATATTTAGTTACCACTTACTTCATTATAAATTATAAAGGTTTTTTTTTCTTAAATTTAGTTACCAAAAATCTTATTAAATTAACGAGTTTAATTCTCTAAATTTACAGGTCATTACAAAACTAATTAATTTTTAAACAAGTTTAAGTAGTCATTTAAAAATATCGATACCCTTTTTATAGACATAAATAACTCATTTTTTATACATAAACAAATCAATTTGAAAGCTAATTTTAAAATTAGAATTTATTAAAATAAATATTAAGTTTTTGAAAAATTCACTTTTCGATGTACTTTAATTTTACTAGATCAAAATTTCACAGTTTGATGTATAACATTTTCCTTTAAAAAACAAACTTAAATTCTTAAAATTAAAGATATATTTTAAAATTCCAATAACCAATTCAATTTATAAATCCCCTCGATTTACAACTCATCGATTCCGTTCCTGCATCCAATCCATTTCCACTTTTAAAAATAGTATCCACTATTTTTTTCCAACCCTTTTTCCATATTCTAATATAAATTCACCCTATGAATTTTATAGTTCTAAATTTTCATCTTTTATTGATTTCCTTTATTTATAAAACATTGTTTATAAATATATAACTTCTCTAAGTCTCACTTTTGTAAAATTAATCTCATTTATGACATTCCATTTTGTAAATTCATTTCCTTATAAATTCTATTCATTTCTTAATCTATTTATTATCGATTTTAAATTCTTTTCATATTTTCCAGAAATATCATTTAAAAATCCTTTATATAAATTAGATTAAGAATCTCTATTTAAAATATTTTTACGAATAGTTAAATACAACCTAAAAATCAATTTATTGTTTTACCCAAATCAATTTCTTTAAAATAATCCAAAAAAAAATTTCGATATACATATTTATATATTCAAAATATCCTTTTAATTCCTTCAAATTCAAAAATAATATTTATAGTATTTAAAATATCAAAATTCAGGCTAGTGCTACTTTAGCATCTAATAATTCACATCACAACAATAATCTATAATAGATTATTCTAACACATCTTATATTACTATATATAAAAAACAATCAATATAAATTTGAGGAATCCAGTAGGATTCCTCAAACCTGTTTCCCTGCGACCACATATGACAATGCAACATAAAGATACCAATCCCACTTCGAGGGGGATATCGCGGTATATAGGGCCATCCGCTATTATGTGGGGCGTATAGGGTCTCATCTGCTCCAATCGGAGGGAAATATATCCAACTACTATGTATATATACTACTATATATATAATATAACATCCAAGTGATAATAATAATTATCAATTCATCCAATCAATCAAATAACGATTTTAACTATTTAAAAATTACACCAATCGTCCAAATGTGTGAGATTTACTCACCATGATTTTTATTTACCAAACATCCAGATTTTAATTTTTCTAAAATCCTGGCTGGCTCTGAAAAATTCCAAACTAATTTTTGTTGCCTAGTTTTCGCCGACCCAAACCCAATGGAACTTGTTTCGTTTGTTTCCAACCTCGTATGAATTAAATATGGCATTTATAAGATACATGAATCATATAATATAATTTATTTTATAAATATACCTTATTAACTGTTACCGTAATCATCCAAAACCTAGAAGCGTCTCTTCTTCCCCCTATCCATGCATGCGCTGCTACTTTCTTTTCTTTTTACATCCCTGTTTTCCTAAATTAACCCCACATCGATCGTCGCCACCCTCATGTCGCCACCGCCGGCCATGGCTAGAGCCTCATTCCCAAGCTGGTTAGAGCCTCATTCCCAAGCTTGTGGAAACCTATATTGCAAATTCCAAATACCACACCAGATCGCAACTCGATCGCAAAGCTCATCTCCCAGGTCACGCCTTCGAGCTTGAACAGAGCAACCACGATTTGTAATTTTTTTACGAATCGATTTCATGCTTTTTTATACCTAGGTCGATTTAGAACTGAAAAGTGGAAGGAAGTCTCGATTTTTAAATAGAGAAAGATAGGATATGGTATACATGTTTTAAACGAAGTAAGATGGCTTCGGCTATACAATAGGCTAAGGTTGAATTTTTATAATTATAATCTATTTTATATTCAAAAATCTCGTTATTAACAACTTCAAACTTCTATCGAGGCGTTCCGTCTGTTGTTCCTAATGTTATACCACTATTGCGAACCCAATAGAACAAGTTTTGGAGCCTAATTCGATCGTAAGGAGAAGATAGCTTTCTGAACCTAATTTTTATATTAAAATTTCGATATTAATTTCAGCGCGTTTCAATCCGTACAACCAAACAATAAATCTGAACGCTATGAAATTTGAAATCTGATAATAATACACTATCACGGATCCAATGGAATTAGTTTCGTTGAATTTTGAGACTGTGTCCCCGGAAAGCTATTTTAACACGTCGATTAAATCAACAATTTCAAAATTTATGGAATTGCTTGAAATTTCAGTTTTAAAGTTTTACTAACTAAATTATATTCCCAAATCCAATCTTTAAAACCATTTAAATATTCCAAATTAAACATCGAAAAATTCGGGTTGTTGCATGTTTAAATTTTGGGATTTCCATTTAAAATCTTTTATTGAAAAGAGGAGAGAATATTTTGATAACTTATGAAATTTGAAAAATAGAAAGTTAAAGAAATGTTTAAATTGTTGAATATGAATGCAAGAAAAATAAAAATTAGAAATTGAATTATGGAACAGAATTTAACTTAAATTAAGTTAAATAACGTGAATTCTAAAAATTTAGCCTAAGTTAGGCTGGATGAAGTAATTGTTGGAAATGGAACTTATCGAGATTTGAAATAAATGAATGAAATGAGCTAATTAAAATAATTAGTGAATTCGATATGGTTGAAATGTTGAAATTCAACTATGAAGTTGGGTTAAATAAAATTGGATTTGATTCAAAACGAATGTAAACTTGAGTTATGAAGCGGTAATAAACATGATGGGAGTTGTAGAAAATGTTTATAAACTTAAGAAGAATTTTATAATTTATAAATGGATATAGGTTAGAGTGAAATGTGTTAAACATAAAGGTTTGATGGAATTGTTCATAAAGCATAATTAGTATTGAAAAGGAATATACTATGTAAATGAGGGATGTGAATAATTGATTGTAAATGAAATGAATGTGAATAAAATAATTTGGAATAGCTAGAAATCAATTGAAATAATACGTAAGTTATACGTGTATTGCTTTATTCGCATAACAGTTTGACCCAGATTCGAGCACAGAATTTCGAGATAATTTATATCGATCCGAGTTGGAATTTTTCACTCGATTCTCGAAGGCGAACACTGGGTATGGATTTTTGGTTGATTCTGGAATTCTTTATCATATTATATGGCTATGCAAGGGGAATGGTGGTTTCTAATCAAGGAACTGGATCTAAGTCTGCGCTAGAGTGATCGTGTGAACGATACCAGTTCAGAAGTGAAATTGTGTGATCGAGTAAAAGACAAAATTAATATCGCATATAGATAATATATATATACATCATACAAGCTTAAGTAAAACAAATGTTGAAAATTGGAAAGATAAAAAATAGAATAATTTTGAATTATATGATGGGGTATCATTGGTAAATAAGATGCAGGTGTTCAAAAGCAAGAGCTAATTGATGCATTTGGTTTCATAAGTAAAACTGGGTTGCCTACAAAATGGTACATGTTTAAATTGTTGTTTGAATTTGATGGTTTTATGGTTGAGCCACTTGGCTTTGTTTTCTTATGCTGATTTGGGCCGTAGTGGCGATTTATAGTTGTTCTGATCTAGCCGCGCAAAGGCGACGCTGGCAAAAAAATTTGAAATTTAAAGAGATAGTAATTTTGAAGAAATTTTTAATAACTAAAAGTTGATTTTTGAGTTAAAACCTGAAATGAGAATATGGATAATATTATTTGGAATCTATGGATAGACTTGGAAATTTAGTAATAGTAATAGCAAGGTTTCAACAAATTGATTTTTGAAAGTCAAAGGCTTAAATGGATTTAGGAAGTTATTTCAAATAATTGGTTATAAATTAAGGTAAAGGGTTTTGGGTATTTTTCCTACCTTAGAAATTTTGAGGACGAAATTATTTTAAGAGGGGAAGAATGTAACGACCCGAAATTTTATTATTTGAAATTGGACTATTTAATTAATTTTCAATAGTTAAAAGTTAATTTTATAGATTTAATAACTTGAATTTTGAATATAACGATTTATTGGGTAACATAATTATTGAATTTAATAATTGAAATTCGTTTAAATAAATTTAATCTTAGATTTTTTTTGGATAAAAATAATTTAAAGGCTTATTTAAATTCTATTAATAAGAAGAAGATAATAAAATTTTAAATTGGATTTATAAGCGATTTACTTGATTTTTAAAATAACTCATTTAAATCAACATATAAAAATAGCCTTCCGTGGCACAGGCTTGGATTTCGATGAAACCAGTGTCATTGGATCCGTAATAGTGTATTATTATCGGATTTCATATTTCTTGGCATTTGGAGTTATCGTTTGATCGTACGGGATAGAAATGCGTTGAATTGAATATCAAAAATTTAATACAATAGTTGGTTTCAAAAAGCTATCTTCTCCATACGATTGAATTAGGTCCCGAAATTTATTCCATTGCGTTTGAAATAGGGGTATAACATTAGGAACGCCAGGCGGCACACCTCGATGAGGATTCGAAATTTATTGGTAGATATTTTAAATAATATATATATATATATATATATATATATATATATATATATATATATTTGATTTTGACTAGGAAACCACCATCTCATCTCATTAGCCACCCTACCCTAGTCTTCTCAAGCTGCTGTACATGCAAACCTTCGTTTCTTCTCCCTTTATTTAACCGTATATTCACAGTGGAAAAAAGGAATTCAAACTTCAAAATTTTTAATCTGAAAATATACTCCGTAATAAAATTTGAAACCATTTTTAAAATTCATCATTTGGCAAGAGCTTCCCTTTGATATGCTCGATTGGAGGTGTGACAGTTGTTTTGCATGCTCGGTTATTATACAGAGCACGGGGTTGTGAACTAGGGCTTGAGAAATTAATCATTGTAGTGATCGATTGGGATTTCGGGATTTTATTCAGATCCATGTTGGAGGAGCGCATTTTCTAGAGAAAATGGAGCTCAATGGCTGATGGGGTGTTGTGATCTGCAACGTGCAACAGTAGTGGGAAATGTCGCGTTTGAGGTGGCGATGTCGAGTGTAGTTCTTGGGTTCGGGTGAGTGGAAATAAGGGTGAGAAATTCGTTGGCGAAGTCGGTTTGTCGAATGAAAGTCTCTAGCTGCGTATCACTTGAAGAATGTGCACATCAATGGATATTCCGCTATGCATGTACAAGGAGGACTTCGATTTCAGAAGAAGGACCGTGAGGGGCATGAGTGTAATATAAGATAAGTATGTAAATAGTTTATATTATTATTAATTTAAATGACAAAAACTTATAAAATTCATAACTCTCTCATACGAGGTCCGATTTGGACGAAACTTTTTGCATTACGCTCATGACGACGAAAGCTTTGTAATGGAACTAATTTGGACGACTTTGGACATAGTTGAAATTTGGGCTAAAATTGGATGTCATCCGGTTTTAGTTCCAAACCGGAACGTCTCGGCGTCAACAGAAAATAAAAGTGAGAAAATATCACTCATTTTGGATAACTAATTTTATTTTAAATAGTTAAAAATATTTATTGGTTGATTGGATGATTTGGTAAATTATTATTTTCAGTTGAATGTTATATTTTATATATTAGTATATATATTAGTAGTTGGGTTGAATATTCCCGCCGATTGGAGCGCATGGGACACTATGTGCACCACATAATAGCGGATGACCCTATATTACCGCAATATCCTGCCATAAAGCAGGATTGGTGTTTTATGTTATATGACATCTGTGGTTGCAGAGAAAAAGGTTGGAGGGATCCAACTGGATTACTCAAATATATTAATTGTTTTCATATATAGCGATATATGATGTGATTGAATAGTCTGTTATGGGTTGTTGTGTGATTTGATATATTGGATGTTATAGTAGTACTGGCTTTAATTTTGGTAGGTATTTTAAATACCATAATTTTTTTAATTTGAAGGAATTAAAAGGAGATTTTGGATATATAAAATATTTATATCGAAATTTGGATTATTTTAAAGGAAATTGATTTAGATAAAATAATGATTTGATTTTGATTTGTACTCAACTATTTGTAAAATGTTTTAATTAGAGATTTAAAAATAATTTATATAAGGGATTATTAACAATGGACTTTTATGTGATATTTCTGGATTTATGGGAAAGGTGTTGAAATCGATATTCAAAATAAATTTGGAAGAAATAAATGGAATTTATAAAGGAATGGTTTCATAAGTGAAATTTTATAAATGAGATCATTTTTATAAACAAGTGAAACCCAAATGAGTTTATAAACTTATAAACGATGTTTATAAGTAAGGAGAAATGATTATCAGTTGATAAATTGAAAATATAAATTCATAGCGTGAATTTATATCGAGATATGGAAATCGATTTTTTGGAAAAATAGTGGATTCTACTTTTGAAATACGAGAATGGTTATAAAATTTAACGTAATTGATGTAATATGAATCAAGAGGGATTTATAGATTGAAATTGGAAATATTGAATTTTAAAGACTGAGTTTTGTCAAGAAATTAAGTTTGTTTTAAAATGAAATTTTTATTTTTTAAACTATATAGCTAAAGCTATTTTAGTATCAAAATATTTTGGAAAGTGGATTTTTCAATTATCTAATATAATTGGAATAAATTATTATTTTTATAATAAGCTTTGTAAATCGGTTAGTATTATTTAAAAACTAATTGGAAATAAGTTATCAATGTTTATTTAAAAGTGTTTTGATAATTTAATAAGTACTTAAACGTGTTTAAAAAAATATTATTAGTCTTTAAAAATACTTATCATATATATAGAGTTTTAAATTGACGGCAGTTTATTTATAAATCCTCTTGGGATTTGTGAATGGGGTTTATTTAACGAATGTGATTTTATAAGAGAAAATCTTATAATGCAATTCTTGAAAATTAAGGGAATTTCCAAAGTATTTAAATGCAGAAACCTCAAAAATGAACTAGAATTCGAAAATGAAGTTAGAAATAGGTAGTTGGAATTATAGACAAGTGTAGTCTATTTTGGAAATCTTAAAGTAAATTAATTAATGAATTCCAAAAACTTATAGAATCCATTATAAATGAGTTAAGGAATTTACAAATAATTTGTGAAGGATTTTGAGAAGTACGAAATAAATGGAATATTTTCCTAAGTAGTGGAAATAAACTGATTTTGGGAAATTTACTCATGAATATTTTCCTAGGTATTGGAATGAAAGTTTTTGGAAATATTTTAACTACGAAATGATTTATAAAGAAATATTTTCTAAGTAATGAGTTATAAAATGGTATTTGGAAATATTTTTAAGTGTTGATATGGATTGAAATATCCTGTTATGGATATAAGAATTGAAATCGTTTTCAAATATTGAAATACTGAAAGAGATTTGAATACATTTCTTTGTAAGATATTTTGAAATAAATGTTTGAAAGATTTATAATATGGCTTAGCGACTGATCATGTGTGCAATTTTATAGTTAAATAGCCGGATATAAAAATCTTGCCAAATTCGTTGATCGTTTTGAAGAGACTGGGATCGAATTTGATTATTCGGAAACCACTTCAATCCGATTTGAGCGCTGCGAATTGTGATATCGTGAAGAGAGTGAAGGCGGTGATTTTGGAGATTCGGTTTGTTCAGACCAAGAACAACTTGTATGGATGAATGCTATCATTGCATTGTTTCCACGAAGACAGTGTTAGCATTCCAAGTATATGAATGCTAAATCTAAGGTAATACGTAGCCTCAAGCCTCATCAATCGAGAATGACTAAAATTAGGGGAGATGCCGCAGGGCTAAGTGGGTTGCACCCAAGTAGGGTATGTTATCACTTTTTTAGAAACCCTAAAATATATTATAATTATGGATATGGTTGTGCATGGAAAGGGAGTGCTCAATATAGTGGGAACACCAACGGTGATAACATATTCGGTACTATCTAGCAAGAGGTAGGCTGGTCCTGTGTTGATACGGATTGATAGGTTCGATCTCGTCATTTTTCTAGAGGAGTACTGTGATGGGCCCCCAATGCCCAGTTATTACATGGAATCCATTCTCCAATAAGCATTATACAGTTTTGGTTGTATACCAAATATGCTAAAATATGAGATGCAAGCATTTCAGCTATCTTATAATTTATTTTCAATAGACACTATTGTATTATTAGATGATTTTGATATATAAGGTTTTGGTTATCGTAAGGTAAAAACCCTTCATATTTATGTGTGGCGTGGTCTTATGAGATACCTTTTTTTTCAAAAGGATTTTTGAAAATAATTAGATTCAAATTGACTGTGTTTTATCACGCTGGTTTTTCAAACCAACTCAGGTGTGATTTTATTATAATGCTCGGGTCAGACCGAGATAGATTTAGGTTTGGATGCTATGGAGCACAGGAGATGGATGGAGGATTCCCAGGCATGTTCCATGCACTTGATTATATTTCGCTGTGTGTAGGATGTATATTCAGCACTTATGAGGACTGGTTATTTTAACTGTCCAGATTTGATTTGTTGATTGTTGTGATGATGGTATGTATAATAACAGTATTGTTCTTCTTGTATAAAGATATGTTATTATCTATCATAAATTGTTCTGCTACGACCGTGAGATTCTAGGTTATTGTTTTTCTATTTTCTTCTTCCCTTTTTCTTCTTCACCCCTGGCAATCGGTATTTTCAATACTTGAATATTCAACATGCTATACAGTGAACATATTGATGTCAATTTTTGAGAGTCGAAAGCCCCAGGACCGCTATAAATGAAACGATGGATGATGGTAAGTGTTGAAAAAAGTAACTTTAGTTTAAAGTTAAGAAAGGATATTTTGGTAATTTGAGAAGAGGTCAATTTGGCCACTTACCACTTCTTTCTTTTCCTATAAATACACAAGTTTTCCTCTCATTTCATCAGAAAACTTCTCTTCTTTGTCTTCTTCTTCCTTTAAACTATTTTAATGGCTTCATCTTCTCTTCATTTTTCTTACTAATTTTCTTAAAATCATATCAAACAAACTCCTAACTCCACCAAACTTTTCCAAAGTTCTTATATTAACATTAAAGCATGTGGAAATCGAACCTAGGTGGATGGTGGAAATGGATGAGATGAAGCAAGGAAGTTGGTTATAGTTGTGGAAGAAGGAGAAGGAGCAAGGCATGTGGTTTAAAAGGAAGAAATGATAGTTTTAGTAATGTTTGGTTGAAATTGAAAACGATAGGGAAGTGTTGGATTGAATGAATGTTGATAGGAAGTGAAACAATGTGGGTAAAGGTGAGTACTCATACCTTGCTAATTAATCTCTAAATTATTTCAAGTATAATGATTTGAAAGTTTAAATATATTGGACAATTAATATTTTATTTCTTGGTTGATATTTGTTTGAATATATGGAGGTTAGTATAGATGATTACTTGGTTTGATAAATGATAGGAGCAATGGTTAGCAATTAACCATAGTTAATCAAATGAGAACTAAATCCACATAAAGATGTGTATGAAGTTGTTTAGCTTCTTATTGGTATTTAACATCTAAAAAGGTCGAAATGAATATTATAGTAATATATATTATAATATGAAATGAAATGGAAAATGAGATTGAAATATCAAAATATTTTTTTTTAAATGAGTTCAAATTGTTTAGAAATATTTTATAAACATATAAAGTGTTTCCATGAAGTTTGAAAAGAAACTGAAAAATAAGTCCACTAGGCGCATCGCATAACAATAATTTGCATGCCGAAAAATTCAAATGAGTATACGAAATGGAATATAACTCCGAATCATTCGAGATAAGAATTTTCTAGACTGTTATATCTAGAGTTTTAAATAAAGAAATAAAATCAAGATTTCATCTTGTAATTTTTAAATATGAGTAAAACAAATTTTCAGAAAAATTGTTGTTTTGCAGCTTAAAATCCAAATTTGAAATTGGTTTAAAATGAATATTTTTAAATGTATAAAAATATGAAATAAAATTTATAAATATTTTAAAATATTTCAAAAGATATTTGAGTTATAAAAATGAATTTCTAAATGATAGAAATGTTGTTTTTATCAAATAAGTCTTTAAAGCACTATTCCTGGTACTTTTTATAGCAGTTTTTAATAACTTTTGAAATATGGCTATAAACTTAAGTATTCTTTTCCAAATCATTTATAAACATTTTAAAATAAATAATTAAGCATTTTAAAGATGATTTGTCATAATTTATTTTAAGAGTTTAAAAAAATGATTTAGAGAAAAGTTATCAAAATCAAGTGATTTAATATTGGCTCTTAAAGCAAACGAGCAGACTGGATTTTTCTATTCATTAGATCTATATAAGATTCTTAAACTGCAAAGATGTTTAGGGGCAACCAGTGCCCTGACACACCTGGCCTCTCCTGGGCGAGGGGTGGATAAGGTTGAAATGTCGAAAACGAGTTAAGTATAAATTTTCCAAATTCAAATAACTTGGATTGCATAGAGATTATCTTCTTACATTTGGTGTTAAATTCCAAGGAGGGAACCTGTACTATCCGTATGAATTTAAAAGGTGATTTCACCACTATCTGACGGATGGTAAAGGTTGAATACGGAAATTAATATTAAGTAGAATTAGTATAATTTCCATGATACTTTTCACGCAATAATATATTCCAATATGAGATTTAAATAAATGGTTTGGAATAATTTTAATTTCTATACTCAAAATTAATTGATTTGAGCTTCTAGTAAATGATGTCTTATATAACATTATTTTGGAATTATTTTAATTCCTATACCGAACACTTGGTAAATTACTCCTTTTATCATTGTGCAATCATGGCAAGTTCAAAGCCGAACAACTTAAATTAAATTATTTGGATAAAAGGATTATAAGTCAATAAATTAATGGTATGAAACTTTTGATCATATCTTGTAAGATTACGTAGGGGCAGGTTGTCATATTTTATGCCAGGTGATGAGTATTAGGCTAATCCAAAGCAATCAAGAAGAGTACGTGTACAAAAAAGGCCGAAGACAAATTAAAACTAGGTTCTTTTGCCGGCATCTTCTGTAACAGATGTGGCAAAAAAGGGTATTATGCAGTTCTGTGTAATGGTAGGAAAATAAAGGAAAATGAAGAAAAAGAAGAAATAAAATCTTTTAGGGTTGATATATTTTCAAGGGTAAAAGATATGTGACTAATAAAAAGGAATTTTAAGAACTCCTATCCTAATCGTTTGAAAATTTGAGAGGATTATATTTTAAGTATTAAGGAATATCTTTTGAAAGATATAGATATTTATGTATTTCAAGGAATGATAATATTCGATAATTACCATTTGTTGATTGAATGAACATCTTGTGAATTAAGTTTCACAATTTGACTATAAGATGTTTGGAAATAATATGGGGTTATAGTTAATGAAATTATATATACGATAATAAATAAGCATGTAGTATAAAAAAGTATTTTACGCAAATAAATAATTTTGAAAAAGATGGATATGAAAGATATGTTATACAAATTTTGAGAAACTAATTTTTGGATGTTTTGGAAAAGAATCATGAAATTTTCAAAGGAATAAGGGATTTATAAAATATGGATATTTTCTAAAAAGATATAAGCAATTTGAAAAGCAAGAAAGTCTCAAATGGTTACTAGTTTGAGTGGCTTGAAAATAACTAAAAATAGGCAAGAGATATGGTCGGATGGTAAACATATCTTTTAAGTATTATCCTTTTTGTTAAGGGGATATAGAACACTAGTGGTAGTACCCAGTTCCTTGGTATTATTTTGGAGTTACTCGATCTATAAATTTTCCTTAGTTAAAAGGACAATTTTGAATTATTGTTTGATAAGTTAATATCAAGGTTGGTTAAAAAGGAATATATTATAATGAGAGAAATCGATTATAAATTTTGGAAATAAAAGGAAAATTATCTTTTAAAATTGAAATGATTCCTTTAAGATGGAACATTTTCCTTTAAGGAAAATATTTGTAGTGATTATATATAAAGAAACATTTTTATAAAAATAATAGTTTTATGAAAAGGATTCATAAGATTTTTGAATGTTAACAAGTACATATGAGGTACGTAGATCATTTCATCACATAATTTTGATCTAAGATTCGAGTACTGAATTGTAAGATGTTGTCACCGGTCGGAAGGAGAATTAATTGCAATGAGGGTTTAACATTGGTTATTTAGTTTTCTATCATAGTTGAGAGCTATGCAAGGGAAAGGAAGGTTTCTGATCAAAGAGCATGGTCAAAGTCCACAATAGAGGATCGGGGGATCAATACTAGTTCGGAAGAAAAGTTCTATTCAACTAAAAGATTGAATCATATATCGCATATGGATGATCTACGTATATAATACCAAATTGAGTTTAAAGATTCTTTTGAGTAAGTATTATTGGGTTTTTGGTTTTGATTTAATTTCAGGGACAAAATTCTTTTAAGGGAAAGTACATAACGACCCGTAATTTTATCACTTTTAAATGGAATATTTAACTAACTTTAAATATTCAAATATAAAATTTTCAAACTTAAATAATCAGGTTTTATATGATAAATAAGAATGGTGGACTTATTTTTAGAACTGGTTTACAAAAATTAGAGACTTTGTAGTTTCATCATAAAATTGGCAAAAGCCGGTTTTCAATAAAATTTGATATATATTTGAATAATTTTTATAAATGGTAAATAACTCTTTTTAATGGTTATCTACTGATATGATAATAATAGAAATTTGGTTGGTAAAAATTTTATAAATATATATATAAATATTCATATAATATATATACACACACACACACATATATACTTGTTTTATAAAAGTGTACAAACTTTGTAGCACATTTACAAATCGTCGTCATATTTTTAGACATGGATTTTAATATTATTTAATATAGTTTTATAATTGAAACAAATTGGTCTTAGTTATTTAATGTTGATAAGAAACTTATTTTCAAGTTTTGTTTACATAAATAAATAGTTTAACAAAATTGTTAAAATGTGACCGTAAAACATTTTGTCGAAAATAAACATTTTGTTCAATATAAATTATCGCAATGTTGTTGCACCTTTGTTAACATGTTTTAACACACATATATATACACGCTACAGCTAATCAAGTTTACTTTTCTAAGTATCATTAGAAAATTCTAGAATGTTATTAGTAAAAGCAATTAAGGTAATTAAAAAAGTCCAAAAGAAAATATCAAATCAAATCTCACCAAAACCAAGGCAATTCTTCACTTTAATCCACTTTTGCATCCAAACACGTTACTTAAACATTAAGTAAAAATGACATAAATTAATGAAGTAATGGATAATGGTAAGTGTTGAAAAAATAAGTTTACTTTAAAGTTAAGGAAGGGCATTTTGGTAATTTGGTAAGAGGTTAATTTGGTAAGTTACCACTTTTTCTTTTCCTATAAATATACAAGTTTTCCCCTTATTTTATCACACACCTTCACTTCTTCTTCTTTCTTTAAACTATTTTAATGGCTTCTTCTTCATTACTAACTTTCTTAAAATCATATCAAACCAACTTCAAACTCTATCGAACTTTGTCGAAGTTCTTATGTTATCATTAAAACATGGTTTAGTATTTAAGAAGTGAAGAAATGGTTGAGGAAGGGTTGGAACATAAGGGAGGTTGATGGTAGAAATAGATGGTGAAGCAAGAAGGAAGGTGGCTATGGTTGTGGAAGAAGGAGATGTTTCAAGGCTTGTGGTTTAAGAGGAAGAAATGATGGTTTAAGTAATGTTTGGTTAAAGTTGAAAATGAAAGGGAAGTGTTAGATTAAATGAATGTTGGTAGGAAGTGAAACAATTTGGTCAAAGGTGAGTACTCACACTGTACTAATTAATCTCTAAATTATTTTAAGTATAATGATTTGAAAAGTTAAAAATATTGGATGATCAAATGTTTGATTTCTTGGTTGATTACTTTTTTGAATATATGGATGTTAATATGGATGATTACTTGGTTTAATGATAAAATCAATGGTTAGTAATTAACCATAGTTAATTAAATGAGAATTAAATCCATATAAAGATGTGTATGGTGTTGTTTACCTTCTTATTGGTGTTAAACATCTAAAAAAGTTGAAATGAATATTATAGTAATATAATATTATAATATGAAATGAAATAGAAAATGAGTTTTAAATATGGAAATTATTTTTTTAAATGAGTTTAAAATTGTTTAGAAATGTTTTATAAACGTATAAAAGTAATTCCATGAAGTTTGAAAAAAATTGAAAAACACGTCAAAACTAGACGCGTCGCGTAACGATATTGCTATTTCGTGCCAAAGAATTCAAATGAGTATATGAAACGGAATATCGCTTTATTCAGGATAATAATTTACCATACTATTATATCCATAGTTTGAATGAAGAAATAAAATCAAGGTTTCATCTTGTAAATTTTTAAATATGAGAAACATGTTTTCAGAAAAATCGCAGTTTTGCGGTTTAAAACCCGAATTTGAAATAATTTAAAACGAATATTTTTAAATGTTTAAAAATATTAAATAAATTTTATAAACCTTTTAAAATGTTTTAAAATAGATTTGAGTTATAAAAATGAATTTCTAAATGATAGAAAAGTCGTTTTTATCAACTAAGCCTTTAAACACTATTCGTAGCACTTTTTGCATCATTTTTTAATAACTTTTGAAATATTTTTTATACTTAAGTTTTCTTTATCAAATGTTTTATAAATGTTTTCAAATAAATAATTAAGCATTTTAAATATGATTTGAGGATTTTATAATTTATTTTAAAGAGTTTAAATAAATGATTTAAATAAAAGTTGTCAAAATCAAGTGATTTAATCTTGCCTCTAAAAGACAATGAGTAAACTAGATTTTTCTATTCATGAGATCTAGATGAGGTGCTTAAACTAGGGATATGTTTAGGAGCAACCAATGCCCTAGCTCATCGGCCCACTTTTAGGCGAGTGATAGATAAGGTCGTAATGTCGGAAACGAGTTAAGTTTAAATTTTCCATATTTACGTAAGTTAGATTACACAGAGATAATCTTCTTACACTTGGTGTTAAATTCCAAGGAGGGAACCTGTACTATCTCTATGAATTTAAAAGGTGATTTCACTGCTATTTGACAGATAGTAATGGTTGAATACGAAAATTAATGTTGAGTAGAATTAGTATAATATCTATGATCCTTTTTACTCAATAATGTTTTCCAATATGAGATTTAAATAAATGATTTGGAATTATTTTAAATCCTATACATAGAATTAATTGATTTGAATTTACATTAAATTATGTTTTAAATAATATATTTTTTGACCCATTTAAAAGTTTTGATTTGAAGTGGAAAATCTTTTGTTAAAAAATTGAATTAATGATTTGGAAATATTTTCCTAAATAAAAGCTGAAATGATTTAGAATTATTCCAAGATTTAAAAAGGGTTTTAACTAACCAAAGGGTTTGTTAAACGAGGCTTGATAATTCCATATACTCTGAAAAAGATAAAGAAATGATGTAATGAATATAACTCTAAGAGATATTTATGAATGAAAGATGAATTTAATTGATTGATGATTTATAATCACATATGAACTTAACATCTTTTTATTGATGTTGGGTTTCAAAGAAACCGAGGTCGGATCAGGGTAACTCATATCCAAAAACCATTTCGAGGAAACGTGTACATTCGAAAGTGAAGACATGTTGAAGATGATGATTTTTGAAGACTGGAGAACTGCATAGCGAAAGGATGACTTATTGACATTCTCGTGGTAGCTCCCGATACAGAGATATTTATTATAGTAGTGGTCCTATCGTGTTTTGAAATCTTCGGACTATAAGGACTACTTGCTACTAATGGTAGTAGGAGGAGTGTCTTCGGTTCGTTCAATTCTAGAACAAACTTATAAGGACGAATGTCTGACAGTGCATTTCTGATCATATTAATTAATCTCTATCAACGTATTATCTTCTCAAAGAAGGAAACTTCATTTAGCTTAACACCTTTTTCTAAGATGTACGAGCTTAGGAGTTCTACGTTTATAGAAATCAGTTGTGTGATTATGGAATGGCAATGTGACATTCAAAGTGGAAACTGTTATGAGAAAGGCAAAGTATTGGCATTGTGAAGAGCAAAGCATGACTTTTTGGAAGGTAAGTGCATAACCTCTCTAGCCTCATAACCCGGTAACGATACGAGATACTATATGGTTTGCAAGACACAATTACGGGCTATCGAATGAAATGCAAAAAAGGTTACAACCTTCCATGGGTAGAATAAGCAGCGTTTGAGTCTTTAGATGAGTAGCCATCGATATTGATTCCTATCGGCTGTTGACAGCATTATAATGGCATTTGAGTCCTTGGATGTTTAGCTATTGAATATATGTTTGTTGCAACCAAAACACAGCTCACTAGTTCCTTATCATGTTAGAAATCCAATTCCAGTACGAGCTTTACGTTTTTGATTGTAGTCCCAAAATGGTTGTGATGTCTTACAAACATTTCAGCTACCCCTTTGGTATCATATATTCCGTTTGGTATATTTCGTTTGACCTAGTCCAGACTTATTACAATAGGCTTAATCCAGGAATTGATACTTGTTTTACATATGTTTACTTGAAAAAATTTTTTGAAACCAATGTCATTAAAAATAATATCAAATCTTTTTTAGTACAAAGTATTTTGGTTATCATAAGATAAAAACCCGTCTGTATTTATGTGTGGGTGTGGTCTGAGGAGTTACCCTTCTTTTCGAAGGTTTTGATTGACATCAACATGTAATCAAAATCGATTTTAAGTTAGAATCTTGGTTTCAAAATATTTATTTTGTGTTTTCAAAAGTTAGTAAGATATTCGGTGTTAAGTTTCCAAAGAGAAAAGCCAAAATATTTGCAAGTTATGACATCCATAGCGATAGCTGTAGATGAAGTTCGATAAAAAGTTCGATTTTTAAAAAATTAAGTTTTTATACTTTATAGTGTTTTTGCAATGTTTTTAGAAATAATAATAATTATTAAGGAAAATTGATTAAGAATTTAATAATTAATTATTAATTAATTGGTATTTTAATAATTAACAGTTAACTGAGTATTAAACACGGTTTACTAGCTTTAATTAATGAACTCTAGTTTCTAATTTATTATCTTTTAAAGATAATTTTAATAAATTATTAATTAATTATAGGGTTAATTATTTATTTACTTAATTAAAAGTGTTTAATTATTTTTAATTATAAATTTATCAAAGTTTTATTTAAAATAAACTATGTATTTAAGGTTTAATTTATTAAAATTTTATTTATTTATTTATTTATTTTAGATTAATTAATAGTTAATTATTAATAGAGGTTTTAAATTATTATTCAATAATCAATAAAGGATTAATTAAGGGTTTAATTTATAAATAAATTATTTATTAAAGATTTATTATTTATTAATTTATAATTAAATTAAGTTAAAATTTAATAAATTTAATTATGATTTAATAGGAGTTTAACTTGTAGTTAATCAATTCAAAAGGGAGTTTTAAGTTTTAAATCCTTTATTTTCTAGAATCAAATTGTTTTAAAGGTACTTCTTTCCAAAGATGGTTTTGAAAACAAGGGATTCAAATGTCGATACCCTTAAGTTGACAAACAATTGTGAATGAGTTACATAAATGGTTTGACTGTGTGGACATATGTTAGCAGAATAAATCCCCGTTCGGCCATAAGTTGCTTGTTTGATTGTTCGGACATCTAATAGTAGAATAAATCCTCGTTCTGATATAATGTAGTTGTTGTTTGTATGGACATGTGTTTAAGCAGAATAAATTCCCGTTCTGTTATAAATTGATTAAATTGTTTTGGACATCTATTTAGCAAGACAAATCACCATATTGCTATTATGTTGTTTGGATATGTATCTACTAGTTGAGTTGTATTGATAGGTTATTCACTGATTTGATAATGGATTTGATTTACATGTAAGTTGTCCTATGTAAATAATTGATAAATGACTTGAAATTAAATTGAAACTAAATGGTAATATTAAATAAGTACCAATGGGATTGCTAGGCTCTTTTTGAAATTATAAAGCATGGTTTTGAATTAACAATTCTTTAATGAATTTGGGTTAAACTTTATAAACGATTTTCAAATTATATTATTATTTTATGAAGGTATTTATAAATAATAACTTGTTTATAAAAATAGGTTTTACAAGTAAAGGGGTTTATTTAAAGTGATTTAAAAGGATGAGTTGCAAAAGATATTTTGTAAAGGATTTTTCTTAAAGAATATTTATCAAAGGAGTTTTAAATGGGGAAATGTTTTATAAATGATTTTAGAGGTTTTGTAAAAAGGTTTTGTAACTTGACTTGTAGACATATGAAAGTGTTTTATAAATTGATTCTGTAATTTGCAAAGGTATTTAAATGTGAAGCGAGCTTTTAAAAGGGAACTTTTTATAAAGGATAATTTGATTGGTTTATAGTAAGTAATATATTCTAAAGGAATTTGAAAAGAGAACAATTTTCAAATGTTTTGATAATATATTTATACCCCTGAGACAAGTATAAAGGGGAAGTAAGGGTTTTGGAAATAGTATTGTGCAAAGATGTGACGAGAGGGATTTTTCGCGCTCAAAAATCGGCATCCATACTTTACATCGTACTCGAATGCCGTAGATTCGACCGTTCAAATCCGATTCGCCGGAGCTTATAACAACATTAAGTAAACAACACAGCGGAAGAAAAGAATAATATATTGATATACAGCTTTGATACAATATCTGACACATAGATGATCCAATAGATATCAATATACATCAGAGATATGATACAATAAAATAGCAGCGGAAAGAAAATAGATAACATTAGCAACGGAACAAATAACTCCAAATATTCTTCAAAAGAGAACTCCAGCAGCAGCTCGAACCAACATCACGATTCACCAAGACAAGCAAGTCTCGTCCACATCCAAAGACTGAACTAGCTCCAGATAACCTTCTAATCTGACTATCTGAAAAACCCAACTCTAGATTGCCCGTGCAAACAGTTTTGAGCACCCAGAGTTTAGGAAAGAAACAATAAACTCTGGATCAGTCATGGGACTGGTGTGAGCAACCAAAACAGTTTATCTTTAAAACAAACAAAAAAAAAATTTAATTAGATTCGCAATGCTTTTTTTGGAAAATGAGACTACCATAAGGCCTTCCGGCACACACACAATGCAAACACAGACTTGGGGGAGATTTCTCCTTATGATAGTCAAAGATGCTTACTACGTAAAATCAAATCATTTTTGATATTATTATCAGTGCATAGTGTAGAAAACATTTCGAAAGTAGAATATAAATCTTAACCAGCATAGGTACCATTATATTATGCCTTCTATAGCTACCTCCTGAGGAGGCAGGTTCTACAATTTGCAATCGTAAAGGGTTCGTATTGTTTCTTTGGATCTCCAACAAATGGTCAGGCTAAGGAACTTACCATTGCCACATGGAAATGCCTCTGGAAAGACTCCCCGAGAACCTAACCGGATCTCTGCCAACACAAGGCCAGGTTACCCTTCAAACTGGGTAACTACTGACACGAATATGTCATTCCCCGATCGTAGCCGATCTATATACGAGGATCCTCGATTCCAACAACCACGAAGTAATAAATTTGCAGCAACAACATAATTTAAGTATCTGGGCTCCATACCATGATACCACCTCTATCCACAAGGAATGACATACACAAAAGGGGCTCTACCCCCTAATAACCTTGCCGCATCCTTCCTGTTTTGACCATTTCCGGGGTGTGAGGCCCGACGAAGTCTCGTCCACAAAGCTACGCTTTTTACAAAAGCCACGCTTTGATCAAAAAATGATCAACAGCACTCAGCATGCCACATTACCAAATTGGGAATATATCGCTGATAACCTTCAACTATATAACCTCTTAGCTCGTACGTCTCAAAGAAGGGCGTTAATGCTAAGAGATTAAATTCTCCGCCACCAACAGAAATGTATTTGAAAGAAATCTGCTTTATATCTCAAAATGTAATGTCAGACACACAATTCATACAAGTCTGTTCTGGGTTCGAACAGAACCGAAGGCACTTCCGAAGAAGTCCTTGCAATCCGGGTATTCACAATCCCGATAGGACTTCCCATCACTTAGGGAATCTCTATACCGTAGCTACTCGGTGCAGAGACAATCAATAGGTCATCCTATCGTTCTCGCAAATACCCGGTCTTCACCACCGGTCTTCAAATGCTATCCATAACGACGTATCACATATTCGGAATGGGTTATACGACCTAAAGGTCCTTTCCCGGCTAACCCGAATAGTGGGCTCAATATTTAAAACATATGAATATGGGATTTCAATTAAGTCACAGCCTAATAATTCAAAATTTTCTTTCAAATGATTTAAACCAATTACCATTTCCAATCTTTTAAACAAAAAGATTAATTTCACAAAAATTCACCCAGTTTCTCAAAGGTTCATTCATAAGTTTCAAAACAATTCCATTTTAATTAGATTAATTCATTAAACCTTTAAATCAAAGATTTGTCTCATAGCTTTCAAATCGTTCCCAAATATTCTCTTTCAAAAACTCGTTTCCAAAATATTCATTTATAACTTGGAAAACTATTTCAGTTTAAAATTGATATCCTTTTAATACAATTTGAAATTCATCCCTCTTATGAAAGCTTTTTATCATTTAGAAACAACAGTGTTCTTTCGGAAAAACCCTATTACATTTATACAAGTTACAATCTTTGGGTTAATTCAAATTCCTAAAAGAACAATACTTTAAAAATGGTTTGATTCATATATAACTAGTATAATATCATTAATCCCTAGTTTCAAATCATAGAATTCAATTTCAGGTATTGAATTCAAATTTAAATCAAAATATTTAAATTCCAAAACTTAATCAAGTTATTAAAAATAAATTTCATCTTTGAAATTCCATTTGAAAAAGCTTTTCACTTTAAACCCAATCCATTTTCAAAACATTTGAATTCAAATATTCAAATTTAAAACTATTTCAAAAATCTGTGACTTAATTGATTTCCTCGTGAAATCCATATTTGTGTGTGTATAAGTGTGGTCCAGGGGTTTAACACAATAGTGCAACATCATTCAATCATCACAGAAATATAGTTGATAAGCGATATAAACTATAACGCTTATCGTCTATTCATAAATTCACAGATAATATACAAATGTAAATCAATGAATGAATCATACACATCTCAAATCACAGAACAAAATATTCACAGATCAGTTAGGACAATCAATTCAAGGCATATCATACAATACAATCATTCATAAGTAAGGTCAAACATCCAATAGTCATTTACCAGTAGGATTAATTATTTGTTTAATCCTAATTAATTCAATTTAATTTCCAATTATATCAATTACTTATGAATTAATTATCCAATCCTGATTTATAAATCACAAATCGTTTGATATAAATTAATTTATCAAACATATTAATTAATTATTCTAAATTAACAAATTTAGAACATTAACCTTTAAAATAATTATAAAATTAATTAACCCCTTAATTAATTATTTTAAAGAAATAAAATCTTTAATTACTTATTTAATTAATCCAAATCATTAATTATCCTCTTTAATTAATTTAAATAATTACAAATCATTAAATCTGCATATATTTAAAGATAAAAGCATTTATCTTATTAATGATCAATTTATCAAAAACAATTTACTTTCAAATATAATTTTAAAATTTCATTTTAAATTTAAGATTTAAAATGGAAACAATTCGACTTTGACAACGTTTGAAACAGTTTCAAAACCCCTTTTTAAATTCACATGTTTAGGGAAATATGTACCTTGATATAGAAGTTTAAAAGAATACAAAACCTAATTTCATTTTTTTTAATTTAAATCAATCTAAAGATTTACCCTATCTTTAAAATGTTTAAAAACAAATTAAATTTTAAAAACTTCTTTTATTTCAAAGCTCAGATTCAAATTTGAATTTGAATCCAAGTTTAAACTTGGGTTTCAATCTCTATCTTAATTTAACATTTTACTTTAAATTCAACCTATTAGAACCTTTAAAGTTGTTTCAAAAAAAATTTAAATTTCAAAACTTTATTATATTTTAAAACTGAGATTCCAAAACCAAATTGAATCATATTTAAACTTCATTTTAAAACTCTACTTTTCATTTAAACTTAGTTTTTAAATTTTATTTTAAATTTAACAAGATAACTGGTTTTCATGTGAAACCTGTAACCAAAGCATCAACTCGAAGAACCACTCCTCTGCTTCGAGTCCTACCCCTCAAAATCTCGAGTAAAGCTTCGAGTCAACACACGCGAGTTCACCCTGCTTCTTCCCCACTTCCCAAATTTTCCAGACCTCCAAACAAATGCACAGTCCATCAGAAAATAAATAGTACCGTGCACATGCACCATCAGCGCAGCCGACACCGATCAATTGCGAAAATCTCCTCACATCAACGATCATCCTCATATCCCAGACCAATCAACAGCCCATCAGTTTGTTTTCTCGAATTCGAATTCGAGTATTAAACCCAACCTGGAACGAATACAAACAGGAAACCCAAAACCTAGAACTTTGACGTTCTTTAAATTCCGACCACCGGAGTGCCTCCACCTCTGGCCATGGCTTCACCTACATTCCCTCTAGCAATCCCCAATACCCCATAAAACTCGATACTCCAGGGAAATCAAACAGACCCATAATATACCACCCAGACAAAATTAGGTTTAGGAACAAAAACCCGTGACCACTGCCTCCCCTACCTCTGATCAACTACCACCCAATTTTGCCATACTCCTAGTCATCCCACTACCATCAGAGAGAAATCCGGCCTCTCAAATCACTGGGATCACCAGTGATTCCCAAAAACCCCAAAATAGTGCAAACCAGAAATGCACTTTCAATACTTAGCACAAAAATGTGAATTCAGTTTTAAAAATCAGCATTTTGATTAAGTGTTCGATTCATCTTCCTGAATCATGGAATTATGAATTTTGATTTTTTTTTTTACAAAACTCAAGTTTTATACTGATCTTAAGTTTTTCAGAGCAGACCTACTTTGTTTAACTTGAATTCATATTTTAAAATTTACTTTATGATCAAACAAACATACTTCGTTTAGATCCTAAGTCCTAGTAACCATTAGATCCATCAAAATTGATTTTGAGATACAACATGAACTACAGACTTTAGTTACAGGGGTGTATTACATAATACAAACATGCAGACATATTATTTCACACATACACAAATTTCAACAATAAATAAACAAAAACACATGATTATCTTCAGGACTAATCAAGCAACCAGATACTTAAGTTTAGAAGATAAAGTTACTCATAGTTGTTGTTGAGAAGATGGACAGAGCTTGTTTTTTTTTTCCTTTACAGGCTTTTACAATTTCCAATTGCAAACCTTCTACTTTGATCTCTGGTTTTAATTAAATTGTTGTTTTTTTCAAAGCAAATTTCTGGTTTAAGTTTGAGATGTTTTGCTTTAGTTTTCCTTAGCCAGGAATGAACAAATTTAAAATGAGAAGTGGATGTATATAAATTGAATGTACAGAGTGATCATTTGTTTATACAAAGCAGGTACAAGATTTTCTTTACTTTTCTATTTTAAATCTTTGGCCAGAGATATTGGTATGGAGGCTGGTGATACTTGTTGTGCTAGCATTTAATGCCAGGGTATGTGTCTCCATCCTTACCTTATTCTATTATTTTTTTCGGCTGAAGTGATCTTGTATGTATTGGAGGTGATATTATGTACATACATATTTTTTTCTTTTCTTGTTTTGTTATGATGATAGGTTCAACTGTTGAGTTGTTTTTCAGGTTGAGGCTTCTTGTTTCTTTTACACAGCAAACATACTTGCCATTTTAATATTTTATTTTGTCTCGTTTCACTTTATCATATTTATACTTTATTGGTTTGTACATACTATCATTCTCATCTAATTTGATTTTACATGCTTACCCTTTTATTGTTCATACCATACTTCATTTGTATATCTTCTTGCAAGCTAAGGAGGCTGAGATGATTTTGGCCTTCGGCTGAAAAGATAGCAGTAGTACATATGCTTACTTCTTTTTCTTTTATCATCTTGCATACTTTTGTTATCTTTTACTAGTGTACATAACATACTTATAGTTGAATATCTTTTAATCTTATCTTTTGTCTTTGCTTTATATTGCCTTGTTTTATATGCTTATGCATATCACTTTTTTTCTATTTCCATTTGTTTGCTTTGTTTATGTTTGATAGATATTTATTTTACTTTATGTACATATTATAAAAGTTGTTTTAGTTATGTTTGTTTCTGAACTAATTTGTTTAATGTGTTTTATTCTATGTTTTATTTCTTTTGTTTCTTGTATTATATTAATTTGTTAAATATAAATAAATTTCTATTTTATATTACTATAGATTATTTGAGATACTTATATTTTTTTATTTAAAAACTTCATTTTTAATTTTCAAATCAATTTATCAATTCTAGTTTCACCATTTTAAATCAAAATTTAATTTAATTATAAATAAAAATTTATAAAAATCTGGGATCGTTACAAAAGATCTTTTGATCTAGTTTTATAAAGTGATTTTATTAACTAAGGATTGAATTAATAAAGGCTTAGTGAATCCTATATGGAATTAAATCAATGTCTGAATGATTATTTATTTGATATTAGATAACGGACTATCAAACCTAGACCAAAACGTAACTTTGAAAATATATAGGAGAAACACGTGAGTTATATAGCATAGTCCTCCCCAATGATGTTACACTATGCGTATATCTTGTTTCATTCTTCTAGGATAAATGATAAGGAAATCCGTCCGCTAACAGTTAGGAGATGATCTCCATTCTTATTTTGTCTGTTTATTTCCTAAAGAACCAAGGTTAAGTTATCGAAAATAATTGAAAGTTGTTTCGAAGAGACTAGGATCAGATATATTATTCGAAAACCACTTCGATCCAACTCATGCATTTCGAACCGAAGACATCTTGAAGGGTATGGAATCGAAGCCGAAGTTTTGAACTGCAAGGGCTAGTTTGCTACTAACCCTAAGGGTGATTCCAAAATGGGTGTTGTGGAGGTAGTGCATTCTGTTTTGTTCAGTCCAAAAACGAACTTGTATGGATGAATGCTGGCATTGCATTGTTGCCAGGAGGGTAGTGTTAGCATTCCAAGTAGGCGGTGGTATATAAGGTGAAGACCTAGCCTCAAGCCTCGGTAATCTGGAAATGACAAAAAATGAGCATGTAGTAAGGCCACGTACTTTCATCCGGGTATGGTCATCCCAAATCTAGATCGATTACTATCTACTCATGTATGCTTGGGGCCCAAAGTGGGTGATCGAATACAGTAATACTAGTCAAGCGGTAGGCCAGTCCTGTGTGACAGGGGTACAAGATGTTCTTGTCAGACCATGTGCATTTTATCTAGAGATGTACCATTGAAAAGTAGTCCCTTACCTTGTCATGGTATGGAATCCATTCTCCAATATGTTCCTTTAAGGTTTTAGATGTACCCAACTATGTTGAAATGTGAGATGCAAGCATTTCAGCTATATTCATATTTTACTTAAACCATTAGACATTATTATAATATTACTAGATTTTCTATAAAAAGCGTTTTGGTTATCGTAAGTTAAAACCCATATGTTTTTATATGTGGCATTGTCTTACGAGATACCTTTGATTTTAAAAGGATTTTATATATAATAATTCAGTTGTTTGAGTTTACACACACCGGCCCTATGTCTGACCCAGAGTTTTTTTCTTCCCCTAAACTCTTGGGTGCTAAATTTTTATGGGCAGCCAAGTGATCAAGGTTTCTCAGGACTGCATCTTGGAGGAGCTTGGAGTAGGAGGCTTCATCGATAGCTAGTTATTTCCTTGTTTTTGTTGTATTATATGTATATTGTATCGGTTAGGTAGGGACAGACTGTTATAACTGTCCAAGGGTAGACTTGTATTAGTATGACTCTGATTTATCGTTTTTTAACTGATTTTGTAAAGTATTATGTTGATTAATATATGTTATTCCATTGCGTTGTGAGATTCTGTGATTGTTTTTATTTCTTCTATCTTCTTCTTTCATCACCAACGGTTGGTTTTCTAGGCACTTGAATACTCATCACGCAATACAATGGACGTATTAGTGTGGATTTTCGAGGGTCGAAAAGACCCGGTTCATTATACAAGATATTATATAAGACAAGTCTTGCAATAGCGTATAGTCATACTAATAGAGCCAAATTCATAGAAAATACACCACCAAACTAAGGCAAATACACTAGGTATGTGCAACAACAAAACACAAAGCACATAATTAAGTAGACACGCACACTCGCACCTAGTAGTACTCAAAACACATATATTTACTACCCAGCAAGCAAGCAGTGGCACATACACACACAAAACATCAGCCCAGACCTACGGATATGAATAGAAATATACTCAAACACACAGGTACATAAAATACATACAGACACTCATGCATAGAACAACATGAAATCACCAACACAAGTGCATCGATCATTAATGACTAGTCCATCGATTGAAACTCGACTGGAGCAAATTCGCTTCAGGTCAATCTTTCTTCGACGACCAATATTAGCCCAATTTAATGCATAGAGAACATATTGAAACAAGCAGCAACTTAACATGCCGATTGCAAGGATTAAAGAGAAATAAACATAGGTTTTGAAAGCCAAAACACTCACCAGTAAGTTGTGTTCCTTTCTTCTTCTTTATCCCTCTTATACACATGCATACACACATGGCAATATGATTCGCTTCTCTCCTATGGTGTTTGATGATGTAGGTAACCATATTCTCAAATTTTTGAATTTCACATAATTAATTGAACTTGTTTATAAATTTTGAAGGAGGAGATAGTATTGTATTGATGGCTTCAGCAGGAAGATTGTTATAAGAGAAAAGTTTTCATGCATGATATTATGAGGGAAAGAGAAATCTAGAAAGAGAAGTTGGGCTTGGTACATGAGTTTGGGCCAAGATATTATAAAAATAAAGTAAAGATAAGTATAATTTTTATTTTCATTTTCATACACAAAGTTAAACTTTATTTTATTTAAATGGAACAAATTTTCATTTCAAAATAACTTTGTTTCCAACAATATGTTATTTTAATAACATTGTCTTTAAAAAATGTTACTTTCACAATTTACTATTTTGAATTTTAAATATCACGTTTTTACAATTTTAATTATTTTATCAAATAATTTCGAAACCAGTTATCAAATAAATTTCCAAATTTGAATTTAATTAATGTGATTATTATTATTAATTTTGATTAACTATTACTTAAAAAATGGGTTGTTACAGACTTCCCTCTTAATAAAATTGTGTCCTCGTAATTTCCTATAAACGGAAATCTATAACAAATTAAGTGTTCGAATTTACTATTTTCATTTTATGGAACTATTCGGAATTTTTAACATTTTAAATGAAAATATTTAATTTATTTAAATATTCAAATTTTATTCGAATTTAATAAATAATAAGAAAATCAATTTTGGATAAAAAAGACCTGATTTTTAATTTAGCATTTTAAAGTGATTTTATAAGATTTTTACATAATTTTTAATTTGGAAATATTTGAATTATCATTTTATGTATTTTACGACAAACTTTGGTATTTTTGAAATTTCACATAATAAAATAACCACTATATTTATTGCCATTATGGGATCGTGTCACATTGTTGTGAGTGATCGTATTTTTATTTATGTCACTCGCGGTTCGTACGTAAATGGGATACCCAGAACTTTGATTTGATGGTTGCTTAGCTTGGAAGCTTTGTGTTGTCTTGATTATTGCACCATATCATCTACTACATTTCATCATAAATTCACTTCATTTCACCAACACTTCACTCCATCATCAATTCACTTCATTTCACCATAAATTCACTTCACTTCAGCAACACTTCACTCCATCGTTACTTTACTTCATCCTACCTCCTTCTTCTTTTACTTTTATATTTCCATTTCCTATAAATAAAACCTTTACCAATTTTGAAGTTCAAAATTCATTTTCTCCACAACCATAGCAAATTAGCAGAAATAATCAACTGTAAGTTGATCGTTGTCCTCTCTACTATTTTCTTTGATGGTTGCTTAACATTTTGACAATTATAATGGTGGAAATCATTCGATATCCACTACTATTCAAATAATGGTTGTTTTTCGACGAGCATAAATCAGAGAATGGAGTGCATGTCGTATTCATCTCTCCAAGATGAAATTTTTAGTGGTGGTCTCGTATTTTTTAGTGGTTGGAGTTGGCCATGGGTGATTTTTGAATGTTTTCCATTCAATTTCTATTTTTCGATAAGGTGGTAGTCGAGGGGAGCAAAGATGGCATTAGGAGCAGCAAGGGGACAAGGCGGAGGTGATGGAGGTGGTCGGGGAGTCTCCGATGGTTGAATGAAGCGGATCGAAGTTAATTAGGGTTTTGAGGCTATCATTTTTCGGGTTTCGGTATTTCGATTGTCAAAGGCGATTTGATGCATCGAGCATGACTAGGTGTTGGTCGGCGGTGAGTCAGATGTTGGTGGCTAGTTATGGTGGTTGTATCGGCGATGGAAGGTTGATTGATGCGTTCGTATGTGCCCAAACGCAATTTTTAGGATATTGGGTTGGATTTTGACGCAGGCGGATGGAGGTTGGATCAAAGTGGGGCAGTGGGATGCGGACGCAAAGTAGAGTATGTGGGTGGTTGTTGATTGGCATATGGTGGTGGGGTTCATATTATCATTGTCATATGCACTTTTTTGCATAGGAAGGAGTATTCGAACCGAAGGATTTTAGGGAGAATGATGAAGTGGGTTGCGGGTCGAAGTGATGTTATGCCTTGGGCTTAGGTTTTAATGAGAAAACATATTGATTTTTGTGTAATTAATATAAAGTAAATGTGTGTTAAGTTTTAAATGGCCATATCACCTTCATTTTTAATCCTTTTAACCGGTGGATTTTTGCGTTAGACTCGTATTGACGAGTCAACACCTTAGTATAACGTGTTGATAGTTTTGACGAAGTGTAAAATATTGACATAAATAATAATGATTGAATACAATTACGTTGATTTTAAAAATAATGTGGTTAAATTAATTATAATTCATTTGTGATATTTGTTTAATAGAATAAAACTCCATTTTCCTACAATTAACTTGAACAGATTAATTTGGGCAACTATTGGCAGAATAAAACCATGTTCTATTATAATTAAATTGAATAAATCATATTGAACAACTATTTGGAACAATAAAACACCGTCCTACTGTAATTAATTTCAATAGATTATTCTGGATATCTATTGAATAGAATAAATCCCAGTTCCGTGCTCAAATTAAAATGATGATTTTTGACTGAATTCATGCGTAGATTAATTATTATTGGAAAAATGATGTGCTTACTGTTAATTGTTAATTATTGAGTGCCAAAAGCTTAGTAACCTGGTCATATTGGACGTGATATTTGAATATGTTGAAAGTCGAACCTTTTTAGTAATAAAGGTAATAGTAGCATTGGTTAAGTGCTTTGGTAGCCCTAGGCCTCGTTGTAGTATTCTGAAATACTGTTACTTGCTATTTTGATTTAATAATGGTTTTTATTCGAAGGATGATTTTAAAGGTAAATTTGGAATTTTCTATGGCATTTATTTAGAAATAGTTTTTGAACTTATCCATTTTACTCCAACTTTTTCGAATATGTTTTAAAGTATTTTGGAATTATTTATTTTGTAGAAAAGTTGATATAATAATGAGTGTTTATTTTAAAGGAAAATAAATGGGTTTATCTTTGGTTATAAAGTGATTCTGTTTTCAAAAGAAGATAGCGATATTTTGGATAAATATATGTGCAAAGTTTTATATAAAACATTGTATGGAAAGAGAGATTTATAAATGGTAGTTTTATAAATAAAGGAATAGATTTATATGTGATATTCTAAATAATAACAAAGATTTTTGTTAAATATGTATGATGCATAAAAATGAGCTTTGGAATTATAAAGGATTTTTAAAAAGGAGTTTATAAAGGGAGAGTTAGAAAAGAGTTTTATAAGTAGAAAAGAGTTCTATAAATATAATAAAGTTTTATAAATAGAAAAGAGTTTAAATTAAATTGGTGACTTATAAAAGAATTAGTAAATGTGGAATGGGTTTATAAAAAGGGAATTTTATAAAAGGAATGAGATTTGATGTTGATAGATAATCCTTCTTAATTATGGTGGTATGGAAGAATTCTTTCCATACTTAACATCGAAGGAAAAATGGTTTGGGTTTATAGGAACAATGTTTTAAATAACATTTGTTTTAGCCCAGTTAAATATGATTTTCGTAAAAATGGAAATGTTTTCTAAGTATTTGGAAGTGAAATGGTTTGTGAATATACTTATACTGTTGAGATATAAGTATATTAATATTTTTCAATTATTTTCAAGGTGATTTTTAATTAATCAAAAGATTAATTAAAGACGCATAGGGCTGCTTATATGTTTGATCATGTTTGGTTTCTTATGAAATTAAAATTTATTGGTTTGATTGTTTATTTGATAGATAGATAAATAATCGACTATCAAAATCTTGACCAAATATAACTGGAAACGATCAATTGGTTTTGAAGCGACCGGTAAGCGGGAGCGCATACTTATATGAGATGACTTAAAACCGTAACCACTCCAAAACCATATACATATTTTATGCTTTGGAAGCTGTTCTAGATGATGAAATTAAATAAGGAATTTTATGAAGTGTAAGGGCTACTTGCTGCTAATCCCAATGGTGATTACAAAAATGATGTAGTAGAAGTACTGTCTTTGGTTTGTTTATATCCTGAACAACTTGTATGGATTAGTGATAGCATTGCGTTGTTTCCTAGAGCTCAGCATTAGCATTCCAAGTAGGAATTGCAGGAGGAAAACTTAGAAACGTAACATCACAAGCCTCATAACTCGGTATGACTAAAACAAGGTAGATACAGTAGAGCTATGTGGTTCGCTACCATTAGGAGCATCATTCCTCGATCTAGATTGGGGTTTACAAATTGGCATGTGCGCATGGGGCGATTGAGGGGCAATATTTGTAGCCTTGGTGCCCGAGGGATGATGTAATCTAGTATTGTAACGACCCAGAATTTTAATTATTTAAAATTTGAATATTTAATTAATTTTAAATATTAATAAGTGAATTTATAAGTCGAATAAATTTTATTTTGAATAATTGGATTTAATTGGATAATTAAATCAATAATTTAATATGTGAAATTATGGAAATAATTGAAAATAGGGTTAAATATGATTGAAAATGATTTGTAAAATTTTATTTTATCATATTGGAGTTAGAATGATATTTTAGAACTTTTAAAATCGAATTAAAAGTTAATTTGTGAAAATTGAATATTTTAATATTTAAATCGACTAGTGAAATTAGTCAATTTTTGAACAGTCTCAGAATTGGACGAAACTAGTTCCATTGGATCCGTAATAGTTAGTTATTATCGTATTTCAAATTTCGTAGCAATCAGAGTTATCATTTGATCGTGGCAGCTCGAAACGATCCAATTGTTTTTAATATTAATTTGGCGAGTTAAAATAGCCATTTTTCAAAAAGTCTCGGACTTCGACGAAACCAGTTTCATCGGATCCGTAATGTGATATTATTATAAGGTTTCAAATTTCGTGTCAATTGGATTTACCGTTTGTCCGGTACAAATTAAAACGCCTAGAAAATCGTTTAAATCGGTTTAATTCAAATTGAACGTTTATTGCCATAACTCGCACAGATGTCCGAATTAGCTTCCGAAACATGTTCCATTGTGTCCGGAACGTGGGGTAAACCCTAGAAACGCTGGTTACGGCGCGTGAATCGGAGTTCGGAAAACCCGGGATGAATAGTGTTTCGATAATTTCTATAAATAGACCCATTTTTCACAAAACTAAGAAAAAAATAGCCTAGGGTTTCAAAACCTACAGGCCTCCGTTCTAAATAATGAATGGCCGAAGTTATCCCTTTTTCTCCTCCAAATTTCTCTCAATCTACACATTAATTCAAGAAATTATCAACTACAAAAGTGTAGAGCACTCTAAGATCTCCAGATCCAACGGCTGTGATCGTATTTAGGCGAGTGGATTTATGGGAATCGTGCCACAAAGGCCATGCGTTCGGCCTCGATTTTCGAGCTACAGAGAGAACCGAGCTCGATGCTACTTGGGGCATGGGTGAGGGCGACGTAGAGCTACGAATTGGTGGTCCCTGATCACATTCTAGTGGTGGGTGGAGGCTCGATGATCGTGGAGTTCATGCGATGGTGGGTTGCGTGATTTCCTGTAGGGTATGCGCGTGTTGGAGGAGAAGTAGTGGACAGTCTTGATGTTGGGGGGCAAAGATCTCACGGCTGTAAATGATTAAGGTTAAAAAATTATAAAAGAAATTTGTAAATATTTATATTTTAATTCGTATTAACTTCAAAATGTTGTAACTATTTCATACGAGGTCCCTTTCGGACGAAATTTTTTACGTTGGAATCGTATGGACGAGCACTACGCGATGAAGTTGGATTGGAGTCGTTTGGAGTTAGTGAGAATTTCGGGCAAAATTAAACGTCCGTGTTAACGAAAAAATTTAAACGCTAACACCCTGGTGTATAAGATGTGATTGTGAAAGCACCACCCGTTTGTACGGGAAACAGAAATAAGCAGAAAGTATGTAGAAAAACGGTAAGAGACACAGTATTTATAGTGGTTCGGCTTATAATCCAGCCTACGTCCACTTTAATCTTTTTATCACTAGTTTGATTACAATTCTTTACAAGATCTTTCAATTACAACACACTTCAAGTGATAGGATATGTGAAACAAGTAGCTCAAGCTTTGATGTTGACAATCAACTTCAAATCCATGGTGAATGTGGATGATTCCTTCATGGAGTTCCTTTAGAAGTTCGTTGGATCTAAAAAGCTTTGAAGTCGTCTGGAATTTGGCAGAGTAATGGCGCTTGAAGAGAATGAGCCCCCCCCCCAAAAGTCCTTTGCATGTTGGAGATGGTTTCATATTTATAGAGAGTTCTGGGTGGAAAAAGTGCTAAGTCCTAACTCGTGGCCGACTTAAGGTAAGTCGTTGCTGACTTAGGATGAGTCGTGACCGACTCATTGAGCTGAGTCTCTGGTTTGTAGAGAGCTTCCTGCCTTTTTCGAACCCACGCTTCAAGTACTAGGTCGTTTACGAGTTATCTGGTTGTAGTTTCTGGCTTGTTTGTATATGTCGTATACGACTCATCATAAGTCGTAGGTCGTGGTTGACTTAACCAGCTGCCTCCGGCTTAAAGCTGAGTTCAGGCTTTGTGAAGGCGAGTCCTAACTCGTAGACGAGTTAAGAGACAGTGTCTTTAGGTCGTACACCTTTTTTAAGTCGTAACACTTGTTAACTCGGTCAAGCTTTAATCTGTTATGTCGTAGCTCCCTTAAGTCGTATAGACTCCTTAGGTCATCAGGGTCTTAAGTCGTTATCTCTTCTTAACTCGTGAGCCGCTTATCTCGTAAGCAGCCTACCTCGGGTACTCCTTAACTCGTAGAGGCTTTAACTCGTAGGAGGTTTCTAATTCGTGTATCCTTTAACTCGTAGATGCCTTGAGTCGTAGGAAGCTTAACTCGTAAGGCTTCCTATCCCGTAGAGGCCTTAAGTCGTACAAATCCTTAGGTCGTGTGTTTCTTTAAATCGTAACATGTTCAAAGCCGCACAATCCTTTTAAGCCGTAGACCATTCATTTCCTTAAGTCGTGAAGCCTTTTGAGTCGTGAGCTGCTTAACTCATAGACCTGTTAACTCGTGAACGAGATAGGGTTAACATTTGCCCCTCGAAGCACACGCTTAGGTCGTAAGTCGTGTGCTTCGACTTATCATAACCCGGGCATGCCGATTCAAATTCCAACATTTCCAGATATAAAAGCCTGAGTCGTCCTTCCTCTTTCCTTCTTCTCATCACTTAACTTTTAAACTGTTTTCTGCCATTAACGCATCTCTGAGCTCTCCAAGGCAATTTCGATCCAAACTTCGTCCGATTCCTTCTAGCATCATACAATCGTAAGTGATCTTGTTCCTTCTTCGACCGTTAGCCATTGTTACCTTACATGTTCAGTCCCTCGTTTTTGGCTTGTCCTTTCAAATCCTACGAGCTTTATCAAATCGGTCATTGACGAACTTAAACTCGTTTGGCTTGACATAAGGTGATTCGCGATTTGAGGCGACTTGTAGTGTGATAGGTTAAGGCTATTGCTGTTGAGGAGGCCGTGGGTGAACAGGTTGAAAGTTAGAAGGGAAGGCAGGTTGGTTGAAAAACTTGATTCGAATAGAGTGAGGAATCGTCCCATATACAACTCAGAGATTTTCCATGCGACCTAGCAATTTTCATGAGCCGTAGCCGAGTTAAGACTTAAGGGATTTCCAGTTGCTTTGAATCAGAGCCTTTCTTCTGTTCCTTGAGTTACGACCTAGGATTTAGAGCATAATCAGCTTGATGTGTTGACGACTTAAGACAGGAACGACTTAACTCTTGAGTCGGTTACGACTTAACTCTTGAGTCGGTTACGACTTAGCACATGTATTTTTTTTAAACTCCACTTGAACCTTGAACTGCTGCTTGAATCTTTTACAGATTGCTTTAACTTGTAAGCTAATAACCTGTTAATATAACATTCACAGAAAACTGGGACGAATATACTGTCATTGATTGCCCACATCGAACGACAGATTAGTTAATGATAGATGATTAACTTAAATAAATCGTGTGAACGAAGTGCTATCGATTTCAAGTGGAATATTAAAGCAGCACTGGATTAGTCAATTGAAACTGACCAGCCCTCATTAGTATTACGCTTGAGCTTTAAATAACAAGTTCCGAAATTACCGTAGTCAATCAATCGTCAACCAGTTTAATTCCAGTTATCTTTACTTGTTATTATTATTATTTTTTTTTATTAGCTTTGCACGACACTTCACACTTTTTAGGAAACGTGCACCTTCGCATTTGAACATCCAGTTGTTTGTGTAGAATGACTTCTCAGGAAGGTGATACAACAGTTCGGACTGGAGAGGTAACTGTTCTTCCGGCTCCACTGGTTAATCCTCCCGAAAGAGCTCCTACTTCACTATCATACAAAGTTTTTCGCCAGTTGTGTGCTCAGTTTGGTATCGTTGAATCAGATGCCATTCTTCCCGAAAGAAATAACACTGCCGATATAGCTCCTTCTGGCTTTGTGACAATTAACCGGCAAATGTGCCTAAGTGGAGGCATTCCTCCTTTCAACGACTTTTTCCAACAACTTCTCCGTCAACTGTCCATTGCTCCATCCCAGCTACACCCCAATGGCTATGCCATTCTAATGGGGTTGTGTGTGCTTTTTAGGAGAACACTTGATCGACTTCCAAGCTTTGGTGAAGTTTGTTATCTATGCTCTTTTTCTCGGACTAAGGATCATCCTTCCATTACTGTTGTGAGGAGCGCCCGAAACCGCAAACTGATTGTTGGCCTCCCTGATACTGCTCACGGGTTTTTAACCCAATTCTTCTATGTTCGTTGCCCTCCGGGGTTTTATGGTGTGTGGAGAGTTGGAAGTAAGGGCGTTCAGCTTTATTCCTGACACATGTTTTCCTTATAAAATCTTTTCATAGCCTGAGTAGTTAGATGTTAATTTCCCTTTTTACTTTTCAGCGCTTCCACCTCCTTCTAGAGACCCAGGCTATAAGCAAATTTTTGAAAGATTGAATGCTGTGCCAGTAGAAGAGAGGAATATAAAGTTTTTGCTGAGAGATGACTTTTTACATCAATACGGGCTTCTTCACTCTTCTCGCTATACTCAGCCTCATGAAGCCCCGACTGAAGTTCCCGATTCCCCGACTGAAGCATCGGATGCCCCCGTTACTATCGAACAATCTTCATCAAAAGAGTCTAACATCGAAGCTTCATTGGTGAAATGTTCCACCCCTACCGACATTATGGGGTCATCTAGTAAGACGGCACTTGCCCCGATTGAGGAAGAAGAAGAACCTTCACAGCCTCTCGGGGGATTAGCTGATGTAGGAACTGAGAAAACAAGTCTCACCGAGCATGATGGTGACGATGTTTATGATGGGTTGAGCGACATAATAGTGACCTCACAGGAGCTTTTTAGAGATGACGTGTCTAAAACTATCTCTCCTATGATTGAGGCGACGTCCCTTCTTCGACTAACACCAACACAAACACCAACTCCTCATACCCAAGCTATCATCACCCCTACACCAATGAGTGGTTTGTAGCTTAATGCGCGTAGCTTGCACATCACACAACACTTAGGAATTTTCGGCATTTGTTCATATTTAACTTCTTTTCTTCGGGAGTTTCTAAGACTTGCTATTTTTGCCTTTTCAGATTTCTCTATGGGGCGCAGCGGCAGCGGTTCTTATTACAAGGACTTTCGACGCTATGGAGGGCGTGGCAGCTATGACTACAAGCAATACTATGCCGATCCCAGAGAAACCAATGAGCAGAGAGCTGCGCGAAAAGCTGAAGAGAGGAGAAGGTATGAAGAACGTCATGAGGGAGCGGGCACGCGACATGAATCCTTCCCAAGGGATGATGACTCCCATAAACGTAAAACGCACGATGATAGGGGGAAGAGCCATATTGAGGATTCGAGAAAGCGGACCAAACTTGGCGAGGAGCACGTGCCCGTGACATCTGAGAGACCTGGTGCCTCAGTTTCTATTGACATCCCTTCCGAATCTCCTGCTCTTGAAGGAAGTGCCATCCAAACACTTCTCAACAGGCCTTCATACCACGTTGAAAGGGGGCCCCCTACTTTGCAGAGCCGATTCCCGAACTGGTGTTTGAGGGGGGTACGCTTCGACCTTGATTTGGTCCCCATCGACAAAGAAGCTATGTACAGAAATCTCGATGCTGTCAAGCTTGATATCGATAGAATGTCTGGATGGCAAAAGCTGGTTGATGAACTTCAAAGAGTTAATCGGGCTAACATCGAAGCAATGCTGACCATGGAAAATGACAAATCAGAATGGCAGAAGATTCTTGATCAACACAACGCTGAGATGAAGGAGATAGCCGAATACAATGAAAAACTCGAAGCTGAAGTAAAGCAGCTCAAAGATGATCTTGCCTCTTCTACTAATACTTACACCCAAAGAGAAGAGGTATTGCAAAAACAAGTGCGAGATGCGCACGCCAGCCAGAGGGACGCTGAAGCTAAAGCTGAGAGGTTGGAACAAGCTGTAGAGAACCACCGCACTGATGTCACCCAGCTGCAGAATAAACTGAGCGCCCGGGACATGGAGATTGAAGCGCTAAAAGCCCAACTTGCTCAGACCGAAAAAGATCGAGATGAGGCCATGGCTGGCAAAATTGCAGCCGAAGAAACTGCTCAGACCATGGAAAACGATATCAATTCGACTTTATTCGATTTTTATTTACATTGTGTCTTGGGACGCGGCAGCCTCTCTTTTCTTGGTCCTAAGTATGAAATCACCCTGGCCGAGGTGTGGGAAGCTGCTCTTAACATGTTTAAAGACGCCGGGTATGGCGATGAAGATTTTGAGGCGCGTTACCTGGATGAGGGAGCTCGCGCTGCTCTTGCGAAGGGGCGAGAACAACTTGCCAGGATGAGAACTGGAATGGCGGAAGAGGAACGTTCTGGAAAGGAATTAACGCTTACTTCCTCTGTCCAACCTCCAGTTTCTCCTGTGGTTGACATCACGGGTTCCAGCTCCTCTACTCCGCCTGCAACTAAGACAGTAACTGAAACTACAAGTGCACAAGGCGGGGATGAAGGTGGTGAAAGCAACGAAGCACAGCGATATGAAATCAGCCTCAGAGATCCAACTACCCCAGGTAAACTTGACACCGGACCAGCCCAAGTGGTGAACTGCTCGTTCGCTCCTTGTGAACTTGACGATCTTCTTGATTATTTTTCAAATGTCAATGAATTCCCGACTTTTGATTATTCCTCAAATGTTAATGAATTCCCGACTTTTGACGAGCCGTCATCCCCTCTCTTTTCGAAAGATACTGATATTTTAAGTTTTTTCTCCTTTGTAGAGAAAGCACCGAGTCAAACTCAAGCTTCTTCTCCCCCGGTGATCCTTCCTCCATCTCTTCAAGTAGCGCCTCCTTCTGCCTCGCAACCTGGGTCACAAGAAGAACAAATAGAAGCTCTCCATGGCCTGGATGATCCCATTGCTTCGCAAGAGCAAAAAGATGAGGGACTTGAGGGAGGTGACATATCTCCGGAGCGAACTCCTTCTGACGATACAACTTTATCTAAACTTGTCACTCCAGGAAGTGAGTCTTCCTCAAAGAGGAGAAGGAAGCAAGGAGCATCAAGGAGGAGAGGGAAGATAATCATTGCCACTGAAGAGGAGCTGGAAGTTGGGCCAGCTGCGCCTACCTCTCCTTCCTCCCTTATACCCACTGGCCGACCTGAAAAGCTGATCATTCGGCCGGGTAAAGGGTCTAAAGGCAGCAAAAAGAAGTGAAGATCTTCAGTTTCTAGTTTTTTGTGTTTTGCATGTACTGGCCGAGAATTGTGCGGGTACCGGCCCCCGCTTTTCTTTATTTTGAAACCTGTACCTGCGTTGTAATTGAATAAAATGATTCCTCGTTTGTACAAACTTTTGTTTGAATTAAAGAATACATTTGTTATTCGTTTTGGCATGAGTTTATTTGATATTGCAGCGAGCTTATGGTATGTTACTTGAGCGTTACCTTTTGCTGGTTTAGTTATACCATATTGTGTGTAATTATACTATATTGCCCCCATTCCATAAGTATGCTGCAATATTCTATACCTCGAGGGGACTTACACTCTTATTTGCTAAAGAATAATTATTTTATTCTTTAAAGAAAATTTTATAGAGTACAACTCCCTTCGTATAAGTTTTTACGCTTGGTCGTTCGAAGAAATCACTTTTTTCTTTTGCTTATGTGCATATCTCATCAAGTGAATTCCTCTATGTGGTAAAGCGGACCTCTGAAGGGTACTTTAACTTCTTTTCTTTTTACGATCATTTCCCACAGTAGGCAAATTACTTTTCCTTTGAAAGTTAAAGTACGCTTTTGATGAGGATTTTTTTTTTTTTTTATAGAAAGTTGTACCTCTGAGGAGGGATTTTTTTTTTTTTTTTTTTTTTTACGTTTCAACACTTGGAAGTTTTATTTCAATCTCGGTGAAACGTGTACCTCCAAAGAGTTATGCTTTAGAAATCCTTTTCACGTTTCAACACTTGGAAGTTTTATTTCAATCTCGGTGAAACGTGGGTTTCCAAAGAGGTCTTTTTTCTTAATTGTGTTCCCGGGAGGGGGTTGTACCTCTGAGGAGGGATTTCTCACGTTCCAACACTTGGAAGTTTTATTTCAATCTTGGTGAAACGTGTACCCCCAAAGAGTTGTGCCTTTGAAGAAAGCCTTTTCACGTTTCAACACTTGGAAGTTTTATTTCAATCTCGGTGAAACGTGTGCTTTCAAGAAGGTCTTTGTTTTTACATTTCAACTTTGGTGAAGTGAAATTCCGAAGAGCGGCTGCTACACTTCAACTCCTGGCGAAATGGGCCTCCGAAGAGGGCTTTTACTTTGTTTACATTTCAACTCTGGTGAAGTGAAATCCCGAAGAGCGGTTATAACACTTCAACTCCTGGTGAAATGGGCCTCCGAAGAGGGCTTTTATTTTGTTTACATTTCAACTCTGGTGAAGTGAAATCCCGAAGAGCGGTTATAACACTTCAACTCCTGGTGAAATGGGCCTCCGAAGAGGGCTTTTATTTTGTTTACATTTCAACTTTGGTGAAGTGAAATCCCGAAGAGCGGTTATAACACTTCAACTCCTGGTGAAATGTGCCTCAGAGAGGGTTTTCATCGCCTGGAAGTTACTCTCTCATGGTTGGAGGGTCATGACTCCTCCAATCTTTTTTGTTGAGTAGAGAACTTTCTTTTTTGTGGCATATGACCCATTAGAGGTCTTTTATTATCCGAAGAGTTGCGCCTCCGAAGAGGACTTGTGGCGCTGATGGTAGCTTTGGTTGTTCCTCTGTTCACTTGCTTATGCCTTTTCAGCGATCCTTTTTTTTTTTTTTTTTTTTTTTTTTTTTTCTTTTCAAGTTTTCATCCCCCTTTTTCTCACAAGTGGCTTGTTTAATCCAAGGAAGTGTACTTCATTGCCAGGCAAGTTCGTGAGAACGGGCACTAGCTTCCTCATTGGATGTTTGTTTGTTTAAACAATCTCAATTTATCAGCAAGGGCTCGTTCCTATCGAAATCATTAGCCGTTCAATTGAAGCATTTCCTATCTAGGATTTGAATTCGGGGTCTTTGTGACTTGAAATTTGTTTGTTGAATGATGGTGAGAATCGCTCGGTCTTATTATGCGCAAGTTTTATCTCCACTGTCTGCAAAAATTTAAATCGATATTTCAGCAATACATTTTGTGTATTTTTATATCGAAAACAAAGCAAACATATAATGATAATAAGGAACACAAGATTTATAGTGGTTCGGCCATGAAATTGGGCCTACATCCACTTTATATTCTTTCATTATTTACTTGCATCAGTTTCACAATTGCTTTCAATTACAGGAATCATACATTCATAATTCTTTTTACAATGTTTCAACAAAATTTTCAAGTAAAGTATGGACGCAAGTGATTGCTGTTCCATGCCCTTGGAATTTGATCTCCATCAACTGTGGTGAGCTTGAATGTGCCGTCAAGAAGTTTCTGACCTATCACATACGGTCCTTCCCAATTTGGCCCAAACACACCTGTCGCAGTCATAATTCTTTTTAGGACTAGATCTCCAATTTCAAAGCTGCGTTGACGAACTTTGGAATTGAAATGTCTGGCTATCCTTTGCTGATGAGCTGCAACTCTGAGGTTAGCTTCATCTCTTTTTTCATCAAGGAGATCCAGCGCTTCAAGTTGCAGCTTTTCATTTTCTGCTTGATTGAAATGGATTCTTCTGTGCGAAGGGACCTCTGTTTCAACCGGGATCATTGCTTCCGATCCGTATGCTAACGAAAAAGGAGTATGCCCAGTTGCAGTTTTGTGAGTAGTTCTGTATGCCCATAGTGCAAGTGGTAGTTTATCGACCCAACCACCTTTTGCTCTTTCGAGTTGCTTTTTGATGGTTGATTTGATGATCTTGTTCACTGCTTCCACTTGCCCGTTTGCCTGCGGATGAGCTACTGCCGAAAAGCTTTTCTGGATTTTGAATCGTTTGCAAAAATCCTGGAATTCCTCACTTTCAAACTGAGTACCATTGTCTGTGATTATTTTTTGAGGCACACCGTATCTGCAAATGATATTCTTGGTCACAAAGCTTATCACTTTCTTAGAAGTGATAGTAGCCAATGGTTCAGCTTCAGCCCACTTAGTAAAATAATCAACCGCAACAATAGCATATTTAATCCCTGATTTAGCGGTTGGTAGCGGCCCAATGAGATCCATTCCCCAAATTGCAAATGGCCATGGACTGATCATCTGTGTGAGTTCGGTAGAAGGTGCTCTAGGAATTTTGGCATATCTTTGGCACTTGTCACATTTTCGGGAGTAATCTGCGGCATCCCGATTAATTTCTGGCCAAAAATATCCGTATCGGAGAATTTTCTTTGCTAATGTTTGACCACCTGAATGATCACCGCATTCTCCTCCATGCACTTCAGTTAGGATTGTTTTGGACTCTTCCCGGGATACACATCGAAGCAATGGCATTGAGAATCCTCGTCTGTATAATTGACCATCCTGGATTATATATCGAGAAGCTTTTCTCAGTAGCTTTTGTCGTTCTTTAGAGTTTTCTGGTAAAGAGCCATTGAGTAGATACTTTGTTATTGGAGTCATCCATGATTCTTGCTCTTGCGACATACTCATAACCCAATCGATATCCATTTCATCAATGCTCGGATTTGACAAAACTTCCACTGGAACTAACCCTAAGGATTGGGCTTCGCCAGAACTTGAGTATTTTGCGAGAGAATCTGCTTTCATGTTTTCTTCTCGAGGAATATGACTTATCGTGTAATGGTCGAATTCACATAAAAGTTCCCAAGCCTTTGACACATAAGCGGGCAGATTTCCTCCTTTCGTTTGAAACTCCTTCTTGACTTGGCATACTATAAGCTGAGAATCACTGAAGATCTGTAACGCTCGAATGTTTAGTTCTTTAGCAATTTTCAAACCAGCGATCAGAGCTTCATATTCTGCTTCATTGTTTGTTGAAGGAAATTCTAATCTTAGCGCATAGCATAATGACCGGCCTTCAGGAGTTTCAAGAACAATTCCAGCACCTGAACAGTAATCATTTCTTGCGCCATCTACAAACAACTTCCATTGGGTTGGGGAGTTCTCGATTGTTTCTTCCTCGCTGTTACCCTTGTCTGTAAATTCTGCAATAAAATCTGCCAAAGCTTGTCCGTTGATCGCTTTTCTAGGATGATAAGTGATGTCATATTGGCTCAATTCAATATTCCACTTTAAAAGGCGGCCCGAAGTCTCAGGGCGAAACAAGACTTGCTTTAAAGGTTGATCAGTGAGGACTTTGATAGGATGAGCCTGGAAATATTGCCTCAACTTTCTTGAGGCAATCAATAGACAATAGGCGAGTTTTTCCAACTTGGAGTAATTCATTTCTGCCCCAGTGAGTCTTTTGCTGATATAGTAAACTGGATGTTGAATCCTTTTGTCTTCCCGTACCAGCGCTGCACTTAAAGCATGAGATGAAACTGCCAAGTATATAAGAAGATCCTCGCCATCGCCGGGCCTGGAAAGTATTGGAGGCGTTTCCATATGTTGAATCAATTCTTCAAAAGCTTTCTGGCATTCGGGAGCCCAGTCAAAGTTTTTCTTTCCTTTCTTTAGAGCGTCGAAGAATGGAATGCATTTATCAGTAGCTTTGGATATGAACCGACTTAAGGCGGCAATTTTTCCATTGAGACTTTGCAATTCCCTCTTTGTTTTAGGAGCTTTGACTTCTTTTAGAGCAGTGATTTGAGCTGGACTAGCTTCAATGCCCCTAGCGCTCACGATGAAACCCAAGAACTTCCCAGATTCTACCCCGAAAGAACATTTTAAAGGGTTAAGCTTCATTCCGTATCTTCGGAGAATTGCGAACATTTCTGCTAAGTGTTCGATGTGATCCACTGCTTTCTTAGATTTTACTAGCATGTCATCAACGTAAACTTCCATAGTCTTTCCCAACTGCGGTTTGAACATAGCATTAACCAGTCTTTGGTATGTTGCCCCCGCATTCTTCAACCCAAAGGGCATAACTCTGTAACAGTAAAGACCGACATCGGTGATAAAGCTTGTGTCCTCCTGATCCGGCTCATGCATCATGATCTGATTATATCCGGAGTAGGCATCCATAAAAGACAACAATTCATGACCCGCTGTTCCATCTACCAGTTGATCGATCCTGGGTAATGGGAAGCAGTCTTTGGGACAGGCCTTGTTTAGATCTGAAAAGTCGATGCACACTCTCCATTTACCATTGGCTTTCTTAACTAGCACTGGATTTGAAACCCAATTTGGATAGGTAGATTCTCTGATGAAATTATTCTCCATGAGCCGGTCAACTTCCTCTTTCAATGCTGTCGACCTTTCTAGACCTTGGATTCTTCTTTTCTGCTTTACTGGCGTGAACTTTGGGTCAATATTCAGAGCATGTACCGCAACTTCTGGGGATATTCCGCACATATCGGCATGGGTCCAAGCAAAAACATCCAGGTTTGCTTTCAAAAAAGATATCAAGGCATTCTGAACTGACACATTAAGTTGTGAACCCACATTCAGCACCTTGTTTGGGTCCTTCAGATCAACGGGCACCGGTATCGTTGTTTCTGCTGGTACCACCCTACTCTCCCCCGCACTGGCCTTTCTAGGATCCATCACTTTTCGTGCCCCGCTATGCTCGCCAGTGCAGGGTCCGCCCTGTAGTTGCTATAGGGTTGGTATTTTGATGCGGATTGGGGTTGCCGCATCTTTCCCCATTTCTCTCTTCCTTGTTTCTCGCAGCTCTGTCATATAACATTCTCGCCCAGCATTCTGGTCTCCTTTAATAACCCCTACCCCATTGTCTGTAGGGAATTTAATAGTAAGACACCATGGGGCAAGGACAGCTTTGAATGCAGCAAGAATAGGTCGACCAAAGAAAGCATTATAAGCAGAAAATTCATCTACTATCACAAAAGTCTGCTTGCGAACTACTTTTCTTTCTCCTTCTCCGAGTTCCACAAGCAAGTCAATGGTTCCTACTGGTTGCTTTGGCTCCCCAGTGAAGCCAACAATCTTCTGAGATGAGGCTTGCACATCCGCCATCGGGATTCTCATCTGGTCAAACGTTTTCTTGAAGAGGATGTTGCAAGATGCGCCGCAATCAATAAGAACTCTTCTGACAATAGCCGGTCCAATACCGGCCGAGATGACTAACGGGTCCAAAGTAGGGGCCTCAATGCCCGTGGAATCTCTAGCCCTGAACACAATATCATCATTAAAAGTCCTTTGTTGTTTCAGGGGTGTAGAGTCCTCTAAAACAAAGACATTCTCTTCAGTTGGCATATGTTTCAGAGCTCGAGTGTACCTCTCCATTTCACCCCAGCTTCTGCCTGCTGGGTGGGGTCCTCCTGTGATGACATTAATAACTGGCCTTCCAGATTCATGTCCTGCGGCCTTCTCATTTGTCCTGGGCTGATGAGCAAGAGCTTGTTGCCCCTGACTTGACGAAGCAGGATCATTACCACTCTTCTTCACAAATTGCTGCAGCTTATTTTCTCTTAGCAATTCTTCGATTATATTTTTCAATTGACGGCAGTCGTCTGTGTCATGACCAGGCTGATTATGGAAGCGACAGAACTTCCCACTTTGCACAGCTTTTCTTCCGGTTCTGAGAACAGGAGGTTTGGGATACTCAAAAGAATCTTTTGTAGCCAAGTAGATGCGCTCTGGTGTTTCTAACAAAGGAGTATATTCTGATGGCTTGAAGGATCGAGGCTTCTTCGAATTGTGTTGTTTCCTTCCATCATTATTTTCTCTTTTCTGTCCCACAGATCCATTCTTACGTGGCGCAGCAGTGTTGTCTTCAGCTTTCTCTACTGTTGCCTTTGCCGGGACAGGACGGCTTTCCAAACGCATGAATTCATCCGCCTTTTTGTAGAACTTTTCCAGAGAATTTGGCTCCTTCATGTTCAGCCACTTTCCGAATTCACTTGACTTATCAATAGCTCTCATCAAATAGGTCAAGACCATGCGGGGTTCTGCATTATCCACCTCAGCTAACGCTATATTAAAGCGATTTAAAAAAGACTTGATAGTTTCCCCCGGATTCTGTTCCAAACCGGATAACGACATGATGTCTTTTGCCTTTGAAGCATATAGCCTAAATTGCTCTTTAAATTTCCTGGTTAGGTCTGAAAACTGATCGATGGACCGGACAGGTAGTTTTGTGAACCAAAGCAGAGCTACCCCTTCCAAATACACAGGAAAATAGCGGCATTTTATCTCGTCAGAAGCTCTGGCACCTGTCATGTGCCAATCATATTTGTACAGGAACTCATTTGGATCACTTGTCCCTTTGTAAGCTGGAATGGTCGGAGGGACGAACTTCCTTGGGAATTCAGCTTTTAGGATCTTTTCAGTAAACGGAGTCTTGCTCGGAGCGAAACCCCACTCTTTCTCATCTTCGACCCTTTGCATACTTTCTTTCATAATCTGTCGAACCATACCAGAAAGATATTCTTCGTCATTCCTATTTCTGGATCCTCCAGCCTCAGGCAATGTCTGTTCAAAGGGGCTAGCAGCCCTTTCGGGAATGTTTCTAGTTTCAGCATCATGGACATTACCGACAAAGTTCCTTTCATTATTCGCAGGTTGACGGTTTGCCCCGAGCAGATCGTTTAACCTATTCAGAATCAGAGCATTCTGAGCATTCTGAGCTTCCAATTGCGCGTTCTGGGCATTTATTTGCTGATTCAACCCAAAGATAGCAGCGTCCAATTCCGCTTTTGAAACTCCAACAGCTGGAGTGGCTTGATTTGGTGTTGGGGAAGTGGAGGTTCCCTCTTGAATGTTTGCAGATCTCACAGATTTACTTTTCCTTCCAGGAGCCATGATTTCGGATAGACTTCTGGTTCTTAAAGAAACTCTATCTACAAATCTTTCTGAAACAATGATGATAGATGTCCTGAGTTCAATTCTCAGTGAAAGCACCAAAATGTTAACGAAAAAATTTAAACGCTAACACCCTGGTGTATAAGATGTGATTGTGAAAGCACCACCCGTTTGTACGGGAAACAGAAATAAGCAGAAAGTATGTAGAAAAACGGTAAGAGACACAGTATTTATAGTGGTTCGGCTTATAATCCAGCCTACGTCCACTTTAATCTTTTTATCACTAGTTTGATTACAATTCTTTACAAGATCTTTCAATTACAACACACTTCAAGTGATAGGATATGTGAAACAAGTAGCTCAAGCTTTGATGTTGACAATCAACTTCAAATCCATGGTGAATGTGGATGATTCCTTCATGGAGTTCCTTTAGAAGTTCGTTGGATCTAAAAAGCTTTGAAGTCGTCTGGAATTTGGCAGAGTAATGGCGCTTGAAGAGAATGAGCCCCCCCCCCCAAAAGTCCTTTGCATGTTGGAGATGGTTTCATATTTATAGAGAGTTCTGGGTGGAAAAAGTGCTAAGTCCTAACTCGTGGCCGACTTAAGGTAAGTCGTTGCTGACTTAGGATGAGTCGTGACCGACTCATTGAGCTGAGTCTCTGGTTTGTAGAGAGCTTCCTGCCTTTTTCGAACCCACGCTTCAAGTACTAGGTCGTTTACGAGTTATCTGGTTGTAGTTTCTGGCTTGTTTGTATATGTCGTATACGACTCATCATAAGTCGTAGGTCGTGGTTGACTTAACCAGCTGCCTCCGGCTTAAAGCTGAGTTCAGGCTTTGTGAAGGCGAGTCCTAACTCGTAGACGAGTTAAGAGACAGTGTCTTTAGGTCGTACACCTTTTTTAAGTCGTAACACTTGTTAACTCGGTCAAGCTTTAATCTGTTATGTCGTAGCTCCCTTAAGTCGTATAGACTCCTTAGGTCATCAGGGTCTTAAGTCGTTATCTCTTCTTAACTCGTGAGCCGCTTATCTCGTAAGCAGCCTACCTCGGGTACTCCTTAACTCGTAGAGGCTTTAACTCGTAGGAGGTTTCTAATTCGTGTATCCTTTAACTCGTAGATGCCTTGAGTCGTAGGAAGCTTAACTCGTAAGGCTTCCTATCCCGTAGAGGCCTTAAGTCGTACAAATCCTTAGGTCGTGTGTTTCTTTAAATCGTAACATGTTCAAAGCCGCACAATCCTTTTAAGCCGTAGACCATTCATTTCCTTAAGTCGTGAAGCCTTTTGAGTCGTGAGCTGCTTAACTCATAGACCTGTTAACTCGTGAACGAGATAGGGTTAACAGTCCGTTTAATTTTATTCGAAATAAATCGCTAAAACGAAATTGAAATCAAGGTGAGAACTTCTCACTCAATCGAATCAGTTTCGATTTTTATTTTAAATAGTTATATTTAAAATATTTGAATGCATGTTTGAATGATGATTGTTATCTATTGATTGTTAAAATAGACATTACGCGCCGTTAGTAAGCGGATGTTATTTATTAAAAACATATACCGCGAATATTTCATAAACAGTGAAATTAGTATTATATATGATAGCAATATATATATATTGGCATATGTATATATTGGAGTTATTGATTTCCCGCATTTGTATAGCGGATGAGACCCTATTGCGCCGTCTATTAAGCGGATAATATTTTAAATCCCATATACCGCGATAATTCCGTACTGGAGCGGAATTGGTATTGTGCTGATGTTTGTGGATGCAGGAAAATAGGTTGGAGGGATCCAACTGGATTCTTCAACAGTATTTATTTGAATTCAGATATTTTGATATTTGATGGATTATCATATCTATATATGATGTCGTTGTTGTCGTGATTGACTATTTGGTATGTAGCATCATTGGACCAAATTTTGGAACTTTAAAATGATTTTTAAAGTGATTTTTGAAAATATACTATATGTTTGGAATTGATCCATTATAAATGAATAACGTTATAATTTTTAATGTTATAAAAATTATGGTTTTTGAGAAATATAGTTAAAGGTTGATTTTTGAAAATATGGGATTAATGATTTTATAAAAGAGTTTAATCGGGATTTTTGAATTTATTATGAAAAGTTGAAAATATAGGATTTATAAAAATTTGATTATTTTATAAATCAAAAGGATGAAATTATAAAGAAGTTTGAAGACGTTTTAGAATAATAATACAAATTGATTTGTATAAAAGATTTATAAAATGGATATTTATAAATTAGAATATTTTGGATTATAAAACGAGTTTTTATAAGTGTTAGAATGAATTGTAAATGAATTCATAAATGAATGAAATTTATGGAATTATAAACGGTGAAATTATAAATGGAATTTTATAAGCAGTAGGTTTATAAAATTTATAAAGCTATTAAAAGAATGGTTTTGGATAAATAAACGAATCTTATAAGTTATAAGATTTATAATTATGAAGTTTAAAAGAACGATTCTTGTAAACAAATAAAGTATAAGTGTTTAACTTATAATATGAATTTTAGTATATAATTAAGTTATAATTTGCAATAGGTTAATAAAGGAGATTTATAAAGGAAGTAGTTATAAAATGAATAGAAATGGAATTTGTAAACGTTGTTTTATAAATCCGCAAACGACTTATTTTGATAAGTAAATTGTTGAAACCTATTTATGGAGTTATATTCACGTTTTAGACAGTGAATAATCCTTTGAAATAAAATGTATAGAAATGATGAAATTGTTAACGTAGTATATTCACGTTTTTGAATAGTGAATAATATGTTAAAGGAATTGTTTTGAATGTGATGTTTTAAATAGAATTAAAACGATCTAACGATGTTTTAAAAGCATTAAGATTCGAAACCATAGATTTCAACATTTATTGTTGAAATAGGTGTTTTCGAGAAATAGAAGGAAATGGTGGACTATAACACTGTTGTTATAGTAAATGATTTCCGAAAGAAAATGTTTTGTATAGTATTGGGATTTATATATCTATTTTAATTTCGAATCCCTATACTAGCGATTTTGGGTTGTCGTAACGATGTTTTATGTAACATTCGTTTTGGCCCAAATAAATATGTTTAAGAGAATGGTTTCCTTAAAGAATGAAATATATACTTAATTTCGATTTAAGTATATTGAATATTTTCCAAGTGTTGAAAATAAATGGATTGAGAATTACTTATTAAATAAGTATGGAAATGTTTTTCCAATGTGAAATGAAACGTTTAGAGAATTTATCTTTTTGAAGATAAATTGAAAATGAATAATTGATATCGTATATTCATAGACATTTTGGAATATAAATTCATTATGGAATCTATAAATGAAAAGGAAAATTTGTTTAAAAATAAATATTGATTTATTTTTGAAGTGTGAAAATTATATATCTTGTAAAGATATGATTTTTGGGAAATAAATAATTTGAAAAAATATTTGGAATCTGGTGATGTGTGCATATCCATTGATAGTTCAATAACCGACTATCAATATTTACCTTTGAAAGGTATTTGTTGTGATTTGTTGAATTTGAATGCTACACTTATTTTTAAATTATTGCGCTCGTTATTCGGATTACCCATTCCGAATAGTGATACGACGTAATGGATAGCATTGAAGATCGGTGTTGAAGACCCGGTATTTGCGAGAGCGATAGGATGACCTGTCGATTGACTCTGCACCGAGTTGCTCCGGTATAGAGTTCTCCATATGTGATGGGAAATCCGATCAGGATTGTGAATATCCGGATTGCAAGGACTTCTTTGTAAGTGCCTTCGGTTTTGTTCGAGCCCGGAACAGACTTGTATGGATTGTATGTCTGACATTACAAATTGAGATATAAAGCAGATTTCTTTCAAATATATTTCTGTTGGTGGCGGAGAATTTATTCTTTTAGCTTAACACCCTTCTCTGAGACGTACGAGCTCAGAGGTTATGTAGTTGAAGGTTATCAGCGATATATTCCCAATTTGGTAATGTGATATGCTGAGTGTTGCTGTGAAATGATCATTGTGTTGATTATTTGTGATAGGATCATTTGTTTGATCGTCTATCCTGGTGATCATTTCTATGATCATTTGTTGACCCAAAGCATGGCTTTTGTATAAAGTATGTTTTTGTGGACGTGACTTCGTCGAGCCTCACACCCCGGAATGGTCAAAACAGGAAAGATGCAGCAAGGTTATGAGGGGTAGCGCCCTTTAGGATGTGTGCATTTCCTTCTGGAAAAGGGTGGTATCATGGTATGGAGCCCAGATACTTACTCATGTTGAAAACACTTTATGATTGTGTGAATTGATTACGAGCGCTCGGTTGAAAGGTCCCAAAGGACCGGGGGATGGCATATTCGGTCAGTTGTTACTCAGTTAGGGGTAACCCGGCCTTGTGTTGGCAGAGATCTGGTTTGGTTCTCGGAGATGTCCTTCCAGAGGCATTCTCATGTGGCAATGGGAAGTTTCTTGGCCTGACCATTCGTTGGAAATCCAAAGAAACAATACGAGACTTGTACGGTTTTAGTTGTAGAACCTGCCATTTAATATGGTAGCTATAGTAAGCATACTATAATGGTACCTATGCTGGCTAAGATTTATATTCTACTTTCGAAATGATTTTCCCTACACTATGCACTAATAATAATATCAAATGTTTCTTTTAATGCGTATTAAGCATCTTTGACTAACATAAGAAGAAATATCCTCCAAGTCTGCGTTTGCATTGTGTGTGTGGTGGGAGGTCTTATGGTAGTCTCATTTTTAAAAGCATTGCGAATTGACTTTGAAAATATTCCTCTATTTTGATTTTAAAGATAAATAAACTGTTTTGAGTTCCCACACCAGTCACATGACTGACTCGGAGTTTATTGTTTTCCTTCCTAAACTCTGGGTGCCCACCCATTTCCACACGGGCAGTCAAGAGTTAAGGTTTATCAGGATATTCTGGATTTGCTGGAGGCAAGCTGGATGGCATGACGTATTATTAGTATATAGTATTTCTTTTTCCGCTGCATTGTTTGATGTTGTTTGTTGTTGTACACTCTGATGTAATGTAATGTGATGTGATGTAATATAATAACTGATATAGTTCTTTGTTTAAAGATTATTCATTTATTTATTATATGTTGTTCCGCTGCGAATTGTGAGATTCTGTTATTGTTCTGTTGTTTTCTGTTCTGTTCTATTTTCTATTTTCTTTCCTCTCTATTTTCTATCTTTCTCTCTCTTCTTCTCCCTTTTTCTTTTTCTTAAACATTGATAATTCGTATTTCTGTTCACCTTGAGTTAATCTATGGAGATTAGTGTATATTCAAGGAGTACGGATTTGCGGGTCTTCACAGGTGGTATCAGAGCTTATGGTTAAGCGACAACCATGGTTCTGTTGGGTATTACTCATTAGAGATAGAGTCAGTAGTACTCTAGAATGAGTTTGAGTGTAATAATAGATATGAGAGCGTATTTGTTAGTGAATATAAAATTGTTTTATATTGTGATGATTGGTTTGTTGAGTGGTATATGGATTCTGGTTAATACGAGTAATTAACGTTGTTGATAGGGATCTCTAAACACTTGTACAGAACAATTCGACACAATATTGTTTTAAATTGGGTAAATGAAATAATTTTACCTTGATTATATTTTATATATAAATGAATAATTTTTCAGAGTTATTAAAGTGTATATAAGTGGATTGTTTAGTTGTTTGAATAATCTAAATAAAAGAATAATTGTATAAGCAAAAGAACTATAAGAAAAGAATTATAATTAAAGTGATTTACAATTGTGAAATAAACTTATATATATAATAAGTGAAACTATATGAATATTTTTATGAATATGAGTTGAAATAAAAATGAATTTAAAGTTAAAATGGAAATTTACTTTAGAATTGGAAGCTGAATTGATTTATAAGTGGGAATTTAAGTTATGTAAAACCAAGTGATGTTTATAAAAGGAAGTATAACTTAATAGATGTTGAATGAAGTTGATTTTGATATCAAAGTAAATTAACAATGGTTAATGATAAATTTGAACTTGAGTTATATGAATGAAATTCAACTTTATATTGTTAAAGGAAATAGCAATTGAATTGAACTAATGAATTGAATGTGAATTAAGTTGATATGAAATAATGAATATAAGAGTTAATTCATTAAAATATAATGTTATTGAAAGTTGAATAGTTGGATGAAAATCAATTTAATTAAACCAATTGAAAGTGATAGTGTTAAACCAAATTGAATGAATATAAGCAAAGGAATTGGTTGTAATAGATATACATTGGTTGTTATATGATTGTTAGTTGATTGTATATAATTCATTAAGAATTAATGAAATTGAAAGCTAAAATAATTGAAATCCAATTGTAAGTTAAATGAATCTTAAGTAGATTTGAATTTGATTTGGAAGTGAACCAACTTGAATATGAATTAGTGAATATAAACTAATTGAAAATAAATGTTAGTAAAAACATCCACTGTTAATGAATCAAATGTGATTAAATTGAAAACCTATTTCATTGAATATTAATGAGAATATAAATGAATATTGATCGGTTATGGATGATAGTTGGTTGATGGTTGAATATATATTGCTTTTATTGCATTTGCTATGTTGACATACATAGTTATTTTGTTGCTATATGTTGTGTATTGATACTATTTTCATATATACATGTTTCTCATGTTGTTGTTGAGTGTTTAGTAGGTGCGGATCGCGTTTGCTTCGCATTTGGAGCTCGATTTCGCGCTATATTAGCCGTATATGCTCGCTAATAAAATATAAGGTACATATCTCGGATTACATACCGTACTTTTATACTTTTTTCCCTGCGGGATGCCTCATTACTTGATGAGATGTATATTTGTGATATATATATTGTCATTTTTTTTTTGGATCGAGCTGCGCAAAGGAGACCATGGCGAATTTTTCCGGAAATTTAAGGCGTTAGAAAAAATTTGAGAAAATTGGAAAATTGTGAAAACTATAACTTTGATTTGGAATTGAAAGTTAAATAATAGTAGTTGTTTTTGAAAAGATAACTAAGTATGATTTGAAAACTTAGGAAAATATTATAAGAAGTTTAAATTTGTTTTGGGAAAGTTGATAGATTCTGTAACTTTTCTTACTTGATAATTTCGAGGACGAAATTCTTTTAAGGGGGGAAGTATGTAACGACCCAGAATTTTAATTATTTAAAATTTGAATATTTAATTAATTTTAAATATTAATAAGTGAATTTATAAGTCGAATAAATTTTATTTTGAATAATTGGATTTAATTGGATAATTAAATCAATAATTTAATATGTGAAATTATGGAAATAATTGAAAATAGGGTTAAATATGATTGAAAATGATTTGTAAAATTTTATTTTATCATATTGGAGTTAGAATGATATTTTAGAACTTTTAAAATTGAATTAAAAGTTAATTTGTGAAAATTGAATATTTTAATATTTAAATCGACTAGTGAAATTAGTCAATTTTTGAACAATCTCAGAATTGGACGAAACTAGTTCCATTTGATCCGTAATAGTTAGTTATTACCGGATTTCAAATTTCGTAGCAATCAGAGTTATCGTTTGATCGTGGCAGCTCGAAACGCATAGAATTGTTTTTAATATTAATTTGGCGAGTTAAAATAGCCATTTTTCAAAAAGTCTCGGATTTCGACGAAACCAGATTCATCGGATCCGTAATGTGATATTATTATAAGGTTTCAAATTTCGTGTCAATTGGATTTACCGTTTGTCCGGTACAAATTAAAACGCCTAGAAAATCGTTTAAATCGGTTTAATTCAAATTGAACGTTTATTGCCATAACTCGCACATATGTCCGAATTAGCTTCCGAAACCTGTTCCATTGTGTCCGGAACGCGGGGTAAACCCTAGAAACGCTGGTTACGGCGCGTGAATCGGAGTTCGGAAAACCCGGGATGAATAGTGTTTCGATAATTTCTATAAATATACCCATTTTTCACAAAACTAAGAAAAAAAATAGCCTAGGGTTTCAAAACCTACAGGCCGCCGTTCTAAATAATGAATGGCCGAAGTTATCCCTTTTTCTCCTCCAAATTTCTCTCAATCTACACATTAATTCAAGAAATTATCAACTACAAAAGTGTAGAGCACTCTAAGATCTCCAGATCCAACGGCTGTGATCGTATTTAGGCGAGTGGATTTATGGGAATCGTGCCACAAAGGCCATGCGTTCGGCCTCGATTTTCGAGCTACAGAGAGAACCGAGCTCGATGCTACTTGGGGCGTGGGTGAGGGCGACGTAGAGCTACGAATTGGTGGTCCCTGATCACATTCTAGTGGTGGGTGGAGGCTCGATGATCGTGGAGTTCATGCGATGGTGGGTTGCGTGATTTCCTGTAGGGTATGCGCGTGTTGGAGGAGAAGTAGTGGACGGTCTTGATGTTGGGGGGCAAAGATCTCATGGCTGTAAATGATTAAGGTTAAAAAATTATAAAAGAAATTTGTAAATATTTATATTTTAATTCGTATTAACTTCAAAATGTTGTAACTCTTTCATACGAGGTCCGTTTCGGACGAAATTTTTTGCATTGGAATCGTATGGACGAGCACTACGCGATGAAATTGGATTGGAGTCGTTTGGAGTTAGTGAGAATTTTGGGTAAAATTAAACGTCCGTTTAATTTTATTCGAAATAAATCGCTAAAACGAAATTGAAATCAAGGTGAGAACTTCTCACTCAATCGAATCAGTTTCGATTTTTATTTTAAATAGTTATATTTAAAATATTTGAATGCATGTTTGAATGATGATTGTTATCTATTGATTGTTAAAATAGACATTACGCGCCGTTAGTAAGCGGATGTTATTTATTAAAAACATATACCGCGAATATTTCATAAACAGTGAAATTGGTATTATATATGATAGCAATATATATATATTGGCATATGTATATATTGGAGTTATTGATTTCCCGCATTTGTATAGCGGATGAGACCCTATTGCGTCGTCTATTAAGCGGATAATATTTTAAATCCCATATACCGCGATAATTCCGTACTGGAGCGGAATTGGTATTGTGCTGATGTTTGTGGATGCAGGAAAACAGGTTGGAGGGATCCAACTGGATTCTTCAACAGTATTTATTTGAATTCAGATATTTTGATATTTGATGGATTATCATATCTATATATGATGTCGTTGTTGTCGTGATTGACTATTTGGTATGTAGCATCATTGGACCAAATTTTGGAACTTTAAAATGATTTTTAAAGTGATTTTTGAAAATATACTATATGTTTGGAATTGATCCATTATAAATGAATAACGTTATAATTTTTAATGTTATAAAAATTATGGTTTTTGAGAAATATAGTTAAAGGTTGATTTTTGAAAATATGGGATTAATGATTTTATAAAAGAGTTTAATCGGGATTTTTGAATTTATTATGAAAAGTTGAAAATATAGAATTTATAAAAATTTGATTATTTTATAAATCAAAAGGATGAAATTATAAAGAAGTTTAAAGACGTTTTAGAATAATAATACAAATTGATTTGTATAAAAGATTTATAAAATGGATATTTATAAATTAGAATATTTTGGATTATAAAACGAGTTTTTATAAGTGTTAGAATGAATTGTAAATGAATTCATAAATGAATGAAATTTATGGAATTATAAACGGTGAAATTATAAATGGAATTTTATAAGCAGTAGGTTTATAAAATTTATAAAGCTATTAAAAGAATGGTTTTGGATAAATAAACGAATCTTATAAGTTATAAGATTTATAATTATGAAGTTTAAAAGAACGATTCTTGTAAACAAATAAAGTATAAGTGTTTAACTTATAATATGAATTTTAGTATATAATTAAGTTATAATTTGCAATAGGTTAATAAAGGAGATTTATAAAGGAAGTAGTTATAAAATGAATAGAAATGGAATTTATAAACGTTGTTTTATAAATCCGCAAACGACTTATTTTGATAAGTAAATTGTTGAAACCTATTTATGGAGTTATATTCACGTTTTAGACAGTGAATAATCCTTTGAAATAAAATGTATAGAAATGATGAAATTGTTAACGTAGTATATTCACGTTTTTGAATAGTGAATAATATGTTAAAGGAATTGTTTTGAATGTGATGTTTTAAATAGAATTAAAACGATCTAACGATGTTTTAAAAGCATTAAGATTCGAAACCATAGATTTCAACATTTATTGTTGAAATAGGTGTTTTCGAGAAATAGAAGGAAATGGTGGACTATAACACTGTTGTTATAGTAAATGATTTCCGAAAGAAAATGTTTTGTATAGTATTGGGATTTATATATCTATTTTAATTTCGAATCCCTATACTAACGATTTTGGGTTGTCGTAACGATGTTTTACGTAACATTCGTTTTGGCCCAAATAAATATGTTTAAGAGAATGATTTCCTTAAAGAATGAAATATATACTTAATTTCGATTTAAGTATATTGAATATTTTCCAAGTGTTGAAAATAAATGGATTGAGAATTACTTATTAAATAAGTATGGAAATGTTTTTCCAATGTGAAATGAAACATTTAGAGAATTTATCTTTTTGAAGATAAATTGAAAATGAATAATTGATATCGTATATTCATAGACATTTTGGAATATAAATTCATTATGGAATCTACAAATGAAAAGGAAAATTTGTTTAAAAATAAATATTGATTTATTTTTGAAGTGTGAAAATTATATATCTTGTAAAGATATGATTTTTGGGAAATAAATAATTTGGAAAAATATTTGGAATCTGGTGATGTGTGCATATCCATTGATAGTTCAATAACCGACTATCAATATTTACCTTTGAAAGGTATTTGTTGTGATTTGTTGAATTTGAATGCTACACTTATTTTTAAATTATTGCGCTCGTTATTCGGATTACCCATTCCGAATAGTGATACGACGTAATGGATAGCATTGAAGATCGGTGTTGAAGACCCGGTATTTGCGAGAGCGATAGGATGACCTGTCGATTGACTCTGCACCGAGTTGCTCCGGTATAGAGTTCTCCATATGTGATGGGAAATCCGATCAGGATTGTGAATATCCGGATTGCAAGGACTTCTTTGTAAGTGCCTTCGGTTTTGTTCGAGCCCGGAACAGACTTGTATGGATTGTATGTCTGACATTACGAATTGAGATATAAAGCAGATTTCTTTCAAATATATTTCTGTTGGTGGCGGAGAATTTATTCTTTTAGCTTAACACCCTTCTCTGAGACGTACGAGCTCAGAGGTTATGTAGTTGAAGGTTATCAGCGATATATTCCCAATTTGGTAATGTGATATGCTGAGTGTTGCTGTGAAATGATCATTGTGTTGATTATTTGTGATAGGATCATTTGTTTGATCGTCTATCCTGGTGATCATTTCTATGATCATTTGTTGACCCAAAGCATGGCTTTTTTATAAAGTATGTTTTTGTGGACGTGACTTCGTCGAGCCTCACACCCCGGAATGGTCAAAACAGGAAAGATGCAGCAAGGTTATGAGGGGTAGTGCCCTTTAGGATGTGTGCATTTCCTTCTGGAAAAGGGTGGTATCATGGTATGGAGCCCAGATACTTACTCATGTTGAAAACACTTTATGATTGTGTGAATTGATTACGAGCGCTCAGTTGAAAGGTCCCAAAGGACCGGGGGATGGCATATTCGGTCAGTTGTTACTCAGTTAGGGGTAACCCGGCCTTGTGTTGGCAGAGATCCGGTTTGGTTCTCGGAGATGTCCTTCCAGAGGCATTCTCATGTGGCAATGGGAATTTCCTTGGCCTGACAATTCGTTGGAAATCCAAAGAAACAATACGAGACTTGTACGGTTTTAGTTGTAGAACCTGTCATTTAATATGGTAGCTATAGTAAGCATACTATAATGGTACCTATGCTGGCTAAGATTTATATTCTACTTTCGAAATAATTTTCCCTACACTATGCACTAATAATAATATCAAATGTTTCTTTTAATGCGTATCAAGCATCTTTGACTAACATAAGAAGAAATCTCCTCCAAGTCTGCGTTTGCATTGTGTGTGTGGTGGGAGGTCTTATGGTAGTCCCATTTTTAAAAGCATTGCGAATTGACTTTAAAAATATTCCTCTATTTTGATTTTAAAGATTAATAAACTGTTTTGAGTTCCCACACCAGTCACATGACTGACTCGGAGTTTATTTTTTTCCTTCCTAAACTCTGGGTGCCCACCCATTTCCACACGGGCAGTCAAGAGTTAAGGTTTATCAGGATATTCTGGATATTCTGGATTTGCTGGAGGCAAGCTGGATGGCATGATGTATTATTAGTATATAGTATTTCTTTTTCCGCTGCATTGTTTGATGTTGTTTGTTGTTGTACACTCTGATGTAATGTAATGTAATGTGATGTAATATAATAACTGATATAGTTCTTTGTTTAAAGATTATTCATTTATTTATTATATGTTGTTCCGCTGCGAATTGTGAGATTCTGTTATTGTTCTGTTGTTTTCAGTTCCGTTCTATTTTCTATTTTCTTTCCTCTCTATTTTCTATCTTCTTATCTCTTCTTCTATCTTTTTTCTTCTTCTTAAAACCCTAAGTGTTTGGTTTTTCGTCCCTTGATTGCTCGGCAGTTGATACGGTGAACGTATTGATGTCAGTTTTCGGAAGTCGAAGAATCGGGTCCTTACAAGTATGCAATGTTAAAGGGGCAGTCGACTCTCTGTTGGTAGAGGTGCAAGTTTTGCAGCCTCGGTACATTTTATCTAGAGATGTACTGTATAGAAGGTAATCCCTTACCTTATTACTGTATGAAATCCATTTTCCAATATGTGCCTTTATAGACTTAGTTGTATACCTGTATATGTTGGAATATAATTAATGTAACCGTTTTGGCTATGATTCTATATTTATTTTAAACCCTGGACATTATTATAATATCATCGGATTTTCTAATAAAAATGGTTTGTTATCGTAGGGAAATTTTTTTCAGTGTTTATATGCGGCGCGATTTTATGAGATACTTTCATTTTTGAAAAGGTTTTATAACAGTAAAAATCCATATGATTTGTATTTCCCATGCTGGTTTGCCAGACTGATCTGGGCATTATTTTCTTATAATGCTTGGATCAACCCAAGCATATTTCCAGATTTAGTGACGGATGCTTTGAGTTTCAGGAGACGAGCTAGACGCCTCTAAGACGAACTCACATATCTTTATTTCCGCTGCATTAATTGTGTTGTATTTATACTGTCCAGGCTAATGATAGTTTAATATTACTCTGATTATTGTATGTATAAAAATATTTTCTTTTCTAAAGATCATTTTTGTATTATATATTACTCGTCGTGATGTGAGATTTTATTCTGCCTTTTCTTTCTTTCACGCTAACAATTTGTCTTTTAGTTACTTGGATGCTCGATATGTGAATACCATGGATATATTAGTCTTGATTTTTGAGGGTCGAAAAGGCAGGTTGTTACATTTTATTTTGAATACCAAACTCTTATTCAAGGGAAAAATAATTTATAAAATCTCAAAATCTCAAATTTAAATAAATATCCTTCCAAATATCCTATACATCACATATATTTTCCTAACATTTTCACTCCATTATAACTCAAATTTAATTTTAATTTCAAATTTTTATTTGACTAATCCCCAAAATATTTTACAAACAAAAATATATACTCCAAAGTTCCTTTCAAAACCTCATTTTTCTATTAACAAAATATCTCTTTATATTTCTTTCAAAACATTGTTTTGCAACCAAAAATTATATTTAAACATTTCTAAATTTATACAAATATTTAATTCTCTTTTAAATTAATATATAGAGGAAAGTTTTAAATTTATCCTCAAAATTTTAATATTTCAAAACTAATTCTATATTTCACACCAAATTAATTTCCAAATGAATAATTCATTTATTTCAAAATCTCTAGTTCTTTGCAAAGTAATTTATTATCAAAAAAAATTCCATCCATCAAAAGTAAAATAATAAAACCCATACCTTACTAAATTTCAAAGCTAAACTAAATGAGAATTTAATTTCTAAAATACATATAACTACAAAGAAATTGATTATTTTTACATTTAAAATTATGTCAAAAGGTTATCAAATATATACACATATATTCACAAGTTCTCATATACTATAAAACAAAGTGATGTTCCCTCATCATTTATTATGGTGATTACTAATATCAATTGGTAGCAATATTGATATAATCAATAATGTCTTACCAATGATCACAATTGTGCACTAATATCTAATGGCCACAACAATCACTAAAAATATACATAAACGTATTGTTATCTAGCCTTTTGACCAGGCAGTATCTAGGTTGATTGTACGAATAGAACATAAAGCTATCGATGTAGAGGGCCCGAAGAAATAATCATAAATTCTAAAACTAAGTACAACCAAGATCACGGGGATGAAACAAGGCTGCTTCGAGAGAATCAAAGGATGATACATCAAGGTAATGGATCGGCGCCGATCCATAGAATCTTCTTGGATGTGCTCCATTTTCCTCCTACGACCAAGTATTGATGTTAGAAGTCCATTCCTGATTCCGTAGATCGATCGCATGCCATTTTCTATCGAATGTCCCAAGCACTAGAAATCTACAACTCTACTCTTCCACCGATCCATCCAATTATCTAAGAAGCAAGCTCATAGCAAGGCAAAAAATTTAGAAACGGAAAGCTAATGATATACCACTTTAATCCAAAGTGGCCAGACTCATCCATAAATCAATCCTATGGATCGGCACTGATCCATGCATATGGATCGGTATCAATCCATAGCCACTTGCTTACTTAGCCACGTTTCCTCAAGAGAAACTGTTACTAGATCATGGAGAATGTGGAGGAGGACGTGCTAGAGATTTTCCCAACAACCTAAAGCCATAAGTAGGGATGGAGGGGTTTCATTTCAGGGTTCTTTTTAGCTCTATAGTAATTTTATAGATATTTATTGTAATTAGCTTCCAAGTGGTACCGAACGATAAGAATAGCAGCTATAAAACAGAGATATCATCGATAAAATCTTAAGTGGACGTAGGCAACGATTAGCTGAACCACTACAAATGTGTGTTGTTCTGTTTTCTCTCATTTTCGTTTGCTTTTCATCACTTTTTGTTCTCTCAATAATCTCTTGGGTGTTTGTGCCATTTTTGGTACTAACATTTTTGTGCTTTCACTGAGAGAACGATTATCCAACCTATTTGGATCCATCATCTACTATTGGGTTGTCTAAATCTGAGAGATAGATCTGGTTTCCTTTGCTTTTTGGAATTTCTACTATTAAAATTTTCGAGAATCTACATAAGAGCTTCCTATGATAGCCTCCAGAACAAACCGTTCTACCATTTCGTGTATTGCTGAAGATATTGAGGAGATCGATCTCCACCAAGTTGACGAGGTAGTGCAGCCAACCGCTATGTATGTCAAGACCCACTGATGTGGTCACCAAATTTGAGATGGACTGCATGATGAAGCATTTGGAAAACAAGCTCAAGGAAAGTCGCAGCGAGTTAAACGCACAGATGAAGCAGAGCTTGGACTTGTTGAATCAACTGACCAGTAGTCATAGGAGGAGTTGAGCACCTTCTGATTTAGAATCTAATAGTTCATTATCGTCAAAGAAGAGGTAGAGGAACAAAATGTGATAGATGCTAAGGAAGGAAACCAAAAAGTCGAAATAGAAGGTGGGGCTGAGCCATGACCGACGCCTATGAATCGGTACGAATCCAACAAGAGGGGTCGGTACCGAGCCATTAAAGGTTGATCCTAATGCTCGACTCCTGGGTGATATTGCTAGTTTGGATTCTAGGCATGTTGTCGATGGTTAGAATGTTGGAGCATAGGCAGATGTTGTAGATCTAACATAGAGAGACTATGTGTAAGGAACTACTGAACGAACGGTTCTTCCAGAGTCTGGGGAACCTGGGTATCATGAGACTAACTGAGAGCGTTTGTTGAGCCAAACACTTAGGGCAGATTATGTTTACCACCATTTAGTAGGCCCACATGAACCGGATTTGACTAAATGGTTAGGAGACTGATAAGTGAGATTCAACACCGAACGAATGATGAGTTAGGTTCCACCCCTAGCTGGAATCTTTTCATAGAAACTATCTTGCACGAGGAATGCCTACGCTGGCTTGTAATGCCAATGACGTTGTCATATAATGGAAAGACGGATCTAAGGCAACATTTGATAAAGTATGACTCGCATATGGATTCAGCTGTAGCTATTAATTCCATTAGTTGTTGTTGTTTCTTAATATTCTTGGAGGGGGTAGCGACGATGTGGTTCACGCCACTGCTGTCGAGATCCATATCATCCTCTGTTCAACTGGAGCGAAAGTTTATGGAGCAATTCCACATGCACGAAACACGTCAAAAAGACATAGTGCTACTTTCTAACCTCTTCTAGGGAGTGAGAGAGTCTTTGAAGGATTTTTTGCATAGATCTCACACTAAAATGGCAGAAGTAAGCATTGCTTAGAAGGATATCGTATTAGTGGAGATGATTAGAGGAATTCAACCCGATACTAATTTCAGAAGATGGTTGGAAATGAAACCCCTATCGATGATAGACATCTTTTACAGGAAGTCCAATCAGTTCTTACATCTGGAAGAGGTGCGTACTCGTCCTCGAAGGGATGTTATTGAGCATTTAGTTGAAATGATATAGAGCAATATTGTAGTAAAACAGTCTAGAGGGAGTTTTACTTGAAATGATATAGAGCAATATAGAGCAACGTTGTAGCAATATTGAAATGGTATGGAGCAAAAAATATTGGCGACGAGAATCATAGTCTAAAGCATTATGATAATAGGACCAGGAAGCGTAAGCCAAATAATAGGAACCATCCCAGGATTCCTAAGTATGATAGCTATACTGATTTGAATAACTTAATAGAGAATATTTACTTGCAAACTCAAGGCAATAAGCAATATAGAAAGCCGGCTCCGAGGAAGTCGACTGAGAAGGAGAAAAAAATCTGGCAAGTTTTGCAGATTCCATGATACACATGGTCATAACACCAATGAATGCAAATCTTTACGTGACATGATAGAGGAATTGATTCATAAAAAGAAGTTGCAGTGGATTGTGAAAGCCCTATAGGATCGTAGGAAAGGAAACTCCAACCTCCATGGTTTGGCATCCCAATGGAGGCAAGTCGGGCCCAATGCTGATGAACCTAGGTGGCTTGAGAAATGCATTGTGATAAATGCTATAATCGGTAGATCGCATCCAGCTGAGAAGAGTTGGAATGAGATGGAGCAGTATGTTGGTGCTTTAAAACGTGCAGTGAATGAGAGTTGTTTTGTTGTTGAAGACGGTGCTCTAGCACAGAAACTCAAAAGTGTGACAGATGATATCATTTTCTGTAATAGAGATGCTAATGGGTAGAGGCCTCGACTATTGACCAGTTGATTATTTCAGCCATGATCGGACCGATTGCAGTGGGGAAGGTTTTGGTTGACAATGGGAGTTTGATCAACATTCTATTTAAAAGTGCCTATGACTTGATGCTTTTGGAGGAAAAGGACTTAAATCCGTGTAAATCTCGGATGCAGGGATTTAACGGGAAGCTATCGAGCCAGTGGGTTGCGTGGATCTACTTGTGGGTCTTGGAGAGGGCAATCACAAGAGTGCAAAAGTTGTGCCTTTTGTTGTATTGAATATTTACTCTGCCTATAATGCTTTTTTAGGCCGATCGACCCTTGGCGAATTCAAAGCGGCTATCGCTTCTTGGTGTTTAACAATGAAATTCCCGACCAAGAACAGCATGGGGATAGTTCAAGGGGATGGGGCTTATCCATAAGTGCTACTTTTCCAAGTTGAGAGGGGCAAGGCCAAGAGAAAAAGGAAAGGGTGTAGAGAGGGCTCTCTGCATCAAGGCTCTAGATGCATAGCAACCACCACCTGAGCCTTGGCTCGGCCATTGGTTCTAGAAGGATATGGAACCGCGAAAAGAGCCATTGGACAAAAGGGTAGCCATAGTGGGGTTAATGATCAATATACCAATCATCCACGATGATCTTATGCGGATCTTGAAGGTCAGATCGTAGCTTGGCATGAGGATGATGAAAGAATTAGTTTCTTTTCTTCGGGTCAGCTGGATGTGTTTGTCTGGACACACTCGGACTTGTGTGGAATATCGCCTGAAATAGTGAGCCATGCATTAAATATTAATCTGAAATGCATTCCTATGAAACAGGTGCGCCGCAGCCTGAATCTAGAGAGATCCCCTTCACTTAAAGTAGAAGTGGAGAAGTTAAAGGATAACGGCTTCGTCCATGATGCCCTATATCCAGAATGGGTATCATATCCAATTTTGGTGAAAAAGTCAAATGGGAAGTGGAGGACATGCGTCGACTATTTTGACTTTAATAAGGCATTCTTGAAGGATAGCTTCCCACTCCTAAGAGTATATCAACTGATGGATTCAACAACTGGACATGAGTTGCTATCGTTCAAAGATGCATACTCTGGATACAATCAGATCACGATGCATGTACCAGACCGAAAACGCATCAACTTCATAACCGACCTAGGACTGCACTGCTTTCTTGTTATGTTGTTTGAATTAAAAAAGGCCAAAGCGACTTAACAATGGTTGGTGAACATGATGTTTAAAGATCAATCGGATGCTCAATTGAGGTATACATGGGCGATATGCTCGTTAAGTCATGGCAATCGAGGAACCATATTGATGACTAGGCGGAGATGTTCAGTATTCTTCGAAAATATAGGACGAAGCACAACCCTTTGAAATGCTCATTTGGCATTGTGTCAGGTAAATTCTTAAGCTTCATCGTGAAATCTAGTGGGATCAAGTCTAATTCGTAGAAGATCGAAGCCCTGAGGAACATCCAAGCCCCAGAGATGATCAAAGACATCTAAAGCTTGAATAGGAAGGTCATCGCCTTGAGTTGATTCATCACCAGAGCCACTGACAAATGCATTCCTTACTTTGATGGTATCAAGAAGGGAAAAGGAGTTTCGCTTGGATGCAAGAATGCATCGAAGCATTTCAGGCTCAAGTGGATCACTTAGAGAGACCTCTAGTTCTATTGAAACCGCTGAATGTTAAGGACTTATTTATTTATCTAGCAGTGTTAATGTACGATTTGAGCATCGCACTACGACTGGTGTACTACATTAGTAAGCGATTGATAGGAACAAATAGAAACTATCAGAAGCCAAAAAAGCTCGTATATTGCCTATTGATGCTTCAAGGAAACCCTGCCCATACCTTTAGGCTCATCCGATCAAGGTTTTAACAGACTAGCCTTGGAGACAGGTCTTGCAATGGCCTGAGATCTCTGAAAGACTGTTGAAATGGAATATTGAATTGAGCCAATATGACATTATCTATCACCCTCAAAGAGCTATCCAGGGTCAAGCTTTGGCGGACTTCATTGTTGAATATAATGCACGAGATGACACTCCAGAGAGGAGTGGTGAGCATAATGCCAAGTGGAAGATGTACATGGATGCTGCATCTAATGAACGTTGTTTTAGCACTGGAGTCATGTTAATGACTCCTACGGAACACCCGATTTGTTATGCCCTGAAATTCAACTTTCCCACGATGAACAACGAAGCAGAATAGGAGGTATTGATTGTAGGACTCAAGATCGCCAAGGAACTACGGGTTAAAACTTTGCATATCTTCTGTGATTCCCAGCTGGTGGTACGTCAAGTGCGGAAGGAGTTTCAAGAAAAAGGAGCATGACTAGCTACTTATATAAACCGAACCCTTGAGCTGCTCAGTGATATGAATATTATATATAACGCATATTCCCAGAGAGGAAAATGCGAAGGCTGACTCGTTAGCCAAGTTAGCTAGTTCAATAGATGCATAGCTCATGGGCCTGGTTTCGATGGAAGTATTGTCAGCTTCGAGCATCGACCAGATGTATGTCGATGGGATATTAGAGCCTGTGTCACGACCCGACTTTCCACTCCCGGAAAATCGCATCATGAATTAAGAAAGAAAGGGATAGAAGAAGAAAAGAAAGAAGAGAAGAAGAAACAACACAAGAATCTCAACAGCGGAAACGAATAAATTATATTAATAACAATCCTTCCCCCTTAAAAGAATTTCGTCCTCGAAATTTAAAACAAAGGCAATTTAATAATCTATTTACAGATTTTATTTTAAAACACGGCATATGTTAAACATATGCCAATAACCAAAGCAATCAATTCACACAATCAAAACAAATCTAATTATCCAAAAGAATTTTGGATAAAATCTTCACAAGTTTCCCCGGTATATATATATATATCGGGATACTCGCTCTATAGAATACAATCAATCAATACTACTAAGCTATAGAGCTCCTAACAACCATTCTAAACAGAATATCAGACTACAGACGAGTCTGACTCAACAAACAAACCAACCTAAACTGCTGGTTCTACAACCAGAAATATCAAACACAAACTCCCTCAGAGATACGTGAAACACCCTGAATCCCAGTTATCCAAACTGGCAATTCAACTCCAGAAAACCAAACACTGATCTTACCAATCACAGAAGAAACCAAAACACTATGGAGCTAGCTTCCCAAACTTATAGCTCCTTGAATCAGAGAAAAACTTAACCAAAATCAAATCTCCAATTCCAGAATCCAAATTTCTCTGTCTCTTATCCATAAAAAATTTCGGACGATCCTGGGCTTACCAACATCCAACCTAATCAGCTCAACTCTTGCTGATTCCAAAAGAAACAGACTGAAGCAAAACAATCCAATGATCTCTTCAAGATCACCCAAAAACCAAGAACACACACCCAAACTGCTTCCGCTACACAACTCTGATCCGAAACAGAAGAAAATGCTGACAAAGAGCACAAGCACAGACTAAAACAACCCAGCACAGAAATATGGTTCCACATATCCATAAAGAAAACTCAGATGTCCCTCCTAAACCTGAGTTGCTTCACCAACTTTTACCTCAAGGAACCATTCATCTACTAACTGAACCACCAGATCCAATCCTGGAAAGAAAACTCGATCTCCAGACGCAGACAAACTCTGACTTCCAGAAGACATCCAGACAATCTCCAACAAACACAAGAGAACATACTATCGCAAGTCACTTTTGCGATCAACTCAGCCTAAATCCATAGTAACTGCTCTTTCTTTTAACCAAATAGAAGAGCTTATGCTGGCTTAGCCAACTTACCAGAGAAACGGATCTACTCTACTGCTTCTGAATTCCACTTCAGAAAAACTATCTAGCCAGAAGACTCCTACCAACTCAGAACACTCTGTTAAACTCAGCCACATCACCGAGCAGACTCACTTCTTACTCTTATTCCAAAGAAATATCTTCGGAAATATCCATAGTCACTGCATCTCATCACGCAGCTACTATTTCCTAAGATATCAAGATATCATCACTTGCTTGCTTCTGCCCTACCAACAGATCAAAACTCAATACTGCACTTCAAAGATGAACTCCGAACCTTTACGGGTTACCTTCAGAGATCGATGAAGTACTCATCAAAACAGAACCCACTCGAGACGGTATTAGATCTACAGCCTCGACAAATACACCTCCAACCTCAAACATTCAAACTCCAACCAGTGGTAGTCGTGTTACACACACTTCTACCTCATCTACCTTTATGACTTACATCGGATAAACCTGAACAGGTAATCCAACAGATAGGTAGAACCAAATATATATATATATATATATTAAAAATACAAATACGCTCTCTCAAGAAAGACACCTCTACAGAGCCTAGGTATTCACTCAACCTAATGCTCTCTATTCAGAGCCTAAGTACTCACTCAACCTAATGCTCTGATACCAAAATGTCACGACCCGACTTTCCACTCCCGGAAAATCGCATCATGAATTAAGAAAGAAAGGGATAGAAGAAGAAAAGAAAGAAGAGAAGAAGAAACAACACAAGAATCTCAACAGCGGAAACGAATAAATTATATTAATAACAAAGTATTACATAGTATACATCAAATATCAGAGTACACAGACATATACAACACATACTAGACAGTTATAAATACCTGTCTAGTTATTACAACTCAATACAAACACAAGACTCAGAGATACCAAACACAGCGGAACTAAATAACTATACGCAGAAGCCTCCTGCTCCATATGCTCCTCCACAAATCGTCAAAGCAATCCTGAATCCTAACCTGAATTCCCTTGACTACTCATAAAAATTTGAGTACCCAAGAGTTAAAGAAAAACAGAAATAACTCCGGGTCAGACATGGGTCTGGTGTGAGTAACAGGTTAAAGTTGCTTAACTTTGAAAAACCTTTGAAAGAAAAGGTATCACGTAAGACTTCCCACACATAAACATGGAAAAGTTTTTACCTTACGCTAACCAAAACATTTGATAGGAAATCTGATGATATTATAATAGTGTCTAGGGTTTTCAAGTAAATAAGAAATAGCCGAAATTGTTACATCTATTAAATTCCAGCTACTAGCCACAAAAGTGGGTAATACAATCAAAACCGTTGGCACTTATTGGATTTTGGATTCCATACAATGGCAGGGCTACTGGGGTACCGCCCGTCACAGTACGTGGCCTAGATCAACGTACCGAGGATTACTCCCTTCATCCCCTGCAACACAAAGCCGGACCCGTTCCTTACTGAACAGTTCCAAATAAGACAACCCCGACGGTTGTCATGATCAACCGTCCCACACAGCCGAAATATAAAGGGACCTCTAGACAGGGGTAAATCTTACTCTCAAGTGGGGGCTACCCACGAAGCTTTGCTGCACCTCCCCTGTTTTAGCCATTCCCGGTTGATGAGGCTTGAGGTTACGATTTACCTTTATAGGACATATCACTTAGAATGCTCATCGTCCACCTGACGATGTTCTGAAAGCATTCAATCCATACAAGTTCGTTCCGGGTTCGAACGAAACCGAAGGCATCATCTCGTTACACTCGTTTTGGAATCACCCTCAGAGTTAACGACAATAACCCTTGCACTCTGATTCACCATCTCGAATCTATAAGACCTATTCCATCAAACTCATTACGGAATCACCCACAAAGTTATACTGACGTATAGCCCTTACACCTCGAGTCTTCACTCGCTCCACTTGGATTAACGACCTAACGTTATTTGGAATCGATGTGGTTTTCGGAATTCCAAATATGGAAACCCGATCCCGGTCTCATCGAAATCCAAAGCGTTTCTTTTAAGGTCCAAGTTGTTTTAAGTTTAAAACAGTTCAATTTATTATCTAAATGTATGCAGATAGATAATTCACAACATAACAGATAATCAATCTAATCATTATCAACAGATAATTCATACCAAATCAGATAATCTATATTATCATCCAAGAGCAACCAATGCACCCATATCACATACACTATTCATCTCATAATTGAGATTACAAACCAAACCAGTCAACCAATACCAATCATCAAACATAAGCAAATGATCAAATGATCACACTTCTATAATTAATTTAAAATGAATTAAATTAATTACTCAATCTCTAATTAATTTAAAATGAATTAAATTAATTACTTCATCATCAAAATCTGCTTAACTTAATCATCTATTGATTTCAAATCAATTTATAAATAATCATCTCATTAATCATTACTGATTAACTATCTCTAATTACAATAAGTAATTAGCATTTAATATTAATCACACAAGTTAATTGTATTAAACCCTACATATATATTAATCACCCTTGATTAATAACCATTCAGTAATTAACTACATTAATTACCCAACCCATAAATTAATTATTCTTAATTAATTATCTAAATTAATTCCCTTGATTAATTTCAAAGTATTTTAAATCCAAATTACTTCTATATCTTTAATTACATCCTGTAATTATTAATTAATTACTTCCTTAAGTAATTACAAATTTATTAATTACATAAATAATTATCAAACCATCCATAAATGTTTAAACCAATTAAACTTAATTAATTAATCTAAACAAATCACATTAACCTTAATTAATTACATTAAGTAATTAATTCACTAATTACTTTCATTAAGTAATTAAACCTAAACAATTGATTATTAATTAATTAATCTAATTAATTATTAAAATTTAATCACATTAATTAACTGTTAATGACTTCATTAACATTTCTTAATTACTTAATTAAGAAATTAACTTATATTAATCATCATTAATTATTAAGTAATTAATTATTTAATTATTATTTAATTAATCTCTAATTATTAATTAACTAAGTGTTAATTAAAATCTTAATTAATCATTAATCACTTGATTAAATAAATCTTAATCATAAAATAAAATTTAATTAATCATTCTTAATCATAGATTAATTAAACTAATTAATTAATCTCAAATTAAACTAATCATCATTAATTATTTAATTAAACATCCACATTATTAATTAATTAAATAATTAATATTCATCTTAATTACCTTAATAATTAAATGATTCCAATCATTAATCTTTTATTTATCTTTTAGATAAATATTTCTTATTAAATTAAGTATTTAAAAACAAAATGTTTTAAATTTACTTTAAATTCTATTTATCTTCCTTTAAACTTAAGACTAAATTTTATCTTAAATAAGATCTTAAACAATTCAAAACTTTTCTTATAGCTTAAAACAATTTAAATTTCAATTAAATTTAAATTCAAATCAATTTAAAAAAAATTACTTTTAAAATTTCAAAATTTAAACACAACTTCCAAACTCATTTTAGTTTTAACTCTTTTAAAACTCTTTCTACAATTCACACCTTCAATTCAAATGCAAATCATTTAATAGCAATTTAAATTTAAACCTTTATTTAAAAACTGAAGTTTAAATTTATTCCAGATTTAAAACTCAGATTTGAATTCAGTTTGAATTCCTAATTAAAATATTTAACCTTTCAATTCAAATGCAAAACACATATGCATTTACACTTGTGAGTTTGAAAACCAATTTAAATTTATAAACATAAATGATTTCAAATCTCAGAAAATCAAATTTGAATTCACATTCAAATTTCAGATTTCAAAATCCAGTTTAAACTTCAATTAGCAAATTTAAACTTCATATTTAAAAACAGAACAGTTTTCTGTTTTTATTAAAGAATCCAAATTTAAATTTCCTGAATTTAAATTATTTCTAAAAACCAAAATTCAAACTTGTTTGAATTCATATTTTAGATTCAGGTTTTAAAATCCTAAGTTTAAAATTAAGTTTGCATTTATTTCAAAATTTTATAAAATTGGAAAAGATTTACTGTTTTTTTTTCTTTAAAACCAAACTTGAATTTCTAAACTCACATTATTTCAAAATCAGAATTCAAACTATTTGAATTCATCTTTAGATTCAGGTTTAATCCTAAGTCAAATTTCCAGATTTAATCTCAAACTTTATTTTTTTTTTAAAATTCTTAAAACAGAACCAGGTTTCTGTTTTGTAAAATCTGAAACAATACATGATCCAGAGCCTAGCCAGTTTACTTCGAGTTAAAAGCCTCCCTGCTTCGAGTCGACACCCTACTTGCTTCGAGTCTCCACTCAAATAACCCGAGACAAAAACCCTGCAACCCACAATCTTCACAAACATGCACACTCCTCCCTGTGCACCATTTAACCCATCTCAGATCACCTCTGATCATCACCTCTGGCCATCCCCCCATCGATCACAATCCTCACATCACACCTGAACACCACAAAACCCAGAATTCAACTTGAATTTAATTTCAAGTTTTAAAAACCCAAACCTGTAACAGGCTAAACCCCATCACCTAAAACCTGTCATCACCAATATCTCCCAACTCCGGTCACCATTATCGACCAAACTCCGGCAAAAGCTTCATCACTACACCATCTACCATTACCCCAAACAGCTTTGAACCCGATGCATCTTTGAAGCCACAGGAATAAATTTCCTTATGCCCAGGTGAAACTAGGTTGACTACTGACATTTCCAAATCATTTCACCAAAATTTATTTGTAATCCAATTTGACATTTTTCCTATAATCTATGATAGATAAACTATCTCCAGAAGCAAATTCACTCAGATCAATTGCAAGCTTCAATTTATTTTGGCCAAAGTGTAAAATACAGTTTGGAACTGCATATTATTTTAACACTGTAAATTTGAAATTTTTGTTTTAAAAGTTCTTGAATTCACTTAATAATTCTATTTATAAACTTGAAACATGAATTTATGATACCTACATCTTCTAATTTTTACAAACTTTAGTTGTGTATTTATGCTTCAGACAACTCAGAACTAAAGCCTGTAAAAACTAAAAAAAATCATCTTATCATGGAATGAGCAAATTCCATTCAAGTGCTAATACAAGATAGTAATCAGATCAAGGGAGAAAACCATTTATCAAATTTAAACTTAAACTATGATAATCAGAACATTGGAAATCAAACATGCATGGCATTTCATATATACACAGGCAGATAAAAGAAAAACAGATTCAAAGATTTAACTTAACAAGAAAAACAAGCATGCATTCCTACTTGATTTATTTTAAATTAAGTGTTACTCACCTGTGACTAAAAAAAATGCAGAGCACTGTCCTTTAAAACTTTGAATGATGCCCCTTTTTTTTTTTAAACATGCAGGTTGCTTGCTTTTAAATCTTTGTTTGTGAATGATACTTCCAGATTGAAAAGAGAAATGCAGGTCTTCTGTTTGCATCATCTCCAGATTTGAAAATTCATAAAATGCAGGCTTCTAATGCTTTGAAATGCAGATTTGTATGCAGACCTATGCTGACAGGTAGCTTGCTTTTAAAACTTGCTTTAAAATGCTTCCAGCTTTGAAAAGAAATGCAAGTCCCTTGCTTCCATGGTTACATGCAGGTTTGTATATGGTTGAAGAATGTAGATTTGTTTTGAAACAGAGGAGTTTGAAAAGAGGAGCTACGGGCTTTAATGAAATGCAGATTTGAATTTTGAAGAATGCAGATTGTATATGGATGTGAGAATGTAATTTGGTTTTCTTTTTATCAAGGAATGAGAAAAGAATATGAATGAAGAGCAAGATGGTATGAATGTAGATTTTCAGAAAATGAATTAAAAGAAAATGAAAAAGAAATATTGACATTTGTCATTTTAAATTGTGATAAGTCTACACATGTTAATCCTAGGCTTTAATATATGTACACTTGTCTTATGATTAATAAACATGTTTAATTAAAGTTAATAAAGCATTAAGCTTTGTTAATTAAATCTTATACATAATTATGAATTAAATAATTCTCTAAAGAAATAAAGCAAAGTATTATAACAATATACAAGTAGTTTATTTGAAAAGAAACTCTTAAAACAAATTTATAAAAGAATTTGTAACATTTGAAGTTCAACTTTCAAACTTATTTTAGCTTTAACTCTTTAAACTCTTTCTATAATTTATACCTTTAATTCAAATGCAAATCATTTGAAAACAATTTAAATTTAAATCTTTAATTTAAAAACTGAAATCTAAATTTTAAATCCAAAATAAATCACAATTTCTATTTTCAAAACATATTAAAATTATACTATACTAATTTAACTAAAACAACTTATCTATTTAAAATATATACATAAATACATATACATTTATAAATAGGAAATAGATTTATTAACTCATTAAAAATAATTTCACAAATTAAATATTTAAATAAAGAAGATTATTGAAATCAAATCAAATTTATTAACAAAATTTATCAATTCAATATAAATTTAAACCCAGATTATTAAATTTATATTGTCCAAAATTCCGGGATATTACAATCCTTCCCCCTTAAAAGAATTTCGTCCTCGAAATTTAAAACAAAGGCAATTTAATAATCTATTTACAGATTTTATTTTAAAACACGGCATATGTTAAACATATGCCAATAACCAAAGCAATCAATTCACACAATCAAAACAAATCTAATTATCCAAAAGAATTTTGGATAAAATCTTCACAAGTTTCCCCGGTATATATATATATATCGGGATACTCGCTCTATAGAATACAATCAATCAATACTACTAAGCTATAGAGCTCCTAACAACCATTCTAAACAGAATATCAGACTACAGACGAGTCTGACTCAACAAACAAACCAACCTAAACTGCTGGTTCTACAACCAGAAATATCAAACACAAACTCCCTCAGAGATACGTGAAACACCCTGAATCCCAGTTATCCAAACTGGCAATTCAACTCCAGAAAACCAAACACTGATCTTACCAATCACAGAAGAAACCAAAACACTATGGAGCTAGCTTCCCAAACTTATAGCTCCTTGAATCAGAGAAAAACTTAACCAAAATCAAATCTCCAATTCCAGAATCCAAATTTCTCTGTCTCTTATCCATAAAAAATTTCGGACGATCCTGGGCTTACCAACATCCAACCTAATCAGCTCAACTCTTGCTGATTCCAAAAGAAACAGACTGAAGCAAAACAATCCAATGATCTCTTCAAGATCACCCAAAAACCAAGAACACACACCCAAACTGCTTCCGCTACACAACTCTGATCCGAAACAGAAGAAAATGCTGACAAAGAGCACAAGCACAGACTAAAACAACCCAGCACAGAAATATGGTTCCACATATCCATAAAGAAAACTCAGATGTCCCTCCTAAACCTGAGTTGCTTCACCAACTTTTACCTCAAGGAACCATTCATCTACTAACTGAACCACCAGATCCAATCCTGGAAAGAAAACTCGATCTCCAGACGCAGACAAACTCTGACTTCCAGAAGACATCCAGACAATCTCCAACAAACACAAGAGAACATACTATCGCAAGTCACTTTTGCGATCAACTCAGCCTAAATCCATAGTAACTGCTCTTTCTTTTAACCAAATAGAAGAGCTTATGCTGGCTTAGCCAACTTACCAGAGAAACGGATCTACTCTACTGCTTCTGAATTCCACTTCAGAAAAACTATCTAGCCAGAAGACTCCTACCAACTCAGAACACTCTGTTAAACTCAGCCACATCACCGAGCAGACTCACTTCTTACTCTTATTCCAAAGAAATATCTTCGGAAATATCCATAGTCACTGCATCTCATCACGCAGCTACTATTTCCTAAGATATCAAGATATCATCACTTGCTTGCTTCTGCCCTACCAACAGATCAAAACTCAATACTGCACTTCAAAGATGAACTCCGAACCTTTACGGGTTACCTTCAGAGATCGATGAAGTACTCATCAAAACAGAACCCACTCGAGACGGTATTAGATCTACAGCCTCGACAAATACACCTCCAACCTCAAACATTCAAACTCCAACCAGTGGTAGTCGTGTTACACACACTTCTACCTCATCTACCTTTATGACTTACATCGGATAAACCTGAACAGGTAATCCAACAGATAGGTAGAACCAAATATATATATATATATATATATTAAAAATACAAATACGCTCTCTCAAGAAAGACACCTCTACAGAGCCTAGGTATTCACTCAACCTAATGCTCTCTATTCAGAGCCTAAGTACTCACTCAACCTAATGCTCTGATACCAAAATGTCACGACCCGACTTTCCACTCCCGGAAAATCGCATCATGAATTAAGAAAGAAAGGGATAGAAGAAGAAAAGAAAGAAGAGAAGAAGAAACAACACAAGAATCTCAACAGCGGAAACGAATAAATTATATTAATAACAAAGTATTACATAGTATACATCAAATATCAGAGTACACAGACATATACAACACATACTAGACAGTTATAAATACCTGTCTAGTTATTACAACTCAATACAAACACAAGACTCAGAGATACCAAACACAGCGGAACTAAATAACTATACGCAGAAGCCTCCTGCTCCATATGCTCCTCCACAAATCGTCAAAGCAATCCTGAATCCTAACCTGAATTCCCTTGACTACTCATAAAAATTTGAGTACCCAAGAGTTAAAGAAAAACAGAAATAACTCCGGGTCAGACATGGGTCTGGTGTGAGTAACAGGTTAAAGTTGCTTAACTTTGAAAAACCTTTGAAAGAAAAGGTATCACGTAAGACTTCCCACACATAAACATGGAAAAGTTTTTACCTTACGCTAACCAAAACATTTGATAGGAAATCTGATGATATTATAATAGTGTCTAGGGTTTTCAAGTAAATAAGAAATAGCCGAAATTGTTACATCTATTAAATTCCAGCTACTAGCCACAAAAGTGGGTAATACAATCAAAACCGTTGGCACTTATTGGATTTTGGATTCCATACAATGGCAGGGCTACTGGGGTACCGCCCGTCACAGTACGTGGCCTAGATCAACGTACCGAGGATTACTCCCTTCATCCCCTGCAACACAAAGCCGGACCCGTTCCTTACTGAACAGTTCCAAATAAGACAACCCCGACGGTTGTCATGATCAACCGTCCCACACAGCCGAAATATAAAGGGACCTCTAGACAGGGGTAAATCTTACTCTCAAGTGGGGGCTACCCACGAAGCTTTGCTGCACCTCCCCTGTTTTAGCCATTCCCGGTTGATGAGGCTTGAGGTTACGATTTACCTTTATAGGACATATCACTTAGAATGCTCATCGTCCACCTGACGATGTTCTGAAAGCATTCAATCCATACAAGTTCGTTCCGGGTTCGAACGAAACCGAAGGCATCATCTCGTTACACTCGTTTTGGAATCACCCTCAGAGTTAACGACAATAACCCTTGCACTCTGATTCACCATCTCGAATCTATAAGACCTATTCCATCAAACTCATTACGGAATCACCCACAAAGTTATACTGACGTATAGCCCTTACACCTCGAGTCTTCACTCGCTCCACTTGGATTAACGACCTAACGTTATTTGGAATCGATGTGGTTTTCGGAATTCCAAATATGGAAACCCGATCCCGGTCTCATCGAAATCCAAAGCGTTTCTTTTAAGGTCCAAGTTGTTTTAAGTTTAAAACAGTTCAATTTATTATCTAAATGTATGCAGATAGATAATTCACAACATAACAGATAATCAATCTAATCATTATCAACAGATAATTCATACCAAATCAGATAATCTATATTATCATCCAAGAGCAACCAATGCACCCATATCACATACACTATTCATCTCATAATTGAGATTACAAACCAAACCAGTCAACCAATACCAATCATCAAACATAAGCAAATGATCAAATGATCACACTTCTATAATTAATTTAAAATGAATTAAATTAATTACTCAATCTCTAATTAATTTAAAATGAATTAAATTAATTACTTCATCATCAAAATCTGCTTAACTTAATCATCTATTGATTTCAAATCAATTTATAAATAATCATCTCATTAATCATTACTGATTAACTATCTCTAATTACAATAAGTAATTAGCATTTAATATTAATCACACAAGTTAATTGTATTAAACCCTACATATATATTAATCACCCTTGATTAATAACCATTCAGTAATTAACTACATTAATTACCCAACCCATAAATTAATTATTCTTAATTAATTATCTAAATTAATTCCCTTGATTAATTTCAAAGTATTTTAAATCCAAATTACTTCTATATCTTTAATTACATCCTGTAATTATTAATTAATTACTTCCTTAAGTAATTACAAATTTATTAATTACATAAATAATTATCAAACCATCCATAAATGTTTAAACCAATTAAACTTAATTAATTAATCTAAACAAATCACATTAACCTTAATTAATTACATTAAGTAATTAATTCACTAATTACTTTCATTAAGTAATTAAACCTAAACAATTGATTATTAATTAATTAATCTAATTAATTATTAAAATTTAATCACATTAATTAACTGTTAATGACTTCATTAACATTTCTTAATTACTTAATTAAGAAATTAACTTATATTAATCATCATTAATTATTAAGTAATTAATTATTTAATTATTATTTAATTAATCTCTAATTATTAATTAACTAAGTGTTAATTAAAATCTTAATTAATCATTAATCACTTGATTAAATAAATCTTAATCATAAAATAAAATTTAATTAATCATTCTTAATCATAGATTAATTAAACTAATTAATTAATCTCAAATTAAACTAATCATCATTAATTATTTAATTAAACATCCACATTATTAATTAATTAAATAATTAATATTCATCTTAATTACCTTAATAATTAAATGATTCCAATCATTAATCTTTTATTTATCTTTTAGATAAATATTTCTTATTAAATTAAGTATTTAAAAACAAAATGTTTTAAATTTACTTTAAATTCTATTTATCTTCCTTTAAACTTAAGACTAAATTTTATCTTAAATAAGATCTTAAACAATTCAAAACTTTTCTTATAGCTTAAAACAATTTAAATTTCAATTAAATTTAAATTCAAATCAATTTAAAAAAAATTACTTTTAAAATTTCAAAATTTAAACACAACTTCCAAACTCATTTTAGTTTTAACTCTTTTAAAACTCTTTCTACAATTCACACCTTCAATTCAAATGCAAATCATTTAATAGCAATTTAAATTTAAACCTTTATTTAAAAACTGAAGTTTAAATTTATTCCAGATTTAAAACTCAGATTTGAATTCAGTTTGAATTCCTAATTAAAATATTTAACCTTTCAATTCAAATGCAAAACACATATGCATTTACACTTGTGAGTTTGAAAACCAATTTAAATTTATAAACATAAATGATTTCAAATCTCAGAAAATCAAATTTGAATTCACATTCAAATTTCAGATTTCAAAATCCAGTTTAAACTTCAATTAGCAAATTTAAACTTCATATTTAAAAACAGAACAGTTTTCTGTTTTTATTAAAGAATCCAAATTTAAATTTCCTGAATTTAAATTATTTCTAAAAACCAAAATTCAAACTTGTTTGAATTCATATTTTAGATTCAGGTTTTAAAATCCTAAGTTTAAAATTAAGTTTGCATTTATTTCAAAATTTTATAAAATTGGAAAAGATTTACTGTTTTTTTTTCTTTAAAACCAAACTTGAATTTCTAAACTCACATTATTTCAAAATCAGAATTCAAACTATTTGAATTCATCTTTAGATTCAGGTTTAATCCTAAGTCAAATTTCCAGATTTAATCTCAAACTTTATTTTTTTTTTAAAATTCTTAAAACAGAACCAGGTTTCTGTTTTGTAAAATCTGAAACAATACATGATCCAGAGCCTAGCCAGTTTACTTCGAGTTAAAAGCCTCCCTGCTTCGAGTCGACACCCTACTTGCTTCGAGTCTCCACTCAAATAACCCGAGACAAAAACCCTGCAACCCACAATCTTCACAAACATGCACACTCCTCCCTGTGCACCATTTAACCCATCTCAGATCACCTCTGATCATCACCTCTGGCCATCCCCCCATCGATCACAATCCTCACATCACACCTGAACACCACAAAACCCAGAATTCAACTTGAATTTAATTTCAAGTTTTAAAAACCCAAACCTGTAACAGGCTAAACCCCATCACCTAAAACCTGTCATCACCAATATCTCCCAACTCCGGTCACCATTATCGACCAAACTCCGGCAAAAGCTTCATCACTACACCATCTACCATTACCCCAAACAGCTTTGAACCCGATGCATCTTTGAAGCCACAGGAATAAATTTCCTTATGCCCAGGTGAAACTAGGTTGACTACTGACATTTCCAAATCATTTCACCAAAATTTATTTGTAATCCAATTTGACATTTTTCCTATAATCTATGATAGATAAACTATCTCCAGAAGCAAATTCACTCAGATCAATTGCAAGCTTCAATTTATTTTGGCCAAAGTGTAAAATACAGTTTGGAACTGCATATTATTTTAACACTGTAAATTTGAAATTTTTGTTTTAAAAGTTCTTGAATTCACTTAATAATTCTATTTATAAACTTGAAACATGAATTTATGATACCTACATCTTCTAATTTTTACAAACTTTAGTTGTGTATTTATGCTTCAGACAACTCAGAACTAAAGCCTGTAAAAACTAAAAAAAATCATCTTATCATGGAATGAGCAAATTCCATTCAAGTGCTAATACAAGATAGTAATCAGATCAAGGGAGAAAACCATTTATCAAATTTAAACTTAAACTATGATAATCAGAACATTGGAAATCAAACATGCATGGCATTTCATATATACACAGGCAGATAAAAGAAAAACAGATTCAAAGATTTAACTTAACAAGAAAAACAAGCATGCATTCCTACTTGATTTATTTTAAATTAAGTGTTACTCACCTGTGACTAAAAAAAATGCAGAGCACTGTCCTTTAAAACTTTGAATGATGCCCCTTTTTTTTTTTAAACATGCAGGTTGCTTGCTTTTAAATCTTTGTTTGTGAATGATACTTCCAGATTGAAAAGAGAAATGCAGGTCTTCTGTTTGCATCATCTCCAGATTTGAAAATTCATAAAATGCAGGCTTCTAATGCTTTGAAATGCAGATTTGTATGCAGACCTATGCTGACAGGTAGCTTGCTTTTAAAACTTGCTTTAAAATGCTTCCAGCTTTGAAAAGAAATGCAAGTCCCTTGCTTCCATGGTTACATGCAGGTTTGTATATGGTTGAAGAATGTAGATTTGTTTTGAAACAGAGGAGTTTGAAAAGAGGAGCTACGGGCTTTAATGAAATGCAGATTTGAATTTTGAAGAATGCAGATTGTATATGGATGTGAGAATGTAATTTGGTTTTCTTTTTATCAAGGAATGAGAAAAGAATATGAATGAAGAGCAAGATGGTATGAATGTAGATTTTCAGAAAATGAATTAAAAGAAAATGAAAAAGAAATATTGACATTTGTCATTTTAAATTGTGATAAGTCTACACATGTTAATCCTAGGCTTTAATATATGTACACTTGTCTTATGATTAATAAACATGTTTAATTAAAGTTAATAAAGCATTAAGCTTTGTTAATTAAATCTTATACATAATTATGAATTAAATAATTCTCTAAAGAAATAAAGCAAAGTATTATAACAATATACAAGTAGTTTATTTGAAAAGAAACTCTTAAAACAAATTTATAAAAGAATTTGTAACATTTGAAGTTCAACTTTCAAACTTATTTTAGCTTTAACTCTTTAAACTCTTTCTATAATTTATACCTTTAATTCAAATGCAAATCATTTGAAAACAATTTAAATTTAAATCTTTAATTTAAAAACTGAAATCTAAATTTTAAATCCAAAATAAATCACAATTTCTATTTTCAAAACATATTAAAATTATACTATACTAATTTAACTAAAACAACTTATCTATTTAAAATATATACATAAATACATATACATTTATAAATAGGAAATAGATTTATTAACTCATTAAAAATAATTTCACAAATTAAATATTTAAATAAAGAAGATTATTGAAATCAAATCAAATTTATTAACAAAATTTATCAATTCAATATAAATTTAAACCCAGATTATTAAATTTATATTGTCCAAAATTCCGGGATATTACAATCCTTCCCCCTTAAAAGAATTTCGTCCTCGAAATTTAAAACAAAGGCAATTTAATAATCTATTTACAGATTTTATTTTAAAACACGGCATATGTTAAACATATGCCAATAACCAAAGCAATCAATTCACACAATCAAAACAAATCTAATTATCCAAAAGAATTTTGGATAAAATCTTCACAAGTTTCCCCGGTATATATATATATATCGGGATACTCGCTCTATAGAATACAATCAATCAATACTACTAAGCTATAGAGCTCCTAACAACCATTCTAAACAGAATATCAGACTACAGACGAGTCTGACTCAACAAACAAACCAACCTAAACTGCTGGTTCTACAACCAGAAATATCAAACACAAACTCCCTCAGAGATACGTGAAACACCCTGAATCCCAGTTATCCAAACTGGCAATTCAACTCCAGAAAACCAAACACTGATCTTACCAATCACAGAAGAAACCAAAACACTATGGAGCTAGCTTCCCAAACTTATAGCTCCTTGAATCAGAGAAAAACTTAACCAAAATCAAATCTCCAATTCCAGAATCCAAATTTCTCTGTCTCTTATCCATAAAAAATTTCGGACGATCCTGGGCTTACCAACATCCAACCTAATCAGCTCAACTCTTGCTGATTCCAAAAGAAACAGACTGAAGCAAAACAATCCAATGATCTCTTCAAGATCACCCAAAAACCAAGAACACACACCCAAACTGCTTCCGCTACACAACTCTGATCCGAAACAGAAGAAAATGCTGACAAAGAGCACAAGCACAGACTAAAACAACCTAGCACAGAAATATGGTTCCACATATCCATAAAGAAAACTCAGATGTCCCTCCTAAACCTGAGTTGCTTCACCAACTTTTACCTCAAGGAACCATTCATCTACTAACTGAACCACCAGATCCAATCCTGGAAAGAAAACTCGATCTCCAGACGCAGACAAACTCTGACTTCCAGAAGACATCCAGACAATCTCCAACAAACACAAGAGAACATACTATCGCAAGTCACTTTTGCGATCAACTCAGCCTAAATCCATAGTAACTGCTCTTTCTTTTAACCAAATAGAAGAGCTTATGCTGGCTTAGCCAACTTACCAGAGAAACGGATCTACTCTACTGCTTCTGAATTCCACTTCAGAAAAACTATCTAGCCAGAAGACTCCTACCAACTCAGAACACTCTGTTAAACTCAGCCACATCACCGAGCAGACTCACTTCTTACTCTTATTCCAAAGAAATATCTTCGGAAATATCCATAGTCACTGCATCTCATCACGCAGCTACTATTTCCTAAGATATCAAGATATCATCACTTTCTTGCTTCTGCCCTACCAACAGATCAAAACTCAATACTGCACTTCAAAGATGAACTCCGAACCTTTACGGGTTACCTTCAGAGATCGATGAAGTACTCATCAAAACAGAACCCACTCGAGACGGTATTAGATCTACAGCCTCGACAAATACACCTCCAACCTCAAACATTCAAACTCCAACCAGTGGTAGTCGTGTTACACACACTTCTACCTCATCTACCTTTATGACTTACATCGGATAAACCCGAACAGGTAATCCAACAGATAGGTAGAACCAAATATATATATATATATATATATTAAAAATACAAATACGCTCTCTCAAGAAAGACACCTCTACAGAGCCTAGGTATTCACTCAACCTAATGCTCTCTATTCAGAGCCTAAGTACTCACTCAACCTAATGCTCTGATACCAAAATGTCACGACCCGACTTTCCACTCCCGGAAAATCGCATCATGAATTAAGAAAGAAAGGGATAGAAGAAGAAAAGAAAGAAGAGAAGAAGAAACAACACAAGAATCTCAACAGCGGAAACGAATAAATTATATTAATAACAAAGTATTACATAGTATACATCAAATATCAGAGTACACAGACATATACAACACATACTAGACAGTTATAAATACCTGTCTAGTTATTACAACTCAATACAAACACAAGACTCAGAGATACCAAACACAGCGGAACTAAATAACTATATGCAGAAGCCTCCTGCTCCATATGCTCCTCCACAAATCGTCAAAGCAATCCTGAATCCTAACCTGAATTCCCTTGACTACTCATAAAAATTTGAGTACCCAAGAGTTAAAGAAAAACAGAAATAACTCCGGGTCAGACATGGGTCTGGTGTGAGTAACAGGTTAAAGTTGCTTAACTTTGAAAAACCTTTGAAAGAAAAGGTATCACGTAAGACTTCCCACACATAAACATGGAAAAGTTTTTACCTTACGCTAACCAAAACATTTGATAGGAAATCTGATGATATTATAATAGTGTCTAGGGTTTTCAAGTAAATAAGAAATAGCCGAAATTGTTACATCTATTAAATTCCAGCTACTAGCCACAAAAGTGGGTAATACAATCAAAACCGTTGGCACTTATTGGATTTTGGATTCCATACAATGGCAGGGCTACTGGGGTACCGCCCGTCACAGTACGTGGCCTAGATCAACGTACCGAGGATTACTCCCTTCATCCCCTGCAACACAAAGCCGGACCCGTTCCTTACTGAACAGTTCCAAATAAGACAACCCCGACGGTTGTCATGATCAACCGTCCCACACAGCCGAAATATAAAGGGACCTCTAGACAGGGGTAAATCTTACTCTCAAGTGGGGGCTACCCACGAAGCTTTGCTGCACCTCCCCTGTTTTAGCCATTCCCGGTTGATGAGGCTTGAGGTTACGATTTACCTTTATAGGACATATCACTTAGAATGCTCATCGTCCACCTGACGATGTTCTGAAAGCATTCAATCCATACAAGTTCGTTCCGGGTTCGAACGAAACCGAAGGCATCATCTCGTTACACTCGTTTTGGAATCACCCTCAGAGTTAACGACAATAACCCTTGCACTCTGATTCACCATCTCGAATCTATAAGACCTATTCCGTCAAACTCATTACGGAATCACCCACAAAGTTATACTGACGTATAGCCCTTACACCTCGATTCTTCACTCGCTCCACTTGGATTAACGACCTAACGTTATTTGGAATCGATGTGGTTTTCGGAATTCCAAATATGGAAACCCGATCCCGGTCTCATCGAAATCCAAAGCGTTTCTTTTAAGGTCCAAGTTGTTTTAAGTTTAAAACAGTTCAATTTATTATCTAAATGTATGCAGATAGATAATTCACAACATAACAGATAATCAATCTAATCATTATCAACAGATAATTCATACCAAATCAGATAATCTATATTATCATCCAAGAGCAACCAATGCACCCATATCACATACACTATTCATCTCATAATTGAGATTACAAACCAAACCAGTCAACCAATACCAATCATCAAACATAAGCAAATGATCAAATGATCACACTTCTATAATTAATTTAAAATGAATTAAATTAATTACTCAATCTCTAATTAATTTAAAATGAATTAAATTAATTACTTCATCATCAAAATCTGCTTAACTTAATCATCTATTGATTTCAAATCAATTTATAAATAATCATCTCATTAATCATTACTGATTAACTATCTCTAATTACAATAAGTAATTAGCATTTAATATTAATCACACAAGTTAATTGTATTAAACCCTACATATATATTAATCACCCTTGATTAATAACCATTCAGTAATTAACTACATTAATTACCCAACCCATAAATTAATTATTCTTAATTAATTATCTAAATTAATTCCCTTGATTAATTTCAAAGTATTTTAAATCCAAATTACTTCTATATCTTTAATTACATCCTGTAATTATTAATTAATTACTTCCTTAAGTAATTACAAATTTATTAATTACATAAATAATTATCAAACCATCCATAAATGTTTAAACCAATTAAACTTAATTAATTAATCTAAACAAATCACATTAACCTTAATTAATTACATTAAGTAATTAATTCACTAATTACTTTCATTAAGTAATTAAACCTAAACAATTGATTATTAATTAATTAATCTAATTAATTATTAAAATTTAATCACATTAATTAACTGTTAATGACTTCATTAACATTTCTTAATTACTTAATTAAGAAATTAACTTATATTAATCATCATTAATTATTAAGTAATTAATTATTTAATTATTATTTAATTAATCTCTAATTATTAATTAACTAAGTGTTAATTAAAATCTTAATTAATCATTAATCACTTGATTAAATAAATCTTAATCATAAAATAAAATTTAATTAATCATTCTTAATCATAGATTAATTAAACTAATTAATTAATCTCAAATTAAACTAATCATCATTAATTATTTAATTAAACATCCACATTATTAATTAATTAAATAATTAATATTCATCTTAATTACCTTAATAATTAAATGATTCCAATCATTAATCTTTTATTTATCTTTTAGATAAATATTTCTTATTAAATTAAGTATTTAAAAACAAAATGTTTTAAATTTACTTTAAATTCTATTTATCTTCCTTTAAACTTAAGACTAAATTTTATCTTAAATAAGATCTTAAACAATTCAAAACTTTTCTTATAGCTTAAAACAATTTAAATTTCAATTAAATTTAAATTCAAATCAATTTAAAAAAAATTACTTTTAAAATTTCAAAATTTAAACACAACTTCCAAACTCATTTTAGTTTTAACTCTTTTAAAACTCTTTCTACAATTCACACCTTCAATTCAAATGCAAATCATTTAATAGCAATTTAAATTTAAACCTTTATTTAAAAACTGAAGTTTAAATTTATTCCAGATTTAAAACTCAGATTTGAATTCAGTTTGAATTCCTAATTAAAATATTTAACCTTTCAATTCAAATGCAAAACACATATGCATTTACACTTGTGAGTTTGAAAACCAATTTAAATTTATAAACATAAATGATTTCAAATCTCAGAAAATAAAATTTGAATTCACATTCAAATTTCAGATTTCAAAATCCAGTTTAAACTTCAATTAGCAAATTTAAACTTCATATTTAAAAACAGAACAGTTTTCTGTTTTTATTAAAGAATCCAAATTTAAATTTCCTGAATTTAAATTATTTCTAAAAACCAAAATTCAAACTTGTTTGAATTCATATTTTAGATTCAGGTTTTAAAATCCTAAGTTTAAAATTAAGTTTGCATTTATTTCAAAATTTTATAAAATTGGAAAAGATTTACTGTTTTTTTCTTTCTTTAAAACCAAACTTGAATTTCTAAACTCACATTATTTCAAAATCAGAATTCAAACTATTTGAATTCATCTTTAGATTCAGGTTTAATCCTAAGTCAAATTTCCAGATTTAATCTCAAACTTTATTTTTTTTTTAAAATTCTTAAAACAGAACCAGGTTTCTGTTTTGTAAAATCTGAAACAATACATGATCCAGAGCCTAGCCAGTTTACTTCGAGTTAAAAGCCTCCCTGCTTCGAGTCGACACCCTACTTGCTTCGAGTCTCCACTCAAATAACCCGAGACAAAAACCCTGCAACCCACAATCTTCACAAACATGCACACTCCTCCCTGTGCACCATTTAACCCATCTCAGATCACCTCTGATCATCACCTCTGGCCATCCCCCCATCGATCACAATCCTCACATCACACCTGAACACCACAAAACCCAGAATTCAACTTGAATTCTATTTCAAGTTTTAAAAACCCAAACCTGTAACAGGCTAAACCCCATCACCTAAAACCTGTCATCACCAATATCTCCCAACTCCGGTCACCATTATCGACCAAACTCCGGCAAAAGCTTCATCACTACACCATCTACCATTACCCCAAACAGCTTTGAACCCGATGCATCTTTGAAGCCACAGGAATAAATTTCCTTATGCCCAGGTGAAACTAGGTTGACTACTGACATTTCCAAATCATTTGACCAAAATTTATTTGTAATCCAATTTGACATTTTTCCTATAATCTATGATAGATAAACTATCTCCAGAAGCAAATTCACTCAGATCAATTGCAAGCTTCAATTTATTTTGGCCAAAGTGTAAAATACAGTTTGGAACTGCATATTATTTTAACACTGTAAATTTGAAATTTTTGTTTTAAAAGTTCTTGAATTCACTTAATAATTCTATTTATAAACTTGAAACATGAATTTATGATACCTACATCTTCTAATTTTTACAAACTTTAGTTGTGTATTTATGCTTCAGACAACTCAGAACTAAAGCCTGTAAAAACTAAAAAAAATCATCTTATCATGGAATGAGCAAATTCCATTCAAGTGCTAATACAAGATAGTAATCAGATCAAGGGAGAAAACCATTTATCAAATTTAAACTTAAACTATGATAATCAGAACATTGGAAATCAAACATGCATGGCATTTCATATATACACAGGCAGATAAAAGAAAAACAGATTCAAAGATTTAACTTAACAAGAAAAACAAGCATGCATTCCTACTTGATTTATTTTAAATTAAGTGTTACTCACCTGTGACTAAAAAAAATGCAGAGCACTGTCCTTTAAAACTTTGAATGATGCCCTTTTTTTTTTTTAAACATGCAGGTTGCTTGCTTTTAAATCTTTGTTTGTGAATGATACTTCCAGATTGAAAAGAGAAATGCAGGTCTTCTGTTTGCATCATCTCCAGATTTGAAAATTCATAAAATGTAGGCTTCTAATGCTTTGAAATGCAGATTTGTATGCAGACCTATGCCGACAGGTAGCTTGCTTTTAAAACTTGCTTTAAAATGCTTCCAGCTTTGAAAAGAAATGCAAGTCCCTTGCTTCCATGGTTACATGCAGGTTTGTATATGGTTGAAGAATGTAGATTTGTTTTGAAACAGAGGAGTTTGAAAAGAGGAGCTACAGGCTTTAATGAAATGCAGATTTGAATTTTGAAGAATGCAGATTGTATATGGATGTGAGAATGTAATTTGGTTTTCTTTTTATCAAGGAATGAGAAAAGAATATGAATGAAGAGCAAGATGGTATGAATGTAGATTTTCAGAAAATGAATTAAAAGAAAATGAAAAAGAAATATTGACATTTGTCATTTTAAATTGTGATAAGTCTACACATGTTAATCATAGGCTTTAATATATGTACACTTGTCTTATGATTAATAAACATGTTTAATTAAAGTTAATAAAGCATTAAGCTTTGTTAATTAAATCTTATACATAATTATGAATTAAATAATTCTCTAAAGAAATAAAGCAAAGTATTATAACAATATACAAGTAGTTTATTTGAAAAGAAACTCTTAAAACAAATTTATAAAAGAATTTGTAACATTTGAAGTTCAACTTTCAAACTTATTTTAGCTTTAACTCTTTAAACTCTTTCTATAATTTATACCTTTAATTCAAATGCAAATCATTTGAAAACAATTTAAATTTAAATATTTAATTTAAAAACTGAAATCTAAATTTTAAATCCAAAATAAATCACAATTTCTATTTTCAAAACATATTAAAATTATACTATACTAATTTAACTAAAACAACTTATCTATTTAAAATATATACATAAATACATATACATTTATAAATAGGAAATAGATTTATTAACTCATTAAAAATAATTTCACAAATTAAATATTTAAATAAAGAAGATTATTGAAATCAAATCAAATTTATTAACAAAATTTATCAATTCAATATAAATTTAAACCCAGATTATTAAATTTATATTGTCCAAAATTCCGGGATATTACAGCCTGAACCTGAGAAGGAGTCATGGATGACTCTGATAAAGAACTATCTACAGAGTGGAATCCTTCCGGACAAGAGGAATGAATGATATCAACTCCTTCGTAAAGTTGCAATATTTATCATGAAAGAATGGGTACTTTACAGGAAAGGATTCTCTGTCCCTATGCTTAGGTGTGTCACCAACAATGAGGCCAAGCTAGTCCTGAAGGAAGTTTTCAATGGGGCATGTGGCGACCACGCATAGTGGCAAACCGTAGCGAAGAAGATCCTTCGCTGCGGGTGTTTTTGGCCAACTGTCAATTGAGACGTAGTAGATTACATAAGAAGGTGTGATAAATGCCATAGATTCACTAAGATACCGAGATCCCCACCAATGGAGATTACTCAAATGGTTAATCTATGGCCATTTGATTAATATCATTGATGTATTGCCAATGTCTAAAGGTGGCGCAAAGTACGTCATCGTCGTAGTTGATTACTTCACCAAATAGGCTGAGGCGGAGCCTTTAGCCACAATCACTACAAAAAAAGTAATCAACTTCATGGACAGAAAAATCATCTGTCATTTTGGGATTCCACAAACGTTTATCTTCGATAATTGGACCCAATATGTCAGTACCAAATTCAAAGACTTCTGCCGCAAGCACATTATCGAGAAGAGATTTGCTGCAGTTGCACACCCTAAAGCAAATGGACAGGTTAAAGAAGTGCACAAGATTATCAAGTCCATTCTCAAAATGTGGTTGGAGAAGGCTAGGGTCAAGTGGGTCGATGAATTACCACTAGCACTCTAGGCTTATTGGACGACCCATTAGTCAGCGACTGGCAACTCTTCATTTGCCCTAGCATATGAATCAAAGGCTATGATCCCGGTTGAACTTAAAGTACATTCTCATCGAGCAACACGCTATAATCCATGGAAAAATGAAAAACTCCTGCTGGAATCTGTCAATATGATCGATGAGAAGTGCAGTGAAGCTTAATTGAGAGAAACTGTGCACCAAAACTGAGTCGCCCAATATTACAATACCAAGGTCAGGACTAGAATGATTGAAATCGGTGACCTCGCCCTTAAATGAAATTTTCCTAGCCCTAGGAACTTGGGCTCAACTTGGGAAGGTCCGTATGTGATCTAGCAAAAACTTGGAGATGGCACGTTCAAGTTAGCAATAGTGGGTAGGATATTACTCCCGCTGGAGTGGAATGGCGAACACTTACGACGTTATTTCATTTGAATGTAAATTTGTGCATACTTTCCATATAACCAAACAAAATCTATCATTTTTGATATTTTATAAAAGAAACGACTTTCGGAGGTCAAAAACTGGTACGTACTCAATTTTACACTATGAATGGTGTTATGTTTAAATAAACATGCATGTGCAAAATCCAGGGGTGCAGGTGCCCGAAGATAGGCACCGACTAAACTTCCGCAGTCCATGATCGAACACATGAATTTTGACCAAATTCGGTGTCCGAAGATAGACGCCAAACAACTCTTTAGCCCAAAACTTAGGGGTGGAAGTATAAATTCTTAGAGGTTGAATGAGACAGTTCACCTTTACCGCTCATGCCTAGAGTTTGGAAAAGATCCACACCTTGCCCAGAGTAGGCAAGACAAAAGGTCTATACCTGAGACATGCGAGATCTTATTTACCAACATTGACTAACACCCGAAGTTAGGCATGATCGAAGGCAAACAGATGAGAATGATTAAACTGCTATGATTAAGTGGTTAACTCTGACCACCACTTAGAGTTTGGCCATGTAAGCACATGCACTTTAAAGAAGGATGTCCAGAGAGACATCTAAAGGTGAATTACTACAATCAATGCCCAATCACACTTGAAACATCATTAAAAGGAATGCTAAGTTAACCTTTAAAGTAATCAGAACTTGACCAAGTTTCATAGTCGAATATGGTCATGTTCAAATAGACATCCTGAAGAACATTCTTAACCCAAAAACAATGAAATGGACTAAAGACTTAGTTCGATGAAGACGATGAGAAGTGGATCGCAAATGCATTAAATGTAGAGTGCACTTCTCAAACACTTAGGCAAATGAAAATTCATATAAAACTTGTACAAAACAAAAGTCTTTTTATTCACATCAAAACAAAGCCATTTTATGTGTACATGATCAACATTTAACACCTGAAATAGAAAAAAAGGTAGATTTAAACCTAAATGATCTTGTAAAGGAGTAAATTCACGACTATCGAGCTCGAAATGACAAATCATGAGAGCATATTCTAATTTTTATAGTCTCAAATGTTAGCGAAGCGTTGTAACGAATGGACATGATGTGACTCTTGCTGGAAGGATTCAAAGAAAGGGTAACAACTATTTGAAACATGGATTAGAGCCCGATATGGAAATCCTGACTTGTCTCGATTCAAAGCAAATCGTGTTTGCAATAAGATGCACTTTGGAGGGCAAGTTTTATCTAGCCTTTTGACCAGGCAGTAGCTAGACTGATTAGACGGATAGAACTTGAAAGATATTACGGTAGAAGGCCCCAGAGAGATAGCCATAAAATCCACAAACTAAGTACAACCAAGATCATGAGGCTGAAATAAGGCCGCTCCAAGAGAATCAAAGCACGATCCATCAAGGTGATGGATTGGTAATAATCCACAGTATTGATCCATAGAATCTTCTTAGATGTGCTCCATTTTCCTCTTACAACCAAGTATTGATGTTTGAAGTCCATTCCCATTTCTATAGATCGATTGCATGGCAGATGGCAACAACTATACTCCTCCACTGATCCATCCAATTATCTCAGAAGCAAGCTCATAGCAAGGAGAACAAGTTGAGAAACACAAAGCTAACGATATATCACTTTAATCCAAAGTGGCCAGAACCATCCATAAAAAAATCTTATGAATCAATACTGATCCATGCCTCTGGATCGGTACTAATTCATAGCCGCTTGCAGACTTGGCCATGTTTTCTCGAGAGAAACTACTGCTACATCATGGAGAACATGGAGGAGGATGTGCTAGAGCTTCTCCCGGCGACCTAAAGCTATAAATAGGCATGGAGGGGCTTCATTTCATGGATCTTTCTAACTCTCTAGTGATTTTATAGATATTTCTTGTAATTAGCTTTTGATGGTACCAAACGATAAGAACAACGGTTGTAAAACAAAGATATCATCGATAAAATCTCAGGTAAATGTAGGCAACAATTAGCCGAACCACTATAAATGTGTGTTGTTCTGTTTTCTCTCATTTTCATTTGCTTTTCATCACTTTTTATTCTCTACATAATCTACTCGGTGTTTGTGCCATTATTGGTACTAATATATATAAAACATCATTTACAAATATAAAGTTCAAATATCACTCTTACCTAAAATAACCGACTCTTTATAAACAATTCTTTTAAATGATCCACACTTCCTTAAATACATTAATTTTACTCAAATACCAACATTTGCGGAAAAAAAATTGTATCTCGTACTAGTGTTTAGTGATCTAAGTCGAATACGTGTGCACCCACATCGATCAAAATCCTTAACAAAATCAAAAGACAAGTTAACACAATTTTTATTTCCAAAATAGCTATAAGCATTATTTTCATAAATTATTTATTGTACTTATTTCAATAAAACTTTCATTAACTTTATTTTCAAATACAACTCAATATTATCTATCGTGTACATATACACACTTTTCAAAAGATTTCAAATTACAGTATTTACTTGGCATTCTAAATCATTTAATATTTATTATTATAATCAATATTTGTGTATGTCATAAATCTTGTATGTTATAAATCTTTACTTCTATCTAATACTCCATAACTTCAAAACATTTCCAAATTACCTTTGATTACTATCATATATAAAAATTTGGTTTACAACAAACCATTTCAACATTTTACAATATCAATCAAAAACCACTCATATTCATTTACAATAAATATAAATCAATACTGAGATTCACTTCATATCATAAACAAAAAACTCAAATTTCAAAACTAAATTCAACTTTAACAATTTCGAATATCCAAACAAACATAAGAGACTAAAATAAATATACGTAGCAGAAACTAATAAATAGATTTCCCATTACCCACTCTGATCGAAATCAAATCAAAATACAACTACGCAATATCAAACCAAACACTACAATACAATATAATAGCATCCAATATCATAAATATAAGTACTTCTAATTGGACTAACTCTTTTCGTCCTTATGATAACCGCCATATACCACCGACACAAATAATAAGTAAATAGTATGTTGTAGTCATGCTCGACCAATATAGGATGATCATTTAGATGAGTAATAACAAACACATCATATAACCTGTCATATCTCACGGTGCATGGGTAAGATATAGTATCATAGATATAACAGAAGAGATAGTAATAACTATATGAACAAATCACCATCAGAGTAACACATCCACAGAGTTATATATCAAATATAGTAGAGTTTATACAACTGAAGTAAACTTAATAACTATCTTAAATACAAGTAATAAGCAGTCACGGCTAAGGCTCCCAGTGTTGCACGGTGGAATAGGATTAAAATCCGTATAATAATATAATACGAGGTAGCTCCATCCAACTCGTCTTTCGAACAGCTACTGCGTGAGCTAGACTTTTATCTACTCTAATCATTTAAGAGTACTCGAGATAAGAAGAATCAAAGCATAAAACATTAAGTCGTACAATAGTCTGGTGTGAGCGGTAAATGAATCTCAAATACCATACATGTAAATATAGTAAGGAAGAAGAGTACATGGACCATGCCTAACCTATCCCTGCAACCAAAGAGTTACCACATAACATTAAGATATATATACCACTCAATACTATCGTAAAAGTATACTACGAACCAAGCATAAGAGTGTCAGCACTCTGGGTATTCCTATCTCCAATATCTCCTCCTACTAAAGAAAGCAACCAAAAAAACCATAGCATCCATTAAACAATCCTAACTACTACTCCATGTGCTCTGAATATATGAGAACTCGTATGGCCTCCTTACTACCAAGGACTAGAGGAAATCCCAGTTCTCGTTGTACTCTCGTACCTCACAGAGCTGGATGCATATTATGCAGCCAAAGCTGGACACTAGACCCAAAGCCACGGGTCTAAGTATTCGGATCCTTGCTACCAATCCATAGGCGTCCCCATATTTAGTACCCATGTTGCGAGCACAACCGAAAACACTTTGAGCATCAATGATTCCTTAGCAAATATACTCGAGCCCCCCTTTGCTCCATTTGGATAATGAGCCCTTCTTGCTCAGTCCAGTTTTCATTATTCACGAGGAACTATAACAACCTTGTTGTTGGTTGCCTGATTAATTAGACCTAGTTAGGGATAATTAATTCTAAATTTGGATTTGTGAAATTTAACTATGAAATTAAATCTAGTTTTATGAATAATTGAATTGCTTATCTTAATTAATTTTAAGATAACTTTGGAAAATGTTGTGAACGTTGTTAAGTGTTAATATTGTGATTTATTATTATAAAATGAGAAATTGTAATTATAATTTATTTTGTTTTAATTAAAAATGATAAGAATAACTTTATCTTGTGAATGGGTTTGATAAATTATGAATGGTTATAACAATGTTAAATAAAACCTTAGTTAAAATGTAAAATATTGCTTTATAAATTATTAACACTTAGTATTTTTGTAACACTTGGCAATTGGGTCCATACCAGAAACCACTTAGCCCATTTAAGAGAAGCTTCCTTCTCATTTGATGAAAAGAGTACGTTCTTTTCTAAAAGCTTAGAAAACCAGAGAACTCAATTCCTCTTTCAAAACCTAGAGGGAAAAAAATCCAATTTCTTCTTCAATTCATGGTAAATTAAACATCTTTAGGAGCTTATTTGTGTAGGTAATCATCTCTAGCTTAAATACATCTCAACTGTGATTTGAATTCTCAATTTACAGTAAATTAAATTAGGGCTTCTGGGTATATTTTGGATTGATTTTTTTTTTAGGGTTTGCTAGTTTGGAAATTTGGGCTGAAGTGATAATATCGATTGTTGAATTAAAGGATAGAGGTGAGTTAATCACTTACATGCCTATTTATAAATCTTTGTTTGATGCAAATTATTGTTTGAATGATTATTGATTTAATTATATGCAATTTGGTTGAAAACTTGTGTGATTATTGTGTTATTGTTTGTTGGAAATTTGATAAAAAAAGGTAGCTGCAGTAAAACAACAATAATATATGGTAGAATAATTCAAATTGACTCAATTTATTTATGGTAGAAAGATCTTTCAATTAGCTACAAGTTTTCTTTTAATCATATTTCTAAATTCTGCTGTTAAATTGGTTGAAATTGAGTTTGAAACTATTGTTATAGCACAGCCATATAAGAATTTTCTGAGTTAATATCTGAAAGTAAAATGGACATAACTTTCGATTGATAAATCCAATTGTGTTGAATATTTTTGTTGTAGAAAGAAAATTTTTTAAGGAAGAACTTTTGCTTTATTTACTTTCTCATATTTTGAAGATTATTTAGGTCAAAATCAGGTTTTTTAACAGAGTAATAGTCTTTGCCGTGTCAAATTTCTATAGTAGATATTGTTAGTAATTAAAGCATAACTTTCTCGTTTCTTATTGGATTTTGATAAAATTTAAAGTTCTGGAAATCTTAAACTTTGTGCTACAACTTTCATGTTGTAAGTTTCTGCATACCCTATTATTTAAAGGGCGGAAATTGGGTTTGAAACTGAGGTACATGCTCCACTCTGTCGATTTTCGGAATTGAAACCTAAAACTAAAATTAGCCATAACTTTCTCGTTATTGATCGAAATTTGATAATTTTGGATGTTCCGGAAAGCATAAATGATGTAATACTTGTTTAATGTTTTGAGTTTTCTTAAATTTTGATGTTAGTTTGGTCAAAAACGTGTTTGATTTTTGCTATTCCGAGACAAAATGACAGAAGTTGTGAAATTCAAATCTCAGAATTGTTTTATCCATAACTTTTACATTTCTTATAGGAATTCGGTAATTTTTAATGTTCTACAAATCTTATGATGTCATGTACAACTTTTATGTCTTGTGTTTTCTCAAATTGTGTGCTTAAAAGAGGAAAACTGAACAAACAAAACACAGGCCTGGGCAAAACGCCAAAGTTTATTCCTGTGTATCTTGAATTATTGCACCAGCTTTTGGTGCTTTCTCTTATGTTTTCCGAACATGGTTTTGATGCTCTTTTCAGTGAAAATATTGAGAGCTTTATATCACATATACTCTGGTATTGAATCATGTATTTTCTTAGATTGTTCGAGCAAGTCTTTGACGATAAATTTTAATATAGATCTTGACTGTTGTATTATCTTATTCAAGGGATAAACCATGCTTATTGTGATTATTTTTGGGTTGCTTATACTATATAGAAGCACGGATTTTCACGAATCCTTCATTGGAATTTTAATGGATTTTAATGATTCATTGTGTAATGTTTTCATTGTGATTCCGAGCGCATATGCATGTATTTTCAAACTATTTTTCCAACAGTGTTCATATTCTAGCTATTGCTCTAAGAAATATATTTTACAAAGTGATTTCATATAAAAAATGATACTATTAATATTTCTAAATTATAAAGAGATTTTCAACATCGATTTCTTAAATATTTTCTGAAATTTATTTCAAAACCTGATTTAGCAAAAATATATTTTCTATAAAAAGACACACGTTTCTCACTTTTCGGGCGTATGAGATAGAGAATTAAACGATTTAGTAAAACATGTGGTATGGGACACATGAGTTTTCTGTTTTGATTAATTCCGGAATTGTACGATCGAAACCTCTTGAGTATTGTATCTTGAGTTGATATTTAAGATTTTCAGTTCCTATTATTGGAATTATCCGAGTAGCCAATATTTGGCGAGTTGAGATGTTCGAGATCTCCTATTATAGGAGTAAAAATCGATGAGAACCACTTAAAGATGTTTTTTTACTTGCTGATGAGATGAGGTGAGTCTTGAGATGAGATTTCCCTTTTCGGGGATTATGGTTTATGAGAAACCATTATGAGATTTATTTGCATTTGTCGATGATACGAGGTAAGCTTCTTTATGATGATTTTATGATGTTGAGATGTATTATGATAGTTTTTACTTGTCGATGAGATGAGACAAGTCATGATGCCATTAGTACTTGTCAATGATACAGGACGAGTAGGGTATTGTATTTACTCGTCAATGAGATAAGGCTGAGTATATTTTCATGACATTTATGATGTTTTACCATTGTGGTACCAACTAACGGCTAGTAAACCGTTAAGTGCGAACGTATGGTATGGGACACACGTTAACACCTATTGGGTTCCCATCCGAGAAGTTGAGACACATTCACGATGTTTACTAGTACTACAAACCACGAGTACTCGATTGGAGTCATCACGATGTAGTTGCTACTCTGATCATCACGATGTTATTAACTCGGGTCTTTGTGACTGGGAGTCATTATGATGTTATAGACTATTGTCATTCATGATGTTCACGATGTTAAGATGTTATTTGACTCCAGTCATCACAATGTTTACGGTACCAAATAGTAGTACTAGTCATGATGTAACGCGCGTAGCATTGCTTCGGCATGCAATCGAGGATCTGGCCAATCTCGGATTTCTTAAGTTTTGATGTTTTAGACTTTACCATTTTTAGATGATTATTACATTGATAGCCTAGTGCCAGATGAGATGTATACATATATGGTGAAATCATTTATGATGTTACTCTTTGATTGAGTTATTTGCATTATGGATTGATGATTTGATGATTTTATAGACTACTTGATGTTAAGATGGAGTTGAGATGCATATATTTATTTATACTGATGAGATGAGGTATAAATGATTATGAAGAATCTTTTATGATGAGTTTTAGTAATGGATTTGAGATGTATCTATATTCATACCGATGAGACGAGGCATGAATAAGTATAATGCTTCTTTTATGATTGGGTTTTATATTTCCTTGAATGATCCTTGGGATGTGCCAATGAGATGAGGCACATCCATATACGTTTTATTCTATATATGAAGGATATGTACCTTTGATGTATTGCTATATTGACGACCACTTCTAAGAAGATAGTTGAATCATTTGAAGTAATTATCTATATTCTTTTATAACGCCGATGATATGAGGCAAAAGCGGTGTTTATTGAGTCTTATCTTTAAATCTTAGCTCGATAATGTTCCATTTGCTTAAGTGTCAGTTATGCCACTTAAGTATGACTTTATCATCATTATCTCTTCTAATTGCCAAGAAGAGATGTTGTCCTTTCTTATGATGTTGAAACCCTATTTAGGGCATGACATCCTTTAAGAAAAAGGATACCATAGCTTTCACCTACTTATCCTTATCGATTATTCTATTTACCCAATGATTTTAGCTAGCCTGACCCGTGTGTTTTAACTCGGGTCAGATCGAGTTGTTTCAGGTATCATCTATTGGACTTAGCTTGAAGTTGATGTTGGATATCAGCTCTTCTTTCTCTTGAGTAGTTTATGTTCTTTCGCATACTCTGATATATTTATATTTGATTCGATGTATATGGTGTGATCGAGTACCAACGTTATTGCATTCATATTGTATTGTACTAAGCATGTATCGGTGTATATGTACATATATGATGTTGATTACTATTCTGTGACGTGCTTTTCATTTAGTTATTGTATTTTGTTCTGATAGATCCGTAAGCCACCTATAGTTTTGGATTAAGCATTTACTGGGTAGGTCGATCCAGTTGAGATAGAAAAGAAAAATCATATTTCATTTATCGACGTATTCAGTAGATGTTTAAGACAAAATTATAGATGGTCGCCCTTAACCAGCCATATTCTCCACTTTAGTAGACGGAATTACTTGTTAATTCTCCTTACTAAGATGGGTATCGAGGTGGGGCGTTATAGCTTGGTATCAGAGCTGCGGTCAGAAAAAAGTAGAATAACCACAGAGCAGTACGTATATCATGATACGTCGAAGTACAATACAAGTGAATCGTTGTCCTTTATTCGATCTTGTTTTCGAATTGAGCCTTGATTCTTTTTCGAGTTTTGGGATTATTGAGATGGATTATGTCTAGGAAAATATTTATTGTATTCAGTAGTATTCCATAATAAAGTTTGATGTCATCTTATCTTATAAATAATCCTATTTGGGATTATTCTATTCTTAGTTTTTTCGATACGAGTGAGTTCGTATCGATGGAGCTGATTGATTTCTGGGAGCATTCTTGTTGCATTCCTTTGAGAGTTGTGAAGCATTTAAAGTTTTCTATTTGTTGCTGCTTTAGTGAGTGTATTTATTTGTTACTCACGATCTTGAGATGGATTGACTTATTTGATATTAAGTCCAATCCTTTGTTTTTTTAGGATCCTATTGTATATTTAGGTTTCCTATTTTGATTGGTTTATTATTTCTATCACTTTGGAATGTTAATGATGATTTCGAAGTTTCTGAATTCACTCTTGAGTATCGAGAAGTTGATGATATATCTTGAATTCCAGTCAAAGTGACTTTGTTGAGTGTTGATGAGTCTGTTTGGGTTTGATGTCCAACTGGGCAATCGAGTGTTGAATTAACCTTATTCCTGGCTTTTAGCCTTCGGCTATCCTTCCACGAGGACATCCACTAAGGAATGCGGTGAGTTTCTAGATTGTTCGAGTTTGATTGAGTTTATCATTTAGTTTTTTTTGAGTTGTCCTTTTCAGATACTCAATCGATGTTATTCTTTGTAGCATTACTTTGTTTGAAGTAATGATTTATTGTTTGTGTGCTTCATCTCTTTCGAGAAGAATATCTTGCTTATCCTATATCTTGATGATTTTTGGGAGTGGCTCGTGACATCGTAAGATTGACGAACGCTCTATCTCCTTCTGTTGATTTTGAGAATCGAATATTTTGGGAATAACTCGATGCATTCTCTTAATGTTCTTTGGTTTGAGTTTTGAAGCTATATAAATATGGTTTTTAAAGAGAAATTTGAGATTTGAGATATTTAAAAAAAATCAAAGAATATTTTGAGAATAAATTTACATGAGTAGTATTTCTTTTATAGAAATAATTTGAGAGTGTTGGGTTGTCCATCGAGTAGTTAAGAGTTCTGGTCGGTACGCTTGATCAACGTTATCGATAGGAATCTCCTAAATGCTATGATGAGGCAATCAGACACGATGGTTTGTGTTTTAAAAAAATTATATTTTGAAAATAATATTTTGGGATTATAAATTAAATTTACTTTTGAATGGTAATTGCAGCCATTGATTTTAGAGACGAGTAACAGAGTGGCGAGGCAATTTTGATCGTTCGATCGACTCTGCAGCCAACATATATATCTATTTATTAGAGATTCTATGGAGAGGCAATGCCATTTATTTATTTATTTATTTTGAAATTATAAAAATGAGAATAAGAGAGAATATTCTTGAGCAATACTTTATTGAAAATATATTTTGAGATTTTAGAATCTATTTTATATACATTGGATGTTTTAAGAGAAGCCTTATAAGAGAACTTGAAGATTGTTTTTAAACTATTTAAGTGGTTTAATAAAAAGAGTAAAGAGAATTTAAACCCTTAATTTATTTTAAGGATTGTTATTATGGATTTACAAATTTCTTTGGAAATTAATTTTGAAGTAAGAGAAGAAATTTGGACTTTTAATTTGAGTTTTAAATTACTTACTAAGTAATATAATAAAGAGTTGGAAAATTTTCAAATAATGAAAATTCATATTTTAAATTTAAAAGTTGTTGAGGTTTAAAAATTCTAAATATCTTGGATTGAAAATAATTTGAGCTTATATCCTTTTTTCTTATGTATCTTCTGTCCTTGAGTTAATATCAACGACATTCATTTTCATGGTCGTTCGAGTTTGGTGGCCTTGTAAGAAGTCATTTCGTGATTTATTCATCTTGTCTATTGTGTTTATCTTGTTGTGAGGATGTTCTTTCCGTATTATTATGCAGAAAATATTGTTGATGATATTCTTTATTGCTTAGAGTTTGAGTTTAAGTGAGTTTGATCTCGACTCTATTAGTAGAGTTTTGCGAAATCAACCATTCTCGATTGATTAATTGTTGAGCGCCTTATTGAGTGTTGTTTCGAAGACGGGATATCTTCGAAATTCTTTCGAGTAACTTGGAAAATTCGATGGTTTGCTAATCACTATATTAGCATTTGATAGGCTATTGGATTAACCAAGTGAGTTTTTCCTTGTTTTTCTCTACCATTCTATGTTGAAAGTATGAATGGTTTGAGTTTCGAGCCTGCCTTTTATCCTTTGTCGATTGAATTTTTGTGTTGTTTACGGCTCTTTTTCTAGAAAATTGCAGGGACGCAATTTTGTAAGGGGGGAGTCTGTGACAACCCTGTTGTTGTTTACCTGATTAATTAGACCTAGTTAGGGATAATTAATTCTAAATTGGGATTTATGAAATTTAACTATGAAATTAAATCTAGTTTTATGAATAATTGAATTGTTTATCTTAATTAATTTTAAGATAACTTTGGAAAATGTCGTAAATGTTGTTAAGTGTTAATATTGTGATTTATTATTTTAAAATGAGAAATTGTAATTATAATTTATTTTGTTTTAATTAAAAATGATAAGAATAACTTTATCTTGTGAATGGGTTTGATAAATTATGAATGGTTAAAACAATGCTAAATAAAACCTTAGTTAAAATGTAAAATAGTGCTTTATAAATTATTAACACTTAGGATTTTTGTAACACTTGGAAATTGGATCCATTCCACAAACCACTTAGCCCATTTAATAGATGCTTCCTTCTCATTTGATGAAAAGAGTACGTTCTTTTCTAAAATCTTAGAAAACCAGAGAACTCAATTCCTCCTTCAAAACCTAGAGAGAAAAAAAATCAAATCTCTTCTTCAATTCATGGTAAATTAAACATCTTTAGGAGCTTATTTGTGCACGTAATCATCTCTAGCTTAAATACATCTCAATTGTGATTTGAATTCTCAATTCGCAGTAAACTAAATTAGGGCTTCTGGGTATATTTTGGATTGATTTTTGTTTAGAGTTTGCCAGTTTGAAAATTTAGGCTGAAATGATAATATCGATTGTTGAATTAAAGGATAGAGGTGGGTTATTCACTCACATTCCTATTTACAAATCTATGTTTGATGCACATTATTGTTTGAATGATTATTGATTTAATTGTATGCAATTTGGTTGAAAACTTGTGTGATTATTGTGTTATTGTTTGCTGGAAATTTGATAAAAAAATAGCTGCAGTAAAACGACGATAATATATGGTAGAATAATTCAAACTGATTCAATCTTTTTATACTAGAAATATCTTTCAATTATCTACAAGTATTCTTTTAATCATATTTTGAAATTCTGCTGTTAAATTGGATGAAATTGAGTTTGAAACTATTGTTATAGCACAGCCATATAAGAATTTTCTTAGTTAATATCTGAAAGTAAAATGGGCATAACTTTTGACTGATAAATCCAATTGTGTTGAAACTTTTTGCAGTAGAAAGATAATTTTTAAGGAAGAACTTTTGTTTTAATTACTTTCTCATATTTTGAAGATTTTTTTGGTCAAAATCCGGTTTTTTAACAGAGTAATAATCTCTGCCCTGTCAAATTTCTATGCAAGATATTGTTAGTAATTAAAGCAAAACTTTCTCCTTTCTTATCGTATTTTGATAAAATATAAAGGACTGGAAACTTAAACTTTGTGCTACAACTTTCACGTTGTAAGTTTCTGTAGATTCTATAATTTAAAGGGTCGAAATTGGGTTTGAAACTGAGATACATGCTCCGCTCTGTCGATTTTCAAAATTGAAACCTAAAACTAAAGTAAGCCATAACTTTCTCGTTATTAATCGGAATTTGATAACTTTGGATGTTTCGGAAAGAATAAATGATGTACTGCTTGTTTAATGTTTTGAGTTTTCTTAAATTTTGATGTTAGTTTGGTCAAAAACGTGTTTGATTTTTGCTATCCCGAGACAAAATGACAGAAATTGTGAAATTCAAATCTCAGAATTTTTTTATCCATAACTTTTACACTTCTTATCGAAATTAGGTAATTTTAAGGTTCTGGAAAGCTTAGGATGTCGTCTACAACTTTTATGTTTTGTGTTTTCTCAAATTATGCGCTTAAAAGAGGCAAACTGAACAAACAAAACACAGGCCTGGGCAAAACGCCAAAGTTTATTCATGTGTATCTTGAATTGTTGCACCAGCTTTTGGTGCTTTCTCTTATGTTTTCCAAACATGGTTTTGATGCTCTTTTCAGTGCAAATATTGAGAGCTTTATATCACATATGCTCTGGTATTGAATCATGTATTTTCTTAGATTGTTCGAGCAAGTCTTTGATGATAGATTTTAATATAGATGTTGAGTGTTGTATTATCTTATTCAAGGGATAAACCATGCTTCTTGTGACTATTTTTTGGTAGCTTCTGCTATATAGAAGCATGGATTTTCACGAATCCTTCATTGGGATTTTAATGATTCATTATGTAATGTTTTCATTGTGATTCCGAGCGCATGTGCACGTATTTTCAAACTATTTTTCCAACAGTGTTCATATTCTAACTATTGTTCTAAGAAATATATTTTACAAAGTGGTTTCATTTAAAAATGATACAATTAATATTTCTAAATTATAAAGATATTTTCAAAATCGATTTCTGAAATATTTTCTGAAATTTATTTCAAAACCCGATTTAGCAAAAATATATTTTCTATATAAAGATACACGTTTTTGCACTTTTCGGACGTATGAGAAAGAGAATTAAACGATTTAGTAAAACATATGGTATGGGACACGTGAGTTTGCTTTTTCGATTAATTTTGGACTTGTACAATCGAAACCTCTTGAGTATTGTATCTTGAGTTAATATTTAAGATTTTCAATTCCTATTATTGGAATTATCCGAGTAGCCAATATTTGGCGAGTTGAGATGTTCGAGATCTCCTATTATAGGAGTAAAAATCAATAAGAACCACTTAAAGATGTTGTTTTACTTGCCGATGAGATAAGGTGAGTCTTGAGATGAGATTTCCCTTTTCGAGGATTATGGTTTATGAGAAACCATTATGAGATTTATTTGCATTTGCTGATGATACGAGGTAAGCTTCTTTATGATGATTTTATGATGTTGAGATGTATTATGATAGTTTTTACTTGTCGATGAGATGAGACAAGTCACGATGCCATTAGTACTCGTCAATGAGACGAGACGAGTAGGGTATTGTATTTCCTCGTCAATGAGATAAGGCTAAGTATATTTTCATGACGTTTATGATGTTTTACTAGTGTGGTACCAACTAGCGGCTAGTAAACCGTTAGGTGCGAACGTATGGTATGGGACATACGTTAACACCTATTGGGTTCCTATCCGAGAAGTTGAGACACATTCACGATGTTTACTAGTACTACAAACCACGAGTACTCGATTGAAGTCATCACGATGTAGTTGCTACTCCGATCATCACGATGTTATTAACTCGGGTCTTTGTGACTGGGAGTCATTATGATGTTATAGACTACAGTCATTCATGATGTTCACGATGTTAAGATGTTATTTGACTCCAGTCATCATGATGTTTACGGTACCAAATAGTAGTACTAGTGACGATGTAGTGTGCGTAGCATTGCTTCGGCATGCAATCGAGGATCTGGCCAATCTCGGATTTCTTAAGTTTTGATGTTTTAGACTTCACTGTCTTTAGATGATTATTACATTGATAACCTAGTGCCAGATGATATGTATACATATATGGTGAAATCATCTACGATGTTATTCTTTGATTGAGTTATTTGCATTATGGATTGATGATTTGATGATTTTATAGACTACTTAATGTTAAGATGGAGTTGACATGCATATATATATATATATATATATATATATATATTTATACCAATGAGATGAGGTATAAATGATTATGAAGAATCTTTTATGATGAGTTTTAGTAATGGATTTGAGATGTATCTATATTCATACCGATGAGACGAGGCTTGAATAAGTATAATGCTTCTTTTATGATTGGGTTTTATATTTCCTTGAATGATCCTTGAGATGTGCCAATGAGATGAGGCACATCCATATGCGTTTTATTCTATGTATGAAGGATATGTACCTTTGATGTATTGCTACATTGACGACCACTTATAAGAAGATAGTTGAATCATTTGAAGTAATTATCTATATTCTTTTATAACGCCAATGATATGAGGCAAAAGCCGTGTTTATTGAGTCTTATCTTTAAATCTTTGCTCGATAATATTCCATTTGCTTAAGTGTCAGTTATGCCACTTAAGTATGACTTTATCATCATTATCTCTTCTACTTGCCAAGAAGAGATGTTGTCCTTTCTTATGATGTTGAAACCCTGTTTAGGGCATGACATCCTTTAAGAAAAAGGATACCATAGCTTTCACCTACTTATCCTTATCGATTATTCTATTTAATTGATGATTTTAGCTAGCCTGACCCGTGTGTTTTCACTCGGGTCAGACCGAGTTGTTTCAGGTATCATCTATTGGACTTAGCTTGAAGTTAATGTTGGATATCAGCTCTTCTTTCTCTTGAGTAGTTTCTGTTCTTTTGCATACTCTGATATATTTATATTTGATTCGATGTATTTGGTGTGGTCGAGTACCAACGTTATTGCATTTGTATTGTATCGTACTAAGCATGTATCAGTGTATATGTACATATATGATGTTGATTACTGTTCTGTGAAACGCTTTTCATTTAGTTATTGTATTTTGTTCTGATAGATCCGTAAGCTACCTACAGTTTTGAATTATGCATTTACTGGGTAGGTCGATCCAGTTGAGATAGAAAAGAAAAATCATATTGCATTTATCGACGTATTCAGTAGATGTTTAAGACAAAATTATAGATGGTCGCTCTTAACTAGCCTTATTCTCCACTTTAGTAGACGGAATTACTTCTTAATTCTCTTTACTAAGATGGGTCTCGGGGTGGGGCGTTACAGGAACCCTTCCACATTCCCCAAACCTACGGCTCCCTCCTTTGAGTTGCCATCTTCGAAACCCACTCCCAGCATGAGCCAATGTCCAAAGACCATAGCTTTTTTCATGTTGTTATATTTTGCCATCTATTCTTGATGCAAATGAGCCACCACCTCTAGCATGATCTATAGAACCTCTACATCATACCCTAGATGTTCCACCTATTACTCCATGAGATGATGGTTTTGAAGGAAACAACCTTAGAATAGATTATAAAATATAAATACTAACATTATAAGTTTAGATATATATATATATATATGCAGAATTTAACCATGTAGGTACTAAGAATGAAGACTGTACAGTATAGAGATTCAAGATATCAAGATTATCAAGAGTTTAAGATTTCAAGGATAAGCATTTTTTATTATTATTAGGAATTTTTGTTAAAACTCATAGAAAAGCATTGGCATCTTAAAATCCAATTTATTCATGGAATGGAATCCACTTCGAGCCCGTTAAAGGGGTGGAACCCTAAGTAGGATGGAACCTACGAAAAATCTAGTGGAACATTGTTTTGTATCCGCTAACTTTTATTCAAAATGATTTTTCAAAATTATATCCTGTTTTCAAAATGTTTTCAAAACTTTCCATTTAAAAGATTCAAAACCCTCAATCCTGATTTTAAATAATTTTAGCCTCAAAAACATCTTTATTTTCAAAGTCCAATTACTCCTGATTTTAAACTATCTTTTTAAATAATATATTTAACTTTTAATATTTATACTTAGATTTAAATATAAAATTATAGTTAAAATCTATATATATTATTCTTTATATTTAGTTATGAATTTTAACTATAGTCAACTATATTCATAAAGTTTAAAATTGTTTTTATATAAGATAAAGGTTATTTTCAAAGAAAATCAAAAACACCAAAAAATCCTTTGGGACGTCGACATGCCTAGCATGACCATGTCGACATGGTGACAGTTTGATTCAAAAATTCAAATTTCAAAAAAAGTGTCTATTCGCCATAACTCTTCATGAATGGTCATGGCTGTTGGTCTTCTATAAATAGGGTCAGTTTCAACGAATTTTCAATCATAATTTTCTGGTTTTCACTCCTCTTCTTCTTCCTCATTTCTTAATACATATTCTTATCATTACTATGCCGAAATCAACATTGAATCATACTCGATTACTTCTAGTTTGATTCTCTATCACTATCTCTATAAGATTCTCAGTGCTATTCATAGTTATAGACTTCTTTGTAATCTATTAAGCGAGAAAAGTGTGATTATAGCCTTGGAAATCAATCAATAGGGAAAAGGTGTGATTGTAGCCTTGGTAAATCAAATGGGTAAACTTGTGGCCCGGAAATCAAGTATCTCTACCCAGAGGATCGAAATTCTGGAGGGTGTACCTCGTAGCCTTGAAACCGAGGGTGTAATTGTACAATTGCTTTTGAAAGGAAATCCGTACTAGTGTTGCAGGACTGGATGTAGGGTAACTCCGAACCAGTATACAATCCGGTGTGTTCTTTCCTTCACTGCTTTTATTTTATTTCTGCATCTGTGATTGTTTCTGTGATCAAGAACAAGAGGCCAGCGACGAAGAAGAAGAAGAAGAAGAACCCATGGAAGAAGCCCATGAGGAGGATGACGACCAAGTAGTGTGTGTTGGAGAAGTGTGTTTCGACAAAAATGGGAATCTTGTCGAACAATGTGGAAATTTCTGTTTCCACTATCCAAACTGTTCGATTCATAGATCTCCTATGTTCAGAAACACACATTAGTTTCTTCTCTTTCCTTCCGTTGTTGTTTGTGTTTTAATGTTTTCCAAATGCAAATATAAATACGACCATATACGTAATAAATAACTCGTGTTCTTATATGTGTTTTTATTATAAGTATTATTGTGAATTCTTAGTAAGGATAGTTAATAGTTTAGGACTATGTTTTAGTATTAAATATATGTGTTGATTATTCATGATAACACTATCATTATAATCACATGTCATAGATTAATAATTTTAGGGGGAGTTATCTAGTTTGGAGTTATCTAGTTTAGATAAAGTTTTTGTTGATGACAAAGGGGGAGAAATATAAAATAGGATAGTTAGGTATAGATTAAGGGGGAGTTGTTAGTTTTAGGGGGAGTTATTAGGATAGAAATAATATTTTATAAACAAAGGTTGTCATCATCAAAAAAGGGGGAGATCGTTAGTCCGTGAGATGATGGTTTTGATGACAACAATCTTAGAATAGATTATAAAATATAAATACTAACATTATAAGTTTAGATATATATGCATATGCAGGATTTAACCATGCAGGTACTAAGAATGAAGACTGTATAGTATGGAGATTCAAGATTATCAAGAGTTCAAGATTTAAGGATAAGTATTTTTTATTATTGTTAGGAATTTTTGTTAAAACTCGTAAAAAAGCATTGGCATCTTAAAATCCAATTTATTCGTGGAATGGAATCCACATCGAGCCCGTTAAAGGGATGGAACCCTAATTTGGATGGAACCTACGAAAAATCTACTGGAACGTTGTTTTGTATACGCTAACCTTTATTCAAAATGATTTTTCAAAATTATATCATGTTTTCAAAATGTTTTCAAAACATTCCTTTTAAAAGATTCAAAACCCTCGATCCTGGTTTTAAATAATTTTAGCCTCAAAAACTTCTTTATTTTCAAAGTCAAATTACTCCTGATTTTAAACTATCTTTTTAAATAATATATTTAACTTTTAATATTTATACTTAGATTTAAATGTAAAATTATAGTTAAAATCTATATATATTATTCTTTATATTTACTTATGAATTTTAACTATAGTCAAGTATATTTATAAAGTTTAAAATAGTTTTTATATAAGATAAAGGTTATTTTCAAAGAAAATCAAAAACACCAAAAAATCCTTTGGGATGTCGACATGCCTAGCATGACCATGTCGACATGGTGACAGTTTGATTCAAAAATTCAAATTTCAAAAGAAGTGTTTATTCGCCATAACACTTCATGAATGGTCATGGCTGTTGTTCTTATATAAATAGGGGTCAGTTTCAACGAATTTTCAATCATAATTTTCTGGTTTTCACTCCTCTTCTTCTTCCTCATTTCTTAATACATATTCTTATCGTTACTCTGTTGAAATCAACATTGAATCATACTCGATTACTTCTAGTTTGATTCTCTATCACTATCTCTATAAGATTCTCAGTGCTATTCGGAGTTATAGACTTCTTTGTAATCTATTAAGCGAGAAAATGTGTGATTGTAGCCTTGGAAATCAATCAAAAGGGAAAAGGTGTGATTGTAGCCTTGGAAATCAATCAAAAGGGAAAAGGTGTGATTGTAGCCTTGGTAAATCAATTGGGTAAACTTGTGGCCCGGAAATCAAGTATCTCTACCCAGAGGATCGAAATTCTGGAGGGTGTACCTCGTAGCCTTGAAACCGAGGGTATAATTTTACAATTGCTTTTGAAAGGAAATCCATACTTGTGTTGCGGGACTGGATGTAGGGTAACTCCGAACCAGTATAAAATCCGGTGTGTTCTTTCCTTTACTGCTTTTATTTTATTTCTGCATCTGTGATTGTTTCTGTGATCATATGTGTTGTATATTGCATACTTTTGTGTCTAAATTAACATAAATTAAAAAGATTAGTAATTCTTGATTAACACTATTCACCTCCCCTCTAGTGTTAATTTTAGCCTTAAGATCCGTAATCCGCATTTCTCACAATTGGTATCAGAGCAAGGTTTTCAAAGTTTCGTAGTCTTATTTTTGAAATGTTTTTAAAATGGCTATATTCGTTAATACTAATTTAGAAGTATTCAAATCATCATTGTTTCATAAGTCTGCATACAATCAATATTCAAATTCAAGTTATCTACCAAAATTGTTTGATGTGCAGGAATCATGCTTTATGGGTGTTGAGGAATCAATCCACAACAGACAAATTGTGCAGATCAGAAAGAACAAATAGATACTTGATAGTGGATGTTCTAGACACATGACTGGCAATCCAGATATATTGAATGATATAATATACAAAGACAAAGGATTGGTTAACTTTGGAGATAATTCAAAAGGATATGTGATTGGCATCGGCAAAGTCGATAATTCTGAAACTCCTAATATTACTAATGTTTTGCTAGTTAAGAATCTGAAACATAATCTGCTAAGTATAAGCCAACTATGTGATAAAGGTTACAAAATTAAAATTGAAAAAGATAAATGTCACACTGACGATAATAATTCAACCATTATATTTGAGGGAGTCAGGAAAAAGAATATATATATTCTTAGTATGAAAGTTTCAAATGATAACCTGTGTCTGTTGGAAAATACAAGTGACCCTTGGATTTGGCACAAGAGATTTGGGCCTTTGAATTTCAAACTCCTAACTAGACAGTCAAAACATGATCTAGTAAGAGGTCTCCCTAAAATGAATTTTAAAATAGATAGTTTATGTGATGCTTGTCAATTAGGAAAACTTAGAAAAAATCTTTTAAGTTAAAAGATATGATTTCAACTTCAAAACCTCTTGAATTACTTCACCTTGATTTATTTGGTCCATCTCAAATTTTACCAATAAATCATAGTAGATATGTCTTTTTAATTGTAGATGATTATTCTAGATTTACATGGACAATATTTTTGAAACATAAAAGAGATACTTTTGAATGTTTTAAGACATTCTCAAAAAGAATTCAAAATCAATTTTCTCTAAAAATTATAACTATTCGAAGTGATCACGGTGATGAATTTGAAAATGAAAGGTTTGAGGAATTCTGCAACAAAAGGGAATAACTCACAATTTTTCATTTTCGAGAACTCCATAACAAAACGGAGTAGTAGAACATAAAAATAAGATGATTCAAGAGTGTGCGAGAACTATGCTTACAAATAGTAATTTACCAAAGAATTTTTGGGCAGAAGCAGTTTCTACCGCCTATTATGTTTTGAATAGAACTTTAATTAGACCTCTAACTGATAAGACATCTTATGAACTTCTTTATTTAAATAAACCTAAGGTATCTTATTTCAGAATTTTTGAAAGTAAATGCTTTATTTTACATACAAAAGGTAATTTAGATAAATTTGATCCTAAATCCGACAAAGGTATCTTTATCGGATATTCTACTAGAAGTAAAGCGTACAGAGTGTTTAATTTAAAAACTAATACCATTGAAGAAACAATTAATGTTTCATTTGATGAAAATTTCAAAAATTTTGAAGATACAAATGATGAAGAGGATTTAATCACTCAAAATCAAGAACCTATTGAAAATAATAATGAAATTGATCATCCTAATAAAAGGACAAAACTTTTAAAAGATCACCCTATAGAAAATATACTGGGAGATATGCAATCTATTGTTAAAATTAGAAATCAACTAAGTCAAATGAGTAATGTAGCTTTTATATCAACTATTGAACCCAAAAATCCAATAGAAGCATCAAGCGATGATTCATGGATTTTGACTATGCAAGAAGAATTAAATCAATTTACTGGAAATGACATTTGGGAACCTGTTCCTAGACTAGAAAATAAAACTATAATTGGAACTAAATGGGTTTATAAAAATAAAATAAATGAACAAGGAGAGGTAGTTAGAAATAAAGCTTGTTTAGTCGCTCAAGGTTATTGTCAAGAAGAAGGAATAGATTTTGATGAAACCTTTGCTCCCATAGCAAGATTAGAAGCCATTAGGATTCTACTTGCTTTCGCAAATCACAATAATTTCAAATAATTTCAAATGGATGTTAAAAGCGCCTTGTTAAATGGATTTGTAAAAGAAGAAGTATATATCGAACAACCACCACTTTTGGAAAATGATAAATTACCAAATCATGTTTACAAACTTAAAAAGGAACTATATGGTCTAAAACAAGCTCCTAGAGCCTGGTATGATAGACTAATATCTTATTTATTGCAATCTAATTTTGAAAGTGGTAAAGTAGATAGTACTCTTTTTATTAAAAGAAATAAAAATGATATTCAACTAGTACAAGTTTACGTAGATGATATCATTTTTGGTTCAACTGATTTTGAAATGAATACAGAATTTTCTGAAATAATGAAAAAAGAATTTGAGATGAGTCATATGGGTGAATTAAATTTCTTTTTAGGATTAAAAATAAAACAATTAGATAATGGTATCTTTATTAGTTAAGAAAAATATTCTAAAGACCTAATTAGTGAATTTGGTTTGACCACTGTGAGTGGAAAACCCACTCCCATGGCAACCAATGAGTACCTTAGTAAAGAAGATCTCTCGAAAGATGTAGATCAAAAATTATATAGAGGAAGGATTGGCTCATTACTCTATATTACTGCTAGTAGACCTGATATCATGCATGGTGTCTGTCTCTGTGCCAGATATCAATCCCAACCTAAAGAGATTCACTTAAAAGCCGTGAAATGAATCATAAGATATGTTAAACACACGTCTGATTATGGTTTATTCTACCCTAAAAATGATTCTTTTGACTTAATATCTTACTGTGATGCGGACTATGCTGGTTGTAAATCAGACCGAAAAAGTACAAGTGGGACTTGTCACTCTTTGAGGGCATTCTATGATTTCTTGGCTTAGTAAAAAGCAAAACACAGTTTCTTTATCAACAACTGAAGCAGAGTATATTTCTGCTGCTTTGGCTTGTTCTCAAGTAATATATATATATATATATATATATATATATATATATATATATATATGCAACAAACCCTAAAGAATTTTGGTTTAAATGTCTCGAAATCTCCAATTTATTGTGACAATACGAGTGCGATAAATTTATCCAAAAATACTACTCAACATGCTCGAACTAAACATATTGATATCAGACATCATTTTCTCAGAAATAATATAAGCAAGGAAGTAGTTACTCTCGATTATATCAATTCTGAAAATCAAATTGCTGATATCTTAACAAAACCTTTAAATGAATCAATATTTACTAAATTAAGAAGAGAACTAGGAATTTCTTCTGTAACTGAAATATAAAATATAAATAACAAGTATAATTAACAATTGGTATCAAAATAAACCAAAGAGTTAAATTTTTAAAAAAGACCATGTCGACATATAACGTTTTTTATTTTTATTTTTATTTTTAAATTTTCCCACCAAAATTCAAAATTTTAGTTATATATTCTTCTCTAATTTCGACTTTTCATTCATTCTCTCTGTTTTCTCTCTTCTAAAATAAATAAAATCATGGCTTCATCCTCAAAATCAAACATAAAATCAACTTTCTCATTTCCCTCTCATACTTCTGGTCCATTCCAATGCACCACTCTTGCTCGTGTAACGAAAATAGAGGAGTCTATGATTGATGTACTTCAGATGTTAACTGAAATTCAAGTAACTCAACTTCGTATGGCAAAGGAACAGAAAAGGCAAGGCAAGTTTCTTAGGAATTTGCCAAAATTCCTAATGAACAACCAGGCCAACCCTATCTTGATCGATGAAGACTCTTCACTCAATCAATAACAAGAGACCAGCGATGAAGAAGAGGAAGAAGAACCCATGGAAGAAGCACACGAGGAGGATGATGACCAAGTAGTGTGTGTTGGAGAAGTGTGTTTCGACAAAAATGGGAATCTTGTCGAACAACGTGGAAATTTCTGTTTCCACTATCCAAACTGTTCGATTCATAGATCTTCTACGTTTAGAAACACACATTAGTTTCTTCTCTTTCCTTCCGTTGTTGTTTGTGTTTTAATGTTTTTTTTTTTTTGCAAGGCAAGCGGGGTTAACTGGTCCCCTACCAGTTTATTGATTTAAAAGGAAAGACACTATGAACAAGCTCATAGAAAAAACAGAAAACAAAAAACAGGGCCAAGAGAACAGAGCAAAACAAAAAACAAAGAACAAACTAGACACAAAGGAAAACAAGGAGGCAAGTAAGGAAAAAAGGGACAACACACAACATGGTTCAATCCAATGCTTCAGCCAAGGAAGAGCTGAAAGCAAAATTGCTTTCCTTCATACCCGTGATGATAGTTTTCTTTAGCACTTCCCATAATTGCTGAATACTTCTTGCTTTGTTTTCAAAAATTCTCAAGTTTCTTTCCTCCCAAACAATATTCAGGTACTTCTTTAGATAGAAAAAGTAGACAGTTCTTCTTTCCTTCCTCCACCTAGTTGATTTACAAATGAGATCCCATTCAAATTCCGATAAGCCATGCCTATGATCAACATCTATTCTTATAACCAAATTCCCCCAAAGTCCAAGCAATTCATTGCATTCAAAAAACAGATGTGCCACTATCTCAATCTGCAACTTGCAGTAGACACACAGGCGATCAATGTTCATGCCAAAACTCATCATTTTAATCTTTGTCAATAAAGCATTCATGATCACCTTCCACAACATCAGGTTGTCCCTAGCTGGAGAGGATGTGGTCCATATTACCTTGTGCCAAACTGAAGAAGAACTGCCACCCACATTTGTAAGCAGATCATAAGCAACAGATATTGAATGCTGTTTCCCCTTCCAGAGAACTATATCATTTTCAGCTAAACCATATTGTTGTGTTTGATATAATTTCCAAAAAGCCCTTATGTCCTGATTACTAGAGTAAGGGAGTAACAGCTTGCCCTCGTTCACGTAGTCAGTAGCATTAGCAAGTCTACTTATGCATGCCTGATCAAGCTGCTGAGGAGAGAAAACATTGACAAGGATCAAGCCTTCATCCATCCATGGTTCATTCCAAAATTTGATGCCACTGTTATGAGAGAGATCGTACTTAATATACTGAGTGAAATCAGTTCTCAATCCCAATAAACACCTCCATGTCCAGCTGCAATTCTGAGGAACTGGCATAGTCCAGAAGTTCCTACTACCCATGTTATACTTTCTGGTCCATTCAACCCATAAAGAATCACTACCAATGAGTAAGGAATTTATGTGAGCACTGATAGCTGCTTTGTTCCAATTATGCAAGCAGATGATTCCAAGACCTCCTTTCTTTTTAGGAAGTTCCATTTTAGCAAAGGAACAAGGGATGAATTTTTTTGAATGAACAGAGCCAGTCCAAAAAAATCTAAGCATAGCACTTCTAACCATATTCACCAGTTTTTTTGGTAGAATAAACACTCTAGACCAATACACCATCATTGAGGAGATAACAGACTTGATAAGAACAAGTCTACCAGCTTGAGAAAGAAACTTATTAGCCCATGAGCTCATTAAGTTACAGATTTTAGTAAACAAGGGAATGCAGTGTCTAGTGGTGATTCTTGAAGTACAAAGAGGAATACCCAGATAATTCATGCTATTTTCCATCAGTTGCAGCCTAGATATACCAGTTATTCTGTTAGCTTCCTCATATGAAATTCCAGAAGTGATAATGTGAGATTTATTTGCATTTAATTTCAACCCAGTCATGAGATAGAAATAATCAAGGGTAGCTTTTATATTTTCAATAGATTTTTAATCTGGCTTTGTGAAGATCATGATGTCATCAGCAAATAACAAAGATGTGATTTGAAGGGGTTTACATTTTAAATGGTACAATATATCCTTCTGCATATATTTTGCTGACAGCATACTAGTTAGCACTTCCATAACTAAAATGAAAATATATGAAGAGATTGGATCCCCTTGCCAGATACCCTATTTGCTATTGAAAAACCCAGAAGTAAAGCCATTATACTTAATAGAGTAAGTAGGAGTGGAGATACATCTGTAAATCCAAGCCACATACACTTTGGGAAATTTCATCAGGGCCATAATTCTAACTATAGAAGTCCAGTGAACACTATCATAAGCTTTCATTAAATCCACCTTAAGCATTGCATTTTTGGAAGCTTGAGCACGACCATAGCCTTTTAATAATTCATGAGATAACAAAATGTTATCAAGGATGTTTCTCTTGGGAAGAAATGCAGACTGATTATTGGATATGATTCTGCTAAGGACTAAAACTAGTCTGGAGGCCAAGATTTTAGAAATACACTTGTACATAACATTACAACAAGAGATGGGTCTAAAAGTTGCAACAGTTATGGGAGTGTGGACTTTAGGGATAAGAACTAAATTTTTTGCATTCACTTGTTTAAGTAGTTTGAAAGTATTAAAGAAATTATGGACTGCCTTTAGAAAATCCTTCTTGATTATATCCCAACTATGGATAAAAAAAGATGACATTGAATCCATCAGGGCCTCCACTAGAATGCTTATTCATAGCAGAAAGAGTTTCTGTAATTTCCATATCAGTAACCTTGACAACAAGTTTATCAGCTTCCTCAGGTAGCACCTCAGGTAAATGGATTTGGGATGGATCATCTATTGAAGGAATGAATTCAGTATTGTTACCTAGCAAATTCTTTAAATAGCTAAGGAGAGCTTTATCAACAGCTTCAGGATTTGAGTGCAATTCTCCAACTTCATCATATATGTTAGTAATATGCTCTTTTGAATGTTTAACCTTGATTGCAGCATGAAAATAGGCAGTATTATTATCCCCCTCAGTTGCCTATTTTTGTCTCAGTTGTTGTCTCTTCATATTGCCTTCAGCCTTCAAAGCTTCACTTATTTGATCAAAAAGATTCCTCTCAGCAGCTGCAGCATCAGGATTGTCAGGACTGTTCATCATTACTTCCTGAGCAAGAATGAGGTTACTCCTAAGCAAAGCTGATTTCAAATTGCCATCACAAAATTTTCCTTTGGCCCATTCTCTTAATGCTATTTTAGTTGCTCTTACTTTCCTGCAAAATTTAAACATTGGGTTACCAAAGAAGTTTTCATTCCAAGCTTTACTAATAATATTATTATACTCAGGTTCATGGACCCAAGCATTATAAAATTTGAAGCTTCTTTTATCTTTTAACAACTTCTGTCCAGATGAGAAAATAATTGGTGAATGGTCTGAAAGAACAGGATGGGGGATAAAGGATGACAAGGTTGGCCATGTGGTTAAAGCTTTTAGGTTGGCAAAGGAGTGATCAATCTTAGAGTAGGTTCTGACACCTGATCTACTCCTATTGTTCCATGTGAACTCAGCACCAGATGATGGTATTGAAAGCAAGTTAGAATCCTCAATAGCTTTATTGAGGGGATAAATATCATGAGGGAGAAGGGGAAGACCACCATGCCTTTCATTTATGGATAAACGGCAGTTAAAATCCCCAAAGACAAGCCATGGTGGGTATTTTGCCTGAAAGCAGGAAGGAGATCATGGAAAGTTTGCCTTGAGGAAGGAGAGTTTTGGGCATAGACTATAGTTATATAAAAAGAGGAGGGAGATCAAAATATTTAGCTTGAAAATGAATGAATTGATCTGTGGAAAGGACAGAAGATAGAGTTATTACAGTAGGATCATGGATGACCATAATTCTACCATAGGAGGCTTGATTTAAATTATGATTAAGGATCCAGTTGGGGTTTATATGCTTTGCAGCTTTAATAGTAAGGTTCTCATTCAATTTAGTTTCAAGAATAGCAAACAGGGATATTTTGTGCTGGTTTATGATATATTTGACTTGATCAAGCTTTGTTACAGAATGTCCTCCTCTTACATTCGATATGGCATAGTTGTGCGTCATTTGGTATACTTCAGAGATTGATGAACCACATTTTTCATGCTCCTAGTTGTAGGAGAATCTCTTTGGACATTGTTAATATCAACATTTTGACCAGTCCAATCAACCAAACACTTGCCTTTATCCTTGCCTTTCCTTGGAGTATTATGAGAGGTAATTGAGGATAGTGGCAATGAAATCCAACCAGGCAGATGGCCAAAAAAGGAGTAACCTCCTGAAGAGGGGGGATGCAATTTGAATGTTCCGCTAAGATTAGGGCAATTAGATCTTTTTCAAGTTCCTCCTTAAACTGATCTTCAGCTTGATTTGAATATATTGGTGTTCTTTCTTTATTTGCTTTAAAAACCTGCATGTCACTGGTTAGCTTTGATTTTGCTGCACTTAAACAGGCCAAAGCATTGTCAATTGTGAATGTGGAATTGAGATTCTGATCAGCTGGATTTGTGTTACCAAAAGTTGCTACCATCCCTGTTCTGCTGTTAACCTGATCTCCTACAACATTATGCACTAATAAGAGGGATGTATCATGCACACCACAAGTTTGATCTTGCTTGCTAGTTAATATTTCCCCTTCCTCAATCTGCCCTTCTTTGTCACTGATTTCATTGCATGGTTCATTATCACTTGTGTCATTGCATAATTCATTCTCATTTTCTTCCATCAGGACATAAAAATTATTGATGTCCGTTCTTATATCTTTATTTGATTTAGCTTGGTTTCCTTTTTTCATTGTGCTTGCATTATTTTCCAGTTCATCACTAATTTTAGTTTCATCATCAATAGTAACTTCCTCAATTATCTGAATTTTAGTTGTATTTTCTTTTTCCCTATCTCTTTTCATTTTCGTTCCCTTACTTTCAACCCTTCTCCACTCTTTCTTTTTCTTTGTGTCTGCCATAATTTTTTCATTTTGAATTACATTAACCCTTCTTTCCTGGCTAGTCTTTTTAACTGTTGTTGCCATCCCTTCCTGATTTGTTTTCTTTTTCATGCACATTTCAGTCATATGCCCAAATTCTTTGCAACCACTGCAAACTTCAGGCTTCCATAAATATTCTATCTTTACAATCTGCTCTGTTCCATCTAGTAATCTCACTGAAAATTCATCCAATAACTCAACTGTTGGAGTGATTTCTACCATGCACTTTGCGTAACCTATTCTTTCCAATTTCTCAGTTTGTTCATCCATACACATAAAAGTTCCAATTTGACTTGCTAGCCAATTTATGCCTAAGTGTGACCAAGCATATGAAGGGATATTCGATAGCCTGATCCACACCGGCACAGATTTAATCATACTGCAACTGTTTTCAACATTTGGATCCCATTGTTTAACAATGAATAACTTGTTCCTCATGATAATTGGATCAGCTGCAATTATTTTCCTTCTATCTTCCTCACAAGATAGATTGAATAGGAACAAGAAACCATCAGACTTAACTTTTGTTGAACCTTTTAATTTCCCAACTCTTTTCAGATGTGCAATTACAGTGAGATATGAAAGGGGTTTATCAAGGAAGAAACCTACCAGGTAATCTCCCTAAACTTCATTTCCAGCTCTTATAACATTCTCAGGAGGAACTGGTACATGGCCTTCAAAAACAAGTGGTACTTGAATCGGGATATGTTTCCCTGCATTACGCGGTTTTGCCTTAAAAAGGGAGTTCCATTAAACAGTTGGGACATTCAAAGAAGATGGGGAATACAGATTAGACAGAGGAGGAGAGGGACAACAAGCATCAACAAGGGGAGATTGTGACGAAGAAGAAGGCAACAAAGAGGCTGGATCAGGCGGGAAAGGGTCAGGAGGAAATTGGGGAGGCTGAAGATGAACAGGAGGAGAGATGGTGGAAAGTATGGGAGGGGTGATGGATTGGATGGGGTCGCAGTTTGAAAGGATGAGGGGAGGAGGGAAAAAAGGAACAGAGGACATTAAAAATTAAAAGAAGCTTAAACTTTTTTGTTTGTGTTTTAATGTTTTCCAAACGCAAATATAAATACAAACATATACGTAATAAATAACTCGTGTTCTTATATGTGTTTTTTTATAAGTATTATTGTGAATTCTTAGTTAGGATAGTTAATAGTTTAGGACTATATTTTAGTATTAAATATATATGTTGATTATTTATGATAATACTATCATTATAATCACATGTCATAGAGCAATAATTTTAGGGGGAGTTATCTAGTTTGGAGTTATCTAGTTTAGATAAAGTTTTTTTTTATGACAAAGGGGGGGAAATATAAAATAGGATAGTTAGGTATAGATTAAGGGGGAGTTGTTAGTTTTAGGGGGAGTTATTAGGATAGAAATAATATATTATAAACAAAGATTGTCATCGTCAAAAAGGGGGAGATTGTTAGTCCGTGAGATGATGGTTTTGATGACGCCAACCTTAGAATAGATTATAAAATATAAATACTAACATTATAAGTTTAGATATATATGTATATGCAAGCAGGTACTAAGAATGAAGACTGTACAGTATGGAGATTCAAGATTATCAAGAGTTCAAGATTTCAAGGATAAGTATTTTTATTATTATTAGGAATTTTTGTTAAAACTCGTAAAAAAGCACTGGCATCTTAAAATCCAATTTATTCGTGAAAGGAATCCACTTCGAGCCCGTTAAAGGGATGGAACCCTAAGTTGGATGGAACCTACGAAAAATCTAGTGGAACGTTGTTTTGTATCCGCTAACTTTTATTCAAAATGATTTTTCAAAATTATATCCTGTATTCAAAATGTTTTCAAAACATTCCTTTTAAAAGATTCAAAACCCTCGATCCTGGTTTTAAATAATTTTAGCCTCAAAAACATCTTTATTTTCAAAGTCAAATTACTCCTAATTTTAAACTATCTTTTTAAATAATATATTTAACTTTTAATATTATACTTAGATTTAAATGTAAAATTATAGTTAAAATCTATATATATTATTCTTTATATTTACTTATGAATTTTAACTATGGTCAAGTATATTTATAAAGTTTAAAATAGTTTTTATATAAGATAAAGGTTATTTTCAAAGAAAATCAAAAACACCAAAAAATCCTTTGGGATGTCTACATGCCTCGCATGACCATGTCGACATGGTGACAGTTTGATTCAAAAATTCAAATTTCAAAAGAAGTATCTATTCGCCATAACTCTTCATGAATGGTCATGGCTGTTGTTCTTCTATAAATAGGGGTCAGTTTCAACGAATTTTCAATCATAATTTTCTTGTTTTCACTCCTCTTCTTCTTCCTCATTTCTTAATACATATTGTTATCGTTACTCTGTTTAAATCAACATTGAATCATACTCGGTTACTTCTAGTTTGATTCTCTATCACTATCTCTACAAGATTCTCAGTGCTATTCAGAGCTATACTTCTTTGTAATCTATTAAGCGAGAAAAGGTGTGATTGTAGCCTTGAAAATCAATCAAAAGGGAAAAGGTGTGATTGTAGCCTTGGTAAATCAATTGGGTAAACTTGTGGCCCAGAAATCAAGTATCTCTACCCAGAGGATCGAAATTCTAGAGGGTGTACCTCGTAGCCCTGAAACCGAGGGTGTAATTTTACAATTGCTTTTGAAAGGAAATCTGTACTTGTGTTGTGGGACTGGATGTAGGGTAACTCCGAACCAGTATAAAATTCGGTGTGTTCTTTCCTTTACTGCTTTTATTTTATTTCTGCATCTGTGATTGTTTCTGTGATCATATATGTGTCTGTATATTGCATACTTTTGTGTCTAAATTAACATAAATTAAAAAGATTTAGTAATTCTTGATTAACACTATTCACCCTTAGCCTTAAGATCCGTAATCCGCATTTCTCACCCCACCTTCCACCCTTGCACCTTGATAACTCGGTATCGAGTTATATACATAACTCAATGCTGGGTTATATACTTAGCTAATCATAAGCTAATTTCTCTTCCACTCCTCTTGTACTCTTCTTCAAGTGCTTTAGACCCTGACTCATCCCACCTTGATAACTCGGCCCTTGATCCAAAGCTTCATCACTAAGTTCTAGAGATAACTCAATAGTACCCTTAATGTTTAGCCAAATCTCTTGCATCTTTACTGTAGAACATCTCATTTAGCCATGCTCTACCCAGCCATGCAAACCGCTGACTCATAGCCATCACCACCATAACTCGGTGATAATTCATCAAGATAACTCGGTATCGAGTCTTGCCTTCAACTCCAAATGAGATGCAAGTTATCAAGTGAGCTCCTAATTTTCTCTAGAGCCTCACCTCTAAGTTTCGTCCAATTTCGACCAATTTTGTCCTCGATTTGCCCAATTTACCAACCTATCTTTCTGTGAAATGCACTAACAAAAAACATCAAATCATAACATCCAAGCATGGCATAATAAACAATTTCATCCAATCAAGCATACAATCCATTAAAATAAGATAAATAAGTCAATTTCTAACATACATCTACATATAACATGAATATATGATCATGCATAAGATGAATTCTAAATCAACTTAGGTTATATGCATAGTTAACATATATTTAGTGTTTTAGAAAAGGTTTTACTATCAAAATCATGTTAAATCATGAAATTTTACCATATAATCCTACATAAAATAGTGAGAAGGCATAAAACGCTCACCAATTACCTAATTCAAACAATGTAAATGTAGATCTAATCCGAACAACAATGAAATGCAACCCAAATCAAGCAAACCGATATTCTCTATCTTTTAATTGATGATCTATTCATTAATCAACAATCTAGTTTAATTTAGAGAGAAATTTAGGATGGATTAGGATGATTTAGGGCTAATTAGGGTTTAGCTGATTTGAAATGAGAGGGAAATTTTAATTTGATTCTCTAGCCCTCAATTAATAGTGGTTCTTAAATTAGACTAATGAGCTCACTAATGGGCTTTATTAATTGCACACTCATTATAGGCAATAGCTTTTAAAATGTAAAGCAGGCATAACTTTCTAAACGTAAGTCTATTTTTCTATTATGACCATTTTATAGAATGGGAAACAATCATTCTGAAGCAATGGAACTAGTTTGTGATCCTAGTTCAACTGCTACCAAAAAAATATAGCCCAAACAAGGTTTTTAGGATCAAAATTTTCACATAGAAATTTAGGAAAAATCAGAAGTGTGTAAAATATCCCAAAGAGTCACATCCCAAAATTATAGAGTCATTCAAACTCACACAAAAAAATATAAATATATTACGATCCTTCGATACGTAAAATACTAGCCGTACATTACTACTCCAACTATTTACTCTTCGTACTGAAAAGAAAAGAAATTAATTATATACCAAAGAACATATATTTGTAAAGTCACAAATTCATCCCCTGAAGATTACCCCAGTAATCATCAAACACACACACACACGCACACACACACACACACATATATATATATATATATAATATATACTATCTCTTATTATAGAAAATTACCCAACACACCCAAGGGTCAAGGACTCTAAGTCTCATCTAAGGTCTCGACTCGTGTATCTGATATATGTTGTATTGTTCTAAACCTGCTCCGATACTAATTGAAACACCCACCTTTTATACTTATCTATCCAAGAGTATTACAGAGTAATACCGTCAAGTAATACAGAGAATGAGGCTATACAAGGTACATACGTAAATTTTCACTTGGACTAACACTTGTATGTATTAAAATATCAAATAAATAACTCACCAATACATACTCAGTATCGGTACAAAGCAATAAACACATGTGCCTCAATGATAGAACAATACATAATATGGTAAATAACATAGAACCATAGAGTCAATCGCAGCGATAACATATAATAAATAATACTATAATATAATAAGTATACAACTCATCTCAAATGTCAACTTTCTCAATGTAAATAATCATAATACATCTTAGTATCAAAGTATACCGTGAATCAATGTCAAACAATATTGTTTAACAATCCTAATGCAAGACTCCTCTAACCCTAATTAAATATATGTTGGTCATGACATCCTTGAAATAAACGCTGATCATGTCATACATGTACCTGAAATGTCTCAGACTGACCCGAGTATTATAAAATAACACATGGATAAGACTATGTCTAATAAAGTATAATAATAAGGGTGTATAGAGTAAATATGGAATAATAATATAATACTAACATAAATTATCAAATCATCAGACAACGTCAATGGATGTATATAAATATAGTATTAAACGCCTTGAATATATGTATAATGCCATAGATAACCATCAAGGCATCATATCACCCTAATATATCATATCAAAATAAAACAATCAAAACTGATATCAAAAGATGTCATCGCCTATATATAAACATATCAAATCAAAAATCATAGAATCAATACAAATAGGTGAATCATACATGTCCAGAAATCATAATCAAATCCAGAAATATCACTAAAGGAGATCACCAAGTATAATTAGGCTAGCATGAAGTATTATCCATATATCTCCCAATCTCGATATGTAAAACATCATCAATATATATATATATATATAATAGAATAGGTTGCCTATCAAATACCGATAATCCACTATACTCTGGAAATGTATCATATGTATAATCTCATCTTCTTATATATGTACTATCTAAAAGTATCATGATGCGAAATGACTGTATGACAAATACAAAGTCCTAAGTAGAGTCATATATAATAATATGAGGCATTCGGCCCACATCAACGCTACAGTGATATGTATCAATCGTATATGTCAATCTACTACTCAGTACGTACCAAGAGGGAGACTAATAGCACTAAGGAAGCTCCATAGACACTATGTCTCTACAGTATTTAGTTACCTTACAATCATCCTGACACGTATCCATCGGTATGCTCGTCAATGCAAGGACTTTAAGTCACGACACTACAAATGCCTCTACAGGTAGCAGACTGGTGGCCCAGGCGATGCAAGGGGCTAATGCGCACATAAGGGTAGTATAAAGCTGCAGCACTGAGCTATATATAAATTGTCATAGATTCAGTGTGCGACCCTATGATCAGGCCGCCAGGGTGGATAATGGGCATCTGTTCCTCTCCAACAAACATAAATAGTAATACATCATAACAGTGGCAAGGCGTGGTCATCATTAGGCACAGATCCATACTCACTAAATATAGGCAGAGAATCATATATTACTACATGTATCAGCTCACACTATCCATTCTATTCCCATAATGTGAGTGTCATCTATTTACAATGAATAACCGAATAAATATCACAACAGTGTCCCATACCATTGCATGATACTCAAACGTTTATTCACTGTTTATAAACTACACTCAATCTATCCAGTATTTTGTTTAACAAGTCTAAAGAAAAACTGTAGAAATATTATTGAAAGTTGCATACCAGACGGTATTATAACTCCGTTTATTCAGATTTTTCATTATGCAAAATAGAAATCATCCCAAAATCACATAGAAGGATGTCATCACCATATCATATTAAAACACCATTCAAAACAACATCAACAGTGATTTATTCATAAGATCTAATCCAATATACAAAAAAAGAATAAGTAGGAAACTACTACAAAAATAGATTAAAGCAAACATATCAATACTTAATATTGAATCATGCACAACATATAATTTTTAAACAACAAAAACAATATGTAAAGGGAATAATAAATATATATTTCAAAATTAATTTGATAATTATCTGGACATAATTATAAAATTTTCTTTACAATAAATAATTACTTTCGCCATCTTTATAAAATTAAATAGTTAATATTCACAAATTACATTAGAAAACTCATTTCTTTCTTTTCAACTTATAAAATAGTTTATAAAGCTAAATATTACATATAATAATTATTTCCTAATTTACTATGATTAAATACTATTTTAAATAATTATAAAACATCCAATTTAATTTTAATATTATTCATAATCGGATAAATACATTTTCAGAACTTTAATTCTATACATCTTAAGATTCCATATCTTTATAAAATGATGATAAAAAACCATTTAACTAATACAATTAATTTTACTATATTAATTTGTTATCTTATATTTACATTCATATATATATATATATATATAATATCTAGTGAATGTAGATATATTGAAGTTTAAATAAATTTGATTTGGTATATTTTACATTTAAATACATAAATTGTTTAATAGCTACTGAAGCTTGCATGCATATAAAGTTACATGCGTACATAAAATTAAACAAAACACATATCTAAAAGATTTAAACTTGTTAATATTCTTCTTTATCAGTACAATCATGTTAAACAAGATATAATATAACACAAGTCTTGAAAAAGTGTATAGTCATACTAACATGGCCAAATACATATAAAATGCACCGCCAAACTGTTATACCGCCTTTAGGCCAAGGCAGTATATCATGGATTTAACCAAACTGATTTATGATCATCAAGGGAAAAAGCCCGGAGAGATGATTATCAGGTTCGAAGATCAGTTATAATCAAGGCTATGGACGATGGTCGAGCAAATTTGAACAAATAAAACTCTGGAATTGGCTAAGTATGGAATTGACACTTCCTATAGGAAAGGGATCGGATCGGAATAATTCCCCTAGGCAAGGGTTAGGATCGGATTAAAATGAATGTGGATTGTTCAAATTGGCATCATAACTCAACGATGACCGCTAAATAACTCAATGAACAACGCATCAACTTTAGAATCAACTTTAGAAACCAGAAGTAGGCAACATGGGGGAGCCACATAAGGGGTTGCTCACCGCCATTTGGCACGAAGAAGGGATCGAGACCGATCCCTCTATAGGGATGCGATGGTCTTGATTTTTGTGGATCAGGTCATCTTGGCTTGGAGACCTCAGATCCAAATTTTTAGCGAGATATTTGCACGTCTTCTCCTATAAATACAGTAGGCTTGGAATTCATTCAGGGGTCTTTTGGGCTAGCTATTCTTCATCACTCTTTTCTCTTCCTTCATTAATCTTCTAAGACAAGAACAACTGTACTTGTAAAAATACAATATAAATAATAAGATTATTGGAGTGGATGTAGGCTGAGTTTGTCGAACCACTATAAAATTCATGTGTTCATTTACTTTTCTACACTGAATCTGTGATCTATGAACTTATATTATTCTCTGATTGGTATTGTTATTGGATTGGTGGTATTTTCACATTACTTGGGTGTTGGTGGCCATTTTTGCCGTCAACATTTTGGTGCTTTCACTGAGAAGGCTAGCATCCATTGATTTTGGAGAAGATAAGGAGCTTATATTCGGATCGACGGTGAGGCAAAGCAAGGAGACCATTGGCAGAAAGAAGTCTTCATGAAGGAAGTCGGAAGGCTTCCTCAAGAGCTAGAGCTAATCAAGCCACCATCTGCACACTAAGTATGAGATGGAGAATATGATGGGAGCGATGCAGGAGCAGATGATGAAGAGGAAAGAGGAGATGATGTAGAATTTCCTCAGGCAACTTGGATAAGCTCGAGCATAGAATCAAGGATTTGGAGTAGTCGATAATTTGGATCAAGGAGTTGAAGTAGCATGAACTGCTGGAAATCGAAACGGAGGGCATGGAAATGGAGCAAATAGGTAGGAGAATGGAGTTGAGTCGCCGAGGTAGTTCCTAGCCAATAGGGAGGGACCGGTATTAATCCTCCTGGAGGGGTTGGCACCTCCTCAAGGTCTTAAGGGCATGACTAGGGGTTTGGTTGGTCACGACATCGATAGGCGAGCAGTCGATCCTATGGAGTTTGATGTGAATCGAAATTTGGATGCTCGTTCAGGGAGTACGTTCCGGGGCTGCTTGTGGAGTTGGGCGGTAGGATGGAAATGATGATTGGAGGCTACCTTTGGATGCCAGTGATAGGCTTGCAGAGATGATCAGGCAGGCTATGACAAGGTTGGTGAATGAAGATCTAGAGGGAATATGAGTCCATTCGCTACTAATATCAAGCATGCTAGGAATCCACAGATTTTAAATTACCTACGGTGAGGGAATATGATGAAAAGATGGATCCTACTGTTCATCTGATGAGGTATAAGAGGCATATGAAAGTGCTGGGGGCATCAGAGGAAGTGTTGGCGTGATGTTCCTTTTGTACTTGGCATATATAGATGCACATTCATTTCGGCAATGGGAGAACGGTTCTATTGGCACTTGGACGGAGTTGGTAGACTAATTCATAAGGCAATTTCAATTCCACGTCACAAGATCCAACGGCATGATGATGTTGATAACAATGAATCAGAGGATAGGAGGTCCCTTTGGAATTTTTAATGAGGTTTAATGTGGTGGTTACTTTGATGGATCTGCCTGATCCACCGAATGTTTGATGGCAGCAGTATCAAGAATATCTGACAACATGGATTTCAAGGTGTCATTGGAATGGGATCCTCCTAAGGATCTTGGGGATTTTTATAATGAGGTCGAGAGTTTCCTACGGTAGGAAGAAGCTAAGATCAACAAAGAAGTGGTTAACGTGGTTAGAGACGGAGGACCGTTTTGGGGAAGGTTTGGACAAGTACAAAAGGAAAAGAAAAGTGGATGATGGCTTTGATGGATTGAAGCAGCAAAGGAGAGAAATAAAATTCACTTTTTTTTTCGAATTTGACTAAATCTCGAGAAAGGCTTTATCTGGGTACTCGAGGACGCCTTCTGTACCGTAGGCCGGTAAGGAGGGAACCCTTCAAATGAAAGTGAACATCAAGAAAATACTGCATATTCCATGAGATGGATGGGCATAATACAAACGACTGTAGGCGCTTAAAGGATATAGCTGAGGAACATGTAAGGAATGGTCAGCTACAACAATACATGAGGACTCAGGCTGCGGCAATGGAACATAAGCAGCCACCGTTTACCTCAAATGGGAATGGCCTTGGATTAAGGCATTAGCTCATCATTTCTTAATCATGATGGAATGGAATAAGTAATAAACTCTGCAATAAAATGGCTAAGTCATTTACACATGTACGAGATCGAGGTCGGTCCTTAGGTATGCTCTAAGATAAAGATAACATATTATTTGGATTTATGAAATTTGGTTTTTCTTGTTTTACTAGTTTTTCGGTTGTACGAACTCTTAATTTATAATTTTGCAAATGTACTTTGTGAAATTTATTATGCTATAAGATCGAGTAATATAGAATATGATAAAACATAGTGCGGAAAATAATAGTAGTAAAATAAAATGACACCAGGAATTTTTATACTGGTTCGAACTCCCGTTCCACGTCCAATCCCAGACTCCTTCTAGAATTGAAGCTAGCAACCCTCACTTAACCCAGAGGAACATATATTACACAGCCTGAGCAGCTGAACATGAATTGACCACCTGAGTAACAGAACATGACTTGAGCGCCTAAGCAACTGAACAGGACTTTCTTACAAACTGGTTCAACCTGACTTTGTGTGTTCTGAATAACATGAATTCGTCACTTGTAGTACACCCTTCCTATAATCTTTTCCTCAAGAATGATGTGTATAATTGTGTGTGTATGAAGAATAGGAAGATTAGAACTGCTTATAGAATATGGAAGTGGAATTGTAAGCAATGATTGTATAGAATTTTGTAAACAATAGAATCAAGAAAGCTATGCACGTTAGATTAAGAGAGATGAGAGAATTAGGTTATTTGACCGTTGAAACTTAAGTGCATTCATAGTGTATCAAGAGTTACATCCTCCGGTAAGAGTTCTCTGTGAAAAGCTAGTGGATGCAACACTTGAGAAAGGAGATATCCTTTGATAATGAGAAGTGTCTTTTCATAATATTGGACTGTTACAGGATTCTGTCGACTGAAAGTGCTTGGTCAGTCGATTGAATTCAAAAGGTGCACAAGTCAAATACACAGACTCAGTCGACTGACGAGGTGCGTTCATTCGACTGGTCTGTGTTATATAAAAATTTAACTACTGATTCAGTCGATTGAATATACCTTGTCAGTCAACTAAATAGTGCAGTTCAGTACATTAAAGAATATTTGTGTGTGTTTTGAATTCGATTAAAATATGCATGTAAGTTTATTTGAATGTGAATGATGGTTCTTGAGGAAAGATTTTAACAAAGCACTAAACTAGACTCCATATACACATTTGATGACTCTTGTTAAAATATATAACTATACGAACCATATTTTGAGTCGTTGAGTTCGGATGTTGTATTAGTCATAGATTCGTGAATTGTTGTGTCTTGTCAGTAATCAAAACCTAAGATCCAACATTCTCTCCCTTTTTGATGATGATAACTCTATTTGCTATGAACGAATCTCGATAAGCTTTGTTGATCTCTTTTCTTCCCCTAAATATATATTTGCTATTATGCTCGTTGTATCTCACCCTGAATCTATGCTTTATATTCCTACAAATAATTATCAAACAATGTCTTTTCTACCCTTTTTTCATCGACAAGAAGGAAGTTATCAAAGCAGAAAATATTTATAATAATGATGATGACTTAGAAATTTAGCATAAAAAACAAGAACACAACATCAATGTTTAACTGTCATGATTTTGAGCAACCACTGTCTAGTATCTATTTTCCTTTCTTTTTAGATGGTACTTGCAAAATATAGAATTAACATTGTTACCCACCATTTTATTTGGGTCCTAAGAGTTAGATCTTAGGAAGACAAACTCAAGAGGGTTCAGAATTCCTTTTTAAAATAAAATCTTTGTTTTTATGAACATTTTTTATAAAAGATTTTACATACTTACCTCTAATCAAAGAATTATTTGTTTTATGGACCCAAATTTTAATTGATTTAGAAATTTGGAAAGTTTTGAACTAGGTTTTTCAACTTTATTATTATTCCTTTTATATGAAATATTCTTTTTCTTTGGAATAACTTTAGAAGATTGCTTATATCCTAGTCCTCTTTTATTTGAAGCATTTTGAAAATCTATATAATTTTGGATAGATTTTCCTTGCTTTTATTGAAATTAGAGACATTTTTAGTAATATCATCTAACTTTGTTTTAAGGCTAGATTTATCTAATTAGAAAATCTTGACATTAGCTTTAAGATCATGATTTTGAGTTAGTAGAGCATCATTCTTTTCTTTCTGAATTTCTATCTCTTGACTTAACATAGAGAGTTGAGATGTCTTATTAGAACAAGATTCTTGAGTAACTTCATGTTCTTCTTCTAAGATTTGTTTCTCATCTCCTAGCATATCTACTTAGATTTCAGTTATATTCAGCTTTTCAAGAGATTCTTTGTATTTTCTTTTGATGTCTTTTAGCTTCTCAAGTAATTCTGTGTCTATTTTCAATAGATCGTCAAAAGTTAGATCACCCACCTCATTTTTATGGCCATAAAACATATGTTTGCTTGTTCTGGATCACTGTATGAGTCGTTATCTGATTGTGAAGAGGATTCCAAATCATCCTAAATGACAGAGAAAGATTTCTTCTTAAATCTATCTTTCTTGTGCTTATGTTTGCATTTCTTTTTCTCAGGATAGTCTTTCTTGATGTGGCCTTTCTTATGACATTCATAACATTCTAGAGTAGATGATGATGGTTTGTTGGTGTTGTTATTGTTGCTGGAGTTGTTCTTGTTATTTCTAAATCTGATGCTCTTTCTAAATTTCAAAAACTTTTTGAAATTTTTAGCAATGAACACCATATCTTCTTCATCTGAATCTGATTCATCTTTTTCTACCTAGAATGCTATATTGTTCTTATCTTAAGCATGTACTTGTTTTTTCTGGAGATTAACTTCATACTACATTAGATTCCCTATCAGCTCTTCTGGTTTTATGGTTGAAATGTCGTTAGCTTCATCGATTGCTAAGACTTTTCGTTCCTACTCATCCATTAAAAAGTTGAGGATTTTTGAAACAATATCAATATCTATGTAAGTTTCTCCTAATGCTATCAAAGAATGATATATATAATAAAATCTAGAGTACATTTCATTTATAGTCTCATCTTGCTTCATTTTAAAATTCTAGAACTGTTTTTTAGCATAGAAATTTTACTCTGTTTTACTTTGTTAGTAACTTCATGTGTACTTTAAGTGTACACCAAATTTCATGAGCAGTTTTACACGTGCTTAGTCTATTAAACTCATATTTTTGTCTAATTCACAGTATAACATATTCATAGCTTTAGCATTTGCAACAGCATCCAATTTTTATGTGTTAGACCATGTCGAATATTCAGTGGTAGGTATAGTATATTCCAATTGCATAATGTTCCAGGTTTCATAGCTACTTGCTTGTATATAAATTATCATTCTAGTAGCCCAACAGTTATAGTTCATTCCACTAAATAGAGGTGGTCATGCAGTAGATTGACTTTCAAGAAAGGTAGTGTTAGTTGTAGTGCTGGTGTTGTTTTCCATATAAAAATATGTGCTACGGTTATAAGATGACCTTGCTTTAATACCATATGAAATTTATTGTGCTATAGGATCGAGTGATATGGAATATAATAAATAACTAGTGCGGAAAATAATAGCAGTAAAGTAAAATGATAACGGGAATTTTTATACTGGTTCGAACTCTCGTTCTACGACTATTCCCAGACTCCTTCTGGAATTAAAGCTAGCAACCCTCACTTAACCCAGAGGAACAAGTATTGCACCTCCTGAGCAACCGAACAGGACTTGACCACCTGAGCAACAGAACATGACTTGACCGCCTGAGCAACCGAACAGTATTTTCTTAAAAGCTGGATTAACCGGACTTTGTGTGTTCTGAATAACATAGATTTGTCACTTGTAGTACACCCTTCCTATAATCATTTCCTCAAGAATGATGTGTATGAAGAATAGGAAGATTAGAATTGCTTATAGAATATGGAAGTGGAATTGTAAGCAATGAATATATAGAATTTTATAAGAAATAGAATTAAGAAAGCTATGTAGTTAGATCAAGAGAGATGAGAAAATCAAGTAATTTGATCATTAAAACTTAAGTGCGTTTATAGTGTATCAAGAGTTACATCTTATGGTAAGAGTTCTCTATGAAAAGCTAACGGATGCAACACTTGAGAAAGGAGATATCCTTTGATAATGAGAAGTGTCTTTCCATAATATTGGGCTGTTACTGGATTATATTGATCGAAAGTGCTTGGCCAGTCGACTGAATTCAAAAAGTGTACAATTCATATACACAGACTTAATCGACTGACCAAGTGTATTCATTAGACCAGTCCATGTTATATAAAAATATAACTACTGATTCAGTCGACTGAATATACCTGGTCAGTCGGCTGAATAGTGCAGTTCGATACATTAAAGAATATGTGTGTGTGTTTTGAATTCGATCAAAATATGCATGCAAGTTTATTTGAATGTGAATGATCAATCTTGAGGAAAGATTTTAACAAAGCACTAAACTAGACTCTATATACACTTTTGATGACTCTTGTTAAAATATATAACTATATGAACCATACTTTGAGTCGATGATTGCGGATGTTGTAGTAGTTGTAAATTCGTGAATTGTTGTGTCATGTCAGCAATTAAAACCTAAGATCCAACACTTTGGAATGCTTAAATCTAGTTTAATATAATAAATAACTAGTCGCGGTTGTCCACATTGGAGCGATGGGAAACAATTGCAAGGTACGAGAACCTTCGCCATAGAGCGACAGGATGAACTCGTTAATGGATTAAGTCCTCAACTATGGATCGAGGCTGAAGAAGGATACCCCCAAAATTGCGCTATGTCCCGATCGGTGAGATGGGACCAGAGAAGCAAGAAGTAGGCTACTACATCGGAGACGTTAGGATCGGCCTACTTATCGTTGTGTCCTTCTCGACGGAGAGTAAATGAGGTCTAGCATGGGTTTGTAGATACCGTGGATGGCCCAAAGAAACCATGATTCATAATCATTGATCGATGTTCCCCCTTTTTCTAGTGAGCGGCTGGATGGGGTCCAACAGGGGTCTGAGGAGACCATGATCATCCTAGGCGGGCAATGACATCGCTTTATGCTTAGTGACACTAAATTGGAGTGTTGAAAGTGATGCCGCTTCGTCGAAGAGTGAGTGGATCGGCTTACTTTTCGTTGTTCTCCCTTCGTCGAAGAATCATAAGATAGGGTCCAATAAGAGTTGGGAAATGCTATGATTGGTCCAGAGAGACAAACTAAGCTTTGGTCTAGCGAGACCTAGGAATTGGAAACGATCCGGAGAGATTGAGGTTTTGTATTTGGAAAACGGTTGGTGAGATCACGGACTTGGTTATCGACTTTGGATGGATATGGACTTGGTTACGAATTTGGAATAGATCCGTAATTTTCTATCGACTTAAAGCAGTCATAGGTTTTATTAACAAACTCCCGGGAGGACATGGAATGGCATATGGCAACCTGGCTTGGCAATGGATCGGATTCTGGATTAGTAAATATAGCTATTAATGGATTCTGAACTAATGGTTATTCAAAATGCATCTTCCCACCACAAGGATTGTTTTGGAGGGCAAATTTTATACCGCCTTTTGGCCAAGGTAGTATATCATGGATTTAGCCAAACGCGTTTGGTGATCATCAACGGAGGAATTGCGAAGAGATGATTATTAGGCTCGAAGATAGGTTATAAACAAGGCTATGGGCAATGGTCGAGCGGATTCGGACGACACTATGAAATTGGCTAAGTATGAAATTGACTCTTTCCCTAAGCAAGGGATCAGATCAAAATAATACCCTAGACAAGGGATCGGATCAGATTAATATGGCTATGAATCGCTTGGGTTGGCAGCAAAACTCAACAACGATCGCTGATGTAACAACCCAAAATTTTGATCATGTTATTTTAAATGTTTAATTAATTTTAAATATTTAAATCATTTAATTTTAGAATTTAATAACTTATAATTCAAAAATAGCGAATGTTTAAATATGAATTATGAATTAAATATTAATTAAATGGATTTAATAATTTCACATTACTCCTTTTAATTAATAAATAATATCTACGAATTCAATATGTAGATATATTTACAAAAATAAATAGATAGGATAAATATCAATAATTGGAGAAAAAATATAAAACGATATTTAAATTTGTAAAAATTAGCCTTTCGCGGCACAGTCTAGGATTTCGGCGAAACTAGTTTCATTGGATCCGTAATAGGGAATCATAATATGCTGTCGAATTTCGTGGCGATTGAACGTATTGTTTGGTCGCGCTAGATCAAAATGCGTATAGGTTAATTTTTAAATTTTATATTATAACTAGGTAAGAAAGGCTATCTTCTCTATATGATCAAATTTGGTCTTGAGACTAGTTCCATTGTGTCCAAAATAAGGGTATTACATATAGAATGCCAAGCGACACGTCTCAATAGGAGTTCGATATTTTTGGAAGTTTAAAGTTGGATGTTTTTTAGTATAATATATATATATAATATATGTTAACCATACTCAACCCATACCATACTGTTCGGCCATCCCTCCTACGTTACAAACCATACCATATCACCCTTATATAATCATCACGTTTACTAGAGAAAAAGAATTCGCGATTTTCAAATTCAAATCATGGCCTCATCCAAGGGACATTATGTAATGGAACCACCAGAGGCATTAATCGTTGATGATCCCAACATGGAATTTGTCAAGCTCAATGCGAGAAGTAGTTTGGACGCAAGGAGTAATTTTTCAAGCTCACTTGCTTAGGCATAGAGGTGCAGCATGATAGGGGGTTCTCACTTCTTATTAGGTAGGAGGCAGGTCGTAAAAGCAAATGAGAGATACCATTGTAAGCTACGGTAGGGCTGTACACACTATCGATGGTTGAAAAGCCTAGATCGTTACAGTATGGTATCCGAAATGAAGATTAAGCAAGAACCTTGGCTTTGGTAGGGTTTGGCTCATTAAAGATAGGATGAGCGACACCGTAGAATGAGTTTGAGAGTATTATATATACACACACACGCAAGAGCATATCTGTTAATGTTAACGTATTATGTTAATTGGTATATTGAGTTTTTATGAATTCTGGTTGAGAAGTGGGACCCTACAGTATCGATAAGGATTTCTAAACACTTGACCAAGGCCAATGGGCATGGTATTGAAATTAAAAATTTTGACAAATTAAATATTTTGCCTAGGATTATATTATATATATAAAGGAATAATTATTCAAAACTTTACATAGTTATAAAAGTGTGTTGGTTTAAGTGTGAAAATCTTTATTTATTATCATTATCGTTTTTTCGGTTATGCTTAATTTAAATAAGAAGCATTGACTATTGTTTGTTAGTTGTAAAGTTGTGCTCGGTTTATTTTGGTGCATTTATTTTTTTGATTTAAAATGAACCCTTTGTGAACTAATTTTCATAATTTGACTATAAAGATGTTCGAAGAATATGTTCAGTTAAAAAAAACTCACCTTTTAATAATGGTGGGTCAAAGATTAAACTTCAATTAAAATTTGTAACTATAATCTAAATACTGGGGTAGAATATTTAGAGAATGAATTTTCGAGATAATTGTATTATAATAAAGACGGATTATTGTAATATTAAATGATTTTTATATAAAGGAAATTGTATGTAAATTTAGTTTGTAAAATGTATTTAAAAAGTATTTTGAATCTAAATCCCAGAATTTTTGAAAATAATTTCAAAATGGTTTTTGAGAAAAGAGATAGTAGTATTTTTGGAAGTAACTGAAAGTAAAAATATTTTGGAAAGTAAAATTTTAAACGAATATATTTTCTTTAGGATAATTTGGAGGAAATGGTTTCGACTAGTTTTATGGTAATTTGAATAATCTTCTAAGTGACGATCAGATGTTTTCTTAGACGAACGTTGTGGAGTACTTAGTAAACTATTCTCATTATCACTGTGCGATCGAAATGAGTTCAAATCAGAATAAAACCAAAGTGAGTTTTAATATATAAATCATTTGAAGTTATTATATATGAAAATATATGTTGTATGCTTTCAAAATAATGTTTTTTTGAAATTACTACTGGGTGTCTAATTTTTAAGTTCCCTAAAAGGGAATCGATTTCACAATAAAAAGTATTTCTAATAAAGATTGTTTTGATAAATAAGATTTTTCCCTTAGATAAAATATGAGATAGTTTAACATGGGCTTAAAACGAGTTAAATTGGATAGGAAGGTTTCGATAAAAATTGTTTTATTAAAAACTGTATATTAGTTTAAAACATCTAAGTAGTGTAAATTATTTTTTGATTGGATCAACCCATAAATATTATTCATTTTAACACTCTGAGTTAAAGAGGTTAATAGGTTGACTCGGTTTTAAGAAACCATATTTTGATTTGATCCCATATAGATCTTTAAATAAGTAAAATAAAATTTGTTACTCCGCGAGATGATGATTTTAATGACAACAACCTTAGAATAGATTATAAACTATAAATACTAACATTATAAGTTTAGATATATATGTATATGCAAGTTTTAACCATGCAGGCACCAAAAATGAAGACTGTACAGTATAGAGATTCAAGATATCAAGATTGAAGACTCATGAGTATCAAGAATATCAAGAGTTCAAGAAAAGTAATTTATCCTTTAATTAGAAATTTTGTTAAAACCCATAGAAAAGCACTGGCATCTTAAAATCCAATTTATTCGTGGAGTGGAATCCACTTCGAGCTTGGTTAAAGGGATGGAACCCTAAGTAGGATGGAACCTACGAAAAATCTAGTGGAACATTGTTTTGTATCCGCTAACTTTTTATTCAAAATGATTTTTCAAAATTATATCCTGTTTTCAAAATGTTTTCAAAACCTTCGTTTTAAAAGCATCAAAAACCTCTATCCTGATTTTAAATAATTTTAGCCTCAAAATTATCTTTAATTTCAAAGTCAAAATTACTTTTGATTTTAAACTATCTTTTAAAATAATATATTTAACTTTTAAAAGTTTATGCTTAAGATTTAAATAAAAAATTATAGTTAAATTTTATATATATTATTCTCTATATTTACTTATGAACTTTAACTATAGTCAATTATATTAGAAAAGTTTAAAATAGTTTTAATATAAGATAAAGGTTATTTTCAAAGAAAATCAAATCATTAAAAATTGCTTTGGGATGTCGACATGCCTATGTGACCATGCCGACATGGTGTCAATTGAGTTCAAAATTTAAATTTCAAAAGAAGTGTCTATTCGACATAACTCTTCATGAATGGACATGCCTGTTGTTCTTCTATAAATAGGGTTAGTTTCAACGAATTTTATATCAGATTTTCTGGTTTTTCACTCCTCTTCTTCTTCCACATTTCTTAATACATACTCTTACCATTACTCTGCCGAAATCAATATTAAATCATACTCGATTTCTTCTAGCTTGATTCTCTATCACCATCTCAACAAGGTTCTCAGTGCTATTCAGAGTTATAGACTTCTTTGTAATCTATTAAGCGAGAAAAGGTGTGATTGTGGCATTGAAAATCAATCAAGCGAGAAAAGGTGTGATTGTGGCATTGAAAATCAAGCCTTGGTAAATCAATTGGGTAAACTTGTGGCCCGGAAATCAAGTATCTCTACCCAGAGGATTGAAATTCTGGAGGGTGTACCTCGTAGCCTTGAAATCGAGGGTGTAATTGTACAATTAATTTTGAAAGGAAATTTGTACTTGTGTTGCGGGACTGGATGTAGGGTAACTCCGAACCAGTACGAAATTTGGTGTGTTCTTTCCTTAACTGCTTTTATTTTATTTCTGCATCTGTGTTTGTTTCTATGATTATCCCTGTATCTGTAGATTGCATACATCTGTGTCTAAATTAACAAAACTCAAAAAGATTTAGTAATTCTTTATAAACACTATTCATCCTTCCCCCTCTAGTGTTAATCCTAGCTTTAAGATCCGTAATCCGCATTTCTTTCAAAATTTGTATGTATATAGAAGAGTATCATACAAGTAAATAAAGTGGAATAAATTATTATTTTATGTTTTATAAAGAAATGACTTTATAAAATATTTTTAAAACTTAGCTGAAGAAAATTATGAAATAATTCATAAATAAATTTAGTATTGAATAAAATACTAAGTGAAAATATAAGTGATTTAGAAGAAAATCTAATGCATTTAAGAAACCAATAAATTTGGAATATACCTTCCATTTTATTCGAGTGAGTTTGGATACTCTTCTAAGCAATAGCCAAAGGCTGATGAGCAAAATAGTATGCATAAATAATTATCTATATTTTATGATAATCAAGAAAGTTTGAACCTAAGTTAAGATTTGTTTGTTAGTCATTTGACATTTTGAAACAATGTTAAGTGATAAATTTTCTCTTATGGAATTTGATTAACTGTTAGTGTTAATTTATTCCTTCATGGAATTTCGTTGATTTGATTTGATTAAATTGAATTGATTGGTTGTGTGATTTTATATACCATTGTTTATAAAGTTTAAATTTATAGACAAAGGAATTTGAATTGTTGTTATTAGGACCTAAATCCTGGTGATTTTGAGAAAGATGATTTCTTTTTAAGATTTTAGGAAAGGAATGATAATTTTTCACTCTAATTGATGTTTATGTAGGAACCAGAATACCACTGGACGCTCCATGTTGTTTTTGTTTTAGAGTTTCACCATACTTTATTAGAAGGAATCCCCTCCTTATCATTTTGATTTTTGATCTTTGATTTTTCTCGTTTGAGAAATTTGAAAATAAATTTCTGAATTGGAAAATTCAGGCATTTAGATCAAAATTTATCATTTGAAATAAATTGAATGCATAGCATCTAGTACAGAATATTCTCTATATTTTGTTGCATATGACTGAGATATGGTTATTGGTTGCATGTAAATTTATATCTGACTAGTTTTTGCATGTAGAGCTACATCACATTACTTTTTTCAGCCTAATTTTCTTTTAGATTTCAAGTACAGGTATGCAAGTAATTTCCATTTGAATATTGCACACCTGTTTTTGCTTAGAGATAACAAATTACTTGCCATAGTATAAATCAAACGCAAAACGGTATATAGTAAATTTAGAAAATTAAAGTTGGTTAATGATTTTATGCCCCGGATATGGGAGACCACTTGGCTTTTGTTTTTCTTTGATTGGTTTTAAGTCCATAGAGGCCATTTGTAGTTGTTTCGATCAAGCTGCGCAAAGGTAACACTGGTAAAATTTTCCCGTAAATTTAAGAGTTTGAAATTTTTTGAGAATTTTGGAAAAAATTTGATAAATAAATTTGACTTTCGGTTTATAACTAGGAATGAATAAATGGAAGGAATTAGTTGGTATGGGTGGATGAATTTAAAAGACTTGGAAATTTTGAAATCTATTTCAGTTAATTGGTTTTGAAAACATAATAAGTTTAATAACTCATTTTAATTAATAGTTCTAAAATTAAGGGTTTGAAAACATTTTCTTCCTTAGGAATTTCGGGGGAGAAATTCATTTAAGAAGGGAGGAGTATGTAACAACCCAAAATTTTGGTCATTTTATTTTAAATGTTTAATTAATTTTAAATATTTAAATAATTGGATTTTAGAACTTAATAACTTATAATTCAAATATAGGGAATGTTTAATATTTGAAATATAAATTAAATCTTAATTAAATTGATTTAATAATTTCATTTAACTCCTTTTAGTTAATAAATAATATTGATGAATTCAATATGTAGATATATTTGCAAAAATAAATAGATATGATAAATATCAAAAATTAAAGAAAAATATTTAAATTTGTAAAAATTAGCCTTTCAAGGCACAGCCTTGGATTCTGATGAAACTAGTTTCATTGGATCCGTAATAGTGGATTATAATATGTCATGGAATTTCATGGTGACTAGACGTGCCATTTGGTTGCGTAAGATCAAAATACATATAGATTAAATTCAAAAATTTAAATTATAACTGGGTATCAAAAGAAATCTTCTGTATATGATCGAATTAGGTCTCGAGACTAATTCCATTGTATTCAAAATAGGGGTATTACATATGGTATGCCAGGCGGCACGTCTCCATAGAAGTTCGATATTTTCGGACGTTTAAAGTTGGATATTTTATAACACACACGCGCGCGCGCGCGCACACACACACACACACACACAGATATATATATATATATATATATATATATATATATATATGTTAACCATACTCAACCCATACCATACTGTTCAACCATCAATCCTATGTTGTAAACCATACCGCATCACCCTTATATAATCATCGCATTTACCAGAGAAAAAGGAATTCGTGATTTTCAATTTCAAATCATAGCCTCGTCCAACTGCCGTTATGTGATGGCATCTCCAGAGGCATTAATCATCGATGGTCCCAACATGGAATTTGTCAAGCTCAACGTGAGGAGTAGTTTGGATGGTTGGATCGAGCGTGTTCGTTGTGGTGGGGTTGGAATTCGCATTCAAACGTGGGCATTCAAATTTGGGTTTTTGGTTCGCTCGAGATGGAAGAAGCATCCAGAGGATAGCAATGTCAGTGAGGGGTAGGGGAAGCCGAGGGCTTTAGATTGAAGGCGGTGCAACGGTTGATGGTCATCTGAGGCGGTGACATTTTCAAGTTCGACGATGATGTTTCTCAAAGCTCGTTCATGCACTGTAGGCCACGACAGGTAGCAAGTCTTGGGTCGAGGAGTTCTTCATGGTTATAGGGAGCAGAGGCAGGCAGGCGGTGGTCGGAGATGGCCTGAGGATAATGACATCAAGTTAAGGAAGTGTTAGTTTGTTTGTTTGATCGTAAATGTTGAGCATTAGGCAAAGATAATTGTAACAGTCTGTAACAACCCGCATGTTTGTCGATTTTTATATTTAAATATTTATCGATACTCGGAATTTAGTCCAAAAAGCTAATTTTTGCATACGGTCGAAATAGGACTCGGGACCACTCCCATTGAGTTTAAAATGCCGTTTGCGACCTTTTTGAGTATAAGCTTCGATATGTTTGGAGAAAGTTGATTTTTGCTACTTTTTCACTTTGGGTTTGGGTTCAGCCCTATATTTAACTTATACTCAAATCTGAGCCACTCCTCCCCATTCACCCTCACTTTCTCCTCTTTTAAGTTCTAAAGCATCAATGGTGGGAGAGATGGGAAATTAAAACTCCAAAACCCTAGTTTTGTTTTGCAAATCAAGTTCTAGCTCCAAACTAATAGAAAAACCCATTGGTAAGCTTCTCTTCTTCTTCTCCAACTCAATCTCTTATCAATTTCAGAAATTCCTAAACCTAACTTTGGGAATGTTCTTCTTTTAAAGCTTAGAATCAAGCTTCTTGAGTTGGATTTGAAGAGTGGTTGATTCTCCTTTGCTTTCAAGCATCTTCTTCAATCGTTCGGGTTCAAAGGTGAGATTTTTATCTCACATCTATGCTTATAATTATCTTCGAATGTTAGGTATGAATTCCTAGCACTTATTCGTGTGCATTAGCTTTTGGTTTGGATTGGTTTTGTGAATATTCCAATTTTTGGGTTTTTAAGTCAAATTTGTGTGAAAATCCTTTTATGGATGTTTGATCATGCTTTTGGTGATGCATCGAGGAGCATATAGGGCCGGGTTGCCGATTGGCATAAATCCTTTGAGCCAATGTTCATCCGGTTGCATTTTGGAAGAGTTTGCCCTTCATTTGAATAGGCTGAAAAACAGCCCAGGCATGATTCAGTCGACTGAATCTTCTGTTCAGTCGACTGAACCTGGAACCCGAAAGTTTCCAGGCATGATTCAGTCGACTGAATCTTCTGTTCAGTTAACTGAACCTGGAAACAGAAAGTTTCCTGAACCTGGAAAATTTCCAGGTACAGGATCAGTCGACTGAAAACTCTGTTCAGTCGACTGAACCTACTGTTTGAGTCCAATTTGCCTTTTTGGATTGAATTTCCAATGTTAATTGATTCGTGTTGATTCCCTTTTGTTGTTATCACTTATTATCGACTTTGATGGCATTTTCTTCGTGATTTATGGGAATATCCATTTTGATGGATTCGGCATCGATTTCTTTGGATTTTATTCACGTCTTCGAATGTGAACTTTAGTGATTGATTGTTCCTACAATCTTCTTTGTGATTTGTCACTTTAAAAATATAAAGGTTTCAATACTAGTAGTAAATATCAAAATTCTTTCATCAAAACGATTTCAACACTATTTTATTACAAAGCTCATTTTCCCAAACCGATTTCCAAGCTATTAGTATATACAAATCTTTACCTCACTCGTATGAGAAATCTAATTAAACGACTTAGTAAAACAAGTGGTATGAAACGCTTGCGTTTACTTCGTCGGTTAATTCTTGGACTTGTTCGATTGAACTTCTTGTGACAATTTTCTAGTGGAGATCTACAATTTGTTCGTAAATATTTAAGTTAAGCTAGTGGTTATGGGACATGAAGCTAAGCTCATATATTTACTAGCTTACTGTAATTGACACTTCTTGATGATCATGACGATCATGTTTGTGATTTAGACTAGCAATGTGTGATGTCTCTTTGTCTACGAGGGAGACTAAACCCTGTTTGTGTGAGTTTCAACTCACATATGTGGGGTAGCCCCCCATGGTCTTTGGGCCGTTCGTGTGTCAAAAAAATTAATGGCTAGCTACCATGAGATAGAGTCTCGTTCGTGTGATACATATGTTGGTGAGTTTTCATGCTCCCGTTCGTGTGATAGGCCTCCCCCCTATTTTGTGTGATTTCTGGATTTCGTGTGTCGAATTCTGGAATTTTCTTCTTTACCTATTTTTGTGATTTCTATTGATATGATTTATCAATTTTTGTGCATAGGTGAATTCGTGTGTCATTAACTGGATTTCTTGAGATGATTTCTAGAATTTGTGTTTCACCAATTTTCGTGATTTCCATTGATAAGTTTTATCAATATTTGTGCATTGGTGAATTCGTGTTTCATTGACTGGATTTCTTGAGATGATTTCTAGAATTTGTGTTTCACCAATTTTCGTGATTTCCATTGGTAAGTTTTATCAATATTTGTGCAGTGGTGAATTCATGTGTCATTGACTTTTGTGATTGACATTGATATAATCGTCAATAATTGTGGTTTGATGAAAGAAATAAGGAGTATGACATTTCTTTGATTCTTGTGTAGATTCTGTGACATTGATTAATCCCTTGATGATTTTCAACTACTTATATATATCATAGCTTGGCATTGTGATTATTATGTGTTTAGTCATATCTGTTATTCTATATCGTTTCATCTGATATTTATAGTTAGACTGATCCGTTTATTATTTTCTTATTAAATAATACTCGGGTCAGACCGAGATGTTACAGGTGCTTCTGCTTGACTTCTCCCCAGGGATTCATTATTTTGACTTTTGGCAAACTACTTAGATTAGTAGTTTATTTTGTTATATACACTTGATATATAGACTCATTGTTGTATTCTTTTGTATAGCACGTGTTGCTATTCTTTTGTATTATTGTGGATATTTTTGACCACTACTCTGATATACACTTCCATGTGTTAATTATATATTCATATCTTCTTCCGCCTTTGTGATATGAATTATCTGTGACTGATTTATGTTATGTTTATTTCTGTATTTGTTTCCGAAGATATTATAGCCACTGTGTAGTAGTCTTGAGTTTGTGTCGGTATGTCGGATTTCCTCTTGATAAAGTATTGCATATTATACTATCTGACATATCGATGCTCGCACAAAGCAATTACACGGATGGTCGCTCCTCAACAGCCTTATTCTCCGTGCTAGTTGACAGCATTACATCGTAGTGTTCTTGGCTAGCGTGGGTATAGAGGTGGGGCGTCACAATAATTAAGGTCAATGAATGTAATTAAGAAATGATTATATTATTTAAATTTTGAATCTTGTAAACTCAATAATTATTTTATACGAGGTCGGCTTCGAGCGTGGCGAGTCGCAATGTACTCATATGGACATTATCTTCCCCCTGGAATTAGAGTGAATGAGATTGGACCTTGTTGGAAGTTACGCTAAAATCGAATGACCGTTCGGTTTTAGTCCAAATTCGAAACGTCTCGGCAAAATCGAAAATCAATGTGAGTTTAACTCATATTAAATCTTATTATATAATATCTATGATATTATAAAAATTTATTGATTGCTTGGATGTTAGTTAAATTGTTTGATTGCTCGTTTGGTTGAATTTCTGTTTGGAAAATGGATGACATATTAATTTGATCATTATGAACTCATTTGATTATATATATATATATATATATAAAATCTGTATCCAAGTTTTTAACCCCAAAGGATCCAACAAGAAACAGAACAATCTCGTGTTATCAAAATGGTTTAAAACTTAACAAGAACGGCTAAGGCAATGAGTGAATGAGAGACGAGCTATACTACTAAGGCAACGATTGGGATCGACTAAACCAAGAGACTAGCATTCTTTCAGCCTAATTAGCAGATGAGTGCAAACAGCTAGTAAATTGTCATCAAAATAGAACAACATGCAATGGGACTACGCAAACAACGGCGACACAAGACCATGGGAACATCTCCAATTCCAAACTCTAGAAAAATACTAAGTGCTTGGATCATTAGCAACCCATGCCCCCCTCATATATTCAACCAGAGAACCAAAGAATACTACGTAAGAGGCCAAGACATTGGCTAGAAAACGAGCCAAGTCTATGGGTCGCCAGCGACCCATAGGCCATATGTCGCCTGCGACCCATCGGCCATGGGCCGCCTACGACCCATCGGCCATGGGCCACCTACGACCCATCTTATATTGCGTGCCAAATACTCCATAAGTCGTCTCTTACCTAACTGCGAGCTGGTGATGTAACGACCCGCTATTTTGGACCATTCAAACCGACAATAAAACCATACATATCCGACTTAAATAATTCAAAATACCGAATTGTTAATTAAAATTTGGCAAACCATAAAATGTACAGTAAATAAATCAATCACAGATCACAGAGTAATATAATGCAGCGGAATAGATAAAGAATCGTAGTTCATGAAGCTACTATATACATCAGAGTTAGAAAAATACAACTGAATAATTCAAATGCAGTGAATTCTTCAACGCAACTGATGGCTTCTCTGAACCAATCAACTGGAAAGGCTGGAATCTGAATCGATAGTTGGATTTCCAAATGAAGCTCTGAACTCCAAAGGTGAGTCTCAAATGCTGTATCACTCAGTCTGACCCGAGCGTAAAGCAAAACACAAAACACTCGAGTCAGGATTAACATTCTTATATCAATAAATCCAACTCAAGTGAAATACCAACTGAAATACAAATAACTTAAAGGATGTTTGGGATAACCATCCTCTAAGGGTCCATGGAACTATCTACAAGGTAGAAATATACACTATAACACCGTGGTCATTTCAGCTTAATTTATACTTCAAAACCAAATATCATTTCACTTCAAATATCTCTATATTTCCCAAAATAGTAGTTATATATATTAAATAATTTATACAATAAAGTATTTTCAATTCCCTCAACTAAATAAATCGTGTCAACATCAACCCGACCTTCCTTTAAATTAAATTCAATCTCAATTTATCAATTTAAATTCAACTCAATTCCTAAAATAAACACTTCAATTTATCGACCTCAAATTCGGATTTGTAATCACAAAAATACCCCTTTATATTTCAATATAATTCCAAACTTTAAGTATTCAACATTTCAAACTAATTTTTTTCAATTTAGTTTCTAAATAACAAATTCAAATTTAGTTTAACCTAAATTTTCATTTTAATTCAATTTAGTTTCTAAATAACAAATTCAACTATATTAATTTCAAATACATATCTGAATCTCAAAATAATCCATTTAAATTCCAATATAGTTCAAGGCTTTAATATTTAAATGTTCTATATAACAGTTTCATATAGATCTCGATTTAACCTCATTATTATTTGGTCTTGAAATACTCCCTTATTTGATTCAATATCATTTAAGTAACCTTAAATTACATTTTACTCAATATTTTCTTTAATTTATTTAAACGTGAAATATTCATTAAATTACTTAAATCAAAAGTCCAGTTATAAAATCATACCCTTTAAATTTCCCATTCAAAAATCTCAAATCGATTTAATTAAATAAATACTTATTTAAATATCATTTTTATAGACCCAAACTTATCTCCCAATCTTAATTATTCAATTTATTACAAGAGAATCTATTTGAAATATAGATTTACATATACTTAACCATATTATATGTATTAAATCAATCTAATTTAAATCAAATATTACTACTAAATCTATATATACAATTTTCATTTATATAATATCTTAAGAATCAAATTTATTAAACCATATATTTCTTTCCAAAATTATAGAAATTATTTTCAAAATATTTATATGGACCAACGGTGTCTGTATATATTTCCTATCATATAGTCAAGTGCTACGAAAATTTATCATTTCAATCCATATATTAAATATATACGGGTGGATATCATTTCAACCCGTAATCCCAAATTCAACTAAATGAAAATCGCTTGGGTTTATCATTTCAACCCATAACGATTTTCTCCTATTCTAAAGTCTGTTCGGGTATGTATCATTTCAACCCATAGTGATTTCTAAACTACAGGGAACTTGCAGAGTGATAACAGAAAATACAATAAAATATCAGGCATATATCATCAATACCAATATAATATAAACAACAGGATATGGTGTCATATCCCGCAGGTGAACAGTTACAGATAATAGCATATATAACAAATTTAAATAACTACAGCAGCATATTTCGATTGTTGTTTCAATTGAAATCAAATTTAATGAATAAAAGAATGTTAATCGTGAGTGATTACTCACCACTCGAGCCTAGAGAATACAGAAGATGACACGGATATGCATACTGCTACAGACACTGAAATTTGAATTATGAATCGAAGCGAAGCAAAATCGGCACGAATTCAACGATCAAAGCTGCTAACAAGAATTAATGGAACAAGTCAGAACGGGATCGGCGAAGATAATGGTATGAGTGGACTCATATATATATATATATATATATATATATATATATAACTATATTTAACTATATATATAAAGTCATATTCTAAATTCAACACATATTAAATTAAATTAAATATATATGTATTTATATTTTCCAAAATCATTGTCTTTTTTATTTAAAACACATAAATTAGAATCAAGCATATATACAATATGAAATTTGAAATAAATACTTATATAAACAGACTAATATTAATCTTGTGCTAGGTTACAATACTAACATATTTTAGCTGTAAAAAAGAATATAATGAAAGAAGTCAACATCAGTTATAATATATTTATATAAACCAAACGTAACATATATTTAGTTGACATAACAAATGAATTCTTTTATAAAATAATATACATTGGGCATTATTTCATAAAATGCACATACAATACCATTTATATACGAACAACAAAAGTAGCTTATATATAGATATACTATTTAAACATCAATATTTACATTTCAACTAACATCAGAAAACAAATATAAACTTTATACTTTATATATGTTTTATGGAAAAATAGAAAAGAAAAAAAACAGAATGCAAAGTGGATCCAATGTTTGGAATTCAGGGATTAGTCCTGAAGGCTAATACACCGTTCGGATCATTTCTATTAAATTTTTGAATAAATTTCAGTAGAAGAGTAGCAATTTATTTAAAATAACGTGGTGTGAAATGTATTGATGGAATGAATAAAGTAAAGTATTATTAGTACCCAAATAATCAAATGACACAATATGTTGGTTTCTTAATAACGACAGTAACGTTCAATTTGCTAAAAGTTAATTTAGGACGTTAACTTCGTCTTATTTTTTAAGCGATTGATATATCATACCTCTTTTAAATTTAAGATCAGCTCATGGCACGGCGTATGAGAATTCAAATTCCATCGCATCATATATTTATTATTTTCAGTTTAGAAATGTATGAACTTATCAAAAAAAATTGGCTATAAATGACGTAAAACACCACTGCTTATTAAATTTGTCATGTACTGCGTTTAAATACTTCCAAAGCGTTTGTCAATTTATCTAAAAGCTATAAAATGAAAGGAGTGAAAAGGGGAAAAAAGAAAGAAAGAATATATATATATATAATAATAAAAAAACATAGGGAGAGAGATGAAGATACAGATGGTGCTACGTATCTTGTTCTATTCATAAGTAAATATCACCATAAATTCCTTTGCATATTTTTAATTGCTATAACCAATGCTTTTATATATAACAGGTCCAATCTTATATACATAGCTACATATTATAAAGGGTTATGAAAACTTATATATATACACCTTATAGTATAATATATATATATATATATAACCAGATAAAATGTATATATTAGATCATAGAATACAATAATATAAATGAAAAGAGAATTGCAGCAAGCTAAAATTTATAATAAAAAAACAAAGTGTTGCAGGAAGTTGAAAACAACAACTAATGCAATAATATTTATTATAAGTTTCGAAATCCATTAGACAAAAGAAAACACAGCTTGTATAACATATCCATTAAACAAAATAGACTATATATAGTACTAGTACATATTCATGCTATATGTAAACATTTAAAAACGAAACATATATTGCAATATGATACGCATACCATTTATAAAAATATGGATGACGAGGGAAGGGGGCATGGGGTGGGTTGTGGCTCTTGACAGGTGGTTTCGAGCTGTGGTGGCGGAGGCTTGACGAAGCTATAGGAAGGAGAACTGGTCCTTTTTCATTTTTCCATCATATGTGTTTTAACATTGTAATGGGAAAAATCTCTTTTTTTTTCAAGAAGCAACAGAGAGGAAGAAAAAATGAAGCTAAATAGGCTTAGAGACTACACGTTATAAATATTTAATACAGTTGAACGATAGGAATGAGTAATCCAGCAAATAAAATTGGAACCATGGAAATATAGGGGTCAATCGCTAGAATTTAGGAGGTATGAATGGTAGCGATTATTTGAATTGTATACCAAATATATAACTTTATATTCCATTATTAATTGAATAGGAGAAATGAATGGATGGAGAATGAGCTGTCCATTTATGATATATTGTTACATATAATTTATTAAAGAAGAAACGGTAGAATAATGATAGATTTGAATTATATACTGGTGTGATGCAATAACAACGGTCAAGTTGATAAGGTGGATATTTAAACAATTTATTGCTTGATTGGAAAGCACGTGAGTATGGAAAGGCAAGGATATTAAAATGGAAAAGGAATGGACAGAGAAATTTAAGCGAAGATAAAACATACAGGAATAAATATAGAGTAGTGGGATGGTCACAATAATTCAGTGGATAATTAAAGCAACTTTTAATGCCACCAGCTGCACGTTCAAATCTGAAAAGACAGAGTAATGGACCATATAATAAATTGAAACGATGGATTGATAACAGTTGCAAGTATATATTTAATAGAAAAGAACGGACAGAGAAAATTTTGTGAAACGTACTGAAAATAAATATGAAGTACTTATTATATTATACGTTTCTTTTTGAATGCAGAGTCCAAAATTTGAAAGCCAAGTAACGTTCAACCCTTGATTTGGTGAAAATAATTGTAGCAATTAATAAAAGAAATAAATAGCAACAGTCACATTGCTTTGATTTAGCTGACCCATCAAAGCAAATTATTTATTATTTAACCGGTAGGAAACGTAAAGGAACGTACCACCATAAAAATGAAATTGATAACATCTGTGCATTGATTCTGCAATATTTATTAAAGAAATTGATTCTGTAATATTTATTAAAGCAATTTATTAGCTAGCTTGAATTAAATAGAATTTCACAATGGAATAAACTTTGATAAAATAAATTTAAAATTTAAAATCTGCTATGTTTAATTGGACGTAATCCAAATATTAAATTTTTATCTCAAAATATTATTATATAGAATTTCTCAAAAGTTTCAATTAATTACGTTAAATAAAACCATTTAAACTATTAAAATCTACGGGTCGTTACACTCTCCCCAACTCAAAACTTTTCGTCCCCGAAAAGGTAGGAGGTAGGAGAATAGAACAACCAGAAATAAAATAGATCGAAAGACAAGATAAACAATTAATTTAAAACTATATAAATTTTATTTGAAATATTTATTTGATAACTTCATTTGAAATTTAATTTTCTTTAATACTTTAATACTTTTCAAACTCCTTTGAAAACAATCATTTACATTATTACTTATAATTACAAAGAAGCTATTGAATATTAAATGCAAAATTCATAAATTTTTATTTTGTTTCAAGATACTTTCCAAATATTATTATTAGATCACAAATCATCATTTTTTTTAAAAAAATATGTTTTATTTTAGATAAATAACTTCTAAAATATTTATAACACTAAAATTTCTATTAAACCATGTAGTATATAATTAAACTATATTTTTAAAGGATATATCCAACAAGGAAGGAAGGTAGATTTGGAAAACAGAATCAAGGTGAATAACTAAACTGAGCAGGTAAGGTAGATGCAAGGAATAGTATCGGGCACGAACAATTAATTTAGAACCATAAGAATTTAAATTTCAAATATTAATTCAAAATTTCTTTGTTGGGAAAAATATTTTATAATAAATACCTTTATAATAATACTTTTATAATAAAATACTATTATATCAAAATAAATTTTCCTTTCGAAAATACTTTTATAACTCGATGTTTCAACAAGTTCGTCCTCGTTCTTGCAGACTCTGGCCATGCATTGATCAGGCGCAAGGCTAGAATTCTTCAAGTACTTAGTAGACTTGCAACACCCAGTGAAAATACTTGAAAAACCTTTAAAACAGATATGGAAAGTACAATCCAAACAAAAAAACCAAAGCAAAACCTTTGTCCGACCATGGTTCGCTGATACACAATGGTTACGCCTGGACCCCCCAGGAAACAATCCGTATCCGTAAGCTTTCTCAGCCCTGCGAGTTACGCCATGATGACTAGTAGAGTGCAGGATACATAATGGTTACACCTGGGTCCCCCAGGAAACGATCCATACCCCTAGGCTGTCTTAGCCAGGCAGTTTCGCTACTATTCGCGACCTACACAGATTGCAGGATACACAATGGTTACGCCTGGATCCCCTAGGAAACAATCCGTACCCCTAGGCCAGACTCAGCCAGGCAATTGCGCTAGCAGTCGCGAGAGAAAAAAAACCATGGGTTACGCCATGATGGAAACACTTGAGTATTACATCCGAAAAACCAAAAATCAGAGAGAATAATATCGATGGAATGAATCCACGATGTGGCCACAAAGCGGATATTAAGCAGAAGGCACTTTCTATATCTTTACTTCGAAAATATATATCATACAGTACCTTTTCAAATCACTTTCAAATATCGTACTTGTATAAAGTCCATATATACAGGATTCCATTTTTCCTAAATCGAATACTTTCCAAATCAATAGTAGATCAAATCATACTTATATAGACTTCGATTATATAAAATCTCTTTCCAAATTGAGTACCTTTCAAATCAATAGTTTTCAAATCAACTTCATACTTATACAATCCATTTTATATAAGTTCGACCACTCCCAAATCAAGTGCTTAGTAATATAAGGTTCACAAATTTCAAAACATTTCAATATCAATTTAGTTTCAAAATCATATATGATTTCACCAAATTTTCTTCCAAATTAAATATCTAAATTTCAAAGTTCCCAAAATAATAGGTTTAGAAAATTATCCCATTTTCCAAATTAAAATAATTCAAGTCAAACAAATTCATTTCCAAAAATCATCATATAAGTACTGGTTTTTAATTCCAATTTAATTTCAAAACCAAATATTTTCCCAAAATCAATTATACTCAAAGTGGTTTCCAAATTTATAATTATCCCTTTTTTAAAAAAACTTTTAAACTATCTATTTCTATGTGAAATATCCAATTTACCTTTCTGAAAAGCATTATTCAACTATTTTTTTTCAAACATTTCAAAACTAAATTTATATTCTTTATCAAATATTTTATACTCTTCAAAATTTCTTAGCTTTGAAAATTTAATCTCGATTTGGAAGTGTTCGAACATTCAAAATAGTTAGGGAAATCAAATTTCCAATTCAAGACTTGAAAATCAACAATAAATAGATAGGATTACACCAAATCAAATCGGAAACTCGAGGACTGAATACCGGTTTCCTTTAAATCATTTTAAATATATATACATATATCTTTCGAATATCGAATTATTCTTCGGAATTTGAAATCAAAATTTGTTTCACAATATCACTCGCATAGCAAAGCTACTAGAGTGGCCTCTCCCCCACTCTGAAACTCGAAAATCAATGTCAATGATGCGTGCACTCATCACCAAAATTATTTTCCAGCGACATAAGTGAGTTTTGGACTTCTATTTTCTTGAAAACTTTTTTGAAATTTCTTCAAAATTATTGGAATTCATTTGAACTCATTTGAAACATTTCTTATTCGAAAAAATACTTTTAAATCGTATTATTTTATAATTTCGAAAATCTTAAAACCAATTTCAAAACACCGGAATTCAATTCTCGAATTTCAAATTTAACACTTCAGTTATAAATCATTTTTATATAAATCAATTTCTTATATTTTTTCAAAATTTCAAATCCTTTCAAAACCCTTTTATATATAATAACATTTCTTATTTGTTTTATATATATATATAGGTATATAATCCTTATCGAAAACATTTTCACTTTTATATACAAAAAAAAATCATAGTTATCAAAATAAAATTTCGGTATAAACAATTTCAAAAATACAAACAAAACCCGATTTTCGAAGGATGATTCAAGAATGGATTTCAAAACAAAGATAGCGATTTAATTTAGAGGAACTCCAATCAATAGGTTCCCGATTCGAAGATAGACTCCATCGAAGATGAGATAATTAAATTACAAAATAGAAGATGGATATACTTCTATAAATCGCGGGCGACCTTTACCGGTCAACCGTGGTTCCAAAATTAGATCGGTGTAGAATTCTGAGGCAATTCGACATTCGATCGCCAGAGATATAGAATTCGACATAACAAGATATAGCAGCATGGTAAACCGAGGATAAAGAAATCTTCGGTGGGTCAATGCCAATTGAAAAGGAGTTTTCACCCCCTTTACAAATCATTCAGTGGAGTTATGGGATACTCCGGAATCAAACGAATATAAATAGGGAGAGACAGAATGAATTTCAGAACCGAGGGACATTCCAAAATTCAAAGGAAATCGAGTCAAAAGGAAGAGATTCAACTCGAGCGAAAGTGATTCTGTAAATAAATTTACCATATATGCTAAGTTTTGCCTAGAGCCAAAGCTCTGATACCAACTGTAACGACCCGCTATTTGGGACCATTCAAATCGACAATAAAACCATACATATCCGACTTGAATAATTCAAAATACCGAATTGTTAATTAAAATTTGGCAAAACTTAAAATATACAGTAAATAAATCTATCGCAGATCACAGAGTAATATAATGCGGCGGAATAGATAAAGAATGGTAGTTCATGAAGCTATTATATACATCAGAGTTAGAAAAATACAACCGAATAGTTCAAATGCAATGAAGTCTTCAATGCAACTGATGACTTCTCTGAACCAATCAACTGGAAAGGCTGGAATCTGAATCGATAGTTGGATTTCCAAATGAAGCTCCGAACTCCAAAGGTGAGTCTCAAATGCTGTATCACTCATTCTGACCAGAGCGTAAAACAAAACACAAAACACTCGAGTCAGGATTAACATTCTTATATCAATAAATCCAACTCAAGTGAAATATCAACTGAAATACAAATAACTTAAAGGATGTTTGGGATAACCATCCTCTAAGGGTCCATGGAACTATCTACAAGGTAGAAATATACACTATAACACCGTGGTCATTTCAGCTTAATTTATACTTCAAAACCAAATATCATTTCACTTCAAATATCTCTATATTTCCCAAAATAGTATTTATATATATTAAATAATTTATACAATAAAGTATTTTCAATTCCCTCAACTAAATAAATCGTGTCAACATCAACCTGACCTTCCCATTTAAATTAAATTCAATCTCAATTTATCAATTTAAATTCAACTCAATTCCTAAAATAAACACTTCAATTTATCGACCTCAAATTCGGATTTTTAATCACAAAAATACCCCTTTATATTTCAATATAATTCCAAACTTTAAGTATTCAACATTTCAAACTAATTTTTTTCAATTTAGTTTCTAAATAACAAATTCAAATTTAGTTTAACCTAAATTTTCATTTTAATTCAATTTAGTTTCTAAATAACAAATTCAACTATATTGATTTCAAATACATATCTGAATCTCAAAATAATCCATTTAAATTCCAATATAGTTCAAGGCTTTAATATTTAAATGTTCTACATAACAGTTTCATATAGATCTCGATTTAACCTCATTATTATTTGGTCTTGAAATACTCCCTTATTTGATTCAATATCATTTAAGTAACCTTAAATTACATTTTACTCAATATTTTCTTTAATTTATTTAAACGTGAAATATTCATTAAATCACTTAAATCAAAAATCCAGTTATAAAATCATACCCTTTAAATTTCCCATTCAAAAATTTCAAATCGATTTTATTAAATAAATCCTTATTTAAATATCATTTTTATAGACCCAAATTTATCTCCTAATCTTAATTATTCAATTTATTACAAGAGAATCTATTTGAAATATAGATTTACATAAATACTTAACCATATTATATGTATTAAATCAATCTAATTTAAATCAAATATTACTACTAAATCTATATATACAATTTTCATTTATATAATATCTTAAGAATCAAATTTATTAAACCATATATTTCTTTCCAAAATTATAGAAATTATTTTTAAAATATTTATATGGACCAACGGTGTCTGTATATATTTCCTATCATATAGTCAAGTGCTACGGATATTTATCATTTCAATCCGTATACTAAATATATAAGGGTGGATATCATTTCAACCCGTAATCCCAAATTCAACTAAATGAAAATCGCTTGGGTTTATCATTTCAACCCATAACGATTTTCTCCTATTCTAAAGTCTGTTCGGGTATGTATCATTTCAACCCATAGTGATTTCTAAACTACATGGAACTTGCAGAGTGATAACAGAAAATACAATAAAATATCAGGCATATATCATCAATACCAATATAATATAAACAACAGGATATGGTGTCATATCCCGCAGGTGAACAGTTACAGATAATATCATATATAACAAATTTAAATAACTACAGCAGCATATTTCAATTGTCGTTTCAATTGAAATCAAATTTAATGAATAAAAGAATGTTAATCGTGAGTGATTACTCACCTCTCGAGCCCAGAGAATACAGAAGATGACACGGATATGCATACTGCTACAGACACTGAAATTTGAATTATGAATCGAAGCAAAGCAAAATCGGCACGAATTCAACGATCAAAGCTGATAACAAGAATTGATGGAACAAGTCAGAACGGGATCGGCGAAGATAATGGTACGAGTGGACTCATATATATATAACTATATATAACTATATATATAAAGTCACATTCTAAATTCAACACATATTAAATTAAATTAAATATATATGTATTTATATTTTCCAAAATCATTGTTTTTTTTATTTAAAACACATAAATTAGAATCAAGCATATATACAAAATGAAATTTGAAATAAATACTTATATAAACAGACTAATATTAATCATGTGCTAGGTTACAATACTAACATATTTTAGCTGTAAGAAAGAGTATAATGAAAGAAGTCAACATCAGTTATAATATATTTATATAAACCAAATTTAACATATATTTAGTTGACATAACAAATGAATTCTTTTATAAAATAATATACATTGGGCGTTATTTCATAAAAATGCACATACAATACCATTTATATACGAACAACAAAAGTAGCTTATATATATATATATATATACTATTTAAACATCAATATTTACATTTCAACTAACATCAGAAAACAAATATAAACTTTATACTTTATATATGTTTTATGGAAAAAGAAAAAAGAAAAAAAAAACAGAATGCAAAGTGGATCCAACGTTTGGATTTCAGGGATTAGTCCTGAAGGCTAATACACCGTCGGATCATTTTTATTAAATTTTTGAATAAATTTCAGTAGAAGAGTAGCAATTTATTTAAAATAACGTGGTGTGAAATGAATTGATGGAATGAATAAAGTAACGTATTATTAGTACCCAAATAATCAAATGACACAATATGTTGGTTTCTTAATAACAACAGTAACATTCAATTTGCTAAAAGTTAATTTAGGACGTTAACTTCATCTTATTTGTAAGCGATTGATATATCATACCTCTTTTAAATTTAAGATCGGCTCATGGCACCGTGTATGAAAATTCAAATTCCATCGCATCATATATTTATTAATTTTAGTTTAGAAATGTATGAACTTATCAAAAAAAATTGGCTATAAATGACGTAAAACACCACTGCTTATCAAAATTTGTCGTGTACTGCGTTTAAATACTTCTAAAGCGTTTGTCAATTTATTTAAAAGCTATAAAATGAAAGGAGTGAAAAGAGAAAAAAAGAAAGAAAGAAAATATATATATGTGTATAATAATAAAAAACATGGGGAGAGAGACGAAGATACAGATGGTGCTACGTATCTTGTTCTATTCATAAGTAAATATCACCATAAATTCCTTTGCATATTCTTAATTGCTATAACCAATGCTTTCATATATAACAGGTCCAATCTTATATACATAGCTACATATTATAAAGGGTTATGAAAACTTATATATATACACCTTATAGTATAATATATATATATATATATAACTAGATAAAATGTATATATTAGATCATAGAATACAATAATATAAATGAAAAGAGAATTGCAGCAAGCTAAAATTTATAATAAAAAAACAAAGTGTTGCAGGAAGTTGAAAACAACAACTAATGCAATAATATTTATTATAAGTTTCGAAATCCATTAGACAAAAGAAAACACAGCTTGTATAACCTATCCTTTAAACAAAATAGACTATATATAGTACTAGTACATATTCATGCTATATGCAAACATTTAAAAACGAAACATGTATTGCAATATGATACGCATACCATTTATAAAAATATGGATGATGAGGGGAGGGGGCATGGGGTGGGTTGTGGCTCTTGACAGGTGGTTTCGAGCTGTGGTGGCGGAGGCTTGACGAAGCTATAGGAAGGAGAACTGGTCCTTTTTCATTTTTCCATCATATGTGTTTTAACATTGTAATGGAAAAAATCTCTTTTTTTTTTCAAGAAGCAACAGAGAGGAAGAAAAAATGAAGCTAAATAGGCTCAGAGACTACACGTTATAAATATTTAATATAGTTGAACAGTAGGAATGAGTAATCCAGCAACTAAAATTGGAACCATGGAAATAGAGGGGTCAATCGCTAGAATTTAGGAGGTATGAATGGTAACGGTTGTTTGAATTGTATACCAAATATATAACTTTATATTCCATTATTAATTGAATAGGGGAAATGAATGGGTGGAGAATGAGCTGTTCATTTATGATATACTGTTACATATAATATATTAAAGAAGAAACGGTAGAATAATGATAGATTTGAATTATATACTGGTGTGAGGCAATAACAACGGTCAAGTTGATAAGGTGGATATTTAAACAATTTATTGCTTGATTGGAAAGCACGTGAGTATGGAAAGGCAAGGATATTAAAATGGAAAAAGGAATGGACAGAGAAATTTAAGCGATGATAAAACGTACAGTAATAAATATAGAGTAGTGGGATGGTCACGATAATTCAGTGGATAATTAAAGCAACTTTTAATGCCACCAGCTGCACGTTCAAATCTGAAAAGACAGAGTAACGGACCATATAATAAATCGAAACGATGGATTGATAACAGCTGCAAGTACATATTTAATAGAAAAGAACGGACAGAGAAAATTTTGTGAAATGTACTGAAAATAAATATGAAGTACTTGTTATATTATACGTTTCTTTTTGAATGCAGAGTCCAAAATTTGAAAGCCAAGTAACGGTCAACCCTTGATTCGATGAAAATAATTGTAGCAATTAATAAAAGAAATAAATAGCAACGGTCACGTTGCTTTGATTTAGCTGACCCATCAAAGCAAATTATTTATAATTTAACCGGTAGGAAACGTAAAGGAACGTACCACCATAAAAATGAAATTGATAACATCTGTGCATTGATTCTGCAATATTTATTAAAGAAATTGATTCTGTAATATTATTAAAGCAATTTATTAGCTTGCTTGAGTTAAATAGAATTTCACAATGGAATAAACTTTGATAAAATAAATTTAAAATTTAAAATCCGCTATGTTTAATTGGACGTAATCCAAATATTAAATTTTTATCTCAAAATATATTATATAAAATTTCTTAAAAGTTTCAATTAATTATGTTAAATAAAACCATTTAAAACTATTAAAATCTGTGGGTCGTTACAGGTGATGATGTGACTTAGCCCAGAAGCTCTCTGATCTATATAAATATCATCCTACCTACAACATAAACAGGATCTTCTTCAGACTGGTGGCTGAAGCTATGCTAGAATTATTCTTCATTCCTTACCTTCCTTATAACAATCTTCAAATGAATACACCAGGATTCTCTAATGGATTCAAACTCTAGAGATTCAATCTAGCTAGAAAACAATCAAAGCCTTGTAATCATACATCTCTTGTAACAACAATTAGTCTATAATAAAACTACAAAGTGGACATTGGCTTCATTAACAACCGAACCACTATAAAAAAAATTTACCTACTTTCTTTTACTGTTCTTTCTTGATATTTTTTATCTGTGATATTGCTCTGTAAGAACAGGGCTAGTGCATTCAAACTCAAACCAGGGGGTCCATTTTTTGGGTCAACATTATCCATAGCCATTATTGTAGGGAAATCTGTAAAGAGACCTTGAGGGGTTTCTCGCCTATTATTATTTATTTACATCTGTTTATTGTTATATTAACGACTAATTGAAATAAATCCTGACATTCCATTTTACTTGTTAATTGTCGTTATAACGATTTCGCTATATCGTTATTTATTAAACTTCATCCCCAAAACCCTATCATATGTTTTTAAATTGAGCTTGAGTTTTCGTTAAATAGAATGATAAAAAAATTCATTAATCATTTTGATTAATGATAATTTAAAATAATTAATCATTTTAACTAATGATTTTGGAATTAATTAACCAATTTAATAAATGATGTTTAGAAAAATTGGTTTATTTTTGATTTATATGAGATAAGGTTCAATTAATCATTTTGACTAATGATTTCTTGAGTTTAATTAATTGTGTTAATTAATACTAATTGAAATTAATAATAATTTTAGTTAATGATATTTAATAGTAATTAATCATTTTAAATAATGATATTTGAATTTAATTAATGCTTGTTTTAAATTTAACTAATTATTTTAACTAATGATATTTGGAAAATCATTTTAATTAATGATGTGATATAGTTAAATAAATATTTTTACAAATGATGTTTTTATTTATTATCCTAACTAATGAGCTTTGAATTTAATTAGTCCAATTAATTTATGATTATTTTAACTTAATTAATTGTTTTAAATAATGGTATTTAAAATTTACTTATCATTTTATTTTCATATATAGTAAATATTAATAATCTATGCATATTGTCGTTGTAGTTTACATGCGTTTAAATGTAAATGTTAAGATTGTAGTGTCATACAATAAATATTTTAAAATCTTGCATTGATAAACTACAACTAAGCTTGAAAAAAAAACTGCAACGAAGATTCTAGTTTCATACAATAAATACTTTAAAACTTTCTAAGTTATTTGAACGTAATAATAGCTGTTTTATATGATCCAACCATATATCATGAAACAAAAAATTGCAACTAAGCTTGAAATAGAAACAAATTCATGCACCTTTGAATTCATCCCTTTGAAAAAAATGTTTAGAAGCCAAATCTCAAAATCCAAAAATACAAAATTATAGGTAATATTTTAGGAATGCCATCTTCCAGTAACCTATATGACCATGTCAACTCAATACCCTGTAAATGAGAATTTACAACCCTACATTTTAAATAATCGAAATCCTAATGATAGCACATATATACCTAAATAGTATATCTGCTCCATGTAAATTAACTTTTATGTTAAAAATACTATTTTCTTATGGATTATTGAATCTTATATATGTCCCAACTCCAAATATCTGAATCAGTGGGAGAGCACTAATCAGTGGGAAAGATAGTGCTTCAGCACTCTCCTTCAAGGCAGTGTTGTGCAAACTAGTGTAAAGTTTTACAAATAAGGTAGAAAACATTTGTAATAGAAAACTTATGTAAATTATGGCACAAACTAGCGTGAAGTTTTATTCATATAATTTAAAAAATGCCATAATAAAATCCAACTGCTAGCTTAAGGTTATAACATTATTCAATAAACTTGACTATAACAAACTAGATAAATAAGGTAAAAATGAAATATTGTGTATTGTGTAGATACCTAATTGGCAAAACTGCAATTTAAGATCGAAATCATGAAAACTACCTGATGGAGGCGGTGCTGGAACGAGGTGGAGGTAGAGGGAGCACCTGAAGTTGAAGTTTGCCTGAAGTTGAAGTCGAGAACGAGCGCCTGCTTGAAGTCGAAGTCGAAATCGAAAATATGGAGGGAGATCAAAACTTTGAAGGGGAGAGCGAAAATTCTAAGGGAAGAGAAAAAAAAATCAAAAATAACTAAATTGAGGAAGCATGGTTAGGGCTATACATAATTTAGTTACTCGTTTTTATTTTGCCCTTGCACATTCCAATTAATTTCAGTTCAACCCGGGCTTCCAAATGCAAACAAGTGTTGGGGTATTTAAAATTGTAAATGTTTATATTTAGTCACACATTTGTTGGATTGTGACACTTTCTAGTGAGACTAAAATGCAACACATGTAAGCGTTAGAAAATGAAAAAAGAAAGTGCTGCCAAATGACTATTTTGGTGTAGTGATAGTTTATATTTCTTATTCACTACGGTGTGGGGATGCACAATTTATCCAATAATCGGGTGTAATGATTGAAATAAGGATGGACCTTATTTATTAAAAGCCAAGGAAGTAAGTGAAGATAGGTAGGTGATAGTAGAATGGCATAATAGAAATGTCCATCTTAATTTCGTAATGAGCGATAAGGCAACAACATCATTAACACCAGTTAATGATGAAGGGCAGCTTCGAGCAATTGTTTATTTTATGTTTTTTGGTTGTAATCGCTAGTTATCACTTTAATGAGCTATCGCGGTTTGAAATGGAGCTTGTTAATACACAAAATAAGAGGGGCATCAAGTTTGCTAAGGGTTTGAACCAGCCCCTCTAAGGGTGACATTGACACATGTACCAATAGGAGCGATGTATGAGTAACTTGTGGAAATGGCTCTCAAGTCAGATGCTATTAAGGAAGAAGAACTTAAGGAGGTTCCTAAATCAGAAAACTCTAAGAAGCAGTGGTGGAATAGCAAGAAGAGTAAGGACAAGAAGAAAGGAGGAGGACCTTAGAAGGGACAGATCAAGAAAGGCGAGAAATGTCATCGTTGTGGATTGCTTGGTCATTTCACAAAGGACTATAAGAAGGAAACGATGAAGAGGAGGTGTTACAACTGTGTGCAGCCTGGTCACCTTAGTAGAGCTTGTTCTCAGAAGACAGGGTAGAGAGCATGCGCACCGACAGCGCAAGTACAGGCTTTGGATGCAGCACCTTCTAGTAATGGACCAGATCGAAGTAGGAAAGTCTTTGTAGAAGGTTTGATCTCTATTTCGGATTTTCCAATTCGGACTTTTTTTGATTCTGGAGCGGCGCATTCTTCCATTTCTAGTTCCTTAGTTGATTGTTTGCACTTAGATATTTCTCTAGTTGTAGACCATATAGTTATTTTAAACCGCATAGGAGGATCGGCACATTTATCCATGACTTATAGGGGTTTGAAAATTTTTATACTAGGCGTAGAGTTTGATTGTGACACCTATATACTGGGATTTTCGGGATATGGAATCATTTTTGGGATGGACTGGTTATCCGTTTATGGAGCGATATTAGACTACGAGAGGAGAGTCGTCAGACTAGAGGCCTGTAGCGGATGGACTCTCGAGGTTTCTTGCAACCCACAGGGGTTGGTCATGTTGAGCTTCCTTTATTCCTTTGATTCATCGCTAGGAGAGTTAGATTCAGTTCTAGTCGTTAGAGATTTCTCAGATGTTTTTGAAGAGGTTAGGGGACTACCCCTTAAGAGAGAGATTGACTTTAGGATCTATCTGAATGACAATGTTAAGTCAGTGGCATTATCCGTGAGACATATGGCTCCTAGGGAGAGGAAGGAGTTAAGTAAGCAGATTTGTGAGCTATTAGAGAAAGGCTTCATCATAAAAAGCATATCTGATTGGGGAGTGCCAGTTGTCTTCACTACAAAGGCGAATGGTTCCCTTCAACTTTGCATAGACTATAGAGAGTTGAATAAGATCACAAAGAAGAACCGTTACCCACTTCCTAGGATAGACGATCTTTTCGATCAATCGGTTGGATCTTCAGTATTTTCTCAGCTTGATTTTGCTATCGGATTTCATCAGCTTAGGGTGGCTAATGATAGCATCGATAAGGTAGCATTTAGGACATCCGATGGATTCTTTGAGTGGTCGGTTATTCCGTTTGGGTTGACCAATGCCCCAGCCTATTTTGTAGAATTAATGAACCATGTTTTTCGAGATGTCCTAAATAAGTTCGTTGTAGTATTTGTGGACCACATTCTAGTGTTTTCCAAGAGTATGGAAGAGCGTGATGTTCATCTTGAGGAGGTTCTTCGTACACTTCGTGTTCATCAGTTGAAGGCCAAGTTGTCAAAGTGTCACTTTTGGAATAAGGTGGTGCGTTTCTTGGGACATGTAGTCTCAAGAGAGGGTCTAGCTGTTGATCCCGCTAAGGTAGTAGCAGTACAAGATTGGAAGGCCCCCAAGAACGCTATTGAAGTTAGAAGCTTCCTAGGATTGGCTGGTTATTATAGGAAGTTTATCAGATATTTTGCTAAGATTTTAGCACTGCTTACTCACCTCACTAAGAAGAATGCGGCATTCATGTGGGACGTAGATTGTGAGATTCCTTCACAATGCTAAAGAGAGCCCATACTAATGCACCAGTGTTAATTTTACCCGACGGAGCAATGCCTATTACAGTATACACTGATTCATGTGGAATGGGTCTTTGAGCAGTATCGATGCAGGAGGGGAGGGTAGTATACTATGGAAGTAGACAGTTGAGAACTCATGAGAAGAACTACCCTACTCATGATTTGGAGTTAGCTGCTATTATTTTCACGCTCAAGTCTTGGAGACATTGCTTACTAGGAGAGAGGTTCAAGCTTTTCACTGACCATAAATCATTGAAGTACCTGTTCTCACAAAAGGATTTAAACTTAAGGCAGAAGCGTTGGATGGAGTTTCTAGCATCATACGACTTTGAGTTACCCTACATCCCTAGAAAAGGGAACGTGGTTGCAGATGTTAAGCAAGACGAGAGAAACCCTTAGTACAATGTGCGTGGAGTGGAAAAGCCTAGAGTTTATTTTCATCTTTGATTTTAAGCCCTCTACGGACATTACCCATGGATTATTAACAGCACTTAAGGTTAAGCCTACCCTCATAGATCAAATTGGCTTAAGCAGCGAGCGGATTTAGAGCTTATGGATATTTTGGATAGGATTAGCAAAGGAGAGGTCTCTAGACATCTCCAATGCTATTCCATTAATAGTAAAGGGTGGCTAAGGAGAGATGGAATACATTGTGTCCTCGCACTGGTGATTGACAAGAGCAGTTCTAGAAGAAGCACACCATTCTCGAATGACTATTCATTCGGGTGGTGATAAGATGTATAGGGACATAAAGAGAGTGTTTTATTGGAGCGGTACGAAGAAGGATGTAGCAGAGTTTGTAGTTAAGTGTTTTGTATGCCAAAGAGTTAAGGCAGAGCAGTAGAAATCCGATGGATTGGTTCGACCATTAGATGTACCCGAATGGAAGTGAGATAGTATTTCGATGGACTTCATAGATGGTTTACCCCGATCTAGGAAGGAGAATACCAGTATTTGGGTGATTGTAGATCATTTGACTAAGAGCGCCCACTTTATTCCGGTCAAGAGTAAGTGGACAGCACCTTATTTGGCATTCTTATATGTTCGTGAGATAGTCCGACTTCTTGGAGTTCCCTCTAGCACAGTGAGCAAAAGAGACCCGATCTTTCCTAGCGGGTTTTGAAGAAGCTTGCAAGAGGATTTAGGTACACAGCTTAGATTGAGTATGGCCTATCACCCTCAGACGGATGGCTAAACAGAGAGAGTTAATAGAGTTCTTGAGGATTTATTAAGTATGTGCATTCTTATTTTGAAGGAATTTGGGAGGAGCAACTTCCATTAGAGGATTTCGCGTATAATACTAGTTTTCAAACTACGTGGCACATTTTGAAGCTCTTTATGGGAGGTCCTGCAAGTCGCCTTCGTGTTGGTTGGAGTCTATAGAGAGATTGCTACTAGGTCCTGACATGTTAGAAAGACTACGAAAAAGTTTGATTTGATTAGAAGGAGAATGAAGACGGCCCAAGATAGACAGAAATTCTGTGCAGATAAGCGGAGAAGGGACATTGAGTTTGAGATAGGAGATTTAGTTTTCAGTAAGGTGCCTCTGCTAAGAAAGGCAGTGAGGTTTGGATCAAATGGGAAACTTACTCGTAGATTCGTAGAACCGTTCTCCATTATGGAGAGGGTAGGGAAGAAGGCGTATCAGATAAATCTACCAGAGTGCTCGTGGGGTTTCATGATGTTTTTCATGTTTTGCACTTGAGAAAATGCTTATATGATTCAGCAGGGGTAGTGGAACCTAGCCAACTTGAGGAAGTTGAAGTGCAGAGAAAAGCATCAGTTCGTCACATTCCTACCAAGATCGTTGGACGCGATACCAAGAAGCTTAGGAATAAGGAAGTACCTTTTGTTTAAGGTGCAGTGGGGAGACAGCATTGAGGATGCTTCGTGGGAGGCTGAGGAGAAAATACATACCTCTTATTTGCATCTTTTCGATGGTACATCTTGAATTTTCTATTTCCATCTTTAGTTTTGAATAGATTACTTCCTTTAGTATCCCTTAGGAGGGTAGATCTTAGGATTTAACCTATGGATGGTAGGACAGAATGTAAACATGTTACTAGAACATGTTATGTATGTAGGACGCTAGTGGTTGCAAGTGTTTGCTAGTGGATGCTAATGGATGCATATATATACACTAGGCACTATTATATCTTAGAGATTGGCCTATCTAGGTCACTAAAACATATGCATATGGATGTGTGCGCATTTGCATTTTTATTTTATTTCCATGGTTGCTATAAATGGATGATTATCATATAACTACTGCATTTGGAAGATGATTGTAGCACGCATATAGAACTATCAGTTATCATTAAGGAATTTGCATTCATTTGGATACATGGCACGAACATGATTGCATTAAAGGAGGTCGACTGAATCAGTAGACTGCATAATCTTTTGCATTACTTAGGGACATTAACACTACACTATTGCATATAACATAAATTGCATTAGAAAGCTTAAGTACAATGGATGTAATGGATGATGGTTGAATATGTGGTTGTAGAATTTTGATTAAAATATTTATTTCATTCTTCTGTCCTTAGAGATTTCGGGAACGAAATCCTTTAAGGAGGAGAGAATGCAACAACCCAAAATTTAAGCTATAACAATTAATTAATGAATTAATTAAATAATAAAATAAGTTAGTGAAATTGTCAGAATCGAGATACAGGAGTGCACCATTGTGTCCATGGCGATTTTCTGATCAATTTCCGTATATAACTTGTCGAAATCCGAGTCATTATGGAGAAGATATGAGAGAAATAAGAAATCAAATATAAAATGAAAAAAGTAACAAGGGGCTAGGTCAACCAAAATCTAGGCCAGGTCGACCCTAGTGTCGACCCGCAAAGGCCATAAGTCGACCTGTAGGTTGATCCCGGTAGGAGTTTGGTCGACCCGCTTAATTCTTGAACGTTGTTTCGTTCATACACGTCATATTTTGATTTTTCTTCAATTCTGTGCGTTCGTGCTTTCATCCGACGGTTCATAGTGTGCATATGATGTGGTTGCACCAGATTTAATCTTCAAATCCAACGGCCTGAGATCCCTAAGCTACACTATAAATAAGACCTTAGACCTAGCCATTTTTTTCATTCAGACTTTCTCCCAATTGGGTTCATTGCCTAAGGCTGGACCATAAAAAGAAAAAATTTCTTGGGAGGAGATCTTTGTAATAAATTTATTCTATTCCCTAGATGTGGATCCAGGAAGGCCAAGGAATAGAGCTAAGGATCACATGTGAGTGTTTTGTAATTAATTTAGATTTTTAAGTAATTTAAAATAATAGGGTTCTCAATAGTTGTAGTTTTTCTGCAATTTTGATATAGTTTTTATATAAGTGATTTACAGTTAGTTTTTAAAGTTCTTTTCCAGGTATTTTATTCAGCTATTTTATTCAGTTATTTACAATTATTTGTATTTACTTACATCTATTTTACATTAGAATTTAGCATGTAAATGTTAATTTCTTTTCATTCCTTTTTACGCGAATAAAATATGAGAATATTAAAAAGAAGAGAATTCGCTAATATGGATTGAATGGAAATAAACACTGAATTTACAAAAATTAGATATGAAATAAGAAAGAACTGTAATAAAAAAATATGGACTAAAATAGGCAAATTTGAGACATTTACAAGCATGTTTATAACTACTAATTATAACTAGAAAGATAGAATAGAAGAGTAACAATTATAACATAGGTTATATTAAGCAGAAAGAACAGAAAAGGCTTATTTTAAAACTTAGATTAAGTTAATAAGCAAATTTTGCAGAAATAACAAAAAAGGCTTATTTTAAAACTTACACTAAGTTAATAAGAAAAAATAGAAGCAGGACCCGTACCAACAGCATTCCCCTTCAATCAGGAATTGATGGTCTCGCAATAGTTAGGTGAGGTTGGGACACGCTTATGCTAATTAGGGTAAATAAGTGGCCAATAGACAGAGACTCAAATTTGGGGATTTGGGCAAGGGGCGCAATCTAGAATTTGTTTGTTAGGACTAGTACCGGCAGCATTTTCTTTCAGGTCTAAGACTGATGGTCTCACAACACTTAGGTGAGGCTGGGCGGCATTCCCTTTCAGGACTAAGATTGATGGTCTCACAACAGATTAGGTGAGGCTGGGAACACTTATGCTGATTAGGGTAAATAAGAGGTCAAAAGAGGAAGCAACAGTTAGTGTGTACCAGCGATGACCGAACGTGCGACGTTGATTAGGGTAAATAATTCGCTACCGCGTTCCAAGCGCGAAATATGTGTCTTTTGTTGTGACCAATTGGATTGGTTCACAGTGTCACAATAGAGATAGAAGGCCGATCAATGGATAGAATTATAATTTCAGCCTAGTTAAAATAGGATTAGGGTTTCAGCCTAATCACAACAGTTTAGGACAAGTGCAAACAATCACAATTAAACAACCAAACAGAATCAGTTAAACAGTATTATATCCTAGTTCTATCTTTCCTTTATTTCCTTTTAAACTAGAACTATTGCTAAGTTTGTTATCTTTATCTTGCTTAACAATACTCGCAGTTACTTTCACTCACCAGACTTATAGTCTTACCCATTCCTCTACTTCCTCCTCCCCCCCCCATAGGCCAGCAGAATCGAGAACAGTAGATTCAGACCGCTTAGAGATATATTCTTGGAGTTGTTCATGTATTCTTCTTCTTTTCATTTTTCTTTTCATTTGACTTTGGGCGTACTGGTACTTATAAGGGGATGATTATTATCTATGTACTCTGATTCTGAGACTGAGATGTATTTTTCATAAGACATGAGTATTTGTTTTTTGAGACATATTCTATTTCTATGACTTAATTTGAAATGAAGTTGAATTTTAAGTTATTATTTAAATGTTTCGCTGTTTTTATTTATTTTTCTTGTGAATCTTAGTCTCTGTGATGCTTTAGCTACACCTATAACGCATCATATCTTTTAATATGCCCTTTTTGCGTATACTAAGGGGTGTAGGGTGTTTAAGTTATGGATAAAGTATGAAATTTTCTAGTCATCAAAATGTTATTCTGACCTACTTCTCATTACAACCAACGTGATAGATTTAGAAGGACATGTTATTGGTGCAAGACAGAAACTACAGATGGTGAAGTCTTCTCATTCATGCTCGGCGCTGACAAGGCAAGTAGATATCCAAGGAATAATATTGATCCCAAGGTAGTAGCCTTAGTCAATATATTTGTTCTATTATATTTTTCTGTTCCTCTTTGAGTTTATAATAATCACACTCTGATAACTTGTGTTTATTATAGGTTACCAAAACAAATGATCCATGCCCTAATGGACTTGGGCTTCAAATTAGTCGAAATTCGGGACCATTAAGGTGTAGGTTGTTACATTTCGTATAAGAGCTTAAATTAGTTGTTTTTATGAATTAGGACATGCCGAGAGAACATATTTGTATTTTTACCTATAATTACATACATATATATATATATATATATATATATATATATTATACAACAAACTCTTTAAATTATGACTATAGAAGTAGATGCAACCATATTACGAAAGGATGGATGAGGCAACTATGAGTTGGAATAATAAATAGGGTTAAATCGATGCAACTACCTTGATTACCACACAGGGTGGAGGCCATACTATCAAGAGTGGACCGAGAAGAGAATGACAAGACATATGGAAGAATCATGGAAGTTGGATGGTACTTGATTCCTTTGTTAGGCATAGGCTTCCTTATGATCGTGGACTCCGATTGATTGCCGATTGAAGTTATAGACAAATAGGAAGTAATAGTTTATATGTTGTAAATATTTAAAAGCAAGATATGATGAAGGATTAAGCAAGTTCCTGCAAGAAGGGTGCATTAACCACCATAAGATGATAAATCGAATTTTTTTAAGGCGGGTAGAAAGAAGAAAGTCCAAAAGAAAGGACGATGAAAGTCCATTTTTGTATCTAACCCCATATGCAAGAATTTGACAAAAAGATTTTTGGAAATTCTTTGAAACGTTTTGGATGGGTTTTGTTTATTGGGAAGTTATTGTTTTGAAAGAGTAAGGAAATTATGAAATTCCTAGTTCAAATTGGTTGAATCAAAAGTTTTAGATTTAAAGGTTTTTGGTAAAGGGATATTTCGTTTTTAAAAATAATGGAAAAGAGAGCATATGTTTGGCTGGATAATTTTTTCTTATTTTTATAAATTTGGAAGTTCCTTTTTAAAATTCTTTCTAAGGGTTGGATAAATGGAAATTACTACTTTATTGAAATGTCGTAAAGAGAATAGAAGGGTAAGAACGCACGATAATGATGATTAGGAGGAATATTCTCGTATAAGAAAAATATAGTGAATAACAGCTGAAATAGATTTGTACATATTTCTTTTCAAGTTAATGGAGAAAGGCTTAATGACTAAAGCAGTAGGCAGACATACTACAATGACTCAATATTAAGAAATTCAGATAGAAAGTAACATTAGGAATTTATATAAAAATAGGATTGTAATCTAGTTAGAAATAATATAGGAGAAAACCAATAGGCCTAGGATAGGAAGAATAGATAAATTGCATAGATATGTAGTAATTGCGCATATATTTTAGATAGTACTTAGATAGATATTGCAATTGCACATACCTTTTAGAAGTCCCCTTTATATGTTATTAAACTCTCCACCAAAGGTGGAAGCAGATATAGCAAGGGCAACATGAAAGTACTAGGATGAAGTTATCCTTGTCCACTCCATTTCCATTATTTAAAGTTAAAGAAGATGTTTTTGGAAAAAAGTGGTCTGGCATGATAATTAGGTTCGGACATGATAAATTTTTTGAGTTTAGAAATCCTACTTTTAAAAGAAGCAAACCTCTATTGTAGAAATTCTTTGATATATGATAGTTAGCAAGAATGATAAATTTTTCATGGCTCAATTTGGAAACCAATTAATTTTTGAAAATGTATCGAAATTTATATTTTCAAAGATAAAAGTTTTGGATTAAGTACTTCATGACTATGAAGTTTTATTTTTTAAAGAGTTGTGAAAAAAATAAAAGGTTTGATATGGAGTAGATAGGGATGGCTGTCTATATAAGATGAGGTAAAGGTCAAGGCTATGAAAGAATAGCTATGAATGATCATAGGATAGTAATTAGGAATCCATGATGAATACAAGGAATATTGGTATGAATCGAGGAGTGTTTTATTAGGGATGTGTGGAACCCATAAGAAGAACCCTCAAAAGAATAGGGAGTGGTATCAAAGTACAATTTTGTGAGTCCTAAGATATTCTTGCATTAAAGACCTAGGATAAAAAAGTATATACCAAAGTTTGAGGATACTATCAAGAGATTTAGATTAGGAGAAGATGGTAGTATGATTAGCGAAGAGAGTAATAAGATGGCAAACACACACAAAGGATATTGGTTGACTCAAGGTTAAAGAACGCAAGATAGGTGGTAGGAAGTTATTCCACAAGCGAATTTTTTTGGTAAGCTATTCTAAATGTGTATATATAGCAGCATGAAGGTCGCTGAAGCTGTTGGTGAGGCTTACCGACGCTGTGAGTCAAGCCGCTTTTTCCTCTATAAATATAGACCTAGGGGTGCCATTTTGAGGGATGAATTTCATTACCTTTCCACTTCTTATGTTTTCAACTTCGTAAAATCTAAATTGATTTGGGGATTCTTGCCAATTATAACACTTGAATCTTGTACACATAATAGATTGAATATTAAACTATTGCATAGCATATTTGATGTGATGAACTTTGATTTGACGAAAATATCAGCTTGACATTGACTCATAACCTGTGAAGAACTTTGATTTGATGAAAATATCAGCTTGACTTTGACTCATAACTTGTGAATTGGCTCTTCTATGACTTACGACTCGCGTAACATATCGCCTTTATTCAATCTTGTAACATACATATTGACTGATGACTTTTGACACATTGGATGCGCATGAAATCATCATAGATTTGGCATTGAGCTTATGCCATCCTAACTTTTTAACCTAGGATTGACCTAGCATATTTTTAATAAAGTCTGCTTTTATACACTTTTGGGTGTTGGCGAAGAAATCCCTTAACATTTTAAAGTTAGAAGGGGGGCTCGAACCTCAAATTCCTTTTACTTCTTTCCGAAAACTAATTTCCTAAAGTTCTTTTATTTCAGAGGAAATGGTGAGAACTAGAAAAAGTGATGACATCACACTGCAAATGACTTTGGAAGAAAAATATCATCTAGAGCTTTAATTTATAGAATATGGAAGTTGGACAGCCTTCAACTCTAATAGAACTCATAAGCAATAAGGTCAAGGAAGCAAAATTTCCAAGTAAGATCCAAAGAGAGGTGTTGAACACATGCTTTCCAAGATTGCAAACAAAAGAAAGCAAAAGGATTATGATAAGTCAACAAAAAAAATCAAGAAAGTTAGGCAAGAGGACCCCTTGAACAATTGGATAGCTCAATTAAAGAATATAATAGGGACTACTATAGTGGCGAAACCAACCAAAAAAACAAAGGACATGCTTAAGGAGAAATAAATCCTTGACCTAAGATAAGATAATAGCTTTCGAAGAACTCCTTTGTCCGAGGAAATATTTATTGTTAGAATTCCCCTCACATCAAATTCCTTTACTAAAGTATGACGGAACCACTAATCCAGACAATCACCTTCTAGCTTTTGAAAACCGAATGGATTTGTATAACGCCTCTAGAGCAATTCATTGTAAGCCTTTCTCTATAAATTCTCATGGAGCAGCTGCTAAATTGTATAGGTATTATCAAGCAAGGAAAATATATTCTCGGGAGCAATTTTCTTATGAATTCATGGCACAGTTTTACATGTACAAAGACCCAACTATAGATTCTACTATGTTGGCTAATATCAAGCAAAGGTCAGGGGAATTACTCAGCAACTACCTAAAGAGATTTAATACAGAAGCATCAAAAGCAGAAAATGTGACTGATAGAGAAAAGTTGATGGCAGTTCATTCAGGGCTAATCGAGAAAACTCCTTTTTGGAAAAAAAACTTTATACTCGTAGAAGTAAAGATCTACAAACTTATATCTCTAGACCAAAAAAATACATTCAAATGGACGAGATGCACCATATCGCGAAGAAATCTCAGCAAAATAAAAAAGACAAAAAGTTCAACTCCAAACATTCCAGTAAGAGGCCAAATGGGAATAAGAGGAATTCAGAGGGAGATTGTTTAATCCAACTATGTAAATTTTAACAAACCCCTCTCCCATATTTTCACCGTGATAATGAAAACTTCCACGATTCTTACAAAATATGGAGCCATTTTGAGCCAAATAGAGGAAGAGATCATTGTGCCTACCACAAAGTGAATGGATATAAGACTGATGAATGTCATGTCTTGTCAGGAATAATTCAGAGTATGATCAGGTCAGGATCTCTAAAGAAATTTATTTAAGAAACTTAAAGGCCTCTTGTTTTGAAGAAAATAGCCCAAATACCCAAAACTTAACTTTTTTCTACAAGAAAATAGTTTAGCAACCTCAAATTCAGATTCAAATTAAACTGTGAAATTTTGTGGCAGATGCCCACAACGGGTTATCTTTGCTCATAAAAATTTCTAATTTTATTTGTACTTAAAATTCATCATGTGTTGACACAAAATTAGAGTTTCTTTATAGGTTAAAACAAAACCAATCTGTTACATCCGGGAGGATCTAGATTTCCCTATCAAAGCATAACAAATTTTTGGTCTTCTTTGAGGAAAGGATAGTTCAAATATCTAAGATGAAATGGCTATCTATCTCAAGGCTTGAATCAATGTAGTATAAAGAATTTCTTTTATGAGATTACGAATTACCATCAATCTTCTGCCTAGATTCTGGAAAAAGGTGAATATCCAAAATCTTCTCAAAAGAAGGGAATCTTAGAAAAAACTATGTTCTTGTCCGTAAAAGTTTATTAGCTCATGAATCATGACTTTTCATACTTATATTACATTCTGCTTTCTCTAAGCTAAACCTGAAGAGGTGCAATTATATATGTCATATAAAGGTGGAAGCAATATACACCAACTTTATTTTTAACAAGTCAATTTGTTACTAAGAGATTTATTAAATACATCTTTAGGAAAAATTATTTTCAAAAAATCAAGAAGGATTATTTCCTGTTAATCCACGGATCAGGGAGAGCAAATATTTATCTATTTAAGAAAGATTTATAAAATCTTCAAAAAATATTACATGGAATTAGTAAATGCACACAAGAAATTTTGATTGAGCATGTCTTTGACAAAAACATTTTCAAAGCTTTCTGAAATTCTTGGAAAGGAAAGACATATACACATTTTCTGAAGAAAAGTTTTAGAACTACTAGGATTCATTAGCAAAAATATAATTAGAAGAGGCTATTCTCGATTAAAGGACTATTGGTTCATGAATCATGACCATTCAGTCTTTTGTTTGAGATTCATGTTTCTATTATGAGAATGACTTAAAAACCCTTCTTGGTGGCAATGCTGAGAAGGTACTTCTTTATCAAAGGGATCAAATATCCCAAAACTCTTAAAAAAAGGAAGATCAATTTGAAGAAATGATTTCCTGATTTATCAAGGAAGTCCTTTTTCGAGAATTTTATGGATCAAAATAGTTTTTTACAGATATTTTAAATGGTCAAAAATTACTTCCACAAACAAATTTTTCAAGAAATTTCTTTAAAACCTCCGATGTCCACTTCGAAGCACCACCTAGAAGGAGGAGAGTTTAGCATATACCAAAACGCCTCTGATGTCCACTTTGGAGCGCTTCTTAGAGGGAGGAGGGACTAGCATCCACCAAAAAGCCTTTGATATCCACTCTGGAGAACTTCCTAGAGGGAGGGACAAAAGCCTCCGATATTCACTCCAAAGCACCTCCTTGAGGGGGGGGGACAAAAGTCTCTGTTGTCCACTCCAAAGTGCCTTTCAGAGAGAGGAACTAGTTAAACACCAGCTAATAATATTTTAGAGGAAGAGCAGTCTAGCATAAATTATAACGCTTCAAAACAGAGACAAAGCCCAAGAAGGAGGCAAAGACAAAATGGGCGAAGATGTCCCAAGTCTAAAACATAGACAAAGCACAAGAAGGGGCAAAGATAAAAAGGATGAAGATGTCCAAAGCTTAAAGTAGAGGTAAAGCCCAAGAAGGGGAAAAAGTAAAAGGATGAGGATTGTCCATAGCCCAAAGCAGAGGCAAAGCGCAAGAAGGGGCAAAAACAAAAATGGACTAAGATGTCCAGAAATGGGCAAAAATAAAATATATAACGGAGTCTAAAGCCCAACAGAGAGGCAAATGGAATTAAGCAAAGAATAAATCCTTACCAGAAAAGTAAGAATAGCTTCATTCAAAAAAAATTAAAACAGACTTCTAATGGGTTCGGTCTAGACCTAGAAATAGGGAAACCTTCAAAGAAAAGGACTATGAAATAAGTACTAATAGATTAATTGGGCTCATTGAATGACTAAACATCCAAACAGAACTACTCTGTTTAACAACAAAACAGTCGAATGGAACTACTCCACCGAACGGCTAAACAACCAAACGAAACTACCCTGCTGAATGGCCAAACAACCGAATGGAACTAAATTGTTGAACAATTGAATAACTTAACGAAACTACTTTGTTGAATGGCTGAATGATTGAACGAAACTACTTGGCTCCAATATAATAATAATAATAACAATAATAATAATAAACAACTTAACAACAACATATCTCCTAACAAGAGGCAATACTATAAACAATGGGAATCTCCATTACTATTAAAAGTATTAGTCCATGGTAAAGGTTTCTAATATAGCATTTTAGATGGGGCTACAAAATTAGTATCAGATGGAATTATGAATCTTTTGCTTTAAGTCTACTCAAATTACTATTATGAGACGATTGTCTAATTTTCTATTATTATTAGATAGATTTCTGAGTTTCTTATTGTCAAATGAAATTCTGACAAGTTTTTGATTGAGTTTTTGATTGAATTTCTATTCTTGATGGTTTTTGGATTTCCTATCAAAATTCTGGTTTTCTTATGGAGTTCAAGTGTTCTATTATTACTAGATGGGGAATTTTAGTCTTCTACTATCAGATTAGGATTTTTGGTCTTTTATTATTGGCAGATAAGGATTTTCAGTCTTTTGTTATTATTAGATGGATTTCTTATTACCAAATAGTATTATGGATTCCTTATTACAATTGGATGGTATTCTGGACATCTTATTACCAGATGGTATTCTGGATTTCTTATTTTTAGAAGATGATATTTTGGATTTCTTATTATCGGATGTACTAAATTCCTAGCTTCCTTATTATCAGATGGTTTTCTAACATTTTCTTCAAAATTAGTACCAGATATTTTTCTAGTTTTTCGTCAAATGAATTCTTGATTTCCTAAACCGTAATCTATTATCGAAGAAGGTTTTAGGTTTGAAGATAAAAAATACAATATGAATTCAAGCCAAGCAAACCAAAAGTTGAACAAAAAAGGAGTCTGATTTAAAAGTTTACAAGGAACTCAATATTGGAAGCTAGTCTTCGATAACCAAGGAAGAATTAACTCAAAAGGAGAAACTTCAAAGCCCATACCATTCTTCTTGAAAGTTTCTTGCCAAGCTTTATATCTGTCTACAGGTGATATTATTCCGAATTTGAATGCTCATTGTTAAGAGCATGTAGGTGGTTTGCATATTATCTAAACATTAAAAAGTTTAAAGTCAAAAACAACCTCTCGACAAATTAATGACCGATGAATAACCAATGTCAAGTTTGTAGGAAAAGTTTAACTTTTGGGTTGACTAGAAGAATACAAATAAATGCTAAATTTATGACAACAAAATAAGTCCATGGGTATGTGCTAGAAACTTGAATGATAATTAACATAAAAGTATTCTAAGTATAATTTTGCACCAATAAAACCATGCTCAGTAAGTAGATTAATACCAAACTCCATATAAATAACGCTATAAAGTAAAAATACATTAGTATTAAAATCATAAATTAGTATTAACAGGGATATATGGAATTGAGATTTTAAATGATCTTGATAATTTGAAAATTTCCTTTGTTTGAGTTTGAATCACCCATCAGATAAAATATAATCGAGAGGCAGCAAGCACTATGTCTGAAATTGTTGACTTGAAAAGTCGATACTTCTATTACACTTTAGGAGCGCAAATGTTATCCACGTAATTTCTCAAGAGGATATGATTTTGGATTCAAAGCTTTAGGGAGATGAGATCGAACCTCATTACAAGAAGAAGTATTTTAATCCTTTGTAATAACAACTATTATAAAGCATGCCACTCATTAGTGGTGCTCCTTATCAATGCCGCTCATCACCCCTAGTCAAGATTGCTATACTTCGATGTCACTAACTAAGCAGCACCACATATCAACAAGGCCAAGTTATTAAATGACACTACATGATGATGTTGAGCATCATGGTTATCGAAGCTATACTATGATGTTTATTGAAAAAGTGGAAACTAGCCAGTGTCGACACCAATGTAAGAGCTATGATGGACGAAGTTAAAGAACTATGGAATTACACGAATATCATTAGCGCCAATAAGGCCCAATGACACCACCTTTCATGACGAAGAGCTGCTCTTCGTACATGTTGTCTGCTATCATCACTCCCGAAGGCATGTGGCCAACAATACACTTATGGATGTACAACAGAAGAATAGGGTACCATAATTCATCAATAACAGAAGGTATACAACGTCGCTTGCAACCAAAGAAGCAAAGAAATCGGGTATCATCAACATCGTAAGCCATCAATGAACGTCGATATGACCTATGTCGCATCTCATTGATGCAGGTCCCTAGTGTCTCCACTATTCATCAATTGTTATCAAACAAGCTTTCCGCCAACACAACTTCTCCATATCAACTCCTAAGTAAGGTAAGCTTGCTGTCGTGTTTCATTAGCTGCTAAGTATTGATGCTGAAGATGCATGCCACCATTATATAGTGTCGACTTTCGTACGACACTTGGAAGATGCCACACATCAATATACGCAAAGTTGATGGCAAATGTCATCGATGTTCATAAAGGCAATCAATACTGCATTAAAGCAACGTCGCACTTCACAATACTAAGAAGACGGGTATCACAAATCATCAGTGTCATAGTTATCTATCTGTTGCCACTTAAATAAGCTCGTTACCAATAAACCTCTAATGATGTTGCTCCACGATGACGCTAAGGGCTATCAATGTCGATAGTATATCAATTAAAGCCTCTTTATATCAATGCTATACCCAATTAACATCGCTCTTCATCGAGGGTTAACACTACTTCCAAACGATACCGTTAGTAATTAATCAAGAGTATTTTAAGGCAAAGAGTCATCGACACTGAAGGTTATTACAACCGAGGGGCATTGAAGTTCTAGTATAACCATTAAGCAAACACATAGCAGCATGAAGGTCGCCAAAGATGTTGGTGAGGCTTACTAGCACCATGAGTCATGTTGCTTTTTCCTCTATAAAGAGGCTTCATTTTAAGGGACGAATTTCATTCTCTTTCTTACGTTTTCAACTTTGTAAACTCTAAATTGATTTAGGGATTTTTTTTTCCTATTGTAACTGTTAACTTTGTACACATAAGGGATTGAACATTGAACGATTGCATAACATATTTGATGTGATGAATTTTGATTTGACCAAAATATCAACTTGACTTCGACTCATAACTTGTTAATTGGCTCGTCTATGACTTATGACTCCTATAGCATAACGCCTTTATGTAAGCTTGTGACTTTCATATTGAGTCGATGACTTTCGATAGGAATGTAGTCTTGATATTGGACACGCATGAAATTATCAAAGATTTGACATTGATCTTATGTCGTCCTAACTTCTTAACCTAGGATCCCCCTAGTATATTTTTAACAATGTCTACTTTTATAACACTTTTGGGTGTTGGCAAAGAAATTCATTAACAGCCGTGATACCCTGCTCAGACACAATTTCTTCCTTCCCTATGGGTTATGGGTCTTCTCATCCTCGACATGAGGGATGGAAAATGAGACACATACGCTCTTTGGTGTCTTTGCTAGACAAACCAGAAAGACAAGACCTCAATTAATTGAAACTCTTGAGGACACAAGAAGAATAGTTGTATTGAAGATACATAAGCTTGAGAATTCCCTACGAATTGCTCAGGGTAAAATTTCTTTCTACTGGAAAAATCTTGATCAAGAGAAGAATAAAAATAAAAGGGCATAGGCTTTTCTTCAATGCGCTCAGGATGTCTTAGAGTTCTTTTACTCTGCACTTGAACGAAACTTCCTAAACAACAAAGTGGACTTCGATGTGACCGTCGAACAACCTATTGACCACTGGGCAAGAGCATGTTATGATCCTCGTAAAATCTTTCCTACTATCATAGCTCCACCTTTACCTAATGTTCTGTATACATCATATTAGTGTCTAATTGTTGAAAGCTTAGGATAGGGGATAATTTTGTGTAACCTTACGATACTTGACATAGTTTTTGGATTTTTTTTATGTTTGCTGAATTAATATTTTGTTACCAAGTTTTTGTGCTTGCTTGTTTGTATTATTATTTAATTTTATTTCATGTGAGCTTGTTTGATTTTCAGCCCATTTGCTTTAACCGTGATTTGGAGGTGGCCAATCTTAGGGAGCGGCTTGACTCTACCCTAGCCAGAGTTACGGAGCTAAAAGGCTTATTAAAAGATTCCGGAAGCATATATGAGGTCATTGTGCAAATGAAATGAAGGTTTTAAGATGCAAGGTTAAAGAGTTGGATGGGGAAATTGCTAAGCGAATCAGCATGGAAAATGCTCCTCCTACAACAGGGATGGTGGGTACTTGCTCTATACCAGATATTACTCCTATCAGATGAAGTCCTTAGGTGGAAGGATGACTTAAAAAATCATTATGAAGCTAAGCTCAATGAATTGGAATACCACTGTAAGAAAGCACCAGGTATACGGGTACTCAGGTTTCACCTTTCTGTTTTACTACGGATGAGCTCTTTGGTCCCTTTTTTAGGAATACCAAAAAAACAAAGGAGCACTTTTTAGGTGAGATCGAAAGAACTAGTAAGCTTGTTATACAACGAGTGAACGCTCTAGAAAACAAGATACTCAACTTGAAATGTGAGGCTCGCTTGGATTCCATTGTCATTTCCAAAGGTGAGACATATATAGTTTCCTTGGTAGAGCAACTCATGAAAAAGTAAAGAAGGTAACGGCGAAAATCGGTAGGAGGCGGACTTATATTTCTTATACAATCGTGTGGATTATGAATTTGGTATGTAGGATTGTGGAGACCTTTGGGCTGGCACCAATTATTACCCATATACGGCTTATCGTAGTATCGCTTATAGTCGTACTGAACCCGTTCGCTTGTCGGTTTTAATTACTGAACTGGACCATTCACCTTTTGTTCTTTCCATGGCAGGTCACTCTTCTTTATGTTCGGACTCATACCGTCGCACATTATCTCACCGTAGAACAATGGTGTCTAGCTCTTCTTCAAAGCTGTAATCAGATTCTTAGCATAGTTTGTTTTTTGTTTTTTATAAAGTGTAACTCTGTGGATTTAGTATAGTTTGTGCTACGTTTTTACCTATTTTTTGCTTGTGAAGTAAGCGTAGGTGTGTTGAATCACACAAGAAACCTTGGGCGGTAGGAATAGAACTAAGTTAACTTAAGTAAGTTTTTAGTTTCTGATGTTTAGTTGGAAAACTTTAATTTCTAGAATTGCACTTGATTATGAGTTGCGGCGCACTCCATGCATCAGCTTTTCTTTCCATTTTTTGTTTGTGCATCTTGAATTTGACTCATGGATCACGTGTTTTGTTGTGAGTCCTGTATGACCTACCCCCGTGTTTGGGGTGCAGTATCATATGCAGCCTTGGCTGTATGTTTGGTATGACCTGCCCTCCTATTCAGGGTGCAATATCACATGCAGTTCTCATATCTGAGATTATTATTGTCATTTGTATGTTGCATTTCTACTGTATAATGATGGCGGTGAGCTATAAGAAGTTGTTTGATCGTGCGCTTGGCATACTCTTCTCCATTGTTTGGAGGAGGACTGGAAATTTTAATTGTGAAGTCAGGTCGTGTGTTTACGACCTTCGCATGCGCATGATTTTTTTACTGGTTCTGGTTGTCTAATATCCGTACATCCAATGTGCTATGTTAGCATTACTAACATAGAATGGTTTTTATATTGATTTGGGCTATCCAATATCCCTACGACCAGTTAGGCTGAGAAGCCGAGCTGCGTTGTGCATAGCTCCATTTTGATAACTGGTTCGGGCATTCCAAAATCCCTACGTCCAGTGTGGTAATTTGGCTAAAGAGATGGATTGCATTGATGCAATTCCAAGTGTTTAAGTCCAGTCTCACTGTTCTCATCGTTGAGATTGTCGTTCTTGCCTATTGGCCTTGCGCTTTGCTTGATCAATGATTATGGGTGGTGAATTGCCAATGTACACGGGGATATCATTTAACTATGTCAAAGAGGGATAGCATAGAGATTTTTATACTGGTTCAGACCGTTTAAAATCCCTACATCTGGTTTAATACATCATACATATATATGTTATACAATGTTATTTATATAAGTAGTGCAGATCATTCAAGATGAGGTCTTAGACTTCCAACGTAGTATTGAATGCTTGTCTTTTGCAGTTATAATTAGTGCTTTGACTTTAGCTCCTTCACCAGACTTTGAATACATCGTGCTTTCGATCTTGGCTATCTGTCCGACATAAATTCTCCCTCGTGTTAGGGAGAGAAGCACTAATGATCCCTGTGCTGACCGTTGGATTTGGTTTCAATAAGGGAAGGAGGCTAACCTTTCAAATTGGTGTGCATCTCAGTTACTTAGCTTACTTCTCAACTCAGATGTGGATGTGTGTTAAAAGGCATGCCAGTTGAATAACCTAGTTTTCGAGTAGAATGTGCAAACGTCCTTTTCTACCTAACCATAGTATGATGGTCTTTTTGAAATCCTCATGACGTCGCAATGAGAGTTCTTGGATTCTAACTTTGGCTTTTTTACCATCATCGAAATAACTGTCCAAATCAACAAATACCCACATGCCTTCGCCCAACTTGTAGTGATTAGTTGATAAAGGGGCTGAAGATCAATTGGTAGGAGCCGTTTAACTTGATTCCATGCAACACCGATTATTGAGTCTTTTTATCATGTAGTTTTCAGCTGGCCTCACCATTCTCATTTTTGAGGGTGCCATTATTACTCACCCGCTGCATAACCAGCGCCATTGGTGAGCAATGGTGGTGGGCCATGGATGATGGAGTTGTCGTTGACCAAAGAGCCGTGGTTTGATTCACCGTTCCATTTATCCTCTTTACCTGTTGGCCTGTTTGGTTAAAGAGGGTCTAGATCGTGGTTTGGAGAGGATCCATGAGGGCCTTGAGTGACCAACTTCGAGCGAAGGGAATGAATGGGTTAACTAGCTTCATAGTCGGTAGGAGAAATATATGCGGAGTTTACCAGAAGCTGCAAAATGGAGGTTAGGAAAATTCGCTAGAGATCGAAAAAAAGGAACGGAGGCATGAAGGTATAATGGTTCAAGCCCTCCATCTAGCGTCAAAAATGTTAGTGAAAATTTTCAACTTCACAAAATTCTACTTGAACATGAAGCAATTTAGACAACGATTACTCCAACTAATTTGAATTAGCAAACTTAAGTTAAACTTGCCTGCAGAAAGTGACCATGTCGCTGAATGCTTACACAACCCTGTATTCGCACTCTAACTACTTATTAGAATGTCAAATTCATTTTGCGAAGAAATCACGATTTATAGTCTAAGGCAACACAAGCAAATAATAAAGCATAAAAATGAAAGGACATAGAAATTTTTATGTGGTTTGAACTTCAGAAAATCCAACGTCAACGGGTCAAATCTTTCTTATATGTTGCTTAATACAAGTTTTCTTAGGGCCTTCCACGGGTAATACAATGGTTTTTCTCTCTTTCAGGCATAAAAAGAACATGATCGAGGAAAAAGAACTCCCCACACGTACGTCCTTGGTCTCTTCTTTTTATAATGTAGAAGATGGGATGTAGGTTATCACGGTTGCCCCTTATCCGCTGTATCAATCTCCGCCTTTAAATTCTACCACTTGTCATCCATTTACACTTTTTTTCTAATGTGCATGGATTGCTGACGTGTATTTAGCAGGAAGCCATGATTTCGATGGCTGAAATATTTGGTTTTTGGCAGGAAGTCGTAATTTGGGCGAGAACTCCAGAAATTGAAGTGGGAATTTTCGGAATTGGGGTGTGCAACCTAGACCTGAGCATGTCATATTCCTTTGGAGAGACGGAGGGTTGGTAACTTCGTATAATGCCTCAAGATGTTAGGGGTTACTTCCTGGCTTTGGAGCGTGGCCATCATATTCAGAACGAGACTGCAGTAGTTGGTGCGTGATATTTGCATGATACTGTGATGCTCTCATCGTGGCCGTTTATTTGATTTGTACTCATTTGTTTATCATTGTATCGAGATGAGAATGCACCACTCTGCCTTAGCTTGGGTGCTGGTTTGCTATGCTTGTAGATGCGACCTAAGCTGGCTGTGATTCAGATTGACCTCATGACTGATGCACATAGGCTACTAATAAGGAAGAGAGGTCGGTATTCTTGTTGTCTGCCTGTGAGTGTAGATCTGCGCTTGAATGTTGTTTGAGTGGCCTTGTATGCAGCCCTTCGGAATGCTTTTGACTCCTTGTGGTGCTGCGTAGGTTACCTTTAACATGTGTGCAGTACAAATTCGTTTTCGAAGGTGCTAGCAAAGTATGTACGCAGTTTGTACCTCATGCTCTTTAGCCTGTGTTCACAATGTATCGTTGCTTATGCACAACCTATTTTGACCAGGAACATTGTATTATCGAAGCAGCAAATTACGTTGCTACGCAATATTTATGTTTTACTTTGGCTTTATGTATTGCAATTGCCTCCTGCTCCCTGTAACTATGTTAGATGTTTAAGATTACGACATAATATTGCACTTAGATGTTTAAGATTACGACATAATATTGCACTATTTTAGATGTTTAAGATACGACATAATATTACAACTTATAGGATAGGCGCAAATCTGATCTCGTCTTTTGAGCGCAGTATTCCATCACCTTTCTGCTTATTTCGGTTGCGGTTAATGGTAGTAACCGAAGGCTAGTTCGTTGTTTAGTATCATTTGAACCGTATTGACTCCACCTCTTCTCATCTTGACTTTAATTGCAAGGGCAACTTTTTCTCGGCTCTATACCTTATTCACTTCTCTTTTATGATAGTGCGAGAAATGTGGGTGTAACAATTATAATTTATTTTATATGTATTTTTAGTATAATTAAAGAGGTTTTGGACCAAAGGTCAATATTCTCAATGTCTATGCACAAAAAGTCCTTACTAATAAACCCATGTAAATTAGATCTCTGTTGTGTTATTTTTTTACTAAATTGTCCCCTTCTAGAAAATCGGTCCAGCATTGAAATCAGAGGCAAAAGTAGCATAAATTAGTCAAAAACTTAAAATATGAACCAAATTTTCATAACTTTTTCGGGAGAGACTTGGCAGCCGTTCCTTGATAATTAAATATATGTACTTATTATTTCATTATTTGCATTTAATGCATATTAAGTGCTCCAAACTATTTATTATCATCATATTTTTTGATTTTACGTACTTTATAATCAACGAGGTTGAAAAATAAATATATTAAATCAAAATTTTCTATTTATGCTTCTTGATCTATCGATTGTTAGCGGTTATCGGTTATCCGTCTATATGCGGAAATAATTTCAAATGCGGATTCATACGTGACACTATGACATTAGTTGCGAGACCGATGTAAACCAATAGAAAAGGAAGCATGGTACCAAAGAGCAGCCTTTAGAAATTATTAAATAGCCATTAAGTTTTTTGGATAATCGTTGGAAATTTCACAATCCCATTCGACGTCATACATCTCAATAATAAATTCTACGGTTAGCAAAATTTTCCAATCAATCTTCCAATTCAGTTTCATTTCAACAGCAAACACCTCAACCAATCCAGAAAAATCAATGCCCAAAACCCAAACCCTGATTTTCCCGTCTCAGCTAATGACGTCGCCTCTCCTCTTATCCCGCCGCCGCCTCTTCCTCCTCGCTGCTGGCGGCATCTCCGCTTTCTCCATCTACAAGCTTTACACGAAACGACGAATCATCGCCGATTTCCTCCAAACCCTAGCTTCCATCTCCGAGTCCCTAGCCCTAGTCTCATCGGACCTCAATCACTTCCTCAAATCGGATTCCGATGAAATCCCTAATAGTCTCATTCAAATTTCGAAACTTTTGAAGTCGGACGAAGTTTTTCAGTCCGTTTCTAGGTTTTCGGAAGCTTTGACTGTTGGTATTTTCAAAGGCTCGGTTGCAAACGGTAGTTCAAGTAGTACTGATAATAAATTAATCGATCGGGTTCTTGGAAAACTGTTTTCAGAATCGGGATCCGGGTTTGCTTCAGTTGTCGTGGGGAGTTTTGCTAGAAACCTCGTGGTTGGATACAAGGAGAGTGGATCCAGTGATGGTGGGTCGGATTGGGGTTGGATCTACTTATTGGTTGGCGATGAGAAGTGCAAGGAGTTGTTTGGGAAATGCATTGAGATATTCGTGAAGACGGCAGTTGCGGTTTATTTGGAGAAGACAATGGAGATTAACACCTATGATGAATTTTTCAGTGGGATTACAAATGCCAAGCATGAGGAGAAGATCAAGAAGCTTTTGGTTACGGTCTGTAATGGTGCTGTTGAGACTTTGGTTAGAACATCGCATCAAGTATTAAATAATTCGAGTTTAGGAGAAGGTTCAAGTGATTCAGTGAATGGTTTTGATTTAATGAGGAGAATCGGAAAATCTGATGTGGGAAATGAGAAGAATGGTTGGTTTGATCAAGTGCAATCAACATTGGCAGTTCCTAGTAACAGGAGATTTGTTCTGGATGTTACTGGAAGAGTGACATTTGAAACAGTTAGGTCTTTTCTTGAATTTGCAATGAGGAAGTTGTATGATGGTGCAAAGAGAAGTGTACATGCGGTTAACGAAGGTGTTTTGGAAAGGGGATTGGACGTGGTGAGGTATTGTAGTGCAAAGACAATGCTTGTTATGACAATATGTCTTGCGTTGTGCATGAGAGTTATGGCTGGGACACGCGTTTTGATGCCTGCTTGAGCTGAGTATGATTTTCTTTGCACCAAGGTTTATTAAGCCTTTATACTTAATATAATGTTAATAATTTTAGTTCAGTTAAAAAATGTATCATGATGTCAATGAAAGCTTAACTGAATATTCGTTGCAAATTTCTGACTTTCAATGTAAAACACATACATACTCAGTTTCGGAAGAAACAATATACAATCTTCCTTTTCATGAATCTTTGTGCGTATCATTTGCCCGCCCTTGTTAGGTGTTAGAATTTTTATAAACTAAAGCTACTATCTTTTGTTTATCTTGGTTTAGATGAGGTCTGATCATGTCAAAGAGAAGATTCTTGGTGACATATGATTGAATCTTTGCATAAAATGCTCATTTGTGAACAACCTAATAATGTTAATATAGCTTCTATGCTTCTGAGTAAATTTATGTTATAGGATCTCATGAAAATTTTCAGTGACATTCCAGTAAACCTGTGTTGCAACTTATATTTGTACGCTTCTTTCTTGAATAATTAACTATGAAGCATGCCATATAAGTTTACAGTTAAAAACGATATGACACCATGTAAATACACGATAATACATTACAAGCTTAAACATGCTTGTACTGATATATACCTTATGAAATTAAAGCAATTTTCTACTCGTTGAGGTAAATTCAACTTTGTCTATTTAATCATCTTTCTTATATCTGAGTTATCTACATATACTTTAGAATCGCATTACAGCTTTTAGCAAAATGTCATGTGAAGTTATGCGAGTTACTACAAGTTGAATTAGAAAAGGATCCTTAAGCTATAGTTATTATTTTATTTTTGAGAAATCGAGCTTGCTCTTAGGTATAAATGCATAAGCAGTTTGTACATCACATTGATGTAATGCCATAAGTCGCTAAAATCTGGTTATTTGGACTGTTTCAAATCTTACTCATCTTTTCCTCTTGGCCATGGTGCCATTTTGCATTAAATGGAACAACAAATTTGGTGAAATCTCGTTTGAACCTTATCTTGGTCGAACTGTGGAAATCACAGCTGAGGGCCGAATTCATGTCTTTTTAACTATACATGAACTTTTTTTTTGAAATGGTACTTTATATACAACAAATCACCGTGACAACATATCACATGTCAATAAACGTTCAAATCACGCTACGCAAGTTTTGAATTTATGACCTCTCCACCAAAGCCAAATCACTTAACCACCAAGATAATGGTGCTTGTCTACGTGATTTTTTCTCTTTTAAATGGACAAATTTATTAGAGATCTATTTGTTACTTCTGTTTAATCCTCTACTTTAAGCAACCCTGCACTTTTATTATTTCTTTTCTCCGCATGATGAGAACGTTGTTTTTGGTCTGATCTTCGTATTCATTCAATCATCAACAAAGAATCAACCAAGCTTCATTTTTCAATCAAATTTGAATTTGTAATACTCTTTTGAACAAAAGTTGTTATTTTTGGACACTCACATTTGACATTTTGATGGATTTTTTATTTTTTATAGAAAGTTCATTTTCTTTATGAACTAAAACTACAGACTTAGAATGTTTCTTGGTTACTGTGAATCTTTGATTAGTTTAGGCTTTTAGCATCTTCTTAGTTCTTACTTATTATAATGGTGAAATTTGGAACAGTTATTGAAAATTTAATTTTTTATTTTTTTGACATGAATTTGCAGTTCATGGGTAAATAAAATATATAATGGATTTATCATTATGGTTAGTTGACGTAAGAATATACGAATTTGATTTATGAAATAGAATATTTGGTTGATTTATCATTCTATTCAAGTATAACAAGTGACAATAGTACATAAACACAGTTGTGGTTTATTTTATCTATCTTGCCGCACTAGAGCAAAACAAATCAAAAGTTAAGATTTATACATTTAATGTATTAGTTATAAACTTAATTGTATTTGCAAATTAATGTTAAAACATTTCAAGATAGTCATGAGTTTGAAATTTGAACTCGATATGTAAATCTGAAATTTCACCCGTTTCATCTAAAATTTCATCCACCACGAGATCTCATGGGTTAAATCTTTGAGGCAAAACTTGACTGAAATTCAAGATTTAAGACCGTGGTTGTTTCACCTTCGAAGTTACAAATTCCACAACATCTGCCTTCTGCTTTTCTCTGGAGACCCCGATATTATCCAACTTGTTTCTGTCATCATATAGTTTAGGACTGTGTAGCTTATGTGCAGATACAAGCTTCAAATATACGCTCTGTGGAAAACGTAGATGCCTTCTCTCGGCTCAAACATATAAACATCCTAGCGCTGTTAGTTTTGATGTTACTGGTGCAGAGTTCCAGTAAATAGAGTACACATCATGCGTGCAGGGAAAATACAAATTTCGGTTTATCATATCAGTCGACTTAGCTATATGTGAATATTGATTGCCACTTCCTAGTTCCTGCTTTTGCATCTTTTCACTTTGACAGCAGTATTGTATCTTGGAAAGTGTGATGACAGTTGTGGTGTCCTGCTTGCTTTGAATATGATTATGTTTTGGTGCTGCTTGCAGTCATATTTTGATCCGTTGTTTCCATTGGATCATGTCTGACGCATTGGATGCCACAATGAGGTTAGTTCCGTTTCCAACTCTATTGTGTGAATGATGGGGGAGGATACGTTGGCGTTGGATACATCGGATCCATTCCCAGCCAATGATATCAAAAGCCGTTGATTTCTTTTCACTTTTCATGTTTTCCTTCAGATACTTCGCTCAAATACTCCGTTCAAATATCCCGTTCGCAGACCCAAAAGCATATCCCGTTCACTCAACTTTCCCGCTCAAATACCCCTCGCTGCAAATGCACGCTCTATGTTCGTAGTAAATCAAAGAGGTATTGTGCGATCTTCAATGCAATTCTAGACTTGTCTGTAGTCAAATATATCAAGTGGATAGCAACGTTATTATCTATATTCCTGCGATTCTTTGTTCTACATCCTAACAAATAGAGTCTATAAGCAACTTTATTATAAAGTAGACACTTACCTAGTTACTTCCTAGATGACTTTTCCCATCAGAAAGATTATTGTATACCATAGACCACAGGAAATGGAGGTATAGTCAAAGACCACTAACTTAAGTGACAAGTGGTATGACATTGTATGATGAGGTTCTAAAAATTATGGATTCAAATCCTGAAACATCAAAATGATTGCTTTGCCTGAATAAATGCAACTTTTTTATTCCTTTCTTTTTTATAAAGAGTGATCCACTAATAAGAGGAGCACAACAGAATAAAGTACCATTTTTATTTTATATATATATATATATATATATATATATATATATATATATATATTTAAAGGGATGGAGTGTATGGTATATTTTAAAATAATTGCTTGTTTCTTTACGCTTGTTGTGATCGTCAGGTTAACACTCCGTCGAAATTTGGAGAGAGAAAATAACTTTAGTAAAATTCGTAATGAATGACGTTGTATAATGATAATATATTTATGAGCTACTATTATTGAGCCGTTGCAAAAAAATTAATGGCAATAAAATTCATAATGAATGACAATAATCTTAGACCCGTTAACAATTCTTCATTTCAGGAATTCATATCGTTTTCAATTTTTCATTCTACTTAGTTAAATGATAGCAGGAAAAATAATAACATACTATACAATTTTCTTTATTCTTCTTCTTACTCTGCTATTTCTCTCTCTGCAAAATTTTTTCAAGCAATTAAATTAGAAAGTGTTAAATTCAGAACGATTTGTTGTCGTTCAAATAGCAAATCGATCAAATTTTAGATGATGCTTTATCCTAGAGATGGAGTGGTTGATAATTAGCCTTTTACATTGAAAAGAAAATGACGAAGTACACAACTCAGCCATTTAAAATAGTCAGGTCCAACGCACTCTCCAGGTATATCCACAATTTGCAACATCAACAAAAATCTTAATATAAGTGCACTTGTGATGTTTAAGTATGCACTTTAGTATATTAGCTATGATGTGACACTGTCATTTTAGACCAGGTTCGAAACCATGCTCTCCTATCTATGCTATGATATTTTTCTGGGTTTGGTAAATCACACCTATGAAAATTTGCACATGTATGTGCTTTTGTCTCTGTTTGCTTGGAAAAATTGTATGTTGATCTCTTGGACGGTCATGGAAAATTTGGGCATGCGGCTACTCCTTTTATATATTTTTGAATATGATTTATGATTAGTTGAACATAATTAGTTAAGCTGCATTTTCTATTTAATTAACTTGGAGATCAGAATTTTTACCTCAAGAACAACTTTGTGTACAAGAGGAAGATTCGATGGGAAAGAAGCAGGTTTATTTCTTGGCACCTTAAAAAAAAAAAAAAAAAAAAAAAAAAACACATGTAATTTAAATAAAGTTGAACTTTTTCTGTATGACATCCTGCGATTCTGAAATGTGTCCTGGGCTACTTGTATACAGTTCATTTTTTCTCATTCAACAGCCAATTACGAGAGTGCATAGTATTGCGATACAGGATTACGTGAACTTCTTGGCCAAATGTTCATCGAAATTAAATAATATTTTCATAATAGCTTGATATGTATAGCTAATGCAGTTTGAACTTAGAAGCGATGAAGGAAATTTAGAGTTGGTCTACCAATGTGATGTTATTAATGGTTCTTGTTCCTACTTTCTTTTCAATCTTTAATGTTATTAAGACAAGGCAAGTTGTCCGTGGGTGTGACGCAATAGTAATGACGGTTGGGTTCTGGTAAAAAGGCTCAGATTTAATTTCTACCATGCACTTGCTATCCTATATAAATTTAGCAGCGGCATGGAGGTTTAAAAAAAAGAGAGAGAGACAGAGGGAAGATGAATTATGCTATCATCAAAGCTCAAAAACATATTTCCCCCATTGTATCGCAAATTAAACCATCTTCTGCCATGTACTACAGAACCTTTTATGCCATCACTTTTCATATATGCTGGAATCTTCCTGCAATAAGCGTGTAATAGATACACAGACAGTTATCTTTTAGCATTACAGTGCATGTTTGATTGCTTTTTTGTATAAAGATGAAAATATATGCGTGTGTTAACCTTATCAACATGTTATTTCAGTTTATATCACACATTCAAATACAGCATCCTATTTTCATAAAGTGACCATAGAAGAGCTTATGGCAGTAAGTTCTACTTTTAATGCATGTTTTTGATGTCATAATACAAAATTTTGCCTTAGTTGAATATAATTCTCTAACAGCATGGGAAATATGTAATAGTTAGTTGGTACATCTAAGTTTTCCCTTTCACTTAAGGCACAAGAAGCGCTATTTGCATACAAAAAAGGTCAAATTATATGTATATCTCTGAAGCAGATGCAAAAATCATGTACAGCCTTTTACTTCCAAGCTGAACTGTTCACTTGTGCGTTTGGTCCCATAGATTTATTTACAGCTTGTCACATTGGATCTCAGATTATGTGTGATGTTCACATCAATATATGATATCTTCAGGCCAAGTATGGATATTTTCGGGCTATCTTTAAACTATTTGCCACTATAGAGGAGGGGTCGCTAATTATTACTTGTTTCGTAACCCATGTGTTTGCTGTCTCGTTTAAGTGGGAACAGGAGATAGTGAAGCAGAATCACCCGGTGCCTACCACTATGAGCTGCCTTGATTTATGGAGAGTCTTTTGCCTGAACTCACTAGTTCTCTCGTTTGCAGGCTGGTTTAATAAAATTCTGCAATGCAATATTACTGAAGTGTTGGAATATTATGTTTTACCGTGTTTCTTTCGTGTTAATTAACTTCAGTCTTTTTCTTAATGTGACGTGTAACAAATTCTTATCTTCGACGAAATACTTCATGCAAGTCTAAATCATTACATTCATAGAAATATATTGATTGGGATTTTGTTAAAAGCCTACAGCCTTAATGGCGATCAGCTAACAGCGGCATGTCAACACTGTCAAAAATGTATCATCTGTTACACTTTATCAGTTGCAAGCTAGTTTTGATTTATACTGCGTATGTTCTGAACTAGTCTAAACAGTTTTTTAAATCTGTCTCCATCTCTTTGGATGGGATATGCAAGCAACACTTAATTGCTGGTAGCTGGGCAGTAAATGGATGCTTCCAACTTTTGAATTAGAGGTGAATTTATTAACTTTGTCGAACTATTTATCACATATTGTACGAATGAAACAGAGGAGTAAATATGTTAATGTGAGTGTTGTACCTCTTTCTTCACTTCGTATTTGTGTCCACTATTGGTCCATAAATTAGTCTTATACTAGCGGTTTGATGTATTCTTTTATTTACCTATAAAAAGACTTTATAGTATGCCTGATTTTACTATATTTGGAAGATTTGATCCCACTTAAGCGGTAGTTCTATGAGCTGGTTAGAACTATTTACAAATGTAGATTATATTATACCTTATTGTGTCCACTGTTATATATTTTTTTTATAACAAAGATCCTTTATCAATTCAGATGCATAATGGATCTGTGTGTATTCCATAGTTTCTATGCAATCATGATGCGTACAAGGAGTCGAGCAAGATTTTGTTATCATTGGTACGTGGTTACTCTTTTCCTCCTTTTCTAAAAAAGGATTTTGGACGGAGAAATATGACAATTGCATCTCAAGAGCACTTATTTAGTGGATTTTTTCTAGCATCTCTTTCAGCTCTAAATTAATTTTGATCACTCACATAGTATGTAAAACAGGTTATGATATCATATTGCTTAGCTTAATAATTGCGTCATCAAACCCCACTCATAAAATTTTGCATCTGGTTAAATATTAAGGCAACTTGCAAGAAATATACCAACACATTGCACCATTTTTCCGGGCTTTTACCAACCTCGAGATTTCGTACATCATTAGCACTGGTAATAGTTTCCCAGAGGTCAAAATTTCAAAATAGGGTAATTATTAAAACTAATTCCAAATTTATGCTAGTTTTGAAACTATTTACAAATGTAGACAGATTTCTTCCAACTCGGTTTTGAGGCAATGACATTTTTCTTTAAAACAAATAAATCATATGGCGCAATTGTGAATTGTGTCCATGTAATGTACAGGTTCTGTCTATTAATACCCTGTTAATTGCTTTATAACAGCAAACCCCCCATGGTGTATTTTAAATCATATGTAGTTTAGTCCTACTTTTAAAGTACATGTGGTTCCATATATGGTGTATTTTAGCAAAATGTACACAATTTAATGTGTGGATCTCTTGTACTCTAAAAGCACGGATAAACTACATTCTTGTAGTGTAGATGATCATATTCCGATTATTTTGATTATAAAAGGATATCCAGTAAGGTGGTTGTTTTTTTGGAGGAGGAAGCAAAAAAAATAACAAATCCTCATTCATCCAGCATCCCGTGGGGAGTTTATTATTATTAATTTTTATATAGAGTTAAACGGAAAACATATTTCCGTTTATAGTCTAAACGGTATTTAAAATGTTTTTTAAGCTATAAACGAGAATTTGTTTCCCGTTTATGGGTCGCCGCCGCAAAAAAGGGCAAATCCCATTTTATTTGCTTAACACGCTCGAATTGGCGCTGCTTTGAGCGTAGAAAACAAATTGAAGTGGGGATTTGCCTCATTTGTGCATTGCTCCAAGTTGCTGGAGATGTCCTCACACCTTGAACTCTACTTCTTACACACCACGTCTTATGCAGCGTTTGAGCAAAGACATGAGTTTACTTTAATACAAGAATGATTATTTCACCCACTATCTCAACGACCACATCTTCAAACATTAAACATATCCAAACATCCTCTATTTAATCCCATCTTTACCAAAACAATACAGCCAAAACATAACCATGAAAAACAAAGCAATTTTCACCATAACTTTCGTCCTCATTTCATCCACACTCACGTCTGCAACCCGAAACCCGAACTCCATTACCGACTTCAACATACCTGGATGGGGAAACATAGGTGGCGGGTACGGATCTGGGTATGGTGGGCCTGGTGGTGGGTATACCCATGGTGGTGTTAAACAGCCCAGCACTGTATGCATGGAGAAAGGGCCGTGTTATAAAAAAAAGCTGTTGTGCCCTGCAAAGTGTTTTAGTTCGTACAGTAGCTCAGGTAGGAATTACGGGGGTGGTGGTGGAGGTGGTGGGTGTACTGTGGATTGCAAGAAGAAATGCGTTGCTTACTGTTAGAATATATATTAAGTTATTATTTGCTGTAGCTTTTAGTAGTACATGGAGAAGTGCAAAACCTTTGATGATTAATTATTGTTTTGTGCTTCTTAAGTTGTGTTCTCAGTTCTGTCTTTGGTTTGAGTTGCTTTGTCTTTCATATTAATTGTCTTTATGCAGTATTGGACTGTAAACTATGATATTTCTTTTATAAGGTGCTGTATTTTGTGTTTCCATATTTTTCATTTTAGGTTGGCAGCACACATACGGACAGTGGTAAGGAAAGGTTAGTGGTAACTGATGAACTTTTATTTAGTTTGCAATATCATATTTTCTATACGATTGTATAAAAGCCTGAAACCCAATATCTTGGAGTGTTTGTTTGTTAACTAAAAAATATGTATCTGGTCTTAAAAAGCTAAATACACAGGGTTAACGTGAATGCGCTACTCCAGAGGATTGTATGACTTGTTTACCTCTTTGCATTGTTAGAGTAAATTTTCTTCTTCTTAGAAACTCCTTTAGAAGGGAAGGAATAAACATCGCATGTTATTTATATATACCTATATTTTTAGATGCATACTAAACAAACAAAACTACGGTAGACAAATGACCATAGCCATTCTATTTGCTCCCAGAATGCAGCTTCATTGCTAGCTTCAAACATCTCCACTTTGATTGATCCTCAAACAGGGTCAACTGGTCAACTGACTTCACAGCTTCTCATGTATCACAGCACCTTCTCTGCAACTGTATGTTTTCCTGTAGGCAAGCATGTCCATAGAATAAGATAGATACTAGCATCAATGGAAAGTACACTAGAAAATCTATGTTCACTGTTAAGTATTAAAGCATTTTTAGTTCCTTTCATTTCAAACGATCCAGCAAAAAGCAGAATTTGGGGAGATTAGCAGTTTTCCTGATTAGCCAAAGTTCTTTTATAGATCTTCCTTTACATAATCTGATCATCTATCAAAGTGTCTCTGTAAAATTTGAAATACTCGAAGCGCTTCTTCTGAGACCATATAGGGCATTGATCATATTAAATGCTCAATTGATTTATTTTACAGAAAATAATGTTTTATTAATATGAATCTATGATAAAAAATTTAGAGTCCAGGAGGAGTCTTGGCAGACTTAACAAAATAAGTGCTCGTCAACAAATAAGTTTTGCATTAAATAACTTTTAAAACAATAAGTGCATATTATATAAAACTCAATTGATTTTGATTACATTGTTGCTATTTATTATTTTAATACGAGTGATATACGTACATACATTTGCATACGTACTCGCATACATAGGGAGAATTTGTTGTCCTCTCTAGCATCATTTCATCTTTGTTATGTCAAGTTTGGCTAAAATCAAACGAAACTTTGTAGATATGATGTATATGTTATCAAGATCATCTTCTCAAAATTTTGGATCGTTTTGTTACTTTTAATAACATCGAAATTTTGGATCATTTTGGTACATAGTTACCATAAAAATCAAATTTACATGGATTATCTTGATTGTCAATAGATTATATGTGCAAAAAAATAGTCTTGAATTTTTTGACAAAAAAAAGGAAGGAGGCTACATAAGTCGAGGGATACACCTAAATGTGTATGCGGGTATGTATGTATATGTATGGCTGGATGCACACACTTTTAGTCTATCATCAATAAATTTTATAATAAATAACACTGCTATAGCTAGTTTACAAAAATAGATATAATTTATACTTTATAAAATTTATGCCATGACTATAATTAAACATTTATGTACCAAATAGAGTTCAAAACCACAATGATAGCCAAAACTTTAGTTATTTTATTTATAAAATTATTTTAGGATATATTTCAAAAATAATTTAAAATTGAAAATAAAATAAAACAACAAAAACGAATAAACCGTTAACATCAAATTCAAAGAAGCGCAGCATAATGGGTATCTTTTACCGCACATTTATTTTGAATTACAGAAAGAATATTCATTGGTTGATTCGTCAATAAAACTTGAAATGGAATATTAAAGTAGTATTACATTTTTAAATTATATGAGAAAATGAGCTTCGGTAAATAAACAAAGTAATTGTGTGCTTTTATGGTAATTATAATTAATTTAGTCAAAGTTAACGGAAAATGTTTATACTATTTTTAAATTATATGAGAACAAGAAAATTGAATAAATGTATACTATTACAAACACAAAAAATTTAGGGTTTTCTTCAACTATGGAGGAAATTCATTCTCCTCGCAAAACTCAATTTAATCTTCCATTTTCAAGCCATCAGGACAGATCATCTGAATCTCAAATCAGAAAGCCAGTTAATGGTGACATCATCGACGATGAAGGTTTTCAATTGGTTCAGCCAAGATTACAAAGAAAGCATTAGCCTGGGAAGGATCAAGAGTTGCCACTGGCCAATAATGGCGATCTGAAGAGAAATGAGGGACAGAAATTGACCAATCCTCATCAGATGAATGGAAAACAACTATTGCAACCAAGAAAACCGACTACCTTCTCACTGAATAAAGAACAAGGCCATAGGACTTGTGATGATATAGTTTCCGAGCAATCAGAGGAACCTAAATAAGATGAATGCAATCTTGAGACTATTTCGCCTATCAAAATTAACAACAAGAAGTACGGTTTGGTAAAGGAGTCTGTCCGCAAAAGAGTCATTGAAAGCTGAAATAGTTCAGTCATAGTTTATGTTGTAGGTACCAAATCTTATTACATGTATTTTAAAGCGTATATACAATGCGTTTGGAAACCAATAGGAGAATTCGAAATCTTTACCAGAGAAAACAGATTCTTTTTCGTTAAATTCAAAGAGTCTCAAGATTGCAATTCAGTAATTCAAAATGACCCATACTTTTACAATGAGAAACTCATGATAATGAGAGGATGGTCTGACTTCTTGAAAATGGATAGAGATCTACCGACAACTATGCAGATATGGATAAAATTACCCAATGTTAATCTTAAATTGTGGGACCGCGAGACATTTAACGTGATGGTTAGTATTATCGGAAAACCCATCAAAATGGATACGGCCACAACTATGAAGACAAGAATGAATTATGCACGCCTTCTTTTGGAAGTATCTGTAAATGACGAACTTCCTGAAGAGATCAATCTCATACTTTGCAATGGCGAAAATATTACACAGAAAGTTGAATATGAATGGGTTCCACTGAAGTGTGGTATCTGTAAGTGTTTCTGTCACACTAGAGAGCGGTGTAATCCAAAACAAATATGGATACCCAAAACCAGTAATCAAAACAGAGATGATGTTCAAGAAAATAGATCCGTTGTGGCATTTCAAGAACCAAATTTCGATAAAGAGACAGAAAATCAGTCAAGAACTCAAAGGAGCAATGATCGAATCAACTAAGATAGTATCATCTTCGATCAAGAAACAAATTCAAAAACGCTCACTGATCAAGATGATCGGATCCTTGCCATGGAAGTTCATCATTCAAATGATTGTGAAAAAAGTTCGAATGATACAAACCAGCAAGTACAAAGGAGGGTACTCTTATTAAAAAGGTCTTTAACTCTGAAACCCTTCCTATTTTAGAGTCATGTTTAGTTACAAAAATAATGTTGCAACAATAAATAAAATCCCACAACAAAGAAACAGTCAGAATCGGGACAGTGATACGATGAGGGAATCTCCATCAGAACATACTGCAGAAATTGAGGACAGGGACCGCATCTACTCAACCTTGCCTCACAATGAAGCACCTCCCTAAAGCAGGCTATAGTAGCTGAGTGTTGCGACTCAGCCATGCCTCGCACAGCTAATCTTTTTTATATCTTTCTGATTAAGGTTCCGAAAACACAAAAGGAAGGAACTGAATCAGAGATGGTAGATGCTACTGACCAATTCAATATCTTATAACTGCATATTCCAAAACCAAAAGCAACCGGTAAGATTAAGAGAAGCAAAGAGAAGAAAGATTTCAAACAAAAATACATTCTATTGGTCCAGAATGGGATGAAATGTCTACATGACTAAAAGCTAAGAGTGTTGATAAGAAAAGGAGGGGTAAGAGTACTACAGTGTCAGGTACCATTCAATTTTCAATTTTATATATTATACATATGGCTATATTTGCTTGGAATTCCAACGAAGTGAACTCCCCTGCTAAACAGTCTGATATCTTACATATGTTGAGTATCTATAAGCCTTCTATTATAGCTCTAATATAAAATAAATAGAATGATGAGAATTATGAAACTTTTTGTCTCAAATTGTCTAGCAATTGGAAATCTATAAATAATAATGATTATGGCTGTAAAGGAAGAATAATTATTCTATAGGATTCTAATATCTGGACAAACTTTAAATACTAATAAAGATAAGCATTTTATGGACTGTTAATTCGAAAATGCTGGGGGTTTTTCCTCTGCAAATCACAAGTATTTATGGAAGTGAAATTGAAAGTGAAAAAAATGGTCTGTGGTGTAAACTAAAAGCTTTGACTTTAATCTATAATTTTTTCTGGATTATTTTAGGTGATTTTAATACTGTTTTTCATGTCTTTGAAAAATTTGGAGGCAGCAAAATTTCTCAAAGTAAGCTAGATAGGTTAAATAAATTTTTATTAGATACAGGTCTTGTAGAACCTATTTTTTGTGGGAATAAATATACTTGGAAATCTGGTTTGGTTAAAAATTTCCACTGTAAACTGGATAGAATTTTAATTAATAAAGAATTTTCAAATAATTTTCCTAATTTTGTTTGTTCCACTCTTGAGCAAAATTCTAGTGACCATACTCCTTTACTTGTCAATTTTTTTTGGAAAAGTGGATTTAAGTAATAAAATTTCTCCTTTCAGATTTAAAAATAGTTGGTTTTAGAAGATGATTATAAAGTTTTGATGGAAAACTGCTTGAATTTCTCTTGTATTGGTACTAAACAATTTCAGTTTAGCATGCTTTTGGAAAATGCAAAAAACAATCTTAAAACTTGGAATAAAAATAATTATATGAAAAAATAATATTGTTATTTTAAGAAAAGAAGGAAAATTTTTACAACATCTGACAAATAATTATCCAGAAGATATTAATGTTGCCAATAATTTTTTTCAATAATAACAAAAATCTTTCTATTGAGCTTTATAAAGATACAGTTAATGCTAGACAAAAAGCTAAAGTAGATTGGCTTACTCTAAGAGATGACTGTATCAAATTTTTTCATGCCAAAATAAGTAGTAGAAAGCATTTAAATGACTTTGGTAACATTATTGATAATGAAGGTAATTTGTCTAATGCTTATGAAAAATTTGCTAAAGAAACAGTGAATTTTTATGAGGAGCTTTATTTTTTTGAAAAAAAATGTAAAGGATTTTCCTCAAATTATCTGTAAAAATATTCTAAGAGATAATGCTTCTGAGATTTTACTTGCTCCAGTAACTATAGAAAAGATTAAACATATTATTTTTAATGCTGGTGACAATAAAAGCCCTGGCCCTGATGGGTTTAATGCAAAGTTCTATAAAAACCATTGAGAAAATATCAAGGGGTGGGTTTTTGAGGTTGTTAAAGAATTTATGGAAAAAGGTAAAATTCTCAAAAGTATAAATCATACTTTTATTACTTTGATTCCTAAGAATAAAAATCCCACATGTTTTGGTGATTATAGACCCATTTCTTGCTGCATCTTTATTTACAAAATTATTGCTACTGTTCTAAGTAACAGAATCAAAGTATTTTTGTCTTTTCTAATTTTAGAAAATCAGAGTGCTTTTGTACCAAGTAGACTTATATATAAGAATTCTTTGTTATCTCATGAGATGGTTAGAAAATTTAATACAAAACAAGATGTCAATTTTTGTATTAAAATTGATTTGCAAAAAACATATGATAAAGTAAACATATATTCATGTATCATTTTATGAAATGTATGGGTTTCCCTATAAAGTTTTGTGATATGATTCTAGAATGTATTAATACCACCACCTTTTCTATACTTATTCAAGGCAAAGCAGTAGGTTTTATTTAAAGTAATAGGGGTATTAGGCAAAGTGATCCTTTATCACCTTATCTTTTTACTATGGTCATGGAGCATTACTCTATACTAATGGAAATTGTTGTTGTTTTAAATTCAATTGTGAATTTGAAAGTTGATTTTGGTGGAATTTGATGTGATTTCTTCATTTAATTATATCGATTTCTTATGTTGAATAGTCTCATTCGAGATTATTATTATTTTGATTTATGTTGTTTATGATGCACTCACATCTAAGAATAAATTAGACTGATCCGTTTATTATTTTCTTTTAAATAATACTCGGGTCAGACCGAGTCATTTCAGGGTAATCTCTATCTCTGATTCAGTAGAAGCTTCAGCTTTTGGGATTTCGCATCATCTTTGGTCTAGCCTTCGAGGAGTTCTTTTGGTTATTTGACTTCCATCTTATGTATGTTGATGTATATGTATATGTACATTTGGTTACTGTGAACTATCTATTGTTGTAGCATGTATTCCAGACTTGTCTTCCGCTATATATCTGATATTTATGTTCTGATGTGATTATACTATCAGTGTTGTTGATATTGTGAATTGTTCTGGATTTTCTTTTAGCCACCGTAGTTTCGCTTTAGGTTTGCATTGAATTTTCATCTTTGGAAGTAGGTTATACAACTCCTATCGATGTAACCAATGCTCATCTCAGGCATAACGAACGGATGATCGCTTCTAACAAGCTTTATTTTCCGCAATAGCAGACATTATTCCTTATAATAATCTTTGTTATTGTGAGCATAGAGGTGGGGCGTTACAGCTTGTGGTATCAGAGCTGAAGTTCAGAACAAATTATAATATACACAGAACAGAAACAGAATGGAAAATGTGTTACAACTATTCGGGAGTTTATTCGTGCATTTCTAATCTATTCTTTTCACTCTAACATGTGGAGTACGTCTAGGAATAAATTATATATTCCGTAGTATTCCATTTGTTAAACTTCTTTTCATTGTGTATTGTTTTAACTGATCTTTACCTTCTCTTGTCTCTCAGCCTATGGCTGGAAGAGGTAGAGGGAAGCGTTCTTCGGCAGGCCCGTCTAGAGGTTCTCATCCGGACGGTGTCTATATGTCAGCTGATCAGTTTATGGAGCTATTTCGGGGTACTCAGTGAAACGACCCGCAAATCCGTACCCCTTGAGTCAACACTATTCTACAACAATCAACTCAAGTTGTACAGAAATACGAACCATTTGGGTTAAAGAAGAAGAGGTAGAAGAAGAAAAATAGAAAACAACAACAGAATCTAACCATCGCAGCGGAATAAAATATAATAGATAATAAATACTCTTTACTCAAAACTTAAAGATCTCTGTTTATATATTACATCATCAGAGTACATCAATCACAGCTCAACATCAATATCATACAAATGGATACACAACAAATCAACACAGGGGAATATATGTATATAAACAAGTACGGGAGTACGTATCGTCATCTTGCTCGTCTCCTGAGCTCCACAGCATCATATCCTGTATGCTATAATACTCGGTCTGACCCGAGCATTACAGTTAAATAATACCCAAGTCAGTCTGCTATACCAGCGTGAGAAAATCACACTCAATTGATTATTAAAGTTTCAAAAATCCTTTGAAAACAAAAGCATCTCGTAAGACCACGCCACAAATAAACATGTCGGGTTTTTACCTTACGATAGCTAAAACAATTTTTATAGAAATCCTTTGATATTATAATAGGGTCTATATACAAATACTTAAAAAATAGTCGAAATGTTACATTATTAAATTCCAGCTACTAGCCACGGAGTGGGTAATACAAACAAAACTCATACAAGGCTCGTAGGGAGAATGTATTTCCAACTAATGACTAGGCACTGGGGTACCACCTGTCACAGTATGGGGCCTAGATCACCGTACCGAGGAGTAAGCCCGCTCCCCTGCAAAACAAGGCCGGGACTACCCCTTACTGGATAATCCCGAGTGAGATCACCTCGCGGTTGGGATCAGCAACCGCCCACTAAGCCGAAATAAAAAGGGACATCTGGACTGGAATGACCTCACCCTGCTTGGATGCTACCCACCTAGCCTTGCTGCATAACCCCTGATTTTCAGTCATTCCCATTTGATGAGGCTTCAGGCTAAGCGTTACCTTTTTAGAACATATCCCTTAGAATGCCTATCGTCCACCTGACGATGTTTCGCAAGCATTCATCCATACAAGTCCGTCCCGGGTTCGAACGGAACCAAAGGCACTGTTCCTACTACATCCATTTTGGAAATATCCTCAGGATTAGTAGCGACTAGCCCTTGCACTTCACTGCTCCATCTTCGAATCCAAAATCGTTTTCTCGAAACGTACAAACCGGATCGAAGTGGTTTTCGAGAAATAAATCTCGATCCCGGTCTCTTCGAAACGATCAACGCATTTGTCCAATATTGATAGTCGGTGATTTAACTATCAATTAATATTCACAAACAACCATCCAACATAAATAATTTCACCAAATTATTTATTTACCTCAAAATATCTTCGCATGATATATTTCTATTTTCAATCCTTTGAAAATAGTTTCAAAACCATCTTTCTTTTTCAGAATAAACTTTCCCAAATATTTTCTATCTCCCCTGAAATCACCAAGCACAAAACTAGATTCTAAAATAATTTAAAACACTTTACTTTGAAATATACTTTAAAATATTTAAGTTAAAACTACATCAATAATTTATTAAAAATAACATACTATATGAATATTTGAAAATAAGTTTACTTAATAAATATAAAACTAGATTTATACTTTTAAAAACATAATATTAAGTCATTCTTTATATAATTACTAATATAATAAATTAAGAGAAAATACTTACTTTAGAATTTAAATATTAGAAATAAGAAATTTTCCAAAACTTGCTTTTTAAAACAAGTTTTAATCTTTTAACTTATATTTAAAATTACTTTGAAAACGTACTTGGTTATCCAGGGAGAATTCCAATTACAATCACTTAAATCAATTTTTCTAAATTGATTCCCAATTTATACTACTTGAATTAAATCTCTTCACTTACTCAATTCCTTCAAAATTCATTAATTATGTGTTTTATTATTAAATTATTAATTTCCGTTTGATTTTAAATCTTTTAAATGAAATATACAAATTCCAGATCTTATCCCAATGTCTTCTTTATTCTTTCCAATATTTTAAATCTTAAATTTCAGATAAATGTTTTGTTCTTTTTAAATAATAACATTGAATTTTTAAAATTCATTAATTCCCTGATTATTCAAATTTCCCTTTCTATACTCAAGATTTATTAACTAGAATTTTAAAGGGCACATTATTTCTTTCCCAATTCATTCTTAAATTTTATTCAAATTTCTATAATTATTTGACTTACAAATTTACTTCTTTTATTTTCTTTCCAGAATCCAATATATATATTTTTGGTAATTCACTATATCCAGTTATATCCAAACGAACCATGGCATACAATATTCTAATATAATTCATCATAGAATATCAAATAATCACCACAGAGGATATTAAATAATAAATGTTGAGGGATCCAGTTGGATCCCTCCTGCCTGTTTTTCCCTGCATCCACAGATGTTAGCACGATATAATATTCCAACTCCAAAATATCATACTATAGCACATTAATCAGTTCAACCATTCAAACAATTATTTAAATGTAATCGTTTAAATTTAAATTTGAATTGAACTGAGTGAGATTAACTCACCTTTGATTTTAATATACAAATTTGATCCAACCCAGCTTGTTCTCTTCACGATTTCAAAACTTGAATAAATATTATGTGATTTTATTAATATTCAAACTAATCGAAAAATCAATTTCCATTTATTAATTTAATCTAAACCTAAAATTTTGTTTTAACTAATAATTAAATTTAACTAATGATTTAAATCACCTTGCATTATTTTAAAATTAAATGGTAATTTTAAAGCATGTATATTTATTTTTCTGAAACCACATATATTTTAAAGTAATCTATATAGGTTTAAAAATCGAATTTTTATATAAACCCCACAACGTTAAAAATCCCTATTTTCCTTCAAAACCTTATATATACACACATAATAAATTTTAAATAAATAAAATTCCCCTCAACCTATATATACCAAATTAAAAACAGAATTGTTACATATTTCTCACTATAAAATATCTTATTATTCCTTCTTTTGTTTTCTGTAACATTCATATACATAAGTTATTAAATTAAAACATGAAGAATAAAAAAAAACAACTACATAAATATCTTACTGTTACATATATATAAGCAGAATATTACTTTATATTTTATTTTTATTTTAAACCATATATATATCTTCCATCTATATGAGCATTAAATCAGAATTAATTCAAAGAAGTAAAATTCAAATACCTCGCTTTCCCAAACCCTAGCTCGAACACGCGTGCCTCAAAAATCGCGACACCCACCTTGTATCGAGCACAACAAGCCAACTTCCCCAAACCCTAACTTGAAGCTTGGCTGAGATGAACTGCCGCTCCTTCTTATCCCACACGCGAAAGTGCTAACGACGCGGCCACGACTTCGCTGCTCAGCCGAATCAACGCTCGCGAGATCCCCCTCAACCCAGATTCAGTTCGCGAAATTGCTAGCGAAGTTTATTTTTTTTAAACCGAGCATCGGCCATGATTTTCTCTGAACGAATGAAGCATCGAGGCCGAAAAAATCAACAAGTGTTGCTTGATTGAATTGATTTTGTTAATGAATTTCGTTCGAACGAACAACGACCATTCCCCCTTTTTTTTTCTTTCCTGAAACTTTGATATTATTTTGACGTGAAGAAGGGGATTTAGTCCCATTATTAAAGAAATAGGCTGCGTGATGTTGGAAAAAAAAGAGACATGGAAAAGAAAGGAAGTCGGCTGATGAAAAAGATTTTCGGCTGTGATGTTGCTTATGTGATAACATACTTATAAAAATTTAAATTAAATTATCGTTGTAAACTTCAACGCGTTTATATATCGTATGCTCACAAAACAAATCCAATCACTACTAAATTTGAAATCCGATAATAATTCAATATTACGGACCCAATGGTACTGGTTTCGTCGAATTCCAAGACTGTGCCTCAGAAGGCTATTTTTAAATTCAATTTAAACGATATATTTTTAAAACTGAACAAACTATTGTTAATTTCAATTTTACAACTTCTATTATCTTCGGTACTATTAATATAAATTTTTCAAGCCTTCAAATTATTTTTAACATGCTTAAAATCTCAGGTTTCATATCTTATTCAAATTTCAAATTATTTGATTCAATAATTTAATTATCAAATAAATTGTAATATTCGTAATTCAAGTTAAAATTTCTCTATTGAATACTTAAAATCAATTAAATACTTCGATTTTAGTTGCTTGAAAATTCCGGGTCGTCCCATTCCTCCCCCCTAAAAAGAATTTCGTCCCCGAAGTTACTAGTTAGGAAGAATGGTCCAATACCCGTTTACTATTTTCCTTAAAACCAAACAGTTCAACATTCTACCAACTATCCTTTTATAAAAGACCATTATCATTCTTATTAACTTCTCTACTCGCCCATAGTTTTCAAACTATACCATTAGAATAACCATTCAAGTTTAAATTTAAAACCAAATCTTGAATTATCAAAATTTTCTCAAAATTTTCCAACTCCCTAAATTCCCGAATTTTTTTACCAGCGTCTTCTTTGCTTGGCTAGCTCGATACAACTACAAAATGGCTCTGCGGCCTCCCAAATCCAAAAAGAAAACAAAAAGCCAAGTGCCTCAATCCAAAAACCGAATCAAATTTCACACCAAAATTTAAACACATACCTTTTTGTCGGGCAATTCAAATTTATCCTTTGAAATCAAATCCAATTCTCCTTTCCCTTTATATTACCTGCATATCCTGGTTAGCACTAATATCCAGTCACAACTTTCAACACATATTATTGGCTTCCTTACCAATGTCAATATCTATTAACCCAAATATTAACTTAGAATATACTGAAATATCAATTTCCAATTGAGAATGCTTCATTCCTTACATAAGCTAGTATAAGCATTTATGTGTTTCTTATATTTATTTTCATCTTACCACTTTAGTTTATATCCATTTCTATTCACATTGATTCTTTCATTTCCATACGAATTCAATTTATCTTTAACTTTAAATATTGAATTTTATTTTCCATTTATAACTAATTCATGTCATTATTTTAGTTAGTTTCATTTACTAATTAATTTTAGTTGCCAATTTAAATTCGTTTTGTTATTAACAAAAATTCTCCAAAAAAATTCAAAAATTTTCTAACTCCCAAAATTTTCGAAATTTTTTGGCAGAGTCCCCTTTGTACGGAGGAGCTTTTGCAATTTGACAAAAGAGATAAATATATATACATCGACCCACCCGGTCGGAAGAACCAAAAACAGTTCATATTTCCTATTTTTATTGCGTAGGCATACCTTATTTGGCATTTTTAAGCAAGTAGCTTATTTATTTAGCCGTTAGCGCAACCGAATCCAGCCACACGGCTTCCAGGTACCTATAGTTACTCAATTTAAATATGTAAGTGCTAAATATATGAAGTTCAATAGCATATCACTTATTTGCAATAGTTAAAACACAAGAATTCTAAAAGAAATGCACATCAAACACTTTCCGTAAATAATTTATATAGTTTTCATACTAATTCAACTGTTTCAATTAATTTACAAACCATTTTCATTCAATTTGAATGGTTTTCAATCCATTCGTATACAACTTCATCACTTTGAATGGTTTAAAACTCAATCGCTTACATTTAATTTATTTTAAGCAAACTGAACTCATATTTAATTCAATTGCTCTCAAAATCAATTCATTTTACTTCTACCAATTCATATAATTTTAATTACTTCCCTTTTACATCAAATGACAATTTATTCTATGCAATTTGACGAGATCTATGTGAATAAATCAGTATTTATGCTTTATAACCAATTTAAATTGATTTCAACTCAATTTATACTTAATTCTATTCCATTTTCAATTTATTCACAATCCATATATTCTCATTTTCATTGCATTTCAGATTTGAATCCATTCACTTGCATTTCATTTTATTAACCAAACTAGTTTATTCAAAATCATTAACAACTTAGGTTCATCTTCATTACCTATTAAATTTTATTCAATATAATTAGTTTATCCACTCAATCTATTATAAATTTTCATTACCTTAAATATTATTTTCAACCCACCAAGTTCTATTGCAATCCAAATTTATTTTTACTTGACTCAAATTCAATCCAATATCATTAAACTTGGTTTAAGTTGAATTAAATTCAACTCTCTTCGATTTATTTAGCTTAAGTCAATTTACTTCAATTTATTCAAATCTATACTTAAGCTCATTTTCATTTTACAAGTAATTTTTTCTCTTTTATACTCAACTTAACTCAATTGATTACAAGGCCATATCCAATTTATTTCCACATATTTGGATTTTATTCACAATACAAACCATTATTAATTTAATCCAATTTCATTTTTATTCGATATCTTTCCAATTATATTTAAATTGTTAACACTTCAAGTCAAATTTTAATTAATAACTCAAGTTCTGATTCCACCATTCACCTTTAACTTACCATCAGATTTTATTAACTCACAATTCAACTTCATACTCTATTTATTTAATTAATTGCAAGACCACTTTCAACTATATTTTCTTCACTAATAATTCAAGTCGAATTTGATTTATAACTTGAGTTTTATTTCCAAACTTCAATATTAACTCACCAATTCAGCTTTTCTTTAGCTACATTGGTTATCATTATATATTTCGTTATCTAATTTATTATCTACTTAGTTTTTCCTTAATTTATAATTCAATACTTGAATTTTAATTTCAAATATCACTTCATTCAATTTGCTTAAGTTCAATTTATTTTATAATTCAAGCTTGGATTTTTGTTTTATTTTTCAAGTCATCAAACAATATTTATTTTGGATTTCCATTTCCACTTATAAATTTTATAAGTCACAACTTATTATTTACACAATCTCATTCATTCTAGGCTTGAATATATTCTTCTTTTATTTTTAACTCAAGCCTTATGCTTATTTACAACCCAAACATATTTTATTTTATGGATTTTTAATTCTTTTACACGTTATTCTTATTTATTTATTTCAATCCAATCCTTAACCAATTTAACTTCCATTTATTCAAGTAAGAATCTAATTCCATTCAATAATTCAATTGAATTCTTATTCCAATTCAATTTTATTTTAACTCAGTTTTATTTAACTCAATTCGATTTCAACTTGATTCGAATACAATTGGATATTATTTTCAACTTATTCAATTTATTCCGATCCAGTTAAATTTTTATTTCCCAATCCGGATTAATTTCATTTTTTTAACTTTACACTTTTAATTCAAATTCCAACGTTCAAAGCTTATATTTCCTTCCTGATTTAAAAATCATCTCAATTTATAAGCTTACAACCTATCTCATCAGGATTTTCAAACACCCGGTTATTGATTTCAAAACATTTTGAAATTTTCAACATCTCAAATCACATTTCTCAAAATTTAATCCAATCCTGGTTTTATCCCAACAAATTTCATTTGAAATTTTCAAAAACAACTCGTTTTCCTAAATAAATCAATTTGGCAGTAATCCGTCACTTAGAAATTCGAAAATGAATACTGATGATGCGACCGTCATCATCAGAATTATTTTCCAATAATCCAAGTGATTTCAATGATATATCACTTTCAAAATCCATTTAAAATAGATTTCCATTCAGAATTATCTCCAAAACAATAATGCTATCATTTATCATTAAAACACTTCGATAAACATTTCCAAATCTCTGGGATTTTAAACTTCTAAAGCCTGCTTAAATAAATTTTAAATATAATTCATTTGTACACTTTATGCTTATACAAATTCTCATTTGATTGTATTTCAATTCATAAATTGCATTTATAATTCATATTTATAAATTTCATTTTATAATGATTTTATTCCTCTAAATTTTAGTTATATTTCAATTTCTAGTTAAATTTTCACTTAACAATGATAATACTTTAATATTATCATTTCTAACATCTAAACATACATATATTAGCTAAATAGTTTTCAAAACTATTCTTTATATCAAATATGTTTTTGGGTAAAATTATTTCATTTACCCACGTTTGAAACAATATCGTGTCGATTGTTCTACTCAAGTGTTTAGAAACCCTTTCAATACAGTTGCTCAGACTGTGTCGACGAAGGTTCATATGCCACTCAAGAAACCAATCAACACAATATTAAAACAATTTACATTCACTAACAAATACGCACTCATATTTATTAATACGCTCAATCTCATTATAGAGTACTACGGACTCTATTTTAAATGAGTAATTCCCACCAGAGCCAAGGTTATCACCAACCTAAGTTCTGATACCAAGTGAAACGACCTGCAAATCCGTACCCCTTGAGTCAACACTATTCTACAACAATCAACTCAAGTTGTACAGAAATACGAACCATTTGGGTTAAAGAAGAAGAGGTAGAAGAAGAAAAATAGAAAACAACAACAGAATCTAACCATCGCAGCGAAATAAAATATAATAGATAATAAATACTCTTTACTCAAAACTTAAAGATCTCTGTTTATATATTACATCATCAGAGTACATCAATCACAGCTCAACATCAATATCATACAAATGGATACACAACAAATCAACACAGCGGAATATATGTATATAAACAAGTACGGGGGTACGTATCGCCATCTTGCTCGTCTCCTGAGCTCCACAGCATCATATCCTGTATGCTATAATACTCGGTATGACCCGAGCATTATAGTTAAATAATACCCGAGTCAGTCTGGCATACCAGTGTGAGAAAATCACACTCAATTGATTATTAAAGTTTCAAAAATTCTTTGAAAACAAAAGCATCTCATATGACCACGCCACAAATAAACATGTCGGGTTTTTACCTTACGATAGCTAAAACAATTTTTTATAGAAATCCTCTGATATTATAATAGGGTCTATATACAAATACTTAAAAAATAGCCGAAATTGTTACATGATTAAATTCCAGCTACTGGCCACAGAGTGGGTAATACAAACAAAACTCGTACAAGGCTCGTAGAAAGAATGGATTTCCAACTAATGACTAGGCACTGGGGTACCACCTGTCACAGTACGGGGCCTAGATCACCGTACCGAGGAGTATGCCCACTCCCCTGCAACACAAGGCCGGGACTACCCCTTACTGGATAATCCCGAGTGAGATCACCCCGCGCTTGGGATCAGCAACCGCCCACTAAGCCGAAATAAAAAGGGACATCTAGACTGGAATGACCTCACCCTGCTTGGGTACTACCCACCTATCCTTGCTGCATAACCTCTGATTTTCAGTCATTCCCATTTGATGAGGCTTGAGGCTAAGCGTTACCTTTTTAGAACATATCCCTTAGAATATCCATTGTCCACCTGACGATGTTTCGCAAGCATTCATCCATACAAGTCCGTCCCGGGTTCGAACGGAACCGAAGGCTACTACATCCATTTTGGAAATATCCTTAGGATTAGTAGCGACTAGCCCTTGCACTTCACTGCTCCATCTTAGAATCCAAAATCGTTTTCTCGAAACGCACGAACCGGATCGAAGTGGTTTTCGAGAAATAAATCTCGATCCCGGTCTCTTCGAAACGATCAACGCATTTGTCCAGTATTGATAGTCGGTGATTTAACTATCAATTAATATTCACAAACAACCATCCAACATAAATAATTTCACCAAATTATTTATTTACCTCAAAATATCTTTGCAAGATATATTTCTGTTTTCAATCCTTTGAAAACAGTTTCAAAACCATCTTTCTTTTTCAGAATAAACTTTCCCAAATATTTTTATCTCCCCTGAAATCACCAAGCACAAAATTAGATTTCTAAAATAATTTAAAACACTTTACTTTGAAATATACTTTAAAACATTTAAGTTAAAACTACATCAATAATTTATTAAAAATACCATACTATATGAATATTTGAAAATAAGGTTACTTAATAAATATAAAACTAGATTTATACTTTTAAAAACATAATATTAAGTCATTCTTTAAATAATTACTAATATAATAAATTAAGAGAAAATTCTTACTTTAGAATTTAAATATTAGAAATAAGAAATTTTCCAAAACTTGATTTTTAAAACAAGTTTTAATCTTTTAACTTATATTTAAAATTTACTTTGAAAACGTACTTGGTTATCGAGGGAGAATTCCAATTACAATCACTTAAATCAAATTTTCCAAATTGATTCCCAATTTATACTACTTGAATTAAATCTCTTCACTTACTCAATTCCTTCAAAATTCATTAATTATGTGTTTTATTATTAATGTTATTAATTTTCGTTTGATTTTAAATCTTTTAACTGAAATATACAAATTCCTGATCTTATTCCAATGTCTTCTTTGTTCTTTCCAATATTTTAAATCTTAAATTTCAGATAAATGTTTTGTTCTTTTTAAATAATAACATTGAATTTTTAAAATTCATTAATTCCCTGATTATTCAAATTTCCCTTTCTATACTCAAGATTTATTTACTAGAATTTTAAAGGGCACATTATTTCTTTCCCAATTCATTCTTAAATTTTATTCAAATTTCTATAATTATTTTACTTACAAAATTACTTCTTTTATTTTCTTTCCAGAATCCAATATATATATTTTTGGTAATTCACTATATCCAGTTATACCCAATCGAACCATAGCATACAATATTCTAATATAATTCATCATAGAATATAAAATAATCACCACAGAGGATATTAAATAATAAATGTTAAGGGATCCAGTTGGTGTTGAATATGCGCTTTGCGCTATATGATTTTTTGTTTGATGATAATAAACATATATACATTCATATAAATGTATTTGGTAATGTACTATTTTGTTTTTTCATAGTTTAAATAAATATTTGTTGAATAAAATTAAATTACACAGAATTCGAATTTGAATTCAAACAGAACAAGTTAAACAGATTTTGAATTCAAACAGAAATTTTTATTCAAACAAATATTTATTACAAATTGTAAATAGTACAATTTCATGCTCTCACTATACATGTACATTTTTGATTACAATCACATCACATTTACATCACGACCTTACTACATATCTCTCACACTCATATTTTTGTCTTCAACTATAATCCGGTTTGAATCCAGCATCTGAGTAATCTGCAAAAATATTTTAAACGCAGTAAAATTGAAAGAGAAATATTTTTGAAATTTGAAAGAAACGATGATTTTGAAAACATCGTTTGCCTCAGTTATTTGGGTTGTTCGTCATCATTTTTGACTGTGCAATATCTGTGCATATCGATATTTTTTTTATCAGGGACAGGTAATTACAAGTGGCTGCAGTACACACGTGTACATTCGTATACGTGTGCACTGCCTCGCCAACTCGTGTGCAAAAATCAAACAAAAGCACAGAAATCAAAAACAAGGTCAAACCCAAGATAGGTTCAACTCAAAGCACCACTGACCAGACATTGGAAACACAGTCTCAAGCACGAAACAAGGTGCACCAGACCAGATTGCAAAAATAATCAAATATACACAAATGCAGCCCAATAGACTACAGCAACACAGTAGTAAGACTGCATCCACAGAAATACACAACTACAAGGCATTTTCATTGCAACTGCATAGCTACACAACAAAGCAAAGACCAGAAACTCAAGCTTCAAAAAGCTACAGCAACAATGCACAAATAAAGTCGAGACAAAGCAACTGTTCTTAACAGCAAGTTCAAACCAAAGCACAAAAGTGCACAGCAACACAAAACTGCAGTGGACAGCAAAGACCACATGCCACAATATCAAAAAAAAAAACAGCAAGAATATGAGTGCAAGCCAGAGTGAATGCAGACAAGCACATGAATACATAAAGCTACAAGTGATGCAGCATCAATCAAGAAGTGATATGGTGAAGCACTAACTCAAGATTACAGGGCAGTGGACAGTACAAGACTGACCAGAATACAAATGAATCAAGTCAGGCATGAAGACAATGCCAACAACAAAAACAGCAAGTCAGTGGCAAGACCTCAGTGACACAGTGAAAGTTGCACAAGATATAGAGCCACAACAAGTCCAGCAACAAGTCCAGTTGCAACATGGTGAACAAGACACAGTGCTGAGCACATGTAAACTGCAATGAATAATGCAACATGACCAAATATACAAACTGAAGACTGCACGAAATGTATGCAAACATAATGCAAGTTTATATGTGCAGAAAGTTACAAGTATCAACGAATTGGATGAACAAAACTCGAGAGCAACAGTGAAAGTGCAAATCATGTCAACAAGACAAATGTATGGATCAGTGCCAAAGTCGAAAAATAACAATGCAGACGTACAAATGTAACGCAGTGATAAAAATTCACGTACGAATACAGTATTGACGAAGTTCAACATTACAGAGATGATCGAAGTAAAATACTAATCAAGTCAGAACTCAGTGAAGTCAGTGAAGTCGAAAGCAACAGGGATGAACACTGTAAACATTGAAGCCGTGGATATGATTCAAGAAATCAAAACAGTGCAGTGATGATCAGGACACATAACCAAGTAAACAAAATAGGTCAAAGCCAAGAAATCACAACTTCAAAACCGTGAGTATCAAATTATACGAAATTTATCAAGTCAGAGAAAGTCACGGAACCAAAATCAAATTCAAGCCGAGAATTCTCTACCGTGTCAACCAAGGAATCAAGTGCATACGAATTTGATTAAGTCAAAGAAATCTCAAGCATCAATACATAATCGAACGACCAAAGCAATTTTTTGAAATAATCAGTCGAACGCAAAAATAGGAAATCAAATCCTATTAAAACCCTAATCATCATCGGCATTTCAATTCGATCGAGTTCAAGTATCAAATTAGAAAAGCAAAAGGAGACAGCACATACCGAATTCACAAGCATCAAAAATCGATCGAGCAACTGCAAGCAAGCTAGGGCAACCAATCACAGATCAATTGAAGAAACCAGAGCCCTAATTGCAACGAAGAACCGAAGTCCTAATTGCAACGAAGAGCCGAAGCCCTAACTGGATCAAAAGGGAACGAAGCCCTAACTGGAACGAAGCCGCCATTATTTCTCACGAACAAATAAAAAGAGGATCGGGTGAAATAAAGAAGTGGGCCGGTGTTCAAAAACAAAAGGGGGTTTTTGTTTTAAATTAATATTGTTAATAAACTTATATTAATAATGTTAATTAGTTTAGGGCTATTTTGTTCTTAATTATTGTTTTTTTTATTCTACGAATCAAAGAGTTTAGGTAAATCACCACCTAGGTTTTAGGTTGTGTCTGATTGTCTATTTAGAGTTAGTTCAGTAAGCAGGGGTTGCGAGTTTGCAAAACTCTATAGGCGGTAGCAGGGTTTGCAAGTCTGTTAGAGTGTTTGTAAGCGTGATACTGTTTAATTCTAATAGAAATCTGGGAATGCAGCAGTAGGCAGGGGTTGCCGAAGCTGGGTAGATCTTGTGTGTGATTTACTTTTCAGTATATTTATTTCTGCAGTTTATTTTTGTGTTTAAATTAAGAAAATTTGCTATAACCCTATTCACCCCCCCCCCCTCTAGGGTTAATTTAGATCCTACAAGTGGTATCAGAGCCTGGTATTTTTAACTCTAGAGTCATGAGTCTACAAAATAATGCTTTTTCTGAGGGGCAATCTATTTCTAGGCCACCCATGTTTAACGGGAACGATTATGCTTATTGGAAAGTTAGGATGGGTATCTATCTCAGTTCTGTTGATTATGAAGTTTGGGATATTATTGAAACTGGCTATAAACCCCCCACTATAATCGTTGGTGATACTGAGATTCCTAAACCTAAGGATAGGTGGGATGCTAACGATAAGAAATTGAAAACAACAAATGCTAAAGCCATGAATGCTTTGATATGTGCTCTTGATAAAAATGAATTTAATAGAATTTCTCATTGTACAACAGCACAGGAAATATGGCATACTTTGGAGGTGACACACGAAGGAACTTCTCAAGTCAAGGAGTCTCGGCTAGCCCTGTTCAGCAATGAATACTAAAACTTTGTGATGGACAAAGGCGAGAGCATAAAGGATATGTTTGGACGTTTTTCAACCTTGGTATACAATGCTAGAGCGCTTGGGAAGGTATTCACTGAGGTAGAGCTTGTGCGAAAGATACTACGAGTTTTACCAATGAACTTTGAGGCAAAAGTCACGGCAATCCAAGAATCGAAAGATCTGAGCAAACTAAGCATGGAGGAGTTGATTGGAAACTTGATGACATATGAGCTTGAGCTAAAAGCAAAGGAAGAACGCAATAACTCCGAACCAAAGAAGAAGACGATTGCCTTAAAGAGCAAAGAAGAAAGCGATGAAGAAGAAGAAGATCCAATTGAAGAGCTTGCAATGGCTGTCAATAATCTTAAAAAATGGTCAAGATTCAAGTCACGAAAGAAGAAAATAAGTGGTAATAAGTCAAAGAATTCTGACGATTCCGATAATGAATTGACATGCTATAACTGCAAGAAGCCTGGCCACTTCAAACAAAAATGTCCACTTCTCAAAAACAACAAAGGAAAGAAAAAGAAAAAGAAGGCTTTTGCAGCAACTTGGGATGATGAAGAAGGAGAGGAAGTTTCAAATAATAGCTCAGAGGAGGCTAACTTGTGTCTTATGTCAAAATCGGATTCAGAAGCAAGCTTAGAGGAATCTAGTGAGGTAAGTAACTATTCTTATAAAGAACTTGTTTCAATGTGTTGTGATTTTACTGAAATGATTGATACTCTTGAATCTAAAATTGAAAAACTAAAATCTGATAGGAGAGAACTTGTCCATGAAAATTCTAGGTTAGAAACTGAAATTGAAAATATTCAAAACCTAGAATGTAAAAAATGTAAGATTTTAGATTCAGAATTATCAAAACTGAGGAATAACTTTGAAAGTCTTGAAAGTGAAAACTTGAATCTTAAGGAAACCATTGACACTAGGAGAAAGGATTTTATTAATCGATGCACCTCACTTGTTACTGAAAACTCAACATTAAAAACCAAAGTCCAAAGTCTTGAGAAATCTTTGAATAACTTTTCAAGAGGCGAAAAATCTTTCAACATGCTATTGGGAAATCAAATTTTTGCTAACAACGGGAAAGGACTAGGTTTTGGGAAAACACAAGTTGATGATAATGCAAAATATAAGAATGTCTTTGATAGATGTGAAATATATAGATGTCGTGATGAAAATGATAGTCATAGGAACAAGAACACAAAATTTATACAAGTTTGGGTTCCTAAGAATTCTAAAAACAAATTTCATGTTTATTGGAATAAAAATAAAAGGACTAAACAAGTATGGATTCCAAAGGGATTTTTTATTCACAATGCTTCTATCACTAATAACATTGGACCTAAGAGTTTCTCTAGGTCATCTTCCTCTCTTCTTATGTAGGTCTGTTGGCCGGCTAAAGAACAACAAGAATGGTTTCTAGATTCAGGTTGTTCTAGACATATGACAGGTGACAAATCGAAGTTCCTTAGCTTAGAGATTTTAAAGGTGGAAATGTGATCATGGGAGACAATAGCAAGTGTAAGATTATTGGCAAAGGTGAAGTTGGTAACGGTATTTTTTCTTTGACTAATGTTTTATACGTTGAAAATCTGCATCACAATCTCATTTCTATTAGCCAACTATGTGACAAAGGTATGAACGTGATTTTTGATAGTGATACTTGCAAAATTATTGATAAATCTTCTAGAAACATTGTTTTTATGGGCAAAAGAAAAGGGAATGTTTACTCACTTTCATTTGATAATCTAAAACTTTCTAGATGTTTGGTAGCCACTGACGAAGAGGCATATTTATGGCATAGGAGACTTGGACATGCTAGCATGAGTCTCTTAGAAAAACTCGAATCAAAAGAATTAGTCAGAGGGTTACCACATCAGAAATTTAAAAATAATAAAGTGTGTAAAGCATGTTCCTTGAGCAAGCTTAGTCGATCATCATTTCGTCCTAAAAACATTGTTAGCACATCAAGGGTCCTTGAACTAGTTCACATGGATTTATTTGGACCAAATGAAATTTCAAGCTTGAATGGAAAACGTTATTGTTATGTATTGGTTGATGATTATTCTAGATTTACATGGGTTTACTTTTTAGCCAAAAAGTCTGAATCTTTCGAATATTTTTCAAAATTTGCAAAACTTGTTCAAAATGAAAAAGGAGTTACAATTAAAACCTTGAGAAGTGATCATGGAGGCGAATTTGAAAATTTTGAATTTGAAAATTTTTGTGAAGAAAACGGTTTAAAACATGAATTTTCTGCTCCACGAACACCTCAACAAAATGGGGTGGTTGAAAGGAAAAATCGTACATTACAGGAATTGGCTAGATCCATGTTAAGTGAGTATAAGCTACCTCTAATCTTTTGGGAAGAGGCAGTGAATACTTCGTGCTATGTAATGAATAGAGTAATGATTAGACCAATACTTGGCAAAACGTCTTATGAACTGTGGCATGAAAGGAAACCTAACATTTCTTATTTTCGTATATTTGGGTGTCCTTGTTTCATTCTTAACACAGGTGATCAACTTGGAAAATTTGAATCAAAGGCTGATGATGGAATTTTCATGGGCTATTCAACAAGGAGCAAGGCTTACAGGATATATAACAAACGAACAAAGACAATTGTTGAGTCAATCAATGTGAAATTTGATGAATCTGATCTGGAAAAAACGACTGAAAGGATGGTTGACGATGGAGTAGATCCTGAAGGCACTGAAGAAGGGACATTTAGTAAGAAAACTGAAAGGAGGACTGTTGATGCTGATAAATTAAGGTTCAAACCTAATCATCCTCCTGAATTAATTATTGGTGATCCTACGGAAGGTATACGTACTCGTTCCTCATTTGATGAAAATTTATGTGCGTTTTGTTGTCATAGTGGTTTTATTTCTGAAATTGAACCTGATTCTGTTGAAATGGCTCTTAATGATGAAAATTGGTTTTTAGCAATGCAAAATGAACTTAATCAATTTGAGAGAAACAAAGTCTGGAATTTAGTTCCTAGGCCTAATGACTATCCAATTGTAGGGACTAAATGGGTGTTTAAAAATAAATTTGATGAATCAGGAAATGTAATTAGAAACAAGGCTAGGTTGGTTGCAAAAGGTTATAACCAAATAGAAGGCATAGACTTTGATGAAACATTTGCTCCAGTTGCTAGGTTAGAAGCCATTAGAATCTTGCTAAGTTTTGCATGTTACAAGAGTTTCAAACTTAAACAAATGGATGTAAAAAGTGCCTTTTTGAATGGTGATTTAAAAGAAGAAGTTTTTGTTGAACAACCACCCGGTTTTGAAAATCATGAATTTCCAAATCATGTGTATAAGCTAGAAAAAGCATTATATGGTCTTAAGCAAGCACCAAGAGCTTGGTATGACTGCCTCTGTACATATCTTTTGGAAAATGGTTTTAAAAAGGGAAGTGCTGACACGACTCTGTTTCTATTACATAAAGAACATGATTTTTTGATTGTTCAGATTTATGTGGATGATATTATTTATGGTGCTACTAATGAGCTTTTGTGTGAGAATTTTGAACAAGTCATGCAGGCTAAATTTGAGATGAGTTTGGTTGGTGAATTGAAATACTTTCTTGGATTTCAAATTAAGCAAAGCAGTGATGGTATCTTCATTTCACAATCCAAATATGTGTTGGAGCTATTGAAGAAATTTGGAGTCGAAAATTCCAAACCATTGAGAACTCCTATGAGCCCATCAACAAAGTTGGACAAAGATGAGAAAGGAATTGCAATTGATCAAAAGAAATATCGAGGGATAATCGGTTCACTTCTCTATCTTACTGCTTCTAGACCTGATATTATGTTTTCTGTATGCTTGTGTGCACGTTTTCAAGCTAATCCCAAAGAATCTCATTTAAAAGCTACTAAACGAATTTTGAGATATCTTTCACACACACACAAATTTGGACTATGGTACCCCTCTTGTGAAAATTTTGATTTAGTAGGTTATTCCGATGCTGATTATGCTGGTTCATTAGTTGACAGAAAAAGCACTAGTGGGACATGTTTCATGCTAGGACATTCATTAGTCTCATGGTCAAGTCGGAAACAGAATTGTGTTGCATTATCCACCACTGAAGCAGAATATATTGCTTTGGGAAGTTGTTGTGCTCAAATTCTATGGATGATGCAAACTCTTTCTGATTTTGGCTTAGTCTATAAACAAGTCCCATTAAAATGTGATAGTAGGAGTGCTATAGATTTGTCAAATAATCCTGTTCATCACTCTCGCACAAAACACATTGATGTGAGACACCATTTTCTTTGAGATCACATTGCTAAAGAAGACATTTGCATTGAATATATTTCAACAGAAACTCAACTTGCTGATATTTTCACAAAACCTCTCCCCGAAGACAGATTTTCCAAATTACGTTTAGATTTGGGAATTATAGAGGTTGACTAATCATTTTTTTAAATAAATTTTTTTTTTGAATTTGATTCTAAATGACAATTTTTTAACTAATCTAACTCCCTAATGATTATCGAAAAGATGAATAGTGATTGAAAAAGTGATGAGTGTTGATATTTATCATATATTAAAACTCGAGAAAATATAATTAGGAAATTTCTTTAGAATTTCATAACAAGAGTTATAAAAACTTTTTGTTGGGTAATAATTCCATGACCATTTCTATTTCTATCATCTTTCTATCAAACATTACTCATCAAGATCATATTTAGTATGTAAATTTGTGGTAGTTTACAAAGGAAATCATTTGTTCTTCAATATCTTTAAATCAGTGAAGGAAATTATTTGTGCTTCAATTTATTATATTCAGCAATTAAAAATAAATACCCAAAGTATTCACTCTCATTTAAAAGTCCTCACGGTCATGCATGGGTGAATTACTTGGATTTTTGATTATGTGCTTCCATGCTCATTTAAAAGTCCTCACGGTTATGCATGTATGGAACGCATATTAAAAATAATTGATTTAATAGACAAGTTGATTCTAATCCCATTTAAAAGTCCTCACGGTCATGCGTGGTTAGAAGATACTTGATTTCATTTTTTAAAATTAAATTGGAATACTACTAATCTCATTTAAAAGTCCTAACGGTTATGCATGGTTAGTAGATATTAAAATTTCCAGAAATAAATATACCACAAATAGACATAACTATATGAATTTTTGATGATTCTATCTTCATCACTTCTGAAAGTGGAATATGCGCTTGACAAGGGTAATTATGATTTTTGTTTGAATTTTATTGAAATTTGATATTTATATTTAATTGAGTTAAATGTTTGATTCATGTCGATCATTTCATCCCTATTTTATAACACTATTATTCTTTTGCTGATAACAAAAGGGGGAGAGAAAAGTTAAGATTTTTCTCGAATAGAATCAAGCAAAGGTCAAATAATTTTCATTGTGCATATAGGCTCTCTTATATATTTCTATGCATATATGTAGGGGGAGCATTGTGTAGAGAGGGAGCATTCAAATAGGGGGAGCAAATGAAATTATCAAATACATTTAATATATTCAAAATCTTAAATATATGTTTGTTATCATCAAAAGGGGGAGATTGTTGAATATGCGCTTTGCGCTATATGATTTTTTGTTTGATGATAATAAACATATATACATTCATATAAATGTATTTGGTAATGTACTATTTTGTTTTTTCATAGTTTAAATAAATATTTGTTGAATAAAATTAAATTTCACAGAATTCGAATTTGAATTCAAACAGAACAAGTTAAACAGATTTTGAATTCAAACAGAAATTTTTATTCAAACAAATATTTATTACAAATTGTAAATAGTTAAATTTCATGCTCTCACTATACATGTACATTTTTGATTACAATCACATCACATTTACATCACGACCTTACTACATATCTCTCACACTCATATTTTTGTCTTCAACTATAATCCGGTTTGAATCCAGCATCTGAGTAATCTGCAAAAATATTTTAAACGCAGTAAAATTGAAAGAGAAATATTTTTGAAATTTGAAAGAAACGATGATTTTGAAAACATCGTTTGCCTCAGTTATTTGGGTTGTTCGTCATCATTTTTGACTGTGCAATATCTGTGCATATCGATATTTTTTTTATCAGGGACAGGTAATTACAAGTGGCTGCAGTACACACGTGTACATTCGTATACGTGTGCACTGCCTCGCCAACTCGTGTGCAAAAATCAAACAAAAGCACAGAAATCAAAAACAAGGTCAAACCCAAGATAGGTTCAACTCAAAGCACCACTGACCAGACATTGGAAACACAGTCTCAAGCATGAAACAAGGTGCACCAGACCAGATTGCAAAAATAATCAAATATACACAAATGCAGCCCAATAGACTACAGCAACACAGTAGTAAGACTGCATCCACAGAAATACACAACTACAAGGCATTTTCATTGCAACTGCATAGCTACACAACAAAGCAAAGACCAGAAACTCAAGCTTCAAAAAGCTACAGCAACAATGCACAAATAAAGTCGAGACAAAGCAACTGTTCTTAACAGCAAGTTCAAACCAAAGCACAAAAGTGCACAGCAACACAAAACTGCAGTGGACAGCAAAGACCACATGCCACAATATCAAAAAAAAAACAGCAAGAATATGAGTGCAAGCCAGAGTGAATGCAGACAAGCACATGAATACATAAAGCTACAAGTGATGCAGCATCAATCAAGAAGTGATATGGTGAAGCACTAACTCAAGATTACAGGGCAGTGGACAGTACAAGACTGACCAGAATACAAATGAATCAAGTCAGGCATGAAGACAATGCCAACAACAAAAACAGCAAGTCAGTGGCAAGACCTCAGTGACACAGTGAAAGTTGCACAAGATATAGAGCCACAACAAGTCCAGCAACAAGTCCAGTTGCAACATGGTGAACAAGACACAGTGCTGAGCACATGTAAACTGCAATGAATAATGCAACATGACCAAATATACAAACTGAAGACTGCACGAAATGTATGCAAACATAATGCAAGTTTATATGTGCAGAAAGTTACAAGTATCAACGAATTGGATGAACAAAACTCGAGAGCAACAGTGAAAGTGCAAATCATGTCAACAAGACAAATGTATGGATCAGTGCCAAAGTCGAAAAATAACAATGCAGACGTACAAATGTAACGCAGTGATAAAAATTCACGTACGAATACAGTATTGACGAAGTTCAACATTACAGAGATGATCGAAGTAAAATACTAATCAAGTCAGAACTCAGTGAAGTCAGTGAAGTCGAAAGCAACAGGGATGAACACTGTAAACATTGAAGCCGTGGATATGATTCAAGAAATCAAAACAGTGCAGTGATGATCAGGACACATAACCAAGTAAACAAAATAGGTCAAAGCCAAGAAATCACAACTTCAAAACCGTGAGTATCAAATTATACGAAATTTATCAAGTCAGAGAAAGTCACGGAACCAAAATCAAATTCAAGCCGAGAATTCTCTACCGTGTCAACCAAGGAATCAAGTGCATACGAATTTGATTAAGTCAAAGAAATCTCAAGCATCAATACATAATCGAACGACCAAAGCAATTTTTTGAAATAATCAGTCGAACGCAAAAATAGGAAATCAAATCCTATTAAAACCCTAATCATCATCGGCATTTCAATTCGATCGAGTTCAAGTATCAAATTAGAAAAGCAAAAGGAGACAGCACATACCGAATTCACAAGCATCAAAACTCGATCGAGCAACTGCAAGCAAGCTAGGGCAACCAATCACAGATCAATTGAAGAAACCAGAGCCCTAATTGCAACGAAGAACCGAAGTCCTAATTGCAACGAAGAGCCGAAGCCCTAACTGGATCAAAAGGGAACGAAGCCCTAACTGGAACGAAGCCGCCATTATTTCTCACGAACAAATAAAAAGAGGATCGGGTGAAATAAAGAAGTGGGCCGGTGTTCAAAAACAAAAGGGGTTTTTTTTTTAAATTAATATTGTTAATAAACTTATATTAATAATGTTAATTAGTTTAGGGCTATTTTGTTCTTAATTATTGTTTTTTTTATTCTACGAACCAAAGAGTTTAGGTAAATCACCACCTAGGTTTTAGGTTGTGTCTGATTGTCTATTTAGAGTTAGTTCAGTAAGCAGGGGTTGCGAGTTTGCAAAACTCTATAGGCGGTAGCAGGGTTTGCAAGTCTGTTAGAGTGTTTGTAAGCGTGATACTGTTTAATTCTAATAGAAATCTGGGAATGCAGCAGTAGGCAGGGGTTGCCGAAGCTGGGTAAATCTTGTGTGTGATTTACTTTTCAGTATATTTATTTCTGCAGTTTATTTTTGTGTTTAAATTAAGAAAATTTTCTATAACCCTATTCACCCCCCCCCCTCTAGGGTTAATTTAGATCCTACAGTTGGATCTCTCCAACCTGTTTTTCCCTGCATCCACAGATGTTAGCACGATATAATATTCCAACTCCAAAATATCATACTATAGCACATTAATCAGTTCAACCATTCAAACAATTATTTAAATGTAATCATTTAATTTAAATTTGAATTGAACCGAGTGAGCTTAACTCACCTTTGATTTTAATATACAAATCTGATCCAACCCAGCTTGTTCTCTTCACGATTTCAAACCTTGAACAAATATTATGTGATTTTATTAATATTCAAACTAATCGAACAATCAATTGCCATTTATTAATTTAATCTAAACCTAAAATTTTGTTTTAACTAATAATTAAATTTAACTAATGATTTAAATCACCTTGCATTATTTTAAAATTAAATGGTAAGTTTAAAGCATGTATATTTATTTTTCTGAAACCACATATATTCTTAAAATAATCTATATAGGTTTAAAAATCGAATTTTTATATAAACCCCACAACATTAAAAATCCCTATTTTCCTTCAAAACCTCATATATACACACATAACAAATTTTAAATAAATAAAATTCCCTTCAACCTATATATATCAAATTAAAAACAGAATTGTTACATATTTCCCACTATAAAATATCTTATTATTCCTACTTCTTTTGTTTTCTATAACATTCATATACGTAAGTTATTAAATTAAAACATGGAGAATAAAAAAAACAACTACATAAATATCTTACTGTTACATCTATATGAGCAGAATATTACTTTATATTTTATTTTTCGTTTAAACCATATATATATCTTCCATCTATATGAGCATTAAATCAGAATTAATTGAAAGAAGTAAAATTCGAATACCTTGCTTTTCCAAACCCTAGCTCGAACTCGCGTGCCTTAAAAATCGCGACACCCACCTCGTATCGAGCACAACAAGCCAACTTCCCCAAACCCTAACTTGAAGCTCGGCTGAGATGAACTGCCGCTCTTTCTTATCCCACACGCGAAAGTGCCAGCGGCGCGGCCACGACTTCGCTACTCAGCCGAATCAACGCTCGCGAGATCCCCCTCAACCCAGATTCAGTTCGTGAAATTGCTAGCAAAGTTTCTTTTTTTTTAAACCAAGCATCGGCCATGATTTTCTCTGAGCGAATGAAGCATCGAGGCCGAAAAAATCAACAAGCGTTGCTTGATTGAATTGATTTATTAATGAATTTCGTTCGAACGAACAACGGCCGTTCCCCCTTTTTTTTCTTTCCTGAAACTTTGATTTTATTTTGACGTGAAGAAGGGGATTTAGTCCCATTATTAAAGAAATAGGCTGCGTGATGTTGGAAAAAAAAGAGACATGGAAAAGAAAGAAAGTCGGCTGATGGAAAAGATTTTCGGCTGTGATGTTGCTTATGTGATAACATACTTATAAAAATTTAAATTAAATTATCGTTGTAAACTTCAACGCGTTTATATATCGTATGCTCACATAACAACTCCAATCACTACGAAATTTGAAATCCGATAATAATTCAAAATTACAGACCCAATGGAATTGGTTTTGTCGAATTCCGAGACTGTGCCTCGGAAGGCTATTTTTAAATTCAATTTAAACGATATATTTTTAAAACTAAACAAACCGTTGTTAATTTCAATTTTACAACTTCTATTATCCTCGGTACTATTAATATAAATTTTTCAAGCCTTCAAATTATTTTTAACATGCTTAAAATCTCAGGTTTCATATCTTATTCAAATTTCCAATTATTTGATTCAATAATTTAATTATCAAATAAATTGTAATATTCGTAATTCAAGTTAAAATTGCTCTATTGAATACTTAAAATCAATTAAATACTCAGATTTTAATTGCTTGAAAATTCTGGGTCGTCACACTCAGCCTCCTGTTGCTACTCCCACAGCTCCTGCTTAGAAGTCTTGTAACAACCCGGATATTTTAACGATTTTTATTTAATTTAGTTATCCGTTTTTTGTGAAAAAATTAAAAATAAATAAACGATAAAAATTTGAAATATAAATTTGATATTTGAAATGCGTCTAGTTAAACATAGCAACTGGTAAATTTTCGTCCGAAAATATGAAAGTTTATTTCGCCCGTAAATTTACTTCAATTTAATCAGTTAAAAAGCGATGAAAATAAAACATTTTCAAAACCAAAATATTTTTACATAGAAAAATTCTAAAACATCTTTTGAGCAAGTTGTCAGTTTGTCGTTTTTCCAAATTCGGACATCTTTGGCTCCGTCGATCTTAATTTTCTACGATTTTTACACATTTTCCGCTAGTATAGAATTTCGAATTTTTATAATTCGATCGTACCGCAAACATCTGTATATCGTTTTGATCGTCCCGCCATGCTGATCTCCGTAGTATATTCATTTGTGTGCTTCGGGGTTCGGTATGCGACGGAAACCGTGAAACGCTTGTCCATATCGGTATGCGTTTGTGCTGTTGTTTACTTGTGTCCTTTGTGTTCCCGAGGCATTCAACGGCCATCTGCATTTTATTAATTCTAGAATTTAACAATGGCCCTTTGTTATTCCAACGTTTCAAAAGTGGCCGGTTCACTTTTGCTTTTATCCTTCATAACTTCATCTCTCAGAAGCTATTTCAAATACTCTCTCCCCTCTTCCTCTGCCAACTATTCATCCACTGGAACACATTAAATACAAAAGAAAAAAAGAAGGCTACGTTCATTTCTTTTGAGCCTAAACCTTCTTCCCTTCCACTTTATAATCCTTTTTCTTTTTTCTACTTTGATCCAAGTATCCAACATCCTGAACCACACAAACCTTCATCCACCAAGCAGCGCATGCCACCCCAAGCTAGTGGCCATCTTCTCCTCCACATTTCCCACCGGCCTCTACAGTCGCCCACCCTCCTGACGCCAAATAGCTATCACCCGCGCAACAGCAAAATCAGCCGACCCAACCCCTCAACCGGAGCACCACCACCACATTAGCCCGCTGCCCGCATGCAACCGTAGCTCCGAGCTCGACCCCACAGCTCGCGCCGCCGCAGGCACTCCGGCCCTACTTTCCGTTCGCCCTCCTCCGCATAAACTCAGCAGCCCTATGCTCGCCGACCCGCCCTATGCACCACCTCACCGACCTGGCCGAAGCCACCGCGACAACCATCTGTTCGGGTTGACCTCCTCCTTGAACCTGCCACCTTCGCCACTGCACACGCAAGGCCTTCCTCCTCTCTTCCCGTAACACGCACCGCCGAGCTCACCAAGTTGCCGAAGCTATCCTTTCTTCCCTCCAGCTCATATTGTTAGCAGCTGTAAGCCTCTTGTTTTGAATAATATATGCATGCTTCTTAGTATTCGTTTCGAGCTTGTTTGTCAACTTTCTTTTCTCTCGGTAATTTTGGCAGCAAAGTATTTTATTATATGTATATTTTAACAAAAGTTTTATAAGTTATCAAATCTGTTAGTTGTGTCAGTTATATAATATAAGTTATGTATTTACATGTATGTAAGTATAAATACATTTGTATAATTCTGTTAGTTATATATGTTGTTCAAATTCCATAAGTACTTAGTATTTTATAGAAGAAGTGTTGTACCCAAACATATATATTGTAGTGCTTAATACAATAAATTATTTTAAATGTAACATATAGTGTTTATTTTATCAATTATAAACTTTTGGTATATTGGTCGATTTTATAAGCTACATAAATATATATGTTAAACTATTAAGTTGAATGTAATGATTCAAAATTTATTTTCAAAATTTATGTATGTATTTGCATGTTTATTTTTATTTTTATTTTTTGAAACAGCAGTTAGGCTGCATGTTCACGATATCATATCTCACTCATGTTTTATCGGAATGGGTTGATTCTATTTTTAAAAAGGAGTTTAAGTTACCTAGTTTATACGTGTCAAATTCCAGAAAAATCCGACATCGTTTTGATTAGTGGTCGAGGATCTGGAAGTTAGACCCAGGCAGATGTTCTTTTGAACTTAAAATTATTTTACACTGCTGCAAACACGACCTGAGTTCATGTTTGACGCATCGTATCTCACTCATGTTTTATCGGAATGGGTTGATTCTATTTTTAAAAAGGAGTTTAAGTTACCTAGTTTATACATGTCAAATTCCAGCAAAATCCGACATCGTTGGATTTGTGGTCGAGGATCTGGAAGTTAGACTCAGGCAGATATTCTTTTGTACTTAGAATTATTTTACACTGCTGCAAACACGACCTGAGTTCAAGTTTCACACATCGTATCTCCTCCGTCTTACGTCGGAATCAAGTGATTCTTTGCAGTTTTGAAACACAAGTTTTGATCTTTATTCATACCAAATTTCAGACCATTTCGATCTCGGTAGCACATAGAATTATATTGTTAAACTTTGACGTAGGACATGTTTTGTAATTGTTGCTATGTTGAATGTTTTGATTGATTTCGGCAATTCCTATTTAACAGTTTTGCTCGTCGATTCGTGCCAATCTTACTTTGCTCTGAGAATCATGCTTGGATTTGTAACTCCATTTCAGTGTCCGTATCAGTGTGCGTATCCGTGCCATCTCCTATTTTCTCTAGCCTCGAAAGGTGAACAATCACTCACGATTAATATTCTTTTATTTATTAAATTTGATTTCAATTGGAACGACAATTGAAATATATCGCTGTTAGTTATTGCACTGTTATTTATGTATCAGTTCACCTTTGACATCTGACACCGTTATCTGTTATGTATGCAAAAATAATCCAGTTTGGTTGATAATTGGTTGATTGATTGTTGTTTATGTTGGATGTTAAATGGTAATATATAAAGTGATAAATATTATGCAATTGAATTTGACGTAGGATAATTAAAATTGAACCGACATATATGTTGAATTTGATTAGTTAAATTTGACCCTTTTAAATTGTTAAATTAATTGACACGTAGAATTTGATTATGTACACCTTGAACCGTTGAATGTATATTGTATAAATTGATGAAGTATGGAATTGAAATTTAATGACAAGTGAAAAACCGTATAAAATAATAGTGTAATAATCTTTAATCTACATGAAATGATAGTGTAGATTCTAGAAATAATTATATTAATTTGCACAAATAACAATGTGAATTAATACGATTATTTCGGGATTATTTGAATTGATTATTGAATTGTTATTGATTGTTGTTATTGCTTGTTTATTTACTTTGACACCATCCCTGTTATCACACTGCAAGTTCCCTTTGCTATGCTTTGATTTTTGAATTGAATTGGAATCGGGTTGAAATGATAAATACCCAAAATGAACTTGATTTAGGATAGAGAATTAAATAAACCCGATTGGTCAATAATTTGATTTGAAATAAATTAAAGATTTTATTTGAATAATAAGGTTTTGAAATTAAATTGGAACGTAAATTTTGATGAAAGGAAAATGTTAATATTGGAATCTGAAACAAAATATTAATGTAATAACTGATGAAAGAACGTTGTTTGAAATGAATTATTTAATAATTAAATTTGGAATTATTCATTGAATTAAGTTGAAATGATTTAACAATTAAGTTTGGATTTATAATTAAGTTTGAAATTATTAAGTTTTGGAATTATTAATAATTAAGTTTGAAATTATTCAATAATGGAATAAGATTGAATTATTTGATAATTGAATAAAATTGAATTCTTTGATAAGAGAAATTGAACTTTTGAATAAGTGAATTTGAACTTCGTTAATGAATGAAATTGGGTTTCTTTCTTAAGTAAGCTTTGAAAAAATTATTTAAGTAAGTTAACAAGTGAAAGTAAACTTCTCGAATATGTGAAATTTAGTTTCTTTATTAATTGAGTTTTAGAAATTTGTAACTAAGTAAAGAAATAAGTGAAATTGAATTTCTTTAACAAGAAATAAAATGCGTTTATTGAAATGAATGTAAGACTTATAATTTTAAGAATATGATTTGACGAATCGAATTTAAGTAAATTTGTAAGTTTTGTTATAATGAAATTGAACTTAAGTAATTAATTTAATTGAATTGGAATTTGAATAGAATTGTTTGAATGATAATTAATTTAATGAATATTGAATGAAATCGATAAATGAATTTAAATTGATTTGAATGTTAAAATAAATTAATTTAGATTGCTTTGGAATGAAGTTTATATATACGAACTTGAACCACTGTTTGAATTGTTTAAATGAAAATTGAAATTGAATTGTAAGATTTTGAAATGGTTATTTGGTAGTTTGAAACGTAAATTATGGAAATCGATTTCGAAAGACAAATGAAATGTTAATTTACGAATTGAAATTGAAATTGAATTTGATTTGCTTTGAAATTTACTAAACGGCCAATCGGTGTAATAATTACGGAAGTTATTAAAGAGACCGGAATCGGTTATGGATATACTCTCTATCTAAACCGAAAATCACTTTAATAACTATACGCGGAGTGATGATCCAGAATGAAGTGGTTGAATTGATGTACGTGATGACTGAAGAAAGAGAACGATAATGGATAGCCTTGACACTTGTGTCAAATTGGAAATGACTAAAATCAGGGGCCGTGCCGGGCCAAATGGGGTTAGCCACCTCGAGCGGACACACTTCTTCGTAACTATTACTCATTACTTGTTATCGATTGGTGCACCCTCGTACTTTTCAGGAGTGTTGTTTCGCGGTGTTGCGATCGCTGCGGCGATGCGTTCTCACCAGTCTGGATCAGGCGAACGGTAGTTTCACTACCTTGGGTATTGCCTCATGTGCCTTGTCATACTTGTATCCCTATATACGCGACCAATACGAATTTGTTTTGTGTTATACCTATGGAGTACTCCCTGATATCCCACTTGTTTACGGTGGAGTTTACAGTGCTGTATAGACTATGACATTTGTATAAAATGTGTTAAGGGGGATAATGGTAACGCCTTAACACTATTTTGATATTTTATATTACTGATAGACATTATCTATTTAGCGTACACTACTACATAGTAGATAGTTTAACGGATCCTTAGAGGATGGTGATTCCAACATCCTTTGAGTTACTTGTATTTCGATTGCTATTTCACTTGAGTTGGATTTATTGATATGAGAATATTAATCCTGACTCGAGTGTTTTGTGTTTTGCTTTATGCTCGGGTCAGACTTAGTGATTGATCAGCTTTCGAGACTCACCTTTGAAGTTGGAGCTTCGCCTGGAGATCCAGCTATCTATCCAGCTTTCAGATACTCGATGATTCCAGTGATGTATTCTGATTCTTATATTTGACTGTTATATTCGAGACTTCTGTTGTAACTTATATAACTCTGATGTATCTTATATATTTATATAGTAGCTTCATGAACTACTATCTCCTTTACTTCCGCTGCATATTATTACTCTGTGTCTGTGATTCTGTGGTTATTTATTTACTGTATATCTGAGTTTTGCCAAATTTTAAATTAACAATTCGGTATTTTGAATTATTCAAGTCCGACATGTGCGGATGCGAATAGTCCAAAATAGCGGGTCGTTACAAGTCTGCCTTCGCTCGCGTGTGTAGTGACTATTCCCATCTTGGAGGTCAGCCTTTCAAGGGATCGGAAAGTGTTATGGAGGTTCAGACTTGGTTTCGCACTTGTGAGCGCATATTTTCTCTGATAGATCTTTCGGATCATCATCGCGTTCTCGTGGCATCTAGTATGTTGCAAGAGCGTGCGCCTGATTGGTATGAGCTCTTTATTTCGAAAGTTGATGAGTCCATTCTCTCTTGGGTTCTGTTTAAGGAATGATTCGAACTTAAGTTCGTTCCTGAATCAGAAAAGGCTAATCTTGCTCGTAGTTTCCTTGAGTTGAAGTAAGGTAAGTCCTCTGTTTCTGTTTATGTTGCATCTTTCGAGGCCTTGTCCAAATACGGAGTTGAGTTCATTAACACTCCGTGTAAGAAGAATCTTCGTTTTGTTGAGGCATTGAAGAAGTATTTGAAGAAGGTTCTTTTGCTTCATCTTAAGCTCTCTTTTGAGGAGCTTGTTGATTCGGCTCTTTGTCTTGAAGCTGTTGAAAAGGAACGTGATAGTGGTGATGATGTTGAGGTTTCTAAGAACCCTAATAAGAAGAGGTTCCTTTTTCGTAAGCCTAATTCTTCTAAGCAGAAGAAGAAGAAGCAAGCTACTTCTAGTTCTCAGCCTAGTAGTGCACCTTCTGTTCAGAGGGCGTGCTATAATTGTGGTTCGTTGGATCATCTTCTTCGTAGCTGTCCTAAGCCTCGAATTTGTCGTTATTGCAAGAAAGAAGGTCATTGGAATTTTGATTGTCATACTGCTCCTAAGAGTCTCAAATCTGGAAAGCTTAATGTTGCTAAAGCTTCTGGTGATTCTTCTTAGCCCAAAGGTATTACTCCTTCTGTTTTGGAAGGTTTCATTTTATTTCATGGCCGTTCTATTAGAGTTCTCTTCGATACGGGTGCATCACATTCATTCGTGTCGAAGGAGCTTGTTGATACTATTCATTTGGATGTTATTACTCTTTGCGATCCTTTGAGGATCGTAAATCCTATTGGTGGATCTGCTACTCTTGATTTATTGTGTGTTGATGTTGAGATTATTCTTTGTGGTTTCTCCTTTCATGCGAATCTGCATGTTATGGATCATCTTGATTTTGGTATGATATTGGGTATGGATTGGCTCGTCCGTTATGAAGTTCAAATCTTATGTCCCGAAAGAACTTTATATCTCAAGCATCCCGATACTAGCAAACAGTTATCTATTATATTTCGAAGCATGGATCATACTTCGAATGCTTTTATATCTTCCCTCGAATCTGAGGATGACATAGATAATATTCCAGTTGTTTGTGATTTTTCTGATGTTTTTGAGCCTATTTCTAGATTGCCGCCGAAAAGGGCAATAGAGTTCCGTATAGATCTTATCCCCGGTGCACATCCTGTCAGCCGTCCTCCCACGAGGATGTCTGCTAAGGAAAATGAGAAACTCAAGCAACAATTATCTGAGTTGGAAGCCAAGCGTTTTATCCGTTCTAGCTCGTCTTCTTGGGGTGCCGCCGCTGTCTTCGTTAAGAAGCCAGATGGTACTCTTAGGCTTTGCATTGATTATCGCAAGCTTAACGAGCTCACTATCAAAAATAGGTATCCATTACCTAGGATCGATGACATGTTCGATCAGTTAAGTGGCGCTAAAGTCTTCTCCCAGCTCGATCTTGCTACTGGTTTTCATCAGTTACGAGTTGCGGAAGATAACATTCCTCTAACCGCATTCCGTACTCGTTATGGTTCTTACGAATGGCTTGTTATGCCGTTCGGTTTGACGAACGCTCCAGCGCATTTTGTAGATCTTATGAATCGGATATTCCGGGAATATCTCGATAAGTTCATCTTGGTTTTCATTGATGATATTCTTATTTATTCCAAATCTGAAGCCGATCATATTCAGCATTTGGAGATTGTTTTGAGCACTCTTCGTCAGCATCAGCTTTATGCCAAATTCTCCAAGTGTCACTTTTGGGAGAATACGGTGAAGTTTCTCGGTCACATTGTTTCTTTCGATGGTATTTCTGTTGATCCTTCTAAGATCGAATCTATTCAGAATTGGAAGAGGACTGAGACTGTTACTGAGATCCGTAGTTTCCTTGGATTGGCGGGTTATTATCGCCGATTTATTAAGGACTTTTCCCGTATTGCTTTACCGCTTACCACTCTCACGAGAAAAGCTGTTCCTTTTATTTGGTCGGATAAGTGTGAGAATTCTTTCTTGAAGTTAAAAGATCTCCTTACTCATGCTCCTATCTTAGTGGTTCCCGAAGGAAATCGTGATCTTGTTGTTCATGCCGATGCCAGTGGTTTTGGGCTCGGTGCTGTTCTCATGCAAAAGGATAGAGTAGTTACCTATGCTTCTAGACAACTAAAGCCTAACGAGATTCGTTATGCTACCCATGATTTGGAGTTAGCCGCCATTGTCTTTGCTCTAAAGATTTGGCAACATTATTTATCGGGCGAACATTTTATTCTCTTCACCGATCACAAATCTCTAAAGTATTTATTTACTCAGAAAGAGCTTAATATGAGGCAACATCGTTGGCTCGATTTCCTTGCCTCATATGGTTTTGATATTCAGTATACCCCTGTAAAGGGAAATCGAGTTGCTGACGCGCTTAGTCGTAAGCAACAAGCTGTCGTTTCCATGATGTTAGCAAAATGGAATATATTAGAGACTTTATCTCTTTGTGAAATTCAAGACCATTCTCCAGTTCCAGATTCTTCCGTGATTTTATTTAGCATGGAGGCTCGTCCCAGTCTTTAGGATCGCATTGCCGAGGCCCAGAGACGAGATCCAAATCTTGTCCATCTTATTCAGAGTTGTGAATCGGATTCCCGAAGCGATGAGCTAAAGGATTTCGACATTGATATTCGTGGTTGTATTCGAAAGAAGGGTAGATTGATCGTGCCTGATATTTCTAATCTTCGAAATGACATTCTTGAGGATTGTCATCGTTCGAAGTATACTATCCGTCCGGGTAGTAGTAAAATGTATGCTGATATGAAACGCTTATAATATTGGGAAGGTATGAAGCGTGATGTGACAAGTTTTGTAAGCCATTGCATGACTTGTAATCTTGTTAAAGAAGAACATCAGCGTCCTGGTGGTCTCTTGCAACCTTTCGAGATTCCGTTGTGGAAGTGGGATCAAATCTCTATGGATTTCGTTGATGGTTTGCCTCGTTCGAGGCTAGGCCATACTAGCATTTGGGTGATTATCGACTTACTGACTAAATCTGTCCATTTCATTCCAATCAAATCCAATCGGAATGCTTCTTTATTGGCCAAGCTTTTTACTAGAGAAGTCGTTCGACTTCATGGCGTTCCGAGTTCGATTGTTAGTGATAGGGATCCGCTCTTCACTAGTGGGTTCTGGAAGAGTCTTCAGAAAGCTTTGGGCACAAAGCTTAATCTTAGCACGGCATATCATCCTCAGTCGGATGGTCAGACTGAGAGAGTGAATCAAATTATGGAGGATCTTCTTCGGGCTTGTATTCTTGATTTCGGTGGTAGTTGGGAAGACCACATTCCTCTTGTTGAATTTTCTTACAACAATAGTTTCCAATCCAGTATCGGCATGGCTCCTTTCGAGGCCCTTTATGGAAGGCCATGTCGATCACCTTCTTGTTGGTTAGAGTCTGGGGAAAAGTTAATTTTAGGCCCCGACTTTATTCGGGAATCGTCTGAGAAAATTCATCTTATTCGGCAAAGGATGAAAGAGGCTCAAAATCGGCAAAAATCTTATGCCGATAACCGTAGAAAGCCGTTGGAATTTTCTGCGGGCGATCATGTGTTCATTCAGGTCTCTCCAATGAAAGGAGTGGTGCGTTTTATTAGCTCAGGAAAGTTGGCACCTCGTTACATTGGACCGTTTCCTATTACCGAACGCATCGGTCCCGTGGCTTATCGTATTGCTTTGCCTATCCAGTTTGCGGGGATTCACGATGTATTTCATGTTTCTCAGCTTCGCCGTTGCCTCCGTGAACCAGATTCGGTTATTGATCCTCATATATTGCCCGATCTTGAGATCTCACCCAACATGACCATGGTGAAAAACCCTATTCGTGTGCTTGCTACGGAGGTTAAACGCCTTCGAAATAAAGATGTTCCGCTTCTAAAAATTCAATGGTCCGCAAACCCCAAGGATTGCACTTGGGAAAACAGAGAATTCATAGAGCGTTCTTATCCCGGTTTTCTTTCCTCTTCAGGTGGGGGTGAGCATTCTTATCTATCTTTTCTATTTGAATCCTTGTTGTGACGAATTGTCTATGTTATTGACTGCTTCTAGTATGAAAATTGCGGGGACGCAATTTTTATAAGGCGGGGAGTCTGTAACGGCCGTGATTTTTACCGTCGTAATAAATGTTTTTAAAATCGGTAACGACCGTAATTTTTGAATTACTGTCGGAGTGAATAGTTTAAATAGAAATTTTTAAATCAAAATTTGAAGAAAATATAATGTTGTAAAGTCAGTAACCAAAATTGTAGTAACTTGTTGGAACGTGCTGTCACATTTTGGCAAAAACAAGTGCTTTACATATGTTAGCCTTGTGTGAAAGCATATTCACGTTGCTACCATCTACTCCAATTTGTAAGAAGTGTTCACATTTTTCATAAAGCAAATATTAACACTTGCACTGCTGGCAACAAAAGCATAACCAGTGGAGAAAACAAAGTGTGAACACCTTAATTATATTTTTATCAACAAAATGCAAATGTCAGTAGCCTCTAGTATTGCCGTGAACATATTTCAAATATACTTTTGCATTAAATGCCATACGTACCTGAAAGATGGCCATCATCCAAATTCATTGACTTATGCCATATGAAGGAAAGAGAATAATATTTTCTCTGCAAATTTATTTTCTCAGCAAGCAAAACTCTGATAGGTCATTAATGGCAGCAGCTCCAATATAGGAATCTCCGGTTCTAGCTAAATTCGAAAGTTAAGGTGAGTTAACTACTCACACTTCTAATATATGGGCATCACATCTTTGACTTAGTTTCAAAATATGGCGTTAGTTGATTTTTGGAATTCTATTTTTAGCGTGATTTTTACATCACTACTACCGCGATTTTTCACTGCATGTTGTAATTGCATGCTAGAGTCATTTTTGTCTTCCCTGCAGTCATTTACATGTTATAATTGCATGCTACAATCATTTGCGTCCTTCCTGAAGTCAATTGCTTGTTATATTTGCATGCTCTGTCCATTGCAGCATTTCAGTTGCATTGCCTCGGCCTCGATTTCTTCGAGACATGTAGGCGTGTATATAATGGTGTTTGTGAGCAAATGATTAACGCATCCAATTTACTGCATAAATTATTGACTTTCCATTTGAGCATGCGTGAGATATACTGGTGTTCTAGTATTAAGCTTTGGCTTTCTTGCATGTGCGTGCGTTATTACGCGTTGCACTATTAAACCATGTTCCTCCGTGAGTTGCAGTATTGCGTGAGCTTCCAAATTATGGGTGTTCAATTTACTGCGTGTGTTCGGTTTTTTTTCTTTGGGTTCATTGTTCATTAACGTGGGAATGAGGCATGCAGACATTGCACACTTATTGATTCATAGTTTATATTGTTTTATTCAATGGCCCAAAAAAATGAACAAGTGCTAAGTCTTGCCTCTGTATATTTGTCACAGTGGAACATATAGGCATTTTTGAAATTTAGAAAATTATAAATATATTGACAAAATCTCAATGCATATATGTGGCCCCTTGCCTGATCACAACTTCATGAGTCAGTGCTGTTAAAACATGTACATGCACGTTTCTATCTCAATGAACTGTGTACACCTCTACATGAGCAGCACTTCAATAACAATATTTTTCCTTTCTATGCCCAGGTCATCTTTATCCTTACACGCATTGTAGTGTTATATGTGTGAGTTTGGCCAAAGTTAATGTTTCATTTTGTTCAGGCATTGTTGAAGTTGTCTCATTTTTCAAAAGAGTTAGTGCATGCGTGTATTATTATACACGTGAGTGTGGGTTCCTATGCAGTGGAATTCAATTTGTCTTGCCATAAAATATTTTACGCAAGTGATTTTGCTCAGGCTATCTGTTGGATGGTTTTGTTTTCTTGCATATATTAGTTTGGACATTTTATTTAACATGCATTGAAACTAGTTCTATTCGTGTACGAAATTTTGTCGAGATCAAATAATTTTCGTACATGTGCATTGTAGTGCACGTGTCTTATTTTGGCAGTGCAATACTTTGATAAAAATTACGGTTATTTTAAAGTCAGTAATCGTTAATTTTAAAAAGTGAATTTTTAAGCGGTTATCCCGCAACACTGTTTCGGCATCCGTTTTTACGGTATTTTGAGATACGCAATTTCCTCGTCGAAATTTCTATAGTTGTTGCTATTTTAATCACGTGTTTAAAAATCGTTTTAAAATAAAATTGTTTCAATTTTATTACAGTTTGCGCTTTCAAAAGAATAAGGAAGCGATTTAAACGTCTCAGCAAAATTGAGGACTATGAACTCTTACTTTTACTGATTCACTTAATTCCGGACTTGTCCGTTTGAGAACGTAAAATATTGTTTTATAAATACACAATTTTGCACTTTCAAGGAAACGTGAAGAGATTTAAACGATTTGGCAAAAGTACGTAGTATGGAACCATACTTTTACTATTTCGGTTAATTCCGAACTCGTTAATTGAAATATTTGCTGTTTGATGATTTTGATAACTTTGTTGGGCTTTCGAGCCACTTTGTTGGACTTTCGGGTCATTTGTTGGACCTCCGGGTCAATACCAGTACTAGACCTTCGGGTCATTTGTTGGGCGCCAAAAATCATATTACTTGGTAGGCTTCGGCCATTTGAGATGCACGTGCGGCGTAGCTAAAACTCGCCATTTTTTGGGATCGATCCACTTTTGTGTTTATTTTCTAGTTATCTATTTTTGATTTCTAGATTTTGTGAATTGTTGTTTTAAATTCAATTGTGAATTTGAAAGTTGATTTTGGTGGAGTTTGATGTGATTTCTTCATTTAATTATGTCGATTTCTTATGTTGAATAGTCTCATTCGAGATTATTATTATTTTGATTTATGTTGTTTATGACGCACTCACATCTAAGAATAAATTAGACTGATCCGTTTATTATTTTCTTTTAAATAATACTCGGGTCAGACCGAGTCATTTCCGGGTAATCTCTATCTCTGATTCAGTAGCAGCTTCAGCTTTTGGGATTTCGCATCATCTTTTGTCTAGCCTTCGAGGAGTTCTTTTGGTTATTTGACTCCCATCTTATGTATGTTGATGTATATGTATATATACATTTGGTTATTGTGAACTATATATCGATTGTTGTAGCATGTATTCCAGACTTGTCTTTCGCTATATGTCTGATATTTCTGTTCTGATGTGATTATACTATCGGTGTTGTTGATATTATGAATTGTTCTGGATTTTCTTTTAGCCACCGTAGTTTCGCTTTAGTTTTGCATTGAATTTTCATCTTTGGGAGTAGGTTATACAACTCCTATCGATGTAATCAATGCTCATCTCAGGCATAACGTACGGATGATCGCTTCTAACAAGCCTTATTCTTCGTATTAGCAGACATTATTCCTTATAATAATCTTTGTTATTGTGAGCATAGAGGTGGGGCGTTACAGTGTTTGTTAAAGCTAACAAGGTGAATGAAGACACAATTATGAGAATTTGAATTCATATGCAGGGCTGTAGCTTAATATAAATAAAAGCAAAGCATATTTTAGTAAATATAGTAAGTATAAAAAAGATGTTTTAGATGTTTTAAAAATTGCAGGGCAAAAACTTCTTATTAAATATCTTGGGTTGCCACTTTCTATAAATCAAATTAAAGATTCATATTGTTCTATACTTATTGAAAAAATTCAAGAAAGAATGGAAACTTGGTCTTGCAAATTACTTTCTGTTGCTGGTAAACTTGAACTTATTAAAACTGTTGTGTATGTAATCATTTATACTGGTTGCAAACTTTTCATATTCCTGCTGCATCCATTAAAAAAATAGAAAGTAGATGTGCAGATTTTTGTAGAGGGGCAAATATCATAAGATTAGTTGGGTTAAAGCTTATAGGTCTAAAAATGAAGGGGGGTTTGACATTAGAAACATGAAAGACCTCGGTTTAACTTGCCATTTAAAATTATTTTGAAGATTTCTCAATGCAGACTCACCATGGACTAGATGAATGAAAGCGAAATATCTTAAGAACGATAATTTTTGGACTACCCTGCCTAACAGTAACTATTCTAATGTTTGGAAACAAATTCTAAAATGTAGATATATTAGCAAAACCTTATTAGAAAGAAATTTTAAGTTAGGAGAAGAAACTAGCTTATGCTTTTACCCTTGGTATAATAGTGACTCTTTTATAAGTAAGGTTGGGTGGAATAGTTTAGTTATTTGTGGAGGTACCAATGCTAACATGTTTGAAATTATTAAAAATAATCAGTGGCAACCATAGCTACATCCAATTACCAACTCACATAAGTACGAAATTTGCAAAATTCATCTTGATCCTAATGCAGATAATGACTACGAGGAATGGAAAGCAAGCAGCAAAGCGAAGGGAAGTTTTCTTTCAAAACTACATGAGATGTTATTAGAAATAAATTCCCAAAGGAAGATTGGTATCATTGCATGGCTTTTCGTACATATTTTTCCATTAATAACAGACTGCCAACTTAGGATAAAATAAACAAATGGGGCAATAATTCTAATTCACTCTGTTCCATATGCAATCTAGTGAATGAAAGCACTAATCACTTATTTTTTGAATGCGGTTTTTTATATTTTATATAGAGTCAAATTAAAACTATACTGGGTATCCAAGAAAATAGTCAGATGGATCTTATGCATGTTATTCAAATCATCAACATCAAACTTAAGTCGAAATGACCTAAAGCAAAAGGCTATGCGCATATCATCATAACTATTGCAGTTTTTAAAATTTGAAAAGAAAGGAACTTGCATACTCATAATAAAGCTAAAATGAACAAAGCACAGACATGACTTCTTATAGATACTGATAGCAGAATTCTTCTTCATAAATAAAATAAACTTAAAAATCAAACCAAATTAGCTTCCTTTCCTGATGATTGGTGCTCTGAAGCTGGTAGCAAACACTTAGAAATTTAGCTAACTCGTCCGAGAAGCTTCCAGACCAACAAGCATGTTAATGATATGACTCGAGAGTCCAACTTTCACAACCAGCAAGTTTTTGGTATCAATACAACTAATAAAGCTTTAAAGTGGCCGGTGACAATGACTTTCACAACCAACAAGTTTTGATGTCAATACGGCAAATCGAAGCTTTAAAGTGTCAGGTAGCAACGATTCGGAGAGGATTTTATGACATCTGGATCGCGATGACGCCAGATCTATAAACCCCTCTTTCCTCCTCAATAATCTGAGGAATTTTAACAACAATGGTAGCTGTAAGGGAATGAGAAGTGATTTCAAAGAAGGCTTATCATACTGGGATCATGGTGAAATAAGCGAAGTGAAGAATGGCAGTGGAAATTCTTAGTAAAATTTGAATCGTCGTTCGTTGTTTTTTTGGTTTTGTAGCTTCGTAGAGCTGAGTGTTGTTTATCGACAATCCTAGATTGGGTTTGCGTTTCTATTTGTTTATCGGGTAGTAGGTTTATATTACCCATACCTGGTTGTATTTGTTCTTGGGCTTGGTCTGTTTACCTAACTTCAAAACAAAACAAAAAATGAATAAACCAATTAAGCTAATCAAGCTATCATAACGAGTGTTATGGTACGCGATTTGCGCGTGAATTGTTTTTCTTATAAATTGTTTATGTTTAAATCAGTCAAAAAAATAATTTTCTATTTTGAAGTGATATTAAGATTTGTATATTTGTAAAAAAGTATTTTGAATTTATAAAGAAAATATATTTTAGATCTTATTTTTATAAGCGTTTTGAATTTGCAAAACATGTTAATTGTTATATATACTTTTAGGGACGTTTGCATTTGTAAAAAAAATTTAATATTATATCATATTTTTAAGTGATTAAGATTCTACTTTTAGGGACATTTTTGATAATTTGCGTTGATAAAAAAAGTGTGGCACCAAAACTATTACAGTTATTATTAAAGATTTTTTTTTTTTTTACTTTGAAAATTATAGCTGCTAAATAAATCATTAAAACATCAATTTTATATGCATAAATTACTCTGAGATATTTTTGAGATGTACTTTAACGTGTGAGGTGTCAGTTCGAATTGTACATCCGATATACATTCATTTTGTTCAAGATCTCCTCCGCGGCCGGATAACTCGTGCGAAAATTACGAGAAAAAACTTAATCAAAATTGAGATTTAAAACCTTGGACTGGCAACTCCCGTTCTTGCAGTTAGGGCCAAATGAATTCTCATTTGTCGGGAACGTGGTACTACGTTGAATCCGTTTACCAATCCAAACTACTGACCAAACCAATCATCTTTCATATGTGATCAATCCACCTTTAGGCAAGTACGTGCTCTGTAAAACATTTGTGAAAACAATGCAAGTAGAGTTTGGTGTACTTTTTCATTTCGCATATTCTACAACGGAAATTTTGTTTTCATTATTAGACTCTTGATGCCACCGGTTGCGGATCTCTGTGCAGGGCCTTTGGTAAATATGGCGAAGTAACATCAAATCATCCATAATTTGATGGAGTTTTGAGCAATATGGGTTTTCATGAATCTTTCTTTATTGAATGCTGATAAGCAGTAGGTCTTACCCATATATGGTAGAACATAAGTGGAAAACAACGCACATCTCAATTCAGCTTTGGTGAGTTTGGTCTGACTTCTCCATGATATTTACATACTGACTCGTATCCATGTTGGTTGTCCGCGTCAGTTACCCTATTCTACAGGGTAATTGAATAAGCAACAACTTGGCTTTTAGATTTTATAAACTCTCATTTTACTCAATGGTTGATCCTTATATAGCACACATAGGAGATTAACCTCCTTAGAGCGCACATAGCAGACTGTTCGACTATTTGTTTTATGAATGATTGACAAATATTTTTTCGGTAATGCTGACACAGGCGTCCATGCTGGATATATTGAGGCATTGGTTGATTTAAGTGCGATGGACAATTGAGACAAGTCAATTATGGCTTACCGATACGATTCATTAAGCAAATAGTGTCAACATAAGAGGGATGCGCCTAAGTTGAAATCACTGTAACGTACGAATTTTGTCTGTTAAAACATTTCCACAATTTTATGACATTCATTGTTAAATTGTAGGAACGTGATTGGTGTTAAGAGCTTTAGTTCTTCAAGTACACACGTGCGTATTCACGCACCAGAGTAGTTATAGAGTTTCTTCCCTAGAATATGAGGTTGAACTGTTAGAAATAATGAATAGTTCTTTATTTGTCCCGGTCTTTAGCAATAATATAGGAGTGATCCTATTTCTTAGGTAGTGCTTAGTGTTTATTTACCGATGTATAAATAGCTTTGTTTTTTTAGTTTTTCAAGAAGCAATAACAATGTAGTCTTTTAATGGTTTTACGTTTAATCTTTCTCCTCTTCTCTGAATCAAATTCTAACATGGTATCAGAGCCGGGGAGAGAGAGGAGGAGGAAAAAAAAAATATATATATATTCTTTTATTCCACCGTTCTCAAATAAAAATCCCTTTCATACTGTTTCTCCACTTCCCAAAATAAAATATCACCATCTACAGAAATATATTTCCCACTGCTAAAAGAATTTCATGCTCCATTATGATGCGTCAAAGCCGGAGCTATCTTCGCTTGATTCGAAGACTTGCGTTGTCGTCAGAGTTCGCAATCACCATGGATCTGGAAAGTCGCTGCTAAAGATCCTAACTTTCTAAGAAGTTGGAAGTAAAACTCATCTTTCAAATTCGATTTAATGGCGACACTTCCAACTTCCAGACCCCAACATCATTCTCTTCCTCCAAATTCCCCTTCTTCGCCCGTTTCAACCCCAAATACACCATAAAACTCTCGAGAAATTCCTTCAAACCGCTCAGAATCACGAACGAGAAAGTGGTCGGAATCGATTTGGGAACCACCAACTCAGCCGTCGCCGCCATGGAAGGTGGAAAACCGACGATAGTGACAGACGCGAAAGGGCAGAGGACGACGCCTTTCGCGTGGTGTTTGGTATGGCAAACGATGGTGAGGGTACGACAGTGGTGGAGCTGCAGGTTGGAGGAAGTGCGGTGGTTACTGGCCGTTGGACAGTGGTAAGAAATTTGGCGATGAAATTTTTTTTTTCTTTTCAATTCTGGTGGTTTGGTGAGTAGGAATTGCGTGCAGTTGTTGTTTGCTATGTGTGGATGATAGTGAGTTCGGGGATGATGGTGATGTTGGGTTAATTTGTATAATTGTGAAGTGAATTAAGATGGAGATGATGGTTGTAGGCTGCAGTGTGGAAGAGAGACAGCAGGGGATGCACGGTTGAGATTTGAGATGGGATGAGTATGACTGTTTTGATATGAAGTGGATGTAGATTAAAGTGGCACTGAACTGTTGATGGATGGCAGTAACTGGAATGGTAATGAATGTTGTTTGTGAAGTTGATGTATCGCTGGCAGTTCGAGGTAGTGCTGTAAGCAGATGTGAAAAGGCACTGTGCAGTTGAACTGTGTTGTTGGAAATGTAGCAGTTGATAGTGTGGTTTGCTTGGTAAGGAATGATGACAATTAGTGAATGATGACAGTTAGTGGATGACTGGTGGGGGTATTGCAATGTGACAGTTAGTGAGGTTTGGTGTTTGAGGAGATTTTGGTGAAAATGATAAAGTGAAATGGTGGTGAAGAATGTTGTATTGGGGAAGTAGAATGTTGGTCGTTTGTTGGGCGTATTTGCTATAGGGGTTGTCGATGTTGTATTGGTTGTGAATGTCAGGGAAGGTGATGAAAGTGAATGCTGGCCTAGGCTGTTATGGCAGTAGGAAATTCTGTGTTGAAGGTTAGTAGCAGTTTGGCTGGAGGTGAGTAAAGTGGCAGCAGGGAATGTGTTGATGGCTATAGTTGTTGTAGTGATATGTGATGGTGGCAGTAGTTATGTGGTTGCAGGGAAGTCGTTGACAGTAAGCAGTTATGTGCAGTATAAATTGAGGCTGTGAGGGTTTGTTGGTTGCTATGGGTGATTGATCGCAGCGGTGCAGTTGATGTATGGTGGTGCTGGAGTGTTGTTGCTATTGAGGTTGAAGTTTGCTGAAGGAAATGAGTAGAGGTTGATGACAGTAAGATGTATGTTGATGAATGGTTTAAGTAATGCGATGGCAGGCTGTATGGCAAAGGCAGTAAGTTGATTTGTGTAGTTGGGGTGATGTACCTTGACTGTAGAATGCTGTTTTGAGATAATGGTGAATGTGTATGTGTTGGAAACTGAGATGTGTGGTATGCAGTTTTGTAGTTGTGGTGAAGGAGAGTTGCAGTGTTGTGATTGAGCTGATGAAGACTGAGTTTGTTTTTCAGATATTTGTTGCAACGGTGATGTTGATGTTAACATGAAGAAGACGTTCTGCAAAACGTTGGTTGCAGATGTTGATAGTGAAGAAAACGATGTCGGTTATGAGGTTGGACAATTCGAAGAATGCTCGAAAATTGTTAGATGATATGCCTAAGAGAAGATAGGCATGCCTACAAGTGAAGTAGGCAAGACTGCGAGTGAAGCAGTATTGGTTTCGTGTCATCCAACAAGCAAATGAGGAAGAGCCGCAGCTCTAGCTTGTTGGGGGGTGACAGATACCGCGGTATCAAGGGATGGTCCACATGTAGAGACCAAGAGGGTCCCTTAAAGGAAACCAAGAGTAGTTGTTGATGGTTAAAGTACCAATCAATATGAAACAGTTAAGCATGTCCAACCAGGTAGAGATGAAAATTGTGACCGAATTCGTCTATGCAAGACATGAAGATTGAGAACCGCGGTTCTTTATAAATCAGCATCTGTGAGTTGTAAACTGAAAGTTAGACACATTCAGTTTAAGGGAGGGTGTTAGAAATAATGAATAGTTCTTTATTTGTCCCGGTCTTTAGCAATAATATAGGAGTGATCCTATTTCTTAGGTAGTGCTTAGTGTTTATTTACCGATGTATAAATAGCTTTGTTTTTTTAGTTTTTCAAGAAGCAATAACAATGTAGTCTTTTAATGGTTTTACGTTTAATCTTTCTCCTCTTCTCTGAATCAAATTCTAACATGAACTAGACTTGCAGAGTTTCTAATGGAGGGAAGTTTGTCATTTCTTTAGCATTACGAAGAATAAAATAGAATTTCAAAGAGTAGAAGATAGATTAAGTGGACTCCGTTGGCAGAGGTAACGCGAGCTGTAAGCAACAAACCAGACCACAGTTACGTTTTGGGTCGAGCGCTAGCTAGCACCTTTCGGATCATCACCTTTAATCCTAGGATGCAAATGGTATCTTGGAGAAAGAGTCTATTACCAACCACTTGATTGGGACATGATTTTGACAAATATTATTTTATTTTTTAGAAGCTTTCATTGGGCATATAAAAACTGTCAATTTAATTGAATAAACGAGTGACAAGAAAGAAGCACAGGTGGATAACGGGTATTTTCACTCAAATAGCTTCTTTGTGTAAGGTAATGAGGTGTAAGTACAACAATTCTACAAAATTAGTTTTAAGAACTACTTACAGAGAAAAAAATGAAGTTATCATTTTCAGTTATAAAAAAATAATGGTAAACGAGTTTATCTACTTACTATATAATTTGAAAAAATAAATAAATTTATTATTTTTTTCTATAAGTTGTTCTTAAAACAAATTATTCAAAATTATTATGCTTATAGCTAATCATTTAAAATTGTTGTCCTTAAAACTAATTTTTTTAAAATAAGAAGATCTTCAACTTAATTTTCAAGTGTAATTCATGTAAAGGGGGAATTAATTTAAAAGACAAAGATTTGCATATTTTTTGCATCAAGAACACGACCTCAATATTTTTGCCACAAGGACAAACATTCTTCTAAAAATTATTCATAAGGACAAACATTTTCCAAAATTATTCATAAGAACAACAAAACTGCTAACGAGCTAAAAACTGATACCTAAAGACTGCTACTGATAACTAAAAACTGATACCTAAAAACTGCTATTAATAACTAAAAACTGATACCTACAGAAAGTTGTCCTTCAGAATAAAATATCGAAGGTCTGTACTTGGAGTTAAAAAGCTGTGAAATTTTGTCTTTGACAATAATTTCCTGTAAATATAAACGGTGAAAGGAAAAGCATTTCTATTTTGAGACAGATCACTGGGCGACTAATTGGGAAAAAAATTCATCCGTAATAGCTTGCAGTACCTGATCTATAATGGGCCATTAACATCAATTTTCCAAGTCTTAGCACATTCAGATGAGGTGTCAATATTTCGTTTCATGTCAGTCCTTCCCAATCGTCCTATTATACACATAGTGTTCTGGGGCACATGACCCTAAAACCAAAGATATGTCTGATCGGGCCATTCCTTACCGAACTCGACTCGGATTAACCCGCCCACCACTACAGGAAACATACTTCGACCAATGTCTGCTCACATTCGCTTGATCAACTTTCTCGCCATGCTCCCAAACCCATATTTCGATTGCTCGTAACCCAAATATGGAGTTACTTGCTTATACCCATCTAGTGATACTCGAAATGTACGTAAACGTATCCAGAAACAAAATATATCACATAGTAGTAATAGGAAATATGCGAAAGCATCCTTCATACACGCATAAAGTAAAAATGTAGCTCATGCAGCAAAATATAACATATCTCTATCTTATTCGGCTCTCCAGCCCTTGAATAACTTAGAATAAGTCAGTTTCACGTGGTCCTCAGTCCGTCAATCTAAAGGGTCTTCAGTCCCTTGTACTTTCACTATATGCAATTGTTTCCTCCTCAACTTCTTTATACTAATAACTATTCAATTGTTTCCTCCTCAACTTCTTTATAATAACTGACAATGTAAATCAACCGTTTAACAAACGATCGAACCTGGTTTTATTTCATGAGCTTTCAGCTCAACAATAGTCTTGTTGCAAACATTTTTATTGCTGAACATGGAACATATAGTGCACCCCAGCCAACCTTTCAATCAGCTTGAGCCTATACACTATATTTCCAACCCGCTTTGTTATTGGAAAAAGGTCCAATCCATCTCGATGTCAACTTGCTAATCTAACCAAATCTAGTCACATTTCTTCTCAAATATTTCATAACCCACTTTAAACTCCAACTCTCTTCGTTTTTGGTTGCTATTATTGCTTCTCCTACACTCTGCAGTTCCTAAATGAGATCCCATCAAAGCAACCTTCTTACTTAATTCTCTAATAGTTTCTGTTCCTAATGCAGTTTTGTCTCTGACTACCGTCTAACACGCAGGAGAGTAAGGCATGGTTCAGTATTCAAAATTTCCCTATTTCTGTTTCCCACGCGTCCGATGCATCAACAAACAAATGACCCACTGTGGGAACGGAGGAAAATGGTGTGTTGGGGTAAAATTGTCGTTGGGGGCGGAAAGGAGGGGAATGGTGCGTTTAACCTTCAAATACTCCGCTCAAATACTGATATGGATCTGCCTCGATATAACAATGCAGCGTCAGGGAAGGACCACTAAACTGTCATGTTATTATAGAAATTAATGGAGAGATAAAGTGCAATATTTGTTATAACCAATTCTCACCTTTTAGAATTTGTTTGTTATAAACAAATGACCAAGATTTCATCATAAATAGGAAGCATCCAGTTGCAACCAGTCATTTCTAAAAGCTTGTACGCATCTATATAAGCACACATAATGAAAATGAGGAGGCAAGCAATGAATTAATGAAATATTTCTGTCTACCATACTGCTTCTTCCTCATTCCTTCATTTTGCTCTTTTCTTGGTTCTTTTTCTTCTTCCTTTTCTTCTTAAATTCCTCTATAATTTGTTAGTACCGTATCAATTTGGTGCTTTCACTCGTATTCTCACCTCCTTCATCTATCGCTCATATCTTTTGTCATTTCACCGACTTTGAACCATGGTCGACATCATCACCTACGACCCAATTATGCATGAAATCAAAGCCTCCCTTAACCACATCCTCCATTCACTAACTGAACTCTCTGCAAAAATCAACAAGCCACCACATACCCCATCCGTACTACTCATTAACGCAAAAACACCTCTTTCACTACCTCTACCTTCAAACCCGACAAAACCTTCTTCGATCTTTCCCTCAAAACCAACATTACCATCAGCATACCCCATTAAACGCCTTGCCTACTCGGAGATGCAGCAGCTCCGTGACCAAGGATTATGCCTCAACTGCAACGACATAGACACCCCTAGCCATCGCTGTCCGGTTAAGAGAATACTTCTTGTGCTACCCGATGAAGATCCAAATATCGAGCAACAATCTATGGAGATACATGCACCAACAGTTCCAGAGCAGCTTAGCAGCCAAGATGTTTCACTCCATGCCCTCGACCATGCTTCAGATCTGAAAGTGATGCGGCTGTCCACGCTCTTCTATGATCATCAAGCAACATCACTAATAGTTGTAAATGGAAAAAAGATGGAAAACAAGGGATTATGTAGTAAGAATTACAAATCCTTTTTGACGGGTTTAATTCGAACTAATCCCATGGTGCATATGATTATTGGTTTTGGTGTTGGTACGATGAGAAACTGTTGTCTGGCGTCGTTGATGGATCACGTTGAATGCAAGACAAAAACGATTGAAAGTAAAGTTCTCATCTTCGATCCGGGTGGAATATTTCATTTAAAGCAACATATTCGGAGTTTGACCTTGAGGACAAGGTCAATTTCCAAGCGGGTGGTAATGATATGGATCTGCCTCAACATAACAATGCAGCGTCAGGAAAGGACCACTAAACTGCCATGTTGTTATAGGAATTAATGGAGAGATAAAGTGCAATATTTTTTATAACCAATTCTCACCTTTTAGAATTTGTTTGTTATGAACAAATGGCCAAGATTTCATCATAAATAGGAAGCATCCAGTTGTAACCAGTCATTTCTAGAAGCTTGTACGCATCTATATAAGCACACATAATGAAAATGAGGAGGCAAGCAATGAATTAATGAAATATTTCTGTCTACCATACTACTTCTTCCTCATTCCTTCCTTTTGCTCTTTTCTTGGTTCCTTTTCTTCTTCCTTTTCTTCTTAAATTCCTCTATAATTTTTTATTACCGTATCAAATACCTCTTTCGCAACACCAAACATATTTTCCTTGCAACCAACTTCAACGCTCAAATAACCTCTTCAAATGACCCGCGCGAATACCCCCACTCACATCGTAAAGAATAGATCATAACACATTTTCACATACAAGCAAATGGATTCATCCCAGTGCATGTCTGATAACTATTGTTATAAACAATGCCCGTTAGACGGATGTGATTTTCTCACGAATCTCCAAAATCTGACACATGTTTGCAAGAGATCTTCAAGCATTTGACTTACTTGCTCCGTCTGCCCTGCTGTTTGGGGAAGATAAGTTGTATTTAACTTTAAAATTTTCTCTAAAACAATTTTCAAAACTCTTTTAAAACATCATTGTAAACAATGAGTCTCCACCCGAAACAATCGACTTCAAAATCCCATATAAAAGAACAATCAAATCGGCTTCTAAATTATTTTGATGTTCAGAACTTTATACACTACAAGGGGAAAAGCGTTTTCTGATGGCAGAAAACCGTTGGTAGCCGTCGGAAGTCGTCGGAAAACTGTAACCTGAAAACCGTCGGAAGACGTCGGAAATCTACTGAAATTTTCTTACATTTCTGCTGCAATACAGCCTTCCATTCACATTTTCCATACAAACACTATTCTACCAATACTGCAGAGTCCAATATATAATATTTCGATCAAATATCAAAAACCAAACTATACACAAATCACCAAACAAAAAAATAAATAAAATTGCGTCAAAACATATAATCATCACCCAAACTAATGTACAATACATAATAATATTCACAACACCAAATATTCTACCAATACATACATCCATAACATCCCTAACATCCACCTAATTATACAACAAAACAGGTAAGTGTATCTTAACATAGTACATAAATCAACAGGTACCTTTACCATCTACCAAATCATACAAAACAGAAATACTTACCGACCAAAACAATCAATCTCCTCTAGAACCTGAGCCAGCAGAGGAAGGGAAGCAGCCACCATACTGCTGCATGTACTCGGCAATACGCTGATCTAACAATTGTGTAGTCTCTATGGCCTGCCGACGGTTCTGCTCCTCCAGCTGTGCCACTTTAGCCCGCAAATCTTCGATCTCTGCTATATCGATCTGAGCTCTAGTCTGCATACCCCGTCTCTGACTGCTGGCCTGTAATAAATATTTAATTTAGCTGTGTGATTTCTGTAAGTGTATGTGCAGGTATGTGAATGATTAACAGTGTGATAATGTTATTTAATTTAGTTTATGATGTTTATGTAAGTGTATGTGCATGTTGATAACATCTTAGATTGTGGTAACGCCAAATAACTATGATGACAATATTTTTTATTTATATTTTGAATTACTATAACTTTGAAAATTTTTAGCATAAGTAAAGTAACTATAAGGAAGGATGAGAGCGATAAATTTGAAATTACTCCTTGATTGCCAATATATTATTTACTTACCACTTAATTCTCAAATCCGTATCGTCTGCCATGCTACGATGGATCCATAACTGACTCAAAAATAGCATCCTCCTCATCCGTAGTTAGCTGATCTCAACCCGTATCAGCAAGGAGTTACTGAAATATATTTCATACGTAAATGAGTACATCAATGGTATAAATTGCTAAATTAAGGACTGAAATGGAAATAGAAATGGAAGTGTGTTATACTTGATTCATAATGGGTCTCATGTTCCGACGATAAGCAGGTTACATTGCATTTTTAATAAAAATTGCTAAATAAATGATAAATGGAAATGACATAAAACATGTAAACAATGGTAAACGTACAGATTTGGTTTTATAGTTACATCAATTTCATAATACATCAAGAATTCAACATAGTAACATCAACTGCAAAAAAATCAGATTCAGATTTTTATCAATCATCATCGTCTTCTGATTCATATCCGATCTCATTTTCTACGATATTTTCCTCTGCACTGTGAAACACTTCTACCAAAACATTTGATTCATCGATCAAAGGACCAAAATTTGTATGATCGTAAGTAATTATTATTTCGTTATTTTCCTCAAGATCTACCTGATAAGCTTGTTCGTCTGAAATATTCTTCCCATCAAATGTAAATCTAGCCTTTGTTTTAAAAACTGCAGACCAATCTGCTTTATCTCTTTTCAGAGACGGATAAGAGCGTAATAAACTTGCAATGCTTGTTTGGCTAGTACAAACGGATCGTACTTGTGATAATGCGATGTATATTTTATTTCAATAAGATTATAATTCTTATGCACATTAATTATAGAACCTGGAACATTGCTAAACCAATTGCATCTAAATAGAAACACTTCCTCCGCGGGTCGTGAGAAATATGTCAGTTGTAAAATTTGTGTTAGAACGCCATCAAAATCATTTATGTGATTTTCTGGATCGTCACTGCCTTTAACAAATACACCAGTATTATTCGCTAATTTTTTCGCACCGTATTCTTTGGTGTTAAATTTATATCCATTGACGAAATATATTGGATATGTTTTGACCACTCTTTTTGGTCCCATCGCAAGATGTTTTAACCCTTCGTCAACAACACAATTTCTCGGCACATAAACGTAATTTGAAAATCAACCGAAAAATTATTTATTGAGATCTTTGTTCGGATGTTCGCGTTCATAAACACTGTATATATAAACAAATCATTACATTAGGTTATACACGCGCATGCATTATAGAAAAGAATAAAACACAAATTATTATTCCAGATTACCTAACAAACGGTGTAACCTCGGCACAATTTAGAAGAATATAAGTATGTGCTATATGAAGATCTCTATCGTCTAGCCATATTTCTACACTATGTCATCTCATATTAGATGCAGTTATAGAAGATGCATATAATCTTTGAAGTCTTAGAGTGATGGGTAAGTAATGCATATGCTTGTACGGAACTTTCTTCCCCTTATTTTTTCTAGGTTTGTATCTCTCCTGATTACAAATTTTACATTTTTTAAGGTTTGTGTCTTCTTTCCAAAACAACATGCAACCTTTTAAACATGTATCTATTTTCTGATAAGGTAAACCAAAAGCCGACATAATTTTTTTTAACTTCGTAGTAATTTTCACAAATTAGATTATCGGGCAACATATGTCTTTTTGCAGCTTGTACAACATCCGTAAATCCAGCTTCAGTGATGTTGTATTTTGACTTCATCGCAATGTATTCAGCGATTACTGACAGCTGAGTGTCGCTTTTACAACAATCCAAAATAGGTTTCTTAGCAGCATATAGTAAATCATAAAAAAAAATTGCTTCAATATTTGGTTCTTCGACATTTCCATCGTCGTCGTCAACGTCAACCATAGGAAACATTGATCATGCTGCATCTTCGACCACATTTTCTATACGGGTCGCCATAACTACTTTGTTAACGACACTTTCAGACTCTACAGAAGTATTTGCTACAACTTCTCCATGCCGATCCCAAATATAATACTCGGGTATGAAACTGTTTTGGCACAAATGAACTTTCACAATATCCGGTAACAAATACTTCAAATGTCTATACCTACTACACGGACAATGAATTTCTGGATCGTTTCCGTTATTACTTAAAATGAATTAAACAAATACGTTTATACTGTTATAAAAATCTTCTTTTATTGAGCCTCTCAGTCATTTTCTTTGGTACATCCATCTCCTGTAATCAATAAAATAATTAATCATTTTTCCTATTTGAGAAAATGAGTCATAAGTTCAAAATTTAATATTTATTTTTAAGAATACAAATTCGAAAAAGATTATTTTCATGGTCGTATTATATTTGAATTTAAAGAACTATTTCACAAATTAAAAAATATTTTCAAATACGACACATTTTATTTTCTAACGTATCGACACAAAATTTTGTACAAAAAGATTTTTTTTTTCATGGTCAGACATCGTACTTCACATTACAAACACAGTAAGCATTTACATTTTGTACATTACTTCGTCTCAAACGATTCAATAAAATTTCGGCAGCATTTCCCTTTTGTTCCCTGCATTGTACACAAATGCGTGTACGCAGAAAACAAAAAAGAAAAGTTAGGCCGAAATTTTATGAACCGTTTGAGACAAAGTAGAATGTAAATGCTTACTGTGTTCATAACTTGTCCAATGCAGGAACAAATCCAACAAACATTGTACCAGATGAATATAAATGGTCGTTTTTTGAAAAAAAACGACTATTTATATAACGATCATGTACAACACTCGTCAGACCAGGCCAAAAACTCTCTAAGTGACATTAGTTAATTAAATGTGCGCATTTTACGAAAAAACACAATTTTACTAACTGTTCACATTTACAAAATATAGTTTAATTTAACACATTTATTCGACGTATTACATCAACTTAAGGCTGGTGTAACATTTTTGTCATTTTTAAATATAGACAATTATAATTTAGACTCATGCATTTTTTTTGTTGCATTAGTCAATAAGTGCACAATATAATACTCCTAGCTCGTGCATTCATTTTATCGTATTCCAACTAGCACAATACAATGATAGCAGCGCTACACTTATATACAATCGTAAAATCAAGGCATATACGACGATTTTCATATACACGAACAACAACAAATTATACATATTTTTCACAATTTCATGATAAAAGATGAAATAGGTATACCATGGAATGCTAGAGACTATTATAACACGGAAACAGTTTCAATCACCAATTTAGTCCTAATTTATCCACTTATGTAAATCTAAAAATAGGGTAAAAATTGAATTTTTTGCGAAAATAAGAGATTATACTTGAGCTAGAAAGCAATAGAGGTTGAATTCGTAGCCAGGGAGGATGAAAAAATGCGAAATTAGTGATTGGAACACTACAAGAAATTTTATTTTTGGTGGCGCACAAAAAACGCTACCAAAACTTATGGCAGCGTTTTGATAAATGCCGTGATAAATCCCGCAACTAAAAATCCATGATTTTTAGTTGCATTTATTTCAACGCCACTATAAATCCTTTTATTGCAGCGTTTCTCAAACGCGACCATAAATCGTTTTGTAGCATTTTAAAGACGCCACCAAAAGGTTTTTGGCGCTACCAATAATATTTCCAACTTTACCCCTACTTTACGGTTGCGTTTACTCAACGCCACTATATGTATTTCTGTAGCGTTTTTGAAACGCTACTAAAAGTTCATCATTTTGCACTATTTTTTCATGTTGATGGTCTATTTTATTTCTACTATATCAATCAACAATCGCTCACATAATCATCATATTCAAACAATTAAAAAAACATATTGATCGTATAATCAAATAGGATATCCATAACCATTCTAAGACAATAGTTTTTTGATAAAATAACCAAACTCACATACAATAACCATTCGCATACAAATTTGCACACCAAGTACTAATAAAATGTTATACCAAACTGTTGCTAACAAAATGCTCGATTACCCATATATAATTCTTTGTTGCATGCACAAGTGAAAGCTAGAACTATAAAAGTCCAACCTTGGTCTCTTCAGAAATCCAATGTCTGAACAAGTGAAAGCACAACATATAGTCAAACAATTATGATAATTCATAGGACTTTAAATCTAATATCAAACATCTATAGCATTATACAAGCATATCATACTATACATAACATCATAATTATTTATAAAACTTTGTTAAATTAGTTATATTATTATTATTTATAAAATTAGTTAACTTAAACTTAGTTAATTTTATGAAAGTTGCTTAATTTTAACAAAACTTAGTTAATTTTTATTTACTTGGTTAACTTGGTTGATTTATTGTTATTATTATTATTTATAAAACTCGGTTAACTTAGTTCATTTATTATTATTAAAACTCAATTAACTTAATTATTATATTATTATTATAATATTAGTTAATTTTTATAAACTTTGTTAATTCATCATCATCATCATTATTATTTGTAAAATTTTGTTAAATTAGTTATATTATTATTATTATTTATAAAATTTAGTTAACTTAAACTTAGTTAATTTTATAAAACTTACTGATCACCACAACACATCCATTCTGTCAACATAAATATCCTCACTACTTCCAAATAGCACCATTCACTACATATTACCATCATCCACATATCAACAAACTGTCCGACATCCATCACCACTTACCACTCCACTTCATATCAATAACATCACCATACTCTTTCTTCTTCATCAAAAAACAACACTTCAAACCACTTCAACAACAGTGCACTCCAATTTCTCTCTACATAGCTTCTCCAAATAATCATCACAATATCATCACTGCACACCCATATGTCAGTGCCACCATAAGCTTCTGCCTGACCATCTCCATACATATCTTACAACATTGCTTTCACATTCACCACTAACTACCACTCCTCATCTCCAGCAAATCACCGCCATTAACTCACTTCATCCCCCTGCTTTCACATTTCTCATTAACAATTCTCCCATTTCCTCTTGAAACAGTGCCTTGTCACCCAACACATAATATCTACAACTGCCTGTAGCCAGTATCCTAAAACACTACCGCTGTCAACCTTCATTACCCTTTACAACTTCCATACGTCTTCTCCATCACTTGACCTGTTGCATTCAATACATCTTCAAGTGTCAGATGCTCTCCACCTTGAAAAACCATTAATTTTCCTTCTCCTTCGTTTTCTTCTTCCATTTCCATCTCCTCTTCTTCTATCCTTCTACCAACGTTCTTCTTTTTTCTTCCTTGATGCCAGCCAATCAAAACAGAAGCCAATACCACTACACCCGCCATTAACCCAATAACAATACCCTCTATCACCCCCATACTCAACCCCAAACCTGACCCGCATTGCCTTAAAGGCAATCCACAAAGATTGACATTGTTACCCACAAAATCATCAGCTGTAAATCTACTGTTACTTAAACCATGTGGTAACACACCACTAAAGCTGCTGTAAGAAAGATTCAATTTTTCCAAATGGTTCAACTTAATAATTGAATCAGGAACAACCCCGGATAAGTTATCGAACTTAAGTCAAGTTCTTGCAAATTACTGAAACTAGTAACAAACGCAGGAAACTCTCCAACTAATCTATTACCACCAAAGTCTAAAACTTTAAGATTATCACAGCTGGGGTTTACAGTAGCAGGCGTTGGAATTGATCTAGAGAGTTGATTTCCATGTAAACTAATGCTTGTTATTTGCTTTCTGAAATGGATTTAAGTCAAAATCAAACTAATGGTCCACTTCCTATTTCTATTTGCTGACTTGCATGGTTCTGTGATTAGGCTTATAGATCCATAGTGTAAGATTTTTAAGTGATATACATGTTATTACTCATAAGCTTTAAAAAAATAATCAGAGTATCATATTTTAAAACATTTTGCTTACACTATTATTTTTACTTATAATTTCATTTTTTTTCTTTACAGAAGACCTACAACAATTATTTGGCATGGCTAATCCTAAAACATTGGGAAGAAATCATATCTGTCGTAAGTAGTATGTTAAACTCTGTACTTGATATTTAGCATAGATAAATACAAATCATGTTCCCTTGACTAAGGTTTTCAGATACCCACATGCATCCCTTTGTGTTCAAAGATTTTGAAATGAAACACTAATGTGATCAACCAAAAAAAATGAGTTACCTAGGATGGAAACATAAGCTTTACCAAACAACAAGTATATTTTGAACTATAGTATGTGATCAACCAAAAAAAAGTGAATTACCTTGAATGTAAACATAATTCAATCAACTATGGTCCGGTATAAATGTCAGCTATCAGCAAGTAAAGGTTGATTAAATTTGACCAGTTGATAATACTCCTCTTCACCATACAATTTCCTGAAATAAATCTAAAATAAAAAAGGCTATATAATAATGCAAATAGAAGAAAATCCTGAAAACCTGGAATTGATTAGAATTGGTTAAATGATTTCACTTAAAGGAACCATAACAGAAATGCTTGAGTATGCTTAGTTATAAACAGTTTCTTTCAAACATTCTGAGTTGGTTTGATTATGCTTAGAAATCACAAACCAGTGGAAATAAACTTAGAAACATTTTAGAAATCACAAACTAGGGAGATCACAAACCAGTGGAAATAAGCAAGCCAATGGAAATCAGCAATTTAGAAATCACAAGCCAGATTTGACCGAGCAACATTAATCGGCAACGAAGGAACCTCAACTAACGATTATCGTTGCCATCAAATCAAACATAAGCTAAAACCCTAATCCACTTTTTCTAGTCACCTTCGATGGCTTCTCTCTGGTGAACGTTAATATTATGCCCCATCTCCGCTAGTATTTATTCGATGCCTTCTCTTTGGTAAACACTAGGGGCATGTTGACGAATAGGGATGCAAAAATTTATAGGGAGTTTGAAGGGATAAGTTGATAAAGTATTGGAGTTTAATTAGGTGAAAATTGGTTTTGGGTTTGGATTTGCAATTTGGAAGACGAGAGAGAAAGGAGACATGAGTGGCCATAGAATTCGAGCAAGGTTTTTTTAAGTGTTTAAAAGAGATAAGGAGTGGCCACGGAAAATTTTAGGGAAACTTTCATGAATTGTTGGCGGGAACCACTTAGCCATGTTTATTTGTTAATTATTATAAATTAACTTAACCAATGGTTGCACATAGCTTGAAACGCTACCAATTAATGCAACTAAAAGCAAGTTTTGTTGTAGTGAAAGCTTGGGGGGTGAATTTGGGATTTTGTAAATTGAGTTTAGATTTTGCTGAAATAAGGAAGAAAGGCCTAGCTGGAGCCTGTAATCCGCGATTTTCCGACGGGCCGCCGACGACCCGTCGAAAGCCGTTGGAAAATGGCCGTCGGAAGCCGTTGTCCTCCCCTGTCGCTATTTAATCATCTTTTAGTAGCAATAGATTTTTATGGATGGGTAGTTAAGATGTATTGATGGTCTATATCAACATAATCTATGCAGTTAAAGTGCTTAAAAGTAGTATACCGAAGCAGATGCAAAAGATTATAATCATGATATAGTGGAAAATTGCAGAGGTGCAAAAAGCTTCATTAGATATAAAACATAATAGTTAAAGTTAATTTATTCTTATTCTCACATCATTTCTACAGGATAATTAAAGAAACGTTGCTTAATCTTATATAACAAACCGAAGAACACCATGATTTATGCAGTTCAAATTTGACGACTACAATAGATTTCTAACATATGTTGAACACTTACGTATTGCAATTAGGTTTTTACCCTAACTTTGTTGATTTGGTTTAAAGAGAATATATTCAAATCAACCATTTTATATTAATGCTATTAAAATGGGTGATAAAATGCCTTAATCAGTGGGTATAATGGAAACAGTGAGATTTAAAATGGATCTATTATTTAATAGCTAAACTGCAAAAGCGTAGCGGTCAACGAACTTTATACATTATATTGGAAATTTTACGAGGTTTTATTAGCGGGATTTTAACTGCACAGAACATGATGCATCTTTTCTATTAGGTTAAGGGATGATAACTGTTTTATGGTTTTCGTTTGAGTTCGATACTCAAATAGGGTTTTATGTTTGTTCTTTGTAGAAATTAATGAAACAAGGTTTAAAGGAAATTGATTTGTGCATTTTATTTTCTTCTTTTTTTCTCAAATCTAATTGAGTGGAAATTCATGGTTAACCCTAACATGTTTTGCAAATATTTGCAAACTTAATGCATTTTTTCTCTAATATTTGTAAAAAGAATGCATCATTTTGCAAATATCTACAAAATATATGGACATACAAAAACGTTCAAATAGAATTAAAAATATTCCAAATATGTACGAACTTTTATCAAAAAATTTGCAAAATCATTGCAGATAAATTATTGTCAAAAAAAAATATATAGTGCTAAAGAAATCACGCTAGGAAGAAGAAGAAGCTGCTAGAAAACTAGAAGAACAAAATTACATTCAAAGAATTGAATAAAATTTACCGATTTGCGTTTAAATTGGGGTTTGCATATTGAAGAAGCGAGCCGTAAACGAGAAGAAGGATAACATCGAAAAATGGTATTTTGAAGATAATCATAGAGGTTTTTTTTTCAAAGTTTAACTAAGGTTTTCTTTTTGATAAAAATCAAAGAGGTAAAGTAGAGGAGTATGCATCCGAGTATTCTGGATCAAAGATGAAAATAGTACTATCATTTCATGTATCTTGATAAAAACCGGATGGCCTTTGGGATGTTGGTACCATGGTATCCATATTCATATTTACATTTTGGATATTTAATGATTTTCAGTTTTTTGACCACCGATGATTTTAGCTTATTATTATACGTGTCCTGCTTTTAAATGTTATTTGGACATTGACAATGAAAATATCACTACTAGAAAAGTGTCTAAAAGCGACAGGGTGGGGCGACGGCTTCCGACGGCCAATTTCCGACGGCTTCCGACGGGCCCGTCGACGACCGTCGGAAGCCGTCGGAAAATCGCGATTTACAGGGCTCAGCCAAGCCTCCTTCCTCCTCATTTTCATACGAAAATTTTTAGCCAAAAATCCCCAAATCTCTTCCCCAAGCTTCCAATCATCAATTTCAACCTTTCGGATCCTCCCCGGCTGTGTAATCAACGTCTATTGCTCTCTAGTTCAGGTATAATTTTTTATTTTCCCCAAAAATTCAATTTTTACCCTAAATCCAAATTTGCATAAGTTGTTAAATTAGGGCTAATTAGTGGTTGAATTTGTTTCCAATAGTATTATAATAGTTTCTAGCATTCCATGGTATTCCTATTCCATCTTTTATCGTGAAATTGTGAAAAACATGTATAATTTGTGGTTGTTCGTGTATATGTAAATCGTTATGTATGCCTTGATTCTACGATTGTATATGTGTGTAGTGCTGCTATCATTGTATTGCGTTAGTTGGAATATGATAAAATGAATTTTACGAGCTAGGAATATTATATTGTGTACGCATTGACTTATGCAACAACAAAAAATACGTCGAACGAGCCTTAAGTTGATGTAATACGTCGAATAAATGTGTTAAATTAAAATACATTTTTGTAAATGTGAACAGTTAGTACAACTGTATTTTTTTCGTAAAATGCGCACATCTAAGTGACAAATGTCCCTTAGAGAGTTTTTTACCCCGTCTGACGAGTGTTATACATGATCGCTGTATAAATAGTAAAATGACCATTTATATCCATCTAGTACAATGTTTGTTGGATTTGTCCCTCTATTGGACAAGTTATGAACATAGTACGCATTTACATTTCGCATACTACTTCGTCTCAAACGGTTCATAAAATTTCGACCTAACTTTTCTTTTTTGTTTCCTACGTACACGCATTGTGTACAATGCAGGGAACAAAAGGAAAATGCTGCCGAAATTTTGTTGAATCGTTTGAGACGAAATAATATGCGAAATGTAAATGCTTACTGTGTTTATAATGGGAAGTAGGATGCCTGACCATGGAAAAAAAATTTGTATAATTTTTTGTATCGATACGTTAAAAAATAAAATGTACCCTATTTGAAAATATTTTTAAATTTGTGAAGTAGTTCTTTAAATTCAAATATTATACAACCATGAAAATAATCTTTTCGAATTTGTATTCTTGAAAATAAATATTAAATTTTGAACTTCTCATTTTCTCAAATAGAAAAAATGATTGATTGTTTTGTTGATCGGAGGAGATGGATGTACCAAAGAAATGGACTGAGGGGCTCAATAAAAGAATATTTTTATAATGGTATAAAAATATTTGTTGAACTCGCTTTAAGTAATAACGGAAACGATTCAGAAATTCGTTGTCCGTGTAGTAGGTGTAGACATTTGAAGTATTTGTTACCAGATATTGTGAAATTTCATTTGTGTCAAAACGGTTTCGTACCCGAGTATTATGTTTGGGATCGGCATGGAGAAGTTGTAGCAAATACTTCTGTAGAGTCTGCAAGTGTCGTTAACGAAATAGTAACGACGACCCGTATAGAAAATATGGTCGAAGATGCAGTACGATCAATGTTTCCTATGGTTGAAGTTGACGATGACGATGGAAATGTTGAAGAACCAAATATCGAAGCAAATTTTTTTTATGATTTACTGGATACTGCTAACAAACCTATTTGGGATGGGTGTAAAAGCGGCACTCAGCTGTCAGTAAACACAGAATACATTGCGATGAAGTCAAAATACAACATCACTGAAGCTGGGTTTACGGTTGTTGTACAAGTTGCAAAAAGACATATGCCGTCCGATAATCTAATGTGTGAAAATCACTATGAAGTTAAAAAACTTATGTCAGCTTTTGGTTTACCTTATCAGAAAATAGATACATGTTTAAAAGGCTGCATGTTTTAGCTAATAGAGTAGAAACCAGACAACCACCGACGATATGGTCAAGCGAAGACATATATGAACTTGTTAGGAACTATCCAAAGATATATGAAATTAGAGAGCAAACAGAAATTGAAGGCAAATCAATTGTTAACTGGTGCAAACAAACTATTTTTTGGGAGTTTCCGTATTGGAAACATCTTCTTCTTTTTCATAATATAGATGTGATGCACAATGAGACAAATGTATTTAATAATATTTTTAACACAATTTTGAATGTGAAAGGGACGACGAAGGATGATTTGAAATCAAGACGTGATATAAAAGAATTGTGCAAATGTTCTGAGCTGCATATGAAACCAAATGATAGTAAAAAACCCAAAGCACGTTACGAATTAGATAATAATCAAGTTAAAGCTGTGTTAAAATGGGCGGAAGGGTTAAGATTTCCTGATGGGATATCATCAAATCTTCGTAGATGTGTTGACTTTAAAAATGGTAGATTGTGCGGAATGAAAAGTCAGGACTATCACACAATGATGGAAAATTTATTTTCCGTTATGTTCAAAGAACCACTGCCGTTAAAAGTTTGGAAGGTAGTAACGGAGCTTAGTATGTTTTACAAAGAGCTTTGTTCGACTACTTTAAAAGTGCAACGTTTACGTAAACTTGAAGTGGATATCCTATATTGCTTTGCAAATTAGAGAAAATATTTCCGCCGTTTTTTTAATGTAATGGAACATTTACCTGTTCATCTCCCATTTGAAGCACGACTTCGAGGTCCTGTCCAATATGGATGGATGTATCAATTTGAGAGGTATGTAATATGTTATCACGTAATTTAATTGCATTTGAAAGATGAAGTTAATATAGATTAATTTACATAGATATTTGAATAATCTGAAGAGAAAAGTGAGGCAAAAAGCACGAGTTGAAGTATCGATACGTAAATCTTACATCGAAGAAGAAGTTTCGTTCTTTTTCTCTCACTATTTCAGTGACCATGTGAATATTTCATTTGAAAGTGTTCCTCGTAATGACGAAGGGGACGAACAAGAGTCCTCTCAAGCAATGTTATCTATTTTTAGACAACATGGTCGGCCTTTTAGAAAGTGTGTAGAAATATGGCTAGACGATAGAGATCTTCATGTAGCACACACTTATATTCTTCTAAATTATGCCGAGGTTGCACCGTTTGTTAGGTAATCTGAAATAATAATTTGCATTTTATTCTTTTCTATAATGCATGTGCGTGTATAACGTAGTGTAATAATTTGTTTATATAAACAGTGTTTATGGACGTGAACATCTGAACGGTGATCTCAGTAAAGAATTTTCCGATTGGTTTTCAAATTACGTTTATGAGCCGAGAAATTGTGTTGTTGACGAAGGGTTGAAGCATCTTGCGATGGGACCAAAAAGAGTGGTCAAGACATATCCAATATATTTCGTCAATGGATATAAATTTAACAGCAAAGAATACGGTGCAGAAAAATTAGCAAATAATACTGGTGTATTTGTTCAACGTAGTGACGATCCAGAAAATCACTTAAACGATTTTTATGGCGTTCTGACACAAATTTTGCAACTGACATATTTCTCACGACCCGTGGAGGAGGTGTTTCTATTTAGATGCAATTGGTTTAGCAATGTTCCAGGTTCTGGAATTAATGTGCATAAGGATTATAATCTTATCGAAATAAAGCATACATCGCACTATCACAAGTATGATCCTTTTGTACTAGCCAAACAAGCATTGCAAGTTTATTATGCTCCTTATCCGTCTCTAAAAAGAGATAAAGCAGATTAGTCTGCAGTTTTTAAAACAAAGGCCAGATTCACATTCGATGGGAAGAATATTCCGGACGAACAAGCTTATCAGGCAGATCTTGAGCAAAATAACGAAATAATAATTACAGACGATCATACAGATTTTGTTCCTTTGATCGATGAATCAAATATTTTGGTAGAAGCATTTGACAGTGCAGAGGAAAATATCGTAGAAAACGAGACTGAATCTGAATCAGAAGACGATGATGACTGATATAAATCTGAATCTGATTTTTTTTGCAATTGATGTAACTATGTTGAATTCTTGATGTATTATGGAATTGACGTGACTATGAAACCAAATCTGTTTACCACTGTTTACATGTTTTATGTCATCTCCATTTGTCATTTATTTAGCAATTTTTATTAAAAATGCAATGAAATCTGCTTATCGTCGGAACAGTACACCCATTATGAATCAGGTATAACACACTTCCATTTCTATTTCCATTTCAGTCATTAATTAAGCAATTTATACCGTTGATGTCATTTACATATGAAATATATTTCATTATCATGTTATTGTTCTCTTATATAATGATGTGTATATATGTCACAGGTTTATCATAATGTCATATAGAGGTAGGAGCTCTTCCCGATCATCAGGAGGCGATGGCAGTAGCCCCGTCGCAAGAGTCACAGCGTCCAGTAGTTTCGTTAGTCCCTAAAGTAGAGGGATAAGAATTAAATTTTATTCAGCATCTTATTTTTTTATGATATACGTACGTACTTATCTGTATCGTATTTAAAAACAAGGGGTTCGACCTAATTCCCTCGAAGGCTGTGTTGGATGTCTCTAGAGCTTTTTATTGCAGTAGGATGAGTGCTTGTTGGCCGAAGTGGGATAACATCTCTCCTCACATCATAGTGTATATGGCAGGATGTTCTAGTATGTATGTTTTTCTGTTTTTCATTTTTAATTCGTTTTTATCGTTTTTCTACTATTTATCGTTTACAGTGTAATCTTTTTTTTTTTGCTTTTTATCGTGAAACATAGGCTGAGATAGACATCTAGATAGACGATATGCTGCTGGTACGAGGATACTGGATGAAGAAGATGCACAAGAACTATAGGGACTCGATATCTGAAACTAAGAAATCTGATAAGAAACCACGGTGGATGGGGGAGAGCGTATGGCAAGCACGGTTGGGATACTTGAAAACTGAAGAGGCGAAGGCAAGTATACTAAATTTTTTTGAATTATTAATTTGACGTGATCGATAAATAATGTATCAAATTTTGAATGTATAGGCAGAGTCGGATATAAATTCTGCAAACAGAAATAAAAATCCCTTCACTCATCGCGGAGGGTCGTAGTCATTTCAGCAGTATCGGCAGGAGTTGGTAAATTTACTGAATGATAGTTGTCAATAGTTTATGCTATATAATTTTTAATGTATAATAATTATATGTAAAAATCAACTTCAGAAAGCTGAGGCGCATGGTCCCGTAGGCTATATGGACGTGTTCACTCGTACGCATGTTGTCGAGCATTTAAATCCGGACGGGACTGTTTCGTGTACATGGCACGACGATAAATCCAGCAGGAGCCATGTAAGCATATTTCATTTTATGCAGTATTAGTAATTGTTCTGCTTGTTAAACTATAAGGAAATAAGATATGATGTTATTAATTTGTTAATGCAGGAAAAGTTTATGGAGCAGCGCCAGAAACTCCTTGCTGATACGGGTCGAGATCAGCTGACGACTGATGAGGAGGATGCTTTTTTTGAGTCCGTTATGGATCCAGCAGAGCATGACAGACGATACGGATTTGGCAATCAAGTGGTAAATAATTTATTTTACTGCTAATTTGAAATTTAAGTCATAATTCTATGTTGGAATATATTATTTTATCTTAAAATACTTCAAATATGCTATTTGGACCTTTTCAAAACAATAAACTTGAATTTTATTCATTTTTCCATTATATAAAAATATTTGAACCTTGAAAAATCCTCCATATTGAATTTGAATTCAAACCAACTAAATGACTTTATCACACCAGTAAAGCACAAGAAGGCAGAAGATATGAACGTTATGTTACTTACTAGCTTACAGAGATATGCACATACACTTACAGAGATCACACAACTAAATTAAATATTTATTGCAGGCTAGCAGTCAGAGACGGGGTCGGCGGAATAGAGCTTAGAGCGATCTAGCAAATATCGAAGATTTGCGGGCTAGAGTGTCCCAATTGGAGGAGCAGAACCGCCAACAGGCCATACAGACTACACAGTTGCTAGAATACATGCATCAGTATGGTGGCCGCTTCCCTTCCTCGGTTGGCTCTGCATCTGGAGAAGATTGATTGCTTGCTTGCTTTTTCAAGTATGTTTTTTTAGTTTTGTATGATTTGGTAGACAGTGGAGGTAGTTGTTAATTTTTGTATGATTATGTTTGATACACTTGTTTATGTGGTTGTATGATGATGTGTATGTTGATGATTTTGTGTTATGTTGTGTATGTAGACATGGTAGAACATTTGTTGTTGGGGTTGTTGTGAATGGTGGAATGGTTATGTATATTATGTATTTTGTTTTGATGTATTTGTGTGTTTGATGAATTTTGTGTATTTTGAGTTTTGATATTTGGTTAGAATATTGTATACTGGATTCTGCAATATTGGTGCAATAGTGCTTGGATGGGAAATATGAATGGAAGGCAATATTGCACCAGGAACGAAAAAATACAGCAGATTTCCGATGGCTTCCGATGACAGTTTTTCGACGGCTTCCGACAGTCTATAGGCATTTTTTTCAACGATTTCCGACGGCTTTCGACAAGTGTCGGAATCCATCGGAGGCCGTCGGAGGCTGTCGGAAAAACGTTCGGCGAGCCGTGTTGGGAGCCGTCGAAAACACTGCGTACCGACGTCTTATTTTCCTAGGGTTTTTTCCGACGTCTTATTTTCCGATGGTTTTTTCCGACGTCTTATTTTCCGACGTCTTATTTTCCGACGACTTCCGACGGTCGTCGACGGTTTTCAGCCGTTGGAAAATACTGTTTTCTTATAGTGTATGTATTTCAGTCACATTCTTTCAACCAAGTTTGATTATTCACAGTCAATTTTATTTCGCATTAATCTCTTTTAGAACTCCAAAATGAAGCAATAAAATTATACTAAATCATAATATACTCATGTGAAACATAATATACATCCCACTTTCTTCAAAACAAGAGTGAGCTGGTTAGAAGAAGGAAAATGAAGAATAAAAGTAAAATAATGTGAGAGATGCGAGAAGATGAAGCACAGGATGTATTCTATTTGAATAGCTACATCTCTAAAAGAATAGTAAAAGCATGCAGATCAAATCATCTTTACCGAATTTCTTTGTCTTGCTACTACCAATTGACTAATAACTGATTGATGAATAACCCGTTATTGAGACTAAATCCTTTATCCCCAAACTACAAAAAACTATTGCGCTTCCGATGTACATGATCACTACCTTTCATTTTAAATTTTTTGATTATGTTAATCACTGTACCGAATGGAAACAGTTATGTTTATATGAGATAATGGTATATTATATTTGGGAAAAGTTGATTTTATTTTCATTTTTTTTTGAAAACCCAGAATAACCCGACATGCCGATAAACTCCTAAGGAGGGTACAGTAAAATCATCCGTTGATCCAAACCTCATATCCCGGATAAATTTATATAGGATAAGGAAGCGCATAGTAGGAATCGAACTTGAGTCTTTTTACGAGAACTTATGCATCCTTTTCACTGCGCTGCTCCCGTGGACGATTTTATTTGCCATTTATTTTGCAGAAATATCCATTTCATTAATGTAGATTGGTTTTTGTTGCAAACTTTTGAACAATGTGATTGGTGAAACAAACAAGAAGCTGAAAACATTGAATTTTAGATACAAGGGATTTTGTTTGTATCAAATGTATGATGAAAACATAATTTTGAAGACCAAACCGTAAATCAAACCATGTTGGTGCAAGATTAAAGTAACAGACGGTTCAACCAATTGGACCGTGAAAACCGGTTGATCGTTAATTTTTATTTTATCGATTTAAATGTAAATTAATTTAATTAATGTTAAAATTTAAAAATTATAATTAATATATTGAAATTTAAAAAATTATTTTTTAAACATTTCATAACAAATATTAATTGGAATAATTCTGCAACACTTTTTTTAACGTAAAATTGTACATTTCCTTATTTTTTAAGAAAAGATTCAATTCAACGATAATTCGTAAAATGTACACTAATGATATATCATACCGTCTAAAATTGATAAGATAATTCAATAATTTAGCAGCTAAAATTATGAAATTATTTGTCAAGTTAATTATGTGAAAATATGAGGAATGAAGTGACAGTTTTTTCTTAAGTTTGAAGAAACGTGGGGTCAAAAGAGGTAGGTCTAGAAGTTTTTTTAAGGTTCTGAGGTTAAACCGTGGGTTCATGTACACGCAATGTTATTTCATTTTCAGAATCATAACACTTCAAAGTCGAAGGTTAACCATGGTCGAACCGATGTTGGATTGGGTCTTCAAAACACTGGATAAAAATATAATGCAAAGGAGCATTCCAACATTTGCTGAATATTTAATTAGTGATTTTTACTACTAAAGAGACACTGGCACTTGAGGATTCACAGGATCTCTCATATCTGTTAGTAAACTTCAACGTGGCAATGTTAATACTTATTATGAGAATACAGTATAGGTGAAGCAGAATAAACAAGGTTTTGATTTTCTTTTTTGAGCATGAAGTAAATCAGATGTCAAATGGATGAATCATATGTAACAGCTTGAGGTGGTCTGCATTGATCTCACAACACACATATAAGTTAGTTAAATCAAAAGAGATAAGTTAGTTAAATCAAAAGAGATTAAGCTGCTGAATTTGAATTGGTATCAAACGATTTTTCTATAGACGATTTATCAACCGACTAACCTACGGGATAAATTATTTCTCTTTGGGTATTTTATGAGAATATACATAATAGTATCATAAGTCATAAGATAATATACAACTTAGTATAAGTCAATATACTGTGGTTTAAATTACTTTACGTGTGATCTTAATTTATAAGCTCACGGATCAAAGCTGGAGCACCTAACACTGAGAGTCTGAGATAGTTGATTATTATTTTTAACCTATCTTATTACAAAACTTATTCATTTTCTTTCTCATTTTCTTTCGTTGAAACTAGTCTAAGAGGCAGAAAGCATTAGCTCCAGTGATAAAAAATTTAGATTGTTGTTCTGAAGATTCTCTTAACCGGACAGCGATGGCTAGGGGTGTCTATGTCGTTGCAGTTGAGGCATAATCCTTGGTCACGGAGCTGCTGCATCTCCGAGTAGGTAAGGCGTTTAATGGGGTATGATAATGGTAATGTTGGTTTTGAGGGAAAAATCGAAGAAGGTTTTGTCGGGTTTGAAGGTAGAGTTAGTGAGAGAGGTGCTTTTGTGTTAATGAGTTGTACGGATGGGGTATGTAGTGGCTTGTTGATTCTTGCAGAGAGTTCAGTTAGTGAATGGAGGATGTGGTTAAGTGGGGTTTTGATTTCATACATAAGTGGGTTGTGGATGATGGTGTCGGCCATGGTTCAAAATCAGTGAAATAGTGAGGAGTGGAGGAGGAGAGGTCAATGGTGAAAGCACCAAATGATGAGATTTCAGTTGCAGCAGGAAGAAAAACAAGCAGTAAGAGGAAGAAGAAGATTATATTGAAAAGAAAGAGACCATGGAGAAATTTAGAAACAACTTTTTCTCTATTTTTCATTGCTTTTCATACATATATAGCTGTATTCTCAACAACTTTGCATACGTGGCTATTGTATACCTATAGCAGCTTTGCAAAAAGTGCTAACCGAATAACAAACAACAGTAAAATAGAAATAAAGAAATACAACATATTTTTAGCAACTTGCAGTCTCCTCTTGCATTGCCTTCAGTCCATGAACCTTCATGGCAAACGCACAAGGTGGGTCGGGTCATAGGTAATTGTAGCCGTATCAGTCTCCCGAAACATTAAAATGATTGCTCGCATTTAATTAAGTACCATTATTGCTATCAACCAAAAATCTTACTATTGTTAAAACTACGCAGTAGAAACGGCAGCAAACCGTTTCAAACAGCGTTGTAGAAATATAATCAGAAACGTTAATGCTGTTCTATACACAGCTGCAGAAAAGTCTACGCAATGGAATAACAGAAAGACGGTGAGAATAAATCAGATGTACCGATTAAAATGTCCGAGTCCAGCGTAAAACTGTTGGCTTGAAACGAAATTGCTCCCGCTACGGCGCTTTCGGTTGTAGAGAAATCGCTTCCCAAACCTGAAACGGACCTCTCTGCGATGCAGCACAGTAATCACAGAGAACGACGAACTCAAGAAGACTGTGAATGCTTCAGAACAGAGGGGGAAGAAGAAGAGCAGAAAAAGGAAAAAAAACTGTTATTATTTTCGTTTCTCTGCGCCTCTATATATATACTGGGGAGAAGTGTCTGTTGGCTGTTCAAATGGGTGTGACTGTTGGAAAGGTTGCGACCCTTTAAACCAACAGACCCGAGCGCGTCCGTATTTCAAGTTCAAAAATAAACGGTTCAGCGCAGCGAGCCAGAGTGCAGCCTGGAGGCCCATTTAATCACAAGACCCCAAGAGCCCCAAGGTCCAAGGCCCTTATCTTTGACCTATTAATATATATATATATATATATATATATATATATATATATATATATATGAGAGCCTTCATGCCTTCAAGCCTTCATGCATGATCCATTCCTTCTCCTCATTTTCTTTTGATATCACTTACCAAGCCTTAGTATATAAGGTGGGATTGGGAAGTGTATTCTCCGATATGGGATATTGTTTCCCTCACTTATTCATTTCTAACAATCCCCGCCATGAATGAGTGGTTATTTAATTTGTTCTGAAATATTGCAAAACACTGATCATATCGGTGAAAGTAGCACAATGACCTTGAACTTTTCCTAGTGTTTTATCGTTATAACTTACTGGCGAATCAGTTGACTAGATTGTCTTTGAACTGTAAGCCTTTTGTGTAAGCTGTATAAAGATAACACATGATAAGTGTTTGTTATTACTCCTTGGTTCTCTGTTTGTGTTCGTTTTTGCCATGAACACCAGCTTGGTCTCATGAGTGCTTGAAGAATTTGACCTTACAATTCTTCCTGAAGCGGCGCCTTCGCACTCACGTAGGTGATTCTATAAAGAGTATCCCGTAATACTCCACTTGGTTCTTTATAACACCACAGTATAGACATCATTAAAAGCTAAGCTTATCCTACTCTCCGACGGGTTGTGCACTGACCTATCTTAGGAATGGTTAATGTTTCTTGCAGTGCTACTAAGTTATATCATCAATTTAGTTGTCCCTTTGAACCTAGATCTTGGGTCTCCACTCAGCTAGGTAGGGTTTCTATTGAAGAAAAACTTTTCAGTTTATAGGTCTTAAACCCATTCCCATCGATAAGGTTTGAACTTTCTCTCTAGGCAAGCCTTTAGTTAGTGGATCCGCGATGTTATCTTTTGACCTTACATAGTCTATAGTGATAACTCCATTAGAGAGAATTTGCCTTATGGTTTTATGTCTACGACGAATATGCCTAGATTTACCATTATATAGTTTACTATTAGCTCTTCCAATAACAAATTGACTATCACAATGTATACATATTGGAGGTATTGGTTTTTCCCAATTTGGAATATCTTCCAAAAAACTTCGAAGCCAATCTGCTTCTTCTTCGGCTTTATCCAGAGCAATAAACTCGGATTCCATTGTTGACCTTACTATGCAAGTTTGTTTGGACGATTTCCATGAAATTGCTCCATTTCCTAATGCAAACACATATGCACTTGTGGATTTTGTGTCTTTTGACCCAGTTATCCATTTTGCATCACTATATCCTTCTATTACAGAAGGATATTTTTCATAATGCAGCATATAGTTTTGTGTATATTTTAGATATCCTAGAACTCTAATTATTGCTTTCCAGTGATGTTTACCATGATTGCTGGTATATCTGCTAAGTTTGCTTATAGCGTATGCAATATTAGGCCTGGTGCAGTTCAAGACATACATCCCAGTATACGGGACTATTCAAGCTGATATATACCATCATCAGTGTTCTTTACCCAATTTTGGTTCATATCTACTGGTGATTTTGCAATAGTTATATTATGCTTCTTGAATCTTTCAAGTATTTTGGCAACGTAATGTGACTGAGATAACGCATATCCTTGTGATGTTTTTATAATTTTTACACCCAAGATTACTCAGCCACTCCTAGGTCTTTCATGTCAAATCTAGAGGATAACATATCCTTTGTAGATTTTATTATGGCCTTATTATTTCCTAGGATTAACAAATCATCAACATAAAGACAAACAATGACATATCCAATATCTGTGTGTTTTATATAAACACACTTATCTGATTCATTTATTTTGAATCCATTTGATAACATAGTTTCATCAAATTTCTCATGTCATTGTTTTGGTACATGTTTAAGGCCATAAAGTGATTTTACTAACTTACACACCTTATTTTCATTTCCTGGGCTTAGAAACCCTTCAGGTTGCTGCATATATATTTCTTCTTCCAGTTCACCATTTAAAAATGCAGTTTTCACATCCATTTGGTGTATTTCCAAATTCAGTATGGATGCTATTGCTATAAGCATCCTAATTGATGTGATTCTAGTTACTGGTGAGTATGTATCAAAGTAATCTAGATCTTCCTTTTGTCTAAATCCTTTTATTACAAGTCTTGCTTTATACTTGTCGATTGAGCCGTCAGCCTTTAGTTTTTTCCTGAATATCCATTTATAACCTAGTGGTTTTGATCCTTTGGGTAGATCCACTAGTTCCCATGTATGGTTTTGTAAAATAGATTCTATTTCACTGTTGACGGCCTCCTTCCAGTAAGGAGCATCGGGAGATGACATTGCTTGCTGATAAGTTAGAGGTTCATTTTCTATCATATATGCATAGAAATCCGGTCCAAAGGTTTTAGAGGTCCTTTGTCGTTTGCTCCTTCTTGGTTCCTCTATCTCTGATTCAACATTCCTTTCAAACGTGGTTTGATCAATATTATCCTCAGGAGTATCAGTATCTCTTGGTCTCTTTTGAATAATAGTTTCAATCGAGTTTTTAAAAGGAAAAACATGTTCAAAAAATCTGGCATTTTGAGACTCGATAATGGTGTTTTCATGAATGTCATCAATTTCAGATTTGTACACCAAAAATCTATATGCACTACTATTATGAGCATATCCAATAAATATGCAATCTATAGTTTTGGGTCCAATTTTGAACTTTTTAGGCTTAGGTATTTCTACCTTTGCTAAGCACCCCCACACTATTAAGTATTTGTAAGATGGAGGTCTGGTTTTCCACAGTTCATGTGGTGACTTAAAGGTCCTTTTGCGAGGTACTTTTTTCAGTATATGATTAGCTGAAAGTATCGCTTCACCCCAGAAATTGTCTGGTAATCCAGATCTAATAAGCAGAGCATTCATCATTTCCTTCAGGGTATGATTCTTACGTTCTGCGATTTCATTGGATTGAGGAGAATACGTGCTGTTGTTTGATGGATTATACCATTTTGAGCGCAATTCCTCAAATGGAAATTCGTATTCTCCACCTCTATCACTTCGCAAGGCTTTTATCTTTTTGTTTAGTTGATTTTCAACTTCTGCCTTATATTGTTTAAACGTTTCAAAGGCCTCATCCTTGCTTCTTAGTAGGTACACATAACAGTACCTAGTGCAATCATCGATAAATGTGATAAAATACCTTTTACCTCCTCTGGTTTGGCACATCTTTAGATCACATACATCAGTATGTATTAAATCTAACGGCTCGGTATTCCTTTCAACATGATGAAAGGATGTTCTAGTTAACTTTGCTTCAGCACATGTTTCACATTTATAGTTATGATCTGTAGTAAACTTAGGTATAAAATCCAAGTTAACCATTTTTCTCAAAGTACCAAAATTCACATGGCCTAGTCTAGCATGCCATATATTAAATGACTCAGCGATATAAACAGAAGAATCCATTTTATTCATATCTTTTGGTACAACAGTCATTACATTCATATTGAATAGACCATCACTCGCATACCCTTTACCCACATACACTCCATTTCTAGACAACACAAAATTATCAGAAACAAAGACCAACTTGAAACCATTCTTGCTCAGCAATGGTCCCGAAACTAAGTTCTTACGAATGTCTGGTACATGCAGAACATCATTCAAAGTGAGTTCTTTTCCAGAAGTCATTTTGAGAACCACTTTTCCTTTTCCTTCAACCTTCGATGTTGAGGAGTTTCCCATGAAGAGTTGCTCTTCTTGTGTCGCAGGCTTGTAGTTGGAAAACATCCACTTGTTGGCGCAAATATGTTTTGTGGCACCAGTGTCCACAAACCATTCCTTCATGTTGCCAACTAAGTTGCATTCTGAGATCACAGCTGACAAGTTCATTCCTGAAACTCCATCCGAAGGCCTATCATGCTCCGTAACATTGGCTTGGTCTTTCTGCTTCTTTGGTCCTCGGCACTCACTTGCCTTATGGCCTTTCTTCCCGCAATTATGGCAGTTCCCTTTGAACTTCTTAGCCTTCTTTGCATTTGGATTATTTTCTCTCTTTCTTTTGTTGTTCCTATCGGTCTCAACAACATTTGCTTTTGCCACCATGGTGTTGGTTGACTTCCTTTCAGATTTTCTGTTATCCTCTTCAATTCTGAGTCGAACAACAAGATCTTCCATAGTCATTTCTTTCCGTTTGTGCTTTAGATAGTTCTTGAAGTCCTTCCATGATGGAGGCGACTTCTCGATAGCAGCAGCAACTTGAAATGATTCGCTTAACTCCATCTTCTCATCATGAATCTCGTGGATGATAACCTGAAGTTCCTGAATCTGGCTGACTACTGTTTTGGTGTCGACCATCTTGAAGTCTAGGAATTTGCCGACTATGAACTTATTCATCCCAGCGTCTTCTGTTTTGTACTTTTTCTCGAGGGACAACCAAAGAGTCTTTGCAGTTTGGACAGTGCAGTACACATTGTACAGACTATTCTCCAAACTGTTGAGAATATAATTCTTGCAAATGAAGTCAGAACCCTTCCAGGCTGCGAGGGCCTCGACCTTGGTGGCGTCGGGCTCGAGTTCATCTACTTGTGGAGGGTCCCCTGTTAGGTATTTGGCCAGACCTAACGTAGTCAAGTAGAAGAGCATCTTTTGTTGCCATCGCTTAAAATCCTGGCCATTGAATTTTTCCGGCCTCTCTCCATGTGAGAATGGCACAGGCTGTGTGACAAGTGGTCCTGTCGGAGCGGAGGGCAATGGCTGCTTTGTTATCGAAGTGCTACTGTCTTGAGCCATCGTCTGAAACGATACGACTTCAATTAGTACACAGAACAGAATGAAACAAAGCACAAATTTGTTCTAAGGGAACAGCGATATGACTTGAATTTCGTTTCAAGATTGTTAAAACTACGTAGTAGAAACGGCAGCAAACCGTTACAAACAGCGTTGCAGAAATATAAACAGAAACGTTAATGGTGTTATATACACAACTGCAGAAAAGTCTACGCAATGGAATAACAGAAAGACGGTGAGAATAAATCAGATGTACCGATTAGAATGTCCGAGTCCAGCGTAAAACTGTTGGCTTGAAACGAAATTGCTCCCGCTACGGCGCTTTCGGTTATAGAGCAATCGCTTCCCAAACCTGAAACGGACCTCTCTACGACGCCTTCGCACTCACGTAGGTGATTCTATAAAGAGTATCCTTTAATACTCCACTTGGTTCTTTATAACACCACAATATATACATCATTAAAAGCTAAGCTTATCCTACTCTCCGACGGGTTGTGCACTGACTTATCTTAGGAATGGTTAATGTTTCTTGCAGTGCTACTAAGTTATATCATCAATTTAGTTGACCCTTTGAAACTAGATCTTGGGATCTCCACTCAGCTAGGTAGGGTTTCTATTGAAGAAAAACTTTTCAGTTTATAGGTCTTAAACCCATTCCCATCGATAAGGTTTGAACTTTCTCTCTAGGCAAGACTTTAGTTAGTGGATCCACGATGTTATCTTTTGACCTTACATAGTCTATAGTGATAACTACATTAGAGAGAAGTTGCCTTATGGTTTTATGTCTACGACGAATATGCCTAGATTTACCATTACATAGTTTACTATTAGCTCTTCCAATAGCAGATTGATTATCACAATGTATACATATTGGAGGTACTGGTTTTTCCCAATTTGGAATATCTTCCAAAAAACTTCGAAGCCAATCTGCTTCTTCTTCGGCTTTATCCAGAGCAATAAACTCGGATTCCATTGTTGACCTTGCTATGCAAGTTTGTTTGGACGATTTCCATGAAATTGCTCCATTTCCTAATGTAAACACATATCCACTTATGGATTTTGTGTCTTTTGACCAAGTTGTCCAATTTGCATCACTATATCCTTCTATTACAGAAGGATATTTTTCATAATGCAGCATATAGTTTTGTGTATATTTTAGATATCCAAGAACTTTGATTATTGCTTTCCAGTGATGTTTACCAGGATTGCTGGTATATCTGCTAAGTTTGCTTATAGCGTATGCAATATTAGGCCTAGTGCAGTTCATGACATACATAATACTTCCTAGTATACGGGAGTATCCAAGCTGATATATACCATCACCGGTGTTCTTTACCCAATTTTGGTTCATATCTACTGGTGATTTTGCAATAGTTATATTATGCTGCTTGAATCTTTCAAGTATTTTGGCAATGTAATGTGACTGAGATAACGCATATCCTTGTGATGTTTTTATAATTTTTACACCCAAGATTACATCAGCCACTCCTAGTTCTTTCATGTCAAATCTAGAGGATAACATATCCTTTGTAGATTTTATTATGGCCTTATTATTTCCTCGGATTAAAAAATCATCAACATAAAGACAAACAATGACATATCCAATATCTGTGTGTTTTATATAAACACACTTACCTGATTCATTTATTTTGAATCCATTTGATAACATAGTTTCATCAAATTTCTCATGCCATTGTTTTGGTGCTTGTTTAAGGCCATAAAGTGATTTTACTAACTTACACACCTTATTTTCATTTCCTGGGCTTAGAAACCCTTAAGGTTGCTGCATATACATTTCTTCTTCCAGTTTACCATTTAAAAATGCAGTTTTCACATCCATTTGGTGTATTTCCAAATTCAGTATGGATGCTATTGCTATAAGCATCCTAATTGATGTGATTCTAGTTACTGGTGAGTATGTATCAAAGTAATCTAGATCTTCCTTTTGTCTAAATCCTTTTATTACAAGTCTTGCTTTATACTTGTCGATTGAGCCGTCACCTTTAGTTTTTTCCTGAATATCCATTTATAACCTAGTGGTTTTGATCCTTTGGGTAGATCCACTAGTTCCCATGTATGGTTTTGTAAAATAGATTCTATTTCACTGTTGACGGCCTCCTTCGAGTAAGGAGCATCGGGAGATGACATTGCTTGCTGATAAGTTAGAGGTTCATTTTCTATCATATATGCATAGAAATCCGGTCCAAAGGTTTTAGAGGTCCTTTGTCGTTTGCTCCTTCTTGGTTCCTCTATCTCTGATTCAACATTCCTTTCAAACGTGGTTTGATCAATATTATCCTCAGGAGTATCAGTATCTCTTGGTCTCTTTCGAACAATAGTTTCAATCGAGTTTTTAAGAGGAAAAACATGTTAAAAAAATCTGGCATTTCGAGACTCGATAATGGTGTTTTCATGAATGTCATCAATTTCAGATTTGTACACCAAAAATCGATATGCACTACTATTATGAGCATATCCAATAAATAAGCAATCTATAGTTTTGGGTCCAATTTTGACCTTTTTAGGCTTAGGTATTTCTACCTTTGCTAAGCACCCCCACACTTTTAAGTATTTGTAAGATGGAGGTCTGTTTTTCTGCTGTTCATGTGGTGACTTAAAGGTCCTTTTGCGAGGTACTTTGTTCAGTATATGATTAGCTGAAAGTATCGCTTCACCCCAGAAATTGTCTGGTAATCCAGAACTAATAAGCAGAGCATTCATCATTTCCTTCAGGGTACGATTCTTACGTTCTGCTATTCCATTGGATTGAGGAGAATACGGTGCTGTTGTTTGATGGATTATACCATTTTGAGCGCAAAATTCCTCAAATGGAAATTCGTATTCTCCACCTCTATCGCTTCGCAAGGCTTTTATCTTTTTGTTTAGTTGATTTTCAACTTCTGCCTTATATTGTTTAAACGTTTCAAAGGCCCCATCCTTGCTTTTTAGTAGGTACACATAACAGTACCTAGTGCAATCATCGATAAAGGTGATAAAATACCTTTTACCTCCTCTGGTTTGACACATCTTTAGATCACATACATCAGTATGTATTAAATCTAACGGCTCGGTATTCCTTTCAACATGATGAAAGGATGTTCTAGTTAACTTTGCTTCAGCACATGTTTCACATTTATAGTTATGATCTATAGTAAACTTAGGTATAAAATCTAAGTTAACCATTTTTCTCAAAGTACCAAAATTCACATGGCCTAGTCTAGCATGCCATATATTAAATGACTCAGCGATATAAACAGAAGAATCCATTTTATTCATATCATTTGGTACAACAGTTATTACATTCATCTTGAATAGACCATCACTCACATACCCTTTACCAACATACACTCCATTTCTAGACAATACAAAATTATTAGAAACAAAGACCAACTTGAAACCATTCTTGCTCAGCAATGATCCCGAAACTAAGTTCTTACGAATGTCTGGTACATGCAGAACATCATTCAAAGTGAGTTCTATTCCAGAAGTCATTTTGAGAACCACTTTTCCTTTTCCTTCAACCTTCGACGTGGAGGAGTTTCCTATGAAGAGTTGCTCTTCTTGTGTCGCAGGCTTATAGTTGGAAAACATCCACTTGTTGGCGCAAATATGTTTTGTGGCACCAGTGTCCACAAACCATTCCTTCGTGTTGCCAACTAAGTTGCATTCAGAGATCACAGCTGACAAGTTCATTTCTGAAACTCCATCCGAAGGCCTATCATGCTCCGTAACATTGGCTTGGTCTTTCTGCTTCTTTGGTCCTCGGCACTCACTTGCCTTATGGCCTTTCTTCCCGCAATTATGGCAGTTCCCTTTGAACTTCTTAGCCTTCTTTGCATTTGGATTATTTTCTCTCTTTCTTTTGTTGTTCCTATCGGTCTCAACAACATTTGCTTTTTCCACCATGGTGTTGGTTGACTTCCTTTCAGATTTTCTGTTATCCTCTTCAATTCTGAGTCGAACAACAAGATCTTCCATAGTCATTTCTTTCCGTTTGTGCTTCAGATAGTTCTTGAAGTCCTTCCATGATGGAGGCAACTTCTCGATAGCAGCAGCAACTTGAAATGATTAGCTTAACTCCATCTTCTCATCATGAATCTCATGGATGATAACCTGAAGTTCCTGAATCTGGCTGACTACTGTTTTGGTGTCGACCATCTTGAAGTCTAGAAATTTGCCGACTATGAACTTCTTCATCCCGGCGTCTTCTGTTTTGTACTTTTTCTCGAGGGACAACCAAAGAGTCTTTGCAGTTTGGACAGTGCAGTACACATTGTACAAACTATTCTCCAAACTGTTGAGAATATAATTCTTGCAAATGAAGTCAGAACCCTTCCAGGCTATGAGGGCCTCGACCTTGGTGGCGTCGGGCTCGAGTTCATCTACTTGTGGAGGGTCCTCTGTTAGGTATTTGGCCAGACCTAACGTAGTCAAGTAGAAGAGCATCTTTTGTTGCCAGCGCTTAAAATCTTGGCCATTGAATTTTTCCGGCCTCTCTCCATGTGAGAGTGGCATAGGCTATGTGACAAGTGGTCCTATCAGAGCAGAGGGCAATGGCTGCTTTGTTGTCGAAGTGCTACTGTCTTGAGCCATCGTCTGAAACGATACGACTTCAATTAGTACACAGAACAGAATGAAACAAAGCACAAATTTGTTCTAAGGGAACAACGATATGACTTGAATTTCTTTTCAAGATTGTTAAAACTACGCAGTAGAAACGGCAGCAAACCATTTCAAACAGCGTTGCATAAATATAAACAGAAACGTTAATGCTGTTCTATACACAACTGCAGAAAAGTCTACGCAATGGAATAACAGAAAGACGGTGAGAATAAATCAGATGTACCGATTAGAATGTCCAAGTCCAGCGTAAAACTGTTGGCTTGAAACGAAATTGCTCCCGCTACGGCGCTTTCGGTTGTAGAGCAATCTCTTCCCAAACCTGAAACGGACCTCTCTGCGATGCAGCGCAGCAATCACAGAGAATGACGAACTCAAGAAGACTATGAATGCTTCAGAACAGTGGGGGAAGAAGAAGAGCAGAAAAAGGAAAAAAAACTGTTATTATTTTCGTTTCTCTGCGCCTCTATATATATACTGGGGAGAAGTGTCTGTTGGCTGTTCAAACGGGTGTGACTGTTGGAAAGGTTGCGACCCTTTAAACCAACAGACCCGCACACGCCCAAATTTCAAGTTCAAAAATAAACGGTTCAGCGCAGCGAGCCAGAGTGCAGCCTGGAGGCCCATTTAATCACAAGACCCCAAGAGCCCCAAGGACCAAGGCCCTTATCTTTGACCTGTTAATATACATATACATATACATATACATATATATATATATATATATATATATATATATATATGAGAGCCTTCATGCCTTCAAGCCTTCATGCATGATCCATTCCTTCTCCTCATTTTCTTTTGATATCACTTACCAAGCCTTAGTATATAAGGTGGGATTGGGAAGTGTATTCCCCGATGTGGGATATTGTTTCCCTCACTTATTCATTTCTAACAATCCCCCACTTGAATGAGCGGTTATTTAATTTGTTCTGAAATATTGCAAAACACTGATCATATCGGTGAAAGTAGCACAATGGTCTTGAACTTTTCCTAGTGTTTTATCGTCATAACTTACTGGCGAATCAGTGGACTAGACTGTCTTTTGAACTGTAAGCCTTTTGTGTAAGCTGTATACAGATAACACATGATAAGTGTTTGTTATTACTCCTTGGTTCTCTGTTTGTGTTCGTTTTTGCCATGAACACCAGCTTGGTCTCATGAGTGCTTGAAGAATTTGACCTTACAATTCTTCCTGAAGCGGCGCCTTCGCACTCACGTAGGTAATTCTATAAAGAGTATCTCGTAATAATCCACTTGGTTCTTTATAACACCACAGTATATACATCATTAAAAGCTAAGCTTATCCTACTCTCCGACGGGTTGTGCACTTACTTATCTTAGGAATGGTTAATGTTTCTTGCAGTGCTACTAAGTTATATCATCAATTTAGTTGTCCCTTTGAACCTAGATCTTGGGATCTCCAGTCAGCTAGGTAGGGTTTCTATTGAAGAAAAACTTTTCAGTTTATAGGTCTTAAACCCATTCCCATCGATAAGGTTTGAACTTTCTCTCTAGGCAAGCCTTTAGTTAGTGGATCCGCGATGTTATCTTTTGACCTTACATAGTCTATAGTGATAACTCCATTAGAGAGAAGTTGCCTTATGGTTTTATGTCTACGACGAATATGCCTAGATTTACCATTATATAGTTTACTATTAGCTCTTCCAATAGTAGATTGACTATCGCAATGTATACATATTGGAGGTACTGGTTTTTCCCAATTTGGAATATCTTCCAAAAAACTTCGAAGCCAGTCTGCTTCTTCTGCGGCTTTATCCAGAGCTACAAACTCGGATTCCATTGTTTACCTTGCTATGCAAGTTTGTTTGGACGATTTCCATGAAATTGCTGCATTTCCTAATGTAAACACATATCCACTTGTGGATTTTGTGTCTTTTGATCCAGTTATCCAATTTGCATCACTATATCCTTCTATTACAGAAGGATATTTTTCATAATGCAGCATATAGTTTTGTGTATATTTTAGATATCCTAGAACTCTGATTATTGCTTTCCAGTGATGTTTACCAGGATTGCTGGTATATCTGCTAAGTTTGCTTATAGCGTATGCAATATTAGGCCTAGTGCAGTTCATGACATACATAATACTTCCCAGTATATGGGAGTATTCAAGCTGATATATACCATCACCAGTGTTCTTTACCCAATTTTGGTTCATATCCACTGGTGATTTTGCAATAGTTATATTATGCTGCTTGAATCTTTCAAGTATTTTGGCAATGTAATGTGACTGAGATAACGCATATCCTTGTGATGTTTTTATAATTTTTACACCCAAGATTACATTAGACACTCCTAGGTCTTTCGTGTCAAATCTAGAGGATAACATATCCTTTGTAGATTTTATTATGGCCTTATTATTTCCTAGGATTAACAAATCATCAACATGAAGACAAACAATGACATATCCAATATCTGTGTGTTTTATATAAACACACTTATCTGTTTCATTTATTTTGAATCCATTTGATAACATAGTTTCATCAAATTTCTCATGCCATTGTTTTGGTGCTTGTTTAAGGCCATAAAGTGATTTTACTAACTTACACACCTTATTTTCATTTCCTGGGCTTAGAAACCCTTCAGGTTGCTGCATATATATTTCTTCTTCCAGTTCACCATCTCAAATTGCAGTTTTCACATCCATTTGGTGTATTTCCAAATTCAGTATGGATGCTATTGCTATAAGCATCCTAATTGATGTGATTCTAGTTACTGGTGAGTATGTATCAAAGTAATCTAGATCTTTCTTTTGTCTAAATCCTTTTATTACAAGTCTTGCTTTATACTTGTCGATTGAGCCGTCAGCCTTTAGTTTTTTCCTGAATATCCATTTATAACCTAGTGGTTTTGATCCGTTGGTTAGATCCACTAGTTCCCATGTATGGTTTTGTAAAATAGATTCTATTTCACTGTTGACGGCCTCCTTCCAGTAAGGAGCATCGAGAGATGACATTGCTTGCTGATAAGTTAGAGGTTTATTATCTATCATATATGCATAGAAATCCGGTCTAAAGGTTTTATAGGTCCTTTGTCGTTTGCTCCTTCTTGGTTCCTCTATCTCTGATTCAACATTCCTTTCAAACGTGGTTTGATCAATATTATCCTCAGGAGTATCAGTATCTCTTGGTCTCTTTTGAACAATAGTTTCAATCGAGTTATTAAGAGGAAAAACATGTTCAAAAAATCTTGCATTTCGAGACTCGATAATGGTGTTTTCTTGAATGTCATCAATTTCAGATTCGTACACCAAAAATCGATATGCACTACTATTATGAGCATATCCAATAAATATGCAATCTATAGTTTTGGTTCCAATTTTGACCTTTTTAGGCTTAGGTATTTCTACCTTTGCTAAGCACCCCCACACTTTTAAGTATTTGTAAGATGGAGGTCTGTTTTTCCACAGTTCATGTGGTGACTTAAAGGTCCTTTTGCGAGGTACTTTGTTCAGTATATGATTAGCTGAAAGTATCGCTTCACCCCAGAAATTGTCTGGTAATCCAGAACTAATAAGCAGAGCATTTATCATTTCCTTCAGGGTACGATTCTTACGTTCTGCTATTCCATTGGATTGAGGAGAATACGGTGCTGTTGTTTGATGGATTATACCATTTTGAGCGCAAAATTCCTCAAATGGAAATTCGTATTCTCCACCTCTATCACTTCGCAAGGCTTTTATCTTTTTGTTTAGTTGATTTTCAACTTCTGCCTTATATTGTTTAAACATTTCAAAGGCCTCATCCTTGCTTCTTAGTAGGTACACATAACAGTACCTAGTGCAATCATCGATAAAGATGATAAAATAACTTTTACCTCCTCTGGTTTGACACATCTTTAGATCACATACATCAGTATGTATTAAATCTAACAGCTCGGTATTCCTTTCAACATGATGAAAGGATGTTCTAGTTAACTTTGCTTCAGCACATGTTTCACATTTATAGTTATGATCTATAGTAAACTTAGGTATAAAATCTAAGTTAACCATTTTTCTCAAAGTACCAAAATTCACATGGCCTAGTCTAGCATGCCATATATTAAATGACTCGGCGATATAAACAGAAGAATCCATTTTATTCATATCTTTTGGTACAACAGTCATTACATTCATCTTGAATAGACCATCACTCACATACCCTTTACCCAAATACACTCCATTTCTAGACAAAACAAAATTATCAGAAACAAAGACCAACTTGAAACCATTCTTGCTCAGCAATGATCCCTAAACTAAGTTCTTACGAATGTTTGGTACATGCAGAACATCATTCAAAGTGAGTTCTTTTCCAGAAGTCATTTTGAGAACCACTTTTCCTTTTCCTTCGACCTTCGACGTGGAGGAGTTTTCCATGAAGAGTTGCTCTTCTTGTGTCGCAGGCTTGTAGTTGGAAAACATCCACTTGTTGGCTCAAATATGTTTTGTGGCACCAGTGTCCACAAACCATTCCTTTGTGTTGCCAACTAAGTTGCATTCTGAGATCACAGCTGACAAGTTCATTTCTAAAACTCCATCCGAAGGCCTATCATGCTCCGTAACATTGGCTTGGTCTTTTTACTTCTTTGGTCCTCGGCACTTACTTGCTTTATGGCCTTTCTTCCTGCAATTATGTCAGTTCCCTTTGAACTTCTTAGCCTTCTTTGCATTTGGATTATTTTCTCTCTTTCTTTTGTTGTTCCTATCGGTCTCAACAACATTTTCTTTTTCCACCATGGCGTTGGTTGACTTCCTTTCAGATTTTCTGTTATCCTCTTCAATTCTGAGTCGAACAACAAGATCTTCCATAGTCATTTCTTTTCGTTTGTGCTTCAGATAGTTCTTGAAGTCCTTCCATGATGGAGGCAACTCCTCAATAGCAGCAGCAACTTGAAATGATTCGCTTAACTCCATCTTCTCGTCATGAATCTCATGGATGATAACCTGAAGTTCCTGAATCTGGCTGACTATTGTTTTGGTGTCGACCATCTTGAAGTCTACGAATTTGCCGACTATGAACTTCTTCATCCCGGCGTCTTCTGTTTTGTACTTTTTCTCGAGGGACAACCAAAGAGTCTTTGCAGTTTGGACAGTGCAGTACACATTGTACAGAATATTCTCCAGACTGTTGAGAATATAATTATTGCAAATGTAGTCTGAACCCTTCTAGGCTGTGAGGGCCTCGACCTTGGTGGCGTCGGGCTCGAGTTCATCTACTTGTGGAGGGTCCTCTATTATGTATTTGGCCAGACCTAACGTAGTCAAGTAGAAGAGCATCTTTTGTTGCCAGCGCTTAAAATCCTGGCCATTGAATTTTTCCGGCCTCTCTCCATGTGAGAATGGCACAGGCTGTGTGACAGGTGGTCCTGTCGGAGCGGAGGGCAATGGCTGCTTTGTTGCCGAGGTGCTACTGTCTTGAGCCATCGTCTGAAACGATACGACTTCAATTAGTACACAGAACAGAATGAAACAAAGTACAAATTTGTTCTAAGGGAACAGCGATATGACTTTAATTTCGTTTCAAGATTGTTAAAACTATGCAGTAGAAACGGCAACAAACCGTTTCAAACAGCGTTGCAGAAATATAAACAGAAACGTTAATGTTGTTCTATACACAATTGCAGAAAAGTCTACGCAATGGAATAACAGAAAGATGGTGAGAATAAATCAGATGTACCGATTAGAATGTCCGAGTCCAGCGTAAAACTGTTGGCTTGAAACGAAATTGCTCCCGCTACGGCGCTTTCGGTCGTAGAGCAATCGCTTCCCAAACCTGAAACGGACCTCTCTGCGATGCAGCGCAGCAATCAGAGAGAACGACGAACTCAAGAAGACTGTGTATGCTTCAGAACAGAGGGGGAAGAAGAAGAGCAGAAAAGGAGAAAAAACTGTTATTATTTTCGTTTCTCTGCGCCTCTATATATATACTGGGGAGAAGTGTCTGTTGACTGTTCAAACGGGAGTGACTGTTAGAAAGGTTGCGACCCTTTAAACCAACAGACCCACGCGCGCCTGTATTTCAAATTCAGAAATAAACGGTTCAGCGCAGCGAGCCAGAGTGCAGCCTGGAGGCCCATTTAATCACAAGACCCCAAGAGCCCCAAGGCCCTTATCTTTGACCTATTAATATATATATATATATATATATATATATATATATATATATGAGAGCCTTCATGCCTTCAAGCCTTCATGCATGATCCATTCCTTCTCCTCATTTTCTTTTGATATCACTTACCAAGCCTTAGTATATAAGGTGGGATTGGGAAGTGTATTCCCCGATGTGGGATATTGTTTCCCTCACTTATTCATTTCTAACAATCCCCCACATAAACGAGTGGTTATTTAATTTGTTTTGAAATATTGCAAAACACTGATCATATCGGTGAAAGTAGCACAATGGCCTCGAACTTTTCCTAGTGTTTTATCGTTATAACTTACTGGCGAATCAGTGGACTAGATTATCTTTTGAACTGTAAGCCTTTTGTGTAAGCTGTATAAAGATAACACATGATAAGTGTTTGTTATTACTCCTTGGTTCTCTGTTTGTGTTCGTTTTTGCCATGAAAACCAGCTTGGTTTCATGAGTGCTTGAAGAATTTGACCTTACAATTCTTCCTGAAGCGGCGCCTTCGCACTCACGTAGGTGATTCTATAAAGAGTATCCCGTAATACTCCACTTGGTTCTTTATAACACCACGGTATAGACATCATTAAAAGCTAAGCTTATCCTACTCTTCGACGGGTTGTGCACTGACTTATCTTAGGAATGGTTAATGTTTCTTGCAGTGCTACTAAGTTATATCATCAATTTAGTTGTCCCTTTGAACCTAGATCTTGGGATCTCCAGTCAGCTAGGTAGGGTTTCTATTGAAGAAAAACTTTTCAGTTTATAGGTCTTAAACCCATTCCCATCGATAAGGTTTGAACTTTCTCTCTAGGCAAGCCTTTAGTTAGTGGATCCGCGATGTTATCTTTTGACCTTACATAGTCTATAGTGATAACTCCATTAGAGAGAAGTTGCCTTATGGTTTTATGTCTACGACGAATATGCCTAGATTTACCATTATATAGTTTACTATTAGCTCTTCCAATAGAAGATTGAATATCACAATGTATACATATTGGAGGTACTGGCTTTTCCCAATTTGGAATATCTTCCAAAAAACTTCGAAGCCAATCTGCTTCTTCTTCGGCTTTATCCAGAGCAATAAACTCGGATTCCATTATTGACCTTGCTATGCAAGTTTGTTTGGACGATTTCCATTAAATTGCTTCATTTCCTAGTGTAAACACATATCCACTTGTGGATTTTGTGTCTTTTGACCCAGTTATCCAATTTGCATCACTATATCCTTCTACTATAGAAGGATATTTTTCATAATGCAGCATGTAGTTTTGTGTATATTTTAGATATCTTAGAACTATGATTATTGCTTTCCAGTGATGTTTACCAGGATTGCTGGTATATCTGCTAAGTTTGCTTATAGCATATGCAATATTAGGCCTAGTGCAGTTCATGACATACATAATACTTCCCAGTATACGGGAGTATTCAAGCTGATATATACCATCACCAGTGTTCTTTACCCAATTTTGGTTCATATCTACTGGTGATTTTGCAATAGTTATATTATGCTGCTTGAATCTTTCAAGTATTTTGGCAATGTAATGTGACTGAGATAACGCATATCCTTGTGATGTTTTTATAATTTTTACACCCAAGATTACATCAGCCACTCCTAGGTCTTTCATGTCAAATCTAGAGGATAACATATCCATTGTAGATTTTATTATGGCCTTATTATTTCCTAGGATTAACAAATCATCAACATAAAGACAAACAATGACATATCCAATATTTGGGTGCTTCATATAAACACACTTATCTGATTCATTTATTTTGAATCCATTTGATAACATAGTTTCATCAAATTTCTCATGCCATTGTTTTGGTGCTTGTTTAAGGCCTTAAAGTGATTTTACTAACTTACACACCTTATTTTCATTTCCTGGGCTTAGAAACCCTTCAGGTTGCTGCATATATATTTCTACTTCCAGTTCACCATTTAAAAATGAAGTTTTCGCATCCATTTGGTGTATTTCCAAATTCAGTATGGATGCTATTGCTATAAGCATCCTAATTGATGTGATTCTAGTTACTGGTGAGTATGTATCAAAGTAATCTAGATCTTCCTTTTGTCTAAATCCTTTTATTACAAGTCTTGCCTTATACTTGTCGATTGAGCCGTCAGCCTTTAGTTTTTTCCTGAATATCCATTTATAACCTAGTGGTTTTTATCCTTTGGGTAGATCCACTAGTTCCCATGTATGGTTTTGTAAAATAGATTCTATTTCACTGTTGACGGCCTCCTTCCAGTAAGGAGCATCGGGAGATGACATTGCTTGCTGATAAGTTAGAGGTTCTTTTTCTATCATATATGCACAGAAATCCGGTCCAAAGGTTTTAGAGGTCCTTTGTCGTTTGCTCCTTCTTGGTTCCTCTATCTCTAATTCAACATTCCTTTCAAACGTGGTTTGATCAATAGTATCCTCAGGAGTATCAGTATCTTTTGGTCTCTTTTGAACAATAGTTTCAATCGAATTTTTAAGAGGAAAAATATGTTCAAAAAATCTGGCATTTCGAGACTCGATAATGGTGTTTTCATGAATGTCATCAATTTCAGATTTGTACACCAAAAATCGATATGCACTACTATTATGAGCATATCCAATAAATATGCAATCTATAGTTTTGGGTCCAATTTTGACCTTTTTAGGCTTAGGTATTTCTACCTTTGCTAAGCACCCCCACACTTTTGAGTATTTGTAAGATGGAGGTCTGTTTTTCCACAGTTCATGTGGTGACTTGAAGGTCCTTTTGCGAGGTACTTTGTTCAGTATATGATTAGCTGAAAGTATCGCTTCACCCCAGAAATTTTCTGGTAATCCAGAACTAATAAGTAGAGCATTCATCATTTCCTTCAGGGTACGATTCTTACGTTCTGCTATTCCATTGGATTGAGGAGAATACGGTGCTGTTGTTTGATGGATTATACCATTTTGAGCGCAAAATTCCTCAAATGGAAATTCGTATTCTCCACCTCTATCACTTCGCAAGGCTTTTATCTTTTTGTTTAGTTGATTTTCAACTTCTGCCTTATATTGTTTAAACGTTTCAAAGGCCTCATCCTTGCTTCTTAGTAGGTACACATAACAGTACCTAGTCCAATCATCGATAAAGGTGATAAAATACCTTTTACCTCCTCTGGTTTGACACATCTTTAGATCACATACATCAGTATGTATTAAATCTAACAGCTCGGTATTCCTTTCAACACGATGAAAGGATGTTCTAGTTAACTTTGCTTCAGCACATGTTTCACATTTATAGTTATGATCTATAGTAAACTTAGGCATAAAATCTAAGTTAACCATTTTTCTCAAAGTACCAAAATTCAAATGGCCTAGTCTAGCATGCCATATATTAAATGACTCAGCGATATAAACAGAAGAATCCATTTTATTCATATCTTTTGGTACAACAGTCATTACATTCATCTTGAATAGACCATCACTCACATACCCTTTACCCACATACACTCCATTTTTAGACAATACAAAATTATCAGAAACAAAGACGAAGTTGAAACCATTCTTGCTCAGCAATGATCCCGAAACTAAGTTCTTACGAATGTCTGGTACATGCAGAACATCATTCAAAGTGAGTTCTTTTTCAGAAGTCATTTTGAGAACCACTTTTCCTTCAACCTTCGACGTGGAGGAGTTTCCCATGAAGTGTTGCTCTTCTTGTGTCGCAGGCTTGTAGTTGGAAAACATCCACTTGTTGGCGCAAATATGTTTTGTGGCACCAGTGTCCACAAACCATTCCTTAGTGTTGCCAACTAAGTTGCATTCTGAGATCACAGTTGACAAGTTCATTTCTGAAACTCCATCCGAAGGCCTATCATGCTCCGTAACATTGGCTTGGTCTTTCTACTTCTTTGGTCCTCGGCAGTCACTTGCCTTATGGCCTTTCTTCCCGCAATTATGGCAGTTCCCTTTGAACTTCTTAGCCTTCTTTGCATTTGGATTATTTTCTCTCTTTCTTTTGTTGTTCCTATCAGTCTCAACAACATTTGCTTTTGCCACCATGGCATTGGTTAACTTCCTTTCAGATTTTCTGTTATCCTCTTCAATTCTGAGTCGAACAACAAGATCTTCCATAGTCATTTCTTTCCGTTTGTGCTTCAGATAGTTCTTGAAGTCCTTCCATGATGGAGGCAACTTCTCGATAGCAGCAGCAACTTGGAATGATTCGCTTAACTCCATCTTCTCATCATGAATCTCATGGATGATAACCTGAAGTTCCTGAATCTGGCTGACTACTGTTTTGGTGTCGACCATCTTGAAGTCTAGGAATTTGCCGACTATGAACTTCTTCATCCCGGCGTCTTCTGTTTTGTACTTTTTCTCGAGGGACAACCAAAGAGTCTTTGCAGTTTGGACAGTGCAGTACACATTGTACACACTATTCTCCAAACCGTTGAGAATATAATTCTTGCAAATGAAGTCAGAACACTTCCAGGCTGTGAGGGCCTCGACCTTGGTAGCGTCGGGTTCGAGTTCATCTACTTGTGGAGGGTCCTTTTTAGGTATTTTTCCAGGCCTAACGTAGTCAAGTAGAAGAGCATCTTTTGTTGCCAGCGCTTAAAATCCTGGCCATTGAATTTTTCTAGCCTCTCTCCATGTGAGAATGGCACAGGCTGTGTAACAAGTGGTCCTGTCGGAGCGGAGGGCAATGGCTGCTTTGTTGTCGAAGTGCTACTGTCTTGAGCCATCGTCTGAAACGATACGACTTCAATTAGTACACAGAACAGAATGAAACAAAGCACAAATTTGTTCTAAGGGAACAACGATATGACTTGAATTTCGTTTCATGATTGTTAAAACTACGCACTAGAAACGGTAGCAAACCGTTTCAAACAGCGTTGCAGAAATATAAATAGAAACGTTAATGCTGTTCTATACACAACTGCAGAAAAGTCTACGCAATGGAATAACAGAAAGACGGTGAGAATAAATCAGATGTACCGATTAGAATGTCCGAGTCCAGCGTAAAACTGTTGGCTTGAAAGGAAATTGCTCCCGCTACGGTGCTTTCGGTTGTAGAGCAATCGCTTCCCAAACCTGAAACGGACCCCTCTGCGATGCAGCGCAGCAATCACAGAGAACGACGAACTCAAGAAGACTGTGAATGCTTCAGAACAGAGGGGGAAGAAGAAGAGCAGAAAAAGGAAAAAAAACTGTTATTTGTGAAATTTATCTTTTTCTTTTTGATTGGACACTACTTTTCTTTTTGGATTTGGTTTTGGAGTTTGGATTGAACTCTTTGTTTTGCTTTCTTTTTGATTTGGCTTTTCCTTTGGATGATTATTTTCGGTTTTGGATGCTGGTTTGGATTTCTGATTCTTTGGTTTTGATTTGGATTTCGGGATTTGGGTTCTGGATTGGATTTTGATTAGATTTTTATCTGGTTTTTGATAAATGGTCGTCAGGTATGGATTATGCCTTCCAAGGGGTGAGTCACTTTGCCCGAACGTGGTAAATTGGCTCATTCAGGTCGTCAAGTATGGACTATGCTTGGCAAGGGTCCGGAGTGACCAGGATTCGGCCTAGGACTTAGGCCTAATATTATCAATTGTTATTTTCAGGTCGTTGAGTATGGACTATGCTCAACAAGGGTCTGGAGAGACCAGGATTCGGCTTAGGACTTAAGCCATGGCTTTGAACAAAGTCCAGGGACACTGGACCACGGTCGTCAGGTGTGGATTGCGCTTGGCAAGAACCCGGAGAGGTTATGGATTCATATATCGACCCGAAGAGGTCCTGGATCTGGTTATTGGCTATTGGATAAGGATGGATTAGGACTCGGCTGTCGAGTTCGAATGGATATGGAATTGTCTAAGGCTTTAGTTACGGGATCTGGAATTGGGCATCGACTCGAAGCAGTCAAGGATGGCATACTCTGGCGATATGGCTATGGACTTTGGATATTGGAATCGGAACTATTCAAAACACGCCTTCTTATCAAAAGGCATGTTTTGGAGGGCAAAGTGTTATCCCACTTTTTGGTCAAAACTGGAATATCAACAAATGGTCAAGGGATGATGGATATTGGGATTGGAGATTGATTGAAAGCAAGGCGGCGATCGATGTCGTCAAAATTTGGTTGAACTCCGATCGGGACGAAATTGATTGGAGATGATGATAAGGGTTTGGAAAGGCTATGTTTCAAATTTCAGGTTAATCGGAGTTCATATGAAGGAATTACGATCGATGCAAGGTAGGAAAGTCATGTTGTTCGAACCCATCAGCATGCATGGATGGTTCGAATCGATCAGGGGTAACGCTCACTTCGAATCGATACACTTCGTATCGATCGGCCTGGGTTCGACTCGGCTACTGCGTATCGATCGAAAGGCGAGGACTTCGTATTGATGCCGCTCGTATCGATCAATATGGAGTCGACTTGATAGTGTTCGTATCAAAGGCAAAGTAGGATGAAGGACAAGTGGACTTCGACTCGATCACTGCATGGATCTCCTTCGTATCTGTATGGTGTACACATGTTAGTTCGTATCGATGGTGGCTCAAATCGATTAAAATTCGTATCGATCAAAGGGAAATGTAAGTTGCTTCGAATCGATTCTGGATTCGTACCTATCAACACGAAGAGAGCGTTCGAGAAGGATACGCGGGGAGTCGACTTCATGGATTCGAAGGATTTAGGGACAGTGTTCGTATCGATTCGAAGCGATCGATACGAACAGGGGAAGAAACGTTCAATGCGGCGAAAAAGGTGGATCGACTCGGAGAATTCGTGCCACATCATCGATGCGCATAAACTTTGGATGGATTTGAAGCAATGGATTCGAAGGAGGTGGATTCAAAGCAATGGAATCGAAGGAGGTGGGTTCGAAGCATGGGTTCGAACCAGGCAGGACACACGGAGCTTTGATCTCGAATCGATCATATCTTCCAAACCGTTGATCCAAACGCAATGAAATTTTTACAGGAGCTTACATACATGTTGAAGAATGTTCACACCAAATTTCACATCGATTGGATGCATTCTTGATCGATTCGAAGTTTACTTCGAATCGATCCCAATGTGGGCCCAATTTCCTAAGGACGGGCGTGTGGGCCCCCTCACCTGCTAGAAGCGGTCTACCAGATTTTTAGGAGAAATATCAGCCTCCTACACCTATAAATAGAGCCCCTGGTCATTCAGAAAAGGGGTCGGAGAATTTGGAGAGAGAAAGCACGCCCAGACGCTGCCAGAATCACTCCATAACATCATTACTGCTATTTATTTCAAGTTTTGGACTTTGTAACTGCTGTAATCATCTGTAATCATCAAGGATAATCAATAAAAGGATTAAAAACTTTGGAGTGGACGTAGGCCGGAGATAGCCGAACCACTATAAAACTTGTGTCTCTGTTCTTTACTTTTGGATTGCTGTTTAATATTTGCTGGGATCTGAGATTTGTGTTTGAATATCATTGATTTATATTCATACACTGGTGCTTTCACGGTATTCGGGGTTTGTGACCAATTTTGGCGCAAACACTTTGGTGCTTTCACTGAAAAAGACTAGCACCCGCTACATCGGACTTGAAAGTTGGATTTGAAGATTTTAAAGAATTTGGATTCAAGGATAATGACTAGGCAAAATAGTAGAAGGCAAAGGGCTGAGAGAAGCCAACAAGAAGGAGGTCAACAAGCATCCTCCAGAGCTGGGGAAGGACAGGCTTCAATCTACATAACTCGGGATGAAATGGAAGCTATGACGAATTCTTTGCAGGAGAGATTGTTGAAGTGCCAACAGGAAATGATGCAGACTTTCTTCGAGCAAATGAGAGCTGCAGGGATGCAGAACTTAGGAATAGCTACAGCCTCTGTGGATGCAGGACAGGGGACTAGGATCGTGGAACCCAATGGAGGACGAGATACGGAGCCAGAAGGCAATCAACAAGGGCTTGGGGGCAGGCCCACAGGATCCAACACAGGAGGACCTCTGGAAGGAGTTCAACAAGCTAGAGCTAATGTTGCTGCTAGTGAACCTCACGAGGAATATGTACCAGAGTTCCCTCGGGGGCATGGGGGCAACCCCCAACAGACAATACCGGATTAGTAGAAATCATCCGAAGAACTGTGCGAGGTGGTTTGACCAACGGGGACTTGGAAGGAGTGAATAGGAGTCCGTTTGCTTGGGAAATAAGGATGGCTCAGAATCCACCCAAGTTTAAGCTACCTAGCTTGGAGGTATATGATGGTAAGGCAGACCCAACTAATCACTTGATGAGGTATACCAGACACATGGAGGTGCTGGGAGCATCGGAGGAAGTGATGGCCCGATGCTTCCCTTTGTATCTGACGGACTTAGCCGCAATGTGGTTTAGGCAGCTGGGAGAGGGATCTATCAGGACTTGGAGAGAATTGGTGGAAAAGTTTTTGGGACAGTTTCGGGTTCACGTCAAGAGGCCGAAGAATGTGATGACATTAACATCAGTAAAGCAAAGGATGGATGAATCGCTTAGAGCTTTTCTAACTCGATTCAGTGCGGCGGTCGCTTCGGTGGATCGGCCTGATCTATCGATGGTTTTAATGGCAGCAGTATCAGGAGTCAGGGAGGACTCGGATTTCAAGGTATCTCTGATACGAGATCCCCCACAGGATCTCGACGAATTCTTTCACGAGGCAGAAAGGTTCCTTCGACAGGAAGATGCGAGTACGGATTTGAAGGTGAAAAGGGTTAATGCAACTCAGGATGTAGGACCATCCAGCAAAGGTTTGGATAAAGACAAAGGAAAAAGGAAGTTGGACGATGATTCTGGGAACGCTAGGAAGCGATGGAAGGATCCAAAGTTTTCCACATACACAGGATTGAACGAGACGCTAGAGCGAATATACCTGGATGCTCGGAATCGCCTTCCCTACCGGAGGCCGGCTAGGAGAGAACCATCAGAACGGGAGAGGACATCAGGAAGGCACTGCCTCTTTCATGATTTAGATGGACATGATACCAAAAGCTGCAGGCACTTAAAGGATATAATAGAGGAGCATGTAAGGAATGGACAGTTACGGCAATATATCGGAACTCGGAATGCAACGGTGGAGCAGGAGCAACCACCGACTACCTCACACCGTGATGATGTAAGGCCCAGGGATGATGGTCGATTGATCATCCACTGATCAGGATAATATGAAATATGTGGCGAACTACTGGCGAGCAATCTAGTCATTTACACATGTACGGGGACGGAGATAGCCCCTAGGCATGCTCTGAATGATGATAAACTACGATGTTGTGGTTTGTGAAATTTATCTTTTGCTTTTTGATTGGACACTGCTTTTCTTTTTGGATTTGGTTTTGGAGTTTGGATTGAACTCTTGGTTTTGCTTTCTTTTTGATTTGGCTTTTCCTTTGGACGATTATTTTCGGTTTTGGATGCTGGTTTGGATTTCTGATTCTTTGGTTTTGATTTGGATTTCAGGATTTGGGTTCTGGATTGGATTTTGATTAGATTTTTATCTGTTTTTGATAAACGGTCGTCAGGTATGGATTATGCCTGCCAAGGAGTGAGTCACTTTGCCCGAACGTGGTAAATTGGCTCATTCAGGTCGTCAAGTATGGACTATGCTTGGCAAGGGTCCGGAGTAACCAGGATTCGGCCTAGGACTTAGGCCCAATATTATCAATTGTTATTTTCAGGTCGTTGAGTATGGACTATGCTCAACAAGGGTCCGGAGAGACTAGGATTCGGCTTAGGACTTAAGCTATGGCTTTGAACAACGTCCAGGGACACTGGACCACGGTCGTCAGGTGTGGATTGCGCTTGGCAAGAACCCGGAGAGGTTATGGATTCATATATCGACCCGGAGAGGTCCTGGATCTGGTTATTGGCTATTGGATAAGGATGGATTAGGACTCGGCTGTCAAGTTTGAATGGATAGGGAATTGGCTAAGGCTTTGGTTACGGGATCTGGAATTGGGCATCGACTCGAAGCAGTCAAGGATGACATACTCTGGCGATATGGCTATGGACTTTGGATATTGGAATCGGAACTATTCAAAACACGCCTTCTTATCAAAAGGCATGTTTTGGGGGGCAAAGTGTTATCCCACTTTTTGGTCAAAACTGGAATATCAACAAATGGGCAAGGGATGATGGATATTGGGATTGGAGATTGATTGAAAGCAAGGCGGCGATCGATGTCGTCAAAATTTGGTTGAACTCCGATTGGGACGAAATTGATTGTAGATGATGATAAGGGTTAGGAAAGGCTATGTTTCAAATTTCAGGTTAATTAGAGTTCATATGAAGGAATTACGATCGATGCAAGGTAGGAAAGTCATGTTGTTCGAACCCATCGGCATGCATGGATGGTTCGAATCGATCAGGGGTAACGCTCACTTCGAATCGATACACTTCATATCGATCGGCCTGGGTTCGACTCGGCTACTTCGTATCGATCGAAAGGCGAAGACTTTGTATCGATGCCGCTAGTATCGATCAATATGGAGTCGACTTGATAGTGTTCGTATCAAAGGCAAAGTAGGATGAAGGACAGGTGGACTTCGACTCGATCACAGCATGGATCTCCTTCGTATCCATATGGTGTACACATGTTAGTTCGTATAGATGGTGGCTCGAATCAATTAAAATTCGTATCGATCAAGGGGAAATGTAAGTTGCTTCGAATCGATTCTGCATTCGTACCTATCAACACGAAGAGAGCGTTCGAGAAGGATACGCGGGGAGTCGACTTCATGGATTCGAAGGATTTAGGGACAGTGTTCGTATCGATTCGAAGCGATCGATACGAACGGGGGAAGAAACGTTCAAAAAACTTCGAAGCCAATCTGCTTCTTCTGTGGCTTTATCCAGAGCAATAAACTTGGATTCCATTGTTGACCTTGCTATGCAAGTTTGTTTGGACGATTTCCATGAAATTGCTCCATTTCCTAATGTAAACACATATCCACTTGTGGATTTTGTGTCTTTTGACCCAGTTATCCAATTTGCATCACTATATCCTTCTATTACAGAAGGATATTTTTCATAATGCAGCATATAGTTTTGTGTACATTTTAGATATCCTAGAACTCTGATTATTGCTTTCCAGTGATGTTTACCAGGATTGCTGGTATATCTGCTAAGTTTGCTTATAGCGTATGCAATATTAGGCCTAGTGCAGTTCATGACATACATAATACTTCCCAGCATACGGGAGTATTCAAGCTGATATATACCATCACCAGTGTTCTTTACCCAATTTTGGTTCATATCTACTGGTGATTTTGCAATAGTTATATTATGCTGCTTGAATCTTTCAAGTATTTTGGCAATGTAATGTGACTGAGATAACACATGTCCTTGTGATGTTTTTATAATTTTTACACCCAAGATTACATCAGCCACTCCTAGGTCTTTCATGTCAAATCTAGAGGATAACATATCCTTTGTAGAATTTATTATGGCCTTATTATTTCCTAGGATTAACAAATCATCAACATAAAGACAAACAATGACATATCCAATATCTGTGTGTTTTATATAAACACACTTATCTGATTCATTTATTTTGAATCCATTTAATAACATAGTTTCATCAAATTTCTCATGCCATTGTTTTGGTGCTTGTTTAAGGCCATAAAGTGATTTTACTAACTTACACACCTTATTTTCATTTCCTGGGCTTAGAAACCCTTCAGGTTGCTGCATATATATTTCTTCTTCCAGTTCACCATTTAAAAATGCAGTTTTCACATCCATTTGGTGTATTTCCAAATTCAGTATGGATGCTATCGCTATAAGCATCCTAATTGATGTGATTCTAGTTACTGATGAGTATGAATCAAAGTAATCTAGATCTTCCTTCTGTCTAAATCCTTTTATTACAAGTCTTGCTTTATACTTGTCGATTGAGTCGTCAGCCTTTAGTTTTTTCTTGAATATCCATTTATAACCTAGTGGTTTTGATCCTTTGGGTAGATCCACTAGTTCCCATGTATGGTTTTGTAAAATAGATTCTATTTCGCTGTTGACGACCTCCTTTTAGTAAGGAGCATCGGGAGATGACATTGCTTGTTGATAAGTTAGAGGTTCATTTTCTATCATATATGCATAGAAATCCGGTCCAAAGGTTTTAGAGGTCCTTTGTCGTTTACTCCTTCTTGGTTCCTTTATCTCTGATTCAACATTACTTTCAAACGTGGTTTGATCAATATTATCCTCAGGAGTATCAATATCTCTTGGTCTCTTTTGAAAAATTGTTTCAATCGAGTTTTTAAGAGGAAAAACATGTTCAAAAAATCTGGCATTTCGAGACTCGATAATGGTGTTTTCATGAATGTCATCAATTTCAGATTTGTACACCAAAAATCGATATGCACTACTATTATGAGCATATCCAGTAAATATGCAATCTATAGTTTTGGGTCCAATTTTGACCTTTTTGGGCTTAGGTATTTCTACCTTTGCTAAGCATCCCCACACTTTTAAGTATTTGTAAGATGGAGGTCTGTTTTTCCATAGTTCATGTGGTGACTTAAAGGTCCTTTTGCGAGGTACTTTGTTCAGTATATGATTAGTTGAAAGTATCGCTTCACCTCATAAATTGTCTGGTAATCCAGAACTAATAAGCAGAGCATTCATCATTTCCTTCAGTGTACGATTCTTACGTTCTTCTATTCCATTGGATTGAGGAGAATACGGTGCTGTTATTCGTTGGATTATACCATTTTGAGCGCAAAATTCCTCAAATGGAAATTAGTATTCTCCACCTCTATCACTTCGCAAGGCTTTTATCTTTTTGTTTAGTTGATTTTCAACTTCTGCCTTATATTGTTTAAACGTTTCAAAGGCCTCATCCTTCATTCTTAGTAGGTACACATAACAGTTTCTAGTGCAATCATCGATAAAGGTGATAAAATACCTTTTACCTCCTCTTGTTTGACACATCTTTAGATCACATACATCAGTATGTATTAAATCTAACGGCTCGGTATTCCTTTCAACATGATGAAAGGATGTTCTGGTTAACTTTGCTTCAGCACATGTTTCACATTTATAGTTATGATCTACAGTAAACTTAGGTATAAAATCTAAGTTAACCATTTTTCTCAAAGTACCAAAATTCACATGGCCTAGTCTAGCATGCCATATATTAAATGACTCAGCGATATAAACAGAAGAATCCATTTTATTCATATCTTTTGGTACAACAGTCATTACATTCATCTTGAATAGACCATCACTCACATACCCTTTACCCACATACGCTCCATTTTTAGACAATACAAAATTATCAGAAACAAAGACCAACTTGAAACCATTCTTGCTCATCAATGATCCCGAAACTAAGTTCTTACGAATGTCTGGTACATGCAGAACATCATTCAAAGTGAGTTCTTTTCCATAAGTCATTTTGAGAACCACTTTTCCTTTTCCTTCAACCTTCGACATGGAGGAGTTTCCCATGAAGAGTTGCTCTTCTGTGTCGCAGGCTTGTAGTTGGAAAACATCCACTTGTTGGCGCAAATATGTTTTGTGGCACCAGTGTCCACCAACCATTCCTTCGTGTTGCCAACTAAGTTGCATTATGAGATCACAGCTGACAAGTTCATTTCTAAAACTCCATCCGAAGGCCTATCATGCTCCGTAACATTGGCTTGGTCTTTCTGCTTCTTTGGTCCTCGGCACTCACTTGACTTATGGCCTTTCTTCCCGTAATTATGGCTGTTCCCTTTGAACTTCTTAGCCTTCTTTGCATTTGGATTATTTTCTCTCTTTCTTTTGTTGTTCCTATCGGTCTCAACAACATTTGCTTTTGCCACCATGGCGTTGGTTGACTTCCTTTCAGATTTTCTGTTATCCTCTTCAATTCTGAGTCGAACAACAAGATCTTCCATAGTCATTTCTTTCCGTTTGTGCTTCAGATAGTTCTTGAAGTCCTTCCATGATGGAGGCAACTTCTCGATAGCAGCAGCAACTTGAAATGATTCGCTTAACTCCAACTTCTCATCATGAATCTCATGGATGATAACCTGAAGTTCCTGAATCTGGCTGACTACTGTTTTGGTGTCGACCATCTTGAAGTCTAGGAATTTGCCGACTATGAACTTCTTCATCCCGGCGTCTTCTGTTTTGTACTTTTTCTCGAGGGACAACCAAAGAGTCTTTGCAGTTTTGACAGTGCAGTACACATTGTACAGACTATTCTCCAAACTGTTGAGAATATAATTCTTGCAAATGAAGTCAGAACCCTTCCAGGCTGCGAGGGCCTCGACCTTGGTGGCGTCGGGCTCGAGTTCATCTACTTGTGGAGGGTCCTCTGTTAGGTATTTGGCCAGACCTAACGTAGTCAAGTAGAAGAGCATCTTTTGTTGCCAGCGCTTAAAATCCTGGCCATTGAATGTTTCCGGCCTCTCTCCATGTGAGAATGGCACAGGATGTGTGACAAGTGGTCCTGTCGGAGCAGAGGGCAATGGCTGCTTTGTTGTCGAAGTGCTACTGTCTTGAGCCATCGTCTGAAACGATACGACTTCAATTAGTACACAGAACAGAATGAAACAAAGCACAAATTTGTTCTAAGGGAACAGCGATATGACTTGAATTTCGTTTCAAGATTGTTAAAACTACGCAGTAGAAACGGCAGCAAACCGTTTCAAACAGCGTTGCAGAAATATAAACAGAAACGTTAATGCTGTTCTATACACAACTGCAGAAAAGTCTACGCAATGGAATAACAGAAAGACGGTGAGAATAAATCAGATGTACCGATTAGAATGTCCGAGTCCAGCGTAAAACTGTTGGCTTGAAAGGAAATTGCTCCCGCTATGGCGCTTTCGGTTGTAGAGCAATCGCTTCCCAAACCTGAAACGGACCTCTCTACGATGCAGCGCAGCAATCACAGAGAACGACGAACTCAAGAAGACTGTGAATGCTTCAGAACAGAGGGGGAAGAAGAAGAGCAGAAAAAGGAAAAAAAACTGTTATTATTTTCGTTTCTCTGCGCCTCTATATATATACTGGGGAGAAGTGTCTGTTGGCTGTTCAAACGGGTGTGACTGTTGAAAAGGTTGCGACCCTTTAAACCAACATACCCGCGCGCGCCCGTATTTCAAGTTCAAAAATAAACGGTTCAGCGCAGCGAGCCAGAGTGCAGCCTGGAGGCCCATTTAATCACAAGACCCCAAGAGCCCCAAGGCCCAAGGCCCTTATCTTTGACCTATTAATATATATATATATATATATATATATATATATATATATGAGAGCCTTTATGCCTTCAAGCCTTCATGCATGATCCATTCCTTCTCCTCATTTTCTTTTGATATCACTTACCAAGCCTTAGTATATAAGGTGGGATTGGGAAGTGTATTCCCTGATGTGGGATATTGTTTCCCTCACTTATTCATTTCTAATAATCCCCCACATGAATGAGTGGTTATTTAATTTGTTCTGAAATATTGCAAAACACTTATCATATCGGTGAAAGTAGCACAATGGCCTTGAACTTTTCCTAGTGTTTTATCGTTATAACTTACTGGCGAATCAGTGGATTCCATTGTTGACCTTGTTATGCAAGTTTGTTTGGACGATTTCCATGAAATTGCTCCATTTCCTAATGTAAACACATATCCACTTGTGGATTTTGTGTCTTTTGACCCAGTTATCCAATTTGCATTACTATATCCTTCTATTACAGAAGGATATTTTTCATAATGCAGCATATAGTTTTGTGTATATTTTAGATATCCTAGAACTCTGATTATAGCTTTCCAGTGATATTTACCAGGATTGCTGGTATATCTGCTATGTTTTCTTATAGCGTATGCAATATTAGGCCTAGTGCAGTTCATGACATACATAATACTTCCCAGTATACGGGCGTCTTCAAGCTGATATATACCATCACCAGTGTTCTTTACCCAATTTTGGTTCATATCTACTGGTGATTTTGCAATAGTTATATTATGCTGCTTGAATCTTTCAAGTATTTTGGCAATGTAATGTGACTGAGATAACGCACATCCTTGTGATGTTTTTATAATTTTTACACCCAAGATTACAGCAGCCACTCCTAGGTCTTTCATGTCAAATCTAGAGGATAACATATCCTTTATAGATTTTATTATGGCCTTATTATTTCCTAGGATTAACAAATCATCAACATAAAGACAAACAATGACATATCCAATATCTGTGTGTTTTATATAAACACACTTATCTGATTCATTTATTTTGAATCCATTTGATAACATAGTTTCATCAAATTTCTCATGTCATTGTTTTGGTGCTTGTTTAAGGCCATAAAGTGATTTTACTAACTTACACACCTTATTTTCATTTCCTGGGCTTAGAAACCCTTCAGGTTGCTGCATATATATTTCTTCTTCCAGTTCACCATTTAAAAATGCAGTTTTCACATCCATTTGGTGTATTTCCAAATTCAGTATGGATGCTATTGCTATAAGCATCCTAATTGATGTGATTCTAGTTACTGGTGAGTATGTATCAAAGTAATCTAGATCTTCCTTTTGTCTAAATCCTTTTATTACAAGTCTTGCTTTATACTTGTCGATTGAGCCGCCAGCTTTTAGTTTTTTCCTGAATATCCATTTATAACCTAGTGGTTTTGATCCTTTGGGTAGATCCACTAGTTCCCATGTATGGTTTTGTAAAATATATTCTATTTCACTGTTGACGGCCTCCTTCCAGTAAGGAGCATCGGGAGATGACATTGCTTGCTGATAAGTTAGAGGTTCATTTTCTATCATATATGCATAGAAATCCGGTCCAAAGGTTTTAGAGGTCCTTTGTCGTTTGCTCCTTCTTGGTTCCTCTATCTCTGATTCAACATTCCTTTCAAACGTGGTTTAATCGATATTATCCTCAGGAGTATCAGTATCTCTTGGTCTCTTTTGAACAATAGTTTCAATCGAGTTTTTAAGAGGAAAAACATGTTCACAAAATCTGGCATTTCGAGACTCGATAATGGTGTTTTCATGAATGTTATCAATTTCAGATTTGTACACCAAAAATCGATATGCACTACTATTATGAGCATATCCAATAAATATGCAATCTATAGTTTTGGGTCCAATTTTGACCTTTTTAGGCTTAGGTATTTCTACTTTTGCTAAGCACCCCCACACTTTTAAGTATTTGTAAGATGGAGGTCTGTTTTTCCACAGTTCATGTGGTGACCTAAAGGTCCTTTTGCGAGGTACTTTGTTCAGTATATGATTAGCTGAAAGTATCGCTTCACCCCAGAAATTGTCTAGTAATCCAAAACTAATAAGCAGAGCATTCATCATTTCCTTCAGGGTACGATTCTTACGTTCTGCTATTCCATTGGATTGAGGAGAATATGGTGCTGTTGTTTGATGAATTATACCATTTTGAGCGCAAAATCCCTCAAATGGAAATTCGTATTCTCCACCTCTATCACTTCGCAAGGCTTTTATCTTTTTGTTTAGTTGATTTTCAACTTCTGCCTTATATTGTTTAAACGTTTCAAAGGCCTCATCCTTGCTTCTTAGTAGGTACACATAACAGTACCTAGTGCAATCATCGATAAAGGTGATAAAATACCTTTTACCTCCTCTGGTTTGACACATCTTTAGATCACATACATCAGTATGTATTAAATCTAACGGCTCGATATTCCTTTCAACATGATGAAAGGATGTTCTAGTTAACTTTGCTTCAGCACATGTTTCACATTTATAGTTATGATCTACAGTAAACTTAGGTATAAAATCTAAGTTAACCATTTTTCTCAAAGTACCAAAATTCACATGGCTTAGTCTAGCATGTCATATATTAAATGACTCAGCGATATAAACAGAAGAATCCATTTTATTCATATCTTTTGGTACAACAGTCGTTACATTCATCTTGAATAGACCATCACTCACATACCCTTTACCCACTTACACTCCATTTTTAGACAATACAAAATTATCAGAAACAAAGACCAACTTGAAACCATTCTTGCTCAGCAATGATCCCGAAACAAAGTTCTTACGAATGTCTGGTACATGCAGAACATCATTCAAAGTGAGTTCTTTTCCAGAAGTCATTTTGAGAACCACTTTTCCTTTTCCTTCAACCTTCGACGTGGAGGAGTTTCCCATGAAGAGTTGCTCTTCTTGTATCGCAGGCTTGTAGTTGGAAAACATCCACTTGTTGGCGCAAATATTTTTTGTGGCACCAGTGTCCACAAACCATTCCTTCGTGTTGCCAACTAAGTTGCATTCTGAGGTCACAGCTGACAAGTTCATTTCTGAAACTCCATCCGAAGGCCTATCATGCTCCTTAACATTGGCTTGGTCTTTCTGCTTCTTTGGTCCTCGGCACTCACTTGCCTTATGGCCTTTCTTCTCGCAATTATGGCAGTTCCCTTTGAACTTCTAGCCTTCTTTGCATTTGGATTATTTTCTCTCTTTCTTTTGTTGTTCCTATCGGTCTCAACAACATTCGCTTTTGCTACCATGGCGTTGATTAACTTCCTTTCAGATTTTCTGTTATCCTCTTCAATTCTGAGTCGAACAACAAGATCTTCCATAGTCATTTCTTTCCGTTTGTGCTTCAGATAGTTCTTGAAGTCCTTCCATGATGGAGGCAACTTTTCGAAAGCAGTACTAACTTGAAATGATTCGCTTTAACTCCATCTTCTCATCATGAATCTCATGGATGATAACCTGTAGTTCCTGAATCTGGCTGACTACTGTTTTGGTGTCGACCAGCTTGAAGTCTAGGAATTTGCCGACTATGAACTTCTTCATCCCGGCGTCTTCTGTTTTGTACTTTTTCTCGAGGGACAACCAAAAAGTCTTTGCAGTTTGGACAGTGCAGTACACGTTGTACAGACTATTCTTCAAACTGTTGAGAATATAATTCTTGCAAATGAAGTCAGAACCCTTCCAGGCTGTGAGGGCCTCGACCTTGGTGGCGTCGGGCTCGAGTTCATCTACTTGTGGAGGATCCTCTGTTAGGTATTTGGCCAGACCTAACGTAGTCAAGTAGAAGAGCATCTTTTGTTGTCAGCGCTTAAAATCCTGGTCATTGAATTTTTCCGGCCTCTCCATGTGAGAATGGCACAGGCTGTGTGACAAGTGGTCCTGTCGGAGCGGAGGGCAATGGCTGCTTTGTTGTCGAAGTGCTACTGTCTTGAGCCATCGTCTGAAACGATACGACTTCAATTAGTACACAGAATAGAATGAAACAAAGCACAAATTTGTTCTAAGGGAACAGCGATATGATATGAATTTCATTTCAAGATTGTTAAAACTACGCAGTAGAAACGACAGCAAACCGTTTCAAACAGCGTTGCAGAAATATAAACAGAAACGTTAATGGTGGCGTCGGGCTCGAGTTCATCTACTTGTGGAGGGTCCTCTTTTAGGTATTTGGGCAGACCTAACGTAGTCAAGTAGAAGAGCATCTTTTCTTGCCAGCGCTTAAAATCCTGGCGATTGAATTTTTCCGGCCTCTCTCCATGTGAGAATGGCACAGGCTGTGTGACAAGTGGTCCTGTCGGAGCGGAGGGCAATGGCTGCTTTGTTGTCGAAGTGCTACTGTCTTGAGCCATCATCTGAAATGATACGACTTCAATTAGTACACAGAACAGAATGAAACGTTAATGCTGTTCTATACACAACTGCAGAAAAGTCTACGCAATGGAATAACAGAAAGACGGTGAGAATAAATCAGATGTACCGATTAGAATGTCCGAGTCCAGCGTAAAACTGTTGGCTTGAAACGAAATTGCTCCCGCTACGGCGCTTTCGGTTGTGGAGCAATCGCTTCCCAAACCTGAAACGGACCTCTCTGCGATGCAGCGCAGCAATAACAGGGAACGACGAACTCAAGAAGACTGTGAATGCTTCAGAACAGAGGGGGAAGAAGAAGAGCAGAAAAAGGGAAAAAAAAAAACTGTTATTATTTTTCGTTTCTCTACCCCAAGGCCAAAGGCCCTTATCTTATATGCATGATCCAATCCTTCTCCTAATTTTGTTTTGATATTACTTACCAAGCCTTAGTATATAAGGTGGGATTGGGAAGTGTATTCTTCGATGTGGGATATTGTTTACCTCACTTATTCATTTCTAACAACTATAAAGGTATAAATTAAAGAAATAGCACGAATGATTTGAATTCTTAATTTTATTTATTGTTTTCTGATGATCTTTGAAAATTAATTTATAAGGCTGAACTTAAACTGTGAGGTAAGGTTGATAAACTACAAACGTGCATCCTTCAACCAACTTATATTCCTACAGTACATGTGAGTAAGATCGACCATCCAATCTGTACCGGTTTTCAAATATACAATCTTATGTTTCGCTTTCTGCTTCTTTCTTTATATTTCCATATGGGTTGTAATATAAGCATCAGCTTGATGACACAGGTAGTTAGATTAACTACAGTTTGAAAACTGTGACGTGTTTAGGTTTAGTAGTTTATCTCCCATACAGCTGACTCTATTAGTTAGGAGCCATTTATGCTCCTACTGACATATGGCAACAATCTATGTATTTACATCAAACATTTATAACAAAAGGACAAGCGGACTTCTTTGTTTTTTGGGTTATAACCATATCAAAGAATCATTATTTTGCTTTCTCACAATAATAAATTACATGCATCATGGTAGATTATTAGTTAGATTCACTATTAGCTCATTATATTCTATCATTTTATTTTTGCTGCATGCTATTGTTTTTTAGTTATACATACAATTGTAGTGTCAACATATAAGATATTGCAAGCGGATTTCTCAACGAACCCTATCTATATATACTGACAAATACTATTCTCTTGTGCATTGGACATAAGAGATGAACAAAAGCAAAGATAAAAAGGGAGGCAAGCTAAGAAGACTGATCCTTAAAGCAAGAGACATGTACACCAAAGGCATCTCAAAGTGCGCTGAGCGAGTAGAACCATGTGATCCGTTCTCGAACCATAGACCAAGCTCGAGCGATACAGATCTTCGGATTCTGATCCAAGAGGCGGAGCTTCGAAGATCACGATCTTATGCTGGGCCAGTGGAGAGCAGTGGATCAAGGGGAGTGGAAAGGGTTACTAGAAGCAGAAGCGCGATGCAGATAAGCAGAATAGATGAGGAAAGTACATGTGAGTTCGAGGAGGATGCAAAGAGCAGACAGTTTTTGATTCCAAGAAGCATAAGCTTTGCACTTGAGGCCAAGAGAAGGAGGTCGCGTTGCGCCTTTGAGGATCGCTTGTATTGGAGGACGGTTAATGCGAACATCGGTAATAAACGTCTTGCATGATCAAAAGGAAAAAAAAAAAGATGGAGTGTTTTGTATATTTTTTGTATGTTGTGTTTATGAATGATGATACTGAACGTTTTCATTGTGTATTGAACTATGCATGGTTGATGGTCATTCCTAGATTCGAATTATGCATATATTTATGCATCATGTGTGTTCTTTGGTTGCTTATACCTTGTAGGATTCACTAAAGGCATATGAACCTGTGTTAGGAGGACATGCTTGTACCTTTTAGTAACAATAGTACATAGAATAGAATCGTGATGCTAGAGCAGGATTTTTGGTTCTTCCTAGTTGCTTGGCGAAAAACACTTAAATTAGGTTTGTTTGTTTGAATTTTGCACAGTTCCTCACATGCTTGGTAATGAAGATTGAGTTTAGAAGAATAAAAAGGTCAATATTATTGAAAGTTGTGTTTGTCAGCTTCTTAATGTTTAAATCAAATGATCATGTACCTAACATTTGCCGGCCTTTTGGTGAATTATGGAAAGAGATGTATAAGAATACGAACAAGGTAACAATCAAGCCGCGTAATTATTTTTTCCTTCATTTTTCCCTTCTAATTAAGTACAAGACTGCCCCTTTATTCACATAGATAGTTTGATTGATGAACATTAAAAGCATCGAACAACCATAATTACTATCATAAGTAAGATTAGGTGATATGCAATCCATGATTTAACTTACTTCAACAGTTTATTACAAAATAGTAACTGGATATTGAATAGTTCCCAAGCTATTAAACACATGTTCAATAAGTTTTCAACTATTGGTCATGAACAAGCATCCAGGCCGATTATACATTGATAATCAAGCATTTTTATTTTAAGAATAAAATAAAATAAAAAATGATTACGACCTTTGGAAAAAATATGCTTTACAGATTACGTACTCATGATATCCGAACTAAGATGCTTAAAATTGATTATAGGTATAGTGTTAACGCAATAGTTTTTCAACAATTCATTTGGATCGACTAAAATAAGTTACTTATTGATTTTTTGAAAGCCAAAATGAATATATTTTGGCTTTTAAAAAGTAAGAAAGCAACTTATTTAAGTCCGTTCAAATGGAAAGTAAATATGTCAATAAACTCAACCGTGTTATTTTAAAACTAGGGCACATTACCTCAATTTATATTCCATCTAAAAATTTCCTCTAACCAAATGATTAACCTTAAGTCTCTAAATTCAAGTCTATTAATATGACAGTTTAACTCAATCTTACCTTCATATGAATTTCAAATATTAGAAAATTGATATCTCCCATTTGAAATATACATAAATTTGACATATTAGATTCATATGTTTTAAATTCAAGACTGTTGAAAAATAATTGAAGTTTCGTTTTCACCATTATATCATAAATTTAATATTCTTTTGAACATGATCAGTATGAAATAAGTGTTTTGGTGTCACATAATGCAAATATTTGCATAAATCAGTACAATATGAAACACATTTTGCAAACGTTCATACTTTACGTACGCGATCAAATACTAACACTTTTCTCAAATTTGGAATATCCACCTAGAATTATATTTTCAATATTCAATGACAATTTTTGTAGCCTTCCAACAATATTGATATGTTATATCACTACTAGAAAATACTTCAATTTCCTACGTAAAGTTTCCGACGTCTTTCCTACGCCAGAAGACGGGGCGTAGGGAAGACGTATGAAACAGGTAGAAAGAAGTAAAGGCGTAGGGAAGACGTAAGGAAATTTCCTACGTCAACTTCAATACGTAGAAAAAAAATCGAGGCGTAGGAAAGGCGTAGAAAAATCCCTACACCAAAATTATACCGTGGAAAAGACATAGATAATCTCCTACGCCGTTTTCACGCCTCTGTTAATTTTCTACATTTTCAGATCGGCGTATGAAAGGCGTAGGAAATTCCTTATGCCAAAAATATGCCGTAGGAAAGCGTAGAAAATTTCCACGTCATCCCTACACCCGCAATACACTACTACAAAATGCTTCAATTTCCTTCACAAAATTTCCTACGTCTTTCCTACGCAGACATAAGGAAATTTTCTACGTCTTTCCTACGCCAAGTGAATTGAATTTGTTCCCCAAATTTTTGGCTCTACGTTGAAAATTTTTGGCTCTGAATTTCCAATTTTCGGCGCCGAAGGTCATTCTTTTATTTCACCTAAAATCTTTTTTCTCTTCTTCCTTGCGCCTTTACCAATTTACCTTTCTTTAATTCAGTTTCTGAAGTTCTTACTTTGTTGTACATTTATTTCAATTAAGAAAAAGAAAGCAACATGGGTCTTCTCCTTCAACCCTAGTTAAATCTAAATCAATTCTTGCAAAATTCGTAAATTCTTGATTAGGGAGGTATGTATCATACTCTACATTCTCTATCTAAGTAAACCATCAATTTGGTGATTTGAGTTGGTATTAATTTTTGAATTTTTTTGAAAAAGGGGCTGTTTGGATTAAAATTTGTTTTGAAATTAAAAGGAGCAACAATGTTTATCTTCTGATTCAAGGTGAGAATTTCTCTCAAATCGCAGACGAAAGAAGAGAGCAATTACAATCATGGAAAGCAAGCACGTCATGTTCTTCCAGCTAGTAGCGGTGTAGTCACAATTCCAATGCAGGTCAACCGTCATCGGCGACAATTGGGGTTGATTGCTTTCCTCCTCCGCTAGCAGCTCGAATCGATTCATAGCCAAATTCCTGGAAGATAAGCTCCTTGCCTGTAATTTTTTCTTCTTTAATAACCACATGTTTTAGTAAATTTTTACAATCAGCTAACAAAATCTCCAATCTGACGTGAAAGGGCAGTTCAATTTTCTGAGATATTCTAGCGTTTCGTTTTAACCATACATGTCAGATCAACACTGTAATAGCGATATCCAATAAGCTGTTAAAAGATTTGTTTCCGTACTGTTAAAAAATCAGGTGATTGCGAGTTTCATTCCCTTGTTTACATTGTAGATCAATTATAATGTTCCATTTGCTTATTCTGTATGCTGCAGTTAATTTATTGTCTTTGCAAGTAACACACAAACTGACATTTTTGGGTTAACAAGCATAATTCAGTATATTAAAACACCATTTTGAACTTAATTATCATCTTTAATTAAAATATGAGTACCGTCGTTAGTATATTATTGTTGATATCAATGTATAAGTCAACTGTTTGAGAATGAATATGTGCAAAGATTAATTTAACCCCCGCTTGATGAATTTCCCTCTAGAAAGACTACAAAATAAGAATCTAGATGCATACATGACAACAAAAAGATCCTTTGATAGCCGGTTTGGATATTATAATGACACTGTGAATGGTCATACGTGTATATTTCATTGAAATAACACTGAGTAAATCTACCTTTTGAAGGTTAATTTTATTTTTTGTATACTGACTGATTGTTATATTGTTATTGTTCAATCAACTACAATTTGTTTTTTCTTATCATAATATATAATACCGGGTAAGTTTGCATCTCTTTTTGGAGTGATCATTACACTGAGAAGAGCCCTCAAATTATTTATTTGAGAATCAAACAAAAGACTGCTAATAAACTTGGAAGTTGACACTATAAACATGTTATCAATGTCATATAATCATAAACTGAATCTATGCCACATGGATCATCAGATTGACGATCAAGCAAGGATTACCGAGTCAAACTAAATTGCAGAAGTTAATAGATTTATACAACACAAAATCAAACAAACCAATTAATTCACAATTGTGTATTTTATAGGTGGTGTTGCATTGTGCTGTAACTGACTAGTACGGTAGAACATGTTACGAAAGCATTTGGCTGAATCAAACCAGGCTGCAACGGTAGGATGTAACAATTAGCAGTGGTAGTTTAAAAAAAGTCTGAGGTAGTTCACAATCAGGCAACCAGGCACATGTTAGCTGAAAGTGTGTTTTCAGCCAAGGACAATTTCAGCAAACAAAGTATTCAGTTTAACCCATAACCAAACAAAGATGATACATGCAAAGAAACTGTGGCATGAGGGAGGGGGCTGTACTGTTGCATTGTGGCTTGAGGGATGAAACTGTGGCATGAGGCAAGGGACTACAGTTGCCAGTTAGCTTTGAGTATGGTATGTATGTAGAGCATAAGTTGTGAGGAGATTGAATAAGAAGGTGGGTAGGGGACAGTTTGGTTTCAAGATGGCAATTTGATGGGGAGTTGAATGATCTCGTGAGGGATGAGGGTATTTTTTATTTTTAATTGTAACTGTATGATATCATGTACCATGAATATATTATCGTATTATTTTGACATATAAAAACATGATTAATATTGTTTGACTTTGTAATATGAATGAGATATTTTTTTTTTGAATTAAAGATAACTGATTTGATGTTAACCTTTTTGTTAGAATGTGTATATATGTGTAACAAATTGGTTTTAGTTTCTATTTAATATGATGAAATGAAACACAATAGTAATTTATCAAAATTGTTTTAGAAAAGACATAGGTAGCTAGAGGGAATATTGATGCACCGTAGATGAATGAATGGCGTAGATAAACGTAGGAAATGTAATATGTAAGAATGGCGTAGGGAAAGCGTAGGAAAACAAGGCGTAGGGAAGACGTAGGTAAACGGATGACGTAGGAAAGACGTGGGTAACGGCAGAAGTAAAAATGTCGTAGCAAAATCGTAGAAATAACGAGGCGTAAGAAAGACGTAGCAAAATCATGGCGTAGGAAAGACGTAGGGAACAACCCAACGGATGGCGTATGTAAAACGTAGGCATTTTATTAGCTACGCAAGTTTTACCCACGCCAAAATTGGCTTAAGGGTTACGTAGTTAATGCATTTACCTACGCCCCGCCTACGCCATTTTGGCGTAGGTAAACCGCAGTTTTCTTGTTGTGTATAATCTGGTCAAGTTGTTCTAGTGTAGGTTTTTCGCAATTCGAACAAAAAATTGCGTTGCATTTTTCTATACTTATATGAAATTCAAAGCATTAATTGCAAATATTTTAGTACACCCGCAAAATAATTTTTTTATCAATACATATACGAATCTTGTTGATAAAAGCATAGATTTTACGATTTAACGTTGGAAGGAATACTCATGACTTTTCCATGAAAAGATACATAGGGTTGTATGTTAAAAGTGATGTCGGTATTTATAATGTGATACGTAAAAGTAGGGATTTAATTTGTAAGTTGTCCATGGAAGATTCTTTTAAAAAAAATCATAGTCCGAGTAGTAAAGTTAGAGGATTCAGATGGTGTGCCACAACCTAGGGCTGCACAAAGTATGAGTCGAGTCGGGTTTGACCAAATACTTCACCCGATCCGTATAGGTATGGGTTAAACATAGTTCAACCTGTATCCGACCCTATATGAGGTTGGATATGGGTCGGGTTGAAGTATGGATTGGGACGGGTTTAGTAGGGTTGTGTTGCATTAATCTAATACAAAAATGAGAATATAAAGAAAAAAATTAAAATATAATATTAAAATATTAGTTTAAAATATCAAATTTTAGCTAGCATAAATTAAATATAACTGATTCACTACAATACATATTTATTAGAATTTCATTATAAAATACATCATACAATATTAATCACTACATATTAGAGTAAGAATTCGATTTCAAAATACATTAAAATGCTCTTCGAAATCTCTTAGCCAATTCTATGTATTTTGGACTGACATCAAATATGCTTTTTCGGTATATTTATTCGAGAATGCATAAATTTTATTTTAGATTTTGACCTTTTTAATTTTACATGTGTTGATATTAAATTAGTTTTTTTATATAGGGTTGAGTTGGGTTAAAATAGGGTTGGGTTGAACAAAATATTTCACCCGACCCGTATATAGTATGGGTTACAAATTGTAACCCGTATCTGACCCGAATCAAGATCGGTTGGGTCGGGTTTATGTGGGTTGGGTCGGGTTGGTGGGTTGGGCCAGGTTGAGTATGGGTTGTGTGCACCCCTACCACAACTGACTCTTCTTTTTAAGCCAGCCTAACACAAAGCATCAATTCCTCACGCATTCATTTTTGTTTGATGCTTGGACTCTATCCTAAAAGGTTTTGCCAAATCAAGATAAATGAACCATTTAATACGATGTCCCCAATTATTTCAAGATAAAATTTATGGTCTATATAATGCTTGAAATAGAGAAAATTCTAGAACAGACTAGACAACTATTTTGTAATTGCCTGCACATAGGCAAATGCAAATTAGATGTCAGCAAGCATATGTTATTTTTTTCACCATCAAGGAGCTAGATGGCTACATGTTGGGATCAGGCCGGTCGGAATCAAGTGAAATGAGTATACTTCAATTTATTTATGTATTTTGGATCGTACTGGGTCTATGAAGTCCAAAAGATTGCATTAGATCCAATCTAATTAATTTAAGTAAAATCATATTTTATTTAATTTTCTGATTTATTTAATTAACAGACTTATTTAGATTATTATATAGTTTATGAGTATAACATTATATACTCATATGTGTGTTACGTGCATGTGGAACATAATAATGTTGTATATAGTTAAGTTTATACATAAGTAGATATTCTAATTTATATCTACTATGTATATTCTTATCACTTACTTAAGTTTTTAGCCTGAATTAAAATGAGATAAATATGCGTGTGTGTCTGTAAATCTATATGTATATATAATTCAAAACTAATATTAATAATAATATATTTAAATTAATTTCAAAATTTCACAGACAATGACCAGGTCATTATTTTGAATTTGAATTTAAAATATCTAATAGACTTAGTAAACAAATTTAAAATTTGTTTTAGATCTATTGCTTATATATATAAATATATTCAATTCAAAATTAGTATTAAAAATAATATATTTAAAATTAATTTCAAAATACCATAAATAATGACCTGGCCTTTAATTTGAATTTGAATTTAAAATGTCTAATAAGCTCAGTAAATTCATTAAAAATTCAAACAAGATCATCTAAAATTTGAATTCAAATTCTAAAATCATATATTTACTTAGTGTTATTTAAATCAAAATATACATATATATTGATTTAGTAATAATAGCCAAAAATAATAATTTTTAGTTACACACACATATTCAGTTATATATACAAATAAAAATAACTACATTTAAAATATTTAAAATAATATATATATATAATATATGTCTCGGCCAACAACATTTTTCTAAATGTCAATAATATTATATATTAATATATCAAATATATACATTATATATAATTAATTAAAATTTGGCTATAACATATACCTATAAATAAAACAGTAAATATTTTTTATTTAAATATAGTTTGACCGCAAGTAAAAATTAATTTTTTGTGTCAAAAATATTTTTATATAAAATATTTAAATATAGTTTTAACTTTAGAATTAATTATACTAGCATATGTTTTAAATAGTAAATTATATTTTAAAATAACAAAACCAACACACATACATGCACACACACACATACACACACACACAGATATATATATATATATATATATATTATGGCCGGGAAAAAAAATGACAACAATTTCGTATTATAATATAGGGTTTGTATGATATTGACACTGATATAAAATTTGACATATAAAATAGCAAGTAACAACATATACAAAAGTGGTGATATACATATAACATACATAGATCAATGAATAAGATAAAATAGAATATTATCTTAAGTTAAAGTCATAGTTCACACACTGATCTATACGTGCTCCTTAGATCTCTCAGATCTTCCCTACTGCTACAAATAGAAGACATGCTAATATCAGACCTATTAGTTTTTGAATAATGGGATGTAAATGAAGTAAGAAATATGAAAATGGAAAGAAAGGAGCACGTGAACAATAATGAAGAAAGGGAAACAAAAGTAAACTAAAATAAATAGTTTTAGGTTCCTTTCTATAAGGAGAGATGACCAAAAATACCCGTAACATCCCGATATTTTCAACCATTCGCATTCGCACAAGTGCATAAACAGACACAAATGTCGGAATTGAATTGCTCAAAATATCAAATTGTTAATTTATATTTGAAAAAACTCAGCATATACAGTAAATAAATAAATCACAGAATCATAGACACAGAGTAATATAATAATAAGCATCGGAAACAAATGAATAGTAGTTCATGAAGCTACTATATATATACCAGAGTTAAAACAAGCTACAATAGAAGTCTTGAATACATAGAAGCCTCAATACAATAGTCAAATAACAAAATCTGAATATATCACTGGAGTCAACTGAATAACTGAAAGCTGAATAGATAGATGGATCTCCAAGCGAAGCTCCAACTCCAAAGGTGAGTCTCAAGGGCTGTGACACTCAGTCTGACCCGAGCATAAAGCAAAACACAAAACACTCGAGTCAGGATTAACATTCTTATATCAATAACCAACTCAAGTGAAATATCAACTGAAATACAAATAACTCAAAGGATGTTTGGGATACCCATCCTCTAAGGATCCGTGGAACTATCTACTATGTAGTATAATACACTATTATAATATGTCTATAGTAAAGTAAACTATTAAAATAGCATTAAGGTGTTACCCATATCTCCTTTAGCACATGTTTATATATTCCCATAGTCATACAGTACCGTAACTTCCCCCGTAAATTAGAGGCTTATCAGAGGGCACTCCATAGGTATGGTACAAAACAAACTCGTAGTGGACTCGATATGGTAGGTGATATGGCACAACTAGGCAATGCCAGTGTAGATATACCAATTACACTTTTGGGCCGGTAGCAATGCATGGCCGCAGCTACCGCCCACCTAGATCCACACTCCTAAAAATCTAAGGGTGCACCCAATCAATCATAAAGTAATACAATTGTATTGATGAAGTGTGTCCGATCGGAAGAGCTACCTCACTTGGCCCGTCAATTGCTCCTGTTTTAGCTACCTTAAGCTAACTCACGGGAGTTAGGTCCACGTATATACCTCATATAGAACCGTCGCCAACCATCCTACTTCACTGGAATCTCCACCGCGTATATAGTTGTTAAAGTGGTTTTCGGTATTGGTAGAGAGTATCACAATTACCGATCCCGGTCTCTTTAACAACTAAACGTTATTATATCACCATTGTCATTTCAAAATATCATACTTCAAAACCAAAATATCTTATCTATTTCAAAACCATATCAATACGATATCATTATTCACTTAAAATATCCATTTTCAAAATCATACCACTTTCAAAGTTATAACACTTTCAAATGATAAATCTTTGAAATTCATAACACTTTAAAATCATAATAGTTTGAAATCATAATACTTTGAAATCATAATAGTTTGGAAACCATAACACTTTGAAATCATAACACCTTGAAATCATAATACTTTGGAAATCATAACCCTTTCTATTTAAACAATTTTGATATTAAAATAGTATATATATAATAAAATTGTTTATATAATAAAATAATTCATATGTTAAAAATAATTATACGTTAAAATAGTTTATATTAAAATAATTTGTATATAAAAATAGTTATAAGTAAAGTAGTTTATATATATTAAAACAATTTATAAAATAAAATATCTTTATATATATTAAATGCTTTATAAAATAAAATAGTTTCCTCAAATTTCACAAATCCATTCGATTCAACTCGAATTCAAAAATTCATTTTTAATTATATCTAAATTCACAAATTTCAATTAAATTCAACATCTCCATAAACCATTAATTTATATCAATTTCAATATATAGATTTGCACTACAAATCAGACTATTTCGATTTCAACAGGTTTCAGAGCTTTAAATATTCAAACATTTATAATAACTCAATTTTTAATAAATTCATTCATATTTCAAATTCAACTTTACCATTATTTAATATTGAAATATTCACTTAGTCAATCCAATATCATTTAAATAAAACCTCTAATTACAAATAAACTAAATATTTAAATAAAACCCAAATTACAAATAAACTAAATATTTCCTTCAGTTTATTTAAACCTGAAATATTCATCTAATCACCTCAAATCAAAATCAAGTTATATAATCATATTTTTAAAATCTCAAATTTAATAAATTTCAAATTGATTTTTTCTTAAATAAAGTCCTTAAACGAATAAAATTTCGAATCAATATCTATTTATCTTTCCAACCTTAACTTTATTATAAAAAAACTATTTTTAAAATATAATTTTAAATAAATATTTAAAACATAATGTATACTAATTAAATTAAACTTTATTAAATTAAATCTCATTTTTAAATTTATTATATAAATTAAATCTATATAAAAATCTTAAAAATTATATTTTCAAAACTAGCTTATAAATTTTAAAATTTCCAAAACATGTAAAAAATCTAAAATTTAAACCTTTATAAAAATAACATTGGTATATATATATAGTGTCTTAAAATCAATATTCATTAAACCATATATTTCTTTTAAAACCTTGGAAATCATTTTTTTCAAACATACACACACACACACACCCCAATAGTATCTATATATAATTTTCTATCCTATGGTCAAGTGATACAGATATTTATCATTTCAATCTGCAATTTATATATCTACGGGTATATATCATTTCAACCTGCAATCCCAAATTCAATTCAAATGAAAATCGCTTGGGTTTATCATTTCAACCCATAACAATTTTCCCCTATTCTACAAGATCGTTCGGGTATGTATCATTTCAATCCATAGGGTATTCTATACTAACAGGGAACTTGTAGAGTGATAACATATATGGAAATAATATAACAATCAGCAATAGGCGTATATCATCGGTGATAAAATAAATAACAATTCATGGTGTCAGATATCACAGGTGAACAGATACAGATAATATCATATATATATAGCAATTTAAATAACTAACAATATCATATTTCAATTGTCGTTCAATTGAAATCAAATTTAATAAATATAAGAATGCTAATCGTGAGTGATTGCTCATCTTTCAAGGTTAGAGATGATGAACGAGAATGAGATGAGTTACGAATCCAAGCGCGAATTCCAAAGAAAAGCAAAATTAGTACGAATTTGACGACAAAGCTGATAAACAGGAATCAATGAGAACAATCAATCAGTTTGATAGAGACAGAAAATACACACACATACGTACTATTATTTTAATAAAAATCAATATTTAATTTTTAAACGCCTATAAAATACATCTTTAGAAATATACAAAACTAAACTCACGTACTAGTATATAGACTAATATATACATTATATTTTAAAAAAAAATCTGTATTTATTTCAAAATGACAATGCCCATATTCCACTCAAAAATTAAATTTTCAAAACTACAACTTTCTACAACTGCAACTATTGTTTAGGAACTATACATATAAACCATTAAAACTTGTACATTAAACCCAGAGTAGTATATATAATCAAATATATGTGCAGGCTAATAATGTATATATATGTAGATCAAAAAATAAAACAATATAAGTTAACAAATTAAACAAAAATGTATGCAGACTGACATATATATGTGTGTGTGTACAGGTTAATAAAGCACATTTTATTAAATGAATACATATACTATTTTACTGTAATTCTATATATATTACTGTAAATATATAAACAGTACAACATATATACCATTCCTTCTATAATATCATATATAGTCAGCAAATACCACATGCTACTCCATCATATTTATAACTTATACTCTATATTTAAAATCACATAATCATATACTGAAGAATTTTTTTTTGAAGCACAGCTAGTACATATAATATACGTACAAATATAGGTAAGTTCAAACACATAATAAACAATATATAACTAGTACAGACTTACCAAATAAAGCAACTTATACTAGACCCATTTCAAAAGAAAAAAATGAAAACGAAAATGAAATGAGCAGGTAAACAAAACTTATATATATGTTGAAACTATTATGGATACCTATATATACAACACACAAATTTATACGACTTATAAAATAAAATCAGCAAATCAAAATTTTATAAACATATATATATATATATGTATGTATGTATGTATATAACAATCTTATATAGAATAATGTAGATTATATAAATATTCACGGTAGAACATTATTAAGTAAACAAATTTTCACCTTTCAAACATCTTTTATATATATGCACAAAGTGGTTGAAGCTTGGAAATGGCTGCGAGTTGAAGTCTGAGGCTGGTGCTTGGGGATGCGCCCGATTGGAGGATGGCCATTGAAAATTAAGCGGTGTTTCGAATATCGAATAGGTTCGGTTAGGTCATTCACATATGTGAATTTAGTCAGCAATTAATATTCGAATAATTCAAGTAATAATGTTCCAAGGATGAGGGCAACTGATTGCAATGGGGATAAGGGCAAACTGTGACGAAGTCTATCGGCGATGAAATTTTAGTTCCAGGGAGGAAGAGTTCATAATTAAGTTTCTTTTGAATTAAATTTTTTTAATCTTATTTTAGATTGGGGAATTAAAATTTTGAGGAATTTATATTTTTTGAGTACTCACAAATGAAGGGATGGAAAATGAAATATAGCGCGTTTAATCTTACTGAGTGCATAACATTAGGGTTAAGAAATTTATTGTCTAATTATTAATTCTAACAAGAAGCATTCAAAATTCTGTTCCCTTATGCAAAAAAAATAAAATTTCTCGTCATGTGCATAGGCTATAACATTTGTAATCAAGCAAATAAAGTGATAAAAATAAATTTTTTAATCTAATAATATTTTCTTCTATTAATCTCTCTTATACCATCTCAAATTCATTAATAAAAAAATTGGGCCCAATTTGTGTTCTTGTTATTGAATCTATAATTATTCGTATCAAGGGATCCATAGTCCCTTAACTGGTGTCTCTAGAACATTTCGATAAAACAACACTAACGATTGGTATAAGAGCAAGTAAGTCTTTGAAGGTTAGTCGGTTATGGCAGGATCCAAAGATAGTTTGAATAATTATGTAGTGAATCACTTCAATGGAAAGGTAGATTTTGGAACCTAGAGGCTAAAGATAGAGGCGGTGCTTAAGAAGGCGAAGATTTTTAAAATAGTTTCAAAGCTAGAAAAATTAAACGGTCCGTCAATGGAGGAATTGGAGGAGAGGGAAGAAGAGGCCCTTACCATTGTTCGGTTGTGCCATTCAGATGAGATCCTTAAGGGAGTTTTCCCACTTAAAGGAGAAGAAGAACCTATGGGATTCGTTTACAACTATCAATCAGGATACATCCTTGACAAACTATATGGTTCTTTAGCAGCAGCTATATACGTTTAGAATGAAACCCAAAACCTCATTTTCGAAGCACATAGATTCCCCGATCACTTTTGTGATGAATTTGAACAAATTGGATGTAGATATCAAAGATGAAGCACGGGCGGTCATAACATTATGCTCACTATCTTCATAGTATGGTATATTTATGAATTCCATGATCTATGAAAGGACTACCATTACCCTGGATGACGTTAAAGAAGAGTTGCATAGCGAAGTGTTGATAGGAAAGTTGATGGTAATCAAAGTGGAGATGGTTCAGAGTCTTTGGTTTTGAGGAGGAGAAAGTAGAATAAATACAAGCAAGGTAGTGATATATCGAAGTCTAGATCCAAATATAGAGGGCTTAAGAAAGGGATTTATCACTCATTTAGGAAGCCTAGACAACAGAAGTACAAGTGTCCAAAATTGAAGAAGAAGATAGAGAAGAATGTAGAAGAGAAGACATAAGCATCTAAAGTAAATGTACATACATCTGATGAGAGCAATGATGATTATGTATTTGTTCTTTCATCTAATGAATCTTTTACAAGGTGTTCACTATGGATTATTGACTCTAGAGAATCTTTTCACATGAAACCACATAGAAGTTGTTTCATCACTTATACGAAGTTAATGGAGGTTAAGTTTTATAGGAAATGATGCACCGTATCGTATGATTAGTATTGGAAGTGTAAGGATTGGGATATTTTATGGGATGGTTAGGATTATTACTGATGCGAGACATCTACCATAATTATATAGGAGTTTATTTTCGATTGGAGCTTTTAGTAGTCTTGGTTGAGGGATTTGTAAAAGGCAAGAGTTTGAACGTAGAAGAGTCATCATGAATTTTAATGAAAATTGTAAGGGCAAGGAACTTATTTCTGTTAAATGGGAGTGCTAATATAGGAGAGTCAGCTATAGACATAGGTTCTTCTGATCCAGGCTTGACTCGGGAGTGGAATCTTAGGATGAGACATGTTGGAGTGCGGAGTTTGGAGTTTTTACACGGGCGTGGCTTGACAGATGGTGTTGATCAGTCAAAGCTTAGGTTCTCGAGAGATGTGTGCTCGGTAAGCAGAAGAAGGTTGTGCTTGATATTGGTTTAGACAAGGCTACAGATGTTTTGGAGTATGTACATATTGATATGCGAGGGCCCTCACCAAGTGCGTCGTTAGGTGGAACAAAATATATTGACTATTTTACTAATGATTTCTTGCGAAAAGTCTATGATGTCCAAAGGTTGGGCTTTTTGCACGTTCCTTAAGTAGAAAGTAGTAATCGAGAAGTGGGCCGAGAAGAAACTGAAATTTTTTATATCAGAAAATGGTTGGTGAATTTATATCATATTCATTCTCCATTGTGAGTCCAAAGGTATTAGTAGCCATTATACCATATCGAGTAATTCAAAGTCAAATGGTGTATCAAAGAGGATGAATCATACGTTGTTGGAGACTAGCCAATGTTTGAGATTAACGGAAGGTTTGGAGAAAGGGTTCTTGGTTGTGGACTTTCTATGGTGGTTTTCTCATCAACTGCACTCATTCTCCTTCCATAGATATGAAAATCCCTAAGGGTGTATAAAAGGGTAAGTTAGGTTTGTGCCTCAGAGTGTTGTCGGATAGTCGTGGATTAAATAAAACTTGTCCTACATTGCAAGATATATGGAGAAAGAGCGTTTTTTTTCATGTGTGTGTGTACTAGATTGGTGTCACGTATCACTGGAATTTTCTTTTGGTACAAAAATGTATTTCCATAATGATGTATGTGCTCGCATAAGAGGCAATAGAGGGATGTTCATTGAGATATCTACAAGGGAATGGGTTTGTGTGAGTAGATGGTGTTGGGTATAGGGACGGTGCATATGATGACCACAGAGCGCGAGTGCAAATATAGTGTGCAACCGAAGATAGCTTCATCAATGGACTACCACCAACACTTAATGAAGCGCGTAGGTATGGACATCAGGTGTGTGCGAAAATATCAAAATTTAACATTGTACCATAGCTCCAGGTTCATTGGACTGATATGCAAGCATAACTGAAAAATGGATCTAGGATTATGATTAAGCAAGGAATGCTAATCAAGGTGGAGATTATGGTAGAAGCAGTCCGACCCACTACTGATAAAAGGTGTACTCGATGTTCAACTTGATCCACTGTTTGAGTACTCAATATAACTCCAAATTGTGATAACTGCCATATACCACCGACGCCCAATATACATGTATAATACGCTGTAGTGGTGCTTGGTCAATGCGGGGCGACTATCAAGGGTTTGTAAAGTAAATAAACAATACAGAATCTTTCGCATATCCCACAACACATCGAATCGAATAAAATATAGGGAGAATTAGTTTATAGGAAAAAATTTGTATTTTTGTAGCCTTAAGGACACAACATCCATATTTTATCTATAAGAACAAATATTCTCTCAAAATTAGTCATAAGGACAAACCACCAAAATTACCAACCACCACTCCTCGCGCCGCCACCAGTTGTCATCACCTGCACCACCAGCCTCGCCGCCACTCCCAACACCACCACAATAGTCAAAATCTAGAATTTTAGTAGCAGGTTCAACACTGCTACTATGTAATATCAATTTCCTTTTATAAAATATAATGATACTATGGGTATCACTAATGTCATTATAAGCTAAAATATACATATACAGCTACTTTTCCAATTTAAATTCACTCTTTCATAATCATCATCAATACATATCTTACCATATATAAAGAAAATATGCATCATTATTTAAAAAAACAGAAGACCTGATACTGCACATTGTCATTTATGTCTACTATCAAAGAATTGCTATTATCAGATATGTACGAAATTGCTACTATCAAAAGTACATCTACTACCAAAAAACTGCTACTATCAAATGTGTATAAACTTCTACTATCAAAATGTATATAAATATGCTACTATCAAAATGTATATACAGTATCATTTACTACTACTATCAAAAAACATAAAATATGTATAAAACTGCTACTATAATTCATAAATACTATTAAATATGTATAAACTACTACTACAATTTAAAAAAAAAACTAAAATTCATAAATTGCAGTTACAAACATAAGAAATGCATACTTCATCTATAAAATGGTACATTTGTTCAAAAACTGCTACTAAAAATTCATAAAATGCTACTATAACTAACACTACAATTCATAAACAGCACTGTAATTCATAAATATTATTAAGTATGTATAAACTGCATTGAAAAAAATCATAAAAACTAATACTAAACATATTATCGAAAAAAAACTAATACTATAAGTATTATTTACAAATTTACCGCAACTATACATTATCATTTACTGCTACTATCAAAAAACAAAAAAACTGATTTTGTATAGCATTTTTTACTACTACTATTATAAACCACAAAAACTAATGGTATACGGTATCTTTTATGATTACTATCAAAAAAATGGTACTATATGATTTACTACTACTAATCTTTTTCCAAAATTTCAAGTTCTTCTCCAACTCCATCATATCACCGTCAACCCCCAATATTTTGCACAACCTATTTGAAAAGCCTTTATTTACGTTATCTTCTATTCACTTTGAACCTAAAAGAAATTCGCCTCTTTCAAAACTCGTCGCTAATCTCCTCAATCAACATTGTACAAAGGGTATACATCGTTTGAGATCTCTCACGGTTGCCTTCGCAAATTGCTCATCGCTTAGAGATATGCAGCCTTTCAGATTGAATTACTGTTTATTTGCTTGATTTGAGTTGCTACCTTGCTTTATCGATGAGAAGAAATCGCCATCTCATTTATGCTTTGCCTGATTTGATTTTGAGATGTCGCTGCTTGTATATTTCTATCCTAGTGGCTAATTTTAAAAAGCATGTCCTTAGAGCTAAAATTTGTTCAATTTTTTTCCTTCACACTGTTTTCCTATAAAATATAATAGTAAAATTCTTAGATAAAGAACGGATGAAATGGTAAATAACTGAATGAGTAACAGAATCAGCGCAATAGATCCATATAATATACAATATCAAAAATAGAGTTATACATTAAATAATAACTCATAAATTGTCTCTAAATAGTAAGGCACTAGAAAGCCCCATAGTACTGTATAGTCGAATAGCAAATGAGTGAATATACTAATATGAAAGAACAGCCTTCTGCTTGCCATCTGTCTAGCTCCACGTTCTCACCAGACCTGATATCTCTAATCTACTCAAGAGTACGTCGAGTAATAGGAAGCAAAACATAAAACTCCTGGTTAGACAATAGTTTGATGTGAACGGTAATAAATCTCTGAATACTAATATGCCACTATAGTAGGACAAATGGTATGAGAAGCCATACCTGACCTGTCCCTGCGTCCATAGTGTTAGCACTATACAAAATATACGCTACTCTACATCACAATTATCATGATGTACTATACATCAAAGTACCAATGAGAGGCTTGATATATATATATATAAATAATATCAACACCAGGTGACATCCCTAAGGTGATAAACAGTCAAATAAACGTAGCATCCATCATCCATCCTAACATTGACTCAATCAGTGCATTAGGTACGTGATAATTCCAACAAACATTCATGGTCAAGGACTACTCAATGTCCCGGTTCCTCACTACTCGAATCCATGCCTCTCAGTAGGCCAAGATACTAGAATGCCCATTATAGCTGATCTAGGGTAAAAGATTACCCATTATAGAGATCAGATCGTCCATCATGGAGATTAGAACCCGTCATAGCTCAAATAGGTACCATATGTTACCCTTGCTTTACGAGCACTATCTAAACCTTCGAATATCATCGATCAATTTGCACACGTCATCAGTAGCAGAGCTCATCTTTGAACTACCCCTAACATTTCCGTTATGAAGTCACTAAGATCGGGAACAACTTTAGACAACCATCATTAGTTGTAGAACACTGTCATGCGTCCTACAACCTTCCTCCCATTTCCCCCCAATCCGACTTATCATCGCTAACTCTACATCTTAAAGTATAGTTATCCATCATCAAAGCCATCACTTCCCCTCATATCATCATCGTCTTCGAGCCATTCATCATCGTTGTTAACAATCGCCATCGATCCATCATCAAGTGACCACAACTCAAGCATTCGAACCCCAAATGACTTGAAACTTGGAATATAGCCTTACGGGTCCTTCCTTATCACTCCATAACGATCTCACCAAGTTTAGGAAAAAAATCAAGAATCATCACCAATACCTAACCTGCGATCCATAGGCTCAGAAATCTCCATTTGTCCATGCTCATCCTGATACCTCCTTTCACATATACGCTAGAACACACCTCACCATGCCCCAATACCATTCGTGAGTCCAATGGGCCAACCTCCATAGATCGGTACCAATCCATGGAAATGATCCAACACTTAGCTAAAATTGTGTGATTTTGGCTCCACTTCTCTTCACACCATTTCTTTGCTCAAAACCACGGTTCACACCCCGATACCATGCTCCAATCCATGGCGCTCCACTAATCCTTGAGTTAGAACTTCTCTACCGATCCATGCATGCGATCCAACACTTGGAAAAATCCACCAATGCACTTGATCCCTCTATATGGAAGATCCCTTCTTCTTTCATTCACGAACAATCCTCACCACTCATAAATTAAGGCAAGTGCCCACCACCGATCCCTAATCTCGAAATCACCACTAAAGCATGCTTCAACGGCTATAACTCAAGCGCTCGAACTCCAAATAACTTGAAACTGTGAGGCTAGTCTTATGGGGCCCTCCTTGTCACCACATATCGATCACTCCGAATTTGTGATAAAAATTAGAGATCATCAACGATCCTTAATTTCTTTCTAAACTAAGTCGTCATTCAATTGACGTTTTCAACAACTCTATTGGTTGCGGAATATGCATATTAATGCTAGTTAAGCACTAGAGGGAGGGTGAGTAGTTTTTTCTAAGTTAGCTAAATATTTTGAAATTTTCTATCAAGTTAAACATTAAATCATAGATTAACAACACAGAATTATACTATCAAACAGTCGAAGATGCAATCACAGATAAAAATACAAGCAGTAAAGAAAAGTAAAGAGTTAGAGTGATGATAGTAGAGATTTTACACTGGTTTGGATTTCTCCTACATCCAATCTTACACGATTGCTCGTATAGATTTCTTTTAAAAAGCCAATCTTTAATCGGGCCGAAGGCAACCCCAAGTACAATCTCGATTTGAAAGCTACGAGTCACACCCTCCTGAATTTTTGAGCTCAGGGTAGACTCCTTGATTTTGAATGGGCTACAAGCACACCCAATAGATTTCTAGTCTAGTAAGCATACCCACTTGATTTGAACGTGCTATAAGCACACCCAAGAAAGTACAAATAAAGCTGATAGTTTTTCTAAAGACAATTGTCTAAACTTTGGATACAATGGATCCTATAACCTCTTGGACAACATTTTGATCTTTGAATTGAGAGAGAGATGTTTCCAAAATAGTAGGAAAGTAATATTGAATCAATACAGAGAAGTATGAATTGATTCTATATGATTTTGAAGAGATCTGAATATATTTTTCAATGAAATTTTTAGGAGAGTAAGAGGAGGGAAGAAAGTAAGTAATTATTTGATAAAAAATTCATTTGCACTCCCCTTTATATATATATATATATATATATATATAGTAAATGGATAGATGTGTCCGTTCGTGAAGAGTTTCGACGAATAGACGCTTCATTCCAAAACTTGAAAAACCAATTAACAAAATGCATGTCGACATATCCTATACCTATATTTTGACATATGGTTGTTAAAAGTGGAAACTATTTTCTTTTCAAATTGTTTTGAAAATCATATATTTTGTCAAATAGTTTGATACTTTGTGAAATAGTTTAAACATAGTTTATAAACATTTTGAACTAAAATTTTTTATAAAATATTTTGAATTATTTTTGTTTCAAAATATAAAAGGTTGGAAATTGGGGATAGAGACCAATGATTGCTACAAAGCACTTTAAGAATATATACTATGACTTTATGTAACAGCCCGCAAATCCGTACCCCTTGAGTCATCTCTATTCTACAACAATCAACTCAAGTTGTACAGAAATACGAACCATTTGGATTTAAGAAGAAGAGGAAGAAGAAGAGAAAACAAAATCAACATCAGAATCTAACCATCGCAGCGGAATAAAATATAATGGATAGTAAATAATCTTTACTCAAAGTCAAATATATCTGTTTACATATATTACATCATCAGAGTACATCAATCACAGCTCACATCAATAACATATAATGGATAAACAACAACTTAAATTGTGGAATATATATATAAACAAGTACGAGAGTACGTATCGACATCCAGCTCGTCTCCTGAGCCCCACAACATCAAATCATGTATCCTATAATACTCGGTCTGACCCGAGCATTACAATTAAATAATACCCGAGCCAGTCTGGAATACCAGCGTGAGAAAATCTCACCCAATTGATTATTAAAGTTTCAAAAATCCTTTGAAAAACAAAAGCATCTCGTACGACCACGCCACAAATAAACATGTCAGGTTTTTACCTTACGATAGCTAAAACAATTTTTATAAAAATCCTCTGATATTATAATAGTGTCTATAGAAAGTAAATAGAATCTAGCTGAAATGCTTGCATCTCACGTTTCAGCAATAGTTGGGCACAATCAAAACCGTACGGGCGCGTAGGGAAAATGGATTCCAACTAATGGCTAGGCACTGGGGTACCACCTGTCACAGTACCTGGTCTAGATCAGCGTACCGAGGAGCCACCCTAACTCCCCTGCAACACAAGACCGGAACCATCCCTTACTGGACAGTCCCGAGCAAGATCACCCCGCGGTTGGGATCAGCAACCGCCCACTAAGCCAAAATAAAGGGACATCTAGACAGGGACGACCTCACCCTCCAGTGGGGGCTACCCACGAAGCCTTGCTGCATATCCCCTGATTTTCAGCCATTCCCATTTGATGAGGCTAAGCGTTACCTTTATAGAACATATTCCTTAGAATGCCCATCGTCCACCTGACGATGTTTCGCAAGCATTCATCCATACAAGTTCGTCCCGGGTTCGAACGGAACCGAAGGCACTATTCCTATTACATCCATTTCGGAAATATACTCAGGATTAGTAGCGACTAGCCCTTGCACTTCACTGCTCCATCTTTGGATCCAAAATCGTTTACACGAAACGTACAAACCGGATCGAAGTGGTTTTCGAGACATAAATCTCGATCCCGGTCTCTTCGAAACGATCAACGCATTGTCCAATATTGATAGTCAGTTATTTAACTATCAATTATATTTAAAAAACAACCATCAACCAATAAATAATTTTCCAAATTATTTATTAATCTCCAAAAAAAAATATCTTCACAAGATATAATTCTATTTCCAATCCTTTTTAAAACCGTTCCAACCCAGTTTCCGCTCACGGAATACATTGCCCTGAAATTTATTTCCTTTGGGACACCAAGTTCAAAATACTTTTGGATTTTAAAATAAATTTTAAAAGCACTTTATTATAGAACATACTTTATAACTTTAAACTCAAAACTACCTTAATACTTTATTAAAATATATGTGCTTTAAGAATATTTTAAATAAAACCACTTTATAAAATGTAAACTAATTTTTCTTTCGAAACATAATACCAAGTCACCTTTATATAATTGCTACATCAATAGATTTTAAAACACTTGCCTTAAAAGTTAAACATTAGAGATAATAAATTTTCTAAACATGCATTTTAAAACCATTGTTAAAAAATTTCACTTAGATTTAAAATTTCTTTGAAAACCATACTTGGCTATTCCGAGAAATACTCTTCTCTTCCACATTCTTTAAAAAATAAATCTCCATTTATTTTTAAAAAAATGTACCATTTCTTTAATAAATTCACACCTGGAATTTATAATTCCAAACCCATTTCACTTTCATAAACCCAGATTATAAAATTCAAAATCTCACTTTTCTTTAATTTCAATTCCAGACACTTAAATAGAATTTACAATTAACTTCTAATTTACTTCACTTTGAAATAAATTCCTTCACTTACTTTATTTATTTAAATTCCATTAACTTTAAGATTTTTACTTCTTTATTATGAGTTAAAACCCTATCAAAATACCAATTTCAAATTTCCAAAATTCCTTTTTATCCTTTGATTAAATTTAACCCTTAATTTAAAAATGACTTCTTTAATATTTAAACCAATATCACTTTAGTTTAAAATTTATTCCCCTATTAATTCAAAATTCCCTCTTTTTCCATATTTATTAAAATTTTGAAATTGCTTTTACTTTATTTTAATTTTCAATTCATTATTAAATTTATTCAAATCCCCGAGAATTTATTTTACTTAAAATTTTATTCTTTGATTCCGTTTCACAAATCCAATTCTATAGATTTTGATAACTCATTACATTGAGATATTCAATCAACCATACCATACAATATTTCAATTATTAATAACATCATCACAGGATATCAAATATTCATAACACAAAATATTAAATGATCTAAATAAATTCGAGGAATCCAGTTGGATCCCTCAAACCTGTTTCCCTGCATCCACAGATGTTAGTACAGTATATAACACCAATTTCAAATATATGCTATACTATACAGCACATCAATCAATTCATTCATTCAAAACATTTATATAAATTTTATCATTTAAATTTAAATTTTAAATTAACTGAGTGAGATTAACTCTCCTTTTATTTTATTAGCATCCATTCCAATCCAGCTTGTTCTCTTTTCAGATTTCACCTTGAATAAACAATTCAAGATTTGTTGATACTTAAATTAATCAAAACAATGTATTACCATTTAACAATTTTAATTCACTAATAATTAAATTTTAACTTCATAGTTTTATTCATTTCCTTTGAGACTATTTATCTACTCATAGATTTAAAATTCTATTGTTACATAAACTTCAATATACAAAGTCTCTATACAATTCACCAAATGTTATCCATATAAATCTCTGTATTTTACTGTCTGTTTATATATATATATATATATATATATATATATATATATATATATATCTGATATAAAATATGCATGTATATTTAAATATATATTTATTCTTATATATCTCCTTTTCAGTACTTACAAATATAGGTGTTATAAATTTTAAATTGAACAAAATAATAAATACCTTGCTGTGCAAAATCGAACGCGCGCTACCTACGACCCAAAGCCTTGCCCTAGCTGCCGCTAATAAGACTGCCACCTCACATGCTCTACCGACCGCCCACGGCCACTCTTGGCGCCAACCCCTGTGGCCCATTGCCGTCATCATCGAAGGCATATTGAGTATCAATCGACGCTCGCCTGCCGTGCCTCCCCACGACCTTCCCAGTCGCACCCCTGTGCTCGCTCTCGACTTCCACGGTTCCCCAATCAAACGCCAAGTACCTCGCGAAACCCTAAACACGAGTTGCTCGCCTGAAGCTCCCATCGGCCTACCGCCGAGCACGAGTTTCCCCCTCCTAGTTCGATGATGACGACGCAATGTCTTCGCGTGTTCGAGCCCGCGAGTCCCCGTTTTTGTTCCGCATATTTTTTTTTTAAATTAAATGCAATCGAACAATTTGGGGGAAGAGAAATATAGGAGGAGGGAGACGCGCGTATCGATCAACAGATTTTCTCGGCCACCATTTCTTAATATATTTTTTTAGTTTAGGGATTCAGCTGATTTGTTTGATAGAGATGAATCTATAAGGGGTCGAATTGCTTCCAAAGGAAGGCAAGATAGCGTGGCAAGGAAAGAATTGGGAAGGTTGAAATGTAAATTGAGTTTGACTAATCAAGTACAGTGTTCACTTATTTTAAATTCAAATTGGAATCGATAATTATCAATTAAATTTTCATCGCGTTTATATATCGTACACTCACACACTAACTCTGATCAATACGAAATTTGAAATCCAATAATAATTCAATATTACGGATCTAATGGAACTGATTTCGTCAAATTCCGAGACCGTGCCCCCGGAAGGCTATTTTTATATTCAAATTAAACGATAAAATTTTAAAACTGAACAAATCACTATTAAATTCAATTTTAAAACTTCTATTATCTTCAATGTTATCAATATAAATTTTACGAGCCTTCAAATTATTTTTAACAGGCTTAAAATTCTGGATTCAACAATTTACTCAACTTCTAATTATTAAATTCTATTATTTAATTATCAATAACAGCGATATTGTAATTCAAGTTAAAATTACTCTATTGAATATTTAAAATCAATTAAATATCCCGATTTTAAATTGTTTAAAAATTCTGGGTCGTCACATTCCTCCCCCTTAAAAGAATTTCGTCCCCGAAATTATTAGTTAGGAAGAATGGTCCAGTACCCATTTACTTTTCCTCAAAACCATCAAGTCAACGTCTTACCAACGATCTTTTTATATAGAAGACTCATTATCTTTCTTACTAACTTCCCAAACTTTTCCTTAGTTTCCAAGTAACTTTACTCATTCAACTATTCAAATTTTAATTTAAAACCAAATTTTGAATTATCAAAATTTCTCAAATTTTTTCTAACTCCCTAAATTTCCGAAAAATCTCGCCAGCGTCTTTTTTGCGCGGCTGACTCAGTACAACTACAAAATGGCTCTACGGCCTCCCAAATTCAAAAGGAAAACAAAAGGCCAAGTGGCTCAATCCAAATCCAAATCCCAATCAAATTTCATACCAAATTTAAATACAAACTTTTTTGTCGGCAATTCAATTTATCATCTTGAATCAAAAACCAATTCTCTTTTCCCTTTTTATAATACCTGCATATCCTGCTTAGCACTAATATCCAATCACAACATTCCAAAAACATTTTATCGACTTTCTTACAAAATGTTAATTATTTTCTCATTCAAATATCAACTTGGAATATATTTGTAATATCAATCTCCAATTAAGAATTCACCATTCCCTTCTTAAGTTAGTATAAGCATTTATATGTTTCTCATACTTATTTTCATCTCCCACTTTAGTTTATATCTATTTCTATTCACATTGATTCTTTCATTTCCATACGAATTCAATTTATCTTTAACTTTAGCTATTGAATTTTATTTTCCATTTATAACTAATTCATGTCATTATTTCAATTAGTTTCATTTACTAACTTATTTCAATTTCCAATTTGAATTCGTTCGTCGTTAACAAAAATTTTCAAAAATTTTCGAAAAATTTTCTAACTCCCAAAATTCCTGAAAATTTTTGGCAGAGTCTCCTTTGTACGGAGGAGCTTTTGCAATTTGACAAAAGAGATAAATATATATATACATCGACCCACACAGTCGGAAAAACTAAAAACAGTTCATATTTCCTAATTTTATTGCGTAGGCGTACCTTATTTATCATTTTAAGCAAGCGGGTTATTATTTTTAGCAAATAGCATAACCAAATCCAGCCACACGGCTTTCAGGTACCTGTACTTACTCAATTTAAACATGTAAGTGCCGAATATATGCAGTTTAACTATATTTCACTTAGTTGCAATGGTTAAAACATATGAATTCTAAAGAAATGCACATCCAACATTTCCCGTAAGCAATTTTTACAACTTTCATGGTAATTCAACTATTTCAATTAATTTACAAACCATTTTCATTCAAATTTGAATGGTTTAAAACTCAATCGCTTACATTTACTTTATCTAAAGCAAACTCAATTCATATTTAATTCCATTGCTTTCAAAATCAATTTACTTTACCCTTATCAACACACATCCAACGACAATTTATTCCATGCAATTTGACGAGATCTATGTGAATAGATAGGTATTTATGTTCATAACCAATTTAAATGGGTTTCAACTCAAATTATACTTAATTCTATTCCATTTTCAATTTATTCACAATCCATATATTCTCCTTTTCATTGCATTTCAGATTTGAATCCATTCATATGCATTCATTCCATATTTGTTTATTCCAAACTATTTTATTTAGCTCGAAGACAATCCGAGCCATTCCATTCAATAACCATTTTTCAACTCATTTAAACCAACACTTCATTTGATACTTATTTATTCCATCATTTATTTATTCAATATAATTAGTTTATCCACATTCACTTAAACCATTCTAATAAACTCGAAACATTCTATTTTCCTTATTGTCTCAAGTTATTTCAATCCCCTGATAATTTAAATAGTTTACAAATATATTTTTTTAAGCATTTTCATTCCATTAAATATTATCGGCAACACACCGAATTTTATTTCAATTAAAATTTATTTTTACTTGACTTAAATCAAATCCACTATTATTAAACCAAATTTCAAGTTGAATGAAATTCAATTCATTTCCATTTTTTTTAGCATAAGTTTATTCACTCCAATTTTATACCTAAGCCCATTTTATTTTCAATTAAATCCCCCCATTTTTTTCTATTCTTAAGCTCATTTCATTTTGCAAATAAATTTCTCTTCTCAATTTAATTTGATTCTATCTCAATCCAATCTCATTTCAAACTACAAATTTATTAGATTAGTTATTATAAAATTTAACTTTCCAGATTTAACTCATTCAATTTATTACAAGGTCATTTCCAATTTATTTCCACTTATTCGGATTTTTATTTGCCATTCATATCATTACTATTCTAATCCATTTCATTTTTATTCTATACTTTTCAAATTATATTTATTTTGTTAACACTTCAAGTCTAATTTTAATTAATAACTCAAGTTCTGATTCTATTATTCACCTTTAATTTACCATCCAATTTATTAACTCACAATTCAGCTTCATTCTCAATTACTTTCACTTCATCAACAATTTGAATCAATTTTTATTTATAACTTGAGTTTATTTCCAACTTCAACATAAACTCACAATTCAATTTCATTAACTAATTTATTATCTAATTTGTTCTTCCCTTATTTATAATCCAACACTTGAATTTTTTTTATTCCAAATATCACTCCATTTAATTTTCTTAGTTCAATTTAGTTTATAATTCAAGTTTTGATTTTCATTTTATTCTCCAATTCATCAATACTATTTATTTTGGATTTTCTATCCCATTTTTCAATTTATAAGTCACAACATATATTTCATACAATCACACTCATTCTAGGCTTGAATATATTCGTCCTTTATTTTTAACTCAAGCCTTATGCTTATTTATGACCCAAGCATATTATTTTTTTATTTCATGGATTTCTAATTCTTTTACAAGTTATTCTGATTTATTTAACTCAATCTAATTCTTATCCAACTTATTTCCCTGTTATCTAGGTAAAAATTTAATTTCATTCAATAATTCAGCAGAATTTTTATTCCAATTCAATTTTATTTTAACTCGGATTTATTTAACTCAATTCGATTCCAACCTGATTCGAATACAACTGGATATTATTTCAGCTTATTCAATTAATTTCAATCCAGTCGAATTTTTATTTCCAAATCCAAGTTAATTTCAGTTTCAACTTTCCTCTTTAAATTTAAATTCCAACCTTCAAAGCTTATATTCCATTCCTGATTCAAAAATTATCTCAATTTATAAACTTACAACCTATCTCATCAGGATTTTTAAACAACCGGCTTTGGTTTTCAAATCATTTTGAAATCTCCGACATGTCCAATCACATTTCTCAAAAGTCAAACCAATCTTGGTTTTTATTTTCCAACAATTTCCTATGAAATATCAAAAACAAACAGGTTTTCTGAACAAATTCATTTGGCCGCAATCTGTCACTTAGAAACTCGAAAATGAACATCGATGATGCTGCAGTCATCACCGAAGTTATTTTGCAGTGACTGAAGTGAATTCAATGCTATCTCCCTTTCAAAATCAATTTTTAAACAAATTTCCTTTCAGAAATAACCCAAAAACAACAATAATACTATTTACCTCCAAAATACATCCAAAATCTCCGGGGTTTTAAAGTTTTCAAATTCTATTTTAATTCAAATTTTAACTAAAATGCATTTGTATAGTTTATGCTTATACAAATTCCCAATTAATTATATTTCAATTTATAGTTTACATCTATAATTCATATTTATAAATTTCATTCTATAATGAATTTATCCCTTAAATTTTTAATTATATTTCAATTTCTAGTTAAATTTTCACTTAACAATGATAATACTTTAATATCATCATTTCTAACATCCAAGCAACCATATATTAGCTACATAGTTTTCAAAAACTATTCTTTATATCAAAATATGTTTTTGGGTAAAATTATTTCATTTACCCATATTTAAAACAATACCGTGTCGATTGCTCTATTCAAGTGTTTAGAAACCCCTTCAATACAGTTGCGCAGACTGTGTCGACGAAGGCTTATATACCACTCAATAAATCAATCAACACAATATTAAAACAATTTATATTCACTAACAAATACGTAGTCATATTTATTAATATGCTCAAACTCATTTTAGAGTACTACAGACTCTAATTTAAATGAGTAATTCCCACCAGAGCCAAGGTTATCTCCAACCTATGCTCTGATACCAAGTGTAACAGCCCGCAAATCCGTACCCCTTGAGTCATCTCTATTCTACAACAATCAACTCAAGTTGTACAGAAATACGATCCACTTGGGTTTAAGAAGAAGAGGAAGAAGAAGAGAAAACAAAATCAACATCAGAATCTAACCATCACAGCGGAATAAAATATAATAGATAGTAAATAATCTTTACTCAAAATCAAATATATCTGTTTACATATATTACATCATCAGAGTACATCAATCACAGCTCACATCAATAACATACAATGGATAAACAACAACTCAAACAGTGGAATATATATATATAAACAAGTACGAGAGTACGTATCGACATCCAGCTCGTCTCCTGAGCCCCACAGCATCAAATCATGTATCCTATAATACTCGGTCTGACCCGAGCATTACAGTTAAATAATACCCGAGTCAGTCTGGAATACCAGCGTGAGAAAATCACACCCAATTGATTATTAAAGTTTCAAAAATCCTTTGAAAAACAAAAGCATCTCGTAAGACCACGCCACAAATAAAACATGTCGGGTTTTTACCTTACGATAGCTAAAACAATTTTTATAGAAATCTTCTGATATTATAATAGTGTCTATAGAAAGTAAATAGAATCTAGCTGAAATGCTTGCATCTCACATTTCAGCAATAGTTGGGCACAATCAAAACCGTACGGGCGCGTAGGGAAAATGGATTCCAACTAATGGCTAGGCACTGGGGTACCACCTGTCACAGTACCTGGTCTAGAATAGCGTACCGAGGAGCCACCCTAACTCCCTTCAACACAAGACCGGAATCATCCCTTACTGGACAGTCCCGAGCAAGATCACGCCGCCGTTGGGATCAGCAACCGTCCACTAAGCCGAAATAAAGGGACATCTAGACAGGGATGACCTCACCCTCCAGTGGGGGCTACCCACGAAGCCTTGCTGCATATCCCCTGATTTTTAGCCATTCCCATTTGATGAGGCTTGAGGCTAAGCGTTACCTTTATAGAACATATTCCTTAGAACGCCCATCGTCCACCTGACGATGTTTCGCAAGCATTCATCCATACAAGTCCGTCCCGGGTTCGAATGGAACCGAAGGCACTATTCCTACTACATCCATTTCGGAAATATCCTTAGGATAAGTAGCGACTAGCCATTGCACTTCACTGCTCCATCTTCGGATCCAAAATCGTTTACACGAAACGAAAAAACCGGATCGAAGTGGTTTTCGAGACATAAATCTCGATCTCGGTCTCTTCAAAACGATCAACGCATTGTCCAATATTGATAGTCGGTTATTTAACTATCAATTATATTCACAAAACAACCATCAACCAATAAATAATTTTCCAAATTATTTATTAATCTCCAAAAAAAAAAAAAAATCTTCACAAGATATAATTCCATTTCCAATCCTTTTTAAAACCGTTCCAACCCAGTTTCCGCTCACGGAATACATTACCCTGAAATGTATTTCCTTTGGGACACCAAGTTCAAAATACTTTTAGATTTTAAAATAAATTTTAAAAGCACTTTATTATAGAACATACTTTATAACTTTAAACTCAAAACTACCTTAATACTTTATTAAAATATATGTGCTTTAAGAATATTTTAAATAAAACCGCTTTATAAAATGTAAACTAATTTTTATTTCGAAACATAATACCAAGTCACCTTTATATAATTGCTACATCAATAGATTTTAAAACACTTGCCTTAAAAGTTAAACATTAGAGATAATAAATTTTCTAAACATGCATTTTAAAACCATTGTTAAAAACTCTCACTTATATTTAAAATTTCTTTGAAAACCATACTTGGCTATCCCGAGAAATACTCTTCTCTTCCATATTCTTTAAAAAATAAATCTCCATTTATTTTTAAACAAATTTACCATTTATTTAATAAATTCACACCTAAAATTTATACTTCCAAACCCATTTCACTTTCATAAACCCAGATTATAAAATTCAAAATCTCACTTTTCTTTAAGTTCAATTCCAGACACTTAAATAGAATTTACAATTAACTTCTAATTTACTTCACTTTGAAATAAATTCCTTCACTCACTTTATTTATTAAAATTACATTAACTTTAAGATTTTTACTTCTTTATTATGAGTTAAAACCCTATCAAAATACCAATTTCAAATTTCCAAAATTCCTTTTTATCCTTTGATTAAATTTAACCCTTAATTTAAAAATGACTTCTTTAATCTTTAAACTAATATCACTTTAGTTTAAAATTTATTCCCCTATCAATTCAAAATTCCCTCTTTTTTCATATTTATTAAAATTTTGAAATTGCTTTTACTTTATTTTAGTTTTCAATTCATTATTAAATTTATTCAAATCCCCGAGAATTTATTTTACTTAAAATTTTATTCTTTGATTCCGTTTCACAAATCCAATTCTATAGATTTTGATAACTCATTACATTGAGATATTCAATTCAACCATACCATCCAATATTTCAATTATCAATAACATCATCACAGGATATCAAATATTCATAACACAAAATATTAAATGATCTAAATAAATTCGAGGAATCCAGTTGGATCCCTCCAACCTGTTTCCCTGCATCCACAAATGTTAGTACAGTATATAACACCAATTTCAAATATATGCTATACTATACAGCACATCAATCAATTCATCCATTCAAAATATTTATATAAATTTTATCATTTAAATTTAAATTTTAAATTAACTGAGTGAGATTAACTCTCCTTTTATTTTATTAGCATCCATTCCAATCCCGCTTGTTCTCTTTTCAGATTTCACCTTGAATAAACAATTCAAGATTTGTTGATATTTAAATTAATCAAAACAATGTATTACCATTTAACAATTTTAATTCACTAATAATTAAATTTTAAACTCGTAGTTTTATTCATTTCCTTTGAGACTATTTATCTACTCATAGATTTAAAATTCTATTGTTACATAAACTTCAATATACAAAGTCTCTATACAATTCACCAAATGTTATCTATATAAATCTCTGTATTTTACTGTCTGTTTATACATACATACATACATATATATATATATATATATATATATCTGATATAAAATATGCATGTATATTTAAATATATATTTATTCTTATATATCTCCTTTTCAGTACTTACAATTATAGGTGTTATAAATTTTAAATTGAACAAAATAATAAATACCTTGCTGTGCAAAATCGAACGCGTGCTACCTACGACCCAAAGCCTTGCCCTAGCCGCCGCTAATAAGACTGCCACCTAACATGCTCTACCGACTGCCCACGGCCACTCTTGGCGCCAACCCCTGTGGCCCATTGCCGTCATCATCGAAGGCATATTGAGTATCAATCGACGCTCGCCTGCCGTGCCTCCCCACGACCTTCCCAGTCGCACCCATGTGCTCGCTCTCGAGATCCACGGTTCCCCAATCAAACGCCAAGTACCTCGCGAAACCCTAAACGCGAGTTGCTCGCCTGAAGCTCCCATCGGCCTACCGCCGAGCACGAGTTTTCCCCTCCTAGTTCGATGATGACGACGCGATGTCTTCGCGTGTTCGAGCCCACGAGTCCCCCTTTTTGTTCCACATATTTTTTTTAAATTAACTGCAATCGAATAATTTGGGGGAAGAGAAATATAGGAGGAGGGAGATGTGCGTATCGATCAACAGATTTTCTCGGCCACCATTTCTTAATTTTTTTTTAGTTTAGAGATTCAGCTGATTTGTTTGATAGAGATGAATCTATAAGGGGTCGAATTGCTTCCAAAGGAAGGCAAGATAGCGTGGCAAGGAAAGAACTGGGAAGGTTGAAATGTAAATTGAGTTTGACTAATCAAGTACAGTGTTCACTTATTTTTAATTCAAATTGGAATCGATAATTATCAATTAAATTTTCATCGCGTTTATATATCGTACACTCACACACTAACTCTGATCAATAAGAAATTTGAAATCCGATAATAATTCAACATTACGGATCCAATGGAACTGGTTTCGTCAAATTCCGAGACCGTGCCCCCGGAAGGCTATTTTTATATTCAAATTAAACGATAAAATTTTAAAACTGAACAGATCACTATTAAATTCAATTTTAAAACTTCTATTATCTTCAATGTTATCAATATAAATTTTACGAGCCTTCAATTTATTTTTAACAGGCTTAAAATTCTGGATTCAACAATTTACTCAACTTCTAATTATTAAATTCTATTATTTAATTATCAATAATAGCGATATTGTAATTCAAGTTAAAATTACTCTATTGAATATTTAAAATCAATTAAATATCCCGATTTTAAATTGTTTAAAAATTCCGGGTCGTCACACTTTATACACTAAATTATAATCTTAAAATCTTCATTTCTTTGTCTTTGAACTCATGAGTCCTCATTTCTATGTCTTGAGTCTTTATACTATACAAGCTTCGATTTAACACCGATTTAATATTCTGCACTATATATTATATAACGTGGTAAAACATTCGTATTTATATTTTATATGTTTGTATATGGTTATTATCACTAAAATCAATAATTGAGGTATTAACAACCTCTCCGTTTTTTATGCTGACGACCATTAAATATTCTTGTATATAAAATATGATATAACTCCCCCGGAGTTGCATAACTCCCCCTGAATATATGCATGTGAATATTTTATATTTTTCTCCCCCTTTCTCATCAACAAAAATGGATGAAAAAATAAAACTCCCTCTAAATAATATACTTATAAACCATAGAGTGAAAATCAAGAATTAAGTAACATGCTAACTAATATGGGTTTAACTACATAATATTAAGATGAAATATTTAAAACATAAAATAAGGATATTACATATAATATATCAAGATGTAATATGTGAGGCATAAATGAAGAAAATACTATATATTTAATATGATATAATCACGTCATATATCAAGATATTCAATGATCAATTTTAAGTTACATGCTAAATATTTTAGGAAAATAAATAAATAGGGTAATGCAAACTTTATTATTGTGCTAAATTATATAATTCATAATCAATCAAAACCTAATGCCTAGCATAATAAAATCAATAAACTAGATGACAATATAAGGTCAAAATTCAATGATTTGGGTATGGTAAACAGTTCAATACGATATAAATAATAATATTATATAAACCTAAGCATCCAAATTTGACAAAGAAATTTATACATTAAATATATTACATAAGATTCATATATTTACTTAAAGATCATATTAATTATGAAATTTAGTCATAACCTAATCACATTATTTGATAACTATAACTATGTATATGTGAAATTTATATTTAGTAAATTTTTGAAGTAAATATTATTTATTCTTATATATTATTCATTTGTAGAAAGACATGATAATTTATAATAACAATAATTTTTTTATTTAACTTAAGAATAGGAGTAAGACCGTCGATCATATCTTTTAGTGTCATTACGACCTTGAAAATTTTCTTCTTCGGTGAGTATCATCATATGATTGATCGTATAAAAGGTCTACATAGTCATTTGTTATTTCTTCATCTTTCTTTTCTTATTGTGCGCGGTACTTGATGGAATGGATCATATTTATACCAGTATCCATATATATTGGATTCGTATGATTAGTCTTTCAAAAATCAGGCCTAATATTTTAAGATTTTATAATCATGAACGTTTAAATCATGAAAAAGCATGAATGATTGCAATGAAAACATATGTTTAAAAACTGAGATGCTTTACCAAACCTTTTATTTCAAAAAAATTATTCAACAAATCAGAATTCTAAAATTTATTCATAACACTATTATATGTAAGATAACTTGGCATAATGTATTTTGTGTCACATTCATTATTTAAATCACAAGTGTATTAATGTGTTACAGGTGTAAAGACACCTCGCATCATGAATGCATATAAATGATCTCCCTAAATGACAAGTCAACTGATAAATATCATTTTGTTTATGTATTAATGTTTATTTATATAACAAGTATCATATGAAATGGTGCGTTCTTATTGATAGAAGGAATCTATAAATAGAACCTTATTCACACACTCTAAATATATTCAAAAAAAAAAGGAAACACTTTATAAAAGTCATTTGTGAAGAAGTATGACCGGTTATGAAGAGGCATGATTGTTTAAAAAATTAAAAAAGAAAAGCATAACTAGGTAGTTGAAGTGTCAATTCGAATTTAACAAAAAAAAATGCTATATTAATTTAAAGTGGTCATAATTTTTTACTTAGTTATATATACTAATTATATTTGTAAAATACCTTTTTATGTTAGTTTTTTTTGTAAAATGGCATAAAAATTCAAAAATGCATTGGCCCGCGTCAGAAATATGGCTATTGTAACCACCAAGTGTTTGTTTATTTGAAAATAATAAAATAGTTAACTTTCAAATTTGATATGAAATTTTCTACATAAGTAATTCAGAGTATATGTTATCATACAAAAAGGTTTCATGTAAAAATATCCATTTTATAATATTTGATATTTTTCAAAAAATTACGGCATTTAACATGTCTGTTCAACATTTTAAGAGAGTAGTCGATTTTTTTGTGAAAAAATTAAATTATTTAATTTTTTATATATTTTTTATATAGTTAAATATATTAATTGCTTTGTGGTATATATTTTTATGATCGAAAAATGATTTGATTTGATGGCCAAAAAAATTCAAGTTTTGGCTCCTAAATCTTGAAATATAGTCGTTGTAATTTACTAAGTCTTTGTTTATTCAAAAATGGTAAAATAGATAGAATTCGAATTTTGATTCCAAATTTTTTATAAAGTCAAGTATATCTAGCTTATAATCATGTAAAAAAATTCTTTTAAAAATTATTTATTTATAACTTCTGAGATTTAAAACATACTACTGTATTTGGTTTTACTGCCCTGTTTTCAAAGTGTATGGTCAATTTTCTAAAAGTTCTACAAAATTTAAAAAATATAATTATTTTTCTTTGAAATATTATTCTGGACTTTTAATACACAATTCTAATTACAATAAAAATATAATTTTTAAATATATAAATATTTAGAATATTCTATAGATAAAATCATAAGGCATTTCAGAAATTGAAGTGTCTTTTCGATTTGAAAACTAGCCATTATTTTTAGAGAGAAAACTTGTTTTCTACTTATTTAAACCATTTTGGTTATTTGGAACATAGAAGTACTAAAATGTCTTTTTACTTTAAAAAAATCATTAAATGGCAACATATAAGAATTAAATTAAATTTCAAGATTACCGACATTGGTGACATCCTTTATTCCAATATTATTGTTTCCCTTCCAAAGGTTTGTCTTTAAGCATATATATTTGCATTGTTGCTCTTCCTTTCTCTTTATTTTCCATCATGTCTTTTGAATATCCACTATCTAAAATCCATTTATCCCTCTTGGTTTGTGATGTATGACCATCAAGTGTCTGCTCACTATCACTAACATACTTATTCCTATAATTCAACATTATACATTTCTAAGATATCAAGTGGCTTTTCAGAATAATTAGATTCTATTATATTGGTTTCATAAAATTGTTTTTCTATAAAAGTGTTAAAAAGACTAATAATATTACTTGTCATTTAAACCTTTCAAAAATAAATTATGGATTTTTGAAAACCCAGTGCTCCGTACCAAATATGGGTTGTGGAATTATGGATTTTAAGCAAAATAAACACTAGAGTGGGTGAATAGTGTTTTCTAATTTATGTAAATCTTTTCAAGTTAAAAATTAAATCATATGTTAACAATACAAAATCATATTAACAAAAGTTACAGATGCAATTATAGATAAAAAATAAAAGCAGTAAAGCAAAGTAAAGAGTTAGAAGGATGACACTAGGGATTTTATACTGGTTCAGATTTCTCCTACATCTAGTCTCATGCAATTGCTTGCATAGATTTCTTTTCAAATGCCATTTTTTAACCAGACAGAAGGCAAACCCAAATACTATCTCAATTTTGAGGCTATGAGACGCACCCCTTCGTGAATTTTTGAGCTCATAGTAGATTAACTTGATTTGAATGGGCTACAAGCACATCTATTAGAAATCTAGGCTACTAACCACACCCACTTGATTTGAACAGGCTACAAACACACCTAAGCGAATATAAATAGAGCTGATAGATTTTTTGAACACAATTTCTTGAACTTTGGATATAATGGAACATATACCTCTTGAATGACACTTTGATCTTTGAATTGAGATGGATGTTTTCAAAACAGTAAGAAAGTAGTATTGAATCAATAAAAAGAAGTATGAATTGATTCTATATGATTTCAAAGAATTTGAATATATTTTTCAATGGAATCTTCAAAAGAGTATGAGGAGGTAAGAAAGCAAGTAATTAGTTGTCAAAAACTTCATTTGCACTTCCCTTTATACAATAGATGAACAGATGTGTCCGTTTGTGAAGAGTTGCGACGAATAGACACTCCATTTCAAAATTTGAAAAATCAAGTGGCGAAATGTATGTCGACATACCCTATACTTATATATCAAAATATGCTAGCTAAAAATGAAAACTATTTTCTTTTTAAATTGTTTTGAAAATACGATATGTTGTAAAATAATCTGATACTTCGTAGAATAATTTAAACAGGTTTATAAACATTTTTAACTTAAAAAATTTTGTAAAATATTTTGAAATATAGTTTTGTTTTAAAATACAAAAGATTAAAAAATTGAAGATAGAGCTCAAAAATTGTTGTCAAGGATTTTAACAATATATACTACGATACTATATGCTAAGTTACAACCTTGAGATCTTCATTCCTTTATTTTTGAACTCATGAGTCTTCATTTCTTTGTCTTGAGTCTTTATATTGTACAGTCTTCGGTTCAACACCTATATTATATTCTACACTATATATTATATGTTTGTGCCAAAATTGGTTACAAACCCAAAAGGCGGTAAAAGCACCAGTGTGTATATACAGATCCACAATATCCAAGAAAAAATCTCAGATCCAGATAAACTAAGGAATAAAAACGAAGAAAATAGTAAGTTAAATGAGCAAGAAAGAAAAGAACACTAGGTGGTTCGCTATCCCCGGCCTACGTCCACTTTGAATTGACTCTTTTATTCTTTTTATACTGTAATTACAGTTACAAGCCTTTGAAATTAGTAAACAAAATGAAAGAGTTTCACCTAGGAAAGTGGAGGAGATCCCTTTTTTAGTTGCCATATGACTGCTATTATAGGTGTAGATCCAAAAATATCCGTCCCAAAACCTGGAATACTTTTTTCTTACACAGGTGGGCCCACCAGATCGATCTATAGTGACTTGGGATCGATCAAACTATAATTCACATCGATCCAAACTGGCCCCAATTGAGATGAGATCAATCATGGTGGTTCTTGAGTGCATAAGCAAGCTTCTGTGAAAATTTCATAGTATTAGGATTTGTAGAATGAGAGTTATGATCGATCCAAGTTCTAGTTTATAAGCGGGCCGAGAGCTTTGGATCGATCGATTGATCTCCATCAATTCATATCCACCGCCTTTGTATCCATCGATGTCCATGCTGTTCGTATCCATCCACCATCCATTCTTCGTATTGATCCTGTGCTTGCCTGCTATCTTCTTCGCATCCATCTGTTGCCTCTTCCTTCATATCGATCAAATGCTAAAGATACGAACGGTCCAAAGCGGATGTACAAGAAAGAGTATGTGTCGCCCATATTCAAATTCACCTATATATCGATATGAAAGCACTGCTATGAGAACATCGATCCGAAGTCCACATCCATTTTGATCGATCCAAACCAACGGCTACCGTGATCGATACGAAGAGATCGATCCAAAGCCACTTCTCACCAATATTGGTTAATCCATAACTCGAGCGTACGAACTCCGATTGACCTGAAATTCAAAGTGTAGTATTTCCAAGCCTTGTTTATCGTTCCTTATCGATCTTACCTTGATTGGAGCTTGGTCCAATTTTGACGGTATCGATCATAGCCGTGTTTTCCAATCGATCTCCAATCCTGATATTCATCCTTTCTAGCAAATTTGTTGATATCCCGGCCTTGACAAGAAGATGGGGTAACATTTTCCCCCCAAAACATGCCTTATGGTAAGAAGAAGTGTTTTAAATAGCTCCGAATCCAACAACCAAAGTCCATATTCCATCCATAGCCATATCCTTAACCAAATCCACGACTGTTTTGAGTCGATATCTGATTCCAAGTCCGGTGACCAAATCCTTAACCAAGTCCATTTCCATCCGAACCCGACAACCAAGTTTAATTCATCCATATCCAATAACCAAATCCAGGACCTCTCCGGGTTGACATCCAAATTCGAGACCACTCTGGGTACATGCCTAAATCCTAAGTTGTTCATAGCCAATATCCGAGTCCATAACCTCTCCAGGTTCTTGCCAAGCGCAACCCGCACCGGATAACCTGTGTTAAGCAATGCCTTGGTGTTTCTGGTTCAGTGTCCCTGAACTTTCCGTGGCTTAAGTTCTAAGCCAAATCCTGGTCGCTACGGACCTTTGCTGAGCATAGTCCATACTCAACAACTTGAAATAATAAATGATGGATAATATGGTGACTAAGTCCTAGGCCGAATCCTGGTCTCTCCGGACCGTTGCCGAGCATAGTTCATACTTGACGACCTGAGCAAGTCTATTCGCCACACTCGGACGAAGCGACTTACCCCTTGCTAGGCATAATCCATACCCGTCGACAATTTACAAAAAACCAGATAATAGTCCAATCAAAATCCAATGCGACAATAAAAAAATCCAGAAATCCGTATCAAAAATTCATCAACGTCCAAACCAAAAGACAAATGTCCAAGCCAAAATCCAAACTGGAAAACAAACAAAATTAGGAGTTCAAACTAAACTCCAAAACCAAATCATAAAAAAGCAAGTGTTAAAATTAGAAAAAAAGCACAGATTTCACAAACTAGGGTATCGTGGTTTGCCATTGTCCCAGAGCATGCCAAGGGGCTATCTCCATCCCCGTACATGAGTAAGTGACTTAGTCGCCCACTCAGATTCTGCTACTTATTTCATGTCATCGTAATTAGTCGATAACCAATCGACCATCATTCTCGAGCCTTACGCCGTTATTGCCTGAGGTAGATAGTGGCTACCCCTGTTCCACATCCGCATTCCAGGTCACGAAATATGGCCGTAACTGACCATTCCTTACATGCTCCTCGACTATATCCTTTAGATGCCTACATTTGTTGGTATCACGCCCATCCAGCTCATGAAAGAGGCAGTGCCTACCTGATGCCCTCTCACGTTCTGATGGTTCTCTCTTTGCCGGCCTACGGTAGGGAAGGCGGTCTCGATTTTCCATATATCCGCTCCAACATTTCATTCAATCCTATGTAAGTGGAGCATTTTGGTTCTCTCCAGTGTTTCCTTGCCTTGCCAGAGTTGTCATCCAACTTCCTCTTTCCTTTATCCTTGTCTTTACTCGAGCTTTCCCCGGATGGTCCTCCATCCTTAATCACATTTACTTCCTTTAACTTCAAATCCAAACTCACGTCCTCCTGTCGAAGAAATCTTTCAGCCTTGTGAAAGAATTCCCCGAGATCCATTGGTGTATTCTGTATCAATGATACTTTGAAATCCGAGTTCTCCCTGACTACTGACACTACCTCCATTAAAACCATCAATGGATCCCGCCGATCCACCGAAACAACTGCTGCGTTGAACCGAGTTAAGAAAGTCTTGATCCATTACACTGTCCTCTGCTTCACCGACGTCAGTGTCATCACATTTTTCGGTCTCCTGATATGAGCTCGAAACTGCTTCAAAAACCTGTCCCCCAATTTTGTCCATTTCTTAATGGATCCATCTTCTACCTGCCTGGACCACATAGCATCTACATCCATCAAGTACAGAGGGAAACATCGGGCCATAACTTCCTCTGATTCCCCCAGCAGTTCCATGTGTCTCATGTACCTCATCAAATGATCGGTAGGATCAGCCCTTCCATTGTACACCTCTAGACTAGGCAGCTTGAACTCTGGTGGATTCCTAGCCATTTTGATAACACAGATAAACGGACTCCTGTTTATCCTTCCAGATCTTCGTTTGTTAAACCTCTACGCATGGCTCGTCTAATAATCTCAGCTAATACGGTGTTGTCCACCAAGGGTTGTGTGATGTCCTACCCTAAGACCCACATTAGTAAAGAGAATTACTAAGTAATCATGTCTACTAATGTAGAGAATAGGGCTAGTTAAGGGCGACTCTCATGATAATGCATTAGCTAAGAGCTAAGTATGTCGATATTTTTTTTTCTATTACCTCATATATGGTCGACACACCTAGTCCTTAGCTAATACGATACCGTGGTGGTTTAGGACCATTTCAGAATAAATGCAATATACAAATATATATGAACAGTCACAGAACATCAAACCCAGATCAGAGTATACATACATCTCCATACATCATACATATTACAACATACATAAGTAGCATGAACTACAAAATATACATGCACAACCATCCCACAAAATAATAGGTACAATGTCCAAGTCCGAATGAAGTGGTCCAAACAAAAGCAAGCTAACGGATCCAAGAAGGAGTGAGATAAATTCGTACCTAACCTACAACTCGGTCTGACCCGAGTAATAAATATATGGATCAGGTAGGCTAGAACTTATCATTAGAAAAGATAACAGTATTAAGGGGAAAGGGAGGACCATTCCGTTGTTGATAAGGAATGATATAAGTATCATCAAATCATCTCTGAGGTGAGATATCTATAGGTTCATTATGATTTCATAAGGGAATTTAATTGGTTATCTAACTATTGTTTACCTTCTATAGTTATATAAGTAAAATAGGCAAGGATTTGAACCATATAAATAATCATCACAAAAAAGTCTAAAACCTCATAAATCCATCATAATAGAACTCAATGAGAGTTCAAAACATCATATTAGAAACCACCGTAAAACATTCAATACATGTAAGCCTTCATCTTACTCAAGGCTATAATAAACATCCTTATAAAAAGGTGAAATCAAAACATCTAAAACTTCATGGAAAACTGCACGTGCTTACATCATGACTAGTACTATTATTTATACCATAAACATCGTGATGACTAGAGTCAAGTACCATTATAACATCATGAACATCATGATGACTATAATCTATAATATCATAAAGACTCCCAGTCATAAAGACCCAAGTTAATAACCTCACGATGATCGGAGTCGTAGCTACATCGTGATGATTCCAATTGAGTACTCATGTTCCATAGTACTAGTAAACTTCATGAATCTATCTCAACTTCTCGGATAGGAACCTAAAAGACATTGATGTACGTCTCATACCATACGTTCGTACCTAACGGTTTACCAGCCGTTGTTGGTGCCACACTAGTAAAACATCATAAACATCATTAAAATATACTCTGCCTCATCTCATCGGCGAGTAAATACAATACTCTATTCGTCTCATCTCATGGACGAGTACTAGTGGCATCGTGACTTGTCTCATTTCATCAACAAGTAAAAGCCATCATAACACATCTCAACATCGCAAAATTATAATAAAGAAGCTTACCTCATCTCATCGGCAAGTAAAAATAACATCAAGATGGTTATTTATAACCATAATTCCAAATAGAGATTTCTAGCTCATAATTCACCTCATTTCATTGATGATTAAGAAATACATCTAAAAATGGTCTTCATCGAATATATTCCTAAATTGGAGTTCGCAGACCATACAATCTATCCAAAATTTAATAACATCTAAAATCATCTCAAACAGTTCATCGAAAGGGTTTCGATCGTATAAGTCCAATATTAAGCGATAAAGCAAATGCATGTGTCCCATACCATATATTTGACTTTACCATTAATCATCTTTCTCATACGTCCGAAATTCGTAAATGAGTAATTTTATTAGAGAAAAATAGGAATTTAAAACGTTTTTCCAAAAAGGAATATTAAAACCAATATTTGAAATTTCTTTATTTTAGGAAATAAATATATTCTTAATTAGAAAAATAATTTTAAAATATTATATAATAATAATTTGAAATGTCCATATATTTCAAAAATGGTTTAGTGAAACCCATTCTCGAAAACAATGAAAACTAAAAAGAATATTTCAAAACCGATAACTTGAATCCAATACGAATTCAATTAAAATTTATTCCAAAATCAATTCAATTTCTATTTAAATTAGAATTTCAAATTCTCCTAATATAGCTAGCCTACTGATAAGCATCATAGCTCTTAAAAATATCTCAAAACAACATCAAAACCGAATGAGAATGAGAGAAAAAATGAGCTAATACAATTTTAAGATCAATGATTGTTATTGTTGTCATTTTATACTCAGGACAGCAACATACAACCATAATTTCGACCAAGCAAACTTTAAAATTTCAAAAAACTCAAAATACGAAACTTTTAGTACATGATCTAAGCTTTTCAATAAATCTAAAATTATTGAACTTGGTTAAGAAGCGAAAGATTTATGATTCCGTTTCGGATTCAAACATAGAGCAAATGTTAGTTTTGCTCTCGGGATTGCAATAGACTCAATTTTGACCCAGATAACTTCAAAATCATGAAAAACACAAAACATGAAACTTGTAATATGTCATCTAAGCTTTCCATAAAATTTAATATTATTGAATTTGGTTAAGAAACGGAAGAGTTATGGTTAATTCCTTTTTAGATTCAAACACATAGCATATATTAGTTTTGCTCTCGGGATTGCAATAGAAACACTCAAGTTTGACCCAAATAACTTCAAAATTATGGAAAACACAAAACATGAAACTTGTAGTACATTATCTATAATTTCCAAAACATCCAAAACTATTGAATTTGGTTAAGAAACGAAAGATTTATGACCAAAACTATTCCTAGGCATGTGATTGTTGTTGCTGTCGATTTGCTCTCGGGATAGCAATAAACAAGTACGATTTTGATCAAGAAAACATCAAAACTTCAGAAAACTCAAAACATGAAACTTGTAGCTCTATATCTATGCTTTCCATAAAATCTAAAATTATTGAATTTGGTTAAGAAATGCAAAAGTTATGAAAAAATTTATTTCAGCTTAAATCTCAAACAAATTTTACAGAGATGATTTTCTTATATTTTTTTTCTTCTTTTGCCAATTTCTCACAAGATTACCATTTCAGATAGCAAATTTGTGAATTGGCACTCACCTTAAATATTTTGCAGCGAACTCAAGGGCTAGTTGATAGCTTTGGTGATGAATTAAGGCTCTAAACATCTGTAGAAGCTTAAACAAGAACATGCAGTACAATATAAATTGGTTATAGACAATTATATCAAGTTCTATGAATTTTTGATAAATTATTTTTTAGTATTAATGGAGATTACCTTGTATAACCTTGCGTTTGAAGAATTTTCTCTATTTTCAGCAGCAATTTTTGGTGGAATTGGATTTATCATGAAGTGGCCATTGTTTTTCTTAGTTTCTTTTCACCGTACTGAGTATGAGAAGAAGATGAATGAGAAAAAAGTATGTAATGTTAGTTTGTCACCAAAAAAATTTAGATAGTAGGCTAATGGATCCTCCTTTCTACCCAATTAAGCTTAAGAGAAAAATTACTTAGTGAAAATCAAAAATATGTATATGTTTTACTTATTTTAACATTATATACACACATTTTCAACATTTAAAGTCATATAAAATGCATCCATCTTATTGAATTGAAATAAAATAGTTATTGTAATAAAAATAAAAATATCTTTTAACAATAAAAAGTTATTTTTACAATAAAACATCATTTTTAATAACATTTAACATTAACATAATTTTAGTGTAAAAACACTTTTTTAAAATATAACTTGATCAAAAACTATTCTCTTAGTCGAATAAATTGTAATAAATCATTCTAACACTTTTAAAACAACAAAATAATATTTTTCACACAATATTTCATCTTTTATTTTAATAAAAGAACATGTTTTCTTCATATTTTTCCTCTGATATTCAATAAAAGGATAATATTGGCAATAATTACCAATATTATCATATCAACTTAATTAAAATACAATAAATGATTAATCTCACTCCAAAACCTAAAAATAAAGTTTTTAAAACTTTATTTCCATCAATGTGGATTTATTTCAACAATTAAATGTTGAAATACATCACTTGGTAAATTTATTAACTCATATTTACCTAAATTCCAATATTTTCCATTTTATTTAACCAAAACTCCAAACAATGAAATTTAAATCCAATATTTAACTCCAAACATATTGTTTAATTAAACTAAACAATTTAAACCAAATTTATTTCTCCATTACATTCTATTTACTATATTAAATTATAAATGTCGTTATAATTTAATATCGTCAGTAATCTCTAATATCAGGGTTGTTACTGGTTGCCCCTCAAGTCCCCAAGGGAATTTCGGTACATACTCTTCATCACGTACTCTTGTTCTCCTCCCGTCATCTTGTTGTGCGGGGTCACGTGGAATCCCTACATAAATTGGTCTATCATTGCCTGTCCAAACTGTCTAAGAAGGTTCTGCATCATTTCCTCATGCCTTTTCAATAATTCTTCCTGCATAGCTTCCATCATCATCTCCCTCTCATCTCTGGTGGTGAAATCCGAGGCTTGATTTGCCCCTGATAAAGCCTCCTGACTCCCTTCATGCTGACTCCTTTCCGCTCTTTGTCTCCTTGTTGATTGCTTTGTCATGGTTCCTTTTAGATGTGATCCTTTAGATTTCCAAATCTGAACTTCGAATTCGGTATAGCGGGTTCTAGTCTTTCTTGTTAAAAGCACCAAAGTGTTTGTGCCAAAATTGGTCACAAATCCCAAAAATAGTGAAAGCACCAGTGTATATATACATATCCACAATATCCAAGCATACATCTAGATAAAGTGGAGAATAAAATAAAGAAAATAGTAAAATAAAAATGAGCAAAAAAGAAAAGAACATAGGGTTTATAGTGGTTCGGCTATCTCCATCCTACGTCCACTGTGAATCGATCATTTTATTCGTTTTATACTGTAATTACACTTGCAAGCCTTTGAAATCGGTAAACCAAATGGCTGAGTTTCACCTGGGAAAGCAGAGGAAGATCCCCTTTTTAATTGACACAGGACTGCTATTTATAGGTGTAGATCTGAAAATATGCGCCCCAAAACCTGGAATACCTTTTCTCTTGTGCTGGTGGGCCCACCAGATCGATCTAGAGTGATTTAAGATCGACCCAAGTACAATTTGTATCAACCCAAACTGGCCCCATTAAAATTGATCATGGAGGTTCTTGAGTGCATAAGCAAGCTCCTGTGAAAATTTCATAGTATTGGGAGTTGTAGAATGAGAGTTATGATCGATCCAAGTTCTAGTTTGTAAGCAAGCTGAGTGCTTTGGATCCATTAATTCGTCTCCATCCAATCGTATCCACTGCCTTTGTATACATCGGTGTCCATGTTGTTTGTATCCATCCACCATCCCTTCTTCATATCGTTCCCCTGCTTGCCTTCTGCCTTCTTTGTACCCATGCTCTTCGTGTCGATTCAAGCTTTGCATGTTCTCTTCGTGTCGATTGATACGAAAAGGACCGATATGAACTGTGTCTTTGTATCCATCCAATGTTGCCGCCTTTTATGTGTTTCCCTCGTATCGATCATTATCAGATCGATACAAAAATGCTTTTCTAGGCTCTACAACCGTTGCCTTGCATCCGTCTGTTGCCTCTTCCCTTGTACCGATCTAATGCTATAGATACGAACGGTCCAAAGCGAATGTACAAGAAAGAGTATACGTCACCCATATTCACATTCGTCTATATATCGATACGAAAGCACCGATACGAATGCATCGATCTGACATCCACATCCATTTTGATCGTTCCAAACCAATTGCCACCATGACTGATACGAAGAGGTCGATCCAAAGCCACTTCTCACCAATACTGGTCCATCCATAACTTGAGCATACCAATTCCGATTGACCTGAAATTCGAAGTGTAGCCGTTCCAAGCCTTGGTCATCGCTCCTTATCGATCCCACCTTGATTGAAGCTTGGTCAAATTTTGACGGTATCGATGATAGTCGTGTTTTCCAATCGATCTCCAATCTTGATATACATCCTTTCTAACCAATTTGTTGATATCCCAGCCTTGACAAAAAGGCAAGGTAACACTATATAACTTGGTAAAGCATATATTATATGGTTGTTGTCATCAAAATCAATAACTGAGGTATTAACACATTCAAGCATCATAAAATCAAGCAATCATCACATGTAATCTACCTAGCAAGCTACAGGTAAATATATCAATATGAGTCCTAAATCTAAGGGCAATATCCACATTTACACATAGTATCTCTAAGAACACTATAACATCCTGCTATTTCGAACCATTCAAATCGACAATCATCTACACATGTCAAACTTGATTTACTCAAAACAATGTATTTTTAATTTATTATTGGCAAAACTTAGCATACACAGTAAATAAATTAATCATAGAATCACAGACATCGAGTAACGTAACAATAAGCAACAGAATAGATAAATAGTAGTTCATGAAGCTACTACAGAACATCTGAGTCTAATACAACAGAAATCTAATGCATCGAAGTCTCAATATAAATCAAATGACAGGTTTGAACATAAACTGAAAATAACTGAAAGCTGAATAGATATAAGACAGATCTTCAACCGAAGCTCCAAGCTGCAAAGGTAAGTCTCAAATGCTGTGATACACAGTCTGCCCCGAGCATAAAGAAAAATATAAAACACTCGAGTCAGGATTAACACTCTTATGCAAGTAAATCAACTCAAGTGAAACGTCCAAGTAAAATGCAAATAACTTAAAGGATGTTTGGGATTCCCATCCTTTAAGGATCCATCAAACTACCTACATGCATAATACAATACGATACATAGATAACGTCTACAGTAAAGTAAAATATTAAAATAGCGTTAAGGCGTTACCCATATCCCCCTAAACACATTTTTATATAATTCCCATAGTCTATACAAATACTATAAGCTCCACCAAATGGGTGGGATATTCAAGGAGCACTCAATAGGTATGGTACAAACCAAACTTGTAGTGGGCTCGATAAGGCATGTAACAAGGCACAATGCCAAGGGAGTAACTACCGTTTTGCGGATCCAGACTGGTGGTAACGCATAGCAGCTACTACCACTCACCTAGAAACACACTTCCATATTCAAAGGTACACCCAATCAAATCACAAAGTAATAGAATGATATCGAATAAGCATGCTCGATTGGAGGTGCGACCTCACTTGGCCCGACGTGGCTCTTGTTTTAGTCACATCAAGGTGACTCGCGGGAGTCAGGGCTGCATTCATGCCTCAAATAGACGTCACCAAGCCATCCCACTTCGTTTTGAATTCTCCATCACGTGCACAGTTGTTAAAGTGGTTTTCGGTATTAGTAGAGAGTATGAAAATATCCGATCCCGGTCTCTTTAACAACCAAATGCTTATTTTACACCGTGGTTGTTTTCTTTCATTTCAATATTAAAATATCATTGTCATTTCAAAATCACATCACTTTCGAATCATTATTCACTATAAATCATAACAGTTCTTACTTAAACAGTTTGAATATTGAATGTAGTTTATATATATCGGAATAGTTACACATTAAAAAAGTTTATATTTAAAAATAGGTTATGGATTAAAATAGTTTATATATTAAAAAAAGTTTATATATTAAAAGATTTTACATCGAAAATAGTTCAAATTAGAATTGTTTCTTCAAATTTCACAAATCAATTCAAACCAAAATTAGTTCCAAAAATTCAATTTAAATTAATCTAAGTTCAAAAATTTCAATTAAAAAGATTAAAGGTTCAATTCAACTCTCATTAAAACCGTTTTGAATTTATATCGATTTCAAATTCAGGTTTGAACTACAAATTTAAAGCACTTCCAATTCAATAGGTTTCGAAGTTTAAATATTCAAACTATTACAATAACACAGTTTGATGAATTTCATTTATATTTCAAATTCAACTTTTAATTTTATTTAGATCTGAAAATGTTCTCTTAATCATTCATGATAATATTTAAATAAAATCTCAAATTACAGATTTAAATCAATATTAAATATTTAATTTTATTTTATTTAAATTTGAAAATGTTCTTTTAATCGCCTTTAATCAAAATCCAGTTATCAAGTTACAAAATCATATCTTTAGAATCTCAAAATTAATAAGTTTTCAAATTAATTTTTATTTAAATACAATTTTTAAACAAATAAAACTTCAAATCAATTTCAATTTATCTTTCCAGCCTTAACTTATTAAAGCTATTACAAAATAAATTTTTAAAATATAATTTCAAATAAATACTTAAACATATTATATATATATACTATATAAATTAAAATTTATTAAATTATATTATATTAAATTTTTATTAAATTAAATGTTATTATTAAATATATTTTATTTTATTAAATCTTATTTTATTTATTTAAAAATAATAAAATCATAAGTAAAATCTTAAAATTTACATTTTTTTTTCAAAACTTAACTTATTATTTCAAATTTCCAAAGATAAAATTTAAAAATCTAAGATTTTCACATATATTAAAATAAAATCTATATATATATATTATATTTTATAAATCAATATTTATTAAAAACACATATATTCTTCTTTTCTTAAAATTTTTGGAAATCATTTAATAATAGACCAACGGTGTCCGTATATAATTTTCTATCCTATGGTCAAGTGATATGGATATTTATTATTTCAATCCATAAAAATTTAATTTTACGGGTATATATCATTTCAACCCGCAATTCCAAAATTCAAAATCAATAAAATCGCTTAGGTTTTTCATTTCAACCCATAACGATTTTTTCTAATCTATAATATCGTTCGGATATGTATCATTTCAACCCATAGGGGTTTCCTAAACTAACAAGAAACTTGTAGTGTGAGAACAATAGATAATAATATAAAATAACATACATATCAACAACAAGCATATATCATAATTAACGATTTAAATATAATTTATATACAACAGGTTTTTTTTTTTTTGATGCAAACGGGTGTGTAGCGTGGAGCTACACAGCCGATTATAATGATATTAATATATAAGTAGTCCGACCAACAAGCCTGGTCGATAGCCAAACAGCATAGTTCGAGTTTAGTTTTAACATCACTGATTTTAGTACAAAAAATAACTTCCCAGCAATAACTCCACTGTCAAAAAACTTCAACTACTACTAAACAAGGTTCAGAGACTGACGGAGAAAGGTTAAGACTTAGTTGTCTCCTGGCGATGTCGATGAAGCGCTGCCTTCCGCCTCTTCAGAAGAGGACTGAACTGCAGGGAGACGGAACCTGAAAGGTGCTAAGGAAGAAGAATGACCTGTCCAATAAGCGAAAATGTAAGCAATTCTGCAACAAAGGCTAAAAAGGGTGCTGGTTGGCTTGTTGAATAAAAAAGCGTTTCTTTCTTTCCAGATGACCCAACTGAAAATGGCTAGAAGGGAATCAAGGAGTCGATTCGGTTCACCATACTGCCAGTGTTCGAAAAAGTCGTTGATCCAATGAGTACGACCGAAGATGTGACTACAGACTGAGACCCATATGTAGTGGGATATATCGCATTCGAAGAAGAGGTGGCGGATTGATTCAGCTTCAGTCTTACACAAGCTGCAGAGCTGATCGGACGAAATGTTAAAACGAACAATGCGGTCTTTGGTATTAATGTGTCCATGAATAAGACACCATTGAAAAAATTTGACGCGGGGAGGGATGTGGCACTTCCAGACACGGGCGAAGGCAAAGAGGCGACCAGGGTGGTTAAGAAACAAGGAGTACTTGGAGACAGAGAAACCATGAGCAGGAGAGAGTGACCAAACATGACTGTCCTTCACAAGGGGGTCGAGTGATACATGTTGAATCAGGCGCAGTAACGAGAAGAGCTCCGAGAGAGTGTCAGGAGAAAAGAGAGTTGAGGGGCAAAAGCATGGGAGTCCGCGGGCTACCGCCTCCGCCACCGTCAGGCGGGGGAGGTTGGAGTGAGAAAAAAGAAGAGGGAAGGATTTGTGGAGGGGGGAGAGGCTGTGCCATGAGTCAAACCAGAAGAGACAGTTAGCACCATTGCCAACATGGATTCGGATAAAGGAGTTGAAGCGGTCAACAGAGGTAAGAACACCAGTCCAGAAGGGGGAAGACCTATGATGAGGAGCGAAATGGAGAACGAGGAAGGGGTCCGCATTATAATGAGCAGCTAGAATCCACTGTTTCCAAATAAACTGTCCCGGCGAGAGCAGGCGCCAGAGCCATTTTGCTAGCAGAGCTTGATTGAAGGCGATCAGATTGGGGACACCCAGACCCCCATGTTTTTCATGCATGCACACGGTTTTCCAATTGACGAGACATTTAATTTTCCCTCCATTCCAGAGGAAGGTTCGTCTAATGGCATCGATTTTCTTGGAAACCCAGATAGGAAGCTTGTGGAATGAGAGCCAGTAAGTGGGAAGGGCTGAGAGAACAGCCTTAACCAGAACCAATCTCCCAGAAGACGATAAGGTGTGGGCTTTCCATCCAGCTAGTCTAGATTCAATTTTGGCTATAAGAGGGGTCCAGTCAGATCGGTGAAGCTTGGAGGGCCGCAAGGTGATACCGAGGTAGGTTAAGGGAAAGGTGTCCAGACGGCAGTTGAGGGCGGAGGAGATAGAGGGACCAATGGACTCTGCATTTCCAAGCATAATAATGGAACTCTTGTTGAAATTGATAGACAATCCTGAAATTAGTTCAAAGGAGTAAAGAATGACCTTGAGACAGTGAATGTGGTTAGGAGAGGGTGAAACAAAGAGAATTGTGTCATCTGCGAACTGAAGATTGGAGATCATAGGGATAGAACTGGAACTGAGGTGAGAATATGGTGGGTAGATGCCAGATAGGATGTTATTAGAAGTCGCTAGTTTGATCATGCGGTTGAACACATCCACCACTAGGACAAAAATAAGAGGCGAGAGAGGGTCTCCCTGCCTTAACCCCCGAGCTGATTTGATATGTCCTCCAGAAACTCCTCCGATCTGGACTGATGAAGTGCTAGAAAATAGAATGCTTTGAATCCAATTGCACCACGTGGGAGGAAAGCCTCTGTGTTTTAGGAGTTCCAAAATAAAGTTCCAATTAACCGAATCAAATGCCTTAGAAAAATCGAGTTTAAGCAGGACACCAGGGGTATTAGTCGAATGACAAGATGAGATTACTTCTTGAGTCGCTGCCACACAGTCTAGAATATTTCTACCGTGGATGAAGGCTGACTGTTCAATCCCAACAAGCGCTTCCATAAAGGTTTGAAGACGATTAGCAAGGACCTTAGTGATAATTTTGAACGTGGTATTGAGGAGGCTAATGGGACGGAAAGCTGAAAGGGTGTTGGCACCGGCGGTCTTAGGGAGGAGAATGATGTTGGCGTAGTTTAGGCAAGCTATGGACTGTGGGTTGGAACAGAACTCAGCACACATTTCCAGAATATCGCTCTTAATTACACTCCAGAAATGCTTAAAAAAGAAAGGGCCAAAACCATCCGGTCCGGGAGATTTGTTATCATCCATATCCTTAAGAGCGGCCAAGATCTCTTCTTCCGAAAAGTGTGAGTCAATAGGGATTGGTGAAGGGTTAGGATACAGGAGGTTCCAGTCAATATGCGGAAGGGGTGCGGAGGGTTTGCCTAGGATGGAGCGGTAAAAGATAGTGAACAAATTCAAAATATCTGGAGTGCTGGTGACAGAGACGTTCTCCTGAACGATTTCCGGGATAAAAAGGGATCTGCGGCGACCATTAGCACATTTGTGAAAATAAGACGAATTTTTGTCCCCTTCTTTCAACCACTTGGTTTTGGATCTTTGTTTCCATCCAATCTCTTCTTGTTTCATTAATCGTTCAAGCTCTACTTCTAGATTAGAGAGTTTAATTCTGTCATTGTTGCTAAGTGGGGAAGCTTCTTCCAGTATGTTTAGGGTTAGGATGTCATTTTGGATGTTGGTTATACGACTACGTAGAGAGCCCCAGATAGTTTTTGCCCAAGGTTTGAGCAGTCTTCTCAAAGATCTTAGCTTACAGACCATGCGGGCCGTGGCCGAGGAGGCTCTAATTGGTTGGTCCCATGCTCTCTTGATAAAATCTTCAAAAGACGGTTCCAGCAGCCAGAGTCGTTCAAATCTAAAGGGGCGCTTGGATGCAGTGGGAGAGCCAGTATCAAGACAGATGGGACAGTGATCCGATAGGGTCGTGGCCAGGCCCAAACAACTGGAAAGAGGATGAAGGTCCTCCCAGGGAGCGTTGAAAAGAAAACGATCGAGCTTAGCGAGGGAAGGTGATTGACGTTTATTGGACCAAGTGAAAAGACGGTTGTTGATTGGGGGCTCAATCAAGGAACAGGCATTAATAAAAGAATTGAATTCTTCTGAGTCACAAGAAAGGTTTCCTGAGCTTCTTTCTTCTGAGAATCTGGTTGTGTTAAAATCTCCGCCCATAATCCACGGACCATGCAGAAAAGACACGAAATCTGAGCAGCTTTTCCATAGGTCAATTCTATCTCGAGGTGAAAGGGGACCATAGATATTTGAAATAAAATAAATAGTGTCAGAATGCATGTGTTTTAGTGCAACATGAAGGACAGAGGGATATGAAATGATTTGACAGAGTGTCCAGGTGGATTCATTCCACATGGTAATTAATCCACCCCTAGAGCCGATAGAATTAGAATGAGCACAGCCTGTAAGATTGGGACCCCCTAATTGTCTAATTTGAGATGGAGTTGGGTCGGATAGTTTGGTTTCTTGAAGTAAAAGGATATCTAGGTTAATAGGGGACAAGGACAGGAATATTGAGTGTCTTTTGGAAGGGTCCCCTAGCCCACGTACATTCCATGATACAATTTTCATTGGGAGAAGGAGATTCTCTCCTGTTCTAGGGTTTGCATGGCGACATATTGTTCATCCGATATAGTTATTCCCATGCAACGTGCAATTTTTCTGTTTAAATTAGAATTGGCAGATGAAAAAACTACAGTTTTGTAAAAACAACCTGTGTGACCAGGCACGGATCCAGAGTTTCTAGCGCTCCTTCTGACTTGCACTGGAGTGAAATCTGTCCTGTGAGGAAGCGTCGACCACGGTCTTGAGGAAGAGGCCCGATTGGGGTCCACCAACGAATTGACTTCTTGGCTAGGAGAGTGGTGGGGAGCGGGTAGAAAAGCCTCCAGTTGAAATGGCTCTGAGGAAGTGGCTTGACGGTGTAACGGTGACGGGTGGTCAAGATCAAAAGAGGGGTCCCACTCGTTGGGAGTTGGAGAAGCATTGGGGATAGGAATATAGTGAGCTTCCTCATCCAAGATAACTTGCGTCGGAGGGGGCGGCGAGATGGGCTCATAGTTCATAGCATCGAAGCGTTCATCTGAGGAAAGGTCGGATGAAGGTATATCTAAGGGGTCATTAAAACACTTCACATCTCTGTCGTAGTCCAGGCCCAAGAGATGGTTCTCAGGTCTGGAGCGAGGGTGGGCATGTTCCCATCTTGATACTGTGATGAGATAGTCTACATTATTCAGACAAACTCTATAGGAAGATACTGAGGAGATGCCCACGAGAAACTGCATCTTGATATATATAAGTCGCCGGTCAAATTCCGCCCAATCGCAGCGGTCGTATTCAATGAATCTTCCGACTGGATTGATAGCTGCCCTTATGGCATCAGAATTGTGTCTTAGAATCTCTGGGATACCTTTAATCGTTGCCCAGGAGGGAGGTTCTAGAGGGATTTCAGCCGGCCGTTCATATTCTGGCCAAGCCTCCAGAAAAATGGTTCCTCCCGCTTTGGAAATTATTTTACGTGTAAGGGCCTGGTATCTGACTGATGCGGAGGGGCAAGCTACTAGGAAACGATTGTCGTCTAAGAACCAGATCGGCCACTCTTCATGATTAAAAGCAGCTTGAAGCACTCTGCTCAGGGACTCAACTGACCAGGCACCATCGATGATGGTCGCGGTAATGTGGAGGGAGAGGTCGCTCATTGTGAATTTTTGTGGAGGAGAGAACAGAGGAGGAGGAATTGAAAGAGTGTCTCGGTTTGAGTGCGGAGGGGGAGAATTATTGTTGATTTTAGGAGTTTTGGTGGTGGGGACGGGATGAGATGGCATACGATGAGTGGATGACTTATCACGTGATGCAGAATGATTAAATTTTGTTGGAATCGGGTTTGATTTAATGTAGCAGACTGGATGAGTGCTCAGTGGATTAGAAGAGTTTTTGTTGTGTCCCAATGCCGAAAACCTGGAGGGACAACTGGAGTAATTATGGCCATAATAGCTACAGCAGAAGCAGATCTTTGGCTCCCTACAGTTTTGCGCCACGTGGCCCAAGCCGGCACAACGAAAACATCTTTTTTTACTTTTTAAAAATTCTAGGGTTTGGCGGCAAGAGACAAACTCCGGAAGGGAACGCCTACGGCTGGGATGATTGGAGGGTGGATGAATAGGCTTTTGTATGGGCGTGGCAGCCACCTGTGCGTAGGTACGAACCTTGCCAGAGTCCGGTCGAGAATACAAAGGAGTGGTTCGATCAGCTATACCACTAGATGAGGATGTGGGAGCAGAGTTGGGACGAACTGGGTGATGAGATTGATGGCGATACTTCGGAGGGACGAATGCGATTCCGGAGAATGAGAGTGAGGGAGAAAAAGGGACGGTAGGACTAGAGGGATAATGAGGAGGAGGGGGACGGGAGGGATAGAGAGGAGAGGGAGGACGGAAGCCATTATCGGAAGCCATGAAGGACGGAAATTTGTTATTATCCTTTATATACAACAGGTTATTAGGTCATATGTCAATTAGCGTAAGTAAACAAATGCAAATAATAACATATAATATTCAAAAATTTGATCACAAATAAATTCAAATTTAACAACGTATTTCAATCGTCATTTCACATGAAATCAATTTACTAAACATAAGAATGCTAATCGTGAGTAATCGCTCACCTTATGAGGCCAGAGAAAATAGACAACATGACATGCTACGATTTTGAATCATGAACTCGACAATCGACCAATCCAAATTACAATTTTGAAAGCAAAGCAAGGTGCACTCGAGATCATCGAAAAATAATAATAATTTATCATGTATTTAAAATAAACCTTTATATATTTTATTTAAAAATCAATATTCAATTTAAAACACATATCAAAATAATATCTTTGTATATTATATTTTAAAATAAATATTTAATTTAAACACATTTTTCCTTTCAAAATTCTTTTATATATATATATATATATATATATATATATATATATATATGTGTGTATGTATGTATAATGAGGAAAAGAAGCTGCTGCAAGGGGCTGCTCGGCTGCTTTGAGCTGTTGTTGGTTCTTGGTGGAGGCCAGCAGAGGTTGGAGTAGGTTGATGGCAAGGGCAGTTCGACTGCTCGGGTTGGCTGCTGTTTGGCTGTGCGAGGGAGGAGAAAGGCACGAGCGAGAAGGTGGTTTGAGTGGCAACAAGGGTGGTGTTGCGGTGATTGGAGGGGTGTCTTGGTGGCAGATCTCGGCGTTAGGGGTGAGGAGGAAGACTTGATTGAGATCATGGACGAGCGGATGAAGGACATTGCCGGATGGCCTATGGGTTTGGACTGGATGAGTTTGGAAGGGGAGATGATGGTCTAGTGTAGCTGACATGGGGTGTTCGGCTGGGCTGCTATTGTGGAGGAGGTTGCAAATGCTGGCCGATGGGTGGAGGTTATGTGCTTGGGTCTAGTTGCAGGTTAGCAGGGTGGTGATGAGAAGATGTTGGGCTGGCGATCAGAGGGTGTGCTATTGCATGCTCGGTGGAGGGAGAGGAAGGGTCGGATCCGGTGAAAGCAAGGTTGAGAAAGTGATGGTCGTGGGATGGTGGTTGATGGAGGGCGCTGGCGAGATGGACGGAGCAGAAAGGGAAGGGTTGTGTCACGTGGAAGAAATGGCTGGGTATGAGTTTGATGGAGTGGCTTTGCTTGGAGGGGCATGTGTGGTGGGTGAGCGGAGGGTTAGGGAAGAGAGGCGGCTACAATGGAGCAAGGTCTGATTTGATGGCGTTGGAGGAAATGGCTGTTGCGTGGTGGGTAGGCTTCGGTAGTGAAGGGTGGAAGGTGGAGAGGCCTAAACGAAAGTGGGCACGAATGTCATGGAGGAACAGGGAGGCGGGTGGCGACAGGCGTTGGAGGGAGGGCGAGTTGGTCGGTGAAGTTTTTGGGTAGAGTTTTGGAAGTGGGAAGGACGAGCAGCAGGTTTTGGGATATAAAAATATATATATATATTTTTCTCAAAATAGAACAAATGAAAAGGAAGGGGCGAGAAGAGATAGAAAAATGAACGAACCAATGAAAAATGAAATAACAATATAATTGAAAAGGTGGAATAACAAAAGACAGGACCAGAACTTTATGAAATAATAAAAGCCACTGGCCATTGGTTAACTTGGAGAACAAACGAAAGGACAGAGAACCCAAAAGTCCCAAATATGGAACCGATAAGGCAGATCGCTTCGCAAATTTCGCCACGTACCGAACATCGAAATGCACAAATGAATATACTACGGAGATCAGCATGACGAGACGAACAACATGGTATACAAATATGAGTGACATGACCCACCTATCAGAACTCAATTTTGCCGCCAAAATTACTGCTAAAATGCCGAAAATAATATAAACGGAGCTAGTGCGGTCCGAATTTGGCGAAACGAAATATGACGTCTCACTCAGAAAATGATCTAAATTTTTATTATGTAAAAATATTTAGATTTCAAAAATATTTAATTTCTATCTATTTTAATTGATATTAAAATTTTAAATTAAAATTTCACAACCAAATAAACTTAAAAAATTTCTGATGAAAATCTGACACTTGCTATGTTTAAATAGACGCATACCTAATATCAAATTTGCATTGCTAAAATCATATAGTTTAATTTCATGAAAATTTTGTTAGTTAAGTTATTAAAATCGTTAGAATTTCGGGTCGTTACAAAAATGGATATTTTAATCTTATCCAAATTACATGAAATTTATGTACATTATTTAAAATGGTTTAAAACATGTTTTAGAGTTCAAAAACCATTTTAAAATGTTATTAAACATCTAATAGGGGCCAATTAGTGAGTAGGGGCTTAAAAACACTCACTTATCTCATAAGAAATCCAATCCAAGCTCGATGAATCCAACGATGAATGGAAACTCCAAGATGATCTCTAGTAGCTAATCTCCACTCCAAGACGCTCATCTTGCTAATCTATATCTAATGATGTGTTTAGGCTAAGTAAATTATGGATTTGGGTAACTCTTAGGCTAAGAAGATGGTTAATGAGGGATTATCTCTATTTCTGGGAAGAGTAAAATGACAAGAGAGAGTCCCATTAGTCCTAACCACATGCTAATCTCGTAACGGGCCTTGGGCCATATAATTAATCTTCTAGTTACCTAATAAGCTGCCTAAAATCGAGTGAAACTTCAAATGGCCATATCTTCCTAACGGTACGTCGGTTTTTTTATTATGACCACTTTAGGAAAAGATAAACTATCATCCTAACCTAATGGAAGTGATTTAAAAACCCAATTCAGCTCCTATCAAATGTTATAAGTTATACAAGATTTTCAGGGTGAAAATGATTACATAGAAATCCGACAAAAATCATAGATATGAAAAATGTCCCTAAGAGTCATTTTTAATAATTCTAGAATCATACAACCTTATATAAAAATAATATATATATTCTACGATCCTTTGATACGTAGAATGTAGGTCGTTACAGCAATGCTTGATAAGGTTGAGAATTTAGGTTTGTGGCTCGCATTGTTATTGGGCAGATGTGTGGAACAAATGGTAATAGTCACACCAAGACACATGGAGAAAGCATTGAATATATATGAGATTGGTGGTATGTACCATTGGAAATTCCTTTTGGTATAGGAAAGTGTTGCCATAATCATGCATATTTTTGCTTAAGAGGCGATGGAGGGAAGTTCAATCCAGACGCTGAGACAATAAAGGATTTACGTGAGTAGACCGTGCAGGGTATAGGGATGGTGCAAGTGATGAGCGGTACATTGTAGAGCATCAGTGCAATTATTGTGAACAGTTGAAGAGAGATTCGTAAGTTGCTTGCCAACACCTTGAATGAAGTACGAATATGCAAACAACAGGTGCATACAAAAATGCCAAAACTTTACAAGGTAGGGTTTTGGGTTATTCATTTCTTAGTGCATTTGAATGTCCACTTATTTTCATGAGAGTAAGTGTAGGTTGGATTCAAGGGCAAACAAGTGTGTTTTTTTAGTATGATGAAGGAGTAAAGGGGTATACGATGTGGTGCCCTAGTACGAAGAAGATTGTGATTAGTAGGCATGTTTTCATTTATGAGAAGACTATGATGAAGGTGGAGCCAACATTAGTTGATGACAGTTTGAGGAAAAAGGAGTATTAAGCACTTAGTAACTCATCAAATTCTTTCCATAGAATGGTTGTTGATGTTACCGATGGCACTATGGTTGATAAGAAGGTTTAGACATATGGTGGAGCTTAGTTCAATCTAAGTCAGTAAGAGAGACGAGGAAGACTGCTTGGCTTCATGATTTTGTTGGGTCTAGTAATTGGGATATTCATTTTGAACATGGCTACATATGCTTTTGGGGTTATTTACAATGAGCTGAGGGACTATAGAGATGTTACTAGGTCAGTTGGTTATGATAGGCTGAGGCTGGCTATGGTGGAGGAAATGAAATCATTGCATAAAAATCACACCTAAAATTTAGTGTCTCTTCCTTTAAAAGGGATTCGTTGGTAGTTTATGGATCTATAATGTGAAAAACAACGGTGATGCAGATGTGGGATATATAGCCGGTGTCACAAGATCCTTACCAACTCCCAAAAATGCCAATATCTATAATCATATTCTTAGCTTGGTGGAACATCGGATGCCGAGGATGGGGATGGTCGAATGCCGGTGTCGGGCTATGTGTTTACACTTGCCACATATCCATTTCATAGAGATCGAGGCTATAGTCTATTGTTGCTGTGACATCTCACCTCTATACCCATAATAACAAAGAATATCATAGAGTAATATTGTCGCTAATACGGAGAATAAGGCTGGTTTGAAGCAACCGGAGGTAAATAGGGCTAATATTGACACGCCATTCCCACTAAATATCTAAGGATCTAAACTGAATAACTGACCTGTACGGTCCGAGCACAAAGCAATAAATACGTTGGCTAATAAGAGCAGAATAATATATAATATATAATAGAGAACACAAAATCATAGAACACAACGGAATACATATAATATTGTCACAAAGATGCATACATAAGCGAGTCTGCAAAACAAAATACTAGAATCACATAATAGTACTACAAATATTGACTACAACATGCCTCAAAACATATATAACATAAAAGTCAGCCACTTATACAAAGTATACACTCCATAGGCCGGCATCAGGGTCCAAAAGCTAAACATCATACACACACATACACAAGCATATATATCCAAATATATCTATTCCAAAAACTAGCCCAGCATCCACCGTCAATGTGTCGTAAATGTCTCAACCTGACCCTAGTATTAATAAATAATAAACGGGTCAGACTATCTCTAATTCAACAAAAGTGAGATCACAGAGTAATATAAGGGACTATGACAGTATAGTTATTGTGAGAAATGCGGAATACAGATCTTAAGGCTAGGATTAAGACTAGAGGGAGTTGAATAGTGTTTTAAGGAATTACTAGATCTTTTTGAGTTTTTGTTAATATGAACACAAACGTATGCAATATTCAGACACAGATATGATCATAGAAACAAACACGGATGCAGAAATAAAGTAAAAGCAATAAAGGAAAGAACACACCAGATTTTATACTGGTTCGGATTTACCCTACATCCAGTCCCGCACACAAGTACGAATTTCCTTTCAAAAGCAATTGTACAATTACACCCTCGATTTCAAGGCCATGAGGTACACAACTCCAGATTCATAATCCTCTAGGTAGAGATACTTGATTTCACGGGCAACAAGTTCACCCAATTGATTTCCAAGGCTACAATCATACCTTTTCTCACTTGATTGATTTCACAGGCTACAATCACACCTTTTCTTGCTTAGTTTATTACAAAGAAGCTTACAACTCTGAATAGCATTGAGATCTCAGTGAGATAGTGATAGAGAATCAAACCAGAGATGATCTAGTTAGATTCAATGTTGATTTCGACAGAATAATGGTAAAAATGTGTATAAAGAAATGTGGAAGAAGAAGAGGAGTGAAATCAAAGAAAATATGAATACAAATTCGTTCAAAACTACCCCTATTTATAGTAGAACAACAACTAAGTTCATTCGTGAAAGGATATGACGAATAGACACATCCTTTGAAATTCAAATTTTTGAAATAAACTGCTACCATGTCGACAAGGGGTACTTGAGGATGTCGACATGCCTAAGGTGTTTTGGTAATTTGCTTTTCTTTGAAAATAACTTCTATCTTGTATTAAAACTATTTTAAACTTTATAAATATACTTAACTATAGTTAAAATACATAAGTAAATATAGAGAATAATATTTTGATATATATATATATATATATATAATTTTACTATAATTTAAATCTAAGTAAAAATATTAGAAGTTAAATATATTATTATTAAAAGATAGTTTAAAACAAAGGATAATTTGATTTTGGAAATAAAGATTATTTTGAGGCTAAAAATATTTAGAACCAGGATATATGTTTTTGATTCTTTTAAAAGGAAGGTTTTGAGATCATTTTGAAAACAAGATATAATTTTGTAAAAAACATTTGAATAAAATTTAGTGGATACAAAATAATGTTCCACTAGATTTTTCGTAGGTTCCATCCTATTTAGGGTTCCATCCCTTTAACAGGCTCGAAGTGGATTCTATTCCACGAATAAATTGGATTTTAAGATGTCGGTGCTTTTCTAGGAGTTTTAACAAAATTCCTAATTAAATTACTTATTATTGAAATTTTGAAATCTTGATAATATTGATACTCATGAGTCTTCAATCTTGATATCCTGAGTGTCTATACTGTATAGTTTTCATTCTTGATAATTGCATGGTTAAATCCTGCATATACATATATATCTAAACTATAATGTTACTATTTATATTTTATAATCTTATTCTAAGGTTATTTTCATCAAAACCATCATCTCAAGGACTAACAATCTCCTCCTTTTTGATAATGACAGCCTTTGTTTATAAAATATTACTTCTATCCTAATAACTCCCCCTAAAACTAATAACTCCCCCTTAATCTATGCCTAACTATCCTATTTTATATTTCTCCCCCTTTGTCATCAACAAAAACTAACTCCAAACTATAGAACTCCCCTTTATTCTTGTACTAAAATACCCGAATTAATATTATATTCAATGGAGTATATAATAGATAGATTAAGAGATAATTATACTGATAACTAATCAAAGATCATATAAATATCAATGTGTTTTTATACATGTTTTGCACACCAAACATCAATCCACACTAAATATCAATCCATACCAAACCAAATCAAAACAAATCAAATCAATCTAAGCAATCAATTAAAAGCAATCAAATAAAATCAAACATTACGAGGAACTTCCACCCATCCTTCTTCTCCAAATATAGGGTCTGCTTTAATGGCATCCCAATTTTCATTATCATTGGTGAGAGAGAGAGGAGGATGTGCTTCATTATCATCTTTGTGCAAGGAGGAAATCATCCATCGTATCGCAATGAAATGCTTTTCTTGCTCCTTGATCATCTGCATTTGACTCAACCCTAAGTGACGCTGGTTACGAAGAATGAAAAGAGGATATTCTTGAAAGAATTAAGGGTTTCTTCAAGATTCTCGGTTAAATTATGAATTGGAATGGCCATTTTTGAGTTTGTGAGAAGAAATGTAGATAAAGTAGATAAGAAATGATTTTGAATGATGAATTCTGGAAGAAATAGGTATTTATAGGTGTAGAAATTCGTTTGAAATGAATAGACATAAGGTAGTTATTCAAATTTAAAATGAAAAGTCATTTATGACCAGTACATGTTGGCATGGTCAAGGGGGGTTCTTGACATGGTTCATTGAATTTTGATGACTTATTTTGATTTTGTGAATAATTGTGTGTGTGTGTGTCTATATATATATATATATATATTTATATAATATACTAACATTTATTCTGGAGATAAGATAAGCTAGATAACAGAAAAGTAATTCAATTTCATTTCATAATAGAACGATACAATGATTAAACAATAAGAACTACACAAACATTCAAATCAAAAAAAAACTAAAATAAATATAGCAAGACATGAAAAGGTAGAACTAGTTAGAGGATGACGAAGATGAAGATAATCCAAGCTTCTTGCTGACTTTGGAGAAAAACTTGTTTATCTTCGATGACATTTTATCCAATTTCTTACTAACGAACCGTTTAAGAATCCGTTGACTCTCGACAATAGTCTTTTGATTTTTGAGTAAGGTTCGTTTTGGTTGGATTAGGAGGATAGTCAACGCTTTCCAAAGAGGTTTCACCTTTTTCTTCTTCTATTTCCATTTCTATTTCATCCCCTTCTTCTTCCTCTTCCTCCTCTTCCGTCTCCTCATGAGACAAACGCTCTTCCTTTTCTGTAAGAGTCTCATAAGGTTGAAAGACAAATGGAATTTTCAGAAGAGAAATGTTTGAGTGATTAAAAACCTTTCTTGAAAAAAAAATTCTCCTTTGAAATCTACTCCAAAATAGTTAAAAATCTGAGTGAGATAGATTCCATGATATAAAGTGTTTTCACCCATTTCAAGATTTTTGGGACGAAATTCATCCAAAATAACTTGCGCCCAATTAATATCATAATTTCCAAAATAGAAAAAAGTGCTTTGCAAACTTTTGAAGTTGGATTGTTAAAATTCCCCAATCTTGGGGTCAAAGTATGTTGTAAAAGAAGATTAACAATTCTAGCTTTTGGTCGAAAATTTCGATTTTTGAATTCAAAATTATCGTTTCCTTCGAAAATGTGATGAAATGTCTCACGATCATTTTCATCGATATTAAAACTAGAAAGATCCATTCCCGTGCTTTTGCAATTGAGAATGGTACCCAAAAGATCACAATTTAAAATAATTCTAGTGCCTTTGACGCTACTCCAAATTTCATCATCTTTCCGTTATAAAATCCGCGATTAAGATTTGCATAGAAAATTTTAACAAGACTTGGATAACAAACAAAATCATTTTGAGAAGCATCAATATGACTAAGAAGTTGGTTACTTGCAAAACGAGAATCGATTTCATAAGTAGAAAAATCTTGAATAAAGCAAACTTCCCGGGATAGACTTTTCAACAGTTAGCATAGTTGATATATGCTTTTATAGCCACTTGTAGAGTTGCTCATTTATCTTTCTGAAAATTCTCATTGTGGAAAGGTTGCTTGAAGAAGCCATTAGAGTAGAGAGTAGAGAGCTTGAAGTTTTGAGATAAGAGTTTGAATTTGAAAATGAGAGTGAAAACTTGTGATAAGAGATAGTGAATAAATAGATTCTCAAAGGACATATTCTCTGGTCAAAAGGTGACTTTTCAGAGAATTGAATGAAGTGAAAAGATGGAGGAAATTCAATATTTGAATTCAAATTTTGAATTTCAAATTTCTATACTTGTGTCGACATCATGGTGGGGACCATGCCGACATGTGTCTAAGTATTCTATTATATATATATATATATTATTTTTAATGTCTATATATATATATCTGGAATATTACTAGAATTGTAGTATATTCCATAAAATATTATGATACTATTAAAAATAAAAAAATAAAAATAAAATAAAAAAATAATAGTAAAAAAAAAATTTTAAATTCAAATAACACACCAATTCAAAATCAATCAATCAAGCATCCAATTCTAAGCATGCAATTTCAACCAATTGTATTGTAAATGTGTACCTTTTTCTGAGTGTTTCTCTGAATTCGTCGGAGTCGTGAACTGCCATGAAATGCATATTTGAATTATCTGTCTTCCGATCATCATCGATTGAGGACGAGTCTGAGTCATCTAGAGTAGCAGTAAATGCAGGTTTTTGTTTCTTTACGGAATCATTGTTTATAAGAAGATTTTGCCTATCTGGATAAGGATAGTCTCTTTTGGTATGGCCTGGTTCGTCACAGTTGAAACATTTGATATTGTTTGGCACTATATTCTGATTTCTAGAGTTCTTATAGTTGTTTCTCTTGAGATTGTTCATCTTTCTGTATTTCAGGAATTTCCGAAAATTCTTGATCATAAGTGCTATCTCTTCATCATTATCGCTGTTTGAGTCTAATTCATCGGTCAATGCATTGAACGCCATTGATTTCTTTTCAAATGCTTTACTTTCTCTTCTCTCAACCATTTGGACATCAAGCGACATTAGATTTCCAATTAATTCTTCTATCTTTAAGGTACTAATGTCATTTGCCTCTTCAATCGCAAGTGACTTTTGATCCCATTCTGAAGTAAGAGAATTTAAGATTTTTCTGACTTGATATTCTTACAAAAATTCCTTTCCCGAGGATATTAGAGAATGCACAATGTTCTGAAATCTACTATACATATCTGAAATAGCCTCCTTAGAATTCATTTTAAATAATTGAAACTCGTTTGTGAACATGGAAATTTTGATCTGTTTAACTTTGCTTGTTCCTTCGTGAGTAACTTGCAAAGTTTTCCAGATTTCATATGCAAACCTACAAACTGACACTCTATTAAATTCATTTCTATCAAGTGAACAAAACAGAATATTCATAGCTTTAGAGTTATATTTGTGCAACAGTCTTTTGCTCAGCAGTCCACTGTGCAAAATCAGTTGTGGGTTCAGAATATTCAGTCTGTGTGACATTCCAAGTGTTTAGTCCTATAGATTGTAAATATATTTTCATCCTACATGCCAAATATGCATAGTTACTGCCATTAAAAAGTGGTGGTCTGACACTAGACTGACCTTCTACAAATGAACTAGTGGCAGGGATAATAGAACCAGTGTAGGCAGTGTTAACAGTACATTGTTGGTATCCATTTTGAAAAAATTTCAAAATTCAGATTATGAAAACTTTGAAAACCTTACTCTGATACCAAATGTGAGAAATATGGAATACGGATCTAAATGCTAGGATTAACACTAGAGGGGGGTTGAATAGTGTTTTAAGGAATTACTAAATGTTTTTGAGTTTTTGTTAATTTGAACACAAATGTATGCAATATTCAGACACAGATATGATCACAGAAACAAACACAGATGCAGAAATAAAGTAAAAGCAATAAAGGAAAGAACACACTGGATTTTATACTGGTTCGGAGTTATCCTACATCTAGTCCCGCACACAAGTATGGATTTCCTTTCAAAAGCAATTGTACAATTACACCCTGGATTTCAAGGCCACGAGGTACACCACTTCAGATTCACAATCCTCTGGGTAGAGATACTTGATTTCATGGGCAACGAGTTCACCAAATTGATTTCCAAAGCTACAATCACACCTTTTCTCACTTGATTGATTTCATAGGTTACAATCACACCTTTTCTCACTTGATTGATTTCATAGGCTACAATCACACCTTTTCTCGCTTAGTTTACTACAAAGAAGCCTATAACTCTGAATAGCACTGAGATCTTGTTGAGATGGTGATAGAGAATCAAACCAGAGATGATCTATTTAGATTCAATGTTGATTTCGGCAGAGTAATGGTAAAAATGTGTATGAAGAAATATGGAAGAAGAAGAGGAGTGAAATCAGAGAAAATATGAATACATACTCGTTCAAAACTACCCTAATTTATAGTAGAACAACAACAATGTCCATTCGTGAAAGGATAGGACGAATAGACACTTCCTTTGAAATTCAAAATTTTGAAATAAACTGCTACCATGTTGACAAGGGGTACTTGAAGATGTCGACAAGGGGTACTTGAAGATGTCGACATGCCTAAGGTATTTTTGGTAATTTGCTTTTCTTTGAAAATAACTTCTATCTTGTATTAAAACTATTTTAAACTTTATAAATATACTTAACTATAGTTAAAATACATAAGTAAATGAAGAGAATAATATTTTGACATATATATAAAATTTTACAATAATTTATATCTAAGTAAAAATATTAAAAGTTAAATATATTATTGTTAAAAGATAGTTTAAAACTAAGGATAATTTGATTTCAAAAATAAAGATTATTTTGAGGGTAAAAATATTTAAAACCAGGATAGATGTTTTTGATTCTTTTAAAAGGAAGGTTTTGAAATCATTTTGAAAACAAAATAAAATTTTGTAAAAAACATTTGAATAAAAGTTAGTGGATACAAAACAATGTTCCACTTTATTTTTCGTAGGTTCCATCCCACTTAGGGTTCCATCCCTTTAATGGGCTCAAAGTGGATTCTATTCCACGAATAAATTGGATTTTAAGACGCCGGTGCTTTTCTAGGAGTTTTAACAAAATTCCTAATTAAATTACTTATTATTGAAATCTTGAATTCTTGATAATCTTGATACTCATGAGTCTTCAATCTTGACATCTTGAATCTCTATACTGTACAGTCTTCATTCTTGGTGCCTGCATGGTTAAATTCTGCATACACATATATATCTAAACTATAATGTTAGTATTTATATTTTATAATCTTATTCTAATGTTGTTATCATCAAAACCATCATCTCAAGGACTAACAGTTATAACCATATATAATATGCCAATCTCTAATTAATAAAGGACATAATCACAATAATTCACCATGTCACAAAGTCATATCATGCTTATCATAGGAAATAATCTCAAAATATGGTAAGGCGGAATATTTGACAAATCAGAATCACAAATTAGAATGAGAGCAAGTCACAACCACAAGACAAGCATGAAAGCAAGTCAAAACTAAAAAAAGACCATGAAAGTGAGTCAAAACCAAAAGAAAAGCATGAAAGCGAGTCAACCGAAAGATAAGCATGAAAATGAGTCAACCAAAAGACAAGCATGAATGCAAGTCAACCAAAAGACGAGCCGATACCCGTTGATCACACATGGATACGTGCCATAATAAGACAAGCCGATCGATACTTGCCACACATGCCTGGATGCGTGATATCTCAAAGATCATTTCTGATCTAAAGTGTTAAATACTTTCAATTAGTAATCAAACTAGTGTCGCCCAAATGCCCCATAACCACTAGGTGATACTTGTATATTTGCTAAGAGATCGTAATTCCTACTCAGTTAAAATATTAATTGTTAAGTACTTTCCATTAGTAATCAAACTAGTGTCACCCCGGATGTCCAAAATCATTAGGCGATACTCGAATGCTTACTAAAAGTTTGTAAACTCCACTCTATAAAATATTCCATCATATGAGTCAAATAATTAACAGAAAAAGTGGTACATTATGTTTCATACCACTAGCACTGCTAAATCATTTATTTAAAATTCTCATCTATATAAGCAATATTTTACATAGAAATTACTTCTTTTAAAATCATTTAAATATTGGTCTAATGACCCTAAAATAATTGTATTTATAAAATATACTACTATGTACAAATAGAAAGCAAATATATATATATATATATATATATATATAATTTTATATTCAGCTTTAAAAACACTTATTATTAAAAGTTCTATAATAATCATTCTTCATCAAAGTACTTTTAAATATAAGATTCAAAATCATATTTCGAATCCAGAATTTTGAAATCAGTAATATATTTTATACAAGCACTATAAGGGATTTCTAAAGAATATATTTAATATGACTAGTTTAAAGATGATTTCATTTCATATATAATGTATTTAATATAAATATCTTATTCTAAATTATTTAAAATAATGCAAATTCCCCAAAATACGAAATCATCGATAAAACAGAAATTTCAGAAACCAAGGAAGCGAAAGATGCAAGAAATCAAAAATACAAATCCATAATAAATAAAGTAAAGATGTTTTAAATTAATTTTATACACAAGGATACTATTTCCCAAAGTCACTTTTAAATTCTTAAATTCATTTTACGGAAGAGTTGTTTATTTATAAAGGCTTTTGAACTCTTCCAAAATCATTTAAACCTCTTTTATAGCTAAAATCACTTGAAATTGAAATTATTACTATCATAACAGCTTGTATAGTATAATACTATATTTTATCTTTTGTATCTAAAACATTTCCAAATTTGTAATATATTTATAATTTATTTGCCTTTAAAACATTATCAGAATTCAAATAATTATTTTGGAGGATTTTGTAAATTAAAAACAATTTAATAGCTTTAATTAAAATCAAATATTGAAATAAGTTAAGAATTCAATACGGTTTAATATATAAATATATATATATATATATATATATATATATATACACACATCCAAAATAGTTAGAATAAAAATTCAAAAGGGATAAAATTACATTTGAAAATTTTAAAAAATATTTAAAATCATCCATAAAAATCATTCACTAATATTCAAAATGAATGAGTAACACCCCATATTTTTAGTAACATTATTAGGAATATTTAATTAGGTAAATTAAATGAAATAGTGTAAAATGATTAAGGGATTGAGATTTGAGATTAGTAAGGGTAGCCATGCCATGTTAACAAATGAGCTAAGTAAATTGAAACATAATAAAATGGTAGGAGATAGACAAAGGCAATATTGGAATAAGTATCATTTGTATATCCTAAACCCCTCAAGCCATATTCTACATGTTCATTCCATAATTCACAAACAAAAAACAATAAGAGGCCGACCACCATTAGTAAGAGAAGATAAAACTAGGATTTCAAGAGGAAATGGCTAATCAATTTAATCAAGATCAAATCTCAAATCCTAAATCACAAAGCTAAGGTGAATAATGACTACATCTCATATTTTCTATTATAATCGTTTTTAAGGTTAATCCAAATTATTTTGCAAGGTTATGCCATGTTTTTGAATGACTAAGCGTTAATATATGCTTGTTGATTATTTATGCTTATTCATATAGGTTTTGTGATATGTTTTGATGCGAAAGACCTATTAAATGACATTCAAATGCCTTGCGATTTTAGATTTAGATCACAAATGATATTTTAGAGATGGGTTTCAATTTTCTTAATTTTTGAATTAACATGGATTAATATTAATTTTCTAGTGAGAAAATTGATTATTTGGGTTTAAAATTATTTACGACTTAATAATATAAGGTTTAGGTCTGAAATTAATATATTATAGAAAACATATTAAAAATGATTTTCTGAAATTTTTGTAGAATTTTCCTGAGTGTTTTAATAGATATATAAAATTATTTAAGGTATGAGAATTAAATGTTTTATATATTTAAAAAAGGAGAAGGGATATTTTGTAAATGATTTAAGTTATCTAAATTCTGAAATTATGGCGGTACTTAGAAAAGATAATTTGCAGTCAATCATATTTTGGCAAACAAGGCAGGTTTGTTGAAAAGTATTTCTTTTTAAAGTTAAAATCAGTTTTTACATGTTTTTAGCATGTTTCACCACTTTCTCCACCTAGGTTCCGACTTAGTAGTTCCGCCACCATCACCATGAAAACCATTGCACATAGGATCAAAGACTTGGTGCGTAGCGAATTGGATATAGGCGGTGAGTATTAGGTCGAAACCAGGGTTCCGAAGGGGTCGAGTGCTACTTTGCTTTCAAATGAAAATGCGTCTGCTTCGCTTTCGACTACATGGCTTTTGACTGGTTAATGGTTTAAAGGAATGGTTTCGAAGAGGTTGCACCTTTTTTTAAGTAAATGCATTCGTCGAGGTCGAAACCCCGATGGTTTCGCATTTTACCTTTCGAAGTAGTGCCTTCGAAAGGGCTATTTTGTTTTATGAAACTTAGCCTCTTCTCTTATGCTTTGGGAAGGATGGTTTCGACACCATCACTTCTTTACTTAGGAAATGCTTTCGAAAGAGTGCTTTCGACTTAAATGTTTCATGACTTTTTTGTTCTGTTGAAGGTAACCCCAAAGACTTTGAAAGAGATAGCTTTGAATGGTTTTGAAAGGTTGTTCCACATGTTTTACTTGAACCCAAATGCTTTCGAAAGGTTGGATGGATTTAGTGCTTTCGAAAGGTTTTGAAAGAAAGGTTTTGAAAGGGTAGTTCCCCGATGATTTTGAAAGGTTAAGCCAATGGTTTCGAAGGGGTGGTTCCCCAATGATTTTGAAAGGTTTTTAATGGAAGATTTCCAATGGTTTCGAAAGGCAACATTTAAAGAGTTTTGAAAAAAGGATTTTAAAGGTTTTAAAAGGCTTTCGAATGAAAGGTTTTTTAATGGTTTCGAAAGGTAGGTTTTGGCCTTTCGGCCAAAGGTTTTAATATGTATCGAAAGGGTAACTTTCAAGGGTTTGAAAGGGGCACTTTCTGTGATTTTGAAAGATATTGTCTAAAGGTTTAAACAAGGAATTTAAAGAGTTCATCAACATTGTTTGAGAGAAGCATATATAATATGGCAAAATATTTTGGGTAAAGCATTGTATATTTTTCTTTTTAAAGTATGATTTAAAGGATTAAATCATTTAGATAAGAAAAGGTTTTCAAGGAATATTTGGGTAGTTAACCCTAAGTAAAATGACTCAGATATTTGTATACCGGATGGGACTGGTATACGTCACGCCCTATACATTAGCTATTAGCCCCTAGCTAATTTAGTCTTAAATTACAATGTGTAGAGCTTTGTCATAGGTAAGACTAAAATGATGTTACATACAGAAAGGAATATATTTGTGTAGAGGTAGGTTATTGGTGAGCCTGTAAAACAATTTGGATCAACTGACCAGGAGAAAGGAAGTTAGGGACAGATCGTCCAAAAGAGGAGTATTTAACAGATGTTAGATTATTTATTTATATTGTCTATTAGGCCCGAGTCAGTCAAAGTTGGTAATTAGCCAAATAAAACTATAGTTTAGGACAGATAGTTCCTTTGTTACCTGACATGTATGTTTACATGATAACGCTTTACATTTTTAACTAGTTTTGGTTGTAGGAATATGATTTGCAAAGGATACGTTTTAAAAGGATATTAGTGAAAATACAGACTTAAAGTTTATGTTTTTCTCCTTAAACTCTCGCGTGCTCAAAAATTGATTTGAGTAGGCTGAGGGTCGAGGGTTTTAATAGGTTGACGAATAAAGCTTTCGTAGACGAGCAGGAGGCTGACAAATAGCTATTTAAGAGTTATTGTTTTTGTTTGTTTTATTCCGCCGTGTTATATTAAGTCAGTTATGACTATATATCAACTTTGATCAACTAAGGGGCATCTTCATATGTTGTTTTTAGCGTATTTATGTAATATTTATATTTGATCAATACCTAGGATACGTTTGGGATTATGTTACTTGAATATGAATTTATGTTTTGAAATGTAATGAGGAAATCCGTTTTTGAAATCTGTGATTTTATTTCATATTTAAGTGATTTTGATATTATGGATACCATTAACATTACCATATTTGATCACCGAAAGTTAATACTATGGATGAATGCATCATTTGTAGCGCTTAGCTTCAGGCCTCCAAATAGGGGATGTGACATAATGAATCGACCAAAATGAAAACTCTAAGTTAAATTTCTTCAGAAAATATCGTTCATCAAATAAAGAGCTATTTTAACGATCCGAGTCGCTTCAGAATCTGGCTATGAAAAATCAATTGCATTTTGATGTTTTTCAATATACACGCAACTTCATAATCAAGAGTCAAATCGAGCCTAACATTTAACACACACAATTCAGCCTATTCAAATACCAAACCAATCGTAATCATAGCATATAATCATATTTCAATAATTTCATTTATTAATAGCTAAGGATTACTTCAATTCATAATCAAAACAAGGCATGCAAATTGAATTAAAAGTAGATGTGAGTTCAAAAACTCACCTTAACCCCTCTGCTCGCTGGATTTTCCTTTGCAACCACTAGCATCGAACCCTAGATGCCTTCAATTCTATCTCGAAATTTGCACACGAAAGCAGCTCTACAACAACGTCGTTCGCCTGAGCTCCTCCCTAATAGCCACTAGCTCGCCTTTCTCACCACCATGACATTCAACATCAATTACCACTTGAATGCTGGCCATTGACTCATGAAATCCAACCTCCTTCAGACGCTAGCCTCGAATCACGAATCTTGTTAGTCTATCACCAGCTTTGCTTTATAGTAGTGCACCCCCATGATGCAATCGAACTCAGGTGTTCTCTTCATCGTCTTGAACTAACATGATAGCCTATTGAACCATCTCCTCTGCATCCACCTACGCTATGTTGTATGTTGTTGTGTGCCTCCAAGCGCTAGTGTTCACTTCGTTTTTTTTCTTTATTTCGTTCGTGCGATATGATTTGAGAAAATAATGTTATTCTCATCTAAGTCCTTGTCTAAATTGATTTCCATTTTTATTTCTCTAAATTGCAAATTAAAATTTCTTCATTCACAATGAATAATTCTATCATTGAATCATATATTCATTTTAATTTGAATTGATGTAGCATATATTTTACAAAACATTTAAATTCAATAGTTATTCACCTACGTCGGTTCATTGATTTTATCGAATATCAAATAAATCTTCTTTTCATTTGTTTCAAATATATAAAATTATTTACATTTTAAAATATTTTATATTTATTAAAACATTTCATTTGAATTTTAATATGTTTTCTAAAATGGAATTTATTAACTAGCTTAATTTTATTATAAAAAAATACTTTATTAACTAGACTTTAATTGTATAATAATTTGACTCAAAAATAATAATTATTAAAATCAAATTCAAACAATTCTATTTTAATTAAATTAGCCCTATATTACAGCTTCAATATAGGGTTGTTACAGACCCGCATTAAGAAAATTACATCCCCGCGATTTCCTATATAGAGATGTCACACACACTCAAACGTTAGCTCTCTTCGTATTGTACAATCAAGTTGAAACTCGCTAAATTCTCTAAATGGTTAACATTAGAATCAAAGTTATCTTAAGTTATAAACTTAAATTGACTCATTTATTGATTTCTATTTCTTCATATACGAAATATTACCAAAAAATTTCTAAATGTTAAAAATTTTGAAATTTTTTGGCAGTCTCCTTTATATAGGGAGTTATTTGCAATTTCGTAAATATAATATATACAATATGATAGAACTATGCCAGCCCATGATGGAATTTATGGGTGAATTTCAAATTTTATTTACCCTATTGGATATTATTGGGCGTATGAAGTCTAATTTATTTAGAACATCTCTAAATTTAGTTTAAATAAAATCATATATTTTATTTATATTCTTAAATTATTGTTTGAAATTTGTTTGATTTATTTTAACATGGTATATAAATGTACATATGTATCACATACATATGTAAATGTGTGTGCATTTGTAACATGGTATTCCATGTAAGATATAACATGCATGTATTTAGATGTTGGGATTTACATCGTAACGGACACATGAGCTCATTTTATATGTATTATATGTTGTCCAAATATAATTTTTATTAATTTTCCAGTTTGAAATCATTACCGATCTGAATTTTTTATAATTTTAATATATATATTTATATATATATATATATATATTATGAATTAATTAATCAATTTGTCATTAATTAAATAAAATAAAACAACTATATAATAAAATATCAAAATTTCAATTTTGTGAAAATCAAGAATGATATTTTAAGTCTTTCGGAAGCTTTTTAGATTTTTATGAATAAAAATTATTTTTTTAATTAATTAAATACAAATAGCTTATTTTTAATTTAATTTTTAAAACTATTAAAAAATAAAAAATCTCAATTTTTTTAAAGTTTCTTAGGTGATGAACTAATTTTTTAAAATATAAAATTTAATTTTCAAAACGTTATTTATTTTATATGAATTTATTAAATCTTATGGTGATTAAATAATAATGAAAAATATCTAATAAAAAAATACTTGTGAAATTCATAATTGATAATTAGACTGATTTTATATAGTGTTTATAGATATCTGCTTTGATGTAAATTGTGTAAATGAATTGATTTACATATTAATATATGTGTGTATTAATTAATAGAATAGTAAATACTTTTATTTGGCATTAATCATTAGATTATTAATAAAATACGGGTATATATGATTACATTAATTTTACGCACATAGCCAATTATTATTGTGACAACAAGATTACCTATAGAAATCTCGCGTAACAGGCTAAGCAATGGTAACATATATATACATAGATGTACATGAGCAATAAATTGTTGTACCATAATTATTTATCTATTATGTAAATAAATGGTTATCTACAATGGATGCCATCAAGTCTGTGTTGAAAAGATAAATCCTCCCCCATTGGAAATTCCTTGATTCGTCAGATTGCTAGTCTTGCATTGCAGACACTTTTGCTATCAAATAGCCTTGGATTTGAATTGATTTGATTTGGGATTTCATGGAGTGTATATAGAGATGAATTTCTGCCATAAAACGATTGAGAAGGCAGCAAAAAGTGACCAAGTTAAGTTAGGGTTCCTTTTGTAATGGTTGAATTAGAGAGAAAAATGGATAAGATCGCTTACCTTTTCTCACCAGATCTTAACCATCCATCACACCTCCCTTACGCCATATTTTGTCGCCCCCTATATCCTATATTTCCAGCCAAAATTAGTCCCTACTATCATAATATCATGGGCTAATAGCCCACTTAATCTTAAGTATATATTTTTAATTAACTCTAATTTAATTTCTTATCGATATCTTATTGATCGATATAATTATAACTACTATAAATATATACAACAATATCTATTCCTCATATCATATTCAAATTTCATAATTAATATTTCAAAAATATTAATCAATTTATAACAATTATAAACTAATTAAATTGTTTGTCTAAAGAGACTTCATCATTTCGGTTATGTAACTCTTGGGTGTAAATTCAGTCAGCGATTAAAATTGAACTGTTCGAATGTTAACTTTCACACATCATTTAGCAGATGTTGTGACATTATGGCCAAATTTGTCATGTACTTAGTTTTGGTCAAATTCAATTTTAGTTTAATAAGTGTAACCAGTTGTGACATTTATTTACACCAAATCGCTTTGTCAAAACTATATCAATTTGGACTTATGGAATTCGGTAATGGTCAAAATTTCAATATCGTCCATATTCAGATAAACAGTCCAAACACAAAGTCCTTGATTGGTAATAATTATTATTAACCAAAATGCTTTGGTCAGAGACTTCGACTTTGAGTTTACTTGAGTTGATTGTGATACTAACTCCATATAAATGAGGGGACGAATCCTCTCAGTGGTTCATTTCCAATACTTCCACTCGACCCAATTATAGTCACTCGATGGACATCATGCTATAATTTAACTATAATCAAAGCGGAGCTTACATATTGAAGATCCACATCATTCTCAAGTCGAGAGAACTGTATAAATCAGTCACAGCGATATTTGTTTGACCTTAGTTATATTAATCAACAGAAAATTATAAAGTGAATCATTCCATATTTATTCTATAACTATTAGTATGTAACCGCTAAGTACCCCCAGCAGCCGTGAGTAATACACTGCCCAACTTTGGAAAGCGTTACGTACTCTAGTCTAAACGGACATATCGATATCTAGTCTCGATGCATCTTGACTAGGAACATTTAAAATGGTATATTTATTTTTATTGTTATACATTACTCATGGTTACAACACTTTGTAACTACTACCACAAAACATACCATTTATGGAATTTCTATTAAAAATACTTTTAGTTAAATTAATTAATTAATGTAACCACATTTTATCAAGTATACAATAGAAAGAAAATACGTTTTATTTCGAAAAAGATTGGTCGACAAATTATATAGATGTAACAAATTACATAATTTCCCCTAGCGCATACCCCTAACTCTACCACAATATATATTGACCATACTAATTTAGCATTTCTATATATCAACACTTCTAGCATTTCTATATTTTAAACGGTAGACGTACCTTTATTTTAGCATTTTAAACCAAGTTACCTTACTAATTTGCGAGCAGAAGCAAGCTAAAGTAGCCGCATGGTCGCTCTAGGCCTTCTAAAGCATCTATACTAACTTCAAACATTAGTCACATATAAGAAATATGATAAGCATGCATAACTATGTATATATTTAATGCATTTTTAATTTAGCCTCTTCTCGACAAATTTTTATGGTCTAAATCACAAATTTAGACATAGGTTTCAAAAGAAAATTTGCTACAAATGTATAAGCCTTGAAAATCAACAATCGGATCATCAAAATGTAGAGTTTCCAATGGACACAAACTCATAAATTTCTACTTAAGCGCAGGCCCACTTAAGTAAACAATGATTTTAGCATAGAAAACGATAAAAGTTTACAAAACACTTAACATAAAAGTTGTTGCTTATGCTCTTATCTTTTCGTAAAATGCAAGATCGTCAAAATCAGACAACATGACTAAAATTTATGGCTAAAACACTTAGGTGCACAAATTCTAAAATTAATTTCTCGAACCAGATTTTCAATCTAATCTTTAAACTAACTTTAACACCGAAAGATTTCAAAATTTCCGAAAGTGACTAATACGAAAGTTGTTCTACATTAAAATATCTTGTAATAAAAAAGAATCTTCAAAATCGGACAACTAAATCAAAAGTTATGATTAAATGAATAGAACATGATTTTAAATGGTTTTCAACTTTAGGACAATGATGAAATCTCTTTCTTATCCATGTTTTATCATCAATAAATTTCATAATCCTGCATTGCACTTCAAAGAAAAATTGTTCTACTTAGAAATGAGCTTCTAACCAAAGTAAAATCATCCAAAATGAGTTGACAGTTTGAGATTTAAAGATAGAATAAATCATTTCATTACAATAATATTTTTTCCTTCTCGTCTTGTACACACACTTCATTTATTCAAAGATACTTTGCTATATTAACTTCAAAACTTTAGTATCGTTTAAAAATTAGATCTCACATCAAACTCTTTTACAAATTCAAAACGCTCTTCTATAAATATTATCAACTCTTAATATCACTTAAAGATAGGATCTAACAAATAATTTTTTTATAAATTTTTTTTCATTAATTAATAATATAAAGAAAAATTCAAACTAACAAAAATAATTAGATGTAGAAATTGAAATTCAAACTAATTACACATGATTTTAACGTAAAAATATGATTAAATATTCATGCAAATCATTTTTACTTGAATGTGTTAAACATATACAATTTGTAGTTCACGCACGAAGCGCGCGCCATAACGCTTGTTTAATATAACTAGTTCAAAGATGATTTCTTTTCATATATAATGTATTTAACACACACATACACATACTAATCTGAATAATTTAGAATAACGGAAATTTCCAAAATATGAAATCATCAATAATCGAGAAATTTCATAAATCAAGGAAGCAGAAGAAGCTAAAAATCAAAAATCCAAATCCATAATAAACAAAGTAAAAGAGTTATTAATTTTATATATACAAGATATAATTTGCCAAAATCACTTTTAAATTCTTAAATTTATTTTACGGAAGAGTTGTTTATTTACAAAGGCTTTTGAACTCTTTCAAAATCATTTAAACCTCTTTTATAACTAAAATCACTTGAAATTGAAATTTTTACTTTTGTAACGCCTTTTAGAGTATAAAACTATATTTTATCTTTTTCCTCTAAAACATTTTCAAAATTAAAATATACTTATAATTATTGCCTTTAAAACATTATCAGAATTAGAATATAATTTAAATAATTATTTTGGAGGATTTTGTAAATAAATAATTAAAAACAATTTAAAAGCTAAAATTAGAATCGAATACTGAAATAAGTTAAGAATTCAATATGATTATATATATCCATAACAATTCAGAATAAAAATTCAAAAAAAGGATAAAATCACATTTGAAAATTTTAAAAATTATTCAAAACAACCTATAAAAGTCATTCATAAATATTCAAAATAAATTCAAACAATGAATCAACCAGAATGAAACTCCTAGTTAAATTTCTTTAAAAAATATCACCCATTAGATAAATAGCTATTTAACAATCCGAGTCACTTTTTGGCGAACTCTGATCTCACAAACAATATATAACCATCTCAAAATCTAGCTACGAAAAATCAATTGCATTTTAATGTGTTTGAATGTGCATGCAACTTTATAATCAACAACCAAATCGAGTCCAATATTTAACATACACGATTCAACTTATTCAAACACCAAACCAATCGAAATTACAACATACAATCATATTTCAATCATTTGAACCATTGCCAACTAAGGTTTGCTTCAATTCATAATCGAAACAAGGCATGAAAATTGAACTAGAAGTAGATGTGAGTTAAACAACTCACTTTAACCCCTTTGCTCGTTGAACTTTCCTTTGCGACCACTAGCACCTGAACCCTACCTTCGTTCACTTTTGCCTTGAAGTTCATGCATGAGAATAACTCCATAAATAACATTGTTCGCTTGAGCTCCTCCCCAACAGTCGCTAGCTCGCCCTACTCGGCACTATGACTCTGAGTCGACATCAATTACCACTAGAATGTCAGTCATTGAGTCACGAAATCCGACCTCCATCAGATGCCGCCTCGAATCACGAATCACATTCCTTCTTCGCCAGCCTTGCTTTAAAGTCGTGCACCCCCATGTTGCAATCAAACTCAAGCGTTCTCTTCTTCATCCCAATCTAACACGATGGCCAATTGAGCCTCCTCCTCCTTCGCACGCACCTCCACGTTGTACGTTGCGGGCGTGCCACCTAGCGCTAACGTTCGCTTTTTCGTTTTTTTTTTCTTTATTTCGTTCCTGCAATCTAATTTGAGAAAATAAGCTTTTAAGATTGGCGTAGGGACAAAATGAAACGGATTGGGTTTGCAAGGCTTGGCTTTGAAGTGGAAAAGTAAAGATATGAGTGAATTAAATTATAACTGATGTTATTCTCATCTAAGTCCTTATCTAAATTGATTTCCATTTTTCTCTCTCTAAATTACAAATTAAAACTTCTTCATTCACGAATGAATAATTCTATCGTTAAATTATAAATTCATTTGCAATTTAAATTGACAAAATACATATTTTACAAAATATTTAAATTCATAATTATCCATCTTTGTCGATTCATTGATTTTATTGATTATCAAATAAAAAAATTCATCTATTTCAAGTATATAAAATGATTACATTTTAAAATATAAATATTTATTAAGAAATTTCATTTGAATTTTAATATATTACCTAAAAAGGAATTTATTAACTAATTCAATTTTATATTAACAAAATCCTTTATTAAATGGACTTTAATTGCATAATAATTTGATTCCAAAATAATAAATCTCAAAATCGAATTCAAACATTTTTATTTAAATTAAATTAGACTAATATTACAAGTTCAAAAAAGGGTTGTTATAGATGTTTTGTCGATTACTGAGGTGGAGTTAGTTGCTATTATGGAGGCAACTAAGGAAGAGTTGTAATTGTTGCTTTTGTTAGAGGATCTTGATATAATGCAGAAGACTATGGAGATTCATTTAGATAGTCATAATGTTATACATTTGATGGAAATCAGGCTTATAGTGTATGCATCAAACATAAATATGTGCATGACTCATTTCTTAAGCTGGAAGATGAGTATTAAAGTTAGCAAAGGTTCATACAGATGATAATCTGGTGTATATGATAACGAAGTTAATTTCATGAGAGAAGTGAGCATTTTTCAAACTTGATTAGCTTCGCTAAAAGCTAAAGGCGCTTAATGGCGCAGACTGGGCAAAACCTTTTATTCATTTGTTGAGTTGGTGAGTTGAGATATAAGGAGAGAGATTGAAGATTTGTATATTACGTTGTGGTTGAGTGTTGAAATTATTTGTCATAATATGTCAAATCAAAGGTACTAAGTCAAAGTCAAATGCAATTTCGATGAGATATATTCTGGTGGAAAACTTTATAGTTTCTTCCTTTCCAAACTATCTTTCTTTTATGTAATTGCATTGGCTTTAACCGTCGTACTCAAGCAAATAAAGTGATTACAAAAAACACATTTTTAATCTAGTGGTCTTCTCTTCTAATTTGCAACTTCTTCTGTATCTCCTCAATTTCATTAATAAGGATTTGTTTGGGTCGAATTTTGTGTTCTTGTTACTGAATCCATAATTATTCATATCAATGGATCTTTTAGTCCCTAATCAGTAACTCTAGATCGTTTCCATGAAATTACCTAACACGGTGAACATGACAATAATAAAGAAGCACTACTATGGTACTCATCCTACTATTAATTCTTATGGTATTATTTATGTTGGTTCCAAGTGAGCTAAATTAAAAATTAAAAGAAAACCAGAAGTGGATACTTAGATCTAATTATGGTTGTGGAGCTACGGGTCATGATGCTAGAGGTTGAGGGTTGCTTTGTAGAAACCGGCGGCGGTGTGCTGGTAGTGGTGGGCAATGTGTTTGTTGCGGCGTGCAATGTGCTGGTTGTGGCAAGCGATATATAACTAGGTTTCGAGCTTAGCGTTTTTTTTTGTACTGAGAGATAACATGAAGAATGAGAATTTATATTTTTAAGAGTGTAATAATCGTTCAATCAACTTAACTACAAGGTTTCAACCTTCGATTTTGGATTCAATCAATGATTTGAGGTTACCATCGGATCAACTTCATTCCGGACCACTGTAGCCAATGATTCATGGTTTTTTTGCATTTCAACAGCGGTATGGTCTAATCACAAAAAAAAACATTGCTTTCTTATTCATATGTATAATATATAATCTGAAAATGGAGCAAGTGTTGCGGGTTTTAGTTAATTGTGTTAACTGTGTTGTGATTTTAGTTACGTTAATTCTATTCAGACACCAATAATCTATTAACTACATCAAAAAATAAAATAAATTGATACATACCAAAAATTACTTTACGTACACCATCTCTTTTACATAACTATCCATGATTTCATCTCCTACATCTTCCCTCTTCGAAATTTGACACTCGTTCACACAAAACTAGAAATCACAAGTACTAAATTAAATTAAAATTCAACAAAATGAAATTAGAATTTTACAATTTATATTGTAACTCCGTTTTTCGAAAAAAATTCCTTAGTTTCGTCAACCTTAGTTTCATCAGAATCAACTTTAATTTTATAGAGATAAATTTAGTTTTGAATTAGAGTATATTGTTTTGAAAGTCATCTTTATTGATATTTATGTTTAATTAACCATAAAAAATGTATAGATTTGATCAAATATCATTAATTTCATTTTTTTTTAATTGATGGGTTATAAGAAATCGACCAAAACTTGGCATATAAAAAGGATGGATTTTCTAATCAAAATACTGGTGTATGGTAAGTGATTTTTGGTGTAAATAAAATTTGTCTTTTAGTTAATTGTGTTGAATGTAGCTTTGAATTCCATGACCCAATTATATCCAAGGGCATTTTTGTAATCATGTGTCTATAGTACGTTAGTTTAGGCCTGTAAATGGATACTTTGGGATACAGATAGTGCTATATCCGTATCCGCATCCGAAATCATTTTCGGATATCGGATATCCGTATCCGCGAATGCGGACGGATATCAGATATTTATCGGATATTCTTCAATCCGTTCATAACCGATAAATCTAAACAAATAAATAGAAAATTTTGATATATTATAAATTCATTTTTATACTAAATATATAGAAATATTAAATACACTAAGAAAAATAATTTTAAGTAGTAAAACTTGATTTTTATATACATATTAATTTTTTTATTGGGATATAATATTAAAAGACAGTCATTTTATGTACTAAAATATATAAAAAAATAACTATAATCTTGATAAAAACCGAACGGATAATTATCGGATACGGATATGGCCATATCCGTATCCGTATCCGTTTTTCGGATATCAGATAATTTTTCATATTTCGGATACGGATACGGACGGATTTCGAATTTTTCGGGTACTCATTGACAGCCCTACGTTAGTTTATTGTATGCTTCTTTGTGTAAAGTGATATCATGATGCTTTGCAAGACAAATTTTATTCATAACCTAAGAAAAGAAAACATACTTCACTTTAGATCTCGTTCAAAATTATTACAAAAATAAACATGGCTTTCACTAAGTCAAGTTCTGTATTTTTGTAGATTGCACAAGTTCAAAATTTCAGTTCGAAACTAAACAAACATAAATATTTTTGTATTATGCAAATTCAAATTGGACAAGTATAAATGGCTGATACTTTTTGAATGAGACCTTACGTTAAAATTAGCTATATAGTACCTTATTTACATGTGGCTATATTGTACATGAATAAAACTGCACAAATTATTTACAAAAGGAAGAATATTCTACATTTTAAACCCTGCTCATGTTGTGAAGAGACATATCTGAAGCCCCCGAACTGGAGAATCAGAACAACGCATGCTATATTTCTGGGCAATACACGGTAACATGTATGAGGAAACAACCCATGTAAGAGTTCATTAGACCATCATCGGGTCCGGTTCCGGGAAAAGGCCAACCAGGCGGCCGTCTAAAACAACCTCTCAGATGGGGGCAACACACTGATGGAGATGGATGGTAAGGGCAACATAAGGGCAAAATTACGCTTGTAAAAATATAGATAAAATACAACAAACAAACAAAAATGGAATGCATCAAGCGAACGCTCTAATGGACCTTCTCCTACTCGCAGTAGCCAAGCTCCTACTCTTGGGAAATAACAAATTGCTAACCACACCCACTTCATCCTCTCTACTAAACTCCACCTCTTCATCTTCATCTATTCTTCCGACCACCACACTCAAAGCCGGCCCAGTGGGCGGCCCAGTAAGCCCACGGGCTGGGGCAACCCACTGGAAAAGGGCAACATTTAGCCATCAACCACTGAAGTAAGCAACAGAAACAAACGACACTCCAGCTTCTCCACCAAATCGATCAAAAATTAGGGCTTCTCAGTTTTAATTTTTTTCGCGCATTGCATCTGTGCGGTCGCTAGTCGACCTCGGCTCCTCCAGTCTCTCCACCGAATCTAGCATCACGCTTTGTCAATTGTCTTCATTCTCCAACTGAGAATCTGAGATTCAATGTAAGCATTTGTGCTTTTTTTAATGGATTCAATGTGTAGTTATGTTTTGTTTCTTTTGAAATCAATCTGCGAATTTGAAAGTTTGGAGTGGTTTGTTATGGTTTTTGTATTTAAAGATTCACTTTTGCAAATTACACAAAGTGTATATGGAAGTCCGTGGCTATTTGAACTTGGTTGATTACTTGTTTCAGTGAATCTTAAAGTATTCCAGTGGTTATTTTAAATAGTACTTGATAATATTACGTGTTTAGTGGTAGATAAATGACATATATCCCAATTGGGTTTGTGAGTGATTCGTTTGTGGAGTAGTTGGAACTTGGAAGCATGGTCTAGTTGCAGCAGGGAGGTGGCTGAAGCATGTGTAGTTGTCAGCAGTGAAGTTTAGGGGGAGCTGCAGAAATGAAGTGGCACTGTTGAGGTGGAAGTGAATGAATTGTTGGACAGTGATTGTTTGAATTGTGATGGGAAGTGATGAGGTTGAATGGATTGACTGAGGGTAGGGGATCATGTCCATAGAAATGTACTTCTGCCATCCACAATGACTCATTTTATACACTTGAGACTATCCCCCCTGTGTCTGATCATGTTTTTCATCATACATGACATGCTATTGTTAAGTTTTAATTGCCAAAAGGTTACATTGGTACACAAAAATAAGAGTCCGACTATAACAATCTTTACACTCATACTGTCATACACTACTGCACAAGCAGGGTTCATTAGTGTAAAGAAAAATCAGAGTCGACCAAATAATTTTAATTTTGATCCTAAACATTGTTTCATGTAGGTTGTAGCAAAACTATACATATTTAAATGTTTTATTAATAGATAGCATGTCGAAAAAAGAAGACGATAAAAATCGTGTGAGGTTTAGAAAACAAAATTCTGGAGCTTTTAATCGAAAGGTAAAACAACGTCATGATGCAATGGCTTCATCAATGGTGGACTCAATCTCTAAACTCTTTAATGCGAAAACACAAAAATCACAAAATTCTTGTCAAGTTGAAGAAGATAGCGAAGCTATTGATGAAAATGTCGACAATGTTGTTGAGGATGAAATTGAAAATGAGGGCACTGATATTGATGAAATTGAAAATGAGGGCATTAACGTGGATGTAAGTGATGACGAAGAAATGGATAATGAAGAACATGTAAATGAGGAGATAAATGATGAAAGTATACTTGATTTTGACAAAGATGTGAATGTAAATCACGATCCGGGTTTGTGGGGTTCTATGAGTGATACAAAACGAACAATTATCGTTCAAAGAGGTCCCATTAAGATATCCAAATTAAATGATAAATTTCCGAGTGTCATAAAGGATGGAAGAAATAGAAGCTTTTCGTCTAAGCATTATATTCGTCGTTTTCCAAATGGAGAGAAGCATGAAAGGAAGTGGCTTGTGTACTCAAATGCATTGAATAAAGTATTTTGTTTTTGTTGCAAGTTATTTAAAAATAAAGTGATGTTGAGCAAATTGTCGGAAGATGGAGTTGATGATTGGCATAATCTTCCATCAAAACTTAGGGAGCATGAAACTAATCCGGAACATTGTGAAAATGTTGTGAAGTGGGTTGATTTGCAAAAAGGACTAAAATTAAAAGCAACGGTTGATAAAAATATGCAAGCTCAAATTGATAAAGAGAAAGATCGTTGGAAGATGATATTGATTCGAATAATTGAGGTCGTTAAAACACTTTCTCGAAATAGTTTACCATTTCGTGGAAGTAATGAGAAGATTTATGAAAAGAATAATGGACTATTTTGCCAACTTATTGAGTTTCTTGCGGAGTTTGATCCCATTATGAAAGACCATCTTCGACGTGTGGTGAATAAAGAAATTCAACATCATTATCTTAGCCATAAAATTCAAAATGAGATAATAATTTTATTATCCAACGAGATCAAAACAAAAATAATTAAAAAGATCTCAAAAGCAAAATATTTCTCGGTTATGCTTGATTGTACTCCGGATATTGGCCACGAAGAACAAATGTCAATTATCATAAGGTGTGTTGATATTGAAGATTTTGATGAGGTGAAGGTGAAAGAGTTTTTTCTTGGATTTATAGTTGTTGATGATACATCGGGGCTTGTCCTTTTCAAGCAACTTGAAAATATTTTGAATGACCTTAAACTTAATATTGATGATATAAGAGGTCAAGGTTATGATAATGGATCTAAAATGAAAGGTAAGCATCAAGGTGTACAAAAGAGACTTCTTGATAAAAATCCACGAGCGTTTTATATGCCATGCGGATGTCATAGTTTAAATCTTGCATTATGTGATATGGCTAAATCTTGTGTTAAAGCTAGAAATTTTTTTGCATATGTGCAAAAAATTTATACATTATTTTCGGGATCCACTCATCGATGGGATGTTCTTAAGAAATATGTTAAAGGTTTAACACCAAAATCATTATCGGTTACACAATGGGAAAGTCATGTTGAAAGTGTGAGAGCTATTCGATTTCAAGCGCCAATGTTAAGAGATGCTTTGGTTGAAATTGCCAAGAGTTCCAAAGAGGATACTGTGATGGCGGAAGCTAAAGGTTTATGTTTGAATGTTTTAGAGAACTTTGAGTTTTTGATTAGCCTTTGTATTTGGTTCAAGTTATTGGATAAAGTGAATCAAGTTAGTAAAATACTTCAACATGAAGATATGAATTTAGAAGATGCAATCATAAGATTAAAAGAACTTATTCTATTCTTTCAAAACTTTAGGGAATATGGTTTTGAAGAAATGATGAAAGAAGCCAAAGAACTTGCAATCGATGTTGATATTGAGCCAATGTTTGAGGTGAAAAGAGTTTCTCGTAGGAAGAAGCATTTTGATGAGGATCTTGAAATTAATGGCGAAGAAGACCAATCACCGGAAGAGAATTTTAGAGTCACATACTTCATTCACATCATAGATCAAGCTCTTACATCTTTAAAAGACCGTTTTGAACAATTTGAGCTTTATGATAAATATTTTGGATTTTTATTAAACGCAAAGTACATGCATATTAACAAAGATGAATTGATGAAACATTGTATTTGCTTAGAAGGTTATTTGAAACACAACCAACAATGCGATATTTATGGAAATGATCTATTTCAAGATCTAAGAGCTTTGCAAAGTATGTTACCTAAGGAAATAATTAAGTCGGTTGACATTCTTGATTTTATAAAATCTTATGTAGAGGATGGTGGTTTTCAATGTGCATGGGTTGCTTATCGGGTTTTACTAACAATTTCGGTAACCGTTGCTTCGGCGGAAAGAAGTTTTTCTAAATTGAAATTAATCAAGAACTATCTTCGAACGACCATGTCACAAGAGCGATTGAATGGATTAGCAATGATCTCAATTGAAAGTGAGTTTTTGGAGAAACTAGATTGTGACAATTTGATTGAAGAATTCGCCACAAAAATGCAAGACGAAATATATTTCTTTGAACAAGTTTTATATTTTGTATGGAACTTCGTATTTCTCCGCTTTATATAGTGGTTTTTGTATGAAAAGTTAATTTAACTTTATATAGCTCCACTTATTTTAGTGGTTTTTGTATGGAAAATTGTTATGTTGTATGTTGTATCTTTTTTATTTGACGGACGGCATGTTTAATTTTAAACACAAAAAAAAACTAATAAAAAAAATTCATTTAGGAGCAACCAAAATGATTTTGGGCTAGGGCAACCCAATCGTTGGGCCGGCCCTGACCACATTTTGGCTTCTTCCAACTCTACCCTCCCTCCTCTTATTCTCGTTACCGTTACCAACTGAATTAGCTCTTATCAGCTCCCTCAAATCTTCATCTCCACTACTAGTGCTCCATCTTCCAGAATTCATGGCGAAGCTGGAGCTCCGTGAGTTGTGTTCGTAGATGTTCGGGTAGCCTAAAGCACCCGTTGGGTATTGGATCCTTCCTGCACACCCGTTCATGCCTTTTATGTATAGGTTCCGAAAGCCGGTTAAGGCCTTTAGGGGTGCCTTCAGACATTTTATGCACCATTTGCTCCCTTTCATCTTTCTTCCTCCTCTTTGTTAATGGTTTGCAATGTGAATAGTATCAATAATAGATATGTAATAGGGTGATGTGTAGTACATATATAGAGAGAGTTAACGAAGAAAGAACTTCATGAGTCAAAACAAAATCAGATGACGTGTCAAACTAGTTGTGTCATTAATTATGATTGGTACAAAGATAATTAACACATGCTTCAATTAGTTCTCTAGAACTTGCAAACGTACCAACCGTCAGCGCTAGTGCCACCTTTTGGGTTTCCCACATAAAGTGCAATTATGTTATGTTTAAGAAAATAATTACAGTTTATTACACTACAACTAACGTACATAATGATAAATAAAATAAGGTGAAAACCGAGGACACGTCCCTCTTTTTAAGTTTATTTGTTTTTACAATCCTTTTATTTTCAATTTATTTTCTACGTCTTATTTTTTTAATTTTTTTATCCTTTACCTTTTTGGTTTTCAAACTTAAAAACAAAGAGCGCATGTTAAATATTGTAAAATAATCGAACAACATGCATTTAAATTTTTTTTAAACAAGGATGTAATTTATGAATGAAAATTGATTAAGACCTAGTTCTAACTTTTTATAATCCTCAGGATTAGGATGAATGTTAAAAATTTTCTAAAACAAGTCTAAGTATGTTTTCAGTTTCATTAAAATGCAAAACTATAACCATCAAACATATACTTAGTCTGTTAAATTATTATAAACATTTTCTAAATAATTATTTTTGAATTGGAGGTTGTACTTTGTAAGGCTTGTCCTAGACGATTGATTTGCTCGTCTTGTCCTGAGATAGCCCTACCAATAGTAATATTTAATTAGGTATATCATTAAATGTTATATGATATTATAACATACATTTTTTTAAACGTTTGAAGTTCACTGCAAGATATGAAAGCGGGAAGCCAAAAAAAAACATTTTGACCAGAACTAGTTATGCCTTGATTCTCAAGAAACTTCAGTAGAACTTGGAAAGGGAGGAAATTTCCGAACCCAAAATTGTCATATTGCACATTCTAGAATTAAAAAAATTCTTCGTGCGCCACTAGTTCCGAGGTGGACATATGGAAGAAAGTTGAGTAAAGGACAATGGCATGTTGTGCTAATAAGAAGCTCGTTTGTCGTTTTCTTCTAGACATAGCCTACTTTGATTCCGTTATAACTTTTACTGTTGTTTTATGTACTGCTATGCACGTACTTGAATTCAAGACTAATCTTCTTTTTTACTTTGAAATGACGAAAGAAATTTTAAATCATTAAATATACTTGTTTTTTTTTCCTTTCACAAACAAAATGCATCTAACCATATTGTGTTGCATTGTATTATAGTGTGCTATCAAACACTAATGCTGAGAACGAATACTGAAATTATTTTCGAATATCGAATATTCATATCCACGGATGCAGACGATATCCAATATTAAACGGATATTCTTCGATCAGTTTCCAACCGATAAATTTAGACAAATAAACAGGAAATTTTAATTTATTATAAATTTGTTTTGGTACAAATATATAAAAATAATAAACACACTAAGAAAAATAACTTCAAACGGTAAAAATTGATTTTTATATACATATTAATTTTTTTACGGAGATATAATAGTAAACGACAATCATTTTACGTACTAAAATACATAAAAAAAAGTAACCATGATCTTAATAAAAACAGAACAGATAATTATTGAATACAAATATGGTCATATTTGTATCTGTAACCGTTTTTCAAATATCGAATAATTTTTCATATTTCGGATACAGATACAGACGGATATTTAATTTTTCAAGTACTCATTGATAGTACTACATTCAAGAATTAAATTTAAACAACTTGAAACTAGAAAAGAGTTGAATGCTTATGCTACATTAAGTTTGTATTTATTATATAGGCAGTAGGTAATTTCCTTTTTTCCGGACGTAGCATTAAGAGTTGCCTACGAAGCGGTTAGTAGCAAGAACATGGTTTAATTTGGTTCTATGTTTCACTGTAACATGGAAAGAGTGATATCTAACATTTTGACAAAAGGAGATAATATTTCCGAGTCCATTAAATAATATCGTCCTTCATCGTTCAAAACTGAGTGAAAATGCAATATCTTGTCATCATTCTCTTACAAACGTAAATGTTAAACCAAATGCATATACAACCATAATATTATGGGTAGCAAAGTCTTTATGTCCAGCGGATCATTGCATATCTATTGCGGACACATGCAACTATATGTGTATCATTAGTAACCCAAGTAATGTTTTTTAAGAATGGGTAGTATTAGTTTGATATTTTAATTAATTCGAGACACTGTTAAACTGAACGTCTACCGGCTTAGTAACATTCTTAAAATTTCACGAAACAATTTTTAAAACTTCGTGAAATTTAACACAAACCATGTTATTCGATCATTAAAATATTTCAATAACCTGCAGCGTAAAAAGGACCAAAACAAGTGTATACGGAAATATCACTACCATTTTGCTAACGCATATATTGATGCTGACTTCAAACTGTAACTTTCCAACCGCTCATACAAATGTCAAAAAACAAAGTATTTTCATTCAGAAGTTCTATTGACGACGTTCTGCATGACCAGACAGTATATCATTAACACAATGAATTCATTTACATTCGAAAGTGAAAATTTAATTCATTAAAAAAAAATTGCAGCATTCTAATTTTTTCATTTGTTTGTATATCAGTTAAATTTTGGACTTCAAAATCTAAATGATTGGCATCATCGTACGGTTCGACCATTAATATTTTTTATTAAGGGATAGCGTAAAGACGATGAAATGAAGATTGTGAAATAAAACAGAGAAAGGTTGGTGTATATGGACTAAACGGTTATATGAAACAATTAACCGTTAATGTCAGACTCGAACTTGACTTAAGGCAAAAAAGGTGCTGTGAATGCTACCTAAGGTTGCCAGTTTTAGTTAACAGTGCAAACAGTAGCGCTGTGTTGTGAATTTTAGTGAATTTTGCTAACCATAGCTCTGAATTCCATGACCAATTAAATCCAAGGGCATTTCTGTAATCCTGTATCGTTTATACATTGGTTTATTGTATGATGCTCTTGTTCGTATAAAGTGACATGACGCTGTTTTAGATTATTCTCAATACCTTATTGTGGACCTGTGGTTATATTATACGCGAATAAAATTATACAAATTATTTACAAAGAGAACAAAGATTCTACATTTTGAACCCAGCCTGTTGGTGTGAAGGGGTACGCCTGAAGCCTGCTGAACTGTATAAATCAGAACAAATTCTTCTACATTTCTAGACAAAACACGGCAACATCCCATATAAGAGTTCATTAGATCCTTTATCAAATATAATGGAGCAATAAAAGAAATTAGCTGGGTATTTACTATCTAGTGTATGTATATGCATTACTTTTGATGGGTGAAAATTTACTTACTTTAAACGTTGACTGAAAGTTCATATACGCATTTCTACTGGTGCGTAACAATTTACACTATAGATTTAGCAACATTAGGCTTGTAAAAAGGATGAAATACGACAAACAAAGATGGAGACTTCAAAAAATTTCTTCCAAACGCCAAAATATGCATCAAGCAAACACTCTACCCGACCTTCTCCTCGTCCCAGTAGTCAAACTCCTGCTCTTAGGAAACAGCAAATTGCTAACCACACCCACTTCATTCTCTCTGCTAAAATCCACCTCTTCGTCTTCGTCTATTCTTCCGACCACCACACTTTGGCTTCTTCCAACACTACCTTCCTTCCTCTTATTCCCATTACCATTACCAACTGAATTAGCTCTTATCAGCTCCCTTAAATCTTCATCTCCGCTGCTGCTGCTCCATCTTCCAGAATTCATTGTAAAGCTGGAGCTACGTGAGTTGAATTCGTAGATGTTCGGATAGCCTATAGCACCCGTCGGGTATTGGATCCTTCCTGCACACCCGTTCATGCCTTTTATGTACAGGTTCCGGAAGCCGCTTAAGGCCTTCAGGGGCGCCTTTAGACATTTTATGCACCATTTGCTACTTTTCATCTTTCTTCTTCCTTTCTTTATTAATGGTTTGCAATGTGAATAGAATTAGTATATAATGGACATGTAATAGGGCGATGCGTAGTACATATATAGAGAGAGAGTTAATGAAGAAAGAACTTCATGAGTTAAAACAAAAATTAGGTGACGTGTCAAACTAGTTTGGTGGTTAATTATCATTGGTGTGGTGTAAAGATAATTAACACATGCTTCAATTACTTCTCTAGAACTCTAGTGCAACTCTGATATCTCTTTTAAACGTACCAACCGTCAGGGCTAGTGCTAGTGCTATCTTTTGCGTTTCCCCCATGCAATTATGTTACCTTTTAGTTCGAGAAAACAAATAATTGTATACAACTAACCTAGATAACGATAAATAAAATAAAATGAAAATTAAGGGCACATCGTTCCCTTTTAACCTTATTTGTTTTACATTAATTTCTTTTAAAACTATTTTCTACCCTATGTTGTTTGAATCTTTTTACTTTTAACGTTTCACATTTAGAAACAACCACTTTGATGTGCGTTACGTCAATTATGAGTCAGTGATGTATATCACAAGAAGGTATATTTAAAATAATAAATTTATTCAAATACTACCGTCAATTCGACCTTTAAGAAGAAACATGATATAGTTTATAAAAGAAAATTGATAAGAACCTAATGCTAATTTTTTATAATTATAAGGATGCATATCAAAAAATTTCTAAAATAAATCTAACTAGGTTTTTAATTTCATTAAAATGCATAAGTATAACCGCTAAACATATACTTATTCCTTTAAACTATTATAAACCTTTTCCATATGGTTATTTTTGCTTCAGAGGGTTGTTCCTTGTTGGGGTTGTCGAAGACGATCGATTTGCTCGTTTTACCGTTAAACTGCTCCAATGATCACTTTGGATTGGTCAAGCCAACAATAATATTTAATCAGATATAGTAGGAAAAAGTTATATGTTATAACATAAATTCATAACTAGCTTTTCAAATGTTTAAAGTTCCATATAAATCATGAAAATGGGAAGAAAAAAAAAAACCTTTTTGAAGTAAAAGGTTAAATTTTGACAAGAACTGGTTATGGCTTGATTCTCAAGAAACTCTAGTAGAACTTGGAAAAGCTTGAAATCGCCAAACCCAAAATTGTCACATTGTACAGTCTAGAATTGAAAATTCTAGGGTCGCCACTAGTTTCGAGGTGGACATATGGGAGAAAGTTAGGTAAAAGGACAATGGGTGTGTTGTGCTAATAAAAAGCTTCTTTGTCATTTTCTTCTAGACAAAGCCTACTTTGATTCTGTTGCGACGTTTACTATTGTTTTATGTACTCCATGCATGTACTTGGAAATTCAAGATTAATCTTCTTTTTTACTTTGAAATTAGGACAGAAATTATGTACATTAAATACACTTGTTTGTTTCTTCTAAACGTAAGATTCATCTAACTATATTGCGTTGCTATATATTATAGTGCACTGAGAAAGCATATGCATTCAATATTTCATTTTATACAACTTGAAATTAAAAAGGAGTTGTACGTTTATGCTACATTAAATCTGTATTTATTATATATAAAGTAGGCAATTTCATTTTTTCTTATATAACATTATAATAGTTACCTACGAAGGGGGGGTTAGTAGTAAGAAGATAGTTGGCTTAATTTGGACTACAAATGTGTCCTACACAATTGAATATAGTCAACACATTTGAATTTATGAAATATTTATGGGAGGTAGAGTTGAAATCATACAATATAATTGTATAATTGATAAATATACAGCATAGAATAACACGAGTTATTGACTTATACGATTCATATGAATCTTACGAAAACTTGTGATCAACTAAAGTGTTCTTCATGAAACTTCTAGGATGTAAGTTCCTTTGATGACTAGTGTTTTTTTAGTTGTCGCTAATCAGCACATTGTTATATGTTCTGCCATGGTCAATTGTTACTGGTTTCTTAGGACTGCTATTTTATATGAAAAAATGTTTTATGATGGGGCATACATTATTGCTGACAAAAAACTACCACTTTTTAAATAAACATAGTAGGTGAGGGACGCTTTTGAGAAATAAGTTGAAAGCGTTTTCGATTTTAGTATAAGAGTATATATCATTGTGGATTTTGTTCGTATCTTGTTAATATAGATTCTCGATTGATATTTTTGTTCAAGGCTCTATATTAACACCAACCATTAAGGGACGACTAAAACAAGTCTTCAAGAACAAACCTAGTTGCCAATAAAGATTTGTATCAGTAAGACACTAGATTTAAATAAGAATTAAAATGATCTTGAAAAACAAAACGTAACGTATTAAGATATCGTAGAATGTTATTTAAAATTTAAATTGGGTCTCATATGGCTGTAATTTCTGAAAATTTTAACTAGTGACATTTTTCACCTATTGAATTTTAATTGAACAGTTTCAATCTTGAAAATCTTGCAACGTCTATAACTTTTGATAAGAATCAAATTATGGATTGAGACCACTTCCGTTAGAAAGATATAATGATTTCTCTTTCTATATAGTCGTAACAACTTTTTGGTCTTACAATTTAAAAAATATGGTCATATGAGGTTTTGATGATTTCTGACCATGTTATTGGATAATTAATTAAGCCCGGATTAGGCCCATTGATCCATTTCGGAATTTGTGCGTACTAATAATTCCTAGTCACTTTCTCATTTTCCAAAACTGAATCAAACATCTATTAACTAGTTTTCAACTAAAATGCACAAATTTTCCTACTTTAATTCACTACTAGAAAAATACCATTTTACAACGTTAAATAAACGTTGTTAATGAATTTTTACAACATTTATCATAACGCTGTCATATCCATAGTTGTTAAAGATGGGGTATCTTTTACAACATTTATCTATACGTTGATATATTTATAACACATTATGAATATTGTAGAATTACCCTCAAATAATTGAAAATTCTTTGACAACATTTTCCAATGGTTACAAAATAGTCATTTACAACATATTTCAGAAATCATGCTAAATTTTTTCTCGATAATATCTTTATGTTGCATACTTACTTTTATTAATGATTTTCAATCATAGTAAACTCAATTTCAACAACGATATTTACTTGTCATTACAATGGTATTTGCATCATTTAATCAGAATTGTGCATTACTGTTATACAACTATTTTCTAATGTAGTATTTTGGAATTTCAATCATGTATTCAATGTTGCGAATAATGTTCGCATCGTTTAATAAGAGTTTTCTATTACATTCATACAACCTTTTTCAAACGTAGTGTTTGACATTGCAATCGTGTTTATTCAACGTTGTATATACAAAGTACACAATGTAGCTTACCTGTTACTAAAATTTCATTAATGTCACTTGTTAAACATTGCAAAGTTGATTTTATACAACTATCTTTAATTGTTGTATTTAGTATTATCACTGCAATCGTAAATTGTTATAAATGATTATCAACAATGGTGTTCTAACGTAATTTAAGATGCACTTATTCATATAATAGACGTTCTAGATAAGCATTGTGCAATGATTGTCAAATATTGTAAGTAAAGCATAACAATATTTATAATTTCAATAGTATATGAAAATTAATTAATTCATTGATTTCTAAAAGATACAGGTATATAATATTAAGAACAATCCATTGAACCAGCAACGTAGTTCGATAAAAAAAACATAGCATAATTCCAACTCAAAAGGTATATAACATCAAGATGCCTCGGTGCATGGTTGTAACTTAAAAAGCAAATGTTGTGCAGATTGGATTCATAAGATAACTTAGTGCTGAAAATGCTACTACTTTTGACGTTTACATGTAGAGAGTAACGACTCAAAATTTAAATGTGGTGGTTTCCCAAGAGCAACTTCTACTCCTGCTTATCGTGCAACATAGAAATTAGCTAAATGCTAATCGTCCCAATGTATTACAAGATATGAAAAGGTGAGGTAAATTTGCAATCCATCATAAAAATAAAACAATAATTATCGCAATGTGTGGTAATGGTGTTAGCTATTAAAGATACAGCAGACGAAATAGGTTGCATTCGAGAAGACAATCTGCATTGGAGGGATTATGACAGGTTATACAAATGTCAGCATTTTCTAAAGCAACTAAATTGAAGGTGGAGCCATTTTTGTAAGTAGCAATCATCGTAAAAGGACACAACTAACGTAGTATTTATATTAGTATCTCGTAATGAAACAGCACAATTCACTATAATTGATCAAATTTAGAGCTTTTGATTACTTTCTAAATTAAAAATAAATATAACCTATTCAAGTCATATATTTAACGTTAAATGCTCAAAAAATGCACAATTCTTATGTATAAAAAATATTAGTAATGTCTTCTACAGTGTCCTAATTATTTGTTTCTATCAAATTTCCCTCTGAGTTGTAAATCCTATTACACGAACAGGACCCTCCATTACAGTCAAACGTGCGGTTACCGAGAACAAATATCTTTCCTCACACTTTCAAATCTTGGTTTAAATATATTATATATGTCTAAAGAACATTCAAATATTGCAAATTTGAATTATATTAGGATTCCAGTTTACTGTGAAACAAATATAATGCGACGGAGAATTATTTTCATTAAAAAATGCGACTAAGAATTAGTATGCACAACATCTCATAACAAAAAAAAGACTTATCATTTTAAAACTAAAATGCCAATCATGCAAGTCATGTTTCGTTTATATGCCATGTTTAAGTTTATACATAAGTTATGTTCCATTGTATGTCACAACAGCGTATGCTGCAACTCTTATCACAACAATAGTGTTGTAGTGCTTAGCATCAGCTGCACTACAGCACTTAGCAGAGATTTGTGCTGCTGCAGTACACTAGAGAGGTTGTGCTCTATACTGCAACAACAGATTTTTTGGCACACATAATTGCAATTTTGTTTATGTCATTGTCTATAAGAAAGATAATGTCCGGTCATAACAGGCCTTTAAGAGCTTCAGTGAAACTGGGACGTGTTACTACATGGCCTAAGCTTGGAAGTAGTTCGGTACCATGCTCGGTATGTTTTGTTTCTATTTATACTCTGCATATATAAATGTCCAAGTAAAAACTACTTTTAGAGATGAACTTTGGATTTTTAAGTATCGGTATATGTCTTATATAGGACTAGAGTGATTATAATTCATAATACTCTGCCACCCCTAAGCAATTATAAAGTGATATACATGGCTTGATTCTACCAAGGGCATGATGACGAAGTTGCAAGCACATGGATGAATTATGCTAATGTGAGCGGTTATTCATGCTCATCTGGTAAAAATACACTATATATATTGTCATCGATACCATTATGTACTAATTTGGATATAATGTTGTCTGTCTTTTATCTTTAGAAAACGAGGCTAAGTGGTTTCTATGTACCGGAAAAATCACCTTTCCTCTTGATGCTGGAATCATGATCAAGTATCATGAAAACCTCACACCCCAGGGATATCATGTACTAAGTTATAGGTATGTCGTTGGTCTTCTACTTTTGCTTATTAATATTTAGGTTTATAATAGAATGGTTCTTAACTAGATTCTAAAAACTTAATTTACAATGGAAATTGGTAGAAAAATCCACTGTTAAATCTAAGTAAAAGCATTGATTAAATTTAGTTCACTGCAATTCAGTCTACCACTCTGTGATGTAGCGCGAGTTGCAAGTTAGTGCCCTGGAGTTGCAACTGAGATAGATATGTTAACGGATACATCTGGATATGGATAGTGTCATATCTGTATCCACATTCGAAATTATTTTCGGTATCGGATATCTGCATCCGTGGATATGGACGAACATTAGATAATTATCCTATCTGCTAACGACTGATAGATCAGGAAACATAAATGAAATTTTTTAGTTTAGCATCAACTTTTTTTTTTTTTGAAATGGTACTTTATATACAACAAATCATTGTGACAACATATCACATGTCAATAAACGTTCGAATCATGCTAGGCAAGTTTCGAACATGTGACCTCTTGCACCAAAACCAAATCACTTAACCACTGGGACAACGGTGCTTGTCAGCATCAACTTTTTTCGATCCCATCAATCATTAAAGGGTTGAAAATAAACAGATACGATGATAATAAATAGTTTTGAGCAGTTGATATGCATTTGGTGTGTATAATATAAACATCTAACTTGATAAAATAATAACTTTTTTTCATTATACTAAAATAAACTTAATTAAAACTATAATCTTAAAAAACCGAACAGATAAATTTTGGATGCAGATGGTTTCGTATTCGCATCCGATTCCGTTTTTTGGATATCGAATATTTATCTGCTTTTCGGATACGGATGGAGACGGATTTTAGATTTTTTAGGTATCCATTAACAGCCCTAAACCAAGAATTGCAGCTCTACTTGTGATAATCCGGATTTTTGGACATCTGATAATTGAATAATTAATTGATTTTTACTATTGGGATGCTAATTTTATTTAGTTAAACAAATAGCATTCTGATAATCTAAAAAATATCAGGATGTTTATAAATGTATTTGAAACTATAATAAATGTTGGATTATAAATATTTGAAAATGATAAATTTTATAGTGAATTAATAAAGCATATAAATAGATATATGCAAACTTTATAGTGTTAAATTTTTTAAGTATATACATATATAAGTATATAAGTGTGTGTGTGTATATATATAATATATGTGTATATATATATATTGTGATTTGGAAGTTATATTTTGCATTAAAAATTTAATATAAAAACAAGATTAAATAAAAACTTTAATATATATATATATATATATTGAAATTTATAAACATAGAAATAAAACATAAAGGAAATATATATATATATATATATATATATATATATGTATGTATATGTATGTATGTATATGTGTGTGTGTGTGTAAAAATAAATAATAAATATAATATAAAATTATAAAACATATTAAAAATATTAAATAACATGAAAATAAACATGTGTAAGTATTATAACCTAAAAATTAACAAGTGTAAACACTCTATCATGCAAAATACAAGTGTTAGCCTAATTTTTTTCATGCATTTACAAGTGTCATTAATCATTTTCTTCATTTTAAAAATAAAAATAAAATGAAAACAAGTTTATATATACCACTCTACTTGTTTCTCTCTCATTTTTCTTTCACAAAATCAAACCTGAGTAAGCTATAAACCAAAAAAAAAACAACTACAAACTCAAATCAAAAGAAAAGCTATAGATTCAAAGCAAGCAAATCAAACAACCTCTGTTCAAATCTACAACCTGAAGCAAATCAAATTAAAGCTAAAACAAAGATCGTCTCAACATCAAACATGTTCAAAGATCAGATCATTCAAGTCCAGATCAGTTTTCAAGTTCAAACAAAATTCCAGGCTTTCTCTGTTTGCATAATACATGTAAGAAAACTACCCTTTAACATCTTTAATCTGTCTGTACCTTGATCTGTATGTAATGATCATTGAAGTATGGGTGTAAATTATGTTTGCATGTTTGTATATATGAAGTTTATATATGTACATGTCTGTACATATGAATATATGGTCTTTGTTCCAGGTTTACAGAGTTTAAAACAATTTATAAATTCAATCCCTCCTCCTCTAGCTCTTTTTAGAGTTTGATGTCAAAATAAAAAGTGTTTGAATTTACAAGATCTAAGTTTTAAAAATACTTTCAAAAGAAATTATTAGGCAGTTTTGCTGGAAAATAAGAAGATACTGTGCAAACTCTAGACTATGCCAAATTCAAATATCATGTTTTCTTGTTTCAATTATATCATCTAAAACGTTTTCGAAAACGATGATTTTAAAGGTGGAATCGTGATTTTTAAGTGTGAATTCTTGGAGAACTTGCGAGTTAAACAAGAACCACGTATTGGATGATTTTTGGTGATTGGTGGTAGGATGGGTCTCGTAATCATGGCTGAGGGTAGCTAGGTGTTTGACGAACTCGGGAACAATGATCAAGAAATTTTCTGACCATCACGGTGGTGGCACAGCATCGATCTAGGGTTTTAAGACCTATTTTTGGTCGACTGGATTTAGATGGTGTTTGAGGCGTCAGCATTGCGTCGAGTTGGTTCAAAGGTGGCAGAATCGAAGCGTGGAGCTCAGGCGAGGGTTTAGGCACGAGGCCGTGATTTCCGATGGTCGGAGATAGGAGGTGCGTGGTGTTTTCCTCGATCAGGTTTGGGTTCTAGGAGAGCTAGACTTGCTCGATTTTGATTTCCTGGTCGATTCGTTAACTTGGCTAATCGGGTTCATCATGAAGGTTGTCGCCGACATGTTGGTGGTCAGAGTGTAGACCGAAAGTGGTCGGTTTGTTGGTGCACGTGTGCATGGTGATGTCTAGGTTGTTTTAGTTTGAGGAAGAAGGAGGGAGTTCGAAGTCGTACTCGGGGAAGTTGGGTCTTGGCTCGGGATCATTTTCGGGAAGACTCGTGTGTTAATAACGGTTTTAAAATTTAAACGAAATAAAGTTAAGAAGAAAAAAAGATGGCTCGGGGTTTTCTCGAGAAAAATTGCTCTAGGCTCGGGTGAGTACTCGAAGTGGTCTCGAGTCAGAGATTATAAAGTAAATTTAACAAGTTTTAAATGTTTAAATTAATCAAGTTTTAACAAATCTTCTTAAAACTAATTCTTTATATAATAAATGTTTATCTAAATATTTGGTTGATAAAAGTGGTATAATTTATTTTTAACTTAAAAACTAATTAAGTTATTTCTTAAGTTTTATTTAAATAAAATTAAATAGCTTAATTAGGAAGTCAATTAAAAAGATAAAGATGTTTTTAGTTGTTAATTTACTTAAAGGTCTAAGTTAATTTATGGGATAAATCTGTTTCAAAGATTAAAGGTTTAAAATTAAATGTTTTTGAACATCAATTATTTTGATTTTAAATAATTATATATTAGGTGATTTATTAATGTGATTCCTAATTGTTTTCAAATGGAATTTAATAATATAACTAAGTGTAGTTAATTACTTAAGGGTTAATTAACTAATGTAATTAATTAAAGGATAATTGATTTATGATTTAAAAGTAATTAATCAAGTAATTATAGGAAAATTACTTAATGTAAGTAATTAAAGGATAAATAAATTTGTTAAAGGTTAATTAATTAACAATTAGAGGTTAATTTATGAATAATTAAAGGTTAATTAATTTGAGGATGATTAATTAATGTAATTAATTATGGGTTAATTAATTTATGTAATTTACTTAAGGTTAATTAATTTTGTGATTAATTAAGGGAAATTATTTAATTAAGGATGATTAATTAAGATGGATAATTAAGGATGATTTAATTGATTCAAAATAATAACAAATGGTTTATAATTAATTAATGTTAATTTAGCAGGGTTAGGTAATTAATTTATTTGGTTTAAATTAATTATAAATTAGGTGATTAATTAATCTTGCTTATGAATGATTGGATTATATTGAATGCCTTGAATTGTTTGATATCTATGACATGTGATGTCCTGTGATATGAAATGTTTAGTTGTACTATGATAATATAAGTTATATATCTCAGATGAATTGCTGTGTAAATATGACATCCGGTATTCAAAATTGAATTGTATTCACTTAAACGACATGGATTAAAGATGGTATTGAATTCGAAGAGAGGAGGATCGGTTATCAGCAAATACCCGAAACCACTTCGATTAGTAATCTACAGTAATTCTTTATAGATTTGGTTTTAGAATCAAATAGGCTAGAATGAAATAAAGTAAGTAACATGACCATTTAAACTAAGTAACAGTTCGTAAATATTGTTTTGTAATAAGTGATCGACTACAACAAATTAAGAACTCGTAGTGAAGTACGAGTTACCTCGGGTTTTCAACTAAGTTTTATACCTTTATATTTCTTGTTATATGGGTTTACTCACGCTGGTTTCAAGCCTATCCCGGGTATTATTTTATTGTAATGCTCGGCTCAGACCGAGTATTATAGATTTTCAGGTTAGGACGTACTGGATGACAGGAACGTATGGAGTATATTCCGCTATATATTTGAGTTTGTTTTAAAGATAGTCTGGGGCAAGTTGTTTCAACTGTCCAGTTTATATGTGAATGTTTGTACTCTGATATATTGTATGTAAATTTGATAAATACAGCTTTTCTTTGTATAAATGCCATTATTTGATATTATATTTTGATCCGCTGCAAATGTGAGATTCTGTGTTTTGTTTTCTGTTCTTCTTCTACCTCTTTTTTTATTTACCCTAATAATTTGAGATTTTCGACGCTCGATTGCTTGGCATTTCTGTAGTGAACGCATTAGTGTCGAATTCTCGAGGTCGAAAATTTTGAGTCGTTACATTTGGTATCAGATGTAACAACCCGCATATTTATCGAGTTTGTATTTAAATATTTTATTTAAATATTAACTCGTTAATCGGATTTTGGTCCGAAAAGCTACTTTTTGCAAACGGTCAAATTAGGACTCGAGACCACTTCCATTGAGTTCGAAATGTCGTTTACAACTTTTTAAGTATAAACATCGATAGGTTTGGAGTTAGTGAAATTTCACTAACTTTTCCCGCTTTGGACTTTGGGTTAGTTTAGCCTATTAAGCCCAAGTTCCAACCCTCTTCTCCTCACTCTTCATAAATTTCCTAACTAATCAAGCTTTGGCATTAATGGTGGAGGGAATGGGAAATTAAAACTCCAAGCACAAATTCAATTGCAAATCCAACATTCAACTCCAAATTCAAGTAGAAGATATTGGATTCAAGCTTTGGATTGCTTCTCCTTGCTTTCAAGCTTCATCTTCATAAACTTTAGTGCAAAGGTGAGATTTTTATCTCACAATTCTAGTCTATAACTATATTGGACTGTTGGGAATGATTCCCTATCACTTTAGCATGCATATTTGCTTTTGGTTTGGATTGGATTGGCGAAAAACTCCGATTTTTGGTGTTTGGGAGAAATTTCTGCATTTAGGTCATTCTGGCCGTTTTTAGCTCGCTCGGAGTTAGGTCGTGTGGACCTTAGGTCGTAGGTCGCGTACGAGTTAACCCCTAGGTCGTTCTGGCCATTTTTAGGTCGTTCGGAGTTAAGTCGTTCGTCCATGGGTCGTGAGTCGTTCACGAGTTAACTTTAGGTCGTTCTGGGAGAATTGGCACTTCGGAATTAGGTCGCTCACGAGTTAAGTCGTTAGGTCACTCGCGAGTTAGTACCATAGGTCGCAGGGCTTTAGGTCATTCTGGAAGTATTGGCACTTCGGAGTTAGGTCGCTCGCGAGTTAAGCCTTAAGTCGTAGGTCGCTCACGAGTTAGGCCTTAAGACGTAGGTCGCTCGCGAGTTAAGCTTTAAGTCTTAGGTCGTTTCCGACCTATAATCTCCAGGCAAACGTTAAGTCGGCCTGCTTTATCTCGTAGGTCGTCTCCGACCTAAGCTCCTGATAAGTCGTTCGAGTTAGGTCGTTGGACCATTTACCTTAGGTCGCTCGACTCTGTTAAGTCGTAGGTCGTTAGACCTTAGGTCGCTCGACTCTGTTAAGTCGTAGGTCGTTAGACCTTAGGTCGTTCGCCTTCCTTAAGTCGCTCGACCCCTCCACACTAGGTCGCTCGGCTTGCTTGAGTCGTAGGTCGTTGGACCTTAAGTCGCTTGCCTCCCTTAACTCCAGTTAGGTCGCTCGGCCATTGTGTTAGGCCGCGTGAACCCTTAGGTCGTTAGACCTCATTTTGCTTTAGGTCGTAGGCCGCTTGTCTTCACTTAGGTCGTACCGTTTTGGACGGGGCGCTGCCCCGCACCCCGCCGGGGGCGCTGCCCCCTGGACCCCCGCGACCTGACCGGGCAGGTCGAACCCCGTAAGCGGTGGCGTTGCCCCCGCACCCCCACCTAGGGGGGTTGCCACCCCCCCTGGACCCCCCCTCCGTAGGGGATCTTATCTGAAAAATATTGAGCTGATTTCCTTGGATTTTATTCGCATCTCCGTATGCGATCTTTATGACTGATTGTTTCTACACTTGCTTATGTGTTTTGTCACTTTATAATATAAAGGTTTCAATACTAGTAGTAAATATCAAAACTCTTTTAACAAACAATTTCAACTCTATTTTTAATAACAAAGCTCTTTTCTTAAACCGTTTTCCAATCTATTAGTATATACAAGCCTTTACCTCACTCGGATGAGAAATCTAATTAAACGACTTAGTAAAACAAGTGGTATGAAACGCTTGCGTTCACTTCGTCGGTTAATTCTTGGACTTGTTCGATTGAACCTCTTATGACAATTTTATTAGTGAAGATTTACAGTTTGTTCGTAAATATTTAAGTTAAGCAAGTGGTTATGGGACATGAAGCTAAACTTCTATATTTACTAGCTTAGTGTAATTGGCACTTCTCATTGATCTTGATGATCGCTTTATGAATTAGACTAGCAATTGCGCGATGTCTCTTTCATTGCAAGGTTAGACTAGACACCCCTTGTGTGATTCCATTCACACATACCTTTCTGCTTTTTGGTTAGTCTTGACCTCATTCTGTGTGATTCCACTCACACATGTGGGGTAGCTCTCCATGGTCTTCGGACCGTCATGTGATAGGCCTCTTTCCCTTTTTATGATTTCTGGATTTCTCGTGTTGATTTCTGGAATTTATGTCATTGACTTGTTATGAGTACAAGTTTAGGGTATGATGCCCCCTTCGAATCTTTGAGAAGATTCTTGTGATATTGATTATCTCTTATTGATTGATCTTCTGTTGATCATTATTTACATACTTATAGTGGTATGTCGTTATGGATGTTTATGTTTATGCCATATCTTTTATGTTATATCATGTCATCTGATATTTATAGCTAGACTGATCCGTTTATTATTTTCTTAAATAATACTCGGATCAGACCGAGATGTTACAGGTGCTTCTGCTTGACTTCTTCCCAGGGATTCATCACTCTGACTTTTGGCTAACTGTTTAGATTAGCAGTTTTTGTTGTATACACTTGAGATATAGACTCATAGTTGTATTCTTTTGTATAGCACGTGTTGCTATTCTTTTGTATTATCGTGGATCTTATTGACCACTACTCTGATGTACACTTTCATGTGTTAGTTATATATTCATATCTTCTTCCGCCTTTGTGATATGGATATCTGTGACTGATTTGTGATATGATTATTTCTATGTTTGTTTCCGAAGATTATTTATAGCCACCGTGTGATAAGCAATTACATGGATGGTCGCTCCTCAACAGCCTTATTCTCCGTGCTAGTTGACAGCACTTCTCCGGAGTGTTCTTGGCTAGCGTGGGTATAGAGGTGGGGCGTCACATCAGAGCAGAAGGTTAAACAAGAACCTTGGCTCTGGTGGGTTTACTCATTAAGGATAGGGTCAGTAGTACCCTAAAATGAGTTGAGTGTATATAAATATATATATGAGAGCGTACTTGTTATTTTCATATATAAAAAAATTAAAATAGTTTTAAAAAAGATTTTTATACAAGCTTATATTTTTATATATTAAGTAATAATTTTTCTAATTATTATATATTAAGATAATTGGTTGTTGGTTATTGAAATTGGATAAGACCATAAGAATTTAAGTAGTAATATATATATGTCCAAATAGGAACTGGATATATGAACAGTAAAATAAGCTAGAAATGGATTCAAACCAGAAAATAAAATACTGAAATTTGTAGAAGTGTTTCAGAATGCTGAATTAAGTTACCCTAATTTTATTTTCCAACAAATTGTGAGATAATATATAGTGAATTGGTTTTCAAATATGATAATCATGGTTATTATCATAAAATGGTTATTGTGTTTAATAATGGGATGTTTGTTTTCTAATAATAATAAATGATAAAGAAAAACGAAATTTTTTAAGGAAGTAATAATTTAGATAAGTATGACTTATAACTTGCAAAGGATTTAAATTGTGAAGTTTTAAAATCTAAGTCCAGAAAATTTGAAATTGTTTCAAAATGTTAGAGGAAATGAATATGTATATATGTGGGATATACATAATATCAAAGATAATTTGAAATAAACTCTAAATGTTGAGTTTTGATTTTTTTTTCCTGGAAGTATGATAAGTTTTTGAACTTATAAGTGAGAAAGGATATTGAGAAGAAGTTTAAAACTTTGAAATGGAGAATTCAAATTGAGTAAGGTTGACTGGATTAAGTGAAATTGAATTTAACTTAGGGGAAGTTAAATAAGTTTAACAGACAACCTGAATTGGAAATTTCAAGGTGAAATTGAGATTTAACTTAGGGAAGTTAAATGGTTGGTTTGGATGGGAGTAATGTGTGATCTCAAAACAAGTTTGAGTTTTAGATATTGGTAGTGGATACTATTGTTGGATGCTTTATATAATTTGGATGTTTATTTACCTTGTCTTATCTTGATATCATTCTATTGTTATGAATAATCTATGAAAGTGTGAATTTAATTGTTTAAATAAATTAAGAAGTGAATCGAGATAGTATATATCCATTACTAAAATTAAATGGAAATAAAACTTTAATTTGAAACTATTTAAATAATTTTGAATTTAAGAAATAAAGATTTAACATATGGAAATGGAATCACTTTGAACTTAAGATTTGAATGTTTAAAATGAACTTGCAAACTAAAATTGTTAAGAATTGGTTTCAAAGTTAGAAGATAAAATTTAATAATAAATTGGATTTTGAAGATTAAATTGTTTAAAAAGTTTTGAACTCTTATTTAACTATAGATATGTTAATGTAGAAGTAAAGGTAATTTAAAATGGAATTTTGAAATTTGGACTCAAAATTAATTGTTTATAAACTTAGGTTGTTAAATTAAAAGTAAAGGTTAATTTGATTTAAAAGAATAAATCAACATTTAAAAATGACTCGAATTTATATAATTCGGGATGGTTTAAAGTTAAGATGGAACTGAAATTAATTCAAATGGAAAATTGAATTAAATTAATTGGAAGTGAGATTAAAGTTGAATAAGTTTAAATTCAAATGGAAAGATTTGAATTTGGGAAAAGGAATTGAAGATTATTTAATTTGAATTGAATTGAGAAATTGGGAAAATTGAACCAGTTTGACTCGGAAACTATTTTCAAATAAATTGCTTAAAATAAACTATTTTAAATCTATTTTCCTAGCTATTTACTATACAACCTTTATTTTTAAAAATCCAAACTATCTTATACTTATTTCATAATTATTTTGAAACTAATTACTATTTTACATTTGTTTTATAAACAAATTATTATTTTACAACTATTTTACAACTATTTAACTATTCTACAATTATTTAACTATTTTACAACTATTTTATAATTACTTAACTATTTTACTGCTATTTACAACTAATAATTATTTTACAACTACTTATCTATTTCAAACTTTTTCAAGCTGTTTTCTAAATGCAAACTGGTCAGAATGCAAACTATTTATAATTAAACACCAAGTGAGATAAGAATAGAAGTAATATCCCAAATGGAACTTGAAGTAATTGACAATAAATGAATATAATCAAAGTGAAGACGAATAAAAGGAAAATTGATTTAGATAATAACCAATGAAGGTAAATACGTAGGATGTACGTATATTATTTTATTCGCATAATGATTTGATCCAGATTTCGAGCATAGAATTTCAAGTAGTATATCGATCCAGTTAGGATTTTTCACTCGATTTTCGGCGGTGAACACTGATATGGTTTTTTGATTGACTATGGAAATTCTCTATCATAGTTATGGGTATGCAAGAGAATGACGGTTTCTGATCAAGAAACCAGATCTGAGTCCGCACTAAGAAGTCGGGTGGACGATACTAGTTCGGAAGTGAAATTGTGTGATCGAGTGAGCGATCAGATTTGATATTACATATGGATGGTATATGTACATCGTACATGCTTAAATGTAATAGATATTGAAATTTTGAAAGAGATGGAAATAATTTTTGAAAAGAAAAGTATATTTTGAGAATATATATGAACAAAAGTGGAAATTGGATATCTTTATGATTAAAATTCACTTTATGAAAAGTAAGTGATATGGTAAATAACTTTGTAAAGGAAATCGAACTTGAATATTTGATTTGGCATAAATAAAGTGTGTGTGTGTATATATATATATATATATATATATATATATATTTGTTATACATAATAAACTCCCCTTGTTGGATCTGTAGCCAGAAGAAAAGATTTTTGGAAATATTTGAAGTATAAAAGAGAATTTATATAAGTATGAAGTGATCCGAGATTTTTCAAGATTATATATATCCATATATATAAATGATTTTATGAGAAAAATTTTGGAAAACGGTTTTGGAACCTATGGATTTTGGAAAGACTTTTGACTTTTGGAAAAAATCAATTTTGGGAATTTGGAAAGCCAAGTTTGGAACTATCGATTTGAGATATCGATTTTGTGTAAAGGAGATTTTTTATGTGAATCATAAAGAGTACGATTTGAAAGATACTATATTTGTATAATATAAAATGTTTTGAGATTGGCCTTTGGGGAAAAAGGCTCTCTCATGAAATGAACTTCTTAGAAGATCCACGGGGTGGTTCTGCCTTGAGCCCTAAGGGGGTGTTATAAATTTGATCCTACGAGGAAGTCTGGACTAACTAAAGTTCCTGAGGATTGTATGTGGGTAGAGAAAGTCGAGGGATGTGATGCCTATAGAGACATTTGGGGTATGTTGTGACGACAGTGTAACTCAATGTCACTGCGATCTACTACAGACCACAACGGAAGTCATGTGGCAGTGAGTGCCAACGATCTACGTTTGATCTCGTCAGAAGGGCGACATAACATCGGTAGACTGCGATCTATGAAGACATAGCAAAAGTCATGTGGCAGTGAGTGCCTACAGGTTACATTGGGACTCGATTGATGTAGTCTGTGATCTATGTAGGAGTGGTGAAGTTTCATTTGGCAGCGAAATTCGAGGGCGCTGATGCCTACAATTACACGGGTTTTTGCAGTGATGACGACGTAACCCCAGGTGTATCTGCGATCTGTGGCGGGTTCCATGGTGTAATTGAGGGGCGCGGAGTGCCTACAGGTTTCTATGGTTTTATCGGGATGGCAACGTAACCATCGGGTTAACTGCGACCATGGAGGGGGTGATGATTTCTAGTGCATTCTCACCAAAAATGTTTTCTGCATTTTCAAAAATGTTTTCTACATTTTCAAAATGTTTTTCCAAGTATTTTCACTGGGTGTTGAAAACGGGTTTACCGAGTACTTATAGGTTTTCAGTCCTACGCCTGATCAACGTATGACCGAATTTCTGTGAGAACAATGTTGGACTTGTTGAGACATCGGGTTATAAAAAGAAATTTAACTGATAATAAAAATTATAATAAAATTCTAGCTTCGTTCCTTTTCGAGGACAAAATGATTTAAAGGGTGGATGAATGTGTTAACCCAGATTTTTGGACATCTGATAACTGAATAATTAATTGATTTTTACTATTGGGATACTAATTTTATTTAGTTGAACAAATAGTATTCTGATAATTTAATAAATATCAAGATGTTTATAAATGGATTTGAAACTATAATAAATGTTGGATTATAAATATCTGAAAATGATAAATTTTATAGTGAATTAATAAATCATATAAATAGATATATGCAAACTTTATCGTGTTAAATTTTTTAAGTATATACATATATAAGTATATAAGTTTGTGTGTGTATATACATTTCTACTACTAATAATGAGAATTCAGTCCACTGATTTACTCGGTGTCTTTTTGAAATACCAATACTGCTCTCGGTCGTACTTCCATTTTACATCCATATGGCTTCTCCGTTTACCGTTTTCCATTACGCAAAATACCCCTTGCTCCAAAAAAATCCGAGAAACCAAAAATCATTAGTCTACGATTTTTGAAAATGTATCTCAAAGCCCTAATTCGTGCCTCAAATCGCCACCAAGCATCTTTGTAATTGCATCCATCTTGGTCGTTGCTCAGCTCCGACGTCTTCAGCGGCTCTTTCTTCCTCGTGATTTTATTGTTTTCCACATCGACTTTTTTTCAATCTATCGATCGAAAATTAATTTTCAGATCAATCGAGTTTACCTACTGCTTTTGGTCTTCTCTACAGGTCCTATGGAGTTCAAGGTTATTATTGATTCACTTAATATTGTAAGTTTCTATTTTGTCCTTTAATAACTTTAAGTTGACTATAAAATGCAATGATTCTTTTTAACTTTGTATACACTGGATGGTAATGCAATAGAGAATTTGTAAACAAGGTTGCAACATTTAGTCCTAAAAAATCCATGAGTTTTCCATTTTAGTAAAAAGCAGTTACAGTTCCATATACGATGTAAATAGGGGTTCAACGATTTTAGAGCTATTCTTCAAAAAGGAGGAATTACCTTAGTACATAATAAAGTTCGAGCTTGAACCATTTAGTTTTTGACTGTAGGACGTGTGAAATGTAAAAATATGTTCTGTTACTTGCAATATTTTATATTATTTGTATGATATTTTGATTGAATTTGAATAAAAAATTCTAAAATAATTACGTGTGAACTTCAAAATTTTGGAGTTTAAGAATATGCAGAATATTATTAATGAATGTGCGAGAACCTATAACTATACAGACATACAAAAATGCATATCTATGTGTCAGTTTGACTGAAATTAGCTATATAACTGTTGTAGATAACTTGATGTAGGCAGGAATCATGTTTTTTGAATGTAAAATCTTTTGAAAAAATGCAATTTGCGTCAAACGCGCATGGGCTAGATTAAATTTTAAGGCACCATCCAAATGTTGCTAGATGTTATTAGAACAACTTACCCTATCACCTCTTAGCTTATATATTCAATAAGAATTATTATATTTTAGATGATGTGGGACTAATTAAATTGCAGTACTTTACATTTTCTGCAAGAGAGATAACTTCATCCCAAGATATTGTTTACCCTCACGCACTAAATTGATATTTTACATCCTACAATAATTCAAAGTTAAATTTCGAATATTTATTGCAGCTGAATGTTATATGGTTTTTTATGCATACATTCGATGATGGACTGCCATTAGATTTTAAAAATTACAAGAGACATTATCAAAGAACAATGTAATGGATGCATATTTGTCACCTCAACGGGAAATATATTACTGACTATAATGCAAAACATACTTTCCAACTCTAATTGCTGTCAAAATGATTTTTATTGGTTTTCCATGGTGCAAATAGCGTCATTCCTACCAACATTTTCGGACCCTGTAGGTTGGCAAAGGCAGCATGCCAGGGCTGGCCCTGCCTCTAAGTTTTTTTAATGCTGATACAAGCAGTCGCCTTTACCAAAAAAAATGTTGAATTAGTTTTACTAGCTGACATGATAATCATTTATATTTTATAGTCTTCTTAAAATCACTTAGACTGATGCACATGATACAAATATGATTTATCATTCAAAGATTGTCATAAGCACCATCTATGTTCTTATTTCCAACCTCAAATTCTCAAATAAATATTTGGGAATCTCTTTAGGATGTAGTTAAAAACGTACAATTGGGTACTAGGTATCTGAGTATGAATGTAATACTTAGGACATATACCTTCAACTAATTAATAATGTCATATTTAGCATATATGTATCAACCACTAATTCATATTCTCCTAACTATAAAGCAAGGACCGTAGCCCAATATATACTACCTTATCTATGATTGTGCACTAAAATAATTTGGTTATAAAAACATATAATTTGTCTTATTACCTTACACTCGACTTAAATTTATACAGGAACATACTTGATCATAATTTATGTATGATAATGCAGGTCCAAATTAATTGACAAGGATGCCTAGGTGGTCCTTAACATTGCAAACTGATGGAAGAGATGGTTCTTCGTTCTGGATTACCCAACATTGTTGTGGTACCATGAATAGCAATTTTAGGAGATAATTTGTAAGTCCTTTTGTGCTAAATAGGAGACAACTCTAGAGGTAATACGTCATTTCTCTCCTTTGTTTTTGATATAGGATTGTTTGTGGTTTTTATTTTGAAGATACATTAGATATTTTTTAAATGATACGATAAGTAATTTAAACTAATTTTATATTGTAATGATTTTAAATTATATGCATTAATTTATTTTAATGCAATTATATTGATAAGCTATCAATCCTGTAGAATTATTATTCATGTGATTTTCAACCCAATTACATGTTTAACATGTACTAAAACTAAATTTAGTCATTTAACATATACCTTGGAATATATGTCACATATCATGCTTAGCCTATAATATATTATTATCAAAATGAATTTAGAATGAATTTCATGAGTTTTATCCACTTTGCCATTATATTCTTATTATCTGCATATATGTGTGTGTGTGTGTGTGTGTGTGTGTGTGTGTGTGTGTGTGTACATACAATAATTCACTCTAAGATCTAGCTACAGACTTTCTAGTTAATGACTTTTCTATTGAAAAGATTAAAGCCATGTTTAATTTGATTTGAAAGAGGGGATTGCACAAAATAAGCTATTTTAGATTATGTAGGCCAAATGTGGAGAGGGTAGTTGGATTGAGAAGCTTAAAAGATATGAGGAAAGTTTTCACTCTGAAACAAGCACGAAAGATAGCTAACTCAAAAGGGTTCTAGGATCAATGGATGTGGAAAAGATATATCAAAGGGAACTTCTGGAATATGGCAGAAGATAATAATCCTTCTCTTACCTGGAAAGCTATAGTGAGAGTTAGAAGTAAACTAGCATATATTAAGTTCAGCATGGGATATTATATCTCTATTTGTCAACAAAAAGACAGGTCATTAGTTAAAATTGTTTTCTCTTCTAAAATTCTTTAGAGATAGTTTTAGCACATCAACTGTCCTAATTTTGAATTTCAGTTTAGACCTTATCACGTAATTGATTTCGATGCATAATTAATTCTTATTGATTTGGTGGTTATGTTGTAATCGGTAAAAATTTATGGTCAGCCATTTGATTACCACCATTCATGTACTTGGGATTCCAGTATGAAGTTTGCTCTTTCACTATTTTAAAGTAATATCAGTATTCCCAGATTGAGTCACCTATAACAGTTTGTATTTAAAATAGGTATGGCATGTACTGAAATTTATTAGTCCACAAGTTTAAATCTCCGCAATTAATCCCCATTAGTGTAGTAGTTAATTGATGTAGTAGTTGGTAGATATTTATGGTCAATTATTTGATTAACACCATTTCTGTGCTTGGGATTCTAGTATGAAGTTTGCTCTTCTACAATTTTAAACTACTGTCAGTATTTCCTGGTTGAGTCTCCCATAGCAATCTGTAGTAAAAATATGAATATCATATACTGAACTTTATTACTTCATAAGTTTCAATCTGCGTAGTTTATTCCCATTAATTTAGTAGTTAAATTGATGTAGTAATTAGTAAAAATTTATGGTCAAAATTACAATTAAAATAGCAGTTAAATCTTCTAAACAAATTTCCATGTTAAAAATAATAATTAGTTTTAAAGCACCCATGATCATCCATTTAATATTAGTCATACTGCAAAAGCTATATGTTGCACAATAAATATCTACACTTAGACAACCTTTGTGCTTCAATTTAGGCCTTTTAGGTCTATTTTCTTTTATATTATATTCAGGTCAAAGGTATTTAATTGGAAAATATTAGCACTCATGAGACGTATGATTGTTCTATGATTTTTCTAAATAAATATATCGAGGTGTTTGGATATTAGTTGCTAACATGTTACAAAAGTGAACTTAAATTTTTCCCCCATATGTATAACATGCACTTCCTCCATACAGTTATTTTATCTGATTAATCTGTAGCATCCCTACTATTTCTAAATCTATCATAACTACTAAGTTTGAATCTTTTTCTACAGAGCTAACGGATGATCTAGACGTAAGTAGTGTGTACTGCATAGATTTTTTTGCACCTGCTAAGAATTTGAGGATCATTCAGGTTTACTCTACAGCAGAGGTAAATAATATTTTTTCCTAGGCATAGTTCACTTTCCTGAATATTTAGTTTACCAAATTAACTTTGGTTGTGGGCATTTCCCAACATGTCCTAATTTTCTTCAAATAGTTGCACATTTTGTATTCCAACTTTATTGTTGTTGTTATGCTTTAATGACTAATTTGTAATGCGTATTTTTTTAATGGCATCGTGTTTCTTAAAATCAGAATGATGGTGCTGAATTTTTTCAAACTACACTTTTAATAAAAACGTGCTCAACAAATTTACATAAACCGTTTTTATTGCAGCACCAGAAACGGCTTTATATGTTATGCTATTATTTGTATTTTCATGCTTCTCCATGTTAGGTTGATAAAAGCTTTCATTTAATGGATGATTGCTACAGCTTGATGATATTTGATTCACTGTTAATGAGCCAATCCAATTTTTAGTTTAATTTTATTTTTCTCGCGGTAGTAATTTTTCCCATTTGTAATATTTATTTTCCTTGATATAGTGTGACATGATGTATGCATTTTGTGCTTTCCAGAGTTAACTTTGGTTGTTAGAATTTTTCAATATGTAGTTATTTTCTTCAGATAGTTGCAAATTTAATGTTCTAACTTTAATAAATGAACCTATGATGCCAAATCTTTTCCCCAACGAGTCACTAAATTCGTTAGTATTATTAGGTTGACGCTTCATATCCAATTGAAGAAAAGTGAACGCATGCAACATTTGAACATGATTAATGTAGTACAATACAAATGTTGCGACTATAGTAACCTTTGAGTTCCCATAAATATTATTGTTAGATACAATTTACCAATGTGACGACACTCATTTCGGAAGATTTAAATCGACAATAATCCACACATGTCCAACTTAAACAATCCGAAACGTAGATAATCAATGAGGATAATTAAGAAAATAAGGAAAGAAGAAAAAAACAAACACAGAATCTCAGAGTGAAACGATAAAATATAATAGTCAGATAAACAGTTCATGAAGCTGTTTATATCATACATTTGATTAATTACAACTATCTCACAACGAGATGCAGAGAATAATAAATAATTCTTCGTCCTCCGAAAAACGATCAAAATAATAGTAATCAACTGTTTGATGTCTATCATTCTGCTCTTACTTTCTAAAAATGCTTGCATACGGTCAATGTTTTTTCCTTTTTGCTTTATAGTTTAACCATAATAATTTTGTCCATTTTATCTACTGGCCGAAACTACTCAAATTTGCTCTATGTCTAAAAGGAATAAATAGACCGTGTTTTTTCCCTTCATTCTGCTTTTACCGTGCAACCTTCCTGACTCCATTTAACTGTTTGTTCTAATTATTTATTGTAGTTTATGTTTATAATCCAGGAGAAGCAAGAGGGTGCATAGCAATAGAACAAGGTGAAATAGAGGAAGTTCAAACTGACATTATTGTTATCATCTTATGAAAATTGCCACTTAAGTCTTTGATGAAGTCGAGCAATGTATGTAAGGACTGGCATGATATAATTAAAGATCCATATTAGAGCCACTGACTCATATGGTGGAGTCTGTGTCTGCACGTATGAAACTGAGGTGTACACTTTGGCTCATATTTTTCACTGTGCTTTCCATCGGCACATATTCCATTTAATTGTTTGTTTTGAAATTCATTATTCATATATAAGTTAGTAATTTATTTACAAAATCTAATCCTATGATTGAATTTCAAAGTTTCACAAGCTTCTCAAATTGATATCATTGTCTGTCACATAGATTTTTTATTCTCATCTACAAGAAAGTAAGGTTTACTAGATTTTTTATCCTTTATAAAAGATTTACCACTCACATGTTAACTCATTCATGTTCCACTAGGTGCCAATCAGGTACACCCACATTCGGTAGTATAGAAACAAAAAGGGTGGGAATACTTAGGTGTTATTTGAAAATGATAAAAAGAATCAACATATGTGTTGGACGGAGCTAAGAATAATTTATAACCAACCTTGAATAGCAAAATGAGAGATGGAATGAAAGACCCTGTAAAATTACCGTACAACGTATTATATGTCTATAGCATCAATGTATTTGTCATTTGAGAGCAAAATTACTTGAAACCCTAGCATTACCTGTAAAATAAGAAATGTGATACAGAGTTTGAGACTATATTCATTTAGTAAATAATCAGGTTGAACTTTTGTTACCGGTGGATATTGCTTCTTATGAAATATCGATGGTAAGAACACCAGTGTTTGTGACTGTATCATCCAGTGTCTGAAGAAAATTTGTATATTAGTCAGAAACGGCAGAATTAGCGGTTATACTTTTCAAAACAACTGCTCCAGGTCCGGGCTTTACAATACAAAGATTTTCCTATAGTCTCAAGTAGTAAATGCTTTGACTCCGCAAACATATGTTACATATCCAGGTAACTTTAGTTTTACAGCCAAACTATTGAATATTTACCCAAATTTATGAAAGTTGATGACGCGAAAAATTACCAAACAAACTCATGAAACAGTTCCTTCAATTCAACTGACCCCTCACATTCATCTTCATCATTAGAACTTTAGGTGAATTTTCTTTCATTTTTTCTTTTATAGTGAATATGTTCTCTACTATTAGTTAAAGTTTTTAATCAATAGGCCCGACCACACTTTAATTAATATATTACAAATAGTAACTGTATAATGGATAGCGTGTAACATGGATTTTTTGTTATTTGAAATATACACTGCTTAATACAACTACTATATACTTCCATCTAATTACGAAACAAATGTCCTAATAGAAAATACAATAATGTTATATATATATATAATGGCAACTAAGTTCTTTGAAATCCAAAACTACTTTTGAACTATAACAAAATAAAGAGTTTCTTTTATTGCTTATTCTTTCTAACTTTACAAACATTTGAATAGCATTGTGTAGCTTAAAAGTGGGTATATTTTGATCAAAATACAAATTTATGTTTTGTCCACAATTTATTCATCTCTCCATCTCACTGTATTCTACTTTTGGAGAATAGAAAGCTAGAATGCTAGCTTAAATCAATAATGTAAATAGAAGAGAAACAAAGTTAACAGATCTAATATGAATTCTAAGCTAAAAAGCTTATATTTTAACAAAAGGTAATATTTCAAATTTGTGGACTTCATTATTAAACATCTAACTTATACTTCATCAAGGGGTTTGTTCATAATATAATGATAGAAGAGACTTTTTAGTTGAATATTCTTTAACTCAAAACGCTGTTTTTAATCCTTAATTCTAAATTGCACTACAATAGGCTAAATAATTTCAAAAAGCATGGGAAGTCTAATAAAATGGGATGTTTAGAAAGTTGGCACTAAAAAGTGAATGTACAAAATGTACTGTTAAATTTGAAAAATGAATGTTGATAATTTGATAACAGGATAGAATGGATCAGTTTATATACACTAATAGTTAATTATACACTCATATAGCATTGTAATAATTGGGAACATATATGAGCATTTAAACTATGTAACCAGGAAAAATGTATGAGCACTTAAATTATTTAAGACCGAGACAAAAAGTGAACCTGTTAAATAGTGAGAAATTTCACTAATAGTTGATTATACACCCATATAAACTGATTTTTAAATCTAATCCCATTTTCAGTATTTAAATTTTTAATAGATATATAAAATTAAGTAAATATTTTGATTAGAAACGTGTTGCTGGATTAATGCATGCACATTATGATTAGATGCAGGTCCACCTGGACGTGCATATATACTCGAATATATAATATATATGTGTGTGTGTGTATATATATATATTGTGATTTGGAAGTTATATTTTGAATTAAAAATATAATATAAAATCAAGATTAAATAAAAAGCTTTTATAGATATATATATATATATAGTTACCTGGAGATTTGACCAGGCAACTAAGTACTCGGCATTAGCATACTGTTCGGCATTTATGAGCCGTTTCGGCATCTAGATCGTTCTGCATTAGAAAACGCTCGGCATTCAGGATCACTCAGCATTTAGGAGCATTCGGCATTAGAAAGCACTCGGCCTCCAGAGTCGTCCGGCACATATGATTCGTTCGACATTCAAGTTCGTTCGGCATCTATGGGACGTTCGGCATGCGTGAGCGTTCGGCATTGAGAGACGCTCGGTATGGTATATCGTTCGGCATCTATGGGACGTTCCGCATGCGTGAGCGTTCGGCACTAAGAGACGTTCGGTGTTGTATATCGTTCGGCATCTATGGGACGTTCGTTCGTTCGACATCTATGGGACGTTCGACATGCGTAAGCGTTCGGCATTGAGAGACGTTCGATATTGTATATCGTTCGGCATCTATGGACGTTCGGCATGGCTTAGCATTCGGCATTGAGAGACGTTCGGTATTGTATATCGTTCGACATCTATGGACGTTCGGCATGGCAGGGCCATTCGGCGTTCCATACTTCTCGGCATCCAAACCTTGTTCGGCACATCACTTCGTTCGACATTCGGGATCGTTCGGCATCCAGTGTCTTTCGGCACAAATACCTCGTTCGGCAATCAGGGTGTTCGGCATCACTTCGTTCGGCATGTGGATACAGTTCGGCATTTTGCCGTTCAGCATCTATGGATCGGCATACAGAGATCACTCTTTTTGGGCCAAGATACTTAGCTATCTGGCCTACCAGGGAAGTCCAATCCATCTTCGTTTATAAATAGAGAGGCAGGGGCACAGTGAAATTGACCTTTTTTGGAGAACACCGGGGAGACTCTGCCGCATTCAAGACTCATTCAAGATTTATCTTTTTTGCTTAGCAATTGTATTCAATATAATTGGTATACGGATTGTATCTATAATCGATTATCGAGAAAAGCAATAAAGATTAACCTCAAAGTGGACGTAGGCTATTACGCCGAACCACTATAAATTTGGTGTTCGTATTTTCTGCATTTAAATCTGCATATCATCCTCTATTTAAATTTACTTTCTTCATTAATCTCTCTATACAATCTCTCTTAAGAGTGTTAGTGACCAATTCTGGTGCTAACATTTTGATGCTTTCACTGAGAATCGAATTCTCAGGACGATAGGACCTACTTTGTAGCTACTGGATTGAAAAATCCCTCGAAGGAGATCCAAATCATTCAAAAGACGTTTGTTGATTCTACTCAGAGTTACAACCAACAACTCTACCATGAGGAGACCACGGACTAGATCAGCCTCTCACAACGCAGATGTCCACGAAACTGCTAGTGTTCAATAGATAGGACCTAGCAACCAACCAGCAATTCAAGGCGCATGAACCTCCACCCAGAACCAAGCAGAGGTCGTTTCCTAAACAGAGTTCAACGACTTGATAAGAGAACTCAGGGAAAGTAGAAGGCAACATGCTGAGCAGATTCAAGTCAACACGAATCTCATGACTCAGCTTGCCCACCAGCAACATCAGAATGCTGGAAGTAGTCATGCTCCTTATTCTGATTCTGATAGCTCGACCTCGGCAGATGAACCACCTACGCGTAGACGCTGTAGGGATGAAGCTGCACAAGCAAGTGCTACCGATCGATCCGCCAGGGATCAGACACGTGATGAGACTGGACGCCTGGATCACCAAGACCCAAATCAAGCGGGACATCGACTCGCACGGTCCCGTGGAACAGAACCCAGCCTCCCACCCTCCATACAAACTTCGGATTTATCATCGATGGTCAGGCAATTGATGAGAGAGAACCAGGGACTGACCAACGAGGATTGGGGAGTGTCTAGGAGTTATAATCCCTTCACAGATGTGATCCTATAGGCTGAGTACCCCAAGAAATTCAATATGCCGACTATCCCAGCCTACAAAGGGAAGACTGACCCTAGGCAACACGTGATGAAGTACGAATGGATGATGGATTCAGCAAGGGCAAATGACGCAACTAAGTGTAGGTGTTTCCCAATCACTCTATCCGGAATCGCCACTATATGGTTTACTCGGCTTCCTCCGCAATCTATATCCAGCTTCGACGAGTTAGCGATGAAATTTGTTGAACCATTCAGGATACATGATATCCGTCCAAAGGACGTTATGTCATTATCAAGCGTAACCCAAGCTCCGGGAGAGTCATTGAAAGCATACTTACAGTGATTTCATGTTGCCGCCACTGAAGTTAGCAATCCTAACGACCATGCAATTTTGATGGCGGTAATGCGAGGTGTAGATCCAGATTCGGAGTTTGGAGATTGGTTGGTGGGAAAGCCCCGTACATTGGAACGATTCTATGCCAAAGATCATCAATTCATATGGAGGGAGGAGGCTCGATGGACGAGACGAGATAAGGCACCAGGGCCTCTTCAGGAGACGGTGAAAAGTAACATCGCCATGAAGCAGTCCGGCGATAGTTCAGGAAAAGTTCAAGTCAACGTCCAGAACAAGCCTGGACAGTCCAAAGGATCCGGAGGTGGAAATCCCAGAAAGAAAAGAGAAGAAGGGAAAGGGAAGCCAAGGATTTCGACCTATAATGAATACACCCCACTGAATACTTCCCTTGAAAACATTTATCTATCTACCAGTAACACCTTTGAATACAGAAAGCCTCGCCCAAAGGAGTCCATTGAAGAACAAAAATGAACAGGGAAGTACCGTCGCTTTCGTGAGACTCATGAGCATAATACTGAGGAGTGTAGACACCTCCATGACGCCATAGAAAAGTTGATCAGACAAAACTTTTTACAGGAATTTGTCAAAAACCCAGAAGATGGAAGGCAAGGAACGTCAGATCGCGGGCCGGCTCCATGCCAACTAGAACTACCTGCTCGGACTGTGGGTAGATTGATCATAAACACTATTGTTGGAGGACCTCAACCTGTAGACAAGAATTGGCAGGAGATGGAACGATATGCTACCTCCTTGAGGCATGCGGATTATGAATGTTGTTCGAATGTGGAAGGTGGAACCCCCGCAAAACAACAACGCATGATGACTGACGATATAGTGTTTAGGAGTCGAGGCGCGGACAAGGTGGAGGCTCCTACTATCGACCCGATGGTTATATCTGCAACAATCGGGCCAGCTTACGTGAAAAGAATCTTGATTGATTGTGGAAGCTCTGTCAACATCATCTTCAAGAAGGCTTATGATCAAATGAAGATGGAAACGAAAGATTTGAAACCACGCAAAGCCCGTATCCACAGCTTTAACGGTGCTACAATCGACGCGATGGGGTATATAGAACTGCCAGTTGAACTGGGGGAAGTTGAGCGTAGGAGAGTGTGAGTCCTACCGTTCATAGTAATGGATGTTGACTCTCCATACAATGTCTTTTTGGGTCATCCATCCTTGATAGAATTTAGGGTTGCTTTGGCCCCATGGTGTTTGACACTAAAATTTCCGACGGACAAAGGAGTCGGTGTTGTACATAGCGATCAGGCAATCGGTCGCACACGTTATGTGGCAGAACTGAGAGAAGCTCGGCAGAGAGAGAAGGGAAAGGTTGCGGACAGCTCCGTCTGCATCCTAAAGATTGATGATTGACAAGTAATGCCCGAGCCCTGGCTTGGGCAACATTCTCGGATCCTTCGAGACATAGATCCGAGAGATGATGATGGGGAACCCAAGGAAACAAACGTAGCACCGTCTGAGCTGACGATCGACATTCCAGTCAGCCGGGATGACCCATCACGAGTTCTTAAGATTGGATCACAACTCGACCCACAGTGGCCGAGGATCTTACTGATTTCCTCTAGACGAATCTGGACGTTTGCGCCTGGACACACTCTGATATGTGCGGGATTTCTCCAGGTATTGTGAGTCATACGCTTAACATAGACCCGAAACACGTTCCCGTAAAATAGAAAAGGAGAGGTATGGACCCGGAGAGGTCCACGGCTCTCAAAGAGGAGGTGGACAAACTCAAAGCCAATGGATTCGTCCGCGACGCCCTCTACCCTGAATGGGTATCTAACCCAGTGCTAGTGAAGAAAACAAATGGAAAGTGGAGAACTTGTGTTGATTACTCTGATCTGAATAAAGCATGTCCGTAGGATAGTTTCCCTTTACCTATAATCGACCAGCTCATCGACTCTACCGCTGGACACGAATTATTGTCATTTATGGATGCGTATTCAGGATACAATCAGATCCCGATGCACATTCCAGACCAAGAGCACACCAAATTTGTCACAATATTGGGCTATATTGCTATGTAGTAATGCCTTTTGGATTGAAGAACGCGGGGGCAACGTATCAGCGCCTGGTGAATCGAATGTTTAAGGACCAAATTGGTAGAACGATGGAAGTTTATGTGGATGACATGCTCGTGAAGTCACGGCAGTCAAACGACCACATCCGAGACTTAGCAGAAATGTTCGATATACTCAGACAATACGGTATGAAGATCAACCCCTTGAAGTGCTCTTCTGGCGTGGCATCAGGGAAGTTCATGGGTTTCATTGTGAATGCACGTGGAATTGAAGCTAATCCGAAAAAGATTCAGGCTATTCGGGCATACAAGTGACTAGAACTATAAAGCAAGTACAAAGCTTGAACGGAAAGGTGGCAGCGTTGAGTCGATTCATATCCAGAGCTACAGACAAGTGTATTCCATTCTTCAACGTGATAGAGAAAGGAAAATAAATTTTGAGTGGACATCTGACTGTGAGGATGCATTCCGAGCTCTGGTAAGACATTTGGAGAGCTCCCCAGTGCTATCGAAACCAATAGACCATGAAATGTTGTATGTGTACTTGGTTGTATCCCAATATGCTATCAGTACGGCTTTGGCTCGTGAAGAGGACCGAGTTCAAAAAATAGTTTACTATGTTAATAAATGTCTGACTGGGGCAGAAAGAAACTATCCCAAGATCGATAAATTAGCCTATTGCTTGGTGATTGCATCACGCAAGCTTAACCCATACTTCCAGGCACACTCAATCAACGTTTACACCGACCAACCCCTGCGATAAGTACTCCAATGACCGGAAACTTCTAGAAGGATGTTGAAATGGAATATCGAGTTGACTCAGTTCGATATTACCTACTTGCCGCGAAGGGACATACAAGGGCAAGCGCTAGAGGATTTCATCGCTGAATTCACCACGACAGACGAAACAAACGGCCGCAATGTCATACCTCCCGTCCGATGGAAGATGTACACCGATGGGGCATCTAATGACCATTGTTCGGGGTTGGCATAGTTCTGGTAACTCCTGAAAATCGATCAGTTTGCTATGCTTTGAAGCTCGAATTCACAGCAACGAATAACGAAGCCGAGTATGAAGCATTGATCGTCGGCTTAAGACTCGTCAAAGAACTAGGAATAAGATCGGTTGAAAATTTTTACGACTCACAACTGGTGGTGTATCAAGTGCGTGGAAACTACCAAGAAAGGGGGCAGAGACTTGCCCCGTATTTAGCCCAAGTTCAGGAGTTGCTAGCAAATCTCGAGTATTATGATATTTTACATGTTCCGCGTGAACAAAACAGAGCAGCTGATTCATTGGCAAAATTTGCAAGCACTGGCGATGCGCAGCAGATGGGTTTATTTCCCGTTGAATCCTTATATGTTCCAAGCATAAATATAATGGAGGTAGATTTCATGTTAGAAATAGAAATCGAGAAGGGATCATGGATGACCCCATTCAAGCGGTACTTGTTACATGGGGTCGTGCCCGAAAGAAGGAGCGAAAGACGACAAGTCATTCGTAAGGCTTCTCGTTATGTAATGCAGGATGGAATAATGTATCAAAGGGGATTCTCGACCCCATTGCTCCGGTGCATTGCCCATGATGAGATAAAATGAGTCCTGATGGAAGTCCATGAAGGTGAATGTGGCGACCATACCGAGGGGCAGACGTTAGCAAAGAAAATCCTCCGCTATGGATACTATTGGCCAACTGTAAATCGAGATGCCGCAGACTACGTAAGAAGATGTGAAAAATGCCAGAAGTATGCGAAAATCCCAAGAGCTCCACCGACGGAACTCACACAAATGGTTAGTCCTTGGCCATTTGCAATGTGGGGGATCGATATAGTCGGTTCCTTACCTCTATCCAAAGGTGGTGCAAAATACGCGATTGTTGCGGTCGATTACTTTACCAAGTGGGCAGAAGCAGAGCCATTGGCCACTATCACCACCAAGAAAGTTATTAATTTCGTGGTACGAAATATCATATGCCGCTTTGGCCTGCCACGAACCATCGTTATCGACAATGGAACTCAGTTTGAAAGTAAAGAGTTCGGGGAATTTTGCCAAAATATGGTATAGAGAAAAGGTTTGCAGCGGTTGCTCATCCAAAATCTAATGGACAAGTGGAGACCGTAAACAAGATAATCAAATCCATATTGAAAAAACGTTTGGAAAAGGCTAGAGGCAAGTGGGTGGATGAGCTTCCGACAACACTTTGGGCTTACAGAACCACCTACAAGTCCGCGACTGGCCACACACCATTCTCATTAGCATATGGCATGAAAGCTGTCATGCCCGTGGAACTTGAAGTCCCATCGCATTGGGTAAATTATTATGACCCTGAGTCAAATCGAGATCTTTTGCTGGAATCGTTGGACTTCATTGATGAAAAATGCAAAGAAGCCAATTTTAAGAGTGGCCGCATACAGGCACCAAGTTGCTCGATATTATAATGAAAAAGTTCGATCGAGAATCTTTGGTGTTGGTGATCTCGTTTTGAAACGAGTTTTCCCAGTTCCATCACACATCAGCCTCGCATGGGAAGGTCCATACGTCATCGAACGGAAGCTTGGAGAAGGAACTTTCAAGCTAACGACTGTCGATGGTGTGACACTCTCCCGAGCATGGAATGGTGAACATTTGCAGCATTATTACACTTAGTTCATTTCTATCATATTTTAGTTGCATTTATTTCTAGCAAATTTCTATTCCTAGTTTAGGGCATGTAAAAAGACAACTTAGTTTATTTGCATTAATAGAGGCTTGAAGCCATTTCTTTTTCCCATGAATTGTCGATGTTTATGTGTATGATAACGCTGTAACAAATGACAAAGAGATACATTACTCTGTCTGACGCACGAACGAGAATAAACGATTCGAAATCTCCAAGTCCCCGGAGTGCGGACTGGAGTACTCTAAGTCCCAAGAGTGCGGACTCGAGTATAAACGATTCGAAATCTCCAAGTCTCCGGAGTGCGAACTGGAGTACCCTAAGTCCCTAGAGTGCGGACTCGAGTATAAATGATTCAAAATCTCTAAGTCCCCGGAGTGCAGACTGGAGTACTCTAAGTCTCCAGAGTGCGGACTCGAGTATAAACGATTCAAAATCTCCAAGTCCCCGGAGTGTGGACAGGAGTACTCTAAGTCCCCAGAGTGTGGACTCGAGTATAAACGATTCAAAATCTCCAAGTCCCCAAAGTGCGGACTGGAATACTCTACGTCCCCAGAGTGCGGACTCGAGTATAAACGATTCAAAATCTCCAAATTTCCGGAGTGCGGACTGGAGTACTCTAAGTCCCCAGAGTGCGGACTCGAGTATAAACGATTCAATATCTCCAAGTACCTGGAGTGCGGACTGGAGTACTCTAAGTCCCCAGAGTGCAGACTCGAGTATAAACGATTCGAAATCTCCAAGTCGCCAGAGTGTGGACTGGAGTACTCTAAGTCCACAGAGTGCAGACTCGAGTATAAACGATTCAAAATCTCCAAGTCCCCAGAGTGCGGACTGGAGTACTCTAAGTCCCCAGAGTGCGAACTCGAGTATAAATGAATCAAAATATCCCAGTCTCCGAAGTGCGGACTGGAGTACTCTAAGTCCCCAAAGTGTGGACTCGAGTATAAACAATTCAAAATCTCCAAGTCCCAGGAGTGCGGACTGGAGTACTCTAAGTCCCCAGAGTGCGAACTCGAGTATAAATGATTCGAAATCTCCAGTCCTCGGAGTGCGGACTGGTGTACTCTAAGTCCCCAGAGTGCGGACTCGAGTATAAACGATTCAAAACCTCCAAGTCCCCAGAGTGCGGACTCGAGTATAAACGATTTCAATGTCCAAATCCCCCGAGGGCGGATTGGATATAAATGACTTGAAGTCATGAAGCCCTTGGTGTACAGATTGGAAAATATTCTAAGTCGCCAGAGCATGGGATACATGAATGTGCAAATACCAAAAAAGTTGTCAACTTGTCTGAAGATGAATCAAGAAGTTCATGTAACTCGCAGTAGCTTGAGTTTTGACCACGGTTATACCAAAAACCAAACAACAACAGTCCTTTGAGAGGGAAAAGAACTAAGTTTTATTAATCAAAAATAAGTTTCTACTACAACTCCTCCGAAGCTCGGTGTAAAAAGTTTATTTATATAATCTACGAAAACAAAAATAATTACATAACCTAAACTAGCTCTTGTTAAACGAGAGCGAAGACTACTTCTTTGACTTCTTCGACATTTTGCCTGATGACTCCTCCTCGGTACGTTTACCCTTAATAGCTTTCTTTGACGGAGGAGTGACAACTGAAGAAGTATAAGGAACATTCATAGGTTTGGACCCGCCTAGGAGAATGACCTTCAACGGCTTGTTCAAAGGATCGTCCGGGTCCACAGCTTGAGGTTCGACCTTGATCTTGATCGTCTTTTCCTTCTCTTTATCAAGCTGCTCCTTCATGCTCAGTTCAGATGTGTGCTCAGAGACGCCTGTAATTTCAACTTCATAACTCCCATCGATGGAAGAGGAAGTCTCAGATTTGTCCTCGTCAAGTGCTATGATCACCTGAGGATCGGGATTGGGAGCCTCTTCTGCGTGAGTGGCTTTACTCGTTTTCCCTTCACCTCCTTGGCGACATCGTTCCTCGGAGTGGGCTCAAGGTCAGAATGGCCTGCATAAAATTACGAAAAGCAAGTATTAGAATGTGATAACTTCTGATGAAAAACGAAAACTCTTGGAATGTTAAAGCAAAAGAGTTGCTGACTAGGTTTCGGCTACTCTCAGCCGTCAGGGGGGTCTCACCCTCTGGAATAGGGGACATAACATGAACACCAAGGCCATGGTCCTCCGGGTCATAGCCGGTGTGCTATTTAAAAGGATCGAGTAACGGCCGACCGACCGATTTGGTAAGCACACAAGTTGGAGACTCAATCCCGGATGGACCGGCAATAACTTCTTTCCCTTTTGTTGAGGGGGAGCCCTTGCAATAAATGGCTTTAGCCGTTGATAGGTCCGAAGGCTCATTTCCCTTAAGGAATTCTTTTATCAAGGACTGCTCATCAACCTCCTCGATACCGTGTTCGACCTTCTTGATTTCAATTAAAGTCTTCCACGCCTCGGCCAAAGATTCGAGATAGCCCTCGCCCAGAAAAGTTAAGTCCCGGTGCATGAGAACGCAGGCATTGAATTCGGCAATAAGCGGGTCGAACATGGTTTTGACTTCTTCTCTGCCTTCTTCCTTGGCCGATTCAAGATGGGAGTCGATTTCCACACATGCTATCTTTTTGCCCTCTTTACGGGCTTCATTCTTCAGCGCCTCAACTTTTGGAAGCTCGCCCTCAAGTTTCGCCTTTAGGAGTCACGTTGCAACGATCTCGTCGCACTACCGTTGCGATTCTTCTTGGGCAGCAATCTTCTCCTCTTGTTCCTTGCGGAGTCGCTCCTCAAGTTCTTTAACTCGAAAGCAAAATGCATCCCTCTTTTTTTGCACTAAGTCTTTCTCCAAAGCCAAAGCCCTACAGCGTTGTATCGCCTCGTCGAGTTCTTTTCTGTGAGTCGATTCCAGATGAGTTATGGCTTCCGTGGTATCCTTGGTGCTCTGCTGGGCGGCCTCAAGTTGAGATTTATAAGACGCAATCTCATTATCCCGAGCTTTGATAATGTCTTTGTCATGAATAGACTCAAGCTTCAGGCGATCAATCCCATGTCATTGTTCCATGGAGACTTTCAACACTTTCTCAGCGAGATGAACGAATGCGTCATGTTGAACATAGACGTCATTGGTACAGGCGATATCACTCTGCTTGACATCTCTAGGTATATGGTGGATCGCCGGGAGGAACTTCAGACCATCAAAGCAGATCTTTGGAAATTTAACTTTAAGCTCAGCCATTCTCTACGATACTGTTGGATTTGTTGCGAGAACAGGAGGAGACAACTTAAAAAGTTCAGCTCTCCTGTGAGGATCCCGGGATTGTCGTGTGGAAGAGGAATCGGAGTGTTGATCTCGGGGGACATCGGATTGTGACCCCTTATGGTCGTGCTTATCTTTGCTTTGTTCCAAGTAAGAAGAGGGATGTTGGTGGTAATTGGACTGATAATATGTTTTCTTCCGAGATGATGAGTCTCGGGAATGGTAATCCCTATCGCCATCACCGTCTCTATCCCGACATCTTCCGGAACCCGAGTCCCGTCTAGAGTGATGGAAGATAGATGACTCGCGGAGACGATCCATTCCGTGTGTACGCCCCTTGTCACCTGCACAGAATTTAAAAAACAACGAATTAGCAAAGAGTAGTGTGACGACGGAAATTTAAGTGCACGGTGAAGTGCATGTGTTTGTGCGTGTCCTAGTGTTTCCCCCCGACGGACCAGTTTCTTTACTAATGGGGGTTTTTTCTCCCTGAGTTTGGGCTTGAACGTCTGCATCGCCTCTGATGGGCGAGTGAAGATTAATTGCCTCCGAATCATCGAAATCGTAATTAAGTAAATCATCAGGTATCGAGAGGTTCGAGAGGCCCTTTAAAGAACTTTCTAAACGTTGTGTGGAAGCCACTTTCTCTGTTGGAATAAGAGTAACTTTAGAGGTTGCACCAAATTTTTCCCTTCTTATCTTGTACGTCAGTTTCTTTTTCCTCTTCGAAGGGGAGGATGACGTTTCGATGTCATGAACTTCATGGGTCCTGAGTAGGACCAACGTTCTCATCTTGTGCTTCGGGTGTTTCATTTTTTTTTATTTCTCCTTCTTCTAGTGCTCCAGAAGCGTTGCATGCTGAAGACTCGGCTTGTTTTTTCCCTTTACCAGAGGCAGGCCTGGGTATGGAAACGCCCTGAGGAAGGCATATCCGACGGCCTTCTGCCAACAGTCCAAACCTCGAAAGTGACTCATTTGAAATGAGAGTTCGGATGTCCCGAGTCGGCAGGAAGGAGTCTAATAGCTTCGACCGCTTCAGAATATCTGCGGCCGTCGGGACGTGGGTTGATACCTGAAAAGATGGAAAAAAGAGTTAAAAGAGGCACGACTTTAACCAAGCATGAATATTGATCCAGAGAAAAGACTTACTTCCTTCCACCCATCTCCTCGCGAAAGCAGGATGGCAACGCACATAAAACCATTCCTTCTTGTACAGGGCGAACTTACTGCATGCCCCAATTAAGATCTGGCATTTGTGGTGCGGCTCGAGAAACATGAAAGAGGGGCCATATCTCCACTTCTTGATCATATATATATATATATATATATATATATATATATATATATATATCTGATGTTACCCGAGGTTGGAGGCCTGGAGAGGACTTTCATGAAGATGATGTAGGTACAGTAAATGAAGGCATGACCGTTCGGGTGCAGTTGTGACGGAGCAATGTCAATGTACTGCAGCACGTCCCGAAGAAATAAGTTGAACGGTGGGACACTGCCGACCTAGCACATAAACTTATTACAAGCTGTATATCCAACTGGGGTCAAGTGTGGACGATCGTGCCCCGATGGAACTAATACGTCGTCGAAGGGGATTCCGTGGATGGAGCATATCCGACGGAGTGCACTTTCATTGATCTTCGAAGCCTGTGAATCGACCGGGTTGTCCAAGGAAATTGATGCCTCTAGGGTGTCGGGATCTAAGTTATGAGTAGGGGAAGTCGACAGGTATGAAGTATCTGCGACTCCTTGTTTGGAAGATGGCCCAGGTCTATCTGAGATCGTGGCGGAGCCAGATTTCTTAGACATCTTTGGTAGAAATTGAATCTAGTAGAGTACCTGTTCGAACTATACTTGAAAAACAATCGACGTTAGACTTAACAACACAAGTATTCCTCCCGTGTGGTGTGTGGACTGGTATGATAATTCAAGTATAAGTGCTGAGAAATTGAAAGTCACGGAGTTAATGGTATAAAGTTGAGCTTCGAATCGTCGCCTTCGAAGACCGTCATCGCTGACCGTCTCCAAAAACCTGCCCTATGGTGTTATCAATTTCGGAATCAAACATTGGCGCTATATGTTAGAGGAAATTATCCATTTTTGTCGATTTAGGTTCAGGCTTGTGATTACCGAAACTAGGAAGTTATCAGTCAGAATTAGTTCGATATGCTAGTTTACTTAGGTCCTTGTCCTTGTTTTTGTCATGAGATTAGGCAAAGTAAATGTTGATTGGCCTAAGTATCGTCCGGCCAAAATATTGTTCGGCCTAATTATCGTTCGGCCTAAATGTTGTTCGGCCTAAGTGTCGTTCAGATAAACTATCGATCAGCCTAAGCATCGTTCGGCCTAATTATCGTTCGGCCTAAATGTTGTTTGGCCTAAGTGTCGTTCGGATAAACTATCGATCGGCCTAAGCATCGCTCGGCCTAAGTATCGATCGGCATTCGAGCCGTTCGGCTTAAGCGATGTTCGGCCAAAACATCGATCGGCATCCTGTCCATTCCCCGCAACTTTTCAATTCTTCCACTTCAATTTCGTTCGACATGGGGAGGTCATGCGGAACCATGGCCGTATCAACCTACACTAATAGGCCTAATCTCTAACTCCATTCTCAAGATACCATAGAACCACTCGGCATTGAAAGATCATGCCGAGCCGTTACAATGCACATTCCACCTTTCTCTTCTCTGATCCATCCACCTCAAAACCACCTAAGAGCATACTAAGTTCCAGCCTAGAACACGACCGAGCCTCAATTCATCACCCTTATTCACACGCCCTCTACTCTCTAAGATCTATAAAAGATTCAAAAATTCGAGTAATATCAAATGTCACCTAATTTGAGAGGGTGATCAAAAGCTTCTTACCGAAGAGTACGGAGAGAGCTCAAACATCTGTGAGTTTAGGATTGAAGGTTGTTAGAACTTAACTTAGGAAAGGCGTGATGGATTCCAGAGAGTTAAGTCGCAAGTTCTTTGGAAAATAACGGAGGTAAAAAGTGAAAAGAGAAGAAGAAGGAAAATGCCGACTTTTATAGGAGAAGAGGGAAAGTCAAAGAGACTATGACCGGTAGAACCGGTCAAAGCTACATCGTTCGGCATCGGCATACAAAGCCGTTCGGCATACATGGAGCATTCGGCTTCGGCTATACTGTTCAGCATTAGCATGCTATTCGACACACATCGCCTCACCTGGCAATCAAGGGAAGTCACCATTGAGGAAACTAAACCACGGCTCGGAGTAAAGCACAATGGACACGTGATTCAAAGCGCACCACGTTCGACCACGTGATGCACTTTGGGGGCAAGTGTAACCTGGAGATTTGAGCAGGCAACTAAGTACTCGGCATTAGCATACTGTTCGGCATTTATGAGTCATTCGGCATCCGGATCGTTCGGCATTAGAGAACGTTCGGCATTTAGGATCGCTCGGCATTTAGGAGCGTTCGACATTAGAAAGCGCTCAGCCTCCAAAGTCGTCCGGCACATATGATTCGTTCAGCATTCAAGTTCGCTCGACATCTATGGGACGTTCGGCATGCATGAGCATTCGGCATTGAGAGACGTTCGGTCTTGTATATCGTTCGGCATCTATGGGACGTTCGGCATGGCTTAGCGTTCGGCATTGAGAGACGTTCGGTATTGTATATCGTTCGGCATCTATGGACGTTTGGCATGACAGAGTCATTCGACATTCCATACTGCTCGGCATCCAAACCTCGTTCGGCACATCACTTCGTTCGGCATAAATCTCGTCCGGCATTCCGGTGTCTTTCGGCAGAAATACCTCGTTCGGCAATCAGGGTGTTCGGCATCACTTCGTTTGGCATGAGGATACAGTTTGGCATTCATGCCTTGTTCGGTATTTTGCCGTTCGACATCTATGGATCGGCATACAGAGATCACTCTTTTTAGGCCAAGCTACTAAGCTACCTGGCCCGCCAGGGAAGTCCAATCCATCTTCGTCTATAAATAGAGAGGCAGGGGCACAGTGAAATGGACCTTTTTTGGAGAACACCGGGGAGACTCTGCCGCATTCAAGGCTCATTCAAGACTTATCATTTTTTGCTTAACAATTGTATTCAATATAATTGGTATACGGATTGTATCTGTAATCGATTATCGAGAAAGCAATAAAGACTAACCTCAAAGTGGACGTAGGCAATTACGCCGAACCACTATAAATTTGGTGTTCGTATTTTCTGCATTTAAATCTGCATATCTTCCTTTTTTTAACTTTACTTTTTTCATTAATCTCTCTGCACAATCTCTCTTAAGGATGTTAGTGACCAATTCTGGTGCTAACATATATATCTTTTGAAATTTATAAACATAGAAATAAAACATAAGGGAAATATAATATATATATACATAAGACTAAATAGTAAATATAATATAAAATTATAAAACATATTAAAATATTAAAATAACATGAAAATAAACTTGTGTAAGTATTATAACCTAAAAATTAACAAGTGTTTACACTCTATCATGCAAAATACAAGTGTTAGCCTATTTTTTTATGCATTTACAAGTGTCATTAATCATTTTCTTCATTTTAAAAATATAAATAAAATGAAAACAAGTTTATATATACTACTCTACTCCTTTCTTTCTCATTTTTCGTTCACAAAATCAAACCTAAGTAAGCTATAAACCAGAAAAAACAGACAACCACAAATTCAAATCAAAAGCAAAGCTATAGGTTCAAAGAAAGCAAATAAAAAAACCTCTGGTAAAATCTATAACCTGAAGCTAATCAAATTAAAGTTAAAACAAAGATCATCTCAACATTAAACAAGTTCAAAGATCAGATCATTCAAGTCCAGATCAGTTTTCAAGTTCAAACAAAATTCCAGACTTTCTCTGTTTGCACAATACATGTGAGTAAACTACCCTTTAACATCTTTAATCTTTCTGTATCTTGATCTGTATGCAATGATCATTGAAGTATCGGTGTAAATTATCTTTGCATGTTTGTATATATGAAGTTTATATACGTACATGTTTGTACATATGAATATATGGTCTTTGTTTTAGGTTTACAAAGTTTAAAATAATTTTCAAATTCAATCCCTCTTCCTCTAGTTCTTTTTGGAGTTTGATTTCAAAATAAAAAGTGTTTAAATTTACAGGATCTAAGTTTTAAAAATACTTTCAAATGAAATTACTAAGTGGTTTTGCTGGAAAATAAGAAAATACAGTGAAAACTCTAAACTATGCCTAATTCAAATATCATGTTTTCTTGTTTCAATTACATGATCTAAAACATTTTCGGAGACGATGATTTTTAAAGGTGGAATCATGATTTTTAAGTGTGAATTCTTTGAGGACTTGCGAGTTGAACGGGAACCACGTTTCGAAAGATTTCTGGTGATCGATGGTAGGATAGGTCTCGTGATCATGGCTGAGGGTAGCTAGGTGTTTGACGAACTCGGGAAAAATGATCAAGAAATTTTCCGACCATCACGGTGGTGGAACAGCACCGATCTAGGGTTTTAAGACCTATTTTGGTCGATTGGATTTAGGAGGTGTTTGAGGCGTCAGCATAGCGTCGAGTTGGTTCAAAGGTGGCAGAATCGAAGCGTGGAGCTCAGACGAGGGTTTAGGCACGAGGCCGTGATCTCCGATGATCGGAGGTAGGAGGTGTGTGGTGTTTTCCACGATCAAGTTTGGGTTCCAGGAGTGCTAGACTTGCTTAATTTTGATTTCCTGGTTGATTCGTTAACTTGGGTGGTCGGGTTCATCACGAAGGTTGTCGCCGACATGTAGGTGGTCGGAGTGTAGACCGAAAGTGGTCGGTTCATCGGTGCACGTGTGCACGGTGATGTCTAGGTTTTTTAGTTTGAGGAATAAGGATGGAGCCTGAATTCGTACTCGGGGAAGTTGGGCCTTGGCTCGGGATCATTTTTCGAAAGACTCGCGTGTAAGTCACGGTTTTAAAATTTAAACGAAATAAAGTTAAAAAGAAAAAAAGATGGCTTGGGGTTTTCTCGGGAAAAACTGCTCTGGGCACGGGTGAGTACTCGAAGTGGTCTCGAATCAGAGATTATAACGTAAATTTAATAAGTTTTAAATGTTTAAATTAATTAAGTTTTAACAAATCTTCTTAAAACTAATTCTTTATATAGTAAATGTTTATCTAAATATTTGGTTGATAAAAGTGGTATAATTTATTTTTAACTTAAAAATTAATTTAGTTATTTCTTAAGTTTTATTTAAATAAAATTAAATAGCTTAATTAGGAAGTTAACTAAAAAGATAAAGATGTTTTTAGTTGTTAATTTACTTAAAGGTCTAAGTTAATTTACGGGATAAATTTGTTTCAAAGATTAAAGGTTTAAAGTTAAATGTTTTTGAAGATCAATTATTTTGATTTTGAATAATTATATATTAGGTGATTTATTAGTGTGATTTCTAATTTTTTTCAAATGGAATTTAATAATATAAGTAAGTGTAGTTAATTACTTAAGGGTTAATTAACTAATTTAATTAATTAAAGGATAATTGATTTATGATTTAAGAGTAATTAATCAAGTGATTATAGGATAATACTTAATGTAAGTAATTAGAGGATAAATAAATTTGTTAAAGGTTAATTTGTTAATAATTAGAGGTTAATTTATTAATAATTAAAGGTTAACTATTTAGAGGATGATTAATTAATGTAACTAATTATGGGTTAATTAATTTATGTAATTAACTTAAGGTTAATTAATTTGTGTGATTGATTAAGGGAAATTAGATAATTAAGGATGATTAATTAAGATGGATAATTAAGGATGATTTAATTAACTCAAAATAATAACAAATGGTTTATAATTAATTAATGTTAATTACGCAGGGTTAGGTACTTAATTTATTTGGTTTAAATTAATTATAAATCAGGTGATTAATTAAGCTTGCTTATGGATGATTGGATTATATTAAATGCCTTGAATTGTTTGATATCTCTGACATGTGATGTTCTGTGATATGAAATGCATGGTTTTACTATGATAATGTAAGTTATCTATCTGAGATGAATTGCTGTGTAAATATAACATCCGGTATTCAAAATTGAATTGTATTCACTTAAACGACTTGGATTAAAGATGGTATTGGATTCGAAGAGACCGAGATCGGATATTAGCAAATACCCAAAACCACTTCGATCGGTAATCTGTAATAATTCTTTATAGATTTGGTTTTGGAATCAAATAGGCTCGAATGAAATAAAATAAAGTAACATGACCATTTAAACTAAGTAACAGTTCTTAAATATTGTTTTGTAATAAGTGATTGACTATACAAATTAAGAACTCGTAGTGAAGTACGAGTTACCCCAGTTTTCAACTAAGTTTTATACCTTTGTATTTCTTGTTATATAGGTTTACTCACTCTGGTTTCCAGCCTGACCCGGGTGTTACATTAATGTAATGCTCGGGTCAAACCGAGTATTACAGATTAGGACGTACTGGAGCTTAGGAGGCGAGCTGGATGGTAGGAACGTATGGAGCATATTCAGCTGTATATTTGAGTTTGTTTTACAGATAGTCTGGGACAAGTTCTTTCAACTGTCTAGTTTATGTGTGAATGGTTGTACTCTAATGTATTGTATGTAAATTTGACAGATACTGCTTTTCTTTGTATAAATCCTATTATTTGATATTATATTTTGATCCGCTGCGAATGTGAGATTCTGTGTTTTGTTTTCTGTTCTTCTTCTGCCTCTTTTCTTCTTTACCCTAACAATCTGAGATTTCCGACGTTCGATTTCTCGACACTTCTACATAGTGTCAAATTCTCGAGGGTGAAAATTTCGGGTCGTTATACTGCTACAACTCAGAGATACAACCCTACGTTGCAACTCGGTTGCACAAGAGAGTTACCACGTAGAGTTAACTTTGACTCTTTTCATATCACACTTCTTTCTCCTATTTGATATAACTACACTCTCTGAATCAAAAAGTGAATGAATAATTTTAATTGCAAACCCTCATCAAAGAAGCTTCTATCAAAAATTTCCTTTCTTTATTCAGAAGTTTCAGAATTGATTCTTTATCAAATTCATGCAAATGAAGATAATTTCCAATTGAAACCAAAATTTCTACATATGTTCTCTTTTTCATTCCACTCATTGATTATCATTTTTTCTTTTTGTATAATACATTCAGCGAGTCTGGGGAAGAGTAAAAAGAATAGGTTTTTAAAATAGGGAGCGTTTGGCATACATCCCTGGTAAGGTTTGAAAATACACAAAACGTTCCTCCATTTTTTTAATAAGTTTTCAGTCCCTGTTTTCAAATTCACGTGCACACAAAGACCAAATACCCTTTACGTTTTTAACATTTCAAACGCGTATAACTTTTAGTAGAAACATCAGATTCAAACGTACTGTTTTCACCAAAAAATCAAAAAAATTATGATATTTAAAATGAGATCCATTATTGATACCAAAAAAATCATATTTGCAGTAAATGTGAAATCGTTTCATATATTTGCAAACAATTCTGCAAAATTTAAACATCTTCGATTTTTTTCAAATCTGCAACTATTGCATATAGTTGCAGAAATGTCTGCAACTATTGCATATAATTGCAGATATTTTTGCAACTATTGCATATAATGGCAAACAAGACATGTCTGCAATTATTGCATACAGTTGCAATCATATAACTACAAACATTGTTTTTACATATGCACAATGCTGCTCGTTTGAAAGATAATAAAATTTGTGATTTAATGGTGAAAATGATTTATTAATCCATCGTTTCTATAAGAAGTTATTGCGTTTTAAAGATTGATAATTAATGGGGTGCAAATTTTAATTATGGATGTGAGAATAACATCCATATATGAAAAATCAACATTGCTGCAATGGAGAAGAAGGATATTGTAGGAAAGAAAATTGTAGTGTTTGAAAATTGGGATGCAATTTATATTTTTTATGAGGAGAAGTTTTGTGTATTAAGTTTGCTTTTAGAGATGTGTCTCTTATTTTCACTTTAAAATAACCCTTTTCACTTCGCTTTACTTGGGGTCGTTTTATTTATGTCAATACATTTTTCATTGTCTTTTCTTCAAGGATGATCTTATTGTTGAGTTGGATTTGAGTGCTAAAGCAGTTGCATGGTTTTGTGTCTCATTTTATCTTGATTTTGCGTTTGACCATACAAAAGATAAGATATTTCCTGCTTTTCTTAGATTATGGTGGGGTTATTCTTATTTATGTCATGTGTTTTTATGATCACAGATTTTGTTTGGTATATATAAAAGGGCATTTTGGGTATCCATTTAATACAAAGAAGTTCTTATTTATGCCATGGTTTTGTCGATTTGCAACTTTGTTTGGTACACGAAGGTGGCTATTGCTAAGCAGCAGAGCAGCTATACTGCTATGCTCAGTAGAGCAACATAGCGTTGGACCGTTGTGCTCAGTAGTCAGCACAATCCCACTGTGCTCAGCAGCACACTCTGCTACAGATTCTTGAAGGTTGATATGCCAAGTTTCTGAAGGTTGATAATATTTTTTTCCACTTTGTTATGTTGTTCAATTAAAACACTCCAATTTTGACAACCAATACCCACAAAATAGCATGTCATCGAAACCAAAGGCAAGAATAATATTGCTTGAAGCTATTTTTCTTATGTATATTTTGCCGTCAAATGTATGAATTTCATATTACCTACGAGCTAGTTATTTGGTGGCACATTCAAGTAGTGAGCACTACATAACCTTCACTCGTGACTTATTAACATATTAATTATACTAATACAAGTTATTTAAATATCATAAGAAAAAGGTAAAATAAAATAAAAAAGACGGGCAAAGTGGTGAAGAGAAAGAAAGCTCTTTTTGGGTTAAGCCATCTTGAAAGCAGTTTCTTTTGTGACATTATCAACGACTTTAGTAAATCAAACAATCAAACGATAATCACATATTTACCGGAAATCACTTTACTGAAAATGCAAGCAACATTTATGAGGGTAATTGAGTATCACATATAATTAGTCTAAAAAGAAACCATTTAAATACCGCCATTGACGTTGTCAGATTCACCTTTGCTGTCAGAATCAAACAATGCCTTCATGTCAAACATACCTTTACTATCTATTACATCAACATAACAAATGAACACAATGCATTGCACTGTTTAGAAGAAAATTAAAAACAAAACAAAAATGGTGGAAATAACTTGAATAACACTAAAATATACAAGGAAAAATGTATAAATCTCTCTAAAATTTATAGATTAGGCAATGACTCATACATAGTCAAAATGACTTATAAGTGAAACCCTAAGATTAGTATGTATGGAAAAAACTTTTAATTTGGATGAGTTGTTGATAAGTTGTAAAATGAGAAGCGACATTTTTAACTATGATTTATGGAAAAGTACAAGTATTATCTGAAATATTTTATTTATTTTACTATTCGAGTCAAACTTAACAAAAGTTGCTATTAAATCACATTTAAATTGGTATGACATTCTGGACAAAGGTTCCATAGGCCATAGATTCGAACCTCCAAGACATAAAAGTGAGTGCTTTGCTTGAGTAAAAGTATCACTCTTATTATATAAAAAATCACAATTAGTTATATATAAATGAGAGTTACCAGAATAGCTCTAAATAATAAGATATTTATTTGTAAATGAGAAACTAATGTGACACGACAAGAAAAGTTTTGTATTTTGTGGTAATAACAACCATTTTTGGAGCAAGGGTATAACCATTGGAATCTTTACCCATATTTGACACTAGAATAAACTAGAAGGTGGGCACATACCACAAGCAAGCAGTAAATAAAAATGAAAAATGTATAATTTAAGCATCCTAAAGATAGACTATCATGGAGGAATATGATAATTCCTTTTAGCGTCCTAAAGTAAATTATATGATCTAGAGAAAATCCAAGTAAACTGAAAAGATCTAAGAAGAGCGAGAATCGAAGAGTCGTGTCACTAACTTTGTAGAGTCTTCAAGAGTCAATTTATATCCACGAACCTGGAACGAGGAGAACATGAGTAACAAAACATATAGCAACAGACATATTTCTTATTTATGTGCATCACAATAATTTAAGTTGAATACCATCATATACTAAGTGCTCAAAAACACTGTAACTAGATAGATGAACACCAAAGTTATATCAATTTGAGCATGAACAACTAAATTTATTAAGTTGCTCAATGGTTTTAGAATCATTTTTTGCATATTTTTTGTTAGTAAATTATTTATTCTACCTTAAAGCTCTATTTATGAAATATCATGCCCCTTCTATATATTCTGTTAAAACTTTGGATATATAATGCAATTTTGTAAGAATGACACAACCTGAAAATAGACAACATATATCATTAGAATATATTTTTATAGAACAAACTTGATAGATGAACCAAAGGTTTCTCCTTTCCATGTTAAACTGATGGGATGCTTTCTCTGACTGAAAATATATGTGACTGAATTAGTTACACGATATAAGTGTTAGCCTACCAGCAAAGCAAATGAAATAAGCAAAATTGTAACAAAAATGGTACAAATTATAATGGAAAGATGAGCATAACTACTTTCTTTAGCATACAGTTCATTGAAATATGATACAGCGGAGATTAAAAAAATCAAAGTGCGGGCATCGAAAATTTCATTCTACAATGAGTTAATACTTGCATGCAACTTATGTTAATTAATAATTAATCATGTAAATCATAAAGAAGTACGAACTTTGTACATACCTAGTCCCTCCTCTCACATATTATATTCTAGGCGCCCATCAATTATGCCATGATCGAGCTGTAAGGTGGCCTTATTCCGGTTTTTTCACTACTTACGTAATGTTTTATTATTGTCGCTATTTTTATTTCGTGTCTTCATTTGTACACAATAACTATACAATATGTAGGGAACATATCAAGCCGTATCATGCGACCATTTGACTGTAATATAAATGATGTAAATTGAAGATTCAAATTTAGTATAATTCTTTTTTTATATTTACAGTACACTCAAATGCTAATATCATTGTCCAGACTCCAGCTTTTCAACTCTAATATTTTGAGGTACACAATAGTGAAAAATTTAGTTCAGACACGAGCAGAATATCGATTTAACTCAGGCACCAATATTTGATATAATAATGATTATATGTTTAAGTTTCATTCTCTACATTTGTTTGAGTTTGATCGACAAATAATCCAGCCTAATATTCAACGGAATGGACACAAATATTTGATATGAAGTAATAACTAACCATATACAGACACTAATTTAGGCTCATGTTGGGAAGTTATTTACTTGTTACTTCATTTTAAATGCATCTTTTCACATTACACAGATGGAGGCTAGTGCAAAGTATTCCATTTCCTCTTCTCTTTTTCAACCTTTGCCTTTATAATACACCATCAAACATCAAGCTGATTGAGCCAAAATTATTAAAAAAATTAAAATGTAATTGAGAAAACTAAAATTGGGACAACCTTGAATCTGGAAACAATGGAGAGGAATCACTGGGAAGAGGTCGATGGGCTGAGCGGCAGATGTTGACTTGGTGAAGGAAGCAATAGATGAAGAAAGCGGCTACGGAGGCGCAGTTTAGTTAGGGATTCTAATTTAGGTTTTGTTTTTTCCCATTTTGGGGTAAGAATGGATCCGAGAAGGAGGGACTGTTTATTTATATAATTGTAAGAAATGGCTTTTTATGCTTCGTGGAAAATAGGCACAAGGACAAATTTTCATAGAAATTTGGGCTGAAGGACAACAAGTTTCATTTTTAGGTTGAAGGACAAACTTTGAAAGAAAATTAGGCTGAAGGACAATGCTAAATACAACTAGCATTTTGTACAATGTAAAAATGGATATGATGCTAGTTATAATTAGCATTTTGTACAGTGTTTACACTGTACAAAATGCTAGTTGTATTTAGCATTGTCCTTCGGCCTAGTTTTCTTTTAAAGTTTGTCCTCCAGCCCAAAAATGAAACTTCGTGTCCTTTTGCCTAATTTTTTTTCAAAGTTTGTCCTTGTGCCTAATTCACTCTTATGCTTTTATACATTTTAAAATTTAAAATTGTATCCCAATTCAATTTTGAATAAGAACGGTTCTTTTCTCCAAAATTATTAACATTGGTAATAGGGATGCCAACAAAATTCGTCCCCCAGTTAACAAATCAGAAATGATCATTACGTTATTACCTTTGTTATACATTTTTTGGTGAGCCCCACTGTTTTCTGATTTTTTTCGATCAAACCTCTCATGATTTAGTTTAGATGAACTATCATCGTTTATTTTTATTTTCGACAGAATGTTGTCGACTTTGATCTCGAAGAGGGTAAAATAGAAAATCGTCTGATTTTGTTTCATTTATCATGTCCCTACAAATAACAATTTTTTTTGGATGGAGTCGTCCTAAAATTATACCATTCTTATCCAAGAGTGAAGTCCCTTTAACAATGCCCTAATTTTATTATAGTTTTAATTTTATTAGATTTTAATATAGATTTAAAATAGTATATAATTACCTTTTGATTTAAGTATGTTTACATATTTTTATATACATTTTGATATTATTGTAAAATATTATTTAACTTTTAAAATGTTATATAGTTTATATAATTTTGACGTTATCAATTCTTATCAAGCAGTACTTATATGTTAAATTTTATTATAACTAAAGCATATTTTGAAATATTTAAACATATTGTAATTCAAAATTATCATTAAATATCCGATTTCAAATTTATTATTATAATTCGAATATTAATTAAAAATTTCGAAATCCAACCGTACACATTTTTTAATATTGTATGAGAACCTTAAATATACAATTTTGTGTCATTTCGACTCCACTTGACCATCCATCTTATCAAATTCAATTATTCATTGGTGCAAGTTAATTATCGAAGAAAATAAGTCACCTTATAGGATCGAAGATCAAGTGGTGTCATAACGAAATGAAATTGCATATTATAAACTTTTACAACAACAATGATATTCTTACAGTTGGATTTTCAAAATTCATGACGTGAATAAGACTGTCAGTTCAAAATAGTCGTTTTCTATATATATTACGTAAGGTTCTATCAAAAACGATCAATTCGAGCCAACATCCTTATTTAGGTTCCAATTTTTCCAAATCCAACAGTACAAATTTGTTAATACTAGACAAGAAGCATAAATATATGATTTTGTGTTACTCCAGCTAAATTTGGCTCTCCATCTTATCAAATTCAATCATTTGTCGGTGTTAGTTCATTATAAAAAAACAAGTTAACTTACGGGATTAAAGATCCAACCTAGTCGAAATGAAAGAAAATTGTTTTTTTAAAGACCTAGAGAACCAAGCTTCGCTTGTAAACTCTAAGGAAGTATGCACTGAACCCAAAAAAGAAGATTGTTAAATTAAGCTTTTATGATAATAATTATTATTTTGTACAATTAAATTTGATTCTCTAATTTATTTTATTACAGCTAATATCCTATGATAATTAATAATTATATTTTATTAATAAAAATATTTAAAATAATTATACACTACTAAAAGTCTAAAATCGAATTTCGATAAATTTTAAAAAAGAATAACATAAATTGAAATACAAAAATGTAAAATGAAAGAGGAAAAAGATAAATAAACAATTATAAGTACAATATGACATCACTATGGTGTAAGCAAGCAATCATCTCTGCCTTTGTGATGTTTTGTCTCCATTTTCTAGTAGTTATGAATAAATCTAAATATGAATGTTTTCTAGATTATGTGCCTTGCTGGTTTTGATAATATGGAAGTCATACAGAAACAACAATATTATTTATTTTTAAACTTATAAGCCTATAAGAGAAATCAAATACAAATAACATAAGGTGATTAACTAGACACTGCATCTAAAGTTCAATTATTTCCAAAACAATCAACTTGAAATTACCTTGCTTCAAATTGCAAATCGCAGAGGAAACTGGAAGCACGGCTCTGGAGAACATTGAAACTACAGGAGAAGGAAGCAGAAAATCACAGAGGAGAGACATCCGTGGCGAAAGTCATGGCGGATGAGCTGGAAGTGCGACAATTTTGGCTGATTTTGAAATCCTAGCTTTTTTTAATTGCGCTTTGGTACTCCATCCGAAATAAAGGGCACCCGAAACTCCTGAAAGTGGATTGAACGATGGATTTCGAAGGGTGCAAATGATTTAATGGTCGAAATGGTTTTAGGTATAAAATCGGTTGTTAATTTCGGGTGGAATAGCATTTGCGTTTTTAATCGGGCGGACTGTGAATGGGGAGTTTTCAAAGGTGGAGGAGGCCAAATATAGTTGCTTTTTAGCAGTAGAAATCTTGTAATTTGAATTTTTAAGAATCCAATATTTTTTTAATCTTTTCCTGATCCATTGAGATTAGCATAGAGTGTGGTGATCAAGTTTTGCTTGAGATCAAATAAACCAGCTGAACCAATTCCTTCAGGTGATCCGGTTCGCTTTTAAAACTAAATGATTGATAACAGACCCACGATATAATCTTGTTTGGTCATCACTTACTTTAAATTTAAAATTTTAAAATAAAACAACCATATATGTGTGTGAGTGTGTATGTATGCATATAACAATCATAAATTTTTATATATAATAATGTTTAAATATATATAATATATAATACGCATGTGTGTGTGCGCATACACACTTTTTGCATTGTCAAATCAATAATGTTCATAATTTTTAGATTAAATTTGTAATATAATTTTAACATGAGTACACCGGTAACAAAAGTCATAGAAATGCTAAATGAAAATACTCGAAACAACAAAATATGATTTGATCGGTTTTATTCAAGATATTTTTTGTTTTTGTTCGATTTAACAGTTTTATCATTATACCATCGTGCTAATGTATATTTGGTGCGTACTGATTTAAAGAGATTTTAATACCAATATGTGTTTGTGTGTTAACATACACACATATATAAATTGTGTATGTATATATGTGTATGTATGTATATGTATGTATATATGTATGTATGTATATATGTATGTATATGAATAACAATTAATATACATAAATTTGTATGTAATGTACATGTACATATATTTAAAAATTAGGAACAAATTTTAAGTTAAATCAAGTTTAAAACATTTTTACTTTCGATCTTTTTAATTGCCGAGAGGAAAGCATGCATATATGTGTGAAAATTCTTTTTTTCCAAATATGTGTGTGTGTATATGAATCTAATAGCAAATAAATATATAAATTCGTGGTATAATAAGATTCTAATCTATACATATGCATTGACATGAGTAAACATGTATGTAACAAAATATAATTTAGATATTACCAATATTATGGCCTTGATTTTGCACATTGAATATTGAATCCAGTAACTCCTTAGATCAAATCCTATCTCTTCTAGTAACGCGGCTAATTAAAGACAACACCGTCCATTTTGAAATAGATTTAATTTGATTTGATTTACATTGGAAATAGAGAGGGGTAGGTCTATATTCTTACAGCCGCCAAAATAGAAGAAAGAGAAAAGCAAAAGTAAAATATAAAAGTAAGGGGATGGTTGATTTATATAGGTATGAGAATGAAGCAAAAAGAGGGGACAAGATCTCCTTATTTACCTGTTCTCCTAACCATTTCAAAACTCATAGTTTAAATAAATATCACACCCTCTTCCCCGCCAAGCATGACCAGCCATCCCTATGAGCATATGTGGCCATATATATTTTCAAACCCAGTCAATATTTACACATTTAAAATACAATTTAAATGTTTATCGATAGCGTATACCGACACGTTTTATATATGTACTATATTAAATACCGACTTAAATAAATTAGATAAAGTTTTATAATAATTTTTCACATATATTAATTAATTTATAACAATTATAATTTAATTAAGTCATTTGATATTTACGAGTATTCAACCTTGCGGTTCTGCGACTTATAATTGTAAATTCAGTCAACAACTGATATCAAACAATATGAATACTAACTTTCACGCATCACTTTAGCTAATGCTGTGACAGGTTGACCCAACTCATTTGCGTAGATGATTAATTGGTTTGGTCGTATTCTTATATGTCTGGTGGGAGGTACATTTGCACGCGTGATTATATAACATTGAGGGCATTTGGGCAATTTCAACGATTTGATCTTCTTTATTAATAAAATAGAGGTTGAGAAGAAATATTTAAATATAATAATACATAATGTTAATAATATCCATTTGTGCTTTGTTATTTTATTGCTTAGTAGCTAATATAAAATAAAATTGCTATTAATATCATCCACCTCTAACCAATTCATTAATCAACTATTGTCCACAATTGTCATCAATCTCTATCTCTAATCAGCCTCTGCTTCTGAGTAACCTCTACCTCTAATTAAAAATTGTTCATAAATAAACCAAAACTATCGAAAAATGATATTGATGATGTTTAATTGTTTTCAATGGATAAATGTGATATTTTTATAGAAATACAAGATGGTCCTGACAGCATATATCTCCTTCATCGCCTCTTTGTAACAACCCGCATTTTTAACGATAGAATGTTTAAATAATTGATTTAAATATTGAATCGTAAATTAGCCGAAGGTCCAAATATACGACTTTTCGCATATGGTCGAATTTGGAATTGAGACCATTTCTACCGAGTTCGGGAAAGCGTTGCAAACCAAATTGAGTATATATATATATATATATATCGCTATATTTGAGATCAAGGTATTTTTACGATTTACGAGTTATGATACATTTTATAAAATTACATGCATAGTCCCGTCCATTGGGATCTCAACCGATGGCTTGTTTTTCTGGGATGAAGACTTCATTAGGAGACACGTTGTTGAGAAATTTTTGAAATCGGACAGTCTGATAGCCAAAACGACCTCGAAATGTATGAAATTATCATCCCAGACCGCTAATTGGGATAACGACGATATCCATATCATCGGGACTTGAAAAACGAGGCGACGCTTTCTCATATTTGTATTTTAGGCTTATTATTGCTTATTCCGCTTTGTGATACCATGGAGCTTGATAGTGTTTGTCTTACTATTATTCGAGACGGTTTATTATTCGAGTTTATTCATAAGTTGACTCTATTATGCATTTGTATAACTATATGGAATTGTGCACTCTAATTTTGGGGTTCATTAGTTATTAACGTCTCGTCTTTTTTGTATCTACGAGGACTATTTTATTTTATTGGACGCTTTTATTTATTGGATGCCCTGTGAGATTGGCGACATGCTCTATGATTATTTGATGACTAAGGTATCGTTTGTTTAAAGTGCTGAATACTGAATGCTGAATACTGAATGCTGAATGCTGAACGTTGATTGCTGAATGCTGATTGCTGAATACATGAAATATTGTTTGTTTGCTATCTAATTAAAATTTTGTTTTAAGATCATAAATTACCATTTTGACAATATTACCCCTCAATTTTACAAGTAATTATTCTTTGGCAAAGTGCCATTGAAAATGCACGTTTAATTACCTTATCTTATGTCTTATATTTTGTATAAAATAAAAAAATGAACGATTGTTAAAATTATTTATTTATATTTTTTTTCACATCCGCACTACATATTTCTTTCTATATATATTTGAATGAAAAATATATCGTAAAATAAATCATATATATTTCATTTTTGTTTTTATTAATCAATTTATAAAGTAATGAATAAAATTATAATCAAAACAAAACGAAAAAATTAATTCAAAAGAGAAAGAGATAAATAAAAACAATATTGATATTATGTCTAAATTTTTACAATTGTTTGATATACTATATACGACAACTAAATGATGTGTTAAATAAGGGTATAATTGAAAATTCAATGCAATAAGTGATCAGCACATCCAATAAACACTAAAATTTTGCTTATTCATTTCACTTAATAAAAGAGCTTAATGAGTCACTTGTTTTAAAACAAACAAGTTATTAAGCTATTATCACTTGTCCAAATAAGCATTCAGACTTTTTTATCTTGAAACAAACGGAGGCTAAGATCACTATATTTCGCGGGAATTATTTCAACAAAATAATTACCCAATCACAGTTATGGCGGTCATTTTAGCGGTGAGTGGATAAACGAACGATGAGTAAGTTCCCGCGACCGCTTGATTATCTTCTCTCTATTTCTTAAATAAAATACGCTACCAAAATCAATCATCGAAAGTGTTCGCAATCTGTTTGATTTCTTATCCCATTCCACGCATAAACTTCGGCAAATCTGATTATTATATCTTCTCTGACAATAGCTGTAATTTGATGCTTACCTTTTTCATAAGGATCATGGTTAAATTTTTTATGTTTTTTCCTAATGTTTAGGCTTATCATTAATTTAAGATTTAGGGTTAATTTTTTTGATTCTTATGGTTATCTAATAGTTAATTTCAAAAGTTAGCTAATTTCTTTGACTTGATTCAGTTTCTGGTTTGCTAATCAGTTGTTATTCGTCATAATTTCCTTAGTCTTTGAGTTGAGAAAACAAAACATTGTTATTATCTGAACTTGAATTATTCAGATTCATTTTTTAAAGCTTGATTTTTTCTGCACTACAGTAGACTGATTAAATGCCTAAAATATTAATTGTTACGGTTACTTTAGGTTTTTTTATGATGCAGATAATTAACGAGTTATAGGTTCCTATTTGGTAACCGTTAGCAAGTATGCATTCGATGATTATTATTTTTACTATTCATGTCTTTGAGAAACTTAATAAGTTGGTAATGACTTGTTAAGATATTTTATCTATCAATAGTCCCTGATGAACTTTTCATTGACACTTAAAAAATTATTCCTAGAAGTGATTGACGATCAGTTGGATTGAGGATTGCTTTTGTCATGCAAAAGCATATGGAGGTAACTACGATTTTGAAATGTTCATCTATATGAATTTCATTTTATTCATATATTCATGGTATAATTGTGATCTTTTCAACTCCTGAAAAGATAACATGGTCATCAAAGAGAGTAAAACCATCGCCTATAGACAATATTGGAGTTCAGGAGGACGACAACCAAGATTTGAGCTTAGAAGCCTCACTTGAAGTAAAATATAAAGATAATGCAAAAACTTAAGTTTGTTAATATTAAGTTTTTTAAATATTTATTCAATTAAACCGTTGTTATAGAAATAAAAAATACTTGAAAGCGAACAAAAAGACCACAACCTTTGCATTCAACTTCACCTTTGCTTAATGAGCATAATATTCAGATACGTTGCTAAATGATACACCCATAGAAGAAAACCATAACTCCAATGCCATCAACCTTGAAGTCAAAAGGATGAAACATGGCATAACTAAACTAAAGGGTTGTTATGAAAATAGTTGCGCTTTGCGGAAGCTTTTATCAACGGATCTTTATCACCCAAATCACAAAGAGATAACTTGGATTGAAAAAAAGACGGAATTGAAATCAAAACGCAATAACACAAAATATTTCACCCAACCACCCACTTTATCGATTCACCAAAATTGAGAAAGAGAACAAATATCTATATGACTAAAATTGTTGGAGAAAAAGAACAAAGATGAAGAAGAGAAAATTAGCAAATAGATTTTTCATCATACTTTCTCTCTCTTCTGGTCTCTATTTATATAATCAATTACTTAACGCCCAAGTTAAGATTAGGTGACAAAAAATAATTTGATTAGCTAATTAGAGAGAAAAATAAACATACTCAAATATGGCTATTAATTAGAGAAAACAAAATCTTCTCTTTCTTTCTTTTGCATATTCATTTTCTCTGTTTGTGATTTTGTATCACCAAATTTTAACACGCCACCTTGATTCAAAATCACATATCTCCAACATATCAAGCATGCATATCTAGATCTATCACAAATCCTCATATCTCAACCACACTAGATTACAAACCTCAACCACCATCTGCAAGTGATGCATCTCCCACGTGAGGTGCACCATACAAATTCGGTTTCAAAAACGTTTGTAATACTACAAAGATCTCTGTCTTGTCTTTGTGGATTTTGCAATTCGACATCCGTCTATTACTCGATCTGAGCTCATCACCTGATCACTATCGATCCCTCGAGCATCATCAACATGAAGACTCCAGTCTAAAATATGATCCTCAATGCTAGAATCATAAGCAGTGACCACATTAATCTCTCCACCTTGCTGTGGACTAGGTCCTTTAACCGTCATTCGCTTTCCATTGTCCGCCACAGAACCAACCAAGCTATAAAGATTTTCCTCTTCCAATACTCCTCTCATTCTTACACAACCATCTTTCTTCACTCTCAAAACTCCACCTTGAGTCTCATAAGTGCAACCATGACGGTCCAACTGATCGAGAGAAATAAGATTATGCGAACAAGTGGGTACATGTCTCACTCCAGAGACTTTTCTAACCACACCATCATGCATACGAAATCGGATAGATCCAATACCACAAATAGGTAACTCTTCTCCATGGGTTGTCTTAATCATGCCGACACTCTTCTCATAAAAAGAAAAACAATTCACATCTCTACAAATATGAAAACTGGCTCCCGAATGCATCTTGCAAGGCTTATTTTCACTAAAGAGGACATCGCAAGAAGCATCACTATCGGTACCTTCAGCAAAACCTGCATGTGCATCACTACTAGTATCACCATGTGTAGCTTTTTCTGATCTCTTTTATAAGTATAACACTTGCTGCATATGCGATCTTTCTTGTTACAATAATGACAAGTGATAACACCTTTACCATTAGCGTCCTTCTTCTTTCAAATTGTATCTTTCTTCGAGTCTCTTGCCACCATAGCTTCACTTTGAATTGATTTCATACCCGACCCTTTTCTTCTAAGCTACTCATTCAAAAGACTGCTTCGAACAGTTTTCAGAGAGATAGTTTCATTAGGATTGGAATTACTCAATGAACAATCAAAGTTTCTCAACTTTCTAAAAGCGAACTCATTAATAAAAGAGCCTGTAACTCATCATCAAAATTGATCTTCATATTTTCCAATTGATTTATTACAAAATATCATTGAATCAATAACAAAATTGAGAAAGAGAGCAAATATATATATATATATATATATATATATAATTGTTGAAGAAAAAGAACAAAGATGAAGAAGAGAAAAGTAGCAAATAGATTTTCCACCACATTTTTACCCTCTTCTAGTCTCTATTTATATAATCAATTACTTAATGCCCAAGTTAACATTAGAAGACAAAAAATAATTTGATTAGCCAATTAGAGAGAGAAATAAACATACGCAAATATGACTATTAAGTAGAGAAAACAAGATCTTCTCTTTCTTTCTTTTGCATATTTATTTCTCTCTATTTGTGATTTTGTATCACCAAAATTTAATAAGGGTTTGGAGTTCGTGATTCTTATTTTGTAGGTATCGACGTGGATTTCAATTAAAAGGGATAACCAATAGGTGATAATTCTATTAAATTAGCCTCTTTCATAGGTGCACTAGTTTGTTACAAAGTTTTGATAATTTATGATGATTGGAGAAAGGTTCCTTCGGATCATAAAGGAAACCTTTGGGCACTTGTGTTGGTAAGTTCGATATTATATCGTCTTTTTTATCTGTTGGAAGCATGTTTCTGTTTTGTTATCTTGTATTACACTTGTTTCCAGTAATTTTTGTTTGACATGAATTGGTAAGCTAGACATAGGATAATAATCTAGCTTATTTGTGGCGAAGTACAGATGAATTTAAAGTTGTTGGGGATGCTATAGGCTCTACAGTTGCTTAGAGCAAAGAGTTCATCACTTTAAATCTTTCTTAATCATCAGATAGTAAATTAATTTCAGTATAAAGTAATTTGAAATTAGGATGTTTGATTTGGTATTTTGGCACTTTAGACTGCCTATGTATTGAAGTTTTAGATGCTATAGGCTTTACGGTTGCTTAGAGCAAAGATTTCGTCACTTTAGATCTTTCTTAATCATCAGATAGTAAATTAGTTTCAGTGTAAAGTAGTTTGAAACTAGGATGTTTGATTTGGTATTTTGGCACTTTAGACTGCTTATGTTTTGAAGTTTTAGATGTTCAGTCAAATTTTATATCTGGTTTCTTTCAGTTATTTATTCCTAGGTTGTCTAATTCATTTGATTATTTTATTATAATGGCTTTTCTAGTATTCATATTATAATTTAGCTTGTGTTTTCTGCATTATTCAACAACATATTGCACGAAGTTCCTTGCTTCATGTACTCATAAAGAATCTACAACCATCACTTTCAAATCTCAACCCAAGCAATGAATAAGCACACACAATGATACATAAACTCTACATGGTACAATCGGATCGCATATAACATATCTTCATTTGGCCATGTATGTAGAGTTGGAGGAGAAAACTCTGATCATGGAGCATTTGGAGAAGCTTGTGCAGGTTAGAAAGATTATTTTGCTTAATTAATTAATCGCCTTATTCTTCTTCTTCCTTCACTGCATGTTCAAGGCAAGAGGAACTCTTGCTGTATATAGTATTTATTCAACTGATGTGTCTGATTATCCATTGTTATATATATTTATGCATCATTTATTTCGTAGAATGACTTTTTCTCCTCTTTTACTGCAACTTTTCAATATTTGTAACTGTTTTTACATTTTAGGCATTGATGCACGGTTCTTTCTTCTATATTTGTACCTGTCTTTATTGCCATTTTAATCATCAATTTTTTTTGTAACCTTCTGTACGTTTTAAGCATCCATGCATGATTTTTTCTTCTATTTACACCCCATCTTAATTGCCACATTAATTATCAATAAATTCCAGATTTGAATTTGATATTCTTACTTCTGAATTTCATAAATTAATGTGTACAATAGCAAGAAAGTCATCATGGACAGTAATACCAACACTCCAATAAAAGCAGGTAACGAGTCAGTGAAAAATGAGACCTGTCTACCAGATCTATTATTTACATACAAATTAAGATTCCGAGCTCCTTATACTTGCTACCTCCCTAAACATTTTAAAATCTATTATGTAAAACTTACACATTTCCCTCTGCCTATGTGCAAAATGTCAACTATGAATTATTTGCCTAGTAGAAGTTGATGTTATTGAATTTCCAGGTTATGATCATGGTCACTGAGTTGGTATATGCAATAATTAATATTCCACTCGCGTAAATTTCAAAATGAAGAATCTCCCTTCTAGTTCTTATCAGGATTTTTTTTTTAATTTTCTTGCAAGAAGCAGCAATTGCCTGCATAGACTATGGTGATACATTTTCAAAAACGATCGAGATACATTTTGATCTTAAAATGTAAACCAACATGCTATATGAATCGATGTACTAGCCTAATTATAGTTAGTTTGGCTAATATCAACCTTTTTCTTAGTTTGAATCATTATAGTGCATTTATAACCTTTCAATTTGCATATGTTCTGGTATATTTTCAAATTCCTAAGTCATAATTAGGTTTTGTAGTTTAAAACTATCAAAACCTCTATTTATGGGATTACAATACATAATTAAATTATGTCATGTTTATTTGTATTGTATTACTATGCATTCTACCAAAAGCACAAGATACTTCCACATTTTGAGTTTTAAACAGCACAATATTTGCTGCCACCTACACTGTTTGTGTTTCCTCAGTATAGCTTAACCATGAAAATATCCTAAGATTTGTTTTGTTGCTTTTGGAAGACTGACCAAAATTGTCCTTTGGTAGGTTTGTTAATTTTTGAGGAAAAGGTAGTGCGGGTAAGTTTGTTAATTAGCCAGCTTCGCTTATTTGAGATTTGATTTAAACTTGATTTTGCTTCTAATATGACTCAGGCTAAAATGTAATGCACAGTTTGTTCACCTACCGCGACTACATCTACCATAGCTTTGGCACCCATGTCATTGCTAATAATAATATTGTATTTAATGCTTACAAAGTTTGTCTGTGCAGGTCCTCCAAACTTTGGCAATGGAAAAGCTAAATAAAGTATGTGCATGCCTTCATTGGTCTGTGCAGGTCCCCTCAAAATGCATCAATCCAGAAAATTGGCTTATTTTCTAGATGGTGTGACAAGAACAAGGGCAAACCTAGAAACTTAGAAGTGCCCAGTATTGGAAAAAGTTTAACTGATAGACAAAGGATTCTGGAGATCAACGGTAGACAGATGTATCATATGCTTGAACTATGAAGATAGACTATCAATGCTTCTTGAATTTTTTGTAAGGCCCTGATATATGCTTCCTTTTAATGCTTTGTTCTTTCAATTTTTTTGTATAATATAGGTGGCGTCGTATGTAGAGCACGTCGGTTATTATCCAAGGATATTTTAGGACAATGTGTAATTTGCTGCACTAACATCATTTGATTCAATTTAAAATTTATTTGATGTTGTTTTTGCATGTTCATGTTGGTTGGTGTTGTTTTCATGACATGTGACGTTGATTTGAAGTTAAACAAATTGTTAATGTATGTAGCTCTTGAAATCTGTATGCAGCTGTTATGTGATGTTGATTTGAGGTTAAATTTCTAATGCATGTAGTTCGTGGAATCCAAATGATGTCTATGTATGTAGTTTTTTATGCGAATCCGAACACTTGGTTTTGTTTCACATTTTTCTACTTTATATGGATTTTTCAATTTTTATTTTTTTACGTTTATAAAGTGGGTTTAATGGGTTGATCTATATATGGATCAAATGAGTGTATCAAATGGGTTGTATCTCAAAATGAATTGGGCCAACTTTTACCTAATCCATCTGACCTAACCCTTTTGACATGTCTACTTAAATATGATGTAGCCTATAAGTTAGATTCAATATAATTGTTTTCATATAAGCAGGTCGATGATACCTTGGAACTTTTGGCGCTTGGTCATTATCATGACGAGGCTTTGGTCATTTTTGGAACAGGCACAAATGCATAATACGTGGATTGGTCATTATCATGACGAGGCTTTGGTCATTTTTGGAACAGCCACAAATGCATAATACGTGGAGTAGACTGATGCAATAATCAAGTGCTAAGGACATCATACAATATTTACAATTTGTTGCCTTTACTACGATATTTAACAATATTATTGAAGTTATAAAACATACTTACGACAATGTTATTAAAATATTATTAAAATACAAGAATTAACCATGTTTATCGAAAGTTGTTGAAACACCATATCATATCATGAACAATGTTAAAAAAATATTGTCCTAAATACGAAATGCAGCAACATCATGTAGATGTTGTAAAATAAATAATAGAATATATAACAATCTTTTGTTGTCGCTTGTCATTGAGTTTACAATGTTTGATAAGTATCGTAGAATACTATAAAATTACAACGTTAAAAAAATATTGTTTAGTTTAGTAATTTCAATTACATTATTTATATGTTGTTAGAAAACAAATTTTATACAACATAAAAAAACCCATTGTTGACAAACGTTATATTTAACTTTTGATTTACACCATAGTACAAAAAAATGTTGTTTGAATAAACCAAGCACAATAGTTTTTTCATGAAATGTTGTAAAAGCTCTATCATTTTTACAACACTTTGATCAATTGTTGCAGAATCAGTGTTGTAAAATGGTACTCATGTTGTAGTGGCCTGAAAATCTCCGACAAGGGAAGATGTCAGCACTAAGTTGATTGGCCCCAAGATGACTCGACTTCAAGACAAGATAATGGAGGCTTCAAGCTAGTATTTTGACATGAAAACTAAGTCAATTTGACTAAGTGAATCATGTCGACACCGACATGTCCAATCAAATATGTACTGATATGATTGAATGTTGACCAATCACGATTTAACTTCATGGAGGCACGGATGATGCTTTGGCGAGCATATTGTACGTGTCCGTTTTTTTTTTCCATATTTGAATTAGATTTTATGACGCGACAAAGAACGGTTTGGGCGTCGAAGTAAAACGTGACGTTTCGACGTGATAACTTGGGGACTTTCACGAGACGTCTCTAGGATATGGAATGGATGTAAAGATATGTTCTGATGATGATGATTCACAGAAGATGAAGTAGAATTTAGACAAGGATATATCATTAGGATGGAGCTGTATTTTGATGACGATGACTCGATAATGATGGATCCATAAGGACAAGTTTGATGATGCTAGAACTTGCGAGTAGAACATGAGGATGTGTTCTACTATGGATATATTGAAAGTAGAATGAGGATGTATTCCACTATGATTGTAACACAACGAGAATTTTAATAACAAATTAAAATATTAATAAGGGTGAAAATGTAATTTTGCATAAAGGACAAAATAATGAAATTTCTATAAATGAAGAAATTTGAAAAAATCTGACCCGTCCATTGGATCAAGTAGGTTTTTCTAGCCCAAATTCATGGATAAGTTGTTAGAAACAGATACCGGATGAAGAAAATATAGAACATTTACTATAGTGCGCATTTTGTGTTTTGCACCTACTTTTGGAATTAAATTTAAAGTTCAAACGAAAGAATAAAGAAAGATTATTTTTTAAAAAATAAGTTGAAAATGTGTAAATCACCTAAGGAAAAAGAAAAGAAAAGACATACATTTATATATGTTGAAAAACAAGGATAATGGTTTATGCACAAAAGTGAAGGTTTATTTTGAAAAGGAAGCATTTAGTAAAAGTTACACATTTTGGGAAGAAAAAAGATATGTTTAAAATTATATATTTGGAATGTAAATGTATATACTTATAAGTAAAAAGAATATTTTAATAGGAATGTGTAGATAAAGATGCATAGTTATTTGTGTGCACATAAATGGTTAATAATATATGTATGTATTTATGTATGTAAATGCGTATATGCATGAACTATTAAATTGATTTGATAACCAAAAATTAAGATATAAACTAATTGATTAGTTGGTTGATTGATTGATTATCTGATTGACTGACTAATTGATTGGTTAATTGGTTAGCTGATTGATCAATCGATCGATCGATTAGTTAATTTACCGATTGTTTGATTGATTGGTTAGTTAACTAATTGATTGATTGGTTGGTTAATTGATTTAATTAGTTAGGAAAATGTACAAATACTAACCTAAAAAGAAAGTTTGAATATGTATATAATGTACTGTTTAAAAAAGCATCTAGGTTCAACGTATCTAATTCAATGTTTTAATTAATTGCTTTCATCTTAAGTAATAGATGAGTGGTTAGATGTACAATGAAGTTGATCGAATGGCCCTAGTTTCTAACGTAACACTATAAATAAATATCTAATCTAAACCTAAAACATTAAATCAGACGTCAGTATCAAATTTCTGCTCAAATATTGAATTTCTTTCTTCTCAAACCCTAAAAATCCAATAACCCCAATCTCAACCCTAAGCAAATTCAATGGAAAATTAAAAGGGAAGCCAAGCAATCAGTAGAGGGCAAGGAGATATAGAGGAAGAGCGTAAATTGGAGACTAGTTTTACTCAGATCTGAAGCTTATGACTGAGGCGAGTGGGAACGGATCTTATAGGATAATTAAAACAGTTAATTTTAATTCTATTTTATGTTGATTGGTTGTAGTCTCCTAAATCTAAAATGTTAACTTAATAAATTGAAATTAACAATTACAAATCCTTCGTTTAAATTGATTGATTATTTAAAATTGTGGAACCTTAGATTACACCTTAAATTGAATAAGAAATTAAAATTTTAATTTACAAACTAGGGTTGTGGTAAAATAAATAACGAATTGGACAAAAACCAAAGTACAGTAATCGACGATTTAAAGTCGTCGAATCCTAAAAAATTATATGTTAACGCTAAAATTTGAACGCTAACACCCTGGTGTATAAAGTGTAGTTGTGAAAGCACCACCCGATGATTCGGGAACAGAGTATAAGCAGAAGATCACAGAAAAAACAGTGAATAACAACGATTTTATAGTGGTTCGGCTCAAGGCAAGCCTACGTCCACTTTAATTCTCTTTATTGCTAAATCGATTACAACTTTACAACAATCTTCAATTACAATTATGACGAGACAAACAACTAGAACTTTGGTAGAGAAGAATTCTTCGAATCCATGTAGATTGCGTTAGATTTTCCCTTGAAGTTAGTTGAGATGCCTTTCGAACTTGAAGTGTCGGGTGAGTTGAGAATTCAGCAGAGTATTGGCGCGTGAAGTGATTGGCCAAAAGTCCCCTGAATGTTGGAGATGGCTTTCTATTTATAGGCAAATCTGGTTAAGAATTTTTCCCAAGTCCTGAGTCGCCACCGACTTAAGTTGGGTCGTGGACGACTTAACTAGTTGCGACCGGTTTAAAGCGAGCCCGGGCTTCATAGAGGCATTTTCGTTCAAGTCCCAAGTCGCCTCCGAGCTAACTCCTCCCCTTCCTAGTAATACGGCATCGGGTTCTTCATTCAGTGGCTTTTAGGTCGCGGCCGAGTTAGTCGTAAGTCGCAAGTTGCGACCCAACTGATGAGTCCAAGGTCGTGTACGAGCTAAGAGATCACTGTGTCCTACAGCGACATTGACTTCCTTTGCTCAATTCATGTCCGGCCTAACATTGGTCATAGGTCGGCTGCATTTTAGGTCGGTAACCTTATTAAGGTGGTTAAGTCGGCGACCCTGTTAAAGTGTTAGATCGACACTTCTCTTAGGTCTTAGGTCGGTCTCCCTTTGAAGCCTTAGGTCGGTCTCCCTGTTAAGGCAGTTAGGTCGGCAACCAGTTAAGTCGGCAATCTCCCTAAACTGTTAGGTCGGTATCTATGTTGAGTCGGTAGCCTTTTTAAAGTATTAGGTCGACATACTTGTTGAAGTGTTAGGTCGGCATACCCCTTAGGCCTTAGGTCGGCACCCCTGTTAAGCCTTAGGTCGGCATCGTTTCAAGTCGCCGAGTCAAAGCTGAGGTGGAGTTAACAATTGCCCCTCGAAGTATACGCCTACTGGTTAGGTCGTGTGCTTCGATACCCTCTAACTCGTCCACTCTTTAGGTCGGTAGGTCGTGTACGACCTAACAGTTTGGTCACACGCGCCGCTTTTAGGTCTCTCTACTATAAGTCGCATATTCTCTCCTTTCTTCTCATTACTTGCTCTCTTGCTTCTGCCATTAAAGACTTTCTCAAGCTCCAAAAGGCGATTCCATTCCAAACAATCACCGATAATCTTTGTTGTTTATCACGTAAGTAAAACCTGTTCTTCCCTTGATCCCTTATCGATTCACGAATTCTATTCAAACCGAACCCACTTCTTGCGCGCTGCTTTACTACGAACCTCATTGCGCCAGCAGTTTGTGAGCTCGAGTTTGCTTGGTTTTGGCTCTAAATGATCGACAAGATGATGGAGATGGTGTACTGCTTCTGGCTAGTTGATTTTGATTTGCGTTAGGATGGCTAAGCATTGAATTTGGGTGATTTTGAACTGTCCTAGTGGATGATCCGATATCACGAATGAGACAGCGTGAATGGATTGAGGTTTTTTTTTGTGGATGGAGCGGTTAGCGGGTTAACAGGTTGAGGGGAATGGGATACTGACCTGGACGCGACCCAGTAATTTTGGGTGACCTAACCTTTGGCCGACTTTACCCTTAGATCGTAGCCGAATTAACCCTTGGGGAAATCTGCCGATCTAATCTTCTACTGATTTAACCTTGAACCGTGGTCGAGTTAACCCCTAAATCGTGGCCAAGTTAACACTTAAACCGTGACCGAGTTAACACTTAAACCGTGGCCGAGTTATCCCTTAGAGAATTTCACACTACTTTTTGAACCAGAGCCTTCCTCCTTACTATCCTCCACGACCTAAAGAACTGCCGCTTTAAGGAACCAGAAACCTAGCCTTAACTTGCGAGAAATTCCTTGGGTCGCAGCCGAGTTAACACTTGGATGCCCAACTCGAATTCTCACTTAAAAGCATAGTTCCAATTTGAATTCTTAACTTGATCTATTGTACTAAACTGCTTAAATTCTGGATCGTTTTAACTTTGTTGCTTTATTTCATAGACCACATTGTCTCATAGGCTAACAACCTGCTGAAAACAACAATCACAAAAACCAAGGCGAACATATTGCCATTGACTGCCCACATCAAATGACAGATTAGTCGACATAAAGTAATCAACTTAAATACACTGTATGAAATGCTGTGAACCAAACAACTAAAGTGAAGTATTAATGCAAAGCATCGCTAACTTGAACTGATTTTCTTGCATCAACATTACACTTGCATATTAAAACAATGAACCTTGGACTTTATAACTGACAAATGCTTGCTAGTTTTTATTCCAGTTACATTTGTTTACTGCTTGATTGATTTTACACAACACTCCATACACTTTAGGAAACGTGCACCTTCATGTTTGAATATCCAGTTGTTTGTGTAGAATGACTTCCCACCAAGAAGAAGAAGAGGTAGCTCAAGCTGAAGGGACCTTTCCGGTAGCTCTACCTATAGAGAACCCTCCAGAGAGAACTCCAACCATTCTAACCCCGAGAGCATTTACTCAGCTGCGCACTCAATTTGGTTTTACTGAGAGTGATGTCCTGCTCCTTGGGCCAAGTGATACTGCCGACAATCCTCCCCGTGGCTTTATTGCAATCAATCATCAAATGTGTTTAAGCGGAGCGATCCCTCCTTTTAATGACTTTCTCCGAATTCTTCTCCTTCGGTTGTCAATCTCTCCGTCCCAACTTCATCCTAATGGTTATGCCATCTTGATGGGGTTGTGCGTTTTGTTCAGAAGAACTTTTGATCGCTTACCGAGTTTTGAAGAAATCCGTTATTTATGCTCGTTTGCAAAGAGTAGAGATCATCCTTCCCTTATAATTGTGAGGAGTGCTAGAAACCGCAAACTTATTTCCGATCTTACCGAAAGCGTTCATGGATTTCTGAACCAATTTTTCTTTGCTCGCTGCCCCCTAGGGTTTTATGCCGATTGGAGAGTAGGAAGTAAGATTACTTGTCTCCATTTTTAAACTTTCTCGAGATCCGAATTACCAATTGCTAATTTCATTCTTTACTCTTTTCAGCACTTCCTCTTCCCTCTAGAGATCCGGTCCATAAGCAGACTTTCGATAGATTGAGTGCCGTGGCTGCAGCAGAGGGAAGCATCAAGTTTTTGTTGGGGGATGAATTATTGCACCAATACGGGCTTTTGCATACTTCTCGTTGTACACATCCTCATGAAATCCCAGACTCCCCGGCTAGAGCATTGGATGCCCCAGCTTCTACAGATACATCCAAACCAAAAGGACCTGCTCCCGAGGCTTTGCTAGTGAAATGTTCCACTTCTGTTGATGTTGCGGGGCCATCTGACGAACTTGCCCCGGTTATTGAGGAAGAGGAGCCTCAAGAATCTCCCCGACGTTCACAGAAATCCGGCGAAGAAGCCGAGAAAACTAGCCTTGCCAAGCAGAGCAGGGATGATACTTTCGAAGGGATGAGCGACCTTTTTGCCACCTCGCAAGAAATCTTTAAAGATGATCCTATCACTACTGGGGTTTCTTCTTCAGTAGTTGAAGCAACTTCTGTCCTGCAGCAGACTCCGTCAACTCAGGAGTTGACACTGACTATTACACCCACAACCACTCCTCAATTAAAGAGTGGTTCGTAGTTTGATGCGCGTAGTTTGCACGCCACACACACTTAGAATTTCTTTTCGGCACTTTTATGTTTCTCACTTTTTGTACTTTGAAGACCTCTAAAACTCATCTTTTTTTTATTTCAGATTCTCCGATGGGGCGCAGCAGCTCATACTACGATGATTTTCAGTGCTACGGGAGGCGTAGCCAATATGATTATAGGCGTTACCTCCCCTCTTACAGAGAATCTGATGAAGAAAGAGCAGCCCGAAAGGCTCAAGAGAAGAGGGCTCAAGAGGAGCGCTATGAAAGAAGAGAGAGGGAAGAGCGCCACGATTCTTCACAGAGAGGTGACGATTCCCATAAAAGAAAGACCCATGATGACAGAGGAAAAGGTCATGTGGTTGAAGATTCGAGCAAGCGAGCTCGACATGGTGAGAAGCACACCACTACATCTCCTGAAAAGGTTACCGCCCCTGCCTCGCTTGATATTCCTTCCGGCTCTCCCGCTCTCGGGAAGTCAGACATCCAAACTATAATTAGCAGACCCAAATTCCAAGTTGGACCGGGTCCTGCCACTTTGCAAAGCCGATTTCCTCAGTGGTGTCTGAAGGGAGTAAGGTTTGACCTTGACTTGGTCCCCATTGACAAGTCTGCCATGTTACGAAACCTTGACGCCGTTAAGCTTGATATTGAGAGGATGTCGAACTGGCAGAAACTTGTTGACGAGCTTCAGAGGGTTAATCGTGCTAACATAGAGGCCATGCTTACCATGGAAAATGATAAAGCCGAATGGCAAAAGGTGCTCGAGCAACATGACACCGAGATGAGAAGCATTGCTTCCTACAATGAGGAGCTTGAAGCAAAAGTTGAAGAACTGAAACAAGAGCTTGCTGCTTCCTCTACTTCTTATTCTCAAAAAGAAGAAGTGCTCCTCAAACAAGTGAGAGATGCCCATGCTGGCCAAAGGGATGCCGAAGACAGGCTCGAAGTGCAGAAAAGAATTAGCGAGGGCTATGTCGCTGACATTGAAGAGCTTCGGAAGAGGAATAACTCCCAAGAGGCAGAGATCCAAATGCTTAAGCTTCAACTTTCTAAAGTTGAAATGGAGCGTGATGAGGCCGTTGCCGGCAAAATTGCAGCTGAAGAATCTCACGAGGCAACGAGGGCCAACATCAGCTCAACATTATTTGATTTCTATCTGCATAGCATCTTGGGGCGCGGTAGCCTTGCCTTTCTAGGCACTAAGTATGAAATTACACTAGCTGAAGTTTGGGAGGCAGCACTCGATATGCTCGGTGGTAAAGGCGCTGGCTACGCTGAGTCAGCTCTTGAAGAGCATTATCTTGATGATGATGCTCGCGCCGCTCTTGCCAAGGGGAGAGAACAGCTTGCAAGATTAAGGGCCGAAACAGCGGCAGGAGAATATTCAGGAAAAATCACCTCAACTACTCCTATTCAACCTTCTCCTTCAGCCGAAATTGACATTATCGGTTCTAGTTCTCATTCCCCATCTCCTACTAAGGTCACCACTGATATTACAAGCATACAAGGTGGAGATGAGGGCAGCGAGAGTGCCGAGGCACAGGCTTACGAAGTTGACATCAGGGAACCGACTTCTGCAGGTAACCCTACTGACAATCTTGCCCAAGTAGACTGCTCATCTGTTTCTTATGAACTTGATGGGCTTTTTGACTACTTATTGAATTTCAGCGAACCTTTATCTCCGCTTTTTGCTGACTTAAACTTTTTTCCTTCTGCAGAGAAAACGTCGGGCATTGTTCAGGCTTCTCCTCCCCCAATTATTCCTTCTCCGCCTCCTAAGGTCACTCCTCCTTCTACCTCGCAACCCGGGTCACAGGAAGAGCAAATAGGAGCCCTTCACGGCTTAGATGATCCCGTTGCTTCTCAAGATCCGAAAGGAGAAGAAACTGAAGGAAGCGAGAGGACGCCAGAACCCACTGGCTCCGACGCTGAACCGTTATCCAAACTTCTTTCTCCAGGGAGTGGGCCTTCCTCCAAGAAGAGACGGAAGCAGGGAGTTTCCAAGAAGAAGAATAAGAAGGAATCTTTAACTGGCGGAGAAAAGACGGAAGAAAGTCCGATCGAGCCCCTTTCTCCTTCATCCTCTACCCTTACAAGCCGACCTAAAAAGTTGGTCATTCGGCCAGGTGCGGGCTCAAAAGGTGGGCGGAAGAAGAAATGATGGCTCTGGTTCTGTGGCTTTCATATCGCTTTTTTGCCTTTTTTTTGCATGCAATGACCGGAAATTGTGCGGGTACCGGCCCCCCGCTTTTCTTTTGTTGAAACCTGTACCTGTATATAAAATAGTGTTGAATAAAATGATTCTTTTTCTTTGTATAAACTTCTGTCTATATCTGAGAATGCATTTACTATTTATTTTTGTACAAGTTTCTTTGTACGATATTGCAGTGAGCTTGTGGTATATATTGTTCAAGCGCAATTTTACCGATGTAGTTACGCCATGCTGCCCCTTTACCATAAGCCCATTGCAATATTTTATTTTATGAGGAACTTGTGCTTTTATTTTTTAGAGAATAATTATTCCACATTTGGAGGAATATGATTTCATTAAAAAATAGAGCACAAATAAGTTTCTTCGCTTCAACTTTCGAAGATATCACTCTTTATTTTGTGCATATACACATTTATTGAATGAAGTCTTCTATGTGGTAAAGCGGGTATTTGTAAAGTATTTCAACTTCTTTTTGAGGAAGAGAATTTTCTAGAACAAGTAATTCACTCTTCTTTTGAAAGTTAAAGTGTGCTCTTAATGAGGATTTTTTTTTTACTTGCCACAGTAAAGGGCTTCTTGATTTTTGTTTCTTTGAAAAGTTGCACCTATGAGGAAAACTTTTTCACGTTTCAACACTTGGAAGTTTTACTTCAATCTTGGTGAAACGTGTGCCTCCGAAGAGGTCTTTTCTGCTTGATTGTGCCTCCGGGAGGAGGTCTTTTCATTTCTGCCTCTGGGAAGAGGTCTTTCTGTCTTATTGTGCCTCTGGAAAGAGGTCTTTCTGTTTCTGCCCCTTGGGAGAGGCTCTTTTTTTTTTTTAGCATTTCATTTCCGGTGAAGTGAAACTCCGAAGAGCGGTTGTTACACTTCAACTCCTGGCGAAATGGGCCTCCGAAGAGGGCTTTTATTTTGTTTTACATTTCAACTCCGGTGAAGTGAAATTCCGAAGAGCGGTTGTAACACTTCAACTCCTGGTGAAATGGGCCTCCGAAGAGGGCTTTTATTTTGTTTTACATTTCAACTTTGGTGAAGTGAAATTCCGAAGAGCGGTTGTAACACTTCAACTCCTGGTGAAATGGGCCTCCGAAGAGGGCTTTTATTTTGTTTTACATTTCAACTTTGGTGAAGTGAAATTCCGAAGAGCGGTTGTAACACTTCAACTCCTGGTGAAATGGGCCTCCGAAGATTGCCTGGAAGTTACTCTCTCATGGTTGGAGGGTCATGACTCCTCCAATCTTTTTTGGTTGAGTAGAGAACTTTCTTTTTTGCGGCATATGCTTCGTTAGAGGTCTTTATTCTCCGAAGAGTTGTGCCTCCGAAGAGGACTTGTGCCTCCGAAGAGGGCTTCAGTTGTTCCTTGTCCACTTGCTTATGCCTTTTTAGTGATCCTCTATATATCTTTTTTTTAAGCTTGCACTCCCTTCTCTTACAAGTAATTTGTTTAATCCAAAGAAGTGTACTTCATTGCTAGGCCAGTTCACGAGAACGGACATAAGCTTGTTAATCGGATGTTTGTTTGTTCAAACTTCTCAATTTATTAGCTAAAGCCCATTTTCGGCGAAATCATTGACCGTTCAATTGAAGCTCTTCTTATCTAGGATTTAAGCTCGGGAATTTTGTGACTTGGAATTTGTTTGTTGAATGATAACAAGAATCACTTGGTCTTGTAATGTGTAAGTTTTGTTTTTGTTGCCTGCAAAAATTTAAATCGACATTTCAGTAATACATTTAATGTACTTTTCACATCGAAAATAAAGCAAACATGTAATAATAATAAGGAACACAAGATTTATAGTGGTTCGGCCAAGAATTTGGGCCTACATCCACTTTATAGTCTTTCATTATTCACTTGCATCGGTTTTACAATCGCTTTCAATTACAGGAACCATACATTCATAATTCTTTTTACAATATTTCAACAAAGCTATCAAGTAAAGTATGGACGCAAGTGATTGCTGTTTCAAGCTCTTGGAATTCGATCTCCTTCGACAGTAGTGAGTTTGAATGTGCCGTCAAGAAGCTTCTGACCTATGACATATGGTCCTTCCCAATTTGGCCCAAACACACCTGTCGCTGTCATAATTCTCTTTAGGACTAGATCTCCAATTTCAAAGCTGCGTTGGCGAACTTTGGAATTGAAATGTCTGGCTATCCTTTGCTGATGAGATGCGATACTGGGCTCAGCCTCTTCTCTTTTTTCATCAAGGAGATCTAGTGCCTCAAGCTGTAGTTTTTCATTCTCCGCTTGATTGAAATGGATTCTTCTATGTGAAGGGACCTCTGTTTCTACCGGAATCATTGCCTCTGATCCGTATGCCAATGAAAACGGAGTATGCCCAGTCGCAGTTTTGTGGGTAGTTCTGTATGCCCATAGTGCTAGTGGTAGCTTATCGACCCAACCACCTTTCGCTCTTTCAAGCTGCTTCTTGATGGTTGACTTGATAATTTTATTTACTGCTTCCACTTGCCCGTTTGCCTGCGGATGAGCTACTGCTGAGAAGCTTTTTTGGATTTTGAATCGTTTGCAAAAATCTTGGAATTCTTCACTTTCGAACTGAGTACCATTGTCTGTAATTATTTTTTGAGGCACACCATATCTGCAAATGATACTTTTAGTCACAAAACTTATCATCTTTTTTGAGGTGATAGTAGCCAGTGGTTCAGCTTCTGCCCACTTAGTAAAATAATCTACAGCAACAATGGCATATTTAATTCCAGATTTGGCAGTTGGTAACGGTCCTACAAGTTCTATCCCCCATATCGCAAACGGCCATGGACTGACCATCTGTGTGAGTTCAGTGGAAGGAGCTCTAGGAATTTTGGCGAATCTTTGGCATCTGTCACATTTTCGGAAATAGTCCGCTGCATCTCGATTAATTTCTGGCCAGAAATATCCGTATCGGAGAATCTTTTTCGCTAAAGTTTGACCACCTAAATGATCTCCACATTCTCCCCCATGCACCTCAGCTAGGATTGTTTTGGACTCTTCCCTGGATACACATCGAAGTAACGGCATTGAGAATCCCCGTCTGTATAACTGGCCATCCTGGACTATATAGCGAGAGGCTTTCCTCAGTAGCTTCTTTCGTTCTTTTGAATTTTCCGGTAAAGAGCCATTGAGCAGATATTCTGTTATTGGAGTCATCCATGATTCTTGCTCTTGAGACACGCTCATAATCCAATCAATATCCATCTCATCAATGCTCGGAGCCGACAGGACCTCCACTGGAGTCAACCCCAGAAATTGAGCTTTGCCTGTGCTAGAGTACTTTGCGAGAGAATCTGCTTTCGTGTTTTCTTTTCGAGGAATATGACTTATCATGTAATGATCGAAATCACCCAGGAGTTCCCAAGCCTTTGACAAGTAGGCGGGCAGATTTCCCCCTTTCGCTTGGAATTCCTTCTTGACTTGGCATACAATAAGCTGAGAATCACTGAAGATCTGTAATGCTCGGATGTTTAGTTCTTTATCAATCCTTAGGCCAGCGATAAGGGCTTCGTATTCTGCTTCATTGTTTGTTGAAGGAAATTCCAATCTTAGTGCATAGCATAATGATCGACCTTCAGGGGTCTCAAGTACAACTCCGGCTCCAGAACAGTAGTCGTTTCTCGCGCCATCGACATATAACTTCCATTGGATTGGGGAATCGTCGACCGCTTCCTCCTCACTGTGACCCTTATCTGTGAATTCTGCGATGAAATCCGCTAAAGCTTGTCCGTTGATTGCTTTTCGGGGATGATAAGTGATGCCATATTGACTGAGTTCAATATTCCACTTTAGAAGACGACCCGAAGTCTCAGGGCGAAACAGGACTTGCTTTAAAGGTTGATCAGTGAGGACTCTGATAGGATGAGCTTGGAAATATTGCCTCAACTTTCTGGATGCAATCAGTAGGCAATAGGCGAGTTTTTCCAACTTAGAGTAATTCATCTCTGCCCCAGTGAGTCTTTTGCTGATATAGTAAACTGGATGTTGAATCCTCTTGTCTTCTCGTATCAGTGCTGCACTTAAAGCATGAGATGATACTGCCAAGTATATAAGAAGATCCTCGCCATCGCCAGGCCTAGAAAGTATTGGAGGCATTTCCATATGGAGAATCAATTCATCAAAGGCTTTTTGGCATTCGGGAGTCCAATCGAAGTTTTTCTTTCCTTTCTTTAGGGCGTCAAAGAATGGGATGCATTTATCTGTGGCTTTGGAAATGAACCGACTCAAGGCGGCGACTTTTCCATTGAGACTTTGCAATTCCTTCTTCGTTCTAGGAGCTTTGACTTCCTTTAAGGCGGTAATTTGAGCTGGACTAGCCTCAATGCCCCTAGCGCTCACGATGAAACCTAAAAACTTTTTGGATTCCACTCCAAATGAACATTTTAAAGGGTTGAGCTTCATTCCGTATTTTCGGAGGACTGCGAACATGTCTGCTAAGTGTTCTATGTGATCCACTGCTTTCTTAGACTTTATTAACATGTCATCGACATAGACTTGCATAGTCTTGCCCAATTGCGGTTTGAACATAGCATTAACAAGTCTTTGGTATGTTGCCCCTGCATTCTTCAGCCCGAAGGGCATAACTCTGTAGCAGTAAAGACCAACGTCGGTGATAAAGCTCGTGTCCTCCTGATCTGGCTCATGCATCATGATCTGGTTATATCCAGAGTAGGCATCCATAAAAGATAACAATTCGTGTCCCGCTGTTCCGTCTACCAGTTGATCGATCCTGGGTAATAGGAAGCAGTCTTTGGGGCATGCCTTATTTAGATCTGAAAAATCGATGCACACTCTCCATTTTCCGTTGGCTTTCTTTACCAGCACTGGATTTGAAACCCAATTCGGATAGGTAGATTCTTTGATAAAATAATTCTCCATGAGCCGATCAACTTCTTCTTTTAACGCTGCTGACCTTTCTGGACCTTGAGTTCTCCTTTTCTGCTTCACAGGTGTAAATTTTGGATCAATATTTAGAGCGTGTACTGCAACTTCTGGGGATATTCCGCACATATCGGCATGAGTCCAAGCAAAAATATCCAAATTTGCCTTTAAAAAAGATATTAGGATATTCTGAATTGACACATTAAGTTGTGAACCCACATTCAACACCTTGTTTGGGTTCTTTGGGTCAACAGGTATTGGTATTGTCGTTTCCACTGGTGCCACTCTATTCTCCCCTGCACTGGCTTTCCTAGGATCCATCTCCTTCCGTGCTCCGCTGTGCTCGCCAGTGCAGGGTCCGTCCTGTAATTGCTACAAGGCTGGCTCTTTGATGCGGACTGGGGTTGCCGCATCCTTTTCCATCTCTCTTTTCCTTGTTTCTCGTAGCTTTGTCAGATAACACTCCCGCCCAGCATTTTGATCCCCTTTTATAACTCCCACTCCATTATCTGTGGGAAATTTAATGGTGAGGCACCATGGGGCCAGAACAGCTTTGAATGCTGCGAGAGTTGGACGGCCAAGGAAAGCATTATAAGCAGAAAACTCGTCAACAATCACAAAAGTTTGCTTGCGGACCGCTTTCCTTTCTCCCTCTCCAAGTTCTACAAGCAAATCAACGGTTCCTATTGGCTGTTTTGGCTCCCCAGTGAAGCCAGTGATTTTTTGCGATGACGCTTGCACATCAGCCATAGGGATCTTCATTTGGTCGAATGTTTTCTTGAAGAGGATATTGCAGGATGCGCCACAATCAATGAGAACTCTTCTGACAATAGCTGGCCCGATACCAGCTGAGATGACTAAGGGATCCAAGGTAGGAGCTTCAATACCTGTGGAATCCCTGGCTCTGAACACAATATCATCATTGAAAGTTTTATGTTGTTTCAGGGGCATAGCACCTTCCAAAACAAATACATCTTCCTCAGTCGGTACATACTTCAAAGCTCGGGTATACCTTTCCATCTCTCCCCAGCTCCTGCCTGCTGGGTGAGGTCCTCCCGTAATGACATTGATGACAGGCCTTCCGGATTCATGCCCTGCAGTCTTCTCACTTGTCCTGGGTTGATGAGCAGGAGCTTGTTGCCCCTGACTAGTCGAAGCGAGGTTGTTGCTATTCTTTTCCACAAATTACTGCATCTTGTTTTCCCTTATCAATTCTTCAATCAAAATTTTCAATTGGCGGCATTCATCGGTATCATGACCGGGTTGATTATGGAAGCGGCAAAACTTTCCGCTTTGTACAGCTTTCTTCCCGGTTTTCAGAACGAAAGGTTTAGGAAAATCAACAGAATCTTTAGTGGCAAGGTAAATACGCTCCGGCGTATCTGATAAAGGGGTGTATTCCGATGGCTTGAAGGAACGAGGCTTCTTCAGATTTTTCTGTCTCTTCCCCTCATTATTTTCCCTTTTCTGTCCTACAGATTCATTCTTGCGTGGGGCAACAACATTATCTTCATCTTTTTCCAATGCTGCCTTTACTGGTACAGGACGGCTTTCCAGACGTATGAACTCATCCGCTTTCTTGTAGAATTTTTCAAGGGAATTTGGTTCCTTCATGTTAAGCCATTTTCCAAATTCGCTCGACTTGTCGATGGCCCTCATCAGATAGGTCAAGATCATCCGTGGTTCTGCATTGTCTACCTCGGCCAGCGCTATATTAAAGCGATTCAAGAAAGATCTGATAGTCTCACCTGGATTCTGCTCTAAACTTGACAACGACATAATATCTTTGGCTTTTGAAGCGTACAGTCTGAACTGCTCCTTGAATTTCCGGGTTAAGTCAGAAAACTGATCTATAGACCGGATTGGCAACTTGGTGAACCAAAGCAGAGCTACACCTTCCAGATGTACAGGAAAATATCGGCACTTTATTTCATCAGAAGCTCTGGCACCTGTCATGTGCCAATCATACTTATACAAGAATTCGTTCGGATCACTTGTTCCTTTGTAAGCTGGGATAGTTGGAGGGACGAACTTCCTTGGGAACTCAGCCTTTAAGATTCTTTCGGTAAACGGGGTTTTACTTGGAGCGAAACCCCATTCCTTCTCATCTTCATTCCTTTGCATGCTTTCTTTCATGATTTGTCGAACCATTTCAGAAAGATACCCCTCATCATTTCGAGCTTTAGATCCACCAACTTCAGGAAATGTCCGCTCAAAGGGGCTAGCAGCCCTCTCAGGAATGTTTCTTTCTTCATCTTCATGAATGTTGCCAGCAAAGTTCCTTTCATTACCCGTTGGTTGACGGTTTACCCCAAGCAAGTCATTCAACTTATTCAAAATTAGGGCATTTTGGGCGTTCTGAGCTTCCAATTGTGCACTTTGAGCATTTATCTGCTGGTTCAGCCCTAAGATTACAACATCCAACTCCGCTTTTGTAACTCCAACAGGTGGAGTGGCTTGATTAGGTACTGGGGAAGCGGAGGTTCCCTCTTGAACATTTTCAGATCTAACAGATCTACTCTTTCTCCCCGGAGCCATGATTTCAGATAAACTTCTAGTCTTCAGAGAGATTACTTCAACAAACTTCCGTGGAGCAATGATGACGATTTGCCTGAGTTCTTATTCTCAGTGAAAGCACCAAAAATGTTAACGCTAAAATTTGAACGCTAACACCCCGGTGTATAAAGTGTAGTTGTGAAAGCACCACCCGATGATTCGGGAACAGAGTATAAGCAGAAGATCACAGAAAAAACAGTGAATAACAACGATTTTATAGTGGTTCGGCTCAAGGCAAGCCTACGTCCACTTTAATTATCTTTATTGCTAAATCGATTACAACTTTACAACAATCTTAAATTACAATTATGACGAGACAAACAACTAGAACTTTGGTAGAGAAGAATTCTTCGAATCCATGTAGATTGTGTTAGATTTTCCCTTGAAGTCAGTTGAGATGCCTTTCGAACTTGAAGTGTCGGGTGAGTTGAGAATTCAGCAGAGTATTGGCGCGTGAAGTGATTGGCCAAAAGTCCCCTGAATGTTGGAGATGGCTTTCTATTTATAGGCAAATCTGGTTAAGAATTTTTCCCAAGTCCTGAGTCGCCACCGACTTAAGTTGGGTCGTGGACGACTTAACTAGTTGCGACCGGTTTAAAGCGAGCCCGAGCTTCATAGAGGCATTTTCGTTCAAGTCCCAAGTCGCCTCCGAGCTAACTCCTCTCCTTCCTAGTAACACGGCATCGGGTTCTTCATTCAGTGGCTTTTAGGTCGCGGCCGAGTTAGTCTGGTAAGTCGTAAGTCACGACCCAACTGATGAGTCCAAGGTCGTGTACGAGCTAAGAGATCACTGTGTCCTGCAGCGGCATTGACTTCCTTTGCTCAATTCATGTCCGGCCTAACATTGGTCATAGGTCGGCTGCATTTTAGGTCGGTAACCTTATTAAGGTGGTTAAGTCGGCGACCCTGTTAAAGTGTTAGATCGGCACTTCTCTTAGGTCTTAGGTCGGTCTCCCTTTGAAGCCTTAGGTCGGTCTCCCTGTTAAGGCAGTTAGGTCGGCAACAAGTTAAGTCGGCAATCTCCCTAAACTGTTAGGTCGGTATCTATGTTGAGTCGGTAGCCTTTTTAAAGTATTAGGTCGACATACTTGTTGAAGTGTTAGGTCGGCATACCCCTTAGGCCTTAGGTCGGCACCCCTGTTAAGCCTTAGGTCGGCATCGTTTCAAGTCGCTGAGTCAAAGCTGAGGCGGAGTTAACATTATATGAAAGCGATCGACTGTGGTTCCCTTAGGTCGACTGTGGGCGGTCGACTGTAGGTGGCCCAAGGCGACCGTGCAAAAGAAAAAAAAGAAACATTTCAAGTATTTTGGGCCTTGAGCATAATAAATGAATAAAATATTTGCATTTCTGGACTGTATTGAAGTGTTAGTAGACCCTGTGTGTGTTAGAAAGATGGTAGGGAAACAATATTACTATTAGGGCCAGTGGTGAAAATTTAGTTTGCTTTTGTATGTCATAGGGTTGGACACGCTGAGCTAAGTGATAGGTGATTTATTTCACGTTAGGCTCAGGAGTGTTACGATCGGGTGGGTGCAGCACTATTCGGGAACACTTTTGAGAGTCCGGTCCTAATAGGAGATTTAGGTGTTGCATGTTTTCTTGTGCATATATGGCGCAGGTGGACACTGGCTAGGATGGTAAGAGGCTATGAATCGACATAAAGCTAGGTGGGGCCCGGTACTAGCAAGAGTACAAGCGCGATGACTTCAAAGTGATACGTAAGAGATTTTTTGCTGCTACGATCAAGAGATGGGCACGGATGCATACAGTGAGTCACTATGTGAGTTTGCATTTCGTGTTCTTCCTCTCCAAGTGTAGTGTGAGCTAGAACGGGACAGGAGATTCCTAATTTGCCGATCGTTCGGGTGATGTTCGATTTGTAAATGGACCCATAATGTTTGATACCCTTAGGTATGTGACCTTAGAGCATGGACACGATACACACTCTGTATCGCTTAGAGAAGATTTAGAATTAATTGCACTTGACCATCTTATTAGTCTTATTATCATTCACCAGACCCAGGATAACATGTTAGCAGTAATTGGACATAGTACGGGGAAGAAGGGGCTCAACGATGGAGTTCTAATGTTCTCTATTATTCTCTTATAGTTACTTATTGTATTAGAAGTCTGTAAACTTACGTTGTAATTTGGAAACAATGTATTTGTAAATCAAATATTTTAGAGACTATTTTCTGAAATGTCTATTTTCTATATTTATATTTTAATTCCTTTCACTGTGAATTATAATATTGTAGAATGTCTTAGAACTCTACCCCTTTAATTTTGCTCTGTAATGTTTTAAAAATCCAACTGCTCATATTTCTTGGCACGATTTATGTTGGGAAGTGCAGTTGTTTCATTTGGTATCAGTGCTCAAGTTTAGTGTTTCTTAGGTTTTAGGCACATATTGAGAGAACGTACTTGAAAAAATATATTTTTTAAAAAAAGGTTTTTCAAGAAGTTTTTTGATATGTTTTTTAAAAAGTTTTTCAAAAATGGGTTTTGAAATATATATGTGTATATATATAGGTAAGAGTTTTCAGAAAGATTCCCAGATATTTTATCTATATATGTCGAAATTATATTCGTGCTTGTACTATTAGTGGAGAAAGTTGAAAAATATAATTCCCAGACACAGATAGTAAGAATGAGAATAAGTTTTAGAAGGTAGGATAGACTTTTCATATTTACCTTGGTAAGAGATGCTAGAGGTTTCTTATACCAACTAGCAGTGACAAATAAACTATGGATTTACAGATGAATGAAGAAGATTAGCACCATGAGACCCATATAATGAGAATGAGATGAAGCTAAAGCATAAGTATATGAAAAACAACTTTATGGCCTCAAGGCAATCTCCCTAGTCAAAAAAGAAATCCTATTAGTAATAGGGATAAGGACACACATTTACTTAAAGGAATAGCTAAAGCATTTCCATACTTAAGTTAAGCACTGTATTTGTAAATAAAACTTAATTTGACCACTTTTGGAAAGAAGAATGGAAAATTTACGCATTTAAGGCACTGTTAGGTAAAAGTGAGCTTAGGTAATTAGATTCCTATTGTTTGCTCCAGTTTAAGTTGTAAACTAGTAGAAATATCAACTAAAAGTTAAAAATGGTAGATATCTAATATTTTCAATTGAAATGAAGTTGATCTACGATCTTAGATAAAAAATAGTCATATTATGGGATTTGTGTAAAAAAGGAAGATTTAGGAACTTGGTAAAAAGTTATTTTCCAATAACCATTGTAAATGTTTTATTTGGTTTAGGCACATTGTTGTATTCACCCTCAATGTGCATTTTGATTTTAGTAAGAGGACTTCTGAAAAGTAAGTAGTGGATGTCTGATATTTTAAAAAGAAAAATAAGTTAGTTTACAATTTTCTATAAAATAATAATAAAAAATATGTAAATTTTGTTTGAAAAAATAGATCAAAAGAAATTGACAAAAAATTAAATTTTAAACCTTTGTTTGTCTCTTAGGAACATTGTTATCCTTACCTTCAATGTGCATTTTGTTTTTAAATGAAAATTTTGAAAAAAAAAGAGAAGAGAAAGAAAGCTGGCTTATGGTTTTATAAAAAACAGTCGATCGATTCTTGTAAAAGTAGAGAAATGAGTGAAAAGTTATTTTCCCAATAATTGCTTTAGAGCTTTTATTTTGTCTTTTATGCACATTATCGCACCTAATCCCAATGTGTATTTTGCTTTTAATAATAGAACTTGTGGAAAATTTCAAAAAGTTTGTAGGGCACTACTTTCGAACTCCTTTTGTGATTAAAAAATGAGTATGTATTTGAAAGTATTTTATAAATGTTTTTGTCATACTTTAAACATGATAATGAAAATAATAAAGTAATAATAATAAGTTAAAAAATTATTCTTTGCGAAAAATTTCTTATTTATGAAAGGAAATTTTAAAATGATGTGTTGTATATATATTTTTACTAAGTTAATTTAATCATGTTTTTGGAAGAAATATATATATTATGGTCACAGTAAAAAAAAAACACTTGCTAGAGATGAAAAGTGAGTTTTGCAATTTTAAAACTTAATAGTTTTGTGGAAAAGAAAGTAAAAAATTTGAAGATTTTGATTTAAAAGGGAAAAGTGAGAATATTTGATTATCATTTAAACTTTAAAAGAAAAGAAATAGATTTTGAGTTAGATAAATAGGATTAAACGGCCCACTAAGATAAGACTATGGAATGATTGAGACAAAGAGAAAAGAGTAAAATGGAAAAGTATACCTTTTGGTTTATGTTATTGGTTTATATCAGTGTAGATGTGTTGCACATATGCTTAATGTAGATCTTGGAATTATAGGGTTAAGTATAAAATATGGTGGATTATGGAAAACATGGAGAGAAGTAGTCCTTAAACTAACGAGAATCTTCATAAAGGAAATGGTATGATAAGTTCCAGAATTTTAAACCTACATGACTTCAGCAAATTAAAATATAGAATTACCCATCGCAGCAAATTTTTGAATAATTGATATGGCGCAGTAAACACCAAATTGGAAGTTGTCAGAAAATAGAATAGGATTTAAGTAGCATTTTAATCCATTGGAATAAAGTATGTACTAATGTAAGTTTCCATAAATAATCTATAACGAATTGCCTTTTTTACCCTCGAACGTCGATACTAATATATCCACGGTATTCATATGCCGAACACCTAAGTGCTGAAAAGATGGATTATTAGGGTAAAATGGAAAAAGAAATAGAAAAAGGAAGAGAAGAACACAATATCGAAATCTCACAGCAGAATATTCATGTATAAGATCAGAAGACAATATAAACGGTCATTCTTGTCACGACCCGCCGCTCTGACCGCCTCCAGTCGGTAACTAAACCAACTAGAAACGTTCAAAATGACGGATTGTTATTTAGTTTATAGAGTTTAAACAGAATCAGCCACAGAATCACAGAATAATAATAACATTTCACATAAATGAACTTTTCTTTTTATATACAAATATCAGAGTTATACAATGAAATACATTTAATACAGCGGAGCAATTTTTTGTTTTAAGTACAAGAAAATTCTCTTGAAAAACTTTAGTGATGCGGTAATCCCCCTCTCTCTCTAACTTCGCTGCCTGAAAATCTTCAAGCTGTAAAAAATACTCGGTCTGACCCGAGTATTACATTCAAAAAGAAAATAATACACGGGTCAGTCTAATTCAAACTCAGTTATTAGTGCATAGAGGCAATAATAAAATAGAAATTAGACGACAGTCAAAGATAAATTCACCTATCCGACCCTTTACAAGAAATCGGATAACGGTAAATGGTAACACTAAACAGTGTTAAAAACAATAAATTAGCAGATTGAAATCATCAATGAAGATAGATGAAAAGATTTTTTTTCTTTTAAAAAAATTAATTAGAAAAGCATCAAAATTTGCCTAAACGGCAGTTTAAACCAAAATCATCAATTTAAATCAAATCAATTTAAATAATTGAAAAGTTACTTAAAAAAAAAAAACAAAACTGGTTGGCTGCCGTACACGCACGCGTGTACGGCCTCGCCACTCCAGCGTTCAAAATAGAAATTAGCACAAGGTCAAATCCGAGCTACAAGCTGGATTCAACTCAAGTGAATTCGAAAACAAATCCAAATGCCGTCCAGTGGTACAAGGCCACATATATAAATATGCAGAAGATGACAGTAACTAACTCAGAAATGCAGCACAGTGTACCACAAAGCAACCCATATGACATGCATACAGGGATTTCAAGTGAACTCAACAATGAAGCACACAAAAGCAACTGCTATATTCAAGTACCCAGAGAATAACAAGTCATGAACCAGTAACATGCAAATCCAGATAGCCACACCAACCAACAGATGACCAAAATTTCACATGATATGGCAACTATATAATGCTCAACTGTACCTCAAATGAAATTATGATCAAGACAGTAACATACCAAAAGAGATCAATGTATGCAAATGAGCTACAAACCAGAAAATAATAACCTGGTTGGGGATGCAGACTCAGGTAATACACAAGTGAAGTGCAAAGCCAACAACACTCAAATGAACACAGCAAACACTTCAGGACAAGGTGCAGACGATCCATATACTACAAGTATGCAGTAATGCAAATATACTTCAGACCAGTTCAATGTGGAATGCAAACTTCAGAAGATCAAAACTGTTGCAACATGATGCAATCAAAGTCGTGACAAATCTAAGTATGTAAACTGTCTTACATATGCTCAAATGAAAATGACCCAAAACATCTTTGTTGAAGATGTGGAGAATCCGGTGCAGACTGCATATACTAATAAAACAACAATGGGCATATATATAAGTATGCATATGATTGATGCTTGACAAATTACTAACTGCTATTAAAACAGCAGCTCACATAACAAAATAGGTCAATCGACAATCAATGTCACGGCATGAACCAACCGGGAGTTCAAGTGAAAATAGAATGGTTCAAGTGGAAGTGAACTAATTGACACAAATCAATAACAACAATATGAACTCACTGTATGCAACTGTGACACGAAGTGGGCAGTGCAAGCACAGCCGAGTGAAGGTGAGAGCACCAAAAATATGGCACCGCAGCACACACGACAGTAATGAGTCAAGTGGATGCAACATGAACTAACAGTGTGAAGGATAACAATGTCCACAAGACTCGAGCCAGTGCGATGGAACAGTTTCACTAAATGCAACTGGAAATGCAAACAACAAATAAAGACAGAGGTCAAGCTAATGTTACTTGAACTCGAACTCATGACAAAATATCCCAAATGCAAACTGCACAACTAAATGCAAATTATATCAAACAGTGACACTGCCAATGCAAGAAGATCAAATGAGGTGTTCAGTGCAACTTGGATCAACAGCACAAGTTCAAATGCACAGTATCAAAGGCATAAAGGTGGCAGACCAATGCATAAATCTGACCCAAACAGATGCAAACCAGGTTGAAATAGTACAGGGCAAGGTCAATGCGAGGTAAAAATCATCTCAGCAAATTTATCAAATGAAAACTCAAGTTAAGCATGAATCAGTGATGTACACCTGATAGTATCAGTGGAAAATATAAATGGTGCACAACATAAGTATGAATGATGCAATACATGCACAGTACAACTCAATACACATAAACACATATTGAGTACAAAATATTTAAAGATGGAATGTCAAAATTTCACAAAGGCAGACTGAATGATGCACAGCTACCAGATCAACTAAGCAAATTCAAGACAGCATGTTTTTTTTTATTCTTCCTTTTTTTTTTCTACTGGTGCCTGTAACTATAAGGACAGGCATATATGCCTGTATACAATATTTTGATTTCATATCCAACATCTAGGCAAGATTTCATTTCATATTTAAACACCAATCACAAGTATCCAAACAAAACAAGAATAGAGGCAAGTGAGATTGCTCACAAACAAAAAAGAAAAATAAACAGATTCCAGGAAATGAAGAAGTTCAAGTTTAAGGAAAAAGAAGTTTGCTCACAAATTTTTCTTCCCAGAAGACAGAAACTTCCTGACTGTTTTTTCAAAGATGAAAGCCTGAACTTGCTTGCTTGAATGCAAATTTGTTTTTAAAACTCCTGTGAGATTCCAAACTTAAATTTAACTTAAACATCTTTTTTTTATGAACTAATGATAGCACCTGTTCTCATCAATTTAAATTCAATTAACTGAGCAAATGGAAGCAAACAGTGTCTGTCCTCATCAGATTTCACTTATGTATACACATACAATACCTATTCATTTCAATAACCTAGCATGCAACCAAATTTACTAAAGTTTTAAAAGTTACTCACAGGATCAGTTTAACTTGTTCAATTTTGAGTCATGAAACCTCATACTCAAAACAAGACCGAAGTCAATCACAAAATCAATTGCCAGAAATTCGAACAAGTAAACCAGGGAAATCATCAGCGAAATCAAAATCAGAAAATTCAAGCAACCGAGTAAATCATAAAAGCACCAATTGGAAAAAAAATCACAAAAATCGCCAAACAGAAATCGAATTTGCAGAATACCAATTTAGAGATGAATTAGATGTGAGAATTACTCACCTTAGAACGAAGAGCAGATCGAAGCCGGCGCCTTCGAATTCAACGAGCCCTGATTTCTGTTGCAAAGAGGAACGAATGAGGAGAACACGGCCGCCATTATTTTTTTCTCTTTCGTTTCTTTATTTATTTTTGTATGAAATCTGAAATGATGGAGGGAGGGCGAAAATAAAAAGAAGAAGAGACAGCGTACGCGATGGCAAGCGTAAAGTGTAGGGTGATTGAAGGTACGAGATTTGCAGAGAGAAGATACATAGCAGTGTACTAGAGATTTTGCAATCTAATTTTTTTTCTTATTTTTTTCTTCTTCTCAAATAGAATTTGGTTTCAACACGAATTCCAACGCGTTTAGATGCCGTATGCTCACATATCAACTCCGAACGCCACGAAAATTGAAATCCGGTAATAATTCAATATTATGGACCCAATGGAACTGATTTCGTTGAATTCCGAGACTATGCCTCGGAAGGCTATTTCTAAATTCAAATTGAACGATAAAATTCCAAAACTGAACAAATTATTTTCAAATTCAATTTTGAAGTTTTTATTATCTTCAGTATTATCAATGTGAATTTTCTAAACCTTTGACATATTTTTAATCAGCTTAAAATTGAAGATTCAAATCTTTATTCAACTTTCAATAGATTAAATTTTAAAATTTAATCGCCAATTCATAGTTATATTGGGAATTCAATTTAAATCATCATTCAAATATTTAAAATTAATTAAATATTTTCAATTTAAATTGTTCAAAATTCAGGATCGTTACAATCTCCCCTCCGTAAAAGAATTTCGTCCCGAAATTACAAGTTAGGAGAAATGATTGTTAAAATTTCCCTGATGTTTATACCCTACCCAATTTTATCGAGCTTGAAACTTATCAAAAATAAATAAATAAGTATAGGATTCATCCTATTTGTATTATCTCACTAGCTTTGTTCATTATTTCTACAATCAAGACGCAAAAGTCTTTTACCAAAATTTCCGACTTACTAAACTCAGATTTAAACTTAAAATTCTTCATGCTAGAGATTTGCATACTATATCTTTTCCAAAAGATGTGGACTTTCCAAACATTTCAAAAATCCTCTTCCTTAGTTTATTAGGTTGGGGTTTATGTAATTTTAATTTAAGACTATTGATTTTCTATTTAAAGTTTGAAAATACTTGCTAACTCGAAATTTAACAAGTCTATTGTCGTTCTTACAGACATTAGGCATACGCTGGCCAGACGCAGGTCTAAAAATCTCTAAGTACTAAATATACTTGCTTCAATTCCCAGTGAAAATACTTTTAAAAATTATTTTTAAAAAAAATGGATATGGAAAGCACGTTCCCCCATGGATCACAGTTTACCCGGCGGTTCCGCTACTATCCCAGTAGAATCGCTTGTAAACTATAGATTTCACATCTCTTGAATTTCGCCATGGTTGTTGCATAGATCGCAGTTTACTCGGCGGTTGCGCCACTATCCCAGTGGAATCGCTTGTAACTGTAGGCATCTCGCCCCACGAATTACGCTATACCATCAGATCGCGGTTTACACGACGGTTATGCTACTATCCCAGTAGAATCGCTTGTAAACCTAGGCATCTCGCCTCTCGAATTACGCTATTTCATATCATCTAGATCGCGATATACCCGGCGGTTACGCTACTATCCCAGTAGAATCGCTTGTACCCATAGGCATCTCGCCCCTCGAATTCCGCTAATTCCCGATCCCAAACACGATGATCCATCGTGGGGGATTTTAGTTCGAATGGACATTCCACATATGGAAATTCAACGTAGCTACGAATTTCAAATGGACACTCATATCGAGTTCCAATACCTTCTCCAATTTTAAATGGAAGGTACTTTTCCATATCCTCAGTTTGGAAAACATAATATCATACATACATAGTACTTCATTTCATGTTTCGTACATATCATACCTATGTAAACTTACATAAGTTTTCCATAACAATTTCTTTTCCAAACTAATGGTTTTCGAATTTATCGTATTCTCATATATACGTTCTGAAAACCACAATATTTCATATCCATAACAAATAGAGGATTCCAAAATTTTCCATTTCATTATCCATTTAAAATTTTCCTCTAAGTCGATTTGGAAATTTAAGGTTATCTCAAACCCAATTCACATTCATAATCCAATTCATTATCGACTTCACACTCGATTTGGATTTCACGTTACATCGTCAATTCTCAACACATAATTGATTTCTACCGATATATAACCTCTAAGCTCGTATGTCTCAGAGAAGGGTGTTAAGCTAAAAGAATAAATTCTCCGCCACCGCAGATATATATTTAATAGAGATCAATTGATATGTCGTCAATTCACAACGTTAGACATACAATCCAAATCAACCATTCAAAATTCAAAGTTCAACTTATATTGTTTTTGGTGTCAAAGTTAAACTCAATTTTAACTCAAGGTTCAATCTTTTTGAAAAATTTCTAAGTTGAACTAATTGTTCAAATTTCTCAAAATAATATCTTTACAAGATATATAATTTTCACACTTAGCCATTTGAAACAAATTTCAAATATTCATTTTTCAATTTATCTTCAAAACATAACATTTTAACCCTTTCACTTCATATTGGAAAATATTTCCATACTTATTCAATAATAAGTAACTCACAAATTCATTTATTTTCAACTCTTGGAAAATATTCAATATACTTGAATCAAAATTAAGTATATATTTCATTCTTAAAGGAAACCATTCTTTTAAACACATTTGTTTGAGTCAAAACGAATGTTGCGTAAAACATCGTTACGACGACCCAAAATCACTTGTATAGGAATTCGAATTTAAGATAGATATATAAATCCCAATACTAAATAAAACATTTCCTTTCATTTCTCTCGAAAACGTCCATTTCAACAATGAATGTTGAAATCTATGCTTTCGATTCTTAACACATTTTAAAACAACTTCAAATGGATTTACTTCATTTTCTGCACGTTCAAATTCAAATTCATCACTGAATCATTTAAATCTATTATGAATTTTCATATTAACAAATATCAAATTTGAAATCTAAATCTCATTTGAACTTTACATTCGCTTTCTATTTCAAAAATAATCAACTAATTCTTTAGTAAACCACTCATCGACTTGGTTCCATTAGATTCATATTTCCACATTAACTATTTTAGGCATTAGTCTAAACTTGGAATATAAGCTTTTACATCAAAACTGGTTTTATTCATACAGTTAAGTTGACAAATAGATTTCCCTTCAAAATTTTGCAATCCTTATTAGTGAAGGTCGGATTATTCAATCATTTTCCCAAGACATATCCGTTTTATGTAATAATATATTCACTGTCCAAAATTACGAATATATCTCCTTTAACAACTTTTATGTTTCATTTATCAAATTCAATTGGTTTCGAATTTATAAACAATCTTTACAAATTCCATTTCTATTTATAAACTTCGATTTATAAATCTCCTTTATTAATTCAATTCAATCTATATAACTCAGTTATACACCAAAATCCATTCATAAGTTAAGTACTTATAATCCATTTATTTACTAAATCATTCTTCAGAACATTTGAAATCAATTTTCAAAAGAATTCAAAATCAAATTCTCAAGTTATAATTCAATAATCCATTTGATTATAATCAAATTGACATATCATTTTATTCCCCAATTATTACTTTGGAGATATTCAAAATATTCGATTTAAACCAATTTAAACCAATTCATTAATTCACTTAACTCATATTTCATTTTTCCTAAATCTCAATAATTCGATAATGAGTTTCCGAACGATCGAAACTCAAATCTAAGGAGACCTCACCGAAAAGAAACTATCGCAAACTCACTTTTAGAGAGGGGAATTTTCGAAAAATAATTTTAAATTTTCAAAATAACTTTTATCTTTCAAAGAAAACAATTTTACACTTCTTTAGATTTGAAAACGTTTTCTTTAAAAGTGATTCTAGTAACTATTCATATTAAACGCCATAAACTAAGCTTTGTGTAAACCAAAGCTCTGATACCACTTTGTCACGACCCGCCACTCTGACCGCCTCCAGTCGGTAACTAAACCAACTAGAAACGTTCAGAATGACGGATTGTTATTTAGTTTATAGAGTTTAAACAGAATCAGCCACAGAATCACAGAATAATAATAACATTTCACATAAATGAACTTTTCTTTTTATATACAAATATCAGAGTTATACAACGAAATACATTTAATACAGCGGAGCAATTTATTTTTTTTAAGTACAAGAAAATTCTCTTGAAAAACTTTAGTGATGCGGTAATCCCCCTCTCTCTCTAACTTCGCTGCCTGAAAATCTTCAAGCTGTAACAAATACTCGGTCTGACCCGAGTATTACATTCAAAAAGAAAATAATACACGGGTCAGTCTAATTCAAACTCAGTTATTAGTGCATAGAGGCAATAATAAAATAGAAATTAGACGACAGTCAAAGATAAATTCACCTATCCGACCCTTTACAAGAAATCGGATAACGGTAAATGGTAACACTAAACAGTGTTAAAAACAATAAATCAGCAGATTGAAATCATCAATGAAGATAGATGAAAAGATTTTTTTTCTTTTAAAAAAATAAATTAGAAAAGCATCAAAATTGGCCTAAACGGCAGTTTAAACCAAAATCATCAATTTAAATCAAATCAATTTAAATAATTGAAAAGTTACTTAAAAAAAATCAAAATTGATTGGCTGCCGTACACGCACGCGTGTACGGCCTCGCCACTCCAGCGTTCAAAATAGAAATCAGCACAAGGTCAAATCCGAGCTACAAGCTGGATTCAACTCAAGTGAATTCGAAAACGAATCCAAATGCCGTCCGGTGGTACAAGGCCACATATATAAATATGCAGAAGATGACAGTAACTAACTCAGAAATGCAGCACAGTGTACCACAAAGCAACCCATGTGACATGCATACAGGGATTTCAAGTGAACTCAACAATGAAGCACACAAAAGCAACTGCTATATTCAAGTACCCAGAGAATAACAAGTCATGAACCAATAACATGCAAATCCAGACAGCCACACCAACCAATAGATGACCAAAATTTCACATGATATGGCAACTATATAATGCTCAACTGTACCTCAAATGAAATTATGACCAAGACAGTAACATACCAAAAGAGATCAATGTATGCAAATGAGCTACAAACCAGAAAATAATAACCTGGTTGGGGATGCAGACTCAGGTAATACACAAGTGAAGTGCAAAGCCAACAACACTCAAATGAACACAGCAAACACTTCAGGACAAGGTGCAGACGATCCATATACTACAAGTATGCAGTAATGCAAATATACTTTAGACCAGTTCAATGTGGAATGCAAACTTCATAAGATCAAAACTGTTGCAACATGATGCAATCAAAGCCGTGACAAATCTAAGTATGTAAACTGTCTTACATATGCTCAAATGAAAATGACCCAAAACATCTTTGTTGAAGATGTGGAGAATCCGGTGCAGACTGCATATACTAATAAAACAACAATGGGCATATATATAAGTATGCATATGATTGATGCTTGACAAATTACTAACTGCTATTAAAACAGCAGCTCACATAACAAAATAGGTCAATCGACAATCAATGTCACGGCATAAACCAACCGGGAGTTCAAGTGAAAATAGAATGGTTCAAGCAGAAGTGAACTAATTGACACAAATCAATACCAACAATATAAACTCACTGTATGCAACTGTGACACGAAGTGGGCAGTGCAAGCACAGCCGAGTGAAGGTGAGAGCACCAAAAATATGGCACCACAGCACACACGACAGTAATGAGTCAAGTGGATGCAACATGAACTAACAGTGTGAAGGATAACAAAGTCCACAAGACTCGAGCCAGTGCGATGGAACAGTTTCACTAAATGCAACTGGAAATGCAAACAACAAATAAAGACAGAGGTCAAGCTAATGTTACTTGAACTCGAACTCATGACAAAATATCCCAAATGCAAACTGCACAACTAAATGCAAATTATATCAAACAGTGACACTGCCAATGCATGAAGATCAAATGGGGTGTTCAGTGCAACTTGGATCAACAACACAAGTTCAAATGCACAGTATCAAAGGCATAAAGGTGGCAGACCAATGCATAAATCTGACCCAAACAGATGCAAACCAGGTTGAAATAGTACAGGGCAAGGTCAATGCGAGGTAAAAATCATCTCAGCAAATTTATCAAATGAAAACTCAAGTTAAGCATGAATCAGTGATGTACACCTGATAGTATCAGTGGAAAATATAAATGGTGCACAGCATAAGTATGAATGATGCAATACATGCACAGTACAACTCAATACACATAAACACATATTGAGTACAAAATATTTAAAGATGGAATGTAAAAATTTCACAAAGGCAGACTGAATGATGCACAGCTACCAGATCAACTAAGCAAATTCAAGACAGCATGTTTTTTTTTATTCTTCCTTTTTTTTTCTATTGGTGCCTGTAACTATAAGGACAGGCATATATGCCTGTACACAATATTTTGATTTCATATCCAACATCTAGGCAAGATTTCATTTCATATTTAAACACCAATCACAAGTATCCAAACAAAACAAGAATAGAGGCAAGTGAGATTGCTCACAAACAAAAAAGAAAAATAAACAGATTCCAGGAAATGAAGAAGTTCAAGTTTAAGGAAAAAGAAGTTTGCTCATAAATTTTTCTTCCCAGAAGACAGAAACTTCTTGACTGTTTTTTCAAAGATGAAAGCCTGAACTTGCTTGCTTGAATGCAAATTTGTTTTTAAAACTCCAGTGAGATTCCAAACTTAAATTTAACTTAAACATTTTTTTTATGAACTAATGATAGCACCTGTTCTCATCAATTTAAATTCAATTAACTGAGCAAATGGAAGCAAACAGTGTCTGTCCTCATCAGATTTCACTTATGTATATACATATAATACCTATTCATTTCAATAACCTAGCATGCAACCAAATTTACTAAAGTTTTAAAAGTTACTCACAGGATCAGTTTAACTTGTTCAATTTTGAGTCATGAAACCTCATACTCAAAACAAGACCGAAGTCAATCACAAAATCAATTGCCAGAAATTCGAACAAGTAAACCAGGGAAATCATCAGCGAAATCAAAATCAGAAAATTCAAGCAACCGAGTAAATCATAAAAGCACCAATTGGAAAAAAAAATCACAAAAATCACCAAACAGAAATCAAATTTGCAGAATACCAATTTAGAGATGAATTAGATGTGAGAATTACTCACCTTAGAACGAAGAGCAGATAGAAGCCGGCGCCTTCGAATTCAACGAGCCCTGATTTCTGTTGCAAAGAGGAACGAACGAGGAGAACACAGCCGCCATTATTTTTTTTCTCTTTCGTTTTTTTTTTCCGTATGAAATCTGAAATGATGGAGGGAGGGCGAAAATAAAAAGAAGAAGAGACAGCGTACGCGATGGCAAGCGTACAGAGTAGGGTGGCTGAAGGTACGAGATTTGCAGAGAGAAGATACATAGCAGTGTACTAGAGATTTTGCAATCTAATTTTTTTTCTTATTTTTTTTTCTTCTCAAATACAATTTGGTTTCAACACGAATTCCAACGCGTTTAGATGCCGTATGCTCACATATCAACTCCGAACGCCACGAAAATTGAAATCCGGTAATAATTCAATATTATGGACCCAATGGAACTGATTTCGTTGAATTCTGAGACTGTGCCTCGGAAGGCTATTTCTAAATTCAAATTGAACGATAAAATTCCAAAACTGAACAAATTATTTTCAAATTCAATTTTGAAGCTTTTATTATCTTCAGTATTATCAATGTGAATTTTCTAAACCTTTGACATATTTTTAATCAGCTTAAAATTGAAGATTCAAATCTTTATTCAACTTTCAATAGATTAAATTTTAAAATTTAATCGCCAATTCATAGTTATATTGGGAATTCAATTTAAATCATCATTAAAATATTTAAAATTAATTAAATATTTTCAATTTAAATTGTTCAAAATTCAGGATCATTACAATTCTAAGCTAAAAGTTTTTAGAGGTACAATGATCAGCCTACCGTTATTACAAATGCTGATGATACATATAAAGTAATGTAGTGGAAATAAATTTACGCTAAGTAGAACTCCATCTCTTCTCCATAAGCTCCATAGATTCCAAAGGTAAATCTGAAAACATACATGGGGCTGACCCAAGCATTATAAGAAAATAACATCCAGATCAGTCCAGAAACCAGCGTGAGAAAATAAAAAAAAATTAGTCAAAAGAAACAATAAACCTTGAGACCATACGGATTCACGTAACGGTTTTCACCCTAAAAGAAATCAACCATTCATTAGGTTTGATATATAGTGATATGATATATAATGTCTAGAGTGTAGCACATAAGTGATATCAAATAGTTACTATGTGAATGCCACAGCAATAATAGATACACAATCAATACCACTAAAGCGTGTTTTCATATTGGATTTTCCATGGAGATCTCCTCGGATCTAGCTGAATCCAAACTTTATGAAAAGGATTAGAAACTACCTTCCCAGCAACGTATATCTCTAGATAGGATATACTCTAATGTAAACATAACTAGATCACTCTCGATGTATGATCCGAGCCATACCAACACCTGCTAGCAACAACCGATAAGCATCTCTAGAGATGGAGTTGATATACCCTTGAGGTTACTAAACCCCCTGGCTATGCCTCTTCTCTGTTTTATGTGATTTTCCAAATGTTGAGGCTACGTTCGGCATCTTTCACATGAGTCTTCATCACTCGAACAGAACATGAATCCCCAAATAGATTCCATCATCTCCAATAGACCAAGAATTTTTAAGTGGGTTCCTCCATCTTAAAAAGATCATGAATCACTATATGTATTTGAGCATTTGAAACAAATCTTGAACCTACATATAAGTTTCCTACATAAGTCTTCTAACGAATGCTAACGTTGTCCTCTTTCTTGGCCTACTCCTTAAGATAGACAATCCCACACGATAGCATTGTTCGAAGTGTTAACACTGACATTTCCCTTGGACTTAACCTTGGGATAGATAGTTAGGCTATATAAATATTCCACTTCACAACCACTAACATAGATCACGTATACGGTTTTGAAGTGGTTTTGGGTTTGAGCCATCTCATATAAGTACACTCTCCCCATTACCGGTCTCTTCAAAACTAATCAATGAATTTTCGATAAACTCAACCCTGGTTCTTTTGAAAATACAGAGATAGCATATAAAAGAGAAGATCACCTCATAACCGTTTAAGTGGATGGAATTTCTTATCATTTTTCCTAGAAGAGCATGATGATTTTCTACGTACAATATAGCACCTTTGAAGATAACTGTACCATATAGCGCTCGTGTTTCTTCTAGATATTTTCAAAGTTATATTTGATCAATTCGATGGTCGACTAATTGTGTATCTGGTACAAGATAGATGTTTCTCAATGGGAACCACTTCCCATCAATGAATAAACATACAAAAAACTATCATCATCCAAAACACAATCAAGCCATAAAAAGTACGATTAAGTTACTTAAGCTACTCCTAAGTCTTTTCATTTAATTGATCCTTCTTATTAATTAAAACCCCTTTATTAGTAAACTTCATTTACCTAATAAACTTCTAATTTTTCTACTTTTTCCAAAAGATTCCATTACTTATTATTTCCTTCAAAATATCCATTTAAGGATCTAATTACTTTCACAAATCATCAAAAGGTTTAAGACGAATGTTAGTTAAACATTGTCACTACAAACCCAAAACCATTTCACTTTTACTTATATTTAAATCATTCTTCCAAAGATCTATTTACATCCCTAAGTATAATCGCAAAGGGTTAAAGTGAATGCAATTAATACATTATCACAATAAACCCAAACCATTCTCCTGCTTGCTATTATCTTTATAACTTGTTTTTTTAAAGATCTAAGTTCATATTAGATTAAGTTCGATAATAGATTAATCGACTATCTAGTCCAAAAACCATTTCTTATGCAAATCACATTCGTATGCTTAACTCATTTTCAGCATTCTCAACTTAACCACTCCTCGTTAAAGAGTGAACCCAAGTATGTTTGGACACTGGTTGCTCCAAGCCTTGCCTAGACAGTTCATTCTTGAATCCTATAAATAGACGAGTCTACCTCATCGGCTTTTAGTGTTATGTATAATATTAATGATTTCCATAACAAAAAGAAATTAACACAATTAACACATTTTCGACATTTTCCACTTACCTATTCCTTGGTTAAGAGGGAAGCTTCGTAGGTTAGAGCTTTGTTGCTCCGTCCCTACTCAACATCAATCTTAACTCTCATAAATAGATAAGATTACTTTGTCGGCTTATTACCGTTAAGCACGGTTAATTATTTTTCTAATAAGTAATTAAATAATTTAACCATTTGGTCATTAAGTAATGACTTGCCCTTTCTAAACCTTATGTTTATAAGCTAAAACAATTTAAAAGGTAAGGTATTTGCATAAGATATTTATATAAGATATTTCCAAGATATTTATATAAGATATTTCATACAAAATCATAAAAAAAAATTCAAGATATTTATATATGATATTGTTTAGAAAAGCGTCTAGGTTCAACGTATTTAATTCAACGTCCCTGATTGATTGCTTGTATCTGAAGTAATAGATGAGTGGTTAGATGTACAATGAAGTTGATCTAATGAAGCTAGCTTCTAAACTAACACTATAAATAAATCTCTAATCTAAACCTAAAATATTAAATTAGACGTTCGTAACAAAACTCTACCAAAATCTTAATTGAATTTTTATCTTCTCAATCCCTAAAGTCCAATAATCTCAAATCTTAACCCCAAGCAAATTCAAAGAAAAAATTAAAAGGAAAAGAAAGCAATCGGAAGAGGACAATAAGATATAGAGGAAGTGCATAAATGAGAGACTAGTTTTTCTTTGATCTGAAGGTTAGGATTGAGATGAGTGAGCATGGATCTAATAGGATAATTAAAATAGTAAACTTTAATTCTATTATGTTAATTAGATCATAGTCACCTAAATCTAAACTGTAAAATTAGTAAATTAAAATTAGCAATTACAAATTCTTTTTTTAAATTGAATTGGTTATTTAAAATTGTGGAACCCTAGATCACTGCCTAAATTGAATAAGAAATTGAGAATTATATTTTAAATGTTGCTGCTAATTAGTTAACTAAAATAAATGAATCAAACAAAAACTAAAGAGCAGCAATCGTCGAACCCTTAAAAATTATACGACGAAAGTTGACAATGGTTCCCTTAAGTCGACCATGGGCGGTCAACCGTAGGTAGCCCAATTCGACCGTCCGAAAGCAAAAATGGACACTTTGAGTATTCTGGGCCTTGATCCCAATAAATGAATAAAACCTTTACAATTTTGGACTGTATTGAAGTGTTAGTAGACCCTGTTTTGTGTTAGAAAGATGGTTGAAAAATGAGATTTCTATTAGGATCGATGATGCGAATTTAGTTCGCATTTCCATGTCATAGGGTAGGAAGCAAAGAATTGTTAATAGATAGGCGATTTATTTCACGTTAGGCTCAGAAGTGTTACGCTTAGGTGGGCGCATCATAGTTTGGGAATACTTCTGAGACTGTAGTCCTAACAGGAGATTCAGGTGGTGCACATTTTTCTTGCTCAAACATGGCATAGGTGGACGTTGGCTGTGATAGTAAGAGGCTCTAAATCAATATAAAGCTAGGTAGGGTCCAATACTAGCAGGAGTACAAGCATGGTGACGCTGAAGTGGTACGTAAGAGGTATTTGTTGCTATGATCGAGAGGTGGGCACGGTTGTAACTACTTGGAAATTTCAATGATTTTTATAAGTAATTAATTGAATTTTTCTTGAAAATAAAACGATTAAATTTAACAATGAAAATTGGATATTTGGTATGCGTCTATTTAAACTTAGCAAATAGCAGATTTTCATTGAAAAATATGAAAGTTAGTTTGTTGTGTAATTTTCAATTTCAATTTAAATCAGTTAAAATTTGATTGAAATAACATATTTTTAAAATCTGAATATTTTTATATAATTAAAATTAACCCATTTTCTAAGTGAGGCATAATATTTTATTTCGCCAAACTTGGACATCTCCAGCTCCGTTTATCTTATTTTCGGCGAGTTAACAGCATTTTGGTAGTGAATATCTTAATAGGATTGTCATATCGTTGATATCCGTATACCATTCTGTTCGTCTTGTCATGCTGATCTCCATAATATATTCATTGGTGTATTTTAGAGTCCGGTGTACGACGGAATCTGCAAAGCGATTAACAGTAACGACACCCATTTGCGCCTTATGTCCATTCATTTGCCCATCGTAATATACCAACAGTTACTAGTATTTATATTCCTAAAAAAACCCAGCCCATGACTTTTAATTCCTACTGGTCTATTTAGATCCTTTGCTCTTCTTCTCTTCGTTCATTTCTGTTCTTAATAATATATAAAAGTTTATAAAAAAGGAAAACTTGCTTCCATTTGTTTATTTTTTCCTGAGAGATCATATTTCCTGCTCACTTTTTTTCTTCCCTCTGCATGGCTACCTTCACCATGGTCAGCAAAGCTTCTAACCCCGACCGTGCAACCAAACCTCCTGCGCTCCTTTTCCATGTCGACCACATCCCCTTCGACAATGAACCATCGCATGCATTCTTCTCCGTGTGACAGCCGCTCAACCCCACAACATCACCTCCATGTGACCCATGTCATCCTTCCCTCCGATTTACCTCACCTGCAAACGCTATCGACCATACTTCCACATCCATAACAAGTCGCCGACCACCCGAACTCAGCCTGTCCTTCCCCATGCAGGCACCACTGCCAACTCACCTCCATGAACACGCCTATGCAGCCTCCTTTCCCTGTTTCCCTCCGACCAAACTCGACAGCAGCGCCTGCCAATATCATCACTTCGACCCCCACCAACCGCCCATTATAGCCCCACGTAGAACACCACGCAAGCCTAACAACCCGCTGGCCGCATGCACCTGTTCTCCTCCGCCGCTCTCTTTCTCATTTCATTGCTAAATAAATAAAAATAATATATATATATATATATATATATATATATATATATATATATATATATATATATATAGGAGACAAATCGCATATGTCTGCATGGTTGCTTACTCCTCTTTTTCCGCTCTAGTTCCGCCTTCTCTCTGTTTTCTAGGTATCCTTTGCTTCTCTGGAAATTAAATACATATATATAAATTTATATGTGCCATCTTGAAAAATATATATACGCATAGGTCTGTATATATAATTGTGAATCCTTTCTTTCTTCTCCTATTTCCTTTATAAAGTGTACTAATATATATAGTTTGTTTTGTTCCAGTGTACTTATAAGAAGAGAGGATATTGGTTTTACAATTGATTTAAAAGAAGAAATTGCATACATACATACATATATACATACATATGTGTGTGTGCGCGCGTGTATATAGATTGATTCATTGTATTAGTGTTGTGCTTGGTTTTGTTTTCTACTATCACAGCTTTACCTTTCTTCTTTTTATTTAAAAAGAAAAAAAAATAAAAAGAAAGGGGCAAAGGTATATATTATATATTTTGAATGTTATTTACAATCTATAGCCTTTTCTTAATAGATATTGTCATAGCTCTTATGTGCATAAAATATGTATAAATATTTATTTGATAATTTTGAAAAGAAATATAATGTATATTTATTTTGACATGTGTTTTAGGAATTTTGATTTGAAACATAATATAGAATGATTTTGATATGTGTTTTAAGAAATAATGTCCATCCAACCCCGTCGGCCTTGCCAAAAAAAAATATGGTTTATTTTAAATATGTATTTTTAAATTGAATATTGGTTTTAATAAAAAAAGTAATATAATGTTAATTTCATTTCCGTTTATATCAAACTGATTTTAGATTTGTTTCATTAATTCCAAGTCATTAGTTTAGAAATTCCCTATGGTTTGAAATGATACATACCCGAACGATCTTATAGATTGGGGAAAAATCGTTATAGGATGAAATGATAAATCCAAGCGATTTTCGTTGATTTTGAAATTTGGGATCGTGGGTTGAAATAATATATGCCCATAAATTTAAATAATCGTGGATTGAAATGATAAATATCTGTATCGCTTGACCATAGGATAGAAAATTTTATACCGACGCCGTTGGTCCATATTTTGAGAATAATTTCCAAAGTTTGAAGGGAAATATATGAGTTTATTTAAATATTAATTTCTAAATATAACATAAATATTTTAATTTTATTTTATATGTAAAATTTATATTTTAAATTATATGTTTTGGAAATTTTAAAATTATAAGTTAAGTTGTCAAAATGTAAATTTTAAGATTTCACTTTTTTTTTAATATGTAAAATAAGATTTAAGTTGAATTTAATGATAAGATTTAATCTAATAAAATTTAATATACTTTAATTTAATAAAATTTAATTTAATTAGTTTATATAATGTATTTAGTATTTATATAAAATTATATTAATATTTCGAAAATAGAATTTGTAGTACCTTAATAAAATAAAAGTTGGGAGGACAAATTAAATAAGAATTGATTTGTAAATTAATTTTTTTAGAATTAAATTTAAATAAGGTTCTATTTGAACTTATTGATTTTTGAGATTTTAAAGATATGTTTTCATAACTTGATAACTTGATTTTGATTTACAAAGGAATTAATGAATATTTCAAATTTAAATAAATTGAAATCAAACATTTAATTTTGTTTTAAATTTATAGCTGGAGATTTTATTTATATGATTATAAAAGCGATTAGGTGAATATTATTGAATTAAATATAAGTGAAGTTAGATATTTAATTATTGATTTTATTTAAATTTCTAATTTTAGATTTATTTAAATGTTATTAAAATCGACTACGTGAATATTTTCAAATTTAAATAAAATTAAAGTTGGATTTGGAAATATAAATGAAATGTATCAAATTGAGTTATTGTAAATTGTTTGAATTTTGAACTTCGAAACCTATGAATTGGAAATGGTTTAAGGTTGTAGCTTGAACCTGGGTTTGAAATCGATATTTATCAAAAATGGATTTAATGAGATTTTGAATTGAACCTTTTTAATTGGAATTATTGAACTGAGATTGATTTGAATTGAATTTTTGGAACTAACATTGATTTGAATTGATTTGTGGAAATTGGAAGAAACGATTCTAATTTCAAAATATTTTAATATATAAGCTATTTTTAATATATGAACTATTTTAATCTATAACCTATTTTTAATATATAAAATATTTTAATATATAAAATATTTTAATATATAAAATATTTTAATATATTACATATTTTTAAATATAAACTATTTTTAATCTATAAATAATTTTAGATATATATATTAATCTTAACTTGGAACTGTTATGATTTTGCTTAATGGATTTAAATGCGAATATTTTGATATGATAGTTTAACCCATTTTGTGACTATGATTTTTGAAGTAAATATGATTCAAACTGATATGATTTCGAAAGTGGGTATGATTTCGAAAATGAATATTGATTTTGAAAGTAATGGTATTTTGAAATGAATATGATGTTTTGATATGAAGTATGAATTGTTTAAAATGATCTAAAAGTGATTTTTTAAGTGACCACAGTGTAAAATAAGCGTTTCGTGGTTAAAGAGACCGGGATTGGATATTGTCGTACTCTCTATCGACACCGAAATCCACTTTAACAATTGTGTACGTAGTGGAGATTCCAAAATAAAGTAGGATGGTTTGGCGACGTCTATATGAGGTATTAACGCAACCCTGACTACCGTGAGTCGGTTGGATGTGGCTAAAACAGGAGTCATGCTGGGCCAAGTGAGGTCGCTCCTCCTTTCGGACACATCGCTTCGATACCATTCTGTTACTTTATGATTTGATTAGGTGCACCTTTTATTTGGAAGTATGTCTCGAGGTGGGCGGTAGTAGCTGCTATGCGTTACCACCAGTCCAGATCCGTAAAATGGTGGTATCCTATCCTGGGCATTGCCTCATGTACCTTGTCACATGCCTTATCGCGCCTTCCACGTGTTTGATTTGTACCATGCCTATGGAGTGCCCTCTGAGAGCCCTCCAGTTTGCGGAGGAATTACGATACTATATAGAATATGAGAATATATAAAATGTGTTAAAGGGGATATGGGTAACGCCTTAACGTTGTTTAATAGTTTACTTTACCATAGACATTATATATGTAGCGTATTGTACTATGTATGTAGATAGTTTAACGAATTCTTAGAGGATGGGTATCCCAAACATCCTTTAAGTTATTTTGTAATTCTCTTGACATTTCGCTTGAGTTGAATTTACCGGTATAAAATGTTAATCCTGACTCGAGTGTTTTGTTTTTTTCTTTATGTTCAGGTCAGATTGAGCGTCAAAGCATTTGAGACTCACCTTTGGAGCTTTGCTTGATGATCCATCTCCATCTATTCAGCTTCAGTTATTCCAATTGTTCCAGTTGTTTTGTGCAGACTTGTTATTTTCTTTTGTATTGACACTTCTATGAATTAGACATCTGTTGCATTTGTTTTTAACTCTGATGTTTATATAGTAGCTTCATGAACTATTGTTTATCTATTCCACTGCTTATTGTTGTAATACTCTATGTCTGTGATACTGTGATTGATTTGTTTACTGTATATGCTAAGTTTTGCCAATTATAAATTAACAATATGTTGTTTTGAGAAATTCAGGTTTGACATGTGTGGATGATTATTGATTTGAATGGTTCGAAATAGTGGGTTGTTACACGGGTGCTTACGATGAGTCACCATGCGTTTGCATTTCGTGTTCTTCCTCTCCAGGCGTAATGCGAGCTAGAATGGGACAACACACCCCTAATTTGCTGATCACTCGGGTGAGGTTCGATTTATAGATGGACCCATTGTGTTAGACAAATAACCTTAGGTATGTGACCTTAGGTATACACGGATACGATACACACTCTATATCACTTAGAGTAGATTTAGAATTATTTGCATTTAATCATCTTACTAGTCTTGTTCTCATTCACCAGGATTGATGTCTGACCCACCCTCTTTCTTTCCATTTTCCCCCAACATTGGATGACAGGTTAGCAATAATTGGACATAGTACGAGGAAGAAAGGAGCTCAACGATGGAGTTACAATATTCTGTGTTGTTCTCTTATAGTAACTTATTGTACTAGAAGTCTCTAAACTTATGTTGTAATTTGAAAACAATGTATTTATAAATCAAGTATTTCGAAGACTATTTTTTTAAAATGTCCATTTTCTGTATTTATACTTTAATTTATTTTTCTGTGAGATGTGTAAGTGTAGAATCTCTTATAACTCTACTCCTTTAATTATGCTCTATGTTGTTTTAATAATCCAATAGCTCGTATTTCTTGGCATGATCCGTGCCATGAAGTGCTGGTTGTTATAATGATGATGCGTGTAAACGGATCATTGATACTTAGAGTGTTTCAAAGTGTGCTCGTAAAGAAAGAGTATACGAGAACACACATATGGGTATGAGCACGTGGTGCCATAGATCGAGGAAGTAGTCTGTGTACCCTAGATCAAGGAAGGTTTTTTTTTTAGCTGTCAAAATTTCATGGATTGGAGCACCAAGAAACTGAGATATTTCCATTTGACTCTTACAGAGGTTGACCATTATCATATATCTAATACACATGAGTGATTGTGAGTGATGTTTGATGAATGCAACGTTTTCCATGTTTTATTTTTTACTCTAAGGATGTAATTGGACGTAGGCATTGCAGGCTTGGATACCTAGACACTTAATATTATATTTAGGCTTGTAGTGCATCCTTATGATGGCGATGATAGATTCGCAAATATTGCTATATGCTAACTCTTTGAATGCAGTGATAGGTCAGGTATTCTCCATACCATATATCTTATACTATATCAACATTCATAGTATTTTACGATTGTTTGTCGCCCACACAAGACAACTATCTGACTCGAGGTTTTATACTTTGCTTCTTATAATGTTGGATACTTTTAATAAGTAGACTAGATAGCAGGTGTAGATGGCACATGAAGTTGTGCAGATGGACTAGTAAAAAGCAACGGTTTCTCATATCTATTTTATTATATATGAAGTTCAATATATGACTTTTTGTTATCTGCCCTCACGTTCCTTCTCAAGCCATATACTGAATTCTCCTTTGTTTAAGGTTAATTTTACATTTCCACCCTTCAATAATTTTATTTTTATCTTTGAACATTAATCCTAGATAATGGTGTCCCTCTCAACTTACCTACTTTTTATTAGCTTCCTTAATATATTCATATTTGAAGCCGTGTCTTCTTTCATTATTCATAAACTCATCAATTCCTCAGTTAAACAACACCGTATTTTTAAGCTTAATTTCAGTAATTATTCTAGTTATCACCATATATTTTTTATTTTCCTGATTCAGTGTTTCTAATCTTCTCTAATTTAGCGAGCAAAATTAAAGTACCATGTATTGTTTTCAATGCAGTGAGATAATGCATCTTTAAATGTCAATTAAGTTCATCATATCTGTTTTTCCGTTTTTTTCTCTTCATCATTGTAGAATTTGACCTTCACTAATTGATTTGGCTTTTAGATTTTTTCCAGTTGCAACTTCTTCGCTCTTAGGTATGATGGCATTATATATCAATTAATGTAGTCTGATTCTAATATAAATAAATGATGCAAGCGAATAATATAAGGGTTTCATTATCATTTTTTGGAGGTTTTATTTGATATAGGTGAATAGTTTCATTTTTTATCCATAATACTTTTTTTCACTTCAGCTTATATCTTAATTTGTGTAGGATTATAAATTACAGTTGATAAAGAAACTAAAAGGCCATATGCTGATGAAAGGTAATTCCATTCCAAGTTCATCTTATTATATTCTGCATTCAAGGTTTAATCTTTAAAAACAATCCATAAATTAAACAAGTTTTGGATCCCACGGCCCAAAGCTTATGTAGAGCATGTATCGTTTTCAGCTTGATGACTTGCTCTCCTTTTGTTTTGGAATTTCTTTATTTCATTCTATTTGAGTTTTCCATTTTAAAATATAATAGTTAACAAATGGTTTTTGGTTCATTATTAAATAATTTTGTTTATTTTTTTATTTAGGATTGACTTTTTGTGTATATATAAAAGAAAATATTTGACCCTTTGTATATTATTTTCATAATTCAACTCATCCTATATACCGAACTCTCAGTGATTTATGAATTTTTAGCATTTACACCCTTATAACTTCATTTTCATACATCTCAGATATTAATTGTACCATTAATGGTTATAGTATAACATTAATTCACTTAACCTCCTTCTATTTGTTTATTTCATTCTGAATTGGGTTGTCCATTTTGAAAAATAACAATTAACGAATGTTTTTTTGGCTCATTGTCAACTAATTTTAAGTAATTTCTTATTTGGACTGATTTTTTTATTTGTATCTAAATTGTATTAGTATTGAACAAAGTAAATGGAATTGATAATTTAGAGAATTAAAAGATTGATTTTCATTTGAGTTTCAAATTTTGTAATAATTTATCTCTATTTTTACTGCAAGTATTCACTTTGCCACAAATTGAAGCAAACAACAGTGACCACACAACAAAGGTAAATTTTCTGTTATCCTACTTTTTCACACAACATATGAAAAATCATCTATTGTGTAACAAAACAGTGATCAAACATCAATTATTTTCAGATAATATTTATCTATTGTTTGGTTGAAGCTATCAAAAAACTTAATTTTGGCTCCATATCAATATTTTAATTTCCCTTTCAAGATGGTGTATTTCCCTTTTATAATTATTTTCCCTCTTATAATTGGTTTCCCTCTCAAACCGATACTGTCTCACTTTCAAAATTTAATCTCAGTGGAACCCAATCTCAAACCTTATCTTGCAAAACCTAATCTCGAAACCCATTTCTGTTTGTGAAATTGCGATGAGAAATCTTGTGATTCTTATCGATTGTTATTTGTTTTTTTGCCTTTGTTCGAAGCCGTCAATTTACTTGTCAATTGTTCGAAGTAATTTGTTTGCCTTGGCTGCCTACCCGATCAATCTTTTTGCTTGGACTTGCTTTCGGTTGCTTCTACGTTGAGTAAATTGTCGTTGGTTTGGTATGTTTAATTGCTTTGCCCCTTTTCAATTTTATGCTCAAACTCGACTTGATTTTTTTATGCCAGTGATGATATGGATATATATAGGAATCAATTTCCTATATTTTCAAATATATTGATTAGAAATTTTCAAAGTATTTGCTCGGCTATGGATTTTCCGATGGACGATGGTTTTAATTCCGACTTGATCTTTGCTCTGATATACTCTTGAATATATGTTTGATTATTTTGGATATATACTTCGAATATATTTACCTTGGTCATTCTTCTGTAATTTGAATTTTGACTTGATTGCTTTTCCATTTATTTTCCTTGGTCTCTGATTGACTCATTCCTTTGTAATATATATTCCAAAGGATTGATATATTCTTGACGTTTGGTTGACCTTCTGATTTTGGCTTTCATTTTCTCTTTTTTCCGATTATTATGGTATGTTCAAATCAGTTGTTCGAATCTATGGCGTGGCTTCACTATAGCTTGTAGTTGGCTAACTTTTGCTTCATTTGCCTGAAATTGCTTTACCCATGTCTGTGCGTGTTGTTGTTGAATTTCTGAACCATTTTTAGTGAGTCTGTTTGTGTATTCGGGAGTGTATATGCCTTGATTTGTATGAATCTACATGCCCATTACTGCACTTAGTTGATCTTTTTTTGTTGGCCACTAATTTGTGCATGTTTTGGAATGAATCTACTTGCACCAACTTAGTTAGTGTGCATGTTCAATTTGCCCGGGTGCTTGTTTATGCCCTTGACCCTTCCATTTACACAGACCTCTACACCAGTACATCTGGTTTGCATGTCTGCACTTGTACTTGCCTTCTTGAGCTGCTCCTACGTGCAAGATTGAACTTGAGTATTGCAATTGTTGAATCCATGCATGCATTCTTGCCTTGATGCTCTTGTTGTCATGCACTTGTTGAACCCCTGCACTTGTTGAACCCATACACACAAACTTGTGTATCTCTGTTGAACTGCTTGCTAGACTTATTATTATATGATGCTCTTCCATGTATATACATACATACGTATGTGTATATAAGTGAAATATCTCTAGTTGGTTGAGTATATACATACGTGCGTACGTACGTATGTATGTATACACATATGTATGTACGTATGTGTAAAATATCTTCCATGTATATACATAGATATGTATGTATGTATGTGTAAAATATTAAAATGTTTTTCACTATGTCGCGCGATCTCTTTGAGCTTGCTGGTCCATGTTGTTGAATTGCATAAACTTGCTTTTGCTTTTGCTCAAACCTATGCGCCTTTATTGAATTACTATTTCCTGACCATGTGCTCTTAACTTTGGTTCTGGTCTGATTGTGATGCTTGACTACCCTGGACTTGTCTTGCTGCACTTCAACCTTGTTTATGCTTTTTAAAACTTATATATGTTGCACCTAAGTTGGGCCTGATCTTGCTTTGGCTTGATCTTATGCACAGTTGCACTGTGTTGAGCCTTCAGGCTTGAATTTTTCATTTGTCCTTGAGAGATAATTGACACTCGGCCTCGTGATGTTCATAGTGATACTGTGCATATCATAAGCTATTCGTGCACACTTAATTTTTGTCCCTTTCTAAAATATGAAAACAAATAACCCAAATAACTTAGGCAATATTAAATCACAATTATAATTTTATTTTTGTCATTTTTGTTTGTTTGTTTTTCCATTTTACCACGTGTTTATTTGATAGGTACAGAGGACGACTGGACACAGGCTGGAGAAAGAAGATATCAAAAATAAATTCGAGTGAGAGTAAAAATGTTGTATATGAGAGTGCGAAATAGTGTATGAGAAAGTTGTACTGTATTTGAAAATGTAAATATAGTGGAAGCCAAATTCATACTATTTGAATTTAAATTAAAATAAAATATTTGTTTAAATAAAATTATGATTTATTTATTTCATTCTGCAAATATTCATTTCATTCTTTGAACAATGTATAAGCGTAATTGGTATTCATATTAGTCAATAATTTTATGTTGTCTAATAGGAAATTCTGGGAATGATATTGTGACATCAAACAACAAATGAATTTTTATTTCTGTGTTAATGTATATCAAACGACGATGCATATCTGTGATAACCTGGATTTTGGATATCAGATAATTGGATAATTATCTGATTAATCTATTGAAAATAGTGATTTATAGAATGGACAGATAAAGTTCTGATAGTAAAAGATCACTGAATATATAAATGAATTTGAAATTATAATAGAAGCTGAATTATAAATACCTAGATAAATATTTATTTGAGAATCTACTAAATAATTATTTATCATTGGCAAATTATTCCTTTAGAACAAATAATGTACTGTTATATATATATATATATATATATATATATATATATATATATATATATGGGTTAATTTTAAATTTGATGTTTAATTTAAATTGAATTTGAATTGGAAATTCAAAGGGATAAATATCTTAAAATATTTTGAATTTAAAAATATATTATATATGATTTTATTTATTTTATATATAATTGGTTTATGTTATTTTCTTTAAAAGAACCATTTATATAAATGATATATTTACTTAATAGGAAATATATTATTTTTTATGAAATGTAAACATAAACTTAATACAAAGTAATTTAAATAATATAAAGATACTATCTACATGCATTTCACAAGTGTAAATGAATTATAAATTGCTAAGGACAAGTGTTAAATTTTCTAACAAGTGTCACTTTTTAAAATTTCTTTTATTTCATTTTAAGTAATCGTAATTTAAGCCTATATATTGATCCCTTTCTTCTCTTCATCTCCTTTTCTTCATCTTTATTTCAAAACACTAAGAACATGCTTGTAACCTGAAAACAACTTGCAAACCAGAGGAATAAACAAATGAATTAAACAAAATTCTTTCAAGTTTCTGAAATTAAAGACAACCCAAGTTTTGAAAAGATTCAAAGGCTGTTTCACTAATTTTTTAACCTGAGCAAAGATCAGTTTCAAATCTTGAATCTGTAGCAACTCAAGCAAAATCATCTCAGATTTACAAGCAAGATTCAATCAATAACAAATCAAGTTTCAGCTTATATGCATCAGGTTCCAGATTTCAATAACAAGACTATTCTCGGTTCTATGCAACCTATCAGCTGAGTAAACTCACTTCTTAAACTTAGATCTGTTTGAATTTTTGGTTTTCATTTTGATCTTGAAAGTTATGAATTTAATATGTTGAGATGGTTATATATTTGTGCCTGTAAGTGTATGTAAACTGTTGCATGTCTGGTTTAAAGGCAATGCTTGCCCCTATTTAATTATAGGCTTCCAAACCCTGTTCATAATGTAAAACTCCTTCTCGAATTTATTGTAGGCTTTAGGATATTAATAAAATTTGTTATACAATCCAACTCTAAGTTCTCAAAAATAATTATAGATATTTTTATAAAATATTTTCACTGGAAATTGAAAGATTTCAGTAAAATCAACTCAGGTCAAAAACCTTGATTTTTAAATTTTTACATTTTGAATGTATATTTGGATTTGTGTTAAGAAATCATGAGTTTTAATATAGATATTAAAATTTTTTAGATCATGGTCAATGAGAAATTGAAAGATAAACAGAAAATGTTCTTTAGTCAATTCTGGATGATCGGGAAGGGTAGGGTTGTCGTGTTCATGGCTGAAGGAAGTTTGGGAGTTGGAGATTATCAGAAAAATAGAAAATAAATTTTCAGATCATCGATTTAGCTTGTCGGCGATAAAATAGGGTTTAAGTACCCAGTTGAAGCAATGTTGATCCTCGAGTTCATTTGGCGACGAGAGAGGATCGGACTAAATCGCATGGGGAGGAGTCGACGCAGGGGACTCTGGCGATGGTGTGTGTTCATCGACGTTGGCTCTGATGGACTAGATTGACATGGCGAGATGTTTTCGTCATCGATGTTTGGTTTCAATTGGGTGCTGGATGGCTCAATTTTGATTCTGAAGCAAGTTAATGAATCTGAGTGTGTGTGGAAACTCTGGAGATGATCAGAGACCTTGCAACATCGGCGAAGTTGGCCGGAGCTGTGGCGTTCAGTTGTGCACGTGAACGCGAATCAGTGTGTATTCGTGGGAATGGATGTTTCATGACGACTCGAAGCAAATGGTCGGAAGCCTCGAGAAAGTTTTGTGATGGCTCGAGTTTTTTTCGGGGTTCGTACGCGAGTGTTGCCTGTAAAGCAGTTCTTTTTATTATTTGAAGTCCAGAATCATGTTTAAGAGAGAAAGGAAGAAAGGGGAGAGTGCTCGGGTGAATATTCAAGAATGCTTAGTAGTTGGCTCGTGTTTTCTTGGTTATGTGAATAAGTTTTCAAAAAAAAAAAAAATGTAAACCAAGCCTTAAAAAAGGGGTTAACTTAGATTTTCAAGAAATTAAAATTGCATAAAGTAAATGTGTTTGAATTCAAATTGTTGATTGAAATAATTATATAGGGGTAATGATAATTGATTCATAAGTAGTTCTCAGACGTGATTTAATAATGATTTAATTAAATAGATGTCTTAAGCTAGTTAGACTTAAGTTAATTAAGGGTCTAAAGTAATTTTTGTATGCTAAGTATAAGTTAATTCTAAAGCTTTCAATTTAAATATGATTTATACGATAGTTAAGGAATTAAATAAGGTAATGATTTATCTTAGATAAATTAATGACTTAAATAAATAAGGATAAGTAAATTTATAGTTGAGGGTTATAAATAAATTAATTAGACATTAATTAATTGTTAAGGGTTAATAAATTAAATTATTAAAGGATAATTAATTTTAAAAAATTTTATGGTTAATTATTGGAGATAATTAACCAATGGGGTAATTACTTGATGAAGTAATTAACGGAAATTACTTAACAGAAGTAATTAAAGATTAATTACTTAGTGTAATTAATTAAAGAATTGATTAATTAAAGGAATTAATTAAGGGTTAGTTAATTAATGAGTATGATTAATTGAGGGATAACTAATCAATGTAAGTGGTGATAAGGTAATTAATTGAATAATTACTTAAGGACCATGGTTGTTAATGTGATGGGTAAAGGTTAATTGATTTGTGTAATCAAATTACAATTAATTACTTATTGTAATTAATTGTAATTAGTCAGGGGTGATTAATTAAGATGGATATTTAAAGGATGGTCGGATTATTGGTTTGTAATTAATTAATGTTAAGTAAAGGTAATCTAAGTGATTAAGGATTAGTAATTAATTTAATTAGAGATAATTAAATTTATTTTGGAAGTAATCAATATGTCTTATGGATGATTGAATAATATTAGATGCCTTTGATTATTTGTATCTCTAGTATGTGTTTGGGATGCTTTGTGACATGATGTGTTTTGTAATATGAGATGTTGGGTTGAAGAGTGATAATGTGATTATCTATGATGTTGCTGTGTAAAAGTGACATCATATATTTAAAATTGAGTTATATTCACTTGGATAACGGGGTTAAGATGTATGGAATTTGAAGAAACCGCAGTCGGCTATTAGAAAATACCCGAAACCACTTCGATACTTTGAAAATTTATATTTGAAATCAATAGGCTGGAATGGAATGATTTAAACGAATTGGATCATTTAATCTAAGTTTTGGTACTTAGAATTGATGTGTGAAATAAGTGATGTCTATAACAAATTATGAATTTGTAAATTGATATGAGTTACTCGTGTTTTATGTAAGTTTCATGCTAATGTTTTCCATGTTAGATGGGTTTACTCACGCTGGTTTCCAGCCCGACCCGGGTGTTACTTTGATGTAATGCTTGGGTCAGACCTAGTATTATAGATTTTCAGGTAAGGACGTTCTGGAACTCAGGAGGTGAGCTGGAGGGAAGGAACGTATGGAAAGTTTTCCGCTGTGATATGTTATTGTATAACTAGGACATGTTGTTTTAAACTGTCTAGTGATTGGTAATGGTTGTAACTCTGATGTTTAAAATATAAGTATACTGATATAGTTCTTCTTTATAAAACTGTTATTTATGTGATATTATATTTTGATCCGCTGCGAATGTGAGGTTTCTGTGTTTTGGTGTTTATGTTTCTTCTTTTTCTTCTATCTCTTCTTCTTCTCCCTAACTATCTGGAATTTTCACGATCGAAAATTTCGGGTCGTTACATTTGGTATCAGAGCCGAAGGTTAAGCGAGAACCTTTGCTCTGGTGGGATTACTCATTAAGGATAGGGTCAATGGTATCCTAGAATGAGTTGAGTGTGTGTGTGTGTGTGTTTGTGTGTATATATATGAGAGCGTACTTGTTATTTTCTTATATAAAGATTTTAAATGATTTTATATAAGAATATATTTTGATATATAAAGCAATATTTCTTTCTAATAAATATTTTGGTAATTGGTTGTTAAATTTTTGGAATTAAATTAAGAAGTAATATAATACAACCAAATTGAAATCTTGAATTGGGATTAAATTAGGTGGTAATAGAAATACGACCGAACTGAAATTAAATAAAGATAAGTTTGAAATGGATTCAAACTGAAATTGAAATCTTAAATTGGAGAAGTGTTTCAGAATAAGATGATAATGAATGGTTTTAGATATGATAATCTTGGTTATTATCCTAAATGATGGTTGTGTTTAATAATTGATGAGTAAGCAAAATGAAATGTTTTAAAGAAGTAAAACATTTAGGCAAGTATGACTTATAAATTGGAACTGAAGTTGATCTGAATTGTGGAGTTTTAAATCTGGGTTCAGAATTTGAAACTTTTGTTTCACAGTAATGAAAAAATAATAAATAATGTTATTTAATATTATTTGAATGATAGAACTTGATTAAACAAGTGTCGTTTGAAAATCTTCAAAGAATTTGTTTGAATTTAAAACCAAAGGTGGTTTAAAATTTAAAAGTAACACGGTATAAAGGAAATAAATATGAAATAAACCCTAAGGTTGAGTTTTGAATTTTCCTTGGAATGTGATGTAAAACCCAAAGTGAAGTAAGAATTAAACTTAAGTGGGAAGGATATTAATATGAAGTTTAAAATTTGAATGGGAATTCAAATTGTGTAAATTTGGCTGGATTAGGTAAATTGAATTTAACTTGGAAGAAGTTAAATAAGTTTGAATGATCAACTTGATTTGGAAATTTCAAGATGAAATTAAGATTTAACTTGGGAAGTTAAATGGTTAATTTGAATTGGGAGTTTGTGTGATCTCAATATAGGTTTGAGATCTGGAAATTGGGAATGGATGGACGTTTTAAAGTAATTTGAATGATACCATCCTATTGTTATTAATAATCTTTAAGCTGGATTTGTTTAAAATGAATGAAGAAATGGGGTGTGGTAATATATCCATTATTAAGATAAAATGGAATCATTTTGGACTTAAATTTTGAATTTTTAAGATAAAACTTCAAAGGTTTGGTTTCAAAACTGAATTTCAAAGATTTTTTTTAAAAGAATTTAAAATTATTATTTGAACTTTGAAATAAGTTAAAAATGGAACTTGGATTCAGAATTAAATGGATTAAAGATATAAGTTAATTTGATTTAAAGGATTTAATCAACATTTGGAAATTTAACTTGAATTTATATAACTCGGAATGGTTTAAATTGAAATTTGAATTGAATTAGTTCAAATTAAATTTGATTTGAAATAATTAGAATTGTGATGAAGATGGATAAGTTTAAAAAAATTCAAATGGAAAATTTAAATTGGATAATTTGAAAAGAAATTGAAGTTGAATGAGTTCAAATTCAAAATGGAGATTGAAATTTGGATTAATTCAAACTGGAGTTGAAATGAATTGAAATTGGAACTAGTTCAATTGAAATTTATTTGAATTTGTAGAATTTGGGATCAAAGTTGAATAAAGTTAAATTTGGAAAGAAACTGAGGTTAATTCAACTTGAATTGGGGTTAAATCAATTTCAATGGAAACTGAAGTTATTTATATTGGAACTAAGTCAATTTAAATGAAAGTGGAAATTTAAATTGAATTAATTGGAAATGAAGGTTGGGAATTGAACAGTTTGACTCTGGACTATTTTCAAAATAAATTGTTTTATTAAAAATCTACTTTTCCAAACTATTTACTATACAACTTTTCTTTTTAAACCTAAAATTATCTTATACTTGTTTTACAATTATTTTTGGAACTATTTAACAAATTTTCAACTACTTTATAAACTAATTACTATTTTCAACTACTAATTACTATTTTATAGCTATTTTGCAATTATTTAAAATTCCTATAACTATTTAACTATTTTCCAATTATTTTACAATTACTGAACTATTTTACAGCTATTTCACAAACTATAAATTTTTTTCAAGTACTTATCTATTTTTAAACTTTTCAAGCTATTTTTAAAATTTAAGATGGACAGAGTTTAAACTGTTTATGATTGAATACCCAATTAAGATAAGAATACAGGTGATAATCGAAATGAGATTGAAGCAATTGTGAATAAGTGAATGAAAATTAAAGTGAATGTGAATAGAAAGGGAATTCATTTGATTAATAAATCAATAAAGATAAATACGTAGGATGTACGTATATTATTCTATTCGCATAATGATTTGATCCAGATTCGAGCATAGAATTTCAAGATAACTTCGTCGATCCGAGTTGGGATTTTTCACTCGATTTTCGATGGCGAACCTGGATATGGATTGTTGATTGGTTCTGGATATTCTCTATCATAGTTATGACTATGCAAGGAGAATGATGGTTTCTGGTCAAGAAACCAGATCTGAGTCCGTACTAGGAAGTCCGGTGGACGGTACTAGTTTGGAAGTGAAATTGTGCGATCGAGTGAGCGATCAGATTGATATAGCGTACGGATGATATGTGTACATCGTACGGTTTTGAATGGAATTGATATTGAATTTGTGGATAAGAACTATAAAATGGTTTTTGAAATGTATGGTATATTTTGTGAAATATAAGATGAAGTAAAATGGAAATTGGATATTTCTATGGTAGAAATTTACTTTATGGAAGTAAGTAATTTGGTAAGTGACTTTATAGAGTAATCAAATTTGAATATTTGAGTTGAAATAAACAAAGTTATATATCTTCATTATACAAGATAAATCTTTCCTTGCTGAATCTATAGCCAGAAGAAAATGGATTTTTGGAAATAATTGAAGTATAAAAAGGGTTTTATACAAGTTTAAAATGATCCAAAGATTTTTATCAAGGATTATATATATATATATATATATATATATATATAAAGGATCTTATGAGGATTTTGGAAAAAGGTTTTGCAAACCTTTGGATTTGGAAAGGCTTTTGATTTTTTGAGTAAAATCAATATGAGAATTTGGAAAGCCTAGTTTGAGAATTATCGATTTTGGGATAATCGATTTTGTGTAAAGGAGCTTTGTATGAGATCATACTAGGTGTATGATTTGAAAGATACTATATGTGTATAGTATAAAGTGTTTTGAAAATGGCTCTGGAGAAAAATGCGCTCCCTTGGGATGAACTTCTCAGGAGTACCATAGGTTGGTATTGCCTTGAGCCTCTAAGGGGGAGGTTCTAAAGTTGATCCTGTGAGGAGTCCGGACAAAACTAGTTCCTGAGGATTATGAGTAGAGAATACCACAGCGAAAGTCGTGTGTGCCGCTGAGAGCCAACAGCTACAAGGACTTTTATTGCGATGGCAACGTAACCCAGGATGTAATTGCGACCTATGGTAACATAGTGAAAGTCATGTGCGCCGCTGAGAGCCAAAAGTCTGCGTTTGATTTCATATCGGTAGACTACGACCTATGTAGGAGTGGAGAAGTTTCATTTTGACAGCGAAAATCGCGTGTGCCGCTGAGAGCCAACAGTTACATGGACTTTTGCTGCGATGACAACGTAACCCTGGAATGTAACTGCGATCTGCTGTGGGATTCATGGCGTAATCGAGGAGCGTGGAGTGCCTACAGTTACATGGACTTTTGTTGCGATGGCAACGTAGCCCAGGATGTAACTGCGACCATGGATGGGAGTGATGTTTTTAAGAGCATTTTCACCAAAGATATATCCTCTATTTTGAAAAACTATTTTCTATATTTTTAATAAAATTATTTACTAAAGTATTTTCACTGGATGTTGAAAATGGGTCTGCTAAGTACATACAGATCTTCAGTCCAACGCTTGATCAACGTATGACCGAATTTCTGTGAGAATAAAGACGGACTTGTGGAAACATCGAGTTATAAAAGTAATTATTTTGGCAATAATATATAGGTTTTAAAATGTTTTTAAAAAAAATGATCAAATGTGATTTAACTAATATTAAGTATTTCAATAAATTCTGCCTTCGATCCTTTTCAAGGACGAAAAGATCTAAGGGGGAAGGAATGTGATAACCTGGATTTTGGATATCAGATAATTGGATAATTATCTGATTAAACTATTGAAAATAGTGATTTATAGATTGGACAGATAAAGTTCTGATAATAAAAGATTTCTGAATATATAAATGAATTTGAAATTATAATAGAAGCTGAATTATAAATATCTAGATAAATATTTATTTGATAATCTACTAAATAATTATTTATCATTGGCAAATTATTCCTTTAGAACAAATAATGTATTGTTATATATATACATATGTATATATATATAGGTTGATTTTAAATTTGATGTTTAATTTAATTTGAATTTGAATTGGAAATTCAAAGGGATAAATATCTTAAAATATTTTGGATTTAAAAATATATTATATACGATTTTATTTATTTTATATATAATTGGTTTATGTTATTTTCTTTAAAAGAATCATTTATATAAATTATATATATTTACTTAATAGGAAATATATTATTTTTATGAAATGTAAACATAAACTTAATACAAACTAATTTAAATAATATAAAGATACTATCTACATGCATTTCACAAGTGTAAACGAATTATAAATTATTAAGGACAAGTGTTAAATTTTCTAACAAGTGTCACTTTTTTAAATTTCTTTTATTTCATTTTAAGTAATCATAATTTAAGCCTATATATTGACCCCTTTCTTCTCTTCATCTCCTTTTCTTCATCTTTATTTCAAAACTCTAAGAACAAGCTTGTAACCAGAAAACAACTTGCAACCCAGAGGAATAAACAAATGAATTAAACAAAATTCTTTCAAGTTTTTGAAATTAAAGACAACTCAAGTTTTAAAAAGATTCAAAGGCTGTTTCAATATTTTTTTAACCTGAGCAAAGATCAGTTTCAAATCTTGAATCTGTAGCAACTCAAGCAAAATCATCTCAGATTTACAAGCAAGATTCAATCAATAACAAATCAAGTTTCAGCTTATATGCATCAGGTTCCAGATTTCAATAACAAGACTATTCTCTGTTCTATGCAAGCCATCAGGTGAGTAAACTCACTTCTTAAACTTAGATCTGTTTGAATTTTTGGTTTTCATTTTGATCTTGAAAGTTATGAATTTAATATGTCGAGATGGTTATATATTTGTGCCTGTAAGTGTATGTAAACTGTTGCATGTCTGGTTTAAAGGCAATGCTTGCCTCTACTTGGTTACAGGTTTCCAAACCCGTTCATAATGTAAAACCTCCTTCTCAGATTTATTGTAGGCTTTATGATCTTAATAAAATTTGTTATACAATCCAAATCTAAGTTCTAAAAAAAACAATTTATAGATATTTTTATAAAATATTTTCACTGGAAATTGAAAGATTTCAGTAAAATCAACTCAAGTCAAAAACCTTGATTTTTAAATTTTTACATTTTGATTGTATATTTGGATTTGTGTTAAGAAATCATGATTTTTAATATAGATATTAAAATTTTTAAAATCATGGTCAATGAGAAATTGAAAGATAAACAGAAAATGTTCTTTAGTCAATTCTAGATGATCGGGAAGGGTAGGGTTGTCGTGCTCATGGCTGAAGGAAGTTTGGGAGTTAGAGATTATTAGAAAAATAACAAATGAATTTTTAGATCATCGATTTAGCTTGTCGGAGATAAAATAGGGTTTAAGTACCCAGTTGAAGCAATGTTGATCCTCGAGTTTATTTTGCGACGAGAGAGGATCGGACTAAATCGCATTGGGGGGGGGGGTGGAGTTGATGCAGGGGACTCTGGCGATGGTGTGTGTTCATCGGCGTTGGCTCTGATGGACTAGATCGACATGGCGAGGTGTTTTCGTCATCGATGTTTGGTTTCAATTGGGTGCTGGATGGCTCAATTTTGATTCTGAAGCAAGTTAATGAATCTGAGTGTGTGTGGAAACTCTGGAGATGATCAGAAACCTTGCAACATCGGCGAAGTTGGCCGGAGCTATGGCGTTCAGTTGTGCACGTGAATGCGAATCAGTGTGTATTCGTGGGAATGGATGTTTCCTGACGACTCGAAGCAAATGGTCGGAAGCCTCGAGAAAGTTTTGTGTTGGCTCCAGATTTTTTTTTGGGGTTCGTACGCGAGTGTTGCCTGTAAAGCAGTTTTTTTTATTATTTGAAGTCCAGAATCATGTTTAAGAGAGAAAGGAAGAAAGGGGTGAGTGCTCGGGTGAATATTCAAGAATGCTTAGTAGTTGGCTCGTGTTTTCTTGGTTACGTGAATAAGTTTTCAAAAAAAAATGTAAACCAAGCCTTAAAAGAAAGGGAAAAATGGGGTTAACTTAGCTTTTTAAGAAATTAAAATTTCATAAAGTAAATGGGTTTAAATTCAAATTGTTGATTGAAATAATTATATAGGGGTAATGATAATTGATTCATAAGTACTTCTCAGACGTGATTTAATAATGATTTAATTAAATAGATGTCTTAAGCTAGTTAGACTTAAGTTAATTAAGGGTCTAAAGTAATTTTTGTATGCTAAGTATAAGTTAATTCTAAAGCTTTCAATTTAAATATGATTTATACGATAGTTAAGGAATTAAATAAGGTAATGATTTATCTTAGATAAATTAATGACTTAAATAAATAAGGATAAGTAAATTTATAGTTGAGGGTTATAAATAAATTAATTAGACATTAATTAATTGTTAAGGGTTAATAAATTAAATTATTAAAGGATAATTAATTTTAAAAAATTTTATGGTTAATTATTGGAGATAATTAACCAATGGGGTAATTACTTGATGAAGTAATTAACGGAAATTACTTAACAGAAGTAATTAAAGATTAATTACTTAGTGTAATTAATTAAAGAATTGATTAATTAAAGGAATTAATTAAGGGTTAGTTAATTAATGAGTATGATTAATTGAGGGATAACTAATCAATGTAAGTGGTGATAAGGTAATTAATTGAATAATTACTTAAGGACCATGGTTGTTAATGTGATGGGTAAAGGTTAATTAATTTGTGTCATTAAATTACAATTAATTACTTATTGTAATTAAAGGATAATTAGTCAAGAGTGATTAATTAAGATGGATATTTAAAGGATGGTCGGATTATTGGTTTGTAATTAATTAATGTTAAGTAAAGGTAATCTAAGTGATTAAGGATTAGTTATTAATTTAATTAGAGATAATTAAATTTATTTTGGAAGTAATCGATATGTCTTATGGATGATTGAATAATATTAGATGCCTTGGATTATTTGTATCTCTAGTATGTGTTTGGGATGCTTTGTGATATGATTGTTTTGTAATATGAGATGTTGGGTTGAAGAGTGATAATGTGATTATCTATGATGAATTGCTATGTAAAAGTGACATCATATATTTAAAATTGAGTTATATCCACTTGGATAACGGGGTTAAGATGTATGGAATTCGAAGAAACCGGAGTCGGCTATTAGAAAATACCCGAAACCACTTCGATACTTTGAAAATTTATATTTGAAATCAATAGGCTGGAATGGAATGATTTAAGTGAATTGGATCATTTAATCTAAGTTTTGGTATTTAGAATTGATGTGTGAAATAAGTGATGTCTATAACAAATTATGAATTTGTAAATTGATATGAGTTACCCAGGTTTTATGTAAGTTTCATGCTGATGTTTTCCATGCTAGATGGGTTTACTCACGCTGGTTTCCAGCCTGACCCGGGTGTTACTTTGATGTAATGCTCGGGTCAGACCGAATATTACAGATTTTCGGGTAAGGACGTTCTGGAACTCAGGAGGCGAGCTTGAGGGTAGGAACGTATGGAGAGTTTTCCGCTGTGATATGTTATTTTATAACTAGGATATGTTGTTTTAAACTGTCCAGTGATGGGTAATGGTTGTAACTCTAATGTTTGAAATATAAGCGTACTGATACAGTTCTTCTTTGTAAAACTATTATTTATGTGATATTATATTTTGATCCGCTGCGAATGTGAGGTTCTGTGTTTTGGTGTTTATGTTTCTTCGTTTTCTTCTATCTCTTCTTCTTTTCCCTAACTATCTGGAATTTTCACGATCGAAAATTTCGGGTCATTACAATATCTGTAGTCCGATGTACAACAGGACGACATTGAATCATATGACCGATAGTTATGCTTTCAGATAACTGGGCATATCCGTTATCTGATGCATTTTTTGGCATAGTATTTATATTATAATATTAAATCCAAATAATATTTGTTTATTTCTTTATTAGGGATTGACTTTGTTAATTGTGTTTAAAATTATTACAGGGCTTAGACTGAATTCATGTAATTGCTAGTTCAAAGAGATAAAGGATTAATTTTCAATTTATCAAGATTATCATTTTGTACTATTGTAAATAATTTGTAGAGCATGTACCATTTTCAACTTGATGACTTGATCTCTTTATGTTTCTGAATTTTTAATTCTTTCCTTTTTAATAAAAACATCTGTTATATATATATATATATATATATATGATCTATTCAATTGTATAAAAGAGAATATCTGGCCTTTTATTTATTCTTTTCGCAACTCATCTCATCCGTTATACTGAATTCCAAGTGATCTGAGGGTTAATAACATTTACACTCTTAACGATACCATTTTCATACAGATATTAATGATATAATTAATAGCTATAGTATACCATAAACATCATGTAAACTCCTTCAATTTAGGATCGACTTTTTGTTTATTCTTCTTACAATTCATCCCATCATGTATACTGAATTCTCCGCTATTTGAGGGATTATTAACATTTACACATTTATAATTTCATTTTCATACATCCCGAATATTAATTATACTATTAAAGGCTATAATATGCCATTAATTTCAGTTAATCTCCTTCCATTTGATTATTTCATTCTGATTTGAGTTTTCCATTTTAGAAAACAATAATTATCAAATGATTTTTAGCTCATTATCAACTAATTCTATGTAGTTTCTCATTTGCATTGATTTTTTATTTTTGTAAGTTATAATTTAATTGTTGTAATATTAAAGAAGTAAATGGAACTGGAAATTTTGAAAATTACAGGATTGACTTTCATATGATGTAATTTTTTTTAACCTATCTCTATTTATATTATAAGATATTATAACATTAAGAAATCTAAAAACTATTTTTTATTTGTTGATTGGGATTGACTTTATTATTTGTATTTAAAATGTTACTGGGTTTAGATTGAGTTCATGTAATCAATAATTCAAAGAATTGAAAGATCAATTTTCAAGTGATTTTTCAATTTGTGGTAACTTTTGTCTACTATTCTATTACAAAATATTATATCAAAACATCAATATATGTATATAGTTTTATGATGATTGGAAGTTTATCATCCAATAAGTTGTTTATTTATTTAATATAGGAAAGAATTATTTAAACTTTATAGATGGTTAGTATATGAATTTCAACAAAGTATATTTCAAAGCTAGAGGTCCAAATGAGAACTTAGTGGTTAGCTCAACTAATTCAATTTGAACATTTTCATCATTCTTTAACATCCATTCTATCTATTCTATTTATCTACATAAAAAGTTCAATATAGAGGTAATATTTGTATCTTATCTCCGTCAATCTCATCCTAAATAATTAATTCTTAATAATTTGTAGCCAAAAATTTCACATTAAAGTCTATGTGCTCCATAAAATTTTAGTTTATGTTTACATTAATAACTTCCTCATTTGAAAATATGCCATAAAACATTAATGACATACATCCTTTGATCTCCCCCTTCATTACAAATGAACCCTATGCATTTTACCTTAGCTATAAACTTTCTGTAACTTGAAACACAATTATGATAATTAATTACATAATTCATTTAGGACAAAATTCATCTTCAGTTTAGAACCATACAAAAAAATTGGTAACATTTTCTTATCATAAAATTTCTCCTTCCCACATAAGTAATGTGTAACGACCCATCTTTTTGGACAGTTTTAGTCGATAATAAACCACGCATGTCAACTCAAATCATTCAAAATGGAGGATTGTTAATAGGGTAAATAAGAAAATAAAAGAAAAAGGAAGGAGAAAACAAACACAGAATCTCGCAGCGGAACGACAAAATATAATAATCAATTAAATAGTTCATGAAGCTATTTATACAATACTTTTGATTACATTCAATACAACATTTATCAGAGTTAATCATACATAAGAAATAAATCAAATAATGCAGCAGACAACATGATGCCAGAAAGTATAATATACCATATCTTCATCTTTGTCCTCCAGAATAAGTCTTCAATAAGCTGAAAAACTCAGGACGGGCTCGAGAGTAATGAAAAGAAAAAACACTCGAGTCAGGACTAAAATATCCTTATGTAAGTCAAATCGACATCGCATATAACATGAATGTAACGACATCAGAGATGTATACGGGATTTCACATCTCCTATCTAGTGTATAACATGCGTGCAATAACTCAAAAGATGTTATGGGATTTTCATCTCTTAAGGATCCGTCAAAATATTTCTATGTAGTAGAATATGTTACATAAGTAATGTCTAATCAGTAAAATAAATACTAAAATGGCGTTAAGGATTTACATAAATCCCCTTAATGCGTTTTAAGCAGTGTCGTACTGTTTGCATATAAAACACCAGTTAAACGGTCGGTGGATAGGGATGCGCCGTAATACGACAACACTAAACCAAAATCGTAGGGTCTCATTTAGGGATAAAAGTATGACAAGGCACGTGAGGCAATGCCCAAGGTAGCATACTACCAGTTCACCCTTCCCAGCTGGTGGTAACGCATCATAGCCATAATTGCCCACCGTATCCAACACAACCATAAATTTGGAGGGTGCGCACCAATAATCACAATGTAAATGACGGTAGTATGAAGAAGTGCATCCGCTCGAGGTAGCTAGCCCACTTGGTTGGTGCAGCGCCCGTTTTAGTCATTTCAAATTGGAACAAGTGCCAGGCTAATCCATCATCGTTCTCTTTCTTCAAATCCAGCAGACGACGCCTAAGCCAACCACTTTGTTCTGGATCATCACTCCACATATACAGTTGTTAAAGTGGTTCTGATATCAACAGAGAGTATGCCCATATCCGACTCTGGTTTCTTTAACAACCAAACGTCATTTTACACACCGATTGGTTCTTTTACATTTCGAAAACAGTTCATACTTGATATCGAAATATCATATTCGCTTCGAAATCAAATCCATTTCGAAATCATCATATTTACTCGAAATATAATATTCCAATTCAATATCATTTTCGTCTTAATATCTCGATTTCGTTTCAAAATTGTTTCGAATTTCAATTTTGGGTTATAACTGCATTTAACCCAATTCGTATTTAAATCCAAAATTTAAAAATAAACATTCCACCCTTGTCCAATTTGAATTTTGGAAAAATAGTTTGAAAATTTAAAATAGTTTAAATAATTAAAATAGTTTAAATGGTGTAAATGGTTAAAATAGTTAAAATTAGTTTAAATGGTTAAAATAGTTTAACATAAAATAGTTTAAGTATTAAAATGGTTTATATAGAAAAGTAATTTGGAAAACTAAATCGTTTGTATACTTAAGAAGAAAAAGCTTTTAAATAGATTTATATTAAATAATTTATATGAAAATAGTTCAAAGTCAAACCGATTCAATTCCCACCTTCCAATTCAAAACAATTTCAATTTCCATTTCAATTTAAATCAATTCATTTCTAATTTCAGTTCAAATTAACTTCGATTCCAATTTTAATTCAAATCGATTTCAATATCGATTTTCATTTTTAACTTCAAATTTGATTCAACAATTAGAGTCAATGGTTTGAATTTCATTTCAATACTGATTTTAACTAATTCAATTTATATCAATTCCAAGTTCAATTTTCAAAAATATCAATTTAAATCATTTATATCAAATTTAACTTCAATATTAATTTTAAGATTCAAATCTTCAAAATAATTCTATTCCGAGCTTAATTTTGAAATAACGATTTTAAATTACGTCTACTTAGCAATATTTCAAAGTTCGAATAAAATTCAAATTCTTTTTTAAAAAAATCAATTTCGAAACTCAGATCATATTTCAATTATAACTTTGAAATCTCAAATTTTATTTTTAAACAATTTTGTTTAACAAATTTTAATTCCACGATTTAAGCTCAAGTTCGAAATAATATTCGATTTCCATAAATTCGAATTTTTTTTAAAATCAAATCATTTAAATAATTCCAAAACAAATTTTTTAAAATCATTTCACTTAACCAATTTGGTGTCCGTGTATAATTTTCTATCCTATGGCTAAGTGATCGGTTATTTCAATTTAATTCAGGGATAGGTATATATCATTTCTATCCAAAGTAAATGTCGTAGGTATACATCATTACAAACTATTTCTTAATTTATTCGAAAAAATTCAATTTACATTTTTATACACTATAAATAATTTACAGGATGATACACTATATATCAAAATAAATAAACATCCAAATCATCCAAAATATCAACCAATAGCATCCATCGCAATCAATCACCCAAACAGTCAATACGATTCACACCAATTTCATAGCTGTTAATATATGGTATTTTACCGGCAATTAATTTTAAATTTCAAATCTAACTGTCAATTTCGATTTTAAAATTTAATTCAAATGACAATTCAGATGACAATTAAATTTATCAACAATCGATAAATTTATATCATTTCATAATTTCAAATTTAAGTAGCATAAAAATATTTCAATGCGTTGTGAGTGTTATAAAACACTCATCTTGAGTTTCTGTTGTCGTCGAGACGTTTCGATTTGGAACTAAAACCGGACAACATCCGATTTTAGCCCAAATTTCGACTATCTCCAAATCTGTCCAAACCAGTTTCATTGCTAAACTCTCGTCACCATGATCACAACGCAAAAAGTTTCATCCAAAATGAACCTCGCATGAGAGAGTTACTAAAAAAAATTTAGTTCGTTGTAAAATATAATTAAATTAATACTAATCTAACTTAATTTATTTAAATCTCATTGCTAAACCCACAATACAGTTTGGCCCACCCGCTTCAACCTTCTTCTCCAAATACAACTTCTCCTACCCATGAAAAAAAAACTGAAGCCATTTCCTCCCCTTTCCACCATCCTACCTCCAGCTACGATCGACAATATCACATACGGTCACTGCCATTCCTCTTGTGGATCGAAGACGAACCGATCTGCATCCATCTTTTCACCCCTTCACGCATCCCCTAGAACGCAACTCCACCTCTCCATCTCGTCCGTACTGAGGACGTGACCTACCAGAGGCCACCGAGCTTCTCAAATTTTAATAAGTTAAAATGGCTAAAATATGGGTCGTTACAATCTCCGTCACTCAAAACTTTTCGTCCTCGAAAAGACGTTAAGTTAAGAATATAACATTTGATATATTTTGAAAATAATCAACTTATATAACATAAACTTCATTGGAAAACTTCTACTACGTTTCTACTAAAGTACTCCTATCGCCTTACAGAATTTACAAGTTAGTTTTCAAAACAAGTTACAAAATTTTAAAACTTCAAAATTTTTCTAACACCCGGATTTATGAAAAATTTCTGCAGTGTCTCCTTTGCGTGGCTCGATCGACACAACTACGAAAAGCCTCTACAGGCCCCAAACCAACAAAAGAAACTAAAAGCCAAGTGGCTCGATCAAAAACAATCACCAAATCCAATGACAAAATAAACACGTACCTTTTGTCGGTCCATCCAAATTTACTTGATTTTAAATACCTGCATCTTAATTACCAATGATATCCAGTCATATAATTTAAAATCATTTTATATTTTGCATTTTTAATTTCCAATGTTTGTTGTACTTTAACCCATGCGATGTACATATATTATCCGTACGCAGTATCAAATTTGATCGCTCGCTCGATCATACAATTTCACTTCCGAGCTAGTATCGTTCACACGACTCTCTAGTGCGGATTCAAACTTGGTTCCTTGGTTAGACCCCGTCATTCTCCTTGCATAGCCATATATTATGATAAAGAACTCAAAAATCAATCAAAAATCCATATCCAGTATTCGTCGTCGAGTATCGAGTGAAAAATTCCAATTCTGATCGATACAAATTATCTCGAAATTCTGTGCACGAATCTGGATCAAATTGTTATGCGAATAAAATAATATACGTACAACTTTTGTATTAACTTTCAATAGATTTCTTTCCATTCATCTTTACTAAATTTCTCTTATTTACCTTCATTTCATTTAGAATCAATTATTCGCAATCCATTATTCACATTACTTATTTACTTAGTATATCCATTTCTTTACATAGCATATTCTTTAATACTATCGTTTCTTAAACATCATTCCATAGAATTTGCTTACTTAAGTTCATTTTAAACCTTCTATACAATTTAATTTAATTCAATTTATATTTTTCCAATTGATTCTTAGTTACACCAATTCTTTTCATCCACATTCATTTTCATAATTTCCTTTAATAAAAGATTTATTTATGAAACACATTAATAATCATCACCTTAGTTTATAATCATTCTATAAAAGTCACATATAAGAAGTTGGACTTTATCTAAGTTTATAATTGTCCCAAAAGTTGTAAATATTCAATTTCATAGTTCCTTTGCAAATTTATATTTAATTCTATAACTAACTTACAAAAATATATTTTAATTCATTTTTTTACTTTCTTTAGCTCACTTACTTATTTCATTTAGTCATTAACCATTTCATAATATACCTAAGTATACAACATTTGTAATTATGACTAAATTTCCATTCATATACATTTTAATTACTTTTGGGCTTTTGTTTACTTGTATAATATCCCGTTACATATCCCAATCATCATTTTAACTTTTTAACATTTGGTAAGTCTTATTACATGCTATTAGAATGCAATTTGGTACTATACGAATTAATTTGTTTCATTTTACTTAATTAGAATGCTCAATATTTTACTTGTTTAAATTTTCTTTATTTTCAATTTTTCACTAAAGTTTCTTAAATATTTAGCTTAGATTTCTTCATTCTCTTATTTTATAAGCTTAGGTTATTAAAATATTTAATTAGCAGAACTTAAAAATTTAAACACCGGATTCATTCCAATCGTTTGAAATAAGTATATATACTTATATCTTTTATATATCAAACCATACCTTTGGGGTTTAAACCAAAATTTGTTTATCAAAACAATTTCGAGGCAAAGCTTCTCAGAAGTCCCCCCTACTTTGATGCTCGAAAATGAACGCCGATGATATTGTGCAGTCATCACCGATATTATTTTCCAGCGACGGAAGAGAGCAATACTGAACTCATTTCTTTGAAATTTATTTGAAAACAATTTGTACTTGTATATACTTTTAAACAATACTGATATCATTTTCCATACTTTGAAAACCTTTTTCAAAAACACTAAAATTTAAGTTTCTCAAATTCTAAATTTGATATTCATTTTACTTGCAATTTATAGTTTACAAATCACATTTATACAATTTCATCTTTTTATAACCATATAATAGCCAAAAGTTTAGGAATATTGACTATTCAAACAATAAATGATAATGATCAATATCACTACAACCAATATACATTATATATACCCTAATAATTTCTGAAAAATTATTTCTTTATATATAAAATATAACTAGGGTAAAATTATTTCATTTACCCAATTTCAAAACAATACTATGTCGAATTGTTCTGTTCAAGTGTTCAGAGATCCATATCAATAACGTTAATTACTCGTATTGACCACAGTCCATAAGCCAATTAACAAATCAACCAACACTATAAAAAAAATTATATTCACTAAAAAATACGCACTTTTATCTATTAATACACTTAAACTCATTCTAGGGTACGACTAACCCTATATCAAATGAGTTACCCCACAAGCTACGTTATCACTAAACCAAAGCTCTGATACCAAATGTAACGACCCATCATTTTGGACAGTTCTGATCTACAATAAACCACACATCAAATCAAACCATTCAAAAGGAAGGATTGTTAATGTGGTAAATAAGAAAATAAGAGAAAAGGAAGGAAAAAACAAACAGAATCTCACAGTAGAACGACAAAAAATAATAATCAAATAAAAAGTTCATGAAGATGTTTATACAATACTTTTGATTACATTCAGTACAACATTTATCAGAGTTAATCATACATAAGAAATAAATCAAATAATGCAGCAGACAATATGATATAGGAATAATAATAGTATAATATATCAAATCTTCATCTTCGTCCTCCAGAATAAGTCTCCAATAAGCAGAAAAACTCCAGACTGACTCGAGCGTAATGAAAAGACAAAACACTCGAGTCAGGAATAAAATATCCTTATGTAAGTCAAATCGATATCGCATATAACATGAGTGTAACGACATCATATATGTTTACAGGATTTCACATCTCATATCCAGTATATAACGTGCGTGCAATAGCTCAAGAGATGTTATGGGATTTTCATCTCTTAAGGATCCATCAAAATATTTATACGTAGTAGAATACGCTACATAAGTAATGTCTAATCAGTAAAATAAATATTAAAACAGCGTTAAGGCTTTACATTAATCCCCGTAATGCATTTTGAGCATTGTCGTACAATTTGCATATAAAACACCAGTTAAACTGTCGGTGAATAAGGATGCCCCTTGATATAACAACACTAAATCAAAATCGTAGGGTCTCGTTTAGGGATAAAAGTATGACAAGGCACGTAAGTCAATGCCTAGGATAAGATACTACCAGTTTACCCTTCCCATTGGTGGTGACGCATCATAGCCATGATCACCCACTGCGTCCAACACACCCATCGGAGGGTGCGCACCAATCAATCACAATGTAAATGATGGTAGTACGAAAAAGTGCTTCCGCTAGGGTAGCTGGCCCACTTGGCCGGTACGGCTCCTGTTTTAGTCATTTTAAATTGGCACAAGTGCCCGGCTAATCCATCATCGTTCTCTTTCTTAAATCCAGCAAACGACGTCAAATCCATCCACTTCGTTTTAGATCATCACTCCATGTACACAATTGTTAAAACACTGGTTTCGGTATCTACAGAGAGTATGCCCATATCCAGCTTCGGTCTCTTTAACAACCAAACGTCATTTTAAACACCGGTTGGTTCTTTTACATTTCGAAAACAATCATACTTGATACCAAAATATCATATTCGCTTCGAAATCAAATCCATTTCGAAATCATCATATTTACTCGAAATATAATATTCCAATTCAAAATCATTTTCGTCTTAATATCTCGATTTCGTTTTCAAAATTGTTTCAAATTTCAATTTTAGGTTATAACTTCATTTAACCCAATTCATATTTAAATCCAAAATTTAAAAATAAACATTCCACCCTTGACTGGTTTGAATTTTGAAAAAATAGTTTGAAAATTTAAAATAGTTTAAATAATTAAAATAGTTTAAATAGTGTAAATGGTTAAAATAGTTAAAAATAGTTCAAATGGTTAAAATAGTTTAATATAGAATAGTTTAAGTATTAAAATGGTTTATATAGAAAACTAATTTGGAAAACCAAAATAATTTGTATTCTTAAGAAGATAGCTTTTAAATAGATTTATATTAAATAATTTATTTGAAAATAGTTTCAAAGTCAAACTGATTCAATTCCTACCTTCCAATTTAAACTAATTTCAATTTTCATTTCAATTTAAATCGATTCAATTCTAATTTCAATTCGAATTAACTTTGATTCCAATTTTAATTCAAATCGATTTCAATATTGATTTTCATTTTTAACTTCAAATTTGATCCAACAATTAAAGTCAATGATTTAAATTCCATTTCAATACTGATTTTAACCGATTCAATTTATATCAATTCCAAGTTCAGTTTTCAAAAATATCGATTTAAATCATTATATCAAATTTAACTTCAACATTAATTTTAAGATTCAAATCTTCAAAATAATTCAATTCTGAGCTCAATTTTGAAATAACGATTTTAAATTACGTCTACTTAGCAATATTACAAAGTTCGAAAAAAATTCCAAGCCTTTCTAAAACAAATCAATTTCCAAAACTCAGATCATATTTCAATTATAACTTTGAAATCTCAAATTTTATTTTTAAACAATTTTGTTTAACAAATTTCAATTCCACGATTTAAGCTCAAGTTCGAAATAATATTCGATTTCCATAAATTCAAAATTTTATTTTTCAAAATCAAATCATTTAAATAATTCCAAAACAATTTTTTTTAAAATCATTTCATTTAACCAATTCGGTGTCCGTATATAATTTTCTATCCTATGGCCAAGTGATCGGTTATTTAAATTTAATTCGGGGATGAATATATATCATTTCAATCTAAAGTAAATGTCATAGGTACACACCATTTCAACCTATTTCTTAATTTATTCGAAAAAATTCAATTTACGGTTTTATAAACTGTAAATAATATTTCAGAATAGATAAACATCCAAATCATCAAAATATTAACCAATAGCATTCATCACAATCAATCACCCAAATAGTCAATACGATTCACAACAATTTCATAGTTATTAATATCTGGTATTTTACTGGCAATTAAATTTAAATTTCAAATCTAACTGTCAATTTCAATTTTAACAGTTAATTCAAATGACAATTCAGATGACAATTAAATTTATCAATAATAATCGATAAATTTATATCATTTATAATTTCAAATTTAACTAGCATAAAAATATTTTAGTACGTTGTGGGTGTTATAAAGCACTCATCTAGAGTTCCTATTGTCGTCGAGACGTTCCGATTTGAAACTAAAACTGGACAATGCCCGTATTAGCCCAAATTTCGACTATCTCCAAATTTGTCCAAACCAGTTTCATTGCGAAGCTCTCGTCACCATGATCAAAACGCAAAAAGTTTCATCCAAAACGGACCTCGCATGAGAGAGTTATTAAAAAAAATTGGTTCGTTGATAAAATATAATTAAATTAATAGTAATCTAACTTAATTTATTTAAATCTCATTACCAAACCCACAATATAGTTCGGCTCATCTGCTTCAACCTTCTTCTCCAAATACAACTTCTCCTACCCATGAAAAAAAACTAAAGCTATTTACTCCCTTTCCACCATCCTACCTCAAGCTACGGTCAACCGTAAGGTCACCGCCATTCCTCTTGTGGATCGAAGACGAACCGGCCTGCATCCATCTTTTCACCCTTGTACGCATCCACTAGAATGCACTTGCCACCTCTCCATCTCGTCCGTACAGAGGACGCAACCAACCAGAGGCCACCGTGCTTCTCAAATTTTCGCCCGCATTTGCTACTCGACCCAATAATTCCAAATATAGCTTCGACTTCACCTAATTCCCCCTCCATTCGCCAACCCTACTCAACACCCACAACTGCCAAACCCATGAACTAACACGCACCCCCTCAGAGCTATGCCAGATGAAAGCGAACCCATCAGCACCCTAGGAAACCAATTCGCCTTTTCTATAATATAGATTTAAATTTTGAATTTCAATATCTTTTTTTTTTGCGTTCTATGTAAAAGAATGAAGAGGGAGGGGACTCTTGATTTAAAAGAAGGGATAGGCAGCAGCTGACGTTGACTAAAATAAACAACTCAAAAGAAGTGTTGAAATTATATATATATATATATATATATATATATATATATATATATATATCTCAAAATATCTAGATTTACGTAACTTAAATTTTTAAACCCCTTTCGAGACATGCCGCCAGACTTTCATAATATTATACCCCTATTCTGAACGCAATGGAACAAGTTTCATGTCCTAGTTCGATCGTATGGAGAAGGTAGCCTTTTGGACCCAATTATTATATTAAATTTTCGATATTAAATTCAACATGTTTCTATCCCATACGACCAAACGATAACTCCAAATGCCACAAAATTTGAAATCCGATAACAATACACTAGTACGGATCCAATGGAACTTGTTTCATCGAATTCCGAGGTTATGTCCCAGATCGCTATTTTCAACGTCTCGATTATAATATAAAATTTTCAATTTCTAATTATTCACTTATAATTCAATTTTAAATTTTAACAAATTTCATTGTTATTAAATAAAATTTACATCAACTCTCGGTATCATTTTTAGTTATATTAAACCGGAATTCAATTATTCAAATAATCACAATATTAGGTGTAACCAATTTAGATAATTCAATAAATCACTATCTTTTGAAATATTAGTTAATGAACCTATAAGATTTAATTTTTAAAACAAATTCACATTGTATGACAACTATTTTCATTTTGTAATTATTCAATTCCCGTTATTGAATTATCCAAATAATTTCCCTATATTGAATTTAAACAATTTAATTGTCCGCTATTCAAACAAATTTCAATATTGGATTTTAAATGAGTTTTCATCATCAATCAATTACTTTATTTACATCTAATAAATTCAAAATTATTATCTAATCCAACTACCGACCATAAACTCATTGATACACAGCATTTCTTTTTTACTCGTTGTTACTTAAATCTTCGAAATTTGTTCATTTCAAAATTTTATTCATGTCCATATCCAACAACTTACATTCAAAATCATTAAATTTTTATTTTTAACCATTTTTATTCAATAATTACATTAAATTTTATAATCTAAAATGGCGAAAATACGGGTTATTATATATTGATTCTCACTCAACTTTACAAATCATACAAATCAAATTATTTGAAACATGTCAAAAACTCTCTCATTTCCTGATTAAAATCCTTATCTTTAACTCTAATGTTTTCGATGTTTAAAATCCTTATCTTTTACGCTAATGTTTTCGATGTTTAAAATCCTTATTTTCTACGTTATTAACTATTTATTATAAAATTCTATTACACCATTCTTATTTCCATTCACCCCACTTTTTATATTCATTACTCCTTTATGACCTAATTGCAATTTCTTCATCTTCTCCATGATTTCAACACAAGTTTTTATTTCCTCCATTACTTCCCATTTTCAATTTCTTCTCTATGCTGTTTCATTTTCATAGTTTGGCACTTGCTTTTCAGTTATTTATTTATATTACTATTAAACAAAACTTAATTTTTAGTCCAAATCAAATTAAAGATTTTTTTAAACAACATTTTCCAATCTTTTTAATTTTTTAATATGACAGAATTTGAATTAATTCATCATACTTTTTCACTGCTATACTCACCATACTATTTATGATATTATTCATGTTTTGCAGTGATTGAGTTACTACCTATTACTTTTAATGTTTGAGTTTTTATGCATATCTGTATTAAAACTTATCTAAGAAAATCAAGTTGGTTGAGAGCATTATATCTTTAGTGAAAAATATTCAAATAATAAATTTTTATTTTGTATTTTATGAATAATAAATAAAATATAAATAACATTTTTTCCTTGGTTATAGCAATCAACTTTAAAAGTTATAAGTATTTATTATGTATACTTATTCCTTTATATATATTTTACGTATCTTAGTCGACATGAATGTATTTTTGTAAAATCTTATATATTCTTCTTAGTCACCCAAGGATTTACTATATTTTTCGATAGTGTTCAATCGATTATGAAATAATTCATAAGTAATAGAGTTTTTTCATTTGAATGCATAATTACCTCTAAATTCATAGGGATCTTATGATGCAATGGGGTAATTATCTGTTGTTTTACAAAGTTTGTTTCATATTATATTGTTTCATTCTTTGAAGCTTGGAGATATTTATAAATTAAGGAATTGACATGCAATTACTTAAATTGTTTACAAAACTTCAAATAGGGGATCATATCAAATAATATTAAAAGAAATTAATTGTTATCTATTCAATTTTGTTTCAATTCAAACCACTAAAATTAGTCACAATCAATTCTCCTTAAATGAATTTAAGTTTATTGAGAGAATAAATTATATAATAATCCTTTGTAGTTTTAATCAATTGAGAATTAATATATGACTACTTAATTCCTTTTATCACTAAAGTATCTAAAGAAATGCAAGTTCAACTTTATGAGTGAATATTTAACGTGAATTGTTCTGTGACATTACCAAACACTTCCTTAGTGTAAGAACTATATGTACCGCACAACATTAGTATAATTGAAACTTAACTTCGCTTCATTGCAGACTTTTTTCTAAAAAAAATTAGGTAAAATAAATACTTGTTGATAATTTTCATCAACAAACTAAATAAAATATTGTTACGGTAATGTTTGTGTATGTTGGAAAAGCAATAATATATATATTCTACATACTATAAAAGTCATTATAATTTATAATTTTACAAGTGTAACAATCAAGTAAGACTGTAAGTATGTTGGATGTATAAACAAAATATTACAAGCGTTCATATTAAATTGGGTTAATACTTAATCAAAATTGGTGGACAACGAGAAATTTGAACTTCAAACGAAAGTCATGGTCCGAGTTTGGAGATATGACATTATGTATAGAGTAAAAAAAGAACGAAGGTTGATTAAGAAAAAGAAAATATGAAATTTAGAAATGATTGAATAGAGAATCGAATTTTAATCAATTATGTTTTAAATTTATAGTTGCATATGAGGTGTTGTTGATTTGCTTAAGGAGGAGAGTTGTAAAATATTTCCCTTTAATTAACCATGTTGGAACGTATTTGAGACTTTTTATGGACTTACTTTGGATACAAGTTTTGTCTTAGCTATTTTGGAAAAATGCGTAATTAAAATCTAAGTAATTTATAGTTCCTACAAATTTTGATTCATAATTAAATATATTAACTTTGGATACTTTAGCATTTTGCTACATAACATTCCTACTTTCATTTAAGTTCTTTGCTTTATGCAAATATAGCCTCATATTTTTTTCTTCATTACAATATATCTATCCAAAACAAATATTTTCTACTAATAATAATCTGTTTCAAATATTTTTATTTGTCAATTGTGTTTCCTTACACCATTTGTCTTATTGCTATTTTCATAATGAAATATCATTTAATATTTATTCTATGTGCATCCATAAGTATTCTATATTATGGTCATATACGACGTGGCATTGAGTTATGTAAATTATACTATTTCAATTATTGTGTTTGCATGAATACTTAAAGTAATAGAAAAATATTATTTGGTTGTTCGAAAAGTTTGAATGTATAATATTTGCATATATTTTTCATGGCATGTCACGCTATAGGTGTTAAGAAATATAATATGTCAAAGCCACCTTTAAATGTATTTAATGCACTTAGTACTGGATAATGTCAAAAAGTAGGATTTATCCAATTTGTACTGTTATTTATTTGAACTTAATTTTCCACAGTATTTCAATTTAAGCATTATTTCTCTACTTTCAACTTTGAAACACTATTTTCAAATAAAACTATGTATATACACATAATACACATGCACACATACATACGTATGTATATTTGTCTATATATATGTATGTATGTGTGTGTGTGTGTGTTAAATATAGGATAATGAATATATGTTGCTAACAATTGAAAACTATTATTGATGCAAAGTAATGGTTTGCTTTCCCAGTTAAGAATAATTAGTGGTTGATGTTATCGTTTGTTGTATAAAGCCGATGTGCTTTAAAAAAGCAGCTGTACGTTGTGTGCTTCGAGATTACTTAGATAGATTTATCAGCAAATATTTGTCAATAGTTGTAACATTCCTAGAATTTAGCTAAGATTAATTCAATGGTTAATTTGATCTTGGAAATTAAACTTTGAAATATTAGTAATTAATATAAAATTTTGAATTAAAATGTGAGACTAATTGGTAAATTAATTCTCCAAAAATAATTAAAATATGTGTTTTATAAATAGATTGTGAAAATATAATTTTGGATTGGAATTCAAAAAAATAAGCATTTTATAAAGTTGTATAATTATTTGAACTTTCCAAATTAAATAAGATATATGTTTACTTACGTATATAAATGGATTTTTAAATTGAATTTGAAGTTTGAAATTCAAGATTAAATATTTTAGAAATAAAATTGAATTTAGAACTCTATATTTTGAGATGAATAAAATTTGTTTTCTAATTATAATATATGATATATATATATATATATATATGAAAGTTATGTTTTGGAATTTGATTTAACAAATAAATTAGATTTAAAAAGCTTTATAAACTAAGAAATCTATATATGTATGATTTATTTGTTGAGTTGTTTTAATCCATTTCTCTTTAAAAGTTGTAAAAGTAAAACAAATACAATGTATGTAAATAAATTTATAAAAGGGTTAAGACATAATAATGTACACTCATAACACTTGTAGAATAGGTAATAACATGATTTACAAGTGTTAAACTAAATGGACAAGTGGCAAAAGAAATAAACTTTTCTTTTAATTTGAAATTAGAAAAGAAACATGCATGGGAAAGAAATAGATCGGCTGTTTCATTTTTCTTCTCAAACTTCTCAAGCTTGAGAAACAAAGGAATTCAAAAATCCTCTTCAAATCTAAGATCTGAAACAAAAATTCGAAACCTCCTCAAAATCTGAAAACTGAAACAAAGATCAAAAACAAATTCTACAGTTAAAGCCAGAAATTTAAAGCAAAGTTTGGGAATTAAGCTCAGAGCAAATGTAATCACCAAAACAAAGAAAATCTGGAAATTAATCAAGCATGAAGTTTAAGATCAGGGAAACAGATTCAAGTCAGGCAGATTCAAATTAAAGTAAAGCCAAGAAATTCATCAAGTAGAACAACCCAGGATTTTCAAAATACTCAAGAAAACAAAATTTAAAGCCTTTCCGTTCTTCACAAATCTAGGTGAGTAAACCCATTTTTTTAAAAAAGCCTGAATTTGTTTGAATCACTGGTTTGCATGCGATGTTATGGAAAGTTATGAATTAAATGTGCTGAAATGGATATATATTCATGCCTATATGTGTGTATAGTGGTGTGCATGTATCTGGAATATGATGCCTCTGTTAAAATTACAAGGTCTAATTAAGTTCAAAAATCCAATTCCATCTTCCTCAATCTCTTTTAGCTTGTAATATTAAAACAAAACATGTTTAAAATTATCATAACTAAATTTTCAAAATATAGTTTCAAGAAAATATGAAATAGTTTTGTCTGAAAGATGAATAAACAGTGTAAATTCAATTCTATCGAAATTTCAACCTACATGAATTATTGATTTGATTACATCACATAAAACTATTTCGAAAATGATGATTTTTAAAACAAAATTAGAGTTTTTAGTTTCGAATTGAGGTGGCATTTACGAGATGAACGGGGAATGGGTTCTCGCGTTTTTTTGAAGATCGGCAAGCTTTCGAAGGTTGGGGTTTGGCATGGAGAGGCTGGAATGATCATAGTTCATAGGAAAAATGCAAGCAATTTTTTTTTTGTTTTTTTTGAAGAAATGTCAAACACTTTATTGATATTGAAAAATCAATACATACATTATATACATGGCACAAATAAACGGGTTACTAATCAAAACATGACCGCAAGCAATGCCCTAAACACATTGCGAATACCTAGCTGCCATATCTAATCATGGCGGCTCGTGAACTCTTCCTGTCAAACTTGCTTCTCCTGCAACATCCGCGTTAAAACTATCAGTGCATCTAGACGCTCTAGAACTCTCAGCTTCGTCATCTTCTCTATCAATCATGTACCTTGAGGATGTTACTGTGTTTGGGGATTTAGGGTTCGGGGTTGACGTAATGTTGCTGTCTGGTCTCAGAGGTAGAATTTCCCATCTTACAATAATCTCTTCAGGATTATTCATGCTATGCTTGAGAAATCTGGATCTATTTAAAATAAGGTCACGGACATTTGATTTTATGATTTTACAAACTGTGAATCTATCTGTCTTTTCATTGTTAAAGATGATGGAATTTTTGCTTTTCCAAATAAACCAGATGGATGAACTTATTGCAGCAATTATGATATCCTTTTTAATGTTGTTAGCTGTGAAATTCTGGTTGATGTATGTAATAGCATCTGGTAGAGAAATATCTACGTTTCTTTGTTTTATAGGATCTCCCATCATACTTCTGATCCAATACCACACATGTTTCGAAAATGGACAGTTAAAGAATAAATGCTTACAAGTTTCCATTTCACTTTTGCATAGAACACACACATCATCTTCAGTCACCCTTTGCATCTTTAATTTGTCTTTTGTAGGTAGGAAGTTGAACATAGCTATGTAAAGACATATATTCATTTCTGGGAGTGTGATGTTGTTCCATATGATTTTATATTCATTGTTTTCTTGTAACTTGGTTATAAAATCATTCCATACATCATGGAAATTAAATGTACCATTTTTGCTGCTGCTGCAAATCCAATAGTCTTCTGTGTTGTCATAATGAATGGGTACTTGCTTAATTTCCTCACTTATGTTGCCAAGATATGAGATATTTCCAAGCTTCCAATTATTGTCTGATAAAATAAGCTCTACCTTATGTTTGTGTCCTCTTGAATATGATAGAGTTTCATGCCCTAGTTTTTCCAGTAAAGTTGAGCCATTAATCCATGGCATAAACCATAGGCTAGTAGATTTGCCGTCTATAATTCTTCTGTCAATTAGCTTCTGTGCATTTTTCCTATGATATATCATTTTTTTCCAAGTGCATGAATAGTTATTACTGAAATTGGATTCCCACAGAGTCTCATTGTTAGCATATTTTGCATTCAACCATTTAGCACCGAATGTAGAATTATTGAGGGTCTCCCATATTCTTTTGATGTAGAAAATAGTATTTATGTCAGACAGTTTTTTCAATCCCATTCCACCTTCAGATTTAGCAGTCGTAACTGTTTCCCATGGAACACTACTTTTTTTACCTTTCCAGATAATTTTTTTGCATAGTTGGTTGATTTTGTGAATGGTTAAGCTAGGAAGCATAAAACACTGCATCCAAAAACAGACAATAGGATAAACTACAGCCTTAATTAATTCTATTCTTCCTGAGACTGTAAGAAATTTGCATTCCCATCCTTGCATTTTTTGTATCACTTTGTCAATCAGATGTTTGCAGTTTGAGTGTTTGATGTATGTCACAGATAGGGGTAACCCAAGATATCTGACAGGTAATTCACCTTGTTGAATGTCCAAAATGTTAAGCACTTGCTCCTTATTGTTGCAGTACCTGTTGAAAAAAATTTGGGTTTTAAGGTTGTTCATTTCTGGACCAGTAGCTCTCTGTAACTTCTTGAAACAATTTTTGACAGCTTTAGCTCCAATTTCAGTGGCATTTGTGAATATTAACAGATCATCAGCATAAATTAGATGTGTTAAGTTGGAATTGTTTTTGATGACTGATTCCACTTTTCCTTTTCTGGCTTTAGCATCCATTAACAATGTGAAATATTCCATGCATAAGGTAAAGAGATAAGGGGATAGGGGATCCCCTTGCCTTAAACCATTTGTGCCATAAAAATATCCCCTATGGTATCCTTCAATAGATAGTGAAAAACTAGGAGTGTTTATCATTTCTTGGATAATGTTCACCCATTTAACCGGAAAGTCCATACTTCTCATCATGTGCAAAATGAAATGTCTGTTTACTAAATCATATGCTTTCTTGAGATCCACTTTTATGCACATTTTATTGCTTCCATGTTTATTGAAATTTCTGATATGCTCATGTGCAATTATAATCCCATCTTTCATCTGTCTGCCTGGTAAATAAGCTGTCTGATTGTCTGATATTAGTTCTCCAAGTACACACTTCAACCTGTCACATAACAATTTAGCTAGGATCTTGTACAACATGGAACAGCAGGCTATTGGTCTGAAATCTGCTGCAGATTGAGGGGTTTTTACCTTGGGAATTAAGGAAATAATGGTATGATTTATTTCTCTTACAATTCTGCCATTGTCAAAAGAGGTCTGCATAGCTTTTAAAAGGGGTACTTTTAATTCATTCCAATGATTTTTGTAGAATTTAGCATTAAAACCATCATAACCTGGAGCAGTATCATTATGCACACTGAAAATAGCTCTTTTCAGCTCTGCTTCATCAAATGCAGTATTAAGATAAGTTTTTCCCCATTCATTTAGTTTCCTTTTTGGAATGATATTGGGAAACTGAGTCATCATGTTGCCTTTGTTGTATATGTTAACAAAATACTTGACTGCCTCTTCCTCCATCTCCTTTGGGGTTTTAAAGACATCTCCATTTTCTTTAAATATATTATGATAGCTATTAACAAATCTTCTATTTGTTTGTTTTGCATAAAAAAATTTGGAAAAACTATCATCCCACTTGATCCATTGGCATTTTGATTTTTGTTTGTTATCAATAGCTAATAATTCCATGCTTTTGGCCAGATTTTCTTGAGCATCATGCAACTTTTGTGCATTACCTGAATTATGATCAGATTCTAATGCCTGAAGAGCAGTATTGACCTCATGCTTGCATTTTGAAACTTGAGTTTGTAAATCATTTTTCCCATTATACCATCTTTTAATTTCCTTTTTGATGTTTTTCTGCATGTGAATTATATTGAATAGCTGATTTCCTTCTGGGAACACAAAATATTTTACAACTGCTTCCTTGTACCCCTCGCACATAATCCAGTGATTCATGAATTTAAATGGTTTTGGACCTTCATATGTTTGTATGCAATTGAAAAAGAACAAAATAGATGCATGATCACTTGTTGATAGGTCTAAATATTTTGCATGTGATTTTTTAAGTATGTTCATCCATTCCACATTGCAAAATAGTCTATCAATTTTTGTAGCAATATTCTTAGCAGGCCCTGATCTCCATGAAAATTTTACCCCAGAGATACCAATTTCTGAAATTCCTGAAGAATTAACAAAGTTATTAAGCTCCTGAATGTTTTTAATTGACAACTTATTTCCTCCTCTTTTCTCCTTTAAGTACCTTACACAGTTAAAATCACCAATGATACACCATGGAGTGATGAAAGTATTAGCTTCTTTTATCAGTTGTTTCCATAAACTTTTCCTTTCAGATTCAAGATTAAGTGCATATATGACAGTTATAATGCATTGAGCACCTGCAATGTTATTTAGCATGCAAGTAATGTGCTGTTTGCTCATAGAGATGGCATAACTGCTCCAGATTTCTGAGTTGATCATAATCAGTATTCTACACTTGTGATAAACCTCAACATTACTTATGCATGTCCATCTATTTCCCCAAGATTCTATATAGAGTTGTAGTTTATTATTTCTTAGCTTGTTTTCAAGTAAACAAACAATGGATGGTTTATGAGAAGACACTAAATTTTTTACCTCCAACACATGTGCTGCTTTATTAAGTGCCCGCACATTCCAACACAAAACTGACATTATTTTGATGGGTTTGTTTGACTCCTAGTTCTAACAGTGGGAGTCACACTTTCTTGAATCACTCTATTTTTTTCCTTTCTTGAATGTTTTTGCCTCTCATATCTGCAATTGCTATTGTGTATTCAGGATTGGTGGATGTCAGGTTTTTAGGCATAATGTTGGGTGATTCATCAGGTGATGGATATGTGTGGTTGATACATGATTAAGATAGAGAAGATTCATCCACATTTGAGTCTGTCCTGTCTTTCTGCACCTGAAAAGAATTAAGCACTTCAGTTGTTGGATTAGAAAGTTGAGGATTTAAATTTTTTACAACAGTATTACTATGACACTCCTTGATACAATTATTCTCCAATGATGATAAGCTGGCTGAGACTTTAGTCGATGGCGTCAGAGCATTAGGATCCAGAGTTTTATTACTCATAAGTGATCCTTTTTTGGCATTTTGAAATTGATTCATATCAGAAATTGAAGACAAGGACCCTTTTGCAATTGTAGCAGCCGTTCTGATATGAGTGACAGGTACTACACATTCAGTTAAATCAGTTAATGGCGAGGCTGCAATTGTAATGGCTGGCTCTTTTGACAATCTCTGATCCGTTTCACAATTTGCAGCATACATATCTGATGGAGAAAGATCATTTTCCTTATTTAAATTGTTAGCATTCTGATCTTTATCAACTGTTGCATTAATTTGGACATTTGGCTCATCTATTGTGATAACTTCTGTGTTGTTATTTTTTCCTCCTTCTGCAATGACTGACAGTGTTTGCTGATTTGTATTGTCCTCTATATTAGCTCCCATGCTATTAGTGGCATTATTATTGTTTAAAGTTTTTGGCTTCCATTGTTGTGAAAAAGATATGGGGCACTCTTTATCCATGTGTCCAAAACATACACAATTATGACAAATTGGGGGAATAAATTCATATTCAACATTCTGCATGACAAAATCTCCTCCAGGCAGTTTAATTTGTACTTGATTTTCAAAGTTAAAAGCTGCATCTACCTCAATAAGTATTCTAGCAAAGGATATTCTGCTTCTGTTTTTTGTATGTTCATCCATTGCTATGGGTTTTCTAATTGTGCTAGCGATTTTACATAAAGAGATTTGATTCCAGTATGCAAAATTGAGATTAGGGAACCTCACCCAAATGGGTAAGGTTAGAAGCATATCTTTTTCATATTTGATGGAGCTATTCCACTTTTTCATAATAATGAATTTCCCGTCCATTAACCATGGACCTCCTTCAAGAATTTTATTGCAATTTTCTTCTAGTTCAAATTGAACCAAATAAAAACCATTATCTCTGGCATAAACTTCAAATTTACCTTTTGGAGACCATGTTCTTTTGATATATGCTTTGAAAAACATGTAATACGGTCTTTTCCCCACTAGATAGATTAGAATCGAATTGGACCATATTTTCTCTGCATGTAATAGTTCCTCTTCTCCAATAATTGCTGTTTTCCGATCATTAACAACTGCTGGGTTGTAGAATTGCAACGAAACATCATGTTTTTTCTCCTTTACAAGATCACACCAACTTTTAGGAGTAGCTTTAGGATTGACAGCAAACACTTTAGGTAGATTGGAAACATTAGATTTAATTGCCTGATTGCGAGGTATGACTAATTCAGATTTAGATCCATCTGAGATTGATCGAAAATTCTTGTTCAATGATCAAGAATAACGTGGATCGGTGATCTGCTTCCCAGATCCAGTCGCCAGCCGTCTCCTCCTATCCCTTACTGCCGTCCATCCCCCATCCTCTGCATCCTCCCCTCCGATTTCACCAGCTGCTGAAGACGCCATTAAAATGTTATTTTCTTAATTAATAAATTGATGTTGTTACAAATTCTTTTCTCTCCACTTTCATTAAATGAATCACTCAAAAAGCTAGTCAAAACAAATAGAGGTGTTTTTTGAGTTGCAAGCAAAATTTAAAAAAAAATATAAGTTTTAAAAACAAATAGCAAGCAAAATTTTAAAATCATTATGGATGGAGATTTGGATCAAATTAATGTTTAAACCCTGCGTTTGGTAAGTGGTAGTCGCGAGGCAATTCCATCGTCGACATCGCGATTTCGGCGATCGCGCCTGGGCCAACGCAAGTGTGGGTCTCTGACGAACATTTGGGTGAGTCAGCAGTAGTTCTGATGGTCAGAGGGACGAGGAGGACAGGTTTTCCATCGTGTAGTGTTTCCTGTTGGTCGAGTTTTTACTCGATTTCGTTTCGATGTGGATGCATTCGATCTGGGTGTAGAGGTGTTTTCGTGTATGGTCACAGGGGGGAGGGGGTTGGTGAGCATCGCCGCGATGATCATCGGGTTGGCGACGTTGGTGAACGTGCACAGCGTGCACGTCGTGTCTAGGTTTTGAAGGCTCAGGTTTTGGCTCGATTCTTTTGCAGTTCGACTCGAAGAAGATGGAACGCGTGTGGCCCGAAGTTTCACTCGGGAAAACTAAAGATTGGCTTCAGTGGATTTTGGTTTGGGCTCGTGAGTGTTATGAGGTTTTAACAGGATTAAAATTTAAGTCAAAAAAACAAAGTTTAGAAAAAAAATATAAGTTTGCTCAGGATTTCGGAAATCTGGCTTGAGTTTATACTGGGTTGAACCCATAGTGAATGTTTAAAACAAGTTTTTAAATTTAAATTAAATCAAGTTAAATCCATTCTTGAAAATCTATCTCTTTATGTAATAAATGAATGTTTTTAAATAATTGATTTAAGAATTGTATGATTTGTTTAACTTAAATGTATGAAGTTAAATTCTTAAGTTATTTTATATTTAATTTGAAATGTAATTAGGTGGTTAATTAAAAAGGTAAATGTGTATGTTAACCATAATTAAGTAATGGTTTACCTAAAAAGTTAAATTATAGTTGATGATTTGAAATTACTTAATATAAGGGTGAATAATTAATGGTTTTAAAACTTGATTAATGAAGTGTTTAAAGGTTAATTAATTTAAAGTATAATTAATTAATGTGATTTATTATTTAGGGTAATTAATTTGAGATTAATTAATAAATTAAAGGTTAATTAATTAATTAAAGTGATTAAGGGATGATTATTAATTAAGGATTGATTAATTAATTAATCAATTAAGGATAATTAATCAAAGAATGATTAAATAATTAAAGGTTAATTATTTAAGGATTAAAGGTTAATTGATTTATTTATTAAGGTTGATCAATTAATAATTAAAGGTTAACTAATAAGTGATTAAAGAGTAATTAATTAAAATGGTTTGTAATTAGTTAATGACTAATTAACCAGGATTAGAAATTTATTCATAAGTAATTAATCTGATTTAATTTAAATCAGATAATTAAATTGATTTTTACTTATGAATGTTTGGATTTTATTAGGTGTTAAATTGTTTGATATCTCTGGTATGCGATGCTTTGCGATATGAATTATTCTGATTTGAGCGGTGATTAATGTAATTTATTCAGCTGTGATGTAATTCATTCATTTGGGATGAATGTAATTTATTATCTATTATATATATATCTGTGATCTGTGAATGAAAGATAAGCGCTATAGCTTATACCGCTTATCAAATATATTTCTGTGTTTGAATCTGTAATGATTGATGATGTTCACTATTGTGTAAAACCCCTGGAGTACACTATACACACGAATATGGATCGCACTTGGAAATCGGTTAAGTCACAGATATTTGAGTTAAAATTTTGGAATGATTTTAAAGTTGAATTTTGAATTCAAATGATTTTTGGAAATGGAATTGAATTAATATGAAAAACTTTTGAAAAGAAGTTTTAAAGATAAATGTTATTTTGGTTAACTTGATAAGGTTTGGAAATTTAAATAGTTTGATTTGAATTTGAATTCAATGTTTGAAATTTAATTCCATGTTTAGAAATTATGGTTTGAAGAGTTATACAATTTATAAATATGTTTTAAAACCTTTTTAAAAGCATTGTTTTGGGAATTTGAATTTAACCCAAGTTTTATTTTGAAGGACTTTAACTTGTGCAAATAAAATCGGATTTTTTCGAAAACGAAAACTATTGGTTTTCAACTAATAATAGCCTTTATGTAAAGAAAGGATTTTCAATTTGTGTTGAGAAGATTTCAAATTTGAAATGGAATAGTTTTGAAAGATATCTTAGAATTTTGGTAAAATCTTGTTGTTGAACTAAAATGGATCTTTTACTTAAAAAGATTTGATTCGTAAAAAGTTTGGGAAACTATGAATGAATCTTTGTGAAAGATTTCTAAGCTTTGTTTTGAAATCGAAGAGGATTCTAAATGGTGTATCTTTTATATAAATGATTTGGAATGAAATTGTTTTGTGGAAATAGTTTTGAAAGCTATGAATTGAATCTTTGATTTAAAGATTGGATGCGTTGATCTAATTTGAAAGGAAAATTGTTTTGGAAAGGGATATGAATGAATCTTTATTAAAGACCGGTGAAGTTTGTTTTCTAATTGAAAAGGGATTTGAAAAGCGTATCTTTTGTATAAAAGATTTGAATTGGAAAGATATTAATGAATCTTCGTGAAAGATTGGTAAACTTTGTGAACTTTGTAAAGTGAATCTTTTTGTTCAAAAGGATTTGTAAATGGTAATTTGTTTAGACCATTTGAAGAAAATTTTAGTAATAAGTTGTGACTTAACTGAGATCTCATATATCCATATGTTTTTAAATATTGCGCTCGTTATTCGGTTTAGCCGGGAGAGGACCTTTGTGTCATATAACCCATTCCGAATAATGATACGACGTTACGGACAGCATTTGAAGACCGGTGGTGAAGACCGCATATTTTCGAAAGCGAAAGGATAACTCGTTGAATGTCTCTACACCGACTGATCCCCGGTATAGAGATTTGATCATCCTTTGTGATGGGGAGTACAGACGTGATTAGGGATTATTCGGATTTGCAAGGGCTTCTTTGTGAAGTACCTTCGGTTTTATTCGAACCCGGAACAGACTTATATGGATGTGTGTCTGACATTACACTTTGAGATGTAAAGCTGATTTCTATCAAATACATTTCTTTTTGGTGGCGAAGATTTATTCTCTTAGCTTAACACCCTTCTCTAAGACGTATGAGCTCAGATGTTATGTAGTTGATGGTTGCTAGTGATACATTCCCAATTTGGTAATGTGGCATACAAAGTGCTGTTGATCATTTGTTGATCGAAGCATGGCTTTGTGAAAAAGCATAGCTTTGTGGACGAGACTACATCAGGACTTCACACCCCGGAAATGGTCGAAACAGGAAAGATGCAGCAAGGTTTTAAGGGGTCGCGCCCCTAGGGTGTGTCCGTTTTGGATAAAAGGTGGTGTCATGGTATGAGCCCAGATATTTAACCTATATGGTTATTGCAAATTTATTACTTTATGGTAGTTGGTGTCGAGTTACGCTCGGATAAAGGTTGGTAACAACCGAGGATGGCATACTTGTGTGTTAGTTACCTATTTTATAGCTTGGTTAAAGCGTGAGGTAGCGTCGGCCTTGTGTTAGCAGAGATCCAGTTAGGTTCCCGGGGGCGTCCTTCCAGAGACGTTCTCATTTCGGTAAGGAAGTGCCTTAGCCTGATTATTTATTGGAAATCCAAAGAAACAATATGCGCCCTGTACGGTTTTAGTTGTATAACCTACCATGGAATGTGGTGGTAACCTGCTATTGAACATGGCAGCTATAATAGGCATACGACGAAATGTGGTATGCTGGCTAAGATTAATATTATACTTTCGAAAGGTTTTCTACACTATGCACTAATAATAATATTATCAAATGATTTTCGCGTATCAAGCATTTTTTACTGTCATAAGGAGAAATCTCCTCCAAGTGTGCGCTTGCATTGTGTGTGCGGCGGGAGGCCTTATGGCAGTTTCATTTTCCAAAAAGCATTGCGGATTTCAATGTTTTGAAATTATTTGTTGTTGTTTTAAATATAAAACTGTTTTTGTTTGTTCATACCAGTCCCATGACTGACCCAGGGTTTATTGTTCCCTTCTTAAACTCTGAATGCCCACAATTTTCCACACGGGCAGTCTAGAGTTGGGGTTTTCAGATAGTAGATATCGATTCAGTAGCTTTGAACTTTCTCTTTGGAATTCTTTGGAAACTTTGGATATTGAAGTCTTTTGTTAGGACGACTGACCTTGCTTAGCTTGGTACAACTCGATGGTGGTTTGAGCTATCTATGGAGATTTCTGATATTGATGTTTCTTCTGGAGTTTCAAGTTCTTGTTGTTTCCGCTGTTAGTTCATTGGTGTTTCCACTGTAGTGTTTCATTGTATCTATGATATTGATCATTGTTGTATATTTGGATATTGTATCATTGGAGTTGTATATGAGATTCATTCTTTTCTTCCGCCGTGTTGTTATACTTATTGTGTTATAAGCTCCGACGAACCAGATTCGACATTTTGGTCTGCGGCATTGGAATACGGGTGACGTATTCGGTGTTGATTTTCGAACGTCGAGTCAGGGTTGTTATAATAGTGTTCAAGAAAAATATACTATCTAAAATAATAAAATCCATAAGCATAAAATTTCGTCTTCATAACTTAAATTTTTGAAAAATATAGTGCTAAACAAATTTTGTGATCATCCATGGGTGTAGCACGGGTTCATACTAGTTTATATTTGTTTTGGCTTATTATTACTTATTTCGCTATGCGACACCATGGAGCCTTGATAGTGTTTAACTTATTTTATTTAGAGAAAGACATCTGAGTTTATTAATTAGTTATATAAACTTTATTACTGATTTGTATAAATGTGTTGAATCTATGCTCTGATTTGTGATGGTTCTTATAGTTATATTTCAGTCTTGCCTGTTTTATATTTGTGATGATTCTTATACTTTATCCTTGTGATGTAAGAAATATGATAGTTTCTATGATTGTTTTTATTTACTTTACCAGCCTAATATAGTCCTACATTGGCCAGGCACCATTACAATGCGCTACACAGGTATATTGGATGCCAAAGGTGTAGGATAGCCGTCACATTTGACATCAATGCTTAGGTTGCCTATTCGACCTAAGTGATACCAAGATCCATTAGAGATACAGTAAGTGGAACACTCTAGAATGGATCGAGAGTATACGAGAGAGCGTACTTGTTATATATTTTGATTTTCAAAACTATATAGTAGTATATATATAGTATAAATCACGTTGCACATGAGTACCATTCATGCGGCTTTTCTTTATGAAAGACCGATCATTCTTATTATAAATTAAGAATGAGATGGCATAAAAAAACAATGTTAGGAACTTTGTCTCTAAGGTTAAATAGAAAGAAGTGGTCTCTGGGGATGCTAACCCTGACTTGTGAACAATGTTCAACACCATGACGAGGAACATACTAAATAACATCCAAGTAGCTACTCCAAATGTTGCTAAAGAGGATGGTGCTCAAGTGAAAGTGCCCAAGGTCGATTTTGCTAAGTTAAATAAGGACTTTTCCAAACTTGGTGGGAATAAGGAAAGGAGTCGGCTATGGAAGTTAGGATTGGTTGGACATATTTGAAAGAATCTTTGATGACTTGGAGTTAGATGATGCTATAAGGAGAAGGTTGGCCACTAGACAAATTCGAGAAAGTGCTATTAGTTGGTGGAATTCTCTTTGAGTTGAAACTCATGAGGATCAATTCACTTAGGATTAGATCAAGACCAGGTTTGAGGATAAATTTAAATAGCGACTCAAAAGTTGGTTCAATTACGTAAGCTTGTAGATCGAAGCACGGAGGTTTGTCTGTCTTCGAGTATATAGCTGAGTTGGATTATTTATCGAAGCATGGGATGTCTTTCATCGACACTTCACAAAAGAAGAATAAAAATTTGTCATTAGGCTGAACGATCAGCTTAGGCTGTGATTAATTGGTCATATAGACGAGAGCTTCAAGAAGCTGGTCAAGAATGCTTTGCAACATGAGAGCCTGTACCCAGTGGAAAAGCGTGTTGTTTCCAAAGAAGAGCCTAAGCCCTAATCAGGTGGGGGAGGCAAGAACAAATGAAACAACAAGTGGAAGTAGTTTATAAACAAGGATGGTTGGAAAAAGGGCAAGTGGAAGCTTATTGCTATAACCATGGTGGCCATCTGAATAAGAATTGCAAACCTAAAGGAAAGAGGTGTTACAACTGCAACATGGTGGGGCATGTGCAGAAGAACTATCCCAAACCCGTGAAGCATGAGCAAATGGTGAAGATGTATGCATCGGATGTTGTTCCAACTTCATCGAGTTCTCCTTCGGCAAAGAAGAAGGGAGAGACCATCACTATCTAAGTATGTTTTCCATTTATGATGTTCCTATATGAGTTTTATTCAATATCGAGGCTTCACAATCTTTCATATCTAGTGATTTAGTATATAGAGTAGGATTGAAACTTGACTTAGTAGACTAACCCTTGATCGTGACTAACCCTGTTCGTGCCTCGACTAACCTGTGCATGGTTTCTCGTGATGTTACCATACTGAGTCATGAGTGTTATTTTATTTGTGATTGTTTTCTTTCGGATTTTGTGGGACTTTGTTTTATTTTAGCGATGGACTGGTTGAGGAAATATGCGCAGCAGTGGACTGTCAGAGGCTATTAGTAACGTGGGACTAAGGATGGACGAAAGGTAGAGTTGGACTACCTACCAGAGGATGAAGTAAAGGTTAGCTTTCTATATACACTAGAGGCCCCGTAGGACACTAGAGCCCCCGTAGGACGAGGTGCATTTGTGCCTATAGTTAGGGAGTATCAGATGTATTCGAGGAGGTGACTGGATTACCATCACCCTTGGAGACAGAGTTTCGTATTGATTTAATTAAGGATGCTAGACTAATGCTTATGCCTTTGAGGCATATGATACCTAAAGAGCAACGAGAGCTTCAGGTGCAAGTAAATGACCTACCGAGGTGAGAATTTAATCGATGGAGTGTATCTGAGTAGGGAGCACCTGAAGTGTTCGCTACAAGACGAATTGCTCCTTGAGTTTATGCGTCAATTACCGTGAGCTAAATAAGGTAAAGAAGAAGAATAAGTATCCATTCCCGTGTATTGATAACTTCTTCGATCAGCTTTATGGTGCGAAGATGTTAACTGAATTGGACCTTGCAATGGGCCTTCACTAAACGAGAGTAGCTAAAGAGAGTGTGCTGATTATAACATTTCATACATCGTTTGGGTTTCTTGAGTGGTTGGTTATGCTGTTTAGGCTAGCCAATGCACTGACATACTTTGTTGATCCTATGAACTATGTTTTCAGGGATCAACTAAATAAATTCATGCTTGTGTTCCTTGATGATATCCTAGTCTTTTCACGAATGGAACAGGGACACAATGTGATGAGGAAGCACCGATTGAAGGCAACGCTTTAGAAGTGTCACTTTTGGAGGAGGGAGATTAGATTCATATGTCATGTATTTTAGAAGAAGGCATTGATGTATATCCTAAGATGGTAGTAATGGTTCAAGATTGGAATCGACCCAAGAATACTACGGATGCGAGGAGTTTCTTTAGATCGATAGAATATTATAGACGTTTTATATGGTCTTTCCAAAGGTATTCACACCGTTAACTAAGTTGACAATGAAGAATCATATTTTTGCTTGGGACGCAAGGTGCAAATATGTATTTGTAGGTCTAAAGGAGAAGTTGATGAGTGCACTAGTGGTAGTCACTCCCAATAGGAATAATGAGATAATGATATACATAGATGCTTGTGGTACTGGACTGGGTGCAATACCAAATCAAGGAGGTAAAGGTCTCACATATGCTAGTCCGCAACAGAAGCCGTATAATGGAAGTATCCGACTCATGATTTGGTGTGGCAGCGATAGTATTCACTTTAAAGATTTGGAGGCACTATTTGTTACGAGAGAGAATCGAGCTATTCACTAACCATATATTGTTGATGTAATCTTCTTCCAGAAGGATCTCAACCTTCATTAGCAGCAATGGTTGGAATTCTTGGCATCCTATGATTTTAACATTTCCTATATGCCTGACATGGGAATATAGTTATTGATTCTCCAAATATAAGACATTCCAGCCTAGGAGCGTCGTTCCTAGAGTGGATATAGCTCGAGTATATCGTTGGTTATGACTTCAGACCTTGATGTGAGCTAGAGGCTGAGGTGGTGGCAAGTTTGACTACTAGATCTACTTTGATTGAAAGGTTTAGTAGTAGTAAAAACGAGATGCTAGACTAGTTGAAATCATAGCAAATGTAACGATTCGCAAATTTATCACTTTGATAAATTATAGTTATTTTTAAAATATTCAAATATAAGTTTTTCTAGCATAAAATACAATGTTTTGAACAATAAATAAGGATGATAATCTTATTTTTTGTAAATATTTACATAAATATATACTTTGAAAAAAATATAGATAAAATGACCAAAAATCGTTTTATTAATAAACAACTCTATAATTATTAGAAATCGCCCACGGAACTGGATGCATACACTTGTTTATATATTTAAACAAAATTATGAAATAAAATTATTTATTTTATTTTTGGAAAATAAATTATATTTATGACTTCATCAATAATGACATCATATTTAATAATTGTTTTATGAATTTAAGTTGAGATTTAATGATTTATTAATTACTATAATTATTCAAATAATTTTTCTTAATAATAATTTATTTTAATTAGTTATGAAGTGATAATAAATCATTTATAATAGTTTTATAAAATTGGAAAACAGGCGCATGGATAAAATTTGAAAAAAAATTCGACTGAAGGGCAACAAGTTTTATTTTTGGGCCAAAGAACAAACATTAAAAAAAATTGGGCTGAAGGACAATGAAAATTATAGCTAGCATCTTGTACAGTGTAAAACTAAATATAATGCTAGTTATAACTAGCATTTTGTATAGTGTAAAAACTGAATATAATACTAGTTATAACTAGCATTGTTCTTCGACTTAATTTTTATTCAAAGTTTGTCGTTCAGCTCAAAAAAGAGACCTGTTGTCCTTTGGCTTAATTCTTTTTCAAAGTTTGTTCCTTCTCCCTGATTCCCTCTGTATAAAATATATACTTGATTTGAAAATATTTGAAAATTAGTGTCGCTTTATTGATACAATAGCACTTATTATAAATAATTGTTTAATATTAATTTATATGTCTTTATACATCTAATGTGATCATTTTAATTAGTTAAAAATGATAAATAATTAATTTTCAAATTTTGTTTACATTTATATGTAAATTAATTTGTAAGTGAAACTGTGATTAGGAATCGACTTTTCAATTTTCAACGGTCTAACAAACAGAAGATGTTTTAAGTCGTTGCAACTTTATAAGATAAATATACAGACATACATACATACATATGCATGTCAGATATGCATATACACATATAAATAAACATACCTACATCTATACAAATGAAACAAATATCATGATATTTCTCTTAATACTTCACCTTTAAGAAAACAAAAGTCAATGCACATGCTATGATATGATAATGATGATGAAATGGGATGTAGGCCGAGCACATGGAGGGTGATAGGGGAGGAATTCATGGCCATAGATGAGCTGGAATTGTGATGCAAGCTGTAACGACCCGGAATTTTAGGCAATATCAATTTAATAATCTGTATTAATAATTTAATTGATTTGATAATTTTCTATATAATTTTAATTTAAATTGATAAATTTAATCTTTTTAAGGTTAATAAATATTTAATCTGGCAATATTGAAAGATTTATTTTTCAAAGCTAATGAAAATTTTATTCTATTTATAATATAAATTTGATATATTGTGGATAGAATATCTTTTGTTTTAAATAAAGATGAATTTTCAAATTGTAATATATATGTATATATATGTCATAATTTGGAATTGTTTTGAAATTTAATTTAATCTATTAATAATTTGTATATGTATGAAATTATAATTTAAAGCTTTGTTTTAGAATTAATATTTTCAAAAGATAATTTAGTTTAATTCAATTGTTTTCAAAATATAAGATGATTATTTATTTTTAAAATGTAATAGTTTAAATAAGGATTTAATAAAAGTTTTTTTTGTTTCTTTAAACTTTTTAATTTAAAATGGTTATGAATGTATAAATATATAAATGTTTTAGATTTTAAATCCATGCATAAAGAATTATTTGTATTATAACTAGTTTTATTATATTTTCTTTTAAAAGTAAATTTATATTTACATATATAAGTATTTATTGACAAAAGTAACTTAAATAAGAAAGTTTATTTACATTTTAAATTAAATAAAAATTTATGAAAATACTTAAGATAACATGTGTTAATACATTAGGACATGTAATGGCACATGTAAGGAAATTAAGTATTTAAGGTGATAAATGTAGTCTATACAACATGTGGCATCATTTTCCTTTATTTAGAATTTAAATTTATATAAAAATAATAGTTGAAGAGAAGATTTGTTTTTCTTTTTCATTTCTTTGTTTTTCACTTCTTAACCCATACCAGAAAACCTTTCTCAAATCCGATAATTTAAAACTTAAAAGCAAATTAAAATCTGAAGTGAAAATAAAAGTCTACAAAACAAAAATCAATCTGCAACTAAATGGATGTTCTACTTCAACCTGCAAATTGAAGTATGCAACTAAGATAAGGAATCAAGCTACAACATCAATTTACAACCTGCAGATTCAAGGGGTTTTCAACATCTTTTAATCATCAATTAGAAGCATGCAAAAGGATTTTCAAAAAAAAGAAAAATCAAAGTTATCCAAAGCCTGGATTAAACTGCTTTGCATAAATTACAGGTGAGTAAATATTAAAAAAAAAACAGTTGTTCTGGATTTTTACTACCATGCATGCGATTTATTTATATTAATGTTGCATGGAAAATTTTCAGTTTTTACATTATTGGATTGATAGATTTATATGTATATGTGTAGTGATCTGTATATATATACAGTCACTCTATTATCTGTTACTTCCCTGACCAGGATCATCATAGAAAAATTTAAAATCTTCCACTAACAATCATCATTTGACATTGATGATTGAATAGAAGTTGTTTGTCATCGTTTGTTGTTAATTTTAAAAATAGTTTCATAATTTAAAATGAAACAAATAATTATTAAAAAGCGAATTGACAGTGAAACTTGAATATTTATTAAAAAATTAACTATCTTAAATTCAAAATTGAATTACATGCATGTAATCAGGATTAAAAATCATGAATTTTGATATGAAATTTGAAAATTTTAGTTTGGTAAGTTATGCGAATTTTGGGTTTGAAAGTTTTGGGTATTTTTGTGAATTGCCGTCGATCTTTACAATAATTTAATTTGATACTCTGGTCGAAGCTTGCTTATGAGTTGATGTTAAGGGGAAAAATGTTCTAGAATTTTTTTGATGGCCGAGAAGTTTGATTTTGATCAAACTAGGGTTTTAGGATAGTTTGTGTTCAGCTTGATTGTTGTGCTTATATGCGTCTTGGTTATTTGACCGGAAGTGATCGAGATGGTGCAGAGACGAAGCTCGTGCCGTGGCGGTTCGATGGAGTAGATCGGTGAGGTTGATCGGTGTTTGGATTGTCGGGGGCGTTGGAATTTGTGATCGAGTTGTTCTGCAGTTTCGTGCAGTGAGGTCGAATTTCGATTCGATTTCTTATTGATGGGCCTGGGTTGAGATAGGAGTTGTCGTAGACGAGTGGGGTTGGTCGGCAATCAGAGAATGGCTCGACGATAATGGGTTCACCGTGCAACGTGCACATGGGTTGTTGCGTGCACGGTTTTGGATATGCTGGAACTTTGCTTTGGAGAAGACGAGGTTCTCTTGGGTATGTTTCGTGCAAGCATCGGGGGCGACTCGAAGTTGAGGGGAGCTGGGGATCTCCGAGGTGGTTTCGAGTATTTTCTGTGTTCGACTCGAGATTTCTGTCGCGTGTTCTTCTGGTTAGTGCTGTGAAGTAATATAAGTTGCTGAGTAACTTATGTTTGAATTAATGAAAGTAAGCATTGTATTATAAACAACTTTATAAAAGAAACCAAAATACAAAGTTAAACTTGTTTTTTTAAATAAATGTAAACCAAAATTTTAAAAAAGTGAATGTTAATCAAACTTATAAAAGTGTAAATTGAATTTATATTTCAAGTTTAAAATGTTTCAAGATGATTGTTTTGAAAGTGATAATCTTAATTAAATTTTAGAATCCAATTTAAAAGAAATGTTTTGAATTTAAATATTGAACCAAAGTTTTAAGCAAAATTTTAAAGTAATGTTTAAAAACTTAAGTTTCAAATTTTGTTTAAAATGAATAAGTTTTAAGTTAGATAACTAAAGTATTTTAAATTTTAAATTTGTTTTCTAAATGCCTTATTTTCAAAAAAGGTTATTGATATAATTTTGAAATCCAAATGGAGTAATTTGTTTTAAGGTTGTTAAAATTTGATTTATTCAAATAATTTAATTATGAAGGTAAATAGGGTTAATTTATCTTTGTTATTAACTTAAGAATACTTGATAAAAAAAATGATTTGTAAATAAGTAAAAGATTAATTAAGATTAATGTTTTCTTAATTAATTAAGGATTTAGAAATATAAGAAGTTAATTAATTATTTAATTAATTTTAAATAATTAGTTAATTGTTTATTTAATCTTTAATAATCACTTTATTATGAATTAATTAAGTATAATTACTTAATGAAGTAATTAAGGATTGATTATTGAATGTAATTAAGAAGGTAATTACTTATGGAAGTAATTAAGGGAAAATACTCATAGGAGTAATTAAATTGGAGGTGATTAATGGGTAATCACTTGTTATTATCAATTAAGGATTAATTAATTTAATTGTTTTAAAGTTAATTAACTATGGAGTAATTAATTAATGAAATTAAGATTATTTAATGATGAAATTAATTATTTGTTAAGTAATTGATTAAGAGAGTAATCAAGAGTTATTAATGGAAGTAATTAGAAGATAATTATATATGTATGTAATTAAGGGTTAATTACCTAATTATTTTAGCTAATTAATTAATGTGATTAATTAATGAATGAGATTAATTTAAGATTAATTACTAAGGGTAATTAACTAAATTGCAATTAATTAATAAAGTAATTAATTAAGGATTATTTATTAATTATTTTTTAAATTGATTAATAATTACTTAATGAAGTAATTAAAGATGAATTAATTAGATTAATTAATCAAAGGGTTTAATATAATTAATTAAGAAGTTAATTAATTAAGGTAAGTAATTACAACTTATTAATTACTGTTTATGATTAATGAGATGATTAATTATAAGTTAATTATTTAATTAATTACAGAAATTATTAATTAATAAGGATCATTAGTTAATTAAGGAATTAATCAGGGTTGATTAATAAAAGTAATTAATTTAAGTGTGATTAATTAATTGTAATTAATTGAGGTTTAGTGTAATTAATTATAATTAATTAATTAATGGAAGTTAATAAAGGATCATTAATTATTGTAATTAATGATAGTAATTAAAGGTTAATCAATGAATATGGTTTAGAATAATTACTTGAATGTAATTAAAAGTATATTTAATCAAAGAGGATTAATTAAAGATCATTAAGAGATGATTAATTAATTTATTTATTTAGAATAAATAAATGAAGAAGGATTTTGGTAATCCAACTGATTAAGAGTTAATCAATTCTGTGTATGGATGATTGATTGATATTGGATGATTGGTTAAATTTGAATGATTGATATTGGGTGATTGATATTGGTTGATACTGGATGATTTGGATATCTCTGATATGTGATATGCTGCTTTGTGAGATGAATGTTTGTTATGAATTATCTTTGTGATAATGTGATTCATCTATCTGTTTATATCATCCTGAATATAAGTTAATTGTTTAATACCCTCGAAACAACTTGGACATTAAAATGGCATTTGGTTTTGGTGAGACTGGGATCGGGTTTCCATATTTGGATATCCGAAAACCAAATCGATTCCAATTAAACGTTAGGTCGTGAATCCAAGTGGAGCTTAGTGAAGACTCGAGGTGTAAGAACTATACGTCAGTATAACTCTGTGGGTGATTCCGTAATGAGTTTGACGGAATAGTACTTACAGGTTCGAGATGGTGATTTCAGAGTGCAAGGGCTATGGTTGTTGACTCTGAGGGTGATTCCAAAATGAGTGCAACGAGATAGCGCCTTCGGTTTCGTTTGAACTCGGAACGGACTTTTATGGATTGAATGCTTTCACAACATCGTCAGTTGGACGATGAGCATTCTAAGATAGATGTGTTCTATAAAGGTAATCGCAGCCTCAAGCCTCATCAACCAGGAATGGCTAAAACAGGGGAGGTGCAGCAAGGTTAAGTGGGTCATGCCCAAGTAGGACGAGATTTACCCCTGTCTAGAGATCCCTTTCTATTTCGGCTTAGTGTGTGGTTGGCCGCGCCAACCACGGGGTGGTCTTGTTCGGGACAGTCCAGTAAGGCATGGTTCCGGCCTTGTGTTGCAGTGGAGAGGGCGTACTCCTCGGTACATTGATCTAGGCCACGTACTGTGACGGGCTGTACCCCAGTATCCTTGCCATTGATGGAAAGCCATTCTTCCTACATGACCCTACGGTTTTGTTTGTATTACCCACTTTTGTGGCTAGTAGCTGGAATTTAATGAATGTAACAATTTCGGCTATTTCATATTTACTTGAAAACCCTAGACACTATTATAATATCACTGGATTTCCTATCAAATGTTTTGGTTAGCGTAAGGTAAAAACTTTTCCATGTTTATGTGTGGGAAGTCTTACGTGAGACCTTTTCTTTCAAAGATTTTTCTAAAGTTAAGCAATTTTAACCCGTTTACTCACACCAGACCCCTATCTGACCCAAGTGTTTATTTTCTGTTTTATTAAACTCTTGGGTACTCATATTATGTATGAGTAGTCAAGTGATTCAAGTTAGCTTGACGAATTCTGGAGGAGATATGGAGCAGGAGGCTTCCATGTGTATATATATTATGGTTCCGCCGTGTTTATTTGATATCTGTATCTTGTGTACTTGAGTTGTATAGTTAGACAGATGTTTATAACTATCTAATATGTGTTGTTTAAGTTGTGTACTCTGATGTAATGTGATACTGTGTAATATTTTATGTGATATATTATATTTTATTCGCTCCGCTGTGAGTTCTCTAATGTTGCTGTCTTTCTTCTTTCTCTTTCTTTCCTTCTTCTCTCCCTTTCTTTCTTCATTGATGATGCGTCTTCCTGGTGATAGGAAGTCGGGTCGTCACAGTTGGTATCAGAGCATTAGGTTTAGTGAACACCTAGGCTCTGGAGTGGTGTCTTTCTTGAGAGAGGGTACTTGTAATATATATATATATATATATATATATATATATATATATATATATATATATATATATATCTACCTGATTAGTTGGGTTATCTGTTCGGATTTTCCAACATTAGTTTTAGAGGTAGATGGAGTAGTGGTGTGTGTGTAACACGACTACCACTAATGGAAGAGGTCCATATGTTTGAGGTTGGAAGTTTTGTCGAGACTATAGACCTAATACTATCTCAAGTAAGATTTGTAGCTTGGAGTAAGGATTTCTCTGATATCCGAAGGAAATCTTTTTAAAGATTCGGAGTTTATCTTTGTAGTATAAGTTTGGATCTGTCGGAAATGCAAAAGTGAGTGATGATATCTTGATAACTGCGTGATGAGCTGCAGTATCCATGGATATTTTTCGGAGATGTTTTCTCTTGAAGCAGTTTTAGAAGGGTTGAGGAGCAGTCTTTACCTACCGCAGGGAAGATTCATCTGTGTAGAAGTTATCTGGATCTTTAGCAAGGAGGTTGTCTGTTTTGGAATATGAGACTAAGATCTATGACTTGTTTCGCTTCGGCATGGCCTCATTTGTCATCCCTTAAGGAGAGTGAGATGTTGATGCTTGGATTGGAGCCCGAATTTCTTAAGAGGATGTCTGCCATCTCGAAGGTCTCTTGTGTGGTTTATTGATGGTTTTGGTTTTTCAAGGAGCCTTTAGATTAGAAGTTTTTGGTTAGCTGTGGTAGCAGTGCAACTCGAAGTGTTCGGTGTGCTGACGAGAAGGTCTTTTGGCTTTGCAGTATCTACGAGGTAGAGTTTGGAAGCAGCAGTATGTCCGTTTCTCCGATGGTTCAGGAATCTTAGTGGTTCTTCTTTCAGCAGTCCGGGCAGTTGGTAAAAGTTTTCTTGAAGAGTCAACCTCGTTTGGAGAAGCTTAAAGCTGTTCTATTTGGTAAAGAGAGGACAGTTTCTTTGGAATCCGAATCAGGTTGAATCGCAAAAGTGACTTGCGATTGGTTTGGGAATTTTTCTTGAGTAATCTTTTGTTGAGACTGAGGATTCTCATTTGGAAGTAGGAGCTACTGAAGTAATCTGAAGTTTGTCTGCATCGGGAGTTGAGTTCCATATTGTTTTGGTTCCAGAAGCGATACTGGTAGTTAGCCTGGTTGTAGGATGATTCTTGGAGAGTTGGTGTAGCAGCTCAGAAATTTTTTGGAATTTGGATCGGTTAGATCTAGATTTTGAGTTGGATTCTGTTATATGGGTGCGTTACCGAGTCAGATGTGTCACTAAGATTATATGGATTTGATGAACCAAGTTTCTCGGATATATATTGGATGAGTTTGTACTCGTGTTCATCAACAAGTATTCTCATCTATTTCAGAATCAGAGTTGTGCAGCGGAAGCGAGGTAGCAGCTGTACGAGGAAGGAAGTAAGTTCAGTTTGCTATTGCTTGAGAATTAGAGCTTGTGTTCTGGATTTCGAGGGATCTTGGAAGACTTTTCTGTTGGATGGAATCCATAAACTGGTTTGCTTTGGTCTAGTTGTTACGGGAAGTATCAGCATAGGTTGAGCTGATCAGGAAGAAGATTGACAACCTAGGATTGTCTATTGAGTTATGCAGATATGAGATAAGGAGTTTGGAATTCGAAGTTGGAGACTTCTATGTTGTTAAGATTTCTCTAGTTAAGAGAGAGCAGTAATTGGGTAAGATTGGATGGCTAGTGCTGAGGCATTTGAGATTTCTTATCTGTGTTTTGATAGGATAAGTTCTTTTATTTATAAGATTGAATTGCCAGTTTGGATAGCTGGAATTCATTGTATCTCACGTATCTCTGAGGGAGTACGTGTATGATTCATCATTGGTTGTTGAATCTGTAGTTCAGTTGGATTTGGAAGTTGAGCTAGACTTGAGTATAGTTTGATGTTCTGTTCAGATTGATGGACCTAGAGATGAGAGGATCTCTGGATTTTGGTAGTGTAATTAGTTTAGCTTTTGTAGAGTGAGTCTCCCGATAATTTATACTTGGGAAACTCCAGATAATATTGGAGATTTATTCTGATTCGTGTCAGGATATTTAGTTAGTTTTGTTTGTTTGATGGGTCGCTATGGTTGTTAGTTACTGGTTGATAGGTATGCTTTGCTGTTTGAAATTAAAATCTTTGCTGGGTTATTAAATTACCTTTGCTTTTAAATTTCGGGGACGAAATTCTTTTAAGGGGGGAGGATTGTAATGACCCGGAATTTTAGGCAATATCAATTTAATAATCTGTATTAATAATTTAATTGATTTGATAATTTTCTTTATAATTTTAATTAAAATTGATAAATTTAATCTTTTTAAGGTTAATAAATATTTAATCTGGCAATATTGAAAGATTTATTTTTCAAAGCTAACGAAATTTTTATTCTATTTATGATATAAATTTGATATATTGTGAATAGAATATCTTTTGTTTTAAATAAAGATGAATTTTCAAATTGTAATATATATGTACGTATATGTTATAATTTGGAATTGTTTTGAAATTTAATTTAATATATTAATAATTTGTATATGTATGAAATTATAATTTAAAGCTTTGTTTGAGAATTAATATTTTCAAATGATAATTTAGTTTAATTCAATTGTTTTCAAAATAAGATGATTGTTTATTTTTAAAATGTAATAGTTTAAATAAGGATTTAATAAAAGTTTTTTTGTTTCTTTAAAATGTTTAATTTAAAATGGTATGAATGTATAAATATATAAATGTTTTAGATTTTAAATCCATGCATAAAGAATTATTTGTATTATAACTAGTTTTATTATATTTTCTTTTAAAAGTAAATTTATATTTACATATATAAGTATTTATTTATAAAGTAATTTAAATAAGAAAGTTTATTTACATTTTAAATTAAATAAAAATTTATCAAAATACTTAAGATAACATGTGTTAATACATTAGGACATGTAATGGCACATGTAAGGAAATTAAGTATTTAAGGTGACAAATGTAAGTCTGTACAACATGTGGCATCATTTTCTTCTATTTAGAATTTAAATTTATATAAAAATAATAGTTTGAAGAGAAGATTTGTTTTTCATTTTCATTTCTTTGTTTTTCACTTCTTAACCCATGCCAGAAAACCTTTCTCAAATCTGATAATTTAAAACTTAAAAGAAAATTAAAATCTGAAGTGAAAATTAAAATCTGCAAAACAAAAATCAATCTACAACTAAATGGAAGTTGTATATCAACCTGCAAATTGAAGTCTGCAACTAAGATAAAGAATCAAGCTGCAACATCAATTTACAACCTGTAGATTCAAGGGGTTTTCAACATCTTTTAATCATCAATTAGAAGCATGCAAAAGGGTTTTCAACAAAAAGAAAAATCAAAGTTATCCAAAGCTTGAATTAAACTGCTCTGCATAAATTACAGGTGAGTAAATATTTAAAAAAAAACAGTTGTTCAGGATTTCTACTACCATGCATGTGATTGATTTATATTGATGTTGCATGGAAAATTTTCAGTTTTTACATTATTGGATTGATAGATTTATATATATATGTGTAGTGATCTGTATATATATACAGTCACTCTATTATCTGTTACTTCCTTGACCAGGCTCATCATTGAAAATTTAAAATCTTCCACTAACAATCATCATTTGACATTGATGATTGAATAGAAGTTGTTTGTCATCGTTTGTTGTTAATTTTAAAAATAGTTTCATAATTTAAAATGAAACAAATAATTATTAAAAAGCGAATTAACAGCGAAACTTGAATATTTATTAAAAAATTAACTATCTTAAATTCAAAATTGAATTACATGCATGTAATCAGGATTAAAAATCATGAATTTTGATATGAAATTTGATAATTTTAATTTGGTAAGTTATGCGAATTTTGGGTTTGAATGTTTTGGGGATTTTTGTGAATTGTCGTCGATCTTTACAATAATTTAATTTGAAACTCTGGTCGAAGCTTGCTTATGAGTTGATATTAAGGGGAAAAATGTTCCAGAATTTTTCTGATGGCCGAGAAGTTTGATTTTGATCAAACTAGGGTTTTAGTATAATTTCTGTTCAGCTTGACTGTTGTGCTTATATGCGGCTTGGTTATTTGACCGGAAGTGATCGCGATGGTGCAGAGACGAAACTCGTGTCGAGATGAATCGATGGAGTAGATCGGTGGGGTTCATCGGTGTTTGGATTGTCGGCGGCGTTGGAATTTGTGATTGAGTTATTCTGCAGTTTCGTGCAGTGAGGTCGAATTTCGATTCGAATTCGTATTGATGGGTTTGGGTTGAGACAGAAGTTGTCGTAGACGAGTGGGGTTGGTCGGCAATCGGAGAATGGCTCGACGACGATGGGTTCGCCGTGCAACGTGCACGTGGGTTGTTGTGTGCACGGTTTTGGATATGCGGGAACTTTGCTTTGGAGAAGATGAGGTTATCTCAGGTATGTTTCGTGCAAGCATCGGGGGCGACTCGAAGTTGAGGGGAGCTGGGGATCTTCGAGGTTGTAACGATCCAAAATTTAACCACTTCAAAATATAACATTTAAAGTGATTTTAAATATAAAATATAAGAGGTTTTATTATTCAAATAATATTTGATAGGATTTGAAAATAGAAATGTACATAAAAATAGTAACGTTTGCTTATATCGACAAAAGTGACAAAATCCTGATTTCAGAAAACTAAGTTTAAATGGTTTAATAAATTATTTTAATTTATTTATGAGTGTTTATATTTTTAAATGACATTATAAAAATTTATTTTTAAATTTGGATTACATAAATAAATAGTTTAAATAAAACGTCAAAATATGACCGTAAAACATTTTGTCAAAAATCGACGTTTTGTCGATTTAAAGTTGTCGCAATGTTGTTGCACCTTTATGTATACAATTTAATAAATATGGTAACATATCAAGATAGTTAACAATAAACTAAACAAGGTTACTTTTAGTAATCACACTTAGAAAATTCTAGAAAGTAATTAGCAAAAGTAAACTAAAAAAGACAAAACACATGTCACATCAAAAGTGACATAAAGTAAAGAAATTGACATAAAGTAAAGAAAAGTGACATAAAGTAAAGTAATCATTCTTATTCTTTACTTAATTTTAAAGTATTTGAATTTTAAAAGTGTGATGTGATGTGGATGGTAAGTTTTGAATTAAATAAGTTTACTTAATTCTTAAGAAAGGTTATTTAAGTAAAAACACAAATCTATATTTGATTCTCAAATATTTTCTACAAAAACATACCCACTTTATCGCTTTTTTTCACACTTCTTCTTCTCAAAATTTCAAGCTTCTTCTTACCTACTTTAATGGCTTCCAACCTTAACAAAGTTATGCCAAAAATTTTCCAAAAATAAAGTAAAGAAAATATCGACAAAACACCGTTCGAACCACTTCAAACTCCTCCTCCTTCCTCACATTGCTCACGCCCTCTTTTCTTCCATTTGGCCGAACACTTTTAACCTTCTACAAGCCAAGGAGAGCCATCTAAGTCGAAACATTCAAGGAATCATAAGCTTAAAACGTCGAGTAGCGAAGCTATAGCCGATTTTCCATTCACCAAAACCAAACAAAGTGAGAACTCCTAATTTATATGTATTTATTTGATTATGATGTTGTGATATGTTTGTTTGGATGTTAATAATGATGTTTGATAAGTGTTTGAAAAAGAAAGCAACCTCCTTTAAGTCATTTGCAAAAGTTAGTAAGCAAATATGTACATAAATGAGAATTATGTGACATAGTAATGAAAATGTTGTTAAGTTGATATGCAAGTTTATATGACATATTAGAATATGTTAAAATGATTATAAATATTGTTTTGGATGTTTAATAGTTGTATATTAAATATATATGTTGAAACAAATCACGGATTTACACGACGTATAATCACATGGAAATCACTTTCCAAAAGAAATGAAATGTGATATGGAATCATTTATACCTTTGAAAAATATTTGAAAATACATTAGAAATGATTCGTAAGTGTTTAAACTTGTTTCGACAAAGTTTGGATATGAATCTCAAAATACGCCAAAAATTTGACGCGTCGCGTAACGGTAGTTTGCGTTTTCGCGTCAAAAGTTCAAATGATCGTACGAAGTGGAATATAGTTCGGAATTCTTCGAAGTAAAATTTTCTCGAATCCTAATATCCATATCTTTCATAAAAAAGAGAAAATCAAGATTTCATCTTGTATATTTTGAAATATGGCAAAATCAATTTTCAAGAAAAATCCAGTTTTTGCACTAAATGACCAAAGTTGCAAATTGATAAAATAATCATTTTAAAAATATGAAATAAATTCTAATTTTTTTTAAAATGTTTTAAAAGTGATTTAAGTTAGAAAGATGGTTTTCTAAATGATATGAAAGTTGTTTTGAAGAATATAGCTTTTAAAGCCCTTTTTGCAACACTTTCTGTAAACGCTTTTCAGTAACTTTTGAAGTAAAGTTGAAAACTTAACAATTCTTTTTCAAATCCTTAGTAAATGTTTTTAAGTGAATAATAAAACATTTCAAAAGAAATTTGAACAATTTAACATTATTTCAAAGATGGTTAAACAAATAGTTAAGTGATTTTAAAAGGGAAAATGAATATGCGAAAACGACTAGTACATGTGTCCTGCCTGTGAGATCTAAAAGTGAAAACAAGGTGTGTAACTAAGGTTAGCAATGGAGCAACCAGTGCCCTGAACTTACCTGGCCTTAGTTTTCTCTTTTAGGCGAGGGGTGGAACATATCGAAAGGAAAGCCCGGATGCTCAACTTAGATTTTATAGAAATAATCTCCTTATACTCATCATAAAAATCCAAAGAGGGAACTTGTCCTATTCGTGGAATTTAAAAGATGATCTCACCGTTATTCCGTCCATAGCACTCGTTGAATACGGAAGTTGATTTTGGATAAAAGTAGAATGATTTCTATAATCCTATTTTCTCAAAAGATACTCTTTAAAAATGATTTGAGAAATATTCAAAAAGAGGTTTAAATGATTCCGTATTCACTAAAAGAATATTTTGAAAATATATATCTCTCGAAGGTATTTTGGTAAAGGAAAATGAATGAATCGAAAAAAAATCACCTAATTACATCATTTTTATCGATGATTGGATTTCGAAGGAACCGGGGTCGGATTTGGTTAATTCCTATCCGAAAACCACTTCGAACCAGTTTACGTGTTCGAAGAATGAAGATGTTTGAAGACGGAGATATTGAGATGAATAATAACGAGGGACTACTTGTTGATTAATTGGGGATAAACTCCCGATTCACTAAATTGTAGCAGCGGTCTCTTTGTTATGAAAAACCTGAAAACCACAAGGGCTTCTCGCCTAGTAATGGCCGAGGAAAGTGCCTTCGGTTTCGTTCGGTCCCAGAATGAACTTGTATGGATGAATGTCTGACCTTGCATTCCAAATCATAATGAGTGGTTTCCATAAAAGTATATCAGTCGGTGGCGGAGAAGACACCTTCTCTTAGCTTAACACCCTTTCCCGAGACATACGTGCTCAGGAAGTTATACGTTTGTAGAAATCAGTCGTGTGAATGTGGAATGGCAATGTGGCATTCAAAGTGAATGAATATGTGCTATACGAAATGGTAATCGTAGCCTCGAGCCTCATCAACCGGAAATGACCGAAACAGGGTTAGATGCAGCAAGGCTAAGTGGGACATTCCCAAGTAGGGTATGATCATTCCCTTCTAGATATATTTCTTCCCGCTATGACGTTTGGGATGTAAATTAATGTGGAAGTATGCGAAGAGAGCTCACGGATAAAGGTCGGTAACGACCAGGGGATGACATATTCGGTACTATCTAGTTACAGAGGTAGGCCGGTCTTGTGTTGGTAGAGGGCAGATGTTCTGTGCCTCGGGGCATCCATCTAGAGGTGTACCCATCGGAAGGTAGTCCTTTCACCTGGTCATTTGTATGGAAATCCATTCTCCAATAAAAACCTTCGGACTTGATTGTAAACCTAGTATGATGGAATTTAATCAATGTAACAATTTCGGCTAAGATTAATAAGTTTATTTGAAAATGTTTTCAAAGAATGTCATTAAAAATAATATCCCTAAATTTTGCGTAATAAAGAGTTTTGGTTATCATAAGGTAAAAAACCCGTTTCGTGTTTATGTGCGGCGTGGTCTTATGAGATACCTTTTTGTTTTCAAAAACATCGTACTTTGAGTTCTCACTCCAGTCTCATGACTGACCCGGAGTTTGTTTTTCCCTTTAAACTCTGGATGCCCTATTTTCCGGGCAGCCGTGTAGTCAGGATACCTTAGGAGCATTTTGGAGCATGTTGGGGAGCATTTTGGACAAGTCTTTTGGAGCAATGAAGCTGAAGTACCTTATGTAGTTATCTACCCATTTTCCGCTGTGTTATGTAGTATGTATTTATAGCATATGTATGGATATACGGTTATAACTATCCTGCTAGATATGTATTTGACTCTGATCATTATGTATAATTATAAATGTTGAATGCGATGTGAGATTCTATTATTCTGTTATCTTCTATCTTTATTTTCTTTTACACCCATGATAATCTGCCTCCCCGACACTTGGATTTATGGCACGTGAATACCGTGGATGTATTAGTGTTGATTTCTGAGGATCGAGGAGACGGGTCATCACACGTGGTATCAAAGCTTAAGGTTAAGTGAGAACGTTGGCTTTGTTGGGGCATGACTCATTAGAGATAGGGTTAGTAATGCCCTAGAATGAGTTTAATCTGAGAGATCGCATAATTAAAACTTCTAATTTGAATTAGTATATTCATACTGTATAGCATTCCCTAATATATCTCGTCTATATATCCTAAAGATCTTTTCTTACTATATACAGATCGTAGAAAATGAGTGGAAGAAGAGTACGAGATAGGGGAGGAAGTAATGCCACAAATGGTCAAACTCCCACAGCTACAGTAGTCGAGGAAGTAGTAGTTCCAGTACAGCCCCAAATTAACTTTGCAACTTTACACAAGAACTATACCAGCCTTAGTGGTAAACCTTTCAAAGGAACTAAAACCATCATTGAAGTACAAGCTTGAATCCGCTCTTGTGAAAGAATTTTCAAAGGACTGAATATTGAAGATGAGCAGAAGAGATTCTTAGCCTCTTGGAAATTACAAGACGGAGCTCTAGTTTGGTGGGAATCTATTACTCAGAATGAGTCAGAAGATGATTTCTCATGGGAACGATTCAAAGAAGTTCTGGAGGAGCAGTATATGCCGGAAGCTGGAAAATCTCGTCTTTATCGAAATTTCATGGATTTTAAACAAGAGGAGGAGATGTCATTTGAGGAGTATGCTAACAAGTTTAACGAATTATCTCGTTTTGAGCCTGGATTGATAGATACGCCTCTAAAAAAGAATGAAAAGTTTATTTATGGAATGAAGAAGCAATACCATGTCAGGATGACTGGGCATGTGAAAGAACCATTTGGAGACTTAATAGACATGGGATATAGATATGAAGCTTTGAATAAGATAGATCCACCAGTAGTACAAGAAAGCAACAACAATCACTGTAAGAAGAGGAAGTTCAATGGCAAGAAGCCATGCCAGGGAAAACTCAAAGGAGGATCTCAAGAGAACCGCTTTAAAAACATTACTTGTAACAATTGTAAGAAGAAAGGCCATATTGCGAAGAATTGTTGGGGTCCTAAAGCTCAGAGTGTTGCCTCTACGGTGGCTCGGAATTATCTCTGCTATAATTGTCATAAACCAGGGCACCTGATTAAGGATTGTCCCTTAATGAAGAAAGGAGAACAAGCCAAAGTTTACGCTATCAAGGATGAGCCTTCAACCTCTAAAGATGTGAAGGGCAAAGGAGTGTTGGAAGGTAATATTTTTATCAAAGATGTTTTAGTTAGATTATTATTTGATACAGGAGCTTCTCATAGTTTTATTTCTAAAACAACTGTAGAATATTTGGAATTTAAACCTAAAATTGTTGACAACCCTATCCGCGTAACGAATCCTATAGGAGGTTCCACTAATCTTTGTATGCACTGTGAAAATGTCCCAATTTCCTATCCTCCCCATCACTTTCCTTTTGATCTTTTCGTTTTAGATTTTATTAGATTTGAAATTTTACTTGGTATGGATTGGTTAACTAAAAATGAATCTATTCTAGATTGTTTGAAGAGAATAGTTATAGTGAAGACAAAGTTAGGGAAACTCATAAAAATACCTTGTGAAGGTCCTAGTCCAAGAAGGGATAGTTTTCTTTATGCTTTAGATACATCCCAGACAGGATTAGAAACAATACCCGTTGTTAAAGAATTTGCAGATGTTTTTGAGGAAGTAAAAAGTTTGCCTCCACACTGAGAAATCGAATTCCGTATCGATTTAATTCCTGGTGCGATGCCAATTAAACAACAAGATAGAAGGATGGCTCCAAAAGAAAGGAATGAGTTGAATAACCAAACCCAAGAATTATTAAAGAAAGGACTGATAAGACCCAGCCATTCAAGTTGGGGATCAGCCGTAGTTTTTGTTGCTAAGTCAGATGGATCTTTGAGATTGTGAGTAGATTATCGAGATCTAAATAAGCAAACCATTAAGAACAAGTATCCTCTACCCCGAATAGACGACTTGTTTGACCAGTTACATGGAGCTCGAGTTTTCTCTAAAATGGACCTAGCTACAGGATTCCATCAGTTAAGGATCGCAGAAGATTACATCCATTTAACTGCATTCAAAGGTCCGAATACTTTCTATGTGTGGTTGGTTATGCCTTTTGGGCTGACTAATGCACCCGCTTATTTTGTTGACCTTATGAATAGAGTGTTTAGAGATGTGCTAAACAAATTCGTGTTTGTCTTTAACGACGATCCTCATCTACTCAAAGACAGAAGAAGAACATGCAAGGCATCTAGAAGCTGTGTTGGAGATATTGAGAAATAATGTGCTAAAAGCGAAATTCTCAAAGTGCCATTTTTAGGAGAAGGAGGTAAGATTCCTTGGACATATAATATCAAGGGATGAAATTTCAGTAGATCCAGGGAAAATTGCAGCTATCCAAGATTGGAAGCAACCACAAACTCCTAAAGAGATTCATAGCTTCTTAGGTTTGGCAGGATATTACAGAAGATTCGTTTAAGACTTCTCTAAAATTGCCTATCACCTAACGAAGTTGACAATGAAGGATGCTAAATTTATCTGGACTCCTAAGTGTGAAGAAGCTTTCCGAGAACTAAAGAGGAGATTGACAACCGCTCCAGTTTTAGCAATTATAAATGGGAATAGTGAATTGACCGTTTATACAGATGCTTGTGGAGAAGGAGTTGGTGCAATTTTAATGCAAGATAGGAAGGTGATTTCTTATGCAAGTAGACAGGTGAAGACGCATGAGAAGAATTATGCAACACACGACTTAGAATTATTAGCCGTTGTGTTCGCTCTAAAGATATAGAGACATTATTTGCTGGGTAAGAATCTTTTATAGTTTATCTCGATAAAACTTTGAATTGACCTTAGTAAATAATATTCCATCTTTTAGGTGAAAAATTCGAACTCTTCACGGACCTCAAATCTTTGAAGTATCTTTTCACCCAGAAGGATTTGAACATGAGACAGCAATGCTGGCTATAATTTCTCGCGTCATATGATCTAGATATTCTATATACACCAGGGAAAGCCACGTAGTAGCTGATGCATTGAGTAGGAAGTTATCTACTATTTTTTATTTGGTAGTAACTCCAACTCTTCAGGAGAAAATAACTAGCAAGCAAAAAGAAGATCGATTTCTAATGGAGATTATTGAAGATATACATAATGGAAGGAGTTCAAGCTTTAAAATAGACAACCATGGAGTACTGCGGTTAAATGGAAGAATTTGTGTTCCAGATGTTGGAAATCTTAAGCAAAGAAGTATTAGCTGAATGCCACACAGCCAAACTTAGCGTTCATCCAGAGATTTATAAGATGTACAAGGACATGAAGCGTACAATTTGGTGGAGAAGCATGAAGAGGGACATATCTATCTATGTCAGCCGTTGTGAAAATTGCCAAAGAATCAAAAGTGATCAACAAAAGACGGCAGGATTACTTCAACCTTTGGAGATTCCATCTTGGAAGTGGGATCAAATATCCATGGATTTCAATGATGGCTTACCTCGAACAAGGAAAGGAAATGAAGGCATTTGGGTTATCATAGACCGATTAACCAAAAGTGCACACTTTATTCCGGTAAATCCAACAAGAACTGCAGCAAGCCTTGTAGATATATATATGAAGGAGATTGTCCGATTGCATGGAGTTCCAAATAGTATAGTAAGCGATCGTGATCCAATCTTCACTTGTCAGTTTTGGAAAGCACTACAGACAACTTTGGGAACCAAGCTGAGTATAAGTACCGCATATCACCCCTAAATTGATGGACAGACGGAAAGAGTTAACCGTGTTTTGAAAGATCTTTTGAGAGCATGTATTCTAGATTTTGGAGGCTCATGGGAGAATCATTTACATTTAGTAGAGTTCTCGTATAATAATAGCTATCAAGCTAGTATCGGCATGGCACCGTATGAAGCTTTGTATGGTCGTCCATGTAAATCGCCAGCATGTTGGATAGAAACCAGAGATCGGTTAGTGCTTGGCCCAGACGTGATACGAGATGCTTTAGAGAAAGTTGATATGATTAGAAATAAGCTAAAAGAAGTCCAAAGTAGGCAGAAGAGTTATGAAGACCGAAGGCGTAGAAATCTGGAATTATCAGTTGGAGATTCAGTCGTTTTGAAAGTCTCTCCAATGAGAGGAGTAGTAAGATTTGGAAGAGCTGGAAAGTTAGCACCTCGATATATTGGACCTTTTCCCATTCTCGAACGAATTGGCCCACTAGCTTATCGAGTACAATTGCCTGAAAGATTGTCTGGTGTACATAATGTTTTTCACGTATCACATTTGCGGAAGCATATATATGACCCAGAACAAATCATAGAAACAGCTGCTCAGGATGACTTGTAGATAGAACCAAACTTAGCAGTTATTAGAAGACCGGTTCGAATCGTGGATCAAGATGAGAAACGATTAAGAAGGAAGGTTGTAAGGTTGGTAAAAGTTCAATGGAGCGGGGATGCTGGTGATTGCATATGGGAAGCAGAAGATAAAATGAGAAAAGCATATCCCGAGTTTAGGATCGATATATAGACTTTATCTATCATTTGAGTGTACTCACCGTCTGTGGTGTAGTCACTTATTGCACATATTCTGTTTTATTGAATATATATTTCCTTTTGAGCTATTTTCTTCTTATCTAATTTCGAGGACGAAATTCTTTTAAGTAGGAGAGAATGTAACGACCCAAAATTTAACCACTTCAAAATATAACATTTAAAGTGATTTTAAATATAAAATATAAGAGGTTTTATGATTCAAATAATATTAGATAGGATTTGAAAATAGAAATGTACATAAAAATAGTAACTTTTGCTTATATCGATAAAAGTGACAAAATCCTGATTTCAGAAAACTAAGTTTAAATGGTTTAATAAATTATTTTAATTTATTTATGAGTGTTTATATTTTTAAATGACGTTATAAAAATTTATTTTTAAATTTGGATTACATAAATAAATAGTTTAAATAAAACGTCAAAATATGACCGTAAAACATTTTGTCAAAAATCGACGTTTTATCGATTTAAAGTTGTCGCAACGTTGTTGCACCTTTATGTATACAATTTAATAAATTTGGTAACATATAAAGATAGTTAACAATTAACTAAACAAGGTTACTTTTAGTAATCTCACTTAGAAAATTCTAGAAAGTAATTAGCAAAAGTAAACTAAAAAAGAGAAAACACATGTCACATCAAAAGTGACATAAAGTAAAGAGAGTGACATAAAGTAAAGAGAAGTGACATAAAGTAAAGCAATCGTTCTTATTCTTTACTTAACTTTAAAGTATTTGAATTTTAAAAGTGTGATGTGACGTGGATGGTAAGTTTTGAATTAAATAAGTTTACTTAATTCTTAAGAAAGGTTATTTAAGTAAAAACACAAATTTATATTTTATTCTCAAATATTTTCTATAAATACATACCCACTTTCTCACTTTCTTTCACACTTCTTCTTCTCAAAATTTCAAGCTTCTTCTTACCTCCTTTAATGGCTTCTAACCTTAACAAAGTTATGCCAAAATATTTTCAAAAATAAAGTAAAGAAAATATCGACAAAACACCGTCGAACCACTTCAAACTCCTCCTCCTTCCTCACATTGCTCACGCCCTCTCTTCCTCCATTTGGCCGAACATTTTTAACCTTCTACAAGACAAGGAGAGCCATCTAAGTCGAAGCATTCAAGGAATCATAAGCTTAAAATGTCGAGTAGCGAAGCTATAGTCGATTTTCCATTCACCAAAACCAAACAAAGTGGGAACTCCTAATTTATATGTATTTATTTGATTATGATGTTGTGATATGTTTGTTTGGATGTTAATAATGATGTTTGATAAGTGTTTGAAAAAGAAAGCAACCTCCTTTAAGTCATTTGCAAAAGTTAGTAAGCAAATATGTACATAAATGAGAATTATGTGACATTGTAATGAAAATGTTGTTAAATTGATATGCAAGTTCATATGACATATTAGAATATGTTAAAATGATTATAAATATTATTTTGGATGTTTAATAGTTGTATATTAAATATATATGTTGAAACAAATCACGGATTTACACGACGTATAATCACATGGAAATCACTTTCCAAAAGAAATGAAATGTGATATGGAATCATTTATACCTTTGAAAAATGTTTGAAAATACATTAGAAATGATTCGTAAGTGTTTAAACTTGTTTCGACAAAGTTTGGACATGTATCTCAAAATACGCCAAAAATTTGACGCGTCGCGTAACGGTAGTTTGCGTTTTCGCGTCAAAAGTTCAAATGATCATACGAAGTGGAATATAGTTCAGAATTCTTTGAAGTAAGAATTTTTCGAATCCTTATATCCATATCTTTCATCAAAAAAGAGAAAATCAAAATTTAATCTTGTATATTTTGAAATATGGCAAAATCATTTTTCAAGAAAAATCTAGTTTTTGCACTAAATGACCAAAGTTGGAAATTGATAAAATAATCATTTTAAAGATATGAAATAAATTCTAAAAATCTTTTAAAAATGTTTTAAAAGTGATTAAGGTATAAAGATGGTTTTCTAAATGATATGAAAGTTGTTTTGAAGAATATAGCTTTTAAAGCCCTTTTTGCAACACTTTCTGTAAACGCTTTTCAATAACTTTTGAAATAAAGTTGAAAACTTAACAATTCTTTTCCAAATCCTTTGTAAATGTTTTTAAGTGAATAATAAAACATTTCAAAAGAAATTTGAATAATTTAACATTATATCAAAGATGGTTAAACAAATAGTTAAGTGATTTTAAAAGGGAAAATGAGTATGCGAAAACGGCTAGTATATGTGTCCTGCCTGTGAGATCTAAAAGTGGAAACAAGGTGTGTAACTAAGGCTAGGGATGGAGCAACCAGTGCCCTAAAACTTACCTGGCCTTAGTTTCCTCTTTTAGGCGAGGGGTGGAACATATCGAAAGGAAAGCCCGGATGCTTAACTTGGATTTTATAGAAATAATCTCCTTATACCCATCATTAAAATCCGAAGAGGGAACTTGTCCTATTCGTGGAATTTAAAAGGTGATCTCACCGTTATTCCGCCCATAGCACTCGTTGAATACGGAAGTTGATTTTGGATAAAAGTAGAATGATTTTTATAATCCTGTTTTCTCAAAAGATACTCTTTAGAAATGATTTGAGAAATATTCAAAAAGAGGTTTAAATGATTCCGTATTCACTAAAAGAATATTTTGAAAATATATATCTCTCGAAGGTATTTTGGTAAAGGAAAATGAATGAATCGAAAAACAATCACCTAATTACATCATTTTTATCGATGATTGGATTTCGAAGGAACCGGGGTCGGATTTGGTTAATTCCTATACGAAAACCACTTCGAACCAGTTTACGTGTTCGAAGAATGAAAATGTTTGAAGACGGAGATATTGAGATGAATAATAACGAGGGACTACTTGTTTATTAATTGGGGATAAACTCCCGATTCACTATATTGTAGCAGTGGTCTCTTTGTTATGAAAAACCTCAAAAACACAAGGGCTTCTCGCCTAGTAATGGCCGAGGAAAGTGCCATCGGTTTCGTTCGGTCCCAAAACAAACTTGTATGGATGAATGTCTGACCTTGCATTCCAAATCATAATGAGTGGTTTCCATAAAAGTATATCAGTCAGTGGCGGAGAAGACACCTTCTCTTAGCTTAACACCCTTTCCCGAGACATACGTGCTCAGGAAGTTATACGTTTGTAGAAATTAGTCGTGTGAATGTGGAATGGCTATGTGGCATTCAAAGTGAATGAATATGTGCTATACGAAAAGGTAATCGTAGCCTCGAGCCTCATCAACCGGAAATGACCGAAATAGGGTTAGATGCAGCAAGACTAAGTGGGTCATTCCCAAGTAGGGTATGATAATTCCCTTCTAGATATATTTCTTCCCGCTATGACGTTGGGAATGTAAATTAATGTGGAAGTATGCGAAGAGAGCTCTCGGATAAAGATCGGTAACGACCGGGGGATGACATATTCGGTACTATCTAGTTACACAGGTAGGCCGGTCTTGTGTTGGTAGATGGCATATGTTCTGTGCCTCGGGGCATCCATCTAGAGGTGTACCCATCGGAAGGTAGTCCTTTCACCAGGTCATTTGTATGGAAATCCATTCTCCAATAAGAACCTTCGGACTTGATTGTAAACCTAGTATGCTGGAATTTAATCAATGTAACAATTTCGGCTAAGATTAATAAGTTTATTTGAAAATGTTTTCAAAGAATGTCATTAAAAATAATATCCCTAAATTTTGCGTAATAAAGGGTTTTGGTTATCATAAGGTAAAAAACCCGTTCCGTGTTTATGTGCGGCGTGGTCTTATGAGATACCTTTTTGTTTTCAAAAATGCGTACTTTGAGTTCTCACACCAGTCCCATGACCGACCCAGAGTTTGTTTTCCCTTTAAGCTCTGGGTGCCCTATTTTTCGAGAAGCCGTGTAGTCAGGATACCTTAGGAGCATTTTGGAGCATGTTGGGGAGCATTTTGGACAAGTCTTTTGGAGCGATGAAGCTGAAGTACCTTATGTAGTTATCTACCCATTTTCCGCTGTGTTATGTAGTATGTATTTCTAGCAAATGTACGGATAGACGGTTATATCTATCCTGCTAGATATGTATTTGACTCTGATCATTATGTATAATCATAAACGTTGAATGCGATGTGAGATTCTATTATTCTGTTATCCTCTATCTTTATTTTCTTTTACACCCCTGATAACCTGCCTCCTCGGCACTTGGATTTATGACACGTGAATACCATGGATGTATTAGTATCGATTTCTGAGGATCGAGGAGACGGGTCGTCACAGCAGTAGCTCGAGTATTTTCTGTGTTCGACTCGAGATTTCTGTCGCATGTTCTTCTGGTTAGTGCTGTGAACTGATATAAGTTGCTGAGTAACTTATGTTTGAATTAATGAAAGTAAGCATTGTATTATAAACAAGTTTATAAAAGAAGCCAAAATACAAAGTTAAACTTGTTGTTTTGAGTAAATGTAAACCAAAACTTTAAAAAAGTGAATGTTAACCAAACTTATAAAAGTGTAAATTGAATTTATATTTCAAGTTTAAAATGTTTCAAGATGATTATTTTGAAAGTGATTATCTTAATTAAATTTTGAAATCCAATTTAAAAGAAATGTTTTGAATTTAAATATTGAACCAAAGTTCTAAGCAAAATTTTAAAGTAATGTTTAAAAACTTAAGTTTCAAATTTTGTTTAAAATGAATAAGTTTTAAGTTAGATAACTAAAGTATTTTAAATTTTAAATTTGTTTGCTAAATGCCTTATTTTCGAATAAGGTTATTGATATAATTTTGAAATCCAAATAGAGTAATTTGTTTTAAGGTTGTTAAAATTTGATTTATTCAAATAGTTTAATTATGAAGATAAATAGGGTTAATTTATCTTTGTTATTAACTTAAGAATACTTGATAAGAAAATGATTTGTAAATAAGTAAAAGATTAATTAAGATTAATGTTTTCTTAATTAATTAAGGATTTAGAAATATAAGAAGTTAATTAATTATTTAATTAGTTTTAGATAATTAGTTAATTGTTTATTTAATCTTTAGTAATCATTTAATTATGAATTAATTAAGTATATTTACTTAATGAAGTTATTAAGGATTGATTATTGAATGTAATTAAGAAGGTAATTACTTATGGAAGTAATTAAGGGAATACTCATGGGAGTAATTAAATTGGAGGTGATTAATGGGTAATCACTTGTTGTTATCAATTAAGGATTAATTAATTTAATTGTTTTGAAGTTAATTAATTATGGAGTAATTAATTATGAAATTAAGATTATTTAATGATGGAATTAATTATTTGTTAAGTAATTAATTAAGAGAGTAATCAAGAGTTATTAATGGAAGTAATTAGAAGATAATTACATATTTAAGTAATTAAGGCTTAATTACCTAATTACTTTAGTTAATTAATTAATGTGAATAATTAATGAATGAGATTAATTTAAGATTAATTACTAAGGGTAATTAATTAAATTGTAATTAATTAATAAAGTAATTAATTAGGGATTATTTATTAATTATTTTTTAAATTGATTAATAATTATTTAATAAAGTAATTAAAGATTAATTAATTAGATTAACTAATCAAAGTGTTTAATATAATTAATTAAGAAGTTAATTAATTAAGATAAGTAATTACAAGTTATTAATTACTGTTTATGATTAATGAGATGATTAATTATAAGTTAATTATTTAATTAATTAAAGAAATTATTAATTAATAAGGATCATTAGTTAATTAAGGAATTAATCAGGGTTGATTAATAAAAGTAATTAATTTAAGTGTGATTAATTAATTGTAATTAATTGAGGTTTAATGTAATTAATTATAATTAATTAATTAATGGAAGTTAATAAAGGATCATTAATTATTGTAATTAATGGTAGTAATTAAAGGTTAATTACTGAATATGGTTTAGAATAATTACTTGAATGTAGTTAAAAGTATATTTAATCAAAGAGGATTAATTAAAGATCATTAAGAGATGATTTATTTATTTATTTATTTATTTGGAATAAATAAATGAAGAAGGATTTTGGTAATCCAACTGATTAAGAGTTAATCAATTCTGTGTATGGATGATTGATTGATATTGGATGATTGGTTAAATTTGGATGATTGATATTGGTTGATACTGGATGATTTGGATGTCTCTGATATGTGATATGCTGCTTTGTGAGATGAATGTTTGTTATGAATTATCTTTGTGATAATGTGATTCATCTATCTGTTTATATCATCCTGAATATAAGTTAATTGTTTAAAACCATTAAAACAACTTGGACATTAAAATGGCGTTTGGTTTCGGTGAGACTGAGATCGGGTTTTCATATTTGGATATCCGAAAACCACATCGATTCCAATTAAACGTTAGGTCGTGAATCCAAGTGGAGCTTAGTGAAGACTCGAGGTGTAAGAACTATACGTCGGTATAACTCTGTGGGTGATTCCATAATGAGTTTGACGGAATAGTACTTACAGGTTCGATATGGTGATTTCAGAGTGCAAGGGTTATGGTCGTTGACTCTGAGGGTGATTCCAAAATGAGTGCAACGAGGTAGTGCCTTTGGTTTCGTTTGTACCCAGAACGAACTTGTATGGATTGAATGCTTTCAAAACATCGTCAGGTGGACGATGAGCATTCTAAGATAGATGTGTTCTATAAAGGTAATCGCAGCCTTAAGCCTCATCAACCGGAAATGGCTAAAACAGGGGAGGTGCAGCAAGGTTAAGTGGGTCATGCCCAAGTAGGACAAGATTTACCCCTATCTAGAGGTCCCTTTCTATTTCGGCTTATCACGTGGTGGTCTTGTTCGAGACTGTCCAGTAAGGGATGGTTCCGGCCTTGTGTTGCAGCGGAGCAGGCGTGCTCCTCGGTATGTTGATCTAGGCCACGTACTGTGATGGGCGGTACCCCAGTAGCCCTGCCATTGATGGAAATCCATTATTCCTACGAGACCCTACGGTTTTGTTTGTATTACCCACTTTTGTGGCTAGTAGCTGGAATTTAATGAATGCAACAATTTCGGCTATTTCATATTTACTTGAAAACCCTAGACACTATTATAATATCATTGGATTTCCGATCAAATGTTTTGGTTAGCGTAAGGTAAAAACTCTTCCATGTTTATGTGTGGGAAGTCTTACGTGATACCTTTTCTTTCAAAGGTATTTCTAAAGTTAAGCAATTTTAACCCGTTTACTCACACCAGACCCCTGTCTGACCCGAGTGTTTATTTTCTGTTTTATTAAACTCTTGGGTACATATATTATGTATGAGTAGTCAAGTGCTTCAGGTTAGCTTGAGGAATTCTGGAGGAGATATGGAGCAGGAGGCTTCCACGTGTAGATATATTATGGTTCCGCTGTGTTTGTATCTTGTGTACTTGAGTTGTATAGTTAGACAGATGTTTATAACCGTCTAATATGTGTTTCTTAAGTTGTGTACTCTGATGTAATGTGATAATGTGTAATATTTTATGTGATATATTATATTTTATTCGCTCCGCTGTGAGTTCTCTGATGTTGTTGTCTTTCTTCTTTCTCTTTCTTTTCTTCTTCTATCCCTTTCTTTCTTCATTGATGACGTGTCTTCCTGGTGATAGGAAGTCGGGTCATCACACAAGCATGTTTAGGTAAGGAGATAATATCATGGTATTTTTGAAGCAATTTACTATAAATACCCACACATATTCACACATTCATTCACATAATTCTACTTCTTCTTCTTTCTCTTCTTGAAGCTCTTTAATGGTTTGTAGTTCATAGAAAAAAATATAGAAAAGGTATGGCAAAATATTTCAAAATAAAGTAAAATATATACACATGTATATACCATGTCAATCCACTTCAAAACCAAGTGTAATAACCTCCTCTCCACCTTCCAAACTCACGGGCGCCACCTCCATAACCAAGGCCGATTGCAAGCTTAGGCTGTGGCTATCTCATTGTCCCGGGCTTGAATCCATAGACATTGGTTCGATCATAGCGAAGCTATAGTCTGTTTTCCTAAGTTTGATGGATAATAAAGGTGAGAAACTATATACATACACACACATACATACATACTTACATACATATATACATACATATTTACATACACACACATATATGTATAATGATGATGTGATATTATATAGTGATGATGTGGTATGATTACTATGGATGTTTTACTATGCTTTAATCATCAAACTTGGCCATTTACTATAGTTGTTTAGTTGTGTTAACAAGTCACGTTAAATACACGTCGATATTACATAAGGAAATTACTTTTCGAATTAAGTTATAAAAGTGATGTGGAATCATTACAAAATAGTCGCGCTTGGCAGTTCGAAAACCAAAGCGACAAAATCTTTAAAAACTGTTTTTTTACTCTATAAAATGATGAAATAAATTCTATAAATATTTTAAAATTTTTTAAAAGATATTTTAGTTATAAAAATGGATTTCTAAATGATAGAAAAGTTGTTTTGACCAAACAAGCTTTAAAGCGCTATTCACGGCGCTTTTGCAACGCTTTTAATAACTTTTAAAATTTGGCATAAACTTAGGTATTCTTTCTCAAATATTTTATAAATGTTTCCAAATAAACAGTGAAGTGTTTTAAGTTGCTTTGAAGGTTTTATAATTTACGTTAAAAAGTTTAAGTAAATTATTTAAAGAAAAGCTGTTATAATTAAGTGATTTAATCTTGGCTCTAAAAGCCGATAGGTAGACTAGATTTTTCTATTTGTGAGATCCAGATGGTAGGTGCTTAACTAAGGAGATGTTCAGGAGAAACCTGTGCCCTGCCTCACTTAGCCTCTTTCTTAGGCGAAGGATAGATAAGGTCAAAACCTTGGAAACGTGACAAGTATAAAAGATTCAATTTTCCAAATTTAATACAACTTGGATTGTATAGAAATAACCCTCTTATACTTGGTGTTAAATTCCTAGGAGGGAACTCATATTATTCGTGTGAATTTAAAAGGTGATTTCACCGCTATTCAAAGGATAGTAAAGTTTGAATACGAAAATTGATGTTGAGTAGAATTAATATAATTTCTATGGATTTATTTTACTTGAATACTAACTAATTAGGATTTGCCATCTTAGATAGCATGGTTTCAACTATTATAAAGATATTTATTTGAAATGAGAAATCTTTTGTTGCGATTTAAATAAATGATTTGGAATTATTTTAATTCCTATGGATCCTTTGACTTAAAATTAATTGTTTTGGGTTCACAGTAAGCGAAGTCTTAAATAACATTGTTTTTTACCTGTTTAAAAGTTATGATTTGGAAATCTTTGTTAAGATTTAAATAAATAATATGGAGATATTTTCCTAAATAGAGGATGAAATGATTTGAAATTATTCCAAGATTTTAAAAGGTTTAATTAAACAAAGATTTGATAAATGAGTTTAATGATTCTATATATACCGAGACGAAAGATTTTAAAGATATATATCTCTAGAAGATATTTTTGATAAAGGGAAAGTAATTAATCAAATGATAATCACTATTTACTTAACATCTTTTCATCGATGATTGGTTCGAAGGAATTGGGGTCGAATTTCGGTAATTCTAATCCAAAAACCACTCTAAACCAATTTACGAGTTCGAAAGTGAAGATATATGGAAGACAAATGAAGTTGAAGGTAGGGATCTTCATAATGGAAGGACTACTTGTTGATAATTTTAGAGTGGCTCCTGAGATAAATAAATATAGTGGTCTAATCATTCTAGGATCTTCGTATGCAAGGACTACTCGCTACTAATCCTAGGAGTAATTCCCGATAGAATGCGGTAGGAGAGTACCTTCAATTTCTCCTGTTCATGAAAAATATGTATGGATGAATCTTCGACATTACATTTCTAAGAATATAGTGTATTGATCTCTATAAATTTACATCTGTTAGGAGGTAACCTCTTATACTTAACGCCCTTCTGGTGACGTACGCGCTTTGAAGTTATACTTTTGTTAAATCAATAGAGTGTTGTTGGAAATGGCAAGTGGCAGTTTATGTGAAAATGTTCTAATAAAGGTTAAGTTACCCCAAGCTTCACACCCAGAGAATCATAAAATAGGGGGTGCTTTATGCTTAAGTGGTTCGCTACCACTAGGGTATGATATCACCTTTCTAGATTTATTTATTTTTACCCGCTATAACGTTAGGTTTAAACTTCATGGTGTATGCTATAAGACGTCTTGGAAAGTACGGGGACAGCAGAGTGATATCATATCCGGTCCTATCCGCCACCAGATAGGTCTACGGATTGGTTGGTCTTAATTCGCAGAGGTTTCAAAGATGTCAATCCTCGGTACATTCCTCTAGAGATGTACTGTATGGAAGGTAGTCCCATACTTTGCCATTCATTGGAAATCCATTCTTCAATAAGTGCCTTCGAACTTAGTTGTAAACCTATTATGCCGTCAAATTTAACCACTGTAACAATTTCGGCTATTTAAATATGCTATTTGAAAGGTTTTTTCACAGAATGTTATTAAAAATAATAGCACTAGATTTTACATAGAAATGATTTGGTTATCATAAAGTAAATACCTATTCCATGTTTATGTGCAGCGTGATCTTATGAGATACCTTTTGTTTTCAAATGCTCGTATTTTGCGTTTCTCACACTAGTCCCATGACTGACCCAGAGTTATTTTCTTTCCCTTAAACTCTAGGTGCCTTATTTTTTCAGGAAATCTAGTAGTCAATTTTAGTTTGGAACATTTTGAAAGAGCTTGTATCATAGAGCTAGAAGATTCTTTTGAAGATTGTTATCCATTTCCACCACACTCACGTACTTGTGTATTCCATATTTGTAAGGACAGATATTTATAACTGTTCATCTTGATATTAAGTTAAAATCAAATAAGTGCACTTAAAATTTTTCGCTGTAAAGATTATATGTTGAATTAATATATGTTATTCCATTTGTGTAAGATTCTGTTCAGTATCTTTATTTTCTTTTCCCCATAGCTATCCACCTTTTCATTCAAATCAAGTTGGACATGTTGGTTTATTGTCAACTTAATGTACTTAATTATGGCTTATTACTGTGAAGGTAAAAGAAGGAACAGAGTATGAAGAGATAAAGCAGTACATATTCGAATGAAATGGTTGGCTCCGTAAGGATGGAGATTGTTTATACTTGATGGTGATGGATTAAGGGGTGAAGTGCTAGGTGAGTGCCATCATTCAAAATTGACTGCACAAGTAGATGTTAATAATTTATACCTTGATATGAGGCAGACCTTTATTGGAAAGGAAGGAAAAGACATGTCAATGAATTCATCTTGAAATGCATAAACTACTAGTTGGTGAATGCAAAGTTGAAGAAGCCAACTATTTTGGTGCAACCACTTGAGATTCTTGAATGGAAGTGAGAATGGGTATCAATGGACTTCATTAATGGATTATTGAGGACCAGAGGAGGGTACGATTGCATCTGGGTCATAAAATATAGATTGATGAAGAGTGCCAGTTTGTACATGTAAATTCTGTTAGGACGACATCAAAATTGGCCAAGTTGTATGTGAAATTTGTTATGCGATTTCATGGTGTGCTAAAGAGCATAATGTGTGACCGAGACCCTTTATTCACCGATAGATTTTGGAAGAGCTTACAGGAGGTGCTAGGGCTGGAGTTGCACCTGAGTACGTCTTATCACCCACAAACTAATGGGCATACCGAGTGTGTGAATCATATCTTAGAGGATCTCTTGCGAGCTTGCAAACTCCACTTTGAAGGCTCATGGTATGGTCACTTTCATTTAGTAGAGTTTGCATATAGCACTGGTTACCGGTCTAGCATCGGTAAGACACCATTCAAGGCATTATGTAGCCAATCGTGTAACGCTCTTCATGCTGGTGGAAAGCGGACAAGAAACTATTATTGGGGCCAAAAATGATGAAGGAGACGTTGAAGACAATCAAGATCATTCGATAGTGAATTGTGTTATTGTTGGGAGTCTTAAGAGATCCCAAACAAGTTGCATAGGATTGGGTGTTGAAGTGAGTAGTCAAAATCATGTCAACATTTGTGTCAAAACAAGTTCGGGTTAGTTGCAAAACACGTCGATGATGATCTACTTTGGGCTTGAGCTTACAGTACTTTAAGAAATTTGTGTTGGAGCTTCAGGCCAACTAAAAGACAAGAGGTTTGGAGTTTATTGTCTTAGAAAATTGCGGTTAAGGAAAGATGTCAGCACCAGTAGATTGGGCCCAAGATGAATCTGCTGCTGCTTTAGGATGACATAAACAAGGCTTCAAGTTAGTGTGTCAATAAGAAAACATAGCCAATTTGACTAAGTAAAGCATACCAGCATCGACATGTCCAATCATGCAAATACCGACATGATTGGATGTTGATTAGTCATGTTTAAACTTCATAGGGGTGCGGATGATGCTTCATGGAGTGTGTCATGCTTGTCCATTCGTTCATTCGAATCTGAATTAATGTTCTGATGTGACAAACGGTTTTTTTCATTTTCCAAGCAAGGACATGATGCTTGGACGTGATAACTTCAGGAATTTGATGAGATGACTCTACGATATGGGGTGGATGTAATAGAGATGTTACAATGATGATGACTCAAAGAAGATGGAGTTGTATTTGAAAGAGGACAACTCAATGAGGATGTAGATGTACTTTGATGATGACGACTCGATAATGATGGAGTCATGATGATGGATCCATAAGGACAAGTTCAATGAGGATGGAATTTACGGGTGGAAAAGATAAGGTGTTCTACTATAGATATGAATGAAAATAGAATGAGGATGTATACAATTATCATGACATATGCAAAGGATATATGAAAACGCTCACTTGGATATGAGGATGTGGTACCTCGAATCGAGGAAGGGATATGCATACCCTAGGTATGAGGATGTAGTTCCTTGGATTGATGTTCTGAATCAAAATAAGCATGAATATCATTATGTTTGGAGTCACGATAGTTATCTGATTTACGTATTGTTATATTTATTTTGTGAAAATACATGCGTAGTTAGGTCTAATGGAATCTAGACTGATGGCTAGTCTTTCTAGGATGATGGCTTCATTATAAGAAGTACGACGAAGAATTTTTAGAAATGGACTATCAAGAGGCCAAAACAACCTCAAAATGGATGAAATTATCATCTCGGGAAGCCGTCTAAGATAGTGACAAAACTTAAAGCATCAGGACTAGAAAAATGAGGTGACGTGCGCCGATAAGTTTTATGGCAATCTGATGTACCGTGTGATTGCACAAGCTCGAGACGTGTGGCAATTCATTTAAGATATTAAATAATATATAAGTGCATACATACATATACATACATGCATACATAGATATATGTGTCCACATATTCACACAAAACTTTTCCTCCTACTTTTCTTTCTCCTTCAAAATACCAAGAAAAGTGGAAATTGGGTTTGCACCAAATCCACGATCAACAATCCATGTTAAATGATGATATTAGATCCATTGAACTCATGGTGAGAAGGGATTTGAATCTATGTTAGTTTTGGCATATATGGCGTTGGTAGGGGAAGTCGACATCATGGAGCCACGTGTTAGGGTTGGGTTTTGGCATCGATGAAGAAGGTGGTATGCGAAACGGTGAGCACAGTTGTGTTTCTCTCGGTAGCGTGCATCCTCATGCACTAATTGATGGACCTTCGGTCATCAATAGAGTATCACGATATTTAGAGGCCAAAGGCAGGGGACAGGGTGCGATTTGGAGGGAAGCATTGAAGTCAACGAGCTAGGGTCCGATTCGGAGAACGCATGAAGTAAAGCACTGATGTGCACGTAAATGTGAATATTTATACTTCCATATTTAATCTAATTTAATTAAATAAATGAGCATATAGTGTATTTTAATATGTTTAAACCAAAATTTCAATTATTTTCAAACCATCATTTATTTATCTTCGTATATGGGTAAAATGGTCATTTTGTGCAAATATTAGTTTTAAGAATATTTATTTGTGCATTTTCTTTTTATTTGTAGGAATTAGAATGAAAATATAAAGAAGTATTCATGGAAATATGTACGCATAAGTAAAGAAGGCAAAATGAAGATAGAAATAAATCATTTCATGCAACACGAAGGACTCCACCTACCCACTTACCATGATCCCCTATTAAGAGCTAATGCACATGATTAAAGCTACATGCAAATTTAAATGGAGGATTATGCTCAAGCTAACGATTTCTTGAAGGTTACATTTCCTAAGAGGGTATTTTGGGTAGTCCCTTAAAATATGCATTATGGTTTTAGGCATGTATAAATACCCCTTATGTTTCATGTAATGGACTATTAGCCTCCTCTTTAGTTAGTTTAGTTGTAGGTACAAATTATAAATATAAACTCTCCCCCTTTCATAGCTTCTTAGCCTTTTCTCTTATGTAATTTTCTTATATGCAATTTTAATTCATGCACTTTTCTTTTATGCTCTTTTCTTGTTTATTTTCTTTCATGTTAGTAGTTTACTTCTCTTTCTTTATGCTAGTAGATTAGCATTTAGTTTATATTAATTGGCTTGCATTTTTCTCTTGTTTTTGTTTCATATTATAATCTACATTTATGTAATGATAACAAATATGAGAAGCTAAACCCCTTCAATATAGTGGTAATGAAGCTCTCTTAACCATGAGATTCAACATTTTGCTAATTTTTGATCTTTTTTTGTGCTTAATGGAAATGTTTGAATGGGCAAATATTTGATTGCTAGTTTGAATTTGATAGCCTATACTATTGACACCAAATAAGCTATGCTTAAACAAACACAAACACAAATTACCTCTTCATTTACATATGATTATGGTAATGAAGTGAATTGTACAATCAAAATTTGGTGGTCTATATTAGTAATCAATAGTGGATAGATCATGCTTAGAATTTATTTTATTTTCAATTTCATGAGACTTAACAAGTGGTTTAGTGGGTGTGTTATAGTTTGATGGTTTTTGTTAAGCTAATTAATAGCACAAAAGGCCATATTTATGATAAACACATCAACTAACTTCACTAATGACCAAAAAGAGAGATTGTAATTTCATTGTGTTTATTTATGTGATCATGAGAAGGAATTTGCCTCCAAATTGCCTTCTACTATCATATTTTTATCCACTTTTAGCTTTTATTAGTTTTTAGAAATTTGTAGTTGACATATGTCAAATTTTAGTTTAATTTGATTGAACAGAAATTTTAGATCAACACAATTCCCTACGGATCGATCCGTACTGGCCACATACTAAAATTGTATACTATATGCTTGCGGTATTTTTAATTATAATTTTTAAGGTAGTTTTCTAAATCGATAAAAAATTCCACCGTTAAATAAGCACGTAGGAATCGATGGTTCATCATTTCATGGTATATAGGTAGAGAATTTGAGGAGACAATATGTGCCTGTATGGGTTTGTTGTGCATGTTTATTTGTAGGAGTATTTGGGGAAGGAGGAGTTTAAGGGGAAATGATGTAACTAATAAATTATAGTTAATTAATAAAGTGATTATCTGATTCATATTTAATTCATATCTTTTTCATACGAGGTCCAATTGGCATGCAGTCTTCATCATAGCACTCTAGTGAGAATATCCATGACATGGTATATTATTGGACTAGATTAGGACACTTAATAAATTATAGCTCAAATGAGCAGAATTAATAAGTATAAATCCTTGTAATTATATATATTAGAAATATTACTTAAATGATGCAGAATGATATACACATGTAATTATTCCCCTAGTTGATTAGATTAGTTTGAGTAGATATTCGAGAAAGTTGGTTAAGAACCCTTATATATATTATGTTCTATTCCTATTGAATAGAGTTAGTTAGAGTTGTTATTAATTAACAACATAGATAGAAATTAATTAAACTCTAATTTTTATTGTATTATTGATAAAAATATTATTATATATTTTATTACTAATCGAAAGTTAAGAGTATGGATCTTAAAAATAAGTTAGATGGCTACATCAATGGTTTTGGAAAGTTAACTTATCTTAAAATGGTTTTGAAGTATTTTTGGCATTGATAATGATTTATTAAGGTGTAATTCAATAATTAACTTATGAGTGAATTTTTGTAATGAAAAGTTTGTAAATTACAAAAGAGGTATTGTATTATTTAATTGGGTTGGATTAATGTTATAAAATCCCGAATATTTTTATAACATGGCTTACTAACTTTGGACCTTAAGAAATAGTTGGTGATATACATATATATGTATATATGTATATGTGTGTGTGTACGCGCACGCGCATGCACACATACATGCATATGTATACACACACACACATATATAGCTATATAATGTTTTGAGGTCTTGTTGATAGTTAAACTCAATTTTAATAAATGGATTAAGTGATATTAAGCCAGAACATGATAGATAGGCAAGTATATAATTCTATAAAATAAGTTGGAGACCTTCATAAAATACTATAAAGAGAAGTGATTTGGATAAATATAAACAATAGGGTTGTTAGATTAATTTCTTGAGTAAGATACATTTGGTTGGATTGGACGTTAGGATTTATATGAGTTGCTTGATGGTGTTGATAGGTTGATTTATCTATATGGTTGTATGAGACTGGTTCTAAGTGGTGCTGATCTAGGCAGGGAGTGGTAATGAGGGATTTTATCCCCGTTCCGGACACAAGTTGGCATGAGGCTTTGGCATGACTTTGGGAAGATTTAGGCTACTCAAGAAAATGGAACGCAAGAAAAAGCTCGAGATTCAAATAAAATATAAAGGGAATTGGTTGCAAGGTCACATCTAGTGAGCATGTACGATTGACCAAAGTAAGTATGTACCACTTGGCTTTAACCTTGGGGTACATATGTTTAATTAGTGATACCAGTCTTACGTTTGTGATTCTACCTGTTATTGGTATTATATTGGAGGTCATATTTATTGTTAGTTTTTCAATAGTGATCATATGTATAGACAGATGATGAGGAGGTATTGGTCTTCGTTCTTGATAGATGTTTATAATTACGTTATGTTATGTAACGACACGGAATTTTGGTCGTTAGATTTTGAACATTTAATTCATTTTAAATGTTGAATGTGAATTATAATTTGATTTTGAATAAGAAGATTTTGGTTAAATTAATGAAGTTAGTTAAATTTCTAATATGACAATTCAATTGAATTTGAATAATAATAATAATCAAATATTTAGAATTGGGATGATTTGTGATTTTGGATGTAAATGGTTATGAAAATGGTTTCTAAGATTTATTTTAAGTCTAGTTTGATTTGAATTTTGATATTGGACTTTTGGGTGGAATTAAAAGTCGATAAGCTAAATTTGGAATTTTTATATTAATTTAATAATGGAAATTAATATATAATAACAATGCGAAGAATCAGATTTTGATTTGAAATGAATCAGAATGCTTTCTAATGTGATTATAGATTCTATATGATTTATAATTAAGTTAGTAAAATTTTAAAAGTGAAATTTTAAGTGATTTCGACAATTTCGAAAATCGCTCGATTTAATCGACGAGTTAAAATAGCCTTCCGGGGCACAATCTCGGAATTCGACAAAACTAGTTCCATTGGATCCGTAATAGTTAGTTATTATCGAATTTCAATCTTCGTAGTGTTTGGAGTTACCGTTTGCTCGTACATGTGAGAAACGCGTTGAAATTAAAATCGATAATTTAATATTTTAAATCGATTCAAAACGCTATCTTCCACATATGATCAAATTAGCCTCCAAAACACGTTCCGTTATGTTCGTAGTGTGGATAAAACCTTATAAATGCCTGTCGGCACGTTTCAATTGGAATTCGTTCGAAAAGTTAAGTAATTTGTGAATATATTATTAAATTAATATATATAAACGTATATATATGCTCAAGCAGTGAAACCCTAGGAGATATTCGTAACCGCTGTCTCTTTAACGCCATTGGCTGAAATCATTCCTCGCTCTTCCTCATTTATCTCTCCATCCATCGACTATCGTCGAAAACTTCCAACTAGGAAGTCGTAGAGCATAGCGAGGTCGTGACTTTGAACGTTGTGATCAAATATCTTAGGGTAGATAGTCGGGAATCGTGTCACGAAGGGCATAAATTTGTGCGTGAATCTCAAGGCATACATGGCATCGAGTTTTCCGTGGCTCCAGGCGCTAGTGCAGTCAAGTGAAGAGCTCCATGCGGCGGTAGTTGATGGGTGTATGGCGAAAGGGTGGGGCGCGATAGTCGATTGAAGTTAGCGGCTGATGGTTCAAAACCCTAGAACGATGCTAGAAGAAGAAGGTTAAGCAGTCGTGATTTCCCTTTCCAGATTGAACGGCCACGATCTAGTTTGGTATATATATAAAAAAGAAATTTTGTTTTAAATTGGTAATAACTTATAAATTTCATATCTTGTGCATACATTATCAGATTCCGACGAAACAAGAAGCCCTAGAATAGCAGCGACGCGATCTACGCGCTGCAGCAAGTCCGAAGACATTTGGAGCATGTGGCAATTTTATATTAAATCGAATGGTTCGATTTAATTTAAATTTAAACGCTCGTCGAAACTCAAGGTGAGTTAATCTCACTCACATCTGGAATTTCCAGTTAATTTAAATAGTTAAAATTTAAACGAATGATTGATTGGTTGAATGTGAATATTATCAGTCTGAATACGATATTTTATCTGTTGTGCTAACATCTGTGGATGCAGGGAAACAGGTTGGAGGGATCCAACCGGATTCCTCACAATATAGAAATTATTTTCATAATTGACGATGCATTTTATTTATATACTATGGTAGATTAATTTGGAAATTAAATTGTGCTGTGTTATGATTGGATAAGTATAATTTGGAATTTTAAAATATAAATAAAATAAATTGGAATTAAAAGAGAATAGAAAGGGGAATTTTGAGTAATGAATTTAAGGGAATTAAATTCAATAAATTGGTTGAAATTTGAAGTGTTTTGAAATTGTGATTTAAAAAGGAAATGCGAATTGCTTTAAAAATAATAGTGAGATATTTTTTTGGGACGAGAAGTGTATTTTTCCTGGAAACTAAGTATGTTTCAAAGGAAAGTTTTCGAAGTATAAACTAGAAAGTTTTAAAGGTGTTTTTAGAATATTTTAGAAAATTTATATTTTTAATCATTTTTTTAGTGAAAGTAAATATTTAATTAAGTAATTATGGTATTTAAATGTTTAAAGGTAAATTAATATTATGTTTTCTAAAGGAAACTTTTAATATAAATACTTGGTATAATAACTTTATATAAAAGGAAATTTTTGATTTAAGTTACTCAAGAAACTTGTGAGGATTTTCAAAAGTATAATTTAGATAAAGAATTTAGTAATCATATTTTAAATACTTTAAGTACATTTTGAAAGTGATTTCTAGGAAATAGAAACGTGTTTAAAAATAAAAGGAGTTTATTTGTAAAGTGTGGAAAGGAATTTACGAGATAAACGTAAAATTGAATTGAGATAAATCAAGCAGGATTTATAAAAAGAATTCTTTGGTTTATTCTGGAATGGAAGTGTATTTCCCTGAAAAGCCAAGTACGTTTCAAAACAATTTTTTTAAGTGAATGTTAAAAGTTTTAAATTTGTTTTTAAAGGAATGTTTTTAAGAAATTATTTAAGTTGTTAAGTGTTAAAGGTAAATAGTATTAAAACAGTTATAATAGTAATTATTTTAAAGGGGTCATGGGTATTATGCTTAAAGATAATTTTTAATTTTTATAGTTTATAGAATAGTTTTATTTTAAGAGTAAGTTTGGTTAAAGTATTATTTGAAACTTGAATAGAATTTCATAGCTCCTATTTTCAAAAATTTAGTTAGCTTAACCTTTACTTTAAAGAAAATAGTTTATATTTTATAAAGCAGTTTTATTCAAAATATTTTTAAAAGTATATGTATATATATATTTTAAATTAAGTATGTAAGTAGTTTTAATGTAAATGTTTTAATGTATTTTCAAGAATAAAGAATTTAAATTATTTTAAATCTTAAGTATTGGTACTTGGATGTTTTCAGAGAAAGTAAAGATATGAGAATTTATTCCATGAGAAGAGTTGGGTTTGAAAACTGTTTTCAAAAGGGTTTGAAAATAGAAATATGTCTTGCAAAGATATTTTTGAGGAAAATAAATAATGTAGAAAATTATTATTGTGTGATGGATGTTTGTGAATGTTAATTGATAGTCAAATCACCGACTATCAATATTGGCCAATGCGTTGATCGTTTCGAAGAGATTGGGATCGTGATTTAGTCCTTGAAAACCACTTCGATCCGGTTTGTATGTTTATGTAGGAAAAATGAGTTCGGAGTCGAAGATGGAGCAGTGACGTGCAAGGGATAGTCGCTACTAATCCTGAGAATGTTTCCAAAATGCATGTAGTAGGAGTAGTGCCTTCGTTTCTGTTCGAACCCGAGACGGACTTGTATGGACGAATGCTTTTGGAACATCATCAGGTGGACGATGGACATTCTAAGTGAAACGTTCTAAAAGGTAACGCTTAGCCTCAAGCCTCATCAACCGGGAGTGACTAAAAATCAGGGGATATGTAGCAAGGCTATGTTGGTAGCACCCATTAGGGTGAAGTCATCCCTGTCTAGATGTCCATTTTTATTCGGCTTAGTGGTGGGGTTGCTGATCCCAACCGTGGGGTGATCTTACTCGGGATTATCCAGTAAGGGGTATTCCTGGTCTTGTGTTGTAGGGGATTGGGAGTAATTCTCGGTACGGTGATCTAGGCCACGTACTGTGACAGGTGGTACCCCAGTGCCTAGTCATTAGTTGGAAATCCATTCTCCCTACATGCCTTTACGATTTTGTTTGTATACCTATTAGCTGGAATTTAATAAAGGTAACAATTTTGGCTATTTGAAAAAGTATTTGTAAATATAGACACTATTATAATATCAGAGGATTTTATAAGAAATGTTTTAGCCATCGTAAGGTAAAATCCCAACATGTTTATTTGTGGCGTGGTCTTATGAGATGCTTTTGATTTTCAAAGGTTTTTTGAACTTTAAAAATCAATTCAGGTGTATTTTTATCAACTGGTATTCCAGACTGACTCGGGTGTTATTTCATTATAATGCTCGGGTCAGACCGAGTATTATAGATTACAGGATAGGATGCTATGGAGCTCAGGAGAGGAGCTGGAGACTGAGATGTATTATCCGTACTTGTTTATATCCACTGCCGTGATTGTATGAAATTTTCAGGCTGGTAATTGTTGTTTGTTTGTGATACTCTGATAATGTAATATATAAAATAGATATAGTTTTCATTTTGTGTAAAGACCTGTTATTGACTATTATATTTTGTTCCGCTGTGAATGTGAGATTCTGTTATTGTTTAGCTCCTTCTTTCTTCTATCTTCTTTCTTTTCCCTCAACAATCCATATTTTCCTGCACTCGAGGGTCGGCATATTATACTGTGGTGTATTTTGTGTCGATTCGAAGGTCGAGAAGGGCGGGTCGTCACATGTTATATTTGATGTATACATATATCTAGATGGCATCTGTGTTCCATCATGGTCCTGATAGTGCATTATGTGGTATACGACTGCCATTCTCTTTTTGCTAGAGGCATATGTAAATTAGTTAAGAAATCCACGATGACTAGGAAGGAGGAGGTAGTGACGATCATCTTCTAGTGGGTCGTATATCACGTATGCTCATATGGAGTACGGTGAGATTCATATAGGTCTTAGGTATGTAGAGTAGATCATACATCACCTATGCTTAATGAGTGACATTGTGAGATTTACACGAATTCGATCATAATGTATGTGACTCAGGGTCCGTTGTATAATTCGATGCAGACTTTATTTATTATAGGGACTAGCTTTCAGGTATATAGAGCAGGTCATATATCAAGTATGCTCGATGAAGGACATAGGGAGATCTACGTGAGTTTGATCACATTTTAAGCGGTTTGGGGTCTATGATACAATTCCGTATTGACTCTATTCACTTTTGACCCTCGATGGGAATCATTGGATCATATTAGATGTCCATAGTGGACTTTACTCATTAGCAATGATGAGTATTAATTTGCACACATTATTTGACGTATATCGTGTTGGAACTAGGCCAGCCCCCGCTAGATGCTATGGGTGAATTCAAAATATTTCCCTTATTCGATCTATATCGGACTTATGAAGTCTAATTTATTTAGAACATTTCTAAATTATATTTAATTAAAACATATTATTTTATTTAAATCTATAAATTATAGACAATTTTATTTGATTTATATTTCAAACATATAAATGTACACATATGTATCATATACATAAATGTATGCGTGTGCATGTGTAACATGATAATCCATGCAAGGTATAACATGCCCATATATAGATGTTGAGATCTACATCACAATGGACATATTAGCTTATCCAATATGTATTGCATGTATTCTAGCTATATGTACGTATTTAAACTTATTATTTACATACATATTATAAATCCACACACATATATATAAATATACAATATATATATATATACACACGTGTGTGTGTGTTTGTAAAATTTATATATAAGTATAGGATTGAACTAAATATTGGAATAATATGTATAAATACATAAGATATAAACAAATATTTTTTTGAACTACACACACACACACATATTTATTCATAAGCATATTTATAATATCTAAATGTGTACATATATGTTTACTAATTTTTTTTATTTTAAACAGTTCCAGATCGTATGCATAACAAAATAAAATTTTATTATAGATTTCATTATATGAAAATATAAAAAATTGATTTATTAGTCAAAAATCAATAAAATATCAATAATAATTTTTTGAAGTATTTTATTCAAATTCTAAATTCCCAAAAAATATAATATGATATTTTAAGGTTTTAAAAAAGTTTCAAAATTTTTCTCGATCAAAATTTATATTTTATTAATTAATTATTTTTCGCCGTATATTGTAATAATTTTTAAAAATAGGAAAAATGATTTTTTAGTTCTCATTTTCTATTCCATAGCTTATTTCATGATAAGATAATTTTATAAAATTTAAAAGTTAATTTTGGAAATATATTTATTTTATATGAATTATTTAAATAGTATATTGATTTAAATAATATTAAATAATAGTAAATAATTGTCAAAAATATTTTACAACTGCCAAAAGTAATAATTACGGTAAATGTACATGTATCAAATTGTATTTTCAATTATTACTAAGAAATAATGTTATAATTAAATAAAAACCACAAAAGTGTAATTAAATGATATAGTTATATGTATATATTAATTAATAAAAATAATAATTATTATTAAAATTAAAATCTTCGGCTATGTGTATCGATTCTATATGTGAAAAATTATTTTTAAAAATGATTACATACATATAACCACTCTAGTATGTGGTAACATCAATACTATAAGAATCGTCATCTAACTAATAATATAATAATAATATATATAAATAATAAAATATTGTGCAGAAATTTTAAACTATTTAGTACAGTACAAACATACAAAAAACTAATGCCTTGAAGCATACCTTTTAATGATAAACTCTCTCTCATTTGAAAACTTTTCAATTTGACACCTTGCTAATCCTTGAACCGTAGACCTTTGACTATCAAATAGTGTGAAGACCCGCAAATCCGTACTCCTTGAAAATACACTAATCTCCATAGATTAACTCAAGATGAACGGAAATACGAATTCTCAGTGTTTAAGAAAAAGAAAGAGGTAGAAGAAGAGAGAAAGATAGGACATAACAGAAAAAAGAGCAGAACAATAACAGAATCTCACAATCGCAGCGGAACAACATATAATACATAAATGAATAATCTTTAAACAAAGAACTATATCAGTTATTACATTTTAAACATTACATTACATCATCAGAGTATAAAACAACAAACAACAACAAACAGCGGAAAAAGAAAATACTATATACAAGTAATATGCCATGCCATCCATCTTGCCTCCAGCAACTCCTGAATTCCAGAATATCCTAATAAACCTTAACTCTTGACTGCCCGTGTGGAAATTGGTGGGCACACAGAGTTTAGGAAGGAAAACAATAAACTCCGAGTCAGTCATGTGACTGATGTGAGAACTCAAAACAGTTTATTTATCTTTAAAATCAAAATAGAGGAATATTTTTAAAGTCAATTTGCAATGCTTTTAAAAATGAGACTACCATAAGGCCTCCCGCACACACACACACACACAATGCAAACGCAGAATCGGAGGAGATTTCTCCTTATGATAGTCAAAGATGCTTGATACGCATTAAAAAGAAACATATGATATTATTACTAGTGCATAGTGTAGGAAAAATTCATTTCAAAAATAAAGATATAAATCTTAGCCAGCATAGACATTTTGCACTTATGCCTACTATAACTACCATGTTCAATAGCAGGTTACCGCCACATTCCATGGCGGGTTATACAACTAAAACCGTACAAGATCGTATTGTTTCTTTGGATTTCCAACAAATGGTCAGGCCAAGAAACTTCCCATTGCCACATGAGAACGCCTCTGGAAGGACGTCCCCGAGAACCAAACCGGATCTCTGCCAACACAAGGCCGGGTTACCCCTAACTGGATAACTACTTACACGAGTATGCCATCCCCCGGTCCTTTGGGACCTTTAACCGAGCGCTCGTAATCAACATCACACCAAAATAATAAGTGTTTAAACATGAGTAAGTATCTGGGCTCCATACCATGATACCACGCTTTTAAAGAAGGAAATGCACATACCCTAAAGGGAGCTACCCCTCATAACCTTGCCGCATCTTTCCTGTTTTGACCATTCCGAGGTGTGAGGCTCGACGAAGTCTCGTCCACAAAGCCACGCTTTATACAAAAGCTGTGCTTTGGGTCAACAAATGATCATAGAAATGATCACAAAGATAAACGATCAAACAAATGATCATATCACAAATGATCAAACAATGATCATTTCACAGCAACACTCAGCATGTCACATTACCAAATTGGGAATATATCGCTGATAACCTTCAACTACATAACCTCTGAGCTCGTACGTCTCAGAGAAGGGTGTTAAGCTAAGAGAATAAATTCTCCGCCACCAACAGAAATATATTTGAAAGAAATCTGCTTTATATCTCAATTTGTAACGTCAGACATACAATCCATACAAGTCTGTTCCGGGCTCGAACAGAACCGAAGGCACTAACAAAGAAGTCCTTGCAATCCGGATATCCACAATCCTGATCGGATTCCCCATCACATATGGAGAACTCTATACCGGAGCAACTCGGTGCAGAGTCAATCGACAGGTCATCCTATCGCTCTCGCAAATACCCGGTCTTCAACACCGGTCTTCAAATGCTATCCATAACGACGTATCACATACTCGGAATGGGTTATACGACCCCAAGGTCCTTTCCCGGCTAACCCGAATAGTGAGCGCTTATTCAAAAATAAGTGTGGCATTCAAATTCAAACAAATCACAAAAAATACCCATTCAGAGGTAAATATTGATAGTCGGTTATTGAACTATCAATGGATATGCACAACATCACCAGATTCCAAATAATTTTCCAAATTATTTATTTCCCAAAGTTATCTTTACAAGATATAAAATTTCAATACCTCAAAAATAAATCAATATTTATTTTTAAACAAATTCCCCTTTCTTTTATAAATTCCATAGTGAATTTACATTCCAAAATATCTACGAATGTACGATTTCAATTATTCATTTTTTTCAATTTATCTTCAAAAAGATAAATTCTCAAAATATTCACTTTATATTGGAAAACATTTCCATACTTACTTATTAAGTAATTCACAAATCCATTTATTTCCAACACTTGGAAAATATTCAATATACTTAAATCTAAATTAAGTATATATTTCATTCTTTAAGGAAATCATTCTCTTAAACATATTTATTTGGGCCAAAACGAATGTTATGTAAAACATCGTTACAACGTCCCAAAATCACTAGTATAGGGATTCGAATTTAAGATAGATATATAAATCTCAATACTAAATAAAACATTTCCTTTCGGAAATCATTTACTATACCAACAGTGTCATAGTCCACCATTTCCTTCTATTTCTCGAAAACGTCTATTTCAACAATGAATTTTGAGATCTATGGTTTCGAATCTTAACACCTTTTAAAAACATCATTAGATCATTTTAATTTTATTTAAAACATCACATCCAAAACATTTTCTTTAACATATTATTCACTATTCAAAAACGTGAATATACTACGTTAACCAATTTCATTATTTCTATACATTTCATTTTAAAGGATTATTCACAGTCTAAAACGTGAATATAACTCCATAAATAAGTTATAACAATTTATTTATCAAAATAAGTCATTGCGAATTTATAAAACAATGTTTATAAATTCCATTTCTATTTATTTTATAACTACTTCCTTTTCTAAATCTCCTTTATTAACCTATTCAATTTATAACTCAATTATATACTAAAAGTTCATATTATAAGTTAAACACTTATAATTTATTTGTTTGCAAAAACGTTCTTTAAAACTTCCCAAATTTTAAATCTTATAACTTATAAGATTCATTTATTTACCCAAATCTATTCCTTTAATAACTTTATAAATTTTATAAACCTACTGCTTATAAAATTTCATTTATAACTTCACTGTTTATAATTTTATAAATCTCATTCATTTATGAAATTCATTCACAATTCATTCTAACACTTATAAAAACTCGTTTTATAATTCAAATATTTTAATTTATAAATATCAATTTATAAATTTCTTATATAAATCAATTTATACTATTATTTTAAAACATCTTTAATCTCCTTTAAAATTTCACCATTTTGATTTATAAAATAATCAAATTTCATAAATCCTATATATTAAACTTTTTATAATAAATTCAAAAGTCGCAATTTAAACTATTTTATAAAATCATTTACCTCATATTTTCAAAAATCAACTTTTAACTATATTTCTCAAAAAACAAAATTTTATAACATTAAAATTATATGTTTATTTTTTTAAAACGAATCAATTCCAAAATTATTTTATAAAACGTATACTTTCAAAAATCACTTTAAAAATCCTTTTAAAATTCCAAAATTTGGCCCAAATGATGCTACATACCAAGTAGTCAATCATGACAACAACGATATCATATATCGATATGAAAATCAACGAATATCAAAATATCCATAATCAAATAAATACTATTGAGGAATCCAGTTGGATCCCTCCAACCTGTTTTCCTGCATCCAAAGATGTTAGCACAATACCAATTCCGTTCCAGTACGAAATTATCGCGTTATATAGGATTTAAAATATTATCCGCTTAATAGGCCGCGCAATAGGGTCTCATCCGCTATATACTGCGGGAAATCAATTCCAAGTACATAAATAATACCAATTTCACTGTTTATGAAATATTCGCGGTATATGTTTTTAATAAATAACATCCGCTTACTAATGGCGTATAATGTCTATTTTAACAATCAATAGATAACAATCATCATTCAAACATACATTCAAGAATTTTAAATCTAACTATTTAAAATTAAAATCGAAACCGATTCGATTGAGTGAGAAGTTCTCACCTTGATTTCAATTTCGTTTTCAGCTTTTATTTCGAATAAAATTAAACGCGCGTTTAATTTTACCCGAAATTTTTGCTAACTGCAAACGACTCCAATCCAATTCCATAGCGTAGTGCTCGTCCATACGATTCCAACGCAACTGATTTCGCGCGTTTTCGACCTCGTATGAAAAAGTTATGATTTTTAGAAGTTTACACGAATTTATATACATAAATTTACAACATAATTTACTATTTTTAAGCCTAAATAGATCTTGGCCTTTGGATCTTGCTCCCTGCAATCACCGCCATTCCTTGCATTATCTTCCTCATGCGCACGCTTCTACAGGAGAATAAACGCAACCTGAACCCATCCTTGCAAACTAGGGTTTAATTATGCAACCAAATCGAACACCTAGAACTCGATCAGCAAGCGCCACTTGAACGAGCATCCAGCTAGCTACACTCGGCCACCACCATGATGAACTCGGCCCTACTATGGCCTCGTATGGCGTGCACGACAGCAGGCCGTCGGCCCCCCTAGCTCCCCCTCTGACGCTCCAATTCCGAGCATCACCGTATAGAATCAATGCTCTCATCGAGCTCTTCGACTTTGTAGTTGAGCGTTTCTTCTAATTGTATATAGATTGAGAGAGATTAAGAGAATAAAATGATGAATTTCTGGCCTTTGGTTTATTAATGGCGGCTGGAGCTTTGAAATTAGGGTTAGGGTTTTAATTTTTGCAAATTTATGAAGAGAGCGGGCTTTTATAGAAAAATCGACGTACACTATTCATCCCGGGTTTTCCGAACTCCAAACGAAGCATGCCGGTTGGCGTTCCTAAGGTTTACCCCCCATTCCGAACACAATGGAACGTGTTTCGGGAGCTAATTCGGTCATCTGTGCGAGTTATGGCAATAAACGTTCAATTTAAAATTAAACCGATTAAACGATTTTCTAGGCGTTTTAGCTTGCACCGGACAAACGGTAAATCCGATTGACACGAAATTTGAAACCTTACAATAATATTACATTATGGATCCGATGAAACTGGTTTCATCGAAATCCGAGACTTTTCGAAAAACGGCTAATTTCACTAGTCGATTAAATATTAAAATATTCAATTTTCACAATGTAACTTTTAATTCAATTTTAAAAGTTCTATAACATCATTCTAACTTCATTATGACATAATAAAATTTTACAAATCATTTTTAATCATATTTAACCCAATTTTCAATTATTTCCATAATTTAACATATTAAATTATCGATTTAATTATCCAATTAAATCCAATTATTCAAAATAAAATTTATTCGACCTATAAATTTCACTTATTAATATTTAAAATTAATTAAATATTCAAATTTTAATTAATTAAAATTCTGGGTCGTTACAAATAGCACTCGACTTTTGAATTGATTTGAGTTTGATTTGCTTGAGTCCTAGGGACTGAAATCGACTAGCAATAGATAGGAATAACGGTAGTCAAAAGATCCTTTTCAATTTGGGTTAGGAGTGTTTAAATAGTGGATGGAAGAGAGAAAATAATGGATCATATCTCATACCAATTCTCACTAAATCTAAGCCATCAAATTCTAACATCTCTAACCCGTTTAAGCCGCCCCTTATAGCCTTAATTACAGCTGAAAATAACAACCCATCATCGTAGTCCAATATCCTATTTTAAACCCAAAGAAATATCATTTAATTGAATCTAATTTAATCGCTCATCGATATCATATATCGATCAATATATTTAGAACTGTTATAAATATATTCAATAATATTTATTCCTCAAATAGTATTCAAAATTTTATAATTAATATTTCAGTAAATACTAATTAATTTAATTAATTATAAACTAATTAAACCATTTAGTCAAAAGAGAATTCATCATTTCGATTAGGTGACTTGTTAAGTGTAAATTTGGTCAGCGATTAATATCCAACTATTCGAAAATTAATGTTCACACTCACTTTGTAAGTGGTATGGAATTTTAGCCAAATTTATCTCTTACTTGGTTTCAGTAAAATCCAGTTTCACCTTTTTAAGCATTACCCGGTTGTATCTTTTATTTTTACACCAATTCTCTTCGTCAAAACTATATCACTTTGGACTTATGGATTTGGAAAATGGTCAAAAATCCAATATTATCCATATTCAACTCTATAACCCAAATACAAAGTCCTTGGTTCAGTAATAACAATTATTATTAATTGAAATCCTCTGGCTTGAGACTTTGACTTTGGATTGACTTGGGTTGACCATAATAGTAAACTCATACAACTGAGGAGACGAACCCTCTCTTGAATAGCACTTCACCTCCAATACTTCCACCTAACCAATTATAGTTACGTGATGGACGTCGTGCTATGATTTTACTATAATCAAAGAGGAGCTTTCATATTAAAGATCAATAGTATTCTTAAGTCGAGGGAACTGTGTAAATCGATAACATTGACATTTTCTGTTTCATCCTAGTTATATTAACCAACATAAAATTTATGAGTGAGTCGTTTCATAGTTATCCAATACTATCAGTACGTAACACTGAGGTTCCCCTAGCAGTCATGGGTAGTACACTGCCCAATATTTAAAGAGCGTTACATACTATATTCTCAGTAGTTACATTGACATCCAGTCTCGATGCACATTGACCGTGAACATTTTAAATGTTATATTTGCTTTCATTATAATAAATTACCTACGATTACAACATTTTGTTACTACTATCACAAAACATACCATTTATGGAATTTCTATTAAATATACTTTTAGTTAAGTTAACTAATTAATACAATACATTATATCAAGTATATAACAGAAGAAAAACATCTTTTATTTCAAACAGATATATGTAACAAACTACATAATTACCCCTTGGGAGTACCCTTAACTCTATCATACCATTATAGTGTAAATGGCATGTAGTATGCCATTTGGCGAATATTGTTATTGTGTATTATAGGATATCTTATATTGTGATATTTGTCTCACCCAATATTTATGTTGGGTTATTTTACCATAGTAACTGTTACGTATCAGTCATATTAAATTAGTTGTGCTGGCTCGTTGAAGTCTAGAGAGAAGCAGATTATGGTATGATTCCATACCTTCAAGATGTGTTCACTTTTCTTGTTTATGGGTGGTTTGGATCATTCCTGAACTACATTTATGTAGAGGACCGGTTGTGCTCAAGCAGTTTTATGTTTATTTGTATATAGTTTTGATACATAGTACTTTGAGATAGTTTCCCTACACCAGGCTTTAGGTCTGACCCATGTTTTGTATTCATTTGTTTATGTCATGACAACTCTCGGGTACTCGATCGAGTAGTTAGAAGCCATGTTCTTTCGGGATGCGCTGTCACGACCGTTGGAGCACTTTGGAAGCAAAGTCAATATGTTGGATATGTATACTTGAGACTGTAGTAGTAAATAACGAATAAGTTTTTTATATACGAGACTTATTATATTAGATATTATATTCAGGTCTCCATCTATATAGGATTGATGTATTCTGACTTTTTATATTAATATTTATTTATCAGTTACTTTCTCCAGTGCAGTCCCTTATACATTGTTCATCCTATTTTGTTCATGTGTATTTAGTATGTTATATATTGTCATTCTGCCATGAGACTCTATCGGTATGCCTTGGTATGATGTTTTGATTTTTTTACTATGATAGGCTTTCTTTTATGGTATTTGAGAGTCAGACGTTGTCATTTAACATTTATTTAGGGTATTATAAAGGACAACCTATTACAGCTATTGTACGTAGACTTGTAGTATCCCCTTATGATGATGATGTTAGTAGATTATCATATACTGTTATGTGCTAATTCTGGTTGTAGGAACAGGTCGGGTATGATTCCCTATGCCCTATGCCATATACTATATCAACTTTGATGTTAATTTGAGTTCATTTATCGCCTAAACAAGATTGTTATCTGACTTGAGGTTTTATGTTACGCTTCTTACCATCTTAAGTGGTCTTGAGTAAACTAGTAGCAGGCATAGACGACAGATGGAGTTGTGCAGATGGACTAACATGAGCCGATCTTTCTTATATTTACATTTATTTTGGACTTATTATGGCTTATTTCACTGTGTGACACTATGGAGCCTTGATAATGTTTGACTCATTTTATTAGGAGATAGATATATGAGTGTATTTATCAATTTTTTAAACTCTATTACTGCTTTGTATAATGTATTGAACTTGTGCTCTGATTTGTAATAGTCCTTATAGTTATATTTCTATCTCATCTATTTTATATCTGCGATGATTATTATACTTTATCTTTGCACCGTGAGATATATGCTAGGTTCTGTGATTGCTTTTATTCTCTTTACCACCTTAGTAATCATCCTACATCGACATGACACCGTTATAGTGCATTATACAGGTATATTAGGTGCTTGAGATATAGGGCAGTGTCACAAAAAACCGCTAAAACCAATAATTGTTAAATTGAAAAAAAAAGAAACAAGAATGAACAAACATGAGACCGGTAGACTATCCTAGTCCCATTTTAGATGTTTAGACGGACCAATTTAATCACCATCATACATTACTTCTTTTATTTTGTTTTAATTGATTAAAGTGTTATAAATAAATGGTCAATATTAAATTAGTCCACAGGGACAATAAAAATGGAACCAAGTGATTTATACCTCTTACTACCTATATTAGTTTGGGTTCCCCTCTTTATAATTGCAATGTAAATCTTTATAACGGATGTGTAACTCTTGCATTGCATGCGGTATATTGTATAAAATAATGTTATAAATATTTCAAAGAATAGAAATTATAGTGTAATGTATGGTGAATTTGTTTGAATAAATATGTTACAAATTTAATTTACCATAATTCTAGGTCTTTGATTTTGTTATGATATTTATGTATTTTTATATTTGAATAATAATTAAATTATCAATTTATGCTGATAAAAGTGAGTTATATACTAATTTATTATACCACAAGAATCAATATTTGTTAAGAAAATAGATAAAAATTTAGTATTCTTGATTAATTTTGAAATTGCTATTTTTATAAAATTATATAGATGATATTCACGTACATTAATTTCATTTAGCTTTTGATACGTTTGACTGAAAGGCAAATAATTGTAGATTGAATTTCATATATTACTTGAGAGAGTGACAAAAATACCTAAAAATAGAATTGTAGTGGTGTTGAATCGATATCTTTTTATGCATTTAAAGTTCTTACAGCAATATTTATCAAAAGTAGTATATGATATTATTAAAGTGATAAACAAAATGTATGTTTAACCACTAACAGAAATATTAAGTCAAAATAAGAGCTGGAAAATTACAATTAGTATTGTATTTTTAATTATGTAAAAAAATATTTTCAATCCATTGTTTCGTACGTCGATAATTTTAATTTATAATTAAAATTTTCAAAAAATATTTCACATTTACCTCAAAAAATAATAAAATACTAAATAAAAATATTTATTATGATAATATGATATAATTTTTATTCACTGATTAATGTAAATTATGAATATAAATTAAAAATGCAATTCTCTCACAAAAGTTTACCATTTGAAAATATTTATTATTATCGACATTATAGAATATAAATATTCATCACTTGTCGTTAGTTGCAACGTCATTCTTTATGAAAAAATTTAGTAATAAAGAATCCACTTGATATACCAATTTGAAAAGGAAAATTGTTATGTATGTTTTTAATGATATACCAATTTTAGAAAGAAAAAATTGCATGTATATTTGTTTGTAATGGAATAACAACTTTGGAAACAAAATATATATATATATATATATTGTATTAAAATACAAATTTTAGAAAGAAAGAAATTTATGAACTTCAATGCGGAATACTGTAAGGGAAGTAAAGATAGTTTTGCATATAATTGTGAAATTTTAAATTGCATTGACATGAACAGAAAATTAATTTCACCATTTTTGTTCATACGAATGTGGTGTTCACATTGAATTTTCATCTTTTACGATTTATTTGTTTAGTTAACAAATATATCTTAATATAATTTATTTAAAACAATGAATTTAACATCACTTAATAAATTCATATATGGACTTGGATCTAAAATAATATAAGAAAACTTAAGAGAAAATCTTAAATACCTATAAAAATTATTAAATGTTGGTATTTAAATGTAAAGTGACATAAGAGAAAATTAGTAGAAAATTGTAATAATTTTTATATAATTGTCAAAAATTTAAACTATATGGACTTGAATGGAAAATTAGCTTTATCATTTTTTGTCAATATGAATGTGGTACACACATTGAATTGTCATGTTTTATTTATTACATCAATTGTAGAATATTTTTCTAATTTTACTTATTTAAATAATTTAAATTTATGGCCACCTAATTAATTTCACTAGATCCACTTAAATGTGAAATAATAGAAGAAACTTGCGAGAAATATTGTAATGACCTAGCATTTCAGATAATTCATATTTAAATATCCAAATTATTTAAATATTTAAATATCACATTTAATATGATCAAATTGATTTAATAATCCTGTTAACCCCCTTTTAAATAATAACTAATAACAGAAAACTTAGTTTTGAAATTTGTTTTAAAAAATAAATATTTGAAGAAATATCAATAATGTAACCGTAAATCATTTTATCGATAAAAAACTTTTTATTCAACAGAAGTTGTTCAAACTTTTCTACATACGCTAAAACACTTAGGAGGTCGTTAGTAGCCAATTAATACACTTTGTTTCAAGAACATTAGATTCTTTTAGAAGCTTCTAGAAGATAAAGGGATATTTAATGTAAGGGGTAGTTTGGTCATTTGCTAAGGAGAGGAGGTGAAAATCCATCCAAACGGTTATAAGTCTTAAACCCAAAATTAAAATGTTCAATAAAACATATGAGATGGTTTAGATTATTATTCACATTTTGGATAAGGAATTTGAGATTTGTTCTTACTTTAACCTTCCTAGCATGAATCTTAGCTTCTAATTGATTTTAGTCCCTTCTTCCCCTAGGATAATGGCCGGCCTTGCTACCCTTGGTTTATTTTTTTGTTTTTTCAAGAGTGAAATGAGAATGGAATAGTTGTAAGGGTTTGGGTTTGGGTTTTCCCCATATAATCCTTGCCTTACTCAACTTATTTTTCATATTATAAACCATTCCTATGAATTCATTTAGTTAAGGCACAACCTCCATTAGTTTTCAAATCTCAATTCCCTTATCACTCTAGTCTCTACATTATTATATTTAATTTATCTAATTAAATCCCTGAATAATGTTATTAAAATTAGGAGTGTTACATATCTCCAAAGCACTGGACTCCAAAAAATATTCAATCGAGTACCTGAGAGTTTTCATGACATAAATAGAAAAAGACAAAACGCAGGTCAGACTTAAAGTTCGGTGCGAGGAGAAGTATCTCAAAATACCCTGTATTAAATTTATACAAATAAATAGGAACTACCAAAACATAGCTGGCCCTCTCCACAAATGTGGCTCAAGGGTAATCCGGACTGCCTATAAACAAATACAGTAAAACCTTCTCAAAAATAGGGATTCATACCATAACCTGCTCTTCTCCTATAATCAACGAGTTAACATAATTGATATAATGTTACTAAAATGTAACAATCATACTATTAAAAAGGTAACCCAACATCCAAAGTCGGGTATCATAATATAGGTCTATTGCGAAGTATGCAATGATAATCAACAATAACATCACCCAACTAACAATACATGAAATACATAAATAAAAGGCAACCAAAGTATATAAATTGATACCCATCATTACTGATGGGTTTAGTCCACTGCAAAAATCTATTGTGATCCTATGATTCCCTTTTTGGGTCTAAGATAATTAGAGTCAACACGTAACTGTATGACAGACCTTGAGCCATACCCTCTATGGTGGGTCTCGTGCAGATCTCACCATAACTTCTGAAACAAGCTTTGGTGATATATGACCTCCACTATTTACTTGAAATCTATATGAGACACACCATACCCTCTGAAGCAAGCTTTAATGACATTTGGCTACTCTTAAATGACCGTCATCATATGTGAACCACATTATACCCTTTGAAGCAAGCTTTGGTGACTCTAATTCACTCGAAGATAATGTCATCGTCCCCTCTTTCTAGTCATTATGGACTTCTCAAATAACTTGCGTACGCCTTTATCAAAAAGAGAATGATGCTCGTGTCTTATGTAATAAGCCATCAAGACCACAAAGGAACACTAATCCATATAGATACGCATATATCGAAATATAACATCACGTAATTAAATATTCCTATCATCGACGGAAGACTGATATCTCGCCGTTGTTTATCTGTACGAAGGATCTCTACTGAAGGACCGGTAATATGCATGTCCACTAATATGAGGTCAATACTGTGTATGGTTATTAATATAAGAGCAAGGCAATGTACGGTCACTAATATAAGATCAACATAATTTATCTAATTATATGTACCTAGGGTCAACCCCCTAAGGTACAAATTCACTCCATTAGATCGTACACGCTCATCGGACGTGGTCATGCAACCAATTGCCGTACTGGCTTTATGCCCAATTGTTATCGATTCCAAAGGAATCACTTAACATTCATATACAAATCTCAAGCTTCACCTTGCATCCTACCTCCTCGAGTAGCCTAGACCTTCTTAAATTTATGCCAAGACACCATGAGGAACCACGCTCGAACGAGGAAGAAATTCCTTAAAATTTAGTAGCTTCCCAGTGTTCAATCGAATGAGATTTTACCCCATTCTTCTACTTTTAGGGTCTCCCTATCGGATTTATTTTTACCCATGTCCAGTCGACTGACAAAAACCTGAGTTCCTAGGCAGTGAACCCAGGACGTGGAGAAAGCGCCCATCTGTAATCGATTTGCATGCCGTTTCTTCTGAGGCTTTACCGGATGAGTCACCTTGCTTCCAAAGTCTGTTTCTATCCCATCAGACTTCTATCTAGGTTCATTTAGTAGCATTTTGGAAGTGGATTCTATAAGTATTCAAAAACCTATTTGCCAAAATCCACTCTTTGCACGAGCAGAGTTCAACTGGTGATTATAGCGACCCGACGTCCTCTAATATGCCAAAATGGCATACCTCGGTCTACTTGCCTAATGCGTAGCTTATATGCATGTCGATAAGCCTATTTGTGCAAGCTTATGCACATATGTTCATGCAAACACACCTTAACTTCACAAGTAACATTTTAGACTTCACTAGAGCAATTACTCATCATGTTGTACTCTTACGTAACTTAGCACACATGATAGTCACTATGGCTATGTGAAATGCTGGTAATGAACTTGATTTAATAATATTTCTATATAATCAAACAATTTCATATCTATATAAACAAATAATTATACACAACTTTAAGTACATTACACATATTGTTTTGATTGTTATATATATATCTTCAAATACACGTATACATATACTTTTCCATACTCATATACATATATGTATTTTTAATAAGTAATTTATTTATTACTTCACCGAATCTTACTTTTATTTTTTAAAAATTTCAATAAAAGTCTAATTTGGTTTCAAATTATTTTATAAAATCTTAAACTACTTTATAAAATATATTAATGGCTTATAAATCAATTTTAAGCCATCAAATACTTAACTGTCTTATTAAAATTAAATATATTTTGTATAACTATTTTTTTATAAAATCTTATTTCTATTGTACAAAATCTGCACTTCATTTTTAAAATCGTATAACCATTTTATAAATACTAACTGAGCTTCAATTATAATTTTATAAAATACCATATCATTTGATAAAATATCTTCTTTGCTTATAAAAATAATTCATCAACCTAAACAGTATATATAAATACTAATTTAGCTTCGTCAACACTCCAATCACTTTAATAGTAAGTGTAGAGTTCAAAACATGCTAAATTAGCTTACTAAGTATTTTCAAAACCATTTCAATTAGTTTAATTATTAATAAAAATGAAATGCACTTAATTAGCTCATCTACTAGTCTCTAATTTATCACTATATTACCTATACTCGTTCAATCAATCTAAAACCAAATCCTTAGATTACTAAATATTTTCAAAAATAGTTACTAAGATTTCAAACAAATAATGAGTTAAGATAATCATGTTTGTAACTCAAACATAAACCCAAATCAACTCAGACAATCTCCAAATCACTTAATATAATTCTAAATCATCTATAAACAAAAATATGAAATATAACACATAAATTAATAAGGTTAATCATTTCACTCATCTTGATTTTCCCTAAACTAATCTCTAATCACCAATATCTAATCCAAAAATCTCTTGAAATTTGAAAATGAACATCCAAACTTCGATTCAAGCTAATTCCTCGATGTTTTATGAGGAATGGTTAGAGGGGAATTGTAGTAATTTTAGTTTGAATTTAGGAATTTTATATTTTATTCCGGCAAGATTTGGCTAAACTAGGGCAAGGTGATTAAGAGGAGATTAGGAAATAATTAGAAGATGAAATTCATCGACCACAAATATAGTCATGTTTATACTCATTTTACTCACATCGACAAAGTGAATTCAACCTTGGGTGTATCGGGTCCTAATTCGTACATTTTAAAAAAATCGAATATAAGATACATTCCATTACCTAAAAATTAAATATTTAAATTACTCATTTAAATATTCTATCATTAAAATTACGGGGTGTCACATTCTTCCCGCCTTAAAAAAATTTCGTTCTTGAAATTTCCATGAGTATGAGAAAGTAACAGGACTTACCAAACTTCTCGAAGCTCAGTTTTGGAAAATTCCAACAATACCTTCCCTTATGGTATCAGCATTATGGGAACTCCTAAAGTAGAATGCATCATACATTAGGAAATATGTGATGACCTACTTTATTCTACATTCCTAGAAAATTGGAATGCCCTTGATTTTTAATAACATTGTTCAGGAGATTTAATTAGATAAATTAAGTAGAATAATGTAAATATTAGAGTAATAAGGGAATTGAGACATAAAAAATTAAATTAGAGGCCAAGCTTAATTAAATAAAATCTTAAAGAATGGGTCTACGGATGGTTTTATATGTTAATTAATAAGAGAATAAAACAAAGGCATTATAGGTAACATATGCACCCATAATCCCATTATCCTTAAAACCTTGTTCCCATATGCTAGACATTCATAATCTCAAAATTTCAAAACGTAAAACAAAAAGTTCAAGCCGACCATAACCTAGGGGAAAAGAGGAGAGAGATCCATCTAAAGTTGAGCAATCAAGCAAGGGGAATTAATCAAAGATCAAATCTAAAATTCCTTATCCTAAGCGAGATGAATAATAATCATAACCATCTCTATTTTCATTTTCAAAGAGCATTTGATTTTGGGTTTTATGTTTAAAATCTTTATGATGATTTTTATGAAAATATGCTTAGATTGCATGATATGTTTGATTCAAACAGGATTGTTTAATAAATGTTTAGTTCAGTTTTTAGGAAAAAAAATCATGTTTACTGAATTTCAAATGCCATGAGGAATTAATATGTTTTGACAAAAAATTATTTTGGAGATGGGCTTAAATTTTCATAAGTTTCCAAGCCATGGATAAATTGTCGTGAAATTTTTAATGAAAGAATGAATAATTTGGTTTGATATTTATTTTGGTTATTATACAAAGGAATTTAGGTCCAAAATTTATATATGTTAGATAACATATTGAAAGAGAATTATGATGATTTTTGGGGATTTTCCTAAGTAATTTACAAAGTAAATTAAAATATTTAAGATGATGGACTTAAATGTCTTAATTGTTTTATGAAAGGGAAGGGCTAATTTGTTAATTATCTTTAATTAGTATCTAATTAAATTCGATAGTCTTTCAGAAAAGAGTTTGATAAAGTTTATGGCAACCTATCAGACTTTTATAAATAGGCAAGTTAGTTGAAAAGAATTACTTAAAAAGGAAATAAAAACATTTTTGTACAAGCTTATGGTTTTGCCACTTCCAGTAACTACCTTTCGACCCTATACTTCTGCCTCGACCAAGTCAAAACCAATACACAAGGTATCAAAGCTATGGCACATAGTGGATTAGAGAAAGATGGTAGGTATAGTGTCGAAACTAAGCTTTTCGAAGGGGTCGAAGCCTTTGTTTTCTCTTCAAAAGAAACGCCGCCTGCCTTGTTTTCAAAGGAATGCTTTCGAAAGGGTTAAATTTCTTCAATATGGCTTTCGAAGGGGTTGCCGTTTTTTGTTTCGAAAGGGTAGCTTTTGAATGAGTTGCTTATTTTGTAAACCAATGCATTCGAAAGTGTAGTTTGAACCCATTCGAAACCCTGCTGCCGTCTCTTTGCCTTTTGAAGGGATTGAGGTCATCAACAAGTTCGAAAGGTAGCTTTTTTTTTATAAATGTAATAAGCTACTTCCCAAAGCTTTCGAAAGGGCTCTAGTATCACATTAAGGTTTCGAAGGCAATGGCTTCGAAAGCGGTTTCAAAGCTATCCTTCTAAATATTTTACTTATATGATTCATGCTTTCAAAAGGATGATTTCGAAGCCATCAGTTTTCCCCAATCACTTTTACTTAAAGTTTAATGGTTTCAAAATGGGTACTTTCATTTATAATCACTTTGACCCAAAAGACATGTTTAAGATTAAACCCAATGGTTTCGAAAGGGGTATTTTCAAATGGTTTCGAAGCTATGCTTCTATAAATTAGCAAGCGATGCTTTAATACTTTTGAAAAGTATGTTTTATTGGTTTCGAAAGAGGTGTTTTAAGGTGCTTCGAAAGGCATATGCTTAATGTTTTGAAATGAAGATTTGAATGCTTTCGAAAGAGGTTTTCCCAATGGTCTCGAAAGCAAAATTCTAAGGTTTCGAAAGCCTTATTTTTCAAACAAAGAACGCAGTCTCATTTTTAGAGGAAAACCCATGGAAAAATAATGGAGTTTTGGGTCGGCTTTATGTATGAAGTTTGTGAACAAGCTTTCTTAATAAAATCATAGGTTAAAGGGATTAACCATGTTTCTAATTAATTAATTTCAAGGATATTAAACCATAAATGATGGTGTTATTATGTAATTATGCTTGCTTCTTCTAATATATAATATGTTCACTATATAATGGACCCACAACTATATTTTGAAGAGAAAAGGGTAGAATAACCTGCTAGGTTGACCTAGTAGTGAATATAAATTAAGTAACTCTTGAATGAATAGAGTTGCATCTAGGAGGTCAGGTAGACCGGATTATAGCATGCCTAAAGACTAATAAAAAAGTTGTCAGTCTAGACAGCTTCATAGTAAACCCATGAAAACTATGTTTACTACGAGTTATTGGCATGGGCCAACAGGTTTGTAGCGAACCCGTGAAAACTATATCTAGATTAAGTTATTGACAGAAGTTAATAGGTTCATAATCAACCCATGAAAACTATGATATATAGGGAGTTATTGGAGATATCAATAGGTTCGAGGAGAACCCATGAAATAATTGAATGAAGTTATTGGCAGGGGCCAATAGGTTCTTAGTGATCCCATGAAAACTATGAAATAGGATAGGTTGTCCATAAACTTAATCAGGCTATTAGTGAGCCCATGAAAAATAACAGGTTAATAGAGACCTTAGAAACTATAACTGAGATAGATAGTCAAAATGAATGGGGATGGGAATATCAAGATATTTTGCTCATTGCATATCATCATAATATTTAAATTGCTATGTTTTTAACCATTGTGAATGCATGAGCACATTATATGGTTATTATAAAATTTTGAATAAGATACTAGCGTGAAACCCGTTCCACTAAGCGGCTTGGTCTCACTAGTTATCTAAATTGTTCGAGATGGTAGGTTATTATTAAAACCAGGCTTTATGTTTGACTCGAAGTTTATGTTTTCCCTTAAACTCTTAGGTGCTTAATTAGTTTTGAGTAGTTTGATAGTTGTGGCTTTTTAGGTACTTCTTAGATGACTAAGCTTTTGAATACGTGTAGGAGGCAAGCTAGCTATTAGGAGTTCTTTTCATTTTGATTCCGCTGTGTTCTGATGTAAAGGCAAAGTCGTTTAATTGCTTATATATATTTACTCCGATCATCCAAAAAAGCATCTTCATATGTCACTCTTGGCATATGTTGTAATAATTATAAGTTCTCTGAACGTGGTTCTCAAATATGAGATTATGTAATGAATTTGAAATTGAATGAAAAGTTGTTTAATGGTTTTAATTTTTTTATATCTATTTGTTTCTGTTGTATTAATGTATCTAACATTATCGTATTTGGTCATCGAGAATTAATAATTATGAATGAATGCAACATTCATAGCCGTTAGTTTCGAGCCTCCAAGTGGGGGATGTTACCATTCATATATCTCTTTAGAAAGCTTCCCACTATTTAAATGCAAATCAAAGAAAATAAGCATTTAAATAGCTATACATTAGCTCTCGAGTGCCTAATTATACCACACAAAGATGATTGTGCACTAACATAGAATGCAAACACGTATAACCTCAGCGTAGGAACTAATACTACTGCAGTCATACATGACAATCAATTGGAGAATAAGCTCAAGTGAGTTAGTACTATAATATACCATGGACTCCTAATCACGTTAAAAGGTAAAGGACTCGTATAAGTCTCATCTCAACCCCATAGTGGGCATGGATGATATGCGATCTATTCCAGATAGCTATCGCTATCCTCTTTGAATCTTATTTCAAATTATGAAATTATAACTACCATACACGCTATCAAACACGTAATAAACAACAATCAATCAATACCAATCAACATCAATAAATAAGAAGCAACCATCAAACAATAATAACAAACAATGATAAGCAACAATAACTAGCATATAAATTATTAAATATGCAAGCAAGCAACAAAACCAACGACAACCAAAATCAAAAAACAATAAACAACATCAACCAGTAGCAAGAAAACATAAGCAGTAGCACTAATAGTAAGAAACAAGCAATAACCAACAATATACAATACCAAGTAATAAACAATAGTAAACAACAAATAATAACAAGCAACAAACAATGAAATATCAAAAAAGAGTCTATACTAACAAGCACGGCAACCCATCGTGAGTTAAAGGTGCATGTCAAACCATAATCCTCAATGAGTTTGTTCGTTATTTAAAAGGAATAAACACCTCAGTGGTGTAATCCCTTTCGTTAATAAAATACACCAATGATCATTATGCCACCCTCTATGCAAAGGAAAACCTATACGATGTGCAGGATCATCGAGTCTTAGACTCTCGAATAAATCCTATAATCTAAGCCTCAACTTTTGTTTTCTTCTAAGCATAACTCACTCTCCAAAGGAGAGAATTATACTAATTAAATCATTACTAAATGACGATTTATAATTACCTAGGTTGTTCGGGTTCAAAATCACCTTGACCGCCCAATGATAATAAGGATAATATACTTAGTGCACTACGACTCTCGCCTAGGCAAGTATTATCTCGTCACATAGAAGATTTGCTAAATCATCATAAAACTAGTTGAGAAATTGTTCCCTAGACTATTCCATGAAATAATAATTGAACTACATTAAAATTTTACAATAACTAAAGATCATCCCAAATAACACGATGTCCATCCCAACCCTTTATTTTCTTGTAAGATTTCTTTATTAAGTTAAGGGCAGCCACCTGACTCTATCCATATGAACTCTGATCCGGTTCCTTGAAAAGACCATTGAAAAACCTCCTCGCAAAACTAATGCTGTGTTTCAAAAAAATTTCAGTCATCTCAAGAATTTGACTCAAGTGCTTGTCCATCAGAATTAAGTGAAAAACCCTTTTCTAACTAGTGCAAATCACCAAGAACTCTACGCTCAAACTATAGGTTAAAAATTGGTACGTGAATGGATCAATCCTTAGAAAATGTCCCTTTCATCTCATATGATTACTTCCATCACCTAAGGTTTACTAACACAGAGAAAAAAAATTATAACATGAACGACTCTCGGAAAACGCCTATAAGTCAACCGCTCGGTCTCCGCTCATTAATAGGAATCCATCAGACCCTACCTAGATATAAATTGAAGTCAGCCTTCATCAACCGACCTTTACGCAACTTGAAAGCTTGTGCATCAAGTTCAAACGGTAGTACTTTTGGTCACTTTACCTCTACTTTGCAACTAAGGTGGCTCATACAAGGTTTATCTCTACCAAAGAATTTACCTACTATGAAAAGTGTCAAGTTTAGCCTATCTACTGAGTAATTAGAAACAAATAAAATATACTGCTTAAGTGTCGGAAGAAATAGAAACGAGTCTCCCAAAAATAGATCATACCTCACTATATAAGCTCCTTCCGATTCTCCTGAGCCGTAAGCCCGGTAGCGAGGCCCCTAAAAATAGAGCTTACCCTCACTACATAAGCTCCTTTCGATTCCCCTGAGCCGTAAGCTCGGTAATACCTGGTAATTCGTATACGGCATAAAGTCATCATCACTTACTCACCGTTTGGAAAAATGTAGGATAGTCCTTCTTCAAGTGATCAAGCCAACCGCATTAGAGCACTTAAGCTTGGCTTTAGCAAAATGACATTTTCATAGCAAAATTCCTTATAGGCTATGGGAGTGACATATTATGCCAGCTTCTTCTTCGGATAAACTCAATCTTCCCTGTATCACGGTCTTTACGCTTAAGTTGGAGTTCTAGTTGCTTTCTTCTTTTATTGCCTTAATTGTATCTCTTGGGCGTTTCCACGGAGGAGAACCATCCCAACAAGACTTTCTAAAGCAGACCCTAACATGGATAAGGCTAAGTAATGAATCTCAACCAATGCTTTAAGACCTAAGGCAAAACCCTTTTCCCATAAGAATAGAGTACGACCATCTCAAACTCTAAAAAAAGGTTGAAATGTTCAACACTCCATTACCGGCAAGCTGCATTGCTCAAGAAGGATGGAATGCTCAACCTATATTCTATTCTCGATCTCAGAAATGAATTAAGAACAAAAGCGATGCCTGAATTAATTCCCAATCACAGGCCTGCTTATCAACCACACAAATATTGTATCCTTCCCACCAAAGTTTCCCTTTCCAAATGCCGATAAATAATCATCCTTAAGAGAATACTACCTAGACATATATCGATGGAAGCCTTCTTGAGCACGTGTCCAAGACCATGCCTCAGCAACAGTGTCAGCACTCGGATAAGGCTTTCCTCTAAGGCGAAGGAAATTGTAGCATTTCTTTGAAGAGTCTAAAGCTAGTGGAGCTAGAAATACCAGTGTCTCAATGACCACACCACTTTTGATGCCAATCACATCTACTAGAAATGTTAATAGGTGGTGGAACATCTTTTGCGGTAGTTAAATAATCTCTTAACTAATCAAGCATCTCAGACTACCTATTCACAGTCACCCATGCACTCTGTTTGCTCATACATATAACCCAATGAAGATACCTTAGCAACTAGTGATAGAATCAAATCAAAGTCCAAAAGTTAAGTGCTATATGCAGTTTAAGATAGTAGAAAAATATAAGTACACTCTCCCTACGAATCTCCTTTTACCAGATTGATTAATTCAAACTGGTCTACTTTGTTCGACTATTGAACTTAATCCTCGATACCAACCGCAACAATTGGCCCTTCGTAAGACCCAAAAGTCATTGTCTCATAACAATAATAGACTCCCCATTACCATAAAAGACGTATTGGTGGGGTAAAATGTAGAACAAAACACTAAACCAAGACATCGATAGGATCTTATAATAGGATGATAGTATATAAAATACTAAATATACATGAATAAAATAGAATGACAGTATATAAAAGGCCGCATTAGAGAAAGCAACCATTAAATAAATATCAGTACAGAAAGTCAAAATACATCAGCTCCAAAAGCATAGAGTTTTGAATAAATATCTAATGCAACAATCGCATATACAAATAACAGGTCTACCATGTATTACTGAAATATCAAGTATACATATCTCAAAATGTCAATGTCACACCTTCAAAATACTCTAGTTGCACATCTTGCTAGCATATCTCCAAATCATCTGACTTGTATAACTACTCAATCGAGTACCCGAGAGTTGTTGCAACGACCCGAAATTTCAAACATTTCAGATTTAAATATTATAATTATTTAAATGTTTATAACTAAGATTTAATGTGATTAAATATGATTTTATAGCCTTATTAAATCCTTTTTAGTTAATAACTAATGTTATAAAATTTGTTTTTAAAATGTGTTTACAAAAAATATATACTTCGTATAAATATTAAAAATGTGATCGAATTTTTTTTTGTAAAAAAATCAACTTTTCTTTAAATAAAGTTATTGAATACTTGTACACTAGTTTGTTAACATATGAACACCTTAACAAGCAATAAAATCTTCAATCATCCAAAGCCAAAATTAACTAAACTAAGAATTAAATTAGTAAAGTAAGAGAGGACTAAAGGACCCCTAAATTGATTTGAGGAGGAGACTTTCTTAAGAATGGTGTGTGTAAGGGTATGGCTTTGTCACGTGGAGTCCTTTTCCTTCATTATTAAGGAAGGAATTCCGAGATTTTTACCTAAAATTCCTAAGCTTATAAACAGATGGGAGAGGCCTCTTTATTTATACACCACTCCAATTCTAAAATAATGTCCTTGTGACGCCCTACCTCTATACTCACACTAGCCAAGGATACTACGGGGTAATACTGTCGACTATCACGAAGAATAAGGCGGTTGAGGAGCGACCATCTGTGTAATTGCTTTGTGCTAGTTTCGATATGCCAAATAGAGGGTCGCACATTTCCTTTAATGATATATCGATACAAACTCAAAGGTACTATACAGTGGTTATGCAGTCTTCGGAAACAAATATAAAATAGACATAACATAAATTAGTCACAGATACTCATATCACTAAGGTAAAAATAGATATGAATATGACACATAAAAGTGTACATCAAAGTAGTGGTCATGTAAGATCCACAACATCATAAAAGAATAGGTACAAGTGCTAGACAAAGGAATATGTATACATCAAGGAGTCTCAATCTCGAATGTATAAAACAAAAACTACTAAGCTAAGTACTTAGACAAAAGTCAGATGACGGACCCTGATAAGAAGTCAAGTAGAAGCATCTGAAATACTTCGATCTGACCCGAGTATTATTTAAGAAGAAAATAATAAACAGATCAGTCTAGCTATAAATACCATATAAAATGAGTTAGGATAAGCGATGTGACAAAAACGGATGATAACAAAAATGCCATACAGTGACAAGTATACATTAAATAACAACAAAAATCATACAATATCTCAAACACTAAAAAGAATGTCATATTCTTTATTTTATTCACCAAACCACAAATATTGACAAAACTTGTCAATGAAAATCACAAAAATTGGTGAAACACAAATTCTAGAAATCATCAACTAGAAATCCAGAAATCACAAAAAGGGGAAGGCCTATCACAAACGGGAGCACGAAAACTCACCAACACGTGTATCACAAATGGAACGCTATTCCATGGTCGCTATCCATCAAATTTGAGCCGAAGCTCCACAAACGGCCCGAAGACCTTTGAGCTGAAGCTCCACAAACGGTTCGAAGACCTTTGAGCCGAAGCTCCACAAACGGTCCGAAGACCATGGGTCGCTACCCTACCAAATTGAGCCTGAAACTCCCCCGAATGATCATCATAGATCAATAAGTGTAAATACACTAAGCTAGTAAATAAATGAGTTTAGCTCATGTCCCATAACCATTAGCTTAACTTAATTATTTACGAACAATTGTAGACTTCCACTCGAAAATAAGTGTAAATTACACTAAGCTAGTAAATATACGAGTTTAGCTTCATGTCCCATAACCACTTGCTTAACTTAAATATTTACGAACGGATTATAGATTCCCACTTGAAAATTGTCATAAGAGTTTCGATCGAACGAGTCTAAAAATTAACCGATAAAGTAAACGTAAGCGTTTCATACCATTTGTTTTGCTAAGTCATTTAATTTGGATTTCTCGAACGAATGAGGAAAAGGTTTGTATATACTAATAGATTAGAGAACGATTTTATAAATGAACTTTGTATTAAAATAGAATTGAAATCATCTTTGTGAAAGAGTTTGAATATTTACTACTAGTATAGAAACCTTTGTATTTCAAAGTGTCTAATCACAAAAATTGATTGTAAAAACAATCAATCACCAAAAATTCACATATAAAGACGTGAATCAAATCCTTAGAAATCGATACAGAATCCATTAAAATGGATATTCTCAAAAATCCCCAAAAACAAATTATCAAAGTCAACAAGAGTGATAACAACTAATCGGATCAACGAGAATCGATTAAAAATTGGAAATCCACAAAAAACAGCAATTTGGCTGAGACAAGCAGATTCAGTCGACTGAACACAGTGGTCTGTCGGCTGATAGTAAACCCAGAAACTTTCGGTTTCCAGGTTCAGTCAACTGAACACAGTGGTCAGTCGACTGATACTGGCTCAGGAAATTTTCTAGTTCCAGGTTCAGTCGACTGAACCGTATTGTCAGTCGACTGATACAGGGCCATATAATTTTCTGTCCCAAAGTTCAATCAACTGACCTTACAGTTCATTCGATTGAACTTCTTCCAGTATTTTCAGCCTAGCCCCAAGAAGGGCAAAAATCCTAACCGGAATCGATCGGACGAGCGACAGAGACTAGAGATTTATGCCAAGCGACAACCCAGTCTTATAGGCTCTTCGATACACCCTAAAACCATGTTCAAACATCAAAGATAGGATTTTAAAGATATTTGACTTCAAAACACCAAAATTGGAGTATTCACCAAATCAATTCAAATCAAAGCAAATGAACACGGATAGATGTTAGGGATTCATACCTAACAACAATGAAAGTTATAGACATAGATGTGAGTTAAAAAACTCACCTTTTTAACCTCAAAATAACAAATGAGTTGCTCTAGAACAAGCAAAGATTGATCTCTCTTCAACAACACCTCAAGAATCTTCAATCTATTATCAAAGGTGAAGCTTTTCCTAAGTTAGGTTATAGGAATTTCTGAAAATTGAAGAGGGATTGAGACAGAGAAGATGAAGAGGATGCTTGCCTAAGCTTCTCCTTGATTTCTAGCTTGAAGTTGATAATTCCTAAGAGAATTAGGGCGTAGGAATTTTAATTTCCTCTTCTCTCCCCCATTTTTACCTTAGCTTGAGAGTGTTAGGAAATGAGGAGTGGAATGAATGAAGAGGAGTGGAGTTGGGTTATTCATTGGGCTAGTGTGCTAAAACCCAAACCCAAACCCAAAGCCCTAAATGAAAATATCAAAATTCTATTCAACTCCAAACATATTGATGTTTATACTCAAAAAGGTCGCAAACGCCATTTTGAACTCAATGGAAGGAGTCTCGAGTCCTAATTGGATTGTTTGCAAAAAAATGAAATTTCGGACTTAAATCCGACTAGCGATGCTATATTTAAATAAAATATTTATATATACAATTGTAAATATGCGGGTTGTTACAGACTCTCCTCCTTAAAGAAATTGCGTCCTCGCAATGCTTAAAAGAAAACAAAGAGTAACAACTATAAAAGCATATCAACATCAAAGAAAATTTGAAGTAAGAAGTTCACCTTTAAGAAGCACGAGAGAGTAAGTCCGGTTGCGTTCGCTCTATGAATTCTCTGGATTCCCAAGAGCAATCCTTAGAATTGGAGGGCTATTGAACTTTCACAAGTGGGACATCTTTATTATGAAGACGTTTAACCTCCGTAGCAATGATACGAATAGGATGTTGCTCATAAGTCAAATTATGCGACACTTCAACTTCTTCAATAACATCGGGCTCAAGAACAAAATCGAAATCTCTATGGCATTTCCGTAGTTGAGAAACGTGAAACACGTCATGAATAGCAGAAAATTGAGCCAGTAATAAAAGGCGATAAGCCACAGAACCAATGCGTTCTGTGAAGGGAAATGGACCTATAAATCAAGGTGCTAACTTTTTCGATCGACTGAAACGCACCACACCCTTCATGGGTGAAACACGAATAAACACAAAATCTCCCATAGAAAATTCTAATTTCCTTCTTCGATTATTGGCATAGGATTTTTGTCTACTTTGAGCTTCTTTCATTCTATGACGAATAAAGTCAATCTTTTCTGTGGCATCATGAATAAAATCTGGACCTAAAACCAGCTTCTCACCGGCCTCAAGCCAACAAGAAGGGGATCGACATGGCCTTCCGTAGAGTGCCTCAAAAGGTGCCATACCAATACTAGATTGGAAGCTATCATTATAGGAAAACTCAATAAGAGAAATATGATCTTCCCTACTTCCACCAAAATCAGGAGCACATGCATGAAGAAGATCTTCAAGAGTTTGATTCACACGCTCCGTTTGTCCATCGGACTGAGGATGATAAGCGTTGCTAAATTTAAGCTTCGTTCCCAAAGCTTTTTGAAGACTCTTCCAAAATCCACTAGTAAATAATGGATTACGATTGTTAACAATAGAAGTAGGAACTCCATGAAATTTAACATAAAGTTTGGCTAAAAGAGGTACGGTTTGATTAGATCGAACGGGAATAAAATGGGCGGAGTTTTTAAGTCTATCTACTATTACCCATAAACTGTCATGGCCCGAACGAGAATGGAGAAGACCGTCAATAAAGTCCATGGAGACTTGATCCCACTCCGAAACTGCAATGTCCAAACGTTGCAATAATCCACCTGGCCTTTGATGCTCGGCCTTAATGAGTTGGCAAGTTATGCAACACTTAATGAAGTTAGCAATATCGAATTTCATTCCATCCCAATAATAAAGTCGCTTCATTTCCGCGTACATTTTACTACTACCGGGATGAATGGTAAATTTAGAAAGAATCTTCTAAAATATCTTTATGAAGATCACTAATATTTGGCACTATAAATCTACCAAATTTTCGAATGCCATCACGAGCATTGAATTCGAAGTCTTTCAAACCATCATTATTACTTTCCTAACAACTTTGGCTAAGATGAGCCAATTCAGGATCATGCCTTTGAGCATTAAGAATGCGGTCTAAAAGAGAAGGATGAGCCATATGCTACATAAAACAAGAGATGAACATGAATTGGATTCATGATCTCGAATATCACAAGTGGATGAAAACTCGAGATCATTCCATTCGGATATCATCATAGAAACAACCGCTTGTTGCTTACGACTAAGGGCATTGGCAACAAGATTTCCCTTTCCTAGAGTATAAAGAATATCAAGATCATAAGATGCAAGGAACTCGAGCCAACGTCGTTGGCGCAAATTAAGTTCCGATTGAGAAATAAATACTTCAAAATTTTATGATCGGTGTAGAGAACAAATTTCTCTCCCAAAAGATAATGACGCCAAATTATAAAAGTGAAAACAACGGTCGTGAGCTCTGGATCATGAGTGGCATATCTAGTCTCGGCAAGCTTTAATTGTCTAGAAACATAAGCGATAACGCGTTCCATTTTTTTGCATGAGAACGACACCCAAACCAATACGACTGGCATCGGTACAAACAGTGAAGTCTTGGTTCCCTTCGGGAATCACAAGAATATGAGCATCGGTAAGGAGTTCTTTCAAATGTCCTCTTTCACGAAAAGCTACGACATTCAAAATTATAATTAACTTTATGTATTCATCTTTTTAGAAAATTTTACTTTTTACACGTCAATTTACTGTGTCTGATTGTCTCATCAAAGCGTTTAGGAGATTCTTATCGATAATGTTGATCAGACGCATCGACAAGAATTCTTAAAGCACCTAATGGACAAGACAACACAAAATCATATTCTGTATGATAAATATGTCTCTTAATTTTTTTTACGAATATTCTTTGTACGTTTTAAGAACAAAATCCAAGTATACTTATAAATGTTTCATATTAAAAAGATTTGAAAATTTTAAATTTCTGTTTTCATCCATAATTAATGAATACCCATCGATATATTCGTAGAATACGCGATTCTAAGATGGATGAAATAAACTGGACAAACTGAATGGCATCATAAGTCATTCATAATAATCACAATTAGTGTGGAATGCGTAAGTGGAAGGCTACCCTCCACAACTTGCGGCTAGTGAAAACTGGTGGCAAGGTCGAGCTGAAAAGACCTTAGCACCACACGGTAGATCGCTTAGATGGTAATCCTAAGACAAGCTCAAAAATACCGAAAAATTCACAAACTACTTGAATGAGAGAAATAGCATTTGCTTCATCATGTGGGTTTAAAGAAATAAATGATGCCACCGATTTGGAATCGAAATCATTAACAAAAATTTAAAATCTACTTAATAGATTTAGAATATCGAAGATGGATAGTCCTCTCGGGACGTAGGATATGTGATTCATAATGATTGAGCCAATCCTTTTCCAAGAATAATTCTGAAACCTAAGTAGCACATAACATGCAAATCGGTTCGGAAAGCATAACCACATAAAATAATATCGAGCTTTTTACAAAGTGAACTGAGGGTTGGAGATCCACTAACCGGATTAGGAATTTTCGGTGAAGTCATTAAGCCTAAAATATTTAAAGAAAAGGTATCGACAAGTTCTTTTGATATAAAAGAATGAGATGCACCCATATCACAAAGAACTCGAATCGGAAGACCACGAAATAAAATATTGCCATCAAGGACTGAAAGAAAAATACGTTGACTAAGAGAAGGGTTACTCGCGGCTTGCGCAACATTCAACTTTCCCTCTCTCCTACTTTGAAGTTTGGGACAAGAAGACAAAAGATGACCCGAAATTTTGCAACAGCGGCAAGTAAAGGGTTTTGGACACCTATTTGCATAATGGTTCTTAGAACCACAATTATAGCATTGTCCACGGCAAGAGGTAGGAATCTTTGCTACCAAAGTTGCTTGCTTTCCTTCCTTGTTTGGATTAGGGCTTTTGAACTTAATATGCCTCTTGATGTTGTTATTGAGACTCTTTTTGGAACCTCCAACATTACTATCACTTCCTTTATTGGCTTCTTCTAGTCAAAGAGTGATATCTACAAGATGATCAAAAGGAACGTCTAGTTTCAGAGGTAAAAACTTTTTGGGGTTCTTACTCAAAGCATAGATAAACCTTTGATTCTTTACAAGATCCAATTGTTGGGCAAACATGAATATGCCATCCAGAGAAGGACTACTGGATTGACCAGCGCTAGGACTGCCAGATCTAACCATCTCTTCTTCTTAAAGAAAGAAAGAAGAGGAAAAAGGTTATTCTCGGAATGAATATCAAACAAACTTAATTAATAAAACAAGGCAACACAAAAGAAAATAGGATAAAACGGGTCCTAAGACTCGGATAAATCCTAAGGCACGATTCCTAAGAAAGACTTAGGATAATGATCCTTGCTAAATTATTCTATATTGTTCTGAAGTTTTTCTTTGATACCAAGCTATGACGCCCCACTTCTATACTCACACAGGCCAAGGACACTACGACATAATGCCATCGACTAGCACGAAGAATAAGGCTGTTGAGGAGCGACCGTCCGTGTAATTACTTTGTGCAAGTTTCGATATGCCAGATAGAGGGTCACACATTACCTTTAATTAAGAAATCTGACGTACCGATACAAAATCAAAGCTACTAGACATGGCATGCGGTCTTTGGAAATAAATATAAAATAAACATAACATAAATCAGTCACAGATATTTATATCACTAAGGCAGAAACAGATATGAATATAACACATAAAAGTGTACATCAAATTAGTGGTCATGTAAGATCCACAACATCACACAAGAATAGGTACAAGTGCTAGACAAAAAAATATGTATACATCAAGGAGTCTCTATCTCGAATGTATAAAACAGAAACTACTAAGCTAAATAGTTAGCCAAAAGTCAGATGACAGACCCTGATAAGAAGTCAAGTAGAAGTATCTGAAATACCTCGGTCTGACCCGAGTATTATTTGAGAAGAAAATAATAAGTGGATCAGTCTAGCTATAAATATCATATAAAATGAGATAGGATAAGAGATGTGACAAAAACGTATAATAACAGAAATGTCATACTGTGACAAGTATACATTAAATAACAACAAAAATCATACAATATCTTAAAAATCTCAAACACTAAAAAGAATGTCATATTCTTTTTTTATTCACCAAACCACAAATATTGACAAAACTTGTCAATGGAAATCACAAAAATTGATGAAACACAAGTTCTAGAAATCATCAACTAGAAATCCATGAATCAAAAAAGGGGAAGGTCTACCACAAACAGGAGTACGAAAACTCACCAACATGTGTATCACAAACGGAACGCTATTCCATGATCGTTAACCATCAAATTTGAGCCGAAGCTCCACAAACGGCCCGAAGACCTTTGAGCCGAAGCTTCACAAACAGTCCGAAGACTTTTGAGCCGAAGCTCCACAAACGGTCTGAAGACCTTTGACCGAAGCTCCACAAACGGTCCAAAGACCTTTGAACCGAAGCTCGACAAACGGTCCGAAGACCTTTGAGCCGAAGCTCCACAAACGGTCCGAAGACCATGGGTTGCTACACCACCAAATTGAGCCGAAACTCTACCGAATGATCATCATAGATCAGCAAGTGTAAATTACACCAAGCTAGTAAATAAACGAGTTTAGCTTCATGTCCCATAACCATTAGCTTAACTTAATTATTTACGAAAAAATTGTAGACTTCCACTCAAAAATAAGTGTAAATCACACTAAGCTAGTAAATATATGAGTTTAGCTTCATGTCCCATAACCACTGGCTTAACTTAAATATTTACTAACAGATTGTAGATTCCCACTCGAAAATTATCACGAGTGTTTCAATCGAACGAATCTAAGAATTAACCGATAAAGTACACGTAAGCGTTTCATACCACTTGTTTTACTAAGTCGTTTAATTTGGATTTCTCGAATGAATGAGGAAAAGGTTTGTATATACTAATAGATTGAAAAACGACTTTATAAACGAGCTTTGTATTAAAATAGAGTTGAAATCATCATTGTGAAAGAATTTGAATATTTACTACTAGTATAGAAACCTTGTATTTCAAAGTGACAAATCACAAAAATTGATTGTAAAAACAATCAATCACCAAAAATTCACATACAAAGACGTGAATCAAATCCATAGAAATCGATACAGAATCCATCAAAATGGATACTCCCAAAAATCCCGAAAAGGAAATTATCAAAGTCAACAAGAGTGATAACAACTAATCGGATCAACGAGAATCGATTAAAAATTGAAAGTCCACACAAAACAACAATTTGGCTGAGACAAGCAGATTCAGTCGACTGTACACAGTGATCAGTCGACTGAAACTGAACCCAGAAACTTTCGGTTTCCAGGTTCAATCGACTGAACACAGTGGCAGTCGACTGATACTGACTCAGGAAATTTTCTGGTTCTAGGTTCAGTCGACTGAACTGTTAGGTCAATCGACTGATACAGGGCCAGATAATTTTCTGTCCCCAGGTTTAGTCGACTGACCTTACAGTTCATTCGATTGAACTTCCATTTCCAGTATTTCCAGCCTAGCCCCAAGAAGGGCAAAAATCCTAACCGGAATCGATCGGATGAGCAAAGAAGACTAGGGATTTATGCCAAACGACAACCCAGCCTTATAGGCTCTTCGATACACCCCAAAAACATGTTTAAACATCAAAGATAGGATTTTAATGATTTTTGACTACAAAACACCAAAATTGGAATATTCACCAAATCAATTCAAATTAAAGCAAATGAACATGGATAGATGTTAGGGATTCATAACTAACAACAATAAAAGTTATAGACATAGATGTGAGTTCAAAAACTCACCTTTTTAACCCCGAAACAATAAATGAGAAGCTCTAGAACAAGCAAAGATTAATCTCTCTTCAACAACACCTCAAGAATCTTCAATCTATTATCAAAAGTGAAGTTTTTCCTAAGTTAGGTTATAGGAATTGATGAAAATTGAAGAGGGATTGAGATGGAGAAGATGAAGAGGATGCTTACTTAAGCTTCTCCTTGATTTCTAGCTTGAAGTTGATAATTCCAAAGAGAATTAGGGCTTAGGAGTTTTAATTTCCTCTTCTCTCCCCATTTTTACCTTAGGTTGAGAGTGTTAGGAAATGAGGAGTGCAATGAATGAAGAGGAGTGGAGTTGGGTTATTCGTTAGGCTAGTGGGCTGAAATCCAAACCCAAAGCCCTAAATGAAAATATCAAAATTCTACTCAACTCCAAACATATCGATGTTTATACTCAAAAAGGTCGCAAACGCCATTTTGGACTCGATGGAAGGGGTCTCGAGTCCTAATTCGACTGTTTGCAATAAGTGACACTTCGGACTTAAATCCGACTAACGATGCTATATTTAAATAAAACATTTAAATATGCAATCGTAAAATACGCGGGTTGTTACAGTCCTCTTTTGGCTCCTCCCCCTCTTTGACTTTCTTAAACTCATATAAATTCTACTTGATTCTCTTCCAAATTCCATCAAAGTTCTTATATCACTTAGGGGATATACTTTAGCTTCTAAAATGTTGAAGAAAGATGGAGATATAGGGAGATATCACCTTAGGCCATGAGTAAGAGAAGGAAGGGGAAGGTGATGGATGTGCGCAAGGGAGAACGGATTGGTCATGGACATGAGCAAATGGAAGGGTATGAGTGGTATTTTTGGTTTGAGTAGGAAGTGTAGTGGTGCTTTCTTGAGCATTGCTTGGAAGTTGGAATTGTTTGATTTAAATAAAATTGATTTATTCTCACTTTGAATGAATTTAATAACTTGATAATTGCTTGTTAATAACATGTTAATTTTCTTACTATTACTAATAATAATAGACACTAACTACTAAAAGTTATAACCTCTAATTTTGTGCTTTGAAAAGCTAGTATTTTTTTTAAGTAACGTGCCTTAGAAAGCTATGAATCAGGTTGTTAAAATAAGTACATTTAATTGGAAATGTGAACATTGAATTTGGACATTTAATATTGACATGTTAATTAAGTACATTTGTTATTCATGTTTTATAGTGATGTAATTGGAAATTGAGAATTATATATGTGTATAAAATAGAATGATATTGGATATTACATTTAATATGGAATTGTCCGTATACCGATAGTCGTTATAAATGCATTTTGAATCCCTTAACTATAACTTGTGAAATTTGTTGAGTTGTGAAGATATCATAAAATAACTTCTTTTGGTTATTATCTACACTTCTATAAGTGTTTTGTAACTTAAATAATATATTTTTAAAGTTATAGCAAAATGTAAATCAAAGTTGTAAAAGTCAATAGTAAAAAGGTCGCTATATCGACAATTTTAAATTCTATGTTTATTGAAAATAACTTTTATTTTTGTGAAAACTTTTCTAGGGATTTCTTTACCATTTAAAAAAGTTAATAATATATATTCTTATTGTAAAAAATTTGAAGCTTAAATCATTTGATAGGTAGTTGAACGAAGTGGAAAAATATAGCAAAATAGTCGCTATTCGTGCACTTTGGAAAAGTCATGGAAAATCATTTGTTAAGTCATTTGTTAAGTCATTGAAAACTTGGCGCAAAGTTGTAACAAAACATGTTAAAACATGTAACAGAACTTTAGACAACATTTTTAAAAGTGCTATCTTTTTTATTTGAAAATATAAATTATTTAAAAATGATATTTAAATTAATTATTATTCTCTAATTTTTTTATGTTTGTTTTTTAACTTATAATATAGTGTTTTAAGGTTTGTTTCAAGTTTAAATATATTTTTTAAATACTAATGATGAATTTTTAAACTAAGTGACTTTTAAAAGAAAACATGTTTAATTTGGTTTTTCTATGTATTTCAAAATTCCTTATTTTTACATTATATTATTTATAAATAATTATCATATATTTTATGTAATTTTAGAAGTTTTTAACATATTAATAATTATTTCAAAGATGTTACTATATATCTATATAAGTTTTAGAAAGCAAATAAGTATTTTATAAATATAATTAAGGAAGTTTGGATTTTAATACTTAAGTTAAAATAAACGGTTTTACGGAATTACTTAATAGTTTATCACCTTAATTAATAGTGTAGATATGTTTTGATCTTCAAATAAATGTTTTAAAGTTAAGGGAAAGTATAAAAATGGTTTTGGGTTGTAATTAACAATGTTTTAACAACATTTATTTTTAACCCTTATTATTAATTATACTTAGGAATATAATTAGATATTTAATAAAGAATACTTTAAGGTTAAGCATAAGTGAACATTTTTGGTTTATTGTGATTATGTTTTAAACAACACATGTCTTTAACCCTTAAATATTATTGAATTTTAAAAGAGAGTTTTGAAGGGAAAGTTTTCAAAGTATAAAATGATTTGGTTTGTTATAATAATGTTTGAGTAACACTTGTCTTAAACCCTTATAAATGTAATTAAACCTTTAAAAGAGAGTTTTAAAGATAATGATTAAATTTAATGTGTTTTGAGTTTGTAGTAATCAATATTTTAGTAATATTTGTTTCTAAACCCTTGAATTATATTTTAAAGTGGAAAGATATTAAAAACATAATTATACCTTTGATAATAAAGCTTTAGAGACAATAACAACTATTGATATCTTTTATAATAGATAAAGTTAGTGCGTTTAATTGGTAAAAGACAAGGGGTTTATAGTAATAATGTTTTATAACATTTATTTTTAACCTCTATGGTTATAATTATAAGAAGGGAAACCTTTTTTAAGCGATTTGTGAATATACTTACACAATTGAGATAAGTATATAAGTACTTTTTAAGTATTGAAAATATTATAAGTGAATAGTGAAATAGTAGAGTACATGTATATATATTTTGTAAAGAAAATTACACACACACACACACAAAATTATATAAAGGAGGTTTTAATTAGTAAAGGATTTTTAATTAATAATGGAATTGTTTATAAATGAAAGAAGTTTTATTGATAAAAAGGCATTTTATTAAGAGTTTTAATTAACAAAGTATAAATTAATTAAAAAGGGATTAAAAATTGTTTAGGTGACTGATCATGCTTTGTATGAATTGGTAGTGCTTGTATGTTTACTTGCTTATGGAGAGTATACATGACTTAGTTCCCTTATGCGATCATTCACATTATTGTTGAGTAAGACCAATTCATCGATTCAATCTTGGAGAGACCGTGATCGGTAGGTGTTCTACTTATCGGAAACCACTTTAAGGCTGAGATACAGGTTCTATGTTTTGGAAGTGGAATGATGGAGTCCATATGTGGTTCCAAAATCTGTTAAGATGATGGAATCCATGTGGGATTCATTATATTTTTGGCAATTGAAAAATCATGTAAAGATGACGAATATAGCCTTAACATCAAAAAAATGACTAAAGACAGTAGGATGCACAATCCAGGGGTTGCTAACCCAAACGGGTTCATCAACTCCATTATCTAGAGTATGTTTATCGATATGTATTTCGACAGGTGTTGATTATGCTCGAGTTCCATATGGTTTGGCGTCGCTCGTTTGTGCATGGGCCGGTTGTGTTTACCTTATGGTGTATTTATTTTGAGATATACGACACTCAGAAGGTATGTCCATGTCATAGGAGATCGGTCTTAGTTTACTGAGGTCTTTGTGGAAATCCATATACGAACGCACCTTAGCAGTTTTTGATGTACTCTAATATGTTGGAATGTGAGATGCAAGCATTCCAGCTATGTTATATATTTATTTGAAATCCTAGACATTATAATAATACCATAAGATTTTAGTATGAAATAGCTTAGTTATTATAAGATATAAAAGCCCGTCCGTATTTATGTGTGTCATGGTCCTAAGAAATACTTTTATTTTGAAAGGTTTTATAACATTAAGTAATCCAAAATGACTTGAGTTTGTCATGCTGGTTTACCAAACTAATCCGACAGTTATTTTCTTATAATGCTTTAGTCAACCCCGTGTATATTTTTGGAGTTCATTAATGATCATTGTAGCTCTTGGAGAGGAGCTGGATGATTACCTACCATAGTTCTATTTTCGCTTTATTACTTTGTTTATATATATCAACTATTGTAAGGACAGGCAGTTATAACCGTCCAAGCCGATGATATTTTAGTCTTCTCTGATTATTTTATTTATATAGTTTTCTTTGTAAAAGATCATTTTGATATTATGTGTTATTGTTGTGATATTTAGTTATTTTTGTTCTCGTCTTCCTTGTTCCTTTTCTTTTACCCTAATTTTCTATCTTGTCGACACTTGAGTGATCGACACAAGAATACTGTGTATGTATTAATGTTGACATTTAAGAGTTGAAAAGGTGATCATTATAGTTGTCATGAAATGAATAACAAAGAAAAAACATGGGTCAGACTTAGAGCCTGGTGTGAGGGAAACTATCTCAAATACTATATATTAAAGATATATACAAATAAGTAGGAACTACTAAATCACAGCTGGCCTTCTCCACAAACATGGATCAAGGGTACCAGACTATCTATAAAAAGATATAGTAAAACCACCTTAAAAATAGGAAATCATACCATAACCTGCTCTTTTCCTATAATCAACGAGTCAGCACAGCTGATATAATGTGATTGAAACATAACAATCATGCTATGATAAAGGTAACCCAACATCCAAAGGTAGGGTGATCTTACTATAGGTTTATCACGAAGTATGCAATGATGATTAATATAACGAAAATAACATCACTCAACGAACAATACAACCAAAATAGAAATGAAAGGCAACAAAAGTATTCAAATAGATATTGATAACTCTTGACGGGTTAATTCCACTACAGACATCTATCGCGATCCATTGATTCCCTTTTAGGTACCAAGATAAATAGAGCTAGTGCCTATTTAACCCTGATCCATATCCTCTGTAATGGGTCTCATGTAGATCTCACCATACCCTCTGAAGCAAGCTTTAGTTATATATTACCTACTCTATATACTTGAAATCTATGTGATCCACACTGTAACCTCTGAAGCAAGCTTTGATACCATCTAACCCACTCATAAATGCTCGTCATCCTCTATAAACCATACTATGCCCTCTGAAGCAAGCTTTGGTGACATCTGTTTCACTCGTAGAGGACGTCATCATTCCTCATTTCTAGTCACCATGGACTTCTCAAATAACTTGCATACGCCTCTATCAAAAAGAGAATGATACTCGTGTCTCATGTAATACGCTATTTGGACTACAAAGGAACACTGATACCTTATAGATAAATATTTATCAAAATATAATGTTATGTAATCACATACGCCTATCATCGATGCAACTTAATATCTCGTCATCGTTCATCTATAAGGAGGATCTCCATTGAAGGACCAAGATGAATGACCACTAATATGAGCTCAATACCATGTACTGTCATTAATGTAAGATAGCTACCATATAATGCCAATATAGGACCAACATAGTTTATCTAACTATACGTACCCCCAAGGTCAACCCCTGAAGGTACGAATTCACTCCATTCGATCGTACGTGCCCAAATCGGACGTAATCGTGCAACCAATTGTTGTGCTGACTCTATACCCGATCGGTATCGATTCCAAATGAATCATTTAACATCCATATACAATTTAAAGCTTCGCTGTATGTCCTACCTCCCTGATTAGCCTAGATCCTTCTCGAAATTGTGCCCCGACACAATGAAGAACCATACTCGAACGGGGAAGAAATTCCTTGAAGTTTAGTCCCTACCCGGTATTCAGTCGATTAGGTTATTATTTCAGTCCACTGAGCCCAAGCAGTTGTGATTTATCCCTAGTCTTCTATTTTGAGGTTCCTCCTGGACTTAGTTTTACTTACATTTAGTCAATTAAACGTTTCATTCAGTCAAGTGAAACTTGCATTGCTTAGGTAGTGAAATTAGGACATGGACAAGCTCCTCTCCGACCACCAATTCATGTGTCGTTTCTTCCGTTGCTTCTCCCGATGAGTACCTTGCTTCCAGAGCTTGCTTCCATCCCATCAGATCTCTACTGAGATTCATTCGTTAACTCTTGGGAAGTGGATTCCATAAGTATTTGAAAATCAGTTTCAATGCCAAAATCCATGCTTTGAACGAGTAGAGTTCAACAGGTGATTATAGAAACCAAATAACACGCCAAAACGGCATACCCGGCCTCCTTTCCTAATGCGTAGCATATGCTATTTTATAAATTTTTACAGTTGTTTAATAAAATATATTGGTATTATAAATCAATTTTAAGCTTTCAAATACTTAATTTCCTTATCAAAATTAAGTGTACTTTATACAACCATTTTATAAAATCTCATTTATATTATATAAAATCTATACTCCATTTAAAAATTCGTACGACCATTATATAAATACTAATTGAACTTCATTTATTATTTTACAAAATACCATATCATTTTATAAAATACCTTTAACTTATAAAAATCATTCTTCTACCTAAACAATATGTACAAATACTAATTTAGCTTCATTAAGTCTCTATTCACTTTAATAATAAGCGTAGAGTTCAAAACTTTCTAAATTTGCTTATTAACTATTTCAACACCATTTCAATTAGTTTATTATTACTACCTAATGACTTTCACTTAATTATCACATGTAATTAGTCTCTAAATTATCACTATATCACTTATAATCATTCAATTAACCTAAAATCAAATTCTTAGATTACTAACTATTTTCAAAAATAGTTATTATGGTCACAAATAATTATTTAATATAATCATGTTTATAACATAAACGTAAACCCAAATCAACTCAAACATCAAATCACTTCATATAATTCTTAGTCGTTTATAAATAGAAATACGAAGTATAACACATGAATTAATAAGGAGAATCATTCTAACTACATTGCTTTTTCCTAAACTAATCTTTAATACCAAAGCTCTCTTGAAATTTAAAAATGAACATCCAAACTTCGATTTAAACTAATTCCTTATGGAGTTTATGAGGAATGAGTAGAAAGGAATTATAGTATTTTAGTTTGAATTTAAGAACTTCATTTCGTAAAGATTTGGCTAAACTAGAACAAGGTGATTAAGAGGAGATTAGGAAATAATTAAAAGTTGTAAACAGAAATGAACGTCGAATGGGAAATGAAAGAAGAGGCTTAGCTAAATATTATCTTAGTTTGACACACACTAGTGCGCTTAGCCCAATTCTCTTCATCTGACACTATTCATTCTCGAAATTCGTTGACCCCAAACATAGTCAAGTTTTTACTCATTTTACCCGCATCAAAAAAGAAAATTCAACCATATGTATATGGAGTCGTAATTCACCCGTTTGTAAAAATCGAGTATAAGAGATGTTCTGTTACTTCATGGTTAAAATTTAAATTAATCATTCAAATATTCTATCGTTAAAATTGAGGGTGTTACTGTTTGGAAGGTTGAGGTAAGAAGTGGAAGTTATAATTACTTGTTTTCTTGGTTAAGGGTGAGCTAACTCACCATTTTAATGAGTATAATTGGCATATGTGCTTGTGTTTGATTGTTTATATACTATTTAATTTGATATTGTTGTATATTGTAATATTGAATGCTTTGAAAGCAAATGGCATATGTAATCCATATCTATGAACTTGAATGGACTTGTATGATTAGTGGCATAGCCTTGAAGCATAGTTCATAGGTTTTGTTGGACTTTGGTTTAGAATGGACTTTGATTTGAAAGTATTCTTATAATGATAGTCGTTGTAGATGCACTTAAGAGTTACTTTGTGTTCAGCAATTTCTAAGGAACTTTGTAGAAGATCTTAGGGGTTTCTTATAGTATTTGGGATATATATCATGTATGCTTGCTGTTATAAAAATTGTGGATGATAAAATGTTAAGTAGCTTATTGAAAAGTGGCCGTACTTAGATTAGTGCAAAACTGCTCGGTTTAGCCTTTGTCTTGAACTTTATAGGATTGAAAATATATTTTAAGTATTTTATTTCATTCTTTTTCAAGTATTTGTTCACTCATATTAGAGTACTTCAAATGTTATTCAGAATTTTTATCAATTTTTAGGAATTAGATATGTATTTTTAAAGTAGAAGAATTGTTTTTAAATACAAGGAAAACATGGTTTTTTTTTTCAGTTTTTAAGTACATTATAAACTTGTTATATTCAAGTAATATTTTGAATGATTGTTTAAAAACCTATTATAAGTATTTTAAAGTACTTTAGAAATATTCTTAAGTATATATAGTTTCTAGAAAATGTGTTTTCTATTTTATTAAAGTGTTAATATCTTATGTAATATAATATCTTTTAAAATTGTTTTATTAAATATCTAGTTTTATAAATTACTGTATGAATGATTTGAACTATAAACAAATGAATTAAATAGGAGTTAGAAATTTCTTAATGAATGAATCCTGTTTTGCTTACTTACTTGTTAGGAAATGTAATTAACCATGCTTAACATTAAAAGCCGAAAAAGTAGACTTATCTATTTGTAAGAGTTAAAATTGATGTTCGAGTAGGGACAGAAGAAATAATGCTCTAACCTTTCATCTTTACTGTTGACAGAGGAATAGTTAAGTTTGAAAGGTTGGAAACGTGTTAATTATGGTGATTACTTACTCATTTATGGAAAGTCATCAATACTCTACATAACACTAAAACCGACGAGGTAAACTACTCTGTTTGTGAGAGTTAAGATTGATGTTCAAGTAGGGATAGAAGAAATAGTGCTCTAACCTACCAGCTTTGTGAGAAATGCGGATTACGGATCTTAATGCTAGAATTAACACTAGAGGGGGTGAATAGTGTTTTAAGGAATTGCCAATTCTTTTTGAGTTTATATTATTTTGAACACAAATGCATGCAATATTCAGACACAGATATGATCACTGAATCAAACACAGATGCAGATATAAAGTAAAAGCAATAAAGGAAAGAACACACTGGATTTTATACTGGTTCAGAGTACCCTACATCTAGTCCCGCAACGCAAGTACGGATTTCCTTTCAAAATCATTTCTTATAATTACACCCTCGATTTCAAGGCCACAAGGTACATCACTTCAGATTCACAATCCTTTGGGTAGAGATACTTGATTTTATGGGCAACAAGTTCACCCAATTGATTTTCAAAGCTACAATCACACCTTTTCTCGCTTGATTGATTTTACAGGCTACAATCACACTTTTTCTCACTCAATTAATTACAAAGAAATCTATAAATTTGAATAGCACTGGGATCTTGTTGAGATAATGATAGAGAATCAAACTAGAAATGATCTAGTTAGATTCAATGGTGATTTCGGCAGAGTAATGGTAAAAATGTATATAAAGAGATGTGGAAGAAGAAGAGGAGTGAAATTGAAGAATATATGAATGCAAATTCTTTTAAAACATCCCTTATTTATAGTAAAACAACAGACATGTCCATTCATGAAAGGATATGACGAATAGACACTTCCTCTGAAATTCAATTTTGAAATAAACTGTCACCTTGTCGACAAGGGTCCCTTGGGGTTGTCGAAAGGCCTAAGTCATTTTTGGTAATTTGTTTTTCTTTGAAAATAACTTCTATCTTGTATTAAAACTATTTTATACTTTATAAATATACTTAACTATAGTTAAAATACATAAATAAGTATAGAGAATAATATTTTGGTATATATAAAATTTTACTATAATTTTACATTTAAATCTAAGTGTAAATATTAAAAGTTAAACATATTATAATTAAAAGATAGTTTAAAACCAAGGACAATTTGATTTTGAAAATAAAGATTATTTTGAGGCTAAAAATATTTTAAAGCCAGTATAGATGCTTTTGATTCTTTTAAAAGGAAGATTTTGAAATCATTTTTAAAACAAGATATAATTTTGTAAAACATTTGAATAAAAGTTTGTGGATACAAAACAATGTTCCACTAGATTTTTTGTAGGTTCCATCCTACTTAGGATTCCATCCCTTTAACGAGCTCGAAGTGGATTCCATTCCACGAATAAAATGGATTTTAAGATGCCAGTGCTTTTCTAGGAGTTTTAACAAAATTCCTAATTAAATTACTTATTATTAAAATCTTAAACTCTTGATAATCTTGATACTCATAAGTCTTGAATCTTGATATCTTCGATCTTGAGTTTATCAGTTCTTGAATCTCTATATTATATAGTCTTCATTCTTCGGTACCTGTATATATATCCTGCATATACACATATATATATATATATATCTAAACAATAATGTTAGTATTTATATTTTGTAATCTTATTCTAAGGTTGTTGTCATCAAAACCATCTTCTCAGGGACTAACAATCTTCCCCTTTTTATGATGGCAACCTTTGTTTATAAAATATTACTCTATCCTAATAACTCTCACTAAAACTAATCACTTCCCCTTAATCTATGCCTAATTATCCTATTTTGTACTTCTCCCCCGTTGTCATCAACAACAAACTAACTCCAAACTATATAACACCCCTTTAATCTAATACTATATGACATATGATTATAATGATAGTGTTATCATAAATAATCAACACTTAAATCTAAAACTAAAACTTAGTCCTTAATTACTAACTATCCTAACTAAGAATCCATATATGATAATACTTATAACAGTGATAATGTGAGAATTCTAATATAAGAACACAAATCATTTATTAATTATATATTGTTATATTTACATTTGCATAGAAAACATAAGTAAGATCATATAACGATAAGAAAGAGATAAAAGAAACTAATGTGTGTCCTTGAAAATGCGAGATCTATGAACCGAGGAATTTGGGTAGTGGAAAAAGAAATTTCCACGTTGTTCGACTAGATTTTCATCCTTGTCAAAGCGCACTTCGCCAACGCAAACAACTTTATAGTCATCATGAGCGTGCTCTTTTTCCATGAGGGCTTCTTCTTCTTCTTCCTCGCTGTCCTCTTGCACTTGATCTCCTGAAGATTCTTCATCAATCAAGATAGGATTGGCGTGATTGTCCATTGGAAACTTTTACAAGTTTCTAAGGATTTTGCCTTGTCGTTCTTGTTCTTTGGCCATTTTGATTTGCACTACTTGAATTTCAGTCATAAGTTGCAGTGCATCCTTCAAGGAATCCTCCATTTTTATCACTAGTGCAAACGTGTTTCATTGAAATAGTCCAGTAGAAGGAGAAGGAAACGAAAAGGTTGAATTTTTATTTGATTTGGAGGAGGATGCCATTGTTTTATTATTTTTAGAAGTTAGATTAGAGGAAGGACAGAAAGAATGAACAAAATTTTGAAATAAGAAGAATATATAACCACTCATTTGAATTTTGGTGGGAAAATTTCAAAAGAGAAAAATTCGTTATATGTCGACATGGGTAAAGGAGGGTTGTTGACAAGGTGCCTATATTTTTACTATTATATTTATTTTAATTTAATTTTAATTATATTTTATTATTTGTATTCTATATTTCAGTTATTGAACAAGTACCTAATTCTCTTCTTAATTTAGTAAATATAGATTTATTTAAGGGTTTTGTTAAGATATCAGCAATTTGGTTCTCGGAATTGATATAATCGAGAGTAATTACTTCCTTACTTATATTATCTCTGAGAAAATGATGTCTAATATCAATATGTTTTGTTCGAGCATAATGAGTAGGATTTTGGGATAAATTTATTGCACTAGTATTAGCACAATAAATTGGTGATTTGAGGATATTTAACCAAAATCTTTTAAAGTTTATTGCATATACGTTACCTGAGAACAAGCCAAAGCCGCAAAAATATACTCTGCTTCGGTTGTTGATAAAGAAACTATGTTTTGCTTTTTACTAAACCAAGAAATCAGAGAATGCCCCAAAAAGTGAGAGGTTCCACTTGTACTTTTTCGGTCTGGTTTACAACCAGCATAATCAGCATCACAGTAAGATATTAATTCAAAAGAATCATTTTTAGGACAAAATAAGCCATAATCAAAGGTGTGTTTAACATATCTTATGATACGTTTTACAGCTTTTAAGTGGGCCTCTTTAGGTTGGGATTGATATCTAGCATAGAGGAAAAAACTATGCATGATATCAGGTCCACTAGTAGTGATATAGAGTAGCGATCCAATCATTCCTCTATATAATTTTGATCTACATCTTTCGAGAGATCTTCTTTACTTTGATACTCATCGGTTGCCATTGGAGTGGGTTTTCCACTTGTAGTAGTCAACCCAAATTTACTAACAAGGTCTTTAGCATATTTTTCTTGACTGATAAAGATACCATTATCTAATTGTTTATTTGCAATCCTAGAAAGAAGTTTAATTCACCCATATGACGCATCTCAAACTCTTTTGTCAGTATTTCAGAAAATTCTTGATTCATTTCAAAATTAATTGATACGAAAATGATATCATCTACGTAAACATGTACTATTTGAATATCATTTTTATTTCTTTTAGTAAAAAGAGTATTATCTACATTACCAATTACAAAGTTTGATTACAATAAGTAAGATCTTAGTCTATCATACCAAGCTCTAGGAGCTTGTTTTAGACCATACAGAGCTTTTTAGGTTTGTAAACATGATTTTGTAATTTTTCATTTTCAAAAAGTGGTGGTTGTTCAACATATATGTGATGACCCAGATTTTTGGGACATCTGATAATTGGATAATTTACTGATTTTATTTAGATAAATAAATGGAATTCTGATAATTAAAATATATTTGGACATGTATGTAAATAAATTTGGACTATAATAAATACCGACTTATAAATATCTAGATAAATATTCATTTGATGATATTTGTTTAATGATGTTCATTTATAAATATTTATTTGGAAAAAAATATCTTTTTAAAGCTAATAAGAATAATTTTCTAATATAATATATAGGTATGTATATTGTATTGAAAACTATGTTTTGAAATTAATATATATATATATATATATATAGACACTTATTTTAGTATTAAAAATATAAAATTAAACTTTAAATAATTCTTTGAAAATTTTACACATGTATATGTATGTAAGGTTGGTTTGTAAATATGTAAGGTGAAATTTAATTAAAGATTTAAAAATACTTATCCTTTTATATACTTAAAACTAGATAGTTAGTATATATGTAAAATACAAAGCACATATGTAAACATATGTAGATATAAATTTAAATAATTAGTGTAAAAATTTCTACAAACATTTATACAAGAAGAATTACAAGTGTAAGACAATTAATTCATGTTAATGACAAATGGAGGCAAACTAAACAAGTGTCACTCATATTTTTTTTTATTTTTTTATTTTGAGAAATTAATAAAAATAAAATCCAAAACTGTATAATACTACATCTCTCACTCCACTTCTTCTTTTTTCTTTCATTCAAAACCTCAACCAGCAAGTTAAAATCTAAAGATGAGAAAAATAAACCAGTATTCATTTAAAACCTGAAGCTACAAACCATTTCAATATCAAAGCAAAATCAAACTATCTCAATTATCAAACCAGAAAAGGAACAAGTTTCAAAACATAGATTCAACTCAGAAAATCAAGCTATAGTTTCAAATTCTAGTCTAGTTTCAGGAACAAAAGAAATTTCCAGTTATCAAACTCTTTTCAAATTTTCATAACTTCCTCCGTTCAAAAAAGGCAAGTAAACTGCACCTTATGTAGTAGAATCTGTTTCATAATTGGAAACATGTGATAAATCTTGAAAACAATGTTGTGAAAATGTTGCATGAATGTATAAATGCTTGCATGTCTATATGCAGAGGATTAAACGCAACCCTGTGCTCAAGATTTAGGTCTCTGTTCTATTTTCACAGATTTAATACAAATTTTAAAAGATCAAATCAAATTCTCTTTGCCCAATCACTTTTGGAATTTGATTTATAAATGAAACATGTGAATATCAATCAGATTTTATCTTTGAAATTAATTTCATATGAATATACTGAAAAATTATTTCAAAAATAAGAATAGATCGGTAAAAAGCTTAATGCAGTCAGAAATACGAATGTCAGTAAGGCATGTTTTGAATTCATAACATGATTCACATTTGAAAATCCTAATTTTTGATGTAGATTTCAAATTTTTTAGTGATGTGGTTGTTTATAATTTGAGGGTTGAACAAAATTAGGCATGACGACAAATTAGGGTGGCTGGGTTGATTTGGAGGCGAGGCATTTGACATGGAGGAGGAGTAGGGGTTGGGGAACGTGAGAAAAATGTCTCTGGAATTTCTTAACGATCATAAGGGGAGGATGATTTTACTTGTAAAATAGGGTTTAAGGCATTGTTTTTGTGGCTCCATTAGCGATCGAGCTGAGTCGAGGAGGAGAAGGGATGAGGGTGCGCACGTAGAGGAAACGAGTGGTGAGGGTAGGTCAAAGGCAGGGATGAGGTCCGGTGATGGATGGCGGATCGAGGTGGATTGGCGAGTTGGTTTGTATCTGCCGTTTCTTCGATCAGAGGGGGTGAGTGTTTCGATTTCGAACCTGAGTTTCGATCGTGGTTTATGGTTGATAGACGAGGTGAGAAGGTCATGGGTGATGAAAGAAGATGGTCGGCGGCAAAAGTTGGTGGACGTCGGTGACGTTCAGGTGCACGATGTGCATAGATTGTGCATAGGAACCATTTAGGTGAAGGAAGAAGATAGGATCGGGTTTGTTTGGGTTTTGACCCAGGTTGCTGCTCGAAATGTTATTGGTCTGGTCTCGGATAGTAGTGATAACCAGTTTAATTTTAAAATTAACATAAATTTTGAGAAAGAAAGGAGGGTTTCTCGGGAAGAGACTCGAAGTATTAGTCGGGTTTGACCTGAAGAAAATGTGTACAGGTTTAAGTTTAAATATTAATAAGTTTGAATTTAGTTTTGATCCATTTCTTAAAATTTATGCCTTTTTATAATAGATGTCTTAAATAATTGTTTTAAGGAAATTATATAACTTGTTTTAACTTATTAAGTTAAATGCTTAGGTTATAATTATCTTAAATTAAATGATTTAATTAAATGATTTAATTTTAAAGATATATGGTTTATATATGATTATGAAATTAAGAAATTTAAACATCTTAAGGTTAATTAAGATCTTGGATAATTAAGGGTTAATTCAATTAATAATGTGATTAAAGAGTAATTAATTAATTAATAATTAATTTATAATTAGGGATTGATTAATATATAAGGGTTATAAATTAATTAACTTGAGATTAATTAATTAGAAATTAGTGATCAAACAGTGTAAGTAACTAGAGATTAATTGCTAAAATGATTAATTACTTAATATAATTAAAGTATAATTAATCAAGGATGATTAATTAAGATGGATAGTTATTGGGTGATTAATTAATTGATTTGTAATTAAATAATAAGAAGGATTTATAAGTAATTGAAGTAATTAATTTAATTCATTTGTGGTTAATTAAATTAATTAGGGATGGTGTGGTTGATTAATCTTGCTTATGAATGATTGAATGATATTGTATGCCTTAGATTAGTTGATATCTCTGGTATGTGATGTGTGATGCTATGTGATATAATATGTTGGGTTAAAACAGTGGCATCATATTTTAAAGTTTGAATTGTATTTGTCACGACTCAAAATTCGACGATTGAAAATCGACATCAATACCTCACTTGTATTCGACTGCCGGAGATTCAAGCGTCGAACTTCAGTTCGGAATGAGCTTATAACAACATTAGATGAATATAAATAGCGGAAAATGAATATTCTTTGATTATAATACAAATACAACTTGATACAATCTCCAATACAACATCGATCAACAATATCAGAGTGATACCTTTATGATACAACAATAAAACGAAAATGGAAAAGTTCAACAAGTTCCCAACATACTTAAATTTGATATGGTCTTCAAAACTCTAACACTTCGAAAGATCTCAAAATCCAAAAGCTTTCCAAAACTCCGATATCTTCCGAAAGACTTCAAATTCCAAGCTTGCTCCAAAAACATGGATAACCTGCTTTTAGGCTGCCCGTGTGAAAATTATGGGCACCCGAGTTTAGGAAAGGAACAATAAACTCCGGGTCAGTCATGGGACTGGTATGAGTTAACAAAATGGTTGTTTGAAAATAAAGCGGTTTATAAAAGAAAACCGATACGCTTTTTGAAAAATGAAACTACCATTAGACCTTCCACCACACACACAATGCAAACGCAGACTTGGAGGAGATTTCTTCTCATGATAGTCAAACATTCTTAATACGAGAAAACTCTTTGAATATTATTATTAGTGCATAGTGTAGAAAACATTTCGAAAGTATAATATTAATCATAGCCAGCATACAACCAATATTGTATGCCTACTATAGTTACCATCTAAACAGTGATGACTACCATAAGTGAATGGCAGGTTATATAACTAAAACGTTAAAGGGCTCGTATTGAATGATTGGATTTCCAACAAATGGTCATGCAAAGGAACTTCCCACACAAAATGGAACGCCTTTGGAGGGACATCCGTGAGAACCTAATCGTATCTCTGCCACACAAGGCGGGGTGACCTCTGTAATTAGGTAACTACTGACACGAGTATGCCACCTCCCGGTCGTTGCCAACCTTTATCTGAATCGCTTCTCAACCAACAACCACAAAGCAATAAGTTTGCAGCAACCACAAAGTAAGTATCTTGGCTCCATACCATGATGCCACTTATAATCCAGAAGGAAATGGATATACCCTCGGGGGCGCTGCCCAGAAATAACCTTGCTGCCACGATTCCTGTTTCGACCATAATCGGGTTGTGAGGTTCGACGAAGTCTCGTCCACAAAGCTATGCTTTTTCACAAAGCCATGCTTCGATCAACAAATGATCAGCAGCACTCAGCATGCCACACTATCAAATTGGAAGTATATCACTAATAACTTTCAACTACATAACCTCTGAGCTCGTACGTCTCAGAGAAGGGTGTTAAGCTAAGGGAATAAATTCTCCGCGACCAGCAGAAATGTATTTGAAAGAAATCAGCTTTATATCTCAAATTGTAATGTCAGACATACAACCATACAAGTCTGTTTCGGGTTCGAACAGAACCGAAGGCACTTCCAAAGAAGCCCTTACAATTCGTGCATCCACAATCCCGATTGGACTCCCTATCACATATAGAGATCTCTATACCGGAGCAACTTAGTGTAGAGTCATTCGACAGGTTATCAAATCGTTCTCGAAGACGCTTGGTCTTCACCACCGTCTTCGAATGCTATCCATTTCGTCGTATCACATATTCAGAATGGGTTATATGACACAAAGGTTCTCTTCCGGCTAAATCAAATAGTGAGCGCTCAATTTAAAAACACGTGGATGTATCAATCACAAAGATTCACATTCAGGGTTCGATGTGGGTTTCGGATGACCAACTGGAATGGGACTTCCTGTCACATTGAAATTCAAATGCCGTTTTACGGGCTAAGGGGTTTTTCACATTCACACAGAAGTTTATCCATCACAGATATCACAGGTCAGCACAAAAGCCTTTTGATGTAGCACGATCTACAAAAGTTCAGAGGTTAGATCATTCACAAAATAATGAAGCTTCGGTTCATTCTCTTAAGTCGTGCACGAGTCAAGGGGTTTCGGTTTTAACTCGTAAGTCGTGCACGAGTCAACTTAAGGAATCACGTGAGGAAGGAATACGAGCTAGTGAAGAGGGCATAAGTCGTATACGACTTAACAAAGCTTGGAGGAAAGAGCTACGGCTTAATAAGAAAGAAGAGAAGGAGTTACGACTTAGCAGGAATTTGAGGGGTGCGAGTGAGATGAGTCGTACACGACTCAACGACTCATCCATAAGTCGTGTACGAGTTAACAAGAGTAGAGAAGTGGAAGAAGATGAGTCATACGGAGTTGACTCGGTTGAAGGGATATACCGCAAGTAAGCTTGGGAGCTTGAGTCGTTGGAAGTATGTTGAGTCGTGACATTTGTTGAGTCGTATGTCGTACACATTGTGATTGTTTTGTTGAGTCGTAAGTCGTCCAGGAACATTATGTTCGTAAGCCGTTGTTCTTGAGTCGTTTGCTCTTAAGTCGTGTAAACTGTGTTGTTTGTTGAGTCGTATCTTACTGAGTCGTCTGAGTTGTAATCTGTTTGTCTCGTTTATTTGATGAGTCGTATGTCATTTATATCTGATGAGTCGTGTCGTATGATAAGTCGTGTGATGTACTTCGGTCTGTTGTGTTGTTAAGTCGGTGACGACTAATGATGAGTCGGGGTTCATGAGTCGGCAACGGCTTATGGAGACAGTTGTAAATGCTATAAATAGCCGTGTGTGTCATTTTGTAAGAGGTTGATTTTTGAATAAAATTTTCTTTTGTTAGCTTTGTGCTTTCATACAAATTGGTAGTTGAGTGTGATCTCCTATCTCCTCTTTCGGTTAATCGAGTGCGCTCGATTCAACGATCGTAGAAGCCGATTCACGGTATCTAGTGCGCTAGATCAACGTACGAAGAATCGTAGATCTTCTTTCTCGGCATCGTGCGCGATCAACGAGATGAAGATAGCTAGAATCCGGTATCTTTGGATCAACGGATTTGGGCCTTGCAGTATTCTCAACTCACCGATTGCTACATTCCATCGATTGAAGTTTGTTTTGATTAATCCGCAGCGTCAGTTTTGGTATCGGAGCTTGTTTTAGCCAATCATAGCTAAATCGGGTCTTGGAGCCAAGTGTTGAAGTTTGAAGTTGTTCATCGCGTTCATATTGAAGTTGCAACAAGAGGAAGAACTTTCGATCCATTCCATTTTGGATCAAAGTGTTGAAAGTGTTTGAATTTGAAGTAGGCCGTGTATACTTGTGAAGTAGCCGAGCCTAGGAAGGATCATTGGAAGCTTGTTTCGAGCTAAGGAGTTAGGCCGAGCCTTGTGAAGTTGTTTTGAAGGTTGAGCCGTGACTTATTGTTGTTTTGTTGAAGTATTGTGTTGATTCAATCATGCCGCCAAGGAGAGCTAACCGCCATCAAAACGTTGAAGCTTTGTATCGAAGAGAAGAAGCCGATCAAATGGAGCAACGTATGCATGAGAAGATTGATGAAGGCATTGGTAGGTTGGAGAAGCTTATGATCGATATGAATCAAAGTAGAAGAAGAAATTCACCTGAATCCATCCGTGGGGGTAGTAGAGTGTCATCACATTCAGAACGGGAGAGGAGAGAAAGTCAAGAGCCTAGGAGTGTTGATAATCGAAGTAGGAGGAATGTCGATGATCATGATAGACGGGATGTTGGTAGTAGGAGTGGTGGTAGAGATGCTGGAGGGCGTGTAAGACAACGTTATGCATCAGACTTTGATGAAGAGTTTGATGGTGAGAGGGGAAGTATTCATTTCAGAGACCGAGACAGAGATCAAACACGACGTCAGTATCGAGATGTAGAGGATGATCGTCGTTGGGAATCGAGAATGAAGATGGAGATTCCAGAGTTTAAAGGTGGGATGGTAGCTGAAGAATTCTTAGATTGGTTATCTAATGTGGAGGAAATCTTTGATTTCAAGGAGGTTTCGGAGAATCGAAGGGTGAAGTTAGTTGCTACATGGCTGAGGGGAAGAGCTTTGGCATGGTGGCAACAAACTAAACTTACTCGTGAACGAATGGGGAAGTCAAAGATAGAATCTTGGGAGAAGATGAAGAAATTGATGAGAGCTACATTTTTGCCATACAACTATCAATCGCTTATGTACCAGAGATTGCAGAATCTAAGGCAGGGGAAGAAATCAGTAAATGACTATGCAGATGAATTTTACCAACTCATTGCCAGGAACGATATAATAGAGACAGAAGAACAGCTGACTGCTAGGTTTGTTGGAGGATTGAGAATGCAGATCCAGGATATGGTTAATATGTTCGATCCTAGATCAGTTGCGGAGGCACATCAGAAAGCGTTGGCTTGGGAGAAACAAGGAAGGCGTGGAGGTGGTGTGTTTACTAATTCCAATAATCAAGCGAGGGGTGTTGGTGGAAGTTATAATGTTCCTAAATCTGTTACAAAGCCAGTGGTGAAGGAGGCTGAGAAGGCGAAGGCTAGCAGTGGGTTCAAATGTTATAATTGTCAGGAGTTGGGTCAGAAAAGCAATGAATGTCCGAAGCCGAAGAAGAGAGCAATGGTTGCAGAAGTTGAGGAGGATGATGAAGAGGAGGCAGAATGTTCAAATACACCTTATGTTGAGGAGGAAGAAGAATTGTCTGGAGATGAAGGTTGTAATCTTATGATGAGGAGGTCATGTCTTACACCAAAGCAAGAGGAGGATTGTAGTTGGTTGAGAAGCAATATTTTTCAGTCGACATGCACTATTCTGGGAAAAGTTTGCAAGTTCGTTATTGATGCTGGAAGTTGCGATAATATTATTTCTACCGAGGCTGTGAAAAAGTTGAACTTGAAAACTGAGAAACGTCCTAAACCGTACAAGCTAGCATGGTTAAGGAAGGGTGGTGAAGTGAAGGTGTGTCGAAGGGCTTGTGTTAATTTTTCTATTGGGAAGAAGTACAAAGATGAAATTTGGTGTGACGTTGTAGACATGGATGTGTGTCATCTGTTGTTGGGCAGACCATGGCAGTTTGATAGAGCAGTGCAACATGATGGTCGTGCTAATAGTTACAGTTTCATGTTCGAAGGTACTAAAATCACTTTAGTTCCTAAGAAGTAACAACAGAAGGAGAGCAAGCTGGAGGAGATTAAGGAATTGAAAACTCTGTTGACTTTGAAGGAGTTTGTTAAGGAGGTTGAAGAGGAGCCGGAAGTATACTTGTTGATTGGGCATGAGAGCAGTGAAGAGGTTGAAATTCCAGAAGAAGCGAAGCCAGTTTTGCAAGAATTTGAGGATGTATTTCCAGAGGAGTTGCCTAAGGAGTTACCACCATTGAGAGACATTCAACATCAAATCGATCTTGTTCCGGGAGCAGTTGTACCACATAGACCACATTACCGAATGAGTCCGAAGGAACATGAAGAGTTACGAAGGCAGGTGGAAGAGTTGCTTGAACAAGGGCGAGTGCAGGAGAGTTTGAGTCCATGTGCTGTACCAGCTTTGTTGGTGCCGAAGAAGGATGGAACATGGAGAATGTGTACAGATAGTCGAGCTTTGAACAAGATTACTGTTCGCTACAGATTTACTATGCCGAGGTTGGATGACTTGCTGGATCAGTTGAGTGGGGCTAATATATTTACGAAGATTGATTTGAAGAGTGGTTATCACCAGATTCGAATTAGACCGGGAGACGAATGGAAGACAGCTTTCAAGACAAGAGAGGGGTTATACGAATGGTCGGTTATGCCATTTGGTTTATCAAATGCACCTAGTACCTTCATGCGGGTGATGAATCAAATCTTTAGACCATTCATTGGGAATTTCGTGGTGGTTTATTTCGATGATATTCTGATTTACAGCAGGAGTACGGAGGAGCATGTTCAACATTTGAGGGAAGTATTGATCATTCTTCGTGAGGAACAATTTTATGCTGCTATGAAGAAATGTGTGTTTATGACGCACAGTGTTTTATTTCTAGGTTATGTTGTTTCAGGAAAGGGTATTCAAGTTGACCAGAATAAAGTTGAAGCAGTCAGAAATTGGCCACCACCAAAGACAATTACATAGGTGAGGAGTTTTCATGGGCTAGCGTCATTCTACCGAAGATTCATTCCACACTTCAGTAGCGTGATGGCTCCAGTGATTGATTGCATGAAGGGGAAACAGTTTGTATGGTCAGAGGAAGCGGGAGTTGCTTTTGAGAAGATCAAGGAACTATTGACGACAACACCGATTCTTGTTTTACCTGATTTTCAGTTGTTGTTTGAGCTACATACTGATGCATCAAAGGTTGGGATTGGAGGAGTGTTGAGTCAGTATGGAAGGCCTATTGCATATTTTAGTGAGAAGTTGTCAGGGGCCAAGACGAGATATAGTACATACGATGTTGAGTTTTATGCTGTTGTGCAAGCTGTTAAACATTGGAGGCATTATCTATTTCAGAAAGAGTTTGTTCTTTACACTGATCATGAAGCGTTGAAGCATTTGCAGGGGCAGGATAAAATTTCAGCGAGACATGCATCATGGATCGCTTATTTACAACAGTTTACTTTTGTTGTCAAACATAAGTCAGGGGTGACGAATCGTGTGGCTGATGCTTTAAGTCGGAGGAGTCATTTGTTGACAACAATGAAAGTGGAAGTGACAGGTTTTGAGCTATTGCCAGAGCTGATTGAAGAAGATCCTTATTTTGTGAAATTTGTTGAAAAGGTAAAGGAAGGAAGGGCTGACGAGTTTATATTGGTGGATGGTTTTCTGTTTAAAGGGAATCGTTTATGCATACCAGATTGTAGCTTGAGATTGAAAATTATCAAGGAGTTACACGAGGAAGGGCATGTGGGCCGTGATCGTACTTTGCATTTGATTTCCCAATCTTATTTTTGGCCGTCGATGAGAAAAGAAGTTGAAAGATTTGTGGAGAGATGCCATATTTGCCAGGTTTCAAAAGGAACAGCGACGAATGCAGGGTTGTATATGCCATTACCTGTACCGTCTAAGCCATGGGTTGATATCAGCATGGATTTCGTTTTGGGTTTGCCTAGAACTCAAAGGGGAAATGATTCGATATTTGTTGTATTGGACAGATTTTCGAAGATGGCACATTTTATTGCCTGCAAGAAGACAGCGGATGCAGTTCGAGTGGCACAATTATTCTTTAAGGAGGTGTATCGATTGCATGGTTTACCAGAATCTGTTGTTTCTGATCGGGATACTCGTTTTCTGAGTCACTTTTGGTTAAGTTTGTGGAAGATGGTGGGAACGAAGCTGAAATTTAGTAGTGCTTATCATCCGCAAACTGATGGACAGACAGAAGTTGTAAACAGGTCATTGGGAAATTTGTTGCGATGTCTTGTACAGGATAATTTAAGAAGTTGGGACATGAAATTATGCCAAGCAGAATTAGCTCATAATCATGCCATGAATCGTAGTACGGGATTCAATCCATTTCAGATTGTATATTCAAATTTACCAAGGGGGCCGTTGGATTTAGCAGTAGTACCACAACCGAAGGGAACAGTTAAACGAGCTGCTGACTATGTTGATGAGCTGACTGAATGTCATAAAATCGTTCAGGAACGATTGGAAAGATCGAATGAGAAATATAAGAAATCTTCAGATTTGAAACGACGAAATGTTGAATTTAACGAAGGCGATTTGGTTTATGCAGTGTTGACAAAAGACCGTTTTCCGGTGGGAACATACAATAAATTGAAAGCGCGGAAAATTGGTCCAGTTGAAGTTTTAAAGAAAATCAATGAGAATGGTTATCGATTAAAGTTACCAGATGGTGTTTATACTTCTGATATTTTTAACGTCAAACATTTAATTCCATATCATGGAGGTGAGATTGTTGAGGAAGAATTTACAAATTCGAGGTCGAATTTTTCTCAACCAGGGGAGGATGATGTAGCACGATCTACAGAAGTTCAGAGGTTAGATCATTCACAAAATAATGAAGCTTCGGTTCATTCTCTTAAGTCGTGCACGAGTCAAGGGGTTTCGGTTTTAACTCGTAAGTCGTGCACGAGTCAACTTAAGGAATCACGTGAGGAAGGAATACGAGCTAGTGAAGAGGGCATAAGTCGTATACGACTTAACAAAGCTTGGAGGAAAGAGCTACGGCTTAACAAGAAAGAAGAGAAGGAGTTACGACTTAGCAGGAATTTGACGGGTGCGAGTGAGATGAGTCGTACACGACTCAACGACTCATCCATAAGTCGTGTACGAGTTAACAAGAGCAGAGAAGTGGAAGAAGATGAGTCGTACGGAGATGACTCGGTTGAAGGGATATACCGCAAGTAAGCTTGGGAGCTTGAGTCGTTGGAAGTATGTTGAGTCGTGACATTTGTTGAGTCGTATGTCGTACACATTGTGATTGTTTTGTTGAGTCGTAAGTCGTCCAGGGACATTATGTTCGTAAGCCGTTGTTCTTGAGTCGTTTGCTCTTGAGTCGTGTAAACTGTGTTGTTTGTTGAGTCGTATCATACTGAGTCGTCTGAGTTGTAATCTGTTTGTCTCGTTTATTTGATGAGTCGTATGTCATTTATATCTGATGAGTCGTGTCGTATGATAAGTCGTGTGATGTACTTCGGTCTGTTGTGTTGTTAAGTCGGTGACGACTAATGATGAGTCAGGGTTCATGAGTCGGCAACGACTTATGGAGACAGTTGTAAATGCTATAAATAGCCGTGTGTGTCATTTTGTAAGAGGTTGATTTTTGAATAAAATTTTCTTTTGTTAGCTTTGTGCTTTCATACAAATTGGTAGTTGAGTGTGATCTCCTATCTCCTCTTTCGGTTAATCGAGTGCGCTCGATTCAACGATCGTAGAAGCCGATTCACGGTATCTAGTGCGCTAGATCAACGTACGAAGAATCGTAGATCTTCTTTCTCGGCATCGTGCGCGATCAACGAGACGAAGATAGCTAGAATCCAGTATCTTTGGATCAACGGATTTGGGCCTTGCAGTATTCTCAACTCACCGATTGCTACATTCCATCGATTGAAGTTTGTTTTGATTAATCCGCTGTGTCACCTTTCATATTACATAGCATCACATCACATATCAAAAATATCAATCCAACACATGGCATTTAATAACAATCAAACATCTTCAATTAAGATGAATAAATCGTGTGGTTTTAAATTTGTTAACCACATAATTACTTTCATTAGTAATCTTTAACCAATGATTAACTATCATTAATTTCACTTGATTAAGTCTTAATCACCTTCATTAATTAATTATTCCTTAATTAAATATCTTAATTAACTAACCCTTAATTGTTAATAAATTAAATCTTAATTACTTTAATTAATTAATTAATATTTAATTACAAACTGATTAACCTTAATTATTTATTAAATTAACCTTTAATATTAATTAATTAATTAATTAATTACTTTTTAAGTAATTATTTTAAAAAAATCATTAATTGTTTAATAAACCAAGAGATAAGTTAATTATTGGTTATCCCTTTAAACCTTGTTTAATAAATCACCTTTATCACATTAGTTACTTTAAAAGGTTAAGATTTAGTTACATTTTTTATTTAATATAAATAACTTTATAAAATAACGTATCAAAATTTAATAAATTAAAATTTAATTACTTTGAAAATATCTTACTTATATCTTTAATTAATCCAAGCTTAAATCAAAACCATAAATTTGAAAACATGTTTTAGAAAAGGTTTAAAAGTTTGAAATTTTTTAAGTAAAAATTGTTTTTACATATCAAGCTCGAGACCCGCCTTGAGTCACCCCTGAGACCATCTCCCATATGCTTCGAGTTCCGTCAAAAATTTACCCGTATGCTTAAAAATTTTTTTAAACTTTGAAATTTCCAAGTGTTCACCCCTGCGCATTCGAAAATTCACTCGAGCCCAACTTCGAGCAAATACACGATACTCTCGAAGACCCCTTCGAGACAACCCTTCTTCCCTAATCTTTTTTTTGCATTGACACCAACCAACTTGCTGTACACATGCACAAACGGAATCCCCACCGTTGGTCGAAGCTCCAGCCTCCATCGAGTCGACGACCATCCACTGAACCCCACGAGCACCCAGAAACCCATCACGTCGACGAAATCGAATTTTCGCTATCGACCCCAAACCGGAGCCAAAACCGATCATCATGAAATTGCTTCAATCATCCACCTCAGATCATCACTAGTCACGTGATCGCACCCGAAGCTCCACCGATGTCTAACGCTTGTAATGGCACTGGCGCGATCGACTCCGGTCGACCAACGGCGTCGCAGCAACCAAAATTCCGACCCTTATAGAAAAATGGGTTTAAACCCTAGTTCATCGGTCTGCAGACACCACGATGATTTAAAAATTTATTCAACAATTTTATGATGATCCCAGACCACCCTGCTATCACTTGCTATGATCGCAAGACGTACTTTATCGCCGATCATCAGAGTTTCGTTAAAACCCGTGCCACGTTCGTCTTCAAATTTCTCATTGAATACATTATTAGAAATCTTGATTTTAATCTTAAAATTCAATATTTTCAAAGGTGATTTAGATTATATAATCAAATCGAATAATCAAGGAAATCAAATTTTAATTATAAATTGAGCTTGCAGTACTTTCTTGTTCCTGACCCCATATTCTTGATATCAGTTTATAAAATTATTTTTAAACTTCAGTTTTAGTGAATCTGAATACTTTTTATTTTAACACTTCGATCTAACAAAGACTAGGAGTAGAGATTTTTGTTTTTGACAGGTTTCTGAAAACTTTGAGCTGGAACAGCGATTATCAACCCTGTACATCAACATGCATAGGCAAATTCATATACACACACACAAATTTTGTTCACATGCAAATGGTTTTCAACATCACTTCAGGCGTGCTTTCAAACAACAGTTAAAAACTGGATTTAACAGAGGTTTACTCACCTATTATGCCTGAAAGCAGAAAAAAGAAAGGAAGTTGATACTGCCAGATTTTGAAGACTGGGAAGAAAAAGGATTTTTGATTGCTAAATTTTCCATCTTGATCTTGGATTTTTTTACTTACCTGCAACTAGTATTTATATTTGCTTAGCTTCTGATGTATTTACTTGCTTGATTGCTTAATCAAATTGAAACTCAAATTCTTAAAAGAATTTACCTTTAGTTTAATTTTATAAAAACAGAGAAGAGCGTAAGTGTTGAACTTGAAAAATCTAGGAATTGCTTTTGTCTGGATTTGATTAAAATGCTTTGATCCATGTTTGTTAGATGATGAAGCTTTGCTGAATTGTTTGTTTGAAGTTTTGAAAGCGCTTTACTTTATTTTTGGATAGAAATGAAATTCCAGGCCTAAAATCCTTGAAATGTTTTAATTCTAGATTTGGTTGATTACTGATCTTGCTTAATTTAGTTTGTGATGAAGTTTGCTTGATGATGATTTTTCTTTCTGATTTAAAATTTTGTACAGGCTTTCTCTTTAAGTTTTTTATAAAATGAGATAAAAGAAGTAAAAGGAATGAGAGCAATAACTTAAATTTCTTTTATGGATTTTTCTTAAAAATTAAAATCAAGGAAAATGCCACTTGTTCATTCACTTTCTAAAATTTAAACACTTGTTACTTTGGGTGCCTCACTAGTTAACACTTGTATTACTATGCATGAGAATATATTTTTAAACAAATTTGTTTATGTATTTTTTTCTTTCTTATTTATATAATTACATCCCTTTATACATTTTACAATTTTTAAAAGAAATTAATACTAATTTATGAAAGTATACACATATGTTAATATTTTTGAATCCTAATAATTTTACTTAAGATATCTATTTTTAAATTATAATTAAAAGACAAATTCATATTTAGATTTAAATAAAAATTCAAATTCAAATTTGAAATTCAATCCATTATATATATAGATATATAATTAAACAAACAAAATATTCACGTGTTTTGAAAATTTAAATTTAATTCAAATTAACTCAAATTCAATTCCAGAAATTCAAATAAACTACTAATTTTAAATTGATAAATTTGGGGATGTAACAGTATTCACTTGAATAACTTGGGTTAAGATGACATTGGATTCAAAGAGACCGAAGTCGGGTGTTAATAAATACACGAAACCACTTCGATTCTTTATAGATTGATATGTAAAATCAATAGACAGGAATGGAATGATTTAAGTGAATTGGACCATTTAATATAAGTTTTGGTACTTATAAATTGATGTGTGAAATAAGTGATATGTATATCAAATTATGAATTTGTAAATTGATACGAGTTACCCCGGGTTTTATTTAAGTATTATTCTTATGTATTCCATGTTAGATGGGTTTACTCATGTTGGTTTCCAGCCTGACCCGGTGTTTACTTTGATGTAATGCTCGGGTCTGACTGAATATTACAGCTTTTCAGGTAAGGATGTTCTGGAGTTCAGGTGGCAAGCTGGATGACAGGAATGTATGGAGTGTATTTCCACTGTGAGATATTATAGTTTACATAGGACATGTTGGTTGTATCTGTCCAGTGTTTATGAATGTTGTAACTCTAATGTATTGAAATGTAATTGTTACCCAGTGGCTTGACCGGGCAACCAAAGACTTGATGAAGAGACTTCGTTCGACATCTATCCTTGTTTGGCACGACCAGGTCGTTCGGCATCTGTCCCCGTTCAGCACGACCAGGCCGTTCCGCATCTATCCCCGTTCGGCATTGAGGGCCGTTAGGCACAGTATACCGTTCGGCATTCCACACTGCTCGGCATCCAGACCTCGTTCGGCATTGATGGTTGTTCGACACAACATGGTCGTTCGGCATTCCACACTTCTCGGCATGCCGAACTCATTCGGCATTAAGGGCCGATCAACATGCAGAGTTGTTCGGCATTCAATCTCGACCGGCATGATGCTCGTTCGGCATTTGTATAACATTGGGCATTAGCATGTCGTTCGGCATACAATGCCTCATTCGGCATCTCCCCTCGACCGGCATTGGCTCTCGTTCGGCTTGCACTCCTCAATCAACACATCGTCTCGTTCAGCATTAAGGAAGCGTTCCGCATTTGCTGATCGACATTAATGGTTCGGCAGGCAGAAGCCGCTCACTTTGGGCCAAGATATCCAGCTACTAGGCTCACCAGGGAAGTCCAACCCATTTTCGTCTATAAATAGAGAGGCAGAGGCACAGTGAAAGGGACCTTTTTTCGAGAACACCGGGGAGACTCTACCGCATTCAAGACTCATTCAAGATTTATCTTCTTTGCTTAACAATTGTAATCAAGTAGTTGGTGTACGGATTGTATCTGTAACCAGTTGATAAGTGAAGCAATAAAGATTAACCTCAAGTGGACGTAGGCAATTACGTCGAACCACTATAAAACTAGTGTTCTTATTTTCTGCATTAAGTTAGCATTCTGTTCACCATTTACATTTACTTTCTTCATTAATCTCTCTACATATTCTTTTTTAAGGGTGTTAGCGACTAATTCTGGTGCTAACATTTTGGTGCTTTCACTGAGAAATCAAATTCTCAGGTCGATAGGATCTACTTTGTAGCTACTGGGTTGAAAAATCCCCCGAAGGAGATCCGACTTATTCACTGGACGCCCATTGATTCCATTCAGAGTTCCAACCGACAATTCTACTATGGAAAGACCACGCACTGATCTGCCCTCCACCCAAAATCAAACGGAAGTCGTTTTCCGAACAGAGTTCAACGACTTGATAAGAGAACTCGGGGAAAGTAAAAGGCAACTTGCTGAGCAGATTCAAGCCAACACTAATTTCATGACCCATCTTTCCCAGCAGCAGCATCAAAATGTTGGAGGTAGGCCTGCTCCTTATTCTTCATCCGATAGCTCGACCTCAGCTGATGAACCTCCTAGGTGCAGACGTCGTAAGACTAAAGCTGCACAGGCAAGTGCCACTGATCGATCCGCCAGGGATCAGGTATGTGAGGAGACCGGACGCCCGACTCACCAAGAACCAAATCAAGCTGGCCTCCAGGACACACGTTTGGCCAACCGCCAGCAGGCGGGACATCAACCCGCACAGTCCAGTGCAACGAAACCCAACCTCCCATCCTCCATACAAATTCCAGACTTATCAGCAATGGTCAGCCAGTTAATGAGAGAGAACCAAGGCTTCACCAATGAAGATTGGGGAGTGTCCAGGAGTCATTTTCCTTCACAGATACCGTTCTATAGGCTGAGTATCCCAGGAAATTCAGTATGCCGACTATCCCAGCCTACGAATGAAAGACTGACTCTAGGCAACACGTGATGAGGTACGAATGAATGATGGATTCTACAAGGGCGAATGATTCGACTAAGTGTAGGTGCTTCCCAATCACTTTGTCCGAAATCGCCACCTTGAGGTTTACTCGACTTCCTCCGCGGTCTATATCCAGCTTCGATGAGTTGGCGATGAAATTTATTGAACAATTCAGGATACATGCCACTCGTCCAAAGGATGTAATGTCCTTATCTAGCATGATCCAGGCTCCGGGAAAGTCTTTAAAAGCATACTTGCAGAGAGTTCATGTTGCCGCCACTGAAGTTAGCAACCCTAACGACCACACAATCTTGATGGCGATAATGCACGGTGTAGATCCGGACTTGGAGTTTGGAGATTGGTTGGCGGGAAAGCCCCCAACTACGTTGGAGCGATTCTATTCCAAATCTCACCAGTTCATAAGGAGGGAGAAAGCTCGATGGAAGAGACGAGATAAGGTACTAGGGCCTGTTCAGGAAACTGTGAAAAGTAACATCGCCGTGAAGCAATCCGGCGACAGTTTGGGAAAAGTTCAAGTCAACGTCCAGAACAAGCCTGGGCAATCTAAAGGATCCGGAGGTGGAAATCCCGGAAAGAAAAAAGTGACAGGGAAATGGATGTTGAGGATTTCGTCCTACAACGAATACAACCCCCTGAATACGTCTCTTGAAAACATTTACCTATCTACCTATAACACCTTCCAATACAGAAAGCCACGCCCAAAGGAGTCCATTGAAGAACATAAACGGACGGGGAAGTACTTTCACTTCCATGAGACCTAGAGGCACAATACTGAGGAGTGTAGACACCTCCATGATGCTATAGAAATATTAATCAGGCAGAAAAAGCTGCAGGAGTTTGTTAAGAACCCACCAAAGGGTAGGCAAGGAACGTCAGACCTTGGACGTGGGCCGGCTCCACGCCACCGAGAGGAACCTACCCGGACCATAAGTAGGTTGATCATAAACACTATAGTCGGAGGACCTCATCCTGTAGACAAGAATTGGCAGGATATGAAACGATATGCTACCTCTTTGAGGCATGCGAATTATGAATGTTGTTCGAATGTGGAAGATGGAACCCTGGCAAAACAACAACGCATGATGACGGACGATATAGTGTTTTGGAGTCGAGATGCAGACAAGGTGGAGGATCCTACTATCGCCCGATGGTCATATCTGCAACGATCGGGCCAGCTTACGTCAAAAGAATTATGATTGATTGTGGAAGCTTTGTCAACATCATCTTCAAGAAGGCTTATGACCAAATGAATATGGAGATAAAAGATTTAAAACCATGCAAAGCCCGCATCCATGGCTTTAATGGTGCTACAACCGACGCTATACCAGTTGTACTGGAGGAAGGTGAGCGTAGGAGAGTGTGCATCCTACCATTCATAGTAATGAATGTTGACTCTCCATACAACGTATTTTTGGGTCGTCCGGCCCTGGTAGAGTTTAGGGCCGCTTTGGCACCATGGTTTTGACATTAAAATTTCCGACGGACAAAGGTGTCGGTGTAGCACATGGCGATCAGGTGACTTGTCGCGCATGTTATGTAGCAGAGCTGAGAGAAGCTCAGTGGAGAGAAAAGGGGAAGGTTGTGAACTGCTCCATCCACATCCTTAATACGGATGATTGACAAGTAGTGCCCGAGCCCTGGCTTGGGCGACATTCTCAGATCCTTAGAGACATAGATCCGAGAGATGATGATGGGGAACCCAAAAAAATGCAGCACTGGCTGAGCTGATGATCGATATTCCAGTCAGCCGGGATGATCCATCACGAGTTCTTAAGATTGGATCAAAACTCGACCCTTCAGTGGCCGAGGATCTTACTGATTTCCTACGAGCGAATCTGGATGTTTTCGTTTGGACACACTCTGATATGTGCGGGATTTCACCCGCCATTGCAAGTCATATGTTGAACAAAGACCCGAAGTATGTCCCAGTAAAATAGAAAAGAAGAGGCATGGATCCGGAGAGGTCCGCTGCTCTCAAAGAGGAGGTGGAAAAACTCAAAGCCAATGGGTTCGTCCGCGACACCCTCTACCCCGAATGGGTAACTAACCTTGTGCTGGTAGGAAAAGCGAATAGGAAGTGGAGGACTTGTGTTGATTACTCCGATTTGAATAAAGCATGCCCGAAGGATAGTTTCCCTTTACCTAGAATCGACCAGCTCGTCGACTCTACCACAGGACGTGAATTATTGTCATTTGTGGATGCGTATTCGGGATACAATCAGATCCTGATGCACGTTCCAGACCAAGAACACACCAGTTTTGTCACAGATGTGGGGGCTATATTGCTATGTAGTAGTGCCGTTTGGATTGAAAAACACAGGAGCAACCTATCAGCATTTGGTGAATTGAATGTTTATAGACTAGATTGGCAGAACGATGGAAGTCTGTGTGGGTGACATGCTTGTGAGGTCACGACAGTCAAATGACCACATCCGAGACTTAGCAGAGCTGTTCGATATACTCAGGCGTTACGGGATGAAGATCAACTCTTTAAAGTGTTCTTTTGGCATTGCATCAGGGAAGTTCTTAGGTTTCATTGTGAACGCACATGGAATTGAAGCTAACCCGGAAACGATTCAGGCTATTCGGGGAATACAGGTGCCCAGAACTATAAAGCAAGTACAAAGCTTGAACGAAAAGGTGGACGCATTGAGTCGATTATATCCAGTGCCACGGATAAGAGCATTCCTTTGAAGTGATAAAGAAAGGAAAGAGGAATTTCGAGTGGACATATGACTGCGAGGAAGCATTCTGAGCTCTAGTTAGACATCTAGAAAGTCCCCCGGTGCTATCAAAACCAGTTGACTATGAAATGCTATATATTTAGTTGGCAGTATCCTAGCATGCTATCAATACGACTTGGTTAGCGAGGACCGAGTTCAAAAGCCAATATATTATGTCAGTAATGTTTGACGAAGGCAGAAAGAAATTATCCCAAGATTGAGAAGCTAGCTTATTGCTTGGTGATTTCATCCACAAGCTTCGCCCATACTTTCAACCACACTCGATCAGTGTTACACCGATCAGCCCTTGCGATAGGTACTCCAACTATCAGAAACTTTTGGAAGGATGTTAAATTGGAATATTAAATTGAGTCAGATCGATATTACCTTCTGCCATGAAGGGCCATACAGGGGCAAGTGCTATCAAATTTCATTGCTGAATTCACCATGACAGACGAGTCAAATGGCCATAATGTCATACCTCCCGTTCGATGGAAGATGTACACCGATGGGGCGTCTAACGATCGTTGTTCAGGGGCTGGCATAGTTCTTGTAACTCCTGAGAACCGATCAGTTTGCTACGCTTTGAAGCTCGAATTCATAGCAACGAATAACGAAGCGAGTATAAAGCATTGATTGTCGGCTTAAGACTTATCAAAGAGCTGGGAGTAAGATCGGTTGAAATCTTTTGCGACTCATAATTGGTGGTGTACCAAGTGCGGGGAGTCTATTAAGCAAAGGGACAGAGACTTGCCCCATATTTGTTCTGGGTTCAAGAGCTGCTAGCGAATCTCAAGTATTATGATATTCCCACGTGAGCAAAACAGAGCAGCCGATTCATTGGCAAAATTCGCAAGCACTGGCGATGCACAACAGATGGGATTGTTTCCAGTTGAAACCTTGCATGTTCTGAGCATAAATATGATGGAGGTAGATTTCATGTTAGAAACAGAAATCGAGAAGGAATCATGGATGACCCCATTCAAGCAGTACTTGTTATATGGGGTCGTGCCTGAAAGAAGGAGCAAAAGACGACAAGTCATTCGTAAGGCTTCACGTTATGTAATGCAAGATGGGGTGATGTATTGGAGGGGATTCTAGACCCCCTTACTCCGGTGCATTACCCATGATGAGATAAAACGAAGTCTGAAGGAAGCCCATGAAGGTGAATGTGGCGACCATACCGGAGGGTAGATGTTAGCAAAGAAAATCCTTCGCTATGGATACTATTGGCCGACTGTAAATCGGGATGCCACAGACTATGTGAGAAGATGTGACAAATGTCATAAATATGCGAAAATCCCAAGAGCTCCACCGACGGAACTCACACAAATGGTTAGTCCCTGGCCATTTGCTATGTGGGGGATCAATATTGTCGGTTCCGTACCCCTATCCAAAGGTGGTGCAAAATACGCGATAGTTGTGGTCGATTACTTTACTAAGTGGGCAGAAGCAGAGCCTTTTGCCACTATGACAACCAAAAAGGTCATTGATTTCGTTGTACGAAATATTATATGCCATTTTGGTCATCCACGAACCATCATTAGAGAAAACGAAACTCAATTCGAAAGCAAAGTGTTCAAGGAATTTCGCCAAAAATATGGTATTGAGAAAACGTTTGCAGCGGTTGCTCATCCGAAAGCCAATGGACAAGTGGAAGCTATAAACAAAATAATCAAATCCATATTGAAAAAACGTTTGGAAAAGGCTAGAGGCAAGTGGGTGGACGAGCTTCCAACAACGCTTTGGGTTTACAGAACCACCCACAAGTCCGCGACTGGCCACACTCCATTCGCGTTGACATATGGCATGGAAGCTGTCATATCCATAGAACTCGAAGTTCCATCACATCGGGTAACTTATTATGACCATGCGTCAAATCAAGATCTTTTGCTGGAATCATTGGACTTCATTGATGAAGAGCGTGAAGAAGCTAATTTAAGAGCGGCCGCGTACAATCACCGAGTCGCTCGATATTATAATGAAAAAGTCCGACCGAGAATGTTTGGTGTGGGTGATCTCGTTTTGAAATGAGTTTTCCCGGTTCCATCACATATGAGCCCCGCATGGGAAGGTCCATGCATAATTGAACGGAAGCTTGGAGAAGGAACTTTCAAACTAGCGACCATTGAGGGTGCAACACTCCCTCGAGCATGGAATAGCGAGCATCTATGGCATTATCACACTTAGTTCATTTCTTTCATATTTTAGTTGCATTCATTTCCAGCAAGTTTTTATTCCTAGTTTACGGCATGTAATAAGACAATTTAGCTTGTTTGCATTAATAAAGACTTAAAGCCATTTTCTCCATGAATTGTCGATGTTTCTGTGTATGATAACGCTGTGAAGAATAATTAAGAGACACATCATTTCGTCTGACGTACGAACGCGCACGAGCACTCAAAATCTCCAAGTCTCCGGACTGTGGACTGGAGTACTTTGAGTCCCCAGAATGCGGACCAGCGTATAAACGACTTAAAATCTCCAAGTCCCCAGAGTGCGGCCTGGAGTATTCTGAGTCCCAGAGTGCGGACTGGAGTATAAACGACTTAAAATCTCCAAGTCCTCGGAGTGCGAAATGGAGTACTCTGAGTCCTCAGAGGGCGGACCAGAGTATAAAAGACTTAAAATCTTCAAGTCCCCGGAGTGCGGGCTGGAGTACTCTGAGTCCCTAGAGTGCGGACCAGAGTATAAACGACTTAAAATATTTAAGTCCCCGGAGTGCGGACTGGAGTACTCAGAGTCCCTAGAGTATGGACCAGAGTACAAACGACTTAAAATCTCCAAGTCCTCAGAGTGTGGACTGGAGTACTCTGAGAACCCAGAGTGCGGACCAAAGTATAAACGACTTAAAATCTCCAAGTCCCCAGAGTGCGGACTGGAGTACTCTGAGTCCCCAATGTGCGGACCAGAGTATAAAAATCAAAATCTCCAAGTCCCTGGAGTGCGGACTAGAGTACTCTGACTCCCCAGAGTGCGGTCCTGAGTATAAACGACTCAAAATCTCCAAGTCCCCGGAGTGCGGAATGGAGTACTCTGAGTCCCCAGAGTGCAGACCAGAGTATAAACGACTCAAAATCTCAAAGACCCCGGAGTGCGTACTAGAGTACTCTGAGTCCCCAGAGTGCAGGCCAGAGTATAAACGACTCAAAATCTCTAAGACCTCGTAGTGCGGACTGGAGTACTCTGAGTCCCCAAAGTGCGGACAGAGTATAAACGACTCAAAATCTCTAAGTCCCCAGAGTGTGGACCGGAGTACTCTAAGTCTCCAGGGCGTGGACTAGAGAATAAATGATTTAAATATCCAAGTCCCCTGAGGGCGGACTGAATACAAATGACTGGAAGTCATCGGACCCTGGGCGTGTGGTCTAGAAAATATTCTAAGTACCCGAAGCGGGGAATAAAGGATGTGCAATGCCAAAAAATTATCAACTTATATGAAGATGAATCGAGAAGTTTATGTAACTCGCAATAGCTTGGGTTTTGACCTGATTATACAGAAAGCTAAACAACAGAAGTCTTCTAAAAGGCAAAAGAACTAAGTTTTATTCATCAAAAATAAGTTTATACTACAACTCCCCGAAGCTCTGAGTCCATAGTTTATTTATATGAACTACGAAAATAAATAAAAATAATTATCTAATCTAAACCAACTCTCGTTGAACAAGAGCGACGACTACTACTTCGACTTCTTCGACCTTTTTCCAGATGACTCCTCTCCCGTGCGTTTGCCTTTGATAACTTTCTTTGATGGGGAAGTGACAACTGAAGAAGTACGGGGAACTTCCATGGGCTTGGACCCGCTAGGAAGGATGACCTTCAACGGCTTATTCAGAGGATCGTCCAGGTCCACAGCTTGAGGCTCGACATTGATCTCGACTGCTCTTTCTTCTCCTTCTCAAGCTGCTCCTTCATACTCAGTTTTGATGTGTGTTCAGAGGAGCCTGTAATTTCGATTTCAAACCTCTCATCGTTGGGAGAGGAAGTCTCTGACTTATCCTCATCAAGTGATCCAATCACCTGAGCATCTACCGGGAGTCTCCCCTGCGTGAGTAGCCTCACTTGACATTTCCTTTACCTCCTTGGCAACATCGCCCCTCGGAGTGTGCTCAAGATCAGAACGGTCTGCACAAAATCATGAAAAACAAGCATTAGAATACAATAGCCCCTCGTGAAAAACGACGACTTTTGGAATGTTAATGTGGAGGGTTATCTACCATGTTCCGGCTGGCTCTCAGCTGTCCGAGGGGTATCACCCTCTAGAATGGGATACAAAATGTGAACTCCAAGGCCGGTGTCCTTCGGGTCATAGCCGATGTGCTGCTCAAAGGGATCGAGTATCGGCCGATCGGCCGGCTGAGTCGGCGCATGAGCTTGAGACTCGATCTCGGTTGGACCGGTAATTACCTCTTTCCCTTTCGTTGAGGGGGATCCTTTGCAGTAAAGAGCTTTTGCCGTAGACAGGTCCGAAGGCTCGTTTCCCTTAAGAAATTCTTTTATCAAAGCTCCTTCATCAATCTCCTCGGTACTAAGTTCGACCTTCCTGATTTCTACTAATGTCTCACATGCCTCAGCTAAAGATTCAAGGTAGCCCTCATTCAGAAAAATTAAGTCTCGGTGCATGAGGTCGTGGGCATTGAATTTTGCAAATGGTGGGTCGAACATGCTTTTGACCTACTCCCTACCTGCTTCTTTACCCGCCTCAAGACGGAAGTTGACCTTCGCAGACGCTATTTTCTTGCCCTCTTTACGGGCTTCATTATTTAGCATCTCAACCTTAGAAAGTTCATCCTCAAGCTTCGCCTTCAGAAGTCGTGTGGCAACGATGTCGTCGCAATATCGTCGCGACTCTTCTTGGGCAGCGGTCTTCTCCTCCTTTTCTTTACGGAGTTTCTCCTCTACCTCCCTAACTCGGAGGGCAAAGGCGTCCCTCTCCTTCTGCACTAAGTCTTTCTCCAAAGATAGGGCCCCACAGCATTGGACCGCCTCGTCGATTTCTTTTTTATGGGTTGATTCCAGACGAGTAACGGCCTCGGTAGTATCTTTAGTACTATGCTGGGCGGCTTCAAGCTGAGAATTATAAAAAGCAAGTTCTTCATCCTGAGCTTTAATAATATCTTTATCATGGATAGTCTCAAGCTTTCGGCGATCTATCTCATGCTGACACTCTATAGAAACTTCTGAAACTTTCTCGGCTAAGTGCAAGAATGCATCATGCTGTACATAGGCATCACTGGTACAAGCGATGGCACTTTGCTTGACATGCCCTAGAATATGGTGGATCGTTGGAAGAAACTTTAAGCCATCAAAGAATATCTTCGGAAATGGGGCTTTATTTCCAGCAAGTCGTCCAACGACCATTGGATCAGTTACGGGAGTAAGAGGAGTCTGCTTGGAGACCACATGCGTTTTGTGGGGATCTCGAGATTGCCTGGTACTTGATGAACCATAATGTTGATCCCGATGCGCCTCAGGCTGAGACCCCTTATGTCTAGATTTCTCTTTGTTGTGCTCCGGTTGAGAAGGAGGATCGTGAGGATATGAAGGCTGATTATAAATTTTCTTCGATATGAGGATTCCCAGCGGTGGTAGTCTCGATCGACGGATTCATCTTTATCTCGACGCTTGCCGGAGCCTAAATCCCGACCAGATTGGTAGAATATCGATGAACCGCGAAGGCGGTCAAGTCCATTCGTGCACCCCATGTCACCTACACAAAGTTTAAATAGCGACGAGTTAGTAAAGAATGGGGTGACAATGGAAATTTAAGTGCAAGATGAAGTGCAGGTGTTTGTGTATGTCCTATTGTTTCACCCCGACGGACCAGTTTCTTTACTAATAGGAGTTTTTTCTCCTTGGTTTTGGGCTTGAACGCATGTATCGCCTCTCACGGGCGAACGAAGCTTAAGGGCCTCGGGACCGTCGAAGTCGTAGTTGAGTAGATCATCAGGTATGGAAAGGTTCAACAGGCCTTTTAGAGAACTTTCTTAATGTTGTGAGGAAGCTTCTTTCTCCACTGGAACAAGAGTAACTTTAGAAGTTCCACCGACTGTTTTCCTCGTCAGCCTGTATGTTAGTTTCTTCTTCCCCTTCGAAGGGGAAGGGGACGTCTCGATGTCATGAACTTCGACTATCAGATCCTGAGTGGGACTAACATTCTCATCTTGTACCTCAGGCGTTTCAGTTTCCTTAATTTCCCCTCTTTTTGTGTGTTAGGAGCGTTATGTGCTGAAGACTCAGCTTGCTTTTTCCCTTTGCCAGAAGCAGGCCTGGGTATGATAACGCCTTGAGGGAGGCTTATCCGGCGACCATCTACCAACAGCCCGAACTTTGTAAGCGTCTCATTTGAAATGAGAGTTCTGATGTCCCGATCTTCGGTGGGAATGACTCGAATAGCTTCGACGGCTTCAGAATATCCGGGGCCCTCGGGGTGCTGATTAATACCTGAAAAGATGGAAGAAAGTTAGAAAAGGTATAGCTTCGATCAAACATGAGTATCGATCCAAGAAAAAGACTTACTTCCTTCCACCCATCTCCTCGCAAAACCGGGACGACAGCGCACATAAAACCATTCTTGCTTATACTGGGCAAATTTACTCCATACCCCAGTCAAAATTTGGCATTTGTTATGCGGCTCGAGAAACATGAAAGATGGGTTATCCCTCCGTCTCTTGATGCAATATATGTATCAGTTATCGCCTAGAGTCGGAAGCCTAGAGAGGACACTCATGGAGAGGATGCAAGTGCCGTAGATGAATGCGTGGCTGTCCGAATGCAGTTGCGATGGAGCGATGTCGACATACTGCAACAAGTCTCGAAGAAATGGGTTGAATGGTGGCACGCTACCGACCCAACACATGAATTTGTTGCAATCTGTGTATCCGAACGGGGGCAAGTGTGAACGATCATGCCCCGATGGAACTAATACATCGTCAAAGGGAATTCCATGGACGGAGAAAATCTGACGGAGCATACTCTCGTTAATCTTTTAAGCCTGAGAATCGATTGGGTCATCTCGAAAAATCGCTGCCTCTGAAACGTCAGGAGCCAAGTTGACAGATGTAATCGTAGGGTTCGAATAGTCTTGGGTGGGGGTAGTTGACGGATGTGAAGTTTCTACAACTTCTTTTCGAGAGGATGGACCAGGTCTATCTGAGATCGTAGCAGAGCTAAATTTCCTAGACATCTCCAATGAAGATTGAATTTAACAAAGCACCATTTTGAACTATACTTGAAAAATAATCGACATTAGACTTAACAACATAAATATTCCCCCCGTGTAGTGTGTGAACTAGTGCGATCTTTCAAATGTAAGTTCCAAGCAGTGAAAAGACACTGGATTAATGAAATAAGTCTAAGCTTTGAGTTGTCTTCTTCGAAGACCGTCATCGCTGACCGTCCACGAAAGCTTATCATAAGACAGTTTATATTCTGAACTCAACATTGTCAGTGCATTTGATGGGTAATTAACTATTAAGCAGGTTAAGTCCAAGTTTTCGGTTGTTTAAAACACAGAAGTTTTCAGTCCGGATTATTTGATATGCGTTGTTGTTTAAGTCCGTCCTTGTTCACTAACATATGTCCAGGCATGGGTTGTGTTTGGTCAACTGTGCATTAGGTTCGACTAGTGTTGCTGTTGTGCACAACTCCTCTATCACCCACCATTGCCGTTCGGCATGCGGCAAGGCGTTCCGAACCACAATCATGCCGAGCCGTATCGCTCGGCATCCCATACTTCCATCAGTCCTCTCCGCCGTTCAGCATAAGGGAGTCATGCCGAACCACCCTCATGCCGAGCCGCATCGCTCGGCATTCTACTCTCAACAACGACACCCTTCCACTTATCCACTCTGCTGTTCGGCATACGTCGAATCGTGCCGAACCAAAGTTACGCCGAGCCGCAACGCTCAGCACTCCGTCCTTAACAACAATTTTAACCTTTTCCTCCATCCCTATCGATCGACATGGTCGAGTTGTTCGGCAAGTCATACCGGACCATGTCGATCGGCATTCCAGCCAATTCCTGCTCCTCCTCTGGTTTTCCCTCCAACCTCATTCGGCATGAGGGAATCATGTCGATCCACAGAGGTATATCTTCAACTAACTCCCTCCTTCGCGTACCTCTGGCCTCTCCTTCTTTCCTCCACACCACCTAGCCATAGAACATATCCTAATCACGATACGATTCCCTCATCCATGCGATACCTATTGGTCACGGTTCTACAAAATTCACGAACTTGAACCGCGTGCTAAATTTTTTGGTCAGGGGAAAGCATTTAAAGAGAGGGGAAAATTCCTAGCAAATGCTCAAAACTCGGGGCAGTTCTGGAGTGAGGAGCGTGGTTTTAATTAGTTTCGAATGATATAGGGAAAGGAGTGAGGCAATATACGATGTTTGAGGTGGGAAGGGGAATTAATTCTTTGGAGTTTGTTAAAAAGCTTGGTTGCGGGTACAGGATAGCAGAGGTAAAAGTGAAAAAGAGAAGAAGAAGTGAAGTGCCGGCCTTTGTAGGGGGGAAACGAAGTCGAATGGAAAATGGCCGGTAGAACCGGTCAAAGCGCATCCCTCGCTTAACATCAACTATATTGTTCGGCATTTATATGACATTCGGCATCAGCATGTCGTTCGACATACACTGACTCAATCCTTATTCAAGAGAATGTACCATCGAGGAAACGAGACCAGGGCTTGAAGCAAAACATGGAGGACTCGTGACTCAAACCGCATCATGTTCATCCACATAATACACTTTGGGGGGCAAATGTTACCCAGTGGCTTGACCGGGCAACCAAAGACTTGATGAAGAGACTTTGTTCGGCATCCATCCTTGTTCGACACGACCAGGCCGTTCGGCATCTGTCCCCGTTCGGCACTGCCAGGCAGTTCGGCATCTATCCCCGTTTGGCATTGAGGGCCATTCGGCATAGTATATCGTTCGGCATAGTATATCGTTCGGCATAGTATATCGTTCGGCATTCCGCACTGCTCGGCATCCAGACCTCGTTCGGCATTGAGGGCCATTCGGCACAGCATGGTCGTTCGGCATTCCACAAACCTCGTTTGGCATTGAGGGTCGATCAACATGGTAGAGTCATTCAGCATTCAATCTCGACTGGCATGAAGCTTGTTCGGCATTCGTATGACATTAGGAATTAGCATGTCGTTCGGCATACAATATCCCGTTCGGCATCTCCCCTCGACCAGCATTGGTTCTCGTTCGGCTTGCACTCCTCAATCAACACATCGCCTCATTCGGCATTAAGGAAGCGTTCGGCATTTTCCGATCGGCATTAATGGTTCGGCACGCAGAAGCCACTCACTTTGGGCCAAGATATCTAGCTACTAGGCCCACCAGGGAAGTCCAAACCATTTCTTTTATAAATAGAGAGGCAGGGGCACAGTGAAAGGGATCTTTTTTCGAGAACACCGGGGAGACTCTGCTGCATTCAAGACTCATTCAAAACCTATCTTTTTGTTTAACAATTGTAATCAAGTGTTGGTGTACGAATTGTATTTGTAACCAGTTGATAAGTGAGGAAATACAGATTAACCTCAAAGTGGACGTAGGCAATTATGCCGAACCACTATAAATATGATGTTCTTATTTTCTGCGTTAAGTTTAGCATTCGGATCACCGTTTACATTTACTTTCTTCATTAATCTCTCTACATAATCTTTCTTAAGGGTGTTAGTGACCAATTACGGTGCTAACAATAATTGACTAATACAGCTTTCTTTGTGTAAATAATATTATTTGATATTATATTTTATCCACTGTGAATGTGAGATTCTGAGTTTGGTTTTCTATTTCTTCTTCTTCTATCTCCTTTCTTCTTTTCCTAACTATCTAGAATTTTCGGGATCAAAAATTCCGAGTCGTTACATTTAGTATCAGAGCGAGGTTAAGCGAGAACCTTGGCTCTGATGGGATTACTCATTAAGGATAAGGTCAATGGTACCCTAGAATGAGTTGAGTGTATATGTATGAGAGCGTACTTGTTATTTTCTTGTATAAAGATTTTAAGAATATATTTTGATACATAAAGCAATATTTCTTTCTAATAAATATTAAGGTAAGTGGTTGTTAAATTATTGGAATTAAATTAAGTGGTAATAGAAATACAACCGAATTGAAAGAATAAAGATAAGTTTGAAATGGATTCAAACTGAAATTAAAATCTTGAATTTGGGGAAATTTTCTAGAATAAGATAATAATGAATTGGTTTCCAGATATGACAATCTTGGTTATTATCATAAATGGTTGTTGTATTTAATAATGAAATGTTTTAAAGAAGTTAAACATTTAGGTAAGTATGACTTATAAATTGAAACTGATGATGATCTAAATTGTGAAGTTTTAGGTCTAGAAATTTGAAAATTGTTTCAAAGTGATAAAGAAATAATAAATAATATTATTTAATATGCTTGAATGAAAGGGTCCCATTTCAAACAAGAATTGTTCGAAAATTTAAAGAAATTTGTTTTGAATTACAAACCAAAGGTGGTCTAAAATTTAAGGAAAACTTGGTGTGTAAAGGAAGTAATATGTATATACGAGGAATATACATAATATCAAAGATGGTTTGAAATAAACACTAAATGTTAAGTTTAAATTGGAATGAGACGTGATACCCAAAGTGATATGTTTTTGAACTTATAAGTGGGAAGATTATTAATGTGAAGTTTAAAATTTGAAATGGGAATTCGAATTGGGTAAGGTTGGCTGGATTAAGTAAATTGAATTTAACTTTAGGAAAGTTAAATTATTTAACAAGCAACCTGAATTGGAAATTTCAAGGTGCAATTGGGATCTAACTTGGAAAGTTAGATGGTTAATTTGAATTGGTAGTTTGTGTGATCTTAAAATAGGTTTGAGATCTGAAAATTGGAAACGGATGGATATTTTAAAATAGTTTGAATGATACCATCCTGTTTTTATAAATAATCTTTAAGCTGAAATGAGATTTGTTTAAATGAATAAAGAAATGGGGTGTTGTAATATATCCATTATTAAGATAAATTGGAATCATTTTGGACTTAAGATTTGAATGTTTAAGATAAAACTTCAAAGGTTTGGTTTCAAAATTGAAATTTGATGTTAAAATTGAATTTCAAAGATTTAGTAGTTTAAAAAGGATTTGAATTACTATTTGAACTTTGAAATAGGTTAAAAATGGAATTTGAATTCAGAATTAAATGGTTTAAAGATATAAGTTGATTTGATTTAAAGGATTAAATCATCATTTAAAAACTTAACTCGAATTTATATAATTCAGGATGGTTTAAATTTGAAATTTGAATTGAATTAGTTCAAATTGAATTTGATTTGAATTAATTGGAATTGTGATTGAAGATGGATAAGTTTAAAAATTCAAATGGAAAATTTGAATTGGACTAATATGAAATGAAATTGAAGTTGAATGAGATCAAATTCAAATAGGAATGGGATTAATTCAAACTGGAATTGATATGAATTGAAATTGGTTCAATTTGAAAATTTATTTGAATTAATTGAAATTGTGATTAAAGTTGAATAAGTAAATTCAAATGGAATTTGATTTGAATTTAGGAAAGAATTGAGGATTAATTCAACTTGAATTGGGGATAAATCAAGTTTAGTGGAATTGAAGTTATTTAAATTAGAATTGAGTCAATTTAAATGAAGGTGGAAATTTAAATTAAATTGATGGGGATGGAGATTGGGAATTGAACAGTTTGGCTCTGGACTATTTTCAAAATAAATTAGTTTAATGTAAACTTATTTTTCCAAGCTATTTATACATACAACCTTTCTTTTTAAACCTCAAACTATTTTATACTTATTTTATAATTATTTTTGAAACTATTTAAACATTTTACAACTGTTTTATAAACTAATTACTATTTTTCAACTGTTTTATAACTAATTACAATTTACAACTATTTTAAAATTATTTAACTATTTTATAACTATTTTACCATTATTTAACTGTTTTACAGATATTTTACAAACTAATAATTATTTTTCAACTACTTATCTATTTTTAAACTTTTCAAGCTATTTACTAAATTTAAGCTGGACAAAGTTCAAACTGTTTATGATTAAATACCCAATTAAGATTAGAATTAGGGTGATAAGCCATATGGATTGAAACAACTGTGAATAAATGAATAAGAACCTAAGGGAACGTGAATAGAAAAGATAATTGGTTTGGTTAATAATTAATGAAGTTAGATACGTAGGATGTATGCATATTATTCTATTCACACAGATTTGATCCGGATTCGAGCACAGAATTATAGTATATCGATCCGAGTTAGGATATTTCACTCGATTTTCGACGGCGAACCTGGATATGGATTGTTGATTGGTTACGGATATTCTCTATCATAGTTATGGCTATGTAAGGAGAATGATAGTTTCTGATCAAGAAACCAAATCTGATTCCGCACTAGGAAGTCGGGTGGACGATACTAGTTCGAAAGTGAAATTGTGTGATCGAGTGAGCGATCTGATTGATATAGCGTACGTATGATATGTGTACATCGTACGGGTTTGAATAATATTGTATTGAAAATTTATGGATAAGAATTGTAAAATGGTTTTTGAAATGGAAGTAATATGGTAAATATCTTATAAAAGAGTAATCAAATTTGAACATTTGATTTGGAATAAACAAAGTTATGTATCCTTGTTATATATATGACAAAACTTCCCTTAATGAATCTTTTTCCAGAAGAAAAGGGGTTTGAAAGTTTTTGAAGTATAAAAAAGGAAATTATACAATTTGAAGTGATCCAAATATTTTCAAATTTATGTGTATATATATATAAAGGATCTTATGAGAAAGATTTTGGGAAAAGGTTTTTGGAACCTATGGAATTTGGAAAGGCTTTTGATTTTGGGAAAAATCAATTTTGAAAATTTGGAAAGCCTAGTTTGAGAATTATCGATTTCGGGAATCGGTTTTGTGTAAAGGAGATTTGGATGAAAATAATAAAGGGTATGATTTGAAAGACACTATAAGAGTATATTATAAAGTGTTTTAACTTCTCAGGAGTGCCACAGGGTGGTACTGCCTTGAACCCTGGGGGGGGGGTCTAAAGTTGATCCTGTGAGGAAGTTCGGACAAATTAAAGTCCCTGAGGATTTTGTGTAGTGTGTAGAGAAAGTCGAGGGCGCTGATCCCTATGGAGACATTTGAGTTATGCTGTGACGACAGTGTAACTCGATGTCACTGCGATCTACTACAGACCATAGCGAAAGTTGTGTGTGCTGCTGAGAGCCAACAATCTACGTTTTATTTTACATCGGTAGACTACGACCTATGGTGACATAGCGAAAGTCATGAGGCCATGAGAGCCTAAGGATGCATTGGGATTTGGCTGATATAGTCTACGACGTATGTGGGAGTGGTGAAGTTTCATTTGGTAGCGAAAATCGAGAGCGCTAATGCTTATAGTTACATGGACTTTTGCCGTAATGGCAACGTAACCTTAGAATGTAACTGCGATCTATGGCGGCTTCCATGGTTTAATCGAGGGGTGTGAAGTGCCTACAGTTACATGGACTTTTGCTGCGATGGCAACGCAACTCAGGATGTAACTACGACCATGGATGGGGGTGATGATTTCCAGAGCATTCTCACCAAAGATGTTTACTCAATTTCAAAAATGTTTTCTATATTTTCAATAAAATTACTTTCCAAGTATTTTCACCGGGTGTTGAAAATGGGTCTACCGAGTACTTATAGATTTTCGGTCTGACGTCTGATCAACGTATGACCGAATTTCTGTGAGAATAAGGATGGACTGGTTGAGACATCGAGTTATAAAAAGTATTTTTATAAAACTATTTTTTTGTAATACTATGTAGATTTTAAAAGTGTTTTAAAGATTCTTAAATAAAAAGGGTTTATTGTTTAAAAAACGATCAAAGAGTAATTTATCTCATATGAGTATTTTAATAAATTCTGGCTTCGTTCCTTTTCGAGGACGAAATGATTCTAAGGGGGGAGGAATGTGATGACCCAGATTTTTGGGACATCTGATAATTGGATAATTTACTAATTTTATTTGAATAAATAAATGGAATTTTGATAATTAGAATATATCTGGACATGTATGTAGATAAATTTGGACCATAACAAATACTGACTTATAAATATCTAGATAAATATTCATTTGAGGATATTTGTTTAATGACATTCTTTTATTAATATTTATTTAGAAAAAATTTATCTTTTCAAAGCTAATAAGAATAATTTTATAATATAATATATAGGTATGTTTATTGTATCGAAAACTATGTTTTGAAATTAATAAATATATATATATATATATATATATATATATATATATATAGACTTATTTTAGTATTAAAAATATAAAATTCAACTTTAAATAATTCTTTGAAAATTTTACACATGTATATATATGTAAGGTTGGTTTGTAAATATGTAAGGTGAGGTTTAATTAAAGATTTAAAAATACTTATCCTTTTATGTACTTAAAACTAGATATAGTTAGTGTATATGTAAAATACAAAGCACATATGTAGATATAAATTTAAATAATTAGGCTAAAAATTTCTATAAACATTTATACAAGAAGAATTACAAGTGTAAGACTATTAATTCGTGCTAATGACAAATGGAGGCGAACTAAACAAGTGTCACTCATATTTTTTATTTTTTTTATTTTGAGAAATTAATAAAAATAAAATCCAAAACTATATAATACTACATCTCTCACTCTTCTTCTTCTTTTTTTCTTTCATTAAAACCTCAACCAGCAAGTTAAAGATTTAAAGATCAAAAAAATAAACCAGGATTCATTTAAAACCTGAAGCTATAAACCATTTCAATATCAAAGCAAAATCAAACTATCTCAAATTATCAAATCAGGAAAGGAATTAGTTTCAAAACATAGATTCAACTCAGAAAATCAAGCTGCAGTTTCAAATTCAAGTCCAGTTTCAGGAACAAAAGAAATTTCCAGTTATCAAACCCTATCCAGATTTTCAGAACTTCCTCTATTCAAAACAAGGTGAGTAACTGCATCTTATGAAGTAGAATCTGTTTCATAATTGGAAACATGTGACAAATTTTGAAAACAATGTTGTGAAAATGTTGCACGAATGTATAAATGCTTGCATGTCTATATGCAGAGGATTAAATGCAAGCTTGTGCTCAATATTTAGGTCTCTGATCTATTTTCATAGATTTAATACAAATTTAAAAAAATCAAATTCTCTTTACCCAATCACTTTTGGAATTTGATTTCTAAATGAAACTTGTGAATATCTATCAGATTTTATCTTTGAAATTAATTTCGTATGAATATACTGAAAAATTATTTCAAAAATAAGAATAAATCAGTAAAAAGCTTAATGCAGTCAAAAATTCGAATGTCAGAAAAGCATGTTTCGAATTCATAACTTGATTCACATTTGAAAATCCTGATTTTTGATGTTGATTTCAAATTTTTTAGTGACGTGGTTGTTTATAATTTGAGGGTTGAACGGAATTGGGCATGACGACAAATTAGGGTGGCTGGGTTGATTTGGAGGAGAGACATTTGACATGGAGGAGGAGTAGAGCTTAGGGAACGTGAGAAAAATGTCTCTGGAATTTCTTATGGCATCGTTTTTGTGGCTTCATTAGCGATCAAGCTGAGTTGAGGAGGAGAAGGGAGGAGGGTGCACATGTAGAGGAAACGAGTGGTGAGGCTAGGGCAAAGGCAGGGATGAGGTCCGGTAATGGATGGCGGATCGAGGTGGAGTGGCGAGTTGGTTTGTATCTGCCGTTTCTTCGATTAGAGGGGATGAGTGGTTTGATTTTGAAACGGAGTTTCAATCATGGCTTCTAGGACATGGGTGATGAAAGAAGATGGTTGACAGTAAAAGTTGGTGGACGTCCGTGACGTTCGGGTGCACTGTGTGCATAGGTTTGCGCATAGGAACCATTTTGGTGAAGGAAGAAGATAGGATCGGGTTTGTTTGGGTTTTGACCTGGATTGCTGCTCGAAACGTTATTGGTCCAGTCTGGGGTAGTAGTGATAACCAGATTAATTTCAAAATTAACATAAATTTTGAGAAAGAAAGGAGGGGTTTCTCGGGAAGGGACTCGAAGTACTAGTCGGGTTTGACCCGAAGGAAATGTGTACAGGTTTAAGTTTAAATATTAATAAGTTTTAATTTAGTTTTGATCCATTTCTTAAAATTTATGCCTTTTTATAATAGATGTCTTAAATAATTGTTTTAAGGAAATTATATAACTTTTTTTAACTTGTTAAGTTAAATGCTTAGGTTATAATTATCTTAAATCGAATAATTTAACTAAATAAGATCATTTTAAGGATATCTGGTTTAAATATGATTATGAAATTATGAAATTTAAACATCTTAAGGTTAATTGAGATCTTGGATAATTAAGGTTAATTTAATTAATAAAGTAATTAAAGAGTAATTAATTAATTATTAATTAATTTATGATTATGGATTGATTAATGTATAAGGGTTCTAAATTAAGGAACTTGAGATTAATTAATTGGAAATTAGTGATCAAACAATGTAAGTAACTAGAGATTAACTGCTTAAATTATAAATTACTTAATGTAGTTAAAGTATAATTAATCAAGGATGATTAATTAAGATGGATAGTTATTGGGTGATTAATTAATTGATTTGTAATTAATTAATAAGCAGGATTTATAAGTAATTGAAGTAATTAATTTAATTTATTTGTGGTTGATTAATCATGCTTATAAATGATTGAATGATATTGTATGCCTTAGATTGGTTGATATCTCTGGTATATGATGTGTGATGCTATGTGATATAATATGTTTGGTCAAAATAGTGACATCCTGTATTTAAAGTTTGAATTGTATTCGCTTGAATAACTTAGGTTAGGATGATATTGGATTCGAAGAGACTGGAGTCGGGTGTTAGTAAATACCCGAAACCACTTCGATTCTTTATAGATCGATATGTGAAATCAATAGACTAGAATGGAATGATTTAAGTGAATTAGACCATTTAATCTAAGTTTTGGTACTTAGAAACTGATGTGTGAAATAAGTGATATTTATATCAAATTATGAATTTGTAAATTGATATGAGTTACCCATGGTTTTATTTAAGTATTATGCTTTTGTATTCCCTGTTAGATGGGTTTTCTCACGCTGATTTCCTGCCTGACCTGGGTATTACTTTGATGTAATGCTCGGATCAGACCGAGTATTACATCTTTTCAGGTAAGGACGTTCTGGAGTTTAGGTGGCGAGCTAGATGGCAGGAACGTATGGAGTGTATTTCCACCGTGAGATATTATAGTTTACCTGGGACATGTTGATTGTATCTGTCATGTGTTTGTGATTGTTGAAACTCTGATGTATTAAAATGTAATTGACCGATACATTTTTCTTTGTGCAAAGAATATTATTTGATATTATATTTTATCCGCTGCGAATGTGAGATTCTGAGTTTGGTTTTCTGTTTCTTCTTCTTCTATCTCCTTTCTTCTTTTCCTAACCATCTGGAATTTTCAAGATCGAAAATTCCAGGTCGTTACAATATACTTCCTCTTTTACACATCCATTTAAAAAGGCACTTATAACATCCATTTGAAATTATTATGATTTGCGAAAGCAAGTAGAATCCTAATGGCTTCTAATCTTCCTACGGGAGCAAATGTTTCATCAAAATCTGTTCCTTATTCTTGACAGTAACCTTGGCAACTAACCAGGCTTTATTTCAAACAATCTCACCTTGTTCATTCATTTTATTTTTATAAAGCCATTGAGTTCCAATTATAGTTTTGTTTTCAGGTCTAGGAACAAGTTCCCAAACATCATTTCTAATGAATTGATTTAGTTCTTATTGCATAGCCAAAATCCATGAATCATCAGTTGATGCTTCTTTTGGATTTTGGGTTCAATAGTTGATATAAAGGTTACATTGCTCATTTTACTTAGTTGATTTCTAGTTGTAACAATAGATTGCATATCTCCTAGTATATTTTCTATAGGATGATCTTCTAAAAGTTTAATCTTCTTATTAGGATGATTAATTTCATTATTAGTTTCAGTTGACTCTTGATTTTGTGTGATTAAATCCACTTCATCATTTGTATCTTCAAAAATTTTGAGACTTTCATCGAATGAAACATGCGATGTTTCTTCGATGGTGTTAGTTCTTAAATTAAACACTCTGTATGCTTTACATCTATTAGAATATTTGATAAAGATACTTTTGTCAGATTTAGGATCAAATTTATCTAATTTATCTTTTGTATTTAAAATAAAAAATTTACTTTAAAAAATTCTAAAATAAGATACCTTAGGTTTCTTTGTGTGAAGAAGTTCATAAGATGTCTTATCAGTTAAAGGTCTAATTAAAATTCTATTTAAAATATAACAGGCAGTAGCAACTGCTTCTGCCCAAAAATATTTTGGTAATTTACTATCTGAAAGCATAGTTCTGGCACACTCTTGAATCGTCCTATTTTTACGTTCTACTACTCCGTTTGTTGTGGAGTTCTTGGAAATGAAAAATTGTGAGTTATTCCCTTTTTATTGCAGAATTCCTCAAACTTTTCATTTTCAAATTCGCCACCATGATCACTACGGATGGTTATAATTTTTACAGAAAGTTGATTTTGAATCCTTTTTGTAAAGTTTTTAAAACATTCAAAAGTACCACTTTTATGTTTCAAAAATGTTATCCATGTAAATCTAGAATGATCATCTACAATTATAAAAACATGTTTTCTATGATTTATTGACAGAATTTGAGATGGACCAAATAAATCAAGATGAACTAATTCAAGAGGTTTTGAAGTTGAAATCACATCTTTTAATTTAAAAGAACTTTTCTAAGTTTTCCTAATTGACATGCATCACATAAACTGTCTACTTTAAAATTCATTTTAGGGAGACCTCTTACTAGATCATGTTTTGACAGTCTAGATAAGAGTTTGAAATTCAAATGCCCAATTCACTTATGCCAAATTCAAGGGTCACTTGTATTTGCCAAAAGACACAGGTTATCATTTGAAACTTTCATAGTAAGAATATAAATATTCTTTTTCCTAATTCCCTCCAATATTATGGTTGAATTATTATCTTCAATGTGACACTTATCTTTTTCAAATTTAATTTTATATCCTTTATCGCGAAGCTGACTAATACTTAGAAGATTATGTTTCAGATTCTTAACTAGTAAAACATTAGTAATAATAGGATTTTCAGAGTTACCGACTTTGCCGATGCCCAATAACATATTCTTTTGAGTTGTCTCCAGTAGTCCTCCGTCTTTGTATATTATATCATTTAGCATATCCGAATTACTAGTCATGCGTCTAGAGCATCCACTATCGAGTATCCATCTATTCTTTTTGATCTGCACAATTTTTCCATTGTGGATTGATTCCTCAACACCCATAAAACATGTTTCCTGCACATCATACAATTTTGGTAGACAACTTGAGTTTGAATATTGATTATATGCAGACTTATGAGACAATGATGATCTGAATATTTCCAAACTAGTATTAACAAGTTTTTTATACATAGCCATTTTAAAAGCTTTTTCAAAAATCATATTATGAACTTTTAAAACCTTGTTCCGATACCAAATGTGGGAAATGCAGATTATGGATCTTAAAGCTAGAATTAAAACTAGAGGGGGGTGAATAGTGTTTTAAGGAATTACTAATTCTTTTTGAGTTTATATTAATTTGAACATAAATGTATGCAATATTCAGACACAGATATGATCACAAAATCAAACACAGATGCAGATGTAAAGTAAAAGCAATAAAGGAAAGAACACACCGGATCTTATACTGGTTCGGAGTTACCCTACATCCAGTCCCGCAACACAAGTACGGATTTCCTTTCAAAATCAATTCTTACAATTACACCCTTGATTTCAAGGCCACGAGGTACACCGCCCCAGATTAATAGTCCTCTGGGTAGAGATACTTGATTTTACGGGCAACAAGTTACCCAATTGATTATCCAGGCTACAATCACACCTTTTCTCACTTGATTGATTTTACAGGCTACAATCACACCTTTTCTCACTTAATTAATTAAAAGAAATCTATAACTCCGAATAGCACTGGGATCTTGTTGAGATAGTGATAGAGAATCAAACCAGAAATGATCTAGTTAGATTCAATGGTGATTTCGGTAGAGTAATTGTAAAAATGTATATAAAGAGATGTGGAAGAAGAAGGGGAGTGAAATCAAAGAATATGAATACAAATTCGTTTAAAACAGCCCCTATTTATAGTAGAACAACAGCCATGTCCATTCGTGAAAGGATATGACAAATAGACACTTCCTTAGAAATTCAAAATTTTGAAATAAACTATTACCTTGTCGACAAGGGTCCCTTGGGGTTGTCGACAGGCCTAAGTCATTTTTGGTAATTTGTTTTTCTTTGAAAATAACTTCTATCTTGTGTTAAAACTATTTTATACTTTATAAATATATTTAACTATAGTTAAAATGCATAAGTATAGAGAATAATATTTTGGTATATATAAAATTTTACTATAATTTTACATTTAAATCTAAGTATAAATATTAAAAGTTAAATATATTATAATTAAAAGATTGTTTAAAACCAAGGATAATTTGATTTTGAAAATAAAGAGTATTTGAGGCTAAAAGTATTTTAAAACCTAGATAGATGTTTTTGATTCTTTTAAAGGAAGATTTTGAAAACATTTTGAAAACAAGATATAATTTTATAAAATATTTGAATAAAAGTTAGTGGATACAAAACAATGCTCCACTAGATTTTTCGCAGGTTCCATTCTACTTAGGGTTCCATCCCTTTAACAGGCTCGAAGTGGATTCCATTCCACGAATAAAATGGATTTTAAGATGTCAGTGCTTTTCTAGGAGTTTTAACAAAATTCTTAATTAAATTACTTGTTATTGAACTCTTGATAATCTTGATACTCATGAGTCTTCAATCTTGATATCTTCGATCTTGAGTTTATCAGTTCTTGAATCTTTATATTGTACAGTCTTCATTCTTTGGTACCTGTATATATATCCTGCATATACATATATGTCTAAATAATAATGTTAGTATTTATATTTTATAATCTTATTCTAAGGTTGTTGTCATCAAAACCATCTTCTCAAGGACTAACAAGCTTCACTCTTGATCGAGGAATAGTTAAGTTGGAAGTTCAAATATGTCTTGAGTATACAAATTTTGATCACCATTAACGATCGTCTTTAGAGCTACATAGTTGACAAGTCAAATACCAAAATAGATTAAATATTAACTAAGATCTATAAATGAATGTTTTTAAAGATAATAACAAGTATAAATTGGTTTTAGGTTTGTTGTTACAACGTGTTAATAACATTAGTATTTAACCCTGTTCGGTTATGCTTAGTAAAGTGATTAGATCTATAAAAAGAATGTTTTAAAGACAATTATAAAGGAGTGGTATTGGGTTTATAGTAACAGTATTTTGATGACATTTGTTTTTAACCCATTAAAATCACTACAAGAATTTTTTTTATCAATAATTACACTAGATAATAAATTATTATAAAGTATTATTATTTATTTTTAATTGTACGTTACTTTACCAAAAAGTGGCCCCAGAATAAATGGCTCGCACCCTAATATTTCATCTCTAATCAAACCATACCACAACACTTTACCTATTTACAATTTTATTCCGACCCTAAATAGAAACCCACATAGAAGCTTAGAACCTCAAATCTAAGCCTTAAGTATTCTTTATCTACGGTGTCTCTAAAAAACGATATGAATTCCATGACGAGATGATTCGAAGAAGTTATGACATTATGCATGTAATTCGCTTTGAGGTGCATGTCTAGAACAGTAAACCAATTTGAGGTGTGCATAATTTGATTTTCTTCTTCTTTAATTATATGTTGTTGCCATTTTGTTTCGATTTTGTTTCAATCATTTTTTTACATATCAGTATTAAGGATTGTTTGGTTGGAATAAGCAACTGACGAGACAAGTGTAATATCTAGATTTGGTTTTTGATCCTTGGAAGTGATGTTATAAGTACATTGTTTAATAAGCTAATGAAAATTATTTTCAGTATCCTCGTTGAAATTACAGTGTGCTCCAAAGTAATGTTTCCATTAGAACAACATCCGATAGTGGATATTATTAAAATTGCCTTAACCACCTGACGCTTCACCACTATTCCTTGGCCTCTTAGAATTTTTGTTCCCATCAACTCTGCTATTCCCAAAATCATCATCTTCGTCTTCATCATTATTGTTACCATCACCATCTGCTTGATTATCGTTGTCTTTGTCCTCTTCAGATAAGGAATCCTCAAAAGATAATAACTCCTGCGGTTTAATAGATTCCTTCTTAGGAAATTCACCTTGCAATGATAGGTGATCTCTCCCTAACTTAAGGTCGAATTTCCTTTTAAAATTGTCATTCAGGGATGGAAGTGAAGGAAAATCCATATCCTGGAAGTTCTTTATATTATCATGGTACGCAATAAAAAGGGCCTTTTCATAATATTGTTCTTTTATTATAGGAAGAGCTTAACCTATGAAAGAAGAAACTTTCCTTTGGCATGGGAAAGAGTAGCCTCTTTTCTTTCCAACCCATCTTTTAAAGATCTAAACTCTACAGCCATCTGAACAGTTTCATCATGAGCTTTCTTATGCTCTCTTTCCAAAATTTTTGCTTTCTCTTCTATGGCGAGCCTCGTTTTCTATTTCCTTATTTAAGTTGGAAGCAAGTTTATCCTTATCAAATATAATTTTATCCTTCTTTGATGTGGCATTAGATTGGCCTTCAAGGAATCTGTCTTTTTCGGTAAGTGATGAGATTTGCTCTTAGAGTTCGAAATTTAATTAATAGATTCCTGCGAAGCTTGTTGAAGGAAGAATATGCGTTTGGCAACCTGAAATAAATAATAAGCATAAGATAAATAAAATATATAAGGCCAAGGAAAATTCATGCATAAAGAAACGTAATGGAAGTTTTTGAAAAAGGATATGGAGATGATCCTCGGAGAAGGTGGAGGACTGAAATGGCATCAAGGAGGCCACAAATGACAACCGAATAGCCGAATGAATAAATCTTCAAAATTGAGAGGGGAACTTAAAACCGGAGCCTGGGAAGGAAGAGATTCAGGAGCAGGAGGAGTAAGCCCTAAATCATGATACAAGCGATGAGACGACCCGACTTTCACTCCCGGAAAAACGCGTCATCTTTAAGAAAGAAAGGGATAGAAAAGAGAAAAGAAAGAAGAGAAGGAAGAAACAACATCAGAATCTAACACAGCGGAACGAATAAACTATATTAATAACATAATACTTTACATAGTATCATATACATCAGAGATACACAGCATAAACAACTCATACTAGACAGTTATAAATACCTGTCTAGTTACAACTCAATACAACTCAATACAACAGATACAAGAGATACTACACAGAGAATACACAGCAGAAACTATATATCTAACGCAGAAGCCTCCTGCTCCATTGCTCCTCCACAATTCGTCAAAAGCAAACCCGAATCCTAACCTGAATCCCTTGACTACTCATAAAAATTTGAGTACCCAAGAGTTTATGAAAAACAAAAATAAACTCCGGGTCAGACATGGGTCTGGTGTGAGTAACAGGTTAAAGTTGCTTAACTTTCAAAAACCTTTGAAAAGAAAGGTATCACGTAAGACTTCCCACACATAAACATGGAAAAGTTTTTACCTTACGCTAACCAAAACATTTGATAGGAAATCCGATGATATTATAATAGTGTCTAGGGTTTTCAAATAAATAAGAAATAGCCGAAATTGTTACATTCATTAAATTCCAGCTACTAGCCACAAAAGTGGGTAATACAATCAAAACCGTTGGCACTTATTGGATTTTGGATTCCATACAATGGCAGGGCTACTGGGGTACCGCCCGTCACAGTACGTGGCCTAGATCACCGTACCGAGGATTACTCCCTTCATCCCCTGCAACACAAAGCCGGACCCGTTCCTTACTGAACAGTTCCGAATAAGATAACCCCGACGGTAAGAGCTCAAAAGACCGTCCACACAGCCGAAATATAAAGGGACCTCTAGACAGGGGTATATCTTACTCTCAAGTGGGGGCTACCCACGAAGCCTTGGCGCACCTCCCCTGTTTTAGCCATTCCCGGTTGATGAGGCTTGAGGCTACGATTTACCTTTATAGGACATATCATCTTAGAATGCTCATCGTCCACCTGACGATGTGCTGAAAGCATTCAATCCATACAAGTTCGTTCCGGGTTCGAACGAAACCGAAGGCATTATCTCGTTACACTCATATTGGAATCACCCTCAGAGTTAACGACAATAACCCTTGCACTTCATACCACCATCTCGAATCTATAAGTACTATTCCGTCAAACTCATTACGGAATCACCCACAGAGTTATACTGACGTATAGCCCTTACACCTCGAGTCTTCACTCGCTCCACTTTGGTTCACGACCTAACGTTATTTGGAATCGATGTGGTTTTCGGATATCCAAATATGGAAACCCGATCCCGGTCTCATCGAAATCCAAAGCGTGTCTTTTAGGTCCAAGTTGTTTAAAAGTTTTTAAAACATTTCAATATAGTATCTATATACACATAGATAGATAACTCATAAATCATAACTGATAATCAACATTATCACATAATAGGGAACCCACATAATCAATATCAAATAGATATTCCATATATCATCACAATAGATAACCTATGTTATCATCACAACACAATCAAGCATCCATACCACACAATATCATTTATCTCATTACTGAGATCACACGGCATCTAAGTCAAACAATGACATCCATTCATACATAAGCAAAGATTTACTCATCACAATATAATTAATTTAAATGAATTAAATTAACTATCTCCATCTCTAATTAATTTAAAATGAATTAAATTAATTACTTAATCTATAATTAATTAAAATAAATTAAATTAATTACTTCACCCAATTATAACTTGCTTACCATCTATTTAATTCATTACAATCAATTAATCATTCAAAATAAATCTTCCTAATTAATCACTCTTGATTAATTACTCTTAATTACATTCATGTAATTATCCTTAATTAATTTCACAAATTAATTATCCTCAACCAAACAGTAATTAACCTTTAATTACTTCAATTAATTAATTAATCATAATTAATTACCTTAATCCTTAATTAATTATATTAATTAATTACCTTTAATTACCTATTACTGATTAATTAATCATAATTAATCAACTTTAATTACATCATTAATTAAAATAATTAATGATCCTTAATAATTAATTTCTTAATTAATTATTTGATTAATTTCTAAATAATTAATCCAATTTTACTCATACTTAAACACCTCCACTTAATTACAATCATGTAATTATTAATTAATTACTTAACTAAGTAAATTCCCAAATCATTAATTACCTAAGTAATTATTTAAAACCAAATGTTTAAAATTAATTAAACTTAATTAATTAAATTAAACAACCCCATTAACTAAATTAATTACATTAAGTAATTAATTCTTAATTTCTTTATCAAGTAATTATACTAAAACCATTTACAATTGATTATAACTAAATTAATTAATCTAATTAATTATAAAAACTAATCACATTAATTAATTATTTAAATAATCCTGGTTAAAGACCTCATTAACCCTTCTCTAATTATTTAATTAAATAATTAACTTAGATTAATTATAAATTTAATTATCTTTAATTATCTATAATTTAAAGTCTAATTATTTAAATAAATCTTGATTAAAAACTTAATTACTTAATTAATAATTTATTAATCATTAATTAAAAATCTAATTAATGATCTAAATTTCAAATTGATTAACCCCTAAATCAATATGCATTTAACCTTAATAATTAATTAAATTAATTAATTAATTATTACTTAATTACTTTTTAATAATTAAATTTCAAAACATTATTTCCTCACTTAACCTTAAAATAAACTTTCTAAATTATGTTTCAAACAAATTTTATTTTAAAACAAAGTGCTTTAAACTTATTTCCAAATTCCATTTCAAATATAAGTTTTGAAATGTAAATAGTTTGAACTTAACAAAGTTCAAAACTTTAGCATCTCAATAACTCAATTAAAACTTAGTTTAAATCTTGCAACTTCAAATTTTCTTCAGTTTCAAAAACTGAATATACATTCACTATGATTCCACATTTTAAACTTAAGATTCAAACTAGCTTTGAATTCAGATTTAAATTTAAATTTTAAACTCTGTTAAACCTTAAACTTCAGGTTTTAAAACATTTTATAAAAACACTTTAACAAAATCAAAGTTGTTAAAACCCTTATATTTCTATGAAACTTAAATATTTTTGAATCTATAATTCAAACCCATTTTGAATTAAAATTTTAAACTTGTTTTTAAAACTTTGATTTTAAACTTGCTCTACATTTTTTTTATTTCAGTTTAAATTTTAAAAACTCAAATATTTTCAGGTTTTGGTAAAACAGTTTTCAGGTTATTAAAACCTGTAAAAATAAATAAGTTTTCTTTTTAACTTTATTAATTTAAACTGGAATGTTAACTTAACTTGAATTCAAATAAATTCAAACTTGAATTTAAATATGATTTAAGTTTTCTTAATCAGTTAAAAGTTCCAGGGTTTTACAAACTTTTAAACCCAGAAATTACAGGTTTGTAAACCCTGTAAACAATCACCTGAACCCCCCCACTAAATTACTTCGAGTTGCAACAATATTTTCCCCGAGTCATACACTACCCCACTTCGAGTCAAAACAGAGTTTACCCGAGAACTTTCTCTGCTAAACCAACAACACCAAACACTTCCTTCTCCCTGCAAATTCCTTCACCGTGCATATGCACGGTGATTCCGGTCACCGTTGACCATCAGAGGCGATCCCCCTTCATCATAAAACACCCCAACCTTCAGATGCTATCATCAATTCATACTTCAAACCTCTAATTCGAGTTTGAGGATTTCAAATCCCAACCTGGAAAACAAACACAGTTTCCATTCAAAACCTGTCAACAATCAAAACTCTTCCCTCCGACCTCCTGACGATGAACTCCTCCGCCCACGTCTTCCACTAAGGCCAGGCTAACAATTCCCAAAATATCACGACACTCGATCAACCACACTAGCTGTGGTGATCAATTCTAGACTCACAGTGAAACTAGGGTTTTAAAAAGAAAAACACCACCGCAACCTCTCTGATGAACTCCATCGCCATCCCCTATTTTTCATATCATCTCTGATCCTCACTTCATCACCATGCCGAAATTCATCCCCTCCAGATTCATGAATTCCCAGAGAAACCCCAAAGTTCAAATTCAGTTCAAAACCAAACTGTACATTTATTCCATTTCTAAAAATCCAGATTTAAATGTTGGAAATCTTGATTTGGTTAATGCTTTCAATTTATAATATTGAATTAAGAAATTACACAGTTAAATTTTTGGTTTGCATCAACATGCACTGACATTTCATCATTTCCCAAAGGCCAACAGACCCTGTTTAGTTTGCTTTAATTTTTTTTCTTTTCCTAATCTATGATCAGCAACTTCTTTGGTTTTTAAAAACAATCAGAACTATCACCATTTAAATTAAGTTATGAGGTTTTTAAATGTAAGAAAAGAAAATGGATCTGTGAAAACAAACAGAACACATAACAGCATGCACAACACATTCACATCAGACCTTATAAATACACAATCAATACTTATTTATCAAAACATTTTTGCATGCAACCTGAATAAAATTTTAGATTTTAGAGTTACTCACCTATTTTAAAAGAAGCAGAGCCTCATTGAAATGCTTTTGCTAGATCCTGATTTACTCCATGTTTGAAATGATATGCAGATGATCCCAGAGACAAGAATGCAGACCTCTGTTTTTGACTCCCTTTTGAATTTATATGCAGTTTTTGCCTATTTGCTCTCTCTGACTAAAATGCTTGCATGCAGGTGCTAGTTGATGCAGTTGTCAATTCCCATATGCAGATTTGATGTTTGAGTAACATGCAGATGCTTTTGATATGAGGACATGCAGATCTGATCTTTGATTTAAATTTTGCAGATTTTGTGGCTTGTTAATGCATTTGAGGTATGCAGGTTTCTACTTTGATTTGAAGAGGAAATGCAAGCTACAGATTGATAATGAGGAGGGTTACAGGGATTTGATCTTGGTTTTACATTATGAGATGAAGATGATACAGATTTTAGAAGTTTGAATATTCTTTGATAAAAAAATGGAATGCAATATGAATGAAGATGTAAATTAAACTAAGGTATTTTCAGTTTTTAATAAAAGTAAAGAAAAATTAAACAAAATTTTAACACTTGTCAAATTGTACAACACTTGTTAAATAATGCTAAATCTTCATACACTTGTCTTTTAAAAGTAATTTGTATATTAACATGTTAATAAACATGTATTAAGCTTAATTGATAAATTAATTAGAATTTAAATATGTATCTAAATTTATAAAAGAAAGCAAATCATGCTTATAAAATAAAACTTATACATATAGAAATTAAAATAATTAAGATTTCAATCTTTTAAATTTATATTCAAACCAAACTCAAAATCAATAAATCTCAAATCAAGTTATATACATAAATTCAATTTGAAACAAAAATTACAAATTCTATTCAAACTTACTTATAAAAACAATATACTATATACATTGTTTAAAAAAATCATTTTTAAAAGAAATCATATTTTTACCAATAAAATATCCATTTTATTTGATCATTCTAAATTTAAAGTTCAATCTAATTTAATTAAAAACATTTAATATTTTCTTATCAGTTCTTAAAATCATATTTATTTATGAAATAGTCTTTGAAAACTCATACTAGTTTGTATTAAAATTTCCCATTTATAATGTATGCATATTAGAATTTAAAACATGATTTAATTATTAAGTTAAACCAAAATCATTTATTAAACTTTGAAAAGCTTAAATATTAAATAAAGCCAATTTTCCAATTTACTACAAATATTAAATAAAACAAATTTCTCAAATTATAAAAACTAGAAAATATGTTTTACTTATTAAAATTTAAACAAAGCTAATTCTATTTAAAATATAAACCAAGTATTTATATTGGAAATAGGATCAATTTATTATTTTTAAAAGATAAAATAACCAATTCAAATATTTACTGAAGAGATTATTAAATTTATCTGAATAATTATTTACAGAATATCAATATCAATTTAATTTTTATTACAGATTATTAAATTGATATTGTTAAAAATTCCGGGATGTTACAATCCTTCCCCCTTAAAAGAATTTCGTCCCCGAAATTTAAAACAAAGGTAATTTAATAATCTTATTAAATTTAATTTAAAAACACAAGCATATACCAAACATATGCTAACAACCAACACAACCAATCAAACAAATCTAATTATCCAAACAAATTCTGGATAGAATTTCTTCGAGTTTCCCCAGGTGTATATATATACACACCGGGATACTCACCCTAGAGAATCCAAACAAACAATACTATGAAGCTACTAAGCTCCAATACAACTATAACTACAACACTAGACAAGATATCAGACTACAAACGAGTCTGACTCAACAATCAAAACTCCAGAACTGCTGGTTCCACAACCAGAGACAGATCATACACGTACTCCCTCAGAGATACGTGAAACCCATCGAATCCCAGTAATCCAAACTGGCAATCCAATCCTATAGATCAATTACTCATCTCCTAGATCACAGAAAAGATCCAAAACACTTCAGAGCTAGCTTCACAGACCCACCCAATCTTATAGCTCACTTACGATTGGAGAAAACTTATCCAAAATTAAATCTCCGACTTCAGAGTCCAAATCCCTTCGACTCCTATCTACCAAAATTTCTACAGACAAATCCTGAGTTGTCCACAGTCTTACTGATCAGCTCAACCTTCACTGATGCTTCTAGCAACAAACTGGACCAATCAACTCAACAAGATGATCTCCTCAAGATCAACTAAAACCAACCACTCAAACTCAACTCCTCAATATCAGAAGACAACAACTTCTTCCGTCCAGAAAAAGAAAAGCAGATACACCTCCCAACTGCTTCCGCTGCTCAACTCTGATCCGACATAGAAGAGAATGCAGAAGAAGAACACAAGCACAAACCCAACAACACACCCCAGAGATAAGGTTCATCAAATCCATAAGAATCATTCAGAAGTTCCTTCAAAACTCCGAGCTGCTACACCAACTCAACTCTTGGAACCATTCTTCTATAAAGCTGAACCATACGGTACCATTCCTGGAATTCCAGTCGATGAGAAAACTCAATCTCCAGATGTGGACAAAACTCTGATTTCCTGAAGATATCCAGAAAACTCAGATAACCCCAAAGAACTCTCAAACAATCGCAAGTCACTTTTGCGAACCACCCAAACCAAAGCTCTCCGAGAAACTCGGACTTCAAAGCAAACAGAAACTCAAGCTGACCACAGCCACAAAATACTGAAGCGGGCTTACTTCCTTAACTTGTTCCAAAGAAAACATCTTCGGGAACATCCATAGTCACTGCATCTCATCACGCAGCTACTACTCCCTGAAGTATCAAAATACCATCACTTGCTTCTGCCCAATCCAACAGATCCACATTCTACTCATCAACTTCAAAAATGAACTCCGAACCTTAATAGGTTTCCTTCAGAGATCAATGAAGTTCTTCATTACTACAGAACTCACTCGAGACGGTATTAGGTCTACAGTCTCGTCCAATACTTCCAACCTCAAACATTCAAACTCCAACCAATGGTAGTCGTGTTACACACACTACTACCCCATCTACCTTTATAACTTATATTGGAAAAACCTGAACAGGTAACCCAATAGATAGGTAGAAATAAATATATATATTTATTTAAAATTACAAATACGCTCTCTCAAGAAAGACACCACTATAGAGCCTAGGTATTCACTCAACCTAACGCTCTGATACCAAGTGAGACGACCCGACTTTCACTCCCGGAAAAACGCGTCATCTTTAAGAAAGAAAGGGATAGAAAAGAGAAAAGAAAGAAGAGAAGGAAGAAACAACATCAGAATCTAACACAGCGGAACGAATAAACTATATTAATAACATAATACTTTACATAGTATCATATACATCAGAGATACACAGCATAAACAACTCATACTAGACAGTTATAAATACCTGTCTAGTTACAACTCAATACAACTCAATACAACAGATACAAGAGATACTACACAGAGAATACACAGCAGAAACTATATATCTAACGCAGAAGCCTCCTGCTCCATTGCTCCTCCACAATTCGTCAAAAGCAAACCCGAATCCTAACCTGAATCCCTTGACTACTCATAAAAATTTGAGTACCCAAGAGTTTATGAAAAACAAAAATAAACTCCGGGTCAGACATGGGTCTGGTGTGAGTAACAGGTTAAAGTTGCTTAACTTTCAAAAACCTTTGAAAAGAAAGGTATCACGTAAGACTTCCCACACATAAACATGGAAAAGTTTTTACCTTACGCTAACCAAAACATTTGATAGGAAATCCGATGATATTATAATAGTGTCTAGGGTTTTCAAATAAATAAGAAATAGCCGAAATTGTTACATTCATTAAATTCCAGCTACTAGCCACAAAAGTGGGTAATACAATCAAAACCGTTGGCACTTATTGGATTTTGGATTCCATACAATGGCAGGGCTACTGGGGTACCGCCCGTCACAGTACGTGGCCTAGATCACCGTACCGAGGATTACTCCCTTCATCCCCTGCAACACAAAGCCGGACCCGTTCCTTACTGAACAGTTCCGAATAAGATAACCCCGACGGTAAGAGCTCAAAAGACCGTCCACACAGCCGAAATATAAAGGGACCTCTAGACAGGGGTATATCTTACTCTCAAGTGGGGGCTACCCACGAAGCCTTGGCGCACCTCCCCTGTTTTAGCCATTCCCGGTTGATGAGGCTTGAGGCTACGATTTACCTTTATAGGACATATCATCTTAGAATGCTCATCGTCCACCTGACGATGTGCTGAAAGCATTCAATCCATACAAGTTCGTTCCGGGTTCGAACGAAACCGAAGGCATTATCTCGTTACACTCATATTGGAATCACCCTCAGAGTTAACGACAATAACCCTTGCACTTCATACCACCATCTCGAATCTATAAGTACTATTCCGTCAAACTCATTACGGAATCACCCACAGAGTTATACTGACGTATAGCCCTTACACCTCGAGTCTTCACTCGCTCCACTTTGGTTCACGACCTAACGTTATTTGGAATCGATGTGGTTTTCGGATATCCAAATATGGAAACCCGATCCCGGTCTCATCGAAATCCAAAGCGTGTCTTTTAGGTCCAAGTTGTTTAAAAGTTTTTAAAACATTTCAATATAGTATCTATATACACATAGATAGATAACTCATAAATCATAACTGATAATCAACATTATCACATAATAGGGAACCCACATAATCAATATCAAATAGATATTCCATATATCATCACAATAGATAACCTATGTTATCATCACAACACAATCAAGCATCCATACCACACAATATCATTTATCTCATTACTGAGATCACACGGCATCTAAGTCAAACAATGACATCCATTCATACATAAGCAAAGATTTACTCATCACAATATAATTAATTTAAATGAATTAAATTAACTATCTCCATCTCTAATTAATTTAAAATGAATTAAATTAATTACTTAATCTATAATTAATTAAAATAAATTAAATTAATTACTTCACCCAATTATAACTTGCTTACCATCTATTTAATTCATTACAATCAATTAATCATTCAAAATAAATCTTCCTAATTAATCACTCTTGATTAATTACTCTTAATTACATTCATGTAATTATCCTTAATTAATTTCACAAATTAATTATCCTCAACCAAACAGTAATTAACCTTTAATTACTTCAATTAATTAATTAATCATAATTAATTACCTTAATCCTTAATTAATTATATTAATTAATTACCTTTAATTACCTATTACTGATTAATTAATCATAATTAATCAACTTTAATTACATCATTAATTAAAATAATTAATGATCCTTAATAATTAATTTCTTAATTAATTATTTGATTAATTTCTAAATAATTAATCCAATTTTACTCATACTTAAACACCTCCACTTAATTACAATCATGTAATTATTAATTAATTACTTAACTAAGTAAATTCCCAAATCATTAATTACCTAAGTAATTATTTAAAACCAAATGTTTAAAATTAATTAAACTTAATTAATTAAATTAAACAACCCCATTAACTAAATTAATTACATTAAGTAATTAATTCTTAATTTCTTTATCAAGTAATTATACTAAAACCATTTACAATTGATTATAACTAAATTAATTAATCTAATTAATTATAAAAACTAATCACATTAATTAATTATTTAAATAATCCTGGTTAAAGACCTCATTAACCCTTCTCTAATTATTTAATTAAATAATTAACTTAGATTAATTATAAATTTAATTATCTTTAATTATCTATAATTTAAAGTCTAATTATTTAAATAAATCTTGATTAAAAACTTAATTACTTAATTAATAATTTATTAATCATTAATTAAAAATCTAATTAATGATCTAAATTTCAAATTGATTAACCCCTAAATCAATATGCATTTAACCTTAATAATTAATTAAATTAATTAATTAATTATTACTTAATTACTTTTTAATAATTAAATTTCAAAACATTATTTCCTCACTTAACCTTAAAATAAACTTTCTAAATTATGTTTCAAACAAATTTTATTTTAAAACAAAGTGCTTTAAACTTATTTCCAAATTCCATTTCAAATATAAGTTTTGAAATGTAAATAGTTTGAACTTAACAAAGTTCAAAACTTTAGCATCTCAATAACTCAATTAAAACTTAGTTTAAATCTTGCAACTTCAAATTTTCTTCAGTTTCAAAAACTGAATATACATTCACTATGATTCCACATTTTAAACTTAAGATTCAAACTAGCTTTGAATTCAGATTTAAATTTAAATTTTAAACTCTGTTAAACCTTAAACTTCAGGTTTTAAAACATTTTATAAAAACACTTTAACAAAATCAAAGTTGTTAAAACCCTTATATTTCTATGAAACTTAAATATTTTTGAATCTATAATTCAAACCCATTTTGAATTAAAATTTTAAACTTGTTTTTAAAACTTTGATTTTAAACTTGCTCTACATTTTTTTTATTTCAGTTTAAATTTTAAAAACTCAAATATTTTCAGGTTTTGGTAAAACAGTTTTCAGGTTATTAAAACCTGTAAAAATAAATAAGTTTTCTTTTTAACTTTATTAATTTAAACTGGAATGTTAACTTAACTTGAATTCAAATAAATTCAAACTTGAATTTAAATATGATTTAAGTTTTCTTAATCAGTTAAAAGTTCCAGGGTTTTACAAACTTTTAAACCCAGAAATTACAGGTTTGTAAACCCTGTAAACAATCACCTGAACCCCCCCACTAAATTACTTCGAGTTGCAACAATATTTTCCCCGAGTCATACACTACCCCACTTCGAGTCAAAACAGAGTTTACCCGAGAACTTTCTCTGCTAAACCAACAACACCAAACACTTCCTTCTCCCTGCAAATTCCTTCACCGTGCATATGCACGGTGATTCCGGTCACCGTTGACCATCAGAGGCGATCCCCCTTCATCATAAAACACCCCAACCTTCAGATGCTATCATCAATTCATACTTCAAACCTCTAATTCGAGTTTGAGGATTTCAAATCCCAACCTGGAAAACAAACACAGTTTCCATTCAAAACCTGTCAACAATCAAAACTCTTCCCTCCGACCTCCTGACGATGAACTCCTCCGCCCACGTCTTCCACTAAGGCCAGGCTAACAATTCCCAAAATATCACGACACTCGATCAACCACACTAGCTGTGGTGATCAATTCTAGACTCACAGTGAAACTAGGGTTTTAAAAAGAAAAACACCACCGCAACCTCTCTGATGAACTCCATCGCCATCCCCTATTTTTCATATCATCTCTGATCCTCACTTCATCACCATGCCGAAATTCATCCCCTCCAGATTCATGAATTCCCAGAGAAACCCCAAAGTTCAAATTCAGTTCAAAACCAAACTGTACATTTATTCCATTTCTAAAAATCCAGATTTAAATGTTGGAAATCTTGATTTGGTTAATGCTTTCAATTTATAATATTGAATTAAGAAATTACACAGTTAAATTTTTGGTTTGCATCAACATGCACTGACATTTCATCATTTCCCAAAGGCCAACAGACCCTGTTTAGTTTGCTTTAATTTTTTTTCTTTTCCTAATCTATGATCAGCAACTTCTTTGGTTTTTAAAAACAATCAGAACTATCACCATTTAAATTAAGTTATGAGGTTTTTAAATGTAAGAAAAGAAAATGGATCTGTGAAAACAAACAGAACACATAACAGCATGCACAACACATTCACATCAGACCTTATAAATACACAATCAATACTTATTTATCAAAACATTTTTGCATGCAACCTGAATAAAATTTTAGATTTTAGAGTTACTCACCTATTTTAAAAGAAGCAGAGCCTCATTGAAATGCTTTTGCTAGATCCTGATTTACTCCATGTTTGAAATGATATGCAGATGATCCCAGAGACAAGAATGCAGACCTCTGTTTTTGACTCCCTTTTGAATTTATATGCAGTTTTTGCCTATTTGCTCTCTCTGACTAAAATGCTTGCATGCAGGTGCTAGTTGATGCAGTTGTCAATTCCCATATGCAGATTTGATGTTTGAGTAACATGCAGATGCTTTTGATATGAGGACATGCAGATCTGATCTTTGATTTAAATTTTGCAGATTTTGTGGCTTGTTAATGCATTTGAGGTATGCAGGTTTCTACTTTGATTTGAAGAGGAAATGCAAGCTACAGATTGATAATGAGGAGGGTTACAGGGATTTGATCTTGGTTTTACATTATGAGATGAAGATGATACAGATTTTAGAAGTTTGAATATTCTTTGATAAAAAAATGGAATGCAATATGAATGAAGATGTAAATTAAACTAAGGTATTTTCAGTTTTTAATAAAAGTAAAGAAAAATTAAACAAAATTTTAACACTTGTCAAATTGTACAACACTTGTTAAATAATGCTAAATCTTCATACACTTGTCTTTTAAAAGTAATTTGTATATTAACATGTTAATAAACATGTATTAAGCTTAATTGATAAATTAATTAGAATTTAAATATGTATCTAAATTTATAAAAGAAAGCAAATCATGCTTATAAAATAAAACTTATACATATAGAAATTAAAATAATTAAGATTTCAATCTTTTAAATTTATATTCAAACCAAACTCAAAATCAATAAATCTCAAATCAAGTTATATACATAAATTCAATTTGAAACAAAAATTACAAATTCTATTCAAACTTACTTATAAAAACAATATACTATATACATTGTTTAAAAAAATCATTTTTAAAAGAAATCATATTTTTACCAATAAAATATCCATTTTATTTGATCATTCTAAATTTAAAGTTCAATCTAATTTAATTAAAAACATTTAATATTTTCTTATCAGTTCTTAAAATCATATTTATTTATGAAATAGTCTTTGAAAACTCATACTAGTTTGTATTAAAATTTCCCATTTATAATGTATGCATATTAGAATTTAAAACATGATTTAATTATTAAGTTAAACCAAAATCATTTATTAAACTTTGAAAAGCTTAAATATTAAATAAAGCCAATTTTCCAATTTACTACAAATATTAAATAAAACAAATTTCTCAAATTATAAAAACTAGAAAATATGTTTTACTTATTAAAATTTAAACAAAGCTAATTCTATTTAAAATATAAACCAAGTATTTATATTGGAAATAGGATCAATTTATTATTTTTAAAAGATAAAATAACCAATTCAAATATTTACTGAAGAGATTATTAAATTTATCTGAATAATTATTTACAGAATATCAATATCAATTTAATTTTTATTACAGATTATTAAATTGATATTGTTAAAAATTCCGGGATGTTACAAGCGAAGAATGGCATTGACAGATGGAGGAAGTAAATTGTTAAGAGAAGTACTTGGGTGTTAGTAGCATCTGCTCCGCCTTAAAGATGTTGATCCTGCATGCTTGAATTAAAAAAACTAGAATCTTGGTTGAATACAGTTGCATCTTCATTTGTTTCTTCAATAATGGTGGGTAGGGTTTTGGCATCCCTAAGTTTAGCCTTTTTGCTAGGGGAAAGAATTGAAGCATTAGACGAGTCACCAGCGGCTAACTTCCTCTTTAGGTCTTTAATGGTTTTAAGGGCATTAGTGATGGAATCCTTAAAGGAAATGGTCATGGCCAAAGAAGAGGTGGAAATCTTGGCCTTCTTGGACTTAACAGCCACGATAATAAGAATCAGGCCTTAGTTAAATTATATGATAACAATATAATAAATTTCATTAGTATCATAACAAAAGATTAAGAAATTACTAGAGGAATCACGATGAATAAGGGAATTAGTTGAAAATATATTTCGATTGCTAACAACCAAAGCATGTTTAATGTGAGTATCTCCCTTAACCTTAGAAGGTTCTCTAAGAACTCCATGGATTTCTAAGATCAAAGAGTATTTATGAAGATTGGCTTTAGTCAGAAGCTAAAGCTTGTTCCTATACATTTAAAAGCCAGGTTTAAGGCACTAATTATGGTGGAAAAAGAGGAATTTGTCCCTTTGGTAGCATATTTTGAAAGAGAAAAGTTATTTTAAGAGAAAACACTTAATGTAAAAGAATTGGTGTTCCCAGTCCTTTGCTTTGTTAACCGAATTAGTAGTTAAGCTGTTTGAATGAGGAAGAAGGAAATATATATGTAACGGTCTGATTGTTTGCCCACTTTTACAAATATCACTAATAAATGAAGGGTTTTAGCATTAAGAGAGGAAAGGTTGGTTTCCCTGGCAAGTATCTCCAAGCTACTCAAATAAGTATAAGAAATGAGAGTTAATTATATCAGAGAAATACCCAAGTATTCTAAGAATTAATTCAGTAGATTCTGGAAAGGGAAGGTAGCCTGAATGCAAGATATTGATAGAAGTAAAAGCAAAAGATCCTTTTGGATGATTGTTTATCCTACCAGATGGACTAGCAACCATGGCCTATATATTTATAATACCATACTGCCGAGGAATAGTATCCACTTCTTGTTGGGTGGTTATGAAGGATTGCTCAAGTCTATAATTCCCCTTTTCACAAGCGAGAGATTTCGAGGGCCCTCGGGAAGAAGAATATAATGACTTAGGATTTGGCCACTTTAAAATATACTATTTAAAGTGATTTTAAATATAAAATTTATAACATTTTATGATCTAAATAATATTAGATAGGATTTGCAAAGAGAAATATACATAAAAATAGGATTAATTGCTTATATCGTCAAAAGTGACAAGATCCTTATTTCAGAAAAGTAAGTTTCAATGGTCAAATAAATTATTTTAATTAATTTATGAGTGTTTATATTTTTATATTACATTATGCAAATTTATTTTTAAATTTGGTTTACATAAATAAATAAAAAACTAAAACATCAAACTACGACCGTAAGACATTTTATCGAAAATCAACTTTTTCTCGGTTTAAAGTTGTAACGACATTGTTGCATCTTTATTTTCTTATGTACGAACATATATTCAAATAGTATAAATATTAATTAATTTACAAATCAAGTTTACTTTGACTAAACATGCTTAGAAAATTCTAGAATGTAATTAATAAAAGTAAGCATAAGAAGACAAAAAGTGTTACAAACGTCAAAAAGTAAACATTAAATCAAAAAAACATAATTATTATATTCTTTATCTAATACATAATTGGAAATTACATAAAGTAATGACTTGAAATGTGGTGTTAAGTGTTGAAAAAAATTAGTTTGCTTAAAGTATAAGAAAAGGGTATTTTGGTCTTTTTACAAAATAATATTTTAATCTAAACTTTTTTCTATAAATACCTACCACTTTTTTCTCAAGTTTCACACACTTTTCATTCTTCTTCCTTTTCTAAGCTTCTCCTTCTTCTTATGTAGAGCTTTAATGGCTTCATGCCTCTCTTAAAAAATTACAAAAGCGTAACAAAACTATGACAAAAATAATCGACAAAAAATATTTACCACTTAAGTCATGTTCAAGCTAGTAAGTTCCATCCATCCACCCAAGGCCATTTCCACCTAAAAGCCATATCCACCTCTTTTCATCTCAGCTTCTAGGATAGCAAAACTATAGCCGGATTTCAATAAATTCTGAAAAATAGTAGCGAAGCTATAGTCAAATCCGTGTTGACAAAATTAACAAAATTTATAGAAAGTATGGTTTAGATCTGGAGTTCCTTGCCTTAAAGTTTGATGGAGTGGAATCCAAAGGTAGTGATTTCTTCCATTAAGTTCATTAAAATAGTTGGTAAGTCGAAGGAACTTTAGTGTTAAGTGTTGCTTAAAAACCCTTGTTGAAAGTTTTTTACTTTGTTTGCTAAAACAATGGTTTTATTTCCTTGATTGACTATTTGGATGGTTAGTTAAGTATTTTAAAATTTAGAATTTATATACTTAGTGGGATATGCGAAAATGACTAGTACACTTGTTCGTCTGTGAGATCCAAGGAGATTTGGACGAGGGATGGAACATGTCGAAGGGAAAGCCCAAATGCTCTAAAACAAATATCAAACTGTTTTAATCCAAGATAAAATAAAATATCATAAATACTTGATAGAATAAAGCATTGATTACCATTTATTGTTGTGTTCATTTCATTGATTGATTGTTTGAATTAGGCTCAGCCAGTTTATGGGCACTGATTATTACTTATTAATTGTTGACTTCGCTCGACTAGTTTATAAGCAATTAATTATCTATTTGCATGGGCTGGGTATAAAATAATTTTTGGCTAAATCTTGTGATCTATTTCACGATTTGACTATAAGGTGTTTAGAGGTAATATTTGGTTCATTTCAATTTAATGAATTGTTTTGAAAATTAGTTTTTAAGTTGAAATATTATGAAATGTTTTCCATTAAAAGAGAAAAAAGAGCTATTTGAGAATATATATCCTAAAGTAATTTTATATGAAAGTGATTTGTATAAAAATGGTTTTATAAAATGAAAGGAATTTCAAGGACTAACCCTATGGTCTTAAGATGATTTTTGAAAGGATTTGAAAATTGAAATTATTTGTAATTATTGGTGTTACTTCGGGATATAAAAAGATTTCTTATATTACAAAGATACGGGTAACCCATAACTAAAAATGTGGGCAAAGCAGGTGTGATGTTCTATAGCCACAGTATAGTCCGCTCTCGTTGAGGAGGGATATACATATCTATATTTATTTTTCGGAAGGCTGGGACATAACTGCCTTGTTATTGGGAGAAACCTCTCGAAATTTGGCAGCATATAGTTTTGTATGCTTGTATATAGATATCGTTTCAAAAGCTGATTTGTTTTCAGATCTCGAAGTAAAGGACTAGTTTGAATATAATACACACACACACACATACACACACACATCAAAGGTTTTTGAAAATAAGATTCGGGAATAAAATCCAAAGAGATAATTTCCGTAAAGGTAATTAGATTTGAAAATCTAAATTTGAAGATTAAGCCTAAGAGGGTAGTTTTGGGAATTGCATATTGTTTGTTGCATCATAGGCTCTATGAGTCATATTTGCGGTAGGAGTACTACGTTAGCTTGATCCTGTATCTGATTGGATATCCAATTAGATAAAAGTACGTAGGCAGTTATAAGTGGTAATGTTGCATCCCCAAAAATAACATATATTTTTTAGTTTGTTTGCCAAATATCATGTATTGATGTATTTTTCTGCTTAATATTTTATTCCGCATTTACACTGTTTATTGAGTTCATAGTTAGGATATTACTATTTCTAATCAGAGTTGCATAGTGGTAGATTTACAGTTTATTTGTAGTATTTGATTTTGGGTTTGATTAAAGCACACTATAGAAAAAATAATTATTCTGATAACTTGTATATTTGAAAATTATATCTTATACATTTAGTAATGTTGAATATTTATTGGATATGGTGTAATAAATTGGTAGATTTCATTCGTAGTTTTAGAATGAATGGATTATTTTCGCGATTTGACCGGTTCGAAAACCCATGTAGTCATATTTGGTATCGGAGCTTAGGTTAGGTGCCTAAATAAAAAAATTGTCTAGGTTAGTAAATCAACCTAGGAATTTTAAAAAACGAAACTACCTTAATTTGATAGTTAAAATGGATAGGATAATGCATGTACCTCCAACCGGGGTTATGGGTAATATTACTATTATGGCATGGTTAACTTTGAACAACTTTTGTTTTTTCATCCTTGTAATTTCGAGGATGAAATTCTTTTAAGTATGGGAGATTATAACGACCTAAAATTTGACCACTTTAAAATATACTATTTAAGGTGATTTTATATATAAAATATATAGCATTTTATGACATAATAATATTAGATAGGATTTGCAAAGAGAAGTTTACATAAAAATAGGAATAATTGGTTATATCATCAAAAATGACAAAGTCCCGATTTCAGAAAAATAAGTTCCGATGGTTAAATAAATTATTTTTATTAATTTATGAGCATTTATATTTTCAAATAACATTATATAAATTTATTTTGAAATTTTATTTACATAAATAAATAGTTTAGCTAAAATGTTAAAATGAGACCGTGAAACATTTTGTCGAAATCAACGTTTTGTCGATTTAAAGTTGTCGCAACGTTGCTGCATCTTTATTTTTTATATTGAACATATATCCAAATAGTATAATTATTAATTAATTTACTAATCAATTTTACTTTTACTAAACATACTTAGAAAATTCTAAAATGTAATTGACAAAAAGTAAGCATTAAAAGACAAAAAAATGTTATAGAAGTCAAAAATTAAACTATAAATCAAACAAATATAATTATTATATTCTTTACTTAATACTTAAGTGGAAATGAGATAAAGAAATGACTTGAAATGTGATGTTAAGTGTTGGAAAAAATTAGTTCGCTTAAAGCATAACCAAAGGGTATTTTGGTCTTTTTTCAAAATAATATTTTATTCGAAACTTTTTCTATAAATACCTACCACTTCTTTCACAAATTTTACACACTTATTATTATTATTATTCCTTTTTTAAGCTTCTCATTCTTCTTCCGTAGATCTTTAATGGCTTCCATGCCTCTCTTAAAAAAATTTAAAAGCGTAACAAAGTTATGTCAAAAATAATCAACAAAAAATGTAAGACTTAAGTCATGTTCAAGCTAGTAAGTTCCATCCTTCCACTTAAAGCCATGCCCATCTAGAAGCCATCTCCATCTCTTTTCATCTCAACTTTTAGGATAGCGAAGCTATAGCCGGATTTCAAGAGGTTCGAAAAATAGTAGGGAAGCTATAGTCAAATCCATAGAGACAAAGTTAGCAAAATTTGTAGGAAGTATGGTTTAGATCTGGAGTTCCTTTCCTTAAAGTTTGACGGAGTGGAATCGAAAGTGAGTTATTTCTTCCATTAAATTCATTAAAATCATTGCTAAGTTGAAGGAACTTTAAGTGTTAAGTGTTGCTTGAAAACACTTGTTGAATTCTTTTTTACTTTGTTTGCTAAAACAATGGTTTTATTTCCTTGTTTGACCATTCGGATGGTTAATTAAGCATTTTAAATTTAGAAGTTAAATACTTAATGGGGTAAGCGGAAATGACTAGTACACGTGTTTCGTCTGTGAGATCCAAGGTGACTTGCGCGAGGGATGGAACGTATCGAAGAGAAAGCTCGGATGCTCTAAAATAAATATCAAACTGTTTTACCCCAAGATAAAATAAAGTATTATAAATATTTGATAGAATAAAGCATTGATTATCATTTATTGTTGCGTTAATTTCATTGGTTGATTGTTTGAATTACAGCCAGTTTATGAGCATTGATTATTATTTATTGATTGTTGACTTTGCTCGACCATTTTATGTGCAATTGATTATCCATATGCATGGGCTGGGTAGAAAATAATTGTAGGCTAAGACCTTGTGATTAATTTTACGATTTGACTATAGGGTGTTTAGCGGTAATATTTGATTCACTTCAATTTAATGAATAGTTTTGAAAATTAGTTGTTAAGTTGAAATGTTATGAAATGTTTTCCTTTAAAAGAGACAAAAAAGAGATATTTAGGAATAAATATTTTGAAGTGATTTTAAATGAAAGTGGTTTGTATAAAAATGATTTTATAAAAGTGTTTTATAAAACAGAAAGAATTTCGAGGGCTAAACCCGATGGTTTTAAGATGATTTTTGAAAGGATTTGGAAATGTAAATTATTATTGATTAGAAGTATTTGTAATTATTAGTGTAAATGATTTTGTCACTTTGGGATATAAAAAGATTTGTTATGTTACCAAAGATTCGGTTAACCCGTAACTCAAAATGTGGGCAAGGCAGCTATAGATGATCTGTAGCCTCAGTATAGTCCGCTCCTGTTGAAGAGGGATATACATATCTTTATTTATTTTTCAGTAGTTTGGGACGTAGTTGCCTTGTTATTAGGAGAAACCTCCCGAGATTTGGTAGCGTATAGTTTTGTATGCTTGTATATTGATATCGTTTCAAAAGGTGATTTATTTTCAGATCCCCAAGTAAAGGACAAGTTTGAAATATGTATGTGTATATATATATATATATATATATATATATATATATATATATATATATCAAAGGTTTTGAAAATAATATTTGGTAATTAAGTCCAAAGAGATAATTTTTCATAGAGGTAATTAGATTTGAAAATCTAAATATTATGATTAAGCCTAAATGGGTAGTTTTGGGAACTGCATATTATTTGTTGCATCGTAGGCTCCATGAGTCCTATTTGCGGTAGAAGAACTACGTTGGTTTGATCCTGCATCTAATTAGGGACCCAATTAGATAGGGTTACGTAGGCAGTCACAAGTAGCAGTGATGCAGGCCCAAAAATAACATAACATTTTTCTGTTTATTGTTTTCCATATATCGTGTATTGATGTATTTTTCTAGTTTCTATTTTATTCTGCATTTACATTGTTTATTGGGTTCGCAGTTAAGATGTTGCCGTGTCTCATCAGATTTACGCAGCGGTGGATTTATAGTTTATTTGTAGTATTTGATTTTGGGTTTGTATTTAAGCACACTATAGAATAAATAATTACTATGATAACTTGTATAACTGAAAGTTATATCTTATACGTTTAGTAATGTTGAATATTTATCAAATATGGTGTATTAAGTCGGTAGTTTTAATTCGTAGTTTTAGAGCGAATGAGTTTTTCGGCGATTAGACTGGTCCGAAAACCAGGGTCGTCACAAAGAAGGTTTGGAACCTTATCGGATTTTTTCTAGCCATTTGCTTGCTAGATGATGTTACAAAAAATCAGGGAACCATTGTATATTTTATACGAAGTTCGAAATACTTAAGGAAATGTTAGGGATAGGTGGATTTCCTAAATACAGATGCAAGAAAAGTGGGAAATTAGATGTCTAACATAAAAATTATTAACTAATTAAAAACTATTTAATTTATAATAACAAAATGACAAAACCATCACTAGCTACCGAATTCGCAGCAAGTTGATAATCCATTAAGTAGACCATTTTTGGATATCGAACCTATAACGAGATGTCGAGTGCATAGATATCTAGGATATTCACAACCAATTGAAAACTCATTAATAATAATTGAATTTATGGCTGGATGTCAAGTTAATGACTAGATGTCGAGGTCATATCAACATATCGCACTTACAACGCCTTGTTTAGATTAAAGTTGGGTGCTAAACCTAAGCAAGATATTGAGTTTATAACCATATAACAACCCATTAAGTGGTTACCGAATTTATAAGGTTGTCGAGTTTATAAATAAAAACCAATCCCTCAAACAGTTGTCAGGATCATAACCGGTTATCGAATTTCTAAAAAGCTGTCCAACCTCTTAACTAATTATCAAGTCTATAACTAGTAGGTGAAACCATAAAAATGTATCAAATTTCAAATTAGATGTCGAATTTCAAAAACATTGACAATTTCAAAAACCAAAGACTAATTAGTGAGAAGTTATCAAATTTAAAGAGGATACTGATTTTTTTAACAATTAGTCAAATTCTTAATTAAATGTCATGAGTTAAATAAGTATCGATCATATCAACATCAAAACTTTAGGAAATTATTGAATTTTTAAATTTTTTTGATTTCACGATGGATATTAGGTTATCGAGCTTCTCCAAACTACTAAAGAAATATACTGAAATCAACTTCTAAATCCAAACATCAAAATTCTCGAAATTACAAAAATGCTTAATCGTTTAAACCATTATTTTGAAATTAAAAACCCGGTTTTATCTTTCATTTAAGTTGGTTAGAAATAAAAGTCATACCTTGAAATTGAGATTTGAATGCTGTAAAAATTGAGATTTTCTTTATTGAATATGAGGAAATTAACATCACTATTTAGCTTGCAGGTATAAGTTTGGAGAAGAAGAACAAACAGATATGTACTGGATTAGAGGAAAATAATTTAGGGCATTGAATTCAATTCAAATAAACGAACGAGATCAAAATAGAGTATCAATAGGTGGAAATGTGATATCAAGGCGACAAATGTCAACATCGAGGTAGTAAATTGGAAAGATGACATTATACTAAAGTATATTTCTCTTCGCTTGCACAAGGGGGGGTGTTAAATGTTACTATAAATAAAGACGTCGAACATCTAAGGAAAACATGTCGAATTCTAAAATAACAAAGGGTGCCGGGCATGCAGAAGGAGAATTAAATCAATCAATCAATCAATAATGGGTATCGAGCTTCAAACAGCTCCGAGAAGGTATCGAACTTTTATAATCAAGGGGTGATGAGTTCTTAAGAAAAGAAGGAATGTCTAAGGTCCTATAGTTGTCAAATTCTAAGCCATTGGCAAACACAAAGGACATCAAACATGGACGACCAAAAGAGTTATTGAACACACGTCAAAGGAAGTATCCAATTATTGAGTATTCGAAGGATTGAATTATAATAAACTTGAAGGAGCTTGGGCTACCGAGTATCAATAACATATGGGTCATTGAACTTCAACAATGGTAAAGATATAACACTAAAGTATCAAATCTCTAAAGATGCCAAGCTATAAGAATACAATAGACATAAATGTTATTGAATTTGAATAAAGAAAAAGGAGGCATCGAGCCTCGACAACCATAGAGGTTGTCAAGCATGTATGGCGGAAGAGATTTCGCATCCCAAATGACTTCTAAAGATAACGAGCCTATAATAAGCTGAAGTTGTGTCGAATATTAACAAATATTGAGTTTCTATGACACCAAGGCTATCAAACCTAAAGACACTAAGGGGGTTATCGAACCACTAGATCCTAAAGTAGAACTTGAGGATACCACATGTAGTCAAAGAGCGAGGATATCAAACTTCTGAATAATGTCAAACTTGCACTATATCAACTATGACCGACCACCAGCCCTGAACTACTGTCAAGTACTTACCATAATGGATAGTATCGAGGGGATACACAAAGGAAGGTCACGTTACTGAAGCCTTAACGGTAAATGATATCGAGTTTTATCAATGGAAAGCGATGTCGAGGCTCCCCAATATCGAAAGATGTCATGTTTGAATAGGATTGTAGATATTGAATTTTACTGATGATACTGACGTTGGAGATATCAACTACCAACAATTCATGCAAGGAAATATACCACACGTCGAATGGACACGTGGCAACCAACCCGCCTATCGCTTCGACTGTATATTCAGACTATGGCTACTTGGAAGGGGTGAATTTCTTTTTTCTCATTTCTTACATTTTCAAAGTTGTAACCCTAAACTGAGTTGGGGATTTTAAAGTCGATGGTTTGTTTTTGAGTTTTTGCACATAAGGACTTAGATAATAAACTTAGCATCACATACTTTAATTGAATAAAGATATATTGAATTTATGACATGCATATGAATTCTGGTACTTGATTCTAGACATGCATATTTCATTCTTTTTTACTTGATTTTTGACTTGCATACTTCTTTCGAACTTTGCATATGGCTACCTAAGCCATTATCTAAACTTGCCTTGCCTTACATAGCATATTTAGGTTAATAAAGAAATTAGTTAACAAAACCGATTCCTTAAATCCACTGATGTGGCCATGATCTTCTCCAAGCAACTTATCTTGGATGTGGGGAAAGTGGTGCAAATGTGGTGGAGAGATTTTTGATGACCTACAGCTATAAATAGAGGAGGAGGGACATTGTTTTTAGGATCTTTTTGGCTCTCTCAACTATTTTTCTATACTTCTTCTATAACCTTAGGGATCATCACCGATCCATAAAAAAAATTTGTAAAAACTTAAAAGAAATTGAATAACAAAGTTTAAATGGTGCTAGGCCTGAGTATTCGTTTAATCACTATAAAATTGTGTGTTCTTTTTTTCTATTTCTTGCATTTTTCTTGAAATTTTCATATTTCTTATTCCATTGGTGTTTGTGCCTACTTTTGGCATAAACTGTTAATGAACTCAATATTATTTTTAAAAGGTACGTTTTAAGGTATGATAGGTGTTTGCTATATGACATACACATTTATAAGGTATATGTAAGTAAATATTTGGATATTTTACCTATGTGGGTATTTGTGATCAATATATTGTGATTCCAATCATATTTCGATCGTTTATATGTATTTCTCGTTTGGGATTTTTTTCGATTTTAGCCACACAAAGGAGAAGGAGACTCTGACATATTTTTAAAAAAATTTAGAAACTTCGAATATATTTGAGAAGAAATCTTTAGCAAAAGGTTTTTTCTAATGTATACATTACATTTCCTAATTTGACTCAAATTTGTATTTAATTCATTTCTAATATATATATTTCTTCCATTTGCATGTTAGAGAATAAAATATTTGGTGTATTTCTTCATTTTAATGCAAAAAACTAGCTACTTGTTTTAAGTATAACAATAGCTACTACTATGTGATATGTACTTACATGTATAATAGAATATTATATGGTTAGAATTGTGGGATATTGTGTGTACAAATATTTGGTTATGTTTAAAGTTATGCATATATCTTTATGTCTAATATTTTCTTTGATTTTTCATTATTTATATGGATTTGAATTTTAGAAGAATTCTTAATGCAAGTTTTTAATATATATTGACTATCGTGATTTATAGGGATGTACGGATTCTAAAAATGCAAAAAAATAAACCATAGCACTTAGTGAACACTATAGGAAGCTTACATGAAAAGCATTATCAAAGTAAATAAATTTGTAGTGCTTTTTTTGGTTATAAATAGTTCAGTATCTATTATAACATATAGATATGTTTTGTTTATTAAACTGGTATAAAAACCGTACAATAGTAGATAAAAACGCTAGAAAAAATAATGTTTTGCAGCGGTTCTTTTATGCTATAAATAAGCCATTGTTTTTTGCAACATGTCGATATCATCGTTTACTGAACTGCTGCAGTTATCATTTATAGCGGTTTCAGCCGCTATTGATGATTCTTTTTATTATAGTGGATATACTTATGCAATTATGAAATTTTATTTAAGATTTGTGAATATGAATACATTTCTAAGTATTGAAAGGAGTATAAATGAATAGTGAATAATAATATACACGCATATATCTTTTATAAAGGTATTTTAAATATACATACAAGTATTTACAATGGAGTTTTTAGTTAATAAAAGGATGAATTAAATAAAAGGGATTAGGATTTTCTTAAGTAGCTTAATCATACTTTGTGTGGCTAAATCATGCTTTATGTGACTTAATCGTGCTTTATTCCTTTGCTTTTTTACGAAAAGTATTTAGTTGTACACTTTGCACTAAAAGCCGAAGAAGAAGGCTTGTATATCTCTGAGAATTAAGAATGATGTTCGAGCTAGGTGTAGAACCAATAGTGATCTCCACTCTTGACCAAGGGATAATGTGAGTTGAAAAGATCGAAAACGCAACAAGTATATGAGACTTGGTTCCCATTTACGATGGTCTATCTTGTACTTTATAATTTAGGGAATATCTAGAAGAAACAGGTGCTATAGTACAGTTATCTTCGAAGATACTATACTATACTTATAAACTCATCTTTCTCTTCTAAGAAAAATGATAAGGAAATCCGTTTGGATAGGAGACGATCTGCACCCTTATGAATTATCTGTTTATTTTTGAAAGAACCGGGGTTAAGTTAACCAAAATCTATCGATTGGTTTTGGAGCGTCTGGTAAGCAGAGGAGTGTACTTATATGGGATGACTCGAAACCGTAACCACCTCAAAACCATATATGCAATCTATGTTCTGGAAGAAGTTATGAAGTGAAATGTTACAGAGTTGAATCGTCTATCCTAAGGTTTACTCTAAGCGAGAGACCAGCGTTAACATTTCAGAATAATGCTATATAGTAGAACTTTTTACCCTAAGGTTAATTCCAAGGGTGAGGTTAGCGTTAGTATTTGTCGGTTGATTTATGCTGGGATCATGGTAGAGATTCATGGACTGTTCGAGATGCTCAAATCAATGTAGAGATTTGTGATCTGTTCAAGATGCTAGAATCCATTTGGGGATTCACGTGATGTTTGAATGATAAAGGCTTATATGAGAGGGGATAAATGTGACTTCACCATTGGAAAATGACTAAAACCAAAGTAGGGGCATAGCCAGGGGAGTGTTTGCGTTTAGCTAACCTAAGAGTGCAGGTGACTCCATTGTAGTGTAGCTTATGAATATGCTTGTAGGAGTGATGACACTCGGAGCCACGTGATCAGGCGTGGACCAACTATGGCTTCCTTATGGTATATTTAATCTAGAGGTATGTGACACTCGGAAGGATATCTTTAATCCTTGTGAAGAAGGTCGGATTGGGCTTGACCGGATAGATCTCCATGGAAATCCTTACATATATACGAATGCACCTTAGTGGTATTGATTGAATACCTATTATTGTTGTGGTGTATACTTCGCACAACTATTATCTGATTTACATTCTATACCCTTGACATTACCTATTATATCATCATATGTACTCATTAGATGTGTGGTTCTTTTTAGGGGATAACCATTTCTGAACGGTCTCAAAAGTATTGTTATATGTTGAACACATATTTCTTGAGTATCTCACACAAGACTTATGTTTGACTCATGGTTTTATATTTTCCTTATTTTTGTGGGTGCTTTTTTGGGTTGTCTAAGAAAGGCAGGTTTTCATTGTTATTCTTTGGAGCTTCTGGAGATGAGCTGAATGCTTCCTTTCATCTCCCATAGTATTCTTATTTCCTTTGAATTACTATTATATTTATATATATGTCAGCATTTGTAGGGACTGGTTGTTATAACTGTCAAGGCTTATGACTGTACTTATGGTTGTAACTCTGAAATGCTATGTATCTTAGAGTGACGGTTTGTACTTTCTTTTGATATTATATGTTACAACCCGTTGTTAGATTCTGATAGCATGTTCTCTTCTTCCTTATTATGTTTCTTTTTAATTTACCTTAACAATTTGTCTTTCTGGCACTTGAGTGCTCATCATGTGAATACCGTGGACGTATTTGTGCTGGCGGTTGAGGGTCAAAAAGGCAGATCGTTATGAATATTCAAATAATTCTGAAAGTTATCAAATATTGGTATTAAAATGTAAAACAATAGAAGAGAGAACTAGTAGAAGCATTGTAATAAATATAATAACAACAAATTATAGGGACTTAAAAATAAGATATCTAGACAGAATCAAGGTGAGGAAAAGAATACCAAGAATTAACAAGAGAAAATGAATTCTTCTGCTTTACTGTTATTTAATAGATTGGAATGTAAAGCGAGTTGCTTACTCAATTATAATAAATTACAAATTGTATATTATCATCTGCTACTCATTTATATCAGTCTTTGAACTTGATAACTTTTTATAGATTTGTTGGATATACAAATCGTTCTCACTTTGAATCATAAGTTTAACAACCTTTACTATGGCATCCATTTTTAATACCTAAAATTAAAATTCTGAAGTTTAAATTTTTATATATAAGTTTTAACTGTGTAAAATAATGAAATAATAATTTAACAACATTTGAGTAATGCAATTATAATTTTAACTTCATACTACATATGAGGTTGTCTTTTATATTCATATTTATTATCTCTTAACCTAATTGAATGGATTTTAACTAATTATTTGAATTATGCAATCATCGTTGCATTTGATTAATGTAACTCAATCTTTGTAATGCCGTCGTAATTTTAGCTGCACGTTGCATATAACATTGATTAATATGTGTGTGTGTATATAGGGGTATTTCACTAGAAGGACAAACTTTGCAGTCCAATTAGTTTCTAGGATACACATCCATAGAAATTAATTTCAAGGCTAAAGTCAGCAAAATAATTACTTTTAAGGACAAAATCAGCAGTCCAATTACTTTCAAGGACATAATTTCATAGGTATTTAGGTTTTAAAAACTAATTTTTTTCGTATTTTGTCCTTAAAAATAATTATTTCAGTTGTGTGTCCTAGAAATAAATTGCACTTACTAAAGAGGCCTTTGTGGCAAATTTCCACACACACACATACAGATATATATATATATATATATATATATATATATATATATATATATATATATATATTCTTCTAACCTTTTTGAATGGATTTTAATTAATTATTCTAGTAATGCTATTATAATTGCGTTTGAATAATTTATAACGTAGTTATTATTTGAACTGCATGTTACATATGACATTGACTTTTTAACAACATTTGAATAACTTAACGACATTTATGTAATGCAGTCATAATTTTAATTGCATAGTGCACATGAAATTAGTTTTTTGGATACATATTTATTATCTTTCAACCTATAAGAATGAATTTTGATTAATTAGTTGAATGATGCAATTACCATTGAATAATAATTTAACTCCCTTATAATGCAATTATAATTTTAACTGCATGTAACATATATAATTGATTTCTTGATGCATATTTATTATCTTTCAACCTAACAAAATGGATTTTGAATGATTATCTGAAAAAAATTAACTTTTAATATTATATTTGAAATTATGTTTTAATTATAAAATATATTTTGAATTAAGTAGTACGTATCATTTTTTATACTTTATATGTCCATTATCCTTAATTTTAGCAAATTCATTTAACTTAATTGATTCACATTCAAGATGCTTAAAGATTAGCTGCATTGATCATACACACTTAAAGTGCTCATCATACTAGATTCGACAAAGACATTTGAACTAGTTGGAAATTCAAATGATGCATTCATCTAAGGCATTTATAATTTATTCGAACAATACAATCATAGTTGCATTTGAATGACATAATCTAAGTACAATAGCGAGGTGCAATTATAATTGCATGTTAGTGATGCAAGTGAAGAGATGCATTTTAAACCGCTGTTGTGACGAAGTTTTAATTGCATTTACGATATATAGTTAAAACAGAAAAATCAACCGGCCCAAGCCAAAAATGAAAAGGAGTTAGTGGACGACCAGCTTCAGAGTCTATGTACATGTGTTCAAAACAAAAGCTTGAACTGGTTGGATGACTAGATCCTAGGGTCTTGGTCGACAGCCATGACCAAATTATGAAAGTAGAAAGAGAAACGATAGAGACAGAGGGCGCATTTTCAACAAATTTAATGTCTTGGTTGAACTTTTCAATAATGATGATCTAAGTGCCCTCAAGGAGGACAAGTTGATATGTGACGACTCGGAATTTTTAGGCATTTGAAATTGAAATGTTTAATTATTTTTTAATATTTGCAAGATAGTTTAACTTGGATTTCAAATATCAGTTTGAATTTGGCGATTGAATTTATTGAATTTAATAATTTGAATTTGGGTAAATTATTGAATCTTCAGTTTTAAGCCTGTTAAAAATAATTTAAAGGCTTATAAAATTTATAATGATGATACTGAAGATAATAGAATGGTTGAAATTTAATTTAAAGGTGATTTGTTTAGTTTTAATAATATATCGTTTAAATTGAATTTAAAAATAGCCTTCCGGGGAACAGTCTCAGAATTGGACGAAACCAGTTCCATTGGATCTTTAATAGTTAGTTATTATCGGATTTCAATTTTCGTAGCAATCGAAGTTGTCGTTTGATCCTGGCAGCTCAAAACGCATAGAAACGTTTTTAATCAATTTAATTTAAAATTGATCATTTATTTTCGTAACTTGCGCATATGATCGAATTAGCCTCAGAAACACGTTCCATTATATTCGGAATGCAGGTAAAACCTTATAAACACCAGGCGTCACGTGTGATTTGGAGTTCGTTTATAAAAGCTTGTTAAATTTGAGAATATTAATAAAATATTATTTTTATAAACGTTTATATATAAGAGTATATGGCCGAAACCCTAGTCTTCTTTTAACAGCCGACGCCAAACATTACAATGGCCGAAAATTCTTTTTTTTTTCCTCAAATATCTTGAAATCCTTACATAATTAAGCCTCGATTTCTAAACGAATATCGAAGAGGGCCTCGAGATCTAAGCATCCATACGGTAGAGATTGATTTTCATCGACCGGAGAGGAAGGTTTGAGGCTGCATTCATGCGTTGTTCGTGCGTGAAACTCGAGATTTTTGGGTAGCCGAGCTTTGCAATATTTTAGGTGATGGGGCGGTGGGGCGTGAGCTTCGTAATGATGACCTCGGACGGAGTATTACAGATTTTCAGGTAAGGACGTTCTGGACTCAAGAGGCAAGCTGGATGGCAAGATCGTATAGAGTGTTTCCGTTGTATTATATTGTTGTACATCTGAGACATTATGATTGTGTATATCCAATGTCTGTATATATGTGTAACTCTGATATCAGATACAGAATTCTTTTGTAAACTGTTATTATTTGATATTATACTTTCATCCGCTGCGAATGTGAGAATCTTTGTGGTGTTTCTTCTTCTTCTATCTCTTTCTTCTTTCCCTAACTATCTGGAATTTTCAGGATCAAAAATTTAGGGTCGTTACAGTTGGTATCAGAGCAGAAGGTTAAGCGACAACCTTGGCTCTGGTGGGATTACTCATTAAGGATAGGGTCAATGGTACCCTAGAATGAATTGAGTGTGTATATATATGAGAGCGTATTTGTTATTTGCTTATATAAAAATTTTAAATGATTTTATATAAGAATATATTTTGATATATAAAGCAATATTTCCTTCTAATAAATATTAAGGTGATTGGTTGTCAAATTATTGGAATTAAATTAAGAAGTAATATAATACAACCAAAATGAAATTGAATAAAGATAAGTTTGAAATGGATTCAAACTGAAATTGAAATTTTAAATTGGGAAAGAGTTTCAGAATAAGATGATAATGAATGGTTTCAGATATGATAATTTTGGTTATTATCATAAATGATTGTTGTGTTTAAAAAATTAACGAGCAAGCAAAATGAAATGTTTTAAAGAAGTAAAACATTTAGGCAAGTATGACTTATAAATTGGAACTGAAGTTGATCTGAATTGTGGAGTTTTAAAGCTGGGTCCAGAATTTGAAATTTTTGTTTCAAAGCAATGAAGAAATAATAAATAATGTTATTTAATATTATTTGAATGATAGAGCTTGATTCAACAAGAGTCGTTTGAAAATTTTAAAGGAATTTGTTGAATTTAAAACTAAAGGTGATTTAAAATTTAAAAGTAACCTGGCGTGTAAAGGAAATCAATATGAAATAAACTCTAAGGTTGAGTTTTGCATTTTCCTTGGAATGTGATGTGAAACCCAAAGTGAAGTAAGTTTAAAACTTAGGTGGGAAGGTTATTAATCTGCAATATAAAATTTGAATGGAAATTCAAATTGTGTAAATTTGACTGGATTAAGTAAATTGAATTTAACTTAGAGGAAGTTAAATAAGTTTGAATGGACAATCTGATTTGGAAATTTCAATATGAAATTGGGAATTGGGACTAATTCAAACAGCAATTGAGATGATTTGAAATTGAAGTGGGTTCAACTGATATTAGTCCAAATTGATTGGAATATTTTGGAATTGTAATTAAAGTTGAATAAGTTTAAAATCAAATGGAATTTGATTTGAATTTGGAAAGAAATCAAGATTAATTCAACTTGAATTGGGGTTAAATCAATTTCAATGGAAATTGAAGTTATTTAAATTGGAATTGAGTCAATTTAAATGGAAGTGGAAATTTAAATTGAATTGATGAGAATGGAGATTTGGAAATTGAACAGTTTGGCTCTGGACTGTTTTCAGAATAAATTGTTTTAATATAAATCTATTTTTCCAAGCTATTTACTATATACAATTTTTCAACTATTTTACAAATTAATTACAATTTTTCAACTATTTTACAAATTAATTACCATTTTTCAACTATTTTGCAATTATTTAAAATTTCTACAACTATTTGACTATTTTCCAACTATTTTTCAATTACTTAACTATTTTATAGCTATGTTACAAACTAATAATTATTTTTCAACGACCTACCCATTTTAAACTTTTCAAGCTATTTTCTGAATCTAAGCTAGACAGAGTTCAAACTGTTTATGATTGAATATCCATTTGGGATAAGGATTAAAGTGATAATCCAATGGAATTGAAACAATTACGTTTATGTGGACGGAAATTAAAGGAAATATGAATAGAAAGAGAAATTGATTTAGTTCATAATCAATGTAGATAAATATGTAGGATGTACGCATATTATTCAATTCGCATAGTGATTTGATCCAGATTCGAGCACAGAATTTCGAGATAGTTATATCGATCCGAGATGGGATTTTTCACTCGATTTTCAACGGCGAACCTGGATACGGATTGTTGATTGGTTCTGGATATCGTCTATCATAGTTATGGCTATGCAAGGAGAATGACAATTTATGATCAAGAAACCAGATTTGAGTCCGCACTAGGAAGTCGGGTGGACGATACTAGTTCGGAAGTGTAATTGTGTGATCGAGTGAGCAATCAGGTTGGTATAGCGTACGGAAGATAAGTGTACATCGTATGGATTTGAATGAAATTGATATTGAAAATTTGCCAACAAGAAACGTGAAATGAAAATATATTTTGTGAAATATGCAATGGATAAAAGTGAAAGTTGGATATTTTTATGATGATAAGTAATATGGAAACAACTTTGTAAAAAAAAGAGTAATCAAATTTGAATATTTGATTTTGAATAAACAAAGTTATATATCTTTGTTATATAAGATAAATCTCCCTTGTTGAATCTGTTGCCAAAAGAAATGGATTTTGAAAGTGTTTGAAGTATAAAAGGAGTTTTGTACAACTTTTAAATGATCCAAAGTTTTTAAAAAAATTATATTTATATATATATAAAGGCTCTTATGAGGATTTTGAAAAAAAGGTTTTGGAAACCTTTGGATTTGGAAAGGCTTTTGATTTTCGGGAAAAATCAATTTTGGAATTTGGAAAGCCTAGTTTGAGAATTATCGATTTTGGGATAATCGGTTTTGAGACAAGGAGATTTATATGAGATTCATACTAGGTATATGATTTGAAAGATACTATATGTGTATAGTATAAAGTGTTTTAGAAATGGCTCTGGAGAAAAAGGCGCTCCTTTGAAATGAACTTCTCAGGAGTATCACAGGGTGGTACTGCCTTGAACCCTAAGGGGGTTCTAAAGTTGATCCTGTAAGGAGTCCGTACAAAACTAGTTTCTGAGGATTATGAGTAGTGTGTAGCGAAAGTCGAGGGCGCTGATGCCTACAGAGGCATTTCGGTTATGCTGTGACGACAGTGTAACTCGATGCCACTGCGATCTATTGCAGACCATAGTGAAAGTCGTGTGCCCCGCTGAGAGCCAACCGTCTACATTTGACTTTATATCGGTAGACTGGGACCTATGGTAACATAGCGAAAGCCGTGTGTGCTATTGAGAGACAAGAGTCTACATTTGATTTTACATCGGTAGACTGCGACCTATGTGGGAGTGGAGAAGTTTCATTTTTGACAGCGAAAATCGAGGGCGCTGGTGCCTACAGTTACATGGAATTTTGCTGTGATGGCAACGTAACCCTGGAATGTAACTGCGATCTGTTGTGGGTTCCATGGTGTGATCGAGGGGTGTGGAATGCCTACAGTTACATGGACTTTTGCTGCGTTGACAACGTAACCCAAGATGTAACTGCAACCATGGATGGGGGTGATGATTTCCAGAGCATTCTCACCAAAGATATTTCACTATTTTCAAAAACTTTTTTCTATATTTTCATTAAAATTATTTTCCCAAGTATTTTCAATGGGTGTTGAAAACGGGTTTACCAAGTACTTATAGATTTTTAGTCCTACGCCTGATCAACGTATGACCGAATTTCTGTGAGAACAAGGATGGACTGGTTGAGACATCGATTTATAAGAAGTATTTTAATAAAAAAGCTATTTTAATAGTATTATGTGAATTAAATGTATTTCTAAAATTTTAAAATAAAGGAGTAAGATAGTTAGCTAAATAAATTAGTTAAGTGAGTATGTTAATAAGATTTAAATTGGTTAAATAGAAGTTGAATTGGGAGTTGTTAATTGAGTTTGGAAATTAAATTTATAATAACTAATCAAATAAATTTATAGATTGAAATGAGATTTGATTGAAATAGAACCAAGTTAAATTGAAAAGGAAAATTTATTTTGCAAATGAAGCGAGCTTAAGTTTTGAAGTTGGACTAAATTAAAGTAAATTAACATAAGCTTAAGATTTATAGAAGCTCGACTTCAAGTAGGAAGCGTAGACAATTAAATAAAAGCTTGGGTTGAATTAACTTGGGAATGGCTAGTAGTATACAAGCATGGAATGTGTCGAGCTAAATAAAATGGTTGTGAATGAATTAAAATGGAAGGAATTAAATATAAATTGAGTCGAAATCAATTTAAATTGGTTGTAAAACTTAAGTAATTATTTATGAACATGGATATCATCAAATTGCATAGAATGAATTGTCGTCTGACGTAAACGAAGGTAATTAAATTTTATGAGTTGATAGAGATTAAATAAATTGATTTTCAGATCAATTGAATTGAATATGAGCTTGTTTGGATTAAAAAAATTGAAGGTAAGAAATTGAGTTGTAAACCATTTAAATTGAATGAAGTTGTATACGAATTGGTTGTAAACAATTAAAATTAATGTCGGAACCCTATAAGTTGCTTGTAAATATTGACTTGCATTGCTTATAGAAACTCATATGCTTACTAGTTAAATATGTAAAATGTTGTTAAGTTACATGATTTTGGCACTTGCATATTTGAATTAAGTAAGTACTGGTACCGGGAAGCCGTTTGGCTGGATTTGGACGCGCTAATTGCTAAAATAATAAGCCGCTTGCTTAAAATGCTAAATAAAGGTACGCCTACACAATAAAAATAGGAAATATGAATTGTTTTTGTTTTTCCGACCGTTTGGGTCGATGTATATATATTTATATCTCTTATCAAATTGCAAAAGCTACTCCGTACAAAGGAGACTCTGCCAAAAAATTTCGAAAATTTCGGGAGTTAGAAAATTTTTGAAAATTTTTTATTAGCGACAAAACGATTTCAAATTGGAATTAACGTAAGGGATTTTGAAAAAGGAGATTGTAACTAATTGTTTAGTTGGAACTAAAGGGTTAGGAAGGTGAATTTGGGATTTTTGATTTTAGAGGATAAATTGAAATTTGCTCGGCATAGGTATGTATTTAAATTTCTGTATGAAATTTGATTGGGTTTTTGATCTAGCTACTTGGCGTTTTGTTTTCTATTGAAATTTGGAGGCCCATAGAGGCATTTTGTAATTGTACTGAGCTAGCTGTGCAAAGGAGACGCTGGCAAAAATTTAGAGAGTTAGAATTTTTTTTGAGAAAGTTTTGATAATTTAAATTTGGATTTAAATTTGAATTTGAATTGTTAAATAAATAATATTATTGGGACTTAAGGATAAGTCTGGGAAGCTAGAAAAAGGGTTAGAGTGTCTTTAATAAAAAGTTTGTTTTGAGAATTGTTTAGAATTGTTTGGTTTTAGGAAAAAGTAAATGGGTATTGGACCATTCTTCTTAACTAGCAATTTCGAGAACGAAATTCTTTTAAGGGGGAAGAATGTGATGACTCGGAATTTTTAGGCATTTGAAATTGGAATATTTAATTAATTTTAAATATTTACAAGATAATTTAACTTGGATTTCAAATATCAGTTTGAATTTGGCGATTGAATTTATTGAATTTAATAATTTGAATTTGGGTAAATTATTAAATCTTCAGTTTTAAGCCTATTAAAAATAATTTTAAGGCTTATAAAATTTATAGTGATGATACTGAAGATAATAGAATGGTTGAAATTTAATTTAAAGGTGATTTGTTCAGTTTTAATAATATATCGTTTAAATTGAATTTAAAATTAGCCTTCCAAGGCATAGTGTCGGAATTCGACGAAACAAGTTTCATTGGATCTGTAATAGTTAGTTATTATCAGATTTCAATTTTCGTAACGATCGGAGTTGTCGTTTGACCCTGCAGCTCAAAAGTGTGGAAACTATTTTACTCGATTTAATTTAAAATTGATCGTTTATTTCCGTAACTTGCGCATATGATCGAATTAGCCTCCAAAACATGTTCCATTGTGTTCGGAATGTGGATAAAACCTTACAAACGCCAGGCGACACGTGTGATTTGGAGTTCGTTTGTAAATGCTTGTTAAATTTGAGAATATTAATAAAATATTATTTTTATAAATGTTTATATATAAGAGTATCGGCCGAAACCCTAGTCTTCTTTTAACAGCCGACACCAAACATTTCAATGGCCGAAAATTCATGTTTTTCTTCCTCAAATATCTCAAAATCCTTACACAATTAAGCTTTGATTTCTAAACGAAGATCGAAGAGGGCCTCGAGATCTAAGCATCCATATGGTGGAGATTGATTTTCGTCGACCGGAGAGGAAGCTTTGAGGCTGCGTTCGTGCGTTGTTCGTGCTCGAAGCTCGAGATTTTTGGGTAGCCGAGCTTTGCAATATTTTAGGTGATGGGGCGACGGGGCGTGAGCTTCGTAATGATGACCTCAGACCGAGTATTATTGATTTTCAGGTAAAGACGTTCTGTAGCTCAAGAGGCGAGCTGGATGGCTAGATCGTATGGAGTGTTTCCACTGTACTATATTGTTATACATCTGAGACATGATGATTGTGTATATCCAGTGTCTGTATGCTTTAGGACAATCTACGCTCATCCTACTTCCTACAGCGCTGTATGCTCCAAGTGATAGAGTTAGAGGTATGCCTTGGGAAAAAATATGTAATTTATTCCATATATCTAACTCTGTGACTAATCCAGTTCATGATAAAGGTGTTAGACTTTGATTATATACTTTATTATATGGTGATATAATCAATTAAATAATTAATTTAAAGTATATAAATAAGAAAATGCTTAAATATATTGCAGTGGCAAATGGTTGCAATTATGAGTAATTAAGCATAATATAAAATAACCTTTTATTTAAATATTTGAAGTCAAAATGTTTCAAGAAAGGATATCAATACATTCATTGAGACTAGGCACCAGAGAATGTTACACATCCCAAATGTTGGGATATGTATTACCATGGCTTTTGGGGTACCAAGTGAAGGTACTGGACTGGGTCATAGTGGGTTAAATGGGGAACTTAGAAAAATCCATTTTGGATCCTGGTTGGGCTTATGAATTCTAGTTGAATTTTAGATTTAATCTTAAATTGGTTTAAATAAACTCTTATTTTGTTAATTTGTTTAAAAATATTTTTATTTATAAATCAATTATATCATTATAAGTATATCAAAGACACTCCGATGTGTATAGTGCATGTGCAACATGTTAATAGTGTACATAGTTAATTTTTCCGTTTATAGATGTTGGGATATACATCGCAATAGAAACATTCGCACTTTATGCATATCTTTGTTGCCTATAGTTTTATTTAAAATATATATATGCGCATAGATTCAATTATAAATTATTCTTGATATTATAACAAAATAATAACTACGTATATTTCAGTTGAAACAAATTTTGACTAATTTAAAATACATACATATGTATACATACATACATACATACAAATATACACACGCACGCACACACACATATTGACGGTGAAGTTAACATGTAAAAATCTAATTTTCACTTAGAATAACTCATATCAGATCTACAATTTCAAAACAAAATATCTATTTATTAATTTTGAATTATTTATGAATATAATACATGTATATATTATTTTATTTCGAAACGTATCCATATATATAATTTTATAAATTTGATATATTTTTAAACTAAATAATAAAATAGATAAAATAAATATACATACTAAAATATGTTAAATAAATATTTCGGTCGAAATAAAAAAAATCATTTTTTATCAAATTCGTATGGATTTATATTTATATACTTTTTTATCTAATATGTGTGTGTACACACTAATATATTTAAAATATTTATTAACCATTATTACAATATAAATTTATAACAAAAAAGATTTTGCAGTGGAAAGCATATATGCAGTAAAAAAAATTTAAACAATTAATATATGAGTAATATATATATATATATATATATATATATATATAATGTTTTGAGTTACTTTAGCTAAATAAAAATAGTTTAAATCTTGAAAATCATTATTTAGTTAAATAGAATATTTGGTCAAAAAAATATATATTTATTATAACGTTGTTGTAATTTCTTTTAAAGCAATTTGAATACATTTATTAAATCAAACAATACATGCATATATAAATTTATTATAAATATTATTTGAACTAAAAATCGCACACACCCAGGAGTTATATTTAGTAGAGAGATTAAATTAAAAAATACTAAATGAAAATGAGGAAATAAATGAAACACAATCGTTTATAGTGGTTTGGCAAAGCTAGGCCTACGTGCACTTTAATATTTTATTACTTGTTTCTGACTCTTGGGGATCAATGCAACTCCAACCCATAGAATTTTAGAGTTATAAGAATATAAGAACTAATGGAACTAGAGCTAAAAAATCCCCAAAATTGAGTATACCTTCCTATTTATAGAGGTAAGGGACCTAAAATCTCGCATGTAACTCCTAACTGTTGTGCTCAAAATTGGCTCTTTCTTCTAAAAAATAGTGCCAGCTTAGAAAAACATAGGACTTGGTATTGATCCTGGGGTGGAAGTTGGTACCGATCCACAAGTTTGATGATTCTTGAGTCTCCAACTCTTTAGCTTGGATCTTCTTGCGGTGGGCTTCGTGAATCCATAGTTTTATGCACCAATCTTAGCTTGTTTCTAAACCTAAATGATGGAGTTGCGGGAGAACAAAGCTGTAGATTCAGGAATTTATGGAGATCGATAGAGAATTTCACCTATTTAATAAACCATCCTTGGAAATAGACCTTGGCATTGATATATGCTTATGGCCAGAAGATGGACTCAACCCAAGATGCATTTGGGAGTCGGTACCGATCCCCAGTGGGAGTCGTTACTAATCCCCAACTTAAGGGATTTCATAACCTTGTTGTCTTGGATAATCTTAGCTTTGACTTCTTGGCTCTTTCTGCTTGCTTTCTTGACTTTCGGCAATCTCTCTGGGCTTTCCGCCGTGATAACTCCAAGCTATATCTGTCCAGTTTGTCCGGAATTTTCCTGGCCAAAAGGTAGGATAATAAATATATAAGATCTGATCTACAATATCCTTATGTAATATATAATCAAAAATAGGATTAGTTAATTACATGTAGAGGTGTCTTAAGATTCACACCTTGAACGATTGAATAACTCTGAGATTGGATTGAATTAGCCTCTACGATATAGAGATGAACCCCACCTTTCTTTATTTTATTTTATAGGATTTTTTTCTCCTCAACGTTTTTGGCTATGGCCTCCTCAAACTTGCGTCTTGAATAGTGAATGAGATATATTAAAAATATAAATTTTGAAGTGAGGTGATGTATATAAATGCCATTAAGAAGAGGTAAAAGATGATGAAATATCTCCTTTTACTCATTCTTTTCAACTTTTGCAAAACAACTTTTGAACACTTGATCACCCTCTTCCCTCCATATAATTGTCGGCCATCTTTGGGCATAGCCAGGCTTTCAAAAAATTCCTAGCCCATTTAGTAATTAATGTATTTAAATCAAATTTAGATATTAATCGATATCGTATATATCAATAAGCATATATATATATATATGTATGTATATATATGTATGTATATAACTTTTGTATACTCACTTTACTAAATACTAATAACATTCAAAATAAAATAAAGGTCAGTAAATAATATTTCATTAATATTAATTTATTTATAATAATTATAAATTAGATAAATAATGTGGTATTTCAAAGTATTCATCATTACGGTTGTGCAATTCAAATGTGCAAATTCAGTCGGCAACCAGTGTCAATCAATTTGAATATTAGCTTCACATGCCACCATAACTAGCGGTGTAATAGTCTGGCCAAAACTACCAATTACACATCTTTTCGGTTAAATCCAATTTTACTACTTTAAACGGTACCCTGTAATAATGATTATTACACATATTCCCTTCTTTAAAACTATATCGCTTTAATATTTATGAAGTTTGGTTTTGGTCAAAATTTCAATATCGTCCATATTCAACTTGGTTGGTCCAAACCCAAAGTCATTGGTTCAATAATACCGATTATTATTAGCCATATTACTCTAGCTAGAGACTTGACTTTGAGTTGACTACAGCTGACTGTGATACAAATCTCGTATAATGGAGGAGACTAATTCTCTACTAAATTATGTTTCACTTCTAATGCTTTAATCTAAACCCAAATTTATTTGTTCGATGGATGTCATGCCACAATTTAAGTATAATCAAAGTGGAGTATCCAATTGAAGTTCAACAATATTCTTAAGTCGAAAGAACTATGTAATATCGTCACTTAGAGATTCTCTGTTTGACTTTAGTTATATTAACCAACAGAAAACTCTCGAGTATGTCATTGCATAGTTATCCAATATCTATTAGTATATAACCCTCTGGTTCCCACAACAAACATGAGTAATATACTACCCAACATTTGGAGCGTATTACATATTCTAGTCTCAGTGGATGTATTGATATCTTATCTCGAAACATCATGACTATGAATATTTAAAATAACATATTATATTAATGTGATAAATTTATCATGATTACAATACATTGTAATTTCTATCACATGACATGTTATTTAAGGACTTTCTATTTAAAACACTTAAATTAAATAAATAAATAACATTTCATAATATGTCAAGCATATAATAAAAAGAAAAAACCTTTTTTTAAAACGAGATTTTATTATAAAGTTAATATTTTACAATAAATTATAGGATTGCCCATAGGAAATAATCCTTACTCTATCACCGCACAAGGGGTTACATATTGAGAGTTATTGGATAACTATTGAACGACTCACTCGAGAATTTCCTATTGGTTAGTAATAACTAAGGTTAAAGGGGAAATCTCGAAGTGACGATATTACACAGTTCTCTCGACTTGAGAATACAGTTGAACTTTAATGTGGATATTCCACTTTGATTATAGTTAAATCGTGGTATAGCGTCCATCGAACGACTATAGTTGGGTCTTAGTTATATCTTTGGAATTAAAATATTATTCAATTTGCATCTCCTCAGTCATATGAGGTTAGTATCACGGTCAATTGTAGTCAATTTAAAGTTAAAGTCTTTAGCCAGAGTGGTAAAACTAATATAAATGTTTGAAGCAAGAACTTTGTTTAAGGACTAACCAAGTTGAATATGGATGATATTAGAATTTTTACCAAAACCCAGTTTTATAATTTCAAAATGGTATAGTGTGGACGAAGAGATTTGGTGTAAACAGTCGTTACTAGTAGGTGCCGCTTAAAACTGTAAAATTGGATTTAGTGATAATGATGTATAAGAAATATATTCAACCATATTTTCATTCCAATTTCTAAGGTGACGAGTGAATGTTAATATTTGAATAGCTCAATATTAATCGTCTATTGGATTTAAACCTATGAGTTGCACAACTACATTAGTTATTTCTCTAAAGTACCAAACGATTTAATTGATTATAATTGCGGCTAATTAATTAAATTATTGATTATTATGAAATGTTAGTTGTTTATCTATTTGATATATTGGGTGCCCTTTGTGTTCTTTGGGCGTCGTTAGGAATCAATTGGGTGCATATATAAAAGGTTATATATATATATATATATGTCGATTTACGATATCGATATGCATTTAAGTATGATTTAAATAATATTAAGTACTAAATAGATTTGGAGTATATGATGGCGTATTTAGCCTATGTTATGTTGGCCATGAAGTTTGGAAGGTGGGGTTTGAATTTTAGGTCTATGTCTGAATGCTTGGGAAAAGGAGATACAATAAAAGAAGGAGAATTTGTTTCCTCTTTTCTACCTATTTAAATTAAGCTATCCTCCACCTTTTCTCTTCTTCTTTCCTCCCCCTCTTCCCTGGACCATGTGCGTCTTCCCTCTATCACCCATGGTGGAAAATGTATGAGTTCCACAACATCAGTCCTAATAAAAATAGTGGTACTCTAAGCTTTTGCAATGCAAATAGATCAATTCAAGGTGGATCTAGAAGAAGGCATCAATTAACATGTGAATTACCCAAATAAGCAGCATTTCATTAGGTATATACATCGTTTAATTTTATATATTACATACGACCGTTATGGCATATGCATCGCAGGTGATGATGGTACGCACTTCATGCGTTAATTGTTTTTTTACAGACTGTATATGTTTAACTCGTTCGGAAAAATATGATTTGTATAAATATTTATTAATTTTTTTACGTTGAAATGATATACGCTTAGTTTTAATTGTTCTTTCTAAATTGCAACATCCAGTTTTTTGTTAGTTTCAGTTTTCATTTTTATTGCTAATTAATAAAGAACAAATTTAATTTTTTATTAGCTTGAATTTTTATTTCTATTATTAATCAATAAAGAACGGCTTTGAAAAGAAAGTTTATTTGTTAGATCTTATTTTTAAAAGATATTGAAATTTTAATAATATTTGCAAATAAGCGTTTGAATTGGTAAAGAAAACTAATCTGTTAGATCCTTTTTTTAAGCGATATTAATATTTATAAAAGGGTTTAGGTAGTTCACGTTGATATCAGAAAAGTGTGACACCAAAGATATTACAACTATTAATAAAGATATGTATGTAATAATGTTTATATATAAACATGCACGCACGCACGCTAGCACATACTTATAAATGTATATACGCCATATTTGTTCATATAATTTTTGGATGTCTTATAATAAAGTAACTATGTATATTAATTAAATATAAGTAAAAATACATATAAATTTAATATATATATATATATCAGGGTTTTCGGCTATGATGATTTAATATTTATATAAATAATTTTTTGTTACAAAATATATTTTTAAATTTAAAAACGTGATTATTTATTTATTCATGTACACGTAAATTAAAATTAGTTTAGATAACATTTGTATATAACATGTATCAATTAATTTTAACTAAAAAATATATATTTTTGTCAAAATATATATTATAAAGAGGGAATTATGGGGAAGGACAAACTTTGGAAAAAAATTGGGCCGAATGGCAGCAAGTTTCATTTTTTCACCGAAGGACAAACTTTTTTAAAAAAGCTGGTTGAACGACAATGCTAGTTATAACTATCAATATATTCAGTTTTTACACCATACAAAATGCTGGTTGTAACAAGCATTATATCCAGTTTTACACTATAAAAAATGCTAGTTATAATTAATATTGTTTTTCAACCTTATTTTTTTCAAGGTTTGGCTTTCAGTCTAAAAAAGGAACGTGTTGTCCTTCAGCCTAAATTTTTTTAAAGTTTGTTTTTATGCCTATTTTCCACTATTATAAAATAATAAAATTTATTTTCAAATTATAAATACATACATGTATATAGTTTAATATATATATATAGTAAAACTGTACTTGGTAATTTTAAATTAAATTTTTTGTTATTTCTTTCAAAAACTTAACATAAATAAACTATTTTTATTGGCCCAAATCTATTTTATGTATATATTTGAATTTTATAAAATTCAAATATCTTAGATGTTTAAAGATTAATACATATGTATAATACATATAATTTGTTAATTATTTTCAACATAATATTTTTTTTGAAAATGGGTTAATTACTATTAAACGGGCTATGCGGCCCAAGAGCAGATACAAGTACAAGAATACAGCAGGAAAAACTAAGTTCATTGATCCGACATCAGTTCTAAATTAAAGAAAACTCTCGGTCTTTCCTAATACATTTAGGGTTCTTCCATTCCAACAGCAATGGCGACTACCTGACGCTTGCTTGACTTCTTAGCCTCTCACCCTCCACTTCCAGTTCTCCAATTACAGTTTTTCTTTTGCCTCAAAGCTGGTGATTTTCTTGATCCTTCCGATGTTAAATTTTACATCTCTAGCAATGTATTCTGCAAGTTCCAATTCATTTTTTTCCTTGTTGCTTTTGAAATCCCTTACGTTCCATTCTCTCCAGAGATGCCAAACAGTTGTCGTTAGAGAAATTTTCACGATTTCCTTCATAACGTTAGTGAAATCTGTCCAATTACTGAGGTAATTTATCTCATCTTCAAGATTTAACACTGCTTCAGTTTGCAAATTTTTAATTTTTTGAATAGCCCATACACGCTTGCTGAATTTGCATTCGAAGAATAGTGACGGTGTGTTTCAATTTTTACCACAAAGATTGCATGTGTCTTCATTGATAATTCCCCAACTTTATAGTCTATCTTTAGTACTCAGTCTTTCTTTAATGGCTTTATATGTCGTATGTGCCATTTTAGGGCAATTTGATTTACTCCAGAGGACTTTGTACCAATTAACTATTTCATAGTGTTGCCTGTTTTCATTCCAGACTTCACTCATTTTGAATTTACCTTTCTTGTTTTTTTTTCCAGACCCATTTGTCAGAATTTCTGTTCGTATGAATAGAATTTCCTCTATTTCTCTTTTCTGGTTTCTTGTTATCAGTTGCTTTTCCGTGTCCCATTTTTTATTGTGAATTATGCTGGCAACTTGGATATTCGATGTGTTGCTTGCTGAGAAACTTTCCCATCCTACTCTTTCTAGAATGCTTTTGTTGTTTATCCAAGGATCCTTCCATAAGTCTGTGTCTCTTCCATTTGCAAATTGTCTTTCCACCGATTCTTTGAGTGTTTCTCTCTATTTTAAGATATTTTTCCAAATTACCGAGGCATTGTTATCTGCTTGTATGACCCAAAAGTTCTCCTAAGTATCTCGCTCTCATCCACTTATCCCAAAGATTTTCAAAATTAAGTATTTTCCAGGCTAGTTTAAGACCATAAACTTTTTTGAGTTCAAAAAGATTTTTTAGGCCAACCCCTCCTTCCTTTCATTATAGCTCACTTTATGAAGTCCGCCTCTCCAAATGAAATTGGCACATACCGAATTTATCTTTGCAAGAGATCAGTCTGGTATTTGAAATGTCTGTAGCCAGAATCTTTTGAGGTGATAACAGTGTGGACCAATTCCACTCTTCCTGCAAAAGATAGTAGTTTTGATCTCCATCCTTGCAGTTTTTCACGAATACTGTCTATCAAATTCTCACATTCTACATCAGTGACTTTGTTGTTTAATAAAGGAACCCCTAAGTATTTAACTGGCAGTTCTCCTTCACCAACTCCAAGTTGTGCTAATATGTTTGTTTTATTTTTACAATATTTTTTCATGTAGCACTTAGTTTTGAGCTCATTAACTTTTAGTCCTGCTAGTTCCTCAAGTTGTTTAAAAATATCCTTTATTGTGTTAATCCTCATGTCAGTTGCTTTAAACGCTACCAGTAAGTCATCTGCATGTATGCGGTGATTAACTTCTGGCATAATCTTATATACTGGTTTGATTATTGATTGGAAATTTGCAAGTTCCATTTGGAGAGAGAACCATTCCATGGCAACAGTAAAGAGATAGGGAGATAGAGGATCTCCTTGTCTAATTCCTCTATTGGTTTTTATATAACCTTTAGGAGTCCCATTTATAATCACCGAGAAAGTAGGAGTGCATATACAGTGTGTTATGAGTTTGAGAAGTTTAGCTGGCACCCCCATTTCCTGTAGCATATGTAGAATGAATTGTCTGCTTACTTTATCGTATGCTTTGTGAAGATTTATTTTTAAGCACACCTTATCTGCCTTTTTTTATTTAAATCTGGTATTAGTTCATATGCCAGCAAGGAGTTTTCAGTAATATATCTGCCCTTTATAAAAGCACTTTGACTTTGTGAAATAAGTTGCGGTAGAACTTTATTAAGTCTCATGCAGATAATTTTGCTAAGAATTTTATATGTAACGTTGCAACATGTTATTGGTCTATATTCTTCTATCTTTTCTGGCTTTTTAACCTTTGGTATCAGAGTGATGAATGTATGATTTATTTCTTGAATGAATTCACCTGAATTAAAGGCCTCTTGATAACCTTTGAGCATTCTTTCTTTTAGATCTTCCCAGTGCACTTTGAAGAAGAGTGCGCTCATGCCATCGGGTCCAGGACTGGAATCATTATGAATCGAGAAAATGGCTTTTTTCAGCTCCCTTTCCGTAATCTCAGCTATGAGCATTTTAGCACCTTCTCTAGAGATACTCTATCTGCAGTTGATATGAGGTATTTGTTGTGTATAATCTTCGTTGTAAGTGTTTGTGAAATATTGTATGGCTTTTGTTTCTAACTCTAGCAAGTTCCCAACAGCTTCTCCCTGTTCATTTAAGAAATTTAGCAAATTATTATTTTGATTTATCCTCTGAGACATTTTAGTATAAAAGAATTTATTGCATTCATCCCGTTGTGTTAGCCATTATTCTTTTGCCTTTTGTTTTATTTCCATGGCTTGTATATTCAGTAAGTTCTTCAGTTGTTTTTGTTTGTCAAAGTACTTTGCATTCAGTTCTTCATTTAATGGTTCTTCTTCTAGTTGATATTGGAATGTTCCCAACCTTTCTTGTAAATCTTTGATGTCTTTGTGTGGTTTGGGCCTAACTTTATTCCACTCCTTCAGTTTGTTTTCCATTTGTTTCACTGTAATTATGTATTGGTACATGTAGTTTCCTTGTGGAATTTGGATTTTGTTGAAGTCTACTATTTCTTTGTATTCTTCTATTAGATGCCAATGATTTGAATATTTGAAAGGTTTGCCTTTGTGTGATTGTGCTTCATTATTAAATTGTATGTGGAGGAGACGATGATCGCTTATTGAACTTGGCAAAACTATAACAGTTATATTTGTGTGACGACCCGGAATTTTTAAGCAATTTAAATCGGAATATTTAATCGATTTTAAATATTAAATAGAGTAATTTTAACTTGAATTACGAATATCACAATCTATTTGATAATTGAATTATTAAAATTAAATAATTTGAAGTTGGATAAATTGTTGAATCTGGAGTTTTAAGCCTATTAAAAGTAATTTGAAGGCTTATAAAATTTATTTTGAGAACACCGAAGATAATAGAAGTTGTAAAATTAAAATTAGCAGTGATTCGTTCAGTGTTGAAATTTATATCGTTTAAATTGAATTTAAAAAACAGACTTTCGAGGCACAGTCTCGGAATTCGACGAAATTAGTACCATTGGATCCATAATATTGAATTATTATCAGATTTCAAATTTCGTATTGATCGGAGTTAGTGTGTAAGCGTATGATATATAAACGCGTTGAAATTTAATTGATAATAATCAATTCGAATTTGAATTTTAATTATAAGTGAACATTGTAGCAAGGCATCTTCAACACGCTTCCTTTCCCTTCTCGTACACGCCATACCCTATCCTGTTTCTTTTCAAACACGAGACCCTGATTCCTTCAGTTCACTTAACAATTCGAAAAAAAATAATCAATAATGGCCGAATTTCCTTCTTCTTCGTGTACCTCAAATCCTTCGAATCATTTCATTTACTGTAAAGAAAAATAAATGGTGGGGCAACGAATTCAAACGAAATCGATTTTCGTTCAATTCGAATTTCACGTCACCATCTCGATTCATTTTCGCGAATCAAAACTCGAGGGGGAAGAGGCGACGGCGAAGCATTGCACGCGATTTGGGGTCGGCTTGATTTAGATTTTCGATTCTTGGTGAGGGTTTGGGACGCGACACGACTAGATGGATATCGAGCTCGTTGGGGATTTTGGTGACGTGATACGATGTGAGATCTGTGATGCGTAGAAAGGGCTCGTCAAAGCTAAAGCAAGCGACGTGTCGCGTGGAGATAGGGCTAGGGTTCGAGTGGGTGGCGCTTGCAGGTGGGATGAGGCCGAGGTGAGGTGAAGGCGATGGCGACTTCAATGAGCGATGATGGAAGTTGTTCGATGGCAGCGGCCTGTACTGTAGGCAGTAAGGTATGCCTTAATCTGCAATTTAATTTTGAAATTAACAAATTACTGTTGAGGTTTAAATCGTATACAGAGGGATTTATATACCTACAATAGGATATACATTTATATAAACAATTTGTTTAATCTTATATATATTTAGATGCTCGGGACAAAGAGATTGAATTATAGATCAATACAGTTTCTTTATAAAGGCTATTCATAGATAACACAATATATATATATATATATAAAGTATATATGGATACGTATATATATGTAGATGGAGTTGAGAAGATTAGGGATTTTAGAAGGCTTGGAAATGTATATAAGAATAGATTTTTAAATCTATATTGACTCTTATATAAGTGTGTGTATATATATATGCAATTTCAAAAGCAGAAATAAATATACGTATTTACATTCTTAATTTACCAAGTTAGTAGTTATCAAGGAAATATTTAGTTTAATGGGTAACCAATTATTTTAGTTACAAAAAGGTTTTTAAAAGAAAAAAATCAGTTGTATACTTAATTATCTGTTCAAATTAAATCATTAATGGAAACAAATTAAATTAAACTAAATTAAAACTATTAAATGGAAATTTATTACTCAAATTGTTCAAATATTAATATATCGTCTAATATTTATACAAGGCCAAGAAATGGTGGAAACAAGCGAAATTGGAAGTGGATTGTCGAACAAAAGCAAAGGTGAGTTAATCTCACTCAGTTAAAATTTTAATTTAAATGATTAAAATTAAATAATTGCTTGAATGGTTGAATTGATTGAGGTACTTTAGTCTGGTATATTTTGGAATGGATATTATGTTGTGCTAACATTTGTGGATGCAGGGAAAACAGGTTGGAGGGATCCAACTGGACCCCTCACATTTATTTAAATTATTTAGTACCCCATGTTGGGATTATTTTATATTCTGTGATGAATACTATTGATAATTGGAATATTGGATGTTATGGTTTACCTGAATATATTCCGGAGCACCAAGTTATCAAGATATATATATATAGAATGGGATTTTGGAAATAAAAAGAAGTGAATTTGTAAGAAAAATAATTATAGAAATTTGACTAACTTTAAGAATGAATTGGAAAAGAAATAAAGTGCCCTTTAAAATTCTAATAAATAAATCTTAAGTTTAATAAGGGAAATTTGAATAATCAGAAGATTAATGAATTTTAAATTTTAGTGTTATTATTTTAAAGAATAAAACATTTATTTAAAAATTTAGGATTCAATTTATTGGAAAGGATAAAGAAGAAATTTGGAAGAAGCTGAAATTTGTATATTTCAGCTAAAAGATTTAAAAACCAAACAGAAAATAATAATAACAATAAAGTCCATAATAAATGAATTTTGAAATGAATTGAGTAAGTAATGAAATTTAGTTCAAAGGAAATAAATTGGGAATCAATTTGGAGAATTGATTTAAGTGATTGAGATCGGAAATTCTCCCTGAATAACCAAGTACGTTTTTAAAGTAAATTTTTAAAGATAAATTAAATGTTTTAAAGTTGTTTTTAAAGGAAGCAAGTTTTGTAAAATTTATTATTTCTAATATTTAAAGTCTAAAGTAAGTATTTTCTTTTAATCTATTTTAGTAGTAATTATTAAGAAGTAACTTAGTATTTGGTTTTTAAAAGAAGAAATCTAGTTTTATATTTTATTAAGTAACTTCATTTTCAAATATTCATATAGTATGGTATTTTTCATAAATTATTGATGTAGTTTTAACTTAAATGTTTTAAGAATATTTCAAAGTAAAGTGTTTTTAAATTAATTTAAGAATCTAGTTTTGTGCTTGGTAATTTCAGAGGAGATATAAAATATTTGGGAAAGTTTATTCTGAAAGGAAGATGGTTTTTAAACTGTTTTCAAAGGATTGAAAATAGAAATATATCTTTGAGGATATTTTGAGATAAATAAATAATTTGGGAAATTATTTATTGTTTGATGGATGTTTGTGAATGTTAATTGATAGTTAAATAACCGACTATCAATATTGGACAAATGCGCTTATCGTTTCGAAGAGACCGGGATCGAGATTTATTTCTCGAAAACCACTTCGATCCGGTTTGTACGTTTCGTGCGAAAAACGATTTTGGATTCGAAGATGGAGCAGTGAAGTGCAAGGGCTAGTCGTGTGACGCCCCACCTCTATACCCACACTAGCCAAGAACACTACGGTGTAGTGCTGTCAACTAGCATGGAGAATAAGGCTGTTGAGGAGCGACCATCCATGTGAATGCTTATCACACGTGGCTATAAATAATCTTCGAAAACAAACATAGAAATAATCATAACACAAATCAGTCACAGATATCCATATCACAAAGGCGGAAGAAGATATGAATATATATAACTAACACATGAAAGTGTACATCAGAGTAGTGGTCAGTAGGATCCACGATAATACAAAAGAATAGCAACACGTGCTATACAAAAGAATACAACTATGAGTCTATATCTCAAGTGTATACAACAAAAACTGCCAATCTAAACAGTTAGCCAAAAGTCAGAGTGATGAATCCCTGGGAAGAAGTCAAGCAGAAGCACCTGTAACATCTCGGTCTGACCCGAGTATTATTTAAGAAAATAATAAACGGGTCAGTCTAGCTATAAATATCAGATGACATGATATAACATAAAAGATATGGCATAAACATAAAATATCCATAATGACATACCACTATAAGTATGTAAATAATGATCAACAGAAGATCAATCAATAAGAGATAATCAATATCACAAGAATCTTCTCAAAGATTCGGAAAGGGCATCATACCCCAAACTTGTACTCATGACAAGTCAATGACATAAATTCTAGAAATCAATGCAAGAAGTCCAGAAATCATAGAAAAGAGAAAGAGGCCTATCGCATGACGGTCCGAAGACCAAGGGGAGCTACCCCACATGTGTGAATGGAATCACACTGATTAAGGTCCAGACTAACCAAAAAGCAAAAAGGTGTGTGTGAGTGGAATCACACATGTGGTGTCTAGTCTAACCTCGCAAGAAGAGACATCGCACAGTTGCTAGCCTAAATCATCAGAATGTTCGTCATGATCAACGAGAAGTGTCAATTACAATAAGCTAGTAAATATAGAAGTTTAGCTTCATGTCCCATAACCACTTGCTTAACTTTAATATTTACGAACAAACTGTAAATCTTCACTAATAAAATTGTCACAAGAGGTTCAATCGAACAAGTCCAAGAATTAACCGACGAAGTGAACGCAAGCGTTTCATACCACTTGTTTTACTAAGTCGTTTAATTAGATTTCTCATCCGAGTGAGGTAAAGGTTTGTATATACTAATAGATTGGAAAACGGTTTAAGAAAAGAGCTTTGTTACGGAAAATAGAGTTGAAATCATTTTGTTGAAAGAGTTTTGATATTTACTACTAGTATTGAAACCTTTATATTTTTAAAATGACAAATCACAGAAGAGATTGTAGAAACAATCATCACAAAGATCACATTCGGAGATGTGAATAAAATCCAAGGAAATCAGCTCAAAAGCATCAAAGTGGAAGTTCCCCAACGACCAAACGTGACCGAGATAACCAGAGGTAGTTTGTCTCGAAGAATGGTCAACTCAGCATCTCAACAAAGCAAGTTCTGTTGAATGTTTTTCAGATAAGATCCCCTGCAGAGGGGGGGTCCAGGGGGGGTGGCAACCCCCCAAGGTTGGGGTGCGAGGGCAACGCCACCGCCACCGCCACCGCCACCGCTTACGGGGTCCAGGGGGCAGCGCCCCCGGCGGGGTGCGGGGTGCGGGGCAGCGCCCCGACCAAAACGGTACGACCTAGTGAAGACAAGCGGCCTACGACCTAAAACAAAAATGAGGTCTTATGACCTAAGGCATCACAGGACGAACGACCTAACTGCTTAAGGGACTGGCGACCTAAAGAGGTTCGCGACCTAATAGGGTTCGCGACCTAAAGGTGCACGACCTAAGGTTTTTCGACCTAGGGGTATATAGGTAACACGACCTAAAGATGTCGCGACCTAAAGATAGAAAGCATGGCCGAACGACCTATCGAAGTAGAAAGGCATGCGACCTAACGGTCAAAAGGCCAATGACCTACGACCTAAAAGCCATACGACCTACGACCTAAAAGCCATACGACCTAATGTGAAACGACCTAACTCCGAAGTGAAGATTCAAGGCAGTGCGACTTAGCGCGATAACACGCGAACGACCTAAGGGTTAGGTCGCGAGCGACCTAACTCCGAACACCAAAAATGGCCAGAACGACCTAAGTGCAGAAAATTCACCAAAACGCTAAAAATTGGAGTTTTTCGCCAATCCAATCCAAACCAAATGCTAATATGCATGCAAAAGTGATAGAGAATCATTCCCAACAGTCCAATATGGTTATAGACTAGAATTGTGAGATAAAAATCTCACCTTTGCACTAAAATTTATGAAGATGAAGCTTGAAAGCAAGGAGAAGCAATCCAAAGCTTGAATCCAATATCTTCTACTTGAATTTGGAGTTGAATGTTGGAGTTGCAATTGAATTTGAGCTTGGAGTTTTAATTTCCCATTCTCTTCACCATTAATGCCAAAGCTTGGGTTAGTTAGGAAATTTATGAAGAGTGAGGAGAAGAGGGTTGGAACTTGGGCTTAGTAGTCTAAACTAACCCAAAGTCCAAAGCGGGAAAAGTTAGTGAAATTTCACTAACTCCAAACCTATCGATGTTTATACTTAAAAAAAGTTGTAAACGGCATTTCGAACTCAATGGAAGTGGTCTCGAGTCCTAATTTGACTGTTTGCAAAAAGTAGCTTTTCGGACCAAAATCCGATTAACGATTTAATATTTAAATAAAATATTTAAATATAAACTCGATAAATATGAGGGTTGTTACAAGTCGCTACTAATCCTGAGGATATTTCCAAAATGGATGTAGTAGGAGTAGTGCCTTCGGTTCCGTTCGAACCCGGGACGGACTTGTATGGATGAATGCTTGCGAAACATCGTCAGGTGGGCAATGGGCATTCTAAGTGAAACGTTCTAAAAGGTAACGCTTAGCCTCAAGCCTCATCAAATGGGAATGACTGAAAATCAGGGGATATGCAGCAAGGTTAGGTGGGTCATGCCCAAGCAGGACAAGATAATTTCCCTGTCTAGATGTCCCTTATATATTTCGGCTTAGTGGGTGGTTGGTCGCGCCAACCATGGGGTTTATCTTGTTCGGGACTGTTCAGTAAGGAATGGTTCCGGCCTTGTGTTGCAGGTGATGAAGGGAGTAATCCTCGGTACGGTGATCTAGGCCCCGTACTGTGACAGGTGGTACCCTAGTGCCTAGTTATTAGTTGGAAATCCATTCTCCCTACGAGCCTTGTACGAGTTTTGTTTGTATTACCCACTCTGTGGCTAGTAGCTGGAATTTAATAGATGTAACAATTTCGGCTATTTTATAAGTATTTGTATATAGACCCTATTATAATATCAGAGGATTTCTATAAAAGAAGTTTTAGCTATCGTATGGTAAAAACCCGGCAAATTTATTTGTGGCGTGGTCTTACGAGATGCTTTTGTTTTCAAAGGATTTTTGAAACTTTAATAATCAATTGAGTGTGATTTTCTCATGCTGGTATTCCAGACTGACTCGGGTATTATTTAACTGTAATGCTCGGGTCAGACCGAGTATTATAGAATACAGGATATGATGCTGTGGAGCTCAGGAGACGAGCTGGATGACGATACGTATTCTCGTACTTGTATATATATATATTTCCGCTGTGTTGAGTTGTTGTGTACCCATTGTGTGTTATTGATGTGAGTTGTGATTGATGTACTCTGATGATGTAATATATGTAAGCTGATATATTTGATTTTGAGTAAAGATTATTTATTATCTATTATATTTTATTTCGCTGCGATGGTTAGATTCTGATGTTGATTTTGTTTTCTCTTCTTCTACCTCTTCTTCTTAAACCCAAATGGTTCATATTTCTGTGCAACTTGAGTTGATTGTTGTAGAATAGTGTTGACTCAAGGGGTTCGGATTTACGGGTCGTTACAATTTGGGAATTTACTCAGAAGATCTACATTACCCAGTGCTCTATCAAGTCTTGAGTTAATTTTTTTCCCCTCACCACTTTTCCATGTATATTTCAGGCCAATATGGAGTACTTCAAGTAGTCCGGCTGTCAACACGCAATTGTTAAACTCCTTCGTTTGGCAAACTTTCAAGGTGAGTCCTCCTTCTTTTTCATGTGTTTTCAGCACTGCATTAAAATCTCCAAAGACTATCCATGGTTTTAGTATGATTTTTGAATTTTCATTTATCGCTTTCCATAGTTTTTTCCTTTCGGATGCCAAATTGTTTGCATAAACTATTGTTGCCATGATTTGCATTCCTCCTATATTCTTCATATCTACTGTAATCTGTTGTTCATCTACATTTAGCATACTGAATGTCCAGATATTAGAATCCCATAGAATAATTATTCTTCCCTTGCTATTGTTTGTATTATTATGAATGATTTTCCAGTGTTCTCCCATCTGTTTATGTAATTCCTCCATTCTGTCTTCATTAAGTTTGTTTTCTTATATTTCTAAGACTGTAGGTTTATATTTATTTTTTAGATTATAGAGGTCTAGTATTCTGACATCACCATTAAGACCTCTTATGTTCCAACATATGGTAGTCATTAGGATTTGGTAGATCCGTTCCTAATAATTGGAGCCGATACTACTTTAGCTTTATTTCCAGCTACTTTATTACCTTTTTCAGAAAACATATCTTCATAACTATCATTCACTTCTGCGTATTTTTCCAAGTTTTCCTCCATATCCTCTTCTTCTGATGATTCTATTTGTATGTCTAATTTTTTATTTCATTAATTGATCCAGGGAGATCTTCTTCATCGCTCGACTTAACCGTATTCTGCTCCTGTGGTTGCTGACTATGATCCTTCAATTCTAAATGATCCTCATGTACCTTTGGAGATTGATGAATTCCTTCCATCTTTACTCCATAGTCCTTGATATCGCCAGTCTTCATCCTTGGGGGTGGACTCTCTATTACATCATTTTGTTTTTTTTGTTGATGTAATATCCTTTTGTGGTAATATATAAGTGTTACTAGTGGATGCTGACTGAGGAGGTTCAACAATTGTATTGTCTATATGGATAGTTTTTATAGATATAGTGGCTTTTGGTATCCATGCTTGCTTGGGTTTATTCTTATCATTGCACTCTAGGGTGGCTGCATGGCCAAAACATTTACATTCAACACATCTCAGAGGTATGAATTCATATTCTACTTCTTGCATGTATACATTTCCTCCTTTATCCATAGCTTTCACAGTCTATGGCAAGATAGAAGCTGCTTTGATTTCCACCAATACTATAGAAAATTTGATTCTCTTCACTTTCCTTATGTATTCATCTATATCAAGAGTTTACCAATTATGCTTGCTAATCTTCCAATACATCTCAGATTCCACAATGCTAGGTTAAGATTATTGAATTTGATCCAGATTGGATATGTTGTTAACATCACTTTTTCAAAGTTAAATTCTACTTCCCGCTTTTTGATGATTGTCAATTTACCATTCATGAACCACGGACCCCCTTTAACAATTTTTTCATAGTCTTCTTCCTTTTCAAATTTTATAAAATAAAATCCATTTTCTCTAGTAAATACATCCCATGATCCCGAAGGTTTCCAGACCCTCCTTATATATGCATTAAAGTGGACTAAATATGGTCTTTTACCTGCCATATATGCATACAGGGAATTCTTCCACATCTGATTAGATTCTTCATAATCTTGATCATCTATTAGTTGATAAGTCTCTGTCCCCTCCTTAATTGGTTCGGAATAATCCAGATTACCTTGTATTACGATGTTGTTATCTACCACCTCAACCCACAATTTAGAGTTTTTGCATTGCTTAGTGAGATCTGGATTTGTCTTCTTGAGTATATCTACAAACGTTGCTTTTCCCTTCCGTTTAACCATCATCCATCCGCCGCCTCCTTCATCATCTTCTAAATCGCCTAGGGTTTTGGGAATTTCGGTCGCCATATTTTCAACATAATATATATATATATATATATATATATATAATATTTTATAAAATAGTACATGGTCAATTTTATGATATTTAGCAATTTGATATTGAATCTAAGATATGATTGCGAATTTGAATTTTCATTAACAAGTTTAACTAGATTTTTATTTAAGATTTGTTTTTAAATTTGAGTTTCAATTATCTTGTCAAACTAGATATTTATGTAAGTTCTAGTTTTAAATTATAATTTTAATTCCTAGTTCCAACTAGATATTTATTTAAAATTCAAATTTAATGTAGACTTAATAAAATTAAATTTAATGTTTTCAAAATAATATTTTGTCTACTATAAGATGTTTTCAAATAAAATATGCATTACAAACATATAAACTGTTAACTATAAAGATGTGTGTGTATGTAGTGTGCAAAGTGTATACATAGTAGATACAAATACCATTATCTACTTATATACTGTGATGACTCGAAAATTTTGGACATTTGAAATCGGAATATTTAATTGATTTTAAATATTTAAAAGTTAATTTTAACTTGAATTTCAAATATTACTATGTATCGAGTGATTTAATTATTGAATTTAATAAATTACTAATTGGGTAAAATATGAAATTTGGAGTTTCGTGCTTGTTAAAAATATTTTAAAGGCTTATAAATTTATAATAATGATACTGAAGATAATAGAAGTGTTAAAATTTAATTTAATTGTTCAGTTTTGGAAATATATCGTTTAAATCGATATTTTAAAATAGCCTTTTGAGGCATAGTCTCGGAACTCAACGAAACTTTCCATTGGATCTATAATAATGTATTATAATCGGATTTTAAATTTCATAGTATTTGAAGTTGTCGTGTGATCATATGGTAGGTTAACGCACTGAAATTTTATATTGAAAATTCAATATAATAACTGGGTCTAAAAAGCTAACTTCTCCATACGATCGATTTAGGCCTCGAAACCTTTTCTATCGTGTTCATAATAGGGGTATATCTGCTTAGCGGCATGCCTCAATAGGAAGTCAAAATTTTAAGTGGTGATTTCGAGACAACTCAAATTTAAATTTAAATAAGCTGACTTGTCAAAATTATTCACATCAACTTTTCTATCACTATATCTCATTCCAACACCTGTACACACAAAGCAGGATTTCCTCCATTTGTCAAGCACACAAGATCGTTTGAACACACATCTTTATAAAAAGATTTAATTATAATAAGAAAACACATCTTCATTCTCAAATATGGATCCCTCTTCTCGTTCAACATCATTCAGAAGAAAATAAATTTGAAGTCTCTTCCCTCCCCTCAAAATAAAAGGAAATCGAGATTCTCGAAAAAAGGGGAGAAGTCCTAAATCGAATTCAATTTTGAATTAGTGAATAAAAAAAGGCTATCAAGCGCGGCTCTCGGTATACGGCGAGCAAACGTGGGGTTTGACGACCTCGTTTAGGCAATGGGTAGGTGAGGTCACATCGGTAGTGCGAATGACATCGAGAAGGAGTCGTTTGCGAGGGGTTGTTTTGGCTGTGGTCGAGGATGGCAGTGGCGACGTTTGGAGGGACACGGCGATGGGAGGTTAGGGTCCATGATTAGGGTTGGGTGAGGCTCAATTCTGGTCGCGAGCTCGAGGGAGGGTTCGTCTAGTGGGGTATGGCTCCTTGTTATGTTTTTTTTAAATTCAAAATTTTATTTTGGTTTAAAAGGAAATGAACTTAAAAAAAGAGGAATCGTACCGTTAATTTTAAAGTAAGCTTTATTTTTTCTAAGAATTAGTAGTCAATACATATGTATAGATAAACAATAAGAATATATTAATATACATATATATATATATATTTAAAATAAAATAAATATACTTATACATATTTCAAATCTACTGGTATTTTAAAGATGTGTATTTAGGGTGATCGGTTGTTTAATAAAAAATATTTATTATTTTAGCCAATAAAAATATTTTATATAAAGAGAACTAGTTTAAAATTAAATTATTTGTTTTAAATAAAATCATTGGTTAATTAAATTTATCAAATGGTAATTCAACTCTTCGATTTGTTCAAATATTAATAAAAATCATCCAATGTTTATACAAGGTCAAAATCGTGAAATACAAGTCAAGATTGAAGTGTATGGCAAACAAAATCAAAGGTTATTTAATCTCACTCATTTGGATTATCGGTTAATTTAAATAGTTAAATTTAAATTATTGGATTGATTATTTTAATTGATAATTTATTATAAGCTTGGATGAGATATGTTATATATAGTGTATATATATATATATTGGAGTGATTGATTTCCCGCATTATATGGCAGATGAGACCCTACGCGCCCCGCATAATACCGGATGACCGTTTATGCTGCGATATCGCCATTGAAGTGGGATTGGTATTATTATACTGGGCTAACATCTGTGGATGCAGGGAAACAGGTTGGAGGGATCCAACTGGATTTCTCAAAATATTGGAATTTATTTTCATATTTGGTGATATGTTTTATTTGATAATCTGTGATAGATTATATAGATTATATTGATTATATTTGGAATTGAAAATATTGAACATAATGGTTTGACTAAATATATTTTGGGCATATTGAGATATCAAAAATATAAAGTTTGGATTTTAAAGGAAAATAAAAGAGGGAATTCTAAGTAAAATAATATAGTGAAATTGGATAAACTAAAGGAGAAAGGATAAAAGTTTGATTTTAAAATTCTATCAAATAAATTTCGAGTATGGGAAAAAGATTTTGAATAATTGGGAATAATAAATTTCCGTGGGATTAAGTTATATTGTTTAAAAATTAAAGAAATCAATTTAAAATTCAGGATTTCAAATGGTTTGGTAGAAATAAAGGGAAAATTTTGAAATGAAGTATGAAATTGATATTTTAGATTTAAATAAGATTTTAAATCCTAATTAAGCGATGAATCTGAAATTAATGGGTTTTGAAATAAAACTGAGTACGTAAAAGAATTTATTTTAAAATGGAGTAAATTTTGGAAATCGATTTGAAATTGATTAAGTGTTTGAAATTGTGATTTAAAAGGAGGATGAGACTGTGGAATTTATAAACTAGGTTTATAAAGTGAAATAAGATATCAATGGATTTGAAAGTATAAATTCATGGTAGGAATTTATAAAAGAATGGGTAATTTGTTTAAAAAATAAATAGTGGTTTTATTTACGGATTGAGGCGTAAATTAAATTGGGATAAACTGAGAGGGATTTATTAACTGATTAAATAAACTATTTTGGAATGGGATGTGAATTTTTCTGAAAAGCCAAGTATGTTTTCAAAGCATTAAATATAAGTTAAGAGTTTAAAGTTGTTCTAAAAGAATGTTTTTGAGAATTTATTATTTAAGATGGTTAAAATCTTAAAGGTAAATATTTATTAAGTTAGTTGCAATAGTAATTATTTTAAAGGTTAAATTGGTATTATGATTTAAAAGATAATTATTAAATATTTATATCATATTTTATAAAGTAGTTTTATTTTTGAGGTAGTTTGGCTAAAGTTTTTTTATTTGAAAAATTAATATTGATTTCATAACTTTTATTTTAAAATTTGTTTGGCTTAAGTTTAACATGAGAAATTATTATAAAATTTCATAACTAGTATTTTAATAAAGCGTTTTAAGTAGTTTTTGTTTTAAATGTTTTAAAGTATAGATTTTGGATAAAGTAATTTAAATTATATAAAACCTAAAGTATTAAGACTTGGTGATTTCCAGTAGAAATAAAACAATTGGGTGGAAATTTATTCTGCGAGAGAAAAAGTGATTTGAAAACTATTTTCAAAGGGTTGAAGTGTAGAAAATTATCTTCCAAGGATATTTTGAAATAAATAAGTTGGGAAATTATTAAGGCGTGATGGCTGTTTATGGATGTTATTTGATAGTTAAATAACCGACTGTCAATATTGGCCAATGCGCTGATCGTTTCGAAGAGATCGGTATCAGGATTAATTTTCCGAAAACCGCTTCGATCTGGTTTGAACGTTTTCGTGAGGAAGACAAGAGCTTGGAGTCGAAGATGGAGCAATGAAGTGCAAGGGATAATCGCTACTAATCCTGAGGGTGATTCCAAAATGGATGTAGTAGGAGTTTGTAGTAGGAGTAGTGTCTTCGATTCCGTTCGGACCAGGAATGGACTTGTATGGACGAATGCTATCAGAACATCGTCAGAAGGACTATGAGCATTCTAAGAAAATGTGTTCTAAAAAGGAACGCATAGCCTCAAGCCTCATCAACTGGGAATGGCTAAAACATGAGAGGTGAAGCAAGGCTAAGTGGCTAGCAACCAATTAGGGTAAGGTCATCCTTGTCCAGATGTCCTTTTATTCGGCTATATGGACGGTTGCTGATCCCAAACGAGGGGTGATCTTATTCGGACTATCTAGTAAGGGGTAGATCCGGTCTTGTGTTGTAGGGGATCGGGGGGATCTTCGGTACATTGATATAGATTAGGTACTATGACGGGCGGTACCCAGTAGCCCTGCCATTGTATGGAATCCAATCTTCAATAAGCGCCTGTACGGTTTTGATCGTGCCCAACTATTTTTGAAACATGAGATGTAAGCATTTCAGCTAGATTGTATTTTACTTTCTATAGACATTATTATAATATCAGACGGATTTGATAAAAATATTTTGCTTATCATATGGTAAAAACCCGACATGTTTATTTGTGGCGTAGTCTTACGAGATACCTTTGATTTTTAAAGGATTTTGAAAACCTTAATAATCCAATTGAGTGTGTTTTCTCACGCTGTTTTTCCAGATTGACTCGGGTATTGTTTTGTTATAATCCTCGGGTCAGACCGAGTATTATAGAATACAGATTCTAGATGGATTGTTATGGAGCTCAGAGGATGTGCTGGATGGCGAGACGTATCACACGTATCTGTCGTGTTTCTGCTGTGTTTGTTATGTTGTGTAGTCAACTTTTGTGGGGACAAGTTAATATAATTGTCCTGTATTTTGCTATTAATGGTATTGTGCTCTGATGATGTAATGTATATAACAGATATAGTTCTTTTTATATAAATATCAGTCATTTATCTATTGTATATTTTTCTGCTGCGATTGTGAGATTCTGATGTTGTTTTCTGTTTCTTCTTCTACCTCCTTCTTCTTTCCCTTAGAGACTGTTTTTTCCGCATTCGATTGTTCGGCATTTAATATAGTAAACGTATTGATGTCGATTTTCGAGCGTCGAAAAATCGAGTCGTGACATTGTGGTATCAGAGCTGAAGTTTAAGCGAGAACCTTGGCTCTGGTGGAGATTACTCATTAGAGATAGAGTTTGTAGTACTCTAGAATGAGTTTGAGTTTATTAATAGATATGAGCACATATTTGTTAGTGAATATAAAATTATTTTATATTATGTCGACTTATATGTTGAGTGTTTATAAATTGTGGCGGTGCAGTCTAGACAACTACATCGATAGGGATTTCTAAACTCTTAACTAGGCAAACCGACACAGTATTGTTTTTACAAGTGGGTAAATGAAATAATTTTTCCCAAATTTTTTTTATATATAAAAAGAATAATTTTCATAAATTATTATAGTTATATATGGTTGTTATTGTTAGGAAGTGATAATATTAAGTTATTCTCATTATTGTTGTGAGAATTAAAATAAGAAGTTGAAATTATAACCAAAGTTAAGGAAATAAATTCATATACAAAATTGAGTTTGTAAATGTGAATTATAAATGTGATTTATAATTAAAATGAGATAAAATTCCAAAGTAATGTTTGATATTGATTTGAAGGATTTGAAAATTGAAATGTTGAGAAAATTTTAAATTCCTTTGGATTTGAAGTCTAGTGAGATTTGGAATTTAAAAATATTTGAAGGGCTTTTAAAGAGATAAAAGAATTGACTCTTTTCGATTGCTGGAAAATAACTTCGGTGATGGCTGCAGCATCATCGATAAAATATTAATTCGACTGTTTGCAAAAGGTAACATTTCAAAATTTAATCCCACTAACGATGATATATTTAAATAAAACATTTAAATATACAATCGTAAAATATGCGGCTTTTTACAGACTCCCCTCCTTAAAGAAACTGTGTCCTCGCAATATTTAAGAAGAAAATAACGAGTAACAAGCATAATGCATATCAACACAAAAGAAAATTTTGAAGTGAGAAGTTCGCCCATAATCAATAAATACAAGGATGGAGTCATCAAGATACACGTAGAATACTCGATTCATAAGATGGATGAAATAAACTGGATGGTTCGTCAAACCAAATAGCATAACAAGCCATTCATAAGAATCATAGTGAGTGTAGAATGCGGTTAGTGGAACGCTATCGTCCGCAACTCATAGCTAATGAAAACTGGTGGCAAAGTCAAACTGGAAAGGCCTTAGCATCACTCAATAGATCGCTTAGGTGATAATCCTAAAGACAGGCTCAAAGATGCCGAGAAATTCTTGAATAAGGGAAGTAACATTTTCCTCATCATGTGGGTTCAAAGAATAAAATGATGGCACCGAATTAAAATCGAAATCAATATGAAAACTAAAAACCTACTTAACTGATTGAGAATGTCGAAGATGGATATTTCGATCGGGATATAGGATATGGGATTCATAATGATTAAGCCAATCCTTTCCCAAAAAATCAATTTCGAAACCCAAGTAGGAAATAGCATGAAAATCGGATCGGAAAGTATAATCACATAAAAAAAATCTCGACATCTTTACAAAGTAAACTAAGTGTTGTAGATCCACCTTCCGGATTAGCAATTCTCAGAGAAGTTTCAAACCCATAATATTTAAAGAAAAGGTATCCACAAGTTCTTTTGATATGAAAGAACAAGATGCACACGAATCAAAAAGAATTCAAATAGGAAAATCACAAAACAAAATAATGCCATCAAGGACAAATGAGAAATACCGTGACTAAGAGAAGTGTTAATAGGAGCTTGCACAACATTCAGCTCTCCCTCTCTCCTACTTTAAGGTATTGGACATGTAGACATAAGATGGCCCGAACTTTTGCAATAACGACAAAAAAGGGGTTTCAGACACCTATTTGCATAGTGGTCCGTAGAACCACAATCGTAGCATTGTCCATGACCAGAGATAGGAGTCTTTGCTACCGTATTTTCTTGCTTCTATTTCTTGTTGGGTTTGGGACCTTTGAACATAATATGCCTATTCATGTTATTATTGAAGTTCTATTTGGAACCCATAACTTCAACATCACTTTCCTTATCGGCCACTTTAATTCAAAGAGCGATATCAATACGCTGATCGATAGAAACTTACAGTTTTAGAAGAAGAGGCTTTTTGAGGTTCCTATTCAACCTATAGACAAACCTATTCAATGGGGTATTAATATATACTCGATCCCATATTTAGAGAGAGATTCAAAAGATGCGACATAGTCCGTCACAGAAGATTCACCTTGAATACGGTCAATAAAGCGTCGAGCCAAAGTTACTTTTTCAGCTTTCGGCACAAACTTTAATTCGAACCTTTCTCAGAATTGCTCCCAAATAAGGTCCATTTCGATAATTTCTGAAATCAAAAGCTCATACTAATCTTATGCTCTTTCTTGAAGCATGCTAGAAGCCACTTGGACTCGATGTAGATCAACAAGATTCATGCGAGAAAAGATGCGATCGCATGTTCTAAGGCAAGCTTGGATTACTATAACTCTTTCGGTTCCCTTGAATGGCCTTCCACCCAAATGGGTACATTCTTTGCACAAACGTGCAAACCCAGATTTAGGATGAGTAGGCTCTGGAATGGGTCCGGGAGGCTTGATCATTCTTTATAAGATCTAAAAGTTGCTAGGCAGGCATAAATACTCCATCCTGAGGAGTAGCACTGGATTGACCGACGTTGGGATAACCTAGTCTAACCATTTTTCTTCTTTAAGAAAGAAAGAAAGAAAGAAGAGGAAAAGGGTTATTCTCAGAATGAATATCAAACAAACTTGATTAATAAAACAAGGCATCACAAAAGAAAATAGGACAGAATGGGCCCTAAGACTCGAATTAAATCATAAGGCACGACTCCTAAGAATGACTTAGGACAATGATCCTTGCTAGCTTATTCTATATTGTTCCAAAGTTTGGCTCTAATACCAAGCTGTGACGCCCCACCTCTATACTCACACTAGACAAGGACACCATAGAGTAATGCCATCGACTAGCACGAAGAAAAAGGCTTTTGAGTAGCGACCATCGGTGTAATTGCTTTGTGCGAGTACCGATATGCCAAATAGAAGGTCACGCATTTCATTTAAAGAGGAAATCTGACATATCAAGTATAAACTCAAAGCTACTACACAGTGGCTATGTGGCCTTCGGAAACAAATATAAAATAAGCATAACATAAATCAGTCACAGATATTCATATCTCTAAGGCGGAAACAGATATGAATATAACACATAAAAGTGTACAACAAAGTAGTGGTCATGTAAGATCCATTACATCACAAAAGAATAGGTACAAGTGATAGATAAAAGAATATGTATACATCAGGGAGTCTCTATCTCGAATGTATAAAACAAAAAATACTAAGCTAAGTAGTTAGCCAAAACTCAGATGATGGACCCTGATAAGAAGTCAAGTAGAAACACATGAAATACCTCGGTTTGACCCGAGTATTATTTAAGAAGAAAATAATAAACGGATCAGTCTAGCTATAAATATCATTTAAAATGAGATAGGATAAGAGATATGACAAAAACGTATGATAACAATAATGCCATACTGTGACAAGTATACATCGGATAACAATAAAATCACACAATATCTCAAGAATCTCAAAATCAAAAAAGAATGTCATATTCTTTAAATTATTCACCAAAACATAAATATTGATCAAAATTATCAATATAAATAACAAAAAAATTGGTGAAACACAAATTCTTGAAATCATCAACTAGAAATCTAGAAATCACAAAGGGGGAGGCCTATCAAAAATGGGAGCATGAAAACTCACCAATACGTGTATCACAATTGGGTCGCTATCCCATGGTCGCTAACCATAAAGCCGGTGCAACAACGTAGTACAGCGTTACGCATGATGAACTTGAAACTCCAATAATCTGGAACAGCGACGTAGCACAGCATTACGCCCAATGAACCCGAAACTCCAATAATCCGAAACAATGACGTAGTACAACGTTACGCCCAATGAACCCGAAACTCCAATAATCTGAAACAACGAAATAGTACAGCGTTACTCTCGATGAACCCGAAACTCCAATAATTTGGAATAATGACGTAGTACGGCATTACGCCCGATGGACCCGAAACCTCAATTATCTGGAACAATGACGTAAACGTTACGTCCGATGAACCGAACTCCATAAGAGAACATGGGTCGCTAGCCCATAAAGGAAATGAGACGAAGCTCAATAAAACGGGTATAGTCTCCCACATAGACAAAGAGACATCGCATATCGCTAGTCTAAGCTATAAAATGATCATGATTGATCAATAAGAAGTATGGTTTACACTAAGCTAGTAAATAAATGAGTTTAGCTCCATGTACCATAACCACTGGCTTAACTTAAATATTTACGAACAAAAATTGTAGATTACCACTCGAAAATTGTCTTAAGGGTTCAATTGAACAAGTCAAACAATTAACCGACAAAATAAATGCAAGCTTTTTTTCCTAAGTTAGGATTTAGGAATTTCTGAGAATTGAAGAGAGATTGAGATGGAGAAGATGAAGAGTATGCTTACCTAAGCTTCTCTTTGATTTTGGAGTTTAAATTTTGAAATTTTCCGGTAAACTAGGGCTTTGAAATTTTGTTTTCTTTTCTCTTCCCCCTTTTTCTTTAGTTGAAGTGTTAGGAAAATAATAGAATGAATGAAGAGGAGAGGGGGTGGAGTTAGGGTATTATGTTGGGTTAATGGGCTAAAATCCAAATCCAAAGCCTAATAGAAAGTACCAAAATTCAACTCAACTACAAACATAGCGATGTTTATACTCAAAAATGTCACAAATGCCATTTTAAACTCAATGGAAATAGTCTCGAGTCCTAATTCGAATGTTTACAAAAAGTAGAATTTTGGACTTTTAATCCGACTAACGATGCTATATTTAATTGAAATATTTAAATATATAATCGTAAAATATGCGGGTTGTTACATATTAAATCTCTGGGGATATCTTACGTAAACCTTCCGTAAACGGTTTCAACTTGCATAGTTACCCCATTTATGATTGGTTCTGGATCTATTTTCACTAACCAATCTCTTAAGCATTTTCTTATATAATCCGGATTAACAGGTTCAACTGAACGGATGTAATCGTGTCCTGCCTTTTGTGTTCGACCTGGCAAATGCTTTCGGGAAGGTCTTGATACCTAGGCTCCCTAAACTCCGAGGACCCATTCATCCAGCGTTCCCCCTTGTTTGATCCTGTGTGTAGCATCATCAGCAAAAGGGCAGTTTTTAGATTTTGACCTTCAACAGCACGCCCAAGAATCATCTCCTAGCTGCCTTTCGGGAGATGGGCTCTGGGCCCACCATCGTTGGAGTCGGTAACGACTCGTAGGCAGGGGTCGGTATGGATCCCGGGGATCATGCTTGGAGCTCGTCCTCCTTATTGAGCAATAGCATATTGAGTCTTCATATTCCTCCTATCTTACCGTCCTTTTTCTGATGAAGAAGAACTGTCTGACTCTAAGCTGGAATCCTTTCTATTTCATCTATGGTTGTTTTAAGCCAGTTCATTTAGCAATCTCAAGCTCTACTGCATTGTTTGATTCATTTCCCTTTAGTTAACAAGGAATCTGTTTTCCATCTGCTTCATTATTCTATCCATTTCCACTCTGGTCACGACATCGGTTGGAGTCTGGATTGTTTGTTGCTCTAGTTGGGTGACTTCATCATCATGTTGAGGATTCTGATTCTCAGCATTGCTAGATACAGCTTTGGTGGTTATGGTACGCGTTTGGAGTTCCTTATTTTATAGAGCCATGGTAGAAAGCTTCAAGTAGACTATTGGAATTCTAAGTTTTAGAACTAAAAGAAAGAAGAAATAGATTTATCTCTTGGATATAGGGAATCTAATCACCGAAGATTGATCCAAATGGCCTGAGATTGAAGCTCTTGATGAAAGCATCAAATTGTTTGAACCAAAAATGGCACAAATACCCAGAAGTAATAGAAGATAATAAAATATAAAGTAGTATAAATGAAAATGAGGAAATAACAAGATACAATCTTTTATAGTGGTTCCAAAAACCTTGGCCTAGGTCCACTTTAATATTTTATTGTTGATTTCTGACTTGGGGTAGAAATTCTTCAGACTTAGTACAACTCCAACATTTAGAATTTTAGAGATACATGAATATATGAAATAAAAGAACTAGCATCTAAAGATCCTAAAATATGAGCTCTACCTTTCTATTTATCGAGGCAAGGAGCCTAAAATATTATACAAAATATCTCCTCGCTGTTATCCATAATGTAAACCAATTCTCCATGAAAATAGAGCGCCATATGATCAAATATTGAGAGTCCGTACGACTCCCTGAGTGGGGGTCGGTATGACTTCTCGACATGGCCAAATTTTCCACCTTCAACCTTCCATCTCGGTTCATCTTGTGGTTATCTTTATGATTCCATAGTTGTTTGTATCAATAATTGCTTGTTTCGGGGTCTAAATGATAGAGTTGTAGAAGAAAAGAATTATGTATTTAGGAGTTCGTTGAGATCGATAAATAACCGCATTAATTCAACAAAGTGATATTGGAAATAGGTTTCTGATGTAGAGTAAGGCATGTAGGCAGAAGATAGGGTCCACCCAAGGTGGAACTGCGAGTCGATACCGATCCCCAGAATGGGATCAGTACCACTCCCTTACTTGGGTAGATTATTGCTTGTTTACGCTTTTTGATGTAACCGAACTTACTTGGAGTTCGACCCGAAAAATTTGAGCGTTTACTTGGGGCTTGACCTAAAAAAATTTAAGAATTTCGGGTTTTAAGTTTTCTTCGCCTGCTTGGAGTCAGGCTCGAGTTTTTTGAATGCTAGATCAGAGTCATCAAGAGCCGGTACCGAGTTGTGCCTAGGAGCCGGTACTGAGTCGCACTTGAAGTCAGACCCGAGTTTTTTGAGCGTATGCTCCCAGCCATTAGGGATTTCTCAAGTCAATTCTTCTTCGAGTCTGATCTAAGAATTTTGTGGGTTCACTTCGGGTCGGCTCTTATAAAAACTAGAACTTCCACATTTTCAACTTTTTTTTCTCATTCTTTATATTTCTTTTTTCTTGTCTTTTTATGACATTTCCAAATCCTTGGTTTATTTCTCCATCGTTCGCTCGTCCGATTCAATTGTTTAAGTCCGTTCAAACACTTTGGCGAATTTGATCATAAGACTTGCCCTCGAAGTATGCCTTGTTAATTTTTGACTGTACTTGGCCTCTAGAACCTAGAGCTATCTCTACAGGCCGCCTACTTTGATAACTCCAAGTTCAACTCATCTGGTCTATCCGAATACCACCTGGCCAAAATGGTAAAGGCTCGAAAATCCACCCAGTTCAAACTGAGAATAAACCACACATATCCAGCCTAAAACTGAATGGAAATCCAGATCTTTATGAGAAAGAAAAAAAGAAGAGAAAAGAGAGGAGAAGGAGAAGAAGAAAGAAGAAAAAAAGAAAGAAAAAGGTAGAGAGGAGAAGAAGAAAGAGAAGAAAGAAGAAAAAGAAAGAGAAGAAGAAACAGAAGACAAAAAAGAAACTAAAACAATTACAGAATCTCACAATCACAGTGGAAAAACATATAATATCGTATCAATAATCTTTATAAAAAAGCAAATGTAATATAACATACATACATACATCAATGAGAGTACAAAAATCAATAACTAATCGTCAGTTTGGATAGTTATAATGACCTATCCTCACAAATGCTGATAATTCAAACAACAATGCAGTGGAAAATAAACATATACGTGGAATATGACCCGAAAACATCCAGGTCATCTACTGAAGCTCCAAAGCATCCAAATCTAAATATGTAAGTATACTCAGTCTGACCTGATCATTGAATGGGAAGAACGCCCAGATCAGTCTGGTAAACCTGCGTGAGAAAACACATCTCAACTGAATTTATTCTAAAGTTATCAAAGCGTTCTTTTATCAAACAAAGGTATCTCGTAAGACACACCCACACATAAATATTGTCGGGTTTCTACCTTACGTTAACCTAAGCATGTCATATCAAATCGTCTGATATTATACTAGTGTCTAGTATACAAATAATAGATAAAATAGCAAAAATTGCTATCATTATTAAATTTCAGCATACTAGGCTCTACAAACAAAATGGCAAGCACGTATAGGAGATTGGATTCCATACAAATGACTTGGTAAGGGACTACCTGCGTAGAGTACATCTCTAGAAAAATATACCTAGGGTCCAGATACTGAACGTCTAAACCAACACAGAACCGACCTACCCCTTCCACCTAGACAGCACCATAAGCAATAATCAGGCCCATTTAATTAATCTTTATTAATTAACTGAATTTTCAAATATTTACTTCAAACTATCTTTAAAATGATATATTCTCAAAACCATTTCAAATCTTTCTACATTGGAAAACATTTCCATATACTTATATCAACAAATAAGCATATTCACAAATCACCTCACTTCAACACTTACAAAATATTTTCATATACTTATATCAAAGGCATAAGCATATTCATAAATCACTTTATCTCATCACTTAGAATATATTTTCATATACTTATATTCACACTATAAGCATTTTCACAAATCATTTCAGCTCATCACTTAGAAATATTTTCTTATACTTATATTAACAATATAAGCATATTCATAAATTACAACATCTCATCACTTAGAAAATATTTTCGTATACCTACATTAACAATATAGGTATATTTACAAATCATTTTAGTAAAGCTTTATACTTTTCAAAACACGCTTTATTCGGTCAAAATGAGTGTTGCGTAAAACATCGTTACGACAACCCAAAAACATTATTAGTATAGGGATTCGGTAAATAAATATATAGATAAATAAATCCCATATACTATGTAAAACATTTTCTTTCGAAAATCATTTACTATAATAATTTTGTTATAGTCCAAGCATTCCTTGCTTCTCGAAAATGTGTATAACAACTGTAAATGTTGAAATCTATGTTTTCCGACATATATCATATTTTAAAACATTTCTCAAAACCATTAAATCCATTCAGAACCTTTTCTTCCAAAAAATAAATTACCTATTAAAACCAATAACTTCATCAAAATAACACTTTCAAACATTTCTTTAAATAAAAACCCATATTTAAACGTCGACATAAATGCTTCCATATTTATAAAACTATTTTTATAAATATCCTTTCGTTTTTATGAAACTTCTATTTTACAAAACTCCTTTATTTACAAAATTCTATTTATAAGTCCATTCTTTTAAAAAGCTAATTTTACCATCAAAATCCATTTTAATCCATTTCTTTATAAATCAAACTCATTTAAAAAATCCAATTTTAAAAGAACCTCAAATCAATTTATAAAACATATATAAATTCTTTTTTTAAATCCACTTCTTTATTTATAAAAAATATTACCTTTATAAATCTTTTATACAAACTTATTCAAAAAATCCATTTTTCACAGTATTTCTCAAAACTAATTTTTTTTTTAAATATCAAAAATCATAATTATTTATTTTAAAAAAAATTCTTTCTTTTTAAAATAAATCAGAAATCATTAAGACGCATTTACTGTAGGATCATTTTCACCATAGAGGGGGGTGGATAGGGTGATACTAGTAATAATAAAAATTAATGCGGAATTAAAATATAAAATAGAAAGTAATGCAGTAGAGATCACACATAGATTTACCAGCTTCGGCAATAACCTGCCTACGTGCTGCCCCGAATTGTTTCTGCTAGAAATTAAGTAGTCAGACACTTACACACGTAAACTTACGACACCCACTAATGACTAACCTAGCTCTACGCTCAAAACCCTATCACAACTCAGCCACTGAGTTGTGAATTATGAAACTATGCCCCGTAGTTCATACCTAGTCACACGACTAGAAATTACACAATTTTAGAAAGAAATTACAAATAAAACTAAAAACCAAAATAAGAAACAAAAACCAAAATAAAAAACAAAAACCTTATTATTTAAAATTGATCTCAAACACAAGAATAAGACCGGCCCAATTGTAATTAAAGTAAAAACACCGTCTCCTCTTTTTTATTTTAGTGGTCGTTCCCTTTTGCTTTTCTTCAACAATTAGGGTTTCTGGAATTGAGCTGCCGCTTGTAAGAATTGAGGCTCGAATCATTTGATGCCTTCGTTCCTGCTTCGCTCCTTCTTCTATCAGTGAAATTTAATTGCTTTACGGCCGCTTCTCGATTGAGTTCCAATACTGGTATGTGATTTTCCTTTTTGATTTATGATTAAGCTTGACTTAATTTTGCTTTCGAACTCGATGCATTAAGCTGATGATGATATGGGGCAATTTATAAGGGATAAAATCCCTAAAATTACGTTCGTATATTTTCCTTTGAATTATTCGTGATTTTTGCTTGGTCGTTCGATTAATGATTGAATGTTGGCGATGACTTCTGACTTGTTCCATTCGTACTTGTTATTCCATGAATTCAAATTTTCGTGAATTGCTTTGGTCGATTCCGTTCTTTGTGCTTCTATGACTTCGGCACTTTGAAATTTGAGATAATTTCTGACTTGTTCACATGTTCCATTCCTTGCTGCCAATATTAGATTTTTTTTTTGAACAATTTAAAAATTACTGGTTCACCATGATTTTCTTTGTGATTTATTCAACCTGCTATTTCATTCATTTTCTAGAGATATTCAAAATTTTGACCTTAGCATTTAAATTAGTATCTGAAACTACTCTGACTTGTTCGAACTGCTTGTATTCATTGTTATTTCCTTTGTAGAATAAGTTTTTAGACTTCGAGTCGGTGCATATGAACTTGTACATGTCTTTTGTACACTTTTTTGATTTCCACTGCTTTGAGTGTGATGGTATCCCTATTGTTATGGTGCCTTGATGCCTTATCTCTGTTTCATATGATCTGAACTAGTATCAACTTTGGGTTTCTCCATGTTGCCTTCATGCTGAACTTGTATTCCATTGATCATCTCCATATGCTTGTGTTTCCATATATGTTGTCCTCTATGTACATATCTGTGCGGACCTAAGCTTTGTATATGAGGTTGCCCAGGCTGTTTGGTCACATATGATTTTCTCTAGATTGATACACTTGGTTCACCTGAGCCTGCATTTTGATGTACATTTAATTGAGTCTTGTTCACTTTGTATATACTCCTATCTGGTTTTTGAGTCTTCATGTCCGATCTGTTTCATGTATGTTGGTTTGATGTTCTTGCAGTCAAGTTTGGTTGAGATACACATTCATGCTGCTGGTAATTGAAGTTGTACATTATCACTTGTATGTGTGTCACCGCATATATATATGTATACATGTATGAATGCATGCATATCCTCTGTCCTCTTTGAAAATTTGCATATGAACTCGTGTGTTCTTCATTTTAATTGCACTGGCTTGTGTTTCATGTTGATGATGACCGGTCTGGTCTTGGTTGCAATCCTATGGTTGTGTTGTTGACATGGTTGTTGCTTTTTTGGTTTCATAATCTGCTTGCCTTTGACTTTGTTTCAGAGCTTTACTTCATTATGTAGTATTTTACACATGCTTCGAGCTTCATCTATTTTCTCTGTTGTCCTGTTGTATATGTTTCTTTATTGTTTCCCACACTGGTCTTTGTTATGTGATTGAGGCAGTTGTTATTTTAAACTTATTATAATCTGACCTTATCTTTGTTGCTCATGATATGTATACATGTGTGCATACATATGTATATGTCTATGTGGTAAGACTTGTTTTTATGTGATCATTTTCTGGTCAGTGTCGAACCACTTGTTTTCATGTAGCGTGTTTGCTCTACTCTGACCACTGCCGTGTTGCCTTTATTTGAGCACTTTGACTAGTTGTATGTGTGGTTTGACTGGTGCAATTGCATGCTTCATTGATTTGGTTCGGTTTCATGTTGTATTGGGTCTTGTTCCAGCTGCTTTGTACATGATTATTCTGTGATGTTTTGTTTTTATATTGCACCTGAGTTGAATCCAGCCTAGGCTCAGGTTTGACCTTGTGTTCACTAGTCTCTGCAGTTTTAACAAACAAGTGTATACCACTGTGCGCGGCCCTTGTGACATGTACAGTGATACACTGTGCATGTTACAAGCTGTTTGTGTATGATGGATTAAAAATAAATGATGACGAACAACCCAAACAACCAAGGAAAATGCTATTTTCAAACACACATTTCATTGTACATGGCAAAAATATTTTTTTTTTCAATTTTACTACGTCAGTGTTAATTTTGCAGGTAATATAGATGCGGGATACAGACTCGAATAGAATTGAAGATCAAATACGAGTGTTAAGTGAATATGTAGTGAAGTGACATTATAAATTGAAATTTGTGTTGTAATTTAAATTATATTGTAATTGAAAATGTGTGAATGCAGTGGGAGCTCAAATTTTTACTATTCAAATTTGTAATAAAAAATTTATTTGAATAAATATTTGTTTGAATATGAATTCCATGTTATTTATTTTATTCAACAAATATTTATTTAATTATGTGAAAAATAAAATAGTATAGTAACAAATACATTTACACGAATATATATATATATATATATATATATATATATATATATATATATATATATTATCATCAAACAAAAATCATAGGCTATTGTATTCTACATTTACTTCCAAAATCACTTCGAAAACATTTTCAATTCAAATCATCAATTTCAATATTTCCAAAATATTGAAAACAAGGCCCTGTGGTACCAAAGCACCAAATAAGCAAATTATATCCATGAAATCAAATATGGCATCCATCACATCATATATCAGGATATGTATGGATATAAAATCAATAGTGTGAGGAATCTAGTTGGATCCCTCCAATCCGTTTCCTTACATCATAAATCACATGTTACGACATATAAATAACTATGCATACATAAATAATCAAAAATGGTGAAAAATCATGTTGGATCCCTCCAAAAACCTGACATAAATACAACATATAAGAAAATGTACAATGTCTGCTTCTAGGTAGACATGCGTACAAAGAGTCATCTGCTCATACACGGGAGCGTACATGGTCTCATCCGCTAAAATATGCGGAAGCATATCCCCCAACCAACACACACATACATCCAAACAGTCATCAAAACAGCATAATAATAATATTCCTACAAATATAAAATATAAGTGGGCCAGAGAGAGTGGGCTTTACTCATTTTGGTCGCACTCGTCATTGCAGCATTTATTTCGATTAAAAATGAACAGGTGTCCGAATTTGACCAAAATTTCTACGTGCTTCAAATTTGTCCAATCCATTTCGTATGACAAAGATATATATTTTAGAAATTTCAAGAATTTAATTTTATAAAATAATTTACTATTTTCTTTTTTTAAAAACCAACCTAAAATCTGGGCCGTTCGTGCTTCTTCTTATCACGACGTCCTCCTGCTCCAAACAGCCCAACGCACGGACTTCCCTCGATCACTAACGTCTCCACAATCACCTGGACTCCAATCAAACCACACCACGACGAAGCTAGAACTCCGCTTCACCCACGCCTCCAACAGCTCCGAGCTCCCCAAATCACGCGCAATTCCATCTTAAACGCCATGCGAACGCAACCCGATTTTGGCGAATCCGGGCCGCTTCGATATAAATCCACCGTTGGATGTGTAGAGCTCGAGAGGCTCTTAATTTTTCATGTTGAATTCGAATCCTGAAGGTAGATTGATTGGGAGATAATGAAAGAGGATGATTGGAGAATTCTAGCCATTAAACAAAAACGGCATCTAGGGTTTCCTCTCTAGGGTTTGGCATAAGAAAATAGTTTAGGGTCCTTATATACACATTTTTACGCACTATTCATGTGCCAAAATTCCAAACTCCAAACGAAGCATGCTGATTAGCGTTCTGTATGTTTTAACCCTATTTCGAACACCATGGAATATATATCGGGAGCCAATTCCATCGTATTTAGAAAATAACATTCCAAAATCGATTTAATTTAAATTACTTTCATAAATTTCTATGCGTTCCAGCTTTGCACGACCTATGGTAAGTTCGATCAATACGAAATTTGGAATCCTATAATAATAAACTATTACGAATCCAATGAAACTAGTTTCGTCCAATTTTGAGACAGTATCCTGAATGGCTATTTTTACTTGTCTAATTAAATAATTAAATTTCCAATTTCTGTTTATTCACTTTTAATTCAACTTTAAAAATTTACTAACTTTATTCTAACTCAAATAGAACTTAAATCAACTTTATAAATCATTATCACTTATTTTAAATTCAAGATTCAATTATTTAACCCATTTAAAATACTAAATTAAACAATTTTAATTATCAAATAAACCATTATATTTGAAACATAAGTTTTTTGACTTAATAAATTTAATTTTGAATATTTAAAATCAGTTAAATATTTCAATTTCGATTGACTGAAATTCTTTGTCGTTACAATATCCCCTCCTAAAAGAATTTCATTCCCGATATTACCAAGTAAGAAAAAACCAAAAAATCCCATTAACTTTTCAAAAACAATAGTTAAAATAGATTCCCAAAAGCATTCAAACCTTTTAACTTTTCCAAAATCAATTAGCTAACGTCATATAATTTTTTTTCTATGTTTTCAAATTCATCAATAGTTATTAACTAATACGCTTTCGAAAATCAACTAATATCATTTCAACTTATAAATCATTGCCAAATTTTAGTTGTCAATTTTTTTTTCAAAATTCTTAAAGAATTTCTAACGCCTTAATTTACAAAAAATTTCGCCAGCGTCTCCTTTGCACGGTTCAATCGTAGTAAATCCACAATATATATATATGTGTGTGTGTGTGTGTGTGTGTGTGTGTGTATGTATGTATATCACAAATATACATCTCATCTTTGAGGATGAGGCATCTCGTAGGAAAAAAATATAAAAGTATGATATGTAATCTGAGATATGTACCTTTTATATTTATTAGCAAGCATATACTATCAATATAGCATGAAAGCGAGCTCCTAATGCGAAGCATACATCATCCGCATCTACTATTCACTCAACAACAAATGAGAACATGTATAGAAAGTAATATTAATATATAATGCACACTAATATAATAATCATATGAAAGTGAAACACATGCAACATTAGCATTCATCAAATAACTAGCATCCAACAAATCGATTCTTAACCATTAATTTGCATTTTATAATGTCAATGGTTTAATTCACTTTCATTTCTTATTACCCTTTAACTGATTTGCATTCAATAAATTCATCACCTCAATCTGTTTACTAATATTCAATTAGTTTGTTCTACAAATTTACATTCATTTCAACTCAAATTTATTAACATTCATTTTACTTCCAATTCATGTTTAATAACATTTCATTATTCACTTAGTATAATTCTTTTAATACAAATAACACATAAAAACTATTTTATTTCATTACAAAATTTGCTTAAACATTTTATACAACAATTATGTTTATTTTCACTTCCTTATTTAAGTTTATTTCCAATTTTTCAAACAACATTTCAACTTATATCCAATTCATTTTTTATACTTAAGTTGAATTTCATTTATTAACTCAAGTTCATATTTATTCCAATTATTTGAATTCATTGATTCACTTTGTTTAACTTAAGTTAATCTTCATTAATCTACTTTATTTAAATTATTTAATTTATTCGTTTCATAAACCTGTGGGTTAAATTTTTTATTTTTTTGTTTTATTTATAACTCATTTTTTAAGTATACTTATATATTTTCATTTCTTATATATAAGATTATTTCACATGTGTAAATCTTTTTAATTATAACCAATACTTTATAATTCACATTATCAATTCACTTGCTTATATAATTTAATCTTTTACAGTTGTTGTCTTTATTTAGATTATTCAAATAGCTTTTATTAACTTATATATATTTACATTTTCAAACAACCAAACATTCCATTTATATATACCATAATAATTTCTGAGAAATTGTTCCTTTATATATAAAATATAATCGAGATAAAATTATTTCATTTACCCAATTTAAAAACAATGCTATGTTGATACGCCTTGTTCAAGTGTTTAGAAACTTCCTTCAACAACGTAGCGTCCCACACGTTGACCATAATTCATATGCCACTCAACAGATGCATCAATACAATATAAAATATTTTTATATCATTAACAAATACAGGCTCATATATATAATAAACTCAAACTCAACCTAGGGTGCTATTGACCCTATTTATACTGAGTACACATCAAAGCCTAGGGGTATACTAAACCTAAGCTCTAATACCACATGTAAAGGCCCGAAAATTCAACCAGTTCAAGCTGACAATAAACCACACATGTCCAACCCAAAACTGAATGGAAAATGGGATCTTTATGGGAAAGAAAGAAAGAAGAGAAAAGAGAAGAGAAGGAGAAGAAGAAAGAAGAAAATAAAAGAGAAAAGAGAAGAAGAAAGAGAAGACAGAAGAAAAGGAAAGAGAAGAAGGAAGAAAAAACAGAAGAAGCTAAAACAATTATAGAATCTCTCAATCGCAGCATAAAAACATATTATATCATATTAATAATCTTTACAAAACAGAAACTGTAATATAGTATACATACATCAATCAGAGTACAATAATCAATCACTAATCATCAACCTGGACAGTTATAATAACCTGTCATTACAAATGGTGATAATTCAAACAACAATGCAGCGGAAAATAAACATGTACGTAGAATACGACCCGAATACATGCAGCTCATCTGTAGAAGCTCGAAAGCATCCAAACCTGAATTTGTAAATATACTCGGTCTGACCCGAGCATTGAAAGAGAAGAACGCTCGGATCAGTTTGGTAAACCATTGTGAGAAAACACATCTCAACTGAATTTATTTTAAGGTTATCAAAGCATTATTTAATCAAACAAAGGTACCTTGTAAGACACACATAAACATGGAAGTCTTTTTACCTTACGATAACCAAAACATTTCATATCAAATCATCTGATATTATACTAGTGTCTATATACAAATAATAGTTAAAATAGCTGAAATTGATACCATTATTAAATTCCAGCATACTAGGCTCTACAAGCAAAATGGCAGGCACATATTAGAGATTGGATTCCATACAAATGACAAGGTAAGGGACTACTTTCCGTATAGTATATCTCTGAAAAACGCACTTAGGGTCCAGTTACTGAACGTCCAAACCAACATAGAACCGACCTACCCCTTCCATCTGGATAGTACCGAATATGACATCACCCGGTCGTTCCTGACCTATCCGTGTCCATAGCATACAACACTCGAATATATAGGGTAATTTAGAAAGGTGATGACTATATCCTTATGGGTGCGACCCACATAGCCCTGCCGCTTCTACCCTGCTTCTGTCATTTTCGAGCGATGAGGCATAAGGCCACGATTACCTTCCACTTAGCATATTCCAGTTTGAATGCCACACTGCCATTCCATCGATCACTATTGACTTCCACAAACATACAACCTCCAACCTCATATGTCTCAGAGAAGAGTGCTAAGCTAAGAGAAGTTGGCTTCTATGCCACCAAACAGATATATGTTTATAAAAGTCAACGATGTAATTTCAAAAATGCAATGTCAGGCATCCATACAAGTTATTCAGGAACAGAAACAACCGAAGATACTCTCCTACCATATCCTATCGGGAATTACCACTAGAATTAGTAGCGAGAAATTCTTGCATTTCATAGATTTTCAAAATGAAGCACTACTGCCACCATAAATATATGATATGGTAAATTTCACCTCGAATGACTAGTGGCAAGTAGCCCTGCATCATGAAGATCTTTGTCTTCAAAATCATAATCATGAACCTGCACTTTCTAACGCCTACATTGGTCCGAAGTGGTTCTCGGATAAATCCGACCCTAGTCTCTTCGGACCAACAATGATAAAAAAGGCCAATTATTTGATATTCGGTTATTTAACTATCAAAGCAAACAAACAAATCTAGCACCATAAGCAATCACTAGGCCCATTTAATTAATCTTTATTAAATAAATTTCCAAATATTTACTTCAGACTATCTTCAAAAAGATATATTCTCAAAACCATTTCAAATCTTTCTACATTGGAAAACATTTTCATATACTTATATAAACAGTATAAGCATATTCACAAATCACTTCACTTCAACACTTTGAAAATATTTTCATATACTTATATCAACGCCATAAGCATATTCATAAATCACTTCGTCTCATCACTTAGAAAATATTTTCGTATACTCATATTCACAGTATAAGCATATTCACAAATCACTTCATCTCATCACTTAGAAAATATTTTCATATACTTATATTAACATTATAAGCATATTCACAAATTACTTCATCCCATCACTTGGAAAATATTTTCATCTAATTATATTAACAGTATAAGCATGTTTACAAATCATTTTTGGAGAGGTTTATATTTTTCAAAACACGCTTTATTGGGTCAAAACAAATGTTGTGTCAAACATCTTTACGACAACCCAAAAATATTAGAATAGGGATTCGGTATATAAATTTAGAGATAAACAATTACCATATACCATATAAAACATTTCCTTTCCAAAATCATTTGCTATAACAACAGTGTTATAGTTTAAGCCTTCCTTACTTCTCGAAAATATGTATTACAATAATAAAAGTTGAAATCTATGTTTTCCGACATATATCATATTTTAAAGCATTCCTCAAAACCATTAATTCCATTTAAAATCATTACATTCAAAACTTTTCTTCCAAAAGATAAATTACCTTTTAAAACCAATAACTTCATCAAAATATCACTTTCAAACATTTCTTTAAATATAAACCCATATTTAAACTTCAACATAAATCACTTCCATATTTACAAAACTATTTTTATAAATATTCTTTCGTTTTTATAAAATTTCTATTTTACAAAACTCCTTTATTTACAAAATTCTATTTATATATCCATTCTTTTATAAAACTAATTTTACCATCAAAATCCATTTCTATGCCATTTCTTTATAAATCAAACTCATTTATAAAAATCCATTTTGAAAACAACTTCAATTCCATTTATAAAACATATATAAATTCCCTTTTTATATCCACTTCTTATATATAAAAAATGTCACCTTTATAAATCTTTTGTATACACTTATTCAAAAATCCATTTTTCACAGTATTTCTCAAAACTATATTTTTTGAAAACATCAAAAATCAAAACTATTTATTAAAAACAAATTCCTTGATTTTTAAAATAAATCAGAAATCATTGAAACATATTTACTTCCAAAATCACTTCTAAAACCTTTTCAATTCAAAATCATCAATTTCAATATTTCCAAAATTAAAACAAGGCCTAGCATTACCATAGCACCAAATAAGCAAATCATATCCATGACATAAAATACGGCATCCATTAAATCATATATTAACATGTATATGAATATAAAATCAATAGTGTGAGAAATCTAGTCGAATCTCTCCAATCTGTTTCCCTGCATCACAAATCACATGTTATGAAATATAAATAAATATGCGTACATAAATAATCAAAAATGGTGAAGAATCCCGTTGGATCCCTCCAACCTATAACCTGCAACAAATACAACATATGAGAAAAAAGTACAATGTCTGCTTCGAGGCAGACACGCATACAAAGGGTCATCCGCTCATACACAGGAATGTACAGGGTCTCGTCCCCTAAAATATGTAGGAATATATCCAACCACTTAACACACACAGATATATATATATATATATATATATATATATATATATAATACACATCGAAACAGTCATCAAAATAGCATAATAAAAATAGTCCCACTTATATAAAACATAAGCAGGACAAAGAGAGTGAGTTTTCACCTTGGTCACATTCGTCGTTGCAGTATTTAGTTCGATTAAAAACGAACAAATTTTCGAATTTAAGAAAAATTCTTACATTCTTCAAATCAGTCCAATCCAACTCCATTGTGTAGTATTCTCGAATACGAATCCAACACCGCTTGTTTCGTTCGAATCCGATATTGTATGACAAAGATATGAATTTTAGAAATTTCATGAATTTAATTTTATAAAATAATTTACTCTTTCTTTTTTTATTTAAAAACCAACCTAAATCTAGGTTGTTTGTGCTTCTTCTTCAACGCGATATCCTCCTGCTCCAGATAACCCAATGTACGAACTTCCCTTGATCACCAATGTCTCCACGATCACCCAGACCCCGATCAAACCACACCCTGACGAAGCTCGAACTCCGCTTCACCCACGCCTCCAACCCCGATAGTTCTAGCCCCTTAAATCACGCGTGATTCCACCTTAAACACCATATGAACGCAGCTCGATTTTGGCACATTCGAGCGACTTCGACATAATCACCCGTTGGATGTTAGAACTCAAGAAGCTCTCCATTTTTCATGTTGAACTCGAAGTCTGAAGGTAGATGGATTGGGAGATAATAAAGGAGGAAGATTGGAGAATTCTGGCCATTGAACAAAAATGGTGGCTAGGGTTTCCTCCCTATGGTTTGGCACAAGAAAATAGTTTAGGGCCCTTATATACACATTTTTACTCCAAACATAATGGTATATATATCGAAAGTCAATTCCATCGAATTTTGAAGATAGCGTTCCAAAATCGATTTATATTAATTTAAATTACTTTAATGAATTTATACGTGCTTCAGCTTCGTATAACCAAACAGTAAGTTCGATCAATATGAAATTTGGAACCCAGTAATATACTATTACGGATCTAACGAAACTAGTTTCGTCCAATTCTGAGACAGCGTCCCGGATGGCTATTTTTACTTATCTAATTAATTAATTAATAAAATTTCTAATTTCTGTTTATTCGTTTTTAATTCAACTTTAAAAGTTTGCTAACTTTATTCGAAATCAAATAGAATTCAAATCAACTTAGTAAATTATTTCATTCATTTTAAATTCAAGATTCAATTATTTAACCCATTTCAAATATTAAATTAAACAATTTTAATTATCAAATAAGTCATTATATTTGAAACATAAGTTATTTAACTTATAAAATTAACTTTTGAATATTTAAAATCAATTAAATATTCTAATTTCGAATGACTGAAATTCTGGGTTGTTACAAAAATTGTGGACAACAACTGGAGATTTAGATCCGTGACAAGAAAAGGGTGGCACGTGATCCATTGCGAAGGATGCACGATTAGCGGAGACGTGAAATTGAAGTGTTGATGCAGCAATAGAGAAAACAATGTTCGGGCATTAGGAGGGACAACAAGTTTTTGAAGAGGAGAGAAGATAAGAGTAATGGACGGGTAATGTGTGGAAATGGGACAAACGGATGGCTTGTCGAAATTTAGTCCCCCCAATGATGCAGCAGATGCCTTTTGATACTTAATATTCGTTTTAAACTGGTGCGGATCCATGCTATGCACACGGGGTTCGTATAATTTTTTATTGAGCATTTTTAGGTATATTTATTTATATGAAAGTGAAGTATGTGCCTTTGAATTATACATATTTGGTTTATTTTAAACATTACCGACAAACCTTTAACGATAAATATGCTTATAATTTCAATATACATAAAGCATATCATTTTTTTTATAGATTGGCTTTTTATCGAAAACACTAACGTCAAACTAAACTTATTCCAAATTTGCAAACATTGCATTACTAATGATGTCAATTAATTAGAATGAAATTATTGCGAATTAATTGCTTTTTTCCGTTGCATGGTGATATTATTTGACTACGTACTGCGAATCTTTGCTACGCTTAAGGTTGTTTAAAATATTTTGATCATGCCATGATGTTGTATTTACATTATATAGTGATACCAATGTAATAAATTAGATCATAAAATTATGTGAATAAAATTTGCCAATAACATGCATAAATAATAGTGCAATGTACTATTAAATTTGCAGTACAAAAGGTTCAAGGTAGGTAGGAGAAAAAAGTGATGTACCGCTGCAATATCGTGATAAATACACCACCCAAATATGTTAGGTTCAGAGCCACCTCAAATACTGCATAGTTACTGATCATCAGTTCAGAAACATCTAAAAATCCACAACAATAAAATTTTGAGGAGAAAGACGTCAAATAACTTTAAATGCATTAAAAAATAATCAAATTTTATGACACACAACATTCCTACACGAGTAAGATGGTGCAAAAATTAAGGCGCAAAAAGGTGGAAAAGTGGCAGTAAAAGAAACAATACATAAAGCAAAGAACTAACAGCTAGAAAAATTTATGGCTCCTTTAAAAATCCGTTAAAATGCTCCATTAAAAAAGTTAAGATCTATATACTGTTTTTTGGGAAATATTCCTTTTTTATCTTGTTTTAAAATCTGCGAGTAATGAAACAGAAACTCTAATTTGTTTTAAAAAAGTTAAGATCTATATGCTGTCATTACTGATGCATATTACACTGGATATAATTTATGAATATAAATTTCAAGAAAGAATGCGAAGACAGGGATAAAATAATCATGGTATATGGGGTATGTGAAAGTTATGTTACTTAAAAGGACCATTCATGTCAAAATTCTACGGGAGAGAAAAATAGAAAAAAGTGGGTGCACTTAAATTAAGTTAATCCTTGTGATTCAATAAGATTGTTTGACCTATTGTTTTCCAGTTTAACTATTTAATTTTAAAAAGAAATATTTTTGAAGGAGAAACTGTACTGTACTAATTTAGTACATGTCAAAAAAAATTAACCTTCGCTATTTTCATTTGCACTCCAGTTACATCTCACATCCGGTACAAAATGCTCTTTGTTTCCTTAATAATAGAACAGAAAACCAAACGATGTAACGTCAATATGGCATATATGTGGTACTAGAAAAATAAAGATGCACAAAATTGAAAATGGAGCAACATAAATCCAAAAATAGCAAGTATTCATAAAAACATAGAATGAACTGATAATTTCTAAAGTGTCTTAGTAGTTAGGCCTATGAATCATGACACGTATATATTCAACTACCTAACATAAGCTATTAGCCAAATATCAATCGCTTTTTAATTTTCATACAGATGACAAATATTCATTTCCTAGTCAAAATTAGTCACAAAAATAAATACATGGAAAATTATGAATTTTCAAAGAATAGGAAATTTGGAACAAAATCTAATCAAAAACCCCTTAGGAATCTATGTATTTAAGAAAAATAAAATTAGAAATTATTTCGAAATTCCTTTTTAGAATCTGTGAAGAGATCAGTTTATCAATAAACATAGTACCATCAAGTATGAAAGGAAAGTATTCCCAAAGAATACAAAAAAAAAATTGATTGGTGGATATTGCAATAGTCAAAGATTAGCTGATTAATGTAGCATGTAATGTTGCTACATTTTTTCGAATTAATTATTCTAACAAATTAGTAATTGGCAATCACATAAAAAGAGGAAATTAAAGTTAACATCTGTGAGCAAAAGGGAGTGCTCCCATTACGGGGAAGTTTATGATTTTAGTTCTTCAAGCAATTTATGTTAATGAATTCAATGTGGTTTACGTCTTTGGCAAATGAAATATAATATGAATTCTCCAAGTTATAAAGTATACGTAGTTTGCATTCATGACAACTTCTTAAATTATATCCAATCAAAATTTTGTTTATAGAAAACTTATCAATATACAAGAAAGAAAAATAAGCTTACATCAATGGAAAATTCCAACTTTTTTTTCCATTGTACATAAATATAACCAAATCAGGTAAAAAAAACAATTTCATTTTAGCATTGCAAAAGTAAAATAATTGGCACAGATTTTAAATATTATATATTTCTTTTAATCATGATGATCTTATGGAATGGAAGCCAATTTCCTTACATTCGAAAATTTCCTTGCATATTCCTACGTAAATAAAACGCTTATTCAGACATTTCTTGTGATCTAATTTTCCATTTTAATCTAGTTCCTTAAAAGAGGCAATCATGTGAAGAAATTAACAATTTTGAATAGCAATTTATGCAATCATGTGGAATCTTTTTTATTCACTATTTTCTAATTATGCACACAACCAAATAGATTTGTTCATACAATAGAAGGAGGAATGCACAGGCTTTAATTTGGTAGACTCATTTACATTTTGACATTAGTATGGTACTCATTGTTTTTTTATAAAGCAGCATATGTTGTGTTTAATGCTGTAACAACCCGGAATTTTACTGCTTTGATTAGTGAATATTTAATTCATTTTAAATATTAAATATATATGTTTTATAATGAATATAAAATCATTTTAATTAGTTAATAATGATGATAAAATCATTTTCAAAATCTGTTTGCCAAATAAAATAGTTCGTAGAAAAATAGAAAATTTGACCGAAGAACGTTTTTCGAAATTTCGACCTTTCGACACTAGAAAGTTATCGAGAATGTTGTTCGTCTTTGTGCACCATATACACACATATATATGAGTTAATTAACTATATAGTCATATACTTAAGAATATCATCTTACAATTAATTTTGAATAACAAGTGATGTGACTCATAGATACAAAAGTAATAAACATTATATATATATATATATATATATATATAAGTATTGCCACATCTTGAATATTTTTGTATTGAATCATCATTATTCATAATTACATGGATTAGGTGACTAGAGCGTAGGGATGTGATGCATGAGAGGGAGGAAAAGATGTTAATTTAATTTTACATAATGATGACATAGGAAGAATTGCTTATAAATAGCTCGAATTTCCTCTCATTTTTACCACTTCTTTCTCCTACCATAAATTATTCATTCCAATCTCGAATTGTGATGTTGTTTTCTTAAAATTACCTAAAATTCTAGTGGCTACAACATTCTAGTTGACCACTTTTTCCATTTTCGAACATAACTATGTCAAAATACCCAATCCTTGCAAAGCAATTTCTCACTCATAATTTCAAGTCCGAAAATTACCCTTCTTATTTTGATCATAACTTCTTCAAAAAATTGAAAATGAGTGATTATTTTATTGAAATTATAAAGTAAAAAAATTCGTACAACTTTTCTTTTGACTACTTTTCCAAATTCCATGAGTTGGTGGCCCCAAAATCAGTAGGAAAATGACCTAATTTTGGGTTCGTTTTTTCGACAAATCGATGATAACCGAAGCTCCTCTACCTTCAAGCTGCTACCCACACCTCTGGCTAAGCTTACTTACATCTAGGTCAAGCCCATTTACGAGGTTACTAGCACCAAAATCCTTCATTCTTCAAAGCTGGTGAGTCGTTGACAAGTTTAGCTTAAGTTTGGGTAGCTTTTGCGGAAGTTTGGTAAGTAAATTCCTAATCTTTTGGAAAGAACTTTCCTTTATTTGTTGTGCTGATCCTTAGCTATATGTATGTTAAATTTATGTTGGATCCTGGCATGTTTGAAGTGTGATGATAAGTGCTACCATACGGGTTAGTATTAGCACTCGAATGGATGTGTTATTGCAAAATTAGAAATTTTGTGTGTGTGTGTGTGTGTCTATATATATATATATATATATATATATATATATATATATATATTGGTAGATGTATAAAATTTGTTGTGTGAATGTGACGAGTGAATATAAAAGGTTGATGATGAACTTGACTATAGTCACAATGGGTTGAAAACAAAGTTGAAACTTTGTATGTGGTCATGACGGATTTGAGGTCGGATTTGAAATCAAACTCGTTTCAAGAGTTTAAAGTTTAGATTTTGGTTAAAGCTTGCATAATTGGTTTTAAAGTGTGAAAATATACTAAGGTGTGTTTCAATCATAAAATAGTATGTTTTATCAAAGTGGATTCGCTTAAAGGTGGGTCAGAGCAAACTGCACTCATAGCGACAGTCGCTGTGGATGTAGTTCGACAAAAGTTTGAATTTCTATTTCAAATTTGTTTTATTTGGAAATTAGTTTACAAAGTTTTTCAAACTTAATTAGTAACATTAAAAAGTGATTAAGTTTAGTAATTTACTTATTTAACTGATTAATTGAATAATTAATCGGTTAATTTAAAAGGTAATTAGCACTTAATTGGTAATTAAGAAGGTGATTAGAGGTTAATCATCACTTAAGTTAAACTAATGACTATTAATTGATTAATAAAATTTTAATTAGTGATTAATGGTGTTAAGTATTGATTAAATGATTAATAATTATTTAATTAAGATTAATGGTTAGTAATTATTTATTTAATTAATGGATTATTTAATTAATATTTTATTAATTAGGGTTTAACTCTTAACCTTAACCAAGTTGCATTAGGAAGTTAATTAGTACTTAATCAACTTCATTAAGACTAATTAGAGTTTAATTATGATTTAATCTTGATTTAAATTAGATTAATTAAGATTTAGCTAGGGTTTAAGCTAACTAAATATACTTTTCACTTTTCAAAGGTGATTTTAAACTAAACGGAATGCGATTAAATAAATTTTCTTTTTTAAAGTAAATTGATTCCATATCAAATGATCTCTTTTCCAGACCGTTAAGTAACCCATTTGATTAGGAGAATTAAATGACATCTGTTAGTAGAAAAAACACCATTCTGCTACAATGTAAGTGATTTGATTATGTTGACATGTGTTAAGCAGAATAAATCTCTGTTTTGTTCTAAATTGATTAAAGTTTTTGGACATCTATTTAGCAGGATAAATCACCATCTTGTTGTTATATTATTTGGACTTGTATGTTCCAATTAGTTATATTGACATGTTATTACCTGATTGGATATGAACTGTATTTACATATATGGTAGCTTATGTAAATAATTGTTAAGTGACTTGAGAATCGAATTGAATCTAAATGGTAACTTAATCAGTACCATTGGGACTGCTAAGCCTCATTTGGAATTTATAAAGTATGGTTTTGAATTTATTTAAATTCTTTAATCAATTTGAGACTAAGGGTTTATAAATGGTTTTTCAAGTTATATAATTCTTATAAAGGTATTATAAATGATAACTTGTGATAGAAAGGGGGTTTACTATTGGAAAGGGTTATTAAGGTGTTTTGCAAACGATGTTTTGTAAATGATATTTATAAAGGAGTATAGAATGGTTTATATAAAGAGTTTTAAAAATAGGAAAAGGTTTATAAATCGTTTCAGAGATTTGGAAAGAGGTTTATGAATTAAATTATAGGATTATAAAAGTGGGTTATAACTTTATTTTGAAAGTTAGTAGTTAACTGAAATATGGGGTGAGCTTTTTAAAATGAAATTTTTGATAAAGGACAAGCGGAATGTTTTATTTCGAAGAAATGTTTGGCTGTTTAATATGGGATTTGGAAAGTGGAAAACTTTGAAAAGTTTGTAAATATACTTATACTGATAAGATAAGTATATGATTTTGTTTCAAGGTATGAAAAGTAAAATGTTTTGGATACATACTTATAACATTGAGATAAGTCAATAAATGTTTCCCATGTATAAATGGAAATGTAAGTGGTTTGGGAATAGAGTGTTGAAAAGATCTTGTGATTAGGTTTATAAAGTGGTTTATTAATTAAAGAGAATTAATAAAGGCTTATTGGATCCCACACGGAAATTAAACCATGATTAGATGTTTGTTTATTTGATAGTTAAATAACCAACTATCAAATTTGGAAAAAACGTAACTTTGGAAATATTTAGGAGAAACACGAGAATTGTATGGTACAGTTACTGTCACGACCCGTCTTCCACTAACCAGAAAGACGTATCATGAATTAAGAATGAAAGCGATAGAAACAGAAAGAAAGAGAAGAAAGAAGAAACAACAACAGAATCTCAACAGCGGAACGAATAAATTATATTAATATCAAGAGTATTACATAGATATACAACAACTATCAGAGTTACACAAATTATATAACACATACTAGACAGTTATAAACACCTGTCTAGTTATTACAACACAGTACAAAACAACTCAAACAACGACTCAGAGATACGAACACAGCGGAATACTAGATAACTACAACGCAGAAGCCTCCTGTTCCATTTGCTCCTCCATAATTCGTCAAAGCTAACCTGAATCCCTTGGCTACTCGTAAAAATTTGAGTACCCAAGAGTTTAAGAAAAACAGAAATAAACTTCGGGTCAGACAAGGGTCTGGTGTGAGTAACAGGTTAAAGTTGCTTAACTTTTGAAAAACCTTTAAGAAGAAAGGTATCACGTAAGACTTCCCACACATAAACATGTAAAAGTTTTTACCTTACGCTAACCAAAACATTTGATAGGAAATCCGATGATATTATAATAGGTCTAGGGTTTTCAAGTAAATAAGAAATAGCCGAAATTGTTACATTTAGTAAATTCCAGCTACTAGCCACAAAAGTGGGTAATACAATCAAAATCGTTGGCACTTATTGGATTTGGGATTCCATACAATGGAAGGGCTACTGGGGTACCGCCCGTCACAGTACGTGGCCTAGATCAACGTACCGAGGAGCCACCCTAACTCCCCTGCAACACAAGGCCGGAACCATCCCTTACTGGACAATCTCGAACAAGACAACCCCCGCAGTTATCGCAAACCAACCGCCCACACAGCCGAATAAAAAGGGACTTCTAGACAGGGGTAAATCTCGCCCTCCAATGGGAGCTACCCACGAAGCCTTGCTGCACCTACCCTGTTTTAGCCATTCTCGGTTGATGAGGCTTGAGGCTACGATTACCTTTAGAGAACACATCTCTTAGAATGCTCATCTTCAACCTGACGATGTTCTGAAAGCATTCAATCCATACAAGTTCGTTCCGGGTTCGAACGAAACCGAAGGTATTATCTCATTACACTCATTTTGGAATCACCCTCAGAGTTAATGACGATAACCCTTGCACTATGAATCTTCATCTTCACTTGAGATTCACTACCTATCATTAATTTGGATTGATGTGGTTTTCGGATATCCAAATATGGAAACCCGATCCCGGTCTCATCGAAATCCAAAACGTGTCTTTTAGGTCCAAGTTGTTTTTAAGTTTAAAACAATTCAATTTAATTATCTATATACGCACAGATAGATAATCCACATTATCACAATAGATAATCATCACCACAGATAATCCATATTATCATTATCAGAAGACAAACCAAATCATTATCACAATGCAACCAATGCATCCATATTACACATCATACTAATCTCATATCTGAGATTCAAATCATTCAAGGAAATCTATATCATCCACATATAAACAAGGATTAATAATCATACCATGTATAATTAATTTAAAATGAATTAAATTAATAACAGCATCTCTAATTAATTTAAAGTAAATCAAATTAATTACCTCAATTTATAAATCCTGCATATATAACAATTGATTACAAACCAATCAACTAATTAGCTAATCACTAATTAATCATTCTTGATTAATCACCCTTGATTAATCATCCTTTAATTACATTCAAGTAATTAATTCACAATTTAATTATTCTTAATTAAATACAGTAAGTAACCTCTAATTACTTCATTAATTAATTAATTATAATTAATCACATTAATTCTTAATTAATTATATTAATTAATTACTTCATTAATCATTTATCATTGATTAAATAATCTTACTTAATCTTAATCACATCATTAATTATATTAATTAGTGATTACATTTATATTAATTACTTCATTAAGTAATTAACCTTAATTATTAATCACTCTGATTAATTAACTTCAGTAATTAACCATTCTTAATTACTGCATTGAGTAAATTGATTACTCCTAAATTAATTATATTTAAATAATTATATTTATTAGTAATTAATTACCCTTAATTAATTACATTACTTAATTATTTATTTTCCAAATAACTTAATCAATAATTTCTTAAATTAATTACACCAAGTAATTAATTATTAATTTCTTTCACAAAGATGTTATCCTTCATAATAATTACACAAGTAATTAACCCCAACTCTTCATACCTCAATACATTCAGTAATTATTCATCTTAGTTACTTCTTTAAGTAATTATTAATCTCTTATCAATCCATCAAATGATTATTCTTAATTAATTAAACTTATTAATTAATTTAAACTAATCAAATAAATTAATTAATTACAATGAGTAATTGATAACTTTAATTACTTCACAAAGTAATCATACTTAACCAAATTCTATAATGATTATCAATTTTAATTAATCTAATTAATTATCATAATTAATTACTTAAATTAATTAATAAATAATCTCAAGTTAATGACCTTCATTACTTATCATCAATTTCTTTAATTATCTTACTTAAGTAATTAATTAATTTAATCATTATGAATCACAAATTTATTAATCTTTAATAATCATTTAATTAATTAAGTTTTTATCTTAATTAATATTAACCTCTTGATAAATTAATTCCAATTATTAATTAAAATCTTAACTTATTTAATTAATGATTTTATTTTTCCAAATTAATAAATCTTAATTAATTAACCCATCCTTAATTAATTAATTCATAATCCTTATTTAATTGATTAAATAAATAAATTAATTAACCATCTAATTACCTTACTAATTTAATAAACCAAAATCATTTAATCTTTGATTTATTTTAAAATATAAACATTTTTTTTGGCAAGGCCGACGGGGTTGAATGGACCCCTACCATTTTATTGAAGCACTAGGGAAACAAATACAGACATAAGCAAACGCTTATAAGAAAAACAATGAGGAAACATAGTGCAACAAACACCGGAAAAACGAAAAGGAAAATAGAAAGGCGAAAACTAAAAAGAACACGAGAAGGCGTGCAAGATTCCAGGATCAAAGGAGAACCAAAGCATCTTGATGCCATCTTTGATTACATTCATTATCCATGCATGCAGCATATGATCATTCTTTGCTTTTCCAGGATTGAAGACACGAGCATTTCTTTCAGTCCAGACAGCATGAATGAAACATTTGAGAATACAGGTGAAGATTCTCTTCCTAGAACTATTGATACCAGTAGCTGCGAATAAAGAATTCCATTCAGCATGATTAGTTTCTCTCACGTCAGAACGCCCAATCTTATTCATGACATCAATCCAAATTGCTTTAATCATGTCACATTCGAAATATAGATGCTCCACCGTTTCTGGGAGGTCAACACAGAACAAGCACTGAATAGGAACCGCAAATCCCATGCTATTCAGTTTCGCACGCATAAGAATACCGCGATTCAACACTTTCCATAGCAACATGTTTTGCCTAGCATTATTATCATTATGCCAAATCTTTCTATACCAGGTACACCTGGGCCTGTCATCAATATGAGATAAATAATGATATATATCAGCAATTTTGCACCCCTTCCTTTTGCGATTCCACATCACCATCACATCAGAAGATAAGGAAGTATTGAACTGACGTATTTTGCTCCATCACCATTGTATTCTCTGATTAGAAGTATTAGGCAAATTTATAACATCTTTAACTTTAGCTTGAAAAGCTACACCAGATTGAAGGATCTCATTATGCGTCAGCTGCTTGCAAAGAATAAACCCTTGATCTAGCCATGGGTCATCCCAAAAGGATGTATCAAACTGCGGAGAGCTGCTGAATTGAATCATAGGTAAGAAAGATTCCTTAAGTTTAAAAATGCATTGCCATGTCCAGCTCAATCTTTGCGGTCTTCTCAAGGACCACAAACATTTACCTTTAGTGACATGCTTTCTGGACCAAGCCGCCCACAAGCTAACATCCGAGTTAAAGAACGTATCCACATGCTTGGTGTATGCCGCGTTATTCCATATCGACATATTCAGAATGCCCAGCCCCTCATTTCTAATCGGTTGTTCAGTTTTGGAAAATCGAATAGGAGCGACATACCTGCCAACCGTCGATCCAGTCCACATAAATTTCATGAATGTCGATCGTATCATCTTAATTAACTTGGCCGGCAACACAAACATTCTCGCCCAATACACATGCATAGCACAGATGACAGACTTTATTAGAGTAACTCTACCCGCTTGACTGAGTTTTCTAGAGGACCAACAATCCAATTTGGAGATTATTCTATCATATAACGGAAGGCACTGATTCACTGTTATTTTAGAGGTAGCGAGAGGGAGGCCCAAATAAGAAATGGTATGTGAATTGCTCGACAGCCCAGAAATTCTTTCAATTTGCAAAACGACTTCCGGACTAACTCCCGCCAGTTTGATGTCTGATTTAGACAAATTAATTTTTAAACCTGTCATGTTGTAGAATTGCTCTAGAGTGTGGAATAATGACCTTATAGTATCCATATCAGGATTGCAAAAGATAACCAAATCATCAGCAAACATCAGAGATGCAATCAGGGGATCTTTGCATTTGTGATGTAATTTAAAGTTGCCTTAGTCAATCTGACTGATCAGCAGCTGAGTAAGAAGCTCCATAATAGCGATGAAAATATATCCGGAGACCGGATATCCTTGCCTAATCCCCTGCTTGCTACTAAAAAAACCCACACAAGATCCATTGATGATGATAGAAAATTTTGGGGTAGACATACATTCATAAAGCCAGGCAATAAAATGTGGGGGGAAATTCATATAACCCAAGATTCGAACAACACTATCCCATTGTAGCATATCAAACGCTTTCATGACATCTAACTTCAACATAGCTTTAGGGGGAGAATTCTTATGTGTATAACCATTAAGCAGTTCGTGGGACAACAAGATATAATCAAGAATATTTCTGCCCGGCAGGAAGGCTGCCTGATTGCTAGAAATAATATAGGGGAGCGTTTTTTTGAGCCTAGCAGCTATAATCTTCGAGATGCATTTGTATATAGTATTGCAGCATGATATTGGATGGAAGGAATTAACATTATGAGCATTCTCCACCTTCGGGATAAGTGCAATATTCGTGTAATTAAAGGATTTGATGATCTTTACCTTTTTAAAAAATAGCTTAATTGCATTGCAAACGTCAGTAGACACAAAGGACCAGCAAGTTGTAAAAAAGAAAGCGTTCAAACCATCAGGGCCACCGCATGAGTTTTTATTCAAAGAAAACATGGCATGATGAATTTCATCATTAGTCACCTCTTCGCACAGAAAATCAACATCAGCTTCACTAATTCTAGGAAGAATATCAAAAGGAATAGAATCAATGCTAGGAAGAAAATTGTTCTTATTGCCATACAGACCAGAGAAGTGATGAACAAAAGCCTCTTCAATTCCATCAGGCGAAGTCTGCTCATTGCCATTCGAATCCATTACCGACATGAAAGTATCGTTATTATGTTTCTTCCTCAAGGAAGCATCAAAGAAAGCACTATTTTTATCTCCTTTTTCCCGCCACTCAATTCTAGCCTTCTGCCTTATCATATCATTTTCTTTATCAAGAGCGTCGAAGAACTGCAAAGAAAGGTCACTTTGTTTCCAAATTTAATAAATTTCATTATCATTTTCAAAGTAATATTTAAAACAACTTACTCTAAAATTTGTTTCCAAATTTCATTTTAAAATTTAAATTTAAAATGAAAATCAAACTTAACTTTAACAAAGTTTTCAAAAGCATTTTTAAATCTTTTTAAAACCTATGCTAAATAATCTCTCATTTTATAAAAGGGTTTTAAACCCATATTTATTTAAGATTCAAATCATATTTAAATATGATTCAACATTAAAGGTGGTTTAAACATTTAAAAATTTAAAAAAAACTTCTTTTTCTTTCCAAAACATGATTCAAATTTGAATCTTGTTTCCAGATTTGAACTTATGTTTAAATCTTCTATTTTAATTTAAAGCTTTTTACTTTAATTTCAGATTTATTTAAACCCTTTTAAAAATTGTTTAAACCTTTTAATTTAAATAGTTTAAATTAAACTTAAAACTTGAATTCAAATCTAGTTTGAAATTCATACTTAAATTTTAAGTTTAAATTCTGCTTTTAAAAACCTTGCTCCAGATTTAAAAACAAATTGAATTGGAAAAAAAAAACTGCAGGTTTCTTTGAAACCTGAAATTTTAAAAAATACCCGAGACTCCCCTTTATTTACTTCGAGTAAATCTTAGATCATCTTCGAGCAAAAGCTCGAGTTACTCGAGTATGACTCGAGTACAAAAAAGAACTACACCCATCAATCCACCCTGACACCATCTTCTTCACCGTGCACATGCACGGGCGTTCGGGCCACCTCCGGCCACCACCCAGGTGTCAAACAAGTCAACGCTTGAACCCCGATCCACCCACGATCTTCAGAACCCCACAAAGTCACCAAATCAAACTTGAGTTTCCCAAACCTAAAACCTGAAACAAACTGCAACAGTTTTACCTTCAAACCCCAAACCTGGAAAATCGCCCATCCTCTCTCCTCCGGCCATAAGAGGCTTAGCACCGCCGTCCAACACCTCTTCGACACCCAAGCAGCCATCACCCCAAAAATTAAGGCACTCGGTCCTCTGTATCCTCCATAACGATCAAATCAATGTACTACCCCGAAACTAGGTTTAGGAATCCATTTGAACAATCATCTTCACCACAGTGAATTTCCACCACCACCATTTTTTTATATCATCACTGACCTCTAATCCATCACCAGAAGAAAACCCATCCTTCCAGAACCCCGAGATCATATGATTTTCCCTCATTTACATTTTCCATCAAAAACAGTAATGCTCATGAAACCCAATACTAAAAATCATAGTTTTTATTTTAAAAATCAAATTTTGGTTTAAGAATTTGAGTTATATTACTGAATATAAGAATTATGACACTTGAAATTTTACTTATTTAAAGTTGCTCAGATGTTTTGATTTTTCCCAGAGGAAATACTAATGGTTTGAACTTAAACAAAATTTTAAACTAAAATCTTTAATAAGTTAAACATGCATTGTTCAATATTCATGTATTATTAGAGATTGACTCAAAAGTACTCAAGTTTTACTAAAAAAATATGGATCTGGAGCTTAGAAAGACTGTGATATCATAAAACTGCATGGGAGGGAAGAAATGTAACATCCTGCCTTTTCGCACGCTTTAAATCGACACACGTGCCAATTCAAACCATACGGAAGGACGGATTGTTATGGGGTAAATAAGAAAAGCAGAGAAGAAAAAACAAAACAGAATCTTGCAGCGGAACGATAAAATATAATAATCAATATATAGTTCATAAAACTGTTTTACAAATAAACTGATTTTTCTTTATACAATAAATATCAGAGTTCACATACCAAAGGATAATAACAATGCAGCGGAATAAAATGGTTAGTGGAATAATATAGTAGATAATAGTAATATAAATCATCGTCCTCGTCCTCTAGAGCTAAAGCCTTCAAATCCGGAAATGCTCAGGCTGACCCGAGCGAATTGAAAAGACAAAACACTCGAGTCAGAACTAAAATATCTTATGTGAAGTTAAATTAACAGAAATAAATATCAGTGCGTAACTTAAGAGATGCTCGGGATTCACACCTCCTAAGGATCCGTTAAACTATTTACTATGTATTAATATTTCGCTATTATAATAATGTCTAATAGTAAAAAAAACTTACTTTTTTCTTAGCATTAAGGGGTTACCCATATTTAACACGTAATAGTCCCAGTAGTCCATCCAATATCATGGTCTCTCCTGATCCGAAAGCCACCAGAGGATACCACAAGGGCTACGGGAGAAAACCAAACTCGTACAAAGCGCGATAGGGTAGGTGACATGACACAACTAGGCAATGCCAGGGTAGATATACCAATTACGCATCCGGCTTGGTGGTAACACGTAGCAGCTACTACCGCCACCTCGAACAACACCCCTAAAATAAAAAAAAATCAAAAGTGGCCACCGAATCAATCCAAATGTCAGAGTATAATATCGAAGGAGCGCGTCCGATCAAAGGAATGACCTCATTGGCCCGAGAATCGCTCATGTTTTAGCAACCTTATGCCAAGTCACGGGAGTCGGGTCCACGTATTTACTCAAAGGAAACGCCGCAACCATCCTACTTCATTCTGGAATCTCCACCGCGTACACGGTTGTTAAAGTGGTTTTCGGAGTTGGCAAAGAGTATGATAAATTCCGATCCCAGTCTCTTTAACAACCAATCGTTATTATAGCACCGCGGTCTTTTCAAAATAGTTTATACTTTTAAAACCAGAATAAAATATCCATTTCAAACCCATATAAATACGATATCATTTTTATTTTAAGACCCAAATCAGTATGATACCTTTTATTTCAAATATATCCTCTTCAAGAAATCATAGCACTTTCAAATCCATATACCTTAAAATCTATAGCTTTGAAACATAACTTAATATACTTCAATGGTCTACATATTAAATTACTTTATATAATAAAATAGCTTCCTTAATTTTACAAATAAATCCCAAATACCTATTTGAACCTCTTAGTAAACCATTTCAATTCATATATTTCGAAGCTTTAAATATTACACAATTTCAAAACAAATTCTTTGATAATTCCATATATATCAATTTCAATTAATATTATTTAGATTTGAAATGTTTACTTAATAAAACTAATATCATTTAAGCAAAGCGGTTTAAACTTCAAATAACAGGATATACTTTCTCTTTTAATTAACTTGATAATATTCATTAAAAGTGATTGATATTCATTTAATCTTCTAACCAAAATCAAGTTACACAAATCATACCTTTGAAATCTCAGATTTATTTAATTTCAAATTAATTTTTATTCAAGGATAATTCTTAAAACACTTTAATTCAAATCAATTCATATTTCTCTTCCAGCCTTTATTATTTAAGTCATTATACTCTACAAATATAATATAAATATATACTTCACTGTATCATATATTAATAAAATCAACCTTTATTATTAAACTTCTTTTATACTTAAGCCTTATTTTTTCATAGCTTAAAACCAAGAATTTTACTATATATATAAATATAACATTTATAAATATCCGAATCGGTATCTCATAAACCATATTTTCTTTACAAAACCATAGAAACCTTTCAAATATTTTTATATATAGACTATGGTGCCTATATATAATTTTCTATCCTATGGTCAAGTGATACGGATATTTATCATTTCAATTCGTAATTTAAAATAAAAATTACGGTTATCTATCATTTCAAACCGCAATCCCGAATGAAATGAAAATGCATAATAACTTGCAGTTTATAACAATATAAAATACAACATCCATTCATCCAATATCAACCATCAACCATTTATCACAATCATCATCCAAATTCAAACAATACATCAATATATAATAGGTGATAAATAACAGGTATCAACTATCAGTTTATATTCGAAATAAATTATAACTGTTTAACTGTCAGTTTATATGCAATAAAATAAATAAAAATTTAACTGGCAGTTAATATGCAAGAAATAAATAACAATTTAACTAGCAGTTAATATGCGATGAATAATTAAGTAACACTTAAATTAAATAATTTAATTTTACTGGGATGATGATTAAAATATGCCAAACAACCGTAAATAAATTTCAAATCACATCATATATCAATTTAACAAACATAAGATATTTTAAAAGTTGTGAGTGGGTTAAAACACTCACCTTTTGAATTTAAATTGAATTTAAATCCAATTTAAACCCAAAATTGCACAGTCTCCAAATCCAACCAAACCATCGCCAAAATGTCCAGAATTTTATTACGATCCTAACAAAAAAAATCACGCATGAAACAGAGCTCGTATGCAAATATTATAGATATAAGTTCATCACATGATTTAAATTAAATTAAATTAGATAAAATAACCAAATAATGCACGTCACTTTCGTTACCAGTAACATGCAACCCGCTTTATCGTTCGACCCAAAGGTAGCCTCTCCTCCAAGAAACCCTAATCCCAAATTAGCCGACCACGTGAGCCACCTGGTACCACTATCGACCGAGCTATCGCCAACCGCATGCCTTCTAATCTCCACGATCTAGACGATGCGCCATCGGCGACGAATCGAGCAGCCGCCTCAAAGTCTTAAACCCTAGTCGAATTTTCCCAATGATCTAGCCGTTAATTCCACGAACAAACGCCCCAGATCGACTCCCCTTGGTCCCTCTATAAAACCCAGAAAGGGTTCGACGATCCGACAACTTTCACCGATGCGTGATGGACGACCGCGACTTCTTCGATTTTTACCGCTCAAACGACAATCCAAAACGAAAAACAAATTTCACAAGAAGATTACTCACTTCGAGAGCTTCAACAAATATTTTTTCTGAATTTTTTTGAGGAGTTTGGATTTTCATTAGATTTTTGAAATTGCAATTGGATCTAGGGTTTGCAGCCATTGAGGAAGAGGAGCACTGAAGTTTCTGTACGTGTAGAAATGAGGAATAGAGGCTGCTAGGGTTTATAATGGGGTTTATATAGGTAGGTCAGAAATTAGAATGAATGGATAAGGTTGGATATACGCGCTAACGCCAAAGTGGCCCAAAAAGTCTATTTCGACTCCGGAGCGAAATTGGGTCAACCCATATATCAAAATAGATATTTAAAAATATTTTAAATGCGATGGAAAAAGTTTCAAGTCCAAATTCCATCGTATGAAGAAGTTATGCTAAAATCAATATTTCTCAAATTGATTTCAATTGATTTCAATTAAATCGATTTCAAGGCGTTTCGCGTTCGTACGATAAAACGACAAGTTCGATCGTTACGAAACTTGAAACCCTATAATAATTCATCGATATGGATCCGATGAAATAGGTTTCGAGGAAATCTGAGTCAGTGGACAAAATGGCTATTTTTACACTAATTAAATGAATTTATAATTAATTGATTAAATCCAAATTTAAATTTCAATTCTAAAATTAACAATTTTATCACCTTTATATTTCTGTAACATTTATAATGATTTAAACAAATTTAATTGTCAATTTAGAGAAGATTAATTTATAAATTTCAATATAAATCCTCAGTTTCATTTAATTCAATAATTATAAATTAAATTTCCAAAATTCTATTTAATTAAATCAATCAAAAATTATTCCATTCATTATTGTTAAATAGATGACTTAAATATTGGATTTAAAACTATTACATAAATTTTCTCATATTATCTTTATTTCAAATTGCATAACATTTAATTTCAATTGCTACAAAATTTACACTTATTATACTTTGGATTTCAATGGATTGATTTGTTTCAACCCAAAACTTTTATTAAGTTCATTACTATTCTATAAACTTAGTTACCTTGTTTTCTTTCCATTCATTCCTATAACTTTATTTTCTTCAACCAATATTATAATCATTTACAGAACATTGATTATATTCAATGACCATTTATTAAAATTTAAATTCATCGAATTAATTCAATGCTTACATTTGTTTTCATCTATTCAATTCGTAGCTAAGTATAAAATCTACATATTTTCCATTGATTTGCATTTCATTTGATTTATAAATAATTACCTTAGTTTACTTTAACATGGTATTAGATTAAAATTTTCGTTGGTTACATCCTATTAAACTAACATTCTCCGACTACCAAATAAATCTACATTAAATTGCACTAAATAAGTAAATTAACTTCAATTTATTTCAAACTAAATTTTACGAACTAAATAAATAGGTAACTTATAACCATTGTTACCCTTAACTTCTGATTACATTTAAAAGTTCATTAATTACAACAAATGTTCCAATAGGCTATATATAATTCTAATTTCATCTTTTATTTGTGTTAACTATTTTATTTTCATTATGCTGAAATTAAGTCACTTATGCTCATTTAATATCCCAATTCATTTATTTATCTTGGTTTCTGTAACGACCCAGTATTTTCAACCATTCGCATCCGCACATGTCGGACTTGAATCATTCAAAATACTGCGTTGTAAAATAAATTTGGCAAAACTCAAGATATACAATAAATAAATCACAGAATCACATACACAGATATCAGAATCTCGCAGCGGAAATTAAAAATTTAGTGGTTCATGAAGCCACTGATACAACTTTACAAAACAGAACTTACATTGTCTATAATACTCATTACAAAATTTAAAACATAAATAGAGATAGAGTCTTCAAAGTCTTGAATTCTAGAAAAGATAAAGGCTGAAACAACTTCCAACAGCACGAATGATCTACTGAGTGTCCTAGCTACGGAGAAGAAACTGAAGCTGCAACTCAGGCTGACCCGAGCGTACAATAAAACAAAACACTCGAGTCAGGACATACATACTTATATAATGTAAACTAAATCAAGTGTACTGTAATATATAGCAAGTAACTTAAAGGATGCTTGGAACCGCCCATCCTCTAAGGATCCGTTAAACTATTTACTATGTAGTATATTGCGCTATTATAATAGTGTCTATACTAAAATAAACATACTTTTAAATAGCGTTAAGGCTTTACATTTTCCACCTTAACACGTAATAGTCCCAGTAGTCCATCCAATATCATAGCTCCTCCTACTCGGGAAGCAACTAGAGGATACCACACGGGCTACGGGAGAAAACCAAACTCGTACAAGGCTCGATATGGTAGGTGACACGGCACAACTAGGCAATGCCAGGGTAGATACACCAATTGCTATCCGGACCGGTGGTAACGCGAAGCCGCAGCAACCGCCCACCTCGAACAACACTCCCAAATCAAGGGTGCACCCAAACAATCACATAAGCAATAGAATGGTATACGAAGAAGTGCGTTCGATCAGAGGAGCTACCTCATTAATCCGAGAATCGCTCCTGTTTTAGCCACCTTATGCCAACTCTCGGGAGTCGGGTCCACGTATATACCTTTCAAGAAACCGTCACCACCATCCTACTTCATTCTGGAATCTCCACCGCGTACACGGTTAGTCAAAGTGGTTTTCGGTATCGACAGAGAGTATGTCCATATCCGATCCCGGTCTCTTTGCCAACCAAACGTTATTATAACCCGTGGCCATTTAAAAACAGTTTATACTTTTAAAACAGAGTAAACATTTCCATTTCGAACTATAAATACGATATCAATTTAAAACCAAAACAATATGATACCGTTATATTCAAATATAATTCTTTCCAAAACCATACTGCTTATAATATCCGGAGACCAAATATTTGAATTATATCTTCAAAAGACAATTTTTTGGAAACTTTACTTCAAACCATAACTCCCAAACACAATGGTTTGCACATTCAACGATATATAGAATAAATGGTTTAACTTTATGGTTACTTTGTAAAGAAGATAATTTACATAGCCTTTCAAGTATATTTCTTTATTTAAAGTTTTAAACCATAATTTAAATATCACTTTATGTTCCCAAAACATTACAATTCCCATATATATATTAAATTGGAGTATTTACTATTCAAAACTAAGTTTGGGTTTTATTCTTTCACAAATCAATGTTTTATTATTTAGTCTTGAATATTCCCATAATTTCCATAAATAAACTCTAAATTTTTAGCCATTAAATTTTTCCAAAATTTACTTAATACCAGAATATTCATCTTTAATTTATTAAGGAAAATCCAGTTATAAATATTATGTCTTAAGCTTTTCCAAAACTTAAGATAAAATAAAATTTATCAAATTCCATAAAATTTAAAACAATCAAATTCTAGATTCTGTAGCACTTAGGAAATGCTACCTAAAGCTACGGGTAAAACTAGTCCAATTTCAAAAGAATAGCATTTAAATGTTGTAGTAGATTATAAATTTGATAAATATTTCCAAATATAACTTATTTATCTATTTATTTATTAACTGAAACTTATTCTTTCAAAAATCCAGAATTTCCAAATAAGTTATATTCCAAACTTTTATTCAAATATTTATTTATTTATTAACATTTATAAGTTATTCAAAAATCAATATAAAATCCTTTAAAGATATTAAATCAAATATTTAACTTCCAGAATAACTTTAAATATTTCAGAAAATATTATAAGGACCACGGGCCTGTATATAGTTTTCTAGCCTAGGTCAAGTGATACGGATGTATATCATTTCAATCCGTAATTTACAAAACCCCGGGTTCTATCATTTCAAACCCGCAATCCCAAGTTATCAGATAAACAGTTAACGGCATAATTTAACAATAGTAATCATTTAGGCCTATAATTTCCGCCCATAACAATCTATATATAACAGGGAACTTGCAGTGGTGATTTAAACAGTAAATAAACAATAATAAAATATAACTGCAGAATATCATACAACAGATAATAACTGATGAGGTGTCAATTTAAATGGGGTTCATCATTCTATATCACACTACAGACAGATAATAGTGAAATACAAATTTACACATACACTTGCAATAATTTACAAAATATAAATTCGTATGTCTGGTGAGAAATACTCACTTGAGAGTTGCAGAAAATTTTTGAATTTAAAAACGACGATTCACCGGTACCGACCGACAGAGAGTAACAATAAAATTTTCTCGGATGTCGCCTAGATTCAAATCTAGAACAAAAGTAGAAAAATATAATACACGACTTAGAATTTTATGGTCAAATCAAAATAGAACGAGAATGACTTGACTTGCTCGACCACTCCACCGTGTACCGTGACCAAAAACATACCCTAAAACGGGAACCGGGTTAACCCAAAATTTACGACAAAATTTCTAAAGATTGACTAAACAATATGATGACATGGATACGTGCATGCACGTATATCACTTCACTGCTGCCTAACATCTTAATTCTTAGATTTACGCTTCCCAGACTCAAGCTTGCATGCACACTCCCTATCTTCCAGTTTCACCATATTTCTCAGCTGCTTGAGTTTAGTCCCTTTTAAATCTGGACTTAGCTTCATCTATTCAAACCAATTACAGCCTATACCCAGACCTTACAAATAAAATCAGACAGATCTCCATCATAAACTACTTTCCATTTTCACTGCACCAGGCCACTGCTGCTACCATCAGCCTTTGCACGTATACTACCATTTGCATTGATATGCACAGATGAAAAGATGCACGCATCAAATTTTTATATGTTGCTTAAATCTATTCCACTTGGTCTCCATCTCCTACTGCAGATCAATCTTAACCTTTCCAATATGCTTCCAGTTTGGTCAAAACTTCTCAACTTCGACAGGCATAACCACTACTCGGGCCACAACCCATCTGCTTCGAGTCAGACCCGGCCTTGCTTCGAGTCACAAATCATTCTGCTTCGGGTTAAAACCATCTTGCTTCGAGTGAAGTCTGAAATGTTGAATCGCTTACAATCCCAGGAACACTGTCCTTTTCTGGCCTTCACTGCCACTGCCTCCCATACCCCTGCCTTCACCAGTATCCATCCACCTCCTATACCCCATTCTAATGTGTCAGACCCATCGGGCCTGGACCTGAGTGCCCCTGCTGTGCACAGACCTTGTGCACGTGCACACCTTCTCCTGTTACAAATGTTCAACCCTGAACAATACACACCCCAGTTTTGGCCATCTCTTCTTCTTAACCTTTGGCACATATGCAAACTTAATCTGAAACTCACCCCAAGTATTTGTACCTGCCCACCATGTATTTACTTTCTACTGCAATCTGATCACTTCTACTCCAGGCTTCATTACCCAAATCAGATCAGATGAAAGTCTATACCACTAACCAACTTCCCCAGATCTGCCTTTCTACCACACTGAAGCTTTGTTTGAAATTTCTTTGTAAAACATGTCCATCTCCTATTCTACTTCAATCACACCCATTACTCCTTCAGACAACACAGTCCTAAGTACATATGCAGCAAATCTAGGAATGAGCTCATGGTGATACTCAACCATGTTTGAAAATGCAGACTATGGATATAATATGAATCTGGAACAGCTTACACGTACATAGATGCAAACTCCTATCCACACGAAGACTTACTCAATTTCAGCCTATTTTCTATCAAATCTTCTATATACTTGCCAAAACACCAGCCTCTGCAATCTCTATCCCTATGCACCTCTCTTTTCACTATTGCCTTACACTCAACAAATGAAACTTGTAGGCTTAACCACTAAGGTTGGACAGGAAACCTATCAACACAGGCTTCTACCTAAAACAACTTAGTTTCAATATTCCAGACAAACACATGCCTAAGCACTCTACCTAGCATTTCAGATTCAACCCTTATATGCAATCAATCCCTTCTATGTACTCTATCACTTGGACTTCCAGTTACTCTACAGATCAACTCACATCCTAGTCCTAGATTTCCTACTTAATTCATGCAACTCAAACCCAGATTTTTGATAAAAATATGCAGACCAGAGATGTGGCATGGCCTCAACAAACACTGAGTGGCCGAGCAAGTCATCAAGAGAAAAAGGAAAAAGAAACTAAAGAAGAAAGTAGACAGATCAACTGTTACCTGATGAGGCCTTGGATGAAGGAAAGAGGTGAAGTCAGAGAACCTTTAGATGCAGAGGGATGGAGATATATTTATAGGCAAGGCTTGCGAGATGTGGGGAAGTAAATAGACAGGTAAAATTTTCCATAAACCAAAACGTAAGATGTAATTGATGAAATGAAACGAATATGAGGAGGTATAAGTGCGTGATTTACTGCTTATTGGCTACCTTCAGTTTCCTATTGATAAATGTTAGCATACGTGATATAAGCTTTTGGCAGTTCAAAACTGGATTAATGCATTGATTTTGGTTTTATGGCTTGCGTGATTATAGTTGGATGACTGATGAATGGCAGGGGAAAAAAAATATGTGTGCACGGTTTCAGTAGTAAAGTTTGATGAATGCCTATACATGTGATAGAAGAATTAAACAAGGAAGTTAGCAAATGCGTGGTCAAAAGGAACGTTACTTCATGTTGGTTTTCAAAGATCAGTTATCAAAAGAAGTAAATATATTTGAAATGTGAGTTTTAAATTGGGTGCGTGATAAGAGGAACGTGATTTATGTATACGTGCTTTTCACCATCAGCTTGCAAAAGGAATGAATATACTGGACGTGAATTCGAGGCCCCTGATTTGTAGTATGTTAGAACAGGGGTGGATGAAACTGTATGAATGCATGCGTTACTTTAGGGAAGAAATAAGTTATATAATGTTTCGAACGTTACTATATGCGTGGTCCATTTTATTCTAGTTAAAGATTTTCCTTTGATTTTAGGTTGATATTGTTAATTGTAAGTGGGGAAAATTTTTATGTAGAAAAGTATATAATTTATATTTAAACCAATCTGTCAGTTAAAATGACGTAACGCTGCCAAAATCTCTGACTGATATTTTTCTTCAAAATTTTCCGAAAACTTGATTTTTACACTACGTTAAACAGACGCAGTCTAAAACATCAAAAATATTTATAAAAATAACATTTTAAAAACACACGTTTTATTACGTTGTTTATACCCTATAATTAACGCGTCTTTTAAACGCGAAATCCAACTTTTCAAACTTAGCTTAAAATTTTGCAGTTATTATTTAAATTTAATGACACATAAAATTTTCAAAAATATATCTCAAAATTTAAATATTTAACTATATTGTTAAACCCAATTTATAAAATATATTATTTAAAAATTAAAAATAAATTAAATAAATAACTAGCTGAAACTTGGGTTGTTACACTCTCCCCCACTTAAGAACTTTTCGTCCTCGAAAAGGAGCGAAAGAAAAAGGAAACAAAGGAAGAATAAGCTAGACAGATAAGTACCTTAAATGAATAGTTCTGGATTTAAAGCACGAAGAAAAACTCTAGCATTGGATTTACCCTTTCAATTGACCGTGAGCCTAGGGTGCTCAGGCCCTAATGAGTAACAAAGATTAGAGACTGGTATAAGCAATAGCCTTCCCATTCTGTAGCAGATAGGAAACCAAGGATACTCAAAGATTGTTTGAAAATAAGAAAATAAATTTGAAATCATAATGCCTTTGAAATCATAATACTTTGAAAGTCATTAAGATTTTATAGATATTATCATTTAGAAATCATACTACAAAAATCATAACATTTTAAAAATAATCTTCATTTATACCCTTTAAATTCAATGTCAAATAATACTCATTTCATAGCTATAATATTCTAAGTTCATTTATTAGTTCATTTATCTACTATAGCATATTACAAGTATTCCTAATCAGTTTATTTTTGTATTTAACACTTAATTTTAACAAATAACCTAACACCTATTTTATAAATAAGATATTTCTTCAATAAGTCATAATTGAAATTTCCATTTGAAAACCAAATTTCAATTATCAATTTTTACTGATATTAAAATATGTCTTAGCTATTTAAATCATAATTCTCCATTTTCAAGACATGTCTATTTCTTAAATAAAATATTTATTCATCAGACATCAATTAAACTATGATTTTTAAGATAAATAATCCTTACTTCAAAATATCCCTTTCAAATATATTTTCTTATTCAAAGATACATTGTTTATTACACACACATATTCATTTCAGGAAATAACCTTTATTAAAATTTCTTGGTTGATTTAAGGTTCCATATTAAATCAAATTTGATTATTAGGTTATTTAAATAAATTTCTTAAATTCCTTTTTCCTTATTTACCTCCAAAATTTAAGTGTATAACATTTGTTATAACCACTCAAATTTTATTTATAAAATCCTTTTATATTGTATATTATCCAATTACATTGTTAACTTTTAAAAATCAAGGTAAGTTATATTGGAATAAAATTGAGTACTATACAACTAAAACTTTCAAATTCAATTATCTTCAAGTTGAAATTTTTCTTATTCAAGAATTTTATTTTATTTTTCAAGGTAAACTTCAAGAATTTAATTTCTGATTTCCTTCAACCTTTTAGAGATAGATAAATATATACATAATATGTCAACTAAAATTTAAATTATATATCTATATATATTAAGTCATTTTTAGAAATTCAAATCAATTAAAATCTCAAAGTAACACTGTAGCCAGACTACAGAAATGGTCTTTTCACTTCGAAACTAGAAAATGAATGTCGATGATGCTGCAGTCATCACCGAAATTATTTTCCAGCGACAAAGAGAAAAGCACTAATTTTAAAATTCTTTGGAAACAAATTTCTATACAAAATACTTAATACATCCTTTTAAAATTTAAACACAAGGTTTGAAATCATCAGAAATTTGAATTCTCAAGTTCTTGTTTAAATTCATTTCTGTTTCCAAATTAATTTATAACCATTGTTTTATATACAATTATTTATTTTAGCCAAACACATGGTTTATAAAAATAAATCAAACTATTATCTCTTGACAAATAGTTAAATTAATTATAAAATTCTGAAAATTATACTCATATATATAACATTAGATTTTATTTCAAAAATAGGAATAAACTTCTCAAACCAGGATAGAGACTCAAATTTGATGAACTCAAATCAAATAGAATTCGAGATAAGTTGAAATCAGAAGATCTGATGATTAAATAACCAAATAAGGAACTGGGTAAGTTTATATAAATCACGGACAACCTTGACTGGGTCAATCGTGACTTAAAGAGTCAGATCGATGTGGTTGGTGTAAAACTCCATTTGATCTGAAGAGATAGAGTTCAGAATAACCAAAGATACTAGCATATAAACCGAGGCTAAATATAAACCACCGGTGAATCAATGCTGATTGTAAAGGAGTTTCACCCCTTTATTTGAACAATGGCGAGACCGCCAATTCACTACAAAGATCATCCGAAGTGGAGTTATGGGATACTCCAGAATCTAAACAAGATGAAAAAGTGAGGGACATGAATGAACTTTTGGAACCACAGGGAATGTTCCAAATTTCGAAAAGGAAGAGATTCAAGCTCGAATGATGGTGATTCTGTAAATCAAATTTACCATACATTCTAAGTTTTGCCTAGAGCCAAAGCTCTGATACCAGCTGTAACGACCCAGTATTTTCAACCATTCGCATCCGCACATGTCGGACTTGAATCATTCAAAATACTGCGTTGTAAAATAAATTTGGCAAAACTCAAGATATACAATAAATAAATCACAGAATCACATACACAGATATCAGAATCTCGCAGCGGAAATTAAAAATTTAGTGGTTCATGAAGCCACTGATACAACTTTACAAAACAGAACTTACATTGTCTATAATACTCATTACAAAATTTAAAACATAAATAGAGATAGAGTCTTCAAAGTCTTGAATTCCAGAAAAGATAAAGGCTGAAACAACTTCCAACAGCACGAATGATCTACTGAGTGTCCTAGCTACGGAGAAGAAACTGAAGCTGCAACTCAGGCTGACCCGAGCGTACAATAAAACAAAACACTCGAGTCAGGACATACATACTTATATAATGTAAACTAAATCAAGTGTACTGTAATATATAGCAAGTAACTTAAAGGATGCTTGGGACCGCCCATCCTCTAAGGATCCGTTAAACTATTTACTATGTAGTATATTGCGCTATTATAATAGTGTCTATACTAAAATAAACATACTTTTAAATAGCGTTAAGGCTTTACATTTTCCACCTTAACACGTAATAGTCCCAGTAGTCCATCCAATATCATAGCTCCTCCTACTCGGGAAGCAACTAGAGGATACCACACGGGCTACGGGAGAAAACCAAACTCGTACAAGGCTCGATATGGTAGGTGACACGGCACAACTAGGCAATACCAGGGTAGATACACCAATTGCTATCCGGACCGGTGGTAACGCGAAGCCGCATCAACCGCCCACCTCGAACAACACTCCCAAATCAAGGGTGCACCCAAACAATCACATAAGCAATAGAATGGTATACGAAGAAGTGCGTTCGATCAGAGGAGCTACCTCATTAATCCGAGAATCGCTCCTGTTTTAGCCACCTTATGCCAACTCTCGGGAGTCGGGTCCACGTATATACCTTTCAAGAAACCGTCACCACCATCCTACTTCATTCTGGAATCTCCACCGCGTACACGGTTAGTCAAAGTGGTTTTCGGTATCGACAGAGAGTATGTCCATATCCGATCCCGGTCTCTTTGCCAACCAAACGTTATTATAACCCGTGGCCATTTAAAAACAGTTTATACTTTTAAAACAGAGTAAACATTTCCATTTCGAACTATAAATACGATATCAATTTAAAACCAAAACAATATGATACCGTTATATTCAAATATAATTCTTTCCAAAACCATACTGCTTATAATATCCGGAGACCAAATATTTGAATTATATCTTCAAAAGACAATATTTTGGAAACTTTACTTCAAACCATAACTCCCAAACACAATGGTTTGCACATTCAACGATATATAGAATAAATGGTTTAACTTTATGGTTACTTTGTAAAGAAGATAATTTACATAGCCTTTCAAGTATATTTCTTTATTTAAAGTTTTAAACCATAATTTAAATATCACTTTATGTTCCCAAAACATTACAATTCCCATATATATATTAAATTGGAGTATTTACTATTCAAAACTAAGTTTGGGTTTTATTCTTTCACAAATCAATGTTTTATTATTTAGTCTTGAATATTCCCATAATTTCCATAAATAAACTCTAAATTTTTAGCCATTAAATTTTTCCAAAATTTACTTAATACCAGAATATTCATCTTTAATTTATTAAGGAAAATCCAGTTATAAATATTATGTCTTAAGCTTTTCCAAAACTTAAGATAAAATAAAATTTATCAAATTCCATAAAATTTAAAACAATCAAATTCTAGATTCTGTAGCACTTAGGAAATGCTACCTAAAGCTACGGGTAAAACTAGTCCAATTTCAAAAGAATAGCATTTAAATGTTGTAGTAGATTATAAATTTGATAAATATTTCCAAATATAACTTATTTATCTATTTATTTATTAACTGAAACTTATTCTTTCAAAAATCCAGAATTTCCAAATAAGTTATATTCCAAACTTTTATTCAAATATTTATTTATTTATTAACATTTATAAGTTATTCAAAAATCAATATAAAATCCTTTAAAGATATTAAATCAAATATTTAACTTCCAGAATAACTTTAAATATTTCAGAAAATATTATAAGGACCACGGGCCTGTATATAGTTTTCTAGCCTAGGTCAAGTGATACGGATGTATATCATTTCAATCCGTAATTTACAAAACCCCGGGTTCTATCATTTCAAACCCGCAATCCCAAGTTATCAGATAAACAGTTAACGGCATAATTTAACAATAGTAATCATTTAGGCCTATAATTTCCGCCCATAACAATCTATATATAACAGGGAACTTGCAGTGGTGATTTAAACAGTAAATAAACAATAATAAAATATAACTGCAGAATATCATACAACAGATAATAACTGATGAGGTGTCAATTTAAATGGGGTTCATCATTCTATATCACACTACAGACAGATAATAGTGAAATACAAATTTACACATACACTTGCAATAATTTACAAAATATAAATTCGTATGTCTGGTGAGAAATACTCACTTGAGAGTTGCAGAAAATTTTTGAATTTAAAAACGACGATTCACCGGTACCGACCGACAGAGAGTAACAATAAAATTTTCTCGGATGTCGCCTAGATTCAAATCTAGAACAAAAGTAGAAAAATAGAATACACGACTTAGAATTTTATGGTCAAATCAAAATAGAACGAGAATGACTTGACTTGCTCGACCACTCCACCGTGTACCGTGACCAAAAACATACCCTAAAACGGGAACCGGGTTAACCCAAAATTTACGACAAAATTTCTAAAGATTGACTAAACAATATGATGACATGGATACGTGCATGCACGTATATCACTTCACTGCTGCCTAACATCTTAATTCTTAGATTTACGCTTCCCAGACTCAAGCTTGCATGCACACTCCCTATCTTCCAGTTTCACCATATTTCTCAGCTGCTTGAGTTTAGTCCCTTTTAAATCTGGACTTAGCTTCATCTATTCAAACCAATTACAGCCTATACCCAGACCTTACAAATAAAATCAGACAGATCTCCATCATAAACTACTTTCCATTTTCACTGCACCAGGCCACTGCTGCTACCATCAGCCTTTGCACGTATACTACCATTTGCATTGATATGCACAGATGAAAAGATGCACGCATCAAATTTTTATATGTTGCTTAAATCTATTCCACTTGGTCTCCATCTCCTACTGCAGATCAATCTTAACCTTTCCAATATGCTTCCAGTTTGGTCAAAACTTCTCAACTTCGACAGGCATAACCACTACTCGGGCCACAACCCATCTGCTTCGAGTCAGACCCGGCCTTGCTTCGAGTCACAAATCATTCTGCTTCGGGTTAAAACCATCTTGCTTCGAGTGAAGTCTGAAATGTTGAATCGCTTACAATCCCAGGAACACTGTCCTTTTCTGGCCTTCACTGCCACTGCCTCCCATACCCCTGCCTTCACCAGTATCCATCCACCTCCTATACCCCATTCTAATGTGTCAGACCCATCGGGCCTGGACCTGAGTGCCCCTGCTGTGCACAGACCTTGTGCACGTGCACACCTTCTCCTGTTACAAATGTTCAACCCTGAACAATACACACCCCAGTTTTGGCCATCTCTTCTTCTTAACCTTTGGCACATATGCAAACTTAATCTGAAACTCACCCCAAGTATTTGTACCTGCCCACCATGTATTTACTTTCTACTGCAATCTGATCACTTCTACTCCAGGCTTCATTACCCAAATCAGATCAGATGAAAGTCTATACCACTAACCAACTTCCCCAGATCTGCCTTTCTACCACACTGAAGCTTTGTTTGAAATTTCTTTGTAAAACATGTCCATCTCCTATTCTACTTCAATCACACCCATTACTCCTTCAGACAACACAGTCCTAAGTACATATGCAGCAAATCTAGGAATGATCTCATGGTGATACTCAACCATGTTTGAAAATGCAGACTATGGATATAATATGAATCTGGAACAGCTTACACGTACATAGATGCAAACTCCTATCCACACGAAGACTTACTCAATTTCAGCCTATTTTCTATCAAATCTTCTATATACTTGCCAAAACACCAGCCTCTGCAATCTCTATCCCTATGCACCTCTCTTTTCACTATTGCCTTACACTCAACAAATGAAACTTGTAGGCTTAACCACTAAGGTTGGACAGGAAACCTATCAACACAGGCTTCTACCTAAAACAACTTAGTTTCAATATTCCAGACAAACACATGCCTAAGCACTCTACCTAGCATTTCAGATTCAACCCTTATATGCAATCAATCCCTTCTATGTACTCTATCACTTGGACTTCCAGTTACTCTACAGATCAACTCACATCCTAGTCCTAGATTTCCTACTTAATTCATGCAACTCAAACCCAGATTTTTGATAAAAATATGCAGACCAGAGATGTGGCATGGCCTCAACAAACACTGAGTGGCCGAGCAAGTCATCAAGAGAAAAAGGAAAAAGAAACTAAAGAAGAAAGTAGACAGATCAACTGTTACCTGATGAGGCCTTGGATGAAGGAAAGAGGTGAAGTCAGAGAACCTTTAGATGCAGAGGGATGGAGATATATTTATAGGCAAGGCTTGCGAGATGTGGGGAAGTAAATAGACAGGTAAAATTTTCCATAAACCAAAACGTAAGATGTAATTGATGAAATGAAACGAATATGAGGAGGTATAAGTGCGTGATTTACTGCTTATTGGCTACCTTCAGTTTCCTATTGATAAATGTTAGCACACGTGATATAAGCTTTTGGCAGTTCAAAACTGGATTAATGCATTGATTTTGGTTTTATGGCTTGCGTGATTATAGTTGGATGACTGATGAATGGCAGGGGAAAAAAAATATGTGTGCACGGTTTCAGTAGTAAAGTTTGATGAATGCCTATACATGTGATAGAAGAATTAAACAAGGAAGTTAGCAAATGCGTGGTCAAAAGGAACGTTACTTCATGTTGGTTTTCAAAGATCAGTTATCAAAAGAAGTAAATATATTTGAAATGTGAGTTTTAAATTGGGTGCGTGATAAGAGGAACGTGATTTATGTATACGTGCTTTTCACCATCAGCTTGCAAAAGGAATGAATATACTGGACGTGAATTCGAGGCCCCTGATTTGTAGTATGTTAGAACAGGGGTGGATGAAACTGTATGAATGCATGCGTTACTTTAGGGAAGAAATAAGTTATATAATGTTTCGAACGTTACTATATGCGTGGTCCATTTTATTCTAGTTAAAGATTTTCCTTTGATTTTAGGTTGATATTGTTAATTGTAAGTGGGGAAAATTTTTATGTAGAAAAGTATATAATTTATATTTAAACCAATCTGTCAGTTAAAATGACGTAACGCTGCCAAAATCTCTGACTGATATTTTTCTTCAAAATTTTCCGAAAACTTGATTTTTACACTACGTTAAACAGACGCAGTCTAAAACATCAAAAATATTTATAAAAATAACATTTTAAAAACACACGTTTTATTACGTTGTTTATACCCTATAATTGACGCGTCTTTTAAACGCGAAATCCAACTTTTCAAACTTAGCTTAAAATTTTGCAGTTATTATTTAAATTTAATGACACATAAAATTTTCAAAAATATATCTCAAAATTTAAATATTTAACTATATTGTTAAACCCAATTTATAAAATATATTATTTAAAAATTAAAAATAAATTAAATAAATAACTAGCTGAAACTTGGGTTGTTACAGTTTCAATCCTTTATTAAATCAATTGCCAGCTTATGCATATAATTAACATTTCTATTGATTTTACATTCAAAATTTTCAGTTATTATCTTAACTTACATAAGGCAATGTTTAATTATATTTAATTGCTATTGATTAAATACATTGGTAATGAACAATAGTTGTCGCCATTATACAATTTATAACATTTGTAAATTTATTCTTTACAAACAATTATTACAACAACTCTCATTAAAATACATTTATTCCATTTTCATCCATTACATATTAATTTATTACTTTTTACATTGCACTATAAATTAGTGCACCCATTAATACCACACATATTATAATTCCTTACACAATACCGATCTTATTTAATTACCATTAACTATCTATTTTGTACAATAATTAAATGTTTACATTTGTTACTTATATTTAATTTTATAACGAAGCATAGCATGTTTAAATACAATGAATTAGAGTTTCATTATGATTGTTGACAATTAACTTGTATTAACATTGTTTCATTTTAATTTAGTTATTATTCCTTTTTTTTAAATTGGAACGTTCATTCAAGTTCATTAATTATTAACTTGCATTAACACGTTTCCATAACTTAGAATCAAATGCTGTTAACAATGTTTTATTACATTAATCAATTTAATATTTTACTTTTATTTCTCAAATACAATTTACATTTATTTCTTACAAAATTTTAAATTTTATTTATTCTCATTTATTCATACCATGTAAATTATTTTATTTTAGCGTTCATTTCAATATTAATTTATAAAGTTTTTATTTCTACTAAATTTAATTACAAAAATCTCATTAATTTAACCAATTTAAATTGTCGAAAATTACGGATCGTTACACGCTCCCCCACTCAAAACTTTTCGTCCTCGTAAAAGAAAAGGAAGGGAGAAGAAAGAATTAAATAAACAATATATCTTATTCAAAACATTAACTTTATAAACAATTAAATTTACAAAATTAATTAATTTAGATAAAATATACCAATTTATAACCATTAAATCTTTTTATACTCAATTTAATAAAGTTTGGAAAACGTTTTCAAAATATTTTCTAAGTCCAAAATTTACGGAAAATTTTGGCAGAGTCTCCTATGTACGGAGAGGCCCGGGAGAAAATATAATATCAATATAACAATATACAAGGAATATTTTCCAAAATAATATATATCCCAACCCGGGAAAAATAATATAATAACGCTATAAACCTTAATCTGAAAATGTACCTATTCGTCGGGCAAATAACGCATATTTTATGAAACCAAATGCAGTAGCAATTGCTTCCATAACTTGTATTTTACTTATATAATCCAAAAGGTTAGCAATTATATAAAACGAAATATTTAAGCTGTTTTAATCACAAACAACCAATTCAATACAACTACCAATTGCAACAACAGCATACAACCATCACATAGAAGTAATACAAATCAATCATTCATTCATATCAAACAAAACAAATAGTTGTTCGGGTTCAAAACTTTAAATTATACGGAAAGAGAAATAAACTACTAAGCATACCCTTCACTCAACAGTCTTAGGTGAAATAGATTATTCATACCTTCCAACAAATTTAAAGTATCCTTGCCCAAACCACCATAAACCAACCAACAACAATTCCAAACAACAAATCAAATTATTTTTTGTTAATTTAATTTCAAACTATTGTTGTTTGATTTCCTTTTTATACATATACTGATTTATCTTTTTAATTTTACATTATTTCTTGAAAATTTTCATTTTTTATTCGATTTCTTTGCATATTAATTCATTTATTTACTGCTTAATTTCATTTATTTACAATATTCATCTTTCTACTTATTTCAAAATAAATAACTTCAGCACTTCTTACATTTATTTTCATTTCTTTATAACTTTTCTATTATATTTAATTAGTGGCCTTTCAGTCATAACTTAAGTTTACAACATTAAATTCTTATTTATACAGCAAATTCATTGAATACTTTCATCACCTCAAGTTTTACTTGTAAGGTTTCCCATTACATTATCTTATTAAAATTGTAACTTTTATTATAAGGTAAGTTATATACATGCTTTAAGAATGTAATTGAAAAATTATACAAGTTTTTCTCATTTCTTTTAATTTAATCTAATATTCAATAATTTAGAGGTTCAATAATTATATCCTTTTCTTTTATTGATTATAAATTTCAACTTCCTTGTTATTTCATTTATAACCTATCATTTAATCTCTTATTTTAATTAGAGGTTTCAATTGTTAGTTAACTTCCATTTTTCTACACTAATTGAAACTGTAAAATAACGGAAACTTAAGAATTTAAATATCGGGTTTTATTCATAAATCCTTTTAAAATAATAGATAAATGTATATACTTACACTTTATATATCCAATTATATTTAAAACAATTTAAAATTTATCTTTGTTTATCAAAATAAATCTGCAGTAAAACTACTACAGTGGCCTTTCCACTTCGAAACTCGAAAATGAATGTCGATGATGCGTGCACTCATCACCGAAATTATTTTCCAGCGATAGAGAGGGAAGTACGGAACTTATTTTTCCAAAATCTTCTTTAAAACAATTCTTTCAAATTTTATTGAAATATTTATATCAGAAAATACTTCTAATAATATTATTATATATTCCAAAATTATTGAAAGAATTTTCAAAACCCCAAACTTAAGTTCTAAATTCCCAATTTCATTTATTTTATTTTCAATCTTATTTCAAATATTATTTATAGATTTCATTACCTAACAACCAATATATTGCAACCGAGTATATATCATTTATAAAACTTTATTTTATATACAGAAAATATAATAGGAAAAATTATTTCATTCACCTATATTAAAACAAATATTGTGTCGTCTGTCCTATTAAGTGTTTAGAAATCCCTATTGATGTCATAGCGTCCCATGCACAAACCAGAATTTATAAATACAAAACGAAACAAATTAACACAATATTAAAACCTTTTATAACACTAACAAATACGCTCTCTCATATATATATATATATATATACACACACTCAGCGACTCCCATAGGGTATTAGTACCCTACTAATAAAGAGTCAGACCCCACAAAGCTAAGGTTTATCGCTAAATCAAAGCTCTGATACCAGATGTAACATCCCGCCTTTTCGCACGCTTTAAATCGACACACGTGCCAATTCAAACCATACGAAAGGGTGGATTGTTATGGGGTAACTAAGAAAAGCGGAGAAGAAAAACAAAACAGAATCTTTTAGCGGAACGATAAAATATAATAATCAATATATAGTTCATAAAACTATTTTACAAATAAACTGATTTTTCTTTATACAATAAATATCAGAGTTCACATACCAAAGGATAATAACAATGTAGCGGAATAAAATGGTTAGTGGAATAATATATTAGATAATAGTAATATAAATCTTCGTCCTCGTTCTCCAGAGCTAAAGTCTTCAAATCCTGAAATGCTCAGGCTGACCCGAGCTAATTGAAAAGACAAAACACTCGAGTCAGAACTAAAATATCTTATGTGAGTTAAATTAACAGAAATAAATATGAGTGCAGTAACTTAAGAGATGCTCGGGATTCACACCTCCTAAGGATCCGTTAAACTATTTACTATGTGGTAATATTTCGCTATTATAATAACGTCTAATAGTAAAATAAACTTACTTTTTTCTTAGCATTAAGGGGTTACCCATATAGCCCTTAACACATAATAGTCCCAGTAGTCCATCCAATATCATGGTCCCTCCTGATCCGAAAGCCACCAGAGGATACCACACAGGCTACGGGAGAAAACCAAACTCGTACAAGGCGCGATAGGGTAGGTGACACGGCATAACTAGGCAATGCTAGAGTAGATGTACCAATTACGCATCCGGGATGGTGGTAATGCATAGCAGCTACTACCGTTACCTCGAACAACACCCCTAAAATAAAAAAATCAAAAGTGGCCACCGAATCAATCCAAATGTCAGAGTATAATATCGAAGGAGCGCGTCCGATCAGAGGAATGACCTCATTGGCCCGAGAATCGCTCCTGTTTTAGCCACCTTATGCCAACTCATGGGAGTCGGGTCCACGTATTTACCTCAACGGAAACGCCGCAACCATCCTACTTCATTCTGGAATCTCCACCGCATACACGGTTGTTAAAGTGGTTTTCGAAGTTGGCAGAGAGTATGACAACTTCCAATCCCGTTCTCTTTAACAACCAATCGTTATTATAACACCGCAGTCTTTTCAAAATAGTTTATACTTTTAAAACCAGAATAAAATATCCATTTCAAACCCATATAAGTACGATATCGTTTTTATTTTAAGGCCCAAATCAATATGATACCTTTTATTTCAAATATATCCTTTTCAAGAAATCATAGCACTTTCAAATCTATATACCTTGAAATCTATAGCATTGAAACGTAACTTAATATACTTCAATGGTTTACATATTAAATTACTTTATATAATAAAATAGCTTCCTTGATTTTTCAAATAAATCCCAAATACCGATTCGAACCTCTTAGTAAACCATTTCAATTCATATATTTCGAAGCTTTAAATATTCCACAATTTCAAAACAAATTCTTTGATAATTCCATATATAAAAATTTCAATTAATATTATTTAGATTTGAAATATTTACTTAATAAAACTAATATCATTTAAGCAAAGCGGTTTAAACTTCAAATAACAGGATATACTTTCTCTTTTAATTAACTTGATAATATTCATTAAAAGTGATTGATATCCATTTAATCCTCTAACCAAAATCAAGTTACACAAATCATACCTTTGAAATCTCAGATTTATTTAATTTCAAATTAATTTTTATTCGAGGATAAATCTTAAAACACTTTAATTCAAATCAATTCATATTTCTCTTCCAGCCTTTATTATTTAAGTCATTATACTCTACAAATATATTATAAATAAATACTTCACTGTATCATATATTAATAAAATCAACCTTTATTATTAAACTTCTTTTATACTTAAGCCAAAAAAATTCATAGCTTAAAACCAAGAAATTTATTATATATATAAATATCCGAATCGGTATCTCGTCAACCATATTTTCTTTACAAAACCATAAAAACCTTTCAAATATTTTTATATATAGACCGTGGTGCCTGTATATAATTTTCTATCCTATGGTCAAGTGATGCGGATATTTATCATTTCAATCCGTAATTTAAAATAAAAATTACGGTTATCTATCATTTCAAACCGTAATCCCGAATGAAATGAAAATGCATAATAACTTGCAGTTTATAACAATATAAAATACAGCGTCCATTCATCCAATATCAACCATCAACCATTTATCACAATCATCATCCAAATTCAAACAATACATCAATATATAATAGGTGATAAATAACAGGTATCAACTATCAGTTTATATTCAAAATAAATTATAACTATTTAACTGTCAGTTTATATGCAATAAAATAAATAAAAATTTAACTGGCAGTCAATATGCAAGAAATAAATAACAATTTAACTAGCAAATAATATGCAATGAATAATTAAGTAACACTTAAATTAAATAATTTAATTTTACTGGGATGATGATTAAAATATGCCAAACAACCGTAAATAAATTTCAAATCACATCATATATCAATTTAACAAACATAAGAAATTTTATAAGTTGTGAGTGGGTTAAAACACTCACCTTTTGAATTTAAATTGAATTTAAATCCAATTTAAACCCAAAAATTGCACAGTTTCCAAATCCAACCAACCTAGCGCCAAAATGTCTACAATTTTATTACGATCCTAACAAAAAAAATCGTGTGTGAAACGGAGATCGTATGCAAATATTATAGATATAAGTTCATCACACGATTTAATTAAATTAAATTAGATAAAATAACCAAATAATGCACGTCACTTTTGTTACCCAATAACATGCAACCCGCTTCATCGTTCGACCCGAAGTTAGCCGCACCTCCAGGAAACCCTAATCCCTAATTTGCCGAGCACGTGAGCCACCTGGAACCACTATCGACCGAGCTATCGCCAACCGTATGCCTCCCAATCTCCACGATCTAGACGATGGCGCCATCGGCGACGAATCGAGCAGCCGCCTCAAAGTCTTAAACCCTAGTCGAATTTTCCCGAGGATCTAGGCGTTAACTCCACGAATGAACGCCCCAGATCGACTCCCCTCGGTCCCCTCTACGAAACCCAGAAAGGGTTCGACGATCCGACAACTTTCACAGACGCGTGATGGACAACCGAGACTTCTTCGATTTTTACTAGTCAAACAACAATCCAAAATGAAAAACGAATTTCACCCGAATATTACGCACTTCGAGAACGTCAACATATATTTTTTCTGCATTTTTTTGAGGAGGTTGAATTTTCATTAGATTTTCGAAATTGCAATTGGATCTAGGGTTTGCGGCCATTGAGGAAGAGGAGCACAGAAGTTTCTGTACGTGTAGGAATGAGGAATAGCGTCTGCTAGGGTGTATAACAGGGTTTATATAGGTAGGTCAGAAATTAGAATGGATGGATAAGGTTGGATATACGCGCTAACGCAAAAGTGGCCCAAAAAGCCCGTTTCGACTCCGAAGCGAAATTGGGTCAATCGATATATCAAAATAGATATTTTAAAATATTTTAAATGCGATGGAAAAAGTTTCATGTCCAAATTCTATCGTATGAAGAAATTGTGCTAAAATCAATATTTCTCAAATTGATTTCATATGATTTCAAGGCGTTTCGCGTTCGTACGATCAAACGACAAGTCCGATCGTTACGAAACTTGAAACCCTACAATAATTCACCGATACAGATCTGATGAAACTTGTTTCGTCGAAATCTGAGTCAGTTGCCAAAATGGCTATTTTTACACTAATTAAATAAATTTATAATTAATTGATTAAATCCAAATTTAAATTTCAATTCTAAAATTGACAATTTTATCACCTTTATATTTCTTTAACATTTATAATGTTTTAAACAAATTTAAATGTCAATTTAGAGAAGATTAATTTATAAATTTCAATATAAATCCTCAATTCCATTAAATTCAACAATTATAAATTAAATTTCCGAAATTATATTTAATTAAATCAATCAAAAATTATTCCATTCATTATTGTTAAATAGATGGCTTAAATATTGGATTTAAAACTATTACATAAATTTTCTCATATTATCTTTATTTCAAATTGCATAACCTTTAATTTCAATTGCTACAAAATTTACACTTATTATACTTTGGATTTCAATGGATTGATTTGTTTCAACCCAAAACTTTTATTAAGTTCATTACTATTCTATAAACTTAGTTACCTTGTTTTCTTTCCATTCATTCCTATAACTTTATTTCCATCAAACCAATATTATAATCTGTTTGCGCAAAAAATGGGCAAACACCTCCAAGTCGTGTGATTTAGTTGATTTTATGTGGTTCTTAATGATTCAGATGAGTTGTGTAAATATGAAAAAAGCAGGGGCTGAAATGTAAAAGACACACAGATTTATAGTGGTTCGGCCAGAACGTGCCTACGTCCACTTTATATGTTATTATCTTCTTTGTTTCAGATTACAAGTACAATGCTTTGTGTACAAGTATATGAAAGTAGTTTGAAAGTTCCTTCCGTGCTTGAGCTCTCAAACTTGTCCGCCATTGTTGTACCCCTGCCCCTCTATTTATAGAGTGAGGTTGGGGCAGGGGTCTTGGATGTATATAGCTGCTGGTGGGCCTGGGCTGGAGCAATCTGGCCCGGCAGCGTTCTGGTTCGGCGAGGCTTCATTCGGTCTTGAATGGGTGGTGTTGGACCGGTGATGGAGTGGGATGGAGGTCCATTCGGCATTGAGGTAGGTGGTTGGTCCGGTAGTGGAGTGGAATGGAGGTCCATTCGGCGTTGAGGTAGGTGGTTGGTTCGGTGGTGACCTTGGTTCGGTTGTAGAGGGCTAAGGCATGTTGGTTCGGTGATGGCCTTGGTCCGGTGGTGACCTTGGTTCAGCACGCATGGGAGAGGCTGAATGGAGCTTGGAGAAGGTTGGTTCGGTGGCCGAATGGAGCTTGGAGAAGGTTGGTCTTATGCCGAATGAGAATGCCGGATGGTCTTCCATGCTTGTACCGAGCCTTGTGTTTTCCGAATGAAGCGGGGGTTGCGAGCCCGGGTAAAACTGTGACTTCTTGGTCTCGAGATCTTCTGGGTGAGAATTCGCCCAACATTTGCCCCCCAAAGCGGGGCACGTGCTCGCATGTGTCGCGCTTTGTTTCCTTGTTGTAGGAAGGCTTGTTTTGCAATGCCTTGGGCTGGACGTTCATATGCTGTTGGTGTCCTGCAAAGGAACTTATAGTTTTAGTGTGATTTCAAATGACGATTGTTCAGGATCGAAATATTTGAGATGAAGTGAATCGTGCCGTTCGGGGCGTGAGAGTGTGCCCCGAGGAGGCTTAGCATTATCGATGCCAGGTTCACGTTAGAGTGGACCCCTGGATCGTTTGTGAAGGTGGTTTATCGCCAGCTCAGAGCATGCCTAAGGATTGTTCGCGACCCCGTACATGTGTAAGTAGCTTAGCCATTTCATAATCATCAGAATCAAATATCCGTTTAACCTATGAGTTTAAGAAGGGATGTCAAAGTGTAAATTCTCACGACGGTAGGGTCAATAGCCATTCAGAGCATGTCTGTGGACCGTTCGTGGTCGCGTACATGTGTAAATGATTAACCCATGTTAGTGGGAGATTTACTACTTATTCATCGTTATCATAATCTCTATTTTATCAGTAGATCCTAGAGTCCGGTACTTATCTGAGTGAGGCGCCTTGCATGCCCCCTGTTTCTGGTTTCTGCTGGTATGGACAGTTTCATTCGGCTTTTGGTTGGTAGAGACGGTCCCATTCGGCTTTTGGTTGGTCCGGTATATTGGTGTTGGTCCGGTATTCTGGTCCGGTAGGCCGAACCAGTTGGTTCGGCAATCATGAACTCGCCTATATATAGAGGCTACACCCCCCTTAGTTTCTTCTTACCGAACCAGAGAGAGCCGAGCCCATTCTTAGCCGATCCAACCTTCCGCCGAACCAAGCTTATACCGAATCAGGTATTTATCCTTTTGCCGAATGGTTTTTTATTACCGGATGAACTTGATTGCCGAATGTACACGAAGTGCTTAGTTTTACCGAATGAACCTTAGGCCTTAGTGCCGAATGAACATGAACTTGTACTGCCGAATGAATTTGAACTTGTGCTGCCGAATGAACATGAACTTGTACTGCCGAATGAACTTTGTATTCGGACTTTGAGTGTAACTCTGGACTTATGTATGCTTTCTTGCTTATACTTATGTTCTAACATCATGTTTTTTCACTTTTGTGTATGCAGATAAATGTCTCGCAAGGCGGAAACACGATCAGACAGACGGAAATCCAAGGATGGAGGCGAGTCTTCCTTCGTGCCCCCAGCTCAACCAGGATCCGGGCAGCATCGACCTGTTCCGAGGTCATTAGTGGACGGATATGGTCCACAGGAACTTCTGGTCTCCCCTCCCGATTGCTTTCCTAGCTCCCTAAAGGAGGAGCAACTTGATGTCATATCTCGTTCATTTGGGATAGACAGGGCTCTTATGCTGCTGCCGGGAGATGGAGTGATGCCGTATAATCCCCCCGAAGGTTACTTTGCTTACAGCAGATACCATTGCATGTGTGGTGCTATCCCTCCTATCAATGCCTGGATAGTCAGTTTTACCACATATTTGAAAGTGGCTCCATTCCAGCTTCAGCCGAACTCTTATGCCATTCTGGTGAGCCTTTTCGTCATCTTCCAGAGGAGGTACGGGCGTCCTCCTTCTAACCGGGAAATTCGATATTTGTATAACCTGAGAGGCTACAAGAAGGGGTCTCCGTATATTAGTCTAGAAGCGTCCGTGCCCTTCAAACCGGTCTTGGACTTATATTCAAAGTTTACCATGTTCAAGAAGGAATGGTTTTTTATCAAGGACGATTCTGTTTCTTTCCGCCTTTTCACTTCCGGCTGTAAGACGAATTTCATTTATATTTTCCATGTTCTGACTGTAGTGCTTTTTCTGACACGCTTCTATTTCTTGCTAGCGACAGGTGGCATTGCAGTCGTGGAAGATGATTCTTTGGCGCGGATGGCTGCTGAAATAAAGGCCATTCCCGCACGGGACAGGTCGGCTTCGTTCCTGATCAGGAACGCTACCCTCCTGGAGTACAATTTGATCCAGCCGCACCAGTCCATAGTTAAGCAGAGGGACACGGCTGAGGAGAAGGCTGCTAAAGCTAAGGAGGGGGCCACGGTGAAGAGTGGCAAGAGGAAGCCCTTTGCACAACATCCCGTCGCGGGAGGCAAGAAGCTTAAGGAGTCTGAGGGCCCCTCTCCTAGTACTTGCCCGATCATCCCGGAGGAGGAAGGTGTGGAAGAGGGCGAAGGAGGCGATATGGAAGGAGAGTCGGAGGGCGGAGGAGATGGAGATGGTCAGGGTGGTAGTGGTGCTGGTGCCTTAACTTCTGGGCAAGACTCTGAACTGGATGAGGCCCTCCGCCAGGCCTTCGGGGAATCGGAGGGGGAATCGGGAGCGGAGAAGGCGAAGGAGACTGGCAAGGTTGGGGCTGGTGCCGATCTATCCCCTAGGGGTTCCTCAGCCAGGGTGACTTCGGCGGTGCAAGGTGAACTTTTGTCCTCTGTCGATTCCATTTTCGATAAGGACTTAGAAATATTTTATGGTTCACTTCCGTCCTGGAATGAGATTCAGGACTTATTGCAGTACCCCACTCCTCCGCAGGGTTTGTATAATAGATGTGCCTTCTCACTTTTTTTTTTACTTAACATGTTTCTTGAATTGTGGACCATTGTATGTTCGTAACACTTGTTCTTTATTCCAGGGGCAGGCCAAGTGGTTAAAACGTCAGACGTTCGACACCGCCTCGAACAATTCAAGTTGATGAGAGCTTCTGCGAAGCCTCCCACTGGTCGTACTAGGGACGTGGTCAAATACCGTCCTCTTCTTGGGGTCATTGAAGAGAGCATTCAGAAAAAGAAGAGGAGTCGTTCTTTATTTGAGCCTTCCCCTGGTCCGCAGCTTCCTGTTCAGCCTCCTCGTGATACCACGGAGGAGAGCACGGAGTTAATCCCCCCTCCACCTCCTTCTAAGAATCCCACTGTTATCCGTATAAGGTGTCCTGACGTGCCTCGCGACCCCTTTGCCGGTCATCCTGATTTAGATCCAAGCTCTCGAGACATTTCATTTGATGAGGCCACGGGTGAGCACCTCCTTCCCCGCAACCCCATGGTACGAGTGTTAGACGAGGCTAAGTCTCTAGATCTTGATCTGGTTACCACTCGGGTAGTTACCATGGGAGACGAGGCCAAAGCTAATATCGATCGGGTGGCTGAAGAGACCAAGAAGTTAATGAAGTATCATGCTCAATTGGTCAAGGCCGGGGAGGAGATTGGGAGTGCTAATATTCGGTTGCGGCTGAAAGTTGCTGATCAGGCCGAACAGCTTGCCGGTCAAGCCGTTCAGATTTCTCAGCACGAGGAAGCCTCCAGGCGGCTGAAAGAGACCATGGAAAAGGCTAGTAGGGCGGAATTACGGAAGATGGAGGCCGCCTGTAAGGAGCGGATCGACATGGCCATTGCGACAGTGGATGAGGTTCGGAATGCGGATCTCGAGCAGGTAGAGGAGTTGTCTGGAAGGCTTGAGGCCGTGGAGATGGCTCAAGTCAAGCTAAAGGAGGAGATGGAGGAGATGAGGAGGTCCTTCCAGGCTGACTGCTTGAGATACCGATCAGAGAGGGATGTCGCTGTCGCCAAGTTGCAGGCTTCCGAGGCCCGGGTGAAGGAGTTCGAGGAGAATGAGGGGATGATGGACGAGATGCTGCAGGACATGTACTTCCGCACTTGAAAGGAGGGCAGCTTGTCTTGGATGGATGACTATTCCCGGGTCATGGCCAAGATATATCTTCGAGCTTTAGAGGAGGCCAGGGTCAATGCGGGTAAGGAAGGTGGAGTGGCTTTTAGTCTGGATGTGGTCACTGCTCAGTTCTCGAAAGAGGAGCAAGCGGCGGTGAAGGAGGGGATGCGGTTGCTTGCTGCGGAGGAAGCGGGTGTGCAACTGGAGGATGAGGATCAAGCGGCGGACGCTGGTGAGTTATTCTTCTCTTTTCCTCTTCTTTCTGGGTTTCCATGACTTGATCGTTTATCGTTTGTTTAATGGATTCCTCTTCTGAATTGGACAGGTGGAACTTCCGATCAACATGCTGGGGGCTCCGGCCCTGCGGCCAAGTAGGCTTGGGAAGTTGGTGATGGTCCGGATTCGGCCGCTTTTTTATTTCTTTTTATCGTTGTTTACGTTAGTCCAAAACATTGATGTGACTGTAATAATATTATTTGCAGAGAATAACTTTGTGTGATTTTATAATATAAGCTGATTTTGTTATGTGTAAATGTTGTTGTCATTTTGATGTGCTGCGTGAGAAGTATAACAATGTATATGTCTGTGATTTTAGTTGTGTTTGATGTTAAGCCTTTGCTTGAAATATAATTTCATGTTTTGCAATGTTAGTGCGACGTATGAATAAGCTATATTTATGTATTTATGTACAAGAGAAGGGAGTACCGCCCTTCATGTTTTATTTGCAGGCGGTGGCTTTGAGCGTCTTGTGTAACTGATCATGGATATATCTGAGTACCTTGCCACCCAGTACGCAGGCTTAGATTCTCATGAGTGAATGCTCCCCATTTGGTTTCCTGTACTTTGGAGTTTGTTATACAGGGTAGGAGAAAAGTATTTAAATGAAATGGAAATATAGAAAAAGTAAAACTTCCAGTCACGGAAGGCCGTCGATGTGCTTAAGTTCGTAGCAAACGGGTTTTGTAGTCACTTTCCCTAGCTGTGGGTCTTGGAGACATTTGTCACCCATCTTACGCCTCCGTGGGGAGTTTTCTTTTTTACCACAGCCGCACTTAAGACACATCGGAGCCGAGATCGCGCACGGTAACTACCCAAACCATTATGGTCGGTAATCGTGGGTATTATTCGATTTACCGTGGCCGGCTAGCGTGGGTGTTGTTGGCCGTGAACTACCCCTGGCTGGCCACACCTTATGTTGGGGCTTAAGGTAGGTTCACAGTTGCCGGCGAGCCGAACGCCGTAATGAGCTGCCATCGGCTATAGTCGGCCTTTATGATGACTTATAATCGGCTCATTACAGTAGGCTTTGAGGGCAGGCGCGAGCAATGAGTTAACCCGCAGCAGAGGGATGCTGGAGCAAAAGAGTCTCATTGGCGAGTGCATAGAATCGTAGCGTACCTGTTAGGCCTTGTCCAAATGAGGCCGTGGTGCGTCTTGAGTGGAGATGCCATAAGAATTTGTTCAACAGAAAAGGATAAAGCTTAACAAGCAGCCAAGATATAAAAGGAACAAGTTAAAAAGAGACAAGATTTTTTAAAGTGGTTCGGCATGAAAATGCCTACGTCCACTGATTCTCTTTGTTAATTCACTTCATATGGGCAGTACAAGTTAAGAAAAGTATCGACGGAGGTGTCGGATGTTCCATGCCCTCTGGAACACCTCTCCGTCCACTGTTGACAAAATATAAGCTCCGTTGTGGAGATCTTTATGAATTACATATGGTCCGTCCCAGATGGGGTCCAGTGCCCTGGGGCGCGGAAAGATTTGCCTGAGGACAAGATCTCCTTCTTGTAAGATGCGATGCTTGACTTTGGAGTTGTATAGCGCTGCCACTTTTTGTTTGTGAGCTGCTGCTTTGAGTGCTGCATCGTTTCTCCTTTCCTCAATCAGATCCAAAGACATGAGGAGGAGTTCTTCGTTTTCTTCTGGATTGTAGTGGATCCTACGGTTGGAAGGAACAATAGTCTCAACAGGGAGCATTGCCTCCGATCCGTATGCCAAAGAGAAAGGAGTATGTCCCGTTGATGTTCTGAAAGATGTGCGGTAGGCCCAAAGTGCCGTAGGAAGTTCGTCCACCCAAGCGCCTTTTGACTTTTCAAGTTTCTTCTTGATTAGGGTTTTGAGAATTTTGTTGACAGCTTCGACTTGCCCGTTTGCCTGAGGGTAAGCTACTGATGAGAAGCTTTTATGAATTCCATGCTCTTGGCACCAGTCGGCGAATTCTTCGCTGTCAAATTGGAGTCCGTTGTCCGATATGATCTTGAGTGGTACTCCGTACCTGCACAGAATATTTTTGATCAAGAAGTTGATAACTTTTGTTGAAGATATTTTATTTAGGGGTTCCGCTTCCACCCATTTGGTGAAATAATCGACTGCCACTATAGCATATTTGGCTCCGCCCCTGCCCGTTGGCAGTTCGCCAATTAAATCAATTCCCCATACAGCAAAGGGCCAAGGGCTGGTCATTTGAGTAATCTCATTTGTGGGTAGTCGAGGAATCTTGGCAAATTTCTTACATCTGTCGCATCTCTTGACGAAGTCTAAGGCGTCTTTGTTTAGTGTGGGCCAGTAATATCCATATTGGAGTATCTTTTTCGCCAGAGTCTGCCCTCCAGTGTGATCTCCGCAACTTCCTTGATGGATGTTGAATAAGATTTCCTTGGCTTCCCTTCCAGCGACGCATCTGAATAAGGGGCTAGAGAAGCCACGCCGATAGAGGATGCCTTCTTGTATTGTGTAGTGGGGAGCTTTCCTCAAAATTCTCCTGACTTCATCACGTTTGTCTGGTAGTGTGCCGTCCTGCAAATATTTCCGGATAAGAGTCATCCAAGTTCCTTCTTCGATTGCAGTTATCAGATTCACTTGTTCGAAACTTGGGGCTAGCTGCCTTGAGATGGCTAGTGCTCCGGAAATGGTGTTATTCTTCATACTAGCTTGCTTTGCTAGTTCATCGGCCTCTTGGTTATCTTCTCGAGGAATGTGTTTGATTAGATAATGGTCCAATTGATCGAGCAGCAGTTTGGTTTTCTTTAGATATGTTGTGAGTCGTTCTCCTCGTGTCTGGAATTCTCCTAGTACTTGGTTTACGACAAGTTGAGAATCACTATGAAGACATAAAGAATTGACTCCAATTTCTAAGGCAAGCTCCAATCCCGCTATTACTGCTTCATACTCCGCATCGTTGTTAGTGGCCGCGAATTCCAACCTTAATGCATAGTACAGCTTTCTTCCCCTAGGGGTGATTATCACAATACCTGCCCCCGAGCCTTGTTCGTTCGATGCTCCATCTACAAAGAGGTTCCACTTGATGTTTTTTGCTATTTCAAACTGATCCTTGCCTTCGTTGGTAGTGAATTCGGCAATGAAATCGGCCATGGCTTGCCCCTTGATAGCGGTGCGAGGATGGTAGGTGACGTCATACTGACTTAGTTCAATGCACCATTTGAGGAGTCGTCCAGAAGTGTCGGGACGATGGAGCACCTGTCTTAGTGGCTGATCGGTTAGAACTCTGATGGAGTGAGATTGGAAGTAGTGTCGCAATTTTCGTGATGCGATCAATAAACAATATGCCAATTTCTCAAGTTTAGGATATCTGGCTTCTGCCCCTGTAAATCTCTTACTTATAAAGTATACCGGGCGTTGTGTGCGGTCTTCTTCTCTTACCAGGGCAGCGCTTAGAGCATGAGATGATACAGCGAGGTATAGGTATAGCTCTTCGCCTTCGTTTGGAGTTGAGAGCACTGGTGGTTTCTGAAGGTGTTCGATCAGGTTAAGGAAGGCTTTTAAGCATTCATCGGTCCACTCGAACTTTCCTTTGTCTTTCTTGAGAGCTTCGAAGAAAGGGACGCACTTGTCAGTTGCTTTGGAAATGAATCTGCTTAGGGCGGCCACCTTTCCGTTTAGGCTCTGCATTTCTTTTCGAGTGGAAGGTATCCCTATTTCTTTTAGAGCCCGGATTTGTTCAGGGTTTGCTTCAATTCCTCTGGCATGGACGATGAATCCTAAGAATTTTCCCGACGACACTCCGAAGGAGCACTTTAGAGGATTCAGCTTCATTCCATATCGGCGAAGTACCTGAAACATCTCGCTCAGGTGGCTTACATGATCGTCGGCTCTCCTGGACTTTACCAACATGTCATCCATATATACTTCCATAGTTCATCCTATTAATTCCGCGAACATCTTGTTGACGAGGCGCTGATAGGTAGCTCCGGCATTTTTGAGTCCAAAAGGCATGACTTTGTAACAATATAATCCCCGGTCAGTGATGAAGCTAGTGTGGTCTTGATCGGGAGCGTGCATGGGAATCTGGTTGTATCCGGAGTATGCATCCATAAAAGATAAAAGTTCGTGCCCGGCAGTGCTGTCCACAAGCTGATCGATTCGGGGGAGCGGGAAGCAGTCTTTTGGGCAAGCGTCATTTAAGTTGGAGAAATCAATGCATGTTCGCCACTTCCCATTAGCTTTCTTTACTAGTACTGGGTTAGCGATCCATTCTGGGTAGATGGCTTCTCGTATGAAGTCATTAGCAAGTAGGTTCTTTACTTCCTCATCGAGGGCTGCTGATCGTTCAGCTCCCATGCTTCTCTTTTTCTGCTTTATCGGTACCTTGGTGGGATCGACGTTCAGCATGTGGCATGCTATGTCTGGGGAGATTCCTGTCATATCGGCGTGTGTCCACGCAAATACATCTAAGTTGTGGCGGAGAAAGTCAATGAGTTGATCCTTCAATTCTGTTTTTAGCTGAGATCCTATTTTTAATAGTCTACTTGAATCATGTTTGTCTACAGATACGAATTCCATGGCCTCCGCAGGCTCAGCGGTAGCCTCCTCCTCCTTATCTCTGGGGTCTAGTTCATTGAAAGGATCGCTGGTGTATCGAAGAGGAGGGGCTTTCTTTAGTTGCTATTCTTCCAGGCTTTTCATGCAGAGAGTAGTCTCTGCATCTTTCCCTTTATTCTTTCTACGGTTATTGCGAAGTTCAGTTACATAGCAATCCCGAGCGGCGTCTTGATCTCCTTCAACTTCTCCTACTCCGTTATCTGTTGGGAATTTCATCTTTAGGCACCACGGGGCTAGGACAATTTGGAAGTCAGACAAGGCTGGTCTTCCCAAGAAGGCGTTGTAGGCCGAGTGGTTTTCTATTAGTACGAACGTTTGTTTACGCACAACGGAGCGGGGATGACTTCCTATTTCGACGAAGAGGTCAAGTTGCCCGAGTGGCATTTTCGCATCTCCAGTGAAACCGTGCAGGGGTTTGTTGCAGGGAGACACATCCTTCATTGACAGCTTCATTTTGTCGAAAGCATGCTTGAATAGGATATTTACGGAGCTTTCTGTGTCTATTAGAATTCGGAAAATTTTAGCTGGACCGAACCAGGCAGAGATGACCATGGGATCCATATGCGGATACTGTCTTCCTTCTAAATCACGCCTACTGAATACGATGTCGTCACTCTCTTTCCGTTTCGGGTGGTGTTCTTCCATAATGGAGTTAACATAGCCTTCAGCATTTCTAAGTGACTTGCCGTATCTTTCCATCTCTGCCCAGCTTCTGTCGGCGATGTGTGGTCCTCCCGAGATGGTATGGACCACTATCTTCTCTTGACTAGAGCCACTGGTGTTGCGATTCCCTCCGCCTACTTTTGGGACGGGTCGCTTTGAGTTCTCATTGGCAGGAGTTGGAGTCCTGTTCTGACCTTTCACATAGCGTTCCAGCCTTCTTCTTCTGATGTGTTCTTCGATCAAGTCTCGGAGATGGTGGCATTCATTGGTGTCATGTCCGTGGGATTTGTGGAAGCGGCAGAACTTTCCAGACTTGAGTGCGTTATCAGATTCTTTCTTGTGCGGGGGGCGCTTGTATCCGAGTTCGCCCTGAGTGGCTAGAAAGTTGTTTTCGATTGTTTCATTCAAAGGAGTGTAGGAGTCAAATCTTGGTCCTGGTCGATATTGGCGTTTTTCAACCTTCCTGCCCCCAGCATTGTCTCTAGATTCATTTCTTCGAGTGTCCTTAGCTGCAGCGGGAACCTTGTCCGAAGTTGTCTTACCTTGTTGCCCTGACTGCCTCTCAGTGGCGGCGTCTTCAAGTCTCATATACTTTCCAGCTTCATGGAAGAAATCAGGTAAAGTAGCTGGTTTTTCCTTAGTTAGTCTTCTAGCGAACTTGGTATCTGGGTGTACACCACTACAGAGGGCCATTAGGGTGAGCTTCTCATCGGCATCTTGGACTGCGGCCGCTGCGGCGTTGAACCGGGTTAGATATTGTTGCAGTGTCTCTCCGGATTTCTGTTTGACATTGGACAGAGAATAAGCATCCTTGGGATGTTCTACATGGATGCTGAACTGGCTAATGAACCTTTCTTTCAACATCTCCCATGAGCTGATAGATCCTTGGGGTAGATGGCAGAACCAGGTGGTAGCTAGATCTGCTAGGAATAGCGGAAAGCATTTACACAGCACCCCTTCTGTTGCTCCGCTCATGAGCATATGCTGGGTGTATCTTTGTAAGTGTACGATGGGGTCGGAAGTTCCCTTGTAAGGTTCCATGGTTGGCATTTTCCATTCCCGGGGGGTGATGGCAGTTTCGATATTGCGGGTGAAGGGGCTGGTGACCCTAGCGCCTATTCCTCGGTCCCTTTGCTCCCGTTGGACGCATTCTCTGAATAATCGTGCCATTCTTTCATCAGAATTTGGAGCGGATAGAAATGAACTTGGTTCTTCCCTGCGGGATTGATCTCGTCCAGATGACCTGTAGGGATGGTATAGTCTATCACTCCTGACGTTATCCAGTGGTTGCCTCTGGCTGCTCGGACGCATGCTAGGACCAGCTACAGTTGCCCCCTGCCTTGATCTTCCCCTGTGGGGTTCTGTTTCGAGCATTTCCATGGGGTCAACTTCGGGCTGGGTTCTAGCTCGGCTCCGTTCAGCGGGGTTTCTATGATTAGGTGGCATGACTGGCTCAGCTACATCCGACCCTCGTCTGGCGCCTCCCCCACTGGGTTCGGTTCCAAGCGCTTCCTCGAGTCGGAGTTCGGGCTGAGTCCGGGCGCCGCCCCTATCATTGTTGTTCCTGTTGATGGCTTCCTCGAAGAGGGAAGACCTTTGCTGTCTCCGAGATCCTCCAGATTGAGATTCATCCCATGATTCAGTGTTGCGGTTGGATTCTTCGACATCCCTCAAGCGTGACATGAGTTGGTTCACCAAAGCTTCTTGTTGGGATGCGAAGCGGTTAGTCACTTCCACCACAACTCTGTCTAGGTCTGCTCTAGTGATTACTGCCGGTTGTTCCGCGGCAGGGGCTGTTGGAATTGCCTGATCTATATGTGGCACTGCTGCTGTAGTGGGATGGTTCTCTTGATCTGGATCCACTGGATTTGGAGCGCTGCTAGTTGCAACGTTCTTTCCCTTGTTGGCATCTTTTCTTGGCCTGGAAGTCATGTTTCCTAGGCAATGAAGGGTGCTATTGGGAAAGAAGGTTGAATGAGGGAGGTTGAAGCTTCGAGTTCGAAGTTCTCGGTGAAAGCACCAAAAATGTTTGCGCAAAAAATGGGCAAACACCTCCAAGTCGTGTGATTTAGTTGATTTTATGTGATTCTTAATGATTCAGATGAGTTGTGTAAATATGAAAAAAGCAGGGGTTGAAATGTAAAAGACACACAGATTTATAGTGGTTCGGCCAGAACGTGCCTACGTCCACTTTATATGTTATTATCTTCTTTGTTTCAGATTACAAGTACAATGCTTTATGTACAAGTATATGAAAGTAGTTTGAAAGTTCCTTCTGTGCTTGAGCTCTCAAACTTGTCCGCCATTGTTGTACCCCTGCCCCTCTATTTATAGAGTGAGGTTGGGGGCAGGGGTCTTGGATGTATATAGCTGCTGGTGGGCCTGGGCTGGAGCAATCTGGCCCGGCAGCGTTCTGGTTCGGCGAGGCTTCATTCGGTCTTGAATGGGTGGTGTTGGACCGGTGATGGAGTGGGATGGAGGTCCATTCGGCATTGAGGTAGGTGGTTGGTCCGGTAGTGGAGTGGGATGGAGGTCCATTCGGCGTTGAGGTAGGTGGTTGGTCCGGTGGTGACCTTGGTTCAGTTGTAGAGGGCTAAGGCATGTTGGTTCGGTGATGGCCTTGGTCCGGTGGTGACCTTGGTTCGGCACGCATGGGAGAGGCCGAATGGAGCTTGGAGAAGGTTGGTTCGGTGGCCGAATGGAGCTTGGAGAAGGTTGGTCTTATGCCGAATGAGAATGCCGGATGGTCTTCCATGCTTGTACCGAGCCTTGTGTTTTCCGAATGAAGCGGGGGTTGCGAGCCCGGGTAAAACTGTGACTTCTTGGTCTCGAGATCTTCTGGGTGAGAATTCGCCCAACATAATCATTTACAGAACATTGATTATGTTCAATAACCATTTATTAAAATTTAAATTCATTGAATTAATTCAATGCTTACATTTGTTTTCATCTATTCAATTGTAGCTAAGTATAAAATCTACATAGTTTCCATTGATTTGCATTTCATTTGATTTATAAATAATTACCTTAATTAACCTTAACGTAGTATTAGATTAAAATTTTCATTGGTTACATCTTATTGAACTAACATTCTTCGATTACCAAATAAATCTACATTAAATTGCACTAAATAGGTAAATTAACTTCAATTGATTTCAAACTAAATTTTACGAACTAAATAAATAAGTAACTTATAACCATTGTTACCCTTAATTTTTGATTACATTTAAAAGTTCATTAATTACAACAAATGTTCCAATAGGCTATATATAATTCTAATTTCATCTTTTATTTGTGCTAACTATTTTATTTTCATTATGCTGAAATTAAGTCACTTATACACATTTAATATCCCAGTTCATTTATTTATCTTGGTTTCAATCCTTTTAAATCAATTGCCATCTTATGCATATAATTAACATTACTATTGATTTTACATTCAAAATTTTTGGTTATTATCTTACTTACATAAGGCAATATTTAATTACATTTAATTGCTATTGATTAAATACATTGGTAACGAACAATAGTTGTCACCATTATACAATTTATAACATTTGTAAATTTATTCTTTACAAACAATTATTACAACAACTCTCATTAAAATACATTTATTCCATTTTCATCCATAACACATTAATTTATTACTTTTTACATCCCACTATAAATCAGTGCACCCATTAATACCACACATATTATAATTCCTTACACAATACTGATCTTATTTAATTACCTTTAGCTATCTATTTTGTACAATAATTAAATGTTTACATTTGTTTCTTATATTTAATTTTATAACCAAGCATAGCATGTTTAAATACAATGAATTGGAGTTTCATTAAGATTGTTGACAATTAACTTGTATTAACATTGTTTCATTTTAATTTAGTTATTATTTCTTTTTTTTTAAATTGGAACGTTCATTCAAGTTCATTAATTATTAACTTGCATTAACACGTTTCCTTAATTTAGAATCAAATACCGTTAACAATGTTTTATTACATTAATCAATTTAATATTTTTCTTTTATTTCTCAAATACAATTTACATTTATTTCTTACAAAATTTTTAATTTTATTTATTCTCATTTATTCATACCATGTAAATTATTTTATTTTAGCGTTCATTTCGATATTAATTTATAAATTTTTTATTTCTACTAAATTTAATTACAAAAATCTCATTAATTTAACCAATTTAAATTATCGAAAATTACGGGTCGTTACAAGAAAAGATGTTGATTTGATTTTACATAATGATGACATAGGAAGAATTGCTTATAGATTGCTCCAATTTCCTCTTATTTTTTGACTTTTTGTCCTACCATAACTTCTTCAATATGACATCAAATGGTGATCTTGTTTTCTTCAAATCACCTGAAATTCTAATGGCTACAACATCCTAGATGACCTTTTTCATCAATTTCGAACATAGCTGTGTCAAAGTACCCAATCCTTGCAAAGCAATTTTTCACTCTGAATTTCTAGTCCGAAAATTACCCTTCTTCTTTTCAAGATAACTGCTTTAAAAAAATTGAAAATGATTGATTCGTTTTTTGATATGATAAAGAAAGAAATTCTTACAACTTTCCTTTTATTACTTTTCGAAATTTGATGAGTTGGTGGCCCAAAAACCAGTAGGAAAATGACCTAATTTTAGGTTCATTTTTCGACAAATAGATGATAACTCGAAGCTCCTCTAACTTCAAGCTACTACCTCACATCCACCCCACACCTCTGGTCGAGCCTACATACACCTGGAACAAGCCCATTTTGAGTGTTTCTAGCACCTAAAACCTTCATTCTTCAAAGCTAGTGAGTCATTGGCAAGTTTAGCTTAAGTTTAGGTAGCTTTTTGAAGAAGTTTGCTAAGTAAATTCCTAATCTTTTGGAAAGAATTCTATTTCCTACGTTGTGTTGATCCTTAGGTGTATGTATGTTATATATAATGGGTCTTGGCGTGTTTGAAATGTGATGATAAGTGCTAACATATGGGTTAGTATTAGAACTTGAATGGATGTGTTATTGCAAAATTTGAAATTGTGTGTATATATATGTATGTATATAGTTTGTTGTATGAATGGGATGTGTAAATATAAAGGGTTGATTTGAAATTGACTACAGTCATGATGGGTTGAAAAAAAAATTGAAAATTTGTATGCTGTCGTGACGGATTTGAGATCGGATTTAAAATCAAATTTCTTTCAAGAGTTTAATGTTTGGATTTTGGTTAAAGTGTGCGTAATTGGTTTTAAAGTGTGAAAATTTACGAAGGTATGTTTCAATAACAAAATTGTATGTTTGTAACAACCCCGGTTTGGAGATTACCATAAATATTAAATTATAATGATGATTATAATTTAATATTGGGATTAATTAAATTAATAGGAAGAAAATGTTGTTTATTTTAATTAACAATGAATTTGGATTAATTTGAGCTATTGAAAATAAATAAATATGGAGAATGATAAGAAATAATTTTTCCTTGTTGAATAATTGATGAACATGAGCAGAATAAAGTTTTTGCTTTATTTCGGGAATTTTTTAGTATAGTTGTTTGACTATATTGGATTTAATATATTGATCATGACAATATTGAGTTTATTGTCAATATTGCCGTTGTATTATTAAAACATAAGAAATAATAATAATTCTTAAGATTTAAATGATAAGCATGTGTGAAATAGAGTTTTTACTTTATTTCATGAATTTTTGAATGTATTGATTTGGATACATTCAATTAAATTTAATAATTTGTCCAACATTGTGTTATTTGCCAATACTGCCATTTTATTAATTAAAACTCAAGAGAATTGATTAATAAAATAATTAATCATAGTAATTATGATTAAAAATGATAAGAAAATATTTATTTGGTGTTAATCATGTAATTACATTTATTGGAGTGTAAAATATATTTATGTTTAACCAATTGTAACAAATTGCAATTTATTTTGCAAAAATATGAAAATTGGTTAAATTGGAATAATATTAATAAAAATGATAATAATTGTGTTTTATCTTTTTACTTGGAATCTAGAAGTTGTAACGGTTCTAACGCACCTAAGTTTGTAAAAATCAGATTTAATATGTATAAGATATGGAGATTTAAACAAATTACATAAATAAAAATTTCATAAACTAAAAAGCAAAGATTTGCCTAAGTCCTAATGGGTTTTATTGTGGAAATTGGATCCTTACCCTAAGCCCAACTGACAGCTCCAGAATGTTGTACGTATCTTTCTCCTCTTCTCCGTTCATTCCTTCTCCAGAAAAAAAGAAAAAAACCCCCATGGCCTCCTCTTTGTAAATTTTGCTCAAATTAAACCAAATCCCAGCTGAAATCAAGAGAATTTAAGTCTAAAATCAATAATAAGGTAATCTCTTAACCAATTCTCATCTCTAATCCATGGAAATTGTAGATTTCAGATATTGTAAATGTTGTTTTGATGATTTTCTTCCATGCATGTCTTTTTCAGCTCCTACAGATAGTTTAGAGGCCACTACCAGCTGAAATACTCCATCTTGAAGCCCCAATCAATCTCCTCCTTCGCTGTAAAGGTAAGTAAAACACTTACAGCAACTATAAGCAAAAGGAATTGCGATGCTTGAAAACATTTTGATGCTTAGTTTGATGTTTTAGACATAAAAACTTTGATTTGAAAAGCCATATTTTGCTGAAACTGTCCATTGTTCTTTTGATCATATCTGGCTCATCCGGTGTCGGATTGATGCCATTCTTTTTTCAGATTGTACTGCACTTGATCTAGTTTGTTCATGTCAAATTTCATCCATTTTTGAGTCCGTTTGGACCTCTGTATTTGCTGTGAAAGTTGCAAACCCGAGAGGGTTTTGCACAGAAAATATATTTCGCTGAATAGTAATTTTGGCATAACTTTTGTGTTTCAAATCGGAATCGGATAATTTTGGATGTTTCGGAAATCTTATTTGATTGGCTACAAATTTTATTTGTTGAGCTTTCTGCAATTTTGAGGTTATCTATGTCAAAATTGAACCTTTCTACTGCTAACCCGAGAGCAAAATCAAACCTGCTCTATTGTTGATGCAGAAATGAAATCTTCCATAACTTTTTCGTTTTTAATCGGAATTTGATAATTTTGGATGTTTTGGAAAGCTTATTTCAGTGGCTACAACTTTCATTTGTTGTGTTTTCTGTGATTTTGAAGTTTGCTATGCTAAAATTGCAAATGTTTCTCGCTGTCCTGTGTTTTGGTTGCATGGACTAGTGTTGATTTTAAACTATTAAAAATGGTTTGCATCTATGAACATGTATATGCAATTTGTATCTCACTAATATGATGTTAAACATTTAATTTTAAACATTTTAAAAGTATTATACTACAATTATTTTATATTTAACCTATATTTTATATATTTTAATCCCGTTTTCTCTTCTAAAATCTTTTATGTATAATTTTAGTTATTTTAATCATTTTTCGTGAATGTTCGGACGTATGAGAAAGTGTATTAAACTATTTAGTAAAAACCGCGAGGTATGGGACTCGTGCGTAATTGCTTTATCGTTTAAATACAAACTTGTACGATCGAAATGAATTCGAGGAATCTTTTGAGATCCTCCAAGATTGTTAACCACTATGTGGTACCTTGAGATTTATTTAGAGCATTTGTCCCGTATTAACAAGTTTAGCTAATATGTGGAAGTAGTCCGAGAACTCCCGATTGGAGTATATTGATTATGGACTATCAAGATTGTAGTGCTCCCGCCGATGAAATGAGGCAAAACCAATTATGGTTGATTATGATTTTATAATTTTGATTAGGTTTTCACTTGTCGATGAAATGAGACAAGTTTGAATTTATTTTTGGTTTATAGTAGCGGAATTGCTACGACTTGATTATTTACATTTGCCGATGAAATGAGGCATTGTGATTGTATTGATTTATGATTTTTTGTAATGTGGAACCAACAAGTGATTAGTAAACCATTAGGTGATAACTCATGGTATGTGACGTGGGTTATACCCTTATGGGTTCCTAGTCTCGATGTTGATACACATTCAAGATTGGACTAGTACTATGAGACCACGAGTTTATTGGGGAATCAAGATTTGAAATTATGCCACAAATCATGAATTTACTATTACTCGGGTCTTTGACGTCACCGATTGGGATTGATTAAATTATAGGCTACGTAGTCGTCAAGATTGTCAAGATTTATCTAGATGACATGATCCCGATCATCACGATTGTTGGTACCAAAGTATAGTACTAGTGGAGATTCAAAAGCACGTGCAAAATTATCTTTTGATGCTTTATGATTTATCAGAATTTGATGATTTCTATAGCCTTATATATATGAATAAGGCGATATTATTTTATGGTCCGTGATTATTTATATCGTTTCATGACTTGTTGGAGATTTATGAGATTTTATGATTTCATGGATGTTATTAATAATTTACTTAACTTAATCACATTTCCCCTTACGCATGACATTAGAATATTAGCTTGACACCTCCCTTGATTATCATTGAACCTTTCATTTATTCTGTTGGGTACAACAGAATGAATGCTTCCCTTTACTTATTATCCTAGAGTTCCTTATCTACTGATGAGTTTAATTGCCTGACCCGTGTGTTTTATTCACTCGGGTCAGACCGAGTTGCAGGTTAGCTTGGATTTCTTTTGCCTCCAGTTCAGCTTGATACTTTTTGTGGGACGCATATATGTATATTTTGGCTAGCTAGTCTTCGTCTTTTGGGACTAGTATATTTTGACACTTAGCTACCTAGTAGTTACTCTTGTATGATGTATTATATGGATATGTATGGTGACGGTTATGTATGTATATAACTGATCTGGGTTTGCTTTTCTGTGACTTTGATTATTCCGCACATTATATTACATTGTTTCTGAAATGCTATATAGCCACCGTAGTGTGCAATAGTTATGCACTAGAAGTGTCAACCACACATGAGGTTATGAAAAAAAAAATTGACACATACTTGACATGTTTAGTTCATAGCTATTGTATACTATGTTGGTTGCTCCTATTTAGCCTTATTCTCTCCGTTAGTAGACAGAATTACTCGTTAATTCCCTTTACTAACGTGGGTCTCGGGGTGGGGCGTTACAGCTTGGTATCAGAGCGTTATTTCATAAAATAATGTAATATACACAGAACAGCACACAAGATATCATACATTTAGTATTATACATCTACATGTGTCATCCCATAAATCACAACCCGTTTCACCTTTACTTATCTTTGTCTTTACCCATGATTCAAGTGTGTCCCTTTTCGATTCCTTTGGGGTAAATAGAAAGGAATACGTCTAGGAATGTATATTTTATTCCGTAGTATTCCTTAATTTTCGCATTCGAATTTCTTATGAATATATATATTTACCCTGTGAATAATCCCACCTTATCTTTTCTTTCAGCTATGTCTGGACGTGGTAGAGGGCGTTCTTCAGCGGCGGGACCGTCCAGTGGTTCCCGTCGTGAAGGCGTATACATGTCTACCGACCAGATTCTAGAGCTTGTGCGGAGCATTCAGCCTCCCACTTCTGGTTCTTATTCTGCTCCGCAGAAGTCTGCCTTCGCACGTATGTGCAGTGACTTTACTCATCTCGGTGGCAAGCCCTTCAAAGGCACCGAGTCTGTTATTGAGGTCGAGGCTTGGCTCAGTTCTTGTGAGCGTATCTTTACCCGTATGGAGATTTCTAGCCGCCATCGGGTTCTTGTAGCATCTAGTATGTTGCAAGAACGAGCCCTTCATTGGTATGATCTTCTGATTTCTGAGGTTGATGAGTCCTCACTTGAGTGGGATCAATTCCGTGAGCGGTTCGAGCTCAAGTTTATCCCTGATTCTGAGAGAGCTACTCTAGCTCGACGTTTCCTTGAGCTTAAGCAAGGAAAGCTATCTGTTTCCGAGTATGTTGCCTCTTTCGAAAGTCTTTCAAAGTATGGTCTTGAGCACATTTCCACTCCTTACAAGAAGAATCTTATGTTCGTTTCCGGGCTCAAGAAGTATTTGAAGAAGGCCCTTATGCTTCGTCTTGAGCTTTCTTTCGAGAAGCTTGTTGATACGGCCCTTCGTCTTGAAGTGGTCGAGAAGGAAAAAGATAGTGATGATGATACTAGTGTTCGGGCCAACCCGAACAAGAAGAAGTTCTTTGGCAAGCCTAAGTCTTTTCCTTCTAAGAAGAAGAAGAAGTTTAGTGGTTCCTCTTCTCAGTCTCAGCCAGCTCTTTCAGCTAAACCATTTGCTTGTTTCAATTGTGGCTCCCCTGATCATCATGTCAGAGACTGACCCAAACCCAAAAGGTGCCTCTATTGCAAGAAAGAGGGACATTTAGTTGCTTCTTGCCCCAAGAAGGGGAAAGGACCTCGTCAGGGTCAGCTTAATGTTGCATCTGCTTCTGGTGGTTCTTCTCAGCCTAAAGGTACATCCTCGTCTATTTTGGAAGGTTCTATTTTATTTCATGATCATTATATTAGAGTGCTCTTCGATACGGGTGCGTCCCACTCATTCGTATCGAAGGAACTCGTTGATGCTTTACAGTTGGATGTGTCTTGCTTGCTTACTTCATTGCGGATTGCTAATCCTATTGGAGGATCCGCTACTTTTAGCTTATATTGTGATGATGTTGAGATTTTGATATGTGGTTATTCCTTCCATGCGAATCTGCACGTGATTCCTTTCCTTGGTTTCGATATGATCCTCGGTATGGACTGGCTAGTTCGATACGATGCCAGGATTCTTTGCATGGAGCGAGTTCTTTATCTTCGACATCCTGATTATCCCGATCAGCTATCTCTCTCGCTTCGTGATTCTGATTGTGACTCTGTGGCTTCCTTATTTGCTCTAGGTTCTCATGACATTGATGGCGATATATCTCTTATTCCAGTTGTTTGCGACTTTGCTGATTTATTTGAGCCTGTTTCTGGTTTGCCTCCTAAGCGATCTATCGAGTTTCGTATTGATCTTATTCCAGGTGCTCAGCCTGTTAGTCGTCCTCCTACGAGGATGTCTGCACGCGAAAATGAGGAACTCAAAAAGCAACTCCTTGAGCTTGAAGCTAAGCATTTCATTCGTTCTAGTTCTTCACCGTGGGGTGCTGCAGTTGTATTCGTGAGGAAGTCCGATGGGACTCTTAGGCTTTGCGTTGACTATCGCAAGCTTAACGAATTAACCATCAAGAATCGTTATCCCTTGCCTCGAATTGATGACATGTTCGATCAATTAAGTGGTGCTAAGGTCTTTTCACAATTAGACCTTGCCACTGGTTTTCGTCAGCTTCGAGTCGCGGAAGATAGTGTTCCTCTCACCGCATTCCGCACTCGCTATGGTTCTTATGAGTGGCTCGTCATGCCGCTCGGATTGACGAACGCACCTGCCTACTTTGTCGATCTTATGAATCGAGTATTCCGGGAATATCTCGATAAGTTCGTGCTTGTTTTCATTGATGATATTCTTGTATATTCAAAATCCGAAGCGGACCATGCTCGACATCTTAGAATTGTTTTGAGTACTCTTCGACAACATCAACTCAAAGCAAAACTTTCTAAATGTCACTTTTGGGAGAAGCAGGTGAAGTTCTTAGGTCATGTTGTATCTTCGGAGGGTATATCAGTTGATCCCTCTAAGATAGAGGCTATTCAGAATTGGAAAAGGCCTGAGAATGTTCACGAGATTCGTTCTTTTCTGGGTTTAGCGGGTTATTACCGCCGCTTTATCAAAGACTTTTCCCGTATTGTGCTTCCATTGACTAGCCTTACGAGAAAAGGAGTTCGATTTATTTGGTCCGATAAGTGTGAGGCTTCTTTTCAACGATTGAAAGAGCTTCTCACTAATGCTCCTGTTCTTGTGGTTCCTCATGGGAACCAAGATCTTATCATTTATACCGATGCCTGCCTTAGTGGTCTTGGCGCAGTTCTGATGCAGAAAGATCGGGTGGTTGCTTATGCTTCGAGACAGTTACGTCCGAACGAGGTTCGGTATGCTACCCACGACCTTGAGCTTGCTGCCATTGTCTTCGCTTTGAAGATTTGGCGTCATTATCTTTTGGGAGAGCACTTCGTCCTTTACACCGATCACAAATCTCTTAAGTATCTCTTTTCACAGAAGGATTTGAATATGAGGCAACAGCGATGGTTAGAGTTTCTCGCCTCATATGATTTTGATATTGAGTATACCCCTGGTAAGGGTAATCGAGTTGCAGATGCGCTTAGTCGCAAGCATTCGGCTGTGGTTTCTATGATGTTAGCCGAATGGGATGTTCTATTGACCCTATCTTCTTGTGATATTCGTGATCGAGCTCCATCGTCTGATTCTCCTGCTTTATTGTTTAGTCTGGACGCTCGTCCATCTCTTTTAGATTGTATTTCAGAGGCTCAGAGGCGTGATGATAGTTGTATGCGTCTCATTCGGTCTTGCTCATCTGAGTCCCGTGATGAGGAATTGCGGGATTATTCGATTGATTCTTACGGTTGCCTTCGGTTGAGGAACCGTATTGTTGTGCCTTCTGATTCAGCACTTAGGCGTGACATACTTGATGATTGTCATCGCTCTAAGTATACCATTCATCCGGGTAGTAGTAAGATGTATTCGGATATGCGTCGTCTTTACTATTGGGAGGGCATGAAGCGTGATGTTGCGAGTTATGTGAGCAAGTGCCCAACCTGTCAGCTTGTTAAGGCCGAGCATCAGCGGCCATCTGGTCTTCTTCAGCCTCTTGAAGTTCCACTGTGGAAGTGGGACCAAGTTTCGATGGATTTTGTCGACGGCCTACCTCGTTCGAGGTCGGGTCATTCTTGTATCTGGGTCGTTGTTGATCGTCTTACGAAGTCTGCTCATTTTATTCCTATTAAATCTAATAGGAATGCCCCTCTCTTGGCAAAGCTTTACATAAAGGAAATTGTACGGTTACATGGTATTCCTTCTTCGATTGTTTGTGACCGAGATCCATTATTCACTAGTCATTTCTGGACGAGTTTTCAGCAAGCTTTGGGTACAAAGCTTAATCTTTCGACTGCTTATCATCCTCAGTCTGACGGTCAGACGGAGAGGGTGAATCGTATTCTTGAGGATCTCCTTCGAGCTTGTATTCTTGATTTTGGTGGTTCATGGGAGGACCACATTCCATTGGTAGAATTCTCTTATAATAACAGCTTTCAATCTAGTATTGGCATGGCGCCGTTTGAGGCTCTTTATTGCAGACCGTGTCGTTCTCCATCTTGTTGGCTAGAATCTGGCGAGAAGCTTATTCTTGGACCGGATTCGATTCGTGATTCCTCGGAGAAGATTTTCCTTATTAGACAGAGAATGAAAGAGGCTTAGAGCCGTCAGAAATCCTACGCGGACAACCGTAGGAGGCCTCTTGAGTTCACTATTGGTGATCATGTCTTTATCCATGTTTCTCCGATGAAGGGAGTGATGCGCTTTAGCTCTACGGAGAAATTGGCTCCTCGCTTTATAGGACCATTTCCGATTATTGAGCGTATCGGTCCGGTTGCTTATCGTTTGTCACTTCCGTCTCACTTATCCGGTATTCATGACGTCTTCCATGTTTCTCAGTTGAGGAAGTGTCTTCGAGATTCTGACTCTATCATTGATCCATCCGAGCAGCTTGAGCTTGAGATCTCACCGAGCTTATCTACCTTTCAACAGCCTATTCGAGTACTTGGGAAGGAGGTGAAGCGCCTTCGAAACAAGAATGTGCCCCTTGTCAAGATTCAATGGTCGGAAAATCCCAATGATTGCACTTGGGAAACCGAAGACTCTATCAAGCATTCTTTTCCGGGCTTTCTTTCTTCTTTTGGTGATGGTGAGGATTTATTATCTCGAGCTATTTCTTGTTTCTGTCGTTTGAATCACTAAATTGTTATAGATTTTTCCCTTAGAAATTGCGTGGATGCAATTTTATCAAGGGGGAGGTCTGTAACAACCCCGGTTTGGAGATTACCATAAATATTAAATTATAATGATGATTATAATTTAATATTGGGATTAATTAAATTAATAGGAAGAAAATGTTGTTTATTTTAATTAACAATGAATTTGGATTAATTTGAGCTATTGAAAATAAATAAATATGGAGAATGATAAGAAATAATTTTTCCTTGTTGAATAATTGATGAACATGAGCAGAATAAAGTTTTTGCTTTATTTCGGGAATTTTTTAGTATAGTTGTTTGACTATATTGGATTTAATATATTGATCATGACAATATTGAGTTTATTGTCAATATTGCCGTTGTATTATTAAAACATAAGAAATAATAATAATTCTCAAGATTTAAATGATAAGCATGTGTGAAATAGAGTTTTTACTTTATTTCATGAATTTTTGAATGTATTGATTTGGATACATTCAATTAAATTTAATAATTTTCCAACATTGTGTTATTTGCCAATATTGCCATTTTATTAATTAAAACTCAAGAGAATTGATTAATAAAATAATTAATCATAGTAATTATGATTAAAAATGATAAGAAAATATTTATTTGGTGTTAATCATGTAATTACATTTATTGGAGTGTAAAATATATTTATGTTTAACCAATTGTAACAAATTGCAATTTATTTTGCAAAAATATGAAAATTGGTTAAATTGGAATAATATTAATAAAAATGATAATAATTGTGTTTTATCTTTTTACTTGGAATCTAGAAGTTGTAACGGTTCTAACGCACCTAAGTTTGTAAAAATCAGATTTAATATGTATAAGATATGGAGATTTAAACAAATTACATAAATAAAAATTTCATAAACTAAAAAGCAAAGATTTGCCTAAGTCCTAATGGGTTTTATTGCGGAAATTGGATCCTTACCCTAAGCCCAACTGACAGCTCCAGAATTTTGTATGTATCTTTCTCCTATTCTCCGTTCATTCCTTCTCCAGAAAAAAAGAAAAAAACCCCCATGGCCTCCTCTTTGTAAATTTTGCTCAAATTAAACCAAATCTCAGCTGAAATCAAGAGAATTTAAGTCTAAAATCAATAATAAGGTAATCTCTTAACCAATTCTCATCTCTAATCCATGGAAATTGTAGATTTCAGATATTGTAAATGTTGTTTTGATGATTTTCTTCCATGCATGTCTTTTTCAGCTCCTACAGATAGTTTATAGGCCACTACCAGCTGAAATACTCCATCTTGAAGCCCCAATCAATCTCCTCCTTCGCTGTAAAGGTAAGTAAAACACTTACAGCAACTATAAGAAAAAGGAATTGCGATGCTTGAAAACATTTTGATGCTTAGTTTGATGTTTTAGACATAAGAACTTTGATTTGAAAAGCTATATTTTGCTGAAACTGTCCATTGTTCTTTTGATCATATCTGGCTCATCCGGTGTCGGATTGATGCCATTCTTTTTTCAGATTGTACTGCACTTGATCTAGTTTGTTCATGTCAAATTTCATCCATTTTTGAGTCCGTTTGGACCTCTGTATTTGCTGTGAAAGTTGCAAACCCGAGAGGGTTTTGCACAGAAAATATATTTCGCTGAATAGTAATTTTGGCATAACTTTTGTGTTTCAAATCAGAATCAGATAATTTTGGATGTTTCGGAAATCTTATTTCATTGGCTACATATTTTGTTTGTTGAGCTTTCTGGAATTTTGAGGTTATCTATGTCAAAATTGAACCTTTCTACTGCTAACCCGAGAGCAAAATCAAACCTGCTCTATTGTTGATGCAGAAATGAAATCTTCCATAACTTTTTCGTTTTTAATCGGAATTTGATAATTTTGGATGTTTTGGAAAGCTTATTTCAGTGTCTACAACTTTCATTTGTTGTGTTTTCTGTGATTTTGACGTTTGCTATGCTAAAATTGCAAATGTTTCTCGCTGTCCTGTGTTTTGGTTGCATGGACTAGTGTTGATTTTAAACTATTAAAAATGGTTTGCATCTATGAACATGTATATGCAATTTGTATCTCACTAATATGATGTTAAACATTTCATTTTAAACATTTTAAAAGTATTATACTACAATTATTTTATATTTAACCTATATTTTATATATTTTAATCCCGTTTTCTCTTCTAAAATCTTTTATGTATAATTTTAGTTATTTTAATCATTTTTCGTGAATGTTCGGACGTATGAGAAAGTATATTAAACGATTTAGTAAAAACCGCGAGGTATGGGACTCGTGCGTAATTGCTTTATCGTTTAAATACAAACTTGTACGATCGAAATGAATTCGATGAATCTTTTGAGATCCTCCAAGATTGTTAACCACTATGTGGTACCTTGAGATTTATTTAGAGCATTTGTCCCGTATTAACAAGATTAGCTAATATGTGGAAGCAGTCTGAGAACTCCCGATTGGAGTATATTGATTATGGACTATCAAGATTGTAGTGCTCCCGCCGATGAAATGAGGCAAAACCAATTATGGTTGATTATGATTTTATAATTTTGATTAGGTTTTCACTTGTCGATGAAATGAGACAAGTTTGAATTTATTTTTGGTTTATAGTAGCAGAATTGCTACGACTTGATTATTTGCATTTGCCGATGAAATGAGGCATTGTGATTGTATTGATTTATGATTTTTCCTAATGTGGAACCAACAAGTGATTAGTAAACCATTAGGTGATAACTCATGGTATGGGACGTGGGTTATACCCTTATGGGTTCCTAGTCTCGATGTTGATACACATTCAAGATTGGACTAGTACTATGAGACCACGAGTTTATTGGGGAATCAAGATTTGAAATTATGCCCCAAATCATGAATTTACTATTACTCGGGTCTTTGACGTCACCGATTGGGATTGATTAAATTATAGGCTATGTAGTCTTCAAGATTGTCAAGATTTATCTAGATGACATGATCCCGATCATCACGATTGTTGGTACCAAAGTATAGTACTAGTGGAGATTCAAAAGCACGTGCAAAATTATCTTTTGATGCTTTATGATTTATCGGAATTTGATGATTTCTATAGCCTTATATATATGAATAAGGCGATATTATTTTATGGTCCATGATTATTTATATCGTTTCATGACTTGTTGGAGATTTATGAGATTTTATGATTTCATGGATGTTATTAATAATTTACTTAACTTAATCACATTTCCCCTTACGCATGACATTAGAATATTAGCTTGACACCTCCCTTGATTATCATTGAACCTTTCATTTATTCTGTTGGGTACAACAGAATGAATGCTTCCCTTTACTTATTATCCTAGAGTTCCTTATCTACTGATGAGTTTAGTTGCCTGACCCGTGTGTTTTATTCACTCGGGTCAGACCGAGTTGCAGGTTAGCTTGGATATCTTTTGCCTCCAGTTCAGCTTGATACTTTTTGTGGGACGCATATATGTATATTTTGGCTAGCTAGTCTTCGTCTTTTGGGACTACTCCTTTATGATCATTTGTATATTTTTGGGATGTATATTTTGACACTTAGCTACCTAGTAGTTACTCTTGTATGATGTATTATATGGATATGTATGGTGACGGTTATGTATGTATATAACTGATCTGGGTTTGCTTTTCTGTGACTTTGATTATTCTGCACATTATATTACATTGTTTCTGAAATGCTATATAGCCACCGTAGTGTGCAATAGTTATGCACTAGACGTGTCAACCACACATGAGGTTATGAAAAAAAAATTTGACACATACTTGACATGTTTAGTTCATAGCTATTGTATACTATGTTGGTCGCTCCTATTCAGCCTTATTCTCTGCGTTAGTAGACAGAATTACTCGTTAATTCCCTTTACTAACGTGGGTCTCGGGGTGGGGCGTTACAATGTTTAAGTAAATTGGATTCGCTTAAAGGTGGATTAGAGCAAACTGCACTCATAGCGACAATCGTTGTGGATGCAGTTCGACAAAAGGTTGAATTTCTATTTCAATTTTTTTTATTTTGAAATTAGTTTACAAAGTTTTTCAAATGTAAGTAGTAAAATAAAAAGTGTTTAAGATTAGTTATTTATTTATTTAATTGATTAATTGAATAATTAATTATTTAATTTAAAAGGAAATTAGCACTCAATTGGTAATTAAGAAGGCGATTAGATGTTAATCATCACTTAAGTTAAGTTAGTGGCTATTAATTGGTTAATAAAATTTTAATTAGTGATTATTGGGGTTAAGAAGTAATTAAATGATTATTAATTATTTAATTAAGATTAATGGTTATTTATTTATTTATTTATTTATTTAATGGATTATTTAATTAATATTTAATTAATTAGAGTTTTACTCTTAAATAATTTAGTGTAACCTTAACCAAGTTGCATTAGGAAGTTAATTAGTAATTAATCAAGCTTATTAAGCCTAACTAGAGTTCAATTATGATTTAATCTTGATTTAAATTGGATTAATTAAGATTTAGCTAGGGTTTATGCTTATGAAATATACTTTTAACTTTTCAAAGGTGATTTTAAAATAAACGGAATGTGTTTTAATTGTTAGCATCGGAATCGATCACTAACACCCTTGATAAAGATTATCTAGAGATATTAATGAAGAAAGTAAATTAAAACAGAGAATTGTATGCTAAATTAAATGCAAAAACAAGAACACCAGATTTATAGTGGTTCAGCGTAACTGGCTACGTCACTTTAAGTTTTGATCTTTATTGCTTTCACAAATGATAGAATACATATACAATCCATACTATAATGACTTGAATACAAGCGCTAAAAAAATAGAATAAGTCTTGAATGCTGCAGAGTCTTCCCAGTGTTCTCGAAAAAAAGGTCTCTTTCACTGTGCCCCTGCCCTTCTATTTATAGGAGAAGATGGTTTAGACTTCCCTCATGGACCTAGGAACAAGGTACCTCGGCCCGTGGTAATTAACTTCTACGCGCCGAGCCATAGATGTCGAACGGAAATTGCCAAACCACACACCCAGGCCGAACGACATTCGTATGCCGAGCGAGGAAGGCGTGTCGAATGGAACTTGTATGCCGAATAAGGTATTGTGCCGAGTGAAGAGTGTAGGTCGAACGAGGCTTGTGCCGATGAGACTTTATGCCGGTCGAGGGGAGATGTCGAATGACTCATTTATGCCGAGCTCGGCCTTATGCCGAGCGAGGCTTCATGTCGAACGAGGCTTCATGCCGAACGACCCTTCCATGTCGAGCGAGGCCTTGTGCCGAGCGACCTTTCCATGCCAAACGAGGCTTCATGCCAAACGAGGCATCATGTTGAATGACCCTTCCATGCCAAGCGAGGCCTTGTGCCGAGTGACCTTTCTATGCCGAACGAGGCTCCATGCCGACCGACTCTTCCATGTCGAACGAGGCCTTGTGCCGAGCGATCTTTCTATGCTGAACGAGACTCCATGCCGACCGACCATTCCATACCGAATGGGGCCTTGTGCCGAGCGATCTTTCTATGTTGAATGACATTCGCACGCCGAACGAGGCCTGTGCCGACAGAGGTATCTATGCCGAGCCTCTTATTACATAGTCAAACAACCAGGTAACACTTGCTCCCCAAAGTGTATCATGTGGACGAACATGATGCGCTTTGATCCACGAGCACCTCGTGCTTCTCATTGAATATAACGATCCTGACTCGGCCTTCGAAAATCGACACCTGTACTTCAATTGTACTCGAATGCCGCAGATTCAAACGCCGAATCTGGCTCGCCGGAGCTTATAACACATCAAGTATAACATTCGATACAACAATGATAAAATATGAATCAATATCAGAGATACAAGATAATAATGCTATAGTAGAATAACAATATGATATAGCAGCGGAACCAAAAAATCTCCAAACAATAACAGCAATTCTAACTCCAAATCACCAATCCAGAAATAGCTCGAACCACCATCAAGTTGCACCAAGCTAAGCAAGGTCAGTCATCTTGACCAAAAACTTCAATATCCAAAGTCTCCAAAGAATTTGAAAGAGAAAGCTAAAAGCTACTGAATGGATATCTACTATCTGAAAAACCCAACTCTAGACTGCCTGTGTGGAAAAATTGTGGGCATCCAGAGTTTAGGAAGGGAACAATAAACTACACGTCAGTCATGAGACTGGTATAAGAAAACAAAACAGTTTGTCATTTAAACAACAACAAAAGAATTTAAAATTGAAATCGGCAATGCTTTTTGGAAAATGAAACTTCCATAAGGCCTCCCGCCACACACACAGTGCAAGCGCACACTTGGAGGAGATTTATCCTTATGACAGTCAAAAATGCTTGATACGCGAAAATCATTTGATATTATTATTAGTGCATGGTGCAGAAAACATTTCGAAAGTATAATATCAATCTTAGCCAGCATACCACAATTTGTCGTATGCCTACTATAACTACCATTTAAGAATGGAAGGTTATACAATTGAAATCGTAAAGGCGCATATTGGATTATTGGTTTTCCAACAATTGGTCAGGCTAAGGAACCTCCCACACCGAAATGGAACGCCTCTGGAAGGACGCCACCGAGAACCTAACCGGATCTCAGCTAAACAAGGTCGACGCTACCTCACACTTTAACCAAGCTGTAACTAGGCAACTAACACACGAGCTATGCCATCCCCGGTCGTTACCGACCTTTATTCCGAGATCCCGAAAACCAACAACCATAAAATAATAAACTTGCAGTAACCATATAAGTTAAATATCTGGGCTGCATACCATGATACCACCTCTTATCTAAAAGGAAATGGACATGCCCTAGGGACGCGACCCCTAAAAACCTTGCCGTAACATTCCTGTTTCGACCATTTATGGTTTATAAGGCTCGACGAAGTCTCATCCACAAAGCTACGCTTTTTCACAAAGCCATGCTTCGATCAACAAATGATCAGCAGCACTTCGTGTGCCACATTACCAAATTGGGAATGTATCACTAATAACCATCAACTACATAACGTCTGAGCTCGTACGTCTCAAAGAAGGGTGTTAAGCTAAGAGAATAAATCTCCGCCACCAAACATAAATGTATTTGATAGAAACCAGCTTTACATCTCAAAGTGTAACGTCGGACACACATCCATACAAGTATGTTCTAGGTTCGAACAGAACCGAAGGAACTTCCGAAGAATCCCTTGCAATCCGGGTAATCCCAATCCCGATCGGACTCCCCATTACATATGGAGATCTCTATACCGTAGCTACTCAGTGCAGAGTCATTCGACAGGTTATCCCATTGTTCTCAAAAACACCCGGTCTTCACCACCGGTCTCCAAATGCTATCCATAACGTCGTGTCATTTATTCAGAATGGGTTATACGACACAAAGGTCCTCTCCCGGCTAAATCGAATAATGAGAGCAATATTTAAAAACATATGGATATTGGGATCTCGATTAAATCACAGATTAAAGCCCAAAACCTTTTATTCAATCGGTTAAAACGAATTACCATTTACAATCTTTTAAACAAAAAGATTCATTTTACAAAGTTTACCAATCTTTCACAAAGATTCATTCATAGCCTTTCAACACAATTGGATTAATTCATCCAAACTTTAAATCAAGATTTAATTCATAGCTTTTAAAACAATTCCATTTCAAGTTGGATTAACTCATCCGGTCTTTAAATCAAAGACTCATTTCATAGCTTTCAAAACAATTCTATTTCAAGTTGGATTAACTCATCCGGTCTTTAAATCAAAGACTCAATTTATAGCTTTCAAAATCATTTCCACAAAACAATTCCATTCCAAATCTTTTATATAAAAGATACACCATTTAAATGCTCTTCAATTTCAAATCAAGGTTTGACTATCTTTCACAAAGATTAGTTAACAGTTTTCAAAACTATTTCAATTCGATTTGATATCTTTCAACACAAGTTCGAAACCCTTTCCTTATATGAAAGCTATTATTAATTGAAAACAAATAGTTTTCGTCTCGGAAAAATCCGATCACATTTATACAAGTTAAAATCTTTGGGTTAAATTCTAATTCCCAAAACAACACTTTAAAAATGGTTTAAAAACCCATATAAACTTGTATAACCTTTTTAAATCATAATTTCCAAACATAGAATTCAATTTTAAATTTTGAATTCAAATTCAAATTAAATTTCAATACTAAATCAAGTTATTCAAAAATAACTTTTATTATTGAAATTCCTTTTCAAAAGCTTTTCACTTTAAACCCAATCCATTTCCAAAACCATTTGGATTCAAAAATTTAATTTTTAAAATTATTTCAAAAATTTGTGACTTAACCGATTTCCACATTAAATCCATATTTGTGTGTGTATAGTGTAGTCCACGGGGTTTTTACACAATAGTGCAACATCAATCCTCACAGATTCAATCATATTAATACTAATAAGCGTTATAACCCATAACACTTATCTTCATTCACAAATTCATAGATAAAGTAAATTTATCAATCACAAAGATTCATCATTATGATTCGATGTGGGTTTCGGATAACCAACTGGAATCTGACTCCCTGTCGCATCGAAATTCAAATGTCGTTTTACGGACCATGGGGTTTTCATATTCACACAACAGTATATTCATCACAGATATAATAGCTCAGCACAAAGGATTTTATATTGCATAGCATCACATCACATATCAAATATATTAATCCATCACACATCATTCAATAACAATCAACCATCTTCAATTAAGATGAATAAATCGTATGGTTTTAAATTTATCAACCACATAATTATTTCATTAGTAATCCTTAATTAATGATTACCCAATTTTAATTACTTCCACTAAATAATTATTTTCAATTAATCATTCATTAATTACTCGATTAATTAAACTTAAATTATTAATTATTTTTTATATTAATTACTTTCATTAAGTAATTAACTTCAAGTAATAAATTTTCTTTAATAAATAAAATTTAACTTAACCTTGAAAAGTTAGTCAACAATTTTAAAACATGCTTTATATAAATTAACTTCTTTAAATATTATTAAGTTTATTAAAAATAAACTTTAAAAATAAAAGTTATGTTTACTAAAAACCGTTTTAAAACTTAGTTCATTAAAAACAATTTATTTAAAAACCTTCTTAACTAATTCTCAAAACTTAGATAACATTAATATAAGAAGGAAATTAGGATTAACAAAACTTGTTTGAAATAAATCGATTTTTCCCTTAAAATTTTACTACTGCTTTTATACCAAATCAAAATCTAAGCCATCCCCGAGTTCACCCCGAGACGAAAACCTATTCTCTTCGAGTTTTATAAAAATCTACCCGTGTGCCAAAAAATTTCCAAACTTAAAATTTTTCTAAGTGTTTACCCGATATACACACAATTTCACTCGAGCCAAACTTTGAGTAAAACACTCAACGACTCGAGAAAAACTCGAGTACTAATCCTTTGCCCACCCAACCTCACCATAAAAAAAAATGAGGAGGTGCACCGTGCATATGCACGGTGGTTCTGACCAACTTCAGTAATCCCTAATGACCTCCTCTCATTGGCGATCGACTTCACGCTAGATTCTGACCATCTAAACTTCCATAATCCCTCGACATCGAAATCGAGCCTTTAAACCCAATCCTGTAATCCATAACCCAACCTGAAACACCCTCGCATACACACCTCCGACCACCGGAGCATCAACAACTCCAGCCACACCTTCGACAACCTCCCAGCTAACATCTACCTGCGTTTCATTGAGCTCGATCAACCAGAGAAGTCATTTCGATCAAAATACACCACCCATTCAAAACTGGGGTTACAAACGAAAATCATTCACCGCGTTCACCTCAATGCTCTGATCATCCTCCGGGCATTTTTCCCAAACTTCTCGACCACCCCTGTATCCCCAGTCGAAGCCCTGACCTTCCCAGTGCCGTCGACCACCAGAATTCCCTCCAAAACCAATTTCAGGTTAACCCAAAATTCCATACTAAATCTCCAACTAGAAATCATGATTGTTGTCTTAAAATTCAAGTTTAAGTTTAAGTATTCAATGTATATTCCTAAATATACAAATTGTTGCAGTTGATTTTTTTTGCTTGATCTCCAATTTCCACTGTTCTTTTCCCTTTCCAGACAAATTTTCAAACTTATACTTTATAAATAAATTTTTAAAAATTTAATTACATTTAAACGCACGACTTTTGTTAGATCCTCTAGTTTAATAATGATCGAAGAAAAAGAATTCAAATTTTGTTGATCAGGCTTATGCCCGTGAACCTGGAATAAAATCCGGATTGATGTGCACAAACATGCACATCACATTTTCCAGATGTAAATATATACATGCAAACTAAATTTTCAATTCAAACACAAATATTAGGCATCACAACAAATTTCAGCTTGAAACACACAGGGTTTACTCACCTGTGTACTGATTAAACAGAGGAGCTGGAATTTGAAAACTGGGGAATGCTTTTAGTAACTGAAACTTTGATCTTGTTTTGAATTTGCTGAGTTGTTTGTTCCAAGTTGAAAAGAAAATGCTCAAGCCATTGATTTGATTTTTGATTACAGATGAAAAGAATGCTTGCTGGCTTTGACTTACATTTGCTTTGATTGTCTTAGGATTTAAGAATGCATGCAGGCAGATTGAAGAAGAATGCTTGCATGCTTTTGAGTTGATTCCAGATTGAAGAAATGTAGGCTAATGATTTGAAAAATGAACTTGCGGGCTTTGGTTTGATTGCTTTCTTCGATTTTCCAGGTTCGATTTTAATCTATACTTGGTTTGTATTGCAACTTTCAAGTTTGAACCTATTCTGGATCATTAGAACAGTCACTTGATTTTTCATCTTACCATCTAGGGTTTGATAATCTTGTTTTTATGTTTTGATTTATTGATCTGAAGCTTTGTTTTAATAAGTTTGAACTTGATATCTGATTTGCTTATTCATTTGTTTTTCTAGATTTAGTTTTCCAGGTTTTGTGAAAAAAAATTGAGAAGGAATGAAACTTGGTTTCTCATTTTGGTATTTACTTACATAATTCAATTAAAGAACACACATGCCACTTGCACTATTTCATTACACTTGTGATTTATTTTAACACTTGTTAAATTCAAACAAAAATATGTAGAGACCTCTCCTTTAATTTATTTACAAATTGTGTTTTAGCCCTTATTTGATTTCAATTTATAAAACATATTTATCTATTTTATATTTACATATATATGTTATGTAGTTTTAAATCTTGTTCTTTTAAAAAGATACCTTTATATCAAAGCTTGAATATTTATTTACATATGAAACTAACTATTTTATTAAAACTTGTTTATATTTTACAACCCAATTCTAATTCATGTACTTATTAATTTTCAAAAGATATATATACCTATATATGTAAGTTTTAAAGCCTTCATTCAAAATTATATAATTTATAAAGAAAAATGAATTGAAAACAATTTATAAATAATCATCCATATATAATTCTTAATTAATAAAGCCTTTTAAATCTAATTTATTTATTAAATCATATTCCAAATACAATTTTTATTTTATCCCCAAATATTCAAATTCATTCTCTATTAATTCATAATTTAACCAAATTAAACCAAAAATATAATATAAATTTCCAAATTAAATAAGTTAAAAAAAATCAGGAATGTTACAGATTCCCCCTTAAGAAATTTTCGTCCTTGAAATTTGAAAGTAGGGAGACAACAAAGGATGGATACACAAAGACAGAGAAACAGTTTTCAAATAAAACTGGGTATCTATTCTGCATTTGACTTACCAAATTAGAATATCACTAATAATTATAAGAACAAACTCATTCAATACAAGACACTCGGGTCACCAGATCTATGAATATACAGGGGTATTGATTAGTTCAAAGGATAACTAACCCCTCGTAGAATATATCGAGACCCAAAAGAACAAAAGAACAGACAAATAGATTTAAAAAAAAATTCCACAATTATCAAACACTAGATATGAATTCCAAACTCAACTCGGAATACCACAAAGCTTACACCAGCTTGTCCTTTTTCGGACTTGGATTCACATAAGAAATTACAACAAAACTTTCCAAAGTTTGGTTTTAACCAAAATCGATTCATTGGTGCAATCAAATTTCACTTCATATTCTTGTTTACCAATTTATCCTAATTAAAGTTTCTAATTCACTAAGGTTAAGGAGAGGTTTAGTCTAGTTACGCAGGGCCACCATCGCCCCAAAACTTCTTCTTCGAGCTGTCATGAAGCAATCAAAGAATTTGAAATCGAATCAAAGGAAATTGAGAAGAAAGTTGTTTCCATGTTGTTACAGGGTATTGACCATCTGTAGTGGTACTTCCCTGTCCCCTATCTCATTCTCTTCTTGCACTCATACTTACTATCAGTGAATAGTAAGAGAATTTACTGAGGCATTCAAACGGATATCTTAGGGATATACTCATTCTAGGGTATACTTCACCCTATCTCTATTGAGTTACTTAATGTGTTATACTCCTTAGCTAAAGTTTCAACCTTCAGCTCTGATACCACTTATAACGATCCTGACTCGGCCTTAGAAAATCGGCACCCGTACTTCACTTGTACTCGAAAATCGAAGATTCAAACGTCGAATCAGGCTCGCCGGAGCTTATAACACATCAAGTATAACAACACAACGGAAGAAAAGAAATGAATATTATTGATATATAACATTCGATACAACAATGATAAAATATGAATCAATATCAGAGATACAAGATAATAATGCTATAGTAGAATAACAATATGATATAGCAGCGGAACCAAAAAATCTCCAAACAATAACAGCAATTCTAACTCCAAATCACCAATCCAGAAATAGCTCGAACCACCATCAAGTTGCACCAAGCTAAGCAAGGTCAGTCATCTTGACCAAAAACTTCAATATCCAAAGTCTCCAAAGAATTTGAAAGAGAAAGCTAAAAGCTACTGAATGGATATCTACTATCTGAAAAACCCAACTCTAGACTGCCTGTGTGGAAAAATTATGGGAACCCAGAGTTTAGGAAGGGAACAATAAACTCCAGATCAGTCATGGGACTGGTATGAGCAAACAAAACAGTTTGTCTTTTAAACAACAATAAAAGAATTTAAAATTGAAATCAGCAATTCTTTTTGGAAAATGAAACTGTCATAAAGCCTCCCACCACACACACAATGCAAGCGCACACTTTGAGGAGATTTCTCCTTATGACAGTCAAAAATGCTTGATACGCGAAAATCATTTGATATTATTATTAGTGCATGGTGCAGAAAACATTTCGAAAGTATAATATCAATCTTAGCCAGCATACCACAATTTGTCACATGCCTACTATAGCTACCATTTAAGAATGGCAGGTTATACAATTGAAATCGTAAAGGCACGTATTGGATGATTGGATTTCCAACAAATGGTCAGGATAATGAACTTCCCACACCGAAACGGAACGCCTCTAGAAGGACGCCTCCGAGAACCTAACCGGATCTCTGCTAAACAAGGCCGACGCTACCTCACGCTTTAACCAAGCTGTAACGAGGTAACTAATACACGAGCTATGCCATCCTCGGTCATTACCGACCTTTATTCTGGGATCCCAACAACCAACAACCACAAAGTAATAAACTTGCAGTAATCACATAGGTTAAATGTATGGGCTCCATACCATGATACCACCACTTATCCAGAAGGAAATGGACATACCCTAGGGGCGCGACCCCTAAAAACCTTGCAGCAACATTCCTATTTCGACCATTTCCGGCTTATGAGGCTCGACGAAGTCTTATCCACATAGCCATGCTTCGATCAACAAATGATCAACAGCACTTCGTGTGCCACATTACCAAATTGGGAATGTATCACTAGTAACCATCAACTACATAACCTCTGAGCTCGTACGTCTCAGAGAAGGGTGTTAAGCTAAGAGAATAAATCTTCGCCACCAAACAGAAATGTATTTGATAGAAACCAGCTTTACCTCTCAAAGTGTAACATCGGACACACATCCATACAAGTCTGTTTTGGGTTCGAACAGAACTGAAGGCACTTCCGAAGAAGCCCTTGCAATCCAGGTAATCCCAATCCCGATCGGACTCCCCATCACATATGGAGATCTCGATACCATAGCTACTCAGTGCAGAGTCATTCGAGAGGTTATCCCATCGTTCTCAAAAACACCAGGTCTTCACCACTGGTCTTCAAATACTATCCATAACGTCGTATCATTTATTCGGAATGGGTTATATGACACAATGGTCCTCTCCTGACTAAACCGAATAATGAGCGCAATATTTAAAAACATATGGATATAAGGATCCCAGTTAAATCCCAGCTTAAAGCCCAAAACCTTTATTCAAATGGTTAAAACAAATTACCATTTCCAATCTTTTAAACAAAAAGATTCATTTTACAAAGTTCACCAATCTGTCACAAAGATTCATTCATAGTCTTTCAGAACAATTGGATTAATTCATCCAATCTTTAAATCAAGATTTAATTCATAGCTTTCAAAACAGTTCCATTTCAAGTTGGATTAACTCATCCAGTCTTTGAATCAAAGATTCATTTCATAGCTTTCAAAACAATTCTATTTCAAGTTGGATTAACTCACCCGGTCTTTAAATCAAAGACTCAATTTATAGCTTTCAAAATCATTTCCACAAAACAATTACATTCCAAATCTTTTATATAAAAGGTACATCATTTAAATGCTCTTCAATTTCAAATCAAGGTTTGACTATCTTTCACAAAGATTAGTTAACAGTTTTCAAAACTATTTCAATTCAATTTGAAATCTTTCAACACAAATTGGAAACTCTTTCCTTATATGAAAGCTATTATTAATTGAAAACAAATAGTTTTCGCCTCGGAAAAATCCATACACATTTATACAAGTTAAAATCTTTGGGTTAAATTCTAATTCCCTAAGCAACACTTTAAAAATGGTTTAAAAACCCATATAAACTTGTATAACCTTTTTAAATCATAATTTCCAAACATAGAATTCAATTTTAAATTTTGAATTCAAATTCAAATTAAATTTCAATACTAAATCAAGTTATTCAAAAATAACTATTATTTTTGAAATTCCTTTTCAAAAGCTTTTCACTTTAAACCCAATCTATTTCCAAAACCATTTGGATTTAAAAATTTAATTTTTAAAATTATTTCAAAAATTTGTGACTTAACCGATTCCCATATGAAATCCATATTTGTGTAAGTATAATGTAGTCCAGGGGGTTTTTACACAATAGTGCAACATCAATCCTCACAGATTCAATCATATCAATACCGATAAGCGGTATAACCCATAACGCTTATCTTTATTCATAGATTCATAGATAAAGTAAATTTATCAATCACAAAGATTCATCATATGATTCGATGTGGGTTTCGGATAACCAACTAGAATCCGACTCCCTGTCGCATCGAAATTCAAATGTCGTTTTACGGGCCATGGGCTTTTCATATTCACACAACAGTATATTCATCACAGATATAATAGCTCAGCACAAAGGATCTCATATTACATAGCATCACATCACATATTAAATATATCAATCCATCACACATCATTCAATATAAATCAACCATCTTCAATTAAGATGAATAAATCGTATGGTTTTAAATTTATCAACCATATAATTACTTTCATTAGTAATCTTTAATTAATGATTATCCAATTTATTTACTTCCACTAAGTAATTATTGAAATAATCATTCATTAATTACTTGATTAATTAAACTTGAATTATTAATTAATTTATTAATTGCTTTCATTAAGTAATTAACTTCAAGTAATAAATTTTCTTTAACAAATAAAATTTAACTTAACCTTGAAAAGTTAGTTAATAATTTTAAAACATCCTTTATATAAATTAACTTCTTTAAATATTATTAAGTTTATTAAAAATAAACTTTAAAAATAAAAGTTATGTTTATTAAAAACCGTTTAAAACTTAGTTCATTAAAAAGAATTTATTTAAAAACCTTCTTAACTAATTCTCCAAAACTTAGATAACATTAATATAAGAAGGAAATTGGGTTTAACAAAACTTGTTTGAAATAAATTGATTTTTCCCTTAATATTTTATTACTGCTTTTATACTAAATCAAAATTTGAGTCATCCCTAAGTTCACCCCGAGGCAAAAACCTATTCTCTTCTAGTTTTATAAAAATCTACCCTTGTGCCAAAAAATTTCCAAACTTAAAAATTTTCTAAGTGTTTACCCGATATACACACAATTTCACTCAAGCCAAACTTTGAGTAAAACACTCAACGACTCGAAAAAACCTCGAGTACTAATCCTCTGCTCACCCAACCTTAACAGAAAAAAAAACAACGTGGTGCACCATGCATATGCACGGTGGTTCTGACCAACTTCAGTCATCCCTAATGACCTCCTCTCATCGGCGATCGACTCCATGCTAGATTCCGACCGTCTAAACTTCCATAATCCCTCAACATCGAAATCGAGCCTTCAAACCCAATCCTGTAATCCATAACCCAACCTGAAACAACCTCGCCCACACACCTCCGACCACCGGAGCATCAACAATTCTGGCCACACCTTCGACAACCTCCCAGCCAACATCTGCCTGAGTTTCATTGAGCTCGATCAACCAGAGAAGTCATTTCGACAAAATACACCACCCATTCAAAACTAGGGTTACAAACAAAAATCAATCACCGCGTTCACCTCAATGCTCTGATCATCCTCCTGGCATTTTTCCCAAACTTCTCGACCACCCATGTATCCCCAGTCGAAGCCCTGACCTTCCCAGTGCCGTCGACCACCAGAATTCCCTCAAAAACCAATTTCAGGTTAACTCAAAAATTCCATACTAAATCTCCAACTAGAAATCATGATTGTTGTCTTAAAATTCAAGTTTAAGTTTAAGTATTCAATGTATATTCCTAAATATACAAATTATTGCAGTTGATTTTTTTGCTTGATCTTCAATTTCCACTGTTCTTTTCCCTTTCCAGACAAATTTTCAAACTTATACTTTATAAATAAATTTTTAAAAACTTAATTACATTTAAACGCATGACTTTTTCTTAGATCCTCTAGTTTAATAATGATCGAAGAAAAAGAATTCAAATTTTGTTGATCAGGCTTATGCCCGTGAACCTGGAATAAAATCCGGATCGATGTGCACAAACATGCACATCACATTTTCCAGATGTAAATATACACATGCAAACTAAATTTCCAATTCAAACACAAATATTAGGCATCACAACAAATTTCAGCTCAAAACACACATGGTTTACTCACCTGTGTACTGATTAAACAGAGGAGCTGGAATTTGAAAACTGGGGAATGCTTTTGGCAACTGAAACTTTGATTTTATTTTGAATTTGCTGAGTTGCTTGTTCGAAAGGTTGAAAAGAAAATACTCAAGCCATTGATTTGGTTTTTGAATACAGATGAAAAGAATGCTTGCTGACTTTGACTTACATTTGCTTTGATTGTCTCAGGATTTAAGAATGCATGCAGGCAGATTGAAGAAGAATGCTTGCATGCTTTTGAGTTGATTCCAGATTGAAGAAATGTAGGCTAATGATTTGAAAAACAAACTTGTAGGCTCTGGTTTGATTGCTTTCTTCGATTTTCCAGATTTTATTTTAATCTATACTTGGTTTGTATTGCAACTTTCAAGTTTGAATCTGTTCTGGATCATTCGAACAGTCACTTGATTTTTCATCTTACCTTCCAGGTTTTGATAATCTTGTTTTTCTGTTTTGATTTATTGATCTGAAGCTTTGTTTTGATAAGTTTGAACTTGATATCTGATTTGCTTATTCATTTGTTTTTCTGGATTTAGTTTTCCAGGTTTTGTGAAAAAAATTGAGAAGGAATGAAACTTGGTTTCTCATTTTGATATTTACTTACATAATTCAATTAAAGAACACACTTGCCACTTGTACCATTTCATTACACTTATGATTTATTTTAACACTTGTTAAATTCAAACAAAATTATGTAGAGACCTCTCCTTTAATTTATTTACAAATTATGTTTTAGCCCTTATTTGATTTCAATTTATAAAACATATTTATATGTTTTATATTTACATATATATGTTATGTAGTTTTAAATCTTATTCTTTTAAAAAGATATCTTCATATCAAAGCTTGAATATTTATTTACATATAAAACTAACTATTTTATTCAATCTTGTTTATATTTTACAACCCAATTCTAATTCATGTACTTATTAATTTTCAAAAGATATATATACCTATATATGTAAGTTTTAAAGCCTTCATTTAAAATTATATAATTTATAAAGGAAAATGAATTGAAAACAATTCATAAATAATCATACATATATAATTCTTAATTAATAAAGCTTTTAAAATCTAATTAAATTATTAAATCATGTTCCAAATACAGTTTTTAATTTTATCCCCAAATATTCAAATTCATTCTCTATTAATTCATAATTTAACCAAATTAAACCAAAATTTTATATAAATTTCCAAATTAAATCAGTTAAAAAAATCAGGAATGTTACAGTGAACCATTGTTCTGTCCTCTCGATAGTGATTTCCTACAATCTCCTAAATGCCGAATGAGACATTGAATGCCGATCGAGGCATTGGATGCCGAACGGGCCCTTGTATGCCGAACGACCCCTTGAATGTCGAACGAGCCCCTGAATGCCGAACGACCGAGGTGCCTTGATCGGTTCTACTGGTCACTGTCTATTCGCCTTCCTTCTTTCCTATATAACCCAACACTTCTCCTCTTTCCCCTTTTTAGTTTTACCTCAACTCTATAAGGTTTTTGAAATCGTCTCCCATCAGACTCCTATTAACACCTCAGCATCCCTTTCCCTAATGAACCTGATACGTTGCTTCTCGACTGCCCTTAACAACAGGCCTGAGTTGATTCTAATTCCAAATTGAACACTTCACTAGACTTCGACCCATCCTTCTAGGTATGGACCTCTCAATTGTTCAACTTTCTTCATTTAGGGTTTTTGTACAAGATTCAAATTCACGTTCTTCCTTTAACTCACGAATAATGGAAATCGTGTAGATATGGAAGATGGATCTAAGGTTTAGACGTGCCTTAGAATTAGATGGAGAGGAAGAAGGAAGAGGGTGTCGGCCCAGTAGGAATCGATGAAGGTAGGGACTGTTGGTCGGGGGCGGCGTGCGAGTTGTAGTAGTGGTCGACTGACCATCTAGGAAGGTATTTAGTTTGTTCAAAGAAGTGAGTTGGAGGAAGACGTATGGCTGTGGCTCGGCATGACTTTCACATGCCGAATGATGGAGAGGGATTGTAGGAGTGAGGTTGAAGTTGGTGTTAGCGTGCCGAGCGATGTGGCTTGTTATGACCATGGCTCGGCATGACTCCCTTATGCCGAACGAGATAATAGTGAGTGTAGGATAGAAGTAGGAGTTGAGGGTGAAGTGTCGAGCTATGTGGCTCAGCATGACTTGCCGAATTATTCATCTGTGTCGAGCGATAGAGAGCGAGTGTAAGAAGGAAGTTGGAGTTGGGTTCAACGCAACGAGCGATGCGGCTCGGCATGGCTGTGGCTTGGCATGACTTGCCGCATGCTGAATGGTGGAGAGGGAATGTAGGAGAATGAAGTAGGAAATAAATAGTCGAGTCTCTGCAATGTCATTTGGCATTAAGTCTGCCAGTAGGCCACAACAGTTAGAACCATCTCAACTTGAAAATAATGCATGTTGACTTAACTTACTTTATCTGCCCGAACATATGATAGTAAACAGGGACAAGGACTTAAACAATCAAGCACATGAAACAATCCAGACTGATAACTCCCCTGTCTTGACAACCATAAACTTGAACTCATCTTGACTGAAACAGGTAATAACCTTCGACATACAATGTCGATGCTGAGTTCAAAATAGAAACCATCATACGAAAAGCCCTTAGAGATGGTCAGCGATGACGATCTTCGAAGATGAAAGTCCACAACTTAACTTTATTTCACCAACTTTACGACTTGTAACTCTTTGACACTTATACTTGAATGGTTGCACTAGTTCACACAACACATAGGGGGAGTATTTTTGTTGTTATATCTAATGTAGATTGTTTTTCAAGTATATTTCAAATAGGTGTTTCATTAGATCCAACACTCATTGGAGATGTCTAGGAAATTCAATTCTGTCATGATTTCGGACAGACACAGGCCATCTTCTCAACAAGAAGTAGTGGGAACTTTGAATCCGTCGACTACTCCTATATAAGATATTCCGAGCCCCATGATCGCATCTGTCGACTTGGCTCCCGATGCCTTGGATGTAGCGATCTTTTTAGACAATCCGGTCGATTCTCAAGCTTCGAGAATTAATGAAAGTGCTCATCGTCGCATATGCTCAATACACAGGATTCTTTTTGACGACGTATTGGTTCCATCGGGACATGATCGTCCCCACCTACTACCAGTCGGATATGCGACCTACAACAAATTTATGTGCTGGATCGGTAGCGTGCCGCCATTCAACTCCTTCCTTCATGACCTATTACAGTATATTGAGATCACTCCATCGCAATTACATCCAAACAGTCACGAGTTAGTATACATCACGTGCATTCTCTTCATGAGTGTTCTTTTCAGGCTCCCGACTCCTGGCAATATCCTCTATATTTATCGTTTCAAGAGACGTCAGACAGCCCATATTTTGTTTTTCTAGAGCCACACAACAAGTGTCAAATTATGGCTGAGGCATGGAGCAAGTTCTCAGTACAAGCAGGAATGGTTCTACGTGCGCTATCCTCCCGCCTTTGCAAGGAGATGGGTGGAAGAGAGTAAATCTCTTTTCTGGATCAATACTTGCACTCGGTGGAAATTGCACCTTTTCTAATTCTTTCCCTACTTTTACAGATATTAGCGCACATCCCGAAGGCTCTAGGTATTCTGAAACCATCGAAGCTATCCGAGCTATCCCCGTAGGAGACCGAGACATTAGATCTCTTATTTCAAACGAATCGCTCTCGAAGTTTGGGCTGCTGACGGCAGGTCGTCGAATAAGCCTTCCTCGAGGTGTCACTATAAACGGGTCTGCCTTAGAAAAAGGAAAAAAAATCAAGTTGGACCTTCAGCATGTGATGCCCCTGACACACCTGAGGAGGGAGAGATTAGAGAAGCTAAAACGCCCGAAGTACCGGGTAAGAATGTTAGTCCCAGTCTGGAGCCGGTAGTCGAGGTGCACGATATCGAAGTAACGCCTCCCCCTATGAAGGGAAAGAAAAAATTGACTTACAAATTGAGGAAGAAGACAACGAGTGGAACCTCTAAGGTCACAATCACCCCGGTGGAGAGAGAGCCTTCTCCTCAACGCTTAGAGAGTTCATTGAAAGGATTGTCGAAACTTACTATTCCTGATGATTTGCTTTACTATGTCTTCAATGATCTGGAGTCCCTTAAGCTTCATTCTTCCACGAGAGGCGATGCATGCGATCAAGCCCAAACCCAAGGAGAAAAAACTCCTATTAGTACAGATAAAGAAACTGGTCCGTCAGGGGTAACACTAGGACACACAAAGACACGTGCACTTCACCTTGCACTTAAATTTTAGCCATCACTCTACTCTTTGTTAACTTTTCATTACTCAAATTCTATGCAGGTCATATGGGACGTACTCATGGACTTGATCATGTCCGCGAGTTATCTATCTTTCACCACTCGGGTCAGGATTCGGGCTCTGGAAGACATCGGGATAGAGATGATGGCGGCAATAGGGATAATCACTCTTGAGATTCATCATCTCGAAATAAAACTTATCATCAGCCTTCATATCATTACAATCCTCCTTCTCACTCAGAGCAAGGCAGGGAGAAATCCGGCCACAAGGGGTCCCAGTCCGATGCTTTCTACGATCAACACTCAGGTTCATCCAGCACAAGGCAATCTCGGGAACTCCTTAAGAAATCTGAAGTCTCAAGACCATCTCCCTCTATTCCCGCAACATATCCATCGATATCGGAGAGGCTAGCCGAGCTTAAAGCTAAATTTCCCAAAATATGCTTTGATGGTTTGAAGTTTCTCCCGGTGATCCATCACATTTCGAGACGCATCAAACAAAGCACCATTGGTTGTAACAACAATGTTTACGTTCAACATGACGCGTTTGTCCATTTAGCTGAGAAAGTTTCGAAAGTCCCTATCGAGCGTAAACATGAAATAGATCGCCTAAAGATCGAAGCTATTCATGATAAGGATATCATTATAGCTCAAGATGAAGATCTCTCTCCACACAAGTCACAACTCGAAGCTGCCCAAAAAAGCACTAAAGACACAGTGGAAGCCGTTAAACGTCTGGAGTCATCACATAAGAAAGAAATTAACGAAGCGATCCAATGCTGTGGGGCCTTAGCTTTAGATAAAGATTACACTTAGAAGGAGAGGGATGCATTCGCCCTGTGAGTCAAAGAGTTGGAAGATCTACTCCTCAAAGAGAGAGCGGAAAAAACTACTGCTCAGGAAGAGTCACAACGATATTGCATGAGATAGTTTCTACGCAACTCCTGAAGGCAAAGCTCGACGATGAGCTCTCTAAGGTCGGGATGCTGAAGGATGAAGCCCGTGAACAGGGCAAAAGAATAGCATCCGTGGAGATTGACTCTCGCCTTGAGGCGACTACGAGGCTGGCAGGGAGGAGATCAAATTCCTCTTCGATCCGCTTATAGCAGAATACAACGCCCATGTCCTCATGCATCGGGACTTAACTTTTCTTGGCGAGGGTTACCTCGAGTCTCTAGCCGAGGCATCGGAAAATTTGATAAGGATCAGAAAGGTTGAGTCAGTCACCGAGGAGGTTGATAAGGAGGCTTTTGTAAAATAATTTCTCAAGGGGAACGAGCCTTTAGACTTGTCGTCAGTAAAGGCCCTCTACAACAAAGGTTCCTCCTCATTAAAAGGAAAAGATGACATCGTCGGTCCGTCTGAAACCGAGTCTCTAGCTCCTCCCCCTACTCAATCGATCGGCCGGCCGGTACTTGATCTGTTCGAACACCATGATGGTTTTGACCCGAAAGCCCTTGGCCTTGACATTCATGTTCTATCTCCCATTCCAGAGGGTGAGACTCCTCGGACGGTTGAGAGCTAGCAAGAAACCGGTATTTAACTCTTGTTCTTAAAGTTCAAAGAGTGGTCGTTTTCGGCGAGAGGTTATTGTATTCTAACGTTTATCTCTTGTGATTTTGCATAGGTCGTTCTGATCCTGAACCAACTCCAAGGAGCGATGATGTCAAGGAGGAGAAAGGGAAGGTGAGCGAGGCTACTCACGTGGGAGAGACTCCCGGTCTTGATGCTCAAGTGATTGAGGCGTTTGATGAGGACAAGTCTGAAACTTCGTATCCCGTCGATAAAGTTATGAAATTGAAATCACAGGCGCCTCTGGAAACACTTTAAAAATGATCATGAAGGGGCAACTTGAGGAGGAAAAGAAAAGGAAAGTTGAAATCAAAGTTGAGTCCCGAGTTGTGGATCTAGATGATCTTTTGAATAGGCCTTTGAAAGTCATCCTTCCTGGTGGGTCCAGGCCACTAGAAGTCTCTCGTTCCTCCTCGGATGTTTCTTCCTCATCAAGCAAAGCGTCCAAGCAAAAACGTGTAAGGGAGGAGTCGAATGCGAAAAGGAAGGAGGAAAAGAAACCAAAGAAATCGAAGAAGTAGCTGTTACACTCGTTCAATGAGAGTTAGCTTAGATTATGTAATTATTTTTATTTATTTTCGTAGTCAATGTAGATAGACTTTTGACTCTGAGTTTTGGAGGAGTTGTAATAGAACCTCATTTTGGATTAATAAATAAAATTTAGTTCTTTTGTCTTTCAAACGACTTTTATTGTTTAGCTTGCTGTATAACTGTGGCCGAAACCCAAGGTCTTGCGAGTTACATAAACTTCCAATTCACTTCCATATGGCTTGGAGATTTTTTGGAAATCGTAAGTACTCTGTTTCATGCTATGGGTACTTACAATATTTTTGGTCTGCACTCGAGGGGCTTGTAGATTTCGAATCATTTATACTCTATTCTGCAATCTGGGGGCTTAAAGTACTCCAGTCCGCACTCTGGGGACTTAAAGTGCTCCAGTCCGCACTACGGGGACTTGGAGATTTTGAGTCGTTTATACTCCAGTCCGCACTCTGGGGACTCAGAGTACTCCAGTCCGCACTTTGGGGACTTGGAGATTTTTGGTCGTTTGTACTCTAATCTGCACTCTGGGAGTACTCCAGTCCGCACTCTAGGGACTTGGAGATTGTAAGACGTTTATACTCTAGTCCGCACTCTAGGGACTCAGAGTACTCCAGTCCGCATTCTGGAGACTTGGAGATTTTAAGTCATTTATACTCTAATCCGCACTTTGGGGACTCAGAGTACTCTAGTAAGCACTCTGGGGACTTGGAGATTTTAAGATGTTTATACTCTAATCCGCACTTTGGGGACTCAGAGTACTCCAGTCCGCACTCTGGGGACTTGGAGATTTTAAGTTATTAATACTCTAGTCCGCACTCTGGGGACTCAGAGTACTCTAAACTAAGAGATTTTAAGTCGTTTATACTCTAATCTGCACTCTGGGGACTCAGAATACTCCAGTCCGCACTCTGGGGACTTGGAGATTTTAAGTCCTTTATACTCTTGTCCGCACTGTGGGGACTTAGAGTACTCCAGTCCGCACTCTGGGGACTTGGAGATTTTAAGTCATTTATAATCTAGTCTGCACTCTAGGGACTCAGAGTATTCTAGTCCGCACTCTGGGGACTTGGAGATTTTGAGTCTTTTGTGCTCTAGTCCTCACTCTGGGGACTTAGAGTACTCCAGTCCGTACTCTGCGAACTTAGAGACTTTAAGTCGTTTATGCGCGTTCGTACGTCAGACAAAATAATGTAACTCTAGTTTTTTGCCATAGAATTATCATACACGGAAACATTAATAATTCACAGGAAAAATGGCTTCAAACCTTTATTAATGAAAACAAGCTAAATTCTCTTATTACATGCGGAAAACTAAGAATCAATGAAATAAAAACATACTGAAAATAATCGCAACAAAGATAAATAAGAGCAGACTAATTATAATAATGCCGCAGATGCTCGCTATTCCATGCTCGGGGGAGCGTCGCGCTATCAACGGTCGCTAGCTTGAAAGTTCCCCTTCAAGCCTCCGTTCAACGACGTATGGACCTTCTCATGTGGGATTTAGGTGCGATGGGACCGGGAAAACTTGTTTCAAAACGAGGTCGCCCGCATCAAAGAATCTTGGTCGGACTTTTTCATGATAATATCGAGCAACTTGGTGTCTATATGCAGCCGCTCTTAAATCTGCTTCTTCACATTTTTCATCAATGAAGTCCAGTGATTCCAGCAAAAGATCCCAATTCGTCTTGGGGTCGTAATGAGTTACCCGATGTGACTGAACTTTAAGTTCTACGGGTCTAACATCTTCCGTGCCATATGCCAATGTGAATGGAGTGTGGCCAGTCACGGACTTGTAGGTGGTTCTATAAGCACAAAATGTTGTTGGAAGTTTATCTACCCACTTGCCTTTAGCCTTTTCTAAATGCTTTTTCAATATGGACTTGATTATTTTGTTCACGGCTTCCACTTGTCCATTGGCTTTTGGATGAGCAACTGCTGCAAACCTTTTTACAATGCCATACTTTGGCAAAATTCTTTGAACTCATTGCTTTCGAATTGAGTTCCGTTTCCTGTAATGATAGACCGTGGAAGGCGAAAATGGCATATAATGTTTCGTACAACGAAGTTAATGACCTTCTTGGGGGTGATCATGGCTAAGGGCTTTGCCACTTGGTAAAGTAATCAACTGCGACTATCGTGTATTTCGCACCACCTTTGGATATGCATAGAGAATCGATTATATCGATCCTCCACATTGAAAACGGCCAAGGACTAACCATTTGTGTGAGTTCCATCGACAGAGCTCTCAGGATTTTTGCATACTTCTGGCATTTGTCACATCTCCTTATGTAGTCTCCAGCATCCCAATTTACAGTTGGCCAATAACATCCATAGCGGAGGATCTTCTTTGCTAATGTCTGCCCCTCGGTATGGTCACCACATTCTCCTTCATGGACTTCCTTCAGGACTCGTCTTATCTCATTGTGGGCAATGCATCAGAGTAAGCAGGTGGAGAATCCCCTTCGATACATTATTCCGTCCTGCATTATATACCGTGAAGCCTTACGAATGACTTGTCGTCTTTCGCTCTTTCTTTCGGGAAGGATCCTGTGTAACAAGTATTGCTTGAATGGGGTCATCCATGATTCCTAGATTTCTGTTTCTAACACGAAATCTATCTCCATCATCTTTATGCTCGGAGAATATAAGGTTTCGACAGGAACCAATCCCATCTGTTGTGCATCGCTAGTACTTGCAAATTTTGCCAATGAATCGGTTTCTCTGTTTTGGTCACGCGGGACATGCGAAATATCATAATATTCTAGATATGCTAGCAGCTCTTGAACCCATGCAAGATATGGGGCAAGTCTCTGTCCCTTCGCTTGATCGTCTCCCCTCACCCGGTATCCCACCAATTGTGAGTCACAAAAGATTTCAACCGACTTTACCACTAATTCCCTGATAAGCTTTAAGCCAGCAATCAATGCCTCATACTCGGCTTCGTTATTTGTTGCTGGGAATTCAAGCTTCGAAGCGTAACAAATCGATCGGTTTTCGAAAGTCACAAGAACTATACCAACCCTAGAGCAACGGTCGTTAGATGCCCCATCAGTGTACATCTTCCATCGAACAGGAGGTATGACATTGTGACTATTTGATTTGTCTGACACGGTGAATTAAATGATGAAGTCTACTAGCGCTTGCCCTTGTATAGCCCTTCATGGTAGGTAAGTAATATTAAAATGCAACTCGATATTCCATTTTAACATCCTTTTAGAGGTTTCTGGTCGTTGGAGTACCTATCGTAAGGGTTGATCAGTATAAACACTGATCGAGTGTGTCTGAAAGTACGGACGAAGCTTGCGTGATGCAATCACCAAGCAGTAGGATAGCTTCTCGATCTTGGGATAATTTCTTTCGACCCCCGTTAAACGTATACTGATTTTTGAACTCGATCCTCCTTGCGAATCAAAGCCCTACTGATAGCATGTTGAGATACAACCAAGTACACATATAACATTTCATGGTCTACTAGTTTCGACAGCACGGGGGGACTTTCCAAATGCTTTACCAAAGCTCGGAACGCCTCATCACGGTCGGATGTCCATTCGAAACTTCTCTTTCCTTTTTTTATGACATCAAAGAAGGGGATACATTTATCTGTGGCCCTGGATATGAATCGACTCAGCGCAGCCACTTTTTCGTTCAGGCTTTGTACTTTCTTTATTATTTTGGGCACTTGTATGTTGCTTCAATTCCCCATGCATTAACAATGAAACCCAAAAACTTTCCTGACGCAACGCCAAAGGAACACTTCAAAGGGTTAATTTTCATCCCATAATATCTAAGTATATCAAACATCTCCGCTAAGTCTCGAATGTGGTCGTTTGACTGTCGTGACTTCACGAGCATGTCATCTACATAAACTTCCATTATTCTACCAATCTGGTCTTTAAACATTCAATTCACCAGGCACTGATAAGTCGCACCGCCTTTTTCAATCCAAAAGGCATCACTACATAGCAATATAACCCGACATCCATGACAAACTAGTGTGTTCTTGGTCTGGAATGTGCATCGGGATTTGATTATATCCCGAGTATGCATCCATAAATGACAGTAGCTCGTGTCCCGCTGTTGAGTCGACCAGCTGGTCAATCCTGGCTAAAGGAAAACTATCCTTAGGGCATGTTTTGTTCAGATTGGAGTAATCTACGCAAGTTCTCCACTTCTCATTGGATTTCCTCACTGGCACAGGGTCAGACACCCATTTAGGGCAGAGGGCGTCACGGTCGAACCTATTGGCTTTGAGTTTGTCCATGTCCTCTCTGAGAGCAGCGGACCTCTCCGGGTCCATGCCTCTCCTCTTCTGCTTTACTGGTACGTACTTCGGGTTTTGTTCAACATATGATTCGTTATAACAGAAGAAATCCTGCACATATCAGAACGCGTCCAGGCGAAAACATCCAGATTCACTTCTAGGAAATCAGTAAGATCTTCGGCCATTGAGGGGTCGAGTTGTGATCCTATCTTAAGTACTTGCGATGGGTCATCTCGGCTGACTGGAGTGTCAATCGTCAGTTCTGCCGGTGTTTCTTTTACTTCCCTAGGTACCACATCATCATCTCTTGGATCTATGTCTCTATAGATCCAAGAATGTTGCCTGAGCGGGGGCTCGGGCTCTACTTGTCAATTGTCAGTATTCCGGATGCGGACGGAGCTGTCCACAACCTTTCCTTTCTCTCTCCGCTGGGTCTCTCTCAGCTCAGCCACATAACATGCACGACTGGTCGCCTGATCGCCATGCACCACACCAACCCCTTTGTCTGTCGGGAATTTTAAAGTCAAACACCATGGGGCCAAAGCTGCCCTGAACTCTACCAGGGCCGGTCGACCCAGAAACACATTATATGGAGAATCAACATCCAACACTATAAAAGGTAGGATTCGCACCCTCCTAGGCACATCTTGTCCCAGTTCAACTAGTAATTCAACATATCCCACTGCATCAGTCACTGCACCATCAAAGCCATGGATACGGGCTTTAGATGGTTTCAAATCCTTTGTCTCCATCTTCATTTTGTCGTATGCCTTTTTGAAGATGATGTTAACAGAACTTCCACAATCAATTAAAATTCTCTTCACATATGATGGCCCAATTTTTGTGGATATGACCATCGGGTCAGTGGTAGGAGCCTCCACCTTGCCAGCATCTCGGCTCTTGAACACTATATCGTTTGTCATCGTGTGTAATTGTTTAGTGGGGGTCCCATCCTCTATATTCGAACAACACTCATAGTCTGCATGCCTTAAGGAGTTAGCATATCGCTCCATTTCCTGCCAGTTCTTATCTGCAGGATGAGGTCCACCAACTATAGTGTTTACGACCAGTCTACCTACAGTTCGAGCAGGTTCCTTTGGATGACGTGGGGCCGGCCCGCGTCCGAGGTTCGATGTTCCTTGCCTACCTTCCTGCGAGTTCTTGACAAACTCCTGCAACTTTTCCTGTCTAATCAGCTTTCTATGGCATCGTGGAGGTGTCTACACTCCTCTGTATTATGCCCATAACTCTCATGGAAGCGGCACTATTTGCTAGTCCGTTTTTGTTCCTCTGTTGACTCCTTTGTGTGCGACTTTCTGTATTGGAAAGTATTACAAGCTGACAGGTAAATATTCTCCGGAGATGCATTCAAAGGAGTATATTCGTTGTAAGTGGGAATTCTTGACTTCCATTTCCCTGTTTCCCTTTTTCTTTCTGGGATTTCCTCCTCCGGACCCTTTAGATTGTCGGGGCTTATTCTGGACATTGACTTGAACCTTCCCTGAATTGTCATCGGACTATTTTACAACGATATTGCTTTTCACAGTCTCCTGAGTAGGCCTTGGTGCCTTATCTCGCCTCGTCCATCTTGCTTCCTCTCTTCCTATGAATCGATGAGCCTTTGAATAAAAATACTCCAACGTAGTTGGAGGCTTTCCTGCCAACCATTGTCCAAACTCTGAATCCGGATCCATTCCTCGCATTACCACCATCAGAATTACGTGGTCATTAGGGTTGCTAACTTCAATAGCCGCAACATGAAATCTCTATAAGTACTCTTTCAATGACTTCCCCGGAGCCTGGATTACACTAGATAGGGACATCACATCCTTGGGACGAGTGGCATGTATCCTGAACTGTTCCACAAATTTCATCGCCAATTCGTCAAAGTTGGATATAGACCGTGGAGGAAGTCGAGTGCATCACATGGTGGTGATTCCGGATAAAGTAATTGGGAAGCATCTACACTTGGTTGCATCATTTTCTCTAGCCGAATCCATCATCCATTCATACCTCATCACATAATGTCTGGGATCAGTCTTCCTTTCGTAGGACAGGATAGTTGGCATGCTAAACTTCATGGGGTACTTGGCTTGTAGAATAGTATCTGTTAATAGAGTATGACTCCTGGATATCCCCCAATCTTCATTGATTAAGCCTTGATTTTCTCTCATCAACTGTCTGACTATAGCCGATAAGTCTGGGGTTTGTATGGAGGATGGAAGGTTGGACTCTGTTCTACGGGACTTCGGGTTGATGTCTCCTCTGTTGGCGATCTGCCGAACGTGTATCTTGGGGACCAGCTTCATTAGGATCTTGGTGAACCAGGCGTCCGGTTTCCACACATTCTCCAGCTCCTAAGTTTCCTGCTCTAGCTTGGATATGGTCTCCATGATGTAAGTGATCCTTAGTTGATTGATCAGTAGCACATGCTTGTGTAGTTTTAGTTTTTCCGCATCTACGCCTGGGAGGTTCATCGGATGAAGTCGAGCTATCAGAAGATGAAGAGTAAGGAATGGGGCTACCTCCATCATTATGATGCTATTGCTGAGTAAGCTGATTCATGAGGTTAGCGTCAGCTTGAATCTGCTCGTTAATTTGTTTTTTGCTTTCCATGAGTTTTCTCATCAAGTCGTTGAACTCTGTTCTGGTGACAACTTCAATTTGATTTTGGGTGGCAGTTCCTGCACCTAGATTTGCTTGTTGATTATTAGGTCCTATTTGTTGCACGTTAGCAGTCTCGTTGACGTCCACGTTATGAGAGGAAGATCTGGTACGTGGTCTTCCCATAGTAGAGTTATTGATAGGAACTATGAGTAGAATCAACGGACGTCCTGTGAATGACTTGGATCTCCTTCGGGGGATTTATTCGATCTAGTAGCTAAAAAGCAGATTCTAGCGGCCTGAGAATTCGCTTCTCAGTGAAACCACCAAAGTGTTAGCACCAGAATTGGCCACTAACACCCTTGAGAAAGATTATGTAGAGAGATTAATGAAGAAAGTAAATAAAAACAAAGAATTGTGTGCTAAATTAAATGCAAAAATGAGAACACCAGATTTATAGTGGTTCAGCGTAACTGCCTACGTCCACTTTGAGTTTTGATCTTTGTTGCTTTCACAAATGATTGAATACAGATACAATCCGTACTATAATGACTTGAATACAAGCGCTAAGTAAAATAGAATAAGTCTTGAATGCAGCAGAGTCTCCCCAGTGTTCTCGAAAAAAGGTCCCTTTCACTATCCCCCTACCCTTCTATTTGTAGACGAAGATGGGTTGGACTTCCCTCATAGGCCTAGGAACAAGGTACCTCGACCCATGGTAAGTAACTTCTATGCGTCAAGACAAAGCTGTCGAATGGAAATTGCCGAACCACACACCCAGGCCGAACGACATTCGAATGCCGAGCGAGGAAGGCGTGTCGAACGGCACTTGTATGCCGAACAAGGCATTGCGCTGAGTGAAGAGTGTAGGCCGAACGAGGCTTGTGCCGAACGAAACTTTATGCCAGTCGGGGGAGATGCCGAATGACTCATTTATGCCAAGCAAGGCCTCATGCTGAGTGAGGCTTCATGCCGAACGAGGCTTCTTGTCGAACGACCCTTCCATGCCGAGCGAGGCCTTATGTCGGGCAACCTTTCTATGCTGAACGAGGCTTCATGATGAATGACCCTTCCATGCCGAGCGAGGCCTTGTGCCGAGCGACCTTTCTATGATGAACGAGGCTCCATGTCGACCGACCCTTCAATGCCGAAAGAAGCCTTGTATCGACCGATCACTCGATGCTAAATGAAGCTCTATGTCGGCCGACTCTTCCATGCTGAAAGAGGCCTTGTGCCGAGCAATCTTTCTATGCTGAACAACATTCGCATGCCGAACGAGAGGAGGTGCGTCGAATGAGGCATGTACCGATCGAAGTATCTATGCCGAGCCTCTTGTTACATGGTCAAACAACCGGGTAACATTAATAAATTTTCTTTTTCAAAGTAAATCGATTCCATATCAAACGATCTCTTGTCCAGACCCTTAAGTAACCCATATGATTAGGAGAAGTAAATGACATCCGTTAGCAAAAAAACACCATTTTTCTATAGTGTAAGTGATTTGATTGTGTTGACATGTGTTAAGCGGAATAAATCCCCATTTTGCTATAAATTGATTGAACTATTTGGACATCTATTTAGCAGGATAAATCACCATCCTGTTGTTATGTTATTTGAACTTGTATAATTAGTTTTATTGATGTGTTATTCCCTAATTGGATATGAATTGTATTTACATATATGGTAGCTTATGTAAATAATTGGTATGTGACACTACAACAAAACAGGCATTTTACAACGGGCAATGCCCGTTGTAATATGCATTTCGCAACGGGCATGCGCCCGTTGTATTAGGCCTAGTTGTAATAGGTCGACCATATTTTACAACGGGCAATGCCCGTTGTAATACATATTTTTACAACGGGCAAAGCCCGTTGTAATACATATTTTTACAACGGGCAATGCCCGTTGTAATACATGATATTGCAACGGTTTCTGACCGTTGCAAAATGAATGCAAATTTTAAAAAAAAATTACAGCACAGATTTTGAATTCAAATGAATATTTTATTCAAACAAATATTTATTACAATTTTTAAATAGTACAAATTCAAACTCTCACTATTCACTATACAATTTTGATACAAATTTCATTACATCACTATTTTACATTCAGAACCTCACTACATATCACTCACACTCGTATTGTTATCTTCAACTTCTTTCCAGTTAGAATCCAGCATCTGAGCAATCTGCAAAAATATTTACTAACGCAGTAAAATTGAAAAAGAAATATTTTTGCAATATAAAATAAAATGTGAATTTTTTGAAAAGAATATTTGCCTCAGTTATTTGGGTTGTTCGTCATCATTTAAATTTGAATTTTGAATTCATCATACACGAACAACTTGTGACATACACAGTGTATCACTGTATATGCCACAAGGCCGTGCACACCGATATACACTTGATAATGCTACAGGGACAAGTGAGCACAGGTCAAACCCAAATGCAAAGCCGGGTTCAACTCACATGCAATATATTTAAAATCACGACACGAGCACAAGGTCAAACCCGAGTTTTGTTGAATATGCGCTTTGCAATATAAAATGAAACATGATTTTGAAAACATTGTTTGCCTCAGTTATTTGGGTTATTCGTCATTGATTGTATCTGTGCATATCAGCATTTTATCAGGGACAGGTTGTACATAAGTGGCTGCAGTACACACGTATACATTTGTACACGTGTGCACTGCCCCGCCAACTCGTGTGCACAAATCAAACAAAAGCACTGCTAACAATTCAGCACAGTGTCAAACCCAAATAACAAACTGGATTCAACACAATGCAACATGACCGAGCATTGATCAAATCCAGAAACATGATCAACTCAGCAATGAATTTAACCATGAGAGAATGCAAACTACCAACTGTATGCTGGAGTACAAAGAAGATAGTGGCAACATCAAAATAAAAAAAAAATCAGCTGCAACATGAAGAAAGTCATATGTGCAAAGGTCAGACCAAACATGAAGGCTACATGAAGTGTGCAAGTTCAACCTCTTCATTAAAACAACCAAACCAACATAATACTGTTCAATATCCAAGACTCAAGAATGCATCACCATGACACAGTTCCAAACTATATAGAGCTGTCACAACCAAGAACTCAACGAACCAGACACAACAATGCACAAGTGAAGAAACAAATGACAGTGATTCCAACTACTCACAACAATGCGTAGTGACAGTGAACACAGCAACAACAAAGCTACTACAGGAATGCGTCCAGTGACATGCTACAAAATATACAGAAGACTCGAAGATAACTGCAGTATAACTGCAAGTGCAAATGACCAGAACACAATGCCACAATGCAAGTAAATCATGCAAGCTATCTCGACTCAACTCAATTCAAGCTGCATGCCAGAGGTGCAGACGACCACAAATACCAGTGATACGAGTGCATCAGTGAATAATACAACATAGTAAAGAAACAGTATGCACCAGTCCAGGCTACTACATAAAACAATACAATACTGAAGTGATGAAGTGCATATAAACAACTGCAACACACATGCACGACTTATGGCAGTGAAACTCAAGCAAGTCAGACCAACACTGCAACTCAAAATGAAACATGGCTGCAGTTACAAACTAGAATGAAAACTGCACTAATCCAGTTCCAATTTTTTTTCTGAATCAAGTGATACAAGGTCAGGGAAGCAACCAGGATGGAGCAGAGACAAGTAAGGCATAGCTACTACACAGCAACATGAAATAAGACTACAGGTCTCAATAGAGTATGGTGATGCAGTCAACAAGGCAGAGCATAAAAGCATGAATACAGCAAAGTCAGAGACTACAACATCAAAGTGCAGAGCAACATGAACCAACTCCAAAATGTATCACTAACATATACTACAGGGATGAACACATGAGAATGGACAAGGCACAAATCAAGTCCAGCTACAAGTTGCAGACTCAAAGCATCGTGTGGACACAAATAAACACAATGCGCATGCCAACAACAAGTCCAGCAAACATGACACCAAGCTACAAAACTCAATGGCAAATGAAGGCAACAGGAATAAAATATGACAATGCAAACTAATCAATGAGTAACACAGTGAACCAAGCAACAAGTTCATGTTTGAACTAACTCGAGTGCAACAAAGAAGCTATGGTACTATGAAAATGCATGGCAGTACCAAATGATAGAAGAGATGGTCAGAGAACACTATTTCAACAGTATGGCCAAAGTAAATCAACTGGTCAAAGCAAATGTCAGCAACGTGATGAACAAGGTTGAATAATTCACAAATCAGAAATCAAGTTGAGACAAATTGAAACAGTCAATGCCAAGTCGAACCAGCAAAATCAAACCGTGATAAGCAAGGCCAGAATGATTATAAGAGGTTACAATATCAAGTGCAAGTGCAGACGACAGCAACTCAAATCAACACAGGGAAGATACCAGTGAAACAAGTCCAGCAACATGAACAAATGGATGAAGTATGCAATTCGAAAGAATCAGTGCACAACTACATGCAGGTGAATACATGACTGAGAAACAAAATAAAGATCAACAGAACATGAAGCAGTTGAAGTCCAAGCACAAACCCAAGAATATATGCATACACACATACATATGTATGTATGCACATATATTGTGAACAGGTGAATGTGCAGTAGAAAACACAAGACAGTGGCAAGTACAAGTCAGTGCAGAAATCAAGCCGAAGTTAAAGATCAAAATCGTATTTTTAATTAAGTCAAAGAAAATTAATTTGGAAAGAAATCTCTGCATCAAATTTCTTGACTACATATGGTCAGTATTAATACAAATAAGGGCCGAGAAAACAAATATAGGAAGAAATCTTCGAATTAATTAATTCGAAAACAAATACGGAATGCAACAATAATTCACAGTGAAGTCGAAATCATGGAAGAACCAGAGAATTCGAATTGATGACAGTGCATCAAATACGCCTTTGAAAAAGTCAGAAATGAAAAAGGGAAAAGTTTTAATGCCGCGTTAATCAAGATGATCGAACGCTACAGAATAGAAGCCGTGCGCAACAGGTAACAAAAAATTGAGAATTAGGAAAATATTAAATTGATACGAAGGATTTCAAGTGTAACGAGTTCATATAAATTCAACCCGAAGGTATCATCATCGAATATGAGCTAAAATTCACAATCAAACTATCAATCACAAACCCAAGTTCATCATCGGCAAGCAGAGCAACAATCAAATTCAAGCATTCAAGCAAAAAGAAAAGTTACATACCAAATTGAAGCCGAAGCCCTAATTTCACAATCGATCAACAGAGGAGCAAACAATCATAAGCGAAGCAGTGAGCAAGGGCAACAATCGAACATCAGAGAAGCAAGAGCATCAATCATCAGAACGAAGCCCTAATTCGAGAAAGAAGCCGAAGCCCTAATTCGACAAAGAGAGGCCGACATTTTTCACAAACAAAAGAAGGGGACGGTGAACTTCAAGTGGGCCGGCCTTGTTTATTTAAAAAGGGGTTTTAGTTATTTAGTTATTTAGGGTTTTAAAATATTACAGTAAAATACTGAATATTAAATGTAATTACTAATGCATTTGAAACTAAAAGGGGCATTAGTTTCTAAAAATTTTACAGTAAAATTTATATTTCTCAAATTCTGAATTATTTTAATATTTTGAAATTTTAAATATTTTATAAAATTTTAATCTCTTTATTTTATAATTTTATGAAAATTTCAAATTTTTGTTTATAAATTTTACAAATGTTTTTAAGTTTATTTTACAAAATTTCCAAATTTTAAATTATTTGAAATATTAAATATTCTAAGATTTCGGAAACTTTCTAAAATTTTAAGTTATCTTAAAATTTTACTCTTTAATTCTTGAATTTTATGAAAATTTCAAATGTATTTATGAATTTAGTTTAGAATTTTACTAATTTAATTATCTAATATTGAATATTAAATACTGAATATTAAATGTAATTACTAAATAATTGAATATTAATTATAATAATTAAATATTAAGTGTAATTAATAAATATATTACAACGGTCCTGAATGGACCGTTGTAATAGAGATCTATTACAACGGGCAGCAAATGCCCGTTGTAAAAAGGGGCATCTATTACAACGGTCCTGAATGGACCGTTGTAAAAAGAGTCTTGTATAGGGCATATATTACAACGGTCCTGAATGGACCGTTGTAATAGCTATCTATTACAACGGGCAGCAAATGCCCGTTGTAAAAGGGGGCATCTATTACAACGGTCCTGAATCGACCGTTGTAATAGCCTTCTATTACAACGGGCAGCAAATGCCCGTTGTAAAAAGGGCGTTGTAATAGGGCATTTTTGTTGTAGTGTGACTTGGGAATTGAATTGAATTTAAATGGTAACTTAATTAGTACCATTGGGACTGCTTAGCCTCATTTGGAATTTATAAAGTGTGGTTTTGAATTTATTTAAATTCTTTAATTAGTTCGAGACTAAGGGTTTATAAATGGTTTTTCAAGCTATATAATTATTATAATGATATTTATAAATGATAACTTGTATATAGAAAGGGGTTTTACTATTAGAAAGAGTTATTAAGGTGTTTAACAAATGATGTTTTGTAATTGATATTTATTAAGGAGTATAAAATGGTTTGTATAAAGAGTTTTAAAAATAGGAAAAAGGTTTATAAATCATTTCAAAGATTTGGAAAGAGTTTTATAAATTACTTAAAGGTTTATAAAAGTGGGTTATAACTTTATTTTGAAAGCTATAAGTTAATTTAAATATCAGATGAGCTTTTTAAAGTGAATTTTCGATAAAGGATAAGCGGAATGTTTTATTTGGAAGAAATGTTTAGTTATCTAATATGGGATTTGGAAAGAAGAAAACTTTTGTAAATATACTTATACTAATAAGTCAAGTATATGTTTTTGTTTCAAGCCATGAAAAGTAAAATGTTTCGGTAATATACTTATAACATTGAGATAAGTATATAAATGTTTTCCAAGTATAAAAGGAAATGTAAGAGGATTGGGAATAGTATTTTGAAAAAAATCTTGTGATCAGGTTTTATAAAGTGGTTTTATTAATTAAAGAGAATTAGTAAAGACTTAGTGGATCCCATGTGGAAACTAAACCATGATTGGATGTTTGTTTATTTGATAGTTAAATAACCAACTATCAATCTGGACAAAACTTAACTTTGGAAATATCTAAGAGAAACACGAGAATTATATGGTCCAGTTATCGTCGAAGGTGCTATACTGTATGTATAAGCTCGTTTTGTTCTTCTAGGACAAATGATAATGAAATCCGTCCACAAAAGGTTAGGAAGTGAACTCCGCTCTTGCCATTTGTCTATTTATTTCCTAAAGAACTAGGGTTGAGTTTGCTAGAAATATCGAAAGTTGTTTCGAAGAGACCAGGATCAGATATGCTACATGAAAACCACTTCAATCAAACTTAAGCGTTTTGAAATGAGGACATCTTGAAGTATGGGATCGAAGACAGAGCCATTAAAGTGCAAGGGCTCCTTGCTACTAATCCTGAGGGTGGTTCCAAAATAGATGTGGTAGAAGTAGTGCCTTTGGTTTGTCCTTATCCTAGACAACTTGTATGGATGAATGCTGACACTGCATTACTACCTGGAGGGCAGTGTTAGCATTCCAAGAGGGATTTTTATTCAGAAAGGTAAAATGTAGCCTCAAGGCTCATCAACCGAGAATGACTAAAACAGAGGAAATGCACCAAGGCTATGTTGGTCGCACCTATTTGGGTATGCCGTCACCCTTCTAGATACAATACATCTACATATTTATGGATTGGTTGTGCATGAGAGTTCGATGTGAAAAGGGTTGCAAAGCAACCAGGGCGATGAAATATTCAGTACTATCGAGTAAGGGGTAGGTCGGTCTTGTGTTGGCAGGGGTCATTAGGAACGATCCCAATACATTTTCTAAACGTGCACTGTGATGGGGGTTACCACAGTATCCCAGCATTATTTGGAATCCATTCTCCAATACAATCTTTACAATTTTAGTTATATACTAAATATGTTGGAATGTGAAATGCAAGCATTCCAGCTATTTTAATAATTTACTTTCAACCCTTAGACATTATTGTAGTACTAGTGAATTTCTGTAAAGTGTTTTGTTTATCGTAAGGTAAAAACTCATTCGTGTTTACGCGTGGCATGGTCTTACGATATTTTGATTCTAAAAGAGTTTTAAAAGCAACAATTCAGTTGCTTTGAGTTTACTCACACCAAACCCATGTATGACCCCGAGTCTTATTTTCTTTCCCTAAAACTCTTGTGTGCTCAAATTTTATGAGCAACCAAGTGCTTCAGGTTTCTACAGTTGCCTTTTTTTAGAGGAGCTTGGAGCAGGAGGCTTCGTCGATAGGTAGTTATCATGTTTTTCCACTTTATGTTATGTACTCTATGTCAGTTTATAAGGACATACTGTTATAACTGTCTCAAGTAAGAAATTGTATTAGTATGACTCTAATATATCATTTTGTAAATGGCTTTGTAAAGTATTATGTGATTAATATATATTATTCCATTGCGTTGTGAGATTCTATGTTTGTTCGTAGTTCTTCTCTCTTCTATCATCTTCTTTCTTTCCCCTAACGATGGGTGTTTTTGGTCATTTGAATACTCAGCATGTAATATAGTGGACATATTAGTGTCGATTTTCCCAAGATAGAAAGCCTGTTTTGTAACAAATGCTTATCATCATTGGTGGTGGAAAAAAACAGCCTACACTTCTTAAAAAGCATATTATATGTTACTGCAATAATTGATAGAAAATAGCCTACGATTAAGAAAAGAGAAAATAAGTGTAAAAAGCTTGATTTAATCAATTAGAAGTTAGCATATAGATTCATATTATTTGATAAAAGAGAATACGAACTTTCAAATGTTCTCTTTTATATATAATAGAATAGACGTATTCGTAAAAAACACAATTAATACGCTTGGAAATGATAAATTACATTTTGTACAGTCATACTTTACTATTAAAAAATTTGCGTGATAGAATGTCAGTCTCCCAACAAAGGAGAATATGTTATATCTATAAATTAGTGCACAAGAATATGTATATCATGCAGTCATTATTATTAGGATTCTTAAGGAAAAAATATTATTAACAAACAAAACCACGATTCTAGGAAGGTATATGAATACATATTAAGTAAATACATGTAATGAATTTCTTAAACACAAGTCATGAGGTTCTTAATATTTTTAATTTGTAGTAACTTCCACTTGATACAGCAAAAGAGTTTACCAAAAATTTGTTCATACTTGGAACCGAATCTAAAAAAATGATGCGTACAAAACCTGTGTCAATAGTGATGTTTGAATAACTTAATTTTGCATGTTAGTCATGAGTATTTATTTAAGAAAAAAACTAACTATTTCCTAGTGCAGTAGAATGATTAGCTTGCCCATTAAGCCAAAAGCCTCTGGAGTTATTACATGGATAAATGACAAAATATAGGTAATCATATAATTGGTATGAAAATGGGTACGTAGATCTTTTATAAGCCACATAATAAGTGATCGAGTATAACACTAGTAAATAAGTTAAAATTAAGAACCATATTAAATAAATTTTCTTGAACCAACCTTCTTCTTCTTACATCAGGTTTACTGAAGTCTACTTTTCAAGTGCATGTACGCTAGGTCTCGACAGAAAATCCCACTTTAATAATTTTTTCGATAATTTATCAAAGAAGTTGATTTTTTGTATAGAATTGGTATATCACTACTTATTATTCCAAAGTGTTGCACCAAGTCTATGAGCCTATAATCAAATATCACAACATAGCTTACAATAAATGAATAATTTTAGAAAAACTGACCCACGGATATTGTGAAATAGTGAATGGAATAAAGTCACAATACATTATCTAAAGAAATTACATATTAATAAAAAGATTGTGTAGACAATTATGATGTACAAATGGCCTTAGATTAATTATTAATGCCCAAAACATATAGCCTTTGACCATTTTTTATTTTATTTCCAAGATTATAAGTGTAATACCATGAATTCTTGTAGCAGTCTGTCTTTCTTACACCTAAAAACGACACTTAATATATCCTCGTTATTCGTGTGTCGATCATTTAAGTGTTTGAAAGACAAGTTATTTGGGGTGAAGAAAGAAAAGATGGAACATAATCTCACAAAACATGACAAGTAATATACAATATGGACAAGTCATTACAAAAAGAAATGACCTTTATTATACGCAACATCAGAGTACATTAACTTATTATCAGCTGGACATTTATAATATCCCGTCCTTACAATTTAATAAATAAAATTAAAAAACTTCAAGAACAATTAAACTACAGAAGAATATAACATACATGAATACACCTTGGAGAATCTAGCCCGTCTCCTGAAAGCTCAAAGGATCCAGCTAAATATGAAAAATATGCTCGGGCTGACTCGAGCATTATAGGGAAAAAACGCCTGGGTCAGTTCGGTAAACCAACGTGAGAAACTCAAATCACAAGGAATTTTATTTATTTTACTTATAAACTCTTTAAAATGAAAGGTATTTTGTAAGACCACGTCGCTCATAAACACGGACGGGTTTTTACCTTACGTAACCAAAAACATTTTCTATAGAAAATCCAATGATATTATAATAATATCTAGGGTTTAAAGTATTTAATAACCAAGTTGCTGTGATGCATGTTCATGATAGTAATAATAGATATATAATCAAAAATCGAAGGCACTTATTGGAGAATGGATTTCCATCAAATGGCAAGATAAGGGACTAACTTTCGAAAGTAATACACATCTAGATAAAATGTACTATGAGAACGAAAACCTTTCAACCTCGGCATGACAAGACCGGCCTACCCATAATTGGATAGTACCGAATATGATCACCCCTTGGTAGTGATCAACAAGAATAAATGGGAAGCATATGTAGAACTATCGATACTAGATCTTGGAAGGATCATACCCTAATGGGTGCGACCTACGTAGCCTTGCAGCCTACTCTTTTTTAGCCATTACTAAGGTAGGAGGTTTGTGAGGTAATGATTTACCCTTTTAATAGCAAATCACCTTGGTATTCTAATACCATACTCCAGGAAGAGATGCAATGCTAGCATTCATGCATATAAGTTGTTCTAGGATCGAACAAATATTCAATATTTACTATCTTCCATTTTGGAATCACCCTTAGGAAGAATAGTATAGCTCCATAGCATACTTCATCACGAACAACATTAGTTTGGAGTGGATCGGATTGATTCGAAAACCGATGTCTCCAAACTAAGCGATAATTTCCAGCTAACCCAATTTCAATTCTTTAGAAACTAGTATGGACACTTGCTTCGCACACGGACTATTTGTGTTATTGTATACGTTGATATTTTGTTTGAGCATAAATATATAAATGGAAAGCAAGGGCATTTTTGAAATTTCAAAAAAACATCGAGTAAATTAGTTCAACAAATTTTCTTTATTAGTAGTAGAGATATGCAATAAGTACTCGAGTTCTCACCAAGTAACTCAAACATACATAACATATTTCCTAAGTTAAAATAGGTTGGGTTTGACAGTCAGTTATTTAACTATCAAATACACAAACCACGACAATTCAGAGATTTAATTATCCATAGAAACTACTAAGCCTCAAAATAAACCTTTCATTTATTTAAATCTCTTCTAAAATGCATATCATAATTTTCATATACTTATCTCACTAGCATAAGTACATTCACAAAGTATTTTTTAAAGACTTCTTATTTCAAAATAATATTAAAAAGGATAAAAAGAGTTATTCAAATTAAAAATAAAGATAACCTCAAACATTATTCCTTTGGTGTTAAGTGTGGAACGAATGTCCATATCACTAAATTTATGAAGGTCTGAAAGTGACTATACTATATGATCGAGTAATATGGAATATAAGCTAATACTATATATATATGTGAGGAATAAAAATATAAAAGTAAAGAACAGTAATGAAGATGAAACCAAATATTTTTATACTGGTTCGAACTTCCCATTCTACGTACAGTCCCAGACTCCTTTTGAAAATTCTAAGTAGAAGCCCTCACTTAACCCAGAGGAATAGGTTTACACCGCCTGAGGAACCGAACAGGACTTTGACCACCTGAGGAACCAAACAGGACTATGATATAAATGAATTGTTTTCTTGACTTTGCGTGCTCTTGATACAACATAGATTTGTCAAATGATGTACACCCTTCCTATAATCCTTTCCTCAAGTATGATATGTATATTTGTTTGTATGTGAAGATAAGGAAGATATATATTGCTTTAGAAATGGATAATTAAAAGCGTGATTGAAGAAACTTAAAGCAATAAGAGATTCTGAAATTCAAGAGAGTGGATAATAGAAAATTAAGTTAGTTGATCTTGAAAATCATGTTTATTTATAGTAGACAGAGAGTTGCAACCTCTAATGAAAGGCTCTATCGAGCAGCAATGGATGTAACTCTTTGGGAAGAAGAAATCTATTCGTGAAAAGAAGTGTCTCTTCAGAAATATGGCAGTTATCATCAGGACAGTCGACTGGTCGAGGAACATCAATTGACTGAATTTGAAAACATATACATGCACATGTATATGCACAGGGTCAGTCGACTGCCTATGTGCATTCAGTCGACTGATCTTTGAATTTTCATAAAATCGGTTTGAAAACCAATTTAACTTCAATTTAAATAATTTTCGTTGATATGTGAGGGAATGTGAACTACTTGAGGACAGATTTTAACACATATTAACACTAACTTAAACTCTAAAACAAAATTCATACTTGATATACGATCTTCGAGTCTAGCCGCCTTTGTAATTTGTAGTCGTAGTTTGTCAAATATTTTATCATTCTTATGTTGTCTTGATCGTCTTGGCACGAATCAAAACCTGAGATCCAACATTCTCCCCTTTTTGATTGAAGACAACTCTTTTTGATATATTGAAATAAGAGCAAAATGTCGACAAAAATCCTTATGTAACCCCCCTGAATCCGAGACGAAATTTTGTTAAACCTACAAAATTTGTTAGTGCATTGTGATATTTCTTCTCCCCTTTTGTCGTCGACAAAAAAAGATAGATATATAGGAATACACACACATATGATAACTTATAACAATATCAATGATAAACCACCTTCCAATATCCTTTTTCCTCTCTTTTTAAGTGGTGCCTACTAAAAACATAGAATGAACATTGGTACCCACCTTTTGTTAGGCTCCTAAGAGTTATGTCTTTGGTAACCAAAACCAAGAGGGTTCAGAATTCCTTTTGAAAATAAAATCTTTATTTTTTTGAACAGTTTCTATAAGAGATTTTATATATTTGTTTCTAATCAAAGAATTAGTTGTGACTTCCCACCCCAAGACCCACATTAACAAAGAAAATTACATATTAATCATGTTTGCTAATGCGAAGAATTGGGTTGGTTAAGAGCGATCACCTGTAGCCTTGTCTTAAATATCTATTGAATACGTCGACAATTGTTATCTATTTTTTCTCTACTCAAGTGGATCGACATATCCAATAAATACTTAATGCAAAACTATAGGTGGCTAATGGATCTATCAAAACAAAATACCATAACTAAATGAATAACTCATCACAGAACAGCAACAGATATATATATATATATATATATATATATATGTATATGTATGTATGTATATATATGTATGTATGTATATACACACCCTCACATATACAATGAACATCAAAGTGGTATGACGACCACTATATATACATGAGTCAAAATAATATATAATACAAATCATAAGGACAATAACAGCTAAAGAAGATAACCCAACATCCATGCGGAAGCATAATGTAATAACTATATCCAAAAGAAATGCTTAACCGGAAACATACTCGGTCTTGTTTTAGGAACCCAAATATTAATTGATTTAGAATAATTTGGAACTTTTGTAACTGATTTTGCAATAGTATTCCTTTTGAAATTGTTATATAAAGAATTCTTTTTCTTTGGAATACTCTTTAAAACTTGCTCATATCCTAGTCCCCTTTTATTTGAAACTGCCTGAGAATTTTCTATAATTTCAGAAAGATTCTCTCTTCCTTTATTAACATTAAAGACATTTTAGTAATATTATCTAATTTTGTTTTCAGACTAGAAATATCTAATTCCAATATTTTAATATTAGCTTTAAGATCATGATTTTCAACTAAAAGAGCATAATTCTTTTCCTTTTGAGTTTTATTTCTTAACTTAACATTGAGAGTTGAGATGTTGTATTAGAATAAGATTCTTGAGAAATTTCAAGTTCTTCTTCTAAATTTTCTTTCTCATCTCTTAACATATCTACCTTACTTTCAGTCCTATTTAATTTTTCAAGAGTTTCCTTACAGTTTCTTTTGATTCTTCTTAGTTTGTCAAGTGATTCAGAATTTATTTCCATTATATCATCAAAAGTTAGATCACTCACCTCATCATTTATGGCCATAAAACAAACGTTGGCTTGTCCAAGATCGTTGTCTGTGTCACTGTCTGATGAAGAAGATGATTCTAAAACATCCCATGTAACTGAGGAGGCTTTCTTTTTAAATTTGTCTTTCTTGTTCTTAAATTTGTCTTTCTTTCGATCAAGACATCCTTTATAAACGTATCCTTTCTTATGATATTCATAACATTCTAGAGCAGAAGACGATGGCTTGTTGTTGTTATTGCTGCTGAAACTATTCTTGTTATTTCTGAATTTGTTGTTCCTTTTGAATTTCAAAAACTTTTTGAAATTCTTAGCAATGAATGTCATATCCTCTTCATCTAAATCTAATTCATCTACTTGGAATGCTATATTCTTCTTATCTTGTGCTTGTACACGTTTTGCCTGGAGATTGACTCATAAGACCTTAGATTTCCTATCAACCCTTCTTGTTTGATGGTTGAAATGTCGTTAGCTTCTTTGATTGCTAAGACCTTTCGTTCCTACTCATCCATTAATGAGTTGAGGATTTTTTAAAATAATATCAAAATCTGTATAATTTTTCTCCTAATGCTAAGAGAGAATGATATATATCTTAGAATCTAGTGTACAATTTAATTATTGTCCTGCTTCATTTTGAAATTCTGGAACTGATTTTTGAGCATAGAAATCTTACTCTGCTTTACTTTGTTAGTTCCTTCATGTTTAATTTTAAGTGTATGCCAAATTTCATAAGTTGTAGTACACATGCTTACTCTATTAAATTCAGTTTTGTCTAATGCACAATATAGCGTATTCATGGCTATAGCATTTGCAGTAGCATCTAATTTTTATGTGTTAGACCTTTTTTAATATTCAGTAGTTGGTATATGACATTCTGCTTGAGTAATATTCCAATTTTCATAACTGTTAGCTTGCATTTAAATTCTCATTCTAGTAGACCAATAGTTATAGTTCAATCCGTTAAATAGTGGTGGTCGTGCAGTAGATTGACCTTTAAGGAAACTTGTTTTAGTATTGTTTTCCATATTAAAATATTAGATAACTGTGTTACGGTTATAAGAAGACACACTCCAATACCAAATGAAAGTATCTATACTATAGGATCGAGTAATATATAATATAAGCTAATACTATATATCTGTGCAGAATAAAAATATAAAAGTAAAGAGCAGTAATGAAGATGACACCAAAGATTTTATACTGGTTCGAACTTCCCGTTCTACACCCAGTCACAAACTCCTTCTGGAATTCTAACTAGCAATCCTCACTTAACCTGGAGGAATAGATTTACACCGCCTGAGCAACCAAATAGGATTTTCCTACCCGAGCAACCGAACAGGACTTCAATATAAATGAAATGTTTTCTTGACTTTGAGTGCTCTCAATACAACACAGATTTGTCAAATAAAGTACACCCTTCCTATAATCTTTTCCTTAAGTATGATATGTATATTTGTGTGTATGTGAAGATAAGATATATATATATATATATATATATATATATATATATATATATATTGCTTTAGAAATGGAGAATTGAACGCGTGATTGCACGAACTTAAAGCAATAAGATATTCTGAAATTCAAGAGAGAAGAGAAAAGAAAATTAAGTAAGTTGATCTTGAAAATCATGTTTATTTATAGTAGACAGAGAGTCACAACTTCTGGTGAAAGGTTCTATCGAGCAGCAATGGATGTAACTCATTGCGAAGAAGAAATCTATTCGTGAAAAGAAGTGTCTGTTTGGAAATATGACAGTTATCATCAGGTCAGTCGACTGGTCGAGGTACATCAGTCGACTGGTCGAGGTACATCAATCGACTGAATTTGAAAACATATACATGCACATGTATATGCACAGGGTCAGTCGATTGCCTGTGTGCATTCAGTCGACTAATCTTTGAATTTTCATAAAACCAGTTTGAAAATCAATTTAAAAAATTGTCATTGATATGTAAGGGCGTGTAAACTACTTGAGGATAGATTTTAACATATATGAACACTAACTTAAACTCTTTTATACTTGATATATGATCTTCGAGTCTAGTCGCCTTCGTAATTTGTATCGTAGATTTGTCGAATATTTTATCATTCTTATTTCGTCTTGACCGTCTTGGCATGAATTAAAGCCTAAGTTCCAACAAAATCCATTAATGGAAATTCAAATCTCAAATTCTTTTATAATTTATTTCTATAAATCCTTTTAATAAATCTCTTTTATTTATGAAATCTCCTTTATATAAATTCCAAACTCTTTAATAAAACTCTTTATAAAACTCCAAGTTAATTTACAAAACTCTTTTATAAATATCGAAACCATTTATAAACCCTTTTATAAATATCCAAAATCATTTGTAGAACTCTTTTATAAATATCCAAAATCATTTATAAAATTTTCCTTATTTAAAATAAAAATTATTTATAAACTTTAATCAATAAAGTTCCTTTGATAAAATCAATTAAAAACACATTTAAATAAACACGTTATTATTTAAACCATCTTCATTTAATTATCTTAAACCACATTAACAAAATAATAAATTCAAACAATCATTTAAAAAGTATTTAATTTCCTCAAAACACCTTTTATAAAATAATTACTTAACGTGAAACCATTATTAAAAGTAAGATTTACTTTACCAATAATCAGAAAAGGCTTAGTGACCACAATGGATCTCATTTAATAGAGTTTAACTTATCCAATTTATAACATGGGTATTTACATAACAAACAGATATGTAAAAGGAATTAGCCGATAACAATCAATCAACATTTAGGAAAATTTCCAAGTTACTATAATAGTATAACTGGGTTTTATTCCTGTTTAATAGATTTCAAAACATAATCTATTAGTTGAATTATGACAGAATGTTGATTTATTCTGCTAATAGATATCAACTATAATTTAATTAGCAGAACGGTGTTTTATTCTGCTAAACATATGTCACTGGGTTTCATATTCAATTGGGGATACTTAAGGGTGGTCGACAAAAAAAATCCCTTGGATTTAATTTTTTTTTAAAAGAAGGTTACTTTAAGACAAAACTAATCTTCAGAATTATAGTGGTTTAGAACTTTCAAACTTTATTTATTTAATATTTGAATAATATTTAAACTCTTTATTAAATCATAGTTAAACCTTTAATTCAAAAATAATTAACTATTAAATAAATAATCAAATAATAATTATCCTTGAAATAAATAATTAAATAATAGTTAAATAATAATTAGACTTTAATCAATCATCAAATAATAATTTAAGTTTTATTAAATAATAATTAAATATTAATTAATATTAATTAATAAAGCAAATAATCCATGATTAAAACTTAAATAATATATTAAAATTTTAAATGATAATTTAAATCTTAATTATATCTTCAATTAAAATGTTTAGTTAACTAGGTATTTAATAAATAATTAAACCCTTTTCTAATTTTTAAAATAATATATAACATCTAAAATAATAATTAATTGCTAGTTAATCCTTTAATAAATTATTAATTGACAGTTAAACTTAAATTAACTAACTAATTATAATTAACTTTCTTAATTTATTTATAATTATGTACAAATTTCCATTATTAACTAATGATGATTAAGTTCTAATTCCCTTACTTAATAAATTAATTAAATAATCATTAATTAAAAATAATAAATAAATAAAGATTACTTTTTAAATACTTATAATAAGTTTTGAAAATGCTTTGCGAGAAGAATACTTAAGTAAAAACACTTTTTAGATTTTTCAAAACTAGTTCGTTTTACGAACTACACTTATATCGATTATCGTTATGCGACCAGAAATTTTTAAAACTAGAATTCTTATTTTCTAAGTGTAACGACCCATAATTTTCGATCCCGAAAATTCCAGATAGTTATGAAAAAGAAGAAAGAGATAGAAGAAGGAGAAGATCAGAAGCACCAACATCTCACATTCGCAGCGGATAAAATATAATAATAAATAATGATAGTTTACAGAAGAATACTATATCTGTTAATTACATTTAAATACATAAGAGTCATATATATATAGACATTGAATATACACCATTATCATATCACAGATTTACAATAATATAACACAGCGGAAATACTATATATGATCCTGCCATCCACCTCGCCTCCTGAGCTCCAGGACGTCCTTGCTTGAAAATCTGTAATACTCGGTCTGACCCGAGCATTACACCAAAGTAACACCTAGGTCAGGCTGGAAACCAGCGTGAGTAAACCCATCTAATATGGAATACAAACATACAACTTATATAGAACCCGGGGTAACTCAATCCAATTTTTTCAAGTTCACAATATTTTATAGACACAACTTATTTCACACATAGGTTTCTAAGGACGAAAATTTAGATCAAATAGTCCAGTTCACTTAAATCGTTTCATTCCAACCTATTAATCTCACATATCAATTTATAAGAATTCGAAGTGGTTTCGGGTATTTCCCAATACCCGATCCCGGCCTCTTCGAGTCTCATGTCATCCTAATCCAAGTTATCCAAATGAAATACACAACATTTCATATCAGGAATATCAACTCATTCAAAGCATCCAATACCATCCAATCATCCACAACAAATTTGATCACTTCCAAATTAATTCAGTTGATTCTAATTGAATTTCTAACCTCGATTACTTAGATTCCTTCATTTAACATTTATTAATACCAAATCAATTAATAAATCAACCCTTTATGATTGTTCTTAATTAATCACCCTGGATTAATAATTTACAAATTACATTCAAGTAATTATCCTTATTTAATTTCATGATATTAGTTCTTCTTAACCAAATTCAATAAGAAATCTTAATTACTTACATTAATTCTTAATTTCTTATATTAATTAATTCTTCATAAGCCACTTATTATGGATTAATCAATTCCAATTTATCAGTCTTTAATTATATCATAAATTCTAAATTAATGATTTCCAATTGTATTTTAATCAATTCTTTTCATCTAAATTAATTACATTAATTAAACCACAGTATTAATCATACTTGATTTATCTCTAACTGAAATTATCAACCCTTTTATTTACTTCATTAGATGAATCAATTTATCCTTAGTTAGCCATCTTAATTAATCCCTTGATTAATTGCACCAGTAATTATATTTTATTAATTTCATTAAGTAATCATTTATTAATCATCAAATGATTATTCTGAATTACTTACACTTAATTAATTTAACTTAAAATTTAATTTATTAATTCAAACCCTTCATTACTAAATTAATTAACACAATCATTAATTAATTTGAATTAAATAAATTTTCCATTTTAATTACCCCACTAATTAAACGCAACACAAATCATTAAGCCCTTATCAACATTAAGGTGAAACATTTCCTTATTCATGACTTAAGTTTAAAACAATTTAAAACCCAAATACTTCGAGTCAAACCACAATTAACTTGAAAACCAACCAAAAACCTAAAGTCACATCATCATCAGTGCATATCCAATTAATTTAATCATGTAGCCAAATACATAAATTTAACCATTTAAATTTTAAATAAATCCAACAGAGTGAGATTTACTCACCTTTGATGTTAATAGCAATCCCTTTCAATCTTGACTTTGGTTACATCATAATTGTGACCTTGAAAAAAACATTTACAGTTTATTATCATTTGAACTAATCAATTACCACTTAATAAATTTAATTAACCAATAATGTAATTCAAATTATTTCCGTGTTAAACAAATTATTATTATTTATTTATTTATTTGTGACTAAGACAATTGAATAAGTTAACTTAATAAATAAATTTCCATTATTTTAAAATCAAACTAATAAATAAAATAGGTATACATGTATTTCTAAACTATATAGTAAAGAGCAAGCTATATACTTTTTTTTAAAAATCCAATTTTTTTATAAACACTACAGCACTTAAAAAAAATTCAACTTCATCTATATAAAAATAAAATTTCTAAACAATTCAAAATAATAATTTCTTTACTGTAAAAAAAAAATTACATCATTTATTAAAGATCTAATCTTTATTCATTTAAATATTTTTTTGGTTTATGCATATATTAAATTTGAACAAAATAAAATATGAAAACATACCTCACTGTCTTCCCTCAAAACCCTGTCGCCGACCACAACTTCCCAAAAGAAGCTCCTGTGATTCGAAATTGCCACCGCTACTCAACTCGAGCCACAGCCTCGCGTTCGATCGCGACTGCTGTTGCTAACAACCTGACCTTCGATCACCGCCTCACTCGTGATCTTCGCGACATCACAACCACAATCCATCGCCTCACCCTGCTCGACCTTGCAGCCCAGTAGCGACTCGGTCGCAAGTCAAAACCCTACTCCCTAATCGATCGAATCACCTCGCTACCGAACCCTAACGCCACTCGCGAGCTAGCAAACAACTCCATCCCTCAATCGAATTCGAAATCGATCTAGGTCGTAGAAGCTCGAACAAGACCCAATAAAAAATTTTCTTTCTTTCGAAGGCTTTGGCCATTCTTCTCTTTTTTTTAAGTTCGATTCTGCTTGAAGAGGAAGGAGGGGGCAAAGATAAATTATCGATCAGGGGAAGCTTCTTGAGTACACGTTAATAAAAATATCTTTGACCATTTGACTTTAAATTTTATTATATTATAAAACTTCCAAAATGCCTCGTTAATTTCCATTTAAAATTTCAAACTCCTCTTAAGGAATGCCGCTAGGCGATTATAAGGTTTTACCCACGTTTCGAACACGATGGAACGTATTTAGGAGGCTAATTTGATCATATGTGGAAGTTAGCCCTTTTAAATCGATTTAAAATATTTAATTATCGATTTTTATTTCAACGCGTTTCTCACCCGTACGAGCAAACGGTAATTCCAAACTCTATGAAAATTGAAATCCGATAATAACTAACTATTACGGATCCAATGGAACTAGTTTCGTCGAATTCCGAGACTGTACCTCGGAAGGCTATTTTTAAATATCGATTTAAATGATATATTATTAAAATTAAACAAACCACCTTTAAATTAAATTTCAATCATTCTACTATCATCAGTATCATCATTGTAAATTTTATAAGCCTTCAAATTATTTTAAACATGCTTAGAAATTTCAGATTCAGCAATTTACCCAATTTCAATTATTAAATTCAATATTTAAACCATATAATTAAATGATTTAATTATCAAGTAAATATTGATACTTGGAATTTAAGTTAAAGTTAAATTTTAAATGTTTTAAAACAAATTAACAATTTCAATTTAAACTGTTAAAATTTCCGGGTCGTCACTCTAAGTCCTTAAAACATTAACCTTTGGAAACCTTATATACCATAAACATAAAGGTAAGATTTCTAGGAAAACTAACAATTTGAAATTTGAAATCATTTTGCAAATTTAAACTCAAAGTTTAAAAACCTTTACACAAGGGACTCTAAATCGCATAAGCTAGCAAAGAGGCTAACTTTCTTTGCATACAAAACATGTATTCATGTGTGCAACATAAATGATTACATCACAACCACATCGCAACATGTAAGCATTCTATAACCAACATATACAAGTAAAGGCGTTAACTTGCTAATTAACTAACTTTCATTTTCACTTATCACAACATCATATTCATGCATAACAAACACGTACACATCAACATATAACTTAACCAAATTAGCAATAATTAATCAACAAGGTAGACTTTAAACTTAAGTTAGAAAACTAAAATAAATATGGTAGCTTTCTCACCTAAAGCTAACCAAACTACCCAAGGTCTATGCTAACTTTTGCAACCACGTTGAGCTTTGCTTTATTAGAAATGGAACTTTTTTAGGACCTTAAGGGCCAAAAGAGGTTCACCATGTGGAGTGGAGTGCTCGGCCTAGGCTTGAAATGGGTTAGATGGATTTGTTTTAGAGAAGAGAAAGTATAGTAAGAGAAGATAGTGTGTTCACATAGGTTTTTAAAGTTTAAATGAGAGGAAAGAAATGGTTTTTAGCTTTGGAAACTAAGATGGAAGCCATGGAAAATGTTTTAGATCTTAGGAAAGAAGAAATGAAGTTTTGAAATAAAGAAATGAAAATGAAGAACGAGAAAAGTATTAGGAAATTAGTTTTTATACGAACTACATTAAGTGAATCACCAAACTAGCCTTTAGTACTTTGTCGCCCACAACCTTAGTACCACCTCAACTTTCTTGATCCCTGCCTCCTTACTAACGTGGAAAGTGGGTCCCCCTCTCTCTCATGGTTAGCCAAATGCATGTGCACTTTGTGTTTAGACATGTTTCCTCCTAATGTCATGTCATGTTTAAACAATTTTTAATTATATTTCTTTACACTTGAAAATTAAACTCATTTAAATTTAAGTGTATATATATACACCTATATACTAACATACGCTAACTTATTTATACATGCATGTGTCCATTTATGCTATAGAGTTCACAACGTTTTTCGATAACTTTTATCTGATGAATAGTCGAAAATTACGAAAACGAATTCAAGTCACATTTTCGATTTTTCTTCGACTTAAATATATATGTAAACAAATTTGAAAAACTATTTTACCATCGTTTTAATTATATAAAAGAGATTTCATTTTAATAATAAACCCTATTATTTGAGTATTTGAAATCAATTAAATATTCACAAATTAAAGCAGTAAAATCCGGGTGGTTATATGCATGTTGTAATAGTATATGGACATGTGCTATATTCTTCATGCCATTGTGCATGCTACTTGTATTTCATTAACTAAACCCTAACCGTCATCCATCTATTCCTTCCAACATTAAATTGATTTTTCAAGGTGAAAATGATAAACTAGGCGATCTATATGTTGAATCCTGGAAAGTAAGTTTTATTCTTAGATTGATTAATTGATTTTGTGTAAATTATTTGAAGTCGAAATTAGGTTGAAGGGCTTATATTTGCAGGGTAATAAGTTTTAAGCATAACACTTCTGAATAATTAGTTTTAAGGACAATTTAAAGCATAATGATAAATTCATTTATAAGTTATACTAGAAAATGATAAATCCTTTTATCATTATTTCTATATAACTGAAAATGATAAATTCTTTTATATTTTTCCTGCAAAATGTTCTTAAAACTAATTTTCAGAAGTAGTGTCCTTAGAACTTATTACCCTGCATAAATAAGCCCTTGAAGTAAAAGTCCCCTTATTTGAATACGTCTATCAATCTATGTATCCAAAAATAACGAAGCTTCCTCTATTCAAGTAATGATTGTTTCTTTAAAACCTCTACAACAATAATTAGAATAACCATCAAATGAAAATGTTTTTATTATTAATCTGACTATCAGTATTAAATTTGCCTAAATTGATACTATTCGACTATTTGAATAAGGCCGTCAATGCACTAATATGTTGGCCGACAAAGTCTATTAAAGTTTCTTAAGTGACTCAATATTGGTAATATCTATAATGGAAAGTTGAGATATTCTTATGTTTAATTTTTTATTACTTCTGGATTTCTTTCTTTATGCAACATCGAATATTTTAGGTTTGGAACAGGGTTTGATCACACTACTCTACAATCAGTAATGACCATTTGAGCTTTGGTTAAAAAGCATACATTAATGTTGACTTTCTCATTTTTCTTAGTGTAAACTCAGTATTAAATTAACACTAAAGCAACAAATTTGGCTAAGTCCCGATCGAATGCATGCGGCATGCGGTTTAAATGCATACATTTATGCAGGGGTCAAAATACATTTATAGAAATAAGTAATAAATACGAAAAACCTGTTGGGAAAATTGATAGTATTTGCGATTTTCTAAACAATCATGGGCATATATGATTGGCGATAAGCATAGCAGAAAGGTCCTGTAACCTATTTGCTTTTTAGTTATGATTATATCAGGTATTTCTAACTTGTAGATATTAGGCAAAGAAAAATAGTTTGTATGTTGGTATATTATATAAATTAGTAGATACCAGAGTTGCAGAGTTATGTTCTATCAAACAAAAAGTATAAATATGTACAAAAAAAAGGAGTAATTTCATACTTTGGCAAAAAAAAATTAAAACATACTGCCATCCAGTCTTCACACAATGTACTATTTTTCATTCTACTTTGCATTTGCTAATGGGAAGAAAATTTTGCTTTTGCAAAAACTGCATTAACCTTACTATACCCCATAAAAGAATAAATAATAGCATATTCTTCTGATTACTTACATAAGTGCACCTTATTAGCCCATGTATATTGTATGTAAGGCCATTAGTATGTATTAAATCATCTTACTATTTACTTCTAGTATAGTTCAGCCTTTTGATTTTCTTCTCTAAACATATTATTCTAGAAGATGTTAACCTATTTAAACTTATGTTTCAAATACACACTTAAAATGTTGACTACTATATAATGTGAAAGTTTATTAAGGGAAATAATCAATTACCGTAAAGTTACAAATGGGTTAAATGCATCCTTACGTGAACTGTAGTTAATGTCGCCTAAAGGTATGTATTTAAAAAAAATGATAAAAAATAGAGAATTGGATGTACTGGTTGCATGTATTTCTCCACCGCAGAGGAAGAAGGACAACTCACTAGACAACATATTGTATTGGTACTATAGGTTTTACACCAAAATACCAACAATTCATCAAATTAAAAGTGTGGAAATTAGGTTAGTTTGCTGCTATTTTTTGTTAATATACAAAGAAAAATTAATAAAATTAGAGGGAAAAACTATATTATAGGATAAACCTCACATTATAAGTAGGATCATTGATGTAAAAAGATGTAAACAAATGAGAGACTAATATAAGAAAAAATCTAGAAAAATACAATTAGATTTAGTATCAGTATAAATTTTTAAGTTTTGAAATGGAAGGAATTGGATCGAAATCAACCATATTCACCATCATTAATACAACCATTGGGGTAACTAAGTTTTGTATTACATCTAATTCATTTTATAGGAAACCACTTGATGCAGCGGAATTAATACGATTGACGACGAAATGAAGATTTCGTGTCAAACTAATCAAAGAACGAATAGGTGAAGCAATATAAATCGATGGATTGAAAGATACCGAATGCCCAAATTCGTTGATCTCCAAAAGATACCGAATTCTAGCTATCTTCGACACGTTGATCGCGCACGATACCGTGAGAGAAGATCTACAATTCTTCAAATGTTGATCAAGCGCACTTGATACCGTGAATTGGCTTCAAAAATCGTTGATTCGAGCGCACTCGAATACCGAAAGTGGAGATAGGAGATCACACTCAACTACCAATTTCAAAAGAGGCACAAAGCACTCAAACAAAGTTTCATTCAAAATCAACCAACTTACAAATGACCACACCTCCCCTATTTATAGGGTTACAACCCACCATGACCAACCGACCTAACTTAGGTCGTTAACGACCTAGCACATCACACACACGAACTACTAGTAAACGACCTAACACTGCACGAGTTACAACACACGCGACTCAGCGAACACAACATTACATTACAACGACCTACGATTTATCATTCCCACGCGACTTAACAAAGTACGCGACCTACAGAAGTGACTTCTGGCCATCATCCAGCAACCTTCCAACAGAGCGATCTAAGGAAAAATCTTCTTTATGCAACCTAACTAGGTCGTAGATCGTTGGAATTGGGTCGGAGCGACCTAAAGACATGCGGCCTTTCCATTGCACTGTATCCTTTAGCTCGTTGTTCATCACTAGGTCGTTGCAGCGACCTATCATAGGTCGTTGGGTTCTTCCCATCGCGTAATTCGCATCATCCTTCAGTACTGCTTCTTTCTTTCCTCTAACCTCGTCCTTCTTTACCCCATTAGGTCGCGAGCGACTTAAGAAAGGCTCGGTTAACACGCTAGGTCGCTGAAGACAACTTGCAGGCACGCGACCCAAGGTAAAAACTCGTCCTAGGGAATTGGTATGACTTGATTCAGGCTGGGCTGCATCATCCTCCCCTGGTTGGAAAAAATCCGTCCTCGAATTTAAAAATTCTTCCCAATTGTATTATTCATCTCCATAATAAGGTATAAGATGTTTAACATTAAACGTGTCAGACGTGTACACACCCTCCGGCAGCTTCAACCTATAAGCGTTTTCATTGATCCGTTTCACAATCTTTACAGGACCAATCTTTCGTGCTTTAAGTTTATTGTATGCTCCCACAAGAAAACGATCCTTCGTTAGTACAACATATACTAAATCTCCTTCGTTAAATTCAACACTTCTTCGCTTCAGATCCGTTGATCGTTTATACTTCTCGTTCGTCTTCTCCAATCGTTCCTGAACGATTCTATGGCATTCTGTCAACCCATCAACAAAATCAGCAGCCCGCTTAACTATCCCCTTCGGTTGTGGCACTGTCGCCAAATCCAGTGCCCCCTTTGGCAAGCTCGAATATACAATCTGAAATGGACTGAACCCAGTACTACGGTTGATAGCATGATTATGAGCAAACTCTGCTTCACATAACTTCACATCCCAACTCTTCAGATTATCCTTTACAAGACACCGCAACAAATTTCCCAGCGATCTGTTCACAACCTCAATTTGTCCATCAGTTTGCGGATGATAAGCACTACTGAAATTCAGCTTCGTTCCCACCATCTTCCACAAACTTAGCCAAAAATGACTCAGAAATCTGGTATTCCTGTCTGAAACTATAGATTCTGGTAAACCATGCAAGCGATATATCTCTCTAAAGAACAACTGTGCCACATGGACTGCATCTGCCGTCTTCTTACAAGCAACAAAATGTACCATCTTCGAGAAACGGTCCACCACAACATATATAGAGTCATTTCCCCGTTGATTCCTCGGCAAACCCAACACGAAATCCATGCTTATATCTACCCACGGTTTTGTAGTAACAGGTAAAGGCATATACACTCCCGCATTTGTAGTTGTCCCTTTCGAAACATGACAAACATGACATCTACGCACAAACTTTTCAACTTCCCGCATCATCGATGGCCAATAGAAAGACTGAGAAATCAACTATAATGTGCGATCCCGTCCAACATGTCCTTCTTCATGCAACTCTTTCACAATTTTCATTATCAAGCTGCAATCTGGTACGCATAATCGATTCCCCTTGAATAAGAATCCATCCACCAATACAAACTCATCAGTACTCCCATCCTTGACTTTCTCCACAATCTTCGTAAAGTAAGGATCTTCTTCAAACAACTCTAGCAATAGTTCAAATCCTGTCACTTCAACTTTCATTGTTGTCAACAAATGACTCCTCCTGCTCAAAGCATCAGCTATATGATTCGTTACCCCTGATTTGTGCTTTACAACAAAAGTAAACTGCTGTAGATACGCGACCCATGAAGCGTGTCTAGCTGAAATTTTGTCCTGCCCTTGCAAATGTTTCAAAGCTTCGTGATCCGTATAAAGAACAAACTCCTTCTGAAACAGATAATGTCTCAGTGCTTCACAGCTTGAACAATCGCGTAAAACTCCACATCATAAGTGCTATATCTTAACTTGGCTCCAGACAACTTTTCACTGAAATAAGCAACTGGTCTTCCTTTCTGACTTAATACTCCACCAATCCCAACCTTCGATGCATCAGTATGTAACTCAAATAACAACTGAAAATCCGGCAAAACTAGAATTGGTGTTGTCATCAAAAGTGTCTTGATCTTTTCAAAAGCTAACTCTGCTTCCTCTGTCCACACGAACTTCTTTCCTTTCATGCAATCGGTTACAGGTGCCATCACACTGCTAAAATGTGGAATGAATCTTCGATAAAAAGATACCAACCCATGAAAGCTCCTCACTTCAGTAATTGTCTTGGGTTGTGGCCAACTCCTGACAGCTTCCACTTTGCTTTCATCCACTTGAATACCCTCCTTCGACAGAACATACCCCAGAAACAAAACACTGTGCATCATGAACACACACTTCTTTGTTGCGGCATAGAATTGTTCCTGTCATAGAATAAACAGCACTTCTCGCAAATGCTGGACATGCTCTTCCATACTCCCACTATAGATCAAAATATCGTCAAAGTAAACTACTACAAACTTCCCAATGAATGGTCTGAAAATCTGGTTCATCACTCTCATAAAAGTACTAGGAGCATTGGACAAGCCAAACGGCATAACCAACCATTCGTATAGACCTTCCCTAGTTTTAAAAGCAGTCTTCCACTCATCACCCGGTCTAATACGAATCTGATGGTATCCACTCTTCAAGTCAATCTTTGAGAACACAACAGCCCCACTCAACTGATCAATCAAATCATCGAACCTTGGCATAGGAAACCTGTATCTCACCGTGATCTTGTTTAGAGCCCGCCTGTCCGTACACATCCGCCAAGTCCCATCCTCCTTCGGCACCAATAAGGCCGGCACTGCACAAGGACTCAAGCTCTCTTGAACACGCCCTTGTTCTAACAACTCTTCCACCCGCCTTCTTAGTTCCTCATGCTCCTTAGGACTCATCCTGTAATGTGGCTTATGAGGTAATACTGCCCCTGGAACAAGATCTATCTGATGTTGAATGTCCCTCAACGGTGGTAGCTCCTTCGGCAACTCTTTAGGAAACACGTCTTCAAATTCCTCCAATACTGGCTTTACTTCCTTTGGAACTTCAACAGATTCGCTAGCTTCATGTCCAATCAACAAGAACACTTCTGGACTATCCTCTATTTCTTCAATAAACTCCTTCAAAGTCAACAAAGTCTTTAGCTCCTCAATCTCTTCTGACTTGCTCTCTCCTTGCTGTCTCTTCTTCGGAACTAAAATGATCTTAGTACCTTCAAACATAAAGCCGTAGCTATTGGTTCGACCATCATGCTGCACTGCTCGGTCATACTGCCATGGTCTTTCCAAAAGCAAGTGACATATATCCATCTCCACAACATCACACCAGATCTCGTCTTTATACTTCTTCCCAATAGAAAATGGAACATGAACTCGCCTGTCCACCTTCACCTCTCCTCCTTTCCTTAACCACGCTAACTTGTAAGGATTTGGATGCTTCTCCGTCTTCAACTTCAACTTTCTCACAGCTTCGGTAGAAATGATATTGTCACAACTTCCCGCGTCAATCACAAATTTACAAACCTTTCCCAATATAGTGCATGTCGACTGAAAGATATTACTCCTCAACCAACTAGCCTCTTCTTCCTGCTTCGGTGTCAAACATGATCTCCTCAACATTAGATTACATCCTTCATCTCCAGACGCGATATCCTGTTCATCCTCCTTAACTGGACTAGAATAACCTTCATCAACATCCTCACCTTCCACTTCAACAATCATAGCTCGTTTCTTAGGCTTCGGACATTCATTGCTTTTGTGACTCACTTCCTGGAAATTATAACATTTGAAACTTTTGTTTGCCTTGTCAACATCTTTCACAACTGGTTTACTGACAACTTTAGAAACATTGGAACTCCCACTAGCACCTTTGCTCTGAGTAATGCAACTTGGAAACACACCACCTCCTCGTCTCCCTTGTTTCTCCCAATCAAGTGCTTCCTGATGTGCTTCTGCAACAGTTCTTGGATCAAACATATATTCACCATATCCTGGATCTGCATTCTCAACCCCCTAACAAATCTAGCAGTAAATTGTTCCTCCGTCTCCATAATGTCATTTCGAGCAATCAGTTGATAAAATTCATCTGCATAATCATTAACAGTTTTCGTCCCTTGCCTCAGATTCTGCAACGTCTGATACATGAGTGATTGATAATTTTAAGGCAAGAATGTAGCCTTCATCAGTTTCTTCATCTTCTCCCATGATTCAATTTTTGACTTGCTCATTCTCTCCCGTGTAAATTTTGTCTGCTGCCACCATGCCATAGCTCTCCCTCTTAATCTCGTAGCAACCAACTTCACCCTTCGATTCTCGGGAACTTCCTTGAAGTCAAAAATTTCCTCAACATTTAACAACCAGTCCAAAAATTCTTCTACTACCATTCCACGCTTGAATTCTGGAATTTCCATCTTCATACTCGACTCCCATCGTCGGTCATCCTCAACATCCCTATATGAGTTTCGAACTTGGTCTCGATCTCGATAATGAATGCTAGCTCTATCACCCTCTTCATCAAAATCAAATGTACGTCTATATCGATCTCGACCATCAACATCCCTTTGATCACGCACGTCTCTTCTACTATGTTTCTCTTCATCTCGATATGGTTCATCTTCAAACTCACGTGGAGTTCTTCTCTCTTCATGTCTATATTCATGGTGATCTCTTCTTGATGAAATTGATCTTTCTCTTCTTTCTCTAAAAGATTGTGGTGACACCCTCCTCGCTTCCGTAACCGATGGCGAAACTCTGTTTCCTCCATGGTTCGAGACTGGCGACCTTCTCCTTTGATTCATATCTATCATCAATTTCTCCAACCTACCAATGCCTTCATCCAACTTTTCATTGAATTTATTGCTAATGCGTTGTTCCATTTGTTCAGCATCTTCTCTCTTGTACAAATCTTCAACATTCTGATGGCGACTAGCTCTTCTTGACGGCATTGTAGAACTTCAACAAATCCAAACACTTTGCTCTCGGCCTTGAACTTTAAACTGGACTTCACAATGCACGGCTACTTCACTTAGCCCAGATCGGCTTGATCACGACCTAACTCTAGCTCGTTATTAGCTCGGTTCAACACTTCAAGTTCGGCTCTACACTTCAAAATGAAGTTATACACAACTTCAACTTCAACTCCTTGGCTCCAAGACTCGGCTTAGCTATGATTGGCTAAGTCTAGCTCTAATACCAAATGATGCAGCGGAATTAATACGATTGACGACGAAATGAAAGTTTCGTGTCAAACTAATCGAAGAGCGAATAGATGAAGCAATATAAATCAATGTATTGAAAGATACCGAATGCCCAAATTCGTTGATCTCCAAAAGATACCGAATTCTAGCTATCTTCGACACGTTGATCACGCACGATACCGTGAGAGAAGATCTACAATTCTTCAAACGTTGATCAAGCGCACTTGATACCATGAATTGGCTTCAACAATCGTTGATTCGAGCGCACTCGAATACCGAAAGTGGAGATAGGAGATCACACTCAACTACCAATTTCAAAAGAGGCACAAAGCACTCAAACAAAGTTTCATTCAAAATCAACCAAGTTACAAATGACCACACCTCCCCTATTTATAGGGTTATAACTTACCCTGACCAACCGACCTAACTTAGGTCGTTAACAACCTAGCACATCACACACACGAACTACTAGTAAACGACCTAACACTACATGAGTTACAACACATGCGACTCAGCAAACACAACATTACATTACAACGACCTATGATTTATCATTCCCACGCGACTTAACAAAGTACGCGACCTACAGAAGTGACTTCTGGCCATCATCCAGCAACCATCCAACGGAGCGATCTAAGGAAAAATCTTCTTTATGCGACCTAACTAGGTCGTAGATCGTTGGAATTGGGTCAAAGCAACCTAAAGACATGCGGCCTTTCCATTGCACTGTATCCTTTAGCTCGTTGTTCATCACTAGGTCGTTGCAGCGACCTATTATAGGTCGTTGGGTTCTTCCCATCGCGTAATTCGCATCATCCTTCAGTACTGCTTCTTTCTTTCCTCTAATCTCGTCCTTTTTTACCCCATTAGGTCGTGAGCGACTTAAGAAAGGCTCGGTTAACACGCTAGGTCGCTGAAGACAACTTGCAGGCATGCGACCCAAGGTAAAAACTCGTCCTAGGGAATTGGTATGACTTGATTCAGGCTGGGATGCGTCACCACTTTAAATTTCAATTATTTTAGGATGCTTAAGTTTTTATACCAAAAATTCATCATTTTATGATTAATTTGAACCCATTTAATCATTGATGTTTTCCTTAAGATTTGATTATTTCAACTTACAGAACGTTCATAACGATGCATGACAACTTAAGTAACAAAAACAAATATATTTAGAAAGAGCAAGTATACCTAGTCATACAATTGTGGTAATGATCGACTGCATTTTCTATGCCCAATGCTTGACTTCTTCTTTGGGAGAGTATTCGTTGACTCCATTAATAGTTTCTACTCAAAAAATAATGTACACACTCGAGCATAAAAACACAACCATTATGAACAAAATACATTTATCACCCTTTGTTATTGCTACGTTGTTGTATTATAGCCAACAAAACTACATATATATTCATAGCATATATAGCAAATATAGTTTCATTACCCTTTGGTATAATAAAAAATGTACAATGAATATACTTATAGAAAAACTATTTTCCTTTATTTCAGTGTTCCATGATATATAATTTTTTATGTTGCAAACAGATATACAAAAACACCCACGTTTCATAGTTCACAGTTTTGCATTAAACAGGCAATGCGTGTAAAGGAAAAAAAACGTTACAAAAATGTGTGAATTCAAAAGCACATACAGATACAAATCAGTCACTATATCCATGTTTAGTTGATTTTTCGGAGAACGCTCCATTTTCACATAGAAATGTATAATATTTAACCATGATTTCGGAGAACGCTCCATTTTCACATAGAAATGTATAATATTTAACCATGATGATGCATAAAAGATGAACAAAATTTCAAAACGTATTAGAATGGATGAAGTTAACAAAATTTATTTAATACTTGGCTTATAAATAACAGTTGTAAGATGTCAGCCAGCAAAATTTCCCAAGCATACAATTAGTTTGATGCATGCTATGACAATTCCGCTAATATTTCTTTTGTACAATGCTCTCATTATAGCCTTCTTTTTCCAACTCTTGTCTAGTATATATGATCTTTAGACCTGAGCCAATGTAGTTCTAGAGAGAGCAACATACACTTGTTCATGCGAGAAAACCAGATGGGAAAATAGACCCCCACATTGTCAAGAGTTTACTCTTCACACTTGTTAATGATCATCGCAAAGCACAATTTGATGGGAAATTGAATACGCCAAAGAATAAATGGCCACTTTGTAATCCTTGTTGAATGAACAACTCTCGGAAATAAAACTGTTGTTCCATTGTTTGTCCCGGTGATGATTTTTGCTTCTTAATGTTGTTGACATTTTATTAGACAAATGTCACATTCAAGATCGGAAATTATTATAGGAATGAGAAATCATTAATAAAATTATTACTGCTACTCATTGGCATGAAAATTTATTATTAACCAGTATAGTTTCTTTGGATAATATATAACAGTAATAGCATTATCTTGTTTAATATTTAACACTACAATGATTTACCCCAGAAGCATAGTCAATTATTAGCACCATCACTAAGACAAAAAACAGATATCAAATTTTACCTCCAAATAGGTAGTGACGCAGGCTAACAACAGGAACAGCTACTGTACAGGTTTAATAAAAATGAAACAATATGTTGTGACAATCGCATATCTATCTGCTTCACATTCTTGAGGAACAGGTCTACGTAGGCTGGTCTATATGGGGTGTATTATTATCTTGGCCCAATAATATCTTCTTCAGTCATGTAGAGATATGTATAAATAGAGAATGAAAGAGCCTGTATTATTAATTTCATTCTTGTATACAAAGTGAATACATTAAAGCAATTCATATTTTCTTCTCTTCAAATCTTTATATGGTATCAGAGCCAGAATCATGCCTAACAGCAAATATTCCATGCCTTTGATCAAGAATCAGATCTAAAGTCATCATATCAAGATGAGGCTGCACATTTTAAATCATCTGAGAATCAAAAAGATTCTCATCATTGTTTACTGTTCTAATCAAGATCAGATATAGCATCATCACATCAAGATTGAATCGTATTCTCAGTTAAATCATCTGAGAATCAAGGCAATTCTCATCATCAACTTTCTGTTTAATCAAGATCAGACTTAGTGTCATCATATCAAGATTGAAACAGTGTGTACTTGGAATTATCTGAGAAATACAACATTTCTCATCATCATAGTTCCTCTTTTACATACCTGAGCCAAGATTACTGGTCGAATCTTCTGTTGTGCCTTGCCTAGGAATTGGTCAATCAAGAACTTTCCTGGCTGCTCAGTCTTCTATTTCATCACAATAATCTTTCTCTAATTCCCTTTTCTTGATTTCTGAATCAATGGCTGAAGGAGATATCTCAGCCTCCTCCAGCACTCATACTAATTTCAGATTCAATCCAACTGAAGAACTGCTGAAAGAGATTGTCAGACCCTAAAGCCAATTACTGTCCATTCATCTTGATGAAACAAATTTCTTGCTTTGGAAGTTTCAAGTTGAAACTACAATCAAAGCATACGGTCTGGAGCAATATATTCAAGGTACCATAATCATACCACCAAAGTATACTGCAGACAAGGATGGAAAACTTGTTAGTAATCAAGAATTCATAATACACCAAAGACAAGATAGTCTAGTCAGTTCATGGCTAATATCATCAATAAGTGCTAATCTGCTTCCTCAGTTAATTGGATGCAATTCATCTCATGAGATCTGGTCCATAATAGAGCAGATCTTCAATACTCAGTCTGCAGCCAAGATTATGTACTATAAGAGACAATTACAAAATGTTAAAAAGGAAAATCATTCAATGAGAGACTATCTTCTGAAGGTTAAAACATTGTGTGATCATTTATCTTCTGCAGGACACAGAGTGAGTGACATAGAACATGTTCTATCAATTCTTGGAGGTTTGGATGATGAATATGAAGTAGTGGTAGATGTTATATCATCAAAAGAAACTCTACCCACAATTCAATATGTTCACTCTACCCTTCTAGCTCTGAGGATAGATTGGAGCAAAAGAAATCATCTATATCTGATATGTCACTGAATTTTATCTCAAACAACAAAACCAAAAGTCAAGAAAAAGCTTCTGGTAACAGAAGTCAATAGTATACCAATCGGAGAGGTGGTCAGTCCTCTAGATCAAGAGGAATGGGTGGAAGATGGCCTAACAACAGTGGAAACAATAGACCTAGGTGTCAGATCTGTGAGAGGATTGGTCATAATGCCAATAAATGCTATTTCTGGTTTGATATCAACTACACTCGATCACAACAGAATAACAATAGGGGTAGAAACTATAACCCCAGTGCAAATGTGGTAAATGCTCAACAAGAAGTCAGAGGTCAAAGTGATCACAACAACAAAGACAATGCAAAAGTTTAAGATATTGATGATAGCAGTTGGTACCCTGATTCTGGAGCAACAAATCATGTCACTAATAACTTGACAAACTTAAATCTTGGCAACAAGGAATATAAATGTACACAACCTTTACTTATGGGCAATGGTGAGTCTGTGAAAACTTCACATACTGGAAGTGCATATATAACAGGAAAGAAACAGTTATATTTGCATAATTTATTAAGAGTACAATCTGTCAAGAGAAATTTATTAAGTGTGTCACAATTTGCCAAAGATAATAATGTGTTCTTTGAATTCTTTCCAAATTACTGTTTAGTAAGAGATATTCTAACAAAAATATTCTCTTACAGGGTAGAGAAATTAAGGGATTGTATACTTTCAATGTTGCTAATTCAAGAACATCTGGATGTAAAGAAAAATGGTGTAATAATTTTGAAATCAAAACTGTGAATGACTGTAAGAATTTTGATATTTGGTACTGTAAGCTTGGGCATCCTCATGTAAATATTGTTAAACAAGTGTTGAATGAAAATAATATTCCTTTTAACAATATTTCAACTCCATATATTTGTACTTATTGTCAAATGGGTAAAAGTCACAAATTACCATTTCTAGACTCCAAAGTTAGTTACAACAAACCACTAAAACTTGTTGCAACTGACTTATGGGGTCCAACACCCATATCAAATCACTATGGGTACAAATACTATGTTTCCTTTGTTGATGCATATTCAAGACATGTGTAGATATATTTTTTGAAAGCAAAATCTGAAACATATCATGTAGTTCAACAATATATAGTGCAGGCAGAAAAACAAACAAACTGTCAACTAAAAATACTGCAGACAGATAATGGAACAGAATTCTTACCCTTGAGAAATTTATTTCAAGAGAAAGGTATCATACACAGGACAACTTGTCCTTATACATCAGAACAAAATGGTCTGATTGAAAGAAGACATAGACATATAGTGGAAACAGGCTTAACACTGCTAGCAAATGCATCACTACCACTCAAGTTCTGGCCTGATGCATTTGCTACTGCAGTTTTTCTGATCAACAGATTACCTACAAAAGTTCTAAAACTGAAAAGTCCACTAGAAATTCTTTATAATATCAAGCCTGATTATCATAGTTTAAGAGTGTTTGGTTGTCTATGCTTTCCTTACCCCAGACCATATAATTCCCATAAACTAAACTATAGATCATCACCATGTACATTTCTAGGTTATGCTGCAAATCAAAAAGGTTACAAGTGCTTATCTAGTAATGGTAGAATTTTTATAACTAGACATGCTGTCTTTAATGAGCAAGTGTTTCCTTTTAGCAACACATCAATTAAAACTTCACAGAAGGTATACAATGCTAAGCACTATTTAGTACCCATACCAGTGGTAATTGACAAGGCAGCTTATACTTTTGAAAAGAAAGTTCAAGGCAATGAAAGTCCACAATACACAGTGATCACCTCAGAACCAGGTCATGGACAATTCGAGCCATCAAACACATCACCTCAAATGCAACAGCCAGACAATCAAATGCAGCAAAGCTCAAGTCAGACACTAGATGATTCACAACCATCGAATGAGTCACAAGAGACTGAGTTGAACAACAATGATCATCAACAAATTCCTGAAAAAGCTGAACATCATATGATTACAAGAGCAAAAAGTGGTATATTCAAACCAAAACTATACAATGCAGCTCTAGAAAATGAAGAACCATGCACATATAGTCAAGCCATACAAAATAACAAATGGAAAGCAGCAATGAATGAGGAATATGATCCCCTAATAAAGAACAAGACTTGGGATCTTATTCCTCAACCTACTGATAAAAATATAGTAGGCTGTAAATGGACATACAAATTAAAAAGACATGCTGATGGATCAATTTCTAAATATAAGGCAAGACTAGTAGCAAAGGGATATTCACAACAGAGGGGTTTTGATTTTACTGAAACATTTTCTCCTGTTGTGAAACCCTCCACTATTAGATTTGTTCTCAGTATTGCCTTATGCAGAAGTTGGATTATAAAACAACTAGATGTAAATAATGCATTCTTAAATGGTGTCTTGCAGGAGGAGGTTTATATGGAACAACCTCATGGCTTTATCAAAAAAGGAAATGAAAGACTAGTATGCAAGCTGAACAAAGCAATATATGATCTCAAACAAGCACCAAGGGTTTGGTTTGAGAAATTAAAGATAACTTTGTCCAGACTGGGCTACAATTGCACAAAATCAGACAACTCTCCTTTTACAAAGTTTAATTCTGGTGCTACTACTTATATACTAATTTACGTGGATGATTTTATTATTACAGGCAGTGATGATCTAGAGATTAACAATCTTATTCAGCATCTAAACAAAGAATTCTCAATCATAGACCTTGGGTGCCTAAGTTACTTTCTGGGAATTGAAGTAAGAAGACTCTCAAAATCTCTAATTCATGTCAGTCGGAAGAAATACATCAATGAAATTCTCATCAAAGCAAAACTGGGTCGATCAAATTCAATCTCAACGCCCATGATAACAGATGCTCATCTATCAAAGACTAAAGAAGAAATGATCACAAATGACAGGCAGTACAGAAGTATAGTAGGAGCACTTTAGTATGCAACAATCACCAGGCCAGAAATTTCCTTCAGTGTAAATAAAGTAAGTCAATTCATGCAATGTCCAACAGATGAACATTGGAGAGCAGTCAAAAGAATACTAAGATATCTTAAAGGAACATTAAACCATGGACTAACTATTGAAGCATGTAAAGCAATCAGTATTACTGGTTATGCAGATGCAGACTGGGCAAGTGATATACATGACAGAAAATCAACAAGTGATTACTGTATTTACTTTGGCAAAAATCCAGTTTCATGGTGTTCAAAAAAACAGACAACTGTGTCCAGATCAAGCACAGAAGCGGAGTATAGAAGTGTGGCTAATGCCGTGGCAGAGACAATGTGGATAGAGTCACTATTGAGTGAATTACAAATTAAAACAGAAAGCAAAACAACAACTGGTGCGATAATCTCAGCACAGTTTCACTCCCTGCCAATCCAATTTTACATTCCAGAACCAAGCATATGGAACTAGATTTGTATTTTGTTTGTGAGCAAGTAGCCAAAGGAAAATTAAACATCAATAACATACCTGCCACTTACTAAGTTGCCGATATTCTAACAAAACCACTATCAAAGACGAACTTTACTCATTTCGGAGAAAAGCTCAGAGTCACAGATCTCGAAAATCAGAAAAAGTGCAACACTTCATGTCACTGTGCTTCAAAGAGGCTGCGAGTAGAACAATAACTGTCCATACTTCAGCAAGCATGTCTCTTTATAAGCTTATTATTCAAGCAAAGACTCGTCCTTTACTTTCCAGAACCAGATCTCACCAATTCAAGTATCCTGGAAGTTATTTTCTACTTCTAGTTTGAAGGCAACAAGAACATCCTGCTTAGATCTTACAAGCGCAACAACTTAAGGGTTGAATCCCTCTCATTCTGAAGGTAACAGGTGTATTCCGCAAGATCATCTTACGAAATACACTTGAACCTGCTGAAATTCAACCAGCAACTCTAAGCAAAGCAGTAAAGATCTCAACTTCATGCCGGATCTGATTGTTTACGTTTTTTGTTTAGTGGCGACGCATTTTTCTTTTAGATCGCAAACCCTAGCTGGAGAGCTAGGTTTGAAGGGGCGTAAAAATGAAACAATATGTTGTGACAATCGCATATCTATCTGCTTCACATTCTTGAGGAACAGGTCTACATGGGCTGGTCTATATGGGCTGTATTATTATCTTGGCCCAATAATATCTTCTTCGGTTATGTAGAGATATGTATAAATAGAGAATACAAGAGCCTGTATTATTAATTTCATTCTTGTATACAAAGTGAATACACTAAAGCAATTCATATTTTCTTCTCTTCAAATCTTTATATTTAAACCCAATGGAAGCAAGCGTGCCCGAGATTCGTTGCACTAAATTCAAACGTGAATCTGCGAGAAGGAAGGTGCCACGGCAACGGGAAGAGATGGATAGCCGAAAATGATTTGACGGTGACGATAGGGAACACGATGTGGCGGAAAAGGCGGGATAAAGGAAAGGGCGAGGTCGAAGGGAATTTGTCGATTCCCGAGAGAATGAAGAAAAAGGAGGGAAACGGCGACGGTAGGACAGAGGATATGGCGGAAAAAGCGGTGCAAAGGAACGGGCGAGGTCGTGGTTGAAGGGAATTAGTCGATTCTCGAGGGAATGGAAAAAAAGGAGAGAAGAGGAGAGAAGCAGAATGTGATTCGATCGTTAGTGGTTGGCGTAATTTGGGAGGAAGAGAGAAGGAGTCGACAGAAGGCAACGGCCTATGAAGAAAAAGGAAAAGGATAAAAACACGCATAAATTCAGAGACGTTTCATTTGGCCAAATTCAAAGGGGCTTCTGTGCTATTGAAACCAAACTCACTGATCATAATATAGTATATATAAGGGAATGAGCTAACCTTAATAATTTAGCTATCGATGCTTATCCTTGCAAAGATAACTAATATCATTGCGATCAAATTTTTGTATTTTGCTAATTGCTAGATAGTAAGCATTTGTTTTTCTATATTTTAATTGTAAATAAATTAGTCAAATTGATTTTAGACATAAGTCTCCCCTTTTCTGCATCTAAGATTTCTCAACACTAGTCAAGTGTATGTAACTAGTCGTCGAGCAAAGATGCAGCAAGTAGTTTGACAAGCAAATTAGTGTAGATACTATAATAATATCAATCAACAGTGGATTTTGTAATATAGAATACAGAGTCTATGCGTAAATAGTTTTCTTTTCTCGAAAATGTACATCCAAAACAAAGACGTTCATAACTAAGTAAGTTTGGTAGAAAAAAGTAATGATTTCTACATATATGATGAAGCCAAGATGCTCAATAACTTGCAGCTTGCACGTAGCATTGAGCAGTCATATTCTACTAATTATATGACCAAAATATGAACATAACATTAGAAAATAAAGGTTTAAGTAAAAGACGAAGTAGAGAAATTCATGTCGGAAGCACAATTAAATATGTTTAAGAAAATTCAAATTGACTATTATCATATTCATTTTCCATCCAATTCAAGTTATGTTTACAGAACAAACTGCCTATTACAAAACTACATAAATTGCATGGGTAGCCGTAAAATAAAAATTTAGGAACATTTGAAGCAATTTAACATGAAATTCAATATATCGCTTTCTAGAAAAAAACCAACCGTACTAAACAAGGGAACAAATCAGGTATAAATATGGCCAGGTGGGAGAAGAATGTGACCAAAATCTTTAATTATCCTGGAAATGTTAAAGCAGAGGGGAATAAACATATCAAACTGGAGAACCCAAATGAAATTAATAGTAAGATCAGTCAAAACCAATGGAAACAGTGTGATAGTGCGTAATTTTTTTTTCATATTGTATATAGAATTCTAGTATAGACTGAATTGTTGAAACCATGCAATAGTTAGGAACATACCAGATTTTTGCTCCAAAAGAAAGAGCTGAACTCGTGGGCCTCTTCTTCATATCTACAACCGACGCACATGCACCATGGTCAATATCTATTTGAACCCTAGTTTTTGCCGGGTTGCCCCATAAAAACTTGAAAACCCTTTGTATCCAAAAAAATATTAAGCAAGCCCCTTTTTTTGTTATATTCTTCCCTTTAACCCTATAAACCTTTTTCATATGCTTCCATCAGGAAAAGCCTTTCCAAACCTGTAAAAAAATCGTGAATCCATCTCCTACCGTTTAGATGTCTCCTCCGTCGCGCTTGCTCGATTCATCGTTCGTCATCATATCTCATGTTTGCCATCTCCCACCATGCACTTGTGTTTCAATGTACAATGTTTCAGTGTGCTCTGTTATTCATTGTCATTTTGAACATTTGTTGCTGTGTTATTTTTTTTTTTTACTTCCTGGAGTTATCACGCATTGTCAAAATGAGGATATTGAGCAAATAACGTAAAGATGCTACGCTATAAGATGCAAAATCACGTATTGACACTGTGTAGGTAAGATACAAATCACATATTGCCTCCCCAACCGCGAACTTAATCCACGTAGAAATCTACGTAGCAACATAAATATAGTGATTAAAATGCTAACGACGTAAAACATGTACGTGATTAAAATGTTTATCACATTTGGCTTTTATGTGTAAAATTCTTACTATGCGGTGCTTGTATGTGGTAGCACAGAACAGAGAAAAAATTAAAACAAAGAATGCAGCGAATGCACAGAGAACATCGTATAGAACAACATCAATCAAATAAGTGAGATTTGAATTTTTTTTATGATTTTGGGTTTAGTGGATGAAGGAGGAGAAAAGGGAATGGAAAATAGTTTCGTATAAGAAGAGAAGGGTATTTCGGTCTTATAAAAATTTTAAAAAATCCGTAGGGTACCTTAGCAAAAACTAACGTTCGACTAGAATTTGGGCAAAGTTAATTGGGACCATTGAGTTCTGAAATTCAGGTGACATGCCCAATAGCTAAACCAGTCGAACTCGGTATTAATATTAATTATAGTTTCTTTAGAATCTGTAAAATAAAGTTTTGAATTGTAATATAGTTTAATTAACGACTGAATTAAATTAATTAATTATGATTTAATCAATATTATACATAACGATATCATTAAGTTAACTAAATTATAGAAGTTATAAATAAGTTAAACTTGTATAATATGGATGAACAATATAAGTGGAACTATATGAGACCTAACTTAGGTTTTAAGAAATGACCATATGCGTACTATAATTGTACCTCGATTTCATATACGTTGGACGCTTGAATCAGTGTATTTATTAGGAATACACTGTTCCCTAATTTTGTTGCACTCAATGTGTATATATATGAATGATTATGAATTCTTAGTATATAAGGTTACATTTACCATTTATATACTAATAGATTACTAGCATACTCTTTACTTCTTGAGCTTAAGCTTGAAATATTATGTACCGTGCTATTAAAATATTGAGCAAATGATGTAAGATACATGCATATTTTTTAAGCTTCCTCAAGGTATGTACATTATACTTAGGCTAACGCAAAATGGTGGGTACGAGTGATAATCTTTTTAAATTTGTTGAGCTTCCTTAATGTCATGATGAAATTAGTACCAAAAATACCATGAATTAGGAGTTGTATATGATACAAACGATAATGTATTATCCATCGCATGCGGGTTTACGATTTGTTGATTTTTCTCAAGTTCATGATCTAAAGGCAAGCATGTCCTATAGTCTACTAGAGAAATTAAATAAGTTCTATGTTTTTTCTTAGATTTTCAAGAAACATAAAATTTAGTGGGGGTACTATTAGAAAATTGGAATGAAAATATTTTACTGATATTATAAGAATATGTGTTAGTGAAGTTAAAATAATCAACTAAGATAAATTTGTGCAACTATTATCTCTACTACTAATAACGAAAGTTCAATGATCATGAAATCAACCGTGTCTTCTTGAACTACCGAAAATGCCCTTTATGTCTTCAACTTTTTACGCAAAATGTACCGCATTTCTTTTCATTACGACACAGATCCATCGCCATGGCCACCAATAATCCTTCCCAATACTACCAACCTAATCGCTAGCTGATTTCATCGATTTCTCTGTCAAATCAAGCCAAACCACATAGCTGATTTCATCGCCATTAGCAACCCTACCATTACTACCAACCCTAATCACCTGTTGATTTCATCACCTTTCTCCATCAACTCAAATAAAACTAGATCATTGATTTCGTCACCTTCCAACCGTGGACCGCACACAAGCTTGCAATTCCATTTGTAAAATTTCAGAACTACAATTTTACTAATTTATCATTTAGGTTTTCTTCTATTTCGATTGCCGATTTTACCTGTCGACTTTAGTACTGCGATTATTGAGATGAAGAAGGCTATGAATGGGTTGATCGTTGATGAGGCTGGTCAATATTGATAATTCAGAGGCTGCAGTAGGTCTCAACACAACATGATGATTCGATTTGTTGAAGGTATCATTCTCTTCATAATTTTTTGTAGTGAATTTGGATTTGATACTAGGGTTTTCTTACTATTATTTTTACTGATGATTGTGTATGAGAGTCCTACGGTGCATGAAATGATAAAAGGATTATTCTTTAGATTTGCTGATCCAGACATTTTTGTTACCTTAAACAGTTATTTTTATCTTAAACACAATAAAGCTAACTATTGTATGCGCTATCATAGAATTCGATGGTTTTGGTCCAGAGAATGAATGAATGTGAAGTGAATGAATGTGAAGATTAAATAAAATCTTTTATCCTAAAATTTCCTTCGTATTTGGCTAGCTGAATCATGAAGTAATTGTTTTAGGATTTCACGTCATATTCATGTTTGTTATTAGTATTTGAATGTAGTGGTAATATATTTAGTCAATTTATACATATTTAGTGTATGGACAATAGGAGGAGAATTGATTAAGAATTCAGTTGTCTTAGGTTCATTAAGAGCTTCTCGATCTTCATTGTGATCACTAGTTATTTCGGTCTCAGCTCTATAATCTGGATCAATTGAAAAATGTTTTCATAATAAGGACCTCCTCTAAAAAATAACTTTCATCGTCATTAGAATTCTCTTAAATTTTTTAGAGTTATTTCTCTCTCTCTGCAAAAGAAAAGGACCGACAAAAATTGAAAATCATGAAAAAAATTCATTCCTGAATCATTGCTGATATCTTAAATTCTTGAACTGTCAACTTCTGAGAAGTTGTTGCTCTTCCTGCATTGATGTCGGAACCTCCTACTAAACTCATGAAAAATGCATTGCACCCAACGTCCTTCAATTCACTCTTATTTGATTTGATTAGCTGAGGCTGAAATTATTATGTAAGTTGGTCAATTTGTCAAACCTGATCACTGATTAGTAAATGATGTTTGGTTTAGGTTAATTTTTTTCGTTTTCAAATTTATGTATCGAAGTAGCAATGAATTTGGCTTTACAATCATGGAATTTACCCTATTATGGTTTCTTCAGCATTTAAATTGGCAATAAAAACATTTTTTCCACTGGCTTAAAATTTATCTCCATGAAACTCAATCCTGAGCAAGCCTCAAAATTCCTTCTATTTTGTTCTGTTATTTCATAATAGAAAGGGAAAGAAGGATTTTCATATGGAGATTATTGAGAGGAAGAAGGCTGGTAATTGGTTGGTTGTCGATGAGGCGGTCAACGTTGATAATTTGGTTGTTGCGACAAATCCCGATACAATGGAAAAGCTTCAGCTTTTTCATGGCGATTCGATTTATTGAAGGTTCTTCATAATTTTTTTAATGAATTTGAATTGGATATTTTGACCATTATATAACTGGATAAAATATTGGTTTATTTTCCATAGTATAATTTTATCTTAACTAAAAAAACATAGGACTTACGGTTTCACCTAAGAAGTTGCATTAATTTAGACCCGGTAGGGATAAAAGGCAGGTTTTGTTCATCTTATAACAATTCTCAGGTTGCTAAATTATGGGAGTCTATATTAGTATAAAATATAACAGACATTTAACATGGTTAGATGAACTTTGTTTGCTAATTCAAATGTCCCCTGTAATTTTCAGATAAATCAACGATTGAGTAAATGAAAAAAATGCCATAGCCTAATTTAAGTGGTTAAAGAAATGATTTCATAACAAGTTATGATCAATACAATTTGAAATTATCAATGTAATTCTAAAATTTGTCTTCGATGAATAAAAATAGCTGATTCTTATTTTTCTTCCTTTTTTGTGTTTATGTGTATTGTGTTAAGAGTAACCAATACATGCAAGTTTGTGAACTTTAGTTAGCTATTATATCAAGTAACCTAAATTTTAATAATTTTCTATAACCAATAATGTCATTCTCTTTACTTATATCAAACCGTGTTAACAATGTTTCGAAGAATGACATGATAGATGCCTAGAACTATAACCGATTTGCTGCCTTTTTAGTCTGATCATGGTATTCTGATCAATTTGCTGCCTTGAAATTCTCTCTCTCTGTAGTTTTCCATATTGTTGTTTACTGTAAAGTTGCTTCAGACCTTCCCAGTTAAGTTGAAGGACTGAAACGCCTTGCTAAATCAGATCCTAGGTTCTATGCCAAACTAATGGAAGTGGTGAGCATAACATTGCAGGAGCACGAGAGCTCCATCTGGAAATCTATATAAATAATCTCCAAGAAGATTTCATAGGTGGTGCAGACATCATCGTTTCTGATCCTGTGGTTTACTTCATAGAAACATGCTTGAGAAGTCATTCCATACAGTAATAATCAAATCGTTGAACATACATAATCTTCTATACATGGAAGCTTTCCCACTTAAAGTTGGGCATCCTTAAGCCACCAATGAAAGTGGGATTGAACCTCTCAATGATACCAGTAATCAATGTAACATTCTAGCTAAAAATTTTAGTTAACGCACAAATCTTGCTAATAAGATTTGATGATTTGGTTTGGAAACAAATGGATTGTATATGTTTGTGGACATGTGTAAGGGAGTTTGGTACTTGAATGAAATCAATGATTGGGTTGTTGTTGCATGTCAATGGACTTCAAAGGAAGGATCAGTAGCTAAAGAAAGCATGTACAGAATCAGCTTTGAAGTCTGAGATGTTTTTCTTCATGTCAATGCCATTTGTAATTAAGGTAATCATGTTATCCCCACTACTAGAACACTTATTTATGAATCTTAGGTGATTGCTAATCCAACGCTACCAGAACCTATATCTGTATTATCACTATTATGTATTTTTCAGCTTTGTTATATTTCAATAATATTATACATTTGCCTAAGTGTGTGGTGCCTTCATGAATAATTTCTTCTTGCGTGTGTATTACTTTTGTGTTTACAGGTCTTATTCAATATTCAATAACATGCATGCCTTTTAAGTGCAAAGATAACAAAAAACAGAAGTATTCGCCTGAGCAAAATGGAAACATGCACTTTAGCTGAAAGCATGCTTCTAGATGGAAGATAAAGAAATGGCAGATCCGAAACTAGCAGTTCTTCGACCAAAATCTGGAGCAGTACAACGTAAGCGCTATCCAATCAGAAGCAAAAACCATCACTGCAACTAACATTGCTAACACAGAGCTCTCCACTTCTAACCAGGGTCAGCAAAAATAGATCTGAAACAAAAGAGAACGTTCTTGGCAAGAAGCTTCAAATCAAAACAGACTTCTCGCAGACAGTGAACGAGAACGTGGCAAGGAAGGACAATGCTTTTGAAAATACAGCTAGGAAAAATGTTATGTTTTCTTTTCAGAACAGAAAACATTTTAGTAAGGACAAAATGTAAAAACAAAACAAAGGAAAAGGGAACGGAGACCGCCGCAACACCACATCCAAACAGAAAAAAAGAAAAAAGTTCATAGCCCTCAGACAACCTCCAGAAAGTGAAGGAAGATAACAAACTAACTCCAATCCTTTAGAATGATATGATCTGAACTACTGTTGGAGTAAGTGAATTTTGTAAAACTGTTATATTGAACAACAATGTATGTAATGTAATAAGAATTCTCATGTTGATTTCATCCACTCTTCATATTTAAATGTATATGACATTTATTGTAGAGCTTATATGTTGCATTGTTTTAGTATAGTCATGTAACAATTGCATTGTGTAAATTATTGATGGTTAGAAAAACATCGAACTATGTACTCTTAGAAGATTGGTGTTGAAGGTTGCGTTTATTTCTTTCTTTCCTTCTTTATTTATTATTCAGTTATAATGTACAGGTGAAATAATTTATACATTTACATAGAGTTGTTACCTTTAGCACAGACTTGAACAATTGAATGATACCTTATTTTAGTCTCCGTAATATAAGTTGTAAAATATGAATTTTTTACTACAGCTTATAATTAATCTGTATTGAGGGAAGCCAATTAAGCGCTTTGATTGGATAACCTTTTGGATTTTTAAGAATGGTTGCGATCAGACAAAACATTGAATTCTCACTCATACTCAACTGTATACACACACATGATATTAGAATTTTTTTTGTTCATATAATTTTGTTGTATGGACTGATCACTATTTAGATGTATAGATTTCAAGATATAGAAATGTGTATTATTGTGCAAAATTTATGAACTATACTAAAACAAAAATGAATCATAAACTAAATGGATGATATTGTTACCATCTAAAAAATATTCACATCCATTAAATCTTGCATGTAGTTTATGCACTAATAGTCAAAACCTTTCTATAAATTATTCCTATCACCAACATTTCACTAGAAAGTTTTGACCTCAAATTGTGGCTAACAAAGAACGGGTTGCTTTTAATTGGATCATATTTCTTACGTGTTTTGGCTTAGTAGTTAAGAATTTTCTTGATATAGTATGTACTTTAGATACCGTTAGAGCCTTACTATCCTGACATATTTATAGACATTTTCGAGGAAATTAAAACTTTAAAATTGATATTTTATGCTAATCGTAAAACTTCATACAATCTATATCAAATGCGATAAACACATTATTATTAGACTATCTGTTACATGGCAATGTCATCAATGCTCAGATTATATTCATTAGACATGGATGAGTTTTTCAGATGCAGAAGTGGATAATTTTAATAACATCGATTGCTAACTTGGAAGAAAAAACAAATGTCTTACAAATAGCCTTTTTTTAATAAAAATTTCTTCTACGTACGTGCATCGCACGTGCCAAAATACTCGTAATTGATAAAATGTTCATTGATGAACTCTCCAAATGAACTGAATTAATTGACATAGAAATGTAAAATATACTTACCAATAAATCTTTTCACATAACATCAATTCAAGAACCATTCAATGGCCAAATTATAAAGCTACTTGATATGTTCATAAAGGTTTTATTTGCTAAAAACTATATGTTGTCTTTATGATTTTTGAACTCCTAAGAAATACAAGAATATGGATATTTAATCCGTAAATGATCGCATAAAAATATTATATGTTGAACAATCGATTCTTAATGTATGAAACCTCGATGAAATTTGTTCAAGTGAAATGGGCAAGTAAAATATGATACAAGATCATGCAATCAATACAGTTGATTACATGTAACACACTATAATTTTACGAAACTAAATACGCAAATTAAAGTAGGGAAAATCGTAATTTCAAATAAAGGGCAAAATAAAAAATTTCTACAAGATATGGAATTAGTCTTCGTGACCTATTCCATTACATTCAGAAAGCTATTTGGAGTTAGAAAACATACATAAGTTGCTGAATTTGGTTAAACGGACTAGAAATTAGAAGAAGTCAAAACCAGTGGTATTTCGGTAATGTATTGATTTCAAGAATATAGTTTAGGTATTATTATTTTCAGCCTATAAATAGATCCTTAACCCCATTTATTTTGCTTGATAAATCTTACCTCCACTTGTAAAACCCTAATCATTAAATCAATTTCAAATCCATCAAACCAAAACCAAATTAAAAATTTTTACATATGAAACCGATCGCAACGAAGAGAGATGCACAAATAAATTGAAGCTATCGAGAGATTTGACATTTTCAAGGCGGGGGATTTCTGGATAGCAAAGAATGAGGAGGATTCAACATGGATCTAAAAGGATGCATGGTTAGTTGGTGAGTGGTATTTATCACATTCGTGTATATATTGGTAAGATATTGTGACGATCCAGAATTTTTAGACATTTGAAATTGGAATATTTAATTAATTTTAAATATTTAAAAGTTAAATTCCAACTTGAAATTTCAAATGTCGTTATTTATTGAGTGATTTAATTGTTTAATTTATTAATTAGAAATTGGGTAAATGGTTGAATCTGAAATTTTAAGTTTATTAAAAAATTTTAAAGGCTTGTAAAATTTATACTGATAATACTGTAGATAGTAAAAGTGTTAAACTTGAATTTGGAAGTGTTTTGTTAAGTTTTGAAATTATATCGCTTAAATCGATATTTCAAAATAGCCTTTCGAGGCACAGTCTTGGATTTTGACGAAACTAATTCCATTAGATCCATAATAGTGTATTATTATCGGATTTCAATTTTCGTGGTGTTTGGAGCGATCGTTTGGCCGTACAGTAGATAAATGCGCTGAAATTTATATCGAAAATTTAATATAATAACCGAGTCCAAAAGCTATCTTCTCCACACGATCGAGTTAGGACTCGAAACCTCTTCCATTACGTTCAGAATATGGGTTTAACATTATAAACGCCTAGCGGCACGCCTCGATTGGAAAACGAGATCTTGTGTTGTGAAAATCGAGACATTTAAATTTAAATTTAAATAAATAATAAATTACATTGCAAGCCTGCAGACACATCTCATAATTTAAAGCATGTGTCACCACTAAAGACACACATTAGAAATTAAAAATATAGCAGATTTCGTTAGAAAGGAAAAAATGTCCAGAAACAACATTCCTCTTCATTTCAAATTAAAATCAATCGAGAGAAAAATAAAATAAAATAAAGAGATGAAGCCCTTTGTTGTTCGGATCTAACACGGTAATTTTAAATTAATCATGGTTGAACGAAATCATTTCGTTCAATAATCGAAGAGAATAATTCGTCGAGTAATTGATCGCGAATCCTCCCTTATTTGGATCGGAACCCTAATGGTGGAAGCCGATTCGATTCGTTTGAATAATGGTGCATGTGGTCGAACTTGATTTCAAATGGAGTCGAAGTCGTTCCAATCGAGATTTGGGATTTTCTTTCTTCGCGTGGGTTTTGAATTCGCGTGAGGTGGTGGCACCTTCTAGGCGACGATGGGGCGAGCGTGAGGGCGTCGAGTCGTCAGGTGGATGGCACGTGCGTTGGGCCAAATTTCAGATCGAAGCTAGAGGTCGACATTTGGGTTTGGCTGAATCGATAGCAAGGTGTTGCGGCTAGGGAACAATGCTGGGTTTGGGAGAACTGCATTGTCGATTTTTGTGGAATGGTTTCTAGAAGTCAACGAGTACGATTGTATTTTTTTATTTTCATTATTTAGGTTAATACGTACATACATGTATATATATATATGATTGAAGAATTTTTTTATTAACAGCAAGGCAACATTTTGCTTTGCTGTATTTCAATTTAAAATATGTATAGATACATTTGTATGTACAGTAAAAGATATTTTGATTTATAGAAAAGAAATTTTAAATATAGATATATCTAAAATATATATATATATATATATATATATATATATATATATATATTCATGCAAGCTCTAGCTTACTGTTACTTTGGGAAATGTATTAGGGTAATTAGTTTGTTAATTAACTTATTTAATAAATTTGTCACTAAAAATAATTTATTTAAAGGAAAAATAGTTTAAATCAAATTTTTATATAATTAAATTTTATTAAATGGTAATGGATTATTGGAGTTAGTGCCAATGTTACCAAATCATCAAATGTCATACACGGTCTTCAATCGTGAAGAAAACAAAGTCTAGATGGAAGTGGATTGCAAATTAAAAAGCAAAAGTGAGTTAATCTCACTCATATGGATTAGCTTTTAAATTTAAATAGTTAAATTTAAATTATTGGCTGATTGATTTCATTGATAATTGTTATCTGTCTGGATGTGATAGTATATATATAGTAGTATATATAGTATATATATTGGAGTGATTGATTTCCCGCATTATATAGCGGATGAGACCATATGCATCCTGTATAATAGCGGATGACCCTTTTATACCGTGATATCCCACCTCGAAGTGGGATTGGTATTTTTATATTATGTCAATATCTGTGGATGCAAGGAAACAGGTTGGAGGGATCCAACTGGATTCCTCAAAATTATTTAGATTGTTTAATATTCTATGATATGGTTTATTTGATAACTGTAATAAATTTTATGGGTAATTATGGGATGGTATGGTTTGATTAAATATATTTTTGGTATACCGAGTTATCAAAAATATATAGATTGGATTTTTGAAGGGAAATAAAAAGGAGAATTCTTAAGTAAATACTTATAGAGGTTTGGATAAATGAATTGGAAAAGGATAAAAGTTGATTTTTAAATTCTAATAAATAGATGCCAAGTACGGGAAATGAGACTTTTGAATAAATGGGAATAAATGAATTTTTAAACTTAAGTGATATTATTTAAAAGAATAAAAGATTTAATTTTCAGTTCAGGATTTAAATGGTTTAGAAAAAAATAAAATAAGAATTTTAAAATAAACATAAAATTGGTAGTTTCAATTTAATTAAGATTTTAAATCTTAATAAAGAAGTTAAATATGAAATTAATGGGTCTTGAATAAAATTGAGTAAGTAAAGGAATTTATTTTAAAATGGAGTAAATTTTGGAAATCGATTTGGAAATTTATTTAATGTTGAAACTGTGTTTTAAAAGGAAGAGGAGACTATGGAATTTATAAACTAGGTTTATAAAGTGAAATAAGATATTAGTGGATATTTGGAAATATAAATTCACGATGGAAATTTATAAAGGAATGGGTAATTTGTTTTAAAAATAAATAGTGGTTTATTTTTAAAAGGTGTGAAAGAAAATTGTATTTTCTTGAAAAGCCAAGTTCATTTTCAAAGCAGATTTTTAAGTATAAGTTAAAAGTTTTAAAAGGAATGTTTCTGAGAAATTATTGTTTAAGTTGTTAAAATTTTATTGGTAAATATTTATTAAATTAGTTATGGTAGTAATTATTTTAAAAGGTTAATTGGTTTTATGATTTAAAAAGATAATTATTAATATTTATATTTTATAAAGTAATTTTATTTTAAAGATAGTTTGGTAAAAGTTTTTATTTGAATACCTGTATAGAATTTCGTGACTTTTATTTTAAAATTTGTTTGGGCTTAAGTTTTACGTGAGAAGTTATTATAAAATTTCATAACTAACAATTTAAATAAAGACTTTTAAATGGTACATATATTTTTGGGTAAAGCGGTTTAAATTATTTTAAATCTAAAGTATTTAAACTTGGAGATTTTCAGTGGAAATAAACAGTATTTGGGATTCTGCAGGAGGAAAGTGATTTGAAACTGTTTTCAAAAGGTTGAGGTATGGAGAACATCTTGTGAAGATATCTTGAAAAATAAATAATTTGAAAAATTATTAATGTCAGATGGTTGTTTGTAAATGTTATTTGATAGTTAAATAACCGACTATCAATATTGGCCAATGCACTGATCATTTCGAAGAGGCCAGGATCAAGATTAATTTTTCGAAAATCACTTCGATAAGGTTTAAATGTTTTCATGAGGAAGACAAGAGTCTGGAGTCAAAGATGGAGCAATGAAGTGCAAGGGCTAATCGCTACTAATCCTGAGGGTGATTCCAAAATGGATGCAGTAGGAGTAGTGCCTACGGTTCTGTTCGAACCCAGAACAGACTTGTATGGATAAATGCAATCAAAACATCGTCAGGAGGACGATGAGCATTCTAAGTGAATGTGTGCTTAAAAGATAACGCATAGCCTCGAGCCTCATCAACTGGGAATGGCTAAAACAGGGGAGGTGCACACAAGGCTAAGTGGCTAGCAACCAATTAGGTTAACGTCACCCCTATCTAGATGTCCCTTTAATTTGGCAGTGTGGGCGGTTACTGATCCCAACCGTGGGATGAACTTATTCGGACTATCCAATAAGGGGTAGCTTCGGTCTTATGTAGCAGGGGATCAGGGTGGATCCTCGGTACGATGATCTAGACCACGTACTATGACGGGCGATACACCAGTAGCCCTTCCATTGATGGAAATCCATTTTCCTGCGTGCCTTTATGGTTTTGTTTGTAGAACCTATTATTCTGGAATTTAATAATGTAACAATTTCAGCTATTTGAATAAGTATTTGTATTTAGAAACTACTATAATATCTGAGGATTTTATAAGAAATGTTTTGGCTATCGTAAAGTAAAAACCTGGCATGTTTATTTGTGACGTGGTCTTACGAGATACCTTTGATTTCAAAATGATTTTGTAAACTTTAATAATCCAAATTGAGTGTGTTTTCTCACGCTGGTTTTCCAGACTGACTCGGAAGTTATTTAACTATAATGCTCGGGTTAGACCAAGTATTATAAAGTACATATTCTAGATGGATTGTTGTGGAGTTCAATAGACAAGCTGGATGACGAGGCGATTCCCGCAGATTTATATTCCGCTGTGCAGTGAAAGGTGTATAGTCAGCTTTTGTGAGGACAAGTTATTACAACATTCCTGAATTATATTGTTGATTTTGATGTACTTTGATGATGTAATGTATAAAACAGATAGAGTTTCATTTGTGTAAAGATCAGTTATTATCTATTATATTTTATTCCGCTCCGATGGTAAGACTCCGTTGTTTGTTTTGTTTTCTCTTCTTCTACCTCCTTCTTATTTAACCTTAATGGTTCGATTTTCCGGCATTCGATTGTTCGGCATTTGATATAGTAGACGTATTAATGTCGATTTTCGGGCATCGAAAAATCGGATCATTACATTGTGGTATCATAGCTAAAGGTTAAGCGAGAGCCTTGGCTCTGATGGGAATTACTCATTAGAATAGAGTCCGTGGTACTCTAGAATGAGTTTGAGTGTAGTAATAGATATGACCGCGTATTTGTTAATGAATATAAAAATTTCTTTTTATATTATGTCATTTTATCGGTTGAGTGTTTATGAATTCTGGTCGATATGTGGGACGCCATGTCATCGATAGGGCTTTCTAAACTCTTAAACAAGATATATCGATATAGTATTGTTTTAAAATAGGGTAAATGAAATAATTTTACCCAAATTATTTATGTATTTAAAAGAAATAATTTTTCAAAAATTATTATAGTTATTTATGGATGCTTGGTTATTAGAAAATGATAGTATTAAACTATTATCATTATTGTGTTGAAATTTAAAATAGGATTAAAAATTATAACAAAAGGTTGAGGAACAAATTCATTAACAAAATAAAATTTATAAATGTGAATTATAATGTGATTTATAATTAAAATAGATAAAATTCTAGAGTAATGTTTGAATATAAACTGAAAGAATTTGGAATTTTGGAAAATTTAATTTTCTTTGAGTTGAAAATGATTTTCAAAGGCTTTGGAGAAATAATGGTGATATTATTTGGGGAATATTTTTGAATTGGATTTGAAATCTGATAAGATTTAGAATTTAAAAATATTTTGGAGAATGTTTTAAAGAGGTAAAAGCACTGAACTCTTTTCGGTCGTTGGAAAATAACCTCAGTGATGACTGCAACATTGTCCATTTTCATTTTGAGTTTCCAAGAGAGAAATTGCTACCAAAATGTTTTAAATTGAAGTTGTTTGCAAAACTGGGACGCCTTTAAAATTCAAAAAACAATATTAATATTAATAATTGGATATGCAATTGAATTATACATGTAATTGATTTCAAAAATGATTTTTGAAATGTTGAAGTTTTGGTTTGGTAAAACCGCTTTGATTTTTAAATACAAAGGAATATTGGATATACTAAAGGATTTTGGGATACAGTTGATTTCAAAAATAATTTTGAAATATTTAAGTAATTGCTTAAACATTGGAAGTTTAATTAAAATGCTTATAGAACATAAATGGTTTGATAACTTATAAAATTTGAAACATGTTGGGATAAAATTCAGCTTGACTAAGGAGCTATGTTAAAGTAAGTATGACAATAAAGTAAAGTGATAAATATACCAATTAAATGAAGTAAATGAAATAGAAGTTTAAAATTTGAATTGAATTGGGATTTAACTACATTAAGTTAATTAAAGGTGAGCTTTGAGGAAATGAATCAAAGTAGGCTTAGTAAAATGGTCATTGAAATAAAGTTTATTAAGATAGAAATAAATTGTGAATGAATAAATTAATTTAATTTATAACTAAATGGAAGTGAAATTTAATATTTGAATTAAATTTAAATTTGTGCATAGTAAAGTGAAGTTGAAAATTCATTCTAAGTGGACTAAAAATAGTAAAAGTTTGGGAATAGAAGTGTTTGAGATTTAAATAAATTGGTAAGTGGGAATAGTTAAAGAATGGGTTAAATAAATATGGATTAAGATAAGATGAATAGAATTCAATATTTAAAATTGGAGGGTAAACTGAATTCAAATGAAATTGAAGGTGCAAAGTTGAATAGAAATGGATAAATATAACTTCAGTAATGAAGTGGAAATAAATATTTAAGTGTAAAATATTTGTCTTGAACTTAAGAAATGGATGGTAAATTCTTAAGTTTAATTGGAATTGAGAAATATACCAAGTAAAAATTTGGTATTTTAAAATATTCTAAGTTAATAAATGAAGGTTTAATGAGGGTGTGAAAGGATAATTGTAGATAAGTGAATAAAAATCAAAATGAATATGAATAAAAGAGAATTGATATAGCTAATAATCAATTGAGAAATATGTAGGATGTACGTATATTATTTATTCTCATAGCGATGTGATCCAGATTCGAGCACAGAATTTCGAGATAATTATATCGATCCGTGTTGGGATTTTTCACTCGATTTTCGACGGCGAACCCTGGATATGGATTTTTGATTGATTCTGGAAATTCTCTATTATGTTTGTGGCTATGCAAGGAGAATGACGGTTTCTGATCAAGTAACCAGATCTCAGTCCGCACTAGGAAGTCGGGTGGACGATACTAGTTCAGAAGTGAAATTGTGTGATCGAGTGAGCGGTCGAATTTGATATTGCATACGGATGGTATATGTACATCATACGGGCTTGAATGAAATAGGTATTGAAACTATTATAAACAAATATATAAAATGATTTTGAAATCTATAATTGGATATTATTGCTAAGTAGGTTAAACAGGTATCTAAAGGCAAAACGATAAATGGATGTTTTGATTTTCGGAGATAAATTTGAATTGTCCAACAAAGAAGTATGTGTTTAAATTTCTGTATGAAATGGTCCAATATAAAATTGGTAGTTTCAATTTAATTAAGATTTTAAATCTTAATAAAGAAGTTAAATGTAACGACCCAGGATTTTTAGTAATTAAAATTTGAATATTTAATTAATTTTAAATATTAATAAGTGAATTTATAAGTCAAATAAATTTTATTTTGACTAATTGGATTTAATTGAATAATTAAATCGATAATTTAATATGTTAAATTATGGAAATAATTGAAAATTGAGTTAAATATGATTGAAAATGATTTGTAAAATTTTATTTTATCATATTGAAGTTAGAATGATATTTTAGAACTTTTAAAATCGAATTAAAAGTTAATTTGTGAAAATTGAATATTTTAATATTAAATCGACTAGTGAAATTAGTCAATTTTTGAACAGTCTCAGAATTGGACGAAACTAGTTCCATTGGATCCGTAATAGTTAGTTATTATCGGATTTCAATTTTCGTAGTAATTGGAGTTATCGTTTGATCGTAGCAGCTCGAAACGCATCGAAATTGTTTTTAATATTAATTTGGCGAGTTAAAATAGCCATTTTTCAAAAAGTCTCGGATTTCGACGAAACGAGTTTCATCGGATCCGTAATGTGATATTATTGTAAGGTTTCAAATTTCGTGTCAATTGGATTTACCGTTTGTCCGGTACAAATTAAAACGCCTAGAAAATCGTTTAAATCGGTTTAATTTAAATTGAACGTTTATAGCCATAACTCACACAGATGTCCGAATTAGCTTCCGAAACCTGTTCCATTGTGTCCGAAACGCGGGGTAAACCCTAGAAACGCTGGATACGGCGCGTAAATCGGAGTTCGGAAAACCCGGATGAATAGTGTTCGAAATTTCCTATAAATAGACCATAAATTCACAAGAAAATAAAAAAAAATTCTAAACCCTAATTCTATTCAGAGCCGCCATCCTCTTCAACCTATGGCCGAAATCTTCCCATCTTTCTCCTCCAGTTTCTTCAAATCCGTGAAGTATTACAACAAACTTTCAACATGAAACTCGTAGAGCACGTAGAGATCTTGAAGTTCAACGGTTATGATCGAGAATAGTGGAGTAGATTGTCGACAATCCTTGATCAAAGGCCATGCGTTCGGCCTCGAAATTCATGCTTGAAGAAGGGCCGAGCTCCATGGAATTCTGACCGAAGGTAGAGAGCGTGATGCTCTTCAAAATGGAAGCTCCTGATCGAGTTATAATCAAGCAAGGGGATCGTGAAATCAAGCCCTAATTTTTGTTAGTGGGTTCGGCTTTACCTGGGACGCGTGAACGAGAGGGAGAAGGTGGGGTGCGTTCTACGGCATGATGGTGGATGCAGGAAATCAACGGCAGTGATCAAGTGTGGGTTTAATATAGTTAATTATGTTGTAAATTATTTATATAAAATTTGTGAAAACTTGTAAAAATCATAACTTTTTCATACGAGGTCGAAAACGCGCGAAACCAGTTGCGTTGGAATCGTATGGACGAGCACTACGCGATGGAGTTGGATTGGAGTCCTTTGGAGTTAGTGAGAATTTTGGGTAAAATTAAACGTCCGTTTAATTTTATTCGAAATAAATCGCTAAAACGAAATTGAAATCAAGGTGAGAACTTCTCACTCAATCGAATAGTTTCGATTTTTATTTTAAATAGTTAAATTTAAAATACTTGAATGCATGTTTGAATGATGATTGATATCTATTGATTGTTAAATTGGACATTATGCGCCGTTAGTAAGCGGATGTTATTTATTAAAAACATATACCGCAAATATTTCATAAACGGTGAAATTGGTATTATATATAATTGCAATATATATATATATTGGCATATGTATATATTGGAGTTATTGATTTCCCGCATTTTTTTAGCGGATGAGACCCTATTGTGCCGTTATTAAGCGGATAATATTTTAAATCCCATATACCGCGATAATTCCGTACTGCAGCGGAATTGGTATTGTGCTAACATCTTTGGATGCAGGAAAACAGGTTGGAGGGATCCAACTGGATTCCTCAACAGTATTTATTTGATTTCAGATATTTTGATATTTGATTGATTATCATATCGATATATGATATCGTTGTAGTCGTGATTGACTATTTGGTGTGTAGCATCATTGGACCAAGTTTTGGAATTTTAGAATGATTTCAAAGTGATTTTTTGAAGAGTATACGTTTATAAAATATTTTTGGAATTGATTCATCTTAAATAAATAAACGTTATAAATTTAAAAGTTATAAAATTATGATCTTTGAGAAATATAGTTAAAAGTTGATTTTTGAAAATATGGGTTAAAATTTTTATAAAATAATTTAAATTAGGATTTTTGAATTTATTATAAAAAGTTGAAAAATAGGATTTATAAAATTTAATTATTTTATAAATCAGAATGATGAAATTATAAAGGAGATTAAAGACGTTTTAAAGGAATAATAATATAAATTGATTTATATAAAAGATTTACAAATTGATAATTTATAAATGAAAATATTTGAATTATAAAACGAGTTTTTATAAGTGTTAGAATGAATTGTGAATGAATTTCATAAATGAATGAAATTTATAGAATTATAAACGGTGAAGTTATAAATGGAATTTTATAAGCAGTAGGTTTATAAAATTTATAAAGTTATTAAAAGAATGGTTTTGGATAAATAATTGAATCTTATAAGTTATAAGATTTATAATTATGAAGTTCAAAGGAACGATTTTGCAAACAAATAAATTATAAGTATTTCACTTATAATATGAACTTTTAGTATATCATTGAGATATGAATTGAGATAGGTTAATAAAAGGAATTTATAAAGGAAGTAGTTATAAAATAAATAGAAATGGAATTTATAAACGTTGTTTTATAAATCTGCAAACGACTTAGTTTGATAAGTTAATTTTTATAACTTATTTATGGAGTTATATTCACGTTTTTGAACTGTGAATAATCCTTTAAAATGAAATGAATAGAAATGATGAAATTGGTTAACGTAGTATATTCACGTTTTTGAATAGTGAATAATATGTTAAAGAAAATGTTTAGAATGTGATATTTTAAATAGAATTAAAACAAGCTAACGATGTTTTAAATGCGTTGAGATTCAAAACCATAGATTTCAACATTTATTGTTGAAATAGATGTTTTCGAGAAATAGAAGGAAATGGTGGACTATAACACTGTTGTTATAGTAAATGATTTCCGAAAGGAAATGTTTTGTATAGTATTGGGATTTATATATCTATTTTAATTTCGAATCCCTATACTAGTGATTTTGGGTTGTCGTAACGATGTTTTACGCAACATTCATTTAGGCCCAAATAAATATGTTTAAGAGAATGATTTCCTTAAAGAATGAAATATATGCTTAATTTCGATTTAAGTATATTGAATATTTTCCAAGAGTTGAATAAAAAGATTTGTGAATTACTTATTAAATAAGTATGGAAATGTTTTCCAATATGAAGTGAATATTTTGAGAATTTATCTTTTTGAAGATAAATTGAAATGAATAATTGAAATCATTTATTCATAAATATTTTGAAATATAAATTCATTATGGAATTTATAAATGAAAAGGAAAATTTGTTTAAAAAATAAATATTGATTTATTTTTTAAGTGTGAAAATTATATATCTTGTAAGGATATTATTGGGAAATAAATAATTTGGAAAATTATTTGGAATCTGGTGATGTGTGCATACCCATTGATAGTTCAATAACCGACTATCAATATTTACCTTTGAAAGGTATTTGTTGTGATTTGCTTGAATTTGAATGCTACACTTATTTTTAAATTATTGCGCTCGTTATTCGGATTACCCATTCCGAATAGTGATACGACGTAATGGATAGCATTGAAGATCGGTGTTGAAGACCCGGTATTTGCGAGAGCGATAGGATGACCTGTCGATTGACTCTGCACCGAGTAGCTACGGTATAGAGTTCTCCATATGTGATGGGAAATCCGATCAGGATTGTGGATATCCGGATTGCAAGGACTTCTTTGTAAGTGCCTTCGGTTCTGTTCGAGCCCGGAACAGACTTGTATGGATTGTATGTCTGACATTACAAGTTGAGATATAAAGCTGATTTCTTTCAAATATATTTCTGTTGGTGGCGGAGAATTTATTCTTTTAGCTTAACACCCTTTTCTGAGACGTACGAGCTCAGAGGTTATGTAGTTGAATGTTATCAGCGATATATTTCCAATTTGGTAATGTGACATGCTGAGTGTTGCTGTGAAATGATCATTGTGTTGATCATTTGTCATAGGATCATTTATTTGATCGTCTATCTTGGTGATCATTTCTATGATCATTTGTTGACCCAAAGCATGTCTTTTGAATAAAGTATGTTTTTGTGGAAGTGACTTCGTCGAGCCTCACACCTCGGAATGGTCAAAACAGGAAAGATGCGGTAAGGTTATGAGGGGTAGCGCCCTTTAGGGTATGTGCATTTCCTTCTGGAAAAGGGTGGTATCATGGTATGGAGCCCAGATACTTACTCAAGTTGAAAACACTTTATGATTGTGTGAATTGATTACGAGCGCTCGGATAAAGGTCCCAAAGGACCGGGGGATGGCATATTCGGTCAGTTGTTACTCAGTTAGGGGTAACCCAGCCTTGTGTTGGCAGAGATCCGGTTTGGTTCTCGGGGATGTCCTTCCAGAGGCATTCTCATGTGGCAATGGGAAGTTCCTTGGCCTGATCATTCGTTGGAAATCCAAAGAAACAATACGAGACTTGTACGGTTTTAGTTGTATAACCTGCTATCGAATGTGGCGGTAACCTGCTATTGAACATAGTTAGCTATAGTAGGCATAGTTCGAAATGTCTATGCTGGCTAAGATTTATATCTTTATTTTCGAAATGAATTTTTCTCTACACTATGCACTAGTAATAATATCAAATGTTCTTTTTAATGCGTATCAAGCATCTTTGACTATCATAAGGAGAAATCTCCTCCGATTCTGCGTTTGCATTGTGTGTGTGTGCGGGAGGCCTTATGGTAGTCTCATTTTTAAAAGCATTGCGAATTGACTTTAAAAATATTCCTCTATTTTGATTTTAAAGATAAATAAACTGTTTTGAGTTCTCACACCAGTCTCATGACTGACTCGGAGTTTATTGTTTTCCTTCCTAAACTCTAGGTGCCCACCAATTTCCATACGGGCAGTCAAGAGTTAAGGTTTATCAGGATATTCTGGATATTCAGGAGTTGCTGGAGGTAAGATGGATGGCATGGCGTATTACTAGTATATAGTATTTCTTTTCCGCTGTTTGATGTTGTTTGTTGTTGTACACTCTGATGATATGATGTAATGAAATGTGATGTAATGTAATAACTGATATAGTTCTTTGTTTAAAGATTATTCATTTATTATTATATGTTGTTCCGCTGCGAATTATGAGATTCTGATGTTGTTCTGTTGTGTTCTGTTCCGTTCTATTTTCTATTTTTCTTTTCTCTCTATCTTCTATCTTTTTCTCTCTCCTTCTGTCTCTTTCTTTTTCTTAAACATTGAGAATTCGTATTTCTGTTCATCTTGAGTTAATTTATGGAGATTAGTGTATATTCAAGGAGTACGGATTTGCGGGTCCTCACAGGTGGTATCAGAGCTTATGGTTAAGCGACAACCATGGTTCTGTTGGGTATTTTCATTAGAGATAGAGTCAGTAGTACTCTAGAATGAGTTTGAGTGTAATAATAGCTATGAGAGCGTATTTGTTAGTGAATATAAAATTGTTTTGTATTGTGTTGACTTATCGGTTGATTGTTTATAGATTCCGGTCGATCTAGTCTAGCTAACTATCGTAGATAGGGGTTTCTAAACTCTTAAACAAGATAAACCGACACGATATTGTTTTCAAATTGGGTAAATGAAATAATTTTACCTTAATTTTATTTTTATATATAAAGAAATAATTTTTCAGAATTATTAAAGTGTATATAAGTTGATTGTTTAGTTGTTTGAATAATCTAAATAAAAGAAGAATTGTATAAGCAAAAGAATTATAAGAATTGAATTATAATTAAAGTGATTTACAATTGTGAAATAAACTTATATATATGAGAAGTGAAACTATATGAATATATTTATAAATATGAGTTGAAATAAAAATGAATTTATAGTAAATGGAAATTCAACTTTTGTAATTGAATTGAATTAATGGATTAAATGTTAATCAATTGGATGTGAATTAAGTTGATATGAAATAATGAATATAAGTGTTAATTCATTAAAATCTAATGTTATTGAAAGTTGAATAGTTGATTAAAAATCAATTAATTAAACCAATTGAAAGCAAAGGAATTTGGTTGTAATTGATATACATTGGTTGTTGTGTGGTTGTTGGTTGATTGTATATAATTCATTAAGTGTTAATGAAATTGAGTTAATGAAATTGAAAGCTAAAGTAATTGAAATTCAATTGGAAGTTAAGTGAATCTTAAATAGAATTGAATTTGATTTGGAAGTGAACCAACTTGAATATGAATTAGTAAATATAAACTAAATTAAAAATGAATGTTTGAAAAAACATCCACTGCAAATGAATCAAATGTGATTAAATTGAGAACCCAATTCATTGAATATTAATGAGAATATGAATGAATATTTATTGGTTATGAATGTTAGTTGGATGATAGTTGGTTGATGGTTGAATATATTGCTTTTGTTTCAATTGCTATGTTGACATATATAGTTATTATGTTGCTATATGTTGTATACTGATACTATTGTCTATATGCATGATTCTCATGTTGTTTGTTGAGTGTTTAGTAGGTGCGGATTGCGTTTGCTTCGCATTTGGAGCTCGCTTTCGCGCTATATTAGCCGTATATGCTCGCTAATAAAATATAAGGTACATATCTCGGATTACATACCGTACTTTTATACTTTTTTCCCTTCGGGATGCCTCATTACTTGATGAGATGTATATTTGTGATATATATACTGCCATTTTTTTTCGGATCGAGCCGCGCAAAGGAGACTATGGCGAATTTTTCCGAAAATTTAAGGCGTTAGAAAAAATTTGAGAAAATTGGAAAATTTTGAAAACTATAACTTTGATTTTGGAATTGAAAGTTAAACTATAGTAGTTGTGTTTGAAAAGATAACTAAGTATGATTTGAAAACTTAGTAAAGTTGTTGTAAGAAATTTAACTATGGATTTTGGGGAAGTTGATAGATTCTATAACTTTTCTTACTTAATAATTTCGAGGACGAAATTCTTTTAAGGGGGGAAGTATGTAACGACCCAGGAGTTTTAGTAATTAAAATTTAAATATTTAATTAATTTTAAATATTAATAAGTGAATTTATAAGTCAAATAAATTTTATTTTGACTAATTGGATTTAATTGAATAATTAAATCGATAATTTAATATGTTAAATTATGGAAATAATTGAAAATTGAGTTAAATATGATTGAAAATGATTTGTAAAATTTTATTTTATCATATTGAAGTTAGAATGATATTTTAGAACTTTTAAAATCGAATTAAAAGTTAATTTGTGAAAATTGAATATTTTAATATTAAATCGACTAGTGAAATTAGTCAATTTTTGAACAGTCTCAGAATTGGACGAAACTAGTTCCATTGGATCCGTAATAGTTAGTTGTTATTGGATTTCAATTTTCGTAGCAATCGGAGTTATCGTTTGATCGTAGCAGCTCGAAACGCATCGAAATTGTTTTTAATATTAATTTGGCGAGTTAAAATAGCCATTTTTCAAAAAGTATCGGATTTCGACGAAACCAGTTTCATCGGATCCGTAATATGATATTATTGTAAGGTTTCAAATTTCGTGTCAATTGGATTTACCGTTTGTCCGGTACAAATTAAAACGCCTAGAAAATCGTTTAAATCGGTTTAATTTAAATTGAACGTTTATAGCCATAACTCGCACAGATGTCCGAATTAGCTTCCGAAACCTGTTTCATTGTGTCCGGAACGCGGGGTAAACCTAGAAACGCTGGTTACGGCGCGTAAATCGGAGTTCGGAAAACCCGGATGAATAGTGTTCGAAATTTCCTATAAATAGACCATAAATTCACAAGAAAATAAAATAAAAATTCTAAACCCTAATTCTACTCAGAGCCGCCACCCTCTTCAACCTATGGCCGAAATCTTCCCATCTTTCTCCTCCAATTTCTTCAAATCCGTGAAGTATTACAACAAACTTTCAACATGAAACTCGTAGAGCACGTAGAGATCTTGAAGTTCAACGGTTATGATCGAGAATAGTGGAGTAGATTGTCGACAAACCTTGATCAAAGGCCATGCGTTCGGCCTCGAAATTCGTGCTTGATGAAGGGCCGAGCTCCATGGAATTCTGACCGAAGGTAGAGAGCGTGATGCTCTTCAAAATGGAAGCTCCTGATCGAGTTATAATCAAGCAAGGGGATCGTGAAATCAAACCCTAATTTTTGTTAGTGGGTTCGGCTTTACCTGGGACGCGTGAACGAGAGGGAGAAGGTGGGGTGCGTTCTACGGCCTGATGGTGGATGCAGGAAATCAACGGCAGTGATCAAGTGTGGGTTTAATATAGTTAATTATGTTGTAAATTATTTATATAAAATTTGTGAAAACTTGTAAAAATCATAACTTTTTCATACGAGGTCGAAAACGCGCGAAACCAGTTGCGTTGGAATCGTATGGACGAGCACTACGCGATGGAGTTGGATTAGATTCGTTTGGAGTTAGTGAGAATTTTGGGTAAAATTAAACGTCCGTTTAATTTTATTCGAAATAAATCGCTAAAACGAAATTGAAATCAAGGTGAGAACTTCTCACTCAATCGAATAGTTTCGATTTTTATTTTAAATAGTTATATTTAAAATACTTGAATGCATGTTTGAATGATGATTGATATCTATTGATTGTTAAATTAGACATTATGCGCCGTTAGTAAGCGTATGTTATTTATTAAAAACATATACCGCGAATATTTCATAAACAGTGAAATTGGTATTATATATAATAGCAATATATATATTGGCATATGTATATATTGGAGTTATTGATTTCCCGCATTTTTTAGCGGATGAGACCCTATTGCGCCGTTATTAAGCGGATAATATTTTAAATCCCATATACCGCGATAATTCCGTACTGGAGCGGAATTGGTATTGTGCTAACATCTTTGGATGTAGGAAAACAGGTTGGAGGGATCCAACTGGATTCCTCAACAGTATTTATTTGATTTCAGATATTTTGATATTTGATTGATTATCATATCGATATATGATATCGTTGTAGTCGTGATTGACTATTTGGTGTGTAGCATCATTGGACCAAGTTTTGGAATTTTAGAATGATTTCAAAGTGATTTTTTGAAGAGTATACGTTTATAAAATATTTTTGGAATTGATTCATCTTAAATAAATAAACGTTATAAATTTAAAAGTTATAAAATTATGATCTTTGAGAAATATAGTTAAAAGTTGATTTTTGAAAATATGGGTTAAAATTTTTATAAAATAGTTTAAATTGGGATTTTTGAATTTATTATAAAAAGTTGAAAAATAGGATTTATAAAATTTAATTATTTTATAAATTAGAATAATGAAATTATAAAGGAGATTAAAGACGTTTTAAAAGAATAATAATATAAATTGATTTATATAAAAGATTTACAAATTGATAATTTATAAATGAAAATATTTGAATTATAAAACGAGTTTTTATAAGTGTTAGAATGAATTGTGAATGAATTTCATAAATGAATGAAATTTATAGAATTATAAACGGTGAAGTTATAAATGGAATTTTATAAGCAGTAGGTTTATAAAATTTATAAAGTTATTAAAAGAATGGTTTTGGATAAATAATTGAATCTTATAAGTTATAAGATTTATAATTATGAAGTTCAAAGGAATGATTTTGCAAACAAATAAATTATAAGTATTTCACTTATAATATGAACTTTTAGTATATCATTGAGATATGAATTGAGATAGGTTAATAAAGGGAATTTATAAAGGAAGTAGTTATAAAATAAATAGAAATGGAATTTATAAACGTTGTTTTATAAATCCGCAAACGACTTAGTTTGATAAGTTAATTTTTATAACTTATTTATGGAGTTATATTCACGTTTTTGAACTGTGAATAATCCTTTAAAATGAAATGAATAGAAATGATGAAATTGGTTAACGTAATATATTCACGTTTTTGAATAGTGAATAATATGTTAAAGAAAATGTTTAGAATGTGATATTTTAAATAGAATTAAAACAAGCTAACGATGTTTTAAATGCGTTGAGATTCAAAACCATAGATTTCAACATTTATTGTTGAAATAGATGTTTTCGAGAAATAGAAGGAAATGGTGGACTATAACACTGTTGTTATAGTAAATGATTTCCGAAAGGAAATGTTTTGTATAGTATTGGGATTTATATATCTATTTTAATTTCGAATCCCTATACTAGTGATTTTGGGTTGTCGTAACGATGTTTTACGCAACATTCGTTTAGGCCCAAATAAATATGTTTAAGAGAATGATTTCCTTAAAGAATGAAATATATGCTTAATTTCGATTTAAGTATATTGAATATTTTCCAAGAGTTGAATAAAAAGATTTGTGAATTACTTATTAAATAAGTATGGAAATGTTTTCCAATATGAAGTGAATATTTTGAGAATTTATCTTTTTGAAGATAAATTGAAATGAATAATTGAAATCATTTATTCATAAATATTTTGAAATATAAATTCATTATGGAATTTATAAATGAAAAGGAAAATTTGTTTAAAAAATAAATATTGATTTATTTTTTAAGTGTGAAAATTATATATCTTCTAAGGATATTATTGGGAAATAAATAATTTATAAAATTATTTGGAATCTGGTGATGTGTGCATATCCATTAATAGTTCAATAACCGACTATCAATATTTACCTTTGAAAGGTATTTGTTGTGATTTGCTTGAATTTGAATGCTACACTTATTTTTAAATTATTGCGCTCGTTATTCGGATTACCCATTCCGAATAGTGATACGACGTAATGGATAGCATTGAAGATCGGTGTTGAAGACCCGGTATTTGCGAGAGCGATAGGATGACCTGTCGATTGCCTCTGCACCGAGTAGCTACGGTATAGAGTTCTCCATATGTGATGGGAAATCCGATCAGGATTGTGGATATCCGGATTGCAAGGACTTCTTTGTAAGTGCCTTCGGTTCTGTTCGAGCCCGGAACAGACTTGTATGGATTGTATGTCTGACATTACAAATTGAGAAATAAAGCTGATTTCTTTCAAATATATTTCTGTTGGTGGCGGAGAATTTATTCTTTTAGCTCAACACCCTTCTCTGAGACGTACGAGCTCAGAGGTTATGTAGTTGAATGTTATCAGCGATATATTCCCAATTTGGTAATGTGACATGCTGAGTGTTGCTGTGAAATGATCATTGTGTTGATCATTTGTGATAGGATCATTTATTTGATCGTCTATCTTGGTGATCATTTCTATGATCATTTGTTGACCCAAAGCATGTCTTTTGAATAAAGTATGTTTTTGTGGACGTGACTTCGTCGAGCCTCACACCTCGGAATGGTCAAAACAGGAAAGATGCGGCAAGGTTATGAGGGGTAGCGCCCTTTAGGGTATGTGCATTTCCTTCTGGAAAAGGGTGGTATCATGGTATGGAGCCCAGATACTTACTCATGTTGAAAACACTTTATGATTGTGTGAATTGATTACGAGCGCTCGGATAAAGGTCCCAAAGGACCGGGGGATGGCATATTCGGTCAGTTGTTACTCAGTTAGGGGTAACCCGACCTTGTGTTGGCAGAGATCCGGTTTGGTTCTCGGGGATGTCCTTCCAGAGGCATTCTCATGTGGCAATGGAAAGTTCCTTGGCCTGATCATTCGTTGGAAATCCAAAGAAACAATACGAAACTTGTACGGTTTTAGTTGTATAACCTGCCATGGAATGTGGCGGTAACCTGCTATTGAACATAGTTAGCTATAGTAGGCATAGTTCGAAATGTCTATGCTGGCTAAGATTTATATCTTTATTTTCAAAATGAATTTTTCTCTACACTATGCACTAGTAATAATATCAAATGTTCTTTTTAATGCGTATCAAGCATCTTTGACTATCATAAGGAGAAATCTCCTCCGATTCTGCGTTTGCATTGTGTGTGTGTGCGGGAGGCCTTATGGTAGTCTCATTTTTAAAAGCATTGCGAATTGACTTTAAAAATATTCCTCTATTTTGATTTTAAAGATAAATAAACTGTTTTGAGTTCTCACTCCAGTCTCATGACTGACTCGGAGTTTATTGTTTTCCTTCCTAAACTCTGGGTGCCCACCAATTTCCACACGGGCAGTCAAGAGTTAAGGTTTATCAGGATATTCTGGATATTCAGGAGTTGCTGGAGGCAAGATGGATGGCATGGCGTATTACTAGTATATAGTATTTCTTTTCCGCTGTTTGATGTTGTTTGTTGTTGTACACTCTGATGATATGATGTAATGAAATGTGATGTAATGTAATAACTGATATAGTTCTTTGTTTAAAGATTATTCATTTATTATTATATGTTGTTCCGCTGCGAATTATGAGATTCTGATGTTGTTCTGTTGTGTTCTGTTCCGTTCTATTTTCTATTTTTCTTTTCTCTCTATCTTCTATCTTTTTCTCTCTCCTTCTGTCTCTTTCTTTTTCTTAAACATTGAGAATTCGTATTTCTGTTCATCTTGAGTTAATCTATGGAGATTAGTGTATATTCAAGGAGTACGGATTTGCGGGTCCTCACATTAAATCTGAAATTAACGGGCTTTGAAATAAAATTGAGTAAGTAAAGGAATTTATTTTAAAATGGAGTAAATTTTGGAAACCGATTTGGAAATTTATTTAATGTTGAAACTGTGTTTTAAATGGAAGAGGAGACTATGGAATTTATAAACTGGGTTTATAAAGTGAAATATGATACCCGCAGATATTTGGAAATATAAATTGACGATGGGAATTTATAAAAAAATGGGTAATTTTTTTTAAAAATAAATAGTGGTTTATTTTTAAAGGAGTGAAAGAAAAGTGTATTTCCCTCAAAAGTCAAGTATGCTTTCGAAGCAGATTTTTTAGTATAAGTTAAAAGTTGAAAAAGGAATGTTTTTGAGAAATTATTGTTTAAGTTGTTAAAATTTTAAAGGTAAATATTTATTAAATTAGTTATAGTAGTAATTATTTTAAAAGATTAATTGGTTTTATGATTTAAAAAGATAACTATTAATATTTATATTTTATGAAGTAATTTTATTTTAAAGATAGTTTGGTATAAGTTTTTATTTGAAAACTTGTATAGAATTTCGTAGCTTTTATTTTAAAATTTGTTTGGGCTTAAGTTTTACTTGAGAAGTTATTATAAAATTTCGTAACTAAAAATTTAAATAAAGACTTTTAAATGGTCTATGTTAAATGTTTTAATGTGTGTATATATATATATGTTTTTAGGTAAAGCGATTTTAAATTATTCTAAATCTAAAGTATTTAGGCTTGGAGATTTTCAGTGGAAATAAACAATATTTGGGAATTTATTCTACAAGAGGAAAGTGATTTGAAAATGTTTTCAAAGGGTTGACGCACTAAGACATCTTGTGAATATATCTTGAAAAATAAATAATTTGGATAATTATTAATGGCTGATGGTTGTTTATAAATGTTATTTGATAGTTAAATAACCGACTATCAATATTGGCCAATGCGCTGATTGTTTCAAAGAGGCCAGGATCGGGATTAGTTTCCTGAAAACCACTTCGATCCGGTTGAACATTTTCGTGAGGAAGACAAGAGCTTGGAGTAAAAGATGGAGCAATGAAGTGAAAGGGCTAATCGCTACTAATCCTGAGGGTGATTCCAAAATGGATGTAGTAGGAGTAGTGCCTTCGGTTTCGTTCGAACTCGGAACGGACTTATATAGGTGAATGCTATCAGAACATCGTCAGGAGGACGATGCGAATTCTAAGTGAATGTGTGCTAAAAAGGTAATGCATAACCTCGAGCCTCATCAACTGGGAATGGCTAAAACAGGGGATGTGCATGCAAGGCTAAGTGGCTAGTAACCAATTAGGGTAAGGTCACCCCTGTCTAGATGTCCCTTTATTTCGGCTGTGTGAGAGGTTGCTGATCCCAACCGCAGGGTGAACTTATTCGAACTGTCCAATAAGGGGTAGCTCCGGTCTTGTGTAGCAGGGGATCAGGGTGGATCCTCGGTACGGTGATCTGGACCATGTACTGGACGGGCAGTACACCAGTAGCCCTGCCATTGGTGGAATTCCATTTTCCCTACATGCCTTTGCGTTTTTGTTTGTGGAACCTATTATGCTGTAATTTAATAATGTAACAATTTCGATTATTTGAATAAGTATTTGTATTTAGACACTACTATAATATCTGAGGATTTTATAAGAAATGTTTTGGTTATCGTAAGGTAAAAACCCAACATGTTTATTTGTGACGTGGTGTTGCGAGATACCTTTGATTTCGAAATGATTTTGAAAACTTTAATAATCCAAATTGAGTGTGTTTTCTCACATTGGTTTTGCAGACTGACTCGGGTATTATTTAACTATAATGCTCGGGTCAGATCGAGTATTATAGAGTATAGATTCTGGATGGACTGCTCTGGAGCTCAGGGGACGAGCTGGATGACGAGGCGTATTCCCGTAGATTTATATTCCGTTGTGCAGTGAAAGCTGCATAGTCAGCTTTTGTGAGGACAAGTTATTATAACTGTCCAGAATTGTGTTGTTGATTTTGATGTACTCTTATGATGTAATGTATAAAATAGATAGAGTTTCTTTTGTGTAAAGAACAGTTATTATCCATTATATTTTATTCCGCTGTGATGGTAAGATTTCTTTCATTGTTTTGTTTTCTCTTCTTTTACCTCCTTCTTCTTTAACCTTAATGGTTCGATTTTCCACCATTCGACTGTTCGACATTTGATACAGTGGACGTATTAATGCCGATTCTCGAGCATTGAAAAATCGGATCGTTACAGATATAGTAATTAATCCTTTACGGTCCTAAATTACGTTATGAACTATGTATGATTATTTTTATATTTACACGTTAGGGGTATAGTATGCCATGGCTAGGTGATTAAAAAGGTAAATTTTTATCGATTGTAATTAGTGTAAGTTAGTCACTATATAATTAAAAAGTATGAAATACGGAATTGTTCAAAAAGAGATATTTATACATCAAAATTGTAGTTCTCGATGACAAGAATCCATTGGTGGTGTTCGTTCGTCGATCGGGTGTACAGATTGATCAGAAAACGCGATGGAAGTTGAGTAAACATAGGCCACTTAGAATAACAGTGAAGTGGTGACAATATGATGACCGAGGACCATGGGCATGAAGAGGTGGATGAGTAGGTCGCGATGGTGGTTTCTGATCAATCAAATACGATAGGAGTTCATTGGAAAGGCGAACCTTGCTTCGTCAAACAAATAGGGGTGGCAATTAACCCGAGGCCTATATAACTGTCTAATTTGAACCGCCAAAAACCCACCTCGACCCAAACCCGTCGAGTAGTGGTTTGGGTATGGTTTTCAATTTCAACTATTATGACCGGAAGGTTGACCCAAGTCGGGTAATATTGAGTCCCGTAGGCAAATCCAACCGCTTGCAATCTTGACTCAACATGACAATATATTTTGAAGATAGAATCAATAAGTTGATATTTATATACCAAAATTCCTAATAATTTGGCGATGCGGGAACATAAAATTACTAATTTCGGGATTCTTTTTGTCCCACATCGCTTGGTAAACTTTCATTACATTGCTTATATACCGGTAGTCGTTCATTGCTATCAAAATTTATACCGGTGAATCTTACATTGGAAGCTAATGGGTCAGACCTGAACCTTACCTGGTCGGAACCTGTATCACCTTGGGTCGGGTTCGATTTTAGGTTGTTATTTTTAATAGACTATACCCATTGATGGAACAACATTATTGGCTGGTTGAAGGTGCGTCGCACCGCGATAGAACCGGTGGTGCTGTCGGATTGGCAAATAGCAGTGTGCTTTGGTAGAAATACAGGGTGGAAGCGACATTATGGTTTTAATGCTGGAGAAATGTCAGATGAGGAAGAAGCCATAGCGAAATTTTAAAATAATATATTAATTATTTAATTATATAATAAATTATGGAAATGCCCTTAACTTTAAACGTTTATAACTCTTGCATACGACCTTCGTTTCATGCATGATTCACAGTGTCACAATTATAGTGAGACGAGGAATGTTTTGGTACATTGTTTGCTATGTTTAAGGACACTTCCAAAAAGTGCATTGTTTTAGTAGATTTGTTATGCATTGTATGATTTGGTAATAGTCGGATGAGATATTTTATGTCTCGGTAGCGATTCGCTCATGATTGGGTGATAATGGGTTGAGACATCTTGTTCCTTAGTAGCGAGTCGCTTAAGATTTGGCGGTAATGCGCTAGGGCATGTAGTTCCCTAGTAGCGAGCCGCTTATCATTATGGCGATAGTATGAGCCATATTCTTCGCATGTATATTTTGATGTATGCTTTGTCTTTCTGATAAAGGAACTTTTGAAAGTAAATAGAAGAAAAATGATTTTAACATCACATTCTTTACACTTTTATGAACATTTCTTATTTATAAAAATAAATTTTAAAAAGATATGTTTTACATGACTATTTTTCTAAGTTCAATTGAACCATCTTGGATAGAGGTTAAATTAAAAAAAAAGATTAAAATAATAATCTTAAAATTCATGTAGTTTTTCAATTTTAATATGCATCTGCTATTGAATGGAAATTGAAGGATTCATATTATAAGCTCCTAAAAATATGCACTAACAAATGATTTAAAATTTTGAAAATTATTTTGGTTTCGATATGAAAATAACTAATATCCAAAGTTAATTTATATATATATATATATATATATTTATGTGTGTACATGATGTATTGTTTAAGGTGTTAGAAATTGGATAATAATGAAGTAAAATGATATATACTTCTATATATGATAAAATGGAAAAAAATATGAAATAATGTTTTGGTGTAATAAAGTATTTGTATTTCATAAATTAACTGAATTCATTTGAAATATAATTATATTTTGAGTAATAAATATTGAACTGGTAATAACGTAAAGAATTGAATTTTGGAAATTAAATTTTTAAGCAATATTGAAAAAAAATTAGCTTTGGAAATTAAATTAAATTATTTTTTGTATAGGGGTCTTAGGAATTGATATGAAGTAGTTAACTTGAGCTAAATTTTATTTTTTACGATTGCTTTTACGAAATGCTTTAATACGAAACGTTTAAATTAAAACTTTTTGAAAATTTTTCAAGTAAAATTTAAAGAATTTAATTTGAGAGAAAAAACCAATGAAAATGCGTACGTGCTAATATAGTACACACGGATCATGTAATATGACGTATAACACACAAAAATATGACTAATCACAGATAATAGAAAATTCAGTAAAATAGAAAAAGCACACTAGAGATTTTTATACTGGTTCGGAGCACCGTCCTACGTCCAGTCCCAGACTTCTATCTGGATTTTCACTACCAACTACCTCGCTTCACCCGGAGGAACAGGTTTACAACACCCGAGCAGACGAACGGGATTTCACGCCTCTAATACACTGAGGACTTCAACACTTGCCTCTTATAACACGGAGGACTTCAACACTTGCCTCTTACAACACCGAGGACTTCAACAAGGATGAAAATAATTGTTTGTTGACGGTATGTGTTCTTGCTAACACTATTTCGTCACTTGTAGTACAAACTTCCTATAATCTTATCCTCAAATAGAATATTTGTATATATGAAGACTTGGAAGTGGATATCGTATTGAATCAAAAGAATGTTAAATAAATTTCAGGATTCAAAAACGATATATGATAGAATATGAGCAATTTGAATGCTTGTAAGTATAAGATTGAGATCAATAGAATAGAGATTAGAATAATAGAAATTTTTTTGTTTATTGGAATAATGATTTCATGATGTTTATATAAGAAATAAACAGTTGTAACCCTTTGTGAAAAGGTACAAACAAAGGTCATGATCATTGGTGAAGAGAAAGAGAAGCAACCGTTGAAGAAAAGGAAGTGTCTATACGAAAGGTTGCTTTCTGTTTGAAAACGGTCGACAGGTCAAAAAGAACCAGTAGAAAGGAATTTGAATATATATACGTTATGTACACTTGTGCACGTTAACTGTGCATTCTGGGCAGAAACGGTCTACTACCTTGTTTTGATCGGTCGACCGGTTTAGCCCACACAGTTAATGTGCACTCATTCATATATATATATATATATATATATATATATATATATATATATATATTCAAAGATTGAAGGTATAAGATTATTTGAGGATAGATTTTAACATAAATAGCATTACTAACATACCAAATAATCAACCTTTAACATATGGAGCTCTTTGTGTCTCTTTAACGAATAACTTCTTTTTGTCGATCACGGCTTATCCCTTTGTCTTGTCGATCATGGCTTATCCCTTTGTCAGAAATCAAAACTCTATAAAAATCTTGACTCAACATTCTCCCCCTTTTTGATTGATGACAACATAATTATGAATCTCCCCCTGTATATAATATCCCCCTGAGATTGTGTCCTGCATATATACTGTTAGCATAATTTTCTCCCCCTTTGTCATCGACGAAAAGGAGTTGTTAAATGGAGGATATAAATGAGATTATAAGAAACATAAAACTACTACCATAGATCAAGAGTAACATTCACACAAGATGATAATACACACAAGTCTAATTAAAACACAACACTATTTAGTACAAGTGCCAGATAATGTCTTTAAAGAAAAAACTAAAGTCATAAGATCGCAATAAATAAAAAATAAAAAGTAAACTAAAAGAGACTTAATCTGATTCCGTCTCACCCTCTCCTTCTTCTTCTCCTTCTTCTTCAACAAGCTGAGATTTTCCGTGTCCACGTTCATGACTAGTTCCCGAGCTTGTACATTGCCTTTGCCGATGATATAGCCTTTTGAATTATCTCCAAAAGTGACGGAGCCACCATCTGAGTATGTAATATTTGTCAATAAGCTCTTGTATCCAGTCATGTGCTTCGAGCAACCACTGTCTAATATCCACTTTCCTCTTTTCTTAAGTGGGACCTGCAAAAAATAAAATTAGGTCCATGGTACCCACTTTTTATGGGGTCCTAAGAGTTAGGTCTTAGGAGTCCAAACCCATACGGGTCCGGTATCCCCTTTATATATATAATTTGTATTAAGATGCACATTATTCATGAAATTCTGAATATATTTGTTCCTAATCAAATTGTTATTTGTTTTAGGAACCCATATTTTGATAGTCTTGACATTTTTCTTCTGAAATTTCACAACTGGTTTTGGTTTGGAATATAATAAACTAAGATTTTTCTTAGCTTCAATCTTTTGTACTTTCTTCTTCCTTTCATTACCAAGATGTTTCTTGGTTTCTTGTTTCTTATATCCCAAACCTTGTTTATTTGAAACAGATTGTGAACTTTCAATGATTTTTGTCAAATTTTCTCGTCCTTTGTTAAAGTTAGAAACATTTTGAGTAATGTTATCTAACTTAGTTTGTAAACTAGCCTTTTCTAGGTCCAGAATTTTGACTTTTGCCTTAAGGTCATGATTTTTAGTAGTGAGGGCATCATTTTTCTCTTTTTGAGTTTCAATTTCTTGACTCAAAAGAGATAATTGAGAGTCAACATTAGATGATAATCCTTGAAGTTTTTCAAGTTCTTCTTCTAATATTTTCTTCTCGTCTTTTAACATATCTCATTCAAATTCTGCTCTACTCAAATCTTCTTTGGCTTCTTTTAGCTGTCGTTTTATGTCTTTATATTTGACTATCAATTCAGCATTAATATCAAGTACTTCATCGAACGTAAGAATTTGTACCTCATCTTCTGTTGCCATGAAACAGACATTTGCTTGTTCATCTTCCGTATCATTATCACTTTCTGATGAGTCTATATCATCCCACGTTACCGAGAATGCTCGTTTCTTTGATTTGTCCTTCTTATATTTTAATTTGTCATTTTCTGACTTCTTCTTTTGCTCAGGACAATCCTTGTGCATGTGCCCCTTTTTGTGACAGTTGAAGCATTCTATAGCGGATGGTGTTGGTTTATTTGAGCCAGATTTCTTTCTGTTATAACGACTGGCTTTTCGCTGTTTTAGGAATTTTTTGAAACCTTTTGCTTTGAATGCCAGATCTTCATCTTCAGACTCTGATTCAATTTCCTCTTTTTCAGCATGGAATGCCACGTTCTTCTTTTCTTCTTTTTGTTCCTTTTCTAGTCTGCAAGTTAGCTTCATAGGACATTAGATTTCCTATCAATTCATCTGGCTTCATGACGGAAAGGTCATTAGCTTCTTCAATTGCTAATACTTTTCCTTTCCATTCACTAGTCAGAGAATGTAGGACTGTTGAAACAACATCAAAATCAGAATACTTTTGTCCTAAGCCAATAAGTGCATGGTGGATAGTTTGAAAACGTGAATACATATCATTGATTGTCTCATTTGGTTTCATTTTGAAATTTTGAAATTGACTTTTCAGCATGGCTATTTTGGCTTGTTTAACCTTGTTAGTACCTTCATGAGTGGTTTTCAGCGTTTGCCAAATTTGATATGCAGTAGTGCAGATACTAACACGGTTATATTCATTTTGGTCTAATGCACAAAACAACATATTTATTGCTTTTGCATTTACGGCTGTTGCCATTTTCTCAGCCGCTCTCCATTCTGAATAATCAATTGTTGGATTCACTATTTCTTTTTGAGTAGCATTCCAGGCATCATAACTGTTTGATTGCATAAAGAATGACATACGTGTTGCCCAATAGCTATAGTTAAGACCATTGAAAAATGGAGGTCTTTGTGTCGATTGACCTTCCGTGTAAGTGGTGTTTTGAGTGCTAGTACTTGCGTTATTTGCCATATTACAAAAATATACCAAATAACTGTGTTACGGTTATATGATGATCGTGCTCTGATACCAAATGAAAATGTGTACGTGCTAATATAGTACACACGGATCGTGTAATATGACGTATAACACACAAAAATATGACTAATCACAGATAATAGAAAATTCAGTAAAATAGAAAAAGCACACCAGAGATTTTTATACTGGTTGGAGCACCGTCCTACGTCCAGTCCCTGACTTCTATCTGGATTTTCACTACCAACTACCTCGCTTCACCCGAAGGAACAGGTTTACAACACCCGAGCAGGCGAACGGGATTTCACGCCTCTAATACGTTGAGGACTTCAACACTTGCCTCTTATAACATGGAGGACTTCAACACTTGCCTCTTACAACACCGAGGACTTCAACAAGAATGAAAATTATTGTTTGTTGACGGTATGTGTTCTTGCTAACACTATTTCGTCACTTGTAGTACAAACTTCCTATAATCTTATCCTCAAATAGAATATTTGTATATATGAAGATTTGGAAGTGGATATCGTTTTGAATCAAAAGAATGTTAAATAAATTTCAGGATTCAAAAACGATATATGATAGAATATGAGCAATTTGAATGCTTGTAAGTATAAGATTGAGATCAATAGAATAGAAATTAGAATAATAGAATTTTTTTTTGTTTATTGGAATAATGATTTCATGATGTTTATTTAATAAATAAACAGTTGTAACCCTTTGTGAAAAGGTACAAACAAAGGTCATGATCATTGGTGAAGAGAAAGAGAAGCAACCGTTGAAAAAAAGGAGTGTCTATACGAAAGGTTTCTTTTTGTTTGAAAACGGTCGACAGGTCAAAAAGAACCGGTAGAAAGGAATTTGAATATATATACGTTATGTACACTTGTGCACGTTAACCGTGCATTCTGGGCAGAAACGGTCGACTGCCTTGTTTTGACCGGTCGACCGGTTTAGCCCACACAGTTAATGTGCACTCATTCATATATATATATATATATATATATATATATATATATATATATATATATATATATATTCAAAGATTGAAGGTATAAGAATATTTGAGGATATATTTTAACATAAATAACATTACTAACATACCAAATAATCAACCTTTAACATATGGAGCTCTTTGTGTCTCTTTAATGAATAACTTCTTTTTGTCGATCATGGCTTATCCCTTTGTCTTGTCGATCACGGCTTATCCCTTTGTCAGAAATCAAAACTCTATAAAAATATTGACTCAAAAACCCATGATTATCAAAATTAAATGTTGGTTGAAGATAGTAGGTAATTTTTTGATTTTCGAATCTTACTAGCTTTGTGGAGAATAAAATGTGGGATCAACGATTTTGATTCAAAAATTGAATTGAAAAGTTATTGTTATTTTCAATTGAAATTTTATTGGAGATAAAAATAATCATATAGCCTATAAAGTTTGAATTGATTATGGGAAGCTACCTTGGATAGTCAATATGCAGTGTGCTAAGGACTTGATAAAGTGAATGTTACAGATTTGTGATTTGTATTGAAAATTTTATGAGGGTATTATTCATGAATTTTGAGGAAATTGTTTTTGAAAAATTAGGAAAATTTTATTTTTAATTGATATTCTACTATTATATATAAAGTATGGTGGAATTTAATTCATAAGATGATTTTTGAAAGATTAGCTAAATTTTGAGCAAATAATAATATAATTGTTATTCGGAGTTTATGAAAACTATTACTATTATTTAAAAAAGAGGTATTATGAGATTAATAGTAACAATAGAGTGATATTTTTCATGAATATTTTTGGATTAAATTATTACTACTTATGATCCAAATAATAATTAAAAAGGATTTTTGGGATTTAATGTAGAATGTTTTTATTGTTGAATGATATATAACAATTAAGTGATTGTGAAAATAAAATGATTTAAGTAAATATTATTATTTCGATGTACGGTGATAATAATATTATTTTGAAGCAAATCTAATGGAAAATATTGATTTTGATTGAATAACGATGTTTGAGATATTTATATGCTGAAAACGAAAGATTTTTAAGTATATTATTGATTAGAAAAAAAATACTATTTAAGATGATAGAGAAAAATTATTCTTATAATAAAAAATAGTTAGAGGATTTATATTTAAAAGAAAATAACAATTTTAAATTTATTATTTTGGATTATTGAGACATATGCAAATAAATATCGTTTGAAATTAACAAATTTCTTTAGGTCAAAGACTAGGGTACACTTACATAAGACATTGAGAAGCATGAGAGCATAATTGAAATCATTCTAAAATGTTGAATAATAGAAGATTGGTTGTGTGAAACAGTCGTCGATAGAAGATGAGTACACTTATCGATGTAAATTGTTTTTGGAGTACAACAATGTACATGAAAGTACTCTAGATGTATGCTAGTTTATAGTTTTTCATAAGCATGTGAATTTAATATTATTTTTGAATTATCTACTGTTGTATGAATTTCAGACCCGAAGTTAATGTCCTGACCTGCATGTGCTAATCTATGAAGACAATTTCATGGAGAGCGAGATTTGGAAGAAAATTAATGAAGAGATGAGATTTTTTTCTTTTCAATCATCACTTAGATTGAAAGAACTATCTTATTAAGTCAATTTTTCCAAAATAGTGATTTTTGTGCATACTTATTTTCAATGCCCGGAAAACATGAAAAATTAATGAAAAATACACAATCTAGTTTACATGTTCGTTGTAATAATATTATGTCATCAAAAGTAAGGCATCATCCATTTGTGATGTTTCTAAATTAAATGGTGATGGAGTATGGGGTTCTCCAAGAATCATAATTGTTAGTCCACTTAGAGGGGAGACATCTTCTGTTATCATGTTGCTATGCATATGAACTTAAAAAATTAATTTAGTTAAGTATGCAAAGAATACAAAGAGGATTTTCTAATGGCCAAGGATGAAGAAGTAAGTGGTGAAGTCTATTGTAAGGTAATTGACATACTTGGACATTATATAATTAGAGACATCTCAGAAATAAGTACGGAATGGAAACTGCATAGGATAAACATGCATAGAGAGTTTGTAGTGGGTAGCTTGGTAGGTGAAGGAATCATTATTCAGATATTTGAAAAGGAAACACCATAAGTTGTTGGGAATTTCCTGATTTTATAGTGAGTAGAAGAGTCAACACGTTTGAGTGGGCTTCTTGATAAGTAGGCCAATCTTCCTACGTTTTCTATTTATCCTTGAGAACATATGTTGACGATTTAGTGATGATGGTAGAGCCTAGTCTGCTTATGGGGTGAACATAGAGATGGAGCTTATAATACTCTATAGATGTATTCACATCTTAGACTTTATTTGATACGACATAAAAATGGTGAAATGAAGTTGATATAAGTATGGTGAGGAAAAAGACTGGATAGGGGTATGATGGAGCTTGAGGAGAGAATCCAGTTTCCCATCATGAGCTAAGCTCCTCTTTTAGTTAGTTGTAAGTTTTATTGCTCATTAGGTCATTGTTTATTTGCATGATTGTATAGCTAGCTAGTTAACGAGGACATGGATGTATGGATGCTAGGATTGGTTGTTTCACATCCCAATAACGTGTCTTGGCTGTTGTGGTTGATTTATATGAGTTACACTAGTTTAGTTATAACCGTGTTGGCTTTATGTTTGCTTGTCTGTATATGCATTATAACCTAGGATAAATATGTATATTTATATGATTACACACACATATACTATTTACTATTTCCCTATATATGTGTGTTTATTTAATGGGTGTTTATGGGCATGGTGGTTTTTTTGCACTTTGATATTGATGTTGCATATGGATGTATGGATGCATGCATGCGCATACACATTATATGTGTGTGTGTGTGTTTTCTACATAATGGTTACACTACATATGCATTCATATAGGAGGCCGATTTTGTCGCATTTGCACTTATCTCTTATAATATACTTCTGTTTTATCTATTTTATGTATTATATATTCTTGGTTGTGTTTTGGCTCGTATTGGATGATGAATGCTAGATTTTTTTGAGAAAAATGTGCGATCCTCTACGAATAGAGGAGAGCACACATGCAATTATGTATATATCACGAATATAAGGTGCTTCCAACATGCCTGGCAGGTAACAAACCAAAAACACATACAACAAATCTTAGCTACTCCTACGATGAGTCCCGAAAAGGCCACCACCCATCATACCCCAATATCGAGCTCCGACATGGTCACCGTCCGATATTAAGGTGTTAGAAGTACCTAGAAAACTAGAGTAAAATAAGAGCTACAAGAGGAAGTCCCAGGCTAGGGGATTACTCCAACCAACTGAATCGATAGAGGTGAAAAGCAACTGCACTGAAGTGGGTCTGCGGAAAAGAGAAACCACCCTGAAGTTTATGAACAATAGTGAGGGGGTACCAAAATGAAGAATATATCCTCCTGGATGCGGATACTCTGCTCTGCTGAATAAGCAACTGCACTGAAGTGGATCCGCTGAAGAGAGAAACCGCTCTGAAGCTTCTGAACATTAGAAAGGAGCACCAAACCGGGGAAGATATCTTCCTGGATGAAGATACCCTGCTCTGGTAACCTCTCTACCTTCTGATGTCCAGCAATCTGAAGAAAGAAAACCTGCTAAACGAACCCGATATCCTATCACCCATACCTGTAAGTCGAAAATGACTAAAGGAAACATTATAATGATACATATATATGTATATTTACTTAATAAATATACATGTATATAAGGAAGGAATTAAAAACCTAAATAAGATTAATTGGACAATAAAAGTATGAATGAAATACCTACAAATCAATACCTACAAATCAATATCAACAAAGACTAGAACAAATTATTAGGATGGATATATCTTATGAATCTTTAATCATAATTAAGTTATGATTAGAAGTGATATCATCATCTAAATTAGAGGAAATATTAATAATACTATTATTGATGTTAAAAAAATTGTTGTTGAGCTTAAAAAAATTGATATTATGATTAACCTTATTAAGGTACGTTTTGAAAAGGATATTTTTAGCTAATTTATATTTGGGGTTAGAGATCCAATTAAAACAAAATGAAGAAATTGTAAAAATCAATTTGTTTAAATGACAGTTATTATTACTGAAAATTCTTTGATTTCTTTCTAACCAAATAAACCAGCTAATAATAATGAATAAAGTGTCTAATAAAAATCTAATATTCTTTTTAAACTTGAATCTATAATTATTCCAATAGAATTCACAATCCGAAATTTTAGTTGTTATATTAAAGTTAAGAATTTTAAGAGTATTAATTAGAATGTAATTAGAATCCATACAATTAAAGTATAAATGATTAATGTCCTCAAGCTACATATTACAATAGTAACAATTTTTATCATTTTGAATATTTTTTCTCTTTAAAAATTCAATTGTATTAAGTTTTCCACGAAGAATTAACCACATATGAATTTTAGATTTGGATGAGCATTAGATTTCCACATATATATAAATGAGTTATTTAATGTACCCAAAAATTAATGAAACTGTAAAAAGAATTAGATGTATATTTCTTACTCTTATCCCACTCCCAACTAATAGAATCATTATCGTTATCAATATTGTAGAGACTTAATCTGGCGTAAAGCAAAGAAAGTTGTCTAAAAGTTGAATCAACTTAAATTCTATTAAAATTGAAATTCCAAGGAGGCTCATTATCGGGAGAATAAACTTCATTGATTAAAGCATATTTAAAGTTTCAAATTTCATACAGATCCTTAAATTCAGTCTTAAGAGGCAACATCGAAATCCAATGGTCATGCCAAAATGAAGTATGATTACCAGAACGAACAATTGTGTTTATTCCTAAGTTAAAAATCTCATTACATTTTAAAATGTTTTTCCAAATGTTAGATATATTATGAGTGACTTGAGAAGCAATTTGATAAAAATTATTATTTCTATAATAGTAATGTTTAGAAATGATCTCTTTCTAAATAGCGTTATCATTAAAATATTTAAATTTCCAAAGAAATTTACCTAACAGAGACAAATTCATGTTACGCAAATTAATAACGCCTAGACCACCTTCCTCTTTGGCCTTACAGACGGTGTCCCAATTTACTAGACATTTAATATTATTATTAGAGATTTCGCCACCCCATAAGAAATCTTTTCTAATCTTATCGATTTTATCAATAACCCAGTCCGGGAATAAATGTTAGGACATCCAATACATCGGAAGAGCTGATAAAACCGAATTTATTAAGACTAGTCTACCTGCTCCGGATAGGAATCTCCCATTCCAGTTAGAAATCTTATTTTTAATTTTGTCAATGATAATAAACCAATCGTCATGTTTAAGTTGGTGGGTCTAATCACAAAACCAAGGTAATCAAAAGGAAAGTTCATAATTTTGCAATTAAGAATATCAGCAACTAAGTTTTCAACTTTATCAAAATCATTTAAGACTAACACGGAACTTTTGTCAAAATTAACTTTTAGTCCTGATAAAAGTTCAAAACTGTAAAGGATAGACTTAAGGGTAATGATGTGACTAGGAAGATGGAAAGAAAAAAGTAAAGTATCATCCGCAAACTGAAGAACCGATAAACCATTACGAGAAATTTCATTGCCTACACTTCCAAGAGAACCATTATCCACTGTTCTTTTAATAATTTTAGAAAAAACATCAGCAGCTAAGTTGAACAATAAAGGTGATAAGGGATCCCCTTGCCTTAAACCTCTCTTAGATTGTATTCTATTACCTAAAATACCATTAGCCATAATACTAGAGTTTCCAGTTCTAAGCAAAGTCAAAATCCAATCGATCCATCTATGACCAAAACCTCTAGCATGAAAAATATCAACAAGAAAATCTCAATCTACTGAATCAAAAGCTTTAGCAAAATCAAGTTTTAAAATCGCACAAGTTATGTTATTCTTATAACAGTAATTAATATATTCTTAGACAACTGCCACTCCATCAGTGATATTTCTCCCTTTAATAAAGCCGATTGAGAACAATTGATTAATTAATTAATTCATTCATTCATTCATTTCATGAATGCTGATTGATGTAGCTATATCTGGATTTTACGATTGCCAGTTGCATGTTTGCCTCTTGGAATTTAGGAGACAAAATTCTTTTAAGGAGGAGAATGTAATACCCCATAATTTTATGAAGTTGAATAATTAAATTAAAAGGGGAAAAATCATAATTTCACATAAACGAAAAAATAGTAAATTTATACAGGAGTTGGAATTAGTCTTCGAGGCCTATTCTATTGCATTTGGAATGTCATTTACTATAACGATTGGCCTTTTCAACTCCCAAATGTCGACACTTATACATCCACGATATTCACGCACTGAACACTTAAGTGTCGAAAAGACAGATTGTTAAGGTAAACAAAAAGAAAAGGAAAACGAATAAGGAAGGGAAAAAACTTCTAAATCTCATAACGTGATGATAATAGAAAATATCAAGACAGTACAAAGGGTTACTCCAACATGCAGTGTAATTTCGAAGTAATAATCTAAGTACTATCATCAGCATGGAATGTTATAACTACCCATCTTCACAATTAGTGACATATACATACTAGTAGTGCCTTGGGAAAAAAATTCTAAAGCTCCAAAGAATATCAGTTAAATTTTTCCTTTCTCTGACTACCTAAAAGAGCACCCGAGGAATCAAGGAAAGATAAAACCACGAGTTAGACATAAGTCTTGTATAAGAAACTCAAGAAATACAAGCTACATATAACAGTAACTTTTGAGACCAATCAAATCACCGGAATGGTTTTTCCCTTAAAAGAACCAAAGCTATCTATTGAGTAAATAACATCAATAATGTCTAGAATGTAGAATATATATCAGAAAATAGATATGCTACTCGCATCTTACACCACAACGATATTAGATATATAATCAAAACTGCTAATGTGCATTTGCATAATGAGTTCCCATGGAGACATCCCCAGATGCACTAACGCCTGCTTCTGACAAGGGTCCGAAACTACCTTTCGAAACCATGTATATCCCTGGATAAAATATACTATAAAGGAAACATAGCAAGACCACGCTTGAACAAGTGACGCTGAATACCATCAAATCCCCGTGCACCTTAATCAAAAGCATCTCTAAATTTTTGGAGTTGATGTACCCTTGGATTAGCTAAACTTACTGGTTATTCCCCTTGTAACGGCCCCACCTCTATAACCATACTATTCATGAGTAATACTATCGAGCAATATGAAGAATAAGGTGATATGGGGCACACACGTGTCCCTTTGACCAACACTGGTATGTATTTAAACATTGAATAAATAATTCACTTATATGTACATGTTAATGGCACAAAGTAATAAAAACATATGCTTCCAAGATATAAAAATACAAAATACAAAATAAAAAATAAATACAGAGTGAGCAGAGATTCAGAATCGCAGCGGTAATATATAATAGATAAGTATACATAAATCCAATATACATCAAATATACACTGCCATTAAAACATCTAATACTTGAATCCAAATACATCTTAATAGTGTACAATGACAATGTATAATGATACTTATTGTAGCATCCTATAAAGTTTAAAAAGAAATTAAATTATTAAAATAAGGCTAAAAATGGAATTTCTGTAAATTCGAAAGTGTAACTATTTTTTGCCTGTTGTATGTCGACATGGGGGATGGTGTATGTCGACATGCCCCTGCCTAAAGTGACATTTTTCTTTGTTTTGAATATTGTGAACAAATCTATTAAACTAAAATTTGTACAATTTAAAAACAATCAATTACAGAGACAAGTGAAGTTGAATGATAGGAAGTGAAAGATTCCATTAATAATTCTAGTCAACATTACATAAGATAATATAATATTGACCAAAATAAAGGAAATACAAGGATAGAACTTAAGATAACATGAACTAAAACTAGTTAGATAAAGATGAAGAAGATGATAGTCCAAGTTTTCTACTAATTTTCCCGAAAAACTTGTCGATTTTAATGGAAATCTTATCCATTTTCTTACTCATTGATCTTTTAAGTGTCTTTTGATTTTCCACTATAATTCTTTGATTATTGAGAATGGTCTTGTTGGATGGATTAGCGGGATTAGTAGGATATTCAATACTCTCTAAGGAAGTTTCTTGATCTTCCCCTTCCTCCTCTTCAATTTCCATTCCTTCCTCTTCCTCTTCCTCTTCTTCTTCTTCTTCCTCCATTTCTTCCATCTCTTCATAAGCAAGCCTTTCTTCCTTTTCCATAAGCGTTTCATATGGTTGAAACACTAATGAAATTTTCATAAGGGAAATGTTTCCATGGTTGAACACTTTTCTAGTTATAAATTCTTCCCATTTAAAATCAACTCCAAAGTAATTAAAAATCCAAGTGAGATAAATCCCATGATATAATGTGTTTTCACCCATAGTCTAATTCTTGGGCCTTAGCTCATCCAAAATAACTTGAGCCCAATTAATATCATAATTTCCAAAAATTGCAAAAGGAGCTTTGCAAACTTTCAAAGTCGGGTTGTTGTAGTTTCCCGATCTTGGTATAACAGTGTGTTGGATAAGAAGAACGATAATTCTTGCTTTTGGATGAAAATAACGATTTTTGAATTCAAAATTGTCATTCTCTTCAAAGATGTGATGAAACGTCTCTCGATCATTTTCATTGATTTGAAATTCTGAGAGATTCATTCTCTATACTTGCATCGCAAAATATTTTCCAAAATTTCACAATCCAAAACAATTTATGTTGCTTTAACACTACTCCAAATTTGTCCTTCTTTCCCATCATAAAAACCACGATTCAAATTTGCATAAAACATCTTAATGTGATTTGGATAACATACAAAATCATTTTGTTTGTTATCTACTAAACTAAGAATAGAACATTGTTGAAAAAGATTTTCAATTTCATAAGAAGGAAAATCTTCAAAAGTAGCAAATTTTTTCGTATGAATTTTACCAAAGTTTACATAGTTGATGTAAGCTTTGATAGCTTCTAGGTCATTAAAAAGAAACTTTTTGACAGATTTTGGAAGCCCAATGGTGTCAGGAGTGCTTATAGAGGCCATTGAAGAAGTTTGAGAGGACTAGAAGATAAATTTGAAATTTGAAATAAAAGCAAAAAGTGATGATAAAGAGAGTGAGATAAATAAAGATTCTATAGACATGTTCTCTGGCCAAGAGGCATCTTTCCAAAGCATTGATGTTGGTGAAAAGGTGGAGGGAAATTCAAAAGTTTGAAATCAAATTCCAAGGGTCATGTCGACATGGGGTATCCGGGTATGTCGACATGTGCCTATTGAATTAAAGGACAAGTTTCTATTCCTAATTTCTAATATATATATATATATATATATATATATATATATATATAATATCCTATATTCTAATTATATAATTCCTGTAATAACATTAAATATAATAATACTTAAATATTAATAATTTATTATTTAAAATATCATTAAAATAACATAAATTTTGAATTTAAAATTCAAATTTCAAGGGATAAATTTGAATTTAAAATTCAAGGAATTTTAAAAGAATCAAGCAGACAAGCAAGCATCCATTCAAACAAGAAAAATTAAAAATAATGTAAATGCATGCCTATTTTTAGATCCATACTCCCATCGTCTTCTGATTCATGAATAGCAATGAAACATAGATTTGAATTATTTCATCGTCACTAGATGATGAGTCTGAGTCATCAAGAGTTGTTGTGTATGTTTACTTTCTTTTCCTTGATGAGTCATTGTTTGGAGGGAACAACTGTTTATCTGGATAGGACAATTTTTTCTATGACGCTCGACCTTACTGCAAATGTAGCATCTATCATTGTTGACATTCTCTGTATTATTTCTGAAATTTCTTTGTTCATTTTTTTTAAATATTCGTCTTTCTATATTTTAGGAATTTTATAAAGTTTCTTGTCATGAAGGCAATCTCCTCATCACTATCTGGTTCCGAATCTTCAGTTGTTGCATTGAATGCTAATGACTTCTTTTCTATAGCCTTGTTTTCTCTTCTTCCTTGCAGTTGAACTTCATAAGACATCAGATTCCCAATCAATTCTTCTATTTTCATTAGACTGATATCATTTGCTTCTTCGATTGCAAGGGTCTTTTGATCCCATTCTGGAGTGAGTGAATTTAGAATTTTTCCGACTTGGTCTTCCTCCGAAAAGCTTTTTCCAGCGTAATTAGTGAATGAACAATATCTTGAAATCGACAATACATGTCAGAAATGGATTCATTTGAATGCATTTTAAAAAATTGAAACTGATTAGTTAATATGGAAATTTTAGTCTGTCAAACTTTGCTTGTTCCTTCATGAGTAACTTGCAAAGGTTTCCAGATTTTAAATGCAGACCTACAAACAAACACTCTATTAAACTCATTCCTATCTAATGAACAAAATAATATATTCATGGCCTTTGAGTTATTTTGTGCAACACCCTTTTGCTCAGCAGTCCATTGGGAAAAATTGGTAGTTGGTTCAATAATACTCAGTTTGTGTGATATTCCAAGTGTCAAATCCTACAGATTGTAAATAAATTTTCATTCTACAAGCCCAATATGCATAATTACTGCCATTGAAAAATGAGGGTCTGACAATAGACTGACCTTCTACAAATGAACTAGTGTTAGAGATAATAGAACTAGTTCCATAGTTGACATTACCGGTGTTGATAGCCATTAAAACAATTTTTAAGTTTCATATTATGAAAACTATGAAAACCTATGCTCCGATACCAATTGAAAAGGGACAGCGTATTAAGGATCTTAAGGATAATTCAACCCTAGAAGGGGGGTGAATAGTGTTTAATGGATTCTAAAACTTATATGGACAAATTTAAAATTATGACACAAACAAATGTAGAACTTGATTACAGAACAATCACAAAATCAAATATAGATGCAGAAAGTAACTAGAAAGCTGTATGTGACGACTCGGATTTTGCCCGCTCGAAAATCGACATCCATACTTTACATCGTACTCGAATGCCGTAGATTTGACCATTCCAATCCGATTCGCCGGAGCTTATAACAACATTAAGTAAACAATACAGCGGAATAAAAGAATAATACATTGATATACAGCTTTGATACAATATCTGATACCACAGATGATCCAATAGATATCAATATACATCAGAGATATGATACAATAAAATAGCAGCGGAAAAGAAAAATATATAACATCTAGCAGTGGAACAATATAACTCTAAGATAGTCTTCAAAAGAGAACTCCGAGAACTGCAACTCCATTTCCAAGAATCAATCCAGCAATAGCTCGAACCCCCAATAACGATGCCCCAAAGCTCAGCAAGACTGGTGTGGTCCAAAGACTGAACTAACTCCAGATAATCTACTGAACCTAGCTATCTGAAAAACCCAACTCTAGACTGCTCGTGTAGAAAATAATGAGCATCCAGAGTTTAGGAAAGAAACAATAAACTTCGGATCAGTCGTGGGACTGGTGTGAGCAACAAAAACAGTTTATCTTTTAAAACATTCAACAAAAGATTTTCAAAGTCAATTCGCAATGCTTTTTAAAAATGAGACTACCATAAGGCCTCCCGCACACACACAATGCAAACGCAGAATCAGAGGAGATTTCTCCTTATGATAGTCAAAAATGCTTGATACGCATTAAAAAGAACATTTGATATTATTACTAGTGCATAGTGTAGGAGAAATTCATTTCGAAAATAAAGATATAAATCTTAGCCAGCATAGGCATTCCACACTTATGCCTACTATAGCTACCATGTTCAATAGCAGGTTACCGCCACATTCCATGGAAGGTTATACAACTAAAACCGTACAAGATCGTATTGTTTCTTTGGATTTTCAACGAATGGTCAGGCCAAGGAACTTTCCATTGCCACATGAGAACGCCTCTAGAAGGACGTCCCCGAGAACCAAACCGGATCTCTGCCAACACAAGGCCGGGTTACCCCTAACTGGGTAACTACTAACACGAGTATGTCATCCCCCGGTCCTTTGGGACCTTTATCCGAGAGCTCTCTAATCAACATCACACCATAATAAATAAAGTGTTCAACATGAGTAAGTATCTGGGCTCCATACCATGATACCACCCTTTTCCAGAAGGAAATGCACATACCCTAAAGGGAGCTACCCCTCATAACCTTGCCGCATCTTTCCTGTTTTGACCATTCCGGGGTGTGAGGCTCGACGAAGTCTCGTCCACAGAGCCACGCTTATACAAAAGCTGTGCTTTGGGTCAATAAATGATCATAGAAATGATCACAAAGATAAACGATCGAACAAATGATCCTATCATAAATGATCAACACAATGATCATTTCACAGCAACACTCAGCATGTCACATTACCAAATTGGGAATATATTGCTGATAACCATCAACTACATAACCTCTGAGCTTGTACGTCTCAGAGAAGGGTGTTAAGCTAAGAGAATAAATTCTCCGCCACCAACAGAAATATATTTGAAAGAAATCAGCTTTATATCTCAAATTGTAATGTCAGACATAACAATCCATACAAGTCTGTTCTGGGTTTGAACAGAACCGAAGGCACTTACAAAGAAGTCCTTGCAATCCGGATATTCACAATCCCGATCGGATTTTCCATCACTTAGGGAGTCTCTATACCGGCGCGACTCGGTGCAGAAACAATCGATAGGTCATCCTATCACTTTCGCAAATACCCGGTCTTCATCACCGGTCTTCAAATGCTATCCATAACGTCAAATCACATATTCGAAATGGGTTATACGACACAAAGGTCCTTTCCCGGTTAAACCGAATAGTGAGCGAAAATATTTAAAACGTATGGATATGGGATTTCAATTAAGTCACAACTTAATAATTCAAAACTTTCTTTTCAATGGTTTAAACCAATTACCAGTTCAAATCTTTAACAAAAAGATTTATTTCACAAAATTCCATTTACGGGCTTTCAAAACAATTTCCATTTCATTTGGAATAACTCGTTTAAAATCTTTAAATTAAAGATTTATCTTATAGCTTTCAAACCGTTCCCAAATATTCACTTCCAAAATTCATTTCCAAATATTCATCAATAACTTGGTAAACTATTTCAGTTTAAACTTGAAATCTCTTTTTATATAATTTGAAATTCGTTTCTCCTATGAAAGCCTTTTTATCATTTAGAAACAATAGTCTTATTTCGAAAAAACCCGATTTCATTTATGCAAGTTACAATCTTTGGGTTAATTCAAATTCCCAAAAATAATACTTTAAAAATGGTTTAACTCATAATGACTAGTATAATATCGTTAATCCGTAGTTTCAAATTACAGAATTCAATTTGAATATTGAATTCAAATTTAAATTCCAACACTTAATCCAGTTATTCAAAATAAATTTCCATCTTTGAAATTCCATTTCAAAAGCTTTTCACTTCAAACCCAATCCATTTTCAAAAACATTTGAATTTAAAAATTCAAATACAAAACTATTTTCAAAAATCTGTGACTTAATCGATTTCCTCGTGAAATCCATATTTGTGTGTAGGGTGTGGTCCAAGGGTTTAACACAATAGTGCAACATCATTCAACCATCATAGATCAAAACACAGAAATATAGTTGATAAGCGGTATAACTATAACGCTCATCTTTATTTACAGATCACAGATCACAGATATATAAATTACAGATAAATAAGTCACACAGCTCAAAACAAAGCATCACATATGAGGGGTATCAAACAAAACAATTATTCAGCCAAGTCCAAACATTCAATAATGAATTTATTAATCAAATAATTAATTTAAATCGGATGTATCAATTATTAATCTGGGTTAATTATCATAATTTAATTACAAATTATTTGAAATAAATTTCCTCTCACAATTTATTAGTTAACCCTTAATTATTAACTATCATTCTTAATCAGTGAATCAATTAATCTTTAATTATTAAAGTAATCTTAATTAATCACCATTATCCATTAATCTTTTAAATTTATTAACAAATAATTTACTCAAATTTCAATCATCATTTAATTGATTACATTCATTAATTATCTATTATTACTTCTTTAAGTAATTATATTTTCTAAAATATTCAGGTGATTATTCTGAACTAATTAACTTAAGAAATTTAGATTTTGAATAAATCAAATTAACTCAATTAATTTTGCTAAATAAATCAATTCCATAATTTCTATCATTAAGTAATTATACTTAGTAGTTCCACAATTTATTATCATTAAATTTATTAATCTAATTTATGGTTAAAATTTTTATCACATTAGTTAATTGTTCAGATAATCTTAGTTAATGATTTCATTAACTATTTAGTTTCTTTAATTCCCTTTTTAAATAAAATTTCTCACATTAACCATTATTAATTATAAATTGATTTACTATAGAAAATTCATTCGTTAATGAAATAGAAATTATTAACTTCACTACTTAAAGTAAAGTTCAATCATATTTATAATTTAAGTATTATTCACAATATGTTTGAAACACTGTTTTAAATTCCCTTTCACTTAATTACTTTGCCATAAATAAACTTAATTTTGTATTTAAACAAAAGCTGTTATAACTTTAAAATTTTCAAGTTTAACAAAAACTATACCTGAGCAAAAACTTTGGTAACTCGAGTTAAGACCCGAGTGATTTACCTATTTTCCCGAGTTCCCTCATTTCTCACTTCTCTTCTTCTTCTTCTTCTTTTTTTTTTTTTTTAGTTCAAGTATAAACTGTTAGTTTTATACCCACCCCTCGAACTCGAGTACAACCCCGCGAATCCCTTCAACTGTTCGAGCATCTCCCCGAGCCAAACCCAAGACAACATCTTCTCCTCCATTTCCAGGCTACTGACGTAACCACAAACGTGTGCATGTTGCACACAGCTCTGATCAACCCTGGATGGTGCTACGACCGTCATCACGTCAATGACAACCACCATGAATCACCTGACCACCCTGAAGCGTGAACCCACGTCGCATTCGAAATCGAGCTATACGACCAAGACTTCATCAAAAAAAACCACCAGAAATTGTCTCGTCCCCCACCCTCTGGCCATCAGAGGCCACAAAGATTCGACCGAAGCTTCGCCTTGCTTCCATGATTCAATCCCCCCCAGTGCGCACCCTTCCGGTCCAACCACAATGATGTACGAACCCGAAATGTAACGACCCGCCTTTGGACAGTTTAAACCGACGATCAAATACCCATGTCGATTCCAAACCGTTAAAAGGGCAGATAGTTATTGGGGTAATTAAGAAAAGAAAAGGAAGGGAAATAAAGGAAATGAAACAACACAGAATCTCACAGCGGAAGGCTAAAGTATAATAATAAAATAACAGTTCATGAAGCTGTTAATTAAATGAATACATTTGATTATTATTATACAACATTTATCAGAGTTACATACACAACAAATATCATACAACAATGCAGCGGAATGGAATGAATATAATAGTAGTAGATAATATACCAAATCTTCGTCTCCGTCCTCCAAGGAAATGATCTTCACCTAAACTGAAAACTCAGGACTGACCCGAGCGTAATGAAAAGACAAAACACTCGAGTCAGGACTAAAATATCCTTATGAAAGTTAAATCAATCGTAAATAAATATGAGTGTAACGGCGTCAGAGATGTTTACGGGGTTTGACATCTCATATCCAGTGTCAACGTGCGTGCAATAACTCAAGAGATGTTACGGGATTTTCCATCTCTCAAGGATCCGTGAAACTATCTATTATGTAGTAATATACGCTAAGTAGATAATGTCTATCAGTAATATAAAGTATCAAAATAGCGTTAAGGCGTTACCATAATCCCCCTTAACACATTTTATATTCCCAAAAGCATATACAAGACCGTAGTTTCCCCAAAACCGGAAGTCACCAGAGGGCAATCCATATACTCAAGGTACAAATCAAAACGTAGTGGTCGCGAATAGGATAATCAGTATGACAAGGTACATGAGGCGATACCAACTAGGATACTAGTAGTTGCGTGATCCGGACTGATGTTGGGCATAGCCAGCAGCTACCCCAACACCGCGAAACAACACTCCCAAATCAAGGGGTGCACCCAAATCGCATCACAAATGTAATAGAAATGGTATCGAAGAAGTGTGTCCGCTAGAGGTGGCGAACCTCAATGGCCCGGCGCGGCTCCTGTTTTAGTCATATCAGGGGTCATCCAATAATCGTTCTCTTTCTTCAGTCAACGCGTTCACCAAACCATCCACTTCATTCTGGATCAACACTCCGCGTATAATAGTTATTAAAGTGGTTTTCGGTATCGACAGAGAGTATGTCCATATCCGATCCCGGTCTCTTTAATAACTACGTATTATTACACCATTGGCTCTTTTACATTTCAAATCGATTCATAATTGATATCGACATATCATATTCGCTTCAAAATTAAATCTATTTCAAAAATCATCGTATCTTTCCAAATGTCATATTTCGTTTCAAAATCATTTTCCCGCATCAATATCTCATTTCGATTTCAAATTCATTTCGGATTTCAATTTAGATTGCAACTTCGTTTAACTCAATTCGTATTTAAATTTAAGGTTTAAATATAACATTTCACCTTATTTTCTAGCTTAAAATTTTAGAAATAGTTTTAAGTAGTTTAAAAGTAGTTTTAAGTAATTACAATAGTTAAAATACTTTAAAATCTTAAAATGGATTTGAAATAGATAAATTTAGTTCAAAATAATTTAAATTGGGTTAAGTAGATTTAAAATGGATTAAAATAGTTTAAGTATTCAAAATGGTTTATATAACCGAGAAATTTGGAAAACAAAATAAAACAGCTTCAAAACCAATCCATTTCAATTATAACTTCCCAATTCAAATCAATTTCAATTTCCATTCTACCGATTCAATTTCGATTTCAATTCAAATCAATGTCAACTTTTACTTCGAATTAATTCAATTTTACATTCGCCTTTAATTTATTTAATTTCAATTTATATCGATTTGGAGCTTGATTTCTCAAAATGTCAATTTATAATACTTAACAAAATTATCCTACAATATTCAAGTTTAAATCCCAATTCCAAATATGATTCAATTCCAAACTCGATTTCAAAATATCATTTTTATATCGCTTTTCTTAGTAATATTCAAAGCTCGAATTAAGGTTAAATCTTTAAACAAATCAATTTTCGACATTCAATCATATCCAATTTCCAAATTTCAAAGTCTCAACTTAATTATTTAACAAAATTCCACTAACCAAAATTCATTTCAACATTCCAAACTCAATTTTTCGATAAATTCAATTTCTATAAATCGATTTCTATTTATAACCTTCAAATCAAAACATTTAAATAAATTTCAAATCAACGATTTTTAAAATTTATTAATTTAGCCAATTCGGTGTTCGTATATAATTTTCTATCCTATGGCCAAGTAATTATTTATTTCAATTAAATGTCAGGGATGAATATATATCACTTAAATAAAATCACGGTATCATATGTATGCATAACAGTATATATAAGCAAATAACATCCAAACATTTAAATATCAACCAATAGCATCCATCGAAATACATCATCCAATACATAATACAATTCATCACAATTTCATAGTTATCAATGTCAGGTAATTAAATCGCAATTCAATTTCAATTTCAGTTTCAATTTCAATTTTAACTGTCAATTTAATTTTCGACGGTTAATTCAAACGACAATCTATATGACAATTAAATTCTATCAAACAACGACAAATAAAATTCATATCACTTCATAATGTCAATTTAACTAGCATAAAGATATTTAGTACGTTGTGAGCGTTATAAAACACTCACATTGATTTTCTGATTTTAAATCAAATCGAACGACGTTCGATTTAACTCAAAATTTTCTCTAGCTCCAAATGATTCCAATCCAGTTGCATCGCGTAGAGCTCGTACATACGATTCCAACGCAAAAAAAACTCGTCCGAATCCGACCTCGCAGCAAAAAGTTATCACGTTTTAAAGTTACACGATTTTGAATTTCAAATTTAAACTAAAAAAAAAGAAAAAAGGAAAAAAAACACCTCACCCCAATACACGTGCGGCCCCCACCTGCGCATCTTCTTCCTGTCGCACGCGACTTGCTCCAGGTTCCTTCACGTACGCATCCACTATCATGAAGAACCCATTACATACAAACTAGGGTTTCGATTTGCCTCCTCCACGATCAACGAAACTTCATCAAACCGGCGCCATATCGAAGCCCTTCGCGAATAGCACTACCGCCCCCAACCCCCTGACACTCGGCCACCTCATGGCGCCTGGAAATGCGTGCGAACGCAGCCCCTTTGTCGCCGATTTGCCGCCAATCCGTGCAACGAAACACGATCATAACCGTTGAGATTATAGATCTCAACATCCTCTACAAGTTTCTAGTTGAAAGATTCTTGAATAGATTGGCGGATTGGAAGATAATGAGGGGAGAAGATTCGAGCGATTCCGGCCATTGTTTTAATTGTGGCGGCTGCGTTTTTAATTTGGGCTAGGGTTTTGAGAAAATTGCATTTATACCCAATTATTTTAACAATAAAATACCCAATTTAACACTTTTGCAAACGAACTCCAAACGACGCGTTCCGCCAGGCGATCCTAAAGTTTTTCCGCATTCCGGACATAATGGAACAGGTTTCGGAAGCTAATTCGAAAGTATGTGCGAGTTATGGCATAAAACGATCAATTTAAATTAAATCGATTTAAACCGATTTCGGTGCGTTTTAATTCGTACTGGACAAACGGTAAATCCAATCGACTTGAAATTTGAAATCTTACAATAATATCACATTACGGATCCGATGAAACTGGTTTCGTCGAAATCCGAGACTTTTTGAAAAATGACTATTTTAACTCGCCAAATTAAAATTAAAAACAATTCGACGCGTTTCGAGCTGCCACGGTCAAACGACAACTCCGATTGCTACGAAAATTGAAATCCGATAATAACTAACTATTACGGATCCAATGGAACTAGTTTCGTCCAATTTTGAGACTATTCAAAATTTGGCTATTTTCCAGTTGATAATTAAATATTAAAATATTCAATTTTCACAAATTTACTTTAATTCGATTTTAAAAGTTCTACCACAACATTCTAACTTTAATATGATAAAATAAAATTTTACAAATTATTTCTTAATCATATTAACCCGTTATTCAATTATCCAATAAATTCCAATTTTAAAATCTTATCAACTCTATTATAATCCAATTATAACTTACATTCACTTTGGAAACCAATTTGAATCATATTAAATCAAATTTCAAATATTCACTCTATTTTCATATATTGAATTTCAATATCAAATTAATCGTATTAAATTCGGAATTTAATTATTCAAACATTTGTAATATTAAATTTAACAAATTTGATTATTCTTAAATCACTATCCTTTCAAATATTCAAAACGAACTTATAAAATTTAACCTTTGAAACGAGTTAAAATTATAGAACAACTATTCCCATTATACGGTTATTTAACTCCCCATTATTAAATTGTTCAATAATTATCAAATATTTAATTTAAACAATTCCGATTATCCAATAATTCATTATCTTTTGAAATATTGAAATTTAACTTATAAGATTTAGCCTTTAAAACCAATTCACAATTTAGAACACTATTTTCATTTTACAGTTATTCAATTATTCAATAAGTTTTAAATATTTAATTTAAATAACTTACCTGTTCAATATTCAATATTTGATTTCAAATAGATTTCACTTATCAATCAATTACTTTATTATATCCAATGAATTCAACATTTATTATCATATTCAACTTTTGATTTCAAAGGCATTCACTAAGTAGCTTTTATTTTTCATTACTTGGATAATTATTGTCGCAATTCATTCCAGTTATTATTATTTCAAACGACTTACAAATTTTTTCTAACGCTAAATCACGAAAACTTATTAAATTAGCTATTTTAATTATTGAAAATTTACGGGTTGTTACACTCTCCCCCACTCAAAACTTTTCGTCCCCGAAAAGGAAAAAGAAGGGAAAAGGAACTAAGTATAGAATTCAACATTAGATATATTTTATTCAAAGTTACCCACCTATAAAACAATGAAATTCCGTTATTAAAGTCATTACTACACTTTTACTAAGTTATTCCAAACGCCTTTCTAACTTTAAAAGTTCGTTATCAAAACAAGTTATAAAAATTTTAAAACTTGAAAAATTTTCTAACACCCGGATTTACGAAAAATTTCGGCAGCGTCTCCTTTGCGCGGCTCGATCGGTACAACTACAAAACGCCTCTACGGGCCCCAAATCAACAAAAGAAAATCCAAAAGCCAAGTGGCTCATCAAAAATCACCAAATCCAATGAGAAAATAAACATGTACCTTATATTTTTATTAGCGAGCATACACGAATAATATAGCGCGAAAGCGAGCTCCAAATGCGAAGCAAGCGCAATCCGCACCTACTAAACACTCAACAAACTATGAGAAACATGGCATATATGGAAATAATATCAATATACACAATATAGCAACATAACAACTACATGTGCCAACATAGCAAATGCAACAAAACAACAATTGCAACCATCAATCAATTATCATCCAACAAATCCATAACCAATTAATATAAATTCAATTCTCATTAATATTTATTGACTTGGTTTCAATTTTAATCATAGTTGATTCATTAACGTTGGATTTTACTAACATTCATTCTCAATTCAATTAGTTAACATTCATTAATTTATATTTACGTTAGTTCACTTCCAATTTGATTTCAATAATTTATAGCTTTCCATTTCAATAACACTTAATGAATTACATACAAATCAACTAACAATCATATAACAACCAAATCATGCCCAACATCACCAAATTACTAATTTTACATTCAATTTGGTTTATTCTTTCAGTTCCAATTTATTCTTAGCCATACCAAATCCTTTTGTTTACATTTACTTCATATTCAGTTTCAGTTAATAACCAATTTACTTGCGAAACAATTGATTAATGCAAAACATTTTATTAATCATCACTTTAATTTATAGTTATTCCATAAAAGTCTAACTTCTTATATATAACTTTTCTTAGTTCATAGTTGTCTCAAAAGTTGCAAATTTATCTTCACATATTTGACCTCTTAAATTTCCAATATTAACTTTTAATTTAGTCCGTAAGCCGTACATATATCATCCGTGAGCAATATCAATCTAATCGCTTATTCGATCACACAATTTCACTTCCAAACTAGCATCGTTCACCCGACTCTCTAGTGCGGACTCAGATTTGGTTTCTTGATTGGAAACTGTTACTCTCCTTGCATAGCCATATACTATGATAGAGAATTCCAGAATCAAATTAAAAATCCATATCTAGGGTTCGCCGTCGAAAATCGAGCGATAAATCCTAACTTGGATCGATATAAATCATCTCGAAATTTTGTGCTCGAATTTGGATCAAATCGTTATGCGAATAAAATAATATACGTACAATCTCACGTATTACCTTCCAATAGATTTCTATCCAATTTATCTATACTAAATTATTTTGTTGACTTCTATTTTTTTTTCTCACTTGATTACACACAATCCATTATTCAGTTAGTATATTCATTTCTTTACATAGCATATTCTTTAACATTATCTTTTCTTAAACATCATATCAAAGAATTTGCTTACTCAAGTTCTTTTTAAACATTCTATATAATTTAATTAAATTCAATTTCATTTTCCAATTGATTCTTAGCTATAAGAAATTCCTTTGTTTACATTTATTGCATTTCAAAATTTCAGTTATTAACGAATTCATTTGTGGAACATTTTATTAACCGACACTTTAGTTTATTAATCATCCTATAAAAGTCTAACCTCTCATAAATGACTTTTCTTAGTTTACAGTTATCTTAAAGGTTACCAATTCAATTTTTTTCTTCACAATCCCTTTGCAATTTTATATTTATTTTCTATAACCAATTTACAAAGATATAATACGGTTCATTTATCTTCTTTCTTAAGTTCACTTACTTATTCAAATTTTTCATTGATCACTTTAGAATATACATAAGTATATAACTAAATTTTTCACAACCCAATTTCCATTTACATACATTTTAGTTTTCCTTACTTGTATATTTCAATTACTTCCAGGTTCTTTTTATTTGTACAATATCTCATTACATATCCAAAACATCGTTTAACTTTTTAATATTTGGTAAGTCTTGTTATATGTTATCAGATTGTAATTTTGGTATTATACAAATTTATAGAATTTCGTTTTACTTAATTAGAATTGTTCACAAATTTAATTTATTAAAATCCTCTTTACCTTTCAACTTTTAAAGTTTTCCCAAACAATAAGCTTGGATATCTTAGTCCTCTTATTTTATAAATTTTGGTTATTCACATTTCATTCAAATACTTTGAAAATTTCTTATTAACATAACTTAGAATTTTAAATGCCCGGTTCCTTTCAAATCGTTTGAAATAAACATATACACTTATATCTTTTATTATTTATATAACAAAACATACCTTTAGAGTTTAAACCAAACCCATTTACCCAAAATAATTTCGAAGAAAAGCAAAGCTTCTTAGAAGCCTCCCCCACTTTGAAACTCGAAAATGAACATCGATGATGCTGCGCAGTCATCACCGAAATTACTTTCCAGCGACATAAGAGAGGAGTACTTAATTCATTCCTTCTTAAAATCATTTCAAGATATTACCTATAAATATTTTCCAACTAATATTACTATATATTTCTTCAAAACTTTGAAAACAATTTTCCAAAATCTCCGGGTCTTAAACTCAATATTTTCCAATTTAAATCTATTTTAATTCATAAGTCACCTTTATAAAATATTCTTATAAGATTTCACAAGTGTTTTATATTTTCTTCAAATTATAGGAATTTCTTTCTTAAACATTTCACAAGTGTTTTATTACTGTTCTTATCGTAATTCATCTTATTTATTAAATTACATTATCCAATTAATGATAATCCAATATTTTCATTCCTAACAACCAGGTAAGCTAGGTAAGTCACAATAATTTCTGAAAAATTTTCTTTATATACAAAATATAGTTAGGGCAAAATTATTTCATTTACCCAATTCCAAAACAATACTATGTCGAATTGTTCTGTTTAAGTGTTTAGAGATCCCTATCAATAACGTTAATTACTCGTATTGACCAGAATCCATAAGCCACTCAACAAAACAACCGACACAATATAAAACATTTTATATCACTAACAAGTACGCTCTCTCATATACACTCAACTCATTCATATAGTTTACCTCTATTTCAATGAGTTATTCCCCACTAGAGCCAAGGTTTATCGCTAAACCAAAGCTCTGATACCAACTGTAACGACCCGCCTTTGGACAGTTTAAACCGACGATCAAATACCCATGTCGATTCCAAACCGTTAAAAGGGCAGATAGTTATTGGGGTAATTAAGAAAAGAAAAGGAAGGGAAATAAAGGAAATGAAACAACACAGAATCTCACAGCGGAAGGCTAAAGTATAATAATAAAATAACAGTTCATGAAGCTGTTAATTAAATGAATACATTTGATTATTATTATACAACATTTATCAGAGTTACATACACAACAAATATCATACAACAATGCAGCGGAATGGAATGAATATAATAGTAGTAGATAATATACCAAATCTTCGTCTCCGTCCTCCAAGGAAATGATCTTCACCTAAACTGAAAACTCAGGACTGACCCGAGCGTAATGAAAAGACAAAACACTCGAGTCAGGACTAAAATATCCTTATGAAAGTTAAATCAATCGTAAATAAATATGAGTGTAACGGCGTCAGAGATGTTTACGGGGTTTGACATCTCATATCCAGTGTCAACGTGCGTGCAATAACTCAAGAGATGTTACGGGATTTTCCATCTCTCAAGGATCCGTGAAACTATCTATTATGTAGTAATATACGCTAAGTAGATAATGTCTATCAGTAATATAAAGTATCAAAATAGCGTTAAGGCGTTACCATAATCCCCCTTAACACATTTTATATTCCCAAAAGCATATACAAGACCGTAGTTTCCCCAAAACCGGAAGTCACCAGAGGGCAATCCATATACTCAAGGTACAAATCAAAACGTAGTGGTCGCGAATAGGATAATCAGTATGACAAGGTACATGAGGCGATACCAACTAGGATACTAGTAGTTGCGTGATCCGGACTGATGTTGGGCATAGCCAGCAGCTACCCCAACACCGCGAAACAACACTCCCAAATCAAGGGGTGCACCCAAATCGCATCACAAATGTAATAGAAATGGTATCGAAGAAGTGTGTCCGCTAGAGGTGGCGAACCTCAATGGCCCGGCGCGGCTCCTGTTTTAGTCATATCAGGGGTCATCCAATAATCGTTCTCTTTCTTCAGTCAACGCGTTCACCAAACCATCCACTTCATTCTGGATCAACACTCCGCGTATAATAGTTATTAAAGTGGTTTTCGGTATCGACAGAGAGTATGTCCATATCCGATCCCGGTCTCTTTAATAACTACGTATTATTACACCATTGGCTCTTTTACATTTCAAATCGATTCATAATTGATATCGACATATCATATTCGCTTCAAAATTAAATCTATTTCAAAAATCATCGTATCTTTCCAAATGTCATATTTCGTTTCAAAATCATTTTCCCGCATCAATATCTCATTTCGATTTCAAATTCATTTCGGATTTCAATTTAGATTGCAACTTCGTTTAACTCAATTCGTATTTAAATTTAAGGTTTAAATATAACATTTCACCTTATTTTCTAGCTTAAAATTTTAGAAATAGTTTTAAGTAGTTTAAAAGTAGTTTTAAGTAATTACAATAGTTAAAATACTTTAAAATCTTAAAATGGATTTGAAATAGATAAATTTAGTTCAAAATAATTTAAATTGGGTTAAGTAGATTTAAAATGGATTAAAATAGTTTAAGTATTCAAAATGGTTTATATAACCGAGAAATTTGGAAAACAAAATAAAACAGCTTCAAAACCAATCCATTTCAATTATAACTTCCCAATTCAAATCAATTTCAATTTCCATTCTACCGATTCAATTTCGATTTCAATTCAAATCAATGTCAACTTTTACTTCGAATTAATTCAATTTTACATTCGCCTTTAATTTATTTAATTTCAATTTATATCGATTTGGAGCTTGATTTCTCAAAATGTCAATTTATAATACTTAACAAAATTATCCTACAATATTCAAGTTTAAATCCCAATTCCAAATATGATTCAATTCCAAACTCGATTTCAAAATATCATTTTTATATCGCTTTTCTTAGTAATATTCAAAGCTCGAATTAAGGTTAAATCTTTAAACAAATCAATTTTCGACATTCAATCATATCCAATTTCCAAATTTCAAAGTCTCAACTTAATTATTTAACAAAATTCCACTAACCAAAATTCATTTCAACATTCCAAACTCAATTTTTCGATAAATTCAATTTCTATAAATCGATTTCTATTTATAACCTTCAAATCAAAACATTTAAATAAATTTCAAATCAACGATTTTTAAAATTTATTAATTTAGCCAATTCGGTGTTCGTATATAATTTTCTATCCTATGGCCAAGTAATTATTTATTTCAATTAAATGTCAGGGATGAATATATATCACTTAAATAAAATCACGGTATCATATGTATGCATAACAGTATATATAAGCAAATAACATCCAAACATTTAAATATCAACCAATAGCATCCATCGAAATACATCATCCAATACATAATACAATTCATCACAATTTCATAGTTATCAATGTCAGGTAATTAAATCGCAATTCAATTTCAATTTCAGTTTCAATTTCAATTTTAACTGTCAATTTAATTTTCGACGGTTAATTCAAACGACAATCTATATGACAATTAAATTCTATCAAACAACGACAAATAAAATTCATATCACTTCATAATGTCAATTTAACTAGCATAAAGATATTTAGTACGTTGTGAGCGTTATAAAACACTCACATTGATTTTCCGATTTTAAATCAAATCGAACGACGTTCGATTTAACTCAAAATTTTCTCTAGCTCCAAATGATTCCAATCCAGTTGCATCGCGTAGAGCTCGTACATACGATTCCAACGCAAAAAAAAACTCGTCCGAATCCGACCTCGCAGCAAAAAGTTATCACGTTTTAAAGTTACACGATTTTGAATTTCAAATTTAAACTAAAAAAAAAGAAAAAAGGAAAAAAAACACCTCACCCCAATACACGTGCGGCCCCCACCTGCGCATCTTCTTCCTGTCGCACGCGACTTGCTCCAGGTTCCTTCACGTACGCATCCACTATCATGAAGAACCCATTACATACAAACTAGGGTTTCGATTTGCCTCCTCCACGATCAACGAAACTTCATCAAACCGGCGCCATATCGAAGCCCTTCGCGAATAGCACTACCGCCCCCAACCCCCTGACACTCGGCCACCTCATGGCGCCTGGAAATGCGTGCGAACGCAGCCCCTTTGTCGCCGATTTGCCGCCAATCCGTGCAACGAAACACGATCATAACCGTTGAGATTATAGATCTCAACATCCTCTACAAGTTTCTAGTTGAAAGATTCTTGAATAGATTGGCGGATTGGAAGATAATGAGGGGAGAAGATTCGAGCGATTCCGGCCATTGTTTTAATTGTGGCGGCTGCGTTTTTAATTTGGGCTAGGGTTTTGAGAAAATTGCATTTATACCCAATTATTTTAACAATAAAATACCCAATTTAACACTTTTGCAAACGAACTCCAAACGACGCGTTCCGCCAGGCGATCCTAAAGTTTTTCCGCATTCCGGACATAATGGAACAGGTTTCGGAAGCTAATTCGAAAGTATGTGCGAGTTATGGCATAAAACGATCAATTTAAATTAAATCGATTTAAACCGATTTCGGTGCGTTTTAATTCGTACTGGACAAACGGTAAATCCAATCGACTTGAAATTTGAAATCTTACAATAATATCACATTACGGATCCGATGAAACTGGTTTCGTCGAAATCCGAGACTTTTTGAAAAATGACTATTTTAACTCGCCAAATTAAAATTAAAAACAATTCGACGCGTTTCGAGCTGCCACGGTCAAACGACAACTCCGATTGCTACGAAAATTGAAATCCGATAATAACTAACTATTACGGATCCAATGGAACTAGTTTCGTCCAATTTTGAGACTATTCAAAATTTGGCTATTTTCCAGTTGATAATTAAATATTAAAATATTCAATTTTCACAAATTTACTTTAATTCGATTTTAAAAGTTCTACCACAACATTCTAACTTTAATATGATAAAATAAAATTTTACAAATTATTTCTTAATCATATTAACCCGTTATTCAATTATCCAATAAATTCCAATTTTAAAATCTTATCAACTCTATTATAATCCAATTATAACTTACATTCACTTTGGAAACCAATTTGAATCATATTAAATCAAATTTCAAATATTCACTCTATTTTCATATATTGAATTTCAATATCAAATTAATCGTATTAAATTCGGAATTTAATTATTCAAACATTTGTAATATTAAATTTAACAAATTTGATTATTCTTAAATCACTATCCTTTCAAATATTCAAAACGAACTTATAAAATTTAACCTTTGAAACGAGTTAAAATTATAGAACAACTATTCCCATTATACGGTTATTTAACTCCCCATTATTAAATTGTTCAATAATTATCAAATATTTAATTTAAACAATTCCGATTATCCAATAATTCATTATCTTTTGAAATATTGAAATTTAACTTATAAGATTTAGCCTTTAAAACCAATTCACAATTTAGAACACTATTTTCATTTTACAGTTATTCAATTATTCAATAAGTTTTAAATATTTAATTTAAATAACTTACCTGTTCAATATTCAATATTTGATTTCAAATAGATTTCACTTATCAATCAATTACTTTATTATATCCAATGAATTCAACATTTATTATCATATTCAACTTTTGATTTCAAAGGCATTCACTAAGTAGCTTTTATTTTTCATTACTTGGATAATTATTGTCGCAATTCATTCCAGTTATTATTATTTCAAACGACTTACAAATTTTTTTCTAACGCTAAATCACGAAAACTTATTAAATTAGCTATTTTAATTATTGAAAATTTACGGGTTGTTACACGAAATCCCCTCTTTACTAAAAACTAGGTTAAAGCCCTTGATCATCAAAAATCAGCCACTATAGCTTGTTATAAAATCAATTACTATTTTTCCATGAACTAGCATCACTCAAGCTACCTTCGCCATTGATCACGACACTCCATTCATCGAGTGTCGACGCAGATTGATGGAAAATGTTCTCCGTTCAAACCCAGATTCCAACCCTAAACCGAAACTAAAAGTCGTAATTTTATTGTTAAAATTCATGGTTTTCGAAATCAATTTAATTGATATAAACGAATCCTAAATTTATGAAAATCGAAAATTTGATAAATTTTTTGAGTTTCCCTGTATATTCTTTCTTCCAGCTAAAAAAAACACCTCAATCTTCATTAAAGTATTTTTAAAACCCATATCTTAGTATTCCAAACAAAACTTGTCTATGCATTATAATATATAATAGATTAGGGAAAAGTAATCTGTTTTTGAATCTTTTTTTTTTAAGGCCTGTTAAACGATGAACAGAACCAATGTGTATGTTCACAGATATTCACACAGTATCATCATATATATACATACATAAACAGATATGCATGTACATTATCACTTATACGAACAAACCCAAGTACCAAACCAAACATCACAACATCTATCAGGTTTAAATCTTACTTTAAACAGAGACATATATTTTACTGTAAAATGTTTAGTTTCCAAAGTATTAATTACATATTTCTATTTGAAACAAACTTTTTTTTTATTTAATTCTAGTTGATGCTAAAATTCTTCTTTTATACTACAGACCCTAAAAGAGACTATGAGCAGAAGAATTTAAGTTTGTTCTATTATTTATTTTTTTTATTTTTTTCTTTAAACCTGTAAACCTAAAATAGAGGTATGTATCCAAACATACCCAGACATTCACCCCTATAAATATATGTAAACTAAAACATGCAGGCATTTAAACAATCACACTTCAAATGTCGACCATAATATCAAAAGCACATAGATAGATAAGTGAGTTTGCTCACTTTGGTTTCCAGAAATGAACAGAGCCTACTCATGTTGACACTGGCTTGTGAACTTGCAAGCGGAAGGTCTTTTTCTTTAATCCTCTGCGTTGCAGTGATATGTATTGTTGTTTAAATCATAATGAAAGTTTAAATAAAACTTTCTCAGATTTTCTTAATTTTGAAGGAATATAACTGGGATGAGAAAATGGATATATAGGAAGAAGTGATGGGGATGTATAACATTTGTACAGGGTAATTAAGATTTGGTTTTGTACAACATAAGATCAGTGATCTTATATTTTTTTTCTCTTGCTTGAGTAGCCAAGATTTCGGCTGATAGAAATTATATTGTGTACTAGGGTAATGGCATTAAATGCCTTGTACAATCTACACTTATACCATACTTGTTTTATACTTTGTTTATTCTTTTACTTTACGTACATATTACTTTGCCTTTATTTGCTTGTCTCGGCAGAGATGATATGTTAAGGCTTGCATTAATTAGTTTGTACAATATACTTTTTTTTTTCTTGCTTTATCAACTATGCAGATCATTTCTACTTGCCATGTATTTCTTTTGTTTTAACATGGTGGTTGCATTTATTATGTTTTGTTTGTACTTGTTTTCTTTATTTGTTTTACACTTTGTTTTATAAGCCCAGTGACATATATTTATATTCTTGTTTGCACACACTTGTTTGATATTTGAATGTATTTAACTATCTACTTTTGTTCTATTGCTTTGTAATATAGATGAGATTTTGTATTTATTATGTTGTTGAATATCTTTTTTTTAAATAATTTGTTTAATGTTTTATAGTTTACATAACCAAAATCTTAAGATTTTGTTTTTGTTTTTAACTTATTACTTATCGTCTTATCTTACATCTTCATTCATTCATTATTTAGATGTTAAATTCTAAAAGAAATCATTTTTAAAGCTTAATAAAATAAACACATATCTTTTTATATGAATTATAAGAAATTCAAAGTAATTCTCCAATAAATTTCACAATTTTATTCAAAATTAAAATAAATTATCAATTTAAAATTAATAAAAATTCGGGATCGTTACAAACTTCCCCCCTTAAAAGGAATTTCGTCCTCGAAATTCGCAGGCACGAAAACAACACAGAGATAAACAGATTCGATCTCCTATAATTCCTCAAACTTAAGATATGAATTCCAAACTCAAGTCGGAATATCTCAGAATACATACCAATTTGTCCCTCTTCGGACTTCGACCAACCCAAGAAATTACAACAGAATTTCAAAATTTGGTTTTAAACAAAATCGTGTTATCGACATAATTCAAATTTAGCTTCATATTCTGTTAATCAATTTAACTCAATTTAAAATTTCCAATTTATTTAAAATTTCCAATTCATATTCCATTAAGGTTTAAATCGAAAAACTGATAAGAAACTGATGAAGATACGAAGTAAAAAATTTCTACAATGATTCGTAGGGCCATCATCACACCGAAACTTCTTTCTGGAGCTGTCACGAAGTAATCAAAAGAATTTAGAAACGAATCAAAGAAAATTGATAAGAAAGTTGTTTCCACTGTTGTTACAGAGTATCGACCATTTATAGTCGTATTTCCCTGTCCCCTATCTCGTTCTCTTCTTGCACTCATACTCACTATTAATGAATAGTAAGAGAATTTGCTGAGGCATTCAAACGGATATCTTAGGGATACTCATTCTAGGGATACTTCACCCTATCTCTAATGAGCTACTTAATGTGTTATACTCCTGAGCTAAAGTTTAACCCTCAGCTCTGATACCAAATGTGACGACTCGGATTTTGCCTGCTCGAAAATCGACATCCATACCTTACATCGTACTCGAATGCCATAGATTCGACCGTTCAAATCCGATTCGCCGGAGCTTATAACAACATTAAGTAAACAACACAGCGGAATAAAAGAATAATACATTGATATACAGCTTTGATACAATATCTGATACCACAGATGATCCAATTGACATCAATATACATCAGAGATATGATACAATAAAATAGCAGCGGAAAAGAAAAATATATAACATCTAGCAGCGGAACAATATAACTCTAAGATAGTCTTCAAAAGAGAACTCCGAGAACTGCAACTCCATTTCCAAGAATCAATCCAGCAATAGCTCGAACCCCCAATAATGATGCCCCAAAGCTCAGCAAGACTGGTGTGGTCCAAAGACTGAACTAACTCCAGATAATCTACTGAACCTAGCTATCTGAAAAACCCAACTCTAGACTGCTCGTGTAGAAAATAATGAGCACCCAGAGTTTAGGAAAGAAACAATAAACTCCGGATCAGTCGTGGGATAGGTGTGAGAAACAAAAACAGTTTATCTTTTAAAACATTCAACAAAAGATTTTCAAAGTCAATTCGCAATGCTTTTTAAAAATGAGACTACCATAAGGCCTCCCGCACACACACACACAATGCAAACGCAGAATCAGAGGAGATTTCTCCTTATGATAGTCAAAGATGCTTGATACGCATTAAAAAGAACATTTGATATTATTACTAGTGCATAGTGTAGGAGAAATTCATTTCTAAAATAAAGATATAAATCTTAACCAGCATAGACATTCCGCACTTATGCCTACTATAGCTACCATGTTCAATAGCAGGTTACCGCCACATTCCATGGCAGGTTATACAACTAAAACCGTACAAGATCGTATTGTTTCATTGGATTTCCAACGAATGGTCAGGCCAAGTAACTTCCCATTGCCACATGAGAACGCCTCTGGAAGGACGTCCCCGAGAACCAAACCGGATCTCTGCCAACACAAGGCCGGGTTACCCCTAACTGGGTAACTACCGACACGAGTATGCCATCCCCCGGTCCTTTGGGACCTTTATCCGAGAGCTCTCTAATCAACATCACACCATAATAAATAAAGTGTTCAACATGAGTAAGTATCTGGGCTCCATACCATGATACCACCCTTTTCTAAAAGGAAATGCACATACCCTAAAGGGAGCTACCCCTCATAGCCTTGCCGCATCTTTCCTGTTTTGACCATTCCGGGATGTGAGGCTCGACGAAGTCTCGTCCACAAAGCCACGCTTTATACAAAAGCTGTGCTTTGGGTCAACAAATGATCATAGAAATGATCACAAAGATAAACGATCAAACAAATGATCCTATCATAAATGATCAACACAATGATCATTTCACAGCAACACTCAGCATGTCACATTACCAAATTGGGAATATATTGCTGATAACCATCAACTACATAACCTCTGAGCTCGTACGTCTCAGAGAAGGGTGTTAAGCTAAGAGAATAAATTCTCCGCCACCAACAGAAATATATTTGAAAGAAATCAGCTTTATATCTCAAATTGTAATGTCAGACATAACAATCCATACAAGTCTGTTCTGGTTTTGAACAGAACCGAAGGCACTTACAAAGAAGTCCTTGCAATCCGGATATTCACAATCCCGATCGGATTTCCCATCACTTAAGGAGTCTCTATACCGGCACGACTCGGTGCAGAAACAATCGATAGGTCATCCCATCGCTTTCGCAAATACCCGGTCTTCATCACCGGTCTTCAAATGCTATCCACAACGTCAAATCACATATTCGGAATGGGTTATACGACACAAAGGTCCTTTCCCGGTTAAACCGAATAGTGAGCGAAAATATTTAAAACATATGGATATGGGATTTCAATTAAGTCACAACTTAATAATTCAAAACTTTCTTTTCAATGGTTTAAACCAATTACCATTTCAAATCTTTAACAAAAAGATTTATTTCACAAAATTCCATTTACAGACGGTAACGACCCAGGATTTTAATTAATTTAAATTTGAATATTTAATTAATTTTATATATTAAAAAGTGAATTTATAAGTCCAATAATTTTTATTTTGAATAATTGGATTTAATTGGATAATTAAATCGATAATATAATATGTGAAATTATGGAAATAATTGAAAATTGAGTTAAATATGATTGAAAATGATTTGTAAAATTTTATTTTATCATATTGGAGTTAGAACGATATTTTAGAACTTTTAAAATCGAATTAAAAGTTTATTTATGAAAGTTGAATATTTTAATATTTAATCGACTAGTGAAATAAGCCATTTTTTGAACAGTCTCAGAATTGAACGAAACTAGTTCCATTAGATCCGTAATAGTTAGTTATTACCGGATTTCAATTTTCGTAGCAATCGGATTTATCGTTTGATCGTGGCAGCTCGAAACGCATCGAAATTGTTTTAATATTAATTTGGCGAGTTAAAATAGTCATTTTTCAAATAGTCTCGGATTACGACGAAACCAGTTTCATCGGATCCGTAATGTGATATTATTGTAATTTTTCAAATTTCGTGTCAATTGGATTTACCGTTTGTCCGGTACAAATTAAAACGCCTAGAAAATCGTTTAAATCGGTTTAATTTAAATTGAACGTTTATTGCCATAACTCGCACAGATGTCCGAATTAGCTTCCGAAACATGTTCCATTGTGTCCGAAACGCGGGGTAAACCCTAGAAATGCTAGTTACGGCGCGTGAATCGGAGTTCGGAATTTCCGGAATGAATAGTGTCGTTCGATTCTCTATAAATAGCCACCTTCACAAGAGAAAAAAATAATAATAACTAAAACTCTAGCCTTCAGCCGCCACCCCCTCCATGAAAGGCTGAAATCTTCTCTTCTTCTCCCTCAATTATCTTCCAATCCATTGATTATTATCAACAACATTCAACTAACAAATTGAAGAGGGCATCAAGATCTACATATTCAACGGATATGATCGCGAATGGAGCTGTATTTTGTGAGATAGGAGGCCGCGTTTCCCCGATTTTGCGCACGCATTTTAGAGCACAAGGAGGGGCCGAGCTCCACCCCAGGGCAGCCGAGCATAGCTCTTGGTCGTGGCTTCGAGGTGGTACCATCTGATCGAGCTAGAAGTCAGCGAGGAAGTTGCAAAGTTAAACCATAATTTGGAAAGCATGGGTTTTGTACGTGTTCTATTATCTGGGTAGTGGTATGCACGTGGAAGATGAAGGGGGGTGCGGTGGAGATTTGCAGAGGTGAGATCTACGGCAGTGATCAAGTTAGGTTTAAAAATATGAAAATATGTTGTAAATTGTTATATAAAATCGTGTAATCTTAGAAAATTCATAACTTTTTCATACGAGGTCGAAAACGCGCGAAACCAGTTGCGTTGGAATCGTATGGACGAGCACTACGCTATGGAATTGGATTGGAGTCGTTTGGAGTTAGTGAGAATTTCGGTTAAAATTAAACGCACGTTTAATTTTATTCGAAATAAATCGCTAAAGCGAAATTGAAATCAAGGTGAGAACTTCTCACTCAATCGAATCAGTTTCGATTTTTATTTTAAATAGGTAGATTTAAAATACTTGAATGCATGTTTGAATGATGATTGATATCTATTGATTTTTAAAATAGACATTATGCGCCGTTAGTAAGCGGATGTTATTTATTAAAAACATATACCGCGAATATTTCATAAACAGTGAAATTGGTATTATATATAATAGCAATATATATATATATATATATTGGCATATGTGTATATTGGAGTTATTGATTTCCCGCATTGTATAGCGGATGAGACCCTATTGCGTCGTCTATTAAGTGGATAATATTTTTAAATCCCATATACCGCGATAATTCTGTACTGGAGCGGAATTGGTATTGTGCTAATGTTTGTGGATGCAGGAAAACATGTTGGAGGGATCCAACTGGATTCCTCAACAGTATTTATTTAATTATGGATATTTTGATATTCGTTGATTATCATATCGATATATGATATCGTTGTTGTCGTGATTGACTATTTGGTATGTAGCATCATTGGACCAAATTTTGGAATTTTAAAAAGGATTTCAAAGTGATTTTTGAAAGTATACGTTTATAAAATATTTTTGGGAATTTATCCATTTTAAATAAATAAATGTATAATTTTTAATGTTATAAAAATTATGATTTTTGAGAAATATAGTTAAAGGTTGATTTTTGAAAATATGAGGCTAATGATTTTATAAAATAGTTTAATCGGGATTTTTGAAATTATTGTAAAAAGTTTAAATATAGGATTTATAAAATTTGATTATTTTATAAATCAAAAGGATGAAATTACAAAGAAGTTTAAAGACGTTTTAGAATAATAATACAAATTGATTTGTATAAAAGATTTATAAAATGGATATTTATAAATTAGAATATTTTGGATTATAAAACGAGTTTTTATAAGTGTTAGAATGAATTTTTAGAATTATAAACGGTGAAGTTATAAATGGAATTTTATAAGCAGTAGGTTTATAAAATTTGCAAAGTTATTAAAAGAATGGTTTTGGATAAATAATTGAATCTTATAAGTTATAAGATTTATAATTATGAAGTTTAAAGGAACGATTGTGCAAACAAATAAATTCTAAGTATTTAACTTATAATATGAACTTTTGGTTTATAATTGAGTTATGAATTGAATAGGTTAATAAAGGAATTTATAAACGTTGTTTTATAAATCCGCAAACGACTTATTTTGATAAGTAAATTGTTGAAACCTATTAATGGAGTTATATTCACATTTTTAACTGTGAATAATCCTTTGAAATAAAATGAATAGAAATGATGAAATTGTTAACGTAGTATATTCACGTTTTTGAATAGTGAATAGTATGTTAAAGAAATTGTTTTGAATGTGATGTTTTAAATAGAATTAAAACGATCTAACGATGTTTTAAATGTGTTGAGATTCAAAACCATAGATTTCAGCATTTATTGTTGAAATAGATGTTTTCGAGAAATAGAAGGAAATGGTGGACTATAACACCGTTGTTATAGTAAATGATTTCCGAAAGGAAATGTTTTGTATAGTATTGGGATTTATACATCTATTTTAATTTCGAATCCCTATACTAGTGATTTTGGGTTGTCGTAACGATGTTTTACGCAACATTCGTTTTGACCCAAATAAATATGTTTAAGAGCATGTTTACCTTAAAGAATGAAATATATACTTAATTTCGATTTAAGTATATTGAATATTTTCCAAGTGTTGAAAATAAATAGATTTATGAATTACTTATTAAATAAGTATGGAAATGTTTTCCAATATAAAGTGAATATTTTGAGAATTTATCTTTTTGAAGATAAATTGAAATTGAATAAATGAAATCGTATATTCATAGATATTGTGAAATATAAATTCACTAAGGAATTTATAAAAAGGGGAATTTGTTTAAAAATAAATATTGATTTATTTTTGAAGTGTGAAAATTATATATCTAGTAAAGATATTTTGGAAAATAAATAATTTGGAAAATTATTTGGAATCTGGTGATGTTGTGCATATCCATCGATAGTTCAATAACCGAATATCAATATTTACCTTTGAAAGGTATTTGTTGTGATTTGTTGAATTTGAATGCTACACTTATTTTTAAATTATTGCGCTCGTTATTCGGATTACCCATTCCGAATAGTGATACGACGTAATGGATAGCATTGATGACCGGTGTTGAAGACCAGATATTTGTGAGAGCGATAGGATGACCTATCGATTGTCTCTGCACTGATTTGCAACGGTATACAGACTCCCTAAGTGATGGGAAATCCGATCAGGATTGTGGATATCCGGATTGCAAGGACTTCTTTGTAAGTGCCTTCGGTTTTGTTCGATCCCGGAACAGACTTGTATGGATTGTATGTCTGACATTACAAATTGAGATATAAAGCCGATTTCTTTCAAATATATTTCTGTTGGTGGCGGAGAATTTATTCTCTTAGCTTAACACCCTTCTCTGAGACGTACGAGCTCAGTGGTTATGTAGTTGAATGTTATCAGCGATATATTCCCAATTTGGTAATGTGACATACTGAGTGTTGCTGTGAAATGATCATTGTGTTGATTATTTGTGATAGGATCATTTATTTGATCGTCTATCTTGGTGATCATTTCTATGATCATTTGTTGACCCAAAGCATGGCTTTTGTATAAAGTATGTTTTTGTGGACGTGACTTCGTCGAGCCTCACACCTCGGGAATGGTCAAAACTGGAAAGATGCAGCAAGGTTATGAGGGGTAGCGCCCTTTAGGGTATGTGCATTTCCTTCTGGAAAAGGTTGGTATCATGGTATGGAGCCCAGATACTTACTCATGTTGAAAACACTTTATGATTGTGTGAATTGATTACGAGCGCTCGGTGAAAGGCCCCAAAGGACCGGGGGGTGGCATATTCGGTCAGTTGTTACTCAGTTAGGGGTAACCCGGCCTTGTGTTGGCAGAGATCCGGTTTGGTTCTCGGGGACGTCCATCCAGAGGCGTTCTCATGTGGCAATGGGAAGTTCCTTGGCCTGACCATTCGTTGGAAATCCAATTCCCAATACGAAACCTTGTACGGTATTAGTTGTAGAACCTGCCATTTACTTATGGTGGTCACCACTGTTTAGATGGTAGCTATAGTAGGCATACGATAATGGTCGTATGTTGGCTAAGATTTATATTCTACTTTCGAAATGAATTTTTCCTACACTATGCACTAATAATAATATCAAATGTTCTTTTAAATGCGTATCAAGCATCTTTGACTATCATAAGGAGAAATCTCCTCCGATTCTGCGTTTGCATTGTGTGTATGTGCGGGAGGCCTTATGGTAGTCTCATTTTTAAAAGCATTGCGAATTGACTTTAAAAATATTCCTCTATTTTGATTTTAAAGATAAATAAACTGTTTTGAGTTCTCACACCAGTCTTGCTTATGCTAGGTGATATGTGATGGGGGGTTCTCGCTTCGCGGTTTGGTGGCGAACGGGAGACTCTTACCCCCACACGTCCTCTTTACGGGGTTGGTTAGGCGAAGCCGTGACATTCGAAAGGGTGGCCGTAAAAGCAAGTTTGGGGTATCACTGTGAGCCACGGTGGAGCTGGGATGGTTGAAAAGCCTACCGGTCGCTGCTGGCGGAAATGAGGTCCTTCACAGGTGGTATCAGAGCATATGGTTAAGCGACAACCATGGTTCTGTTGGGTATTACTCATTAGAGATAGAGTCAGTAGTACTCTAGAATGAGTTTGAGTGTAATAATAGCTATGAGAGCGTATTTGTTAGTGAATATAAAATTGTTTTATATTGTGATGATTGGTTTGTGGAGTGGTATATGAACCTTCGTCGGCGCAGCCTCGAAACTGAATCGAAGGGGTTTCTAAACACTTGAATAGAACAATTCGGCACAATATTATTTTAAATTTGGTAAATGAAATAATTTTACCTTGATTATATTTTATATATAAAGCAATAATTTTTTAGAATTATTAAAGTGGATATAAGTTGATTGTTTGGTTGTTTGAATAATCTAAATAAAAAAAACATGTTGTAAAAGAATAATTGTATAAGTAAAAAGAATTATAAGAATTGAATTATAATTAAAGTGATTTACAATTGTGAAATAAACTTATATATATGAGAAGTAAAACTATATGAATATATTTATAAATATAAGTTGTAATAAAAATGAATTTAAAGTTAAATGGGATATAACTTAAGAGTTGTTGGATGAAGTTGATATTGGTATCAAAGTAAATTAATAAAGTTAAGTGATAGATATGGACTTAAGTTATGTAAATGAAATTCAACTTTTGTAATTGAATTTAATTAATGGATTAAATGTTAATCAATTGAAAATGAATAATTGATATGGAATAATGAATATAAGTGTTAATTCATTAAAATCTTATGTTATGAGAAGTTGAATAATTGAATGAAAATCAATTTAATTAAACCAATTGATAAGTAAAGGAATTTGGTTGCAATTAATATACATTGGTTGTTATATGATTGTTAGTTGATTGATTGTATATAATTCATTAAGTATTAATGAAAATTGGAAGTTAATGTAATTGGAATTCAATTGGAAGTTAAGTGAATCTTAAATAGAATTGAATTTGATTTGGAAGTGAACCAACTTGAATATGAATTAGTGAATATAAACTAATTGAAAATGAATGTTAGTAAAAACATCCACTGTTAATAAATCAAATGTGATTTAAACTGAAAACCCAATTCATTGAGTATTAATGAGAATATGAATGAATATTTATTGGTTATGAATGTTAGTTGGATGATAGTTGGTTGATGTTTGCATTTGTTGTTTTGTTGCATTTGCTATGTTGGCATATATAGTTATTATGTTGCTATATGTTGTATATCAATACTATTTTCATATATACATGTTCTCATGTTGTTTGTTGAGTGTTTAGTAGGTGCGCATCGCGTTTGCTTCGCATTTGGAGCTCGCTTTCGCGCTATATTAGCCGTATATGCTCGCTAATAAAATATAAGGTACATATCTCGGATTACATACCGTACTTTTATACTTTTTTTTCCCTTCGGGATGCCTCATTACTTGATGAGATGTATATTTGTGATATATATACTGTCATTTTTTTTCGGATCGAGCCGCGCAAAGGAGACTATGGCGAATTTTTCCGAAAATTTAAGGCGTTAGAAAAAATTTGAGAAAATTGGAAAATTTTGAAAACTTTAACTTTGATTTGGAATTGAAAGTTAAACGATAGTAGTTGTTTTTGAAAAGATAACTAGGTATGATTGGAAAACTTAGTAAAGTTATTGTAAGAAGTTTAACTATGGATTTTGGAAAGTTAATAAAATCTGTAATTTTTCTTACTTGATAATTTCGAGGACGAAATTCTTTTAAGGGGGGAAGATTGTAACGACCCAGGATTTTAATTAATTTAAATTTGAATATTTAATTAATTTTATATATTAAAAAGTGAATTTATAAGTCGAATAAATTTTATTTTGAATAATTGGATTTAATTGGACAATTAAATCGATAATTTAATATGTGAAATTATGGAAATAATTGAAAATTGAGTTAAATATGATTGAAAATGATTTGTAAAATTTTATTTTATCATATTGGAGTTAGAACGATATTTTAGAACTTTTAAAATCGAATTAAAAGTTTATTTGTGAAAGTTGAATATTTTAATATTTAATCGACTAGTGAAATTAGCCATTTTTTGAACAGTCTCAGAATTGAACGAAACTAGTTCCATTGGATCCGTAATAGTTAGTTATTACCGGATTTTAATTTTCGTAGCAATCAGATTTATCGTTTGATCGTGGCAGCTCGAAACGCATCGAAATTGTTTTAATATTAATTTGGCGAGTTAAAATAGTCATTTTTCAAATAGTCTCGGATTTCGACGAAACCAGTTTCATCGGATCCGTAATGTGATATTATTGTAAGTTTTCAAATTTCGTGTCAATTGGATTTACCGTTTGTCCGGTACAAATTAAAACGCCTAGAAAATCGTTTAAATCGGTTTAATTTAAATTGAACGTTTATTTCCATAACTCGCACAGATGTCCGAATTAGCTTCCGAAACATGTTCCATTGTGTCCGTAACGCGGGGTAAACCCTAGAAACGCTAGTTACGGCGCGTGAATCGGAGTTCGGAATTTCCGGAATGAATAGTGTCGTTCGATTCTCTATAAATAGCCACCTTCACAAGAGAAAAAAATAATAATAACTAAAACTCTAGCCTTCAGCCGCCACCCCCTCCATGAAAGGCTGAAATCTTCTCTTCTTCTCCCTCAATTATCTTCCAATCCATTGATTATTATCAACAACATTCAACTAACAAATTGAAGAGGGCATCAAGATCTACATATTCAACGGATATGATCGCGAATGGAGCTGTATTTTGTGAGATAGGAGGCCGCGTTTCCCTGATGTTGCGCACGCATTTTAGAGCACAAGGAGGGGCCGAGCTCCACCCCAGGGCAGCCAAGCATAGCTCTTGGTCGTGGCTTCGAGGTGGTACCATCTGATCGAGCTAGAAGACAGCGAGGAAGTTGCAAAGTTAAACCCTAATTTGGAAAGCATGGGTTTTGTACGTGTTCTGTTATCTGGGTAGTGGTATGCGCGTGGAAGATGAAGGGGGGTGCGGTGGAGATTTGCAGAGGTGAGATCTACGGCAGTGATCAAGTTAGGTTTAAAAATAAGAAAATATGTTGTAAATTGTTATATAAAATCGTGTAATCTTAGAAAATTCATAACTTTTTCATACGAGGTCGAAAACGCGCGAAACCAGTTGCGTTGGAATCGTATGGACGAGCACTACGCTACGGAATTGGATTGGAGTCATTTGGAGTTAGTGAGAATTTCGGGTAAAATTAAACGCACGTTTAATTTTATTCGAAATAAATCGCTAAAGCGAAATTGAAATCAAGGTGAGAACTTCTCACTCAATCGAATCAGTTTCGATTTTTATTTTAAATAGTTAGATTTAAAATACTTGAATGCATGTTTGAATGATGATTGATATCTATTGTTTTTTAAAATAGACATTATGCGCCGTTAGTAAGCGGATGTTATTTATTAAAAACATATACCGCGAATATTTCATAAACAGTGAAATTGGTATTATATATAATAGCAATATATATATATTGGCATATGTATATATTGGAGTTATTGATTTCCCGCATTGTATAGCGGATGAGACCCTATTGCGTCGTCTATTAAGTGGATAATATTTTTAAATCCCATATACCGCGATAATTCTGTACTGGAGCGGAATTGGTATTGTGCTAATGTTTGTGGATGCAGGAAAACAGGTTGGAGGGATCCAACTGGATTCCTCAACAGTATTTATTTAATTATGGATATTTTGATATTCGTTGATTATCATATCGATATATGATATCGTTGTTGTCGTGATTGACTATTTGGTATGTAGCATCATTGGACCAAATTTTGGAATTTTAAAAAGGATTTCAAAGTGATTTTTGAAAGTATACGTTTATAAAATATTTTTGGGAATTTATCCATTTTAAATAAATAAACGTATAATTTTTAATGTTATAAAAATTATGATTTTTGAGAAATATAGTTAAAGGTTGATTTTTGAAAATATGAGGCTAATGATTTTATAAAATAGTTTAATCGGGATTTTTGAAATTATTGTAAAAAGTTTAAATATAGGATTTATAAAATTTGATTATTTTATAAATCAAAAGGATGAAATTACAAAGAAGTTTAAAGACGTTTTAGAATAATAATACAAATTGATTTGTATAAAAGATTTATAAAATGGATATTTATAAATTAGAATATTTTGTATTATAAAACGAGTTTTTATAAGTGTTAGAATGAATTTTTAGAATTATAAACGGTGAAGTTATAAATGGAATTTTATAAGCAGTAGGTTTATAAAATTTGCAAAGTTATTAAAAGAATGGTTTTGGATAAATAATTGAATCTTATAAGTTATAAGATTTATAATTATGAAGTTTAAAGGAACGATTGTGCAAACAAATAAATTCTAAGTATTTAACTTATAATATGAACTTTTGGTTTATAATTGAGTTATGAATTGAATAGGTTAATAAAGGAATTTATAAACGTTGTTTTATAAATCCGCAAACGACTTATTTTGATAAGTAAATTGTTGAAACCTATTAATGGAGTTATATTCACATTTTTAACTGTGAATAATCCTTTGAAATAAAATGAATAGAAATGATGAAATTGTTAACGTAGTATATTCACGTTTTTGAATAGTGAATAGTATGTTAAAGAAATTGTTTTGAATGTGATGTTTTAAATAGAATTAAAACGATCTAACGATGTTTTAAATGTGTTGAGATTCAAAACCATAGATTTCAGCATTTATTGTTGAAATAGATGTTTTCGAGAAATAGAAGGAAATGGTGGACTATAACACCGTTGTTATAGTAAATGATTTCCGAAAGGAAATGTTTTGTATAGTATTGGGATTTATATATCTATTTTAATTTCGAATCCCTATACTAGTGATTTTGGGTTGTCGTAACGATGTTTTACGCAACATTCGTTTTGACCCAAATAAATATGTTTAAGAGCATGTTTACCTTAAAGAATGAAATATATACTTAATTTCGATTTAAGTATATTGAATATTTTCCAAGTGTTGAAAATAAATAGATTTATGAATTACTTATTAAATAAGTATGGAAATGTTTTCCAATATAAAGTGAATATTTTGAGAATTTATCTTTTTGAAGATAAATTGAAATTGAATAAATGAAATCGTATATTCATAGATATTGTGAAATATAAATTCACTAAGGAATTTATAAAAAGGGGAATTTGTTTAAAAATAAATATTGATTTATTTTTGAAGTGTGAAAATTATATATCTAGTAAAGATATTTTGGAAAATAAATAATTTGGAAAATTATTTGGAATCTGGTGATGTTGTGCATATCCATTGATAGTTCAATAACCGACTATCAATATTTACCTTTGAAAAGTATTTGTTGTGATTTGTTGAATTTGAATGCTACACTTATTTTTAAATTATTGCGCTCGTTATTCGGATTAGCCATTCCGAATAGTGATACGACGTAATGGATAGCATTGATGACCGGTGTTGAAGACCGGATATTTGTGAGAGCGATAGGATGACCTATCGATTGTCTCTGCACTGAGTTGCAACGGTATAGAGACTCCCTAAGTGATGGGAAATCCGATCAGGATTGTGGATATCCAGATTGCAAGGACTTCTTTGTAAGTGCCTTCGGTTTTGTTCGATCCCGGAACAGACTTGTATGGATTGTATGTCTGACATTACAAATTGAGATATAAAGCCGATTTCTTTCAAATATATTTCTGTTGGTGGTGGAGAATTTATTCTCTTAGCTTAACACCCTTCTCTGAGACGTACGAGCTCAGAGGTTATGTAGTTGAATGTTATCAGCGATATATTCCCAATTTGGTAATGTGACATGCTGAGTGTTGCTGTGAAATGATCATTGTGTTGATTATTTGTGATAGGATCATTTATTTGATCGCCTATCTTGGTGATCATTTCTATGATCATTTGTTGACCCAAAGCATGGCTTTTGTATAAAGTATGTTTTTGTGGACGTGACTTCGTCGATCCTCACACCCCGGGAATGGTCAAAACAGGAAAGATGCAGCAAGGTTATGAGGGGTAGCGCCCTTTAGGGTATGTGCATTTCCTTCTGGAAAAGGGTGGTATCATGGTATGGAGCCCAGATACTTACTCATGTTGAAAACACTTTATGATTGTGTGAATTGATTATGAGCGCTCGGTGAAAGGTCCCAAAGGACCGGGGGATGGCATATTCGGTCAGTTGTTACTCAGTTAGGGGTAACCCGGCCTTGTGTTGGCAGAGATCCGGTTTGGTTCTCGGGGACGTCCATCCAGAGGCGTTCTCATGTGGCAATGGGAAGTTTCTTGGCCTGACCATTCGTTGGAAATCCAATCCCAATACGAAACCTTGTACGGTATTAGTTGTAGAACCTGCCATTTACTTATGGTGGTCACCACTGTTTAGATGGTAGCTATAGTAGGCATACGATAATGGTCGTATGTTGGCTAAGATTTATATTCTACTTTCGAAATGAATTTTTCCTACACTATGCACTAATAATAATATCAAATGTTCTTTTAAATGCGTATCAAGCATCTTTGACTATCATAAGGAGAAATCTCCTCCGATTCTGCGTTTGCATTGTGTGTGTGTGCGGGAGGCCTTATGGTAGTCTCATTTTTAAAAGCATTGCGAATTGACTTTAAAAATATTCCTCTATTTTGATTTTAAAGATAAATAAACTGTTTTGAGTTCTCACACCAGTCACATGACTGACTCGGAGTTTATTGTTTTCCTTCCTAAACTCTGGGTGCCCACCAATTTCCACACGGGCAGTCAAGACTTAAGGTTTATCAGGATATTCTGGATATTCTGGAGTTGCTGGAGGCAAGATGGATGACATGGCGTATTTTTAGTATATAGTATTTTTTTTTTCCGCTGCATTGTTTGATGTTGTTGTTGTACACTCTGATGTAATGTAATGTATAAAATGTAATAACTGATATAGTTCTTTGTTTAAAGATTATTCATTTATTATTATATGTTGTTCCGATGTGAATTGTGAGATTCTGATATTGTTCTGTTGTTTTCTTTCTGTTCCATTCTATTTTCTATTTTCTTTCCTCTCTATTTTCTATCCTTTCTCTCTCCTTCTCTCTTTCTTTTTCTTAAACATTGAGAATTCGTATTTCTGTTCATCTTGAGTTAATCTATGGAGATTAGTGTATATTCAAGGAGTACGGATTTGCGGGTCTTCACACAGACTTTCAAAACAATTTCCATTTCATTTGGATTAACTCGTTTAAAATCTTTAAATTAAAGATTTATCTTATAGCTTTCAAACCGTTCCCAAATATTCACTTCCAAAATTCATTTCCAAATATTCATCAATAACTTGGTAAACTATTTCAGTTTAAACTTGAAATCTCTTTTCATATAATTTGAAATTCGTTTCTCCTATGAAAGCCTTTTTATCATTTAGAAACAACAGTCTTATTTCGAAAAAACCCGATTTCATTTATACAAGTTACAATCTTTGGGTTAATTCAAATTCCCAAAAATAATACTTTAAAAATGGTTTAACTCATAATGACTAGTATAATATTGTTAATCCCTAGTTTCAAATTACAGAATTCAATTTGAATATTGAATTCAAATTTAAATTAAAGTATTTAAATTCCAACACTTAATCCAGTTATTCAAAATAAATTTCCATCTTTGAAATTCCATTTCAAAAGCTTTTCACTTCAAACCCAATCCATTTTAAAAAACATTTGAATTTAAAAATTCAAATACAAAACTATTTTCAAAAATCTGTGACTTAATCGATTTCCTCGTGAAATCCATATTTTTGTGTGTAGGGTGTGGTCCAAGGGTTTAACACAATAGTGCAAAATCATTCAACCATCATATATCAAAACACAGAAATATAGTTGATAAGCGGTATAACTATAACGCTCATCTTTATTTACAGATCACAGATCATAGATATATAAATTACAGATAAATAAGTCACACAGCTCAAAACAAAGCATCACATATCAGGGGTATCAAACAAAACAATTATTCAGCCAAGTCCAAACATTCACAAATGAATTTATTAATCAAATAATTAATTTAAATCGGATGTATCAATTATTAATCTGGGTTAATTATCATAATTTAATTACAAATTATTTGAAATAAATTTCCTCTCATAATTTATTAGTTAACCCTTAATTATTAACTATCATTCTTAATCAATGAATCAATTAATCTTTAATTATTAAAGTAATCTTAATTAATCACCATTATCCATTAATCTTTTAAATTTATTAACAAATAATTTACTCAAATTTCAATCATCATTTAATTGATTACATTCATTAATTATCTATTATTACTTCTTTAAGTAATTATATTTTCTAAAATATTCAGGTGATTATTCTGAACTAATTAACTTAAGAAATTTAGATTTTGAATAAATCAAATTAACTCAATTAATTTTGCTAAATAAATCAATTCCATAATTTCTATCATTAAGTAATTATACTTAGTAGTTCCACAATTTATTATCATTAAATTTATTAATCTAATTTATGGTTAAAAATTTTATCACATTAATTAATTGTTCAGATAATCTTAGTTAATGATTTCATTAACTATTTAGTTTCTTTAATTCCCTTTTTAAATAAAATTTCTCACATTAACCATTATTAATTATAAATTGATTTACTATAGAAAATTCATTCGTTAATGAAATAGAAATTATTAACTTCACTACTTAAAGTAAAGCTCAATCATATTTATAATTTAAGTATTATTCACAGTATGTTTGAAACACTGTTTCAAATTCCCTTTCACTTAATTACTTTGCCATAAATAAACTTAATTTTTTATTTAAACAAAAGCTGTTATAATTTTAAAATTTTCAAGTTTAACAAAAACTATACCTGAGCAAAAACTTTGGTAACTCGAGTTAAGACCCGAGTGATTTACCTATTTTCCCAAGTTCCCTCCTTTCTCACTTCTCTTCTTCTTCTTCTTCTTCTTCTTGTTTTTTTTTAGTTCAAGTATAAACTGTTAGTTTTATACCCACCCCTCGAACTCGAGTACAACCCCGCGAATCCCTTCAACTGTTCGAGCATCTCCCCGAGCCAAACCCAAGACAACATCTTCTCCTCCATTTCCAGGCTACTAACGTAACCACAAACGTGTGCATGTTGCACACAGCTCCGATCAACCCTGGACGGTGCTACGACTGTCATCACGTCAATGACAACCACCATGAATCACCTGACCACCCTGAAGCGTGAACCCACGTCGCATTCGAAATCGAGCTATACGACCAAGACTTCATCAAAAACAACCACCAGAAATTGTCTCGTCCCCCACCCTCTAGCCATCAGAGGCCACAAAGATTCGACCAAAGCTTCGCCTTGCTTCCATGATTCAATCCCCCCAGTGCGCACCCTTCCGGTCCAACCACGATGATGTACGAACCCGAAATCCCCTCTTTACTAAAAACTAGGTTAAAGCCCTTGATCATCAAAAATCAGCCACTATAGCTTGTTATAAAATCGATTACTATTTTTCCATGAACTAGCATCACTCAAGCTACCTTCGCCATTGATCACGACACTCCATTCATCGAGTGTCGACGCAGATTGATGGAAATATGTTCTCCGTTCAAACCCAGATTCCAACCCTAAACCGAAACTAAAAATCGTAATTTTATTGTTAAAATTCATGGTTTTCGAAATCAATTTAATTGATATAAACGAATCCTAAATTTATGAAAATCGAAAATTTGATAAATTTTTTGAGTTTCCCTGTATATTCTTTCTTCCAGCTAAAAAAACACCTCAATCTTCATTAAAGTATTTTTAAAACCCATATCTTAGTATTCCAAACAAAACTTGTCTATGCATTATAATATATAATAGATTAGGGGAAAAGTAATCTGTTTTTGAATCTTTTTTTTAAGGCCTGTTAAACGATGAACAGAACCAATGTGTATGTTCACAGATATTCACACAGTATCATCATATATATACATACATAAACAGATATGCATGTACATTATCACTTATACAAACAAACCCAAGTACCAAACCAAACATCACAACATCTATCAGGTTTAAATCTTACTTTAAACAGAGACATATATTTTACTGTAAAATGTTTAGTTTCCAAAGTATTAATTACATATTTCTATTTGAAACAAACTTTTTTTTATTTAATTCTAGTTGATGCTAAAATTCTTCTTTTATACTACAGACCCTAAAAGAGACTATGAGCAGAAGAATTTAAGTTTGTTCTATTTTTTATTTTTTTCTTTAAACCTGTAAACCTAAAATAGAGGTATGTATCCAAACATACCCAGACATTCACCCCCATAAATATATGTAAACTCAAACATGCAGGCATTTAAACAATCACACTTCAAATGTCGACCATAATATCAAAAGCATATAGATAGATAAGTGAGTTTGCTCACTTTGGTTTCCAGAAATGAACAGAGCCTACTCATGTTGACACTGGCTTGTGAACTTGCAAGCTGAAGGTCTTTTTCTTTAATCCTCTACGTTGCAGTGATATGTATTGTTGTTTAAATCATAATGAAAGTTTAAATAAAACTTTCTTAGATTTTCTTAATTTTGAAGGAATATAACTGGGATGAGAAAATGGATATATAGGAAGAAGTGATGGGGATGTATAACATTTTTACAGGGAAATTAAGATTTGGTTTTGTACAACATAAGATCAGTGATCTTATATTTTTTTTCTCTTGCTTGAGTAGCCAAGATTTCGGCTGATAGATATTATATTGTGTACTAAGGTAATGGCATTAAATGCCTTGTACAATCTACACTTATACCATACTTGTTTTATACTTTGTTTATTCTTTTACTTTACGTACATATTACTTTGCCTTTATTTGCTTGTCTCGGCAGAGATGATATGTTAAAGCTTGCATTAATTAGTTTGTACAATATACTTATTTTTTTTCTTGCTTTATCAACTATGCTGATCATTTCTACTTGCCATGGATTTCTTTTGTTTTAACATGGTGGTTGCATTTATTATGTTTTGTTTGTACTTGTTTTCTTTATTTGTTTTACACTTTGTTTTATAAGCCCAGTGACATATATTTATATTCTTGTTTGAACACACTTGTTTGATATTTGAATGTATTTAACTATCTACTTTTGTTCTATTGCTTTGTAATATAGATGAGATTTTGTATTTATTATGTTGTTGAATATCTTTTTTTTAACTAATTTGTTTAATGTTTTATAGTTTACATAACCAAAATCTTAAGATTTTTTTTTTGTTTTTAACTTATTACTTATCGTCTTATCTTACATCTTCATTCATTCATTATTTAGATGTTAAATTCTAAAAGAAATCATTTTTAAAGCTTAATAAAATAAACACATATCTTTTTATATGAATTATAAGAAATTCAAAATAATTCTCCAATAAATTTCACAATTTTATTCAAAATTAAAATAAATTATCAATTTAAAATTAATAAAAATTCGGGATCGTTACACTGTAAAAGGAAAGAACACATCGGATTTTATACTGGTTCAGAGTTACCCTACATCCAGACCTGTATCAAGGCAAACCTCCTACGAGTCCGGGGTAAACTCTCTTGATTTATAGGACTCAAGATACATGCACAACCACACCTTATAGAGAGATTCGATAAACTTTTGATTACAAATTGATCCTATAACTCTAAATAGCACTTTGATCTTCGAGAGAGGGCAGAGAATCAAACAAGAATGAGATTCTAATTTGATTCACTTGAGAATTTGGTAGAATTTCGGCACGATCTTAAAAATATGAAAATTTTAGAATATGGTTTTGTGGGGAAGGAGTGATGAAAATAAGAAATTAGTTAGTTAAATAATTCGTTTGTGTAGGCTATTTATAAAGCACCAACGGTCATAACCATTCATGAAGAGATTTAAACGAATGACACTTCTATTGAAAATTGAAACTTTTAAATATAACGGCCATCATGTCGACATGGGGTATCCCATGATGTCGACATCCCTATGTTAAAAACAATGCAAAATTTGTTTTGTAGATGGTATAGAAAGGAAAACAAGAAAAAATGATTCTGGAGTAAAAATGAAGTTTAAAACAAGAGTTTATTTAAAAAAACAAAGAATATATTAAGGCTAAAACATCTTTTTGAAAATAATTTGAAAAGTTAATTTTTAAGGCTAAAACATTTTGAAAAGCAGTTTTGAAAATCATTCTGAAAAACCATTTTGAAGTAGCTTTGCAAGCTTCTTCCTATAGAATATCTCATCACATCAGGACTCGAGAACTTGTACAAAACCAGGATGCTCGTGGGTTTGTAAGCCACTTGTTGTAGGTTTGTTAGCTGTTGAATATGCGAGTATATGATTTTTGTTTGATGATAATAAACATATATACATTCATTTAAATATATTTTTTAATGTACTATTTTATTTTTCATATATTAAATAAATATTTGCTGAATAAAATAAATTACACAGAATTTGAATTCAAATAGAAATTTTATTCAAATAAATATTTATTACAATTTTTGAATAGTACAAATTTCAAGCTCTCACTATATATATACACAACTTCAATTACAATACAATTTTGATTACATCACGATTCACATTTACATTTCACCTCACTACATATCACTCATTCACTCAACTCGTATTTTAGCTTCAACTTCATTCCAAATTGGATCCAGCATCTGAGCAATTAGCAAAAATAAATATTGACGTAGTAAAATTGAAAAGGAAGTATTTATAGTATAAAATAAAATTTGAATTTTGAAAATAATATTTGCCTCGGTTATTTGGGTTGTTCGTCATCATTTAATTTTGAATTCATCATACACGAACAGCTTGTGACATGCACAGTGTATCACTGTACATGCCACAAGGCCGTGCACACCGATATACACTTGATAAAATTGCAGGGACAAGTGAGCACAAGGTCAAACCCAAATCAAAAGTCGGGTTCAACTCAAGTGAAATCACAATACGAGCACAAGGTCAAACCCGAGCTTTAAAGTTGGATTCAACACAGGTGATTCCAAAAATCAAGATGAATTTCAAATGAAAACAAAAATGAAAAGGTGAAGGGCATAAGATTAAAATGTAGCTGGTTAGATATGGAACTAGAGTTACAGTTTCAAGTTCATGAACCAAGTTCAACATCCAACAAAAAGTATAGCCTCAATAATGAAGAGCAAAAGAAGATTCAAATATCAATGCCACTGCCTCAACAGTCAAAGCGTCATATATACAAATGTGCTTAAGACAACCAAGCTAAATATGCTAACCAGAGTACACATTAAGACTCAAACTCAAGAAACAAGTTCACCATGCAACAGCAAGTGATGAACTAGAAAATCAAAATGTTCAATCCAGATTGGTCAAAGAAACCACAGCGCAAAGTGGCGAAAGCAAACAGAGGTGGCAACATGAAACTGCACCAAACCAAACGATTGCGACTGATTTCAAGTGAATGGCAACAAGTGATGCATCAGTAAAACAACTCAACAAATGCATATACATCAATGTGCACACATGTACACAATGCTACAACAAAGATGAACACAAGCTTTAGACTAAAGTACATATCTACATGAACAACAAGTAGTCAAGCATCATCAAAGGCGAGACCCAAAAGATCTGATTGAATACCAAAGTAAAATAGAACATGTGCATATATACACAAGTTTGGCAACATGATTATCAAAGTGCAGACATGATGAAGTCAGTGCCAACATTACAATGTGAACTAGCTCGAAACAATATGGATATCGAATGGCCAAGCAAGTGCACACACTAAAAGAACAAGAAGCCAGAGGGATTAATATGGAAACACAACAAGCACATGAGCGAAACAACAATGATGCAACAATATATATATATATATATTTATGTATGATCACACATGTATCTACACAGTACAACAAGCACATAGCATCATTAATGAAACAAGCAACAGTGCAGATGACCAAAGGAGTAAATTAAACAGCAAAAGAAGTATGGTAAAGCAACTAAACTACAACAACTCAAGTGAAACAAAGACCAAGCTGAACTGCACATGAAAATGAAACCAGAGCTCATATGCAAACAGTTCAAAGTCGAACATTTTTACGTAGCAGTTTCGAACAAAGACGGTGCTTTTACAAAAGTATCAACTGGTCGAAGTCAACAAGCAACTATTAATTATAGTTTCAAAGTGGTCGAAATCATGGATCAACAGTTTCAAACCAAATCAGTGACGAAGACACAGAGAAGAACCAGATTATCAAAAATTCCAAAATGGCCGAGCATTGAAAATGCTACAATATATTTAACAGTATTATCAAAGCCGAAGTTCAAACCAAGATCAACGCCGTGATGACCAAATTTCGAAACCGTGTCAACCAAGCAAAATATATACGAATTGGAACAAGTCAGTAATCATCACAAACATCCAAAAAAATATCGAATGGCCGAGCATAGTATTGACAAAATCAAACAACTATCAGACGAACGTAAATATAGGAATTCGACTTCTATAAATCCCATTCATCATTGGTAGTTTTAAGCATCGATTTCAAGTAAGAAAAAACAGTAAAGCAAAATAACAAACTACATACCGGAGCAAGATCGAACTCGATCATCGAAGGGGCCGTGAGCCAAGTGAAGAGACGATCGGTCGACAGAGCAAGAGAGCGAAATCCCAATTCGATTGATCAATTTAAAGTCGGCATTTCAAAGCCTTAATTAAAGATCGAAGAAGAACGAACAAGGAACGACCGCTGTTTCCACAAAAGAAAGGAACAGAGCAAATAAAAAAGGAACCAGACCGATAAAGAAATAAATGAAAAAGGGGTCGGCCTTTATTGTTTTACAATTATATTTGGGCTTAATCTTTTCAATTAGGGTTTTTATTGTTTAAATTTGTTTTTAAATTTAAATACTTCTTTTAAAAGTTGTAATTTCTAGTCGTGTGATTAGGGGACAAACTATGTGGCGTAGTTTGAGAATTCGCAACTCGGTGGCTGAGTTGTGGCAGGGTTTTGAGCATAGAGTTAAGGCTAGTCGATAGCGGGTGTCGTGAGTTTACTTGTGTAAGCGTGTGACTGCTTAATTTCTAGTAGAAAGCATGGGGGTAGCACGTAGGCAGGGTTTTGCCGAAGCTGGGTAAATTCTGTGTCGTTCTATGCCTGCATTTATTATTCGGACATTATCTGTGCTGCTATTATTTTGATATATCTGTGTTGAAATAATTTTATAAGCTTCCGCAATAATTTTTATAATTAATAGCATCACCCTATTCACCCCTTCTAGGGTGAAATCGATCCTACAAGTGGTATCAAAGCAAGATACAAAAGCCATTTTTTATTTTAAAAAATTTGATTTTTCAAAACCAATTTTTTTTAAATTTTGAATTTATACAATGGCTTCTTTTAATAATGCTTTCGCGGAGGGTCAATCCATAGTTAAACCACCAATGTTTAATGGTGAATATGCTTACTGGAAAAATAGGATGGAAATTTTTCTGAAAACCATTGACGCTTGGGATATTATTGAGACAGGGTGCAGAGCACCAAATATAATTATAAATAATCAGGAAATAAATAAACCGAAGGTCCAATGGACAGATCTAGAAAATAAGTTACAGAATACTAATACCAAAGCTATGAATTCGATTATTTGTTCATTAGATCAGTTTGAATTTAATCATGTCTCACATTGTCTAACTGCGTAGGAAATGTGGCACACACTAGAAGTGACTCACAAAGAAATATCTCAAGTCAAGAAATCTCACCTTGCCATGCTGAGTAGCGAATACGAGAATTTTACAATGGCCAAGGAAGAAAATGTTAAAGAGATGTACGGACGGCTTTCCAATATCGTATACAAATCAAAAGCTCTCGAAAAATCATACACGGAATAGGAAATAGTCCGAAAAATCCTCAGAGTCCTTCTACAAAGATTTGAATCAAAAGTGACTGCCATTTAAGAATCGAAAGATTTAAAACAAATCATAGTTGAAGAACTCATCGAAAATCTCACCATATATGAGATAGAAATGAAATTCAAGGAAGAGCGTGAAGGAGGAGATACTCGAAAGAAATCAATACCTCTCAAAGGAACAACTGAAAGTGATGATGACGATGATGATGGAGCAGCAGCGTTGGAAATGGTAATAAAGAAATTAAAAAGGTGGAGCCGCAATGGAGATCCAGCTCTAAATCAAAAATTAAAAAGCAGAATAATCAAAGTTCTAGATAACATAGAACAGAAATCATCTGTCATAAGTGCAATCAACCGGGGCACATTAAGACCAATTGTCCTCAAAATCGACGCGACTATGAAAAGAAATAAAAATGGAGAAATTTTGCAGCCATGTGGAATACAAGTGATGAAGATAATCAAAGTACTAGAAGTGAGAGTGAGAAATGTACCTTTAAGGTAATATAACTGATAGCGACGATGACGAGCCAAGCGAGGTATCAAAACTCACTCACTCACAACTGCTTATACGTTTCCACGAAGAAAATGGCTGTTTTGAACGACTTAGGGAGAAATATGCTAAAATTGAATCACGAACAGCTTGAACAATTAGTTAAAAACTATCAAAACAAGTGCCCTAAGTGTGAAAAGTGTCCAACATTCGAAGAAGAGATTAAAAAATTAGAAATTAAAATAAAATCACTTGAAAATGAAATTACGATTTTAAAAGAAAGCGAAAACACAAGGAGAGAAAATTCCATTAAAAAGTACACACAATTATTGAACGAAAATGAATCTCTCAAAACACAAGTCCAACAACTGTCAACGACTTTAGATAAATTTTTCAAAAGTGAAAAATCGTTGAATATGCTCTTAGGGAAACAAACTGTTAATACAGTTAGGCAAGGACTTGGATATAATCAATCTGAACCTGTTAAAAGAAAAATTAATCGAGTCAATTCAATGTGCACAATTTGTAAAAAATTTGGACACAATCAAAACAATTGTTGGTATAGACCCAAACACGTGAAAACTTTACCAATTTGGGTTCCAAAAGGCATAAATATAAAATCTCTCAAAGTTAAATAAATCTGGGTGCCAAAAGGAACATATATAACTAGTTTTGGGTTGCCACAAAATTATTTTTCAAAATATTTTGCCACTAACAATCATGGACCTATAAAAACAAATAGGTCACAAAAATCTTTTACCGTGTAGGAGTGGTGGCAGGCTAAGGAACAACAACAATGTTGTCTGGATTCTGGCTGTTCCAGAAACAGAATGGGCGACAAAGCAAAGTTCCTTAGCCTAGTATAAAGGTGACAGAATCACAATGGGCAACAACGAAAAAATATTGTAAAGGTAAAACAGGTAACGGTATATTTGTTTTGAACGATATATTAAATGTGATAATCTGCACCGTATTCTGAATTAAATTAGCCAATAATGTGATGATGAAATAAATGATGATGTTGATTCTGACTTTTTTTCAAAATTGTTGACCAATTATGTTTTTCATGCCGAGAACACTACATGCATCTCTAGAGTCTTTAGATTACTTCATATGAATTTGTTTAGACTAATGTTGGTATCTTATTAACTGATTATTAATCTCGGTGCACGTAAATATATTTGTTTATCCTACGATTTCTAAATTTGACATTATATTTACGATTTTGTTTATTTACACGGCTTCAATTCAAATTCAAGAGACTTTCATTTAAAAAAGGTCGTTAAAAATGATTTTGAGATATTTTGTTGCACACTTCATGATCTGGTCTATAACATTCAACTAACTATATTTTTGAGTGAAAAATTCAGATGCAGATTACACTGGTAATCTAGCTGATAGAAAAATTACTAGTGAAACGTGATTTATGTTGAGACATTTAGTAACTGCATCGTTTTTCAAAGAAAATATCTGCATATTTTTCATTTCAAATAACTTTCAAATAGCAGAAATTTTTCTCATAAAACCCCTTCTACAAAATCATTTTTTACCTTGTTTTCAGATTGGTCATTTTTAGAAAAATTGATTTTATAATTATTTTTGAATTTGATTTTAAATAACTACATTGACTAATCTGACTCCCTAATGATTATCAAAAAGATAAATAGTGATTGAGAAAGTGACGAGTGTTAATATTAATCATATATTATACCTTGAGACAGTATATTTAGTAAATTTCTTTAGAAATTTGAATAAGAGTTATAAAAACTTTTTATTGGTAAAAATTCCATGACCATCTCTATCTCTATCATATTTCTAGCGACTATCACTCATCAAAATTCAATATAGTTTGTCGATATATGGTACTTCAAATAGGAATAATTCATTTTTCATTTTATATTTTTAACAATATATATATATATATATATATATTTGTATGTATGATAAAATAAAATAAAATCCATAGTATTCACTCTCATTTAAAAGTCCTCACGGTTATGCATTGGTGAATTACTTGGAATTTGATTATGCTTCCATGCTCATTTAAAAGTCCTCACGGTTATGCATGTATGGAACGCATACCAACATTGATTTATTAAATAAACAAGTTGATTCTAATCCTATTTAAAAGTCCTCACGGTTATGCGTGGTTAGAAAATACTTGAATTCATTTTTTTTAAATAAAATTGGAATACTACTAATCTCGTTTAAAAGTCCTAACGGTTATGCATGGTTGGTAGATATTCAAATTCCTGATATAAATATACCATAAATAGACACAACTGTATAGCTTTATATGATGACATCGTTCCTATCATTCTAAAGTAGAATATGCGCTTGAAAGAGTTTTTATGATTTTTGTTTGATTTTTTATTGAAATTTAATATTTTTATTCAATTGAGTTTAATATTGTATTAATGTCTATCACTTTATCCCTATTTTTCTAACACTATTACTCTTTTGCTGATAACAAAAGGGGGAGAGAAAAGTTATGATTTTGGAAAATAAAGGTCAAATATTTTCTAATTGCATCAAGGCTCATTTGAATATTATTATTCTCATGCATAAATGAATATTTTTATTCTCATGCATAAACGAAGGGGGAGCATTGTGAAGAGTGGGAGCATTCAAATAGGGAAAGCAAATTGAATGATCAAATACATTTAATAAATTCAAAATCTTAAATATATGTTTGTTATATCAAAAGGGGGAGATTGTTGAATATGCGAGTATATGGTTTTTGTTTGATGATAATAAACATATATACATTCATTTAAATGTATTTGTAAATGTGCTATTTTATTTTCCATAAGTTAAATAAATTTTTTCTGAATAAAATAAATAACACAAAATTTGAATTCAAACAGAAATTTTATTCAAACAAATATTTATTACAATTTTTGAATAGTACAAATTTCAAGCTCTCACTATATGTATATACGCAACTTCAATTACAATACAATTTTGATTACATCACGATTCACATTTACATTTGACCTCACTACATATCACTCATTCACTCAACTCGTATTTTGTCTTCAACTTCATTCCAAATTGAATCCAGCATCTGTGCAAACTGCAAAAATAAGTATTTACGCAGTAAAATTGAAAAGGAAATATTTTTTGCAGTATAAAATAAAATGTGAAATTTTACAATAATATTTGCCTCAGTTATTTGGGTTGTTTGTCATCATTTAATTTTGAATTCATCATACACGAACAACTTGTGACATGCACAATGTATCACTGTACATGCCACAAGACCGTGCACACCGATATACACTTGATAAAATTGCAGGGACAGGTGAGCACAAGGTCAAACCCAAATCAAAAGTCGGGTTCAACTCAAGTGAAATCACAATACGAGCACAAGGTCAAACCCGAGCTTTAAAGCTGGATTTAACACAGGTGTAATTCCAAAAATCAAGATGATGTTCAAGTGAAAACAAAAATGAAAAGGTGATGGACATAAGAATAAAATGTAGCTGGTCAGATATGGAACCAGAGTTACAGTTTCAAGTTCATCAACCAAGTTCAATATCCAACAAAAAGTATAGCCTCAATAATAAAGAGCAAATGAAGATTCAAATATCAATGCCACTGCCTCAACAGTCAAAGCATCATATATACAAATGTGCTCAAGACAACCAAGCTAAATATGCAACCCAGAGTACACATGAAGACTCAAACTCAAGAAACAAGTTCACCATGCAACAGCAAGTGATAAATCAGAAAATCAAAATGTTCAACCCAGATTGGTCAGAGAAACCACAGTGCAAAGTGGTGAAAGCAAACAGAGGTGGCAACATGAAACTGCACCAAACCAGACGAAAGCAACTGATTTCAAGTGAATGGCAACAAGTGATGCATCAGTTAAACAACTCAACAAATGCATATACATCAATGTGCACACATATACACAATGCTACAACAAAGATGAACACAAGCTTCAGACTAAAGTACATATCTACATGAATAACAAGTAGTCAAACATCATCAAAGGCCAGACCCAAAATATCTGATTCAATACAAAGTAAAATAGACCATGTTCATATATACACAAGCCTGGCAACATGATTATCAAAGTGCAAAGATGATGAAGTCAGTGCCAACAGTACAATGTGAACTAGCTCGAAACAATATGGATGTCGAATGGCCAAGAAAGTGCACACACTAAACCAACAAGAGGCCAGATGGATTAATATGGCAACACAACAAGCACATGAATGAAACAGTGAAACAACAATGGTGCAACAACATACATATATTTATGTATGATCACAAATGCATCTACGCAGTACAATAAGCACATAGCATCGTCAATGAAACAAGCAACGGTGCAGATGACCAAAGGAGTAAATTAAACAGCAAAAGAAGTATGGTAAAGCAACTAAACTACAACAACTCAAGTGAAACAATGATCAAGCTAAACTGCACATGAAAATGAAACCAGAGCTCATATGTAAGCAGTTCAAAGTCGAACATTTTTACGTAGCAGTTTCGAACAAAGACGGTGCTTTTACAAAAGTATCAACTGGTCGAAGTCAAAAGCAACTACTAATTACTGTTTCAAAGTGGTCGAAATCATGGATCAACAGTTTCAAACCAAATCAGTGACGAAGACACAGAGAAGAACCAGATTATCAAAAATTCCAAAATGGTCGAGCATTGAAAATGCTACAGTATATTCAACAGTTTAGTCAAAGCCGAAGTTCAAACCAAAATCAACGCCGTGATGACCAAGTTTCCAAACTGTGTCAACCAAGAAAAATATATACGAATTGGAATAAGTCAGTAATCATCTAGAACATCCAAACGAAGATCGAATGGCCGAGCATAGTATTGATGAAATCAAACAACTATCAGGCAAACGCAAATATAGGAATTCGACCTCTATAAATCCCATTCATCATTGGCAGTTTTAAGCATCGAGTTCAAGTCAGCAAAAATAGTAAAGCAAAACAACAAATTACATACCGGAGCAAGACCGAACTTGATCATCGAAGGAGCCGTGAGCCAAGTGAAGAAACGATCAATCGACAGAGCAAGAGAGTGAAATCCCAATTCGATTGATCAATGTAAAGTCGGCATTTCAAAGCCCTAATTACAGATCGAAGAAGAACGAACAAGGAATGGCCGCCATTTTCACAAAAGAAAGGAACGGAGCAAATAAAAGAGGAACCAGGCCGATAAAGAAATAAATGAAAAAGCTGGCATTTATTGTTTTACAATTATATTTGGGCTTAATCTTTTCAAATAGGGTTTTGATTGTTTAAATTTGTTTTTAAATTTTAATTCTTCTTTTAAACGTTGTTATTTTTAGTCGTGTGACTAGGGGACAAACTACATGGCGTAGTTTGAGAATTCGCAACTCAGTGGCTAAGTTATGGCAGGGTTTTGAGCGTAGAGTTAAGCTAGTCGACAGCGGGTGTCACGAGTTTCGTGTGTAAGCGTCTGACTGCTTAATTTCTTGTAGAAACCCTAGGGGCATTACGTAGGTAGGGTTTTGCCGAAGCTGGGTAAATTCTTTGTCGTTCTATGTCTGCATTTATTATTCTGCTATTATCTGTGCTGCTATTATTTTGATATATCTGTGTTGAAATAATTTTATAAGCTTCCGCAATAATTTTTATAATTATAGCATCACCCTATTCACCCCCCTTTAGGGTGAAATTGATCCTACATAAGCTACTTGTCGTGGGTTTGTAAGCTACTAAGAAGGTAGAAATGGGTTCCATCCCAAATGAAATTCGGAATGAATATTTTCGTGCTATTATGAAGTTTTAACAAAAAATAGACACATATCTCGAAATCTTGATCTTGATACTCTAGAGTCTTCAATCTTTAGTCTTGAGTCTTTATACTGACCAGTCTTCAATAATCAATACCTGCATATATATATATATATATGTATGTATGTATAAATATATATATTGCATATACATATCTATCTAGACAATAGTGTTAGTATATATTTATAATAAGATAAGTTGAAAAGGTTGTTGTCATCAAAACCAACATCTCGGTTCCTAACAATTTACAAGTAAGAGATTTATATCCCTAAGTGTTTAAAATTCCAATTCTGTTCCTATCTAGTTTCATCAAATCTATATACAATCATCTTATTGTGTATTCAAAAGGAGAAGATCTGAAAGAGAATTCGGATGGTGTAGATCAAATCCAGTCAAAAAACAAGAAATCTTCTATGGGTGGAATTTCAGTTTTTTCCCATTTAATGATTGTATAGTATTTATTTGGATTTGATATATGCCTTGGGAATTCTTTAAATTCAAACCTAAACAATATAACCCTAGAATTTCCCTAAGTAAAATGTCAATTCTTGAATATATTGGAATTGCAAATGTTTTACATTAATATATTAGAATCAAATCCGCTATTTAGAATTAGATAAATGATAGTCTATTCAACTTTATCACTTTTTATCTTTTCTTGTAGTGGTAAAGGATTCTAAAAATAAATAACTTGAAAATGCTGTGCAAATGTGAAATTGGCTATTTGTAGTTTTCTCCGTCTATTTCAATAAATTAAAGAAATGTGAATCCCTTTCTCACTCCAAGATTATATGTATGTAAATTGAATGGAATATAAAACATCTAAATTATAAGATCTATTTCTCTAAACCAGAAAGATTAATTTTAATACATTAATATGAGACAAGTTTGGTGATATTCCATAGTTATATATCTAGTTTTTTTTGGCTATTGGAATTAGTTGTTCTCATTTGGAATTTGGAGATTTGTATGAGTTTGACATTTTAATGAATTTAATAAGAAAATTATTACGCATGTGATTAGGAATAATAATTCCAATCTTAGACCTCATATGTGTTTATATATATATATATATATATATATATATATATATATATATATTAATGTATTAATCATAACATATTGAATGTATTGGATATTTAATAGGTTAGCAAATAATATTAAATACCCTATAAAGAAGGTGATAATTATGGAAATTAATCCATGATTAAAGGCGTAATAATGAGTCTCTCCCTTATATGGCCCAATGTATTAATTGTAGAAAGGTATCAAATATATAAGCCTGGCATATATATAGTAATATGTTAAAGGAAAGGAACTATGACTAAGTTATAGAGATGCAAGATCAGTCTAAAGTGCATAGAATTCTGCTCAGTTAAATCTGGCTACCAGCAGTGTAGCTTTATGGACCGATGTGGGACATTGCCTTTAATAAAAAAGATTTGGTGGACGCGAGGTTAGTCTAATTCTATAGGTAAGTCTATCCACTCAATCTAGCTACCAGTGCCTATGAATAGTCGAACTAATCTGAGATGTCACGGTGGATTATTGGTCAAAATCACGCTATTGATATGGTAGTAGGGATCTTTAGAGGGGTCCGCTTTAGGTTTAGAGGTATTAAGTGCCTATTGTAGGGTCTGCCTCTTTCCAATATAAGAAGTATTAAGTGATCTAAAGGGATTTCTTACATTATTTGTTATGGAGAACCATCGATGGACCTACCTTGGGTTAGGTATTAAATGGTGGGGGCCTACCTATTTTATAGGTATTAAATAGTCAGGGTCTGCCTAATTCCAAATAAAAAGGTATTAAGTGGTTTAGGTGCTATCTCTTTCATCGTGAATGATAGTAGCACTAGAGTCTTCTAGTTCGACTGGGAGAGCCTTTGGGCTTACAATTAAAGTTATTCATATGGTATAATTTCGGATACGTAAGACATATTATTAACTGGTACTACCTAAATACTATTATGGTATAACTTAGGATTTTATTTCACCAAACTTTGTTGTTCTGACTCCCTGTTCTCTACAACACACATGCTAAAGTAAACTAGGCTAATTTATAAGAAGAAGGTGTGGTGAAGACTATGGTTGTCATCTATCTTATATTGGTTTTTAAGTTTTTTTATGTACCTAGTTTCAGATTATTATTATTATTATGTTGTTGTTTTGAAGCATTGTACTGTAAATATTTTGATGATACATTCGTGAGATTTTGTGATGATAATGTTATGTTTTGAAATGATTTTTACATGCAATGGGTACATATTTTTAATATTATATTTTATCCATTCCACTGTGGGATTTTGAAATTATAGATAGATAGCTATATGCACTGTGCACTATTTAAATTTTATCAACCAACTTCTAGTCTTGGAATGGATCTAAGTTTCAATGGACCTTTTTTGGATCGGAATTTAGGCCTGTTTAGGGGTGGTTGTTACATTTGGTATCAGAGCTTTGGTTTTTCGATTAAAGGAAATATGCATACGCATGAGTACGTACTTGTTATATATGAAAGTGTTTTAAAAAAAACCCATATATATGTATATATATCCACTAAGGAACATACACGAACAGACTAGGAAAATCTTCATTTCAGCAATTGATACTATCTTAGGAATCTGTCATTAAAACAAGTTTAACCCTCAGATGGTTGATATGGATGAAAATTCGAAAGCTAGAAATTCATCCTCTCAAGAAATACCCAACATTCAAAGCATTCCTGAGTGGTTTAAACATTTCCTAGGGCGTCTAGGGGAGATTCCCATTCCACAGCAAGCTACTTCCCCAGCACCACCTATTCCATCTATAGAAGTAGCACCCTAACCTTTAGACTTCCTCAAACTGTGCAAGGAGTTCCAAAGTATGGGTGGGCGAGTTTATGTCGGAGCCGAGGACTTTCTTTAGACAAAGGCTTGGATATATCAATGACTGCATATTTTGGAAGCTTAAGTGGGATGACCAAACCAAGAGGAGAGTCTTTGCATGGCATCATAAGAAGGGGGCATATTGTTGTTGAAGAAAATGCCGAAGAGGAGATCACTTGCATTGGGTTTAGGACTCGCTTTGAGTCAAGGTTCGCCAGGTGCAGAATAAGTCTGCGTTTGGAGAGATTTATTCAGTTGAAGTAAGGAGATTCCACTATGAAGGAGTATATCAAAAAATTCATAGAGTTGGGAATGTTTGATTTGAGCTTGATGGACACCCCTTTGAAGAAGGTGACGAAATTTGTCAAAGATCTGAATTCTCCACCAAGAGAATTGCTTTAGACAAGATTCCCATGCGAGATATTTATAAAGTGATTATTGAGATGGCCTTACTACAAACTACGAGTTTAATGGTAAAGAAAAGGAGAAGGTTGAATCGACACTAAAGTAGGGAGGAGCCATGAAGGAAGGATTTTGGGAAAACAAGAAGGCTAAGGGGAAAATGAAGAAAGATAGAAAAATTTATCGAAGATGTTAGAAAAAGTGATACATTTCTACAGATTGCAGAGTGAGCTTGATGAATGAAGAATTCAAAGGAAAATGCTTCCATTGCTTTGAGTAAGTGCGCTACAAGAATATGTGTCCAAAGCTTGCTAAAGAAGGATATAGTGGGCAAGCTTATGCTATTGAAGTAATTCCTATCTTGAGTAGACCACCTCCTAGAGACCAGGGAAAGGTTGCAATGAAAGTTACAACCATTAATTCTGGGAATGTTATTCGTACCTTGTTTGACACGGAAGCATCACATTCATTCATATCTAAAAGAATAGTTAAATCCTTGAATCTGAAACCAAATTTGTCAACAACCTAATGGTGGTATCAAATCCTATTAGGGGTTGACATATCTTTCCTTAATTCGTAAAGACCTAGTTGTGAATATATGTAATGTTGATTTTACATGTAATGCGTACGTTCATTGCTTTGAAGGATAAGGACTCATCTTAGGGATGGATTAGTTAGCTTACTACGGGTTGTCTTAGATTGTGAGAGAAGGATCTTGTGGTTAAGGAGTTGTAAGGGGCGAAATATTGACATTCGTTATTCACCCTAAATTTTAGTTGAGCTGAGTTATCTGTATTCTCTTAGCCCACAAAATGAATTCTCATTCTCACCCGTAATCCGAGACTTTGCATATGTTTTTGAATAAGTCTCCAGACTCTCACCTCATACGGAGATCGAGCTCAAAATTGATTTAGAGAAGGATGCTTAACCTATTGCACTGCCACTAAGGCATATGGCTTCCGAAGAAAGGTGAGAGTTAGAAAAGAAGATTTTAGAGCTATTGTAGAAAAGATTTATACGCCGTAGTATTTCAAAATAAGGAGCATCGGTTTTTTTACAACAAAGGCGAATAACTCATTAAGACAATGCGTCGATTATCAAGCAGTGAACAATTTAACTTAAAAGAATAGCTATCCTCTGCCTAGGATAGATGACTTGTTCGATCAGCTCTTTAATACCAAATTCCTTTCCCGATTGGACTTGTCCATGAAATTCCATCAGTTAAGGGTAGCAAGGCAAAGACCGCTTTTCGTACACCAAATGGACTGTTTTAATGGTGAGTGATGTCTTTTGGTTTGACTAATACCCCCGCATACTCTATGGATTTAATGAGCAGAGTTTTAAAGGACATTTTAACAAATTTGTAGTGGTATTTATTGATGACATTCTAATATTCTCCAGTACTGAAGGTGAACATAAGAAATACCTAAGGAAAATTTTAGAGACCTCGAGAAGACGTCAACTAAAGGCCAAATTCTCTAAGTGTCATTTCTAACAAAAAGAAGTAAAGTATCTAGGTCCATTATTTCCAAAAAGGATTGTATATTGATCCCGCTTAGGTGGAAGCTATTCAAGATTGGAGAGGAATGCTATAGAAGTTAGGAATTTCCTTGGTTTAGCTTGGTACTTTTGAAAGTTCATTAAAGGCGTTGCAAAAGTAGCATTTCCATTAACTCGCCTAACAAAGAAGAACCTTATCTTTGCATGGGACAAAAAATATGCAAATTCTTTTAAGATATTGAAGTGGTTACTGAATAGTGCACCTATGCTGATGATTCCAAATGGATCAAAACATTTCACTATATTCACCGATGCATGTGGTACAAGATAGGGAGTTGTCCATATGTAAGAAGGGAAGGTAGTAGCGTATACCTGTAGACAATTGAAGGACCATGAGAAAAGTTATCCTACTCATAATTAGAATTAGTGACTATTTTTTTGCTTTGAAGATGTGGAGGCAATATCTTTTGGAAGAGAGGTTTGAGCTATTCATCGACCACGAATCCTTTAAATACCTCTTTTCCTAAAGAGAGTTAAATCTTCGGCTTTAGAGATGGATGGAGTTTATAGCATCATATAACTTTGAGATTCAGTATACCCCTAGAAAATTGAATGTCACTGTCGACTCCTTCAGTCGGAAGCATGGTACTCTTAATTCTATATACTAGTAGAGGTAGTTGGAGTTCGTCTCAAATTTTAATTTTCAACCACCAGCTGTACCCACTCAAGGATAACTGACAGTTACAATCATTAATGTATCACATCGGGCTAGGACAAATGGAGGATGCGATGTTGGTAGATATTTTTAACAACCTTAGTAGAGGTGAACATTTCCTCTATGATGGTAGATATGCTTTAGACAAAAGGTGATGGTTGAGAAGAGATGGATGGCTATGTACCCCAATGTAAGAAGATGTCGGAAGAAGTTCCAGTTGAATGTAACCATCCTAAGATGACCATTCACCCTGGAGGAGATAAAATGTATAGGGATATGAAAAGGATTTTCTATTGGCCTGAAATAAAGAGAAGGATAGTAGAGTATGTCTCTACGTGTTTAACACGCCAAAAGATTAAGGCGGAGTACGGGAAGCCCGAAGGACTATGTAACGACCTGTAATTTTATCACTTTGAATTGGAATATTTAATTAATATTAAATAATCAGATAATTGATTTAAATGATGAATAATTCACTTTAATTATTTTATAATGATAATAAATGATTTATAATGGTTTTATAAATATATAAACTTATTTTATAAAGATATATAAACTTCGCCGCATTCTACCAGTTCGACGTTGTATTTTTATTAATGGATTTTAATATGGTTTTATAGCTTAAATAATCTTGTTTTAAATATTTAGAGGAGATAATAAATTTATTTCCAAGTATTGTTTACAAAAATATACACTTTGGATATATACTAAAAATGTGAATGAAAAACTTTTTGTTAAAAACCAACTTTTTATTCAATACAAGTTGTGTAAATATTATGAAACTTATATAGTTATCACATGAACACATTATTTAGAATTAAAAGTCTCTCTTATATGAACTAAATATCACTTAAATTACATTTAATTAAATAAAAAAGGAGTACATAATTACCCGTAAATGGTGGAGTGATTAAAGGAATGTATGTTTGTGTAAGGGTATGGTATCTAAGGGTGACAGTGGAGGATTATTGGTTGTCTTTAACCACATTTCCTAAGCTTATAAATAGAGAGGAATTCTCTCTTCATTCTTACAAGTTTCCACTCTTTTACTGTTTTCTCTTCATAGACATTCTTAGACAATGTCTTCTTTCTCTTCGTCTCTATTTGGCCTTAGGCCATGTGCTATAGGGAGGAGGCATGAGCCATGCATTTTCGAGAGGGAGGAGGCTATGGCCATGAGTATGATAGTGGAGGAAGTGATGGCATGAGCTAAGGAGCAGGTGATGGTCAAGGCCGTGAGTAAGGAAGAGAGTGGTAGGGTTTTGGATGTGTGGTTTAGGGATGCTTTGATGGAGCAGAGGATGTTGAAGAAATGTTGTTATAACTGAATGTTGGAAGGAAGAAATTTCGTTTGAAATAAATGTGAATTAATCATGCTTTGAATTGCTTGATAATATCACTTGTATTCACTTTTTAATCACTTATTTATATCACTTATTAATCACTAAATATTGGTTGTTATTAATGATAATAATAGACATTAACTACTTACGGTTATACCCTTGATCATATGCTAAAATGAAGGCTTATATGGTTGCTTAATATGTTTGGATGATGATTGGTGGATTATGTAAAAGTTTGGTTATGATAAATATGATTATTATGATTTACAAGTGGAAAATCAGATATCCTTAGAACACTACTTCTATCGTTTTTAAATTTATCTTGTAATTATCTGTGATTGGTGCTATGCAAGTACACTTGGTTGATTAGCATAGTTTGGATGCAAAAACGATTGATTATTGGTTGATCGGTTGCTTACGTTTATCATATATTGACTTGGTTGAGTTAAGTAGAATTATTTTTATAATAATGTGAATATCATCTCCATCATATTTGGAATGATCACTTTATATAGCCATGGTAAATTCATGAGAAATAATCCTTATTATATTCTGAAATAATGTGTGTACAAGGAATATCTAGCCTCTTTTGAATTTTAAATCAAAAAGATATCATTTTTGGAAAATAGAAATTATTTAATTTATTTGAAAAAAGGTAAATTAAATGTTTTGATTTTGAAAACAATAGTTTAAATGGTGGTAAATGCATGAAAAAATATCATATGATTTAATATAAAAAAATTGAATTAAAAAGATGGAAATTGAATATTATAATAATATAATATTAAAGACATAGAATAAAGTGAAAGTGAGATTTTAATAAAGTAAAATAGTGAAAATTTGGTTTAATATAGTTTAATATGGTATTAAAATGATTTAAAAATGTTTCAGACAAGTTTTGAAACATTTGACTAAAAGATGAAAAAAAGCCGTGTGTATCGGCAGTTCACGATTTCACAACCCGAAAAGTTAAACAGATTTGTAGGATAAAATATGAGTCAGAATTCTTTTGAAATAAGAATTTTCCAGGCCCTTATGACCATAGTTTTCAATGAAATGAAAAATCAAGATTCCATTTAGTAAAGTTTGAAATATGTCCAAGTCAAAATTTTAAAACTGTCTCATTTTGTCATTTCGTAAATTATTTTTTTCAGCCCTTTAAAATGTATGTTTTTAAAACTTTAAAAAATATGAAATAAATTCCAAAAATATGTTAAAATGTTTTAAAACTAATTTGAATTATAAAATTGGGCGTATATGCAATGAAATTGGTGTTTTAATCAAAGCTTCAAAATCACTATTCACCAAGAGTTTAGCGATGGAATTTGGTAACCGTTGAATAAATGATTTGAACTTGGGTTTTCTTCCCGAATCTTTAAAAAAAATTCAAATGATAAATCAAATACTTTTAAAAGTTTAGAGTCTACCAAATAACTTGACCTCCTTATGGATGACAAACAGATAGTCTCTAGGCTAGAGTTTGGAAAACCAGTTGCTTTCTTCCCCTAGTTATTTGGACTGGCCTGATGGAGGGGATAGTTAGTTTGATTTACTCGGATAAAAAAAAAGATATTTGGAGTTTTCCAAAAAGGTTAAACAGGATTTAAAATAATATTTTGATGGTAAAGAGGACATTCTGGGTAAACTCTATATTAAATTCCAAGGTGGGAACTTGTATTATCCGCATGAATTTAAAAGACGATTTCACCGTTATTCGATGAATAGTAAGGTTGAATATGGAAATTAATATTGAGTATGATTAATCTAAAATCTATGGATCCTTTTTACTTAATACTAAGTGATTTGGATTTACAGTAAACAATGCCTTAAATCTATCTATGGTAGAGGTAGGCCGGTTCCATGTTGGTAGAGGGCAGCGGGGTTGTGCCTCGGTACATTCCTCTAGAGATATACTATTGGAAAGTCGTCCCTTACCTTGCCATTGTTGGAAATCCATTCTCCAACACGTGCCTTTACGGACTTAATTGTATACCTAAATTTGCTGTTGAATTTAACAAATGTAATAGTTCCGGCTATTTTAATATGTTATTTGAAAGGATTTTCAAAGCAATGTCAATAGAAATAATATCTAGTGATTTGATAAAAATGTTTTAGTTATCATAAGGTAAAAACCCATCTATTTTTATGTGTGGCGTAGTCTTATAAGATACTCTTCTTTTTAAACGTTTTGTTTGGCATCGAAGTCGATCTACGACATTGTCACAGATATATTTATGATTTGCATTTCTCATACTAGTTTCGTAGACTGGCCTGGGTATTTTTAACACTAGGATCAAATCCGAGTACCTTTCAGGTTCAGCTTAAGATGCTTGGATTTTCCAGAGGAGATCTGGAGATCTTCATCAACGTATGGACGTTTCCGCTGTGTTTGTTGTTTTTAGCATTTGTAAGGACATGTATTTATAACTATCCAGGACGAGCTTAGTATAAACTCTGATATATGTATTCCGAAGTTTTTACATCGTAAAGATTATCGAAATAATATCTGTTATCCCATTTGTTTGAGATTCTGTTCTGTTTTTTTACCCTTAACGGTTCGCCTTTCATTCAATTTGGGTTGGACATGTGTGGTTCATTTGTACCTAAACTATATGGAAGTGTGGGTCATCACATTTGGTATCAGAGCTTAGGTTAAGCGAACACCTAAGCGTGGTAGGGGTAGAGTCTCATTAGAGATAGGGTTAGTAATACCCTAGGATGATGAACTCCTTAGAGATAGAGCTAGTGCACCCTAGAATGAGTTTGAGCATATTATATATGAGCGTGTATTTGTTAATGTTATATAAAAATGATTTTTATTTTGAAAAATTGGTAAATGAAAGAATTTACCTAGGATTATTTTTTGAAAATAAAGGAATATCTTTCGAATGATATAGTTATTTATGTATTTTTGGTTGTTAAGGAAATGATAATATTCAGTTATTATCATTAATTGCTTGTTTCTTTGATTTAAAAGTTTAAATGCGAATACCTTATGAATTTTGATTCATATTTTGACTATGTGGTGTTCGATAAATATTATTGGTTTAAGGTCAAAGAAAGTTATTCAAGGTAAATGATTTTATGAATGTTTTATAATAATAAGTGATTTTATAAATTGTATTTATAAAATGTGTTTTATAAATGGGGTTTCAGAGAATTTATATTTGAGTATATTTGAAAAGAATCTTCTGATTAACTAGTTCGAGTAGCTCGAAAGTGACTAAAAGTGGGCGGGAGATGTGTTCGGATGATGAACACTTCTCTAAGTATTCCCCATCTTGTTAAGGTAGTACATGATGCTATTGGTAGTATCCAGTTCCTTGGTCCCTTTTTGGAGTTACTCGATCTGTATACTTTTCTTAAGTTGAAAAAGATATATATAGTGATTTCAAAAATATTTTGAAATAAGAATTGGTATTTGATTCTTAAGGTATCTAATCCAAAATGAAAGTTTTTTAATAAATGAATATTTTGACAAATAAATGTTTTTATAAATGAGATTTTAATGAGTTAAACTTCGTAATAATATTTTTGCAAAGCCTGTTTTAAATGTGTTTTTTTTAAACATTTAAAAATGAAACTCTTGATTTCATTTTGATATGGGGGTATTTTAGTATCTTGTTTATGAGCCCCTAGGTACGAGTTTTGATTCTAGCTTGGTGAAATTTAGTAGTGCCCTTAGTAACCCTTGGAATGGGTTAGCTGTACCATGCCTTTTATGACGTAGATGATGGTGCTCTTCCTCAAAGCTCCGCTTTAAGTGATAGGTTTAAATAGAATATTTAAAATTAGAAAAGTAGTTTTTAATAAGATATCTTCTATATGAGGGTTAAAAATATTTGGGATATATTAAAAGGTTTAAAAAATTAAGTTGGAATTTTATGGAATGTTTTCATAAATAATTTTAAAAAACAAATTTGATATAACTAAGTATGTATGTTGTACGTAGATCACTTCCTCGCATGATTCTGGTCTAAGATTCGAGTATGGATCTTTGAGGTGTTTACACCGGTCCGAATAAGGATTTATCACTTGATTTTTAATGGTGAACATTGATAAGGGTTTGTGATTGGGTACTTGTATTTTCTAACATTGTTGAGAGCTATGTAGGGGAAACGAAGGTTTCTGATCAAGAAAGCCTGATCGGAGTCTGCCATGGAGGATCAAGGGATCAATACTAGTTCGAAAATAAAGTTGTGGATTCGAATAGGAGATCAAGTCAGATATTGCATGTGGATAATTTATCTATATCATACGAAATTAAGTTTAAATTTAGTACTCTGAGTAAACTCTTTTAGGTTTCGGGTTATGGTGAATTTCGGGGACGAAATTTTTTTAAAGGGGAAAAATTAACAACCCAAAATTTTATCACTTTGAATTGGAATATTTGATTAATTTTAAAATTTTAGTTAATTTTTTAAACGATTAATAATTCAATTATGTTATTATATAATGATAATAAGTGATTTATAATGATTTTATAGATATATAAACCTATTTGATAAATATATATATAAACTTCATCGCATTTTGGTAGTTCGGCGTCTAATTTTCATAAATGGATTTTAATATTATTTAATATGGTTTTATAGCTTAAACAATCTTGTTTGGATTATTTAGAGGAGATTAGAAATTTATTTCCAAGTTTTTTTTACAAAAATATACACTTTGGATAAATACTGAAAATGTGACCAGAAAACATTTTGTTAAAAATCAACTTTTTATTCAATACAGGTTGGGTAAATATTTTGCAACTTGTATAGTTATCATATGAACACATTAATAAGAATTAAAAAACTCTTTTATATTAGCAAAGATTAATTAGACTAATTTTTTTGATTAATTAAAGAAAGAGTCTTAAATGGTGGAGTGATTTAAGGAATGTATGTTTATGTAAGGGTATGGTGCGTAAGGGTATGGGCACGCATGATAGTGGAGGGGTATTGGTGGTCTTTTTTCCTAAGCTTATAAATAGAGAGGAAATCTCTCTTCATTCTTACGAGTTTCCACTTTTTCAATCTTTTCTCTTCTTAAACTTTCTTAGACAATGTCTTCTTTCTCTTGTCCTCATTTTGTCCTTAAGCTGTGTGCTATAGGGAAGAGGCTTAGGCCACGAGTTTTGGAGAGGCAGGAGGCTATAGCCATGAGTATGGCGATGGAGGAAGTGATAGTGTGAGCTAAGGAAGAGGTGGTGGTCAAGGCCGTGAGTAAGTAACATCGGGGTAGAGTCTTGGACGTGTGGTTTAAGGGGGGAAGAAAGGTTGTGATGATGCTTTGATGGAGAGAGGATGTTAGAGAAGTGTTGTTATAATGGAGTGTTGGTAGAAAGAAATTTGGTTTGAAATAAATGTGAGTCCATCATGCTTTGAATTGCTTGATAATATCACTTGATATTCACTTGTTAATCACTTGTTTATATTACTTATTAATCAGATAATATTTCTTTCTATTAGTGATAACAATAGACATTGTCTACTTAAGGTTATACCCTTAATCATATGCTAAAACGATTGCTTATATGGTTATTTAATATATTTGGACGATGATTTATTGATTATATAAAAGTTTGGTTATGACACACACACACCAACACACAAATATCATATGGCTTAATATAAAAGAATTCTGAATTATAAAGATGGGAATTGAATATTATAACAATATAATATTAAAGATATGGAATAAAGTGAAAATGAGATTTTAATAAAATAAAATAGTTAAAAAATGGTTTGCTATAGTTTAATATGGTATTAAAATGATTTAAAATGCTTCAAACAAGTTTTTAAAAATTTGACTAAATGATGAAACATGAAAATAGGCACAAGGAAGAAGTTGCAAAAAAAATTAGTCTGGGGGACAACAAGTTTATTACTTAGTTTGAAGGACACTTTTTAGTGTGAATAGAAAATGATAGTTGCAACTATCATTCTGTGATTTACACTATGAAGTGTCTTTCAGCCCAAAAAGTAAACTTCTTTTCCTCGAAACTAAACTTTTCTCTAACTTTTTTCCTGAGCCTAAAAAACCCATGATGAAAATAAGCCGTCGCGTTTCGACAGTTCACAATTTCGTGACATGAAAAGTTAAACGGATGTGTAGGATAAAATGTGAGTCAAAATTCTTTGAAATGAGAATGTTCCAGACCCTTATGATCAAAATTTTCAAACGAAAAAGAAAAATCAAGATTCCATTCAGTAAAGTTCGAAAATATGTCTAAATCAAGTTTTTAAAATTGTCCCGTTTTGGTAGTTCGTAAAATTTTGCTTTTAGCCCTTTAAAATGCATGTTTTTAAAACTTAAAAAAATGTGACATAAATTCCATAAATCTGTTAAAATGTTTTTAAAAGGAATCTGAATTATAAAAACAGGCATATATGTAATGAAATTGGTGTTATAATCTATAAAGCCTTATAATCATTATCCATCAACATTTTAGCAACGAAATTTGGTAACAATAAATGATTTGAACTTGGATTTTCTTCCTGAATCTTTTTGAAATGGTTTTCAAATGATAAATCAAATACTTTTATAGTTTAGTATCGACTAAATAACTTGACCGCCTTATAGGTGACGGAGAGATAGGCTGGATTTTGGGAAACTAGTTGCCTACTCCCCCTAGCTATACGGACTAGCCCAATGGAGGGGATAGTTAATTTGATTTACTCAGATCGCATTTTCTTAAGATAAAAGAAAAGAGATTTTGAGTTTTCCTAAAAGGTTAAATAAGATTTAAAATATGATTTTGATGGTAAAGAGAACATTTAGTTAAACTCTATATAAATTCCGAGAAGGGAACTTATACCATCCACGTGAATTTAAAAGGTGATTTCACCGTTATTTGATGAATAGTACAGGTTGAATACAGAAATTAGTACTGAGTATAATTAGTCTAAAATCTATGGATTCTTTTTACTCAATACTAAGTGATTTGGTTTGTAGTAAACAATGTCATAAATAACATTGTTTTTGACCCATTTAAAACATGTTTCGAAAAAATGAAATCTTCATTAGTTATGTTAATAATAGAATATGGAAATATTTTCCCTAAGTAATTAAAAGGACATGATTTGGTATTTCCAAAGTTAAAAGGAGGTTTAATAATTTTGTATATCCCGAAACAGAAATGGTTTAAAGATATATTTCTCTAAAAGATATTTTGGTGGATAAAATGATATCTTTAAAGTTAAATAATATTTTGAGTCAAAGAACAGATAAGGATTTAATGAAAGAGGCTTAATCTTTCTGTATACACACTTACACATCTTTTTATCGATAATTGGCTTGGAATGACATGGATCGAATTTGGGTGATTTCTATTTGAAAACCACTTCAAACCAATTTACATGTTCAAAAGTGAAGACATGTTGAAGACAATGCTTTTGAAGATGGAGATCTTCATACTGTATGGTTGCTTTGCATTAACCTCACGATTACCATATTATACATATATGGTGGTAGTAGTACTTTCTTTTGAAATCTTCAATGCAAGGACTGCTTGCTACTAATTCTAGGAATAATTCCCAAATAGGATGTAGTAGGAGTACCTTTGACATGTTCCTAGACAACTTGTATGGAAAATGTCTGACATTGTGTTTCTAAGACCATGTACATTGGTTTTTACAAACATACATCTGTTTGATGGTCTACGAGGTAACTCCTTTTATACTTAATACTCTTCCCTGAGACGTATGAACTCGGGGGGTTGTACTTTTTTGGAAACTAATTATTGTGTCGTCGGAAAGGGCGATGTTGCATTCAAAGTGGGATTTTCTGTTTTGAGAAAGGTAAAACGTTACTTCAAGCCTCACACATCGATAACTGAAAAAACATGGTAGATGCGACAAGGCTATGTGGGTCGCACCCATTAGGAGATGTTCATAACCTTTCTAGATTTCCCTCTATATATTAGGTTTGTTGTGCATGCTATGACCACATATAGGTCGGGAACAACTGGGCTGATGGCATATTCGGTACTATCTATGGTAGAGGTAGGCCGGTTTCATGTTGGTAGAGGGCAGCAGGGCTGTGCCTTTGTACATTCCTCTAGAGATACACTATTGAAAAATAGTCTTTTACCTTGCCATTTTTGGAAATCCGTTCTCCAATTCGTACTTTCGATACCTAAATTTGCTGTCGAATTTATCAAATGTAACAACTCTAGCTATTTTAATATGTTATTTGAAGGATTTTCAAAGTAATGTCATATGAAATAATATCAAATGATTTGATACAAATGTTTTAGTTATCATAAGGTAAAAACCCATCTATGTTTATGTGTGGCGTGGTCTTATGAGATAATCTTCTTTTTAAAGGTTTTGTTTGGTATCAAAGTCGATCTGCGACGCTGTCACACACACACACACACACACACACACACACACACACACATATATATATGATTTCCATTTCTCATGTTACTTTACAGACTGACCTAGTATTTTTAATACTTGGGTCAGATCCGAGTAAGTTTCAGATTTAGCTTAAGATGCTTGGATTTTCCAGAGGAGAGCTGGCGATCTTCTTCAATGTATGGACATAGTTTACATTTCCGCTGTGTTTGTTGTTTTTAGCATTTGTAAGGACAAATATTTATAACTGTCCAGGCTGAGCTTAGGAAAGACTCTGATATAGTATTTAAAAGTTTTTCCGCTATATATATTATTGAAATAATATATGTTATTCCATTCATGTGAGATTCTGTTCTGTATTTTTTTATCCTTAATGGTCTGCCTTTTTTTCAATTTGGGTTGGACATGTATGGTTCATTGTCAACCTAAACTGCATGGAGGTTTCGGTTAGCATTTTTAGTGATAGAGACCCCTGGTTCACTAGCTAATTTGAAGGGAGTTTGCAATCGGCTATGGGAATGACTTCTTTGCACCGCTTACCATCCATAGGCCGACGGTCAGACAGAAAGGGTGAATAGAATTTTAAAAGACTTGAAAGCTTGCATCATGGATTTTGGAGGACCTTAGGAATGGCAATTATCCTTGGTAGTGTTTCCATACAATAATATTTACTAAATAACGATTGGCATAACACCCTTTGAAGCCTTATTTGGGGAGCTATGCAAATCACCTAATTATCAGTGGGAAACTATCGACAAAATCATATTTTGAACAGATTTAATCTGCATACCTAGGAAAAGGTAGAATTATTTAGACGGAGAATACATGCCGTACAGGACCATCAAAAGTCCTATGCAGGCAAGCAAAGAAAGGAATTGAAGTATTTAGTTGGAAACATGGTATTTCTCAAGGTATCCCCTCTTAGAATGGTTATGAGGTTTGGTACATCTGGGAAGTTGGCACCAATGTTCATTGGGCCTTTCTTGATTTTAGAGAGGGTCGGAAACTTGCTTATCTAGTGGAGCTTCCAGCCAAGTTAGCGGGAGTTCGTGATGTCTTTCATGTTTCACACTTAATGAAATATTTGGATGACACTACCATTGTGGTACCTGATTAGTTAATGGATGTTGAGACGGAGCCAGTAGCCCCACATGTCACCACACGCATAGTGGAACGTGGTATTAAGAAGCAACGTCATAAGGAAATTAGGTTGGTCTGAGTTCAATGAGGAGAAACCCAGTAGAAAGCATATGAGAAACCGATGAAAAGATGAAGGCTTCTCGTCCCGTGCTTTTCTCTAATAAAATTTTCTCTATAAAATTTATATTTAGTTGCATCATGGTTTCTAGATTGGATAATAAGACAAGGTTACCACTCTTTTCGTTGATTATTTTTGTATTCATATAGAATATTATGTGTATTTATGATGTTTGCATCATGCTTATATGTCTTACCTTGTATTCACACTAGAATTGAGTCGCCTATATTATGTTGCTGTGAGAAATGCGGATTAGGGATCTTAAAGCTAGGATAAACAATAGAGGTGGGGCGAATAGTGTTTTAGAGAATTGTTAAATCTTTTTGAGTTTTTGTTAATTTGAACACAAATGTGTGCAATATTCAGACACAGATATGACCATAGAATCAAACACAGATGCAAATATAAAGTAAAAGCAGTAATGGAAAGAACACACCGGATTTTATACTTGTTCGGAGCTACCCTACATTCAGTCCTGCACACAAGTACGGATTTCCTTTCAAAAACAATCTTTACAATTACACCCTCGATTTCAAGACAACGAGGTACACCCTCCAGATTCACAATCCTCTGGGTGGAGATACTTTATTTCCTAGGAAACAAGTTCACCCAATTGATTTCAAGGCTACAATCACACATTATCTCGCTTGATTGATTTCCAAGGCCACAATCACACCTTTTCTCGTTTAATTGATCACAAAGAAGCCTATAACTCTGAATAGCACTGAGAATCTTGTTGAGATAATGATAAAGAATCAAACCAGAGATAATCTGGTTAGATTCAATGTTGATTTCGACAGAGTAATGGTAGGAATATGTATAAGAAATGTGGAAGAAGAAGAGGAGTGAAAAACCATAAAATCTATGTTAAAATCGTTGAAAACATCCCCTATTTATAGAAGAACAACAGCCACGTCCATTCGTAAAGAGATATGACGAATAGACACTTCTTTTGAAATTTAAATTTTGAAACCAACTGACACTATATCGACATGGGTAGGTTGAGCATGTCGACATCCCAAAAGAATTTTTGGTGATTTGTTTTTCTTTGAAAATAACTTCTATTTTATATTAAAACTATTTTAAACTTTATAAATATACTTGTCTATAGTTAAAATACATAAGTAAATATATAGAATAATATATACAAAATTTTACTATAATTTTATATTTAAATCTAAGTATAAATATTTAAGAATTAAATATATTATTATTAAAGATAGTTAAAACTACGGATAATTTTGACTTTGAAATTAAAGATTATTTTGTGGCTAAAAGTATTTGAAATCAGGATAGATGTTTTTGATGCTTTTAAAAGCAAGGTTTTGAAAATATTTTAAAAACAAGATATAATTTCATGAAAATCATTTTGAATAAAAAGTTAGCAGATACAAAACAATGTTCCACTAGATTTTTTGTGGTTCCATCCTACTTAGGGTTCCATCCCTTTACAGGCTTGAAGTGGATTACATTCCACGAATAAATTGGATTTTAAGATGCCAGTGCTTTTCTAGGAGTTTTAACAAAATTTCAAATTAAATTAAAAGATAATTTACTTGAACTCTTGATCTCTTGATAATCATGAGTCTTCAATCTTGATATCTTGAGTCTCTATACTGTACAGTCTTCATTCTTGGTACCTGCATGGTTAAATCCTTCATATACATATATATATATATATATATATATATCTAAACATATATTATTAGTATTTATATTTTATAATCTATTCTAAGATTGTTGTCATCAAAACTATCATCTCAAGGACTAACAATCTCCCTCGTTTTGATGATGACAACCTTTTTATAAAATATTACTTCTATCCTAATAACTCCCCCTTAATCTATGCCTAACTACCCTATTTTATACTTATCCCCCCTTTGTCATCAACAAAAAAACCATCTCCAAACTATATAACTCCCCCTTATTCTTGGACTAAAATACCTGCATTAATAAACTATACAATGGAGTATATAATAGATATATTAAGAGATAATTTAAACTGATAGACTTAATAATCAAACAAGGATCAAATGTATATTTATACATGTTTTGTACAATCATCAATCCACACTAAAATCAATCCATAGCAAACCAAATTAAAGTAAATTAAATCAAATCTATCAAAGCAAACAATTCAAACAAAGCAATAAAATTAAACATTATGAGGAACTTCCACCCATTCTTCTTCTCTAAAAATAGGGTCTGCTTTAATAGCATCCCAATTTTTCATTGTCATTGGTGAGAGAGATTGGAGGATGTCCTTCGTTATCATCCTTGTGCAGGGAGGAAATCATCCATCGTATTACATCGAAATGCCCTTCTTGCTCCTTGATCATCTGCATTTGACTCAATTCTCAGTGTCGATGGTTACTAAGAATGAACAAGAGAATATTCTTGGACAAATTAAGAGTTTCTTCAAGATTCTCGGATAAATTATGAATTGGATTAGCCATATTTGGATTTGTGAGAAGAATGAGAGATAGAGTGGATAAGAAATAATATTCAGTGATGAACTCTAGAAGAAATATGTATTTATATGTGTAGAAATTTGTTTGAAATGAATAGACATATGGTAGTTATTCAAATTTCAAATTCAAAATGAAGTGTCATTTCTGACCAGTACATGTCGACATGGTCATAGGGGGATGTCGACATGGGGCAGTGAATTTTTATGACTTATTTTGATTTTATGAATAATTATGTGTATATATATTTATATAATATAATAACATTTATTCTAGAGATAAGATAAGGTAGATAACAGAAAGGAAATTCCATTTCATTTCATACTAAGACGATACAACAATTAATCATAAAGAACTACATGAACTTTCAAATTAAAACAAATTAAAACAAATACAACGAGATATGAAAAGGTAGAACTAGTTAGAGGATGATGATGATGAAGATAATCCAAGCTTCTTGCTAACTTTGGAAATAAACTTGTTCATCTTGGATGAAATTTGGTCCAACTTCTTACTAACGGATCGTTTAAGAATCCGTTGATTCTTAACAATGGTCTTTTGGTTTTTAAGACGGGTTTTGTTTGAAGGATTAGGAGGATAGCGATGCTTTCCAAAGAAGTTTCACCTTCTTCTTCTTCTTCAATTTCCATTTCATGCCCTTCTTCTTCTTCCTCTTCCTCTTCTTCCATCTCCTCATGAGCCAAATGCTCTTCCTTTTCAGCAAGAGTTTTATAAGGTTGAAAAACAAATGGAATTTTCATAAGAGAAATGTTGGAATGATTGAAAACTTTTCTAGAAACAAATTCTTCTCCTTTGAAATCCACTCCAAAATAGTTAAAAATCCAAGTGAGATAAATTCCATGATACAAAGTATACTCACTCATTTAACGATTTTTAGGACGAAGTTCATCCAAAATAACTTGTGCCCAATTAATGTCATAGTTTCCAAAAATAGCAAAAAGTGCTTTGCAAACTTTTGAAGTAGGATAATTAAAATTCCCCGATCTTTGAGGGTCAAAGTATGTTGCAAAAGAAGATTGAGAATTCTTGCTTTTGGTCGAAAATTTCGATTTTTAAATTCAAAATCATCATTTCCTTCAAAAATGTGATGAAATGTCTCACGATCATTTTCATCGATTTTAAAACTAGAAAGATCCATTCCCGTACTTTTGCAATTAGGAATGGTACCCAAAAGATCACAATTCAAAACAATTCTAGTGCCTTTGACACTATAATAAATTTCATCCTCATTTCCATTATAAAATCCATGGTTTAAATTTGCATAGAAAATTTTGACAAGGTTTGGATAGAAAACAAAATCATTTTGAGAAGCATCAATAAGACTAAGAATTTGGTTGTTTGCAAAAAGAGAATCAATTTCATAAGAAGAAAATTCTTGAGAGATAGCAAGCTTTCCGGGATGGACTTTTGCATAGTTAGCATAATTGATATATGCTTTAATTGCCTCCGGATCATTGAAGAGTTTCTCTTTTATCTTTCTGGAAATTCACATGGTGGAGGGGTTGCTTGAAGAAGCCACTAAAGTAGAGAGTAGAGTGCTTGAAGTTTTGAAGAGAGAGTTTGAATTTGAAAATGAGAGTGAAAAGATATGATAAAAGATAGTGAATAAATAGATTCTCAAAGGACATGTTCTTTGGTTAAAAGATGCCTTTCTAGAGAATTGAATGAAGTGAAAAGATGGAGGGAAATTCAACCATTTGAATTTCAATTTCTGGTACCCATGTCAACATCATGGTAGGGACCATGTCGACATGTGCCTATGAATTTCTATGATTTATTCTTTTCTAGGTACTCTAATATATATATATACTTATTATTTTTAATGTCTATATGTCTGGAATATTATTAGAATTATAGTATTTTCAATAATATATTATTATACTAATAAAAATAATAATAAATGTAATAATAAAATAATAATAAAAATACTAAAATAATAGTAAAATTTTAAAATTCAAATAACATACCAATTCAAAATCAATCAATCAAGCAATTAAGCATCTAATACTAAGCATGCAATTTCAACCAGTTGTATTGTAAATGAGTACCTTTTTCTGAGTCTGTTTCTCTGAATTCGTCGGAATCGTGAAATGCCGTAAAACATAAATTTGAATTATCTGTCTTCTGATCATCATCGCTTCAGGACGAGTCTGAGTCATCTAGAGCAGTAGTAAACGCATGCTTCCGTTTCTTTACTGAATCACTGTTTATAGGAGGATTTTGCCTATCTACATACGGACAGCCTCTTTTGATATGCCCTGGTTCATCACAGCTGAAACATTTGACATTGTTTAGCACTACATTCTGATTTCTAGAGTTCTTATAGTTGTTTCTCTTGAGATTATTCATCTTTCTGTATTTCAGAAATTTTCGAAAATTCCTGGTCATAAAGGCTATCTCTTCATCATTATCGTTGTTTGAGTCTTATCCATTAGTTAATGTATTAAATGCCATTGATTTCTTTTCAGATGCTTTGCTTTCTCTTCTCCCGATCATTTGAACTTCAAACGACATTAGATTTCCAATTAATTCTTCTATCTTTAAAGTACTGATGTCATTTGCCTCTTCGATCGCAAATGTCTTTTGATCCCATTCTGTAGTAAGAGATTTTAGAATTTTTCTGACCTGATCTTCTTCCAAAAATTCCTTTCCCAAGGATATTAGAGAATGCACAATATCCTGAAATCTACATAAAAATCTAAAATAGACTCATTAGAATTCATTTTAAATAATTGAAACTGATTTGTGAGCATGGAAATTTTGGTTCGTTTAACTTTGCTTGTTCATTCGTGAGTCACTTGCAAAGTTTTCCAGATTTCATATGTAGACTTACAAAATGACACTCTACTAAGTTCATTCCTATCAAGTGAACAAAACAGAATATTCATTGTTTAGAATTATTTTATGCAACAGTCTTTTGCTCAGCGGTCCACTGTCAAAATCAGTTGTGGGTTCAGAATATTCAGTTTGTGTGATATTCCAAGTATGTAATCCTACAGACTATAAATATATTTTCATCATACATGCCCAATATGCATAATTACTGCCATTAAAAAGTGGTGGTCTGACATAGACCGACCTTCTACAAATGAACTAATGACGGGGATATTAGTGTTCGTACAATACCAGTGTTGGTAGCCATTTTGAAAACTTTTTCAAAAATTAGATTATGAAAATTTGAAAATCTTGCTCTGATACCAAATGTGAGAAATCCGGATTATGGTTCTTAAGGCTAGGATAAACACTAGAGGGGGTGAATAGTGTTTTAGAGAATTGTTTAATCTTTTTGAGTTTTTGTTAATTTGAACACAAATGTATACAATATTCAAACACAGTATGATCACAGAATCAAACATAGATGCAAATATAAAGTAAAAGCAGTAAAGGAAAGAACACACTGGATTTTATACTGGTTCGGAGTTACCCTACATCCAGTCCCGCACACAAGTACGGATTTCCATCCAAAAACAATCTTTATAATTACACCCTTGATTTCAAGGCAACCAGGTACACCCTCTAGATTCACAATCATATAGGTAGAGATACTTAATTTCTCGGGCAACAAGTTCACCCAATTGATTTCCAAGGCTACAATCACACCTTATCTCGTTTGATTGATTTCCAAGGCCACAATCACACCTTTTCTCGTTTAATTGATTACAAAGAAGCCTATAACTCTGAATAGCACTGAGAATCTTGTTGAGATAGTGATAGAGAATCAAACCAGAGATAATCTAGTTAGATTCAATGTGGATTTCGGCAGAGTAATGGTAATAATATGTATAAGAAATGTGGAAGAAGAAGAGGAGTGAAAAACTAGAAAATCTATGTTAAAATTCGTTGAAAACATCCCCTATTTATAGAAGAAGAACGGTCATGTCCATTCGTTAAGAGATATGACGAATAGACACTTCTTTTGAAACTTAAAATTTGAAACTAACTGACACTATGTCGACATGGGTAGGTTGAGAATGTCGACATCCCAAAGGAATTTTTGGTGATTTTTTTTCTTTGAAAATAACTTCTATTTTATATTAAAACTATTTTAAACTTTATAAATATACTTGTCTATAGTTAAAATACATAAGTAAATATATAGAATAATATATACAAAATTTTACTATAATTTTATATTTAAATCTAAGTATAAATATTTAAAAGTTAAATATATTATCATTAAAGATAGTTAAAACTACGGATAATTTTGAATTTGAAATAAAAGATTATTTTGAGGCTAAAAGTATTTGAAATCAGGATAGATGTTTTTGATGCTTTTAAAAGGAAGGTTTTGAAAATATTTTGAAAATAAGATATAATTTTGTGAAAATCATTTTGAATAAAAATTAGCGGATACAAAACAATGTTCCACTAGATTTTTCGTATGTTCCATCCTACTTAGGGTTCCATCCCTTTAACATGCTCGAAGTGGATTCCATTCCACGAATAAATTGGATTTTAAGACGCCATTGCTTTTCTAGGAGTTTTAAAAAAAATTCTAATTAAATTAAAAGATAAATCACTTGAGCTCTTGAACTCTTGATAATCTTGATACTCACGAGTCTTGAATCTTGATATCTTGAATCTCTATACTATACAGTCTTCATTCTTGGTACCTGCATGGTTAAATCTTACATATACATATAAATCTAAACTTATACAGTATTTATATTTTACAATCTATTCTAAGGTTGTTGTCATCAAAACCATCATCTCAAGGACTAACAGTTGCATTCATAATTACATTGCATTTTTGGCTGAGTAGATAGTTGTATAGAAAACTTGATTATGTAACATGGTTATTGAATGCATGTTGCGCTATTTCTTTAGATATTATAATTTGATCAAGGAAATTTCCTCATTGTGTCTGTGATGAAATTCTGTTCAATTTTCATATATAAAGTTTTGAAATTGGAGTTAAAACGAAATAGTTATGGACGTTTAAAGTTTTCGAGTTTCAAATAATTCAAACGCATTTAAAATTTGAATACATGAAAATTTAAAATTTTGTAATTTGAATTTAACATTAAGTTAGGGTTAAAGTAAACATTAAATATAATGTTAATGTATTAATTAATTAGAGTAATAAATATATAAGAAAATGGAAAGCAATAATTCATTCCCAGAACGATGAACTGGCCAACTACCATACTTGGGTCGGTCGATCGGTGAAGACGTATGGTTGAGGAAAACCCTAGGCCAGAATGACCATGATTTAACTACTTTTAACCCAATGGCTCTCATTCCATCTACTATAAATAAAGCCTTAAACTTCTCACTTTTCATCATAAAATTCTAGGAACAACAACAATGCTCTATCGGGTTCTTCTCCTTTAGATTTTCAGAAAAAGTTGGGGTTTTTCCAGGTAAGAGATTTAGATCACTAGTTATTTAAAATTCTAATTCTACTCCTCTCTAGTTTCTGATTCTAAATCAAATCTATATATAGTCCCCTTATTGTATATACAAAAAGGAGAAGGTCTGAAAGGGAATTAGGAGCAATCTAGATCAAAGCCAGTCTAAAAGGAGGAAATCTTCTATGAGTATAATTTCAATTTTTCCCGTTTAGTAATTACATGGTATTATTTGGATTTGATATATGCCTTGGGAAATTCCGTAAACGCAAACTCTAAACCATAAAACCCCAGAATTTCCCCAAGAAAAATGTCAATCCTTGAATATGTTGTAATTGCAATTGTTTTATATTAATATATTAGTTTGGAATTAGATAACTTATAATCTATTCGACTTTATTTTATTTTACCTTCACTTGTAGCATTAAAGGATTCTAGAAATAAGTAAACTGGAAATGATATGCAAGGTATGAATTTGGCTATTTATAGTTTGCATCGCCTATTTTTATAAATTAAACATATGTGAATCCCTTTCTCACTCCAAGATTGTATGTGTAAAAGTTGAATGTAATATAAAAGATATAAATTATAAAATCTATTTCTATGAAATAGAAAGCGTAATTCTAGTATATTAATATGAGGCAAGTTTGGTGATATTCCTTTGTTATACAAGTCTAGTTTTGTTGGCTATGAATATAAGTTGTTTTGGTTTGGAATTTGGAGATTTATATGAGTTTGACATTTTAATTTAATAAGCGAATTATTGAACGTATGGTTATGAATAATTATTCAAATCTTAGACTTTGTACGTGTGTTTGTTTATATATATATTTGTGTGTGTGTGTGTACATGTATTATTAACATATTAATAATAATGTGTTGAATGTATTGGATATTTAATAGGTTAGCAAATAGTATTAAATACCCTAGAAAGAAGGTAAGTGATAATTATGGAAATTAATTCATGATTAAAGGCGTAATAAGGAGTCTCTTCCTTATATGGCTTTATGTATTAATTGTTGAAAGATATTATATATATAAGCCTTGCATATATTTGATAGTATGTTTAAGGAAAGGAAGTATGACTAAGTTATAGGAATGCAAAGTCATTCTAAAGTGCATAGAAGCCTGTTCGGTTAAATCTGGCTACCAGTAGTGTAACTTTAGGGACTGATTTGGGACATCGCCTATAATAAATAGCCTCGGTGGCTGCAACGTTAGTCCCAATTCTGAACGATGAGTCCGCCCAATCAATCCGGCAACCGGTGCCTTCGAACAGTCGGATTAATCCGATATGTTAGGGTGGGTTGTGGGTCATAATCACGTTATTGATACGGTAGAAGGAATCTTTAGAGCGGCCTGCTTTAGGTTTAGAGGTATCAAGTGACTATTGGAGGGTCCGCCTCATTCCAGTATAAGAAGTATTAGTGACCTGAAGGAATTTCTTATGATATCAGTTACGGAGAACCATCGAGAGACCCGCCTTGGGTTAGGTATTAAAGGATGAGGACTACCTATTTTATAGATATTATATGGTCAAAGTCTTCCTAATTCCAAATAAAAAGGTATTAAGTTCAAAATTGGTTTTTTTTAAAGATTGGACTTTTATTCGAATTTTGAATATTGCTAAGTAAAAGTAATTTAAACCGATATTTCAAAAGTTGAGATCGAAATTGAATGATTCTAAAAGACTTGTATCTAAAATTCAAACATTGAAGTATAATTTGAATTAATTATTTAAATTGATATTTTTAAATTAAACTCAAAATTGATATAAATTGAAATGGTTGGAAATTGAGAATTTAATTTAATTCAAATTGATTGGAATTGAAAGTGAAATTGAATTAATTTGAAATCGAAGTTGAAACTGATTTGGATTGAAATTGAAATCGAAGTAAATTCGAATTGAAGTCGGAATTAAATCGATTTAAATTGAAATGGAAATTCAATTTTATTTGAGTGGAAAGATTTGGAATTGAATCGGTTTGAGTTGAAACTATTTTCAAAATAAATTATTTTAATACATAAACTGTTTAAACATTTATCTTTTAAAATTTTCAAATTATTTTGATTTTTAAAGCTATTTTACTATATTAACCATTTTCGATACTCAAGCTATTTTATATCAAACTATTTTAATCTTTTAAACTATATAAAAAATTTCAAACTATTTTCTAAATAAATTCAAACTAGTTAAAGTGGGAATTGTTTATATTTAAATCATGGATTTAAATATGATTTGAGTTAATATGAAGTTATAACCTAAATTGAATTTCGAAACAATTTTGGAAGCGAAATTAAGATATTGAGGCGAAAATGGTTTTAAAGTAAAATGGTATGTTTTAAGTATAATATGATTATTGCCCCATTGGTTATCTATATTCCGGACTGTTTAAGTTGGACATGTGTAGATTTATTGTCAATTTAAACCTTTCAAAATTTCGGTCGTCACAGTTGGTATTAGAGCTTTGGTTTAGCGACAACCTAAGTTTTGTAGGGTTTGACTCATTAGAGGCAGGGTAGTAATACACTAGAATGAGTTGTTTGAGTATATATATGGGAGCGCGTACTTGTCATTGTTATAAAATATCTTATATTGTGTTTACTTATTCGTTAAGTCGTTTATGAATTCTGATCGGTGTGTGAGATGCCATGTTATCGATAAGGATTTCTAAACATTTAAACGTGACAAGTTGACATAATATTGTTTTAAGATAGGGAAATGAAATAATTTTACTTAAATTATATTATATATATAGTGATTACTAATAAAGTTGTTGTTAGGAGATGACAATATTTAGTTATCGTCGATTATTGGTTGAATTAAAATAAAACGAGTGCTTTATGCATTTTATTTTATGAAGCGTTCGATAATTAAATTGAATTGAAATCAATTACAATAAGAATTGTTTGAAATCAATTAATGAAATCAATTCGCATTATTCGCTCATCCCAAAAGAAACATATCTAAGTCCATAAACTCAACCTACACGAAACAGTACCCATAAATTTATAGGGAAAACAAGAATAACAACATGGTTCAGATATAAATTCTAGTATGGGTAACATATTACCTTAAACAAAGAAGATAGTAAGACCGTTCCACTAATATACGACATAGGTTTTCCCTTTACTATACAAAAATAATGAATTATTCGATTACAATTAGCATAAGTCATATATTCGTTTCATAGAAATGTTAGTATGCTATAATGTAACCAAAATAGCCTAGCCTTGGCTGCCGCTCTAGCCTTAAGCCTTCTGCTAAAGATAAACAATTAAAGTCCCAACCTTCGGCTACCATTAGGCCTTATGCCTGCTTAGTTACTGAGTTCCAATGAATGTACTATCGGTCTTCATTGCCGCTTAGGCCTTATACCATCTATATCTTACTTCGGCTTGTTTCGGTTGCCACTGTAAGCCTTACACATATTTCATTCTCGGTGTACACACTATCATTCTCAGCCTCACGTCTTCCACCATTTCGTTAACTGTAACTCTAGGCTTAATATCAAATACTTACATCATTCGGACAGTTGTCGCTTTGGGCCTTACACCACGGTTTTAGTTTTGATTGTCACACTAGGCCTTACATCTATGCTGTTGTGCTTTGACCACCGCTCTCGGCCTCATGTCTGCTTCGTTCTTAGTTGGCACACTGGGCCTTACACCTACACTGTCGATCACTTGGCTGACGCTTCAGGCCTTACATCGTTATACTAGGCTTTTTACTTAAATATTATTTCAGCTAACATTTAGGGTAACCACATTTTGATTAACAATTCCACTTGTTGCAGTCTTCAACGTCCTAAGTACAGTTTGGACATCTTAAGCCTCATCATAAATTCTCTTCCAAAAGCCAACTAGCTTCAGTTTAAATATCTTGCCAAAATTTACACTACCTTCGGCAATACCATCTCTCGATCTCGTCTAGGGAAGCCTGCCCTAATTTAGCTTTGTTGATTTTTGAAATTTAATCTTTAAATTTCTAAAATCACCTTCTCTGCCCATAATTCATCCTTAACCGTTGGAAGCCTTCGGCTAGTACCTTCAGTTTACTAACCTTAGCCTTATAATTAGCTTTATTAAACATTCCGACTTAAGTCTTTATACTTAATATTTTGGTTTATTTACTTTATGTTCGGTTTCACCCCCTTCAGCACTGCCCTTCTATACATGTTGGGAACCATTTCTACACACCTACTATAACTTTCCACATGTCAACTTTTGATTTAGTCATTTTTTACCGTTATTTAATACTTTGCTGATACGTTTAACATAAAAAGTGAATCTAATATATTGATCCAATAAAAAAAATTGATTTAATTAAACTATCTTCTCACAACTATAATTTTCCTTTGGCTCCATATTATAACCCTTGTGTCACACTTAATTTCTTTTAAAAAATACTTAACTTATTTTTAGCAACTTGTAGTATAATTAATCATGATTTTTCAACGCATACTTCCTCAAACTTCCTAATATTTGACCATCTTCCATACTACATGTCTCTGTAACAATTTATAACAATTCACTTTCTCATTGGGAATTCCTATAAATCAAAACTCGCTTCTAATAATATGTTTCTATCATTATACTAAATTCTCACGTCTTAAGAATTAATGGAAGAATGTAAAACAGTCAATATTGACTTATTCGCAAGATACTTAGAGAAAATATGACATTATGGAATATATTACTACCTAGGTCTCCTGGTTAATGAAGTCATGGGTTCCCTTATCTTTAAAGCTTTCTTTTTCTTCTTTTCTTATACTGATGGTGTTCGGTTGGGGTTCTATTTATTTTCACTTGTAGAGAATGAAAAGTGAGAAAGATAATATATTTGTGGTATTATATAGTGAAGTGGGCTTTCTTGCCCTAATATTTTATTTTTCTCCCTCTTCACAGATAATATCTTTTCAATATAAATTGATTAGCCCTACATTTCCGCATCTAATTATTTCCCATTTATATTAGATTTTAGATTAGGATTTTCCTAGTATCGCTTGATTTACATATGCATAATAAGTAAATAAACATCTCATATGTATTTACTCCACTTTATATTTTTAATTTCTTTGCCCTTATAATTACTTTCTTGATTAATTATTTATTAATTTATGAAGTGTTACAGATTCCCTCATTATAGGAATTTCATCCTTGAAATTCAGATAAGGTACGGTAATAATTCTTTAGTCTTTCATATACCCATACTAGCATGTGCACATACTACTCATGTGTCCCAAGAAAGATATAATAGGTCATCTAACAGTGCATAACAAAACCAACCATAATATCATATAATATGTGTGTGTGTGTCTGTGCATGACATACAGTCAATCACAACTAACATGTATGCCTCATGATAAAATTCCGTTAGATCCGCTAGTGGATCCCTTTCTAAGGCAACCTTAAAATATGTCTTACTGGCAACTCTTGAAACTGCTGCCATTAGAACCACCGATGGACTCGGCTTATGAACTACTACGGATGCTGCATTAAACCTAGTCAAAAACTCTTTGGGGTCTCTCCAGCCTTTTGATTCACGCTTAATCTTCTTATCCCATTTTTTGGTCTTGAAATGTGAACTCCGAACTGCCTCATAAATCTATTCACTGACTCGGTCCACATGCTGATAGAACCATTATCGAACTATCAGAACCATATCACTACAAAGTCTATCAAATACAAAGGGACACACTATCCCACTACTTCTTCAGATGCACCCAACACCTACATATGTCGAATGTATCCCATCAAATGAACCGTTGGACCGGTTTTTCCATCGTATGAATCCGGTGTTGGCATCTTGAAATCGGGCGGATTTCTTACATACCGGATGTTAGGTGTGAATGGATTTCTAATTAGGTCTTTCAAGTTTTTTTTGGTGGTCCATCTCTCAATGCTTGCCTGATTATCTCAGCAATTATATCATCTTGATCTAATGGAGATATCCACTCCATATTTTCAATCTGACCCCTATTTCTACAAGGAAATTCTAGCACGTACCCTCAGGTAGTACGTTCGCGTTCTGATTCACATCCGGTGTCCAATCGCATTTCTTAAATGAGCATCTCCAAGTTCCAAATTTAAGTCGACATTGCCCTCATGGGTTCTTGGATAAGTATCGATCCATGTCCTTGGATCGGTACTGATCCAAGGTGCTCCTACGTGGTTTGCTTTGACCCACTCTACTTCGATTCCGACTGCATTTGTCCTGCCTTTAGAACTTCAATTCTAGTACTCAACCATTCCAATCATCGATCATTGTTCCATTCTTCTGAAGAATCCCTCTATTATCTCTTCATGGAAGGCTATCATTCTCTCTTGCATTTTTGTCATCATTATTTCTATCTCATATTTGTTTATGTAGATGGAAGGGGGGTTAGATCTTAAGGACACTTCCTGACTACCCTTAGGTTCTTGTTGGCTTCCTCCAACAGCGATTTTTTTTCTAGTTGTTAGCCTCATCATCCTTTCCAAGTTCTCCTTTCAAGTTAAAAAATCCAAGTCCCTCGATAAAATCACCAAAATTTTTGCATCAAATGTGGCATAAACACCTAGAAAATTAAAGTGGAGAGGAAAAAAATAAAGAAAGTAAATGAAAACGTAAAGTAATATGATACACAAACTTTATAGTGGTTCGACTAATCGTTGCCTACATCCACTTAACTTTGCTACTGATTTGGATATCTTTTTCATGAGATGTTCTTATGGATTGATGATGATCTTTAAAATTATCAGAGATGTACATAAAATTGTTAAGAGTGCCAAAAAGATCCTTCAAAACATCACCCTCCCCATCTATTTATAGCTGGGGGTCACCAGAATTTTCTCACCCATGTTCTCGCCCACTTTCCTCACTTCCAGGGAGTGCTAACTGAAAAAGATAGTGGCCACATCATCGATGTTCAGGGATCAGTACCGATCCATGCCAAGGATCGGTATCGATCCACAAACTTCTTCTTAGATCACAACTCACCTCTCACGAATACTTTGTTGACTTGTATCTTGGTCCTTGGCATCAAGTTGTCTTGATATGAGCTTGAGTTTGTGTGAATTCCTTGGTTTGGATATTGTTTAAAAGCTTTTGGTTTGCCCATCAATCGTTTTAGTTGCTCTTTGCTAACGAACCATCTTCTATAGCATGTACTAGTTCTTAAGTGCTTCGACTTCGTGTTATATGAAACGCTGAAAGATTTGAACAAAAGTTGGAAATCGGTACCGATCCTTGATCATGGATTGATATCGATCCAAGGCTTAGCATTGATCTTGGTTTTTGGGGAATTGTGGTTGAAGTGAGTTATTATTTTAAAGCTACTTGGAAAGTTTTACAACTCTACTTCTCAATCTTGCTCGATATCCGAGTTTAGTTATCGCTTTGGATTTCTGCTGGTTATTTTTTTGCTTGGTCAATTTAATTCATACAAATATAACTTAGCCAAAGGGCTGGATAACAGTAACACATACACACATACACACATAGTTTACTTATTGTTATCCCGTCTTTTGGCAAAGCCGTGATATCATCGATTCGACCAGGAACGGATGGTCAACAACCTGAAGAGCCAGTTATGTATAATATTATAGATGATAGTTTGGCAGATTTGAAACAGGACCCAATCGAAGTGTAGCTAACATGAAATAACTAGCCTGGCCCCATGAAGTTATATATCAAGTTTGGAGTTAACTGAAGTTCATATGCTCAAGCTACGGATGAAGCAACGATTTGTATGGATTAACTAAGAACGAGCCATGGAATAGTTCAAATCATTGGAGAACATTTAATATCTTGAGAACCATGAAGCCGATTCATGCGAAAATTTCAGAGCATCAATAAAATGGCAAGTGGAGCTTACCATGACGATCACGCATCCCAAAATGGAAGTGGGAGGAAGGTCAGTCATTATGTACCGAGCATTATTGGATAATACAACATAACAATCGATGTACTTCAATGTGTGTACTATCTTCGACCAAGATCGACCCATATCTTACAATATACAACTCTGAATGACACCAAATTTTAGGAGCAACATCAAGAAGCCTGTAGGTCCCTCCAAGAATGATCGCAATTTGATTGGAGCAAATAAAAACAATAGGCTATAACTAGGCCTATCGTTCCATGCCATCGAGATATCGCTGCCAATCGATGTGATGGGCTCCATTGGACCTAAAGAAACTTCTTGCAAAGTTTCAACCTAATCCATACACGTCTTCTGCTATAATATAGTAGGCGTGGCTTTAGAAAAGGGATCTTTCTTCTTGCTGCTGAGGCTCTGCCATTTTGATTCTTAATTCTTATACTAATGGATCCTAGCTGATCCAAACATCCTTATAAGTGTAATCAAAGTAGCACTAATAAACATATGAAATGGACGTAGGCCAAGATTGCCCAACCATTATAAAAATCTATGTGTTCATTTGCTTTTTCTGTTTGGTTTTTTAATTTCATTCATTGTTTAATCTCCATGAGATTCTATGGGTGTTGATGCCCAATTTTGGCATCAACACTTATACTTACATAACAAAATTTTATAAAATATTTTTAACTAATTTCTGAAAGTTTATTTATATTTATTATGTGATAATTAACGAGTTTTAAGTAGACATTTAAGAAGGAGAAAAGGTGAAAGACTTTTCTCATTCCTTTACTCATTCATTCAATGTCATTTCAAATCAACATTTGAACATTTAATCCCTTGTGCATATAAAATTAATTATGACAAGTTTTATGTGTTCTAAAATTTAAATTTAATATTTTGAAATCTAGTTTTACTTAGGAAGGATTCGACATTAGATTTACCATTAAGGTAGCATACACGATGGTTTCGTAGGCAAATTATCATTAGGGTTGTATACTCTATCTGTGCCTTGATATTGTGATTGTATACTTAGTTTGTGGGACTTAGGAGGTTCACCAGTTAAATAGTCTACACAGTGCATAGTTAAGCGGTTTACCACCAAGAATGTATGCTTGATGCATTATAGGTTACCTAGTTTCTGGATGTCCAATCTTCAGGCGGAAATCTTTATAGACTATTATCAAAATTTAAATGTATTATAGGTTATTACCCTATATTTTACTAATTTGATAATTTGTTAGATGTGGTACATAAATAAGAACCATAAGGTTTTGTAGATTAAAAATGATATAATTGTTGGAACTGGGCTAGCACACAATAGAAGTTATGGGTGAATTCCAAAAGAAAATCTCTTATTGGATATATCTTAGGCTTATGAAGCCTAATTCATTTAGAATATTTCCAATTGTTATTTGTATAAAATCTTTTATTTTATTTAAATTTATAAATTCCATATAATTTTATTTTATTCATATATTAATATATATATATATATATCCATTCATGTTTGTATCATATACATATATGTGCGCACACATGTGTATATAACATGCTTTTTATAGTTGTTGGAATTTACATCACAACGGATAAGTTAGCTTATCTGATATGCAAGCATATGTTGTCCAAATATATGTATGTATATAAACTATTACTTATATATAAATATTATAAACACACGGAGATATATATATATATATATATATATATATATCTCTGTGTGTGTATACATTAAGTTTGTTTAAATAATTTTATGTAAATAAATATAATATTTAAATACACACACATTTACATAAATATATATATAATTTTATAAATAAAATGTTAGTAATACATACATATATATAAATGCATACTATTATAATATATTTATTTAAATGCAAACGAGCTATTTAAATAAATAGATAATATTTTTTTATAAAATCATGAATAAAATATGTACTAGTAAATACATAATGGTAAAATAATATTATTTATTTATTTTGATATATATATATATATGTATATGTGTACACAAATATATTTATAATACATGAATATTTATATATATATATATATTTATATCGACTAATAAAATTTTAAAAATATTAATTTTTATTTTTATTCCAGATCAGGTGTACAACATAGAAAATTTTATTACTTTAAAATATATTTTAATTAAGTATTCATTCGAAATCACGTAAAATATTAACAAAAAAATTATTTTTGAAACCTTTTATCAAATATTATATTTCCAGTAAACCACAAATGATGTTTCGTAGTTTGAAACAAATTAATAATTTTTTCGGTTAGATTTTATTTTTAGTTAATTTATTAATTTTTAGCCAATTTGAATAATAATTTTAAAAAATAACAATTTTTTTAATTTGTTATTTTCTTGTGGAGAACTTTTATGATATTAAAATAATTTTACAAAATTAAAAAATATTTTTCACAATGTATTTCATTTTGTATGAAATATTTATGTAGTATATTAATTTAAATAAGATTAAATAACAACAAGTTATCATAAAATTACTATTTTTCTTTTAAAAATTACTACCACCATAAATTTAAATATAAAAAATTATATGTAATTAAACAATATTTTTTTTGAAAAATGGTTCTTTATTAAGTAACGTACAAAGAAAGTTATGTGAGTCGGCGGAATATGGACCTTAAGGCTAAATTAACACTAGAAGAGGGTGAATAGTGTTTAACGGATTATATGAATATTTTTCAAATTCTTTAATATTCTACTTGGAATGATGTAATAGCAATCAAATAATCAAAATGTAGATAAAAGTAAATGCAATAAAAGTAAAAAGGAAAGAACGTACCAGGATTTTATACTAGTTCAAAGTACCCCACGTCCAGTCCTGCACAATTCCTGATATGGATTTGTTTTCAACTAGTAAATGCAAATACAATCCCGAATTCAAGGCTACGAGACAACCCTCGAAAATCCCGACCTCTAGGAAGGGTCACTTGATTTTCGGGCTACTAGCACACCCATTGGATTTACGGGCAAATAAGCACACCCAATTGATTTAACTAGCTACTATCACACCCACAAGTGTAGTAGTATGGTTTAATAGAGTTTTATGGACTCAAATCTTCGATCTTGATTATAATTGTTCTTATAACTCTTGAATAGCACTTTATCTTGGTTTGAGTGAGAATCAAACTAGTGAAGATTGAATTTGATTCTGGTTGAGTTTTCACAAAGTTTGGGTATCTTTTGATTTAGAAAATGAGAGAGTGGAAAGAGGAGAGAAGAATAATAAAGTGAATGTTCAAAATTCGTTTGGAAGTCTGGTATATATAGGGAAACAACGGTCATGTCCATTCGCGAAGATATATGACGAAAAGACACTTCCATTCAAATTTGAATTTTGAAAATTACAGCCACTATGTTAGCATACATAGATAGAGTATGTCGACATACTCTTCATAAAACTAAAGAAGACTTTAAAAATATTATTTAGAAATCCGTTACTTTGTAAAATAATTTGATACTTTGTAGAATCATTTAAATATAGTTTATACACATTTTAATTAAAGTATAACTTAATAAAACTTTATAAAATAATTTTGAACGATTTAATAGGAGTGCTCAATATAATGTAAATAATGCATATGAAATCAATACAGTTATAAATTATAAGTAAGTATAAAATGTTAAGAAATAATTTTGAGAAATATTTTGAATAGATGTTTGAAAATATTATTTTGAAAACCAGGATATTTGGAAATATTTAAAACTTTTTTGAATTATAGAGAGAGAGATCAAGAAAGTGCTGTCAGGATTTTAACAAAAATTCTATGACTCTATAACTTATATGGAATATCTTGAAATCTTGAATTCTTTAATACTCATGAGTCTTTATTCTTCAACCCTAGAAACTTTTTATCAGCATCTTTAATCTATTCTTGATATTATATCATCTTCTTAATCAATATATGTCTAATATCCTGCATTATATACTATATATACACTACAACAAAAATACTCTATTACAACGCCCTTTTTTACAACGGGCATTGGATGCCCGTTGTAATAATAGGCTATTACAACGGTCAACTCAGGCCCGTTGTAATAGATGCCCTATACAACGCCTTTTTTACAATGGGCAATGACTGCCCGTTGTAATAGAACGCTATTACAGCGGTCCTTTCATGCCCATTGTAATAGATGTCAATTTTACAACGTTCACAAAATGCCCGTTGTAATAGGTGCCAATTTTACAACGGGCTAAAAATGCCCGTTGTAATAGGTGCCAATTTTACAACGGGCTAAAAATGCCCGTTGTAATAAATGTTTGTTGCCAATTTTTGACAACCAATAATTAATAATTACAATGCTTTCTTAAAATTAATATTTAATAATTATTCATTAATAATATTATATTAATCATATGTTACTAATTACTAATTATAATATTATATTACTAATTACTAATTACTAACCATTAATAATATTATATTATTTATTAATATTTAATAATTAGTCATTAATAATATTATATTAATCTTTTATAACTTATAATAATTAATGATTATTATTAAATAATCACTAATTACTACTTGTTATACATAATCAATATTCCAACAGGCTTAATTTTACTTTCCAATTATTAGTAAGTAATATCGAGTAATTAATATTAAATATATAATTTATAATTAATAATAAATATTAATAATTTATGATTAATAGTTACTATTAAAAGTTAAAAATTAATAATATATACATATTAATTATTAACAGTTAATAATTAACATTAAATTTTAATTAATAAATATGAAGTCAATAATCAATAATAAGTAATAATGTTTAATAATTAATAATCAATATTACTAATAAGAAGTAATGATTAGCATTAGTAATTAATATTTTATAGTTAATAATATGATAACTTATAACTAATAATATCAATATTTAAAAATAGTTAAATATTAATTATATTGAATAATTAATAATATTAATATTACTCGGTAAATTATTCATTATTGGTATGGATGTATGTTGCTGTAATTTTTTTTAAAATTTGCATTTATTTTGCAACGGTCAGAAACCGTTGCAATATCATGTATTACAACGGGCATTGCACGTTGTAAAAATGTGTATTACAACGGACATTGCCCGTTGTAAAAATGACTGCCCGTTGTAATAGAACGCTATTACAACGGTCCTTTCATGCCCGTTGTAATAGATGTCAATTTTACAACGTTCACAAAATGCCCGTTGTAATAGGTGCCAATTTTACAACGGGCTAAAAATGCCCGTTGTAATAGGTGCCAATTTTACAACGGGCTAAAAATGCCCGTTGTAATAAATGTTTGTTGCCAATTTTTGACAACCAATAATTAATAATTACAATGATTTCTTAAAATTAATATTTATTATTTATTAATATTTAATAATTATTCATTAATAATATTATATTAATCATATGTTACTAATTACTAATTATAATAATATATTACTAATTACTAACCATTAATAATATTATACTATTTATTAATATTAAATAATTAATCATTAATAATATTATATTAATCTTTTATAACTTATCGTAATTAATGATTATTATTAAATAATCACTAATTACTAGTTGTTATACATAATCAATATTCCAATGGGCTTAATTTTACATTCTAATTATTAGTAAGTAATATCGAGTAATTAATATTAAATATATAATAATTTGTAATTAATAATAAATATTAATAATTTATGATTAATAGTTACTATTAAAAGTTAAACATTAATAATATATACATATTAATTATTAACAGTTAATAATTAACATTAAATTTTAATTAATAAATATGAAGTCAATAATCAATATTAAGTATTAATGTTTAATAATTAATAATCAACATTAATAATAAGAAGTAATGATTAGTGTTAGTAATTAATATTTTATAATTAATAATTAATAATATGATAACTTATAATTAATAATATCAATAGTTAAAAATAGTTAAATATTAATTATATTGAATAATTAATATTAATATTACTCGTTAAATTATTCATTATTGGTATGGATGTATGTTGCTGTAATTTTTTTTAAAATTTGCATTTATTTTGCAAGGGCAGAAACCGTTGCAATATTATGTATTACAACGGGCATTTCCCGTTGTAAAAATGTGTATTACAACGGACATTGCCCGTTGTAAAAATGACTGCCTGTTGTAATAGAACGCTATTACAACGGTCCTTTCATGCCTGTTGTAATAGATGTCAATTTTACAATGTTCACAAAATGCTCGTTGTAATAGGTGCCAATTTTACAACGGGCTATAAATGCCCGTTGTAATAGGTGCCAATTTTACAACGGGCAAAAAATGCCCGTTGTAATAAATGTTTGTTGCCATTTTTGGACAACCAATAATTAATAATTACAATGCTTTCTTAAAATTAATATTTATTATTTATTAATATTTAATAATTATTCATTGATAATATTATATTAATCATATGTTACTAATTACTAATTATAATATTATACTACTAATTACTAATTACTAACCATTAATAATACTACATTATTTATTAATATTTAATAATTAATCATTAATAATATTATATTAATCTTTTATAACTTATAATAATTAATGATTATTATTAAATAATCACTAATTACTAATTGTTATACATAATCAATATTCCAACAGGCTTAATTTTACTTTCCAATTATTAGCAAGTAATATCGAGTAATTAATATTAAATATATAATAATTAATAATAAATATTAATAATTTATGATTAATAGTTACTATTAAAAGTTAAAAATTAATAATATATACATATTAATTATTAACAGTTAATAATTAACTGTTGCTGAGGGATGAAGGAAAAAGAATATTTATTGATGTGTTGAAGAGCTTCATTAGCTCAGTTTGGAGAGAGCGAAACGCGAGACCGTTTGATGCCAATAACGCAAAATCTGATGTTATTTTCAAACAGTGGATAATACATGAAATCAAAGTTACTATTAGTCTGCTCTCATTCTCCATTGATCCGGGGATATGTGCCTCATTTCAAACGTATTAACTGGGCTTGTTAATTTTTCTTTTTTTCTTTTAATTCCTATTTTTGTTTCTCCAGTGTTTGTTGCGCCTAGTGTCCCCCTGTCTTCTTTATGTTGTATATGTTTAATTCCGTTTGGTGCAGCAATAAAATGGTCGGGGACCATCTAACCCCGTCGGCATTGCCAAAAAAAACAGTTAATAATTAACATTAAATTTTAATTAATAAATATGAAGTCAATAATCAATAATAAGTATTAATGTTTAATAATTAATAATCAATATTAATAATAAGAAGTAATGATTAGTGTTAGTAATTAATATTTTATAATTAATAATTAATAATATGATAACTTATAATTAATAATATCAATATTTAAAAATAGTTAAATATTAATTATATTGAATAATTAATAATATTAATATTTAATTGTTAATTATTAATGGTATTAATATTTAATATTAATTAATATTCAATAATTTATAATATTAGTAATTTATAATTAGTAATAATCTTATAGAGTTTTTTATTTTATAACTCTTATTTTCGACAATTACAAATTTTATTTTGGCTCTATAACCAAAATTTTGGCTCCAAATCCAAATTTTGGCGCTCCTATCAAAATTTGAACTAACTTTTTACCTATCGCACCGTTTTTGGAATCTAAAATCAAATTAAATAATATATCCGCACCGCAAAACCCTAACCGCATCTCCTCGTAAGCCTAAACAACTAATCTGTACCCATCAGATCTAATCAAACCCCAAATCCATCAGCGCTTCAGCAACGCAGTTGCTCTAACCTCAAATTGGATTTGCATATTTACACGGATGGTAGGAGATAGCCGATTTTGGTGCGCAAGTTCAAAAAATTGCGGCGGTGGTTCTATTGCAGGAGATTGGTGAGGAAAATACAATTAAGGAAATCGCGATTTGGTCTGTGATTAGTGTTTGATTTTCAGAGGCGGATCGTTTGATTGAAGTGGTGATGGCGTGGCAGGTTTGGACGAGTAGTGACGATGAGGTTGACTGGTTATCGGGAAAGGTGGTTCTGTAGGTTGCTTTGGGTGTGGTTATGCTAGAGATGAGGTTGTTGGAGATGATTGCGGTACTTGGTGAAGTGAGATTTTTGTGTGCGTGCACAGTAGGGAGGTGATTGATTTCGGTGAGGTACGGGTAGGTGGTTGCAGGTAAGAAACTTGAAGGTTGAAGTAGCAAGTTGATGATTATCATAGTGGGAGTATTTTGGATTCTGTAATAAGTCGGAGGTAGCTTTGATGAGGTGGGGATGATGGTGATGTGAAGTGTTTCAGTCAGGTGATGGTGATGCAGGATCTGGGTGGAGGTTGTAGGTGGTAGAAGATTGCTGGTTTGGATGAAGTGTTGGTGAAACTTTCGAGTGAAGGAACCTGGTAGCAAGGTAGAAACACTGGTTTAGGGCAGTGGATGGTTGGTGTGCAATGGATGCTGTGATGATTTATATACTTTTCCAGGTGATTTATTGATGAAGTGGTCAGATTTGGTTGAACTGATATATGGAGGTGAAGAAGAAGATAGTAGATTGTTGCAAGCAGAGGTGCGGATGGGGTTTAGCAAGGAGAAGGTGATAAAGACATCGTAAGTCATTGCATTTATTATCTTGATTCTCCTATCTTGCAGTTTATTATGTAGTTGCACCATTTCGTTATTTATGTCATCCATTTTGATTTTATTACATTTTAAAAAAGCTGTAAGTCATTGCATTTCTTATTTTTATTACCAATATAATACAAACATCATGACCCATGTCAACACCTTATCACTGTTTATTCGACAAATACAGATTTTCCCAACATAAATAAACTTAGGAAAGCATTGGTTTAGAACACATGCTTATATAGTTATGTATATGTTGTATGTGCAGCCTGATGTTGATAACAGTGGTACTATAGACTATGGAGAGTTCATTTATTTGCAGCATTTTCATATTTTTACAGAGAAAGTAGAAAGCAAGCATTGATGAGAAGTAGGTGACAGAGGAGTATTTGATAGTTTTTAGAAGTATTTGACAGTTGGAAGTGAACTACAGTGAGGAGTCGAGCTTGACAGAGGAGTAAGTTTGAAATGACAGGGTTGTATATGGTATGGTGATGAGGAAGTTAGAAGTGGTATATTTTGACAGAGTTGTAAATGCAGTGTTTGTGTATATGGAGTATGGATGTATATGCAGTTGCGAATAGATGAGTGTCCGTAAATGTTTGTGAATAGATGACAGAAGTGTGTATGGTTGATGGCTGCTGAGTAGAAGTGCACAGAGATATTGACAGTTTGGGTTGTGTTGAAGATAGTTGAGTATTTGATGGGTTGGCAGCAGTTTTTTGATATGAATGGCACTATGGTTTTAGGCAATAACTGTAATGGATTTAAAGGCAGTTGTAAGTCGATGGCTTGCAGTCTTGTTGAGATGTGAGGGTGGTTTGGGTGGTCAGAGTCGTAGTTTGGCTTATCCAGTATGACGTGACATGGGTGTTTTTGAATTTAGTTTCCATTACAACTCTAGACCATTGTATAATTTTATATGGATCAGTTGTATGTTTGTTCTAGTTCCATGTTTTCATGATTTTATGAATAAATAGCAAGTGCTTTTTTATTACTCGTTAAATTATTCATTATTGGTATGGATGTATGTTGTTGTAATTTTTTTTTAAATTTGCATTTATTTTACAACGGTCAGAAACCGTTGCAATATCATGTATTACAACGGGCATTGCCCGTTGTAAAAATGTGTATTACAACGGACATTGCCCGTTGTAAAAAGATGTATTACAACGGACATTGCCCGTTGTAAAAAGGTGTATTACAACGGGCATTCCCGTTGTAAAATATGGTTGACCTATTACAACGATGCCTAATACAACGGGCTCATGCCCGTTGCGAAATCCATATTACAACGGGCATTGCCCGTTGTAAAATGGCTGTTTTGTTGTAGTGACATTAGTATCTATATTTTATATAATGTCTTATAGTTGTTTTCATCAAAACCAAAACCTAAGGTACAAATAATCTCCCCCGTTTTGATGATGACAACATTGTACATAAAATATAGATACTAACAATATGGATACCAAAACCAAAGGTACTAACAATAACATCATTTTGTTTCAATTGGATCTAAAATCCAAAATATAGATTGGCTAAAAAATAATCATTTTAATGAATATCTTAATAAGGTTAAGAAAAGCATTGAATTATTTAAACATAAAAACACTATTTTTAATATTAATAACTACAGCGTTAGCATTTATTCGGATTCGAATGAAAATTTTACTTATCATCATAATGTTCTTTTGACCAATGGAGATTAAGGTCAATATCTATGCCTCTTGATTTCGTGATCATTATCTCATAGCATATATGTAAGTTTAGATGTTGTCGCTACAACAAAACAGGCTTTTAACAACTGGCAAAACCCGTTGTAATAGCATTTCCACAACGGGCAGGCGACCGTTGTAATAGGCGATGTTGTAATAGGTCACCCTTATTTTGCAACGGGCAATTATTGTTGTAAGGACCGTTGTAGTAATATTTTTTACAACAGTCGTCGATCGTTGTAATAGACTATAATACAAGCTTCTTTGCCCGTTGCAAAATACTATCATACAAGATGGATAGCATGTTTCACAACATTCACCGACCGTTGTAAAAAACATCTTGACAACGGTTTTCGACCGTTGTTATAGACTTTAATACAACGGTTGTCGACCGTTGTAATAGACTATAATACAAGCTTCTTTGCCCGTTGCAAAATACTATCATAATGAATTTTACAACGGTTATTGACCGTTGTAATATAGTATAATACAACGCGCTTTGACTGTTGCAGATAAAATGCAAATTAAAAAAAATACAGCAACGTATAGATAGCACATCCATACAAATAATGAATAATTTAACAGTAATAAATATTACGCACAAACAACCAAAATCACATGTGAAAAGACTAAAAGATAGTCATAAATTTCCAACACTCCCAAAAGTCAGATAAGTTTACCTCCCAAATTCATAAAGCATTAATACATAACAGTTGGCTATAAATATCAAGTTCTAAGTACAATCATACTAGACTAAGGATATAAAGTCTTCGTGCCACACGACGGTTGATCCAACGGCCTATTTAATAGTGGACATCTCTGAATTTGGCCTAAATAAAAAAGCTTCTGGTTCCACCGCTACATCCACCCATACTTTCCAAGCTTTTGCTCCAAGCTTTACAAAATGTACCGACGCATCAGGATCGGTGCTTGCTATTGTCCCCTCTGCAACTACGTTCTTCTCCCAACTCAATAGCCTGCACTTTTTTTTCATCAAACCATGCACAATAACTTATTCTTGCTGATCTTGAACCTGCTGCGTATTGTTGCTATCGCGGTGTGACTACAAGAAAAAAAAATTGACTTTAGTGAATACTAGATGAGAACTACAATATGATTTGGCAAGAAGCTACGTACGAATGGCATCCTAGCAAATGCAGTTGCTGCAATCGTTATGGACGCATAGACGCAAAATGCAGTTTCACTAAAAAATGTATTCTGAAGCATCTAGGAAAAATCATTCTACTGGCATGCTAATGTCACAACTTATATTATTTTCTATAGATCCAACATATATACATGTTTTCAATAGATCTAACACACAAAAACATTCATAAAAAAACAGTTGTGTCCAACAACAAAACATCATGAAACCAGCTACAAAACTGAATATGAACAACAATAGACGCAAAATATTAGACCTCAAGCACAATATATGAATAACAACATGATAAGTTGCCCTTTCATAAGGTTTTTGGTATTTAACAACTCATCATTTACAATTATTAACAGTTTGTAACTAATTAACAAACATAATAAACTATTAATCAAAGATAACAAACTATTCACTAAAGATTACAGCCTTAAGAACTTCTATAGTTACCACCTCTTATGTTGGACATAAGTTTTACTTTTTTGAAGTATCAAAATATTCCAGTTTAAACGGTGATAAACTGACTGGAGGTGTAAGTTTTACATTTGATGCGCCTTTTTTAGGATGAACATATAGATGTAGGCAGTGAATAAAAGAAAAATGCAGTCTAAAGAAAAGTGCATGTTGAATCAAAACGAAGTCATAAAATCAAGGTTAAGTTAGGTAGCAAAACAAGGACCAAAGCATGAAGTATCTAGTTTAGCAGCAGACCTTAACACATGGACAACAAAAGATTATGAATCTTCCATGCATTCAAACACATCATTAGAGGGGAGGACTTAGTTGTGAAACAAAGAATACTTAAAACCTAGTTACGTAATAAGCGGGAATACCAAAATTGTATAAGACATGCTGGAAATTCAAACTTCAATACAGCAGTACATCTTAAACCAAGCAGTGACCAATCAAAATTTATACATCAGCCGATCTAAACTATAGGTGGATGGTTGAAAATTAATCCAATTTCTAACAAACTTCTTTTGCTTAATTATTCTCAAATATAAATCTTATAGCTATTTAAAATAAACTATATATATACGAATTTCATTCAACTAATTAATATTTATTATCAGGAAGAAAATTAGTCAGCGAGATATGAATTGAGATCCATTTTCATATAGCAAGATGCAAAATGTAGGTGCTCAAGTTTAAAAACCAAAGTTAATACACGTAAACTGTTAAATTTAAATACTAATAATCTTCAAGTTATACAGAAAGACGATATACAAAAAGTAAATTTGTAACAATCAACAATCTCTTAGTGTAATACTAAGCCTATTAAATAACCACAGTATATATAGTGTTTAATAGAGAATTTTACATCAAACTTAATATCTTGTCCTTACCGCCTTAAACGATTTCTTGCACTACAATCTTGCTACCTAATGCATTATAATCAAAATATCTCATCGAGGACAACACTTGAAGGATTGTAAGAATCTCAAAATTTTCCCCAAAGTTTTCACAACCATAATAATGGAAGATTCAATCTAAAAAAACACCATAAACATTAAAACCAAATCCTTATGAAAAGTTAACTCATATGCCTGGAAACACAGGAAGTATACTGGAAAGTGACTTTTTATTATTAAAGTTACTTAGGATTGTGGCTACTTGAGGGGAGGATGATCATGGTTGGAGAGAGGAACTGAACATTAATCTGGAAAGGGACATGTTGCTGTTAGTGTAGGATCTAGATTAACCCTAGAGGGGGGGTGAATAAGGTTATAGCAAATTTTCTCGAATTAAACACAAAAACAAACTGCAGAGAAGTAAATATGCTGAAAAGTAAATCACACGCAAAATTTACCCAGCTTCGGCAACCCCTGCCTACTGCTGCATTCCCAGATTTCTATTAGAATTAAACAGTCTCCTGCTTACAAACACTCTAACAGACTCACACACCCTGCTACCGCCTGTAGAGTTTTGCAAACTCACACATCCTGCTCACTGAACTAATTCTAACTAGACAATCTGACACAACCCAAAACCTAGGTGGTGATTTACCAAGATTTGAACCTTAAAAGAGAATTTAAAACAAACTTAAAAACAATTTAAAACTAAATCCCTAATTGCAAAATAAACTAAAGCCCCTTTTATATTAAAACAAGGCCGGCCCAATTCTATTCTTTCACCCGATCTTCTTTTCTCTGGCTTGTGAAGAGAATGGCGGCCGATCCTCTTTCTGAAATTAGGGCTTCGGCTCTTTTATTCCTTGCTTCCAAAATTAGGGCTTTGAAGCTGCGCCCTTTTTGTTGATCGATACAGTGGTTATTCGTGTGCTTCGTTCTCGTTTTTTTGCTCTTGGCCGCTTCTATTTGATCGAGTTCACTGTTGCTTTGGTATGTAATTTTCCTTTTTGTGCTTTTATGATTTTCGTATTCGAACTCGATGGATTAATTTGCCGATGATGATTGATATTTATAGGAGTCGAATTCCTAAATTTACATCGTATATTTCTTATTTGAATTCGTCACTTTCCTATTTTTTCTTTCCTGATATTGTTACAACTTGATACGCACGATTTTGATTTTGCAGCGTTTGATTTTTCCCTGATCGTTACGGTATCAGCTTTCCTATTTTACTTGGATTTGATTTTTGACTTTTTCAAAGATACACACTTGAATTTTGACTTGGTCATCTCTGCACTGTTGAGTTCCGTTCATCCCTGTAGCATTGATTTACACCGCGTTGACTTCTTTGGCACTTGATTGCCACTGCTTCGGCTCCGATCATTTTTCCGTTGACTGACATTGATTCTGCCATATTGATGCCTCTTTTGTTTGCATTTACTTCATTCATGTATCTGCTGGCTTGACTCTGTTTTTGTTGTAGTCGAGTTGTATCCGGTGTTTACTTTGAGCATGTTGCAGTGTTCGTACATGTTGTATTTTCCTGTTCGGTCTTGTGGCACTGCTTACTGTCATGTTCGCTGTGTCACTTGTATACTGAGTATTGCCGAGTCTTTGGATTTGTGCATCACCATACATCTGTTGCAATCCATTTGTTTGTTTGTATATACCACTTGCTTTTGTTCATTCCACTGGTATACCTGGTGCATTACTTGACTTGTTGTATTGTCATTACATCTTTTGATTGCCACTGTGTTGCATTGTCTTTGTGGTCTCCATATTCAAGTGTGTCTGTTGCACTTGCTAATGTCTTTGTGCATTTTACTGTATTCATTTGAGTTGGGCATTGTTCCATGTATTTGTGACTTGCATGAAGCATTTCTTTATTTCATATATTCTGGTTGTTGACTCGACTTGATGATGTAGTCTTCCTTGTTGAGTTCCTGTAGTTGCATTCACTTCATGTTTGCATTGTTGTTCACCTCACTTGAGTCTGTTGTGAGCAGTTTGCAGTTGCTGGCTAGCCTTTACTAGTTTATTCATGTTGCCTGTTGCACTGAGTCTTGATAGCTTGCATGTGTACCACTGATCATAGTTACTGTCATAAACCTGTTGCACTTGCAGTGTATTGATTGTTTGAGTCTTGTTCATCCAATTCATTGATCCTTGTAGCTTGCTGTATTGTCTCTGACCTGATGGCATTTGATCCAGATTACTTTTGCTCTTTGGTCTGAATTGTGTATATTCATGATGCTTTGATTTTCATTTGGCTTCACTTGTGTACACTGTGTCATTTGAGTTGAGTTATGACAGCTATAGTTGTATACTTGGGCTTCACTGAGATTGTTGTTGCATTCATGTCTGCTGTCATTACTATATTGAGATCACTGTTGCATTGTGTTGGTCTGGCTTGAACTTGATTGTTACAGTATTCATGTTGTTGTGCATTGATTCTGGTTTGAGCTTCTGTTTCACTAGTATTAGTGATGTTGCAACTGGTTTGGGTCTGATTTTGTTTTAGCATACTTGGTGGTCATTTTGTACTTCTGGTCTTTGTTTGGTTCTTGATCATTTCATGTTGATTTTTGAAATTTCACTTGAGTTGAATCCAGTTTCAAAACTCGGGTTTGACCTTGTGCTGAAGTCGAGATTCTATGTATATTGCACCTGAGTTGAACCCGTCTTTTTTATTTGGGTTTGACCTTGTGCTCACCTGTCCCTGTAACATTATCAAGTGTATATCGGTGTGCACGGCCTTGTGGCATGTACAGTGATACACTGTGCATGTCACATTGTTCGTGTATGATGAATTCAAATGTGAATGATGACGAACAACCCAAATAACTGAGGCAAATAATATTTTCAAAAACCATCTTTTATTTTATATTGCAAATATATTTCTCTTTCAATTTTACTGCATTAGTGAATATTTTTGCAGATTGCTCAGATGGTGGATTCTAACTGGAATGAAGTTGAAGTTAAAATACGAGTGTGAGTGATATGTAGTGAGAAATTTATGTAAATTGAATTGTGATGTAATTAGAACCAAAATTGCATATGTATAGTGAGAGCTTGAATTTGTACTATTCAAAATTGTAATAAATATTTGTTTGAATAAAATTTCTGTTTGAATTCAAATTCTGTGTAATTTATTTTATTCAACAAATATTTATTTAATCTATGAAAAATAAAATAGTACATTAACAAATACATTTAAATGAATATATATATATATATATATGTTTATTATCATCAAACAAAAATCATATAAGCGCATATTCGACAATCTCCCCCTTTTGATGATAATAAACATATATTTAAGATTTTGACAGTTTTAAATGTATTTGATCAATGATATACTTTAATTGCTCCCCCTATTTAAATGCTTCCTCTCTACATGATGCTCCCCCTACATATATGCATGCAAATAGAAATATACAAATGAGCCTAGATGCAAATGGAAAATTATTTGACCTTTGCTTGATTTAATTTGACAAAATCTTAACTTTTCTCTCCCCCTTTTGTTATCCGCAAAATAATAATAGTGTTAGAGAAAATAGAGCTAAAGTGATCGATATTAATCCAACATTAAAAATCAATTGAATATGCATCTTAAATTTCAATAAGAAAATCAAATAATTTTTTTTCAACATGACTAATCTGAAAATATGGTCAAAAATGATTTTCTCGAAGGGGTTATATGAGCAAAAAATTTCTGCTATTTGAAAATTATTTGTAATGAAAAATATGCAGATATTTTCTTTGAAAAACGATGCAGTTACTAAATGTCTCCAAAATCACGTTTAACTAGTAATTTTTCTGTCAACTAGATTACCAGTGTAATCTGCATCTGAATTTCTTTTTCACTCAAAAATTATCATTAATTGAATTTGATCGACCAAACCATGAAGTGTGCATCAAAAATTTCAAACTTAATTTTAACAACAATTTAAATGACATTCTTTGAATTTGAATTGAAGCCGTGTAAATAATCAGAAACTGTGAATATCGAGTTAACCGTATTATAACCAAAAATATTATCATCCAACAAAACACTATTTTTAATCCAAACTATATGTATGAAGTAATTCAAAGAATAGTGTTTTTGGCATAAATATAATTGGCCAACTATGTTGAACAAGTCAGAATCAAAAAATCATCATCTCTTTATCATCACATTATTGGCTAATTTAATTCAGAATACGGTGCAGATTATCACATTTAATATATCGATCAAATATACCTTCACCTGTTTTACATTTACGATAATTTTTCGTGGTTGCCTATTGTAATTCTGTCACCTTTGTACTAGGCTAAGGAACTTTGCTTTGTTGCCCATTGTGTTTCTGGAACAGCCAAAATCCAGAGAACACTGTTGTTGTTCCTTAGCCTGCCACCATACCTACACGATGAAAGATTTTTGTGACCTATTTGTTTTTATAGGTCCATGATTGTTAGTGGCTGAAGCATTGTGAATAAACAATCCCTTTGGAACCCAAACTTGTTTAGTCCTTTTATTCTTGTTCCAATAGACATGAAATTTGTTTGTAGAATTCTTAGGAACCCAAACTTGTATAAATTTTGTGTTATTGTTCCTATGACTACAATTATCAACACATGTCCAATTATTTCACATCTAGTAAAGACACTCTTACCTTTTGCATTATCATCAACTTGTGTTTTCACAAAGCCTAGTCCTTTTCTGTTGTTAGCAAAAATTTGATTTCCCAATAACATGTTGAATGATTTTTCTCCTCTTGAAAAGTTATTCAGAGATTTCTCAAGATTTTGGACTTTGGTTTTTAGTGTTGTGTTTTCAGTTACAAGTGAGGTGCATCTATTTATAAAATCCTTTTTCCTATTGTCAATGGTTTCCTTAAGACTCAAGTTTTCTTTTTCAAGATTCTCAAAGCTATTCTTAAGTCTTGATAATTCTGAATCTAAAATTTTACATTTTTTACAGTCTAGGTTTTGAATATTTTCAAGTTCAGTTTCTAACCTAGAATTTTCATGGACAAGTTCTCTCCTATCAGATTTCAGTTTTTTAATTTTAGATTCAAGGGTATCAACTATTTTAATAAGATCACAACACATAAAAACAAGTTCTTTATAAGAATAGTCACCTTCCTCACTAGATTCCTCTGAGCTTGCTTCTGAATCTGATTTTGCCACAAGACACAAATTAGCCTCCTCCGAGCTATTATTCGAAACTTCCTCTCCTTCTTCATCATCCCAAGTCGCTGCAAAGGCCTTCTTCTTCTTTTTCTTTCCTTTTTTGTTTTTGAGAAGTGGGCATTGTTGTTTGAAGTGGCCAGGTTTCTTGCAGTTAAAGCACGTCAGTTCATTATCGGAATTGTCAGAATCTTTTGACCTATTACCACTTGTTTTCTTCTTGCGTGGCCTGAATCTTGACCATTTTCTAAGATTGTTGATAGCCATTGCAAGCTCTTCAATTGGATCTTCTTCTTCTTCATCGCTCTCTTCTTGTCTCTTTAAGGAAATCGTCTTCTTCTTTGATTCAAAGTTGTTGCGTTCCTCCTTTGCTTTTAGCTCAAGCTCATATGTCATCAAGTTGCCGATCAACTCCTCCATGCTTAGTTTACTCAGATCTTTCGATTCTTGTATTGCCGTGACTTTTGCCTCAAAGCTCATCGGTAAGATTCGTAGCACCTTCCTCACAAGCTCTACCTCAGTGAATACCTTCCCAAGCGCTCTAGCATTGTACACCAAATTTGAAAAGCATCCAAACATGTCCTTTATGCTCTCGCCTTTGTCCGTCACAAAGTTCTCGTATTCATTGCTGAATAGGGCTAGACGAGACTCCTTGACTTGAGAAGTTCCTTCATGTGTCACCTCCAAAGTATGCCAAATTTCCTGTGCAGTTTTACAATGAGAAATTCTATTAAATTCAGTCTTATCAAGAGCACAGATCAAAGCATTCATGGCTTTAGCATTTGTAGTTTTTAATTTCTTATCGTTAGCATCCCACCTATCTTTAGGAATCTCAGTATCACCAACAGTTATAGTGGAAGATTTATAGCCAGTTTCAATAATGTCCCATACATCATAATCAACAGAACTAAGATAAATACCCATCCTAACTTTCCAATAAGCATAATCATTCCCGTTAAACATGGGTGGCCTAGCAATAGATTGCCCCTCAGAAAAAGCATTATTTGGTGGATTCATAACTCTAGAGTTAAAGAAAAATACCGGGCTTTGATACCACTTGTAGGATCTAGATTAACCCTAGAGGAGGGGGTGAATAGGGTTATAGCAAATTTTCTCGAATTAAACACAAAAACAAACTGCAAAGAAGTAAATATGCTGAAAAGTAAATCACACACAAAATTTATCCAGCTTCGGCAACCCCTGCCTACTGCTGCATTCCCAGATTTCTATTAGAATTAAACAGTCTTCCGCTCACAAACACTCTAACAGACTCGCACACCCTGCTACCGCCTATAGAGTTTTGCAAACTCGCACACCCTGCTCACTGAACTAATTTTAACTAGACAATCTGACACAACCTAAAACCTAGGTGGTGATTTACCAAGATTTGAACCTTAAAAGAGAATTTAAAACAAACTTAAAAACAATTTAAATCTAAAACCCTAATTGCAAAATAATCTAAAGCCCCTTTTATATTAAAACAAGGCCGGCCCAATTCTATTCTTTCACCCGATCCACTTTTCTCTGGCTTGTGAAGAGAATGGCGGCCGATCCTCTTTCTGAAATTAGGGGTTCGGCTCTTTTATTCCTTGCTTCCAAAATTAGGGCTTTGAAGCTGCGCCCTTTTTGTTGATCGATACAGTGGTTATTCGTGTGCTTCGTTCTCGTTTGTTTTGCTCTTGGCCGCTTCTATTTGATCGAGTTCACTGTTGCTTCGGTATGTAATTTCCCTTTTTGTGCTTTTATGATTTTTGTATTCGAACTCGATGGATTAATTTGCCGATGATGATTGATATTTATAGGAGTCGAATTCCTAAATTTACATCGTATATTTCTTATTTGAATTCGTCACTTTCCTATTTTTGCTTTCCTAATATTGTTACAACTTGATACGCACGGTTTTGATTTTGCAGCGTTTGATTTTGCCCTGATCGTTACGGTATCAGCTTTCCTATTTTACTTGGATTTGATTTTTGACTTTTTCAAAGATACGCACTTGAGTTTTGACTTGGTCATCTCTGCACTGTTGAGTTTCATTCATCCCTGTAGCATTGATTTACACGGCATTGACTTCTTTGGCACTTGATTGCCACTGCTTCGGCTCCGATCATTTTTCTGTTGACTGACATTGATACTGCCATATTGATGCCTCTGTTGTTTGCATTTACTTCATTCATGTATCTGCTGGCTTGACTCTGTTTTTGCTGTAGTCGAGTTGTATCTAGTGTTTACTTTGAGCATGTTGCAGTGTTCATACGTGTTGTATTTTCCTGTTCGGTCTTGTGGCACTGCTTACTGTCATGTTCGCTGTGTCACTTGTATACTGAGTATTGCCGAGTCTTTGGATTTGTGCATCACCATACATCTGTTGCAATCCATTTGTTTGTTTGTATATACCGCTTGCTTTTGTTCATTCCACTGGTATACCTGGTGCATTACTTGACTTGTTGTATTGTCATTGCATCTTTTGATTGCCACTGTGTTGCATTGTCTTTGTGGTCTTCATATTCAAGTGTGTCTGTTGCACTTGCTAATGTCTTTGTGCATTTTACTGTATTCATTTGAGTTGGGCATTGTTCCATGTATTTGTGACTTGCATGAAGCATTTCTTTATTTCATATATTCTGGTTGTTGACTCGACTTGATGATGTAGTCTTCCTTGTTGAGTTCCTGTAGTTGCATTCACTTCATGTTTGCATTGTTGTTCACCTCACTTGAGTCTGTTGTGAGCAGTTTGTAGTTGCTGGCTAGCCTTTGCTAGTTTATTCATGTTGCCTGTTGCACTGAGTCTTGATAGCTTGCATGTGTACCACTGATCATATGTTACTGTCATAAACCTGTTGCACTTGCAGTGTATTGATTGTTTGAGTCTTGTTCATCCAATTCATTGATCCTTGTAGCTTGCTGTATTGTCTCTGACCTGATGGCATTTGATCCAGATTACTTTTGCTCTTTGGTCTGAATTGTGTATATTCATGATGCTTTGATTTTCATTTGGCTTCACTTGTGTACACTGTGTCATTTTCGTTGAGTCATGACAGCTATAGTTGTATACTTGGGCTTCACTGAGATTGTTGTTGCATTCATGTCTGCTGTCATTACTATATTGAGATCACTGTTGCATTGTGTTGGTCTGGCTTGAACTTGATTGTTACAGTATTCATGTTGTTGTGCATTGATTCTGGTTTGAGCTTCTGTTTCACTAGTATTAGTGATGTTGCAACTGGTTTGGGCCTGATTTTGTTTTAGCATACTTGGTGGTCATTTTGTACTTCTGGTCTTTGTTTGGTTCTTGATCATTTCATGTTGATTTTTGAAATTTCACTTGAGTTGAATCCAGTTTCAAAACTCGGGTTTGACCTTGTGCTGAAGTCGAGATTCTATGTATATTGCACCTGAGTTGAACCCGTTTTTTTATTTGGGTTTGACCTTGTGCTCACCTGTCCCTGTAACATTATCAAGTGTATATCGGTGTGCATGGACTTGTGGCATGTACAGTGATACACTGTGCATGTCACATTGTTCGTGTATGATGAATTCAAATGTGAATGATGACGAACAACCCAAATAACTGAGGCAAATAATATTTTCAAAAACCATCTTTTATTTTATATTGCAAATATATTTCTTTTTCAATTTTACTGCGTTAGTGAATATTTTTGCAGATTGCTCAGATGCTGGATTCTAACTGGAATGAAGTTGAAGATAAACTACGAATGTGAGTGATATGTAGTGAGAAATTTATGTAAGTTGAATTGTGATGTAATTAGAATCAAAATTGCATATGTATAGTGAGAGCTTGAATTTGTACTATTCAAAATTGTAATAAATAGTTATTTGAATAAAATTTCTGTTTGAATTCAAATTCTGTGTAATTTATTTTATTCAACAAATATCTATTTAATCTATGAAAATTAAAATAGTACATTAACAAATACATTTAAATGAATATATATATATATATGTTTATTATCATCAAACAAAAATCGTATAAGCGCATATTCAAGCAATCACAGGAAGTATACTGGAAACATAGGAAGATTGCTCAGATGCCTGGAAACACAGGAAGTATACTAGAAAGTGACTTTTTATTATTAAAGTTACTTAGGATTGTGGCTAGTCGAGGGGAGGATGATCATGGTTGGAGAGAGGAACTGAACATTAATCTGGAAAGGGACATGTTGCTGTTAGTACCAATATGTGTAAAAATTCTAAATCATTAATAGTTTAGTAAGCAATCATGTTCTGGTAATTCAGTTTCAAGGAAACGACAAGCAAGCAATCATGATTATTTATATATTCTAACCTGAGGTGTATGAGTCTGATGCATCTCCATATCTGCCACATTATCATTTCTTCTCTGTAAAAGTACAAGAGAATACTTAGTAATTCATACGCACATATCACATATTTATTAACAATAGCTAATTAACTATAAACTTACTGTCATGATCAAATTAGTCAAGTAGTCTACTCTTGCCTCCAAATTAGTTAACATATCCCTTTGAACTATTACTTGATTTTCCAATGCAGCCACCTTTTTTGAATTATGTGCATAAACACCTATTTGAGATGGTGCTACACCAAAACCCAATCCCCTCACCCTTCCCCTATGTTCATTTCCAAAAACATGTGACACTCCATCTCCACTTACTGACGATGTTCCATGAGAATTCTGAGCACTACTCTGCTCTTTTATCTTAGCCTAAAATTAAAATAGACCATTTCAAGAAAAAAGAAATATGAATAAACTATTGAATAAATATCTACATCCTATCTTAAAAGAATAAAAAAACTTACGATGCAATCGACAACAACGGAATTTGGTGGGTCTCCATTTTTCTTTGTATGGGCTTTGCACCATAGCTCATCTTTGCTAATGTTTGATATTCCAGTTTCTTTTTTCGGCAAATAATAATAGTAAGAAGACGAATTCGAACCAAAGAAAAAAAATTATTGATGTAAACGTACATGCATTTCTTACCATATCTTCCGCTAATCTTGCATATCCCTTTCTGCTCATTGTATGTGGAATTTTATTTTTATCTCTCATTGCTTTGAATTTTTTGCTTGTTTCCTACGTAGGAGAAATTCATTAATAAACTATGCATGTTCAGCCTAGAGGAATAAAATATGCAGGGATAACATATTTATATTTAAATCTGTATAGTTAAAAAAATTATAATGAATAAAATATAACTTGTTACCCCAAATTTTTCCGACAATTTTTCTTTAACAAAATCGTTCCACTCTTGAACATTTTCTGTAGTATCCGGTTTTAGCGTCGCTAGCCTAGAGGAAGCGTCGGGACAACTAGAAGCTACTTTAATAGTGGAAACTAACCTCGACTTTGCCTCTCTCCATCGTAATCCCAACATCTTAAACATTAAACCCTTGTATGCTTCATCCACCATGAATTTTGACTGCACAACAAAAATAAGGTAACAAATAAGGTACATGTTTATGTTAATGTTCAAATTTCATACAATTTTATAATTAGCATTGATATTCATTAGTCATGCATTTGTTGGATATGGATGTCTACAATGTCAATGCACAAATTTCTACTTGTACTGCTCCATACATATAAAACAGTATGCAAAATAATTCACGAACTTATATTAATTTATGCAAAATAATTCCCAACTTATATTAACATTAAGATTTGGCTGCTTATTGTGAGATGATGATACTGCTTATTGTAGCATTTATACCGGTCCCTATGTCACTTGTTGATTCAATGTAAAGAACTTTCTTGTTAATTCAGTATTTCTATTGAATTAAGCCAACTCCTTTGCTGACCATATTAAAGTCTTTCAGGATATTTTGATATGAAACAGCTACTAAGTAGTTATTACCCAAATTTTTAATTCGATATACTTTTTTAAATTATCATGAACCTAAGTCCTTTGCTGAAAATATTAAAAGCCTTCGAGAATATTTGGATATGGTGAAAGCAATTAGGTAAGTTATTAGTTATTCCTTGTTTTGTTATTAGTATATTTAATATGGTTAAAGCCTTTGAGTGCCATACAAAGTCAGTAAGATGCACTGCTAGGATGGATAACACAACATATAAGAAAACTGAAAAATAAATTTCACAATGAAGATGGAGATGATGACGGTGAACAATAAAAAGGGAACTTAAAACTGTTGTGTAAACTTGAGACTCCAAGACAACCTGCAGCTGACGAAGATTGCATTACATTGAAATTGGAACTTAGCTATCTTTCATCAAATAATGGAGTTTGTCCATGTATTCTATGTAGCTTAAATAAATAGATTAGGCTGGAGATAAAAGATGCAGTTCAAACGAAGAGATGCAACTAAAACAAGCAAATGCAGCTAAGACTACCTATGGACTGCCGACACCAGTAGCAGAGTGAAGTGGGTTATCTACGGCTGAAACGATCTATAATGAGAACAAGAAATCTTGAGATGAAATGGGAAATAATTTTACCGAATAAGAGGAATCGTATGCATTGTTGAAGCGTTAACCCTAACAATGTAACTCTATAAAGTTGCTGAAGCATTTAAGATAGGTTCTAAGCTGGCTGTACAATTGAATAGACCGCTGACGTGGACAATTGAACTTGTACCCATAATTAAAAAGTAAACTCCTCCCATTAGTCATAATTAAAGCAATGCAATACCATAAGTATGTAATCACACAGTAAACTTGAAACATTTTCAATCATATAAGGTGTCTTACACTTGAACTGATCACTACACTAATGTTACATAACTAAAATTGATGTTCCTTTTATGTAATGTAGCATTTTTATATTATGCACACCTCATAGAAAATCAAATACTTCAAAATTTCTGGAAGGCTTATTATTGTCAGAAGTAAATAAAACCCACGTTGGTATAATGTGATGCGACTGATTTTAGAACAGATACTTATGATGGCTGTAGTCAAAAATTGTAAGTATGAAACATTGCAGGTTTGTAAGCTATAGTTGTTGCATTGTTTATGAATGTTTACATTACAGGTTTGAATCAATTATATGACATAAAAATAGACGATAAATAAGTACAAGTAGAAATTTGTGCATATAACCACCCACCACTTTATAAATAAGTTATCATGTTGTATTAAAATTTCCATCTGGCCAGTTGTTCATAAAAAAGTTCTCAGCACATTTTTCATACCTGAATACAAGTCCATAAATCTTTCTTTAAGTTTGCGTCGACTTTTTTCCACTCTGAAATCGTCAAAGGTATCATCTCTCTTGCTAAGATACCAAGATAGGATGATAAGTGCTTGGAGTTGGAGCCTATTGGTTCGCTCGTTGAATTCAATTTCAGCCTTTTCATTCCGCATACAAGTCATCATCGTCTTCCCTCTATTTTTCCTTGCCGTCTTTTGTTGAATATCATCATTAGAATCTAGGTTGTTCGAGGCATCCATGGTGTTGGGAGTGATATTTGGAGATCCAGTTGAATTAGGGCCAGGATTGAGATTTGAAGGCTGGATTTTATCGGGTGGAGGCTGCATTTCAGTACGCTTCCGAGGGGATCTTCTAATATTTCTGTTTAAACTTTGAAGAGAATGAGTTGCATCAACATGTCTTGTTTCATTGATTTTCACGCCAGCAGGCTTATCTTTTGCATTTAAAGTTGCAACTGCAGCTAAGGATTGCCTCTTTGCATATCTCATTGCTACCTTTGATATCTGAAATTAGCATACAAGAAAAGTTTGATAAAGAAGGTTATGCTTCTGTTATAAAAAAAGGCAGAAAAAACGAGAATAAAGTTTCAGGGTACCGTGTTTTGATAATTGAGCTGGCATAAACTTGTACATATATGTTCTAGACAGTTTTGCAAACGTTTTTAAATTTGTAATATCATGTAGGTCACATTCACTGAGCTAAAATGTTAATCTGAAACAATTATCGTTTCAGAACTACTTAAATCAGAATGTTCAAAATATTTATTTCAACCCTTCATTTAAAATATAATCATCAGAGCATGGTAATTTCCAAAGTAATTCAAAAATCTGCAATATATTTTTGAAGTACAGCAGTGTTGTAGTGGTAGAGATGGCGTGCACAGTGGAGTCTAGTGGTAGTTTGTTAAGAGCAGAAGTATGGTGGAATGTTGTGTGAGGTCGAATGGTCGAGCAGAAGCAGGGGGCATGATTAGTGGCAGGCAAGTAGGGGATGATGAGCAGTAACTGATGGCTGATGGGATTTGATGTTCAATTGTGACCGTGGATTTGTGGGTGGAAGGGCAGTAACAAGGTGGAGGAGGAGTCTGTGGAGATTTATGAAGAGGAATTCAGCAATGTTTGGAAGGGAGGTTGCACAGTCGTAAGGCAGAGGGGTAGGATGGTCGGAAAGTAGTATGCTGTGACTGTTTGTGGTGATATGAAGGGGTAGGGCAGTTGTGGATGATGTGTGAAGTTGTGTAGGAATGTAGAAGTGGGTGAAGTTTTATATGTGCACTGAAGTTTTGTAGATGGTGTATTGGCAAATGAAAATGGCAAATTGCTAATAGCAAATGAAAATGGTATATGCTGTTATAGGTTGAAACAGAAAAATAAATTTATTTCAAGGCAGAAATGTGGTTGTTATAATGTGCAGAGCAGTGGTGTGAACTTGCTGCAGTTGCATGGCTGTGGTGCAGAGGCTTGTCGAAGTTGTGCGTCAGAGATTTGGGCAATATGGCAGGTTGCAGTACACAGTAATGTAGTAGTAGTTGCAAAATGGTGAAATGTGCAGTGCACAGTGGTGCACAGAAGTGTAACAGCAAAATGAATATTGAAATGGAACTGTTTGCAAATGTGAAATCAAAGCAAGGAGGAAATGTAAATAGATACAAAAATGATATGGCACAGAAGGGTTGTTTAATGGAGGAAAACGTAACAGGATGTATAGTGGTGCAACATAAATGATATAGGCAGTAAGGTAAATTTAATAGAAGTGATGAAGGGATGGTTCAGTAGGTGGTAGTGCACGGTTTGCAAAGAAATGCACTAAAACAATAATAGTTTCAAAAAAAACAATAACAGTGCAGATGTTGTATGTTGTATACACTGAACGGTAACAGAAGTATGTTGTGGAGGGAGGTAGATGTGGTGAATGGTTGTATGTGGATGTGCACAGGGGAGTGCTGATGGTTTTGAAAGTTGTACAGGTTGTTTTGGCAATGGTTAGTTTGAATGTTGCAGAAGTGGATGGCAAATGAATTGCAATGATGGTTGTATTGGTTTGCAGTAAATGAGTATATGGCCGAGGGGAAGGTGGTAACAGTGGATGTGTTGAGGAGGAGGTTGATCAGTTTGTACAGGGATTGAAATGGCAGTTAAGGCAGTTGTGTATAGGCTATGTGCACATGCACAGTGATGCAAGGCAGTGGGGTATTTGACAGTGGAGGAAAGAGCAGTTTTAGCAGTGCTTGGTTAGTGCAGAAGTTTGCTTGCTTGGAAGTATTATGGATGCTTGTAGTTGTCAGAGACGGGTAGTCAGAGAAGTGTTGTAGTTGTCAGAGAAGGATAGTTGCAGTTTGAGGTTGATATGTATGAAATAGCACTGGTAAACAACAGTACGACAGAAGTGCAACAGTGCAACAAACAAAAATTGTAAAGTGATAAATAGAGAAAGTAAAAAAATGCAATGGAACATGCATATATAATTTTTTTCTGTTTTGAAAATTAAATTGTGTATGAATTAATTTCAAGGCAGAAATGTGGTTGTTATAATGTGCAGAGCAGTGGTGCGAACTTGCTGCAGTTGCATGGCTGTGGTGCAGAGGCTTGTCGAAGTTGTGCGTAAGAGATTTGGGCAATATGGCAGGTTGCAGTACACAGTAATGTAGTAGCAGTTGCAAAATGATGAAATGTGCAGTGCACAGTGGTGCACAGAAGTGTAACAGCAAAATGAATATTGAAATAGAACTGTAAATAGATACAAAAATGATATGGCACAGAAGTGTTGTTTAATGGAGGAAAACGTAACAGGCTGTATAGTGGTGCAACATAAATGATATAGGCAGTAAGGTAAATGTAATAGAAGTGATGAAGGGATGGTTCAGTAGGTGGTAGTGCATGGTTTGCAAAGAAATGCACTAAAACAGTAACAATTTCAAAAAAATACAATAACAGTGCAGATGTTGTATGTTGTATACACTGAAACGGTAACAGAAATATGTTGTGGAGGGAGGTAGATGTGGTGAATGGTTGTATGTGGATGTGCACAGGGGAGTGCTGATGGTTTTGAAAGTTGTACAAGTTGTTTTGGCAATGGTTAGTTTGAATGTTGCAAAAGTGGATGGCAAATGAATTGCAATAATGGTTGTATTGGTTTGCAGTAAATGAGTATATGGCCGAGGGGAAGGTGGTAACAGTGGATGTGTTGAGGAGGAGGTTGATCAGTTTGTACAATGGACAGAGATTGAAATGGCAGTTAAGGCAGTTGTGTATAGGCTATGTGCACATGCACAGTGATGCAAGGCAGTGGGGTATTTGACAGTGGAGGAAAGAACAGTTTTAGTAGTGCTTGGTTGGTGCAGAAGTTTGCTTGCTGGGCGGTATTATGGATGGTTGTAGTTGTCAGAGACGGGTAGTCAGAGAAGTGTTGTAGTTGTCAGAGAAGGATAGTTGCAGTTTGAGGTTGATATGTATGAAATAGCACTGGTAAACAACAGTACGACAGAAGTGCAACGGTGCAACAAACAAAAATTGTAAAGTGATAAATAGAGAATGAAAAAAAAAATGCACTGGAACATGCATATATAATTTTTTTTTTCTGTTTTGAAAATCAAGTTGTGTATAAATTTATTTCAAGGCAGAAATGTGGTTGTTATAATGTGCAGAGCAGTGGTGTGAACTTGCTGCAGTTGCATGGTTGTGGTGCAGAGGCTTGTCGAAGTTGTGCGTAAGAGATTTGGGCAATATGGCAGGTTGCAGTACACAGTAATGTAGTAGCAGTTGCAAAATGGTGAAATGTGCAGTGCACAGTGGTGCACAGAAGTGTAACAGCAAAATGAATATTGAAATGGAACTGTTTGCAAATGTAAAATCAAAGCAAAAATTGTAAATGTAAATGAAAATAAATGAAATAATTTTATGTTGTTTTTTATTTTGTGCATGTTTTTTTGAAATATGAAATGGAAATGAACAAAACACTAGAAATTTTAATATTTTATTGAGAAGAAGAAGACAAAATTTTAATATTTTTCCTCTCTTTGATGTTGCTCTATTTTAATTGAAGTGTCAGTTTAAAAAAATTGAAGAAATGTCAGTTAAAAAAAATTGAAGTGCATATTAAAATTTTAATATTTTACCTCTCTTTGATGTTGCTCAATTTTACTCTTGATGCTTCAAGTTCAAATATCTTCTGTTAAGGGAGGAACCTAGAAAAAAACATAACACATATAATTCATGATTAATAATTCATGGTTAATAATTCATGATTAATTAATATAACTATGCATAAAACTGTATAATTACACTCTTTACGAATATAACTACATGTAACACAAATATCAATAAAGGATGCTTATATCATACCAAAATACCATCACAATCCTTCCTTATATAACTTTCAATACCATCATCGACATCTCTATCATCAAGTAGTGACTCATCTACCGGTTTGCTACTTGACTCATCCTCCTCATCATAGCTTTCCAACTCATGAAAACCTCTAGGGGGTGCTCTTAGCACAACATACCAATTTGAAAAACTACTTTCTCTACAAAAAAACACTTGTACGGCTTGCGTTGCCAAGATGAAAGGGTCGCTTGCGAATTGATTTTGGAATTGATGTAAATTGACTAACGTAAATCCATCTTCGACCTTAACTCCACGATCAATATTTGCCCAATCACACTTAAACAAGGCAATTTGAAACTGCCGGTAGTCAAGCAACAAAATATCACGCAAAACACCATAATATATTACTTTCTCAATGGATCCGTCCATACGAACAGTACTTGCCTCAATGGAAACATCACTATTTTGTGTAGATTTATCATTGTCTTTAGTATGAAAACGATGACCATTAATTATATAGCCGGTATAAGAAATTACTTGATGGCGAGGTCCATATGAAAGCCAATTTATTAGTTCACTAACATCAGATGTGTTTCTATCATCTTGAACCTGAAAATGCATAATGTTATATATAAAGACTAATCACAATAACATATACTTCTATGTCGAACTTATCCATCTTAAAATATATAACAATGTCAACCTTTTCTTTAAACCAATGACTAAAAGTCTCTGAATGCAACTTTGAAAGTTCCAAATCATCTCGTGAAAGCCGGGGATGCAAAAGTTTTAGTTCCTCATTGTGCATCCTATGTACGTAAACATTCATGCCAAAATCTAATTTATTTCGCACATTAATTGAATTAAACTTATGCTTACTTTATATAAGGCTCCACTTCCTCGGTATTAAACAACACGTACCGATGAGTAGCATCAATCACCTCCTTAGTGACTACCATAGGTTTTCCTTTGGAAATAGGACGCCCCTCGAGTATGGAATCACTTTGTTCCACTTCATTTCTATTTTTCCTTTGTCCAATTTCTAATGCACCATTAATATATCCAGCACAATACTTCATGCATTCATCAGCAGAATAGCACTCAACTATGCATCCTTCAGGCCGTGCTTGATTTTTAACATACCCCTTCAGTGTTCTCATGTATCTATAATCAAGATGCATAAGTAAAATATTTTCATAAGCACATATATTATTGACTACTAAAGGTACTAATGCCAAATTTTACCTCTCAAATGGATACATCCACCGATATTGTACTGGTCCGCAAATTCTTGCTTCCTTCGCTAAATGTATTGTCAAATAAATCATGATGTCAAAAAAAGAAGGAGGAAAAAATCTCTCAAGGTCGCATAGTGTTAATGCGACCCGATTCTTGATGGATTCTAATTTATCTTTACCAAGCACTCTTTGGCAAATGTCGTTGTAAAAAGAACATAGTCGTAGTAATGCATTCCTTGTCCCTTTAGGTAGAAGTCCTCTCAGTGATACAGACAATAGTTGTTGCATCAAAACATGATAATCATGGGACTTTAGACTTGAAATTTTGTTTTTTTTTTGCAAAACATTTTCCAATATTTGAGCTATAGCCATTGGGTACTTTCAAATTCCTCATTCTATTATAAAAGATCTCTTTTTTTGGATCAGTTAAGGTGCATGGGGCGGCTGGAAGTAATGCTTTGCTTCCCATGTCTATAGAATGTAACTTTTTCCTAATACCAAGTATTTCTAGATCTTTACGTGAATTAATGTCATCTTTTGATTTTCCTTTAATATCAAGTAACGTATCAAGAATACTTTCACCAATATTTTTTTCAACATGCATTACATCTAGATTGTGACGCAAAGGAAGTACCTAAGAAAACAAAAAATAGACTATAACTAATTAATAATAAAGTATTGATTACATAGATAGAAAAGAAGAAGCAATTTTGTTTCTGTTTAAATTTTACCTGCCAAAAAGGCAAATCAAAGAAAATAGACTTCTTCTTCCACATTTGACTTCCTTTTTTCTTCTTATCTCCCCTTTTTCTTTTCCTTTTTTCTTTCTCTTTCTCTTCCTCCTTTGGTTTTTTTCCCCCAATCATTGCAAATATCTTTAACAATATCAAAGACTTGAGCACCGGTTTGTATTGGAGGTTTTTGCCTAGTCTCTATAGTTCCATCAAACAAGTTTTTCGTTGGCGATATTCATGATTAGGATCAAGGAATCGCTATGGCCTAAATATGCACACTTCTTACTAAATGGTAACCAAATTGAGCATGTATTAACGCCACAAACAGGACATGCCCTTTTACCCTTTACGGTGCAACCTGCTAAATTTTCATAAGCTGGAAAATCATTTATCGTCCACATTAAAATTGCATTTAATCTAAATTCGTTGCAAGTGTATGCATCATACGCCTTCACCCCTTTATCCCATAATTTTTTTCAAATCTTCAATAAGTGGTTGTAGATACACATCAGTATCATTCCCTGGTTGTCGTGGTCCAAGAATTAATAATGATAACATCATATTATCTTTGTGCATACAAAGCCACGGAGCGAAGTTGTACGCAACAAGAAATACTGGCCAACAACTATACGCACGGTTCCAATCCCCAAAGAGATTAAATCCATCACTTGCAAGACCAAGCCTTAAATTTTGTGGATCGGATGCAAAGGAAGGTTACATCCTGTCAATTGTAGCCCACTGAGAAGAATCTACTGGATGACATAATTTACCATCTTCACTCTTATGATTGTTATGCCACCTTAATTGCTCTGATGTTTCTACGGACATAAACATTCTTTTCAGTCTTGGTATTATTGGAAAGCATCTCAAAACCTTTGCAGGTACTTTGGTTTGCTTTCCATCTTCATTTGTCTTGTTCTTTTTCCAACAAGAATTTCCACATTTTGGAAAAATATCACTATGTGCAAGCTCTTTCCTAAAAATACAACAATCATTTACACATGCATGTATTTGTCTATAGCCTAAACCAAATGATTTAAGCAGCTTCTTTGTTGCATGCGTCGAATCAGGAAGTGTGTTCTCCACATGCAGCATATCTTTAAGAAGTTTAAGAAGTTCCGTAAATGCAGTGTCAGATACACCATTTCGAGCCTTGTGCCTGTAAAGAAGTATTGTAGATGATAACTTTGTGTGGCTTGTACAACCAGGTTACAAAGGAATTTCAGAATTTTCTATCATCTCCTTATTCCCTACCCCTTGTCTTACATTAGAATGATCTTTCATCTCGTCATTACATATTTGTGTGTCTAAGTACATTCTATATGAATTTGTCACTTCATCACCTTCATTTTCTAAAGGGCGTGCTTCCCCGTGAAAAATCCATACATCATATGTTGGGTCAATTCCAAAACAAACCAAGTGTGGTATAACTTCCCTTGACGGATGGCGGATAAGATTCCTACATTTTGAACAAGGGAAAATAATCTTTTCTGGATTTCCCTTCATTTCTACATGCCCATACAAAAAATTTTGAACAGCTTGTCCGTATTCTTCAGTCATTCTATAACACAAAGGGATCAATGATCAACCATAATAATTGCAAGTATAAAACTGAAAAATTAAAATTGACAAAACCTTGGTAGATGAATCCATGCTTTGTCCATCTTGATAATCCTTTGATGTTAGAACCTAATAAAAAGATGTATATCTGTTGTAAAAATTGCGTTGTAATATGGTATTTTTGTTGTAGTGTGCGTCTTCATCTAAACATGATTATGGCAAGAAGTGAATGTTGAAATTAAAATTTGATGGCATATATTTCTAAACAATAGTTAATAGGTCATGCTTAAAATAAATTTCATTTTCAACTTGTTGTCATTTTTCATGGAAGTTAAAAGTTGTTTAAGGGGTGTGCTATAATTTGATGGCTTATATTGAGCTAATTAATAGCACAAATAGGTCATACTTATGATAAACACATCAATTAAACTAACTAATGACCAAAAAAGAGAGATCATAGTTTCATATTTTGTTGAACTATGTGATTTAGAGAGTGGAATTATGTCTAAATTGACATTTAACTCTCATATTTTATCACTTTCCTTTTGTCATTATTCTTATTTTTTAGCTAATCACTCTCAACTTTGGTATAATTTGATTGAATAGAAAATTTAAAATCAAGAATTCCCTACGCATCAACCTGTACTTACTACGTACTACGATAGTACGTCATGCGCTTGCGTTTACTTTTATTTCAAAATTCGTACGGCTATTTTCTAAACTGATAGAAAAAATTTCGTCGAACAAGTTTTTGAAGCCATTGCCGGGGAATGGATTTTGATTTTCTATTATTCAAATTTTTTGTTTGATTTTATCTTGTGTTTGTGTTAAAAAAAATTGTGTGTGTTTGTTGTTGGATTTTTATTTACAATTTGTTGTGTGCTTATATTTTTATTTTGCATTTGCATTCTTATTATAAAAAAAAACATGTAACAATTTCAAAATAAGAATAAAAAATATTTTATTTATTCTTCATTTACATTTTTTTTACATTACCACTTTCTTTCTACCTCATAATTTTTTTTTCTCCGCCTCACCATTTTTTCTCTTTGCCTCACTCTCTCTCTTTTTACATACAACCCATTCTCTGTCACAACAATACAGACCACGGTCTACCCCATACATACAGCCATACATACATCAAGACCACCGCATACACCCAACCCATCTCTTTACACTGTGCACAACATTGTCTTCCTCCTTCCACTGTGCTTGCAACTAACAGCCTCCCCTTCCACTTCAAAAACCATATCAAAAAACCATCCAATTCACCCACTACCAAAACTTGAAATCACCTTGCTTCTCTACCATACATCATCAAAATTGCCACTGCCTGCGTACTCATCAAATTCATATACTTCCTTCTTCATACCCATGCACCACTCTTTAAGTTGCACTATCAAAATATCACATTACAAACTTTATCATGAACTTCCCAAACATCACCAATACATTGTCTTGCCTTTCATCATCATTTCTACTTCAACTTGCACACCATAAAAATTCTTCCATCTACCCATACTTCAACGACCACTGTCACCATCCATCTATCTACCCTCTGCTAATTGCCTGCAACCATCCTATCATCCATCATCAACTTTTCAGTGCCATCTCCTCTAATCATATCAGCCACCTCCCTTTCCTCTGATCACTATCAAAAACCCACCAGTGCTTCATCATTACGTACACCACAACCAATGCCCATTTCAACTTTCAACAACACTTATCACAACCATAGATAGACTGCCAGTTACCACTACATCATCCCACATCTACTTAAAACAACGCTGCCACTTCACCCATATCAAGCAACCACTTACCATTATTAGACCATACTTCGACCGAATCAACTGCAAATCAAACTCTAAAGCAAACTCTACAAGCATTCTACAGACATCTTCTTCAACAACAACACTGCAAACTAAGACTTGCGGCCACAATTCACCATCCACAGTCAACTTGAGGCTATATCAACAAACTAAGGCAGCATCATTTCTCCTCGCCTCCCCAAGCCTTCACCGCCGCCTGACAACACAAACCCGGTAGAAAATTAGAAACTACAACACTTCTGCTCCGATCGCCTGCCTTACAGTACGACAAACTCCTTCATCCCACGGTACATTCTTCAGTGCACTACACATTCACTTCAAAACAACAATCACTTCAATGCACTACACATCTAACTCCTGCTACATGTCTAACTGCTGTTCTACCATCGGATACTGCTCATCTGATACCACCATCCACATTATTTTCGCCTAAAACACTACTATTGTTGCCAAACTTCTGCAACATATAAGCCTGACAATCCATGACTTATGTTAACATATTCATGTTGTAGATTAACAACATGGACCCAGTGGGCAACAATTTGCGCAAATGATCTCACTAACATAGAGCAACTTGACAGTGAATCAAATAATTCATCTAGAATATTTGTTTGAAAATCAATAAATGTGTTTGTACAACCATAAATTAATTAGTTAGAATGTCCTTTTAATGTAAAGTCTTGTGATATAAAAAATTTAGTAATCCTGAGGATTTTCTTCTTGAAATTTGATGTTAAAATAAGTTGTAATCCAACATTTGATATTAGTGGGTAGACTTTAGAAAGAACATTCACTCAGAATATATGGAAAAGACTAACTGAAGGAAAAAGTAAGACAACAATTTGTAAAAAGATAATTTATTTGTACACAATCAACTCGGTAAAAATTCTATGAAATATTCAAGTTGTTTCCCCCAAAACATCACAACTTCTCCACCATACCAACAATTCTCCTCTGTCATTTCAAATACTTCACACACATAGTTACAAACTTCACCACCAAGTCACTCACCGATTTCCTCTCCCCGAAACACTACTCTACCACCATCAGTCTATCGCCTGGACCCCCTTTGCCACTCACTTACCCACTGCTACCCATTACCCAAAACTGCAACAGAAATCCCCACATAGTACAAACAATCACCCACTGGTCACTTCCACAGAAACAGACTTCTGTTCATCTACATACTCACTGCATTGACTTGCCACTTACTTCAAAACAACTGACTACATTAATGCACAGTACCCCTTGCTTTCCTCGATAAAACTGCAGTCTTTCACAATCGAACACTCCGTAGACACAATCTACACTATACAGCAGACTTCACAATCATCCTACCTCATTCCACAGACAAAAGCATTTCTACTTCAGTTCAAACTTCAGTTCCAACAACTTCAAAACTTCAATGGTTCAACCGACACTGTCTCATTATGCCATCATGCTGCTTCAGAATATATCTAAGAGAACTAACTCAGTGCACGCTGCTTCAGAATTACCCTCTTGTCTCATTATCAACTTTCAAACTTCAACCCTCCAACAACTGTAGCATCACAATCTAGAGAATATGGTAAGTTCAGTGCTACAAACTGGTAATTCCATTTGCAATTCACCCGCAGTTCAATTGATCCGTCTTATGCCATCATGCCTGAAGCATCTACAACCAGATTCGTCACATGCAATATCTAATGTTGCATTGCCTCACTGCCACACGCCAGTTTCATTATCTACAACCTGCGGCTATTCTGCCACAAGCCTATTATTCACTCTCTGATGCCGCTTCGTCAGCTTGTCAATGGTCTAATCCACATCGAGCTGTTCACATACTTTTAATCTGTCTACCTATTTTTGCACTTCATTAAATCCATGCACAAGACATTACATCTTGCCTTTGTGTTTCCTATTGCGCCCTCAGGTAATTATTGCTTCTCCCTACTGAAGTATCCATGTGGCCTTCCTAACCACGCTTTTATGCAACATATTACCTCACTTCATGCAGCCACTATTCATGGTTCCCACCTCACTCCAGACAGCAATATTCAACATCAACTAATTCCCACTAAAACATCATTTCAGTAGGTTTAAAGTACATAAAAATGACAAAGCAGTTCACAGGAAATATTAATTTTCATATCTACTGCAAGACAATAAGGCTACCATAAAAAATATTTATTAAATGCTAGATGGATAATTGGAACACATTATAAGCATGAGGTAATGTCCAAAACATGATAAGATAGGAGTAGACATTGCCCTTTTTTTAACTGTCATTTAAAATGAAAAAATCGAAGGACATTTAAACAACCATTAATACAAAACATATTGATATTGGAACTAAAAGGAGATCAACTGATAATCCTAATGATAATATGCAGCAACTACATAATAAATGTACCCAATTCAATAAAGATTTTATATATAAGAATTCGAGAAATAACACCAAAATATGTTTGTAAAATACAAAATATAAGCAATGTGATTACATGAAGTGAAACCCTAACCTTGAAATAAAAAGTAGCCAAGGGGCCTCGATCTGCATAAAAATAACCAATTAACAGTTAGATGAATTGCGATCATATTCACAAATCCGAAGCAAATCTAATACCTCAACAGCAAAGCGAATGATTGCAACGAAGCGAATGATAGTCTTCGATTTTTGGAATGTCCAGACCTTTCGAATTTGGATAGTCTTCGATTTTGAGAACAAGCGAAAGGGAAACGCTGAAGGAAAATTTTGGGGAAAGGCGAAAGCGAAAGGGTTTGGCGGTCAAATTTGGGGAAAGGAGGACAGTGAAAGGGAAAGGCTGAAGAAAAAATATGTTTACGTGGTTAGATGGTAATTTTTTTGACATTATACAACGGGCAATTCATGCCCGTTGTGAAAATGAAACCTATTACAAGGGGCATAGAAAGGCCGTTGTAAAATATAAACCTATTAAAAAGGTCAGCAGAGGACCATTGTAAAAGACCCAATATAAAACCTCTCCTACAACGTTCACAAACTGACCGTTGTAATAAAGTTCTATTACAACGGGCAAAAATAACCCGTTGTAAAAATAACGTTTTTTTGTAGTGTGTGTAATGAGTTTAACCCTTTTATTAGTATAACTCTTATTATAGTTTATTTGTTGTCTTATAATTTAACTCTAGTTTTATTTCTTTTGTTTCATTAATGCATATATATATATATATATATATATATATATATATATATATATATATATATCTGTGTGTGTGTGCGCACGCGTGTGTGTATAATTTTACTCATATACATATACATATATATATATATATATGTATATAATTTTATTTATATACATATATATATATATGTATGTATGTATGTATTATTCTTTTATTTTTGTTTAGTTCCATCTACTGGTATAGGTTTAGGCTATAAATGATGCTAGAATGCTATTCACAGGGTTTCAGGTTTGTTATTGCCGGGATTACAGGATGTTGTTCATAGAATTGTTGATAGGAGAGATTTCTTAGTTTAGTTCTGGATCATCCATACTAGCCGTGAGGCGTTCATCTCTAGTTGAGCCACTTGTTGATCTCATTTTTTCTCTTGGATACACCATGGTTTATATTGGGTACTTCTAACACTTCATTATCGGGTAGTGGCCTTGCCGGAGTATGATACTGAGGTGTACTGGGCAGTGCCTCTGCCAGAGCTATTTCGAGAAGTTACCTAATGTTGTTTTCTTTGATTTTCCGTGTTATGATTTGTTACCTGCCAAACATGTTGGTAGCTCCTTTACTATCAAATATATATATATATATATATTTGTATATATATGTCCATGTATACTCTCCTCGACTTTAGAGGATCACACATTTCTCTCAAAAAAATTGATTGTAATAGATAAGATTTAAGTCTTTCATACCAAGCTCTTGGAGCCTATTTTAGATCATAGAAATCCTTCTTTAATTTGTGAACATGGTTAGGTAGTTTTGTATCTTCAAAAAGCGGAGGTCATACTACATGTATATCTGATTTAATAAAAACATTTAAAAATGCACTTTTCACATCCATTTGATATAACTTAAAATTATAATTATTAGCAAAAGCAAATAAAATTCATAAGCTTCTAACTTTGCTATGGGTGAAAAGGTTTAATCAAATCTATTTCTTCTACTTGACAATAACATCTTGCAACTAATCGAGCTTTATTTCTCACAACCTCTTCTTGTTCATTCACTTTGTTTCTATGTACCCATTTAGTTCCGATTATGGATTTATCTTCGGGTCTTGGGACTGAAAGTCTAGTGGATCGTCTACTATTTATCTTGTGTATAATATGTAAGTATATATATATATTAATGTAACAGTAGATAATAAATAGTAAAATATAATAAGCGTGCAGACCGGAATTTTTATACTAGTTCGTACCTCCCGTCATATGTCCAGTCCTGAAGCTCCTCTTCGATATTTCCTTTAAACAAACTACCCTTACTTTGCCTGAAGGAATAGGCTTAATACAAAAAGTGTCTTTAACAATCTCGTGTTCTAATAACATAATTTTTGACTTACAGTACAGATCTTTCTATGATCTTCTTTGAGTATACGAATATGATTGCTTTGAGTTGTTAGGAAGTGAACTTAACCAAAAGTTAATAATCGCTTGAGAGTATGTAAACAGTGTATTTGTAAGATAATGCTTATAAATCAAGAGAATATAGAATTGACCAAAAGCAAGTTAAGTTAGTTCTCAATCAAGATGCTTATTTATAGAGTTGGAGAGATGTAGATGAAAGGATATTGCTTTTGAAGAAAACTTTTCATTTTAATGGCTGCAACTGTTCAAGAAAGAAGGTTTCCTTTGGATTCATAAAGAAGTGTCTTTTCGAACATGATAGTTTTTGCCTTGACAGACGTCTATGGTTTAATGATAGACATCTGTGCCTTTTTTATTTTTTAACCCGAAACTTGTCATATACATCTGTGAATATACGTCAGACATCTGTCGGTGTTTTTATTTTTAGACTGAAACTTATCACATACGTTTGTGGGTATACTTCATACATTTGTGAGATGAAATTGCAGCTTCCTATGTGTTTTGATGTATATAAGGTTATGTATGCATATATACTTAACGAGACCTTAAAAACATATCATCTATGACTCTTTTACAATAGAATAATCTTTAGTATGATTAATGAATCTTCGTCTCTCTTTGAGTCCTCATATTTTTGTTAATTTCTTTGATCACGGTGTCTTCTTGTAGTATATACCTGCAACTTTTGATAAAATCTATCTATGTATATGATTATGTGCTTATTATCATTAAAACATAAGTTGGAGGTTCTAACAATCTCCCCTTTCTGATGATGACAACTATATAATCATAAACCAATTATTCATTCATATAATCAGGACAACAGAAGTATTATTATGTTTATCTAGTATATGCTTCTCCTCTTATGTATATGCATAGTTTTAGCCCCTATGTGCATGTTCTCCCCCTATGTATATGCATAGTTTTCTCCCCCTTTGTCATTATAAAAAATATAGGGAAAAATGACTAACAAAAATTAAATAATCAAACAATCATTAAGTAGTAATGTTCAAGACAGAATGAGAAACAGAAGTTGTAAGAACAAAAAGGTATTGGAGTTATACCATAACAAAAAAATAAAATCTAATTATATTGATTGTAGGAATAAGATAATCCGCCGTAATTCTCGTAATATTCCTAGTAAGAAGATGGATCCTGATCATACAAGCCTGGCCACTATGTATGGTCATTGTACTCCTTATCTTCTTGAATAGAAGGACCTTGAAATGCCATGTATGGTTATCGAAAATGAGGAGTGTCAGACACATATATCTCATCACTGTCTTCTTCCTTTTCCTCATGTTGTATAAGAGTTTTCCCTATAGCACTTCGATCGTGTGATGTGTCTATAGGAGAGGGTTGTGCGTGATAGACTGGTGTTTCTTCCCAAGCTGGAGGTGTTGGGGAAGGTGAGGATGATGATCATGAGGAAGAGCGGCCATAGACCTTGCGCGTTACCTTCCTTAATGTGGAGACCACTTTGTCTAATGTCTTCTTCATCTTGTCGTTCTAGTGGAGAAAGACCGGTCTAATCCTATCATCTTTCTATTTAATGCTCTTTGATTTTCCGTGATTATTCGTTGATTTTTGAAGGCCAAATCAAAATTAGATTCTTACACCGTTGGTTCAAGACGAGCTTCTTGTAACTCTGAGTTGGAAAAAAATTCTGCACGATGACTGGATAAAGGCACTTGTCGGGAAGTATGAGAGTAACTTTGTTGAAGAGCACTAAGTGGAGGAGGCTCATGGTGTTCTTCTTGTTGATGTCGTTGAGTGCATTGACTAAAAGGAATAATATGAGGAGGAATTTTTGGAAGATGCTTCAACGATAGATATCATGGGCCATTATCTTTGGTGGGAATTTCTTTGTGTTGTGATACATACGAAGGAACGTTAAGATCTTGGAGGAAGCGCAAGATATAAGGAACATACATAATGGAATTACGATGCTATGACCAAAATCCTATAATTTGGTCATGAGTAAATTTTGCCCAATTAACCCGTTGCTGAGAATATATGGCATATAAGGCTCTATGATTATTAGGGTAAATTTTTTCATGACTACCAAGACGAGGAATAATGGTATTAATTATTATATAATTTAAAAGCTGGGAATGAGGTCGAAGATAGATAAATTTCCATTATGGCATATTATCCTCCCATATTTGATGCATAATTTCATCTCTAAGTAATAGACCATGACTCGGTATTTCTGTCAAATCAATTCCTTCATAGCAACAACCCAAAATTCGACCAAGAGTACACACATCTATTTTAACAACTTTCCCATATACACTAGACCATAATCAGCCCTCATCGTTGTCAAGATTCCAAATCTCTTAACTACATAAATTTGAGTAGAAGAGATGAATAACAAGGGGGTCAATGGTTACCTTGTTAGCATCGTAGCTAACCAAATTACAGCATCCGACAGTCGTTGTAATTGTAAGAAGCACATATTCCATAACATTTGCAGGGCCGTAAATAGGCCTAGAGCGAATCTTCTTTTGGGTAAAAGACTCAAACCGTCTAATTGTGTGTGGATTATTATGAAGCCATTGATTAATATGAGTTTGGGTAACTGGGGCTTGAGTGGAAGAAGATGATTGGCCTTGTTTTGGCTTCTTGGAGACGGAAATCTTTTTGAGAGCCATTATTTGAAAATTTAGGAGTTTATGCGAATTAGGATTTTAGAATTTTGAGGTTAGAATGAAGTTGATGGTGAAAGAAGGGTTAAAACTTTTATATAGGGCAGTTAACTGAGGCCTGATAGGTGTCTATCAATAGGGAACAGACGTCTCGGTATTAGTAAATATTAGGCTAAAAGGGTAGACAGACGTCTATCTTGCATCAACAGATGTCTATTGCTAGAAGAGTTTTAAACAGAGAGTTCTCACAGAGGTCTATCATGTATGCACAGACGTCTGCGACTGTAGGATTTTTTTTCCTAAAAGTGCTGACACACATCTGTGGTCTGGTAACAGACATCTGTGACATGCATATTTTTGATATATGGAAGAATTTCAATATTAATGAAGACAATTTATTAAAATTCAATGTTTACATGAACCAAAATACATATCAACCATAAGTGAATATATATATATAATTTTAGTGCTTATCAGAAGAATCAGAGTTATTGTGTTGTTGAACATCCCACGAATTTGGTTCAACTTTCGTATCGTCAAGCAACGGCTTGAGTGGAGACCAACTTAGGCGAACTGGGGAGTCAATCCAAAGTTGGTTTGAGGGTCCTAGTTTGCATTGGTTTCTTAGAGTAATGTTGTGTGCTCGTGTTGGAATTTCTCTTAATCGTGGAGACTTTTGATGCATGCTATCTTTTGTTGGTGAACAACCATGATTGCGAGAATACATTTTTCGAGACAGTTTAAATGCGACCCTTGACGACATTGCTCGTAACACTTCTTACGTTGAGCGCCAATCATCTCTTGTTGATAAAGATGTATCTCATCGACTTTGTCGAAAACAGACGATGGTTTTAAATCAATCGAATGTTTAGCTTTCTTTCCTTTTAGAGAGAAGCCAGTGTGGTATGTTGGTGAAGTGACGATGTACAAAGTAGGAGATGAAGTAGGAGTGGCTTTTGTTGGAGATACATAAGTGCTGCTGGCTGTAGGGGATTTGTAGTTAATCGCTGAATAGGTGGAGTCGTGATCGGAAGACATTGTTTGTATTTACTTTTATAAAATTTTCTTGTGTTTATTTATTTCTAAACAATAAGCAACTGAATTTATAGGCTAAAATATAGTTATATTAAGAAAGCACAGTTGAGGTAATTTAGTGAAACCAAAGGATATAAATGGTGGTTATTTAATTACTTAATTTTAAATGGTTTCTATTTAAAGCAGTTTATGCGGTAGTAATTAATTCAGAGTTATAAAATTAATTTTTGGTTGAAATTTTATACTATTTTGGACTTAAGTAAACTATTATAACTTTAGTTAATCAAATCAGTTGTACGAACAAATTCCTAGATCCCGTCTTAACTTAACAAAGGTTTGTTCATTAAACGGTTTTGTAGAAATATCCGCTATTTGATTTTTGGTATTTACAAATTCTAGAGTTATTATCTCTTTTTCAACATTATCTCTCAAAAAATGGTGATGAATATTTATATGTTTTGTCCAAGAATGATTAATTGGATTTTTAAGTAAATTTATAGCACTCATATTATCGTTGTATATTAGAGATTTATTTATTATTTTACCATAGTCTTTAAGTGTTTGTTGCATGAAAATAACTTGAGTGCAAGCTAAGGCAGCAGAAATATATTCGGCTTCACGTGTTAAAAGAGAAACACAATTTTGCTATTTACTAAACCAAGAAACTAACGATTGGCCAACAAAGTGACATGTGCCACTTGCACTTTTTCTATCCGATTTACATCCACCAAAATCCGCGTCATTGTAAGATACAAGTTCAAACGTACTGCCTTTTAGATAAAATAAGCCACAATCTTTAGTATTTGTTAAATATCTTAAAATTTGTTTAACTGCATAATGATGCGATTCTTTAGGTTGTGCTTGAAATCTTGCGCGTAAAAAAACACTCATCATAATATGTGGTCGACTACCAGTTAAGTATAGTAAGGATCCTATTATGCTTCGATATAATTTTTGATCAAACTCTTTTCCGTGTTCATATTTGTCTAGATAAGTAGCAGTACTCATTGGAGGGGATTACTTGATGTATCATCCATTCCAAAACATTTTAATAGTTCTTTACAGTATTTTTTATTATTTATAAAAATTCCATTATTTAATTGTTTTATTTGTAATCCTAAAAAGAAATTTAATTCACCCATATGAGACATTTCAAATTCGTTTGTCATTATTGTATAAAATTTATTACATAAATTTTGGTTAGTAGATCCAAAGATAATGTCATCGACATAAATTTGAACAATTAATATATCCTTCTGTTCTCTTTTAATAAGCAATGTTGTAACTATTTTACAAATTTGAAAATCGAAATTAACTAAATGTGATTTTAATCAATCATACCAAGCACGACATGCTTGTTTTAAACCATGTAAAGCCTCTTTAAGTATAAAACACGATCCAGATATTTTTCATGAAAAAATAGTGGTGGTTGTTCTACGTAACATTTTATTTTATAAAACCGTTTAAGAAAGAACCTTTTAACATTCATTTGAAAAAGCTTAAAGTTATGATGACATGCAAAAGCAAGTAATTCTTATGGCTTTAAGACGTGCGACTGGAGAAAAAGTCTCTTCATAGTCATTTCCCTCTTCTTGATTATATCCCCGTGCAGTTAATCTAGCTTTATTACGAATGATATCTCCATTTTCGTTAGCTTTATTTTTAAAAACCCATTTTGTTTCAATTACTGATTGATCGGTTAGCCATGATACTAATTCATAGACATTATTACATTCAAATCAATTAAGTTCTTCTTGCATAGCTAAAATCCAAAAATCATTATTTGATGCTTCTTATAATTTTTTGGTTCAAATATTGATATAAATGCTATATTACTCATTTGATTTATCTGTCTTCTAGTCGAAACTCAGTTACCTAGATTTCCAATTATATTATTAGTAGGATGATCTTTTAAAATGCAAAGGGTGATTTCAAAGCATTTTGATTACTATTTTCAATCATATTATTTTGATTATTATTATTATTATTTTCCATGATTCTATTCCGATTAGAGTCGAAAATTCTTCGCCATCATTGTTTATATTTTTGAAGTTTTCATCAAACAAGACATGAAGTCTTTCTTATATAATATTTGTTCATTTTTTAAAAATTCTATAAGCTTTACTTTGATCAGAATAACTAGCCAAAATTCCTTCATCAGCTTTTGAATCGAATTTACCAAGATTATCTTTTGTATTTAAAATAAAGCAATTTGATCCAAATACTCGAAAATATGATATCTTTGGTTTCTTTCTTTAGAACATTTCATAACAAGTATTTTTAGTCATAGGTCTAAGAGTTTTTTTTTTTGAAAACCCAGGAGAACCCCGTAGGCCGGTAAACTCTTGAGGAGGGCATAGTAAAGCCGTCCGTTGATCCAAGCCTCTATACCCCCGGGTAAAATTATATAGGATAGGGAAACGCATGGTAGGAAACGAATCTACATAGGTCTAAGAGTTACTCAATTTAAAACGTAACAAGCAGTAGCGTCTACTTCGGCCTGAAAATTCTTTAGTAAGTCACTGCCATTTAGAAGAGTTCGAGCACATTCTTGTAAGGTACGATTTCTTCTTTCGACTACTCCATTTTGTTGCGGTGTTCGTGGAAATGAAAATTTATGAAAATTCCCTTTTTATTACAAAATTTAGTAAATAATTCGTTTTCAAGTTATCCACCGTGACACTTCTTATACTCTTTATTTTAAACCATTAAAGTCTTAATTTGTTTAGCAAAAATTGTAACATTTCGAATGTATTACTTTTATGTTTTAAAAACACTGTCCAAGTATACCTTGAAAAATCGTCTACAATTACAAAGACATATTTATTATGATTTATTGAACATACTGTAGTTGGACCAAATAAGTCTAAATGAAGTAATTCTAGAGGTTTTTTAGTAGAGATTTATGTTTTAGATTTAAACGAGCTTTTCCTTAAATTTTCCAAGTTGTCATGCATCGCATAGATTTTAACTTTGAAATTTATTTTTGGTAATCCTCTTACCGAATTGTTTTTAGCTAATTTTTATATATATTTAAAATTCATATGACAAAATCTTTTATGCCATATCCATGGATCATCATGATTTACTGTTAAACATAAAACATTGGTATGATTAATATTCATGTTTAGAATATAAATATTTCTATTTCTTATTCCTTCGAAAATTAAATTTTTATTTGATCAAAGATATTACATTTATTTTTCAAAATCGATTCTATGTCCTTTATCCATAATTGGCTTATGCTAAGTAAATTATGCTTTAAATTTTTAACTAACAAACATTTGAAATAATAGGAGAAGTAGATGTACCGACATGGATGATGTTTCCAATTCCGATAACATATCCTTTGGAATTAACCCCGAAAGTGACCATGACACCATCCATGCAAGTGATATTTGATAGCATGTGTGCATTTCCCGTCATATGTTTGGAACATCCACTATCGACTATCCATTTCTCCTTATTTTTGCTTTTGAGTACCTGCAAAATAATTAAAAAAAATTAATGTACCCATATCCTTTTTAGGGTCCTATGGGTTAGTAGGAGATGGTAATCATACCCATGCAAGTTTGGAACCTTTAGAAATGTAATTTTTATTATGAACCATTTCTTTTAGATAAATATCTGTGTGTTTTTGTCTAATCAATTTGTTATTTGTTTTAGAATCCATATCTTAATCATTTTTGTTTCCTTATTCTCATTTTTAAGTTTTTTTTCTAAAATTTGTATATAATGTACCATACTTCTTTAAACTCTTTGTATTGTTAGAAATTACAATGTTTCTAAGATGTTTATGATTATTTTTGTCAAATCCTAAACCATTTCTATTTCCTAATTGTTTTGAAGTCTTTATCAAATTATCTCGATTTTTCTTTCCATTATTAAATTTTGAAACATTGTTAGTAATTTTATCTATATTATTTCTAAGATCTGAAATTTATATATTAGCTAAGTCTAATTTTTTTTTTAATTCATTTTTTTTTAAGTTTATGATTCTCTATTTTGTTATTCTCTATATCATGTTTTAGAGTAGTATTATGAGATGATAATTCTTTGCATTCTTTTTGTGATAATTCTAATTCTTCTTCTAAATTACTTTTTTCATCTTTTAACATTCCAATTTCTAATTCAGCTCTGTTTAATTTTTCTATATTTTCTTTATTTAATTTCATTAATTACCTATATTTGTCATCTTATTCCATACTAATTTCAAGAAGTTCTTCGTATGTTAATTTAGGACGTACCTCATCTATGCTAGCCATGAAGCAAACATTTGCTTGTTCTAAGTCACCGTCACTATCAGATGAAGAGGAAGAGTCGGAATCGTTCCCACTTACTTGAATTGCTCTTCTCTTTTTCTTGAAATTTTCAAATTTTTTCTTCTTTTTGTCATTGTTGAGTAGTGGATAGTCTTTCTTCATACGACCAAATTTGTCACATCCGAAGCATTTTATTGATGTTTGATTTGAGGAATTAGTGTTGTTATTGTTTTGAAATTTCATAATCTTTTTGAACTACTTGAATTTTTTGTAATTTTTGGCGATGAAAACAGTCTCATCTTCTTCCAAGTCAGAGTTGTCATTATTTTCCTGAAATGTGATGTTTTTATTTTCTTGATTCCGTTTGTTTCTTGCCTGTAATTAGCTTCATATGACATCGAATTTTCTATTAACCCTTCGACTTTGAGTTGTGAAAGATCGTTAGCCTCTTCGATGGTTAAAACTTCTCATTCCCATTCGTTTGTCAAAGAGTTCATAGTTCGTGTAACTAAATAAAAATAATGAATTTAACTCCTAGTGCTATAAGATCATGTTGTATTGTTCGAAATCTAATATACAGTGTAACGACCCGTAGATTTTAACAGTTTTAAATGGTTTTATTTAACGTATTTAAATTGAATTTTTGACAAATTTAAATAATAATATTTGAAATAAAAATTTGATATTTGGATTACGTCCAATTAAACATAGCAGATGGTAAATTTTCAATTAATTTCATCAAAGTTTATTTCATTGTGAAATTCTATTGAATTCAAGCTAGCTAATAATTGTTGATGGTAAAATATTTTTACATAGAAAAATTCTAAATCATCTTCTAACTGAGTTTCATTTTTCGTTTTTCCTAATTCGCACGTTTTAGCTCCGTCGATCTTATTTTTCTACGTTTTTGCTGCATTTCCGCTAGCGAAAAATTCGAATTTTTATAATAAGGTCGTACCACCAATATCTGTATACCGTTTTGATCGCCTCGTCGTGCTGATCCTCATAGTGTATTCATTTCTGTATTTTGAGATTCAGTACACAACGGTAATGATAAAACAGCTCGTTGTAGCGGTACCACTTTTACACGTTTAATAGTGGTGTCTATTCAAATTTCAAACGGGAATTATCAGCAACTAGCATTTTTACCATATTTATTATTTGCTAGAATTTAGTCGTTTCATAATCCCTATTTTTTCCTTTGTTTCAAATTTCAACGTGCTGTTTATTGCTTTAATTATTCGCCAAATCAAGGCAGTTGTTCGTGCTACTTCTTTATCTTCATGTGGCATCTGACCGTTTTTTTTCTTGAAAACGCTTCAGATTTGGATTCTACAAACGTATGATATGATATACGTTTATATTTTTCTTTTATTGCTGACAGCTGTTTCTTTTCCAATTCTCCTATTTACTGTGGCACGTTTCTTTGTTTTCTCTCCCCTGTTTTCGATTCACACTTTAGAAAGAAGGTGGACATTATTATATATATAGTACTGTTATATCTAATTTCTTGTGCAATCTCCTTGTTGCAACATATCTTCTCAAATGTCCTTCAACTCACGCAACAGAGAAACCCAATGATTCGCCTCACTCTTCCGCATTTGCTGCTCCAACCCCATCACCAACCGTGCTCGCCCCGCTCTCTCTCCCCGGCCATTCTCTCTCCCTCGGCCTTGCCCGCCTCCATGTCACCCACATCAGCCACGGGTCCTCCCTCCTTCCACTTGCCGATCCATCATCTTCCCTCCTCTTTTTCCCTCTCTCCTCCATGTGAACATCCATTCACGTCATGGACACACTCCACCTGAAACGCCGACAACCTCCCCTCACCGTGCGACACTGACCAAGCCCCACAGTGTTCGGCCTCGCGTCCAAGCTTGGCCTCGATCTCCTGCAGCATCCACTCTAATTCTCCTCCTTCATGTAGCCGCTGAAACCACTCTCGAAAAAAAAAAACACAAAAACAAAGCTCGGACATGCACCTCCAACCCACTGCCGTGTCCATCATCCCGAGCAACCAACGGCCGCAGCCCCTCTCTGATCTTCCACCCACCGTGCTTCCTTCCTTGATGCAGTCATCTCCCCTCTTCTCATATATATCAAAGTATGGTGTTTAAATATATATATTTACACTGATCAGTATTTTAAAGTTTGTGTTAATATTTTTCTATATAAGTTTATATTCGATATTTAAGAGTATATATATTTAACCTGTTGTATATATGGTTTTATTTATGTTTTGGGTTTTTTTTAAAAAAAAAGAGAGAGAGAGAAATGATTTTATATTAGATATAAGCTTTTACTAAATACTTATATAATACTGGTGATATATTATATAAACAGTGTTATAGTTTATAAAGTATTAGTTATGAATCGTTAGTTTGGGTATACGTGCTGCTGAATATATATATAGTGTTTTCTATAGATTGTATTTTGGTTCACTGTATGATGCGACATAGATATATTATACGAGTCAATTATGTTTCCAGCACATTGTACATATATATGTTTGGGTTTTACAACGGGTTGTGTTTTGATATGACAACTAATAGAGTAAATTTATAATGGTTTAAAAATATAAGTTGTTAGTATATGCTGGCCACGTATCACGCGTCCTTGTTAGGTAAATCACCTAGTATATGTATAGGTTGTTGTATATGTCAGATACATACTTTAGTATATAGGCTAGTATAAGTTACTTCTTATATTTACATCCAAGTATAAGTTACAACCAAGTAAGTATATGAATTTACTTAAGCTAGAATTTGAGCGTGAGTGTACATAGTATGTTATGCTGCAGAGTATAGTTGCTATAGTACAGTTAATACATGTATAAAAGCTACAGTTCACATACTATAAAGAAGTATGTACAAGTTATGAGTTTAGTTGTGGTTTTTTTATAAGTTTATAAACCTGTATATATTTTAAAGTATTGGTCGGTGTGTGTATATATATATATATTTCATTTAAAACTATATTGTTTATGTGTACTTTTCAGTTTAGAGATGTGGCCTGGGTATATATATATATGTGTTTTATTATGTATTATAATACTTTATATAAAAAAAAACATCGGTACTAGGGTAGGTTACATAGTAGGGTATGTTATGAAAAAATATAGTAACGATAATAATAATAATTAGTTACTTGCTTTGTTGTCTAATATACGTGTTCAATTTAAAACGATGATCTTATTTTATATATATTATCTTAATATTTGCCTTAAATTAGATTTTTATTTCAAGGAAATAATAATAGTAAATCTGTATATTTTCACTTTACATTAATTTCTGATTCAATTTGTTTCATCGATTCCTTGTATCAGCTTCGCTCGTCAAACTCGTGCCAATCTTTATTCCACTTGAAACTCGTGCTTGCGTTCGTAACTCATTTCAGTGCCAAATCTCTCTAGCCTCGAAAGTTGAGCAATCACTCACGATTAACGTTCTTTTATTTATTAAATTTGATTTCAATTGAAACGACAATTGAAATATGAGGCTGTAGTTATTTAAATTGTTATATATGCTATTATCCATAATTGTTCACTTATGGGATATGACACCATAACCTATTGTTTATATTTATTTTGATGATATATGCCTGTTGCTATTATTATTTTCATATCTGTTATCACTCTGCAAGTTCCCTGTTAGTATAGAAATCATTATGGGTTGAAATGATACATACCCGAACGGACTTTAGAATATGAGAAAATCGTTATGGGTTGAAATGATAAACCCAAGCGATTTTCATTTAATTGAATTTGGGATTACGGGTTGAAATGATATCCACCCGTATATATTTAGTGTACGGGTTGAAATGATAAATATCCGTGACACTTGACTATATGATAGGAAATATATACAGACACCGTTGGTCCATATAAATATTTAAAAAAAAAAAAAAAAATTCTACAGTTGAAAAGAAAGGGGATTTAATAAATATTGGTTCTTAAAATACTATGTATATAAATGGAAATTTTATATATAGATTTAATAATAATATTATTGAGATTTATTTTATCCATATAATATGTTTGAGTATTATTTAAGATTTATATTTCAAAATTTACCGTTGTAAAAAGTTGAATAATTAAGATTGGGAGATAAATTTGGGTTTATTAAAAATGGTATTTAAATAAGGATTTATTTAATTAGATCGATTTGAACTTATTGAATGGAAAATTTTAAGGTATGATTTTGTAACTAGATTTTTGATTTAATGAATAATTCACGTTTAATAAAATTAAAGAAAATATTGAGTAAAATGTAATTTAAGGTTACTTAAATGATATTGTATCTAATGAGGGATTATTTAAGACTAGATAATAATGAGGTTAAATCGAGATCTATATGGAACTATTAAATTGAACATTTAACTAAATATTAAAGCTTTGAACTATATTGGGATTTAAATGGTTTATTTTGAGATTCAGATATGTATTTGAAATCAGTATAGTTGAATTTAGCATTTAGAAACTAAATTGATTAAAAAGTTAGTTGAAACGTTGAATACTTAAAGTTTGAAATATATTGAACATAAAGGGTATTTTGTGATTTCAAATCCGAATTTGAGATCGATAAAATTGAAGTGGTTATTGAGTTGAATTTAAATTAATAAATTGAGATTGAAATAGATTTAAATGGGGTGGTCAGGTTGATGTAAACGATTTGTCAAGTTGAGGGAATTGAAATTTCTTTACTGTACAAATTATTTAACATATAAAAATACTATTTGGGAAATATAGAGATATTTGAAGTGAAAATGATATTTTGTTTTGAAGTATAAATTAAGTTGAAAAGACTACGGTGTTATAGTGTATATTTCTATCTTTTAGATAGTTCCATGGACCCTTAGAAGATGGTTATCCCAAACATCCTCTAAGTTAATTATATTTCAGTTGATATTTCACTTGAGTTAGATTTATAGATATAAGAATGTTAATCCTGACTCGAGTGTTTTGTGTTTTGCTTTACGCTCGGGTCAGACTGAGAGATACAGCATTTGAGACTCATCTTCGAAGTGGAGCTTTGCTTGAAGATCCAGCTATTTATCCCTTCAGTCATCCAGTTGATTAGTTCAGAGAAGCCATCTGTTACATTGGAGACTTCATGGCATTTGAACTATTCGGTTGTATTTTATTTCTAACGCTGAGGTATATAGTAGCTTCATGAACTACTATTCTTTATCTATTCCGCTGCATTGTATTACTCTGTGTAAGTGATCTATGATTGATTTATTTACTGTATATTTTAAGTTTTGCCAAATTTTATTAACAATTCGGTATTTTGAATTATTCAAGTCGGACATGTATGGTTTTATTGTCGATTTGAATGGTCTAAAATAGCGGGTCGTTACAGTTGGTATCAGAGCTTTGGCTCTAGGCAAAACTTAGCATATACGGTAAATTTGTTTACAGAATCACTTTCGCTTGAGTTGAATCTCTTCCTTTTGACTCGATTTCCTTTGAATTTTGGAATGTCGCTCGGTTCCGAAATTCATTCTGTCTCTCCCTATTTATATTCGTTTGATTCTGGAGTGTCCCATAACTCCACTGAATGATTTGTAAAGGGGGTGAAAACTCCTTTTCAATTGGCATTGACTCGCCGAAGATTTCTGTATCCTCGGTTTACGATGCTGATATATCTTGTTATGCCGAATACTATATCTCTGGCGATCGAATGTCGAATTGCCTCAGAATTCTACACCGATCTAATTTTGGAATCACGGTTGATCGGTAAAGGTCACCCGGAATTTATAGAAGTATATCCATCTTCTGTTTTGTAATTTAATTATCTCAACTTCGATCGAGCCTATCTTCGAATCAGGATTCTATTGATTGGAGTTCCTCTAAATTAAATCTCTATCTTTGTTTTGAAATCCATTCTTGAATCATCCTTTGAAAATCGGGTTTTGTTTGTATTTTTGAAATTGTTTATACCGAAATTTTATTTTGATAACTATGATTTTATTCTATATATAAAAGTGAAATTGTTTTCGATAAGGATTATATACCTATATATAATAATAATAAAAAATAAAATAAGAAATGTTATTCTATATAAAAAGGTTTGAAAGGATTTGAAATTTTGGAAAATTATAAGAAAGTGATTTATATAAAAATGATTTATAACTGTAATGTTAAATTTGAAATTAGAGAATTAAATTCTGGTATTTTGAAATTGGTTTTAAGATTTTGGAAAATATATAAAAATAATACGATTTAAAAGTATTTTTCCGAATCAGAAAGGTTTCAAATGAGTTCGAATGAATTCCAATAATTTTGAAGAAATTTCGAAGAAGTTTTCAAGAAAATAGAAGTCCAGAACTCACTTATGTCGCTGGAAAATAATTTCGGTGATGAGTGCACGCATCATCGACATTGATTTTCGAGTTTCAGAGTGGGGGAGAGGCCACTTTAATAGCTCGCTATGCGAGTGATTTTGTAAAACCGTTATGATTTCAAATTCCGAAGTATAATTTGATATTTTCAAAAGATATATATATATATTCGAAACAATTTAAAGTGAGACCGGTGTTCAGTCCTCGAGTTTCAGATTTAATAATTGATTTATTGTTGATTTTCAACTCTTGAATTTAAAATTTGATTTCCCTAACTATTTTGATTGATCGAACACTTCCAAATCGAGATTAAAATTTTCAAAGCTAAGAAATTTCGAAGAGTATAAAATGTTTGATAAAGAATATAAATTTAGTTTTGAAATGTTTTGAAAAAAAAATAGTTGAATAATGGTTTTCAAAAAGGTAAATTGGATATTTCACATAGAAAAAGATAGTTTAAAAGTAAAAAAAAAAAAAGGGATAATTATAAATTTGGAAACCATTTTGAGTATAATTAATTTTGGGAAAATATTTGGTTTTGAAATTAAATTGGAATCAAAAACCAGTACTTATATGGTGATTTTTGGAAATGAATCTGTTTGACTTGAATTATTTTAATTTGGAAAATGGGATAATTTTCTAAAGCTATTTTTTTTGGGAACTTTGAAATTTAGATAGTTAATTTGGAAGAAAATTTGGTGAAATCATATATGATTTTGAAACTGATATTGAAATGATTTGAAATTTGAGAACCTTATATTATTAAGCACTTGATTTGGGAGTGGTCGAACCTATATAAAATGGATTGTATAAGTATGAAGTTGATTTGAAATCTATTGATTTGAAAGGTATTCAATTTGGAAAGAGATTTTATATAATCGAAGTCTATATAAGTATGATTTGATCTACTATTGATTTGGAAAGTATTCGATTTGGGAAAAAGGGAAATCCTATATATATGGACTTTATATAAGTACGATATTTGAAAGTGATTTGAAAAGGTACTATATGATATATATTTTCGAAGTAAAGATATGGAAAGTGCCTTTTGCTTGATATCCGCTTTGTGGCCACATCGTGGATTCATTCTATCGATATTATTCTCTCTGATTTTCGGTTTTCCGGATGTAATGCTCAAGTGTTTCCCACCGTGGCGTAACCCATGGTTTTTTTTCTCTCGCGAATGCATAGCGCAATTGCCTGGCTGAGTCTTGCCTAGGGGTACGGATTGTTTCCTGGGGGATCCAGGCGTAACCATTGTGTATCCTGCAATCTGTGTAGGTCGCGAATAGTAGCGCAAGTGCCTGGCTGAGTCTTGCCTAGGGGTACGGATTGTTTCCTGGGGGATCCAGGCGTAACCATTGTGTATCCTGCACTCTACTAGTCATCATGGCGTAACTCGCAGGGCTGAGAAAGCTTACGGATATGGATTGTTTCCTGGGGGATCCAGGCGTAACCATTGTGTATCTGCGAACCATGATCGGACAAAGGTTTTGGTTTGGTTGTTTGTTTGGATTGTACTTTCCATATCTGTTTTTAAAAGTGTTTTTCAAGTATTTTCATTTGGTGTTAAAACGGGTCTACTAAGTACTTGAAGAATTCTAGCTTTGCGCCTGATCAACGCATGGCCAGAGTCTGCAAGAATGAGGATAAACTCGTTGAAACATTGAGTTATAAAAGTATTTTCGAAAGGAAAAAATTTGTTTTAATATAAAAGTATTTTATTATAAGGGTATTTTATTATAAAAATATTTCCAACAAGAAAATTTTGTATTAATATTTGAAATTTGAAATTCTTATGGTTTGAATTAATTATTCGTGCCCGATGCTATTCTTTTGAATCTATCTTATCTGATCAGCTTTATTTATTCACCTATATTCTGCTTCCTGAATCTACTTTCCTTTCCTTTTTGAATATAATCTTTTAAATATTGCTTATTTGTATACTACATTGTTTAATAGAAATTTTAGTGTTATAAATATTTTAGAAGTTATTTATCTAAAATAAAACATATTTTTTTAAAAAATGATTTGTGATCTAATAATAATATTTGGAAGGTATCTTGAAACAAAATAAAAATTTATGAATTTTGGATTTAATATTTCAATAGCTTCTTTGTAAATATAAGTAATAATGTAAATAATTGTTTTCAAAGGAGTTTTGAAAAGTATTAAAGAAAATTAAGTTTCAAATGAAGTTATCAAATAAATATTTCAAATAAAATTTATATAGTTTTAAATTAATTGTTTATCTTGTCTTTCAATCTATTTTATTTCTGGTTGTTCTATTCTCCTACCTCCTACCTTTTCGGGGACGAAAAGTTCTGAGTGGGGGAGAGTGTAACGACCCGTAGATTTTAACAGTTTTAAATGGTTTTATTTAACGTATTTAAATTGAATTTTTGACAAATTTAAATAATAATATTTGAAATAAAAATTTGATATTTGGATTACGTCCAATTAAACATAGCAGATGGTAAATTTTCAATTAATTTCATCAAAGTTTATTTCATTGTGAAATTCTATTGAATTCAAGCTAGCTAATAATTGTTGATGGTAAAATATTTTTACATAGAAAAATTCTAAATCATCTTCTAACTGAGTTTCATTTTTCGTTTTTCCTAATTCGCACTTTTTAGCTCCGTCGATCTTATTTTTCTACGTTTTTGCTGCATTTCCGCTAGCGAAAAATTCGAATTTTTATAATAAGGTCGTACCACCAATATCTGTATACCGTTTTGATCGCCTCGTCGTGCTGATCCTCATAGTGTATTCATTTCTGTATTTTGAGATTCAGTACACAACGGTAATGATAAAACAGCTCGTTGTAGCGGTACCACTTTTACACGTTTAATAGTGGTGTCTATTCAAATTTCAAACGGGAATTATCAGCAACTAGCATTTTTACCATATTTATTATTTGCTAGAATTTAGTCGTTTCATAATCCCTATTTTTTCCTTTGTTTCAAATTTCAACGTGCTGTTTATTGCTTTAATTATTCGCCAAATCAAGGCAGTTGTTCGTGCTACTTCTTTATCTTCATGTGGCATCTGACCGTTTTTTTTCTTGAAAACGCTTCAGATTTGGATTCTACAAACGTATGATATGATATACGTTTATATTTTTCTTTTATTGCTGACAGCTGTTTCTTTTCCAATTCTCCTATTTACTGTGGCACGTTTCTTTGTTTTCTCTCCCCTTTTTTCGATTCACACTTTAGAAAGAAGGTGGACATTATTATATATATAGTACTGTTATATCTAATTTCTTGTGCAATCTCCTTGTTGCAACATATCTTCTCAAATGTCCTTCAACTCACGCAACAGAGAAACCCAATGATTCGCCTCACTCTTCCGCATTTGCTGCTCCAACCCCATCACCAACCGTGCTCGCCCCGCTCTCTCTCCCCGGCCATTCTCTCTCCCTCGGCCTTGCCCGCCTCCATGTCACCCACATCAGCCACGGGTCCTCCCTCCTTCCACTTGCCGATCCATCATCTTCCCTCCTCTTTTTCCCTCTCTCCTCCATGTGAACATCCATTCACGTCATGGACACACTCCACCTGAAACGCCGACAACCTCCCCTCACCGTGCGACACTGACCAAGCCCCACAGTGTTCGGCCTCGCGTCCAAGATTGGCCTCGATCTCCTGCAGCATCCACTCTAATTCTCCTCCTTCATGTAGCCGCTGAAACCACTCTCGAAAAAAAAAACACAAAAACAAAGCTCGGCCATGCACCTCCAACCCACTGCCGTGTCCATCATCCCGAGCAACCAACGGCCGCAGCCCCTCTCTGATCTTCCACCCACCGTGCTTCCTTCCTTGATGCAGTCATCTCCCCTCTTCTCATATATATCAAAGTATGGTGTTTAAATATATATATTTACACTGATCAGTATTTTAAAGTTTGTGTTAATATTTTTCTATATAAGTTTATATTCGATATTTAAGAGTATATATATTTAACCTGTTGTATATATGGTTTTATTTATGTTTTGGGTTTTTTTTTTAAAAAAGAGAGAGAGAGAGAAATGATTTTATATTAGATATAAGCTTTTACTAAATACTTATATAATACTGGTGATATATTATATAAACAGTGTTATAGTTTATAAAGTATTAGTTATGAATCGTTAGTTTGGGTATACGTGCTGCTGAATATATATATAGTGTTTTCTATAGATTGTATTTTGGTTCACTGTATGATGCGACATAGATATATTATACGAGTCAATTATGTTTCCAGCACATTGTACATATATATGTTTGGGTTTTACAACGGGTTGTGTTTTGATATGACAACTAATAGAGTAAATTTATAATGGTTTAAAAATATAAGTTGTTAGTATATGCTGGCCACGTATCACGCGTCCTTGTTAGGTAAATCACCTAGTATATGTATAGGTTGTTGTATATGTCAGATACATACTTTAGTATATAGGCTAGTATAAGTTACTTCTTATATTTACATCCAAGTATAAGTTACAACCAAGTAAGTATATGAATTTACTTAAGCTAGAATTTGAGCGTGAGTGTACATAGTATGTTATGCTGCAGAGTATAGTTGCTATAGTACAGTTAATACATGTATAAAAGCTACAGTTCACATACTATAAAGAAGTATGTACAAGTTATGAGTTTAGTTGTGGTTTTTTTATAAGTTTATAAACCTGTATATATTTTAAAGTATTGGTCGGTGTGTGTGTGTATATATATATATATATATATATTTCATTTAAAACTATATTGTTTATGTGTACTTTTCAGTTTAGAGATGTGGCCTGGGTATATATATATGTGTTTTATTATGTATTATAATACTTTATATATATAAAAAAAACATCGGTACTAGGGTAGGTTACATAGTAGGGTATGTTATGAAAAAATATAGTAACGATAATAATAATAATTAGTTACTTGCTTTGTTGTCTAATATACGTGTTCAATTTAAAACGATGATCTTATTTTATATATATTATCTTAATATTTGCCTTAAATTAGATTTTTATTTCAAGGAAATAATAATAGTAAATCTGTATATTTTCACTTTACATTAATTTCTGATTCAATTTGTTTCATCGATTCCTTGTATCAGCTTCGCTCGTCAAACTCGTGCCAATCTTTATTCCACTTGAAACTCGTGCTTGCGTTCGTAACTCATTTCAGTGCCAAATCTCTCTAGCCTCGAAAGTTGAGCAATCACTCACGATTAACGTTCTTTTATTTATTAAATTTGATTTCAATTGAAACGACAATTGAAATATGAGGCTGTAGTTATTTAAATTGTTATATATGCTATTATCCATAATTGTTCACTTATGGGATATGACACCATAACCTATTGTTTATATTTATTTTGATGATATATGCCTGTTGCTATTATTATTTTCATATCTATTATCACTCTGCAAGTTCCCTGTTAGTATAGAAATCATTATGGGTTGAAATGATACATACCCGAACGGACTTTAGAATATGAGAAAATCGTTATGGGTTGAAATGATAAACCCAAGCGATTTTCATTTAATTGAATTTGGGATTACGGGTTGAAATGATATCCACCCGTATATATTTAGTGTACGGGTTGAAATGATAAATATCCGTGACACTTGACTATATGATAGGAAATATATACAGACACCGTTGGTCCATATAAATATTTAAAAAAAAAAAAAAATTCTACAGTTGAAAAGAAAGGGGATTTAATAAATATTGGTTCTTAAAATACTATGTATATAAATGGAAATTTTATATATAGATTTAATAATAATATTATTGAGATTTATTTTATCCATATAATATGTTTGAGTATTATTTAAGATTTATATTTCAAAATTTACCGTTGTAAAAAGTTGAATAATTAAGATTGGGAGATAAATTTGGGTTTATTAAAAATGGTATTTAAATAAGGATTTATTTAATTAGATCGATTTGAACTTATTGAATGGAAAATTTAAAGGTATGATTTTGTAACTAGATTTTTGATTTAATGAATAATTCACGTTTAATAAAATTAAAGAAAATATTGAGTAAAATGTAATTTAAGGTTACTTAAATGATATTGTATCTAATGAGGGATTATTTAAGACTAGATAATAATGAGGTTAAATCGAGATCTATATGGAACTATTAAATTGAACATTTAACTAAATATTAAAGCTTTGAACTATATTGGGATTTAAATGGTTTATTTTGAGATTCAGATATGTATTTGAAATCAGTATAGTTGAATTTAGCATTTAGAAACTAAATTGATTAAAAAGTTAGTTGAAACGTTGAATACTTAAAGTTTGAAATATATTGAACATAAAGGGTATTTTGTGATTTCAAATCCGAATTTGAGATCGATAAAATTGAAGTGGTTATTTTAGAAATTGAGTTGAATTTAAATTAATAAATTGAGATTGAAATAGATTTAAATGGGGTGGTCAGGTTGATGTAAACGATTTGTCAAGTTGAGGGAATTGAAATTTCTTTACTGTACAAATTATTTAACATATAAAAATACTATTTGGGAAATATAGAGATATTTGAAGTGAAAATGATATTTTGTTTTGAAGTATAAATTAAGTTGAAAAGACTACGGTGTTATAGTGTATATTTCTATCTTTTAGATAGTTCCATGGACCCTTAGAAGATGGTTATCCCAAACATCCTCTAAGTTAATTATATTTCAGTTGATATTTCACTTGAGTTAGATTTATAGATATAAGAATGTTAATCCTGACTCGAGTGTTTTGTGTTTTGCTTTACGCTCGGGTCAGACTGAGAGATACAACATTTGAGACTCATCTTCGAAGTTGGAGCTTTGCTTGAAGATCCAGCTATCTATCCCTTCAGTCATCCAGTTGATTAGTTCAGAGAAGCCATCTGTTACATTGGAGACTTCATGGCATTTGAACTATTCGGTTGTATTTTATTTCTAACGCTGAGGTATATAGTAGCTTCATGAACTACTATTCTTTATCTATTCCGCTGCATTGTATTACTCTGTGTAAGTGATCTATGATTGATTTATTTACTGTATATTTTAAGTTTTGCCAAATTTTATTAACAATTCGGTATTTTGAATTATTCAAGTCGGACATGTATGGTTTTATTGTCGATTTGAATGGTCTAAAATAGCGGGTCGTTACACATGTCAATAATTGACTCATTTGATTTCATTTTAAAAAACGAATTTTTTTTTTGTAGAATTGAAATCTTTGTTTTCTTGAATTTATTTATGCCTTCATGAGTAATTTCTAATGTAAGTCATATATATAAGCAGCGGTGCACAATATGACTCGATAAAAATTCATTTTTATTGAGTAAACAAAATAAAGCATTCATAGCTTTGGCATTGTAGATGCATGTGCTTTTTGTGCATCGGTCCATGTGCCTACATCAGTGTTAGATGCTTCATGTTTATTTTGAGTTGCTAACCCAATTTCTAGACCATTTACTTCCACAAAAATACGCATACATGTAGACCAGTAAGCATAATTAGATCCAGTGAATGGTGGAGGATGTGCAATAGATTGACCTTCATGTAATGTACTTGACGTATTAAATAGGTTTCAATTACATGTTACTGTAACTTGAAATAACCGTGCTCTGATACCAATTGAAACTCCAATGGATTGTATGCTATTTACCTTGTGTATAATATGCAAGTGTGTGTGTATGTGTGTATGCATATATATTAATGCAACGAAAGATAATAAATTATAGAATATAAAAAGCGTGCAAACCAAAATTTTTATACTGGTTCGGACCTCCCATCCTACGTCATGTCCCAAAGCTCCTCTTCGATATTTCCTTTAAATAAACTACCCTCACTTGGCCCAAAGGAACATGCTTAATACAAAAAATGTCTTTGACAATATTGTCTTTCAATAACATAGTTTTTGACTTACAGTACGCATCTTCCTATGATCTCTTTTGAGTATATGAATATGATTGCTTTGAGTTTTTGTGAAGTGAATTTAATCAAAAGATAATAATCGATTTAAAGTATGTAAACATTGTATTTGTAAGATAATGCTTACAAATCAAGAGAATATAGAATTGATCAAAAGCACGTTAAGTTAGTTGTCAATAAAGATGCTTATTTATAGAGTTGGAGAGATGCAGATGAAAGGTTATTGCTTTTTGAAGGAAACTTTTCGTTTTAATGGCTGCAACTCTTCAAGAAAGAAGATTTCTTTTGGATTCAAAAAGAAGTGTCTTTTTGAATATGACAGTTTTTGTCTTGACAATCGTCTGTGGTTTGATGACAGGCGTTTGTGCTTTTTTATTTTTTAACTCGAAATTTTCTCGGACGTCTGTGAGTATACGTCAGACGTCTGTCAATGTTTTTTATTTTTAAACTAAAACTTGTCACAAACGTGTGTGCGTATACTTCAGACGTCTGTGAGATGAAATTGCAGTTTCCTATGTTATTTTGATGTATGTAAGGTTATGTATGCATATATACTCAAGGCGACCTTAACAACATATTATCTATGCCGCTTTTACAATAGAATAACCTTTAGTATGATCAATGAATCTTCATCTCTCTTTAAGTCTTCATATCTTTGTTAATTTCTTTGATCACGGTGTCTGCTTATAGTATGTAACTGTAATTTTTGACAAAGTCTATCTATTATATGATTGTGTAGTTATTATCATTAAAAAATAAGTTGAAGATTCTGACAGGGACTAATTACCATAGATCATTTCTTGTAAATTTATTAAATTCCTCTTGCATAGCAAGAATCCGTGAATCGTCAGTTGATGCTTCCTTTGGATTTTTAGATTTGATAGTTGAAATAAAAGCAATATTACTCATTTTATTTAGCTGATTTCTAGTTTTAACGACAGATTCAATATTTCCAAATATATCTTCTATAAGATGATCTTTCAATTATCTTGTTCTTTTATTAGATGTGAATTTTCTGAATTATTATTATTTCATTTTCGGTAATCTCATTGGTACTAATTTTGTTTGGGTTATCAATACTTTATTCTTCATTAATATTTGGATTATAAACTTTGAAATTCTCATCAATGGTACATGTAATGTCTATTCAATAGTATTAGTTCTAGTATTGAAATCTCTATAAGTTTTACTTCTATTTGAATATCTACTAAAGATTCCCTTTATCTGATTTAGCATCAAATTTATCTAAATTATCTTTAGTATTTAAAATAAAACATTTACAACAAAAAAAAATCTAAAGTATGATACTTTAGGCTTTCTAGCATAGAACAATTCATATGGTGTTTACTTAGTTAATGATCTTATTAAAATTCTATTTAGTATATAATATGCAGTACCAACTACTTCAGCCCAATTTTTTTGGTAATTTGCTATCATGTAGCATAGTTCTAGCGCATTCTTGAATCATCCAATTTTCACGTTCTACCACTCCATTTTGTTGTGGTGTTTTTGAAAATGAAAAATTATGAGTTATACCTTTCTAATTATAGAAATTCTCAAAATTTTCATCTGAGAATTCTCCACTGTGATCGCTCTGAATAGTTTTAACTTCAATAGTCATTTGATTTTGAACTTGTTTAACAAAGATTTTAAACATTTCAAAAGCATCACTTTTAAGTTTTAGGAAAATCATCCAGGTAAACCTAGAATAGTCATTTACAATTACATATTTACCGTGATCTGTAGATTATATCTACGAGGGACCGGAAATATCTAAGTGAAGAAGTTCAAGGGATTAAGGGGTGGAAATCATATCTTGTAATTGACTTAAAAGAACTTTTTCTAAGTTTTCCTAATTGATATGCATTGCATAAATTATTAACTTTAAAATTCATTTTGGGAAGGCCACTAACTGAATCATTTTTAGCAATTTTAGATATTAGTTTGAAATTCAAATGACCAAATCTTTGATGCCAAATCCAAGGATCACTTGATTCAACCAAAAGATATAAATTATCGTTTGAGATTTTCATACTTAATATATAGATGTTTCGTTTTCTAATACCTTCGAAGATAATGTTAGACTCGTTATCTTTATCTGACATTTATCTTTTATAAATTTAATTTTGAAACCCTTATCAAACAATTGATCAATACCCAACACATTATGTTTTAAATTCCAAACTAATAAAACATTAGAGATAGTAGGAGTTTTAGAATTACCAACATTGTCGATGTCAATGCATATCCTTTAGAGTTGCCTCCAAAGTTTACTGATCCACCATCTTTGTAAACTGTATCTTTCAAAATCTTTGGATTTCCAGTCATGTGCCTTGAGCATCCACTATCCAATATCCATTTGTTCTTTATGATAGAGTTTGATCATCAGGTGTCTGTTCACCAAAAGCTATGTGACACATCTGTTCCTGCAATTTATACCATTTCAAAAGATCCCATGATTTTTTATAATTGAATAGCTGCAAATTCATGAACAACATTATGATGAGTTTGCAAATTATCTTTTTGAAAATAGAGTTAAAAATATTATAAAAAATTTCCATTGAAACTTTTTCAAAAATCAGATTATGAATACTTTGGATACCAATGCTCTAATACTAAAATGAGTCAATGGAATGTGAATCATAAGGCTAAATTAATACTAGAAGAGGCTGAATATTGTTTTAATGGATTATATGAATATTTTTCAAATTCTTTAAGATTCTTCTTGGAATGATGTAATTAATAATCATAGAATCAAAGTGCAGATAAAAATGAAAAGGAAAGAACATACCAGGATTTTATACTAGTTTCGAGATACCCTACATCCAGTCTCGCAAGATTCCTTGTATGGATTTTTTTTCAACTAGTAAATGCAAATACAATCTCGATTTCAAGGCTATGAGATGCACCCTTCAGAATCCCAACCTTTGGGTAGAGTCACTTGATTTTTGGACTACAAGCACACCCACTAGATTTACGGGCTAATAAGCACACCCAATGATTTTACTGGTTACAATCACACCTACAAGTATAGCAGTATGATTTGATAGAGTTTTACAGACTCAGATCTTCGATCTTGATGACCTTGGTTTGAGTGAGAGAGGTGAAAGAAATCATAGAGTAGATGAATGAGAATCAAACTAGTGATGATTGAAATTAATTCTTGTTGAATTTCGACAGAGTTCGGGTATATTTTGAGTTAGAAAATGAGAAAGCGGAAAGAGGAGAGAAGAATAAGAAAGTAAATGTTCAAAATTCATTTAGAAGTCTGGTGTATGTAGGGAAATAATGATCATGTCCATTCGCGAAGAGATATAACGAAAAGACACCTCCATTCAAATTTGAATTTTGAAAATTACGGCACCACTATGTCGACATACATAGATATAGTATGTCGACGTTCTCTTCATAAACTTGAAAAATACTTTAAAAATATTATTTTGAAAATCCGTTGCTTTATAAAATAATTTAACACTTTCTAAAATCAGTTAAATATAGTTTATACTCATTTTAATCAAAATATAACTTAATAAAATAATTTTGAAAGATTTAATAAGAGTATTCAATATAATGTAAATAATATATATAAAATCAATACACTTATAATTATAAATAAATATAAAAGGTTAAGAAATTATTTTGAGAAATATTTTGAATATATGTTTGAAAAGATTATTTTGAAAACCAGGATATTTGAAAATATTTAGAACTTATTTGAAATAGAGAGAGAACAAGAAAGTGCTATCAGAAATTTAACTAAAATTCTATGACTCTATAACTTATTTGGAATATCTTAAAATCTTAAACTCTTTAAAACTCATGAGTCTTTATTCTTATATCTATTCTCTGGGATCCGATATATTCTACGAACGATTAGTTATCCCTTCGAACTAATCAATGCCCTTACATATTCGTAGACTAGTGGACCCAAATATCTTGTGAAATAATTATACGAGTTTGTTCTCATATTGTTGATATTCTGATTTGGTAAACCGAATGCAGAATAAATATTCGATTCTGATCTGATCAATCATTTCTCTATCTATCACTTATTCTTTCTCGTCTTCCTTGCAATTTCGAGGACGAAATTCTTTTAATGGGGGAAATCTGTAACATTCCTGAAATTTATCAAGTTTAATTGGCAATTAAATTTATTTTGGAGTTCGAGCTATTTCTGAATTGGTGCTTTGGAGATGGAGATTACTGATACTGGAGTTCTTTCTTGAAGACTATTTTGGAGATTTGTTCCGCTGCTGGTGTTATTATTATATTTCCGCTGCTATTCTTTGTATCTCTGATAAATGTTGATATCTATTGTACCATTCTGTTGTATCATTCATGTTGTATCAGTTATTGTATCAAATGTTGTATATTGATATGTGCTATTCATTTCTTCCGCTGTGTTATTTACTTAATGTGTTATAAGCTCCGGCGAATCAGGTTCGACGTTTGGATCTGCGACATTTAAATACGAGTGTCGTATTCGGTGCCGATTTTCAAAGGTCAAGTCAGGGTCGTCACAATTGGTATCATCTTGAAACTTTATATCAGCATTATATACTGCATATAACTTGATACAGCCTTCCTAATAAAATATTAATATATATATTTTATATACTGCATATAACTTAATAAAACAATGGTGTCTATATTTTATATAATGTTCTATATTTATTATCTTCAAAACCAAAACTTAAGGTATCAACAATCAGCAGTTTTGCCTTTATAAAAATTCTTGCCAGAGAATGAAAAAAAGTGCAACAACTCACACTTCACCAAAAACACGATAATAAAACACAACCTACTTAGCAAAGCTGACCTGATCCAAGCCCAACAACACAAATACAATATACCCTAGCAGAAAAGCACGCCATTAGCCTTCATCCTTCAGGTCAGTTCCTCGATCTAAAATATCTCTTTCCTCTAAGCTGTAATGGCGATGATCCCAACCTCGAATTACCAAGGCAATTATCTCTTTCTCAATAATTCTTGCTTTTTGACGTCGCGTTGTCTCTTGTTGTGGAAATTTCTTCTGTTTCTCTCCCTCCAAATATGATAAACTAGCGTAACCATGGAAACATAGGTTGTACTCTACATGATGTTCTTCGAAGTAAAGGTTGATTGAAGCTCACAGATCTCCTCCAACAAGTCGGCATAAGTTGGGCATGAGATTCCCGGTTTTAATCGAAAGAAAGAAACAATGTATTTGCTATAATTACATCGAAAGAACAGATGCTAGTGCGATTTGACCTCGGTATGGCATAGTGAGCACCGGCTATCAAGCTGTGTCCCCCAACTTGATAGTCTGTCTTGGTAATCTCTGATTCACCGCTTTATATGCACATTTAGACATTTTCCTAGCATTTATATGCCAAATGAGACTCGATGCCAGTCCACTGTAGGATATGTTTCTCAAATTTCATTCTATACTGGTGCAAAAATAACTCTATTTTACCATTGATTTCCTAGTAATCTGCTTGCTGATGAATGTTAATTGTGTAGGAGTGATGTATCGCTTTATTTCCCTGGTTTCTGGTAGCATTTCTGTATAGAATTGGTTGTGATGAATGATTTGAGATACCATTTTTCCTGTATTAAACAATGCGACCCTATGCCATCCCAATAAATTAACTAAAAATTTGTGGTTGATCCATAGATCAACCACAAAGATGTATTGTTACCATCAATTCTCACCCTGTTAAAAAATGTTGTTGTATTCTGTCTGCATCTCAGCATATGCTTCATAGTAACTGAGTAGTTGTTGTTAACGTGTAGTGACCTGTAATTAGTATGTAAATACTTATTTCTCATCCATTCGGTCTAAAGGTATTATTTTGTGAGGAGAGTCCAATTTAATTTCAAAATTGCTGTAGACCTCAATTCTAACAATCTCCTCAGACCAATACCCCCTTCGATTTTAGGTTTACATAAAATGCCTCATGCAATCTTATGAGTTTTCCCACTCTAGAAAAAGTTAGCACAAAGAGATTCAATATTCTTTATGATTGAAGCAGAGATGATAAATTAGTAGCCAGTAAAGAATTATAGGAGTGATAAAACTTTGGATCAATTGTGCTCTTCCAATAGTAGATAGTAAATTACTGTCCCAACTTTCAAGTCTAGTTGTCATCCTCTGTAACAATGTGGAATATTATGCCGCATTAACATATTTAAAGAATATTGGAATCCGTAAATACTTAACTGGTAGATGCTCCACATCCATACCCAAGACTTGTAATATTTCAGGACCACTGACCATACTTTTGCTGAAATAAACCTTTGACTTAAGTTGATTTTAGGCCTGTCAAACGGGTTCGGTTGGGTCAAAATGGGTTGGATCGAGTTTGACCCAACCCATTTATGACCCATTCTCATTATGACCCAACCCATTTTTGATCCAACCCACTTAATAAGCGGGTTACCCATTTAACCCAATTAAAGATTTAAATTTAATTCGACCAATGAAAAACAAATAAATATAAAATAATTCTAATTCTAATTTTTATGTTTTGAGATCCGATAAAAATTTAAAATTTTAATTCTTATTTTCATCAAAATTCAAATATGAGGATGAGATAGCTTATTATTTTCTAAATACAACTGTCAGTCCCCTTGAAGAACTATAGTGCGCGTTCACACGATAAAGTATCCGAGTGTTTCATACTATCCGTAATTTAGGTGGTAGTTAATCGGTCGAAGTTTCGCCTGATTCTGAGTTAGAACGAAGGAGTTATTGCATTCTGAACAAAAAAAATAACGCCTTCTGCACTTGACGGAGTTCAATATACAGATGTTGTAGTTTGTTATGTTCTAAGTATAATTGTCAGTCCCCTTGAAGAACTACAGTGTGCGTTCACACGATGAAGTATTCGAGTGTTTCATACTGTCCGTAATTTAGGTTGGAGTTGATCGGTCGAAGTCTCGCATGATTTCGAGTTAGAACGAAAGAGTTATTGCAGTCTGAACAAAAAAATAGCGGCTTCTACGCTAGGCAGAGTTTAAATATAGGGATGTAGTAGCCTGTTATTTTCTAAGTACAATCGTCAGTCCCCTTGGAGAACTACAGTGTGCGTTCATACGATGAAGTATTCAAGTGTTCCATACTGTCCGTAATTTAGGTTGGAGTTGATCTGTCGAAGTCTCGCCTGATTCCGATTAGAATGAAGTTATTACAGTCTGAATAAAAAAAATATCGACTTTTACACTAGGTGAAATTCAAATATGAAGATGCGGTAGCCTGTTATTTTCGAAGTACAACTGTTAGTCCCCATGAAAAATTATAATATATGTTCAAAATTCTTATTTTTAAAATTTATATTAAAATTTGATATTTTTAATAAATGGGTAAATGGGTTACCTATTTAGAACCCTTTTAAAAATGGGTCAACCCAACTCATAACCCATTTCATAATATTCATAAATGGGTTGACCCAACCCATTTGTAAGTAGAGTAAATGAGTTTGGTTAATGGGTTGTGTCAAATTTTGACAGGTCTAGTTGATTTATGTACAATCAAGTTTTTTGTTTGAAATCCTCAAATACATGTCTGATTTCAGAACCATTGTCCAGAGTGTCTTCTAAAAATATCATTACATCGTCTGCGTACAATAGATGTGAGACTATAGGTTTAATTTTAGTGATAGGTCTGAGCTTTCCTTGAGAAACAACATCCTTCATTCTAAGGGAGACTAATTTCATTGCAATACAAAATAGATAAAGGGACATGGGGTCCACCTGGCTTAATCCCCTATTAAACTGTATAAAACCATATGGAATCCCTTTAATTAAAATAGAGAAAGTAGGTATACTGATGCATTCATAGATTAAACTGATAAATGATATAGGGAAGCCCATTGCTTCAAGCTTATGGCATGCAAACTCCCTATTATAAAGTCATATGCTTTTTGCAAATATATCTTGATGCACATTTTGGTTTTCCAGTCTTTTTGAAGTCCCTTATCAATTCATGTGCATGTAATATGTTCTCCTTAATATTTCTACTTGGAATAAATGCAGACTGATTTTCTGAAAAAAAAAGTAGAAAAGATTTAAATCTATTACATAATATTTTGGCAACTAGCTTATATAGTACATTAGCACATGCAATCGGCTTATAATCAGAGAGAGTTTGGGGCTTGTCTTTTTTTTAGGGATGATTGTGAGAAATGCATGGTTGAGACCCCTAGCCAGTTGACTTGTTTGGAAAATTTCTGAAACAACAAGAAAAGGCTCTTCTTTAATTTGGGCCCAGTGTAGTTTGAATTTTTTTGAAGTATAGCCATCTGGGCTTGGGCTTTTTGCATCATGCATTGAGTTTAGTGCTTCCAGTATTTCTCCAAGTTGAACTGGGGAGGAAAAATTGGTTTTCCTCTGGTGTTTAATGGTCATTCTGGGCTATATTTATGGGAAGGTAGTTTAATTATCGCCATTGAATAAATTTGTGTAGTAGTTCAGAGATTCCTAAACTATTACATCTCTATTGTATATGTAATCCCCATCTGCAAAAAGAAGAGCTTGAATGCTGTTTTTATTTTTCCTCATTGACATTTTTATGAAGAAAAGTTTAGAATTTGTGTCACCATCCTGTAGCCATAGAGTTTTGCTTTTTTGCATCATTTGCTCATTTTGCAATTTTACTCAATGTCTCAATTCCACACTAATATGCATCATTTTATCATACAGATATAAATCTTCTGGGTCTTCATCAGTCTGAGTAAAAATATTATCATATTTGTCTTAAAGATGTTCGACTGCGTCTAGTTTCTTCATATACCTGGTCTAAAGTTTTAAGTTATCATTTGTCTGCTTGAGCTTTGCTATGAAATTGTGTGTGAGATCCCTCCACGTAGTGGCTTTGTATCCTTCTGTTACATAATGTTAATACCCTTCCATTGTATACCAAGTGTTGATATATCGAGCATTCTTGTCTTGTTTTCTTCTATCTTTAAAATTGATCAGTATTGGAGTGTGATCACTCAAGTTTTTAGGCAATGCAATAGTACTTAGATCCAGGCAAAACTGTAGAAATTCCTGATTTACAAGTGCTTTATCAATATCTGTAGCCATGCCTCTTTTCCTCTATGTGTAAACACACCCCTGTAAAGAACATTGAGCAAGACTACGTTGTAAAATATGATTATAAAACTTGTAAGATAAGAAAATGTAATAGGCAATCCGCTCTTCTTATCTTTAGGGTTCAAAGCGTTATTATAGTCCCCATAAGTAATCCATGACATATAAATAGAAGAGGCATTGAGAATAAATTCACTTAACAGCTTCTCTCATTCAGGAAAATAGTTACTAGCATAAACAAAAGTTGTAATGCATTGAAAACCACTACAGTTGGTCAAAACAGCAACAATTTGCTAATGCCTTTCCTTTTTGTGATTCAATATGATGTATAGTAGTGGTAAAACTTGTTTGAGATGTAGATTTATTGCATTCCTTCATGTGTGTATGGGGATAAGTGGACTCCCAAGTCCCCACTGGACTATTTTGGACTTATGACATTGTTTGTGTACGTAGGTTCTGAATTTTGAGTTTTTCGTAGCCAAGATTCACCACAATTTTGTGCACTGTGTCCAAAATATCCATAATTCTCACATGGTACTTATATTCATACGATACTTATATTCCTCTGAGCTAAAAGCACTTCTATGGGTATAAGTGGACTCCCCACATACTATATAAAATATTTCCTTTCGGAAATCCATGTCTTCTTTGCTTCTCCGAAAACGTCCATTAGAACAATAAATGTTTAAATCTATGTTTTTGATACTTATCTCATTTAAAAACCATTTGAATTCCATTTGGAATTATTACTTCCAAAAGATAAATTTACTTTTAAAACCATTAACTCCATCAAAATATTTATTTTGAACATTCCTTTAAATAAAAAGTCATATTTAAATCTCAACATAAATTATTTTCGTATTTATAGAACTATTTTTATAAATTTTCTTTCGATTTTATAAAACTTTCATTTTATAGAATTTCTTTATTTACAAAATTCTATTCATAAATCCATTCTTTTATAAAAACTAATTTACTATCAAAATTCAGTTGTAAATCCTTATCTTTATAAATCAAATTTATTTATAACATCCATTTATAAAATATCGATTTCAATTCCATTTAATATTCCATAAAACACCATTTGAAAATCCATTACTTTATCTATACAATATACCTTTATAAATCATTTATATAAATTTATTTAAAAATCTCTATTTACAGTATTTCATAAGGCCGTAAATTTTATAACGTCAAAATCAAACTTTTTTTTTAAAAAAACAAATTCAATTCCTTTTAATAATTTAAAAATCATTAAAACATATTTACAGTTTCAAAATTACTTCGAAATCCTTTTCAAATCAAAATCATCATTTTTAGCATTACAAAATACCAAAAATAAGGCTTGGTGCTACTAAAGCACTAAACAAGTCAGATCATATTACAATCAATGATATGGCATCAAACACATCATACATCACCATGTATATGAAAAGTAAATCAACAGTGGTGAGGAATCCTGTTGGATCCCTCCAACCTGTCTCCTGCATCACAAACAGATTATAATCATAAAAATATAAATAAACCGCTTCGAGGTGACATTTTTATGCAAATGGTTATTCGTTCTTACACGGAAACATAATAGGGTCTCATCAGCTCCAATAGGTGGAAATATATATTCAAACCAACAAATAAATGTAGTATATCATCCAAACAAGCAACAAACAGTATAAATAAAATTGTTTCCACTTATTTAAAAATATAAGCACGCCAAAGAGGTGAGTTTGCTCAATTTTTTTTCCAGAAATAGCCTAAGCGTTCCGGTTTGAATTAAAACTGAGTGGTTGTTCAATATAATCCAAAATTCCAACTACCTCCAAATCCATCCAATCCAACTGCATCGCGTAATACTCGCTGATATGAATGTAACTTGTCGCTTTCTATTTGGACCTCGTACGAAAAAGTTAAGAATTTATAATCATACAAGATAATTAAATTAAATAATTAACTTAATTAAATAAACATTTGAAACTTTAACCTGTCTCTCCCCCAACTCCTTCATGCGTGAACGTCTACAGGCCGCGACATTTTCTTTTTCCAATTATCGAACGTCGATCGCGTACGACCGTCGACCACCACGCCACGGCGCCACCGCGCGCCGCTCCCCAACGCTCGCCTCGTGCTAGCCTCCACCTCCACGTGCCAGCACGCACATGCGAACGACGCAAAATCCATGAACTGCTCATCGAACAGACACGATTTCGGCCGCCACGCGAGGAACGATGGCAATCCTACCATTGGAAAGTTCGTACGTTGTGCTCTACATTTGGTTAGTTGAAGCCAAAGGCCAATTCGACCTCTAGATACTTCGATCATTGTTAGCCATTGGATGGTTTAATTTTTTTATGGCAGCTGAAAATAGTTTTAGGGTTATGGTTTGCAAATGAAAGGAATGGATGTCCTTTTATAGCAAATTAAACTTGGCACTATTCACCCTTTAAAATTTCGAACTCCAAACGAAGCATGTCACCTTGCAATCTATATGTTACCCCTGTTCCGAATACGATGGTATATATATGGGAAGCTAATTCCATCATATACAGAAGTTAGTTTTATAAAATCAATTTATTTTAATTTAATTCATTTAATTAAATTCTACGCGTTTCGAATTCGTATGACTAAACGATACGTCTAATTGCCACGAAGTTCGCTTGTATATAATAGTTCGCTATTACGGATCCGATGAAACTTGTTTGGTCGAAATCCGAGACAGTGCTCCAAAAGAATATTTTTACACGTTAATTTAAAACAAATAATTTCCAAAATCAGTTTAATAACTTTTGAAATCAAATTTAAAAAATTTACTATCTTCCTTCTTATTCAAATAGATTTGAAATCAACTTTCGAAATCGTTTTAGTTCACATTAAATTGAAGATTCAATTATTTAAACAATTTCAAATATTAAATTTAACAATTTAGTTATCAAATAAATCACTATATTTGAAATATAAGTTATTTAACTTATAAGATTAACTTTTCAATATTTAAAATCAATTAAACATTTCAAATTCGAATGACAGAAATTCTGCGTCATTACACAAAGGGTAGGTCGGTCTTGTGTTGGCAGTGGATCCCAAAGCGAGATCTTCGGTGTTATTTTATGTAGAGATGCACCGTGATAGGTGATATCCCAGTCATTGTATAGAATTCATTTTCCAATAAGTGCCTTTGGTCTTAGTTGTATACCTATTATGCTGGAATTTAATCAATGTAACAATTTCGGCTATGTTAATTATTTGCTTGGAAACCTTAGACATTATTATAATATCATTGTATTTCTATATAAAGGGTTTTGGTCGTCGAAAGGTAAAAAACCGTTCGTGTTTATGTGTAGCTCCGTCTTACGAGATACCTTTGATTTTACAAGTGTTTCAAAAGTAATAATTCAAACTGAGTTTACTCGCACAAGATCCATGTCTGATCCGGAGTTTTATTTTCTTTTTCTAAAACTCTTAGATACTCGAAGTTTTATGCGTAGGAAAGTGATCCAAGTTTCTCATTATTGCATTTTGAAGGAGCTGGAGCAGGTGGCTTCAACGTTAGCTAGCTACTATCTTATTCCGCTGTGTATATATGTATGTATTATGTATTAGTTATTTATGGACGAGTAGTTATAACTGTCTCGGTTTGGAACTTGTACTATCATGACTCTGATGTACAACTATGGCAGTATCTATGTAAAATCTTATGTTGATTAATATATGTTGTTTCGTTCCGTTGTGAGATTCTGTGATTGTTTAGTTTTTCTTCTTATCTCCTCTTTTCTTTTTACCCTTAATGACTCGTCTTTCGAAGTAAGGAAGGCGATTCGTTACGTAAGTATTGTTTCAGAGTTGTTATACATCGTGCCGGCAAGCTTCATATATAGTTTAAAGCCGCAATTCAACGTTTTGTAGATCTATCGCTTGGGCCAAAAAAGGCCAAAGCAACCATGCAAAACAACCTTGAAAACACGAAGCCAACAATAAGACACGTTGGGATAGAAAGTTGTAAGACCCCTACATATGTGTTTAGGGATCAATATCGATCCCCTTTATAGGGTTTGTACTGATCCTCAACCCGTGGGGATCCAAGGCCGAGTTTTTTTGGAGCGCTTAGTCTGGGCAACGAGATTCTGCGGGAGAAGTTTGAACACGATATTTGGTCATCCATCCCTATAAATACAAAAGGCATGGTTCATTCTAAAAGACTTCTTTTTTTTTCTTTGCCTGCACTCTACCATTTTTTCAGCACTCCATGGATTTATACAAATCCAAACAAACAGTACTTGTAATCTTTAGTATATATAAACAAAATCTTTGAAGTGGGCAAAGACGTGAGTATGTCGAACCACTATAAAATCTCTGTGTGTTCATTTCTTTCTAGTTTTTCATTTAATTTCTTCATTTTTATTCTCTGTTATATTCATTTGTCTCCATATGAATGCTTATTTTGTAGAATTAATCATTTGGAGGAATAGTGTTCAAAATATCATTTATTGATGTTGATCAATATCGCAGAACCACATGCATACATCTTTGGCTTATGAGTATAAAAAATATCATGTGGAAAAGTATATAGAGCTTATACAAGTCATGATTTTATCTTTTAAAAGTTAATTTTTGCATATAAAAGCATTCAAACGTGCATGTATAATAGCAGCATAGCAGAAGTCTGAGTCATCTAATTCATTTATCAATATATAATACCTTCTAAAAAAAATATATTACCCATATCAGTATATTTCAAGAGATCGTTATATTACCATATCAACATATTACCAGTATCTAGAGATCACTATATTACCCGCATCAGTGTATTTTCTAAAAAACAGGGGATCGTTTGGGTATACCATTCCTTCTAGAAGTCTGATAACTCGCGATAGTTGGTAATGCTGCAGCTTGGATTTCCATTTTCATCCTCTGTTTGATGGTTACTCAATGGTCCTATTGAATGCTTCACTTCTTTGAATGCTTGGAGCTTTTCTGGGTTGTAGTGCAAATGATAGAATATGGTCATCTCGTTCCATTTCTTCAAGCTGACAAAGAAAGAATAAGACAAAGAAAGAATAACACGTATATGTTCTGGTTTGAGTAGTAAACAATTGTGACTGGAATGAGAGGTGTTTAATTGGAAAATTTAGATCTTGGTGTTGGATTATTCCGCATAAGTAAAAAAAGAAGGATTTTTCACTGCAGATTGGTATTGGAGCCAGTTGATTTACTTTAGAATTGAGCATCTAATGCTTCTGGGAAGATAGGTAAATCCGGTAGTAATTACTCTGTTACTCGTTTCGATGGAAAAGGTGATTTTAGCACATTGAAGATGATGATGGAAGCCGTAGTGAAAATGAAGAAGACTTTTGAGATCAGTTCCGAGTTGGATAAATTGAGAGATCTGAAGGGGACGTTTTCAAATGAAGTTCTTAGAGAATTTTCTCATAAGAAGAAGGCGAAGAAATTATGGAAAGCATTATCAAATGCATAGCAAGACAAGTCTCTCACCGCAGGATAATTTTGCAGCAACAACTCTATTCATTGAAGATGAAGCCAAATGTTATACCCAAATTTTCCTTATTTATTAAAGCATAAAAGAAAAACATTCCCGTGGGGAGGAGGCCAAATGTTATACCCAATTTTTTTAAAGTTGTTAACAAGAACAAAGGAAAAGAGCTAACATAAGCATAAAGAAAAGGCTACCACACATCTAAAATATGAAGCTATAGTAAGTATAGAAATAGGGCTATTGAAGGTATAGTATTGAAAGTATCACATGTCTCGAAGTGGAGCTATCATATGTATCAATAAAGTGCTATCGCATGTCTCAATTAAGAGCTACTGCATGTTTCAAACAAGAGTTATCAATATCTTAATGAAGAGCCATCACATTTCTCAGTGAAGAGCTATCACGTATCTCAATGAAAGTTATCATATGCGCATGTCTCAATGAAGAGGCATCGCATATCTCAATGAAAGTTATCGTATGTCTCAATAAAGAGCTATCATATGTCTCAATGAAGAGTTATCGCATGTCTCAATAAAGAGCTATCCCACTTCTATGATAAAGGAAGTTATTGCACTTCTAAGTAAAGAGGGCTATCGCATTTCTAAGAAGAATGGAGCTATCAGGTGACTAAAATAAAGTGCTCTCGCATTTCTATGTAGAATAAAGCAATCACATTTTTAATAGGAATGAAGCTATCACATGACTAAAAGAAAAATATTATCGCATGTTTAAGAGTTCTATTGCATTCTTAAGGATTGATCAAAAAATTATCCCAGTCGTCCACGTGGCAACCTTTAATTGGTCCAACAGTGCTATGTCGTTAGGAAAAGATGAAGAAAGCAAACTGTGCCATGTGTCATCTTGACAGCTGCAACATCAGCGCTATTTAGGAAGATCTCATATCTTCGAAATTGATGCTTGTCATGTGTCAAAATCTAATGATGTAGTTTTCTATAAATATGAAAGTACCCCTATACTTAAGAAGGGGTGAATTCTTAATTTACTTCTTCATTTTTCATTTATACTCGAGCATAAATAAAGAACTCAATTTGGGACTTCAGTGGCTACCTAGGTCAAATTCCAGTTAAGATTTTGTGATAGGGGGCTTGTATAATTGTCTATTTGCGTAATTGACCACTTGATTGCATGTCGACTTGCATTCTTGACTAAGAACTGATCCTCTTTCCAAGTATCATCGGCTTCTTTGACTTGAATATATAAGTTAAGCCAAAACTTTGGCTTAACAAGTATATTGGATACCGGAGGTGGAGTTAAGTTGTCACATTGGTATTAAAGCTTAGGTTGAGCAAACACTTAGATTTCTATAATATATGAATTAGAGATGGAGGAAGAGGTATACCTTAAAATGGATCAAAGTGATTTATGAGAGAGAGTACTTGTTATATTTTTCCTTTTAGAATATATTGCATATATACATATAGTAAGTTGCGTTGCATACCCGAGTACCACCTATGTTGTTATCCTTTACGAGAGACTGGTCATTCTTATTACAGATTATAAGAATGAGCCAATATGTTAGGAACATAGTATGGAACTCTGTATTAGAAATCGAAGAGGAAGCATGTGATGAGGCAACTACTGACACTGATATGTAGATGATGTTCACTTAGGTAATGATGAACATGAAGTAAAACACCCAAGGAGGAGCTTGTGGTAGGTGGTGCTCTAGTGCAAGCACAACGAGTTGACTTTGCTAAGATCAATAAGGATTTTTTCTAGTTTCGGAAGAAAGCCATTCATGGGGACGAATGTAACACCCCCACCTCTATACCCATACCATCCAAGAGTATTACAGAGTAATATTATTGGATAATACGGAGAATAAGGCGGTATGTGGTACACATGCGAAAATTCCCTCGACCAACACCAGTACGTATTGAAATATTGAATAAATAAATCACTTATATGTACTTAATATCGGTATAAAGCAATGAACGCGTATGCTTCTAGGATAGAACAATACATAATATATAATAAATAACAAAGAATATAGAGTCAAAATCACAATGACAACATATAGTATATAATATAACATGTATAAAGATGTCATTACTCTTCTCAAAGCAAATCAAATCAGAATTCAAAAACATCAATTCCGATGGGCGAATCACCCAAGTCCATAAATCATTATTAAAAACAAGAAACCTTCATTTCTAAAATATCGTTAAATTATTTTACTACAACAACTAAATATATCACTCAATATCAACAATAAAAGAATCCCATCAATACACCATGGTAGGCTACCTATCAATACATAAATAAAGATTTGAGGATCCACCATATTTTGGACTCCTAAACAGATATAATCTCATCTCTTCATATATAAATAAGTCAGACTACTATGGATTTACGAGGACCGACTACACTTTAGACACACAATCTCTAGTACAGCCACCTCATGGGATAGTGAATAATATATGGCAATCCACATCACAAACATAACCCTGTACCAGAAAGGTATAGTGATATATAACATACAACAATCTCAAGGAACCCATGGTCTACTAGCCTCCCACTAATAGCCGGATCTGTTCCTACAGTCATCGGTTACCATAACATCTCCTCCCTTGGTATCATGATAATGATCCACCATAGGCTCGATAACACATTGCCTCTTTGGTCACGACTACCAACATGTGCCCATATGGTAACTGATTGCTAGCCTATGCGACAGAATGGGGCAAACCGATTCTAATCTCATGATGTGCATCCAATATCATAACGATGACGGTGTCGCGGATTTGAAACGTGACCATACGATCAGGCCGCCAGGGTAGATACTGGCTAATCTAGTTTACTCCTGAACCATAAAGGGAGTTGGATACAAGTGGACAACATATAACACTCATATCCTATATCGACATATAGCTCTAAACATTAGCCAACACACGGTTCTGCATAAGTCACCACATGACAATAATATACTAGAGCTCCTATCCCTTATGACACACGGCTCCACCCAATAGCCAACACATGGCTATAGTATGCTCAAAACAACGAGTATCATCGCATACACGAGTAATCCCCGTTTGAGTGATATTTACTTACAAAGAATAATCAAATGATTGACATAAGTGGCGTCTCATACCATCACATATTGCTCGGATAATTTTTCAATGCTCATGAAATACACTCAATCCACACTTGATATCTCCATATGACAAGTCAGATGAATAATATGAAAAGTGTTATTGAAAGTCTCTATTAGGCAGTATCACTAAACAGTTTATTTAAATTTCTCATCACACAGAAATGAAATCTCACAAATCAAACAGAAAGATGTCATCACTGTCATATTTAAAGCATTACTCAAATCAATATTAAAGGTGAATCGCTTGTATCATCAAAAATTAGCAACTAATATAAAAATAAATTATTCAAATAGAAAGAAATCAATACATAATAATAATACATCACAACATATAATTTTATATATAGCAAAATTAATACTTAGAACTGTATAAATAATAAACATATAATTTTGAATTTTTTGTCGAAAAAATTATTTAAACTCAATCATAAGATGTCCTATAAAACAAAATAATAAATTTCTCAATTCTTTTATATACAATTAAAATAATAATTCCACAAACTTAAATTATATATGTTAAAATGTCATTAAATTTACTTTAAAAAACTATAAAGTGTTGATTACAAACCGTATCATAACTTTTTATTCAAATAATACAATTAAATTTACTTTATTAATTTGTTAAAATATAACTTAAAATTACTTTCAAGTATAATGTATGAGCTTATATATACATTGGAGTTAATTTTTTTTGCATTTCGTCTAAAAAAACCATCATCCAAATTCATGTCCAGATATTGGCTGTATGGCAATATGTGGAAACCGAATCAATCCATGCACTAAATAAACTTTAGCTAGACAAATTAGTTAAATGAAAATGGAACATTTACTGCACCTAAACGCACCCAGCAGTCAAAATCTTTTGGTACTTTCAGAAAACTTCTAACCATGTTTGGTCTTTTGTATGAGCTACACCGGTAGCGACTGTTTAATAAGTTGATACAACCAGCCGAACTAATTTGCATAACGAATCCAAGATAACAAAGTATTGATATGTAATATGCACCACAAAACTAAAAATTACATCTATTACCCATCAAATTCCCTACCAACAATACTCAATGGAATGATATCTATAATAGCGAGCTAAACAATCTAAAGGCAAGGGAAATGAATTCACCAATACACTTTATATATATCTATATACACGCGCACACAGCTCACCTTCACTTGACACACACATGCACGTACACAGTGTACACATATATATGCACATGGATACACGCTTGCATATGTCAATATTTACAACAGAGCATCCAAGCATAATGGTTTCAGAATTTAGTCTACATATTAACATAATGAGATACGACAATAATAAATACTTACCTTGGTGTGATATGGCCGCTCTCCTCTTCTTCTCCTTTTAAATTTACTTCAATGGCATATAAGTATGCACATAGCATTATTAATATGCACAAAAATATAGTGGTACGGAGTTAGGAACCTTGAATTCACCTCTCATCTTCATCGATGGTTCTTTCTTCACCTACCCGACTCATCAACACCATCGCCAACCTGCCTGGACCACCCAATCAAAATGCATCTTCGTTCGATTAGCTACGGGTGGCTTAAAAAAGTAGTGACTCTTAATTTGATTGTACCCTCCCAAACTCGCACTAGTAGAGCCCCTATCGACAAATCGGGATTGGGGATGTTGGAACAGCCGATTCGACCTATCTCTGCCTTTTTCCTAGCCAAAATCCGACCTTAGTTTTGAACTCGTGAGTTCGACTGTCTTCGAGTCATCACAATTTCACACCAAAAACTCTCCACTACTTTATGAAGCTGATGACGCAGATGATTTTGTTTATTTTTTCTTGATTTAGAAGAATTTAATTTTTTTAATGAGATTCCATTTAGCTTAGAAGGAAGCAACCCTGTTACTCTTACTTCATCTCTTTGTGATTCGAGTGTTTGATGATGATGAGTAATCCGTATTTGAATTAGAGAATTTATATAATTTGTTTGATTTTTAATTTAATCTTTAAAATAGTAGGCAGTGGTTAATTAATTATGAATTTCTCCCCTTCTGCCAAATGAACAAACAAAGTGTATTTATAAACAAAGATGAATCCTCTAGAAATTGATTTCTCTAGAGAAAGTAGAATCTATAAACTTTATTTTAATGTTTGAGTTGTTAATGGGCTTATTTTGCTTGTGTTTGGGCTTTTGAAAATATAAATAATTAAGCAAATGTATAAATATTTTTTTTCTTTTCCAATTTATTTAAATGTAATACAAATTTACTACAAAGTATAATAAAACTCCAAACAAAATTCTATATTCATTATGCTCAATAATTTACTCATTCTAGTAAATCTTTTTATATTTAATTTAATTTATTTATTTTCCTTGTTAAAATTTATTTAAATTCAAATCCTTATTATTCACATTTTAAATTGATATTTAACCATTTCCCAATTATTCTATTTCATGATTCTCAAAACACCCATTTATTTACATTACTAATTTCCTTGAAGTAAATCATGATATTCTAAAAGAAATCTAAATTATTTATTTAAAATTCGAAAAATTCTGTTCTTAATTAATTAAATATCTATTGTATATTGCCCCTAAAACCGGGTTGTTACAATGAAGTTCGTTGTGGAGGTGCAAGGCTAGCTCTATATTTGTGAGTACATATTTAATGACTTGGAGTTGGAAGATGCTCAAAAGAGGAAGTTGGCCTTGTGATAACTTCAGGGTAAAGATATGGGTTGGTGCATTACTATTAAAGAAGTTACTTCTGAGGACTGATTTACTTAGGAATAATTTAAAGCTCGCTTTGAGGAAAAGTTTATCCTAATTGCCCAAAAGTCGATCTTGTTTAGGAAGTTTGCTGATTTGATGTAAAAAGACATGTCAATATCTGAATATGTTGATGAATTTGACACTGAACAAAATATATATGTTGTTAATCGACACTCCTTTGAAGAATGAGAAATTTATCATTGGACTGAAAGATTAACTTGGAGAGAGGCTAGTAATCCATATCGATGAAAGCTTTGAAAAAATATATACGAAGGATTTGAGGCATGAGAGCCTGTACCTAATGCCATAACTAGTTGTTGTTCCAAAGGATAATGCTCGACCATAAAGAGGCAACGGTAGTAAAAGGAAGCAATATTAGAACAACAATGGGAAGAAGTAGTTTCGGTGCAAGGATGGTCAGAAAAAAGACGCTGAAAGCCTACTTGTTTCAAATGTGGAGAGAAAGACCATCTTAGTAACAATTACAAAAGAGAAGAAAAGAGATACTTCAACTGCAAAAAATCTGGTCATATCAAGAAGGATTGTCGAAAAATGTTAAAGGATAAGCAGATTGTGAAGGCTTATACATTGAATATTGTTCATACTTCATTGAATGCTCCATCGATGAAGAAAAGGGAAAAGACATCATGAGTATGCTTTCCATTTATGATATACCTATTTATTTTTTGTTTGATACTGGGGCACTGTAGTCATTTATATCTAATGACCAAATAAACAGGCTAGGATTTAGACCCGATCTAATAAAATAACCTTTGTTAGTGTTGAATCCCGTGGGAGGAACGACCAATTTAAGTATGGTTTGTCATTATGTTATTCTATTGAGTCATGGATGCATGTTTTCTAGTGATTTATTTATGCTTGGTTTTGTTAGGGTTAGTATTATTTTAAGGATGTACCAGCTTTAAAGATATCAAGTGGTGGTCGATTATTGGGAGAGGTTATTGGTGATAATATGAAATGCTGATGGGCATAAACTAGAGTTTAATTGCATGTCCAAGGATGCAGTGATGCTTATCTTTTTATATTCACTTGGGATTCTACATAACGAGTTATCATTAATACCTATAGCAAAGGAGTATCTGGCACATTTGGAGGGTTCCATATTACCACCACATAGAGAGATTGAGATGCATATCAATTTGTTAAAGGATTCTAGACCTATTGTATTTCCTTTGAGATGGATGTTACCCAAAGAGAAACATGAATTAGAGGTGCAAGTCAATGATCTATTGAGAAATGGATTTATTCAAAAGAGTAATTTTGAGTAGGAAGCACTTGTAATGTTTGCTACTAAGGCAGATGGCTCTTTAATACTTTGTGTAGACTATCGTGAGCTAAATAGGGTGACGAGAAAGAACAAGCATCCTTTTCCGTATATAGGTGACATGTTCGATCAACTTCACAGTGCATGGGTGTTTTCTCAGTTGGATTTGGTGATAAGTTTTGATCAACTGATTGTGGCAAGGGATATTATGCCAATTACTGCATTCTATACACCATCTGCATTTTATGAGTGGTTGGATATGATGTTGGACTAACTAAACCATCGACATACTTATTGATCTTATGAATTACAATGATATGCTTAATAAGTTTTTACTTGTGTTCATCAATGATATTCTTTTCTATTCACAGACAGAAGATGAACATGAGATGCATCTGAGAGTGGTGCTTGAGACGTGGAGAGAGTATCAGCTCAAAGCTAAGTTTTCGTAATGTCACTTCTGGAGGAGGGAGGTACAGTTCTAGGATCATTTTGTTTCGGAGCGGGTCATTTTATTTTGAAGCAGGGCATTTTTATTGATCCCGCTGAAGTTGCAGCAATCCAAGATTGGAGAAGACCTAAGAATGAGATGGTTGTGAGATGTTTTTTGATTAGCAAGTTATTATAGGAGGTTCATTAAAGAATTCTCTAAGATATCTGCACTATTGACTCGTTTGAAGAAGAAAAATCAGATTTTTGTTTAGGACGCGAGGTGTAAGCATGCATTCATTAATATGAAAGAGCGGTGACAAGTGCACTAATGTTAGTCATTTTGAATGAAAATGAGGAGATGATAGTATATATAGACGCTTGTAGTATTAGAGTTGGGGCGGTATTGATGCCAACAGATAATGTTATCACTTGTATGAGTAGGCACTGAAATCGCATGAGAAGAAATATCCTATGTATGACCTAATGCTAGCAGCTATAATATTTGCATTGAAGACCTGGATGCATTACTTGCTAGAATAAATGTTTGAGTTGTCCATTGACCATAAACCCAGGAAATATGTTTTCTCACAGAAGGATCTTAACCTTTGATAGAAGAGATGATTAGAGTTCTTATCCTTATATGACATTGACATTTTCTATATGCCTAGAAAAATAAATGCACTCGGATATGCATTCAATAAGAGACATGCCAACTTGGGAGCTATGTTCCTAGGTAGGGCACAATTAGAATATCTAGCTCGTTATGATTTCCATTCAAATGTGATCTAGAGCTAGAGATGTTGGTGAGCTTGACTAACTAGTAGAGCGGATTGGTACTAGTTAGTGGTCTAATGCTAGACTAGCAGAAATTATCTTCGAACTTGGGGCAGGAGAAGAGTCTGAAGATTTGAAACAGTATGGATTTGGCCAAGATGGTTAGCTCTCTAAGGATAGGAGATTGTATGTACCCAATGAAAATGGACTTAGAGATAAGGTGCTATGTGAGTGTCATTATTCGATATTGACCATCCATCCTAAAGGAAATAAAATTAATAGAGATGTGAAGCAAATATTTTATTGGGAAGGAGAGAAGTAGGACATTGGGACATTTGTTTGAATGTGTATGAATTGTTAAATAATCAAAGCCGAGCAAGGAAAACTGAGTGGTTTGTTGCAACTGCTCGAAGTTCCACAGTGGAAGTGAAAGCAGATATTAATGGAATTCATCGACAAGGACTAGAGCAGGGTAAGGTAGCATTTGGTTTATAGTCGATGTATTGACAAAGAGCACCAATTTTATACGTATAAAGTTCAGTAGAATGAAAACAAAACTGGATAAGTTAAATGTGCATTGGATCATAAAATTCCAAGAAGTACCAACAAGAATTATGAGCGGTAAAAACCCATTAATCAGGATCAGATTTTGGAAGAACTTAAATGAGGAATTGGGGACAAAACTGCATTTTAGTATAATCTATCACTCATGGACTTATGGCCAATCCAGAATCATATAATTGAGTATCTTTTGCAAGCTTGCATTTTGGAATTTAGAGGCTCGTGGGATGACCATTTTGCATTTAGCACATTTCGCACATAACAATGGCTATCCGTTATGTATTGTCATGACACCATTCAAAGCATTATACGATCGACCATGCAACACCCCTTTTTATTGGCGGGAAGGGGGAAAACCAATGCTTGGCCTTATATGATTAAAGGGACTTCAAAGAAGATAGAGTCATTCGACAACAAATGAAAGCTGCACAAGATAAAAAAAGAGTTGTGCTGATAAGAGAAGACATGATATAGAATTCTCTGTTAGTGATATGGTATATGTCATAGTTAGATTTGGTAATAAGTGGAAGTTGGCATTGAGATTCGTAGAACTTTTTCTAGTAATTATGAAGATTGGGAGCCTTGCATACAGAGTTGACTTACGTCAAAAGATGTGGGCGTACACAACCTCTTCCATGTTTCATAGAAGTTTGTGCATGACGCAGGCATGATAATTGCACCGAATCAACATAATGATATAGAAGTTTGGCTTGAAGCATCGAGACCTTATAGGAAAATTTGTACAATGAGTATGAAGTAGCTTAGGAGGAGATCATAAAGCTCGTAAAGGTTTAGTAGAGTGAAAGAAAAGGTGATAAAACTTGGGATACTGAGGAGAGCAAGAAGACCGCTTATCCAGAGCTCTTTACTTTGTAAGGTTCCATTTAGTACATATGCTTCACATTTGGTATCTTATATAAGTTGCTACTATAGGTTTGATTACTATGCTTTGATTGTGCATGTTTTATTATTGCTTGATTGTTTAGCTATGCATGTTTGATGTTGAATTTTGGGAGTGAAATTCTTAAAAGGGAAGGGGAGAATGTAACGACCACATTTTTACTTACCGAAAGATTGTAATAATATTATTTTCAATATCAGACAACCTTAGAATGGACTAAAATTTTGATTAATATTGTGATTTGATGTTTTTAGCCTCTAGAATTAATTGCAGACAATTTTACCTAGAAATCTTGTTATGGCTACAAGTTTCGATAAAAGCTGAATTTGGATCTAAAACTTATACAAAATAAAGGATATAATGGTTTCTTCTTTCGTACAGTAGGCGTAATAGGAATTTAGATGAGCTCTTTAGCAGATATCACAGATTTAAGTTTGATTGTTTTTAGGCTGATTTATATGTGATTGGGCCTAAGCCCATTATTAGGCGCATTAATGAATTTTATGATTTATGCTAATTACAGCAAAATAGACATTCCTAAATAACTTTATCTTCTTCATAAAATAAGTCTAATCCTCCATCAACTATATCTCCACCTAAATTCATTATTAAATAATTCCATTGCTAGTTAAACCAAGAGATTATGGTGTCATTAAGAAGGATATCTATAACATCCCTCATTCTAAGACCCAAAATGAAACCCAATGTATTGTAGTCACCTTAGAATTATCGTAGGTGACATATATGAGATCACTTATATTATACAGTCTTAAGTAAATAGAGTGGATATTAACTAGAACTAAGAAGCACATTACTACAAATTAATTTTAACAAGTTAGTTCCCATTATTTATGCTTAGGGGTTTTTAGACACAGAAAAGAAGTTGCAAAAAAATTTAGTCTCAGGGACAGCAAGTTTGTTTTTTAGTCTGAAGGACACTTTGTAATGTCAATCACAGAATGATAGATGCAGCTATCATTTTCTGTTTACACTATAAAGTGTCCTTCAGACTAAAAAACAAATTTACCGTCCGTGTGACTAAAGTTTTTTGTAACTTTTTCCTTGTATCTATTTTCCTGTTGTACTTATGTAGGGTTCAATAATATAATGCGGCATATATAACAGTTTTATGCTCAATGTATGAAGATGTCAACTTGAACTCCTAATAAAATGGAATCAAAATAACACATAATACTCCCAAGTCTCCTACTCATCTTTGGCTTCTTCATTTGTCCTCCTTTGAATTCCACCCTTTGCAAACCTATAAACTTAACTTACTCAGATGAGTAACCTTGAGTTTATAGGGAAAAATACAATAAAAGCAAGGTTCAGACATAAATTCTAGTATGAGTAACATATTACCCTAAATACATATCATAATGAGACGACGCGACCAAAGCATGGAACGGGTTTTCCCCTCACTGTAACAAAACATTCATTCAAAGCAATGTAGTACCACAAATAAGATCTAGGTTGTATTAATTAGGGTAAATAACCATTTTATGTAGTCCGCTATTAGTTATCATACACACATTAACTAAAACATGAAATAATATTTTAAACTACCACTAAGACCTTGTGGCTTATAAAATTGATGAAATGTTTTAGTCTAATATTTCGGAAGTTACCAAGGCCTTATGTCCTCCCTGTTTCCTAAATTTCACTAAACTCATTTCCAGTTTACGTTATCATTTGAGCTTACACCAGCGCTTTCATATTTCAACTGTCGCCCTCGACTTCTTGCCTACTTTGTTTTCATTTTCGACTGTCTTACACCTAGCCTTCCATATTTGATTGCCACTAAGACCTTATACGTACTTTGCTTTCGGTACTCAACTATGACCTTAGGCCTTACATCTATTACCGAACCTTTGGGTACCAGATTAGGCCTTACACCCATTTTGTTTAGATGCCACCTTAGGCCTAACGTCCATGTATGATTTTCTCTTTAGACCTTGCACCTACGTTCATAGTTTCAGTTGTCACTTCATGCCTTGTGCCTAGTTTTTTCTTGCAGATGCCACTAAGGCCTTACACCTTCATTCACGTTTGCAGATGCCATTAGTGCCTTACTCCTTCACTTCCGATCCATTGACTGCAACCTTAGGCCTTACGTTAACTCCTGAATACACTACTAACCATTCATGATTACGTTTTTTCTCACTTAGGTATTCATTAAGCTGACGTTTAATCTAACTGCCTTTCAGCTAACAATGTTACTTCTTATGTTATAATCAATGTTCTAAGTATTAGTTCGGATATCTTAAGCCTTATCGTAAATTCTCTATTGGAAGCCAATTAGTTTCAGTTTTAATATCTTGTGGAAAGCTACACTATCTTTGGCAATCACTATCCTCAGTCTCATCTGGGAAATCCTATCTTAGCTTATCTTTGGTGACTTATGATAATTGAACTTTATTCCAAAATCATCTCCTCTACCCATAGTTCCTCTTTATCCCTCGACCACCTTCGGCCCTTGGTTAATAACTACGGCTTATTAACCTTAGATTTATACTTAACATTTCTTAGTTTCTTACTTAAGTCCATATACTTAAGGTTTTAATTCATTTTACTTTTGATTTGGCTCCACATCCTTCAGCGCTTCCTCTCGGTACACGTTGAGAACCATACTCTGAACATTTGACACTAGCTTTACTAGTATAGGCTCCTAATTCATTTGATTTAGTCCTTTCTTACCATTATTTAGTAATAACCTGACATGTTTAGGATAAAATGTGGATCTGGTTTATTGACCCATTATTAAATACTTAATTTAATTAATTTACCTCTCGGCTCGATGGATTTGCCTTCCGACACCTAATTTATCTCTTGACCAAGCCTAGTTAATTTGGAAATTAATTACTTTACTTTTAGAAAATCATAGAAAATATATACATTTATTTTCTTTTTTAAAATTTCCCAAACAGTTTATCTCTAACCAATTTCCATATTATATGACACTCGACTAATTCATATCAATTTATTTACTTATGGGAAAATTCTATAAATCAAAACTCATATCCAATAATATGTTTTTAACATCATATTATATTCTCGGGTCTTGAAGATTATAAGAAGTATGAGAACCATTTAACATTAACTTGGCCATGAGAGACTAATGAAGAAAAAGGGATTAGGGAACATATAACTTACCTATATTTCATTATTGGATGATATTTTTAGTTGATCTTCTTCTTTTCCAATTTTCTTTTTTAGGCCATAATCAAAACTAAAGAGCTTCAAAGATTCTATTTAAGTCTTTAGGGTGGAGTAAAATGAAAAGAGGAAAGTAGTTATCTTTATCTCAAAGTATAATTGTAGCGACCCTGACTCGACCTTCGAAAATCGGCACCGAATACGACACTCGTATTCAAATGCCGCAGATCCAAACGTCGAATCTAGTTCCCCGGAGCTTATAACACAATAAGTAATAACAACACAGCGGAAGAAAAAGCAATGAATAATATTGATATACAACAATCGATACAACAATGATAAATATGAATAAATATCAGAGATACGAGATAACAATGCTACAACGGAAAAGATATCAATAGATGAGATAACTCCAAGTGCACCTTAGATAAGAATGAATCCACAACTGCAATTCCAAACCAATGCTCAAACCACCACCCAGTTGCACCAAGCTAAGCAAGTCTCGTCCATCGTCCCAACCAAATACTTCAATATCCAAAGTCTTCAAAGAATACTAAAGAAAAAGCCGAAAGCTACAGAATCGATATCTATATCTATTATCTGAAAAACCCAACTCTAGACTGCCCGTGTGGAAAATTGTGAGCACCCAGAGTTTAGGAAGGGAACAATAAACTCCGGGTCAGTCATGGGACTTGTATGAGCAAACAAAAACAGTTATCTTTCAAAACAAACAAAAGAATTTAAATTTGAAATCCGCAATGCTTTTTGGAAAATGAAACTACCATAAGGCCTCCCGGCACACACACCATGCAATCGCACACTTGGGGGAGATTTCTCCTTATGATAGTCAAACATGCTTGATACGCGAAAACCATTTGATATTATTATTAGTGCATAGTGGAAAACATTTCGAAAGTATAATATTAATCTTAGCCAGCATACGTACCATTATAGTATGCCTACTATAGCTACCATGTTAGATGGCAGGTTCTACAACCAAAACCGTACAAGGCGCGTATTGGTGATTGGATTTCCAACAAATGATCAGGCTAAGGAACTTCCTAGGCCACATGGGTACGCCTCTGAAGGGACGTCCAGAGAACCTAACCGGATCTCTGCCAACACAAGGCTGGGTTACCTCTGTAACTAGGTAACTACTGAAACGAGTATGCCATCCCCCGGTCGTAACCAACCTTTATCCCGGGATTCACCAACAACCACAAAGAAATAAATTTGCAGCTACCACATAGGTTAAGTATCTAGGCTCCATACCATGATACCACCTCTATCCAGAAGGAAATGAACATACCCTCTGGGGACGCTACCCCCAAATAACCTTGCCGCAATCTTCCTATTTCGACCATTCTGGGTTGTGAAGTTCGACGAAGTCTCGTCCACAAAGCTACGCTTTTCACAAAAGCCATGCTTTGATCAACAAATGATCAGCAGCATTTCGTATGCTATATTACCAAATTGGGAATGTATCACTAGTAACCATCAACTACATAACCTCTGAGCTCGTACGTCTCAGAGAAGGGTGTTAAGCTAAGAAAATAAATCTCCGCCACCAAACAGAAATGTATTTGATCGAAACCGGTTTTACATCTCAATGTGTAATGTCAGACACACATCTATACAAGTCTGTTCCGGGTTCGAACAGAACCGAAGGCACTTCCGAAGAAGCCCTTGCAAATCCGGATAATCCCTAATCACATCCAGACTCCCCATCACAATGGGTGATCAAATCTCTATACCGGGGACCAGTCGGTGTAGAGACATTCGACGGGTTATCCTTCCATTTTAGAAAAATATCCGGTCTTTACCACCGGTCTTCAAATGTTATCCATATCATCGTATCATTATTCAGAATGGGTTATATGACACAAAGGTCCTCTCCCGGCTAAACCGAATAATGAGCGCAATATTTAAAGTCATATGGATAATGGGATTTCAGTTAAATCATAGCTTAAAGCCCAAAACATTTTATTCAAATGGTTAAAACAAATTACCATTTCCAATCTTTTAAACAAAAAGATTCATTTCAAAAACCTTTAATAGTTTAAACAATTTCCACACTTAAATCTTTTAAACTAAAGATTTATCTTAAAATCCCCTTTTAATTTAAAACAAGGATCACCAATCTTTACAAAGATTCATTTATAGCCTTTCAAAAAAAAAATTAAAAAAACAATTCCATTTCAAGTTGAATTAACTCATCCGGTCTTTAAATTAAAGACTCACTTCATAACTTTTAAACAATTCTCGTTTCCATCTTTTTTATATATAAAAGATACACCATTTAAAAATCCTCTTCAATTTCAAAATAGGGTTTAACTATCTTTCACAAAGATTCAATTACAGCTTTCAAAATCATTTCCAAAACCGTTTGGTTTTAAAATTCAACCTTAAAAACTATTTTAAAATATTAAATTCAAATATCTGTGACTTAACCTGATTTCCTCGTGAAATCCATATTTGTGTGTGTATAGTGTGGTCCAGGGGTTTTACACACAATAGTGCACCAACATCAACCATTATAGATTCAAACACAGAAATATAGATAAGCGGTATAATCTATAAAGCTTATCTTTATTTATAGACCATGGATGAATAATATAAGTTCATCACATATAATAAATTACATCACAGATAATTAATTTCATCGTAGATTAAATTACATCACAGTTCATGAAACAAAATAATTCATATCACACATTATCACAAATCAAGGACATCAATCAATTCAAAGCACTCCACAGAATCCTAATATCCATGAGTTATATCAATTAATTATCTGATTTACTTAAATCAGATAAATTACTTATGAATAAATTTCTAATTCTGGTTAATTAATCATTAATTAATTACAAACCATTTTGATTAATTACTCTTTAATCATTAATTAACCTTTAAATTAATTTATCACATTAATTATTTATCCTTAATTAATTAAAATAAGTGATTATTCTTAATCACTTATCATTATTAACTATAAATTAACTAGCAATTAATTTATCTTAATTAATTACCTTAATATATTAGAAATTAATTCACCTTCAATTATTAATTTATTAATTAGCCTTTAATTAAATCCTTTAATTAATTAACCTTTAATTAATTAATTATTCTCAAATTAATTACCTTAATTAAAAAATCACATAAACTAATTATTAATTAGTAATTAATTATTTAATTAATTATTACTTCCATTCATCAAATCCTTTCTAATTAATTATCTAACAAGTAATTAATCACTTTGTTAATTACTCTTAATCCTTTCATTAATTAGTTAGTCTTCAATTAATAAATACATTTAAACCTTTAATTCTTTAATTAATAACACAAGTGATTAACCCTTAATTACTTCCACCTAATCACTTTCATAAAGTAATTATCTTTTACTTTGTTAAACAATTTCCTTTCACCTAATTACCTCCAATAATTAATTACTTAATTACTTCACCAAGTAACTTAACCAAATTAAATCATAAGTGATTATCTTTAATCACTTAATCAATTATCTAACTAATCATTTAAATTTAATTAAATGATCCCTTAACTTCTTATATTTAAAAAAAAATCCTTAATTAAGAAAATCTTTATCTTAATTAAATCATTTCTATTAACTAATAACTTTTTGATTATTAATAATAATTGAATTATCTTAATTATTTTCACAAATTTATTTATCTTCAATTAATCAAAACTTTTAATTTCTTAAGATAAATCTTCATTATAATTTGATCTCTAAATCTTTATCATTTAACTTTACTTAAAATAAAATATATTAGAAATCAATTATAATTAAAACAATTTAAAACATTCAAATTAAAACTTTAAATCTTTAAAACTTCCCAAACTTATTAATTAAATTTAATACAAACTTTATTTCCAAAATCCACTTATTTTATTTTAAAAACTTTCATATTTTAATATATATAAAACTTGTTTAAAATTTAATTTTGAAACCAATTAGTTTTATAAGTAAAACTTATTTAACTTTTGTTTTTAAAACTCTATTCCAAAATCAAATTTCTTTGTTTCAAACTTTTTAAAATATTGCAGTTAAATTTAAAAACTTTTAAAAACTTTCTGAACCAAACTAAAATCCTGCTCAAAATAAAACCCGAGCAACCCACTATAAAATCTCGCGTTTACCCCGAGTCTCCCAAACCCTTCACCTGCTTCGAGTAAAACTCGACTTCCCCTGAACAAAACCCCGAGCAACTCGCTTCTTCCCCAAATCCAAACTGCAGATGCACAAAACTGTGCACATCAACGTGCACAGCGCCGCCGAACGTCGGTGAACTCCCCTCTTGCCTCCGTCAAGTTGACTTCAACCAAGACGACTTCATCGATCAACTAACTTCCTCGATTCATTCAAGAATCGAATTCAACTATCTGAACCCAACATCTCGAAAACAAACATCACCAGGAAGTCGACCACCACGACAACCCCGGCCTCGAGAAACCCCACCACCTTAACCGTAGCTCACCCACGACCTCCAGAACCTACGGCATCACGTGCGGTCGTCTCCGGTTTCTTCTCGATGCCGCGAATTCCAATAGAACAACGACGACATCCATAGGGTATAAAACCCTACTTTCTCGATTTACGGTCATCTCAATCAGTAATAAAATTCCAGAGCATTTCTGATGATCTACAACATCCCCTTGACCTTCATGCTCAACCCCGACCTCCAGTTCACCGTCGTTCGCCACCAATTGGCCATTATGCCCAAAACAGTCAAACCACGAATTCACACTAAATACTAATCTAAAAATCGTGATTCAACCATTAAAAATCATGATTTAGCATCACGAATTCAATTAGGTAATCAAAATTTAAAATTGTTTTGATAAATTTTTGACCCAAATTAAGAATTTACTGTAAATTCAAAAATTAAGAGCCAATTATTCACTTAAAAAACCTGTAATTGTTTTTAGATGATAGATTACTTGATTACAAACAACTTTTATTTACAAATCAAAGTCCAATTCGAATTCAAAATCTAGTTATTGAATTTATTATAAAATTGTAAACCTGTTATTTTACACAGAGCATATGTTTTAACTTCGCAGGAAATCAATTTTTCACAATTCAAACATGAATCTAATTTAAATCAAATATTTCATATAACTTCATGATAGCCATCACAAGAACAAGATGAAATCCAAAATTAAAACTGCTTTTAAAATTTCATTTACTCACCTTATATGCAGAGAACAGAAACTATAATTTTGTTTTCCAAGCTTATTGAATTTTCTTCTGCATGCTGAAATATTTGAATTGATTGATTGTAGTTTTACACCTTGTTACTTGATTGAATTGGAAAATCTGAAGATCTTGCATTTTATTTTGAATATCCAGATTTATTTCTCCCTTTTGTTTTCAGATTTTTGATTTGTATTCATTTTTGTGTTTTGGTTGAGATGAAGAAAAGATTTAGTTGAGGATGAAAAGAAATAAATCTCTTATTCTTATTTTACAATTTTAATTAAATTAAATTATTAAGAGAATGACACTTGTCTCCCTAAGTTCCAATTATCTTACACATATACACTCTTATTTACAATTGTCATTAACATATATTAATAAGTTTACAAGTGTTTTAATATTTAATTAATATTTTAAATGTTATTTTCTTATTTATAAATTTATTTAAGTTATGAATAAGTAATTATGTAATATTTATATGATTATAAAATGTGTACTTATCTTTTTAATAAACAAGTTTTAGATTTTAATAAGTATAAAAGTGACTTCATGTAAACATTTATTAACAAATAACTTATGCTTTTGATTCAATTTATATAACATATGTTTATATGCTTGAGAAATCTATTTTAATTTAACTCTTTATATAAAAATTTTAAAACAAACTTATCTTATGTTAAAATTTTAAAAGGAAAGAATATTAAAACAATTAAACTTTTTAATTTAAATCTTATTTAAAACTCAGGTCCAAAATATATGTTTATAATAAATAAGAAATTATTCTTGTTATTAAAATTTAAATCTCAAATATCATTTTTTTTTAAAGTATTAAGTCAAATTTAAATGTTCAAATTAAATTCTTATTTATAACAAATGATTTGAAAAGTTATTCATTACAAATAAATATTTATATGTTAGTTAATATAATTTTTAACACATTTATATTTTTAAACTTAAGATATTAAACTTATTAACAAATACTTATTTTAAAATTTTCATCTCAAACTTAAGCAATCATACTTATTATATTTTTGTTTCAAATAAAATTTCTTTAAGTCCAATTAATTTCAATATATTAACATTTGAATTTCAATTTCACATTTTCAAATTATATTTAAAATTAACATCTATAAACAACTAATATTTATTTTGAAAAACTCTATTAAATCCACAAATTAGTTTCAAAAATTAATTCAATTATCAAATTAGACTGGGTTAAAATCCAGGGATGTTACAATAATTGTGCCACCGGTCCACCATTTCCCTTCCTTCTTTAACTGATTCAAGTTAAGTTTTATTAAACATTACTTTTGATAAGTAAATGTACTCCGAGTGCTTATCACATTATATTGCTTAATTTTGTAATTAGATGATTTAAACCTTTATTCACATAATTAATCCTTTAGCTAATCATTTATTAATTTATGGGGTGTTAGATGCTTCCCCTTGTAGGAATTTTGTCATCAAATTTCAAATAAGGTACGATAATGATTCCTAGGCTTTCCCATACCCACTCTTGCATATGCACATATAAGCTATGTACCTATGCATTTTAAACAAAATGTAATAGTGCATTTACTAATACATACCAAAATCAACCATGATATGATATATATGGTTTACAACAAACATACCAATATGTATGCTAATCTAAACAAACGACTCAAGATAAGTTTTCTTGACTTTACTATCCATCTTCCAAGTACGATCATCTCAGTCCTCTACTACATCTGGAAAAGCTTCGCAGCCTTGTTCCGAAGCTTTTTCTCATCCTAATCTATAATTCGAATGGGTTCCTAACATAGATTATATTTGGCACAATAATGAAGTCTTCCATTTCTCTTGGAATATCAACATCCTTAGCGTCTCATACATACTATGTGCTACATGGAACACATTATGACCCTGACAAAAGTGCTCAGCAATTCAACTATATAAGATGCTTTGCTAGTTCTCACTATATCGAAAATGGCTAGCATATCTCAGCACCAACTTTTCAGCCTTTTCAAATCTCATAGTGCCATGCATTAGGGACATTTAACAAATACATGATCCTTTGGATTAAATTCTAATTCCTTTTGTCTTTTATCGGCATAACACGTCTTCCTTGGTTGAGCATCCTTCATCCTTTGTTGAATCAAATCAACCTTTTTAGAAGCATCTCTTACATGATCCGATCCCAAAAAGGGTCTATCTCCTATTTTGCACCAATTCAATGGCGACTTACATGGTCTTTCATACAACACCTCAAAAGATGTCATCTTAATACTGGACTAGAAACTATAATTGTATGAAAATTCTACTAAGTGCAAATGATCTTCTCAAGATCCACCAAAGTCTAATACACACGCGATCAACAAATCTTCCAGCATTCGTCTACCCTCTTGTTCTAGCCATCGATCTGTGGATGGAAGGTGGTGCTTATATACTATTTCGAACCTAAAACACTATGTAAGCTCTACCAAAACTCACTAGCAGGCAATGGGTCTTGGTCACTGAATATAGTATTTGGAATTCCGTTAAGTCTCACTATAGTCTTAACATATATTGAGCCAACTTAGCTATGATCCTTGTAGACTTCAGCGTAACGAAATGGGCACTCATAGTCAGTCGATCTACTATGGCTCATACACTTTCGTCCCCTGCCCTAGTACTCGACTAACTATCAAAAAAGTTCAGCAAAACCGAGTCCTACTTCCATACCAGAACTTCTAAAGGATGCAAAAGTTCACTAGACTTTAATGTTCTTTCTTAACCTATTGGCATGTGAAACATCACTTCACACATTCCCCAACATCTCTCTTCATTCCTTCTAAGTAAAAGCTCTGCTTTATACCTCGGTACATTTTTGTAACCCTTAGATGAATCACCAACTTTAAATGATTGCATTCGTCCAAAACCTACTTCTGAAGGTCTCCGCTATTCAGAACATATAATCTTCCTTTTTTCTTCCAATGCCTACCCTTATATCAATACCAAAGTTCTTCAACTCTTCGGTATTGATGCCACTCTTCTAGACATTAATCCTCTTAGCAAATAGTAGTCCCTTTTTTCGTCCTTGAGAAATTTTCTCCATGAGAGCTAGATGCACCTCAAAGCACGACAATGCCCCTAGAGCTCTACTTGGAACAACACTTGACCGAAAATGCATATTACAAGTGGCCAGTCTACAAAAGCATTCCACTCTTCAATCATGTACAACACATGACTCTACTGCTTTCGGCTCATGGCATCAACAACCATATTCCCCTTCCCTACTTGATTCCAAATCCATTTGATGCCAAAAATTCCATCCACCTTTGTTGCCTCATGTTCAACTCCTTCCAAGATAACAAATATCTCCAAATCTTTAACATAAAGATACCACTATTAACTCTAAATCATGGGTTGGATAACGAACCTCGTGGGTCTCAACTGCCTAGATGCGTAAGTTATAATCTTACCTTTTGCATGAACAATACTCTGAACCTTGATCCTAAAGGACCCATGTACACTACCATATCTTAATTCCCCTCCAATATTACTAAAATAGGAGCTTCTTTTAGTCAAAGCTTCATCTCTCAGAATGCTTCCTCGCACTCCCTCATCCCAACGTACCTTTCATTTTTTGGGTAAGTCCGGTTGGTGGTGCTGCTATCCTATAGAAGTCCTTAATGAATCTTTAAAGAATATAGCCAAAACCAAGAAACTCCTTACCATGGTAGCAGTCTCTAATCTCTTTCAATCATTCAGAGCTTCAACTTGCAAAGGATCTACAACTAATTCCTCCTTCAAAGCCACATGGCCTTGGAACTTAATCTCATGCTTCCAAAAATGACGTTTGAATTTTTTTGCCTTCAACTTATTTTTTCTGGAGATCTCTATTACTAGTCTAAGATGAACTCCATGATCTTGCTCATCCTTAAAATACAATAAGATTTCATCTATATAGGCCAACATAAATCTATCCAACTGATCGTGAAAGACTCAGAGTAATGACCCCATTGCTATGTTAAGTTTAGCAAAGAACATCACAATTAATGTCATCTTCTAATCTGGAGAATACGGCTGGTTAAGGGCAATCGAATGTGATTATATCTTTGTACTAATACTAACACATTTTATTTACCATTTTGAGGATTTGAACTGAAAATTTAACGTGTGCAAATTAATACAAAGTAATAAACACACTGATTAAAAATATTCGGAACATTCTATAATATAGAAATCATAATTAGAGTCACAAATTACAGCGGACTAATATACAACATATTTCATAATAACATGTGAGCCTACAAAATGTCAATACTATACTCTCTTTAATATACGTTAAATCTCATACACTATATCGGGTACAAATAACCACCGAATAATATACATGACATAGATACTAAATGTCAATAAACATAATGATGAAGTAAATTGAAACTATTAAAATAGTCCACTCCAAAGCTAACCCAAAATCCTAGAGTCGATAAGTCCCGGTATCTATAAAGTCTCAGCCTGACCCGAGTATTATAAAATAAACGGGTCAAACTATATCTAATAAAATGGCGAGATATCGATGTCATGAATATAGGATTTAATCATAATTAATTCATTTTAACTACGCCTAGCCTCAATAATAAAGGCATATCAAATAGAATCATAAATTCCAAATTCCAATTATGATTCAACTATAAAATTAAATCATATCAAAATATGCCTAAAACCAATCAATCAAAATAAGGCATACTAACCTAAATCGCCATCTAAAATCCATATCAGTATAAGGATTAACAATAAAATAAGCCATAATAAATATGCCAAAACAAAAATCATATAATACTAAGGCACATTAATCTCAATCACCATTTCATAAACTCTATCAAGTCTTTTATAGACTATCATCGCAAAATATGATGGCAATCATCTCAAAATTATCGGAGCCATAAACCAATATCAAAACCAAGATGCTTCGATGAACAAAGGAAATGATCATTCGAACACTAAACAAAACTATAATGATAGTATCCCATCTCGATCAAAGTGCAAAAAGGCGACGCCTCAGCCGGAGGCTCACTATGTAGACTTCATGAGTGCATCGGAAAACTAGACGACACCATTTGTCCAAAACTGTTGGTCACCGAAAATCTAGACGTACCAACAAGATTGATAGGTATGTTGTGGAAACCAAAGTGAGCTATAACTCAAATAAGATGGAGGCCATTGGAAAACTATGAGGTCATGTCCTATAATCATGAATAAGTAACTGGAAAACAAAACGAACTTGCTTATCAAAATATAAAGTTTGGACCATAGCGACCTAGGGATCTATCTGCTCTAAACGCCAAATACCCCAAGTAGAACACAACCCACAAGTGTCAAACACTTTCAATAGTAATTAATTGAATATCGATCAAACACCCCATAAATATCCGACATTATTCGAATATTTACTAAAAGTTAGTAAATTCCACTCAAACTCTATTTAAAAAATTATAATAATAAAAAAAGAATTACAGAAATGTCTCATACCAATCCGACGATTCAATCTTTTATTAAAATTCTTTGTTTCATAGAATAGCACGAAATCTCATTAAAATCTCAATCCGTGATAAATAAAATTGAAGAGTTTTAAATTAATTTTGTATATACAAAAACATAATTTTCCAAAATAACCTTTAGATCCATAAAGCCATTTTAAAGTAGAGTTGCTTATTTACAAAAGCTTTCGGAACTCTTTCCAAACATTTAAACCTCTTTATTTTACTAAAATCCCTTGAAACTGAAAATAGTACTTTCATAACAGCTTTTGTAAAATAATACTATATTTTTCCTTTTGCTTCTATAATAGTTCCAAAATTTTATATACTTAAAATAGAAAATTTGAAAAGGTTTTATAATCAAATTTTAATCATTTTAAAAAAAACTTTGAATAGAAATTTTGAAATAGGAAATAAGTTAAGAATATAAAATAATTTGACTATATTTTATAAATTAAATTCCAATAAGGATCAAAATAGATTAAAATTTATTTTTGAAATTCTATAGAATATTTAAACAATTCAAACAATAAATCTATCAAAACATCTAGAGCCAACATCACTCTAAAAATACAAATCCATAATGTGAAATTATTTAGCGACCCGAGTTTCTTTCTGACATCTTTGGTCACACAAACAGTGTATATACTTCTATATAACTTAAAATAATTTAATTTGAAAATGAACGGAACTCCGTTTGCAAATTTGCTTCTTTTAACCGACATAACACCAAACAAAGAAATCTTATCTACATCATTCGACAAATTAGATAAATCACAATATGCAACCAATTGAATTCATATCATGCAATTTCCGTGATTTCATTCAATTACTACCATATACTTATGTATTTCTTAACCCAAACAAGGCATGCAAAAAGGATATAATTATAAAGATATAGATGAGTGGATTAGTAGAATAACTCACTGATTCAAAGAGTAGAAGAGAACATAGCAGCAAAAAATGCAACTTTTTGGCCCGTGCTTGCGCTTATGCCTCGATGTCGACCCCGCCAACCATCCTCAACCTGATGCCTACGACCACTTGCACTGCTCAGAGTTGCCAGCAACCTCGCCTGGTCATTGTCCACTCAAAACCAGTCGCCCATGACCACCATGCCGACTCAAGCTCCTCCGCCTTTGGCCTAAAATCCATGTGCACTTCCTACCATCACCAATCACCGTCCTTTACGCATCATCGCACCACCTTTGCTCTGAATTTGGCCTCGCCCCCATGCTGCCGTCCTCAGCTTGTCTTTGCAGCCTCCTCAACTCGTTTGCTGTTTTTTTTTCGAATTTTGACTTTCATTTTAGGTTTATGAAATATAAGGAATGTTATCCTGCCTTTTGGTCAAGGCCAGTATATCAAGAAATAGGCTAAAAAGGATGGAAATCACTATTAGAGATTGATTGAAAACAAGGCTGTGATCGATGTCGCCAAAATTTGACCGGGCTTCAATCAAGACATGATCGATTGGGAATGATGCACAAGGCTAGGAGAGGCTACGTTTCAAATTTCAGATCAATCGGAGTTCGTATGCTCAAGATATGATCGACGCAAATCACGCCTCAACTATTCGTATCCATCAGTTGAAAGTTCTTATTCGTATCCATCAGTCCTCAACTGTTCGTATCCATGAACTAAAAGGTCTTATTCATATTCATCAAGCCTCAACTGCTCGTATCCATCAACTGAAAGGCCTTGTTCGTATCCATCAAGTCTCATCTGTTCGTATCCATCAACTGAAAGGTCTTATTTGTATCCATCAAGCTTCAACAGTTCGTATCCATCGACTGAAAGGTCTTGTTCATATCCATCAAGCTTCAACAGTTTGTATCCATCGGCTCTATTGGTTTGTACCCATCAAGTGGTCGTCATTTCTATCCATCACGATCGATATGAATAGTGCAATGGCGATCGATACGAACAAGGCAGAGGTGATCGATACGAACAAGGTAGAAGTGATCGATGCAAAGGAGACAGCCTTCCAAAAACACGAACTTGCATCGATCATATCTCACAATCTACAAGTTCAAATGCCACCAAATTTTCATAGGAACTTGCGTACAACTTAAAAAATATTCGTGATCGATCTCGACTCAATCGGGCAAGATCTTGATCGATACGAAATCCATTCGCATCGACCACGGATCGAGTCAAAATCGCATGTGATCGATCGCATGGGCCCATGCATGTGCCTCAAGAGGTCTCTCGAGATCTGAGCGAGATATTTGCAGAATGCTATAAATAGCATCCCAAAGTCTATGGAAAAGAGACTTTTTATCTCTTCTACGTCTAGACTCTGCCGGATTCATCATTGTATTCAAAATTTGCTGTTATAATCATTTGTAACCCATTGTAGTCAGCAAGCAAACATCAATAAAATTATCAACTTCAAAGTGGATGTTGGCTGGATTGCCAAACTACTATAAACTCTGTTTTCTTTACTACTTTCCTCTTAATTTTCGAGCATTCTTCATTTTTAATTCCCTACGTACTTGTTATCTGTGATCTGTGATTGTGAACTGGTGCTTTCATCGTTAATTGGATATTTGTGACCAATTTTGGTGCAAACAATGAATAAGGGAAATGAGGAGAAAGCAGGTTTGAGGAATAGGTGGAGTGGTTCCCTTTAGTTGTGGTACGGGCTTTCGAATTTAATGTAATATGTTTGTTTATTCTTTTTTTCCTTCTTTTAAATTGCCCTTCTTTCCTTTGTAAAAAAAAATTGATTATATCAGTCTATATTTCATTTTACACAAGACGTTCATAACTACGTAATCCCATTCAATTCAATATCGTTTCAATCTATTTAATCATTCATTGCATTATTATAAAATAAGTTTATTCTTTTTCAAATTTTCAATGAATTTTTTTTATTCCCCAAAAATAAAAATCCTATGAAATTGAATTCGAATACTTTTATTCAAGTAAACTCATTTAATCTTAAGGCTTCGAGAACAGGGTTATCACACTCGGTTCTTGAGGTCTACTTAGAATGCTTGAGCATTAATAAACCAAAAGGGCAAGACTAACTACTCATATCAGTAATATCTTGACTTTAAATGCGATTAAAGGAATACTCTCTTCAACATCTCTTAGGTGACGGAACCTTATGCCAAATCTAAATGTAAGAATACTCTAGCTCCACTTAACTAATCAAGTAGATCACCTATCCTCTGCAATGGATACCGATTCTTCACTACCAGGTCATCTAGCTTCCTATAGTCAATACGCATCTAAATTGATCCATCGGACTTCCTCACAAATACCGCAAAATCTTCCCATGGTGAACTACTTGGTCTAGTGAAACTCCTATGGTTAAGTTCCACCAACTGCATCTTTAGCTCTTACATTTCCTTAGGTGGATCCTACAACGCGGTCTACTAACAGGTTGTGCCCCCAGTACTAAATCAATGTAAAACTCAATTGCTCTTTTCGAAGGTAAATCTATCACTAGTTCAAAGATATCTAAAAATTACCAAACCAAAAAATTATATCTATCTCCTCTTCATGACTTTGCATCACACATAATGAAACACCAGACCTTCGCTTCGTCTCGTCCAAGGATACTAAGACCCTATCTCTTCCTTTTGGGTTCCGTAGGGTAATGATTCTCTTGACACAATAAATGTTGGCATCATTTTGTACTATCCAGTTCATACCCAAACACCATACCATCAAAGTCAAACAAAAATAGGCTATAAGAAAACAAATGATCACAAGAACAAATTCTATATCTATGCACCTTGACCCGAGAGTGGCATATCTGCAAATAGGATTGACCACCTACAAAGAAGTAACTAGGTAGGTAACATCTAACCCTACTCTATCAACCGCATCCCTAGTAATGAAAGAACGTGTACCTCCAGTATCAAATATATCTCTAACTGAAGAACTAGAAATTAAAATCATACCCTAAGTACCACACCATTTCCTTTCTCATTAGCTATTGGTCCTGTTGATGGCCCCTCCAAAGCAAATAATCTTGCCTACTTTAGATTTGGACAATCTGTGATATCCCGGAAATTTGGGCAATATAAATTTAATAATTTGTGTTATAAATTTAATTTGATTTGATAATTTTAATAACAAATTTGGAATTTGATTTAATAATCATGTTTTAATAAATATTTAAATTAAAATATTTTATCTTTTTGAATAAATAAATTGTTTCTGTTTATAATATATATATATTTGTAAATATTGTAAATTGATAAATTTTGATTTTTGAATTTAGTAAATAAATTAATTTTCTAACTCTAATTTATATTTGATAAATTGGAGATTTGATTTAAATTTAACATATAACTTTTCAAAGCAATTCAAATAAATAATTATATGGTTTATATTAAAGGAAAATCTTATCTGTTTAAATTTATATTTTTAATTAACTTAAATATGAAGTTAAATTTGATTAACATCAAAGTTTTGCTTTATTTTCTTTTTTAAAAGTATTGCTTGAAATGTTATATAAGAATTTAAAACACAATTTACTTATGGTTTTAATATATTGAGTGATAAAGGAAATTTATAATCTCATTTATGAATTATTTAATATTGTTTAATTGGTTATTTTTGAATAAAAATTATAATACTTAAATTCTTTTGAACATTAATAGATTTGTAGTAATAGGATTTGTTATTTTAAAATTTAATAGAGTTATATATGCATATATATGACTTGATTTTAAAATTGGAGTTTATAATTTAATTTAAATTGGAATTCAATGTTTTAAAAATTTAAAAGAATAAACACTTAAAAATATTTGAATAAGCTTTTGTTTATAACTCGTTTTGTTTTGATTTCTAAAATTAAAAGAAAATAAAATTCATTTATATATACATATGGAATAAAATAAGTTAAAGTACTTATAAACAATTTAAATTAAAATTTAAAACACTTTTAATATACATGTGTAAGTTTCTTAAGAAATAAATTGACATGTGTTAGTCATATAATAAACTTAAGTGACAAATGTTTAAATGTAAACAAGTGTAATGTTTAAGATTTTCTTTTTCATTTTATTTCTAATAAAATCAAAATATACTTATACAAATACATTTCCTCAAAGATCATTCTTCCTTTCCATTTTTATTTTTTCAAATCTTAAGATTTTCAGCCATGAAAATCTGAAGCTTTCATCTTCAAATCAAAACCCATGTTTCCACTTACCAAAATAAATCATAATAACCTGATCATCAAATTCTACAATTCTTAAACCTGAAATCAATTTGCAACTCTAAAAAAAAGAAAAAAGAATTCAAACCTGCATGCAACTATGCCTGCAGTCCTCTGTTTGAAAACCATAACCAAAACCTGCATATTTCTTTTCTGGGAAGCATGCAAATGGATATGGTAACTGCATGAATCAAGGGGACAAAGAAATAAATCTGCAGTTTTAAAGCAAATTCAAGATGAGACTTTAAATAGGCAACTGCAGTATTAAGTAAAAGGGGGAAACATGCATGCACTATTAATCTCAAGCTTGTCAAAAACTTGTGCTCTGCCTCCATAAAACCCAGGTGAGTAACAATTTATACTAAATGAAATTAAGTAGGAATCTAGTTGCTGATTCACTCTAGAAATTAAATGCATGTCTGCCTTTTTGAAGTTTATACTGGTGAATATAAATGCATGTTTATTGTAATGCATGCTGTAGGAAATTTTTATTCTGTTTCTTTGATTCAGGATCTAGATTTGAATTTAAATTTCATTTCAGGTGATTTAGTATGTGTTAAGATTTAAGTTTCAAAAACAATATGGTGGAGATACATAAGCTAAGTTTAAAATTGTATTTAGTATGAAATTTCTGTAATAACTATCTGGAAATTTAGAGATTGTAGAAAATTCTTATATAAGTAAAAAAAAAAATCAAACCATCTGAATTTTTGTAATTTAAGTATATGAACATGTTACAAGATCCAAGAGGTGAATTTTAAAACTAAAGTTTTAAGTTTTAACAAGTATGAATACAAACCAGAAAGTGTTACTGAGAAAAGGAAAGAAGAAGAAAAAAATTAGTATGGCCTCTAGAAAAAAACAATGAACAACAAAGTAATTCTGTTATTAACAAGAATTTAATTCTTAAATTTCTTTGATTTAAGATTATCAATATGTTACCTGATTCAAAACTTGAATTTTAAAATTTAAATTAGAACTTTTAGTTTGTTTTTGATTAAGAAATTCTGGTTTAACCAGAATTCTTAACTTGGGTTGATTCTGTCGATCTAAGGAGATTTGGTGGCCACTGATGTTCCTGGTGATAGAATGGTGATAGGAGAATTTAGGAAAAATGGTAATTGAGGAATCAATGCAGTGTGGAAGTAGTGACTAAGGATTAATGTATATAACCCTAGTTTTACTGTGTTCAAGTGATTTGATCACTGTGATCAAACTAAGTGACTGAGCTTTACCTGATTTGAGGTGAAGTTAGCTGGGGTGTGGAGGAGTCTATGGCCGGAGGTGGTGTTCCTCTGATGGTCGGAGCTTGGGCGGTGACGCAATTTCCAGGTTGTGACTTTTGTTCCTGTTCGAGCTCGAGTGCTTGATTTCGATTTAGGGCTTTTGTAGTTAAATTGAAGGTGGATTTGAAGTGTGGTGATGTCCGATGACTTGCGTAGGGGGTCGTGATGGGTCGGAGAGGGTCGCCGTGGTGGTGCAGGTGCACAGTGAAGTGGCGTGTCAGTTGTTTACTTTGGGAAGAAGGGGGTTTGTGTTTTACTCGGGATTGCTTCATGTTTTGCTTGAAGGAATTAGTTTGGGGACTCGAAGAATTTGATGTGAGGCTCGGGTTTTTAGTTTTGTTACATGGTTTGGTAACCTGTAGCACAGGTTTGTATAAACCTGTTTTATATTTGAGATTTAAATATATTTTAGGATGAAATTGTTATTCGAGTTACTTAAGTTGCTTGAGTCAGCTCGGGCTAATGATTGAAGTTTAGAAATTGTTATGTTTCAAATTTCAAATTTGAATTTGAAATATAAAACAAAGATTTAAATTAAGTTTTAAATCTAATTTAAAATTATAGATTCAAGTTGAATTGAATCTTAAAATTTGAAATGATTAAGTTTTTAAATTCAAATTTTCTTTAAAATAACTTTGAAAGAGTTTATTGTTTAAAATGTTTTTAAAGAATTTGAATTTGGATTTGAAAATTGAAATAGGTAGTAATGTTTAAATTTGTTTCAAATCTAATTTTGAATCTTTGGTTTAAATGAATTTAAGTTTTATAAATTTAAGTGTTTAAAACCAAATTTGAATGATAATGTAAAATTTATATGGTTTTAATTTAAAAAAAAGATATTTGTTTAACTTTTGTAAAATTTCTTTTATAATAAAAGTATTATTGTCAAATAAGGATTTTAGATTGATTTTAAAATTGTTAAAGTTAATAACAATTAAATGTTTATATTTCATTTAATTATTAGGGTAATTAAATGAATAATTAATTTATTTAAAAAATTAATAAAATGCTAATTAAGGGTTAATCATAAGGGTTTAAGATTAATTAATTTTAAAGTAATTAACTTGAAATTAAGATAATTAATTAAATAAAATTAGTTTCTAATTAATGATTAATAATTAATTAATCAAATAACTAATGGATTAATTAAGTTTTAATTAACACTTAGTTATTTAATTAATTTGGAATTAATTAATGGATTAATTAATGATTAATTAATTTGAAATTAATAATGATTTAAAATAAGTTAATTATTTTAGAAAATAATTAATGATTTGTTAATAGTTAATGAAGTTCACTAACTAAGGATTATTTAATAATTAATTAATGTGATTAATTTTAATTATTAATTAGATTTATTAATTTAAGGATAATCAATTGTGTAAGTTATTAAGTACAATTACTTATGGAAGTAAGTAAGGAATTAATTACTTATTGTAATTAATTGAGTTTAATTTGATTAGGTTAAGTTAATTAATTCAGTTTAATTAATTTAAATTAATCATTTGATGGTTTGTGAAGTATAAATACTTAATGTAATTAAATGAAGAGAAGCTACTTAGGAAAGTAATTAATGAGTAATTACTATATGTAATTAATTGAAGGAGATTTGTTGATAAAAGCAATTTGAGTATAATTACTTGTAAATTAATCAAGGATTAATTAGAGATAATTAATTAATGAGTAATTAATTTATTTGGTGAAGTAATTAAGGGTAAATAATTACTGAATGAAGTTAATCAAGGGTGATTAACAGTTATGATTTAAATAAAGATTAAATTACTTAATGGAATTAATTTAATTTGAAAATGTAATTAGAAGATCATTAATTTTTTTATAATTAATGATGTAATTAAGATTGAGTTAATTAAGATTAACTAATCATTAATAAGTGATTAAAGGTAATTAATTTTAGGTAATTAATTAAGGAAGTAATTAAAGGTTAATTACTTTATTTGGATAAATATAATTAATTTAAGAAATTAATTAGTAAATAATTACTTGAATGTAATTAAGAGTTAATTAATCAGGGATGATTAATTAAAATGAATAATTGGATGATGATTAATTATTTGATTGATAATTAATTAATAATGATAAGCAAGGATGATATTGGTAAAGTAATTAATTTAATTTACTTTAAATTAATGGAATGATGTAATTAATTTAATTCATTTTAAATTAATTATATTTGGGTGTGGTTAATCATTGCTTATATGGTTGGTTAGTGATTGTTGCTTTGGATGGTTAGAATCTCAGATATGAGATAGGTAATGTTGAGTGATTTGAATGCATTGGTTGCATGGAGATATTGATATAGATTATCTTTTTGAATAATGATAATATGGTTTATCTGATATGATGATAATGTTGATTACCTGTTGTGTATATGTGATTTATCTATTTGGACATATAGATAATTGGATTGTTTTAAACCTTTAAAACAACTTGGCCTTAAAAGACATGCTTTGGATTTCGATGAGACCGGGATCGGGTTTCCATATTTGGATATCCGAAAACCATATCGTTTCCAAATAACGTTAGGTCGTTAATCCAAGTGGAGCGAGTGAAGACTCGAGGTGTAAGGGCTATACGTCAGTATAACTCTATGGGTGATTCCTTAATGAGTTTGACGGAATAGTACTTATAGATTCGAGATGGCGAATCAGAGCGCAAGGGCTATGGTCGTTGACTCTGAGGGCGATTCCAATAATGAGTGCAACGAGATAGTGCCTTCGGTTTCGTTCGAACCCGGAACGAACTTGTATGGATTGAATGCTTTCAGAACATCGTCAGGTGGACGATGAGCATTCTAAGATAATGTGTCCTCTAAAGGTAATCGTAGCCTCAAGCCTCATCAACCGGGAATGGCTAAAACAGGGGAGGTGCAGCAAGGCTTCGTGGGTCGCACCCACTGGAGAGCAAGATTGATCCCTGTCTAGAGGTCCCTTTTTATTCGGCTTAGTGGGCAGTTGTCAGTGTACACCAACTGCGGGGTTGTCTTGTTCGGAACTATTCAGTAAGGAATGGGTCCGGCTTTGTGTTGCAGGGGAGTGGGAGTACTCCTCGGTACGGTGACCTAGGCCACGTACTGTGACGGGCGGTACCCCAGTAGCCATGCCATTGTATGGAATCCAAAATCCAATAAGTGCCAACGGTTTTGATTGTATTACCCACTTTTGTGGCTAGTAGCTGGAATTTAATAATGTAACAATTTCGGCTATTTCTTATTTATTTGAAAACCCAAGACACTATTATAATATCATCGGATTTCCTATCAAATGTTTTGGTTAGCGTAAGGTAAAAACTTTTCCATGTTTATGTGTGGGAAGTCTTACGTGATACCTTTCTTTTAAAAGGTTTTTCAAAGTTAAGCAACTTTAACCTGTTACTCACACCAGACCCATGTCTGACCCAGAGTTTATTCTTTGTTTTCTTAAACTCTTGGGTACTCAAATTTTTACGAGTAGCCAAGGGATTCAGGTTAGCTTTGACGAATATTGGAGTAGTAATGGAGCAGGAGGCTTCTGCGTTAGATATATAATATTCCGCTGTGTGTTCTGAGTTGTCTTCGGATTGTATTATGTTGTAAATACTAGACAGGTGTTTATAACTGTCTAGTATGTGTTGTATATCTGTGTACTCTGATAGTGGTTGTAAACTATGTAGTATTTTATGTTGTTAATATAATTTATTTGTTCCGCTGTTGAGATTCTAGTGTTGTTTCTTCTTTCTCTTCTTTCTTTTCTTCTCCAATCCCTTTCTTTCTTAATTGATGATGCGACTTCCTGGAGTTTGGAAGTTGGGTCGTTACACAATCCTTCTTATTATGGCCTGGCTTGTCATAATTGATGTTCTTATCTTTGGCCATCCCAACTAGCTGCGGACACTTTGATGCATAACGCCACTTCTATCCATAATTATAAAATGTAACTTTCGAGATATCCTTTCGGCCATCTTCCTCTTGAGTCTTTTCTCTCAGCTATTGCCTTTTCTTCCCTGGTTGGTAAGGATCCAACCTCTATTTTGTTCCAGTTTTGGCTTTGTCTGGACTCTCTCCTACTCTCAGTACGTATGATCATACTTTTGGGTCATATCTGCTGTGAACTCATAAGGAGATAATAGATGCACTATCACCTTATGATTCAACCCTTACTTCAAACCCATGATAAACTTCTCGTTCTTCCTCAGAACATATTAATCGGTTCTTGTCCATACTTTGCTAAGACATTGAACGTCTAGACATACTCTTCGATAAAAAGTACCTTTGTCTGATATTGTTGAACTCTCTTAACAACACACTTCTTCATGACAGAAATGTATTGATCCTCAAGCCTTTCTCGAAACTACTCCTAATCTATCTCTTTTTCAGTAGTCTCAACTGTCACTGCCACCAACCAATCCAAAGCATTTTCATGCAATTATTTGGAGGCTAGCCTTCTATTTTGCATATTAGGCATCCCTAAATCCCTAAAGATACGTCACTTATCTTTAGCCAATTTAACACTTCAACCAACAGCTCTCTATAGGTAAATGTTTTGTCTCTAATATTTCTGTAGTTCTAATTTAACTCCCGTCCTAGCTGTTGGTTTCAGCTTAACCACTTTATGGCTTGTTTTCTCTCATCATCTGCACCATGAACTGCCAAAACAACACATCCACATCCATTCCCACAAAAGTTGGGACAGTCGCACTCACGACGGCCGGAGGCACCTCTCTAATGTTACCTTCAATAGTTTGTGTGCATCATTCTCTCTCCCAGTTCTGCCTATTGTATCTCTTCCACTTCTTAAACTCATTTCTGTTAGGAAGGTCATCCTCAAGATCGAAAGGAAGAAAGCGATTTGGCAATAGAAAATATCTACTAAACTCATCTAGATCCCTACATAGAAAAATACAAATACATATTATAGTAGTGTATACCCTCCCCAAGGTGTTTGTTTTCTACTATCTACTCTTACCTAAACTTTTAATTGACTTTGTTTTACTTAATTGTTCCCTGAATTAAGCTCTAATACAAACTGTAACATACCTTATCTCGAGATCCTAGGACGAAAACCCAGTGTGCTGTAGTCACCATGGAATTATCTTTCGATAATTGATATAAGATTAGATATACCATGAAGTAATAAGCAGAGCATATCTATACTATTATATTATTATTGAGTTGCATTTCAAGAGCACACAGGCCCCTTCAATATTTCATGAAACGAATAGTCGCATTTTTTTAATCCTATATTCATTTTTTCATCCCGTTCCTATAAAAGACAATTTTAGATCGCTCTCCCTTTCTCTCTTCTCATCACAGCCCTCTCGCTAATTTCTCTTTTTATGCTAAAGAAAATTTCTTCCGTCTTTTGATTCTTCAGAGGAAAAATTTATTCCCCTGTTATTACCATAAGAAATCATGTCATCACTCTCTTTCTCCCCAATTTTTTATCCGTTCATTCTTCTTCATTTTTCAAGGTTTGCATTTTGAGAGTTTGGGCTTCCAACTCTTCCCCAAGATCCTTCCCTAAAGGAACTTTTTCAACAACATGCGGAAAGTCCAAAAAATGCATTTAATAGTAAGGCATTGAACTGCACTCCTGATCCATTTGAGCACCTCTTAAATTTGGTATTCTTTTTTCATGTGTTGTTTTTTATTTTTCCATTCAGTAATTTTAATCTCATTTACTAACTTTTATGGTGATTAAATTAGTCGCTTCTAATGTTAGGTTGTTATTTTGATCTTCTAATCTTCGCCAAATGAAATCTGGAACCTTAATAATATTTTTTTGATCCTTGTTATTATTATTTACTTTAATAAAGGTGATTGCTGACTAATAATGATGAAGTAAAATCTTATATGATTTGGCTGAAGGAGAATGGGTAACTGTTAGTTAACAAAAGTATTTCCATTTTACTATTTTGTAGAGTTATTAATGTGACTAAAAAAAAGAGGGACGATAAAGATGTTAAATTAGGCAATCAAATTAGATAATTCATATTTTTTTCATTTTGTCATCAAAGTAGTGAACATGGTTATATAAGCTTGCTTATGGAAAATATTACATATATACATATACATATACATATACATACACACACACAGATATATATATATATATATATATATATATATATATATAAAATTATACAAATATGATTTTATGTCATGCCTCGGCCTTAATATATTTCATGCTTCTGATTCCTCTAATTTTAGAAATCATTCAACTACCAATGAGCTAAAGTTTTGGTCTTTGTTTATAATGACAGGAAAACTGAATGGTTTCGAAGCTGTATGAAAGAATTTCAGACTATTCAAATTATATACTAAAAGATTGGACTTAAATGTACTATAGCCTTATGATTATTGGTTATTCATCAATTGTAACATTCAAACCACATACACACAAATACACTTCTAAGAACTTTGCAACTATTCCATGATTGGGGAAACACACTCAGATTTTTCCTAGAATTTATATGTCATCACTAATTTTTTGTCAACATAGCTATAATTTGAATAGCTACAATAGGTATCCTTTTTTCTCATTTTTTATCCATCTCATATAATTGCCTTCAATAGTGGAAATAATTAAAAAAAATTCTATGCAAATAGGGAGGAGCTAAGAGTACACAACTTATTGGCCAAGTGGTATCAAAAATCTTCCACTTGTTACTCCAAATAGTTGTAGAAGAGAATGTTAATGCACTTTCCAACGCAATCGACCTCTTCTACTTAAACTTAGATTGCTTAATTGTGTTAGTAAGTCAATTTACTTAATAAAATACATTTTTTCTCTTATTTCCAAATTCGTTTCGTGTTGCTACAATACATTAACTTTCCTAAACTTAGATTGCTCAATTGTGTTAGTAAGTCAATTTACTTAATAAAATACATTTTTTCTCTTATTTCCAAATTTGTTTCGTGTTGCTACAATACATTAACTTTTTTATACTCAAATCGTATTTTGAATATGCAAACTGTGTGAATTAATTGAGTAGAACATACTCAGCCAACTAAAATCTACTAATCTGATAAAATATAGTGTATAGTTTTGTTTAGTTAATTTTCCAAAATTATCAATTATCTTTTCATTTAGAACTAATTTTATAGCATTAATCAAGCTAACCATGTATCAAAAAAAGGTTCATATAGGAACCATGATCGAAAAAGTTTTTGTCATTTGATATTATCAATTATGCATGAAAATCATCCTATTGATTGTGTCCTTTTTTTCATTTTCCTAGTAAAAACATAAACATATGTTTTGGATATATAGTCGTGACTGGTAATGGCAGCATGGCAAACAGTTTACAGTTCTTTTTTTACATCATAATATTGTTAGATTAATGCATATTCCGATTTCTTACAAGGGAAAAAGAGAGATTTGACAATTATATCAGCTTTTGTTCACTTCGATGAATTAACATGCTCTATTTTAATGAAATGATATGGAGTTTTTGATTTTGCAACTTATTTTAGGTTCTTTTCTCATTGTGCAAAAACAAAAACAAAAATATATTAGTATATCAAAGTGCTTAATATTGTTGAGAATATGTTCGCATGTAAATAGGTTTGTAGTTAATTTTGTTTAGAATACGTGTATTGGTTTTCTTTGCAAAGAAAACATATATTTGCAGATTTAATTAATCATGTTGCATAATTTCAATAGGAAAATTTGGAATGAACAAAAATCATAGAGAATAAGCTTCTTGCTATGTGTAGGTTTCACTTAAACAAAACATGGAATCTATTTTCATACATTTACTATTGTAAATCTGTAAATGTGTCATATGTTTTCATGTATTACTAATGTAAATTAAAGTGAAAATTTCATCTTTAGTCTTTACAATTGTGTATTTTCTCTCTCGAAGACATAGGTAGATTCTAGCAAAATTGTTGCTAGACTATTTGTAAATGAGAATTATAGTAGAATTTTAATTCTAATAGAACATTCTCTAATTTTTATGCTTACATATTCAACTATACATATCTAAATTATTTTATCATGTTGTTTCTTTTCCTCATTTACCGTTTCTTTATTTAATCAAATGTATCTGGGATTGAAATTTTCACTGTACACATACATTTTTTTATTAAAATTAGAGACCTTAGGTTAACATTTTCTTATTCAAAGTAACCATTTATAACCAAGTATCCATCTTTTCTACATGATTTCTTTCTGTCATTATTTTTTGGAGGATAAAATGGACGAGCATCATGATTGTTGCAATTTGCACTTATTATTACCTTAGAATGTACTGAATATCCCACCAAATACTTTTCTAAGGTGACTATAATTATCGATTTATTTATCTTTGTAATGTATAATTATTAATTTGGTTCCATAATAAAATTAGTTCATACTAAAGTATGAAATTTTCTATCAACATTTGAAGATATATTTATATTAATTAGGAGTATTATATAGGCATTTAATAATGGATAAGTTTTCTCTATCAACTACATTAGTTAGGTTGATTATATAAATGTAGAAATTTTGGTTAAATGAGGAGTTTCTACATTAATAATTCGGTGGTTATTTCAAAAAAAAACATCATTTTTGGTCAACCTACCTTTGATTTAAGTCACTTTAGAAATTTTCTTGCACTCCTATGCATTATGATCTTTTTCCATACCGCTCTTCAGTAGTTGACACACTTACAAACAAAACATAAATGAATTCTCCACAATTGGTTTCCTAGCAAAACACAAATGTATTCTCCATAATTATTTTTTGTTGTTGTAATTTACCTCCATTTCTATATGTACATTTCCAATTTCCATATAAACTAGGACAATTTTTACAAGTACATTTTCCATTTTCCATATAAACAAGGATACTTGACTAAAATATAAATGCATATTACTATTGTCTTCTTCATCTCTTTTGCATATATACCTATCTTTAACCTTTCATTTTTTTAAATTTTCACCACCAAATGCGTGAAAATAATCTTTCTTGCCACTATTTTTTGGATTTAGGACATTGACCTGGAAGCACTTATGTTATTTTATGAATAATAATATTTAAACATAGTAAGATTATTTAGTTTATTAAAGAGTAGTATTATATATTTATAAATTCATAAACACAATTCCTATCCTCAATATGGAAATTAAAAAGGTCTTTGCTTTATAAAATATATATCTGGGATCCTAAATTATTTATTTTAATGACATAGTTAATAATATATTACTAATTATTTCATCACCTAACTATATACATTCATAAGAATAATATTGGTTATTAGCATATAACTACCTAAGCGTGAATCTACCTAAGTGTTCCTTGTTTAATAAATATGCGGTAAATGCTCGATAATAACTCAAATTCTGGATCAATGTAGTATGTATAAAATCAGTAATGAATTCACAATGTTCCAGATGTATATTGGATGCCTACATTTGATTGTTGTTTCATGAATAAGGTATATTTAAGTCAATTTCTCATTTCTATTCATGCTAATCCAAGATTTCACTCATCTTATTTATTAGTTGCTTGTAATTAACAGTGGTTTAGCATAATGTTTTTATTTTTGCAACAATGAAATTTTAGGTGGCTAAGTAGTTAATTCTTTGTTAATCATTGTTAAATCCTTCTCAAATAGTGAATGATTTCATTTATATAAGCAACTTTAATGAATTTTACTTGGTAACTATTGTTGTTTACTTGATGCATGGAAAATCTATAGTATCATGCTTGGATTTGACACTACTTCCAAAGAAAGAAGTGTATGGTGTTTGCTCTAGAAAGTTGTATAGACTCTATTGATTTTTTTCGTCATTTCATAATTTCATGCATTAAGTTTTTGTTGCACCTTTATTTGTTTTTGTATGTTCTAAAATGTTCGACAATATATTAAAATGCAACTATGGAAATGTAGTAATGTATTGCAAAGTGAAATTATTTTGTTCATCATTTGTTGCTTTGATTTAGAACAATACCATTCACACCATAAAAATGACTGAAAATTATTCGGTTTCAATCAACGAGACAAAGTGCGTCTATGCTTTAGTTATTCAGCAGCAAAAGGCGTGTTTGAATTAAAAAAACACGAAGAAACGTTCAAATGGAGGTACAAAACAAGTAATGAAGAGCAGACATGCTTTGTACCACCGACTAAAAATTGAGTATTTTTTTGTAATTTTTATGGTGTGAATGAGAATACTTTGATTTATATGAGTGAATGAAGGGAATCATTACATTATACTTCATTTTTTTCCCTTAGCATGTTTATTCTTTTTTTTCTTTTTCTTTTTAACATGCTTAATTGATATCAATCAATTTCAATCTCAAGGTCTCTAGATCCATCTACCATTAGCAAGTTCTTTTTTTCTAAGATTAATTTGCAAGAGATACAACTCTATATTTGAATATATATGATATTTGTAGAAATAGAGTTCTATGCTGCTATTGAGACAAAAGCAACACATGAAAAGTTGAGGGAAAGGATTAAGACAGTTATGTTAATGTATGTGTCCTTTGTTATTTTATTTGAAATTTATATTTTGTAATTTGATAACGATATTTAGGAATCATTGTAAATTATTATATTGTTGACGTGCCTCTAAAGCATGTTTTGAGAGTAAAAGACTAAATTAGTGATAAAAGTTGTAGCGAACAAAATCAACCATTATAACCAAATTATGAAGTCTAGAGTGGAAAAAAGTAAACATGAATGTTCATATCAGTTTCCTTGCACACTTTCAGGAGTTGCTATAAGATCGGCTTTGGAGTGGTGCTTTGTGCATAGTGTTTAAACAAGTGCATAAAGGATAATATCAATTGTCTTATGTTTAGTTTTTAGTTTTAACTTTAAAATGATTGATTGATAATGCAGATGCTACAATAAGTGTGTAAAATGTCTAGCTTTAACTCGAAAGCTAAAAGTGTAGTTCGATTATAAACCATGCAAAATTGAACCTCAATTAAAAATTCAACATTGAGATGCAAATGTGAGATCTTTTTCAACTATTGTATCTAAATTCATCTGTCATGGGTAATGAATTTTGTATATTAAACAACTGTATATTTATTGAACAATTGTATTAAATGGCTTTATATATATATATATATATATATATATATATATACAAATTAGACAAAGTATAAAAGTTTGCGTTTATCTAGAATTATGGTTAACATCGCATTGTTTCTTATGTATTTCACTATGATTCTTTTCAACATCATACAATTATGGTTTAATGTTCCCTTACTTGCTATAACTTTTTACTTTCTATTTCTTATGTCAATGATTTTCATGTTTTTCTATTTGCTATGTAACTACTATATTTTCACTACACCCGTGTGTGAAACATAGGTTTGCACTAGTAATAAATAAAAGTAAGAAACACATCATTGTAGATCATGTTTAACAATTTAGCTCATAATGTTCATACCCATGTAGGGGTCAAAAATATAATACAGTATAAATAATAGTGTCATGGACAACATATGAAGATGTTGACATAAACACTAAATACGTTGGGATCAAAATAACGCGTAATACTCTAGAACGTCCTGCTTCGCCTTTGGCTCCTTTATTCATCCACCTCCAAAATGCACCTTATCTAAACATAAACTCTACCTACTTGAATGAGTACTCGTGAGTTTATAGGAAAAACAAAAATAAAAACATTGGTCAGATATTAAGTCTGGTTTGAGTAATATATTACCCTCAACACAAAACATAGGGAGACCACACGCTAAAATACGGAATGGGTTTCCCATCACTATAACAGAACATTCATTTAAAACAATGTAGTACACAACTAAGGTCAAGATTGTCATAATTAAGCCAAATATCAATTTCATGCAATCTTCCATTTGTTATCATACACACTCTACCAAAACCCAAAATACTCTATTCTACGCTGCCACCAAGGCCTTATGCCTTCTACAATAAATGGAAGTTTCTAGTCTAAGCATTTTGTTGCAGCTAAGACCTTACACCATTGCTATCATATTTTGGCCGCCACATTTAGCCTCACGCCTACTTTGCTTCCATTTTCGGTTTCCACTTCGATCCTTACACCTATGCTTTTGAAAACTGACTTCCACTATGGCCTTATAACTACTTCACTTTTAGTACTTAATTGCCACCTCATGCCTTTCATCTTCTATCAAACCTTTGGTTACCACTCCTGGCCTTACACCGATTGTATTTGGCTACCACCTTAGGCCTTACTCCAACATTCATCAATGGTTGCCACTTTATGCCTAAATACCCATGTTCATGATTTTGGCTACCACTTCAGGCGCTATGCCTACTTGTTCATTTATGGGTGTCACTAAGATCTTACTCCATCGTTCACAATTGTGGATGCCACTAAAGCCTCATTCCTTTACTTTTTTCCCTTGACTACCACCTCAGGCCATACATCAACTCTCAAGTACACTACCTAACCATCCACTATTAGGCTTTTTTATTTAGCTATTTGTTAAGCTAACATTTAGTTTAACTTCCTTTCAGCTAACAATGCTACTTCGCACATGATCATCAATGTTCTAAGTACAAGTTTTGACGATCTAAAGCTTTATCATAAAGTGTAACAACAAACATATTTTACGATTATATATTTTAAATGTTTTATTTAAATATAGCATCGTTAGTCGGATTTAACTCCAAAATGTAACTTTCTATAAACGGTCGAATTCGGACTTAGGACCACTTCCATTGAGTCCAAAACGACGTTTGAGACCTTTTTGAGTATAAGCATCTATATGTTTAGAGTTGATTAGAATTTTGATATTTGCATTTAGGGATTTGAGTTTGGGTTTCAGCCCACTAACCTAACAAGGAACCTAACTCCCCTATCAAATACCCTAACTCCACTCATCTTCATTCATTTTCATTTCTAATTTCCTAACACTCTCAAGCTAAAAAGAAATAGGGAAAAAGATGGGAAATTAAAATTCCTATGCACTAGTTTTACTAGAAAATTCAAATTCAAATCCAAAATCAAAGAGAAACTTAGGTAAGCATCCTCTTCATCTTCTCCATCTCAATTCCTCTTCATTTTTTCAGAAAGTTTCCTATAACCTAACTTAGGAAATATTTGTTTATGAGCTTAGACTGGAACTTCAAGAGTTGAAGTTGAAGAATAGTTGATCTTTCCTTTGTTTTAAAGCTTCTCACTTGTTGTTTTGGGTTTAAAAGTGAGTTCTTGAGCACATATCTATGTATATACCTTTGATAGTTGTTAGATATGAATTCCTAGCATCTATTTCATGTCCATTTGCTTTTAAATTGAACTGGTTTGGCGTATTTTCCAATTTTTGGTATTTTGAAGTCAAAATCTATGGAAATCCTATTTTGGATGTTTGGACATGTCGTTTGGAGTGTATTGATGAGTTTATAGGGCTGGTGGTTGCTTGGCATAAATCCCTAGCTATTATCGCTCATTCGATTGCTTCCTAAATGATTTGGCCATCATTGGACTAGGATGATTTTTGCCTGAGCTTTAGCTCAGACGTCTGGTATAACACTCAAACGTCTGGGCCATCGGAATAAAAATTCTAGATGTACAACTCAGACGTCTGAGCTTACTTCCCAAACGTCTGGGCGATCTGGAAGAAAATTCCAGTCTTTCAGCTCAGACGTTTGGGATAACCACCAGATGTCTCGAGCTGTTAAATTCAGCCAATTTGCCTATTTTATGTGGGTTTCCATTTCTATCGATTTAGGTTGATCCGATTAGTTGTTATCACTTTTATTGACTTTGATAACTTCTTTTCTAGATTTTTGGAGTATCCATTTGATGGATTTGATATCGGTTTTCATGGTTTTAATTCACATCGTCGAATGTGAATTTTGGTAATAGATTGTTTCTACAATTATTTCTACGATTTGTCACTTTAAAATACAAAGATTTCTATATTAGTCGTAAATACTCAAACTCTTTTGCAAAATTGATTTCAACAATTACTTTCAATGGAAAACTCGCTTTTAAAACTGTTTTCCGATCTATTAGTATATACAAACCTTTACCTCATTAGTATGAGAAATCTAATTAAACGACTTAGCAAAATAAGTGGTATGAAATGCTTGCATTTTCTTTGTCGGTTAATTTTTGGATTTGTTCGATTGAAATCTAGTGGCACTTTTCGATTGAAAATCTACAATTTGTTCATAAATATTTAAGTTAAGCCAGTGGTTATGGGACATGAAGCTAAACTCATTTATTTACTAGCTTAGTACAATTCACACTTTTTATTGATCTATGATGATCATTTTTTGGTGTAGACTAGCGATATGCGATGTGACGCCCCACCTCTATACCCACGCTAGCCAAGAACACTCCGGAGTAGTGCTGTCAACTAGCACGGAGAATAAGGCTGTTGAGGAGCGACCATCCATGTAATTGCTTATCACACGGTGGCTATAAATAATCTTCGGAAACAAACATAGAAATAATCATATCACAAATCAGTCACAGATATCCATATCACAAAGGCGGAAGAAGATATGAATATATAACTAACACATGAAAGTGTACATCAGAGTAGTGGTCAATAAGATCCACGATAATACAAAAGAATAGCAACACGTGCTATACAAAAGAATACAACTATGAGTCTATATCTCAAGTGTATACAACAAAAACTGCTAATCTAAACAGTTAGCCAAAAGTCAGAGTGATGAATCCCTGGGAAGAAGTCAAGCAGAAGCACCTGTAACATCTCGGTCTGACCCGAGTATTATTTAAGAAAATAATAAACGGATCAGTCTAGCTATAAATATCAGATGACATGATATAACATAAAAGATATGGCATAAACATAAACATCCATAACGACATACCACTATAAGTATGTAAATAATGATCAACAGAAGATCAATCAATAAGAGATAATCAATATCACAAGAATCTTCTCAAAGATTCGAAGAGGGCATCATACCCTAAACTTGTTCTCATAAGAAGTCAATGACATAAATTCCAGAAATCAACACGAGAAATCCAGAAATCATAAAAAGGGAAAGAGGCCTATCACATGACGGTCCGAAGACCAAGGGGAGCTACCCCGCATGTGTGAATGGAATCACACAGATTGAGGTCAAGACTAACCAAAAAGCAGAAAGGTATGTGTGAATGGAATCACACAAGTGGTGTCTAGTCTAACCTTGCAATGAAAGAGACATCGCGCAATTGCTAGTCTAATTCATAAAGCGATCATCAAGATCAACGAGAAGTGTCAATTACACTAAGCTAGTAAATATAGAAGTTTAGCTTCATGTCCCATAACCACTTGCTTAACTTAAATATTTACGAACAAACTGTAAATCTTCACTAATAAAATTGTCACAAGAGGTTCAATCGAACAAGTCCAAGAATTAACCGACGAAGTGAACGCAAGCGTTTCATACCACTTGTTTTACTAAGTCGTTTAATTAGATTTCTCATCCGAGTGAGGTAAAGGCTTGTATATACTAATAGATTGGAAAACGGTTTAAGAAAAGAGCTTTGTTATTAAAAATAGAGTTGAAATTGTTTGTGAAAAGAGTTTTGATATTTACTACTAGTATTGAAACCTTTATATTATAAAGTGACAAAACACACAAGCAAGTGTAGAAACAATCAGTCACAAAGATCGCATACGGAGATGCGAATAAAATCCAAGGAAATCAGCTCAATGTTTTTCAGATAAGATCCCCTACGGAGGGGGGGTCCAGGGGGTGGCAACCCCCCAAGGTGGGGGTGCGGGGGCAACGCCACCGCCTACGGGGTTCGACCTGCCCGGTCAGGTCGCGGGGGTCCAGGGGGCAGCGCCCCCGGCGGGGTGCGGGGCAGCGCCCCGACCAAAACGGTACGACCTAGTGAAGACAAAATGAGGTCTAACGACCTAAGGGGGATAGGGTCGAGCGACCTATAAAACTCGCGACCTAAAAGTTAGCAAGGTCGAACGACCTATAGAGGCATAGGGTGCAGCGACCTAAAACATCGCGACCTAGTGAAGACCTAAGGGAGGCGAGCGACTTATAAAACTCGCGACCTAAAAGTTAGCAAGGTCGAACGACCTATAGAGGCATAGGGTGCAGCGACCTAAAACATCGCGACCTAATGACCTAACAGTTTAAGGGTCTTGCGACCTAACTGGAAACAAGGTCCAAACGACCTAACGACTTAAAGTGAATCCTGGCTGAGCGATATAAGGTCGGAGACGACCTACGACTTAACTCCGTGTGAGCGACCTACGACCTATGGTTGCTACGACCTAACGAGTTCCAATAGTGAAGGCTTAAGGTCTAACGACCTAAGGGGTACGACCTAAGGTCTTACGACCTAAGGTGTTGAGGTTGGACGACCTAACCAAATTGCATAGGCCATACGAGCTAAGGCCTAACGACCTAACTCCGAACGAGCTATACGCGAGTGACCTAGGGCGCTAACTCGCAAATGACCTAGCGTTAACTCGCGAACGACCTAACTCCAGACGCGCCTTTTCAACGCGTGCGAGCTGAAGACCTACCGACCTACGACGTAACTCCAAGCGACCTAAGGCCTAACGACCTATAGTGGACGAATGGGCTAAGGCCAGAAACGACCCAAATGAAGGTGACGACTTTTCCACGCGAACGACCTATAGATGCTGGGCGACCTAAGGGGGACAGAGCGACCTAAGCCAGAAATTCACCCCAAAACACTAAAAAGTGGAGTTTTTCGCCAATCCAATCCAAACCAAATGCAAATGTGCATGCAAACATGATAGGGATGCATTTCCAATAGCCCAAGATAGATATAGACTAGAATTGTGAGATAAAAATCTCACCTTTGCACTAAAGTTTATGAAGATGAAGCTTGAAAGCAAGGAGAAGCAATCCAAAGCTTGAATCCAATATCTTCTACTTGAATTTGGAGTTGAATGTTGGATTTGCAATTGAATTTGTGCTTGGAGTTTTAATTTCCCATTCCCTCCACCATTAATGCCAAAGCTTGATTAGTTAGGAAATTTATGAAGAGTGAGGAGAAGAGGGTTGGAACTTGGGCTTAATAGGCTAAACTAACCCAAAGTCCAAAGCGGGAAAAGTTAGTGAAATTTCACTAACTCCAAACCTATCGATGTTTATACTTAAAAAGTTGTAAACGACATTTCGAACTCAATGGAAGTGGTCTCGAGTCCTAATTTGACCGTTTGCAAAAAGTAGCTTTTCGGACCAAAATCCGATTAACGAGTTAATATTTAAATAAAATATTTAAATACAAACTCGATAAATATGCGGGTTGTTACATGCGATGTCTCTTTGTCCGCGTGGGGGACTGTACCCCGTTCTGTTGAGCTTCGTCTCATTTTTATAAGCTAGGGACCTATGAGTTATATGGAGTTCGGTTCATCGGTCGTACCTTTGTACCGCGTCGTTGTTCGGCTTATCAGGTTCATCGGACGTACCATTTTACTAGGTCATTGTTTCGAATTATTTGAGTTTCAGGTTCCTCGGTTATACCGTTGTACTACGTCGTTTCACCGGATCTATGGTTAGTGACCATGGGATAGCGTCCCATTTGTGATACATGTGTTGGTGAGTTTTCATGCTCTCGTTTGTGATAGGCATCCCCTTTGTGTTTTTTGGATTTCTAATTATTGATTTCTGGAATATGTGTTTCACCATTTATTGTGAATTGGCATTGTTATGTTTTACCAATATTTGAGGTTTGATGAATAAGCTAATGAATATGACCATTCTTTTTGGTGTTGAGAAGATTTGAGATATTGTATGATTTTTGTTGTTATCAAATGTATGCTTGTCGAAGCATGGCATTATTGTCATCATATATTTTTGTTATATCTCTTATCCTATCTCATCTTGAATGATATTTATAGATAGAATGATCCGCTTATTATTATTTTTCTAAATAATACCCGAGTCTGACCGAGATGTTTCAGTTGCTTCCAGTTGACTTCTTATCAGGGATCATCATCTGACTTTTGGCTAACTACTTTAGCTTAGTAGTTTTTTCTTTTATACATTCGAGACAAAGACTCCTTGATATATACATATTCTTTTTTCTAGCACTTGTACCTATTCTTTTGTGATGTAGTGGATCTTATATGACACATACTTTGATGTACACTTCTATGTGTTATATTCATATCTTTTTCCGCCTTAGTGATATGAATATCCGAGACTGATTTGTGTTATGCTTATATTATATTTGTTTCTGAAGACCACATAGCCACTATGTAGTTGTTTTGAGTTTGTATTGGTATGACGGATTTCCTCTTGAATGAAATGCACGATATACCAACTGACATATCGGTACTCGCACAAAGCAATTACACATATGGTCGCTCCTCAACAGCCTTATTCTTCGTACTAACCTACGGCATACCCAGTAGTGTCCTTGGGTAGTGTGCGTATAGAGGTGGGGCGTCACAGCTTGGTATCAAAGCTAAACTTCAAAACAATATAGAATATTCTAGCAAGGATCGTTGTCCTAAGTCTCTTTTAGGAATCATACCTTTGGATTTAATTCGAGTCCTAGGACCCGTTCTATCCTATATTCTTTATGATGCATTGTTTTATCAACCAAGTTCGTTTGATGTTAATAACCTTTTTCCTCTTCTTTCTTTCTTTTTTAAAAAGAAAATAAATGGTCAGACCTGGCCGTCCTACCACCAGTCAATCCAGTGCTACACCCCAGGATGGTGTATTCTTGTCTGCCCAACAGCTTTTAGGTCTTGTATAGAATGCTCAAGCTGCCAGATCCATTCCAGAGCCTACTCATCCTAAATCCGATTTTGCACGCTTGTGCAGTGATTATACCAATTTGGGTAGAAGGCCATTCAAGGGTTCCGAAAGCATTATAGAAGTCCAAGCTTGTCTTAGAACATGCGATTGAATCTTTTATCGCATGAATCTTATAGATCTACATCGTGTCCAAATGGCTTCTAGCATGCTCCTGGAAAGAGCATTAGATTGGTATGAGCTTTTGGTTTCTGAGTTTATCGAAGTGGATCTTACTTGGAAGTAATTCCGTGAAAGGTTCGAGTTAAAGTTTGTGCCGAAAGGTGAAAAAGTTACTTTGGCCCAGTGCTTTATTGATCTTGTTCAAGGTGAATCTTCTATGACAGACTATGTTGCATCTTTTGAATCCCTCTCTAAATATGGGGTCGAGTAGATTAATACTACATTGAAGAAAAATCAGAGGTGTATCTATAGGTTAAATAAGAACCTCAAGAAGGCTTTAGTTCTGAAACTGGAAGTTTCTTTCGATCAGCTTGTTGATATCGCTCTTCGACTTAATGAGGCCGATAAAGAAAGTGATGTCGAAGTTATGGGTGCCGAACAAAACTTCAACATTGATGAGAAGAGGCCTATTAAGTTCAAAGGCCCTAACCCCAACAAGAAAGGGAAGCAAGCAACTTCGGTAGCAAAGACTCCTACCCCTAATCATGGACAATTGTACAATTGTGGTTTTAAGGACCGTTATGCAAATAAGTTTCCAAAACCTTTTTTCGTCGTTATTGCAAAAGTTTTAGTCATCTTATATCTTCATGTACTAAACTTCAAAGCAAGAAAGAGGGAAAGCTAAATGTTGTGCGAGTCCGCAGTAACATTTCTCTTGGTCAAGGTATTTCTCATTCTATCGTTGATGGATTTATTATGTTTCGTGATCATCCTGTTAGAGTTCTTTTTGATACGGGTGCATCTCACTCTTTTATATCAAAAGAACTTGTGGATACTATGACAACCCAGAATTTCTAGATATTTGAAATTGGAATATTTAATTGATTTTAAATATTTAAAAGGTTAGTTGTAACTTGAATTTCAAATATCTCTATTTATTTGATACTTAAATTATTGAATTTAATAATTGAAAGTTGGGTAAAATATTAAATCTTGAGTTTTAAGCTTGTTAAAAATAATTTGATGGCTAGTAAAATCCATATTAATAACACTGAAAATAATAGAAGTGTTAAAATTGAATTTGGAAGTGCTTTGTTCACTTTTAAAAATATATTGTTTAAATTGAATTTAAAAATAGCCTTTTGAGGCACAGTCTCGGATTTTGACGAAACTAGTACCATTGGATCCGTTATATTGCATTATTATCGGATTTCAAGTTTCGTAGTGATTGAAGTTGTTATGTGAGCATACGATATACAAACGCGCTGAAATTTATATTGAAAATTCAATTTAATAACTGGGTTCAAAAAGCTATCTTCTCCATATTATCGAATTAGGACTCGAAACCTTTTCCAGTGCGTTTGAAATAGGGGTTTAACATTATAAACGCCTAGCGGCATGTCTTAATTGGAGATCGAGTTTTTGAGTTGCATAATTTGAGACGATTTGAAATTGAATTTGAATTAAATATATGTTTTCACAAATTTAATACATTTATAACCTTTGAACACATGGTTCCCTTGGTATAGCACGTGTCTTACCTATAAACACGCGCCCCCTAAATCGAAACCAAACACGTTTAAAAAAGAAAAAGAAATCGTGCATCTTTCTTTTCGAAATGATCTCGTCAATTCAAAAGAAAAGATATTGGCCGAAAAGAAAAATTGTTCTCTCGTTTGATAATCCTCAATCCCCTCTTCTTTTTATTTGCTTGAACGCAATGATAATGGTTGTCTCTTTCGAATTCTAGTCAAGTTAATTTCAAAGTAAATAGATCGTGTTCGAGATCGAGGATGGAAGAGGTTCGAATCGAACGAGGGTCGTTCGTTTCGCTCGATTGTAAATTGCTTGAACTTGAGAAGAGGAGCATGTTCGAGAGGGAGCTAGGACTGGCGGCGATGCCAGCAAGGGATGATGTGGCGATAGCAGTGGGATGCGAGTTTGCGGATCAGGGTTTAGGTTTCGATCGATTGTGCAGCGCGAAGGTGGCGGCGGCTTAGGACCAGGATAGCAGTGAGGCTTGGGCTGTAACGACCCAGAATTTTAATTTATTAAAATTTTAATATTTAATTAATTTTAAATATTAATGAGTGAATTTATAAGTCCAATAAATTTTTATTTGAATAATTGGATTTAATCGGATAATTAAATCAATAATTTAATATGTTAAATTATGGAAATAATTGAAAATTGAGTTAAATATGATTGAAAATGATTTGTAAAATTTTATTTTATCATACTGAAGTTAGAATAATATTTTAGAACTTTTAAAATTGAATTTAAAGTTAATTTGTGAAAATTGAATATTTTAATATTAAAATCGACTAGTGAAAATAGTCAATTTTTGAACAGTCTCAGAATTGGACGAAACTAGTTCCATTGGATCCGTAATAGTTAGTTATTACCGGATTTCAATTTTCGTGTCAATCGGAGTTATCGTTTGATCGTGGCAGCTCGAAACGCATCGAATTGTTTTTAATATTAATTTGGCGAGTTAAAATAGCCATTTTTCAAAAAGTCTCGGATTTCGACGAAACCAGTTTCATCGGATCCGTAATGTGATATTATTGTAAGGTTTCAAATTTCGTATCAATTGGATTTACCGTTTGTCCGGTACAAATTAAAACGCCTAGAAAATCGATTAAATCGGTTTAATTTAAATTGAACGTTTGTAGCCATAACTCGCACAGATGTCCGAATTAGCTTTCGAAACCTGTTCCATTGTGTCCGGAATGTGGGGTAAACCCTAGAAACGCTGGTTTCGGCGCGTAAATCGGAGTTCGGAATTCCCGAATGAATAGTGATTGAAAAAAATTTCCTACAAATAGACCCTAAACCCTCACAAAATAAAAAAATATAATATCTCTAAACCCTAGCCGGCCGCCACTATAGAAACCGAGGGCCAGGAATTAACAATCTTTCTCCTCCTATTCCTTCCAATCCGTTCATCGATTCGACAAACCTTCAACTAGAAAGTGGTAGAGGGCACTACAATCTATAAATCCAACGGTCGATTTATCCTATCTCTTCACGGATTGTCGCGAATTTAGGTTTGAAGGGGGCGACTTCGGTCATGTTTTCAGCGTGGTGATGAAGCTGGGGGGGACGCGCGTTCTGGGCGGTGGAGAAGCAAGGCGAGGTGGTTCGAATGGTGTCGAGATGATGGGGTTTAGTCGATGTTTGTGGCGTGCGAAATTCGATGATGAAGGCGTTCATTGGGTTCGGCCTGTAGAAGCTGGGAACGAATTTGCATGGGAAGGAGATGATGCGTCCAAGGGCCATGATGCAAGCAAAGCAAATCTAACGGCTGTGATAAAAGTGTTTGGAAAAAAATAAATTTTGTTGTATAAATTAGTTTATAATTCGTATTAACTTAAATATATCGTAACTCTTTCATACGAGGTCCGTTTCGGACGAGATTTTTTGCGTTGGTTTCGTATTTACGAGCTCTACGCTATGCAACTGATTTGGAGACGATTGGAGTCAATGAGAATTTTGGGTAAAATTAAACGCGTGTTTAATTTTATTCGAAATAAATCGCTAAAACGAAATTGAAATCAAGGCGAGAACTTCTCACTCAATCGAATCAGTTTCGATTTTATTTTAAATAGTTAAATTTAAAACATTTGAATGCATGTTTGAATGATGATTGATATCTATTGATTGATAAAAATAGACATTATGCGCCGTTAGTAAGCGGATGTTATTTATTAAAAACATATACCGCGAATATTTCATAAACAGTGAAATTGGTATTATATATAATAGCAATATATATATATTGGCATATGTATATATTGGAGTTATTGATTCCCCGCATTTGTATAGCGGATGAGACCCTATTGCACCGTTATTAAGCGGATAATATTTAAATCCCATATACCGCGATAATTTCGTACTGGAGCGAAATTGGTATTGTGCTAATGTTTGTGGATGCAGGAAAACAGGTTGGAGGGATCCAACTGGATTCCTCAACAGTATTTATTTGAATTTTGATATTTGATGGATTATCATATCGATATATGATATCGTTGTTGTCGTGATTGGCTATTTGGTATGTAGCATCATTGGACCAAATTTTGGAATTTTAAAATGTTTTTAAAGAGATTTTTGAAAGTGTAGGTTATAAAATATTTTTGGAATTGATCCATTATAAATAAATAAACGTAATACTTTTAAAAGTTATATAAAATTATGATTTTTGAGAAATACGGTTAAAGATTGATTTTTGAGAAATATGGGTTAATGTTTATATAAGATAGTTAAATCGGGATTTTTGAAATTATTGTGAAAAGTTTAAATATAGGATTTATGAAAATTAATTACTTTATAAATCAAAATGATGAAATTATAAGGGAGATTAAAGATGTTTAAAAGAATAATATAAATTGATTTATATAAAAAGATTTATAAATTGATAATTTATAAATGAAAATATTTGAATTATAAAACTAGTTTTATAAGTGTTTGAATGAAGTGAAAATGGATTGCATAAGTGAATGGAATTTATAAACGTTGTTTTATAAATTCGCAACGACTTATTTTGATAAGTTAATTTTTATAACTTATTTATGGAGTTTTATTCACATTTTTGACTGTGAATAATCCTTTGAAATAAAATGAATAAAAGGATGAAAATTGTTAACGTAGTATATTCACGTTTTTGAATAGTGAATAATATGTTAAAGAAAATGTTTAGATTTGATGTTTTAAATAGAATTAAAACGATCTAACGATGTTTTAAAATATGTTGAGATTCGAAACCATAGATTTCAACATTCATTGTTGAAATAGACGTTTTCGAGAAATAGAAGGAAATGGTGGACTATAACACTGTTGTTATAGTAAATGATTTCCGAAAGGAAATGTTTTGTATAGTATTGAGATTTATATATCTATTTTAATTTCGAATCCCTATACTAGTGATTTTGGGTTGTCGTAACGATGTTTTACGCAACATTCGTTTTGGTCCAAATAAATATGTTTAAGAGAATGATTTCCTTAAAGAATGAAATATATACTTAATTTCGATTGAAGTATATTGAATATTTTCTAAGTGTTGAAAATAAATAAAATCTGTGAATTACTTATGAATAAATAAGTATGGAAATGTTTTTCCAATATAAAGTGAATATTAGAGAATTTATCTTTTTGAAGATAAATTGAAATGAATAATTGAAATCGAATATTCATAGATATTTTGGATTATAAATTCACTAAGGAATTTATAAAGGAAAGGGGAATTTGTCTAAAAATAAATATTGATTTATTTTTGAAGTGTGAAATTATATATCTTGTAAAGATATTTTGTGAAATAAATAATTGGGAAAATTATTTGGTAACTGGTGATGTGTGCATATCCATTGATAGTTCAATAACCGACTATCAATATTTCCCTTTGAATGGGTAATTGATGTGATTTGTTTGAATTTGAATGCCACACTTATTTTTTGAATAAGCGCTCACTATTCGGGTTAACCGGGAAAGGACCATGGGGTCGTATAACCCATTCCGAATATGTGATACGTCGTTATGAATTGCAATTGATGACCGGTGTTGAAGACCGAGTATTTGCGAAAGCGATAGGATGACCTATCGATTGTCTCTGCACTGGGTAGCTCCTGGTATAGAGATTTCCTAAGTGATGGAAAATTCGATCGGGATTGTGAATACCCGGATTACAAGGGCTTCGTGAGAAGTGCCTTCGGTTTTGTTCGAGCCCGGAACAGACTTGTATGGATTGTATGTCTGACATTACAAATTGAGATATAAAGCAGATTTCTTTCAAATATATTTCTGTTGGTGGCGAAGAATTTATTCTTTTAGCTTAACACCCTTCTCTGAGACGTACGAGCTCAGAGGTTATGTAGTTGATGGTTATCAGCAATATATTCCCAGTTTGGTAATGTGACATGCTCAGTGTTGCTGTAAATGATCATTGTGTTGATTATTTGTGATAGGATCGTTTATTTGATCGTCTATCCTGGTGATCATTTCTATGATCATTTGTTGACCCAAAGCATGGCTTTTGTATAAAGTATGTTTTTGTGGACGTGACTTCGTCGAGCCTCACACCTCGGGAATGGTCAAAACAGGAAAGATGCGGCAAGGTTATGAGGGGTAGCGCCCTTTAGGATGTGTGCATTTCCTTCTGGAAAAGGGTGGTTTCATGGTATGGAGCCCAGATACTTACTCATGTTGAAAACACTTTACGATTGTGTGAATTGATTGCGAGCGCTCGGTTGAAAGGTCCCAAAGGACCGGGGGATGGCATATTCGGTCAGTTGTTACTCAGTTAGGGGTAACCCGGCCTTGTGTTGGTAGAGATCCGGTTTGGTTCTCGGGGATGTCCATCCAGAGGCATTCTCATGTGGCAATGGGAAGTTCCTTGGCCTGATCATTCGTTGGAAATCCAAAGAAACAATACGAGACTTGTACGGTTTTAGTTGTATAACCTGCTATGGAATGTGGCGGTAACCTGCTATTGAACATAGTTAGCTATAGTAGGCATAGTTCGAAATGTCTATGCTGGCTAAGATTTATACTCTACTTTCGAAATAAATTTTTCCTACACTATGAACTAGTAATAATATCAAATGTTCTTTTTAAATGCGTATCAAGCATCTTTGACTATCATAAGGAGAAATCTCCTCCGATTCTGCGTTTGCATTGTGTGTGTGTGCGGGAGGCCTTATGGTAGTCTCATTTTTAAAAGCATTGCGAATTGACTTTAAAAATATTCCTCTATTTTGATTTTAAAGATAAATAAACTGTTTGAGTTCTCACACTAGTCTTGCTTATGCTAGGTGATATGTGATGGGGGGTTCTCGCTTCGCGGTTTGGTGGCGAACGGGAGACTCTTACCCCCACACGTCCTCTGTTTTCCTTCCTAAACTCTGGGTGCCCACCAATTTCCACACCGGCAGTCAAGAGTTAGGTTTATCAGGATATTCTGGATATTCTGGAGTTGCTGGAGGCAAGATGGATGGCATGGCGTATTACTAGTATATAGTATTTTTTTTTCCGCTGCACTGTTTGATGTTGTATGATGTTGTACACTCTGATGATATGATGTAATGAAATGAAATGTGATGTAATGTAATAACTGATATAGTTCTTTGTTTAAAGATTATTCATTTATTATTATATATTGTTCCGCTGCGATTGTGAGAATCTGATGTTGTTGTGTTGTGTTCTGTTCCGTTCTATTCTCCATTTTCTTTCCTCTCTATTTTCTACCTTCTTTTCTCTTTCTTTTCTTTTTCTTTTTCTTAAACCATAACATTTCGGGTTTCCGTCGTTCGATTGCTCGGCAGTCGATAAAGTGAGTATCGATGTTGAATTTTCGAAAGTCGAAAATTTTCGGGACGTTACATTTGGTATCAGAGCATATGGTTAAGCGACAACCATGGTTCTGTTGGGTATTACTCATTAGAGATAGAGGCAGTAGTACTCTAGAATGAGTTTGAGTGTAATAATAGCTATGAAAGCGTATTTGTTAGTGAATATAAAATTGTTTTATATTGTGATGATTGGTTTATTGAGTGGCATATGAACTTTCGTCAGCGTGGTCCGCAAGACTATGCCGAAGGGGTTTCTAAACACTTAAATAGAACAATTCGGCACAGTATTGTTTTAAATTAGGTAAATGAAATAATTTTACCTTGATTATATTTTATATATAAAGAAATAATTTTTCAGAATTATTGAAGTGTATATAAGTTGATTGTTTGGATGTTTGAATAATCTAAATAAAAGAATAATTGTATAAGTAAAAAGAATTATAAGAAATGAATTATAATTAAAGTGATTTACAATTGTGAAATAAACTTATATATATAAGAAGTGAAACTATATGAATATATTTATGAATGTGAGTTGTAAATAAAAGTGAATTTAAAGTTAAATGGAGTATAACTTAAGAGATGTTGAATGAAGTTGATATTAGTGTCAAAGTAAATTATTAAAGTTAAGTGATAGATATGAACTTAAGTTTTATAAATGAAATTCAACTTTAGAAATTGAATTGAATTGAATGAATGGATTAAATGTTAATCAATTAAATGTAAATTTTGTTGATATGGAAAAATGAATGTAAGTGTTAATTCATTAAAATCTTATGTTATTTGAAAGTTGAATAATTGAATGAAAATCAATTTAATTAAACCAATTATAAGAAAAGGAATTTGGTTATAATAAATATACATTGGTTGTTATATGGTTGTTAGTTGATTGTATATAATTCATTAAGAGTTAATGAAATTGAAAGCTAAAGTAATTGAAATCCAATTGGAAGTTAATTGAATCTTAAATGGAATTGAATTTGAATTTGGAAGTGAACCAACTTGAAGATGAATTAGTGAATATAAACTAATTGAAAATGAATGTTAGTAAGAACATCCACTGTAATGAATCAAATGTGATTAAATTGAAAACCATTTCATTGAATATTAATGAGAATATGAATGAATATATATTGGTTATGGATGATAGTTGGTTGATGGTTGAATATAATTGCTTTTACTGCATTGCTATGTTGGCATATATAGTTATTATGTTGCTATATGTTGTATATTGATACTATTGTCTACATGCATGTTCTCATGTTGTTTGTTGAGTGTTTAGTAGGTGCGGATTGCGTTTGCTTCGCATTTGGAGCTCGCTTTCGCGCTATATTAGCCGTATATGCTCGCTAATAAAATATAAGGTACATATCTCGGATTACATACCGTACTTTTATACTTTTTTCCCTGCGGGATGCCTCATTACTTGATGAGATGTATATTTGTGATATATATACTGTCATTTTTTTTTGGATCGAGCCGCGCAAAGGAGACTATGACGAATTTTTCCGGAAATTTAAAGCGTTAGAAAAAATTTGAGAAAATTGGAAAATTTTTGAAAATTTTAACTTTGATTTGGAATTGAAAGTTAAACAATAGTAGTTGTTTTTGAAAGGATAACTAAGTATGATTTGCAAACTTAGTAAAGTTATTGTAAGAAGTTTAATTATGGATTTATGGAAAGTTAATAAATTCTGTAACTTTTCTTACTTGTTAATTTCGAGGACGAAATTCTTTTAAGGGGGGAAGATTGTAACGACCCAGAATTTTAATTTATTAAAATTTTAATATTTAATTAATTTTAAATATTAATGAGTGAATTTATAAGTCAAATAAATTTTTATTTGAATAATTGGATTTAATCGGATAATTAAATCAATAATTTAATATGTTAAATTATGGAAATAATTGAAAATTGAGTTAAATATGATTGAAAATGATTTGTAAAATTTTATTTTATCATATTGAAGTTAGAATAATATTTTAGAACTTTTAAAATTGAATTTAAAGTTAATTTGTGAAAATTGAATATTTTAATATTAAAATCGACTAGTGAAAATAGTCAATTTTTGAAAAAGTCTCAGAATTGGACGAAACTAGTTCCATTGGATCCGTAATAGTTAGTTATTACCGGATTTCAATTTTGTGTCAATCGGAGTTATCGTTTGATCGTGGCAGCTCGAAACGCATCGAATTGTTTTTAATATTAATTTGGCGAGTTAAAATAGCCATTTTTCAAAAAGTCTCGGATTTCGACGAAACCATTTTATCGGATCCGTAATGTGATATTATTGTAAGGTTTCAAATTTCGTATCAATTGGATTTACCGTTTGTCCGGTACAAATTAAAACGCCCAGAAAATCGATTAAATCGGTTTAATTTAAATTGAATGTTTGTAGCCATAACTCGCACAGATGTCCGAATTAGCTTTCGAAACCTGTTCCATTGTGTTCGGAACGCGGGGTAAACCCTAGAAACGCTGGTTTCGGCGCATAAATCGGAGTTCGGAATTCCCGGATGAATAGTGATTGAAAAAAATTTCCTATAAATAGACCCTACACCCTCACAAAATAAAAAAAATATATATATAATATCTCTAAACCCTAGCCGGCCGCCACCATAGAAACCGAGGGCCAGGAATTAACAATCTTTCTCCTCCTATTCCTTCCAATCCGTTCATCGATTCGACAAACCTTCAACTAGAAAGTGGTAGAGGGCACTACAATCTATAAATCCAACGGTCGATTTATCCTATCTCTTCACGGATTGTCGTGAATTTAGGTTTGAAGGGGGCGACTTCGGTCATGTTTTCAGCGTGGTGATGAAGCTGGGGGGATGCGCGTTCTGGGCGGTGGAGAAGCAAGGCGAGGTGGTTCGAATTGTGTCGAGATGATGGGGTTTAGTCGATGTTTGTGGCGTGCGAAATTCGATGATGAAGGCGTTCATTGGGTTCGGCCTGTAGAAGCTGGGAACGAATTTGCGTGGGAAGGAGATGACGCGTCCAAGGGCCATGATGCAAGCAAAGCAAATCTAACGGCTGTGATAAAAGGGTTTGGAAAAAAATAAATTTTGTTGTATAAATTAGTTTATAATTCGTATTAACTTAAATATATCGTAACTCTTTCATACGAGGTCCGTTTCGGACGAGATTTTTTGCGTTGGCTTCGTATTTACGAGCTCTACGCTATGCAACTGATTTGGAGATGATTGGAGTCAATGAGAATTTTGGGTAAAATTAAACGCGTGTTTAATTTTATTCGAAATAAATCGCTAAAACGAAATTGAAATCAAGGCGAGAACTTCTCACTCAATCGAATCAGTTTCGATTTTATTTTAAATAGTTAAATTTAAAACATTTGAATGCATGTTTGAATGATGATTGATATCTATTGATTGATAAAAATAGACATTATGCGCCGTTAGTAAGCGGATGTTATTTATTAAAAACATATACCGCGAATATTTCATAAACAGTGAAATTGGTATTATATATAATAGCAATATATATATATTGGCATATGTATATATTGGAGTTATTGATTCCCCGCATTTGTATAGCGGATGAGACCCTATTGCGCCGTTATTAAGCGGATAATATTTAAATCCCATATACCGCGATAATTTCGTACTGGAGCGAAATTGGTATTGTGCTAATGTTTGTGGATGCAGGAAAACAGGTTGGAGGGATCCAACTGGATTCCTCAACAGTATTTATTTGAATTCAGATATTTTGATATTTGATGGATTATCATATCGATATATGATATCGTTGTTGTCGTGATTGGCTATTTGGTATGTAGCATCATTGGACCAAATTTTGGAATTTTAAAATGTTTTTAAAGAGATTTTTGAAAGTGTAAGTTATAAAATATTTTTGGAATTGATCCATTATAAATAAATAAACGTTATACTTTTAAAAGTTATATAAAATTATGATTTTTGAGAAATACGGTTAAAGATTGATTTTTGAGAAATATGGGTTAATGTTTATATAGGATAGTTAAATCGGGATTTTTGAAATTATTGTGAAAAGTTTAAATATAGGATTTATGAAAATTAATTACTTTATAAATCAAAATGATGAAATTATAAAGGAGATTAAAGATGTTTAATAGAATAATATAAATTGATTTATATAAAAAGATTTATAAATTGATAATTTATAAATGAAAATATTTGAATTATAAAACGAGTTTCATAAGTGTTTGAATGAAGTGAAAATGGATTGCATAAGTGAATGGAATTTATAAACGTTGTTTTATAAATTCGCAACGACTTATTTTGATAAGTTAATTTTTATAACTTATTTATGGAGTTTTATTCACATTTTTGACTGTGAATAATCCTTTGAAATAAAATGAATAAAAGGATGAAAATTGTTAACGTAGTATATTCACGTTTTTGAATAGTGAATAATATGTTAAAGAAAATGTTTAGATTTGATGTTTTAAATAGAATTAAAACGATCTAACGATGTTTTAAAATATGTTGAGATTCGAAACCATAGATTTCAGCATTCATTGTTGAAATAGACGTTTTCGAGAAATAGAAGGAAATGGTGGACTATAACACTGTTGTTATAGTAAATGATTTCCGAAAGGAAATGTTTTGTATAGTATTGGGATTTATATATCTATTTTAATTTCGAATCCCTATACTAGTGATTTTGGGTTGTCGTAACGATGTTTTACGCAACATTCGTTTTGGCCCAAATAAATATGTTTAAGAGAATGATTTCCTTAAAGAATGAAATATATACTTAATTTCGATTGAAGTATATTGAATATTTTCTAAGTGTTGAAAATAAATAAAATCTGTGAATTACTTATGAATAAATAAGTATGGAAATGTTTTTCCAATATAAAGTGAATATTAGAGAATTTATCTTTTTGAAGATAAATTGAAATGAATAATTGAAATCGAATATTCATAGATATTTTGGATTATAAATTCACTAAGGAATTTATAAAGGAAAGGGGAATTTGTCTAAAAATAAATATTGATTTATTTTTGAAGTGTGAAATTATATATCTTTTAAAGATATTTTGTGAAATAAATAATTGGGAAAATTATTTGGAAACTGGTGATGTGTGCATATCCATTGATAGTTCAATAACCGACTATCAATATTTCCCTTTGAATGGGTAATTGATGTGATTTGTTTGAATTTGAATGCCACACTTATTTTTTGAATAAGCGCTCACTATTCGGGTTAACCGGGAAAGGACCATGGGGTCGTATAACCCATTCCGAATATGTGATACGTCGTTATGAATTGCAATTGATGACCGGTGTTGAAGACCGAGTATTTGCGAAATCGATAGGATGACCTATCGATTGTCTCTGCACTGGGTAGCTCCTGGTATAGAGATTTCCTAAGTGATGGGAAATTCGATCGGGATTGTGAATACCCGGATTACAAGGGCTTCGTGAGAAGTGCCTTTGGTTTTGTTCGAGCCCGGAACAGACTTGTATGGATTGTATGTCTGACATTACAAATTGAGATATAAAGCAGATTTCTTTCAAATATATTTCTGTTGGTGGCGAAGAATTTATTCTTTTAGCTTAACACCCTTCTCTGAGACGTACGAGCTCAGAGGTTATGTAGTTGATGGTTATCAGCAATATATTCCCAGTTTGGTAATGTGACATGCTCAGTGTTGCTGTAAATGATCATTGTGTTGATTATTTGTGATAGGATCGTTTATTTGATCGTCTATCCTGGTGATCATTTCTATGATCATTTGTTGACCTAAAGCATGGCTTTTGTATAAAGTATGTTTTTGTGGACGTGACTTCGTCGAGCCTCACACCTCGGGAATGGTCAAAACAGGAAAGATGCGGCAAGGTTATGAGGGGTAGCGCCCTTTAGGATGTGTGCATTTCCTTCTGGAAAATGGTGGTATCATGGTATGGAGCCCAGATACTTACTCATGTTGAAAACACTTTATGATTGTGTGAATTTATTGCGAGCGCTCGGTTGAAAGGTCCCAAAGGACCGGGGGATGGCATATTCGGTCAGCTGTTACTCAGTTAGGGGTAACCCGGCCTTGTGTTGGTAGAGATCCGGTTTGGTTCTCGGGGATGTCCATCCAGAGGCATTCTCATGTGGCAATAGGAAGTTCCTTGGCCTGATCATTCGTTGGAAATCCAAAGAAACAATACGAGACTTGTACGGTTTTAGTTGTATAACCTGCTATGGAATGTGGCGGTAACCTGCTATTGAACATAGTTAGCTATAGTAAGCATAGTTCGAAATGTCTATGCTGGCTAAGATTTATATTCTACTTTCGAAATAAATTTTTCCTACACTATAAACTAGTAATAATATCAAATGTTCTTTTTAAATGCGTATCAAGCATCTTTGACTATCATAAGGAGAAATCTCCTCCGATTCTGCGTTTGCATTGTGTGTGTGTGTGCGGGAGGCCTTATGGTAGTCTCATTTTTAAAAGCATTGCGAATTGACTTTAAAAATATTCCTCTATTTTGATTTTAAAGATAAATAAACTGTTTGAGTTCTCACACCAGTCTTGCTTATGCTAGGTGATATGTGATGGGGGGTTCTCGCTTCGCGGTTTGGTGGCGAACGGGAGACTCTTACCCCCACACGTCCTCTGTTTTCCTTCCTAAACTCTGGGTGCCCACCAATTTCCACACGGGCAGTCAAGAGTTAGGTTTATCAGGATATTCTGGATATTCTGGAGTTGCTGGAGGCAAGATGGATGGCATGGCCTATTACTAGTATATAGTATTTCTTTTTCCGCTGCACTGTTTGATGTTGTATGATGTTGTACACTCTGATGATATGATGTAATGAAATGAAATGTGATGTAATGTAATAACTGATATAGTTCTTTGTTTAAAGATTATTCATTTATTATTATATATTGTTCCGCTGCGATTGTGAGAATCTGATGTTGTTGTGTTGTGTTCTGTTCCGTTCTATTCTCCATTTTCTTTCCTCTCTATTTTCTACCTTCTTTTCTCTTTCTTTTCTTTTTCTTTTTCTTAAACCATAACATTTCGGGTTTCCATCGTTCGATTGCTCGGCAGTCGATAAAGTGAGTATCGATGTTGAATTTTCGAAAGTCGAAAATTTTCGGGACGTTACATGGGCGAACGATGGGTTTAGCTGCAGTTTTTATAGTAAGGTTTGTCGAGACTTGGTTTTGATTCATGACACAAAGCTATCATCTACAACATACAGATTTGATGACTTCTACGATAAAAAGAGAATATATACTACAAGGAGACAAGAATTCAAAACCGGTGCATCAATTTTATTATTATTTGATTTTTGAGTCTTAGGTCAATATTGTTAAAATCTCTCCTCGGTTAAGTATATATTAGCTTATATATTTTCTATCACTCTATTTACAAATATTATATATATATATAATCATATAATTAAGACTATAAAAGTTGGAAACTTATATATTTATATTTATATATGTGAACCGTACTTATTGCATAAAATTCATCAGGTCAGTCGACTGATCCTGTTTGCCAGTCGACTGACACTGGAGAAAAAGTGCAATATGCACAGTGAACGTATATATGAATTTAAAATTTTAAATTTGTTTGAATGTTCAGTCGACTGACCTTGATGACCAGTCGACTGAATTTCTATAACAGCAATATTTTTGAAAGGACATGACTTTTGTGAAGAGTTGCGAACCTTTAACGAAAAGGTTCGGATGCAACACTTTGATCGAAACTCTTCATCAACAGTCGTAGATTTCTAACTCTTATAAATACAAACTCCCACTTCATTTCAAATCACTAAATCACAATCGATTTCTCTTGTTCTCTGATCTAACTTTCTGAAATCTATTTGCTATCATACTCTCAATTATTCTGCATAAAAGCAATACTATACCTTTTTATTCTTCATATGCTTCAAATACAAACATTCATACTCGAGGAGTAGATTATAGGAAGAGCGTACTACAAGTGACAAATCCATGTTATCAGAACACACATTAGTCAAACTATTTACTGTATTAGTTGAAGTCCTGCTCTGCTGCTCAGGCAAGTGAAGTCCTCTTCGTATGTTGAGGCGAAATCCTGTTCTGCTGCTCAAGGGTTGTATGGACCTGCTCCTCCGGGTTAAGTGAGGGTTGTTGTTTTAGTGAAATTCCAGAAGGAGTCTGGGACTGGACGTAGGACGGTGTTCCAAACTAGAATAAAAACCTCTGGTGTCATTTTACTATACTGCTTTTTATTCCGCACTATTTATCGTATATTTATCATCATTATACTCTGCATTATCATATATCCATATTACACGATCCATACTGCACTTTCATTTCATATCAGAGCAAGGTCATCATATAACCGTAACACAGTTATCTGATAATCTATTAATATGGACACTAACACCAGCACTAGCATTAACACTAGCTTCGTTGAAGGACAATCCACTGCACATCCACCACAATTTAATGGCATGAATTATAACTATTGATCCACACAAATGAGAACATATATATGCAAGAAAATAGTTTGAATCATGGAATATAACTCAGACAGAATATACTATTCCTACTGAAGAATATTCCACTTGGTCAAATACATAAAAATTGGATGCCACGGCTAATCAAAATCCATGAATATGTTGTTTTGTGCTTTAGATAAAAATGAGTTTAATCATGTTAGCATGTGTAATGCTGCATATGAAATATGGAGTATACCCAAAATCACACATGAAGGAACCAATAAGGTTAAACAAAGCAAAATATCCATGCTCAAGAGTCAGTTTTGAAACTTTAGAATGAAAGAAAATGAATCCATAAATGACATGTATTCAAGATTTTAGGATATCTATCTTCATTAGTAGGATTAGGAGAAAAATATTCAGATTTTTATATCGTATCCAAAATCCATAATTCTTTAACGGTTGAATGGGAAAGAAAAGTTCTCGCTATTGAAGAAACGAACGATATTTCCAAAATAACTCTGGAAGAATTAATAGGAAATATAATGTCTTATGAAGTGAATTTGCAGGAAAAAAAGTTCAGGCTCAAGATAAAAAGAATATAGCATTTCATGCAGAACAAGAAGATTCAGATTCAGACAAAGACGACGTAGCTTTTATTGCAAAGAACTTCAAGAAATTCTTGAAATATACAAAAGGAAATAGAAATAATAGCAAAAGAAGCTCAAATAAACCACCGTCTTTATCAGTTATGTAATGTCATAACTGTTATAAAAAGGGGCACATGCAGAAAGACTATCCAGATCAAAAGAAAGAACATCGAAATAAAAGGAAGGACAAATTCAAAAGAAAAGCCTTTTCAGTTACATGGGATGATTCAGATTCCTCATCATCTTCTTTAGGAAGTGAAAGTGAAAGCAATAATGAACAACCTAACACATGTCTTATGGCTAAAGCTAATGAGGTTAGTGATTTTACTTTTGATGATATGATAGAATAAACTCTGAATTATTAGATACTTTAAAAAGTATTAAAAGAAAATATAAAGAAGCTGTAGAAAATCAGAAAAAGGAAGAATACGAAAGAGATAAGCTTAAAGATGAGAAGAAAATATTACAATAAGAACTTGAGAAAACTCAAGAAACTCTCTCTAATGTTAATTCTCAACTTGTGTTATTAAGTCAATAAATTGAAACTCAAAAAGAAAAGAATGATAGTCTTGTTTCTGAAAATCATGTTTAAAAACTAATATTAAAATGGTAGAACTAGAAAATTCAAGTCTAAAGCCTAAACTAGATGGAATTGCTAAAAATGTTTCGAATTGCAATAACGGCAAAGAAAATTTATCTAGAATTATTGAGAATTCACAATCTGTTAATAATAATCATGGTTTAGGATATAAAAAGAAAGTTAAACAGTCTAAAACTTGGAAATTGAATAAAGTTAAACCTAATAAAACATCCACGCCTTTAAATAGACTAGTTACTAAAACCATATGTACATGGATACCTAAAACCAATAACAAACTAATAAGAAAGAAATATATTAGTTCGTTCATAGAAGATGTTCATAATAATCAAAATTATATTTTAAAAGGGATAATAAACCCTCTTGGGTTTGGTTTCCTAAGTCCTAACTCTTAGGACCCTATTAAAAAGGTGGGTACCAACAATATCTCATATTTTTTGTAGGTCCCACTCAAGAAAAGAGGAAAATGGATACTCGAAAGTGGTTGCTCAAAACATATGATGGGAGATAAGGACATGCTGATAAATATTACATACTCAAATGGAGGTTCTGTCAATTTTGGAGACAACTCCAAGGGATATATCTCGGCAAAGGCGATGTGAGCAATTACGGTACATCTAATCATAGTATATATCTATATACTATCCAAATACATACACATACACTGGAACCGGATGAAAGACTGACATCATGTCTGCTTGCTCCAAGAGCCACACATATTTCCATCCGACATGACTCTTGTAGTCATTTGTTATCATTACCTCTCCCCATAAGTATCATGACAATGATCAACAAATGGCCCGACATTACGTAGCCTCTTAGGTCACAACCTAACATGTACCCTTATGAATACTAACTGTTGGCCTAAGTGAGAATGGGGTATGCACTACACAGCTGCTCACAATTAAATAATATATGGGTGTCACAGGACCAGGACATGACTACCATGATCAGGCCGCCCAGGTGGATACTGGCCAATCTAGTTCACTCCTAAAACATAAAGGGAGCTGGACAATAGGTAGATAGACACATATTATATATATAATATAAGGCTACGCATAGCCTCCACATATTCTCACCGCAACAAGTTACACAACATTCCCTGTATGTGTGTTATCCACGAGATAAGAATAACTGAATAATATCACAATGGTGATCCATACCGCCATGTGTTACTTGTCCATATATTCAGTGCTCACACATCACATTTTCTCCTAAATATTCTATATAACAAGTACAAAGAGTGACCAAAGAAATATTACCAAAAGTCTCATGCTAGATGTATAACTCCATTTATCTAGATTCTTCGTCACACGGAATAAAGATCATCACAAAATCACATAGACGTATGTCATCATTTAAGAAATCACACCAAAGACAATTAATCAAATCAATACCCAACTGTGAATCATGTTCATATTGACAAGTCATTTTTGTATAAGATATAAGAAATCATATAAATAAAGTAAAATAATATTCAAACAAATCTATAAAATAATTATTTTACACTCTTAATTATTGGATAATAACTTTAATTCATTTACATAATCAAAAGTAGGATTTAAATACAATAATTCATTTTCAAACCTATACATATTCAAATTTCCAAATCTCTTTACAAGTTATATACGATTATAGAAGTCATTTCCAAATTATCTATAATTAATACTACTTAACAAATTAATTTGCTTTTAAAGTAGTTCATTTATATTTCAATCCACTAATACGATTCAAATCTTTTTATAAAATATATTCAAAAACTTTATTTGTTATATTAAAATCACTTAGTAACATTCAAGAGTCATTTTAATAGTCTTATGCAGCTACAAACTATTTTCAAATAAATTTATATTAAGTTAAAATAAATTTATATTAATCCAAAATAGATTTTTGGAAGGAAAAATATACATCGATATGTTAAATCGTAATAAATTTTATATATTTACGTTCAAATAAATTACCGAACCTCATAATTTCCAAGATCATAAATTAACTTCGCATAAATTTATATTAAGAAAAATGGATTTCACACACAGATATATGTATTTATAATTATATACATTTTAAACATCATAATAGTTCTCAGAAGGACTATAATATAATATTGAATAAACATCAATTATCATAGTTAACTATAAATAAATAATGTTGTAACGACCTGCCTTTTCGACGCTCAGAAGTCGACACTAATTCATCCAACGTATTCACATGCCGAGCGTCCAAGTGCCAAAATGATAGATTGTCGAGGGTAAAAAGAAAGGAAAAACATAACAGAGTTTCAACATCATAATGTGTAATATATAATATTCAATGAATCTTTATAAAAAGAAAACTGTAACATACATATTAGAGTACACTAATCCATGATCAGTCTAGACAATTATAATAACCTTTTCTCACAAATGCTGATAAATAAAACAACTAATGCAACGGAAAAATAAAATATGCGAAAATACGTTCTTGGAAGCATCTAGCTCGTCTCCTGAAGCTCCAAAACATCCATAACTAGATCTGAAAATATGCTCGGTCTATACGGAGCATTATAAGAGAATAACATCTAGATTAGTCTGGTTAACCAGCATAAGAAACACACCTCAAATAGGTTTTAATATTATAGAACCTTTCAAAATAAAGGTATCCCGTAAGTCCACGTCGCGCATAAACACGGATGAGTTTTTCCCTTAGATAACCAAACCATTTCCTAGGAAATCTTGTAATATTATAATAATGTCTAGCGTTTAAAATAAATATTGAATCTTAGCCGAAATTTTACATTAATTAGATTCTAGCATAATAGGTGTACAACTAAGTCCAAAGGTTACTTATTAGAGAAGGGATTCCAGGCACCTGTGTACCTCCTGTCACAATACACCTGTAGAAAAATGTACTGAGGTCAACAAGAACATCCCACAGCCTTGCTACACAGAACCGGCCTAGCTCTTACCGGATAGTACCGAAAATGTCATCATCCGGTTGCTTTGCAACCATTTATTGAGAGCTCTCATGCATAACCAATACATAAATGTATACTTATGTGTGTGTGTATATACAAGGGTAATGATATACCCTAATAGGTGCGACCTATATAGCCTTGCTGCATATCCCTTGTTTTAATCATTCCCAGTTGATGAGGCTAGAGGCAACATTTTACCTTTTATATAGCAATCACACTAGGAATGTTAACATTGCCCTCCATGAACAATGCAATGCTAGCATTCATCTATACTAGTTATTTAGGATATGAAAAAAAATGAATGCAATAATTCTACCACATCAATTTTGGAATCACCCTCAAGATTAGTAGAAGTAGCCTTTACACTTCAAAGAGTCCCGTCTTCGATCATCTTCATAATATGCATTCTTAATTCCTAAGATAGAGACGAGTTTCCATATCTTGGAATTTTGTGTTAAGTATGAAAAGAACAATTTCCGTACCATTGTAAGTTGAAATATCGTTTATGGAAATCGGGTCTCATTTTTCTTATAAACCCCTTTTATAAAATTCTTTTATAAAACTTATATTTATAATTCCTTTGATAAAATATTATTTGTAAATTCCTTTATAAATATATGTAACATAATCATGGCCTCCTTTTAAAAAAATTCAAATTTGTTTAATAAACTCCTTTATAGAGATCCTTTTTACTATTTTTTAAACTCTTTGTAAAAGCTTCATTTATAAGATATTATTTATAAAATCGTTTCATAAATTCCTAAATTTATTTGTAAATCTTTTTACAAAAGCTCCCAATTCATTTATAAACTCCTTTTATATAACAAAACTCAAAATATAAAACCGAGCTCCAAATATAATTATAAAACTCATATCCTTTTCACAACACGATCATTCCATGTATACGATAAATTCACTTGTTGAGATCAGAGTCCACTACAGTTGGAAATCAGAGATTTGTACGTCATGTCGGTCTTTTGGGAATCTTATGGATGCGTGTTCTAGATGGGCATCCTCTAGCCATGTTTCTCTTGCTGATCAGATTCCTCTTCCTCGACCGCCTGTTTGGAAATGGGTTTCAAAGGTTGTGCCTCCCACATTTGATCTGATTTCCTTTGTTGCCACTATTGCTGAGGCTCCAATTGAAGATGCTCCTATCGCTCTACCTTCTGCCAGTATGTCTCTTTCTTTGATAGAGGCTGACATTACTCTTTGTCTGACTCTATTATTTGAAACATGGAGGAATGGGCATGGCTGCATGTCCCTTCTGATATGCGGTACTCTCCGGCGACTGACACCTTTTATGCCTTTATCAGAAATGTTGAGGGAGAGAGTCGTAGTCTTACATATCACATTGAGGTTGAAGGTCTGTCCCTTACTAGAGTTGGCAAGATTGGTGAGGCAAACAAAAGTTATTTTTATGATGTCAACTGGGATAGGAAATTTATTTACTCTCCTGATTCTCTAGGCTTTGATCCAATTGTGGCTAATCTTTTGTTTGGTTTCTTGCATGTTTTTGGTCCAGCATCGGATGGTAGATGTGGTAGCTCCTCCTCTTCCGAGGGTGCGTAGCATGTTCTATTTAGTAGTTTAGACATCTTTGTCTAGCTTTTGTGCTTTTACTTTTTGTGGTTTAGTCTCTAAACTCTTTTAGCTGTTCTGTGCATGTATAGAACACCTTTTTTTCCATTTATATACGGTGACACAACTCACTGTAATACCGGCTAGCTTTGTTAAAAAAATAAATTCACAAATGTAACTATTCATTTCAATTTATCAAAATGATATTTATTTCTTTTTATAGGATATTATTTATTAAACCATTCTTTTAATTATAAAACTATCTCCACTTATAAAATAATATTTATGTATCGATCCCTTTACACGGTATTTTATATTAATGGTTCACATTTCAAATATTTCTAACTTCTTTCAAAAATAGAATCACTTTTCAAATAAAGAACAAACCCTTTTATTTTCCCTTTTTAAAATAATACGCTTATTATTAAAATAACCTTTCCTATAAAACCTCATACTTTCCAAAATGAATTTAAAACATTTACATATATACCGTACTAGAAAAGAATAAATAAAGAAATTAAAGTAAAATATAGAATTACGAAAACTAGTTTCGAATAAAATATCATAGACAATACAAAAGGTCAAATTTAAATCATTTTTCAAAAAAGGGGAATCATTTCCAAAATCAAAGAGCATTAGTAGTATTTACAGAATAGTATATCAAGGCTAATAGTTACTATAGCACTTAACTGGTGCTATTACTACCTTTCTCTAAAAAGGTTCAACTTTTAACATATGTTGGTGTCACAACAAATATGGTCAAACTATCAAATTTGACATTTGACAATCTATATAACAGGTATATAACTGAAATAAAATCAACACGAATATAACTGGAAATCAAAAATCACAATAACAAGAAATCCAGGTTTCTCCACTAAATTCCTATATTTTTAAATGAAAATGTCAATTGCTTATTCAAAGCGGATATTTAACCAAATCAACCAAAAATTCATCTAAACATATACAATAAATTTTATCTACTATATATCATATAGATTATCCAAAAAGGTGAGTTTAACTCACCGAAATTCTAGCGGATGCTTGGACGTTCCAATTTTTGAGCATTCAATTTTAGCCCCAAATTCATTAGCTCCAAATTCATTAGCTCCAAATTCAGCCAAACCAATTCCATCGCGTAGCCATCACCATTATGAGCGCAATGCAAAAAGTCTCGTCTTGATTGGACTCGTATGAAATAGTTCATAAGATTGGGATTTAAATAACATAATTAATACACCAATTGTAATTAATTATTTAATTACCCCATACTAGCTTTATCTTCCCTAAATCAAAATCATCTCCCTTCAAAATCCTACACACCCAAACTGACAAGGTCGTGCACTTTTCCTATCACCCCAATCAACAAAACCAATATCCGACTCCACCGAAGTGCTCCGCTTCCTGGACACTTCGATTCGCACCCTACCATCTCCTTCTTGAACGCCTCTCTCAATAAACGTTCAAACCCTAGCCTCACGACACCTAGATTTCAAAAATAACTAAACCCTAGTCTGCAAAGCCCCCACGACCATATTGTTGAACAACCAAAATGATGCCGCAGCCTTCAACAACACATCAATAAGCCAATCTACTCATTAAAACCTTAAGTTCCTCACCTTTTTATTTTTTGGATTTTTGCATGATTTTGTTTTGATTTTTTGAAAAATAATTGAAGCATGCTTTTCTTTATTTACGGGTTTCTTTTACGAAACATTCAAAAATGAGAGGAAACATGTGGAATGATTTTGCCTAAGTGTTTGAGTTATATTTAATTTGCAACTTTCGACATTTTGTCGAAATGATTTTCTTTAATGTACGAACCACGAGCGACAAAACAATTATATGATTGCACTCAAAACTGTGACACAATCCCGAAATAATAGTAATATACGTAGGTTAGCTGATTCTATAAACACAAAAATACCATCACCTATTAAAAAACCATCGAACAATAATTTAAATATTTTCTAGATTAAAAATTATGGAAAAAAATTCTAATAAATTGAATTAAAAGTATGTCAATTGGAATCGAGTCATAATAATAATAATAATAATAATAATTGATTTTCTAATATTTATTAAATTTTAATCAAATCAAAATATTTGAATAAACTAAATATTCTTGTTCAAAACAATAAAAATTCTGTGTCGTAACATTCTTCCCTCCTTGAAATAATTTTGTCCCCGAAATTGTCAAAGAAAGAAAAATACCTCCAAACTCTTAGCTTTTCAAAATAAATTAGCTGAAATGTGTTTATCAATTCTTAGTGTCACAGATATAGAAAATTTAAACAACGCTTCCTTTGCACGACTCGATCGAAAAAACTGCAACTTACCACAACGAGAAGAAAACAAAAGCCTAAATGTGGCCTCCCATATCTGGGGCATAAAATCATAAAACCAAAACAATAACATAATGTAACGACCCGCCTTTTTGGACAGTTTAAACCGACGATCAAATACACATGCCGATTTCAAACCATTCAAAAGGGCAGATGGTTATTGGGGTAAATAAGAAAAGAAAAGAAAGAGAAATAAGGGAAATGAAACAACACAGAATCTCGTAGCGGAACGATAAAATATAATAGTCAAATGAACAGTTCATGAAGCTGTTTACTATACTTTGACAATTATTTATACAACATTTATCGGAGTTATACATATACAACAGAACAATTAAAATAATGCAGCAGATAGCATGATGCAAAGGTAATAATAGTAATAGTATACCAAATTTTCGTCTTCATCCTCCAGAATAGATCTTCAAAAATCTGTAAAACTCAGGACTGACCCGAGCGTATGAAAAGACAAAACACTCGAGTCAGGACTAAAATATCCTTATGAAAGTTAAATCAATCTTAAATAAATATGAGTGTAACGGCGTCAGAGATGTTTACGGGGTTTGACATCTCATATCCAGTGTCAACGTGCGTGCAATAACTCAAGAGATGTTACGGGATTTTCCATCTCTTAAGGATCCGTTAAACTATCTACTATGTAGTAATGTATGCTAAGTAGATAATGCCTATCAGTAATATAAAGTATCAAAATAGCGTTAAGGCGTTACCATAATCCCCCTTAACACATTTTTATAATGCCATAGTCTATACAGCACAGTAAGCCCCACCGTAAACTGTTGGTTATCAGAGGGTACCCCATAGGTATAACACAAAACAAAACGTAGTGGTCGCGAATAGGATAATCAGTATGACAAGGTACATGAGGCGATACCAACTAGGGTACTAGTAGTTGCGTGATCCGGACTGATGTTGAGCAGAGCCAGCAGCTACCCCAACACCGCCAAACAACACTCCCAAATCAAGGGGTGCACCCAAATCGAATCACAAATGTAATAGATATGGTATCGAAGAAGTGTGTCCGCTAGAGATGGCGAACCTCAATGGCCCGGCGCGGCTCCTGTTTTAGTCATGTCAGGGGTCATCCAATAATCGTTCTATTTCTTCAGTCAACGCGTTCACCAAACCATCCACTTCATTCTGGATCAACACTCCGCGTATAATAGTTATTAAAGTGGTGTTCGGTATCGACAGAGAGTATATCCATATCCGATCTCGGTCTCTTTGATAACTACATATTATTACACCGTTGGCTCTTTTACATTTCAAATCGATTCGTAATTGATATCAAAATATCATATTCGCTTCAAAAATCAAATCCATTTCAAATATCATAGTATCTTTTCAAATGTAAGATTCCGTTTCAAAAATCATTTTTCGCCTCAATATCTCATTTAGATTTCAAGATCATTTCGAATTTCAATTTAGGTTGCAACTTCATTTAACCCAATTCATATTTAAATTCAAGATTTAAATATAAACATTTCACCTTATTGACCATCTTAGAATTTTAGAAAATAGTTTTAAGTAGTTTAAAAGTAGTTTTAAATAATTAAAATAGTTAAAAATACTTAAAATCTTAAAATGGATTTAAAATAGATAAATTAGTTCAAAATAATTTAAATTGGGTTAAGTAGATTTAAATTAGATTAAAATAGTTTAAGTATTCAAAAATGGTTTATATAACAGAGTAATTTGGAAAACAAAATAAAACAGCTTCAAAACCAAACCATTTCAATTATAACTTCCCAATTCAAAACAATTTCAATTTCCCTTCTACCGATTCAATTTCGATTTCGATTCAATCAACGACAACTTTGACTTCAAATTTATTCAATTTTATATTTACTTCCAATTAATTCGATTTCAATTTATATCGATTTGGAGCTTGATTTTTCAAAATATCCATTTATAACACTTAACAAAATTATCCATCAATATTCAAGTTTAAATCCAAATTTCAAACATGATTCAATTCCAAGCTCGATTTCAAAATATCATTTTTATATCACTTTTACTTAGTAATATTCAAAGCTCGAATTAAGGTTCAATCTTTAAACAAATCAATTTTCGAAATTCAATCATATCCCAATTTTAAATTTCAAAGTCTCAACTTAAATTATTTAACAATTTCTTTTAACCAAAATTTATTTCAACATTCCAAACTCAATTTTTCGATAAATTTGATTTCTATAAATTGATTTCTATTCATAACTTTTAAATCAAAACATTTAGATAAATTTCAAATCGACGATTTTAAAAACTATTAATTTAGCCAATTCGGTGTCCGTATATAATTTTCTATCCTATTGCCAAGTAATTATTTATTTCAATTAAATGTCAGGGATGAATATATATCACTTAAATCTATCATAGTGTCATATGTATGCATAACAGGTTATATATAAGAAAATAAACATCCAGACATTTAAATATCAACCAATAGCATCCATCGAAATAAATCATCCAATAGACAATACAATTCATGGCAATTTCATAGTTATCAATGTCAGGTAATTTAATCGCAATTCAATTTTAATTTCAATTTAACTGTCAATTTAATTTTCAACGATTAATTCGAATGACAATCTATATGACAATTAAATTTTATCAAACAACGACAAATAAAATTCATATCACTACATAATATTAAATTTAACTATCATAAAGATATTTAGTACGTTGTGAGCGTTATAAAACACTCACCTTGATTTCAATGTAGTTTTAGCATTTTATTTTGAATAAAATTAAATGAGCGTTTAATTTTACCTGAAATTTTCACTAGCTCCAAACGATTCCAATCCAGCTCCATAGCGTAGTACTCGTCAATACGAACCCAACGCACTTCGTTTCGTCCAAAACGGACCTCGCATCAACAAGTTATGATATTTAGAAGTTAATACGAATTTAAATATAAATTTTTACACTTTATTTTTAATTTAAAACCCTATCTCACATCATAGCCATTGATTTCCATCCCCCATCCATCAGGCCACACGCACGCTTCCTCCATCTCCTGTTTTAGAACGCGTACGCGAACCCATTTGCTCGTTCAAATCCCTCCAAGTCGCGACCAATACGAGCATCTCCTCTTCGATCAGGATACACCACTTCGAAGCCCACTGCGAGCTCGACTTTCGGCCAGAGACCCATTGAACTCGGTCAACTCCTGTTCCCGTTTTTCGTGCACGAACGCACGGCATTCCATGCCAAATTTCCGTCAACCGGCTCCTCTAAAAATGATCACCACCGTTGAAGTCGTAGATCTCGAGACGATGTACAACATTGCAGTTGAAACTTTCTTGAATTGATTTGTGGATTGTGAAATAATTGAAGAAGAAAATAAGAAGATTTCGGCCCTTAAATGTTATCACCGGCGGCTGTAATAATCGAACCAGGGTTTGCTGAAGAACGTGCCTTTATAAACAATTTTAATTATTAATTTAATATTAAATCCACTTATAAACCATTTTCTCAAACGATCTCCAAACAACGCGTGCTGGCTGGCATTTCTAGGGTTTACCCCGCGTTTCGGACACAATGGAATAGGTTTCGGAGGCTAATTCGATCATATGTGCGAGTTACGGAAATAAACGATCAAATTTAAATTAAACCGATCAAACGAATTTCTTTGCATTTTGGCTTGCCTCGGACAAACGGTAAATCCGATTGACACGAAATTTGAAACCTTACAATAATATGACATTACGGATCTGATGAAACTAGTTTCATCGAAATCCGAGCCTGTTTGAAAAATGGCTATTTTAACTCGTCAATTTAATACTAAAATATTCAATTTTCACAAATTTACTTTTAATTCGATTTTGAAAGTTCTGCAACATCATTCTAACCTTAATATGATAAAATAAAATTTTATGAATAATTTTTTTTATCATATTAACCCGTTATTCAATTATTCAATAAATTCCAAATATTTAAATTTTAAACAATTTTGATTGTCCAATAATTCATTATCCTTTGAAATATTTGAAATTGAACTTAAAAGATTCGACCTTTAAAACCAATTCACATCTTAGAACACTATTTCCATTTTACAGTTGTTCAATTATAAATAAGTTTTAAATATTTACTTTAAATAATTTACCTGTTCAATATTCAATTATTTGATTTTAAATAGATTTTACTTATCAATCAATTACTCTATTATACCCAATGAATTCAACATTTATTATCCTATCCAACTATTGATTTCAAAGGCATTCACCAAGTAGCATTTATTTTCCAATACTTATTACTATTCCAATCTTCGAAACCAATCTATTAAATTTGTATTTATACCTAAATAATTCACAATTCTTGTTCACTTCTTTACATTTGTTTTTCCATATATTCCCTTATAACCAAGTTATAACATTTGAGTCAATTCAATTAGATTGGAACTCCATTCAATCTATAAATAATTACTTGGATAATTATTGTTGCAATTCATTCCAGTTATTATTATTCCAAACGAATTACAATTTTTTTTTCTAACATTAAATCACGAAATCTTATTAAATTAGCTATTTTAATTATCGAAAATTTACGGGTCGTTACACATAATGTGTACCTTATTAATCAAGCAATAAACTCTACTCATGAAACCCAAAGCAACAAACTAGCATTTGCTTCCATGAATAACTTGCATTTTCAAACGTCAACAACATGCAATTTATCAAAGCCCATAGGATGTACAGATACCATCCGTATGCAATATCAAATCCGATCACTTGCTCGACCACATAACTTTCACTTCCAAACTATTATCGCCACTTGACATCCCTAGTGTGGGCTCCGATTAGATTCCTTAATTAGAAATCTTTGTCATTCTTACATAGCCATATTCTATGATAGAAAACTTCATAATCAAATCAAAAATCTGTATCGAGTTTTTACCATCAAGAGTCAAATGAAAAATCCCAATAGGACTGGTGTAGTTCACCTTAAAATCTTATTCTCAAATATGGATCAAACAGTTATGCGAATAAATGACCAACGTACAACTTACATATTTATTTTAATGGTTTCGTAATTATACCAATTACTCGTTTATTCACATTCATTTTCAATCACAATTAATTACACTAATAGTATTTCATTTAATACTAAATCCTTTATGAACCATTTTATAAAACATAACTTATGTTTATCAATCTCTTTTCAAAAACTAAAGTTCCTATTCATAGCACTTTTCTGTATCCTAAGAGTATATACACAATATTTCAGATTTTTTGTACTTAACCAAAATGTTCAACGAACTTAAAACTAGTTCAACTTACTTTCTCCTTAAAATTTTAAGTTACAAAAACTTATTCTCTTATATTTTTCACGAAACAATTTGCTTCAATTTCTATATCAATTTAGAAGTTTCCAACTGTCCAAAATTTTCGAAAATTTCATTTTATTTCAACAAGTGAAAATTATCAAATGAGTTGCACAACCCAAACTATCCAAAAGTATAAAATATGCACGAGTCCATATAATAACTCAGATGAAAACTTTAGAGTTAAACAATCGATTTTATTTCAACTTTATTTTAAATAATAATATACATATCTTCTTTTTTATATTAAATCATACTTTTGGAATTTAAATAAAATTTGTTTCATCAAACAACACTTAAGCAAGACTAAATTATGGTAGCAATTCCTTACTTTAGAAACCTGAAAATGAACACCGATGATGCTGCAGTCATCATCGGAATTATTTTCCAAAGATAGAAGTGAGTTTAGTGCTTTCTATGACCTTTAAAAAATCCATTTTAAACTATTTTTATTCTTACATACTTGCAAATAAAAATATTATTATTTTTCTCCAAAAATTTTGAAAAATAATTTCTAGAAACACTAGGATTTAAATTCACAAATACTCTGCTTAATTCCTTCTTGTTTATAAACGATTTTTATAAATTTTACTTACAGAATTTCACTTTCTTATAAAATATTCCATAAATGTTTATTTTTGTTTAGGTTATAGTTAATAACCTTATCAAAATTAAATTTTAATTTTAACTCAACATTATTACCGAACGCTTTATATCAAAATCGTGAAACTGAATTCAAAATTTATTCGTTTTTTGTTTAACCGAACAAATAAATTCCCATAAAATATCTAAGCACAAACAATTAATCAATCACCATAATTAATGATTCTAGGTTGGACGAGCATGACAAGTCAAGAAATAAAGGATAATAGCTGAATATTATCATTTTCTAACAAACGTGTCACAGATAACTATATCAATTTATGAAAATTATTCTTTTATATATAAAATACAATCTAAGTAAAATTATTTTGTTTACCTAACTTCATATGTCGGTTTGCCTTGTTCACGTGTTTAGAAACCCATATCGATACAATTGTTCCTTTTGTATCGACCAAAATTCATAAACTACTCAACAAATAAATCAACACAACATAAAATATTTTTGTAGCACTAACAAATATGCTCTCTAATATATAATACACTCGAACTTATCCTAGGGTCTCACTTACCCTATCTTAAATGAGTCTACCCCACCAAAGCCTAGGGTTCGCTCAACCTAATCTCTAATACCACATGTAACATTCACCCTATTTGAGATGCTGACTACATCGTGGTAACCTCGAATCTAATTTTACATAATGACTTCTCGACCCATGAACCAACCCGTAAATGGACATGTATGGGTGAGAGTCCAAGCTTCATCGGAGTTCAAAAAGCGAGTACCCCTTATCATGCATTAACTTATCACCGACCAGATCTGATCCCGGTCTCTCTGAACTGACAACTATAGTTTTTAAAATGGGCCAACATTTGATAGTTGGTTATTTAACTATCAAATAAACAAACAATCCAACCGGAGATTTAACCAAGCATCGTTAAGCACAAAGTAACCACTAAGCCTCTTTAATTAATCTTATCATTAATCAAAACCACTTTATAAATACTAGCATCAAAATACTTTTACAAAGATATATTCATAAGTCTCCTATACTCTTTACAATACTTGAAAATATTTGTTATACTAATCACAACCATATAAGTATATCTATAAAAAAATCATTTTCAAAACATACTTATTTGGGTTAAACAAATGTACTTAAACATTTATAAAATAAACCCGAAGCATCTTTGGTTTAAGTAAATAGGACATATGGAAACTGGACCAAATTTATTGAACATCACTTCCCGAGTTCAAATGGTACCATCTTTCGATTAACAATGAAATTGAACAAGTTAGAAAACTAACCTTGCATGGATACACATTCTTAATTCTCTAGATAGAGACGTGTTTACGTACCTTAGAATTTGGTGTTAAGTATGAAAAGAACATTTTACACACTATCGTAAGTTGAAAAGACCGTTTATGGAAATCAGGTCTCATTTTTCTTATAAATCCATTTTATAAAATTCCTTTATAAAACTCGTTTTATTTACAACTCCTTTATTATTTATAAATTCCTTTATAAATATCCATAATATAATTATAGCTTCCTTTTATAAAGTTTCCAAATATATTTAGTAAACTCCTTTACAAACATTCATTTTACCATTTTAATGCTCTTTATAAAAGCTTCTTCTTTAGATATTATTTATAAACTCATTTCATAAATTCCCAAATTAATTTGCAATTTTTTATAAAAACTCCCAATTCATTTATAAACTCCTTTTTATAAAACAAAACTCCAAATGTAAAAAACAAACTCCAAATATAGTTATAAAACTGATATCCTTTCCACAACAGGATCATTCCATGTATACAGTAGATTCATAAATGGACTTAATTATTCCAATTTATCAAAATACCATTGATTTCCTTTTAATAGGATATTATTTAAAAAACCATTCTTTTATTTATAAAACACTATTAATAAAACTATATTCCACTTATAAAATAATATTTATACATCTGTTGGAACATTCCTGTTTTTTTAAAACAAATTTAGAATTTGTAATTAATTTGATTCCTAGATTTAATTGAGAATTAATTTGGTAAATTTATATGAAAATAAATAAAATATTTATATGTTAACAAGTGTAGCTAGTTTTAAACAAGATATTTGTTTATTTATTATATATGTATATTTATTGATTTTGAAAATAGAATTTGGATTTGGGATTCAAAATAAATATTGAGAATAAATTGAAATTTGGATTTGAAATTCAAATATAAATGTGTTGAAAAATAAATTAGATTTAAAACTATATATTTAAATTAATAAGAATTTGTTTTCTAATTTTAATATACATATAATTTTAAATTTTTTATATTTTGAATTTAATACAAATGATTTGCAAACAATTGTTTAAAGGTTAAATCCTATAATATACATATGTGTGTTGATTATATATGTGTATTTAAGTTGACTTTAAATTGGACTTTAAAATTTAATTTGAATTTGAATTTAATTTTAAATTTCAAAAGATGGACATTTTAAAAATATTTGGATGAGTTTTTATTTATATACAATTAGTTTTATTACATTTTCAATAAAAAGAAGTTCATATATATATATATATATATATATATATATATATATATATATATAGATAAGATATAGTACATGGAGTAAAAGCCTTTTATTTTACATTAAAAAAATATTTTTTATACTTAAAGGACAAGTGTAAAAACATTAAGGCTTAATATAACAAGTGTTAATTGATTGAAAAAGGTTATGACAATTGTTAAAAGTTTGCACACGTGTCACTCCTAAATTTTCAATCTTCTTTTATTTTTATTAAATCTCAAAATTTATTTATAGAAACATAAGCCTTCTTCTCTTCATACTTTTCCTATCTTCCTAATTCAAAAGCCATTTCTCAAACAAAAATCTAAAATGAATTCATCCTCAAATCAGAATTCTGTGTTCATCCCTTAAAAATCCAAAACCATAACTCTGTAAATCATTTTCAAAAATCAAAACTGCAAATCATTTTCATTTCCAAGTCCTGTATTTCAAATCTGAGATGAAAATCAAGCAAGAATTCAACTTAGAAAACAATTTCAAGTTCTTAAATTCAAAAGGTTAAACCAGAGAAAATGTAAGAAAAAAAATCTAGAAGATGAAGATCAAACAACCTGAAGCAACTAGAAATCAAAAAAACTGCAGCCTGGAAAAAAAAAATCAGATACAAACATCAAAGATTCAAAAGCATTCTAGTTCTAAAATTTTTCAAGAAGCTTTTCAAAACAAAAAGGGGATGCTCTGTCTCCATCTACAACAGGTGAGCAACTTAATTTTTTTTTTAACAACCAATTTTGCTTACCCAATGCTGTGAATCTGTGAGTAAACAATCTTATGATACTCAAGTATTATTTAGTCTTTGTATAGATATATAGTGATTTGTAGGAATAAAGCTCTGCATATGTATATATTCATATGTGACTGTGTTGAATTCTTTGTGCTTCCCTGCCTTCTGAGTCACAGGGTAGAAACCCTTAAGAAATTCAATCTTTCTTTTCTAATCATTATCAGGTTTGGGTTTCAAAGCAAAATAGGTGAGTTTAAATATGAATTATAATTTATAATAGTTTCAAGAAGAATAAGAATATACAGTATGTAAAAATTGGGTTTTTACAGAGAAAATTCAAATTTTGAATGAATTCGAATGTCACGATTTTGTGATTCAATTACATAATATGAACTGGCATTAGAAGATAGGATTTTGAAAACAAGTATGATGATTTTTAGTTACGTGTTTAAGGTGCTATTTCGAGATGAATAAAAATGCTTTTTTGTCAATTCCTGATGATTAAACAAATCTTGGACGTTGAAATTGGTTTTGAAACTAGCTTAATGGTTTACGAAGTGGGGAAAAATGTTAGGAAAAATTTTCTATTGCGTGACATTTTGGTATCAGAGCTGAAGGTTGAAACTTTAGCTCTGAAGTATAACACATTAAGTAGATCATTAGAGATAGGGTGAAGTATACCCTAGAATGAGTATATTCCTAAGATATCCGTTCAAATGCCTCAGTAAATTCTCTTACTATCCACTGATAGTGAGTATGAGTGCAAGAAGAGGACGAGATAGGGGAGAGGGGAATACGACTACAAATGATTGATACCCTGCAATAGCGGAAACAACTTTTTATATCAATCTCCTTTGATTCGTCTTTTTAATTCTTTGATGATTCCTGGCTGCTTCAGGAAGAAGCTTTGATATATTTGCATGGGACATAAACTCCAGATGTTAAGAATTGTTTGTTTGGACGAATTGTTTGCTTTGGTTGCTATGGTTGATAGGTATATTTTGGTTGTTTAAACTAAATTTTTTGGATTGCATCCATATATCTGTTTATTCTTTTGGGTCTCGATATATTCTACGAGTGGTTAGTTATCTTTTGGACTAACCAATACCCCTGTGTATTCGTAGGTCTGATGACCCGAGTATCTTGATTCGTTCTTGTATCCATTATTGATATTCTGATTTGGGAAGCCAAATGCAGAATAAATATTCAATTTTATCGAAAAGATATTTCTTCGTCTTTCACCTATTCTTGATTGTCTGCCTTACAAATTTCGAGGACGAAATTTTCTTAGGGGAGGAAATCTGTAACATTCCTATTTTTTTAAAACAAATTTAGAATTTGTAATTAATTTGATTCCTAGATTTAATTGAGAATTAATTTGGTAAATTAATATGAAAATATAATGTTTATATGTTAATGAGTGTAGCTAGTTTTAAACAAGATATTTGTTTATTTAATATATATGTATATTTATTATTTTTAAAATATAATTTGGATTTGAGATTCAAAATAAATATTGAGAATAAATTGAAATTTGGATTTGAAATTCAAATATAAATGTGTTGAAAAATAAATTAGATTTAAAACTATATTTTTAAAATTAACAAGAATTTTTTTTCTAATTTTAATATACATATAATTTTATATTTTTTTATATTTTGAATTAAATACAAATGATTTGCAAACAATTGTTTAAAGGTTAAATCCTATAATATACATATGTGTGTTGATTATATATGTGTATTTAAGTTGACTTTAAATTGGACTTTCAAATTTAATTTGAACTTGAATTTAATTTTAAATTTCAAAAGATGGACATTTTAAAAATATTTGGATGAGTTTTTATTTATATATAATTAGTTTTATTACATTTTCAATAAAAAGAAATTCATATATATATATATATATATATTTAGATAAGATATGGTACATGGAGTAAAAGCTTTTTTTTACATTAAAAAAATATTTAATACTTAAAGGACAAGTGTAAAAACATTAAGGCTTAATATAACAAGTGTTAATTGATTGAAAAAGGTTATGACAATTGTTAAAAGTTTAAACATGTGTCACTCCTTAATTTTCACTTTTCTTTTATTTTTATTAAATCTTAAAATTTATTTATAAAAACATAAGCCTTCTTCTCTTCATACTTTTCCTATCTTCCTAATTCAAATGCCATTTCTCAAACAAAAATCTGAAATGAATTCATCCTCAAATCAGAAATCTATAACTTGTTCATCCCTTAAAAATCCAAAACCATAACTCTGTAAATCATTTTCAAAAATCAAAACTGCAAATCATTTTCATTTCCAAGTCCTGTGTTTCAAATCTGAGATGAAATTCAAGCAAGAATTCAACTTAGAAAACAATTTCAAGTTCTTAAATTCAAAAAGTTAAACCAGAGCAAATGTAAGAAAAAAAATCTGGAAGATGAAGATCAAACAACCTGAAGCAACCAGAAATCAAAACAAGGCAGCTCGGGATCAAAACAACTGCAGCCTGGAAAAAAAAATCAGATACAAACATCAAAGATTCAAAAGCATTCCAGTTCTTAAATTTTTCAAGAAGCTTTTCAAAACAAAAGGGGATGCTCTGTCTCCATCTACAACAGGTGAGCAACTTATTTTTTTTTTTTAAAAACCAATTTTGTTTAACCAATGCTGTGAATCTGTGAGTAAATAATCTTATGATACTCAAGTATTATTTAGTCTTTATATAGATATATAGTGATTTGTAGGAATAAAGCTCTGCATATGTATATATTCATATGTGACTGTGTTGAATTCTTTGTGCTTCCCTGCCTTTTGAGTCACAGGGTAGAAACCCTTAAGAAATTCAATCCCTTCTTTTCTAATCATTATCAGGTTTGGGTTTAAAAACAAAATAGGTGAGTTTAAGTATGAATTATATTTAAAATAGTTTCAAAAAGAATAAGAATATACAGTATGTAAAAATTGGGTTTTTACAGAGAAAATTCAAATTTTGAATAAATTCGAATGTCCCGATTTAGTGATTCAATTGCATAATATGAACTAGCATTAGAAGATAGGATTTTTAAAAAAAGTATGATGATTTTTAGTTACGTGTTTAAGGTGCAGTTTCGAGGTGAACAAAAATGTTTTTTTTGTCAATTCCTGATGATTAAACAAATCTTGGACGTTGAAATTGGTTTTGAAGCTAGCTTAATGGTTTACAAAGTGGGTAAAAATGTTAGAAAAAACTTCTATTGCGTGAATTTGGGGAACGAGATCAATTTAGGGCTTGAGTTCAAGTTTTGATCTTGTCTGTAATCAAGGGGCGTTCGTCGCCCTCACATGATCGAGTGTCTCGAGATTTGGGAAATGGATGCATCATGGTCTGGTGCAGTCTTGGTTAAAAGGGCGAGATGGTCGGTGATTGGGATGGTCGTGGATGATGGGTTTAGTTGCTTGAAGTTTGGGTTCTGATGGAAGCTAATTTGCTCGATTTTGATTCTCGGTGGAATCCGATAATCAGGTTGTTCGTGGTGATGGAGGGGACAACCGGTGATATGCTGAAGCCAGTGTAGATGATCGGAGTTGTTTCGATCGCGTGTACATGTGCACGTCGATGTTGGGGTATCAGTGACCGTTACTGGAAGAAGAAGAATATGTAGCTTTGTAGTTGTTCTCGAGTAATTGCAGCAGTGGCTCGGGAATGTCTCGAAGTAATAGCAGTAACGACTCGAAGCAGGATTTTGATGTGAGCGTGGAATACTTAGGAAAAAAATTTAAATTTAGATTTTGGGTCACTCGTGTAACTTTGTGGAAAACCCCGAAGTAATAGAGCATTTTTCTCGGGTTCGACTCGAAGCAAGGCTCAAGCAGGTAAACAGTTTTAAAGTTCTAAAGGAATTCAAGTTTTTGAAGATAAAGTTTGTTAAATTTATTTTGTAATGTTTCCTAAGTTTTTAAAATAGTTAAAGAGGGTTTTAAAATAATTGTTTTAATTAACCTAATTTTAAATGGTTTAAAATAAATTAACTTTAATTTGAAGGTTATCTTCTTATTAATGTATAAAGAAATGATCATTATAAAAGATGTTATTAAATGGTTAATTAATTTTTCAATGTTTAAGTTAACATATTTGTTAAAGGGGAAATTATTATTAGGAGTGAACTACTTAATGAAAGGAATTAAATTAATTAAAGAAATTAATTAATAATTCAAGTTAAACTAATCAAGAAATTAATAAATGATTAAATAAAAACAGTAATTACTTAGTGTAAGTAATTAAGGGTAGATAATTAATGATTGAAGATCGATTAACCAAATATTAAAAGTTAATTACTTTTAAGAATAAGTAATTAATATGGTTAATTAATTAAGGTAATTAAATCAAGAATAATTAATTAAGGTTAATCAACTTAAAGTGATTAAGAAGTTATTTTAATTAAGGAATAATTAATTATTGTAATTATTTAAGGAATGATAAATCTATTAGTTATGGGAAATAATTATAATTAAGATTTAATCAATAATTAAGGGTTTATTCATTAAAGTAATTAATTAAGGAATTATTAATTAATAAAAGTAATTAAGATTCAATTAATTACAATTAAGGGTTAATTAACTTAGATAATTGATTTAGAAATGATTAATTAACAAATGTAATTAAGATTAAATCAATTGTGGTTAATAATAATTAATCATTGATTTAAGACTTCTAATGACAGTGATTATGTGGTTGATAAATTTAAAACCACCCAAATTATTCATCTTAGTTGTAGATGTTTGATTGATGTCAAATGCTATGTAATGGATTGATATTTTTCTATATGATGTGATGCTATGTAATGCTTTGTGCTGAGCTGATTTATTTATGATGAATATACCGTTATATAAATATGAAAATCCCTTGACCCGTAGAATGACATTTGAGTTTCGATGCGATAGGGAGTCGGGTTCCAATTGGTTATCCGAAACCCACATCGAATCATAATGATGAATCTTTGTTATTGATAAATTTACTTTATATGAATCTGTGAATGAAGATAAGCATTATAGTTTGTACCGCTTATCGATATTTATGCGCTTTAATCTATAATGGTTGATGTTGTTGCACTATTATTGTGTAGAACCCCTGGACCGCACTATACACGCACAAATATGGATTTCACGAGGAAATTAGTTAAGTCACAAATATTTGAATTTAGTATTTTGAAATGGTTTTAAAGTTTGAATTTTGAATCCAAATAATTTTGGAAATGAAATTGGATTAAATTCGAAAAGTATTTTAAAAGGAGTTTTTGAAGATAAAAGTTAATTTGAATAATTTGATTTAGTTTGAAATTTAAATAATTTGATTCAAATTTGAATTCAATATTTGAAATTGAATTCTATGATTTGGGAACTAGGGTTTATAAAGGTCATTCAACTATAAATGGGTTTATATGGATTTTTAAACCATTTAAAAATATGATTTTGAGAATTTGAATTTAACCAACTTCATATTTGAAAGGCCTTAGCTCGTATAATTATAATCGAGTTTTCCAAAAATGAAAACTATTTGTATTCAAATAATAATAGCTTTCATATAAGGAAAGAATTTTCCAAATTATAAGGAAAAGATTTCAAATTTGAAAATTGAATGGTTTTGAAAAGCTATAATTGAATCTTTGTGAAAGATAGTTGAACCCTATTTTGAAATTGAAGAAGATTTTTTAAATGGTGTATCTTTTATATATAAAAGATTGAAACGGGAATTGTTTTGAAAGGCTATGAATGAATCTTTGTCAAAGATTGATGAACCTTGTTTAAAATTGAAAGGAGTTTTAAAAGTGAATCTTTTGTTTAAAAGATTTAAATGTGAAATTTGTTTAAACCATTGAAGGTTTCTGAAATGAATCTTTTGTTTAAAAGATTGGGAATGGTAATTTGTTTAACAATTTAAAAGAAAGTTTGGGCTATAGGTTGTGACTTAACTGTAATCCCATATCCATATGTTTTTAAATATTGCGCTTATTATTCGGTTCAGCCGGGAGAGGACCCTGTGCAATATAACCCATTCTGAATAATGATATGACGTTATGGATAGCATTTGAAGACCGGTGGTGAAGACCGGTTATTTGCGAGAACGATAGGATGACCTATCGATTATCTCTGCACCGAGTAGCTATGGTATAGAGATTCCCTAAGTGATGGGAAGTCCGATCGGGATTGTGGATTCCCGGATTGCAAGGGCTTCTTCGGAAGTGCCTTCGGTTCTGTTTGAACTCGGAACAGACTTGTATGGATGTATGTCTGACATTACACTTTAAGATGTAAAACCGATTTCTATCAAATACATTTCTGTTTGGTAGCCGAGATTTATTCTCTTAGCTTAGCACCCTTCTATAAGACGTACGAGCTCAGAGGTCATGTAATTGATGGTCACTAGTGATACATTCCTAATTTGGTAATGTGGCAAACGAAGTGCTGCTGATCATTTGTTGATCAAAGCATGGCTTTTGTGAAAAGCGTAGATTTGTGGACGAGACTTCGTCGAACCTCACAACCAGGAATGGTCGAAACGGGAAGAATGCGGCAAGGTTATTTGGGGGTAGCGCCTCCTGAGGGTATGTTCATTTCCTTCTGGATAGAGGTAGTATCATGGTATGGAGCGCAGATACTTAACCTATGTGGTTGCTGCAAATTTATTACTTTGTGGTTGTTGGTGAATCCTAGGATAAAGGTTGGTTACGACCGGGGGACGGCATACTCATGTAGTAGTTACCTAGTTAAAGGGGTAACTCGGCCTTGTGTTGGCAGAGATCCGGTTAGGTTCTCGGGGCATCCCTCCAGAGGCGTACCCATGTGGCAATGGGAAGTTCCTTGGCCGGACCATTTGTTGGGAAACCCAAAGAAACAATACGCGCCCTTTACGATTGCAATTGTATAATCTGCCTCCATAGGAGGTGGCTATAGCAGGCATAATATAATGGTACCTATGCTGGCTAAGATTAATATTAAACTTTCGAAATGTTTTCCACTATGCACTGATAATAATAATATCAAAAGATTTCGCGTATCAAGCATGTTTGACTATCATAAGGAGAAATCTCCCCCATGTATGTGATTACATTGTGTGTGCCGGGAGGCCTTATGGTAGTTTCATTTTTCAAAAAGCATTTCGGATTTCGAATTTAAAATCTTTTGTTTGTTTTAAAGATAAAACTGTTTTTGTTCGCTTATACCAGTCCCGTGACTGACCCGGAGTTTATTGTTCCCTTCCTAAACTCTGGGTGCCTACAATTTTCCACACGGGCAGTCTAGAGTTGGGTTTTTCGGATAGTAGATATAGATATCGATTTGGTAGCTTTTAGCTTTCTCTTTGGTATTTTTTGGAGATCCTAGATATTGGAGTCTTTGGATTCATGGACGAGACTTGCTTAGCTTGGTGCAACTTGATGGTGGTTCGAGCTAGTGGTTTGGAGTTATGGCTTGGAGCATTGGATTGGAGTTATCTCTTGGCTAATTATTTCCACTGCTGTTTGTGGTCTCTGATATTCTTGTATCATATTCATATCATTGTTGTATATTTGGATATTGTATCATTGGAATTGTATATGATATTCATTTCTTTTCTTCCGCTGTGTTGTTATACTTGATGTGTTATAAGCTCCGGCACGACTTGAATTTCAACGTAGGGATCTACGACATTTAAGTACAATGGAGTACGGATGTTGATTTTCGAACGTTGGAATTTGGACCGTGACATCTGTCCCTTTACATAACATTTTATATCAATGATTCACAAATATTTATTTTAAATATTTCTATCTTCTTTCAAAAATAGAGTTACTTTTCAAATAAAGAAAAAAATCCTTTATTTTCTCTTTTTAAAATAAAACGCTCATTATTCAAAACAAACTTTCCTACACAAATCCCATACTTTTTAAAATAAATTTAAAATATTTACATATAAATATTATTAGAAAGGAATAAATAAAGAAATCAAAGTAAATTAGAGATGTACAAAAACTGGTTTCAAATATAATATCATAAATAATCCAAATGCCAGATTTTGATCAGTTTTCAAAAACGGGAATCATTTCCAGAATCTAACATCAATTAATACTATTTACAAAATACTATATCAAGACTAATAGTTACAATAACACTTAACTAGTGTTATTACTACCTTTCTCTAAAAGGTTCAACTTTTAACACATGTCGGTGAAATTATCAAATGTTGACATTTAACTGTTTATATAACAGGCATATAACTGAAATAAAATTGTAGCGACCCGACTTTCTATCACCAGAAAATCGCATCACTAATTAAGAAAGAAAGGGATAGAAGAAGAAAAGAAAGAGAAAAAAAAGAAACAACACATCAGAATCTCACAGCGGAACGATTTAAATATAATATAGAACATATACATAGTATCATATTGTAACAACCCCCATATTTATCGAGTTTATATTTAAATATTTTATTTAAATATTATATCGTTAATCGGATTTTGGTCCGAAAAGCTACTTTTTGCAAATGGTCAAATTAGGACTTGAGACCACTTCCATTGAGTTCGAAATGCCGTTTACAACTTTTTTAAGTATAAACATCGATAGGTTTGGAGTTAGTGAAATTTCACTAACTTTTCCCGCTTTGGGCTTTGGGTTAGTTTAGCCTATTAAGCCCAAGTTCCAACCCCCTTCTCCTCACTCTTCATAAATTCCTAACTAACTTGAAATTTGCATTAATGGTGAAGAGAATGGGAAATTAAAACTCCATGCTCAAATTTAATTGCTAATCCAACATTCAACTCCAAATTCAAGTAGAAGATATTGGATTCAAGCTTTGGATTGCTTCTCCATTGGCTTCAAGCTTCATCTTCATCCATTTTAGTGAAAAGGTGAGATTTTTATCTCACAATTCTAGTCTATAACTATATTGGACTGTTGGGAATGACTCTCTATCACTTTTGCATGCACATTTGCATTTGGTTTGAATCGAATTGGCGAAAAACTCCAATTTTTAGTGTTTTTGGTGAGATTTTGCAATTAGGTCGTTCTGCCTATGTTAGGTCGTTCGCATGAAAAAGTCTTGGCCTCAAAATAGCTCGTTTCCGACCTTAAAATGGCCTACAACGTTAGGTCGCTCGGCACTCGGAATTAGGTCGTAGGTCGTATGGCTCTTAGGTCGTAGGTCGTGGGCTTTTAGGTCGTTAGCTCGTTAACACTTAGGTCGTTTTTGGCCTTAAATCCCCTATACAGCCTTAGGTCGCTCGGCTCTGGCTCCTTAGGTCGTAAGTCGTGGGCCTCTAGGTCGTAGGTCGTTAGGTCGTTAGGCCTTAACTCGTGTGGCCTTGGTTCTTTAAGTCGCTCGGCCTTGCCTTCCATTTTTAGGTCACATGACCTTCTAACCCGCTAGGTCGTTGGACCTATAACCCGTTAGGTCGTTAGGCCTATAACCCTTAGGTCGTTAGGCCGTTAACCTACTAGGTCGCATGACCTATAACCTGTTAGGTCGCTTGACCGTTTACTCCGTTAGGTCATCCAACCCTACTACAAGTATTAGGTCGTATGACCTTGTTCCACTAAGTCACTCGACCCTTAGATCGTAACACTTTAGGTCGCATGCCTTTCACACCATTAAGTCGCGAGTTTAATTAGGTCGCTTGACCTGTGCTATTGTTAGGTCGCTCGGCCATCCTTGTTAGGTCACCCCCTATAGGTCGCAACGTTCCGACCTACTTTAACTCCTTTAGGTCGTGACTCTTTAGGTCGAAACCCTTTAAGTCGCTCGATCCTATCCTTCCGTAGGGGATCTTAGATGAAAGGTGCATTTTGAGTTGATTTCCTTGGATTTCATTCACGTCTTTGAACGTGAAGTTTTTGTGATTTGTCACTTTAATAAAATAAAGGTTTCAATACTAGTAGTAAATATCAAAACTCTTTCATCAAAACAATTTTAACTCTATTATCAATACCAAAGCTCTTTTCTTAACCCGTTTTCCAATCTACTAGTATATAAAAATCTTTACCCCACTCGGATGAGAAATCTAATTAAACGGCTTAGTAAAACAAGTGGTATGAAACACTTGCGTTTGCTTCGTCGGTTAATTCTTTGACTTGTTCGATTGAACCTCTTGTGACAATTTTCTAGTGAAGATTTACAGTTTGTTCGTAAATATTTAAGTTAAGCAAGTGGTTATGGGACATGAAGCTAAACTTTTATATTTACTAGCTTAGTGTAATTGACACTTCTCGTTGATCATGACGATCATTCTTATGATTTAGTCTAGCAGTTGTGCGATGTCTCTTGTTTGCTTGGTTAGACTAGACACCACTTGTGTGATTTCATTCACACATACCTTTTACCTTCTTGGTTAGTCTAGACACCACTTGTGTGATTTCACTCACACATATGTTTTTGTTTGCGAGGTTAGACTAGACACCACTTGTGTGATTTCACTCACACATACCTTTTTGCTTTTTGGTTAGTCTAGACCTCATCTATGTGATTTCGACTCACCCATATGGGGTAGCTCCCCATGGTCTTCGGACCGTCATGTGATAGGCCTCTTTCCCTTTTTCTGTGATTTCTGAATTTCTTGTGTTGATTTCTGGAATTTATGTCATTGACTTGTTATGAGTACAAGTTTAGGGTATGATGCCCTCTTTGGATCTTTGAGAAGATTCTTGTGATATCGATTTATCTCTTATTGATTGATCTTCTGTTGATCATCATTTGCATACTTATAGTAGTATGTCAGTATGGATATTTTATGTTTATGCCATATCTTTTATTTTATACCATGTCATCTGATATTTATAGCTAGACTGATCCATTTATTATTTTCTTAAATAATACTCGGGTCAGACCGAGATGTTACAGGTGCGTCTACTTGACTTCTTCCCGGGATTTGCTACTCTTACTTTTGGCTAACTATTTAGATTAGGAATTTTTTGTTGTATACACTTGAGACATAGACTCATAGTTGTATTCTTTTGTATAGCACGTGTTGCTATTCTTTTGTATTATTGTGGATCTTTTTGACCACTACTCTGATGTACACTTTCATGTGCAAGTTGTATATTCATATCTTCTTCCGCCTCTGTGATATGGATGTCTGTGACTGATTTGTGTTATGCTTATTTCTATGTTTGTTTCCGAAGATTATTTATAGCCACCGTGTGATAAGCAATCACATGGATGGTCTCTCCTCAAGAGCCATATTCTCCGTGCTAGTTGACAGCACTACACCGTAATGTTCTTGTCTAGCGTAGGTATAGAGGTGGGGCGTCACACATATACATCAGAGTACACAACTAATATCTCAATTTAGACAGTTATAACATTTCTGTCTAATACAATACAAGACATCATACAGAATATCAACACAGCGGAAACTCTAACTATATATCTACACGCTGAAGCCTCCTGCTCCATAGCTCCTCCAGATTTCGTCAAGGATAACCTGAATCACTTGACTACTCATATATAATATGAGTACCCAAGAGTTTAATAAAATAGAAAATAAACACTCGGGTCAGACAGGGGTCTGGTGTGAGTAAACGGTTTAAGATTGCTTAACTTTAGAAAATCCTTTGGAAAGAAAGGTATCACGTAAGACTTCCCACACATAAACATGGAAAAGTTTTTACCTTACGCTAACCAAAACATTTGATAGGAAATCCAGTGATATTATAATAGTGTCTAGGGTTTTCAAAATAAAATACAGAAATAGCTGGAATGCTTACATCTCACGTTCCAACATAGTTGGGCACAATCAAAACCGTACAGGCACTTATTGGATTTTGGATTCCATCAATGGCAGGGATACTGGGGTACCGCCCGTCACAGTACGTGACCTAGATCACCGTACCGAGGAGCCACCCTAACTCCCCTGCAACACAAGGCCGGGACCGTTCCTTACTGAACAGTCCCGAACAAGACCACCCCGCAGTTGGCTGCAGTTCCAACTGCCCACAAAGCTGAAATAAAAAGGGACATCTAGACAGGGATGTATCTCGCTCTCCAGTGGGAGCGACCCACGAAGCCTTGCTGCACCTCCCTTGTTTTAGCCATTCCCGGTGGATGAGGCTTGAGGCTGCGATTACCTTTATAGGACACGTCTATCTTAGAATGCTCATCGTCCACCTGACGATGTTCTGAAAGCATTCAATCCATACAAGTTCGTTCCGGGTTCGAACGAAACCGAAGACATTATCTCGTTGCACTCATTTTGGAATCACCCTCAAAGTCAACGACCATAGCCCTTGCACTCTGATTCACCATCTCGAATCTATAAGCACTATTCCGTCAAACTCATTACGGAATCACCCACAGAGTTATACTGACGTATAGCCCTTACACCTCGAGTCTTCACTTGCTCCACTTGGATTAACGACCTAACGTTTAATTGGAATCGATGTGGTTTTCGGATATCCAAATATGGAAACCCGATCCCGGTCTCATCGAAACCAAACGCCATTTTAATGTCCAAGTTATACTTAAGGGATTTAAATAATAGATATTTCAGAAAATATCACTTAACATAAATGGATGTATCATATTACATAGATAGTTAAGCATCTATTATCACATGCATCTATACATATCACAAAGCAACATATATATCACATTCAGATATAACATATTCACATCATCACCCATCAATCAATGTCATCCAATAACATCCAATCACTAACTAACTCAATGATATATATCATCCAATCATTAACCATTCATAATCAAGCTTGATTCAAACTTGATTAATTTAATTAATCCTTAAATGAAATTAATCCTTAATTGATCACTTGGATTATCTTCAATCCAACTTCTTATTCATTAATTAATTACAAATTAACTAATTAACTAACATCACTTAATTATCTGTTTCAATTAATCTTCCCTGATTAATTATCACTTAATTACTTTAAGTAATTATTATTTAATTACCATATTAATTAATCATCCTGATTAATTACTTCCAAGTTATACTAAGTACTTACCTCTTAATTTCCTTCAAAATTGATCAACCTTGATCAATTATTCTTTAATTATCCTGATAATTATCTCTTAATTATCCCTTAATTAATTATACCTGATTAATTACTTTTAATTAATCACATTGATTAATTACTTTTAATTAAAACTACTTGATTAATTACTTTTAATTAATCATATTTAATTAATTACTTTTAATTAATCACCTTTGATTAATTACTTTAATTACATTTAGTAATTAAAACTAAATTATAAATTAATTATTCTTAAATTATTAATTAACAATTAATTAATTATTTCCAGTAATTAATGATTACTTCATTAATTAAATTTCTTTCTTAATTAATTACTTTAACATGTAATTAATCACTTAATTTATTACTCTTAACCCTTTTATTAATTAATCATTAATCAAATAATCCAAACCTTAACTAATTATTAATTAATTCTTTAATTTAATAACTCAAATGATTAACTCTTAATCACATTACTTAATTACTTTTCATAAAGTAATTAACTCTTACTTAATTACCTTCTGTAATTAATCACTTAATTACTTAATTACTTTACCCAGAAATTATACTTAATTATCTCCATAGTGATTATCTTTAATTAATCACAAATTAATTATTTTAATTAATTATTTAACTTAATTAATTAAATGATTCTTAATCTACTGTATTAAAAGATTCTTAATTAAGAAACCATTATCTTAATTAAATCATTTATTAACAAATAAAACTTGATAATTAAAAATAATTTAATTATCTTTACAAATGTATCTATCTTTAATTAAATCAAATTCTAAATTACTAAAGATAATCCTTATTTTTAATTTACCTCTATATCTTAATTATTAAACTTTATTTAAAATAAAATATAACATTTTTAGAAATCAATTTATAACTAAACAATTTAAAATATTCAAATTAAAACCTTTAAATTTTTAGAACTTTCCAAAATTTATAAAATAAAATTTAATACAAATTTTACTTCAAAAATTCACTTATTTCCTTTTTAAAAACTCCCATATTTATTTATATATGAAAACTTGTTCACTTTTATTTTACATCTTGTATCATATACAATTCATATTAGTTTGTTAAAAGCATTTAAAAAAATTCCTAAGTTACTTCAGAATTTAAAACTGATGAACCCAACACGACAAAACCCAGCTCAAACAACTCAAACACCCCACTGCAAATACACGCGACAAAACCGAGCAAACCACTGATTTTCCCGTGTATACGCCGAGTCTCCCCACCTCTCTTCCTGCTTCGAGGAACCACCCTGAAAAAAAACCCGAGCAAATCCACTTCCCTCACAAACTCCTTTCCACTCCTGACACAATTATGCACTCGTGCAACATGCACCGTTCATCCAGCCACCAACGACCATCATTCCGACCTCGACAAGTCACGATCAACCCCTCCATCTCAACGCTCAACCCAGAAAAACAATTACGCTCAAGAATCGAAAATTTACCTTCGAACCCATTAGTTCGAAACACCCTCACCAGAAAAACCAACGGCAATGCACGCGTTCGCTTCCGATGGTTCCAAGATGACGCAACAACCCATAGAACACCATCGGCATTTAAAGGTTATTCACCCTATCCCCTCGATTATCGGCCATCCCACTCAATAATAAATTCCAAATTCATTTTCTAATGACCACCATTATCCCCTCCACCTTTGTGCCCAACACCGCTGCCCATCTCGCCATCGTTCGCCATGAATCAACCAAATGCTCAAAACAGTCAATCCCAAAAATTCACTTCGATTTCTAATCTAAAAATCAAGATACAGATCTCAAAAATCATGATTTGGCCCTAAGAATTTGATTATGAGATCAAAAACTAAAATTGATTTAATAATTTTTTTGACCTAAATTATATTTACTGTAAATTTGAAATTTCAGAATCCTTTATTTACTTTAAAGACTTATAATTGTATTTAGATGATAGCCTACAAGATTTCAGACAACTTCTATTCACAATTCAAAGTCTAATGCAGACACAACCATTAATTACTGAATTTATTATGAAAAGTTGAAACTGTAATTACCATACAGAGTATATATGTTAACCACACAGGCATTCGAATGAAAGAAATAACCATGCATCCATATAACTCAAATATTGCAGATGTACATCGTGTTATCCATTCATAAGAACAGGTGAAAACCAGAATTTAAAACTGTTTTTTTTAAAAAAAATTCCATTCACTCACCTGTTTAATGCAGAGGACAGAGAACTTATATTTGTTTTCCAGGCTCTCAATTTATCTTGCATGTTGAATTAATCCTACTGCATTCTTCTTGAATGTGATGAAGTTACTTTGCATGTTGGTTACTGAATTCTTTGCATTGATTGAATATCCAGATTTCTTCCTCTTCCATGTTTTTAGATTGAATTGCAGATTTTTCTATTTCAGGTTTACAGTTTTCATTTTCTTTCAGATCTTTGTTTTTGATTTGCATTTTTGTTGAAATGAAATAATATTCAGCTGAAAGTTAAAACTTATCTTATATTTTACAATTAAATCTTAAATTTTATTATTAATGTAAAAGACATTTGTCACTTAAGGTTATAATGATCTTACACTTGTCTTAACCCACATTCAAAGATTAACAAGTGTTATTATTGTTTTATTAATGTTTTCTTTTAAATGTTATTTTATCTTTAATAATTTATTTAAGCCTTATATACATATTTATGTAATATTCATATGAATTCAAGTAACTTACATTTTGATTCAATTAAATGTTTATATGTTTGAAACATTTATTCTAATTTAATTCTTAAAATTTTAAAACAAATTTATCTTGTGTTAAAATTAAAATGAAAAGATATTAAGAAAATGAAATTTAAAATTTAAATCTTATCTAACTCAAGTTAAACTATATGTTTATAATAATACGAAATTAACTTTGTTATAAAAATTTAAATTCCAAATATCTTTTCAAAGGCATTAAATCAAATTAACATTTCAAATTACAAAACTATATATATTAAAGTTTGAAAAACTCTTGTTAATTTAAATTAATAATTTCCCTATTTCAAATATATATACAAATATATATAAACATTTCAAATAGAAAAACATACTAACATTAAATTTGTTAATTTCCATATTGAATTTTTAAACAAATATCAAATTACAATACATACATTCATATATATATTACAATTTGAATATAAAGCTTTATTACGTTAAAAACTTATTATTTACCAAAATAAATATTTCCAAATCAAATTATTATAAACTTCAAAAGAATTGATCTTGCCTATTTATATTGCAAAGAAAAATATTAATAGATATTAACAAATTATTATTTTCAGCCTTTGAAATAATTTTAACTTGTTAATTTATACTATAAAATGATCAAATCAATTTAATTATTATCAAAGATTATTAAATTGATATTGCTCAAAATTCCGGGTCGTCACATTCCTCCCCCCTTAAAAGAATTTCGTCCCCAAAATTTAAAAGCAAAGATAATTTAATAACCCAGCTAAAGAATTTAAATTTTAAACATCAATCACAAAATCAATCATAGCAACCAATTCAAACAAATAATTTTATCTATCCAGAAAAAATTCTGAATAGAACTTACTAATATTATCTAGAGTTTTCCAGATACCTATATTGGAATACTCGCTCTACAAAATCTTAAGTAACTACACTATTAAAACCAAGAACTCCCTCATCTGGTTCTTCAAATCTGAACAAGATATCAGATTAAACTCAACACCAACTCAACTACCAGATTCCTTCTGAACTTCTGATTCTATTGCTCAAAGAATCATACACATATTCCTCAGAGATATGTGAAATATAATGAATTCCAGTTATCCGAACTGGCAATTCAATCCTGAAGATCAAAATCTAATCTCCCGAGAACACAGAAAAACTCAAAATACCTTCAAAGCTATCTTTCTAGTTTTACCCAATCTTATATCTCCTTTGATTGGATAGAACTAAAGCAATATCCAAATTCTAACTGCATATTCCAAATCTCCTCAATTCTTAACTGCATAGTCCTTCAGATGCCCTGAATCACGTCCAATATTCCTGATCAGCTTAACCATTGCTTATTGCTTCAAGAAACAACAGGACCAACTCAAACCAAATCTCTAGGTCCTACTCAACAAAGTGGCTTTCCAAAAATAGTTTGCTGAAATCCAAAATACAACTCTATACCACAAACATCAATGGTCTTTAAACCTACCTCTCCTATCTAGAATAGCCAAACAGTTGCACCCGACAACCTTACCTTCAAATCCAGAAAATTCCTTCATACTTGAATTTCCAGTAGAAATCCTCTAATCCAGGTAAACTGCAACTTCCAGTTGCTCCATACTAGAATAACTGTCAACTCGCTTCCGCTGCACAACTCTGATCTAGAGCAGATAAGAATGCTATCGAAGAACACACGAAAAATCTTTCTTCATACACTGTTCATCTAATTCATAAAATTTTAGTGACCATTCCACTTGGTCAAAACATCTCAACAGAATCTCTACTAGAATAAGATGATCAATCCTTTTCCAAAGAATCTTGAGCTGCCTCACCAAACTCTTCTTGCTCTAAGAGTCATCCTACTACAAGGTTGAATCATCAATACTGCTCCTAGAAATCCAAGTCGATAAGAAAACTCAATCTTCGATTCAGGTCAACTTATAATTCCCTCAAAACATCTAGAGACCCTCCGACTACTTCCATAGCTATTACCTCTACTCGAGATGCCTCAATTCCCAAGCTAAAGAATACTCAAAGATTCTCAAACTAATCGCAAGTCACTTTTGCGATCCTACTCAGTTTAGATTTCAAATAACTGTCTTCCCAACTAGAACAGCTTTTCCTTACAAGATAAATCTTCAAGAATGGCTTACCTATCAGAAAACTGATAGATCACTTCCAACAAATATCCCGCTCTACCGAGCCTTCCAAAGAAAAGGATATGTCTTCTGTGACGACCCGACTTTCTACGCCGAGAAAGACGTGTCATCAATAAGAAAGAAAGGGGTAGGAATAGAAAAGAAAAGAAAGAAAGAATAACAACATCAGAATCTCACAGCGGAATGGAATAAAATATAATACCTCGACATAAGTATTACATAGTTATATATACATCAGAGTTAAACAGTATCATACAACATGACTATCATATACATATCTGTCAGATCATACATCCCAAATGCATAAACTAACTAACACAGCGGAACTATATAGATATATATGTCTATAACGCTGAAGCCTCCTGCTCCATTTCTCCTCCAGAAGTCGTCAAAGCTAACCTGAATCTCTTGGCTACCCGTAAAAATTTGGGTACTCGAAAGTTTATGAAAAACAAAAATAAACTCCGGGTCAGACATGGGTCTGGTATCAGTAAACGGGTTAAAGTTGTTTAACTTTGAAAATCATTTAAAAGAAAGGTATCACGTAAGACTCCCCACAAATAAATACGGGTAAGTTTTTACCTTACGCTAACCAAAACATTTCATAGGAAATCCAGTGATATTATAATAGTGTCTAGGGTTTTCAAGTAAAATACAGAAATAGCTGAAATGCTTACATCTCACATTTCAACATAGTTGGGCACAATCAAAACGTACGGCGCTTATTGGAAATTGGATCCCATACAATGGCAGGGCTACTGGGGTACCGCCCGTCACAGTACGTGGTCTAGATCACAGTACCGAGGAGCCACCCTAACTCCCCTGCAACACAAGGCCAGAACCATTCCTTACTGAACAGTCCCGAACAAGATAACCCCGCAGTTGGTGTACATCCAACCGCCCACACAGCCGAATAAAAAGGGACATCTAGACAGGGGTATACCTCGTCCTGCTTGGGCATGACCCACCTAACCTTGCTGCACATCCCCTGTTTTATCCATTCCTGGTTGATGAGGCTTGAGGCTGCGTTTACTTTAAAGAACATATCACTTAGAATGCTCATCGTCCGCCTAACGATGTGCTGAAAGCATTCAATCCACACAAGTTCGTTCCGGGTTCGAACGAAACCGAAGGCATTATCTCGTTACACTCGTTTTGGAATCACCCTCAGAGTTAACGCCGATAACCCTTGCATTCTGAAAACACCACCTCGATCTTCACTTGAGATTACACGACCTAACGTTTAATTTGGATCGATGTGGTTTTCGGAATATCAATTGATACCCGATCCCGGTCTCATCGAAATCCAAACGCCATTTTAATGTCCAAGTTGTCTAATTAACTTAACGGTTTAAATTTAACAATTGAATTCATAAAGCAATTTAACACAGATAAATAACATCAGATACATCATATAGCAATTTAACACAGATAAATCATACACAATCATCATAGATATATCTAGAATATCACAGAATAGAAATAAACATCAGATGCAATCAAATAAAATCATCGATTCATATCAACAAGTTTGATTTGGTTTTAAACCTAATTGCATACTCAAGAGTAAATTTTATTCTTGCTTAATTAATTATTAATTAATTAACTTATTTCAATTCATTAATTACTTATCAATTATTCACTTAATTAAGTAATTATTAATCAATAACCTTAATTATTGATTATAAAACTCAGTTACACAATTAATTATTACTAATTGTTTAATTAATCATTAATTATTAATCACTCAATCGTTTAATCCTTAATTAGTAAATTAATTTGCTAACTATGATTTGTTAAATTATTAACTATCAATGATTAATTAAATTCTTAATTACAAACAAGATTACACAAGATTATTAAAACCTCTAATTACAAATTTGATTATACTTTGAACTACTTATTAAATAACAATTATAAAATGTATTACATTCTTAAACAACTTTGATTTTTAAATTAATTGCTCATTTTGTTTTCTGCAAAGTTTAAAGTTCATCTTGGCTGAAACAACTAAGTCAACATTAATAATAAAATTTATTCTTAACTTATATATCATTCCAACTAAGCATTACAGTTAGTAAATTCAAATAATTAGAAACCGAAGCAAACAACGTGAATCACTCGGGTCGAACTCGTGATTCTCCCAGAGCCTCTCTCGCGTTTCCCCCTACCTTTCTTCTTCTTCCCCTGTTTTCTCTTTTTTTTTTGATAAAAAAATATTTGTTTTCTTATGCATAAATAAAATGTGCAGGTTTCAATATTGTTTTCTTTTGTACTAAAATGTTTTTTATTTATGCTAACATCTTATTAATGTTTGCAGCAGGTTTGGTTTGTACTATTGTGTTTTACTGGCACTTGTTTTATTTTGTAAAGATATTTTGCAGAACCTTATGTTTGAACTAAGATGTGAATATTTGGCTTACTGATACATATAAAGTTTACCTGCAGGTCTTGTTGTAGTGTCTGGTGTATAAATGTACAATGGTTTTGCTCTTTATTTTATTATCCTATACCTTAAACACAAACTATACATTGGTTTTGACAGATTATATGTTTATCTTCAAACTTATGTTAACATATGATTATGTTATACTTATGCTACTTATATAAGCTTATATTTAATTTACTTATAAAAACTGTTATAAGAAACACAGATTAATCTTGTTTTTCATTATAGTTAAATATTACAAATATTTGATTTGTAACTTATATGTGCATTAATGTATTTATATTTAATATGAAAAGAATTGTGTTATTGTACTTGTTACTATTAACTGCATTCATATATCTGATAATTAATGTCATTAATACATAAATTTTAATTTAATTGAATAACACATATTTATTCCTGAATATTGTTGAAAGAATCTATTTTATATTTTGAAATCATAAATTCCTTTATAACACATATACAACTAATATCCAAAATATTATTTATTTATAAATGAAAATCTTATACTTTATTTAAATTTGATTAAAAACTTATTATAATAATAGGGTCAAAATTCCGGGATGTCACATTCCTCCCCCCTTAAAAGAATTTCGTCCCCGAAATTTAAACAACAGTTAATTCAAAAACTTAGTATTAACAATCCAAACAAACGTATCATCCATACAAAAACAAACAATCAAATAGTCAATTCTAACAACATTACTAGCTATCCGGACAAAAATCTGGACAAGCTTTCCCAAAACTATCAAGAGTTTCCCAGGTACAATCTCTGGGATCCTCACTCCATTGTACCTTGACGAGTTTCACCACTTTGTTCCTAAGTTGCTTCTCGTCTTGATCTACAATCTGAACAGGATTTCTAACCACAGTAAGGTTGGGTTTTACTTCTAAACTTCCTGAACATCCGGTTCTATTACCAATGATGGGTCATGAACAAATTTCCTTAAATGAGATACATGAATTACATTGTGAATCCCAGACATCCGTTCTGGTAATTCAATCCTATAGGCTACAGTTCCAATTCTTTCCAACACTCAGAATGGACCAATATATTTCGGAGCAAGTTTTCCCTTTTTTTTTCCGAATCTTATAGCACCTTTGGTTGGGGAAACTTTAATAAAAACTAAATCTCCGATCTCAAATTCCAGTGGTCTTCGTCTCTTATCTGCATATTTCTTCTAATGATCTTGAGCAGCTTTTATTCTTTTCTTGATAAGCTCAACCTTCGCAGAAGCTTCACGAATAAGATCGGGTCCGAGTATAAGTCGGTCATTCGATTCAATCCAACAAGATGGGGATCTACACAGTCTTCCATACAGACCTTCACAAGGAGCCATCTTAACACTCGCTTGATAACTGTTATTGTAGGAAAATTCCACTAGATGAAGATGGTCTTCCCATGATCCACCAAAATCCAATACACAAGCTCGAAGCATATCTTCCAGAATACGATTAGGTCTCTCCGTTTTCCGTCCGTATGAGGATGATAGGCTGTACTTAATCTCAAACTAGTTCCCATTGCTGATTGCAAAGCTTCCCAAAATTTACTAGTGAAAATAGGATCACGGTCACTTACTATGCTGACAGGAACACCATGCAATCTGATTATCTCCTTCAAGAAAATTTCTGCCAAAGAAACTGCAGTGCGAGTTGCCTTAACCGGAATAAAATGGGCACTCTTCGTTAAACGATCAACAATAACCCATATTCCTTCATTTCCTTTCCTAGTCCTAGGCAAACCGTCAATAAAATCCATCGAGATCATTTTCCATTTCCAATATGGAATTTCCAAAGGTTGCAATAGTCCTACAGACTTTTGTTGATTCCCCTTCACTTGCTGACAAATGGCACAACTATTTACAAAAGCAGCTACATCCCTCTTCATATTCGGCCACCAGAAAACTCTTCTCATATCTTTATACATCTTCGAAATTTCTGGGTGAATATTCAATTTGGAGCGATGACACTCAGCTAAAACTTCTTGCCTCAGTCCATCCATATTAGGCACACACAAACGACTATTAATCCTTAAAATACCCTGATCGCCCACATTGAAACCCGAATACCGACCGTCTTTAGTTCCAAGAATCATTTCCTCAAAAGATTTATCTTCCATTTGCTTACCTATGATCTTTTCTTCGAGAGATGGAACGACTTCCAAAAGAGATAAGACCGCATTTCTACTAAGAGTATCAGCCATGACATTTGCTTTCCCCGGAGTATACAAAATATCCAGATCATAAGATGCCAAAAATTCGACCCATCTCTGCTGTCTCAAATTAAGATCTTTTTGAGAGAAAATATACTTCAACGGTTTGTGATCCGTGAATAACTCAAACTTTTCTCCTAAAAGATAAAGTCTCCAGATCTTCAAAGCAAAAACAATATCTAACAGTTCTAAATCATGCGTAGCATAGTTCTTCTCATGAGACTTCAATTGTCGACTAGCATAGCAATTACTCTGCCATACTGCATCAACACTGCACCCAATCCAACTAAACATGCATCCATATATACTTCAAATTTTCTCTTCCCATCCGGAATAGCAAGTACTGGTGTGCTGGTTAGCCTTGTCTTCAATTCCTGAAAAGCTTCTTCACACTGAGGTGTCCATTTGACTTTGGTTCCTTGTTAGTTTGGTCAGATGCGAATTTTTTTTGGAATAATCCTTAATGAATTTTCTGTAGTAGCCAGCTAAACCCAAAAAAATTATGAATTTTCATCGGTTGCTTCGGTTGCTTCCATTCTAGAATAGATTCTCCTTTCGTCGGGTCTACAGAGATATCTTCACCCAAAATAATGTGCCCCAAAAAATTTAACTTCTGATTTCCAGAAATGGCACCTTGAAAATTTTGCCTTCAATACATGCTTCCTCAGAGTTTCCAAATCAATTCTTAAATGATGCCTGTGCTCTTCTTCCGATTTGGAGTAGACCAAGATATCATCAATGAATACCAGCACAAACTTATTCAACACAGAACCTTAGCGAACCATCCGATTTGATGACAAACACAGCAGCAGAGCCCCAACAAGAAAAACTGGGTCTAATCAAACCTTTCCCTAAAAGATCTTGCGTCTGCTTAATCAGCTCTTCTCTCCCTCTAGGAGGCATTCTCCTACTGGGCTAAATCACCGGCACAGCTCCTGAAATCAAATCAATACGAAACTCTATCTCTCGATGTGGCGGTAGACACTTAACTTCTTCAAAAACATCAGGAAAAATCTTGAACCACTTCGATTTCCTCAACTTCCTCTTGAGAAGTCTCAACTCCTTGCAAAAGATTACACAAATGAATGCCAGAATTGTCGCACAACACTCTGGCAATTCTACCCAAATAAGTTTGTTCTCTCTTCACAATCCAGAATAGTCGTATACTGTTCAGGTCCATCCATCGAAGAAATGAATCCACTCTGCTACTTCTGAAATCACTTCAAGAAAACTGCTAATCAACAAACCTTCTCAACAGCACACAGAACACTTCCAGTTATAGGGCTAATCCTCAATGTCTAAAGAATTCTATTCAAAGCTCTTCGAGAAACTCGGGCCTCAATCAAACAAAAATACCCTACTGAACTTGGTCACCATTCCGAAACGGACATACTTCCTTAACTTGTTCCAAAGAAACATCTTCGGAGACATCCAAACTCACTGTGTCTCATCACACAGCTACAACTCCTTGAGATATCAAGTTATCATGATTTGGTCACTTCCATCCGATAGATCCAAACTCAAACTCATCCAAAATCACATTCCAACTATGAAATCTTCACATTATCCAAAACTCACTCGAGATGGTAATAGGTCTATAGTCTCGACAGATACACTCCAACTACAAATATTCAAAACTCCAACCATCGGTAGTCGTGTCTCACACACCACCACCCTATCTACCTTATAACTTATATTGGAATACCCGAACAGGTAACCCAATAAATAGGTAGAAATATATATATATATATATATATATATATATATATATATATATATATCAAATTAAAAATACGCTGTCTCAAGAAATCACTCAAGAGCCTAGGTATTCACTCAACCTAGCGCTCTGATACCAAGCTGTGACGACCCGACTTTCTACGCCCAGAAAGACGTGTCATCAATAAGAAAGAAAGGGGTATGAATAGAAAAGAAAAGAAAGAAAGAATAACAACATCAGAATATCACAGTGGAATGGAATAAAATATAATACCTCAACATAAGTATTACATAGTTATATATACATCAGAGTTAAACAGTATCATACAACATGACTATCATATACATATCTGTCAGATCATACATCCCAAATGCATAAACTAACTAACACAGCGGAACTATATAGATATATATGTCTATAACGTTGAAGCCTCCTGCTCCATTTCTCCTCCAGAAGTCGTCAAAGCTAACCTGAATCTCTTGGCTACCCGTAAATATTTGGGTACCCGAAAGTTTATGAAAAACAAAAATAAACTCCAGGTCAGACATGGGTCTGGTATGAGTAAACGGGTTAAAGTTGTTTAACTTTGAAAATCATTTAAAAGAAATGTATCACGTAAGACTCCCCACAAATAAATACGGGTAAGTTTTTACCTTACGCTAACCAAAACATTTCATAGGAAATCCAGTGATATTATAATAGTGTCTAGGGTTTTCAAGTAAAATACAGAAATAGCTGAAATGCTTACATCTCACATTTCAACATAGTTGGGCACAATCAAAACATACGACGCTTATTGGAAATTGGATCCCATACAATGGCAGGGCTACTGGGGTACCGTCCGTCACAGTACATGGTCTAGATCACAGTACCGAGGAGCCACCCTAACTCCCCTGCAACACAAGGCCGGAACCATTCCTTACTGAACAGTCCCGAACAAGATAACCCCGCAGTTGGTGTACATCCAACCGCCCACACAGCCGAATAAAAAGGGACATCTAGACAGGGGTATACCTCGTCCTGCTTAGGCATGACCCACCTAACCTTGCTGCACATCCCCTGTTTTAGCCATTCCCGGTTGATGAGGCTTGAGGCTGCGTTTACCTTTAAAGAACATATCACTTAGAATGCTCATCGTCCGCCTGACGATGTGCTGAAAACATTCAATCCATACAAGTTCGTTCCGGGTTCGAATGAAGCCGAAGGCATTATCTCGTTACACTCGTTTTGGAATCACCCTCAGAGTTAACGGCGATAACCCTTGCATTCTGAAAACATCATCTCGATCTTCACTTGAGATTACACGACCTAACGTTTAATTTGGATTGATGTGGTTTTCGGAATATCAATTGATACCCGATCCCGGTCTCATCGAAATCCAAACGCCATTTTAATGTCCAAGTTGTCTAATTAACTTAACAGTTTAAATTCAACAATTGAATTCATAAAGCAATTTAACACAGATAAATAACATCAGATACATCATATAGCAATTTAACACAGATAAATCATACACAATCATCACAGATATATCCAAATATCACAGAATAGAAATAAACATCAGATGCAATCAAATAGAATCATCGATTCATATCAACAAGTTTGATTTGGTTTTAAACCTAATTGCATACTCAAGAGTAAATTTTATTCTTGCTTAATTAATTAACTTATTTCAATTCATTAATTACTTATTAATTATTCACTTAATTAAGTAATTATTAATCAATAACCTTAATTATTGATTATAAAACTCAGTTACACAATTAATTATTACTAATTGTTTAATTAATCATTAATTATTATCACTTAATCGTTTAATCCTTAATTAGTAAATTAATTCGCTAACTATGATTTGTTAAATTATTAACTATCAATGATTAATTAAATTCTTAATTACAAACAAGATTACACAAGATTATTAAAACCTTTAATTACAAATTTGATTATACTTTGAACTACTTATTAAATAACAATTATAAAATGTATTACATTCTTAAACAACTTTGATTTTTAAATTAATTGCTCATTTTGTTTTCTGCAAAGTTTAAAGTTCATCTTGGCTGAAACAACTAAGTCAACATTAATAATAAAATTTATTCTTAACTTATATATCATTCCAACTAAGCATTACAGTTAGTATATTCAAATAATTAAAAACCAAAGCAAACAACGTGACTCACTTGGGTCGAACTCGTGATTCACCCAGAGCCTCTCTCGCGTTTCCCCTACCTTTCTTCTTCTTCCCCTGTTTTCTCTTTTATTTTTATTTTTTATAAATGCTTAAGTTTTTAAACTGTCGAAACATATTAACACACAAGCGCGCGTTCAAACTCAACTCAGAAACGACTCGAAGCAACGAACAATCATACTCGAGTTTTCCTCGAGTCGACCCAAACGCGGACATCTCCGCCGCCGTGCACGTGCACGGCGGTCCACCTCCACGCTACCGCCTCGCGACGCCACCAACAAGTCGCACTCCATTCCCTCACTTGATAACACGGCCCAGTTCAACCCCAAAGTCACGAAAACAAAATTCGACTAAAAATTCGAACTGTAACTCAAACACAGTATACAAATCCACCTAGCCAACACAGTCGCGATCACCTGAGACGTCAAGACTTTGGCCATACGTCACTGACAACACACTCAAACTTCGCCCAAAATTTCATAGCACTCGGTTTCATGATGATGCCGAAATCAAAATGTAATAGAGCATGAAAATTATTAGCATAAAACCCTACTTTTGATCTTCCTTCATAAATCTTGCAATTAAAAATTTTTCAAACATTTTTCTGTTGATCTATAATCAACACACTAACTTCATGTTGAATTACAACAGCCATAATTGTTTGAATAATCAGAATTTCACAAAAATACATTTTTGGCTTATTATCTAACTGCTCCCAAAATAGTTAACTACAAATTATAATTTTTTTCTTAAAAATCATATTTTTGTATGTAGTATCAATATACAAATTCAAGTTTACGATTCGAGTTATTCAAATTTTGATCCTTATTTTCTTTTTACTGTAAAATTTGGTTTACAGTGTTTACAATTCACTTCTACATAGTGTTGTACAATTTATTTTACTGTAAAATTTTATTTAGTTAAAGTACTAATTAAAGAAGATAGCTTTATATAAAAGTATGAAATATTCTTTAGATTCTTTGTTTCAACAGAAAAATTTAAACCTGAAAGAACATGATATACAACACTGACAGAACATAGTAAACATTCCAGAACTTAAGCACCCACATAACCATTCTTCAGAACAACTTATCAAAAGTTATATTTTAAATCAGTTTACTCACCAAAAAAAAATGTAGAAACTTGAAACAGAGGCTAGTTAGAAGACTGCAGTTTGCAAACTTTGAATTCCGCTGACCTCTTTGCTTTCTGAACTTTATTTTTTACTTGCAAATATAAAGTTTTGTTTTATTTTCCCTTTTTTCTCCTTTTGTTTCTCCTCAGGTTTGCTTTCATGAGTTAATGACTGAACTTAATGCAATAAGGAATGATAAATACAAATATTTATAACTTTGAACAATGGTGTCTTCTTGCACAAGCTTTAACATAATATAACATTTGCTTTATTTTTACTGTACTAAGGCCAGAGATGATTCAATAATTACGGCTGCAGATTTATTCCAGAAAGAAAAGTGTGCTACTTAATGTATATGCTCACACTTATGTTAACACAATCAATATTTACTGACACAAATATTTGCATAAAGATATTGCAGGCTTAGTATGTACTAATGTGTTTTCATTTATGTTTACACTCATTAGTATTTACTGACATAGATATTTTATCTTGATTAATGTTTGCTTACAGGTTTGATTTCTTATGTATATACAGTTTACATTTATGTTAACACAGATTAAATGCCTGCTGACATAAGGATTTGTATATAGATATTTGCAGTTTTCCTTTTTATCTGAACATACTTATGTTAACATATAAACAACATGTTTGCTGCAGTTTTTTTCTTTTTTCTTTTGATAAAAAAATATTTGTTTTCTTATGCATAAATAAAATGTGCATGTTTTCAATATTGTTTTCTTTTGTACTAAAATGTTTTTTATTTATGCTAACATCTTATTAATGTTTGCTGCAGGTTTGGTTTGTACTATTGTGTTTTACTGGCACTTCTTTTATTTTGTAAAGATATTTTGCAGAACCTTATGTTTGAACTAAGATGTGAATATTTGGCTTACTGATACATATAAAGTTTACCTGCAGGTCTTGTTGTAGTGTCTGGTGTATAAATGTACAATGGATTTGCTCTTTATTTTATTATCCTATACCTTAAACATAAACTATACATTGGTTTTGACAAATTATATGTTTGTCTTCAAACTTATGTTAACATATAATTATGTTATACTTATGCTACTTATATAAGCTTATATTTAATTTACTTATAAAAACTGTTATAAGAAACACAGATTAATCTTGTTTTCCATTAAAGTTAAATATTATAAATATTTGATTTGTAAGTTATATGTGCATTAATGTATTTATATTTAATATGAAAAGAATTGTATTATTGTACTTATTACTATTAACTGCATTCATATATCTGATAATTAATGTCATTAATACATAAATTTTAATTTAATTGAATAACACATATTTATTCTTGAATATTGTCGAAAGAATCTATTTTATATTTTGAAATCATAAATTCCTTTATAACACATATACAAATAATATCCAAAATATTATTTATTTATAAATAAAATCTTATATTTTATTTAAATTAGATTAAAAACTTATTATAATAATAGGGTCAAAATTCCGGGATGTCACATCTTCACTACTGCCTGGTCTGCTGATTGTAGAATCCCAAAGATTTCTGAATCATCGAAGAAATAGATCCATGCTGCTGCTTCAAAACTTCACTTTAAAAATACAACTAAACCAAAGATCTTCCTTAACCAAAAGCTCCTTGAAACACAAAACTATCACCCAATTTCCACTAAAAATCCTTGAGACGAGTAGACATCTCCTCAAAGAAACTCGGCTCCAAACCAAACACCAACCACTTATCTTCTTAAGAAAACAATTGAGACCATTTTCGAAATGAGGTAACTCATCGACCTTAGTCTTCTACTTCAATAAAGATGAGACACCCTTACTAGAGATCCAGAGAATCTCTAAACATTCGAATCTTCATTGCAGTAGACATCCTTTGCTCTTCCAATACCATCTTAATCTGGCTCCAAAAGAAACATCTTCAGAACCATCTATGGAAACTGCATCTCATCACACAGCTATTCCTTCCTGAAGATATTAAGATACCACCACTTGCTTCTATTTAGCTGACAAACTCAACTCTAGCAAATCCCTACTTACTCAAGAACAAATCAACCTCACACTTCAAGAATATACTCCAATTCTTAAAAAAAAAACTTCCTCTGGACTCAAAGAAATCCTTTCTATAATCCACTAAAACTTATTCGAGACGGCATTGGATCTACAATCTCGACAGACACATCTCCAACCACAACATATAAACCCCTTCCATTAGTGGTAATCGTGTTCCACACACTCCTACCTTATCCACCTTTATAACCTATGTTGAAAAATCCGAACAGATAACCCAACAGATTAGATAGTTATATAAATATATATTTATATAAAAATTACAAGTACGCTCTCTCAAGATAGACACCACTCTAGAGCCTAGGTATTCACTCAACCTAACGCTCTGATACCAACTGTAGCGACCCGACTTTCTATCACCAGAAAATCGCATCACTAATTAAGAAAGAAAGGGATAGAAGAAGAAAAGAAAGAGAGAAAAAAGAAACAACACATCAGAATCTCACAGCGGAACGATTTAAATATAATATAGAACATATACATAGTATCATATACATCAGAATACACAACTAACATCTCAATTTAGACAGTTATAACATTTCTGTCTAATACAATACAAGACATCATACAGAATATCAACACAGCGGAAACTCTAACTATATATCTACACGCTGAAGCCTCCTGCTCCATAGCTCCTCCAGATTTCGTCAAGGATAACCTGAATCACTTGACTACTCATATATAATATGAGTACCCAAGAGTTTAATAAAACAGAAAATAAACACTCGGGTCAGACAGGGGTCTGGTGTGAGTAAACGGTTTAAGATTGCTTAACTTTAGAAAATCCTTTGAAAAGAAAGGTATCACGTAAGACTTCCCACACATAAACATGGAAAAGTTTTTACCTTACGCTAACCAAAACATTTGATAAGAAATCCAGTGATATTATAATAGTGTCTAGGGTTTTCAAAATAAAATACAGAAATAGCTGGAATGCTTACATCTCACGTTCCAACATAGTTGGGCACAATCAAAACCGTACAGGCACTTATTGGATTTTGGATTCCATCAATGGCAGGGATACTGGGGTACCGTCCGTCACAGTACGTGGCCTAGATCACCGTACCGAGGAGCCACCCTAACTCCCCTACAACACAAGGCCGGGACCGTTCCTTACTGAACAGTCACGAACAAGACCACCCCGCAGTTGGCTGCAGTTCCAACTGCCCACAAAGCTGAAATAAAAAGGGACATCTAGACAGGGATGTATCTCGCTCTCCAGTGGGAGCGACCCACGAAGCCTTGCTGCACCTCCCTTGTTTTAGCCATTCCCGGTTGATGAGGCTTGAGGCTGCGATTACCTTTATAGGACACGTCTATCTTAGAATGCTCATCGTCCACCTGACGATGTTCTGAAAGCATTCAATCCATACAAGTTCGTTCCGGGTTCGAACGAAACCGAAGACACTATCTCGTTGCACTCATTTTGGAATCACCCTCAAAGTCAACGACCATAGCCCTTGCACTCTGATTCACCATCTCGAATCTATAAGCACTATTCCGTCAAACTCATTACGGAATCACCCACAGAGTTATACTGACGTATAGCCCTTACACCTCGAGTCTTCACTTGCTCCACTTGGATTAACGACCTAACGTTTAATTGGAATCGATGTGGTTTTCGGATATCCAAATATGAAAACCCGATCCCGGTCTCATCGAAACCAAACGCCATTTTAATTTCCAAATTATACTTAAGGGATTTAAACAATAGATATTTCAGAAAATATCACTTAACATAAATGGATGTATCATATTACACAGATAGATAAGCATCTATTATCACATGCATCTATACATATCACAAAGCAGCATATATCACATTCAGATATTGCATATTCACATCATCACCCATCAATCAATGTCATCCAATAACATCCAATCACTAACTCATTCAATGATATATATCATCCAATCATTAACCATTCATAATCAAGCTTGATTCAAACTTGATTAATTTAATTAATCCTTAAATGAAATTAATCCTTAATTGATCACTTGGATTATCTTCAATCCAACTTCTTATTCATTAATTAATTACAAATTAACTAATTAACTAACATCACTTAATTATCCGTTTCAATTAATCTTCCCTGATTAATTATCACTTAATTACTTTAAGTAATTATTATTTAATTACCATATTAGTTAATCATCCTGATTAATTACTTCCAAGTTATACTAAGTACTTACCTCTTAATTTCCTTCTAAATTGATCAACCTTGATCAATTGTTCTTTAATTATCCTGATAATTATCTCTTAATTATCCCTTAATTAATTATACCTGATTAATTACTTTTAATTAATCACATTGATTAATTACTTTTAATTAAAACTACTTTATTAATTACTTTTAATTAATCATATTTAATTAATTATTTTTAATTAATCACCTTTGATTAATTACTTTAATTACATTTAGTAATTAAAAATAAATTATAAATAAATTATTCTTAAATTATTAATTAACAATTAATTGATTATTTCCATTAATTAATGATTACTTCATTAATTAAATTTCTTTCTTAATTAATTACTTTAACATGTAATTAATCACTTAATTTATTACTCTTAATCCTTTTATTAATTAATCATTAATCAAATAATCTAAACCTTAACTAATTACTAATTAATTCTTTAATTTAATAACTCAAATGATTAACTCTTAATCACATTACTTAATTACTTTTCATAAAGTAATTAACTCTTACTTAATTACCTTCTGTAAGTAATCACTTAATTACTTAATTACATTACCAAGAAATTATACTTAATTATCTCCATAGTGATTATCTTTAATTAATCACAAATTAATTATTTTAATTAATTATTTAACTTAATTAATTAAATGATTCTTAATCTACTGTATTAAAAGATTCTTAATTAAGAAACCATTATCTTAATTAAATCATTTATTAACAAATAAAACTTGATAATTAAAAATAATTTAAATATCTTTACAAATGTATCTATCTTTAATTAAATCAAATTCTAAATTACTAAAGATAATCCTTATTTTTAATTTACCTCTATATCTTAATTATTAAACTTTATTTAAAATAAAATATAACATTTTTAGAAATCAATTTATAATTAAACAATTTAAAATATTCAAATTAAAACCTTTAAATTTTTAGAACTTTCCAAAATTTATAAAATAAAATTTAATACAAATTTTACTTCAAAAATTCACTTATTTCCTTTTTAAAAACTCCCATATTTATTTATATATGAAAACTTGTTCACTTTTATTTTACATCTTATATCATATACAATTCATATTAGTTTGTTAAAAGCATTTAAAAAAATTCCTAAGTTACTTCAGAATTTAAAACTGATGAACCCAACACGACAAAACCCAGCTCAAACAACTCAAACACCCCACTGCAAATACACGCGACAAAACCGAGCAAACCACTGATTTTCCCACGTATACCCCGACTCTCCCCACCTCTCTTCCTGCTTCGAGTAAAACTCGAACCACCCTGAACAAAAACCCGAGCAAATCCACTTCCCTCACAAACTCCTTTCCACTCCTGGCACACTTATGCACACGTGCAACGTGCACCGCTCATCCAGCCACCAACGACCATCATTCCGACCTCGACAAGTCACGATCAACCCCTCCATCTCAACGCTCAACCCAGAAAAAAAATTACGCTCAAGAATCGAAAATTTACCTTCGAACCCATTAGTTCGAAACACCCTCACCAGAAAAACCAACCTCCACGGCAGCACAAATGTTGAGAAGGCCCACCATCTCCTTCGAAGCTCCCTCACGTCCCCCTGAACCTACGGCAATGCACGCGTTCGCTTCCGATAGTTCCAAGATGACGCAACAACCCATAGAACACCATCGGCATTTAAAGGTAATTCACCCTATCCCCTCGATTATCGGCCGTCCCACTCAATAATAAATTCCAAATTCATTTTCTGATGACCACCATTATCCCCTCCACCTTTGTGCCCAACGACGCTGCCTATCCCGCCATGGTTCGCCATGAATAAACCAAATGCTCAAAACAGTCAATCCCAAAAATTCACTTCGATTTCTAATCTAAAAATCAAGATACAGATCTCAAAAATCATGATTTGGTCCTAAGAATTCGATTATGAGATCAAAAACTAAAATTGATTTAATAATTTTTTTGACCCAAATTATATTTACTGTAAATTTGAAATTTCAGAATCCTTTATTTACTTTAAAGACTTATAATTGTATTTAGATGATAGCCTACAAGATTTCAGACAACTTCTATTCACAATTCAAAGTCTAATTCAGACACAACCATTAATTACTGAATTTATTATGAAAAGTTGAAACTATAATTACCATACAGAGTATATATGTTAACCACACATGCATTCGAATGAAAGAAATAACCATGCATCCATATAACTCAAATATTGCAGATGTATATCAAGTTATCCATTCATAAGAACAGGTGAAAACCAGAATTTAAAACTGTTTTTTTTATAAAAATAATTCCATTCACTCACCTGTTTAATGCAGAGGACAGAGAACTTATATTTGTTTTCCAGGCTCTCAATTTATCTTGCATGTTGAATTAATCCTACTGCATTCTTCTTGAACGTGATGAAGTTACTTTGCATGTTGGTTACTGAATTCTTTGCATTGATTGAATTTCTAGATTTCTTCCTCTTCCATGTTTTTAGATTGAATTGCAGATTTTTCTATTTCAGGTTTACAGTTTTCATTTTCTTTCAGATCTTTGTTTTTGATTTGCATTTTTGTTGAAATGAAATAATATTCAGCTGAAAGTTAAAACTTATCTTATATTTTACAATTAAATCATAAATTTTATTATTAATGTAAAAGACATTTGTCACTTTAGGTTATAATGATCTTACACTTATCTTAACCCACATTCAAAGATTAACAACTGTTATTATTGTTTTATTAATGTTTTCTTTTAAATTTTATTTTATCTTTAATAATTTATTTAAGCCTTATATACAATTTATGTAATATTCATATGAATTCAAGTAACTTACATTTTGATTCAATTAAATGTTTATATATTTGAAACATTTATTCTAATTTAATTCTTAAAATTTTAAAACAAATTTATCTTGTGTTAAAATTAAAATGAAAAGATATTAAGCAAATGAAATTTAAAATTTAAATCTTATCTAACTCAAGTTAAACTATATGTTTATAATAATAAGAAATTAACTTTTTTATAAAAATTTAAATTCCAAATATCTTTTCAAAGGCATTAAATCAAATTAACATTTCAAATTACAAAACTATATATATTAAAGTTTGAAAAACTCTTGTTAAATTTAAATTAATAATTTTCCTACTTCAAATATATATACAAATATATATAAACATTTCAAATAGAAAAACATACTAACATTAAATTTGTTAATTTCCATATTAAATTTTAAAACAAATATCAAATTACAATACATACATTCATATATATTACAATTTGAATATAAAGTTTTATTACGTTAAAAACTTCTTATTTACCAAAATAAATATTTCCAAATCAAATTATTATAAACTTCAAAAGAATTGATCTTGCCTATTTATATTGCAAAGAAAAATATTAATAGATATTAACAAATTATTATTTTCAGCCTTTGAAATAATTTTAACTTGTCAATTTATAATATAAAATGATCAAATCAATTTAATTAGTATCAAAGATTATTAAATTGATATTGCTCAAAATTCCGGGTCGTCACAAAAATCAACTGTATTATTACTGGAAATTAAAAATCACAATATCGAGAAATTTGTATTTCTCCCTAAATTCCTATATTTTCGATTTAAATGTCAATCTCTTTTCAAAAGCAGATATTTAACTAAATCAACCAAAAACTCATCTAAACATAAACAGTAAATTTATCTACTATATATCATACCGACTATCCAAAAAGGTGAGTTTAACTCTTCGAAATTCCAACGGATCTTAAACATTCCAATTTTTGAACTAGAGTCGAACGACGTTCGATTTTAGTCCAAAATTTCATTATCTCTATAACATCCCCTCTCTTGATTCCTGAAGCTAGGAGCTACAGATGCTACAGCTATCCATAGCATTAACTTCCGATGACAAACTATGGAAATATTAATGGTATCCATAATATCAGAAACACATGAATATGAAACATAATCATCATAGATTAAAAAAACTTTTCTGTTTACATTCCAAATCAATATTTCATATTAAAATTACATAATCCCATAATTGATTCCCAGGTTTTGATTAAATATAATTATTACAAATTATGCTAAATGCGACATATAATGATTGCCCCTTGGATAACCAGAGTACTGAATAGACATATTAGTCTTACTACAACACAAAGGAAATAAAACTAAATAGCTTCTATATATAGGTAGCATTGTCTTCTGCATGTCTTCGGAAGCTTTATTTGTCTAACCTACTAAACCTGTTAAACCTCAACTCTCGACCTACTCAAATCATATTTGAGCACCCGAGAGTTTAAAAGGAAAACATAAACTTCGAGTCAGACATAAAACCTAGTTTTAATAATACTATAAATCTCGATTTACTGATATTAAGTGAGACCATGCCACTTAGTGGCTAATATGCCTTTAAAACATATTTTTCGTAAATCAGAATCCCGTAATCATGCTGATTAAATCAATAATAACAATATCATATATGCTCATAAATTAGGTAATAAATGGACTATCATTCTAAACAATATAGTTTTGTTTAACTAACTACTAAAATTGGTGACTCGGGCCTACAGGACAAAATAAATAATGTAACATCTGTTAGACAAACTTCTGGATGGTCTGTCCTTAACTTATTTCTCCGAGGGTCTCCTGATCTTAATGGTTTTGTGGGCTCACCAATAACATATCTTTCATTTCTGTATATTCCTTTTTATGTGTAACATCATCCATTCTTACCTATGACTAAGCCTTACACATTGGAATTTTGGACTAATTTAGTTAGGGACTATAACTAATGTATATGGTGCGGCCCTATACCAGTTTCATTTGGTGTTCTAATGTCCAAGTCATTTACTTAGGGCTAACTACACATCAAAATTTTCCTTGAAAACCTCTTCAAATTGATTTAACTCCTTTAAATCATACTTAAACAACGAAAATATACTATTTGATTTACTCAAATATCTTTGATATGATATACTCTTCACTCAAAACATTGTTGAAGAAAACCTTTGAAATCTTTGTTTAAAGCCTTTGAACAATCTCTTTCAAAATCCTTAAACGCATCGTTCTGATCTTGAACTTGTTTTGTTATAGCTTGTTATACTATATTTATTACTTTTTGTGGATTTACCTCTGTTGAAAGGTTTTTTCTACAAGCTTTTACTTGAAAAAATATGTTTTTATGGCTTGTTTAATATAAAAGGCGGCAACCTTTCCGAAAGGGTTTCAAAAGATTGGAACAAAACAACTACATTCCACAAGCTTTAACTTGAACCCATGCTTTCGAAAGTTTTGTTTACAGTGAAGGACTTTACTACTTTCGAGAGGTTTATAGTAAAAGGTTTCAAAAGGTACTTGTAGTACTTTAAATGGAAGGTTTCTAATGCTTTCGAAAGGCAAGTTTAAAGAGCTTTGATAAGATGATGTGTAAGGTTTATAATGGTTTCGAAGGGATTCCTTCAATGATTTCAAAAGGTTATTATAAAGGTTTCAAAAGCTATTTTTTGGCCTTTCCGCCTAGAGTTCAAAGTAAACTAGTTAACTCTACAAATAAGTAATAAAATATGGGATTATTTTAAACAAGCCACAAGCTTTTACTTCAACAAATATGTTATCGAAAGGTCTGAATCTCTTTAAATATCTTGTTTAAAATAAAAGGAGGCAACCTCTAATGAAAGCCATATTTGAACTCTTTCGAAACCAATCTTTGGAAAGCAAAGCAAGCGGCTTTTATTTTGAAAGAAAAACAAGGTCTCGACCCCTTCGAAAGCACGAATCAACCTTATACCTTTCTCCCAACTCCAATGCATTACGCACCAAGACATTGATACCATGTGTATTGCTTTCGACTATGATGAAGGTGGGGTATGAAGTCGAAAGGTAGCTGCCGACAGTGGTGAACAGCAAACCTTGACAAAAACTGTTTCTTTCTTTTTAAAGTAATATCTTTCTAACTAACTTGCTTATTTGTCATCATATAATTTGTCGCCAATTTTGTTTCCAAAATCTTTTCTAAAAGTGCCATCGAATTCAGCATTTGATAATTTAAAACACTTAGCAAACTGCCCTTCTCCTATTGTAAACATATAAAACATTTAAGTCTCATACCTTAAAATAATTTTATATACTTAATAAAGCACTTAGGAAAATTCTCCAAAAATTCCCATAAATCACTTTTAATATGTTTTCTAACATATTCAAATTTCTGACCCAAAGCTAATATATAATAGTGGTGATTAATTTTAAACCCAATACACTATTTTCTTTACTAAAAAATTAATAATAAATCCACAATAATTTAGAAAATTATGAAACTTGAAACCTATCTCTAAAATAATATTTCTGACCTTATCACAAAAACGTAAGTCATTTTGATATCATCTAATAGGTTTTCCAAATCAAATCCTATCATATACTATATGAAATAACCTAAATCATCAACAAGCATATATGTCCATTTAAACAGTCAAAACATGGCAAAATCATTTTCAAAATAACACCTGTCTTATCCAGAAACCGAAAAATTATAAAATGAGATGTAATATATTATTCACCTTTATCTTGTGTTAAAGAGGTTAATATTTTCTCTTTGATTAATTTGATTAAGCTTGCTTCTTGAAATCTTGCTTATCTTCTCTTTGTTATCTTCTAATGGTGTCTGACCAAGCTCGGTATTAAGTTTTAGTTTGTGAATCTAGGAAATCAGAATTGCTTAAGGGTTTAGGGCATAAGAGTATGATATATTCCTATTTTTCCCTTACCTTATTACTTCTTTATTTTCATTTGGTCATACATTAAGGTACAATTACTTTATAATGTTACAAATCTCAATCTCTTAACTACCTCAACCTTTATATTATTCTATTTAATTATCTAATTAAATTTCCTAAATAATTTTATTTAAAATTAGGGTTGTTATAATCTCTAAATTCAACAATAACAATTCCATCACGTAGACATTGCCATTACAAGCGCAATGCAAAAGGTCTTGCCTCGATTGGACCTCGTATGAAATAGTTATTTTTTTTGTAAGATTGGGATTTAAACAACATAATTAATACACTATTACAATTAATTATTTAATTAGCCCATACTAACTTCATCTTCCTTAAATCAAAATACATTACCCTCCAAAAACCTGCACACCCAAACTGACACGGTTGTGCACTCCTTCCATCACCCCGACCAACGAAACTAAGTTCTAACTCCACTGAAGTGCTCCGCTTCCCGCGTTCTTCAATCCACACTCCACAATATCCCTCTCAAATGCCTCCTTCAAAAAGCTTCCAAACCCTAGCCTCTATGACCTAGATGTGTCACGACCTCCACCTCATGATCATGCTCCATAATTCTTTGACGAACAATGCCCCTTCTATCCACAAACTCAAATCTGAGCCCCGTTTAGCCTCACAATGCCTGCTTTTCAAAAATTACCAAACTCTAGTCTGGAAACCCCCCTCGACCATAACGTCGAATAGCCAAAATGATGCCGCAACCTCCAATAACCCATCAACATGTAGATCTACCCATTACAAACTCAGTGGCCTCAACTCTTTATTTTATTGATTTTTTTCCTTTCAAAAATTGAAGCTTGCTTTTCTTTGTTTGCTGATTTCTTTGATAAATCCGTTAAAGATGGGAGAAAATGTATGGATTGATTTTTCCAAATGTTTGAGTTATATTCCTATTCAAAACGTTAAAAATTCCAGATCATCACAAATGTAAAAGAAACAAAATAAATATTTCAGAAAACCAAAATATATAGGTTTAGTCGATGGGAAAACCACCTCAATCGACCTATCTAAATCGACTAAAACCATAAAGGAATCAACTAAAATAGGGTGTTGCTCTCGGGTTTGGATTTAAAACAGGTTCGGTCGACTGACTCGATCGATTAACCCTGTCGACTAAATGTGTAAATGACTTTTCTGCTTTAGAATATGCACTCGGGAAGAAATTTTGTACTAGTTTAGTCTACTGAATGTTCTATTTAATCAACTGAATAGTGTAAATTTTTGGACTTAATCAATTTCTAAAAAAAGTATTTAAAACCTTTCAACATCTTTCCAATTAGACTCAAATTCAAGTAAAACTATATTTAAATGAAGGTATCACATGATATAAACACATCTATCATAAATTTTGAAGCCTTGGATTTAAATATATCAATGATCAATCGAGGATCAAATCAAGCAAACCAAGTTGTAAATGAGTATGTATTCAATTGTTGTGATCATAATCATATACATATGACAAACTCAACGATTAACTTTCAGTAATAACCATTAACCACAACAAATACTTCATTTAAGTGTATATAAAATATAATTTAAACATAGATATGTGAGTGAATAATACTCACATTGGCCATAGCTAAAATAATTTGCTTCATGCTCATTCATTTTCTCTTCTTTGATAATCTCCATAACTTAAAATTTGATCAAAACATCAACTTCTTCTTGAATATTGGTGTATCTTGGTGTTGAGAGCAACATATTTGAATTTTGGATTTTATTTCTATTTTATTTTAATTTAATAAGGAGAGGAAGTGTGAAAGTTATGCTTGTTTTATTTTATTTTGAAATTATTTGACTTTATAATTTAAATTTTAAACTTGTTTTATTTCAACATTTCATTTTTAAATTTAGAATTTGATTATTATATGAATTATAATTTCAAACCGGTATAAATTGAATATTTTCCTGAAAAATGGATTTGTGGTCAAAACTGGTCAAACTTTGACTTTTAAATTTTGAATTTAAATATTTGAATTCTTGAATTTTATCTTTTATTATGAAAATAGATTTAATATCATGAATATTGCTTTTGGTTTCATTGAAATTGGATTTGAATTGTGAAAGTTATACCCTTTACAATATTGTGTGTACATAGGGTTATTTAGCAATATTCTTTGTTTTAATTTATATAAATGATATTTTTACTTGATATATCTTATTCTAATTTGTATATTTATGTTATATTATGTATGTTTTGACTTTTAAATATTTTTAAAGTGATTATAAAATTCTTCTAAAGCTTATAGAATTTATTCCAAATTTTTTAAAGCCTAGTTTGCAATTTTAAGCTATTTTCTTCATTTAAATTATATTTAATTAAAATTTATTTATTTATTTTGGTGAATGCATTTTTATTTTATGTTATTATCTTTATTTAAAAATATTTTTCAAGTACATAATAATTTTCCAAAGTTTGTTCCATTTATTTTCAAATTTGCTAGACTAGTTTGCATTTTCTTTGTTATTTTCTTAATTTAATCATATATAATTAACATTTATTTATTTATGTTTTTTATTTGAGATATTTTATAATTTTGACTGAATAATTGTATATATTTCAGTTATTTTTAAAATTATAAAAAGAAATAGAGAAATGTGAAAGATTTGTGGCTTTTTTTATTTCCTAAGGCTATTTGTATTCCCACCTTTTCACATTTCAACCTTACTTTTCATTCAATTGGCCATATCTCTTCATTCCCTTCAGCCAACCACTTCTCCCTACCATTTTTCACGTGAATTTTCTTCTCATTTATGAAAAAGTTTGGCCTCCATCATCTCCCAGAATTTTGGGTAAAATTCTTTTTCTCTTTTCATTGTTTTCTTCTTGTTTGTTGATTTTTACTTGCTTTCTCACCTTCTATGCTAGGCTCCTCTCCACTCCTTCACCATGGCTGCCTCCTCCACCATTACCACTTCTGAACAACACCTCCTCCAGTCCATCCATGACATAGCCGTGCCCCTTGATGATGTAGATTCACCTAAAAATGCACAAACACCACCTATATCCAACATAGCCTATCTACAATTGTTCCATCACCTCACACATCCCTTGGCCGCCACCTTCACCATCACCACCAGAAAATTCCTAACCTGAACCCTCTGCCACACCATCCTCCAGCTCGCTACAGTGATGGCAACACCATGCTAGCTTGTGGCCGAACCCATATGTTGCATAGAATCCATCGTAGTTGCCTGGTAGAAGGCAAGTGAAAGTGGTTTGGATATTATTTATGCATTCATCTCTAACATTGTTTAATTGTATATTTGAGTTTGAAACTTATGTTACATATATTTGTTTTGTTTGAATGTATCCAAGGCTATTATTCTTTGGTTCTCCACTCTCAAATCATATTCATACTTTAGTGCCTTCGAAGATCTTTGTTGTGTGTAGTTGTTTGTCATCTCCAACTAATACAAGTGAGTTATTCTCACCAGACAATTTTGTACTTATATTACTAGTAAATCGATCGCCTGTGAATCTGTAAAACGCATCGCCATATTATATCTGCTATATTATGATCATATGATGTTCACCTATGCTTAAACACCTGTTATATCATATGTTACTGTTATATTATGCTGTTCTGTTGTTTATATCAGTTTATCGCACTGCAAGTTCCCTTTAGATTAGAATCACTATGGGTTGAAATGATACATACCCGAACGGACTTTAGAATAAGGGAAAACCGTTATGGGCTGAAATGATAGGCCTGAGCGATTTTCAGTTTATTTCATTTACTTGGGACTGTAGGTTTGAAATGATAAAACCCGGGTTTTCTTTGTAAATTATGGGTTGAAATGATATATTACCCGCATCACTTTACCCAGCGTAGAAAATTATATATAGACCCGTAGTTAAAATATGTTTTTCTAAATATTTTAAAATATTTTATTAATGTAAATATTACTATATTTTTATTTGAACTTAATTAAAAATGATTTTTGTAAAGTATTATTGATTTTCTGGAAATTTATAAGTTCAATAAATTATGGAAAGTTAGAAAATTTGAATGTAAGTTATTTTGGAAATTTTGATTTAATTGTAATTGGAAATTAAAATAAATATGAAATTATGATAAATTTATGGTAATTTGAATTTAAAATGAATTTAAAGTGATTTTATAAAATATAAATTATTTTCGAATAAAGTTAAAATGTGAAATGAATGATTATTTAAGTTGAAATTTTGAAATACAACCAAAATGGGAATTTGTGAATTTGGCTTAAAAGTGAATTTTAAGTTAAGTAAATAAAATTGAAATTAAGTCTTATTTTGAAAATTTAAACTTAAGTGTTAAGTTGAAATTTAATTCAATGAATTTAAAATTGAATGTTGAAATTTAATAAGTGAATTATTATTAAATCTTGATTTTTGAATGGAAATTTAATTTTATAAAATCATGAACTTAAGGAAAATTAAATGATGTTTATAAAAGTGAAAGTATGATTTTATAAGTTAAAAATATTTTAAATAAAAATATAATTGGTTGTGAAATTATATTGAATATTTGAAGTTAATTAACTGCATTTTTGAAATGCTATTAATTGTAATGTAAATGATATTACAGCATTTGTAAATGTTATAGTTGATGATAATGAACTAAAAAGCTAAATTAAGTTAAAGGCTGTTATAGCATTTTTGTAAGTGCTATAATTATTGAATTTAACTAAGTTTATTTGAAATTTAAGTAAACCCTATTACAACATTTTAAAATACTGTCTTTTGTTAAATTAAACTGTTTTGAATGTAACCTTCCATAGCGTTTTCTAAATGCTGCGAAAAGTGATTTTCACTGTTTCGATAAACTTAAGTGAATAAATGAACTTTGAAAGTTGAAAATTTTGGAAATTTAATAATTAAATGTAATAACTTCATTTTTGATTTAAATGAAGTAATTTGATTTGAAATATAAACTGTTTTGAAATGTGAATTGAAATGGTATTTTAAATTGAATAAAATGAAACCGTTTTTGAAATGAATTTTGAAAGATATTATATTTTTATATATTGAAATGGTTTGGAAATGATTAGATCTTTATTTTGATATATTGATTTACAGCGCTTTGTAAGTGTTGTGGTTGATAAAAATGAACTATGTATAAATTATAACTAAATGGTATTATAGCACTTGGTAAGTGCTATGATAACAGAAAGATAATTAAAATCTGAAACTAAATAAAGGGCTACAGTAGCACTTGACAAGTGTAGCGGTAGGCTGAAATGAATGTTTGAAGCTTTGATTTAAATAAATGAGCTCAGAATTTGTCTAAAATTTTGGGAACTAAACATTTGATTTTAAATATAATGACTTCACTTTTAAATGGTTTAATTGAATTGTTTTGATTTAAATATAAAACTATTTAAAAGGTGATTTGAAATGATAATAAATGAATGATATCTTTGAATTAAAAAGGATAATAAATGAATGATATCTTTGACTTAAAAAGGATATCTAAATGTATATATTTGGATTTGAATTCAATTAATGATTTGAAATGAATTTTGAAAGATATGATATTTTGATATATTGAAATGGTTTGTAAATGATTAGATCTTTATCAAAATAAAGATTTGAATTTGAAATGATATTTTATTTTAAAGTATAAACTATGACTTTTTAATTAAAACTACGGGTTATAATAACGATTGGTTGTTAAAGAGACGAGGATCGGATATGGACATACTCTCTGTCGATACCAAAAACCCCTTTAACAACTGTGTACGCGGTGGAGTTTGCAAAATGAAGTAGGATGGTGGCCACGTTCCTGAGGTATATTACGTGGACCCGACTCCCGTGAGTTGGCTTAAGGTGGCTAAAACAGGAGCGATCTCGGGCCAAAAAGGGTAGCTCCTCTGGTCGGACACAATTCTTCGATACTATACTCTTATTGGTGATTGATTAGATGGCCATCCTCCGATTTTGAAATGGGAGTGTGTTCCAAGGTGGGCGTATGTGGCTGCTGCGTTACCACTAGCCCGTGTGCCTAATTGGTATATCTGCCCTGGCATTGCCTTGTGTGCCGTGTCACTTACCATATCGAGCCTTTACTACGAGTTTGTTTTTTTTCCGTAGCCCATGGCGTATTTAGGGTAGTCTCCCGATCTGGAGATATGCTGATACTGGATGGACTACTGGGACTATTACGTGTGAAGGGTGATATGGGTAGCCCGGAACGCTATTTAAAAATAAGTTTATTTTACTGTAGACATTATTATAATAGCGCAATATTACTATATAGTAAATAGTTTAACGGATCCTTAGAGGATGGGCGGTCCCAGGCATCCTTTAAGTTACTTGTACCTTATTACAGTTCACTTGAGTTGGTTCACATTATATAAGTATGTATCGTCATGACTCGAGTGTTTGTATTTTTATTTATGCTCGGGTCAGCTTGAGTTATTCACAGGTTTGGATTCCACTTTCTGAAGATTGAAATCGCTAGAGATTATCTGCTTATCCAGTTTTATCTATTTCAGTTCTGTTGTTCTATTCAGCTTGCTCTTGGTTATCATCTTGAGACTTCTATTGTACTTTATTTATTCTATTGTATTTTATTTAACTCTGATATATTTACATAGTAGCTTCATGAACTACTATCTCTTTTACTTTCACTGCATTTCTTACTCTGTGTGTGTGTTTTGTGATTTTTATTTACTGTATGTTATGAGATTTTTCAAATTTTATTTACAACACGGTATTTTGAGCAATTCAAGTCCGATATGTGCGGATGCGAATGGTTGAAAATATCGGGTCGTTACAAAGTGTGTTCCACGAACTTTTATTTCCATGAAGTGATAAAACAAAATTATAAAGGGAAGCTTTTGCCCAAGGGAAGAATTTCTAAAAGGGATAGATAATTCTAGGACAAGTAAAATATAAATATAGGAGACTTGGACTTTGGGCTGGTAATTTATGTTTAGGCCTATGCCACAATTTCCATCATCTCTTCTTAATTTCAATATAAAAAGCATTTTAGTCACTCTAGGCTGATAACATATTATTATGAAATTTTTATGAAATTTTGTTTCCATAAATTATTTTATTTTAATTAATTATGTAAAAATTACCTTCTTCGGCCCACTTAATAAAAAACCTTTTATTAACCAAAGTTAATCAAAATCTTCCATTGAAAGTTAGTGCTATCTCAAATCTTCTTTTCTCATAATTTTGTAAAATATTATTTTCATATTTTAACTTATTTTACATTATATCATTACTTAATTACATTCTGAATGTCTTTATTTAATAAATTCTGAAACTCCTTATTTAAATAAAAATTAAAACTTCTTTTCATTTAAAATATATTTCTGATCTCACTTACTATTAATACTAGAATTTACAAAATTATTCAATTACTTTTATCACATTTATAACCCTTTTTAATTCAAAAGTATAATCACCGTCGATTAATATTTAAATTCCACATTTTGATAATAATTCAAAATCTCCAAAATACTAAACTTCCAAAATACTTCATTAAAAAAAATCCATATAATTCTTTCCAAATAATTTAAATTTCAACAATTAATATTTTGTTATCCAACTTTCTAGTTTATACAAATAATTCCAAATCATTCATATTTAAATCTTTAGAACACAATTTAATTAAATAAAGCACAACTAATAATATTAATTAATTTCTTCTCAATGCTTGGTTGTTTTAGACTTCCCCCCTTAAGAAAATTACATCCTCACAATTTCCTATAGGGAAAATCCACAACGAGCTAAAATGATCAGCTTTACTACACCCACTTCAATTAAATCTTTACTACAGTTATCAAACTAATACAAAATTTATTTAAAACAACATAGTTGGACGTCATGCTTTTGATTCATGACAAGGAGATCGAGACGACTAGTATGGTTTATTAGAGTTTAAGTTTGATTTAGTTTAGTATCTATTGTTAAAATCTTTCCTCAAGTTACACCTGCATATTTTGAAAACACGCAGGTCAGACGATCAGATCCATCCAGTCAATCGACTGACCTATGCATATAATTTTTTATATTTCACACAACTTAGTCGACAAAACACTCATGGTCAATCGACTAAACTATGTCAAATTCTGTAACGACCCAGGATTTTGGACATCCAGAGTTGTGAATATTATTTATAATATTCAATAATATTATGTATTAATATACAATATTTCCATTAATCAATGATTAATCATTATACAAATTTTTTCTAAAATCAATATAACTTGGGTTTTCAAAACTATATTTAATTAATAAGTTGATTTAAATAAAATTTCTTAAATATATATTTTGTTTTAAAGTAAAATATGTATATATTGTTTAGATTTAATATATGTATTTGTTTCAAGGAAAAATATGTATATTTGCTTTAAAGTTGAAATATAATAGAAAATTTAAATTTATTGAAAATCCATTATTTTCATATATAAAATGATAAATTTTTATTAATAAAATTAGATGAAAATTCTTAATGAAGTGAAAGTGTTATACTTTGATTTGGTATATACAAACAATATTGTTTATATTGAATAAAATAATTTTAAGTTTCTTAAAAATATATGTACTTTGAATAAGAAAATTATATATATATATATATATGTTATGATAAATTAAAAGAAAAATTTATAATATTTAATTGAGAAAAATGTTATAAATTGATGTGTATAAAGTCACTTGAATAATAGTAGGAACTATTTACATATATATGTCTAGGTATATTAACAAAGAAGTTATTTTAATTTTTCTCACCTTTATTTTGAAATATGTTAGTGACAAATACAATGCTAGTTTGTCGATATAATTATGGGCTATCTATCATCATCGAAATAGTGTTTATTTCATTTTATTTATTTATGGATAGTGTTAATCTTCTTGTTTATTTCTCACCTTTATTTTAAAATGTAAAACCTTTAAATTTAATTGAAGGTCTTGAGTGATTTTATATATAATAATTATTAATTTTCAAACGTTAAATTAAATTAAGTATTATTTCAAAATAGTTCTCACTTACATTTTAGTTTAGAATGTATAACACAACACTACTTTGACTAGTGTTGTAAATAGGCTATTTAAATTCTTGAATTACACTTGCCTATGTTTTATTTTTGTATGTTTTATATTAATACACAATAAAAGAAAAGTTGTAGACTATTTACTACTAGATAATCACAGATTAACAAAACCTGAAAACAGTTTTAACAAATTTAAACAAAGGGTAAATGTGTGAGTAATTGTATCAGTAAAACAAACTAACATTTGGCACTTTAAAATCTGGAAATCCAACATAATTATTCAAGTTTCTTTTCAGAGCTCTCTCTACTTAGAAAATATTGCTTTAGCCTCCAAAAGTCATTTCTGTCTAACATTGATATTGCAAAATTGTATTTATATATCTATTGTCTGGACTGTTATCTGAAAATTTATACAAGTAAAATGTCCTCTGTTCAAATATTTTCAATCAGTAGCTAAAGAATATCTTTGTTAACATTTTTAAGTATCAGTACATAAAAATAAAAAGAAGAATAACAACACTCTGATATTCTGCAAGTAAGAAGACTGAGACATTCTCTGTTAGATTCAAGCTCAGGGATTCAAAAACATGATTTCAACTTTTCAAATCTTCAAGTTTTAAAAGCATTTGGAACCAAGATGTTCAAGGTGAGAAACTGTTGGTTTCGGATTGAAAATAACATGCATGCTATGTTGACAGTGTTTATCATGTTTATCTTCACTTCTAAAACCCATATCTTTTGATGTAGTTTGAATTTGAAAATTTTGTGAACTAGAAATATGCTTATTTACTAGAATAGTTTAAGTTAAAATTGGTTAATGAATTATTTATGCTGTGTAGTTATCTTGGGGTTCATTTTACAGTAAAAATTATTTTTTTGTGAAATTTCAATATATTTGAATCAAAGATTCAAGCATGCATGTTGGTTTCCCTGTTAGAAATAGGATTTTTGGAGGTTAAATTGTGATTTTTAATAGCCTAGTTTGTAAAAAATTTGGGGATGAACTTTTTCTGTTCAAAAATTAATTTTCGGCGATTTCATCGCCGTGGGGTGGTGCGGCCAGGACTGGAGGGTGCTGGGTGACTTGGAGAAAGTGGTGACCGTTGTCGTTTGTTCAATTTGGCTTTTGATTAGGTAGGCAAATGGATTGTAGGGTTTTGATGTGGCGATAGGAGGCCTGTAAATGCGATCAATCTGAGAAGAAAGGACACAACCGAGTCCTTCGAGATTTGGCAGGAAGGAAGTGTCGGAGAAGAACTTACCATCGGTGGGTAAGTTGTGTCGATCGGTGGGGGAAGTTGAGAGCAATTCGATGGAAACCGAACTTGGGTTTTCCGTTGGATCGAATTGAAGGGTGTTTTTTGAGGGAGTGGATTCGAGTCATCGTCAAGGTGACGATGGTGACCAGAAGGGGGAAAGACATCGGCCCAGGGATTCATGATGCTGAAATGGGCATTGGAGTATTTGTGCATATGCACTGCATGCACGTGATGCCGATCATGGTGGGATTTGGAAAGGCGAGAAGGAGGGTTCGATACGAGTTGTGTTTGTTAGTGTTGCCGTTGTTCAGGAGGGTATTCTTCGAGATGATCGGAGATGGTCTTGTTGGGCTCATGGCATCGAATTTTCATCAGTTTTGAGATGCTATTTTGGTTTCTGGGAATAGAGAGAAGAAGAGATTGGGAGAAGCAGTTTCGTACTGTTTGTTTATATTGGTCTTCGACCCAGTGGTGTTGTGATAGAATAGGTTCGGTTGTTTTGGTCATGGGCCTCGAACCGATGGTACGTGGGTTATTTTTAATAAGCTTTGTTAATAAAGAAAATTATTATAAAGTAAAATTAAATCATAAGCATTTGTTTCCAAAAGCATATCACAAGCATGGAATTAGTGAGTGAATCAAAGTATATGTTTTGAACAAATCCACTTTTATATTGTAATGTTTATTTAAGTTTATTATTTTAAAGAATTGGTATATAAAAAGTTTTAAATTCTAATTGTTTTCCCACATTTTAACAAGCATGATGTTATAAGTGAATCCTTTAAACAACATCTTTGATCTTAAATATTATTTAAGATTTAATTAAAAAAAGGGGTTTTTAATAATAACAAATTGTTTATATTAATACTTAATTATTGTTACTTTAAGTAAAATTGTTATCAGTATTTGATTTAACTTAAAAGATAAAATTCTTTTACTTAAGTTTATTCGAATAATTTGAGTAAACTAAAGATGATTTAGAAGATCATTATAATTGAACTTTGAATTAATCAAGTGCTTAAAGATTTTTAATTAACGAGGGGATTAAGTGTTGATTAGTTAAGGAATAAGTAATCAATATAAATGATTATCAAATAATTAATTATAATTAATTAAGGGATTATGTAATTAATAAAGCAATTAAAGGTTAATTATTGTAAATGGTTAAGAATAATTAATTTGTGTAATTAATTAAAAAAATTAATTACTTAATGTAATTAGAAAATAATTAATCAAGGATGATTAATTTAAAAGTGAAATATAATTGAAAAAAATAAAGGGAAATAAATGCTTATACTTTGAAGTGAATTCGAGTCCTTAAGTTATATTATATTATAATATTTTCATAAATAAAGTGTTATGGAATGAATGGTTCGTATCGACGAATGTTACGTCGTCGTATGATCCATTTTAAGGTTAATATGTGAAATTGTATAAGCTTGTTTAGATAGGATCTAATTATCAATCGGGAATGAATGCAATTTAATAATCTTACGACCAACAGTTGAAATGTTCCCAATTGATTAGTTGTATTTATTTAGATTGTTTAACTAGATGACATTCGGACAGTGGAAACTGACACCATTCCATTGAATAATTAATCTAATTGTTGTGTAGGGTGTAGGCTGTTGATCTGATTGTGTCTGAACAATTGTTATAGTAAGGATAATCTCTAATCTGTTGTTCCTTCATATATATGTTATGTGCCTGTTAATTATATTGAGAATATATTGTGAATCGATCTATGAAAGTTTATTGATTTGAATATCTGTGATTGTGAATTATGAAATGTGAATTGATAAGTACCGTATAGACTTATAAGCCTTGTTCGATTTGAATTGATTTGTGAAATTAGTTTTGTTTTAAAAATAAAATAATATAATAATACTATTTTTAGAAATGTTTTTTTAGATTGATCAATATTTAGAGTATTGAAAGCAGTTATTTATTTCTACCTTTGAAAATCTTTTTAAGTTATAAATTTTAAATTGTTTCAAGTATTAACTCATTTTGTAATGACACTTTAAAGAATAATTTTTATTAATATTTAAGCATATTTTTTTCTCTTTAATAAAAGTAGTTTAAATAATAAATTATAATAACTTTTATGAAGAATAATTTATTTATTAAACTTGAAATAATATTTGGAAATTTATAAGTATGATTTGAAAGAAAACAGTTTTATATATTTTTCAAATGAAATAAGCTTTCTTAAATAAATGGTAATTCACTTGAATTTTAAAAGGCGAACAGGATTTAACAGTTGCAATGGGAAATAACCTTGTTGTATTGATTGATTGGTCTGATAGTTAAAAAACCAACTATCAAAATTGGACAAAACCTGACTTTGGAAATATCTAGAGGAGACTCGAGAATTATATGGTACGGTTACCGCTCGAGGTGCTTTACCGTACGTATATACTCGTTGTTCTCTAGGACGAATTATAAGAAGACCCGTACACTAATGGTTAGGAGGTGAACTCTGATCTTGTATTCGTCGGTGTGTTTTCTAAAGAACCGGGGTTGAGTTTACCGAGATATAACGAACGTTGTTTTGAAGAGACCGGGATTGGATTTGAAATTCGAAATCCACTTCGATCCAACGATACGTTTTCGGAATGAAGACAAAAGCTTGGAGTCGAAGATGGGGCAGTAAAGTGCAAGGGCTACTCGCTGCTAATCCTAAGAGTGATTCCAAAATGGATGTAGTAGGAATAGTGCCTTTGGTTCCGTTCGAATCCGGAACGGACTTGTATGGACGAATGCTTTCAGAACATCATCGGATGGACGACGAGCATTCTAAGGGATATGTTCTAAAAAGGTAATACTTAGCCTCGAGCCTCATCAACCGGGAATGACTAAAAATCAGGGGTTATGCAGCAAGGCTAGGTGGGTAGCACCCATTTCAGGGTGAGGTCATCCCTGTCTAGATGTCCCTTTTTTATTTCGGCTTAGTGGTGTGGTTGCTGATCCCAACCGTGGAGTGATCTTACTCAGGATTATCCAGTAAGGGATAGTCCAGATCTTGTGTTGCAGAAGGTCGGGAGTGATCCTCGGTACTATGATCTAGGCCACGTATGGTGACAGGTGGTACCCTAGTGCCTTGTCATTAGTTGGAAATCCATTCTCCCTACGAGCCTTGTACGATTTTTGTTTGTATTACCCACTCTGTGGCTAATAGATGGAATTTAATAATGTAACAATTTCGGCTACTTTAATAAGTATTTGCATATAGACCCTATTATAATATCAGAGGATTTTATAAGAAATGTTTTAGCTATCGTAAGGTAAAAACACGACATGTTTATTTGTGGCGTGATCTTACGAGATGTTTTTGTTTTCAAAAGGAATTTTCAAAATCTAATAATCAAGTTGATTGTGTTTTCTCACGCTGGTATACCAGACTGACCCGCTTTGGTTTTTTCCTATATGCTCGGATCAGACCAAGCATATTTCCAAGTTCAACTGGAAGAGTGGAAGCTTCTGGAGGAGGAGCTGGATCAGGAGACGTATTCTCGTAAATGTTTATATGTAATCCTTTGGTCTTGTGATTATGATTATAAGGAAAGGTTTGATATAACTGTCCGAGTTGTATGGTTGTAACTTTGATATAAAACCTGTATATGTTATATATAAAGGTAACAGTTTTGGTTTCATGTAAAGATTTGTTTATATTATAATTTATTCGTTCCGCTGTGAGATTCTGATTTGTTCTCTTTTCTTCTATCTTCTTTCTATTTCTACCTTCTTTCTTTCATTATTCTTCTTTCCATACGATTTAGCTGAAAAGTGTCATTCAAATTCGGTTTAAATCAGTATGGAAAAATGGATTGTGTCATTGTGGTATCAGAGCCTAGGTTGAGTGAATACCTAGGTTCGAGTAGGTTGCTCATTAGGAATAGAGTCTATATAAACTTGTTGAGTCAGAGAGTATATATATACAAGAGAGTGTATTTGTTAGTTGTATAAAATGGTTTTATATTGTGTTAATTGACCGGTTAAGTGGCATATGGATTTGGTCAATACGAGTAGCTAATGTTATTGATAGGGATCTCTAAACACTTGAACCAGGCTAATGGACACAATATTGTTTTAAAGGAAGTGGATGAATAATTTTACCTAAATATATTTTCCATATAAAAGTATGATTTTTAAATATATATGGAATTTAAAATGAGTGGTTGTGATGATAATAATTATCATCTGGTTTCTGTATGCTCTTAGCTGACAACCTTAAGTATATGCATTGGATTGTCCTTTTGACTAGAGGATACCCTTAGAAATTAAACCCTTTAGAATTTGAATCTATGGAAAATATATTCTTACTAAGTTTAATTACTAGAGAAATTTGGAAAACTCTTAAAATGATATTTGAAAAGCTTTTAAATTAATAAATTTTTGGGAAATTTTCCACTCTTTAAAGATAAAATTAATTAACCAAGTAATTAAAGATTAATTAAGTTACAGTTAACACTTAATTAATTCAGTGATTAGAGATAAATAATTGGTAATAAAATAAAATAAAATAAATTAATTTATTTGAAATTAAAAATGGTTAATTAAAGCATAATTACTTAAATAGGTAATCAAAAGAATTGTTAATAGTTATTGTGAAGGTCATTAACTAGGGATTATGTGATGATTGATTAATGTGATTAATTTTAATTATTAATTAGGTTAATCAATTAGGTATGTTTGAAATTTTAAAACCTTATAACAATTTATTTGTTATATATATATATATATACATACATGGATCTACAAATTGAAGAAATAAGTGTTTATAAAACTTACTATATATATGTGTGTATTTTTTCTTCCTATAATTACTTTTCAAATATATATACTTGGATTATTTTGAAAAGACTGTTTTATAAAATCTTGGATAATGAGAGTTCAAAGTGGTAGAATGAATTTGAAGTATAAACTTTGATGAACTTCTTAACATGTAAAATTATAAACCATAGGATCTCATTTTTGGGATTTGGTTTTGATTATAGAGAACCCGTATTATTCATCATGGTGGAGCTTTGGCCCGAGCTAGAAGAGAGGGTGACTTGGACGAAGTTTAAAAGGATCAGGGCGGAACTTAATGACCATCCTTGTATGAAGAGGAGCCGGAGGCACCTGAAGAGCCTCATCCCCAGCCTCAGCCCCAGCCTCAGCCTCAACCTTATCAGGAAGATTTAGAAGAGGACTCCGACGAAGAAGAAGAATTTGAGGTCGAAGAAGAAGAGGAGTTCAACGGCGAAGAAGAATTTGAGGTTGAAGAAGAAGAGGAGTTCGACGATGAAGAAGAATTTGAGGTCGAAGAAGAAGAGGGGTTCGACAGCGAGGAGGAATTCGAGGTGGTAGAAGATCCCGAATATAAGAACGATGATGCTTTCAATTGGAATATAGGTGAAGTTGTTGAGGGACCAGATGCTGGTGAAGGTTACATTCATAGGGTACCTAAACCAGAGGAGGTTCGGGTTCCTGATAATGATAGAGAGGTCAGAGAGTTGTCAGTACCTGAGAGGGAGGACTCCGATAGTGGGAGTCCGTAGTAGGAGTTAGATAGTTTCCTCTTCAATATATATAGTTTTTGTATGTGTTTTGACCCATGGACGTCATGGATGTCAAGTGTCTGGTAGGGTAGTTACATGTCTGTGTATATATGTGTGGTTGATGGATGGTGATAACTTATGTAGGAATATTTTGGATAGTGCTTATATTTTGATATACTATGTGAATCTTTATGTTTACCAGTATAGTTTGAGTTGTTATTGATCTATTTTATTGTGAGTGGATAATTTTTACTAGCTTAACTATGGAATTTCGGGGACGAAATTCTTTTTTAGGGGGAAGGAATGTAACGACCCGGGATTTTGGACATCCCGGGTTGTGAATATTATTTATAATATTCAATAATATTGTATTTTAATATACAATATTTCCATTAATCAATGATTAATCATTATATAAAATTTTTCTAAAATCAATATAACTTGGGTTTTTAAAACTATATTTAATTATTAAGTTGATTTAAATAAAATTTCTTAAATATATATTTTGTTTTAAAGTAAAATATGTATATATTGTTTAGATTTAATATATGTTTTTGTTTTAAGGATAAATATGTATATTTGTTTTAAAGTTGAAATATAATAGAAAATTTAATTGTATTGAAAATCCATTATTTTCGTATATAAGATGATAAATTTTTATGTAATAAAATTAGATGAAAATTCTTAATGAAGTGAAAGTGTTATACTTTGATTTGGTATATACAAACAATATTGTTTATATTGAATAAAATAATTTTAAGTTTCTTAAAAATATATGTACTTTGAATAAGAAAATTTTATATATATTTTATGATAAGTTAAAAGAAAATTTTATAATATTTAATTGAGAAAAGTGTTGTAAATTGATGTGTATAAAATCACTTGAATAATGTAGGAACTATTTACATATATATGTCAAGGTATATTAACAAAGAAGTTATTTTAATTTTTCTCACCTTTATTTTAAAATATCTTAGTGACAAATGCAATGCTACTTTGTCAATATAACTATGGGCTATCTAACATCATCGAAATAGTGTTTATTTCATTTTATTTATTTATGGATAGTGTTAATATTCTTGTTTATTTCTCACCTTTATTTTAAAAATGTAAAACCTTTAAATTTAATTGAAGGTCTTGAGTAATTTTATATATAATAATTATTAATTTCCAAACGTTAAATTAAATTTAGTATTATTTCAAAACAGCTCTCACTTACATTTTAGTTTAGAATGTATAACACAACACTACTTTGACTAGTGTTGTAAACAGGCTATTTAAATTCTTGAATTACACTTGCCTATGTTTTATTTTTGTATATTTTATATTAATACACATTAAAATAAAAGTTGTAAACTATTTACTATTAAATAAACAGAGATTAACAAAACCTGAAAACAGTTTTAACAAATTTAAACAATGGGTAAATGTGTGAGTAATTGTATCAGTAAAACAAACTAACATTTGGCACTTTAAAATCTGGAAATCCAACATAATTATTCAAGTTTCTTTTCAAAGTTCTCTCTGCTTAGAAAATATTACTTCAGCCTCCAAAAGTCATTTCTGTCTAACATTGATATTGCAAAATTGTATTTATATATCTATTGTCTGGACTATTGTTTTAATTTATACAAGTAAAAAGTCCTCTGTTCAAATATTTTCAATTAGTAGCTGAAGAATATCTCTGTTAACATTTTTAAGTATCAGTACATAAAAATAAAAAGAAGAATAACAACACTCTGATATTCTGCAAGTAAGAAGACAGAGACATTCTCTGTTAGATTCAAGCTCAGTGATTCACAAACAAGATTTCAACTTTTCGAATCTTCAAGTTTTAAAAGCATCTGGAACCAAGATGTTTAAGGTGAGAAACAGTTGGTTTCAAATTGAAAATAACATGCATGCTCTGTTGACAATGTTTACCATGTTTGTCTTCACTTCTAAAACCCATTTCTTTTGATCTAGTTTGAATTTGAAAATTTTGTGAACTAGAAATATGCTTATTTACTAGAATAGTCTAAGTTAAAATTGGTTAATGAATTATTTATGCTGTGTAGTTAGCTTGTGGTTCGTTTTATAGTAAAAATTATATTTTTGTGAAATTTCAATATATTTGAATCAAAGATTCAAGCATGCATGTTGGTTTCCGTGTTAAAAATAGGATTTTTGGAGGTTAAACTGTGATTTTTAATAGCCTAGTTTGTAAGAAATTTGGGGATGAACTTTTTCTGTTCAAAAATTAATTTCCGGCGATTTCATCGCCGTGGGGTGGTGCGGCTAGGACTGGAGGGTGCTGGTTGACTTGGGGAAGGTGGTGACCATGGTCGTTTGTTCGATTTGCTTTTGATTAGGTAGGTAAATGGATTGTAGGATTTTGAGGTGGCGATGGGAGGCCTATACACGCGATCAATCTGAGAAGAAAGGACACAGCCGAGTCCTTCGAGATTTGGCAGGAAGGAAGTGTCGGAGAAGAACTTACCATCGGTGGGTAAGTTGTGTCGATCGATGGGGGAAGTTGAGAGCAGTTCGATGGAAACCGAACTTGGGTTTTCCGATGGTTCTAATTGAAGGGGTGTTTTTCGAGGGAGTGGATTCGAGTCGTCATCAAGGTGACGATGGTGACCAGAAAGGGGAAAGAAATCGGCCAAGGGATTCACGACGTTGAAATGGGCATTGGAGCATTTGTGCATGTGCACTGCGTGCACGTGATGTCAGTCGTGGTGGGATTTGGAAAGGCGAGAAGGAGGGTTCGATACGAGTTGTGTTTGTTCGTGTTGTCGTTGTTCAGGAGGGTGGTCTTCGAGATGATCGGAGATGGTCTCGTTGGGTTCATGGCATCAAATTTTCATCAGTTTGGAGATGCTATTCTGGTTTCTGGGAATAGAGAGAAGAAGAGATTGGGAGAAGCGGGTTCGTACTGTTTGTTTATATTTGTCTTCGGCCCATTCATGTTGTGATAGAATAGGTTCATTTGTTTTGGTCATGAGCCTCGAACCAATGGTACGTGGGTTATTTTTAATAAGCTTTGTTAATAAAGAAAAGTATTATAAAGTAAAATTAAGTCATAAGCATTTGTTTCCAAAAGCATATCACAAGCATGGAATAAGTGAGCGAATCAAAGTATATGTTTTGAACAAATCCACTTTTATATTGTAATGTTTATTTAAATTTATTATTTTAAAGAATTGGTATATAAAAAGTTTTAAATTCATATTGTTTTCCCACATTTTAACAAGTATAATGATATAAGTGAATCCTTTAAACAACATCTTTGATCTTAAATATTATTTAAGATTTAATTAAAAACAATGGGTTTTTAATAATAACAAATTGTTTATATTAATACTTAATTATAGTTATTTAGGTAAAATTGTTATCAGTATTTGATTTAACTTAAAAGATAAAATTCTTTTACTTAAGTTTATTCGAATAATTTGAGTAAAGTAAAGATGGTTTAGAAGATCATTATAATTGAGCTTTGAATTAATCGAGTGCTTAAAGATTTTTAATTAATGAGGGGATTAAGGGTTGATTAGTTAAGGAATAAGTAATAAATATAAATGACTATCAAATAATTAATTATAATTAATTAAGGGATTATGTAATTAATAAAGCAGTTAAAGGTTAGTTATTGTAAATGGTTAAGAATAATTAATTTGTGTAATTAATTAAAAAAATTAATTACTCAATGTAATTAGAAAATAATTAATCAAGGATGATTAATTTAAAAGTGATATATAATTGAAAAATAATAAAGGGAAATAAATGCTTATACTTTGAAGTGAATTCATGTCCTTAAGTTATATTATATTATATTCTTTCCATAAATAAAGTGTTATGGAATGAATGGTTCATATCGACGAATGTTACGTCGTCGTATGATCCATTTTAAGGTTAATATGTGAAATTGTATAAGCTTGTCTAGATAGGATCTAATTATCAATCAGGAATGAATGCAATTTAATAATCTTACGACCAACAGTTTAAATGTACCCAATTGATTAATTGTATTTATTTAGATTGTTTAACTAGATGACATTCGGACAGCGGAAACTGACACCATTCTGTTTTATAATTAATCTAATTGTTGTGTAGGGTATAGGCCATTGATCTGATTGTGTCTGAATAATTGTTCTAGTAATGTTAATCTCTAATCTGTTGTTCTTGCATATATCTGTTATGTGCCTGTTAATTATATTGAGAATATATTGTGAATCGATCTATGGAAGTTGATTGATTTGAATATCTGTAATTGTGAATTATGAAATGTGAATTGATAAGTACCGTTTGGACTGATAAGCCTTGTTCGATTTGATTTGATTTGTGAAATTAGTTTTGTTTTAAAAATAAAATAATATAATAATACTATTTTTAGAAATGTTTTTTTAGATTGATCAATATTTGGAATATTGAAAGCAGTTATTTATTCTACCTTTGAAAATCTTTTTAAGTTATAATTTTTAAATTGTTTCAAGTATTAACTCATTTTGCAATGACACATTAAAGAATAATTTTTATTAATATTTAAGCATATTTTTTCTCTTTAATAAAAATAGTTTAAATAATAAATTATAATAACTTTTATGAAGAATAATTTATTTATTAAACTTGAAATAATATTTGGAAATTTATAAGTATGATTTGAAAGGAAATAGTTTTATATATTTTTCAAATGAAATAAGCTTTCTTAAATAAATGGTAATTCACTTGAATTTTAAAAGGTGTAACGGTTGCAACGGGAAGTAACCTAGTTGTATTGATTGATTACTTTGATAGATAAATGACCAACTATCAAAATTGGACAAAACCTGACTTTGGAAATATCTAGAGGAGACTTGATAATTATATGGTACGGTTACCGATCGAGGTGCTATATCATACGTATATACTCGTTTTTCTCTCGGACGAATTATAAGAAGACCCGTACACTAACGGTTAGGAGGTGAACTCTGATCTTGTATTCGTCGGTGTGTTTCCTAAAGAACGGAGGTTGAGTTTACCGGAAAATAGCGAACGTTGTTTTGAAGAGACCGGGTTTGGATTTGAAATTCGAAAACCACTTCGATCCAACGATATGTTTTCGAAATGAAGAAAAAAGCTTGGAGTCGAAGATGGAGTTGTAAAGTGCAAGGGCTACTCGCTACTAATCCTGAGGGTGATTCCAAAATGGATGTAGTAGGAATAGTGCCTTCGGTTCCGTTCGAACCCGAAACGGACTTGTATGGAAGAATGCTTTCAGAACATCGTCAGGTGGACGATGATCATTCTAAGGGATACGTTCTAAAAAGGTAACGCTTAGCCTCGAGCCTCATCAATCGGGAATGACTGAAAATCAGGGGTTATGCAGCAAGGCTAGGTGGGTAGCACCCATTTCAAGGTGAGGTCATCCCTGTCTAGATGTCCCTTTTTATTTCGGCTTAGTGGTGCGGTTGCTGATCCCAACCGTGGGGTGATCTTACTCGGAATTATCCAGTAAGGGATAGTCCCGGTCTTGTACTGCAGGGGGTCGGGAGTGATCCTTAGTACTGTGATCTAGGTCAAGTACCGTGACAGATGGTACCCCAGTGCCTAGTCATTAGTTGGAAATCCATTCTCCCTACGCGCCTTGTACGAGTTTTGTTTGTATTACCCACTCTGTGGCTAGTAGCTGGAATTTAATAATGTAACAATTTTGGCTATTTAAATAAGTATTTGTATATAGACCCTATACAAGATCAAGTATTAACTCATTTTGTAATGACACTTTAAAGAATAATTTTTATTAATATTTAAGCATATTTTTTTTCTCTTTAATAAAAATAGTTTAAATAATAAATTATAATAACTTTTATGAAGAATAATTTATTTATTAAACTTGAAATAATATTTGGAAATTTATAAGTATGATTTGAAAGGAAACAGTTTTATATATTTTTCAAATGAATTAAGCTTTCTTAAATAAATGGTAATTCACTTGAATTTTAAAAGGAGAACAAGGTTTAACAGTTGCAATGGGAAATAACCTTGTTGTATTGATTGATTGCTCTGATAGTTAAAAAACCAACTATCAAAATTGGACAAAACCTGACTTTGGAAATATTTAGAGGAGACTCGAGAATTATATGGTACGGTTACCGATCGAGGTGCTGTACCGTACGTATATACTCGTTGTTCTCTAGGACGAATTATAAGAAGACCCGTACACTAATGGTTAGGAGGTGAACTCTGATCTTGTATTCGTTGGTGTGTTTCCTAAAGAATCGGGGTTGTGTTTACCGAGATATAGCGAACGTTGTTTTGAAGAGACCGGGATTGGATTTGAAATTCGAAAACCACTTCGATCCAACGATACGTTTTCAGAATGAAGACAAAAGCTTGGAGTCGAAGATGGACCAGTAAAGTGCAAGGGCTACTCGCTGCTAATCCTAAGAGTGATTCTAAAATGGATGTAGTAGGAATAGTGCCTTCGGTTCCGTTCTAACCCGGAACGGACTTGTATGGACGAATGCTTTCAGAACATCGTCGGGTGGACGACGAGCATTCTACGGGATATGTTCTAAAAAGGTAATGCTTAGCCTCGAGCCTCATCAACCGAGAATGACTGAAAATCAGGGGTTATGCAGCAGGGCTAGGTGGGTAGCACCCATTTCAGGGTGTGGTCATCCCTGTCTAGATGTCCCTTTTTATTTCGGCTTAGTGGTGTGGTTGCTGATCCCAACCATGGGGTGATCTTGCTCAGGATTATCCAGTAAAGGATAGTCCCGATCTTGCGTTGCAGAAGGTCGGGAGTGATCCTCGGTACTATGATCTAGGCCACGTATGGTGACAGGTGGTACCCTAGTGCCTAGTCATTAGTTGGAAATCCATTCTCCCTACGCACCTTGTACGAGTTTTGTTTGTATTACCCACTCTGTGGCTAGTAGATGGAATTTAATAATGTAACAATTTCGGATACTTTAATAAGTATTTGCATATAGACCCTATTATAATATCAGAGGATTTCATAAGAAATGTTTTAGCTATCGTAAGGTAAAAACACGACATGTTTATTTGTGGCGTGGTTCGAAAGGAATTTTCAAAATCTAATAATCAAGTTGATTGTGTTTTCTCACGCTGGTATGCCAGACTGACCCGCTTTGGTTTTTTCCTATATGCTCGGGTCAGACCGAGCATATTTCCAGGTTTAACTGGAAGAGTGAAAGCTTCTGGAGAAGGAGCTGGATCAGGAGACGTATTCTCGTAAATGTTTATATGTAATCCTTTGGTCTTGTGATTATGATTGTAAGGATAGGATTGATATAATTGTCCGAGTTATATGGTTGTAACTCTGATATAAAACCTGTATATGTTATATATAAAGGTAACAGTTTTGGTTTCATGTAAAGATTTGTTTATATTATAATTTATTCGTTCCGCTGTGAGATTCTGATTTGTTTTCTTTTCTTCTATCTTCTTTCTATTTCTACCTTCTTTCTTTCTTTCATTATCCGTCTTTCCGTACGATTTAGCTGACAAGAGTCGTTTAAAGTCGGTATAAATCAGTACGGAAAAATGGATTGTGTCAAATTCAAACTAATATTTACCTGTTTCAATTCAGTCGACTAACTAAGCATATTCAGTCGACTAAATATGTTCTAACAGTCATAAATTTCTAAAGAGATGTTTCTTCTTCCTGAAGAGGAATATCTCCTAGGAAGAGTTGAACCATTTTCATTCGTCGGAACTCATTGCCAACCATTGTAACTCTTTATTCATTATAAATATACATTCCAATCAAGATTAAAGCACTAAACTTTTCTATTCTCTACTCTCTTGAATATTCATACTTATTATTTCTTTGAGTTTGTGAAATCACGTTTATAATTCTTCATTTCTAAAGGAATCTATACTTTCGTTATCTACATAGACACAAAAATATGCATATCATACTTGAGGAAAATATTATAGGAATGGTGTACTTCATTCGACAAATCTGTGTTATAACAAGAACACATAAAGTCAAGAAAACAATTTATTTGTATCAAAGTCATGTTCGGTTGCTTAGGCGAGAAAACTCTATTCAGTTGCTCAGATGGTCAAAGTCATGTTTGGTTGCCCAGGCGATATAAACCTATTCCTTCGGGTTAAGTGAGGGTTGCTAGTTTAATTTCAGAAGGAGTCTAGGATTGGACGCCGAACGGGAGTTCGAACTAGTTAAAAAATCTCTGGTGTTATTTTATTTTACTACTATTTACTTACTTTTTATTCTGCACAAGTTTTTAGATAATGTTCACATTACACAATCCTACAGTCACTTTCATTTGGTATCAGAGCAGGTTCTTCTTATAATCGTAACACGGTTATTTGATATTTTAGTAAAATGGAAAACAACACTTGCACAAGTTTTAGTAAAGGTTAATCTACTACACGACCACAGCTATTTAACGGGTTGAACAATAACTATTGGTCTACTAGAATGAGAATTTATATGCAAGAGGTGGGTGATTTTACTTTTGATGATTTAGTTGATATAAATTCAGAATTACTTGATAAGCTAAGAAGCATCAAAAGAAAATATAAGGACATGCTTGAAAATTTGAGTAGGACTGAAATTGAGGTAGATATGTTAAGAAACAGGAAAGAAATTTTATAAGAAGAACTTGAAACTTCTGAAGAATCTTATTCATATACAACATCTTAACTCTCTATGTTTATTCAAGAATAGAAATTCAGAAGGAAAAGAATGATTCCCTTTTAGTTGAAAATCATGATTTGAAAGCAAGTATGAAAATATTGGATTTAGATATTTCTAGTCTTAAAACAAAATTGGATGATATTGGAATTAGATATTTCTAGTCTTAAGCAAATATTAAAATGTTCTACTGCATTATTTATTTATCCCTGTTGTATATATAACTCTGCTAGATGTTGTATAAATTATAATCAAATGTACATATAAACAGCTTCATGAACTGTTATTTGATTATTATATTTTATCGTTCCACTGCAAGATTCTATGTTTGTTTTCTTCTTCTTCTCTTATTTTTCTTTATTAACCCCATTGATTATCTATATTCCGCATTATTTAAGTTATACATATGTGGATTATTATTGATTTAAACTTTCTAAAATGTGGGTTGTGACATTTGGTATTAGAGCTGAAGGTTAAGCAAGAACCTTGGCTCTGATGGGGTAACTCATGAGTCAGTAGTACCCTAGAATGAGTTTGAGTGTATTAATAGATATGAGCTCATATTTATTAGTGATTTAAAATTGTTTTATATTGCGTTGATTGGTCAATTGAGTGGCTTATGGATTCTGGTCATTATGTTAACATTATTGATAGGGATCTATAAACACTTGAACAGAGCAACTCGACATGATATTATTTTGAAATTGGGTAAATGAAATAATTTTACTTGGATTATATTTTATATATAAAGAAATAATTTTTCAAAAATTATTATAGTAGTATATGGTGTGCTTAGTTGTTAGAGAACGATAATATTTGATTATTATCATTTGTTGATCAAATAAAGAATGATACTATAAAGTAAACATGGTAAGCAACAAAGAAATAATTTATATAACAAGTGAGATTATATAAATACATGATTTATAAATGTGGTTCATAAATTGAAATGGAAATGAAATTTCTGAAGTATATTATATAAATATGGTTTATTAAAATGATTTATAAAGGATTTAAAGGCCAGAAACTTGGAAATTAAATCCTGCTGGTCTTGGAAAATTGTTTATAAAAGTTTTCGAAAAATAGTAAGAAAATATTTTTGAAATATTTTTAAAAGGATTTTAAAGGAAAATAAAAGCATTGAACTCACTTCGGTCGCTAGAAAATAATCTCGGTGATGACTACAGCATCATTGACGTTCATTTTCAAGTTTCCAAGAGAGGAATTGCTACCATAAGAATTTTTTTGGTAAAACTGGTTTTGATTTTTAACTTCAAAAGGGTGATTTTATATACCAGTGGATTTTTTTTGTATGTATGTATATATATGATTTTCAAAATGATTTGAAATAGTTAGAATGAATTGTTTAAATTCTTGGATTTTCGTTTAAATGTTTTATTCAAAATATGAGAAAACAAGTTTGATACATTATGAAATTTGAAAAAGTAGCAAGTAAAATCAATGATTTAAATTATTGACTATGAATGAAAAAAAAAGAAAAATTTGGAATTTGAAGTATGTAATTAAACTTAACTCAAGTTAAGAATAAATTAATTATGGAATGAGAATTAGCCTAAGTTAGGATAAATAAAATTAATTTTTGGAAATGAACTAAGGAATGAACTAATTTCATTAATTAGTGAGTTGAATTTGATTTGGAATATGGTTAAAATTTAAACAAATGAATTGAGTTAAATGGTATTGGAATTGAATTTGATTAGAAATAGATATAAAATTAAGTTATGAAGTAGAAATAAACATGAGAAGAGTTAAATGAAATGTTTATAAACTTAAGTAGAATTTTATAATTCATTAATGGATCTAGTATAGTGTGAAAGATGTTAAACATGAGAATTGGATTTGAGTTTAGATGGATATAGACTTAAGTGATGAAGTGGTAAATCAAAGAACATTTGCATAAAATGTTTATGATTGACTTAAGAAAATTTGATGAGAAAATTCTTAAGAGATAACTGGTATTAGAAAATATACTGAGAAAGTAAGCAATGCGAATAATGCAATGTGGGTGATAATTGTGAATAATTGAATATAAATGAAATAAATGTGAATAAAAGGAAGTTGGCGTGGATAAGAAAACAATCAGATTAAATATGTAAGTTGTAAGTATATTATACTATTCGAATAAAAATTTGATCCAGATTCGAGCATAAAATTTCAAGATAATTATTAGCGATCCAAGTTAGGGTTTTCACTTGATTCTCGACGGCGAACACTGGATATGGATTTTTGGTTGATTCTAAAATTCTCAATCATATTATATAGCTATGCAAGGAGAATAACAATTTCTAATTAAAGAACTAGATCGGAGTCTGCACTAGAGAGTCGTGTGAATGATACTAGTTTGAAAGTGAAATTGTGAGATCGAGCGAGCAATCAGATTTGATATTGCGTACGGATGATATATGTACATCGTACTGTTTTAGTAAGGAAAGTGTTGGAAAATGGAAATTTTGAAAAATAAAATGATTTTAAATAATATGATTGGATATCGTGGGTAAATAAGATGCAGGTGTATAAATATAAGAGATAATTTGATACCTCGAATGTCATACGGAAATGGGTTACCCGACAACAAGGTATGTGTTTAAATTGTTGTTTGAATTTGATGATTTTATGATTGCGCCACTTGGCTTTCGTTTTATTTTGTTGGTTTAGCCTTGTAGTGGTGTTTTTTGGTTGTTTCAATCTAGCCGCACAAAGGAGACTCTGGCAAAAAAATTCAAAAATGTAAGGAGTAAGATAATTTGAAGAAAGTTTTAAAAACTAAAATTTGATTTTTGAGTTATAACCTGAAATGAGAATGTGGATAATTATATTTGGAATATATGGATAGATTTAGGAATTTAGTAAAAGTAATAACATATTTTCAACAAATTGATTTTTGGAGTTAAAGGATTAAATGGATTTTGGAAGTTATTCAACTAATTTGTTGTAGAAAAGAAATGAGTTTGGGGCATTTTTCCTATCCTGGCAATTTCGAGGACGAAATTCTTCTAAAGTGAGAAGAATGTAACGATCTAGAATTTTTGGTTATTTTAAATGGTTTATTTAATTAATTTTAAATATTGAAAAGTTAATTTTATAGATTCAATAACTTGAATTTCAAATATAATGATTTATTAGGTAATTTACTTGTTTGATTTAACAATTGAAAATCATTTAAATAATTGAATATTGGGTTTTAAGCTGGATAAAAATGATTTCAAAGCATATTCATTTCTCTTTTTAAGAACGAAGATAATAAAAATTTAAATTTTGTTAATAAGTGATTTACTCAATTTTAAAAATAACTCGTTTAAATTAACGAGTAAAAATAGCCTTCCACGGCACACTGTTGGAATTCGACAAAACTAGTTCCATTGGATCCATAATAGTGAATTATTATTGGATTTCAAATTTATAGCGTTTGGAGTTACCGTTTAGTCATACGGGATAGAAATGCATTGGATTTAATATTAGAAATTTAATATAATAATTGGATTCAAAAAGCAATCCTCTACATACGATCGAATTGGGACTCGAAACTTGTTCCATTGCGTTCAAAATTGGGGTACAACATTATAAACGCCTGGCAACACACCTCGATCAGGATTTGAAACTAGTATCTAAATATTTTTGAATTTTAAATAATTTATTTTCATCGAATTGAATAGGTAGTCACTTTCTTTCACTTAGCCCACAAGCCACGCTACATTAGCCACCCTATATACGTACGAGCCTAATTTATTTCTTATTTAAAAATAGTGTCCCTCTATTTCCTTTGTTCGCGCAGGCTAGAGAAAAATTATAAAAGTTTGTATTCAAAAATCCACTTATCAAAATCCCCTAATTATAAAAATCTGAAATCAGTTTCAAAATTCATCTTTTAATCCGAGCTTCGATTTGGTATGCTATTTGTAGGGTGCGATCAAGATTGGGAGAGCTTGACTAAATGTCGACCTATAGTTTCGAAGTAGGGCTAGGGGAATCGAGCTCGGTGATGGTCGATGTGAAGACTTAAGTTCATATTCGAGGTCGTAGTGTAAAGGAGGAGCGGTGGCTGGAGTTTGGTAAGGTGTAGTGGTGGTTAGCAATTGCGTCGTGCACAATGTGTGGAAGTGGTGGGGACGAGTCATGATTTGCCGGCATTGTTTGGGCATGGGTGATGAGTTCGATTGCGTAGAGCAAGTGGAGGAGAGTTAGTTAATGCCCTTGGATGGTCGATTCACAACCGTAGGCGATGGTTGTGCAAGTGTGCACAAATCTGGGCATGCATGAGAGGGGAGCTTCAGGCGAACAAATTGAGGAAGAAAGAAAAGAAGCAGGCTGGGTTTTTTGGTTTGTGGGCTGGGTTGTGTGGTGGAAAGAAGAGGAGAAAAAGAAAAGAAAATGAAGATGGGGGTGGGCTAAGTGTAGCAGGCTGAGCCTTCCTTTTGGAAGGTAAACCAAAACTTTAGTTTATAATTAAGTTAATTATTATTTTTAAATATAGTTATGTTAAATATTGCATAATTTTTGTATACGAGGTCCGTTTCGAACGAAACAAATTGCATTGGATTTGTATCGACGAAGGCTATGTCTTGGAGTTAGTTTGAGATTTATTTGAAGGTGGAAATATTTTCAGTTTCAAATAAAAGGTGAATGTTTTATACGCTCACAATGAACTAAATATGTTTATGTTACTTAAATTTATATCGTGAAGTGATTGAAATTTATTGACTACCGTTGAGTAAATTTGGTTGACATTTAAATTGATATGAATTAAAATGATAGGAATTTGAATTGACAGTTCAAATTGAAATGGGAATTAAATTGTTAGTTAAACTCCTAATTATTGATGACTAGTTAATTGCTGTGATATTTTGACTGTTTGGATGCTTGATTGTGATGCTATGGATTGATATTTGGATGATTTGGATGTTTATTTAATTTATATATGTCCATTATCACCCTGTAATTTATTTACAGTATATAAAACTGTAAATCGAATTATTTTGAATAAATTAAGAAATAGGTTGAAATGATATATACCTATGACATTTACTTGGATTGAAATCATATACATCCATCCCTAAATTAAATTGAAATAATTGATTCGCTTGGTCATAGGATAGAAAATTATATACGGACACTAGATTGTTTAAATTAAATGATTTTAAAAAAAACTTTGATTTAAAGTTATTTCGATGATTCTGATTTTAAGAAATATAATCGAATTTATGGAAATGGAATTATTTTTGAACTCGAGCTTGAACTTGTCAACCAGAATTGTTTAAAGAATCAGGTTTGAAATTTTGGAGTTATAATTGAGAAACCACTTGAATTTCGAAAATTGATTTGTTTTAACAAGTTTGAAATCTTACTCAAACCTTGAAATAAATCCAAGTAAAAGTATTTTAAATGGATATTTCGAAATTTGGTCTCAGAATTGAATTATTTTTAAAGATTTGGATTTATAACTGAATATTGAAGGTTAATTTAATTTAAGTGATTCAAATCGATATTTTGAAAATCAAACTCGAATTTATATAAGTCGAAATGGTTTAAAATTGAGAATTGAATTGAAATTAATTCAAATTGGAATTGAATTGAATTAATTGGAGTTGAAACCGGTTGGAATCGAAATTGAGACTGATTTGAATTAAACTGGAATCTAAGTTAATTCGAATTGAAATCGGAATTGAATCAATTTAAATGGAAATTGAAATTGAAATTGATTTAAATCGGAAGATTGGGAATTGAATTAGTTTGAATTTGAAACTATTCTCAAATAAATTATTTTAATATAAACTTTAAAATCTATCTTCTTAAATATTCAAATTATTTTGATTTTCCAAGCTATTTTACTACATAAACCATTTCTTAAAATTCAAACTATCTTATATTAATTATTTAACTATTTTAGATCTATTCAAGCTATTTTCTAAATTCAAACTAGTCAGATTGGGAATTTTGATATTTAAATCATGGATTTAATACAAATTGGGTTAAATTGAAGTTATAACCTAAATGGAAATTTGAAGCAATTTTGAATTGGAACCGAAATCGAGATATTAAGGCGAAAATGATTTTGAAGTAAAATAGTATATTGTGAGTGAATATGATATTTTGATGTTAAGTATGAATTTTTTTTGAAATATAAAAGTACCAACCGGTGTGTAAAACAACGTTTGGTTGTTAAAGAGACCGGGGTCTCTTATTGGCATACTCTCTGTCAATATTGGAACCACTTTAACAACTTTGTATGCGGAGGAGACTCCAGAACGAAGTGGTTGGATTTGACGAAAGAGAACGATGATGGATATACCCGGACACTTGTGCCAATTTGAAGTGACTAAAACAGGACAGCTTACCTAGCGGACTCCGTTCTTCGATTTTCTTGGACTTGCTCCATATTATTACTCTTGTTGTTGGTTTTGATTGGTGCACCCTGATTTGGGATAGCCTCCCTTTGACACGAAATAGGATTGATGGATGCAGTGGGCGGTTATGGCTATGATACCTGACCACCAGCCCTGCGACTCAAACCGGTAGTGTCCTACCTTGAGCATTGCCACACATGCCTTGTTATACTTTTATCCCTATACAAGACACCTCATATTTTGGTTTAGTGTTGTCGTATCACGACGCATCCCTATCCATCGACGGTTTACTGATGTTTTATATGAAAACTATATGACAATGCTTAAAAACATGTTAAGGGGGATCAATGTAAAGCCTTACTACTAAGAAAAATATGTAATTTATTGATTAGACATTGTATATGTAGCATGTTCTGCTACATATAAATATTTTGACGGATCCTTAAGAGATGGAAAATCCTGTAACATCTCTTGAGTTATTGCACATACGTTATGCACTGGATAGGAGATGTGAAACCCTGTAAAGATCTCTGACGACGGCGCTCATGTTATACACGACATCGATTCGACTCATATAAGAATATTTTAGTCCAGACTCGAGTGTTTTTTCTTTTTATTATGCTTGGGCCAGCCCTAAGTATTTCAACGCACCGAAGATCATTATCTGGAGGACAAAGATGAAAATTTGGTACATTATTACTATATTATTTCCCTGCATCATGTTGTTCTACTGCATTATTTATTTATCCATGTTGCATGTATAACTCTGATAGATGTTGTATAAATTATAATCAAATGTATAATATAAACAGCTTCATGAACTGTTTATTTGACTATTATATTTTATCTTTCCGCTGCAAGATTCTATGTTTGTTTTCTTATTCTTTTCTTATTTTTTTAATTAACCCATTGATTATCTATCTTATGGGTTGTTTAAGTTGGACATGTATGGATTACTGTCGATTTAAACCTTCCGTAATGTGGGTTGTCATAGAAGCTTATGAGCATTTTTGTAATAAAAAGGGAATTGACCGTAATACTTTTTTTACTAGAACACCATAAAAAATGGAGTTGTAGAAAGGAAAATATAACTTTTCAAGAATGTGCAATAACTTTATTAAATGGAAGCACTTTACCAATACATTTTTGGGCCGAAGCTATAGAAACTACCTGTTATGTTTTGAATCGTGTTTCCATCCGACGACTAACAAAACACGCTCCATATGAACTTTTTCATGAAAGAAAACCAAAATATTTCATATTTTAAATTTTTTGGTTCAAAATATTTTATCTTAAACACAAAAGATCGGCTTGGAAAATTCGATCCAAAATTAGATAAGGGAATTTTCATAGGATATTCGGAACGAAGTAAAGCTTATCGAATGTTCAATAAAAGAACTAAAACTATCGAAGCAACACTTCATGCCTATTTTGATGAGAATTTTATCTTTAATAGAAGTCTTAAAGATGATGAGATAACGACTAAGACAACCACAAATACTATTACTCAAAATAATTTTGAAGAAGTTGAAAACATTGTTCATAATTTAGAAGAAGATGATAACAATGTTCATAAGAAAATTGGATAAAGGTCTTCATGTAGGATTTTACGAGATCACCCTATAGAAAATGTCATTGGAGAAATTAATTCAAATGTCAGAACTAGAAATCAACCTAATCAAATGGCCATGTAGCATTCCTTTCTAACATCGAACCAAAAAATGCTAAAAAAGCCTCTGCTGATGACTATTGAATTATAGCTATGCAAGAAGTGCTAAACCAATTCGAATGAAACAACGTTTGGGACTTAGTTCCTAGACCAAGTGATCAAACTGTCATTGGTACTAAATGGATCTTCCAAAATAAAGCCGATGAACATGGAAATATTATTAGGAATAAAGCTAGGTTTGTTACACAAGGATATAATCAAGAGGAAGTAATTGACTATGAAGAAACGTTTGCTCCAGTAGCTCGACTAGAAGCAATACGTATCTTATTGGCCTTTACATGTTTTCATAACTTTAAACATTATCAATTGGATGTGAAAAATGCTTTTCTAAATGGATATGTAAAAGAAAATGTTTACGTTGAACAATCTCCTCTATTTTTACATGAAAAATTTCCAAACCATGTCTATAAACTTAAGAAAGTTTTGTATGGTCTAAAACAAGCACTGTGTACTTGGTATGGATCCCTTAAAAGCTATCTTATAGAATCTAGTTTAGAAATTGGGATGGTTATCAAACTCTTTTTATTAAACGTACTAAAAAGGATACTTTAATTATTCAAATTTATGTTGATGATAGTATCTTTGGTTCCACAAATAATAAGTTATGTAAGGAATTTTCTAATATAATGATCAAATAATTTGAAATGTCATATATTGGAGAATTATCATATTTTCTTGGATTACATATTAAACAATTACATAATCGAATTTTCATTAATCAAGAAAAATACTGCAACAATCTATTTAAATGCTTTGGTAAAGTATTTCTGCCAAACCAACTCCAATGAGTACAACAATCCGTGTCGATCGAAATGAAGATGGAAAAAGTGTTGACCAAAAATTATATCGAAGTATAATTGGATCGTTACTTAATCTAGCAGCTAGTGGACTTGACATAATGATGAGTGTTTGTTTATGTGCTCGATTTCAAGCAAATCCTAAAGAATCACATATGCGAGTAGTAAAACGCATATTACGTTCTCTTAGTAAAACCAAAGATTTGGGACTTTTTTATCCAAAAGAATGTCCTTTTGAGTTAGTAACATACAGTGATGCTGACTTTGGAGGATGTCGGATCGATAAAAAAAGTACGAGTGGGACTTGTCACTTTAATAGACAATCCTTAATGTCTTGGTTTAGCAAGAAACTAAATTCTACTTCACTCTCGACATGTGAAGCAAAATATATTTTAGTTTCTTTAACATGTGCTCAAGTCATCTGTATGCAACAAACACTTCAAGATTTTGGAATTAATTTGTCTAATTCAACTATTTTCTATGATAACACAAGTGCTATAAACTTATCTAAAAACCCTGTCAATCATTCATGAACAACGCATATTAATATTGGTCTTCATTTCCTCCATGATAATATTGAGAAAGGTATAGTTAGATTATAATTTGTATCTTTTGAAAACCGGCTCGCTGATTTATTTACAAAATCATTAAATGAAAATAGTTTTATAAAATTAAGAAGATAATTAGGAATTTCATCTTCAAAAGATCTGTAACTTTTTTAAAAGTAAATGTTAAAAAAATTAAAAAAATGGGGTTACTAGAACTCGATCTTTAGTCTCGTGGCTGGGAATCTAATACTTTTCAATTTTTGCTATATGATTAGTTCACAATAACTTCTCTTCATTCATTTTTTAACTACAATTTTAATACATACATTATTTTAGCAAATTGTTTTGGTTCCATCAATTTTTCTCTGGTTTTAAATTTTCTCACCATAAAATATCCATCTATTTTTTACCATTCTTTTCAACTGTATAAGCCTTGATCCTTGCTTTCTTTTATGTCAATATCAAAAAAGCTTTTTACAACTATTAAGTCATCATGTTCTCCTAAGAAAGCTCACAATACTCTTCCGTTGACTATAGCTCCCCATCAACCAATTCTTCAAATCTTTCAACTCCTATTCCTATATATGAACCCGTTCCTATCGTACTGCCCTCAAATTATCATACCGGATATACATTGGAAGCTAAGCATGGATGAAACTACATTTTACTTCACCATCTGTCAATGATAAGATCGATGCCATTCATCATTATCAATCTTTCAACTCCTATTCCTATATATGAACTAGTTCTTATCATATCGCCCTTAAATTATCATACCGGATATACACCGGAAGCTAAGCGTCGACGGAAAATGCATTTTAGTTCACTATCTGTCAATGATAAGATCGATGCCATTCATCATTGTCAAGAGAAATGCTAAGCTTACAATAAGAAATGTACTATGAATAAAAGGTTCATGCTAAGGGATATGAATAAAAGGTTCATGCTAGGGGACTCAGCTTTTTGGAAAAATGTGCATTAAAGTTTTGTGGCGCTTCACCATCAAACAATGCTATTTATGTTCCATTTTTCGAAAGGCCCCCATACTCTCCAAATTCATAGGAATTCTCAACAATTCAACCAGCTCGAGAACCTACTAAAATTGAGCCGGAAAAATGTAAGACTCCAAAGAAATCGACTTCATCCTCTTAAGATTATTTGTTTTCTATTTTTTATTTTCTTTTCCTATGTTTTTAGCAATATATATAATATTTATATGAATTAGCATTTATTTTTTTAACAGAGTTATCATTTTTTTCTACAGAATTGGTCGACTGAATTGGAACATTCAGTCGACTAATTATTTCTTTATAAAAAAATTATACAAGCGATTTAGTCAATTGAATCATACCTAAAATGAACTAAATAATTTCTTGGTACACTCAATCAACTGAATCGGTATACTTAGTCGACTAAATCTATATCCTAAGATTTTTTTTGGCTTCGAGTCGTTATTTAGTCGATTGATTTTGTACATTTAGTCGACTAAATCTGGAATAATTTATTTTTAAAAACCAAAATGGCAGCACCTTATCATTCCATATATTCATTTTTACACCTCATTTTTCAACAAACCTCCATTACCATTCACTCCTTATAAATTTACTTCAGTTTAATCCAAAGCTCTAAAAAATTTCATAGCTCATGCTCTCCAAAACCCTAACCACAATGCCAACCAAGAGAGCTAGACCTTCCTCCTCTTCAGCTGGACCTACCGAATCTCAAATTCGAAGTTGGCTATACGACAATAAAGTTATTCAGAGGTTCAATAAGATAAGAACTCCAAGATTTTTGAAGGTTCACTTGTACAATTTCCTGATTTTTCTTCTTATGGATTTCAAGAATTAGCAAGACAAAGTTGTCTAGAATCATTGCTTGATTTTAATGCTAATAACCTGAAGATTAGTCATCCTTTGATCAAGCTATTCTATGCTAATCTTAACTTAGATTATCACACGATTCACAATCCCGACAAATGTGTATGGACACTTGTGTGTGGAGTCAAAATGTTCTTACACACCTCTAGAATTGGAAGAATCCTATAATGTCCTTCAGAAGGCGAGAATTTAAATGAGATAGAGGTTGATATGGATCGTCGAGAAAGAGTAAGTCCTCTTTTTCTTTCCAATGACTTAAAAGAACTTTAGGAAATAGAGTTCCGATCAAAAGCAAGCTCATACATCTTGTTCTTACTCACTCCACTAACCCTCGTACTAGAAGTTACGAGAAAATTTATAAGTGAGATTATCAATCACTCTATGCTATATGGGGTCAACGATCTGTGAATTGGGAAAAGGTCATTCTCGACGAATTTCAAAACTTTAACCAAGGCCGCATGAAGACCATTAACTATAGAGCTTATAATGGGAATTATTCTTCATTTTGAAATCCCTCTCCCTGACTCGTACTTCACCATGGTTGGTTCCTTTAACACCCGGAGCCTAAGTCTTATGGGTCTTCCTAAAAACTTCCACAGTCATACTATCATAACTTTTGAACATTGGAAAGAGCATCTAGCCAAAGGACAACCTCAACCTTCTTCCCATCAACATACTACCCGAACCGAAACTAGTTCCTCTTCACAAGCTCCATGACAAGTCCATGAGATTGAAGAAATTTTACCAGATACACAAGTAGGTCAAGCTTACATAGTTATATCTAAAAACCAAAAGATACTAGATAGGCGACATCTCGAGTAGAAACTACCGTTACAAAAATGGACTCTAAACTCGATCGTGTCAAAGGCTTCTTAAACAACATATGGGATGTGTTAACTTGTGGTCTATCCTCCTCCACGTCAGTACATATTCCTACAGATCCGAGCAAACTACCTCAATTCACATGGTCATCCTACGAAGAAGAAGAAGAAGGCGATGAATCGGGAGGTGATGATGAAGAAGGAGAAGAAAGCTCAAGTGGTGATGGGAAGAGTAAGATATTTTCTATGTTTTATTTTGACAGGGTCTCTACCTTAAAGTATATTGTACTTAATCTTTGATGTTGTCTATGCTACTTTATGTTGAGTATAAATGTTTTGTGTTTGTTCTAATTATTGTTGTTGTTTGTATTGTGTGTTTATTGTTGTTCTTTGTGTTATGTATCATTGTTGCTATTATAAGTTTTAATATGTTGCGTAAAAATAATCCCATATATATCTCTCTCTCCTTTTTGTTGATGACAAAGGGGAAGAAGAAGTATTGCATTGCACTAACAAATTTTGCAGGATTACAAGATATTGGCATGAATTCAGAGGGAGTTATAGAGTTATAGATTTTTGTCGAAATTTGTGTCAAATGAAGTTGTCATCAATCAGTAAAGGCAAGAATGTTGAACTTCATGCTTTTGATTAATGACAAGGAGTTCAAGACGACAAGTATGGTTTATTGGAGTTTAAGTTTGATTTAGTTTAGTATCTATTGTTAAAATCTTTCCTCAAGCTACACCTACATATTTTGAAAATACACATGTCAGCCGACTAGATCCATCCAGTTAGTTGACTGGCCTATGCATATAATTTTTTATATTTTGCACAATTTTTTATATTTTGCACAACTTAGTCGACTAAAAACTCATGGTCAGTCCACTAAACTATGTCAAATTCGAAGCAATATTTGTCAGTTTCAATTCAGTCGATTAATTAAGCATATTCAGTCGACCAAATATGTCCTAACTGCCACATTTTTAAATTTTATGAACAGATGTTTCTACTTCTTGAAGAGGAATCTCTTCCAGGAAGAGTTGCATCCATTTATGTTAGTTAGAACTCTTTGCAACTGTTGTAACTCTTCATTAAGCACATAACTTTTCAATTCCCTACTCTCTTGAATATTCAAACTTTTTATTGCTTTGAGTTTGTGAAATCACATTTATAATTCTTCATTTCTGAAGCAATCTATGCTTTCCTTATCTTCATGGACATATAAATATACATATCACACTTGAGAAAAAGATTATAGGAAGGGTGTACTTCATTCTAAAAATCTGTGTTGTAAAAAGAGCACACAAAGTTAAGAAAACAATTTATTTGTAGTAAAGTCTCATTCGGTTGCTTAGGCAGGAAAATCCTTTTCAGTTGCGCAGGTGGTCAAAATACTGTTCGGTTGCTCAGGTGGTGTAAACCTATTCCTCCGGGTTAAGTGAGGGTTGCTTGTTTAATTCCAAGAGTTTGGGCTGGATGTAGAACGGGAGTTCGAACCAGTATAAAATTGTCTTGTGTCATTTTATTTTACTACTATTTGCTTACTTTTTATTCTGCTCAAGTAGTTTAGATAATATTCATATTACACGATCCTACAACCACTTTCAAACATCAGTTATTAGATTTCTTGGTGGCTCTTCAACAAAATGGTTTATTATCCTATGACCAACGTTAGTGGTCATGGGCTATGAGTTAAGAAACTCATTTCGGCTAATACCCATTTATTACAACCAAATATAATTTAAACGTTGAAATTTTTGGAAATCTCTAGAATAATCTTTAAGTTACGAATGTCTTTCAAAAATTCACAACCCTCAAATACATATTATTTACACATCAATATAATCCATACCATTCCCTTACAAACAAACTTTTATAATTTTATAAAATTCCTTAATAAATTTCAGAAAATCTTACTATTTATTATGCTTAAAGGTAACAGTAAGACAATAATTTGAAAATCTACCTTCTTCAAAACTCTTCTTACTTCCCCAAACATTTTCAAAAGATTTCTTTCACACAAACATAAAGTGGAGTACCCAAAATATTTATAAACCCAAAATTTTATATAGGATATGAAACAAAATATTATAAATAAACCTCAAGGCTTTCCTAAAATCAAAAATCATCACAGTATAAATTGGTTTTAAAAATTTTAATCAATGACTTCAACCTTGATTTGCAAAAGATGTTTCAAAGTAAATTACATAACTCCTTCCAAATAATCTTTACTTCATCAATAATAATTTCTTAATATTTCCATAATAATACACGTACTTATATATAAATTTTGAGTCAAAACGATTTCTAAATTTTTAATATTTTAAATCTCGGTTTTTACCAAAACAATATTCACTCCTTCAAACACAAAAATTTTTCAATGCGACAAATTATTATCAAAATCCAATTCTTCGTTCAAAATACCAAACTACACCTTTACTCAAACATAATTATCCACAAATAGTCATACATATCTTTTCAATAGAATTTATTTTCAATATAAGCCAACAACAATACCAATATTTCTAAACTTACTTTTCAAAATCCATATTTCTCTATCATGAAAATGAAAACATTATTAGTTCATGAAAAGATTATACAAAAAATCATCTTTGAATACTTCTTTAAAAATAAAATACAATGTTCTAAAAATAGTTATTTCTTGGTTTAATTAAAAACTTCACTTTACTACTTATCTTACAAATCAAAACTTTGCTTTAAATATTTAAGAAAAATTACAACGAATTTTAAGATTACTTTTTCAAATTTTCATAAAACTACTTAAATAGTCTACTGTACTTCATATTGAACACACTTTTAAAATATTGGTTATTCACAAAATAATACTTCTCAAAATAGTCAACATAAACCTCAACATAGTTTCAAAATCATTATTAGGTTGAAATTATATATATATATATAATTAATTTAAAACCATTATAATTATCTTCAGAGAACACTTAAAATCGACTAAAACAATTGACTACAAAATGGTATGAGTTGTAACAAACGGAAATTTTCGACTTTCGAAAATTCAACATCGACACTCACTTTATCGACTGCCGAGAAATCGAAGGCCGAAAACCCGAAATGTTATGGGTTTAAGAAAGAAGAAAGAAAGAAGAAGAGAAGAAGGTAGAAGATGGAGAGAAGAAAGAACAGAAAATTTTAAAATAGAAGAAAAAGAGAATAGAAAAATAGAAATATAGAACAACAACAGAATCTCACAATTCGCAGCGGAACAACATATAATAATAAATGAATAATCTTTAAACAAAGAACTATATCAGTTATTACATTTCATACGTTTCATTACATCATATCATCATCAGAGTGTACAACAATATACAACAACAAACAGCGGAAAAAGAAATACTATATAAACTAGTAATATGCCATGCCATCCATCTTGCCTCCAGCAATTCCAGAATATCCAGAATATCCTGATAAACCTTAACTCTTGACTGCCCGTGTGAAAATTGGTGGGCACCCAGAGTTTAGGAAGGAAAACAATAAACTCCAAGTCAGTCATGTGACTGGTGCGAGAACTAAAAACAGTTTATTTATCTTTAAAAACAAAATAGAAGAATATTTTTAAAATCAATTCGCAATGCTTTTAAAAATGAGACTACCATAAGACCTCCCGCCACACACACAATGCAAACGCAGACTTGGGGAAGATTTCTTCTTATGTTAGTCAAAGATGCTTGATACGTATTTAAAAAGAACATTTGATATTATTACTAGTGCATAGTGTAGAAAATTCATTTCGAAAGTAGAATATAAATCTTAGCCAGCATAGGTACCATTATATTATGCCTACTAATAGCTACCATATTAGATGGCAGGTTCTACAACTAAACCCGTACAAGTTTCGTATTGTTTCTTTGGATTTCCAACAAATGGTCAGGCCAAGGAACTTCCCATTGCCACATGAGAATGCCTCTGGAAAGATATCCCCGAGAACCAAACCGGAACTCTGCCAACACAAGGCCGGGTTACCCCTAACTGGGCAACTACTGACACGAGCACGCCATTCCCCGATCGTAAACGACCTTTCTCAGGGGATCCCGATAACCAACAACCACAAAGTAATAAATTCGTAGTAACCACATAGGTTAAATATCTGGGCTCCATACCATGATACAACCTCTATCCAGAAGGAAATGTACATACCCTAAAGGGTGCTACCCCTCATAACCTTGCCGCATCTTTCCTGTTTTGACCATTTCTGGGGTGTGAGGCTCGACGAAGTTACGTCCATAAAAACATACTTTATACAAAAGCCATGCTTTGGGTCAACAAATGATCATAGAAATGATCACCAAGATAGACGATCAAATAAACGATCCTATCACAATAATCAACACAATTATCATTTACAGCAACACTCAGCATGTCACATTACCAAATTGGGAATATATCGCTGATAACTTCAACTATATAACCTCTGAGCTCGTACGTCTCAGAGAAGGGTGTTAAGCTAAGAGAATAAATTCTCCGCCACCACAGAAATATATTTGAAAGAAATCGGCTTTACATCTCAACTTGTAATGTCAGACACACAATCCATACAAGTCTGTTCTGGGCTCGAACAGAACCGAAGGCACTTACAAAGAAGTCCTTGCAATCCGAATAATCTCTAATCACGTTCGGATTTCCCATCACATATGGAGATCTCAATACCAGGGATCAGCCAGTGCAGAGACAATCAACAAGAAACCCTTTCGCTTTCGAAAATATCCGGTCTTCAACACCGATCTTCGAATGCAATTCATAACGACGTATCACATATTCGGAATGGGTTATACGACCCCAAGGTCCTTTCCCGGTTAACCCGAATAGTGAGCGATATTTTTAAAAAAAAATAAGTGTGGCATCCAATTTCAAACAAATCACAACAAATACCTATTTAAAGGTAAATATTGATAGTCGGTTATTGAACTATCAATAGATATGCACAATCATCACCAGATCCCAAATAATTTTCCAAATTATTTATTTCACAAAAATATCTTTACAAGATATAAACATAATTTCCATACTTTAAAAATAAATCAATATTTATTTTTAAATCTAATTTCTCAATTTCATTTATAAATTCTATATTGAATTTACATTCCAAAATATTTATGAATATACGATTTCCATTCGTTTTCAAATATTCATTTTCAATTTATCCTCAAAAAGATAAATTCAAAATATTCACTTAATATTGGAAGAGCATTTCTATACTTATTAAAAATAAGTAATTCACGGATCTTTTTATTTCTATACTTAGAAAATATTTAATATACCCTAATCGAAATTAAGTATATATTTCATTCTTTAAGGAAATCATTCACTTAACCATATTTATTTGGGCCAAAACGAATGTTGCGTAAAACATCGTTACGACAACCCAAAATCACTAGTATAGGGATTCGAAATTAAAATAGATATATAAATCCCAATACTATACAAAACATTCCCTTTCGGAAATCATTTACTATAGCAACAGTGTTATAGTCCACCATTTCCTTTTATTTCTCGAAAACATCTATTTCAACAATAAATGTTGAAATCTATGGTTTCGAATCTCAACATCTTTTAAAACATCTTTAGATCGTTTTAATTCTATTTCAAACATCATATCCAAAATAATTTCTTTAACAAAATATTCACTATTCAAAAACGTGAATACACTTGTTAATAAATTTCATCACTTCTATTCATTTTATTTTAAAGAATTATTCACTGTCTAAAACATGAATATAATTCCATAAATAAATTACAACAATTCCTTATCAAAATAAGTCGTTGCGGATTTATAAAACAACGTTTATAAATCCTATTTCTATTTATTTTATATCAACTCCTTTTTATAAATTCCTTTATTAACCTATCTTAATTCATATCACAATGATATATTAAAAATTCATATTATAAGTCAAATACTTATAATTTATTTGTTTATAAAAATCGTTCCTTTAAACTTCATAATTATAAATCTTATAACTTATTAGATTCAATTATTTGTCCAAATTCCATTCCTTTAATAACTTTATGAATTTTATTTTGTTTTCCTTTATAAATTTTATAAACCTACTATTTATAAAATTCTATTTATAACTTCATCGTTATAATCCCATAAATTTCATTCATTTGTGAAATTCATTCACAATTCATTCTAACTCTTATAAAAGCTCGTTTAATAATCCCAATATTTTTAATTTATAAATATCAATTTATAAATCTTTTTAATATAAAACAATTTATATTATTACTTTAAACATCTTTAAACTCTTTCATAATTTTCATCATTCTGATTTATAAAATAAAATTTTTTATAAATCCTATTTTAAATTTCTTATAAAAAATTCAGAATTCCCATTTCAAACTATTTTATAAAATCACTAATCCCATATTTTCAAAAATCAACTTTTAACTGTATTTCTCAAAAATCATAATTTTCATAATATTAAAATTATAACGTTTATTTGTTTAAGATGAATCAATTTCAAAAATATTTTATAAACGTATATTTCCAAAAATCACTTTAGAAATCAAAATCGTTATTTTTAAACTTCAAAATTGGATCCGATGATGCAACACATCAATAGTCAATCACGACTTTCCAATATCATATATCATCCATGATAAACAATCAAACATCACAATATACGAATCAACAAATATTCGTGAGGAATCCAGTTGAATCCCTCCAACCTGTTTCCCTGCATCCACAGACATTAGCACAATACCATTCCGTTTCGAGACGGAATATCGCGGTACATGGGATTTTATAAATATATATCCGCTTACTAACGGCGTATAGGGTCTCATTCGCTAAAAGAAAATGCGGGAAATCAATCAACTGCAATATATACATATGCCAATATATATATATTGCTATATATATAATATAATACCAATTCCACTTCGAGGTGGAATATCGCAGTATATGTGTGTAATAAATAACCTCCGCTTACTAACGGCGTATAGGGTCTATTCACATCCAATATATATATATATATATATATATAACAATCATCATTCAATCATTCAATCAACACAGTCAAACAATTTTAAATTTAACTATTTAAAATTTAAATAAATAACAAAATTCCTTTTTTGAGTGAGAAGTTCTCACCTTAGCTTTTATTTTGCAGTCCATTTTCCAATCCGGCTCGATTTTCTTGATTTATAGACCTTGTATAAACAATTTATAATTTTATTAATATTCGACCAAATCGAAAAATTAATTATCATTCTTGATTGTTTAATAGATTAACAGTTTCATTTAAACAAATGTTTTCCTTCTACTAATGTCTTAAGATAACTAAATAGATTAAGCTCAAACCGATATTTTTAATTTCTAAAGAAATCTCTTTTAACAAGTTTATTTTAACTAATTATCAAATTTCTTCCTTTTAATAAATTTAATTAACCAGTGGCCTTTATTTTAAATCAATTCCTTTCAATAAATTTATTTAACTATCAAATTCGATTTTTAAACAAATCTCCTTTTTTTAATACAATATCTTTTAGTCCTTAATTACCCATTTTTCCAATAATAAATAATATTTTCTTTTGATAAATCATTTTATCTAATAAATTAAATTTCTAACTAATTTTCTCTTACAAATTATTTTTAGTTATTAAAATAGATTTTTAAATAAGCTAATACTTCTAATTATTATTTTTTTTACAAATTCCTTCTTAATAAATTATTTTGACTAAAAAAAAAATTTAAATTTAAAACAAAATTACTTTAGGAAATTATTTTCAAAATAAACTAGTAAATTTATAATGTATTCATTCATCTATTTTTATTTTCACTTTGAAACTATATCTCATATATATATGAATATTTACTGTTTTTTTTTTCAAATATTTTACCTTGTATATAATAATACATACATAAACTGCATTTTATGCTTTACTGCAATCTAAAATCCCTTATAAATATTTACACAATTTATAATTCTAATATTTTAATTTATTTTCATATCATTTCTTTTTTTGAACTGCATATAAATTTAAATCAATTAAAGAAAAATATTTCTTACCTTGAATAAACATTGGATTCATGTTGTTAATATTCGAATAAATCGAACCAATAATTTCTATTTGTTAACTTTAATTTAATTAATATTCTAACAAACGAACAATTCAATTTCCATTTTAAAATATTTTGAACAAATCGGGAAATTAAATTTTTGTTTAAGAACTTAATTTAGGCTAATCAATTAAAATTTTCTAGCTAATGATTTTATTTTAAACCAATCTTCTGTAAATTAATTTATTTAACTGAACTTTTTAATTTCAAACTAACTTTCCTTTTAAAATTTATTTAAATTAACCCAGGGTTTCATTTTTGAACTAATAATTTGACTTGTAAACAAATTTTCTTTTAAACTCAAAATGCCTATATTAAAATAGAACTGCTCTTAATTTTAAGATTTTTATTTTTCTCCTGCTATTTTCCTTTGAACAAATTATTTTCAGTGCCTTAAATAATTTAAATCAATTTATTAAACAAATCAATTTCAAATACCCATTATTTTTAAAATTGACCATTTGATTTAAATATTTTTTTTTCTTTTTTTTTTCCTGTCAATATCTTCTGTAATACATATATGTATATATAAAATCTTTCCAAATAAATAAAAAAAAAAAACTTACTGGAACCCCATGCGAACGCTTGCCATCGCGTACGCGAGCTGCCGCCTGCCCAAGATCCGACCACTGCCCTTCGACTTGCCTGCCCACGCGAGCGCGCGCCACCTTACACGCCGCCGCACCCTGTCGCCTTCACGACATCTGCCTCCAATCATCGCGAGTCGCACCCACGGCGCCGCCCTCTCCCATCGCGACTTCACCTTCCAGCTCCGCCACACGCACGGCGGCCTCCTTGAATCGCCGCCATCCCCCAAATCGAACGCCTCGACCTTGCCCAATGCCTGCGCCTCACACGCGACGCCCTCGATTCGCCGCGACTTGATTTGAGCTTCTTTTTTTTTTTTTTTTATAACTGCATTCGATCTTTTGATTTGAAGAAGAAAAAGGGGGAAAGCTCGGCTGATTTTGGAATTGAAGGAACGAATTGATTTTCTTCTTCTGACTTCGGCCATTAATATTGCTTTCGTGAATATGGATTTGAACTGAGGAGTGGTAAAGGAGGAAGGTATTTAAAATTGAACGAACGTGCTCAACATGCTTTGCATGATTCTTCCCATGATCCCCTGCGTGACTTTAGGCGTGAGAAAAGGAGAGTAACGTGATTTTTGACTAAATTTAAAAATTAAAATTCAAATTGAATTCGATTAAATTCCAATGCGTTTACGTGTCGTATGCTCACATATAAACTCCGAAAAATACGAAATTTGAAATCCGGCAATAATTCAATATTACGGACCTAATGGAATTGGTTTCGTCGAATTCCGAGACTGTGCCTCGGACGGCTATTTTTAAATATCGATTCAAACGATATATTTTCAAAACTGAACAAAGCAGTTTCAAATTAAATTCTGAATCTTCTATTATCTTCAATATTTTCAATATGAATTTTACAAGCCTTTGAAATATTTTTAATTGGCTTAAATCGAAAATTCAAATTTTTATCCAACTCTCAATAGATTAAATTCTATAATTTAATCGCCAAATTCATTCTGATAATTTGAAATTCAATTCAAACCATCTTTCAAATATTTAAATTTAATCAAATATTTTCAATTTAAATTATTCAAAATTCTGGGTCGTTACAATCTTCCCCCCTTAAAAGAATTTCGTCCCGAAATTACAAGTTAAGAAAAATGCCCTTATCCCGTCTATCATTTTTTCACAATCCAAATAGTTTTATCAACTTACTAGCCTAAATCTTTTTACTAGAGTTTCATTATCATTTTAACTAGCTTTCCAATTCCAATTATAGGTTCCAAGCAATATTGTTTTCCTAACCATTCAAATTTAAATTCAAATTCAAATTTCAAACTTTCAAAATCTCTCAAAATTTTTCTAACACCCTAAATTTTCGAAAAATTTCGCCAGCGTCTCCTTTGCGCGGCTAGCTCGGTACGACTACAAAATGGCACCACGGCCCCTCAGAATCAAAAAGAAAAGAGAAAAGCCAAGTGGCTAGAGAAGAAAGTCATCAAATTTCATACTGAAATTCAAATACGTACCTTTTTGTCGAGCAATTCAATTTTATCTTTGAAATCAAAATCTCAATTCCTTCATATACCTGTATAACCTGCTAGTAGTAGTAGCATACAAATCCAAATACAATATTCAAACCAATTTGCCAATTCTATTGCAAAATTTCGATATATGTTTCTTATATATTTTAACTTCACTATTGAAGTTACATATCCCCTTTCATTCAATTTAAATTTCAATTTCAATTTGAATTCAATTCACAATTTAAATTTCATTCGAATTCAATTTTCAATTCTAAATATTGAATTCTAACGATTAACTTTCATTTAGTAATTCATTTCAATTTTCAATTCATTCAATCTCATTTGAAATTATTTCACAAATGAATAAATTATCAAGTTAATTTTCTTGAATCCAATCCATCTTATTTTATTCCATATACTAATGATAATAATTCAGTATTATCACTTCCTAACAATCATGCAACCATATACTATAATAATTCATAGAAAAATCATTTCTTTTCTATACAAAAATAGTTTTGGGCAAAATTATCTTATTTACCCGATTCAAAATCAATTTTATATTCACTAACAAATACGCTCTCATATCTATTATTACACTCAAACTCATTCTAGAGTACTGCTGACTCTATCTCTAACGAGTAACACCCAACAGAACCATGGTTGTCGCTTAACCAACAGCTCTGATACCAAATGTAACAAACGGAAATTTTCGACTTTCGAAAATTCAACATCGACACTCACTTTATCGACTGCCGAGAAATCGAAGGCCGAAAACCCGAAATGTTATGGGTTTAAGAAAGAAGAAAGAAAGAAGAAGAGAAGAAGGTAGAAGATGGAGAGAAGAAAGAATAGAAAATTTTAAAATAGAAGAAAAAGAGAATAGAAAAATAGAAATATAGAACAACAATAGAATCTCACAATTCGCAGCGGAACAACATATAATAATAAATGAATAATCTTTAAACAAAGAACTATATCGGTTATTACATTTCATACATTTCATTACATCATATCATCATCAGAGTGTACAACAATATACAACAACAAACAGCGGAAAAAGAAATACTATATAAACTAGTAATACGCCATGCCATCCATCTTGCCTCCAGCAATTCCAGAATATCCAGAATATCCTGATAAACCTTAACTCTTGACTGCCCGTGTGAAAATTGGTGGGCACCCAGAGTTTAGGAAGGAAAATAATAAACTCCAAGTCAGTCATGTGACTGGTGCGAGAATTAAAAACAGTTTATTTATCTTTAAAAACAAAATAGAAGAATATTTTTAAAATCAATTCGCAATGCTTTTAAAAATGAGACTACCATAAGACCTCCCGCCACACACACAATGCAAACGCAGACTTGGGGAAGATTTCTTCTTATGTTAGTCAAAGATGCTTGATACGTATTTAAAAAGAACATTTGATATTATTACTAGTGCATAGTGTAGAAAATTCATTTCGAAAGTAGAATATAAATCTTAGCCAGCATAGGTACCATTATATTATGCCTACTAATAGCTACCATATTAGATGGCAGGTTCTACAACTAAAACCGTACAAGTTTCGTATTGTTTCTTTGGATTTCCAACAAATGGTCAGGCCAAGGAACTTCCCATTGCCACATGAGAATGCCTATGGAAAGACATCCCCGAGAACCAAACCGAAACTCTGCCAACACAAGGCCGGGTTACCCCTAACTGGGCAACTACTGACACGAGCACGCCATTCCCCGATCGTAAACGACCTTTCTCACGGGATCCTGATAACCAACAACCACAAAGTAATAAATTCGTAGTAACCACATAGGTTAAATATCTGGGCTCCATACCATGATACAACCTCTATCCAGAAGGAAATGTACATACCCTAAAGGGTGCTACCCCTCATAACCTTGCCGCATCTTTCCTGTTTTGACCATTTTCGGGGTGTGAGGCTCGACGAAGTTACGTCCACAAAAACATACTTTATACAAAAGCCATGCTTTGGGTCAACAAATGATCATAGAAATGATCACCAAGATAGACGATCAAATAAACGATCCTATCACAATAATCAACACAATGATCATTTACAGCAACACTCAGCATGTCACATTACCAAATTGGGAATATATCGCTGATAACTTCAACTATATAACCTCTGAGCTCGTACGTCTCAGAGAAGGGTGTTAAGCTAAGAGAATAAATTCTCCGCCACCACAGAAATATATTTGAAAGAAATCGGCTTTACATCTCAACTTGTAATGTCAGACACACAATCCATACAAGTCTATTCCGGGCTCGAACAGAACCGAAGGCACTTACAAAGAAGTCCTTGCAATCCGAATAATCTCTAATCACGTTCGGATTTCCCATCACATATGGAGATCTCAATACCAGGGATCAGCCAGTGCAGAGACAATCAACAAGAAACCCTTTCGCTTTCGAAAATATCCGGTCTTCAACACCGATCTTCGAATGCAATTCATAACGACGTATCACATATTCGGAATGAGTTATACGACCCCAAGGTCCTTTCCCGGTTAACCCGAATAGTGAGCGCTATTTTTTTAAAAAAATAAGTGTGGCATCCAATTTCAAACAAATCACAACAAATACCTATTTAGAGGTAAATATTGATAGTCGGTTATTGAACTATCAATAGATATGCACAATCATCACCAGATCCCAAATAATTTTCCAAATTATTTATTTCACAAAAATATCTTTACAAGATATAAACATAATTTCCATACTTTAAAAATAAATCAATATTTATTTTTAAATCTAATTTCCCAATTTCATTTATAAATTCTATATTGAATTTACATTCCAAAATATTTATGAATATACGATTTCCATTCGTTTTCAAATATTCATCTTCAATTTATCCTCAAAAAGATAAATTCAAAATATTCACTTAATATTGGAAGAGCATTTCTATACTTACTAAAAATAAGTAATTCACGGATCTTTTTATTTTCTATACTTAGAAAATATTTAATATACCCTAATCGAAATTAAGTATATATTTCATTCTTTAAGGAAATCATTCACTTAACCATATTTATTTGGGCCAAAACGAATGTTGCGTAAAACATCGTTACGACAACCCAAAATCACTAGTATAGGGATTCGAAATTAAAATAGATATATAAATCCCAATGCTATACAAAACATTTCCTTTCGGAAATCATTTACTATAGCAACAGTGTTATAGTCCACCATTTCCTTTTATTTCTCGAAAACATCTATTTCAACAATAAATGTTGAAATCTATGGTTTCGAATCTCAACATCTTTTAAAACATCTTTAGATCGTTTTAATTCTATTTCAAACATCATATCCAAAATAATTTCTTTAACAAAATATTCACTATTCAAAAACGTGAATACACTTGTTAATAAATTTCATCACTTCTATTCATTTTATTTTAAAAAATTATTCACTGTCTAAATATAATTCCATAAATAAATTACAACAATTCCTTATCAAAATAAGTCGTTGCGGATTTATAAAACAACGTTTATAAATCCTATTTCTATTTATTTTATATCAACTCCTTTTTATAAATTCCTTTATTAACCTATCTTAATTCATATCACAATGATATATTAAAAATTCATATTATAAGTCAAATACTTATAATTTATTTGTTTATAAAAATCGTTCCTTTAAAATTCATAATTATAAATCTTATAACTTATAAGATTCAATTATTTGTCCAAATTCCATTCCTTTAATAACTTTATGAATTTTATTTTGTTTTCCTTTATAAATTTTATAAACCTACTATTTATAAAATTCTATTTATAACTTCATCGTTATAATCCCATAAATTTCATTCATTTGTGAAATTCATTCACAATTCATTCTAACTCTTATAAAAGCTCGTTTAATAATCCCAATATTTTTAATTTATAAATATCAATTTATAAATCTTTTTAATATAAAACAATTTATATTATTACTTTAAACATCTTTAAACTCTTTCATAATTTTCATCATTCTGATTTATAAAATAAAATTTTTTATAAATCCTATTTTAAATTTCTTATAAAAAATTCAGAATTCCCATTTTAAACTATTTTATAAAATCACTAATCCCATATTTTCAAAAATCAACTTTTAACTGTATTTCTCAAAAATCATAATTTTCATAATATTAAAATTATAACGTTTATTTGTTTAAGATGAATCAATTTCAAAAATATTTTATAAACGTATATTTCCAAAAATCACTTTAGAAATCAAAATCATTATTTTTAAACTTCAAAATTGGATCCGATGATGCAACACATCAATAGTCAATCACGACTTTCCAATATCGTATATCATCCATGATAAACAATCAAACATCACAATATATGAATCAACAAATATTCGTGAGGAATCCAGTTGGATCCCTCCAACCTGTTTCCCTGCATCCACAGACATTAGCACAATACCATTCCGTTTCGAGACGGAATATCGCGGTACATGGGATTTTATAAATATATATCCGCTTACTAACGGCGTATAGGGTCACATTCGCTAAAAGAAAATGCGGGAAATCAATCAACTGCAATATATACATATGCCAATATATATATATATTGCTATATATATAATATAATACCAATTCCACTTCGAGGTGGAATATCGCAGTATATGTGTGTAATAAATAACCTCCGCTTACTAACGGCGTATAGGGTCTATTCACATCCAATATATATATATATATATATATATATATATATATATAACAATCATCATTCAATCATTCAATCAACACAGTCAAACAATTTTAAATCTAACTATTTAAAATTTAAATAAATAACAAAATTCCTTTTTTGAGTGAGAAGTTCTCACCTTAGCTTTCATTTTGCAGTCCATTTTCCAATCCGGCTCGATTTTCTTGATTTATAGACCTTGTATAAACAATTTATAATTTTATTAATATTCGACCAAATCGAAAAATTAATTATCATTCTTGATTGTTTAATAGATTAACATTTTCATTTAAACAAATGTTTTCCTTCTACTAATGTCTTAAGATAACTAAATAGATTAAGCTCAAACCGATATTTTTAATTTCTAAAGAAATCTCTTTTAACAAGTTTATTTTAACTAATTATCAAATTTCTTCCTTTTAATAAATTTAATTAACCAGTGGCCATTATTTTAAATCAATTCCTTTCAATAAATTTATTTAACTATCAAATTCGATTTTTAAACAAATCTCCTTTTTTTTAATACAATATCTTTTAGTCCTTAATTACCCATTTTTCCAATAATAAATAATATTTTCTTTTGATAAATCATTTTATCTAATAAATTAAATTTCTAACTAATTTTCTCTTACAAATTATTTTTAGTTATTAAAATAGATTTTTAAATAAGCTAATACTTCTAATTTTTATTTTTTTTACAAATTCCTTCTTAATAAATTATTTTGACTAAAAAAAAAATTTAAATTTAAAACAAAATTACTTTAGGAAATTATTTTCAAAATAAACTAGTAAATTTATAATGTATTCATTCATCTATTTTTATTTTCACTTTGAAACTATATCTCATATATATATGAATATTTACTGTTTTTTTTTTCAAATATTTTACCTTGTATATAATAATACATACATAAACTGCATTTTATGCTTTACTGCAATCTAAAATCCCTTATAAATATTTACACAATTTATAATTCTAATATTTTAATTTATTTTCATATCATTTCTTTTTTTGAACTGCATATAAATTTAAATCAATTAAAGAAAAATATTTCTTACCTTGAATAAACATTGGATTCATGTTGTTAATATTCGAATAAATCGAACCAATAATTTCTATTTGTTAACTTTAATTTAATTAATATTCTAACAAACGAACAATTCAATTTCCATTTTAAAATATTTTGAACAAATCGGGAAATTAAATTTTTGTTTAAGAACTTAATTTAGGCTAATCAATTAAAATTTTCTAGCTAATGATTTTATTTTAAACCAATCTTCTCTAAATTAATTTATTTAACTGAACTTTTTAATTTCAAACTAACTTTCCTTTTAAAATTTATCTAAATTAACCCAGGGTTTCATTTTTGAACTAATAATTTGAATTGTAAACAAATTTTCTTTTAAACTCAAAATGCCTATATTAAAATAAAACTGCTCTTAATTTTAAGATTTTTATTTTTCTCCTGCTATTTTCCTTTGAACAAATTATTTTCAGTGCCTTAAATAATTTAAATCAATTTATTAAACAAATCAATTTCAAATACCCATTATTTTTAAAATTGACCATTTGATTTAAATATTTTTTTTTCTTTTTTTTCCTGTCAATATCTTCTGTAATACATATATGCATATATAAAATCTTTCCAAATAAATAAAAAAAAAACTTACTGGAACCCCACGCGAACGCTTGCCATCGCGTACGCGAGCTGCCGCCTGCCCAAGATCCGACCACTGCCCTTCGACTTGCCTGCCCACGCGAGCGCGTGCCACCTTACACGCCGCCGCACCCTGTCGCCTTCACGACATCTGCCTCCAATCATCGCGAGTCGCACCCACGGCGCCGCCCTCTCCCATCGCGACTTCACCTTCCAGCTCCGCCACACGCGCGGCGGCCTCCTTGAATCGCCGCCATCCCCCAAATCAAACGCCTCGACCTTGCCCAATGCCCGCGCCTCGCGTGCGACGCCCTCGATTCGCCGCGACTTGATTTGAGCTTCTTCTTTTTTTTTTTTTTTTTTATAACTGCATTCGATCTTTTGATTTGAAGAAGAAAAAGGGGGAAAGCTCGGCTGATTTTGGAATTGAAGGAACGAATTGATTTTCTTCTTCTGACTTCGGCCATTAATATTGCTTTCGTGAATATGGATTTGAACTGAGGAGTGGTAAAGGAGGAAGGTATTTAAAATTGAACAAACGTGCTCAACATGCTTTGCACGATTCTTCCCATGATCCCCTGCGTGACTTTAGGCGTGAGAAAAGGAGAGTAACGTGATTTTTGACTAAATTTAAAAATTAAAATTCAAATTGAATTCGATTAAATTCCAATGCGTTTACGTGTCGTATGCTCACATATAAACTCCGAAAAATATGAAATTTGAAATCCGGCAATAATTCAATATTACGGACCTAATGGAATTGGTTTCGTCGAATTCCGAGACTGTGCCTCGGACGGCTATTTTTAAATATCGATTCAAACGATATATTTTCAAAACTGAACAAAGCAGTTTCAAATTAAATTCTGAAGCTTCTATTATCTTCAATATTATCAATATGAATTTTACAAGCCTTTGAAATATTTTTTAATTGGCTTAAAATCGAAAATTCAAATTTTTATCCAACTCTCAATAGATTAAATTCTATAATTTAATCGCCAAATTCATTCTGATAATTTGAAATTCAATTCAAACCATCATTCAAATATTTAAATTTAATCAAATATTTTCAATTTAAATTATTCAAAATTCTGGGTCATTACATGAGTCGTCTGAATTTAAATTTACTTTAAAGGATCAATTTTTTACAGGGATTCGGCAGACTAAATTTACTTCCCAATCGAGTGAAATAATAGTAAAGCAACATATCAAGTTTGCACTTCAATATGTATCAATTTAATTTAAAACCAGTAGCACAAATAGGCAAATATTTCATGAGTGGTGAATATTAAGAATATTAGTCTCCAAGTTAGAATAACTTCTAAAACTTCAAAATATTATTACGCCTCTTCATATTCAAACTCCAATTAAAACTCCATTTCAAAAAAAAAATTCTCTCATCAAAATATTTAAATCGCCTTTTAAAGCTTTATATGATTCTTTTTCAAAACTTTGTGCCCACATTCCTCGTCGTAATGTGCACTATTCCCTATCGATAACATTGATCAAGCGCATCGGCCATAATTCTTAAAACACTTAACGAACAGATTAACATAATTTCAATTTCAAAAATTCTTCAAATTATATTAACTATATACATTTATATTTAATCATACTTTCTGTTGTAATAATCATTTATATGAAACTTAATCAAGTATACTTATATTTTAAACTAAACCATAGTTACTTTCAATTTAATATTTTCCAAAACTCTTTTCAATAATAAATTATTTCCCACAATTCAAATAATAATAAGCAAGCACTAAATTTTAAAACTACATTACCAAATAATTTTCTTTAACTAAGAATTTATACAAATAACAAGTTATAAACATATAATTTCCAAAATTCCTAGCGGCAACTATACCACCGAAAACACCACAAGGTCTTGCTATCAATAATATCAAATTAATATAAATAATCATAAATCAAAAAAATATAATCATAAACAAACATTAATGTGCTTAGTAGAAAGCAATCCATATATTCCTACCATGCACTCTGATCACTAACGAATCAGAACACAATAACTTATACAAATACAAATATGTCCTTAGATGATTATCCCAGTAATCATCGTATAACATTTATATGTACTCCTATAATATACTCACTATCCAAACACACCCAAGGGAAGGGACCCTAAGTTTCACCTAGGCCAATGACTAATGTCTCGTATATATGACGTATTATTCTGAACCTTCCTTGATACCAAATGTAATGCCCCCACCGCTATACCCATACTACTAAAGAGTATTATTAAGTAATACTATCAAGTAATATGAATAATAACGTGATATTTGGCACACACATGAATATTCCATTGGACTATAAATAACACACATATACGTATACAATATCAGCACACATCAATAAATGCTTGTGCCTTCAAGATAGAATAATACACAATAAATAATAAATACATAGAGAACACAGAATCAGAATCGTATCGATAATATATAATAGATAAGCATACATAAATCCAATATGCATCAAATATACACTACCATTAAAACATCCAATACTTAAATCCAAATACATCTCAATAGCTTATAATGAATATATATACAATGATATCCTCTCCTCATATATGCCCAAGTCCCAACATCCATAAAATATTCATCATGTCCCCGAAACTAAAATGTCTTGGACTGACCCAAGTATTATAAATCACACACGGGTCAAACGATGTCTACAAGGATAGATTTCAAAATAGCAAAACAAAAGTAATTTGAAAAGTATAATAAGGATGATATATCAATCTCAAAATATCTCAAAACAACATCCACAACAAACTCATATACATAAGCATCATTACCCATATAAAGTCACACTAATTAATAAAACACAAAATCAGTGTCAATTGGGTGAATCATCCATATCTAGAAATCATCAATAACAAGATATCCTCAAGTATAGTCAGGAAAAAACACTGTAATGCCCAAATATATCTCACAATCTCACATAATAAAACATCATCATCAAATCCTAAAACTCAATAAAAGGTTGGACTTGCCATGGCAATGACCAAGTAAAACTCAATAATAAGCAGGCCGTCTTCCTAAAAAAAAGGTCATATGCTTGAATAGTATAGGCCGTTTGCCTTAGAGGATACAGGGTTGAACATACTCTAGATATTGACATAGGTATAATTACATTTCATCACGGTATATGTCTATCTACACCTACAACATACACATACACCGGAACTAGATGGGAGACTGACAGCACGTCTGTTAGCTTCTGAAGCCATGTATGTGTCTATATAACACACCATCTATAGTCATCGGTTATCATTATTCTTTCCCTCAGTACCGTGACAATGATTCACCAATGGCTCAACAACGTGTAGCCTCTTCGATCACAAGCTGACATGTACCCCTTAGGTCACTAACTATTGGCCTATGTGACATAGGGGAATATAATTCTTAGTGGCTCAAAAATAAATAATATAAGGGTGTCATGGATCTAGGACACGACCAATGCAATCAGACCATGAAGGTGGATACTATCCAATTTGATTCACTCCTAAAACATAAAGGGAGTTGGACAATAGGTAGATAAACACATAGTATATAAATAATCCAAGGCTATGCATAGTCTCCACATATGCTCATCATAGCAAATTATACAATGTATCCCCATATGAGTGTTATCCACAAGTAAAGAATAACTGAACAAATATCACAACGGCGTCCCATACCGCAACGTGTTGCCTGTCCATTTATTCAGTGCTCACATATCACACACTTTCCTCAATATTCTATATAACCAGTCCAAGGAATGACCAGAGAAATAATATCAAAAGTTGTATACTAGACATAAAAATCTGTTTATTTAGATTCCTTGTCACACAAAATAAAAATAATCACAAAATCAAATAGAAGGACGCCATCATCCTAAGAAATCACACCAAAGACAGTTAATCAAGATAATACCCAATGGTGAATCATTCATATTAATAAGTCAATGTGGTAGAAGATATAAGAAATCACATAAATAAAGTAAAATAATATTTAAATAGATGTGTAAAATACTGTTTTACACTCTTAATGAGTAGATATTCCTTTAATTCATTTGCATAATCACAAATAGGATTAAAATACAATAATTCATTTTCAAATCTATATATATTAAAACTTCCAAATTTCTTCACAAGTTTCATACAATTATAGAAGTCATTTCCAAATCATCTATAATTAATACTACTTTTTAACAATTTAATTTACTTTTAAAATAGTTCATTTATATTTCAATCCAATAATATAAGTCAAATATTTCAATAAAATATATTCAAAAACATTATATATTATATTAAAATCACTTAGTAACATTCAAGAGTCATTTTAATAATCTTCTATAATTACAAACTTTTTTCAAATAAATTTATATTAAGTTAAATAGATTTTTAGAAGGAAAAATATACATATGTATGTCAAATCATAATAATTTTGTATATTTACATTTAAAAAATTACTGAACTTCATAATTTCCAAGATCATAAATTAACTTCACATAAATTTATATTAAGAAAAATGGATTTCACACACACACATAAAGATGTGTGTATATATAAATATGTAATTATAATTATATAAGTTTTAAACATCATAATAGTTCTAAGAAGGACCATAATATAATATAAAATAACATCCATTATCAGTAGTTAAATATAAATACATAATATAAAGTAAACAAAATAAATATTTCAGAATTCCATAACATATAGGTTTAGTCGACTGGAAAACCACCTCAGTCGACCGATCTGACTCAACTAAAACCGTAAATGAGTCAACTGAAACAAGGTGTTCTTGAATTTTGATTTTAATCTAGTTCAGTCAACTAAATAGCTACCTCAGTTGACTGATCCAATCGACTAAATGAGTAAAAGATCTTGTTGTTTTATAATGTGCACTCAGGAAGAAATTTTGTACTAGTTTTGTCAACTTCTTCATACTCAATCATTGTCTCTTTTTTTATAATCTCCATAACTTCAAACTTGATCAAAACATCAACTTCGTCATGAAAATTGTTGTAGATTTGTGTTTAAGAGAAGCATATTTGAATTTGGAATTTATTGGATTTTATTTCTATTTTATTTTCATTTAAGAAGGAGAGGAAGACTTTTTCATAAACTTATGGTTTATGAAGTCAGGAAATAAAATTATGAACGAAAGCTTTTGCGTATGGGAACAATTCCAATTCCCCAAGGGGATAGATAATTCTAGCACTAGAAAAATCTAAATAAGTGAGAGTCGGACTTTAGGCTTGCAACTTAAGTTTAGGCCTCATGTCACAATTTCCTTCTTCTCTTATTAATTCCATTTTCCACAAATTTTACTTGACAAAGATTAGTTTAAACTTCAATATAAAATCATATTAGCAACTCTAGGGTAATCACATATTATTATGAAACATTTATGCAATTTAGTTTCAATAAAACCTTTTATTTTAATTAATTATGTGAAAATTACCTTCTTTGGCCCATTTAGTAAAAATTCTTTTCTTAAACAAATTTAACCCAAATGTTCTACTTAAAGTTAGTACTATCTCAAGTCTTCATTTTTCATTTATTATATAAATTTGTAAAATAAAATATCCATATTTTAACCTACTTTACATTATATCATTACTTAATTACATCTGAATGTCTTTATCTAATAAATTCTAGAACCCCTTATTTAAATAAAAATTAAAATTTCTTTTCGTTTAACGAATCTCACTTTCTATTAATATTAGACTTTATAAAATTATTCGGTTACTTTTATCACATATATAATTATTTTAAATTCAAAAGTATAATCACTATCAATGTATATTTTTGAACTTCGCATTTTATTAATAATTCAAAGCTCCAAAATATAGAACTTCCAAAATACTTCATTCTAAAAAAAATCTTTAACAATTCTTCCTAAGTAATTTAGATTTCAACAATTAATATTTTGTTATCCAATTTTCCAATGTAAACAAATAACTCTAAATCATTTCTATTTAAATCTTTGAATGCAATTTGAATAATTAAAGCAAAATTAATAATTTTAATTAATTACTTCTCAATACCGGATTGTTACACCCCTACTCTGTTTTCTATCATTTCATATGGTGAAGTTATGTTTAGCATCTCATCACATGAGTCTTCATCGCTCGAACGAACCTCAAATATCTCCATGGATTCCAGCATCTCACATGATCAATCATCACTCAAACAGTTCGCAAATCTCTCCACGGAATCTAGCATAAGTTGTTCGACGAATGCTAACTCTGCTCTCTCTTGGAATCATCCTCAGGATAGACGCACTCCTATTTGCACGATTTGATATGTTAATGCTAACCCCTCCCTTGTACTTCACCTTAGGATAGATAGTTCAACTCTATAACATTTCACTCCATAACGTAGAACCTGTAAATTAGTTTTAAAATGGTCATGAATTCGAATCATCTCGTATAAGTACACTCCCTTGCTTACTGGACTCTTCAAAATCTATCAACAAATTTTTGGTTAACTAACTCCATTTCTTTTAGAAATAAATAGACAATGCATGAGGGTAGAGATCATCTCTTATCCAGACAGATTTCCTTATTTTTTTCCTTAAAAGAGCAGACCAAGTTTATACGTAGAGTATAGGATCATCGAGAGGATAACTATGTCGTATAAATCTCATGTTTCTTCTAGATATTTTCTAAGTTAATTTTGGTCAAATTCAATCGGAAATAAAAATAATTGCATATGGAAATCAAGTCTCATACACTTATCACCCTTTATGACATTCTCAACTTATGTTATCCCTCTGTCTAGAGTGAAACCAGGTAGGTTAGAGAACTGGTTGCATCCATGCCCTACCTTGACACCTCATTCTTAACTCTCATAGATGAACAAATCTACTTTGTTAGTTTTTAGTGCTTAGTATAGCAGTAAATACGTTCCACGAAAAAATAAACATATGAACACGATCGAATCACATAAGAGACTTATAATCCCCTTTTTTAAATCAATTTTCTTTTTGAAGTAAGAGGACTATATATAAGAGTCCCCCTAGGGGATCTCGAATATATGTTCCAAAATCAAGAGACGTTTTATAGGAATAAGTCCTCCTCGAGTGATCTCAAATCATATAAATCCATGAAGCTTTATTTTACTTCCTTTTCTTACTTGTATGTATATTTATAATACCATTACAAAAGATATATACATGTATATTACTACTTCATTGTTCATTTTTGCTTTTTTCAATCTTCAAACTATGTTCAAACACGTTTCTCAAAGGTATACGAATATTCACAAATCATTTAACAAGATTTTTTATTTTCAAAATATAACAAAAGAGGTTAAAAATTAATGTTACTCAAACATTGTGACTATAAACCCCTTATATCTATGTATATATAAAAGTATAATCAGAAGGGTTAAAAACAAATGTTACTAAAACAATGTTACGATAAGCCCTAAACGCTTTTTTATTTATTAAAACCATTCATTATAACTAAGAATTATAACCAAAACCCACTTATCCTTTTATAAAATACTTAACTCACTTTTCCAAACTTATACATACTTTTTAAAATACTTAACATACTTTTCCATACTTATATATACATATAGAAACCTTTTAAAAATAATTATAAATATATATTTCAAATATCTATGTAAAATATTATGTAAAAACTAAAATTTTAGAAATTACTAGAAAATAATTTTTAAATAAAAGCTACAAAGAAAACCCTTTACTTTAAAAACATATATATTTATTAGAAATATATTTAAACTTGAAACTGCTTTTAAAATACTCTAAAACCTATCATTAATCATTCCTAGAAAGATATCATAAAAATAGTAAATTTAACTATCATTTTAAACACATTATATCACTAAAATCATTAAAAACCACAACACAGTTGTGCTAAAAAAAAATCAAAACTGCTGTTGTCAAGTGCTGTAAAAATACCTGAAGAGAGGACATGTTTTGAAAAAGGCATGAAAGTTTGACCAGTTTTCTTAGTCCAAAAAAAATGTTTTAAACTCTTAATTTTTCTATTTGTACTATACATAGAGTACTTAATAACCATTCAAACAAACCCCTAAGGATGTCTTTTGAAACCATATTAAAAATTCCCAAAAGCAAGGCAAGTAGAAGTGTGCATATAGCAACCTTTCTCGTCTTCTAACTTTTCGAACTTTGTTCAATGAGTTCTATAATTTTTCAAACCATTTTATTATTATCTAATACACTACTATAAGTATGCATAACCATAATATATTATATGACAATATATCTATGAATCATCATTTTAAACAAGTTAAACACAAAGAGATTATGAAGTGCAGTTATAGCGATTCTTTCGCTTCAAACATTTATACACACACATAATTCCACATCAGATACAACCAAACCAAACATGTATACACAAATTCAAGGCCCGTAACATGTTTTAGAGGGTAATAGAAGTGAATATATGACATATAAAGATAATATTTGCTTCAAAAGAAAATAAGGACCAAAGTTATAACTTCATTACTTAACTTCTTAACTTTATATTAGCACACAATTATGAACACATTATTAACTTTTCAATGGTGAGTGAACTAGGAAAAACCCTTGCTAAGTCCTAGAAAAAGCCACTAGAACTCACAAACACTTCCTACCATTACCAAGAAGCAAGCAAACACCATCCTTGCCTCCAAAGTGCCCTCAGACACCTCCTACTTCACTTCAATGCTCATGGCCATACTAGGTCTCCCCCTTTGTACCTCCACCCTTAAACATTTATGCTGCTGTTCTCCCCTCCTATGTTATGCTAGGGCCTTTGCCAAAGTTTGAGAGAGTTTGGAGTTCACCCTCATTGACTTTAGAAATTTTAAGACAAGAGAAAGATGATGAAGAAGATATTTTTTTTAGCGTTTTAATTTTTCAAACCAATTTGTGTAACATTTTAAGTTCTTAAATAGATGTTAAAAAGAGGTCATTCTACACCCTAAACCTCCTATGGAAGGTAAATAATGCTGCTTCCTTTCACATGCTTCACCTTACACATCACACTCCTAAACTTAGCCCTTATATCTTTTCTCCTAACTATCTTCCACCCCATGACATCACCGTAGTAAATTAGTTAACCATAAAACCAAAAATATTTTTAGTTTCTTATTAAAGGTACATTAATATATTGGACAGGACCAAAAGCTCAACAACTCATTGAGAAAAAAGTTGTTTTTCGTAAAACAATTTTTGGTCACATTATCAATATTTCTTCGAAATATTTAAATTTGTGAATATATTTCAGAAACAAGTTTACTATCATGTGTATTAATTAAAATTGGTTTTAACAAGGTTATAAAATCATTTTCAACACATTTAACCCAGATCAAAATATTTCAATAATTCAGATATTTGAATATGAAGAGTTCAAATTATGGGGTAGCAACATTATGCATATAACGAACAGGATTTTCGACCATCAAAAATCGACATTGATACATCCTCGGTATTCACGTACTACAAATTCAAGTGCTGGAAAACCCGACTATTAAGGAAAAGAAGAAAATAAAAAAGAACACAGAATCTTAAACAAATTGGATGACATATAGTATTTCAACATATAATATTTACAACGGAAAATTTTAAATACATTTATTAGAGTTTAACTTAACATCAATATGGACAGTTATAAATCTCTGTCCCTTCAAATGCATAATATAATAGTACATAATTGTGGTGCAAATTGATAGCAATCCTCAAAAGAATCTTCTTGCTCCATTCTTTGAGCTCTTTCAAAATGCTCCAAAATAAACCTAATTATTAGGCTGCTTAGAAAAATAGGACACCCCGAGTTTAAGGGAAAGAAAAAAGCTCCAGGTTAGTCATGGGACCAGTGTAAGAAATCAACATATGAGTATTTTAAAACAAAGGGTATCTCACAAGACCAAGCCGCACAAAAATGCGGAATGAGTTTTTATTTTAAGATAACCAAATCATTTCTATGTAAAATCTAGTGATAATATTTTTAATGATACTCTTTGAAAACCTTTCAAATAAACATATTCAGTAGCCAAAATTGTTCCATTTGTTGAATTTGATGGCATAATAGGTTTACAACTAAGTCCGAAGGCACTTGTTAGAGAATGTATATCTAATGAATAGCGAAGTAAGGGACTACCTCCCTTATTTCCAGAGGAATGTAATGAGGCTACCAATAGATGGTTCTCTATGAATTAAATTTGGCCTACATGAGACCAATAGATGGTACAAATAGCACAGAATATGATATCACCCTGGCCATTCTCGACTTCTCCGAGACAAATCATAGCATACACCACAAAATTTAAAACCGACGTTATAGCGGGTAGAAATAAATAAATCTACAAAGGTGGTATCATACCCTAATGGTTGCGAACCACATAGCTATAAATCAGCCCCTATTCCATAATCTCTAGGTGTGAGGCTTAAGGTAATGTTTACCTTTCTTAGAAAATTTTCACTTAAAATACCATGTTGCCATTTCCAGCAACACGCTATTGATTTCAACAAAACTACAACTTCTGAGCTCGTACGTCTCGGAGAAGGGTGTTGAGTAGAAGATAGGTTGCCTCCTACACTACCAAACAGATGAAAGTTTGTAGAGATCAATGCACCATGATCTTAGAAATGCAATGTTAGGCATCCATCTATACAAGTTGTTCAGGAACAGGACAAACTGAAGGCACTCTCCAACCATATTCTGTTGGGTGTTACCTTATGATTAGAAGTGAGTAGTCCTTGCATATGAGGATCCCAGAATGATATGACTAGTATTACTTATTTATCTCAGAAGCTACTCTGAAATTATCAACAAGCAGTCCTTCCATTATAAAAATCCTCCTCCTCAACTTCATTTTCTTTAACATGTCTTTACTTTTGAACTTATAAATTGGTTCAAAGTGGTTTTCGAAAAGAAATATGCCCAAATCCGATATTGGTTCCTCCAAACCAATCATTAGTAAAAAGATGATAACTAGGTGGTTGATTAGTATTCCATTAATTATTTTCTTTTTATCCAAATATCTTCTTAGATATATATATATATATATATATATATATATATCTCTTTTTAAAACCATTTCTTTTCAGTATACATGGGATCACTAAACCTCATTTATCAAATCTTTGTTTAATTAAACTATTTTTAAATCTTGGAGTAATTACAAATCATTTCATCCTTTACTTAGGAAAATATCTCTAAATCATTTATTTAAATCTTAACAAAGATTTCTTTTTTCCAAATCATGACTTTTAAAAGGGTCAAAAACAATATTATTTAGGACATCGTTTACTGTAAACCAAAAACACTTAATTTTAAGTAAAAGGATCCAAAGAAATTAAAATGATTCAAAATCATTTATTTAAATCTTGATAAAAGCTTTCCTATTTCCAAATTATAACATTTTAATAGGTTAAAATCTTGTTATCTAAGACGGTACGTCCAAATTAGTTAGTATTTGATTAAAATGGATCCATAAAAATCATACTAATTCTACTCAACATCAATTTCCGTATTCAACCTTTATTATCCATAGGATAGCGGTGAAATCACCTTTTATACTCACACAAATAGTACAGGTTCCCTCCTTGGAATTTAATATCACTTATAAGAAGATTATTTATATACAAACTTATATTAAATTTGGAAAAATTAAATCATTTATAATTGCCTCGTTTCCAACATTTCAACCTTATCTATTCCTCGCCTAGAAACAGGTACAGTGATCCAAGGCACTGGTTGCTCTTGAACACCTCCTTAGTTTAAGATTCTCATCCAGATCTCACAAATAGAAAAATCTAATCTACTCATCGGCTTTTAGAGCCAAGATTAAATATTTATTTGTAACAACTTTTCGTTTAACCATTTATTTAAACTCCTTTAAAAGTATTTTTAAAACTTCCAAATCATCTTTAAAATACTAAATTATTTATTTGAAATTTTTTGTAAAAGATTGGGAAATAATAATTAAATTCAAAGTGCTGTAAAAAATGCTATGAATAGTGCTTTTAAGGATTATTTGATCAAAACAACTTTTCTATCATTTAGAAATCCATTTTTATAGATCAAATCTCTTTAAACCATTTTGAAATATTTATAAAATTTATTCCATATTTTAAAAGAATTAAAAATATCAATTATGAAGAATTTGTCGCTTTGGTTTCCGAACTACCAAAGCATGACTATTTTGAAAACCTGTTTTGCTCATATTACAAAGTCTACTAAATGAAATCTCAACCTTTTTCTTTTGATTAAAAACTATGATTATGAGAATTTTGAAACTAAAGAAATCCGACTCCATGTCCATCATATAAATGGATTTAACTTTTTATGGCATGAAATCGTGAACTACCGTTATGCGACTCATCTATTTTAACTCAAATTTTATTTTCTTTTCAAACTTTGTCGAAATACTTTTAAATGTTTTTAAAACATTTCTAAATCATTTTGAACCATTTTAAAAAGGTTTAACAATCTCAGGTACACCATTTCATTTAATAAAGGAAAGTGATTTCCTTTGTGATATTTGACGTGTAATTAACATAGCTTGTTAACACCATTAAATAACTATAGTGAACCAAACGTAATGATCAAAGCATAACAAACATCCATGGCAGACATATTGTTTGTGCCAAAATTGGTCACAAACACCCAATCAATGATGAAAGCACCAATCCAAAGTCACAGACCACAGATATAATATGTGAAGAGGATATAAATATGAAGAACAACTAAAACTAAAAGAAAGCAGTAAAAGGATGAGATTTATAGTGGCTCGACGTTGTAGACTACATCTACTTTGAAGAGTTTTCTATTTATTGATGATTCTCAATTGATTTACAATAGTACAAGTAATAGCACTCAAGTTACAATGGGGTTTCAGTAGAGTAACAGCGTAGAAGAGCCAAAAAGTCCTTTTTCTGTAGGCGTAGCGTTGCTATTTATAGGAGTAGATCTGGAAATATCTCCCTCAAACCTCAGAATACCTCTTCTCACATGTGGGTGGGCCCATCGGTCGGTCTGGGGTCGTTTGGGATCGATCCTGATCGACCCAAGTTCATTTCGTATCGATCCAAAAATGGCCTAATGGAGCTGCGATCGATTGTAGACATTCTAGAGTGAATAAGAAAGCTTTTGTGAATATTTCATGGCATTTGGAATTGTTGTTTTGAGTTATATCGATCTATGATTGGATTTGCAAGTTGGGTGAGCACTTTGTATCGATACATGTGTATCGATAGGCTTCATATCGATGACGTGGCTAGAGTGTTTTTGGGAGATCCATATTTAACGCCTGTAGCCGCTTCCTCGGGTTTGACTGTGTCTTTCGTATCCACCTAGCACTAAGCTCTTCGTATCGATGAATTTCCATTGCTTTCGTATCGATGCTTATGTATGGTTTCGTATCGATGTCGAAGTTCTTCCATCATATCGATCTATGGTTCTCCTCTTTGTATCGACCAAGTGGATGATCGACACAAAGCATGCTACTAAAGGATAATGAGCTCGGTCCAAACTCGATGGAGATGTGAAGGAGATGTATATGAAGCAGATGGAAACGAGATGACGTGAATCATATGGATATTGATCGATCCACGACTCTGACCCGAAGTAACTGCCTTCTTGTCCCGAAGTAACCCATCCAGTGACTCGAAGTAAATGTTGAGATGACTCGAAGCTAGATAATGCTTATCTAAGGAGGTCCAATGCCATCTCCTTCAAGGAATGCCCCATCGTGACTCGAAGAAAACACCTCTTTGTCTCGAAGCAATCCTGCCGAAAATCCGAAGAAAACCCATTTTGATTCCGGAACAGCTCGACCATTGTCAAAAACCCATACTCAAGTATCATATGGTGCTTGTCCATCAACTATGCTATATCCTGGCCTCATAATCATGTTTATTATCTGTGATTGATCGTCCATCCATTTGTCTAAACCAACTACGTGACAATCCAACTTCGATCATTCTGTAGTTGATTGGGTTAGTTCCGCATGCATGCTATCTTGCCAAAAGGTGGGCTAACACTTTGCCCCCTAAAACATGCCTTGCGGTAGGAAGGTGTGTTTTAAAGGGCCATAAGCCTGATCTTCGAAGTCCGTTGATGACCTGTGTCAAGGTCAATGATATTACATGATTGTCAATAGTGATCATTTGGGATCGTACGCCGTTCGAGGCGACACGTGACAGTTCAAAATCGAGTGTCGTTCGAGGCGAATTGTGACCGTTCGAGGTCAGGTGTCGTTCAAGGCGAGATGTGACTGTTCGAGGTCGGGTGACGTTGGAAGCGAATTGTGACCGTTCGAGGTCAGGTGCTGTTCGAGGCGAATTGTGACCGTTCGAGGTTAGATGTTGGAATTATAAATATCAGATTTTACATTCAAATGAGTCTTACAATTGAAACGTCCAATTAAGAAAATCAAGTCCAGATACAAAGAAGAGAAAACAAAAGCAAAACAGAAACATCAAAGTGCAAGCATCTCTATAGTAGCGGTTTACAGTCATCCCAGAGCATGCTGGAGGACCGTTCATGATCCCGTACATGTGTAAGTGACTTAACCATTTTATTGTGGAGTATATTACTTATTCTTCATCATCTCGATCAGTTGATGATAAGCTGATGCCTTGATCTGGGGCCATCTTCATTTGAGGCAAATGGTGGTCGCTCTTGTTCCACCATCATTGCTCGCCTTTTCACGTACCGTAACAACATGCCGTTCCGAATATGTCCTTCGATCTCATCCCTCAAGTGCCTATAATCTTTTGTACTATGGTTTCCTAGCTTGTGGAATAGGCAATATTCGTTTGATTTCCTTTCATTATTGGTTGGCTCCCTCTTGATTGGCCTTCAGTAGGGAACCTGCCTCCTAGTGTCTTGGTATATTCGTTTCAAAGTCTCACTCAACTCCGTATAAAAGGTGAATCTCGGTTACTTTTGTGGCTACCTCATCTCATCAAAGCCATTCTCTCCTTTTTCTCTTCCCCTTATCCTTGTTTGACTCTCTTCCCGACAGATCTCCACCTCTGACCGCATAAACATCAACTTCCTCTACTTATACTCTTTCAGCCTTCACATCTTCCTTCCGTAGAAACCTTACTGCCTCATGGTAAAATTCTCTAAGATCCATAGGTGGATCCCTTGTCAACGAATTCTTGTATTCCATGCCATCAGCTATGCCAGATACCGCTGCCATCAGAACCATGGATGGATCTAGGAGATCCACCGATGCTGCCGCTGCATTAATTCGCATTAAAAATTTCCTCAAAGACTCTCTGGTCCTCTATTTCAATTTTCTGAAACTCATCACATTCTTACGCCTTGTGATATGAAGCCTAAACTACCTCGTAAACCTCTCCATCAACTCATTCCACGTTCTAATGGAGCCACTTTTTAATTGCTTGAACCACAGTGCTGCTATTTCCGTCAAATACAAAGGGAAACACAAGGTCATGACCTCCTTCGATGCCCCCTAATACTTCCATATGCCTCATATACCTTGTCAGATGAGCAGCAAGATCCGTCCTTCCATCACACATCTCCAGTGTTGGTAGCTTGAGTTTAGGTGGATTCCAAGCCTACCTAATTGTGGGAGCAAAGGGGCTCCTGTTCACATCCTCTAAATCTTTATTCACCAATCCTCCTCTCATGGCCCCTCTGACCATTTCTACCAATCTTCCATTATCACCAAGCGGTAGTCTTTGTTCACTGCCTCCAACCTGCCCCTTGAGTTCTCGAGGAATCCTGAAATCTGCTCTTCTAGACAGGCATTCATTCCTCTATCGACGTCAAATTGCACAACACCTCCTGATATCTAGCCTGGAATTGAGCCAACATGATCCAGGGGCATGCCGCCTAGTTCAGGGGCTGTTCCCGGTGGCCCCACTCTATCATGTATTATGGTTGCTCCGTTCCCCTGACTTTCTTTCTAGAATTCCTCTGCTCTTGCTGCTTCGGCTTCACGATCCACAGTTCTTGCATTCCCTGCAGCTCCGTTTTGTTGATTTTTCACTCCAACTTGTCCATCCTGCCGGAGTAGGTTTTGCATCTTTTCCTCCTGCTTTTTCAGCATCCCTTCTTGCATATCATCCATCATCATATCCATCTTATCTTCGGTGATGAAAATTGAGGTCTGCTTAGCTTCTGAGGAAGCTTCCTAACTTCCTTCAAGATGGCTCCTCTCTGTTATTTGTCTCCTTGTTGATCATGTAGCTATGGCTTCTCAGATCCAAGTTCCTAAGCCTTCAAATCCATAATCTAAGCTTTAGAATCCCTAAATGCAAGCTTTCTCAGTAAAAGCACCAAAATGTTTGCGCCAAAATTGGTCATAAACACCCAGTCGCAGATGAAAGCACCAATCCACAGTCGTAGACCATAGATAGAATATGTGAAGAGGATATAAACATGAAGAACAACAAAAATTGAAAAGAAAGTAGTAAAAGGACAAGATTTATAGTGGTTCGGCGTTGCAGCCTACATCCACTTTGAAATTTTTTCTGTTTATTGATGATTCTCAACTGATTTACAACATTACAATCAATAGCACTCAATTTACAATGGAGTTTTAGTAGAGTAACGGTGTAGAAGAGATGAAAAGTCCTTTTTCTGTAGGTGTAGGCGTGCTATTTATAGGAGTAGATTTGGAAATATCTTCCCCAAACGTTGGAATATCTCTTCTCATACGTGGATAGGCCCACCAGATCGTTCTAGGGACGATCCTAATCGGACCAAGTTCATTTCATATTGATCCAAAAATGGCCCAAAGGAGCTTCGATCGATCATAGACATTCTTAAGTGAATAGGAAAGCTTTTGTGAATATTTCATGTTATTTGGAGTTGCATTTTTTGAGTAATGATCGATCCAAGATTGGATTTGCTAGTTGGCTGAGCACTTCGTATCGATACATGCGTATCGATCGGCTTCGTACCGATGACGTGGCTAGAGTGTTTTGGGGAGATCCATGTTTCATGCTTGTAGATTGCTTCCTCGGGCTTGACTATGTCCTTCGTATCCATCTAGAACCATTCTCTTTGTATCGATGAATTTCCATATCAATGCTTACGTGAGGTTTCGTAACGATGCCGAAGTTTTTCCTTCGTATCGATCAAGTGGACGATTGATATGAAGCATGCTGCTAATGAATGATGAGGTCGGTCCACACTTGATGGATTCGAAATGATGTGAATCATATGGATATTGATCGATCCATGACTCTGACCCGAAGTAACTGCCTCCTTGACCCAAAGTAACCCCTTAAGTGACTCAAAGTAAATGCTGAAATGAACTGCAGCAAGATAATTCTTATCCAAGGAGGTCCAATGACATCCCCTTCAAGGAATGTCCCAACGTGAGCCAAAGCAAACACCTCTTTGTCTCGAAGCAATCCTCCTGAAAACACAAAGTAAACCCATTGTGATCCTGGAGTAACTCGACCTTTGTCAAAAACCCATACTCAAGTATCCTGTGGTGCTTGTCCATCGACTATGCTATATCTTGGCCTTATAATCATGTTTATTATCCATGATTGATCGCCCACCCATTTGTCTGAACCATGTGATCCAGCTTTGATCATATGTAGTCGATTGGGTTAAATTCACCTATATGCTGTCTTGCCAAAAGACAGGTTAACACATATTACAATATCATTATATATATATATATATATATATATATATATATATATATATATAGTTTCTACCTTTATTGGATATCAAGCTTAGGAGACGGACTATAGCTTCGCTACAATTGATCCAAAATCTATGCACTCAAGCCTAGGACCTTGGGAAAGCTTGGCCTATGCTTGAAAGTGGAGATGGGCTCAGCTTTGGTGATGGAGGGTGGTGCCGTGAGTTAGGATGGTGGAGATGTGGTGTTTAACTTGGTTTTGGAAGTGGATTGACATGGTATATACATGTGTATATATTTTATTTTATATTGGAATACTTTTCCATATCTTTGCTACATCGTTTTCAAGACATAGAAGCCATTAAAGAAGAGCTTATAGAGCTTCACGAAGAAGGAGGAAGAAGAAGTAAATGGATGAATGAAATGAGAGAGCTAAGGCCTTTCATTTATAGGTAAAAGTGTGTAAAAAATATCTAAATGTGCATTTCCTTTTCTACCCCCAATCCACACCCTCATTTCCCAGCATTTTACATGTTGACCCGCCACCACATGTACCTCCATCACTTCACTTCTCTTCCATGCCATGTGCATTGACTTTAAATGCCATAAGGTTGAAGATAAATGATAATATCTTGATATTTATTTCATAATATCATGATACTTTAATCATGTGTATACATGTATATATGTATGTGTATTTATATGTGTATGTGTGCAAGTGACATGTATGTGCATGTATGTATGTTCACAAAAGAACAAACAATGTTGTAATGACTTTGAGCAACTTCCGTTCATTAAACTATTGAAAATTGGAAAGCCTATTCCCGATCACGTTTTGACTTATAAATTAACTTACATATGAATGTAAAAAAATTGAAAACTAATTTCTTATGATTTTTAAACAAAAAAATGATCGCATTTGATTTACAAAACCATATAACTTAATATTAGACAATTATTTACAAAAAGTGCAGTAATATTGATAAAATGATACAAATTTTCTTATAATTTTAAATCCATTATATATCTTTATAAAATTATTATAAAAGTCTATTATCACTTCATAAATACATTTTATTTTCAAAAAATAAAAAAATAATTTTATTTCATAATCTTGTTTAAATAGATATATTAGTGTATGCATCCAGACTCGTGCACTCAAATACTAAGAAAATATTCTTTCTATTGAAAATCAATTTGTCGATGAAAATTCGTGTATGAAGGACAAGCTTTATCTATGAAACTGTATTCCACAATTATATTTTAATAAAAGTTCCTTATCATAATTTTAGGGATTAAATCTTTATAGTTAATGTTATAAAACCTATTTGAATATTTCAAAATTAAATATCATTTGTCAAAGATAAATTTGCAGGTCATTATAGACTCCCTCCTTAAAATAATTTCTTTCCCGAAATTACAACGCAAAACCGGTAATACTTTGTTCAAAATAAATTTTGAAATTTCAAATATAAAATTTTTCTTATATTTACAGATTATTTGTACGCACCATCTTAGTTGATCTTAATATCAAACATACCACTTTGCTTCCAAACTAGTATTGATCCCCCGATATTGTAGTGCGGACTTTGATCAGGCCTAAAAACTTCTATTTTCCTTGCATGGCTCTCAAATATGATAAAAATGTAAGGATTCGACCACAAACTCTCATCTATGTTTGTCGTCCGGAATCGAGTGTTAAATTCTTTTTCAGACCGGTGTAAATAGCTCAAAGTTCTATACTCGAAACTTAGGTCAAACAATTACGCAAAAAAATGATCTATATAACTTACATTTTTATTCCAAATTGTTTTCTTAACTATCACAATCAATTTTATCACTATCAATTTATGAACCATTTTATAAAACCATTTCTTAAGTTTATGAGCACTTATGAAAAACAATTGATTTAATCATCACTTTTAAGTTTCATAACCATTCACTTCATACTAAATCCATTATTGAATTACTTCTTACAACATTACTTTGGTGTATGAATAGTTCATGACTTAATTCTATACTTGTATAGTACTCCGTTACATCCTAAAAGTATATATACAAATCCCAAATTTCAGATTGGTTTTACTTACATCAAGATGTTTGACAAATGTAAAACGTGTTGTAATTTACTATCATCTCAAATTCATAAGTTATAAAACTTATCTCTTATATTTCTATTTAAAAATACTTCTGAATAGTACTATTATTATTTTCTCAATTTTGAAGAACAATTTTCAAAATCACCAGGATTTAAATTCCCAAATTCTCAGTTTTAAATCCTTTTTATTTATAAATCACATTTATAAATTATACTTACCAAAATTGTGCACAACACTCTTCGAATGTGATTGAAGAGATTAAAGTGAAAAAAATGAAATGGAAAACGAGGCTAATTTAACAATTACACCAATAAAAGCTTGCAGAAATGAAAAGACATAAGAAATTATAGTGGTTCGGTATTGTAGCCTACGTCCGCTTTGAATGTACTTTTGTTACCGCGATATTCCACCCTGAAGTGGAATTGGTATTATATATGTATTTGGAGTGATTGATTTCCCGCATTATATAGAGGATGATGCTATATCGATTCCATATACCGTGATATTCCACCTCGAAGTGCAATTAGTATTTAATTATTGTGCTAACGTCTGTGGATGCAGGGAAACAGGTTGGAGAGATCCAATTGGATTCCTAAAATATTTGAATTTGTTTCAAGGATTGTGTGTTGATTATTTATAATCTTTGTGCGATCACATTTGTGATTGAAATCGTTGAAGGCTATAGTTTGACCGAAATATATTTTTGGTATCGTAGGATGCCAGAAATAAATAAAATTGAATTTTATATTTAAGTAGAAAATCTACAGTGAAATCCTATTGAATAAAATTCCAAAATATAGGAAAAAGTTTAACAAATAGATTTCAAGTAATATTATTCAAAAGGTGAAGAATTATTTGAAAATACGTATTTTAAATAATTTGGAAGAGATAAAAGAATTTATTTAAAGAAATAAAATTCGAAAATTGATTTGGTGTTAAAAGAATAAATCTTTGGGAAATCAATATGAAAATTGTTTTGGTGTTTGAATGAAAATCGATTTGGTGTTGAAATCAATTTAGAAATCAATTTGGAATTCGATTTGGTGTTTAAAATAAAATTTGAAATCAACTTGGAAATTGTTTTGGTGTTTGTAAATGATTTTGAAATCGATTTAAAAATCATATATCAGTGGATATTCGGGAATTTGAATTCATAATGGGAATTTAAAAAGGAAAGAGGAATTTGTTTTAAAAATAAATATTGTTTTATTTTTGAAAGTGTGGAAAGGAATTTACGGATTTGGAACGTAAATTTAAAATAAATCTAGAAAGATTTATTAATTGATTTGAATAAACCATTTTAGAATGGAAGGTGTACTTTCCTTGGAAAGCCGAGTATATTTTTAAAATAGCTTTTGAAATAAAATTAAAAGTTCTAGATTTAGTTTTAAAAGAATATTGTAGGAGAAATTATTTTTGGGAATTATTTTAAATCTTTAAAGTAAAGATTTATTTAATTAATTATAAAAGGGAGTATTTTAAAGATTAAATTGATATTGGATTTAGAAAATAGTTATTTAAAATATTTATGCTCTATCTACTAATTTTATTTTAAAATTATTTTGGATTTGAAGCATTATATGAGGTATTGGTATAATATTTTCATATCTAATATAGATTAGTATTTAGAAATAGTTTAATCTAAATGTTTCCAAATATAATTTGGATAAGTAATTTGAATTATTTTAAAGATTTGAACTTGGCAGATTTTCAGTAGAAATGAATAAATATTTGGAAATATATTTCGCGTAAGGAAAATGATTTGAAATTTGTTTTCAAAGGGTTGAAATGTGGAAAGTAATCTGAAATTTGTTTTCAAAGTGTTGAAGTGTAAAAAAATTATATCTTGTGAAGAGATTTTGAAAATAAATGATTTGGGAAAATTATTTAAATCTGGATGATTGTTGTGAATATTGTTTGATAGTGATTATTGTAAATGTTGATTGGTAGTTTAATAACCGACTATCAATATTGACCTTTAAATAATATTTGAATTTCGATGCGACCGAGATCGGATTTCAAATGGATATTCGAATACCACATCGAACCTTTGTGATTGTGATGGATCTTTTATTTAAAAAGTCAAAGTGGAAATTTGTTGTGATTTGTTTGAAATCTGATTGAACACTTATTTTAAAAAATAAGCGCTCGTTATTCGGATTAGCCGGGAGAGGTCTTTGTGTCATAAAACCCATTCCGAATAATGACACGACGAAATGGGATTGCATTTGAGGATGGCGTTGAAGACCGGGTATTTTTCGAAAGCAAAAGGATTACCTGTGAAATGTCTCTGCACCGGGTTGCTCTGTTTTAAAGGTTTTATCACCCTTTGTGATGGAGATTCCGGACGTGATCAGTGAATATCCGGATTTGCAAGTTCTTCTTTGAAGTGCCTTCACTTCCGTTCGATCCTGGAACAGGCTTGTATGGATGTGTATCTGACGTTACACTTTGAAATGTAAAGTTGGTTTCTATCAAATATATTTTTGTTGGTGGCGGAGAATTTATTCTCTTAGCTTAACACCCTTCTTTGAGACGTCGAGCTCAGAGGTTATGTAGTTGATGGTTACTAGTGATATGTTCCCAAATTGGTAATGTGGCATACGAAGTGCTGCTGATCATTTGTTGATCGAAGCATGACTTTGTGAAAAGTGTAGCTTTGTGGACGAGACTTCGTCGGACCTCACACCCTAGAAATGGTCAAAACAGGAAGAATGCGGCAAGGTTATGAGGGTCGCCTCCTTTAGGGTATGTCATTTCCTTCTGGAAAAGGGTGGTATCATGCTATGGAGCCTAGATATTTAACCTATGTGGTTGCTGCAAATTTATTATACTTTGTGGTTGTTGCTTTGTGGTTGAGGATCCTCGGATAAAGGTTGCAAACGACCGAGGGATGGCATACTCGTTTAGTAGTTACCTAGTTACAAAGGTAATCCGGCCTTGTATTGGTAGAGAGCTGTTTAAGTTCTCGGGACGTCCCTCAAGATGCGTACCCATGAGATAGTAGGAAGTTCCTTAGGCTGACCATTTATTGGAAATCCAATCACCAATATGCACCTTGTATGGTTTTAGTTGTATAACCTGCCATTTACTTATGGTGGAGCCCCACTGCTTAGATGGTAGCTATAGTAGGCGTAGTTCGAAATGTCTATGCTGGCTAAGATCAATATTATACTTTCGAAATGTTTTCCACACTGTGCATAAACAATAATATTGAAAAGGATTTTACGTATCAAGCATGTTTGACTATCATAAGGAGAAATCTCCTCCATTTCTGCATTTGCGTTGTGTGTGCGGTGGGAAGCCTTATGGTAGTTTCATTTTTCAAAAAGCTTAGCGGATTTCCTTTTCTTTTCTTTGTGAAAATAACTGTTTTTAAGATCTCACACCAGTCCCATGACTGACCTAGAGTTTATTGTTTCCTTTCTAAACTTTGGCTGCCCATAATTTTCAATACGGGCAGCCTAGAGTCAAGTTATCAGTGTTCTGGAGTGAAGTCAGAAAAGAGATGCTGTGGAGATCTGAGGAAAGCTGGATGGCGAAGCGTATCATTATACTATGTAGTATCTGTTGCGTTTGGGTTGAAATTTCTATGTAAGCAGGTTATACCAACTACCAGCGTTGTATTGTGTCATTGTAAACTCTGATGATGTATGTATAAAACTGATATAGTTCTTTGTTATAAAGATTATTCATTTATCTATTATATGTTGTTCTACTGCGAAATGTGAGATTCTATTGTTGTTTCTGTTTCTTCTTCTATCTTCTTCTTCTTTAACCCTAACGGTTCGGTTTTCCGGCATTTGATTGTTCGACATTTGATACACTAGACGTATTGATGTCAACTTTCGAAAGTCGAAAATTGGGTCATTACAGTTTTATTGTTGATTGATAACTGATTACAATAGTACAACATCGAAGGCTTAAGTTACAATGGTGTTGCGGCAAAGTAACGACGTAGCAGAGTTAAAAGTCCTTTTTCCATGGGCATAGGGTTGCTATTTATAGGTGCAGTCTGGAAATATCTTCCTCTGAACTCGTAATACTACTTCTCACATGTGGGTGGGCTCACCAGATCGATCAAGGTATTTGGGACGATCAAAATGGTGTCCACTTGAGCTGAGATCGATCAGAGACATTCTTGAGGAGGTATTAAGCTCCTGTGAAAATTTGGTAGCATTTGGACTTGTTTAGTTTGAGATATGAGTAGAGAGTGAATTCGACTATGAAGTGCTAAAGCCAAGGGGCATTTCTCCTAAGTCTTGGGTCGATGAGGAAATATATATGGTTTTGGATCGATGGTTGGAATTCGACCACGACGAAGTAAGCAAGGCTAAGTCCATGCGATGAAAGGCGGTGATGGTTCTAGGTTTAAATGGGAGTAAGGTTTGATAGGGTATGGCGAGGTTTATTAATGGCAGCTCAAGATCTTGAATCGAAGAGCAATTAAAGTGAAGAGGAGAATAGAAAGAATGGGTTTTATAACCCTACAAACCCAAACTTTTAGGCATCTAAGTTGGGGAATTTCTCTCACTCTTAGATCGGTATTGATCTAAGAAAATGGATCGGTACCGAGTCTTAAGTTTTAATATACATACATACATACATATATACATATATATAAATCTACATATATATATATATATGTATGTATGTATACATGCGTACACATGTGTGGTAATGAAAACTCATGTATGTGTATGCATGTTGGGCAGAAGTTTTTAAGAACGTGCACGTGTATGCATGAACATGTACATATCCAATGCTCAACAAATAAGATCAAAGAAATCGGATTCAAAGCTAGAAGATCCACGAGGGGAACAAGTTCAAAGTTACAGAGCTGGGATTGTCAAATTATAAGCGCATACTCTTGATTTATAAGGCTAGATGCTAGTGAAGCATCAAGAAGAATAACTGTAGACACAAATTTTCACAGAATTGGTTTGTAAGAAGGATAACGACCATTCGAAGTACATAATTAGGTCCTTCAAAGCGACCCTGAATTGTTTCAATTCAAAACTACTATCTCATGGATCGGTACCGATCCAGGCCTAAGGGTCCACACCGGTTCATGATTTTTACTAAGGCGGCACCTATATTTTTTTAGAGAACTAGTCTCGAGCATGGAAAACGAGCTGGAAATCTTCTCCGTGAGATTTTAGGCTTCCTATGTCTATAAATAGAGGGATATGGCCCAGTTCTAAGGATCTTTTGGCTTTGACTTTTCCTAATTCTAATTTCTTGTAATCATTTTTGAATTTATAACGATTCATAAGAACTCCCACTTGTATTCAGCAAGATAATCAACAAAGTCACTTAGCGAATGTAGATTAAGGTTAGCCAAACCACTATAAATTGTTTTGTATTCTTTTCTACTTGTTTTCATTTAAATTTCTTCACTTTTTCTTCTCTACTTAGTCTTATGGATTTGGTGCCATTTTAGGTTAAAATAGTAAGTATATACTTAGAGTACTTAACAACCATGCAAAGAGAACCCTAAGAATGTTTTTAAAAATCATATTAAAAATTCCCAAAAACAAGGCATGTAGAAATATCCATATAGCACCTTTCTTGTCTTCTAACTTTTCAAACTTTGTTCTACAAGTTCTGTAATTTTCCAAATAATTTCCTTGTTGTCCCATGCATATTATAAGTGTAGATCATAACCGCGGTATATTATATCACAGTATGTTTACAAATCACCATTTTAAATAAGTTAAACACAAGGGGATTACAAAGTGCACTTATATCGACTCTTTTGCTGCAAACATTTGCACACACATATTCCACATCACATACAATCAAACCAAACATGTATACACAAAGTCAAGGCCACTTTACATGTTTTAGAGGGTGATATAAGTGTATATATTAGATATAAAGTTATCATTGCTTTCCATGTTAAGAGGGGTTCAAAGTTATAACTTCATTAGTTAACTTCTTAACTTTATCTTAGCACACAATTATAAACATAATATTCACTTTTCAATGGTGAGTTAACTCATTCAAACTCTTGCTAACTCCAAGAATAAGCCACTATAACACAATAACACTTCTTATCATCACCCAAAAGCAAGCAAATACCACCTTAGCATCTGAAGTACTCATGACCGCCTCTTCCTCCACTTCAATGCTCATGGCGTTGCTAGGTTCCCCTTTTTGTTCCTCCTTCCTTCAATATTTGAGCTACTATTCCTTGCTCCTATATTGTGCTAGGGCCATTGCCAAAGTTTGAGAGAGTTTGGAGTTCATCTTCATTGATTTAGAAAATTAAAGAGAAGAGGAAGAAGAAGATAACATTGTTGTTTTTGTGTTAAATTTACAAATCAATTTGTGTAACATATGAAGTGCTTAAATAGAAGTTAGAAAGTGGTCATCCTACCCCCTAAAACTCCTATGAACGATCAACAAGGATGCTCCACCTCACATGTTCCACTTTACACACCATACTCCTTAACTTAGCCCTTAAGTCTTCTTTCCAAAATATGTTCTACTCTAAGACATCATCCATGAGATCACCAGTAGCAATTAGTTAACCATAAACACTAAATATTTTTATTTGCTTATCAATGTCAAATTAATATATTAGGCATACCCAAAGATTTAGAACAACTTATTAAGTAAAATATTGTTTATCAATAAAAAGATTTTCTGTCACATTTCTTTGAAATATTTATTTTTGTAAGCATATTTTAAAAACAAGTTTACCATCACTTCTTTTTGATTATAAGGGTTTTTTAAGAAGGTTATAAAATCACTTTCAACATGTTTAACCTAGATTTAAATATTTAGATAATTTAAATATTTATATACGAAGAGTTCAAATTATGGATCACTATATTACTATAAGAAAACATTTATAACTTGTTGAATTTGGGTAAATTTTCTGAAAATTAGATAAAGTCAAACCCAATTACATTGTGTAATATATTGATTTCAAAAATATAGCTTAGATACTATTATTTTCATCATAAAAATATATCCTTAACCCTGTTTATTTTACTTGATATATCTTGCCTCTACTTATAGAACCCTAATCATTAAATCAATTCTAAATCTGCCAAACAAAACCAGATTAAACAAATTTATATATGAAACCGATTGCTATGAAGAGAGCTACATAAATAAATCAAAACCATTGAGAGATTTGCCATTTTTAGGGTAGGGATTTTTGGATAGTGAAGAATGTGGAGGATTCACCATGGATCACAGAAGTTGCACTACTAGTCGGTGAGTTTTATTCATCATCTTCATGCATATATTAATAAGATATAGTAATGCATTCTTTATGGTTGTAAATCACAATATCAACGATGTACTTGAAATCTTAAAGTGGTTTTTTATATTGACACGATTAGGTTATAGTGCGCTGCTACTAGGTAATTAAAAAATAAAATTTTATTGATTGTAATTAGCGAAAGTTAATCATTTTGTAATTAAAAAGTTGGAAATACAAAATTGTTCCAAAGTAGATATATTATATGTAAAAATTATAGTTCACAATAACACAAATCCAATGATGGTATTCGTTTGTCAATTGGTTATAAAGATTGATTAGAAAATGCGACGGTTATTTGGTAAACAAGGATCGTCTATTTTGATCCAAAGGCGAAATGACGATCATGGGCCATGCGCATAAGAGGAGGTTAAGTAGGTCGCGATGGCAGGTTCTGATAGATCAAATATGATAGGAGTTCACTGAAAAGGTAAACCCTAGCTCAAAAAATAAAAGTGGTAGTGCGACATTATTGGCTGGTTGGTGGAAAGTCAAATGGTAGAGGCATTGCGCGGTAGAACCAATGGTGGTGTCAGATGGCGAATAGCGGCATGGGTTGACAGAAATCGAGGAACGAAGCAGAATTATGGTTTTAATGATGAAGAAATGTCGTATAGGGAAGAAGCTACAGCGAAATTATAAAGTAATATATTAATTAATTAATTAATTAATTATGAAAATTCCATTAACCTTAAATGCTTATAACTCTCGCATACGATCTCTATTTCATGCATGGTTTACGGTGTGGTGATCACAGTGAGATAAGGAACTTTTTGGTATGTTGTGTTTAGAGACAATTTGTAACACCCCTAATATTTTATAACATTGTTTGGGAGATTTAATTAGATAAATTAAATTGAATAATGTAATTGATAAGTGATAAAGGGATTGAGATTTGAATAAAGCTATTAAGGTCATGCCTAATAAAATAATTAATGGGCTTAAGAACAGGTTTTTAGGTTAATCAAAATTACATAAGGGTATATTAGGAATTTGCCACCCATAACCCTTACCCTTATATATTTTCGTTCCTACCATTTGATTCCTCATCCACATCATTTTGAAAACTAAAAAACTAAATTGGGGATCCAACCATAATCAAGAGAAGAGAAATTAAAAGCTAGAGAATCAAGATTATGGGAAATCAATCTCAATCCAATCTCCTTATCTTAATCAAGGTGAATAATAATTTCATCTCTATTTTGGATTTGAATCATATGTTTTCGAAGTTAAGGGTAAATTCGTTTTTATGGTAAATTGGATAATGATATGCTTGAATGTTGATTGGTTAATTTAAACAAGATTGTTTAAATAGATTTATACGATTTTAGGGTAAAACCAGTTTCTATTGATTTTTAAATGGCATGGAAAAAATTTATGTTGTACAAATATGATTTTAGAGTTGGGTTTCAATTTTGAAAATTTTCCAAGTTATGGAAAGATTGTTACGAATTTTCAAAGGAAAATATGATTATCAGGGTTTATAAATTTATTTCGAAAAATATATTGCGAATTTGGGTCTGAAATTTTGATATGTTAGATAATGTGATTTGGGTGAATTTCTAGAACTTTTAGAGATTTTTCTGAAGTGATATTCCATGCAAATTAAATTATTTTTGAGGAGGGACTTCTTTGCAAAACTAGTTTTGCTTAATGGAAGGGCTTATTTGATTAACTTAACCATGGTTTAGATATGAAATTAGCGGTAGTAAGAATTTGAAAATTTTAAGACAACCAATTTGGTGTTGACACGTGGTGGATTAGTTAGAAAAAGGTTTGCTTTAAGTAGTATTAAACTAGGTTTACTTAGAAAAGATGGTTTTGCCTACTTTAGAAGTACCATTTGATACAAAGCTTCCACCATGAACCAAGTCAAACCTTCTTGGTCGAAACCAACAACCAATACACATGGAATTACTTAGCTGGTACGCAGTGGATTGGAGAAAGGCTGAAGGTAGGGAATCGAAACATAGCTTATAAAGGTGTCGATACCTTTGTTTTGCTTTTAAAAGGAAAGCGCTTACCTGTTTACAAAGAGGTTTCGAAGGACTTGAAACCAATGCTTGTGTGAGGGTATTTTAATACAAGTTTTCAAAGTACAGTTTCCGCCTTTGTAAAGAAGTAGCTTTCGTAGGAGTTACTTAGTTTTTGAAATTAAAGTTTCGGAAGGGATGGTTTCGACTAAGTCGAAACCCTTCTATAACTTTAAGCCTTTCGACGGTTTTGAAGATATCAATAATGTCGAAAGGTTATTTGTGTTTTTATAAGTATAACCCACTTCCAATAGATTTCGAAAGGGATTAGGGGTTTCGAAGACAATGGTTTCGAAAAGGGATTCGAAGCCAACCTTCCAATATTTTACACATATGTTTTATGCTTTTGAAAGGGATGGTGCCGAAGCCATCATATTTTCCCTAATATTTTATATGATAAAGGATGATTTCAAAAGAGATGCTTTCCTCTGTATTCACTTTGGCCCAAATAATATTTTAAGTATAAACCCAATGCTTCCGAAAGGGGGACTTTCAATTATTTCGAAAGGGTTACTTCCAATAGTTACGAAATAGGTACTTTCAAATGGTTTTGAAGCTATGCTTCTAAAACTAAAATTTAATACTTTAATATAATCGAAAGGTTTAAAAAAGGAAGGTTTAAAGTATTGAAAGGAAGGAGCCTAATGTTTTGAAAATAGATTTTAATGCTTTTAAACGAGGTTATCCTATGAAGTCGAAAGCAAAGTTTCAAAGATGTTGAAAGGATTTGTAACCCAAACTCATTTTTAGAGGAAAAACTTATAGCCAAATTAAAGGAGTTTTGAGATTATTTTAAGAAGAAGCTTTCCTTGATAAGATTATAGGTTAAAGGGATAACCATGTTTTCTATAAAAAGTGTTTCAAGGACTTTAAACCCACAGGAGTGGTATTGTTTTGTAATTATGTTTACTTCTTCAAATATAAATATATTCACATTATAATGGACCCATAAATGTATTTTTGGACATAAAGGGTAGAAGAACCAGCTAGGTTAAGCCTATAGTGAATATAAATTGATTAAACTCCTAGATGAGTAGAATTTCGTCTAAGAGGTCAGGGAGGCCAGAACATAGGATGCCTAAATGTGGAAGTTGTCAGGGATACAGGTTCATAGTGATCTCATGAAAACTACAATTAGGTAGTTATTGGAGTTAACAATAGGTTCGTAGCGATCCCATGAAAACTATGTTATAAAGAGCGGTTGGCAGGGGCTAGTTGGTTTTGTAGTGAACCCATGAAAACTATATCCGAGCTAATTTATTGATAGATGTCAATAGGTTCCTAGTCAACCCATGAAAATTAGGATAAGACGAAAAGATATTGGTAGGGGCCGATAGGTTCCTAGTCAACCCATAAAATCTAGGATAAGGGAGAAGTTATTGAAGTAACCGGTAGTTTCAGGGGAACTTATGAATCAACAAAATCCATAGGAGTGGTAGTGTTAAGTTAATTGGCAGGGGCCAATAGATTCATAGTGTACCCATGAAAACTAAGAAATAGGACAGCGAGTCCATATATATCTTATAAAGGTTATTAGTTAGCCCATGAAAACTAATAGGTTAATAGTGACCCTAGAAACTATAAATATGATAGGGAGTCAGTTAAACAAAGGATAGGAAATCTAGTACGTTTTACTATGATTGCGTATCATCATAATATTTTTAAATATCTATGTTTTAACCATTGTGGACACAGGAGCCAAGTATATGGCTTTATAAAGTTTTTAGGATACTCATGAAGGGAAAACCCATTCCGCTAAGCGGCGTGGTCTCACTAGATATCTAAATAATTTAAGATGGTAGATTATTATTCATACCAGACTTTATGTCTGACTCGAAGTTTACGCCTTCCCTTTAAACTCTTGGGTACTCAATTGATTTTGAGTAGTTTGAGAGTTGAGGTTTTCAGGTAACTCTTAGACAAGTAAAGCTTCTGAAGATGTGCAGGAGGCATGATAGCTATATAAAGTTTTCTTTTATTTGATTATGTTATGTTGTTTGTAACAAAGAAGTTGTTATATTGCCTATATATACTCTGATCATCCAAGGGGGAATCTTTATATGTCGTTGTTGGCGTATGTTGTAATAAGTATATTTCTCTAAACGTGATTGACGATTATGGGATTATTTAATGAACCGGAAATGATTTGATATGGAATGTGATCTTGTTTGAAGTTTTAAAAAAATTCCATATTCATGTGTTTCTATGTATCAATGAATCTAACACCGCCCTCCGTGGATTAATGACTATGGATGACTGTAGCATCCGTAGCCGTTAGTTTTGGGCTTCCAAGTAGGGGGATGTTACAAGTTGGTATCAGAGCGTAGGTTTATGAAGCTTTAGAAGAAAGTTAAACCTAAAGGCTTTTTCAAACATAATCCAATGAATTTGAAAATATAATCGAGGTTTGGGTTAACGCTATAGTAACATACTTGTATTTGATATAGGTATATATAAGTACATAGTCCCCTTTCTTAGACCATTCTCCTGTATCTTACTAAGGCTCGTATGCATATTTATGAGAAAGAAGATATGGAAGCAGAAAACAGAAAAGGAAATCTAGGTGAAGGAAGCAACACAACCAACAGAAATGCTTGACCTAATACCAGGAGGAACCAAGGTCTACAGGCTAATGCTAACCCAAATGTTGAAGCCAATATAGGTGCTGGAAATCCGCCAGTAGATGTAGGGATGGTGTATTAGTTGTTAGCCAACCTTTTTCAAGCTAGGGTTGTTGGTAATGTTGGAGGAGCTAATCATGTGGCTCCAGTTAGAAATAACTATGCTAAATTGAGCAGGGACTATACAAGCCTGGGTGGAAAGCCATGTGTTGTAATGGAGGATGTTGTTGAACTTGAGAATTGGCTATTGCACTATGAGAGTGTCTTCATTGATCTAGGACTGGGTGATGGTAAATAGAGAAAGTTGGCCTCTAGGCAGTTGCAAGGGGCAGTGCTTCACTAATGGAATAGTATGACTGCCAGAGTTCTGAAGGAAGATCTAACATGGGCTGATTTCAAAAGGAGGTTTGAGCAGAGCTTTCTATCTGAGGTTTCTAAGGCTGCATTTATGATAAAGTTTATTGATTTAGTTCAAGGGGAGATGTCAATAATCGAATACTCTGCTAAGTTTGATGAGCTATCTCGATATGGATATGCTGTGGTTGACACTGACATTAGAAGGATTGAGTGGTTCACTGAAGGACTGAGACTTAAGCTTGCTAGAATGACCATAATCCATATCCAAGAACCTTGTAATGTGGTGGTGGAGATGGCCATTCGTCATGAAGAATTGCTGGCTATTTGTGCTAGGGAGAAGGCAATTGAATCCTAAGGTCCTTAGGGAATGAAGAGGAAGTTCTTTAAGAAGAAGGGATCCTAGAAAAGAGATGCTGCCAAAAAGGCAAAGGCTGATTTAGTAAGCTTCAAGTGTGACAAGAAGGATCATTATGCGTGTAACGACTCAGAATTTATATTAATTAAAATTCGTATATTTAATTTATTTTAAATATAAATAAGTGAAATTTATAAGTCGAATAAATTTTATTTCGAATAATTGGATTTAACTGAATAATTAAATCGATAATTTAATAGTTGAAAATACAGAAATAATTGAAAATTGGGTTAAATATGATTGAAAATGATTTGTAAAATTTTATTTTATCATATTGATGTTAGAATGATGTTATAGAACTTTTAAAATCGAATTAAGAGTTAATTTGTGAAAATTGAATATTTTAATATTTAATTATCGACTGTAAAATAGCCAATTTTTGAACAGTCTCAGAATTCGACGAAACCAGTTCCATTGGATCCGCAATAGTTTGTTATTACCGTATTTCAATTTTCGTAGCAATCGGAGTTGCCGTTTGATCGTGGCAGCTCGAAACGCAACGAAATTGTTTTAATATTAATTTGGCAAGTAAAAATAGTCATTTTTCAAAAAGTCTTGGATTTCGACGAAACCAGTTTCATCGGATCCGTAATGTGATATTATTGTATGGTTTCAAATTTCGTGTCAATTGGATTTACCGTTTGTCCGGTGTAAGCCAAAACGCCTAGAAAATCGTTTAATCGGTTTAATTTTAAATTGAACATTTATTGCCATAACTCGCACAGATGACCGAATTTGCTCCCGAAACACATTCCATTGTGTTCAGAACGCGGGGTAAACCTTAGGAACACCGACCGGCATGCTTCGTTTGGAGTTCGAAAAATCCGGGATGAATAGTGTTCGCGTATTTTTCTATATAAGCCCCCCTCTTCATAAATTTGCAAAAAAAATAAAACCTAGGGTTTCAGAAACCTAGCCGCCACCTCCATATAATATTAATGGCCAGAAATTCACCATCTTCTTCCCTCAATTACTCTCAATCCACAAGCAATTAGAGAAAGTGTTCAACTACAAAGTCGAAGAGCGTGAAGAGAGCTTCGAATCTATACGGTGATGATCGGAATTGGAGCGACGAGGAGGGGGCTACGTGCCTGCGTTCACCATCAAGTCGGCCTCGTTTTGCATGCCTAATAGGGGGTCGAGCTCCTTGTTATTGCAGCTGAAGGTGGAGCTTCGAATGGTGGTTCGTATGGAGGTAGTTGATTGTGTTCATGTTCGTCGTGGAGGTTGTATAATCAACCCTAGTTGCTTGTAATGGGTTTCTTGTTCGTGTGTTTGTCTGTAGATGGATGTGCGTGAGGAAGATGCTGAAGTGCGACCTTGATCTCGTGTATGATGATGGACGGCCTGGATTTGAAAATGGTTATAAAAGTAAAATAGAATTGTGAAATTATTATTTTAAATTCGTATAAACTTTGAAATGACATAACTTTGTCATACGAGGTCGGAATTCGACGAAACTTTTTGCGTTGGAATCGTTTCGACGAGCTCTACGCAATGGAACCGGATTGGAGTTGATTGGAGCTAGTTTGTATTTCAGGTAAAATTAAACGCACGTTTAATTTTATTCGAAATAAAACACTGGAACAGAACTAAAATCAAGGTGAGAACTTCTCACTCAATCGAACAGTTTCGATTTAAATTTTTAAATAGTTAGATTTAAAAATTTGCTTGAATATATGTTGAATGACGACTGCAATTATTGATTGCTATTTGATTGTGATATTAGATATAATAGGATATATCTATGTATAGCAATATATATATATATATTTATATATATATATATATATATATATATTGGCATATGTATATATTGGAATTGATTTCCCGCATTGTATAGCGGATGAGACCCTATTGCGCCGTCTATTAAGCAGATAATATTTTATAAATCCCATATACCGCGATAATTCCGTACTGGAACGGAATTGGTATTGTGCTAATGTTTGTGGATGCAGGGAAACAGGTTGGAGGGATCCAACTGGATTCCTCAACTGTATTGATTTATTTACAAATATTGTGATATTTGTTGATTATCATATCGATATATGATATTTGGATGTCGTGATTGACTATTTGGTGTTGTTGCATCATCGGATCCATTTTTAAAGTTTAAAAATAACGATTTTGATTTTTAAAAGGGTTTTAAAGTGATTTTTCAAAGTATATGTTTTTATTAAATTTTGAATTGATTCATTTTAAATAATTGAAACGTTATAAACTTTTATGTTATAGAAATTAAGATTTTTGAGAAATATAACCGAAATGAGATTTTTTGGAAATAAATGGTTAATAAATTTATAAATTGGTTTAAATTGGAATTTTTGAATTATTATAAACAGTTTATATAAAAGATTTATAAAATTGATATTTATAAGTTAAAATTATTGGAATTATAAAACGAGCTTTTATAAGTGTTAAAATAATGTTGTACCTAGATTTATAAGTAAATAAGAATTTTTGATTTATAAACAAATGGCGATATAAAAGAATGGATTTGTAAATAAATAGATTATAAGTAATTTACTTATAGATTGGATTTCGACATAAAAATGAAATATAATTGAAATTGGTTATTAAAGGAGATTTATAAATTGAAGTTGTTATAAAATTGAAACGGAATTTATAAACGTTGTTTTATAAATCCATAATCAAATAAATTTGATAAGTGAATATAGAAATTATTTAAAGGAAATATATTCACGATTTTGGACAATGAATATATTATTGAATAAAATGGTTATTTTTAGGAAAGTGATATTATAAAATGAAGTTAATCATTTTAAAGATGTTTTAAAATGTGTTGAATATCGAAATCATAGATTTCAACATTCATTATTGAAATAAACGTTTTCGAGAAATAAAAGGAAATGGTGGACTATAACACTATTGTTATAGTAAATGATTTCCGAAAGGAAATATTTTGTATAGTATTGGGATTTATATATCTATTTAAACTTTGAATCCCTATACTAGTGATTTTGGATCGCCGTAACGATGTTTTACGCAACATTCGTTTTTTACCCAAATAAACGTGTTAAGAGAATGTTTTCCTTAAAGAATGGAATATATACTTAACTATGGTTTAAGTATATTAAATATTTTCCAAATGTTGAAAATAAATGGATTTTTGAAATACTTATTATTAGAATAAGTATGGAAATGTTTTTCCAATATGAAATGAAACGTTTTTGAGAATATATCTTTTTAAAAGATAAATTGAAAATGAATATTAGAAATCGATTTGAAATCGTATATTCATAAATATTTTGGAATGTAAATTCACTATGGAATTTATAAAGGAAAAGGGGAATTTGTTTAAAAATAAACGTTGATTTATTTTTGAAGTATGGGAGTAAATTTACGGATTAGGAACGTAAATATAAAGTAAATCGGTAAGGATTTATTTGATTGGTTTAAATGAACCATTTTGAAATGAAAGTATTTCCGAGTAAGGAAATGATTGAAATTTGTTTTCAAAAGCGATAAAGGATTGAAAAGTGATTTGAAAAATTATTTTCAAATGGTTAAAGTGTGGAAATTATATATCTAGTAAAGATATTTGGAAAGTAAATAATTTGAGAAATTATTTGGAATCTGGTGATGTTGAGCATACCTATTGATAGTTAAATATCCGAATATCAATATATACCTTTAAATAGGTATTTGTTGTGAATTGCTTGAATTGGATGCCACACTTATTTTCAAATAAGCGCTCACTATTCGGGTTAGCCGGGAAAGGACCTTTGGGTCGTATAACCCATTCCGAATATGTGATACGTCGTTATGGATTGCATTTGAAGACCGGTGTTGAAGACCGGGTATTTGTGAAAACGATAGGATGACTTATCGATTGTCTCTGCACCACTAGCTACGGTATGGAGATTTCCTTTATGATGGGAAATTCGATCGGGTTTGTGAATACCCGGTTTGCAAGGACTTCTTTGGAAGTGCCTTCGGTTATGTTCGATCCTGAAACGTACTTGTATGGATGTGTGTCTTACATTACAATTTGAGATCTAAAGCTGGTTTCTATCAAATATATTTCTGTTGGTGGCGGAGAATTTATTCTCTTAGCTTAACACCCTTCTCTGATACGTACGAGCTCAGAGGTTATGTAGTTGATGGTTACTGGTGATACATTCCTAAGTTGGTAATGTGGCATATAAGTGATATTGAGCATTTTTGAATTAAAGCACAGCTTTTATATAAAGCATTGCTTTGTGAACGAGACTTCGTCAAGCCTCATAGACCGGTTGTGGTCGAAACAGGAATCGTGGCAGCAAGGTTATTTGGGGGTCGCTCCTCCATAGGGTATGTCATTTCCTATCTGGATTATAAGTGGTATCATGGTATGGAGCCCAGATACTTACTTTGTGGACACACTATATTTATTACTGTGTGATGTTGGTTATCGAGCGCTCGGTTTAAGGTCCCAAAGGACCGGGGGATGACATACTCGTGTCAGTTGTTACCCAGTTAGGGGTAACCCAGCCTTGTGTAGCAGAGATCCGGTTAGGATCCGGGAACGTTTCTCCAGAGGCATTCTATTTTATTTGGGAAGTTCCTTTGCCCGACCATTTGTTGGAAATCCAAACAAAACAATACGTGCCTTGTACGGTTTTAGTTGTAGAACCTGCCATTTAATATGGTAGCTATAGTAAGCATACTATAATGGTAACTATGCTGGCTAAGATTTATATTCTACTTTCAAAATGTTTTCTACACTATGCAGTAGTAATAATATCAAATGTTTCTTTTTAATGCGTATCAAGCCTCTTTGACTATCATAAGGAGAAATCTCCTCCAATTCTGCGTTTGCATTGTGTGTGTGGCGGGAGATCTTATGGTAGTTTCATTTTCAAAACACATTGCGAATTGACTTTGAAAATTTCTCCTATTCTTTGTTTTAAAGATAAATAACTGTTTTATGTTCTCACACCAGTCACATGACTGACTCGGAGTTTATTGTTTCCATCCTAAACTCTGGGTGCCCGTCAATTTCCACACGGGCAGTCTAGAGTTTTGTTATCAGGTTATTCTGGATTTTGGAGTGTTATGGAGCTGAGGAGACGAGCTGCATATCGAGAGTACCACTTGTATATGATATTATACTATGTATTATTCCGTTGTGTATTCTGTATGAGGACAAGTTTATATAACTGTCCATCGATGTATTGACTCTGTTGTCTATTGTTGTTATAAACTCTGATAATGATGTAATGTATAAAATGTACAGTTCTTTGTTTTAATGATATTCATTTATCTATTATATGTTGTTCCGCTGCGAATTGTGAGATTCTGATGTTGTTCTGTTGTTTCTTTCCTGTTCTTCTTCTATCTTTCTCTCTCTTCTTCTACCTTTTTCTTCTTCTTTAACCACAACGGTTCGGTTTTTCGGCAACGAAAAATCGCAAACATTACATTTGGTATCAGAGCATATGGTTAAGCGACAACCATGGCTCTATTGGGAATTACTCATTAGTGATGGAGTCAGTAGTACTCTAGAATGAGTGTGAGTGTAATAATATATACGAGTGCGTATTTGTTAGTGAATATGAAATTGTTTTATATTGTGTTTGCTTATCCGTTAAGCTGTTTGTGAATTCTGGTCGGTGTGTGGGACGCCATATTATCGATAGGGATTTCTAAACACTTAAACGAGGCAAGCCGACATAGTATCATTTTGAATTGGGTAAACGAAATAATTTTACCTTGATTATATTTTATATATAAAGGAATAATTTTTCAGAATTATTAAAGTGTGTATGAATTGATTGTTTGGTTGTTAACTAAGTTAAATAAAACATCCAATTTTGAAAGAATGAATTGTATGAGCAATTGAATTATAAGTATGGAGTTATAATTAAAATAATTTACACTTGTGAAATAATCTTATATATAAAAAGTGAAATTATATAAGTAAAAGATTTATAAATGTGAATTATAATCTGAAAATAAAATTCCAGAGAAGTGTTTTGAAAGGATATATGATATTTTGGGAAAATTGTTTTGGAGAAATTAAAGCTCTAAACTCTTTTCGGTCGCTGGAAAAGAATTCCGATGATGATCGCGACATCATTGATGTTCATTTTCAGGTTTCCAAAAGAGGGATTGCTGCCAAATTGTTTAAAAGAAAGTTGTTTGGAAAAATTTGGTTTTGGAAATTCAAAAGGTAATTTGAATTGATTTTAAAAATTGGTTTTGAAAGGTTGAAAAGACTCTGGAATCCTATTTAAAAAAATATTTATAGGAACGATAAATGAGTTGATAACTTATACAATTTGAATATTGATAGAACAAATTTAATTTAAAGAATGGAGTTAAATTAAAGTAAGTATAAGTAAATCAATAAAAATCCAAGTTGTAAATTGATGAATATAAGTGAAATAAGTTTTGAACTTATGATATGAGTTAATAAATTTAGCTTTGGTAAAGGTTAAATAGAATTTACTTTAGAATTGAAACCCGACTTGGATTTATAAGTGGAAACTTAAGTTAAATTGAAACAAATGATGTTGGAATGGAATATAACTTAAGTAAAGTTGAAAGAAGTTGATCTTTGGTATCGAAGTAAAATAATTAAGTGAATTAATGAAATGAAGTTATGAATGTGAACTTGAGTTATATAAATGAAATTCAACTTTATATTGTTAAAGGAATTAGAAATTGAATTGAACTAACGAATTGAACTAATGAATTGAATGTAAATCAATTGAATGTAAATAAAATTGATATGGGATAATGGATATAAGTGTTAATTCATTAAAAGCTAATGTTATTGGAAGTTGAATGATTGAATGAAAGTCAATAGAATATCAAACCAATTGAAATTAAAAGTGTTGAACCAAATTGAATGTAAATTTAATAATTTGGTTGTGTTGAAAATACATTGGTTGTTAGTTGATTGTATATAAATTCATTAAGTGTTAATGAAATTGAATTAGCAAAATTGAAAGCTATGTAATTGAGTTCAAATTGAAAGTAAATAAATTTGAATAGAATTGAATGTGAATTGGATTTAAATTGGTGAATGTTAACTAATTGAATTGAGAATGAATGTTGTTAAAGATCCAATGTTAATAAATCAAATGTGATTTAAATTGAAAACCAATTCATTGAATATTAATGAGAATATGAATGAATATTGATTTGGTTATGGATAATAGTTGGTTGATGTTGCATTTGTTGTTTTGTTGCATTTAATATGTTGGCACATGTAGTTGTTATGTTGCTATATGTTGTATATTGATACTATTTTTATATATGCATGATTCTCATGTTGTTGTTGAGTGTTTAGTAGGTGCGGATGGCGTTGCTTCGCATTTGGAGCTCGCTTTCGCGCTATATTAGCCGTATATGCTCGCTAAATATAAATACGGTACATATCTCGGATTACATACCGTACTTTTACATTTTTTTTCCCTGCGGGATGCCTCATCACTTGATGAGATGTATATTTGTGATATATATACTGTCAATTTTTTTCGGATCGAGCCGCGCAAAGGAGACTATAGCGAATTTTTTCGAAAATTTAAGGCGTTAGAAAATTTTTGAGAAAATTGGGAAAATTTGTGAAAAACTAAGTTTTGATTTGAAGTTGAAAGTTAAACAATAGTAGTTGTTTTTGAAAAGATAACTAAGTATGATTTGAAAACTTAGTAAAGATTTTGTAAGAAGTTTAACTATGGATTTATGGAAAGTTAATAGATTCTGTAACTGTTCTTACTTTGTAATTTCGAGGACGAAATTCTTTTAAGGGGGGAAGATCGTAACGACCCAGAATTTATATTAATTATAATTCGTATATTTAATTTATTTTAAATATAAATAAGTGAAATTTATAAGTCGAATAAATTTTATTTCGAATAATTGGATTTAATTGAATAATTAAATCGATAATTTAATAGTTGAAAATACATAAATAATTGAAAATTGGGTTAAATATGATTGAAAATGATTTGTAAAATTTTATTTTATCATATTGAAGTTAGAATGATGTTATAGAACTTTTAAAATCGAATTAAGAGTTAATTTGTGAAAATTGAATATTTTAATATTTAATTATCGACTGTAAAATAGCCAATTTTTGAACAGTCTCAGAATTCGACGAAACCAGTTCCATTGGATCCGTAATAGTTTGTTATTACCGGATTCCAATTTTCGTAGCAATCGGAGTTGTCGTTTGATCGTGGCAGCTCGAAACGCATCGAAATTGTTTTAATATTAATTTGGCGAGTAAAAATAGTCATTTTTCAAAAAGTCTCGTATTTGGAAGAAACTAGTTTCATCGTATCCGTAATGTGATATTATTGTATGGTTTCAAATTTCGTGTCAATTGGATTTACCGTTTGTCCGGTGCAAGCCAAAACGCCTAAAAAATCGTTTAATCGGTTTAATTTTAAATTGAACGTTTATTGCCATAACTCGCACAGATGACCGAATTAGCTCTCGAAACACGTTCCATTGTGTTCGGAACGTGGGGTAAACCTTAGGAACGCCGACCAGCACGCTTCGTTTGGAGTTCGGAAAATCCGGGATGAATAGTGTTCGCGTATTTTTCTATATAAGCCCCCCCTCTTCATAAATTTGCAAAAAAAATAAAACCTAGCCGCCACCTCCATATAATATTAATGGCCATAAATTCACCATCTTCTTCCCTTAATTACTCTCAATCCACAAGCAATTAGAGAAAGTGTTCAACTACAAAGTCGAAGAGCGTGAAGAGAGCTTCGAATCTATACGGTGATGATCGGAATTGGAGTGACAAGGATGGGGCTACGTGCCCGCGTTCACCATCAGGTCGGCCTCGTTTTGCATGCCCAATAGGGGGCCGAGCTCCTTGTTACTGCAACTGAAGGTGGAGCTTCGAATGGTGGTTCGTATGGAGGTAGTTGATCGTGTTCATGTTCATCGTGGAGGTTGTATAATCAAACCCTAGTTGCTTGGAATGGGTTTCTTGTTCGTGTGTTTGTCTGTAGATGGACGTGGGTGAGGAAGATGTTGAAATGCGGCCTTGATCTCGTGTATGATGATGGACGGCCTGGATTTGAAAATGGTTATAAAAGTAAAATAGAATTGTGAAATTATTATTTTAAATTCGTATAAACTTTGAAATTACATGACTTTGTCATACGAGGTCGGAATTCGACGAAACTTTTTGCATTGGAATCGTTTCGAAGAGCTCTACGCAATGGAACCGGATTGGATTTGATTGGAGCTAGTTTGAATTTTGGGTAAAATTAAACGCACGTTTAATTTTATTCGAAATAAGACGCTGGAACAGAACTAAAATTAGGGTGAGAACTTCTCACTCAATCGAATTGTTTCGATTTAAATTTTTAAATAGTTAGATTTAAAAATTTGCTTGAATATATGTTGAATGATGATTGCAGTTATTGATTGCTATTTGATTGTGATATTAGATATAATAGGATATATCTATGTATAGCAATATATATATATATATATATATATATATATATATATATATATATATATATATATATTGGCATATGTATATATTGGAATTGATTTCCCGCATTGTATAGCGGATGAGACCCTATTGCGCTGTCTATTAAGCGGATAATATTTTATAAATACCATATACCACGATAATTCCGTACTGGAACGGAATTGGTATTGTGCTAATGTTTGTGGATGCAAGGAAACAGGTTGGAGTGATCCAACTAGATTCCTCAACTGTATTGATTTATTTACAGATATTGTGATATTTGTTGATTATCATATCGATATATGATAGTTGGATGTCGTGATTGACTATTTGGTGTTGTTGCATCATCGGATCCATTTTTAAAGTTTAAAAATAACGATTTTGATTTTTAGAAGGGTTTTAAAGTGATTTTTCAAAGTATATGTTTTTATTAAATTTTGAATTGATTCATTTTAAATAAATTAAAACGTTATAAAATTTTATGTTATAGAAATTAAAATTTTTGAGAAATATAACCGAAATGGGATTTTTTGGAAATAAATAGTTAATAAATTTATAAATTGGTTTAAATTGGAATTTTTGAATTGTTATAAATGTTTTATATAAAAGATTTATAAAATTGATATTTATAAGTTAAAATTATTGGAATTATAAAACGAGCTTTTATAAGTGTTAAAATAAAGTTGTACCTAGATTTATAAGTAAATAAGAATTTTTGATTTATAAATAAATGGCGATATAAAAGAATGGATTTGTAAATAAATAGATTATAAGTAATTTACTTATAGATTGGATTTCGACATAAAAATGAAATATAATTGAAATTGGTTATTAAAGGAGATTTATAAATTGAAGTTTTTATAAAATTGAAACGGAATTTATAAACGTTGTTTTATAAATCCATAATCAAATAAATTTGATAAGTGAATATAGAAATATTTAAAGGAAATATTTTCACGATTTTGGACAGTGAATACATTATTGAATAAAATGGTTATTTTTTGGGAAAGTGATATTATAAAATGAAGTTAATCATTTTAAAGATGTTTTAAAATGTGTTGAGTATCGAAATCATAGATTTCAACATTCATTATTGAAATAGACGTTTTCAAGAAATAAAAGGAAATGGTGGATTATAACACTATTGTTATAGTAAATGATTTCCGAAAGGAAATATTTTGTATAGTATTGGGATTTATATATCTATTTAAACTTTGAATCCCTATACTAGTGATTTTGGATCGTCGTAACGATGTTTTACGCAACATTCGTTTTTGACCCAAATAAATGTGTTAAGAGAATGATTTCCTTAAAGAATGGAATATATACTTAACTATGGTTTAAGTATATTAAATATTTTCCAAATGTTGAAAATAAATGGATTTGTGAAATACTTATTATTAGAATAAGTATGGAAATGTTTTTCCAATATGAAATGAAACGTTTTTGAGAATTTATCTTTTTAAAAGATAAATTGAAAATGAATATTAGAAATCGATTTGAAATCGTATATTCGTAAATATTTTGGAATGTAAATTCACTATGGAATTTATAAAGGAAAAGGGGAACTTGTTTAAAAATAAACGTTGATTTATTTTTGAAGTATGGGAGTAAATTTACGGATTAGGAACGTAAATATAAAGTAAATCGGTAAGGATTTATTTGATTGGTTTAAATGAACCATTTTGAAATGAAAGTATTTCCGAGTAAGGAAATGATTGAAATTTGTTTTCAAAAGTGATAAAGGATTGAAAAGTGATTTGAAAAATTGTTTTCAAATGGTTAAAGTGTGGAAATTATATATCTAGTAAAGATATTTGGAAAGGAAATAATTTGGGAAATAATTTGGAATCTGGTGATGTTGAGCATACCTATTGGTAGTTAAATATCCGACTATCAATATTTACCTTTAAATAGGTATTTGTTGTGAATTGCTTGAATTGGATGCCACACTTATTTTCAAATAAGCGCTCACTATTCGGGTTAGCCGGGAAAGGACCTTTGGGTCATATAACCCATTCCGAATATGTGATACGTCGTTATGGATTGCATTTGAAGACTGGTATTGAAGACCGGGTATTTGTGAAAACGATAGGATGACTTATCGATTGTCTCTGCACCGCTAGCTACGGTATGGAGATTTCCTTTGTGATGGGAAATTCGATCGAGTTTGTGAATACCCGGATTGCAAGGACTTCTTTGGAAGTGCCTTCGGTTACGTTCGATCCCGGAACGTACTTGTATGGATGTGTGTCTTACATTACAATTTGAGATGTAAAGCTGGTTTCTATCAAATATATTTCTGTTGGTGGCGGAGAATTTATTCTCTTTAGCTTAACACCCTTCTCTGAGACGTACGAGCTCAGAGGTTATGTAGTTGATGGTTACTAGCGATACATTCCCAAGTTGGTAATGTGGAATATAAGTGTTATTGAGCATTTGTGAATTAAAGCACAGCTTTTATACAAAGCATTGCTTTGTGAACGAGACTTCGTCAAGCCTCACAGACCGGTTATGGTCGAAACAGGAATCGTGGCAGCAAGGTTATTTGGGGGTCACTCCTCCATAGGGTATGTCATTTCCTATCTGGATTATAAGTGGTATCATGGTATGGAGCCCAGATACTTACTTTGTGGACACACTATATTTATTACTGTGTGATGTTGGTTATCGAGCGCTCGGTTTAAGGTCCCAAAGGATCGGGGGATGACATACTCGTGTCAGCTGTTACCCAGTTAGGGGTAACCCGGCCTTGTGTAGCAGAGATCCGGTTAGAATCCGGGAACGTTTCTCCAGAGGCGTTCTATTTTATTTGGGAAGTTTCTTTGCCCGACCATTTGTTGGAAATCCAAACAAAACAATACGTGCCTTATATGGTTTTAGTAGTAGAACCTGCCATTTAATATGGTAGCTATAGTAAGCATACTATAATGGTAACTATGCTGGCTAAGATTTATATTCTACTTTCGAAATGGTTTCTACACTATGCACTAGTAATAATATCAAATGTTTCTTTTTAATGCGTATCAAGCATCTTTGACTATCATAAGGAGAAATCACCTCCAATTTTGCGTTTGCATTGTGTGTGTGGCGGGAGATTTTATGGTAGTTTCATTTTCAAAACACATTGCGAATTGACTTTGAAAATTTCTCATATTCTTTGTTTTAAAGATAAATAACTGTTTTAAGTTCTCACACCAGTCACATGACTGACTCGGAGTTTATTGTTTCCTTCCTAAACTCTGGGTGCCCACCAATTTCCACACGGACAGTCTAGAGTTTGGTTATCAGGTTATTCTAGATTTTGGAGTGTTATGGAGCTCAGGAGACGAGCTGCATATCGAGACGTACCACTTGTATATGATATTATACTATGTATTATTCCGCTGTGTATTCTGTATGAGGACAAGTTTATATAACTGTCCATCGATGTATTGACTCTGTTGTCTATTGTTGTTATAAACTCCGATAATGATGTAACGTATAAAATGTACAGTTCTATGTTTTAATGATATTCATTTATCTATTATATGTTGTTCCGCTGCGAATTGTGAGATTCTGATGTTGTTCTGTTGTTTCTTTCCTGTTCTTCTTCTATCTTTTTCTCTCTTCTTCTACCACTTTCTTCTTCTTTAACCACAACGGTTCGGTTTTTCGGCAACGAAAAATCGCAAACGTTACAATGCGCATGAATGTCAGTCAGGCAAGGGGCAGAAAGCTGCAGACAAAATGAATGTGAAGTGCTCCAACTATGATCAAGTTTGGCATTATAACAACCAGCGTCCAGAACTAGTTAGGGAGGACAAGAGGAATTTTTTTGCTATTGGATCATCTGCTAAGCCAACTGCAGTTGACAAAGGAAAGACTGTGATGGAAGGTACGATTTTGATTTAGAGTATGCTAGTTAGGATACTATTTGATATCAGTGCATCACATTCATTTATATCTTAGTGTTTGGTTGATAGGTTATGCTTAGAACCCACATACCATGTTAGTTTCTTAAGGATTGTGAATCTAATAGGAGGGTATGCAATTCTGTGGATTAGATGTGACCAGTTAGAAATGGACTTGTTAGGTCATATGTTTGCTTATAGTCTGTATGTTTTCGATTTCATAGATCTCGAAATAATTTTGGGTATGGATTGGTTGAGAAGGTATAAGGCTAGGATATTTTGCCAGGGTGGGGAGATATCTTTGAGACACCCTAATAGTCATAACCGAATTATATTCTCAATAAAATATTCTGACCAGAATAGTTGTGCTTTGTTAAGTGCAATGGAAGTGGGAGAAGATTTAAGCCAGGTTCGAATAGCGAGAGAGTTTGCATATATCTTTGATCCAGTCATAGGACAACCACCGAAACCTGCTGTCGAGTTTCAGATTGATCTTGTGCCAGGAGCTGAACCTGTAAGTAAATCACCTAGCAGGATGACACCGACCGATATAAAGGAATTGAAGGTGCAGCTAGGGGATCTAGAAGGAAGGAATTTTATTAGACCAAGCAGTTCGCCTTGGGGAACGACCGCGATTTTTGTAAAGAAACCAGATGGGTCGCTAAGGATGTGTATCAACTTTTGTAAGTTGAACAAAAGGATGATAAAGATAAGTATCCTTTGTCGAGAATGATGATCCTTTTGATCAGTTCAGTGGAGCCAAAGTGTTTTCCCAATTGGATTTGGCGACAGGTTTACATCAGTTAAGAGTGGCAGAGGACAGCATTCCTTTGATAGCATTTCAAACTAGATATGGTTCGTATGAGTGGTTAGTAATGCCATTTAGGTTAACGAATGCACCTACTTTCTTTGTGGATTTGATGAACCGAATCTTTTGAGAGTATTTGGATAGATTCATTTTGGTGTTTATAGATGACATTTTGGTGTACTCTAAGGATGAAAGAGAGCATGAAGATCATCTTATTGTGCTTGAGATGATTAGGAAGAATCAGCTAAAGGCAAAGTTTTCCAAGTGTAATTTTTAAAAGAAGGATGTTAAGTTCTTGGTCACGTGGTTTCAGAAAAAGGATTGTCAATCGATCTAGATAAGATCGAAGTCATGAACAATTAGAAGAGACCAGAGGCGGCGACTAGATTAGAAGTCTTCTTGGACTTGCTGATTTCTCGCAGATAGCAGTGCCTTTGACTAAGCTTACCAGGAAGGAGGTGAAGTTTCTTGTTCCGACAAATGTGAGGAAGCATTCTTAAGTTATAGAATTTGTTGACCAATGCACCAGTATTAGTAGTTCAAGATGGAAATTAAAGGTTTGTAGTATACACTGATGCACGTGGGACTTGATTGGGAGCTGTGTTGATGCAGAATGGTAAAGTTCTTTCCTACCCATCTTGGCAGCTTAGACTGCATGAAGTGAGATATCCTACTCATGATTTGGAGTTGGCTGTGATGATTTTTACCTTGAAGATTTGGAGGCATTATCTCTTGGGGAAGAGATTTGAGTTGTATACTAATCATAAGTCTTTAAGATATTTATTCTCTCAGAAGGAGTTGAATATAAGACAATAGAGGAGGTTGAAGTTTTTAGCTGCTTATGATTTTGGTATAGAATGTACTCCAAGGAAAGGAAATAAAGTAGTGGATGCTCTTAGTAGAAGACATCAAAATGTGGTGTTGGCTATGATGGTAGAATGGAAGGATCTAGAAGATTTGGCCAGTTGTGGTGTGTAGTTAATATCAATTGCTAGTTCTAGTCGGAGTACAACCATGTTTTCATGTTTAGAAGTTCGACCGGTATTGATCGAGGGAATTGTTTTTAAGAAGAAGGAAGATCCATTATTAGCTAAGAGGATTAGAAGGCTTGAGGTTGGAACCGAGGTCGATGATTTAAAAGATTTTTGTCTTGACCAAAGAGGACAGTTGAAAAAGAAGTGGCGATTATGTGTTCCAGATGTTGAGAACTTGAGGTGGGAAGTTCTTGGGGAATGTTATCGATCTAGGTTTATGATTCATCTTGGAGGGACAAAGATGTATCAAGATATGAAGAGAAGCTTCTATTAGGAAGGCATGAAGAGGGATGTTGGCTTGTGTGTTAGGCAATGTGAAAACCGTCAACAAGTGAAAGCCGAACATCAAAAGTGGAGTGGGTTACTTCAGCCTATAGAGATTCCAGTTTGGAAATGAGATTCATATCCATGGATTTTATAGATGTGTTGCCAAGGTCAAGAAGAGAAAAGGAGAGTATATGTGTTATTATGGAGAGGTTGACCAAGGCCCATTTAATTTTCTAGTAAAGTCGACCTGGACGGCACCTGTTTTTGGAAAAATTATTCATAAAGAACAAGTTTGACTTCAGGGAGTTCCTAGTAGCATAGCCAGCGACAAAGATGCTTTATTCACTAGCGAATTCATGAAGAGTCTACAGGATGTGTTAGGCACTAAGCTCAAGATGAGTACTGCATACCACCTATAGACAGATGGATAGACAAAGAGAGTCAATAAGGTACTCGAGGACTTGTTGAGAGCTTGTGTGTTGGACTTTGGTGGATCTTGGGAGAATCACCTACATTTGGTTGAGTTTTCCTATAATAATAGTTATCAGACTACTATAGGAATGGCGCCTTTTGAAGATTTGTATGGAAGCCATGCAAATCACTAGTATGTTGGTTGGAGACTGGAGATAGATTTATTTTAGGTATAGATTTGGTAACGGTGGTGTCAGAAAAGATTGAGTTGATCAGAGAACGGATGAAGGAAGCTCAATCTAGACAGAAGAGTTATGCAGATAAGAAGCGTAAAGACCTAGAGTTCTAAGTTGGGGACAGGGTTTTCATTAAGATATCTCCAATAACGGGTGTGGTAGGTTCGAGAAGTCAGGGAAACTGGCACCAAGATATGTTGGTCCATTCTAGATTAAGAAAAAATTAGAAAGTTCGCATACAAAGTAGAGTTGCCGAGCAGTATAGCAGGTGTCCATAATGTATTTCACGTGTCTCATCTACTCAAGAATGTGCAAATCCAGGGGATACTATTCCTCCGAGAGGGTAGGAAGATCTAGAAATAGAGCCTAATTTGACTTTTGTTAGACAACCAGTTCGGGTTGTAGTGAGAGATGAGAAAAGATTTAGGACCCTGACAGTCAAGTTGGTAAAAGTTCTGTGGAGTGACAACGAGAAAGATAGTACTTGGGAGACAGAGGATAGGATTCGAGATACTTATCTTGATCTGCTTCAAGGGTATATCTATATTAGATTTATATAGATAATTCCTAGTCAGGTAGACTAGTATGGTTGTTAGGAGTTGTTACGGATGATTGCTATGTTTAGTATTTAGTCCTTACTGGATTTCAGGGATGAAATTCTTAAAGGAGAGGAGCTTGTAACACCACTAATTTTCGATAAGATTATTTAGAAGATTTAATTAGATAAATTAAATAGAATAATGTAAATGTTAAGTGATAAGGTGATTGAGATTTGAATAAAGCAATTTAAGGTTGTGCCAAATATAATAATTAATAGGCTTAAGAATGGGTTTTTGGGTTAACTAAAATTACATAAGGGTATATTAGGAATTCGTCTCCCATAACCCTTACGCTTATATATTTTCGTTCCTACCATTTGATTCCTCATTCATGACATTTTGAAAACAAAAAAACTAGAAAGGGGAATCAGCCATAATCAAGGGAGGAGAAATTAAAAGCTAGCTAATCAAGCGTAGAGGAAATTAATCTCAATCCAATTACCTTATCTTAATCAAAGTGAATAATAATTCCATCTCTACTTATGGTTTATATCATATGTTTTCGAATTTAAGGGTAAATTCATTTTTACGGTGAATTGGATAATGATATGCTTGAATGTTGATTAGTTAATTTAAACAAGATTGTTTAAATGGATTTATACATAGTTTTAGGGTAAAATTGGTTTCTATTGATGTTTAAATGCCATAAAATTATTTTATGTTGTATGAAATATAATTTTGGAGTTGGGTTTCAATTTTGAAAATTTTCCTAGCTATGGAAAGACTGTTATGAATTTATAAAGGAAAATATGGTTATTTGGGTTTATAAATTTATTTCAAAAAATTATTAAGAATTTGGGTTTGAAATTTTGATATGTTAGATAACATGATTAAAGTGAATTTCTGGAGTTTTTGGGATTTTTCCAAAGTGATCTGCTATGCAAATTAAATTATTTTTGAAGAGTGACTTCTTTGCAAAATTGGTTTTACTTAATGGAAGGGCTTATTTGATTAACATAACCATGGTTTAGATTTGAAATTGGCAGTAGTAGGAATTTGAAAAAGTAAAGACAACCAATCTGGTGTTGGCACATGGCGGGTTAGTTAGAAAAAGGTTTGCTTTACGTAGTATTAAACCAGGTTTACTCAGAATAGATGGTTCGCCTACTTTAAAAGTAACTTTCATCACAGAGCTTACACCTTCAACCTAATCAAAATCTTCTTAGTCGAAATCACTAACTAATACACATGGTACTATTAGATACACAGTGGATCGGAAAAAGGTGGAAGGTAGGGAGTCGAAACATTGCTTCCGAAGGTGTCAATACCTTTGTTGTGGTTTTGAAAAGAAACACCATACCTGTTTACAAAGCGTTCTGAAGGACTCAAGACCAATGCTTGCGAAAAGGTACTTTAAAACAAGTTTTCAAAGTAGAGCTGTCACCTTTTTGAAGAAGTATCTTCCGAAGGAGTTTCTTAGTTTTTGAAATTAACGCTTTTGGAAGGGGTAGTTTCGACCAAGTCGTAACCCTTCTGTAACTTTAAGCCTTTCGATGTTATTGAAGATAACAATGCTGTCGAAAGGTGCTTTATGTTTTTATGAATATAAGCCACTTCCAATAGCTTTCAGAAGGGTTTAGAGGTTTCGTAGGCAGTGGTTTCGAAAAGGGCTTCAAAGCCAACCTTTCAATATTTTACCCAGATATTTTGTGCTTTCGAAAGGGATGGTGCCGTTGCCATCATGTTTTCCCCAATATTTTATATGATGAAGGATGGTTTCGAAAGAGATGTTTTCTACTATATTCACTTTGACCTAAATAATATTTTTAAGTATAAACTCAATGCTTTCGAAAGGGGGACTTTCAATGATTTTAGAAGGGTTACTTCCAATAGTTACGAAAGGGATACTTTCAAATGGTTTCGAAGCTATGCTTCTAAAGTTAAATTTTAATACTCTAATAGAATAGGAAGGTTTCAAAAGGAATGTTTTAAAGTATTAGAAAGGCATGAGCCTAATGTTTTGAAGATAGATTTTAATGCTTTCAAAAGAGATTATCCTATAAAGTCGAAAGCAAGGTTTCGAAGGTGTCGAAAGGTTTTGTAACCCAAACTAATTTTTAAAGGAAAAACCCATGACCAAATTAAAGGAGTTTTGAAATGATTTTAAGAAGAAGATTTCCTTCATAAAATTATAAGTTAAAGGGATTAACCATGTTTTCTATAAAAAGTGTTTCAAGAACATTAAACCGACATGAGTGGTATGGTTTTGTAATTATGTTTGCTTCTTCAAATATAAATATATTCACATTATAATGGACCCATAACTGTATTTTTGGGGATAAAGGTAGAAGAACCAGGTAGGTTAAGCCTATAGTGAATATAAATTGATTAAACTCCTAGATGAGTAGAATTGCATCTAAGAGGTCATGGAGACCAGAATATAGGATGCATAAATGTGGTAGTAGTCAGGGAGACAGGTTCATAGTGATCCCAAGAAAACTATGATTAGGAATTTATTGGAGTTACCAATAGGTTCATAGTGATCCTATGAAATCTATGTTATAAAGAGTGATTGGCATGGGTCAATTGGTTAGTGGTGAACCCATGAAAATTATATCCGGACTAAGTTATTGACGTATGTAACTAGGTTCCCAGTCAACCCATGAAAACTAGGATAAGAAGAAAAGATATTAGCAGGGGCCAATAGGTTCTTAGTCAACCCATGAAAACATGGATAAGGAAGAAGTTATTTGAGTAACCAATAGGTTTAGGAGAACCCATGAATCAACTAAACCCACAGGAGTGGTAGTGTTAAGTTAATTGGTAGGGGCTAATAGGTTCATAGTGCACCCATGAAAACTATGAAATGAGACAGGGAGTTTATATATCTTATATAGGTTATTAGTAAGCCCATGAAAACTAATGGGTTAATAGTGACCCTTAAAACTATAAATATGACAGGGAGTCAGTTAAACAAAGGATAGGAAATCTAGTATGTTTTAATATGATTGCATATCACCATAATAGTTTAAAATGTCTATGTTTTAACTATTATGGATGAAGGAGCACCATATATGGTTTCATAATGCTTTTAGGATACTAATGGGGGGAAACCCGTTCCGCTAAGTGTCATTGTCTCACTAGATATCCAAATGATTTGACATGGTAGATTATTATTCATACCAGGCTTTATGTCTGACTCGAAGTTTATGTTTTTCCCTTAAACTTTTGGGTACTCAATTGATTTTGAGTAGTTTGAGAGTTGAGCGTTTCAGGTACCACTTTAGACGAATAAAGCTTCCGAAGACATACAGAAGGCATGATAGCTATATAGACTTTTGTTTTATTTGATTTTGATGTGTTGTTTGTAATGGCGAAGTTGTTATATTGCCTATATATTCTCTGATCATCCAAAGGGCATCTTCATATGTCGCCTTGGCGTATGTTGCAATAAATATATTTCTCTGAACGTGTTTGATGATCATAGGATTATGTAATGAACTGGAAATGATTTGATATGGAATGTGATCTTGTTTGAAGTTTTAACTTTTTTTTTCACATTCATGTATTTCTGTGTATCAATGAATACTACACCGCCATATTTGGTCACTGGGGATTACTAACTATTGATGACTACCGCATCCGTAGTCGTTAGTTTTGGGCCTCCAAGTAGGTGGATGTCACACAATTTCAAAAAGTGCATTGTTTTAGTAGATCCATTATAAATTGCACAATTTTGCAATAATGGGTTATGAAATTTTGTTCATCAATAGTCACTTATGATTGGACGATAATGGACTGAGACATCTTGTTCCTCAATAATGAGTTGCTTATGATTTGGCGATGGTGGACTAAGACATGTAGTTCTCCAGTAGCAAGTCACTTACAATTTAGGGATAGTGGGCTAAAAAATTGTGTTCCACAGTAGAGAGTTGGTTATGATTTGACGTTAGCGGGCTGAGACATATAATTCGCAGTAGTAGTTCGTTCATGATTTTATGATAGTAGGCTAAGACATAATGTCCTCGGTGGCGAGTTACTTACGGTTGACAATAGAGTTCCTTAGTAGCGAGTCGTTCACAATTTTGTGATAGTGAGTTGGGACATGTAGTTTACCAGTAGCGAGTCGCTTACGATTTGGCTACAGTGGGTTGGGACATATAGTTCCTTTGTAGTGAGTTGAACATATTTTTGGTAATAACGAGTAGGGAATTTGGGATCAATCATGTTGCAATTGGTCTTTAGTATGCGAGTTGGGTCTTTGGGTTCGATAGAGCCCATATAATTAGATATAGGATAGATTTTATAAATCCTTATCCTATGTTGTCATTATAGCATTATATTGTGTTTAACTGCTTGTTCGGTGCATGTGACATAGGTTAAGAAATGATTTGTTTGTTTAGAATCATATTATCGATTCCTATAATATTTTATTACTTTTGCTGTGAATTTTAGAAAGTTTAGAATATTATAGATGGCTCTATTACATGTCCGGTATTTTACTTTAAAACGATCCACCGTCTGTAAGGTCTATGATGTTAGCGTCATTTTATGCATGAATCGGGGCTTCGTAGATAGTGGATCATGATACGTAATATATGAAACCTCTATGAATTTGATTCAAGTCAAATAAGAAACTCAAACATGATGCAAGATTATCAATCAATACGATTGATTGCAATAAAGATCTTGCTGTGTTAGATTTAGCATTAGACCAAGAACTACAAGATAGACCAAGGAACTCGATCACTGAAATCTCAGTTTGATTAGTTTATGTAAAATGTAATTTATTCAATACGGCCATGAAAATTGGACCAAATTCAATATCGACCAGTCTTGTGCTACCTTCAATATCAGTTTGTGTAAAATGTAACTTATTCAATTGGACCAGATTTGATTCGCGATACTTCAAAAAAATAAGTTGATCATGCAACATATGAAGGTAGCACAAGATTGCTAAAATTCCCACGCCGGCAGGAGAACGAAAGAGTTAGAGTTTATGGTTGGAGACTCGGTATTTATCAAAGTGTCCACTCTTAGAAAAGTCATAAAATTTGGTAAGCCTGGGAAATTGGCCCCATGATTTGTTGGGGCTTTCCAAGTTTTAGAAAGGATAGGAAGACTTTCTTATTGCCTGGAGTGTCATGATAGATTGGCAGGAGTCAATTACGTTTTTCACATCTCATGTTTGAGGAAATGTCTTCATGACACAACCTTTGTGGTAGAGCCCGACCAGCTAGGGGATATTGAAATGGAGCCAACATCATCACATGCCATCGCACGCATTATGGATCTCGAGACTAAGAAGCTCTACAATAAAGAAATTAGGTTGGTCCGAGTACAATGGGGAGACAACCTAGCAAAAAGCATATGGGAAACTGAAGAAAAGATGAGGATCTCTCATCCTGAGCTTTTCACTCTCTCCCTGCAAAATTTGGTTTTTGGTTACATCGCGGTTGCTAAAATTGATGATAGGAGATAGTTGCTGCACTTTTCACTATCACTTTACACTCATATAAAAATCATTATGAATGTTTGGGGTATTTGTATACAGACTTATATGTCATGATCACACATACATGCTAGGATTGAGCTCACTTATAGTATGTCTACAGTACATAATCACATTGTTCTTTTGATTGAGCAGATTTTTTTTGGTTGCATAGATAACTTGGTTGTATAACATGGATGTTTATTGTGCACTATATTATTTATCCCTTCTCCTCAAAACCTCTCATTTTCAAAACCTAATGCATATACAAATCCTTTAATGTACATATCAAAATGAAGTATCTAAATGGGTTCATTGAAAACGTGTCAAATCCAAGAGAAGGCAAATATAAGGACCTCTATGACTGAAAATCTTAGTTTTTCTATTTTTGTAATTGAATAGTGTAGTTTGGATTTTATAAAATGCCTTAGGGTGTTTTGTTGTATGAAAACATCACAATAAAAATGCTCAAAATTCCCCTAAAGCAAAATGTCAATTCTTATGTTTGAATCTTAATCGTTTTGTAATAAAACATTGGAGATTTTGCGGATTATGCAATATATGTGTTTTACCTTCGATTCTATTTCTTATTCTTTTTCTTTTGATTTGATTAAGAAATGGTGTGTAATATACGAAATCTAATTCATAGTTTGCACTGCTTATTTCTATAGATTTAATAGAAATTTCCTAGTTTAATTTCATGTAAAACAAAGTTGAATAGAGTGTGAAAATAATTAAATCATAAGTTCCCATTATTAATGTTTTATTCCACTATTTTAAAATAAAATAAATTGGAATTGGATTCTAAGTACAATTCTAGAAAAGCGTTCTATTGATTTGATTTTGGAATCCAACTTTCGCAAAATTTCCATTTTTAACCTCACTCAAATTTAATTAATTTATCCACTTTATTTATTTGTGGTTAATTTTACGTAGAGTTACATTCTCCCTAGTTAAAAGGATTTCATCCTGGAAACCTTGGATTTGAAACGCCCTCGATGAACCCTTTTAGATCTCTTCATTTTGATATATACAGAAAGAGATTTATATATGCACTTGATTCAGAAAATTAGAGGTTTGGAGGAGAAGAGGTTGAGAAAATAAACAGTAAACGAAGATAGTTATATAGGATTTCTTACTTGAAACCCTAATGGAGTTTTCTGAAACTAAAATGAGACGAACTGACAAAACTTCACTAATGTTCTCAAAATATTTTGTGAATAAAAATTAGGTTACTGGGCTCTTATTTATAGTGGTTGGAAAGCACAAGAACCGTCATATGAAGGTCGATTAAAAAGAATAAAATCTGGTACGTTAAAATAAACTAAACCCTAGCTGCTACTCATGGGCAACGGTCGACTGCCACCTTCCACCGGTCGACCTATAGCAGTCGATCGGTTGTGGTCAAAGGGTCGACCTCTCCCTTTATTTAACGTAAAAGCCATTGTCGTTGTTAATTTATTTTCTTCCATTATTTTTATTTAATATTAACATTAATTTTAATATTTACTTAATTCCTAAGTATAATTACCATTAACTTTTGAATTTCTAATTTGAGATTAATTATTTTTTTGAATTTAAATTCGCTTTAAATTATTTAAATCTAAAAATTTCAAACTCCCATACCTTCTTCGTTTGAGCTCCGTTTTAAGCATATTACATATGAAAATTGATCAGAGTTTCACCAAAAAAGAAACGACATAACTTTCATGGTCAAATTCCAAATTTTGCAAAATCCTGTTTTTACCCTTTCTAATTTTAATTAATTTATCTACTCTATTTATTATGGTTGATTTTGGTGATGTTACAATATCCTTAAATGTTAAGGATGACAAATGCATTTTTGTAAAGATTTGATTACAGTTTTGTAGTAGGAGTTTTCTTTTTAATGGTTCGACCAATTAAAAAGGAAAGCGAATGTATGGAAGTCGATATAATTTAGGTACAGCTGGGATGAAGAGAGTGAATGGTCAACTCTATGTCATGAACAAATATTGGAAACAAGAATTGTACAAAATACTAAAAGGCACTTAATACGGAATGAGAAATGCGATTGCAATTCCAACGTAGTTTCATATATAAAGTTATTTTCTATGAAAGTTATTTCTACTAGTTCAAGATGTTTGTTCTAAAAGTCCCTACTATAAGCTTGTTGCGGTATATGAAATAAAATTCGATAATAAGTGATCGAGTGGAGCTTCGTATTTCATAAGTTATTGTAGCAATGGCACAAATAGTGAAAGCATGCTATATAACACTTCTTAGTGGAGCATCAAGTTGTAAAAAAATTATTTTCGTAAACATAACAAATATGATTTATGAAATAATAACTGTTTTGATATGGATTAGAAATAGACGTAGCTTTATTTCAATATGAATATCATAAATATTCGTTATAATATAAAACTATAATAATAGTATTTATAAGAAAAGTTACGCATTAAAAATGCTAAAATATCTAAAACAATTACAATCATTTTGGAATTATGGACCGAACCTTAGTTTTAAGAAATAATTCTTTAATTATATGGTGCTAATAAATTAAACCTCAAACAAATAAGGATAAAGCACCAACTAAAGAGGAGCTAGTTAAGAGTTGGTGAACCCTTCACATTAATACATATAGATATAGGTACTCATAAGTCTAATGATACCAAAAATGGTTCCACATTCTTCGTTAAATTCACCGAAAAATTATCGTAAACATGGACATGTGTATTTGATACGCCTGCACTGTGTCTATGATAAGTTCATAAAACATAAAATGGAAGTAAAAAAATAACGTGCGAAAGAAAATAAGACTATTCAATTTGAACGAACATGTGAGTGTAACGTCCCGCCTTTTGTACGCTTTAAATCGACGATAAACCACACACGTCAGACTTAAACCATACAGAAGGGCAGATTGTTATGGGATAAATAAGAAAAAGCAGAGAAAGAAAAAGAACAAAACAGAAACTTGCAGCGGAACGACAAAATATTAATCAAATAAATAGTTCATGAAGCTGTTTTATAAAAAGATTTGATTATACTTATACAATGTATATCAAAGTTACACATACCGTAAAATATAAATTTATGCAGCGGAACTGTATGAATGCAGCGGAATATAATAATAAATAGTAACACAAATCTTCATCTTCGTCCTCCGGAATAAAATCTTCAAATCCTGAAATGCTCGGACTGACCCGAGCGAATTGAAAAGACAAAACACTCGAGTCCGAACTAAAAGATCTTATGTAAGTTAAATCAACGGTAAATAATATGAGTGGAACGGAGTCAGAGATGTTTACGGTATTTGACATCTCCTATCCAGTGTCAAATGTGATTGCAGTAATTTAAGAGATGCTTGGGATTCACATCTCCTAAGGATTCGTTAAACTATTTAATATGTAGTAATATTTCGCTATTATAATAATGTCTAATAGTAAAATAAACTTACATTTTAATAGCAGTAAGGGGTTATCCATATAGCCTTAACACGTAATAATCCCAGTAGTCCATCCAATATCATGGTTCCTCTTGATCGGGAAGCCACTAGAGGATACCACACGGGCTACGGGAGAAATCCAAACCCGTACAACGCGCGATAGGGTAGGTGACACGGCACAACTAGGAAATGCCAGGGTAGATATACCCATTACGCTTCCGGGCCGGTGGTAATGCATAGCGCGCAGCCACCGCCCACCTCGAGCCACACCCTTAAATCAAAAAAATCAAAAGTGGCCACCGAATCAATCCAAAAGTCAGTATAATATCGAAGGAATGTGTCCGATCAAAGGTGTTACCTCATTAGCCCGTCAATCGCTCCTGTTTTAGCCACCTTATGCCAACTCAAGGGAGTCGAGTCCACGTATTTACCTCAAAGGAAATGCCGCCACCATCCTACTTCATTTTGAAATCTCCACCGCATACACGGTTGTTAAAGTGGTTTTCGGAGTTCGCAGTGAGTATGACAACTTCCGATCCCGGTCTCTTTAACAACCAAACGTTATTATAACACCGCGTCCATTTCAAAATAATTTATACTTCAAAACCAGGATATAATATTCGTTTCAAAACCATAAAACGGAATATCATTTTAGTTTAAAAACCAAATCAATATGATATCATTTTAAAATAGTATTTCAAAGTTATAAATTTTTTAAACCAAAGACGTTAAACTATAACACTTCCAAAACGTAATACTTTGAAATTTATAACTTTGAAACATAACTTCCACTCCTTACATGGTTTAGATATTAAAATATTTTATAAAATAGACTAATTTCTTAAATTTCACAAATCAATTCCAAAACAACCCGAATTTCTAAATTTTAAATTTAACCAAATCCCTAAATCATAAATTTCACTTCAATTCGGTTTTCAAATAGGCATTCCAAATTTATCGATTTCAAAACAGATTTGATCCACAAAATAAACCATTTCAAATTCAATATATTTCAAAGCTTAAATATTCAATGTTTCAAAACTAAATTTTATAATTCATATATATATACACCAAATTTACTTTACTATTATTTAGTTTTGAAATACTTGCTTAAGAAATCCAATGTCCTTTAAATAAACTTCAAATTTCGATAACTAAATATTCCTCAATTTATTTAGAGTTGGTATATCACCTTAAACCCGAATTAAGTTATAAAACCATTTTCTTTTAATATCTCAATTTCAATAAATTCCAAATGGATTCTTATTCAATACAACTCTTAATTAAATAAAATCTCAAATCAATTTCAAAACTATGATCTCAACCTTGATTTATAAAATCAATATAAACTCTATATTAAAGTATAATTTAAGTAATTACTTATCCATATTATATTTTAATAAATCAACTTTATTATTTATATTTATTTTATACTTTAAACCAATTTTATACATAGCTTAAAACCAAGAATTTAACTTTATATAAATACCATTTATAAAATATCTAAATCAATATCTCATAAAACCATATATTTCTTTTCAAAACCAAAGAAAAATCATTTAAAAATATTTTTATATATAGACCATGGTGTCTGTATTTAAATTTTCTATCCTATGGTCAAGTGATCCGGATATCTATTATTTCAATCTGTAATTAAAAATAAAATTACGGTTATATCATTTCAAACCGTAATCCCGAATGAAATAAAATAAATCCATAACGAACTGGCAGATTATAATGATTTAAATAAAACATCCATTCATACATCATCCAAATCACACATCCATCACAATCATCATTCAAAACAATCAATCAACATCAATATATAGCAGGTATTTAACAGGCAGTTATATTCAATAATAGATTAATTAACGATTAAATTTTAAATAAATGCAGTTAACTGAGATGTTGATTAAAAATATACGAAATAGTCATAATTAAATTCAAAATCACAACATAAATTAAATTCAATAAACATAAGAAATTTTAGAAGTTGTGAGTGGGTTAAAACACTCACCTTTTGAACTTAAATTGAATTTAAATCCAATTTAAACCCAAAATTTGATCAATCTCAGAATTCATCCAAACCAGCGCCAAAATGTCCGGAATTCCAATACGAAACTAGTGGAGAAAACCACGTGTGAAACCGACTTTGTATGCGAAAGTTATTGATAATTAGAACATTTCGAAGTTTAATTAAAATAAAATAGATAAATAAAAAAAACTGAACTCACCATTGACACGTCAGCTTCTACTATCAATTCATCTCGTATAGAAACCCTAATAGCCGACCTAATATCGCACGCAAGGTTCATGGACCGGAGCTGCCACTCCTCTGACCAATTTCCACCTCTCCAACAACGCCTTCAACCACGATCTGGCCGTGCCACCGTGTTGCACGAACTCCGGCACACCCCCTCCGTTTGGCCGAGCGCCTCAGGCGCCTCCAATTTGCCAACCCCGCCTCTCCATTTGCTGGCTATTTTTGGTGAATCGGTGCGACGGGGAGGCGAACGAACCATAGATCCGAGGTCTTCTCAACTCGTTCTTTGCAATGGCGCTGTCCGATTATCGATTGGCTACAGATCCGCCATTGGAATGACGAAAATCCAATATGAACGGTCACGGTTCAATCTCGATTTCTGGACAAATGTTGATTCCAAACCAAAAACGAATTGAAGATCTGAGATGCGTACATCGAGAGCTTCGATATATAATTTTTCTGAATTTTTTTGAGGAGTTTGAAATTTCAATTTGATTTTTGAATTGCAATCAGATTTGGAATTGTCTGCCATTGAAATGAGGAGGTAAAGAGGAATTATACGCACAAACAAATGAGAACGAGGGACAATTAGGGTTTATAATAGGGTATTTGTAGACAAAGCTGAATAGAATAGATGGACACGATTGATATACGCGGTGAATGATAAAAAAAGACCCGAAAAGCCCGTTTCGACTCCAGAACGAAATTGAGCCAACCCATATATCAAAATTAATGTTTTTAAATATTTTAAATGCGATGGAGCAGGTTTTAAATCCAAATTCCATCGTATGAAGAAGTTATGCTAAATTCAATTTTTTCCAAATTAATTTAAATTGATTTCAATTTCATTGATTTCTAGGCGTTTCGAGTCCGTACGATCAAACGACAAGTCTGATCGCTACGAAACTTGAAATCCTACAATAATTCACCACTTACGGATCCGATGAAATTAGTTTCGTCAAAATCCGAGTCAGTGGCCAAAATGCCTATTTTTACATTATTAAATAAATTAAAAATAAATTAATTAAATCACTTTTCAATTTCAACTCTATAATTAACAAATTTCATCAATTTTAACTTTCTTAATCATTTACACTAATTTAACCAAATTCAAATGTCAATTTAGAGTTGATTAATTTATCAATTTCAGTGTTAAATTTTCAATTTCATTAAATTCACAAATTATAATTTAAATTTTCAATAATCCCATTGAATTTACTTTTCATTCTTATTATTCAATTCATTATTATCCAACGGATGAAATTAACATTGGTTTATGGTTTATTACATTATTATTCTCAAATTTCATCTTAATCTCAATTAACGCAATAATTAAATATTAAATTTCATTTAATTGCAATAAATTCAATTATTAAATTTAAGTTAATAAATCTTTATTCTCACTCCTTTTATTAAACAACCATTATCTTGTAGATAACATTAACGCTTCTATATATCCAATTTCCCTAATGGTTTATAGTTATCAGCTAAATTCATATTAACTTGAAATTAATTATGTTTAATTGCAGTGGATTTAGATCTAATTTAATAGATTAAATAAAGGGGTAAACAATTAATAATTATTACCATTTGCCTAATTTAACCCCATTCCTACTTTATTATCAATTAACAAATATTATAATTTCTTACTAAACATTGATTTTTATTCAATTACCCTTTATTGCGTATTATTACATCAATTTATATAACTTTGAATTCATTCCCAATTTACAATTTCAATCAATCGTAACTTTACAATTTGTTTCTAATAATTTGTATTTCCCTAAATTAGTTACTTATCAACTTGCATAAACCTTATTACCTTTAATGTTACACAATTTTTCTTAGTTCTAATCATCGTAGTATTGAATTTCATTTGCTACAAAATTTCCATTTATTATAAATTTAATTTTGATAAATTGGTTTGTTTCAATTTCCATCCTTTTATTAAGTTCATTACTACTCTAAGTTCTAGTTAACCTTTGTTTAACCTTTCCTTACTTTACTATACTCAAATTTGGCAACTCCTAACATTGTATTACATTCCCCATTAAAGTAACATTTATTTATTTTTATAAAATTTATTTCCAATTCCATCAACTAATTAAACAATTAACTTATAGTAATTGTTTACAAGCCAAGGTTACACTTAACTTCATCCTGCTTCAACCAATTATTGTAATTACCTACATAATACCGAATTCAGTCAATTACTATAAATTATATACAAATTCTTTTATTTACACCACCCTTACACTTATTTACTTATTTTAAATTTTATACACAAGTGCAATAATTTACGCTATTTCACTTTTATTGATTTCACTTCAATTGTCAACAATTGGTTTTTTTATAACCATTGCTACAATTCATTCTTAACATTTACATCAATAAAAATTATTAATTTTTTCTTCTATCTCTCTCTAAATTAAATTACAAAGATCTAATTAAATCAACCAATTTATTTATCAGAATTTACGGGTCGTTATACTCTCCACCACTCAAAACTTTTGATCATCGAAAAGGAGAAAAGAAAGGAAAAGAAAGAATTAAGAAATCATTATATCCTACTTAAAATATTAAATTTATAAACAAATAAATTTACAATTAATTAATTTAAATAAAATATACCAATTTATAACCAAAAAATCTTTTTATACTTAAATTAATAAAGTTTGGAAAAAACTTTCAGAATATTTTCAAGTCCAAAATTTTCGAAAAATTTCGACAGAGTCTCCTTTGTATGGAGAGACTCGGGAGAAAATATAATATCAAATATAACAATATATAACATATATTTTCCAAAGTAATATATCCCTACACGGGAAAAATAATATAATAGCGCTATAAACCGTAATTCGAACAACGTACCTATTTGTCGGGCAAATAACGCTTATTTATGAAACCAAAAGCGTAGCAATTGCTTCCATAACCTGTATTTCACTTATATAATATAAAAGAGTTAATAATTATATAAAATGAAATATCAAAGTCGTTTCAACCACTAACAAACAAATCAATATAGCAACAATCACTTGCAACAAGACATACAACCATCACATAGAATCAATACAAATCGATCATTTATTCATATCAAACAAAACAATAGTTGTTTGGGTTCAAAGACTTTAAATTGTACAGAATGAAGAATAAACTACTAAGTGCATCAATTACTCAACAGTCTTAGATGAAGCTAAATAGATTACTCATTCATCTAAACAATTTTAAAGTATCCTTTCCCAAAAAACCATAAACCAAACAAATAACGATTTCAAACAACAGATTAAGTTTATCCTTATTAATTCCACTCACACATTTGTTGTTTGATTTCTTTTTTATTCATATAATGGTTTATCTTTTTATTTTACATTTATTTCTTGCAAAATTTCCCGTTTTATTGCATTGCATTCGTTCACTTCTCAATTTCATTTATTTTCATTCATTTATCCATAGTATTCATATTTTAATTCAATTTCTTTGCGTATTAATTCATTTACTTAAGTTTATAATCTTATATTTACAAAACTTACTTCCTATTACTTTTATTACAATAACACTTCAATTATAACTTAAGTTCACAACAATTACAACATCAATCCTTATTTATTAAAGAATTTCATTGAATACTTTCATTACTTCAAAAAAATTTCTTGTATAATATTCTATTACATTTCCTTATTAAACATTGTAGCTTTTATTATTTGGTAAGTTATATATATATATATATATATATATGCTTTTAAGTATGTAATTGAGGGTAATACAAGTTTTCTCATTTCTTTTAATTTAATTTAATGTTCAATACTCATATCCTTTGTCTTATAAGTTACAAATTTCAAACTTCTTTTAATTTTATTTATAACTTATCATTTAATCTCTTATTTTAATTAAATGTTCCAATTATTAATTAGCTATATTCCATTTCACTACAATAACTAAAACTATTAAATAACGGAAACTTAAGAATTAAATACCGGGTTTTATTAAAAATCATTTTAAAATAATAGATAGATGTATATACTGGCAATATATATATCTAATTATATTTAAAACAATTTAAAATTTATATTTATTTATCAAAATAAGTCTGTAGTAAAACTACTACAGTGGCCTTCCCACTTTGAAACTCGAAAATGAACGTCGATGATGCATGCACTCATCACCAAAATTATTTTCCAGTGACAGAGAGGGGAGTACATAACTTATTTCTTTTCAAAATTTCTTTAAAACAATTCTTTCAAATTATATTGAAATATTTATATTAGAAAAACTTCTAATATATTATTACTATATTCCAAAATCATTCGAAAGAAGGTTTCAAAACCCCGAAATTTAAGTTCTAAATTTCCAATTTTCATTTATTTTATTTCAATCTTACTTCAACAATTATTTATAAATTTTATTACCTAAAAACCAATACATTGCAACCAAATATGTATGTCATTTATAAAATTTATTTTATATATGTAGAAAATATAATAGGAAAAATTATTTCACTCACCTATATTTCAAAACAAATATTGTGTCGGTCTGTCCTATTAAGTGTTTAGAAATCCTTATTGATGTCATAGCGTCCCATGCACCAACCAGAATCTATAAATACAAAACGGAACAAATTAACACAATATTAAAACCTTTTATAACACTAACAGATACGCTCTCTCTCATACACACACTCACACACACACACACACACACACACACACTCAGTGACTCATCATAGGGTATTACAACCCTATTAACAAAGAGTCTAACCCCATAAAGCTAAGGTTTATTGCTAAACCAAAGCTCTGATACCAGATGCAACGTCCCGCCTTTTGTACGCTTTAAATCGACGATAAACCACACACGTCGGACTTAAACCATACAGAAGAGCAGATTGTTATAGGGTTAATAAGAAAAGGAAGAGAAAGAAAAACATAATCTTGCAGCGGAACGACAAAATATAATAATCAAATAAACAGTTCATGAAGCTGTTTTACAAAAACATTTGATTATACTTATACAATGTACATCAGAGTTACACATACCATAAAATATAAATTTATGCAGTGGAAAAGTATGAATACAGTTCATCATAGGGTATTACAACCCTATTAACAAAGAGTCTAACCCCATAAAGCTAAGGTTTATTGCTAAACCAAAGCTCTGATACCAGATGCAACGTCCCGCCTTTTGTACGCTTTAAATCGACGATAAACCACACACGTCGGACTTAAACCATACAGAAGAGCAGATTGTTATAGGGTTAATAAGAAAAGGAAGAGAAAGAAAAACAGAATCTTGCAGCGGAACGACAAAATATAATAATCAAATAAACAGTTCATGAAGCTGTTTTACAAAAACATTTGATTATACTTATACAATGTACATCAGAGTTACACATACCATAAAATATAAATTTATGCAGTGGAAAAGTATGAATACAGTGGAATATAATAAAAAATAATAATACAAATCTTCGTCTTCGTCCTCCAGAATGAAATCTTCAAATCCTGAAATGCTCGGACTTACCCGAGCGAATTGAAAAGACAAAACACTCGAGTCAGAACTAAAAGATCTTATGTAAGTTAAATCAACAGTAAATTATATGAGTGGAACGGCGTCAGAGATGTTTACGGGATTTGACATCTCTTATCCAGTGTCAAACGTGAGTGCAGTAAATTAAGAGATGCTCGGGATTCACATCTCCTAAGGATCCGTTAAATTATTTACTATGGAGTAATATTTCGCTATTATAATAATGTCTAATAGTAAAATAAACTACTTTTTAATAGCATTAAGGGGTTACCCATATAGCCCTTAACACGTAATAGTCCTAGTAGTCCATCCAATATCATGGTCCCTCCTGATCGGGAAGCCACCAGAGAATACCACATGGGCTACGAGAGAAAACTAAACTCGTACAAGGCGCGATAGGGTAGGTGACACGGCACAACTAGGCAATGGCAGGGTAGATATACCAATTACGCTTCCGGGCCGGTGGTAACGCGTAGCGCACAGCTACCGCCAACCTCGAGCCACACCCCCAACCATAAAAATCAAAAGTGGCCACCGAATCAATCCAAAAGTCAAAGTATAATATCGAAGGGATATCCGATCAAAGGTTCTACCTCATTAGCCCATCAATCGCTCCTATTTTAGCCACCTTATGCCAACTCATGGGAGTCGAGTCCACGTATTTACCTCAAAGGAAACGTTGCCACCATCCTACTTCATTCCGGAATCTGCACCACGAACACGGTTGTTAAAGTGGTTTTCGGAGTTGGCAGAGAGTATGACAACTTCCGATCCCGGTCTCTTTAACAACCAAACGTTATTATAACACCACGGTCATTTCAAAATAATTTATACCTCAAAACCAGGATATAATATTCGTTTCAAAACCATATAAATACGATATCATTTTCGTCTAAAAACCAAATCAATATGATATCATTTTAAAGCCATAGTATTTCAAAGTTATAAAATTTTGAAACCAAAAACTTAAAACTATAGCACTTCCAAAACGTAATACTTCGAAATTTATAACTTTGAAACATAACTTCCACTCCTTACATGGTTTAATATTAAAATATTTTATAAAATAAACTAGTTTCTTAAATTTCACAAATAAATTCCAAAACAACCCGAATTTCTAAATTTTAAATTTAACCAAATCCCCAAAACATAAATTTCACTTCAATTCGGTTTTCAAATAGGCCATTCCAAATTTATCGATTTCAAAACAGATTTGATCCGCAAAATAAACCATTTCAAATTTAATATACTTCAAAGCTTAAATATTTTCATACACACACACCAAATTTACTTTACTATTATTTACTTTTTAATTATTTGCTTATGAAATCCAATATCCTTTAAATAAACTTCAAATTTCAATAACTAAATATTCCATAATTTATTTAGACTTGGTATATCACCTTAAACCCGAACTAAGTTATAAAACCATATTCTTTTAATATCTTAATTCCAATAAATTCTGAATGGATTCTTATTAAATATAACTCTTAATTAAATAAAATCTCAAATCAATTTCAAAACTATCATCCCAACCTTGATTTATAAAATCAATATAAACTCTATATTAAAGTATAATTTAAGTAATTACTTATCCATATTGTATTTTGACAAATCAACTTTATTATTTAAACTTATTTTACACTTTAAACCAATTTTATACATAGCTTAAAACCAAGAATTTAACTATATATAAAATACCATTTATAAAATATCCAAATCAATATCTCATAAAACCATATATTTCTTTTCAAAACAAAAGAAAAATCATTTAAAAATATTTTTATATATAGACCACGGTGTCTGTATGTAAATTTTCTATTCATGGTCAAGTGATCCGGATATTTATCATTTCAATCCGCAATTAGAAATAAAAATTACGGTTATATCATTTCAAACCGTAATCCCGAACGAAATAAAATAAATCCATAATGAACTGGCAGATTATAGTGATATAAATAAAACATCCATTCTCCATCATCCGAATCACACATCCATCACAATCATCATCTAAAACAATCAATCAACATCAATATATAACTGATAATATATAATAGGTATTTAACATGCAGTCATATTCAATAATAGATTAAATAACGATTAAATTTTAAATAAATGCAGTTAACTTAGATGATGATTAAAAATATACGAAACAGTCATTATTAAATTCAAAATCACAACATAAATTAAACTTAACAAACATAAGAAATTTTAGAAGTTGTGAGTGGGTTAAAACGCTCACCTTTTGAATTTAAAATTTAAATCCAATTTAAACCAAAAATTTGATCAATATCAGAATTCGTCCAAACCCGCGCCAAAATGTCCGGTATTCCAATACGAACTAGCGGAGAAAACTACGCGTGAAACCGACCTCGTATGTGAAAGTTATTGATAATTAGAACGTTTCGAAGTTTAATTAAAATAAAATAGATAAATAAACAAAACCGAACTCACCATTGATACGTTAGCTTCTACTATCAATTCATCTCATACAGAAACCCTAACGGCCGACCCAATATCACACACACACTTCACAGACCGGAGCCGCCACTCCTTTGACCAATTTCCACCGCTCCTACAGTGCTTTCCAGCACGATCTGGCCGTGCCAACGTACTGCACCCGTTCGGCCAAGAGCTTTAGCCGCCTCCAATTCGCCAACGCCACCTCTCCATTTTCTGGCTATTTCTGGTGAATTGTTGCGATGTGGAGGCGAACGAACCCTAGATCCGAGGTCTGCTCAACTCTCTCTTTGCAATGGCGCTGTCCAATCGTCGATTGGCTACAGATCCGCCATTGGATCGACGAAAATCCAATATGAACGGTCACGGTTCAATCTCGATTTCTAGACAAACAATGATTCAAAACCAAAACGAACTGCAAATCTGAGATGCGTACATCGAGAGCTTCGACGTATAATTTCTCTGTATTTTTTTGAGGACTTTGAAATTTCAATTTGATTTTTGAATTGCGATCAGATTTGGAATTGTTTGCCATTGAAATAAGGAGGTGAAGAGGAATTGTACGCATAGACAAATGAGAGTGAGGGACAATTAGGGTTCATAATAGGGTATTTATAGACAAAGCTGAATAGAATAGATGGACACGATTGATATACGCGTTGAACGATAAAAAAGGGCCCGAATTGCCCGTTTCGACTTCGGAACGAAATTGGGTCAACCCATATATCAAAATTGATGTTTTTAAATAATTTAAATGCGATGGAACAGGTTTCAAATCCAAATTCCATTGTATGAATAAGTTATGCTAAATTCAATTTTTTCCAAATTAATTTAAATTGATTTCAATTTCAGTGATTTTTAGGCGTTTCGAGTCCGTACGATCAAACGACAAGTCCGATCGCTACGAAACTTGAAATCCTACGATAATTCACCGTTACGAATCCGATGAAACTGGTTTCATAATCAGTGGCCAAAATGACTATTTTTACATTAATTAAATAAATAAATTAAATCACTTTTCAATTTCAACTCTAATTAACAAATTTCATCAATTTTAACTTTCTTAATCATTTACACTAATTTAACCAAATTCAAATATCAATTTAGAGTTGATTAATTTATCAATTTCAGTGTTAAATTTTCAATTTCATTATATTCACAAATTATAATTTAAATTTTCAATAATCCATTGAATTTACTTTTTATTCTTATTATTCAATTCGTTAGTATCTAACGGATGAAACTAACATTGGTTTATGGTTTATTACATTATTATTCTCAAATTTCATCTTAATCTCAATTAACGTAATAATTAAATATTAAATTTCATTTAATTGCAATATATCCAATTATTAAATTTAAGTTAATAAATCTTGATTCTCACTCTTTTTATTAAATCAGCCATTATCTTATGGATAACTTTAAGGCTACTATATATCGAATTGCCCTAATGGTTTATAGTTATCAGCTAAATTCATATTGACTTGAAATTAATTACGTTTAATTGCAATGGATTTAGATCTAATTTAATAGATTAAATAAATGGGTTAACAATTAATAATTATTACCATTTGCCTAATTTAACCCCATTCCTACTTTATTATCAATTAACAAATATTATAATTTCGTACTAAACATTGATTTTTATTCAATTACCCTTTATTGTGTATTATTACATCAATTTATATAACTTTGAATTCATTCCCAATTCACACATTTCAATCAATCATAACTTTACAATTTGTTTCCAATAATTGGTATTGCCCTAAATTAGTTACTTATCAACTTGCATGAACCTATTTACCTTTAATATTACACAATTTTTCTTAGTTCTAATCATCGTAGTATTGAATTTCATTTGCTACAAAATTTCCATTTATTATAAATTTGATCTCAATAAATTGGTTTATTTCAATTCCTATCCTTTTATTAAGTTCATTACTACTCCAAAATCTGGTTAATCTTTGTTTAACCTTTCATCACTTTACAATACTCAAATTTGAAAACTCCTAACATTGTATTACATTCCCCATTGATATAACATTTATTTATTTTAATAAAATTTATTTCCAATTCCATCAACTAATTATACAGGTAACTTATAGTAATTGTTTACAAGCCAAGGTTACACTTAAGTTCATCCTGCTTCAACCAATTATTATAATTACCTACATAATACCGAATTCAATCAATTACTATAAATTATATACAAATTCTTTTATTTACACTACCCTTACGCTTATTTACTTATTTTAAATTTTATATACAAGTGCAACAGTTTACGCTATTTCACTTCTATTGATTTCACTTCAATTGTCAACAACTGATTTTTTTTATAACCATTGCTACAATTCATTCTTAACATTTACTTCAATAAAAATTATAATTTTTTTTTCTATTTCTCTCTAAATTAAATTACAAAGATCTAATTAAATCAACCAATTTATTTATCAAAATTTACGGGTCGTTATAGTGAGTATATTGGAAAAGGGTTTCAAATGCGCCTATAATGAATAAAATTCTATCTCAAAAGTCAATCTTCCCTATGATACATAACAATATATCGATTATGAGTAATCGAACTTTGTTGGACAAAGAACGATTGATGGTGAATGAAGTTGAGTTAACTTCTTACATTTAGGATGTATACTTAAAAGTACATTAGTTAAACTTAATTTCACTTGAAGCATAGTATATGAGACCATACATGATAAAAGTTTATAAGAAACCCCTACTATATTTCCTAGGTCAAGGAGTTGATATGTTGCGTGATTCAATAAGGTGCCCGTAAGATTCGTTCATGAGGGATCTTGTGTGGACCATCCCAAAGGAGTTTGTCACCAATTAATATTGATTGACTAATTTATCTTATGAACATAAGTTTCATAAACTTAAAATCAAATCAGTTATATATATATAAGGCAACTCATAAAATGTTTATGGATACCCATTTCATTACATCGAGAAACAATCATTTTTTCAAGAAGCACCAACTTTGTGATGAAGGAATTTATTTCAAAAATTATATGTTGTAAAATAGATTTGGATACAATCCAAAAATAAAATTAATTGTGAAGGATGAAATGAAGTTAAACAAGCCTAAATGGAAAAGCAATATTAGAATGTCTAACTAGAATTCTCGAAAAGGTGAAATTTTGGGCTTCTTAGCAATGTCGAGAATAGAATTTTCTCAATTGTCATCGAAAGTATTAAAACCATCATATGGTACGATATGAAAATCCTAAATAGATTCCAAATACAGTATCAAAATATGATTTAATTTTTGTACCCAAAGGAATATGATCCATGGGCTGCAAATGTGTCTTTAAGAAGAAGAGCAATTCAGATAGAATAAAGTAATCAACATTTATAAGAATAAAATTGTAAGTTTCCATTGCTGAAATTAGCGTAACAGATTCTTCATTCTAAATATTAAGTTAATTTGGATTTTCTCGCTAAATTATCATTTGGTATGATTTTGAGTTTTGGTACATATATATTAGAACAGAAAATTATGGGTAATGATTTAGCATAGAAAGTTTACACATAAAAACCAACATGTCTCGAGGTTAATGGGAGCGATATTGAGTGTGGGTTTTGGATATGATCTAAGAATAGATATAAAAGTATCGTTCGTTAAGCATCATAGTTAAATAACTATTTTCATTGAAATATCAAATAGTTTGATTTTCAATCAAAATACAGAGGATGTGTGTCTGTAAGAAAGAATATCAAAGGTAATAAAATATTTGTTAAACTACAACTACACAACAACTTATGATTTTTAGTGATGTACCCTTGTTAAAATCATTTTAGATTGTTGTATAGTTCTAGATATAGGATTTGAAATGACATCTTTTATAATGGGTATAGAATTATATCGAGAGTATCCAAAGTGATATACACACAAAAAATTTAGTATGGAGCATGTAAGACAAATTCCTATGCATTGGTAACAGGGATTATCATAGATAATGTATTGTCTACAATATCACATATATTTAATAAACAAAAGAAAGTATCAAGTCCGTATTGAGATTGCCAAATGATAGTTTAGAGTATTCTTGATTATTTAAAAAATACTAGAGAATTGTTTATAGAAACAACGAATTCATTATGAAGAAGTTTTCGGACTCAAACTTCGTAAGTGGTATCAAGCATAATATGTCAATCCTAAATTAATGATCAACCTTAGTTATGGAACCTTAAATTAGAAATATTTCAAACAAGAGGTTATGTTTGATTCAACCAAAAGGCCAAATACACAGCCTTGAATAACACACAAATATATATATATATATATATATATATATATATATATGCGTGTGTGTGTGTGTGTATATATTGCACAAATTTATAATTGAGTAGGGTGATTCCAAATGTTAAGAATCACATAACATTGCTATGCAATAACAATGTTGCAATTTGGATTGCGAAAGAATTTAGACTTTACCAGAAGTCAAGAATATGTTCTAAAATATTCCATATGATAAAGGTAGTTTATCAATATCGAAGAGATTTTATTGATGTATTAAGTAATTAAACAATAAAACATATTCATTCGCTAAGGACTATCTCGATTAGTTTTGAGAAAACAGATCAGAGGAACAAGAATAAGATTTCATAATTTACCCCAAGTGCAAGTGGGAGAACAAATAGAGTTAAGGGTAATCCCCAAGTGCAATTAAAAAATTATTACATATATCTAACTTCGTGGCTGATCTAGTTCATAATAACGATATTCGATTTCTGTTATATACTTTGTTAAAAGTGATATAATTAGTTAAGCAATTAATTTAAAATATATAAATAAGAAAATCCTTGAATGAAATGTTATGCGATTGCAATTGCAAATAGATGCAATCATGAGTAAATTTCACAATATATAATAACATTTTATTTTATATATTTCTGGTTAAGATGTTTCAAGAAAGGATATCGATACATCTGTCGAGCAGAGTACGTAACACTCTCCAAATGTATCGTAGTGTATTATTCATGGCTGCCGGGACCACTAATGGGTTTCGTATTTATAGTTATTGGATAACTATATAATGGCTCACTCTTGAGTTTCCTGTTGGTTAATAACAAAGGTCAAATAGGAAATCTCGAAGTGAAGATATTACATAGTTCCATCGACTTGAGAGTACTATTGAATTTCAATTTGGATACTCCACTTTTATCATAGTAAAATATTACATTTCATCAATCTAATGGCTATAGTTAGGTTCGAGTTGATGCATTAAAAGTGAAACAATATTCAATAGAGAATTTATCTCCTTGGTTATATTAGGTTAGCATCACAGTCAAATGTAGTCAACTCAAAGTCAAAGTCTCGAGCTAGGGTAGTATAGTTATTAATAAATGTTATTATTGAACCAAAGACTTTGTTTAAGGACTACTCGAGTCGATTATGGATGATATTGAAAGTTTGACCAAAACCAAATTTTACAAGTCCTAAAGTGGTATAGTGTTGACGAAGAGAATTAATGTAAGTAATCATTACAAATAATTATCGCTTAAAATTATAAAATTAAATTTTACCAATAAAGATTTATAAGCAATAAATTCAGCCAAACTATCACTCTACTGGCTAAGATGATGAATGAACATTAATTTTCAAATAGTTTGATACTAATCGTTGACTGAATTTAGACATACGAGTTGCACAATCGTATTTGTGATTTGTTCTAAATACCACACGATTTATTTAATTTATAATTGTTATAAACTAATTGATTAATTAATATTTATGAAATATTAAATGATTATTTATTTAATGTATTAAGTTCCTTTAGTATATTTTGGGTGTCATTAGCAATTAATTGGGTGCGTAAGTAAAAGCTATATATGCATGTGTTGACATATGTTATCGATATGCATTCAAATACGATTTAAATGATACTAACTACTAAGCAGGTTTAGAGTACATGATTGCCCATTTAGCCTTTGTTATGGCCAACCATGAAGTGGGAAGGTGGGATTTGAATTCTAGATCTAGATCTGAATATTTGGTAAAATGAGACATAGTAAAAGAAGAGGAATTTGTCTCCACTTCTCTCTCTGTTTAAACCAAGCTAGCCTTTGCATGTTCTTTTCTTATTTCCTCCCCCACTTACCTAAGTCGTATGCTTCTTCCCTCTATCACCCATGGCTAAAAATACATGAATCCAATTGCATCAAATCTAATAAAAATAGTGGTACTTTAAGCCGTTGCAACGTTAGGAGCTCGATTCAAGGTGGATCAGAAGAAGGCATCAATAAACATGTGAATTATAGGCAACATTTCATTATGTATATTGTTTGTTTAATTTTATATAATATAGATATATTCATTGTATACCACCATATATATACACACACGCACACGCACACACACACACACACACATATATATATATATATACACACACACATATATGTATGTGTTTATGCCATATTTGTTCATATGATATTTTAACGTGTAAATATGAATACAAATACATACAACTTAAATATGTATATATGTGTATATATATATATATATGTGTGTGTGTGTGTGTGTGTAACGGTTTTTGGCAATGATGATTTAATATTTATAATTAATATTTTATTACAAAATATAATTTTAAATTTAAACCATGGTTATTTATTTACTCATTTACATGTATATTGAAATTAGATTAAAAAGATATATGTCCATTATTTTTGATTAAAAAGATATTTTCATCAAAATATATATTTATGATATATATTTCAATATTGTATAAAATAATAATGGTTATTTTAAATTTTTAAATACATGTATATATTTAAATTTAATATATACTATAAAATTGGTTTCATAATTTTTTGGTTATTTCTTTTGGCAATTTAAATTTTATAAAAAAATTATTGGCTCAAATCTAGTGTATGTATATATTGAAATTTTATAAAATTCAAAATTTTGAAATGTTTAAAGACTAATACATATATGTGTGTGTGTGCATGGAAAATAGGCATAAGGACAAACTTTAAAAAAAATTAGACTGAAAGAAAATAAGTTTCATTTTTGGGCTGAAGGACAAACTTTGAAAAAAAATTAGGCTAAAAGGCAATACTAATTAACTGGCATTTTGTACAATGTAAAACTGAATATAATACTAGTTATAAATAACATTTTGTATAATGTAAAAACTATATATAACGCTATTTATAACTTTGTCCTTCAGTCTAATTTTTTTCTGAAAGTCTGTCCTTCAGTCCAAAAATAAAACTTGGCATCTTTTAGTCTAATTTTTTTTTAAATTTTTTCCTCCTCCCTAATTCCCTCTATATATATTATATATAATTTGTAAATTATTTATTACATAATATATATTCACACATACTTTACAACAAAATACTCTTTCTACAACGGGCACTTTTCGTTGTAATAGGTGTTTAACAATGGGCTTGCAACTGTCGTAATACACAGAGTTGGTTCATTTTGCAAGACTTCTCGTCCTTGTAATAGGATCTTTTATATCTGGTTTTTGCCTATTGCAATACGATATTTTCCAACTATTTTTTCCCATTGCAATAGGATCTTTTACAATTGTTTTTGCCTATTTCAGTGGAACCTTTTACAATTTTTTTGGCCTGCTACAAAAGGGTCTTCTATAACAGTTTTTGCCCGTTGTTAAAAAATTCAAATGAGAAAAAATTTATAAATATTATTACATTGCACTCATAAATTTAAAATTAGTTTTCTATTAAAACAAAAATATTGTACCAATAACAAGCATATTCATTCATATCTACTAAAAATAACAAAAAGAATTTATATTTCTAAGTTCCAAAAAGATTCTTGTATTCTTAGTCTCTTATAGTACCGAACATATAGAAGAAATACATATACCTATCAATACAATGGAAATATAATTAATATAGAATTAATTTGACTTTGTGCATGCATTGACCCTTCAACTTTAGCAGCTTTAACCATAACATAAGTTCTTTCAGTAACTACTTGTTCATAAAAATCACGATCCAAGAAAGGTTTGGATTACAAACAATAGGAAAATGCAGCAATAACATAAATATTTCACATAACATAGTACATACAGAAGTTTTCACATAACATAAACATCTCAAGTAGGATGTGCCAGGTTGTTTGTTGATTATATTCCATAGGGAAGTATCCATACCTGGAAATTTTTTGTGTTTTGAGAAGAAAGACACTGTAGGAATTAAATGGTGTTAATGCAAAAATGATAATATATTACCCAGTCTCAAAAACGAATACGAGTTAGAAAGGACCATAATTTTTTAGCAAACGGATATCATACAAATATGACCAACATAATACAATATAATTATAGCAATATTAAAAATGAAATAATGTACCTTATACTTTGAATAACTTGATCAAGAGTTTCCGCACCTACATCACTTTTTGTAATTGTGGCAGTATCCAACAGTCCATCAACAATTAATGGCGTCCATTCAGGGAACTATATCCTCATTGAATAGACACCCTATAGAAAAGCAACTACTATGTTTGTTGCTTGAATATTAAATAAACTACTACTAATTATATGTTCGGCAACCTAAGCTAAATAATACTAGAGATACTTCTAGCAATAACATATCATTACGGTAAATGTTGACTAGCATTGAATCAATAACTGAGATTGGAAAAAGTTAGTTCAAACTTCAAAAGTATACTGGAAAGATGTAACTAGTCATAGCTGCAAGATGGTAACTCCGTATAGCTGAAAATTATGTTTTGCTAATTAAAAGAAAGAAAAGTATAGAGGTTTAACATCATTTACACAAAATGCTTCTCCAAAATCAGAACTACCAGTGAAGAGCACCAAATGTTTGATAGAAACATTAAAAAAAAGAGCGAAGAATGTAACAATTGCATCATCTAAATAAATTAAAAGGAAAACTTAACATTATTTATCTATATGTATCACAATATAATAGGTTTAAACTATCTATTCTACAGGATTGATGAATACTTGAGATGAAAACATCGAGATAGAAACTTCATGATTTCATGCAGATATGAAACTAAAGACCGAACGTAGCAATGAATTCCAAACAAAATATACGGACGAGTCTTGTGGCACATGTTTTGCGCGTGATGATAACACATGCTTCGTGAATAAATTGTTTTTGTTTACAAATTATATATTTTAACATACTTAAGAGAAATAATTTTCTTAAATATGTAGCCATATTTTTGCGTGGGAATCATGTGTAACTAATTTGAATTTCACTTCTAAGTTGGAACATTTAATATTTTGTTGGGTTGAATTTTTGTTTCTGTTATCAATTTTAAGGTGCGAAAACGTGTAGGAAGTTTATTTATTGGATCATATATTTAAACGACACTAAGTTTGGTAATATATGTAGGAAAGCGTATTGAATTTGTAAAAAAGTATAGTTGTTAGATCATATTTTTAAGTGATAGTAACATTTTGTAATATCTATAGAGATGCATTTATAAAAGTTTACGCTGATAGCAAAAACAGGAAAAAAAACCGATAAGATAATAAAATTTAATTATATTTTTTTTAAATTTTTGAATGATATATTACCACTTCAGAAGTAAATTTATCACCTCAACCATAATCGCCTTTTGACGGGGATTTTTTATCATCATTTGTTGATCTATGGACTGTACATTATCTTCCGTTGAAGATGCTTTTGAACAATATCATCTTTTTGAGTCGACATTTGCATATCAGAGTGTTTAATCTCCATTGGTTGGTTGATAAATTACGTCGTATGTTGAAATTAATTTTTTAATATACAGATTAAATAATAATAACATGACGACTGACATGTGCTTTTGAACATTTTTTATAGGAAGCATAATTTTTATGCATATTTAAAAATAAAAAATAACATGAAAAAAGAATAAATTTTCATCGATCGGTTGATTTTATGTTTGTAGATAATATGTAATCATGATATTGTTTTGAGAATACACAATGCAATGCACTTAAAAAAATAATACAAACTAATTCTGAAAAGTGCAAATTACCTTTTTAATATAAACAAAAGTGTCGAAGTTACAGTCGCGGAAATGATGTTTTTTCCAGTAGAATACGATTGAATATTTTTTTAAAATAACATGAAAAAAGAATAAATTTTCATCGGTCGGCTGATTTTTGTAATATGTAATCATTATATTATTTGAGAATACATAGAGTAATGTACTTAAATAAACAATACAAACAAATTTTAAAAAGTGCAAATTACCTTCTTTATACATGTAGAAGCTGCAGTCATAGAAATGATTTTTTTCTTCTTCTATAGAATAAGATTACTATAGTGTAAAGGATGCTTTTAGTGGTATAATTACACTACCTGAAGCTGTGATATTGAAGGTTAGTGACGGAAAACAACTTAATAAAGCATGTCCAAAAAGAAACAGTGATGGTGGGAGATCTGAATGGAGGTGACAGGAGAGTGAAGTGGAAAAGGAATGGGGTGGAAAGAAATATGAATATAGATGGATAAAGTAAGTGATATTTATGGGTACATATTTCTAGAATGCTATATTTGTGTTATGAAGTTTGAATATTTCTCCGTCATACCGATTAAGGGTTATGGATATGCATGCTACGTCTATTTTAACTCATCTGCAATATCTTAGCTCATTCATTGGTTCTGAAATTTTTGGATCAAGGTGAGAGAAAAAAATTACAGTTTAGAGAAATTTTAACTGACTGATATTGTTAAATATTGTATAATGTTATACATGATATATACTACTGAGTGATATCTAATTTACTCTAATAGGTTTCTTATTGAAAAGTTAATAGAGCAGTATCATTGTTATACATATAACACGTCATATTTACAGTTTGCAAACAGAATTGTATAACATCATATGGTTGGTGCATTTAATTTTGCTATGTGTTTATTCTCATAATTGCATAACGTTATATCAGCCACTTACTTGATGGTGCAGTAAATTGATATAGTAATGGAATTATTGAATTAATGCTAATTAATGCTTATTAACTCCACTTTCCAACATTTTATTCCTCTGCCCTTAAATCTATTTTTACACTCATAAAGTTTCTCATACATATACGTTTTGATATTTATATCATTTATTCACAGTTTAATGCATAAACTTGAAATTCATAAATCTCTAAATATGGTATACAATAATTCAAGATATATATATTCATTTGTTTAAATTAATTAATCAGAATCAACTAATTAAATCGCTTTCAACATTGTAAAACCATTTCCGTTTTAAAATTGTATCATTTATTAACAGTTTAATGCATGACCTTGAAATTCATAAATATCTATATATGGTACATAATAAATCAATATATAATCATTTGTTTAAATTAATTATACATTAACATATATTATTTCTAGGTCCCGTACAAAGGAAAATTTGGAAAATTCATGGTGGGACCAAAAGTTTGCGCTTCCAACCCAATTATTAATAAAGATGTGAACATAGCCGCTTGTGTGGCTCGACTATTGATTGCCCTAGCAAATAACCAAAATTGTAGGAACCAAACTTTGTAACAATGCTGTAACAACCCGGAATTTGACGGCATATTTTAATAAATATTTAATCTAATTTAAATGAAATACAAGTTTTTTAAATTATAATCTGATGAAATCTTAATTATTTACCAGTTATATATGTGACTGTAAAGAAATTTTGGATTTGAAAATTTAAAATGGAATCTTTTAAAATTATTTATAACAGAATCTCTCTTATTCAATAAAAATGAAGGACTCTATATTTTTATTCTTTGATAATATACATATGAATACAGTTGTAATTTTTAAAATGATAAAGCTTAAAAAAAATAGACAGACATAGTAATATTAAACAGAAACATGGAAATCTAAAACATAAGTATAAAACAATATAAATGATTATAAGCATAAACATACAAAACAAGTATAAAACATAATTATAAATTATAAAGTGTAACTAAAGTGATAAATATACAACTATAAATTATAACTTGAAATCTAAACATACAAATATATGTTATGAATCAGTGTTTGATAATTAAACTACAAATAGGATAAATTTAGAAATCATAACCATAATAATCATACATGAACAACATAAATAAAATAAGATTAATACTAACAATGGCTATGTTAAGTTTACTCAATATATAAATATAGGGTAAGTTAGCCTGAAACATTAACCTATGAAACCCATTCACACAATGCATAATTTTTAATAAAGATCATATCAAGTTGCTATTGAAAAAGTGTGCAAAAGAGTCAAGTATACAAATTAAATATATTTATGCATAATCTTTTACATACCTATGTCTTTGTCCAGAAAAGTAAAATAAAACAGATCTTTGTCTTGTACAAAAATAGCAAAAAAATCTGAAACATTAATTACATGTTATCATAAATGAAGCATAAGCATTAATTAGATGTAAACAAATATAAAAACATGCATTTAAGGTTAGCACAACTTCTTGTTCAAGTAAAGTACTGCATCCGAAATTTTATGATAATTTCCTTCTGTTGTGTAGAATACTTAGCCAATTAAAAGCATGGCAATACAAATAAAAACTGCCTAGATACAACCCATACTGTTCAGTTACTTCTATTTATATTTCATTCTAGTTTAATTCATTCATTTCAGACATAATAGAAGTAAACTGAGATAAGAAAGAAGAAAAAAAATATAAACAATATCTATACTTTGCAAACTCAATAAAATTCAACAGCAAAACAAGGGAGAAGCTTTTCTGGAAATTCAACTGCAGCCTTTCAACATATTACTTTCTGTTCAACAAATATTTTGGTGAGTAAACTTACCTATTTTCAATTTAAACTTGTATCTTTAGCTTACAATTGGTATGTGCTTTGATATCTGCTTGAATAATAGCCCTGAGTACTTTCTGTTGTTCTGGTAGCATATGTAGTTGTTCTTTAGAAATTTTGAGTATTTGAACAAAGTAAGCAAAGAAATTTGTAAACACTTGATCATATAGATGTTTTAAACTTAGTATTGATGCTAATTTAATTTGTTTATCCAAAAATCAAAGGTCTGCAATCTTTGTTGAAGTTTTACAGTATTTTATAAATACTGTTATTTCAAGTTACAGGTAAAAGGAATCAAAGGATCAAAATTCGAATGTTTCAATTTGTAAATTCAATAACATATTTTGATTTCATACACATAGTTAGGATTTTTAACATAAAAATTATGATTTTTAAGCAAAGATAATAAGAGCGGTTTTTAAAGAAAGCCGAAATAGATTTTTGTCAATATCCGTTGATTGAATTTTGATTTCTGAAATTTAGTATGAAGCAACGTTAAAGTTGTATTGACACAAGAAAAATGTCAAAATAATTTTCGAATGTATAGATTGTTAGTTTTAGGTAAAGGTAGGGTTTAGTTCACGTTTTCTGATGGGTCTGTTTGCTCGATGGTTTCATCATCATGGAACGACCGAGCTGGAAGTGCTTTTGAGGGATGAAGGGGAATGACGTCGACGACGCGTGGCAGGAATCGCGACTCAAACGTTGGTCAGCGCTAGGAATAAGAGGGGTCTTCACTTCTGCTGTTCGAGTTACAGTTCGTCCAGAGGGTTTTTTTTTGACTTTGAGTTTTTCGCATCGAATTAGCTCTTGAATTCGAGCGTGTGGTGGAATTGGAGTTTATGGGTGATGATGCGAGTCGCCGGAGGCGAAGCGTACCACCGTGCACGTGCACGGTGGTGAGGAGATGTCCGTTGGTCAGTGAGTTGTCGCGTGCTCGTACCCGAGATTTTTGAATGTTGCTACGGGTTTGACTCCGGGTCGCATGAGTTGGCTACTGCAGTTACATTTATAACTTTACTTAAACTAAAAAATATATAAAATGAGAATAAGAAAAGAAACAGGGAAAAGGAGAAGAAGATGGGAAAGAAGGAGGTGCAGGGGAAGCACGGGGGAAAACTCGAGACTGTCTCGAGTAGAAAAGGGTGTTGGCTCGGGTTCATTCCTTGATGGTCGTGCATAATTTTGTTTAAGTATTTATTATAACTAAGTTAATTAAGCAATTAGTTAGTTTTGGTTAATATTTGATTTAACGGTTTAATAAGGTAAGTCTGTAAAGATAGTTGATTAATATAAAGTAATTAGAATGTAAATTTATTTATATTTGAAATTAAATAGATAACTTTAAATTAAATTTAGTAATTAAAAATAAATCATATGTTAAATCAATTTAAGTATTAAGAACGTTAGCTAATTACTTAAAAGTTAATTAATAAATGATAATTAACTTAAGTGATTAATTAAAGATTATATAGTTAATAAAATTGATAATAAATGATTAATTTAAATAATTTGTGATAATTAAATAAGTAATTAATTTTTAATAAGTAAGTTATTAATTATCAATTAAGAATAAATTAATTAATGGAGTAATTAAGTAATAATAAATGAATAAAAGTTTAGTAATTAAATAATTAATTGAAGATTAGATGATTAATAAATTAATAATGAATGGGTAACTAAGTAATTAATTGACCATTAATAAGTTAATTAATCAGTAATTAATTAAGCAGAATAAAGTAGTTTATCCTTAAGCAAATAATTAAGTTAAGAAAACCAAACTATTATGGTATGAATTGGTAATTCTGTTTGATTTGCTTTGATATATGTTTGATGATATTTCTGTGATATGTTGTGATATATTATATACATCTATGATAATTGTATATGTTTTATCTGTTATGTGAATTCTTAATATTAAATTAAACTGTTATGACTAAGTAGACAACTTGGCCCGTAAAATGGCGTTTGGATTCCGATGAGACCGGGATCGGAAGAATCAATTTTGATTCTTCGAAAACCACATCGATCCAAATTAAACGATAGGTCGTGACTTATCATTTAGTGATCGAGATGGTGTTTCAGAATGCAAGGGTTATCGTCGTTAACTCTGAGGGTGATTCCTAAATAAGTGTAACGAGATAATGCCTTCAGTTTCGTTCGAACTCGGAACGAACTTGTATGGATTGAATGCTTTCAGCACATCGTCAGGCGGACGACGAGCATTCTAAGAATAATGTTCAATAAAGGTAATCGCAGCCTTAAGCCTCATCAACCAGGAATGGCTAAAACAGGGGAGATGCAGCAAGGTTAGGTGGGTCATGCCCAAGCAGGACGAGGTATACCCCTGTCTAAACGTCCTTTTTTATTTCAGTTGTGTGAGCATCTGTTGGCCACAACTGCGGGGTTATCTTGTTCGGGACTGTTCAGTAAGGAATGATTCCGGCCTTGTGTTGTAGGGGGTCGGGAGTGATCCGCGATACGGTGATCTAGGCCCCGTACTGTGACGGGCGGTACCCTAGTAGCCCTGCCATTGTTGGAAACCCATTTTCCCTACGTGACCCTACGGTTTTGATTTGTATCACCCACTTTCGTGGCTAGTAGCTAGAATTTAATGAATGTAACAATTTCAGCTATTTTCTATTTACTTGAAAACCCTAGACACTATTATAATATCACTGAATTTCGTATAAAATGGTTTGGTTAGCGTAAGGTAAAAACTTACCCGTATTTATTTGTGGGGAGTCTTACGTGATACCTTTATTTCAAATGATTTTCAAAGTTAAACAAATTTAACCCGTTTACTCACACAAGACCCACGTCTGACCCGGAGTTTATATTTTGTTTTTCATAAACTCTTGGGTACTCAAATTTTTATGAGTAGCCAAGTGATAGGTATTGGAAGTATTGATTTTCTAGAGAAGCTTTTGGGAAGAAGACCAGACGTATGTATCTATATATATGTAGTTCCGCTGTGTAGTTAGCGTATGCCGTATTTTGGATGTATGTATGGACATATATGTATATGACAGTCCGGTTATATGATATTGTATAACTCTGATGTATGTATAACTATGTAACAGTTATGTGATGTATTATATTTTGTTCCATTCCGCTGTGAGATTCTGATGTTGTCATTCTTTCTTTCTATTCTTTTCTATTTCTATCACTTTCTTTCTTAATGATGATACGTCTTTCTGGGGTTTAGAAAGGCGGGTCGTCACAGTTGGTATCAGAGCGCTAGTTCGAGCGAACACCTAGGCTCTTGTGTTATATTTATCTTGAGAGTGCATATTTGTATTTTTATATAATTATATATATACCTATCTAAATTTGTTGAGTTACCTGTTCAGGTGACCAACATGAGTTCCTGAAGAAGAGGTAGAGTTAGGGCCAGTACTTCAACAGATGATGGACGAAGTCAAAATGCTAGTGAGGTTGTCAATCCAGTACCGCCTCAAGTTAGTTTTGCAGCTTTATGCAAAGATTTCAAAAATCTCGGAGGCCAACCATTCAAAGGTTCAGAGTAAATAATTGAAGTTCAAGCCTGGCTACGCTCTTGTGAGCGCATTTTCAAGAGCATGAAATTGTCTGATGAGCCTAAGAGGCAAATGGCATCGTGGCAATTGTATGGTGGTGCAGCAGCATGGTGGGATTCAACAATTGCAAATATTTCTGAGGATGACATTTCATGTGACAGATTTAAGGAGCTGTTTGAAGAGAAGTTTATTCCAACGGTAGGGAAACCCAATTGTATCAGGATTTTCTGTATTTGAAGCAGGGTAGTATATCTATTTCGAAATATGAAACCAGATTCAACGAACTCTCTTGTTATGGACCAGGACTCATCGATACTCCTCTTAAAAGGAATGAGAAATTTGTGCAAGGATTGAGGCCTGTATTCCATGGAAAATTGACGGTGCTTTTGAAGGGATCTTTTGTTGATTTGATTGATATGGCATTGATGTATGAAAGTTTGATGGGTAAGAAGCCGGTGGCTCCAGTTGCAGCTTCAGGTGGGAATTTCACTAATTCAAATAAGCGAAAGTTCGATCCCAAATGGAGAAAGCCGAACAAGAAGAAACCTGGGAATAACAACGGACCTCACAAGTGCTACATTTGTCAACAGGATGGACATTTGGCAAATAAGTGTCCTAGAAAAGGATTCCAGCAACAGCAACAGCAACCGCATCAGAGTGGCCCAGGGACAGCTATGGTACAGAGATCATTATGCTTTAATTGTCATCAGCCAGGACACATGATCAAGAATTGTCCACTACTGCAGAGGTCACCTCAGAATAAAGTTTTTGTTTTGGAAGCCGGACCATCTTCTTCGATGGGCAAAGGAGTATTAGAGGGTACTTTACTTTTAGATGGAAAATATGTTAAAGTTTTGTTTGATTCGGGTGCTTCCTTGAGTTTTATTTCTTTGGACTCTGTTGAAAGGTTTTCTCTTACCCCTAGTTCTGTAGATAGTCCTATCTTGGTATCTAATCCTATAGGAGGAGTGACCAAATTAGACACTATCTGTAAGGACTTGAAGATTTCTTATCTATCCCATAGTTTTTCTTGTGACCCGTATGTGTTGAATATTAAAGGATTTGATCTTATTTTGAGAATGGATTGGCTGGATAAGTATAAAGCCGTTTTGAAATGTGATGAAAGAACATTTTCGTCGAAAACTGATCTGGGTAGAATTGCCAGAGTGTCGTGTGATAATTCTGGGATTCACTTGAGCGGTCTTTTGCATGGAATTGAGACTTCTCAAGAGAAGATTGAAGACATCGATGTGGTACAAGAATTTCCTGATGTATTTGAAGAAGTTAAGTGTCTACCACCACATCGAGAAATAGAATTCCGTATTGATTTGATTTCAGGAGCTGTGCCGGTGATTCAGTCCAGTAGGAGAATGGCTCCTAGGGAAATAGAAGAGTTGACTAAGCAGACTCAGGATCTTTTAGAGAAAGGGTTGATAAGACCAAGTTTTTCTTGTTAGGATTCGGCGGCAGTGTTTGTAACCAAATCGGATGGAACGCTAAGGTTCTGTGTGGATTATAGAGAATTGAACAAAGTGACTCCGTAATTAATGTCCTCTTCCTCGCATCGATGATCTTTTTGACCAGTTGCATGGTGCTTCAATCTTTTCTCAACTAGATCTAGCTTCAGGTTTCCATCAGTTGAGGGTAGCTGAAGACAGTCTTTCCTTGACTGCATTTAGGGTACCGAATTGTTTTTATGAGTGGTTGGTTATGCCTTTTGGGTTAACCAACGCTCCTGCCTACTTCGTTGACCTCATGAACCGAATCTTTAGGGATGTGTTGAATAAGTTTGTGCTGGTATTCATTGATGATATCTTGGTCTACTCCAAATCTGAAGAAGAGCACAGGGAGCATTTAAGGATTGTATTGGAGACTCTGAGGAAGCATGTGTTGAAGGCGAAGTTTTCGAAGTGCCATTTCTAGAAATCGGAGGTTAAATTTTTAGGGCACATTGTTTCTGGTGAAGGCATTTCTGTAGACCCAGCGAAAGTCGAAACTATTCTGGAATGGAAACAGCCAGAGACACCGACGAAAGTTCACAGCCTTCTAGGATTGGCTGGCTACTACAGGAAATTTATCAGGGATTATTCCAAGATTTCTTCACATTTGACTAAGCTGACTAGGAAAGGAGCAAAATTCAAATGGACACCCCAGTGTGAAGAAGCTTTTCAGGAATTAAAAATAAGGTTAACTAGTGCACCGGTGCTTGCTATTCCGGATGGGAAGAGCAAATTCGAGGTTTACAATGATGCTTGTATAGTGGGTTTGGGAGCAGTTCTGATGCAGAACGGAAGGGTTATTGCGTATGCTAGTCGGCAGTTGAAGCCACACGAAAAGAACTATGCTACGCACGATCTTGAACTGCTAGCCATTGTTTTCGCTTTGAAAATTTGGAGATATTATCTTTTGGGAGAGAAATTCGAATTGTTCACGGATCACAAACCGTTGAAATATCTCTTCTCTCAAAAAGATCTTAATCTGAGACAGCAGCGATGGGTTGAATTTCTTGCATCCTATGATTTGGACATTCTGTACACTCCGGGAAAAGCGAATGTCGTAGCTGATGCTCTCAACAGGAATGCGGTTCTATCTCTTTTGGAAGTGGCTCCATCTCTTATTAAAAGGATCTCAAGCAAGCAAGAAGCAAATAATAGATTAAGAGGAATCATTAAAAGAGTCAGGAAGGTTCAGTGCCCTAGTTTTGAAATCGATGGTCATGGAACATTAAGGATCAACGGGAGAATCTGTGTTCTGAATGATAAGGATTTGAAGCAGGAAGTCTTATTTGAGGGTCATGTTCCAAATTGAATATTCATCCTGGAATTTTGAAGATGTACAAAGATATGAGGAGAGTCTTTTGGTGAAAGGGCATGAAGGAAGATGTAGCTGCTTTGCTCAATAGTTGTGCCATCTGCCAACAAGTTAAAGGTGATCAACAGAAATCTGGTGGATTATTGCAGCCTTTGGAAATTCCGAATTGGAAATGGGAGATGATCTCTACGGATTTTATCGATGGTTTGCCTAGATCCAGGAAAGGAAATGATGGTATATGGGTTATTATAGATCGTTTAACGAAGAGCGCCCATTTTATACCAGTTAAGGCAACCCGTACTGCGGTTTCTCTGGCGGAAATTTTCTTGAAGGAGATAGTTCGATTGCGTGGTGTTCCAGTCAGCATAGTAAGTGACCGTGATCCTATTTTCACTAGCAAATTTGGGAAGCTCCGTAATCAGCAATGGTAACAAATTGGAGATTGAGTACAGCCTATCATCCTCAAACGGACAGACAGACGGAGAGGCTTAATCGTATTCTTGAGGATATGCTGCGGGATTGTGTTTTAGATTTTGAAGGATTTTGGGAGGACCATCTTCATCTAGTGGGATTCTCTTATAATAACAGTTATCAAGCGAGTATTAAGATGGCTCCTTACGAAGCTTTATACGGAAGACCGTGTAGATCCCCATCTTGTTGGATTGAATCGAAGGACCGTCTTGTGCTCGGACCCGATCTTATTCGAGAAGCTTTTGCAAAGGTTGAGCTTATCAAGAAAAGGATGAAAGCTGCTCAAGATCGTCAAAAGAAATCTGCTGATAGAAGACGAAGGCCACTGGAATTTGAGATCGGAGACTTGGTTTTTGTTAAAGTTTCCCCAATTAAAGGTGCTATAAGACTTGGAAAGATGGGAAAACTTTCTCCGAGATACATTGGACCATTTCGAGTGTTGGAAAGAATTGGAGCTGTAGCCTACAGGATTGAACTGCCAGAACGGATGTCTGGGATTCATAATGTATTTCATGCATCGCATTTGAGGAAATTTGTTCATGATCCATCACTGGTTGTAGAACCAGTAATTCAAGAAGATTTGGAAGTAGAACCCAATGTAACTGTGGTCAGAAATCCAGTTAGGATTGTGGATCAAGACGAGAAGCAACTCAGGAACAAAGTGGTGAAACTCGTCAAGGTGTAATGGAGTGAGGATCCCAGAGATTGTACCTGGGAAACTCTCGATAGTTTTAGGAATGCTTATCCGGATTTATCTTCGGATAACTAGTGATGTTTGTTAGAGTTGACCGTTTGATTGTTTGCGATCGTATGAATAATATGTATGTTTGGATCGTTAATATAAAAAGCTTTTGAATTAACTGTTGTTTTAAATTTCAGGGACGAAATTCTTTTAAGGGGGGAGGAATGTAATAACCCGAAATTTGACAGCATATTTTAATAAATATTTAATCTAATTTAAATGAAAACAAGTTTTTCAAATTATAATATGATGAAATCTTAATTATTTACCAGTTATATATGTGACTGTAAAGAAATTTTGGATTTGAAAATTTAAAATGGAATCTTTTAAAATTATTTATAACAGAATCTCTCTTATTCAACAAAAATCAAAGACTCTATATTTTTATTCTTTGCTAATATACATATGAATACAGTTGTAGTTTTTAAAATGATAAAGCTTAAAAAAAAAAACAAACATAGTAATATTAAACATAAACATGGAAATCTAAAACATAAGTATAAAACAATATAAATGATTATAAGCATAAACATACAAAACAAGTATAAAACATAATTATAAATTATAAAGTGTAACTAAAGTGATAAATATACAATTATAAATTATAACTTGAAATATAAACATACAAATATATGTTATGAATCAATGTTTGATAATTAAACTACAAATAGGATAAATTTAGAAATCATAACCATAATAATCATACATGGACAACATAAATAAAATAAAATTAATATACTAATAATGACTATGTTAAGTTTACTTAATATATATATATATATATATATATATATAGGGTAAGTTAGCCTAAAACATTAACCTGTGAAACCCATTTATACAATACATAATTTTTAATAAAGATCATATCAAGTTGCTATTGAAACAAGTGTGCAAAAGAGTCAAATATACAAATTAAATATATTTATGCAAATCTGTTACATACCTATGTCTTTGTCCAGAAAAGTAAAATAAAACAGATCTTTGTCTTGTATAAAAATAGCAAAAAATCTGAAACATTAATTACATGTTATCATAAATGAGGCATAAGCATTAATTAGATGTAAACAAATATGAAACATGCATTTAAGATTAGCACAACTTCTTATTCGAGTAAAGTACTGCAGCCGAAATTTTGTGATAATTTCCTTCTGTTGTGTAGAATACTTAGCCAATTAAAAGCATATCAATACAAATAATAACTACCTGGATACAACCCATACTGTTCAGTTACTTCTATTTATATTTCATTCTGGTTTAATTCATTCATTTCAGACATAATAAACTTAGAAGTAAACTGAGATAAGAAAGAAGAAAAAAAATATATAAACAATACCTATACTTTGCAAACTCAATAAAATTCAACAGCAAAACAAGGGAGAAGCTTTTCTGGAAATTCAACTGCAGCCTTTCAACATATTACTTTCTGTTCAACAAATATTTTGGTGAGTAAACTTACCTATTTTCAATTTAAACTTGTATCTTTAGCTTACAATTGGTATGTGCTTTGATATCTGCTTGAATAATAGCCCTGAGTACTTTCTGTTGCTCTGGTAGCATATGTAGTTGTTCTTTAGAAATTTTCAGTATCTGAAAAAAGTAAGCAAAGAAATTTGTAAACACTTCATCATATAGATGTTTTAAACTTAGGTATTGATGCTAATTTAATTTGTTTATCCAAAAATCAAAGGTCTGCAATCTTTGTTGAAGTTTTACAGTATTTTATAAATACTGTTATTTCAAGTTACAGGTAAAAGGAATCAAAGGATCAAAATTTGAATGTTTCAATTTGTAAATTCAATAACATATTTTGATTTCATACACACAGTTAGGATTTTTAACATAAAATTTCTGATTTTTAAGCAAAGATAATAAGAGCAGTTTTTAAAGAAAGTCGAAATTGATTTTTGACAATATCCGTTGATTGAATTAATTTTGATTTCTGAAATTTAGTATGAAGCAAGGTTGAAGTTGTATTGACACAAGAAAAATGTCAAAATAATTTTCGAATGTATAGATTGTTAGTTTGAGGTAAAGGTAGGGTTTAGTTCACGGTTTCTGATGGGTCTGTTTGCTCGATGGTTTCATCATTATGGAACGACCGAGCTGGGAGTGCTTTTGAGGGATGAAGGGGGATGACGTCGACGACGCGTGGCAGGAATCGCGACTCAAACGGTGGACGGCGCTAGGAGGAAGAGGGGTCTTCACTTCTGCTATTCGAGTTACAGTTCGTCCAGAGGGTTTTTTTTTGACTTCGAGTTTTTCGCATCGAATTAGCTCTTGAATTCGAGTGTGTGGTCGAATTGGAGTTTGTAGGTGATGACGCGAGTCGCCGGAGGCGAAGCGTACCATCGTGCACGTACACAGTGGCGAGGAGATGTCTGTTGGTCAGTGAGTTGTCGCGTGCTTGTACCCGAGATTTTTGAATGTTGTTGTGGGTTTGACTCCGGTTCGCATGAGTTGGCTACTGCAGTTACATTTATAACTTTACTTAAACTAAAAAAAAATATATAATGAGAAGAAGAAAAGAAACAGGGAAAAGGAGAAGAAGATGGGAAAGAGGGAGATGCAACGGAAGCACGGGGGAAAACTCGAGACTGTCTCGAGTGGAAAAGGGTGCTGGCTCGGGTTCATTCCTTAATGTTCGTGCATAATTTTGTTTAAGTATTTTTTATAACTAAGTTAATTAAGCAATTAGTTAGTTTAGGTTAATATTTGATTTAAAGGTTTAATGAGGTATGTCTGTAAAGATAGTTGATTAATATAAAGTAATTAGAATGTAAATTTATTTATATTTGAAAGTAAATAGATAACTTTAAATTAAATTTAGTAATTAAAAATAAATCATGTGTTAAATAATTTTAAGTCTTAAGAACGTTAGCTAATTACTTAAAAGTTAATTAATAAATGATAATTAACTTAAGTGATTAATTAAAGATTATATAGTTAATAAAATTGATAATAAATGATTAATTTAAATAATTTGTGATAATTAAATAAGTAATTAATTTTTAATAAGTAAGTTATTAATTATCCATTAAGAATAAATTAATTAATGGAGTAATTAAGTAATAATAAATGAATAAAGTTTAGTAATTAAATAATTAATTGAAGATTAGATGATTAATAAATTAATAATTAATGGTTAACTAAGTAATTAATTGACCATTAATAAGTTAATTAATCAGTAATTAATTAAGCAGAATAAAGTAGTTTATCCTTAAGCAAATAATTAAGTTAATAAAACCAAACTGTTATGGTATGAATTGGTAATTCTGTTTGATTTGCTTTGATATCTGTTTGATGATATTTCTGTGATATGTTGTGATATATTATATATATCTATGATAACTGTATATGATTTATCTGTGTAATCTGTTATGTGAATTCTTAATATTAAATTGAACTGTTAAGACTAAGTAGACAACTTGGCCCTTAAAATGGCGTTTGGATTCCGATGAGACCGGGATCGGAAGAATCAATTTTGATTCTTCGAAAACCACATCGATCCAAATTAAACGATAGGTCGTGACTTATCATTTGGTGATCGAAATGGTGTTTCAGAATGCAAGGGTTATCGTCGTTAACTCCGAGGGTGATTCCAAAATAAGTGTAACGAGATAATGCCTTCGGTTTCGTTCGAACCCGGAACGAACTTGTATGGATTGAATGCTTTCAGCACATTGTCAGGCGGACGATGAGCATTCTAAGAATAATGTTCGATAAAGGTAATCGCAGCCTTAAGCCTCATCAACCAGGAATGGCTAAAACAGGGGAGATGCAGCAAGGTTAGGTGGGTCATGCCTAAGCAGGACGAGGTATACCCCTGTCTAGATGTCCCTTTTTATTTCGGCTGTGTGAGCAGTTGTTGGCCACAACTGCGGGGTTATCTTGTTCGGGACTGCTCAGTAAGGAATGGTTCCGGCCTTGTGTTATAGGGGGTCGGGAGTGATCCTCGGTACGGTGATCTAGGCCCCGTACTGTGACGGGCGATACCCCAGTAGCCCTGCCATTGTTGGAAACCCATTTTCCCTACGAGACCCTATGGTTTTGATTCGTATCACCCACTTTCGTGGCTAGTAGCCGGAATTTAATGAATGTAACAATTTCGGCTATTTTCTATTTACTTGAAAACCCTAGACACAATTATAATATCACTGAATTTCCTATAAAATGTTTTGGTTAGCGTAAGGTAAAAACTTACCCGTATTTATTTGTGGGGAGTCTTACGTGATACCTTTATTTCAAATGATTTTCAAAGTTAAACAAATTTAAGCCGTTTACTCACACCAGACCTATGTCTGACCGGAGTTTATATTTTGTTTTTCATAAACTCTTGGGTACTCAAATTTTTATGAGTAGCCAAGTGATAGGTATTGGAAGTATTGATTTTTTGGAGAACCTTTTGGGAAGAAGACCAGACGTATGCATCTATATATATGTAGTTCCATTGTGTAGTTAGTGTATGCTGTATTTTGGATGTATGTATGGACATATATGTATATGACAGTCCGGTTATATGCTAATGTATGTATAACTATGTAACAGTTATGAGATGTATTATATTTGTTCCATTCCGCTGTGAGATTTTGATGTTGTCATTCTTTCTTTCTGTTCTTTTCTATTTCTATCCCTTTCTTTCTTAATGATGATACGTCTTTCTAGGATTTAGAAAGGCGGGTCGTCACAGTTGGTATCAGAGCGCTAGTTCGAGCAAGTACCTAGGCTCTTCTGTTATATTTATCTTGAGAGTGCGTACTTGTATTTTCATATAATTATATATATATACCTATCTAAATTTGTCGAATTACCTGTTCAGGTGACCGACATGAGTTCCGAAAGAAGAGGTAGAGTTAGGGCCAGTACTTCAACAGATGATGGACGGAGTCAAAATGCTAGTAGGGCTGTCAATCCAGTACCGCCTCAAGTTAGTTTTGCAGCTTTATGCAAAGATTTCAAAAATCTCGGAGGCCAACCATTCAAAGGTTCAGAGTAAATAATTGAAGTTCAAGCCTGGCTACGCTCTTGTGAGTGTATTTTCAAGAGCATGAAATTGTCTGATGAGCGTAAGAGGCAAATGACATCGTGGCAACTGTAGGGTGGTGCAGTAGCATGGTGGGATTCAACAATTGCAAATATTTCTGAGGACGACATTTCATGGGACAGATTTAAGGAGTTGTTTCAAGAGAAGTTTATGCCAACGGCAGGGAGAACCCAATTGTATCAGGATTTTCTGTATTTGAAGCAGGGTAGTATGTCTATTTCGGAATATGAAACTAGATTCAACGAACTCTCTTGTTATGGATCAGAACACATCGATACTCCTCTTAAAAGGAATGGGAAATTTGTGCAAGGATTGAGGCCTGTATTCTATGGAAAATTGACGGTGCTTTTGAAGGGATCTTTTGTTGATTTGATTGATATGGCATTAAGGTATTAACCTCCTTTTGCCAAACCATCCTACAACACAAATTCATACAGCCACATCAAACACATGCCAGACCCAAAATAATGATATTAGTAGACGGTGTGGTGAACGACGTTAGAGGTTAATAAAGAGAACAAATAGTGAGAGAGAAATTGAGGAGAATGAATGTGGATCTATGGTTTAGGAAAATTAGAAAAGAGGATTGAAAAATAAAACGAATAGGTGAAGGTAGGCCTGAGGACTAGTAATAAATATTAGTTGGAGGCAAAAACCCAAGTGGTAAAGCTAAAAAATTTGGATTGGAGGGAAAATTTTAAGAGTGGATCCAAATTTTTGTTACTTAGAACCAAAATACTTGTTTTCAGAATTTTAATTTTTTATATTAAATTTTATGAAATTTCCAATTTTCTTATTCAAATTTTGTGAATGTTTTTAAATTTTCTGATTATATCAGAAAATTTTAAAATTTTACATTTTGTTAAATATTAAATATAATTATCAATTAAATTATTAAATACTAAATAATAATATTACTTTCTAATTGCCAAAGAGTATTTATTAATCATTAATTACTAAATAGTAAATAAAAAATATTAGTCTTAATTACTAATTATGAGTTACTGATTATTTAATAATAGCTATCAATTAGTAAATAATTCATAATAATTATTAATAATCAAATATTACTAGTAATTATTTAATTTTTATAATTTATTATTAGTTATTTAATAGTAATTATTAGTTATTAAAAATGAATTATTAAATATTAAATATTAATTCTTGATTATTAATTATTTCATAGTAATTATTAAATAATCATTATAATTATTGTGATGTCCCGGAAATTTAGGCAATATTTATTTAATAATTTCATTAATAATTATTTTGAAATGTGAAATATTGATTTAATAATCAAATTCAAACAAGAATTATCTTTGAAAATTAATTATTATTTAATTTGTTAAATGATATTCTTTTCAAAGTTTATAATAATGATAACTTTATATTTGGGAATTTTATTCTTTTCAAAGTAAAAAAAAAAATATTTTTAAATGATAAAGTTATCTTTCTAAGCTTATTTAAAGGATATTTTATTTATAATGTATATATGTGTATACATTGTAAATAGAGAATTTGAATTTTTTTATTTTAAATTTAAATTTAATAAAGATATTTTCAAATTTATAAAATATGTATAACTTGTAAATTGGTTAATTTGATTTAAATTAGTACTGAAACTTTTCAAAAGTTTGATTTAAAAAATCTATCTTATATTTTCAAAAGAAATATAAGTAAATATTTATTTGTTTAAAATATAAAAGTTTAAATTGTATTTTATTATAAAAGTTTATTTTGTTTTTAAAAATTGTATTCTTTGGAAATAGACTTAGTTATTTATATTAAAGTATTTTGATTTGAAAATTTGGAATAAAATTAAATTCAATATTCTTATTTTTTTTTAAATTTTCTCTTTTTCGAAAATTTAGTTTTAAAAATATTATTTTAAAAATATTCAAACAAACATTAAAATGTGTAATTTTATAAAGGAAGTTTTCATGTAATCAATTAAAGGCTAAAAATAGATAAACATTTAAAAACATGTTAAATTAAATTTGAAATTATTTAGAAAGATTTAAATACATTCATAAATTAAGAAATCTATTTTTATATTAAAATGCACATGTGTTAAGCATTTAACCCATAAGAAGGCACTTGTAATTACTTTACAAACTTAAGTAACAAGTGGCAATGTAATTTATTTTTGAAATTTATTATTTTAAATAAGAAAATTTAACAATGCATTATGGTTCAAAACATTTTTCTTCAAAAGAAAAACTGATAATAAGATTATAAGTAGAATGCAAAACAAAATTTCAAAACAAATTCTGCAAAACAACTTCAATATAAAATCTGTGAACAAATTCAACCAGATCTGCAAATTCAATTCTGCAAAATCAAATCTGCTATAATCTTCGACATCAAATTGAAGATCAATTCAAATTTAAGCAATCTGTTCCAATTTTTCAACAACAATTTGAGTTCAACTTCAAATTCAAGAAGATAGAGTCAGCTGTAGTTTTGAGAACAACTTCAACTAGCTAATGCAAACCCAGATATTCAACTAGCAAATGCAGATGCAAATCTGCTTCCAGGAAAAATGAATGCATCTGAGTTGCTTCTCTGCTTCTTCAATCAATAGGTGAGCGAATTTCTATTTTAAAAACAGCTTTTCTTTTAAAAATCAAAGCTAAATAAATTTATAGAACTCAAGTTCTAATTCAAAATGTTTAAAAAAAATCAAATTGCTGTAGATAAAAAGAAAAAATGCTCTTTCTTCTTTTAAGTGAGTAACCTCACAATGAAAAAAGCTTGAGTTATCTGTTGCATGTGTATTGATAGAAATAATCAGGTTTGTATGATTGTTTTGTAATGATATTCTGTGTGTATATATACACACACACACATATGAATGTTTCCAGATACCCGTTTCTGCTTTTAAAAACTAAGAATCTTTAAATAAAACCCATTTCCTCTTGATTGATTCTCTGTTAGGATTTGTTTTGTGAAAAAAATGTGTTTGTTTAGTATAGATTTAGATTTATAAATTATAATTTTGTTTAATTAAAATCTGTTGCCTATGAAAAACCATAACATCAATCATCATTGAAAATAAAACAAATATCAAACATATTAAATCATTAAAACAGTTTTGTAACCTGAATGCATGTTTGAAATCACGAATTTTATAACAAATATTACATTTTTAAATTAACTGGGGAGTGGGCATTACTGAGTTGAACCAAATTGGGGTTTTTGGGTTTTTATGGTGATCTAGTGGATTTTGGAAGTTGTGGTTCTTCCTGGAGCTGGGGTGTTGATGGATGAGTAGGGGAAAATTTTCAGATGAATTGTCAAATGGCTGTGGCGACCGTGGTTGACAATTATAGGTTTCAAGCCCTAGTTTGAAGTGGTCCAAATTTTGTAGCTTCTTGATTTGCTATGATGCACCGAGTGTTGCCATACTTAGGGGATGGGAAGAGGGGTCGTAGATGGAGCTATGGCCGGAGTCGCAGTGATGATGATAGTCAGAATTGGTTGTGAGCGATGTTGACAGGTTTGGGTATTTTGAGTGCTGTGGTGTTTCCAAGTGGGCTTGGGTTGTGAAATATGCGCTTTGCGCTTATATGATTTTTGTTTGATGATAATAAACACATATATATAGTTCGTTTAAATGTATTTGTTAATGTACTATTTTAATTTTCATATATTAAATAAATATTTGTTGAATAAAATAAATTACACAGAATTTTAATTTGAATTCAAACAGAACAAGTTACACAGATTTTGAATTCAAACATAAATTTTATTCAAACAAATATTTATTACAATCTTGAATAGTACAAATTCATGCTCTCACTATATACAATTTTTGAATTACATCACATTTCATGTTTACATCATTATCCTCACTACATATCACTCACACTCGTATTTGGTCTTCAGCTGCATTTCAGTTTGTATCTAGCATCTGAGCAAATCTGCAAAAATAATCACTAACGCAGTAAAATTGATCGAGAAATATTTTTGAAATTTAAAATAAACGATGATTTTGAAAATATGATTTGCCTCAGATATATGGGTTGTTCATCATCATTCACACTTGAATTTATCACAAAGTCGTGCACATAGATATTACAGGGACAGGTAATCACAAGTGGCTGCAATACACACGTGTACATTCATACACGTGTGCACCGCCTCGCCAACTCGTGTGCACAGCTAACAAGAGCAAGTGTGCAAGTGCAAAGGTCAAGCCATCACTGCAAATTCGACTCGACGCAATGCAGTCAACAACTGAAGTGAATCAGGTTCATATGGACAGTGAAAACAGAGATGCACAGCAACAGTAAGGCAATGGCCAAAATGCATGAAAACCAAAAGTGATCAATGCAAACAACAAAGACCACAAAATCAAGTGCAGACAAATGAATATATGTATCAAGTGATGCATTTGTGTCAAAGGCATAACAACTACAGAACACATGCAACAAGACAAGTTCAGGTCAGACACACTTCAATAACGCAGTCACAATGAAGACAACGAATGATCAGAGAACATGCTCGAAGACTACACAAATGACCAAGCTACAGCCAGAGACAGTGAAGTTCAGGTAAAGGTTATGGAGACTAGAGCATAGAAATGTGCAGACCCAACCAACAAACTCAAATCAGAGAGCATATGCATCAACTACAAGCAGATGCAAGCTAAACAGCAAATGAACAAAGTCTCTGTGATAATACATGAGAGCATACAAGTGCAACGCATGAAACAGTGAAATGAATCAATGAAAGTGGGGCAAATACACATATATGAAGATCAATATCAAATGAAGACTCATGAACAACCTGAAACAAACCAGTGATGAATACAAATGCAACACAGTGAACATAACTTCAAGTGCAACAAGAGACCAAGCTCATATGCTAAGTGCAGAACAATCAAGTTCAGCAGTACAATGACCAATGAATTAAGAGCAGAGACCACAAAAGAAATGCCACCATATAGATCAATGCATATACCAGTTCGTACATGAATACAACAACAGGCAACATGCACATAACAATGCAGACTCGAGCACACTTCAATGATCAAACAGAGACTTAAAGCCATCAGAACCTCAACCAACAAACAATATGAAACAGCTACAATACAAGTGCAAGCTTGAACTAGCAAATGCACATGATTGAAGACCAAAATCATGACAAGTAATGCAATACACATATATAGGAAGTGCAACTGCCAAGTGAAGATGCAAAATGCAACAGTGAATAGCATGGCAAAGTGTCAAAGCATTTGTATCGAAGCAAACAATGTCGAATACATAAACAAGTGTAGCATCTGTTACGGTGAAAAAGGAAAGTACAGGGATGAACACAGTGATGGCCGTGGTCAATAAGGCAAATACAACAGCAAATAAATGCATGCAACAATGAAGACTACTGCAGATATCCAGACAGCAAGCACATATATCCAAGTACAAGCTCGTGTCGAAGTTACCGAAGTCAGCATGAAATTCAACAGAGATGATCAAGTCCAAATGCATCAATATACATGACCGTGGGTATCAAAGTAAAGGAATGCAAACATGACCGAAGTCAATGTATGAAAAAACCCAGAAACAAAATGAATAAACAACCAAGCCAAGTAATGCATCAATGATAGCAAGATGGCCAGAGAAAATTCAATGCCGTATAAAGTCAAAAGCAATGGTGGACAGTGCAGAGATGAACAGTTATGCAAAATGTCCAAAGTCAAAGAAGAAAATGAATGGGGTTGAATTTAAAAATTAACATCGGGTTTTTAATTAAGAAATCTAATTTTGGCAAGAAATCTCTGCATCAAATTTCTCGAATTCATATATGGTCAGGGTTAATTCAAATAGGGGCCGAACCAACAAGTATGGAAAGAGATTTTCGAATTAATTAATTCGAATACAAATATGGATAGCAGTAATTCAAAATTGATTTCAAAAAAAAAATCAACGACATGGAAAAATCAAGTATGACAGTGATTAGGAGGGTTTCAACCCTATAAATAAACCCAAAAGAAATCATCATCGGCATCGAGAAAATAAGCTTCAAATGAAAAATCATTGAATCAAATAAACCCTAAAATCATCATCGGCAATCGAAGGCAATTGAGTTCGAAAATTACAATCGCACAAATCATTAAACCAGCAAAAGAGATTACGTACCAAAGCAACAACGAACTCAAGGAGCAACGCAGAGCGTAGCAGCGAGCAAGAGCCAACAACAATCGATAATCAAGCACGAGCAAAGAAAGCCCCAATTTGAATAGCCGAACCCTAATTTCAGATCAACAGAGGCCGCCATTTTTTACGTGACAAAAGCAAAGAAGAGGATCGGGTGATAAAATTAAAAGGGGCCGGCCTTGTTATATTTTAAAAGGGGATTTAGGTTTTAAAAATACAAAGGGGGTTTTTAGTTTTTAAAAGGGTTTTTCTTTTATTATTTTTTTGAGCAAAAATTAAGGGATTAAAGTTTATATTTTTATTTTTGCTCATGCATTTATTTTGAAGTCTGTTTTGTTTTATTTTCGAGTCAACAAATTTGTAAATCACCACCTAGGGTTTAGGTAGTGTCAGATTGTCTAGTTAGAATTATTTCAGTAAGCAGGGTGTGCGAGTTTGCAAAGCTCTAGAGGCGGAGCAGAGTTTGCGAGTAAACAAAGCTCTATAGGCGGAGCAGGGTGTGCGAGTCTGTGAGAGTGTTTGTGAGCGGGAGCAAGGGTTTGCGAGTCTGGTAGAGTGTTTGTAAGCGAGATACTGTTTAATTCTAATAGAAATCTGGGAATGCAGCAGTAGGCAGGGGTTGCCGAAGCTGGGTAAATTTTGTGTGTGATTTACTTTTCAGCATATTTATTTCTGCAGTTTGTTTCTTTGTTTTAAATCGAGAAAATTTGTTATTAACCCTATTCACCCCCCTCTAGGGTTAATCTAGATCCTACAAGTGGTATCAGAGCCTGGTATTTTTTATTTAACTCTAGAGTCATGAGTCTACCAAATAATGCTTTTTCTGAGGGGCAATCTATTGTCAGGCCACCCATGTTTAACGGGAATGATTATGCTTATTGGAAAGTTAGGATGGGTATTTATCTTAGTTCAGTGGATTATGATGTTTGGGATATTATTGAAACTGGCTATAAACCTCCTACTATAACTGTTGGTGGTACTGAGATTCCTAAACCTAAGGATAGGTGGGATGAAAACGATAAGAGATTGAAAACCACAAATGCTAAAGCCATGAATGCTTTAATCTGTGCTCTTGATAAAAACGAATTTAATAGAATTTCTCATTGTACAACAGCACAGGAAATTTGGCACACTTTGGAGGTGACACACGAAGGAACTTCTCAAGTCAAGGAGTCTCGTCTAGCCCTATTCAGCAACGAATACGAGAACTTTGTGATGGACAAAGGCGAGAGCATAAAGGATATGTTTGGACGCTTTTCAACCTTGGTATACAACGCTAGAGCACTTGGGAAGGTCTTCACTGAGGTAGAGCTTGTGCGGAAGATTCTACGAGTCTTACCGATGAACTTTGAGGCAAAAGTCACAGCAATACAAGAATCGAAAGATCTGAGTAAGCTAAGCATGGAGGAGTTGATTGGCAACTTGATGACATATGAGCTTGAGCTAAAAGCAAAGGAAGAACGCAACAACTCCGAACCAAAGAAGAAGACAATTGCCTTAAAAATCAAACAAGAGAGCGATGAAGGAGAAGATCCAATTGAAGAACTTGCCATGGCTGTCAATAATCTTAGAAGATGGTCAAGATTCAAGCCACGCAAGAAGAAAACAAAGGGCAATTCGTCAAAAGATTCTGAAAATTCCGATAATGAGCTGACGTGTTATAATTGCAACAAGCCTGGCCACATCAAACCAGAATGCCCACTTCTCAAATATAACAAAGGAAAGAAAAAGGAAAAGAAGGTGTTCGCGGCAACTTGGGATGATGAAGAAGGCGAGGAAGTTTCGGATAGCAGCTCAGAGGAGGCTGACTTGTGTCTTGTGGCAAAATCAGATTCAGAAGCAAGCTCGGAGGAATCAAGTGAGGAAGGTGATTATTCCTATAGAGATCTTGTTTTTATGTGTTCTGATCTTACTAAAGAAGTTGATGCTCTTGAATCAAAAATTGAAAAACTAGAATTTGATAAGAGAGAACTTGCTCGTGAAAATTTTAGGTTAGAAACCGAACTTGAAAATATTCATAACCTAGAATATGAAAAACGTAGAAGTTTAGATTCGGAATTGTCAAGACTCAAGAATAGCTTTGAGAGTCTTGAAAAAGAAAACTTGAGTCTTATGGAAACCATTGACACTAGGAAAAAGGATTTCATAAATAGATGCGCCTCACTTGTAACTGAAAACTCAACACTAAAAACCGAAGTCCAAAATCTTGAAAAATCTCTGAATAACTTTTCAATAGGAGAAAAATCATTCAACATGTTATTGGGAAATCAAATTTTTGCTAACAACAGAAAAGGACTAGGTTTTGGGAAAACACAAGTTGAGGATAGTGCAAAAGGAAGGAGTGTCTTTGGTAGATGTGAAATAATTGGACATCATGTTGAAAATTGTAGACATAGGAACAAGAACACAAAATTTATACAAGTTTGGGTTCCTAAAAATTCTACAAACAGATTTCATGTCTATTGGAACAAGAATGAAAGGACAAAACAAGTTTGGGTTCCAAAGGGTTTGTTTATTCATAATGCTTCTGCCACTAACAACCATGGACCTATAAATAGGTCACATAAATCTTTTCTCGTGTAGGTATGGTGGCAGGCTAAGGAACATCAACGGTGTTTTCTGGATTTTGGCTGTTCCAGAAACACAATGAGTGTCAAAGCAAAGTTCCTTAGCCTAGTATAAAGGTGACAGAATCACAATGGGTAATCACGTAAAATCATCGTAAAGGTAAAACAGGTAAAGATATTCTTATGTGATAATCTGTACCATTTTCTGAATGAAATCAGCCAAGATTGAGATGATGATTTATTCTGGCTTGTTCACTATTCAAAATTGAGTGTAAGTTTCTTATGCATATTTTCATGGTCTTGTTTATCAAGTTAGTGATATTTTGAAGTGAAAAAGAAATTCAGATGCAGTTCATTCTGGTAATCTAGTTGATAGAAAATTTACGAGTTGAACGTGATTTATGGTGAAACATACATTTGCTGCATCGTTTTTTCAAAGAAAATATCTGCATATTTTTCACTTGAAATAATTTTCATTTAGCAGATTTTTTTTCTCTCATATAACCCCTTCGTAAAAATAATTGTTTGACCATACTTTCAGATTAGTCATGTTTATTTGATTTTAAATGACAAATTTTGACTAATCCGACTCCCTGCTGATTATCGAAGAGATAAATTGTGATTCAAAAAAAATGATTAGTGTTGATAATTAACATACATTACTCAAAAGAGTATATTTGAAAATTTTCTTTAGGAATTTAATCAAGAGTTATAAAACTTTTTGTTGGGTAAAAATTCCATGACCATTTCTATATCTACCATTATTTCTATGGACCATGATTTATCAAATATTCAAGATAGTTTGTCAATAGGTGGTACTATAATCAGGGATCATTTGCTTTTCATTTCACATTTTTTTTGTAAAAATAAATAAATATCCAAAGTATCCACTCTCATTTAAAAGTCCTCACGGTTATGCATGGGTGAATTACTTGGATTTTTGATTATGTGCTTCCATGCTCATTTAAAAGTCCTTATGGTTATGCATGTATGAAACACATATCAAAATTAATTGATTTAATAGACAAGTTGATTTTAATCCCATTTAAAAGTCCTCACGGTCATGCGTGGTTAGAAGATACTTGATTTCATTTTAAAAAAAAAAAAAAAATTAAATTGGAATACTACTAATCTCATTTAAAAGTCCTAACGGTTATGCATGATTAGTAGATATTCAAATTCCTGATATAAATGTACCACAAGAAGATTTAACTGTATGATATTGTATGAGAATTTTATATCCGTCATTTCTAAAAGTGGAATATGCGCCTAACAAGGGTCGTTATGATTTTTGTTTGATTCTTATTTGAGTTTAATATTTATATTCAATTTGAGTTTAATGTTGGATTAATATTGATCACTTCATCTCTATTTTCTCTCACACTGTTATTCTTTTGCTGATAACAAAAGGGGGAGAGAAAAGTTAAGATTTTGTCAAATAGAATCAAGCAAAGGTCAAATAATTTTCCATGCATCTAAGCTCATTTGTATATATTTTTATTTGTATGCATATATGTAGGGGGAGCATCATGTAGAGAGAAAGCATTTAAATAGGGGGAGCAAATTAGAGTATACCATGGATCAAATACATTTAACACGGTCAAAATCTTAAATATATGTTTGTTATCATCAAAAGGGGGAGATTGTGAAATATGCGCTTTGCGCTTATATGATTTTTGTTTGATGATAATAAACACATATATATAGTTCGTTTAAATGTATTTGTTAATGTACTATTTTAATTTTCATATATTAAATAAATATTTGTTGAATAAAATAAATTACACAGAATTTTAATTTGAATTCAAACAGAACAAGTTACACAGATTTTGAATTCAAACATAAATTTTATTCAAACAAATATTTATTACAATCTTGAATAGTACAAATTCATGCTCTCACTATATACAATTTTTGAATTACATCACATTTCATGTTTACATCATTATCCTCACTACATATCACTCACACTCGTATTTGGTCTTCAGCTGCATTTCAGTTTGTATCTAGCATCTGAGCAAATCTGCAAAAATAATCACTAACGCAGTAAAATTGATCGAGAAATATTTTTGAAATTTAAAATAAACGATGATTTTGAAAATATGATTTGCCTCAGATATATGGGTTGTTCATCATCATTCACACTTGAATTTATCACAAAGTCGTGCACATAGATATTACAGGGACAGGTAATCACAAGTGGCTGCAATACACACGTGTACATTCATACACGTGTGCACCGCCTCGCCAACTCGTGTGCACAGCTAACAAGAGCAAGTGTGCAAGTGCAAAGGTCAAGCCATCACTGCAAATTCGACTCGACGCAATGCAGTCAACAACTGAAGTGAATCAGGTTCATATGGACAGTGAAAACAGAGGTGCACAGCAACAGTAAGGCAATGGCCAAAATGCATGAAAACCAAAAGTGATCAATGCAAACAACAAAGACCACAAAATCAAGTGCAGACAAATGAATATATGTATCAAGTGATGCATTTGTGTCAAAGGCATAACAACTACAGAACACATGCAACAAGACAAGTTCAGGTCAGACACACTTCAATAACGCAGTCACAATGAAGACAACGAATGATCAGAGAACATGCTCGAAGACTACACAAATGACCAAGCTACAGCCAGAGACAGTGAAGTTCAGGTAAAGGTTATGGAGACTAGAGCATAGAAATGTGCAGACCCAACCAACAAACTCAAATCAGAGAGCATATGCATCAACTACAAGCAGATGCAAGCTAAACAGCAAATGAACAAAGTCTCTGTGATAATACATGAGAGCATACAAGTGCAACGCATGAAACAGTGAAATGAATCAATGAAAGTGGGGCAAATACACATATATGAAGATCAATATCAAATGAAGACTCATGAACAACCTGAAACAAACCAGTGATGAATACAAATGCAACACAGTGAACATAACTTCAAGTGCAACAAGAGACCAAGCTCATATGCTAAGTGCAGAACAATCAAGTTCAGCAGTACAATGACCAATGAATTAAGAGCAGAGACCACAAAAGAAATGCCACCATATAGATCAATGCATATACCAGTTCGTACATGAATACAACAACAGGCAACATGCACATAACAATGCAGACTCGAGCACACTTCAATGATCAAACAGAGACTTAAAGCCATCAGAACCTCAACCAACAAACAATATGAAACAGCTACAATACAAGTGCAAGCTTGAACTAGCAAATGCACATGATTGAAGACCAAAATCATGACAAGTAATGCAATACACATATATAGGAAGTGCAACTGCCAAGTGAAGATGCAAAATGCAACAGTGAATAGCATGGCAAAGTGTCAAAGCATTTGTATCGAAGCAAACAATGTCGAATACATAAACAAGTGTAGCATCTGTTACGGTGAAAAAGGAAAGTACAGGGATGAACACAGTGATGGCCGTGGTCAATAAGGCAAATACAACAGCAAATAAATGCATGCAACAATGAAGACTACTGCAGATATCCAGACAGCAAGCACATATATCCAAGTACAAGCTCGTGTCGAAGTTACCGAAGTCAGCATGAAATTCAACAGAGATGATCAAGTCCAAATGCATCAATATACATGACCGTGGGTATCAAAGTAAAGGAATGCAAACATGACCGAAGTCAATGTATGAAAAAACCCAGAAACAAAATGAATAAACAACCAAGCCAAGTAATGCATCAATGATAGCAAGATGGCCAGAGAAAATTCAATGCCGTATAAAGTCAAAAGCAATGGTGGACAGTGCAGAGATGAACAGTTATGCAAAATGTCCAAAGTCAAAGAAGAAAATGAATGGGGTTGAATTTAAAAATTAACATCGGGTTTTTAATTAAGAAATCTAATTTTGGCAAGAAATCTCTGCATCAAATTTCTCGAATTCATATATGGTCAGGGTTAATTCAAATAGGGGCCGAACCAACAAGTATGGAAAGAGATTTTCGAATTAATTAATTCGAATACAAATATGGATAGCAGTAATTCAAAATTGATTTCAAAAAAAAAATCAACGACATGGAAAAATCAAGTATGACAGTGATTAGGAGGGTTTCAACCCTATAAATAAACCCAAAAGAAATCATCATCGGCATCGAGAAAATAAGCTTCAAATGAAAAATCATTGAATCAAATAAACCCTAAAATCATCATCGGCAATCGAAGGCAATTGAGTTCGAAAATTACAATCGCACAAATCATTAAACCAGCAAAAGAGATTACGTACCAAAGCAACAACGAACTCAAGGAGCAACGCAGAGCGTAGCAGCGAGCAAGAGCCAACAACAATCGATAATCAAGCACGAGCAAAGAAAGCCCCAATTTGAATAGCCGAACCCTAATTTCAGATCAACAGAGGCCGCCATTTTTTACGTGACAAAAGCAAAGAAGAGGATCGGGTGATAAAATTAAAAGGGGCCGGCCTTGTTATATTTTAAAAGGGGATTTAGGTTTTAAAAATACAAAGGGGGTTTTTAGTTTTTAAAAGGGTTTTTCTTTTATTTTATTTTTGAGCAAAAATTAAGGGATTAAAGTTTATATTTTTATTTTTGCTCATGCATTTATTTTGAAGTCTGTTTTGTTTTATTTTCGAGTCAACAAATTTGTAAATCACCACCTAGGGTTTAGGTAGTGTCAGATTGTCTAGTTAGAATTATTTCAGTAAGCAGGGTGTGCGAGTTTGCAAAGCTCTAGAGGCGGAGCAGAGTTTGCGAGTAAACAAAGCTCTATAGGCGGAGCAGGGTGTGCGAGTCTGTGAGAGTGTTTGTGAGCGGGAGCAAGGGTTTGCGAGTCTGGTAGAGTGTTTGTAAGCGAGATACTGTTTAATTCTAATAGAAATCTGGGAATGCAGCAGTAGGCAGGGGTTGCCGAAGCTGGGTAAATTTTGTGTGTGATTTACTTTTCAGCATATTTATTTCTGCAGTTTGTTTCTTTGTTTTAAATCGAGAAAATTTGTTATTAACCCTATTCACCCCCCCTCTAGGGTTAATCTAGATCCTACATGGGTTGCTCGATTTCAATTCCGAGCTGTAGAGGAATAGTTGAAGGTCATGATCAGGTGAGGGGATGATCGGCGACATGGTGAGTTTGGTGATGGTGGCTGGAGATGGCTTGAGCACCAATGCATATGCACCGTGCATATTTGAAGACTCGGTGAACTATTTTGGGAATGTGCAGAATTGTGACTCGAAGATGGTCTCGGGTAGATCGTGTAGTTACCTGAAGTATTTAGGTTGTTTTATCGAAGTAGTTATTGAGAGGTCTCGGGTAAGTGATGCTTCAGGTTTTTATAAAACTGACAGAATGCAGTTTTTAAAATTTGAGTGGTATTCAAATTTTATAAGCAGGATTTAAACTAGGGTTTTAAAATACAAGTTTAAATTTTAATTCAATGAACTTTTAAATCATAAGTTTTTAAAATGAAAATTTTAAACTTAAAGAACGATATAAATTAAGTTTTAAAATCAAGTCTAAATATGGTTTTAAGTTTTTCTATAAATCCAGAATTTTTAATTTAGATCAGATTTGAAAATTTTAAAATATTGAACAAGTACAAATGTTTTAAAGTAGAATTTAAAATGAGTTAGTTTTTCAAATAAGTTTAAAACTTGAAAGAATTCTTTTCTTTAATATTTTACTTAAAGCTATGAAGTGTTTAACTTTAATTTGAAAAGTTAAATAATAAATTTATTTTTAGGCTTGTTTTCTTTTAATAAAATCAAGTAAAATTTGTTTTAACACTTTTTCTTATATAAGTATCTTATACAAGTAATGGTTGTTCTTAACTTTTATATTTTAAGGAATAAATTTATTTAAAAATTTGGATAAATGTTTAAATAGTTAAACATTTTAAATATTAAATTTTAAAATGGAATTTGAATCTAATTTAGAAATGTATCGTTTTAAATACATTTGAATGTAAATAAAGTCATTAATAAGTAAACGAATTATTTTGGAAATAATTAAGAAAATAAAGAATTTACTTATTTATTTGATTTTAAATAATGATTTAGATTAAATTTTAATTAGAGTTGATTAATAATAATCAATCTAAGATAATTTTTCCTAAGTAAGTAATCAAAGAAAATGTTGTTAATTAATAAAGATAATTATTTAAGGATTACTAAGTAATTAATTAATGTGATTAATTTTTGATAATTAATTGGATTAATTAATTTAAAACAATCAATTTTAATTTGTTAAGCAAAAATACTTGATAAAAGTAATTAAGGTATTAATTACTTATTGTAATTAATTATGATAATGTGATTGGTTAAGTTAATTAATTTAGTTTAATTAATTTAAGAAAATCATTGATGATTTAGTAAGAGTAATTACTTAATGTAATTAATGGAGCATTATTACTTAGAGAAGTAATAAATGATAATTACTGGAATGTAATTAGTGAAGATGATTTTTAATAAAGTAATTTGGATAATTACTTTTGTAATTAATCAAGGGATTAATTAATGAAGATAATTAATTTGTTATGTGTAATTAAGGGTAGTTAATTACTGGATTGAATATTAATCAATGGTGATTAATAATTGTATTTTAAATTTAGATTAGTTGCTAAAGGTAATTAATTTTAATAAAATAATTAATTTAAATATAAATTATAGATTATTAATTAATATAATTAATGATGTAATTAAGAATTGTTTAGTTAAGGAATAATTAATAATTAAGTGATTAATTAATGTAATTAATTAAGGATAAATGTAATTAATTTTAGTTAATTAATAAATGAAGTAATTAAATGTTAATTATTTATGATTAAGGTTAATTAATTTTGTAAAATTGATTAAAGACTAATTACTTATTGTAATTAAAGAATGATTAATCAAAGTTGTTTAATCAAGTTGAATCCTTAGAGAATGATTAATAGGTTAGTTAATTAACGGATATAAGCAGGATTTATAGATGTGATACTTAATTTAATTTAATTTAAATTAATTAGAGATAGTGGTAATTAGTTTAATTCATTTTAAATTAATTATAGATGATGGTTAATAAATCATTGTTTATGGATGATATTGCTATTTCTTTGGATGGTTGTGATCTCAGTAATGAGATGGGTAGTATCTATATGATATGGATGCTTAGTTAAAGTATGATAATATGGATTATCTGGTTGTGATGATTATATGTTTGTGATGATGATACAGATTATCTGTTTATGATGAGAATGTGATTATCTATTGTGATATGTAGTTTATCTATCTGTATATAAAAATAATGATGAATTGAATTAATTGTTCAAACTAAATTCACTTGGACATTAAGATGACGTTTGGATTTCGATGAGACCGGGATCGGGTTCCAAATTTTGAATTCTGAAAGCCACATCGATCCCAATTAAACGTTAGGTCGTGAATCTCAAGTAAAGAGTGAAGACTCGAGGTGCAAGAACTATTCGTCAGTTTAACTCTGAGGGGATTCCGTGATGAGTTTGACGTAGAGTACTTTCAGGTTCGAGATGGTGATTTAGAGTGCAAGGGCTATGGTCGTTGACTCTGAGGGTGATTCCAAAATGAGTGCAACGAGATAGTGCCTTCGGTTTCGTTCGAACCCGGAAAGAACTTGTACGGATTGAATGCTTTCAGAACATCGTCAGGTGGACAACGAGCATTCTTAGATTGATTGTGTCCTATAAAGGTAATCGTAGCCTTAAGCCTCATCAACCGGGAATGGCTAAAACAGGGGAGGTGCAGCAAGGCTAAATGGGTCATGCCCAAGTAGGACAAGATTTTCCCCTGTCTCGAGGTCCCTATATATTTCGGTTGTGTGGCAGTTGGCAATGGCCAATCTGCAGGGTAGCCTTGTTCGAAAGTGTTCAGTAAGAAATGGTTCCGGCTTTGTGTTGCAGGGGAGCGGGCGTTCTCCTCGGTACGGTGATCTAGGCCACGTACTGTGACGGGCGGTACCCCAGTAGCCCTGCCATTGATGGAAACCCATTCTTCCTACGTGCCACTTCGGTTTTGATTGTATTACCCACTTTTGTGGCTAGTAGCTGGAATTTAATCATGTAACAATTTCGGCTATTTCTTATTTACTTGAAAACCCTAGACACTATTATAATATCGCTGGATTTCCTATCAAATGTTTTGGTTAGAGTAAGGTATTCCATGTTTATGTGTGGGAAGTCTTACGTGATACCTTTTCTTTCCAAAAGATTTTCTAAAGTTAAGCAACTTTAAAACCCGTTTACTCACACCAGACCCATGTCTGACCCGAGTGTTTATTTTCTGTTTTATTAAACTCTGGGATACTCATATTACATATGAGTAATCAAGTGATTCAGGATTGCTTTGACGAGTTATGGAGGAGATATGGAGCAGGAGGCTTCAGTCTGTAGATATATATAGTGGTTCCGTTGTGTTTTGAGTTGTATCTGTTTTCTCTGATGTACTTGAATTATAATTGCTAGACAGGTGTTTATAACTGTCTAGTTTGTGTTGTTTATCTGTAAACTCTGATGTATATGATACTATATAATGTTTTATGTGATATAATATAATTTATTCGTTCCGCTGTGAGATTCTGATGTTGTTTGTTTCTTTCTTTCCTATCTTTTCTCTTTTCTATCTCTTTCTTTCTACTTAACGATGCGTCTTTCTATGGAATGAAAGGCGGGTCGTTACAATTATTTATTTATTTTCATCAAAAAATTACTATTTATTGATTATTAATATTAGTTATTAATTATTTCTTATGGTGTGAACACCTCAAAGATTTTTACAACTTATGATCAAAACAATTTTTATTGTAGTAAATTAATATTTACAACTTCTAGGCCAAACTTGTTATATTATTAGTTATTTCCTTTGGTGAACGTTTCCTCAAAGGTTACTTTTAGTTATTAATTATTTAACAATGATTATTAATTATTTAATAGTAATTATTAATTATTACCTCTTATTTATTAGTTATTAATTATTAATCATTTCTTCTTAATTATAATTGAATACTGATTATTTTTAATTATTAATTATTAATCATATTTATTAATTATTAAATGCAATTAATAAACATTAACTATAATTTACTAATTATTAATAATTAATTACTGTGTATATAGTTACGTATTAATAAGTGGAAAGTAAATTAAGCCTACTAAAATATCGATTAGATCGTCCTAAGACGTCTAAAACAATCGAAGATAAAAATGATCGATTAAGTATTGTTGAACATTGGCATTTATTACAACTGGTAAAGTAAAATATTATGATATGAATCTATTACAACTACCAAAAAAAAGTTGTGAAAATTTGCATCTATTACAGTGGGCAAAAAGAAATGGTTGTAATAGGTATCTATTACAATGGGCAAACAGAAAAGAGATATTGATGAAAAATGGTATCTATTACAATAGGCAAAAAACAGTTATTATAGACATCTATTACAACGAAAAAATGAAAAACGTTACAATAGGTATATATTACAATGAGTAAAGAAAAAGAGTTGTTGAAAAGTGACATCTATTATAGCAGGCAAAGATAAAACCATTGTAAAAGGTTTTTATTACAATAGGTTTTTTTACCATTGCAAAAATGCCGTTGTAATATGATATTTTTGTCGTAGTTATATATACTATAAAATAATACAAAGTCAATTTGTGATATTTAACAGTTAGATAATCTAAGATATGATTTTAGATTTGACTTTTCATTAAAAAGTTAAATTAGATTTTTATTTAAGACCCGTTTTTAAATTTGAATTCTAGTTACCAAATCAAACTAGATTTTTATTTAAGTTTTGGCTTTAAATTTGAATTTTAATTGCTATGTCCAAAAATATTTAAATATAAATTTAGTAAAATTATAATTGGTGTTTTCAAAATAATATTTTGTTCACTATAAAATATTTTCAAATAATTTATACATTACATACATACATATTTACAAACATATAAAATATTAACTATGACATATATATAGTGTGTGCGTGGGTACGAGGTATATACATAGTAGATATAAATCTCGATGTCGCTTACGTATAAACTTAACCAAGTCAAACCTATGCTACATTTGACATGCACTTTACAAGCATACGAGGATATAATGATATACTCATATACTATATGAAATCCTTTATCGTATTCATTTATCAATTCAATTAGAAAATTAAATAATATTGGATATTAATTGAATAATCTAGATTAGATCTAGAATAATCCACTAGACTTTTTAGACCTACTACGATTCAAAATAGGATTTATTTTTTGAAATCTACTTATTTCATCCACTTCCATTGGTCCAGTTCTAACACTAGGCCCATTAGCTAAGTACATTGTTGTTGAATCCATTATCGTTATGACTTCTGTTAGGTCTAGCCTCATCCCTAATGATGAAAAGACGAGAGCTCTATCAAAGGTTGATGATCCTTCTAAGAAGAAGAGGTTGTTGCCATCACTTGTAGTTTCCTCTTAGATCCATCCACTGCAACTAGCCTCAAGGGCCCGAAGACTAAGCTCGTCTTTGTGAAGCTGGAGAAGTTAGATGATGTTTCTCCGCTTTCCACTAAGGCTTTGATCCTATATCTATTGTCTCATCCCTTCCAACATTTGATTTGACTACCATTAGGGTATCCTAGTATTCCAAGTGCAAGGAGCACGTCATACATGCAGAGGAGCCATCACCATTGAAAGTGCACATATATGGGTGGGTCTGATAATATGGAAAAGTAATAATCTATCAGAGTAATATATAAGAAAATAAAGTAATCATATCATGATTTTATGCTGGTTCAGATCTCTCAAATCGTACGTCAAGTCCCAAAGCTCCATATCAGTATTTCACTAACCAAAAACCCACTCTTTACTCTGAGGAATAGGTTCACAATAGACTACCTGAAGACTCCCTCTATAGAACTTTTCTATTTTAAATGGAATAGAGATTTTGACAATTCTTCGTATCTTTGAATACTGTTTTGTCGAAATTTTGTACAATGGTCTCATAACCACTAATAATCTTCGAAAATAAAAAAATTAGGTTCACGACAATGTAAGTTAATCAGATATTTGTGAATTTGAGTGCATTGGAGATCAGAGCAAAAATTTATAAAGAATAGAAAGTTTAAAATTGAAGAAGTCAAGTTTTTATGTCTATAAACTTTTCTGAACATTTTATTATAGTAAATAGATGCCAAGAAAGTTGCGAAAGCAGGCTAAGGAGAAAGAGGATGCCGTCGAAAAGTTGCAATCAATGGAGATAAGAAAACTTTTCAATTTGAGAGTGTTACAAGAATTAATGATCCATAGGTCGACCGACTGAATTCTCAATCGTACTTTTTAAAAGTTGATTTAAAAGTTATTCTAGATTTTCTCCATCTTGATTTTTGATCACTTGAATATTCTATCATCTAGTCTTCTTCTTTATAAATTGTTATTAGACTTCCTGCAAATCTTTTTAATCAACAATTTATGTTTCGTTAACATCATCAAAACTCAAGTTCTAACAACCACATGGGCATACCCCTTTAGAAGGTTGCACGTCGAAGTAGAAAAGGAAGAACATCCTCCGTAAGATGGCAAGAAATTGTTTTGGTTCTTTAGTTTTTGGGTTTTTGTTTTTTGTATGTACATAGGTCATTTAGATGTACGAGCACCAAATTTATTGCTCAAAGAAAAACGTATATGAAAGTGATCATTTTCTTTCAACTCACGTCATCTACTTTGTTGTACCTTTTGTTCCTATGACTAATTATTCCTATAGATGTGTATATACACACACATGCAAGTGAGGTTTTACCTTTACACTTATTGAGTATGCTGATATGTGTAACACGCTTATTTACTGTAACTATGTACATATAAATATATTTCTACTATTATAACAGCGCCATCTTTTACTTAGCATTATTTACTGTCAGTTGAACCCGTGTCTTCTATTTACAAATAAAATTATGATATTCTAGATTGCACTCAATGGCTTTCATCTCATATTCGTATGAACATCGATGTAAATCTTCATTAATTATACCTGCGTAGAGTCAATCATATACCGCCACTTATATTCGAGCATCGGTGTCCATTATTGTCTATCTCTAAGCACCAATCTTTGACATCGCCTATCTTTAAGCATTGATAAAAGATTAGACGTGTGAGGGAAAACTATTTGATCTGCCACCAGTCTGATTATACTCCAATGAATCGATTATAGTGTAAAGGAGTCCACCTGTACCTATCTTTGGGTACCTAGCCATCTGATTTTCCAAAAATGTGACGTCTACTCGTGCTATCGATCCTATAACATGAAGTTTAACTTAATAAATATGGTACCATTGATTCAAAAAGCAAAATTCACTACAATTCCAATAGAAAATCCCGTTTATTACATCAAATCCAATACAAAGAATGTCCAAATAAAAAGAAATGCGTAAAAATAAGAAGAATAGAGTGAAATAGCAATACATGTGCTCATTACTCCATGCTCGCATAACTGGTCCCCATAAGTCGTAGATAGTTTGAAAGCATTGTCTCCAAGATTTTACCTTATCATGTAGGTGTAGGATTGTTTCCACCCTAGAGGGGGGTAAATAGGTCTACTTAAGAATTAATGCGAAATAAAAAATAAACACAGAAATTAATGCAATAAAGATAACACACAGTTTTACCCAGCTTCAGCAAAAACTTGCCCATGTGCTGCCCTCAATGTTTCTACTAGAAATTAAGTAATCAGACGCTTACAAACACACATAAACATGCGTTACCTGCTAACTTGATTAACCTAACTTTAAGCTCAAAACCCTGCCACAACTCAGCCATTGAGTTACGAATTCTTGAAATACAAAATCGTAGTTTATGAACCAGTTGTTCTAGAGTTTTTGATGTAAACAAAAGACAAACTAAAGTACTAAATAAAAATAAAAACCCTAGTTACAAAATATACGATCAAATTAAAAAATAAACGGTGTGGCTCCTATTAAACAAAGATAACCGATGTTCCCCTTTTTATTTTGCGGCCACCTTGTTTCTTTTGCAATCTGGAATTCGGGCTTCATTCAAAATTAAGGCTTTATAATCGAAAGTCCCCGCAAGAGATTAAAACTTCGAATTGTTCTCCTCCTTCATAGTAATTATTGAATTTTGATTTTCAGTGCTTGATTTGTGTGTTTTCCTTCGAGTGTCGAGTTGGATGTTGCTTTGAATAGGTACGTGATTTTTTCAAAGTAAGCTCTCTGAATTTTTCTCGAACTCAAATAATTTGCCGATGATGATAATAGGTTAATTTATAGGGATCGAAACCCTATTATTTTTATTCATATATTTAGGTTTGAATTTGTCAATTTCTTCCCTTGGCCAATCGATTCTCAATTGTGAATTCTGATTTGTTCATTGTATACATGTTACTCCATATATTTTTGATGAATTCAAATTTGCTCCATTTTTGCTACCTATGACTTGTTTGTCATTCACTGACTTGTTCACCATGATTTGCTGTTTCATTTTCTGAAATACGTTTCCGTATGACCTCTGATTGAATTCTTTTGACTTTTTCAAACTCTTGAATGATAATTATCGAATTTTTGGACATTTCAATAGTTTTTTTTGTTTGGCCATTTATTTGTTCTTGACTTGGAGTATTGGATGTTAGTTGCTCGAGTTTAATCTATTGTCTCCATGTATATACATATATGTATGTGTGTGTATATGTGCGTGATCTGATGCTAAACTTTTTACATGTGCACTTGTATTCTCTGGCCTCAATTTTGTGTGTTCATGCCTTGAAGTCTCCTCTGTTTAATGTTCATAGAAATGGTGCACCACTTTGTACATGTGCGCTGCCCTAGCCTGGTTGCGGCCCTTGTGTTCATGCTTGAAAGTTTGCATACTGAATGCCTGAATGCATATCCATATTCATATTTACTGACCATTGTTGTGTTGTTGTGATTTGAAGTCTGGTTCGGTTTCATGTTGATTTGCTTTGCATTTGTAGTCTGGTCCAATTTGAAGTCTTGTTGCACTTGAAGTTTGGTATGTTCTTGCCTTTGTTCTTTGTACATGTCTGGTGGTCTGCACTGATTTTCTGGCCATAAATTCTATTTTTTTTGTAGTGTTGGTTGTTTGGTTGAGTATGTTTGTGTGTCACCATGTATATACATACATACAGACATATATTTATGTACTTTCCACTTCGAGTGATTGCTTCCTGACTTTGCTGTATGCTTTAACTTTCATGTGCACATTTTGTTGAGCTGCAGTCATGTTGGCTATTTTTGCATTTTCATTTGAGTTTAATCTAGTCTAGGCTTGGGTTTGACCTTGTGCTCACTTGTCCCTGCAATTTTAACAAGCAAGTATATGTTGGCGTGCATGACCTTGTCATAAGTTTTTCGCATAAGATGAATTAAATAAATGATGATGAACAACCCAAATAACTGAGACAAACAATATATTCAAAACACACACTTCATTGTGCACTGTAAAATATTTTTTTTTTCAATTTTCCTACGTCAACGTTTATTTTGCAGATAGTTCAGATGCTGTATATAGGTTGGAACATAGTTGGAGATCAAATATGAGTGATGAGGGAATATGTAGTGAGGTGAAATATATATGTAAAACTGCAAAGTGAAAATTGTGTTGTAATTGAAGTTGTATTGTAATTGAAAATGTGTAAATTTAGTGAGAGCTCAAATTTGTACTATTTGAACTTGTAATAAAATATATTTTTTAAGTAAAATATTTGTTTAAATAAGAATTTCGAGTTATTTATTTTATTTAGTAAATATTTATTTAATTATGTGGAAAAATAAAGTAGTACAATAACAAATACATTTAAACGAATACATACATACATACATACATATATATATATGTATATATATGTTTATTACCATCAAACAACAATCATAAGCTATTGTATTCTACAATCTCCGCCTTTTGATATAACAAACATATATTAAGATTTTGACCCTATTTGTATTTGGTCATGACGAATTCTATTAGCTCCCTCTATTTGAATACTCCCCCTACAACAAAGCTCCCCCTTCACATATGCATGAAAATAAAAAATAGAATATAAAAATAAATAAAACGAAAAAATAATGCAATGAATCTAGATGCAATTAAAATAAAATGCAATGAACCTAGATGTAATTAAAAAGTATGAATTATTTTCCAAAATCTTAATCGCTCTCCCCCTTTTGTTATCAGCAAAAGAGTAACAGTGTTAGATAACAGTGATAAAGTGATAGACTTTAATACCGAATCGAGTATAAATAGGAAATTTAAAAAAATTCAAAAAAAATCATAAATACTCTGTAAAACGCATATTTCATCTTAGAGTGATAGGGTTGATGTCGGTGTAGAAACCATATAGTTATGCCCATTTGTGGTATATTTATGACAGGAATTTAAATACTTACTAACCATGCATAATGTTAGGAATTTTAAACGAGATTAGTAGTATTCCCTATTTTTATTAAAAATGAATTTCAAGCATCTTCTAACCACGCAGAACTGTGAAGACTTTTAAACGGGGTTAGAATCAACTCGCCTATTTTATCCAATTTTGATATGTGTTCCATACATGCATAACCATGAGGACTTTTAAATGAACATGAAAGCAAATAATCAAAGTTTCTAAGTAGTTCACCTATGCATAACCGTGAGGACTTTTAAATGAGAATGAATACTTTTAGATGATTTTATTGCTAATTAAAATTAAAAAATGAATAATTTCCTATTTAAATACCACATTTTGACATACTTTATTTGATTTTGATGAGTGATTGTCATAGAAATATGATAGGAATAGAGATGGTCATGGAATTTTTATCAACCAAAGTTATTAAAAATTTTGTTTAAATTTTTTAAAGAAATTTTCTAAATATACTGTCTCATGTCATAATATATGATTAAGATCAACACTCATCATTTTTTGCAGTCACTATTTATCTTTTCGATAATCAATAGGGAGTTAGATTAGTTAACATAGGCATTTAAGATCAAATAAACAATATACAATCACATTTCTAAAATGCCTAAAGTGAGACGAAGTCGACAAAATCTATTTTATGAAAGGGGTTTTGTAAAAATGTTTGCCCCACATGATCCCTTTGTTGTCGTACCCTTTAGGTATCTAGAGACATGAAAATTCTTACTCGTGTTGTAGTCCACTTCTTCATCATATCTCCATCAAACGGTGTTACTTCTCTTCATTTGCACTATGCCTCTGACAATTCCTCAACATCTTCAATAACTTTATATGTCCTGGTAATAGATTGTCTAAACGTTATGACGAGGGACAAGGTCGTCACAATTCGGGTTGCGATCCTTGATTAAGTCTGCTATGATGTAAACTAGTAGCCTAGTAGTCAATACCTCATTTCATTCTCGTAAAATGTTTGGCTTCAACTTTTGAAAACATTTGGCTTCCCAAAACATTATTATTCCCATAGATAATCTTATATCCTAAATAAATGATGAGTATATTCAATTAAATCATCAAGCAATAATGCATTCAAACATTTCAATTCAAATATGACAATTTAACCATTCATACCAATATTGTTGGGATATGATAGACTTGCATCAATATATATATCTCAAGGCTGAATTACATTACAATATCACATAATTACATTTCTTAAATTGAACAGGTATTTAAAACCAACAAATTCAATCAAAGCAAACAATTCATCCAATTAAACGTGCATTTCAATTATACTTGGCAGTTTACTATAATCAAGCAAGTTTCCAAATCATTTAACATAGGTATCCTATCATTACACGGGTGAACCGAATATTTAATAATTCAAACCAAACTTAAACAAACTTTCTATTTACCTAATTTAAACATATTTATAAAATATACTCATACTTTTCCCAAATTATATAATTATAAACTTGGTTATTCCTTCTTTAAAATCATGTAAAACAATTTTAAATTTAACCAAGTATTATTCAACATCAGTTGGTATCTAAATCAAAGTCATATACTTATACTTATATATTAGATGAAATGCAAATTCATTTATAATATACTTCCAATATTGTTTCAAACGATTCTTCAAAATTCATTTTTATGGAAAAGCTTGTTTAATTAAACCATTTAACCTTTATGGTATAATTTCTAACTCAAATTATTTCTAAAATAAAGTCAATCTTTATTTTATAAAAAGCCTTTCTACTTTAAAATCCAAATAAAAAAATTCATGTAGAATTTTAAATTAAGTTTTAAATGAAATCCATTCCAAATTCACAAAAGTAAATCAAATAAAATTTCTTTGATATAGCTATCCATGAAATTTGTTTATTTCGAATTTATATACCAAAGGGAAATCAGTTCAAATAATGCATTTCTATTTACTTTCGAATTTGATATACACACATGGGTTTTTCTATAAAAAAAATTACAATTCCTTTATAATTCAAGATAAATTCATACACTATTATTTATATTTAATAAAAGTCACTATATATATCAACTTCATTTTTAATAAACCAATTTCAACTTCTTTCAAAAATGAATTCAAAATGAAATTCTTTGAAACATCATACTGGCTTTAAATATTCATATCATATTTTTCTTATAGATAATTCAAATCAGTCCTTTTAGCTAAATTTCTACCATCCAAAACAATCAATATCAAAGCATATAGCATACCATTCAACCATATATAATTTAACTCAAACAATCATCAATCAAACAATTCACCAATCCTATATATTTTCTACCAAGCCATCATCAATCAATATAAATTCACTTCAACTCAAAAATAAAAATGTTAATATTTTTCTTATGCTTCTTTTATAATTAACTTAATTAAATAAAGCTAAATCCGTAAGTAACCTACCTACTAATTCCATTTATCAATCTATCATATGAATTAACATTAAATTCATACGTTCTTAATCAGCAAAGCAGCCCAAACTTATATGTGTTTTAATTTCAAACAAGTAGAATAAGAGAAGATAGTAGTTAACTCACTATAATTAAAATTAATATTCATACTCATAAAAATTGACTTTCCAACCTCTACATGGAATAAACGTTGCAAATCGCCTCAACATAGTACGACTGCACCGGTCCTGTTCCTGCCAATATCATCATAGCATCTCACAGCTCGATCTCAACACGTACTCTAGGTTATGGAACCCACCATCGCGATCACACCTTACGTGTACATCAACTCTAATAATGCTCTCTTCACCCTCTTGCAGAAAACTCTAACTCGAGCATTGTCCTTCTCGATCATATTTCCACCAGCTTCCCTAGTCACAGGTGCAACTTCTCCATTTACATCACCAAATTCATGTTGTTTTCTACCCAGTCGCACGATGTATTTTTTTGTTCAATTCAATTTACGACTAAAGATAACGTTGGAGCAAAGGACAATAAATAAACAGGTAAGGAATATGCTGACTTAAGGATTAAGGAACAGGTTATATGGGTATTGGTTTGATTTGGCCCAATATAAAAATAAATTTGATTTTGAATTCTTATTTTCAAAATGACCTCCCTTCTTCAATTTATTTTAATCATTTAAAAATCAAAATCATATTTTGGGTCAATATGAAATCTTCCCTGATTTTATTTCTACTCTAAATAAGATTTTGTTTATAAATATGCTGCTTTTAACTTGTAAAACAACTTTACAATATTTAGTTATTCCTTAAAACAAATTCCAAAACTAACAAAAATATTTTATTTCATAAGTAGAATTTTTAAATGATTTCTAAATACATAAAATACAATTAAAAATTCAAATTTTAATTTTAAATCAATATTCTCTTTTATTATCTATTGTGGGTCGGCCACTTTATTACCAACCAATCAATAGTTAATAGAAGGAGCAAGGCAGAATGCCTCGATTACTAATAAAAGAAAAATACAAAATAGGAGCTAGGTAGAGGGTGCCTAAAACTACTAAAAATGACCTATGGCTAGTCCTCCTTAGAAGAGGAGGAACAACTACCATCACCCAAGGAGGCAGGGCCAAATACATGCTGATATCCAGAGAAAAGAGTCCTAAGATTCGAAAAATATCTAGAGTGGTCCTTGCAACAGATAAATTTCCTATCCCAACTATCATCATTAAGAATAGCGCTATTCATGTCACCAAAGGCATCATCAATAGAAAGAACCAGGCCATCTCTATCAACAGAGTAGTGAAGATGCCTGGATTCACCTTCAACTTCACTAACAGAGAAAATTTTCTTTCGAACTAGGTCATACCTCATCTCAGACGGCTCATGAATCCACGCACTCTCAATGGGATTCCATCTAATAACATAAGGTCGGGTGGTACTAGGTGACACAGGATCAATAGCAGTAAAAGAAGGAGAAATCATAGGGGATACAATACATTTGGCCGAAGGGGAGGCAGGTTGAGAAACCATCACAAGATGTTCAGATGCAATTGCAAGAATAAGAGCCGGTGCAAGGCGGGCACCGCCTTAGGAACCCACTTCATACAGGAGGTCGAGGAAATGGATCTGGTCAAAAAGTGGAATAAGAGCAGACTTAGGCTGAACAGAACAGGTTTTCAAGAAGCGATCGAAGGAGTGACAAGACATACAAATATCTGGTTTCCAGCTGCAGCTGACATCATTATAATAGACATGCCCCTTTTGCAATACACACATGAATCCTCGAAGGTAAAAGCTTGTCCAGAGTAACTTCAACAAATGCCTTCGCTTACGGAAGCCTGTTACAAGCAACTATATTTGAGTCAAAGCATCTAAGCTTGCCTACAATACTAGCTAACTAGTTCAGCCCAATCATGGATTGCAATACAGAATGGATGTGGGAAAAGTGAGCCCATACTGGATTTAGAGAATCTGCTCCTTTTCTTTGTCAACTATAGGACTCCAGGGGGTAATGATGAAAGGTTGCCCGGCTATAATGGAGGGCTCCGCCTAAAGAACACGAAGTCTTTCTTCTTTTCTAGAAAACTTGAAGAAGAACATGTGATTGTGAAAATGAACATGCATTCTACTCCTAATGTTCCAACGGTTACAGCAATAGTCACAGACTTCTTGATATGGAGCATTAGCTTGGAAAAAAAACCAATAAGATACCCGACCAAAACTCATTTCCCGCATCCAAAACTTCCGACCGAGGAACCATTGCAGCATTCTCCTCAATAATGTCAAAGGACTGGGAACATACTCACCTACATTTCTCGGCAGAGCTTTAAAAAGAGAAGCTCACTTACTAACCGGAAGGGGCACTTGGTTAATACAAGGAGGACCAGCAGACAATTATGGAATCTTAGCATTTACACCCTGCGTGCACGTATTTATAGGTTCACAAAAGCCAACACAAGCCCAAGGAAGAGTGTCTAAAGTAAATTTTCATAAGAACAAACTTTAGGAATGGATTTGGATTTGGCATTATCACAAGCATCTGATGTGCCATCCACGCAAATAGATGATTCACGTCCACCTACATTGTCAATAACACCAACACAACAATCATTAACACTACTAACAGCGTTACACTCCAACGCCTTCAAACCATCACCAAGGATAGGCACATACATCTCAGTCCACTGACCATGACTAGCTGCCGCCATAAGCAAGGGGGATAAAGCGTTCAAGCTCTACTCATTTGTGACCATAGCTATGCCAGAGACTAGAAAAGCAATAGTTTCTACCAGCGATTCACCTAACACATCAATAGGATTTAGGGATAACAAAGGAGATACAGCACCTAACACCTAACCATCGCCTTTGCACTACTGGATTATAGGCCTGTCAAACGGGTTAGGTTGGGTCAAAATGGGTTGGGTCGAGTTTGATCCAACCTATTTATGACCCATTCTCTTTTATCCGTTTATGACCCAACCCATTTATGACCCAACCCACTTAACAAGCGGTTACCCATTTAACCCATTCAAAGATTTAAATTTAATCAAACTAATAAAAAACAAATAAATATAAAATAATTCTAATTCTAATTTTTATGTTTTGAGATCCGACAAAAATTTAAAACTTTAATTCTAATTTTCATAATAATTCAAATATGGGGATGAGGAAGCTTATTATTTTTTAAGTACAACTGTCAGTCCCCTTGGAGAACTATAGTATGCGTTCACACGATAAAGTATCCGAGTGTTTCATACAATTTAGGTGGTAGTTAATCGGTCGAAGTCCCACCTGATTCTGAGTTAGAACGAAGGAGTTATTGCAGTATGAGCAAAAAAAAGCGGCTTCTACACTCGGCGGAGTTCATATACAAGGATGTGGTAGCATGTTATTTTCCAAGTACAACTGTCAGTCTCCTTGGAGAACTATGTATGCGTTCACACGATAAAGTATCCGAGCGTTCCATACCGTCCGTAATTTAGGTGGGAGTTGATCGGTTGAAGTCTCGCTTGATTCCGAGTTAGAACGAAGAAGTTATTGCAGTCTGAATAAAAAAATAGCGGCTTCTGCACTAGGCAGAGTTCAATATTCAAATTCGGTAGCCCGTTATTTAATAAGTACAACTGTCGGTCCCCTTGGAGAATTACAGTGTGCATTCACATAATGAAGTATTTGAGTGTTCCATACTATCCGTAATTTAGATGGGAGTTGATTGGTCGAAGTCTCGCCTGATTCCGTGTTAGAACGAAGGAGTTATTGCAGTCCGAACAAAAAATAGCGGCTTCAGCACTAGGCAGGGTTCAAATATGGGGATGTGATAGCCTGTTATTTTCTAAATACAACTGTCAGCCCCCTTAGAGGACTACACATTGTGTTCATACAATGAAGTATCCGAGTGTTCCATACTGTCTGTAATTTTGGCTGGTGTTGATTGGTCGAAGTCTCGCCTGATTTTGAGTTAGAATGAAGAAGTTATTGCAGTCTGAACAAAAAAATAGCGGCTTCTATACTAGGCGGAATTCAAAAATAGGGATGCGGTAGCCTGTTATTTTCTAAGTACAACTGCCAGTCTCAAGTATAATGTATGTTCAAAATTCTTATTTTTTAAATTTATATTAAAATTTAATGTTTTTAATAAATGAGTAAATGAGTTACTCATTTGTAACCCTTTTAAAAATGGGTCAAACCAACCAATAACGCATTTAATAATATTCATAAATTGGATGACCCAACCCATTTATAAGTAGGGTAAATGGGTTGGGTTAATAGGTTGGGTCAAATTTTGATAGGTCTACTGGATTGCGAGCCTAAAGAAGGGAAGTCGATGTCATGGAACTCTACATCCTAAGAAGACGACCCAGATACGGTAGGAGGATTAACACTAAAAGAACGCTTAGACCTGGTTATTGAAATCACCTTGGAAGAAAGATCATAAGCCTTGGCAATAGAAGATTGGGACATGGAAGGGAGCGAAGTTGGAGAGGATGAGATGCAAGAAAGACCAAGAAGAGAACGAAGTTAAGAGGGAAGAGGAAAAGCAGTCGCCAAAAGCAATAAAGCAGTCACCATTGAACAACCTTTAATTTTGTAAATTAAATTTAATAAAATATCCAAAATAACTTTTAACGTTATTTATCACTATAAAACAATTATTCAACATTTAAACTCATTTTAAATCTTATTTCAATTATTTAAATTTCTAGTTCAAACATTCAATTAAATTCTCAAAATCCATTTTAATATATTCATTTTATCTTAACTTCAAACAGGGACATTTCATGACCTTTGACTTATGAACTAAACATCACCGCCGCTGCTTAAGACCTTGCCTAAGAATGTTCATCACTATGGCTAGCACCTACGTAACCAATTCATCTTTTACTGGAAATATTTTTCCCTAATTTAACTCGAGAACTAACTCGATTATCTTGTGTCGTTGCAACCTTTTTCTTCACCCTCAGGCCATAAGTAGGTGGCACCACCGAACTTTGGGGTTGTTGGCATTATTGGGAGCTATTGACTATACTTGACCATGCATGGGTGGTTACTTTTTGCCCTCCTTATACTCGGCAGTGGCTTGCAAATGCTTGAGCTTGAACACTTTTAGGCTCTTCGTGTTTGACCCGAGCTTTTGCCCATTTTTCCCAGGAATGGCCTAGGTTTTTTTTCTCTTTCATGTGCTCCGGGTCAAGCCCGAGTCATACCTAGCTCCTTGGTTTGGTTGATTAATGGTCGATGGTTGAGTTCTGGTGGGACAGTTTCAAATAACGTTCACATCGGACCCATTCTGGCATTCAATTAACTTTTTATAACTGCTTTAACTTAGACACTTCACTCCGGTGTCTCTGCAAAGAAGTATTTTGTATCGCTCTGGACGACGGTTCTATATTATCGTAAGCAGGTTGTAAAATTATGGATCTTAAGGCTAATTAAATAATAGAGGGGTGGCGAATAGTGTTTCCAAACTTATGTAAGTCTTTTTAGATTTCTTTCAAGTTAAATATTAAATTATGGATTAACAACATAGAACTATACTATCAAACAGTCACAGATGCAATCACAGATAAAAATAGAAGTAGTTAAGAAAAGTAAAGAGTTAGAGAGATAAGACTAAGGATTTTATACTGGTTTTTATTTCTTCTACATCCGATCTCGTGCAATTGCTTGTATAGATTTCTTTTCAAATGCCAATTTTTAAATGGGCAGAAACGAAAACCCAAAGACAATCCCGATTCCAAGGCTACAAGACACACCCTCTTGAATTTCTAGGCAGGAACACCCACTTGATTTGATCGTGCTAGAAGCACACCACTTGTTTCCCATGCTACAAGTACACCCACTTGATTTAAGGGCTACAAGCACGCCCAAGGATATTCAAATAGAGTTGATAGTTTTTCGAAAGATAAATTCTTGTACTTTCGATATAATGAATCCTTTAGCCTCTTAGACGTCACTTTATTATCTTTAAATTGAGTGAGAAAGTAGTAGTGAATTAATAAAAGAAGTATGAATTGATTCTATATGATTTTGAGTAGATTTTGATGTATTTTTCAATGGGATTTTCAAGAGAGTGAGAGAAGAGAAGAAAGTAAGTAATTAACTGTCAAAAAATTTGTTTGAACTCTTCTTTATGTAGTGAATAAACAGATATGTCTATTCGTGAAGAATTGTGAAGAATAAATGCTTCTTTTCAAAATTTGAAAAATAATTTGGTATCATGTATGTCAACATATCGTCTTCCTATATGTCGACATTTGCATGTAATTTTTGAAAACTTGTTTCTTTTAAAATGTTTTGAAAATCCTATACATTGTAAAATAGTTTGAACATAATTTATTAACGTTTTCAACTTTGAAAAACTCTTATAAAATATTTTGAAATAACATTAAAAAACATCACATAATAATAAAAAAACCTAGGAATAGAAGTAAGACCGTTGATCATATGTTTAGCATCATTGTCGTTTTGAAAATTTTCATCTTCGGTGAATATCATGATATGATTGATCTTATAAAAGGTCTCTATCGTCGTTTTTTCATTTTTCTCTTCTTATTATGCACCGTGCCTGAAGGAATATGTCATATTTTCACTAATATTCATACTCTGTTGGATTCATATGATTAGTCTTTCAGAAATCAAATCTAATATTTTTAAGAGTTTATGATCTTGAATATTTAAATCATGAAAAAGTATGAATGATTACGATGAAAAACATAATGTTAAAAAAAGGAGATACTCTACTGAACCTTTTGCTTTCAAATTCTGATTCTGCACACTTAGAGTTCTAAAGTTCATTTATAGCACTATTATATGTAGAATAATGTGACATAATGTATTTTGTGTCACATTCCTTGTTTAAATTACAAGTGTTTTAATGAATTACATATGTAAAGATACTTTCCATCATGCATGTATATAATGATCTTCCTAAAGGATAAGTGTACTTACAGATGTCATTTTGCATATGCATTACTATTTGTTTACTAGTGCGAACTCGTGCTACGTACATGGGGTTCACCACATAATCCGTTTAACACAATATTTAAAAAAAACTAAATTATGAAGATAAAAGTGTATGTTAATGGAATTTTTTTACATAGTATATTTTTCTTGAACACTATTGATAAACATTTATTGAAGTATTTATTTAAGTAATCTTGAAGCACACAATGTATAATTACTTTTTTTTACAGCATAGTGTTTTCATTAAACAAACGATAACATAAACCACCAATTAGTCTTAACTTGGTAAGCAGTACATTACTCTACGTTGCTGCTGGTTTTCAAATGTAAGCAGCGTATATTCAATATAAGTTTATCCTAGATTTAACATAGAAATACATATTTGGATACACACGTAGACACATATACAGTTTCGTTGATAATAGTGTTTCAAACCAACATAGTGAAAAATGATTAAATTGTAATATTGTTAAGCATTTTGGTTCAAAAAAATAACCTTTTTAATTCGAAAAAGTCCACCTTACATTATCTAATACTAAGTGCATTACAAAATATTAAAGTGGCATTGATAAATCTAATTTATTAATACATATAGCATAATATGACATGAAAAATATATGTAGAACATAATATTATTCAGTCTAATTTTTGAAACAACCGGATAACTTTTTCCATTACTTTAAATATTCATATAAGCACAACAGTTAACATAATTCGATGCAAAATCATGTATCAGCATCACGTGGAATCATTTTGGATGAAAATAAAGAAAATTTTGGATGAATTTCATTATAGAAAATAGCAATAAGATCGAATAGTGTAAGAAACACTATTAAATTTTTTAACTATTAGAAATAACTTATATCATCAATAGAATTTTTTGTATTCTACATTGGTATATTGTAAAGTAGAACAAATATAAGTTATATTTGCAAAAGATCTTGAATAAAAGTAGGTTTGTTATGTAGCAAAAAGGAAAAGGTGACCAAAGTTATTTAGTCTTATTGTGAAATAAATTTTGTAGAAACTATAATACTCGAAAATAAATTATGCATTTCTTCCACAAAAAGATAAGACAAAATATGCATATCTGCATATATTTCTCTACTCAATTATTTTATTCTTATACTAAATTTGTTAAGAAATAAAGTACTTGTTTGGAACTAGTATTAATTTCTAAATTTACTACTTCTATGTGGTAGTTCTTACACTAAAAAAGCATTAGCTAATGTTATAGAACAATTCACATGCACTTATAAAGTTAGAACCTACATCTCTTTGGAAATACTAGTGATAAATGGATTCAATTAAAAGGAATTAAATGATTATAGATTAGTTCTCAATTGACTAAAATTATAATGAATTAACATGTAACTATTTCTCTCATTGAGTTGAATTTCATCTAAAGGAATTGATTATGATTAATTTTATTAGTTTGATATCAAATAAAATGGAACTGATAAGAATTAATTTCTTTTAAAATTATTTGGTATGTTCCCTATTTAAAGTTAGTTTACTTATAAACATTACACGTACCTATATGTTAAATCCATAATCTCTTAATTTATTTGAACTTAAAAAATCGAAACATCATAACATTAAATAAACTTTGTAACAACATATAATTACCATATTGTATCATAAGATTCTTATGAATTTAGCGATAACTATGCACTCAAATGAAAAAACCATGTAACTTTTGAATATTGAACACTGCCAAAATATATATTAACTCGTAAGTTGATTAAGACATATATATATAAGATTATAGAAAAAAAATGTTCATCTCGACTATGACCACATAAATATTGATGAAGGAATAAGCATATATAATACTTATTTTATAACAAATTTTAAAGTTGCCTGCTATAACCATAACGAAAATGTTACTTATACTTTTATACTTATTTCTAAAAATATGTAAATTTATTGCTTGAATATTTTTCACTATAGATATAATGCACTTTACCTAAGTTAATTTCCGTATGTAAATTTAATAATTGGGACATATATAAAAACCTAAACACTAAAAGTAACATGTAGCAACTCGATCACTGAAAACATGAATGATGTCATAAATACTATGTTGGATATAAAAGTGAAAATGAATTAATTCAAATTCTATCATATTAAAAAGATTAAGTAAATATCGTTTGAAAAGAATCTTTAACTTAGTGTGTACTGAAAATATATTTTTTTCCTTTTAAATTGCAATATATATATGAAACTAAAAAAGGAGTGGCAAAATTACAAAAATGAAATGGCATGGAGAGGAATTAAGAATGGGAAGCGGAAACTAAAAATAAAACTTGTATTGAAACTATGGAGAAGATGAATAAATTTCAGTAAGATCGAAAAGAAGTATTGATTTGTGAAAGTGGGTATGAATAATACTTAATGTGGAAAGTTGAAACTTATGATAAGAAATTGTTAAGAATTTTTTTGTAGTTTTGAACTGAAAATGCATTTTATTTGGAATGAGTTATGTAATTAATTATCAAAATTAGGTTTCAAGTTACAAAAAATTGAGTAGTTAAGAAAAAATATACAGGATTAATTTTTAATGGAGGGGAGAGTAAAACGTGTGCGTCACTAATGAGTTACGGCATATTTTACAAATGAGGATGTTGTTAATGTAAACATAAAATACTTTAATGCAAAATTTATGCAAAAAATTATGAGAGCGAAGCATTTGAGATGGGATTAAAGGAGATGAAGCATAAATATTGCATTTATACCGAACTTCTTATAAAGATAAATAAAACAGTTAGTATCTATAAAAAAAATTGGTCAAAATGTTTAAATTAAATTAATTGAGCTTAATCACTAAGCTCTTATTAAAACCTCTAGCTTTGAAATATACTTTGTTGAAATCCGTATACTAATCATTTGTAAAGCTTAAATCATGCTTTCCAACCATTATACAAACACATATACAAACATTTACTGATTTTCATAATCTGTTATACTATTTTATAATAAAACTATACATACACACACAATATATATATATATATATATATATATATATATATATATATATATATATATATAAGTTACCGCATATTGAAATTGCTTGAAAATAAATCCTCAAATTCTTTGAATTATCAATTACATGAATTCAGCATAAACCCTACAATAATTTAAATACAGATAATAAAATCAATCCTTAATAGAGAAATAAACAAAGTTGTTTGGCTTTGGTAATATAATAATATAATATCTTGTAATAAAAAGCATAAAATTTAAAAACTACACGAAAATCAATACTTCAATGCTCTAAATTATCAATTCCACTAACTTTATTTAATACAACAATTTGGATATAAACAAAAGAGCAAATTGAAATAAGTGATGAAACAAAATTAGTTGACAATGAGCCAAAAACATATCTTAGTTATTATTTGGATAGTTTTATTTACATCCTCGAAATTAATCACTTAATCCACATTTTGACTTAACTACGTAAATCCACTTAATTTTTCTCACAAATTTGCTCCTTTTTTTATATTTCTCACAAACTTTAAGATTTATTTTCTTTTTATGTAAAAAATATCGACATACACATAATTGAAGTATAATTATCGTCTCTCATTATATAGCAATCGACATCTTCAAACTAGCACAAGTCTACAAAAGCATGAACATATAACAAACAATATCTTAAGATCTTGTATGAAGCAATCAAATCCATAAGCAGACAAATGTTAAACAGAGTATAGAAGCGTTATATGTAAACATCGTATTAAGCTTTTAGTTTTTTGTTCATGCTAAAAGGGTGAGTTTAATTACGGAAAATGCACCATGTAGGTCTAATATTTCAGTGCCACTAAAAATGCATCAACCAGTATCTCCAAATCAGTGCTATTGTTTACTAAAAATACATGTTAAACATAATCAGACAATCGAAGAAAATGTTAAACTTATATTAGTTGGAAACAAAAGATAATATTATCATAAACTAACATGAAAAATTGGAATTCTCATGCACTAAAACAATGTAAAAACATAATTTCAATAGGCAATATGTTCAACGAACTACTCTTTCCATTCCAATAATATGGAGATCTATTTATACATATCATAAAATAGTAAATTATACATATAGCTATCTTTATATTCTTTATACATTGTTTATAATCTCGACTAACTTACTATGATAAGTTAATTGTTATATTTATTATTCTTGTTGAATTATGGCTAATATTTCAATGACTTTTTGTCTAATGACCATAATTACATGTTTCGTTGAAGGTAGAGTTATGTCATTATATTTGAAAAAAATAGCAACTTGAACACATATAGAAAACTTTAGAGTAGCGGGTATGAGAAGAAAAGAGACAAGCATATGCATTATTTACCTTTTTAACATAGATGAACTTATTATTAATATTTATTTTCCTAAAAAAGTCAAAGAATGCAAAATAATAGTGTGGATCAACTGACTAATGGTGTGGATGCAAATAAAATTATCATTATCATTTAAGAAAATGGAAAACTCAAATCAGAATGAAGTGAACAAATGGAAGAGGTTAATTAATGGAATACTATAGATATTACCAGTACCACTAATATTTGATATGTGTGAAAATGAAATTATAAGAGTGTAAATGTTAATAATCTTTCAAATTACTAAGAATTTAGTACACCCGATGAGATGAACTTCGAAAAGATTACACAGAGGGCCAAATTTTTAGATGGATAACTCAGTCAGAATGAAATACATAAATGAAAGGAGGTTACATGAAATTAATGGTATATTACAACCACTAATGCTATCAATAATATTAAAGATGCACAAAAATGAAATTGCAAGTGCGTAAATGCTAATAATCCCTCAAATCATGAGAATTCAGTATACATGATGAGATGAAAAGAGTATACAAACATGTATGAAAAGAGTATACAAAGGTTAAATATTATCCTATATATAATAGATGATCATGGAAAGAAACTATCTTTCAGCAACACATAATTCAGGTAAATCGCAAGGATATGTAGTTGGTGGGGATTGAAATCTTGACCTTGAAGGTGAGCGTCGCATGTTCTAACCACTGCACTATATTGGAGGTTATTCATTCTTCAATTTTAATCTATAGTCCTGTATAAATTAAAATATAAGATTAATTAAAAAAGTATTATAGGAAATAAAAGAAATTATTCAGTGGTATATCAAATAAAACCTCAAAAATGATATTGAAGTCTTTGTGTTATTCACTTCATTATTTTTTTATTCTTAGAATTAAGCTACTTTAGTATGGTATATTATTTTGTCACACGAAATAGCAAAAAAGTTGCAACTGGAAAAACCAAAAACCAAATCGGTTAGTAAGGATCAAATTTCATGAAGATAGGGGAAAAAAGATGAGTTAATTGATTTATAGAAATCCATTATCTTATTACATTGAAACCAATACACAAATTTTGCTCGCAAAATTGAGAAAGATTAAAGATACTGAATCATTGAAAGAAATAAAATGTCATGATAATTGGAATGATTATTAAAATTTAGTTTAGAAATGGAGTGTTGTTTAAATAAGGAATTGGGGAGTTGATGGATAATAAATGAAATCCCAGCTTAAAAATTGAATTTACGTAAGAAAGCTGATAAAAATGGTATGTTAAGGGGACACCATTAGTGCCTAGATTAATTTTTGAGGATAAAAATAAAGTACTTGAAGGGTGAAAATAAAAAATGGATCTTAAAAAAAGGAGAGTTAATTATATAGCTTGAGAAGGAGTGTGAGAGCAGATAATGAAAAGTCATTTATTTAATTTTATATATAATAGAATAGATATGACAAGTGTCATATGATGTGGCATGTTCATAATGATAGATGAATATATAAATAGATCCTTATACACACACTCTTAATACATTTGTTAATTTTATGAAGCCATGAAATTTATATCACATCGTAAAGTTAGTAAGAAATAAGAGCAAAAGAAGTAAAATTAGCATTAGAAAAGTTGAAATCATGGAAGAAGGTATACTTTTCTATTATGATAAATGATTAGTGGGATATTATTAGAAAGAAAACGCTTTGTAAAAGTTATTAGATAAGAGGTATGAGCAATCACAAGAGGCACGACCATTAAAAAAGTGAAAAGCACAACTTGATAGTTGAAGTGTCTAATCAAATTAAAAGAAAATGTTTCATTATTTTAAAGTTTTTTAAATTTTTAGGTAGTTATATATACTAATTATATTGCAGAAAAAAAATTGTGAAAATGGCACAAAAGTTCAAAATTGTAATGGCCCATATCAGAAATATGGCTATTATAACTACTAAGTGTCCGTTTGTTCGAAAATAATAAAAGAGTTAGATTTTAATTTGGATATGATACTTTTTACATAAGCAGTTCATAGTATATGTTTTTAGATAAAAAAAAATTCATGTAAAAGTATAAAGTTTATAATTTTTGAGGTTTTCTAGAAAATTAATGCATTTAACATGCCTGTTCAACATTTGAAGAGAGTAGTCAACGTTGTACGAAATTTAGAAAATGTTAAATTATTTAAAATGCTTTTAGATTTTTATGTAGTTAAATATATTAATTTTTATTTTGAATACATCTTTATGATTAAAAATTGATATATTTTGAAGGCCACAAAAATTCAAATTTTGGCTCCAAAATTTGAAAATATCGCCGTTGTAACTTATTAAGTCTTTAGTCATGAAAAAATAATAAAATGTTAGAATTCGAATTTGACTATAAATGTTTTACAAAGTCAAGTATATCTATGTTATATTATGAAAAAAATTCATTAATAAATTATTAGTTTATAATTTCTGAGATTTAAAACATACTACTGCATTCTATATTTTCTGCCCTATTCTCAAAGAGTATGTCAGTTTTATAAAAGTTCTACAAAATTGAAAAATTAATATTTTTCTTTGAAATCTTTTTATAAAATTTTAATACATAATATTGATTACAATAAAAATATAATTATTTGATAGATAAATAATTTAAAATATTCTATAGTTAAAATCATAAGGCTTTTCAAAAATTAAAGTATCTTTTCAATTTGAAAACTAGTCATTGTTTTTAGAGGGAAAACTTGTTTTCCACTTATCTAAACCCTTCTGGTTATTTGAAACATAGAAGGAGAACTAAAATGACTTTCTACTTAAAGAACTCCTTAATAATAATATATATAAATTAAATAAAGTTATAAGATTACAGACATCGCGGACGTCCTCTATTATAATTGTTTCTCCATCCAAAAGTTCATCTTTAAAAATATATATTTGCATTGTTACTCTTCCTTTCTCTTGATTTTCCATCATGCCTTCTGAACATCCTATGTCTAAAATCCATTTGTCCCTCTTGATTTATGATGTATAACTATCATCGGCATGTTCATTATCACCCATATAACATACTTATACCTACAATTCAACATTATACTTTTACAAAATATCATGTGACTTTTCATAATAATTAGATTCTAACATATTGGGTTCATAAAATTGATTTTATATAAAAGTGTTAAAAAGAGTACTAACAATATTACTTGCCATCTAAACTTTTCAAAATCAAATTATGAGTTTTGAAAACCTAGTGCTCTAATACCAAATATGGATTGGGGAATTATGAATCTTAAGGCTAATTACACATTGGAGGGGGGGTGAATAGTGTTTTCTAACTTATGTACATCTTTTCAAATTTCTTTCAAGTTAAATATTAAATTACAGATTAATAATACAGTTATACTATCAAACAGTTACAGATTAACAATGTAACAACCAGGCATTTTCAACCATTCGCAACCGCACATGTCGGACTTGAATTACTCAAAATACCGTGTTGTAAATAAAATTTGGCAAATCCCAAAATATATAGTAAATAAAATCACAGATCACAGACACAGAGTATTTAATAATGCAGTGGAAGTAAAGAGATAGTAGTTCATGAAGCTACTATGTAAATATATCGGAGTTAAATAAAATACAACAGACTAAATAAAGTACAACAGAAGTCTTAAGATGATAACCGAGTACAAGCTGAATAGAGCAACAGATCTGGAATAGATAAAACTATATAAGCAGATAATCTCTAGCAATTCCAATCTCCAGAAAATGGAATCCAGATCTGTGAATAACTCAGGCTGACCCGAGCGTACATGAAAATACAAACACTCGAGTCAGGACAATATATACTTATATAATGTAAACCAACTCAAGTGAACTGTAATAAGGTACAAGTAACTTAAAGGATGCCTGGGACCACCCATCCTCTAAGGATCCGTTAAACTATTTACAATGTAGTAATATTGCGCTATTATAATAATGTCTACAGTAAAATAAACTTACTTTTAAATAGCGTTCCGGGCTACCCATATCACACTTCACACATAATAGTCTCAGTAGTCCATCCAATATCATGACATCTCCACACCGGGTGACTGTCAAAGGATACCACACGGGCTTTGGGAGAAAAACAAACTCGTAGTAAAGGCTCAGTATGGTAGGTGACACGGCACACAAAGCAATGCCAGGGTAAATATACCAATTACACACACGGGTTGGTGGTAATTTCAAAAATAAATTGAAATAAATTCAAGTAAACTTTAGAAAAATTATACTATCACTTCAAAAATATTAAAAGACAAAAAAATATACACAAAACAACATATTAACACATATTAAAATAAAATATGACAAAGAAAATATAATTTATATAATTTAAATAGACAAAATTGTTAAATAAATGAAATTACACTCAAAATTGAAATGTACATAACTTCTACAGTTTAACTCCGTTTTCAACGAAACGAAAAGCAGTGTTCAAGTTATTACATCTATTTTCATAAAGAAATATAAAATTTAATAATTTAAATGTTTAAATTTAAAATTTAAAAGTCAAAGTTTGACCCATTTGACCAAAAATCCACTTTTCAGTAAAATATCCAATTTATACAAGTTCGAAACTATAATTTACACAAAAATCAAAATTGGTATTTTAAAATGAAATGTTTGGAGTAAAACAAGTTTAAAAATAATTTCAAAATAAGATAAAGTCAAATTTAAATTATATGCAGAAATCTAGGGTTGTTACAAACAACATAGAAATATATTATCAAACAGTTACAAATGTAATCGTAGATTAAAATAAAAGCTGCAAAGCAAAGTAAAGAGATAGAGGGATGACACCAAAGATTTTATACTGGTTCGGATTTCTCCTACGTCCAGTCCCGTACAATGGCTTGCCTATATTTCTTTCCAAATGCCAATTTTTGTATGGGCAGAAACAAACCCAAATACAATCTCAACTCCAAGGCTACAGGAAACGCCCTCTTGAATTTCCAGGCTCAGGGTACACCTACTTGACTTGATCGGGCTACAAGCACACCCACTTGCTTCCCGGACTACAAGCACACTCACTTGATTTAAACGTGCTATAAGCACACCCCCGTGTTTTACAGATTATAAGCATACCAAAGTAAATTCATATAGAGTCGATAATTTTTCAAAAGAAAAATTCTTATATTTTGGATACAATAAATCCTACATCCTCTTGGACATCACTTTATTATCTTTGAATATAGTTAGAGATGTTCCCAAAATAGTACGAAAGTAGTAGTAAAGAAGTATGAATTCATTCTATAAGATTTTGAGTAGATTTTGATATATTTTTTTCAATGGAATTTTTAAGAGAGTGAGAGGTGAGAAGAAAGTAAGTAATTAACTGTCAAAAAATTTGTTTGAACTCTTCTTTATATAATGAATAAACATATATGTCTACTCGTGAAGAATTGTGACGAATAAATGCTTCTTTTCAAAATCTAAAAAATAATTTGGTGTCATGTATGTCAGCATATTGTCTGCCTATATGTCGACATATGCATGTAATTTTTGAAAACTTGTTTCTTTTAAAATGTTTTGAAAATCCTGTACATTGTAAAATAGTCGAACATAATTTATTAACATTTTAAATTTTGAAAAATACTTATTAAATATTTTGAAATATTTTGTAAATTTTTTTTTTTAAAATATAAAATATTTAGAAAGAATATATTTTAAAAATATATAAATTTAAACATATAAAAGATTTAGAAAATATATTTTTGTTAAAAATGTGAAATTTTGTAGAAAATATATTTGGTTAAAATATAAAAAGATTTAAAAAATTGGAGGAGATAGAGATGAAAGATTGCTATCAATGACTTTAACAATATATGATATGACTTTATACACTAAATTATAGTCTTCAAATCTTCATTTCTTGGAATTAAAACTCATGAGTCTTCATGTCCATCTCGTGAGTCTTTATATCCATTTCTTGAATCTTTTTGTCCACCTCTTAAATCTTCACATCCATCTCTTGAGTTTTTATATTGTACAGCCTTCGATTCAACACCTATCTAATATTTGCACTATATATTATATAACTTGGTAAAGAATTCGTATCTATAATTTATACGATTGTATATGGTTATTATCATCAAAATCAATAATTGAGGTATTAACATAAATTCTATGATAATAGGTAAAACCTGATGTACGGCTTCATGGTGCGTTGTGCTCGTATGCCAACACGAGCAAGCATATCCATAGAGTGTTTGCATTCACCATTGTCCGGACACTAGATGCACATTGCATAGATTGAACTGTATATGATTTTCCCCGTCAATGTGTAAGATCCAATTGGTCAACTTAATTCATCTGTTAGGTCTTATACATCTTCCACATAGGGTTTTATTTCAGCATGAAGATCAAATGTCAAATCCTTCCTGACCTTACTCATCGGTAGAGTTTTCAATATTTATGGATCATAGACGTTCCTCGCGTATTTCTACATTGGGTACAAGTCAGTCTACATTAAAGTTTGTTCCACTTATAATAGAGCCGGCATTTACTTCGACATCTTCTGCACCGTCTACTTCCTTTTCTGTTCGACCTCAATCACCTTGTCATCAGAAAAGGAAATCTTTATTTGTAGTTCCTTTCATGATGGCATATGAAGCTTTAATGGGAGTTGTCAGCGATATTGATCTTGGAAATTCTATAGTTCTTGATAATCCTCTGGACTCTCCAGCCTCACAGTTAGATGAGGTGGGAGATAAACGAACCTGCGAAAGGCACGACATCCTATTCAAAGATGTTCTTCTTCCAGACCCGTTTCATCACGCTTATAATCTACCTGAATACTACACTACTTGTAATTGATATATGTGTCTTTCTAGATATGTCCCTCCTTTTAATCATTTCATCCGAATCATTCCTCAGTATGAAAATGGCCCCTGTCCAGTGTCATCTAAATAACTATACCTAGTTAAACAACTTGTATATGGTTTGTCTTTATCATTTAGGTAAGGTGCCCATATAGAAGGAGATTTGTTATCTATACGGCTTCAAAATGTCGAAAGAAAGTCCCTCTCTCATTTATTTCGAACCATCTAAGAGTTGTCGCGTCTTTGGAACAAACTCAATTATTTCAGAGACAAGTACTTCTTTGTACTCTACTTATCTAGCATTGCCCAGAAATGACTACCAGAACATAAGTTCTACTATCATACTTCAATTAGATTAAGCTAATCCACCTGATTTTCCAACTGCTTTATTTTATAACTTTACATATATTCCTAGGAGGCCTAATAGTGCAACCTTGGCACGTAGTCTCCAAGATTTAGAAGCTAATCCCATCAAAGAGCAGAAATGAGATTTCTTTTGATGGGTGGAAGGATGCATCACTTTCATCTTTTGGGTAATTATCATAGTCTTGGTCTTGTTCCTAATGTTCATGGAGGCACTTTGCCTGCTCAAGAGGATGAGTTCGAGCCTCAAGCTAAGGAGAACCAAGAGATCCCTCATGTTCAAGATTTTTCGAATAAACAAGAAAAGAATGTGGAGGTTGGTGGTGATGACAACATTGCAAAGAGAGGCGATGATAATGGAGATGAAAATGATGAGGATGATAATTATAAGGATGGAGGTGACGGTGACGACGTGAACCTTGGTCATGAGCGCGCTGGAGAGATAGATGGTGACAATCTAGTGCCACTTATTCCTTATTGCTCGTAGCTAAAGATTATTTTGTTCCATCCAGTTCCACAGCCACATCTGGCTTCATTCGAGGAAGAAACACCAACTCCTTCGAAATGTGACATATACGGATCAATTGATAGCATACCAAATAGAATCCCTTCTTATGGTCTTGAAAATATCAACCTTGGTGATATAGGTACCCTATTTGTCTAACAGCAATTGTCCCTATGATGGCTGCAAGGGAGATTAATCCTATTAGCAAGCTTCATGAGCATAGTACTTAGGGGAAATAGGACACATTAACACTTCATGATACTTGAAATCATCACACGTTTATACTGCGTGTGATGTTCCTAGATTTCTATGTCTTAACTTAGTTATGTTTTCTTTTTAAGTTCAATGGAACATCAACACCTTTTCGACGAGCTCTAAAGTTACTCTGTTGATTACCATAGGCCTGATTCCTCTCGTTGACAACATGAGTCATCACATGGCTCTGGCTCGGCAAGGAATCATAGGAAGAGTATGAAAGGCAAGAAAGAGAGTATAAACATTGTGATGATCATGATAGTAGTTCGGGAAGGATGTCTCTGACACAACATAGAGCTCTTTCTCCTTTTCCCTTAAATATGGATCGATACTCGATGGAACCCGATCCTTTACCTTCATTTTGAGCTCCAACTATGCCTACTTCAGCATCACTCACCATGTAGCCAAAACTATCTATTCAAAAATCGAAACAATCTACTCAACCATCTAGGTCTGCAACTTTTGATCCTTCTAGATGAATGCATGGCCTCTTAAATGATGAAGATTAGGACACGTTTGTTGTAGGTAGAATTATGTTGGAATCATAGGCTACTGCCCATATAAATGTGCTTGTCGGGGTTCTTTCTGAATTTGGCTCTAAAGATTTGGGCGAAAGTTCGGCTCCCGCTTCTAAGGATTCCAAGTGGAGACTCCCATTGTAACGGCAGCTACTTCCAATACCGTCACTTTTCCACATTAAGGTCTCTCACTACTGAGTCTGCTATCCCTCTTTTCGGTACATCTATAGTGCCAACTATGATGGTGACTTTAGGGAAAATAATCACTTTGACATCTTCATGTGATCTTTAATATAACCTCAAGGAACCCGGTTATACATAGATAGAATCTATTCCAAAATTGCCTATTTTATCACTAAATATGGATGGAAGCCCCATAGGAAATCCTTTGCAAGTGATCTTTGCTTCTCCAAGAGGTATATGATTAACTTCTCTTGTGTTCGATAAGGCTGAAATTACACCCATTGATGTCTCCAATCTATATTTTTTAGTTTCTCAAGTTTTAGGTCCACCTGCACTTTCCCCCTTACTAGAAAATTTTTGTCTTTGGGCATATAAGCTTCAATGGTAGAATCTATTATTGTGTTTGCTTCTACTCAAATCCTAACTTCTTCAACCGGTCCAATTCCCAACCCAAAAGCTAAAAAGATTCACGGATTTGCTAAATAGGTTATGGATGATCCTAATTTTGTGTAGGAAGATGAGGACATAGCCATTATAGGGGATATCGAGCATAATCTGGTCCATTAATGCTAGAGGAGAAGAACTTTCAAGTCAAGAAGGTCAAGGAAATTAATAAGGAAAAGAGTGATGATGTTCCTCCTCCTCTTTTGTTTTCTTTTCCCATACCACCACTTCTCATTACAGCTTTCGCTCTACAATGGGAAGCATTTAAGTTGAGGCTCCAAATATCTAGAAGATGATTATGATTGGGAAACAAATCCCAAGGGTTACCTTTCTAGGGAAAGAAGGGTAGACCTAGCAAGAGGACAACTCCATCCGCTACTGAAGGTAAGAAGAAGAAGAAGAAGAAAAGAGAAGGTAGAAAGATTGGACATTGTTTGTTGCCTCTATGTCCCCACTTTAACTTTTGATTTAGCACGTATACATATGTGTGTGTGTGTGTAATTGTTGTGTGGGTATGATGCTCTCTTTTACTTTTAAAGTTCTTTAGTCGTGAATAAATTTGTTTTTTCTTTCGGACTTTCATCTTGTTTTGCCTATATTTTAGTTTAATTATGTCTGTTGTGATTGTGTCCCAATCAGTGCAATGTTGCATTTTACTATAACTATGTATATACGAACAACTCCTCGCAATTGCATAATCGTACTTTATCATTTCAATTTGTTCATCACCACCAAAACACTTCGCAAAGTGATGTTTTGGACATCTATCTCTAGACATCCATGCTTGATCTTGTCTATATATGGGTGTTGATCGTAAGTATTTACAAGAAATAGTGCTTTGGATGTCTATCTGTAGACGTTTGAATTCGATGTTACCTACCTCTAGGCATTGACCCTATTTGGAAATGGAGATTCAATCTTTAGTTGGGCCCTATGTCGAGGACCTAATGTTTAAGATTCCTGTCATAGGGCATCACCATTAAACCTTACCTATTTTCAGGCTACGGCCTTAGACCTTGCCTATCTCCAAGCAATGTTCAAAGGTTAGAGGTATATGGCAAATCTTCAGGAGCAACTCTATTGTGATTATACCTCCACGATCTAGGCATGGATTGAAGGAGTCCATCGGTACCTATCTTTGGGTACCTAGATATCAATATTTTCAAAACACAAAACATTCTATATTTCTTTTATTCACACAACACGAAGAAGGCTATTGAGAATATAACTTCATCGATCCCAAAGCCAATTCCTTTTATAGACACTAGAATAGCAGAATCTGCCATATTACAGTAGAGTCTAGTCATATACTTACAAAGAGACATCTAAGTGAAATAGCATCCCAAGTGCTCGCTGTTCCACACTCTTGAAATTGAAATTCTACCAACGATCGTTAGCTTGAAAGTTCTGTCTCCAAGTTTATGTTCAATTGCAAAAGGGCCTTCGAAATTCAGGCCAAGTGCTCCCAAATTTGGAAATACTCATTTTTAAATGAAATTTCTAATCTTGAAGGTTCAACTCCTAACCTTGGCATTAAATTGTCATGCTACTCTTTTCTGGTGAGAAGCTACCATCACATCAGGTTCTTCTCACTTCTCATCGATCATGTTGAGGGATTCAAGCAAGAGTTCTTCATTCTTCTTAGGATCATAATGAGTTCTTCGATAAGAAGGAACTTATAATTCAATTGGAATCGTGGCCTTTGGTTTGTAAACCAAAGTGAATGGAGTATAGTTAGACGTTAACATGTTAGTTGTTTGGTAAGCCCATAATGCTAGGGGTAATTCATCGACCCAGTTTCCCTTAGTCTTCATCAATCTTTATTTGGGACGCAATTGATGATCTTGTTTACCTCCTTCAATTATCCATTCGCTTGCGCATGCGTTACAACTGCAAAGCTCTTTTCTATCCAATATTTTCTAGAGAAATGTTTGAATTCGGCACTCTCAAATTGGGTTTCTTTGTTCGTTGTAATCTTCTAAGGAACTCCACATCGACAATGATGTTCTTCACCAAAAAGTTGATCACTTTCCTTATAATGAACATGGCCAATGGTTCCGCTTTGGCCCATTTCTGAATTAATCAACTGCAACAATGCTACACTTTACTCCTACTTTAGACATCGGTAGCACACAAATTATATCAAGTTGTCAAATGGCAAATGGTCATGGGCTAACATTTGTGTAAGCTTTATGGATGGGCTCTATGAATCTTTGCAAATCTTTGGCAACTACCACAATTTCTAATTTAATCAACTGCATCCCGATAGACTGTTGGCTAAAAGTATCCACAGCGAAGAATCTTCCTTGCTAGAATCTACTAAAATGTAATCACCACAACTCCCTTCATATATGTTGGCCATAATATTCTTGAATTCTTCCTTGGTCACACATCGTAGTAGGGAAGTAGAGAATGCTCTCCTATATAGTACTCCTTCTTGGATAATAAATCATGGTACTTTGCATAGGAGCTTCCTTCATTCATTTCTTTCGCTTGGGAAAGTTCCCTTCAACAAATATTCCTCAATCAGAGTAATCCATGATTCCTTTTCCATTTCATCCTTTAAGATCCAATCGACATCCATCTGGTCCATGCTAGAAGCCGATAAAACCTCTACTAGAACCTGTTGGAACTATGCCATCCCTAGTGGAAGTTATGGGTGAATTTTAAAATAAATTTCCTTATTGGATCTTTATTGGGCCGATGAAGTCTTATTCATTTAGGATATTTCTAAATTTTATTTAAGAAAAATCTTATTTTATTTGAAATTATAAAATATAGAATTTATCTAGTTTATGTTGCGATATATTTATATTTGTGTATCATATACACATATGTATGTGTGTGCATGTATAACATATTGTCCCATGTAACGCATAACATGCCCATGTGTAGATGTTTGGATTTACATTGCAGCAAACACATCGGCTCATCCAATATGCAAGTATATATTATCCAAATATACATACGTTTTTATATACTAATATTTATGTAAGTATTTTAGCAAAGCTAACCGGCATTATAGTGGGTCATGCCACTGTTATAAACAAATTAAAATAGGTGTTCTACTCATGTACAGAACAACTATAATGGATTAAAGTGGCCAACCGCTAAAATAAATGTATAACACATAAGATAGGCAATATGCCTAAACTACCGAATACCATGACAAACCCTCCTCGGAAGAGGAGGAACTACCATTATCATCGTTCGTCGTAGGACCAATGACATGAACGAACCATGAGAAAAGAAGAGAAAGGATTTGATCAAAATCATCAGACGTAAAGGTGTAAACGATCTTCATATCCTAAGTAATATCCTGAAACATATTCTTGTTTACCTCACCAATTTCACCAATTGTAGTAAGGGTTAGACCCTCACCCTTAATGTGATAGTGAAGACGCCTACACTCACCATCATCGTCATTGACAAAAGTATAATAAGTATCACTCTAAGGAGAGTATCGCATGTTGGATGGAACATGAATTCAAGCATGCTCCTTAGAATTCTGTAAAATGGAAATAGAAGGAGGATTTATTACTGAAGGAACAACGGGATCTCCTACTACTATTGCAGCACAAATCAATGCGTCAGAGGAAGCTATCCCAACAGGCATAACAGGGTCAGCCTACTCAATAACCAGAGGCATAGTATAAGGGGGAGTGGCATCAAGACCAGAACGAACTTTTAGAACCCATTTCCTGACCAGAGGTCAAGGAAGTGGAATCCTATTGAAAAAAGGAACAGGATTATCGGTAGGCCTAAGAGAACAAGAATCCATGAGGTGCCCAAATGTCTAATAGGACAAGCATATATCAAGCTCCCAACTATAGTGAACTACTACCTGAGCATCATGTCCCTTAGTTAATCTGACCTTATATATATATATATATATATATATATAAAGTTTGGCTCAAATAATTTTATATATGTATATAAATATATTTATATATGTTTATATATAATCATATGAATAAAATATTAATATTCAATACATATTAATATAATAGATTTATTTAAATATAAATAAATTATTTATAAATATTAAATTAATTTCTTTTGAAATTGTGAGTAATACATAAGTATATATATATTAAAAAATTTCTTTAAAATATATGTTATCCCGCCTTTTGGCAAGGCCGAGATATCCAGGAACTGGTCGAAAACCAAGAATCATTCGTCCTGTGTATCGAGCATGCACGGATTTGCTATGGATGTCGATGATTTTTTGTCCAAGTCTGGATCAGGCTACTATCATACAATAAGTGAAGCCATGGAAACCAACATTCCAAATTTCAAGTCAATCCGAGTTCGTATGTTCAAGTTAGGATCGATGCAAATAGGAGGAAATAATCTCATTTTCGTATCCATCATCAAACCCCGGTTCGCATCCATCATTTTCGTATCGATCAGAGCGGCAACGACCTCGCATCCATCCTATAGCTTCAGTTCGACTCGATCTCGTTCGAATCCGTCAAGAAACCTCGGTTCACATCCATCAAGTTCGTACCCATCGGCAGAGCTTGCATTTCATATCAATCGGCTAAAGCCTACTTCGTACCCACCAAGTGACTGCCTTACCCGTGTCCCTCGAGGAAAGTCCTATTTGTAAACATCAGTCTTCATTAATTCGTATCTATGGATGGAACTGTTGTTCGTATTCATCGAGTTCTTGCTCATTCGTATCCATTGGTACGAACTGGGCAACAGCCTTCGCTTCGAACAAGGAGACATTCAAGGAGACGACTCGGCGACTCGGAGCGAAAAGTGGATCGATACAAGGGATGCGCCCTACATCACCGCGTGATCACGTGCGCAATCGATTCGAAGAGGATCGATTCGAATTGATGGATTCGAACCAGACAGCCACCGAGATACTCGAACTTGTATCAATCATAACTCAAGATCCACCGGTCCAAATGCTATGAAATTTTCATAGAAGATTACGTACAAGCCAAGGAATGTCCCCACCAAGTTTCGACTCCATTGTACATTATCTTGATCGATACGAATTGAGTTCGTATCGATCACAGATCGAGTCGAAACTTTTCGAGATCGATCGCGTGGGCCCACTCACGTGCCAAAAGGTGTCTCCCGAAGTTTGAGCGAAATAGCAGCCTCCTACGCTGATAAATAGAGCCCCAGAGCTTATAGAAAAGGGAACTTTTTGATTTTCAAGTGCCCAAACTCTGGTGGATCGAGTTTTGCATTTTAGTCTTGCTGTTGGATTCGGATTCCAAGTTGTAATCTACTGTTGTTCGCTGTAATCACGTGTAATCGTTGAAAGAGAATCAATAAAGTCATTAAAACTTCATAGTGGACATAGGCAACACGCCGAACCACTCTAAATTGCTTGTCTGTGCATTTACCTTTCTGTTTGTTGGAGATCTTGTTAAACAATCTTCATTTTAAGTTAAATTCTTCACTGTTTTCTCTTCAAAAACTTTTGAAGAGTGTTGTGTCCATTTTTGGTGCAAGCACTTTGGTGCTTTCACTGAGATGGACCAGATTTTCTCCTACTCTTTGGATCTTTCATCGATACACGATTGCATAAATCTAAGAGAAGGATCCAAATTTCTGGTCCAGATTTCTTCCAACCTATTCAGATTTGCATAAAGTCTAGGAAAGGATCTCATTCGTTGCCATGGTCAGCACAAGAGCCACCTCCAATGCTGTCGATTAAGAAGGTCGGGACAGGTAGAATCCCACACAGCTACCTCCATCCAACCAAGACGCTGCCAGACCCTCAGAGTAGTCGAGCCCGGTTAGCAGATAAGAATTCCTGATGTTACTACAAGAGTTGACACAGAGTCGTCAACAGCTAGCAGAACAACTGTGCGCCAACGCTGAGCTGGCTAGTCAGCTGAATCGCCAAAAGCGCAGAAGATCTAGAAGAGATTATGCTTCTCGCTCGTCCACAGAAAGTTCTGCATCTTCTGACTATCATCATCGATCTCCACGACCCTGACTGGACGGGAGTCACGCACAGGCCACTGGACATCAACCCGCACTAACCGTTGGACAGCTGAGAGTGGATCCATCGCTAGTTCTCAGATCGGGCCCTCCTCCCAAGGGGGCACCGTTCCTCACTACGCCACAGGAAACCATGCTACAATCATTGCTGTAGAACCAGGGGTTGATGTCCGAAACCAGCCAGAATTGGACCATCATCAGCACGGACGTGCTCCTAAACCATATGTCGCAGAAGACTTTAGGCCACGAAGACGGGACGTGGACCGCCATTAGCGTCCGGTCCTGCCTCATAATGTGGAACCCGACCACACTGTGGCTTGACACGCACAGAAGTTCCTGTAGGATCTAGATTAACCCTAGAGGGGGGTGAATAGGGTTATAGCAAATTTTCTCGATTTAAACACATAAAAAAGCTGCAGAAATAAATATGCTGAAAAGTTAATCACACACAAAATTTACCCTGCTTCGGCAACCCCTACCTATTGCTGCATTTCCAGATTTCTATTAGAATTAAACAGTCTCCCGCTTACAAACACTCTAACAGACTCGCAAATCCTGCTTCCTCTTACAAACACTCTAATAGACTCGCAACCCCTGCTCCCGCCTATAGAGTTTTGCAAACTCGCAAACCCTTGCTCCCGCCTATAGAGTTTTGCAAACTCGCACACCCTGCTCACTGAACTAATTCTAACTAGACAATCTGACACTACCTACAACCTAGGTGGTGATTTACCAAGACTTGATTCGAAAAGTACAAAAAAAAACAAGAGCAAAAATGATTAAATCTTGATTTTAAAGATAAACCCTATTCGACGAATTAAACCCTATAAAAACTAAACCCTAACTAAAACAAACTAAACCCCTTTAATAAAAACAAGGCCGGCCCAATATTTATTTCTCTAGCCCGTTCTTTTCTCTGGCTTGTGAAAAAATGGCGGATTTGTTACTCTTCATTCGTCCAAATTAGGGCTTTGTTCCCTTGCAAAAATTAGGGCTTTCGATTCTCTGGTTTGTGTTGCGCCTGCTCGCGGCTTCTCTGATGATCAATTCTCTATTCTGTGTTGCTCTTGCTCGCGGCTTCTCTGATGATCAATTTTCTGTTTTATGTTGCTTGCGCTCGTTCGCAGCTGCTCCTTTGATCGAGTTTACTGTTGCTTCGGTATGTAATTTCCTATTGGTGCTTTTATGATTTCTCGTATTCGAACTTGATGCTGATGATGAATTTGGGGTTTGGTATTTATATGAATTCGAGACACTTGAATTTGCTCGTATCAATTCGATACTTTCCCAATTTTCGATTGCCTGATGCACACGACTTTGATTATGAAACGTTAAATTTTTACTTGAGTGATACGGCAGAAACTTTCCTCTTTTATCTTTAATTTTTGACTTTTGACTTTTTCCATTTTTTATACTGTGTTGATTTCTGACTTGGTCAATTTGTTGCCTTGATCCTCACAGCACTGTTTTGATTCGAAACACAGTATTGAATTCTCTGTTGACATCGGCTTTGACTTGAATTTGCAAATTTACTTCGGCACTGGATATTGTGTATGCGACTCCATGACTCTGTACTAACCTCAGCCATCACATTGCTTTGATATTGTCTTTGCTGTAGCATGGTTGTGGTTTTGAAGTCTCCGTCATTTGTTGATTTTGTTTTTTGTCTGCATTGTCATGTTGTATACTCTCTGTATACATACTTGAGTCTTGTTCCATGCATCACTGTATATTCATACCGTTGGCATTCTTCATGTTGTTCAACACATGATGTTTTGTTCTTTGTTATTGATACATGTTTAAACTGACTTGTGTACACTGTGTTGTTTTGTCTCTGATCTTTTTATCATGTTGCCTTCAGTTGCTTCATTTGCACACTGCTACTTGTCTGTAGCCTTTGTTGAGTCTTTTGTCATCTGCACTTGCATTTGTTGTTCAAAGAGTCTTGATAGTCAAGTTGCACTCATGTCCACTGCATAGTGGTCTTCATTGTTGATGCTTATGTTGGATGCAATCTTCGAGTCAGTTTGCATCAACTACTATTCACTGTTGCATAATTGATTCTGTTGCTCAGCTCTTGACTTTGGTTGTTGCAGTATTCATGTACATTACTGTGTTCATAATGTGGTTTCATGCTTGTGACATTCATGCTGTTTGCATTCATTTGTTTGTTGCAGTCCATGTTGCATGCATGTTTTCTTCATGTTGCTGTTGGTCTGACTTGAACTTTTCACTTGGTCATCTTGTACTTCTGGATGCACTTGTCTGATTGTTTGGACAATTGTTTTATCACTTTGGCTTTACTGAGTTTGTTGTGCACTTGCTTGAGTTTCACTGCCATATTTGATCGTGCTATTCATCCATGTATATGTCTGGTGTATGTCCTTTTGTGGCCTTTCCACTATGTTGCATTGAGTAGCTGAACTTATTTTCTTGTGCACTGAATCTTAATGGTCAAGTTGCATTCATTCATGTTGATTTTTGAAATTTCACTTGTGTTGAATCCAGTTTCAAAAACTAGGGTTTGACCTTGTGCTCATGTCGTGATTTTAAATATATTTCACGTGAGTTGAACCCGGCTTTTCATTTGGGTTTGACCTGTGCTCACCTGTCCCTGTAGCATTATCAAGTGTATATCGATGTGCACGGCCTTGTGGCATGTACAGTGATACACTGCGCATGTCACATTGTTCGTGTATGATGAATTCAAATGTGAATGATGACGAACAACCCAAATAACTGAGGCAAATCATATTTTCAAAAATCATATTTCATTTTATATTGCAAAAATATTTCTTTTTCAATTTTATTGCGTTAATGAACATTTTTGCTGATTTCTCAGATGTTGGATTATAACTCGAATGAACTTGAAGATAAACTACGAGTGTGAGTGATATGTAGTGAGGAAATTATGTAAACTGAATTGTGATGTAATTAGAATCAAAATTGTATATGTATAGTGAGAGCTTGAATTTGTAATATTCAAAATTGTAATAAATATTTGTTTGAATAAAATTTCTGTTTGAATTCAAATTCTGTGTAAATTATTTTATTCAACAAATATTTATTTAATCTATGAAAAATAAAATAGTACATTAACAAATACATTTAAACGAATGTATATGTTTATTATCATCAAACAAAAATCATATAAGCGCATAGCGCATATTCAACAGGTCCAAATGCCGGATATTTCAACTATGATTCCGTAGATGATTCGAGAAAGTCAAGGTTTTACTAATGACGATTGGGGAATCTCTTGGAGTTGTATTCCTTTCACAGACGATATACTTACTGCTGAACCCCCTCAATGATTCAGAATGCAGACTCTACCAGTATATAAGGGGAATTCTGACCCTAATCAACATATTCTAAAATATGAATGGTCAATGAGTGCTACTAGAGCAGATGACGCAGTAAAATGCCCAAGCTTCCCTATTTCCTTGGGGGGCATCGCTACTATGTGGTTCACCCGATTGCCGCCCCGGTCCATCTCTTCCTTTGATCAGTTGACCACTAAATTTGTTGAACAATTCCGCATGCATGTGGCGAGGCCGAAGGATGTTAACACCCTGTCTAATTTCACTCAAGCTCCTGGAGAGGCACTCCGGCGATATCTAGAAATATTTCAAGCTGCTTATGCTGAGATCAGCAACCCGAACGATAACTCCATTCTCATGGCTTTGACTAAGGGGATTGACCCCGATTCTAAATTCGGCAACTAGTTGACTGGAAAACTACCTGCAATATTGGACAGTTTCTATACCAAAGCGGCTCAATCCCTAAGAAGGGCCGAGCAGGGAAGGGATCCAGAGTAATGTTACGGTCAAACAGTCCGGTGAAAGCTCTGGAAAAGTTCAGCTAAACGCTCAAAACAAACAAACTTAATGAAGGGAGAACGTGAATCAAAATAGAAAGCAAGATCAGAATCGTGGCCCGCAGTGCAAAAATCCTATGTTTGACAACTAAACTCCTCTGAATACGTCACTGGAGAACGTCTATTTACAAACCTGTAATATCGTTCAGTATAAAAAATCTGCACCAAAACCGTCGTCGGAGAGGCAAATCCAGACGGGAAAATTTTGTAGGTTCCACGAAAGCTATGGCCACAATACGAATGAATATCGTCATTTGCAAAATCTCGTAGAGAATTTGATTAGAGAGAGGAAGCTGGAACAATTTATATGGGCACCGCAGCTTGGAGGAGCAGGCCCATCAAATCAGAATAATACTCCCGGTCGAGCGAGACAGGAAGAACCCGCCCGTACCAACGGAAGATTAGTAATAAATGCTGTTAGTGGCGGTCCCGCTCTGTCAGGAGCCTGGAACGATGAGGATCTTCGTCACTGCTACACATGACAGGCTTTATCTATTTAGCCTATAAATCCCTTGCAATTTGTTTCAGCATTTTGAAATTCGAATTTGCAATAAGGCACTGACTTTGCCATGTTTTTCCGTTCCAGCAATAAATTATCATCTCTTCACGCTAGAGCTATGATTCACTAAATGCGACATTCAACTATCATGACGCACGAAGATCTAAGTTCTATCATACGATGGAATTTATTCAAATATGGAGTGACTGTGATACGACTGGCCACTCACTACGTGAAACCCAAGCTCGGGGGCAAGCCATCACATTAAAGGCTGAACCGGACCGACACACGAAAGTCCTATAACTAACTCCAAATTCCCAGAGCGTGAATTGGAGTATAAACATCAAAGTGCCAACCGGAGTATAAACATTAACTCCAAACTCCCAGAGTGCGAGTTGGAGTATAAAACTTATAAATGCGGCTTCGAAGACAGCGGACACGTCCACCTAACAACTTTGACCGTATCCTACACAAGTTCAAGGAGGATGGATCCGTCCATCTAACGACCTCGCTTGTTGACTTAGGGTGGATGTGAATTGACCATCCACGATCCTGATAATCCTGTCGTTCCCAGAGTGCGAACGCAATCCAAATGCCTAAACAAATGTGATTGACCGTTTGTCGGCCAAATCCAAACTCTCAGAGTGTGAGTTGGAGTATAAAACTCATAAATGCAGTTTCGAAGAGGGTGGATCAGTTCAACTAACGACTTCGACCGTGTCCTAACCAAGTTAGAGGAGGATGGACCCGTCCATCCAACGACCTCGCTTGTTAACTCGGGGTGGATGTGACCGACCATCCATAATCCCGATAAATCCATCATTCCCAAAGTTTGAACGAATTCCTAAAAAGCCTAAACAGATGTGACTGACCATCTGTCCACTAACTCCAAATTCCCAGAGTGCGAATGGGAGTATAAACATCAACCCTAGGTTCCCGGAGTGCGAACTGAAGTATAAATGCTAACTCCAAATTCCCAGAGTGCGAATTGGAGTATAAATACTAAGTCAAAGTTCCCTAAGTGTGGACTGCGTTACAAACATCGATAGTTTCCGGATTCCCAGAGTGTGAATCATATTATCGATTACGAATAACTCTGAGCCCCCAAAGTGCGGTCAGAGTATAGGTATAATTGGAGTGAAAATGACCACTCATAAGGTAACCTAAGTTCCTAGAGTGTGGACACGTGTTTAAAGACTTCGACATGCGCGACTAATTGCCAAAATACAAGTGCTGATGCCTGGAGTGTGGATGTGACTATTTATAAATAAACAAGCGTGATTTAACCGCTCAACTCTCACTTATTTTAGCATCGGTCCGACGACGTTGAACCCGAAGGGGGAGAAACAATTTGCGATCGCTAGCCGATCTTTATAACTCATCCCTTAGACTGGGGGCAAAGCCCAAGTGTTAATCGTTGACCGAAGCAGTATGACGTCCAAGTCCAACTTGATCTCTAATTACGACTTGTGTTCGTATGTTTCAGACTTGGAAAATAAAACGAACTTAACTCGAAGCTTGAAACTCCACAATTATACCGAATTGAAATTCAAATACTGCAATACTTAAGCATAAAAGAAATGAAAGTTAAAGCCAAGAAACAAAATTTCATTTCAACTAATTGTATGTGAAGATTCATATACAAGTTATTCCAAAAAAATTCCTACTAGCGGGGGCTGAACCCGCATCTATACACGGCCTACAATGGGAAAGCAAATTCCTAACTACCAAAAATGCGCCAGAGGGACTTATCTGCTTTTTCTTCTTCGGCTTTTTCTTCGACGCAGAACTGCTAATGGTTTTTCGTTTCGAGCCTTTACCCTTTGGTGGATCATCCCCCGACGAAGGCATGATATCAACGTCCTCCTTCGAGCTTGAATCTAAAGGAATGCTCCCAGCGGGAGGTGTCGGAGGATTCGGGTCTACAGCCGAGGGCGGAATGGGCAGGCTAGTATCGATGAGTGTGCGCCCAGGAGATATCACCCTAAGTGGAGCTGGGACAACCGCCATCGTTCCACTCCCAAAACCACCGCCATGTGTTGCTGCCTCCAACTCGGCATTAATTTCAGCCAATATCTCTTCCTCGCGAGCGGATCGAGCTTCGCTAGGGGCAGCAGTGGACTGTGTCGAAGCGCTAAAAGCAGGCAGAAGCCCACTGAGGATGAATGGTAAGTCCGCAAAAGGGTCGCTATGCCGGCCTAGGATCTCATTCATCATCTGCTCATCGAAAGAAAGTGAGATCCCCTATGTCACTTCGATAGGCATGGCCGCAGTCGTGGTAATCGCCTCGGTAATGATGGCCTACTGAACATGATGAGATTCCTGGATTGCGGGAGGCACTATTAATGTAACTTCGGTCACTGGACAAGGAAGAAAAGAAGTTGTTAGAACACACTTCAAAAACAAGCCTTTCATGTCAAATACACATGAGATTCGTTCAAAGTACCTTCCTCAGTTTGATTCGTAGTTGGTTGAACGGCTTCATGAGAGTGTTCCTTTATAGGAGATAGACGTGGTTGTTCTGGGTCGTAGGCTGGAACGGGCTAGGGCTCAGTCACCGGGGCAGGCTCGGATCGAGATGAAGTAATAATTTCAAAGCTTGTAGCATGATGCTCAACTCCCGAGCCTTCCTCAATTTCTTGGTGCTGGGTGCTGAGTCTTTCTCTTGCGTGAGAAATCATAGAGTCAAAAGATCCTTCTTCTCATCATCATCCAGTATGAGGTTCTCCAGCTCAAACTCATCGAAAGCTCTACCCAACTGCACCGCTTTCTCTTCCTCAACCAACAAATTCCATGCGTTATAGAGATGAGTGGAGTAATCGTCAAGCCATGCCAGATTTCTTTTCTCAGCACATTGGCGTTATAAGTGACGAGGAGCTCCTCTATATCCGCCTCGAGCCCGGTCTCCGCCAATCAAACCTTATCATCGACCTCGGCCTCTACCTCGCAGACTTTTTCCATAGCCACGTCTCTCTGCCTCTGAAGCATCACCGCTTGATCGCACGCTTCTTGTGCGGCAACATTAGCAGCGTCTTTCTCTTTAATGATTTCAGAGATTTTGGCCTTAAGCTCGTTCAGCTATTTCAGGGCCGTATCCCGCTCAGCAGTCACAATGGTGTTCCTGTGACCCATATCTTCCACCGTGGCGTAATGTTCCCGTTTCATCCTATCCATGGCAAAATGGGCCTCATCTGCCTTCTTAATAGCCTCTATCTCGGATTTACGAGAAGACTCGGCCTCAGTGTTAAGTACTTGGATGATCCGGTCTTTATGAGAAAGCTCTTTCCCTAACCTCTCGATGATAGCTGCCCGCTCAAATGCCACCTTCGACACTTTTTGCGCAGCTTTTGACCACTCCTTATACTGAAAAAATATATCTGCAACATAGTCGTGCACTATGTGTTCGACCGACGCTGGAATTCTTTTCAAGCGTTGGGGAAAGACGTAGCCATCAAAGCATATGTCAAGAAATCCATTTTCAATTGAGCGAGCCTAATCGCTCCTTCCCCGATAGGCTTGACGAGGGACCGTGCAACAGTTGAGGGGTTCGCTACTTCAGTTCTCCGATGAGAGTCGGACCAGGGAGCGTGAGAGGATGGCTTATGCCGTGAAGTTTCGGGAGGCTGAGAAATAGGAACTAGAGGCGGTGCAGGGCTGTGGGAGGGGGTGAGCGAGATCGGGATCGGCGTATATACCCGCTATCCCTGTCAGATCGCTCCTGGCTAGAGTGACCTTGATCATAGTCCCTATCTCCTTCTCTTCAGCATGATTCGTAGTATGAGAAGATCTGCATGTATTGCGCAGGATACCAAGCATGGAACCGCGGCCAGACATCGTATCTGCGAAGTAAGACAAGAACGGTGTTAGTTATCTTCCGAAAAAGGCAACTTACGATCAGAAATCGTGTAGTGCCGTGAAGTGTGTATGTATGTGCAACCTTCCGACCAAACAGATGTGTCCGCTCTAGTGGTAAGAGACTCGCTTAAAACTAAGACGTGTTGGAATTCATCCAATCCGGCATCATATTGCATGGACAAGTTGTCTGGAATTGGGAGATCGGCGAGCACTTCGTAGAGATTTCCCATTCGCGGGGGAGATGCCTATGAACTTCTAACTCCGAAGGCGGATCGGGACGTGACTACAGATTTCCATCTTCCCAATTTGGATTGCTTAAAAACGGTTGCCTTGCCTTTTCTCTTTTCCTCAGAATCTTGGATCGCATCCACAGGCCCGGCCAAAGGTTCGTCGTCAGTGTGGGTTCTTTTGGAATCAGCTTCCTCAACTATGACAACTCTGGGCTTCTTGCGCTTAAATCGCTCCCTCGAGGTAGTCCTCAGTGCACCGTCGAGTCTTATACTCTGTTTTCGCTCAATCAGCCCAAGAAACCTAAGGTTCCTATCCGTCAAGACCAAGTCGATGTTTCTCTCTTCGCTTGGAACCTCTTGGAGAGCCCAAACTATCTCTTTGTAATATTCGCCTTCGGGTCACTGAATTATCGCTGTAAAGAAAAAGAGATATAAGTTCGACTTCATCTACAACTGTCTTACCAACTACTCGAGAAGATAGCAATACTCATGCCTGAATAGCCATCGACTGGCAAATCCTGGGGGCACCTAACATAGAACCACTCTGTCTTGAAGTAGCTCAGCCTGGTCCAAGATCCCGTGACTACTTGACAATTTCTCACTGCCTCCAAGAATGTGAAGGATTGGCTATCTGTCCGACTTTTGAAGTTGAATAGATATATGATCTCAGTCGGGAGCGGTGGTCGATAAAGATACTCCATGAATACAATGAACAAGCTGTTCAACAGATCTTATGATTTGGATGAAGCTGGGATGGAGAGATCCCCAGAAAAGACAACATTTCTCTTATATATTGATTGAACGGGGGGACCATCCCAGCTACGCACGTATGGCGACTAAATGCGGTATACCCCTCTGGCGGATTGTTCGGCCTGCCTTTTGGTCCTGGCAGTAATACGTCACCTATCGACAGACCGTGTCTTAAGCATATTCTCCCTAGCATGTCTTCAGAAATATAGGATGGAAAAGAGTCTGGTGGGCTATTGATAAAAGATGCATCAGGAGCTTCGTCCGAGGCAGGTCCAATGATCTCGGCCTTAATGTCCGGTATATCAATTGCTAGAGGATTTAAACTCTGGGTTTCTTGTGGTTGCGAGCTTGGAGTTTCCATAACTAACTAACTCACAAAAAATCATCACTAGACGACAAAGATCCCGTGTGTTCTCCACGTGTAAAGTGTGCATTGTGCAGTACAGTGCTGTGCATTAGTTGAAAAGATTTTGCAGAGTTAAAGAAAATTTGCAAACAACTGAACTTCGGAATCCACCTGGAATGACCGTCATCGCTGACCGTCAAAACCATGCCGTCAGACTCTTGAAGATCGATCCAAGTTAGAGCTCACTATATTTTTGTTAAGTCAGATTTTCATCGGCAAGCTTCGAAAGGCGGTCAAATATGCAATTCCATAGTCAAGTCCCGATATGCATGAGTGAAGCTCGCCGGGGTCAAGTGTTAAATTTCTCCGAATTCATCAAATTTCGGCTTGGAATCGATCGCCACAGTTCAATTTCGAAACGATCGAAGCGGTCTTCATTTCGTATCGATCAGAATATAGAAGCTTCGAATCGATACCGATGTCCAGGAGCGCATCGATCAAGGAATTATCAATTTCATATCGATGATGTTCGTGTCGATGCATTTCGTATCGATCGTGAGAACACACTTCGTATCGATCAAGAGATTGCTAGTTTCGTATCAATCAGGCAATTTTGCTTCGTATCGATCGGCATGCTCATTGATTCGTATTGGTTCGAATTTGTCATTTCGTAACAATCGAACACTCGCTGATTTCGACTCGATCTCGAACCACGAAGCGCACACCAATCTAAGGCCAAGAGCTTTGTATCGATACCTTAGCTACTCGAAATCGTATCGATTGACTCCGATCGAGGCAAACTGCTATCGCTGGGATCGGCTCGAAGTTCATCATTCATTCATCGGTCGATACGAAAGCCTCCATTTTACCATCTCGAAGCACCTACTCCAGATCGATACGAATCGAAGTCCAGATAACCTTCAATCAGTTCCTTCGAATCCTTCATCAATACTTCTTCTCCAAACGGCACAGACGCAATTACCTCCTCCATGACTTTCATTCAACCCAATTCCAACATCAACGATGCTGGAATCGGTCATGGATCTAGGTGGTTTGGTATTAAAGATTGAGTCTCATCGTTTGCGCATTAGATTCATTTGATGAATTACCTAAGTCTAACAGTTGATGTGAGAAGCTGAAGATCTGTTCGAATCGAAAACGAATGAAGTTCTTCATTTTCTTCAGAGCGATACGAAGGTTGGGAGTGAAGGCAAAAGAGTAAAAAGTGAAAAAATGACCGAGCCCTTGGTATTTATACGGACCAAAGTATGAAGGAAAAACGTTTTGCCTCCCAGTCAACATGACCGGCCGTTACCGGTCAACCCTCAAATCAAGTCGGACGCTTTTTTCGTATCCATCAGGCCAGAATTTTTATCGAGACGAAGTTGTCAACAGATCCATCGATACGAAGTATGCAATAAGGATATCTCTAGAGACGAATTGAGTTCCATTGATTTGAAATCTTTATTCGCATCGACGAGTTCACAGTCACGGTCCATCGTTGCGAACTATTCTATTCGAATCCATCGATTCCATCAATACGAACGTCAATTTCGATGCGAAGTATCCATATCACATCCACCAAGGCAAAGTCCATCGCTGCGAGAGAAACCATTCAAACTTCTATATCGATTCAGGAGAGGATCGACACGAAGGATCATCCTAAAAGCAACCGTTAAATGTTGTTACGACACGAGTTTCACATCGATTCAGGAGAAGATCGATACTGAATTCGACGCAAGAAAACTGACAACGACTCGTGAACGTGCAACGTTAACGAGAGTCAGGTGAACATGTATACGTATATGTCAAATTAATATTAAATTTTCAGCATTAACAGGAATTAGATATTCATCTAACCACGATTACGGCAACAAACAACTAAGCACTATCGTGCAACAATCAGTTACAGCAGCGCAAGATTACAACCTTCAACAAAAAAGGAATAACTATCCAGAGTGAAGACTGCAGCTTTTCAAAGCACGCCTTGTTTCCATAAGACGTACTTTGGGGGGCAAATGTTATCCCGCCTTTTGGCGAGGCCGAGATATCAAGGAACTGGTTGAAAACCAAGAATCATTCGTCCTGTGTATCGAACAAGCACGGGTGTGATATGGATGTCGATTTTTTATCCGAGTCCGAATCAAGCTACAATCAATAAGACACAACAAGCGAAGCCATGGGAGCCAGCATTTCAAATTTCAAGTCAATTCGAGTTCGTATGTTCAAGTTATGATTGATGCAAATAGGAGGAAATAATCTCATTTTCGTATCCATCATCAAACCCCGGTCTGTATCCATCATTTTCATATCGATCAGAGCGGCAGCGACCTCACATCCATCCTATAGCTTCAGTTCGACTCGATCTCGTTCGAATCCATCAAGAAACCTCGGTTCGCATCCATCAAGTTCGTACCCATCGGTAGAGCTTGCATTTCGTATCGATCGGCTAAAGCCTACTTCGTACCCACCAAGTGACTGCCTTACCCGTGTCCTTCGAGGAAAGTCTTATTCGTAACCATCAGTCTTCGTTAATTCGTATCTATCGACGGAACTGTTGTTTGTACCCATCGAGTTCTTGCTCATTCGTATCCATCGGTACGAACTGAGCAACGACCTTCGATTCGAACAAGGTGACATTCAAGGAGACGACTCGGTCGACTCGAAGCGAAAAGTGGATCGATACGAGGGATGCACCCCACATCATCGCGTTGTCACGTGCACAATCGATTCGAAGAGGATCGATTCGAATTGATTGATTCGAACCAGACAGCCGCCGAGATACTCGAACTCATATCGATCACAACTCAAGATCAACCGATCCAAATGCTATGAAATTTTCATAGATGATTACGTACAAGCCAAGGAATGTCCCCACCAAGTTTCGACTCCATTGAACATCATCTTAATCGATACGAATTGAGTTCGTATCGATCACAGATCGAGTTGAAACTTTCTGGGATCGATCGCGTGGGCCCACTCACGTGCCAGAAGGAGTCTCCCGAAATTTGAGCGAAATATCAGCGTCCTATGCCTATAAATAGAGCTCCAGAGCCTACAGGAAAGGAATCTTTTTAATTCTCAAGCGCCCAGACTCTGCCGGGTCGAGTTTTGCATTTTAATCTTGTTGTTGGATTCGAATTCCAAGCTGTAATCTGCTGTTGTTCGCTGTAATCACGTGTAATCGTTGAAAGAATCAATAAAGTCATGAAAACTTCATGGTGGACGTAGGCAACACACCGAACCACTCTAAATTGCTTGTCTATGCATTATCTTTCTGTTTATTGGAGTTTTTGTTATATAATCTTCATTTTAAAGTTATATTCTTCACTGTTATCTCTTCAAGAACTTCCGAAGAGTGTTGTGTCCATTTTTGATACAAACAATATACACACACATAAATATATGTATAATAATTTATTTATTTTGAAAATGGGTTTTTTATTAATGGTGAAAAGAAATCTAAGGTACCCGCCTCCTTAAGAAACCCTTACCAGTGTAGCAAGGAAAAATAGAACGATGAACCTTATGCATTTTCCCACACAAAACATAGAAATTACAAAATAAAAATAAAACATACCCACTATAAACAAGATATAAACTGGACCAAGCCCAAGCCCAAGCCCAATACGATACATAGAAGAAACCCTTCAATCGAACACCGCCCTTCTATCCAGGATAGTAAGGTATGCACCCGCTTCGAATAAAATTCAAGTCTTACTCCTTTGCCTTTTCACATCGACCATAAAATTGAGCCCGCATGTCCACCTCAATAAGCTTGATCTGTAGTTCCACGGTGAGTTTCCTTCCCTTGAACGCTCTCCTATTTCCCTCAAGCCAAAGATGATGTATTATGGTGGCGGCCGCTGTAAAGGCAATATCTTGACGTAGACCCTACTAATCGAACTGATGGGTGACGAAATCAAGTACAGTAAGCACCATCGGTTGAGAAGCTGGTTCTACCAAAGTCGACATCGGACATTATTCCACGGATAAGTACTACAAACACATTCGAAGAATAAATGATTATGATTTTCTCCTGCCCGATTGCAAAAAATGCATTGTGTGTTATTTAAAATCCCCAAATTATGTAATCGGTCCTTGGTTGGTAATCTACCCAAGCATGCTTTATAAGCAGTTAGACTAAATTTCTCCATCATTATACGATGCCATACTATTTTTACTATTTTGCTCCAACATACAGTAGGAAATGTTAACTAGACACTGTTCCAAACTAAAGCAAACTTAAATGAGGATGAGTTTAAAATTTGCTAATAATCGTTATTCTGATCGGTTTAAATTGTAATTTTTTCGTTGCATCTGCAATTTCACGAGTAGAAGGTAATATTTCAAGATGTAGGGATCAATTCTCCAAAATACAGTTTACTTTTGAGTATGCATGTGGGCATATATTGAGTCTATGCCACCCTAGCAAGTCCACCATAGATTTATGGTTTACCTAAGGGTCAAACCAAAGTGAAGTGGTGTTGCCATTATCTATAATTCTTTGCATAAGCGTGGTTACTGAGTCTCGAGCTCGTAATATATTTTTCATAGTGCATGAAAAGTTATTGTTTATGGCCATAACCCAAAAATACTGATATGTAGATATCTTCTTGTCATCCATGAACTCCATAAATTGTTTTTTGTAAGCAAAGACCATATTAATTTCAAAAGTGCATTATGTTTCAAGTTCTTAAATAACCTAAGCCTAATGCCATTTTCAATTTTTGGTCTACACAAAAGATCCCATGATATTTTGTCATAATAAATCCCCCTCCTCCCTCCCCCAGAAAAAATCATCACACGTCTTATATGAATGTGTGTGTATTGATAAAATACTTAAAATTAATTATTTTTTCAATATAAAAGTCAAGGTCTTACGCGTGGAATGTACATCTTTTTTTAGGATATATATATATATATATATATATATATATATATATATATATTTGTACATTGATTTTGTTTTTAGAGCGTGTTTCACTTTAGAAATCACCCCTCCGTTAATGGGCCTGGAAGCATACAAATGAGAGATAATATCGACTCTAGATAGAGATGATCATACCATACTTAGGAGCAACCCACCTAGCCTTGCTATAACTCACATGTTTTAGTCATTCCCGGTTGATGAGGCGTGAGGTTAGGTTTACCATTTACGTAGCATTTCCTACTTGGAATATTAACACTGCCCTTCATGCAACAATGTAATGCCAACATTCATCCATACAAGTTCGTTTTGGGACTGAATGAAACATTTGAGAGCTTTGTCTTCAATTCCGTCATCTTCAAGATATCTTCACTTTGAAATGCTTGAGTTGGATCGAAGTAGTTTTCGGATAACATCCCCTTTCTTAGTCTCTTCGAAAGACAACATTCAATAGTTTTCGATAAACTTAACCTCGATTCTTTACGAAATAAACAATCACAAATAAGAATGGAGATCGCCTCCTAACCGTTAGTGGATAGATTACCTTATCATTTGTCCTAGGAGAACGAAAAGAGATTTATACGCACAGCACACCATCATCGAAGATGACTATGCCTCATAACTCACATGTTTCTTCTAGATATTTCCAAATTTGCGTTTTAGGTCCATATTTGATAGTCGCTTATTTTGCTATCAATAAACGCACATCCAAATCAGGGATTTAATTCCATAGGGAAAACCAACATTGATTAAGCATATAAGTAACTAATAGCCTGCTTAATTAATCTTTTCATTGATTAAATCACCTTGTAAATGCTTGTATAAAAATACCTTTAGACAAATATACCCACAAATCCCTATATTTTCAATAATTGGAGAAATATCCACATTCTTATCTCAATGGTATAAGTATCTTTACAAAACGGGGAAGATTTCCTTTTTACACAATTCTAGAACCATTTATAAATTCCTTTATACTTTCTACACCCATTTACAACTATTTTATAAATCTAAAAAAACATTTATAAATGTCTCTGAATCATTTCTCAAATCATTTATAAACTCTTTATAAATCCATAAAACTAATTATAATACTTCTCTTATAAATCTATAAACCTGTTTCTAAAATTCGTTTTATAAATATCTAAACCATTTATAAAACTCAATCTACCCTTAACTAATCTTTCTTTAAGTTTTCCAAACCATTATAAGATTCCTATTATAAAACCCAAATCTATTTATAAAACTCTATTTATAAATCTCGAAAACATTATAAATAAATCCTAATCATTTACTTTAAAATGCTATTATATAATAGTAATTATTATTAAAAACATTATAAATAAATAATAATTATTCACTTTGAAACATCTTAAAAATAATAATTAATAATTCAGAACATTATTAATAAAACAATAATAATTAACCTTTACCATTATTTTAAATAATAATAATTAATTTCCAAAATATTGTTAATAATCATAATTATTAATTTCAAAATATATTGATAATATAAATATTTAACTTTTCAAAATATTAAAATATTGATAAATAACCTTAAAGCAATTTTAAAATGATTTTAAATATAAATAAATAATTTTTAAAACAATATAATTAAATGACTTTTAAAATAATATTAAATATAAGTAAATAATCTAGAAAAAGATAGATAAAAAGCTTGGAATAAAATAGAAGATAAATCCTATTAGAAACAAAATATTTTTGAAACCTAAATTTAGATTTTAATTCGTTCTTCGTTTGAAAAATCAATCCCAGCCCAAATAGCGATATATAATATTTCAAAATACTAATTTAGGGCCAATAGCTACTCAACGCTTGACCAATATTGATATTGATTTTCTATCACTACAGGGTTTAAGTTTTGAACATATAACAATGCCATACCCAATAATGTCCATAAATCATATTTCATATTCAAAAATTACATAATAGGAATACTATTGAAAACAATTCAACAATGGAGAGAAACCCTATTGGATCCCTCCAACCTATCCCCCTGCATTACAACTCATATGTATATCAATATGTAACGACCAGTAAAATTTTCGATAATTTAAATTGTTAATTAAATGAATCTTGGTATTAAATACTGAATAATGAAATAATAACTAGGATGAAATGTAACAACGAAGTAAATTAAAGCTGAATTTGTATAAATTGAATGAAATTGCAATAAATGAAATAATGTAAAATGGTATAACTTGGTTATAAGTTGAATGTAAGTAACAAATGTAAATGTTGATTAATTAATATGAATCTGTGTATTAAATGGGAAATGAATAGGATTAGTGTGATATGAGTTGGTATAATCATTGGTGACTAATAATGAACATTTCTTTAATGACAATTAATATAATAACGGAAAGTGTGTATGCATAAATTTCGTAGAAACGTAATGTATGTATAAAGTAATAAATTAGTATAAGAATGGAATTAAGGTAAATGCACTAATTGGTTTTAACCCTTAATTAATGTGTACAGTTGATAGAAGTACACATTTAGAAACGTAATATTTATTCAAATTAAGATGTAAAAAGGCGTATATTAGTGTAATGGGATTTGAACTATAATAACTGGATTTAGTGGCGAATAAATGAAATTTAATATTTAATTATTACGTTAACTGAAATTAAAATGAAACTTAGTATTACATTTATGAGTTTAAGACAATAATTATAAGATATGAAGGTAATAAGATGAATTGAAATGTTAGTTTTTTTGTAAAGTAATAAGTATTGTAATAAAGGATTGGAATCAAGATAAATAAATTAATTGAGACTTAAATTACAAATAATGTGTTAATTGATGAAAATATAGTAAATGGAAATATGATAGTCAGTAAACAAAGGAGGGAATGGGAGCACCAATGTAATGAATGTAAAACAAATATTAAGTATGTTTATAGAAAGAAATAATAGAGTGAAAGGTAAATTAGTTGGAATTATTGAAAATTTAATTTATAATTTCTAAATATAATGAAACTGAAAGTTAACACTAAAATTTATAGATTTATCAACTCTAAATTGACAAATAAATTTTTAGTATAAATGATTAAGAAAATTAAAAGGGGTAAAATTTGTCAATTATCGAATTTAAATTGAAAATTTGATTTAATCAATTTATTTTTAATTTATTTAATTATTGGAAAAATAGCCAATTTGCCACGAACTCGGATTTAGACGAAACTAGTTTCATCGGATATGTAACGGTGAATTATTGTAGGATTTCAAGTTTCGTAAGGATCGCACTTGTTGTTTGATCGTACAGACTCGAAACGCCCGGAAATCAATTAATTGAAATCAACTGAAATCAGTTTGAAATAATTTGATTTTAGCATAACTTCTTCATACGATGGAATTTGAACTTGAAACCTGTTCCATCACTTTTAAAATATTTTAAAACATCTATTTTGATATATGAGTTGACCCAATTTTGTTCTGGAGTCAGAACGTGCTTTTCGGGACATTTTATCGTTCAACGTGTATATCTAATCGATCCGGTCCATTCTAATTTCAGCTTGCCTATATATACACTTTTATAAACCCTAGCCTACTTCTTATGTCATTATTCAGTACGTACAATTCCAATTCAACTGTCTCTCCTCCTCAATGGCAGACAATCAAATTATAGATCCAATTGCAATTCAAAATCAAGCCAAAAATTCAATCTCCTCCAACTATATCGAATTATATATCGATTTGAAGCTCTCGACGAGTGCAAGTCAAGTATGTAATTCGTTTCTCAATCTAGGTTGTTGTGTTGCTGGAATTAGCTATTTTATTTTCGACCGTTCATTGCTCGACGATGAACTTCGTCTAATTGGGAAACCAACGACAGGGTTGCGTGGAGAGTCGAACATGCATTGCATCTATGTGGTTTGTCTGGGGACTCGATGGTCAGATCGTCTGCAAAAATTCAATTAGGTCAAGAAATATGCGGCGGCTGTGATTTTTGGGGTCGCGAGTTGGCGTGATAGCTGAGGCGAGGTCATGGCGAGGTGAGCTGGGCGCGACGTGGTGGTTGAACGGCGATTTCATGGTCAACGGCACGAACGTGGTGGCAGCTGTAACCTATAGGAGATGCACGCGTTTTAGGGTTGTGTTCTCTGGTAGCTCGCATGAAAAGGAAGGGGGTGTGCTGACGTGTTTGACTCAGTACAATCTTTTGCTTTTTTTGTTTTACTTTATTAATTTCCAATTCAATCATTCTAACGTGAATAACTTTCACGTACGAGGTCCATTTCACATGCGGTTTTCTTCGCTAGGTTCGTATTGGAATTCCGGACATTTTGTTGCTGGATTGGACGAATTTAGAGACTGTTCAAATTTTGGGTTTAAATTGGATTTAAATTCAATTTAAATTCGAAAGGTGAGTGTTTTAACCCACTCACAATTTCTAAAATTTCTTATGTGTGTTAAATTAATTTTTGAGGAGATTAGAAATTTATTTATGACTGTTTGGCATATTTTTATTCATTATCTCAGTTTATTTGAATTTATTGAATTAAATATTTAAGTTATTATTGCATATAAACTGCCAGTTAAATAGTTATTTAATTTATTATTGAATGTAAACTGCCAGTAAATGCATGTTATTTATTTCTGATTATATATTGATTGAATTAGATGATGATCGTGATAAATGGTTGATGATTGATATTTGGTGAATGGATGTTGTATTTTATATTGTTATAAACTAAAAGTTATTATGCATTTTTATTTTATTCGAGATTGCGGTTTGAAATGGTATACAACCGTATTTTTATTTTAAATTACGGATTGAAATGATAAATATCCGTATCACTTGACCATAGTATAGAAAATTTTATACAAACACCGCCGGTGTGTATATATATATATACATATATATATATGTGTGTGTGTGTGTGTGTATATATATATATATATATATTGGAAATGATTCCTATGGTTTTGGAAAGAAATATACGGTTTAATAAATATTAATTTTTGATATTATATAAATATTATTTTATATATATAGTTAAATTCTTGAATTTAAGCTATGTATAAATTTATTTAATAAAAATAAGTTTAATAATGGAGTTTGATTGTTTTATATTATATGGTTAAGTAGCTGTTTAAGATATTGTATATATAGAGCTTTTAATGACTTAAATAAAAATTAAGTTGGAAGATGAATATGAAATTGGTTTGAATTGAATTATTTAAGAATGATACTCGAATAAATTTGACTTGAAATTTAAAAAAAATTGAGATTTTAAAGGGTATGATTCTTATAACTTGATTTGGTTTAGAGTGATTTAAATGAATATAAAGTTGATTTAAACGAATATGTCAAGTTAAATAACTTGAAAGAATATCCAGTTATGTGAAGTTAAAGTTTTCTTAAATGATATTGGATTTATTACGTAAACATTTCAAATCTAAATAATAGTAATTGAATTTGATGTATATGGGATTATCAAAGAATTAGTTTGAAATGGTGGAATATTTAAAGCTTGGGAATATATGGAAATTGAAATGGTTTATTTGGGATTCAAATCTGTATTTGGAATTGATTTGTGAAATTAAAGAGGCAAATTTATTATATAAAGTAATTTAATATTAAACCATTTAAGCATTGGAAGTTATGTTTCAAAGTTATGGGTTTCAAAGTATTATGATTTGAAAATGCTATGATTTTGGGAAAAGATTATATTTGAAATAAAAATGATATTATATCCATTTGGGATTTCTTTAAAATAATATCATAATGATTTAGTTTTTGAAATGGAAGGGATATCGTATTTATATGGTTTCGGAATGGATATTTTATTCTGGTTTTAAAAGTATAAACTGTTTTGAAAAGACCACGGTGTTATAATAATGTTTGGTTGTTGAAGAGACCGGGATCGTCATACTCTCTGCCAACTCCGAAAACAACTTTAACAACCGTGTACGCGGTGGAGATTCCAGAATGAAGTAGGATGGTGGTGATGTTCTATTAAGGTATATACGAAGACCCGACTTCCATAAGGTGGCATAAGGTGGCTAAAACAGGAGCGACCGACGGGCTAAGAAGGTAGCATCTTTTATCGGACACATCCATTTGATATTATACTCAGACTTTTGGATTGATTCGGTGACTACTTTTGATTTTTTTTTAATTTGGGGGTGTGGCTCGAGGTGGGCGTAGCTGCGTGCTACGCGTTACCACCGGCCTGGAAGCGTAACTGGTATATCTACCCTAGCATTGCCTAGTTATGTCGTGTCACCTACTCTAGCGAGCTTTGTACGAGTTTGGATTTCTCCCGTAGCCCGTGGAGTATTTAGGGTAGTCTCCCGATCTAGAGATGCGCAGATACTGGATGGACTATTGGGACTATTATGTGTTAAGAGAATATTGGGTCACTCCTTAACGCTATTTAAAAGTAAGTTTATTTTACTATAGACACTATTATAATAGCGAAATATTACTACATAGTGAATAGTTTAACGGATCCTTAGGAGATGTGAATCCCGAGCATCTCTTAAGTTACTTCACTCACGTTAGACACTGGATAGGAGATGTCAAATCCCGTAAACATCTCTGACGCTGTTCCACTCATATTTTACCGTTGATTTAACTTACTTAAGATCTTTAAGTTCTGACTAGAGTGTTTTGTCTTTTCAATTCGCTCGGGTCAGTCCGAGCATTTCAGGATTTGAAGATTTTATTCTGGAGGATGAAGACGAAGATTTGTATTACTATTATTTATTATATTCCACTACATCACATTGTTCTACTGCATTGTTATTTATTATTTTCTGGTATGTGTAACTCTGATATGTATTGTATAAGTATAATCAAATGTTTTCTAAAACAACTTCATGAACTGTATATTTGATTATTATATTTTATCGTTCTGCTGCAAGATTCTGTTTTGTTCCTTTTCTTTCTCTGCTTCTTCTTATTTACCCCATAATAATCCGCCCTTCTGCATGATTTAAGTCTGACGTGTGTGGTTTATCGTCGATTTAAAGCGTACGAAAAGGCGGGACATTACATCTGGTATCAGAGCTTTGGTTTAGCGATAAACCTTAGCTTTTTGGGGTCTGTCTCTTTATTAATATGGTAGTAACACCCTAGGATGAGTCGTTGAGTGTATATATATGAGAGAGCGTATTTGTTAGTGTTATAAAAGGTTTTGATATTGTGTTAATTTGTTCCATTTTGTATTTATAAATTCTGGTTGGTGCATAGGACGCTATGACATCAATAGAGATTTCTAAACACTTAATAGGACAGGCCGGCTCAATATTTGTTTTGAAATATAGGTAAATGAAATAATTTTTCCTATTATATTTTCTATATATAAAATAAAAAATTTATAAAGATATATTGGTTGCAATATATTGGTTGTTAGGTAATGGAATTTATAAATAATAGTTGAAATGAGATTGAAATTAAAATAAATGAAAATTGGGAATTTAGAACTTAAGTCCTGGGGTTTTGAAAATTTCTTTCAAATGATTTTGAAAAATAATAATATTATTTAGAAATATTTTCTGAAATAAATATTTCAATATAATTTGAAAGAATTGTTTTAAAGAAAATTTTGGAAAGAATATGTTCTGTACTCCCCTCTCTGTCGCTGGAAAATAATTTCGGTGATGAGTGCACGCATCATCAACATTCATTTTCGAGTTTCATAGTGGGAAGGCCAGTGTAGTAGTTTGCTACATATTTATTTGGATAAACAAATATAAATTTTAAATTGTTTAAAATATAATTGGATATATAAACTGTAAGTATATACATTTATCTATTATTTTAAAATAATTTGAAATTAAACCCGGTATTTAATTCTTAAGTTTCCGTTAAATCAATGGTTTCAATTATTGTAGGGAAATAGAATATAAATAATTAATAATTGGAACCTCTAATGTAAATAAGAGATTAAATGCTAGATTATAAATGAAATTTCCAAAAGTTGAAATTTGTAACTTATAAAACAAAAGATATAATTATTGAACATTAAATTAAATTAAAAGAAATGAAGTAAAACTTGTATAAGTTTCATTTGCATTCTTTAACATATATATAACTTAACAAAAGATATAAAAAGTTGAAATGTTAATAAGAAAATGTAATGGATATCATACAAATAATCAACTTGAGGTAATGAAAGTATTTAATGAAATTCTTTTATAAATAAGGATTTGATGTTGTAATTTTTGTAAACTTAAGTTGTAATTGAAATGTTACTGTAATAAAGGTAATAGGAAAAAAGTATTGTAAGTATAAGATTTTAAACTTAATTCAATAAATTAATATGCAAAGAAATTGAATTAAACATTAATACTATAAATAAATGAAATTGAATAATTGCAAGTAAATTAAAAGGATAAATCATTAAAGAACGAAAAGGAAATCAAACAACAAATGTTATGAAATGAAATTAATAAGAATGAACTCGATCTATTATTTGAAATTATTGTTTGTTTGGTTTATGGTTGTTGGGTAAGGATACTTTAAAATTATTTAGATGTATGAATAATCTATTTGGTTTCATCTAAGACTGTTGACTAAATGGTGCGCCCAGCAGTTTATTTTCCATTCCGTGCAATTTAAAGTGTCTTAACCCGAACAAATCAATTGTTTGTCTTGCTTGGATGGTTGATTTGTATTTGATGTGTATGTTGTTGGTTGCGAATGATCGTTGTTATATTGATTTGTTGTTAATGATTGAATCAACTTTAAATATTTCATTTTATACAATTATTAACTCCTTTTGGATTATATAAGTGAAATACAGGTTATGATGGAAGCAACTGCTACCGCTTTTGGTTTCATAATTTAAGCGTTGTTCGCCCGACAAATATGTACGTTTTCGGATTACGGTTTATAGCGCTATTATATTGTTTTTCCCGTGTGGGGATATATATTATTTTGGAAAATATATGTTATATATTGCTATATTTGATATTTTCTTCCGAGCCTCTCCGTACAGTAGAGACTGCCAAAAATTTTTGTAAATTTTGGACTTAAAAAATATTTTGAAAATATTTTCCAAACTTTATTAATTTGAATATAAAATGATTTAATGGTTATAAATTGGTATATTTTATTTAAATCAATTAATTTTGTAAATTTATTTGTTTATAAAGTTAATATTTTTGAATAAGATATTGTTTACTCAATTCTTCCTTCCCTTTTTCCTTTTTGGGACGAAAAGTTTTGAGTGGGGGAGAGTGTAACGACCCATAAATTTTCAATAATTTAAATTGTTAATTAAATGAATCTTGGTATTAAATATTGAATAATGAAATAACAAACAGGATGCAATGTAACAACGAAGTTAATTAAAGCTGAATTTGTATAAATTGAATGGAATTGCAACAAATGAAATAATGTAAAATGATATAACTTGGTATAAGTTGAATGTAAGTAACAAATGTAAATGTTGATTAATTAATATGAATTTGTGTAATAAATGGGAACTGAATAGGATTAGTGTTATATGAGTTGGTATAATCATTGGTGACTAATAATGAACATTTCTTTAATGACAATTAATATAATAACGGAAAGTGTGTATGTATAATTTCATAGAAACGTAATGTATGTATAAAGTAATAAATTAGTATAAGAATGGAATTAAGGTAAATGCATTAATTGGTTTTAACCCTTAATTAATGTGTACAATTGATAGAAGTACACATTTAGAAATGTAATATTTATTCAAATTAAGATGTAAATAGGCGTATATTAGTGTAATGGGACTTGAACTACAATAACTGGATTTAATGGTGAATACATGAAATTCAACATTTAATTATTACGTTAATTGAAATTAAAATGAAACTTAGTATTACATTTATGAGTTTAAGACAATAATTACAAGATATGAAGGTAATAAGATGAACTGAAATGTTAGTTTATTTGTAAAGTAATAAGTGATGTAATAAAGGAATGGAATCAAGATAAATGAATTAATTGAGACTTAAATTACAAATAATGTGTGAATTGGCGAAAATATAGTAAATGGAAATATGATAGTCAATAAATAAAGGAGGGAATGGGAGCACTAATGTAATGAATTTAAAATAAATATTAACTATGTTTATAGATAGAAATAATAGAGTGAAAGGTAAATTAATTGAAATTATTGAAAATTTAATTTATAATTTCTGAATATAATGAAATTGAAAGTTAACACTGGAATTTATAGATTTATCAACTCTAAATTGACATATAAAATTTTTAAATTAGTGTAAATCATTAAGAAAATTGAAAGGGGTAAAATTTGTTAATTATCGAATGAAAATTTGATTTAATCAATTTATTTTTAATTTATTTAATTATTGGCAAAATAGCCATTTTGTCCACGAACTTGGATTTAGACGAAATCAGTTTCATCGGATCCATAATGGTGAATTATTGTAGGATTTCAAATTTCGTAATGATTGGACTTGTCGTTTGATCATACGGGCTCGAAACGCCCAGAAATCAATTAATTGAAATCAACTGAAAACAATTTGAAATAATCTGATTTTAGCATAACTTGTTCATACGATGAACTCTGGACTTGAAACCTGTTCCATAGCGTTTAAATTATTTTAAAACATCTGTTTTGATATATGGGTTGACCCAATTTCGTTCCGGAGTCAGAACGGGATTTTCGGGCCATTTTATCGTTCAACGCGTATATCCAATCGATCCGGTCCATTCTAATTTCAGCTTGTCTATATATACACTGTTATAAACCCTAGCCTACTTCTTATGTCATTATTCTGTACGTACAATTCCAATTCAGCTGTCTCTTCTCCTCATTTGCAGATAATCAAATTAAAGATCCAATTGCAATTCAAAATCAAGCCAAAAATTCAATCTACTCCAATTACATCGAATTATATATCAATTGAAACTCTCGACGAGCGCAAGTCAAGTATGTAATTCGTTTCTCAATATGGGTTGCTGTGTTGCCGGAATTACCTAGTTTATTTTCGACCGTTCATCGCTCGACGATGAACGTCGTCTGATCGGGAACTCAACGACAGGATTGCGTGGAGAGTCGAACGCCTATTGCATCTATGTGGTTTGTCTGGGGATTCGATGGTCAGATCGTCGGCAAAAATTCAATTAGGTTAAGAAATAGGCAACGGCGGCTGCGATTTTTGGGGTCTCGAGTTGGCGTGGGAGTCGAGGCGAGGTCGTGGCGAGGTGAGCTGGGCGCGGCGTGGTGGTCGTACGACGATTTCATGGTCAACGGCACGAACGTGGTGGCGGCTGTAACCTATAGGAGATGCACGCGTTTTAGGGTTGTGTTCTCTGGTAGCTCGTGTGAAAAGGAAGGGGAGCTGACGTGTTTGACTCGATACAATCTTTTTTTTTGTTTTACTTTATTAATTCCCATTTCAATCATTCTAACATGAATAACTTTCACGTTCGAGGTCCGTTTCACGCGCGGTTTTCTCCACTAGGTTCGTATTGGAATTCCGAACATTTTGACGCTGGTTTGGACGAATTTGGAAACTGTTCAAATTTTAGGTTTAAATTGGATTTAAATTCAATTTAAATTCGAAAGGTGAGTGTTTTAACCCATTCACAATTTCTAAAATTTCTTATGTGTGTTAAGTTAATTTTTGAGCAGATTAGAAATTTATTTATGACTGTTTGGCATATTTTTATTGATCATCTCAATTTATTTGAATTTATTGAATTAAATTATTATTTAAGTTATTATTGCTTATAAACTGCCAGTTAAATAGTTATTTAATTTTTCATTGAATATAAACAGCCAGTAAATGCATGTTATTTATTTCTGAATATATATTGATTGAATTGGATGATGATTGTGATAAATGGTTGATGATTGATATTTGGTGAATGGATGTTGTATTTTATATTGTTATAAACTGCAAGTTATTATGCATTTTTATTTCATTCGGGATTGCGGTTTGAAATGATATATAATTGTATTTTTATTTTAAATTACGGATTGGAATGATAAATATCTGTATCACTTGACCATAGGATAGAAAATTTTATACAGACACCGTCGGTGTGTGTGTGTGTGTGTATATATATATATATATATATATATATTGGAAATGATATCTATGATTTTGGAAAAAAATATACGGTTTAATAAATATTAATTTTTGATATTATGTAAATATTATTTTTTATATATATAGTTAAATTCTTGAATTTAAGCTATGTATAAATTTATTTAATAAAAATAAGTTTAATAATGGAGTTTGATTGTTTTATATTATATGGTTAAGTACCTATATAAGATATTGTATATATAGAGCTTTTAATGACTTAAATAAAAATTAAGTTGGAAGTTGAATATGAATCTGGTTTGAATTGAATTATTTAAGAATTATACTCGAACAAATTAGATTTGAAATTTAAAAAAAAATTGAAATTTTAAAGGGTATGATTCTTATAACTTGATTTGGTATAGAGTGATTTAAATGAATATAATGTTGATTTAAATGAATATATGAAGTTAAATAAATTGAAAGAATATCCAGTTATGTGAAGTTAAAAGTTTTCTTAAATGATATTGGATTTATTACGTAACATTTCAAATCTAAATAATAGTAATTAAATTTGATGTATATGGGATTATCAAAGAATTAGTTTGAAATGGTGGAATATTTAAAGCTTGGAAATATATGGAAATTGAAATGGTTTATTTGGGATTCAAATTTGTATTTGGAATTGATTTGTGAAACTAAAGAGGATAATATATTATATAAAGTAATTTAATATTAAACCATTTAAGTATTGGAAGTTATGTTTCAAAGTTCAAAGTATTATGATTTGAAAATGCTATGATTTTGGGAAAATATTATGTTTGAAATAAAAACGACATTATATTGATTTGGGATTTCTTTAAAATAATATCATAATGATTTAGTTTTTGAAATGGAAGGGATATCGTATTCATATGGTTTCGAAATGGATATTTTATTCTGGTTTTAAAAGTATAAACTGTTTTGAAAAGACCGCGGTGTTATAATAACGTTTGGTTGTTGAAGAGACCGGGATCGGAAGTTGTCATACTCTCTGCCAACTCCGAAAACCACTTTAACAACCGTGTACGCGGTGGAGAATCCAGAATAAAGTAGGACAGTGGCGCCGTTCTATTAAGGTATATACGTGGACCCGACTCCCGTGAGTTGGCATAAGGTGGCTAAAACATGAGCGATCGATGGCTAAGAAGGTAGCACCTTTAATCGGACACATCCCTTCGATATTATACTCTGACTTTTGGATTGATTCGGTGGCCACTTTTGATTTTTTTTTATTTAGGGGTGTGGCTCGAGGTGGACGGTAGCTACATGTTACCACCGCCCCGGAAGCGTAATTGGTATATCTACCCTGGCATTGCCTAGTTGTGCCGTGTCACCTACCCTAGCGAGCCTTGTACGAGCCCGTGGAGTATTTAGGGTAGTCTCCCGATCTGGAGATGCGCTGATACTGGATGGACTATTAGGACTATTACGTGTTAAGGGGAATATTGGATCACTCCTTAACGCTATTTAAAAGTAAGTTTATTTTACTATAGACACTATTATAATAGCTAAATATTACTACATAGTAAATAGTTTAACGGATCCTTAGGAGTTGTGAATCCCAAGCATCTCTTAAGTTACTGCACTCACGTTAGACGCTGGATAGGAGATGTCAAATCCCGTAAACATCTCTGACGCCGTTCCACTCATATTTTACCGTTGATTTAACTTACTTAAGATCTTTTATTTCTGACTCAAGTGGTATGTCTTTTCAATTCGCTCGGGTCAGTACGAGCATTTCAGGATTGAAGATTTTATTCTGGAGGATGAAGACGAAGATTTGTATTACTATTATTTATTATATTCCACTGCATCACATTGTTCCGCTGCATTGTTATTTATTATTCTCTGGTATGTGTAACTCTGATATGTATTGTATAAGTATAATCAAATGTTTTGTAAAACAGCTTCATGAACTGTATATATTTGATTATTATATTTTATTGTTCCACTGCAAGATTCTGTTTTGTTCTTTTTATTTCTCTGCTTCTTTTTATTTACCCCATAACAATCCGCCCTTCTGTATGGTTTAAGTCTAACGTGTGTAGTTTATCGTCGATTTAAAGCGTACGAAAAGGTGGGACATTACACAATACATATAAATAACGCATAACAGAGGTGAGGAATCCTGCTGGATTCCTCCAACCTGTCCCCCTACATCTCAAACAGTATAAAAGTATATAATATGGGTCATCCGCTACTATGCGATATATATAAAAAGTATCATCGACTCTAGTTGCAGGAATAAATCCAAACTAGCTGATAAAACAGTAAATCATTGTAACAACCCGCATATTTTATGATTGAGTATTTAAATATTTTATTTAAATATTTCATCGTTATTAGTCCGAAAAGATACTTTTTGCAAACAGTCAAATTAGGACTCGAGACCACCCCCACTGAGTTCAAAATGACGTTTGCGACCTTTTTGAGTATAAACTTCGATATGTTTGGAGACAGTAGAATTTTGCTACTTTTTCACTGAGGGCTTTGGTTTTTGTTTCAGCCCATTAGACCCAAGCTTCACCCCTCTTATCTTCATTACTTCATTTCTATTTCCTAATACTCAAGCTTTAACAACAATGGAGAGAGGAATGGGAAATTAAAAATCCAAGCCCTAGTTTTTATTTGCAAATCAAGTTCTAGCTCCAAATTTATAGAAGAAGCTTTGGTAAGCCTCCTCTTCTTCTTCTTCTCCAACTCATTCTCTTACCAATTTCAAAACTTCCTAAACCTAATTTAGGAGGTGTTTCTCTTTTAAGCTTAGATTCAAGCTCTTTGGGTTGGAATTGAAGAGTGATTGTCCTAGCCATTGCTCTATAGCTTCTTCTTCATAGTTTTGGGTTTAAAGGTGAGATTTTTATCTCACATCTATGTCTATAACTATCTTTGATTGTTGGGTATGAATTCCTAAAACTTATTCATGTGCATTTGCTTTTGGTTTGGATTGGACTGGTACATATATTCCAATTTTGGGTGTTTTGAAAGCAAATTTATGAAAATCCTTATATGTATATTTAGACATTGATATTCGAGGCGTATCAAGGAGCCTTTAAGGTTGGGTTGTCGCTTGGCATAAATCCTTAGTCGGTTGTTGCTCGTCCGATCGCTTTCGATATTCGTTTTGGCCATTTTTGGCTAAGGTTCAAGAAAGGCCTGAGAAACAGGTTTCAGACGTCTGAATGCTCCATTTCAGACATCTGAATATTATGCAGGGAAAATTTCTATTCCCAGATTCAGACGTCTGATTCAATATTTCCAAACGTCTGAATGGGTTCGAATTGAACCATAAAGGAAATAGGATAAAATTTAACATTTCCAGACGTCTGAATTTATTGATTCAGACGTCTGAATTTTGTTCTGGAAAATATTTTATTTTCCAGATTCAAACGTCTGAATCATACACTTCAGACGTCTGAATCTGCTTGTTTTTGCCTATTTTGCCTATTTTAGCTTGAGTTTCCAAATTTAGTCGATTTGTGTTGTTTCCCATTTGTGGTTATCATTTATTATCCACTTTGATGACATTTTCTTTGAGATTTTTGGAACATCCACCTTGATGGATTCGGTATCGATTTCTTTGTATTCAATTCATGTCTTCGTGTGTGAATTTTGGTGATTGATTGTTTCTACAATCATTTTTGTGATTTTTCACTTTAAAATATAAAGGTTTTTAATACTACTAGTAAATATCAAAACTCTTTTATCAAAATGATTTCAACACTATTTTATTACAAAGCTCGTTTCTTAAACCTTTTTCCAATCTATTAGTATATATAAACCTTTACCTCACTAGTATGAGAAATCTAATTAAACGGCTTAGTAAAACAAGTGGTATGAAACGCTTGCATTTACTTCATCGATTAATTCTTGGACTTGTTCGACTGAATTTCTTATGACAATTTTCGAGTGGAGACTTACAGTTTGTTCGTAAATATTTAAGTTAAGCTAGTGGTTATGGGACATGAAGCAAAGCTCATATATTTACTAGCTTAGTGTAATTGACACTTCTTGATGATCGATGATGATCATTTTGTGATTTAGACTAGCGATATGCTATGTTTCTTTGTCCACGTAGGGGACGGTACCACGTTTTATTGAATTTCGTCTCATTTCTTTTATAGGCTAACGACCTATGTATTATTTGGAGTTTCGACTCAATTTTTGTGGGCTAGCGACCCATGTTCTTTTATGGAGTTCGGTCCATCGGACGTACCTTTGTACTACGTTGTTGCACCAGCTTATCAGGATCATCAGGCGTACCGTTGTACTACGTCGTTGTTTCGAATTATTCGAGTTTCAGGTTCCTCGGGCGTACCGATATTGTACTACGTCGTTGCACCGGCTCTATGGTTAGCTACCATGGGATAGCGTCCCGTTTGTGATACACGTGTTGGTGAGTTTTCATGCTTCCGTTTTGTGATTGGCCTCCCCTTTTTTGTGATTTTTGGATTTATTAAGGATTTCTAGAATTTGTGATCCACCAGCTTTTATGATTGGCATCGATATGATGTCAATATTTGTGACTTGGTGAATAAAACTAAAGAGTATCACATTCTTTTGATCTTTGAGAAGATTCTTATGATATTGATTAATCTCTGGTTCATTTTCAGTTACATACTTATCATAGAATGGCTTTATGGTTATCATACGTTTTTGTCATATCTCTTATTCTATATCATTTTATCTGATATTTATAGTTAGACTGATCCGTTTATTATTTTCTTATTAAATAATACTCGGGTCAGACCGAGATGTTATAGGTGCTTCTGCTTGACTTCTCATCTGGGATTATTATCCTGACTTTTGGCTAACTACTTAAATTAGTAGTTTTTGGTTATATACATTTGAGATATGGACTCATTGATGTATAATTATTCTTTTGTATTGCACTTGTAACTATTCTTTTGTGATATTGTGGATCTTGTTAGACCACTACTCTGATTAACACTTTTAAGTGTTATATATTCATATCTATTTCCGCCTTTGTGATATGAACTTCTGTGACTGATTTATGTTATGATATTTTTATATTTGTTTCCGAAAATTCATATAGCCACTATGTAGTAGCTTTGAGTTTGTGCCGGTATGTCGGATTCCCACTTGTGATGAAAAGTTATATTTTTATCTGGCATATCGATACTCGCACAAAGCTATTACACAGATGGTCGCTCCTCAACAGCCTTATTCTCCGTGCTAGTTGACGGCATTACCCTATAGTGTCCTTGGCTAGCGTGGGTATCGAGGTGGGGCGTCACAGCTTGGTATCAGAGCCAAACTTCAGAACAATGTAGAATAATTTAACAAGGATCATCATCCTAAGTCCATCTTAGGAGTCGTGCCTTAGGATTTTATTCGGGCCTTCAAACCGTTCTATCTTATTTTCTTAGTGACGCCTTGTTTTATCAATCATGATTGTTTGATAATTATTTTGTGAATAACCTTTTTCTTCTTTCTTTCTCTATTAAAGAAGAGAAATGGTTAGACCTGGCCGTCCCAGCATCGGTCAATCTAGTGCTACTCCCCAGGATGGAGTATTTATGTCTACCCAACAGCTTTTAGATCTCGTGAAGAATGCTCAAGCTGCCGGACCCAATCCAGAGCCTACTCACCCTAAGTCCGGATTTGCACGTTTGTGCAGTGACTATACCAACTTGGGTGGGAAGCCATTTAAGGGTTCCGAAAGCGTCATTCAAGTCCAAGCTTGGCTCAAAACATGCGATCGCATCTTTACTCGCTTGAATCTAATTGATCTTTACCGTGTCCAAGTGGCTTCAAATATGCTCCAAGAAAGAGCATTAGATTGGTATGAGCTTCTTATTTCTGAAATTATTGAAGCGAATCTTACTTGGGAGAAATTTCGAGAATGATTAGAATTGAAATTTGTGCCAGAAGCTGAAAAGGCGACATTGGCTCGTCGTTTCATAGACCATGTTCAAGGTGAATCCTCCGTGGCAGACTATGTTGCATCATTCGAGTCACTTTCTAAATACGGGGTCGAATATATAAACACCCGTTGAAGAAGAACCAAAGATTTGTCTATGGCTTGAACAAAAATCTCAAGAAGCCATTACTTCTAAAGTTAGAAGTTTCTTTTGATCAACTTGTTGATATCGCTTTTTGACTTGAAGAGGCAGATAAAGAGAGTGATGTTGAAGTTATGGATGCCTAACCAAACTTCAACAACAACAAGAAAAGGCCTATTAAATTTAAATGCCCAAATCCCAATAAGAAAGGGAAGCAAGCAGCTTCTGTAGCAAAGACTCCTACCCCTAGTTGTGGGCAATGCTACAATTGTGGTTCTAAAGACCATTATGCCAATAGATGTCTGAAATCTCTCTTTTGTCGCTATTGCAAAAGTTTGGGTCATCTTTATCTTCATATCCCAAACTTCAAGGCAAGAAGGAGGGAAAGTTAAATGTTGCACAAGCCCTAGCAACACTTCTCGTGGTCAAGGTATTTCTCATTCTATCCTTGATGGCATTATTTTATTTCGTGATCAACCTATTCGAGTTCTTTTTGATACTGGTGCGTCCCATTATTTTATATCAAAGGAACTTGTTGATACTTTTTCTGTAAGTGTTGTTGCTTTAATGACTTCTTTGAGAATTGTGAATCCGGTTGGTGGATCCGCAACAATTAGCTTACTTTGTAAAGATGTCGAGATTATTTTGTGTAATTTTTCTTTCCGAGCCGATTTACATGTCATGCGTTATTTAGGCTTTGGAATGATTTTGGTAGTGGATCGGCTTAAACTCTATGAAGCTCAAATCCTATGTCCTGAGTGGACTATTCATCTTCGACATCCTCAATCTGTTAAGCATATTTCTGTTGATCTAAACGATTCGGATTCCAACTTGGTTGCATCTTTATATTCTTTAAATCCTCATGATGACGATAATAATGATGAGGATGATTTCATTTCTCTTATTCACGTTGTTCGTGAATTCTCCGACATATTTGAGTCCATTTTAGATTACCACCTAAGCGAGCAATTGAATTCAGAATTAATCTAGCTCCTGGAGCTTTACCTATTACTCGTCCTCCTTATCGTATGTCCAATAAAGAAGATGAGGAGATACGAAAACAATTATCCAAATTGGAGATGAAGCAATTTATTCGTTCTAGTTCCTCTCCTTGGGGAGCTTCGGCTATTTTTGTGAAGAAATCCGTTGGTACACTTAGGCTTTGCGTTGACTACCGCAAGGTTAATGATCTTACTATGAAGAATAAATATCCTTTACCTCGGATTGATGATCTATTCGATCAACTTAGTGGTGCTAGAGTCTTTTAACAATTAGACTTAGCAACCGATTTTCATCAGCTTCGTATTGTAGAGGATAGCATTCCTTTGACATCGTTCTGTACGCGTTGTGGATCGTACGAATGGCTTGTTATGCCATTTGATTTAACGAATGCTCCGGCTTATTTCGTTGACCTTATGAATAGAGTTTTCAAAGACTTCCTCGATCGATTTGTTCTCATCTTTATTGGTGATATTCTTGTGTATTCTAAAACCGAGGAGAAGCATGAAAACAATCTTCAGATTGTGTTGGAAACTCTTAGGAGCAATCAGTTGAAAGAAAAATTTTCTAAATGCCATTTTTGGCAATCTCGTGTGAAATTTCTTGGTCATATTATTTTCGAATCTAGAATTTCCGTGGATCCTTCAAAGATTGAAGCGATTCAAAATTGGAAGAGACTGGAGAGTGCGACGGAGATCCGTAGTTTTTTTGGATTGGCAGGTTATTACCGTCGTTTCATAAAAGACTTTTCCAAAATTTCCGTGTCTCTTACTAGTTTGACAAAGAAGGGAGTTAAATACATTTGGTATGACAAATGTGAAGCTTCTTTTCAGAAATTAAAAGAACTCCTTTTTGATGCTCCTATTCTTGTCATTCCCGAAGGGAATCAAGATTTTATTGTTTATACCGATGCTAGTCGCGTTGGTTTGGGTGTCGTTCTTATGCAAAGAGAATGTGTTATTGCTTATGCTTCTAGGCAATTGAAGCCAGCCGAGGCTAGATATGCCACTCATGATTTAGAGCTCGCGGCTATTGTTTTCCCCCTTAAAATTAGGCGTCATTATCTTTTGGGAGAGAAATTTGTTCTCTATATCGATCATAAATCTTTGAAATATTTATTTTCCCAAAAGGAACTTAATTTGCGTCAACAACGTTAGCTCGAGTTCCTTGTATCTTATGATCTTGACATTCTTTATACTCTCGGAAAGGGGAATCGTGTAGCTAATGCATTTAGTCGTAAGCAACAAGCGATCGTTTCTATGATGATATCCGAGTGGAATGATCTCGAGACTTTATCCACTTGTGAGATTCAAGATCGTATATCTGATTTATGTTCATCTCTTGTTTTATGTAGCCTTGAGGCTCATCCTTCTCTTTTAGATCGCATTCTTGAAGCTCAAAAGCTAGATCTCGAATTGGTCCTTCTTAGCCAAAGTTGTAGGGATAAAATTGGTATTGAAAGTTTGAGAGACTTTGATATTGATTCTCGTGGCGGTATTCGAAAATTTGGTAGACTTATCGTGCCGAATATTAGTGATCTTCATAAAGACATTTTAGAAAATTCTCGTCATTCTAAATTTACCATTCATCCCGGTAATAGCAAAATGTATGCGGATATGAAGCGACTTTATTATTGGGATGGAATGAAATCTGATATTGCTAACTTTATTCAGCGTTGCATGACTTGCCAACTTGCCAAGGCCGAGCATCAAAGGCCCGATGGGTTATTGCAACCTTTAGAAATTCCAATTTGGAAGTGGGATCAAATTTCCATGGATTTTATAGACGGCCTTCCCCGTTCTCTTTCGGGTCATCATAGCTTATGGGTGATTGTTGATAGACTTACAAAATCCGCCCATTTTATTTCCATTCGGTCTAATCGAACCGTTACTCTTTTGGCCAAACTCTTTATCAAAGAAATTGTTAAATCACATGGAGTTCCTACTTCTATTGTTGGCGATCGTGATCCATTGTTTACTAGTGGATTTTGGAAGAGTCTTCAAAAAGCTTTGGGAATGAAGCTTAATTTTGGCACCGCTTATCATCCTCAGTCCAATGGACAAACCGAGCGTGTGAATCAAACTCTTGAAGATCTTCTTTGTACATGTGTTCTTGATTTTGGTGGAAGTTGGGAAGATCATATTTCTCTTGTCGAATTTTCCTATAATAATAGCTTCCAATCTATTATTGGTATGGCACCTTTCGAGGCACTCTATGAAAGGCCATGCCAATCTCCTTCTTGTTGGCTTAAGGCCAGTGAGAAGCTGGTTTTAGGTCAAGATTTCATTCGTGATTCCATAGAAAAGATTGACCTTATTCGTCATAGGATAAAAGAAGCTCAAAGTAGGCAAAAATCCTATGTCGATAACCGAAGAAGGAAATTAGAATTTTCTGTGGGAGATTTTGTGTTTGTTCGTCTTTCACCTATGAAGGGTGTTGTACGTTTCAGTCAATCGGGAAAGTTAGCACCTCGATATATTGGTCCATTTCCCATCACCGAACGTATTGGTCCATGGCTTATCGCCTTTCATTACCGGCTCAGTTTTCTTCTATTCATGACGTGTTTCACGTTTTTCAACTATGGAAATGCCTTCGAGATTCTGATTCTATTATTGAGCCCGGTGTTGTGGAAGAAATTGAAGTTCGCCTAATTTAACTTATGAGCAACATCATATTCGTATTATTGCTTCGGAGGTCAAATGCCTTCGAAATAAAGATGTTCCTCTTGTGAAAGTTCAATGGTCCTCAAATCCTAAGGATTGTTCTTGGGAATCCAGAGAATTCATCGAGCGAACACATCCGGACTTACTTTCTCGTGCTCTTTGAGGTGAACTTTTTATTTTAAAATTTTCTTATTTTTGTGTTGATATGCTTTTATGGTTGTTACTTTTTGTTCATTTATTCCTTATGATTGCGAGGACGCAATTTCTTTAAGGAGAGGAGTCTGTAACAACCCGCATATTTTACGATTGAGTATTTAAATATTTCATCGTTAGTCGGGTTTTAGTTCAAAAAGCTACTTTTTGCAAACAGTCAAATTAGGACTCGAGACCACCCCCATTGAGTTCAAAATGACGTTTGCGAGCTTTTCGAGTATAAACTTTGATATGTTTGGAGATAGTAGAATTTTGCAACTTTTTCACTTAGGGCTTTGGTTTTTGTTTCAGCCCATTAGACCCAAGCTTCACCCGTCTTCTCTTCATTACTTCATTTCTATTTCCTAATACTCAAGCTTTAGCAACACTGGAGAAAGGAATAGGAAATTAAAACTCCAAGCCCTAGTTTTCATTTGCAAATCAAGTTCTAGCTCCAAATTTATAGAAGAAGCTTTGGTAAGCCTCCTCCTCTTCTTCTTCTCCAACTCATTCTCTTACCAATTTCAGAAATTCCTAAACCTAATTTAGGAGGTGTTTCTTTTTTAAGCTTAGATCAAGCTCTTTGGGTTGGAATTGAAGAGTGATTGTCCTTTCCATTGCTCTATAGCTTCTTCTTCATAGTTTTGGGTTTAAAGGTGAAATTTTTATCTCACATATATAACTATAACTATCTTTGATTGTTGGATATGAATTCCAAACAATTATTCATGTGCATTTGCTTTTGGTTTGGATTGGATTGGTATATATATTCCAATTTTTGGTGTTTTGAAAGCAAATTTATGCAAATCCTTATTTGGATATTTGGACATTGATATTCGAGGTGTATCAAAGAGCCTTTAAGGCTGGGTTGTCGCTTGGCATAAATCCTTAGTCGGTTGTTGCTCGTCCGATCACTTTCGATATTCGTTTTGGCCATTTTTGGCCAAGGTTCAAGAAAGGCCTGAGAAACAGGTTTCAGACGTCTGAATGCTCCATTTCAGACGTATGAATATTATGCAGGGAAAATTTATATTCCCCGATTCAGACGTCTGATTCAATATTTCCAGACGTCTAAATTGGTTCAAATTGAACCAAAAAGGAAATAGGCTAAAATTTAGAAATTCCAGACGTCTGAATTTATTGATTAAGACGTCTGAATTCTATTCTAGAAAATATTTTATTTTCTAGATTCAGACGTCTGAATCATACACTTCAGGCGTCTGAATCTGCTTGTTTTTGCCTATTTTGCCTATTTTAGCTTGAGTTTCCAAATTTAATCGATTTGTGTTGATTCCCATTTGTGGTTATCATTTATTATCGACTTTAATGACATTTTCTTTGGGATTTTTGGAACATCCACCTTGATGGATTCGGTATCGATTTCTTTGGATTCAATTCACGTCTTCGTATGTGAATTTTGGTGATTGATTGTTTCTACAATCATCTTTGTGATTTGTCACTTTAAAATATAAAGGTTTTCAATACTAGTAGTAAATATCAAAACTCTTTTATCAAAACGATTTCCACACTATTTTATTACAAAGCTCGTTTCTTAAACCTTTTTCCAATCTATTAGTATATACAAACCTTTACCTCACTCATATGAGAAATCTAATTAAATGGCTTAGTAAAACAAGTGGTATGAAACGCTTGCATTTACTTCATCGGTTATTCTTGGACTTGTTCGATTGAATTTCTTGTGACAATTTTCGAGTGGAGACTTACAGTTTGTTCGTAAATATTAAAGTTAAGCTAGTGGTTACGGGACATGAAGCAAAGCTCATATATTTATTAGCTTAGTGTAATTGACACTTCTTGATGATCGATGATGATCATTTTGTGATTTAGACTAGCGATATGCTATGTTTCTTTGTCCACGTAGGGGACGGTACCACGTTTTATTGAGTTTCGTCTCATTTCTTTTATAAGCTAACGACCTATGTATTATATGGAGTTTCGACTCAATTTTTGTGGGCTAGCGACCCATGTTCTTTTATGGAGTTCGATCCATCGGACGTACCTTTGTACTACGTTGTTGCACCAGCTTATCAGGATCATCGGGCGTACCGTTGTACTATGTCGTTGTTTCGAATTATTCGAGTTTCAGGTTCCTCGGGCGTACCGATATTGTACTACGTCGTTGCAACAGCTCTATGGTTAGTGACCATGGGATAGCGTCCCGTTTGTGATACATGTGTTGGTGAGTTTTCATGCTCCTGTTTTGTGATAGGCCTCCCCCTTTTTGTGATTTCTGGATTTCTATTGATGATTTCTAGAATTTGTGATCCACCAGCTTTTATGATTGGCATCGATATGATGTCAATATTTGTGACTTGGTGAATAAAACTATAGAGTATGACATTCTTTTGATCTTTGAGAAGATTCTTGTGATATTGATTAATCTCTGGTTGATTTTCAATTACATACTTATGGCTTTATGGTTATCATACATTTTTGTCATATCTCTTATTCTATATCATTTTATCTGATATTTATAGTTAGACTGATCCGTTTATTATTTTCTTATTATATAATACTCGGGTCAGACCGAGATGTTACAGGTGCTTCTGCTTGACTTCTCATATGGGATTATTATCCTGAGTTTTGGCTAACTACTTAGATTAGTAGTTTTTAGTGATATACATTTGAGATATGGACTCATTATTGTATACTTATTCTTTTGTATTGCGCTTGTAACTATTCTTTTGTGATATTGTGGATCTTGTTAGACCACTACTCTGATTAACACTTTTAAGTGTTATATATTCATATCTATTTCCGCTTTTGTGATATGAACTTCTGTGACTGATTTATGTTATGATATTTCTATATTTATTTCCGAAGATTCATATAGCCACAATGTAGTAGCTTTGAGTTTGTGCCGGTATGTCGGATTCCCTCTTTTGATGAAAAGTTATATTTTTATTTGGCATATCGGTACTCGCACAAAGCTATTACACAGATGGTCGCTCCTCAACAGCTTTATTCTCCGTGCTAGTTGACGGCATTACCCTATAGTGTCCTTGGCTAGCGTGGGTATAGAGTTGGGGAGACACAATCATCCAAACATCGAATCAACAGTTTTTATCAACTACGTAATATTATTGGTTAACCAAAAAGGTGAGTTTAACTAACATTTATTCCAGTTGCCGTTGATGTGTTTCTGTTTGGATTAAAACTGAACAGCATTCAATTTTAACCCAAATTTCAACTAACTCCATAACATAGATTTTACTAATGCGAGCGCAATGCAACTTGTCGCATACAAATCCGACCTCATATGAAAAAGTTATGCATTTTATAAGATTTCACAAATTAAATAATTAATTTTCTTCCTTAATCACAATCACTAAGCAGTTGATTACACTTCCTCCATCCTCGTATTCATGCTCGTTCGTTCCAGGCCCATAAAAAGACTCAACCGCAACCTTTTGATTTGCTGCCACCGTTTACCGCGTCTGCCGCCGCCGCAACTTCACCCCAGCACGCCCCGACCTCGCCTTGCCACACGACCCCACATCGGCGTCCAAAGCATCGCCATTCATGCGAAAGCCATCGCTACCACGAATGCTGTAGTTTCTTGGCCAACATCCTCCTTCATTTTAAATCACCACCGTTGATTGCACTCATCTCATCATCGCCAACGTTTTCCTAGTTGAACCCAAAGCCTAAAGATGTTTTTATTGGTCTCGGCAAATGTGGGTCGTTGGATTGGAGGAGTTTGATCTAGAAAATTTTGCAAACTGCTTTCTTTGATTTAAACGTAATTTTATAAAAGGGGGAGATGGTATGGGAAATGACATGTAAGCATAGGTACGGATATGGGCAAAGTTATGGTGAATATATATTTTATATGCAAAATATCTAGCTTGATGCACTCAAAAATCTCAAACTGCAAACAAGATGTGCCACCTGGCGTTCTATATGCAATACCCCCATTTCGAACACAATGGAACAAGTCTCGAGGCCTAATTCGATAATATATAAAAGTTAGCTTTTAGAATCAAATTATATTAATTAAATTCCTTTAATCAATTTCTAGGCGTTTCAAGGTCGCACAATCCAGCATAAGTCCGATCGCCATGAAATTTAGTGACATATAATAATTCATTAATTAAACAAGTTTTTCCAAAATCCGTGACAATGTCCCGTAAAGCTATTTTCACACATTAATTAAAACAAATTATTATTATTAAAACACTTCAAATCTCTTTTAATTCAAATTCAAAAGTTTACTATCTTCATTCTTATCAAAATAGATTTAAATCAATTTCCATAATCATTTTTATTCATATTAAATTCAAGATTCACCTTTTTTAAACAATTCCAAATATTAAAGAACAATTTAATTATCAAATAAATCCCTAAATTTGAAAAGTCATTTAACTTTTAAATATTTAAAATCAATTTAAATATTCCAAATTCATATGGCTAAAATTCTGAGTCGCTATACAAAGTATTCCTTGATTCGTTAAAAATATTTAGACAATAAATATCAAAGATGGAGAATCTCTCAAAGAAGGAAATTTCATGGAAAATATGTAACAACCCATAATTTTGTGAATATTTTTAATTAAATTTTTGTTTGAAATTTTGATTTTAAATCATTTAAAAGTGAATTTTTAGAATTTTTCCAACGTAAGTTTGGAATTTGTTTGTAATTCATTTTCTAAATGAAACAAATAAACGATTTTTGAAAATTTTATATTTTGGTCAACTTTTGAATTTTCATTTTAATTTTTTTTTAAAAATTGAATTTTAAATTTTGATCTTTTTCTTTGAAGCAGAATATATTTATGATATCTGTTCTGCTTTTCGTTTCATTAAATTCTGCGTTATACTTTTTAAATTAGATAAATTACAGCGTTTTACACGCGGTTATTTCCTGTATTTCAATTTCTATTTTTGTATGCGCATTTCTATATTTTATTTTCTATGTTATTTTATTTTATTTTTCTATTTTGTTTACCTAAAATTTATTTATTGGATTTTACTTGTGTGTATACCTTTTCATAAAAGCTTGGAAGAAATCAAGGAGACATGCGTTACATTTCTTTAATGCTTGTCTTTTTATTTATCTACCCTCTTTATTACTTACCCTAGCCATTCACCATTCATAGCCGTGAATTACTCTTATTAATCACGTATAAACATCTCAAAATATCCTCTTTTTAATTTCATTTAAGAATAATATATGTGTGTGTGTGTGTGTTTCTTTCTCCTTATTTCTTGCCTTTTATTTCCTAGCCTTTTTGTTTTCCTATCATTTACTCCTCTTTAGCCGTTCAAATCTTTTCTTTCCATCCACTCCACTTCATAATTCACGTACACATTTACTTCACATTTCATTTCTAGAAAGAAATGTATGCAAATAAATGGCTTGGAGAAATTTAAGAGGCATATGTTTCATTGTTTAAACTCTTGCTTTTTTCATTTGCATGGCCTTTATTATTTTCTTACTGTTTCCTCTCCATTCCTAGCCATGAATTACTCTACACATAGCCTTGCATATCAAGTTGAAAATTCACGTACAAAAAAATTATTTCCCATCTCTCATTTTTCCATTTGCATTTAAAAAAAAATTTATACGTTTCTTCCTTCTTAGCTTATGCCTTTCCGTTTCCCTAGTATTCATAACTCCTTAGCTGTTTTTTTTCTTATATAGCCGTGTATTTCCTTTTGTCATTCATGTACAAAACTGCTCAAACATATCTCATTTTATTCCATTTCTAATTTCATCCCTTGAAAGAAAGAATTTTTTTTGTTAAATACATCAAGTATTTGTTGCCATTTTATTTTCCAAACCATTCAAAATCTTGCCTTTTATTGCATAGCCTCTTTATTACTTACCTTAGTCGTACGTTCCTTTAATCTTGCCATGAATTTCTCTTGCCTATCACGCATAAAAACTTCCCAAAACTTCTCATTTTCATTTGCGTGAAAGAAAATTATATTCAATCTCCAGATCCATGGCTTCTCTTCCTCTTCTTTCTTTTTCTCTTTTTGTTTCTTCTTTGTTCTTCTGCTTATACTCAGCCTCTAGCCTCTAGCACCCCTCTAACCATCATGACTAAACAATATATGATGATGGTTGAAACCATAAGTGGTGTAACCAAGCCATTGATTGATTAAGGCAAACTATGTCACTTTGATTCATTTATATTTCCATTGTTTTAACTTCTATTGTTTTGTATTGAATCATATTCTTATGTATGTAATATTTGTTTGCATACAAGATTTGGATCTGACTCTTCATCCACTCAAGTTTGCATCGTGCTTTGTCGTGCTTTTTCGTGCTTTGCAGATTTTGGATTTTTATTCTGAATTTGTCAATTCTAGCTTTTAAAAGGTGAGTTTTTATCACTCTAGACATATGTACTTATATTTTTGTGAAAAAAATGAGAAGTGAATCTGTAGACATTGATATGTCATTCATATTGCCTGTGTTGTGATTACATGATGATAAATTCCGTTTATATATTTCTTACATCATTTTTTATGACATTACATGAATACTGTTATTTTATTTCTGTTAATCACCATTGCAAGTTCCCTATCACTAGGGTTGAAATGATACATACCCGAACGGACTTTAGGAAAAGGAATATCACTATGGGCTGAAATGATAGGCTCGAGTGATTTTTTTATTGATTTTTGTCATATTTATTTTTCTTGGGATTGCGGGTTTGAAATGATAGAACCCAAATTTTTCTTTTTAAATTACGGATTGAAATGATACATATCCGTATCACTTGACCTATGTTAGAAAATATTATACAGGCCCATGGTTAATATTCTTAAAGTAATATTTTCCTAAAAATTTATTAAGTATTTTGAAATTTTAGAATATATGGAATTTTAACTTAAAATTTGATTTAAAGATTTGAAATATAAAGAGATATCAGTTTTTATAAGTTAAAATGTTATAAGCTGATAATTGGTTTAAAATGTAAAGTTTTAATTAATGCAAGAAACATGTAAAGTTTTAGTTTATGAAAGAAACGTGTAAAGATTTAATTTATGAAAGAAATGTGTAAAATCCTAATTAATGAAAGAAACATGTAAAGTTTTAATTAATGCAAAAACATGTAAAGTTTTAATTTATGAAAGAAACATGTAAAGATTTAATTTATGAAAGAAATGTGTAAGTCCTAATTAATGAAAGAAACATGTAAAGTTTTAATTAATGCAAGAAACATGTCAATTTTTAATTTATGAAAGAAATGTGTAAAGCCCTAATTAATGAAAGAAACGTGTAAAGTTTTAATTTATGAAAGAAATATGTAAAGTCCTAATTAATGAAAGAAACGCGTAAAGTTTTTAATTAACGCAATGTAACGACCCGAAATTTCCGAAGCCGAAAATTCCAGATAGTTATGAAAAAGAAGAAAGAGATAGAAGAAGAAGAACAAAACACCAAACATCTTACATTCGCAGTGGATAAAATATAATAATAAATAATAACAGTTTGCAAAAGAATATTATAACTGTCGGTTACATTTAATATACATCAGAGTTTCACATTATATACAGTCATTGAATATTTACGATTATCATGTCTCACTAACAATAATATAAATAAAGCGAATATACTCTATACGATATTGCCATCCAGCTCGCCTCCTGAGCTCCAGAACGTACCTACCTGAAAATCTGTAATACTCGGTCTGACCCGAGCATTACATCAAAGTAACACCCGGGTCAGGCTGGAAACCAGCGTGAGTAAACCCAACTAACATGGAATACCAAGCAATCAACTTATATAAACCCGGGGTAACTTATATCAATTTTACCAATCACAATTTGCTATAGAAAATGCTTATTTCATATATAAATTTCTAAGCACCAAACTTAGATAAAATAATCCAATTCACTTAAACCATTTCATTCCAGCCTATTGATTTCACAAATCAATTTATAAAAATATCGAAGTGGTTTCGGGTATTCCCAATACCCGACCCCGGTCTCTTCGAAACTTATGTTATCCCATCCCAAATTATTCAAATGAAATACACAACATTTCATATCAAAGATGTCAACACATTAAAAACATCCAATACCATTCAATTATCCATAACAAAACTTAATCACATACAAATCAATTCAATTGATTCTAATTGAATGCCAAACCTCAATCGCTTCGATTCCTTCATTAATTAATTCCAAATCAATTAATTAATCAACTCTTCCATATCTATTCATCTTAATTAACAATCCTGGATTAATTATCTTCCAATTCCATCCAAGTAATTCTCTTTAATTAATTTCACGATATTAATTATTCTTACCCTGCAGTTAACTATCCATTTATTTTCTTCATTAAATAAATCAATTTCTCCTTAATTAATCATCTTAATTAATCTCTTGTTTTAATTACACAGTAATTATATTTTGTTAACTTCATTAAACAATTATTTATCAATCCATCGAATGATTATTCTGAATTACTTACACTTAATTAATTCATTCAAAACTTAAGTTATTGATTAATTCAAACCCTTAATTACTAAATAAATTACCCCCAAATCATTAATGAATTGAATTAATTAATTATCCATTTTAGTTATCCTACTAATTTAATGAATCACAAATCATTAAGCCTTTATTAACAATGAACACATTTTCGTATTTACGACTTAAGTTCAAAATAAGTTTAAAAACTCAAATATTCCGAGTCAACCCCAACTAACTCGAGTAACAGCCAAGACTTAATCACAAGATCATCAGTACACATCCAAACAATTCAACCATTCATCCAATTTATTTAACTTTAACCCTTTTAAATTTAAATTTAAATAAAAAAATCCTTATTAAATAGAGGTATTAACAAATTGTTAAAGGATTAAGACAAACCTGGTTCCTAATGTTTATATAAAAAAATAATGGATTAGAGCTTTTTTTTTAATAAAATAATTAGCTTAAGGTCATTTAATAAAAAAAAAACACCTAAGAATATTTATTGTATATTGTTACCGGCCCACTAGCCTAAACCCGGTCCAGACTTTCCCATCCCTTCCCTTATTTCCTTTTCCAGTGTTCTTCCCTCTCTTCCATTTGATTTCCAGAGAACAAGTCGTGCACACCCGTGCACTCGTGCACGTATACTAACTTCCCAAGCCATCGTTCGTCCAACCAAAACCATGAACCCGTCCCCGTCCATGCACTCATCCTTTTCACCTCCATGGCCAAGCTCCAATTCCCCTCTCTCGAAATTGACCTTACAGCCGACACCCCCATGGTTACCAGTTTGATCGAAAACCCCTTAACCACCACAATGACCCGAAGTGGTCCCTGCCGCCGATACCAACAAGACCCCCACTCATGACGCCACCTCCTTATCAGCTGCGACCTTACTCGACGCAGCATCCAGACCGTAGTTCGATCAAACTCGACGCGATAAAAAATTTCTTTTAAACCCTAATTTGAATTCACACATCCCGCTCACGTAACTAGAAATCACCGTGCTAATTTTCTCGTGTGTGCCAATCACCCACCTCCCTCCTCACGAAACGCTGAGATGTGAAAACACTCCGACCACTAGGATTTTACCTTATTCCCAGATCCGATCATCCCCACGATTCTTGTACTATACGCCACTAAAAAATCGAGAATTACTCTTAAAAATCATGGTTTTCAACAACGAACACCACCATGAAATCCATTGATTAAAACACGATTGTTGAATTGTTGCCAAACTTGACTCGTTTACTGTTAAATAGGATTTCGCCTTCCTATACTTGATGATTTCAGATAAGATATATTTAAGGATTATCTACACTTAAAAACAAGTGACTTTTGTGTTGGGACCATGTATTAAAACTGATTGGACGGTGAGATATTTAATTTCAAAGTTTAAAGTCACCTTTTTTTTTTACATAGAGTGTTTTAGGAAGAAGCACAGTGTTTTGATGCTTTGAAACTATCGAACACACTTATGTACGTATACAGAATCATAACAGATGCATCACTATCTGCCTCCCTCAAAGACACAACAAAAACTACCATTGTTCATGTAAGTACCAAAACCAGTAAACAGAGTAATGGTGTTTTACTCACCTTTCCTTTGAACGGGGATGTTTTTGAAACACTGCTAGTTGCTTTTTTTTTATCATGCATTTTTATTTCCATCTGAACTATCCTAATTTCAGAAATATCCTAACTTATCTTGCTAAAAGAAATTTAAACTTTAATTTAGTATTGAACAAACATATTATATGTAAATCCTATATATGTTCAGATAGTGTCTTAATGGAAAGATATTTAATTTTGTTTTGAATTTCAAACCTGAACTATTAGAGACAGAGGACTTTAACATACTCAGATCAACATGAACAACCATACAGTACACTTGTATTTTCAACATGCAAACATCACTTATCTTAGACAATATTACCACTATTAAAATTAACTTAGCTTTAATTATTATTATTTTTAGAAAAACAAGTTTATTCACATTCTAACATGTTAAACAAGGAAGTTTAAACTGCATAGATATCTTGGTAAAAATTTTAAGTTTGATGTTAACAGTCAAAACAAGAAACATAGAAGGAAATCATATACAGGATTCACAGTGATATATAGGTGTATACTTCCTGATTAAACTAAAAATCCTTACTTTAACTATACTTAACATCATAAAAATTTTTTTACTAGATTTGGAAATAGTTTATTTACTGAATATGGTTTAAACAGAGAACAGAGCCAAGACTTCTAATATATTCAGTCATTCCACTATATATACATCAGACAAACCATTTATACATCCATTCAAGCCATTCAAACAAGACTACCATCAACATATCACTTGCGCTAGAAAATCAGAAAAGTTTTAGATAAAGTTTACTCACCGTGTTTCAGGAGAAAGAACAGGGCCTTTAATTTGAACAGACTTTTGAACTGCAAGTTGAAACCTTTTATTCTCTTGTTTTGCATTGATTGAGTTGTTATTTTTAGTTGAGGTTTTGTTTAAGTTTCTAAGATAATGCTTGCCTTAAGTTAACCCAGTTTCGAATGAACAAATCTGAATAAAGATGTTGATACTTATAAAACAAGCTACAGGTTGCTAAAATTTTATTTTGTACAATAGGTCAGAGATTTTTCTCCTATTTTGGTGGCTAAGCACATACTATTTCGGCTGAAATGATATTGCATGTTGTGCTTTGTGTGCTAACATTAATTACATTTATCTTTATTCATGTCTCATACATGTTTATAAAAATTATTGTCTTCCTTTGCAAGTCAAGGAGGCTGAGATGATTCTAGATTGTGCTTATGTAGATATATATATGTTATATTATTATTATTTTTTACACTTGCATCCCAACATATATGTGTTCTAGAATTTACTTATGTGTTAATTTTATATTTTACATGACTATAACCTTTAAGATATTTATTTTCACATCCATACTTATTTTATTTCTTTGTTAAGGTTAAACTATCAACATTGAATTTCTTAAAATTATTTATTTCTATACTTATGTTAATATCATAGCTTCTTAAGCCTATAACAATTATATTTGTTTTCAAATAATATATTTGTTTATACTTAAGTTTAATATTGACAAGATTTATTTTACTTGAACTATTATTATCCAGACTATTTCATATATATATATATACACATATATATGTTTTTAAATCACATAAAGTTAAATAAGATAGATTCATGTTTAAAATATTTAGAAACTCGTTATTTTAATTCCAAACCATAGCTTCTCCCAATTACATATATATTTGTTTTAAAATAATAGGCCGTATTTTAATTAATTTAATTAAATATTGATTAAAATAATACTACCAAAAATCCGGGATGTCACATTCCTCCCCCCTTAAAACTTTTCGTCCTCGAAAAGGAACGAACCAGAATTTATGTAAATGTTTAAAACTAGATAAATATTCTCTGATCATTATTATTATTTTCTAAAATATTTTCAAATATCTATATAATATTATTCCAGAGTAGTTTTTACAAATACTTTTATAACTTAATGTTTCAACAAGTCCATCCTCGTTCTCATAGAGATTCGGTCATACGTTGATCAGCCGTAGAACTGAAAATCTATAAGTACTTGGTAAACACGTTTCATCACCCAGTGAAAATACTTGGAAAATAATTTTATTGAAAATATAGAAAACAGTTTGTTGAAAATAGAAGAAATATCTTTGGTGACAATGCTCTGAAAATCATCACCCCCATCCATGGTCATAGTTACATCCCAGGGTTACGTTGCCGTCGCAGCAAAAGTCCATGTAACTGCAGGCTCTCCGCGGCCTCTCAATTGCGCCATGGATCCCACACAACAGATCACAGTTACATCCAGGGTTACGTTGCAGTCACAACAAAAGTCCATGTAACTGCAGGCTCTCCGCGGCCTCTGATCTCGCTATCAAAATGAACTTCTCCACCCTTACATAGGTCGCAGTCTACCGAGATAAACTCAACCGCAGACTGTTGGCTCTTAGCGGCACACACGACCTTCGCTATGTAGTATACCATAGTGTCGCAGTCTACCGATATAAAATCAAACGCAGACTATTGGCTCTCCGCGGCGCACATGACTTTCGCTATGGTACACTACTCATAATCCTCAGAAACTAGTTTTGTCCGGACTCCTCACAGGATCAACTTTAGAACCCCCCTTGGGGCTCAAGGCAGCACCACCCGGTGGCACTCCTGAGAAGTCCATTCCAAGGGAGCGCCTTTTTCCCCAGAGCCATCATCAAAACACTTTATACTATACACATATAGTATCTTTCAAATCATACATCTAGTATGAATTTTATCAAAGCTCCTTTACACAAAATCGATTATCCCAAAATCGATAATTCTCAACTAGGCTTTCCAAATTCAATATTGATTTTACCCAAAAATCAAAAGCCCTTCCAAATTCAAAGGTTCTCAAAATCTTTTTCCCAAAATCCTCATAAGATTCCTTTATATATTCAAATATATATAACTTCCAAAAATTTGGATCATTTCAATCTCGTATAAACTCCTTTTATACTTCAAACATGTTCAAAAATCCCTTTCTTCCAGCAATAGATTTAACAATGGAAGATTTATCTTATATGACAAAGATATATAACCTTGTTTGTTAAAAATCAAATATTCAAATTTGATTACTTTTTTCCCAAGATCAATTTCCTTCTAATCACATTTCCTTTAATTCCCATTGAATTGTCACTTCAATTCTTACCTCAGTTGGGTAGTTAAACCAATTAACAGTTTGAACTCCGACCAGTTGTAGTAAATAGCTGGAAATATTTAAAATAGATAAGTAGTTGAAAAATAATTATTAGTTTACAAAATAACTATAAAATAGTTAACTAATTGTAAAACAGTTGAAAAATAGTTGAATAGTTTTCAGGAAATTTTAAATAATTGTAAAATAGTTGTAAAATAGTAATTAATTTGTAACATAGTTGAAAAAAAAATAGTAATTAATTTGTAACGTAGTTGAAAAAAAAATAGTAATTAGTTTTAGAAAATAATTGAAAAATGGTTAAATAGCTTCAAAATTAATCGTAAAACAAGTATATAAAATAATTTGGCTTTAAGAAAGAAAGGTTGTATATATTTAATAGCTTAGAAAAATAAGTTTATATTAAAACAATTTGTATCGAAAATAATCCAGAGCCAACTATTCATTTCCCTAACAATTCAATTTAAATCTCCATTTAAATTGACCCAATTCCAATTCAAATAACTCCAAATTCCATTGGACTTGATTAATTTCCGATTTGAATCAATCTTGATTCCTTCCCCAATTTAAATCAAATTCTAGTTGATTTTAATCCTGTTCAATTTTAATTATAATTTCATATTATTCCAATCAAGTTGAATTATTATCAATTTAATTTCAGAATCCAAATCACTTCAATCTAATCCAATCCAATTACTTCAACCCAAATTAAATTTTGATCTAATTTAATTTCAATCTTGAATTTTAAACTACCTCGAATTACATAAATTTGAGTTAAATTCTCAAAGGTTGATTTAACTTTTTAAACCAAAGTAACCTTTATTTAAAGTTTTTAAACAATCTCAAATTTCTGAGTCCAATTCTTCATTTCAACTTATCTCTACTTATATATTTTATTTTTATTTTTTTAATTCCATAAACATTTTATCAAGATTGCAGAATTTAAACAAATTTCCAAATTTCAATATCACCTTAGAATTTAACTATATCCAAAATCCTTTGGCGAATTCAATTATCCCTTTGAATTTCAAAACCAAGCCCAATTCACAAACAATCCCAATTTAAAACAATTTGGTAGCAATTTCTCTTCTAGAAACCCGAAAATGAACATCGATGATGCTGCAGTCATCACCGACTTTATTTTCCAGTGACCAAAAGAGTTCAATGATTTTATCTCTCTAAAAACACTTTCAAATATTTTTGATTTCAAATCTCCCAGATTTCAAATTCACACAAATATATTATTTTGAAATAATACTATTGTTTTTCCAAAACCCTTGGAAACCACTTCCAAATCCAAAGGAATTTTAAATTTTCCCAAAAAAAAAATCCAAACTCCCAATCCATCCAATTCATATTTAAACAGTACTTTAGAATTTTCATCCTACGTCATTTTCAAATGTTCTCTGGAATTCTATTCCAAATTATAATCTCACTTATTTATGAAGTGTATTTCAATTTATGAATTACATTTACAATCCATATTTCAAATTCCTTTTTGATTTAAAACCAATTCCACTTTAATTACAATCATTACAATTCTTTCCAAATATTCCATTTAAAATTTTGAAGTTATTCATCTTCAATCCCAAATTCAATTAATTCAAATCGGGTTCAATTTGAATGAATTCAATTCCAACTTCAAATTTAAATCATCTCGAATTATATAAATTCGAGTTAAATTCTCAAGGATTGGTTCAACCTTTTTAAACCAAAATTAACTTTGTTTATTTAAAGTTTCAAACAATCCTAATTCCTGAGTTCTAATTCTAGAATTTCATTTTGAATTAATGTAATTTTAATTTGGTTGTATCTTATATTACTACGTAACTTAATTCCAATAATTCAACAACCAATCACCTAAATATTCATTAGAAGAGAATATTGCTTTATATATCAAAATATACTTTTTATATAAAATCATTTAAAATCTTTATAAGAAAATAACAAGTACGCTCTCATATAATATATACACTCAACTCATTCTAGAGTACTATTGACCCTATCCTTAATGAGTACACCCATCAGAACCAAGGTTCTCACTTAACCTTCAGCTCTGATACCAAATGTAACGACCCGAAAATTCCGAAGCCGAAAATTCCAGATAGTTATGAAAAAGAAGAAAGAAATAGAAGAAGAAGAAGAACAGAACACCAAACATCTTACATTCGCAGTGGATAAAATATAATAATAAATAATAACAGTTTACAAAAGAATATTATAACTGTTGGTTACATTTAATATACATCAAAGTTTCACATTATATATAGTCATTGAATATTTACGATTATCATGTCTCACTAACAATAATATAAATACAACGAATATACTCTATACGATATTGCCATCCAGCTCGCCTCCTGAGCTCCAGAACGTACCTACCTGAAAATCTGTAATACTCGGTCTGACCCGAGCATTACATCAAAGTAACACCCGGGTCAGGCTGGAAACCAGCGTGAGTAAACCCAACTAACATGGAATACCAGGCAATCAACTTATATAAACCCGGGGTAACTTATATCAATTTTACCAATCACAATTTGCTATAGAAAATGCTTATTTCATATATAAATTTCTAAGTACCAAACTTAGATAAAATAATCCAATTCACTTAAACCATTTCATTCCAGCCTATTGATTTCACAAATCAATTTATAAAAATTTCGAAGTGGTTTCGGGTATTCCCAATACCCGACCCCGGTCTCTTCGAAACTTATGTTATCCCATCCCAAATTATTCGAAGAAAATACACAACATTTCATACCAAAGATGTCAACACATTAAAAACATCCAAAACCATTCAATTATCCATAACAAAACTTAATCATATACAAATCAATTCAATTGATTCTAATTGAATGCCAAACCTCAATCGCTTCGATTCCTTCATTAATTAATTCCAAATCAACTAATTAATCAACTCTTCCATATCCATTCATCTTAATTAACAATCCTGGATTAATTATCTTCCAATTCCATCCAAGTAATTCTCTTTAATTAATTTCACGATATTAATTATTCTTACCTTGCAGTTAACTATCCATTTATTTTCTTCATTAAATAAATCAATTTCTCCTTAATTAATCATCTTAATTAATCTCTTGTTTTAATTACACAGTAATTATATTTTGTTAACTTCATTAAACAATTATTTATCAATCCATCGAATGATTATTCTGAATTACTTACACTTAATTAATTCATTCAAAACTTAAGTTATTGATTAATTCAAACCCTTAATTACTAAATAAATTACCCCCAAATCATTAATGAATTGAATTAATTAATTATCCATTTTAATTACCCTACTAATTTAATGAATCACAAATCATTAAGCCTTTATTAACAATGAACACATTTTCGTATTTACGACTTAAGTTCAAAATAAGTTTAAAAACTCAAATATTCCGAGTCAACCCCAACTAACTCGAGTAACAGCCAAGACTTAATCACAAGATCATCAGTACACATCCAAACAATTCAACCATTCATCCAATTTATTTAACTTTAACCCTTTTAAATTTAAATTTAAATAAAAAAAATCCTTATTAAATAGAGGTATTAACAAATTGTTAAAGGATTAAGACAAACCTGGTTCCTAATGTTTATATAAAAAAACAATGGATTAGAACTTTTTTTTTAATAAAATAATTAGCTTAAAGTCATTTAATAAAAAAAAACACCTAAGAATATTTATTTTATATTGTTACCGGCCCACTAGCCCAAACCCGGTCCAGACTTTCCCATCCCTTCCCTTCCTTTTCCAGTGTTCTTCCCTCTCTTCCATTTGATTTCCAGAGAACAAGTCGTGCACACTCGTGCACGTATACTAACTTCCCAAGCCATCGTTCGTCCAACCAAAACCATGAACCCGTCCCCGTCCATGCACTCATCCTTTCCACCTCCATGGCCAAGCTCCAATTCCCCTCTCTGGAAATTGACCTTACAGCCGGCACCCCCATGGTTACCAGTTTGATCGAAAACCCCTTAACCACCACAATGACCCGAAGTGGTCCCTGCCGCCGATACCAACAAGACCGCCACTCATGGCGCCACCTCATTATCAGCTGCGACCTTACTCGACGCAGCATCCAGACCGTAGTTCGATCATACTCGACGCGATAAAAAATTTCTTTTAAACCCTAATTTGAATTCACACATCCCACTCACGTAACTAGAAATCATCGTGCTAATTTTCTCGTGTGTGCCAATCACCCATCTCCCTCCTCACGAAACGCTGAGATGTGAAAACACTCCGACCACTAGGATTTTACCTTATTCCCAAATCCGGTCATCCCCACGATTCTTGTACTATACGCCACTAAAAACCCGAGAATTACTCTTAAAAATCATGGTTTTCAACAACGAACACCACCATGAAATCCATTGATTAAAACACGATTGTTGAATTTTTGCCAAACTTGACTCGTTTACTGTTAAATAGGATTTCGCCTTCCTATACTTGATGATTTCAGATAAGATATATTTAAGGATTATCTACACTTAAAAACAAGTGACTTTTGTGTTGGGACCATGTATTAAAACTGATTGGACGGTGAGATATTTAATTTCAAAGTTTAAAGTCACCATTTTGTTTTTACACGGAGTGTTTTAGGAAGAAGCACAGTGTTTTGATGCTTTGAAACTATCGAACACACTTATGTACTTATACAAAATCATAACAGATGCATCAATATCTGCCTTCCTCAAAGACACAACAAAAACTACCATTGTTCATGTAAGTACCATAACCAGTAAACAGAGTAATGGTGTTTTACTCACCTTTCCTTTGAACGGGGATGTTTTTGAAACACTGCTAGTTGCTTTTTTTTTTATCATGCATTTTTATTTCCATTTGAACTATCCTAATTTCAGAAATATCCTAACTTATCTTGCTAAAAGAAATTTTAATTTTAATTTAGGATTGAACAAACATATTATATGTAAATCCTATATATGTTCAGATAGTGTCTTAATGGAAAGATATTTAATTTTGTTTTGAATTTCAAACCTGAACTCCTAGAGACAGAGGACTTTAACATACTCAGATCAACATGAACAACCATGCAGTACACTTGTATTTTCAACATGCAAACATCACTTATCTTAGACAATTTTACCAGTATTAAAATTAACTTAGCTTTAATTATTATTGTTTTTAGAAAAACAAGTTTATTCACATTCTAACATGTTAAACAAGGAAGTTTAAACTGCATAGATATCTTGGTAAAAAATTTAAGTTTGATGTTAACAGTCAAAACAAGAAACAAAGAAGGAAATCATATACAGGATTCACACTGATATATAGGTGTATACTTCCTGATTAAACTAAAAATCCTTACTTTAACTATACTTAACATCATAAAAAAAATTACTAGATTTGGAAACCGTTTATTTACTGAATATGGTTTAAACAGAGAACAGAGCCAAGACTTCTAATATATTCAGTCATTCCACTATATATACATCAGGCAAACCATTTATACATCCATTCAAGCCATTCAAACAAGACTACCATCAACATATCACTTGCGCTAGAAAATCAGAAAAGTTTTAGATAAAGTTTACTCACCGTGTTTCAGGAGAAAGAAAAGGGCCTTTAATTTGAACAGACTTTTGAACTGCAAGTTGAAACCTTTTATTATCTTGTTTTGCATTGATTGAGTTGTTATTTTTAGTTGAGGTTTTGTTTACGTTTCTAAGATAATGCTTGCCTTAAGTTAACCCAGTTTCGAATGAACAAATCTGAATAAAGATGTTGATACTTATAAAACAAGCTACAGGTTGCTAAAATTTTATTTTGTACAATAGGTCAGAGATTTTTCTCCTATTTTGGTGGCTAAGCACATACTATTTCGGCTGAAATGATATTGCATGTTGTGCTTTGTGTGCAAACATTAATTACATTTGTCTTTATTTCATGTCTCATACATGTTTATAAAAATTATTGTGCAAGTCAAGGAGGCTGAGATGATTCTAGATTGTGCTTATGTAGATATATATATATATATATATATATATATATATATGTTATATTATTATTATTTTTTACACTTGCATCCCAACATATATGTGTTCTAGAATTTACTTATGTGTTAATTTTATATTTTATGTGACTATAACCTTTAAGATATTTATTTTCACATCCATACTTATTTTATTTCTTTGTTAAGGTTAATCTATCAACATTGAATTTCTTAAAATTATTTATTTCTATACTTATGTTAATATCATAGCTTCTTAAGCCTATAATAATTATATTTGTTTTCAAATAATATATTTGTTTATACTTAAGTTTAATATTGATAAGATTTATTTTACTTGAACTATTATTATCCAGACTATATCATATATATATATACACACACACACATATATATGTTTTTAAATCACATAAAGTTAAATAAGATAGATTCATGTTTAAAATATTTAGAAACTCGTTATTTTAATTCCAAACCATAGCTTCTCCCAATTACATATATATTTGTTTTAAAATAATAAGCCGTATTTTAATTAATTTAATTAAATATTGATTAAAATAATACTACCAAAAATCTAGGATGTCACACGCAAGAAACATGTAAAGTTTTAATTAATGAAAGAAACGTGTAAAGTTTTTAATTAATGCAGAGTTTTTAATTAATGCAGGAAACATGTAAAGTTCTAATTAAGGAAAGAAACATGTAAAGTTTTAATTAATGAAAGAAACATGTAAAGTTTTAATTTATGAAATAAACGTGTAAAGATTTAATTTATGAAAGAAATGTGTAAGTCCTAATTAATGAAAGAAACATGTAAAGTTTTAATAATGCAAGAAACATGTAAAGTTTTAATTTATGAAAGAAATGTGTAAAGTCCTAATTAATGAAAGAAACGTGTAAAGTTTTAATTTATGAAAGAAATGTATAAAGTCCTAATTAATGAAAGAAACGTGTAAAGTTTTTAATTAATGCAAGAAACATGTAAAGTTTTAATTAATGAAAGAAATATGTAAAGTTTTTTATTAATGCAAGAAACATGTAAAGTTCTAATTAATGAAAGAAACATGTAAAGTTTTAATTAATGTAATATTGATTAAATGATAAATGCTCTTTACTGTAATAAAAATGTAAATTAAAACGTATATCTGATAATGTAAGTTTTAATTAGTGTAATATTGATTAAATGATAAATGCTTTTTACTGTAATAGAAACGTAAATTAAAACGTACATTTGATAATGTAAGTTTTAATTAGTGTAATATTGATTAAAATGATAAATGCTCTTTATAGTAATAAATCTAAGTTAAAACCTACATTTGACATGTAAGTTTTAATTAATGAAATGATGTATTTTAAATTGATTAAAATGATAAATGTTCCTTACTGTAATAATAAAATGTAAGTTGATAATGTACATTTGATATGTAAGTTTTAATTAATGTAAATGGCATGTTTTAAATGATTAAAATAATAATGTTTCTTTATTGTAATTATAATGTAAGTTAATAAGGCACTTTTAACTTAACATAAGTATTTCAGCTCTGAATTGGATATTACAGTAACTAAGTTTATTTAACTATAAGGCTATGATAAAATGACCATGTTAAATTTGTAAGCATATAAATACTTTGATTATATAAAATGTTAAAGTGGAAAGTATTACATTCCAAAAATTCTACGATTCCTTAAGGTGACATTTCCAAAATGCTATGATAATTTAAAGGAATATTTCAAGTTTAATAAATTGAAGGAAATATTCAATGATTTGGAAAATTGGGTTTTATTTAAATGATACATTATTGAATTAGTTTTGAAATGGAAATGATATTAGTGATATGGTTTTGAAAGTATATACTAGTTTGAAAGAGATGATATGATTATGAAATGGATATGCTAGTTTGGTTTTGAAAGTATAAATGACTTTGAAATAAATATCCATGGGTTATAATAACGTTTGGTTGTTAAAGAGACCGGGGTTGGAAGTTGTCATACTCTCTGCCAACTCCGAAAACCAATTTAACAACCGTGTATGCGGTGGAGATTCCAGAATGAAGTAGGATGGTGGTGGCGTTTCCTTTAAGGTAAATACGTGGACCCGACTCCTGTGAGTTGGCACAAGGTGGCTAAAACAGGAGCGATCGACGGGTCAATGAGGTAGCACCTTTGATCGGACACATCCCTTCGATATTATACTTTGACTTTTGGATTGATTCGGTGGCCAATTTTGATTTTTATTTGGGGGTGTTGCTCGAGGTGGGAGGTAGCTGCGCGCCACGCGTTAGCACCGATCCGGAAGCGTAATTGGTATATCTACCCTGGCATTGCCTAGTTCTGCCGTGTCACCTACCCTATCGCGCCGTGTACGAGTTTGGTTTTCTCCCGTAGCCCGTGTGGTATCCTCTGGTGGCTTTTCGATCAGCAGGGACTATGATATTGGATGGACTACTAGGACTATTACATGTTAAGGGCTATATGGGTAACCCCTTAATGCTATGAAAAAAGTTTATTTTACTATAGACATTATTATAATAGCGAAATATTACTACATAGTAAATAGTTTAAAGGATCCTTAGAGGATGGGCGGTCCCAAACATCCTTTATGTTACTTGTACCTTATATTATAGTTCACTTGAGTTGGTTTACATTGTATAAGTATGTATGTCCTGAATCGAGTGTTTTGTGTTTTGTTTTATGCTCGGGTCAGACTGAGTGATACAACATTAGAGACTCACCTTTGGAGCTGGAGCCTTTGCTTGAATATCCAGCCATCTATTTCAATTTTAGTATTCTGTTGATTCTAATTATTCAGTTGATTCTGGTGATGCATTCAGCTTGTGCTTGTTTATCATATTAAACTTCTGTTGTATCATGTATAACTCTGTTGTATTTATATAGTAGCTTCATGAACTACTATCTTTTTGCTTCCGCTGCATTTATTACTCTGTGTCTGTGATCTGTGATTTATTTATTTACTTTTTATATTGTGTTTTGCCAAATTTATTTTATAATTCGGTATTTTGAGCAATTCATGTCCGACATGTGCGGATGCGAATGGTTGGAAATATCGGGGCCCGTTACATTTTGTATCAGGACTTTTGGCTGTAGGCAAAACTTAGCATGTATGATAAATTTATTTACAGAATCACTTTCATTCGAGTGTGAATCTCTTCCTTTTTGACTCAATTCCTTTTGAATTTTGGAACGTTCCCTGCAGTTCCAAAATACATTCTTGTCCCCACTATTCATCTTCTTTTAATTCTGGAGTGTCCCATAACTCCACTTCGAATGATCCTTAGAATGAGTCGGCGTTCTCGCCAATCTTTGAATGACTTGTAAAGGGGTGGAACTCCTTTACCATAGGCATCGATTCACCGAAGATTTGTATATCCTCGGTTTAGATGCTAGTATCTCTTGTTATCCTGAATTCTATCTCTTGAGATCGATGTAGATTTGCCCCAGAACTCTACATCGATCTTATTCTTGAAGTCACGGTTGACCCGGTTAAGGTTGCCCACGATTTATGTAAGCTTATCCATTCCTTATTCTATCAATTTAATCATCTTATCTTTTGTTTCCAACTTATCTTCGAATCAGAATTCTCTTGATTTGAGCCAATCAAATTTGAATCCCTATTCTTTCTTTGTAAACCAATATTTAAAATGTTTTATATATTGTGTTGTTTGAGTTGTTGATGTTGATTTGGGTTTCCGATCGATTCGTCTGATCAACGCTATCGATAGGATTTCCAAAATACTTGAACAGAGCAAACTGACACCATATTGATTTCAAAATTTAGTAAATGATAAATTTTGTATAATTATATTATGTATGAGTTTGATTTTCTGGATTCTGATAATTAATTGAATAGGGTATTAAGAAATAATATTTGACATTATATATATATTGTAACCATTGGCTTTTGTCTCCTATATAAATAACTGAACTATAAAAAATAGCCATAAATTAATTTGAAAATTAAAATGAATCTAAATCAAGAAATTGAGAATTTAATTTCTGATGGTTTCAAACTTGGGTTTTTAAAGTTTTAAAAGATATATTATTTAAAATGTTTTCCAAATAGAGATTGTTTTCAAAGAATTTTTAATGTTTAAATCAGTGCTCTTCTCTTGTCGTTGAAAAATAATTTCGGTGATGACTGCAGCATCATCGACATTCATTTTCGAGTTTCGAAGTGAAGAGACCATTATGTAGCTTTGCTACTGTTTTTCTTTGAAAATTTAATTGATTTGAATTTCAAAAATATGACTTGATTTATAATATATATATATATATATATATATATATGGATATATGATTTAAATTTGATTTGATATACATTGTGTATATATTTATTTACCTTTAAATGGTTTGAAGTTAATCGGAAATGTAATTCTTAAATTTACCTTAAAGAATGTTTTCAATTATAAAATGAACCAAAAATTTTGAATAAATATTTAAGTTTAAATAATTGAATTATAAAACTTTATTTGTATAATATTCTATTGCATTTCTATTATAACTTACCTAATTTATTTAAAAGTTAACTATGTAATTGGATAATATACAATATAAAAGGATTTTATAAATAAAATTTGAGTGTTCATAATAAATGTTATACACTTAAATTTTAGTTATAAAAGGATTAATAAAGGTAAATAGAATAAAAAGTTAATTGAATAATATACAATATAAAGTGATGTTAAAGGAATTTATAAATAAATTGGAGTAAGTCGTAAAAAGTGTAAGTATACTTAATATATATGATTAAACATATATTAAGTGGAATAAATGTAATAACCATCTAGAATAAAGAAGAATGAAACTTATTGAATAAAATTTTGAGTATAATAAATGATTTCAAATTCACGATTTTAGAAATTGTTAATTGGGTGATAAGATAATGAAATTATAAATAGATGAGATTTAATTAACTTTGGAAAAATCAAATGGATGAAGTCAATTATTAATTTAAGTTGAAACTTTCATGGTTGTAAATTTATCATCTTATTATGTTTTCCAATCTCTTATCCTTCGGTTATTCCTATTATCCTGCATCCTAAGCGGGGAATTGAGTTCCAAATTGACCTTATCTCCTAAAGTTCGATCTGTAGTTCTTCCTTCTAAAATATCTTTACCGGTCTCTTTTGGAAAACTTTTCAAGAATCTTCTTCGTGCTTGTATCTTTGATTACAGAGGATCTTGGGATGATTATCTCCATCTTGTTGAATTTACCTATAACGGCTGTTACCAGGTATAATTTCAATCTTTTTTTTAATATTGTCTTAATTCTATCTCATTCTATTTGTTGTCTCTATTTTCCATGCCTCGTTCGTTTTCGGGGACGAAAAGTTTTGATTGGGGGAGAGTGTAACAACCCATAATTTTGTGAATATTTTTAATTAAATTTTTATTTGAAATTTTGATTTTTAAATCATTTAAAAGTGAATTTTAGAATTTTTCCAATGCAAGTTTGGAATTTGTTTGTAATTTACTTTCCAAATGAAACAAATAAATGATTTTTAAAAAATTTATATTTTGGTCAAAATTTGAATTTTCATTTTAAATTTTTTGAAAAAATTGAATTTTAAATTTTAATCTTTTTCTTTGAAGCAGAATATATTTATGATATCTGTTCGGCTTTTCGTTTCATTAAATTCTGAGTTATACTTTTTAAATTAGATAAATTACAGCGTTTTACACGCAAGTTTTTCCTGTATTTCAATTTCTATTTTTCTATGCGCATTTCTATATTTTATTTTCTATGTTATTTTATTTTATTTTTCTATTTTGTTTATCTAAACTTTATTTATTGGATTTTACTTGTGTGTATACCTTTTCATAAAAGGCTTGGAAGAAATCAAGGAGACATGCGTTACATTTCTTTAATGCTTGCCCTTTTATTTATTTACCCTCTTTATTACTTACCCTAGTCATTCACCATACACAGCCGTGAATTGCTCTTATTAATCACGTACAAACATCTCAAAATATCCTCTTTTCAATTTCATTTAAGAATAATATATACATATATATATGTGTGTGTGTGTGTGTGTGTGTGTTTTTCTTTCTCCTTATTTCTTGCTTTTTATTTCCTAACCTTTTTGTTTTCCTATCATTTACTCCTCTTTAGCCGTCCAAATCTTTTCTTTCCATCCACTCCACTTCATAATTCACGTACACATTTGGTTCACATTTTATTTCTAGAAAGAAATGTATGCAAATAAATGGCTTGGAGAAATTTAAGAGGCATACGTTTCATTGTTTAAACTCTTGCCTTTTTCATTTGCATGGCCTTTATTATTTTCTAGCTGTTTCCTCCTTATTCCTAGCCATGAATTACTCTACTCATAGCCTTGCATATCAAGTTGAAAATTCACGTACAAAAAAATTATTTCCCATCTCTCATTTTTCCATTTGCATTTAAAAATAAAATATATTGTACGTTTCTTCCTCCTTAACTTATGCCTTTCCGTTTTCCTATTATTCATAACTCCTTAGCTGTTTTTTTTCTTATATAGCCGTGTATTTCCTTTGTCATTCATGTACAAAACTCCTCAAACATATCTCATTTTATTCCATTTATCATTTCATCCCTTGAAAGAAAGAATTTTTTTTGTTAAATACATCAAGTATTTGTTGCCATTTTATTTTCCAAACCATTCAAAATCTTGCCTTTTATTGCATAGCTTCTTTATTACTTACCTTAGCCGTTGTTTCTTTAATCTTGCCATGAATTTCTCTTACCTATCATGCATAAAAACTTCCTAAAACTTCTCATTATCATTTGCGTGAAAGAAAATTATATTCAAGCTCCAGATCCATGGCTTCTCTTCCTCTTCTTTATTTTTCTCTTTTTGTTTCTTCTTTGTTCTTCATGCTTATACTCAGCCTCTGGCCTCTTTCACACCTCTAACCATCATGGCCAAGCAATATAAGATGATGGTTGAAACCATATGTGGTGTAACCAAGCCATTGATTGATTAAGGCAAATTATGTCAGTTTGATTCATTTATTTTTCCATTGTTTTAACATCTATTGTTTTGTATTGAATCATATTCTGATGTATGTAATATTTGTTTGCATACAAGATTTGGATCTAACTCTTCATCCACTCAAGTTCGCATTGTGCTTTGTCGTGCTTTTTCGTGCTTTGCGGAGTTTGGATTTTTATTCTGAATTTGTCAATTCTAGCTTTTAGAAGGTGAGTTTTTATCACTCTAGACATATGTACTTATATTTTTGTGAAAAAAAATGACAAGTGAATCTGTAGACATTGATATGTTATTCATATATGCCTGTGTTGTGATTACATGATGATAAATACCGTTTATATAATTCTTACATCATTTGTTATGATATTTTATGTATACTGTTATTTTATTTCTGTTAATCACCACTGCAAGTTACCTATCACTATGGGTTGAAATAATACATAACCGAACGGACTTTAGGATAAGGAATATCACTATGGGCTGAAATGATAGGCTCGAGTAATTTTTCATTGATTTTTGTCGTATTTATTTTTCTTGGGATTGCGGGTTTGAATTGATAGAACCCGAATTTTTCTTTTTAAATTACGGATTGAAATGATACATATCTGTATCACTTGACCCATGTTAGAAAATATTATATAGGCCCATGGTTAATATTTTTAAAGTAATATTTTTCTAAAAATTCATTAAGTATTTTGAACTTTTGGAATATATGGAATTTTAACTTAAAATTTGATTTAAAGATTTGAAATATAAAGAGATATCAGTTTGTATAAGTTAAAATGTTATAAGCTGATAATTGGTTTAAAATGTAAAATTTTAATTAATGCAAGAAACATGTAAATTTTTAATTTATGAAAGAAACGTGTAAAGATTTTATTTATGAAAGAAATATGTAAAGTCCTAATTAATGAAAGAAACATGTAAAGTTTTAATTAATGCGAGAAACATGTAAAGTTTTAATTTACGAAAGAAACGTGCAAAGATTTAATTTATGAAAGAAATGTGTAAGTCCAAATTAATGAAAAAAACATGTATAGTTTTAATTAATGCAAAAAGCATGTAAAGTTTTAATTTATGAAAGAAATGTGTAAAGTCCTAATTAATGAAAGAAACGTGTAAAGTTTTAATTTATGAAAGAAATGTGTAAAGTACTAATTAATGAAAGAAACGTGTAAAGTTTTTAATTAATGCAAGAAACATGTAAAGTTTTGATTAATGAAAGAAACGCGTAAAGTTTTTAATTAACGCAAGAAACATGTAAAGTTTTGATTAATGAAAGAAACATGTGAAGTTTTAATTAATGAAAGAAACATGTAAAGTTTTAATTTATGAAAGAAACGTGTAAAGATTTAATTTATGAAAGAAATGTGTAATTCCTAATTAATGAAAGAAACATGTAAAGTTTTAATTAATGAAAGAAACGTGTAAAGTTTTAATTTATGAAAGAAATGTGTAAAGTCCTAACTAATGAGAGAAACGTGTAAAGTTTTTAATTAATGCAAGAAACATGTAAAGTTTTACTTAATTAAACAAACGTGTAAAGTTTTTAATTAATGCAAGAAACATGTAAAGTTTTAATTAATGCAAGAAACATGTAAAGTTCTAATTAATGAAAGAAACATGTAAAGTTTTAATTAATGAAAGAAAGATGTAACGTTTTAATTAATGTAATATTAATTAAATGATAAATGCTCTTTACTGTAATAAAAATGTAAATTAAAACATATATTTGATAATGTAAGTTTTAATTAGTGTAATATTGATTAAATGATAAATGCTCTTTACTGTAATGGAAATGTAAATTAAAACGTACATTTGATAATGTAAATTTTAATTAGTGTAATATTGATTAAAATGATAAATGCTCTTTATCGTAATAAATGTAAGTTAAAACGTACATTTGATATGTAAGTTTTAATTAATGAAATGGTGTATTTTGAATTGATTAAAATGATAAATGTTCCTTACTGTAATAATAAAATGTAAGTTGATAATGTACATTTGATATGTAAGTTTTAATTAATGTAAATGGCATGTTTTAAATGATTAAAATTATGATTTTTCTTTATTGTAATTATAATGTAAGTTAATAAGGTACTTTTAACTTAACAGAAGTATTTCAGCTCTAAATTGGATATTACAGTAACAAAGTTTATTTAACTATAAAGCTTTGATAAAATGACCATGTTAAATTTGTAAGCATATAAATACTTTGATTATATAAAATGTTAAAGTGGAAAGTATTACATTCCAGAAATGCTATGATTCCTTAAGGTAACATTTCCAAAATGCTATGATAATTTGAAGGAATATTCAAGTTTAATAAATTGAAGGAAATATTCAATGATTTGGAAATTTGGGTTTTATTTAAATGATATATTATTGAACTAGTTTTGAAATGGAAATGATACTATTATGATATGGTTTTGAAAGTATATAATAGTTTGAAAGAAATGATATGATTTTGAAATGGATATGCTAGTTGGTTTTGAAAGTATGAATGATTTTGAAATAAATATCCATGGGTTGTAATAACGTTTGGTTGTTAAAGAGACTGGGATAGGAAGTTGTCATACTCTCTGCCAACTCTGAAAACCACTTTAACAACCGTGTACGCGGTGGAGATTCAAGGATGAAGTAGGATGGTGGCGGCGTTTCCTTCAAGGCAAATACGTGGACCCGACTCTCGTGAGTTGGCATAAAATGGCTAAAATAGGAGCGATTGACGGGTTGATGAGGTAGCACCTTTGATCGGACACATCCCTTCGATATTATACTTTGACTTTTGGATTGATTCGGTGGCCAATTTTGATTTTTATTTGGGGGTGTGGCTCGAGGTGGGCGGTAGCTGCGCGCTACGCGTTACCACCGACCCGGAAGCGTAATTAGTATATCTACCCTGGCATTGCCTAGTTGTGTCGTGTCACCTATCCTATCGCGCCTTGTACGAGTTTGGTTTTCTCCCGTAGCCCGTGTGGTATCCTCTGGTGGCTTCCCGATCAAGGTGGACTATGTTATTGGATGGACTACTGGGACTATTACGTGTTAAGGGCTATATGGGTAACCCCTTAATGCTATGAAAAAAGTAAGTTTATTTTAGTATAGACATTATTATTATAGCGAAATATTACTATATAGTAAATAGTTAAACGGATCCTTAGAGGATGGGCGGTCCCAAACATCCTTTAAGTTACTTGTACCTTATATTACAGTTCACTGGAGTTGGTTTACATTGTATAAGTATGTATGTCCTGACTCGAGTGTTTTGTGTTTTGCTTTACGCTCGGGTCAGACTGAGTGATACAACATTAGAGACTCACCTTTGGAGCTGGAGCCTTGCTTGAAGATCCAGCCATCTATTTCAATTTTAGTATTATGTTGATTCTAGTTATTCAGTTGATTCTGGTGATGCATTTAGCTTGTGCTTGTTTATCATATCAAACTTCTGTTGTATCATGTATAAATCTGATGTATTTATATAGTAGCTTCATGAACTACTATCTTTTTGCTTCCGCTGCATTTATTACTCTGTGTCTGTGATCTGTGATTTATTTATTTACTGTTTATGCTGTGTTTTGCCAAATTTAATTTACATTTCGATATTTTGAGCAATTCAAGTCCTACATGTGCGATTGCGAATGGTTGAAAATATCGAGGCCCGTTATAAAATATCATATAGAGAGAAATATTATTATGAATATAAAGACTTTGAAGCAAAGAATATTTCAACCAATACAACTCTCTCTATATATAGTATTTCCTTTGTTATTTAAAGATTACATATCAAGAACAAAAAGGAAATTGCCATTGTTTAGTGGATACGAAATCAACGAGAAGGGAAATATCTTTCTTAATAGTTATATATGGATTTGAAGATCATAAAAACAAGGAAAATATCCTTCAAGAGATTCTCAAGCAATATTTGATTCAGCCAATACATCACTATACACGGAAAAACATTGTATTTGTCAAATATCGAGTATAACAACAACAAAAGAAAGGAGAAAAGCTTTATTGAAGAAATTTCGTATAAAATTTCCATCTAATCAAACAAAATAACAACTCCTCTTATTCTTCGATATCTCAAATCTTATACATATAAAAGGTCAACAACCAACGACATCTTAATTCCAGAAAAAAGTTCAACATCAGTGACGACATCATTTGTGTAGCATCTTTAAACTAGAGGCAATCTCAATCACTACCATCTCCAAACATCTTAAAGTCTGATCGGAGTTTGTTTGCAGAGAAGGAATATGAAACATAATTAAGGGAAATTGATTTATTTTGGAAGCTTCACATGATTAAAGGAGGAAGGGAAAATTTTCTTTGGTCCCACACTTTTATCATATGCACATTGGGCATTTATATTCTATTGTAATTTTTATTTTATATTTTTCTTTTTGAATTTTGAACTCTAGATTTTCTAGGTTGAGATACGTGTTGTAGTTCAAGGATTCTGATCTCAGGGCATTGAGTTCAGGCAGGTTTACTAGGCATAGGGTTAGTATATTCATGTTTGCAAAGAGTGTGAGTTTATAGGTTTTGTAAGCATTGAATATATAATCCTAATAGTATCTTTGGAGTTAGCATTAGGCCGAAGCAGGGTATATCTTGTGTTATTTATTTTCTGTATTTACGTTTCTGCACTCTATTTTATATTTTATTAGCATCTCTATGAACTATTTTTATATACCTTCCTCACCCCCTTGTAGGGTATATTACTCGATCCTACATTACGGACTACAGCTCGGAATTTTATTTATTTATTTTTTAATTCTAAATATATTTAGTTAAATATCCATTTGAAAATTAATAAAATATTAATTAAAAATTAATTTTGAAACTTCATTTCAAATTTTAAATTTATAGAAAATCCAAAATGATATTTTATGCTTTGAAAAAATTTCCTTAATTTTTTCGGTTCAAAATAATTTTAAAATGATTTTTCTTTTTTTGACAGAAATTAAATAATTAATTTAAAAATAATTTTTTTATTTTTTCGAAGGATTCTTTACTGTTCATATTACTTTATAAAATATAAAATATAATGTTGATAATATTTTTGAATTAATATAATTTATTTATGTAATAAATTTGTTTAAATAATATTAAATAGTAAAAAATAATACAGACAAATATTTCCCATTGTCGAAAATTATCATAGCTTTAATTCTTTACATATAAAATTATATGACTATTTTTTTTATTAATGTTTGATGTTGTAAATAATTATAAATTTTATATATGTAATTAAATAATATATATTAATTTAATAAATACAAAATTATATTTTTTATTTAGAGCTATACTGACTTAATGTATATTTGATAAAAACTTAAATTTTTTGTTCTAAGTACACACACATACATGCATACAACCAAACAATTTTGTGATAACATTACCTGCACATCAGAATCGTCACCTAACTAACAATATGTATACTACATACAGACATGATAGAATATTCAAATTGAGAATTAATAACTATATTTGGATTAGAAACATACCTTAACCTTATTGCCTTGAAGTACACCATGAAAAGATGATCTCTACCCCATGAAATAGTTTCTGGTTCAACAAATAGCTAGTCTTTAGACCGTTGACCACCGGCTATCAGATTGAAAATGAATTAACTTGATTTGAACTATATCATAGAAAGAGACTGGTAGGGATTTCAGCCAGTAAGCATAGATGAGGTGGCACCAAAAGATGTAAATCTAATTAGATTAGAGTTGATCATATAATGGATATAAAGGAGAGAAATGTGCATCTCATCAACTACTAATTCTCTTTTAATCCGAGCCAACCAAAATTAAGACCTTTCTAACCTAATTTGAGCCGCCTATACCTATGTTTTCTGCCTAAAATATCAAGCCCTATAATGGGCCTTAAACTAATTTAAAACCTAAAAAAATACTATACAACCTAATCCAATTTAATCGCCTATCGACATCATATATCGATTGATTTTTTTATAACTATTTTAAATATAGCTAATAATATTTACACACTAAATCATAATCAAATTTTACAATTAATAATTCATAAATATTAATTAATTTAATTGATTTATAACAATTATAAATTAAATAAACCGTTTGGTCAAAGAAGAATTCATCGTTTTGGTTCTATGACTCGTCAAGTGTAAGTCAGCGATTAACATCAAACTATTCGAATATCAACATTCAAACGTCAATTAGCAGGTGGTGTGACATTTTGGCCAAATTTATCACTTACTTGGTTGCAGTAAAATCCATTTTTTCTTTGTTAAGTGTTACCCAATTATGACTTTTATTTTACACCAATTCTCTTTGTCAAAACTATATCACTTTGAACTTACGGAATTTGGTAATGGTCAACATTCCAATATCATTCGTATTCAAATCTGTAGTCCAAATACATAGTCTTTGGTTCAATAACAACAATTATTATTAACTGAAATGCTCTGGCAAAGATTTTGACTTTGATTTTACTTGGGTTGACCGTGATACTAAACTCATATAATCGAGGAGACGAATCCTCTTTTGAATAGTGCTCCATTTCTAATACTTCCACTCGACCCAACTAAGTCCTTCGATGGACGTCATGCCATGATTTGACTATAACCAAAGCGGAGATTTCATATTGAAATCGATAGTATTCTTAATTCGACATTAGTCACATCAATATTTATTGTTTGAGCATAGTTATATCAACTAATAGAAACTATCGAGTGAGTAGTTTCATAGTTATTCAATAACTATCAGTACGTAACCTATAGGTGGCCCTAGCAGTCAAGAGCAATACACTTTCTAACATTTGGAGAGCGTTACGTACACCAGCCTTAATGGATACACCAATATCCACTCTCGATGCATCTTGACTTGGAACATTTATTATGATGCAGTTTATAATATTGTGGTACGGTACTCATTATTACAACTATTGGTAATTGCTATCATAAACACGCCATTTATGGATTTTCTACTAAATATACTTTTAATTAAATTAGTTAATCAATTAATTAATATAAAACTGTAACGACCCGCTATTTCGTGCCATTCGCATTCACACATGTCGGACTTGAAATGCTCAAAATGTCATATTATTAATTTAAATTTAGCAAAACTCAGCGTATACAGTAAATAAATAAATCATAGAATCACAGACACAGAGTAATACAATAATAAGCAGCGGAAACAAATGAATAATAGTACATGAAGCTCTGTATATATAACAAAGTTAAAACAAGATATAACAAAAGTCTCGAATACCATAGTCAAATAGAAAAATCTGAATACATCACTTTAATCAACTGAATGAATGAAAGCTGAATCGATAGTTGGATCTCCAAGCGAAGCTCCAAACTACAAAGGTGAGTCTCAAATGCTGTATCACTCAGTCTGACCCGAGCGTAAAGCAAAACACAAAACACTCGAGTCAGGATTAACATTTTTATATCGATAAATCCAACTCAAGTGAAATATCAGCTGAAATACAAATAACTTAAAGGATGTTTGGGATACCCATCCTCTAAGGATCCATGGAACTATCTACTATGTAGTAATATACACTATTATAATGATGTCTATAGTAAAGTAAACTATTAAAGTAGCGTTAAGGCGTTACCCATATCCCCCTTAACACATTTTACATAATGCCGTAGTCTATACAGATACTGTAAACTCAACCCGCGGGTGGGCTATCAAGAAGCACTCCATAGGTACGACACAAAACAAACTTGTAGAAGGCGCGATAGGACATGCGACAAGGCATTAGAGGCAATGCTAGGGTAGATATACTGTTTGTGCATCCGGACTGGTGGTAACGCATAACAGCTACTACCGCCCACCTCATGACACACTCCCAAATCGAAGAGTGCACCCAATCACATCACAAAAGCAATAGAATGGTATCGAAGAAATGGGTCCGATAGGAGGAATGACCTCACTTGGCCCGGCATGGCTCCTGTTTTAGCCGCATCAAACTGACTCATGGGAGTCGGGGCTACGTAAATACCATACAGAATGTTCACCAAACCATCCTACTTCATTCTGGAATCTCCACCACGTACACAGTTGTTAAAGTGGTTTTCGGTATTGGCAGAGAGTATGACAATATCCGATCCCGGTCTCTTTAACAACCAAACGTTATTATAACACCGTGGTCATTTAAAAATAGTTTATACTTCAAAACAAAAAGATCATTTCCATTCAAAACCATATCAATACGATATCATTATATACGTAAATTATTATTCATTTTCAGAATCATAACACTTTCAAAAGTTTATAACACTTTCAAAACCATAGCACTTTCAAAATTATAACACTGTCGAAACCAAAAAACTTTCCTTTAAACAGTTTAGATTTTAATAATAGTATATATAATAAAATAATTTATAAAAAAATACTATATATTAAAATAATTAGTATATTTAAATAGTCTATATTAAAAATAGTTTTGTATTAAAAATAGTATATATATTAAAATAATTTATAAAGTAAAATATTTATAATTTCCTCAAATTTCGCAAATTGAAATCAACTCGAATTCCGAATTCAAATTTAATTCAATCTTAATTTATCAATTTCAATTAAACTCAGTTTCTCAATAATCCATTTCAAATTTCGATTTCAAATACAAATTTTAACCACCAAATAAACCATTTAAATTTCAATATATTTCAAAGCTTTAAATATTCCACAAATTTCAAAACTATATTTGTTAATTTAAAATATATCAAAATTTAACTTCATCATTATTTCATTTTGAAATATTTACTTAATAAATCCGAAATCATTTAAATAAAACCCCAAATTACAAATCACAAAATTTTCCTTTAGTTTGTCTAAACCTGAAATATCCACTTTATCACTTCAAATCAAATCAAGTTATAGAATCATATCTTTAATCTCAAATTCAATAAGTTTCAAATCGATTTACCTAAATAAAATTCTTAATCAAATATAATTTCAAATAAATTCAAATTTATCTTCCAAAGGTTAACTTATAAAATCGTTATAAAAATCTATTTTTAAAATAAAATTTTGAATAAATACTTAAACATGTTGTATATTAATTAAGTAAAACTTTATTAAATTGAAGCTTATTATTGAATCTATTTTATATTAAAATTGATTTATATATAAAATAATTTTAATATTAAATAAAACCATATATATTTCCTTTAAAAACTATAGAAATCATTTTATACATAGACCAACGGTGTTTGTATAAAATTTTCTATCCTAGTGTCAAGTGACACGGATATTTATCATTTCAATCCGTAATTTAAATATATACGGGTATATATCATTTCAATTCGCAATTCCAAATTCAATTCAAATGAAAATCGATTGGGTTTACCATTTCAACCCATAACGATTTTCTTCTATTCTACAGATCGTTCGGGTTGTATCATTTCAACCTATAGGAAATTCTAAACTAATAGGGTGATAACAGATATAGTAATAATATAACATATAACAACAGGCATATATTTTTAGTGATTAAATAAAATATAAAAAATAGGATATGGTGTCATATTCCACAGGTGAACAATTACAGATAATAGCATATCATTTATAACAATTAAATAATTAATAGTTCAAATTAGCAGCATATTTCAATTGTCGTTTCAATTGAAATCAAATTTAATAAATATAAGAACATTAATCGTGGGTGATTGCTCATGTAACGCACGCGGATTTTCGTTGCCGAAAAACCGGATAGTTATGGGTTTTTAAAAAGAATTTAAGAAAAGAAAAGAGAAGAAGAGAGAAGATAGAAAATAGAGAGAAAAGAAAACAGAAAATCAGAAAATAGAGAATTAGAAAATAGAAGAGAAGAAAGATAGAACGGAACGGAAAGGAAACAACAGAACAACATCAGAATCTCACAATTCGCAGCGGAACAACATATAATAGATAAATGAATAATCTTTAAACAAAGAACTATATCAGTTATTACATCACATCACATTTCATTACATCATATCATCAGAGTATACAACAACAACAAACAGTGCAGCGGAAAAAGAAATACTATATAGTAGTAATACGCCATGCCATCCATCTTGCCTCCAGCAACTCCAGAATATCCAGAATATCCTGATAAACCTAACTCTTAACTGCCCGTGTGGAAATTGGTGGGCACCCAGAGTTTAGGAAGGAAAACAATAAACTTCAAGTCAGTCATGTGACTGGTGTGAGAACTCAAAACAGTTTATTTACTTTAAAATCAAAATAGAAGAATATTTTAAATTCAATTCGCAATGCTTTTAAAAATGAGACTACCATAAGGCCTCCCGCACACACACACATGCAAACGCAGAATCGGAGGAGATTTCTCCTTATGATAGTCAAAGATGCTTGATACGCATTTAAAATAACATTTGATATTATTATTAGTGCATAATGTAGCAAAAATCATTTCAAAAATAAAGATATAAATCTTAGCCAGCATAGACATTCCGCACTTATGCCTACTATAGCTACTATGTTCAATAGCAGGTTACCGCCACATTCCATAGCAGGTTATACAACTAAAACCGTACAAGTCACGTATTGTTTCTTTGGATTTCCAACGAATGATCAGGCCAAGGAACTTCCCTTTGCCACATGGAAACGCCTCTGGCTGGACATCCCGAGAACTTAACCAGCTCTCTGCCAACACAAGGCCGGGTTACCTTTATCACTAGGTAACTACTACACGAATATGGCATCCCCTGGTCCCATTGGACCTTTTAACCGAGCGCTCGTCACCAACAACACCACACAGTAATAAAATATAGTGTTTCAACATGAGTAAGTATCTGGGCTCCATACCATGATACCACCCTTTCCAGAAGGAAATGCACATACCCTAAAGGGAGCTACCCCTCATAACCTTGCCGCATCTTTCCTGTTTTGACCATTCACGGGGTGTGAGGCTCGACGAAGTCACGTCCACAAAAACATACTTTATACAAAAGCCATGCTTTGGGTCAACAAATGATCAACACAATGATCACAAGGATAGACGATCAAATAAACGATCCTATCACAAATAATCAACACAATGATCATTTCAGCATCACTCAGCATGTCACATTACCAAATTGGGAATATATCGCTGATAACATTCAACTACATAACCTCTGAGCTCGTACGTCTCAGAGAAGGGTGTTAAGCTAAAAGAATAAATTCTCCGCCACCAACAGAAATATATTTGAAAGAAATCGGCTTTACATCTCAATTTGTAATGTCAGACATACAATCCATACAAGTCTGTTCCAGGCTCGAACAAAACCGAAGGTACTTCTTACGACGCCCTTGCAATCCGGGTATTCACAATCCCGATCGAATTTCCCATCACTTAAGGAATCTCTATACCAGGAGCTACCCAGCGCAGAGACAATCGATAGGTCATCCTATCGCTTTCACAAATACTCGGTCTTCAACACCGATCTTCAAATGCAATTCACAACGACGTATCACATATTCGGAATGGGTTATACGACCCCATGGTCCTTTCCCGGTTAACCCGAATAGTGAGCGCTTATTCAAAAATAAGTGTGGCATTCAAATTCAAACAAATCACATCAAATACCCATTCAAAGGGAAATATTGATAGTCGGCTATTGAACTATCAATGGATATGCATACATCACCAGATTCCAAATAATTTTCCAAATTATTTACTTTCCAAAAATATCTTTACAAGATATATAGTTTCAACACTTCAAAAATAAATCAATATTTATTTTCAAACAAATTCCACTTTCTCATATAAATTCCATAATGAATTTATATTTCAAAATATCCATGCATATACGATTTCAATTATCCATTTCAATTTATCTTCAAAAAGATAAATTCTAATTATTCACTTCATATTGGAAAACATTTCCATACTTATTTATTCATAAGTAATTCACAAATCTTTTTATTTTCAACCTTGGAAAATATTCAATATACTTAAATCGAATTAAGTATATATTTCATTCTTTAAGGAAATCATTCACTTAAACATATTTATTTGGGCCAAAACGAATGTTACGTAAAACATCGTTACGACAACCCAAAATCACTAGTATAGGGATTCGAAATTAAAATAGATATATAAATCCCAATACTATTCAAAACATTTCCCTTTGGACATCATTTACTACAACAACAGTGTTATAGTCCACCATTCCCTTTTATTTCTCGAAAACGTCTATTTCAACAATGAATGTTGAAATCTATGGTTTCGAATCTCAACACATTTTAAAACATCGTTAGATCGTTTTAATTCTATTTAAAACATTCACATTCTAAACATTTCTTTAACGTATTATTCACTTATTCAAAAACGTGAATATACTACGTTAACAAATTTCATCAATTCTGTGCATTTTATTTCAAAGGATTATTCACAGTCTAAAAACGTGAATATAACTCCATACATAAGTTATAACAATTTACTTATCAAAATAAGTCATTTCGAATTTATAAAACAACGTTTATAAATTCCATTTCTATTTATTTATAAAAACTTCCTTTTTATAAATTCCTTTATTAAACTATTCCAGTTTATAACTCAATTATAACTAAAAGTTCATATTACAGGTTAAATACTTATAAAACGATTATTTTACAAAATCGTTCTTTTTAACTTCCCAAATTATAAATCTTATAACTTATAAGATCCATTCATTTATCCAAAATCATTATTTTAATAACTTAATAAATTTTATAAACCTACTGCTTATAAAATTCCATTTATAACTTCACCGTATAAAATTCTATAATTTCCATTCAATTATGAAATTCATTTCCACTTCATTCAAACACTTATAAAAACTCGTTTTATAATGTCCATATTTCAATTTATAAATATCCATTTATAAATCTCTTAATATAAGTCAATTCATATTATTCTTTTAAAACGTCTTTAATCTCCTTTATTATTTCACCATTTCGATTCATCAAATAATTGATTATTTTATAAATCCTATATTTAAACTTTTCACAATAAATTCTAAAATCCCGATTTAAACTGCTTTATAAAATCATTAACATTATATTCTCAAAAATCAGTTTTTTTTAACTATTTCTCTCAAAAATCATAATTTTTTATAACTTTAAAAATTATAACGTTTATTTATTTAAAATGGATCAATTCAAAATTTATTTTATAAAACGTATACTTTCTAAAATCACTTTAAAATCATTTTAAAATCCCAAAATCTGGGTCCAATGATGTTACACACCAAATAGTCAATCACGACTACAACGACATCATATATCGTATATGATAATCCATCAAATATCAAAATATCTGAAATCAAATAAATACTGTTGAGGAATCCAGTTGGATCCCTCCAACCTGTTTCCTGCATCCAAAAACATTAGCACAATACCAATTTCGCTCCAGTACGAAATTATCGCGGTATATGTTTTTAATAAATATTATCCGCTTAATAACGGCGCAATAGGGTCTCATCCGCTAAAAAATACGGGAAATCAACAACTGTAATATATACATATGCCAATATATATATATTGATATTATATATAATACCAATTTCACTGTTTATGAAATATTCGCGGTATATGTTTTTATTAAATAACATCCGCTTACTAACGGCGTATAATGTCTATTTTAACAATCAATAGATATCAATCAACATTCAAACATGCATTCAAATATTTTAAATCTAACTATTTAAAATAAAATCGAAACTGATTCGATTGAGTGAGAAGTTCTCACCTTGATTTTAATTTCCGTTTCAGCTTTTATTTCGAATAAAATTAAACGGACGTTTAATTTTATCCAAAATTCTCACTAACTCCAAACGACTCCAAACCAACTCCATCGCGTAGTGCTCGTCCATACGATTCCAACGCAACTGGTTTCGCGCGTTTTCGACCTCGTATGAAAAAGTTATGATTTTTATAAAATTGTACACGATTTTATTTATAATATTACAACATAACTATTTATATTTTTAACCTAACAGATCTGGGCCATTGATCACGCAGACGAGATCCAGGCCGCATTCTCCTTCTTCTTCGTGAAAATCACGAACCCCTCCAACCCATAGCGGCCACTTCTATCGTGAATTATCCCCCCTCCTCGTCGACTTCCAGAGTGATCAGCCACCACCAAACGAACGAGCGTCACGCGAGCCACCACCGCCTGCCACCACTCGAAGCTCGGTCGCCACACGTTCTCGAATTTCGTGCACGAAGCGATGACAAACGCGGCCAAATTGATGACAATCCATGCAACTAAAAACGATCACTTCCGTATGGATTTGTAGATCTCTTCTTCCTCTTCAATTTTGCTTTAGAAAGTATTCGATAATATTGAATGGATTTGAAGAAATAAATGGAAGAAAATGGGTTGTTTTCGGCCATTCATCAGGGAAGTGGCGGCCTGCGTATAGATTAGGTTTTCTTTTTATTTTTTTTATTTTTTTGTGAATTTAGGCCCTATTTATAGGAAAACGAACGACACTATTCACCCGGAAATTCCAAACTCCGATTTAGGCGTCGAAACTGACGTACCTAGGGTTTATCCCGCGTTCCGGACACAATGGAACAGGTTTCGGAAGCTAATTCGGACATCTGTGCGAGTTATGGCTGTAAACGCTCAATTTGAATTAAACCGATTTAAGTCGATTTCTAGGCGTTTTAATTTGTACCGGACAAACGGTAAATCCAATTGACACGAAATTTGAAACCTTACTATAATATCACATTACGGATCCGATGAAACTGGTTTCGTCGAAATCCGAGACTTTTTGAAAAATGGCTATTTCACTCGCCAAATTTAAATTAAAAATAAATCGATGCGTTTCGAGCTGCCACGATCAAACGATAACTCCGATTGACACGAAATATGAAATCCGGTAATAACTAACTATTACGGATCCAATGGAACTGGTTTCGCTCAATTCTGAGACTGTTCAAAAATTGACTATTTTCACTAGTCGATTTAAATATTAAAATATTCAATTTTCACAAATTAACTTTTAATTCGATTTTAAAAGTTCTAAAATATCATTCTAACTCCAATATGATAAAAAAAAATTTTACAAATCATTTTCAATCATATTTAACTCAATTTTCAATTATTTCCATAATTTAACATATTAAATTATCGATTTAAAAATCCAATTAAATCCAAAAATTCAAATAAAAATTTATTTGACTTATAAATTCACTTATTAATATTTAAAATTAATTAAATATTCAAATTTTAATTAATAAAAATTCTGGGTCGTTACAATCTTCCCCCCTTAAAAGAATTTCGTCCTCGAAATTATAAGTAAGAAAGTTACAAAATCTATTAATTTTCCAAAATTCATAGTTAAACTTCTTACAATACTTTACTAAGTTTCAAATCATACTTAGTTATCTTTTCAAAAACAACTACTATTGTTTAACTTTCAATTCCAAAATCAAAGTTAAAGTTTTCAAAAATATTCCAATTTTCTTAAATTTTTTCTAACGCCTAAAATTTTCGGAAAAATTCGCCATAGTTTCCTTTGCGCGGCTCGATCCGAAAAAAAAATGACAGTATATATATCACAAATATACATCTCATCAAGTAATGAGGCATCCCGCAGGGAAAAAATGTAAAAGTGCGATATTTAATCCGAGATATGTACCTTATATTTTATTAGCGAGCATATACGGCTAATATAGCGCTAAAGCGAGCTCCAATGCGAAGCAAACGCGATCCGCACCTACTAAACACTCAACAAACAACATGAGAACATGTATATAGATAATAGTATAGATATACAACATATAGCAACATAATAACTATACATGTCAACATATCAAATGTAAACATAACAACAAATGCAAACATAAACCAACTATCATCCATAACCAATAAATATTCATTCATATTCTCATTAATATTCAATGAAATAGTTTTCAATTTAAATCATATTTGATTCATTAACAGTGGATGTTTTTACTAACATTCATTCTCAATTAGTTTATATTCACTAATTCATATTCAAGTTGGTTCACTTCCAAATCAAATTCAATTCTATTCAAAATTTACTTAACTTCCAATTGAATTTTAATTACTTTTGTAACGCTTCGGATTTTCGTTGCCGAAAAACCGAATAGTTATGGGTTTTAAAAAGAAAAGAAAAGAAAGAAGAGGGAAAAAGAAGAAAGAAAAAAAGAAAAATAGAGGGAAAAGAAGATAGACAATTTTTTTTAGAAAACAGAGAATTAGAAAAACAGAAGATAGAAAATTTTAAAAATAGAACGGAACAGAAAGAAATAACAGAACAACAACAGAATCTCACAATTCGCAGCGGAACAACATATAATAATAAATGAATAATCTTTAAACAAAGAACTATATCAGTTATTACATTACATTTCATTTCATTACATCATATCATCAGAGTGTACAACATCAACAACATCAAACAGTGCAGCGGAAAAAGAAATACTATATAAACTAGTAATACGCCATGCCATCCAGCTTGCCTCCAGCAACTCCAGAATATCCAGAATATCCTGATAAACCTAACTCTTAACTGCCCGTGTGGAAATTAGTGGGCACCCAGAGTTTAGGAAGGAAAACAATAAACTCCGAGTCAGTCATGTGACTGGTGTGAGAACTCAAAATAGTTTATTTATCTTTAAAATCAAAAAGAGGAATATTTTTAAATTCAATTCGCAATGCTTTTAAAAATGAGACTACCATAAGACCTCCCACCACACACACAATGCAAACGCAGACTTGGAGGAGATTTCTTCTTATGTTAGTCAAAGATGCTTGATACGCATTTAAAATAACGTTTGATATTATTACTAGTGCATAGTGTAGAACAAATCCTTTCGAAAGTAGAATATAAATCTTAGCCAGCATAGGTACCATTATATTATGCCTACTAATAGCTACCATATTAAATGGCAGGTTCTACAACTAAAACCGTACAAGTTTCGTATTGTTTCTTTGGATTTCCAACAAATGGTCAGGCCAAGGAACTTCCCATTGCCACATGAGAATGCCTCTGGAAAGACATCCCCGAGAACCAAACCGGATCTCTGCCAACACAAGGCCGGGTTACCCCTAACTGGGTAACTACTGACACGAGCACGCCATTTCCCGGTCCTTTAGGACCTTTTCAACCGAGCGCTCGATATCCAACATCACACCATAATAAATAGAGTGTTTTCAACATGAGTAAGTATCCGGGCTCCATACCATGATACCACCCCTTTCCAGAAGGAAATGCACATACCCTAAGGGGAGCTACAGCAACCCCTAATAACCTTGCCGCATCTTTCCTGTTTTGACCATTTCCGGGATGTGAGGCTCGACGAAGTCACGTCCACAAAAACACACTTTGTACAAAAAGCCGTGCTTTGGGTCAACAAATGATCAACACAATGATCACTAAGATAGACGATCAAATAAATGATCCTATCACAATAATCAACACAATGATCATTTCAGCATCACTCAGCATGTCACATTACCAAAATGGGATATATCGCTGATAACTTCAACTATATAACCTTTGAGCACATACGTCTCAAAGAAGGGTGTTAAGCAAAGAATAAATTCTCCGCCACCAACAGAAATATATTTGAAAGAAATCGGCTTTATATCTCAAATTGTAATGTCAGACATACAATCCATACAAGTCTGTTCCGGGCTCGAACAAAACCGAAGGCACTTACAAAGAAGTCCTTGCAATCCGGATATTCACAATCCTGATCGGATTTCCCATCACTTAGGGAGTTTCTATACCGGCGCGACTCGGTGCAGAAACAATCGATAGGTCATCCTATCGCTCTTGCAAATACCGGTCTTCAACACCGATCTTCAAATGCAATTCACAACGACGTATCACATATTCGGAATGGGTTATACGACCCCATGGTCCTTTCCCGGTTAACCCGAATAGTGAGCGCTTATTCAAAAATAAGTGTGCATTCAAATTCAATCAATTCACATCTAATACCCATTCAAAGGGAAATATTGATAGTCGGTTATTGAACTATCACTGGATATGCACACATCACCAGATTCCAAATAATTTTCCAAATTATTTATTTTTCCAAAATATCTTTACAAGATATATAATTTCAACACTTCAAAAATAAATCAACATTTATTTTCAAACAAATTTCACTTTCACATATAGATTCCATAATGAATTTATATTTCAAAATATCCATGCATATACAATTTCAACTATCCATTTCAATTTATCTTCAAAAAGATAAATTCTAATTATTCACTTTATACTGGAAAACAATTCCATACTTATTAAATAAGTAATTCACAATCTTTCATTTTCAACACTTAGAAAATATTCAATATACTTAAACCGAATTAAGTATATATTTCTTTCTTTAAGGAAATCATTCACTTAACATATTTATTTGGGCCAAAACGAATGTTGCGTAAAACATCGTTACTACAACCCAAAATCACTAGTATAGGGATTCGAAATTAAAATAGATATATAAATCCCAATACTAAACCAAAACATTTCCATTCGGAAATCATTTACTATAACAACAATGTTATAGTCCACTATTTCTTTTTATTTCTCGAAACATCTATTTCAACAATAAATGTTGAAATCTATGGTTTCGAATCTCTATACCTTTTAAAACATCGTTGGATCGTTTTAATTCTATTTAAAACATTCACATTCTAAACAATTTCTTTAACGTGTTATTCACTATTCAAAAACGTGAATAAACTACGTTAACCAATTTCATTCTTTTATTCATTTTAATTCAAAGGATTATTCACTATTAAAAAATGTGAATATAACTCCATTTCTAAGTTATAACAATTAACTTGTCAAATAAGTCCTTTGCGAATTTATAAAACAACGTTTATAAATTCCTTTTCTATTTATTTATAAAAACTTCCTTTTTTATACATTCCTTTATTAACATATTTGATTTCATATCTCAATTATAAACTAAAAGTTCATATTATAAGTCAATTGCTTATAAAACGATTATTTTACAAAATCGTTCTTTTTAAAGACTTTTCAATTTATAAACCTTATAACTTATAAGATTTATTTATTTAATCAATCTATTCTTCAAATAATTTCACCAAATTTATAAATCTTACTATTTATAAATTTCGTTTATAACTTCACAGTTTATAATTCTATAAATTTCATTCTATTATGAAATTCATTTTCACTACATTCAAACACTTATAAAAACTCGTTTTATAATGTCTATATTTCAATTTATAAATATCCATTTATAAATCTCTTAATATAAATCAGTTTATATTATTATTCTAAAACGTCTTAAATTTCCTTTATAATCTCATCATTTCGATTTATAAAATAATCAAATTTTATAAATCCTATATTTAAACTTTTATCATATATTCAAAAATCCAATCTAAATTATTTTATAAAATCATTAGTTCATATTTCTCAAAAATCGACTTTTAATCGTATTTCTAAAAATCAGCTTTTTTTTTAACTATATTTCACAAAAACCATAATTTTTATAACTTTAAAAATTATAACGTTTATTTATTTATAATGGATCAATTCCAAAAATATAGTATATTTTCAAAATCACTTTTAAAATCATTTTAAAATCCCAAAATCTGGGTCCAATGATGCTACACGCCAAATAGTCAATCACGACTACAACGATATCATATATCGATATGATAATCCATCAAATATCAAAATATCTGAAATAAAATAGATACTGTTGAGGAATCCAGTTGGATCCCTCCAACCTGTTTTCCTGCATCCAAAAACATTAGCACAATACCAATTTCGCTCCAGTACGAAATTATCGCGGTATATGTTCTTATTAAATATTATCCGCTTAATAACGGCGTAATAGGGTCTCATCCGCTAAACAAAAAATGCGGGAAATCAACAACTGCAATATATACATATGCCAATATATATATATTGATATTATATATAATACCAATTTCACTGTTTATGAAATATTCGCGGTATATGTTTATATTAAATAACATCCGCTTACTAACGGCGCATAATGTCTATTTTAACAATCAATAGATATCAATCATCATTCATACATGCATTCAAATATTTTAAATCTAACTATTTAAAATAAAATCGAAATCTATTCGATTGAGTGAGAAATTCTCACCTTGGTTTTAAATTCCGTTTAAGCTTTTATTTCGAATAAAATTAAACGCGCGTTTAATTTTACCCGAAATTCTCACTAACTCCAAACGACTCCAAACCAACTCCATCGCGTAGTGCTCGTCCATACGATTCCAACGCAACTGAGTTTGCATTTTTTCGACCTCGTATGAAAAAGTTATGCAATTTACAAGTTTGTACACGTTTTATATAACTTAAATCACACATAACTTTATAATTTAAACCTTCCTCAATTTCTAGCCACTGGATCCTTGCACCCCCTCATCTCCACCCTCGAACGCAACCCTTCCCTTCTTCATCTTCTACAGGCCGTCATCTCCAGGCCATCACACGCGCATAGAACCCATCACACTCAAAACTAGGGTTTGATTTTTCAACCTCAATACACAACGAAACTCGATCACAACCCCACCATGTCGAAGCTCTAAACCCTAGCTATGTTCGGCCTTAACCCCATGATGCTCGGCCTCCTCCTCTAGCGTGCGCACGTCCATGAACATCCCACGTTTTCACTCCATTTCCCATCAATCCGTGAAGCCATTCGCGATCTCCACCGTTGATCTCGTAGATCTCGTCGTGCTCTACCACTTTGTAGTTGAACTTTCTTGCTAATTCTTGATGGATCGGAAGAAATCGAGGGGGAGAGGAGAGTGATTTCTGGCCTTAGAATGATAAAGTGGCGGCTAGGTCAAATTAGGGTTTAGTTTTAGTGTTGAAATTTATGAAGGGTGAAGTGTTCTTTTATAGGAAAAGCAAGCGTAAACACTATTCATCCCGGGAATTCCGAACTCCGATTTAGACGCCGTAACCAGCGTACCTAGGGTTTATCCCGCGTTCCGGACACAATGGAACAGGTTTCGGAAGCTAATTCGGAAGTATGTGCGAGTTATGGCTACAAACGCTCAATTTAAATTAAACCGATTTAAGTCGATTTCTAGGCGTTTTAATTCGTACCGGACAAACGGTAAATCCAATTGACTTGAAATTTGAAACCTTACAATAATATCACATTATGGATCCGATGAAACTGGTTTCGTCGAATTCCGAGACTTTTTGAAAAATGGCTATTTTGACTCGCCAAATTTAAATTAAAAATAAATCGATGCGTTTCGAGCTGCCACGATCAAACGATAACTCCGATTGACACGAAATTTGAAATCCGGTAATAACTAACTATTACGGATCCAATGAAACTGGTTTCGTTCAATTCTGAGACTGTTCAAAAATTGACTATTTTACAGTCGATTATTAAATATTAAAATATTCAATTTTCACAAATTTACTTTTAATTGGATTTTAAAAGTTCTAAAATATTTCTATAACTCCAGTATGATTAAATAAAATTTTCCAAATTATTTTCAATCATTTTTAACTCAATTTTTAATTATTTCCATAATTTAACATGTTAAATTATTGTTTTAATTATCTAATTAAATCCAAAAATTCAAATAAAAATTTATTTGACTTATAAATTCACTTATTAATATTTAAAATTAATAAAATATTAAAATTTTAATTTCTAAAAATTCTGGGTCGTTACAACTTTAACTTCCAATTTCATTAACACTTAATGAATTATTTATAATCAATCAACTAACAATCATATAACAACCAAAGTATATTAATTTCAACCAAATTCCTTTGCTTTCAATTGGTTTGATTAAATTGATTTTCATCCAATTATTCAACTTTCAATAACATTAGATTTTAATGAATTAACACGTACATCCTTTATTTCATATCAACTTATTCACATTTAATTGATTAACATTCAATCCATTAATTCAATTCAATTTACAAAAGTTGAATTTCATTTATATAACTCAAGTTCATATTTATAAATCAATTCAGCTTCAAAATTCTAAAGTAAATTTCCATTTAACTTTAAATTCATTTTAATTTCAACTCATATTCATAATTATATTCATATAGTTTCACTTCTTATATATATAAGTTTATTTCACAATTGTAAATCACTTTAATTATAATTCAATTCTTATAATTCTTTTGCTTATACCATTATTCTTCAATTTAGACTATTCAAACAACCTAACAATCAACTTATATACCTTTAATAATTCTGAAAAATTATTCCTTTTATATATAAAATATAATCAAGGTAAAATTATTTCATTCACCCAATTTAAAATCAATACTGTGTCGAATTGTTCTATTCAAGTGTTTAGAAACCCCTTCGGCATAGTCTTGCGGACCACGCTGACGAAAGTTCATATACCACTCAACAAACCAACCATCACAATATAAAGCAATTTTATATTTACTAACAAATACGCTCTCATAGCTATTATTACACTCAAACTCATTCTAGAGTACTGCTGACTCTATCTCTAACGAGTAATACCCAACAGAACCATGGTTGTCGCTTAACCATAAGCTCTGATACCAAATGTAACGCACGCGGATTTTCGTTGCCGAAAAACCGGATAGTTATGGGTTTTTAAAAAGAATTTAAGAAAAGAAAAGAGAAGAAGAGAGAAGATAGAAAATAGAGAGAAAAGAAAACAGAAAATCAGAAAATAGAGAATTAGAAAATAGAAGAGAAGAAAGATAGAACGGAACGGAAAGGAAACAACAGAACAACATCAGAATCTCACAATTCGCAGCGGAACAACATATAATAGATAAATGAATAATCTTTAAACAAAGAACTACATCAGTTATTACATTACATCACATTTCATTACATCATATCATCAGAGTATACAACAACAACAAACAGTGCAGCGGAAAAAGAAATACTATATAGTAGTAATACGCCATGCCATCCATCTTGCCTCCAGCAACTCCAGAATATCCAGAATATCCTGATAAACCTAACTCTTAACTGCCCGTGTGGAAATTGGTGGGCACCCAGAGTTTAGGAAGGAAAACAATAAACTCCAAGTCAGTCATGTGACTGGTGTGAGAACTCAAAACAGTTTATTTACTTTAAAATCAAAATAGAAGAATATTTTAAATTCAATTCGCAATGCTTTTAAAAATGAGACTACCATAAGGCCTCCCGCACACACACACATGCAAACGCAGAATCGGAGGAGATTTCTCCTTATGATAGTCAAAGATGCTTGATACGCATTTAAAATAACATTTGATATTATTATTAGTGCATAATGTAGCAAAAATCATTTCAAAAATAAAGATATAAATCTTAGCCAGCATAGACATTCCGCACTTATGCCTACTATAGCTACTATGTTCAATAGCAGGTTACTGCCACATTCCATAGCAGGTTATACAACTAAAACCGTACAAGTCACGTATTGTTTCTTTGGATTTCCAACGAATGATCAGGCCAAGGAACTTCCCTTTGCCACATGGAAACGCCTCTGGCTGGACGTCCCGAGAACTTAACCAGCTCTCTGCCAACACAAGGCCGGGTTACCTTTATCACTAGGTAACTACTACATGAATATGGCATCCCCCGGTCCCATTGGACCTTTTAACCGAGCGCTCGTCACCAACAACACCACACAGTAATAAAATATAGTGTTTCAACATGAGTAAGTATCTAGGCTCCATACCATGATACCACCCTTTCCAGAAGGAAATGGACATACTCTAAAGGGAGCTACCCCTCATAACCTTGCCGCATCTTTCCTGTTTTGACCATTCACGGGGTGTGAGGCTCGACGAAGTCACGTCCACAAAAACATACTTTATACAAAAGCCATGCTTTGGGTCAACAAATGATCAACACAATGATCACAAGGATAGACGATCAAATAAACGATCCTATCACAAATAATCAACACAATGATCATTTCAGCATCACTCAGCATGTCACATTACCAAATTGGGAATATATCGCTGATAACATTCAACTACATAACCTCTGAGCTCGTACGTCTCAGAGAAGGGTGTTAAGCTAAAAGAATAAATTCTCCGCCACCAACAGAAATATATTTGAAAGAAATCGGTTTTACATCTCAATTTGTAATGTCAGACATACAATCCATACAAGTCTGTTCCGGGCTCGAACAAAACCGAAGGTACTTCTTACGACGCCCTTGCAATCCGGGTATTCACAATCCCGATCGAATTTCCCATCACTTAAGGAATCTCTATACCAGGAGCTACCCAGCGCAGAGACAATCGATAGGTCATCCTATCGCTTTCACAAATACTCGGTCTTCAACACCGATCTTCAAATGCAATTCACAACGACGTATCACATATTCGGAATGGGTTATACGACCCCATGGTCCTTTCCCGGTTAACCCGAATAGTGAGCGCTTATTCAAAAATAAGTGTGGCATTCAAATTCAAACAAATCACATCAAATACCCATTCAAAGGGAAATATTGATAGTCGGCTATTGAACTATCAATGGATATGCATACATCACCAGATTCCAAATAATTTTCCAAATTATTTACTTTCCAAAAATATCTTTACAAGATATATAGTTTCAACACTTCAAAAATAAATCAATATTTATTTTCAAACAAATTCCACTTTCTCATATAAATTCCATAATGAATTTATATTTCAAAATATCCATGCATATACGATTTCAATTATCCATTTCAATTTATCTTCAAAAAGATAAATTCTAATTATTCACTTCATATTGGAAAACATTTCCATACTTATTTATTCATAAGTAATTCACAAATCTTTTTATTTTCAACCTTGGAAAATATTCAATATACTTAAATCGAATTAAGTATATATTTCATTCTTTAAGGAAATCATTCACTTAAACATATTTATTTGGGCCAAAACGAATGTTACGTAAAACATCGTTACGACAACCCAAAATCACTAGTATAGGGATTCGAAATTAAAATAGATATATAAATCCCAATACTATTCAAAACATTTCCCTTTGGACATCATTTACTATAACAACAGTGTTATAGTCCACCATTCCCTTTTATTTCTCGAAAACGTCTATTTCAACAATGAATGTTGAAATCTATGGTTTCGAATCTCAACACATTTTAAAACATCGTTAGATCGTTTTAATTCTATTTAAAACATTCACATTCTAAACATTTCTTTAACGTATTATTCACTTATTCAAAAACGTGAATATACTACGTTAACAAATTTCATCAATTCTGTGCATTTTATTTCAAAGGATTATTCACGGTCTAAAAACGTGAATATAACTCCATACATAAGTTATAACAATTTACTTATCAAAATAAGTCATTTCGAATTTATAAAACAACGTTTATAAATTCCATTTCTATTTATTTATAAAAACTTCCTTTTTATAAATTCCTTTATTAAACTATTCCAGTTTATAACTCAATTATAACTAAAAGTTCATATTACAGGTTAAATACTTATAAAACGATTATTTTACAAAATCGTTCTTTTTAACTTCCCAAATTATAAATCTTATAACTTATAAGATCCATTCATTTATCCAAAATCATTATTTTAATAACTTAATAAATTTTATAAACCTACTGCTTATAAAATTCCATTTATAACTTCACCGTATAAAATTCTATAATTTCCATTCAATTATGAAATTCATTTCCACTTCATTCAAACACTTATAAAAACTCGTTTTATAATGTCCATATTTCAATTTATAAATATCCATTTATAAATCTCTTAATATAAGTCAATTCATATTATTCTTTTAAAACGTCTTTAATCTCCTTTATTATTTCACCATTTCGATTCATCAAATAATTGATTATTTTATAAATCCTATATTTAAACTTTTCACAATAAATTCTAAAATCCCGATTTAAACTGCTTTATAAAATCATTAACATTATATTCTCAAAAATCAGTTTTTTTAACTATTTCTCTCAAAAATCATAATTTTTTATAACTTTAAAAATTATAACGTTTATTTATTTAAAATGGATCAATTCAAAAATTATTTTATAAAACGTATACTTTCTAAAATCACTTTAAAATCATTTTAAAATCCCAAAATCTGGGTCCAATGATGTTACACACCAAATAGTCAATCACGACTACAACGACATCATATATCGTGTATGATAATCCATCAAATATCAAAATATCTGAAATCAAATAAATACTGTTGAGGAATCCAGTTGGATCCCTCCAACCTGTTTCCTGCATCCAAAAACATTAGCACAATACCAATTTCGCTCCAGTACGAAATTATCGCGGTATATGTTTTTAATAAATATTATCCGCTTAATAACGGCGCAATAGGGTCTCATCCGCTAAAAAATACGGGAAATCAACAACTGCAATATATACATATGCCAATATATATATATTGATATTATATATAATACCAATTTCACTGTTTATGAAATATTCGCGGTATATGTTTTTATTAAATAACATCCGCTTACTAACGGCGTATAATGTCTATTTTAACAATCAATAGATATCAATCAACATTCAAACATGCATTCAAATATTTTAAATCTAACTATTTAAAATAAAATCGAAACTGATTCGATTGAGTGAGAAGTTCTCACCTTGATTTTAATTTCCGTTTCAGCTTTTATTTCGAATAAAATTAAACGGACGTTTAATTTTACCCAAAATTCTCACTAACTCCAAACGACTCCAAACCAACTCCATCGCGTAGTGCTCGTCCATACGATTCCAACGCAACTGGTTTCGCGCGTTTTCGACCTCGTATGAAAAAGTTATGATTTTTATAAGATTGTACACGATTTTATTTATAATATTACAACATAACTATTTATATTTTTAACCTAACAGATCTGGGCCATTGATCACGCAGACGAGATCCAGGCCGCATTCTCCTTCTTCTTCGTGAAAATCACGAACCCCTCCAACCCATAGCGGCCACTTCTATCGTGAATTATCCCCCCTCCTCGTCGACTTCCAGAGTGATCAGCCACCACCAAACGAACGAGCGTCACGCGAGCCACCACCGCCTGCCACCACTCGAAGCTCGGTCGCCACACGTTCTCGAATTTCGTGCACGAAGCGATGACAAACGCGGCCAAATTGATGACAATCCATGCAACTAAAAACGATCACTTCCGTATGGATTTGTAGATCTCTTCTTCCTCTTCAATTTTGCTTTAGAAAGTATTCGATAATATTGAATGGATTTGAAGAAATAAATGGAAGAAAATGGGTTGTTTTCGGCCATTCATCAGGGAAGTGGCGGCCTGCGTATAGATTAGGTTTTCTTTTTATTTGTTTTATTTTTTTTTGAATTTAGGCCCTATTTATAGGAAAACGAACGACACTATTCACCCGGAAATTCCGAACTCCGATTTAGGCGTCGAAACTGACGTACCTAGGGTTTATCCCGCGTTCCGGACACAATGGAACAGGTTTCGGAAGCTAATTCGGACATCTGTGCGAGTTATGGCTGTAAACGCTCAATTTGAATTAAACCGATTTAAGTCGATTTCTAGGCGTTTTAATTTGTACCGGACAAACGGTAAATCCAATTGACACGAAATTTGAAACCTTACTATAATATCACATTACGGATCCGATGAAACTAGTTTCGTCGAAATCCGAGACTTTTTGAAAAATGGCTATTTCACTCGCCAAATTTAAATTAAAAATAAATCGATGCGTTTCGAGCTGCCACGATCAAACGATAACTCCGATTGACACGAAATATGAAATCCGGTAATAACTAACTATTACGGATCCAATGGAACTGGTTTCGCTCAATTCTGAGACTGTTCAAAAATTGACTATTTTCACTAGTCGATTTAAATATTAAAATATTCAATTTTCACAAATTAACTTTTAATTCGATTTTAAAAGTTCTAAAATATCATTCTAACTCCAATATGATAAAAAAAAATTTTACAAATCATTTTCAATCATATTTAACTCAATTTTCAATTATTTCCATAATTTAACATATTAAATTATCGATTTAAAAATCCAATTAAATCCAAAAATTCAAATAAAAATTTATTTGACTTATAAATTCACTTATTAATATTTAAAATTAATTAAATATTCAAATTTTAATTAATAAAAATTCTGGGTCGTTACAATCTTCCCCCCTTAAAAGAATTTCGTCCTCGAAATTATAAGTAAGAAAGTTACAGAATCTATTAATTTTCCAAAATTCATAGTTAAACTTCTTACAATACTTTACTAAGTTTCAAATCATACTTAGTTATCTTTTCAAAAACAACTACTATTGTTTAACTTTCAATTCCAAAATCAAAGTTAAAGTTTTCAAAAATATTCCAATTTTCTTAAATTTTTTCTAACGCCTAAAATTTTCGGAAAAATTCGCCATAGTTTCCTTTGCGCGGCTCGATCCGAAAAAAAAATGACAGTATATATATCACAAATATACATCTCATCAAGTAATGAGGCATCCCGCAGGGAAAAAATGTAAAAGTGCGATATTTAATCCGAGATATGTACCTTATATTTTATTAGCGAGCATATACGGCTAATATAGCGCTAAAGCGAGCTCCAATGCGAAGCAAACGCGATCCGCACCTACTAAACACTCAACAAACAACATGAGAACATGTATATAGATAATAGTATCGATATACAACATATAGCAACATAATAACTATACATGTCAACATATCAAATGTAAACATAACAACAAATGCAAACATAAACCAACTATCATCCATAACCAATAAATATTCATTCATATTCTCATTAATATTCAATGAAATAGTTTTCAATTTAAATCATATTTGATTCATTAACAGTGGATGTTTTTACTAACATTCATTCTCAATTAGTTTATATTCACTAATTCATATTCAAGTTGGTTCACTTCCAAATCAAATTCAATTCTATTCAAAATTTACTTAACTTCCAATTGAATTTTAATTACTTTAACTTCCAATTTCATTAACACTTAATGAATTATTTATAATCAATCAACTAACAATCATATAACAACCAAAGTATATTAATTTCAACCAAATTCCTTTGCTTTCAATTGGTTTGATTAAATTGATTTTCATCCAATTATTCAACTTTCAATAACATTAGATTTTAATGAATTAACACGTACATCCATTATTTCATATCAACTTATTCACATTTAATTGATTAACATTCAATCCATTAATTCAATTCAATTTACAAAAGTTGAATTTCATTTATATAACTCAAGTTCATATTTATAAATCAATTCAGCTTCAAAATTCTAAAGTAAATTTCCATTTAACTTTAAATTCATTTTAATTTCAACTCATATTCATAATTATATTCATATAGTTTCACTTCTTATATATATAAGTTTATTTCACAATTGTAAATCACTTTAATTATAATTCAATTCTTATAATTCTTTTGCTTATACCATTATTCTTCAATTTAGACTATTCAAACAACCTAACAATCAACTTATATACCTTTAATAATTCTGAAAAATTATTCCTTTTATATATAAAATATAATCAAGGTAAAATTATTTCATTCACCCAATTTAAAATCAATACTGTGTCGAATTGTTCTATTCAAGTGTTTAGAAACCCCTTCGGCATAGTCTTGCGGACCACGCTGACGAAAGTTCATATACCACTCAACAAACCAACCATCACAATATAAAACAATTTTATATTTACTAACAAATACGCTCTCATAGCTATTATTACACTCAAACTCATTCTAGAGTACTGCTGACTCTATCTCTAACGAGTAATACCCAACAGAACCATGGTTGTCGCTTAACCATAAGCTCTGATACCAAATGTAACGCACGCCGATTTTCGTTGCCGAAAAACCGGATAGTTATGGGTTTTTAAAAAGAATTTAAGAAAAGAAAAGAGAAGAAGAGAGAAGATAGAAAATAGAGAGAAAAGAAAACAGAAAATCAGAAAATAGAGAATTAGAAAATAGAAGAGAAGAAAGATAGAACGGAACGGAAAGGAAACAACAGAACAACATCAGAATCTCACAATTCGCAGCGGAACAACATATAATAGATAAATGAATAATCTTTAAACAAAGAACTACATCAGTTATTACATTACATCACATTTCATTACATCATATCATCAGAGTATACAACAACAACAAACAGTGCAGCGGAAAAAGAAATACTATATAGTAGTAATACGCCATGCCATCCATCTTGCCTCCAGCAACTCCAGAATATCCAGAATATCCTGATAAACCTAACTCTTAACTGCCCGTGTGGAAATTGGTGGGCACCCAGAGTTTAGGAAGGAAAACAATAAACTCCAAGTCAGTCATGTGACTGGTGTGAGAACTCAAAACAGTTTATTTACTTTAAAATCAAAATAGAAGAATATTTTAAATTCAATTCGCAATGCTTTTAAAAATGAGACTACCATAAGGCCTCCCGCACACACACACATGCAAACGCAGAATCGGAGGAGATTTCTCCTTATGATAGTCAAAGATGCTTGATACGCATTTAAAATAACATTTGATATTATTATTAGTGCATAATGTTGCAAAAATCATTTCAAAAATAAAGATATAAATCTTAGCCAGCATAGACATTCCGCACTTATGCCTACTATAGCTACTATGTTCAATAGCAGGTTACTGCCACATTCCATAGCAGGTTATACAACTAAAACCGTACAAGTCACGTATTGTTTCTTTGGATTTCCAACGAATGATCAGGCCAAGGAACTTCCCTTTGCCACATGGAAACGCCTCTGGCTGGACGTCCCGAGAACTTAACCAGCTCTCTGCCAACACAAGGCCGGGTTACCTTTATCACTAGGTAACTACTACATGAATATGGCATCCCCCGGTCCCATTGGACCTTTTAACCGAGCGCTCGTCACCAACAACACCACACAGTAATAAAATATAGTGTTTCAACATGAGTAAGTATCTAGGCTCCATACCATGATACCACCCTTTCCAGAAGGAAATGCACATACCCTAAAGGGAGCTACCCCTCATAACCTTGCCGCATCTTTCCTGTTTTGACCATTCACGGGGTGTGAGGCTCGACGAAGTCACGTCCACAAAAACATACTTTATACAAAAGCCATGCTTTGGGTCAACAAATGATCAACACAATGATCACAAGGATAGACGATCAAATAAACGATCCTATCACAAATAATCAACACAATGATCATTTCAGCATCACTTAGCATGTCACATTACCAAATTGGGAATATATCGCTGATAACATTCAACTACATAACCTCTGAGCTCGTACGTCTCAGAGAAGGGTGTTAAGCTAAAAGAATAAATTCTCCGCCACCAACAGAAATATATTTGAAAGAAATCGGCTTTACATCTCAATTTGTAATGTCAGACATACAATCCATACAAGTCTGTTCCGGGCTCGAACAAAACCGAAGGTACTTCTTACGACGCCCTTGCAATCCGGGTATTCACAATCCCGATCGAATTTCCCATCACTTAAGGAATCTCTATACCAGGAGCTACCCAGCGCAGAGACAATCGATAGGTCATCCTATCGCTTTCACAAATACTCGGTCTTCAACACCGATCTTCAAATGCAATTCACAACGACGTATCACATATTCGGAATGGGTTATACGACCCCATGGTCCTTTCCCGGTTAACCCGAATAGTGAGCGCTTATTCAAAAATAAGTGTGGCATTCAAATTCAAACAAATCACATCAAATACCCATTCAAAGGGAAATATTGATAGTCGGCTATTGAACTATCAATGGATATGCATACATCACCAGATTCCAAATAATTTTCCAAATTATTTACTTTCCAAAAATATCTTTACAAGATATATAGTTTCAACACTTCAAAAATAAATCAATATTTATTTTCAAACAAATTCCACTTTCTCATATAAATTCCATAATGAATTTATATTTCAAAATATCCATGCATATACGATTTCAATTATCCATTTCAATTTATCTTCAAAAAGATAAATTCTAATTATTCACTTCATATTGGAAAACATTTCCATACTTATTTATTCATAAGTAATTCACAAATCTTTTTATTTTCAACCTTGGAAAATATTCAATATACTTAAATCGAATTAAGTATATATTTCATTCTTTAAGGAAATCATTCACTTAAACATATTTATTTGGGCCAAAACGAATGTTACGTAAAACATCGTTACGACAACCCAAAATCACTAGTATAGGGATTCGAAATTAAAATAGATATATAAATCCCAATACTATTCAAAACATTTCCCTTTGGACATCATTTACTATAACAACAGTGTTATAGTCCACCATTCCCTTTTATTTCTCGAAAACGTCTATTTCAACAATGAATGTTGAAATCTATGGTTTCGAATCTCAACACATTTTAAAACATCGTTAGATCGTTTTAATTCTATTTAAAACATTCACATTCTAAACATTTCTTTAACGTATTATTCACTTATTCAAAAACGTGAATATACTACGTTAACAAATTTCATCAATTCTGTGCATTTTATTTCAAAGGATTATTCACGGTCTAAAAACGTGAATATAACTCCATACATAAGTTATAACAATTTACTTATCAAAATAAGTCATTTCGAATTTATAAAACAACGTTTATAAATTCCATTTCTATTTATTTATAAAAACTTCCTTTTTATAAATTCCTTTATTAAACTATTCCAGTTTATAACTCAATTATAACTAAAAGTTCATATTACAGGTTAAATACTTATAAAACGATTATTTTACAAAATCGTTCTTTTTAACTTTCCAAATTATAAATCTTATAACTTATAAGATCCATTCATTTATCCAAAATCATTATTTTAATAACTTAATAAATTTTATAAACCTACTGCTTATAAAATTCCATTTATAACTTCACCGTATAAAATTCTATAATTTCCATTCAATTATGAAATTCATTTCCACTTCATTCAAACACTTATAAAAACTCGTTTTATAATGTCCATATTTCAATTTATAAATATCCATTTATAAATCTCTTAATATAAGTCAATTCATATTATTCTTTTAAAACGTCTTTAATCTCCTTTATTATTTCACCATTTCGATTCATCAAATAATTGATTATTTTATAAATCCTATATTTAAACTTTTCACAATAAATTCTAAAATCCCGATTTAAACTGCTTTATAAAATCATTAACATTATATTCTCAAAAATCAGTTTTTTAACTATTTCTCTCAAAAATCATAATTTTTTATAACTTTAAAAATTATAACGTTTATTTATTTAAAATGGATCAATTCAAAAATTATTTTATAAAACGTATACTTTCTAAAATCACTTTAAAATCATTTTAAAATTCCAAAATCTGGGTCCAATGATGTTACACACCAAATAGTCAATCACGACTACAACGACATCATATATCGTATATGATAATCCATCAAATATCAAAATATCTGAAATCAAATAAATACTGTTGAGGAATCCAGTTGGATCCCTCCAACCTGTTTCCTGCATCCAAAAACATTAGCACAATACCAATTTCGCTCCAGTACGAAATTATCGCGGTATATGTTTTTAATAAATATTATCCGCTTAATAACGGCGCAATAGGGTCTCATCCGCTAAAAAATACGGGAAATCAACAACTGCAATATATACATATGCCAATATATATATATATATTGATATTATATATAATACCAATTTCACTGTTTATGAAATATTCGCGGTATATGTTTTTATTAAATAACATCCGCTTACTAACGGCGTATAATGTCTATTTTAACAATCAATAGATATCAATCAACATTCAAACACGCATTCAAATATTTTAAATCTAACTATTTAAAATAAAATCGAAACTGATTCGATTGAGTGAGAAGTTCTCACCTTGATTTTAATTTCCGTTTCAGCTTTTATTTCGAATAAAATTAAACGGACGTTTAATTTTACCCAAAATTCTCACTAACTCCAAACGACTCCAAACCAACTCCATCGCGTAGTGCTCGTCCATACGATTCCAACGCAACTGGTTTCGCGCGTTTTCGACCTCGTATGAAAAAGTTATGATTTTTATAAGATTGTACACGATTTTATTTATAATATTACAACATAACTATTTATATTTTTGACCTAACAGATCTGGGCCATTGATCACGCAGACGAGATCCAGGCCGCACGTTCCATTTTCTCCTTCTTCTTCGTGAAAATCACGAACCCCTCCAACCCATAGCCGCCACTTCTATCGTGAATTATCCCCCCTCCTCGTCGACTTCCAGAGTGATCAGCCACCACCAAACGAACGAGCGTCACGCGAGCCACCACCGCCTGCCACCACTCGAAGCTCGGTCGCCACACGTTCTCGAATTTCGTGCACGAAGCGATGACAAACGCGGCCAAATTGATGACAATCCATGCAACTAAAAACGATCACTTCCGTATGGATTTGTAGATCTCTTCTTCCTCTTCAATTTTGCTTTAGAAAGTATTCGATAATATTGAATGGATTTGAAGAAATAAATGGAAGAAAATGGGTTGTTTTCGGCCATTCATCAGGGAAGTGGCGGCCTGCGTATAGATTAGGTTTTCTTTTTATTTTTTTTATTTTTTTGTGAATTTAGGCCCTATTTATAGGAAAACGAACGACACTATTCACCCGGAAATTCCGAACTCCGATTTAGGCGTCGAAACTGACGTACCTAGGGTTTATCCCGCGTTCCGGACACAATGGAACAGGTTTCGGAAGCTAATTCGGACATCTGTGCAAGTTATGGCTGTAAACGCTCAATTTGAATTAAACCGATTTAAGTCGATTTCTAGGCGTTTTAATTTGTACCGGACAAACGGTAAATCCAATTGACACGAAATTTGAAACCTTACAATAATATCACATTACGGATCCGATGAAACTATTTTTGTCGAAATCCGAGAATTTTTGAAAAATGGCTATTTTCACTCGCCAAATTTAAATTAAAAATAAATCGATGCGTTTCGAGCTGCCACGATCAAACGATAACTCCGATTGACACGAAATTTGAAATCCGGTAATAACTAACTATTACGGATCCAATGGAACTAGTTTCGTTCAATTCTGAGACTGTTCAAAAATTGACTATTTTCACTAGTCGATTTAAATATTAAAATATTCAATTTTCACAAATTAACTTTTAATTCGATTTTAAAAGTTCTAAAATATCATTCTAACTCCAATATGATAAAACAAAATTTTACAAATCATTTTCAATCATATTTAACTCAATTTTCAATTATTTCCATAATTTAACATATTAAATTATCGATTTAAAAATCCAATTAAATCCAAAAATTCAAATAAAAATTTATTTGACTTATAAATTCACTTATTAATATTTAAAATTAATTAAATATTCAAATTTTAATTAATAAAAATTCTGGGTCGTTACAGCTCACCTTTCAAGGCTAGAGATATTTGACGATGAAATGAGTTAAGAATCCAGGCACGAAATCATAACAAGGTAAGATTTGAACTCGAATCGACAAACGAAGTTGATAAATAGTAATTGATGGAAATGAGTCAGAATCATCCTGATATAACTAAAAATAAATAAATATTATATCCATATATCTATTTTCTAAAATTAACATAAAATTTTAGACTCATATTTAAAAGAATATATATATATATTTCTAAAGAAAAAAAAATCCAATTATCAATTTTTATTATAAGAAATTAATACAAACAATTTATTAAAATATACAAATAACTTATACTCTTTCAAATCAACTTTATTTATATAAAATATATACCAACAAATTTTATACCAAACTTATATAAACTAGTGTGTGTGTGTGTGTGTGTGTGTATTCCTAAACAGATAATAAAATTTACATATAGCAAACAGACACAACCTAGATAAACTTATATTTTAAAATCCATACTTACATATATACATAATTTTCCCTGTTAAAAACTTATATACTGACACACAAGATCTAACATATAGGCTCTAACTAGAACTATATATATATATATATATATATATATATAACATATACCTTATACAAAATGCTATAACTATATATTTTACAGTAACCTTTATATACATATCAGTTTATAAAACTCACATACATTTTAAAATAATAGCAACTATTATATACATATTTAAAAATATATGGAAACATATTCGGGTATACAATCTATATACATATTTCATTTAAAATTGATGTTAAAACATAATAACATAAAATCTATGTATATGTCATTAAAAAATCATACTTACTGTAAATACATAGATATAAAAGTCAAAACAACTATTTACATTCAAACAGCAAAAAGAAGACAACCTTACATTGAAAACACACACACACACACACACACACACATATATGCACTGGCCTAAACACATAGATATATATAACTGCCATTAACATATATGCAATAAAACTAATAATATATATAACATATTACTTATAACTTATACAAACAGATTGTAATATATATATATATATATATATATATATATATATATATATATATATATAACAATGTTATAACTTAAACCCAACCGACTATAATATATACATATGTCTAGAATGTAAACAAATTGCTATATATACAAAGAAGGCACATACGTTTAAAATAGGAAGGGCCGAACCAAAAGGAGGTAAGCAGCATCGATCGGCAGCAGCAAGCACGCAGGGATGGATGGGGTCTTGATGGAGACTGCTGCTGTCTCGGCTTTGGTTAGGAAAAAGGAGACGATGAAATTACATGTCAGGTGGTGGAGTATGGGCATGGGTGCGGGATCGCGGTCAGTTGGTGGTGATGGCTGGGAAAAAGCGAAAAGAAAGTGGGGAGGAGGAAGAACGTGGGCAAAGGAGGATGGTCATGACGAATGGAAGAGAAGGTGGATTGGCACAATAAAAGGAATGAAATGAAAAATAGGTGCAGTTATAAAGGCTAAAAATAACCGTTTAAAATAATAAATAAAACGTATACAAATTTATATGTTTGGTTTTCGAAATGACTATAGGATGGCAACGGCTAAACGATTGATTTAGAAAAAATTAATTATAGCAATTATTTGTTGCTTTGCAGTCACGGTTCAAAGTTTGAAACGCAAAAGAAAATAAAAGTTTAGAGATCCGGTACCGATGCGGTTACCGGTTTCGCAGATTCCGATGTGTTCCGGACTTCAAAACACAGAATTGAATATACCGTAGAGATCAGCGCGATGAGGCGATCAAAACGGTATACAGATATCAGTGATAGGATCGTCCTATCAAAAGTCGATATTCGGTACCGAAAATGCTGCTAAAATGTCAGAAATAAGATAAACGGAGCAATAGAAGTCAAAATTTGAAGAAACGAAATATGACGTCTCACTCATAAGATGATTTACAAATTTAGTGTATAAAAATATTCAGGTTTGGAAAACATTTTATTACCATCAATATTAACCGTTTTAGATTTAAATAAAGTTTCACAATAAAATAAACTTCCATATTATCAGATCAAAATATGCCATTTACTATGTTTAAGTAGACGTATTCCAAATATTAAATTTTTATTTCCAAATTCAATTATTTAAAATTTTGCTGAAATTCAGTTAATTACGTTATAAAAACAATTAATATTTACGGGTCGTTACACTTTCCCCCACTCAAAACTTTTCATCTTCGAAAAGGAAGGAGATAGGAGAATAAAACAACCCGAAAGAAAAATGGATTTGAAATGTAAAATAAAACAATTCATTTAAAACCATATAAACTACCTTTATTTAAAATTGTTTATATTAACTAGTTGATTTCAATTCATTTTATTTAATCAATTAAATTTATTGTGTTCACATTTAATTGATTTCAATCCTTACATTCTTATTCAATTGATTTGTTTCCCAGTTATTAACATTTATTACAAAAATTTCACAACAAAATTTGTTTTATTTACTCATCTGTTAAATCTATTTAACCAACCATAGTTAATTCCACCTCAACATTCAACACCATTCACACCTCAATTTTTTAAATAAATTAATATTTAACAATTTGGTTTAATCCATTTTATTCATTTTTAAATTAACTCATTTATTTTATCCATTTATCTTCAGCTAGGATGATTCCACAAAAATTCGCTTTCAACTATTCCTAAGTCTAAATTGTTCTCTCAACTAGCATTTCCCCTTATTTATCTAATTCATTTCACTTAATATATATTTTGCAACATATATTACGTGTATAAATATTTATTATAACCCTATATTATTCAACAAAATTATTCTCTTTTATTTATTCAATTTACTATCCAATTTATTATTTATAAATTTCTTAACAAAATATCATTCTTTTGATATCCTATTTATTTTTCATAGTATATACTATCCAATTACATTCCTATTACATTCAAACTTTTCTAGGTAAGTTATATAAATGTTTATGGGTGCAATTTAAATACTATACAAATTTTCCTTCTATCTACAATGTTTACATTAAACCAAATTGTAGTTTGAACAATTTATTGCTTAAATTTTATTCTTGTATAACCTTTAATTATATCCTAACATCCAAGAAGACGAAAGTATCTTGATCGTGGCAGGCAACTTTTTGAATATTTTAGGTAAGTTATATATATTAGAGTGAAATTTAGTATTACAAAATAAGTTTCATTCAAATTCAATTATTTCAAGTTGTTTAAATTTCATGTATCATTTTATATATTCTAGTTATTCAAATATTTCTCTTAATTTCAACTATTAAACTATTTCTTAATATAAAACTTAAGATTCAAATTTTCAGTTTCACTTCAAACTATTTCGAAATAATATATACATATAATATTTTATAATTACATTTACACATAAGAAAATTTAAATGAAATCCATTTTTTCCTTTTCTAGAACAAAAGTGTAGCAAAGCTACTAAGGGGCCTCTCCACTTTGAGACTCTAAAATGAATGTCGATGATGCGGCCATCATCACTGAAATTATTTTCCAACGAAAAATGAAGAGAGTACTGATTTAAAACCTCTGAAATACTTTCAAATAAATAATCTATTTTATTTTTTTCTAGAACTTTGAAATTCAAATTTGAAAAACATCGAAAAATTAAATTCTCAAATCCTTCATTCTTTTCAATTTCAAATCAATTTACAAACCATGTTTTATAGTTTCATTTATTTATACTTAGTGACAATAATCAATGGTTTACAAAACAATTAATGAGAATCAAATATTATCATCCTTAACAACCAATTTATTTAACAATTATATTTTAGAAAAATTTATACTTATATATATATATATAATATAATCATACAAAATTTATACTTATATATAATATAATCATACAAAATTTATTTCATTTACCAAATTTGATAATAATATTGTGTCAGTTTGCTCTGTTCAAGTGTTTTAGAATCACTATCGATAACGTAGGCTAGAAGATTCGATCGAAGCTACAAAATTCAAACTTAACAACTCAAACAACACAACATAAAATGTTTTTATATTAATACAAATACACTCCCTCACTCGATTATTGAAGAATAAATTTCATAGCAAGGATAGAGATTCAAATACAAAGGGGACTCTCATCAAAAGAATTCTAACTAGAAGATAGGCTCGAAATGAAGATAAAATGATTAAATAACAAAAGTGAAAAGATGGATAGACTTACATATATCGCAGGCAACCTCAACCAGGTTAACCGTGACTTCAAGAATAAGATTAATGCAGAATTCTAAGGCAATCGACATCTGATCACAAGAGATAGAATTCGGGCATAACAAGAGATAGTAGAATCTAAACCAAGGATAGAGAAATCTCTAGTGAATCAATGCCCGTTACCTGTTGTAAAGGAGTTTCACCCCTTCATAAATCATAGAGTGGAGCTATGGGATGCTCCGGAATCAAGAAAACACGAATAGGGGGAGACAAGTATGGATTTTTGAAACTGAGGGGAATGTTCCAAAAGTCAAAGGAAACTGAGTCAAATAGGAAGAGATTCAAGCTTGAACGAAGGAGGTTCCGAAATTAAATTTACCATATATGCTAAGTTTTGCATAAAACTAGAGCTCTGATACTAACTGTAACGACTCGCTATTTCGCGCCATTCGCATCCGCACATGTTGGACTTGAATTACTCAAAATAACATATTGTTAATTTAAATTTGGCAAAACTCAGCATACACAGTAAATAAATAAATCATAGAATCATAGACACTTAGTATTACAATAATAAGCAGCGGAAACAAATGAATAGTAGTTCATGAAGCTCTGTATATATATATATATATATAACAAAGTCAAAACAAGATACGACAGAAGTCTCGAATACGATAGTCAAATAGCAAAATCTGAATACATCACTGGAATCAACTATATGACGGAAAGCTAAATCAATAGTTGGATCTCCAAGCGAACCTCCAAACTCCAAAGGCGAGTATCAAATGTTGTATCACTTAGTATGATCCGAACGTAAAACAAAACACAAAACACTCGAGTCAGGATTAACATTCTTATATCAATAAATCCAACTCAAGTGAAATATTAACCGAAATACAAGTAACTTAAAGGATGTTTAGGATGCCCATCCTCTAAGGATTCGTGGAACTATCTACTATGTAGTAATATACTCTATTATAATAATGTGTATAGTAAAGTAAACTATTAAAATAGCATTAAAGTGTTACCCATATCCCCCTTAACACGTTTTATATAATGTCATAGTCTATACAGATACTGTAGACTCCATCCACGAGTGGGCTATCAGGGAGCACTCCATAGGTACAACACAAAACAAACTCGAAGAAGGCGCGATAGGGCATGCGACAAGGCACTCGAGGAAATGTGTAACAACCCATAAATCCGTACCCCTTGAGTCAACGCTATTCTCCATCAATCAACTCAAGATGAACGGAAATACGAACCATTTGGGTTAAAGAAGAAAAGGTAGAAGAAGAGAAAACAAAACAACATCAGAATCTAATTATCGCAGCGGAATAAAATAGAATAGATAATAAATGATCTTTACACAAAAGAAAATACGTTTATACATTACATCATCAGAGTACACATCACAACCAACTAAATAGAAATCATAACATGCCCTCACAAAATTGAATACACAGCTAATCAACGCAGCGGAATATTTAAAACAAGTACGGAAGTATGTATCGCCATCCAGCTCGTCTCTTAAGCTCCACAGCATCCTTTCCTGTAATCTATAATACTCGGTCTGACCCGAGCAATATAGTTAAATAACACCCGAGTCAGTCTAGAATACTAGCATGAGAAAACCACACACAATTTGATTATTAAAGTTTCAAAATCCTTTTGAAAACAAAAGCATCTCATAGGACCACGCCACAAATAAACATATCAAGTTATTACCTTACGATAGCCAAAACACTTTTTATCAAATCCGTATGATATTATAATAGTATCTATAGAAAGTAAAATAGAATCTAGCTGAAATGCTTGCATCTCACGTTTCAGCAATAGTTGGGAACAATCAACACCGTACAGGCGCGTAGGGAGAATGGATTTCCAACTAATGACTAGGCACTGGGGTACCACCTGTCATAGTACGTGGCCTAGATCGCCGTACCGAGGATTACTCCCAATCCCCTACAACACAAGACCGGGACTACCCGTTACTGGATAATCCCGAGTAAGATCACCCCACGGTTGGGATCAGCAACCACACCACTAAGCCGAATAAAAGGGACATCTAGACAGGGATGACCTTACCCTAATGGGTGCTACCCACTTAGCCTCGCTGCATAACCCTTGATTTTTAAGTGTTACCTTTTTAGAACATATCCCTTAGAATGCTCACCGTCCACCTGACGATATTCTGAAAGCATTCATCCATACAAGTCCGTCCCGGGTTCGAACGGAACCGAAGGCACTACTTCTACAACATCCATTTTGGAATCACCTCAGGATTAGTAGTGACTAGCCCTTGCACTTCACTGCTCCACCTTCGAATCCAAACTCTTGTTTTCCACACGAAAACGTTCAAACCGGATCGAAGTGGTTTTCAAGAATTCAATCCCGATCTCGGTCTCTTCGAAACGATCAGCGCATTGGCCAATATTGATAGTCGGTTATTTAACTATCAAATAACATTCACAAACAACCATCAAACAATAAATAATCTTCCAAATTTTTTGTTATCCTCAAAATATCTTCACAAGAGATATTTCCACTTTCAACCCTTTTGAAAACAGTTTTCAAACCACATTCTTCTCATGGAATAAATTCCCAAATATTTACTTCCCTTGAAACACCAAGTACAAAAACTTTAGATTTTTAAAATAATTTAAAACATTTTATTATAAAATATCCTTTAAAACATTTAAATTAAAAATTATTTTAATACTTATTCAAAATATATACTTTAAGAATATTTAAAATAAAACTACTTTGTACAATATAAAACTAAATTTCTAACCTTTAAAACATAATACCAAGCCACCTTTAAATAATTACTGCTATAATAAGTTAAAAAAAATACTTACTTTAAAATTTAAACATTTAGAAATAATAAGTTTTCTAAAACATACTTTTAAACAACTTAAAACTTTTTACTTATACTTAAAAATTTGTTTTGAAAACGTACTTGGCTGTTCAGGGAAACACGCTTCTCTTTCACATCTTTTAAAAATAAATCACTATTTGTTTTTAAACAAATTTACCCGTTCCTTTAATAAATTCCCACCGTGAATTTATTCTTCCAAATATCCACTGATATATTCGGTTTACTTTTATAAACCCAGTTTATAAGTTTCATAGACTCAACTTCCTTTTAAAATTCCGATTCTAAACACTTAGAACAATTTCCAAATTTATTCCCAATTTACTCCATTTTGAAATAAATTTCTTTACTTACTCAATTTATTTCAAAATCCATTAACTTCAGATTTTATTCCTTAATTATGATTTAAAATCCTTTTTAACTGAAAATGCCAATTTCAGATTTCCAAATTCTTTCTTTGTCCTTTTCACTAAATTTAAACCTAGAATTGTTTAAAATAAATTCTTCTCTAACAACCCAATATTTTCAACCATTTGCATTCGTATATGTCGAACTTGAATTGCTCAAAATACCGCGTTGTAAATAAAATTTGGCAAATCTCAGAACATACAGTAAATAATAATCACAGAACACAGACACAGAGTAAGAAATGTGGCGGAAGTAAAAGAGATAGTAGTTCATGAAGCTACTATGTAATATATCAGAGTTAAATAAAATTCAATAGAATAAATAAAGTATAACAGAAGTCTCAAGATGATAATCAAGCATAAGCTGAATAGAAAAACATAACTGAAATAGATAAAACTAGATAAACAGATGATTTCCAGCGATTCCAAATCTCCAGAAAGTGGAATCCAAATCTGTGAATAAATGCAGCGTAAATAAAAATACAAACACTCGAGTCAGGAAAATATATACTTATATAATGTAAACCAACTCAAGTGAACTGTAGTAAGGTACAAGTAACTTAAAGGATGCCTGAGATCGCCCATCCTCTAAGGATCCGTTAAACTACTTACTATATAGTAATATTGCGCTATTATAATAATGTCTACAGTAAAACAAACTTACTTTTAAATAGCGTTCCGGGCTACCCATATCACCCTTCACACAAATAATGCCAATAGTCTATACAGTACCTGCATATCTTCTGATCGGGAGACTACGAGAAGATACTGCATAGGAACGACACAAATAGAAACTCATAGCAAAGGCTCGGTATGGTAGGTGACACGGCACACAAGGCAATGCCAGGGTAGATATACCAATTACGCACATGGGCTGGTGGTAACGCAGCAGCTACATACGCCCACCTCGGAACACACACCCAAATCAAAATCGGAGGATGGCCATCAAATCAACCACAAGTAAGAGTATAGTATCAAAGGAATGTGTCCGACCAGAGGAGCTACCCCTTTTGGCACGAGATCGCTCCTATTTTAGCCACCTTATGCCAACTCACGGGAGATGGGTCCACGTAATACACCTCAAGAACGTCGCCACCATCCTACTTTATTCTGGAATCTCTACCGCGTACACGGTTGTCAAAGTGGCTTTCGGTATCGACAGAGAGTATGCCAGATATCCGATCCCGGTCACTTTGCCAACCAATTGTTATTATAACCCGCAGTTATAACTTTTAAAATAATATTTATACTTCAAAATAGAATATCATTTCAAATCCAAATCTTTATCAAAATAAAAATTAAATTAATTCCAAACCATTTCAAAAACATCATATCTTTCCAAAACTTCCTGTCAAATCATTTCAATATATCAAAATATCATATCTTTCAAAAACTTCATTTCAAATCATTTTAATATATCATAATATCATATCTTTACAAAACCACATTCAAATCATTTTAATATATCAAAAATATCATATCTTTCCAAAACTTCATTTCAAATCATTTTAATATATCAAAATTATAATATCTTTCCAAAACTTCATTTCAAATCATTTTAATATATCAAAATATCATATCTTTTCAAAACCACATTTCAAATCATTTTATATATCAAAAATATCATATATTTCCAAAACATCATTTTAAATCATTTTAATATATCAAAATTATAATATCTTTCCAAAACTTCATTTCAAATCATTTTAATATATCAAAATATCATATCTTTTGAAAACCACATTTCAAATCATTTTAATATATCAAAAATATCATATCTTTCCAAAACTTCATTTCAAATCATTTTAATATATCAAAATTATAATATCTTTCCAAAACTTCATTTCAAATCATTTTAATATATCAAAAATATCATATCTTTTCAAAACCACATTTCAAATCATTTTAATATATCAAAAATATCATATCTTTTCAAACCACATTCATTTCAAATCATTTTAATATATCAAAATATCATATCTTTTCAAAACAACATTCATTTCAAATCATTTTAATATATCAAAATATCATATCTTTTCAAAACCACAGTCATTTCAAATCATTATTCATTTTATTCAATTTAAAATACCATTTCAATTCACATTTCAAAATAGTTTATATTGCAAATAAAATTACTTCATTTAAATCAAAAATGAAGTTATTACATTTTATAATTAAATTATTACATTTCCAAAATTTTCAACTTTAAAAGTTTATTTATTCATTTAAGTTTATCAAAACAGTGAAAATTCACTTTTCGTAGCATTTAGAAAACGATACGGAAAGTTACATTCAAAACAGTTCAATTTAACAAAAGACAGCAATTTTAAAAATGCTATAATAGGGTTTACTTAAATTTCCAATAAGCTTAGTAAAATTCAACAATTATAGCACTTACAAAAAATGCTACAATAGCCTTTAATTCAATTTAGCTTTTTAGTTCATTATCATCAACTACAGCATTTACAAATGCTGTGATATCATTTACATTACAATTAATAGCATTCCAAAAATGCAGTTAATTAACTTCAAATAATCAATATAATTTCACAACCAATTATATTTTTATTTAAACATTTTTAACTTATAAAATCATACATTTTCACATTTATAAACATCATTTAAATTTCCTTAAGTTCAGGATTTTATAAAGTTAAATTTCCATTCAAAAATCAAGAATTAATAATAATTCACTTATTAAATTCCAACATCAAATTTTAAATATATTGAATTAAATTTCAACTTAACACTTAGGTTTAAAATTTCAAAATATAACTTAATTTCATTTTATTTATTTAACTTCAAATTCACATTTAAGCCAAACTCACAAATTCCCATTTTGGTTATGTTTCAAAATTTCAACTTAAATAATCATTTCATTTCACATTTTAACTTTATTCAAAAATCACTAATATATTATAAAATCACTTTAAATTCATTTTAAATCCAAATTATAACAAATTTATCATAATTTCATATTTAATTTAATTTCCAGTTATAATTAAATCAAATTTTCCAAAATAACTTACATTCAAATTTTCTTACTTTTCCATAATTTATTTAACTTATAAATTTCCAGAAAATCAATAATACTTTACAAAAATCATTTTTAATTAATTTTTAAATCAAAATGTTATAATCTTTACAATTTCAAACATATTTTAAAATTTTAGAAAAATATATTTTAACTACGGGTCTGTATATAATTTTCTAGCCTAGGTAAAGTGATACGGGTAATATATCATTTCAACCCGTAATTTACAAAGAAAATCCAGGTTTTATCATTCAAACCCACAGTTCCAAGTAAATGAAATAAAATTGAAAATCGCTTAAGCCTATCATTTCAGCCCATAACGATTTTCTCCTATTCTAAAGTCCGTTCGGGTATGTATCATTTCAACCCATAGTGATTCTAATCTAATGGGAACTTGCAGTGTGATAAACTGATAAAAATAATAGAACAGCATAATATAACAGTAACATGTGATATAATTGGTGTTCAAGCATGGGTGAACATCATATAATCATAACATAGCAGATGTGATATGGTTATGCATTTTTACAGATCCAAAAGGGGTCAATTCACTAGTTATATATGTACATATTGTTAGGTGAGAATAACTCACTAGTTTGAGCTAGAGACACAACTACGAATGCACAAAAGGAATCCACACAAGCACGATAACACAACAAAGAGATGAGTGGAAGAGCCAAAGCATTAAATCTCTTGAATACAAGTCACACAAAACAATAATAATAACATAAGTTTTCAAATGCAAAATACGATAGAACCAACTGCACGAATCAAAGAAGAATTGCTTTGCACTTGCTTCCAACAACCTTCAGGTTCAACCATATGGTGTACTACAGGTCTAAGGCAAGATTTGGATCAGGTTTTGGTTGGGCATGGTCGACCTACACTTGATTGTTGATGGTGCAAAGGTGGATAGTGGTGAAAACAACACAACAAGGCAATATCACATGATTCAAGGCCAAAACAAGGCTCGGTCAAGGCACTAGGGTCACGGCTTGCACTGTGGGGTCCAAGGGGATGGTGTGGCCAAGAGTCTAAGTGGTGCTGGAGGTGGTGAAGGTGATGATAGTGGCGGCCATGGGTGGTGGAAGTGGATGATTGTGCTCAGCCTAGGCAAGTTTATGGAGTTTTGTTGGATTTTGGTGATGGATCAATCCACAAGGAGGCACGGCTTGGGGTTTGGTCAGAGAAGAGGTGATGATGGTGGTGTTCTCAGGTGGTGGTGGAGGCGGTAGGGGCTGGAGAGGAGATGGCCGATCCTATGAGAGAAGAGATCAAGTGCAAATCAATGTCAAACAATAAGAAGAATAAAATTAAACAAAGAAAAGAAAAAAGAAATTTCACCCAAACTTCTCAAGGCTATGGCCGAATTTTTTTCTCAGTTTGAGAAAAAGAAATGTATGTGAATGCTAAGGAAAGTATGCGGCTGGAAGTATTGAGAAGTAATGGCAAATTTATGAAAAGTTAAGTTACAAATATGAAAAGGTTAGAAGATAAAAGGCCATAGGAAAACTAAAAGTCATAAACCTTTCAAATTACCTTTAATTTATTTATATAAGTTTATATTACTGAAAATAATAATAATTTCAGTCACAAATTCGAAAATATAATAAAATATAGAATATATATAAATATTTATTAATTATATAAGGTTAAAATAAGAAAATAGCACAAAATTGCAAACTGGTCTAGAAAAATGGAAAATAAACAGAATGAACTTTGGAAAATTTATATGGACTTGTAAAAATATTTATAACAAATGGAGAGTACCTGTTCACGAGCACTTGCGACAGTAGGAGACCAAGGAGTAATAATAAAAGGCCTACCATCAAAGAAGGAAGGCTCAACCTCCAGAACACGGCGACGATCTTCGGAAGAAGTAAACTTGAGATAATACATCGAATCAAACAACTTCACCTGTAAATTGCCACTCAATTTCCAAGTCCGTCTACAAACAGAAGCGGCATCACGAAGGCAATGATTTGGTTCCAAGAAGAGCCAACTAAATAATCAGACCAATAATCCACTCCGGCCTACATAACTATTGGAGGAGGGATCATCACTCCATTCTCCTCAATAATGTCAAAATCAATAGGTGTGTAAACACCCGCATTGCATGGCAAAGATTTAAAAAGCAAAGACCAAGACATGGGTCGTGCCAGTAGGGGGGAAGAAGGACCAGGTTGAACAGGTGGCCTGGGAATACTAGGAGCTTTTTCACCAACAATTGGTTCATAATTTTCAGCAGCATTAACACAAACACCAGGAGTGCATTGTGACGAACTGGAATTATCAGCAGGATCTATAACTTTATATAGACCAGATGTACAAACGATACGCTGAGCATTGATCACATCATTTAAACCAAGCTTATTCATAACACAAGCAGAATCCACAGGGGAACACGAAAGACTTCCATTACTGTGGGGAAGAATAGACTCACTAGACACGTCAGTCGCATTTACAGCCATACCACAGACAGCTTTCGAATTCGTAGGGTGATTTTTATTCTTAGCAGAAGAAACAGTAGTCACGATCGTAGAAGCGATGACAGTGGCTACCAAGGACGAATCAGGAACAGACGCGAAAGCAACCTCCGAGTTGACGCAAGGACGAGCTACAGCAACATCGAAGGACTGCTTAGAACAACGCAGTGGAGGAAACTCATCGTTCGAGGATAGGCTTGGAGTCCCAAGGTCAGAGGGCATAGCCTTGAAAACGCGCCCAGATCTAGTCGAAGACGGTGAGAAAGAGAGCGAGAAGGGGGGAGGCAGAGGAGAAAGGGTCATAGGAAAGAGGAAGCGAACGGGGCTGGGGAAATTGTCAGGGGGAAAAAATTGAAAATGAGGACAACGAAAAAATCGATATCGCCAGTGTCGCCATTATCGCCAGTGTCGACAGTGGGTTTATTTCTCGCAAATCCCGTCTGCCCTTCAGCCTCTGATTGGTTTGAATTGGCTGGCCTGTAATGTTGGTAAACTAAAATGTTTTGATGCAAATACGGTAGCACGTGATAAATTGATGTTCGCAAAGGCTCTTATTGAGATATCACCCTCTAAGCCTCTCCCACTTCTATTCCTGTACAGCTTGCTGTCGGGCATGTAGCAGTCGTCCGAGTTCGTTATGGTTGGGTTCCTGATATTTGCTCCACCTGTCACTCCTTTGGTCATGTTGCTATCTCCTGCCATCATTCTGTGGCATCCGCGGCTGCTCCGAAGATCCCTCTGCCTCGTCCTACAGCTAGGGTCTGGGTTCCTAGGGTTGCTAAATCTGCTCTGCGCCATCCTCCTGACTCTATTCCTGTTCCTAAACCTGCCTCTCCTTTGATACCTGATGACTCGTGTGTTGCCTCTGCAGTTCCCATAGCTGCTTCATCCTCTATTGTTGTTTGGGATGAGCCCGAGAGGTGTTAGATTGATCAGATGACTGACGTGCGATTTAATCCGATGGCAGAATCCTTCTTCAGATTTGTTTATGATGATCACTTGGATCTTAGGTGCCTTTTTTACAAACCGTCTGGTGATTCTTTAGTTCTGGATTTGGATGGACCTTTTGTGAGTAAGAATGCTATTGTGCTTTCTGATACTTCTTGGGATCGTTCCTTCATATTCTCTCCTGACACTTTGGGTTACGATCCTGGTCTTGCTATCCGATTCCGCCCCTTTGCTGGTTTTTGTGGTGCAGTTCCTATTGATACTTCGGCGGTGTCAGTGGACGATGATTTTTCTCCATCTTTGGAGGAAACTTAGTCTTAGTGAGTAATGTAGTTACTGTGGCTTCTCTGCCACATACCTGTGCTGTATTTCGTTTTTTCCTAGTAGTTAAGGTGCTTTAACCTTTCTCCTGTACCTCAACTTTATTACTTACATAATAAAAGTGGACGGTCCACTATAAAACTGGCTTGCCTTGCAAAAAAAAATATTTATAACAAATATAATAACATAAAAATAAAATTAATTCTCAAGTAAATATATAAATTTTAATTTAAATATAATTTAGATAAAGAAAATAGCAGAAAATAGGAAACTAGGCTTTAAAATTTGGAAATAAATTCAATAAGCTTTGGAAAAATTCAAAAATCACTTTAAAAATATTTAAAAGTCAAAATATACATAATATAACATAAATATAAAAATTAGAATAAGATATATCAAGTACAAATATCATTTATATAAATTAAAACAATGAATATTGTTAAATAACCCTATATACACACAATATTGTAAAGGGTATAACTTTCACAATTTAAATCCAATTTCAACGAAATGAAAAGCAGTATTCATGATATTAAATATATTTTCAAAATAAAAGATAAAATTTAATAATTAAAATATTTAAATTTAAAATTTAAAAGTCAAAGTTTGACCAGTATTTTGACCACAAATCCATTTTTAGGAAAATATTCAATTTATACCTGTTTGAAATTATAATTCATATAATAATCAAAATTTTTATTTAAAAACGAAATGTTTGAAATAAAACAAGTTTAAAATAAAGCCAAATTTAAATTATATGTAAAAAATCTAGGGTTGTTACAATCTTCCCCACTCAAAACTTTTCGTCCCCGAAAAAGAACGAGGTACGGGAAAGCACAGAAAAAGATAAAGTGAAATAAGATTAAGACAAGATGACAAGGAGATTGAAATTATACCTGATAACTACTGTTATAGGTAAGTTTAACAAGGTGGAGAGTATCAAAGATTATAGAAAGATTTCTAAACAGAAAAATTATAGAAAAATGACTACACCAGCCTGAAGCAAGATAACACTAGTAAGGACAACCAAAAGATAGTTTGAAAAACAAAATAAGATATTAAGTTAGAAAGCATGGTAAGTTCAACTTAAATAATTAATTAATTTTTACACAAGTTAAATAAATCTTAACTATCTCAAATTTTATTATTTTATCTTCTAATCAAACTTAAATTAACAATTTCTAAGATCATGGATTTGAAAAAAAAAAATCATTCATTATACTCATAATGTACCTAATAAATTTAATTCTTATTTATTCCTACTTAAACTAAAATTTATTCCTCTCAATATATTTTATCATCTATGCCCTTTATACTTACTCTTATTATAACTGCTTTAATTTATTGTTAGTTCCATTAACATCATTTTATATTGTAAATTATTCAATTAACCTTTTATTCTATTTACTCCTGTTAATCATTTTATTACTAAAATTTAAGTGTATAACATTTATTTTAACCATTCAAATTTTATTTATAAAATCTTTTTTTTATATTCCATATTATCCAATTACATTGTTAATTTCTGTATAATTTGGGTAAGTTATATTTAAATGCAATTGAGAATTATACAAATAAAACTTTCAATTCCCTCATCTCAAGTTCAAATAATTTATCTAAAATTTTGATTTTCTCTTTTTATAATTGAAATGATTCTTTACGATAAAGTTTAAGAATAAAATTTCCGATTCCTCAAACCATTTAGAGATAAATAAATAGATATACATAATATGTCAAATCAAATTTAAATCATATATCTATATATAATATAAATCCAGTCTTATTTTAGAAATTCAAATCAATTAAATTTCCCAAAACAAAGCTGTAGCAAGACTACAGAACGGTCTCTTCACTTCAAAACTCGAAGATGAACGTCGATGATGCCGCGGTCATCACCGAAGTTATTTTCCAGCGACAAAGAGAAGAGCACTAATTTTACACTTTAAAATTCCTTAGAAACAAATTTCTATTAGAAAATACTTTAAATAATATACCCCTTTTAAAACTTTAAACACAAGGTTTGAAACCATCGGAAATTAAATTCTCAAATTTCTTGTTTTAAACTCATTTCAGTTCCCAAACCAATTTATAAACGGCCATTTATAAATTCATTTATAGAACAATAAATGATAAATCAAGTATTATCATTTCGAATGATTAATTTAAATCAATTTTTATGTTCCATAAACTTACGTATATCAAAATTTATTTCATTAACTAATTTTTAAAATAATATTGTGTCAGTTTGTTCTGTCAAAGTGTTTTAGAAATCCTATCGATTGCGTTGATCAAACGAACCAATCGGAAACCCAAATCAACATCAACAACTCAAAAAACACAATATAAAACAAAACATTAATATTGATTTATAAGTACAATTCAAAATGTTTGGAAGATAGATTGGAAACAAAAGACAAGATGATTGAATAACAAAATAGGGAGGTGGATAGCTTAAATAAATCGCGGGCAACCTTAACCGGGTCAACCGTGACTTAAAGAATAAGATCGATGTGGATTTTCTAGGGTAAATCTACATTCGATCTCAATAGATAGAGTTTGGAATAACAAAAGATATTAGCATCTAAACCAAGGATAGATATAAATCTCATGGTGAATCGATGCTAATTGTAAAGGAGTTTCCTCTTTACAAATGAATTTTTGAGATTGGCGGGACCACCAATTCACTATAAAGCTCATTCAAAGTGGAGGTATGGGATACTCCAGAATCAAAAGGAGATGAATAGTGAGGGACACGAATGAATTTTGGAATCACAGGGAATGTTCCAAAATTCAAATGAAATTTGAACCAAAGAGGAAGAGATTCAAGTTTGGATGAAAGTGATTCTGTAACTAAATTTACCATACATTCTAACAATTTGCCTCAAAGCCAAAGCTCTGATACCAACTGTAACAAGCCGCGCTAGTGGGGTAACGCCCACCGTAGCATACATTGGTACCTGTGTTCTGCCTTACGGCCAGCTTCTCGACTGCACCACCAACCCCCCACGGGGACATGTAGGAGTAAGAGTTAACCGTTCGCTACCAAACCATGAAGCGAGAACCCCCTATCATGGTGCACCCTCCAAGTGTAATGGCAGATACACATGTCGGACTTGAATTTCTCAAAATACCACGTTGTAAATAAAATTTGGCAAATATTAGAACATACAATAAATAATAATCACAGAACACAGACATATAGTAAGAAATGCAGCGGAGAACACAGACACATAGTAAGAAATGCAGCGGAAGTAAAAGAGATAGTAGTTCATGAAGCTGCTATGTAAATATATCAGAGTTAAATAAAATACAATAGAATAAATAAAGTAGAACAGAAGTCTCAAGATGATAATCAAGTACAAGAAGAATTGAACAACATAACTGAAATAGATAAAACTAGATAAGCAGATAATCTCCAGCGATTCCAATCTCTAGAAAGTGGAATCCAAATCTGTGAATAACTCAGGCTGACCCGAGAGTAAATAAAAATACAAACACTCGAGCCAGGACAATATATACTTATATAATGTAAACCAACTCAAGTGAACTGTAATAAGGTACAAGTAACTTAAAAATGCCTGGGATCGCCCATCCTCTAAGGATCCGTTAAATTACTTACTATATAGTAATATTGCGCTATTATAATAATGTCTACAGTAAAATAACTTACTTTTAAATAGCGTTCCGGGCTACCCATATCACCCTTCATACAAATAACGCCAATAGTCTATACAGTACCTGCATATCTTCTGATCGGGAGACTACGAGAAGATACTGCATAGGAACGACACAAATAGAAACTCATAATAAAGGCTCGGTATGGTAGGTGACACGGCACACAAGGCAATGCCAGGGTAGATATACCAATTACGCACACGGCTGGTGGTAATGCAGCAGCCACATACGCCCACCTCGGAGCACACCCAAATCAAAATCGGAGGATGTCCATCAAATCAACCACAAGTAAGAGTATAGTATCGAAGGAATGCGTCTGACCAGAGGAGCTACCCCTTTTGGCACGAGATCGCTCCTGTTTTAGCCACCTTATGCCAGCTCACGGGAGTTGGGTCCACGTAATATACCTCAAGAACGTCGCCACCATCCTACTTCATTCTGGAATCTCGACCGCGTACACGGTTGTCAAAGTGGTTTTCGATAACGACAGAGAGTATGCCAGATATCCGATCCCGGTCTCTTTGCCAACCAATCGTTATTATAACCTGCAGTTATAACTTTTAAAATAATATTTATACTTCAAAATAGAATATCATTTCAAATCCAAATCTTTATCAAAATAAACATTAAATTAATTCCAAACTATTTCAAAAACATCATATCTTTCCAAAACTTCCTGTCAAATCATTTCAATATATCAAAATATCATATCTTTCCAAAACTTCATTTCAAATCATTTTAATATATCAAAATATCATATCTTTTCAAAACCACATTTCAAATCATTTTAATATATCAAAAATATCATATCTTTTCAAAACCTCATTTCAAATCATTTTAATGTATCAACAATATCATATCTTTCCAAAACGTCATTTCAAATCATTTTAATATATCAAAAATATCATATCTTTTCAAAACCACATTTCAAATCATTTTAATATATCAAAAATATCATATCTTTTCAAAACACATTTATTTCAAATCATTTTAATATATCAAAATATCATATCTTTTCAAAACCACATTCATTTCAAATCATTTTAATATATCAAAACATCATATCTTTTCAAAACCACATTCATTTTAAATCATTATTCATTTTATTCAATTTAAAATACCATTTCAATTCACATTTCAAAATAGTTTATATTGCAAATAAAATTACTTCATTTAAATCAAAAATGAAGTTATTACATTCCAAAATTTTCAACTTCAAAGTTCATTTATTCACTTAAGTTTATCAAAACAGTGAAAATTCACTTTTCGCGGCATTTAGCAAAGGCTACGGAAAGTTACTTTCAAAACAGTTCAATTTAACAAAAAATGGCAATTTTAAAAATGCTGTAATAGGGTTTACTTAAATTTCAAATAAACTTAGTAAAATTCAACAATTATAGCACTTACAAAAAATGCTACAATAGCCTTTAATTCAAAATACTGCGTTGTAAATAAAATTTGGCAAATCTCAGAACATATAGTAAATAATAATCACAGAACACAGACACAGAGTAAGAAATGCAGCGGAAGTAAAAGAGATAGTAGTTCATGAAGCTACTATGTAAATATATCAGATTTAAATAAAATACAATATAATAAATAAAGTACAACAGAAGTCTCAAGATGATAATCAAGTACAAGCTCAATAGAACAACAGAACTGAAATAGATAAAACTAGCTAAGCAAATAATCTCCAATGATTCCAATCTCCAGAAAGTGGAATCCAAATCTATGAATAACTCAGGCTGACCCGAGCGTAAATAAAAATACAAACACTCGAGTCAGGACGATATATACTTATATAATGTAAACCATCTCAAGTTAACTGTAATAAGGTACAAGTAACTTAAAGGATGCCTCAGATCGCCCATCCTCTAAGGATCCGTTAAACTACTTACTATATAGTAATATTGCGCTATTATAATAATGTCTACAGTAAAATAAACTTACTTTTAAATAGTGTTACGGGCTACCCATATCACCCTTCACACAAATAATGCCAATAGTCTATACAGTACATGCATATCTCCTGATGGAGAGACTACGAGAAGATACTGCCTAGGTACGACACGAATAGAAACTCGTAGTAAAGGCTTGGTATGGTAGGTGACACGGCACACAAGGCAATGCCAGGGTAGATATACCAATTACGCACACGGGCTGGTGGTAACGCAGTAGCCACATACGTTCACCTCGGAACACACCCAAATCAAAATCGGAGGATGGCCATCAAATCAATAACAAGTAAGAGTATAGTATCGAAGGAATGTGTCCGACCAGAGGAGTTACCCCTTTTGGCCCGAGATCGCACCTGTTTTAGCCACATTATGCCAACTCACGGGATTTGGGTCCACGTAATATACCTCAAGAACGTTGCCACCATCCTGCTTCATTCTGGAATCTCCACCGCGTACACTGTTGTCAAAGTGGTTTTCGGTATCGACAGGGAGTATGCCCGATATCCGATCCCGGTCTCTTTGCCAACCAATCGTTATTATAACCCACAGCTATAACTTTTAAAATAATATTTATACTTCAAAATAGAATATCATTTCAAATCCAAATCTTTATCAAAATAAAGATTAGATTAATTCCAAACCATTTCAAAAACATCATTTCTTTCCAAAACTTCCTGTCAAATCATTTCAATATATCAAAATATCATATCTTTCCAAATCTTCATTTCAAATCATTTTAATATATCAAAATATCATATCTTTTCAAAACCACATTTTAAATCATTTTAATATATCAAAAATATAATATCTTTCCAAACTTCATTTCAAATCATTTTAATATATCAAAAATATCATATCTTTCCAAAACTTCATTTCAATCATTTTAATATATCAAAAATATCATATCTTTCCAAAAATTCATTTCAAATCATTTTAATATGTCAAAAATATCATATCTTTTCAAACCATATTTCAAATCATTTTAATATATCAAAAATATCATATCTTTTCAAAACCACATTCATCTCAAATCATTTTAATATATCAAAATATCATATCTTTTCAAAACTACATTCATTTCAAATCATTTTATTATATCAAAATATCATATCTTTTCAAAACCACATTCATTTCAAATCATTATTCATTTTATTCAATTTAAAATACCATTTCAATTCACATTTCAAAACAGTTTATGTTGCAAATCAAATTACTTCATTTAAATCAAAAATGAAGTTATTACATTTTATAATTAAATTATTACATTTCCAAAATTTTCAACTTTCAAAGTTCATTTATTCACTTAAGTTTATCAAAATAGTGAAAATTCACTTTTCGCAGCATTTAAAAAATGCTACGGAAAGTTACATTCAAAACAGTTCAATTTAACAAAAGATAGCAATTTTAAAAATGCGGTAATAGGGTTTACTTAAATTTCAAATAAACTTAGTAAAATTCCATAATTATAGCACTTATAAAAAATTCTACAATAGCCTTTAATTCAATTTAGTTTTTTAGTTCATTATCATCAACTATAGCATTTACAAATGCTTTGATATCATTTACATTGCAATTAATATCATTCTAAAAATGCATCTAATTAACTTCAAATATTCAATATAATTTAACAACTAATTATATTTTTATTTAAACACTTTTAACTTATAAAATCGTACGTTTTCAAATTTATAAACATCATTCAATTTTCCTTAAGTTCTGGATTTTATAAAGTTAAATTTCCATTCAAAAATCAAGAATTAAAAGTAATTCACTTATTAAATTCCAACATTAAATTTTAAATTCATTGAATTAAATTTCAACTTAACACTTAAGTTTAAAATTTCAAAATATAACTTAATTCCATTTTATTTATTTAACTTCAAATTCACATTTAAGACAAACTCACAAATTCCCATTTTGGCTATGTTTCAAAATTTCAACTTAAATAATCATTTCATTTCACATTTTAACTTTATTCAAAAATCATTAATATATTATAAAATCACTTTAAATTCATTTTAAATCCAAATTATCATAAATTTATCATAATTTCATATTTAATTTAATTTCCAGTTATAATTAAATCAAAATTTCCAAAATAACTTACATTCAAATTTTCTAACTTTTCCATAATTTATTTAACTTATAAATTTCCAGAAAATCAATAATACTTTACAAAAATCATTTTTAATTAAGTTTTAAATAAAAATATTATAATCTTTACAATTTCAAACATATTTTTAAAATTTTAGAAAATTATATTTTTACTACGGGTCTGTATATAATTTTCTAGCCTAGGTAAAGTGATACGGGTAATATATCATTTAACCCGTAATTTACAAAGAAAATCCGGGTTTTATCATTTCAAACCCGTAGTCCCAAGTAAATGAAATAAAACTGATAATCGCTCAGGCCTATTATTTTCGCCCATAACGATTTTCTCCTATTCTAAAGTCCGTTCGGGTATGTATCATTTCAACCCATAGTGATTCTAATCTAAAGGGAACTTGCAGTGTGATAAACTGATAAAAATAACAGAACAGCATAATATAATAGTAACATATGATATAGGTGTTTAAGCATGGGTGAACATCATATAATCATAACATAGCAGATGTGATATGGTTATGCATTTTTACAGATTCAAAAGGGGTCAATTCACTAGTTATATATGTACATATTGTCAGGTGAGAATAATTCACTGGTTTGAGCTGGAGACGCAACTACGAATGCACAAAAGGAATCCACACAAGCACGATAACACGACACAGAGATGAGTGGAAGAGCCAAAGAATTAAATCCCTTGAATACAAGTCACATAAAACAATAATAATAACATAAGTTTTCAAATGCAAAATACGATAGAATAAGATAAAATCAACAGCACGAATCAAAGCAGAATTGCTTTGCACTTGCTTCCAACAACCTTCGGGTTCAACCATAAGGTGTACTACAGGTCTAAGGCAAGATTTGGATCAGGTTTTGGTTTGGTATGGTTGGCCTACACTTGATTGTTGATGGTGCAAAGGTGGGTAGTGGTGAAAACAACACAACAAGGCAATATCACATGATTCCAGCCCAAAACAAGGTTCGGTCAGGGCACTATGCTCACGGCCTGCACTGTGGGTCTAAGGGACTGGTGTGGCCGAGAGTCCTGGTGGTGCTGGAGGTGGTGGAGGTGATGATAGTGGCGGCCATGGGTGGTGGAAGTGGATGATTGTGCTCGGCATAGGCAAGTTTATGGAGTTTTGTTGGATTTTGGTGATGGATCAATCCACAAGGAGGCACGGTTTGGGGTTTGGTCAGAGAAGAGGTGATGATGGTGGTGTTCTCAGGTGGTGGTGGAGGTGGCAGGGGCTAGAGAGGAGGTGGCCGATCCTATGAGAGAAGAGATCAAGTGCAAATCAATGTCAAACAATAAGAAGAATAAAATTAAACAAAGAAAAGAAAAAAGAAATTTTACCCAAACTTCTCAAGGCTATGGCAAAAAATTTTCTCAGTTTGAGAAGAAGAAATGTACGTGAATGCTAAAGAAAGTATGCAGCTGAAAGTATTGAGAAGTAATGGCAAATTTATGAAAAGTTAAGTTACAAATATGAAAAGGTTAGAAGATAAATGGCCATAGGAAAACTAAAAGTCGTAAACCTTTCAAATTACCTTTAATTTATTTATATAAGTTTGTATTACTGAAAATAATAATAATTTCAATCAAAAATTCTAAAATATAACAAAATATAAAATATATATAAATATTTATTAATTATATAAGGTTAAAATAAGAAAATATCACAAAATTGCAAACTGCTCTAGAAAAATGGAAAATAAACAGAATGAACTTTGGAAAATTTATATGGACTTGTAAAAATATTTATAACAAAGATAATAACATAAAAATAAAATGCATTCACAAATAAATATATAAATTTTAATTTAAATATAATTTAGATAAAGAAAATAGCAGAAAAAAGGAAACTAGGCTTTAAAATTTGGAAATAAATTCAATAAGCTTTGGAAAAATTCAACATCACTTTAAAAATATTTAAAAGTCAAAATATAAATAATATAACATAAATATACAAATTAGAATAAGATATATCAAGTAAAAATATCATTTATATAAATTAAAACAAAGAATATTGTAAAATAACCCTATATACACACAATATTGTAAAGGTATAACTTTCACAATTTAAATCCAGTTTCCACGAAACGAAAAGAAGTATTCATGATATTAAATCTATTTTCAAAATAAAAGATAAAATTTAATAATTAAGAATTGATATATTTAAATTTAAAATTAAAAGTCAACGTTTGACCAATTTTGACCACAAATCCATTTTTCAGGAAAATATTCAATTTATACCAGTTTGAAATTATAATTCATATAATAATCAAAATTTATATTTAAAAATGAAATGTTTTAAATAAAAAAGTTTAAAATAATTTAAAAATGAAATAAAGTTAAATTTAAATTATATGCAAAAAATCTAGGGTTGTTACATCTTCATTCCTTTACATTGTATCACTTAAGTTTTAAAATTCATAATTATTCTATTTGTTCAAAATCCCCTTTCCATACTCGGAACTTATTTATTAGAATTTTAAAATCACTTTCATTCTTTTCCAATTCGTTCTTCAATTTATCCCAAATTTTCAATAGCCATTTCAATTACAAATTCTCTCTTTTATCTTTCTTTTCAAAAATCTAATCTATATATTTTTGTAACATCCGCGGATTTTAGCCCAATCTAATTTGATAATTGAATTAATTTTTGAAATTAAATTATGAATTAAATTGGTATTTCCCCAATTAAATAGATATTTATTTGTTTCTAAATATAAATAAGAATTTGATTTGGAATTTGAAATAACTAGATGGTGAATGGAATATAAATATATATATATATATATATATATTTTTGATTGTTCACTCACTTATAAATACAAATTGATTATAAATTTGATTCTTGAAATTGAAATTCAATAATAAATATTTTATAAATAAATTAGATTTAAAATCTCTATATATTTGAAACTAAATAAAATTTTATTTTCTAATTTTAGCAAATATATTTTTGATTTGAAAGTTATATTTTGAATTTAATATGGTAAATTTTTGAATGCAATTTAAAGGATAACTTCCAAGATGAGATTAAACAAGGTTAAATAAATGTTTTAAAAATATACATATGTTTTGGAAATTAATAAGGTAAACATTTAAATAAGTATAGTAACTTAGACTTGGATTTAAAATACATTTTCTTTTAAAGAATGAATAAATATAGTTGTATATTTATAAATTTAAAAATGTAATACATATGTTAAGTTATAAAACATAAGAGATAAATTGATTCAAAAATCTTAAAATGAAAAGGGTTTAAAATAAAAATTATAAACTAAATCAAGACAAGGTTTAAAACACAATTTGTAAATAAATTTATGGAAAGGGACTTAAACATAATATTAATTATCCTTAACAAGTGTAAGATAGAGAGTTTATGGATTTTACAAGTGTAGATTAAAGAATAACATGAACTAACAAGTGTAAACAAAATAAACCATGTGGCACATTTGTTTTAATAACATATAATTAAAAGAAAAATAGGTTGCTCGTATTTTTTCCTCTCCGTCATTTCTAAAAAACAAAAGAAAATCAAAGAAGCAAGTTTCAAATTCAAAATCAGAGAAATCAAGTTTAAAGCAACCACAAACATGGAAAACAAAACAACAAACCAGAAATGTTAACCGGTAAAATAAAAGCAAAAAGGCTTCAAACAAATCTACTTAAACTTCAATCTGAAACAAGCCTCAAACCTGGAAACAGAAATAAATCAGTCAAAACAAAATTGAAGCAAGAATACAGTTCAAAGAAAATCAAACCTGGAATCAAAACAGAGTGCAAATCAAAACAGCTTCAGCAAAATCATTTTCAGTTTGAAAATGCAAAAGTAAAATTTAACTCAAACAAGTTGGACAGAAAGCAAAACTGGAAACCCAAAACAAATGCAAGGATCGGATCTATTTCAACTTAAAAACCATCAAAAGCATCAGATCAAAGATCAAAGTTTCAAGCTTCCAGTTTTCAAATGATCAACTTCCAGTTCCAGGCCCGAAATCTATTCCTCTGTCCTCTGTCTTCATTTTTAAGGTGAGCAAACTTGCCCTAAATCTATACTTATGTCTTGATGTTGTGAATGATTTTTGAAGTAAAATAGTGGATGTTATTCTGCATGTATGAGTATATGTATCCATGTGTGTATCTGAGCGTGCTTGTATATGAAAAGAAGACAAAGAAAAGAAAGCAACATATCTCTGTTTTAATAATAGGTTGACAAAGTACAAGAGGAAAAAAAATCATATCTCAAATTATATAAAGAATTAAGCATTGATCTCTAAATGAAAAATTATCATGACAGTGTAATACAAATTTTAAAAATAGTTTCAAATGTTTTTATGCAACGAATATTTTAAAATTTTAAAATTACAGTGATAAATAATTTTTTATCAGAAATCCAAGTATCAAGATTTTAAATTGCAGTTATATGTTTGGATTTGCATTTGAATATTATGAATTTTGATGACAATATCAAGTTTTTTAGATAAGAATTCATTGAGAAATTGCGAGATGATCGAGATATGGGTTTTGAGAAAAATCCGGTGATAGACGCATGTTTGGGTGTCGAGATTGTTTTCAGAGATGATGGGATGAGTGTCGAATTCGAGAAAAATACGAGATGATTTTATAATTCATCGTGGTGGGTGATTGAAGTTGACTTAAGGTTTAACAACCCAGTTTGCCAATGAAGTACGAGGGGGTGATTCGTCGTCATCAGGGCGATTCAAATCATCAGACCGGGGAGAAAGAAGGAGGAGGCTTTGGCGCATCTCTAGTCGAAGCGGCATGGATGGTCGGGGTTAGGTTCGTCGTCGCGGCGAGGATTCATTAACCTGGTTGGCTTCAGATTTTTGGTCGAATAGCTCGATTTCGTATTGATGGTTTTTTGAATTTTCCGAGTCATCGTGGTGATTGACGATGTCATTGCCGATGTAATGGTGGCTATGGCAACGGACGAAAGGCGTTCTGATGACGGTGCACGTGCACGTGCATTGTACTGTGCATATTTGCCTGGGTTACTTGGCTGTTTGAAGAAGACGATGGCTACTCGGGCTCGTGTGCTTGCAAAAGATCGTTTGGCTTGAAGCAGTTTTAAGAATGGTTTGACTTGGGTTGTTGCTCGAGAGGAATTGGGTATGGCTCGGGTAAAAACAAGTTTTACTCGGGTTTGTTAATGTAATACGAAAAGCAGTTTCAAACTTCAATGAAAAATCGAGTTAAACGATTTGTTAACCATTTTTTCCAAAGTAATTAATGTCTACTAAATTTGGAATCTATTAATGGTTTGAAATAATATTATTGTGAGTTTAAAGTATTTTAATAGATACAAAGCTACTATTTATAAGTTTATTTTCAATAAACTTAACAATTAAGAGGTTAATTGAAAAGATAAAATGTTTTTGGTTGATAATTAACTTAAAAATCTAAGTTAATGTATGAAATAATAATAACAATTTTGCTTTTAAAGATTAAATGTTTTTTAAGAATTGATAAATAATTACTTTGTGTAATTAAATCAAAGCTACTTACTTAGTGTAATCACATTTAAGGATAATTAATTTATTAAGGTTAATTGATTATTTTAATTAATTAAGGATAACTAATTAAAGTGATAATTAATTAAAGGTAAATTTATTTATGAAAGTGATTAAAGAATGATTAATTATAGTGGTTTGTATTTAATCAATATCAGTTAACCAGGATTAGTAAATTATTCATAAGTAGTTAATTTGATCGGATAATTGATTAATTTTACTTATGGATGTTTGGATTTTATGAAATGCTTTGAATTGTTGGGTATTCTTGATATTTGATGTTTTGCGTTATGAATTATCCTGCTTTGTGCTGAGCTGTGATATCTGTGATGAATATACTGATGTGTGAATATGAAAAACCCCGTTGCCCATAAAACGGCATTTGAATTTCGATGCGACAGGGAGTCGGATTCCAGTTGGTTATCCGAAACCCACATCGAATCATAATGGTGAATCTTTGTAATTGATAAATTTACTTTATCTATGAATAAGGATAAGCATCGTAGATTATACCGCTTATCGATATTGCTATACTTGAATCTGTGATGATTGATGTTGTTGCACTATTGTGTGTAAAACCCCTGGACTACACTATACACACACAAATATGGATTTCACGAGGAAATCGGTTAAGTCTCAGATTTTTGAAATGGTTTTAAGTTGAATTTTGAATTCAAAGGGATTGGAAATGGAATTGGGTTAAAAGTGAAAAGCTTTTGAAAAGGAGTTTTAAGGATAAAAGTTATTTTGAATAACTTGATAAAGTTTTGAAATTTAAAATAGTCAAATTTGAATTTGAATTCTAGATTAGAAATTTAATTCTATGTTTGGAACTTATGATTTAAAAAAGATTTTACAGGTTATAAATGTGTTTATATGAATTTTTGAACTATTTTAAAGGTATTGTTTTGGGAATTTGAATTTAACCCAAGTTCTATATTTGAAAGGTTTTAACTTGTGCAAATGTAATTGGATTTTTCCAAGACAAAAACCCTTGGTTTTCAAATGATAATGGCTTTCAAATATAAAAAAAGAATTTCCAAAATGTGTTGAAAAGATTTCAAGTTTGAAATAGAATTATTTTGAAAGCTATAAAATGAGTCTTTGATTTAAAGACCGGATGAGTTAATCCAATTTGAAATTGAATTGTTTTGGAAAGGCTATGAATAAATCTTTGTGAAAGATTGGTGAACCTTGTTTTAAACTGAAAGAGCTCTTAAAAGTGAATCTTTTGTTTAAAAGATTTAAGTGTGGAAATTGTTTAAACCATTGAAGGTTTTAGAAATAAATCTTTTTAAAAGATTGGAAATGGAAATTTGTTTTAACCATTTGAATGAAAGGTTTTGGGCTTTAAGCTGTGATTTAACTGAGGCCCCAATATCCATATGTTCTTTTAATTTTGCGCTCATTATTTGGTTTAGCCGAGAAAGGACCTTGTGTCATATAACCCATTCCAAATAATGATAAAACGTTATGGATAACATTTGAAGACCGATGGTGAAGACTGGATACTTTCTAAAGCGAAAGGATAGCTCGTCGAATGTCTCTGCACCGAATGGCCCCTGGTATAGAGATTTGAGCACCCTTTGTGATGGGGAGTCTGGACGTTATTAGAGATTATCCAGATTGCAAGGACTTCTTTGGAAGTGCCTTCGGTTCTGTTCGAACCCGGAACAGGCTTGTATGGATGTGTGTCTGACGTTACACTTTGAGATGTAAAGCTGGTTTCTATCAAATACATTTCTGTTGGTGGCGGAGAATTTATTCTCTTTGCTTAACACCCTTCTCTGAGACGTACGAGCTCAGAGGTTATGTAGTTGATGGTTACTAGTGATACATTCCTAATTTGGTAATGTGGCATACGAAGTGCTGCTGATCATTTGTTGATCGAAGCATGGATTTTTTGAAATGTGTAGCTTTGTGGACGAGGCCTTGTTGAGCCTCACAAACCGGTAATGGTCGAAACAGGAAAGATGCGGCAAGGTTTCAGGCGTAGCTCCCTTATGGTATGACCATTCCTTCGGGAAAAGGGTGGTATCATGGTATGGAGCGTAGATACTTACTCATGTGGACACTGTAGTATATTTATTACTGTGTGATGTTGTTGGTGTAAAGGGCCCTCGGATAAAGGTCGCAAACGATCGGGGGTGGTTTATCTTAGGTTTTACTTCCCGGGAAGGGGGTAACCGGTCTTGTGTTCGCAGAGAGCCGGATAGGTTCTCGGGGCGTTCCTCCAGAGGCGTTCCCATGTGGCAATAGGAAGTTTCTTAGCCTGACCATTTGTTGGAAATCCAATCATCCAATTCGTGCCTTGTACGGTTTTAGTTGTAGAACCTGCCATCTAATGTGGTAGCTATAGTAGGCATACTATAATGGCACGTATGCCGGCTAAGATTAATATTATACTTTCAAAAATGTTTTCCACACTATGCACTAATAATAATATCAAAGAGTTTTCTCGTATAAAGAATATTTGACTATCATAAGGAGAAATCTCCCCCAAGTGTGCGATTGCATTGTGTGTGTGCCGGAAGGCCTTATGGTAGTTTCATTTTCCAAAAAGAATTGCGGATTTCAATTTAAATTCTTTTGTTGTTTCTTAAAAGATAAAATGTTTTTGTTTTCTCATACCAGGCCCATGACTGACCCGGAGTTTATTGTTTCCTTTCTAAACTTTGGGTGCCCACTATTTTCCACACGGGCAGTCTAGAGTTGGGTTTTCAGATAATCAAGTAATAGGTGTAGATTCGATAGCCTTCGAATTCTTTGGATTGGTGCTTTGGAGATGGAGAGTTCAAGCATTGGAGTTCTCTTCTGAAGACTATTCTTTCTATTGAAGATGTTCTTTCCGCTGCTATTTCTTTCCGCTATTGTATATGTCACTCTGATATTGTTGAGCATTATTGATATCATTGTTTTATATCTGGATATTGTATCAATGTTGTATATATTGATATTCATTTATTTCTTCTGCTGTGTTGTTATACTTAATGTGTTATAAGCTCCGATGAACCAGATTGGACGTTTGGATCTGCGGCATTTGAATATGAGTGTCGTATTCGGTGCCGATTTTCGAAGGTCGCGTCAGGATCGTTATAGTTGGTATCAGAGCTGAAGGTTGAAACTTTAGCTCAGAAGTATAACACATTAAGTAACTCATTAGAGATAGGATGAAGTATACCCTAGAATGATTATATCCCTAAGATATCCGTCCGTATGCCTCGATAAATTCTCTTACTATCCATTGATAGTGAGTATGAGTGCAAGAAGAGGACGAGATAGGGGACATGAGAATACGACTACAAATGGTCGGTACCCTGCAGTAGCGGAAACAATTTTCTATCAATTTCTTTGATCATCGTCTCTTTTCAATTATTTGATGGTTCCTGGCTGCCCTAGGAAGAAGCTTTGATTTTGCACGGGACATAAACTTCAGATGGGCCAGAATTGTTTGTTTGGACGAACTGTTTTCTTTGATTGCTATGGTTGATAGGTATATTTTGGTTGTTTAAACTAAAAGTTTTGGGATTGTATCCATAAATCTGTCTATTCTTTGGGGGATTCCGACATGAGCTCGGAATCCATACCCAATGTTTGAGAATTATGGAAGATTAAATTCATTTATTTGTTCTCTTGGGTCTCAATATATTCTACGAAGGGTTAGTTATCCTTTGAACTAATCTATACCCATGTATATTCATAGATCTGGTGACCCGAGTGTCTTGTATTGAATGAGTTCGTTCTCATAATTATTAGTGATATTCTGATTTGGTAAGCCTAATGCAGAATAGATATCCAGTTTGATTTGGAAACTGTCTCTCTGTCTTTGTGTATCCATCCTTTGTTGTCTCCCTACTTTCAAATTTCGAGGACGAAATTTTCTTAAGGGAGGGAAATTTGTAACATCCCCGGATTTTAGCCCGGTCTAATTTGATAATTGAATCAATTTTTGAAACTAAATTGTGAATTAAATTGGTATTTCCTGTTGAATATGCGCTTATATGTTTTTGTTTGATGATAATAAACATATATATTCATTTAAATGTATTTGGTAATGTACTATTTTGTTTTTCATAGACTAAATAAATATTTGTTGAATAAAATAAATTACACAGAATTTGAATTTGAATTCAAACAGAACAAGTTACACAGTTTTTGAATTCAAACGAATATTTTATTCAAACGAATATTTATTACAAACTTGAATAGTACAAATTCATGCTCTCACTATACATATACATTTCTGATTACATCACGATTACATCACAAATATTTTTACATTGATAACCTCACTACATATCACTCACACTCGTATTTTGTCGTCAACTGCATTCCGGTTTGAATCCAGCATCTGAGTAATCTGCAAAAATATTTTCAAACGCAGTAAAATTGAAAGAGAAATATTTTTGAAATTTGAAAGAAACGATGATTTTGAAAACATTGTTTGCCTCAGTTATTTGGGTTGTTCGTCATCATTTTTGACTGTGCAATATCTGTGCATATCAGTATTTTTATCAGGGACAGGTAACTATAAGTGGCTGCAGTACACACGTGTACATTCGTATACGTGTGCACTGCCTCGCCAACTCGTGTACAAAAAATCAAACAAAAGCACAGAAATCAAAAACAAAGTCAAACCCAAGATAGGTTCAACTCAAGGCAAATAGACAAAGCAATTGACTACAAACAGTTCAAGACTAAAGCCACTAACAAATGCAACAGCAACACGACCAAGTATGGAGTGTACAAATGCAAATGTCCAAACTACAACATCAAAGTGTAGTGCAACATGAACCAACTTCAAGAGGTATCACTAACATATACTACAGGGATGAACACATGAGAATGGACAAGGCACAAATCAAGTCCAGCTACAAGTTGCAGACTCAAAACAAACATGACACCAAGCTACAAACTCAAATGCAAACAGGAATAAAATATATACAATGCAAATGTATGCAACAGTGTGATAGATCAAGTGAGCACACTCATATGAACAAATGCAAAGAACAGTGAAGCATGCACATAGGCCACCAGTGAAACAAAGTAATATATACATGAACAAGTGTAGCATCTGTTACAGTGAAAAAGCTCAAGTCAAGATGGAGTTACAACAACACATCAGAGTGAAACATTTGAGTTGCAACATGAATGAAAAGAACCAGACACAATAGTGCACAAGTACAAGAAACTTGAATTCAATTGCAACAACTCAATGGACCAAACTGCAAGTACAGGAGGCAACTCAATAAAAACATGCTCAGGTCAGAGACAACACAGTGAAAGTTCACAAGTGCAGACACATAGAGCAGTCATAATGAAACTGCAGTGAAGACCTGAAGGCAACATGAAGAAATATACATGCACCAGTGATGAAAGCTACAAGATACACAAGTTTTCCAGTGATACAAATGCAACACAGTGAGAACAACAATGAATACTGCAACATGACCAATTGTCAAAACTGCATCAATCACAAATGCAATGCAAGTGGAGTAACGGGTGATACTGTAACAACAAACTCAACCAAGACAAGTATTGCAGTAATGAATGCATCACATACACAACATCAAAGTGACACAAATGTAGAACTGACAAATGTATCAACTCAACTACAGCCAGTGCCGACATGAACAGAAGTTCTGAATCAACAATGCAGACACAAGTCAGTTACAACATGAAACAAGACATGAAGACAGTTCGAAGAAGACTACAATATCAAGTACATGAAGACCAACGTCACAGTAAACATGCAGATGAACAGAAGATAGTGAGCATATATTTTTGTATAAAATGCAAAGTTCAGATCTACAGAATGGGGATGAGCTCGACCGAGTAAAGTATGCAGCAGAGATGATCGAAGTTAAATATAAATCGAAGTCAGAATTTGATGAAACTCAAATTTGTAATCTTTGAAATAGTCAGCAAAATTAAAAAGGGAAAGTGTCTATTACAAGAAGGATTGAACGTTCTCAAAACAAAGCCGTATGAATCAAGTAAGTAACGAATGCATTAGGAAAGTCGTGTGCATCACGAAAGTGAATTTCAGGAAAGTATCGAGTTAATTAGTGTAATCAAATTCATATAAATTCAACCCGAAGGTATCATCATCAAGCAAGTGCTTCAATTCACAATCGAACTATCAATCGAAATCCCAATCTATCATCATCAGCATCGAAAAAGAGCAAGCAATCAAACAAGCAACAAAAGAAACAACATACCAAAGAGTCGATTGCTGAAGTAAGACAGAGAAGGACCAAATAGTCATCAACGAATAGAAGAAACCGAAGCCGAACCCTAGTTTCTCAAATCAAGAGAACGAGCAAGCCGAGCAACGCAATCTCAAAGTCAACCAAATCATCAGAGAACGAGCGCGAGCAACATCAGAGGAATCGAATATTGAAAAGCCCCAATTATGGATCGCAAGCCCTAATTTCAGAACGAACAAAACAACAAGAGGCCGCCATTTTTCTTCTCAAAAGCCAAAGTGGATCGGGTTAATAAAAACAAGGGGCCGGCCTTGTTTTTTTTATAAAAGGACTTAAGTTTTTGTTTAGGGTTCAATTAAAAAAAGGGTTTTTTAGTTATTTTATTTTGAGCAAAAATCACGCATTCAAGTTGTAGTTTAATTTTTTCTCCGGTGTTATTTTTGAAGTTGTTTTTTCTTTTCGAGTCGAAGAATCTGTAAATCACCACCTAGGGATTAGGTAGTGTCAGATTGTCTATTTAGAATTAGTTCAGTGAGCAGGGAGTGCGAGTTTGCAAAGCTCTATAGGCGGGAGCAGTGTTTGCGAGTGAGCGAAACTCTATAGGCGAGAGCAGGGTGTGCGAGTCTAGTAGAGTGTTTGTGAGCGGGAGCAAAAGGGTCTGCGAGTCTAGTAGAGTGTTTGTAAGCGTGATACTATTTAATTCTAATAGAAATATGTGAATGCAGCAGTAGGCAGGGGTTGCCGAAGCTGGGTAAATTTTGTGTGTGATTTACTTTTCAGCATATTTATTTCTGCTATTATATTTCTGTGTTTAATTCGAGAAAATTTGCTATAACCCTATTCACCCCCCCTCTAGGGTTAATCTAGATCCTACAAGTGGTATCAGAGCCCGGTATATTTTTTATTTAACTCTAGAGTCATGAGTCTACAAAATAATGCTTTTTCTGAGGGGCAATCTATCGTTAGGCCACCCATGTTTAACGTGAACGATTATGCTTATTGGAAAGTTAGGATGAGTATTTATCTTAGTTCCGTTGATTATGATGTTTGGGATATTATTGAAACTGGCTATAAACCTCCCACTATAATCGTTGGTGGTACTGAGATTCCTAAACCTAAAGATAGGTGGGATGCTAACGATAAGAGATTGAAAACGACAAATGCTAAAGCCATGAATGCTTTGATATGTGCTCTTGATAAAAATGAATTTAATAGAATTTCTCATTGTACAACAGCACAGGAAATTTGGCACACTTTGGAGGTGACACACGAAGGAACTTCTCAAGTCAAGGAGTCTCGTCTAGCCCTATTCAGCAATGAATACGAGAACTTTGTGATGGACAAAGGCGAGAGCATAAAGGACATGTTTGGACGCTTTTCAACTTTGGTGTACAACGCTAGAGCACTTGGGAAGGTATTCACTGAGGTAGAGCTTGTGCGGAAGATACTACGAGTCTTACCAATGAACTTTGAGGCAAAAGTCACGGCAATCCAAGAATCGAAAGATCTGAGTAAGCTAAGCATGGAGGAGTTGATTGGAAACTTGATGACATATGAGCTTGAGCTAAAAGCAAAGGAAGAACGCAACAACTCCGAACCAAAGAAAAAGACGATTGCCTTAAAGAGCAAAGAAGAAAGCGATGAAGAAGATCCAATTGAAGAGCTTGCAATGGCTGTCAATAATCTTAGAAGTTGGCCTAGATTCAAGCCACGCAAGAAGAAAACAAAGGGCAATAGGTCAAAAGATTCCGAAAATTCCGATAGTGAACTGACATGTTATAACTGCAGCAAGCCTGGCCACATCAAACCAAAATGTCCACTTCTCAAAAACAACAAAGGAAAGAAAAAGGCGAAGAAGGTATTTGCAGCGACTTGGGATGATGAAGAAGGAGAAGAAGCTTCGGATAGCAGCTCAGAGGAGGTTAACTTGTGTCTTATCGCGAAATCAAATTCAGATTCAAGCTCAGAGGAATCTAGTGAGGAAGGTGAGTATTCCTATAGAGATCTTGTTTTTATGTGTTCTGATCTTACTAAAGTAGTTGATGCTCTTGAATCTAAAATTGAAAAACTGAAAACTGATAGGAGAGAACTTGCTCGTAAAAATTTTAGGTTAGAAACTGAACTTGAAAATATTCAAAACCTAGAATGTAAAAGATGTAAAGTTTTAGATTCAGAATTGACAAGACTTAAGAATAACTCTGAGAATCTTGAAAAAGAAAACTTGAACCTTAAGGAAACCATCGACACTAGGAAAAAGGATTTTATAAATCGATGCACCTCACTTGTCACTGAAAATACAACACTAAAAACCAAAGTCCAAAATCTTGAGAAATCTTTGAATAACTTTTCAAGAGGCGAAAAATCTTTCAACATGCTATTGGGAAATCAAATTTTTGCTAACAACAGAAAAGGACTTGGTTTTGGGAAAACACAAGCTGAGGATAATGCAAAAGGGAAAAGTGTCTTTGATATATGTGAAATAATTGGACATCATTCTGAAAATTGTAGTCATAGGAACAAGAACACAAAATTTATACAAGTTTGGGTTCCTAAGAATTCTACAAACAAATTTCATGTCTATTGGAACAAGAATGAAAAGTCCAAACAAGTTTGGGTTCCAAAGGGTTTGTTTATTCATAATGTTTCTTCCACTAACAATCATGGACCTAGAAATAGGTCACAAAAATCTTTCATCGTGTAGGTGTAGTGGCAGGCTAAGGAACGACAACGGTGTTCTCTGGATTTTGGCTGTTCCAGAAACACAACGGGCAACAAAGCAAAGTTCCTTAGCCTAGTATAAAGGTGACAGAATCACAATGGGCAATCACGAGAAATTATCGTAAAGGTAAAACAGGAGAAGGTATATTAAATGTGATAATCTGCACCATATTCTGAATTAAATCAGCCAAAATTGTGATAATGATGTGATGATGACTTTAATTCTGACTTATTGATAGGTTTTTTTTGACTTGTTCTTACTTTGATTTGTGCTCAAAAGTAGACCAACCATCCTTTCATCATTGAACTTAATATGTTTGGTCAAATGATGGTATTTTATTGATCCTTGATTACTCGTGCTACACTTAGACATATTTTGACATTTTGATCACTGCTTGTAAATTTGCACGATTTCAAACTCATGTGAAAAAGGATTTTAAGAAATTGTTGAAACTTCAAGAAATTGTTTTTGAAATAATTAAGATGTTGATTGACTGTTGATTACTCATGAATATAATTGTTTATCCTATGGTTTCTGAAATTAACACCATGATATTTGTTTGAGTGTGAACATGGCTTCAATTCAAAATCCAAAGAATGTCATTTAAATTGTTGCTAAAATTGGGTTTAAAATTTTTGATACACACTTCATGTCTGGTTTACCAAATCCAGTTAGTGATATTTTGGATTGAAAAAGAAATTCAGATGCAATTCATACTAGTAATCTAGTTGATAGAAAACTTACGAGTTGAACATGATTTATTGTGAAACATTCATTTGCTGCATCGTTTTTTCAAAGAAAATATTTGCATATTTTTCACTTGAAATAATTTTTCCATTTAGCAGAATTTTTTTTTTCTCTCATATAACCCCTTCGAGAAAATAATTGTTTGACCATATTTTCAGATCAGTCATTCTTATTTGATTTTAAATGACAAATTTTGACTGATCCGACTCCCTACTAATTATCAAAGAGATAAATAGTGATTGAAAAAGTGATGAGTGTTGATATTTAACATACATTACTCAAGAGAGTATATTTGGAAAATTTCTTTAGGAATTAAAAAAAGAATTATAAAACTTTTTGTTGGGTAAAGATTCCATGACCATTTCTATATCTATCATTATTTCTATCGACCATGGTTTATCAAATATTCAATATAGTTTGTCAATATGTGGTACTATAATCAGGAATCATTTGTTTTTCATGTCATATTTTTTAAGTAAATAAATAAATATCCAAAGTATTCACTCTCATTTAAAAGTCCTCACGGTTATGCATGGGTGAATTACTTGAATTTTTTTTTATTATGTGCTTCCATGCTCATTTAAAAGTCCTTACGGTTATGCATGTATGGAACGCATATCAAAATTAAATTGCTTAAATAGACAAGTTGATTCTAATCCCATTTAAAAGTCCTCACGGTCATGCGTGGTTAGAAGATACTTGATTTCATTTTTTAAAATTAAATTCGAATACTACTAATCTCATTTGAAAGTCCTAACGGTTATGCATGATTAGTAGATATTCAAATTCCTGATATAAATGTACCACAAGTTGATTCAACTGTATGATTTTATATGAACACCATATCCATCATTTCTAAAATTGGAATATGCGCCTAACAAGGGTAGTTATGGTTTTTGTTTGATTCTTATTGAAGTTTAATATTTATATTCAATTTGAGATTAATGTTGGATTAATATCGATCACTTTATCTCTATTTTTCTCTCACACTATTATTCTTTTGCTGATAACAAAAGGGGGAGAGAAAAGTTAAGATTTTGTCAAATAGGATCAAGCAAAGGTCAAATAATTTTTCCATATGCATCTAGGCTCATTTGAATATATTTCTATTTGTATGCATATATGTAGGGGGAGCATCATGTAGAGAGGAAGCATTTAAATAGGGGAGCAATTAGAGTATATAATTGGTCAAATACATTTAACACGGTCAAAATCTTAAACATATGTTTGTTATCATCAAAAGGGGGAGATTGTTGAATATGCGCTTATATGTTTTTGTTTGATGATAATAAACATATATATTCATTTAAATGTATTTGGTAATGTACTATTTTGTTTTTCATAGATTAAATAAATATTTGTTGAATAAAATAAATTACACAGAATTTGAATTTGAATTCAAACAGAACAAGTTACACAGTTTTTGAATTCAAACGAATATTTTATTCAAACGAATATTTATTACAAACTTGAATAGTACAAATTCATGCTCTCACTATACATATACATTTCTGAATACATCACGATTACATCACAAATATTTTTACATTGATAACCCTCACTACATATCACTCACACTCGTATTTTGTCGTCAACTGCATTCCGGTTTGAATCCAGCATCTGAGTAATTTGCAAAAATATTTTCAAACGCAGTAAAATTGAAAGAGAAATATTTTTGAAATTTGAAAGAAACGATGATTTTGAAAACATTGTTTTCCTTAGTTATTTGGGTTGTTCGTCATCATTTTTGACTGTGCAATATCTGTGCATATCAGTATTTTTATCAGGGACAGGTAACTATAAGTGGCTGTAGTACACACGTGTACATTCGTATACATGTGCACTGCCTCGCCAACTCGTGTACAAAAAATCAAACAAAAGCACAGAAATCAAAAACAAGGTCAAACCCAAGATAGGTTCAACTCAAGGCAAATAGACAAAGCAATTGACTACAAACAGTTCAAGACTAAAGCCACTAACAAATGCAACAGCAACACGACCAAGTATGGAGTGTACAAATGCAAATGTCCAAACTACAACATCAAAGTGCAGTGCAACATGAACCAACTTCAAGAGGTATCACTAACATATACTACAGGGATGAACACATGAGAATGGACAAGGCACAAATCAAGTCCAGCTACAAGTTGCAGACTCAAAACAAACATGACACCAAGCTACAAACTCAAATGCAAACAGGAATAGAATATATACAATGCAAATGTATGCAACAGTGTGATAGATCAAGTGAGCACACTCATATGAACAAATGCAAAGAACAGTGAAGCATGCACATAGGCCACCAGTGAAACAAAGTAATATATACATGAACAAGTGTAGCATCTGTTACAGTGAAAAAGCTCAAGTCAAGATGGAGTTACAACAACACATCAGAGTGAAACATTTGAGTTGCAACATGAATGAAAAGAACCAGACACAACAGTGCACAAGTACAAGAAACTTGAATTCAATTGCAACAACTCAATGGACCAAACTGCAAGTACAGGAGGCAACTCACTAAAAACATGCTCAGGTCAGAGACAACACAGTGAAAGTTCACAAGTGCAGACACATAGAGCAGTCATAATGAAACTGCAGTGAAGACCTGAAGGCAACATGAAGAAATATACATGCACTAGTGATGAAAGCTACAAGATACACAAGTTTTCCAGTGATACAAATGCAACACAGTGAGAACAACAATGAATACTGCAACATGACCAATTGTCAAAACTGCATCAATCACAAATGCAATGCAAGTGGAGTAACGGGTGATACTGTAACAACAAACTCAACCAAGACAAGTATTGCATTAATGAATGCATCACATACACAACATCAAAGTGACACAAATGTAGAACTGACAAATGTATCAACTCAACTACAGCCAGTGCCGACATGAACAGAAGTTCTGAATCAACAATGCAGACACAAGTCAGTTGCAACATGAAACAAGACATGAAGACAGTTCGAAGAAGACTACAATATCAAGTACATGAAGACCAACGTCACAGTAAACATGCAGATGAACAGAAGATAGTGAGCATATATTTTTGTATAAAATGCAAAGTTCAGATCTACAGAATGGGGATGAGCTCGACCGAGTAAAGTATGCAGCAGAGATGATCGAAGTTAAATATAAATCGAAGTCAGAATTTAATGAAACTCAAATTTGTAATCTTTGAAATAGTCAGCAAAATTAAAAAGGGAAAGTGTCTGTTACAAGAAGGATCGAACGTTCTCAAAACAAAGCCGTATGAATCAAGTAAGTAACGAATGCATTAGGAAAGTCGTGTGCATCACGAAAGTGAATTTCAGGAAAGTATCGAGTTAATTAGTGTAATCAAATTCATATAAATTCAACCCGAAGGTATCATCATCAAGCAAGTGCTTCAATTCACAATCGAACTATCAATCGAAATCCCAATCTATCATCATCGACATCGAAAAAGAGCAAGCAATCAAACAAGCAACAAAAGAAACAACATACCAAAGAATCGATTGCTGAAGTAAGACAGAGAAGGACCAAATAGTCATCAACGAATAGAAGAAACCGAAGCCGAACCCTAGTTTCTCAAATCAAGAGAACGAGCAAGCCGAGCAACGCAATCTCAAAGTCAACCAAATCATCAGAGAACGAGCGCGAGCAACATCAGAGGAATCGAATATTGAAAAGCCCCAATTATGGATCGCAAGCCCTAATTTCAGAACGAACAAAACAACAAGAGGCCGCCATTTTTCTTCTCAAAAGCCAAAGTGGATCGGGTTAATAAAAACAAGGGGCCGGCCTTGTTTTTTTTATAAAAGGACTTAAGTTTTTGTTTAGGGTTCAATTAAAAAAGGGGTTTTTAGTTATTTTATTTTGAGCAAAAATCACGCATTCAAGTTGTAGTTTAATTTTTTCTCCGGTGTTATTTTTGAAGTTGTTTTTTCTTTTCGAGTCGAAGAATCTGTAAATCACCACCTAGGGATTAGGTAGTGTCAGATTGTCTATTTAGAATTAGTTCAGTGAGCAGGGAGTGCGAGTTTGCAAAGCTCTATAGGCGGGAGCAATGTTTGCGAGTGAGCGAAACTCTATAGGCGGGAGCAGGGTGTGCGAGTCTAGTAGAGTGTTTGTGAGCGGGAGCAAAAGGGTCTGCGAGTCTAGTAGAGTGTTTGTAAGCGTGATACTGTTTAATTCTAATAGAAATCTGTGAATGCAGCAGTAGGCAGGGGTTGCCGAAGCTGGGTAAATTTTGTGTGTGATTTACTTTTCAGCACATTTATTTCTGCTATTATATTTCTGTGTTTAATTCGAGAAAATTTGCTATAACCCTATTCACCCCCCCTCTAGGGTTAATCTAGATCCTACATTTCCCAAATTAAATAGATATTTATTTGTTTCTAAATATAAATAAGAATTTAATTTGGAATTTAAAATAACCAGATGGTGAATGGAATATAAATATATATATTTTTGATTGTTTACTCACTTATAAATAGAAATTGATTATAAATTTGATTGTTGAAATCGAAATTCAATAATAAATATTTTATAAATAAATTGGATTTAAAATCTCTATATATTTGAAACTAAATAAAATTTTGTTTTCTAATTTTAGCAAATATATTTTTGATCTGAAAGTTATATTTTGAATTTAATATGGTAAATTTTTGAATGCCATTTAAAGGATAACTTCCAAGATGAGATTAAACAAGGTTAAATAAAAGTTTTAAAAATATACATATGTTTTGGAAATTAATAAGGTAAATATTTAAATAAGTATAGCAACTTAGGCTTGGATTTGAAATACATTTTCTTTTAAAGAATGAATAAATATAGTTGTATATTTATAAATTTAAAAATATAATACATATGTTAAGTTATAAAACATAAGAGATAAATTGATTCGAAAATCTTAAAATGAAAAGGGTTTAAAATAAAAATTATAAATTAAATCAAGACAAGGTTTAAAACACAATTTGTAAATAAATTAATGGGAAGGGACTTAAACACAATGTTAATTATCCTTAACAAGTGTAGGATAGAGAGTTTGTGGATTTTACAAGTGTAGATTAAAGAATAACATAAACTAACAAGTGTAAACAAAATAAACCAAGTGGCATATTTGTTTTAATAGCATATAATTAAAAGAAAAATAGGTTGCTCATATTTTTTCCTCTCCATCATTTCTGAAAAACAAAAGAAAATCAAAGAAGCAAGTTTCAAATTCAAAATCTAAGAAATCAAGTTTAAAGCAACCACAAACAAGGAAAACCAAACAACAAACCTATAACGACTCAGAATTTATGTCATTTGAAATTCGTATGTTTAAATTGATTTTAAATATTAACAATTAAAATTTGTAAGTCGAATAAATTTTATTTTGAATATCTGGATTTAATTGGATAATTAAATCGATAATTTAATATTTGGAATTTCAGAAATAATTGGAAATTGGGTTTAATGTGATTAAAATTGATTTGTAAAATTGTGTTAAATCATATTGGAGTTAGAACGATGTTATTGAACTTTTAAAATTGAACTAAAAGTTAATTGTGAAAATTGAATATTTTAATATTTAATTGACGAGTTAAAATAGCCATTTTTCAAACAGTCTCGGATTTCAACGAAACTAGTTTTATCGGATCCGTAATGTTATATTATTGTATGATTTCAAATTTCGTGTCAATTGGATTTACGCTTTGTCCAGGGCAAGCTAAAACGCGTAGAAATCGATTCGAGTGAATTTTGTATTTAAATAGTCGATTCAAAAACTTATCTTCCAAACTTGATCGAATTGGCTCCCGATATATATTCTATTGCGTTCGTAATAGGGGTAAACATTATAAACGTCAGGCGGCACGCTTCATTTGGAGTTTGGAAAATTTTTGGATGAATAGTGTCGCGAGAATTTCTATATAGGCCTCCATCTTTCATAATTTACAGAAACCCTAATTCGTTCAGCCCTAGCCGCCACCTCTAAAAACAATGGCCGAAATTACGTCTTCTTCTTCCTCGATTTTCTATTAATCCACGTATTAATATCAAAAACCTTCAACACGAGAGTTATAGAGCTTCTCGAGCTCTATAATCTCAACGGTGGAGATTGATTTTCGTCGACTGGAGACGAAGCTAGGGGCTCACGTTCTAGGGGGGTTCATGCTTGTTTTTCAACATGAAGGGGGGCCGAGCTCAATGAAAATCAAGGCGATGGTGGCTCGCGCGTTGAGCTTTGTAACCATGGTCGTTGATCATCGTGAAGTCGAGTGGGTTGGTCGCGATAATTGATGATAGATGGCGGCTATGTGTTATTGTTGCACGGCTTGGAACGAAGGGGAAGGAGGAAGAAACGTGCGGCCCAGATCTGTAGGGTGAGAGATTAACGGCTGTGTTGATGGAAGGTATAAAATTAAAACGAAAAATTGTAAATTTATATTATATAAATTCGTTCAAACTTTGTAACGTCATAACTTGTTCATACGAGGTCGGAATTTGACAAAACGAATTGCGTTGCCTTCGTATTGATGAGCACTACGCGATGGAGCTGGATTGGATTCGATTAGAGTTAGTGAAAATTTTGGGTAAAATTAAACGCGCGTTTAATTTTATTCAAAATAAAACACTGAAACTGTTATTGAAAGCAAGGTGAGAACTTCTCACTCAATCGAAATTGTTTCGATTTAAATTTTAAATTGTTAGATTTAAAATTGCTTGATTGTATGTTTGGATGATAAATTATTATATATTGTTTTGAAATAGACCCTATGCGCCGTATATTAAGCGGGTATTATTCATTAAAAACATATACCGCGATATTTCACCTTGAAGTGGAATTGGTATTATATATGTACTTGGAGTTGATTTTCCCGCATTATATAGCGGATGAGACCCTATTGCGCCGCATAATAGCGGATAATATTTTATGTAAACCCATGTACCGCGATATCCTGTATTGAAACATGATTGGTATTATGCTAACATCTGTGGATGCAGGGAAACAGGTTAGAGGGATCCAACTGAATTCCTCAACAGTATTGATTTATTTACAGATATTTGAGATATATTCTGTTATCATATGGATATATGATGTTTGGATGTCATGATTGTTATATTTACTGCTGTTGCAGCATTGGGCCTGCTTTTGGAGTTTTAAAAATGTTAAAGTGAAGATTTTCAAATTTAAAAGGATTTTAAAGTGATTTTTGAATGCATACGTTTTATTAAATTTTGGAATTGATTCATTTTAAATAAATAAACGTTATAATTTTAATGTTATAAAATTTATGATTTTTGAGAAAATATAGTTAAAATGTGATTTTTGAAATGTGGAGTTAATGATTTTATAAAATAGTTTAAATTGAGATTTTTGAATTATTATAAAAATCCTTATATAAAAGGTCTATAAAAGTGATATTTATAAATTAAAATATTGGAATTATAAAATGAGTTTTTTAGTGTTAAAATGAAGTATGAATGGATTTCATAAATGACTGAAATTTATAGATTTAAAAATTGTGAAGTTATAAAATGAATAGATTTTGTAAAATAAATGATTTATAAGTAATTAACTTATAAAAAAGATTTTGACATTTAAATGAGATATAAATAGAATTTGTAAATTAAGGGATTTTATAAGTTGAAGTTTTTATAAAATTATATAAATGTGAATTTATAAACGTTGTTTTATAAATCCGAAATCGACTTGTTTTGATAAGTTAATTATTATAGCTTATTAAAGGAGTATATTCACGATTTTGGGATAGTGGATAATCCTTTAAAATAAAATGTGTAGAAACGTCGAATTTGGTTAACAAAGTATATTCACGATTTTGGATAGTGAATAATATATATTAAAGAAATGTTTTGGGGAAGTGATATTTAAATAGAATTAAAACGATTTAAAGATGTTTCAAAATGTATTAAGAATCGAAGCCATAGATTTCAACATTCATTGTTGAAATAGACGTTTTTCGAGAAATAAAAGGAAATGGTGGACTATAACACTGTTGTTATAGTAATTGATTTTCGAAAGGAGATGTTTTATGTAGTATTGGGATTTATATATCTATCTTAATTTCGAATCCCTATACTAGTGATTTGGAGTTGTCCTAACGATGTTTTACGCAACATTCTTTTTGAATCAAATAAATGTGTTTAAGAGAATGTTTTCCTTAAAGAATAAAATATATACTTAATTGTAATTTAAGTATATTGAATATTTTTCAATTGTTGAAAATAAATAGATTTGTGAATTACTTATTAAATAAGTATGGAAATGTTTTCTAATATGAAGTAAAATTGAGATTTTACCTTTTAAAGATAAATTGAAAGTGAATATTTGAAATAAATTTGAAAATCATACATCAGTGGATATTTGGAAATTTAAATTCACCATGGAATTTATAAAGGAAAGGGAAATTTGTTTAAAAATAAATATTGATTTATTTTTGAAGTGTGGAAAGAAAATATCTTGTAAAGATATTTTTGGGAAATAAATAATTTGGGAAATTATTTGGAATCTGGTGATGTTGTGCATATCTATTGATAGTTAAATAACCAAATATCAATATTGACCCTTAAATGGGCATTTGTTGTGATTTGCTTGAATTTGAATGCTACACTTATTTTAAAATAAGCGCTCGTTATTCGGTTTAGCCGAGAGAGGACCTTTGGGTCATAAATCCCATTTCGAATAGTGATACGACGTATATGGATAGCATTGAAGACCGGTGGTGAAGACCGGGTATTTTTGAGAACCAAAGGATAACTCGTTGATGGTCTCTGCACTGAGTTGCGCCGGTATAGAGATTCCCTAAGTGATGCGAAGTCCGATCGGGTTTGTGAATACCCGGATTTGCAAGGACTTCTTTGGAAGTGCCTTTGGTTCTGTTCGAACCCAGAACAGACTTGTATGGATTGTATGTCTGACATTACACTTTGAGATATAAAGCAGATTTCTTTCAAATACTTCTGTTGGTGGTGGAGAATTTATTCTCTTAGCTTAACACCCTTCTCTGAGACGTACGAGCTCAGAGATTTTGTAGTTGGAGGTTATCAATGATATACTCCCAATTTGGTAGTATGGCATGCTGAGTGCTGCTGATCATTTGTTGATCAAAGCGTGGCTTCATGAAAAGTGTTGCTTTGTGGACGTGATTTCGTCAAACCTCACAATCCGGTTATGGTCAAAACTGGAATAGTGGCAGCAAGGTTATTTGAGGATAGCGCCCTCTGAGGGCATGTCATTTCCTTCTGGATTATAAGTGGTATCATGGTATGGAGCCCAGATATTTACTTCGTGGTTGCTTCATATTTATTGATTTGTGGTTGTTGGTTGAGAGGTACCTCGGATAAAGGTCGCAAACAACCGGGAGTGACATACTCGTGTCAGTTGTTACCCAGCTGGGGGTAACCCGACCTTGTGTAGCAGAGATCCGGTTAGGATCCGGGGACGTAGCTCCTGAGGCGTTCCATTTTACTTGGGAAGTTCCTTTGCCCGACCATTTGTTGGAAATCCATTCATCCAAATACGCACCTTGTACGGTTTTAGTTGTATAACCTGCCATTTACTTATGGTGGTCACCGCTGTTTAGATGGTAGCTATAGTAGGCATAGTTCAGAATGTCTATGCTGGCTAAGATTTATATCATACTTTCGAAATGTTTTCCTACACTTGCACTTATAGTAATAATATCAAAGAAATTTGCGTATCAAGCATGTTTGACTATGATAAGGAGAAATCTCCTCCGATTCTACGTTTGCATTGTGTGTGTGTGCGGGAGGCCTTATGGTAGTTTCATTTTCTAAAAGCATTGCGAATCAAATTTAAAATATTTCTTTGTTTTTTTAAAGATATAACTGTTTTAAGTTCTCACACCAGTCACATGAATGACCTGGAGTTTATTGTTTCCTTCCTAAACTCTGGTTGCCCATCATTTTCCACACGGGCAGTCTAGAGTTAGGTTATCAGGTCATTCTGGAATACAGGAGCTGCTGTAGAGATCGGGAGAAAGCTGGATGGCATGGCGTATCACTACTATATAGTATTTCTTTTCCGTTGTTTGTTGTTGTAAACTCTGATAATGTAAGGTAATGTGATGTAATGAAATAACTGATATAATTCTTTTTTTCAAAGATTATTCATTTATCTATTATATGTTGTTCCACTGCGATTGTGAGATTCTGATATTGTTCTGTTACTTTGCTTCTTCTTTCTTTCTTCTTCTATCTTCTACCTCTTCTTTAACCCTAACGGTACAGTTTTCCGGCCTTCGATTGCTCGGCAGTTGATACAGTGGACGTATTAATGTCGACCTTCATGGTCGAAAATCCCTTACCTTTACATCTGGTATCAGAGCATATGGTTAAGCGAAAACCTTGGCTCTGTTGGGAATTACTCATTAGAGATAGAGTCAGTAGTACTCTAGAATGAGTGTGAGTGTAATAATAGCTATGAGAGCGTACTTGTTAGTGAATATAAATTGTTTTATATTGTGATGATTAGTTTGTTGAGTGGTATTGTTTTAAAAGCGGGTAAATGAAATAATTTTACCTCGATCATATTTTATATATAAAGGAATAAGTTTTCAGAATTATTGAAGTGTATATAAATTGATTGTTTGGTCGTTGAAAATATAAGAATATATATAAGTTAATTAAAGGATGTTTGAATAAGTTAAATAAAACATATTGCAAAAGAATAAATTGTACAAGTAAATGAATTATTAAGTATGTAATGTTAATTATTATGATTTATAATTGTGAAATAAACTTATATATAAGAAGTGAAACTATATGAATATATGTATAAATATGAGTTGTAAATAAAAGTAAAATAGAATTTACTTTAGAATCGGAATCTGAATTAGATTTGGAAATTTAAGTTAAGTTAAACAAATGATGTTTAAATGGAATATGACTTAAGGAATGTTGAATGAAGTTCATTTTGGTATCAAAGTAAATTAATAAAGTGAAGTGACGAATATGAACTTGAGTTATGTAATGAAATTCAACTTTTGTGGTTAAATGAATTAGCAATTGAACTAATAAATGAATTGAATGTAAATCAATTGATATAGAATAATGAATGTAAGTGCTAATTCATTAGAAGCTAATGAGTTGGAAAAAAATTGAATAATTAAATGGAAGTCAATTTAATATCAACCAATTGGTAATTAAAAGTGATGAACCAAATTGAATGAATGTAATCAAAGTAAAATGAATTTGGTTGTATTGGATATACATTGATTGTTAGATTGATGGTTAGTTGATTGTATAGAAATCCATACGAAATTGAATTAATGAAATTGAAAGCTAAAGTAATTGAAATCAAATTAGAAGTTAAGTGAATCTTAAATAGAATTGAATTTGATTTGGAAGTGAACCAACTTGAATATGAATAAATGAATGTTAGAAAAAACATCAAATATTAATGAATCAAATGTGATTTAAAATGAAAAAAAAACAATTCAGTGAATATTAATGAGAAGTGCATGAATATTGATTTGGTTATGGATGTTAGTTGAATGCTAGTTGGTTGAAGGTTGGATTTGTTGCTTTTGTTGCATTTGCTATATTGGCATATGCAGTTGTTGTAGTGGTATATATTGTATATTGATATTATTTCCTATATACATGTTTCTCATTGTTGTTGAGTGTTTAGTAGGTGTGGATTGCGTTTGCTTCGCATTTGGAGCTCGCTTTCACGCTATATTAGCCGTATATGCTCGCTAATAATATATAAGGTACATATCTCGGATTACATATCGTACTTTTACACTTTTTTCCCTGCGGGATTCCCATTACTTAATAAGATGTATATTTGTGATATATATATTGCCATTATTTTTTTGGATTGAACCGTGCAAAGGAGACTATGGCGAAATTTTCTGAAAATTTAAGGCATTAGAATATTTTTGAGGAAATTGGAAAATTTTGAAAATTATAACTTTGATTTTGGAGTGAAAAGTTAAATGATATAGTTGGTTTTGAAAAGATAACTAAGTATGATTTGAAAACTTAGTAAAGTTATTGTAAGAAGTTTAACTATTGGATTTTGGAAAAGTAAAACAATTAAGTGAATTTGAAATCTAATTTGAATGGTTTTGAAAAGTTAATGAATTTAGTAACTTTTTCTTACTTGGTAATTTCGAGGACGAAATTCTTTTAAGGGAGGAAGTTTGTAACGACACAAATTTTCTATCATTTGAAATTCGTATATTTAAATTGATTTTAAATATTAACAAGTAAAATTTGTAAGTCGAATAAATTTTATTTTGAATATCTGGATTTAATTCGATAATTAAATCGATAATTTAATATTTGAAATTTCAGAAATAATTGGAAATTGGGTTTAATGTGATTAAAATTGATTTGTAAAGTTGTATTAAATCATATTGGAGTTAGAACGATGTTATTGAACTTTTCAAATTGAATTAAAAGTTAATTTGTGAAAATTGAATATTTTAATATTTAATTGACGAGTTAAAATGGCCATTTTTCAAACAGTCTCGGATTTCGACGAAACCAATTTCATCGAAACTGTAATGTTATAATATTATATGGTTTCAAATTTCGTGTCAATCGGATTTACGGTTTGTCCAGGACAAGCTAAAACGCGTAGAAATCGATTCGAGTGAATTTTGAATTTAAATTGTCGATTCAAAAACTTATCTTTCAAATTTGATCGAATTGGCTCCCGATATATATTCCATTACGTTCGGAGTAGGGGTAAAACATTATAAACGCCAGGCGGCACGCTTCGTTTGGAGTTTGGAAATTTTTTGGGTGAATAGTGTCACGAGAATTTCTATGAAAGACCTCCATCTTTCATAATTTACGGAAACCCTAATTCATTCAGCCCTAGCCGCCACCTCTAAAAACAATGGCCGAAATTACGTCTTCTTCTTCCTCGATTTTCTCTTAATCCACATACTAATATCAAAAACCTTCAACACGAGAGTTGTAGAGCTTCTCGAGCTCTATAATCTCAATAGTGGAGATTGATTTTCGTCGACCGGAGACGAAGCTAGGGGCTCGCGTTCTAGGAGGGTTCATGCTCGTTTTTCAAGGTGAAGGGGGGCCGAGCTCAATGAAAATCAAGGTGATGGTGGCTCTCACGTTGAGCTTCATAACCATGGTCGTTGATCATCGTGAAGTCGAGTGGTTTGGTCGCGATAATTGATGATAGATGGCGGCTATGGGTTATTGTTGCACGACTTGGACCGAAGGGGAAGGAGGAAGAAACGTGCGGCCCAGATCTGTAGGGTTAGAGATTAATGGCTGTGATGATGGAAGGTTTAAAATTAAAAAGAAAAATTGTAAATTTATATTATATAAATTCGTTCAAACTTTGTAACGTCATAACTTGTTCATACGAGGTCGGAATTTGACGAAACGAATTGCGTTGGCTTCGTATTGACGAGCACTACGCGATGGAGCTGGATTGGAATCGATTGGAGTTAGTGAAAATTTTGGGTAAAATTAAACGCGAGTTTAATTTTATTCGAAATAAAACGCTGAAATATTTATTGAAAGCAAGGTGAGAACTTCTCACTCAATCGAAATTGTTTCGATTTAAATTTTAAATAGTTAGATTTAAAATTGCTTGATTGTATGTTTGGATGATAAATTATTGTCTATTGTTTTGAAATAGACCCTATGCGCCGTATATTAAGCGGATGTTATTTATTAAAAACATATACCGCGATATTTCACCTTGAACTGGAATTGGTATTATATATGTACTTGGAGTTGATTTCCTCGCATTATATAGCGGATGAGAGCCGCGTAATAGTGGATATTTTATATAAACCCATGTACTGCAATATCCTGTATTGAAACGGGATTGGAATTGTGCTAACATCTGTGGATGCAAGGAAACATATTGGACGGATCCAATTGGATTCCTCAACAGTATTGATTTATTTGCAAATATTTGAGATATATTCTGTTATCATATGGATATATGATGTTTGGATGTCGTGATTGTTATATTTAGTGCTGTTGCAGCAATGGGCCTATTTTTGGAGTTTTAAAAAGTTAAAATGATGATTTTCAAATTTAAAAGAATTTTAATGTGATTTTTGAAAGTATACGTTTTATTAAATTTTGGAATTGATTCATTTTGAATAAATAAGCGTTATAATTTTAATATTATAAAATTTATGATTTTTGAGAAAATATAGTCAAAATATGATTTTTGAAACGTGGAGTTAATGATTTTATAAAATAGTTTAAATTGAGATTTTTGAATTATTATAAAAAGCTTTATATAAAATGTTTATAAAAGTGATATTTATAAATTAAAATATTGGAATTATAAAACAAGCTTTTTTAGTGTTAGAATGAAGTATGAATGGATTTCATAAATGACTGAAATTTATGGATTTATAAATTGTGAAGTTATAAAATGAATAGATTTGGTAAAATAAATGATTTATAAGTAATTAACTTATAAATAGGATTTTGACATTTAAATGAGGTATAAATAGAATTTGTAAATTAAGAGATTTTATAAGTTGAAGTTTTTATAAAATTATATAAATGTGAATTTATAAACGTTGTTTTATAAATCCGAAATCGACTTATTTTGATAAGTTAATTATTATAGCTTATTAAAGGAGTTTATTCACGATTTTAGGAGAGTGGATAACCCTTTAAAATAAAATGTGTAGAAACGTTGAATTTGGTTAACGAAGTATATTCACGATTTTGGACAGTGAATAATATATATTAGAGAAATGTTTTGGGAAAGTGATATTTTAAATAGAATTAAAACAATTTAAAGATGTTTTAAAATGTATGAAGAATCGGAACCATAAATTTCAACATTCATTGTTGAAATAAACGTTTTTCGAGAAATAAAAGGAAATGGTGGACTATAACACTGTTGTTATAGTAAATGATTTTCGAAAGGAGATGTTTTATGTAGTATTAGGATTTATATATCTATCTTAATTTCTGTGATATCCCGAAAATTTGGGCAATATAAATTTAATAATCTGTGTTATAAATTTAATTTGATTTGATAATTTTAATAACAAATTTGGAATTTGATTTAATAATCATGTTTTAATAAATATTTAAATTAGAAGATTTTACCTTTTTGAATAAATAAATTGTTTTCTGTTTATAATATATATAATTGTATATATTGTAAATTGATAAGTTTTGATTTTGAATTTAGTAAATGAATTAATTTTCTAACTCTAATTTATATTTGATAAATTGGAGATTTGATTTAAATTTAACATATAACTTTTCAAAGCAAATCAAATAAATAATTATATGGTTTATATTAAAGGAAAATCTTATCTGTTTAAATTTATATTTTTAATTAACTTAAATTGAAGTTAAATTTGATTAACATCAAAGCTTTGTTTTATTTTCTTTTTAAAGAGTATTGCTTGAAAATGTTATATAAGAATTTAAATACAATTTACTTATGGTTTTAATATATTGAGTGATAAAGGAAATTTATAATCTCATTTATAAATTATTTAATATTGTTTAATTTGTTATTTTTGAATAAAAATCATAATACTTAAATTCTTTTGAACATGAATAGATTTGTAGTAATAGGATTTGTTGTTTTTAATTTTAATAGAGTTATATATGCATTTATATATGTAACATGATTATTAAAATTTGATTTGATAAATTAATTTAAAGTTTGAATTTAATGTTTTAAAAGAATAAACACTTAAATATATGAATAAGCTTATATTTACAATTTGATTGTTTTCATTTCTTTTTAATTTAAAAAGAGGTAAATTCATTTATATATACATAAGAAGGATAAATTGAGGTTTTAAAGTATTTATAAACAATTTTAAAACTAAAATATTCTTAATACATGTGTTGATCTCCTAATACTTAAATTGACATGTGTAAGCCATTAATTAAAACAAAGAGACAAATGTTAAAATATAAACAAGTGTCCTTTTATTTTTCTTCTAATTTAATGAAATCAATAAAATAAAATAAAATAACATTTCTTACATAAGAACATTTTCCCTCATTCTATTCTTTTTCTATTCTCCATTACTTAAGAAATCTTCAGCTGAAAATCATTTATCTTCAAACTAAATTGCATGTAAACCTGAAATACATTCTGCAAATAAAATGTAACCTGAAATGCAAACCTGAAACCTCTAGCCTCTTAAATTCATAAACTTGAAGCAAGTTTGCAACTGCAACCTCACCAAACCTTCATGCAACATCCTCAAACCTTTAGCACTTCAAGTCATTTACCTGCATGCAACCTCATCAAGCTAAATCAACATGCATGCATCTGGAAAATTAAATTTGCAACATCAAAGCCTGCAGTCTTCATTCTGTTTTAAAAAGAATTCAAACCTGCATTTTTATTCTGGGAAGCATGCAAATGAAACATGGAAACAATCATGCAAAATGTAAATCTGGAAAACAATGTACTACCATCATCTCAAGTTTTAAAAAGCAATCTGAAGTTCAAAGTTTTATAAGCAAAAGCATCTGTAGTTTAAAGGAAATCTGAAGCTCATATGCTCTGCTACTAAAACCAGTGAGTAACATTTTTTTATATATAAAACTTAGTGAATATAGTTGTTTGATTTATCCTGTGATAATCATGTTTGGATTGGTTGAATTTGATGATATTTTCTGATATATGTTGAATGTACGTTGCATTGTAATTTATTTTGCGTGTTCTAGTTTTAGATTGTAGCTATGTCATAACCATGACTTCATGATAAAATTAATATCATAGTTTAAGGTTTAAGCTTAGTATGTTATGTAATATAAGATATAGTTTAATCTTATTAATAAAAAAATATTAATAATAAAGATTAAAACTGTGATGTCTCTGTATATATAAAATAAGCAACAGAGCAAAATGTCTGTAAACAATATTTGAATGTTGAGATTTATTTATTTAAGTTTATAAATAAATTTCTTGATTAATAACTTGATTTTTAAAACCATAAACTGAATTTTTAGATTTCATTCAACTGAAATTTTTTGGTTTAACCTGAAAACAAAATTGGGGTTGGTTCTGGCAATTTAAGGGTATGTAGATGCCTGAGTTTCTTTTGTTGTTGGAATGATTTGTGTAGATTATAGGAAAAATAACATATGAAGGATTAAAGCAATAAGGCAAGCATGATTTGGGTTTGAATTTTATAACCCTTGTTTTTTTTTTTGAGTTTAAGGAATTTGATCACTGTGATCAAACTAAGTGACCGAGCTTTACCTGATTTGAGGTGAAGGTAGCTGGGGTGTAGAGGAATCTATGGTCGGAGGTGGTGTTCCTCTGATGGTCGGAGCTTGGGCGGTGACGCAAATTTCCAGGTTGTGACTTTTGTTACTGTTCGAGCTCGAGTGCTTGATTTCGATTTAGGGATTTTGTTGTTAAATTGAAGGTGGATTTGAAGCGTGGTGAGGTCCGATGACTTGCGTAGGAGGTCGCGATGGGTCGGAGAGGGTCGTCGTGGTGGTGCAGGTGCACGGTGGTCATTGACGTGTCAGTTGACTTTAGGGGAGAAGGGGTTTGTGTTTTACTCGGGATTGACTCACGTTTTGCTCGAAGAAATTGGTTTGAGGACTCGAAGGAAATTGATGAGCTCTCGGGTTTTAGTTTTGTTACAGGGTGGATAAACCTGTTAGCACAGGTTTTGTATAACCTGATTTTTATTTTGGTTTAATTGTGGTTAAGGTGAATGTGTACTCGAGTTAGTTTAGTGTAGCTCGGGTTAGTTTGTTGGAGTTTGAAACTTGTCTTGTGTTCAAAATTTAAAACTAAATTTAAAATTAAATTTAAAAGGGGGAGCCAAAATTTAAAGTAAGTTTTAAAACTAACTTAAATTATGGATTCAAGTTGAATTGAATCACAAGTAGGAAATGATGAAGTATTTAAATTCAAATTTTGTTTTAAAATAACTTTGAAGAGTTTATTGTCTAAAATATTTTAAAGGATTTGAATTTAAATTTGAAATTGAAATATGTAGTAATGTTTAAATAAAGTTTAAATTTGATTCAAATCTAATTTTGAATCTTTGGTTTAAATGAATTTAAGTTTTATAAATTTAAGTGTTTAAACCAAATTTGAATGATTATGTAAAAATTTAAATGGTTTTAATTTTAAAAGAAATTTGTTTTAACTTTTGAAAAATTTCTTTATAATAAAAGTATTATTTAGCAAATAAAGGTTTTAAATTGAATTTAAACTTGTAAAGTTAAATAACAATTTAATGTTTGTATTTCATTTAATCATTAGAGTAATTAAATGAATAATTAATTTATTAAATAAATTAATGAAATAAATAATTATTAAAGTAATTAAGGGTTAATCTTAAGGGTTTAGGATTAATTATTATTTGAATAATTAACTTGTAATTAAGAATAATTAATTAAATAAAATTTAGTTTATAATTTATGATTAATAATCAATTTATCAAGTAATAATGGATTAATTAAGTTTTAATTAACACTTAATTATTTAATTAATTAGGGATTAATTAATGGGTTAATTAATGATTGATTAGTTTGTAATTAATAATGATTAAAATAAATTAATTATTCTAGAAAATAATTAATGTATTGTTAATAGTTAATGAAGGTCATTAACTAAGGATTATTTAATAACTAATTAATGTGATTAATTTTTTTTTTTTTTTTTTTTGGCAAGGCCGACGGGGTTGGATGGTCCCCGACCACTTTATTGCAGCACCAAAGAGATTACAACAAAGACATTGAGCGAACTCAAAGAATACAAGGGAAACAAAGCGCTACAAAATAAACTTGAGACTAAAAGGAAAAAAGAAGAAACAGGAAAAACTACACAAACAAGAACTTAAAAGGAGAGAGATATACCAGGTTCAATAGCAAAAGAGAGTGTTTTCAGCAGAGATCTAATCGCATAAGAAACTGAAAGCAAGAACATAGGGCCTGACTTAGCTCTTTCAGCATCAAACACTCTAGTATTTCGCTCATACCACACTTGTGATATAAAACACTTCAACACAACAAGGTACAGTCTCTTATGATTGTGAGCATGACCAGTCTTCCCTAAAATAGAGCTCCATTCCGCTATGTTGTTGTTGCTTGTAGAAGGGTCATTCACACGCAGCTTGTCCTTTATATTACCCCAAACATGGTTTATGAATTCACACTCAAAAAATAAGTGTTCCACAGTCTCCACACCATCACTGCAGAAGACACACTGCATATCCACATCCATCCCAATGCAGACAAGTCTTGCCTTTGTATGAATAGCACGGTGCAACACTTTCCAGAGTAACAAGTTATCTCTAAAACTGCTATCCTTGTGCCATGTTCGCTTGCTCCATGTCCAGTCAGTTTTTTGATAGTTCTTAGTCAGAAAGTTATATACTTTGCTAATAGTAAAAGAAGCATCTTTGTCACCCCATACCAGCTGCTTATTGGAAGTAGATAGGGTAGCATTTCCTTTTATCTGGTTCCATAATTGTTGTATTCTTTGATTAGACGAGAAGACAGCAGAACTTTGTATATTATGTACAACATCTATGACTTTTGCTTCAAGATGGATCCCAGTTTGAATCATTTCATTATAAGCCAACCTACTTTTCAGAATCAACCCTTTCTCAAGCCAAGGGTCATTCCAAAAACTAACAGTAAATCGATTATTAATACTCATCTGCAAGAGAGGTAAGATGTCACCCTTTAGTTTGAATATGCTCCTCCACGTCCAACTCAAGTTCTGCGGCATACGCATAGTCCATAAACTTCTACCTTTGATAACATTCCGGCGAGACCAAGTAGCCCAGTTGCTGTCATAACTATTGAAGTATGTATCGATGTGTTTAGCCACCGCCGCTTTGTTCCATTCTTTTAAGTTGATGATACCTAATCCACCTTTAGAGAGCGGCAGTTGAACAATTTTAAAGTTGACAGGCGCAATATATTTGCCTGCAGTTCTTCCCGTCCATAGAAAGCGCATAAACGCACTTCGTATCATTTTCATTAGCTTCATGGGAAGAACATAAGTTCTAGCCCAGTACACTTGCATTGCAAATATTACTGACTTCACAAGAATTAACCTACCAGCTTGGCTCAGCTTCAATGTCGTCCAGCTATATAATCTTGCAGTAATTCTTTCATATAAGGGTAGGCAACGATTAGTAGTTATCCTAGATGTTATCAGGGGCATCCCCAGGTAAGAAACAGTGTTAGGGTTAGGATATAAGCCAGTAGCTTGAGAAATAACGTGCAATTGATCATTATTCACCCCAGCTACAATTATTTCAGATTTGTGTATGTTGATTTTCAACCCAGTCATCTCATAGAACTGCGATAAAACATTCATTAAGTTGTTGATTGTATCATTATCAGGCGTGCAAAACACCACGAGGTCATCAGCAAACATAAGCGTTGAGATACTAGGTTGACTGCAGAGATGATGGCACTTAAACTTACCTTGCGAAATTAGACTGTCTATCATTCTGGTCAGGAGCTCCATGACAACAATGAAAATATACGCCGAAATCGGGTCTCCTTGCCTTATGCCTTGTCTACAGCGGAAGAAACCAGCCGGAGAACCATTGATAATAACCGAAAATGTTGGTGTAGAAATGCATTCGTATATCCAAGCAAGAAAATGTGGAGGGAAATCCATATACCCCATGATACGAATGATACTATCCCATTGTAACATATCAAACGCCTTCATGATGTCAAGTTTGAACATAGCTTTAGGAATAGATGTTTTACGGGAGTACCCCTTAAGCAGCTCATGAGCAAGTAGTATATTATCAAGAATATTCCTTCCCGGCAAGAATGCTGCTTGGTTTTTGGAAATAACTCTTGGCAGAACAATTTTGAGTCTGGATGCTATAACTTTGGAAATACATTTGTAAAATGTATTGCAACATGATATGGGTCGAAAATCTCTGACATGGTGAGCATTGGGAACCTTAGGAACAAGTGCAATATTAGTGTAGTTAAATGATCTATAAAGCTTTGCCTTTTTGAAGAAATGTTTAATTGCTTTGAAAACATCATTTGCCACAATTGACCAACAGGTAGTATAGAATTTGGCATTTAAACCATCTGGGCCTCCGCAAGAATTGCTGTTCAGAGAGAACATCGCATCTTTGATTTCTTCAGTAGTTACTTCAGAGCATAGGAAAGAATAATCAGCTTCACTTAATCTAGGAAGAATGTCAGTTGGGATTTCATCAAGTTTTGGTATGAAGTCGCATTCGTTGCCATAAATGGAAGAAAAGTAATTCACAAAAGCATCTTGAACGTCATTCACAGTTGTCTGAAGGTTGTCGTCTTTAGATAAAATAGTAGTGATATTCTCTCTGCGCTGTTTGTTCTTAAGACTAGCATGGAAGAACGCACTATTTCTATCACCGTCTTCTTTCCATTTTATTCTGCTTTTCTGTTTGATCATGTCACTTTCATTAACTAAAGCTTCACTATATTGTTGATTTAAGGTATATTCTGCAGCAGAAAGATCTTCATTGTCAACGTTGGTCATCATCTCTTTTTGAACCTCTGCAAGTTTCTGACCAATAGACATGCTCAACTTATCACCTTTGCCAAAGTTTTTGAATGACCACTGCTTCAGTATACATTTTACTTCCTTTATTTTCTCCTGCAAAATAAACAGCGGATTACCATACTTACCTATATTCCAGGCATTAGATACAATTGTTTTAAAGTCTGGATCTTTAATCCAAGAGTTAAAAAATTTAAAACTTGATTTCCCTCTCATATCAGCTCCACGAAGGTGGATGATTTGTGGTGAATGGTCAGATAGGAGAGGAGGGGGCAGAAGGCAGTAAAGGAAGGGCCATTTTTCAAGAGCATTCAGATTGGAAAAGGAGTGATCAATTCGCGAGAAAGTTCTCCTTCCATGTCTTCTCTTATTGTTCCATGTGAACTGCAAACCAACAGTTTTCACAGGAATAATTTCCGCAAGATTAAGAGTAGAAACAAGCGGATTGATTTCATTCAAAGAGAGAGGGTTACCACCGTCTCTATCAGATAATTTATAACAGCAGTTGAAGTCTCCCGATAAAAGCCAAGGATGAGAGTTTTGTCGGAGAGCAGGAATAATATCGAACAACTTAGCTCTACCGGAGACAGAGTTAAGTGCGTAAACAAAAGTAATGTAGAATGATGTATTATCATAGACTGATTTAGCATGGCAGTGTATCATTTGTGGAGTGGAAAGAATAGGGTTGATATGAACATGAAGGGGGTTGTAAAGGATCAATATTCTACCGTATTCAGCTTCATCCAGATTATGAACATAATTCCAAGCAGGCCTGATATAATTAGCCGCTTTGATCGTCAGATCATGGTTTAGCTTAGTTTCTAGCATAGCAATAATGGATAACTGATGAGCACAGATAAGGTCTCTACATTGATCAAGCTTGATTACATGATGACCTCCTCGTATATTCCATACTCCAATATTAACCATCATTGGAGAGCACGCGCATTAATAATTTCAATTTTCATACTCCTCGTCATAGCTTGCGAAGAGTTTAAATAGTTGGGGATGTCAACAGAAAGTGGAGTAACTTCTCGAGCGGAATTGGCATTTTTGGATGGTGGAGTTTTCAAAATGGGTAGAGGAGGAGAGGTGGTCGGAGTGTTTATTGGCGGTGGTGGTTTGAAAGCTGAGGGAGGTTTTAAATTGAAGTAGACTGGGGAAGATATGGCAAGAGCAGTTGTAGAATTGGTGTTCTGGTCGTTCAGAGATGTACGTGCATTGTTGTGCACGCATGCATTATGCTTTTTGTGTGATATATTGTTCTGCACTGTTTTGTTTTTCATATTTCTTTTATTCTTCTTTTCATTCTTTAACTCTTCTGGGTCACTTTCACTATCATGTTTCATTCTACTGGGTATTTGAACAGGAAATGATGCATCTTCAGTAATTACATTTTTTGCCTTTTCCTTCAAATGGTCTGAAATCCTCCTGACATCTTGTTGGTTTGCTTCACTAGTACATTCCATTTGCTCCTTTTGGATTGCTTTGTCTCTATTTTGCACTCCTTTACTACTTTCATTTATTGCTTCTTGTACATTACTTTCCTCAACCACTTGGATTCTATCTATTGTACTAATAATTTCACCTTCCTCTATATTACTAAGTATATCAAATTTATTGAAAGTACAAATGTTTTCCTCAAATTCACCTTGTTCAAAAATTATTTCGTTCTGATTAATTGACCCATCCTGATTCATATTAGTCTTACTCTGCTGTTCTTCTCTATCATCCTGTCTCCTTTCCTCCTGACCTTGTTCAACACAATCTTCATCATTTTGCTCAGTCTCACTAACCTTCCTATCCTGCTCACCAGCATTATCATTAGCACGTAATTCTTTACTATCTTTGTCTTCTGCTGACTGTACTCCTTCCACTTGAGCATGTTTCACATTCTTATCAGTTCCCGCCGGTCCAATTTTCTTCCTCGCTACACGTTGCCATATTCTAATATTTTGTTTCTTGACTGGTCTTGAATAATTATAAGTTTGTTCCTTCTCCGTTCTCACTTCCTTTACTTCTACGGTTTTATCTTTACCATTTTCCTTTTCTCCTTTAGCCTCACTACTAATAAAGTTATCACAATCTATTGTTTTGTGTCCAAATTTCCTGCACTTCACACATACATCTGGCTGCCATAAATATTGCACATATATCTTTTGTTGTCCTCCCTCAACTAATTTCACCATAAATTCTTCCACTAGTTCTCTATCCGGTCTAATTTCTATCAAGCACTTCGCATAGCTAAGCCTATCTTGTTTTTCAGTCATCTCATCCATGCATAGCATTTTACCCAAGTGACTGCAAAGCCAGTTAATACCTAGAGGGGACCAAGCAAAAATAGGAAGGTTGTGCATGTGAACCCAGACAGGCACAGCAGTGACTGAACCAGTAACATTACTCACTGTGGCATCATAAGGTTTAATAATAAAAAGTTTGTTATTCATAATAATTGGATCACTCTGCAAAATAGATTCTCTGTCTTCACAACAAGTGAAGTTGAATAAAAATATGGTACCATCAGATTTCACCTTAACAGTGCCTTTAAGCTTCCAAATAAACTTTAACTTTTGGACAACAGCGGTATACGACAGTGGCTTATCAAGGAAGAAGCCGACAACGGTGTCATTCCAGATAGCTGCACCAGCCTCTAAAACTTCTTTGGGTGGCACCAATGCTTCTTCTTCATAAACTGGAGACATGTCAACGGGTATGTACTTGCCTGCATTTCTTGGTTTTCGCTTAAACAGAGAAGTCCATTTCCGTTCACTCAAGCCAGAGGAGACGAGTTGCTGTGATGGGGGAGCGTGAACTGCAGAAGGCTGGGTAGGAGCTATGGTTTGAGGATTGTAAGGAAGTGAAAGCGGAAGAGAAGAAACTAGGATAGGATTCGTAGTAAGGAGAGGATCTGAAGAGGGCGGAGGTGGTGCTACAGGATTAGACATGGGGTGTTGAGCAAAAGGAGGAGGAACAGGATTAGACAGTGGCTTTTTGGCTTTGAGGAGAAAAGGGACAGATGATGGGACAGTAGGGAGGGACGTTGGAAGCGTTGGAGCAGAGGAAAGTACTACCTGCACTAGAGATGGAGGGGGAGGTACAGCAGAGAAAGCGGGTATGGTAGGAGCAGTTGAGAGGACAAGAGGGGAAAGAGGTGAATGTGGCTACATCTTGTTGTAGTGGTCCAGTGGTTTACGACTTAGTGGATGTGGCTACATCTTGTTGTAGTGGCACCGGATCGATTCCCAGCGGCCACAAAGTATGAGGCATGAGTGGTCTGGGCACTATAAAACCAGTCTAACCAAAGGTCAGGGCGACATAGTCTCCCTGTCCCCAAAGTTTAATGTGATTAATTTTAATTATTAATTAGATTAATTAATTTAAAGATAATCAATTGTGTAAGTTATTAAGTATAATTACTTATGGAAGTAATTAAGGAATTAATTACTTAGTGTAATTAATTGAGTTAATTTGATTAGTTTAAGTTTATTAATTCAGTTTAATTAATTTAAAATTAATCAATCGATGAGTTGTGAAAGATAATTACTTAATGTAATTTATTGAAGAATAATTACTTAGAGAAGAAATTATTGAGTAATTACTATATGTAATTAATTGAAGGTGATTTGTTGATAAATGTAATTTGAGTATAATTACTTTGTAAATTAATCAAGAGATTAATTGGAGACAATTAATTAAGGGTAGATAATTACTGAATAGAGCTAATCAAGGGTGATTAACAGTTATAATTTAAATGAAGATTAATTACTTAAAGTAATTAATTGGAAAACGTAATTAGAAGATCGTTAATTATTATAATTAATGATGTAATTAAGATTGATTAATTAAGATTAATTAATCAATAATAGTAATTAAAGGTAATTAATTTATGTAATTAATTAAGGATTAATGTAATTAATTATAGTTAATTAATTAATGAAGTAATTAAAGGTTAATTACAGTATTTGGTTAAGTATAATTAATTTGAAGAAATTAATTAGTGAATAATTACTTGAATGTAATTAAGGGTTAATTAATCAGGGATGATTAATTAAAATGAATCATTGGATGATGATTAATTAAGTGATTGATAAATTATCAATAGTGATATGAGCAAGTTGATATTGGTAAAGTAATTAATTTAATTTACTTTAAATTAATTATATTTGGTGTGGTTAATCATTGCTTATATGGTTGGATAGTGTTGTTTGCCTTGATTGGTTTGAATCTCAGATATGAGATAGACAATGTTGAGTGATTTGGATGCATTGGTTGCATGGTGATGATTGATATAGATTATCTTTTTGGATAGTGATAATATGGTTTATCTGATAGGATGATAATGTTGATTATCTGTTTGGATCTGTGATTTATCTATCTGTGTATATAGATAATTGAATTGTTTTAAACCTTTAAAACAACTTGGCCTTAAAAGACACGCTTTGGATTTCGATGAGACCGGGATCGGGTTTCCATATTTGGATATCCGAAAACCACATCGTTTCCAATTAAAGTTAGGTCGTTAATCTAAGTGGAGCAAGTGAAGACTCGAGGTGTAAGGGCTATACGTCAGTATAACTCTGTCGGTGATTCCGTAATGAGTTTGACGAAATAGTACTTATAGATTCGAGATGTAAATTTAGAGTGCAAGGGTTATCGTCGTTAACTCTGAGGGTGATTCCAAAATGAGTGTAACGAGATAATGCCTTCGGTTTCGTTCGAACCCGGAACGAACTTGTATGGATTGAATGCTTTTAGAACATCGTCGGGTGGACGATGAGCATTCTAAGAAATGTGTCCTCTAAAGGTAACCGTAGCCTCAAGCCTCATCAACCGGGAATGGCTAAAACAGGGGAGGTGCAACAAGGCTTCGTGGGTCGCACCCACTGGAGAGCAAGATTGATCCCTGTCTAGAGGTCCCTTTTTATTCGGCTTAGTGGGCAGTTGTCAGTGTACACCAACTGCGGGGTTGTCTTGTTCGGAACTATTCAGTGAGGAATGGGTCCGACTTTGTGTTGCAGGGGAGTAGGAGTACTCCTCGGTACGGTGATCTAAGCCACGTACTGTGACGGGCGGTACCCCAGTAGCCCTGCCATTGTATGGAATCCAAAATCCAATAAGTGCCAACGGTTTTGATTGTATTACCCACTTTTGTGGCTAGTAGCTGGAATTTAATAATGTAACAATTTCTTCTATTTCTTATTTATTTGAAAACCCTAGACACTATTATAATATAACTGGATTTCCTATCAAATGTTTTGGTTAGCGTAAGGTAAAAACTTTTCCATGTTTATGTGTGGGAAGTCTTACGTGATACCTTTTCTTTTTAAAGGGATTTTCAAAATTAAGCAACTTTAACCTGTTACTCACACCAGACCCATGTCTGACCCAGAGTTTATCTTTTCTTTTTCATAAACTCTTGGGTACTCAAATTTTTACGAGTAGCCAAGGGATTCAGGTTAGCTTTTGACGAATTATGGAGGAGCAAATGGAGCAGGAGGCTTCTGCGTTAGATATTTAGTGTTCCGCTGTGTGATCTGTGATTGTCTCTGAGTTGGATTATGTTGTAAATATTAGACAGGTGTTTATAACTGCCTAGTATGTGTTGTATATCTGTGTACTCTGATGGTGATTGTAAACTATGTAATATTTTATGTTATTAATATAATTTATTTGTTCCGCTGTTGAGATTCTGATGTTGTGTTCTTCTTTATCTTCTTTCTTTTCTTCTTCTATCCCTTTCTTTCTTAATTGATGATGCGATTTTCTGAGAGTAGAAAGTCGGATCGTCACAATTTCGAATCCCTATACTAGTGATTTTGAGTTGTCGTAACGATGTTTTACGCAACATTCGTTTTGACTCAAATAAATGTGTTTAAGAGAATATTTTCCTTAAAGAATAAAATATATACTTAATTGTGATTTAAGTATATTGAATATTTTCCAAGCGTTGAAAATAAATAGATTTGTGAATTACTTATTACTAAATAAGTATGGAAATGTTTTCCAATATGAAGTGAAATGTTTGAGATTTTATCTTTTGAAGATAAATTGAAAGTGAATATTTGAAATCAATTTGAAAATCGTATATTAGTGGATATTTGGAAATTTAAATTCACCATGGAATTTATAAAGGAAAGAGAAATTTGTTTAAAAATAAATATTGATTTATTTTTTAAGTGTGGAAAAAAATATATCTTGTAAATATATTTTTGGAAAATAAATTATTTGGAAAATTACTTGGAATCTGGTGATTTTGTGCATATCTATTGATAGTTAAATAACCGACTATCAATATTGACCCTTAAATGGGCATTTGTTGTGATTTGCTTGAATTTGAATGCTACACTTATTTAAAATAAGCGCTTGTTATTCGGTTCAGCCGGGAGAGGACCTTTGGGTCATAAATCCCATTTCGAATAGCGACACAACGTATATGGGTAGCATTGAAGACCGGTGGTGAAGACCGGGTATTTTTGAGAACGAGAGGATAACTCGTTGATTGTCTCTGCATTGAGTCGCGCCGGTATAGAGATTCCCTATGTGATGGGAAGTCCGATCGAGATTGTGAATACCCGGATTTGCAAGGACTTCTTTGAAAGTGCCTTCGGTTCTGTTCGAACCTAGAACAGACTTGTATGGATTGTATGTCTGACATTGCACTTTGAGATATAAAGCAGATTTCTTTCGAATACATTTCCGTTGGTGGCGGAGAATTTATTCTCTTAACTTAACACCCTTGAGACGTATGAGCTCATAGGTTTTGTAATTGAAGGTTATCACTGATATACTCCCAATTTGGTAGTGTGGCATGCTGAGTGCTGCTGATCATTTGTTGATCAAAGCGTGGCTTTGTGAAAAGCGTAGCTTTGTGGACGTGATTTCATCAAACCTCACAACCCGGTTATGGTCGAAACAGGAATCGTGGCAGCAAGGTTATTTGAGGATAGCGCTCTCTGAGGGCATGTCATTTCCTTCTGGATTATAAGTGGTATCATGGTATGGAGCCCAGATATTTACTTCGTGGTTGTTGCATATTTATTGATTTGTGGTTGTTGGTTGAGAGGTACCTCGGATAAAGGTTGCAAACGACCGGGCGATGACATGCTTGTATCAGTTGTTAGCCAGCTAGGGGTAACCCGACCTTGTGTAGTAGAGATCCGGTTAGGATCCGGGGACGTCGCTCAAGAGGCGTTCTATTTTACTTGGGAAGTTCCTTTGCCCGACCATTTGTTGGAAATCCGTTCATCCAAATACGCACCTTGTACGGTTTTAGTTGTATAACCTGCCATTTACTTATGGTGGTCACCGCTGTTTAGATGGTAGCTATAGTAGGCATAGTTCAGAATGTCTATGCTGGCTAAGATTTATATCATACTTTCGAAATGTTTTCCTACACTTGCACTTATAGTAATAATATCAAAGAAATTTGCGTATCAAGCATGTTTGACTATCATAAGGAGAAATCTCCTCCGATTCTGCGTTTGTATTGTGTGTGCGTGTGGGAGGCCTTATGGTAGTTTCATTTTCTAAAAGCATTGTGAATCAAATTTAAAATATTTCTTTGTTTGTTTTAAAGATATAACTGTTTTAAGTTCTCACACCAGTCACATGACTGACTTGGAGTTTATTGTTTCCTTCCTAAACTCTGGGTGCCCATCATTTTCCACACGGGCGGTCTAGAGTTAGGTTATCAGGTCATTCTGGAATACAGGAGCTGCTGTAGAGATCGGGAGAAAGCTGGATGGCATGGCGTATCACTACTATATAGTATTTCTTTTCCGCTGTTTGTTATTGTGAATTCTGATAATGTAATGTAATGTGATGTAATGAAATAATTGATATAGTTCTTTGTTTTTAAACATTATTCATTTGTCTATTATATGTTGTTCCATTACGATTGTGAGATTCTTATATTGTTCTGTTGCTTTGCTTCTTCTTTCTTTCTTCTTATATCTTCTACCTCTTCTTAACCCTAACGGTAAGGTTTTCCGGCATTCGATTGCTCGGCAGTTGATACCGTGGACATATTAATGTCGATTTTCGTGAGTCGAAAAAAATCGCAAACGTTACAAAACCAGAAATGTTAACCTGTAAACTAAAAGCAAAAGGCTTCAAACAAGTCTTCTTAAACTTCAATCTGAAACAAGCCTCAAACCTGGAAACAGAGATAAATCAGTCAAAACAAAATTAAAGCAAGAATACAGATCAAAGAAAATCAAACCTGGAATCAAAACAGAGTGCAAATCAAAACAGCTTCAGCAAGATCATTTTCAGTTTAAAAATGCAAAAGTAAAATTTAACTCAAACAAGTTGGACAGAAAGCAAAACTGGAAACCCAAAACAAATGCAAGGATCGGATCTATTTCAACTTAAAAACCATCAAAAGCATCAGATCAAAGATCAAAGTTTCAAGCTTCCAGTTTTCAAATGATCAACTTCCAGTTCCAGGCCCGAAATCTATTCCTCTGTCCTCTGTCTTCATTTTTAAGGTGAGCAAACTTGAACTGAATATATACTTATGTCTTGATGTTGTGAATGATTCTTGAAGTAAAATAGTGGATGTTATTCTACATGCATGAATATATGTATCCATGCGTGTATCTAAGCATGCTTGTATATGAAAAGAAGACAAAGAAAAGAAAACAACATATCTCTGTGTTAATAATAGGTTGACAAAGAACAAGAGGAAGAAAAATAATATCTCAAATTATAAAAAGAATTAAGCACTGATCTCTAAACGAAAAAATATCGTGACAGTGTAATACAAATTCTAAAAATAGTTTCAAATGTTTTTATGCAATGAATATTTTAAAATTTAAAAATTACAGTGATAAATAAATTTTTATCAGAAATCCAAGTATTAAGATTATAAATTGAAGTTATATGTTTGGATTCGCACTTGAATATTATGAATTCTGATGACAATATCAAGTTTTTTAGATAAGAATTCGTTGATAAATTGCAAGATGATCGAGACATGGGTTTTGAGAAAAATTCGGTGATCGACGCATGTTTGGGTGTCGAGATTGTTTTCAGAGATGATGGGATAAGTGTCGAATTCGAGAAAAATACGAGATGATTTTATAATTCATCGTGGTGGGTGATTGAAGTTGACTAAGGGTTTAACAACCCAGTTTGCAGACGAAGGACGTGGGGGTGATTCGCCTTTCATCAGGGCGATTCGAATCATCGGACCGGGGGGGAAATGAGGAGGAGGCTTTGGCGCATCACTGATTGAAGCAGCATGGATGGTCGGGGTTAGGTTCGTTGTTGCGGCGAGGATTCATTAACCTGGTTGGCTTCAGATTTTTGTTCGAATAGCTTGATTTTGTATTGCTGGTTCTTCGAATTTTTTGAGTCATCGTGGTGATTGATGATGTCATTGCCGACATGATGGTGGCTACGGCAACGGACAAAAGGCGTTCTGATGACGGTGCACGTGCATGTGCGTTGTACTGTGCATATTTGCCTGGGTTACTTGGTTGTTTGAAGAAGACGATGGCTACTCGGGCTCGTGTGCGTGTAGAAGAGCGTTTGGCCTGATGCAGTTTTAAGAATGGTTTGACTTGGGTTGTTGCTCGAGAGGAATTGGGTATGGCTCGGGTAAAAACAAGTTTTGCTCGGGTTGTTAATGTAATACGAAAAGTAGTTTCAAACATCAATGAAAAATCGAGTTAAACGATTTGTTAACCATTTTTTCCAAAGTAATTAATGTCTACTAAATTTGGAATCTATTAAAGGTTTGAAATAATATTAGTGCGAGTTTAAAGTATTTCAACAGATATATAACTATTATTTATAAGTTTATTTTCAGTAAACTTAACAATTAAGAGGTTAATTAAAAAGATAAAATGTTTTTGGTTGATATTAACTTAAAATCTAAGTTAATTTATGAAATAATAATAACAATTTTGCTTTTAAAGATTAAATGTTTTTTTAAAGATAATTGATAAATGATTACTTTGTGTAATTAATTCAAAGCTAATTACTTAGTGTAATCACATTGAAGGATGATTAATTTATTAAGGTTAATTGATTTTTTTAATTAATTAAGGATAATTAATTAAAATTATAATTAATTAAAGGTAAATTTCTTTATGAATGTGATTAAAGAATGATTAATTATAGTGGTTTGTAACTAATCAATATCAGTTAACCAGGATTAGTAAATTATTCTTAAGTAATTAATTTGAGCATATAATTGATTAATTTTACTTATGGATGTTTGGATTTTATGAAATGCTTTGAATTGTTGGGTATTCCTGATATGTGACATTTTGCGTTATGAATTATCCTGCTTTGTGCTGAGCTGTGATATCTGTGATGAATATACTGCGGTGCGAATATGAAAAACCCCATGGCCCGAAAAACGGCATTTGAATTTCGATGCGATGGGGAGTCGGATTCCAGTTGGTTATCCAAAACCCACATCGAATCATAATGGCGAATCTTTATAATTGATAAATTTACTTTATCTGTGAATCTGTGAATAAGGATAAGCGTTGTAGACTATACCGCTTATCGATATTGCTATACTTGAATCTATGATGATTGATGTTGTTGCACTATTGTGTGTAAAACCCGTGGACTACAGTATACACACACAAATATGGATTTCACGAGGAAATCGGTTAAGTCATAGATTTTTGAAATGGTTTTAAAAGTTGAATTTTAAATTCAAAGGGATTGGAAATGGAATTGGGTTAAAAGCGAAATGCTTTTGAAAAGGAGTTTTAAAGATAAAAGTTATTTTGAATAACTTGATAAAGTTTTGAAACTAAAAATAGTCTGATTTGAATTCAAGATTTGAAATTTAATTCTATGTTTGGAATTTATGGTTTAAAAAAGATTTTACAGGTTACAAATGTGCATATATGAATTTTTGAACTATTTTAAAGGTTTTATTTTGGGAATTTGAATTTAACCCAAGCTCTATATTTGAAAGGTTTTAACTTGTTCAAATGTAATCAGATTTTTCCGAGACGAAAACCTTTGGTTTTCAAATGATAATGGCTTTCAAATATAAAGAAAGAATTTCCAAATTGTGTTGAAAAGATTTCAAGTTTGAAATAGAACTATTTTGAAAGCTATAAAATGAGTCTTTGATTTAAAGACCGAATGAGTTAATCCAATTTGAAATTGAATTATTTTGGAAAGGCTATGAATAAATCTTTGTGAAAGATTGGTGAACCTTGTTTTAAATTGAAAGAGCTCTTAAAAGTGAATCTTTTGTTTAAAAGATTTAAGTGTGGAAATTGTTTAAACCATTGAAGGTTTTTGAAATAAATCTTTTTAAAAGGTTGGAAATGGTAATTTGTTTTAACCATTTGAATGAAAGGTTTTGGGCTTTAAGCCGTGATTTAACTGAGACCCCAATATCCATATGTTCTTTTAATATTACGCTCATTATTCGGTTTAGCCGAGAGGGCTCCTTATGTCATATAACCCATTCCAAATAATGATACAACGTTATGGATAGCATTTGAAGACCGGTGGTGAAGACCAGATACTTTCGAAAGCGAAAGGATAACTCGTCGAATGTCTCTGCACCGAATGGCCCCCGGTATAGAGATTTGAGCACCCTTTGTGATGGGGAGTCTGGACGTGATTAGAGATTATCCGGATTGCAAGGACTTCTTTGGAAGTGCCTTCGGTTATGTTCGAACCCGAAACAGACTTGTATGGATGTGTGTCTGATGTTACACTTTGAGATGTAAAGCTGGTTTCTATCAAATACATTTCTGTTGGTGGCGGAGAATTTATTTTCTTAGATTAACACTCTACTCTAAGACGTACGAGCTCAGATATTATGTATTTGATGATTACTAGTGATACATTCCCAATTTGGTAATGTGGCATACGAAGTGTTGCTGATCAGTTTTTGATCGAAGCATGGCTTTTGTTAAAAGCGTAGCTTCGTGGACGAGGCCTCATCGAGCCTCACAAACCGATAATGGTCGAAACAGGAAAGATGCGGCAAGGTTTCAGGGGTAGCTCCCTTAGGGTATGACCATTCCTTCTGAAAAAGGGTGGTATCATGGTATGGATCTCAGATCCTTACACATGTGGACACTGTAATTATTTATTACTGTGTGATGTTGTTGGTGTAAAGGGCCGTCGGATAAAGGTCGCAAACGACCGGGGGTGGCATATCTTAGGTTTTACTTTCCGGGAAGGGAGTAATCGCCTTGTGTTGGCAGAGAGTCGGGTAGGTTCTCGGGGCGTCCCTCCAGAGACGTTCCCATATGGCAATAGGAAGTTCCTTAGCCTGACCATTTGTTGGAAATCCAATCATCCAATACGCGCCTTGTACGGTTTTAGTTGTAGAACCTGCCATCTAATATGGTAGCTATAGTAGGCATATTATAATGGTACGTATGCCGGCTAAGATTAATATTATACTTTCGAAAATGTTTTCTACACTATGCACTAATAATAATATCAAAGAGTTTTCTCGTATAAAGCATATTTAAATATCATAAGGAGAAATCTCCCCCAAGTGTGCAATTGCATTGTGTGTGTGCTGGGAGGCCTTATGGTAGTTTCATTTTCCAAAAAGCATTATGGGTTTCAATTTAAATTCTTTTGTTGTTTCTTAAAACATAAAATGTTTTTGTTTACTCATACCAGTCCCATGACTGACCCGGAGTTTATTGTTTCCTTTCTAAACTTGGGTGCCCACTATTTTCCACACGGGCAGTCTAGAGTTGGGTTTCCAGATAATCAAGTAATAGGTGTAGATTCGATAGCCTTCGAAGTCTTTGGATTGGTGCTTTGGAGATGGAGAGTGCAAGCATTGGAGTTCTCTTTTGAAGACTATTCTTTCTATTGAAGATATTCTTTCCACTGCTATTTGTTTCAGCTATTGTATGTGTCGCTTTGATATTGTTGAGCATTATTGATATCATTGTTGTATATCTGGATATTGTATCAATGTTGTATATATTGATATTCATTTATTTCTTCCGCTGTGTTGTTATACTTAATGTGTTATAAGCTCCAGCGAACCAGATTCGATGTTTGGATCTGCGGCATTTGAATATGATTGTCGTATTCGGTGCCGATTTTCGAAGGTCGAGTCAGGATCGTTATAATTTTGGTTTCTCAGAGTACCGAAATATATTCAATCGAACCATAGTATCCAATAATCCAATTATCAATATAATTCACCACAGAATTGTGATATCCCGGAAATTTGAGCAATATAAATTTAATAATCTGTGTCATAAATTTAATTTAATTTGATAGTTGTACTAATAAAATTGGGAATTTGATTTAATAATCATGTTTTAATAAATATTTAAGTTGAAAGATTTTATCTTTTAAATAAGTAAATTGTTTTGTATATTGTAAATTGATAAATTTTGATTTTTGAATTGAGTAAATGGATTAATTTTCTAACTCTAATTTATATTTGATAAATTGGAGATTTGATTTAAATTTAACATATGACTTTTCAAAGCAATTCAAAATAATATTTATATGGTTTATATTAAAGGAAAATCTTATCTGTTTAAAATTGATATTTTTAATTAACTTAAATATGAAGTTAAATTTGTTTAACATCAAAGCTTTGTTTTATTTTCTTTTTAAAGTATTACTTGAAATTTTATAAGAAGCTTAAAATACAAATCATATATGTTTTAATTTATTAAGTAATAAAAGTGATTTATAATCTCTTTTATAAATTATTTAGAATTGTTTTTTTTTTTTTTAATAAAAATGATAATACTTAGTTTTTATAGACATAAATAAATTGTGTTAAGGAATAGGATTTGTAATTTTAAAATTTTAATAAGAGTTATATGTGCATCTATATATAACTTGATTTTTAAAATTTGATTTAAGTTTGAATTTAATAAACACTTAAATATTTGAATAAGCTTTTGTTTAAAACTTGTTTTGTTTTGTTTTCTAAAATAAAAAGGAAATAAAATTCATTTATATATTACTTAAGAAATAAGATTTAAAGGCTTAAAGATTTATAAACAATTTTAATTAAAATTTAAATACTTAAAATACATGTGTAGGCCTCTTAAGACACCATATTAACATGTGTTTGTTATTAAATAACTATGATGACAAATGGTAAAAATAGAGACAAGTGTCTCATTTAAATTTCTTATTCTTTTATTTTTAATTAAATCAAAACTTTTGTTTATATAAACATTTCTTCCTTGCCTTATCTTTCTTTTTCCTATTTCTCTTCAAACTAAAGAAAACTTTCAGATTCCAAATATGAATTCATCTACCCTCAAATAATCTGAAAATTCTATTTCCCTCAAAACTAAATCAATCTGCATGCATAAAAAAAAAGGGGGAATTTGCAACTCTAAAGAAAATTCAAACCTGCATGCATCCATGACTACTGTCCTCTGTTTAAAAACTTCACAAGCCTGCAAAGTTTTGAGCTTCATCACCAAAGCCTGCAGTCTTCATTCTGTTGTAAAAAGAAATTTAAAAAAACCTACATGCAACTTCAAAAGAACTCTGTCAAACCTGAAGTTCTTTTTCTAAATCAACCATAAACTGCATGTTCTTCCTGGAAACAAAATGATGGCAAAAATTTGTGAAAGCCTGCATTTTTACTCTGGAAATCATGCAAATGTAAATCTGTAAGTAGAAGCATGGAAATGAACCTGGAAACAATCATGAAAAATGTTAATCTGGAAAACATTGTACTACATCATTTCAAGTTTAAAGGCAATCTGAAGTTCAAGTATTCCAATAAGCAAGATGAAGTAAAAGCATGTAACGACCCGCTATTTTGGACCATTCAAATCGACAATAAAACATACATGTCCGACTTGAATAATTCAAAATACCGAATTGTTAATAAAAATTTGGCAGAACTTAAAATATACAGTAAATAAATCAATCACAGATCACAGACACAGAGTAATATAATGCAGCGGAATAGATAAAGAATAGTAGTTCATGAAGCTACTATATACCTCAGAGTTAGAAATAAAATACATCAGAATATCTCGAATATAGCGAAGTCTTCAGCATGACCCGATGACTTCTCTGAATCAATCAACGGGAAAATCTGAAAGGGTAGATAGCTGGATCTTCAAGCAAAGCTCCAACTTCGAAGGTGAGTCTCAAATGCTGTATCACTCAGTCTGACCCGAGCGTAAAGCAAAACACAAAACACTCGAGTCAGGATTAACATTCTTATATCAATAAATTCAACTCAAATAAAATATCAACTGAAATACCATATAACTTAAAGGATGTTTGGGATGTTCATCCTCTAAGGGTCCATAGAACTATCTACGAGGTAGAAATATATACTGTTACCCCGCGGTCATTCACTTAATTTATATTTCGACCCAAATATCAATTTCACTTCAAAAATCATATTCCCAAACTAGTATCCATATGTTAAGTAATATATACGGTAAAGTAATTTCAACTTTCTTATCTTAACAAATCGTTCACATCAACCTAACCTTCCCATTTAAATTTAATTCAAACTCAATTTATCAATTTAAACCTTCCTAAAATAACCACTTAAATTTTTATAAATCTCAAATCTGGATTTTTTTGATATCCCAATTTCCCTTTTATTTCAATATGTTTCCATACTTTAAGTATTTAACATTTCAACTAAATTTTTCCTAATCTAGTCTTCTAACTACGAATTTCAAAATTTAGTTCAACTAAATTTTCACTTAATTCAATTAGTTATCTACATAACGAATTCTACTATCTTGGTTCCAAATACATATCCAAATCTCTAAACCATTTAATTCCACTATAGTTCATAGCTTAAATATAACAATTTAAGTTTAACAGTTTCATATAGATTCTCGATTTTTTACATCATTATTATTCAGTCCCGAATCCTTCCTTATTTGATTCAATATCATTTCAGTGACCTTAGATTACATTTTCTCAATATTTCTTAAATTTTATTAAACGTGAAATACCACATTCGATAAATTTCAAATGGATTTAAATAATTAAATCCTTATCTAAAAACCATTTAAAAATAACCCAAATTTATCTCCCAGTCTTAATTGTTCAATCTTATTTCAAAACTATTCGAGATAAAATTTACATAAATTTTTATCAAAATTTATGTAATTAATCAAATCTTGATTAAACTAGACATACTTAACTCTATATTTATCATTTTCCCTTATATGTATTTAAGCATTTACATTTAATAAGACCATATGTTTCTTATCATAGGGTTCAAGTGTTACGGATATTATCATTTCTATCCGTACACAAAATGTATACGGGTGAATAGCATTTCAACCCGTAATCCCAAATTTATTTAAATGAAAACCGCTTGGGTCTATCGGTTCAACCCATTTCAATTTAAAATCAAACATAACAAAGGGAACTTGCAGTGTGATGACAGAGATGGTGTCAAAGTAAATAAACAAACAATAACAACAATCAACAACCATTCAATAACTTAATCAAATAACCCCGAAATAATCGTATAAAATTCGCATTGTTACTTGTATAATTATTTCTAGAATCTACACTATCATTTCATGTAGATTACAGATTATTACATTTCAGTTTTCCACTTGTCGTTCCATTTCAATTTCAGTTTAATATTACAACAGTTAATCCAAACTACGTTCAAAGCTTTAAAGTATAACTTATCAATTTCTACGACAATTAATGGGTCAAATTAAACTAATCAAATTTACATATGGCGGGGTCAGGTTTAATCAATCAAGGTCCATCATATATAATCCGTTTTACTTTGTGAACTATACCACCTCAAATCTTACTAGCAAACTAGTTATCACTTAACAATAGTAATTAACATCCAATTTAAACGACAATCAATCAATCAGTCAATTTTCAACCAATCTGTATTATTATCACATAAACAAATAACCGATAATGGTGTCAGGTGTCATAGGTGAACAGATACAGATGACAGCAGTCGTAACAGTAAAACAACTAACAGCAGCATATTTCAATTGACGTTTCAATTGAATCAAATTTAATAAATAAAAGAACGTTAATCGTGAGTGATTGCTCACCTTTCAAGGTTAGAGAGATAGCCAAGAAAACGAGCAACAAATCTCAAAGCAACACTGGGTAGGCAAGATTTTGATGAACAAAACAGAATCAACGGACGAAGCTGACAACAGAAATCGATAACGAATCAGGACCAGATTGATGAAGATAGATGCTATAAATGGACTTATATGTCTAACTGTATATAACTATTTATGGAAAATCATAATTTAAATTTTTCAAACACATCAGATTACATATTAAAAATCATAGTTTAAATCAAATACATATACTGATTTGAAATGAATACTAATATAGATATACAAACATATAACTTTGCATATATCCTATAAGACAACAATATATATATAAACTTAAAATTTGAATCTATTTATATATCAAAAATTAGAATAGTATATATATTCATTTCAAATAAATACTAAATCTAACAAAATTAAATAGAATCTCGGCCCATTTAATAAAACCCGAACTCATGTACACACTAACAGTTCAAATACCGTGTCACAAAAGTGATCATTTTCATGCGAACAATATAAAGGTGGAACAAATGTAGACTGTCAACATATATGCAGACTAAAAAGATGCGAACACTACTTTATGCAAAACCCAAAGATGTTATATATATAATACGACCTAGATACATCATTAAATTTTTTTTTTTATAACATAACTTAAACAACAATTGAAGAATTTAAAACCTATATATATAACGTACTACAAATCCTGCATATACCAACCCAGATCCACTTTAGAATACGCGAAATTTTTTTTTTTGCAAACTGTTATCTAAAACAAAATAGGTGCATTACAGTTATCACCGAGTAAAATAACCAATATATATATGATGTGAAATCAAAAATCAAATCTGCCTTTACAGGTATACACTTAAAATATGATATACTATAGTAACGTATATCTTTTAGATATATACTTTACTTTCGAAAGAAAAAAATAATAATGACACAATACATATATAACTATGGTCTATAGAATACTGGACCATACATATGTAAATTTAACATATACATGTATATACGACAACATAAAACATAAAAATATAAAGTTAACGTGTATTTTAAGATAAGGCGATATTTTTTTCTATGTTGCAACTACAGCGTATAACATAAATATTATACTATGTTTAATATGAAGTAACTTTTCTAAGTTGATTTATATGCCTGGAAACATGCATATAATTATAAATTCTACCTATACATGCAGACCAGAACTAATACATCTACAACGTTTTTTTTTTTTTTTTTTTTTCTTTTGAAAAGTCAAATTCACCTATACTTTAATATAAACTAATGTATATGAATATATGTACCAAAACTTATAGCAAAGTTTATATTAAAATGGAATATCATAAACCAAGCAAATGCAAAGTGTAGGCAACAGGCAACCCAAGACAAAACCGAGCTTACCTATATAAGCTACATGTATATAGCTTACAGCAAATATATGTATATCAGATTCATGCAACCCAAAACTTAATTTATAACATATTAAAAATAACGAAAATATAAACCCATAATATTATACAACATACTATATATAGTACCTCACAGCAACAAGGGCGACAACGACAAAAAGGGCGCACTCAGTGGAGGCCGAGTGGAGTGCTTGCCTCATGCCGTGCGTGTGTTGCATTCTTGGTGTGGTGGGTTGGGACTTGCTGCTGCGTGGAGGAGGGAGGTACGGTGGTCGGCATACGGGACTGGGTGGCGGGGAACCAAGGCCGGATGCAGGTGGGAGGAGCGGCGGATCTAGGTGCAGGGCGTTGGTGGGGAGGGAGATGAAAATGGCGAAGGCTTAGAGATAAAGGAGAGGGGCGAGCCAATGTGGGTTCACAGGAACAGGAAGAAAAATGAGAACAGGTTTCAGAATTTATATATACAAACTTTGCTTTATGGGCTGTCAAAATTTTCTTGCGTGAAAAGGCAGAGAATAATTCAAGGGGTTTCTGTTTGAACGAACATAAATAAAATTAAAGAAATTTCAACGGTCCATCCCTGGAATTTGAGCTGAAAATTTAAGGCTTGATTGAACCGTAGCACGTTTGAATTTGCAAATGCAGATGGGTGTTAAAATATAAATAAATATACATAAATGAAAAGTAACAGAAGAATCCTGATGGACGCAAATAATTAAAGGAAGGATCGTTTGAATTTTGAACGGACACAGGGGTTATAAGGCTCGAAACGTATCGATACGGTAAACCGTTTATTTCCTTGAATTCAGCTGGGAAGCTATTAAATGCAATTCCTTTTTGCTTGAGCTTCACGGTATAGTTTTGAAAATGATTGGGAAGTTAAAAGTCACAATTAAAGGTACCGTTACAACGGACAGTTCATTGTCTCTGTCGCGTATCGGACCTCAAAATACCGAAATAAATATACCGTAGGGATCAGTGCGGTGAGACGATCAAAACGGCATACAGATATCAATGGTGTGATTATCCGATCAAAAGTCGATAGTCGGTACCGGAAGTGGTGCTATTTTGCAGAAAATAAGAACGACGGAGCTATAGAAGTCCGAATTTTGAAAAACTAGAGATGACGCCTTGCTCAGAAGAGGATTTAGAATTTTTCTATGTAAAGATATTTTGGTTTTGAAACGTTTTATTTTCGTCACTTTTTAACTGATTTAATTGAAGTAAATCTACGCGCGAAATAAACTTTCACATTTTTGTACGAAAATTTACAGTTTGTTATGTTTAATTGGACGTAACCCAAATATTAACTTTTTATTTGCAATTTAATTTATTTAAAATTTCATCAAACTTCAATTAAAGCGTTAAATAAAACCATTAAAACTATTAAAATCTACGGGTCGTTACACTCTCCCCCACTCAAAACTTTTCGTCCCCGAAAAGGAAGGAGGTAGGAGAATAGGCCAACCAGGAATAAGTAGATTGAAAATCAAGGGTAGATAGTTTATTTAAAACTATATAAATTTTTCTTGAAATATTCATTTGAAACTTCATTCGCAATTAAATTTTTCTTTAATACTATAATACTTTTCAAACTCCTTTGAAAACAATTATCTGTACTATTTCTTATATATACAGAGTCTGTTGAAATATTAAGTCCAAAATTTATGGAATTTATAATTTATCTCAAGATCTCTTTCAAATATTATCAGTAAGTTAAAAATCATTTCCCTGACGATGTTTTTATTTAATTAATAACTTCAAAATATTTATAACACTTAAAATTTTATATCAAACAATGTAGTATATAATTAGACAATTTTTAAAAGGGTAAATCCAACAAGGAAGGAAGGTAGATTTGGAAAACAGAATCCAGGTGAATAACTAAACTGAGCAGATAAGGTAGATGCAAGGAATAGTATCGGGCACGAATAATTAAACTAGAACCATAAGAATTTAAATTCCAAATATTAATTCAAAATTTCTTTGTTGGGAAAAATACTTTTATAATAAATACTTTTATAATAATACGTTTATATCGAAATAAATCTTTCTTTCGAAAATATTTTTATAACTCAATGTTTAACAAGTTTATCCTCGTTCTTGCAGACTCTGGCCATGCGTTGATCAGGCGCAAAACTAGAATTCTTCAAGTACTTAGTAGACTTGTTTTAACACTCAGTGAAAATACTTGAAAACCTTTAAAAACAGATATGGAAAGTACAATCCAAACAAAACAACCAAACCAAAACTTTTGTCCGATCATGGTTCGCAGATACACAATGGTTACGCCTGGTTCCCCCAGGAAACAATCCATATCCGTAAGCTTTCACAGCCCTGCGAGTTACGCCATGATGACTAGTAGGGTGCAGGATACACAATGGTTACGCCTGGTTCCCCCAGGAAACAATCCGTACCCCCAGGCAAGACTCAGCCAGGCACTTGCGCTACTATTCGCGACCTACACAGATTGCAGGATACACAATGGTTACGCCTGGTTCCCCCAGGAAACAATCCGTACCCCCAGGCAAGACTCAGCCAGGCAATTTCGCTGTGCATTCACGAGAGAAAAAGAAACCGTGGGTTACGTCACGGTGGGAACACTCGAGTATTACATCCGGAAAACCAAAATCAGAGAGAATAATATCGATAGAATGAATCCACGCTGTGGCCACAAAGCGGATATCAAGCAGAAGGCACTTTCCATATCTTTACTTGGAAAATATATATCATATAGTACCTTTTAAATCCCTTTCAAATATCGTACTTATATAAAGTCTATATATAGGATTCCTTTCAAATCAAATACTTTCCAAATCAATAGTAGATCAAATCATACTTATATAGACTTTGATTATATAAATTTTCTTTCCAAATTGAGTACCTTTCAAATCAATTGATTTCAAATCACTTTCATACTTATACAAATCCATTTTATATAAGTCCGACCACTTCCCAAATCAAGTGCTTAATTATACAAGGTTCTCAATTTCAAATCATTCAATATCAAATTGAGTTCCAAAGTCATATATGAATTCACCAAATTTCTTCCAAATTAGATATCCTAATTTCAAAGTTTCCCAAAATAATAGGTTTAGAAAATTATCCCAGTTTCCAGATTAAAATAATTCAAGTCAAACAAATTCATTTCCAAAATCATCATATAAGTACTGGTTTTAATTTCCAATTAAATTTCAAAACCCAATATTTTCTCACAATCCATTATCCTCAAAATGGTTTCCAACTTTATACTTATCCCTTTTAAACCTTTAAACTATCCATTTCTATGTGAAATATCCCATTTACCTTTTTGAAAACCATTATTCAACTATTTTTCCAAAACATTTCAAAACTAAATTTATATTCTAAATCAGACATTTTATACTCTTCGAAATTTCTTTGTTTTGAAAGTTTAATCTCGATTTGGAAGTGTTCGAACATTTAAAATAGTTAGGGAAATCAAATTTTCAATTCAAGAGTTGAACATCAACAATAAATCAATAAATCAATTATTAAATCTGGAACTCGAGGACTAAACACCGGTTTCACTTTAAATTGTTTCAAATATATACATATATCTTTCTAAAATATCAAATTATACTTCAAAATTTTAAATCAAAAAGGGTTTACAAAATCACTCGCATAGCGAAGCTATTAAAGTGGTCTCTCCCCACTCTGAGGCTCGAAAATCAAGGTCGATGATGCGTGCACTCATCACCGAAATTATTCTCCAGCGACATAAGTGAGTTCTGGACTTCTACTTTCTTGAAAACTTCTTTGTATTTCCTCAAAATTATTGGAATTCATTTGAACTCATTTGAAACATTTCTTATTCGGGAAAATACCTTTAAATCGTATTATTTATATATATATATTTTCCAAATCTTAAAACCAATGTCAAATACCGGAATTCAGCTCTCGAATTTCAAATTTTAACACGTCAGTTATATAAATCATTTTTATATAAATCAATTTCTTATAATTTGTAAATCCTTTGAAAACTTTTTTTTTTTTTTTTTTTTTTTATAAATAGAATGACATTTCTTTTTATATGTATGTATATAATCCTTATCAAAAATAATTTGTTTTATATATATAGAATAAAATCATAGTTATCAGAATAATAATTTTGATATATAAAACAATTTCAAGAATGCAAACATACCCGATTTTCAAAGGATAACTTTGAGAATGGATCCCAAAACAGAGATAGAGATTTGAATTAGAGGAACTGTACACAATAGAATCCTGATTCGAAGATAGGCTCAAACCCAGATGAGAAAAACAAATTACAAAATAGAATATGGATATTCTTCTATAAATCGCGGGCGACCTTAACCGGTCAACCGTGACTTCAAGGATATGATCGATGCGGAATTCCCAAGGCAATTCAACATTCGAACTCCAGAGATAGAATTCAGCATACCAAGATAAAGCAGCATCGTAAACCGAGGGTACAACGATCTTCGGTGAATCAATGCCAATGGAAAAAGGAGTTTCATCCCTTTTTCTAATTTATTTAGTGGAGCTATGGGGTACTCCAGAATCGAACGAATATAAATGGGAAGAGACAAACATGAATTTCAGAACCGAGGGGACATTCCAAAATTCAAAGGAAGACGAGTCAAAAAGGAAGAGATTCAACTCGAATGAAAGTGTTTCTGTAAATAAATTTACCATATATGATAAGCTTTGCCTAGAGCCAAAGCTCTGATACCAACTGTAACGACCCGCTATTTTGGACCATTCAAATCGACAATAAAACATACATGTCCGACTTGAATAATTCAAAATACCGAATTGTTAATAAAAATTTGGCAGAACTTAAAATATACAGTAAATAAATCAATCACAGATCACAGACACAGAGTAATATAATGCAGCGGAATAGATAAAGAATAGTAGTTCATGAAGCTACTATATACCTCAGAGTTAGAAATAAAATACATCAGAATATCTCGAATATAGCGAAGTCTTCAGCATGACCCGATGACTTCTCTGAATCAATCAACGGGAAAATCTGAAAGGGTAGATAGCTGGATCTTCAAGCAAAGCTCCAACTTCGAAGGTGAGTCTCAAATGCTGTATCACTCAGTCTGACCCGAGCGTAAAGCAAAACACAAAACACTCGAGTCAGGATTAACATTCTTATATCAATAAATTCAACTCAAATAAAATATCAACTGAAATACCATATAACTTAAAGGATGTTTGGGATGTTCATCCTCTAAGGGTCCATAGAACTATCTACGAGGTAGAAATATATACTGTTACCCCGCGGTCATTCACTTAATTTATATTTCGACCCAAATATCAATTTCACTTCAAAAATCATATTCCCAAACTAGTATCCATATGTTAAGTAATATATACGGTAAAGTAATTTCAACTTTCTTATCTTAACAAATCGTTCACATCAACCTAACCTTCCCATTTAAATTTAATTCAAACTCAATTTATCAATTTAAACCTTCCTAAAATAACCACTTAAATTTTTATAAATCTCAAATCTGGATTTTTTTGATATCCCAATTTCCCTTTTATTTCAATATGTTTCCATACTTTAAGTATTTAACATTTCAACTAAATTTTTCCTAATCTAGTCTTCTAACTACGAATTTCAAAATTTAGTTCAACTAAATTTTCACTTAATTCAATTAGTTATCTACATAACGAATTCTACTATCTTGGTTCCAAATACATATCCAAATCTCTAAACCATTTAATTCCACTATAGTTCATAGCTTAAATATAACAATTTAAGTTTAACAGTTTCATATAGATTCTCGATTTTTTACATCATTATTATTCAGTCCCGAATCCTTCCTTATTTGATTCAATATCATTTCAGTGACCTTAGATTACATTTTCTCAATATTTCTTAAATTTTATTAAACGTGAAATACCACATTCGATAAATTTCAAATGGATTTAAATAATTAAATCCTTATCTAAAAACCATTTAAAAATAACCCAAATTTATCTCCCAGTCTTAATTGTTCAATCTTATTTCAAAACTATTCGAGATAAAATTTACATAAATTTTTATCAAAATTTATGTAATTAATCAAATCTTGATTAAACTAGACATACTTAACTCTATATTTATCATTTTCCCTTATATGTATTTAAGCATTTACATTTAATAAGACCATATGTTTCTTATCATAGGGTTCAAGTGTTACGGATATTATCATTTCTATCCGTACACAAAATGTATACGGGTGAATAGCATTTCAACCCGTAATCCCAAATTTATTTAAATGAAAACCGCTTGGGTCTATCGGTTCAACCCATTTCAATTTAAAATCAAACATAACAAAGGGAACTTGCAGTGTGATGACAGAGATGGTGTCAAAGTAAATAAACAAACAATAACAACAATCAACAACCATTCAATAACTTAATCAAATAACCCCGAAATAATCGTATAAAATTCGCATTGTTACTTGTATAATTATTTCTAGAATCTACACTATCATTTCATGTAGATTACAGATTATTACATTTCAGTTTTCCACTTGTCGTTCCATTTCAATTTCAGTTTAATATTACAACAGTTAATCCAAACTACGTTCAAAGCTTTAAAGTATAACTTATCAATTTCTACGACAATTAATGGGTCAAATTAAACTAATCAAATTTACATATGGCGGGGTCAGGTTTAATCAATCAAGGTCCATCATATATAATCCGTTTTACTTTGTGAACTATACCACCTCAAATCTTACTAGCAAACTAGTTATCACTTAACAATAGTAATTAACATCCAATTTAAACGACAATCAATCAATCAGTCAATTTTCAACCAATCTGTATTATTATCACATAAACAAATAACCGATAATGGTGTCAGGTGTCATAGGTGAACAGATACAGATGACAGCAGTCGTAACAGTAAAACAACTAACAGCAGCATATTTCAATTGACGTTTCAATTGAATCAAATTTAATAAATAAAAGAACGTTAATCGTGAGTGATTGCTCACCTTTCAAGGTTAGAGAGATAGCCAAGAAAACGAGCAACAAATCTCAAAGCAACACTGGGTAGGCAAGATTTTGATGAACAAAACAGAATCAACGGACGAAGCTGACAACAGAAATCGATAACGAATCAGGACCAGATTGATGAAGATAGATGCTATAAATGGACTTATATGTCTAACTGTATATAACTATTTATGGAAAATCATAATTTAAATTTTTCAAACACATCAGATTACATATTAAAAATCATAGTTTAAATCAAATACATATACTGATTTGAAATGAATACTAATATAGATATACAAACATATAACTTTGCATATATCCTATAAGACAACAATATATATATAAACTTAAAATTTGAATCTATTTATATATCAAAAATTAGAATAGTATATATATTCATTTCAAATAAATACTAAATCTAACAAAATTAAATAGAATCTCGGCCCATTTAATAAAACCCGAACTCATGTACACACTAACAGTTCAAATACCGTGTCACAAAAGTGATCATTTTCATGCGAACAATATAAAGGTGGAACAAATGTAGACTGTCAACATATATGCAGACTAAAAAGATGCGAACACTACTTTATGCAAAACCCAAAGATGTTATATATATAATACGACCTAGATACATCATTAAATTTTTTTTTATATAACATAACTTAAACAACAATTGAAGAATTTAAAACCTATATATATAACGTACTACAAATCCTGCATATACCAACCCAGATCCACTTTAGAATACGCGAAATTTTTTTTTTTGCAAACTGTTATCTAAAACAAAATAGGTGCATTACAGTTATCACCGAGTAAAATAACCAATATATATATGATGTGAAATCAAAAATCAAATCTGCCTTTACAGGTATACACTTAAAATATGATATACTATAGTAACGTATATCTTTTAGATATATACTTTACTTTCGAAAGAAAAAAATAATAATGACACAATACATATATAACTATGGTCTATAGAATACTGGACCATACATATGTAAATTTAACATATACATGTATATACGACAACATAAAACATAAAAATATAAAGTTAACGTGTATTTTAAGATAAGGCGATATTTTTTTCTATGTTGCAACTACAGCGTATAACATAAATATTATACTATGTTTAATATGAAGTAACTTTTCTAAGTTGATTTATATGCCTGGAAACATGCATATAATTATAAATTCTACCTATACATGCAGACCAGAACTAATACATCTACAACGTTTTTTTTTTTTTTTTTTTTCTTTTGAAAAGTCAAATTCACCTATACTTTAATATAAACTAATGTATATGAATATATGTACCAAAACTTATAGCAAAGTTTATATTAAAATGGAATATCATAAACCAAGCAAATGCAAAGTGTAGGCAACAGGCAACCCAAGACAAAACCGAGCTTACCTATATAAGCTACATGTATATAGCTTACAGCAAATATATGTATATCAGATTCATGCAACCCAAAACTTAATTTATAACATATTAAAAATAACGAAAATATAAACCCATAATATTATACAACATACTATATATAGTACCTCACAGCAACAAGGGCGACAACGACAAAAAGGGCGCACTCAGTGGAGGCCGAGTGGAGTGCTTGCCTCATGCCGTGCGTGTGTTGCATTCTTGGTGTGGTGGGTTGGGACTTGCTGCTGCGTGGAGGAGGGAGGTACGGTGGTCGGCATACGGGACTGGGTGGCGGGGAACCAAGGCCGGATGCAGGTGGGAGGAGCGGCGGATCTAGGTGCAGGGCGTTGGTGGGGAGGGAGATGAAAATGGCGAAGGCTTAGAGATAAAGGAGAGGGGCGAGCCAATGTGGGTTCACAGGAACAGGAAGAAAAATGAGAACAGGTTTCAGAATTTATATATACAAACTTTGCTTTATGGGCTGTCAAAATTTTCTTGCGTGAAAAGGCAGAGAATAATTCAAGGGGTTTCTGTTTGAACGAACATAAATAAAATTAAAGAAATTTCAACGGTCCATCCCTGGAATTTGAGCTGAAAATTTAAGGCTTGATTGAACCGTAGCACGTTTGAATTTGCAAATGCAGATGGGTGTTAAAATATAAATAAATATACATAAATGAAAAGTAACAGAAGAATCCTGATGGACGCAAATAATTAAAGGAAGGATCGTTTGAATTTTGAACGGACACAGGGGTTATAAGGCTCGAAACGTATCGATACGGTAAACCGTTTATTTCCTTGAATTCAGCTGGGAAGCTATTAAATGCAATTCCTTTTTGCTTGAGCTTCACGGTATAGTTTTGAAAATGATTGGGAAGTTAAAAGTCACAATTAAAGGTACCGTTACAACGGACAGTTCATTGTCTCTGTCGCGTATCGGACCTCAAAATACCGAAATAAATATACCGTAGGGATCAGTGCGGTGAGACGATCAAAACGGCATACAGATATCAATGGTGTGATTATCCGATCAAAAGTCGATAGTCGGTACCGGAAGTGGTGCTATTTTGCAGAAAATAAGAACGACGGAGCTATAGAAGTCCGAATTTTGAAAAACTAGAGATGACGCCTTGCTCAGAAGAGGATTTAGAATTTTTCTATGTAAAGATATTTTGGTTTTGAAACGTTTTATTTTCGTCACTTTTTAACTGATTTAATTGAAGTAAATCTACGCGCGAAATAAACTTTCACATTTTTGTACGAAAATTTACAGTTTGTTATGTTTAATTGGACGTAACCCAAATATTAACTTTTTATTTGCAATTTAATTTATTTAAAATTTCATCAAACTTCAATTAAAGCGTTAAATAAAACCATTAAAACTATTAAAATCTACGGGTCGTTACAAAGCATCTGCAGTTTTGAAGCAAATCAAAAAGTAAAATCTGAAGCTTTGCAAGTTAAAAATGGATGCTCTGTTCCTATTCAAGGTGAGTAACATTTTATTACATAATAAGCCTAAGTATAATTCAGTTGCTTGTGTTCTCTGAAAATAATTGTGTGCATGCAATTTTATAAGCTCATTTCTGCTACATTTAGATGAATGTTTGGAGTATGCAAGTTGTTGTGAATTATTTTGCTGTGTATGATATCCCAGGCTCAGAAATTTGTTAAATCCATTTCCTGTGATGTAATCTGTGTAAAGCTTTGACATTTAATCAATATGTATTGCAATGTAAGTTTAAAGATTAAATTTATATAAAGAAAAAAAATATAGAGAAGAATCTGAAGTGCCTCTGAAATCTAAATACAACAGAGCACTTTGAAAAATAAAAATAAATAAGGGATTGATTTGCTAGATTCATTGATAAAAGTTGATAAACTAATTACACTATCTAGAACTTGAATTTTAAAAACTAAAATTGGGATTTTTAGTTTGGAAATGGTTAAACATTACAGTTTTATCTAGAAAACCTGTTGTGGGTTGAGTCTGTAAATTCTGAAGGATTGAATGGTTGGTAACTTCTCTGGTGATGATTTAGGGATCGTAGTTGCTGAGAAAAAATGTTGTTGGTGGATTAAAGTAATAGGGCAGAAGCATTTGGGGATTTAAATTTTGAACCCTAGTTTTTCTGTGATGAGAAAATTTGATCACTGCAACATAAGTAAGTGATCGAGACTTCCCTAATTCGAACTAGAGATAGATGAGATGAGGATTAAGGAGTGGCCGGAGGAGGTACTCTTCAGGTGGTCGGAGTTTGGAGGTTGAGGAGGTTTTCAGTCAACCCATATTTTTTTCAAATTCGAGTTCGAATACTTGATTTTGATGTGAGGATTCTGCCGTTGAATTGAAGATGGATTTGAAGCATGGTGGTGTCCGATGTCTTGTGTGGGTGGTCGTGAGTGGTCGAAGAAGACTGCCGTGACGGTGTAAGTGCACGATTTTAATGGGTGTCAGCTGTTTCTTTTTGGGGGAGGAGAAGCTCGTGTCGTATCGTGTACTTTTGTGATGAGCTCGGAGTTTTTGATATTAGACTCGAAGTAATGGGTCTGGGGACTCGAAGATATTGATGTGGGGCTCGGGTTTTAGTTTTGTTTCAGGGTTGGTAACCTGTAGCACAGGTTTATATAAACCTGTTTCATATTTGAAATTTAAATTGATTTTTAAGGTGAAATTGGAAGAATTGTTACTCGAGTTACTTGAGTCAGCTCGAGCTAGTTATTGAGGTTTATAAATTGTTATGTTTCAAATTTTTTTTAAATTGAAATTTGAAATATAAAGCAAAGTTTTAAATTAAGTTTTAAATCTAATTTAAATTATAGATTCAAGTTGAATTGAATCTTAAAATTTGAAATGATTAAGTTTTTAAGTTTAAATTTGCTTTAAAATAACTTTAAAAAGTTTATTGTTGAAAGTTTAAAAAGAAATTTGAATTTAAATATGAATTTGAAATATGTAGTAATGTTTAAATGAAGTTTTAAATTTGATTCAAATCTAATTTTGAATTTTTGATTTAAAATGAATTTAAGTTTTATAAATTTAAGTTTTTAAAACAAATTTGATTGAATATGTAAGAATCTAAATGGTTTTAATTTAAGAAGAAATTTGGTTAACTTTATAATAAAAGTATTATTTTTAATTTAGGATTTTAAAATGATTTTAACTTGATAAAGTTAATAATGATTTAATATTTTGTTTTTCATTTAATTATTAGAGTAATTAAATGAATAATTAATTTACTTAGTAAATAAATGAAATTAATAATTACTTAAAGTAATTAAGGTTTAATCTTAAGGGTTAGGATTAATTATTCTTTGAATAATTAACTTGTAATTAAAAATAATTTATTAAATAAAATTAGTTTTTAATTCATGATTAAATTAATTAATCAATTAATAATGGATTAATTAAACTTTAATTAACATTTAATTATTTAATTAATTAGGGGTTAATTAATAGATTAGTTAATGATTAATTAATTTGTAATCAATGATGATTTAAAATAAGATTACTTTGAAAAATAATTAATGAGTTGTTATTAGTTAATGAAGGTCATTAACTATGGATTATTTAATAATTAATTAATGTGATTAATTTTAATTATTAATTAGATTAATTAATTTAAAGATAATCAATTGTGAGTTGTTAAGTATAATTACTTATGGAAGTAATTAAGGAATTAATTACTTATTGTAATTAATTGAGTTAATTTGATTAGCTTAAGTTAATTAATTCATTTTAATTAATTTAAAGTTAATCAATGGATGAGTTGTAAAAATAATTATTTAATGTAATTTAATGGAGAGGAATTACTTAGAGAAGTAATTAATGAGTAATTACTATATGTAATTAATTGAAGGTGATTTGTGATAAAGTAGTTTGAGTATAATTACTTTGTAAATTAATCTAGAGATTAATTGGAGACAATTAATCAAGGGTAGATAATTATTAAATGGAGTTAATCAAGGGGGATTAACAGTTGTGATTTACATGAAGATTAATTACTTAAAGTAATTAATGTAATTGGAAAATGTAATTAGAAGATCATTAATTATTATAATTAATGATGTAATTAAGGTTGATTGATTAAGATTAATTAATCAATAATAAGTGACTAAAGATAATTAATTTTGACAATTAATTAAGGAAGTAATTAAAGGTTAATTACTGTATTTGGTTAAGTGTAATTAATTTGAGAAATTAAATAAATAAATAATTACTTGAATGTAATTAAGAGTTAATTTATCAGGGATGATTAATTAAAATAAATAATTGGATGATGATTAATTAATTGATTGATAATTAATCAATAGGGATATAAGCAAGGTTTATTTGATGAAGAAATTAATTTAATTTACTTTAAATTAATTTGAATAATGTAATTAATTTAATTCATTTTAAATTAATTATATTTTGGTGTGGTTAATTATTGCTTATATGGTGGGCTAGTGTTGTTTACCCTGATTGTTTTGAATCTCAAATATGAGATAGATTATGTTGAATAATTTGGATGCATTGGTTGCATTGTGATGTTGATATAGATCATTCTTCTTGAATAATGATAATATGGTTTATCTGATATGATGATGATGTTGATTACCTGTTATGTATCTATGATTTATCTATTTGTATGGATATAGATAATTGAATTGTTTTAAACCTTTAAAACAACTTGGCCTTAAAAGACACGCTTTGGATTTCGATGAGACCGGGATCGGGTTTCCATATTTGGATATCCGAAAACCACATCGATTCCAAATAACGTTAGGTCGTTAATCCAAGTGGAGCGAGTGAAGACTCGAGGTGTAAGGGCTATACGTCAGTATAACTCTGTGGGTGATTCCGTAATGAGTTGACGGAATAGCACTTATAGATTCGAGATGGTGATCTAGAGTGCAAGGGTTATCGTCGTTAACTCTGTGGGTGATTCCGTAATGAGTGTAACGAGATAATACCTTCGGTTTCGTTCGAACCCGGAACGAACTTGTATGGATTGAATGCTTTCAGAACATCGTCAGGTGGACGATGAGCATTCTAAGAAATGTGTCCTCTAAAGGTAATCGTAGCCTCAAGCCTCATCAACCGGGAATGGCTAAAACAGGGGAGGTGCAGCAAGGCTTCGTGGGTCGCGCCCACTGGAGAGCAAGATTGATCCCTGTCTAGAGGTCCCTTTTTATTCGGCTTAGTGGGCAGTTGTCAGTGTACACCAACTGCGGGGTTGTCTTGTTCGGAACTGTTCAGTAAGGAACGGGTCCGGTCTTGTGTTGCAGGGGATGAAGGGAGTAATCCTCGGTACGGTGATCTAGGCCACGTACTGTGACGGGCGGTACCCCAGTAGCCCTGCCATTGTATGGAATCCACAATCCAATAAGTGCCAACGGTTTTGATTGTATTACCCACTTTTGTGGCTAGTAGCTGGAATTTAATCATGTAACAATTTCGGCTATTTCATATTTATTTGAAAACCCTAGACACTATTATAATATCACTGGATTTCCTATCAAATGTTTTGGTTAGCGTAAGGTAAAAACTTTTCCATGTTTATGTGTGGGAAGTCTTACGTGATACCTTTTCTTTTCAAAGGTTTTTCAAAGTTAAGCAACTTTAACCTGTTACTCACACCAGACCCATGTCTGACCCGGAGTTTATTTTTGTTTTTCATAAACTCTTGGGTACTCAAATTTTACGAGTAGCCAAGGGATTCAGGTTAGCTTTGACGAATTATGGAGGAGCAATGGAGCAGGAGGCTTCTGCGTTAGAGATATAGTATTCCGCTGTGTGATCTGTGTTTTGTCTCTGAGTTGTATTATGTTGTAAATACTAGACAGGTGTTTATAACTGTCTAGTATATGTGATGTGTTTGCTGTGTATCTCTGATTGGTATTGTATATTATGTAAATACTTATGTTATTAATATAATTTATTCGTTCCGCTGTTGAGATTCTAGTGTTGTTCTCTTCTTTCTTTTCTTTCTTCCTTCTTCTATCCCTTTCTTTCTTAATTGATGATGCGATTTTCTGGGAGTGGAAAATCGGGTCGTTACAGTTGGTATCAGAGCGTTAGGTTGAGTGAATACCTAGGCTCTGGAGTGGCGTCTATCTTGAGAGAGCGTATTTGTAATTTTATTTTATATATATATTTACTTCTACCTATTTGTTGGGTTACCTGTTCGGGTTATCCAATATAAGCTATAAAGGTAGATAAGGTAGTAGGGTGTGTAACACGACTACTACTCTTGGTTGAAGTTTGGTGTTTGAGATTGGTAGTGTATTTGTCGAGACTGTTGACCTAATACCGACTCGAGTGAGTTGTGCGGAGTATAGGATTTCATAGATCTCTGAAGGTAACCTGTAAAGGTTCGGAGTCTATCTTTGAATTGGATGAGTAGAATTTGGATCTGTCGGTTGGGCAGAAGAGAATGATGGTATCTTGATATCTTAAGGAGTAGTAGCTACGTGATGAGATGCAGTGGCTATGGATATTCTCGAAGATGTTTTCTTTGGAACAAGTTAAGGAGGTGAGTCTGCTTCGATGTTGTGGCTGGATTCAGCAGGATGTTTCTGTCCGGTTTGAAGCTCGAGTTCTCGAAGAGCTTTTGTTTAGGAAGTTTTTGGCGTCGGTATCAGCAGTACAACTCGGAGTGTTCTGTGTTGGCAAGAAGATTTTCTAGTTAGCAGTTTTCTGAAGGAATTCAGAAGTAGCAGAGAAGATTCCATTTTTACGATGGATTAGCCAGTTAAGCGTAAGCTGTTCTGATTGGTAAAGAGAGAACAGTTTCCTGTGGATATTAGGCTGGGTTGATCGCAAAAGTGACTTGCGATGGTTTAAATGTTCCCTTGACCTATGGGAAGTTTGTCCACATTTGGAGGTTGAGTTTTCTTATCGACTGGATTCTAGGAGTGATACCGGAGGTTTAGTGAAGCAACTTTGGTTCAGATGGGGCATCTGAGTTTTCTTCTATGGATCTGTTGAACCATATTTCTATGGTGTGTTATCCAGTTGTGCTCGAGTTTTTCTTCTGCTTCAGATCAGAGTTGTGCAGCGGAAGCGGATTGGGAGTGCTTTTGTTTTAACTTTTCCGAATAAGAGAAGGAAGTTAATCTTCTGATATTTGTGGAATAGAGTTGGTGTTCTTTGTTTTGGATTTGATCTTGAGGAGATCATTTTGTTGGATTGTTTTGGTCCAATTTATTTCTAGAGACATCAGCGAAGGTTGAGCTGATCAAGAGAGTTGAAGGTAGCCCAGGATCGTCAAGAGTGTTTGGTGAATAAGAGATAAAGGAGTTTGGATTCCGGAGTCGGAGATTTGATCTTGAATAAGTTTCCTTTGATCTGAGGAGCTTTAAGATTGGATAAGTCAGCTCCGAGATGTTTTGGATCTTTTCTGTGTCTTGTGAGGATTCGTGTTTGGTTTTCAGGGTTGAATTGTCAGTTTGGATAACTGGGATTTAATGTGTTTCACGTATCTCTGAGGGAGTACGTGTATGGTTTATCTCTGGTTGTGGAACCAGCAGTCCAGGAGGATGTGATTGTAGAGTCAGACTCGTTTGTAGTCTGACATATTGTTTTGTTGGTAGATATTGTTGGATAGGAGCTCTATAGTTTGATAATATTGGTTGTTTAGATTCTATAGAGCGAGTATCCCGATATATATACCGGGGAAACTCGTGAAAGTTTTATCCAGAATTTTTCTGGATAATTAGATTTATTTGATTGTTTTGAATTGGTTGTTATGGTTGTTAGCATATGTTTGATAATATATGCTTGTGAATTAAAATAAAATGTTAAGATAGATTATTAAAGTACCTTTGCTTTTAAATTTCGGGGACGAAATTCTTTTAAGGGGGAAGGAATGTGATATCCCGGAAATTTGAGCAATATAAATTTAATAATCTGTGTCATAAATTTAATTTAATTTGATAGTTGTACTAATAAAATTGGGAATTTGATTTAATAATCATGTTTTAATAAATATTTAAGTTGAAAGATTTTATCTTTTAAATAAGTAAATTGTTTTGTATATTGTAAATTGATAAATTTTGATTTTTGAATTGAGTAAATGGATTAATTTTCTAACTCTAATTTATATTTGATAAATTGGAGATTTGATTTAAATTTAACATATGACTTTTCAAAGCAATTCAAAATAATATTTATATGGTTTATATTAAAGGAAAATCTTATCTGTTTAAAATTGATATTTTTAATTAACTTAAATATGAAGTTAAATTTGTTTAACATCAAAGCTTTGTTTTATTTTCTTTTTAAAGTATTACTTGAAATTTTATAAGAAGCTTAAAATACAAATCATATATGTTTTAATTTATTAAGTAATAAAAGTGATTTATAATCTCTTTTATAAATTATTTAGAATTGTTTTTTTTTTTTTAATAAAAATGATAATACTTAGTTTTTATAGACATAAATAAATTGTGTTAAGAAATAGGATTTGTAATTTTAAAATTTTAATAAGAGTTATATGTGCATCTATATATAACTTGATTTTTAAAATTTGATTTAAGTTTGAATTTAATAAACACTTAAATATTTGAATAAGCTTTTGTTTAAAACTTGTTTTGTTTTGTTTTCTAAAATAAAAAGGAAATAAAATTCATTTATATATTACTTAAGAAATAAGATTTAAAGGCTTAAAGATTTATAAACAATTTTAATTAAAATTTAAATACTTAAAATACATGTGTAGGCCTCTTAAGACACCATATTAACATGTGTTTGTTATTAAATAACTATGATGACAAATGGTAAAAATAGAGACAAGTGTCTCATTTAAATTTCTTATTCTTTTATTTTTAATTAAATCAAAACTTTTGTTTATATAAACATTTCTTCCTTGCCTTATCTTTCTTTTTCCTATTTCTCTTCAAACTAAAGAAAACTTTCAGATTCCAAATATGAATTCATCTACCCTCAAATAATCTGAAAATTCTATTTCCCTCAAAACTAAATCAATCTGCATGCATAAAAAAAAGGGGGGAATTTGCAACTCTAAAGAAAATTCAAACCTGCATGCATCCATGACTACTGTCCTCTGTTTAAAAACTTCACAAGCCTGCAAAGTTTTGAGCTTCATCACCAAAGCCTGCAGTCTTCATTCTGTTGTAAAAAGAAATTTAAAAAAACCTACATGCAACTTCAAAAGAACTCTGTCAAACCTGAAGTTCTTTTTCTAAATCAACCATAAACTGCATGTTCTTCCTGGAAACAAAATGATGGCAAAAATTTGTGAAAGCCTGCATTTTTACTCTGGAAATCATGCAAATGTAAATCTGTAAGTAGAAGCATGGAAATGAACCTGGAAACAATCATGAAAAATGTTAATCTGGAAAACATTGTACTACATCATTTCAAGTTTAAAGGCAATCTGAAGTTCAAGTATTCCAATAAGCAAGATGAAGTAAAAGCATCTGCAGTTTTGAAGCAAATCAAAAAGTAAAATCTGAAGCTTTGCAAGTTAAAAATGGATGCTCTGTTCCTATTCAAGGTGAGTAACATTTTATTACATAATAAGCCTAAGTATAATTCAGTTGCTTGTGTTCTCTGAAAATAATTGTGTGCATGCAATTTTATAAGCTCATTTCTGCTACATTTAGATGAATGTTTGGAGTATGCAAGTTGTTGTGAATTATTTTGCTGTGTATGATATCCCAGGCTCAGAAATTTGTTAAATCCATTTCCTGTGATGTAATCTGTGTAAAGCTTTGACATTTAATCAATATGTATTGCAATGTAAGTTTAAAGATTAAATTTATATAAAGAAAAAAAATATAGAGAAGAATCTGAAGTGCCTCTGAAATCTAAATACAACAGAGCACTTTGAAAAATAAAAATAAATAAGGGATTGATTTGCTAGATTCATTGATAAAAGTTGATAAACTAATTACACTATCTAGAACTTGAATTTTAAAAACTAAAATTGGGATTTTTAGTTTGGAAATGGTTAAACATTACAGTTTTATCTAGAAAACCTGTTGTGGGTTGAGTCTGTAAATTCTGAAGGATTGAATGGTTGGTAACTTCTCTGGTGATGATTTAGGGATCGTAGTTGCTGAGAAAAAATGTTGTTGGTGGATTAAAGTAATAGGGCAGAAGCATTTGGGGATTTAAATTTTGAACCCTAGTTTTTCTGTGATGAGAAAATTTGATCACTGCAACATAAGTAAGTGATCGAGACTTCCCTAATTCGAACTAGAGATAGATGAGATGAGGATTAAGGAGTGGCCGGAGGAGGTACTCTTCAGGTGGTCGGAGTTTGGAGGTTGAGGAGGTTTTCAGTCAACCCATATTTTTTTCAAATTCGAGTTCGAATACTTGATTTTGATGTGAGGATTCTGCCGTTGAATTGAAGATGGATTTGAAGCATGGTGGTGTCCGATGTCTTGTGTGGGTGGTCGTGAGTGGTCGAAGAAGACTGCCGTGACGGTGTAAGTGCACGATTTTAATGGGTGTCAGCTGTTTCTTTTTGGGGGAGGAGAAGCTCGTGTCGTATCGTGTACTTTTGTGATGAGCTCGGAGTTTTTGATATTAGACTCGAAGTAATGGGTCTGGGGACTCGAAGATATTGATGTGGGGCTCGGGTTTTAGTTTTGTTTCAGGGTTGGTAACCTGTAGCACAGGTTTATATAAACCTGTTTCATATTTGAAATTTAAATTGATTTTTAAGGTGAAATTGGAAGAATTGTTACTCGAGTTACTTGAGTCAGCTCGAGCTAGTTATTGAGGTTTATAAATTGTTATGTTTCAAATTTTTTTTAAATTGAAATTTGAAATATAAAGCAAAGTTTTAAATTAAGTTTTAAATCTAATTTAAATTATAGATTCAAGTTGAATTGAATCTTAAAATTTGAAATGATTAAGTTTTTAAGTTTAAATTTGCTTTAAAATAACTTTAAAAAGTTTATTGTTGAAAGTTTAAAAAGAAATTTGAATTTAAATATGAATTTGAAATATGTAGTAATGTTTAAATGAAGTTTTAAATTTGATTCAAATCTAATTTTGAATTTTTGATTTAAAATGAATTTAAGTTTTATAAATTTAAGTTTTTAAAACAAATTTGATTGAATATGTAAGAATCTAAATGGTTTTAATTTAAGAAGAAATTTGGTTAACTTTATAATAAAAGTATTATTTTTAATTTAGGATTTTAAAATGATTTTAACTTGATAAAGTTAATAATGATTTAATATTTTGTTTTTCATTTAATTATTAGAGTAATTAAATGAATAATTAATTTACTTAGTAAATAAATGAAATTAATAATTACTTAAAGTAATTAAGGTTTAATCTTAAGGGTTAGGATTAATTATTCTTTGAATAATTAACTTGTAATTAAAAATAATTTATTAAATAAAATTAGTTTTTAATTCATGATTAAATTAATTAATCAATTAATAATGGATTAATTAAACTTTAATTAACATTTAATTATTTAATTAATTAGGGGTTAATTAATAGATTAGTTAATGATTAATTAATTTGTAATCAATGATGATTTAAAATAAGATTACTTTGAAAAATAATTAATGAGTTGTTATTAGTTAATGAAGGTCATTAACTATGGATTATTTAATAATTAATTAATGTGATTAATTTTAATTATTAATTAGATTAATTAATTTAAAGATAATCAATTGTGAGTTGTTAAGTATAATTACTTATGGAAGTAATTAAGGAATTAATTACTTATTGTAATTAATTGAGTTAATTTGATTAGCTTAAGTTAATTAATTCATTTTAATTAATTTAAAGTTAATCAATGGATGAGTTGTAAAAATAATTATTTAATGTAATTTAATGGAGAGGAATTACTTAGAGAAGTAATTAATGAGTAATTACTATATGTAATTAATTGAAGGTGATTTGTGATAAAGTAGTTTGAGTATAATTACTTTGTAAATTAATCTAGAGATTAATTGGAGACAATTAATCAAGGGTAGATAATTATTAAATGGAGTTAATCAAGGGGGATTAACAGTTGTGATTTACATGAAGATTAATTACTTAAAGTAATTAATGTAATTGGAAAATGTAATTAGAAGATCATTAATTATTATAATTAATGATGTAATTAAGGTTGATTGATTAAGATTAATTAATCAATAATAAGTGACTAAAGATAATTAATTTTGACAATTAATTAAGGAAGTAATTAAAGGTTAATTACTGTATTTGGTTAAGTGTAATTAATTTGAGAAATTAAATAAATAAATAATTACTTGAATGTAATTAAGAGTTAATTTATCAGGGATGATTAATTAAAATAAATAATTGGATGATGATTAATTAATTGATTGATAATTAATCAATAGGGATATAAGCAAGGTTTATTTGATGAAGAAATTAATTTAATTTACTTTAAATTAATTTGAATAATGTAATTAATTTAATTCATTTTAAATTAATTATATTTTGGTGTGGTTAATTATTGCTTATATGGTGGGCTAGTGTTGTTTACCCTGATTGTTTTGAATCTCAAATATGAGATAGATTATGTTGAATAATTTGGATGCATTGGTTGCATTGTGATGTTGATATAGATCATTCTTCTTGAATAATGATAATATGGTTTATCTGATATGATGATGATGTTGATTACCTGTTATGTATCTATGATTTATCTATTTGTATGGATATAGATAATTGAATTGTTTTAAACCTTTAAAACAACTTGGCCTTAAAAGACACGCTTTGGATTTCGATGAGACCGGGATCGGGTTTCCATATTTGGATATCCGAAAACCACATCGATTCCAAATAACGTTAGGTCGTTAATCCAAGTGGAGCGAGTGAAGACTCGAGGTGTAAGGGCTATACGTCAGTATAACTCTGTGGGTGATTCCGTAATGAGTTGACGGAATAGCACTTATAGATTCGAGATGGTGATCTAGAGTGCAAGGGTTATCGTCGTTAACTCTGTGGGTGATTCCGTAATGAGTGTAACGAGATAATACCTTCGGTTTCGTTCGAACCCGGAACGAACTTGTATGGATTGAATGCTTTCAGAACATCGTCAGGTGGACGATGAGCATTCTAAGAAATGTGTCCTCTAAAGGTAATCGTAGCCTCAAGCCTCATCAACCGGGAATGGCTAAAACAGGGGAGGTGCAGCAAGGCTTCGTGGGTCGCGCCCACTGGAGAGCAAGATTGATCCCTGTCTAGAGGTCCCTTTTTATTCGGCTTAGTGGGCAGTTGTCAGTGTACACCAACTGCGGGGTTGTCTTGTTCGGAACTGTTCAGTAAGGAACGGGTCCGGTCTTGTGTTGCAGGGGATGAAGGGAGTAATCCTCGGTACGGTGATCTAGGCCACGTACTGTGACGGGCGGTACCCCAGTAGCCCTGCCATTGTATGGAATCCACAATCCAATAAGTGCCAACGGTTTTGATTGTATTACCCACTTTTGTGGCTAGTAGCTGGAATTTAATCATGTAACAATTTCGGCTATTTCATATTTATTTGAAAACCCTAGACACTATTATAATATCACTGGATTTCCTATCAAATGTTTTGGTTAGCGTAAGGTAAAAACTTTTCCATGTTTATGTGTGGGAAGTCTTACGTGATACCTTTTCTTTTCAAAGGTTTTTCAAAGTTAAGCAACTTTAACCTGTTACTCACACCAGACCCATGTCTGACCCGGAGTTTATTTTTGTTTTTCATAAACTCTTGGGTACTCAAATTTTACGAGTAGCCAAGGGATTCAGGTTAGCTTTGACGAATTATGGAGGAGCAATGGAGCAGGAGGCTTCTGCGTTAGAGATATAGTATTCCGCTGTGTGATCTGTGTTTTGTCTCTGAGTTGTATTATGTTGTAAATACTAGACAGGTGTTTATAACTGTCTAGTATATGTGATGTGTTTGCTGTGTATCTCTGATTGGTATTGTATATTATGTAAATACTTATGTTATTAATATAATTTATTCGTTCCGCTGTTGAGATTCTAGTGTTGTTCTCTTCTTTCTTTTCTTTCTTCCTTCTTCTATCCCTTTCTTTCTTAATTGATGATGCGATTTTCTGGGAGTGGAAAATCGGGTCGTTACAAGAATATCACATAATCATAACACAGAATATTAAACAATCTAAATAATTTTAAGGAGTCCAGTTGGATCCCTCCAACCTGTTTTCCTGTATCTACAGATGTTAGCACAATACCAATTCCACTTCGAGGTGGAATATCGTGGTATATGGGTTTATAAAATATCATCCGCTATTATACGGCGCATAGGGTCTCATCCGCTATATAATGCGGGAAATCAATCACTCCAATATATATTATATATACTACTATATATAATATATCACATCAAATCAATTCAATCATTCAATTAATTATTTAAATTTAACTATTAAATTTAAATTAAACCCAGATGAGTGAGATTAACTCACCTTTGATTTTATTTGCAACCCAATTTCCATTTCGGCTTGACTTCATGATTTCAGACCTTGCATAAACATTTTATGGTTTATTAACATTTGTAATAACCTACAAATAATATACCATTTAAAATTTCTATTTCTAAATCTTATATATATATTACTATTTTCTGTCTTATTGTTTACATATTTAATTTTAAAAACAGCAATCTCGTACCTTCTGTAAAATAAATTTTCTATTAACTATACTATCCATATAAATTATTATTTGTTATATATATATATAAATTAAAATATACATGTGTATATGTTTTTTTCTTCTCTTCAGTAAATAACAAAAATATGAACTTACTTTACTTAATTTTCTTCCTCTTGTAAATCAAAACAGTTGGAACTTCTGTTAAAAAGAAAATTAACTTTCCCAAATCAAAAACTAAAATCAATTTAGAGAATACTTACTGTATATATATTTACTAAAAAAAACTGCTATTTATCTTACTGTAAATTATCTTCCTGATATATATTCATATATATGTATATGTATTAAATAAGCATTAAATAGACAGAAATAGATTTTGTACCTCACCAATACAATCGATTCCATCACACCTAGCCTACTGGCTTTCCATCACCTCCTTCCTTCTCGAACGCAAATGAACACCAGAACTGCAATCGAACCTCAATGATAACCGCTTCTTTTCCACGACCATGAACTGAGTCGTTAACATCCATCACGCGCGCACACCTAGGCACCGCGATTTAGCCCTCGCCAATTATTGATCTTGATTCAAGCCCTACTATATCGCCTATATGCCAGAAATCGTGAATACCCGCCAGACGTTCGCGTGCGAACTCAAAAACAATGAACGACTAGATCACGAACTTGATTTAGGGTTTCTCTATTATTCAAAGGATTCGAATTCGAATTTTTATTCGAAAATAAGGGAGAAGAGCCGGATTGATTTGAACGTAGATTTAAAATACGAACTGGTTTGCCTAGTTCGTTTCTCTGGAGGAGGCTATTTGATTTCAAAAAAAAACTAGCAGTATTTTGTGAATTACCATTTAAGAAAAGACTTCACGCAATAAGCTTATTTCTCTTTTTTTTGTGAAATGAGTTCGGCTATTTTTCTTTGAACGATTAATTTGAAATTTTTGAAAGCTCGGCTATTAAAAGTTGAAGATGAAAAGAAAGGCTCGGCTGGATATAAAAAGAGGGAAGCGTGCTCTGAAATGTTGCGTGATGGAAGAAGAGACATGATGTTTTGAAAAAGGGGAACAGACATGCTAAATTTTCAGGATATAGCGCCTTGAAGAAAGTAAAAGTCGAAGTGGAGAAAATGTTTGATGTGGATATAATTTCAGCTGATGTTGAATTCAATTTAAATATATACATTTAAATTGAATTCAAATTGTCTCGATTTACGTAGCTTAAATTCGCGGACCCCTATCGAGGCATGCCTCTAGGCGTTTATAATGTTATATCCCTATTCCGAATGCGTTGGAAAAGGTTTCAAGTCCTAATTCGATCGTATGGAGAAGATAGCTTTTTGGACCCAATTATATATTGAATTTTCGATATAGATTTCAGCGTGTTTAAATATCGTACACTCACACAGCAACTCCAATTACCACGAAATTTGAAATTCGATAATAATACAATATTACGGATCCAATGGAACTGGTTTCATCGAAATCCAAGACTGTGCCTCAGAAGACTATTTAAATATCAATTTTAAACGATCTATTTTTAAAACCGAACGAATCACTTCCAATTTCAATTTAAAAGCTTTTATTATCTTCAGAACTCTCAATATAAATTTTACGAGCCTTCAAATTATTTTTAACAGGCTTAAAACTCCAGATTCAACATTTTAACCAACTTCAAATTATTTAATTCAATAATTTACTTATCAAATGAATTGTGATATTAGAATTCAAGTTAAAAATTAACTTTTAAATATTTAAAATCAATTAAATATTCCGATTTCAAACATCCAAAAATTCCGGGTCGTCACATTCCTCCTCCTTAATAGAATTTCGTCCCTGAAATTACTAGTTAAGAAGAATGGTCTACAACCCGTTAACTATTTTCCCTAAAACCATTCAGTTTCAAACACTTCCAAAAACAATCTTTTTATTAAAGACACATTATCATCCTTATTAACTTTCCAAACCCATCCATAGATTACCAATAATATTATCCCCTTGATAATTCAAATAGTTTAAACCAAATTTTAAACTATCAAAAAATTTCTAACTCCTTAAATTTTCGAAAATTTTTGCCAGCGTCTCCTTTGCGCCGCTAGCTCGGTACAACTACAAAATGCCTCTACGGGCCCTCAGATTTCAAAAGAAAACAAAAGCCAAGTGGCCAGACTAGAAAATCATCAAATTTCATATAGAAATTTTAATACATACCTTTTGTCGAGCAATTCATTTTTATCTTCTGAAGTCAAAAATATCAATTTCCTTTCCCTTTATAGTACCTGTATATCCTACTTAGCAATAATATCCAATCACAACAATCAAAATCATTTATTGACTCCCTTATAAAATTTCAATATCTATTCATTCAAGCCCGTACGATGTACATATATCATCCGTACGCAATATCAAATTCGATCACTCGCTCGATCACACAATTTCACTTCCGAACTAGTATCGTCCACCCGACTTTCTAGTGCAGACTCGTATCTGGTTTCTTGATCAGAAACTGTCATTCTCCTTGCATAGCCATAAACCATGATATAGAATTTCCAGAATCAATCAAAATCCATATCCAGGGTTCGCCGTCGAAAATCGAGTGAAATATCCTAACTCGGATCGATATAACTATCTCGAAATTATATGCTCGAATCTGGATCAAATTGCTATGCGAATAAAATAATATACGTACATCCTACGTATTTATATTCATTGATTATTAACTATATCAATTTCCCTTTATTCACATTCATTTTGATTTCTATTCACTTATCAACTGTGACGCCCCACCCCGAGACCCACCTTAGCAAAGAGAATTAACAAGTAATTCCGTCTACTAAAGCGGAGAATAGGGCTGGTTAAGGAGGTTAAGGGCGACCATCTACAATTTTGTCTTAAACATTCATTGAATACGTCGATAAATGCATTATTATTTTTTTTCAACTCAAGTGGATCGACATACCCAGTAAATGCTTAATCCAAAACTATAGGTGGCTAACGGATCTATCAGAACAAAATACAATAACTGAATGTAAATCACATCACAGAACAGTAACCAACATCATATATATACATATACACTAATATGTGTTTAGTACAATACAATATGAATACAATAAAGGTGGTACTCGACCACACCATAAATATCGAATCAAATATAACTACATCAGAGTATGCGAAAGAATAGTAACTACTCAAGAGAAAGAAGAGCTGATATCCAACATCAACTTCAAGCTAAGCCCAATAGATGATACCTGAAACAACTCGGTCTGACCCGAGTGAAAACACACGGGTCAGGCTAGCTAGAACTTATCATTAGTAAGGGTGATGATAAGAGATAAGGGGAAAACCATTCCATCATTACCAATGGAATGATATAGGTCATCAAGTTATCTCTAGAGTGATACATCAATGGTTCATCATAATTGCATAGAGGAATACAATATGTATATTAGATAGACATGGTTTATCTAATTATATATATAACCGAATGAAATGGGTGAGGATATGGACCATAAAGTAAATCTTCATAAGATAATTAAACTTCAAGAATCCATCATAAATAAAACCCATCTAAGAGAAACTTCTTAATTATTATACCTCATCTCATCGGTATAAATATAAATACATCTCAAATCCATCATTAAACTCATTATAATGGAACCTCCATAATCATTTATACCTCATATCATTGGTATAAATATATATCTATCTTAAATCTATTATCAACACTCATCATAAAAGCATTACCATAATTTATACCTCATCTCATTGGTATAAATATATAAAATGTCTCAAATCCATCTTTATAGAGCCCAGAAAGAATCCAAAACATCATATTCGAAATCACCATAAAACCATGTATATAAATTAGCCCTTTTCTTACATAAGGCTATAATAAAGCATCATCATCAAAACAGTGAAAACGAAACATCTAAACTTCATGGAAAATAGCACGTGCTTTACATCTTGACTAGTACTAGTAATTTGGTACCATACATCGTGATGACTTGGGGTCTCATAAACATCATAACATCGTGATTGACTAGTCGGAACATCTTAATGACACCCATTCACAAATCCGAGTAAAAACTTCATGGTGATTGGAGTTGAGTAATAACATCGTGAACATCGTGGCGACTCCAATCATACTCGGTCTAGTACTAGTAACATCTTGAATGTGTCTCAACTATTCGAATAGGAACCCAAAAGGCGAGAACGTATATCCCATACTATACGTTCTCCCCAAATGGTTTACTAATCGTTAGTTGGTTCCACATTAGAAAACATCATAAAACATCAGAACCATCATAAAACTCACTCTGCCTCATCTCATCGGCGAGTTAATATAATACCACACTCATCTCTACTCATCGACGAGTAATGGTTCCATCGTGACTTGTCTCATTTCATCGACAAGTAAAAATCATCATAACCATCTTAACTTCATAAATCATCATAAACATCTTAACTTCATGAATACTTCATAAATACTCTTACCTCATATCATCGGCAAATGCAATTAAATCTCATAATGGTTTCTCATAAACCATCATCCCCGAAAAGGGAAATCTCATCTCAAGACTCACCTCATCTCATCGGCAAGTAAAACAACATCTTAAAACGGTCCTTCATCGAATATACTTCTAAATTGGAGTTCTCGGACCATATAACTACCCAAAATTCAATAGCATCTTAAATCATCTCTAACAGTTCATCGAAAGATTTTCGATCGTACAAGTCCGAAATAAACCGATAAAGTAAATTCACGAGTCCCATACCTCGTAATTTTACTAAACCGTTTAATTTACTTCCTCATACGTCCGAAAAAGCATCAAAATAATTAAAATGAATAAAATTAATTTTAAAAGATTTTACTTGAGAAAACGGGGTTATAAAACAAATTTTAGAAACTTATCTAAAAGATTTTGAGAGAAAACACATCATTAAAAAGGATTTTAATAATTTTTAAAAGCCTTAAAAATAAAGAATAATTGTTTAAAAACCTCTAAAAATACATAAAAACATTTATTCTCCAACCATGATGTTAGAAGATATTCTGGAATTTATTCGGAATCTTTTTTTTTTTTTAAACTCATAAAAACATCAGTTTGCAATTTAATCGGCCTAAACCGATATTCAAATTTAAATCGAATTTGAATTAATTTAAATTAAAATCTCATCCTAAATGGATTAGTCCATTGCTAGACAAAATGATCAAATATTAGCATCAAATTTCATACATAAAATTTTTGCAAAGAATGCAAATGGAATCGTCGAAATCAGACAAATATAAATATTGTGGCTGTCAATGACAGGCCCGCAGTGAAAACGTCAATTTTTCACCAGGTAAACTTCGAAATCCTACAAAACTCAAAACATAAAAGTTGTAGCCTACATCATAAGGTTTCCAGAACATCAAAAATTTCGTTATTCCGATCATTTACGAATAAGTTATGAGTGAAATACTACTTAAAAAAATTTATGTGCACTGGCTATCAACAACGGCCAGCGATAAATATGTCAGTTATTCACTATATAGACCTCAAAGTCATTCAAAACTAAAAACAAAAAAGTTGTGGTATATTTTACATGGATTTCAGAACATCTAAAATTTCTAAATTTCGATTTGAAACAAGAAAGTTATGATCAAATTACTAAAAACAAACATCAACTCAGCCTGAACTTATGCATTTGCAGGACAACGACAAACAATTGTAATTTTAGACTAGATAACTTTGAAATCTGGCAAAACGTATAATATGAAAGTTTTAGCTTAGTTTCTAATCTTTCCGGAATGACTAAGATCATCAAAATTGGTTAAGAAACGAAATAGTTATGGCGAATTTAGTTTTAGCCTTTCTCAGAGCAAATATTGATTTTGCTCTCGGGATTACAGTACAAAATTACGATTTTGACATAGCTAACTTCATAATTTCAGAAAATACAAAACATGAAAGTTGTAGTACATAAAATAAGATTTCCGGAACATAAAATATTATCAAAATCCGATCAAAAATGAGAAAGTTATGTCTAATTTAGTTTTAGGTTTCAATTCTGAAAATCAACAGAGCGGAGCATGTATCTCAGATTAAAACCCAATTTCGACCCTTTAAATAATAGAATCTGCAGAAACTTAAAGTTGTAGCGCAAAGTTTAAGCTTTTCAGAACTTTAAATTTTGTCAAAATACGATAAGAAACGAGAAAGTTATGCTTTATTTACTAACCAATATCTATCATAGAAATTTGACAGGGCAGAGACTATTACTCTGTTAAAAAAACCGAATTTTGACCAAGAAATATTCAAAATATGAGAAAGTAATTAAAACAGAAGTTCTTTCTTAGAAAATTATCTTTCTACTGCAAAAAGGTTCAACACAATTGGATTAATCAATCAAAAATTATGTCCATTTTACTTTCAGGTATTAACTCAGGAAATTGTTATATGGCTGTGCTATAACATTAGTTTCAAACTCAATTTTGACCAATTTAACAGCAAAATTTCGAAATATGATTAAAATGAAACTTGTAGCTAATTGAAATATCTTTCAACCACAAAAAGATTGAGTCAATTTGGATTAATCTACCATATATTATCGTTGTTTTACTGCAGCTACTTTGTTTTATCAAATTTCCAGCAAACAATAACACAAAAATCACATAAGTTCTCAACCAAATTGCATACAATTAAATCAAAAATCATTCAAACAATAATGTGCAGCAAACAAAGATTTAGAAATAAGCATGTGAGTGATTAACTCACCTCTATTCTTTAATTCAACAATCCATATTATCACTTCAGCCCAAATTTCCAAATTAGTAAACCCTAAACAAAAATCAATCCAAAATATACCCAAAAGCCCTAATTTAGTTTACTGTAAATTGAGAAATAAAATCACAATTGAGATGTATTTAAGCTAGAGATGATTACCTGCACAAATAAGCTCCCAAAGATGTTTAATTTATCATGAATTGAAGAAGAGATTGATTTTTTTTTTCTTCTAGGTTTTGAAAGAGGAATTGAATTCTCTGGTTTTCTAAGCTTTTAGAAACGAACGTACTCTTTCATCAAATGAGAAGGAAGCTTCTCTTAAATGGGCTAAGTGGTTTGAGGTATGGACCCAATTGCCAAGTGTTACAAAAATCCAAAGTGTTAATAATTTATAAAACACTATTTTACATTTTAACTAAGGTTTTAGTTAACATTGTCTTAACCATTCATAATTTATCAAACCCATTCACAAAGAGAAAGTTATTCTTATCATTTTTAATTAAAATAAAATAAATTATAATCACAATTTATCATTTTAAAATAATAAATCACAATATTAACACTTAACAACATTTACAACATTTTCCAAAGTTATCTTAGAATTAATTAAGATAAACAATTCAATTATTCATAAAACTAGATTTAATTTCATAGTTAAATTTCACAAATCCCAGTTTAGAATTAATTATCCCTAACTAGGTCTAATTAATCAGGTAACCAACAACAGGGTTGTTACATCAACGCTTATCGTTTTTATTAAATCTTCACTCAAATGCTTGTTCAATATATTTTCTCGACACCCATATTACTTAAAAATTCTACCATTTCTTCTTAAGTTCAATATAAGTATTTTATACGCTTTTTATATTTATTTTCACTTCACTACTTTAGTTTATATCTACTTTAGTATTTTATTCAATTTAACTTCAACTCTGAATATTGAATTTTGTCTTCCATTTATATCTGATTCATACCATTATTTTAAATCAGATTCATCCACTAATTTATTTCAATTTCCAATTTGAAATCGTTTTGTCACTAACAAAAATATTCCTAAAAATTTTTCTAGCTCCTAAAATTTTCGAATTTTTTTTGGCAGAGTCTCCTTTGTACGGAGGAGCTTTTGCAATTTGAAAAGAGATATAAATATATATACATTGACCCACATGGTCGAAAAAAAACAGTTGATATTTCCTATTTTTATTACGTAGGCGTACCTTTATTTAGCATTTTTAAGCAAGCAACTTATTATTTTAACAATTAACGCGGTCAAAATCCTACCAAACGGCCTTCAGGTACCTGTACTTACTTAGTTTAAACATATAAGCACTATATATATGAAGTTTATAGCATTTCACTTATATTTAAATAGCTAAAACATGGATTCTATAACAATGCATGTTATATACTTTCATAAGCACATATGTAAGGTTTCGACACTTATTTCAATTGCTTTCAGTCAACTCTCAACCTATACTATTCAATTTAAGTGACTTACAACTCACTTGCTTGCATACGATTCATTTTTAAACCAAACGAACTTATATTCATTTCAGTTGATTCAAAAATCAATTTTATTTACTTCCAATAATTCATATAATTTTATTTTCTTCCGTTTCGTTGAACGACCCATTTTCTTATGCAATTCGACGATATTCATGTGAATAAGTAATTACTTAAGCTTTAACCATTTTAAATTGATCTCAACTCAATTATATAAATTTCATTCCATTTTAAATTTATTCACAATCCATGCATTCTCATTTTCACTTCATTTTTAATTTTATCTATTTACTTACATTCCATTTCATCATTCAAATAGGTTCTATTCAAAACCATTTCATAAAGCTCACTAACAACCATTTAACAATTTGCTTAAGTTAACAACTTAAGTTCATCTCCATTTCCAATTAAATTCTATTCTATTTAATTCAATTAGTATATTCATTCAATCCATTTCAAACTTTATTTCACATTTTCATTTCACTATATTTCAATCATATTCAATTCACTTAGCACTTCTAAGTTGAATTTAATTTATAACTCAGGTTTAACTTTTCAAAATCCATTTTAACTCACAATTAAAATTTTATTCAAATTAGCTCATTTCCCACTTTTAATTCAATATTTGATTTTTTGCCTTCCAAAAACCACTTCACTTAATTTTCTTGAGTTCAATCTATTTTATAATTCAAATTTTGGATTTTTATTCATTTCCCAAAATTAAAAACAATTTTATTTTTGCTTATTTATTCTACTTCTAAGTTTTATAAGTCACAACTTATTTATATCCATACTTTCCTCCATTTACAATCAATCCCGTTCACATTTTACTTTTTAACTGGGGATTATAAATTTACTTTCGCTAAGTATATATTTATATTCAATAGGTTTTTAATTCTTTTATAAGCCATCGAAATCTATTTATTCCATTCAATCTTATTTAACTAAACTCCAGTTAAGTCTAACCTCATACTATTCTTTGACTTCACACAATTCATTTACATTTATTAAGTAAGAGCTTAATTTCATTTAATGTATCCACCACGTGATACATGTCCATTTCAATTATATTTCAACTTTAATCCAAATCCCATCACAATATTATTAGACTTAGCTTAAGTTCATTTAATTCGACTTACTCTCCTAACTTATTAACTTTTACACGTTTATTCCATTCTAGGAAATTTTCAAACTTTATAAATTTCCAAACCTGCTTATAGTCCATAACATTTTTAGTTAAACCTTCAGAGTTTAAACCATTACTAAGACACTCAAAACATTTAAACCAATTCCAGAGTCTTCAATAATCACTTAAGTATTTCAAAAATCATTTGAAATCAATTATATCCATAATTCTTCGGTAAATTCAGTTACCTCTTTTAATTTCAAAATCAAACCCAGTTTTGCAAACAATTTAAATTTAAAACAATTTGGTAGCAATTTCCCTCTTGGAAACTCAAAAATGAACAACGATGATGCTGCAGTCATCGCGGAAGTTATTTTCCAATGGCCGAAGAGAGTTAAATGCTTTTATCTCTTTAAAAACATTTCAAATATATTTAAATTCCAAATCTTCCAGATTTCGAATTCTATTTAAAAATATTTCCCAAATAATATCACTATTATTTCTCCAAACCTTTGAAAACCATTTCCAAACCCAAAAGAATTTAAACCTTTCCCAAAATTTCACATTTTGAATTATTTCAATCTATATCCAACATTACTATGGAATTTACCTCATTCAATTATAAATCACATTTATATTTCTCATTCATAAATCCCATTTTGTTATATAAATTTATTCCTTAATTTTGGTTAAAATTTTCAATTCCTTATTCAATTTCTACACAACAATAATGATAATAATTTAATATTATCATTCTCTAACTACCAAGCAACCCAATATAACTATAATAATTTACGGAAATTATTTCTTTTATATACAAAAATAATTTGGGTAAAATTATTTCATTTATCCTATTTTAAAACAATACTGTGTAGAATTATTCTATTCCAGTGTTTAGAGATCCCTATCAATAACGTTAATTACTCGTATTGACCTGAATCCATAAACTACTCAATAAACCAATCAACACAATATAAAATCATTTTATATTCACTAACAAATATGCGCTCATATCTATTAATACACTCAAACTCATTCTAGAGTACTACGTACTCTATTGAGTAATTCCCACCAGAGCCAAGGTTATCACCAACCTAAGCTCTAATACCACTGTAACGACCTGCAAATCCAAACCCCTTGAGTCAATGCTATTCTCCATCAATCAACTCAAGATGAACGGAAATACGAACCATTTGGCTTAAAGAAGAAGTGGTAGAAGAAGAGAAAACAAAACAATATCAGAATCTAATCATCGCAGCGGAATAAAATATGATAGATAATAACTGATCTTTACACAAATGCAAATATGTTTATACATTACATTATCAGAGTACACATCACACCCAACTGAACAATATTCATAATGTGCCCTCACAAAACTGAATACACAGCTAATCAACACAGCGGAATATTTAAAACAAGTACGGAAGTACGTATCGCCATCCAGCTCGTCTCCTGAGCTCCATAGCATCCTTTCCTGTAATCTGCAATACTCGGTTTGACCCGAGCATTATAGTTAAATAACACCAGAGTCAATCTGGAATACCAGCGTGAGAAAACCAAACTCAATTTGATCATTAAAGTTTCAAAATGCTTTTGAAAACAAAAGCATCTCGTAAGACCACGCCACAAATAAACATGTTGGGCTTTTACCTTACGATAGCCAAAACACTTTTTATCAAATCCGTCTGATATTATAATAGTGTCTATAGAAAGTAAAATAGAATCTAGATGAAATGCTTGCATCTCACGTTTTAGCAATAATTGGACACAATCAAAACCGTACAGGCGTGTAGGGAGAATGGATTTCCAACTAATGACTATGCACTGGGGTACCACCTGTCACAGTACGTGGCCTAGATCACCGTACCGAGGATTACTCCCAATCCCCTGCAATACAAGACCTGGACAACCCCTTACTGGATAATCCCAAGTAAGATCACCCCACGGTTGGGATCAGCAACCGCACCACTAAGCCGAATAAAAGGGATATCTAGACAGGATGACCTCACCCTAATGGGTGCTACCCACTTAGCCTTGCTGCATAACCCCTTATTTTCAGTCATTCCCAGTTGATGAGGCTCGAGGCTAAGCGTTACCTTTTTAGAACATATCCCTTAGAATGCTCACCGTCCATCTGACGATGTTCTGAAAGCATTCATCCATACAAGTCTGTCCTGGGTTCGAACGGAACCGAAGGCACTACTCCTACTACATCCATTTTGGAATCACCTCAGGATTAGTAGTGACTAGCCCTTGCACTTCACTGCTCCACCTTCGAATCCAAACTCTTGTTTTCCACACGAAAACGTTCAAACCGGATCGAAGTGGTTTTCGAGAATTCAATCCTGGTCCTGGCCTCTTCGAAACGATCAACGCATTGGCCAATATTGATAGTCGGTTATTTAACTATCAAATAACATTCACAAACAACCATCAAATAATAAATAATCTTCCAAATTATTTATTATCCTCAAAATATCTTCGCAAGAGATATTTCCACTTTCCATCCTTTTGAAAACAGTTTTCAAATTCCCAAATATTTATTTCCACTGAAAACACAAGGTACGAAAACTTTAAATTTTTAAAATGATTTAAAACGCTTTATTATAACATATCCTTTAAAACATTTAAATTAAAAATTACTTTAATACTTATTCAAAATATATACTTTAAGAATATTTAAAATAAAACTACTTTACAATATAAAACTAAATTTCTAACTTTTAAAACATAATACCAAGCCACCTTTAAATAATTATTGCTATAATAAATTAAAAAATACTTACTTTAAAATTTAAACATTTAGAAATAATAAGTTTTCTAAAGTATACTTTTAAACAACTTAAAACTTTTTTACTTATGCTTAAAATTTTATTTTGAAAACGTACTTGGCTATTTAGGGAAACACGCTTCTCTTTCACATCTTTTAGAAATAAATCACTATTTATTTTTAAACAAATTTACCCATTACTTTAATAAATTCCCACCGTTAATTTATTCTTTCAAATATCCACTGATATATTTGGTTTACTTTTATAAACCTAGTTTATAAGTTTCATAGACTCAACTTCCTTTTAAAATTCTGATTCCAAACACTTAGATCAATTTCCAAATTGATTCCCAATTTACTCCATTTTGAAATAAATTTCTTTACTTACGCAGTTTATTTCAAAATCCATTAAATTCAGATTTTATTCCTTAATTATGATTTAAAATCCTTTTTAACTGAAAACATCGATTTCAGATTTCCAAATTCCTTCTTTGTCCTTTTCACTTAATTTAAACCTTAAATTGTTTAAAATTAATTCTTCAATCCTTTACATAATATCACTTAAGTTTTAAAATTCATTATTATTTTGTTTATTCAAAATCCCCTTTCCATACTCGGAACTTATTTATTAGAATTTTAAAATCACTTTCATTCTTTTCCAATTCATTCTTTAATTTATCCCAAATTTTCAATAACCATTTCATTTACAAATTCTCTCTTTTAACTTTCTTTTCAAAAATCCAATCTATATATTTTGGTTTCTCAGAGTACCGAAATATATTCAATTGAACCATAGTATCCTATAATCCAATTATTAATATAATTCACCATAGAATATCACATAATCATAACACAGAATATTAAAAAATCTAAATAATTTTGAGGAATCCAGTTGGATCCCTCCAACCTGTTTCCCTGCATCCACAGATGTTAGCACAATACCAATTCCACTTCGAGGTGGAATATCGCGGTATATAGGTTTATAAAATATCATCCGCTATTATGCGGCACATAGGGTCTCATCCGCTATATAATGCGGGAAATCAATCACTCCCATATATACTATATATACTACTATATATAATATAGCAAATCAAATCAATTCAATCATTCAACCAATTATTTAAATTGAACTATTAAATTTAAATTAAACTCAGATGAGTGAGATTAACTCACCTTTGATTTTATTTGCAACCTAATTTCCCTTTCGGCTTGATTTCTTCATGATTTCAGACCTTGCATAAACATTTATGGTTTATTAACATTTGAAATAACCTAAAAATAATCTACCATTTAAAATTTCTATTTCTAAATCTTATATATATATTACTATTTTCTATCTTATTGATTATCTATTTAATTTTAAAAATAGCAATCTCATACCTTCTATAAAATAAATTTTCTATTAACTATACTATCCATATAAATTATTGTTTGTGTATATGTATATATAAATTAAAATATACATATGTATATGTTTTTTTCTTCTCTTCAGTAAATAAAAAAAAATGAATCTACTTTACTGTAATTTTCTTCCTCTTGTAAATCAAAACAGTTGGAACATCTGTTAAAAATAAAATTAACTTTCCCAAATCCAAAACGAAAATCAATTTAGAGAATACTTACTGCATATATATTTACTAAAAAAAACTACTATTTATCTTACTGTAAAATATCTTCCTGATATATATTCATATATATATATATTCATATATATGTATATATATATATATGTATGTATATGTATTAAATAAACATTAAATAGACAGAAATAGATTTCGTACCTCACCAATACGATCGATTCGAGTACACCTAGCCTACAGGCTTTCCGTCACCTCCTTCCTTCTCGAATGCAAACGAACACCAGAACTGCAATCAAACGTCAATGATAACCGCTTCTTCTCCACGACCATGAACTAAGTCGTTAACATCCATCATGCATGCACACCTAGGCGCCGCGATTTATCCCTCGCCAATCACCGATCTTGATTCAAGCCTTACTACATCGCCTTCATGCCAAAATCGCGAATACCCTCTAGATGATCGCGTGCGAACTCGAAAAGAATGAACGACTAGATAACGAACTTGATTTAGGGTTTCTCTATTCTTCGAAGAATTTGAAATTTTATTCGAAAATAAGGGAGAAGAGGAGGCTTGATTTGAACGTAGATTTAAAATACGAACTGGTTTGCTTCGTTCGTTTCTCTGGAGGAGGCCATTTGATTTCAAAAAAAAAACTAGCAGTATTTTGTGAATTACCTTTTGAGAAAAAGACTTTACACAACAAGCTTGTTTCTTTGTTTTTTTTTGAAATGAGTTCGGCCATTTTTCTTTGAATAATGGGTTTGAAAATTTTGAAAGATCGGCTATTAAAAGTTGAAGATGAAGAGAAAGGCTCGGTTGGATATAAAAAAGAGGGAAGCGTGCTTTGAAATGTTGCGTGATGTAAGAGGGGACACGATGTTTTGAAAAAGGGGTATAGGCGTGCTAAATTTTCAGTCTACAGTGCCTTGAAGAAAGTTAAAGCTGAAGTGAAGAAAAGGTTTGATATGGATATAATTTCAGCTGATGTTGACCAGAATATAAATATATATTTAAATTGAATTCAAATTGTTTTGATTTACGTAGCTTAAAATCGTGGTCCCCTATCGAGGCATGCCTCTAGGCATTTATAATGTTATACCCCTATTCCGAACGCGATGGAAAAGGTTTCAAGTCCTAATTCGATTGTATGGAGAAGGTAGCTTTTTGGACCCAATTATATATTGAATTTTCGATATAGATTTCAGCGCGTTTAAATATCGTATGCTGACACAGCAACTCCAATTGCCACGAAATTTGAAACTCTATAATAATGCAATATTACGGATCCAATGGAACTTGTTTCATCGAAATCCGAGACTGTGCCTCAGAAGACTATTTAAATATCAATTATAAACGATATATTTTTAAAACTGAACGAATCACTTCCAATTTCAATTTAAAAGCTTTTATTATCTTCAGAACTCTCAATATAAATTTTACATGCCTTCAAATTATTTTTAACAGGCTTAAAACTCCAGATTCAACAATTTACCCAACTTTAAATTATTTAATTCAATAACTTACTTATCAAATGAATTGTGATATTAGAATTCAAGTTAAAAATTAAAATTTAAATATTTAAAATCAATTAAATATTCTGATTTCAAACATCCAAAAATTCCGGGTCGTCACATAATGCCAGGGTAGATGTACCATTTGCGGATCCGGACTGGTGCTAATGCATAGCAGCTACTACCGACCACCTCGTGACACACTACCAAATCAAAGGGTGCACCCAACACATCACAAAAGCAATAGAATGGTATCGAAAAAATGTTTCCGATAGGAGGAATGACCTCACTTAGCCCGGCAAGGCTCCTGTTTTAGCCGCATCAAGCTGACTCACGGGAGTCAAGGCCAGGTAAATACCATATAGCATCGTCACCAAACCATCCTACTTCTTTATCGAATCTCCACCACGTACACAGTTGTTAAAGTGGTTTTCAGTATTGGCAGAGAGCATGACAATATCCGATCCCAGTCTCTTTAACAAACAAACGTTATTATAACACCATGGTCATTTAAAAATAGTTTATACTTCAAAACAAAATGACCATTTCCATTCAAAACCGTATCAATATGATATTATTATATACTTAAAATATTATTCATATTCAGAATCATAAAACTTTCGTAAGTTTACAACACTTTCAAAACTATAACACTTTCAAAGTTATAACGCTTTCCTTTAAATAGTTTAGATTTTAATAATAGTATATATATATATATAATAAAATAGTTTATAAAACAAAATAGTTTATATTAAAATAATTAGTATATTAAAATAGTTATATTAAAAATATTTTTATATTAAAAATAATATATATATATTAAAATAATTTAAAAAGTAAAATATTTATAATTTCCTCAAATTTCGTAAATCGATTCAAATCATCTCGAATTCGAAATTGAAAGAGGGGGCTATGCGGTAGGATCGTGTAATATGGAATAATGAAATAATTTAGGTAGATAAAGTAGGTAAATGCAAGGAGACACCAAGACTTTTATGCTGGTTCAGACCTCTCGTCCTACATCCAGTCCCTAAGCTCCTCTTAGGAATTTCACTAACTAACACCCTCACTTCACCCGGAGAAATAGGTTTACAACTTACCCGAACAACCGAACGGGATTTCTTGCCTCAACTACCAAAGAGGACTTCAACTCAATTACTAAAATACAATATTCGACTTGTTGTGTTCTTGTCAACACTAATGAGTCTAATGTAGTACAATATTCCTATAATCTTATCCTCGAGAGTATGCAATGTGTTTGTGAAGATTTAGGAATGTTAATTGCTATGAATCAAAAGAATGTTATAAACAAAAACAGTGATTCAAGCAATAGATTGGTGATTGCTTTGAGAATATCTAGAGAATATGAACAAGAGAATAGTGAGATTAAAGCAAGAGAATTCGGTGAATTAAATGATGTTAGAATCATGTATATATACTTGTAGAAGAGGTGCATAAGTTTGTCAAAGGTTGCAAACAAAAGATTCTTCCATTTCCATTGATGAATGGTTGCAACTCTTGGGAAGAAGAAGGTGTCTTTTCAGAGAAAATTCATAGGTTTAAATTCAGTCGACTGAGCAGGAGATTCAGTCGACTGAAAATATAAAGAAAAATTTTCAGGAACAATTTTGTCGACTGCACAGGTAATTCAGTCGACTGAAACTGTGCAATTTTATATATGTGTACAGTTTCAGTCGACTGGCCATGTCTGTTCAGTCGACTGAAGTATAAAAGTATGCACAGTGAACATGTGAATGAAGTTTTTATGAATGTGTTCTAATGTTCGTGCAAATCTCTTGAGGATAGATTTTAACAAATAATCTAGACTAAGACACATAGAAAATCATACTAATGTTTATACTTTGGTCTTCATCTATCTTCTTCTAGATTTTGCATTCTCTTCCTATTTGTTGAAGCTCATTGTCATTGATCAAAATCTTCGTGCATCAACATTCTCCCCCTTTTTGATTGATGACAATACTTTTGTAGAGATGTATATACTTACTTTCTCCCCCTGAATGTATGCACTATCTTTTCTACAAAAGAAAGTTAGTACCATAGATTTTCTCCCCCTTTGTCATCGACAAAAAGGAAGAACTAACAGTAGTAATAATATATCAAAAAAATCACTAAATCATTGAGAATATAAGCATGAACTAAGAGAAATAAAAATGTTATGACAGACAAGCATAAAATAGCTATTAGAAAGTTTAAAAATAGACATCAAAACAACAAAATCACTCATCCTTATCCCAGTCATATGAACCTTCCCTTCTAGTTGGTTCACGTATGACGAGTCCTCCTATTGGTGGTCTAGGTGCTCTTCCTCCTTGGCCACAACTAGCTCTGTTTGCGCTGCTACTTGTATGCTCTTTGGACGTCGTCCATGTAAACGTGGGTGCCGGACGTTTGCCGCGAGATGTTGAAGCAGTAGTGGTGCTTGAGCATGAGATTGCATCCCAAAGCTTGTTGAAGAATCCTTTGATTTTATCAAGCTTATGATCTACCTTTTTAAGACGAGTGTCAAGAATTTGTTGATTTCTTGACAATATCCCCAAGGATTGGTTGGTAGTGAAGCTTGGGTCAACAAGGCGAATTTCATCATCTTGCTCGAGATGTTCTTCGTGGCGAGGTTGAGGAGGTTGTTGTTGTTGTTGTTCTTGATGCCTTGCTTCCCATTCGGCAAGTGATATTATGCGAGGAGGTCGAGATGGGAGTTGCATTAGGCTTATGGTCCGATGGTTAATCTGATGGACCATTGTATTCTCTGATTCAGGTAATGGCGTATCGACATTTAGGAGAAGTCACATGATGTACTCTCCAAAGTAAATAGTGCGCATTTTGCCATTGTTGAAAGTGAGAAACTCATCAAGAATAAGCTGTACCCAATTAACTTGTATATTGCCAAAAATAGCATATAGTGCTCGATAGTTATTTTGGTAGACAATTTCGTACGATCCTGTACGAGGTGTAATTGTTCTCATCGACTGAATCAAAGGCCGAAGTTTTCTGTGATAGATTCAGTCGACTGAGCAGTACATTCAGTCGACTGAATTTTGTTGCTGAAATTTTCTGTTGTATTTTCAGTCGACTGTGCAGATGTTTCCAGTCAACCGAACTTTGCATATATTATTTTCTGTCATATTTTCAGTCGACTAAGCAGAGGAATCCAGTCGACTGAAACATGCAATGTTGTTGTTTCAGTTAATTGTTGAAATTAAACAAATTATTTAAAGGAATAGTTACAAAAATATTGATATAAATATTTCAAAATTCAACTATTTCTTTGGGGATGGACTTGGAGTCTTCTTTCCTTCATTCTTCATGTAATTTATATCCCATGAATTTGGACTATATTGAGGAGTCTTAGGAGACATCTAAGGATTCACATGATCAACTGGTGTACAATAAGATGAAGATGGATCAAGTGAGCTAACAGGGCGAGGTAGGGGTTCAGCCACTTCGTTTTTCTTTGATCCACAGAAGCGTAAACCGATTTGTTCTAGAAAACTCAAACGTCTTGCCGTAACTTTTTGCTCGAAGTATAGCTCTCGTTGAAGATCTATTTGTTGTTGTTGAAAGTGATGAATTTCATCAATCTTTCTTTTTGTGTCAGGGGAAATAAATAGTCCTCGTTTTGCCTTTTTAGATTCTGATGTGAAACCAGTACGATAATTTTCCCATTTTTGTAAACCGGCTCATGTGCTAGTGTTGGTGTGGGAAGTTTTGGCGATGTTGGAGTGTTATCAACTGATGAGGTGATATTGATTGGAGAGAAGGAGTTGTTTGACGACATTTTGTATTGAAATTTGATTAAGCTTTTAATTATAAGATCGAGATGTGAAAAAAATAAAAAAAATTGAGTTTATTTATAGTCGAGCTTTACTAAATAACTAAGGGTTATAATTTATTTTAAAATTTGTAACCGCACAATGATTTAGTGGTTAGGAGAATGTTGATAGAAAAGTATGGTTCATATTAATAATTCAGTTTTAAAACGTGTGGTTTAAAAATTACATAATGTAACATATAATATTTCTGAAACATATTGTATATTTTCATTCAGTCGACTGAACAGATTTTTTTAGTCGACTGAAATGATTAAATATTTTAAAATTATATTTAATTGATGTCTTTAAAGGATATTATACCTAATTCTCGTCGAAGTTTTATAAAGGAGTTTTCTAATAGAGGTTCGGTAAATATATCGGCAATTTGATTTTCGGTAGAAATATGTTCTAAATTAATTATTCCTTTTTCGATATTGTCTCGTAAAAAATGGTGGCGAATATCTATATGTTTTGTACGAGAGTGATTAACAGGATTTTTAGATAAGTTTATGGTACTTGTATTATCACAATATATTGTTGAATTTGTTAAATTTATAATAAAATCTTTAAGTGTTTGTTGCATATATATAACTTGTGTGCAAGCTAAAGCAGCTGATATATACTCTACTAGAAATATGTTCTAAATTAATTATTCCTTTTTCGATATTGTCTCGTAAAAAATGGTGGTGAATATCTATATGTTTTGTACGAGAGTGATTAACAGGATTTTTAGATAAGTTTATGGTACTTGTATTATCACAATATATTGTAGAATTTGTTAAATTTATATTAAAATCTTTAAGTGTTTGTTGCATATATATAACTTGTGTGCAAGCTAAAGCAGCTGATATATACTCTGCTTCGCATGTGGAAAGTGAGACACAATTTTGTTTTCTTACTAAACCAAGACACAAGTGATTTTCCAATGAAATGGCAAGTACCACTTGTACTTTTTCTATCCGTTCGGGATCCACCAAAATCAGCATCACTGAATGACACTAACTCAAACGAACATTCCTTTGGATAGAAAAGACCGAAATCTTTAGTTTGGTTAAGATATCGCATTATTCGTTTTACTGCTCTTAAGTGTGAATCTTTAGGATCGGATTGAAAACGTGCACATAAACAAACACTCATCATTATGTCAGGTCTACTAGCGGTTAAATAGAGCAAAGAACCTATTATACTTCTAAACAATTTTTGATCTACACTTTTGCCATTTTCATCTCGATCGAGATGTGTAGTGGTACTCATAGGAGTAGGTTTAGCAAAAGTGTTTTCCATACCAAATCGTTTTATTAAATTATCACAATATTTTTCTTGGTTTATAAAAATTCCATTTGTTAATTGTTTGATTTAAAGTCCGAGAAAATATGATAGTTCTCCCATATGAGACATTTCGAACTCATTAGTCATTATATCTGAAAATTCTTTACACAAATTTTCATTTGTTGAACCAAAAATAATATCATCTACATATATTTGAATTATTAAAATATCTTTGGCAGTATTTTTAATAAAAAGTGTTTGATCTACTTTTCCAATTTTAAATCCTGAGTTTAATAAATAACTTTTAAGTCTTTCATACCAAGCACGAGGAGCTTGTTTAAGACCATATAGTGCTTTCTTTAATTTAAATACATGATCCGGATATTTTTCATGTATAAATAACGGAGGTTGTTCTACATATACATTTTCTTTAATAAAACGATTTAAAAATGCACTTTTAACATCCATTTGATAAAGTTTAAAATTGTGAAAACAAGCAAAGGCTAATAGTATACGTATTGCTTCCAATCTTGCAACGGGAGCAAATGTTTCTTCAAAATCAACACCTTCTTCTTGATTATACCCTTGTGCTACTAGTCTTGTTTTATTCCTTGTTATATTACCTTGTTCATCTACTTTATTTTCGTAAATCCATTTTGTTCCAATTACTGATTGATTATTAGGACGGGGAACTAATTCCCAAACATTGTTACGTTCAAATTGATTTAATTCTTCTTACATTGCGATAATCCAATAATCATCTGTTGATGCTTCTTTTGGATTTTTTGGTTCTATAGATGAAATGAAAGCCACATGACTCATTTGATTTAGTTGATTTCTTGTTCTAACTTGAGAATTTATTTCTCCTATTATATTTTGAGTTGGATGATCTCGTAATATTCTAGGAGGAGATCTTAGTTCATTATTATTTTCAGGGTTTATTTCTTCTATATCTATTAATTCTTCATCATATTTTATATTTAAATTTTTATTAAAGTTTTCATCAAAAGATATTTGTAGAGTTTCTTCAATTAAGTTTGTTCGTTTATTAAATACTCGATATGCTTTACTTCGTTCAGAATATCCTACGAAAATTCCTTCATCAGCTTTTGAATCGAATTTTCCTAGTTGATCTTTTGCATTTAAAATAAAACATTTTGACCCAAATATTTTAAAATAAGATATATTTGGTTTTTTATTATTGAATAGTTCATAAGAAGTATTTTTAGTTAAAGGTCTAATTGAAATTCTATTTAACACATAACATGCAGTAGCAACTGCTTCTGCCCAAAAATGTTTTGGTAGAGAACACCCATTTAACAATGTTCTTGCGCATTCTTGTAATGTTCTATTCTTTCTTTATACAACTCCATTTTGTTGAGGAGTTGTAGGAAAAGAAAAATTATGATCAATTCCTTTCTTTTGACAAAATGTTTCAAAAACTTCATTTTCGAATTCGCCTCCATGATCACTTCGAATATTTTTAATTTTCAAATCTTTAATGTTTTGAATTCTTTTGACAAATGTTTTAAAATGCTCAAAAGTGTCGCTTTTATTTTTCATAAAAATAGTCCATGTATATCTTGAAAAATCATCAACAATTACAAATATGTATCGACTATGATTAATGGATTGAACTTGTGTTGGTCCGAATAAATCCATATGTAGTAATTCTAATGGTTGTAAAGTTGAACTATTTTTCTTAGATTTAAAAGATGATTTCGTTAATTTTCCTTTTTGACAATCATCACAAAAATTATTTATTTTAAAATTTATTTTGGGTAAACCTCTTACTAGGTCATTTTTAGAAAATTTTCTAATAGTTCTAAAATTTATATGACAAAATCTTTTGTGCCATAACCAAGGATCATTATCTTTGGCAAGTAAACACATACTTGAATTATGATTAATATTCATATTTAAAACATAAATATTTCTATCTCTATTTCCTTCAAAAATAAAATTTTGGTTTTGATCAAAAATACTACATTTATTAGTCGAGAAAGTTATTTTAAAACCTTTGTCACATAATTGACTTATGCTAAGTAGATTATATTTTAAATTTTCAACTAATGAAACATTTGTTATAAAAGGTAATTTGATGTACCGTAATTGTTCACATCTCCTTTGCTAATGATATAGCCTTTTGAATTGTCTTCGAAGGTAACCGAGCCACCATCAAAGTATGTGATGTTTGTAAGCATATCTTTGTCTCCGGTCATGTGTTTTGAACAACCACTATCTAATATCCATTTCTTCTTTTTAAGTGGGACCTCAGATTCTTGAGCCATGAAGCATACATTTGCTTGTTCATTGTCGCTATCACTATCACTTTCGGATGATGATGAATCTGAATCGTCCCATGTTACAGAAAATGCCTTCTTTTTGAATTTATCCTTCTTGTTTTTGTTGTTGAAGTTTTTCTGATTTTCCTTCATTTGTTCTTGACAATCTTTTGCATATGTCCTTTCTTATGACAATTGAAGCATTCTATATTTGAGGATGATGGTTTGTTCAAGAAATTCTTTTTGAATCCGTTTTTGTTTCCTTTTCTATACTTTAGGAATTTCTTGAAATTTTTGGCTATAAATGCTAGATCCTCATCTTCAGACTCTGATTCTTCCTTTTCCGCATGAAAAGCAATATTCTTTCTTTCTTGAGCTTGATCCTTTTTAGCTTGCATATTTACTTCATACGACATAAGATTTCCAATCAATTCTTCTGGTTTCATTGTAGATAAATCATTTGCTTCCTCGATTGCTAATACTTTTCTCCCCCATTCATCAGTGAGTGAATTTATAATTTTAGACACAATGTCAAAGTCCATGTATCTTTCTCCTAGTCCGATTAGAGCATGACGAATGTCTTGAAATCTTGAGTACATGTCATTGATGGATTCATTTTGTTGCATTCTAAAGTTTTGGAATTGATTCTTCAACATGGATATCTTTGTTTGTTTAACCTTGTTTGTGCCTTCATGTATGACTTTAAGTGTTTCCCATATCTGATATGCAGTAGTACATATGCTAACACGGTTGAATTCATTTCTATCCAGGGCGCAAAAAAGCATATTCATAGCTTTATCATTTGCACTTGCTTCATTCATTTGAGTTTGTGTCCATGTAGGATAATCGGTTGTAGGTACAATGAACTCTGCTTGAGTAGCATTCCAGGCTTCGAAACTTGTTGCTTGCATATAAATTCTCATCCTTGTAGCCCAATAGTTATAGTTTAGTCCATTGAATAGAGGAGGTCTTTGGGTGGATTGTCCTTCCGCAAATGTAGAACTATAAGCAGATGTTGTGCTTGTGCTTGCGTTATTTTCCATATTACCAATATGTCTAATAACGGTGTTATGGTTATAGGATGGCCAAGCTCCGATACCAATTGAAAGAGGGGGCTATGCGGTAGGATCGTGTAATATGGAATAATGAAATAATCTAGGTAGATAAAGTAGGTAAATGCAAGGAGACACCAAGACTTTTATACTGGTTCGGACCTCTCGTCCTACGTCCAGTCCCTATGCTCCTCTTACGAATTTCACTAACTAACACCCTCACTTCACCCGGAGGAATAGGTTTACAACTTACTCGAACAACCGAACGGGATTTCTTGCCTCAACTACCGAAGAGGACTTCAACTCAATTACTAAAATACAATATTCGACTTGTTGTGTTCTTGTCAACACTAATGAGTCTAATGTAGTACAATATTCCTATAATCTTACCCTCGAGAGTATGCAATGTGTTTGTGAAGATTTAGGAATGTTAATTGCTATGAATCAAAAGAATGTTATAAACAAAAACAGTGATTCAAGCAATAGATTGGTGATTGCTTTGAGAATATCTAGAGAATATGAACAAGAGAATAGTAAGATTAAAGCAAGAGAATTCGGTGGATTAAATGATGTTAGAATCATGTATATATACTTGTAGAAGAGGTGCATAAGTTGTCAAAGGTTGCAAACAAGAGATGCTTCCATTTCCATTGATGAATGGTTGCAACTCTTGGGAAGAAGAAGGTGTCTTTTCAGAGAAAATTCGCAGGTTTAAATTTAGTTGACTGAGCAGGAGATTCAGTCGACTGAAAATACAAAGAAAATTTTTTAGGAACAATTTCAGTCGACTGCACAGGTAATTCAGTCGACTGAAACTGTGCAATTTTGTATATGTGTACAGTTTCAGTCGACTGGCCATGTCTGTTCAGTCGACTGAAGTATAAAAGTATGCATAGTGAACATGTGAATGAAGTTTTTATGAATGTGTTCTAATGTTCGTGCAAATCTCTTGAGGATAGATTTTAACAAATAATCTAGACTAAGACACATAGAAAATCATACTAATGTTTATACTTTGGTCTTCATCTATCTTCTTCTAGCTTTTGCATTCTCTTCCTATTTGTTGAAGCTCATTGTCATTGATCAAAATCTTCGTGTATCAACAGAAATTCAAATTTAATTCAATCTTAATTTATCAATTTCAATTAAACTCGGTTTCTCAATAAACCATTTCAAATTTCAATTTCAAATACAGATTTTAACCACCAAATAAACCATTTAGATTTTAGTATATTTCAAAGCTTTAAATATTCCCCAAATTTCAAAGCTAAATTTGATAATTTCATATATATCAAAATTTAACTTCATTATTATTTAGTTTTGAAATATTTACTTAATAAATTTGATATCATTTAAATAAAACCCCAAATTACAAATAATAAAATATTTCCTTCAATTTATCTAAATTTGAAATATCCAATTTATCACTTTAAATCAAATTAAGTTATAGAATCATATCTTTAATCTCAAATTAATAAATTTCAAATAGATTTACCTAAATAAAATTCTTAATTAAATACAATTGCAAATAAATTCAAATTTATCTTCCCAACCGTAACTTATAAAATCATTATAAAATCTTTTTTAAAATAAAATTTTAAATAAATACTTAAACAAATTATATATTAATTAAATCAATCTTTATTAAATTAAAGCTTGTTATTAAATCTATTTTATATTAAAACAGATTTATATATATAATAATTTCAATATTAAATAAAACCATACATATTTCCTTTCAAAACCATAGAAATCATTTTAAAAATAGACCAACGGTGTCTGTATAAATTTTCTATCCTAGGGTCAAGTAATACGGATATTTATCATTTCAATCCGTAATTTTAATATATACGGGTATATATCATTTCAACCCGCAATCCCAAATTCAATTCAAATGAAAATCGCTTGGGTTTATCATTTCAACTCATAACGATTTTCTTCTATTCTATGGATCATTCGAGTATGTACAATTTCAACCCATGGGGAATTCTAAACTAATAAAGAACTTGCAGAGTTATAACAGATATGATAATAATATAACGTATAACAACATGCATATATCATCAGTGATTAAATAAAATATAAACAATAGGATATGGTGTCTTATCCCACAGGTGAACAATTATAGATAACAACATATCATATATAACAATTGAATAATTAACAGATCAAATTAGCATCATATTTCAACTGTCGTTTCAATTGAAATCAACTTTAATAAATATAAGGACGTTAATCGTGAGTGATTGCTCATCTTTCGAGGCTAGAGATATTTGATGATGAAATGAGTTACGAATCCAAGCACGAAATCATAACAAGGAAAGATTTGAACTCGAATCGACAAACAAAGCTGATAAATTTTAATTGATGGAAATGAATCAGAATCATCCTGATATAACTAAAACAAAATAAATATTATATCCATACATTCATTTTCTAAAATTAACATAAAATTTTAGACTCATATTTAAAAGAATGTATATATTTCTAAAGAAAAAAAATCCAATCATCAATTTTTATTATAAAAAGTCAATACAAAAAATTTACAAAAATATACAAATAACTTATACTCTTTTAAACAACTTTATATATATATATATATAATATATATCAACAACTTTTATACTAAACTTATACAAACTAGTGCATATATATATATATATATATATATATATATATATATATATATATATATTCCCAAACAGATAATAAAATTTACATATCACAAACAGACACAACCTAGATACACTTGTATTTTAAAATCCATACCTACATATGTGTGTGTGTGTGTATATATATATATATATATATAATTTGCCCTGTTAGAAACTTATATACTAGCACACAAGAACTAACGTATAAGCTATAACTATAATTATATATAACGTATACTTTATACAAAATGCTGTAACTAATATTTTACAGTAACCTTTATATATATCCGTTTATAAAACTCACATACATTTTAAAATAATAACAACTATCATATACATATTTTAAAAATATATGGAAACATATTCGGGTATACAATATATATACATATTTCATTTAAAATTTGATATTAAAACATAATACATAAAATATATGTATACGTTATTATAAAATCACTACTGACTGTAAAACACATAGATTTAAAAGTCAAAACACCTATTTACATACAAACAGCAAAAAGAAGATAACCTTGCATTGTAAAAACATACATACATACACACACACACACACACACACACGCGAATATATATATATATATATATATATATATATATATGCACTAGCCTAAACACATAGATATATATAACTGCCATTAGCATATATGCCATAAAACTAATAATATATATTTATACAACATATTACTTATAACTTATACAAACAGATTGTAATATATATAATAACTTAAACCCAACAGACTATAATATATATATAGACACACATGTATGTCTAGAATGTAAATAAATTGTTATATATAGAAAGAAGACATGTACATTTAAAATAGGAAGGGCCGAACCAAAAGGAGGTAAGCGACATCGATCGGCAGCAACAAGCACGTGAGGATGGATGGGGTCTTGATGAAGACTGTTGCTATCTCGGCTTTGGTTAGGAAAAAGGAGAGGATGAAATTACGTGTCAGGTAGTGGAGTGTGGGCATGGGTGCGGGCACGCGGTCTATAAAAACTATAGATTTTTTTAATATAATTTTAAATGTGACTTTATTTTATTTTAAAATTATTAAAAAAAAATTTATTGCAACATTTCATTTCTAAATATTTTTAAAGTGATGATTGAATTTTTCCAAAATTTATTGAATTTACTTTCATTTTTTAAAGCCTAGTTTCCATTTTTTTGCTATTTTCTTAATTTAATTATATTTAATTAAAATTTATTTATTTATTTTTATGTATTCATTATATTTTTGTGTTTTCGTATTTATTTATATGTATTTTACATGAATTTAAAATTAAAAAAGAATTATGGAAATTTGAAAAGTTTGTGACCTTTTGTGTACATTTTCTTTTCATATTCACTCCACCTTTTCACTAATCAATGCATCACTTCATTTGCTTCCATATCATCCATTGTCCAGCCGACCCCTTAATTATTTTCTCACACACAAGAAAAATTCAAAAACCATAAAAACTTTCGGCCACTTCCTGAAGCAAAATTTTGGTAAAAATCTTTCACTTTTTCTCATTTTTTTCATTGTCTGTTTGATTTTTGTACTTGCATTCACCTTCATGTAGTTTGGCCCCTCCATCCCCAGTACCTTGGCCGCCTCCACCACCACCACAACCAGTCATCTCCTCCTCCTTCCCACTACCATTACATAGCCGAGGCCATATAAGTTGATGATCCACCAAGAAATGAAGCAAACTCCTCTTTATTACCATAGCCGAGCTCCCCCTTGTTTCCACCACTTCAACCAACACTTTGGCCGACTTGTGCACCACCACCACCAGCCTAAACTGAGCTTAAGACCCTGCCACATCACCCCATGCACTCACCAGATCTGACCTTGTCCATCCATGCTTGGCCGAGACCATTTATGGCCTTGAAATCCATGTAGTTGCCTTGTAGTTGTGTGTTCATGCACACACATATCTCTTCTCCTTTATATATTGTTATGGCCGACCTATATACCCTTAACCTGATCCAAATCCATCCCATAACAGTTCTTTTCTAGCCTATAGCTGAAGCATATGTTGTTGCATGCAAGTGCAAAAGCTCTAGCTTTGAGTTGTGTATTTATTCCTAGCATTGGTTATAAATATTTTGGTTTGTAATTCATATTGTACTTTGTTTTGTTTGATATTTGACAAGGCAATTAGCTTTGGCTCTCACACTCTCAAATCATTGTCGTGTTATCGTGCCTTTGAAGATCTTTGTTGTGCATTTGGTTGTCATCTCCAGCTTATACATGTGAGTAATTCTCATCGGACAGGATTTATACTTATATGACTAGTAAACTGACCACAACTGAATTTGTAAGACATATCATTATATTATATATGCTATGCTATAATCATATGAGGTTCACCCATGTTTATACACCTGTTATACCATATGTTATTGTTATATAATGCTATTATGTTATTTATATCAGTTTATCACACTGCAAGTTCCCTTTAGATTAGAATCACTATGGGTGGAAATCATACATACCCAAACAGACTTTAGAATAGGGAAAAATCGTCATGGGCTGAAATGATAGGCCTGAACGATTTTTAATTATTTCTTTTTACTTGGGACTGTGGGATTGAAATGATAAAACCCGGGTTTTCTTTGTAAATTATGGATTGAAATGATATATTATCTGTATCACTTTACCTAGTATAGAAAATTTTATACAGACCCGTGGTTAATGTATATTTTTCTAAATTTTTTAAAGTATTTTAGAAATGAAAATATTATAATATTTTGATTTAAACTTAATTAAAAAATGATTTTATAGAGTATTATTGATTTTCTAAAAGTTTATAAGTGAAATAAATTAATGGTAAAGTTAGAAATTTGAAATATAAGTTATTTTGGAAATTATGATTTGGTGACAAGTGGAATTTAAGTTAAGTAGGAAAATATGATAAATAGAGATTTTGAATTAAAATGAATTTAAAATAATTTTTATAAAGTGTTAATGATTTTTGTATAAGTTAAAATGTGAAATAAATGAATATTTAAGTTGAATTTTAAATATAACTTAAACTGGAAATTTGTGAATTTTGTTAAAATGAATTTTAAAGTTAAGTAAATAAAGGAAAAATAAGTTATATTTGGAAATTTAAACTTAAGTGTTGAGTTAAAAATTTAATTTAAAGAATTGAAATTGAATGTTTGAATTTAATATGTGAATTATTATTAAATATTGATTTTTGAATGGAAATTTAACTTTATAAAATCAAGAATATAAGGGTATTTAAATGATTGTTTTAAAAGTGAAAATATATGATTTTATAAGTTTACAATTGTTTATATATAAATTAAACTGTTTGAGAAATTATATTGAATATTTGGAATTTAATTAACAACATTTTTGAAATGCTATTATTTTGTAACAGCCCTAGTTTTTAGCTATTTATTTCTTTTAATTTTTTTGTTTTTAGGAATATAATTTATATAAATTGTGTTTACCAATATTGTTTAAATATTTAATTTAGAGAATTAAACTCGTTAATTTAATATGATTTTTGTAACTAAATTTAAGAAGAAGAAAAAAAAAAGGAAATTTTTATAATGTATAATGAAGTGTGTGGTAACTAAATGTTTTGGATATTATCATAATATCTGTTGTTATACCCATTCCCTAAAAATAATGAAAAGGAGAAAATTTGTAACATATTAAAGTAGTTAATTAATTATGTTAATTTGGTAGGTTATGACATGCAAATCATGTTGGTGGAATATTCTCAATTTTGACATATTAATTATGTTAGCAGTGAACATTGTTAAGCAATTTAAAACAATGAAACTTACAATCAATTTATTTGATAAATCTACCTTATTCCTAGTTAGCAATTCAAAACTTGAATAAAGGCACATACGGATATTTTAAAATGGAGTTAATGACAATTAATAGATATTTCAAAAAGAAATTTATGACAATTAATAGAGAAATTAATTGTAAAATTTCAGTAGTTGACCAGAATTAATTTATTGAATAATTAATGCAAATTAATAAAATTGATGAAAGATAAATAAGTTAATTCTTTTGGTTAATGGCATGAGGACACGAGGTTAATCCCCATTTTGTAGGAGAAATCTGCCCGTGTAACCAGTCCGGCTACCAGTGCCTACAAAGCGGACGGATTAATCTGAGACGTCGCAGGATTGATAATTAACAAAAAGGGTTAATTAACTAATTAAGTTAGTAACCAAATTTGAGTATGTAATTAAAGGAGGATAATTAATTGGTAATATGGTAATTAATTGAAATCAATTAAGGAGGGTAATTAAAAGGGATAAGGTAATCAATTGAAATCAATTAAAGGCAATTAAAGGGGAATTAATTGATTAGAAGAATATGGAAATCAAATTTGCCTTCCTTTGCGCGTGACACAAAATTTTATTCTTTTAACATTTTGACATTTGCCTCTTACCATTTGTTTCTTGAGCATGTCACTGTATTCATTTATTCACGCAGCCTTATCCACAAAAATATCAACTCTTCCAATTGCCATTTTTCCTCTCACCTAAATTAAATGCATTCAAAATTTAATCTTGCCTATCTTTGCAAATTTTCGCATACCCATTATATCTCTCTGTTTCCACTGCGTTTGTTTTGCAATAAATAAATTTTTCGAACCATTGATCAAGTAAATATTTATGTAAGCATTTATTACTTTTGCCTTTTCAGTTAAAAGCTTTTTCATTGCTTACCATAAATCACGCAAGAGCTCAAGTTTTGCTTCCTCAATCAAATCTGTTCAAATTTGCAGTAACGCATGCTTTAAATTTAGATTATAACTGGTATAAATCACGCAAGCTATCTAAAAAAAAAAATCCAAAAGAGTGATATCGTTCAAACATAAAACTGGAAAGAGAAATCAACGCATGCATTTATCACAATTTTCGTGTAGCGTTTAAACAAGAAGAACTGGAAATAAATCTCTTGCCTAAACGCATGCACTCAAAAATCAACGCTTGCATTTATTTCTTACGTTTTCAAACCTGCCTATTTATCTCCCCTTTTTATTTCGCAAGTTTATCTATAAATACTTTGCCTCATTCACATAAGTTTTCATATCTCCTTGTTTGTCCCTCTCTGGTACAAGCTTCTATCAGGTAAATAATTTGCATTGTTTATTTCTTTGCTTCTTCCAATTTTCCTTCCTCCTTCTTGTGTTCTCTGATTTCCTTGCTCGGCTACTTCCCCATCATGCCGTGCCATTTATAAATACATATAGAACTTTGTTAGTAGTAGGCTGGAAGAAATGATATAAATTGATTGTAGGAAGCTAGACTATGGAATTAGTGTAGTTATGATGTAGTTAGTGGTATTGTGGATTTGGATAAGTGCAGTTTGAAGAGGAAGGCATAGAAAGAAAAAAAAAAGAATTACAATTTAATAATGGAGAAGATAAATTGATAAGGAGAAAATGATATGAAATGTTGTTTAATTCAAATAAACAATATTGTATGAATAAATCTTGGGTGAATATAATAAAATGACATTTATTTCAATTTTTAATGGTTGAAATAAATTTAAGATGGTTAAAAATAAATTTAACTACTTATTTGAGAATTTGGGTGGATAAATATCAATGGATTGTATTTATTATGGTTAATAAAAGGATATTGGTGATGTATACCAATAATCACCTTTTAATGTTTAATAATAAAAGTAAAAGAAGAAATAATTTGCCTAAACATGATGAACATGTATGTGAAATAAAGTATTATTTAATGAATTCGAATGTAGTTAGTGGCTACATTTGATTAAATCGAATAATTTGAACAGTATTGTGTTTGTTGCCAATATTGTCATTTTATTAAATATATATGAGAATGAAAATAATTGATCATGATAAATATGATTAAAAATGTGAGAAATAATTTAATAATGTCTAAACATGTATTTGTTTTGTTTGGGTGCATAACATCTTTTTATTCAATCAATTGTATTAAATTTGCAATTTATTTTGCAATTTATTCAATTTATTTTATGCATGCGTACGGTTGAAGTATGGGCCTAGGATATGTTGAGACGGTTAGCGGGTTGTAGTAGTCGAGCAAGTTGAACTAAATTTCTTTTATTCTATTCGTTCCAGTTGTTCTGAAATTTTGCTTTGACCGTAATTTTTAAATTCGCATACTTGGTATTTGGATCTTATAGATTTAAGTCAAGGCTTTGCATCCGCCGAAGTTTGATCGTGCTTTCCGTTTTTTTTTTCCGAAGTAGATACCGTGTTTGATTTAGATCCACTGCAGCGTTTAAGGTGAGTATTTCTCACCAGACATATGTACATATATTTTGTGAATTATCGCAAGTGTATGTGTAAAAATTTTATTTAAATATTATCTGTCTGTAGTATAACGTAGAATGATGAATCCCATTTAAATTGACACCTCATCAGTTATTATCTGTTGTATTATTTCTGCAGTTATATTATATTATTGTTTATTTACTGCTTAAATCACCACTGCAAGTTCCCTGTTAAATTTAGATTGTTGTGGGCTGAAATGATAGGCCTAAATGATGATTACTGTGCTATTATTATGTTAACTGTTTAACTGTTAACTTGGGATTGCGGGTTTGAAATGATAGAACCCGGGGTTTGTAAATTACGGATTGAAATGATATAAATCCGTATCACTTGACCTAGGCTAGAAAACTATATACAGGCCCGTGGTCCTTATAATATTTTCTGAAATATTTAAAATTATTTTGGAAGTTAAATATTTGATTTAATATCTTTAAAGGATTTTATATTGATTTTGAATGAGTTATAAATGTTAATAAATAAATAAATAAATATTTGAATAAAATTTTGGAATATAACTTATTTTGGAAATTCTGGATTTTTGAAAGGATAAGATTTCAGTTAAGAAATATATATATAAGTTATATTTGGAAATATTTATTAAGTTAAACAATCTACTAAAGCATTTAAATGCTGTCTTTTGAAATTGGACTAGTTTTACCCGTAACTTTAGGTAGCATTTCCTAAGTGCTATAGAATCTGGAATTTGATTGTTTTGAAATTTAAGGAATTTGATAAATTATATTTATGTTTAAGTTTTGGAGACCTTTAAGATATGAGATTTATAACTGGATTTTTCTTAATAAATTTAAGATGAACATTCTAGTGTTAAGTAAATTTTGAAATTATTTAATGGCATAATTTTGGAGTTTTATCTATGGAATTTATGGGAATATTCAAGACGAAATAATAAACACTAATTTGTTGAAAGAAAAAAATATCCAACCTTAGTTTTGAATATTAATACTCCAATTGGATATATATATAGGAATTGAAATGGTCTTGGGAACATGAAGTGATATTTAAATTATGGTTTAAAATAAAGAAATATATTTGTAAAGCTATGTAAATTATCTTCTTTACAAAGTAACCATAAAGTTAAACCATTTATATCCAAACCATTTGTGTTTTGGGAGTTATGTTTTTTTTTAAAGAAAAAATTTCCAATATATTATGGTTTAAAGGTATAATTCAAATATTTGGTTTCCAGATATTATAAATTTTAAGCAGTATGGTTTTGGAAAAGAATTATATTTGAATATAACGATATCATGTTGTTTTGGGTTTTAAATGATATCGTATTTATAGTTTTGAAATGGAAATGTTTATACTGGTTTTAAAGTATAAATTGTTTTTAAATGACCACGGGTTATAATAACGATGGGTTGGCAAAGAGACCGGGATCGGATATGGACATACTCTCTGTCGATACCGAAAACCACTTTGACCAACCGTGTACGCGGTGGAGATTCCAGAATGAAGTAGGTCGGTGGTGGCGTTTCCTGTAAGGTAAATACGTGGACCCGACTCCCGTGAGTTGGCATAAGGTGGCTAAAACAGGAGCAATTCCAGGCCAATGAGGTCATTCCTCTGATCGGACGCTCCTCTTCGATATTATACTATGATCTTGGATTGATTCAGTGGCCACTTCTATATTTTGATTTTGGGGGAGTTAGTTCGAGGTGGGCGGCAGCTGCGCGCTGCGCGTTACCATCAGCCTGGATAGCAATTGGTATATCTACCCTGGCATTGCCTAGTTGTGCCGTGTCACCTACCCTATCGCGCCTTGTACGAGTTTGGTTTTCTCCCGTAGCCCGTGTGGTATCCTCTAGTGGCTTCCCGATCAGGAGGGACTATGATATTGGATGGACTACTGGGACTATTACGTGTTAAGGGCTATATGGGTAACCCCTTAACGCTATTAAAAAGTAAGTTTATTTTATAAATAGACACTAGTATAATAGCGCAATATACTACATAGTAAATAGTTTGACGGATCCTTAGAGGATGGGCGGTCCCAAGCATCCTTTAAGTTACTTGCTCTATATTACAGTACACTTGAATTAGCTTACATTATATAAGTATGTATGTCCTGACTCGAGTGTTATGTTTTATTTTTACGCTCGGGTCAGCCTGAGTTGCAGCTTCAATTTCTTCTCCGTAGCTAGGACACTCAGTAGATCATTCGCGCTGCTGGAAGTTGTTTCAGCCTTTATCTTTTCTGGAATTCAAGACTTTGAAGACTCTATCTCTATTTATGTCTTAAAATTTGTATTGAGGATTATAGACAATGTAAGTTCTGTTTTGTTGAAGTTATATCAGTGGCTTCATGAACCACTAAATTTTTAATTTCCGCTGCGAGATTCTGATATCTGTGTATGTGATTCTGTGATCTATTTATTGTATATTCTGAGTTTTGCCAAATTTATTCTACAACGCAGTATTTTGAACAATTCAAGTCCGACAATGTGCGGATGCGAATGGTTGAAAATATTGGGACGTTACATTTGGTATCAGAGCTTTGGTTCTAGGCAAAACTTAGAATGTATGGTAAATTTGATTTACAGAATCACGTTCATTCGAGATTGAACCACTCTCTTTTCGAATTTTGGAACATTCCCTACGGTTCCAAAGCTCATTCGTATCCCTCACTTTTTCATCTGCTTTAGATTCTGGAGTATCTCATAACTCCACTTCGGATGATCTTTATTGTAAATTGGCGGTCTCGCCATTATTCTAATAAAGGGGTGAAACTCCTTTACCATTAGCATTGATTCACCGGAGATTTATATTTATCCTCGGTTTATATGCTAGTATCTTTGGTTATTCCAAATTCTATCTCTTCGGATCAAATGTAGATTTACCCCAACCACATCGATATGGCTCTTTAAGTCACGGATGACTAGGTCAAGGTTGTCCGCGACTTATATAGACTTACCCAGTTTCCTTATTCTGATCTTCTGATTTCAATTTATCTTGAATTCTATTTGATTTGAGTTCATCAAATTTGAGTCTCTATCCTGGTTTGAGAAGTTTATTCTTATATTTGAAATTAAAATCTAATATTATATATATGAGTATAATTTTCAAAATTTTATAATTAATTTAACTAGTTGTCAAGAGATAATAGTTTTGATTTTATTTATGGTGTTGTAAGCCATGTGTTTGTCTAATAAATAAGTGAATATAAAACAATGGTTATAAATTAATTTGGAAACAGAAATGAATTTAAAACTAAAACTTGAGAATTAAATTTCTGATGATTTCAAACCTTTTGTTTAAATTTTAAAAGGATGTAATAAGTATTTTTGTATAGAAATTTGTTTCCAAAGAAATTTTAAAATTAGTGCTTTTCTCTTTGTCGCTGGAAAATAATTTCGGTGATGACTGCAGCATCATCGACATTCATTTTCGAGTTTCGAAGTGAAAAGACCATTCTGTAGTCTGGCTACAGTGTTTCCTTGAGATTTTAATTGATTTGAATTTCTAAAGTATGACTTAATATATATAGATATATAATTTAAATTTGATTTGACATATTAGGTATATATATTTAGTTATCTCTAAATGGTTTGAAGGGAATCAGGAATTTAATTCTTAAAGTTATCTTGAGGAAGGAAAATAAATATAATAACAAAAATTTGAATAAAAAGGTTCCAATTGGAGATAATTAAATTGAAAGTTTTATTTGTATAACACCCAATTTCATTTAATATAACTTACCTTGATTTTCAAAAGTTAACATGTAATTGGATAATATACAATATAAAAGGATTTTATGAATAAAATTTGAGTGGTTATAATAAATATTATACACTTAAATTTTAGTTATAAAAGATTAATGGGGATAAATAAGGAAAAGGAATTTAAGGAATTTTATTCAAATGTCTTAATAATCAAATTAATTTAATATGGAGCCGTAAATCTAACCAAGAGATTTTAATAAAAGGTTATTTCCTGAAATGAATATGTTTGTGTAATAAACAAGGTATCTTTGAATAAGGAAAATATATTTGAAAGGGATATTTTTGGAGTAAGGATTATATATCTTCAAATCATAGTTTAATTGATGTCTAAATAAATAGTTAAGACGTATTCTAATATCACTAAATTTTGATAATTGAGAATTGGTTTTCAAATGGAAATTCAAGGGTAACTTATTGAAGGAATATCTTATTTATAAGATAAGTATTTTTAATAAAGTGTTAGGTTATTTGTTAAAATTCAGAGTTAAGTACATAATAAACTGATTAGGAATACTATTATATCTACTATAGCATATTATGAGTGCTGCTGTTTCTAAAAATAAAATGTTTTGGATTTTTTTTTTTATAAATGAACTTAGGAATATTTCAACCTTGAAATGAATATTGTTTGGCATTGAATTTAAAAGGTATAAATGAAGATTATTTTAAAGGTATTATGATTTTAGTAGCATGATTTCCAAATGATAATATTTATAAATTTAATGATTTCAAAGCATTATGATTGCAAATTTATTATCTTATTTGTTTTCAAACTATCTTTAAGTGTCCTTGGTTTCCCTATCTGCTACAGAATGAGGAGGCTATTGCTTATACCAGTCTATTTAGAAATCTTTTCTATAATCTTTAAAAATCTTTGTTACTCATCGGGGCCTGAGCACCGCTTACCACCCATAGACCGACGGTCGAACTGAAAAGAGTAAAACCGATTCTAGAAGATCTTCTTCGTGCTTCAAATCCGGAACTATTCGTTTAAAGTTCTTGTTTATCTAGCTTATCTTCCTTTGTTTCTTTTCTTTTGTTCCTTTTCGAGGACGAAAAGTTCTTAAGTGGGGGAGAGTGTAACAGCCCTAGTTTTTAGCTATTTATTTCTTTTAATTTTTTTGTTTTTAGGAATATAATTTATATAAATTGTGTTTACCAATATTGTTTAAATATTTAATTTAGAGAATTAAACTCGTTAATTTAATATGATTTTTGTAACTAAATTTAAGAAGAAGAAAAAAAAAAGGAAATTTTTATAATGTATAATGAAGTGTGTGGTAACTAAATGTTTTGGATATTATCATAATATCTGTTGTTATACCCATTCCCTAAAAATAATGAAAAGGAGAAAATTTGTAACATATTAAAGTAGTTAATTAATTATGTTAATTTGGTAGGTTATGACATGCAAATCATGTTGGTGGAATATTCTCAATTTTGACATATTAATTATGTTAGCAGTGAACATTGTTAAGCAATTTAAAACAATGAAACTTACAATCAATTTATTTGATAAATCTACCTTATTCCTAGTTAGCAATTCAAAACTTGAATAAAGGCACATACGGATATTTTAAAATGGAGTTAATGACAATTAATAGATATTTCAAAAAGAAATTTATGACAATTAATAGAGAAATTAATTGTAAAATTTCAGTAGTTGACCAGAATTAATTTATTGAATAATTAATGCAAATTAATAAAATTGATGAAAGATAAATAAGTTAATTCTTTTGGTTAATGGCATGAGGACACGAGGTTAATCCCCATTTTGTAGGAGAAATCTGCCCGTGTAACCAGTCCGGCTACCAGTGCCTACAAAGCGGACGGATTAATCTGAGACGTCGCAGGATTGATAATTAACAAAAAGGGTTAATTAACTAATTAAGTTAGTAACCAAATTTGAGTATGTAATTAAAGGAGGATAATTAATTGGTAATATGGTAATTAATTGAAATCAATTAAGGAGGGTAATTAAAAGGGATAAGGTAATCAATTGAAATCAATTAAAGGCAATTAAAGGGGAATTAATTGATTAGAAGAATATGGAAATCAAATTTGCCTTCCTTTGCGCGTGACACAAAATTTTATTCTTTTAACATTTTGACATTTGCCTCTTACCATTTGTTTCTTGAGCATGTCACTGTATTCATTTATTCACGCAGCCTTATCCACAAAAATATCAACTCTTCCAATTGCCATTTTTCCTCTCACCTAAATTAAATGCATTCAAAATTTAATCTTGCCTATCTTTGCAAATTTTCGCATACCCATTATATCTCTCTGTTTCCACTGCGTTTGTTTTGCAATAAATAAATTTTTCGAACCATTGATCAAGTAAATATTTATGTAAGCATTTATTACTTTTGCCTTTTCAGTTAAAAGCTTTTTCATTGCTTACCATAAATCACGCAAGAGCTCAAGTTTTGCTTCCTCAATCAAATCTGTTCAAATTTGCAGTAACGCATGCTTTAAATTTAGATTATAACTAGTATAAATCACGCAAGCTATCTAAAAAAAAAAATCCAAAAGAGTGATATCGTTCAAACATAAAACTGGAAAGAGAAATCAACGCATGCATTTATCACAATTTTCGTGTAGCGTTCAAACAAGAAGAACTGGAAATAAATCTCTTGCCTAAACGCATGCACTCAAAAATCAACGCTTGCATTTATTTCTTACGTTTTCAAACCTGCCTATTTATCTCCCCTTTTTATTTCGCAAGTTTATCTATAAATACTTTGCCTCATTCACATAAGTTTTCATATCTCCTTGTTTGTCCCTCTCTGGTACAAGCTTCTATCAGGTAAATAATTTGCATTGTTTATTTCTTTGCTTCTTCCAATTTTCCTTCCTCCTTCTTGTGTTCTCTGATTTCCTTGCTCGGCTACTTCCCCATCATGCCGTGCCATTTATAAATACATATAGAACTTTGTTAGTAGTAGGCTGGAAGAAATGATATAAATTGATTGTAGGAAGCTAGACTATGGAATTAGTGTAGTTATGATGTAGTTAGTGGTATTGTGGATTTGGATGAGTGCAGTTTGAAGAGGAAGGCATAGAAAGAAAAAAAAAAGAATTACAATTTAATAATGGAGAAGATAAATTGATAAGGAGAAAATGATATGAAATGTTGTTTAATTCAAATAAACAATATTGTATGAATAAATCTTGGGTGAATATAATAAAATGACATTTATTTCAATTTTTAATGGTTGAAATAAATTTAAGATGGTTAAAAATAAATTTAACTACTTATTTGAGAATTTGGGTGGATAAATATCAATGGATTGTATTTATTATGGTTAATAAAAGGATATTGGTGATGTATACCAATAATCACCTTTTAATGTTTAATAATAAAAGTAAAAGAAGAAATAATTTGCCTAAACATGATGAACATGTATGTGAAATAAAGTATTATTTAATGAATTCGAATGTAGTTAGTGGCTACATTTGATTAAATCGAATAATTTGAACAGTATTGTGTTTGTTGCCAATATTGTCATTTTATTAAATATATATGAGAATGAAAATAATTGATCATGATAAATATGATTAAAAATGTGAGAAATAATTTAATAATGTCTAAACATGTATTTGTTTTGTTTGGGTGCATAACATCTTTTTATTCAATCAATTGTATTAAATTTGCAATTTATTTTGCAATTTATTCAATTTATTTTATGCATGCGTACGGTTGAAGTATGGGCCTAGGATATGTTGAGACGGTTAGCGGGTTGTAGTAGTCGAGCAAGTTGAACTAAATTTCTTTTATTCTATTCGTTCCAGTTGTTCTGAAATTTTGCTTTGACCGTAATTTTTAAATTCGCATACTTGGTATTTGGATCTTATAGATTTAAGTCAAGGCTTTGCATCCGCCGAAGTTTGATCGTGCTTTCCGTTTTTTTTTTCCGAAGTAGATACCGTGTTTGATTTAGATCCACTGCAGCGTTTAAGGTGAGTATTTCTCACCAGACATATGTACATATATTTTGTGAATTATCGCAAGTGTATGTGTAAAAATTTTATTTAAATATTATCTGTCTGTAGTATAACGTAGAATGATGAATCCCATTTAAATTGACACCTCATCAGTTATTATCTGTTGTATTATTTCTGCAGTTATATTATATTATTGTTTATTTACTGCTTAAATCACCACTGCAAGTTCCCTGTTAAATTTAGATTGTTGTGGGCTGAAATGATAGGCCTAAATGATGATTACTGTGCTATTATTATGTTAACTGTTTAACTGTTAACTTGGGATTGCGGGTTTGAAATGATAGAACCCGGGGTTTGTAAATTACGGATTGAAATGATATAAATCCGTATCACTTGACCTAGGCTAGAAAACTATATACAGGCCCGTGGTCCTTATAATATTTTCTGAAATATTTAAAATTATTTTGGAAGTTAAATATTTGATTTAATATCTTTAAAGGATTTTATATTGATTTTGAATGAGTTATAAATGTTAATAAATAAATAAATAAATATTTGAATAAAATTTTGGAATATAACTTATTTTGGAAATTCTGGATTTTTGAAAGGATAAGATTTCAGTTAAGAAATATATATATAAGTTATATTTGGAAATATTTATTAAGTTAAACAATCTACTAAAGCATTTAAATGCTGTCTTTTGAAATTGGACTAGTTTTACCCGTAACTTTAGGTAGCATTTCCTAAGTGCTATAGAATCTGGAATTTGATTGTTTTGAAATTTAAGGAATTTGATAAATTATATTTATGTTTAAGTTTTGGAGACCTTTAAGATATGAGATTTATAACTGGATTTTTCTTAATAAATTTAAGATGAACATTCTAGTGTTAAGTAAATTTTGAAATTATTTAATGGCATAATTTTGGAGTTTTATCTATGGAATTTATGGGAATATTCAAGACGAAATAATAAACACTAATTTGTTGAAAGAAAAAAATATCCAACCTTAGTTTTGAATATTAATACTCCAATTGGATATATATATAGGAATTGAAATGGTCTTGGGAACATGAAGTGATATTTAAATTATGGTTTAAAATAAAGAAATATATTTGTAAAGCTATGTAAATTATCTTCTTTACAAAGTAACCATAAAGTTAAACCATTTATATCCAAACCATTTGTGTTTTGGGAGTTATGTTTTTTTTTAAAGAAAAAATTTCCAATATATTATGGTTTAAAGGTATAATTCAAATATTTGGTTTCCAGATATTATAAATTTTAAGCAGTATGGTTTTGGAAAAGAATTATATTTGAATATAACGATATCATGTTGTTTTGGGTTTTAAATGATATCGTATTTATAGTTTTGAAATGGAAATGTTTATACTGGTTTTAAAGTATAAATTGTTTTTAAATGACCACGGGTTATAATAACGATGGGTTGGCAAAGAGACCGGGATCGGATATGGACATACTCTCTGTCGATACCGAAAACCACTTTGACCAACCGTGTACGCGGTGGAGATTCCAGAATGAAGTAGGTCGGTGGTGGCGTTTCCTGTAAGGTAAATACGTGGACCCGACTCCCGTGAGTTGGCATAAGGTGGCTAAAACAGGAGCAATTCCAGGCCAATGAGGTCATTCCTCTGATCGGACGCTCCTCTTCGATATTATACTATGATCTTGGATTGATTCAGTGGCCACTTCTATATTTTGATTTTGGGGGAGTTAGTTCGAGGTGGGCGGCAGCTGCGCGCTGCGCGTTACCATCAGCCTGGATAGCAATTGGTATATCTACCCTGGCATTGCCTAGTTGTGCCGTGTCACCTACCCTATCGCGCCTTGTACGAGTTTGGTTTTCTCCCGTAGCCCGTGTGGTATCCTCTAGTGGCTTCCCGATCAGGAGGGACTATGATATTGGATGGACTACTGGGACTATTACGTGTTAAGGGCTATATGGGTAACCCCTTAACGCTATTAAAAAGTAAGTTTATTTTATAAATAGACACTAGTATAATAGCGCAATATACTACATAGTAAATAGTTTGACGGATCCTTAGAGGATGGGCGGTCCCAAGCATCCTTTAAGTTACTTGCTCTATATTACAGTACACTTGAATTAGCTTACATTATATAAGTATGTATGTCCTGACTCGAGTGTTATGTTTTATTTTTACGCTCGGGTCAGCCTGAGTTGCAGCTTCAATTTCTTCTCCGTAGCTAGGACACTCAGTAGATCATTCGCGCTGCTGGAAGTTGTTTCAGCCTTTATCTTTTCTGGAATTCAAGACTTTGAAGACTCTATCTCTATTTATGTCTTAAAATTTGTATTGAGGATTATAGACAATGTAAGTTCTGTTTTGTTGAAGTTATATCAGTGGCTTCATGAACCACTAAATTTTTAATTTCCGCTGCGAGATTCTGATATCTGTGTATGTGATTCTGTGATCTATTTATTGTATATTCTGAGTTTTGCCAAATTTATTCTACAACGCAGTATTTTGAACAATTCAAGTCCGACAATGTGCGGATGCGAATGGTTGAAAATATTGGGACGTTACATATTTTCTAATGTAAAGGATATTACAGCATTTGTAAATGTTGTAGTTCATGGAAATGAACTAAATAGCTAAATTGAATTAAAGGCTATTATAACACTTTGTAAGTGTTGTAGTTGCTAAATTTAACTAAGGTTTTATTTGAACTAAAGTAACCCTATTACAGCATTTTTAATGCTGTCTTTTGTTAAATTGAATTGTTTTAAAGTAACTTTCCGTAGCATTCTCTAAATGCTGCGAAAGTTGAATTTTCACTGTTTTAATAAATTTGAGTGAATAAATGAACTTTGAAAAGATTAAAATTTTGAAAATTTAATATTTAATTATTAGATATGATAACTTCATTTTAATGATTTAAATGAAGTAATTCGATTTGAATATAAAGTATTTTTAAATGTGAATTGAAATGGTATGTTAAATTGAATAAAATGAATGTGGTTTTGAATAAGATATGACACATTGATATTTTGAAATGGATTTGAAATGATATTGAATTGTTGAAATGATATTTTATTTTTGAAGTATAAATATCATTTTTAAATTATAACTACAGGTTATAATAACGATTGGTTGTTAAAGAGACCGGGATCGGATATAGACATTCTCTATCGATTCTAAAAACCACTTTAACAACTGTGTATGCAGTGGAGATTCCAGAATGAAGTAGGATGGTGGTGACGTTCTTGAGGAACATTACGTGGATCCGACTCCTATGAGTTCGCTAATGTGGCTAAAAAATGAGTGAACTCGGGCCAAAAGGGGTAGCTCCTCTGGTCGGACACACTTCTTCGATACCATTCCTTTACTGTTGTGATTGATTGGGTGCACCCCTTGATTTTTGGAGTGTTGTTCGGGGTGGGCGTAGTGGCTGCTACGTTATCGTCAGCCCGTGTGCGTAATTGGTATATCTACCCTGGCATTGTCTTATGTGCCGTGTCACCTACCATATCGAGCCTTTACTACGAGTTTGTTTTTCTCCCGTGGCCCATGGAGTATTTAGAGTAGTCTCCCGATCTGGAGATACGCTGATACTGGATGGACTATTGGGACTATTACGTGTTAAGGGGAATATTGGGTCACTCCTTAACGCTATTTTAAAGTAAGTTTATTTTACTGTAGACATTATTATAATAGCGCGATATTACTATATAGTAAATAGTTTAACGAATCCTTAGAGGATGGACGGTCCCAGGCATCCTTTAAGTTACTTGTATCTTCATTATAGTTCACTTGATTTGGTTTACATTATATAAGTATATATATGTCCTGACTCGAATGTTTTGTGTTTTGCTTTACGCTTGAGTCAGCCTGAGTATTCATAGCTTTTGGTTCTCTTTTTGGAGCTGGTCTTTGCTGGAGATTCTGCCTATCTATATTTATATCTATTTCAGTTTCAGCTATTCTAGTTTATTTCATGTATTAGTGAACTTCTATGTATTTGGGATTTCTATTATCTTGTTTTCAGACTGATATTATGTATTTGTTTTGAGACTTTGTTATAGTAGCTTCATGAACTACTATGTTATTTTATATTCCGTTGCGAGTTATTCTGATTGTTCTGTGTCTGTGATTATGTGTATTTGATTTCATTCGCTCCAAATTTATTTATAATATGTTATTTTGCATCATTCAAGTCTGACATGTGTGGATTATTGTCGATTTGAATGGTGCGAAATAGCCGGTTGTGACAATTGGTATCAGAGCTTTGGTTTTTGGCAAACCATTGCCTGAGGAGCAAAAACTCATTAGAGATAGGGTAGTAATACCCTATAATGAGTGAAATCAATCTCAGAATCATATCCTTATGAGAGACGTATTTTCAAAGTATAAAATGATTTTTCAAAATGTCTTCAAAAGATTTTCAAAAATTATTTTGATATAAAAATTTTCTTGTTTTAAAGGATTTTTAAATGTTTTCTAACTTCCTTTCTTTCGTATCTACTTTGTTATATTTTCTTCCTTTAGGATATTCATCGAAATAAATTCTATTGTCTTATCTTAGTTTATCTTTGGCTTGTCTTTATCTTGTCCTAAATTCATTCTTGATATTTTTCAGGATGAATCGAGGAAATACCAGAGGTAGGGGTCGTGGTATTGCCCCAGCTCCTCAGCCTATTGCTCCTGTTCGATTCACTTTTCTCTGTAAGGAATTCACTCAACTTAGTGGAACCCCATTCATCGGTTCAGAGAGCATCATTGAGGCTCAGCAGTGGTTGCGGAGTCTTGAGAGGATATTCACTGGTCTTGAGATTGCTGATGCCCTGAAGCGTCAGTTAGAACTTGGCAGTTGCAGGATTCTGCTTTAGATTGGTGGGAGTCCGTTACAACTAACACCGTCGAGGCTGATATTACTTGGGAGTAGTTTAGGTATCTTTGTGTTATCTTGAATTTTGTTCCTATTTTTCCTTTTCCTTTGAATCCATCTTTAGTGGTTCTGTATCTCTTTTCCAGGGAGGCTTTTGTGGCAAAATTGATGCCAAAAGCCGGGAATCTCATCTTTATGAGGAATTTATGGATCTTCAGTAGGGTAGCATGTCTTTTGCTGAGTATGAGAGGAAGTTCAATGAACTTTCCAAGTTCGGTCCTAGCCTGATTGATACTCCTCTCAAGAAGGATGAGAAATTCATTGCTGGTGCTCGTCCAGAGTATTATAGTCGCCTCATTTCTCAAGTTCATGGCACCTTCACCCAGCTTATGGATATGGTTATTCGCTATGAGAACCCTATATCTCAAGGTCCTGCTGTTTCTTGTGCTCAATCTTCCTCTGCTAATTCCAAGAAGCATAAGCCTAATTATCATCAGCATAAGAAGAATTGGCAAAAGCGTCCTGGTTTGGAATCTTCATCATCTGCTCCTGCTTAGAGGCAACCAGTTCATCTCTCCTCTATCACTTTCTTTAGATGTGATCAAAAGGGACACTATGCCAATAGCTGTCGTACATTAGCTGGTGTTGCTGTTCCTCCACCTGCTCAGTTGGCTAGGCGTGATCTCTGCCATATCTGTCTCCAGCCTGGCCATTTTAGGAAGGATTTCCCTACCCAGCAGAAGGGTACACCTTCTGGTATATTTGCTGTCACTTCTGCCTCATCTCTAATTCCTCCACCTGCTCCTGCTCCTAGTGATGACCAAGGTACTCTCTAGGGTTCATTTACTTTATTACATCATGTTCGTATGTTGTTTGCTACTGGAGCTTCACACAGTTTTATTTTTGTTGATTTGTGTGGTAAGTTTGAGCATCTCCTTTCTCCTGAGTATGCTTCCGTTCCATTATGTGTTTCAAATCCTATTGGGGGTCCTGCTAACCTTAATCGGATTTGTAAGCAAGTGAAACTTCTCCATTCTGATCATTGCTTTAGAGGTGATTTTTATGTTCTGGACTTCGATGCTTTTGATTTATTGCTTGGTCAGGATTGGTTAGGGCATCATGATGCTCATATTTCTTGTAAAGCCCGGTCTGTTCACCTTATTGATGATCAAGGAAATGCCTTGATTATTTAGTGCCGCATGCCTCTAGATTTTGCTGGCAACTTTATTTATTCTCTGGATTCTTCTCCGAGTGATCTTGATTCGACTCCTGTAGTTAGACTATATCTCGATGTATTTGGTGAAGTCACTTCTTTACCTCTGAAGCGGGAAATTGATTTTCGGATTGATCTTATTCCTGGTGCTCGACCTGTTGTTCTTCCTTCTAGAAGAATAGCAGCCCGCGGGACGGTTGAGATGGGAAAGCAAATTGAGGACTTGTCTTCCAAAGGTCTAATTAGGCCTAATTTTTCTGAATGGGGAGCTACGATGGTTTTTGTCACCAAGTCCGATGGTTCTCTTCGAATGTGCGTTGATCATAGGGAGCTGAACAAGCTTACTATGAAAAACAGATATCCAATGCCTCGTATCAACGATATGTTTGATCAGCTCTATGGTGCAACTATTTTCTCTCAGCTTGATCTTGCCACAGGTTTTCATCAGCTCAGGGTTGCTGAGGATAGCATTCCCAAGACTACTTTCCGCACCGAGAATGGGTTTTATGAATGGTTAGCCATGCCTTTTGGTTTTACTAATGCTCCTGCTTTCTTTGTTGATTTGATGAATCGTGTTTTTCGTGACGTGCTTAATAAATTTGTTCTAGTCTTTGTTGATGATATCCTTGTCTTCTCTAAGGATAAGGAAGAGCATGAGTCACATTTGAAATCTGTCCTAGAGACTCTCAGAAATCATCAGTTGAAGGCTAAATTTTCTAAATGCCATTTCTGGAAGGATGAAGTCCGATATCTCGGGCATATTATTTCTAATAATGGAGTTTCTGTTGATCTAGTTAAGATTGCTGCGATCAATGTAAGTCTTTCTTTCTTCTCTTTTCTTTATCATTTAATAATTCTATCTTTTCGATTGTCCTTATTTTCTCCCTGTTCTGTTTCAGGATTGGGAAACTCCAAAGACTCCATTTGATATTCGTAGTTTCCTGGGCCTTGCCGTTTAATACCGGAGATTCATTTGAGAATTTTTCTCAGATTGTTGCACCTCTCACTGCTTTGACTCGTAAGAATGCCAAGTTTGTCTGGAGTGATCAGTGTAAGGCTGCATTCAATGAGTTGAAGAGCAAGCTAACTTTCGCACCAGTTCTTACCATTCCAAACAGAAGTGAGGGTTTGACGGTATACACCGATGCTAGTCGTGAGGGTTTGGTTGCTGTTCTTATGCAGGATTGTAAGGTCATTGCCTATGCCAGCCGTCAGTTGAAAACCCATAAAGCAAATTATGCTGCTCATGATTTAGAGATGCTTGCGGTTGTCTTTTCTTTGAAGCTTTGGAGGCATCACCTTCTTGGAGCCAAATTTGAGCTTTTCATCGATCATCAGCCTCATAGGTATATCTTCACCCAGAGGGATTTGAATCAGAGGCAAGTTCGTTGGCTTGAGTTTCTGGCTTCTTACGACCTCAATATTAGCTATACTCTCGGTAAAGCTAATGTTATGGCTGATGCTCTGAGTCGAAATAAGGCTTTGTTGTGTTAGCTTGTTGTTTCTTCTTCTCCTCTTCTGGATCGTATCATAGCTAAGCAGGATGAGGATGAGATGCTTAGATTGATGAAGGAGAGTGTTCATAGCAGGCTTGGTAGTAGGAGTGGTAGTGGAGCTCAGATCGATGATAGAGGGAATTTGAGGATTAATGGCAGGATTTGTGTCCCGAATGTTGATGGTTTGAGGCAGGAGTTGCTTCAGGAGAATCACCGATCCAGGCTTTCTATTCATCCTGGTGTGTTGAAGATGTATCAGGATATGAAGAGGCTTTATTGATGGAGAGGGATGACGAGGGATATCTCTATATTTTTTAGTCGGTGTGCAACTTGTCAGCAAGTCAAAGCCGATCACTAGAAGACCCCTGATTTGTTGCAGCCCCTTGAGATTCCCAATTGGAAGTGGGAACAGGTTTCCATGGATTTCATCGATGGTTTACCGAGGACTCAGAGGGGGTAATGAGAGTATCTGGGTTATTGTGGATAGACTAACCAAGTCCGCTCATTTCATTTCGGTCAAGTCTACTCGTTCTTCTTCTGGCTTATCTGAGATCTACATGAGAGAGATTGTTCGTCTCCATGGTGTTCCTCTTAGTATTGTTTGTGATCGTCACCCTATCTTTACCAGTCAGTTTTGGAAAGCTTTTCAGGAATCTCTGGGTATCATTTGAATCTGAGCATTGCTTACCATCCACAGACCGACGGTCAAACGGAAAGAGTGAATCAGATTCTAGAGGATCTTCTTCGTGCTTGTGTGCTTGATTATGGAGGATCTTGGAAAGATCATCTCCATCTTGTCGAATTCACCTACAATAATATTTATTAGGTATAATCTTATCTTCTGTTTTCAGTCTGTTCTTAATCTTTTATCTATCTCATTCCATCTTTACATTCAGGCCAATCTCAAAATGTCTCCGTTTGTTGCTCTATACGGACGACCTTGTAGATCCCCATCTCGCTGAATTGAATCCGGTAATCGTTTGGTTCTTGGCCTTGATATGATTTTGGAAGCTTCTGAGAGAGTTGAGGAGATTAAGAAGAGGTTGAGAGCTGCTCAGGATAGGCAGAAGAAGTATGCTAATAGGCGTAGGCGGAATTTGGAATTTGCTGTTGGTGATCAGGTGTTCCTTAAGGTTTCTCTCTTGAGGAATGTCATTCACTTTGCTCGTAGGGGGAAGCTTTCTCCTAGGGTCATTGCCTTTCCGCATTGTGGAAAGAGTTGGTTCTTTGGCTTATCGTCTGGATTTGCCCGAGAAGCTTTCTGGAGTGTATGATTTATTCCATGTCTCGCATCTTCGCCGATATCTTCATGATCCATCTCTTATTGTCCAGCCTTCTGATCTTGATAGTTTGGATATTGAGCCTAATCTGACTGTCAAGAGGAAGCCACTTCGTATTGTCGACAGAGGTACGAAGCAGCTAAGAAGGAAATCTGTTAATCTGGTCAAAGTACAGTGGAGTACTGACGATCGACATTGTACCTGGGAAACGGAGGAGAGCATTCGTGCTTCGAATCCGAAATTTTTCATTTCGGGTACTATTTTGTTTTTCTATCTTGTTTCTATTTTCCTTGCCCATTCTTTTCGAGGACGAAAAGATTTGAGTGGGGGAGAGTGTAACAACCCTAGATTTTTGAATATAATTTTAAATTTGACTTTATTTTATTTTAAAATTATCTCAAATTTGTTTTTATTGCAAGATTTCGTTTCTAAATATTTTTAAAGTGATGTTTGAATTATTCCAAAATTTATTGAATTTATTTTCAATTTTTAAAGCCTAGTTTCCATTTTTTTCTATTTTCTTAATTTAATTATATTTAATTAAAATTTATTTATTAATTTTTATGCATTCATTATATTTTTGTGTTTTTTTCTTTATTTATATGTATTTTACATGTATTTTAAAATTGAAAAAGAATTATGGAAATTTGAAAAGTTTGTAACCTTTTGTGTACATTGTCTTTTCATATTCACTCCACCTTTTTACCAATCAATGCATAACTTCATTTGCTGCCGCATCATCCATTGTTCAGCCGACCCCTTCATCCTTTTTTCACGCACAAGAAAAATTCAAAAACCCTAAAACTTTCAGCCACCTCCTGAAGCAAAATTTTGGTAAAAATCTTTCGCTTTTTTTCATTTTTTTCATTGTTTGCTTGATTTTTGTACTTGCATTCACCTTCATGTAGTTCGGCCCCTCCATCTCTAGCACCTTGGCCGCCTCCACCACCACCACAACTAGTCATCATCTTCTCCTTCCCACTGCCATTACATAGCCGAGGCCATCCAAGTTGATGATCCACCAAGAAATGAAGCAAACTCCTCTTTATTACCATAGCCGAGCTCCCCCTTGTTTCCACCACTTCAACCACCACATTGGCCGACTTGTGCACCACCACCACCAGCTTAAACTGAGCCTAAGACCCTGCCACATCACCCCACGCACTCAACTGATCTGACCTTGTCCATCCATGCTTGGCCGAGACTATTTATGGCCTTGAAATCATTGTAGTTGCCTTGTAATTGTGTGTTCATGCACACATATATCTCTTCTTCTTTATATATTGTTATGGCCGACCTATATACCCTTTACCTGATCCAAACCTGATCCAAATCCATCCCATAACAGTGTTTTCTAGCCTATAGCTGAAGCATATGTTGTTGAATGCAAGTGCAAAAGCTCTAGCTTTGAGTCGTGTATTTATTCCTAGCATTGGTTATAAATATTTTGGTTTGTAATTCATAATATACTTTGTTTTGTTTGATATTTGACAAGGCAATTAGCTTTGGCTCTCCCACTGTCAAATCATTGTCGTGTTATCGTGCCTTTGAAGATCTTTGTTTGTGCATTTGGTTGTCATCTCCAGCTTATACATGTGAGTAATTCTCACCAAACGGGATTTATACTAATATGACTAGTAAACTGATCACAATTGAATCTGTAAAACATATCATTATGTTATATATGCTATGCTATGATCACTCATGTTTATACACCTGTTATACCATGTTTTACTATTATATAATGCTATTCTGTTATTTATATCAGTTTATCACACTGCAAGTTCCCTTTAGATTAGAATCACTATGGGTTGAAATGATACATACCCAAACGGACTTTAGAATAGGGAAAAATCGTCATGGGCTGAAATGATAGGCCTGGACGATTTCTGATTATTTCATTTTACTTGGAACTGCGGGTTTGAAATGATAAAACCCGGGTTTTCTTTGTAAATTATGGATTGAAATGATATATTATCCGTATCACTTTATCTAGTGTAGAAAATTTTATACAGATCCGTGGCTAATATATTTTTTTAAAAAATTTTAAAATATTTTAGAAATGAAAATATTATAATATATTGAATTAAACCTAATTAAAAAATGATTTTATGAAGTATTATTGATTTTCTAAAAATTTATAAGTGAAATAAATTAATGGTAAAGTTAAAAATTTGAAATATAAGTTATTTTGGAAATTATGATTTGGTGATAAATGGAATTTAAGTTAAGTAGGAAAATATGATAAAAATATTCAAAATTTGAATTAAAATGAATTTAGAATAATTTTTATAAAGTATTAATGGTTTTTGTATAAGCTAAAATGTGAAATAAATGAATTTTTAAGTTGAATTTTAAATATAACTTAAACTGGAAATTTGTGAATTTTGTTTAAAAATGGATTTTAAAGTTAAGTAAATAAAGGACAAATAAGTTATATTTGGAAATTTAAAATTAATTGTTAAGTTAAAAATTTAATTTAAAGAATCGAAATTGAATGTTGGAATTTAATATGTGAATTATTATTAAATATTGATTTTTGAATGGAAATTTAACTTTATAAAATCATGAATATAAGGGAATTTAAATGATTGTGTTAAAAGTGAAAATATATGATTTTATAAGTTTGAAATGGTTTATACATAAATTAAATTTTTTAAGAATATTTTTGAATATTTGGAATTTAATTAACAGCATTTTTGAAATGCTATTATTTTCTAATGTAAAGGATATTAGAGCATTTGTAAATGCCGTGGTTGATGGATATGAACTGAATAGCTAAATTGAATTAAAGGCTATTGTAGCACTTTGTAAGTGCTGTAATTGCTAAATTTAACTAAGGTTTTATTTGAACTAAAGTAACCCTATTGCGGCATTTTTAATGCTGTCTTTTGTTAAATTGAATTGTTTTAAAGTAACTTTCCGTAGCATTCTCTAAATGCTGCGAAAGTTGAATTTTCACCGTTTTGATAAATTTAAGTGAATAAATGAACTTTGAAAAGATTAAAATTTTGGAAATCGAATATTCAATTATTAAATATAATAACTTCATTTTAATGATTTAAATGTAGTAATTCGATTTGAGATATAAAGTATTTTTAAATGTGAATTGAAATGATATGTTAAATTGAATAAAATGAATGTGGTCTTGAATAAGATATGATATGTTGATATTTTGAAATGGATTTGAAAAGATATTGAATTGTTGAAATGATATTTGATTTTTGAAGTAGAAATACCATTTTTAAATTTTAACTACGGGTTATAACAACGATTGGCTGTTAAAGAGACTGGGATCGGATATAGACATACTCTCCGTCGATACTGAAAACCACTTTAACAACTGTGTATAGGTGGAGATTCTAGAATGAAGTAGGATGGTGGCGACGTTCTTGAGGTAGTGGACCTGACTCCCGTGAGTTGGCTAAGGTGGCTAAAACAGGAGCGATCTCGGACCAAAAAGGGTAGCTCCTCTAATCGGACACATTTCTTCGATACCATTCTATTACTGTTGTGATTGATTGGGTGCACCCTTGATTTTTGGAGTGTTGTTCTGGGTGGGCGTAGTGGTTGCTTAAGGTAGAAGTCTTAGTTGCCGGAGGGGCTTGCTTCCCTTTCTTTTTGTTGGGATAAGGACCTTTGAACTTATTAGGCCCTTTCTTATTGTTGAAGTTAGGTTTGGCTCCCATAACTTCAACATCACTCTCCCTATCTGTCTCTTCAAGTCGAAGAGCGATATCAACGAGTTGATCAAAAGAAACTTCTAACTTTAGAAGTAATGGCTTCTTGAGATTTTTATTCAAGCCATAGAAAAATCGTTGTTTTTTCTTCAATGGGGAGTTTATTTATTCGACCCCGTATTTAGAAAGTGACTCGAAAGATGCGACATAATCTGCCACGGAGGATTCACCTTGAACAAGGTCAATGAAACGGCGAGCCAAAGTCACCTTCTCATCTTCTGGCACAAATTTTAATTCGAAGCATTCCCGGAATTTCTCCCAAGTGAGATCCGCTTCATTTATTTCAAAAATTAAAAGCTCATACCAATCTAATGCTCTTTCTTGGAGCATACTAGAAGCCACCTGAACACGGTGAAGGTCAATAAGATTCATGTGAGAAAAGATTCGATCGCACGATCTCAGCCAAGCCTGGACTTTAATAATAGTTTCAGAACCTTTGAATGGCTTTCCACCCAAATTGGTATAATCGCTGCACAAACGTGGAAATCCAGACCTAGGGTGAGTAGCACGAGATTGACTGGCGCTGGGACGGCCAGGTCTAACCATTTCTCTTCCTTTTGAAAGAAAGAAAGAAGAAAGATAAGGTTATTCACCAAATGAATATCAAGCACTCTTGATAGATAAACAAGGAATCTTAAAGAAAATAGGATGAATCGGTACGAAGATTCGAATTAAATCCTAAAGCACGCTTGCTAAGATGGTCTTAGGACGATGATACTTGCTAGATTATTCTACATTGTTCCAAAGATTGGCTCTGATACCAAGCTGCGACGCCCTACCTCTATACCCACGCTAGCCAAGGACACTATGGTGTAATGCCGTCAACTAGCACGGAGAATAAGGCTGTTAAGGAGCGACCATTCGTGTAATTGCTTTGTGCTAGCACCGATATGTCAAATAGTACAACATGTAGGAGGAAATCCGACACATCGATTCAAACTCAAAGCTACTACACAGTGTATATATATATATATATATTCTTCGGAAACAAATATAAATAAACATAACACAAATCAGTCACAGACATCCATATCACAGAGGCGGAAAAAGATATGAATATAACACATGAAAGTGTACATCAGAGTAGTGCCAAACAAGATCCACAATGTCACAAAAGAATAGCTACAAGTGCTAGACAAAAGAATATGGATACATCAATGTGTCTATATCTCAAATGTATACAACAAAAACTACTAATCTAAGTAGTTAGCCAAAAGTCAGGGTGATAATCCCAGATGTGAAGTCAAGCAGAAGCACCTGTAACATCTCGGTCTGACCCGAGTATTATTTAATAAGAAAATAATAAACGGATCAGTCTAGCTATAAATATCAGATGAAATGATATAGAATAAGAGATATGACTAAACTTATCATAATCACAATGCCAAGCTGTGATAAATAAGTAATTGAAAATCAACAAGAGATTAATCAATATCACAAGAATCTTCTCAAAGATCAAAAGAAATGTCATACTCTATGTTTTCATACACCAAAAACCATGAATATTGACAATAATATCAATGCCAATCACAAAAAGTTAATGACACACAAATTCACCAATGCACAAATATTGATAACACGTATCAATGTAAATCACGAAAATCGGTGAAACACAAATTCTAGAAATCATCAGTGAAAATCCAGAAATCACAAAAGGGGGAGGCCTATCACAAAACGGGAGTACGAAAGCTCTCCAACATGTGTATCGCAAAGTGGAATGCTATTCCATGGTTGCTAACCGTTAATTTTGAGCCGAAGCTCCACAAAACGGTCCGAAGACCATGGGTTGCTACCCTACCAATTTGAGCCGAAGCTCCACAGAAACGGGGTTTAGTCTCCCTCGTAGACAAAGAGACATCGCACATTTTCTAGTCTAAATCACAAAAATAATCATCAATGATCATCAAGAAGTGTCAATTACAATAAGCTATTAAATATAAAAGCTTAGCTTCATGTCCCATAACCACTAGCTTAACTTAAATATTTACGAACAAATTGTAGATCTCCACTCAGAAATTGTCACAAGAGATTCAATCGAACAAGTCCAAGAATTAACCGACGAAGTAAACGCAAGCGTTTCATACCACTTGTTTTACGGAGCCGTTTAATTAGATTTCTCGTACGAGTGAAGTAAAGGTTATATATTTTTAAAATGTCGAACCACAAAAATGATAGTAGAAACAATCAACCACAAAAATTCACATACAAAGATGTAAATAAAAATCCAAAGAATTTGATTTCAAATTCACCAAAATGGAAATAGCCCAGCGACCCAACATGGCACGACCTAGCAGTTGAGCGACCTAAGTTTTAGCGGCATAAGTGCAGGCCGAGCGACTTAAGGGAGTGGTGCGACCTAACTGCCGAGCGACCTAACATGGTACAACCCAAAGTGTGGCGCGACCCAACTTGGTTGCGACCTAAGATGGGCCGACCTAACTGCAAGGTGAGAAGAGTAAAGCGAACGACCTATGTGATGCAACAACCTAAGAGGAGAATAGGCCGAGCGACTTAAGGGTTGGAACGACCTAACAGGCCAAGCGACCTAACAGATGTGCGACCCAACAGTGCAAGCAGGCCGAGCGACTTAAGTGGGGACGACCTAGCTTGTCGCGACCTAAGGAGCAGGCGAGCTAGTTGTAGGCCTTAGGGCTTATACGGTGCAGACCGAACGCCTAAGGGTAAGGAAGGCCGAGCAACCAAACGATTTAAGGGGGTAAACAAGGCCGAGCAACGACCTAAGGGTGGAGCGACCTATAAGGGAGCGACCCAAATGCAGGCTGAGAATTCTTCATGTGCAGGCCGAGCGACCTATGGTATTTGAAGCTCAAAACTCACTCAATTTGCAATCTATCGAGCACGAACGCTAGAGGATTACGCCTATCGGCTACCTGGTCCTATTGGCTCCTCGATTCATCACCAAAAACGTGTTCAAACATGAAAGATTGGATTTTTAAAGATATGAACCAAAAACACTAAAAATTGGGATTTTCACCAATTCAATCCAAATCAATGGCAAATGCATATGTAACAGTGTTAGGAATTTATACCCAACAATCAAAGATAGTTATAGACAAAGATGTGAGATAAAAATCTCACCTTTACACAAATCAATGAAGAAGAAGCTTGAAATCAATGGAAGAATCAATGGCTTCTCTTTGAATTTGGAGTTAGATGTTGGATTTGCAAATTAACTTGAGCTTGGAGTTTTAATTTCCCATTCCTTCCTCCATTTTTTATGAAGCTTGAGTGTTAGGAAGTGAAAGAAAAGTTATGAAGAGAAGGGGTTTGAGCTAGAGTAAATAGCTTAGGCTAATGGGCTAATCCAAACCCAAAGCCCAAAGTGAAAAAGTGACAAAATTCCACTAACTCCAAATATATCAAAGTTTATACTCAAAAAGATCGCAAACGGTGTTTTGGACTCGATGAAAGTGGTTCCGAGTCCTAATTCAACCGTATGCAAAAAGTAACTTTTCGGACCAAAATCCGACTAACGATAAAATATTAAAATAAAATATTTAAATATTCAATCGTAAAATATGCGGGTTGTTACAGACTCCCCTCCTTAAATAAATTGCGTCCTCGCAATATGTAAGAAGAAAATATAAGGTAACAATCAGGAAAGCATATCAACACAAAAGAAATTTGAAATATGTTATTCACCTCATGGAGCACGAGAAATTTAGTCCGGATGTGTTCGCTCGATGAACTCTCTAGATTCTCAAGAGCAATCCTTAGGATTTGAGGACCATTGGACTTTAACAAGCGGAACATCTTTATTTCGAAGGCGCTTGACCTCCGAAGAAATAATAGGAATAGGATGTTACTTATAAGTTAAATTAGGTTAAACTTCAATTTCTTCCACAACACAAGGCTCAAGAATAGAATCGGAATCTCGAAGGCACTTCCGTAATTGAGAAACATGAAACACGTCATGAATAGCAGAAAACTGAGCCGGTAATAAAAGGCGATAAGCCACGGAACCAATACATTCGGTAACGGGAAATGGACCAATATATCGAAGTGCTAACTTTACCGATCGACTGAAACGTATAACACCCTTCATAGGTGAAACATGGATAAACACAAGATCTCCCACAGAAAATTCTAATTTCCTTCTCCGATTATCGGCGTAGGATTTTTGTCTACTCTAGGCTTCTTTCATCCTATGAAGAATAAGGTCAATCTTCTTTGTGGAATCACGAATAAAATCTGGACCTAAAACCAGCCTCTCACCGGCCTCAAGCCAACAAGAAGGATATCGGCATGGCCTTCCATAGAGTGCCTCGAAAGGTGCCATACCAATACTAGATTGGAAGCTATTATTATAGGAAAACTCAACAAGAGAAATATGATCTTCCCAATTTCCACCAAAATCAAGAACACATGCAAGAAGAAGATCTTCAAGAGTTTGATTCACATGCTCAGTTTGTCTATCGGACTGGGGATGATAAGCGGCGCTTAAATTAAGCTTCGTTCCCAAAGCTTTTTGAAGGCTCTTCCAAAATCTACTAGTAAACAATGGATCACGATCATTAACAATAGAAGAAGGAACTCCATGCAATTTTACAATTTCTTTAATAAAGAGTTTGGCCAAGAAAGGAACGGTTCGATTGGACCGAACGGGAATAAAATGGGCGGATTTAGTGAGTCTATTGACTACCACCCATAAGCTATCATGACCCGAACGAGGACGGGGAAGGCCGTCTATAAAATCCATGGAAATTTGATCCCACTTCCAAACTGGAATTTCTAAAGGTTGTAATAACCCACCGGGCCTTTGATGTTCGGCCTTAATGAGTTGGCAAGTCATGCAACACTTAACAAAGTTAGCAATATCAGATTTCATTCCCTCCCAATAATAAAGTCGCTTCATATCCACGTATATTTTACTACTACCGGGATGAATGGTAAATTTAGAACGATGAGAATCTTCTAAGATATCTTTACAAAGATTACTAATATTTGGCACAATGAGTCTACTAAATTTTCGAACACCGCCACGAGAATCAATATCAAAGTCCTTCAAACCTTCAATATCAATTTTATCCCTAAGATTTTGGCCAAGAAGAGCCAATTCGGGATCTAGCGTTTGAGTTTCAAGAATGCGGTCTAAAAGAGAAGGATGAGCCTCAAGGCTACATAAAACAAGAGATGAATATAAATCGGAAACACGATCTCGAATCTCACAAGTGGACAGAATTCCGAGATCATTCCATTCGGATATCATCATAGAAACAACCGCTTGTTGCTTACGACTAAGTGCATCCGCAACACGATTTCCCTTTCCGAGAGTATAAAGAATATCAAGATCATAAGCTGCAAGAAATTCGAGCCAACGTTGTTGACGCAAATTTAGTTCCTTTTGAGAAAGTAGGTACTTCAAAGATTTATGATCGGTGTAGAGAACAAATATCTCTCCCAAAAGATAATGACGCCAAATACGAAGGGAGAAAACAATGGCCGCGAGCTCTAAATCATGAGTGGCATATCTAGTCTCGGCAGGCTTTAATTGCCTAGAAGCATAAGCAATAAAACATTCTCTTTGCATAAGAATGGCACCCAAACCAATGCGACTAGCATCGGTATAAACAATGAAATCTTGATTTCCTTTGGGAATCACAAGAATAGGAGCATTGGAAAGGAGTTCTTTTAATTTTTGAAAAGAAGCTTCGCATTTGTCCGACCAAATGTATTAAACACCTTTCTTTGTTAAGCTAGTAAGAGGCACGGCAATTTTAGAAAAGTCTTTTATGAAACGGCGGTAATAACCTGCCAATCCAAGAAAACTACGGATCTCCGTCGCACTCTCCGGTCTCTTCCAATTTTGAATCGCTTCAATCTTTGAAGGATCCACAGAAATTCCGGATTCGAAAATAATATGACCGAGAAACTTCACACGAGATTGACAAAAATGGCATTTAGAAAATTTTGCTTTTAATTGATTGCTCCTAAGAGTTTCCAACACAATCCGAAGATGCTTTTCATGCTCTTCCTCGGTTTTAGAATACACAAGAATATCATCAATAAAGATGAGAAGAAACCGATCAAGGAAGTCTTTGTAAACTGTATTCATAAGGTCAACGAAATAAGCCGGAGCATTCGTTAAAACAAATGGCATAACAAGCCATTCATAAGATCCATAACGAGTACAGAACGATGTCAAAGGAATACTATCCTCTGCAATACGAAGCTGATGAAAATAGGTAGCTAAGTCTAATTATGAAAAGACTCTAGCACCACTAAGTTGATCAAATAGATCATCAATCCGAGGTAAAGGATATTTTTTCTTGATAGTAAGATCATTAAGCTTGCGGTAGTCAACGCAAAGCCTAAGTGTACCATCGGATTTCTTCATAAAAATAGCCGAAGCTCCCCAAGGCGAGGAACTGGAGCGAATAAATTGCTTCGTCTCCAATTCGGATAATTGTTTGTGCATCTCCTCATTTTCCTTATTGGACATATGATAAGGGGGACGAGTAATAGGTTGAGCTCCAGGGATGAGATTAATTCTGAACTCAATTGCTCGCTTTGGTGGTAATCCTAAAACGGGCTCAAATATGTCGGAAAATTCACGAACAACGTGAATAAGAGAGATAATATCCTCCTCATCATCAATATCATCATCATGAGGATTTAAAGAATATAAAGATGCAACCAAGCTGGAATCCGAATCTTTAAGATCAATAGAAATCTGCTTAACAGATTGAGGATGTCGAAGATGAATAGTCCGCTCAGGACATAGGATTTGGGCTTTATAGCGGTCAAGCCAATCCATTCCCAAAATCATTCCAAAGCCTAAGTAGCGCATAACATGCAAATCGGCTCGGAAAGAAAAATCATACAAAATAATCTCGACATCTTTACACAATAAACTGATTGTTGCGGATCCACCAACAGGGTTTGCAATTCTCAAAGATGTCATCAAACACAAAACATCCAAAGAAAAAGTATCAACAAGTTCTTTTGATATAAAAGAATGGGACGCACCGTATCAAAAAGAACTCGAATAGGATGATCATGAAATAAAATCACTACAACAAAAAGTGTCTTTCATAGCGGCATATAGCCGCTATTAATCACAACCATAGCGGTTTGATAAGCGCTGTATATCGACACGTTATAAAAAACTGTTGAATATTTATAGCACAAAATATGCCTCTATGGCTGAGCTTAGTTTTATAACGCAAAATCGCCGCTATGGTACTTTAATTCAATAGCTCATTATAGCCGCTATAATACAGCTAAATCTCAACGGAACTGGAAATCTTTATAACACCATTTTGCCGCTATAAAATATTTATTCAATAGCTCATTGTAGCCGCTATAATACAGCTAAATCTCAACCATTCAATAGCTCATTACAGTGTACAAACATTAAAGCAAGTGCATAACCATTGAATAAAACATAAGCCTGCAGCCAGAGAAACAGAAAATAATGTCAATTTAATAAGTGTACAAACATTATAGGGTACAAACATTAAAGCAATCCTTCCAAATATTACAGAGTACAAACATTACAGAGTTCCAACATGCAAGATCTGATCTAGTTGCGTACTAAGGACCTTGCTTCCTTCCAAATAAGCCTGCAAAGTTAACACAAAGAAACAGAAAATGTTAAAACAAGTGCATGCTCTATGCGAATTACTTTTGGTTCTTTATTTCTTTTCTCTATATATTGATCCATTTATTTTGACCTATTTTTGCTTCTCTATATATTCCTCTACAAAACTGCCTCCTTCACTTCACAGTATACTACCCTCTGCCACTATCTTATAACCATCCACTTCAAATACTGTTGCATCGCCACTTCAATAAACAACCAGTTCAAATGTTCATACATAAAAACTCCTCTGCAAATTCCTCCATCACAGCCATTTGTTCCATTGTTCCATTCGGCCCACCTCTGTAGTACATACTGTTATCAACTCCATACAACTACATTCAACTCTGCTACAAACACTTCACATCCTATCACTGCAGTTCAACATCTATCAGTGCACACTTCATTTATATATTTCTTTATCACTATAGTTCAACACTACTACAAAAAATACACACTGCACATCCTATCAGTGCACACACTTCTGCCATCGACCATCACTGAACCTACATCATACATCTTCAACCACTCAGCCATCACAACATACTTGCAGTCAACTTCTTCAATCCACCTCACTCAAAGAACCACATCAACTCTTAACATCTGCACTGTTACTTCACCTTCAAACAACACTCCAACCACCAGACAACTTACACACCTACCTACTGCCTTCCCCGTACAAATAAACAAAACTACCATAGACATTCATCTACCACTTCAACCACTTCTTTCTGGTGCACATTCTCTAACATACCCCCTATCAATAAACCAATTATGCATATCACCACTAGGCCTCACCACTTCACCCAACCATTTCAATTACAAAACAACCACCTCTTTCGACACTCTCTTATACAAGCCTGACACTGCCACTCAATCACCCAGCCTGAACCACCCAGCCAAACCCACCATCACCATCAACAGTCATCTCCATCTCCTCACTAACCTGCCTCCATCAACCAATACCCACCATCATCAGCCAAACCTGAAATTGGAATTGGATGAGCACCATTTATGAAAATAAAAACATGAAACATTAGTTATAATGATAATGCCTATAATTGGAATTGGGCAACTAACATATGTATCCTCAAAAAATTTGTTATCCATCTTTAAATCAATAGAAATTTCAGTTGATCTATGCCTGCGACAAGATACTTTTAGCATCAATGTAACCCAAGACAAGATACTCATTTATCATAAATAATGATATGAATGTTCAATCGTACTTATTTTAATTAGCATAAACTTTGATAACAAAAATGTAGAAGACGGTAACGAAAGGGCATATTAAGACCATGAAATAACAAAATTAGAAGATGCTACACACTGCAATTTTTGCAGCATTTTGTACGAAGTGTTTTTTTATTTCAGCTATGTCTACATTGATTTTGAAATTACCAGCAGTCAAGCCTTGTTAATTGAGTGTTTTGAGTACCAAAATGGGACTTAGAATCTGTGGCTATGACATAAAACAGCATACAAACTTGCATATAAAAATTCATACCATTACACTATGTGCAGAAGGCCAAGCTATAATATTCTTCCTTCGGCAACGATCTCTTTAGTCCCTCGCCAATCCAATAAATCACATTTCTTCATATTTGTATCGTACTTGCATTGCAATTAAAAATAGAAATATTATAGTAGTTACTAAATAATAAATTAAAATACAAATGATGTCAAACCAGTAAAAATTTAATTTATCACCAGCTGTAGAAATTTCTTCTCTAAGTCTAATACTTTGTTTTCATGTTGCAATGTTTGTTTATCCCTAACCCACAATAAAGATGCTCTACTGAGGCTCATTCCCCTTTACATCGCTCTTAGTCAACTAGGTCTTTCTTGCCCCAACTCTTGTGAAAGTACATCTTCTCTGTAATTTAATACCGAGCTCAATTGTGGAACAGCTTCAATTTGTTTAATCTTTTCCTACAAAACAAGACTAATAATAGATTATTGATATACTCAAATTAATTTATTAAGTACATCATTTTATTAAAACTTTTCTTACTAAGTTCTAAAATAAAAGATGTTATTTATATGTATCCCTGCAGTATCCCTTCATCAAATGAAAATAATCTATGTATTATTGCAAAATATGATAAAACTTATAAAGGATATGCTACACTATAATCTTTCTAATTTTCATGTTTGTTAAATTTTTATCACGAGTATTCTAAAAATTATATTCATGTTTATTTATTTCCATGTGTTTGACAAGTAAAATTAAGTATAAGATGAACACATGCATTAATATATAACGGACGATTTTAAAAAGAAATAAGGAAAATAAATAAATAAGCCTTACAAAAAGTTAAACAAGATGTTATATATCATAATCAATGCTATTAAACATGAAAATAGCTGAAGCAATTTAAAGTTGCACTAAAGTATTATAGTATGTTTCCTTTCATTTTCATTTTTTTTCTTTCTTTATTTTTAAAGAACAAAAAGAAAAAAACATTATTAACGTGTACATCGATAAACAATCTTTGAACGCTACATATGATCAAAAGTCAAATTGGTGCTGGTGTTGTTAGACCAAAGATTAAAGAAATCTCATATGAAAGAACGGTAATTTAAAAAGTAAAAATATAAAAATGTATGCATGGCTGAAGACATATTAATATGTGACTGATGCAATCATAGTAATCCTAAATCCTTGTATTTTAGAAATTTCAATGGCTAGGCAAGTAAAGAGAAATAAGTTACTAGTTTTGCAGGCAAGAAACAAAGTTACATCAAAGATATAAATAGTCTACTATAGTATACTTTAGAGAATCCTGAATCTTTGTTCTATCTATACAGTCAAGTTTAAGGTTGGTATAAAAGATCAAGCATTCATAAGTCTTAGCTAACATAGGTGAACGTAAATAATTAAACAAAAAGTATCTTGAACCAGAAACATGTTGTAAATAAATATTATAGTATACGTTGTATTTCATATTTATTATACAGCCTATTACTGACAAACATAATATTAACAAATCAGTTTTTATTGCACAAACTTGCTTTGAAAAGTATGAACATTGAATTAATATTTTATATGAAAACCAAAAATACGAATGACTAGTTTTATTCTTGAGACGGAGGGGCATCTAAGAATCAGATTTGAAATGCAAAAGCATTAACATAACAGATTAAAATGGTTGTTGTTTAGATTACTTTTGTCTTACCTCTTCTATCGCACTCACCAAGCACCTACACATTCCTTGACTATGATACTAGTTACTAGTTGCAATTAGTGGTATTTCAGCATAGATACTCTATTCATTTTAGAAGAAACAAATCATACAATGCTATCTCAGGTTATAACTAAGATACAAATTTAAACAATTATGTATGTTCATAGGAAGCCAATCGTGAATTGAATTGGCATACTTTATAAATGCAATTTTTTCCTACTAGGCTTTAAGTTTTTAGTTTCCATCAGTATACGTATTTTGGGTGAGAGAACTTCATTTTATACTATAGAAATATGATGTCATTCTATTAAATGGTGACATATTACTTCCAAAGAAGTCTTATAATAAAAGATAGCAAAATAACAGAAATGTGCAATCCATTTCATTTTACATTTTTATGCGCATTATGAAATTAAAAATTACCTAATTGATGCCACACAAATAATCTCGTCTTCTCTCTTCAAAACTATGGTGTGAAAACCTTTATAATTCAACCGTGCAAAATTAGATCTGAAATAAAAGTTTCAACAATGTTAAAGTTTAATAGATTTATGGAATTTAGAATATGTAGTGTGCATAAAAATTGAAGAAATTAGAGAAATATATAAGATTGGGTCAAATCTGACCTCGATTGTACAATATATATTGTATCATTGAATGCCTGTTCTAAAATCGACCATAGGAAAAAAGCATTCCTTCACAACAGTCAGTCAATGCCACCTCTAATTTTGCAAGACATTCGCCAGCAACTGCAATTTCCTATGGGTAATTGAATTTTTGTTCCCCGTGATTGCATCTTAAGATTGTGTAGTAAAATCGATCTCCAACAGAAGTCATCTTCCTAATGCTAGAATGTAGAGCTACAAACAACTGTACACAAAAAACAATATAGATGACAAAGTGCCGTAGCAATGGAATAAATAAATAAAATATGATTTAAGATTAAGATATCACGTAAATAATTATTGTCAATATGTTTCATATTGGCAAGCCGAAAGAAACTTAAGCCATGGCATCTTTATGCACAAAACCATAAAGTTGACCATGTTTCCTTCCCAGATATGATTATCCCCCTATGCATTTTTTATGATCTACAATTACAAAGAAAAGTAGCAGGAATATCAAGCATAAACAGATAACATATGAGATCTTAGTCACATATTATCAGATTAGAATATTCAATTTTCAAAAAAAAATGTTGTACTTGATAAAATTCAGATTATATTGCTAATCATACTTGTTTTATAGCTTGATGTCGTTTGCGCAACTAAAGGAACAGGACCTATCTCTATTATATCATAATTTCACGAGGACTTCAAATTTCACCAATTAAAGAAGAACACTATTATATCAGAATAAATATTATCCAAAGCCCACCATCGCTTAAAAGTATAGAAAGATTTCTTAAAAATAGTTGATAAATATAACCTATAAATTTCTAACCTAGAAATATGAATGGGAGATTTAGGGTTTTGGACGCGTCGACTTCGGAACTGCTAAAGGGCGATGAGTGGAGATCGGAGATGGTGAGCTGGATCGAAGATCGAAGATGGCAAGCTATAAGCGATTAGGAGGGATATTTTGGAAGCGATGAGTGATTAGGAATTAGGAGGAATACGAACTGAATAAGTATTTTGAGAGGGAGATGAAAATTTTGGGAGGGATATCTTTGGTTTTGGGCCAAGCGTTACGTGTTACATTTGTTCGAAGCGTGTACCGAACGGAACAAAACAAAGTAAAAAAAAGTAAACAGTCAAGGATGAAGGATGAATAATAACGCTTTAGAGTAATGCGTTATCGAGTGGTGCTATTAAAAACATACTTTCTTGTAGTGAATAATGCCATCAAGGATAGAATGAGAAATACCTTTACCACGAGATGTGTTGCCAGGGGCTTGAGCAACATTAAGCTTTCCCTCCTTCCTATTTTGAAGTTTGGGACAAGAAGATAAATAATGATCCGGGCTTTTGCAATAGCAACAAGTATGAGGCTTTGAACACTTGTTTGCATAATGGTCCTTAGAACCACAGTTGTAGCATTGCCCACTACTAGAGGTAGAAGTCTTAGTTGCCGGAGGGGCTTGCTTGCCTTTCTTATTATTGGGATAAGGACCTTTAAACTTATTAGCCCTTTTCTTGTTGTTGTAGTTCGGTTTGGCTACCATAACTTCAACATCACTCTCCCTATCTGCCTCTTCAAGTCGAAGAGCGATATCAACGAGTTGATCAAAAGAAACTTCTAACTTTAGAAGTAATGGCTTCTCGAGATTTTTATTCAAGCCATAGACAAATCGTTGGTTTTTCTTCAATGGGGTGTTTATATATTCGACCCCATATTTGAAAGTGACTCGAAAGATGCGACATAATCTGCCATGGAGGATTCACCTTGAATAAGGTCAATGAAACAGCGAGCCAAAGTCACCTTCTCAGCTTCTGGCGCAAATTTTAATTCGAAGCGTTCCCGGAATTTCTCCCAAGTGAGATCCGCTTCATTTATTTCAGAAATCAGAAGCTCATACCAATCTAATGCTCTTTCTTGGAGCATACTAGAAGCCACCTGAACACGGTGAAGATCAATAAGATTCATGCGAGAAAAGATTCGATCGCACGATCTCAGCCAAGCCTGGACTTCAATAATAGTTTCAGAACCTTTGAATGGCTTTCCACCCAAATTGGTACAATCGCTGCACAAACGTGAAAATCCAGACAAAGGGTGAGTAGACTCCGGATTAGATCCGGCTGCTTGAGCACTCCTCACTAGATCAAGAAGCTGCTGGGCAGACATAAATACTCTATCTTGGGAAATAGCATGAGATTGACTGGCGCTGGGATGGCCAGGTCTAACCATTTCTTTTCCTTTTGAAAGAAAGAAAGAAGAAAGATAAGGTTATTCACCAAATGAATATCAAACACTCTTGATAGATAAACAAGGAATCTTAAAGAAAATAGGATGAATCGGTACGAAGATTCGAATTAAATCCTAAAGCACGCTTGCTAAGATGGTCTTAGGACGATGATACTTGCTAGATTATTCTACATTGTTCCAAAGATTGGCTCTGATACCAAGCTGCGACGCCCTACCTCTATACCCACGCTAGCCAAGGACACTATGGTGTAATGCCGTCAACTAGCACGGAGAATAAGGCTGTTAAGGAGCGACCATTCGTGTAATTGCTTTGTGCTAGCACCGATATGTCAAATAGTACAACATGTAGGAGGAAATCCGACACATCGATTCAAACTCAAAGCTACTACACAGTGTCTATATATATATATATATATTCTTCGGAAACAAATATAAATAAACATAACACAAATCAGTCACAGACATCCATATCACAGAGGCGGAAAAAGATATGAATATAACACATGAAAGTGTACATCAGAGTAGTGCCAAACAAGATCCACAATGTCACAAAAGAATAGCTACAAGTGCTAGACAAAAGAATATGGATACATCAATGAGTCTATATCTCAAATGTATACAACAAAAACTACTAATCTAAGTAGTTAGCCAAAAGTCAGGGTGATAATCCCAGATATGAAGTCAAGCAGAAGCACCTGTAACATCTCGGTCTGACCCGAGTATTATTTAGTAAGCAAATAATAAACGGATCAGTCTAGCTATATATATCAGATGAAATGATATAGAATAAGAGATATGACTAAACTTATCATAATCAAAATGCCAAGCTGTGATAAATAAGTAATTGAACATCAACAAGAGATTAATGAATATTACAAGAATCTTCTCAAAGATCAAAAGAAATGTCATACTCTATGTTTTCATACACCAAAAACCATGAATATTGACAATAATATCAATGCCAATCACAAAAACTTAATGACACACAAATTCACCAATGCGCAAAATATTGCTAACACATATCAATGTAAATCACGAAATCGGTGAAACACAAATTCTAGAAATCATCAATGAAAATTCGGAAATCACAAAAGGGGGAGGCCTATCACAAAACGGGAGCATAAAAGCTCTCCAACACGTGTATCACAAAATGGAATGCTATTCCATGGTTGCTAACCATTAATTTTGAGCCAAAGCTCCACAAAATGGCCCGAAGACCATGGGTCGCTACCCCACCAATTTGAGTCGAAGCTCCACAGAAACGGGGTTTAGTCTCCCTCATAGACAAAGAGACATCGCACATTTGCTAGTGTAAATCACAAAAATGATCATCAATGATCATCAAGAAGTGTCAATTACATTAAGCTAGTAAATATAAAAGCTTAGCTTCATCTCCTATAACCACTAGCTTAACTTAAATATTTACGAACAAATTGTAGATCTCCACTCAAAAACTATCACAAGAGATTCAATCGAACATGTCCAAGAATTAACCGACGAAGTGAACGCAAGCGTTTCATACCACTTGTTTTACGGAGCCGTTTAATTAGATTTCTCGTATGAGTGAAGTAAAGGTTATATATTTTTAAAATGTCAAACCATAAAAATGATAGTAGAAACGATCAATCACAAAAATTCACATACGAAGATGTAAATAAAAATCCAAAGAATTTGATTCCAAATTCACCAAAATGGAAATAGCCTAGCGACCCAACACAGCACGACCTAACAGTTGAGCGGCCTAAGTTTTAGGGGCATAAGTTCAGGCCGAGCGACTTAAGGGAGTGGTGCGACCTAACTGCCGAGCGACCTAACATGGTACGACCCAAAGTGTGGCACGACCCAAGTTGGTTGCGACCTAAGGTGGGCCGACCTAAATGCAAGGCGAGAAGAGTAAAGCGAACGACCTATGTGAAGCAACGACCTAAGAGGAGAATAGGCCGAGCGACTTAAGGGTTGGAACGACCTAACAGGCCAAGCGACCTAACAGATGTGTGACTCAACAGTGCAAGCAGGCCGAGCAACATAAGTGGGGATGACCTAGCACGGCGCGACCTAAGGAGCAGAAGAAGGCCAAGCGACCTAAGGCACTAACGACATAAATGGCCGAGCGACCTAAGGGGGATCGACCTAACTTGTCGCGACCTAAGGAGCAGGCGTGCTAGTTGTAGGCCGATGGCTTATACGGTGCAGACCGAACGACCTAAGGGTAAGGAAGGCCGAGCGACCTAACGATTTAAGGGGGTAAACAAGGCCGGGCAACGACCAAGGGGTGAAGCGACCTAAATGCAGGCCGAGAATTCTTCATGTGCAGGCCGAGCAACCTAAGGGTTTTGAAGCTCAAAAGTCACTCAATTTGCAATCTATCGAGCACGAACGCTAGGGGATTACGCCTATCGGCTACCCGGTCCTGTTGGCTCCTCGATTCATCACCAAAGACGTGTTCAAACATCAAAGATTGGATTTTTAAATATATGAACCCAAAACACTAAAAATTGAGATTTTCACCAATTCAATCCAAATCAATGGCAAATGCATATGTAAAAGTGTTAGGAATTTATACCCAACAATCAAACATAGTTATAGACAAAGACGTGAGATAAAAATCTCACCTTTACACAAAATCAATGAAGAAGAAGCTTGAAATCAATGGAAGAATCAATGGCTTCTCTTTGAATTTGGAGTTAGATGTTGGATTTGCAAATGAACTTGAGCTTGGAGTTTTAATTTTCCATTCCTTCCTCCATTTTTTATGAAGCTTGAGTGTTAGGAAGTGAAAGCAAAGTTATGAAGAGAAGGGGGTTGAGCTAGAGTAAATAGCTTAGGCTAATGGGCTAATCCAAACCCAAAGCCCAAAGTGAAAAAGTGACAAAATTCCACTAACTCCAAATATATCAAAGTTTATACTCAAAAAGATCGAAAACGGTGTTTTGGACTCAATGAAAGTGGTTCCGAGTCCTAATTCGACCGTATGCAAAAAGCAACTTTTCGGACCAAAATCCGACTAACGATAAAATATTAAAATGAAATATTCAAATATTCAATCGTAAAATACGCGGGTTGTTACATATGCTCTTCGATTGTCATGAAAACCGAATCAGGTAAAGGAACTCCGAAATTTTATAGAATGGGCATGATATGAGCTCCATAGTGAAGCGTCTTATAACTTCTTTTGGATTAATGATGAGAAATTCATCCAAAATAATTTTCCTCCCATTTACTCATTGGGACGAGTAAATAGCATATAATACTTGAAAATCCCTCTTATAGGCCTTTTCATAGCTACGGTCCAGGGTTGTAATGATCGAATAAGCGCACGGTAGATGATTCGTGCCTTCGGACGTAAGGCACTAGATTTCAAAATTGTAAAATCATTCGATAAAAAGAGATGCGAAACTTTGTGACGATTATACATGTACACCAAACATCGTCTATATCCAACCCTTCGGATGGACATCGTAGTATGTGACATAGTTGTTGAAGAGGCAAATAAATTTTTACTCCACACACCAAGGTCCATATGCAATCATCCTTGTTTTAGGAATCTTGATGGTCAAGATTCATACTGCAAAGAAGAGTTTAATTATAAGAGGATAGATCTTAACATTGTTAGAATCATACCCAATGAGTGAATCTAAGCTGTTAGCTTCGACTATTTCCCAAGCGTATCCGTTTAAATCAGGGAACTTCATGAAATCACCTTCAAACAGTTTTGAATTTCCCATTGTGTTGAATCGATTTACAGCCGTTTCGTTGTGTAACCAAGCACGAATTTGGCTCTCGGATGGTCTGGTAGTTGATTCATAAGCTCTTTTGGATCTGGGTACCATTTGATTGATGAAGGTGTGAAGAAAAAAATTTAGGTTTTGAGGAGGTTAGGGTTTGTTTTTGGGTTTCTTTAGGAATAAAGGGTGTTTATGTAAAGTGAGAATGAGCGAGTAGATGGGATTTATGTAAGGTTTAAAGGAATAGGTGTGTTGGGTAATGTGTAGAGTTATTTAAAAAAGTGAAAACTGGCAGGTCAGTAAGTCAGTCGGTTGACATGTAGGAATTTTAACACTCAAGTTTATAGTGTAAACAGCCATAATTCAATCGGCCAATTGCTGAATTAAAACTTGATGATTTGAATAATCAATCGGCTGGCTTTGTGGATCAGTCGGCTGATGTGCAAGAAAATTATTTCTGCAAGAATATAGTGTTATTTTGATATAATTCGGCTGGATGAGGGATGAAGTTCAATCAGCTAATTTTTAGAAAAATTAATTTAAAATTCTTTGAATGTTCAGTCGGCTGAAACTATTATTTGGCCGAGGTCAGGTTTTCTTTTAGTTTATTCTTAAATTATTTAATTTATAAACTATATATATATATGTTTTTGAACTTTATTCTCATGTTAAACATAAATATAATTATTATTTAAATAAACATATTACTTATACATATTATATTATTAAATTTATAATCTTATATTAAAAAAATTAATTTCATGACGTCTTCGAGTCGCTTAGCTTGGTTCGACTTTGGCGATTTCACGTAGTGGATGTATAGGAGACCAAACATTACGTTGGGCACCTTGTTCCCAAGAATTCGAAGACATGGGAGGATGTTCTGAAGATGAATGGTGAACACTTTGCTTTGGAGATGGTCCATAGAAATTAAGAGTGAATTGTTCAAGGAAATTTAATCATCTTCCATATTGTTTTTGTTCATAGTACATTTTGCGTAGTAATCCTCAGGTCTCACGTTGATAGTGATGGATTTCGTCAATATTTTCTTTGGTAGATAGTAAACCAAAATCTAAGTTTTTCTTAGCTCGCTTCTTGGTTGGTGTATATCCAGTATGATGATTTGGTGATGAAGTAATCTTTAGTGGAACATATACCAGAGTGGATTTGTTTGGGGAATCCATAGAACAAGTGCTGATGGCGATCGATGAATGGTTGGAGCTTTTTTGAGACGACATTGTAAAGAGAACGTTTATTTATTTGTAAAGTTTGTATATATGAGTTTAAGAGAAATTTGATCACGCATATATACTGAGTTTATTATCTATTAAGGTTTATTATTTTAAGGTTAATATTGTTTAGAAATCTGCAATGAAGAGAAAATGAAAGGTTAATATATAAAAGAGATCATAACCACGTATAAAATAAAAGATATGTATGGTCTTAATCAAGTAACATTATAGAACATTGGAAAGTCATGCAATTTCCTCCCATGAGTGTAGAGTTCGAGTGCCATCGACTCTAATTTTTGTTCTATTAAATTTTTATTTAAAATTTTTTATACTAATATTAAATTATAAATCATGTGACATAATTCTTAGTTCATATCTTAATTTAAGAAAAATATCTTCATATAAGTATTTAGTAAATATATCTGCAATTTGACTTATTAATGGTACAAAATCAAGAGAAATGTACCTTTTTCAATATTATCACGAAGAAAATGATGTCGAATATCAATATGTTTAGTTCTGAAGTGATTCATAGGATTTTTTGATAAATTTATGGCACTTGTATTATCACAATATATTGTTGATTTAGATATGTTTATTACAAAATCTTGTATTCTTTGCTGCATGTATATTACTTAACCAATGCCAAAGTAGCAGAAATATATTCCGCTTCATACGTCGAAAGTGAAACACAATTTCGTTTCTTACTAAACCAAGATACCAAAGATTGTCCAATGAAATGACAAGTACCACTTGTACTCTTTCGATCCGTTAGACATCCTTCGAAACCAGCATCACTATATGATACTAACTCAAAAGGCATTCTTTCGTGTAAAAGAGACCGTAATCTTTAGTCTTAAGTATCGCAAAACTCGTTTTACTACCCGAAATGTGATTCTTTGGGATTTGCTTGAAATCATGCAAACAAGCATACACTCATCACTATATCTGGATGACTAGTAGTTAAATAAAGTAAGGATCCGATCATACTTTGATATAGCTTTTGGTCAACACTTCTGCCATTTTCATCTCGATCAAGATGTACCATAGTGCTCATAGGAGTTGGTTTAGCAGTAGTGTTTTCCATACCAAAATGTTTTGTAAGATTATTGCAATATTTTTCTTGATTAATAAAAATTCCATTATTTAATTGTTTAATTCGTACACCAAGAAAATACGAAAGTTCACTCATATCAGACATTTCAAATTTTCTTGTCATTATATTTGAAAATTCTTGACATAATTTTTTATTTATGGAACCAAAAATAATGTCATCGACGTAAACTTGTATGATTAAAATATTGTTTTTACCTTGTTTTATAAATAAGGTTTGATCTACTTTTCCAATTTTAAAACCAGAATTTATAAGATAACTTTTAAGACAATAGTACCAAGCACAGGGTGCCTGTTTTAAACCACATAAAGCTTTCTTTGGTTAGTAAACATGGTCTGGAATTTTTTCATATGTAAATGAAGGTGGTTGTTCTACATATACATTTTCTTTTATAAAACAATTTAGAAAAGCACCTTTTACGTCCATTTGATATAGTTTAAATTTATGAAAACATGCAAATGATAATAAATATACGTATTGCTTCTAGTCGAGCTACAGGAGCAAATGTTTCTTCGTAGTCTATTCCTTCTTCTTGATTGTAGCCTTGAGCGACTAATCTAGCCTTGTTTTGAATAATATTCCCTTGCTTATCGGCTTTATTTTAGTAAACCCACTTAGTACTAATGACTGTTTGATTACTAGGTCTAGAAACTAAGTCCCAAACTTCATTTCGATCAAATTGATTTAATTCTTCTTGCATAGCTATAAACCAGTAATCATCAGTTAAGTCTTCTTCAGCATTTTTGGGTTCAATGTTCGATAGGAAAACTACATGACCCATTTGATTTAATTGATATCAAACTCTTACGTTAGTATTGACTTCTCCAGTGACATTTTCAATTGCATGATTTCTTAGAAGTCTTAGTGGAGTTTGAATTTCATTTTCATTTGGTAAATTGTTGTTTTCATTTTCAACATTATCAATATCATCTATTGTAACATTTGATTTAGGAATTATTTTTCATCTTCATTTTTATTATTAAATTTGAAATTTTCATCAAATGATACATGAAGTGTTTTTTTCGATTATTTTAGTTCTTTTATTATAAATTCTGTATGTATTGCTTCGTTCCTAGTATCCAATGAATAATCCTTCATTGATTTTGGTTCGAATTTACCAAGTTGGTATTTAATAGAAAAAATTTTGAGCCAAAAACTTTAAAATATGATATATTAGGTTTCCTTCCATCAAAAGTACATATAGTGTACGTTTTGTTAATGGTCTAATGGAGACATGATTTAAAACATAACAAGCAGTTCTTACAGCTTCTGCTTATAAATGTTTAGGTAGGGTGCTTCCATTTAACAAAGTTCTAGCGTATTCTTGGAGTAATCTATTTTTCTTTTCTGCAACTCCATTTTATTGTGGAGTTCTAGGAAATAAAAATTATGAACAATTCCTTTCTTATTACAATATTTTTCAAAAATATCATTATCGAATTCACCACGGTGATCACTTCGAATGTTTTTAATTTTTATATTCTAAATATTTTGTATCCTCTTAATAAAAAATTTAAAATTTTTAGATGTATCACTTATGTTTTTCATAAATATTGTCTAGGTGTATCTTGAAAAATCATCTACAATTACGAAAACATATCTATTGTGATTTATAGATTGTAATTGAGTTGGTCCAAAAAGATCTAAATGTGTGGTCGTAATGTAGAAATTATTTCCTTTGATTTAAAAGAAGGTTTGGTTAATTTTCCTAACTAACAAGCATCACAAATACTATTTTCCTTAAAATTCATTTTCGGTAATCCTTTTACTAAATTATTCTTAGATATTTCACTTATAGTTTTAAAGTTTATATGACAAAATCTTTTGTGCCATAACCAAGGATCATTTTCTTTGGCTACTAGTCACATATTTATATTATGATTTAATTTCATATTTAATATGTATATATTTTGTATTCTAGTTCCTTCAAAAATTAGATTTTTTTTTTGATCGAGTATATTAGATTTATTTTCTGAAAAGGATATATTAAGACCTTTATCGCATAGATGACTTAAACTAAGAAAATTGTGTTTTAAATTTTTAACTAGAAAAACATTTGTAATAAGAGGTAAGTTAGATGTACCGTCATTTCTCACATTGCCTTTGCCGATGATATATCCTTTGGAATTATCACCAAATGTGATAGATCCTCCGTCTAAGTAGATAATGTTAGTCAGCATATCTTTCTTTTCTATCGTATGAGCAACCAATGTCAAGTATCCACTTTCCTCTTTTCTTAGTCGGTACTTGCAAAAAATATAGACATAATGTTTGTACCCACCTTTTATTAAGAGTTAGATCTTAGGAAACCAAACCCATAAGGGTCTAGAATTCCCTTTATAAGTAAAATTTTCATTTTTATGATCCAAACTCATAAAAGACTTAACATACTTATTTCTGATTAAATTATTATCGGGTTTTGGTACCCAAATTTTTATAGTATTTGTGTTGCCGATAACCTTCTTTTGAGTGAAAGCCTTTGGTTTTTGTTTTGCTTTACAAAATTCTTATGTATATTGAAATTTTTATATGGTAAATTATTCCTCTTTGTACTAGATTTTGAGGAATTTGTATATCCTAGTCCTTTTTTATTAAAAGTAGTTTGAGTGTTATTAATAATCTTAAAAAGAATTTCTCTACCTTATCAAAGTTAGATACATTTTTAGTAATATTTTCTAACTCAGTTTTGAGACAGGTATTGTTTAATCCAAGAATTTTGAAATTTGATTTTATATCATGGTTTTCTGAAGCTACTGACATATTCTTTTCGTTTTGAACTCCAATTTCATTCGATAGCTTAGTGAGTTGGGAAGATACATTAGGCAAAGATTCTTGTTTTTTAACAAGTTCTACGATTTTCCTCTCATCTTTGAGCACATCAACTTCTATTTCACTTCTGTTTAGTTTTTCTAAAGCATCTTTATACTTTCTTTTAACTTCTTTTAGTTTATTCAATAGATCTGAATTTATATCTATTAAATCGTCAAAAGTTAGATCAATAACATCGTGGTTGAAGCCATAAAGCAAACATTTGCTTGTTCAGAATCACTGTCTTTGTCACTATCTGATGATGAAGATGATTCTGAATCATCCCACGTAACAAAGAATGCATTCTTCTATACTTGTATTAGTCTTTCTTTCCATCAGGACAGTCCTTCTTTATCTGACCCTTCTTATGACATTCATAATACTTGAGATTTGAAGCTGATGGTTTACTGGTATTGTCTCTTCTATTGTTACCGAATTTCTTTTTCTTTCTAATTTCAGAAGCTTTTTGAAATTCTTTGCTATAAATGCCATGTCATCTTCATCTGAGTCCGAATCTTATTGTTTAGCCTGAAAAGCTATGTTCTTTCTATCTTGGGCTTGATCTTATTTTTCGTGCAAATTTACTTTATACGACATGTTCCTATTAACTTTTCAAGTTTGATGGCAGAAATATCATTAGCTTCTTCAATAGCTAAGTCTTTTTGTTCCCATTCGTTCGTTAAAGAGTTTAGGATTTTCAAAAGAATATCAAGATCGGTACTCCTATGCTAATAGTGAATGATATATGTCTTGGAATCTAGAATACATATCATTTGTAGCTTCATCTAGTTTCATTCTGAAATTTTGGAACTGGTTTTTAAGCATAGCAATCTTGCTTTGTTTAACTTCATTTTTTCCTTCATGTGTAACTTTAAGAGTTCGCTAGATTTCATAAGCAATTTTACACATACTAACTCTATTAAATTTATTCTTGTCTAAAGACAAAGTAACATATTCATGGCTTTTGCATTTGAAGTAAAATCTATTTTTTGTGTTTGACTATTATGCATATGGTGTGGTAGGTACAGTGTATCCATTCTAAGTGATATTCCAAGTATCATATCCATTTGCTTGCATATAAATACTCATGCAAGTTGACCAATGGTTGTAATTCAAATCGTTAAATAGTGGCGGTTGTATAATGGATTAACCTTTAATAAAACTTATGCTAGTGTTATTTTCCATATTAACTGAATATCAAATAACCGTATTATGGTTATATGATGACGAATGCTCTGATATCAAATGAAAGTGACTAAGGGTCATGCAATATGGAATATTAACTAAACTATTTACTTATGCGGAATATAAATATAAAAGTAGAATAATGCAATACCAGAGATTTTTATACTGGTTCGAACTTCTTGTTATACGTCCAATTCCAATCTCCTTCAAAAATTAAATTATCAACCCTCACTTAACTCGGAGAAATACATATTACACCGCTTGAGCAACCGAATAGGACTTTAACCGCATAAGCAAGAAAATAGGACTTGAACCGCCTGAGCAACCGAATAGGACTTCAAATACAAATAGTAAACTTGTTTCTGACTGAGTATGCTCTTGAATAGCACTAATAAGTCAATAACATACCCCCTTCCTATAATCTTCTCTTTTGTGGTATATCGTATAGTTTGTGAAGATAGGAAGTTTATTAAATCACTAATGAAGTTTGCTTGAATGTACAAGCGATTTGAGTGAAATATTGAATGCAAATGGCAAGATAGTTTAGACAATAAGGATGAGAATTAGAATCAGAATTAAGCGATTAGAACAATTGATTTGATAGTTATATATGGTGATTTAAGAGTTGCAATTGTTCGTGAAAAGTAGCGATCAAAAGATACAGAAGAAACTCTTGAATCAAGAGTTGTTTCTGTTCACTGAAGTGAAGTGTCTTTTCAATATATAGCCTTTATGAAGATTCAGCCGACTGAGTGAAAAAATTTAGCCAGCTGAATCGATTGAAAATCGAATCAGAGAAAAAATAGTGCAAAAGTTTTGCAATTCAACCAGCTGAAATATATAGTTTATACGTCTGAAAGTTCAATATTTGTTGTGCACGTGCATAGTCATTCAGTCGAATGAACTTCATGCTTTCAGCCAGTGAATGGCTTGTTTATCGCCATATCAAAGATTTTTTCGAAATGTTTTTGTGTCTGAGTGCATATACCACTTTAGACAGATTTTAACATGTATGAACTACTGGACTCAAATCATAGACTAAATGTGTTACTGAAGCTTCTCTCTAGAATCTTGTCTGCAATCTGTTAGATTATTTCTCGAGTAATATAGTATCTTCTCCTACGTATATGGTTATATAATATTACTTATATAGTTATCATAAAAAAAATGTCAAAATTCAAGGTTCTAACACTTTAAAGATAAAATTAAATAAAGGATGTTTTAAAATCAACTTGTTTGTTAAAGGTGTTTTAAATAATTGATTATTTATCAAAGAAACTTTATCGATTAAGATTTAATAAAGGAGTTCGGTTTTAAATAAGGAAATTTTATGAAAAGAGGTTTTGTAATTTGGAAAAGAGTTTTATAAATGGTTTTGGATATTTGTAAAAGTGTTTCATAAATGATCTTTAGATATTTTATAAAAATAGTTCATAAATGATTTTGGAAATTTGTAAAATAGTTTCATAGATGATTTTTGGATATTTATAAAAGTATTTTATAAATGTTTTTGGATATTTCTAAAGGAGTTTCATAAATGATTTTTGTATATTTATAAAAGAAGTTACAAATGGTTTGATATTTATAAAAGTGTTTGTAAACAATAAATGGAAATTTATCAAGAAATTTTATAAATAGATTTGGAGTATTGGTAAAAGAGATTTCAATAAATGAAATAGATTATTTAAAAGGATTTATTGAAGAAACTTATAAAAGAACTTGAGAAGGGGTTTCCCTTAACTGATCTTCTTAATTATGGTAGTATGGGCATTCGTTCCATACTTAACATTGAAGAAATAGTGTTTGGGGTTATCCTTATCTCTATTTTAAAAAACACTTGTTACGATCCTTTTAAATATGATTTTGAAATAAGAAATATTCCACAAATGTTTTGTGAATATGCTTATGTTGATGGGATAAATATATGAATATTTTAATAAATACTCTAAAGTGGGAATTAACAAATGAAAGGTTTGTTTAAATGAGGCATAGTGATTGCTATGGAGAATTAAATCCTTGAATTTGTTGTTGGTTGTTTATTTGATAGTTAAATAACCGACTATCAAATCTTGACCAATTTTGACTTAAGAAGTATAATCGTATATGCGAGTTCCCTACCACGGACTCAAACACTTGTTGTATACTTCCAAAAGAACCAAGATTGATCCAACCAAAAATCATTGTTGTTGGTTTGGATTGATGTGGGTAAGATATATTATCTGAAAACCATTTCAAACCAACATATGCGTTCGAATGGAAGATATCTTGAAGATGAATGAAGACAGCGCTCCTTGAAGTATCGTTGGTTTCGTTCAGACCTAGAACGAACTTGTATGGATGAATTCTAGCATTGCATTTCATCCTGGAGGGCAGTGTTAGCATTCTAAGATGGATTGCTAAATGTTAAGTGCGTAGCCTCTCAAACCTCATATCTCGGTAATTGTTAAAACATGGTAGATGTGGCAGGGCTATGTTGGTAGCACCCATTAGGATATAATCATCCCAAAATCTAGTATTGGTAATCTCTATGTTTGCTTCAAGGCCTATTTTTGGTTGTTGATCACAACTAAGGGGTGATCATATTCAGTACTACCAAGTTCAAGGGTATGCCGGTCCTATGTTGGCAAAGGTAGAAAGGTTTTCAATCTCATTGTACATTTTATCTAGAGGTGTATAGATTTTTGAAACGTAGTCCCTTACCTTGCCATTGTTGAAAATCCATTCTCCAATAAGCGCTTTCGGTTTTTGATTATTTACCTATTATTGCTATCATGTATACACGTCACAGGTATTTAATTATTGATATTTTAAACCAATAGACATTGTTATAATACCATTGGATTTTATATAGAAATATTTTGGCCATTGTAAGGTAAAACCCATCCATGTTTATATACGGCGTGGTCTTATGAGATAACTTTGGTTTTAAAGGTTTTTATAAAACTTATGCTTCAACCACACTAGACCCATGTCTGATCTGGAGTTTTATTTTCTTTCACTAAAACTCTTAGGTGCTCAAATTTGCATGAGCAGCTTAGGTTTCGACGGATGCATTTTTGGAGGAGCTTGGAGCAGGTGGCTTCATAGCTAGTTATTTATCTTATTTCCACTGTATCATATGTATTTTGTATCAGTTAAGTTGGGACTAATAATTATAACTATCCCAGATTAGAATTTTTATTATCATGACCCTGTTGTATCATTTTGGAAATTACTATGTAAATTTTTGTGCTAATTAATATATATTGTTAGCTACGTTGTGAGATTCTGTGTTGTTTAGTTTTTTTTTTGTCTTCTTTCTTATTTTCTTTCCCCAATGGTCCATCTTTCAGGCACTTGATTGCTCAGCATGTGAATACCATGGATATATTAATATATATTTTTTAAAGTCGAAAAGGCTGGACGTTACAAAAATGATCTACGTACAACTGCATATTTATTCCACTGATTTCCTAACTATACCAAATTCTTTTTACTCACATTCATTATTGCTTTATATATTTCCTTGAATACTAATATCACTTATGAATCATTTCACAAGATCATTACTTAAGGTTATTATAAACATTTTATAAAACATAACTTATGTTTATCAACACCTTTAAAACTTAAGTTCATATCCGTATAATACACTTCTACATCCTAAAAGTATATATACAAACTTAGATTGCTTTTACTTAACCAAGATGTTCAACAAATTTAAATTTTGTTTTAAATTCTTACTATCTTCTCAAATTTATATGTTATAAAAACTTATTTTGTTATATTCCCACAAAACACTTAACTTCAATTTATATCAGCTCGGAAATTTTCGAGTGTTCAAAACCACTGAAAATACCATTTTATTTTAATAAATAAAATTAACAAATAACATCTCAAAATGAGGCGCACAAACCAAATTACCCTAATGCATAGTGTAACAACCTTGATTTAGAGATTACCTGTCAATATTAAATTTTAATTATCAAAATCTTGTTTTTGGAAGGGATTGCTTATTAATAGTCTTTTTCTTCTTTGCATGCATCGCCTTTATTATTGGGAAGGCATGAAGCATGAAGTGGCGAGTTATGTGAGTAAGTGCATAACTTGTCAACTCATCAAAGCCGAGCATCGGTTCCCTTCTGGTCTCCTTCAGCCTCTAAAGATTCCACTGTGGAAATGGGATTAGATTTCGATGGATTTCATTGATGGCCTACCGAGTTAAAGATTGGGCCATTCTAGCATTTGGGTTATTGTCGATCCACTTGAGTTAAAAGAAAAAAAATATGCCATTTGTCGACGTACTCAATAGATATTTAAGACAATGCAATAGATGGTCGCTCCTATCCAACCCTATTCTCTGCGTTAGCAGACAATATTATCCAATAATACTCTTTGTTAATGTAGGTCTCGGGGTTGGGCGTCACATATAGGATACACGAATATATATAATAACTTAATTAAAATTTAAGAACTAAACACTCAGTTTTATTTCAACTCTATTTGAAATAATAACAATATACATATCTTCCTTGTACATCAAATCATACTTTTGGAATTTAAAACAAAATCCATTTTACCAAACAAGTCGATAAATAATTTCTATAGTAGCAATCACTCGCTTAGAAACTCGAAAATAAACACCAATGATGTTGTAGTCATCAACAGAATTATTTTTAAGCGACAAAAGTGATTTTAATGTTTTGTATCTCTTTCAAAATACATTTTTAAATATTACTATTTAAAAATACTTTCAAATAATACCATCATTATTTTCTCAAAGATTTTGAGACAAATTTCAAAACACTAGGATTTAAATTCTAAAATTCTTGACTTAAATCCTTTTATTTATAATCCTCATCTTGTAAATCATACTTCTATATAAAGTTACTTTTTATATATAAATCATTTCACTAACGTATATCTTTGTCCAGATTTAAATACTCAACTTTTATTAAAATCAAATTTTAATCTAACGTTGTCAATGCCTTATAGTCAAACTACGAAACTTAATTCACAAGTAGTTCGTATTTAAATTCAAAAAAACAATAAATGCTCATAAACCATTTAAATGAAATCAATCAACAACCAATTGAGGTGCTAAACTGGATGAGCATGACCAATCAAACAATAAGTGAATATTATCATTTCCTAACAAAGAAACACATAATAAGTTATTATATCAATTACTAAAAATTATCCTTTTACGTATAAAATATATTATAGGTAAAACTATCTTCATTTACCTAATTTCAAAACAATATTTTGTCTGTTTGCCTTGTTCAAGTGTTTAGAAACTACTAACGATACAGTTGTTTCTTCTTTATCGACCAGAATTCATAAGCCACTCAACCGATAAATCAGCACAGTATAAAACATTTTTATAGCAATAGCAAATACGCATACACTCAAACTTATTCTAGGGTATCGATTGATATATTTATAACTATTATAATTATGTATAACAATATTTACTTATCAAATCATAATCAAATTTTACAACTAATATTTCATAAATATTAATTAATTAAATTAATTTTTAACAATTTTAAATTAATAAAAAAAATTGGTCCAAAGAGAATTCATCATTTTAGTTGTGTGACTATTCGAATGTAGAATTTAGTCAGCGATTAATATCGAACTATTTGAATATTAACGTTCATACGTCACTTAGCATGTGGTGTGACATTTTGGTCAAATTTATCATTTACTTGGTTTGTTTAAAATCCAAATTTACTTTATTAAGCATCACCTGGCTGCGACCTTTATTTTACACCTATTCTCTTCGTCAAAACTATATCACTTTGAACTTATGAAATCTGGTAATGGTCAAAACTTCAACATTGTTCATATTCAACCCAATAGTCCAAACACAAAGTTCTTGGTTCAATAATAATTATTATTATTAACCAAAATGCTCCAGCCCGAGAATTTGACATTGAGTTAACTTGAGCTGACTGTGATACTAACCTTATATAACTGAAGAGATGAATTTTAACGACCCGATTTTTCGACGTCCGAAAATCGACATCAATACGTCCACTATATTAAATGCCGAACAATCGAATGCCAGAAAAGCGGTCGGTTGGGTTAAAGAAGAAAGAGGTAGAAGAAGAATTAGAAAACAATATCAGAATCTCACTATCGCAGCGAAACATTGTATAATAGATAATGACTAATCTTTAAAAACAAAAAAGAACTATATATGTTTATACATTACATCATCAGAGTACAACAAAAATTCATAACACACAACAGGATAGTTATCATAACCTGTTCTCACAAAACTGACTATGCAGTTAATCATACACAGCATGATATTCATCAAATACGTGTGATACTTCTCGCCATCCAACTCATCTCCTGAGTTCCACAACATCCTATCCCGTATCTATAATACTCGGTCTCGCCCGAGCGTTATAGTTAAACAACACCCGAGTCAGTATGGAAAACCAGCATGATAAAACACTCAACTGGATTACTAAAGTTTCAAAAATCATTTTGAAAATAAAGGTATCTCGTAAGTCCACGCCAAAAATAAACATATCGGGTTTTTACCTTATGATAACCAAAACATTTCTTATAAAATCCTCTGATATTATAGTAGTGTCTATGTACAAATACTTATTCAAATAGCCGAAATTATCACATTATTAAATTCCAGCAATACTAGCCACAAAGTGGGTTCTACAAACAAAACCGTAAAGGCACATATGGAGAATGGATTTCCATCAATGGCAGGGCTACTGGCTTACCGCCCGTCACATTACGTGGTCTAGATCACGGTACCGAGAAACCACCCTGATCCTCTGCTACACAAGACCGGAGCTACCCTTTACTAGATAGTTCGAATAAGGTCACCCGACGGTTGGGATCAGCAACCGCCCATACACCCGAAATAAAGGGACATCTAGACTGCGTGACCTTAATCTAATTGGTTGCTAGCCACTTAGCCTTATGTGCACCTCCCCTGTTTTAGCCATTTCTAGTTCATGAGGCTCGAGGCTACACGTTACCTTATTAGCACACATTCACTTAGAATGCTCATCGTCCTCTCGACGATGTTCTGAAGCATTCGTCCATACAAGTCCATTCCGGGTTCGAACGGAACCGAAGCCACTACTCACCCTCAGGATTAGTAATGATTGGCCCTTGCACTTCACTGCTCCATCTTCGACTCCAAGCTCTTTCTTCCCTACGAAAACATTCAAACCAGATCAAAGTGGTTTTCGGGAAATTAATGTCGATCCCGGTCTCTTCGAAACGATCAGCGCTTTGGCCAAATATTGATAGTCGGTTATTTAACTATCATATAACATCCACATACAACCATCATAATTTTCCAAAATTATTTATTATTCAAAATATCTTCGCAAGATATCCTTCTACATTTCAATCCTTTGAAAATAGTTTCCAAATCACTTTCTCTTGCGGAATAAATTCCAAATATTATTTATTTCCACTGAAAATCACCAAGTCTAAATACTTTAGATTTTTAAAATAATTTAAATCACTTTATTCTAAAATTATACTATATAACATTTAAATTAAAACTACTTAAACACTTTATTCAAAAAATATAATTTAAAAATATTTAAAATAAAACTATTTAAAACACTTTATTTAAAATACTAGTTATGAAATTTTATACTAATTTCTAATGTAAAACTTAAGCCAAAATTAACTTTAAAATAAAAGTTACAAATTATGTACCAGTTTTCAAATAACACTTTGACCAACTATCTTTAAAATATTTATAAAATATAAATTTTAACTACTGTAACAACTCGTCTTTCACTCCACAGAAAGACGAATCATTATTAAGAAAGAAAGGGATAGAAAAGAGAAAAGATAGAGAAGAAAGAAAGAAAGAAACAACATCAGAATCTCAACAGCAGAACGAATAAATTATATCAATTACATAAATATTACATAGTATACAACATCAATCAGAGTTAAATAGCTTATACATCACATACTAGACAGTTATAAACGTCTGTCTAGTTATTACAACACAAGATGCAACTCAAACAAATAACACAGAGATCATTACAGCGGAACCACCTATATATCTATAAACACTGAAGCCTCCTGCTCCATTGCTCCTCCATAATTCGTCAAAGCTAACCTAAATCCCTTGGCTACTCGTAAAAATTTGAGTACCCAAGAGTTTATGAAAAACAGAAATAAACTCCGGGTCAGACATGGGTCTGGTGTGAGTAAACTAGTTAAAGTTGCTTAACTTTAAAATCCTTTGAAAACAAAAGGTATCACGTAAAACTCCCCACACATAAACATGGGTAAGTTTTCACCTTACGCTAGCAAAAACATTCAATAGGAAATCCAGTGATATTATAATAGGGTCTAGGATTTTAAAATAAAATACAGAAATAGCTGGAATGCTTACATCTCACGTTCCAACATAGTGGACCACGACTAAAACGTACGGCACATATTGGAGATTGGATTCCATAAAATGGTAGGGCTACTGGGGTACCGTCCGTTACAGCACGTGGCCTAGATCATCGTACCGAGGATTACTCGCAATCCCCTGCAACATAAAGCCGGAACCATCCCTTATTGGATGGTCTCGAATAAGAAAACCCCACGCACTACGCCATAGATTGCATATTGCAACACCAAGAAGTGATGCAGGAAGTGCCAAAAAATGTTGTTGTAGGCTACAAAAGGGCAAAGGCAACACTTTCTCGGTGATGCATTTTGCCGCGTTGCCCTAGAGTCAAAGGCAACATCTTTGCGACCTAGAGCAACATCGATTCTGTTGTTGCCACGGGTACCAAATTAACTAAAAAGTGGGCCCTATAATATGGGCCCCAACATGTGGACCCACATTGTGGGGCCCACTAATTCTATGGCCCACCTTTACGGAACCCTGTTGTGGGGTCCATATTCATTAATCTATGGTAACACTTTTACCATCCAATGGCAACACTTTGCCAGTTTATTATCATATTCATTAAAATTCATTCTCTTCTATTACATATATTTTCTGAATCCAATTTACATTCCCATTCTCTTGTATTACATATATTCACCATTACATTTCCATTCACTATTACATTTCAGTTTGTACATTTGCATTCGTTGTTCTACTGCATATATTCAGCTGTTTTGCATACATTCCGCATACATTTCATCTTTGCACTGCATACAAACAATGTACACCTCAAAACAAAACACTGCCACATTACCCTACATACAAACTGTGTACACCTCAAAACAAAACACGACAACATTACCCTTCACACAAACCGTGTACATTACCCTGCATACTCCATCATCAATAAAACTTCTCAACTTTCCTCCTACAACTCGCTGCCTCACCAAACTGCCCACTTCATATTGCAAACCATTACTGCCATCAACCAAGCATTACCATCACCAAACACTTCACCAACCTGCCTTCATCTGCCATACAATTGCATTCAACTGCACATCAGCTTATTACTCCACCACAACATCCACAAATGCAATCAAAACTCTAAACAACCTTTGCTCCGATTCATCAACTACTGTCATTGTCAACCACTGCAACCACACCTGCAAACCACCACTTCTTCAACTTCATCGCTCCTTTTCTTGCTCTCTCCTTCCAGTTCACCAACTTCCAGTTCAACAACCTCTACTTCAGCAACACACAAATTCACTTCACCTCCAATATTGCCTCCAGCCTACCACTGTCTCCACAACTTGCTACAACCTACCTCCAGCCTTCAAACCAGTAGCACTTCAATACTTCAATACTTCCTCCAGCCTGCTACAACTTGCCTGCTAATCAGAACTGCTCCACCACCTTAAACAACCCGCTGCTACCATTGCACTGCACTACAACCTTCCTGCCACCATCAAATAAACTCACTGACTTCAACAAACACTTCATCACCACTACCAACTTGCCTCTGTCATACATATAATATCAACCTATTCCCACTGCACTCAATTCACCAACCAATCACAAGAGAATCACAATTGCCCCAAAACCAACTGCATTGCACAAATACCATATACAAACTCTCCTCCTCACCCAACACATATTCCTGCTATAGGTTTCATTTAACAATTTTACCATATTCCTTAACAATTCTGAAACAAGTTTCTTAAACAAGAATTGTTTTGCAATATCTATTAACAGTTTTAATGGATTCAGAAAATATCCTGCTATAGGATTCAACAAAACAGGATCTAATTCAACAAAAATGTCGATGTGCAAAATGAAGCATTTTTTTGACATCTGATTGAAGAGAAAATAAAATTCTTGCAATTCTGTACTTCATTACTGAAGTATCAGTCTTGTACACCTTTCCTTCTTTCCGCTTGCGAGTTTTAACAAAAAGTTCTCCATCTGATTCGTTGGACTGATACAAATTAAATGAAAAAAGTTAGACAGCATTGGATTATCTCCAATTTCCATTGGATATAGATTATAGCATAAAGGTTTGGACGAAGAGTTAGTTAAGTTTGCATCCAAGAAAGATTTTCATTCCGTGAAAAGTTAACAAATGACTTACTAAAAGCTTGCATCAGTTCAAATCTCATGTTCCTAAATCACAAGGTCAGATAAAATGAACAGGTGGTGTTCATTAGCTGGTTGAGGACAATGCATTATATTTTTGTTACTGAATTTATTGATCGTCAATAGAGAAGAATTGAAGCACAATCAGGCTTAAACTATGAAATTACTATAGTAAAAGGACAACTGCACTTTCAACTAGTGCATTAGGTATTGTATCCATAGATGTTATCACCATTTTGCAGACTTCAGCCAATATAGTGGTCGACATAGCTAGGACCGTTCACATATAATACTAATTTGAGCGCAATTTGCTCGAATATTAACTTATATGAAACTGCGTGTTCTCCCTGAAAACGGTCGAAAAAGAAGTTTAAAATAAGTGCTAATTCTCATTTCTTGCATCTATCGAGGAACCTCCAAGTAAAACACGTATCGTTTTTAAATCTAGTTTGACCCTTACAAATATTTAGTACTGGTTGGCAACAATAAATTAAAGTTACATATAAAGTGTGTGTTTATATATAGTTTAATGCCCATATGTCTATACATAATCACAAATAAGTAATTGCAATAACTACTTTTCTTGCAATTTCATCTTCCTAAACTAAGCGTCTTAATTCAACTTCTATATGGAGCTAAAAGTAATTCGTGATAAGCGTTCCACAACCCCACAACTATCAAAATTTCGCATTTGGAAGAAAAACACATTCATGTGTAAAGATACATCGATAAGCATGCAAAATAAAGCAATGGATTACTATGAAATTCTTTCATTGGAATCAAAGAATGTAAAATATTCCGAGATTAAAAGGGCATACATAAGCATGGCTCTTCAATACCATCCCGACGTTTGCGCTTTATCAGGTAAAGAGGAATCGACAAAGCTGTTTGTTGAGTTGCAGAAGGCGTATGGGACTCTTTCAAATCCGGTAACAAAGGAAAAGTACGATCATGAATTTCTATGGTTGCGTCATATGCAGGTTACAGCACCCTCCGTTGTCGTCATATGCAAGTCATGGCTCCTCCCCTCGCCTTGAAATTGAACGTATCCCTAGTCGCTTGTCAACCTATGCCTATCGATGACATCGTGCGCATTACTGTATGCATTAAGCACGATTTTGATTTCTTTTTTTATGTATACATGAATTTAACTGAGGAATTAGGGTTGGAGAATGATGGAGGCGGATTCGAAACCCAAACGAACCCCAATTGAAGACCTAATTGAAACAACGAAATCCTTCAATATTTTGTTAACTTTTACCGCTTTGTTTTTGCTTCCCGCGTTAAAAATTATTTCAACCCGCTTTTTTTTTAGCCCGCACTCATTTTTTATAATATTTTTATAAGTCTATAGCTACTGCAACATAGTGTTGATATCTATGCTAACATCCTGAAGCTAATGTTGTAACAGACAAAAATCAGCATAGCTATCATTACATTATAGCTAGCAACATCTTGTATTTTCATTGCAATAGGCCATCTATGGCATAGTGGCGGTTGTAGCTAGCAACCGCCCACACAGCCGAATAAAAGGGACTCTAGATAGGGGTAAATCTTATCCTACTTGGGTGCTACCCACTTAGCCTTGCTGCACCTCCCATGTTTTAGCCAATTCCGGTTAATGAGGCTTGAGGCTACGATTACCTTTGGAGAACACATCTCTTAGAATGCTCATCGTCCACCTGACGATGTTCTGAAAGCATTCAATCCATACAAGTTCGTTTCGGGTTCGAACGAAACCGAAGGCATTATCTCGTCACACTCATATTGGAATCACCCTCAGAGTTAACGACAATAACCCTTGCACTCTGAATTTTCATCTTCACTTGAGATTCATGACCTAACGTTTAATTTGGATCGATGTGGTTTTCGGATATCCAAATATGGAAACCCGATCCCGGTCGCATCGAAATCCAAAACGCCGTCTTTTAAGTCCAAGTTGTTTTAAAGTTAAAACAATTCAATTATATTATATATATTCACACTGATAGATAATCCACATTATCACAAATAGATAACCCATATCATCATAATTCAATCAAAGCACCCAATATCGCAAATCAACACATATCTCATATCAGAGATAAAAAATTCAGGGCATTCAATAACATTCAGCCATCCATAAGCAAAGATCTATTAATCACACATCTATAATTAATTTAAAATGAATTAAATTAATTACTTCCATCTCTAATTAATTTAAAATAAATTAAATTAATTACTTTCATCACTATAAATCTTGCTTACTATCCATTAATTAATTACAAATCAATTAATTAATCATCATCTTAATTAATCACCCTTGATTAATTATCTTTTAAATTACAATAAGCAATTAACCCTTAATTAATTGCACAAATTAATTATTCTTAACCATTTACAGTAATTAACTTTAATTACTCTCATTAATTACATTAATTAATGATCCTTAATTAACTATAATTAATTACATTGATCCTTAATTAACTATAATTAATTACATTGATCCATAATTAATTACATTAATTAATCATACTTTAATTAATCACTACCATTAATCAACCTTAATTAACAGTAATTACCATTTTGTAATTCCTTATCTTAATTAATTAACTCCTTAATTAATTATGTTAATCCTAAGATTAATTACACCAAGTAATTAATCCTTAATTACTTCTACAAAGTAATTATCCTTTAGTTACTTCCTGTTTAGTAATTTCCTTTTTATTTAATTACATCAAGTAATTATCCATTGATTACTTACACTAAGTATTTACACTTATTAATCTCATTAAGTATTTATACTTAATAAATCATCAAGTGATTTATCGTTAATTAATTAACAAATTAATTAACTTAAATTAATCACAATCTTTTATTAATTACAATTGGGTAATTCATCCTTAATTACCTTATAAACAAATTAATTAATCTTTAATTAATTATTCTTTAACTATTAATTAATAAACCTTAATTATCAATTAATAAAACTTAATTACAAATTATGTACTTCTTAATTACCAGTTAATCAAACCCTTAATTAACAGTTAAATAACCCTTAATTAATCTTTAATTATAGATTAATTATCTCTTAATTATTAACTAATAAAACTTAATTATGAATTAATAAAACTTAATTAAGTATTTCTTTAATTAATCACACTGAGTAATTAATCCTTAGTTACTCCCATTAAGTAATTACCCCTAATTACTTCATTAAATGATTCCCTTTTAAATTAATTACATTCGGTAATTAGCCCTCAATTAATGCCTTTTGATAATCATGCCATAATTACTTTACTAAGTAATTATACTTAACAAATTACGTTAAGTAATTATACTTAGCCAAAACTGCAAACGATTATACTTAATTAATCTAATATCTTAAACAAATCGCATCAATTAATTAATTTATAATCACTAGTTAATGATCCCTACATTAACTCTATTTATTTACTATCCTAATTATTTCATAATGTAATTATCCTCATTGACTACATTAAGTGACTAACTTTAATTAATTCCATTAATTATCTTTAATTAATTACAATCCTAATTAATTAATCATTCTTTAATTAGTAAAACTTAATTTCATCATTAAACTTTATTAAAAAACATTTAGGAATGGATTATATAGTTAAAGATATATAATTTATTTAAACAAAACAAATTAAACATTAAATTCCTAAAATTTAAAATTTTTGGAAAACTTGATCAATCTTGTTTAATAAATTTAATAAAAACCCTTTGGAAACTTAAATATCTTAAATATATCTTTAAAACTTATATATTTAAAACTTGATAAAATTTCTTTATTAAACTTAGTTAAAAAAACATTTTCTTTATTTATATTTTATTTTTAACTCTAAACTTGGTCAAGCTTCCATTAAATACTTGGTTTTCAAAAATATATCTTACGTTAAAAATCTGATCACTATTTTCTAAAATTAAAACTTAAAACATGAGTACTTATTTAAATTAAAAGCTGGAACATTACACCTTCCAAAAACCCAAGCAAAAAGATTAAAAACCCTACAGCCTACCCGAGCCACTTGCCAAACCAAAAATCTCGAGACAAAATCGAGATCACTCAAGACAGACTTCGAGCAAAAGGTTCTTTCCCAAACAACAGAAATGCTACAGATATGTCGTGCACCTGTGCATGTATACCAATGCCTGACCTCCTTCGATCTTTGCCAAGGTCTCCAGTCATGTCGACGATCACCCAAGGAATACTCTAACCCCTTGTCGACGATCACCCAAGGAATACTCCAACCCCTTCAACGTCGTCGAACTCGTGTTAAAACAAAAACGAGCAATCCCAAGTCTCACTGGAATGAAACCCGACCTACAAACTCCTCTCGCGCTGTCGCTCACGGTCATTAGGAACCCAGATGCCTCGACAAAAGTTGTACCACATCCTCAAGCTTCTAATTCTCCTTGCGCGATCATCTCCGATGATTCACCTATGCCGCAAGAAGCTCAGAACCCATCACGGCCAAAACGATACTTCGAACCCTAGTTCTCCACTTAACGACCACTACGACCATTTGTAAAGCCTTTCATCATTTTTTCAGGGATCTCCGATACTCCGACCACCCCTCGGCCAAAACCCGAGCTCCAAATCAACATTGATCACCGTCGATTGCAAAAATACCCAATTCCATTCAAACTCGAAATGCATATCCAATACTACACTAAAAATCATGATTTTCTATTTAAAAATCATGTTTTCGAGAGATGATTCTAGAAACTTGAATAAATAAATTCTAACATTTTATTATATTATATTATTAAGATTGCTACTGTATTTTTCCCAGATGCAAACATATTTCAAACTTACATACTTGTACATATTTTTAGTACATAGATTATGCTAAAACTTAACTATTTTGTTTTAAATCCAAGTCCTAACAGTGATTTAAATAAAAGATATTGAATTTTAGTTGTATTATAAACATTGTAACCTGGAAGCAGAGAAGCAACAATATGCACAGATTCAACACAAACATACATACAGTTTTCACATCTTTAAATATACATGCAAAGATAATTCATTCTAGAAATCACATGAAATTAAATTTAAATTCACTTCACCTTTTAAAAATAAAATGTTTACTCGCCTGAAAATAAAATAGAGAGCAGATTTTGGATGTTGATCCTGGAACTTGCAAATGTTTTTTTCGAAAACTGGAATAAATTTGGAAAGTAGGAAAGTTTGCTTTGATTTTCTTTGAAATACTCTGATGATCTTTGAAAACTGAGATGATTCAAGACTTGATTGTTGTAGTTTTCTTGTTTGATTTTTGAAAGAAAAGTTGCAGGCCTGAAATTTGAGAAGGTTACAGGCTTCTGAAAAATACTTACAGCTTTGGCTTAGATTTTGGAAGACGGTTACAGGGTTTTAGTCTTGAACATGAGAAATGTTTGTTGTGTTTTGATTTTGGTTTGAGAGATTGATTACAAGCTTTGTTTTTGAGATTTCTGGTTATATTCAAAACTTATTACAGGCTTACCTTCTGAATAGAGAAAGAGTTTTACAGGTTGCTCTTTGTTTTTAAAAAGAGAAAATGGAAAAAGAAATGAAGAAGAAGGTACGAGTTTAAATAGTTTATTTTGATTTATTAAAATTTAAAGAAAATGAAACAATTTATCACACTTGTCTATTACCTTATTTAATATGCTAACACATGTTATTTAAGAGGTTTATAACTTTACACTTGTAATAACTTATTTTTATATTATTTTTAAAAGGATTTAAAAACTTTTATATTAATTTTCTAATAAATTAGTATATTTTTATATTAGTAAATGTTTTCTTAATTTTATACAAATAAAACCAAAAGAAAATTAGATAAAAACAAATAATATTTTAAATAAAATCATATATTGTATATCTAATCCATTTTTAAGTGTAAATATTAAGCATTTGTATTTATTTATTATTAAATAAATATTTTCTAAATTTATATAAATAAATTTCCTTTAAAGAAATAATATAAAACAAATCTTATTTTAATAAAAACCATATCCATATATCTTTATATGCAAAATATTTTCAAGATATATATCTTTTAAATTCAAATCTAAATCCAAATTCAAATTCAATTTAAAATCCAACTTAAAAATCAAATCGAATATATTTATATTTAAATAAAAACATTATTAAATTTGAAATTAATTATTCTATTTAAAATCAACTTGAATACATATATATACATTTACAATTAAACAACACATTATTAAATTTGTAAATAATCATAATTTTGCCACTGTTTAAATAGCTCTAAAAATATTAAATTGAATTTAATCATGGCTTCAAATCATACTATATACATTCATATATATTACAATTTGAAAACATTTCATTTATTAATTTGAATCCAGGACTTCCTATTTATAATATATATATATACCAATATATATATATATATACCAATATATATATATATATATGTATGTATGTATGTATGTATGTATGTATGTACATATATTATAAACAGAAAACAATTTTATTAGCTTTTAAAAGATCAAATTTACTAATTAAATATTATGAATTAAGAGATTATCATATTTTAAATTCCCTTGTAATTCCGGAATATCACATTCCTCCCCCTTAAAAGAATTTCGTTCCTGAAATTTAAAACAAAGATAATCCAAAAACTTCATTTTATTTCAAACAATTCTAGCATACATAACAACCATACACTATTAACCAAACAAACAATTCTACCCAAACAAACAATTTCTAGTTATTAGGATACAAATTCGGATAAGCTTTCTAAAACTATCCAGTGTGTCCCAGGTACTAACACTGGAATACTCGCTCTACCGAATCCAAACTATCTATACCACTATGTTGCTGAGCTCCTACACAACAAGATCTATAAAACTAAACAGGATATCAGACCACAGTCAACTCCTGCTCAATTGCCAAATCCTTCTAAACTGCTGGTTCCATAACCAGTGACGGATCATACACGTACTCCCTCAGAGATACGTGAAATACATTGAATCCCAGTCTTCTAAACTGGAAATTCAACCCTGTAGACCAAAACACTAATCCTTACCATAACACAGAAAAGATCTGATATACTTTGAAGCTAGCTTTTCAATCTTACCCATTCTTACTGCTCCCTCTTCCGGAGAAAACCTTATCCAAAAACAAAGTTTCCAACTTCGGATTCCAAATTCCTTCGTCTCTTAACCACAAAACTCTTCTGACGGTCCTGGGCTGCCTACATCCTTTCTGATCAGCTTAACCTTCGCTGATGCTTATTGAAATAAATTGGACCAAAACAATCCAACAAAATGATCCTCTCAAGATCAATCCAAAATCAAGAACACAAACTCTACTTCACAATCATCAGTAGACTCCAAACTTACTTCTCCCATCCGGAAAAGAAAAAATAGGTGCACTCGCCAATCTGGCCTTCAGACCCTGAAAAGTTTCCTGTAGAAACTCTCTAATCCAAAACACTGAAACTTCCAGTTACTTCCACTCTAGAACAGTTGCTACCTCACTTCCACTGCATAACTCTGATCTGGAGTAGATGAGAAAAATCCATCGATGATGAACCCGAGCACAAACTTGTTCAACCCTTCCCGGAAGACACGGTCCAACAGATCTATAAAGAGAAAGCTCAAAAGTACCACAAAAATCTGAGCTGCTTGGCCAAATCCTTTCCCTAGGAACCATCCTTCTACTAAGCCGAACCACCGGTACCACTCGTGGAATCCTAGTCGATACGGAAACTCAATCTCCAGATGCTAAGGCAAACCTTGGCATCTATGAAGACATCCGGAAAGATGTCTGTCAACTTTATAGCTCCTATGTCCTCTAGAGATGCCACAATACCATGCAAAACATTATCCAAGAGAACACTCCAACTATCGCAATTCACTTTTGCGATCCCATCCAGTTTAGCTCTAAAGATACTGTTCTCCCTTCACAAATCATAACAGCTTAGTGCTTGACCAATCCATCGAAGAAACGGATCTACTCTGCTGCTTCTGAACTCCACCTCAAGGAAACTGCAAAGCCAAAAGATCTTCCTACTGGCACACAGAACACTACCCAGCTGCATCGCTGCCTCAGATGCCAAAGACTTCCTATCCAAAGCTCCTTGATCTTCAAAGCTACATCATCCAATCCTGCACAGAGCCTCGAGATGGTAGACAACTCCTCAAGAAACTCGGGTCCCAACCCAAACACAAACACCCTACTGAACCTAGTCTCATTACCGATGAGAAAAACTTCCTTAAACTTGCTCCAAAAGAAAAAAATCTTCGAAAATATCCATAGTCATTATGTCTCACCACGCATTTGCTTCATCCTGAAGTTGCCAAAATACCATCACTCGCTTTTGCCCAATCGACAGATCAGAACTCTTGAAAATCCGTTCAAACGAGCGCGATCAACTTGCACTTCAATGATGGACTCTGAACCTTCTTAAAAAATTCCTTCAGAGATTGGTGAAATCCTTATACCATTCTGCAAAGCTTATTTGAGAGGTATTGGGTCTACAGTCATGGCAGATACACTTCCAACCTCAACATTCGACTCCTTCCATTGGTAGTCGTGTTACACACATCACTACCCTTCCTAACTCTAGAAATCATGTTGGAAAACCCGAACATGTAACCCAACAAATCTGGTAGAAACACACACACACACATAAATATATATATATTTATATAACAAAATTACAAGTACGCTCTCTCAAGAAAGAAATCACTCCGAAGCCTAGGTATTCACTCAACCTAGCGCTCTGATACCAACTGTAACAACCCGTCTTTCACTCCACAGAAAGATGAATCATTATTAAGAAAGTAAGGGATAGAAAAGAGAAAAGATAGAGAATAAGGAAAGAAAGAAACAACATCAGAATCTCAACAGCGGAATGAATAAATTATATTAATCGCATAAATATTACATGGTATACAACATCAATCAGAGTTAAATAGCTTATACATCACATATTAGACAGTTATAAACACCTGTCTAGTTATTACAACACAAGAAACAACTCAAACAAACGACTTAGAGATCAATACAGTAGAACCACCTATATATCTATAAACACTAAAGCCTCCTGCTCCATTGCTCCTCCGGAATTTGTCAAAGCTAACCCGAATCCCTTAGCTACTCGTAAAAATTTGAGTACCTAAGAGTTTATGAAAAGCAGAGATAAACTCCGAGTTAAATATAGGTCTGGTATGAGTAAACGAGTTAAATTTGCTTAACTTTGAAAATCCTTTGAAAACAAAAGGTATCACGTAAGACTCCCCACACATAAAAAAGTTTTTACCTTACGCTAACCAAAACATTTGATAGGAAATCCAGCGATATTATAATAGGGTCTAGGATTTTCAAATAAAATATAGAAATAGCTGGAATTCTTACATCTCACGTTCCAACATAGTTGGCACAACTAAAACGTATGGCACTTATTGAAGATTGGATTCCATACAATCGCGGGGCTACTGGGGTACCGCCCGTCACAGTACGTGGCTTAGATCAACGTACCGAGGATTACTCCCAATCCCCTGCAACACAAAGCCGGAACCATCCCTTACTAGACAATCACGAATAAGAAAACCCCGCGGTTATAGCTAGCAACCGCCCACACAGCCGAATAAAAGGGACTCTAGACAAGGGTAAATCTTATCCTACTTGGGTGCTACCCACTTAGCCTTGCTGCACCTTCCCTGTTTTAGCCATTTCCGGTTCATGAGGCTTGAGGCTATGATTACCTTTAGAGAACACATCTCTTATAATTCTCATCGTCCACCTGACGATGTTCTGAAAGCAATCGATCCTTACAAGTTTGTTCTCGGTTCGAACGAAACCGAAGGCATTATCTCGTTACACTCATTTTGGAATCACCCTCAGAGTTAATGACAATAACCCTTGCACTCTGAATTTTCATCAATTTGGATCAATGTGGTTTTCGGATATCCAAATCTGGAAACCCGATCCCGGTCACATCGAAATCCAAAACGTCATCTTTTAAGTCCAAGTTGTTTTAAAGATAAAACAATTCAATTATATTATCTATATTCACACAGATAGATAATCCACATTATCACAAATAGATAACCTATATCATCATAATTCAACCAAAGCACCCAATATCGCAAATCAACAAATATCTCATATCAGAGATAAACAATTAAGGGCATTTAATATCATTCAGCTATCCATAAGCAAAGATCTATTAATCACACATCTATAATTAATTAAAAATGAATTAAATTAATTACTTCCATCTCTAATTAATTTAAAATAAATTAAATTAATTACTTTCATCACTATAAATCTTGCTTACTTATCCATTAATTAATTAATCATCATCATAATTAATTGCCCTTGATTAATTATCTTTTAAATTACACTAAGTAATTAACCCTTAATTAATTACACAAATTAATTATTCTTAACCATTTACAGTAATTAACCTTTAATTACTCTCATTAATTACATTAATTAATGATCCTTAATTAACTATAATTAATTACATTGATCCTTAATTAATTACATTAATTAATCATACTTTAATTAATCACTACACTAAATAACCTTAATTAACAGTAATTACCATCTTGTAATTAACTCCTTAATTAATTATATTAATCCTTAGATTAATTACACCAAGTAATTAATCCTTAATTACTTCTACAAAGTAATTATCCTTTAATTACTTCCCATTAAGTAATTTCCTTTTTATTTAATTATATCCAGCAATTATCCATTAATTACTTACACTAAGTAATTACACATATTAATCTAATTATATTTATACTTAATAAATCATCAAGTGATTTATCTTTAATTAATTAACAAATTAATTAACTTGAATTATTCACATTCTTTTATCAATTACAATTGGGTCATTCATCCTTTATTACCTTATAAACCAATTAATTAATCTTTAATTAATTATTCTTTAACTATTAATTAATAATCCTTAATTATCAATTAATAAAACTTAATTACAAATTAAGTACTCCTTAATTACCAGTTAATCAAACCCTCAACAGTTAATTAACCCTTAATTAATCTTTAATTATAAATTGATTATCTCTTAATTATTAACTAATAAAAATTAATTATTAATTAATAAAACTTAATTAAGTATTCCCTTAATTAATCACACTAAGTAATTAATCCTTAATTACGCCCATTAAGTAATTACCTCTACTACTTCATTAAATGATTCCCCTTTAAATTAATTACATTCAGTAATTAGCCCTCAATTAATCCCTTTTGGTAATCATCCCATAATTACTTTACTAAGTAATTATACTTAACAGATTACATTAAGTAATTATACTTAACAAAATATGCAAATGATTATACTTAATTAATCTAATACCTTAAACAAATCTCATTAATTAATTATTTTATAATCACTAGTTAATGATCCCTACATTAACTCTATTTATTTACTATCCTAATTATTTCATAATGTAATCATCCTCATTAACTACATTAAGTGACTAACTTTAATTAATTCCATTAATTATCTTTAATTAATTACAATCCTAATTAATTAATCATTCTTTAATTAATAAAACTTAATTTCATCATTAAACTTTATTAAAAAACATTTAGGAATGAATTATATAGTTAAAGATATATAATTTATTTAAACCAAAAAAATTAAACATTAAATTCCTAACATTTAAATTTTTTGGAAAACTTGGTCAATCTTGTTTAATAAATTTAATAAAAAAATCTCAACCCTCTGGAAACTTAAATATCTCAAATATATCTTTAAACTTATATATTTAAAACTTGATAAAATTTCTTTATTAAACTTAGTTAAAAAAACATTTTCTTTATTTATATTTTATTTTTAACTCTAAACTTGGTTAAGCTTCCATTAAATACTTGGCTTTCAAAAATCTATCGTACATTAAAAATCTGATCACTATTTTCTAAAAATAAAAACTTAAAACATGAGTACTTATTTAAATTAAAACTTGGAACACTACACCTCCCAAAAACCCAAGCAAAAATATTAAAAACCCTACAGCCTACCTAAGCCACTTGCCAAACCAAAAATCCCGAGACAAAATCGAGATCACTCGAGACAAACTTCGAGCAACAGGTTCATCCCAAACAATAGTAATGCTACAGATAGGTCGTGCACCTATGCACGTATACCAATGCCTGACCTCCTTCAATCCTTGCCGAGGTATCCAGTTAAGTCGACGATCACCCAAGGAACACTCCAGCCCCTTCAACGCCATCGAACTCATGTTTAAACAAAAACAAGCTATCACAAGTCTCGCTGGAACGAAACCCGGCCTACAAAATCCTCTCGCACTACCGATCACGGTCATCAGGAACCCAGATGCCTCGACCATAGCTGTACCACATCCTTACGCTTCTAATTCCCCTTGCGCGATCGTCTTCGATGATTCACCTGTGCCGCATGAATCTCGGAACCCATCACGGCCAAAACGATACTCCGAACCCTAGTTCGCCACTTACCGACCACTGCGACCATTCGTAAAGCCTTTCACAATTTTTCCAGGGATCTCCGACACTCGAACCACCCCTCGTCCAAAACCCGAGCTCCAAATCGATATTGATCACCGTCGATTGCAAAAATACCCAATTCTGTTCAAACTCGAAATACATGTCCAATACTACACTAAAAATCATGATTTTCTTTTTAAAAATCATGTTTTCCGGAGATGATTCCAGATATAAACTTGAATCAATAAATTCTAACATTTTATTTTATCATATTATTAAGATCACTACTGTATTTTCCCAGATGCAAACATATTTCAAACTTACATAGTTGTTCATATTTTTAGTACTTAGATAATGCTAAAAATAAACTATTTTTTAAATCCGAGTCCTAACAGTGATTTAAATAAAAGATATTGAATTTTGGTTGTATTATAAACACTGTAACCTGGAAGCAGAGAAGCAACAACATCCACAGATTCAACACAAACGTGCATACAGTTTTCACATCTTTAAATATACATGCAATGATAATTCATACTAGAAATCACATGAAATTAAATTTAAATTCACTTTAGCTTTTAAAAATAAAATGTTTACTCACCTGAAAATAAAACAGAGAGCAGATTTTGGATGTTGATTGTAACGTCCCGCCTTTTCGCACGATTTAAACCGACACACGTGCCAGTTCAACCATACGGAAGGGAGGATTGTTATGGGGTAAATGTGAAAAACGAGAAAGAAATAAAAGAAAACAGAATCTCGCAGTGGAAGGATAAAATATAATAATAAAATGTATAGTTTATAAATCTGTTTACAAAACATTTATATACTACATATCAGAGTTACACATACCAATAACAATGCAGCGGAATTAAATGGTGTAGTGGAATAATATAGTAGATACTAGTAATACAAATCTTCGTCTTCGTCCTCCAGAGCTAAATCCTCAAATCCTGAAACGCTCGGACTGACCAGAGCGAATTGAAAAGACAAAACACTCGAGTCAGAACTAAAAGATCTTATGTGAGTTAAATCAACAGGAGTAAATATGAGTGCAGTAACTCAAGAGATGCTCGGGATTTACATCTCCTAAGGATCTGTTAAACTATTTACTATGTAGTATATTGCGCTATTATAATAGTGTCTAATTGTAAAATAAACTTACTTTTTAATAGCGTTAAGGGGTTACCCATATAGCCCTTAACAAAGAATATATTCCCATAGTCTATAGAGTACCGTAATCTCCCCCGTACTGGGCGTCGTCAGAGGCACTCCATAGGTATGGTACAAAACTCGTAGTAAAGGCTCGGTATGGTAGGTGACACGGCACAACTAGGCAATGCCAGGGTAGATATGCCAATTGCTATCCGGGCTGGTGGAAACACGTAGCCGCAGTTACCGCCCACCTCGAACAAACTCCCCCAAAATCAAAAATAGAAGTGGCCACTGAATCAATCCAAAGTCAAAGTATAATATCGAAGAGGAGCGTCCGATCAGAGGTATGACCTCATTGGCCCGAGAATCACTCCTATTTTATCCACCTTATGCCAACTCACGGGAGTCGGGTCCACGTATTTACCTTACAGGAAACGTCGCCACCACCTACTTCATTCTGGAATCTCCACCGCGTACACGGTTAGTCAAAGTGGTTTTCGGTATCGACAGAGAGTATGTCCATATCCGATCCCGGTCTCTTTGCCAACCCATCGTTAACATAACACCGCGGTCATTTAAAAATATTTTATACTTAAAATCCAGAGTAAAATTTTCCATTTCAAAACTATGAATACGATATCAATTTAAAACCCAAACAATATGATATCCTTTTATCTCAAATATACTTCTTTCCCAAAATCATACTAGTTTAAAATTTAAAATATCTAGAAACCAAACATTTGGATTATACTTCCAAAACATAATATTTCGGAATTCATACTTTTAAAACCATAACTTCTAAAACTTGAATGGTTTGGATATTCAACGAATGTAAAATAAATGGTTTAACTTTAAAGTTACTTTGTAAAGAAAAATAATTTCCATGGCCTTTAAAATATATTTCTTTATTTAAAGTTTAAACCAAAATTTAAATATCACTTCAAGTTCCAAAAACCCCTTCAATTTCTATATATATATCCATTTGGAGCATTAATATTTCAAAACTAAAGGTGGATTTTCTTCTTTCAACAATTAATATTCTATTATTTAGTCTTGAATATTCATATAAATTCCATAAATAAAAATCCAATTTCTAGCAATTAAATATTTTCTCAAATTTACTTTATACTACAATTTTCATTTTTAATTCATCTTGGAAAATCCAGTTATAAATATCATACCTTAAAATTTCCAAACTTAAACATATAAGATAAATTTCCAAATTCCATTTTCTCAATTTTTCATTTTTATTCAACAGGTTTATACACAACTTAATTTTCAAAAATTTAACTTCATATGTATATATATCGAAGAATAATATTTTATAAAATACCAAAATCAAATTTTTATAAAACGTATCCCATCCAAACCATAGAAATCACTTTAAAATAATTTATATATAGACCACGGTGCCTGTACATAATTTTCTATCCTATGGTCAAGTGATACGGATATTTATCATTTCAATCCGCAATTTAAAAATAAAATTTTGCGGTTGTATATCATTTCAAACCACAATCCCGAATGAAACGAAAAATGCATGATAACTTGCAGTTTAATGATATAAAATAAAACATCCATTCATCAACATCATCCATCATCCAAATCACAATCATCATCCAATAATAATTCAATATCAATATATATCTGATAATATATATCAGGTAATAACTGGCGGTTATATTCAAAAATAAATTTAATCAACTATTAAACTAACAGTTTATATTTAGTAATAAATTTTATAACTGTTTACTAGCAGTTCTTATGCAAATAAATAAATTCTAACTATCAATTAATATGCAATAAATAAAATAAATTAACAGTTAAATTAAATAACGCGATTTAGCAAATATGATGAACAAAACATGCCAAACAGTTATAAACAAATTTCTACTCATATCTAAAATAAATTTAACAAACATAAAAACTTTTAGAAGTTGTGAGTGGGTTAAAACACTCATCTTTTGAATTTAAATCGAATTTAAATCCGATTTAAACCCAAAAATTCGACGGTCTCCGAATTGGTCCAAACTAGTTCCAAACTGTCCGAAATTTAATTACGATCCTAACAAAAAAAAATTCGCGTGAATCCGAGGTCGTATGAAAAAGTTATGCGATTTAAACGATTTGAAAATCAAAATAAATTATAAAACAAAACAAACCTTAATTAAATACTCACCACGTCACTATCGTCTTCCACGCGCTTTGGCTACAGGATCACGCGAATATGTTTCCAGACCGAACCCAAAATGGAAAACGAACTCCACCAGTAGATTGCGTATTCTGAGAACTCCAACATATAATTTTTCTGGAATTTTTAGAGGAGTTTGAATTTTGACTTTTATTTGGATTGAAACTGGATCTAGAAATTGTCTGTTGCCATTAAGAGAAGAAGTTGAAGAAGAGACTATACAGAGAAATGGAAATGGAGGCTAGGGTTTCACCACCTATTTATAGATAGATCGCAAAAGAATAGGTGTGCACGAATTTTAACGTGCAAACGGAGGTGGTCCCAAAAGATAAATAATATTAATTACACATGTTATGGATTTAGGAAATAAATAAATTCCTTATCATTTACATTTTATTTTAAACGTACTTACAAATGTAAATCTAGACGTTTCGTTTACGTTTCAAAATATATCCACAATTTTATTAATTTCCAAATTGATCTAAACAAATTTAGATGTAAATTAAAAGCTGATAAGTCTATCCATTGCAGTGTTAATTTCTCCACTTCCTTATATTTAGAATGGAAACGTTCACTTTATTTCCTCCACATTCTTTTATTTTCCTTAAAATGCTTATTTGTTACTTGCAATTCATAATGTAAACATTCTTATATTCTAAAATGATCAACTTATACAATATTAAATCAATTCTTATATTTCCAAATAATGTACATTCACAATGAAAACATTCTTACATAAATTTTATTAATTGCACTTTGTTTCTTTTCCTTTTTCAATTGAAAGATTTTAATAAATTTATTTCCAATTAATTTTAATCTTCCACTTCAAAACAGACCCTAATTGATGAAATCAATTAAATAAATATGTGAACATTGTAATCCTTATTTATAGTCAAGCAAACATGTTTATAAAATTACAGGTTTCAACAAGCATTAAATTACATACTAAATAAATCTTTTTCTCTATTCAATTAAATAATCAAATGTTTATTCCATCTAAAAATTTCAAGTAGAAGGATTCCATGTTGGGTTCAAAATCTATTATTTTAATATCCTTGAATTTTAGTTTAATCTCTACAAACGAAATATTTAAACGTTAATTTCATTTATTTTGCAATACTTAATTAAACCAAAATGTCGTTTTCTAAACTTAAATCTATGCTCCCATTGATTCATTCAATTTGCACTTATTATGTATTATTTTAACAACTCATTTATAACTTTGAATCTATTCCCCAAATTCCACATTTCTATCGTTATATATAATTGAATTCCATCCTATTTAATATTTCAAATATTACGTCATTATCATTAATGAAATAAATATATTGTTAATTATTGCAATTGATTTTCTGTTATAACTTAATATACTAAATATGTGGTAAATCTTAAATACTTGTTCTCATTAACGATTTATTTCTGCTTACAAATTAATGCAATTATTACCTATTTCCATCTTTATCTCCAATTAACGTAAAATGTTATATTCAAATTCCATAAATTTCAATAGATTCAAATTATCATATCTATGAAGAACATTTGCGTTATTATCCATTTATTACCTTAACCTATTCAACGTAACATTTAATTTATATTTAATGCAATGATTTCCAAATCAATTGAATTGAATTAAATATATATGTGTAACAACCCGCATATTTATCGATTTTATATTTAAATATTTTATCGCTAGTCGGATTTTAGTCCGAAAAGCTACTTTTTGCATATGGTCGAATTAGGACTCGGGACCACTCCCATTGCCGTTTGCGACCTTTTTGAGTATAAGCTTCGATATGTTTGGAGAAAGTTGATTTTTGCTACTTTTCACTTTGGGTTTGGTTTGGGCTCAGCCCTATGTTAACTTATGCTCAAATCTGAGCCACTCTTCCCCACTCACCCTCATTCTCTTCTCATTTCAGTCTTCTTAGCATTAATGGTGGGAGAGATTGGAAATTAAAACTCCAAAACCCTAGTTTCTCTTGCAAATCATATTCCTAGCTCCAAACTCAAGAAGAACCCATTGGTAAGCTTCTCTTCTTCTCCAACTTGTTCTTTTACCAATTTCAGAAATTCCTAAACCTAATTTCGGGAATGTTCTTGTTTTTGAGCTTAGATTCAAGCTCAATTGGGTTGTGTTAAAGAGAGGTTGATTCTCCATTTGCTTTCAAGCTTCTTCTTGTTCGATTTTGTGAAAAGGTGAGATTTTTATCTTACATCTATGACTATAATTATCTTTGGTTGTTGGATATGAATTCCTAACACTTCTTCATGTGCATTTGCTCTTGATTTGGATTAGTTTTGTGAATATTCCAATTTTTGGGTTTTTAAGTCAAATTTGTGTGAAAATCCTTTTATGGATGTTTGATCATGCTTTTAGTGATGCACCGAGGAGCATATAGGGTCGGGTTGCCGATTGGCATAAACCCTTAGAGCCAATGTTCGTCCGGTTGCATTTTGGAAGAATTTGCTCTTCATTTGAATAGGCTGAAAAACAGCCCAGGCATGATTCAGTTGACTGAAAACTCTGTTCAGTCGACCGAACCTGGAAACAGAAAGTTTCCAGGCATGATTCAGTCGACTGAAAAACTCTGTACAGTCGACTGAAACTGGAAACAGAAAGTTTCCTGAACCTGGAAAATTTCCATGCACAGGGTCAGTCGACTGAAAACTCTGTTTAGTCGACTGAACCTGCTGTTTGAGTCCAATTTGCCTTTTGGATTGAATTTCCAATTAAATCGGTTCGTGATGATCCTATTTATTGTCATCATTTATTATCATCTTTGATGACTTATTTTCTTTGGGAATTTTAGATATATCCACTTCGTTGGACCCTTTATCGATTTCGTTGGATTTTTATCCACATCTTCGAATGTGATCTTGGTGATTGATTGTTTCTACAATCCCCCTTGTGCTTTGTCACTTTAAAAATATAAACGTTTTCTATACTAGTAGTAAATATCAAAACTCTTTCCTCAAACGATTTTAATACTATTTTAATACCAAATTCGTTTATAAAACCGTTTTCCAATCTATTAGTATATATAAACCTTTACCTCACTCGTATGAGAAATCTAATTAAACGACTTAGTAAAACAAGTGGTATGAAACGCTTGCGTTCACTTTGTTGGTTAATTCTTGGACTTGTTCGATTGAAACTCTTGTGATAATTTCCTAGTGGAAATTTACAGTTTGTTCGTAAATATTTAAGTTAAGCAAGTGGCTATGGGACATGAAGCTAAACTCATATATTTACTAGCTTAGTGTAATTGACATTTCTCGTTGATCATGACGATCATCTTTGTGATTTAGACTAGCAATGTGTGATGTCTCTTTGTCTACGAGGGAGACTAAACCCCGTTTTGTGGAGTTTCGACTCAATTTGTGATGGGGTAGCAACCCATGGTCTTCGGGCCGTTTGTGGAGCTTCGGCTCAATTTGTGATGGTTAGCGACCATGGAATTAGCATTCCGTTTGTGATACACGTGTTGGTGAGCTTTATGCTCCCATTTGTGATAGGCCTCCCCCCTTTGTGATTTTTGGATTTCTTGTGTAGATTTCTAGAATTTGTGTTTCACCAATTTTTCGTGATTTCCATTGATAAGTCTTATCGATATTTGTGCATTGGTGAATTTGTGTGTCATTGACTTTAGTGATTTCTGGATTTCTTGTGTAGTCTTCTGGAATTTGTGCGTCATTGACTTTTGCGATTGACATTGATATTATCGTCAATATTTGTGGTTTGATGAACGAAATAAAGAGTATGACACTTCTTGGATTCTTGTGTAGATTTTGTGATATTGATTAATCTCTTGTTGATTATCAACTACTTATATATCACAGCTTAGCCTTGTGATTATTATGTGTTTAGTCATAACTCTGATTCTATATCGTTTCATCTGATATCTATAGTTAGACTGATCCGTTTATTATTTTCTTATTAAATAATACTCGGGTCAGACCGAGATGTTATAGGTGCTTCTGCTTGAATTCTCTCTTGGGATTGATTTCTCTGACTTTTGGTTAACTACTTAGATTAGTAGTTTTTGTTGTATACATTTGAGATATAGACTCCATAATGTATACTTATTCTTTTGTGTAGTTCATGTAACTATTCTTTTGTGATATTGTGGATCTTTTTAGACCACTACTCTGATATACACTTTCATGTGTAACATTCATATCTATTTCCGCCTTTGTGATATGAATTGTCTGTGACTGAATTGTGTTATGTTTATTTCTATATTTGTTTCCGAAGACCTTTATAGCCACTGTGTAGTAGCTTTGAGTTTGTGTCGGTATGTCGGATTTCCTCTTGAGATGAAAAGTTATATTTTTATCCGGTATATCGGTACTCGCACAAAGCAATTACATAGATGGTCGCTCCTCAACAGCCTTATTCTCCGTGCTAGTTGACAGCATTCACAGTAATGTTCTTTGCTAGCGTGGGTATAGAGGTGGGGCGTCAAAGCTTGGTATCAGAGCGAAACTTCGGAACAATATGGAATATTATAACAAGGATCATTGTCCTAAGTCCATCTTAGGAGTCGTGCTTTAGGATTTAATTCGAGTCTTCGTACCGATTCATCCTATTTTCCTTATGATTCCTTGTTTATCTATCAAGATTGCTTGATATTCAATTTGGTGAATAACCTTTTTCTTCTTCTTCTTTCTTTCTAAAGGAAGAGAAATGTCTAGACCAGGCCGCCCCAGAGCCGTGCCATCTAGCACTCCACCCCAGGATGGAGTTTTTATGACTGCTCAACAGCTTCTTGATTTGGTAACTAATGCTCAAGCAGCTGGAGCTAACCCGGAACCTACTCACCCAAAGTCGGGATTTGCACGCTTGTGCAGCGATTACACCAATTTGGGTGGGGAGCCATTCAAAGGTTCCGAAACTGTTATTGAAGTACAAGCTTGGCTTAGAACATGCGATCGCATCTTTTCGCGCATGAATCTTATTGACCTTCACTGAGTTCAACTGGCCTCTATTATGCTCCGAGAAAGAGCATTGGACTAGTACGAGCTTCTTATTTCTGAGATTAATGAAGCGGATCTCACTTGGGAGAAATTCCGAGAACGCTTCGAGTTGAAATTCGTACCGGAAGCTGAGAAAGTGACATTGGCTTGATGATTTATAGACCTTGTTCAAGGTGAGTCATCCATGACTGATTACGTCGCCTCCTTCGAGTCGCTTTCCAAATATGGGGTTGAATACATCAACACCCCTCTGAAGAAGAAACAGAGATTCGTCTATGGCTTAAACAAAAGTCTCAAGAAGCCATTACTTCTAAAATTACAAGTTTCTTTCGACCAACTCGTTGATATTGCTCTTCGTCTTGAAGAGGCGGATAGGGAGAATGATGTTGAAGTGGTGGGTTCCAGACCAAACTTCAACAATAACAAGAAGAGGCCAAACAAATTTAAAGGTCCTTATCCCAATAAAAAGGGGAAACAAGCAACCTCCGTGGCAAAGACTTCTTTCTTTGGCCATGGGGAATGCTATAATTGTGGTTCGAAGGACCATTATGCGAACAAGTGCCCAAAGTCTCTCTCTTGTCGCTACTGCAAAGTTCCCGGACATGTTATATCTTCATGCCCCAAGCTTCAGGGCAGGAAGGAGGGAAAGCTTAATGTTGCTCAAGCCCCTGGCAACACATCTCCTGGCCAAGGTATTTCTCATTCTATTCTGGACGGAATTATTTTATTTCGTGATCATCCTATTCGAGTTCTTTTTGATACGGGTGCGTCCCATTCTTTTATATCAAAAGAACTTGTTGATACTTTTTCCTTGGATGTTTTGTGTTTAATGACTTCTTTGAGAATCGCGAATCCGGTTGGTGGATCCGCGACAATCAGTTTATTGTGTAAAAATGTCGAGATTATTTTGTGTGATTTTCCTTTCCTAGCCGATTTACATGTCATGCGTTACTTAGGCTATGGAATGATTTTAGGAATGGATTGGCTTAATCGTTATGAAGCTCATATCCTATGTCCTGAGCGGACTATTCATCTTCGACATCCTCAATCTGTTAAGCAGATTTCTATTAATCTTAAAGATTCAGATTCCATCTTGGTTGCATCTTTATATTCTTTAAATCCTCGTGATGACGATGATGACGATGAGGGTGATATTATTTCTCTTATTCACGTCGTTCGTGAATTTTCCGACATATTCGAGCCCGTTTTAGGATTACCACCTAAGCGAGCAATTGAGTTCAGAATTAATCTTATTCCTGGAGCTCAACCTATCACTCGTCCGCCGTATCGTATGTCCAATAAAGAAAACGAGGAGATGCGTAAACAATTATCCGAATTGGAGACGAAGCAATTTATTCTCTCTAGTTCTTCGCCTTGGGGAGCTTCAGCTATTTTTGTGAAGAAATCCGATGGAACACTTAGGCTTTGCGTTGACTACCGCAAGCTTAATGATCTTACTATCAAAAATAAATATCCTTTACCTCGGATTGATGATCTATTCGATCAACTTAGTGGTGCTAGAGTCTTTTTACAATTAGACTTAGCTACTGGATTTCATCAGCTTCGTATTGCAGAGGATAGTATTCCATTGACCTCGTTCCGTACTCGTTATGGATCTTATGAATGGATTGTGATGCCATTCGGGTTAACGAATGCCCCAGCTTATTTCGTTGACTTAATGAATCGAGTTTTTAAAGACTTTTTCGATCGATTTGTTCTCATCATTATTGATGATATTCTTGTGTATTCTAAAACCGAGGAGGAGCATGAAAAACATCTTCGTATTGTGTTGGAAACTCTTAGGAGTAATCAATTAAAGGCAAAATTTTCTAAGTGCCACTTTTGGCAATCTCGTGTGAAGTTTCTCGGTCACATTATTTCCGAATCCGGAATTTCCGTGGATCCTTCAAAGATTGAAGCGATTCAAGATTGGAAGAGACCGGAGAGTGTGACAGAGATTCGTAGTTTTCTTGGATTGGCGGGCTATTACCGTCGTTTTATTAAAGACATTTCTAAGATTGTCGTGCCTCTCACTAGCTTGACGAAGAAAGGTGTTAAATACATTTGGTCGGACAAATGTGAAGCTTCTTTTCAGAAATTAAAGGAACTCCTATCTAATGCTCCTATTCTTGTTATTTCCGAGGGGAATCAAGATTTCGTTGTTTATACCGATGCTAGTCGCGTTGGTTTGGGTGTCGTTCTTATGCAAAGAGAACGTGTTATTGCTTATGCTTCTAGGCAATTGAAGCCTGCCGAGACTAGATATGCCACTCGTGATTTAGAACTCGCGGCTATTGTTTTTGCTCTTCGGATTTGGCGTCATTATCTCTTGGGAGAGAAATTTGTTCTTTACACGGATCATAAGTCTTTGAAATATTTATTCTCCCTAAAGGAACTTAATTTGCGTCAACAGCGTTGGCTCGAGTTCCTTGCTCCTTATGATCTTGATATTCTTTATACCCCCGGTAAGGGTAATCGTGTCGCCGATGCTCTTAGCCGAAACAACAAGCTGTTGTTTCTATGATGATATCCGAATGGAACGATCTCGAGATCTTATCCACTTGTGAGATTCGAGAGCGTGTTCCCGATTTATGTTCATCTCTTGTTTTATGTAGCCTTGAGGCTCATCCTTCTCTTTTGGACCGCATTCTTGAAGCTCAAAGGCTAGATCCCGAATTGGCTCTTCTTGGCCAAAATATTAAGGATAATATTGATATTGAAGGTTTGAAAGACTTTGATATCGATTCTCGTGGTGGCATTCGGAAATTTGGTAGACTTGTCGTGCCAAATATTGGTGATCTTCGTAAAGATATTTTAGAAGATTCTCATCATTCTAAATTTAACATTCATCCCGGTAGTAGTAAAATGTACGCAGATATAAAGCGACTTTATTATTGGGAGGGAATGAAACTTGACATCGCTAACTTCATTAAGAGTTGCATGACTTGCCAACTCGTTAAAGCCGAACATCAAAGGCCCGGTGGGTTATTGCAACCTTTAGAAATTCCTATTTGGAAGTGGGATCAGATTTCCATGGATTTTATAGATGGCCTTCCCCGCTCTCGTTCGGGTCATGATAGCTTATGGGTGATCGTTGATAGACTTACTAAATCCGCCCATTTTATTCCCGTTCGATCTAATCGAACCGTTCCTCTTTTGGCCAAAACCTTTATCAAAGAAATTATTAAATTGCATGGAGTTCCTACTTCTATTGTTAGCGATCGTGATCCATTGTTTACTAGTGGATTTTGGAAGAGTCTTCAAAAAGCGTTAGGAACGAAGCTTAATTTTAGCACCGCTTATCACCCCCAGTCCGATGGACAAACCGAGCGTGTGAATCAAACTCTTGAAGATCTTCTTCGTGCTTGTGTTCTTGATTTTGGTGGAAGTTGGGAAGATCATATTTCGCTTGTTGAATTTTCCTATAATAATAGCTTTCAATCTAGTATTGGCATGGAACCTTTTGAGGCACTCTATGGAAGGCCATGCCGATCCCTTCTTGTTGGCTTGAGGCCGGTGAGAAGCTGATTTTAGGTCCAGATTTTATTCGTGATACCACAGAAAAGATTAATCTTATTCGTCATAGGATGAAAGAAGCCCAGAGTAGACAAAAATCCTATGCCGACAACCGGAGAAGGAAGTTAGAATTTTCTGAGGGAGATCTTGTGTTCATTCGTGTTTCACCTATGAAAGGTGTTGTACGTTTCAGTCGATCGGGAAAATTGGCGCCTCGGTATATTGGGCCATTTCCTATCATTGAACGTATTGGTTCCATGGCTTATCGCCTTTTATTGCCGGCTCAATTTTCTGCTATTCATGACGTGTTTAACGTTTCTCAACTTCGGAAATGTCTTCGAGATTCCGATTCTGTTCTTGAGCCCGGTGTTGTGGAAGAGATTGAAGTTTCGCCTAATTTAACTTATGAGCAACATCCTATTCGTGTCCTTACTTCGGAAGTCCAACGACTTCGAAATAAAGCTGTTCCGCTTGTTAAAGTTCAATGGTCTTCAAATCCTAAGGATTATTCTTGGGAATCTAGAGAGTACATCGAGCGAACACATCCGGACTTACTTCCTCGTGCTCTTTGAGGTGAACTTCTTATTTCAAGTTTCTTTTGTGATTGAATATGCTTTTATGGTTGTTACTTTATGTTCTCTTCTTAAATATTGCGAGGACGCAATTTCTTTAAGGAGGGGAGTCTGTAACAACCCGCATATTTATCGATTTTATATTTAAATATTTTATTTAAATATTTTATCGCTAGTCGGATTTTAGTCCGAAAAGCTACTTTTTGCATACGGTCGAATTAGGACTCGGGACCACTCCCATTGAGTTTAAAATGCCGTTTGCGACCTTTTTGAGTATAAGCTTCGATATGTTTGGAGAAAGTTGGTTTTTGCTACTTTTCACTTTGGGTTTGGTTTGGGCTCAGCCCTATGTTAACTAATGCTCAAATCTGAGCCACTCTTCCCCACTCACCCTCATTCTCTTCTCATTTCAGTCTTCTTAGCATTAATGGTGGGAGAGATTGGAAATTAAAACTCCAAAACCCTAGTTTCTCTTGCAAATCATATTCCTAGCTCCAAACTGAAGAAGAACCCATTGGTAAGCTTCTCTTCTTCTTCTCCAACTTGTTCTCTTACCAATTTCAGAAATTCCTAAACCTAATTTCGGGAATATTCTTGTTTTTGAGCTTAGATTCAAGCTCAATTGGGTTGTGTTGAAGAGAGGTTGATTCTCCATTTGCTTTCAAGCTTCTTCTTGTTCGATTTTGTGAAAAGGTGAGATTTTTATCTCACATCTATGACTATAATTATCTTTGGTTGTTGGGTATGAATTCCTAACACTTCTTCATGTGCATTTGCTCTTGATTTTGATTGGTTTTGTGAATATTCCAATTTTTGGGTTTTTAAGTCAAATTTGTGTGAAAATCCTTTTATGGATGTTTGATCATGGTTTTAGTGATGCACCTAGGAGCATATAGGGCCGGGTTGCCGATTGGCATAAACCCTTAGAGCCAATGTTCGTCCGGTTGCATTTTGGAAGAATTTGCTCTTCATTTGAATAGGCTGAAAAACAGCCCAGGCATGATTCAGTCGACTGAAAACTCTGTTCAGTCGACCGAACCTGGAAACAGAAAGTTTCCAGGCATGATTCAGTCGACTGAAAAACTCTGTACAGTCAACTGAAACTGGAAACAGAAAGTTTCCTGAACCTGGAAAATTTCCAGGCACAGGGTCAGTCGACTGAAAACTCTGTTCAGTCGACTGAACCTGCTGTTTGAGTCCAATTTGCCTTTTTGGATTGAATTTCCAATTTAAATCGGTTCGTGATGATCCCATTTATTGTCATCATTTATTATCATCTTTGATGACTTATTTTCTTTGGGAATTTTAGATATATCCACTTCGATGGACCCTTTATCGATTTCGTTGGATTTTTATTCACATCTTCGAATGTGATCTTGGTGATTGATTGTTTCTACAATCCCCCTTGTGCTTTGTCACTTTAAAAATATAAAGGTTTTCTATACTAGTAGTAAATATCAAAACTCTTTCCTCAAACGATTTCAATACTATTTTAATACCAAATTCGTTTATAAAACCGTTTTCCAATCTATTAGTATATATAAACCTTTACCTCACTCGTATGAGAAATCTAATTAAACGACTTAGTAAAACAAGTGGTATGAAACGCTTGCGTTCACTTTGTTGGTTAATTCTTGGACTTGTTCGATTGAAACTCTTGTGACAATTTCCTAGTGGAAATTTACAGTTTGTTCGTAAATATTTAAGTTAAGCAAGTGGTTATGGGACATGAAGCTAAACTCATATATTTACTAGCTTAGTGTAATTGACACTTCTCGTTGATCATGACGATCATCTTTGTGATTTAGACTAGCAATGTACGATGTCTCTTTGTCTGCGAGGGAGACTAAACCCCGTTTTGTGGAGTTTCGACTCAATTTGTGATGGGGTAGCAACCCATGGTCTTCGGGCCGTTTGTGGAGCTTCGGCTCAATTTGTGATGGTTAGCGACCATGGAATTAGTGTTCCGTTTGTGATACACGTGTTGGTGAGCTTTATGCTCCTGTTTGTGATAGGCCTCCCCCCTTTGTGATTTCTGGATTTCTTGTGTAGATTTCTAGAATTTGTGTTTCACCAATTTTTCGTGATTTCCATTGATAAGTCTTATCGATATTTGTGCATTGGTGAATTTGTGTGTCATTGACTTTAGTGATTTCTGGATTTCTTGTGTAGTCTTCTGGAATTTGTGCGTCATTGACTTTTGCGATTGACATTGATATTATCGTTAATATTTGTGGTTTGATGAACGAAATAAAGAGTATGACACTTCTTGGATTCTTGTGTAGATTTTGTGATATTGATTAATCTCTTGTTGATTATCAACTACTTATATATCACAGCTTGGCCTTGTGATTATTATGTGTTTAGTCATAACTCTGATTCTATATCGTTTCATCTGACATCTATAGTTAGACTGATCCGTTTATTATTTTCTTATTAAATAATACTCGGGTCAAACCGAGATGTTACAGGTGCTTCTGCTTGACTTCTCTCTTGGGATTGATTTCTCTGACTTTTGGTTAACTACTTAGATTAGTAGTTTTTGTTGTATACATTTGAGATATAGACTCCATAATGTATACTTATTCTTTTGTGTAGTTCATGTAACTATTCTTTTGTGATATTGTGGATCTTTTTAGACCACTACTCTGATATACACTTTCATGTGTAATATTCATATCTATTTCCGCCTTTGTGATATGAATTGTCAGTGACTGAATTGTGTTATGTTTATTTCTATATTTGTTTCCGAAGACCTTTATAGCCACTGTGTAGTAGCTTTGAGTTTGTGTCGGTATGTCGGATTTCCTCTTGAGATGAAAAGTTATATTTTTATCCGGTATATCGGTACTCGCACAAAGCAATTACATAGATGGTCGCTCCTCAACAGCCTTATTCTCCGTGCTATTGACAGCATTCACAGTAATGTTCTTGGCTAGCGTGGGTATAGAGGTGGGGCGTCACAATATGTATCACTCATAATAACTTGTGGTCACAACTCTTGATCACCATTAATAAGTTTATTATTTACAATCCAATAATCGCCATTCTATATATATATACGAATTAACTAATTCAATATTTCCATTTCGTTTTTCTATCCTAAATTTATTACTAAGTGTATTTACTCCATTCCAACAAGTTGGAATTCCATTTTTACTATACAATCATTTCCCTATTCACTTTTATTACTAACCCATCATCATTGCATTTATTGTCTTTTATTGATTTAATCAATTTACCCCATATTCCCTTAAACTCATACTAACGAAACATTCAATTCTATTTATCTCATAAACTCCATTTCATAAATCTACCTGCAATTTCTACCTAGAAATAAGGTTACATTTCCGTTGAAAGTACATTTACATCTTACGTTACTACATTAATAGTTAGTAACGTTTATATCATCAACCATCACTTATGAATAATTAGCGTTTCCTATTTATTTTGTTACATTCACTTATATTCATTTATGAATAAATTGGTATTCCCTTTAACCTATTAATTACTAACTTTAATTATTGCAATTCATTTATCTAACATAAATTTTGAATCTATTTCCAAATTTTCATATTTCAATTAATTAACACCTTACAATAGTTTACAAATAAAAGGGATTGTACTAATTACATTATTTATTTTCTTGCATTACTTTATTACCTCCGTTTATATTCAATTTCCGTAAATCAATATTTTATTCCATTGACAAATTCAATACTTGCAACAATTTCCAATATTACTGTTAATTGCAATATATAATTTAATTTGCAAATTTTAATTACCTTTGATACATCAAATTTCAATATTTTCTTTCATATAAATTAATAAGATTTTTATTTCTTTCTAAATTTTAAAAAAAAAATCCTATTAATTTAATTCATTTCAAACATCGAATTTACGCGGGTCGTTACATTGATCCTAGAACATGCACATGTTTTTTTTTTTGAAAACTGGAATAAACTTGGAAAACAGGAAAGCTTGCTTTGATTTTGTTTTAAATGCTTTGATGATCTTTAAAAACTGAGATGATTCAAGACTTGATTGATGCAAGTTTTCTTGTTTGAAGTTTTGAAAGAAAAGTTGTAGGCTCGATATTCGAGAAGGTTACAGGCTTCTGAAAAATACTTACAGGTTTGGCTTAGATTTTGGAAGATGATTACAGGGTTTTAGTTTTGAACTTGAGAAAAGTTTGTTGTGTTTTGATTTTGGTTTGAGGGATTGATTACAAGCTTTGTTTTTGAGGATTTCTGGTTGTATATAAAACTTTTTACAGGCTTGACTTTTGATTAGAGAAAGAGTTTTGCAGGTTGCACTTTGTTTTTGAAAAGAGAAAATGAAAAAAGAAATGAAGAAGAAGATAGGAATTTAAACAGACTTTAATTTGATTTATTAAAATTTAAAGAAAACGAAACAATTTATGACACTTGTCTATTACCTTATTTAATATGCTAACACATGTTATTTAAGAAGTTTATAACTTAACACTTGTAATAACTTATTTTTATATTATTTTTAAAAGGATTTAAAAACTTTTATATTAATTTCCTTATTAATTAGTATATTTTTAAATTACTAAATGTTTTCTTAATTTTATATAAATAAAACCTTTAAAAGAAAATTAAATAAAAACCAATAATATTTTAAATAAATCATATATAGGATATCTAATCCATTTTAAAATGAAAATGTTAAGCTTTGGTATTTATTTAATGTTAAATAAATATTTTCTAAATTTATATAAATAAATTTCCTTTAAAGAAATAATGCAAAACAAATCTTATTTTAATAAAAACCACATCCATAATTTTTATATGCAAAATATTTTCAAGATATATATCCTTTAAATTCAAATCTAAATCCAAATTCAAATTCAATTTGAAATCCAACTTAAAAATCAACTCAAATATATTTATATTTAAATAAATACATTGTTAAATTTGAAATTAATTATTCTATTTAAAATCAACTTAAATACATAAATATACATATTCATTTAAACAACACGTTATTAAATTTGTAAATAATTATAATTTTACCACTATTTAAATAGCTTTGAAAAATATTAAATTGAATTTAATCATAGCTTCAAATCGTACTATATACATTCATTTATATTACAATTTGAAAACATTTCTTTTAATGATTTGAATCTAGGACTTCCTATTTACAATATATATACACCAATATATGCATATATTATAAATATAAAACAATTTTATTAGCTTTTAAAAGATGAAATTTACTAATTAAATATTATTAATTAAGAGATTATCATATTTTAAATTCCCTTGAAATTCCGGAATATCACAATTATTATCTTTTTAATTCATAATACAAATTAACCTTTTTAAAATAATTCTACCATAACTAATTTAATAAATATTTACCTTTAAAATTTCAAACAACTTAAATAATTCTCAAAAACATTCTTTTAAAACAACTTTAAACTTTTTAATTTAAATTAAAAATCTGCTTAAAAACGTACTTGGCTTTTAAGAGAAATATACTTTCCTTTCACACCTTTAAAAATAAACCAATATTTATTTTTAAAACAAATTACCCATTACTTTATAAATTCTCTTCCTGAATTTATACTTTCAAATATCCACTAATATCTTATTTTACTTTATGAACTCAATTTATAAATTCTGTAGTCTCATTCTCCTTTTATAACACAGTTTCAAACACTAAATCGATTTCCAAATCGATTTCCAAAATCAACTCCATTTTTAAAACAAATTCCTTTACTTACTTAAATTTATTTTAAATTCTATTATCTCCATATTTACTTTTCCAAATTCACTATCCAAATACTTTTAAACTGAATTATCCACTTTTCCAAATTCAATCTTTAACTTATCCAAATTCACTATAATTATTTACAATAAAAAATTCCTTTTATATTTCCTTTAAAAAATCCAAACTTTATCTATATCTTTCATTCTCTCAAATACTAATATATATGCAACCAAGCCATAGCATTCAATAATTACAGTTTCTAATATAATCAATATAATCATCACAGATTATCACATAAATCACGTTGCTGAATATAAAATAAATTCAACGTTTTGAGAAATCCAGTTGGATCCCTCCAACTTATTTCCCTACATCCAAAGATGTTAGCACTATATAAAATACCATTTCCACTTCGAGGTGGAATATCGCGTTATAAAGGATCATCCACTATTATGCGAGGCGCATAGGGTCTCATCCGCTATATAATGCGAAAAATCAATCACTCCAATATACACACACACACACACACACACACACACACACACACACACATACTACTATATATACTATCACATCCAAGCTGATAATAAAATTATCCTTTCAAGCAAACAACCAATAATTTAAATTTAACTATTTAAATTTAAAGGGTAATCCATATGAGTGAAATTAACTCACCTTTGATTTTTGATTTTCAATCCATTCCTTCTCGATTTGTTTCTCAATGATTTTAGACCCTGTATAAATATTTATACAATTTATTAATATTCGAAATAATCGAATGATCAATTTCCTTTTAATAAATTTAATCATCTAGTAATTTTATTTAACTAATTTCTCTTTTTTATAAAATATTTTAGCAACTAAACTAATTATATAAGTTTGTTAAACCATTTTTCACCAAATCCATTATTTAAAATAAACTAGCAAATTTAAAAATGGTATATGTATATTTATTTTCCTTTAAACTACCTATATATACTCATAAAAATATTCTACATAGATTTCATAAAATCTACTTTATATAAATTCTTATTATTATTTTTCCCAAAATCTATAATAATTTCTATTTTACCTATATATTAAAGAAATACTTATATATTAATTTTCTGTAAAATAAAATAAGATTTCCTTTACTATAAAAAGCTTCTTTTTACACTTACTATAAATAAATTTCCCTACATATCCATACACTAATATATAAATTTAAAACTATATACCTTACCGCAATTTCCTAATATATATATATACATATAAAATTTTAAATTTAATTTAATTGGAAAATTATAAAAACAAAAGCCAAATACCTAAACTGCCCAGAATCTTCCATCACTGCGAACCCAGGCTCTGACCACCTCACGACCAACCTCTCGCGATCTCCATTGCGACCAATCTTCAATGCTGCGCTCGAGCCTCTCGACATCCACGACGATACCCAAAGTCGACTGCGCTTATCATGTCTTCCACCAGAAATTATTGTGCCACTCGAAATCAAACGTACCGCCTCGACCTTCGGCCATCAACGCTGATCAAATCATTTGCCTAACCCCCGCGATCTCCACCATACGCGGTGCTCCCCAAATACAACCGAATGCGGGCCCAATAATTCGACGACCAATCTCGACAATCGCCGAGCTTCGCGAATGAAATGGATTTCGCGAATCTATTTGGGGTGCGATTTGAATTCCACAGCCACCATTTATTTTGTATACAAACAAATTTGTTGATATGAATTTTAAAGAAAACGAACAATTTTTATTTGGGAAAAAGAAACCGTTGTTCCGCCCTTAAAATCCTTTTCTTTGTCCGTTTTTTTTATATTTCAAAGAGAAAGGGGAACGCGTGTTAACAGGGTGGACACAGGTTTCACTTGGGGGACACGTGTTCTAAGGTTATCAACGAGTTAAATTTTAGAATATATATATATATATATATATATATATATATATTTGATTTTAAATTCAAATTCAGATCATCTCGAAAAATGCAACTTACAATCTCGAACCCCTATCGAGGCGTGCCGCTAGGCATTTTATAATGTTATATGCCAATTTTGAATGCAATGGAAAAGGTTTCGTGTCCAAATTCGATCGTATGGAGAAGATAGCTTTTTGGACCAGTTATTGTATTGAACTTTTGATAAAGATTTCAGCGCGTTTATCTACCGTATGGTCACACGACAATTCCAAACACTATGAAAATTGAAATCCAGTAATAATACACTATTATGGATCCAATAGAACTGGTTTCGTTTAAATCTGAGACTGTTCCTTTGGAAGGCTATTTCTAAATATCATTTTAAACAATATATTTTTAAAACTGAGCAAAACACTTTTAAATTCAATTCTATCACATTTATTATCTTCAGTATTGCCAATATAATTTTTATAAGCCTTAGAAATATTTCAAATAAGCTTAAAAACTCAACATTTAATATTTTGTCCAAATCCCATTAATTAAATTTAATTAATTTAATTATTAAATAAATGGAGATACTTGAAATTCAAGCTAAATTAACTTTCAAATATTTAAAATCAATTAAATATTTCAATTTCAAATATCCAGAAATTCCGGGTCATCACACGCCTCCCCCTTTAAAAGAATTTCATCCTCGAAATTACTAGTTAAGAGGAATGGTCCAATACCCGTTAACTATTAACCCACAACCAAGCAGTTTTTAAAAACACCTCAAATAATCTTTTTATTAAAGACACACTGCCACCCTTACTAACTTTCCAAACTCTTCCATAGTTTCCAAAAAATATCTCTTGCTCAACCATTTTAAATTTTAATTTAAAACCAAACTTGAAACTATCAAAATTTCTCAAAATTTTCTAACTCCCTAAATTTTCAAAAAATTTCGCCAATTTGCACGGCTAGATCGGTACAACTACAAAATGCCTCTATGGGCCCTCAGATTTCAAAAGAAAAAAAAAAACGGCTAGACCAGAAAACCATCAAATTTCATACAGAAATTTAAATACATACTTTTTTACCGAGTAATTCAATTTATCTTCGAAAATTCAAAAATTCCGATTTCCATTTTATTTTTAATACCTGTATATCCTACTTAGAAATAATATCCAATTACAGATTTCAAAATCATTTTATACATTTCTTGACAAAATTTTCAATATCCATTTCATTCAAGCCCGTATGATGTACTTATATTATCCGTACGCAATATCAAAATCGATCGCTCACTCGATCACACAATCTCACTTCCAAACTAGTATCATTCACCCGACTTCCTAGTGCGGACTCAGATCTGGTTTCTTGATCAGAAACTGGCATTCTCCTTGCTTAGCTGCAAACTATGATAGAGAATTTTCAAAATCAATTAAAAATCCATATCCAGAGTTCGCCGTCGAAAATCGAGCGAAAAATCCCAACTCGGATCGGTATAACTACCTCGAAATCCTGTGCTCGAATTTTGGATCGAATCGCTATGCGAATAAAATAATATATGTACATCCTATGTATTTTGCCCAGTTAATTATTAACTATATCAATTCTCTTTTATTCACGTTTATTTTGATTTCTATTCACTTATTCTCAATTATCATCTCACACACTTCTATTAGTTCTTCATTCAAATATTAACTTAGAATATCATCCTAATATCAAATCTACTTAAGAATTTCACCATCCATTTCCCAAGTTCAATATAAATATTTTATAAACTTCTTATGTTTATTTCACTTCACCACTTAAGCTTCATACCCATTTTATTCAATTTCCATTTGAATTCAATTTACCTTATTATTCTCAAAAAAATTCAATTTTGAATCTTTCTGTTTGATTCTCAATCAAATCTAATTCCCAGCCTTTTCTTTTACTTTGCCCAACTCAACCAATTTTACTTTGCTTAACACGATTCAAATTGAATTTTAATATTCAATTTCAATTCATTGACTTACCCACTTAAATTAATTAGCTTACTTACTAATTTTTGTTTCAATTTATTTACTTACAAATGTAAATTCATTTGTACATTCACAAATTTATTTCCAACTAATAATTTTTTATTTAAGTAACCATTTCTCTTAGTCTACTTAGTCTTTTCTTTTCATTCACTTTTACTTAACTAGATTTAATTACACTCCAATTCAATTCAAATTTTTAAACTTCTATAGGTTTTCCAAATTTAATTATATTTCATTCACTAATCTTTTTACTTCATTTAATTAGTTTACTTCACTAGCTTATTTTGTTTCCATACTTATTTTAATTTAACTCTTCTTCAAGTTAAATTTTCTATTCTAGAAAATCTAAAATTTTACTAGTTACCAAATCCATTTATATTACCATAACATGTTTAAACTTCCAGAGTTTAAACCATTCAAAATCAAATTTGAAAACATATATATCCAAGTCAACTATTCTTTGAATCTCAAAACCAAACCCCGTTTCGCTAACCATTCCAATGTAAAACAATTTGGCAGCAATTTCTCTCTTGGAAACTCGAAAATGAACATCGATGATGTTGCAGTCATCACCGAAGTTATTATCCAGCGGCTGAATAGAGTTTAGTGCTTTTATCACTTAAAAACCCTTCAAATATTTTTAAATTCCAAATCTCTTCATATTTCCAAATCCAATTCGAAAATACTTCAGAAATAATATCACTATTATTTCTCAAAAATCTTTGAAAACCTTTTCCAAACCAAAGGAATTTATACTTTGCACCAAAATTTCAAATTTCAAATTCTTCAACTCATATTCAAAAATTACTCTACAATTTTATTTCAATTTACAGCTTACGTTTAAAATCTACATTTCAAATTCCATTTTATTATATAATTAACAGTTCTTATTCAATTTCCACTTAACAATGACAATAATTTAGTATTATCATCTTCTAATAACCAAGAAAACATATAACTATAAAAATTTATGGAAAATTATTTCTTTTATATACAAAAATAATTTGGGTAAAATTATTTCATTTACCTTATTTTAAAACAATACTGTGTCAGTTTACCATGTTCAAGAGTTTATCGATGACATGGCGTCCCTTACATCGACCAGAGTCCATAAACACTCAACCGATAAGTCAACACAATATAAAAACAAATTTTATATTCACTAACAAATATGCACTCATATCTGTTAATACTCTCAACTCATTCTAGAGTACTACGGACTCTATTTTAATGAGTAATCCCCAACAGAGCCAAGGTTCTCGCTTAACCTTCAGCTCTAATACCAATCTTTAATGACCCGAATTTTCGACGCTCGAAAATCGACATCAATGCGTCCACTATATTAAATGCCGAAGAATCGAATGCCGGAAAAGCGGTCCATTAGGGTTAAAGAAGAAAGAGGTAGAAGAAGAATTAGAAAACAGTATCAAAATCTCACTATCGCAGCGAAACAAATATAATAGATAATGACTAATCTTTAAAAATAAGAAAGGACTATATCTATTCCTACATTACATCATCAGAGTACAACAAAAATTCGTAACACACAACTGGACAGTTATCATAACCTGTCCTCTCAAAAAAGACTATTCAGTTAATCATATACAGCTGGATATTCATCATATATGTGTGATATGTCTCGTCATCAAGCTCATCTCCTAATTCCACAACATGCTATCATTATCCATAATACTCGGTCTGACCCGAGCATTATAGTTAAATAACATCCGAGTCAGTCTGGAAAACTGGTATGAGAAAACAGACTCAATTGGATTATTAAAGTTTCGAAAATCCTTTTGAAAATAAAGGTATCTCGTAAGACCGCGCCACATACAAACATGCCGAGTTTTTACCTTACGATAACCAAAACGTTCCTTATAAAATGCTCTGATATTATAGTAGTGTCTATATACAAATGCTTATTCAAATAGCCGAAATTATTACATTATTAAATTCCAGCAATATTAGCCACAAAATGGGTTCTGCAAACAAAACCGTAAAGGCACGTAAGGAGAATGGATTTCCATCAATGGCAGGGCTACTTGGGTACCGCCCGTCATAGTACGTGGTCTAGATCACCATACCGAGGATCTACCCTGATCTTCTGCTACACAAGACCGGAGCTACCCTTTACGGGATAGTAGGAATAAGTTCACCCCGCGGTTGGGATCAACAACTGCCCACACAGCCGAAATAAAGGGACATCTAGACAGGGTTGACCTTACCATAACTGATTGCCAGCTAATTAGCCTTGTGTGCACATCCTCTATTTTAGCCATTCCCGATTGACGAGGCTCGAGGCTATGCGTTACCTTTCTAGCACGCATTCACTTAGAATGCTCATCGTCCTCCTGACAATGTTCTGAAAGCATTTGTCCATACAAGTCCGTTCCGGGTTCGAACGGAACCGAAGCACTACTCCTACTACGTCCATTTTGGAATCACCCTTAGGATTAGTAGCGATTAGCCATTGCACTTCGCTGCTCCATCTTCGACTCCAAGCTCTTATCTTCCCCACGAAAATGTTCAAACTGGATCGAAGTGGTTTTCGGGAAATTAATCCCGATCCCGGTCTCTTCGAAATGATCAGCGCTTTGGCCAAATATTGATAATCGGTCATTTATCTATCATATAACATCCACATATAACATCCACATACAACAATATGCCTTAATAATTTTCCAAAATTATTTATTATTCAAAATATCTTCGCAAGATTCCTTCTACATTTCAATCCTTTGAAAGCAGTTTCAAAATCACTTTCTCTTGCGGAATAAATTCCAAATATTGTTTATTTCTACTGAAAATCACCAAGTCTAAATACTTTAGATTTTTAAAATAATTTAAGTCACTTTATTCTAAAAATTTTCTATAGAACATTTAAATTAAAACTACTTAAACACTTTATTCAAAAATATATATTTTAGAAATATTTAAAATATAACTACTTAAAACACTTTATTTGAAATACTAGTTATGAAATTTTATACTAATTTCTCATGTAAAACTAAAGGCAAAACTAATTTTAAAATAAAAGTTACGAATTCTATACCAGTTTTCAAATAAAACTTTGACCAACTATCTTTAAAATAAAACTATTTTATATAACTTAAATATTAATTATTATCTTTTTAATTCATAATACCAATTAACCTTTTAAAAAATTCTACTATAACTAATTTAATAAATATTTACCTTTAAAATTTCAAACAACTTATGCAATTCTCAAAAACATTCTTTTAAAACAACTTTTAACTTTTAAATTAAACTTAAAAATCTGCTTGAAATCGTACTTGGCTTTTCAGAGAAATATACTTTTCTTTCACACCTTTAAAAATAAACCAATAGTTATTTTAAAATAAATTACCCGTTCTTTTATAAATTCCCTTCCTAAATTTATACTTCTAAATATCCACTGATACCTTATTTTACTTTATGAACCCAATTTATAAATTCTATAGTTTCATTCTCGTTTTAAAACACAATTTCAAACACTAAATCAATTCCTAAATCAATTTCCAAAATCAACTCCATTTTTAAAATAAATTCTTTTACTTACTTAAATTTATTTTAAAATCTATTAACTCCACATTTACTTAGATATTTATGATTTAAAAATATAGATTTAAAACTGAACTATCCACTTTTCCAAATTCAATCTTTAAATTACCGAAATTCACTATAATTATTTAAATGAAAATTTCCCTTTATATTTCCTTTAAAAATCCAAATTTCCAAAATAATCAATATAATCATCATAAATTATCACTCAAATCACATTGCTGAATATAAAATAAATTCAAAGTTTTGAGGAACCCAGTTGGATCACTCCAACATGTTTCCTTGCATCCACAGATGTTAGCACAATATAAAATACCAATTCCACTTCGAGGTGGAATATCGCGGTATAAAGGGTCATCCACTATCATGCGATGCGCGTAGGGTCTCATCCGCTATATAATGCGGAAAATCAATTGCTCCAATATATATATATATACACACACACACATATATATACACACATACATACATACATACTACTATATATACTATCACATCCAAGCTCATAATAAAATTATCCATTCAAGCAAACAACCAATAATTTAAATTTAACTATTTAAATTTAAAAGGGTAATCCATATGAGTGAGATTAACTCACCATTGATTTTTGATTTGCAATCCATTCCTTCTCGATTTGTTTCTCCATGATTTTAGACCTTGTATAAATATTTATACAATTTATTAATAATCGAAATAATTGAATAATCAATTTTGTTTTAATAAATTTAATTATCTAGCAATTAGATTTTAAACTAATTTATCTTTTTTTATAAAATATTTTAGCAACTACACCAATTAAATAAGTTAGTTAAACCATTTTTCACCAAATCCATTATTTAAATTAAACTAGCAAATTTAAAATAGTTATATGTATATTTTTTTTCTTTAAAACTACCTATATATACTCATAAAAATATTCTATATAGATTTTATAAAATCTACTTTATATAAATTCTTATTATTATTTTTCCCAAAATCTATATTAATTTCTTTTTTACCGATATTAAAGATATACTTATATATTTTTTCTGCAAAAATTAAAATAAGATTTCCTTTACTATAAAAAGCTTCTTTTTACATCTTACTGTAAATAAATTTTCCTGCACATCCATACACTAATATATAAATTTAAAACCATATACCTTACTGCAAATTCCCTAATGTATATACATATAAAATTTTAAATTTAATTTAATTGAAAAAAAATAAAAACAAAAGCCAAATACCTAAACTGTCCAGAATCTTCCCATCATTGCGATCTCAGGCTCTACCACCTCACAGCCAACCTCTCGCAATCTCCATTACGACCAATCTTCAATACTATGCTCGAGCCTCTCGACATCCACGTCGATAACCAAAGTCAACTGCACCTATCATCTCTACCACCAAAAAATGTCACGCCATTCGAAGTCAAACGCGCCGCCTCCACCTTCGGTTATCAACACCGATCAAATCGTCTCCCTAACCCTCGCGATCTCCATCATCCGTGATGCTCCCCAACTACGACCAGATGCGGCCCTAATAATTTGTCGACCAATCTCGATAATCTCCGAGCTTCACAAATAAAATTGATTTCTCGAATTGATTTGGGGTGCGATTTGAATTCCATAGCCACCATTTATTTTGTATACGAACGAATTTGTTGACATGAATTTTTAAAGAAAACAAACAATTTTTATTTAGGAAAAAGAAACTGTCGTTCCGCCCTTAAAATCCTCTTCTTCATTCATTTTATTATTTTTTTATATTTCAAAGAGAAAGGGGAATGCGTATTAACAGGGTGGATACGCGTTTCACTAGGAAGACATGTGTTCTAAGGTTATCAACGAGTTAAATTTGTGAATATATATATTAGATTTCTAATTCAAATTCAGATCATCTCGAAAAATGCAACTTACAATCTTGAACCCCTATCAAGGCATGCCGCTAAGCGTTTTATAGTGTTGTAAGCCTATTCTGAATGCAATGGAAATGGTTTCGAGTATAAATTCGATCATATGGAGAAGATAGCTTTTTGAACTAGTTATTGTATTCAATTTTCGATAAAGATTTCAGTGCATTTATCTACCGTACGATCGCATGACAAATCCAAACACTACGAAAATTGTACTCCGATAATAATCTACTATTACGGACCAAATGGAACTGGTTTCGTCAAAATCTGAGACTGTGCCTCAGAAGGCTATTTTTAAATATCATTTTAAACAATATAATTTTAAAACTGTGAAAACACTTTTAAATTCGATTCTATTATATTTATTATCTTCAGTATTGCCAATATAAATTTTATAAGCCTTAGAAATATTTTAAATAAGCTTAAAAACTCAACATTTAATATTTTGCCCAATTCCCAGTAATTAAATTCAATTAATTTAATGATTAAATAAATGGAGATATTTGAAATTCAAGCTAAACTAACTTTCAAATATTTAAAATCAATTAAATATTTCAATTTCAAATATCTAGATATACCGGGTCATCACACGAATCCTCTCTTGAATTGTGCTTTAATTCCACTCCACTCAACTATAGTCACTTGATGGACGTCATGCCATAATTTGACTATAATTAAAGCGAAGCTTTTATATTGAAGATTGATGGTATTCTCAAGTCTAGTGAACTGTGTAAATTAGTGACATTGATATTTTTTGTTTGACCATACTTATATTAACCAATAGGAAATTATCAAGTGAAACGTTTCATAGTTATCCATTAACTATCAGTAGGTAACCTTCAGTACCCCGGCAGTCATGAATAATACACCGTCCAACAATATTAGAGCGTTACGTGCTCTAACCTCAGTGGATACACTGATAGCCAGTCTCGATGCATCTTGACTAGGAACGTTTAAAATGATGTATTTTATAATATTGAGGTACAATACTCATGGTTACCACTATTTGTAATTGTTATCGCAACACACCATTTACGGATTTTGTATTAAATATACTTTTAATTTAATTAATTAATTAATATAACACATAATATCAAGTACAAAATAGAAAGAAAACACCGTATATTACAAATAATTTCGTCTAATAACATGGAGTATACGGCTATTTAAGGGCAACCTAATGCCATTATATCTTCGGATTAACACTAACACGTCTTTATTATCTTTTTATGGATCTGAACTAAAAAATTTAACATGTACAATATCAAAAAAAAGTAATAGACACATAGGTTTAAAATATTCAAAATAATATAATATAAATAAATCTCAGAGCCAAAGAACACAGCGGAATAATGTACATCATACACATAATAAAATATGATACTATAAAATATCAATAATTGACCCACATAATATATACATCGCATCCGAAATACTATAACAGGTACACAGAGACTACTAAATAATATATAGGGCATGTCCACTTAAATGTCAATATATACAATAATGAAGTACATTGAAAAAATCAAAATAGTGTACTCCAGTGTTAGCACAAAAATCCAAAAGTTAATGACTCCCTATACTTATAGAGTCTTGGCCTTGACGGAGTATTTTAAAATAAATGGGTCGTACCAAATAAAAAGGTGAGATACTAATATCATAAATATATAAATTAACTAATAAATAAGCAAAAATATGTTTGAAACCAAATAATCATAATCAGGCATATTAAACAAAAATACCATGTCACAAATCCATATCAAGTCATAATGGACTATTGTAACAACCCGAAATTTAACCCATAATAATTAATTCGTTAATTAACTAAATAATAAAATAACTTTGTGAAATTATCAGAATTTAACCATGGGAGTTGCACCATTGTGGTTGTGGTAATTTTCTGGTGAATTTCCATATATAGAATGTCAGAACCAAGCTAATACGAGCAAGATATGAGACAAACAAGAAAACGAAAAGATATATATATATATATATATATATATATATATATATATATGTATGTACATGGGAAACTCTATTTGGACACAAAATAGAGACACAATTGGTGACAAAAAGAATCTCCAGCATTGGATTGCCCCCTAAATTCCACATTTTCCATAAAGATAAAAAAAATCCAATGGTACGGATCTTTTGTGTCACCATTTTGTGTTTAATTTTGTGTTCAAATAGTCGGCCCATATATATATAGCCAGGTCGACCGGCCGGTCGGCCTGGACAAGGGGGCGGTCGATTGCCCGGTTGATCGCCCGGTCAACCCGCTTCAGGTGAAGGAACGAAGAATCGTTCCTTCATTTCAGTTGTTCCATCGAACCTTTACACGTCATTTGCATCCTTTCTTTCAGTTTGGTCCTTTCAGTTTTGCATCCGATGGCTCCTGCTCAGCCTATGACGTGGTTGCATCCTATTCAATCTCCAAATCTAATGGTCCAAGATCCACTTCCGCACCTATAAATAAACCCCTAGACCTAACACTTTTTATCATTATAGGTTTTCTCCAATTGGATTCACCATTCTAGGAAGGACCCTGAACAGAATAATTTTTACAAAGGAGAAAATCGTTATAAATTAAATTATTTTACAACTCCAAGTGGATCTGGGAAGACCAAAGGAAAAGCTTAGGACCGGAGGTGAGTGATTGTAATTATTTTATGATTTCTTTATGTAATTTAAAATAATAGGGTTTACAATAGTTGTAGTTTTACTACGATTTTTGGAATAGCCTTTTCAGTAATATATTTACAGTTTTTTTAAATTATTTTCAGTCAATTACCTTTTAGCTATTCTTTTCAGTAATTTTGGTTTATTTCTATTAAGCATGGCTTTTTATTGATTTACAGTTTATTTTCAATATTTAATTTTATTTAATGTTATTTACATCTTTTTTAATGTTTTGGATTTTATGCAAGCGTCTATTCTCTTCATCCCCATTTTTCTACGCGTATGGATTAGAATAAGTTAAACGCGAATACAGATTATATAAGTAAGAATATAGAATGAAGAAAATAAGAAGTAAATTATAAAGACTACAATAAATAATTGGATTATACTGTAATATGTAATGGAATTGGACTTAAATTACACCTAATTATAATTAGAATTGGACTAATTAAATATAATTGGCATAGCTATAACTTAGAATTACAACTAAATAGAGTAAAAGATGAAAGAAGCTTATTCTCACACTTAGACCTTGGGTTAAGTAATAAGCATGATTATAGCGCGGGTTATAATAAGAAATGGAACAGAATGAGGCTTATTTTAAGATTTATCATAAATTAATAAGCAAAGATGATAGGGATAAATTGTATAAGGATTATTTAAAATAATTTATCTAAGTTAATAAGCAAAGATGAAAGTAGAACATGTACCAAATAGCATTCCCTATTAGCCGTAAGTGAGACGAGGGCTCGCTTATGCTAAGAATGGTAGTAATTGGTCAAATAAATGCCCAAATCATGAGGGATTTGGATAAGGGACACGACTAGATATTGTTTGTATGAAGGGACAATACCAACAACATTGCACCTATTTTCTATGGACACACGGTGATCTTACGTTAGGCTGAAGTGGGATGAGGGGCACGCTTATGCTGGATGTTGAGATTATAAGAAGACCCAATAGGCGAAGAAAAAGGTAGCATAGGCATGGTGGTAGTTACACGTGCAACTTCCATTCGACCGCTCAGTAATAGCTATGAGTTCCCAGCGCTTAGTATGAGTGTCTTTCGTAGACATCATTGCCTTCTATGTAGGGAGCTATATATGTCGTCTGAATCCATAGTAGTTGCTCTATGTATCTTTCGTAGATACTATTGGCTGATGTATAAGGAGTTATATAGTGGATGGTCCGTAGTAAGGCTTATGGAGTAGCAGGCCAGTCAAAAAGGGTAGAAGTGGGGTCACATCCTAATTACAAGATTAGGAATTCAGCCTAATTAAAGCAGAAGTCAAGGACAAGTGCAAGCGATCAAAATTAACCTATCTTATAAATTGAGTAATGTTTAATCGTACTTATTTCCAATTTATCTCTTCCCTATTTTCTTTATTATCCTTACTTATGCTAAAATTGTTGTGAGTCTATTACTTTATCTTGCCTAAAGACTCTAGTAATTACTATCATTCACCAGACTTTTAGTCTGACCCACTCCTCTAAATTCCCCATTCCCCCCTTAGGAAATCAAAGGAGAAGTCATTAGATTACTGCAGCATAGAGTTTTATTAGAGGAGATTTCTTCTGTGTATTTTTTTTAATTTTAGCTTTATTTTTTTGTGTGTACTGGCTTATTATGAGGGATATTATGTACTCTGATTTTGAGACTATTAATTTTTATTTCATAAGTAATGATGGGTTTTGAGATATGGATGTTGTATTTAGCGTTTGACTTATTTATGAAGTAATTATCAAACTTTGTTTTAATTAAGTTATTATTTTAGTTTCCACTGTTTTTACCTATTTTTATCTTGTGGATCTTAGTCTCTATTAGCTTCAGTTATACCTACAACGCACCACGCCTTTAATGTGTCCTTTTGGGCATACTAAGGGGTGTGGGGTGTTTCACTTGGTATCAGAGCCTAAGGTTACATGGTTCCTAAAAATTTAATTTTAAGAAATAAAATGTTTTCCAAAATAACTTGTTTTAAAAGTAGTTTTCAAAAGAAAAAAAAATCTTAGAAATAGTTTTTGATTATAAAAGAGTTTCTATAAAAATCCCCTCAAAGTTCAGCTCAACCTTCTTTCGATTCTTTCAAACCTAATTTTTCTTTTCTTTGCACAGTATGGCTGACTAATTCCGTAGAGTTAAGGTACTAGAGGTGCAAGGGCTAGCGCCCAATACAACGTCGGTAGGTGGAAGTCCCTTTAATATACCTACACCAACCGATTTTTCTAAGCTATGCAAGGGCTTCACTAGCATAGGAGGCAGAAAGTTTTCTGGCATGATGGATTTCAAGGAGACACAAGCTAGGTTGGAAGATATAGAGCGAGAGTTTAGGCGGTTTGGTTTGGAGGACCGATAGAGTGGTCAACCTATATCTTGGCAGTTGGAAGTAGAGCTTAAGAGATTCCGACAAGCTCTAAGAAGCCATGGTGGAAATGCAAGAAGGATAAGAGGAAAAGGGAAGGCCCTCAGTAGCGAATCAAGAAAAGTAGGAGATGTAACTGTTGTAGAATGACTGGTCATTACGCAAGAGACTGCAAGGAAGAGAAGGTGAAGAAGTGTTACAGCTGTGAACAACCCCGTCATCTTAGTAAGTTTTGTCCTCAGAGGATGGGGCAGGAAGAGAATGCACCTGTAGCGCAGATTTAGGCTTTGGATGCAACACCGTCTAGCAGTGGACCAGAGCAAGGTTGGAAATTTTGGTTTCTATTTTCGATTTTCCCATTCGGACTCTTTTCGACCCTAGAGCATCACACTCTTTCATCTCTAGTTCTTTGGTAGATTATTTGCACTTAGACATCTCTTTAGTAGTAGACCCCATTGTTGTTTCAAACCCTAGGGGAGGATCGACACTCTTGTCTATGGGTTTGGAAATTTATATCCTAGGCATAGAAATTGACTATGACGCCTACATTTTAGGATTTTCGGGGTATGGGATGATTTTGAAAATGGATTGGCTATCCACATATGGAGCGATATTAGATTATTAGAGGGGAGTCTTTGGACTAGAGATATGCATCAGTAGGACTCTTGAGATTTCTTGCGACCCCCAAGGTCAGTTATGTTGAGCTTCCATTATTCCCTCGATTCATTATCATCAGAGTTAGATTTGGTTCCGGTAGATAGAGATTTTTCCAGATATCTTTGAGGAGGTTAGGGGACTACCCCCTAAGAGGGAGATTGACTTTAGGATTTATAGGGCTAGCCAGTAGCATTATCCGTAGGGCATATGGCGCCTAGGTAAAGGAAGGGATTGAGCAAGCAGATCCGTGAGCTTTGGAGAAAAATTTCATAAAAAGAAACATATCGGAATAGGGAGCGCCAATCATCTTCGCTACCAAAGCATACAGTTCTCTTCAACTTTGCATTGACTATAGAGAATTGAATAAGCTCATATAGAAGGACCATTATCCACTCTCTAGGATAGGTGATCTATTCAACCAGTTAGTTATCTCTTTAGTATTTTCTCATCTTGATTTAGCCACTAGATTTAATCATCTTAGTGTCGCTGATGATAACATTGATAAGACCGCGTTTTGACACCAAACGGGTTCTTTGAGTTGTTAGCCATGACTTTAGGGCTAACCAAAGTCCCAGCCTATTCTATAGATTTGATGAACCATGTTCTTAGAGATGTCCTACAATAAAGTTCGTGGTGGTATTCATGGTCGACATTTTGGTGTTTTTCAAGAAGTATGGAAGAGCATGTTATTCATCTAAAGGAGGTTCTTTCTACGCTTCGTGTTTGTCAGTTGAGAGCAGAGTCCTTTTGAAGTGCATTTATTGGGGCATAGAGAATGTCTACACATGATAGGGATTTAAGGGACAGTTTTGTACATTTAGGATTGGGATATGGAAATCCAAAGAAAGGTAGGCAAAGGTTAGAGATGTACAACAAAATTCAGTAGTTAAGCAGAGAAGAAAGTCCATGTGTAGGTAATTGCAAACATAATAACTGTCCTGGACAAGTGGATTTGACGGTGATGCCTTAGAATAAATATAAGTATACAAGGGGAATAGGAATAAAAGCCTTTAGTTTAGGAAAAGTACGCCGAGGGTAGTCGGTAGGAAGACCTACTTTATGTGAAGCCTAACAAAATGAAATTTTCAAAATTTAAAAAGTTGAAAAAATTTGCAATTGTTGGAATTGAAAATTTTCGTTGTTAATAAATAAACATGGGGTTTTGAAGAATGGTATAAAATTTAAGTTGGTTTTTATATAATGAAAAATTGGAATTCTTTTTTGAAGAATTATGAAGTGTGTGTGTGTGTAACTCACTAGTTTTTTTGAAAGTAAACAAAGATTTTAAATATAAAAACCTAGAGTGCATTAAGTATCGAAAACATAGATTACAACTTTTACTGTTGTAATAAATATTTTCATGAAAAATAAGAGGAGCAAAGGCTATAACATTATAGTTATAGAGGAATATTTTTACATAGGAATATGAGATATATTGGTATTTATTTAATTGAATCCATACACAAGTATTTTTTTGGGTTGTAGTAATGATTTTTTACGCAACATTCGTTTTAATCCAAATAAAAATGTATTTTAAAAGATAATTTCTAAGTATAAAAACAAAATGGTTGTAAAGAACACTTATTAATAAGTATAAGGAAGTGTTTTGACAGTTTTGAAAATATTAAAACAGTTTTGAAGATGAGTTTTTCTGAATGGAAAATGTGTAAATTAAATATTAGAAAATATTTATCATGAAAGAATATAATTTAAACATGTTTTAATCTATTAGAATTCGGCCTAAGTAAAGTTAACCTATCTTATAAATTGAGCAATATTTAATCGTACTTATTTTTGATTTATCTCTTCCCTATTTTCTTTATTATCCTTATTTATGCTAGAACTGTTGTAGAATCTATTACTTTATCTTGCTTAAAGACTCTAGTAATTACCATCATTCACTAGACTTTTAGTCTGACCCACTCCTCTATTTTCCCCTTTTCCCCCTTAGGCAATCAAGGAGAAGTCAGTAGATTGCTGCAGCTTGGAGCTTTCTTGGAGGAGATTTCTTCTATGTATTTCTTTTATTTTAGCTTTAGTTCTTTTTGTGCACTAGCTTATTATGAGGGAGATTATGTACTCTGATTTTGAGACTATGAACTTTTATTTCATACAACATGATGGGATTTACTATATGGATGTTGTATTTAGTATTTGACTTATCTATGAAGTAATTATGAAGCTGTTTTTTAATTAAGTTATTATTTTAGTTTCCATTGTTTTTACCTATTTTTGTCTTGTTGAATCTTGATCTCTGTTAGTTTCAGTTATACCTACAATGCACTATTCCTTTTAGTGTGTCCTTTTGGATGTATTAAGGGGTGTGGGGGTGTTTCAACTATCATCTAAAAATATGGTGATAACAATTCAAAAAAATTCAGAGTCAAAAGATACTAAATATCCATCCCAAAATCTCTGATGAAATAATCGTCACTAAAGAAATATTTATGGTAGTCAACTATCAGTTTAATACGGTGAAACAGAGTCTAACATATCAAAATAGAACCCGCCACATGTTATGTAAGTCTAACGTATCAACATATACCACCATGTGAATTTACCTATCGAAAACAAATATAGGCAAACATCGTCTAAACTGTATACAAAGGAATAAACTGATAGGTATTAATCATTCGTTCTATAGACTAATCATGCATTTAAAAAACTATCCAAGAAACAAAAGGGCAGCCGAGTTACACCATACAAATCCAACCCTCTAAAATAGGTCTGCCTACCCAAATCTAAAAAAGGTATCGACTATAAGAATCGATGGAAAATGAGTTGTCTTCTCTTGGGGATCTATTGACCTGAAATTCGAACAACTTAAGATAATACAACTCAAAAGTGTAAATCACTTTTTCTTTAGTAACTACTAAAATTTGACTAACTATCCCATGCCAGAAAGTGAAATTCCAGTATTTACGAAAAGCTAGTAAATTCCACTCAAACTCTATTTAGAAAATTATAATAAAAAGCGAAAGAATTGTATGAAATGTCCCATACCAATTTGAAAATCCAAATTTTTGTTTAAATTCTTTGTTTTGTAGAAAAGCATGAAATCCCATATCAATCCCAAATCCATAATAAATAAATAAATAAATAAAGAGTTTTGAATTGATTTTATATATACAATGATATAAGTTTCCAAAATCACTTTTAAATCCATAACTCATTTTAAGAAAAGTTGCTTATTTAGAAAAGCTTTTAAACTTTTTCAAAATCATTTAAACCTCTTTTATAACAAAATCACTTGAATTAAAATTATTACTTTCATAATATCTTTTATAAAATAATATATTTTTTCTTTCGGCTCTAAAATATTTACAAAATTATAATATACTTATAATAGTATATTTTAAAAAGTTTTATAATAAAATATTACTCATTTTTTAAATCTTTAAGCAGAAATTTCTAAATAGAAATAAGTAATATTATAATTTAATATAATTATATTCTATAAACTAAATTCCAATAAGGATCAAAATAGATAAAACCTTATTTTAGAATCTTTTTAAAAAAAATTAAACAATTCGAACAATAAATCCATTAAAAATTCAATTGCTAGAGCCATCATCATTCAGTCAAATACAATTACATAATATAAAATTTCTTAGAGATCCGAGTTGCTTTCCGTCCACTCTGATCACACAATGATATAAAAGTATCTACATATTACAAAATTTTAATTCACAAACGGACGAAGTTACATTTCTAAATTTACACTATCAAGCCATTCAAGGAATCAATATCCCAAACTAATAAAATCTATCTAAATTATGCGCAAAACATAGAACAATCCATCGCATACATTCATACTTTAACTAATTCAATAATTACAAACCAACAATTATCACCCAAACAACCATATCACGGCCTAGCATTGCCTGGTCAACCAGTCACCTTGCTTTCGTTGGCTACAACACCTCTGGATGTGCCTACATTGCCAGCGCTACCTGACCCACATCAGCCCATCACTAAAGCCATCCTCGACCATTGCATGCACCACCTGTAACAACCCGCATATTTATCGATTTTATATTTAAGTGTTTTATTTAAATATTTTATCGTTAGTCGGATTTTAGTCCGAAAAGCTACTTTTTGCAAACAGCCGAATTAGGACTCGAGACCACCCCCATTGAGTTCAAAGTGATGTTTGCGACCTTTATGAGTATAAGCTTCGATATGTTTGGAGAAAGTTGATTTTTGCTACTTTTTCCCGCTTATGACTTTGGTTTGGAGTGCACCCTTATTAGCTCAGCCCAACCCCCCTTCTCTTCATAACTTCTCCTCTTTGCTTAAACACTCAAGCTTTAGCAACAATGGTGGAAGAGATTGGAAATTCCTAAGCCCTAGCTTGCTTTGCAAATCCAACTTCTAGCTTCAAATTCAAGTGAACCCATTGGTAAGCATCTCCTTCTTCTTCTCCAACTCATTCTCCTTACAATTTCAGAATTTCCTAAACCTAATTTAGGAAATATTTTACTTATAAGCTTAGATTGAAGCTTCTTGAGTTGTTATTGAAGAGGAATTGATCTTAGCTTGTTTTAAAAGCTTCTCCTTCATTGATTTGGGTTCAAAGGTGAGATTTTTATCTCACATCTTTGTCTATAATTATCTTCGATTGTTAGGTATGAATTCCTAACACTTATTCATGTGCAATTGATTTTGGTTTGGATTGATTTCGTGTATATTCCAATTTTTGGTGTTTTGGTCTAATTTATGAAAATCCTATTATGGATATTTGGACATTGATATTTGAGGCGTATCGAAGAGCCGTTTAGGCTGGGTTGTCGTTCGACGTAATTCCTTAGTCATCGCCATTTGCTCGTTCGATCGTTTCCGATATTCGTTTGGCCATTTTTGGCCTAGGTTCAAGGAATGCCCTGAACCCTTCATTCAGACGTCTGAAACGTAATATTCAGACGTCTGAATATTGTTCTGGGAAGATTTCTATTACCAGATTCAGACGTCTGAATATATGGTTTCAGACGCCTGAATTGGATCTTTTGGAACCAGAAAGGAAATAGGCTAAAAAGTGCCTATTTCAGACGTCTGGATCCAAGGATTCAGACGTCTGAATTCTGTCTTTGGAAAATATTTATTTTCCAGATTCAGACGTCTGAATCCTTGATTTCAGACGTCTGAATCAGCACTCTTTTGCCTATTTGCCTATTCGCTTGAGAATTCCAATTTAAATCGATTCGTGATGATCCTATTTGTTGTTATCATTTATTATGACTTTGATGACTCCTATTTAGGTATTTTTGAATATCCATTTCGATGGATTCTTTATCGGTTTCTTTGGATTTTATTCACGTCTTCGAATGTGAATTTTACTGATTGATTGATCTTACAATCTTCTTTGTGATTTGTAACTTTAAAAATATAAAGGTTTTCTATACTAGTAGTAAATATCAAAACTCTTCCTTCAAATGATTTCAACACTATTTTATTACAAAGCTCGTTTTCTCAAACCGACTTCTAATCTATTAGTATATACAAACCTTTACCTCACTCATATGAGAAATCTAATTAAACGACTTAGTAAAACAAGTGGTATGAAACGCTTGCGTTTACTTCGTCGGTCAATTCTTGGACTTGTTCGATTGAATCTCTTGTGACAATTTTCTAGTGGAGATCTACAATTTGTTCGTAAATATTTAAGTTAAGCTAGAGGTTATGGGACATGAAGCTAAGCTCAAATATTTACTAGCTTACTGTAATTGACACTTCTCTTTGATCATGACCATCATCTTTATGATTTAGACTAGCAACTGTGCGATGTCTCTTTGCTTGTAAGGTTAGACTTGACCTCATCAGTGTGATTTCGACTCACACACCTCTCTTTGACTTCGAGGTTAGTCTAGACACCACCTGTGTGATTTCGACTCACACATATGGGGTAGCTCCCCATGGTCTTCGGACCGTCCGTGTGATAGGCCTCTTTCCCTTTTTATGATTTCTGGATTTCGTGTGTCGACTTCTGGAATTTATGCTTCACCTACTTTCCGGATTTTCATTGTTATGATTTTCCAGCTTTTATGTTTTTGGCGAATTCGTGTGTCATTGACTTGTTATGAATACAAGTTTTGGGTATGACGCCCTCTTTGGATCTTTGAGAAGATTCTTGTGATATCGATTTATCTCTTATTGATGATCATTTCCATACTTATCATGGTATGCCTTATGGATATTTTATGTTTATGCCATACCTTTCGTTCTATATCATGTTATCTGATAGTTATAGCTAGACTGGTCCGTTTATTATTTTCTTATAAACAATACTCGGGTCAGACTGAGATTTTACAGGTGCTTCTGCTTGACTCCTTATCGGACCATCATCTGACCTTTTGGCTAACTACTATAGTTTAGTAGCTTTTTTTGTATACATTTATGATATAGACTCCTTGATGTATACATATTTTTGTCTAGCACTTGTATCTATTCTTTTGTGTTATTGTGGATCTTATTTGACCACTACTCTAATATACACTTTTATGTGTAATATTCATATCTTATTCCGCCTTTGTGATATGAATTATCTGCGACTGATTTGTGTTAAGTTTATTTCTATATTTGTTTCCGAAGACCTTTATAGCCACTGTGTAGTAGCTATGAGTTTGTGTCGGTATGTCGGATTTCCTCTAGAGATGAAAAGTTATATTATTATCTGGCATATCGGTGCTCGCGCAAAGCAATTACACGGATGGTCGCTCCTCAACAGCCTTATTCTCCGTGCTAGTTGACAGCATTCATCGTAATGTTCTTGTCTAGCGTGGGTATAGAGGTGGGGCGTCACACCACCATTCACCAAGCATCACGTGCCCTTGCTGCTGCCAGAGTCGACAATCACAACGCCCTATCTCGTAGCTTACATCATCAATGACCCTTGCTTGCCCTGAAGTCAACCTCGCCTTATCGCCTGAAATCACGACGTAAATTCTTTGTTTGCCCTCTCTATGTCCTCGACACGGTCGCCATCACGATGCCCTAGGTCACTTCCACCACTCTAACTTCATCGGCGAGCATGTGAGGCTTCAAATCTCTCTCTCTCTCTCTTGCATGATTTAGCTAGGTTTCATTTCCTATTTTAGGGATTATGCAGGAGAGGAAAAGTGAATTAGGGATGAGGATAAGTGAATGCGAATATGGGTATCGGGTTTAGGCTTTAAAGTATTAAAGAGGAAAATGAATGAAACTATTTAATTTATATTTTTATCTATCTCTTCTTCTTTTTATTTCTTTTAAGCAACTCATTTTAATTTATTCAAACTTTATTCCATTTTAAAATTTAACCAATTTACATTTCATTTTACGGGATATAAATATTTTTCGACAGCTGCACAATTTCATTCAATCCTATATTCTTCACTCCATTTAATTATTAAATATATTCACCTAATTGAATTTTATTTCCAACTATTCCAATTATATAAAATTATTTACACTTTAAAATATTTTATACTTATTAGAACATTTTGTTCAAATTTTAATATATTATCCCAAAAAGGAATTTATTAACCAATTCAATTTTATTATAACAAAATCCATATTAAGTGGACTAATTGAATAATAATGTGATGACCCAAAATTTTAGGCAATATCAATTTAATAATCTGAATTAAACATTAAATTTATTTGATAATCTTTGTTAATAAGATTGGAATTAATTTAATAATCCAATTGAATAAATTTTTAATTGATAGATTTTATCTTTTAAAAGCTAATAAATTGTTTTCTATTTATAATGTATATAGAAAATGTATATATCGTAAATAGATAAGCTTTGTTTTAAATTTAATAAACAAATAAAGTCATATTTTCTAATTCTAATATTTTTGGTAATTTGGACATTTGTTTTTATTTAATATAAATCTTTTCAAATCTATTTAAATAAATAACTATATGGTTTTAAATTGTTAAGATAAAAGGTTAAATTGTTTAAATTGGTTATGAGTTTAAATTTAAATAAATTAATAGTAAGGTTTGTTTTGATTTCTTTTTAAATATAGTTTGATAAAATAAATAATTTATTAATAAAGAAATAATTTCTTTTATAATTATTTTAATTTGATAATGAGTTATTTTCAAATAATAGTAATAATGTATTATTTTCAACAAATGGATTTTAATGAAAATAGTATGTTATTTCAAATTGAATTTTAGAATTTGATTTGAATTTGAATATAAAGTTTTGAAATCCAAAGTATAGATTTTAAATTGTTTTGGATTTCTAAATATATGCATAAGCTTTTATTTATAAGTATAATTGGTTTTTATTTCTTTTAAAATTGTATATATATATATACATATACTAATTAAACTAATTAATTAAGCATAACTTATATATTAACATTTAAATTATAACTAATGATAACTTAAAAGACATGTGTTAGCTTTTAAATTCACTTAATAACAAGTGTTAACATATTATCTCCTCTTAAGCTTATGTGTTAACCAAATAAATAAGGAGGATGACAAGTGTCGTCTTTATTTGAAATTTTCTTTTATTTTAATAAAATTTAATTTCAGCTCATATAAACTTACCTCTTTTCTTCTTCATTCTTTTTCACTATCTCATTTTCTAAAAGCAAAAAGAAAAAAAATCCAACTTTCCTCTCAAAAACCTGTAAACAAAAAACCTGAAATCAATTCTCAAAAATCCTGTAACAATTCTCAGAGAAATTTTCAAAACCTTTCAACAAATTCTCAATGCAATTTATAAAAAAACTGTAATCAATTCACTCATATCAAAAATCAAAGCTTGTCAACAAACTTTCAAAGTAAACCAGCAATAAGATATAGATCATATGCAAACCTGAGATTTTCAAATGCCTGCATTTTTCTTCAATCTGGAAGTCAAAAGCATGCATGCAGTTTTAAATCAAAGTAGCAAGCATTTACAACCCAAGTTTTCAGCAAAGACATTTCAGTCATTAAAAAAAGCATTTTCCAGCAACTCAAATTCAAAAGCTTTTTCAAAATGTGGAAGCTCTGTTCTTCCTTCACAAATCAGGTGAGTAACATTCCTTTAAAAGCTTAAACAATTGAATGATTTGGTTGCATGCTAGTTGTTTGAAATAAATATTTTTGTGTATATTGTTGAATTTCTTATGTATGATGTATGCATGCTTCTTGATATCTGTAAGAACTCTCTGTTTCCAGTTTTAGTTTCTTGTTTTGATTTAAATTCAAAACCTCTTGATTTTGACTCTGTTAAAACTTAAGATCCAAATCATACTTGTTTGTTTCACCACAAACTTTAGATTAGAATTTTACTTAAGTTAAATAAAAGTGAAATGCCTCTGAAAACTCAAAATAAATGAGCAAGTTTGAATATAAGTGAAAATTCAAACATTATGATTCAATGTTTCGGGGTTAGAATCTGAAACATTATTCAAAATTTTGTTTTTTAAAACTAAATTCACAATTTTTAGAATTAGATTGAGGATGCAGTTCTAGTTGACCAGGAAATAGGAAAGCAGGGGATTTCTGGTGATCTCTGTGAGTTTGGATGTTGTAATCTTCAGTGTTGATGGAGGAATGACCAGAGATTAAAGGAAAAATGCCAGGAAGATTAACCAAATCATTTTGGAGGAGCGTGAGGTTGATTTGAATTTGTAACCCTGGTTTTTTAACTAGGCTAGTTGATTTGGTCGGCATGGCCTGTTGGAGTGATCGAGTTCAACGAGTTTTTGGAGGATGATAGCATGATAATTGACGAAAAAGAGGCCGGAGTCGCTGCTATTCTGGTGGCCGAAGATGTGGGAATGAGGTGTTTTTCAGGTTTTTGGAGGATTCCTGTTTTTGTTTCCAAGTTTGGGGTTGGGGTCCCGAATTTGTTTTCAGGAGTCGGAGTTCGATCTGTTGATCGTGTTTGGACGTGGGGTTGGTCGCCGATGAGGGAAGATAATCGGAGATGGTCGGAAGTGATTAAAGTCACTGTGCATGTGCACGGTGCACTTTATTCTCTGATGAAGTTTTGGTTAGCAGAGAGAATGGGGTCTCGGGTTTTCTCTCGAGAAGTTTGAGCATTTGCTCAAAGTTTTAATTTGTGGACTCGAAGCAACTGAAGGGTTAGTTCGGGTCAAGATTGTGATACAGGTTTTCGAAACCTGACAATATAAAATTTATAAAACTGAATTTTAATTTATAAAGAAATGATTTAAACAAAATTTAGATCTAAGATTTCAAATCTGGATTCAAATCTAAATTTGAATCCCAATTTTGAAATAATATAGTTTTTTAAAATTTTAAATTTTTTAAACAACCTTAAATTGTTTAAGTAGTTTGAAGTTTAAAAATGAAGTTTTACAATGTAAATGGTTTTAAAATCTAAGTTAAATCTGGAATCAAGATTTAATCTGTATTCCAGTTTTGAAATAAATGAAAGTCTTGAAATTTAAATTGATTTAAACAACTTTGAATGTTAAAATGTATTTTTAAATATAGTTTGAATTTAAAATAAATTTGGATTAAAATTCTTTAAGCTTCTTTTATAAGGTGTGTATTTCTAACATGTGAAATAAAAAGGGGTTTTTGAATTGTATTAAACTTTGTTAAAGTTAGTTTTGTATTCATTTTAAATCTTAAATTTAAATGAAATATGAAAGTGAATTTAAAGAAAATTGTTTAAATGCTTTGATTAAGTAAGAAATGTTTTATTTTTAAGTTAAATAGAATTTAATGATTTGGATTCATTAAATTATTAAGTTAATTAAAATGGATAATTAATTATTTAATTAATTAATGATATGGATGATTAATTAAGTAATTAAGAGTTTTTTAAATTAATTAATTAAGGTTTAAGATTGATTAATTAAGTAATTAAGAGTTTTTTAAATTAATTAATTAAGGTTTAAGATTGATTAATTAAATAATAATTAATTTGTTATTAAGGATTATTAATTAGAATATTAATTAATAATTAGAGATTAATTAATCAAGTAATTAAGAATTAATTAAGTTATAGTTAACACTTAATTAAATAATTAGAGGTTAATTAATGGATTATTAAAGATTAATTAATTTGAAATTAATAATGATAAAAGTAAGTTTAATTACTTAAGAAAGTAATTAAAGTATTGTTAATAGTTAATGAAGGTCATTAACTTGAGATTATTTAATAATTAATTAATGTGATTAATTTTAATAATTAATTAGATTAATTAATTAATGATAATCATTTGTGAATTGTTTAAGTTTAATTACTTAATGGAAGTAATTAAGGAATTAATTACTTAATGTAATTAATTAAGTTTAAATGTAATTTTTTTAAGTAAATTAATTAAGTTTAATTAAGTTAAACACCGGATGCTTTGATAAATAATTACCTAATGTAATTAATGGATCAAAATTACTCAGTGAAGTAATTAATTGTTAATTACTGGATGTAATTAATGAAAATGATTTAAGAATAGAAGTAATTCGGATTAAATTACTTTATAATTAATCGATGGATTAATCAAGATAATTAATTGAGGAGTAATTAATTTATTTAATAAAGTAATTAAGGGTAGTTAATTACTGAATGTGATTAATCAAGAGTGATTAACAATTATGGTTTAATTAAGATTAATTACTTAATGTAATTAATTTAGATAAGATAATTAATTAAGGATCATTAATTAATATAATTAATAATGTGATTAAGGGTTGATTAATTAAGATTAATCAATAATGATAAGTGATTAAAAGGTAACTAATTAATGTAATTAATTAAGGATTAATGTATTTAATTTTAGTTAATTAATTAATGAAGTAATTAAAGGTTTTGGTTAAGAGTAATTAATTTGTGAAATTAATTAAAGGATAATTACTTGAATGTAATTAAAGGATAATTAATCAAGGGTGATTAATTAAGGTAACTAATTGGTGAATAATTAATTAATTAATTAGTAATTAATTAATGGTTAAGTAAGCAAGATTTATATTGATGTAAGTAATTAATTTAATTCACTTTAAATTAATTAGAGATGGAAGTAATTAATTTAATTCATTTTAAATTAATTATATATGATGTGATTATGGATCGTTGCTTATGTATGGACGGATGATATTGGTTGCCTTGAATGGTTTGAGATCTCAGATATGAGATAAGTAATGCTCTGTGATATGGATGCTTTGGTTGCATTGGGATGATATATGGATTATCTGTTTATAATCATAATATGGATTATCTGTTTATGATGATAATGTTGATTATCTATTGTGAATCTGTGAATTATCTATCTATGTGTATATAGAAAATAGAATTGAAATTGTTTTAAACTTTAAAACAACTTGGCCTTAAAAGATATGCTTTGGATTTCGATGAGACTGGGATCGGGTTTCCAGATTTGGATATCCGAAAACCACATCGATCCAAATGAACGATAGGTCGTGAATCTCAAGTGAAAGTGAAGACTCGAGGTGTAAGGATTATTCGTCGTTAAAACTCTGAGGGTGATTCTAATATGAGTTTAATGGGGTAGTACTTTCAGATTCGAGATGAAGATTCAGAGTGCAAGGGTTATCGTCGTTAACTCTGAGGGTGATTCCAAAATGAGTGTAACGAGATAATGCCTTCGGTTTCGTTCGAACCCGAAACGAACTTGTATGGATTGAATGCTTTCAGAACATCTCAGGTGGACGATGAGCATTCTAAGATAGATGTGTTCAATAAAGGTAATCGTAGCTCAAGCCTCATCAACCGGGAATGGCTAAAACAGGGGAGGTGCAGCAAGGCTAAGTGGGTCACGCCCAAGTAGGACGAGATTTTCCCCTCTCTAGGGGTCCCTATTTATTCGGCTTTGTGGGTAGTTGGAACGCGCGCCAACTGCGGGGTTGTCTTGTTCGGGACTGTCCAATAAGGGATAGTTTCGGCCTTGTGTTGTAGGGGATTGGGAGTAATCCTCGGCACGTTGATCTTGGCCACGTACTGTGACGGGCGGTACCCCAATAGCCCTGCCATTATATGGAATTCAAAATCCAATAAGTGCCAACGGTTTTTATTATATTACCTACTTTTGTGGCTAGTAGGTGGAATTTAATGAATGTAACAATTTCGCTATTTTCTATTTAATTGAAAACCCTAGACCTATTATAATATCACTGGATTTCCTATCAAATGTTTTGGTTAGTGTATGGTAAAAACTTTTCTATGTTTATGTGTGGAAGTCTTACGTGATACCTTTTCTTTTCAAAGTTAATCAACCTTAACCTGTTACTCACACCAGACCCATATCTGACCCGGAGTTTATTTCTGTTTTTCTTAAACTCTTGGGTACTCAAATTTTTACGAGTAGCCAAGGGATTCAGGTTAGCTTTGACGAATTATGGAGGAGCAATGGAGCAGGAGGCTTCAGCGTGTAGATATATAGTGTTCCGCTGTGTTGATATCTGTATTGTGTATTTAGTTGTATAACTAGACAGGCGTTTATAACTGTCTAGTATGTGATGTATAATCTGTGTAACTCTGATTGATGTTTTATATTATGTAATATTTATGTGATTAATATAATTTATTAGTTTCGCTGTTGAGATTCTGATGTTGTTTCTTTCTTCTTCTCTTTCTTTATATTCTCTATCCCTTTCTTTCTTATTAATGATGCGTCATTCTGCGGTATGAATGGCGGGTCGTTATAATGGTGTCAGAGCGCTAGGTGTTGGGCGAATTCTCACCCAGAAGATCTCGAGACCAAGAAGCGGCAGTTTCACCCGGGTTGGCGACCTCCATTCCATCTAGTAAGGAGTTCGCTCAACACTCATGTCCAAGGGTCCATTCGGCAAGCCCGACTTATAGTTCATTCGGCCATATCCATTCGGCAAGGCACAACCTCCACCGCATTCGGCATAAGCTCCTGCCGAACCAGACTTCACCGGTCCAGGTCCACCGGACCAACCTCTCCAACACCCTACCGGACCAACCTACAACCGGACCAAGGCCATCACCGAGCCAACACTCCTCCCCTACACGACCGGACCAGACCACCACCGGACCACGCCTATCACCGGACCACCATGACCGAACCAAGCTCCAACTTCTCTAAGCACAGCCGAATGAAGCCTCGCCGAACCAGATAACTACCAGGCCAGATTGCTTCAGCCCGGGCCCACCAGCAGCTATATACATTCAGGACCCCTGCCCCCAGCCTCACTCTATAAATAGAGGGGCAGGGGTACAACAATGGCAGACAAGTTTGAGAGCTCAAGCACGGAAGGAACTTTCAAACTACTTTCATATACTTGTACACAAAGCATTGTACTTGTAATCTGAAAAAAAGAAGATAATAACATATAAAGTGGACGTAGGCACGTTCTGGCCGAACCACTATAAATCTGCGTGTCTTTTACATTTCAGCCCCTGCTTTTTTCATATTTACATAACTCATCTAAATCATTAAGAATCACATAAAATCAACTAAATCACACGACTTGGAGGTGTTTGCCCATTTTTTGCGCAAACATTTTTGGTGCTTTCACTGAGAACTGGACTCAGGCTTCAGCTTCCCTCATTCAACCTTTTTTCCCAATAGCATCCTTCATTGCCTAGAAAACATGACTTCCAGACCAAGAAAAGACGCCAACAAGGGAAAGAACGCTGCAACTAGCAGCGCTCCAAATCCAGTGGATCCAGATCAAGAGAACCATCCCACTACCGCAGCAGTGCCACAGGTAGATCAGGCAATTCCAACAGCCCCTGCCGTGGAACAACCGGCAGTAATCACTAGAGCAGACCTAGACAGAGTTGTGGTGGAAGTGACTAACCGCTTCGCATCCCAACAAGAAGCTTTGGTGAACCAACTCATGTCACGCTTGAGGGATGTCGAAGAATCCAACCGCAACACTGAATCATGGGATGAATCCCAATCTGGAGGATCTCGGAGACAGCAAAGATCTTCCCTCTTCGAGGAAGCCATCAACAGGAATAACAGTGATAGGGGCCGCGCCCGGACTCAGCCCGAACTCCGACCCGAGGAAGCGCTCGGAACCGAACCCAGTGGGGGAGGCGCCAGGCGAGGGTCGGATGTAGCTGAGCCAGTCATGCCACCTAATCATAGAAACCCCGCTGAACGGAGCCGAGCTAGAACCCAGCCCGAAGTTGACCCCATGGAAATGCTCGAAACAGAACCCCACAGGGGAAGATCAAGGCAGGGGGCAACTGTAGCTGGTCCTAGCATGCATCCGAGCAGCCAGAGGCAACCACTGGATAACGTCAGAAGTGATAGACTATACCATCCCTACAGGTCATCTGGACGAGATCGATCTCGCAGGGAAGAACTAAGTTCATTTTTATCCGCTCCAAATTCTGATGAAAGAATGGCATGATTATTCAGAGAATGCGTCCAACGGGAGCAAAGGGACCGAGGAATAGGCGCTAGGGTCACCAGCCCCTTCACCCGCAATATCGAAACTGCCATCACCCCCCGGGAATGGAAAATGCCAACCATGGAACCTTACAAGGGGACTTCCGACCCCATCGTACACTTACAAAGATACACCCAGCATATGCTCATGAGCGGAGCAACAGAAGGGGTGCTGTGTAAATGCTTTCCGCTATTCCTAGCAGATCTAGCTACCTCCTGGTTCTTCCATCTACCCCAAGGGTCTATCAGCTCATGGGAGATGTTGAAAGAAAGGTTCATTAGCCAGCTCCGCATCTACGTTGAACAACCCAAGGATGCTTATTCTCTATCCAATGTCAAACAGAAATCCGGAGAGACACTACAACAATATCTAACTCGGTTCAATGCCGCAGCGGCCGCAGTCCAAGATGCCGATGAAAAGCTCACCCTAATGGCCCTCTGTAGTGGTGTACACCCGGATACCAAGTTCGCTAGAAGATTAACTAAGGAAAAACCAGCTACTTTACCAGATTTCTTCCATGAAGCTGGAAAGTATATGAGACTCGAAGACGCCGCCACTGAGAGGCAGTCAGGGCAACACGGTAAGACAACTTCAGACAAGGTTCCCGCTGCAACCAAGGACATTCGAAGAAATGAATCTAGAGACAATGCTGGGGGCAAGAAGGTTGAAAAACGCCAATATCGGCCAGGACCAAGATTTGACTCCTACACTCCTTTGAATGAAACAATCGAAAACATCTTTCTAGCCACTCAGAGCGAACTCGGATACAAGCGCCTCCCGCACAAGAAAGAATCTGATAACGCACTCAAGTCTGGAAAGTTCTGCCGCTTCCACGAATCCCACGGACATGACACCAATGAATGCCACCATCTCCGGGACTTGATCGAAGAACACATCAGGAGAAGAAGGCTGGAACGCTATGTGAAAGGTCAGAACAGGACTCCAACTCCTGCCAATGAGAACTCAAAGCGACCCCTCCCAAAAGTAAGCGGAGGGAATCGCAACACCAGTGGCTCTAGTCAAGAGAAGATAGTGGTCCATACCATTTCGGGAGGACCACACATCGCCGACAGAAGTTGGGCAGAGATGGAAAGATACGGCAAGTCACTTAGAAATGCTGAAGGCTATGTTAACTCCATTATGGAAGAACGCCACCCGAAACGGAAAGAGAGTGAGGACATCGTATTCAGTAAGCGTGATTTAGAAGGAAGACAGTATCCGCATATGGATCCCATGGTCATCTCTGCCTGGTTCGGTCCAGCTAAAGTTTTCCGAATTCTAATAGACACAGGAAGCTCCGTAGATATCCTGTTCAAGCATGCTTTCGACAAAATGAAACTGTCAATGAAGGATGTGTCTCCCTGCAACAAACCCCTGCACGGTTTCACTGGAGATGCGAAAATGCCCCTCGGGCAACTTGACCTCTTCGTCGAAATAGGAAGTCATCCCCGCTCCGTTGTGCGAAAACAAACGTTCGTACTAATAGAAAACCACTCGGCCTACAACGCCTTCTTGGGAAGACCAGTCTTGTCTGACTTCCAAATTGTCCTAGCCCCGTGGTGCCTAAAGATGAAATTCCCAACAGATGACGGAATAGGAGAAGTTGAAGGAGATCAAGACGCCGCTCGAGATTGCTATGTAACTGAACTTCGCAATAACCATAGAAAGAATAAAGGGAAAGATGCAGAGACTACTCTCTGCATGAAAAGCTTGGAAGCATAGCAACTAAAGAAAGCCCCTCCTCTTCGATACACCAACGATCCTTTCAATGAACTAGACCCCATGGATAAGGAGGAGGAGGCTACCGCTGAGCCTGCAGAGGCCATGGAATTCGTATCTGTAGACAAACATGATTCAAACAGACTATTAAAAATAGGATCTCAGCTAAAAACAGAATTGAAGGATCAACTCATCGACTTTCTCCGCCACAACTTAGATGTATTTGCGTGGACACATGCCGATATGACAGGAATCTCCCCAGACATAGCATGCCACATGCTGAACATCGATCCCACCAGGGCACCGATAAAGCAGAAAAAGAGAAGCATGGGAGCAGAACGATCAGCAGCCCTCGACGAGGAAGTAAAGAACCTACTTGCTAATGACTTCATACGAGAAGCCATCTACCCCGAGTGGATAGCTAACCCGGTACTAGTAAAGAAAGCTAATGGGAAGTGGCGAACATGCATTGATTTCTCCAACTTAATTGACGCTAGCCCGAAAGACTGCTTCCCGCTCCCCCGAATCGATCAACTTGTGGACAGCACTGCCGGGCACGAACTTTTATCTTTTATGGACGCATACTCCGGATACAACCAGATTCCCATGCACGCTCCCGATCAAGACCACACTAGCTTCATCACTGACCGGGGATTATATTGTTACAAAGTCATGCCTTTTGGACTCAAAAATGTCGGAGCCACCTATCAGCGCCTCGTCAACAAGATGTTCGCGGAATTAATAGGACGAACTATGGAAGTATATGTGGATGACATGTTGGTAAAGTCCAGGAAAGCCGACGATCATGTAAGCCACCTGAGCGAGATGTTTCAGGTACTTCGCCGATATGGAATGAAGCTGAATCCTCTAAAGTGCTCCTTCGGAGTGTCATCGGGAAAATTCTTAGGGTTCATTGTCCATTCCAGAGGAATTGAAGCAAACCCTGAACAAATCCGGGCTCTAAAAGAAATAAGGATACCTTCCACCCGAAAAGAAATGCAGAGCTTAAACGGAAAGGTAGCCGCCCTAAGCAGATTCATTTCCAAAGCAACTGACAAGTGCGTCCCTTTCTTCGAAGCTCTCAAGAAAGACAAAGGAAAGTTCGAATGGACCGATGAATGCTTAAAAGCCTTCCTTAACCTGATCGAACACCTTCAGAAACCACCAGTACTCTCAACTCCAAACGAAGGCGAAGAGCTATACCTATACCTCGCTGTATCATCTCATGCTCTAAGCGCTGCCCTAGTAAGAGAAGAAGACCGCACACAACGCCCGGTGTACTTTATAAGTAAGAGATTTACAGGGGCAGAAGCCAGATATCCTAAACTTGAGAAATTGGCATATTGTTTATCGATCGCGTCACGAAAACTACGACACTACTTCCAATCTCACTCCATCAGAGTTCTAACCGATCGGCCACTAAGACAGGTGCTCCATAGTCCCGACACTTCTGGACGACTCCTCAAATGGTGCATTGAACTAAGTCAGTATGACATCACCTACCATCCTCGCACTGCTATCAAGGGGCAAGCCCTGGCCGATTTCATTGCCGAATTCACCACCAACGAAGGCAAGGATCAGTTTGAAATAGCAAAAAACATCAAGTGGAACCTCTTTGTAGATGGAGCATCAAACGAACAAGGCTCGGGGGCAGGTATTGTGATAATCACCCCCAGGGGAAGAAAGCTGTGCTATGCATTAAGGTTGGAATTCGCGGCCACTAACAACGATGCGGAGTATGAGGCAGTAATAGCGGGATTGGAGCTTGCCTTAGAAATTGGAGTCAATTCTTTATGTCTTCATAGTGATTATCAACTTATCGTAAACCAAGTACTAGGAGAATTCCAGACACGAGGAGAACGACTCACAGCATATCTAAAGAAAACCAAACTGCTGCTCGACCAATTGGACCATTATCTAATCAAACACATTCCTCGAGAAGATAACCAAGAGGCCTATGAACTAGCAAAGCAAGCTAGTATGATGAATAGCACCATTTCCGGAGCACTAGCCGTCTCAAGGCAGCTAGCCCCAAGTTTTGAACAAGTGAATCTGATAACTGCAATTGAAGAAGCAACTTGGATGACTCCTATCCGGAAATATTTGCAGGACGGCACACTACCAGACAAACGTGATGAAGTCAGGAGAATTTTGAGGAAAGCTCCCCACTACACAATACAAGAAGGCATCCTCTATCGGCGTGGCTTCTCTAGCCCCTTATTCAGATGCGTCGCTGGAAGGGAAGCCAAGGAAATCTTATTCAACATCCATCAAGGTAGTTGCGGAGATCACACTGGAGGGCAGACTCTGGCGAAAAAGATACTCCGATATGGATATTACTGGCCCACACTAAACAAAGACGCCTTAGACTTCGTCAAGAGATGCGACAGATGTCAGAAATTTGCCAAGATTCCTCGACTACCCACAAATGAGATTACTCAAATGACCAGCCCTTGGCCCTTTGCTGTATGGGGAATTGATTTAATTGGCGAACTGCCAACGGGCAGGGGCGGGGCCAAATATGCTATAGTGGCAGTCGATTATTTCACCAAATGGGTGGAAGCGGAACCCCTAAATAAAATATCTTCAGCAAAAGTTATCAACTTCTTGATCAAAAATATTCTGTGCAGGTACGGAGTACCACTCAAGATCATATCAGACAACGGACTCCAATTTGACAGCGAAGAATTCGCCGATTGGTGCCAAGAGCATGGAATTCATAAAAGCTTCTCATCAGTAGCTTATCCTCAGGCAAACGGACAAGTCGAAGCTGTCAACAAAATTCTCAAAACCCTAATCAAGAAGAAACTTGAAAAGTCAAAAGGCGCTTGGGTGGACGAACTTCCTACGGCACTTTGGGCCGACCGCACATCTTTCAGAACATCAACGGGACATACTCCTTTCTCTTTGGCATACGGATCAGAGGCAATGCTCCCTGTTGAGACTATTGTTCCTTCCCATCATAGGATCCACTACAATCCAGAAGAAAACGAAGAACTCCTCCTCATGTCTTTGGATCTGATTGAGGAAAGGAGAAACGATGCAGCTCTTAGAGCAGCAGCTCACAAACAAAAGGTGGCAGCACTATACAACTCCAAAGTCAAACATCGCATCTTACAAGAAGGAGATCTTGTCCTCAGGCGAATCTTTCCGCGCCCCGGGGCACTGGACCCCATTTGGGACGGACCATATGTAATTCATAAAGACCTCCACAACGGAGCTTATATTTTGTCAACAGTGGACGGAGAGGTGTTCCGGAGGGCATGGAACATCTGACACCTCCGTCGATACTTTTCTTAACTTGTACTGCCCATATGAAGTGAATTAACAAAGAGAATCAGTGGACGTAGGCATTTTCATGCCGAACCACTTTAAAAAATCTTGTCTCTTTTTAACTTGTTCCTTTATATCTTGGCTGCTTGTTAAGCTTTATCCTTTTTTGTTGAATAAAATCTTATGGCATCTCCACTCAAGACGCACCACAGCCTCATCTGGACAAGGCCTAACAGGTACGCTACGATTCTATGCACTCGCCAATGAGACTCTTTTGCTCCAGCATCCCTCTGTTGCGGGTTAACTCATTGCTCGCGCCTGCCCTCAAAGCCAACTGTAATGAGCCGATTATAAGTCATCATAAAGGCCGATTATAGCCGATGGCAGCTCATTACGGCGTTCGGCTCGCCGGTAACTGTGAACCTACTTTAAGCCCCAACATAAGGTGTGGCCAGCCAGGGGTAGTTCACGGCCAACGGCACTCACGCTAGCCGGCCACGGTAAATCGAATAATACCCACGATTACGGACCATAATGGTTTGGGTAGTTACCGTGCGCGTTCTCGGCTCCGATGTGTCTTAAGTGCGGCTGTGGTAAAAAAGAAAACTCCCCGCGGAGGCGTAAGATGGGTGACAAATGTCTCCAAGACCCACAGCTAGGGAAAGTGACTACAAAACCCGTTTGCCACGAACTTAAGCACATCGACGGCCTTCCGTGACTGGAAGTTTTACTTTTTCTATATTTCCATTTCATTTAAATACTTTTCTCCTATCCTGTATAACAAACTCTAAAGTACAGGAAACCGAATAGGGAGCATTCACTCATGAGAATCTAAGCCTGCGTACTGGGTGGCAAGGTATTCAGATATATTCATGATCAGTTACACAAGACGCTCAAAACTACCGCCTGCAAATAAAACATGAAAGGCGGTACTCTCTTCTCTTGTACATAAATACATAACTATAGCCTATTCATATGTCACACTAACATTGCAAAACATGAAATTATATTTCAAGCAAAGGCTTAACGTCAAACACAACTAGTCACAGGCATATACATAGTTATACTCCTCACGCAGCACATCAACATGACAGCAACGTTTAAACATAACAAAATCAGCTTATATTATAAAATTACACCAAGTTATTCTCTGCAAATAAAATTATTACAGTCACATCAATGTTTTGGACTAACGTAAACAACAGCAAAAAGAAACAAAAAGCGGCCGAATCCGGACAAGTAACCAGCTGCATCCACACTCCATCACCAACTTCCCAAGTCTACTTGGCCGCAGGGCCGGAACCCCCGGCATGTTGATCGGAAGTTCCACCTGTCCAATTCAGAAGAGGAATCCATTAAACAAACGATAAACGATCAAGTTATGTAAACCCAGAAAGAAAAGGAAAAGAGAAGAATGACTCACCAGCGTCCGCCGCTTGATCTTCATCCTCCAGTTGCACACCCGCTTCCTCCGCAGCAAGCAACCGCATCCCCTCCTTCACCGCCGCTTGCTCCTCTTTCGAGAACTGAGCAGTGACCACATCCAGGCTAAAAGCCACTCCACCTTCCTTACCCGCATCGACCCTGGCCTCCTCTAAATCCCGGAGATATATCTTGGCCATGACCCAGGGATAGTCATCCATCCAAGACAAGCTGCCCTCCTTCCAAGTGCGGAAGTACATGTCCTGCAGCATCTCGTCCATCATCCCCTCATTCTCCTCGAACTCCCTCACCCTGGCCTCGGAAGCCTGCAACTTGGCGACAGCGGCATCCCTCTCTGATCGGTATCTCGAGCAGTCAGCCTGGAGAGACCTCCTCATCTCCTCCATCTCCTCCTTTAACTTGACTTGAGCCATCTCCGCGGCCTTAAGCCTCCCAGACAACTCCTCTACCTGCTCGAGATCCGCATTTCGAACCTCATCCACTGTCGCAATGGCCATGTCGATCCGCTCCTTACAGGCGGCCTCCATCTTCCGTAATTCCGCCCTACTAGCCTTTTCCATGGTCTCTTTCAGACGCCTGGAGGCTTCCTCGTGCCGAGAAATCTGAACGGCTTGACCGGCAAGCTGTTCGGCCTGATCAGCAACCTTCAGCCGCAACCGAATATTAGCACTTCCAATCTCCTCCCCGGCCTTGACCAATTGAGCATGATACTTCATTAACTTCTTGGTCTCCTCAGCCACCCGATCAATATTAGCCTTGGCCTCGTCTCCCATGGTAACTACCCGAGTGGTAAGCAGATCAAGATCTAGGGACTTAGCCTCGTCTAACACTCGTACCATGGGGTTGCGGGGAAGGAGATGTTCACCCGTGGCCTCATCAAATGAAATATCCCGAGAGCTTGGGTCTAAATCAGGGTGACCAGCAAAGGGGTCACGAGGCACGTCAGGACGCCTTATACGGATAACTGTGGGATTCTTGGAAGGAGGCGGAGGGGGGATAAACTCCGTGCTCTCCTCCGTGGCATCACGAGGAGGCTGAACAGGAAGCTGCGGACCAGGGGAAGGCTCAAATAAAGAACGACTCCTCTTCTTTTTCTGAATGCCCTCTTCGATGACCCCAAGAAGAGGACGGTATTTGACCACGTCCCCAGTACGACCAGTGGGAGGCTTCGCAGAAGCTCTCATCCACTTGAACTGTTCGAGGCGGTGTCGAACGTCTGACGTTTTAACCACCTGGCCTGCCCCTGGAATAAAGAACAAGTGTTACGAACATACGATGGTCCACAATTCAAGAAACATGTTAAGTAAAAAGAAAGAAAAGTGTGAAGGCACGTCTATTATACAAACCCTGCGGAGGAGTGGGGTACTGCAATAAGTCCTGAATCTCATTCCAGGACGGAAGTGAACCATAAAATATTTCTAAGTCCTTATCGAAAATGGAATCGACAGAGGACAAAAGTTCACCTTGCACCGCCGAAGTCACCCTGGCTGAGGAACCCCTGGGGGATAGATCGGCACCAGCCCCGACCTTGCCAGTCTCCTTCGCCTTCTCCGCTCCCGATTCCCCTTCCGATTCCCCGAAGGCCTGGCGGAGGGCCTCATCCAGCTCAGAGTCTTGCCCAGAAGTTAAGGCACCAACACCACTACCACCCTGACCATCTCCATCTTCTCCGCCTTCCGACTCTCCTTCCATATCGCCTCCTTCGCCCTCTTCCACACCTTCCTCCTCCGGAATGATCGGGCAAGTACTAGGAGAGGGGCCCTCCGATTCTTTAAGCTTCTTGCCCCCCACGACGGGATGCTGTGCAAAGGGTTTTCTCTTGCCACTCTTCACCGTGACCCCCTCCTTAGCTTTAGCAGCCTTCTCCTCAGCCGTGTCCCTCTGCTTCACAACGGACTGGTGCGGCTGGATCAAATTGTACTCCAGGAGGGTAGCGTTCTTGATCAGGAACGAAGCCGACCTGTCCCGCGCAGGAATGGCCTTTATTCCAGCAGCCATCCGCGCCAAAGAATCATCTTCCACGACGACAATGCCACCTGTCGCTAGCGAGAAATAGAAGCGTGTCAGAAGAAGCACTACAGTCAGAACATGGAAAATATAAATGAAATTAATCTTACAGCCGGAAGTGAAAAGGCGGAAAGAAACAGAATCGTCCTTGACAAAGAACCATTCCTTCTTGAACATGGTGAACTTTGAATATAAGTCCAAGACCGGTTTGAAGGGCACGGCCGCTTCCAGACTAATATACGGAGACCCCTTCTTGTAGCCCCTCAGGTTATACAAATACCGAATTTCCCGGTTAGAAGGAGGGCGCCCGTATCTCCTCTGGAAGATGACGAAGAGGCTTACCAGAATGGCATAGGAGTTCGGCTGAAGCTGGAATGGAGCTACTTTCAAATATGTGGTAAAGCTGACTATCCAGGCATTGATAGGAGGGATAGCACCACACATGCAATGGTACCTGCTGTAAGCGAAGTAACCTTCGGGGGGATTATACGGCATCACTCCCTCTCCCGGCAGCTGCATGAGAGCCCTGTCTATCCCAAATGAACGAGAGATGGCATCAAGTTGCTCCTCCTTTAGGGAGCTAGGAAAGCAATCGGGCGGAGAGACCAGAAGTTCCTGTGGACCATATCCGTCCACTAACGACCTCGGAACAGGTCGATGCTGCCCAGATCCTGATTGGGCTGGGGGCACGGAAGAAGGCTCGCCTCTATCTTTGGATTTTCGTCTGTCTGATCGTGTTTCCGCCTTGCGAGATATTTATCTGCATACACAAAGGTGAAAAGACAGGTTGTTAGAACAAAGAATACAAAGATGTAAGCAAAAAAGAATGCATAAGTCTGGAATTCTGCTAAAATATCAAGTTCATTCGGCACTAAGAGTTCATCCGGTATACGTGCCATTCGGCACTAAGGCCTTAGGCTCATTCGGCAAACTAAGACACCTCGCGTGCATTCGGCATAATCCCATCCGGTAATAAAAATCATTCGGCAAAAGAGTATATACCTGATTCGGTGAAGATTTGATTCGGCAAAGATTTGGTTCGGTGGTCAGTTGATTCGGCAAAGATTTGGTTCTCTGGTTCGGTAAGAAGAAACTAAGGGGGGTGTAGCCTCTATATATAGGCGAGCTCAGGTTTACCGAACCAACTGGTTCGGCCTACCGGACCAGAATACCGGACCAATACCAACATACCGGGCCAACCAAGAAACCGAACGAAACCATCTCTACCAGCAAAGACCGGAAACAGGGGGCACGCAGGGCGCCTCACTCAGATAAGTACCGAACTTCAGAGCTTACTAATAAAATAAAAATTATAATAACGATGAATGAGTAGTAAATCTCCCACCAACACGGGTTAACCATTTACACGTGTACGCGACCACGAACGGTCCATAGGCACGCTCTGAATGGCTATTAACCCTATCGTCGTGAGAATTTGCACTTTGACATCCTTTTTTAAGCTCATCGGCTAAATGGATATTTGATTCTGATAATTATGAAATGGCTAAGCTACTTACACATGTACGGGGTCGCGAACGATCCCTAGGCATGCTCTGAGCTGGCGATAAACCACCTGGACAAACGATCCAGGGACCCACTCTGACGTGAACCTGGCATCGATAATGCTAAGCCCCCTCGGGGTACACCTCTCGCCCCGAACGGCGCGATTCATTTCATCTCAAATGCTTCGATCCTGAACGGTCGTTATCTGAAGTCACACTAAAACCGTAAATTCCTTTGCAGGACATCAACAGGATACGAGCATCCAGCCCATGGCGTTACAAAATACGCCTTCCTACTGCAGGGAAACAAAGCGCGACACATGCAAGCACGTGCCCCACTTTGGGGGGCAAACGTTGGGCGAATTCTCACCCAGAAGATCTCGAGACCAAGAAGCGGCAGTTTCACCCGTGTTGGCGACCTCCATTCCATCTAGTAAGGAGTTCGCTCAACACTCATGTCCAAGGGTCCATTCGGCAAGCCCGACTTATAGTTCATTCGGCCATATCCATTCGGCAAGGCACAACCTCCACCGCATTCGGCATAAGCTCCTGCCGAACCAGACTTCACCGGTCCAGGTCCACCGGACCAACCTCTCCAACACCCTACCGGACCAACCTACAACCGGACCAAGGCCATCACCGAGCCAACACTCCTCCCCTACACGACCGGACCAGACCACCACCGGACCACGCCTATCACCGGACCACCATGACCGAACCAAGCTCCAACTTCTCTAAGCACAGCCGAATGAAGCCTCGCCGAACCAGATAACTACCAGGCCAGATTGCTTCAGCCCGGGCCCACCAGCAGCTATATACATTCAGGACCCCTGCCCCCAGCCTCACTCTATAAATAGAGGGGCAGGGGTACAACAATGGCAGACAAGTTTGAGAGCTCAAGCACGGAAGGAACTTTCAAACTACTTTCATATACTTGTACACAAAGCATTGTACTTGTAATCTGAAAAAAAGAAGATAATAACATATAAAGTGGACGTAGGCACGTTCTGGCCGAACCACTATAAATCTGCGTGTCTTTTACATTTCATCCCCTGCTTTTTTCATATTTACATAACTCATCTAAATCATTAAGAATCACATAAAATCAACTAAATCACACGACTTGGAGGTGTTTGCCCATTTTTTGCGCAAACACTAGGTTAAGTGAATATGTAACACCCCGCCTTTACGCACGCTTTAAATCGACGATAAACCACATACGTCAGACTTAAACATACAAAAGGGCGGATTGTTATGGGGTAAATAAGAAAAGCAGAGAAGAAAAATAAAACAGAATCTCACAGCGGAAGGATAAAATATAATAATCAAATATATAGTTCATGAAGCTGTTTACAAAATATTTAATTTTACTTATACAATATATCAGAGTTGCACATGCCAACGAATAAAAATCGATGCAGTGGAATACAGTGTGTAGTGGAACAATATAATATAATAATAATAATGAAATCTTCGTCTCCGTCCTCCAGAAATAAAGTCTTCGATCCTGAAATGCTTGGACTCACCCAAGAAAATTGAAAAGACAAAGCACTCGAGTCAGAACTAAAAGATCTTATGTAAGTTAAATCAACAGAATAAATATGAGTGCAGTAATTCAAGAGATGCTCGGGATTTACATCCCTTAAGGATCCGTTAAACTATTTACTATGTAGTATATTTCGCTATTATAATAGTATCTAATTGTAAAATAAATGTGTGCATTTCCACCACCAAACCAGCGAGCACAGGGACACCACCGAACCAATGCTTCCCCCCTACATGCCGAACCAATGCCTCTCCCCCTACATGCCGAACCAATGCCTCTCCCCTTACATGCCGAACCAGCTCCTCTACCATCCCCTACCGAGCCAAACCTTGCTCTACTACATGCCGGACCAACCGCATCTCCATGCGCACCGAATCAACTCCACCATGTCCCACCGGACCAACACACGCCGAACCAAGCCCACACCAAACCAACACCATTACCGGACCAACCATCGCCGGACCAAATTACATCTCCATCCATCTCCGAACCAAGAGGATGCCGAACCAACGTCGCTAGGCCAAATTACATCGGCCCAGGCCCACCAGCAGCTATATACATCCAAGACCCCTACCCCCAGCCTCACTCTAAATAGAGGGGCAGGGGTACAACAATGGCAGACAAGTTTGAGAGCTCAAGCACGGAAGGAACTTTCAAACAACTTTCATATACTTGTATACAAAGCTTTGTACTTGTAATCTGAAAGAAAAGAGAGAATAACATATAAAGTGGACTTAGGCACGTTCTGGCCGAACCACTATAAATCTGCGTGTCTTTTACAGTTTAGCCCCTGTTTTTTTTATATATTTGCATAAATCACCCAAACCGCTAAGAACAACATAAAATCAACTAAATCATACGACTTTGAGGTGTTTGTCCATTTTTTGTGCAAACATTTTTGGTGCTTTCACTGAGAACTTGGAACTCGAAGCTTCAGCTTCCCTCATTCAACCTTCTTTCCCAATAGCACCCTTCATTGCCTAGGAAACATGGCTTCCAGGCCGAGAAAAGACGCCAACAAGGGAAAGAACGTTGCAACCAGCAGCGCTCCAGATCCAGTGGATCCAGATCAAGAGAACAATCCCACTACGACAGCAGTGCCGAATGTAGATCAGGCAATTCTGACAGCCCCTGCCGCGGAACAACCGACAGCAATCACTAGGGCAGACCTAGACAGAGTTGTGGTTGAAGTGACTAACCGCTTCGCATCCCAACAGGAAGCTTTGGTGAACCAACTCATGTCACGCTTGAGGGATGCCAAAAAATCCAACCGCAACACCGTTTCATGGGGTGAGTCTCAATCTGGAGGATCTCGGAGACAACAAAGGTCCTCCCTCTTCGAAGAAGCTATCAACAGGAACAACAATGACAGGGGCCGCGCCCGGACTCAGCCCGAACTCCGACTCGAGGAAGCGCTTGGAACCGAACCCAATGGGGGAGGCACCAGGCGAGGGTCGGATGTAGCTGAGCCAGTCATGCCGCCTAATCATAGAAACCCTGCTGAACGGAGCCGAGCTAGAACCAAGCCCGAAGTTGACCCCAAGGAAATGCTCGAAACAGAACCCCATAGGGGAAGATCAAGGCAGGGGCCAACTGTAGCTGGTCCTAGCATGCATCCGAGCAGCCAAAGACAGCCACTGGATAACGTCATAAGTGATAGACTATACCATCCCTATAGGTCATCTGGACGAGATCGATCCCGCAGGGAAGAACCAAGCTCATTTTTATCCGCTCCAAATTCTAATGAAAGAATGGCACGATTATTCAGGGAATGCGTCTGACGGGAGCAGAGGGATCGAGGGATAGGCGCTAGGGTAACCAGCCCTTTCACCCGCGACATCGAAACCGCCATCACCCCTCGAGAATGGAAAATGCCAACGATGGAACCGTACAAGGGAACTTCCAACCCGTTGTACACCTACAGAGATACACACAGCATATGCTCATGAGCGGAGCAACGGAAGGAGTGTTGTGTAAATGCTTTTCGCTATTCCTAGCAGACCTAGCTACCTCCTGGTTCTGCCATCTACCCCAAGGATCTATCAGCTCATGAGAGATGTTGAAAGAAAAGTTCGTTAGCCAGTTCCGCATTCATGTGGAACAACCCAAGGATACTTATTCTCTATCCAACGTCAAACAGAAATCCGGAGAGACACTACAACAATATCTAACCCGGTTCAACGCCGCAGTGGCCGCAGTCCAAGATGCCGATGAGAAACTCACCCTAATGGCCCTCTGTAGTGGTGTGCACCCAGACACTAAGTTTGCTAGAAGACTAACTAAAGAAAAACCAGCTACCTTGCTCGATTTCTTCCATGAAGCTGGGAAGTACATGAGACTCGAAGAGGCTGCCACTGAAAGGCAGACAGGACCACAGGCTAAGACGGCTCATGGAAACGCTCCCGCCGCAGCGAAGGACATTCGGAGAAACGAACGCAGAGACAATGCAAGGGGCAAGAAGGGAGAAAAGCGCTTTTACCGGCCAGGACCGAGATTTGACGCTTACACTCCCTTGAATGAAACAGTCGAGAACATCTTCCTGGCCACTCAGGACGAACTTACATACAAGCGCCCCCCGTACAAGAAAGAGTCAGATCGCGCAATCCAGTCTGGAAAATTCTGCCGTTTCCACGAGTATCATGGGCACGATACCAATGAATGCCGCCATCTCCGAGACCTAATTGAAGAACACATCAGGAGAAAGAGGCTGGAACGCTATGTAAAGGGCCAGGACAGGACTCCAGCTTCTGCCAAGGAAAACCCAGGGCAGCTCCACCCAGAGACAGGCGGAGGAAATCGCAACACCAGCGGTTCCAGCCAAGAGAAGATAGTGGTCCGTACAATATCAGGAGGGCCACACATCGCCGACAAGAGCTGGGCAGAAATGGAAAGATATGGAAACTCACTCAGAAGCGAGGGAGACTGCGTCAATTCTGTTATGGAAGAACGCCACCCTAAGCGGAAGGAAAATAATGACATCACATTCAGTGGGCGCGACCTAGAAGGAAGGCAATACCCTCATATGGATCCTATGGTCATCTCTGCCTGGTTCGGCCCAGCTGAAGTTTTTCGAATCCCAGTAGACACTGGAAGCTCAGTGAATATTCTGTTCAAGCATGCTTTCGACAAAATGAAGCTGTCAATGAAGGACGTGTCTCCCTACAACAAACCGCTACATGGTTTCACTGGAGAAGCAAAGATGCCCCTCAGACAATTGGATCTCTTTGTTGAATTGGGAAGTCATCCCCGCTCCGCCGTTCGGAAACAAACATTCGTGCTAATAGACAACCATTCGGCCTACAATGCCTTTTTGGGAAGACCAGCCTTGTCCGACTTCCAAATTGTCCTCGCCCCCTGGTGCCTGAAGATGAAGTTCCCAACGGATAATGGAGTGGGAGAAGTAGAAGGGGATCAATACGCCTCTCGGGACTGCTATGTAACCGAACTTCGCAATAATCGCAGGAGAGATAAAGGGAAAAATGCAGAGACTATTCTCTGCATGAAAAGCTTGGAAGCATAGAAACTAAAGAAAGCCCCTCCTCTTCAGTATACCAGTGATCCTTTCAATGAACTAAACCCCAGGGACAAAGAGGAGGAGGCCACCGCCGAGCCTGCAGAGGCTATGGAATTCGTATCTGTAGACAAACGCGACCCAAGTAAACTGCTGAGAGTCGGATCTCTGTTAAAAAGAGAATTAAAGAATCAACTCATTGATTTCCTTCGCCCCAACATGGATGTATTTGCATGGACGCACGCTGATATGACTGGAATCTCCCCGGACATAGCATGCCACGCACTAAACATCGATCCTACCAAGGTACCGGTAAAGCAAAAGAAGAGAAGTATGGGGGCAGAACGATCAGCAGCCCTCGAGGAAGAAGTAAAGAACTTACTTGCCAATGACTTCATACGTGAAGCCATCTACCCGGAATGGATCGCCAACCCGGTACTGGTAAAGAAAGCTAATGGGAAGTGGCGAACATGCATCGATTTCTCCAACTTAAATGACGCTTGCCCGAAAGACTGCTTCCCACTCCCCCGAATCGACCAACTCGTGGACAGCACTGCCGGACACGAACTTTTATCCTTTATGGACGCATACTCAGGATATAACCAACGACCATGGTACAAGGTAATGCCATTTGGACTTAAAAACGCCGGAGCTACTTATCAACGCCTCGTCAACAAGATGTTTGCAGAACTGATAGGACGAACTATGGAAGTTTATGTGGATGACATGCTAGTAAAATCGAGGAAAGCCAACGACCATATAAACCACCTGGACGAGATGTTTCAAGTACTTTGCCAATATGGAATGAAGCTGAACCCTCTAAAGTGCTCCTTCGGAGTATCATCGGGAAAGTTCTTGAGATTCATCGTTCATGCCAGGGGGATTGAAGCAAACCCCGAACAAGTCCGAGCTTTAAAAGATATCAAGACATCACCTACTCGAAGAGAGATGCAAAGCCTAAACGGGAAAGTGGCCGCCCTGAGTAGGTTCATCTCTAAAGAAATCGACAAATGCATCCCTTTCTCTAAAGGAAGACAAAGGAAAGTTCGAATGGACTAACGAATGCTCGACAGCCTTCCATAACTTAATCGGACACCTCCAGAGACCACCGGTGCTTTCAACTCCAAATGAAGGCGAGGAACTATACCTGTACCTTCTTGTATCATCCCTTGCTTTGAGCGCCGCTTTGGTGAGAGAAGACAACCGCGCGCAGCGACCCGTATACTTTGTAAGCAAGAGATTCACAGGGGCAGAAGTCATATACCCTAAACTTGAAAAGCTAGCATACTGTTTGCTTATCACGTCGCGGAAACTGCGACACTATTTCCAGTCTCATTCCATCAGAGTTTTAACCGATCAACCGCTAAGGCAAGTGCTCCATCGCCCGACACTACTGGGCGATTACTTAAGTGGTGCATCGAACTAAGTCAATATGATATCACTTACCACCCTCGCACCGCTATCAAGGGGCAAGCCATAGCTGATTTCATTGCCGAATTCACTACTAACGAAGGTAAGGACCAATCTGAAATAGCAAAAGATATCAAGTGGAATCTCTTCGTAGATGGAGCGTCGAACGAACAAGGCTCGGGGGCAGGTGTTGTAATAATCACCCCCAGGGGAAAGAAGCTGCACTACGCCCTAAGATTGGAATTCGCTGCCACCAACAATGACGCAGAATACGAAGCAGTGATAGCCGGATTAGAACTTGCACTGGAAATTGGAGTCAATTCTTTATATCTCCATAGTGATTCTCAACTTATTGTAAATCAAATACTGGGAGAATTCCAAACTCGAGGAGAACGAATCACAGCGTATCTAAAGAAGACCAGGCTACTGCTCAATCAGTTAAATCACTATTTAATCAAACACATTCCCCGAGAAGAGAATCAAGAGGCCGACGAACTAGAAAAACAAGCTAGCATGAAGAACATCACTATTTTCGGAGCATTAACCATCTCAAAACAGCTGGCACCAAGTTTCGAGCAAGTAAATCTGATAGCTGCAACCGAAGAAGAAACATGGATGACCCCTATCCGAGAATACTTACAAAACGGCACCCTACCCGATGGGCGAAATGAAATTAAGAAAATTCTAAGGAAAGCTTCCCGCTACACAATGCAAGAAGGCATCCTCTATCGGCGCGGCTTCTCTAACCCCTTATTGAGGTGCGTTGCTGGAAGAGAAGCAAAGGAAATTCTATCCAATATCCATCAGGGAAGTTGTGGAGACCACACCGGAGGGCAGACCCTAGCAAAAAAGATACTCCGATATGGGTATTTCTGGTCCACTTTAAACAAAGATGCCTTAGACTTCGTCAGAAGATGCGACAGATGTCAGAAATTTGCTAAGATTCCTCGAATACCAACCAATGAAATTACTCAGATGACCAGCCCTTGGCCCTTCGCAATATGGGGAATTGACTCAATTGGCGAACTGCCGATGGGCCGAGGCAGGGCCAGACATGCTATAGTGGCAGTTGACTATTTCACCAAATGGGTGGAAGCGGAGCCTCTGAATAAAATATCTTCAACTAAAGTTATCAACTTCTTGATCAAAAACGTTCTGTGCAGGTACAAGGTTCCACTCAGAATCATATCAGACAACGGGCTTCAATTTGACAGCGAGGAATTTGCCGACTGGTGCCAGGAGCACGGAATTCATAAGGGCTTCTCATCCGTAGCTTACCCCCAGGCAAATGGACAAGTCGAAGCTGTCAACAAGATTCTCAAGACTCTAATCAAGAAGAAACTTGAAAAGTCAAAAGGCGCTTGGGTGGACGAACTTCCTACAGCACTATGGGCCTACCGCACTTCTTTCAGAACATCAACAGGGCATACTCCATTCTCTTTGGCATACGGATCAGAGGCCATGCTCCCAGTTGAAACTATTGTACCTTCCCATCGTAGGATCCACTACAACCCCGAAGAAAATGAAGAACTCCTCCACATGTCTTTGGATCTAATTGAGGAGAGAAGAAATGATGCAACACTCAAAGCAGCAGCTCACAGACAAAAAGTGGCAGCATTATACAACTCCAAAGTCAAACATCGCAGCTTACAAGAATGAGATCTTGTCCTCAAGCGAATCTTTCCACGCCCAGGAGCGCTGGATCCAATCTGGGACGGACCATATGTAATTCATAAAGGTCTCCACAACGGAGCTTATATTTTGTCAACAGTGGACGGAGAGGTGTTCCAGAGGGCATGGAACATCTGACACCTCCGTCGATACTTTTCTTAACTTGTACTGCCCATATGAAGTGAATTAACAAAGAGAATCAGTGGACGTAGGCATTTTCGTGCCGAACCACTTTAAAAAACTTGGCTCTTGTTAACTTGTTCCTTTATATCTTGGCTACTTGTTAAGCTTTATCCTTTGCTGTTGAACAAAATCCTTTGCAGATGACATTTCAATTCAAAGCTTCACAACTCAACTCCACTTGGACAAAACCTAACAGGTATGCTACGATCCTATGCCCTCGCCAATGAGACACTTTGCTCCGGTATCCCTCTACCGCGAGTTAACTCATTGTTTGCCTCGGCCCTTAAAGCCGACTGTAATGAGCCGAGTATAAGCCACCGAGAAGGCCGATTATGCCATGGCAGCTCATTACAGCGATTCGGCTCGCCGGCAACTGTGAACCGATCATAAGCCCCAACATAAGGTGTGGCTAGCCAGGGGCAGTTCACAGTTGACGATCGGCCCTCATGCTAGCCGGCCACAGTAAATCGAATAATACCCGCGATTACGGGCCATAATGGCCTGGGTAGTTACTGTGCGCGATCGGCTCCGATGTGTCTTAAGTGCGGCTGTGGTAAAAAAGAAAACTCCCCACAGAGGCGTAAGATGGGTGACAAATGTTTCCAAGACCCACAGCTAGGGAAAGTGACTACAAAACCCGTTTTCCACGAACTTAAGCACATCGACGGCCTTCCGTGACTGGAAGTTTTACTTTTCCTATATTTCCATTTCATTTAAAAATTTTCTCATATTCTCCGTAACGGTGCTTGAAAGTACAGGACATGAAATAGGGAACGCTCGCTAATGGGAACAGAAACTTACAATCGAATGACGAGACACTCAACAGCATCCCGTGCTTAGTCTTACAGGGCGCACAAAGTTGCCGTCCACAGCCGAAACATGAAGGGCGGTACCTCCTACTTTTATACATTAATGCATAGCTGCAGTTCATATTCACACATCACATTTACGTTGCAAAATGAGAAAATTATACTTTAAGCAAAAAACTTGGCATCAGGCACAGTCAAGTCACTAGTAACATGCATAGTTACATCACTTACACAGCAGAACAAAATAGCGATAACATTCCAACATAAAGGAATCAGCTTATGTTATGAAACTACATAAAGTCATTCATCATAAACAATATTATTACAGTCACATCAATGTTTTGGACTAACATAAACAGCGATAAAAGGAAATCAAAAGGTGACCGAATCCGGACAAGGAACCAGCTGCGTCCGCACCTCACCCTCATCCTACCAGCTCTCCAAGCCTACTTAGCCGCAGGGTCGGAGCTCCCATCATGCTTATCAGAAGTCCCACCTGTCCAATTCAGAAGAGGAATCCATTAAACCAACAACGGACGATCAAGTCATGAAAAACTAAAATAGGGAGAACTCAGCAGCACCCTCTTCTTGGTCCTCATCCCCCAACTGCACACTGGCTTCCTCCGCAGCAAGTAGCCGCATCCCCTCCTTCACCACTACCTTCTCCTCCTTTGAGAACTGGGCGGTTACCATGTCCATCCTGAATGCCGCTCCACCTTCCTTATCCGCATCGGCCCTGGCCTCCTCCAAAGCCCGGAGATATATCCTAGCCATGATCCGGGGATAGTCATCCATCAAGGATAGATTACTCTGTTTCCAGGAATGGAAGTACATATCCTGCAACATCTCATCCATCATCCCCTCATTCTCCTCAAACTCCCTCACCCGGGCCTCGGAGGACAACAACTTGGCGACGGCAACGTCCCTCTCCGATCGATATCTCAAGCGGTCAGCCTGGAGAGACCTCCTCATTTCCTCCATCTCTTCCTTTAGCCTGGCCTGAGCAAGCTCTGCGGCCTCAAGCCTCCCAGATAACTCCTCTACCTGCTCGAGATCCGCCCTCCGAACCTCGTCCACCGTAGCAATAGCTATGTCAATCCGCTCCTTGCAGGCCGCCTCCATCTTTCGCAACTCAGCCTTGCTAGCCTCCTCCATGGTTTTCTTTAGTCGTCGGGAGGCCGCCTCGTGCTGGGATATCTGGATAGCCTGATCGGCAAGCTGTTTGGCCTGGTCAGAAACCTGTAGCCGCAACCGGATGTTAGCACTTCCGATTTCCTCCCCAGCCCTGGCCAGTCGAGCGTGATGCTCCATTAGCCTCTTGGTTTCCTCAGCCACTCGATCGATGACTGCCTTAGCCTCATTTCCCATGGTCACAATCCGAGTAGTAAGCAAATCGAGTTCTAATGACTTAGCCTCATCAAGCACCCGTACCATGGGATTGCCGGGAAGAAGATGCTCACCCGTGACCTCATCAAAAGAGATATCCTGAAAACTCGGGTCCAGATCAGGGTGGCCGGCAAATGGGGTGCGATCCAAACCAGGACGGTCTATTGGAGTGAAGGTTGGATTTTCGGACGGATAGGGGGAAGGCATAAACTCAGTATCCTCTTCAGTAATATCATGGATGGGCTGGGCTGGAGGCTGAGGGCCAAGTGAAGGTTCAAACGAAGATCGGCCCCTCTTCCTCCTTTGCGTATCTTCTTCAATAACTCCAAGAAGAGGGCGATATCTAACTTCATCCCCAGGACGGCTGGTTGGCGGCTTTGGTTTGGCAGAAGCTTTGAGTAGCTTATACTGTTCGAGGCGGTGCCGGATATTTGATGACTTGGTCGCCTTACCTGCTCCTGGAATAAAAGCCAAGTGTTACGAATACACAATGATCCACAATTCAAGAAATATGTTAAGATAAAGAGAGTAAGAAGGCACATCTATTATACAAACCCTGCGGAGGAGTAGGATACTGCAATAAGTCCTGAATCTCATTCCAGGACGAAAGCGAACCATAAAATATTCCTAAGTCCCTATCATAAATGGAGTCTGCAGAAGTCAAAGGTTCACCTTGAATCGCTGGAGTCGCCGTAGCTGAAGAACTCTTAGAGAATGAATCGGCACCAGCCCCAGCCTTGTCAACCTCCTTTGCCTTCTCCATCGAGGATGATCCTTCCTCCAACCCCTCAAAAGCCTGGCAGAAGGAATCATCCGTCCACTCCTGGATCTCCCCTACCTGCTCAGAAGACAAAGCCCGACACCACTACCACCATGTCCTTCACCTTCTCCATCTCCTCCGCTCTCCTCCTCGCCTCTTTCCTCCTCTCCACCTTCCTCCTCCGGAATGTCTGGACATGTGCTGGGAGAGGGTCCATCAGACTTCTTAAGCTTCTTTCCCCCAACGACTGGAGGTACCTAGAAAGGTCTCCTCTTGCTACTCTTCGTAGTAGCCCCATCCTTAGCTTTAGCAGCCCTCTCCTCGGTTGTATCTCTCTGTTTAACCACAGATTGACGTGGCAGAATCAGGTTATACTCCAGGAGAGTGGCATTCCTGATCAAGTAAGAAGCCGACCGATCCCGTCCCGGAGTGGCTCTTATTTCCGCAGCCATCTGAACCAAGGAATCATTCTCCACGACCGTAAAGCCACCCGTCGCTAGCAAGAAATGAAAGTATATAAGAAGAAGCGTTGCAGCCGAAACAAGGAAACTATAAATGAAGTTCAACTCACAGCCATAGGTGAAAAAGCGGAAGGAAACGGAGTCATCCCTGATGAAAAACCACTCTTTCTTAAACATACTAAGCTTCAAATATAGGTCCAGGACTGGTTTGAAAGGAACAGCCGCTTCCAAGCTAACGTACGGAGATCCCTTCTTGTAACCCCTCAAGTTATATAGATACCGGATCTCCCGGTTGGAAGGGGGGTGCCCGTACCTTCTCTGGAAAATAATGTATAAGCACACCAAGATGGCGTAGGAATTGCGCTGAAGCTGGAAAGGAGCCACCTTCAGATAAGTAATGAAGCTAACTATCCAGGTATTAATGGGAGGAATGGCCCCACACATGCAGTGGTACCTACTATACGCAAAATATCCTTCAGGGGGATTGTACGGCATCACCCCGTCCCCCGGCAACCGCATAAGCGCTCTATCTATCCCGAAGGAACGAGATATAACATCAAGTTGCTCCTCCTTTAGGGAGCTAGGAAAGCAATCGGGAGGGGAGACCAGGAGTTCCTGGGGACCATACCCATCCACTAATGACCTCGGGGCAGGTACATGTTGCGCCGGTCTTGGCTGGGCTGGGGGCACGGAGGAGGACTCTCCTTCGCCCTTAGACTTCCGTTTATCTGATCGGGTTTCCACTTTGTGAGACATTTATCTACAAACACAAAAGCAAAAGCACGTTATTAAAACAAGAAGTATGGAAATATAAGCAAGCAAGTGCATAAAGCGAGCAGGTGAATGTAGGTCTAGTGTTCCACTCAAGACTCAAAATATGAAAGCTCAACAGGTGTAGCCCATTCAGCATAACGTTCATCCGGTAAAGTAAATAATAAGTTTCATTCGGTACGCGAGGCCCTGAGCTCATTTGGTGATTGAATATAAAGATCGTTCGGCAGGATAGATCCTCACCTGGTTCGGCAAAGATTTTGATCCGGCTAAACACGTATCATTCGGCACAACTATGCGATTCGGCACTTATATGGTTCGGCTGTCTCAAATGGTAGAGGATGAACGAAGGCCTGAAGCCCATATTTATAGGCGAAACCTATCGACCGGACCAACCGGCTCGGCACACTCAGGACCGAACGACTGCAGGAAAACAAAGCACGCCATGTGCATACACATGCCCTACTTTGGGGGGGCAAGTGTTGTGTGCATTTCCACCACCGAACCAGCGAGCACAGGGACACCACCGAACCAATGCTTCCACCCTACATGCCGAACCAATGCCTCTCCCCCTACATGCCGAACCAATGCCTCTCCCCCTACATGCCGAACCAGCTCCTCTACCATCCCCTACCGAGCCAAACCTTGCTCTACTACATGCCGGACCAACCGCATCTCCATGCGCACCGAAGCAACTCCACCATGTCCCACCGGACCAACACACGCCGAACCAAGCCCACACCAAACCACCACCATTACTGGACTGCCCATCGCCGGACCAAATTACATCCCATCCATCTCCGAACCAAGAGGATGCCGAACCAACGTCGCTAGGCCAAATTACATCGGACCAGGCCCACCAGCAGCTATATACATCCAAGACCCCTACCCCCAGCCTCACTCTATAAATAGAGGGGCAGGGGTACAGCAATGGCAGACAAGTTTGAGAGCTCAAGCACGAAAGGAACTTTCAAACAACTTTCATATACTTGTATACAAAGCTTTGTACTTGTAATCTGAAAGAAAAGAGAGAATAACATATAAAGTGGACGTAGGCACGTTCTGGCCGAACCACTATAAATCTGCGTGTCTTTTACAGTTTAGCCCCTGTTTTTTATATATTTGCATAAATCACCCAAACCGCAAAGAACAACATAAAATCAACTAAATCATACGACTTTGAGGTGTTTATCCATTTTTTGTGCAAACAACAAACTTGCTTTTAAATAGCATTAAGGCTTTACATTTTCCACCTTAACACATTTGTATATTCTCATAGTCTATACAGTACGTAATCTCCCCCGTACTGGGCGTCGTCAGAGGGCACTCCATAGTTATGGTACAAAATCAAAATCGTATAAGGCGCGCTAGGGTAGGTGACACGACACAACTAGGCAATGTCAAGGTAGATATACCAATTATGCTTCCAGGTCGGTGGTAACGCACAGCCGCAGCTATCGCCCACCTCGAGCCACACCCCCAAATCAAAGAAATCAAAAGTGGCCACCGAATAAATCCAAAATTAGAGTTGAAAATCGAAGGGATGTGTCCGATCAAAGGTGATACCTCATTAACCAATCAATTGCTCCTGTTCTAGCCACCTTATGCCAACTCACGGGAGTTGGGTCAACGTATTTACGTTAAAGGAAATGCCGCCACCATCCTACTTCATTTTGGAATCTCCACCGCGTACACGGTTGTTAAAGTGGTTTTCGGAGTTCGCAGAGAGCATGACAACTTCCGGTCTCGGTCTCTTCAACAACCAAACATTATTATAACGCCACCGTCTTTTCAAAATAGTTTATACTTTAAAACCAGAATAAAATATCCATTTCAAAACCATATAAATACGATATCATTTCTACTTTAACACCCAAATCAATTTGATATCATTTTTATTTCAAATACCCTTTTAAAAAACATAGCACTTTCAAATCTGTATACCTTGAAACTTATAGCTTTGAAACATAAGTTATAATACTTAAATGGTTTAAATATTAAATTACTTTATATAATAGAATAGCTTCTTTAATATATCAAATAAATTCCAAATACCTCTTTGAACCTCCTAACAAACCATTTCAATTCATATATTTCAAAGCTTTTAATATTCCACCATTTCAAAACTAATTCTTTGCTAATTCCATTTTTATCAAATCCAAATACTATTTTTAGATTTGAAACATTTACTTAATAAATCAAATATCATTAAAGTAAACCTTTAACTTCAAGTAACTGGATACTCTTTAAATTTTGGTTAACTTGATATATTCATTTAAATCAACTTGATATATATATAAATCACTCTACACCAAAATAAGTTATAAGAATCATACCCTTTAAAACCAATTTCATATTTATCTTCCAACTTAATTTTAATCTAAGTCATTAAAACTCTATATATACAATATCTTAAACAGGTACTTAACCAGATAATATAAAACAATCAAACCCCATTATTCAACTTATTTTTATTGAACAAATTTATACATAGCTTAAATTCAAGCATTCAACTTTACATAAAATATTATTTATAAATTCCCAAAAATCAATATTCATTAAACCATATAATATAAAATAATCAAACTTTATTATTGGACTTATTTTATATTTCAAATCATATTTATATATAGCTAGAATCAATAATAAATTTGACGTTTATATAACATCAAAAGTCAATATTTAAATAACCCGTATATTTCTTTACAAAACCATAGAAATCATCTCACAATATTTATATATATATATAGACCGTGGTGTCTGTATATAGTTTTCTACCCTATGGTCAAGTGATACGGATATTTATCACTTAAATCCACAATTTAAAAATAAAAATTATGGTTATATATCATTTCAAACTGCAATCCCAAATGAGACGAAAATGCATAATAACTTGTAGTATATAACAATATAAAATACAGCATCCATTCATCCAATATCAACCATCAACCATTTATCGCAATCATCATCGAATTTAAACAATAGCATCAATATAGAACGGATAATAAACAACAGTTATTAAATAGCAGTTTATATTCAATGATAAATTAATTAACTGTTTAAATGACAGTTTATATGCAATAATAAATAAATGAAATTTAACTGGCAGTTTATATGCAATGAAAAATTTAAATAACAATTTAATTTAATAAATGTAATTTAACTGAGAGGATGATTAAAATACGCCAAACAAACATAGGCAAATTTTAAATCACATCAAAATTAAATTTAACAAACATAAGAAATTTTAGAAGTTGTGAGTGGGTTAAAACACACACCTTTTGAATTTAAATTCAATTTAAACCCAAAAATTTGACAGTCTTCAAATTCGTCCAAACCAGTGCCAAAATGTCCGAAATTCCAATACGAACCTAGTGGAGAAAACCACGCGTGAATTGGATATCGTACGTAAAAGTTATTTGACTTAAACGAGTTGAAATCGAAAAAATTAAATTAAAACAAAAGCTAAAACTCACCTCACTTCCAATGCCATGTCACCCAAGAAACGTGCGCAGCCAACCTCAATTCCTGAACACGAAACCATACGCACGCGATTTTGAACGCGGCCTCCACAGAACGATGAACTCACGCGGGCGCCCTGGCCATCGCGGCCCACACGACCACTTCGGCCGAGTTTTACTCACGAGCGCCTCCTCCCTAACGTCGTCGTCGACACCCCAGTAGCTGCCGTACGAGCCGAGAGCCCCAACCGCAGCCTAAAAATTGATGCCTTAACCCAATTTTTTCTGTAGATCTAACCGTCGATTTGCACGATGAACCATATAGATCGACTCCCCTCAGTCCCCTCTGCAAAACCCAGAAAGGGTTTCTCGATCCATCGACATTGATTACGACCCCATTGAACGGCCGAGAATTCACCTTAAATTTCTGGACAAATGGTGATTCTAATCGAAAAACGAATTGTAGTTTTGAGACGCTTATATCGAGAGCTTCAATATATATTTTTCTGAATTTTTTTGAGGAGTTTGGAATTTTAGCTTTAGATTGAAATTTGAATTGGATAGATTAGGGTTTACAGCCATTGAGGAAGAGGAGCACAGAAGTTTCTGTATGTATAGAAATAAGGAATAGAGGCTACTAGGGTTTATAACAGGGTATTTATAGAGAAAACTGAAATAAAATGGATCGGATCTATTAGATATACGCGCTAACAACAAAGTGGCCCAAAAAGCCCGTTCTGACTCCGGAACGAAATTGGGTCAACCCATATATCAAAATAGATGTTTTGAAATATTGTAAATTCAATGGAAAAGGTTTCAAGTCCGAATTCCATCATATGAAGAAGTTATGCTAAAATCAGTATTTTCAAATTGATTTCAATTTAATTGATTTCAAGGCGTTTCAAGCCCATACGATCAAACGACAAGTCCGATCGATACGAAACTTGAAATCATACAATAATTCACCGTTACGGATCCGATGAAACTTGTTTCATCAAAATCCGAGTCAGTGGCCAAAATGGCTATTATTATATTAATTAAATAAATAAAATTTAGTCAGTTTAATCAAATTTTCAATTTCAATTTGATATTGCCAATTCTTATCATTTTAATTTCCTAATCATTTACAATGATCTAAACCAATTTAAATGTCAAATTAGAGTTGATAAATATATAAATTTCGGTATTAACCTCAATTTCATTAAATTCGAAAATTATAAATTTAATTTCCAAAATTTATATTAAATTTACTTTTCATTTTATTATTCGATTCATAATTATCAAACGAATGAGATTAACATTGGATTCAATATTCATTACGTAAATATTCTCACATTTCATCTAAATTTCAAATGACGTATTATTTAGCTATATTCAATTTCATTTAATTACAATTAATCCAATTATTGAATTTTACATTTCAATCAAATTAATAAATCTTGCTTCCAAATCTTTAAATCAACCAATTTTCATAAAATAAATAGGCTTAGCATAAATTACATCTTATAAAATTAACCATTTTCAATGACAAATCAAATCTACCCTAACTGCACAATTTAAGTCAATTAATTGTAATTGATTCCACATTAAATGTTAGTAATTATAAATTAAAACCTCAATAATTCGTTTATTGATTTAAAATCTAGCTATTCAATAAATAGACATTTTATGGGTATAAATAACATTGAATTATAATACATTTCATTAATGTATTTATTAAATTTATTTCCAATTAATGTACTACCTAATTTCCTTTAATTTCAATTTTATTTCCAAATTTTATGTAACATACTAAAGAAATAAAAACATATATTAATTGATTCGTTTTAATTCAAATCTTTTTATTAAATTCAATACTACCATATAAACTTAGTTACCTTGTTTTTCCCATTCATTACTTTAATATACCTATTCTAACAACTCCTAACCATTGTATTACATTTCACACAAATGTAACATTTAATTACATTAATTACAATTTATCTCCAATTCCAATTAACCATCTAAATAAATAGGTAACCTACAATAAACATTATCGTTACTCTTTAGTCACATAAATAAGCCTCTATTACTTACAAATCAATGTTGGCATTTATTTTCATACTACTAATTTCATTCACTTATGTTCTATCCAAACATAACATCTAGATTTATTTCCATTAATTAATTCAATGTTTACGTCCACTTCCGTATATAAATTTTGTAACCAAGTTATAACCTTTACATTGTTTCACTTATTGTAATTACATCCAAGTTATTAACAATTAACTTCCATTTATACAGTTGCAATTCATTTTAGTTATTCTTTCATTAATACTATTTCCAAATTCATTTCTTTCAGTATTAATTACACAATCATATTTAATTAACGAATTATAATGTTTTCCACCATTTCGTTTTTTGGGATTTCATTCCAATTATCAAGAATTGATTTTGTTTACCATTGCAACATTTAATTTATAACATTCGCTCCAATATAAATTATAAGATTTTCATTTTTTTCTATATTTAACTACAAAATCTTATAAATTTAACCAATTTTAATTATCGAAATTTACGGGTCGTTACACTCTCCCCCACTAAAAATTTGTCATCCTCAAAAAGGAAAAGAAGGGAAAGGAATCAATATATCTTACTTAAAATATTAAATTTATAAACAAATAAATTTACAAAATTAATTAACTTAAGTAAAATATACCAATTTATACCCATTAAATCTTTTTAAACTCAAATTAATAAAGTTTGGAAAACATTTTTCAAAATGTTTTCTAAGTCCAAAATATTTACGTAAAATTTCGAGAGTCTCCTTTGTATGGAGAGGCTCGGAAGAAAATATAATATCAAATATAACAATATATAACATATACTTTCCAAATAATAAATATCCCAACACGGGAAAACCATAAATCCGAGAAGGTGCCTAGTTGTCGGGCAATTTACGCTTAATTATGAAACCAAAAGCAGTAGCAGTTGCTTCCATAACCTGTATTTCACTTAGATAATCCAAATAGGTTAAAAATTATATAAAATGAAATATCTAAAGTGGTTTCAACCACAACAATCAATCAATACAACAACAATCAATTGCAACAAACATCATAAACACCAATCAACTATCTAAGATATCAAACAAAACAAATAGTTGTTCGGGTTCAAAACTTTAAATTGTACGAAATGAAAAATAGGCTACTAAGCGCACCATTTACTCAACAGTCTCTGATGAAACTAAATATATTATCCACCCATCCAGACAATTTTAAAGTGTCCTTGCCCCCAAACAACCTTAAACCAAATAAACAACAATTTCAAATAATAAATCAAGCAATTTTTTTTTTCAATTCTATTTCTTAACATTTGTTGTTTGATTTCCTTTTTATTCATATAATGGTTTATTTTTTTAATTTACATTTATTTCTTACAATTTATTTAGAAATTACTTCAACTTATTTAATTAAGTTTAAAATTCCTTACTTACAATATTTACCTTCTATCGTATTTTATTATAGTAAGATTTCCCTTATAACTTAAGTTTATAGTAATTACAACATCAATTCTTATAGATAAAAGCAATTTATTGAACACTTCCATTACATACTTTTACTTGTACAATTTGCATTACATTTCTTATCAAACATTTCAACTTTTAATATTTGGTTAGTTATATATATGCTTTTAAAGAATGTAATTGAAAGTTATACAAGTTTTCTCATTTAATTAAATGTTCCATAATTATATCTTTTGTTAATTAGTTACAAATTCAACTTCATTTAATCTCATCAATAACTTATCATTAAATCTCTTAATTTAATTAGAGGTTTCAATAATTAATTAGTTACATTCCATTTCACTAAAGCGATTAAAACCATTAATTGATGGAAACTCAAGAATTTAAACACCAGGTAAAATTTTAAATCATTTTAAAATAATAGATAGATGTAAACACTTAAAATTTATATATCCAATTATATTTAAAACAATTAAAATTTATATTTGGTTATCAAAATAATCCGTAGTAAACTACTACAGTGACCTTCCCACTTCGAAACTCGAAAATGAATGTCGATGATACGGCCGCCATCAACAAAATTATTTTCCAACGACAGAAAGGGGAGTACAGAACTTATTTCTTTTCCTAATTTCTTTTAAAACATTTCTTTCAAATTATATTGAAATATTAATATCAGAAAATACTTCTAAAATATTATTATTATATTCCAATATCATTTGAAAGAAATTTTCAAAACCCCGTAACTTAAGTTCTAAAATTTCCAATTTGATTTATTTTATTTTAGATCTTATTTTGTTTCCAATTTATATTTATAAATTTTACTACCTAACTACCAATACATTACACCCAAGTATATGTGTGTGTGTGTGTGTGTATTTATAAAAAATTGTTTTATATATAGAAAATATAATAGGCAGAATTATTTCATTCACCTATATAAAAACAAATATTATGTCGGTCTGTTCTATTAAGTGTTTAGAAACCCCATATTGATGTCACAGCGTCCCATGCACCAACCAGAGTACATAAATACAAAACGGATCAGATCAACACAATATTAAAACCTTTTATAACACTAACAAATACGCTCTCTCATATATATACACTCAGCGACTCCCATAGGGTATTACTTCCCTATTTAAAGAGAGTCTAACCCCACAAAGCTAAGGTTTATCACTAAACCTAAGCTCTCATACCAGCTGTAACATCCCGCCTTTACGCACACTTTAAATCGACGATAAACTACACACGTCAGACTTAAAACATACAAAAGGGCGGATTGTTATGTGGTAAATAAGAAAAGCAGAGAAGAAAAACAAAACAGAATCTCACAGTGGAAGGATAAAATATAATAATCAAATATACAGTTCATGAAGCTGTTTACAAAATATTTAATTTTACTTATACAATATATATCAGAGTTGCACATACCAACGGATAAAAATCAATGCAGCGGAATACAGTGTGTAGTGGAACAATATAATATAATAATGATGATGATGAAATCTTCGTCTTCGTCCTCCAGAAATAAAGTCTTCGATCCTGAAATGCTCGGACTGACCCGAGCGAATTGAAAAGACAAAACACTCGAGTCAGTACTAAAAGATCTTATGTAAGTTAAATCAACAGAATAAATATGAGTGCAGTAACTCAAGAGATGCTCGGGATTTACATCTCTTAAGGATCTGTTGAACTATTTGCTATGTAGTATGTTTCGCTATTATAATAGTGTCTAATTATAAAATAAGCTTACTTTTAAATAGTGTTAAGGCATTACATTATCCACCTTAACATATTTACATATTCCCATAGTCTATACAGTACCGTAATCTCCCCCGTACTGGGCGTCGTCAGAGGGCACTCCATAGGTATGGTACAAAACTAAAATCGTATGAGGCGCGCTAGGGTAGGTGACACGGCACAACTACGCAATCCCAGGGTAGATATACCAACTACGCTTCTGAGTCGGTGGTAACGCATAGCCGCAGCTACCGCTCACCTCGAGCTACACCCCCAAATCAAAGAAATCAAAAGTGGCCACCGAATAAATTCAAAGTCAGAGTAGAATATTGAAGGGATGTGTCCGATCAAAGGTGCTACCTCATTAACCCGTCAATCGCTCCTGTTTTAGCCACCTTATGCCAACTCACGGGAGTTGGGTCCACGTATTTACCTCAAAAGAAACGCCACCACCATCCTACTTCATTCTGGAATCTCCACCGCGTACACGGTTGTTAAAATGGTTTTCGGAGTTGGCAGAGAGTATGACAACTTCCGATCCCGGTCTCTTCAACAACCAAACGTTATTATAACACCGCGATCTTTTCAAAATAGTTTATACTTTAAAACCAGAATAAAATATCCATTTCAAAACCATATAAATACGATATCATTTCTATTTTAAAACCCAAATCAATATGATATCATTTTTATTTCAAATACCCTTTTCAAAAACATAGCACTTTCAAATCTATATACCTTGAAACTTATAGCTGTGAAACATAACTTATAATACTTAAATGGTTTAAATATTAAATTACTTTATATAATAAAATAGCCTTAATTTTTCAAATAAATTCCAAATACCGCTTTGAACCTCCCAATAAACCATTTCAATTCATATATTTCAAAGCTTTAGATATTCCACCATTTCAAAACTAATTCTTTGCTAATTCCATTTTTATCAAAATCAAATACTATTTTTAGATTTGAAACGTTTACTTAATAAATCAAATATCATTTAAGTAATCCTTTAACTTCAAGTTATTTGATACTCTTCAAATTTTGGTTAACTTGATATATTCATTTAAATTAACTCGATATTTATTTAAATCATTCTACACCAAAATAAGCTATAAGAATCATACCCTTTAAAATCTCAATTTTATTTAAATTTCAAATGAAATTTATTCGAGTATAATTCTTAAATAATTCAATTCAAACCAATTTCATATTTATCTTCCAACTTAATTTTAATCTAAGTCATTAAAACTCTATATATACAATATCTTAAACAGGTACTTAACCAGATAATATAAAACAATCAAACCCCATTATTCAACTTATTTTTATTGAACAAATTTATACATAGCTTAAATTCAAGCATTCAACTTTACATAAAATATTATTTATAAATTCCCAAAAATCAATATTCATTAAACCATATAATATAAAATAATCAAACTTTATTATTGGACTTATTTTATATTTCAAATCATATTTATATATAGCTAGAATCAATAATAAATTTGACGTTTATATAACATCAAAAGTCAATATTTAAATAACCCGTATATTTCTTTACAAAACCATAGAAATCATTTCACAATATATATATATATATATATATATATATATATATATATATATAGACCGTGGTGTCTTTATATAATTTTCTACCCTATGGTCAAGTGATACGGATATTTATCATTTCAATTCGCAATTTAAAAACAAAAAATTATGGTTATATATCATTTCAAACCGCAATCCCGAATGAGATGAAAATGCATAATAACTTGCAGTTTATAACAATATAAAATACAGCATCCACTAATCCAATATCAACCATCAACCATTTATCCAATCATCATCAAATTTAAATAATAGCATCAATATAGAACGGATAATAAACAACAGGTATTAAATAGCAGTTTATATTCAATGATAAATTAATTAACTGTTTAACCTGCAGTTTATATGAAATAATAAATAAATAAAATTTAACTGGCAGTTTATATGCAACAAAAAATTTAAATAACAATTTAATTTAATAAATGCAATTTAACTGAGAGGATGATTAAAATACGCCAAACAAACATAGACAAATTTTAAATCACATCAAAATTAAATTTAATAAACATAAGAAATCTTAGAAGTTGTGAGTGGGTTAAACCACCCACCATTTGAATTTAAATTCAATTTAAACCCAAAAATTTGACAGTCTCCAAATTTATCCAAACAAGCGCCAAAATGTCCGAAATTCCAATACGAACGTTGTGGAGAAAACCGCGCGTGAATTGGATATCGTACGTAAAAGTTATTCGACTTAAACGAGTTGAAATCAAAAAAATTAAATTAAAATAAAAGCTAAACTCACCTCACTTCCAATGCCACGTCACCCAAGAAACGTGCGCAGCCAACCTCAATTCCTGAACGCGATACCCAACGCACGCGATTTTGAACGCGGCCTTCACAGAACGATGAACTCACGCGTGCGCCCTGGCCATCGCGGCCCACGCGACCACTTCGGCCGAGTTCTACTCACGAGCGACTCCTCCCTGACGTCGTCGTCGACACCCCAGTAGCTGCCGTACGAGCCGAGAGCCCCAGCCGCCGCCTAAAAATTGATGCCCTAACCCAACTTTTGATGTAGATCTAACCGTCGATTTGCACGATGAACCATATAGATCGACTCCCCTCGGTCCCCACAGCAAAACCCAGAAAGGGTTTCCTGATCCATCGATATTGATTACGACCCCATTGAACGGCCGAGAATTCAGCTTAAATTTCTGGATAAATGGTGATTCCAATCAAAAAACGAATTTTAGTTTTGAGATTCGTATATCGAGAGCTTCGATATATATTTTTTCTGAATTTTTTGAGGAGTTTGAAATTTTAGCTTTAGATTGAAATTTGAATTGGATAAATTAGGGTTTACAGCCATTGAGGAAGAGGAGCACAGAAGTTTCTGTACGTATAGAAATAAGGAATAGAGGCTGATAAGGTTTATAACAGGGTATTTATAGAGAAAGTTGAAATAGAATGGATCAGATCTATTAGATATACGCGCTAACGACAAAGTGGCCCAAAAAGCCCGTTCTGACTCCGAAACGAAATTGGGTCAACCCGTATATCAAAATAGATATTTTAAAATACTTTAAGCGCAATGTAAATGGTTTCAATTCCAAATTCCATTGTATGAAGAAGTTATGCTAAAATCAATATTTTCAAATTGATTTCAATTTAGTTGGTTTCAAGGCGTTTCAAGCCCATACGATCAAACGACAAGTGCGATCGATACGAAACTTGAAATTCTACAATAATTCACCATTATGGATCCGATGAAACTTTTTTCGTTGAATTCCGAGTCAGTGGCCAAAATGGCTATGATTACATTACTTAAATAAATAAAATTTAGTCAATTTAATCAAATTTTCAATTTCAATTTGATAATTGCCAATTCTTATCATTTTTAATTTCCCAATCATTTGCAATGATATAAACCAATTTAAATGTCAAATTAGAGTTGATAAATTTGTGAATTTCGGTATTAACCTCAATTTCATTAAATTTGAAAATTATAAATATAATTTCCAAAATTTCTATTAAATTTACTTTTCATTTTATTATTCGATTCATAATTATCAAACAGATGAGATTAACATTGGATTCAAAATTCATTACATTAATATTCTCACATTTCATCTAAATTTCAAATAACGTATTATTTAGCTATATTCAATTTCATTTAATTAAAATTAATCCAATTATTGAATTTTACATTTCAATCAAATTAATAAATCTTGCTTCCAAATCTTTAAATCAACCAATTTTCATAAAATAAATAGGCTTAGCATAATTTACATCTTATAAAATTAACCATCTTCAATGAGAAATCAAATCTACCCTAACTGCACAATTTAAGTCAACTAATTATAATTGATTCCACATTAAATGTTATTAACTATAAATTGAAACCTCAATAAATTCGTTACAGAATACCTAGACTTTGAAGTGATTTCTTCTTGAGAGAGCGTGTATGTGTGTGTGTGTGTGTGTGTGTGTGTATGTATGTATATATTTCTACCTATCTGTTGGTTTACCTGTTCGGGTTTTCCAATAAGATAAAAAGGTAGATGAGGTAGTGGTGTGTGTAACATGACGACTACCATTGGAAGAAGTTTGAATGTTTGAGGTTGGAAGTGTGTCTGTCGAGACTGTAGACCTAATACTGTCTCGAGTGAGATTTGCAACTCGGTGTAAGGATTTGATCGATCTCTGAAGGAAACCTGTTAAGGTTCGGAGTCTATCTTTGAAGTTGGATGAGTAGAGTTTGGATCTTTTGGTTGGCAGAAGCAAGTGATGGTATCTTGATACCTCAGGAAGTAGTAGTTGCGTGTTGAAATGCAATAACTATGGATTGTCTCTAAAGATATTTCTTTGGAATAAGTTTAGGGAAGTAGGTCTGCTTCGGTGTTGTGGCTGAGTTCAGCATGGTGTTTCTGTTTGTTTTGAAGTCCGAATTTCTCGAAGAGCTTTGGATTGGGAAGTCTTTGACATCTAGGTCAGTAGTGCAGCTCGGAGTATTCTGGGTGCCGGCAAGGAAGTTTCTGGCTGAGTACTTTTTCTGGAGGTGGAGTTTAGAAGTAACGGAGTGGATCCATTTCTTTGATGGATTGGCTAGATAAGTGTAAGCTATTCTGATTGGTAAAGAGAGAACAATTTCTTTGAAAATTGACTTGGGTTGATCGCAAAAGTTACTTCTGATAGTTGAGTGTTCTCTTGGGTTATCTTTTGCTTGAGGCATCTGGAGATTGAGTTTTTCTTATCGACTAGGATTCCAGGAGTGGAACCGGTGGTTCAGTTTAGTCGAAGGATGGTTCTTAGAGATTGAGTTGGTGTAGCAGCTCAGGGTTTTGGAGGAACTACTGAGTTTTTCTTTATGGATCCGTGGAACCATATTTTTGGGATGTGTTGTCCAGTTTGTGCTTGTGTTCATTATTAGCATTCTCTTCTACTCCAGATCAGAGTTGTGCAGCGGAAGCAGTTTGGAAGTGCTTTTGTTTTATCTTTTCCGAATAGGAGAAGTTTGTTGTCTTCTGATGTTTGAGGAGTAGAGTTTGTGTTCTTGGTTTTGGATTGATCGTGAGAGGATCATGTTGTTGAGTTGATTGGTTCTGTTTGTTTCGAGAGGCATCAGCGTAAGGTGAGCTGCAGGAAGGATGAAGGTAGACCAGGATCATCCGAAAAGTTTTGTGGATAAGAGGCGAAGGAATTTGGATTCTGAAGTCGGAAATTTGGTTTCAGTTAAGCTTTCTCCGATCTAAAGGAGCTATAAGTTTTAGATAAGTCTCGGTAGCTAGCTCTGAGGTGTTTTGGATCTTTTCTGTGTTCTTGTAAGGATAAGCGTTTGGTTTTCAGGATTGAATTGCCAGTTTGGATAACTGGGATTCGATATGTTTCACGTATCTCTGAGGGAGTACGTGTATGATCTATCTCTGGTTATGCAACCAGCAGTTCTAGAGGATTTGGTTGTTGAGTCAGACTTGTCTGTAGTTTGATATGTTGTCTAGTTTTGTAGATCTAGATGAGTAGGAGCTCTGTATCTTAGTAGTTTTGATTGTTTGGATTCTGTAGAGCGATTATCCCGGTATATATGCTTGGGAACCTCGAGGAAATTCTATCCAGAATTTTGTCTGGATAGTTAGATTGTTTGATTGGATGAATTGGTTGCTATGGTTGTTAGCATATGTTTGATATATGCTTGTGTTTTAAAATTAAATCTTTAATGATTATTAAATTACCTTTGTTTTAAATTTCAAGGGCGAAATTCTTTTAAGGGGAGAGGAATGTGATGACCCGAAATTTTAGGCAATATCAATTTAATAATCTGAATTAAAAATTAAATTGATTTGATAATCTTTGTTAATAAGATTGGAATTAATTTAATAATCCAATTAAATAAATATTTAATTGATAGATTTTATCTTTTAAAAGCTAGTAAATTGTTTTCTATTTATAATTTATATAGAAAATGTATATATTGTAAATAGATAAGCCTTGTTTTAAATTTAATAAACAAATAAAGTCATATTTTCTAATTCTAATATTTTTGGTAATTGGGACATTTGTTTTTATTTAATATAAAGCTTTTCAAAGCTATTTAAATAAATAACTATATGGTTTTAAATTGTTAAGATAAAAGTTTAAATTGTTTAAATTGATTTTGAGTTTAAATTTAAATAAATTAACAATAAGGTTTGTTTTGATTTCTTTTTAAATATAGTTTGATAAAATAAATAATTTATTAATAAAGAAATAATTTCTTTTATAATTATTTTAATTTTATAATGAGTTATTTTTAAACAATAATAATGTATTATTTTTAAGAAATGGATTTTAATAAAAATAGTATGTTATTTCAAATTGAATTTTAGAATTTGAATTGAATTTGAATATAAAGTTTTGAAATCCAAAATATAGATTTTAAATTGTTTTGGATTTCTAAATATATCAATAAGCTTTTGTTTATAAGTATAATTGGTTTTTATTTCTTTTAAAATTATCTATACAACTAATTAAACTAATTAATTAAGTATAAATTATATATTAACATTTAAATTATAACTAATGATAACTTAAAAGACATGTGTTAGATTTTAAATTCACTTAATAACTAGTGTTAACATATTATCTCCTCTTAAGCTTATGTGTTAACTAAATAAATAAGGAGGATGACAAGTGTCGTCTTTATTTGAAATTTTCTTTTATTTTAATAAAGTTTAATTTCAGCTCATATAAACTTACATCTTTTCTTCTTTATTCTTTTTCACTATCTCATTTTCTAAAAGCAAAATGAATAAAAATCCAACTTTAGATTAGAAGTTTGCTTAAGTTAAATAATAGTGAAATGTCTCAGAAAACTCAAAATAACTGAGCAAGTTTGAATATAAGTGAAAATTCAAACATTATGATTCAATGTTTCAGGGTTAGAATCTGAAACATTATTCAAAATTTTGATTTTTAAAACTAAATCCACAATTTTTAGAATTAGATTGAGGATGCAGTTCTAGTTCATCAGGAAATAGGAAAGTAGGGGTTTTCTGGTGATCTCTTTGATTTTGGATGTTGTAATCTTCAGTGTTGATGGAGGAATGACCAGAGATTAAAGGAAAAATGCCACGAAGATTAATCAAATCATTTTGGAGGAGCGCGAGGTTGATTTGAATCTGTAATCCTATTTTTTAACTAGGCTAGTTGATTTGGTCGGCATGGCCTGTAGGAGTGATCGAGTTCAATGAGTTTTTGGAGGATGATAGCATGATAGATGACGAACATGTAGCCGGAGTCGTTGCTATTCTGGTGGCTGGAGATGTGGGAACGAGGTGTTTTTTAGGTTTGTGGAGGATTCCTGTTTTTGTTTCTAGGTTTGGGGTTCGGGTCTCGAATTCGTTTTTGGGAGTCGGAGTTCGATCTGTTGATCGTGTTTGGACGTGGGGTTGGTCGCCGATAAGGGAAGATCATTGGAGATGGTCGAAAGTGATTAAAGTCACCGTGCATGTGCACGGTGCACTTTATTCTCTGTAACGAGCCGCGCCAGTGGGGTAACGCCACCGTAGCATATATTGGTACCTGTGTTCTGCCTTTACGGCTAGCCTCTCGACTACACCACCAACCCCCACGGGGACACGTAGGTGTAAGAGTCAACCGTTCGCTACCAAACTAGGAAGCGAGAACCCACTATCATGCTGCATCCTTCCTGTTTTGACCATTTCCAGGGTGTGAGGTCCGACGAAGTCTCGTCCACAAAGCCACGCTTTATACAAAAGCTATGCTTTAGGTCAACAAATGATCAAAGTAATGATCACTAAGATAAATGATCAAACAAATGATCATATCACAAATGATCAAACAATGATCATCTCACAGCAACACTCAGCATGCCACATTACCAATTTGGGAATATATCACTAGTAACCATCAACTACATAACCTCTGAGCTCGTACGTCTCAGAGAAGGGTGTTAAGCTAAGAGAATAAATTCTCCGCCACCAACAGAAATATATTTGAAAGAAATCAGCTTTATATCTCAACTTGTAATGTCAGACATACAATCCATACAAGTCTGTTCCGGGCTCGAACAGAACCGAAGGCACTTTCAAAGAAGTCCTTGCATTTCGGATAATTTCTAATCGCGTCCGGACTTTCCGTCACTAAGGGTGATAAAACCTCTATATCGGAGATCAGCCGATGCAGAGTATCTCAACGGTAATCCTTCCGTTTTCAAAAATATCCAGTCTTCAACACCGGTCATCAAATGCAATCCATTACGACGTATCACATATTCGTAATGGGTTATACGACCCCAAGGTCCTTTCCCGGCTAACCCGAATAGTGAGCGTTTATTCAAAAATTAGTGTGGCATTCAAATTCAAGCAAATCACAACAAATACCTATTTAAAGGTAAATATTGATAGTCGGTTATTTAACTATCAATAGGCGTGTTCAACATCACCAAATTCCAAATAATTTTCCAAATTATTTATTTTCCAAAATATCTTTACTAGATATATATTTTCCACACTTCAACCATTTGAAAACAAATTTTCAAATCACTTTTCACCTTTATCTCCTTTGAAAACAAATTCCAAATTTATCACCAATGTATATTCAACATAACCAAATTATTTAATTTACATTCAATTTGGTCCAACACTTTTAATTCCAATTGGTTTGATATTCTATTGACATTCATTCAATTTATTCAATTTCCAATAACATTAGCTTTTAATGAATTAACACTTATATTCATTGTTTCATACTAATTATTTACATTCAATTTGGTTCAACACTTTTAATTCCAATTGGTTTAACATTAAATTGATTTCCATTCCAATTTATTCAACTAGCCTTTTAATGAATTAATACTTCATCCATTTTTCCATATCAATTTTATTTGCATTCAACTGATTTACATTCAATTCATTAGTTTAATTCAATTGCTAATTCCTTTAACAATATAAAGTTGAATTTCATTCATATAACTCAAGTTCAAATTCTTAATGACTTCACTTCATTAATTCACTTATTAATTTACTTTGACACCAAAAATCAACTTCATTCAACATCACTTAAGTTATATTCCATTTCAAACATCTTATCAAATCCAAATCAAATCCAAATTTTCCAAACAATTTGGCAGCAATCCCTTTTTTGGAAACACGAAAATGAACACCGATGATGTCATGATCATCGTCAGAATTATTTTCAGCGACCGAAAAGAGTTTAGAGCTTTAATTTCTCCAAAATAATTTTCCCAAAATATCAAATCTTTTCAAAACACTTCTCTGGAAATTTTTTTTCAGATTATAAATCACATTTATAAATCATTTACTTATATAATTTCACTTCTTGTATATAAGATTATTTCACAATTGTAAATCACATTAATTATAATTTATACTTATAATCTATTTGTTTATACAATTCATTTTTTTTTCAACTGTTGTTTTTATTTAACTTATTCAACAACCATACAATCAATTATATACTTTAATAATTCTGAAAAATTATTCTTTTATATATAAAATATAATCAAGGTAAAATTATTTCATTTACCCTATTAAAACAATACTGTGTCGAATTGTTCTATTCAAGTGTTTAGAGATCCCTATCAACAACGTTAATTACTCGTGTTGACCAAAATCCATATACCACTCAACAAATCAATCATCACAATATAAAACAATTTATATTCACTAACAAATACGCGCTCGTATCTATTATTACACTCAAACCCATTCTAGAGTACTACTGACTCTATCTCTAATGAGTAATACCCAACAGAGCCATGGTTGTCGCTTAACCATAAGCTCGGATACCAAATGTAACGACTGTGATTTTTCGTTGCCGAAAAACCGAATCGTTATGATTTAAGAAGAAGAAAAGGTAGAAGAAGAGAGAGAAAGATAGAACAGAACAGAAAAAACAACAGAACAATAACAGAATCTCACAATCGCAGCGGAACAACATATAATAAATAAATGAATAATCTTTAAACAAAAGAACTATATCAGTTATTACATTACATCATTTTATATTACATTTCATTACATCATCAGAGTGTACAACAACAAACAACAACAAACAGCGGAAAAGAAATACTATATACTAGTAATACGCCATGCCATCCAGCTTGCTTCTAGCAACTCCTGAATTCCTGAATATCCTGATAAACCTTACTCTTGACTGTCCGTGTGGAAATTTGTGGGCACCCAGAGTTTAGGAAGGAAAACAATAAACTCTGAGTCAGTCATGGGACTGGTGTGAGAACGTAAAATAGTTTATCTTTTAAAATAAAGAACATGATAATTTTGAAATAGATTCGCAATGCTTTTTAGAAAATGAGACTACCATAAGGCCTCCCGCACACACATAATGCAAACGCAGAATCGGAGGAGATTTCTCCTTATGACAGTCAAAGATGCTTGATACGCATTAAAAAGAAACATTTGATATTATTACTAGTGCATAGTGTAGGAAAAATCATTTCGAAAGTAAATATATAAATCTTAGCCAGCATAGGCATTTCGCACTTATGCCTACTATAGCTACCATCCAAACAGTGGTGACCACCATAAGTGAATGATAGGTTCTACAACTAAAACCATACAAGATCGTATTGTTTCTTTGGATTTCCAACAAATGGTCAGGCCAAGGAACTTCCCATTGCCACATGGAAACGCCTCTGGAATGACGTCCCGAGAACCAAACCGGATCTCTGCCAACACAAGGCCGGGTTACCCCTAACTAGGTAACTACTAACACGAATATGTCATCCCCGATCGTAACCGATCTATCCGAGGATCCTCGATTTCCAACAATCACAAAGCAATAAATTTGCAGCAACAACATAGGTTAAGTATCTGGGCTCCATACCATGATACCACCTCTATCCAGAAGGAATGACATACACTAAAGGGGCGCTACCCCCTAATAACCTTGTTGCATCCTTCCTGTTTTGACCATTTCCGAGGTGTGAGGTCCGACGAAGTCTCGTCCACAAAGCCACGCTTTATACAAAAGTTGTGCTTTGGGTCAAAAAATGATCAAAGTAATGATCACTAAGATAAATGATCAAACAAATGATCATATCACAAATGATCAAACAATGATCATCTCACAGCAACACTCAGCATGCCACATTACCAATTTGGGAATATATCACTAGTAACCATCAACTACATAACCTCTAAGCTCGTACGTCTCAGAGAAGGGTGTTAAGCTAAGAGAATAAATTCTCCGCCACCAACAGAAATATATTTGAAAGAAATCAGCTTTATATCTCAACTTGTAATGTCAGACATACAATACATACAAGTCTGCTCCGGACTCGAACAGAACCGAAGGCACTTTCAAAGAAGTCCTTGCATTCCGGATAATTTCTAATTACGTCCGGACTTCCCGTCACTAAGGGTGATAAAACCTCTATATCGGAGATCAGCCGATGCAGAGTAACTCAACGGTAATCCTTCCGTTTTCAAAAATATCCGGTCTTCAACACCGGTCATCAAATGCAATCCATTACGACGTATCACATATTCGGAATGGGTTATACGACCCCAAGGTCCTTTCCCGGCTAACCCGAATAGTGAGCGCTTATTCAAAAATTAGTGTGACATTCAAATTCAAGCAAATCACAACAAATACCTATTTAAAGGTAAATATTGATAGTCGGTTATTTAACTATCAATAGGCATGTTCAACATCACCAAATTCCAAATAATTTTCCAAATTATATATTTTCCAAAATATCTTTGCTAGATATATATTTTCCATACTTCAACCATTTGAAAACAAATTTTCAAATCACTTTTCACCTTTATCTCCTTTGAAAACAAATTTCAATCATTTTCCTTATGCAAAATACTTTCATTTTAACATGGTTCATTTAAACCCATTAAATAAATCCTTACCGATTTACTTTATATTTACGTTCCAAATCCGTAAATTAATTCCCACACTTCAACAATAAATCAACGTTTATTTTCAAACAAATTCCCCTTTTCATTTATAAATTCCATAGTGAATTTATAATCCCAAAATATCTATGAATATACGATTTTCAAATCGATTTCTAATATTCATTTTCAATTTATCTTCAAAAAGATAAATTCTCAAAACGTTTCATTTCACATTGGAAAAACATTTTCGTACTTATTTATTAATAAGTTATTCACAAATCCATTTATTTCCAACACTTGGAAAATATTCAATATACTTAAACCGAAATTAAGTATATATTTCATTCTTTAAGGAAATTATTCTCTTAAACATATTTATTTGGGCCGAAACGAATGTTGCGCAAAACATCGTTACGACAACCCAAAATCACTAGTATAGGGATTCGAAATTTAGATAGATATATAAATCCCAATACTATACAAAAATATTTCCTTTCGGAAATCATTTACTATAACAACAGTGTTATAGTCCATCATTTCCTTCTATTTCTCGAAAACGTCTATTTCAATAATAAATGTTGAAATCTATGTATTCGATTCATAATACATTTTAAAACATCGTTAAAACGATTAACTTCATTTTATAATATTCATTTTCTCAAGCGTATCCATTATATTTGATAATATATTCACTGTCCAAAATCGTGAATATACTTCCTTAACCAATTTCAACTTTCAATTTATCAAATTCCATTGATTTCGAATATATAAACAATGTCTATAAATTCCATTTCTATTTATAAGCTTTGATTTAAAAATCTCCTTTATTAATCCGATTCAATTTATATATATCTGAAATATATACCAAAAGTCCATATTATAAGTTAAATACTTATAATTCATTTATTTACAAATCGTTCTTTTATAACTTTACAAATTACAAATCTTATTCACTTATGAATTCATTTATAATTCATTTTAACGCTTATAAATACTCGTTTTATAATTCCTATATTTTTAATTTATAAATATCAAATTTTAAATCTTTTATATAAATTGTTTTTAAAATAATTCAAAAATCCCAATTTAACTAAATTTATTCTTGTAATAATTTAAAAATCGTTATTTAAAGCTTATATACTTCACAATCACACTTAAGTATTATTTTCCAAAAATCATAACTTTTATGAAAATAAAATTATAACGTTTATTTATTTTAACAATTCAAAATTTAATAAAACGTATACTTTCGAAAATCACTTTAAAATTCTTTTGAAAACCAAAATCATTATTTTAAAACTTTAAAAATGGATCCGATGATGCAACAGCACCAAATAGTCAATCACGACTTCCAAATATCATATATCGATATGATAATCAACAAATATCACAATATCTGTAAATAAATCAATACAGTTGAGGAATCCAGTTGGATCCCTCCAACCTGTTTCCCTGCATCCAAAGATGTTAGCACAATACCAATTTCGCTCCAGTACGGAATTATCGCGGTATATGGGATTTTATAAAATATTATCCGCTTAATAGACGGCGCAATAGGGTCTCATCCGCTATATAATGCGGGAAAATCAACTCCAAATACATATATAATACCAATTTCATTATACGGTGAAATATTCACGGTATATGTTTTTAATAAATAATATCCGCTTACTAACGGCGCATAATGTCTATTTTAACAATCAATAGATAACAATTTATCATCCAAGCATTCAATCAACAATTTTAAATCGAACTATTTAAAATTAAAATCGAAACCGATTCGATTGAGTGAGAAGTTCTCACATTGATTTCAATTTCGTTTTAGCGATTTATTTCGAATAAAATTAAACGGACGTTTAATTTTGCCCGAAATTCTCACTAACTCCAAACGACTCCAATCCAATTCCATAGCGTAGTGCTTGTCCATACGATTCCAATGCAACTGGTTTCGCGCGTTTTTCACCTCGTATGAAAAAGATATGAATTTTTAAAGTTACATGATTTATATAAACTAAATTTACAAATTTCTTTTTAATTTTTAACCTACATCTATTCACAGCCTTTGGATCCAAGCCCTGCAGATCTTGGTCGTGCCTTTGCATCTTCTTCCCCACGTGCACGTTCCCTCTCCAGATAACAAATCACGCAAGAACCCATAGGCTCGAAATTTAGGGTTAATTTTCGCGACCTCCTCGTCGACATCCACCACAATCAGAAGCTTCCATCTTGACCGCCATCTCCTCCTCTACCTTCGGCCACCACCCCATGCAACTCGGCCTCCGCCATGTATAGAAATGCGTGCACGACTTTCGGAAGTTTGAGGACGATTTGCCACCAATCCGTAACACCATTCGCGATCATAGCCGTTGGATATCAAGATCTCATAGCCCTCTACATTTTTGTAGTTGAAAGAATTTGCTAAAAGCTGATGGACTGAGAGATTTGAAGGGAAGAAACTTGATAATTTTCGGCCATTGACAATGAGGGAGGCGGCAGCTCTGAATAATTAGGGTTAGGTTTATTTTTTTCTTGCAAAAATGAATTCTAAGGGCTTATATAGAAAAATTTCACGAACACTATTCATCTCGGAATTTCCGAACTCCAAACAAAGCGTTCCGGTTGGCGTTCCTAAGGTTTACCCCGCGTTCCGAAAACAATGGAACGTGTTTCGGAAGCTAATTCGGTCATCTGTGCGAGTTATGGCAATAAACGATAGATTTAAAATTAAACCGATTAAACGATTTTCTAGGCGTTTTAGCTTGCATCGGACAAACGGTAAATTGACACGAAATTTAAAACCGTACAATAATATCACATTACGGATCCGATGAAACTAGTTTCGTCGAAATCCGAGACTGTTTGAAAAATGGCTATTTTAACTTGCCAAATAAATAATAAAACAATTTCGATGCGTTTCGAGCTGCCACGATCAAACGATAACTCCGATTGCTACGAAAATTGAAATCCGATAATAACTAACTATTATGGATCCAATGGAACTAGTTTCGTCCAATTCTGAGACTGTTCGAAAAGTGGCTAATTTCACTAGTCAATTAAATATTGAAATATTCAATTTTCACAAATTAACTCTTAATTCGATTTTAAAAGTTCTAAAATATCGTTATAACTCCAATATGATAAAATAAAATTTTACAAATCGTTTTCAATCATATTTAAACCCAATTTACAATTATTTCCGGAATTTCAATTATTAAATTATCGATTTAATTGTCCAATTAAATCCAATATTCGATAAATAAATTATTCGACTGTTTAAATTTCACTTATTAATATTTAAATTCAATTTTTTAAATAAATATAAATTCTGGGTCGTTACAGACTTCCCCCCTTAAAAGAATTTCGTCCTCGAAATTACCAAGTAAGAAAAAGTCACAGAATTCATTAACTTTTCAAAACAAACCATTCAAATTATATTTTTCAAATCTCTTAAGTGTTTGACTTTCCCAAAATTCATAGTTAAACTTCTTACAAAATCTTTACTAAGTTTCCAAATCATACTTAGTTTTCAAAAATTTCCCAATTTTCTCAAAAATATTCTAACGTCTTAAATTTTCGGAAAAATTCGCCATAGTCTCCTTTGCGCGGCTCGATCCAAAAAAAATGATAGTATATATATCACAAATATACATCTCATCAAGTGATGAGGCATCCAGCAGGGAAAAAAGTGTAAAAGTACGATATTTAATCCGGGATATGTACCTTATTTTTTTTGTTATCGAGCATATACGGCTAATATAGCGCGAAAGCGAGCTCCAAATGCGAAGCAACGCCATCCGCACCTACTAAACACTTAACAACAACTTGAGAATCATGCATATATGTAAATAGAATCAATATACAACATATAGCAACATAACATACATGATATAGCAAATGCAACAAACAAGGAATGCAACCAACAAATCAATATAATTTTACTTCTCATTAATATTCGTTGAATTGGTTTTCCAATTTAAATCACATTTGATTCATTAACATTGGATTTTACTAACATTCATTCATTGGTTTCCACTCAGTTCACATTCACTAATTTACATTCAAGTTGGTTCACTTATAAATCAAATTGAATTCAATTCTATTCAAATTCATTCTCTTCCAAGTGGGATTCAACTACTTTAGCTTCTAATTTCGCTAATTCAATTTCATTAACACTTAATGAATTTATATACAATCAACTAACATTCACATGACAACCAATGTACATTCAACATAACCAAATTATTTAATCTACATTCAATTTGGTCCAACACTTTTAATTCCAATTGGTTTGATATTCTATTGACTTTCATTCAATTTATTCAATTTCCAATAACATTAGCTTTTAATGAATTAACACTTATATTCATTGTTTCATACTAATTATTTACATTCAATTTGGTTCAACACTTTTAATTCCAATTGGTTTAACATTAAATTGATTTCCATTCCAATTTATTCAACTAGCCTTTTAATGAATTAATACTTCATCCATTTTTCCATATCAATTTTATTTGCATTCAATTGATTTACATTCAATTCATTAGTTTAATTCAATTGCTAATTCCTTTAACAATATAAAGTTGAATTTCATTCATATAACTCAAGTTCAAATTCTTAATGACTTCACTTCATTAATTCACTTATTAATTTACTTTGACACCAAAAATTAACTTCATTCAACATCACTTAGGTTATATTCCATTTCAAACATCTTATCAAATCCAAATCAAATCCAAATTTTCCAAACAACTTTATTTTAAACAATTTGGCAGCAATCCCTCTTTTGGAAACCCGAAAATTAACACTGATGATGTCATGATCATCGTCGGAATTATTTTCCAGTGACCGAAAAGAGTTTAGAGCTTTAATTTCTCCAAAATAATTTTCGCAAAATATCAAATCTTTTCAAAACACTTCTCTGGAATTTTGTTTTCAGATTATAAATCACATTTATAAATCTTTTACTTATATAATTTCACTTCTTGTATATAAGATTATTTCACAATTGTAAATCACATTAATTATAATTTATACTTATAATCTATTTGTTTGTACAATTCATTTTTTTTCAACTGTTGTTTTTATTTAACTTATTCAACAACCGAACAATCAATTATATACTTTAATAATTCTGAAAAATTATTCTTTTATATATAAAATATAATCAAGGTAAAATTATTTCATTTACCCTATTAAAACAATACTGTGTCGAATTGTTCTATTCAAGCGTTTAGAGATCCCTATCAACAACGTTAATTACTCGTGTTGACCAAAATCCATATACCACTCAACAAATCAATCATCACAATATAAAACAATTTATATTCACTAACAAATACGCGCTTGTATCTATTATTACACTCAAACTCATTCTAGAGTACTACTGACTCTATCTCTATTGAGTAATACCCAACAGAGCCATGGTTGTCGCTTAACCATAAGCTCTGATACCAAATGTAACGACTGCGATTTTTCGTTGCCAAAAAACCGAATCGTTATGATTTAAGAAGAAGAAAAGGTAGAAGAAGAGAGAGAAAGATAGAACAGAACAGAAAAAACAACAGAACAATAACAGAATCTCACAATCGCAGCGGAACAACATATAATAAATAAATGAATAATCTTTAAACAAAAGAACTATATCAGTTATTACATTACATCATATATTACATTTCATTACATCATCAGAGTGTACAACAACAAACAACAACAAGCAGCGGAAAAGAAATACTATATACTAGTAATACGCTATGCCATCCAGCTTGCTTCCAGCAACTCCTGAATTCCTGAATATCCTGGTAAACCTTGCTCTTGACTGCCCGTGTGGAAATTTGTGGGCATCCAGAGTTTAGGAAGGAAAACAATAAACTCCGAGTCAGTCATGGGACAGGTGTGAGAACTTAAAACAATTTATCTTTTAAAATAAAGAACAGGATAATTTTGAAATAGATTCGCAATGCTTTTTAGAAAATGAGACTACCATAAGGCCTCCCGCACACACACACAATGCAAACGCAGAATCGGAGGAGATTTCTCCTTATGATAGTCAAAGATGCTTGATGCGCATTAAAAAGAAACATTTGATATTATTACTAGTGCATAGTGTAGGAAAAATCATTTCGAAAGTAAAGATATAAATCTTAGCCAGCATAGGCATTTCACACTTATGCCTACTATAGCTACCATCCAAACAGTGGCGACCACCATAAGTGAATGATAGGTTCTACAACTAAAACCGTACAAGATCGTATTGTTTCTTTGGATTTCCAACAAATGGTCAGGCCAAGGAACTTCCCATTGCCACATGGAAACGCCTATGGAATGACGTCCCGAGAACCAAACCGGATCTCTGCCAACACAAGGCCGGATTACCCCTAATTAGGTAACTACTGACACGAATATGTCATCCCCCAATCGTAACCGATCTATCCGAGGATCCTCGATTTCCAACAATCACAAAGCAATAAATTTGCAGCAACAACATAGGTTAAGTATCTGGGCTCCATACCATGATACCACCTCTATCCAGAAGGAATGACATACACTAAAGGGGCGCTACCCCCTAATAACCTTGCTGCATCCTTCCTGTTTTGACCATTACCGGGGTGTGAGGTCCGACGAAGTCTCGTCCACAAAGCCACGCTTTATACAAAAGTTGTGCTTTGGGTCAACAAATGATCAAAGTAATGATCACTAAGATAAATGATCAAACAAATGATCATATCACAAATGATCAAACAATGATCAACTCACAGCAACACTCAGCATGCCACATTACCAATTTGGGAATATATCACTAGTAACCATCAACTACATAACCTCTGAGCTCGTACGTCTCAGAGAAGGGTGTTAAGCTAAGAGAATAAATTCTCCGCCACCAACAGAAATATATTTGAAAGAAATCATCTTTATATCTCAACTTGTAATGTCAGACATGCAATCCATACAAGTCTGTTTCAGGCTCGAACAGAACCGAAGGCACTTTCAAAGAAGTCCTTGCATTCCGGATAATTTCTAATCACGTCCGGACTTCCCGTCACTAAGGGTGATAAAACCTCTATATCGGAGATCAGCCGATGTAGAGTAACTCAATGGCAATCCTTCCGTTTTCAAAAATATCCGGCCTTCAACACCGGTCATCAAATGCAATCCATTACGACGTATCACATATTCGGAATAGGGTTATACGACCCCAAGGTCCTTTCCCGGCTAACCCGAATAGTGAGCGCTTATTCAAAAATTAGTGTGGCATTCAAATTCAAGAAAATCACAACAAATACCTATTTAAAGGTAAATATTGATAGTCAGTTATTTAACTATCAATAGGCATGTTCAACATCACCAAATTCCAAATAATTTTCCAAATTATATATTTTCCAAAATATCTTTACTAGATATATATTTTCCACACTTCAACCATTTGAAAACAAATTTTCAAATCACTTTTCACCTTTATCTCCTTTGAAAACAAATTTCAATCATTTTCCTTACGCAAAATACTTTCATTTCAACATGGTTCATTTAAACTCATTAAATAAGTCCTTACCGATTTACTTTATATTTACGTTCCAAATCCGTAAATTAATTCCCACACTTCAACAATAAATCAACGTTTATTTTTAAACAAATTCCCCTTTTCATTTATAAATTCCATAGTGAATTTATAATCCCAAAATATCTATGAATATACGATTTTCAAATCGATTTCTAATATTCATTTTCAATTTATCTTCAAAAAGACAAATTCTCAAAACGTTTCATTTCACATTGGAAAAACATTTCCGTACTTATTTATTAATAAGTAATTCACAAATCCATTTATTTCCAACACTTGGAAAATATTCAATATACTTAAACCGAAATTAAGTATAAATTTCATTCTTTAAGGAAATCATTCTCTTAAACATATTTATTTGGGCCAAAACGAATGTTGCACTAAACATCGTTACGACAACCCAAAATCACTAGTATAGGGATTTGAAATTTAAATAGATATATAAATCTCAATACTATACAAAAACATTTCCTTTCGGAAATCATTTACTATAACAACAGTGTTATAGTCCATCATTTCCTTCTATTTCTCGAAAACGTCTATTTCAACAATAAATGCTGAAATCTATGTATTCGATTCATAATACATTTTAAAACATCGTTAAAACGATTAACTTCATTTTATAATATTCATTTTCCCAAGCATATCCATTTTATTTGATAATATATTCACTGTCCAAAATCGTGAATATACTTCCTTAACCAATTTCAACTTTCAATTTATCAAATTCCATTGATTTCGAATTTATAAACAATGTCTATAAATTCCATTTCTATTTATAAGCTTTGATTTACAAATCTCCTTTATTAATCCGATTCAATTTATATATATATCTCAAATATATACCAAAAGTCCATATTATAAGTTAAATACTTATAATTCATTTATTTACAAATCGTTCTTTTAAAACTTTACAAATTACAAATCTTATTCACTTATGAATTCATTTATAATTCATTTTAACGCTTATAAATACTCGTTTTATAATTCCTATATTTTTAATTTATAAATATCAAATTTTAAATCTTTTATATAAATTGTTTTTAAAACAATTCAAAAATCCCAATTTAACTAAATTTATTCTTTTAATAATTTAAAAATCGTTATTTAAAGCTTATATACTTCATAATCACACTTAAGTATTATTTTCTAAAAATCATAACTTTCATGAAAATAAAATTATAACATTTATTTATTTTAACAATTCAAAATTTAATAAAACGTATACTTTCGAAAATCACTTTAAAAATTCTTTTAAAAACCAAAATCATTATTTTAAAACTTCAAAAATGGATCCGATGATGCAATAACACCAAATAGTCAATCACGACATCCAAATATCATATATCGATATGATAATCAACAAATATCACAATATCTGTAAATAAATCAATACAGTTGAGGAATCCAGTTGGATCCCTCCAACCTGTTTCCCTACATCCAAAGATGTTAGCACAATACCAATTCCGCTCCAGTACGGAATTATCGCGGTATATGAGATTTTATAAAATATTATCTGCTTAATAGACGGCGCAATAAGGTCTCATCCGCTATATAATGCGGAAAAATCAACTCCAAATACATATATAATACCAATTTCACTATACGGTGAAATATTCGCGGTATATGTTTTTAATAAATAACATCCGCTTACTAACGGCGCATAATGTCTATTTTAACAATCAATAGATAACAATTTATCATCCAAGCATTCAATCAACAATTTTAAATCTAACTATTTAAAATTAAAATCGAAACCGATTCGATTGAGTGAGAAGTTCTCACCTTGATTTCAATTTCGTTTTAGCGAATTATTTCAAATAAAATTAAACGGACGTTTAATTTTACCCAAATTCTCACTAACTCCAAACGACTCCAATCCAATTCCATAGCGTAGTGCTCGTCTATACGATTCTAACGCAACTAGTTTCGCGCGTTTTCGACCTCGTATGAAAACGATATGAATTTTTAAAGTTACATGATTTATATAAACCAAATTTACAAATTTCTTTTTAATTTTTAACCTACATCTATTCACAGCCTTTGGATCTAAGCCCTGCAGATCTTGGCCGTGCCTTTGCATCTTCTTCCCCACGCACACGTTCCCTCTCCAAATAACAAATCATGCAAGAACCCATAGGCTCGAAATTTAGGGTTAATTTTCGCGACCTCCTCGTCGACATCCACCACGATCAGAAGATTCCATCTTGACCGCCATCTCCTCCTCTACATTCGGCCACCACCCCATGCAACTCGGCCCCCCCATGTATAGAAATGCGTGCACGACTTTCGGCCACCACACCATTCGCGATCATAGCCGTTGGATATCAAGATCACATAGCCCTCTACATTTTTGTAGTTGAAAGAATTTGCTAAAAGCTGATGGATTGAGAGATTTGAAGGGAAAAAACTTGATAATTTTCTGCCATTGACAATGAGGGAGGCGGCAGCTCTGAATAATTAGGGTTAGGTTTATATTTTTCTTGCAAAAATGAATTCTAAGGGCTTATATAGAAAAATTTCACGAACACTATTCATCCCGGAATTTCCGAACTCCAAACGAAGCGTGCCGGTTGGCGTTCCTAAGGTTTACCCCGCATTCCGAACACAATGGAACGTGTTTCGGGAGCTAATTCGGTCATCTGTGCGAGTTATGGTAATAAACGATCGATTTAAAATTAAACCGATTAAACGATTTTCTAGGCGTTTTAGCTTGCACCGGACAAATAGTAAATCCAATTGACACGAAATTTGAAACCATATAATAATATCACATTACGGATTCGATGAAACTGGTTTCGTCAAAATCCGAAACTGTTTGAAAAATGGCTATTTTAACTCGCCAAATAAATAATAAAACAATTTCGATGCGTTTCGAGCTGCCACGATCAAACGATAACTCCGATTGCTACGAAAAATGAAATCTGATAATAGCTAACTATTACGGATCCAATGGAACTAGTTTCGTACAATTCTGAGACTATTCGAAAAATGGCTAATTTCACTAGTCAATTAAATATTAAAATATTCAATTTTCACAAATTAACTCTTAATTCGATTTTAAAAGTTCTAAAATATCGTTATAACTCCAATGTGATAAAATAAAATTTTACAAATCATTTTCAATCATATTTAAACCCAATTTACAATTATTTCTGGAATTTCAATTATTAAATTATCGATTTAATTGTCCAATTAAATCCAATATTCGATAAATAAATTATTCGACTGTTTAAATTTGACTTATTAATATTTAAATTCAATTTTTTAAATAAATATAAATTCTGGGTTGTTACATTCTCTGATGAAGTTTTGGTTAGCAGAGAGAATGGGGTCTCAGGTTTTCTCTCGAGAAGTTCGAGCATTTGCTCGAAGTTTTAGTTTGTGGACTCGAAGCAACTGAAGGGTTAGTTCGGATCATAATTGTGATATAGGTTTTCAAAACCTGACAATTTAAAATTTATAAAACTGAATTTTAATTTATAAAGAAATGATTTAAACAAAATTTAGATCTAAGATTTTAAATTTGAATTCAAATCCAAATTTGAATCCTAATTTTGAAATAAAATATAATTTTTTTAAAAATTTAAATTGCTTAAACAACCTTAAATTGTTTAAGTAGTTTGAATTTTAAAAATGAAGTTTTAAAATGTAAATGGTTTTAAAATGTAAGTTAAATCTGGAATCAAGATTTAATCTCTATTCCAGTTTTGAAATAAATGAAAGTTTTGAAATTTAAATTGATTTAAACAACTTTGAATGTTAAAATGTATTTTTAAATATAGTTTGAATTTAAAATAAATTTGGATTAAAATTCTTTAAGCTTCTTTTATAAGGTGTGTATTTCAAACATGTGAAATAAAAAGGGGTTTTTGAATTGTTCTAAACTTTGTTAAAGTTAGTTTTGTATTCATTTTAAATCTTAAATTTAAATGAAATATGAAAGTAAATTTAAAGCAAATTTTTTAAATGCTTTGATTAAGTAAGAAATGTTTTATTTTTAAGTTAAATAGAATTTAATGATTTGGATTCATTAAATCATTAAGTTAATTAAAATGGATAATTAATTAATTAATTAATTAATTAATGATATGGATGATTAATTAATTAAGATTTTTTAAATTAATTAATTAATTAAGGTTTAAGATTGATTAATTAAGTAATAATTAATTTGTAATTATGGATTGTTAATTAGAATATTATTTAATAGTTAGAGATTAATTAATCAAGTAATTAAGAATTAATTAAGTTACCGTTAACACTTAATTAATTAAATAGTTAGAGGTTAATTAATGGATTATTAAAGATTAATTAATTTGAAATTAATAATGATAAAAGTAAGTTTAATTACTTAAGAAAGTAATTAAAGTATTGTTAATAGTTAATGAAGTTTATTAACTTGAGATTATTTAATAATTAATTAATGTGAATAATTTTAATAATTAATTAGATTACTTAATTAATGATAATCATTTGTAAATTGTTTAAGTTTAATTACTTAATGGAAGTAATTAAGGAATTAATTACTTAATTTAATTAATTAAGTTTAAATGTAATTTGTTTAAGTAAATTAGTTAAGTTTAATTAAGTTAAACACTGGATGCTTTGATAAATAATTACCTAATGTAATTAATGGATCGAAATTACTCGGTGAAGCAATTAATTGATATTACTGGATGTAATTAATGAAAATGATTTAAGAATGGAAGTAATTTGGATTAGATTACCTTATAATTAATCAAGGGATTAATTAAGATAATTAATTGAGGAGAAATTAATTTATTTAATAAAGTAATTAAGGGTAGATAATTATTGAATGTGATTAATCAAGAGTGATTAACAATTGTGGTTTAATTAAGATTAATTACTTAATGTAATTAATTTAAATAAGATAATTAATTAAGGATCATTAATTGGTATGATTAATGATGTAATTAAGGGTTGATTAATTAAGATTAATCAATAATGATAAGTGATTAAAAGGTAATTAATTAATGTAATTAATTAAGGATTAATGTAATTAATTTTAGTTAATTAATTAATGAAGTAATTAAAGGTTTTTGGTTAAGTGTTATTAATTTGTGAAATTAATTAAAGGATAACTACTTGAATGTAATTAAAGGATAATTAATCAAGGGTGATTAATTAAGGTAACTAATTAGAGAATAATTAATTAATTAATTAATTTGTAATTAATTAATGGTTAAGTAAGCAAGATTTATATTGATGTAAGTAATTAATTTAATTCACTTTAAATTAATTGGAGATGGAAGTAATTAATTTAATTCATTTTAAGTTAATTATAGATGATGTGATTATAGATCGTTGCTTATGTATGGATGAATTGTATTGGTTGCCTTGCATGGTTTGAGATCTCAGATATGAGATAAGTAATGCTATGTGATATGGATGCTTTGGCTGCATTGGGATGATAATATGGATTATCTGTTTATAATGATAATATGGATTATCTGTTTATGATGATAATGTTGATTATCTATTATGAATCTGTGAATTATCTATCTATGTGTATATAGATAATAGAATTGAAATTGTTTTAACTTTAAAACAACTTGGCCTTAAAAGATACGCTTTGGATTTCGATGAGACCGGGATCGGGTTTCCAGATTTGGATATTCGAAAACCACATCGGTCCAAATTAACGATAGGTCGTGAATCTCAAGTGAAGAGTGAAGACTCGAGGTGTAAGGACTATTCTTCATTAAAACTCTGAGGGTGATTCCAATACGAGTTTAACGGGGTAGTACTTTCAGATTCGAGATGAAGATTCAAAGTGCAAGGATCATCGTCGTTAACTCCGAAGGTGATTCCAAAATGAGTGTAACGAGATAATGTCTTCGGTTTCGTTCGAACCCGGAACGAACTTGTATAGATTGAATGCTTTCAAAACATCGTCAGGTGGACGATGAGCATTCTACGATAGATGTGTTCTATAAAGGTAATCGTAGCCTCAAGCCTCATCAACCGGGAATGGCTAAAACAGGGGAGGTGCAGCAAGGCTAAGTGGGTCATGCCCAAGTAGGACGAGATATTCCCCTGTCTAGAGGTCCCTTTTTATTCGGCTGTGTGAGCAGTTGGAACGCGCGCCAACTGCGGGGTTGTCTTATTCGGGACTGTCCAGTAAGGGATGGTTCCGGCCTTGTGTTGCAGGGGATTGGGAGTAATCCTCGGTACGTTGATCTAGGCCACATACTGTGACGGGCGGTACCCCAATAGCCCTGTCATTGTATGGAATCCAAAATCCAATAAGTGCCAACGGTTTTGATTGTATTACCCACTTTTGTTGCTAGTAGCTGGAATCTAATGAATGTAACAATTTCGGGTATTTTCTATTTACTTGAAAACCCTAGACCTATTATGATGCAGCGCACCATGTTAAGTCGCATTTCCTTAAGTCGCAACCACATATGTCGCACAACGACCTTAAGTCGCCCCAACCATCAGCGCATCATGATAAGCGAGTTATGTCGCTTAAGTCGCTCAAGGACCTACCTTGTAAGATAACGGCTCAAGAAAACAAGGCTGCATTTCTATAAGTCGCTCACCTTTGCCGCATTCCTTATGTCGTAAGTCGTATGCCGCTTTTCTTTTAAGTCGTTCTCTTAAGTTGCATGTGTCGAGTCACTGATTCCTTAAGTCGCTTGAGCCGTTCTTGAAGCCATGCTTTCTCTTATGTCACTATGTCGCTAGGTCACATGGTTTCTTATGTCACATGAAGCTGTGTATCTTCTTAAGCCGTTCCTGAAGCCGTGCTTTCTTCTTATGTCGCCGATTCCTTATGTCGCATGAAGCTTATGTCGCGTAGGTCGTTCCTGAAGCTTATGTCGCTTAAGTCGCATACGTGTTGTATTGTTAAGTCGCGTGTATGTTGTATATTGTTAAGTCGCATGTGTATGATGTATTGTTAAGTCGCATGTGTGTTGTATTGTTAGGTCGTGTGTTGTTGTTAAGTCGCGTATGATGTTGAGTCGCTTGGGTTGTATTGTTAAGTCGTATGTCGTGAGTCACATATGTTAAGTCGCGTGTGTGTTGTAATTTCCTATAAATAGGGGTGTGTTGTCATTTGTAAAGGGATTTTATTTTGAAATAAATTTGTGTGTGATCTTTGGCCACCATTGTTGAAGTTAAGTGTGATCTCCTTCTTCTTTCTATCTTCGGGTTATTCGTCCGCGAATCAACGAAGTTAAAGCCAATTCTCGATATCACTTTCGAGTGATCAACGATCGAATTGTAGATCTTTCAACACGACATCTTGCGAGATCAACGGGTTGGAGATAGCTAGATTCCGGCATCATCACGATCAACGGAATTGAGCATTTATCGTTCTATTGGTTTATTTGACACGAAATCATCATTTCGTGAGGAAAGATCATGGATGGGTTATGACAGTTTGATATCTAAACTGTTCGAGCCTACTATAAGCTGCGTCAATTGGTATCAGAGCTAGATCAGAGATGGAAACGAGATTGTTTAATGATCATGCCTCCAAGACGTGCTAATCGCTATCATAATGTTGAAGATTTATATAGAAGACGGGAAGCTGAATAGATGGAGCAGCGTATCAATGAAAGGTTCAATGAGGGTATTGAAAAATTAAAGAAATTGATGAACGACATGAATCAAAATCAAAGGAGAACGTCACCAGTTTCGAACCAGAGTGGAAACAGGGTTTCAACATCGGTTTCGGGAGAAAGAAGGATGTCACCACAGTCTTATCGAGATAGGAGAGAATCATCAGTTTCAGTGATGCGAGACCACCATGGGTATCAAAATGAAGAGGGAAGAACTCAACATGGGTTCGAAAATGAACCATATCGCGATGCTGAAAGAAAGGGTAGAAGGGACATGCGTAGTTGTAGGGATGTAAATGGTCAGGATCAATATCAAAATACATATGATTTTGAGGAGGATGGTAATGGAGGTAGTATTCATTATCGAAATCGAGGCCAAGTGCGAAATCAATATCTGGATTCAGAAAATGATCGTAAATGGGAGTCAGGTATGAGGATGGAAGTTCCAGGATTCAAAGGTGGTATGCAAGCAGAAGAATTTCTTGATTGGTTGTCGAATGTTGAAGAAATTTTGACATTCAAGGAGGTGCCTGAGAATCGCAGAGTCCAATTAATTGCTACAAGACTAAGGGGAAGAGCTATGGCTTGGTGGAAACAAACTAAACTAACTCGGGAGAGAATGGGAAAATCAAAAGTTGTCACTTGGGAGAAGATGACAAAGATGATGAAAGCGACTTTCTTACCGTACAATTATCAATCTCTTATTTATCAACGTTTGCAGAATTTGAGACAAGGGACAAAGACAGTGAATGACTATGTAGATGAATTCTATCAATTGATTGCAAGGAATGATATTATGGAAACCGAGGAACAGCTAACGGCTAGATATGTTGGAGGGTTACGAATGCAGATTCAAGACATGGTTAATATGTTTAATCTAATGTCTGTTGCTGAAGCACATCAGAAAGCTCTAGCTTGGGAGAAACAAGGGAGACGAGGAAGTGGTGTGTTTGCGGGTTCAAACAACCAGAATAAGGGTGCTAGTAGAAGTGCTAATGTTTCCAAGGCAATCAGTAAACCAATTGTTAACGAAGCCGCTAAAGCAAGGTCAATAACAGTATCAAGTGCTATAATTGTCAAGAGTTTGGCCATAAAAGTAATGAATGTACAAAGCCAAAGAAGAGAGTATTAGTTGCAGAGGAATGCGAGTATGAGGATGTGGAAGCTGAAGTTGATTATTCTCAACCATCGAAGTTTGATGAAGATGAAGAAGTTGTGTGAGGAGACGAAGCGTGTAACTTGATGATAAGGAGGTGTTGTTTAGTGCCAAAGCATGAGAATGATTCTAGCTGGATGAAAAGCAATATCTTTCAGTCTACATGTACTATCTTGGGAAAGGTTTGTCGATTTGTTATTGATGCGGGAAGCTGCTATAACATTATTTCTGAAGAAGCCGTCACGAAGTTAGGGTTGAAGACTGAAAAACACCATAGACCCTTATGAACTGGCATGGCTAAAGAAAGGTGGAGAAGTGACAGTGGGAAGATGAGCATTTGTTACATTATCTATTGCGAAGAAGTACAAAGATGATATATGGTGTGATTTTGTCGATATGGATATGTGTCGTCTACTATTGGGAAGGCCATGGCAATATGATAGAGCTGTACAACATAATGGTCGCACCAACAGCTACAGTTTCATGTTCGAAGGAACCCAAGTTACCTTAGTGCCTAAGAAGCGTGAACAAAGTGAAAGCAAGTCGGAGAAGAAAGTGGAATCAACTAGTCTATTATCTGCGAGAGAATTTGTTAAAGAAGTGGAAGATAGCGCTGAATTGTTTATGTTGATTGGGTATGAAACAAGTGAAGATATTGAAATTCCCGTTGAGGTTAGACCGGTGTTAAATGAATTTGAAGATGCCTTTCCTACGGAATCACCCAAGGAATTACCGCCATTGAGGGATATACAACATCAAATTGATCTAGTGCCAGGTGCTGTTTTACCGCATAGGTCGCATTATCGTATGAGTCCAAAGGAGCATGAAGAGTTGAGGAGACAGGTTAAGGAGTTGCTTAATCAAGGGCGTGTTCGAGAGAGTCTCAGTCCTTGTGTCGTACCAGCTCAGTTGGTACCGAAGAAAGATGGTTCATAGAGAATGTGTACCGATAGTAGGGCACTCAACAAAATAACGGTCAGATACAGATTTCCTACGCCAAGACTTGATGATCTATTGGATCAACTCAATGGGTTTGTAATCTTTTCTAAGATCGATCTTAAGAGTGGTTATCATCAGATTCGCATAAGACCAGGAGATGAATGGAAGACAACATTCAAGAATCGGGAAAGATTATATGAATGGCTGGTCATGCCATTTGGTCTATCTAATACACCAAGTACATTCATGAGGGTGATGAATCAAATTTTCAAACCTTACATCGGGAAGTTTGTTGTAGTCTACTTTGATGATATCTTGATATATAGTGCAAGCACAGAGGAGCACATTCAACACTTGCGAAAGGTGTTAACTATTCTTCGTCGAGAACAGTTCTATGCAGCGATGAAGAAATGCGTGTTCATGACGCCAAATGTTTTATTTTTGGCTTATGTCGTGTCTAAGGAAGGGATACAAGTGGACCAGAGTAAAGTAGCCGCAATCAGAAACTGGCCACAGCCCAAAACTATAACAGAAATTAGAAGTTTTCATGGGTTAGCTTCATTTTATCGAAGATTTATACTGCACTTTAGTAGTGTAATGGCTCCTATTACCGATTGTATGAAAGGAAAGCAGTTTTCGTGGACAAAAGAAGCAGGATCTGCTTTTGAGCCAATCAAGGAACTTTTAACCTAAGCGCCAATTCTAGTGTTGCCAGATTTTCAGTTACTATTTGAGTTACATACAGATGCATCCAAAGTTGGAATTGGAGGTGTGTTGAGTCAGAAGGGACATCCAATTGCCTATTTTGATGAAAAACTTTCTGGAGCAAAGATGAGATACAATACTTATGATGTGGAGTTTTATGCTATTGTGCAGGCTGTGAAGCATTGGAGACATTACTTGTTCCATAAAGAATTTGTTTTGTATACGGACCATGAAGCGCTGAAACATTTACAAGGGTAGAATAAAATTGCAGCTAGGCATGCATCATGGATAGCTTATTTGCAGCAATTTACATTCATCATAAAGCACAAGTCTGGAGTAACTAATCGTGTCGCCGATGCATTGAGTCGGAGGGAGAATTTACTAACAACCATGTGAGTAGAGGTGATGGGTTTTGACTTACTTCTAGATCTTCTTACTTCAGATTCATATTTTTTCGAAATCCTAGACAAAGTCAAGTAGGGAAGCATGGATGGATATATGCTGGTTGAAGGTTTTATGTTCAAAGGAAATCAGTTGTGTATTCCAGATTGCAGTCTACGAATGAAAATCATCAAAGAATTACATGAAGAAGGACACGTGGGCCGCGACCATACTTTGCAGTTGATCTCAAAGTCTTATTTTTAGCCGTCAATGAGGAAGGAAGTTGAAAGGTTCGTTCAGAGGTGTCATATTTGTCAAGTTTCAAAGGGGACAGCAACAAATGCAGGTTTATATATGTCGTTACCTGTACCTACTAAACCATGGGTGGATGGTAGTATGGACTCTGTATTGGGCTTGCCGAGGACGCAACGTGGCAATGATTCTATTTACATGGTGGTTGATCGGTTTTCAAAAATGGTACATTTTATCGCATGCAAGAAGACGGCAGATGCAGTTAATATCGTACAGTTATACTTTAGAGAGATATATCATCTTCACGGGTTGCCTGAATCTGTTGTATCGGATAGAGACACTCGTTTTCTGAGTCAGTTTTGGATGAGTCTATGGAGAATGGTCGGGACAAAGTTGAAATTTAGTAGTGCTTATCATCCACAGACGGATGGTAAGACAGAAGTTGTGAATAGATCCCTAGGTAATCTATTGAGATGCCTCGTGAATGACAATCTGAAGAGTTAGGATTCCAAGCCGTGTCAAGCTGAGTTTGCACACAACCATGCAGTTAATCGTAGCACTGGGTTCAGTCCATTCCAGGTCATTTACTCAACAATTCCTAAGGGACCATTAGATTTATCTATAGTACCACAGCAGAAAGGAGTGATCAAACGAGCTAGTGATTTTTTGAATGGATTGCAAGAGTGCCACAATGTTGTGCAGGAACGATTACTTAAGGTAAATGAGAAATATAAGCAATCCGCAAATATTAAACGACGAAATGTTGAATTTAAAGAAGGAGATTTTGTATATGCAATATTGATTAAGGATGATTTCCTATTGGTACTTACAACAAACTAGCTGCTAGAAAGATTGGTCCTTTGGAAATCGTAAAGAAGATTAATGAGAATGCTTATCAGTTAAGATTGCTGGATCATATCCATATTGCCGACATTTTCAACGCCAAACACTTGATTCCATATCATGAGAATAAGTATGTCGAAGAAGAGGAAAGTGTAAATTCGGGGTCGAATTCTTTTCAACCAGAGGAGGATGATGCAACGCACCATGTTAAGTCGCATTTCCTTAAGTCGCAACCACATATGTCGCTCAACGACCTTAAGTCGTCCCAACCATCAACGCATCATGATAAGCGAGTTATGTCGCTTAAGTCGCTCAATGACCTACCTTGTAAGATAACAGCTCAAGAAAACAAGGCCACATTTCTATAAGTCGCTCACCTATGCCGCATTCCTTATGTCGTAAGTCGTATGCTGCTTTTTTCTTAAGCCGTTCTCTTAAGTCGCATGTGTTGAGTCATTGATTCCTTAAGTCCCTTGAGCCGTTCCTGAAGCCGTGCTTTCTCTTATATCGCTATGTCGCTAGGTCGCATGGTTTCTTATGTTGCATGATGCTGTGTATCTTCTTAAGCCGTTCTTGAAGCCATGCTTTCTTCTTATGTCACTGATTCCTTATGTCGCATGAAGCTTATGTCGCGTAGGTCGTTCCTAAAGCTTATGTCGCTCAAGTCGCTTAAGTCGCATATGTGTTGTATTGTTAAGTCGCGTGTATGTTGTATATTGTTAATTCGCATGTGTATGATGTATTGTTAAGTCGCATGTGTGTTGTATTGTTAGGTCGTGTGATGCTGTTAAGTCTCGTATGATGTTGAGTCGCTTGTGTTGTATTGTTAAGTCGTTTGTCGTGAGTCACGTATGTTAAGTCGCGTGTGTGCTGTAATTTCCTATAAATAGGGGTGTGTTGTCATTTGTAAAGGGAGTTGATTTTGAAATAAATTTGTGTGTGAGCTTTGGCCACCATTGTTGAAGTTGAGTGTGATCTCCTTCTTCTTTCCATCTTCGGGATATTCGGGGGTGAATCAACGAAGTTGAAGCCAATTCTCGGTATCACTTTCGAGTGATCAACGATCGAATTGTAGATCTTTCAACACGGCATCTTGCGAGATCAATGGCTTGGAGATAGCTAGATTCTGGCATCATCACGATGAACGGAATTGAGCATTTAACATTCTATTGGTTTATTTGACACGAAATCATCATTTCGTGAGGAAAGATCCTAGATAGGTTGTGACAGTTTGGTATTTAAACTGTTCGAGCCTACTATAAGCTGCGTCATATTATAATATCACTAGATTTCCTATCAAATGTTTTGGTTAGCGTAAGGTAAAAACTTTTCCATGTTTATGTGTGGGAAGTCTTACGTGATACCTTTTCTTTTCAAAGGTTTTTTCAAAGTTACACAACCTTAACCTGTTACTCACACCAGACCTATGTCGGACCCGGAGTTTATTTCTGTTTTTCTTAAACTCTTGGGTACTCAAATTTTTACGAGTAGCCAAGGGATTCAGGTTAGCTTTGACGAATTATGGAGGAGCAATGGATCAGGATGCTTCAGCGTGTAGATATGTAGTGTTCCGCTGTGTTGATATCTGTATTGTGTATTGAGTTGTATAACTAGACAGGTGTTTATAACTATCTAGTATGTGATGTATAATCTGTGTAACTCTGATTGATTTTGTATATTATGTAACATTTATGTGATTAATATAATTCATTCGTTCCACTGTTGAGATTCTGATGTTGTTTCTTTCTTCTTCTCTTTCTTTCGATTCTCTATCCCTTTCTTTCTTATTAATGATGCGTCATTCTACGGTATGAATGGCGGGTCGTTACAAATAATTTGCTTCCAAAAACAATGATTGTCAAAAATTGAATCCAAACACTTTTGTGTTAATTAAATTAGTTTAATATTACAGCTTCCAAAACAGGATTGTTAAATCAGCCTTCGTATTATCCTCTTTGGAAATGTGCTTTATCATGTAATATTTGATATCATTCAGTAGTTGCAAAACCTTTGTCAAGTAAGGGGGAGAATCTTGCCCCCCCAGCCAGAAATTCCTTCTTCACCTGAAATACTACCAATTGAGAGTCACTGTATATATGCAATATTTTGAATCACAATTATTTTTCTATCCTGAGACTCGCGATTAGTGCTTCTACTCTGCTTCATTGTTCATTGTGTGAAACTCAAGTTTAAGGCATAACAGAATGTCCGTTCCTTTATGATTACTATGGTCACTCCTCCTATAGAGCTATTTTCATTGGATGCTTCATTCGTGTATAGTTTCCATTGAGCAAGTCGTTTCACATCTTCCTTCGCTTCTCCTTATGCATGTTCTCTTATCGCCATCATAAGATAGTCAATTATATCACACTAGTTTAACTCGATGTTTCACTTCAGTAACCTTCTCGAAGTCATAGATTGGTGCACCACTTGTCTCAACGGTCGATTAATCAACACTATTATTAGATGGTCATAGAAGTTAGGCTGCAACTTTCTCGAAGCTATCAACAAGCAATTAAGATGGCTTCTCTAACTTTGGATAGTTCATCTCTACTCCAGTGAATCACTTGCTGATGTAATACACAAACCTCTAGATTTTGGATTCTTCACATATTAGGGTAGAACTCAGTGCATGAACAGATACTGCTAAATAAATAAATAAGTTCTTCCTTTTAATGGCTTTGATGAGACTGTTGGTCTTTCCACATGTGATCAAATAAGTCCTAGAAAGTTTTGTCACACTCCATATAGGTAAACTACCCTTTCTCTTTCTTGAGGGCATCAAAAAATGAAACACTTTTATTCGTCAATTTTAAGATGAATTGACCTACCATGGCAACCTTTTCGTTCAAACCTTTTATTTCCCTCCTCATCTTTGGGCCTTCAATATCTCTCAATGCTTTAATATGCTCCAGAATATCTTTTATGTCCCTTTAGTTTACCGAAAGAACATTTCAATGCATTGAGCTCCATCATGTATCTCTGAAGTATATCAGACATCACCGAGAGGTCTCTTATGTGCTTCATCGATTGCTCTAACTTCACATAACGTCCATATAAACCTCCATTGTATGCCCAATCTGATCTTTGAACATTGAATTCTCCTATTTATGGTAGGTATCCCTGCATTATTCAAACCGAACGACATGACATCGTAGTAATACAATCCTATATCAGTAATGAAACTGGTGTGCACTTTATCTATAATGTGCACTGGCATCTGATTGTAATTGGAATAAGCATCCATAAAGGATAGTAACCCATGTCCGACGGTTGAGTCCACTAGTTGGTCAATCTTTGATAGTGGGAAGATGCCTTTTGGATATGCCTTATTCCAGTCTAAATAATCGATGCCAGTTCACCATTTTCCATTAGGCTTCTTGACCAGCACAGGATTGCATACTCATCAGGTATATAGTAGCCTTCAGCTTATCCACTTTCTCCTTCAATGTAGCAGATTGCACCAGACCCTGGCTGCCTCTTGTGCTTCACAAGAATGCATGTGAGTACACATTCAATATATGGCATGTTATATGCTATCTTTGGCGATAATACACACATATCTGAATGCATCCAGTCAAACATATGTATATTTTCCTAGGAAAAACCTACCAACTCCTTTATCTTATACTATGTTGAGATCCGATCTTTAGGTCCTAGGAAGGGTCATCCAGATCGATCGAGATGTTAATTATCAGCTCGATTGAGGCCACCCTTGCATCCTCTGGCTCTTTCCTCGGATTTATAGATTCATAAAATTAACTATACCATCTGAGCCAGGGCTTAGGCGGTGATTACTACACATCAACTGGTTTGATGTAGAGAGCCAACTTTGCACCTTTCCTTTTTCATGTCGCGACGCCTCTCTCAGCTCTGCGGCATAGCATTCACGTCCTGTACTCTGATTTTTTTCAATGGCTCCCATCTTTTTCTCAGTTGGGAGCTTCGTCATTAAGCACCATAGGGCTAGGGCCACTCTGAAATGGCAAAGACAGGTCAATCCAAGAAAGTGTTGTAAGTAGAGTACATGTCTATCACAACGATGGTCTCCATCCACACTTTCTTGTGGTCACATTCACCAAGCTCCACCAATAAGTCAACTCATCCAACTGGCTTTGTAAATTTTCCATTAAAAACATGGATGTGGGATTTACATGGCTTCGGATCTCTCCTATCCATCCTCATCAAATCGCAAGTTTTCTTGAAAAAAATATTGGCTGAACTCCTGCAATCAATGAGAACTCATTTCATAGCAGTCAGTCCGATCGTAGCTGTAATCACTAAGGGGCCAAGCGTTGGTGCATCTACCGTATCTACAACAAGTTTTAATGAACTTCCATATCTCTCCATCTCATTCAATATTTTTATAAGTCCACTAGTAATGGTATTAATCATAATTCTTCATTCAAGCTGCCTGGGTTCCTCTCCACTAGGCCCGACTTGCCCCCATTTAGCCATTTATCACTTTGGTATAGTTTTTACCAACCCGTCATCCTGCGAGTCCTTCACATACTTTTGAAGTTTCTTATTCTTGATTAGATCTTCGATTATATACTGCAAATGTCAACACTCATTTTTGTTATGCCCATGAATTTTGTGGAATCAACAATACTTCCTAGACATCTTCTGTCATTTAGCCGACTCCCTTTGAGCTAGCTTTTTGTAATTTTCAGTGCATTGCGTGGCAAGGTAAATGTTCTCTATGGCTTTGTTCAATAAGGCGTAATCTTTATTTTTGGATACTTAGGACCCTTCTTAAACTCTAGCTTTCTACCTATAGCGCCCTGGTTTCCACTTTTTTGATAATGACTCTTGTTCCAGACATTGATCGCAATGTACTTGTGCTCCCGCTAAATTTCTTCACAGTGACGTTGCTCTACACAACTTGATCAAACGGTCTTCCATCGGACTTTCTAATGACCATATCATCCTCTTCCAAGCATATATATTGGGTCTCTTTTTGATAAAACTCCTTCATGGTAGGTGGCGGTTTCGTCTTCAACCACTTACCAAAATCACTCCCTTAAGAAATGTAGGGAAACATCCACATCTCACAACACTAGTTGCACTGGCACCATCCATGTGCCATTCGTATTTCAGAAGATGTTGTCTCGATTCAGTCGTTCCATTATATGATAGTATCGTAGGCATCACAGATCTCCTAGGATATTCCTCCAATAGAATTTTTTAAGTGAACGGGTTTCTACTTGGCAAAGAACCCTAACCATCATTGCTTCTATGCTTGTTCTCATTCACCAGCTTTCTAACTGTATCTATTATATACTCTGGATCAGTTGTATCGACTGGATAGCGATCAACAAGGCCTGCCTTGAGTGTTTAGCTCTGCAAATTCTCTTGGTTAGTTTTGAGACATTTGGTTTCTCCTATATCTAGAAGAACCGTTCGTCGTGTCATTTGCTATGTATGGTCTCTCTATGATGGTTCGGTAGCATCTGGTTGAACACCGCAACTCCGATCACCAGCTACCTACTCAACATCAACTTCTTCCTGCAATTCACCGTCTAAACCTTTGATCACCACTCGGGGTCTAGTTGTGGAGTTGACTCAGTGCCGAGTTACGAACTATTTACCTGAACTTTTCCAATTCCTATTTTTAAAGTCCAAGCTTCAATTCTCTTCGTCTTCTATTTTCCATCCTTTCATTTTATGTTTGATGAAGAAGAACTCTCTTCTTCCAAATTAGAAGATGACAACTCCTTACGACTCTTCTTACATCTTCAAGGTGTCTATGTCATCAAATCCACACTTTTCTTCATCTGCTTCAGCATAGTATCGAGCTCTCCATCAACTTTTTGTTCATTTCCATCATCATGCTGTCCAAATCATCCTTAGTTACCATTTCTGATGCACTTGGAAATTTAGCAACAACCGGTTGATTTATCTCCTACTCATGTTGAGAGCCTTCATTTTCAGCATCGTTAGTGGGTCTAAAAGAAGTTGACTTCTCTTTGGAATTTCTTGGTTCCATAACTTTATTGGATCCAATGGTAGATTTCATGGGCATTTAAGTAATCAAGGATCCTTCAACAACAATTTTAAGATCTAACTTATAGATTATAATAATCCAAAGTTCAAGACAGATCCAAAAATTGAGTATCTTGAGATCTCTCAATGAAAGCACTAAAATGTTTGCCCCAAAAGTTGGAAAAACACCCAATCAAATTTTAAGTAAAGATTAATGAATAAATCAATGAAAATGAGGTAAATAACACAAGAGAACCAATAGTGGTTCGAAAAATACTCCAACTTACATCCACTTAAACTTTGTTAATGATCTCTGAGATTGTTTAAAACTATGATTTTACAACTCGGTTGCTTACAATCAGGAAAGGATCCAGCATAATGTCGGGGTAAAATCAGTTAATTCGGAATTAATGAAAAGATCTCGATTTAATGCCTCTCTTCCTCTATTTACAGGAAAAGATCGATGAGATAAGATTCAAAAAAAATTCTTTCCACATTCTCTATGTCTGTAGGAGGTTCCAGAGATAGATCATGGCCAACTCAGTATTAGTCATCTCAACTCGGTATCGAATTGAGGCTCGTAAGTTTGTACCAACTTGTGCCATGTCGCACTTCGTTCCACTTTTGGTCTTCGACTCTGTGAAGTGAATTGGCTGAGTCAGCTATAGGACTCGGTATTAAGTTAAGGGGTTCAGCTGGGTAATGACTTGAGACTTCAAGTTGTGTTTTGCAATTTTGCTCTTTACCATTTGGCTCATTTGGAAATTGACTAACTATCTTCAAGTGGCAAGCGAGGTTCAACACTGATTCTTTGGACTTTACTTGGATTCTGGTTTCCAAAGTTATGATTTGGGACTTCTAGCTTATCTTATGACCATTTAATGGTTCTAACTCATCCAGATAAGCCTTGATTCAAAAGCATGATAACATGTAGACTTCAAAAAAATTCTCTATTTAGATCATAATGGGCCTATGAAGTCTATTAACTAGCAGTAGATCCTATCGATCTATTTATATAAAATCATATATTTTTTTTAAATTATTTTGTACTTATTTAAATAATTTAATTGAATTTTTATTTGAATATATCATAGCATCGCAGGATAGCACAAAAACACATAAGCATGTGTATAACAATATATATACGTATAGATATTGAGATGTATATCTATTGTATTTACATATTTTGTACTTAAATAAGCATGTGAATTATTCATATGCATATAACGAATAGAATTCTCAAGTATATGCATATGTTTGAATATACTAAAATATATGTATATGGTTTGCATACACATATTAGTAGTGTCTTATATATAGTTTGGACATATATGTGTGTGTGTGTATTGTTATATAAATTAAATTTATACAAATAAATTTCTAAGAATAAATGATGGATTGAATTTCAAATTGCCTCCTTATTAGGGAAACATTAAATAGTAATAAAGGTGTAAACGGAAAGGCCATCCACCTTCCTCTATTATAAACAACTAATTAAAATCAAGATCTAAATCATATTTTGTAATTTGTATTTTCTAGATTTAATCATAGCATAAAATAAGTGATCAAATATTTTATATTTCTAAATTTTTCACCTAACATAAAATGACTAACAAATATATACATATCAAACGTAAATAGGTCTAAACTTTAAAATATACATATGTGTTTAATTTTGACTTATATATAAAAACTACATATGTATACGTATATGATATAAACATACTGTTGTAAAATTATAAATTAAGCGCATATATATGTATGAATATAAATATTAATCCAAAATATTTAACAAATGAATTTCAAATTTATTTATTTTACTAAGTGAACATCAAAATATCATGATAAAATAAAAATCAGGACATCTATTTTAGATACGAATATAAGTGCTTAATTACAGCGAAAATAAATGATCAATATATATATATATATATATATATTATTCAACATTGGATGAAATACATTTAGGAATGATTGATTCATAAATACATAAGACCAAAATTGTAACATCCCGCCTTTTCGCACACTTTAAATCAACACACGTGCCAATTCAAACCATACAGAAGGGCAGATTATTATGGGATAAATAAGAAAAATGAGAAAGAAATAAAACAAAACCGAATCTCACAGCGAAAGGATAAAATATAATAATCAAATATACAGTTCATAAAACCGTTTACAAAACATTTGATTCTTCTTTATACAATAAATATCAGAGTTCACATACCAATAAATATCAATGCAGCGGAATACAGTGTGTAGTGGAACCATATATAATATAATAATAATAATAATAATAATAATAATAATAATGAAGCCTTCGTCTTCATCCTCCAGAAATAAAGTCTTCGATCCTGAAATGCTTGGACTGACTCGAGTGAATTGAAAAGACAAAACACTCGAGTCAGAACTAAAAGATCTTATGTGAGTTAAATCAACAGAAATAAATATGAGTGCAGTAACTCAAGAGATGCTCGGGATTTACATCTCTTAAGGATCCGTTAAACTATTTACTATGTAGTATATTTCGCTATTATAATAGTGTCTAGTTGTAAAATAAACTTACTTTTAAATAGCATTAAGGCTTTACATTTTCCACCTTAACACATTTATATATTCCCTAGTCTATACAGTACCGTAGTCTCCCCCGTACTGGGCGTCGTCAGAGGGCATTCCATAGGTATGGGACAAAACCAAAATCGCACAAGATGCGCTAGGGCAGGTGACACGACACAACTAGGAAATGTCAGGGTAGATATACCAATTGCTATCCGGGCTGGTGGTAATGCATAGCCGCAGCTACCGCCCACCTCGAGCCACAACCCTAAATAAAAAAATCAAAAGTGGCCACCGAATAAATCCAAAAGTCAGAGTATAATATCGAAGGGATGCGTCCGATAAGAGGGGCTACCTCCTTGGCCCGAGAATCGCTCCTATTTTAGCCACCTTATGCCAACTCACGGGAGTCGGGTCCACGTATTTACCTTAAAAGAAACACCGCTACCATCCTACTTCATTCTGGAATCTCCACCGCGTACACGGTTGTTAAAGTGGTTTTCGGAGTTGACAGAGAGTATGACAACTTCTGATCCCGGTCTCTTCAACAACCAAACGTTATTATAACACAGCGGTCTTTCCAAAATAATTTATACTTTAAAACCAAAATAAAATATCCATTCCAAAACCATATAAATACGATATCATTTCTATTTTAAACCCAAATCAATATGATATCATTTTATTTCAAATATATCCTTTTTCAAAAATCATAGTACTTCCAAATATATATACTTTAAACCCATAGCTTCGAAACATAATTTTCAATACTTAAATGGTTTAATAATAGATTACTTTATAAAGTAAATTATCTTTTTAATTTCTCAAATCAATTCCAAATACAGATTTGAATTCCCAGATAAACCATTTAAATTTCCATATATTTCAAAGTTTTTAATATTCCACCATTTCAAAACTAAATTCTTAATTCATATATATGCGCCAAATTCCCTTTTACTATTATTTAGTTTTGAAATACTTACTTAATAAATCCAGTATCCTTTAAATAAAACTTTCAAAATTCAACAATTGAATATTCCTCAATTTATTTAGGCTAGATATATTCACTTAAACCGTCTTAAACCCGAATGTAGTTATAACACCATATTCTTTCAAATCTAAATTTCAATAAGATCTTAATTAAATAAAACCACAAATCAATTTCAAAACTATCTTCTCAACTTTGATTTATAAAAATCAATATAAACTCTATATTAGAATATGATTTAAGTAACCACTTATGTAACAACCCAGGACTTCGTATTAATTAATTTTCGTCATTAAACGGTTAATCTGTTTGTTAATTGCTGTTTAGAGTTTTTTTTAAATCGGGTTGTGATTCTTTAATAATTAATTGGAATTTTATTGGATTAAAATTCATTTGATAATTTGATTAAGGGTAAGCGGGCTTTAAAAATTGAAATTCGTGGCCCATATTTCTTTTTTTTGTTTTTGGGCCGTGATTATTATCAAGCATAGGCCTATCCCCTTTCATTTTCAATTCATTCGAAAACCCTAAGTCTAAAACATATGAAAGAATGGAAGCTTCATCTCGTTCTTTCGTCATTCCGCCTTTCCAAATTAGGGTTCCCATCGACTCCGCTTCGCCTCTGAACTACGCGACCTTCGAATCCAAGGTGAGTGATCCTTCCCTCACTCACATCTAATTTGAATTTCGGAGATTTTTGAATTGGGGTTTTAATTAAAGGTGTGAATCCCTTTGATGTTCGTTCGTATTTATGTTTATGTTGAGATTGTCTTCGGCCTTCTGATTATTTTACGAAAGTGTGTTATCTGATTTTTTTTAAATTTGTATTCTTTCGTAACTTGATTTGCTCGGGCATTCAACTTTGTTTCGACGTGATGATTTTTATTTGCCTTGGTTTCTATTATCCACGGCTTTGTATAGTTAATTGATTCTGTAGCTTAAGTACAGAGTAGTGTAAACGGCAAGTGATTTTGTGTATTTTCTGTTGGCATCGACATTAACATGAATCTTATTCTGATCCTATTTGATTTCTGACTTCGGTCACTTGTTTTTGTGGACTTTCGGTTAGTTGAAAATACTATGCTTCATCCTTGATTTTGTTGTGAACCTGTTACCTACTTGTTTTGGTTGACTTCGACATTGGCTCGATTCTTCGATTTGATACTGCAGATCCATTTTCTCTGTAAGCATACTGTGGCTTCATGTTGTATTCAGTTGCATCAATCCGTAGTTGGGTTCATGTTGCGTCCATTGCACTCCTTACTGTTGTGTGCTGTGGTGCCATACTTTTGGTGCTCTCACCTTCACTCGGCTATGTTTGCATTGCCCACTTCGTTTTAACGGTTCCATACAGTTGAGTTCCTGTGTTGGCATTGTTGTGTTGTCACTATCTTGTATTAGGTTGCCACTGCCATGTATGTGGGCCTTGCTCTGTCCTTGGTGTACTTTCCAGTTCATGTTATTGCATTGTCTTGAGTTGCCTTTGTGTCTTTACTTCCAACCCAAACATTTTGACTTGCTTCGGTAGTTAGTCTGCACTTCATGTTATTGGTACATATGTACATAAGTGTGCATGCTTATTCTGCACCACTCCTATACCAGCAGTTGCCACTGCCTGTTTCAATATGCATATAGTTTTTTTTTCACTGTTGCGTACATGTAGTATCTTTTGCAGTTCCATGTTGCGCCTTCGATTCATTTTGTCTACAGGTAGTTGGTTATGTACATTCATTTGTGTACATATTGCATATTCACTTGTATCACTCGAGTTTTTGTAGTTTGCAGTGCTTTGTTGTCAAGATGCCTGTAATGTTCCCTGATGCATGTAGTGATCATTGTTTTGTATGTTGGAAATTTGTGAAATTTATCCATGATTACACTTTCGACCTGTACCTAGTATAGGTGTATTGTTTTGCATCTTTACTTGTTCACATTGCTCTATCCACTTCATTTCACTTGTAGTGTATATGCACTTGAGTTTGTTATCGATTTTGCCTTCTATCTTGAACAATTGCTACTACTGCATTCGATACATGTATATTCATGTATCAGTCGAGTCTGCACTTGCCATGATATAACTTGATCTCCGGTTCATGTATACATCCCAGTCATACTTGTTGTCATAGTAGTTGGCACTGACATGTTGCACTACTGCATACATGACCTGTTGCTCCTTGTTGCATTGAACACCCCATTTACTACTTGCATTGTTCACGTATGTTCAGTATCACTTGACGTTGGTTTCACTGCATAGTCATGTGTCTAGTTCATTTTGATGTTGGATTCATTCTTGTACCATTTGAGTCCGCACTTGCATTGTCTCTGACCTTTTGGCACTTATGTTGCATTTCGTTCTGTTGTTGGTTGGTCAACATTTACTGTTGTTGACACTGCACAGTGCACTTAGTCTCATGTATGTTGCATAGCTTGTTCTTTGGTGTTGATCATTTTCGTCTGCAGTTTGCACTGCAACCTTTGTCTGCATATCGCATGTTTCACTTATGCATTCAATTGCCCATCACTTGGTTGCCTCTTTTATTGCCTGTTCTTCGAGACATGTTGTCTTATGAACTTGTGATCTTGTGGTGGCTGCAGTTTTTGGCTGCAGTTGCCCTTGTTGTTTTGCGTTGCATTGATGCAAATAGATTGTTTTCTGACTACACATGAGTTGAATCCAGCTTAAACGCTTGGGTTTGACCTTGTGTTCGTTTGTGAATTTTCATTGTGTACATATCACTGTAGTGGAAGGCAGTGCAAGCAAGCGTGAACTGCAGCCACACGGTATGGCTTTTATGGATATTCTATTTTGTTTTGATTTATTGATCTTTTGCATATTCCATAAGCTGTAGTGGCGAGGCAGTGCACGCGTGCGTGTACTGCAGTCGTACTCGAATTGTCGTTTTAATTGATATTTAAATTTTTTGAACTGTTTCATTTATTCAATTCAATATGTTTTGGAATCATATTTTGATTGGTTTAATTTGATGATTTTGTTGTTAATTGCCGATTAGGCAATTTTGATGTTTTCCAAATTACCTTCATTGATATTCTTTTCACTTATCTTTGTTGAAATTTGAATCTGCTGATTTATTGTTTAACACTGTTAAGTGTCATATCTATCGTTATCCGATTTCTTTATTTAAGGATCAGATATACGAGATTTATATTGACTGGCGTCTATTCATTATTTAATTATTATTGCTTATGTGCACTAATAACTAAGTTTGAATTAGACTGACCCGTGTATTATTTTCTTTTGAATGTAATACTCGGGTCAGACCGAGTATTTACATGTTGTTGATATCTTACTTGGGTTGTTGTTAGTGCTATGAAGTCTTTTCATATCTTTTGGAGCAATCGTCGTTATTATAGTAGTCAGTGTATTTGTATAGGAAGATATGTATTCATGTATATTATATACGATAATGTACTTGTGTATGTAACTTCCAGTGTCAACAGTTGTAGTTGTATCATATGTATTGTATCACATGTATATCAACTGATTCGGATATATATATATATATATATATATATATGAGACTTTCTGTTATATCTGTGTTCTGCATTTGAGTTATCTGTGTTATTATTAAATATATTGTCCTAAACTATTACGAACCATCGTAGTTCGTTTTATAATGGAATTGGGTATGTCGATGGGAGTAAATAAATAAGAGTTGGAAAATAAAATAAAAATATATACTACTCCTATCGAGGTAACCAATACTAGTGTAAGGCCTAACTACGGATGGCCGCTCCTATCCTGCCTTATTCTTCGAGAAAACAGACAGTATTTCATTTAATACTCTTTGTTATTGCGAGTATAGAGGTGGAGCGTCACAGTTGGTATCAGAGCTTGGGGTTTATGGACATGTAAAACTTAACTTAGATGGAAAATGTGTTACAACTATTAGTCGATGTTTTATTGTGCTTTGAGTCAAAGCTAAAGTTTTGAAATTTTGATGAAATTTTTAAATATCTGTATTTAAAAAAAAAGTGAATTGTGTTTTGTTTATTAGAGTGCGCAGCGAAAACAGTGAGACTGCTTCGCTGAGCACAATTGATAATTATTTTGATTTAAAAATCGAAATATGAAAATGAATTTAATTTCATTATGTTGTTTAACCAGTGGTTTGATTTGTTAAAATTCTTGCTGGTTTTCTTTGGTGCTAATCATATCTGATTAGATTTTTGCTATTTTGAATTATCTTCGTTGAAGATATATTTGAACGATTTCTTTGTTCATTTTGTGGTATACGTGCAAATTTATGTTGCACGTTACTGCGTTATTTTTACGTTGAACCGATGTTTGGTTTTAACGTATTTTGTTGCCGTTATTTTTATGATGGGATTTTTAAACCAATGCTAAATCTTTAAAGCACGGTGAATTGTTGACATTTTTATGAATGGAAATTCACTGATATTATATTTTGATGCAAATTATTTTGATGTTTATGAAAAAAAAATTACTATTGCATTGACTTCAGTAACCGTCAAATTTTAAAGTGGATTTTTAAGCGGTTATCCCGCGATGCTAAATTTGAGATCCGTTTCTTCGGTGTTTTGAGAAGTGCAATTTCCTTGTCGAAATTGTCACTAATGTTGCTGTTTTTATCACGGATTTGCAAATCGTTTTAAAAATAAAACTGTTTTCCAAAAATTTTATGGTTTACGTTTTCAAAAGAACGAGGAAGTGATTTAAATGTTTCAGCAAAATCGAGGACTGTGAACCCTTTCTTTTACTGATTCGCTTAATTCCGGACTTGTTTGTTTGAGAATGTAAATTATTACTTTTATAAAATAAATGAAATTGTTTTCAGAAGTTTTGCAGTTTGCGTTTTCCAAAGAATGAGGAAGCGATTTAAACATTTCAGCAAAATCGAGGACTATGAACCCTTTCTTTTACTGATTCGCTTAATTCCAGACTTGTCCGTTTGAGAATGTGAAATGTTATTTTTGGAATACACAATTTTGCACTTTCAAGGAAACGATGAATAGATTTAAACAATTTAGTAAAACACGTAGTTATGGGACATGTGTGTTTGCTATTTTGGTTAATTCCGGACTCGTTAATCGAAATATTTGTTGTTTTGATGATTTTAATGATTTTACACGTTCAAGGAAACGATGAAGAGAATCAAACGATTTTGTAAAACACGTGGTATGGGACACGTGCGTTTGCTATTTCGGTTAATTCCGGACTCGTTAATTGAATATTTGATGATTTTCGTGTGCTTTCAAGCCACTATGTTGGACCTTCGGGTCATTTGTTGGACCATCGGGTCAATACCGGTACCAGACCTTCGGGTCATTTGTTGGACCTCCGGGTCATTTGTTGGGCGCCAAAATTATGTTGGGTACTTGATAGGCTTCGGCCATTTGTTGATGCACGTGCGGCGTAGCTAAAACTCGCCATTTGTTGGGATCGATCCACCTTTTATGTTGATTTTCTAGATTATCTTCATTGATTTCTAGATATTTATTGTTTCCAATTATCTGTAGGTAATTGGATATTTGTTGATACGAGTTCTGATTATCATTTTTGATAATCGGATATTTGTTGATTTGATTATCGTTTTTGATAATCGAATATTTGTTGATTTGATTATCGTTTTTGATAATCGAATAATTGTTGATTTGAGATTTGATTATCGTTTTTGATAATCGAATAATTGTTGATTTGAGATTTGATTATTGTTTTTGATAATCGAATATTTGTTGATTTGATTATCGTTTTTGATAATCGAATAATTGTTGATTTGAGATTTGATTAACGTTTTTGATAATCGAATATTTGTTGATTTGATTATCGTTTTTGCTAATCGAATAATTGTTGATTTGAGATTTGATTATCATTTTTGATAATCAAATATTTGTTGATTTGATTATCGTTTTTGATAATCGAATAATTGTTGGTTTGAGATTTGATTATCGTTTTTGATAATCGAATATTTGTTGATTTGGTTATCGTTTTTGATAATCGAATATTTGTTGATTTGATTATCGTTTTAGATAAGCGAATAATTGTTGATTTGAGATTTGACTATCATTTTTGATAATCGAATATTTGTTGATTTGATTATCATTTTTGATAATCGGATAATTGTTGATTTGGGATTTGATTATCGTTTTTGATAATAGAATATTTGTTGATTTGATTATCGTTTTTGATAATCGAATAATTGTTGATTTGAGATTTGATTATCATTTTTGATAATCGAATATTTGTTGATTTGATTATCGTTTTTGACAATCGAATAATTGTTGATTTGAGATTTGATTATCGTTTCTGATAATCGAATATTTGTTGATTTGATTATCGTTTTTGATAATCGAATAATTGTTGATTTGAGATTTGATTATCGTTTTTGATAATCAAATATTTGTTGATTTGATTATCGTTTTTGATAATTGAATATTGCTGATTTAGTTTTGTTGTAGTCTGATTATCTATTGGATAGTTAGATTGTGTTGAGAATTTATGAATTTCTTTTATTGGAATTAAAAGGTTTTTGGCTTTTGTGTTCATGACCTTTATTTTTCTAGCTTAACCAGTTTATGTTAGAAAAATAATTGTTATTGACGACCTTAATTATGAAAATTGCGGGGACGCAACTTCTATAAGGAGGAGAGTCTGTAACAACCCAGGATTTCGTATTAATTAATTTTCATCATTAAACGGTTAATCAGTTTATTAATTGCTGTTTAGAATTTTTTTTGTTAAAATCGGGTTGTGATTCTTTAATAATTAATTGGAATTTTATTGGATTAAAATTCATTTGATAATTTGATTAAGGGTAAGCGGGCTTTAAAAATTGAAATTCGTGGCCCATATTTCTTTTTTTTGTTTTTGGGCCGTGATTATTATCAAGCATAGGCCGATCCCCCTTTCATTTTCAATTCACTCGAAACCCCTAAGTCTAAAACATACAAAAGAATGGCGGCTTCATCTCGTTCTTTCGTCATTCCGCCTTTCCAAATTCCCATCGACTCTGCTTCGTCTCTGAACTACGCGACCTTTGAATCCAAGGTGAGTGATCCTTCCCTCACTCACATCTAATTTGAATTTCAGAGATTTTTGAATTGGGGTTTTAATTGAAGGTTCGAACCCTTTGATGTTTGTTCGTATTTATGTTTATGTTGAGATTGTCTTCGGCCTTCTGATTATTTTACGAAAGTGTGTTATCTGATTTTTTTTAAATTTGTATACTTTCGTCACTTGATTGCTCGGACATTCAACTTTGTTTCGACGTGATGATTTTTATTTGCCTTGGTTTCTATTATCCACGGCGTTGTACAGTTAATTGATTCTGTAGCTTGAGTACAGAGTAGTGTAAACGGCAAGTGATTTTGTGTATTTTCTGTTGGCATCGGCATTAGCGTGAATCTTATTCTGATTTCTATTTGATTTCCGGCTTCGGTCGCTTGTCTTTGTGGACTTTCGGTTAGTTGAAAAAACTATGCTTCGGCCTTGATTTTGTTGTGAACCTGTTACCTACTTGTTTTAGTTGACTTCGACATTGGCTCGATTCTTCGATTTGATACTGCAGATCCATTTTCTCTGTAAGCATACTGTGGCTTCATGTTGTATTCAGTTGCATCAATCCGTAGTTGGGTTCATGTTTCATCCATTGGACTCCTTACTGTTGTGTGCTGTGGTGCCATACTTTTGGTGCTCTCACCTTCACTCGGCTATGTTTGCATTGCCCACTTCGTTTTAATGGTTTCATACAGTTGAGTTCCTGTGTTGGCATTGTTGTGTTGTCACTGTCTTGTATTAGGTTGTCGCTGCAATGTATGTGGGCCTTGCTCTATCCTTGGTGTACTATCCAGTTCATGTTATTGCATTATCTTGAGTTGCCTTTGTGTCTTTACTTCCAACCCAAACATTTTGACTTGCTTCGGTAGTTAGTCTGCACTTCATATTATTGGTAGATATGTACATAAGTGTGCATGCTTATTCTGCACCACTAGCATACCAGCAGTTGCCACTGCCTGTTTCAATATGCATATAGTTTTTTTTTCACTGTTGCGTACATGTAGTATCTTTTGCAGTTCCATGTTGCGCCTTCGATTCATTTTGTCCATGGGTAGTTGGTTATGTACATTCATTTGTGTACATATTGCATATTCACTTGTATCACTCGAGTTTTTGTAGTTTGCAGTGCTTTGTTGTCAAGATGCCTGTAATGTTCCCTGATGCATGTAGTGATCACTGTTTTGTATGTTGGAAATTTGTGAAATTTATCCATGATTACACTTTCTACATGTACCTAGTATAGGTGTATTGTTTTGCATCTTTACTTGTTCACATTGCCCTATCCACTTCATTTCACCTGTAGTGTATATGCACATGAGTCTGTTATCGATTTTGCCTTCTATCTTGAACAATTGCTACTGCTGCATTCGATACATGTATATTCATGTATCAGTCGAGTCTGCACTTGCCATGATATAACTTGATCTCCGGTTCATGTGTACTTCCCAGTCATACTTGTTGTCATAGTAGTTAGCACTGACATGTTGCACTACTGCATACATGACCTATTGCTCCTTGTTGCATTAAACACCCCATTTTCTACTTGCATTGTTCACGTGTGTTCAGTATCACTTGACGTTGGTTTCATTGCATAGTCATGTGCCTGGTTCATTTTGATGTTGGATTCATTCTTGTACCATTTGAGTCTGCACTTGCATTGTCTCTGACTTTTTGGCACTTATGTTGCATTTCGTTCTGTTGTTGGTTGGTCAACATTTACTGTTGTTGTCACTGCACAGTGCACTTAGTCTCATGTATGTTGCATAGCTTGTTCTTTGGTGTTGATCATTTTCATCTGCAGTTTGCACTGCAACCTTTGTCTGCATATCGCGTGTTTCACTGATGTATTCAATTGCCCATCACTTGGTTGCCTCTTTTATTGCCTGTTCTTCGAGACATGTTGTCTTGTTCACTTGTGATCTTGTGGTGGCTGCAGTTTTTGGCTGCAGCTGCCCTTGTTGTTTTGCGTTGCATTGATGCAAATAGATTGTTTTCTGAATACACTTGAGTTGAATCCAGCTTAAACGCTTGGGTTTGACCATGTGCTCGTTTGTGAATTTTCATTGTGTACATATCACTGTAGTGGCAAGGCAGTGCACGCAAGCGTGAACTGCAGCCACACGTTATGGCTTTTATGGATATTCTATTTTGTTTTGATTTATTGATCTTTTGCATATTCCATATGATGTAGTGGCGAGGCAGTGCATGCGTGCGTGTACTGCAGCCCTACTCGAATTGTCGTTTTAATTGATATTTAAATTGTTTGAACTGTTTCGTTTATTCAATTCACTATGTTTTGGAATCATATTTTGATTGGTTTAATTTGATGATTTTGTTGTTAATTGCCGATTAGGCAATTTTGATGTTTTCCAAATTACCTTCATTGATATTCTTTTCACTTATCTTTGTTGAAATTTGAATCTGCTGATTTATTGTTTAACACTGTTAAGTGTCATATTTATCGTTATCCGATTTCTTTATTTAAGGATCGGATATACGAGATTTATTTTGACTGGCGTCTATTCATTATTTAACTATTATTGCTTCTGTGCACTAATAACTGAGTTTGAATTAGACTGACCCGTGTATTATTTTCTTTTGAATGTAATACTCGGGTCAGACCGAGTATTTACAGGTTGTTGATATCTTACTTGGGTTGCTGTTAGTACTATGAAGTCTTTTCATATCTTTTGGACTAGTCGTCGTTATTATAGTAGTCAGTGTGTTTGTATAGGAAGATATGTATTCATGTATATTATATACGATAATGTACTTGCGTATGTAACTTCCAGTGTCGACAGTTGTAGTTGTATCATATGTATTGTATCACATGTATATCAACTGACTTCAGTTATATATATATGAGACTTTCCGTTATATCTGTGTTCCGCATTTGACTTATCTGTATTATTATTATATATATTGTCCTAAACTATTATGAACCATCGTAGTTCATTTTATACTGGAATTGGGTATGTCGATGGGAGTAAATAAATAAGAGATGAAAAATAAAATAAAAATATATACTACTCCTATCGAGGTAACCAATACTAGTGTAAGGCCTAACTACGGATGGCCGCTCCTATCCAGCCTTATTCTTCGAGATTACAGACAGTATTTCATTTAATACTCTTTGTTATTGCGAGCATAGAGGTGGGGCGTCACAGTTGGTATCAGAGCTTGGGGTTTATGGACATAATGTAAAACATAACTTAGATGGAACATGTGTTACAACTATTAGTCGATGTTTTATTGTGCTTTGAGTCAAAGCTAAAGTTTTGAAATTCTGATGAAATTTTTAAATATCTGTATTAAAAAAAAAGTGAATTGTGTTTTGTTTATCAGAGTGCGCAGCGAAAATAGGGAGACTGCTTCGCTGAGTACAATTGATAATTATTTTGATTTAAAAATCGAAATATGAAAATGAATTTAATTTCATTATGCAGTTTAATCGGTGGTTTGATTTGTTGAAATTCTTGCTGGTTTTCTTTGGTGCTAATCATATCTTATTAGATTTTTGCTATTTTGAATTATCTTCGTTGAAGTTATATTTGAATGATTTCTTTGTTTATTTTGTGGTATAAGTGCAAATTTATGTTGCATGTTACTGCGTTATTTTTACGTTGAACCGATGTTTGGTTTTAACGTATTTTGTTGCCGTTATTTTTATGACAGGATTTTTACACCAATGCTAAATCTTTGAAGCAAGGTGTATTGTTGACATTTTTATGAATGGAAATGCACTGATATTATATTTTGATGCAAATTATTTTGATGAGATTTTGTCGTTTAAGAAAAAAAAATTACTGTTGCATTGACTTAAGTAACCGTCAAATTTTAAAGTGGATTTTTAAGCGGTTATCCCGCGATGCTAAATTTGAGATCCGTTTCTATGGTGTTTTGAGAAGTGCAATTTCCTTGTCGAAATTATCACTAATGTTGCTGTTTTTATCACGGATTTGCAAATCGTTTTAAAAATAAAATTGTTTTCCAAAAATTTTATGGTTTTCGTTTTCAAAAGAATGAGGAAGTGATTTAAACGTTTCAGCAAAATCGAGGACTATGAACCCTTTCTTTTACTGATTCGCTTAATTCTGGACTTGTTCGTTTGACAATGTAAATTATTACTTTTATAAAATAAATGAAATTGTTTTCAGAAGTTTTGCAGTTTGCGTTTTCAAAAGAATGAGGAAGCGATTTAAACATTTCAGCAAAATCGAGGACTATGAACCCTTTCTTTTACTGAATCGCTTAATTCCAGACTTGTCCGTTTGAGAATGTGAAATGTTATTTTTGGAATACACAATTTTTCACTTTCAAGGAAATGATGAAGAGATTTAAACAATTTAGTAAAACACGTGGTTATGGGACATGTGCGTTTGCTATTTTGGTTAATTCCGGACTCGTTAATTGAAATATTTGCTGTTTTGATGATTTTAATGATTTTACACGTTCAAGGAAACGACGAAGAGAATCAAATGATTTAGTAAAACACGTGGTATGGGACATGTGCGTTTGCTATTTCGATTAATTTCGGACTCGTTAATTGAATATTTGATGATTTTCGTGTGCTTTCGAGCCACTATGTTGGACCTCCGGGTCATTTGTTGGACCTTCGGGTCAATACCAGTACCAGACCTTCGGGTCATTTGTTGGACCTCCGGGTCATTTGTTGGGCGCCAAAATTATGTTGGGTACTTGGTAGGCTTCGGCCATTTGTTGATGCACGTGCGGCGTAGCTAAAAATCGCCATTTGTTGGGATCGATTCACCTTTTATGTTGATTTTCTAGATTATCTTCATTGATTTCTAGATGTTTGTTGTTTCCAATTATCTGTAGGTAATTGGATATTTGTTGATATGAGTTCTGATTATCGTTTTTGATAATCGGATATTTGTTGATTTGATTATCGTTTTTGATAATCGAATATTTGTTGATTTGATTATCGTTTTTGATAATCGAATAATTGTTGATTTGAGATTTGATTATCGTTTTTGATAATCGAATATTTGTTGATTTTATTATCGTTTTTGATAATCGAATATTTGTTGATTTGATTATCGTTTTTGATAATCGAATAATTGTTGATTTGAGATTTGATTATCGTTTTTGACAATCGAATAATTGTTGATTTGAGATTTGATTATCGTTTTTGATAATCGAATATTTGTTGATTTGATTATCGTTTTTGATAATCGAATAATTGTTGATTTGAGATTTGATTATCGTTTTTGATAATCGAATAATTGTTGATTTGAGATTTGATTATCGTTTTTGATAATCAAATATTTGTTGATTTGATTATCGTTTTTAGATAATCGAATATTTGTTGATTTGATTATCGTTTTTGATAATCGAATAATTGTTGATTTGAGATTTGATTATCGTTTTTGATAATCGAATATTTGTTGGTTTTATTATCGTTTTTGATAATCGAATATTTGTTGATTTGAGATTTGATTATCGTTTTTGATAATCGAATATTTGTTGATTTGATTATCGTTTTTGATAATCGAATAATTGTTGATTTGAGATTTGATTATCGTTTTTGACAATCGAATAATTGTTGATTTGAGATTTGATTATCGTTTTTTTTAATCAAATATTTGTTGATTTGGTTATCGTTTTTGATAATCGAATATTTGTTGATTTGATTATTGTTTTTTATAATCGAATAATTGTTGATTTGAGATTTGATTATCGTTTTTGATAATTGAATATTTGTTGATTTGATTATCGTTTTTGATAATCGAATAATTATTGATTTGAGATTTGATTATCGTTTTTGATAATCGAATATTTATTGATTTGATTATCGTGTTTGATAATCGAATAATTGTTGATTTGAGATTTGATTATCGTTTTTGATAATCGAATATTTGTTGATTTGATTATCGTTTTTGACAATCGAATAATTGTTGATTTGAGATTTGATTATCGTTTTTGATAATTGAATATTTTTTGATTTGATTATCGTTTTTGATAATCGAATAATTGTTGATTTGAGATTTGATTATCGTTTTTGATAATCGAAGATTTGTTGATTTGATTATCGTTTTTGATAATTGAATATTGCTGATTCAGTTTTTCTGTAGTCTGATTATCTATTGGATAGTTAGATTGTGTTGAGAATTTGTGAATTTCTTTCATTGGAATTAAAAGGTTTTTGGCGTTTGTGTTCTTGACCTTTATTTTTCTAGCTTAACCAGTTTATGTTAGAAAAATATTTGTTATTGACGAACTTAATTATGAAAATTAAGGGGACGCAATTTTTATAAGGAGGGGAGTCTGTAACAACCCAGGATTTTGTATTAATTAATTTTCGTCATTAAACGGTTAATCTGTTTGTTAATTGCTGTTTAGAGTTTTTTTAAAAAAAATCGGGTTGTGATTCTTTAATAGTTAATTGGAATTTTATTGGATTAAAATACATTTGATAATTTGATTAAGGGTAAGCGGGCTTTAAAAATTGAAATTCGTGGCCCATATTTCTTTTTTTGTTTTTGGGCCGTGATTATTATCAAGCATAGGCCGATCCCCCTTTCATTTTCAATTCATTCGAAACCCCTAAGTCTAAAACATATGAAAGAATTGCGGCTTCATCTCGTTCTTTCATCATTCCGCCTTTCCAAATTAGGGTTCCCATCGACACCGCTTCATCTCTAAACTACGCGACCTTCGAATCCAAGGTGAGTGATCCTTCCCTCACTCACATCTAATTTGAATTTCAGAGATTTTTGAATTGGGGTTTTAATTGAAGGTTCCAATCCCTTTGATGTTCGTTCGTATTATGTTTATGTTGAGATTGTCTTCGGCCTTCTGATTATTTTACGAAAGTGTGTTATCTCATTTTTTTTAAATTTGTATACTTTCGTCACTTGATTTGCTCGGACATTCAACTTTGTTTCGACGTGATGATTTTTATTTGCCTTGGTTTCTATTATCCACGGCTTTATATAGTTAATTGATTCTGTAGCTTGAGTACAGAGTTGTGTAAACGACAAGTGATTTTGTGTATTTTCTGTTGGCATCGTCATTAACGTGAATCTTATTCTGATTTCTATTGGTCACTTGTTTTTGTGGACTTTCGGTTAGTTTAAAATACTATGCTTCGGCCTTGATTTTGTTGTGAACCTATTACCTACTTGTTTTAGTTGACTTCGACATTGGCTAGATTCTTCGATTTGATATTGCAGATTCGTTTTCTCTGTAAGCATACTGTGGCTTCAAGTTGTATTCAGTTGCATCAATCCGTAGTTGTGTTCATGTTGCGTCCATTGGACTCCATACTGTTGTGTGCTGTGGTGCCATACTTTTGGTGCTCTCACCTTCACTCGGCTAAGTTTGCATTGCCCACTTCATTTTAACGGTTGCATACAGTTGAGTTCCTGTGTTGGCATTGTTGTGTTGTCACTGTCTTGTATTAGGTTGTCACTGCCATGTATGTGGGCCTTGCTCTGTCCTTGGTGTACTGTCCAGTTCATGTTATTGCATTGTCTTGAGTTGCCTTTGTGTCTTTACTTCCAACCCAAACATTTTGACTTGCTTTGGTAGTTAGTCTGCACTTCATGTTATTGGTACATATGTACATAAGTGTGCATGCTTATTCTGCACCACTCGTATACCAGCAGTTGCCACTGCCTGTTTCAATATGCATATAGTGTTTTTTCACTGTTACGTACATGTAGTATCTTTTGCAGTTCCATGTTGCGCCTTCGATTCATTTTGTCCATGGGTAGTTGGTTATGTACATTCATTTGTGTACATATTGCATATTCACTTGTATCACTCGAGTTTTTGTAGTTTGCGGTGCTTTGTTGTCAAGATGCCTGTAATGTTCCCTGATGCATGTAGTGATCACTGTTTTATATGTTGGAAATTTGTGAAATTTATCCATGATTACACTTTCGACCTGTACCTAGTATAGGTGTATTGTTTTGCATCTTTACTTGTCCACATTGCTCTATCCACTTCATTTCATTTGTAGTGTATATGCACTTGAGTCTGTTATCGATTTTGCCTTCTATCTTGAACAGTTGCTACTGCTGCATTCGATACATGTATATTCATGTATTAGTTGGGTCTGCACTTGCCATGATATAACTTGATCTCCGGTTCATGTATACATCCCAGTCATACTTGTTATCATAGTAGTTGGCACTGACATGTTGCACTACTGCATACATGACCTGTTGCTCCTTGTTGCATTGAACACCCCATTTACTACTTGCATTGTTCACATGTGTTCAGTATCACTTGACGTTGGTTTCACTGCATAGTCATGTGTCTGGTTCATTTTGATGTTGGATTCATTCTTGTACCATTTGAGTCCGCACTTGCATTGTCTCTGACCTTTTGGCACTTATGTTGCATTTCGTTCTGTTGTTGGTTGGTCAACATTTACTGTTGTTGTCACTGCACAATGCACTTAGTCTCATGTATGTTGCATAGCTTGTTCTTTGGTGTTGATCATTTTCGTCTGCAGTTTGCACTGCAACCTTTGTCTGCATATCGCGTGTTTCACTGATGCATTCAATTGCCTATCACTTGGTTGCCTCTTTTATTGCCTGTTCTTCGAGACATGTTGTCTTGTGCACTTGTGATCCTGTGGTGGCTGCAGTTTTTGGCTGCAGTTGCCCTTGTTGTTTTGCGTTGCATTGATGCAAATAGATTGTTTTCTGACTACACTTGAGTTGAATCCAGCTTAAACGCTTGGGTTTGACCTTGTGTTCGTTTGTGAATTTTCATTGTGTACATATCACTGTAGTGGCAAGGCAGTGCACGCAAGCGTGAACTGCAGCCACACGGTATGGCTTTTATGGATATTCTATTTTGTTTTGATTTATTGATCTTTTGCATATTCCATATGCTGTAGTGGCGAGGCAATGCACGCGTGCGTGTACTGCAGCCCTACTCGAATTGTCGTTTTAATTGATATTTAAATTGTTTGAACTGTTTCGTTTATTCAATTCAATATATTTTGGAATCATATTTTGATTGGTTTAATTTGATGATTTTGTTGTTAATTGCCGATTAGGCAATTTTGATATTTTCCAAATTACCTTCATTGATATTCTTTTCACTTATCTTTGTTGAAATTTGAATCTGCTGATTTATTGTTCAACACTGTTAAGTGTCATATTTATCGTTATCCGATTTCTTTATTTAAGGATTGGATATACGAGATTTATTGTGACTGGCGTCTATTCATTATTTAATTATTATTGCTTCTGTGCACTAATAACTGAGTTTGAATTAGACTGGCCCGTGTATTATTTTCTTTTGAATGTAATACTCGGGTCAGACCGAGTATTTACAGGTTGTTGATATCTTACTTGGGTTACTGTTAGTGCTATGAAGTCTTTTCATATCTTTTGGACTAGTCGTCGTTATTATAGTAGTCAGTGTATTTGTATAGGAATATATGTATTCATGTATATTATATACGATAATGTACTTGTGTATGTAACTTCCAGTGTCGACAGTTGTAGTTGTATCATATGTGTTGTATCACATGTATATCAACTGACTTCTGTTATATATATATATATGAAACTTTCTGTTATATCTGTGTTTCGCATTTGAGTTATCTGTGTTATTATTATATATATTGTCCTAAACTATTATGAATCATCGTAATTCATTTTATACTGGAATTGGGTATGTCGATGGGAGTAAATAAAAAAGAGATGAAAAATAAAATAAAAATATATATACTACTCCTATCGAGGTAACCAATACTAGTGTAAGGCCTAACTACGGATGGCCGCTTCTATCCAGCCTTATTCTTCGAGATAACAGACAGTATTTCTTTTAATACTCTTTGTTATTGCGAGCAAAGAGGTGGGGCATCACAACTTATCCATAATATATTTTAATAAAATTAACTTTATTATTAAACTTACTTCATACTTTAAACAATTTTATACATAGCTTAAAACCAAGAATTTAACTATATAAAATAACCTGGATCAAATATCCAAATCAATATCTCAAAAATCTTATATATTCTTTACAAACCATAGATATCATTTCAAAATATTATTATTATTATTATTATATATATATATATATATATCGCGGTGTCTGTATATAATTTTCTATCCTATGGTCAAGTGATACGGATATTTATCATTTCAATCCGAAATTTAAAAATAAAAGTTACGGTTATATATCATTTCCAACCGTAATCCCAATAAGATAAGAATGCATAATAACTTGTAGTTTACACAATATAGAACACATCATCCATTCACCAAATATCAATCATCAACCATTTATTACAATCATCATCCAATTTAAACAAAACATCAATATAGAGCATATAAAACATAACAGGTATCAACGAACAGTTTATATTCAAAAATAAATTAATAACTGTTTAACTAGCAATTTATATGCAATAATAAATATATTTACTGGCAATTTATATGCAATAATAAAATTAAATAACAATTTAATTTAAATAAATGCAATCTAACTGAGATGATGATTAAATATATGCCCAAACAATCATAGATAAATTTTAAATCTAATCAAAATTAATTTAACAAACATAAGAAATTTTAGAAGTTGTGAGTGGGTTAAAACACTCACCTTTGATTTTAGCCCATAAAAATCCAAATAGAAGTGCAAAACTCAACAATCTCCAAATTCAACTAAATCAATTTCATGTTGTCCAGAATATAAATTTGAATCCAACAGAAGAAATTGCACGTGAATCAAAGTTTATATGCAAATGAAATTCATGTTACAAGAAGTATTATTAAAATAAAAATTAGTACGCATTAAAAATATATATAAATAAACAAATTTTAATACTTACATTTTCTCAAGACGAGGCTTCAGAAAAAGATTGAAGAACGACTAAGATGAGGATAAGAAATGTACGAAAAATGAAAAAGAATTATTTTTATAAAAGAATGCTTTTGGATTTGCAAGAATAAGAGCTTTTGAATATGAGGTGTTAGGAGAAAGAAGAAATAAGATGTAGGTTATTTATAATTAGGAAACGAATGTGGAGGGACAAAAATAAATGTCACGTTTTATTATTAAAGCTTGAGGTATTTATAATACATAACGAAATGTAAGTAGGAATGGAAAAGTTTGCAAATGAAAGTAGAATTTTGTATACGTGAAAATGAGGTGGCAAGAATTAAATACAACCTAAAAGTGCTCAGGTATTAAACAGAGGGAGAAATAAATGGATCAAGTATTAATAGTAAGATAACTATTGAAAATGTTCGTGCAACGATTAATAATAAAAAAATGAAGGGACCATGTACCTCACACAACCTTTTGAAATTTAATTTTTTTTTGTAACGTAACCAAATTAACTTCATTAACTCAAATAATATTCAAATTTGTACGCATTTAGATTTTTATCTACGCATAATAAACTATTTATACTTACCTTAAAAATGAAAACGTTCAATTTTGTTTCCTCAAAATGATATTTTATTTCCATTAAAACACGCTTTTTGTTTAACACAAAACATGCGTTTTTTTATTAAATCTATTAATTGCAATCAACATTTCCTTTCCTTTTAATTGAAATATTTGAATTACATTAATTGCAGTTACTTACAAAGTCAAGTTTTAAAACAGACAACTAAAATGGATAAAAAAAATTAGAACAATTGTTTATTTAAACACGTTTATAAATTTATTGTTTATACACAAGATAATAAATAGATTATTTTCCTATTCTTGTAATCAGTGTGTAAGCTAAAACACGGTTCAAATAAACATATATTTCTTTCTTTAAAATCAATCTTTTTATTCTTTATTTTAATGAAATTAAACCTACATTCATAGATGAAACCTTCATTTTATTTGATGTCAATGTTTTTTTTTCCACTGAATCAAAACTTTCCTTATATTTTCACAAAACATACGCTGCTTTTAATTACACCTATTAATTTACAAATAGTATTCTCTCTCCTATTAATTAGAAATTTTCAATTACATTCATTTCAGTTGATTAAGTTTCAAAATGGACTAAATGAATGTAATGAGAAGTAAAACAATTTTTCCTATATAATAGTAATTTAAACATATTTACATTATTGGATACAAACAGTAATTACACATTTCTCACTAAATAATAGTTACTCGTCTCTACAATCAATCTTTCAGCTAACAAACATTTCAAATAAATAAACATATTTTTACTCTTTTACAAAACTTATTCATTTATATTCTTTTATTATGATTTTCACTCCTTACTATTAAAGCAATCATTACATTATGAATACAATTAACATTTCTATTTCTTTTTATTACGTGCACACTACAATTACGGTTTTATTCCACATTAATATAACATTTTGTTGACATTTATTGGAAATTGATCAGTTAAATTGGTAACAACACCAATTGTCACCATTGTACATTTTGTAATATTTGTAAGTTAATTCTTTACAAATATTTATTACAACAACTCTCATTACGCTACACTTATTCCATTTCTATCCATTACACATTGTTTTCTTAATAAATCAACCTTTAAATTATTAATTTCCTTTTAAATCCTACTATAAATCAATGCACGCATTTATTAAAATTTATGCTCCTAATTTATTTATTCATCTTGATTTCATTCTTTTTGTTAATTCCATTAGCACTCTATGAATAAAATTTACATTATTACCGCATATTACCTAAATTTACATTAACGTAATACCTACATTTAAATTTACATTATTACCACATATTACATAAATTTACATTATTTCCACATAGTACCTAAACTTACATTAACGTAATAACTAAATTTAAATTTAAAATATTACCACTTATTACCTAAATTTACATTATTACCACATATTACCACAAACTACATCATTTATTACTTTACAAAATACCCAACATTTCTACGCATCTTATTACATTTATATCTTGTAAATATTTTCTTAAACTCATAATTGTAATACCAAGTTTCATTTTAAATTTCAATTGATTCCCACTCACGGCTTAATAGCCTAAGTAAACTGGTAACAAATAATAACAGTCACTATTTGTTCTAAATCACATTTATAGGTTTATAGTTTACAACAAATGTTGCAATGAATCATATGATATTGATTTTATCCAATTACCATTCAATTTATACTAATTAATCAATTTGTACAATATATCTCTTGTTTCCTTAAAATAAATTTATGTTTCTATTTGTTTTCATTCACACTTCCGTTACTATATTAATAATCATTGAAGTAACGTTTATTATCAATAACAACATTATAATTACTTGCAGAACACTGATTTTTCAATGACCATTTATTATAATTTGAATTCATTAATTTAACTCAATGCTTACATTTTGTTTTCATATATTCAGTTTATTCCAAATATTCCTATTTACAATCAATTTTAACCTACACAGTCGTTTCAATCAATTTGAATTGCATTAAATTGGTTATTCATCACTGCCATTAACATTACTACCTTAATTTACATACAGTTACTATTAATCAACGTATTATTCCATCGGTAAATTAAATGCCTGCTTTTATTTACTTATACTTTAAATTTTATACCCAAATGCAACAAATTTACACTTTCCATTATTATATAAATTTGAATTCCATTCTATTTAATATTTTTATTGGTAATTCACAAATTCAACATTCCATTTTGTTTCTTATATTAAACTTATAACCAAGTATGACAATTTACACTATTTCAATTAATTGCAATATAAATTTTAAATTGTTGATTTTAATTACAGTTAATACATCTAATTTCTACATTTGCTCCCATATAAATTATACGATTTTTATTTCTTTCTAAATTTAAATTAAAAATCTTATTAATTTAATTCATTTTAAACATCGAATTTTACGGGTCGTTACACTCTCCCCCACTCAAGACTTTTCGTCCCCGAAAAGGACAAAAAGGGAAAAGAAGAATTAGGAAATCCAAATATCTTACTTAAAACATTTAATTTATAGACAAATACATTTTTCAAAATTAATTAATTTAAATAAAATATATCATTTATAACCAATAGATCTTTTATACTTAAATTAATAAAGTTTGGAAAACATTTTCAAAATTTTCTAAATCCAAAATTTACGAAAAATTTCGGCAGAGTCTCCTTTGTACGGAGAGGCTCGTAAGAAAATATAATATCAAATATAACAATATATAACATATATTTTTTCCAAAATAATATATATCCCAACACGACAAAATAATATAATAACGTTATAAACCGTAATTGTAACGACCCGGAAATTTCGAACCCGAAATTTCCAAATAGTTAGAGAAAAGAAGAAAGAGATAGAAGAAGAACAGAAAAGAAACACACAAACTCACATTCGCAACGGATAAAATATAATATCAAATAAAATAGCAGTTATACAAAGAAAACTATATCTGTTAATTTACATTTAAATACATTAGAGTTACACATATACATAAACACTGGACAAACAATCATGTCCAGATACTACAATATCACAGAGGATAAACACTCTATACGTTCCTATCCTTTAGCTCTCCTCCTGAGCTCCAGAACGTCCGTACTTGCAAATCTGTAATACTCGGTCTGACCCGAGCATTACATCAAAGTAACACCCGGGTCAGGCTGGAAACCAGCGTGAGTAAACCCATCTAACATGAATGACAAAAGCATACAACTTATATAAACTCGGGGAAAACTTATATCAATTACAACTTCACAAGTCGTTATAGACATCACTTACATCATATCAATTTCTAAATACCAAAACTTAGATCAAAGGGTCCAATTCACTTAAATCATTTCATTCCAATCTATTAATTTCTCATATAATTTATAAAGAATCGAAGTGATTTCGGGTATTTACTAATACCCGACTCCGGTCTCTTTGAGTCCAATATAATCTTATTCCAAGTTATTCAGTTAAATTCCATGCAACTTTAATTATTGGATAACATTTTCTCACAGCAAATTTATAAATGATAGATAATCATATCATTATTATTCACCCAAAAATATCATATCACAAAGCAATTTCTATCATAGATATCAACAAATTCAAGGCACTTATCATCATTCAACCATTCATAAGCAAGATTGATCATTTTCATTAATACATTAATCAATGATCATCTAATCACTTCCATTGGTTAATTATTTTTAAAATTTCCTTTAATAATTAATTTTTAACTTAATTACATTCATTATTCAATCTTGATTAATCACAATCACTAATTAACTCTCCTTATTTACTTCATCAATTAATTACACTGAATAATCATCACTTAATTTCTTCCATAAAGTAATTATCCTTCAATTGCTTCCCAAGTTAATAATTATCACTTTTTACAAATTACATCCAACAATTATCCCTAAATTACTTTACTAAGCAATTATACCTCATTAATTACCTTAAGTAATTAGACTTAATCTTTAATTAATTACTTATTCTGTAATTAATTACTCTTAATTAATTACATCGCTTAATTAGCTTTCATAACTTTTATTAGTCGATTCTTAAATTAATTACACTGAGTACTTAATTATTAATTATTTCTACTAAGTAATTTTTCTTCATATTAATTACACAGGTAATTAATCCAAAACTACTTCCAATTCTTCAATTAATTACATCTTGTAGTTATCGTTACTAATTATTTCACTAAGTAATTACACTTTATAAACCTCATTAAAAAATATACTAAATCCCATCATCAAGTGATTATTTAGAATTGTTAATCTAATTAATTAACTTAAACCAATCATATTAATTAATTACATAAAGTAATTAATCCCTTTAATTAATTACATTGAGTAATTAACCCTTAGTTACTCCACTTAAGAAGATTTACCTTTTATTATTTTCATCAAGTAATAATCTCAATGGTTAATTATCCTCAATTAGTTACCTTTGATCATTAATTTATTCGACCTTAAATTACCACATATATACATTAGTCTTAACCATTCCCATTGCTTAATTACACTAATTAATTTCCTTAATAAATTCTTTATCTAAATAAATTCTTAATTACATCATTAACTTATTAAAGATCATTTGTAATTAATCACACAATTAATTACTTTAAAATCAAAACTTAAATAATCATTACTTAATTATTTATATATTTGGAAGTTTAAAACATTTTTCCCAAAACTTATTTATTTAATTTAAAATATACTTTAGATCCTTGATTTTTCTTTTCTTTTTCAAACCGGGTTACGAAAATTCATTCGAAAACCAATCAACCTGGAAACTCAGAATTAACTTCACAGAAGAAGAAAAAACCCGAGCTTGCTTTGGTTTAGCCTCTATAAATGCTCAAATCTTGTCTCGAGTACTTTCATCTTCTTCCCCTTTAAACTTGGTTCTAAAATCAAACAGCAATAATCGCATTCTCGAACCCGAGAATCACCCCGAGACCAACCATACCTTTTCCCGAGCTCCCATCGTGAAAAACTTCCACGCTCCCACACCCCAATCTCCAGTGTACACGGAATCTGGTACACGTGCACCGGCCTACGGCGACGCTCCGGCGACTTATCCATCAACAAGTCATCGGCCATCACCCAATTCAATCCAAAACACCCAAATTTCATCATAGGCTTGAAATCGAAATTGAGCCTACCATTCCAAACTAAAAAAAATTCTCAATCCTTAAATGATTCGCGACGACGAACCACCACGCCAACGACCACCAGGTGTCACCTCGAACTTCCCCTATCCTTCCTTCACCCTCTCCCCCAGGACCGATCACTTCTTTTCCCCTGTGCCACTCGACATTCCCCTCAAACCAACGTCCCTCCACCCGCACTCAAAAACCCTAATTTGACCAACCACCGCTGCCATGGTGAAAAATAAATTCACCTGACATTTTTTTCAGATCTCCGATACTTTAACTAGCTTTAGTAAAAATCCTGATCCTTCACATCGCTGAGATCATCCAAAAATGCTCAATCTTACTTTACTGGTCAACCCCAAAATACAAACCCAATTCTAATCTAAAAATTATGATGCAAATCTTAAAATTCATGGATTTTCATGATGATTAAGATCATATAAGTGAAACATAGAATTATGGTTCTTGAATTTTAACAGATCTTCAATTCTACTGTAAATTCCTTGATTTACAGTAATAAAACTTGTTTTACTTAAATAATAATTTTTTTAATCCTAATTCATGTTCAAAAAATCCTATTTTGCTTGAAAATCAAAGACTTTCAGAATCAGTTAAAGAGAAAAGTGAATTTATTTACTTGCTCTAAATTTCTGTAATCCTGGAACAGAATTACTCAAACAAAACAGACATGTACCACTTATATCGGCATGTTTTAAACATGCGGGCTAGAATTTCATCCATGCAACAAATTTTCCACATCACCTAACTAAATACATTCATCTTGAGCAGCAAATTAATCAAGAGTTAGATTTTCCTACTCACCTTTATACAGTTTGAACAGAAAAACAAAGAGCTCTGATCTGAATTATCTCTTGTGCAAAACTGAAACTTATATGATTTGCTTGATGTTGTTCTTCCAGGTTGATATTGGAAAGGTTACAGTTTTGAAAAGATTCACAGAGCTTGAGCTTTTGTTTGAGGAAGTGACAACAAAATTGCTTGCAAATCTCAGGTTCAAAACTGTTTTACAGGGTTGAATTGTTTGAGGGTTTTTCATGTTTATCAAACTTTGATTTAAGAATGGTTTCAGATTTGATTTTGGCTTTGGAAGAATGGTTTAACAAAGTGGAGTTCTCTTATTTTTTTTAGAAGTTCAGAAGAAAAAAAATGGAAAAGTGAAGGAGATACTTTATATAGATGTGAATTGGAATTTATTTAGAATTAAGAAAAACAAAAATAATTTAACACTTGTCCCAATTTCTAACACTTGTCATTTCTAGTTTTTAATTAATTTACATTTTTTTATCATGGTTTAAAGAGTTACACTTGTATTATCTTTATTTCATTTATTTTTAAAAGATTTGTTTTTTCTCTAATTAATTGTAAATTAATAAATCCTTTTCTAAATTTATGTATAAATTTTGAATTCAATTTATCAGAAATATATATAATATCAAATTTATTTGTTTAATCTATAAATTAGTATTTTCGATATTTTAAATCAGATAATTATACAATTATCTGAAGCCAAAGAAAATCCGGGTTATCACAGTAATCCGAAAACGTACCTATTTGTCGGGCAATTTACGCTTATATAATGAAACCAATGCAGTAGCAATTGCTTCCATAACCTTTATTTCACTTATATAATTCCAAAAAGGTTAACAATTATATAAAATGAAATATTTAAACTTGTTTCAAACAATAACAAACAAATCAATACAAACATCAATCACTTGCAATAAGTCATACGACCATCATATAAAAATCAACACAAATCAATCAATCATTCATATCAAACAAAGCAAATAGTTGTTCGGGTTTAAAACTTTAAATTGTATAGAATGTAAAATAAACTACTAAGTGCACTATTAACTCAACAGTCTTAGATGAAACCAATAGATTATTCATCAAATCCAAATTTAAAGTATTCTTACCCAAACAACCATAAACCAAAACAAACAACACATTCAAACAATAAACTAAGTTTATTCTTGTCAATTTCATTTGATACTATTGTTGTTTGACTTCCTTTTTATACATATAATGGTTTATCCTTTTTTTCTTTTTTTACTTCATTTATTTGCAATATTCATCTTTCTGCTTATTTTATTAATAAATAGCTTCAATTATTTAATTAAGTTTATTATCTTTCATATATACTACTTAATTACATTTATTTACTTTCATTTATTACTAAATTCCATTTACATTGCTTGCCTTTCTATTTTAATTAATAGCCTTTCAATTTATACTTAAATTCATAACAACTCTAACCCCAAATTCTTATTATGGTAAGAATTCCATTATAACTTAAGTTTATATCTCTATAACATCAATTCTTATAAAAAAGCAATTGATTGAACACTTTCATTTCATACTTTTATTTGTACAATTTCCATTACATTTCTTATTAAACATTTCAACTTTTAATATTTGTAAGTTATATGTATGCTTTTAAAGAATGAAATTGAAAGTTATACAAGTTTTCTCATTTCTTTTAATTAATTTAATGTTCAATAATTATATCCTTTATTTCATAGGTTACAATTTCAAATTTCATTTAATACCATTTATAACCTAGCATTAAATCTCGTATTTCCTTTAGAGGCTTCAATTTATTAATTACCCACGTTCCAATTCACTACAGTAATTGAAACTATTAATTAATGGAAACTTAAGAATTAAATACCGGTTTTATTCAAAATCATTTTAAAATAACAGATAAATGTATATACTTACACTTTATATATCCAATTATATTTAAAACAGTTTAAAATTTATATTTGTTGATCAAAATAAATCTGCAGTAAAACTACTACAGTGGCCTTCCCACTTTGAAACTCGAAAATGAATGTCGATGATGCGTGCACTCATCACCAAAATTATTTTCCAACGGTAGAGAGGGGAGTACAACTTTATCTTTCCAAAATTTCTTTTAAGACATTTCTTTCAAATTATATTTTAATACTTATATCAGAAAATACTTCTTTTAATAATAATATTATTATTATATTTCAAAATCATTCAAAAGAAATTTCGAAACCCCAAAACTTAAGTTCTAAATTTCCAATTTTCATTTAATTTATTTTCAACTTTATTTCAACTATTATTTATATTTTCATTACCTAACAACCAATATATAGCAACCAAATATATATATATATATATCTTATTTATAAAAAAAATATTTTATATATAGAAAATATAATAGGCCAAATTATTTCATTCACCTATATTAAAACTAAATATTATGTCGGTCTGTCCTATTAAATGTTTAGAAATCCATATTGATGTTATAGCGTCCCATGCATCAACCAGAATTTATGAATACAAAACGGAACAGGTTAACACAATATTAAAACCTTTTTATAACACTAACAAGTACGCTCTCTATATATACACTCAACGACTCCCATAGGGTATTACTACCCTATTAGTAAAGAGTCAAACCCCACAAAGCTAAGGTTTTTCGCTAAACCAAAGCTCTGATACCAGATGTAACATTCCGCCTTTTCGCACACTTTGAATCGACACACGTGCCAATTCAAATCATACGGAAGGGCGGATTGTTATGGGGTAAATAAGAAAAACGAGAAAGAAATAAAACAAAACAGAATCTCACTGCAGAAGGATAAAATATAATAATCAAATATACAGTTCAAAAAACTGTTTACAAAACATTTGATTCTTCTTTATACAATAAATATCAGAGTTCACATACCAATAAATATCAATGTAGCGGAATACAGTGCGTAGTGGAACCATATAATCTTTACTACTAATAAAGGAAATTCATTTGCTACGTTTACTCGGTGTCTTTTTGAACTTCCAAATATACCCTTTTCGTGCTTTTCGAAAACCGTATCTCATCTTCACGTTCTTCACCTCCCTCTTCCAGCTCCGAGAACCGTATCTCATCTTCGCGTTCTTCCCCTCCCTCTTCCAGATCCGAAAACCGTATCTCATCTTCGCGTTTCTTCCCCTCCCTCTTTCAGATCCAGCCACCGCATAACCCTACTTTTCCTTCTGCTCTCCCCATTTAAAAAAATAATTTCCTCCCATATTTACCATAGATGACGATTTCCAATGAGTGCAACAGCGATGATTCATCGTCTAAATCGATTTCCACCGAGTGACATCCATTACGCTACAATCGCAGGTAATTATCAATTCGCTTTTATAAACTAGATCAGTTAGGACTTCCATCTTTGTTACTTAACGATTCATTTGTTAAATCGATTTCCGTTTGGTGCGATAGCAGCGAAGCCTGACGATTCATTATTTAAATCGATTTCCACTGAGACCGACAACACCGCCGCCTGACGATTCATCCACGCAATCAATATTCATGACTGCGACAACACTGATGATTAACAGCTACTCCTGAATCACCTCTGATTTGAAATCCAATAGACTTCGCTCCCAGGTACTTTACTATCCACTGCAAATTTCGAAAATGGAAGTCTAGGCATATCTCAAAATAGTAAATGCTTAAAGAATCGGTGCTAAAGTATCCAAAATGTTTTGGATGTATATTCATTGATTTAATTAAATTAAAAAAGTTTAGTTTGTACTGTTATGCAGTTATGATAGATGCTTACTGTGCAGTATTTATCTTCAAATGATTCTTCTCAATTTTGATTTTAAGAGAAGATTTTGTAGTTCAGTAAACAATATCTAGATGATATATGTAAATGTATTTCAAAATGAAATTTTTGAATCAGTTTGTTCAGTGTTTTTCATTATCTTATAGCCGGATGCTAGGATTCTGTAATATTATTATGGGGCAAATGGACATTGGAGTCTGTTTATAGGGTGATCAATAGCAGCAAATCTCAAGTGTACTCAATTTGGCAGAGGTTTATTTTTTTTATTGGAATTATACATAATAAATAAATCATCTTAAGGTATCAGTGTTACCAGCAATTAATTACAGAAAAAAAATTAAGTTCCTCACAACCAAATCTATTTATAACTAGGAACATTGATAGTAAAAGTTACAGGCTTCATTGTATGAGTCGAAATGAGAAAAGTATCATATTACATTGATTTCATAGTAAGCAAGTTTGTAGACCACAGTATCTTTGAAACCATGACAGGCTGGAAAAAAAATTTGAAGTTGAAACACAGGTTCTTTACAAATTCAAAGGAAAATAGTTAGTGCATATGTACATGCGATCAATTAATGTGTTCTTAGCCAACAAATATGAGATAATGGATGAATATTAATGTAGTTGCCACTGCACATACTATACATAACAAATAAATATACAGATAGCTTTCACAAGGTTTAATTGATAATTTATTGAATACTTTATTTTTTTATCTAGGAAGAAAATCTCAAGATTCTTCTCTTGCTAATTTGATGTCACCAACTTAATCTATTTTACATCTTGGACTTCAAGCACCTGTGCTTAGTATGTATTTCATTTTAACCTTTTAAATTACGACTACATTCAGTATGTTGGTTGAAGAAAATTTATGTATAACTTATAGTATTCAGGTGTGCATGGTCATGTTTTTCATAAGATGGATGAAATGATTTTACAATTTATTAAGTTCATCCGTGACAACTTTCCTCAACATCAATCTCCCTGATCTGTGAATCACCAGCTTCGATCCTTAGTTCTTCAGTGGCGTAGCATCCACGATCGGCGACTGGATTAGCTGGAAGAGATAGCTCACCCTATGGCAGGCAGTTGAATTAGCCGAAAGAGATAGCCCTAACCACCTAACTATTATTTACCTCATCGTCGACAATCCGCTGTCCATGCAAAGCATCCGCCTTCTCCTCATCGTTGATCTATCAATTGCCAGAAATTAAACCTGCTGCACCGCATCACACTTCTTTATCGAATGACTTTGCAATCAACTACTGCTGCTCCAAAGCCTCAATTTACCTGGCTTACCCTTGATTGAAGGTTATTATTCTGCCACTTCCAGGCATATTGTGCTACGAATCCTCAGCTGCCTCTCCTTTGATGCCGATCTTTGAACGATTTTAGGTATCTTTAGGTATCTTTCATCACTCATTTTTTTCTTGTAACTTATATCAACGTACTGCTGCTTTTATGATTGGTTATTATTCTGATTAATGTTACTGCTGTTGATTGTTACTACTGTTATGTTTGCATCATTCATCTCTCATTATTGTTAGCTTACAGTTGGTTTTTATATCTTTGTATGAATGTTACTGCTGTTGATTTGTCGTTTGTACTACCAAAAGAAGCAAATAAATTTTAACTTACAACATTTATTACACTTTCCCAATGAATCAATGCAATATGATCCATCAAAGGAGGAGCAGTTGAAATTATTTGCTAAATATATTTGTAAAAGGGAAACATATTACTGCATATCTATCTGTCTTCAAGTTTATTAAAGAAATAAATAGTTTGGCCTATAGTGATAGCAATTTTAGACACATAATGAATACTAAGAAAAAATTTACTTTACCAAAATGGTTATTAATATAACATAATTACATGCTTAGTTTATTGTTATTTACTTTATTCAAGTGATGATGTTGGAGATCTCTTCCAATGTTTATATCTATTTTCTGTTATTTGCTTCATTGAGGTGAGTTTACTGCTCGATTCCTTTATTTACCATTTTTCCTATACTCCTTCGGCTGCTTTTTTTAAAGTTTAAAATTAATTTGAATTGATCTTATTCCATGTTCATTTTCACCTTACAAATTCATATATTAAAGTACCCTTTGAGGGTAGTAAACTGAAATCGAAAACCTTATCATAGAATGAGTTTGCAATTTTAGCCTTTATGAAGAATTTAGAGTCTAACATTGAACTTCTTATGTTTTTTCTGCTCACATATTTTGCATGTATTACTTATTGCTGTAGCTGTATTTTGTTCATTGTTGTTGGTTTTGTACTAGCTTTATTGCTATTAAGTCATCAGTTTTCCATTCTATGCACCACTATTAAACCTTTGTTATTACTAACCGATCTTAACACCACAGCCCGAATGCATACTTTGATTGGCCTTTTGATATCCAACTGAAGCCTGAATAATAAAAAAAATTCCATGTACACCAAAACCTATACTCCAATAGGCAACTATGAATAAAATCTACCCAGCAAAAAATATGCTTACTGACATCAAGATATGCACGGCCTTCATTCATATCACCGATCTGAGTTGTACTACATCCTAAACTAGCCACTTTAGACCTTTTCTTTCTCTTCGTAATGCTATCAGAATTAACTCTATAGTTTGCCTGCCATGATAACTTACCCATGTCCTACACTCCACTATTAGACTTCATTCCGCTTCCACAACCAAAATCGGCAGAATCAAAACCCCTGTACATTGAAAAACACTCTCCATCCAAACTTTCCAGTTAGTGTAAGCAATAGTTTGTTTATTGTTTAAACAATCTTTATGCCCTGCCCTGTCCACACCATCCTTATTTGCTTGCATTTACCTCTGAACCCTTATGCTCTTCCTCCCCTGAACTGAACATTTTATGTTCATCAACATTTTCAAGCCTGGTGTGACAAAAAATGCACACTCTTTCGTGAACCATCGCATTACTGAATAGATATTTGCAGTGTGCACAATTGAGGCAACATGAGTGGTTTGAGATACTCCACACACATTATCAACTAGACGGTAAACTTCATGTCGAAAAAAGTAAACACAATAGTTCAAAAGTTTATGCAGATGTTATTACTAATAATGTTTTACACAATAATCAGTTTATACATAAACTTCAAAGTAGCTATAGTCAGAAACTACCCTAAATTGCATGTTAACTGTACAATGTGATAACTTACCCCTGAACATAGTAGGTTCACTTTCAAGCTTGATAGTCATATTAAAAGATTAATATAAAATGCAGATGTTTCGTCTTGCTACAAATTCTCAGCTATTTGTATGCTGAATCGATGCACAGAAGAAAAGAAATTGTAATTAATTTTTTAGTTTTTTGAGGTGCAGACATGAGACGTGTGTTAAAAAGTTAAAACAGAGCAAGCTCCTGAAATAAGTTCATATGCTCAGGACATCAAGAAATAAGATCATGCTTATGACCATAACATTGTAGTGAAACGGTACTTTTTCTAATGTTTATTTCTTTTCAAGTGGAAGCAAAACAGCCGTATCTATGATCAGTTTTTTTTTGATGATTCCACGATTGATTATATAAACTTAAACTCAATGCAGGTAAACGAATTTGGATCATATCATCAAGTCTGCTACGTAACACCTTTTAGTTGTATGATGTCTTAGTTTGTAGTTATCCTTTTCCTTTTTCACTTTGAATAAAAATAATTTTCAAGTTTGGTCTCTTATGTTGGTTCTTTTCAAAGATACATATTTCAGTTTTCTTTAAATCTGGAAAGTAGACTCAATATAGCCAGTAAGATCAACCATTTTTATAGTGAATTTGTAAATGTATTGCAGACCGCGATTTTGGCATGGAAGAATTCTGAGGTAGAGTACTGCTTTGCAAGAAGATGTTCTTAAGAAGAGGCTTGGTAAATACTTGCTCTTTAAATATTGAATTTTTGATGAAAAATTAAGTTTAATGTACGGTTAATTAGCTTGATTAATACAGTTAGCTACTGCAATTAAAACACAACTCTCTGTCATAGTATTTGAAGTACTGACTGCAATAAAAGATAGTTGTATGATACATACAGTCAGAACACTGGACTTCTGCAAGTTAGCAAGTCCTATTATACAACTTATTCAAATCGACACTGCTAAGTTACTGGGACTGATGTTATTTAAGTCCATTCAATTTTAATATAATCAACACTGATCCTTTTTCTTCTTCTCCGTTGTTTTTCAATAGAGAAAGAAATACGGTATTGGCAACGTGATAGCTTCCATGAGCTTATTCATTTGTATTTTTCTGAAGATATGGCTTGCAAAGAAACATACAGAAATCATTTTGTCTTGAATCTTCATTTTCTTTGATGCACTGTTTAATCAAATAAACGTAATGATATTATGTATGTTGTAATTTGACTTCACACTGAGTTTGGATTAAATTGACTTTATTCTTTGTTGTTATGAAAATTATATTAGGGCAATATTACATGTATAATAAGGAGCAAAATTTGCAGCAAGTTGTCTAACATGAAATGGTTTAGATTTTGGTTTTTTATCAGTCTTATATTTGTTATTTTTCTAAGTTATATTTCACAGTGTATGCTATATTTCAATACCGTTATATGAAGGATTAAAGAAAATTAAATTTGTTTATAGATATTCAAAAAAATAAAACCATTCATATTCTTATTTGTAAAATAGTTAAATATTCGATATTCGAAAAAATGAAGGTGGACAAGCATACGATGTATTCACATATGAAAAATATTTGTTCGGTTTTTGTTGAGATTATATATTATTTGAGTTATGTGAATGATATTTGTTCGGTTTTTGTTGAGATTATATATTATTTGAGTTTTTTTAACAATGAAGGACGTATTTTTTTATCAATAATAATTTCTATTATATGCACTAAATGCACACAAAACTATAATTTCAATTAAAAATTATTAAACTCTCAAAATAGAAATCAAATGTTATCCATCGAGTTGCAGGTTGGATGTTTGTGTTAAATTTTATGATAAGTGCATATTATCCAAATCGGATTCATAAAATTGTTACGGTTTCAAACAGTCATTTGTGTCTCAACTATATATATTTTGATTTCGGTTAAACTCTATACATTTTTGTATGGTGATATCTTTTGATTTTGCTGCCTATATTTGTCACCCTCATCATTTTTAGGCAGATGATGATCAATAGCTGGAAGGTTTATGTGTTTGTTATCAGAATTACTATTTATAATCTGCAGAGCTTATGCGATAGAAACTATCTATATTTCATCCACGGTTCATACATCTCTTATTATCAAAACTGCCTTCGTTCATGGTGAATCTTAGTTAGAAATTTATATGCACCAACATAAATGAAGTGTATACTCTATCTGTAAACAAAACATTATACATGCTTTGAAAAATGCTATAGTTGCACATTAGTGAATCAACGTATAGTAGATGCAGGTCCACTTGGACGTGCATATATACTCGTATATAATAATAATAATAATGATGATGAAATCTTCATCTTCGTCCTCCAGAAATAAAGTCTTCAATCCTGAAATGTTCGGACTGACCCGAGCGAATTGAAAAGACAAAACACTCGAGTCAGAACTAAAAGATCTTATGTGAGTTAAATCAACAGAAATAAATATGAGTGCACTAACTCAAGAGATGCTTGGGATTTACATCTCTTAAGGATCCGTTAAACTATTTACTATGTAGTATATTTCGCTATTATAATAGTGTCTACTTGTATAATAAACTTACTTTTAAATAGCGTTAAGGCTTTATATTTTCCACCTTAACACATTTATATATTCTCATAGTCTACACAGTACCGTAATCTCCCCCGTACTGGGCGTCGTCAGAGGGCACTCCATAGGTATGGTACAAAACCAAAATCGTATAAGGCACGCTAGGGTAGGTGACACGGCACAACTAGGCAATGCCAGGGTAGATATACCAATTGCTATCCGGGCTGGTGGTAACGCATAGCCGCAGCTACCGCCCACCTCGAGCCACACACCCAATAAAAAAAATCAAAAGTGGCCACCGAATAAATCCAAAAGTCAGAGTATAATATCGAAGGGATGTGTCCGATAAGAAGGGCTACCTCCTTGGCCCAAGAATCGCCCCAGTTTTAGCCACCTTATGCCTGTAGGATCTAGATTAACCCTAGAGGGGGGTGAATAGGGTTATAGCAAATTTTCTCGATTTAAACGTAAAAACAAACTGCAGAAATAAATATGCTAAAAAGTAAATCACACACAAAATTTACCCAGCTTCGGCAACCCCTGCCTACTGTTGCATTCCCAGATTTCTATTAGAATTAAACAGTATCCCGCTTACAAACACTCTACTAGACTCGCAAACCTTTGCTCCCGCTCACAAACACTCTACTAGACTCGCACACCCTGCTCCGCCTATAGAGTTTCGCTTACTCGCAAACTCTGCTCCGCCTATAGAGTTTTGCAAACTCGCACACCCTGCTCACTAAACTAATTCTAACTAGACAATCTGACACTACCTACAACCTAGGTGGTGATTTACAAATTGTTTGACTTGAAACAAAAAAAACAAATTTCAAAAATCAATGCAGGAGCAAAAATTGAAATATAAACCAGAATCTCTAATTTTTGCTCAAATAAAAAAACTCCCTTTTAATAAAACCCTAACTAAAACCAAATCCTCTTTATAACAATGAAGGCCGGCCCTTTTAATTTCTTTCACCTGATCCACGTCTTTTGTTTGTGAAGAAGAATGGCGGCCCTCTGTTGTATTTCGTTCGATCTGGAATTAGGGCTTCAGCACTTGCGATCCAAATTGGAGATTGTTCGATTTGAATTGGTGGTGCACTTGCGCACGTTCTCTGATGATCAATTTACTGTATTGCGTTGCTTTTGCTCGCTCGTTCTCTGATTTGCGTTGCTTGGGCTCTTTCGTTCTCTGATGATTGAGTTGTTGATTCAGTATGTAATTTCTTTCGTTGCTCGTTTAAATTGCTTGCTTTTTTACTCGATGCCGATGATGAAAATTTGGGTTTTGTATTTATATGAATTCGTGACACTTGTATTTGCTTCGTTTCAATTCGATACTTTCCAAAACTTCAATCCTTGATGCACACGGCTCTCCTGATTTCAATTCGATACTTTCTTATTACTGCTTCATGGTCGTTGTGTCACTTGTGCATTGTTGCATGATGTATTTGCTGTTGCACTCGGTGTTTGCTTCCATCCATTTGGTTGTTGCATTTGTATCACTGCATACTGGTGGATTGAACTTCAGTAGTGTTATACTTGAGCTTCACTGAGTTTCTGGATGGTGCATTGCCACTCACTGTTGCATTACTGTACACTTTTGGTCATGTCGTACTTTTGGTTCTTCATTCTGGTGGATCTGCATTTTTGGTCACTACAGTTTTCATTCTTCATTTCACTTGAACATTGCATTTGTTAATCTTGCTTGCGTTTCACTGAGCTGAATATCATGGTGTTCATTTGGTTCTGTACTTGTGTATATTTGGCTTCACTTATGAACTTTCGAGTTACTGCTTCAACTTGTTGAGTTCTTGTAGTTGCTGTTACATCACTTCGAATTGCATTTATGGATTGCATTGTTCATGTCATGTTATTCATGTGTAGTTTGCAGTTTGACATCCATGTGCACCTGATATTCACTGGTTCTAGTGGCATTTGATTTTGCACTACTTACATATCCACATAGACTTGCTGTATCACCATATGTACACATGTTCATCAATGCATGCTTTGTACTTCATTTGGGGTTGTAGCCTTGGTCTGTTCTTAACTTCAGTTGCATTTCTTGATTCCAGTTGTACTTGCCTGTTTATCTGGACTGGCTGTTGTTGAGTCTTTGCTTGCATTGTCACTTGGTCGACACTTGCATCACTCTGGTTATTCTTCACAGTTGTATAATTGCTGGAGTTTCAGTTTGATACTGCGTTGCATTTGCATAGCTCAGTGGTGCACTTGTTTCACATCTTGTGCTCGAGCTCTATCCATACTTGCCCAGTTTACACAGATGCTCCACTTGTTCCACTGTCTTGATACACTACATATATGTATGTGTTCATATTTTAATTTTCATTTTACTTTGTATCATTCTTGAGCTCGGGTTGCTCCATTATGACCTGAACCTTGTTTGCTGTGGCACTGAACTTGAACTTCTGATGTTGTTTATGTCTTCGTGCACTGATGCATTTGGAGTTGGTCTGTTGACATGTTGCTTGTGCACTTCACTGAGTTTCACTGCCATACTTATACTTCTGGTTCTTTACAAAAATTGTTGTGCCACTTCTCCATGTGTTCATGTTGCTGGACTTGTTGTTGGCATGTGCACTGAGTAACAATCTGGTTGGTACTGCATTGTCACTTGTGTATTGCCTTTTACATCCATGTTCTTCACTTGGTTGTTGACACTGGTCTGCTGTCTTTGTGGCCTTCTCATCCATGTTGCAATTAATTTGTGTTGTTTCATGTGCTTGTATTTCCAGTGTGCACTTGTTTGTACTGTCATTTTGCTGGAATGACTTCGACATTGTTTCGATGCTGTTTGTAGTTTGGTCTGGTCTGGTCTGCATACATGATTGTTGCAGTCCATTTTGCAGTTGCTATCCACATTGAACTGGCCTTAATGCATTTTTGATTTGTCAAAGCTTTGCATTCTTCATGTAGCCTTGTGTTGAACCCAGTTTTAAAAACTCGGGTTTGACCTTGTGCTCGTATCGTGATTTTGAATATATTGCACTTGAGTTGAACCCGACTTTTCATTTGGGTTTGACCTGTGCTCACCTGTCCCTGTAGCATTATCAAGTGTATATCGATGTGCACGGCCTTGTGGCATGTACAGTGATACACTGTGCATGTCACATTGTTCGTGTATGATGAATTCAAGTATGAATGATGACGAACGACCCAAATAACTGAGGCAAATCATATTTTATTTTAATTTGCAAAAATATTTCTTTTTCAATTTTACTACGTTAGTGAATATTTTTGCAGATTGCTCAGATGCTGGATCCAAATTGGAATGTAGTTGAAGACAAATACGAGTGTGAGTGATATGTAGTGAGGTTATTAATGTAAAAGTAATTATGATGTATTCAAAACTGTATATGTATAGTGAGAGCTTGAAATTGTACTATTCAAGATTGTAATAAATATTTGTTTGAATAAAATTTCTGTTTGAATTCAAATTCTGTGTAATTTATTTTATTCAACAAATATTTATTTAATCTATGAAAAACAAAATAGTACATTACCAAATACAATTAAATGAATATATATGTTTATTATCATCAAACAAAAACATATAAGCGCATATTCATACAATCTCCCCCTTTTGATGATAACAAACATATATTTAAGATTTTGACCTTGTTAAATTTATTTGATCAATGATATACTCTAATTGCTCCCCCTATTTAAATGCTTCCTCTCTACATGATGCTCCCCCTACGTATATGCATACAAATAGAAATATATAAATGAGCCTAGATGCAAATGGAAAATTATTTGACCTTTGCTTGATTCGATTTGACAAAATCTTAACTTTTCTCTCCCCCTTTTGTTATCAGCAAAAGAATAATAGTGTTAGAGAAAAATAGAGATTAAATGATCAATATTAATCCAACATTAAAATCAAATTGAATATAAATATTAAACTTCAATAAGAATCAAACAAAAACCATAACTACCCTTGTTAGGCGCATATTCCACTTTTAGAAATGATGGATATGATGTTCATATAAAATCATACAGTTGAATCTTCTTGTGGTACATTTATATCAGGAATTTGAATATCTACTAATCATGTATAACCGTTAGGACTTTTAAATGAGATTAGTAATATTCCAATTTAATTTTAAAAATGAATTCAAGTATCTTCTAACCACGCATAACCGTGAGGACTTTTAAATGGGATTAGAATCAACTTGTCTATTTAATTAATCAATTTTGATATGCGTTCCATACATGCATAACCGTAAGGACTTTTAAATAAGCATGGAAGCACATAATCAAAAATCCAAGTAATTCACCCATGCATAACCGTGAGGACTTTTAAATGAGAGTGAATACTTTGGATATTTATTTATTTTTTTTAAAAATGTGACATGAAAAACAAATGATTCCTGACTATAGTACCACATATCGACAAACTATATTTAAGTTTTGATAAACAATGGTCGATAGAAATATGATAGATATATGAATGGTCATGGAATCTTTACCCAACAAAAAGTTTTATAACTCTTGTTTGAATTCCTAAAGGAATTTTCCAAATATAATCTCTTGAGTAATGTATGCTAAATATCAACACTTATCATCTTTTCAATCACTATTTATCTTTTTGATAATTAGTAGGGAGTCGGATTAGTCAAAATTTGTCATTTAAAATCAAATAAAAATGACTAATCTGAAAATATGGTCAAAAATGATTTTCTCGAGGGGGTTATATGAGAGAATTTTCTGCTATTTGAAAATTATGAAAAATATGCAGATATTTTCTATGAAAAACGATGTAGTTACTAAATGTTTCAAAACTCACATTCAACCAGTAATTTTTCTATCAACTAGATTACCAGTGTAATCTGCATCTGAGTTTCTCTTTCAATTCAAAATATCACTAACTAAAATTGATAAACCAGACCATGAAGTGTGCATCCAAAATTTCAAACACAATTTTAGCAACAATTTAAATGACATTCTTTTGAATTTGAATTGAAGCCATATAAACAATCAGAAACTGAGAATATAGAGTTAGCCGAATTATGACCAAATGTATCCACCAAAACACAATGTTTAATCCAAACAAATATGTATGAAGTAATTCTAAGAATAGTGATTATGCATAAATGTAATTGGCTAATTATGTTGAACAAGTCAGAATCAAAAACATCATCTTTACAACATCTCAATATTGGTTGACTTTATTCAGAATATGGTGCAGATTATCACAGTTAATTTATCGATCAAATATATATACCTTAACTGTTTTACCTTTACGAAAATTTCTCGTGATTGCCCATTGTGATTCTGTCACCTTTGTACTAGGCTAAGGAACTTTGCTTTGTTGCCCGTTGTGTTTCTGGAACAGCCAAAATCCAGAGAACACCGTTGTTGTTCCTTAGCCTGCCACCATACCAACACGATGAAAGATTTTTATGACCTATTTATAGGTCCATGATTGTTAGTGGCAGAAGCATTGTGAATAAACAAACCCTTTGGAACCCAAATTTGTTTTATTCTTTCATTCTTGTTCCAATAGACATGAAATTTGTTTGTAGAATTCTTAGGAACCCAAACTTGTATAAATTTTATGTTCTTGTTCCTATGACTACAATTTTCAAAACGATGTTCAATTATTTCACATTTATCAAAGACACTCTTACTTTTTGCATTATCCTCAACTTGTGTTTTCCCAAAACCTAGTCCCTTTCTATTGTTAGCAAAAATTTGATTTCCCAATAGCATGTTGAAAGATTTTTCTCCTCTTGAAAAGTTATTCAAAGATTTCTCAAGATTTTGGACTTTGCTTTTTAGTGTTGTGTTTTCAGTGACAAGTGAGGTGCATCGATTTATAAAATCCTTTTTCCTAGTGTCAATGATTTCCTTAAGACTCAAGTTTTCTTTTTCAATATTCTCAAAGCTATTCTTAAGTCTTGATAATTCTGAATCTAAATTTTTACATTTTTTACAGTCTAGGTTTTGAATATTTTCAAGTTCAGTTTCTAACCTAAAATTTTCATGGGCGAGTTTCCTCCTTTTGGATTTCAGTTTTTCAATTTTAGATTCAAGAGCATCAACTACTTTAGTGAGATCAAGACACATAAAAACTGATTTCCAAATTGACTCCTTTTTCCCTCCACGATGTTATCTGCTTGCTTTTGAATTTTAATGGCGTCCGATCTTGCTTCTTCTTCTTTCTCTCTTGATTCTTCTTCTTTTCCCTCACTCTCTACCTTACCTTTTACATCTTCAGATTCCTCATCTACCTCCTCTATCTCTGTTTCATCATTTTCTTCTCTTCCCAAATCTGTTAATCCTGATTCTTTGGCTTCCTCCAATTCCAATGATTCTCGTTCTTTGAAATCGAACTGGTCATCGCTCTTCAAATCTCTTCCTAGGAATGCTGGTTCTTATAAACCGATCCATTTTGATATCTCTCGTGACAAACCATCCACTGTTTTACCTAATTTAGTAAGAGAAGAAGGAATAAAGTAATGGAATGATGACTTAGTTGGATTCTTTTTGGATGGTACGCTCTCTTTTATGACTGTTGGTAATTTCTTGAAAAGATTCTGGAAACTTAAAGGTGAAGTTGAGTTTAAATCGGATGGTTTCAATTTCTACTTCAAGTTTTCTAATCAAGAAGATAGGGATCATGTTTTTGATTCCGATCCTATCTTCATTAGGGGTAGAATGTTCATTATTACAAAATGGGATCCATCTATTGGTTTATCTCAAGCTCAGATTAGGAGAGTACCTATTTGGATTCATTTTCATAAGATTCCCATTATACTTTGGACCTTAGTAGGCATTAATTGGCTGGCTTGTCACGTAGGCAGATTGATTTGTTTTGATAGTAGCACTGAGAAATTGCAAAGATTTAAGTATGCAAAAGCACTAGTAGAGATTTCACCTGATTGTGAATTACCAGATTCTATTCATATTCCACAATTGGGTAGTAATTACCCTGATGTTCAACTGTCTTATGACTGGTAGCCCAGTATTTGTACTCATTGCAAAATTTTTGGACATGACACATCATCTTGTGAATTTGTAAACAAGCAATGTGATGGGGGTGATACTGAGGGAAATAAAAACCTGGTGGTGGGAGTGAATGCAAATAAGAATCAAAGTAGTGATAAAGATGTTATTACAGTTGATCATTCTTGGAGAGTTGTTAATAAAAGAAATAAAGGGGTATGGAAACAGAAGCAATCAGTGGTCAAGGAGAATAATAATTCAAATGTTAATTTAGTCAGTGAGATGGAGGTTGGTAAGGCAATTGAAGCTGTAGTTCATCATGACATTGGTTCAAGTATCTCAGAAAATCATAATTCCTTTGCAGTTTTAAATCACTCTTCTCTTGTTACAAATAAGCATAGTGTCAGTGAGGTTTCCACTTTAAATCTTTCCATGCATTCATCTGAATCTGATTCTAAAGTAGTATCAGCTGTTAATGTTTTAGATCCTTCTGCTACTTTCTTAGTAGCTGGAAAATTATCAAATCATTCATCTATATCTCCAAACATAGTTGCCTCAACTGTTCTCCCTTCTGCAACCACAACTTCTTCAGCCTCTTATTCCTCTCAATTTAGTACCAAATCTCCTATTCCTAATTCTTCCTCACCTTATTTGCATTTGTCTCCACCAAATCATATTTTGTTACCTCCTCCTTCAGTCTTTAATGAGGTTACTAATGTCCTATCAAATTCAGGCAAAAACAATGTTGTTATTACTGATGATCTTAACAAAGGTAGGAATTTTAAACCTCATGAAGTCTTACCATTATCCTCATCTAAAAATAACTCCCATCATAGACATATTAGGAAAAATCCTTCACCATTGATTCCTCCACTCCCTCTCAAATGAATAATATTGCTTTTTGGAATATAAGAGGAGCTAATTTATCATCTAAGCAATTTGAGATCAAAAATCTTATTCATGAAAAGAATATTCATTTAATGTGTGTATCTGAAACTAAGCTTGATAAACAATCTACTATAAAGGCTATGCGCTTGATAGCTCCATCCTGGTTATATGATGATAATTTTCTTGAAGCCAATTATGGCAGATTGCTCACTTTATGGAATCCAAACTTATTCAAACATTCTAGGTTAAATGCTTCGGATCAATATATTCACTACCTTTGTATTCATTTGCCTTCCAATGTTTCATTTCATCTTACCTCTGTTTATACTCAAAACTCATTATCTTTAAGACAGGTTTTTCTGGATTTTCTTCCATCTTTACAATCATCTTTCACTCCTTGGCTAATTGGTGGTGATTTTAATTGCATGTTTGCAAGCAATCAAAAATGTGGTGACTGTCCATTATCTCTTAAAGATATTTCTCCTTTAAATAGTGCCCTAATTCAATCAAATCTTATCTCTGCTAAATATATTGGTTCAGATTTTACTTGATCTAATAGTAATAGGAGTGGAAATTCTACTTTATGTAATCTTGATCATATTTTCTTAAACATTCCTTTTCTTCAACTTTGGCCAAAATCTTTTTATAATATCTTACAACCTTCTCTATCTGATCATTGTCCATTATTATTTCATTGTGGAGCTGATTATTTTCGTGGTGGGAAGCATTCTTTTAAATTTTTTAATTTCTGGACTAAACAAGTTGATTATCATATTATTTTAAAGCAGGTATGGAAAATGCAATATGGCAAGGATCCTCTTTCAAATATTATTTTCAAAATGAAGGCACTAAAGTTTCAACTTAAGAAGTGGTCTGCTGTTAACTTTGGTATGGATTCTAAACTATCTACTCAGATTAGGAATGAGCTCCTTAAAATTCAAGTTATGCTGAGTGATAGACCATCTGATACTTCTTTACTTCATATTGAAATGCAATTAAAAAATGCTCTGGATCAAGTTATACAAACAGAAGTTTCTTCAATCAAACAGAAAATTCATTTGAGAATGGAAAGAGAGGCTGATAGGAATACCAAGTACTATCATAATTTTCTAAAAGTAAAAAAGAAATCATGAATGCATTTATCAGATTAGGGATACGTATGGAAACATAGTGAATACCTTTGATGGAATAAATGAGGCTTTTGTTCAGTATTTCAAATCTATTTTAGCTCTATCCAATTTATTCATTCCTGATATCAATTCTCTTTTTGACATTAACCTTCCTACAATTACTGTCTCTCAATCAAATACTTTGATTAGTGCAATATCGAGGAATGAAATTGAATCTGCAGTCTTTAGTCTAGATAGTGATAGTTGTGGTGGTCCAGATGGATTTAATGCACATTTTATTCAGAAGAGTTGGATGATGATTGGATCATATATTGTTAAGGCCATTCAACATTTTTTTCTTCATAATAAGCTCCCTGCTTGTCTTGCTGCAACTGCTATTGCTTTGATTCCCAAAATAAATAATCCATCTTCAGTTGCTGATTTTAGGCCTATATCTTGTTGTAATATTATTTACAAAATTATATCAAAAGTTTTGGCAAATAGATTACAAATAGTTTTACCATCTATCATTACAAACAATCAAGCTGCATATATCTCTAGTAGATCAATAAGTGATAATATCCTCTTGACTCAAGAATTGTTGTATGGATATGAGAGAGCAAATATTTCTCCAAGGTGCATGCTAAAACTAGACATTAAAAAGGCATTTGATTCCATTGCATGGCCTTCTATTTTAGCTATAATGTCTAGAATGAATTTCCCAAAACCTTATTTAGCTTGGATCTACACATGTATATCATCACCTATGCATTCAATTACCAGAGAGGGTGGATTGTATGGTTATTTTAAAGGTAATCAAGGTGTTAGACAAGGTGATCCAATCTCAACTTATTTGTTCGTAATAGTCATGGAGCTTCTGAATTCCATCTTGAAGGATCTTGTAGTTAAAAAAAAAATTCAGCTTCATCCCAAATGTAAAAATCCAATTATCACTCATCTTCTTTTTGCTGATGATCTTATAATCTTTACAAAGCCTTCTTTTCATAATATTCAATGTATTACTTCATCCCTAAAATTCTTCCATTCAATCACTGGCTTGCAAATTAATCTACAGAAATCAAATATCATGGTTGCTTGTTTAAACTCATTTCAAAAGAAGGATATCATAGAATTTTCAGGTCTTCAAGAGTTAACTAAGTACTCTTACTATTTGGGTTTACCTATCTTGAGTTCTAGAATTACTAAACATAATTGCTTGCCTCTCTTTGAGAAGATCATTGAAAGACTTCGAATATGGCCTATTGATAAGCTATCACAAGCAGGAAGGCTTACTATCATTCAATCCATTGCTGTAGCTATGACCAATTATTGGACAAGACATTACATACTCCCTGTAAAGTTGATAAATATGATTTCTAGTGCTCTAAACAAATTTCTCTGGCATGGTGATCCTTTTTCTAGAAAACTCATCACAGTTTCATTTTATAAACTGTTTGAATCTAAGAAGAATGGTGGTCTTGGTATAACTAATATTTTTCTTTGGAACAAGGCAGCCATGTCAGTTTACTTTAATAAGATTTTTGAATCTGATGGAAATTTATGGACACAATGGGTTAATCATAATTTGATTGGTCATAAAAAAATTTGGACTATGCAAATTCCACAGAAATGCAGTTGGAGTTGGAGAAGTATTCTTAAGCTTAGGCAAACTTTTATCCCTCTCATACAATGTAACTATGCTCTAATTAAAGGTTTATCATTTTGGCATTCTCCATGGGATAGACAAGGTTTGATTTTAAGTTCTGTTGTTGATTATAATCTCAGAAACAACTCTGGTATACCTGATTTGGCTACTGTTGATGAATTTATACAGGGTGATAGTATTGTTTTACCATATTCTAGTTCTTTTCAGCTTAGGAATCTTTGGAATGTTATTAGCAGTAATCCCATCAAGAACAATGGAAATGTTTTGATCTGGTCAGACAAAGGTAAACCTCATTCTATTAGGTATGTGTATAAGTCACTCTGTGGAGTTGGTTCATATTTTCCATGGAATTCAAGAATTTGGAATATTGGTGGAAGTGCTAAAGAAAATTTACTGCTGTGGAAAGTGATGGCAAATGCATTAAATACTAAAGATAAGCTATGTAGATTGGGTGTTATATCAGAGGATATTTGTGTTTTCTGCAGATCAGAACCAGAAACAAATACACATTTATTTTTTGAATGCACGTTTGTATATCAGATTTGGTATAGGCTTTTGTTAAATGGTGGATTCTATAAGCCTTCACCAGTTAGTGCTATTGAATGGTTTAATGTGTTTAAAGCAACTAGATGGAAGACCAGAATGACCAAACTGCTCCTTAAGCTACTGAAGAGGTTGATATATGCAGTTTGGACAGAAAGAAATAATAGAGTGTTTGGTATTGCTACTAAAAATTCTTCACAACTCTATAATTTGATTCATGGTAGTATTCTTAAAGATTTGAAAACAGACAGTAATTGAAGCTTGCTTGTATTTCTTAGTAGAGCTGCAGATGGTTATACTCTTAAATTGTATATTATTAACTGCCTGGATACTCACTTGTCAATATGCTGTCATTACTTGAAGTATGAAGTATCTATCACTGCTGGCATGAGAGCAACTGGATAGCCTGTTACTGAGCATGAATCTGTATAACAGATTGTTGTATCACTAGTTTGTTTCAGTTCATTTTGAGTTAGTTGTCACTTTGTGTATTTTGTGTCTGCATTATTGTTATTGAATGTAGTCAAGTGCGGGTTTGTAACTGATTGTATCTTGTAGCATTGTAATGGTGTGTTGTAATTCTGATTAAGTCAATAAAATGGGCTCAATGCTCTTTGCTGTTCAAAAAAAAAGACACATAAAAACAAGATCTCTATAGGAGTACTCACCTGCCTCGCTAGATTCCTCGGAGCTTGCTTTTGATTCTGATTTTGCCATACAACACAAGTTAGCCTCCTCTGAGCTGCTATCCGAAACTTCCTATCCTTCTTCATCATCCCAAGTCGCTGCAAAGACCTTCTTCGTCTTTTTCTTTCCTTTGTTGTATTTGAGAAGTGGGCATTTTTGTTTGAAGTGGCCAGACTTGTTGCAGTTATAACACATCAATTCATTATCGAAATTGTCAGAATCTTTTGACCTATTACCCTTTGTTTTCTTCTTGTGTGGCTTGAATCATGACCATTTTCTAAGATTATTGACAGCCATTGCAAGCTCTTTAATTGGATCTTCTTCTATATCGCTTTCTTCTTTGCTCTTTAAGGCAATCGTCTTCTTCTTTGATTCGGAGTTGTTGCGTTCTTCCTTTGCTTTTAGCTCAAGCTCGTATGTCATCAAGTTGCCAATCAACTCCTCCATGTTTAGTTTACTCAGATCTTTCGATTCTTGTATTGCCGTGACTTTTGCCTCAAAGTTCATCGGTAAGACTCGTAGTATCTTCCGCACAAGCTCTACCACAGTGAAGACCTTCCCAAGCCTTCTAGCATTGTACACCAAAGTTGAAAAACATCCAAACATATCCTTTATGCTCTCGCCTTTGTCAATTACAAAGTTTTCGTATTCATTGCTGAATAGGGCTAGACGAGACTCCTTGACTTGAGAAGTTCCTTCGTGTGTCACCTCCAAAGTGTGCCAAATTTCCTGTGCTGTTGTACAATGAGAAATTCTATTAAATTCATTTTTATCAAGAGCACAGATCAAAGCGTTCATTGCTTTGGCATTTGTAGTTTTTAATTTCTTATCGTTAGCATCCCACCTATCCTTAGGTTTAGGAATCTCAGTACCACCAACAGTTATAGTGGGAGGTTTATAGCCAGTTTCAATAATATCCCAAACATCATAATCAACGGAACTAAGATAAATACTCATCCTAACTTTCCAATAAGCATAATCATTCCCATTAAACATGGGTGGCCTAACAATAGATTGCCCCTCAGAAAAAGCATTATTTGATGAATTCATGACTCTAGAGTTAAAGAAAAATACCTTGCTTCGATACTACTTGTAGGATCTAAATTAACCCTAGAGGGGGGGTGAATAGGGTTATAGCAAATTTTCTCGATTTAAACGTAAAAACAAACTGCAGAAATAAATATGCTGAAAAGTAAATCACACACAAAATTTACCCAGCTTCGGCAACCCCTGCCTACTGCTGCATTCCCAGATTTCTATTAGAATTAAATAGTATCCTGCTTACAAACACTCTACTAGACTCGCAAACCTTAGTTCCCGCTCACAAACACTCTACTAGACTCGCACACCCTGCTCCGCTTATAGAGTTGTGCTTACTCGCAAACTCTGCTCCGCCTATAGAGTTTTGCAAACTTGCACACCCTGCTCACTGAACTAATTCTAACTAGACAATCTGACACTACCTGCAACCTAGGTGGTGATTTACAAATTTTTTGACTTGAAACAAAAAAAACAAATTTCAAAAATCAATGCAGGAGCAAAAATTAAAATATAAACTTGAATCTCTAATTTTTGCTCAAATAAAAAAACCCCCCTTTTAATAAAACCCTAACTAAAACCAAATCCTCTTTATAACAATGAAGGCCGGCCCTTTTAATTTCTTTCACCCGATCCACGTCTTTTGTTTGTGAAGAAGAATGGCGGCCCTCTGTTGTATTTCGTTCGATCTGGAATTAGGGCTTCGGCTCTTGCGATCCAAATTGGGGCTTATTCGATTTGAATTGGTGGTGCTCTTGCGCACGTTCTCTGATGATCAATTTACTGTTTTGCGTTGCTTTTGCTCACTCGTTCTCTGATTTGCGTTGCTTGGGCTCTTTCGTTCTCTGATGATCGAGTTGTTGATTCGGTATGTAATTTCTTTCATTGCTCGTTTAAATTGCTTGCTTTTTTACTCGATGTCGATGACGACAATTTGGGTTTTGTATTTATATGAATTCGTGACACTTGTATTTGCTTCATTTCAATTCGATACTTTCCAAAACTTCAATCCTTGATGCGCACGGCTTTCCTGATTTCTTTCGACTTGTTACTCACGGCTTTGATTTTCACGCGTTTGATTTTTCTTGAATAAAAAGGTAGAAACTTTCCTCTTTTTAATTTGCTTTGACTTTGGACCTTTTCAAAAATACGAATTTGATTTTTGAATTCTGACTTCGGCTTTGGTGTGAATTACGGCTTTGACTTTCTGCATTGTTAATCTTTCAACTTTCACTGTTTACATCACTGGACTTTGGCATTCTTTTATGATTTCGATTTCATTGTTGCACTTGAGTTTCTAGCTTGCCGCTGACTTGTTTGTTGCATTGCTGCACTCATGTTGGTATAGATACGCACTTTCTTATTACTGCTTCATGGTCATTGTGTCACTTGTGCATTGTTGCATGATGTATTTGCTGTTGCACTCGGTGTTTCTTCCATCCATTTGGTTGTTGCATTTGTATCACTGCATACTGGTGGATTGAACTTCAGTAGTGTTATACTTGAGCTTCACTGAGTTTCTAGATGGTGCATTGCCACTCACTGTTGCATTACTATACACTTTTGGTCATGTTGTACTTCTGGTTCTTCACTCTGGTGGATCTGCATTTTTGGTCACTACTGTTTTCATTCTTCATTTCACTTGAACATTGCATTTGTTAATCTTGCTTGCGTTTCACTGAGCTGAATATCATGGTGCTCATTTGGTTTTGTACTTGTGTATATTTGGCTTCATTTATGAACTTTCGAGTTACTGCTTCAACTTGTTGAGTTCTTGTAGTTGCTGTTACATCACTTCGAATTGCATTTATAGATTGCATTGTTCATGTCATGTTATTCATGTGTAGTTTGCAGTTTGACATGCATGTGCACCTGATATTCACTGGTTCTAGTGGCATTTGATTTTGCACTACTTACATATCCACATAGACTTGCTGTATCACCATATGTACACATGTTTATCAATGCATGCTTTGTACTTCATTTGGGGTTGTAGCCTTGGTCTGTTCTTAACTTTAGTTGCATTTCTTGATTCCAGTTGTACTTGTCTGTTTATCTGGACTGCCTGTTGTTGAGTCTTTTCTTGCATTGTCACTTGGTCGACACTTGCATCACTCTGGTTATTCTTCACTGTTGTATAATTGCTGGAGTTTTAGTTTGATACTGTGTTGCATTTGCATAGCTTAGTGGTGCACTTGTTTCATATCTTGTGCTCGAGCTCTGTCCATACTTACCCAGTTTACACAGATGCTCCACTTGTTCCACTGTCTTGATACACTACATATATGTATGTGTTCATATTTTAATTTTCATCTTACTTTGTATCATTCTTGAACTCGGGTTGCTCCATTATGACCTGAACCTTGTTTGCTGTGGCACTGAACTTGATCTTCTGATGTTGTTTATGTCTTCATGCACTGATGCATTTGGAGTTGGTCTGTTGTCATGTTGCTTGTGCACTTCACTGAGTTTAACTGCCATACTTATACTTCTGGTTCTTCACAAAAATTGCTGTGCCACTTCTCCATGTGTTCATGTTGCTGGACTTGTTGTTGGCATGTGCATTGAGTAACATTCTGGTTGTTACTGCATTGTCACTTGTGTATTGCCTTTTACATCCATGTTCTTCACTTGGTTGTTGACACTGGTCTGCTGTCTTTGTGGCCTTCTCATCCATGTTGCAATTAATTTGTGTTGTTTCATGTGCTTGTATTTCCAGTGTGCACTTGTTTGTACTGTCATTTTGCTGGAATGACTTCGACATTGTTTTGATGCTCTTTGTAGTTTGGTCTGATCTGGTCTGCATACATGATTGTTGCAGTCCATTTTGCAGTTTCTATCCACATTGAACTGGCTTTGATGCATTTTTGATTTGTCAAAGCTTTGCATTCTTCATGTAGCCTTGTGTTGAACCCAGTTTTAAAAACTCGGGTTTGACCTTGTGCTCGTGTCGTGATTTTCAATATATTGCACGTGAGTTGAACCCGGCTTTTCATTTGGGTTTGACGTGTGCTCACCTGTCCCTGTAGCATTATCAAGTGTATACCGATGTGCACGGCCTTGTGGCATGTATAGTGATACACTGTGCATGTCACATTGTTCGTGCATGATGAATTCAAGTATAAATGATGACGAACGACCCAAATAACTGAGGCAAATCATATTTTATTTTAATTTGCAAAAATATTTCTTTTTCAATTTTACTGCGTTAGTGAATATTTTTGCAGATTGCTCAGATGCTGGATTCAAACTAGAATGCAGTTGAAGACAAAATACGAGTGTGAGTGATATGTAGTGAGGTTATTAATGTAAAAATAATTGTGATGTATTCAAAACTGTATATGTATAGTGAGAGCTTGAAATTGTACTATTCAAGATTGTAATAAATATTTGTTTGAATAAAATTTCTGTTTGAACTCAAATTCTGTGTAATTTATTTTATTCAACAAATATTTATTTAATCTATGAAAAACAAAATAGTACATTACCAAATACATTTAAATGAATATATATGTTTATTATCATCAAACAAAAACATATAAGCGCATATTCATACAATGCCAACTCACGGGAGTCGGGTCCACATATTTACCTTAAAGGAAACGCCGCCACCATCCTACTTCATTCTGGAATCTCCACTGTGTACACGGTTTTTAAAGTGGTTTTCGGAGGTTACAAAGAGTATGACAACTTCCGATCCCGGTCTCTTCAACAACCAAACGTTGTTATAACACCGCGGCCTTTTCAATATAATTTATACTTTAAAACCAGAATAAAATATCCATTTCCAAACCATATAAATACGATATCATTTCTATTTTAAACCCAAATCAATATGATATCATTTTATTTCAAATATATCCTTTTTCAAAAATCATAGTACTTTCAAATATATATACTTTAAACCCATAGCTTCGAAAAATAATTTTCAATACTTAAATGGTTTAATAATAGATTACTTTATAAAGTAAATTAGCTTTTTCATTTCTCAAATCAATTCCAAATACAGATTTGAATTCCCAGATAAACCATTTAAAATTCCATACATTTCAAAGTTTTTAATATTCCACCATTTCAAAACTAAATTTTTAATTCATATATATGCGCCAAATTCCCTTTTACTATTATTTAGTTTTGAAATACTTACTTAATAAATCCAGTATCCTTTAAATAAAACTTTCAAAATTCAATAATGGAATATTCCTCAATTTATTTAGGCTAGATATATTCACTTAAATCATCTTAAACTCGAATTTAGTTATAACACCATATTCTTTCAAATCTAAAATTCAATAAGATCTTAATTAAATAAAATTTCAAATTAATTTCAAAACTATCTTCTCAGCTTTGATTTATAAAAATCAATATAAAATCAATATTAGAATATGATTTAAGTAACTACTTATCCATAATATATTTTAATAAAATCAACTTTATTATTAAACTTACTTCATACTTTAAACAGTTTTATACATAGCTTAAAACCAAGAATATAACTATATATAAAATAACCTTTATCAAATATCCAAATCAATAAGTCAAAAATCATATATATTCTTTACAAACCATAGATATCATTTCAAAATATTATTATATATATATACCATGGTGTCTGTATATAATTTTCTATCCTATGGTCAAGTCTTATTTATCATTTCAATCTGTAATTTAAAAATAAAAATTACGGTTATATATCATTTCAAACCGTAATCCCGATAAGACAAGAATGCATAATAACTTGTAGTTTATACAATATAGAACATATCATCCATTCACCAAGTATCAATCATCAACCATTTATTACAATCATCATCCAATTTAAACAAAACATCAATATAGAGCATATAAAATATAACAGTATCAACGAACAGTTCATATTCAAAAATAAATTAATAACCATTTAACTAGCAGTTTATATGCAATAATAAATATATTTAACTGGCAATTTATATGCAACAATAAAATTAAATAACAATTTAATTTAAATAAATGCAATCTAACTGAGATGATGATTAAATATATGCCCAAACAATCATAGATAAATTTTAAATCTCATCAAAATTAATTTAACAAACATAAGAAATTTTAGAAGTTGTGAGTGGGTTAAAACACTCACCTTTGATTTTATCCCATAAAAATCCAAACAGAAGTGCAAAACTCAACAATCTCCAAATTCAACTAAATCAATTTCATTTTGTCCGGAATATAAATTTGAATCCAACAGAAGAAATAGCGCGTAAATCAAAGTTTATATGAAAAAGATATTCATGTGACAGGAAGTATTATTAAATTAAAAATTAGTACGCGTTAAAAATATATATAAATAAACAAATTTTAATACTTGCATTTTCTCAAGATGAGCCTTCAGGATAAGATTGAAGAACAACTAAGATGAGGACAGGAAGTGTACGAAAAATGAAAAAGAACCATTTTTATAAAAGAATGCTTTTGGATTTGCAAGAAGAAGAGCTTTTGAATATGGGGTGTTAGGAGAAAGAATAAATAAGATGTAGGTTATTTATAATTAGGAAACGAATATGGGGGGACAAAAATAAATGTCACGTTTTATTATTAAAGCTTCAGGTATTAATAATACATAAGGAAATGTAAGTAGGAATGGAAAAGTTTGCAAACGAAAGTAGAATTTTGTATACGTAAAAATGAGGTGGCAAGAATTAAATACAACCTAAAGTGCTCAGGTATTAAACCGATGGAGAAATAAACGGATCAAGTATTAATAGTAAGGTAACTATTTTAAAACGTTCGTGCAACAATTAATAATAGAAAAAAAAAATGAAGGGACCATGTACCTCGCACAACCTTTTGAATTTTCTTTTGTAACTTAACCAAATTAACTTCATTAACTCAAATAATATTCAAATTTGTACGCATTTAGGTTTTTATCTACGCATAATAAACTATTTATACTTGCCTTAAAAATGAAAACGTTTAATTTTGTTCCTCAAATGATCTTTTATTTCCATTAAAACACCTTTTTTGTTTAACACAAAACGTGCATTTATTAAATCTATTAATTGCAATCAATGTTTCCTTTCCTTTTAATGTAATATTTGAATTACATTAATTGCAGTTACTTACAAAGTTAAATTTTAAAACAGACAACTAAAATGGATAAAGAAAAATAGAACAATTGTTTATTTAAACACCTTTATAAATTTATTGTTTATACACAAGAGTAACAAATAGATCATTTCCTATTCTTGTAATCAGTCTGTAAGCTAAAACACAGTTCAAATAAACATATATTTCTTTCTTTAAAATCAATCTTTCTATTCTTTATTTTAATGAAATTAAACCTACATTCACAGATGAAACCTTCATTTTATTTGATGTAAATGTTTTTTTTCATTGAATCAATACTTTCCTTATATTTTCACAAAACATACGCTGCTTTTAATACACCTATTAATTTACAAATAGTATTCCCTCTCCTATTAATTAGAAATTTTCAATTACATTCATTTCAGTTGATTAAAATTCAAAATGGACTAAACGAATGTAATGAGAAGTAAAACAATTTTTCCTATCTAATAGTAATTTAAACATATTTACATTATTGGATACAAATAGTAATTACACATTTCTCACTAAATAATAGTTACTCATCTCTACAATCAATCTATCAGCTAACAAACATTTCAAATAAATAAACATATTTTAACTCTTTTACAAAACTTATTCATTTATATTCTTTTATTATGATTTTCACTCCTTACTATTAAAGCAATCATTACATTATGAATACAATTAACATTTCTATTTCTTTTTATTACGTGCACACTACAATTACGATTTTATTCCACATTAATATAACATTTTGTTGACATTTATTTGAAATTGATCAGTTAAATTGGTAACAACACCAATTGTCACCATTGTACATTTTGTAATATTTGTAAGTTAATTCTTTACAAATATTCATTACAACAACTCTCATTACGCTACACTTATTCCATTTCTATCCATTACACATTGTTTTCTTAATAAATCAACCTTTAAATTATTAATTTCCTTTTAAATCCTACTATAAATCAATGCACGCATTTATTAAAATTTATGCTCCTAATTTATTTATTCATCTTGATTTCATTCTTTTTGTTAATTCCATTAGCACTCTATGAATAAAATTTACATTATTACCGCATATTACCTAAATTTACATTAACGTAATACCCACATTTAAATTTACATTATTACCACATATTACCTAAATTTACATTATTTCCACATATTACCTAAACTTACATTAACGTAATAACTAAATTTAAATTTACAATATTACCACTTATTACCTAAATTTACATTATTACCACATATTACCACAAATTACATCATTTATTACTTTAAAAAATACCCAACATTTCTATGCATCTTATTACATTTATATCTTGTAATTATTTTCTTAAACTCAAAATTGTAATACCAAGTTTCATTTTAAATTTCAATTGATTCCCACTGACAGCTTAATAGCCTAAGTAAACTGGTAACAAATAATAACAGTCACTATTTGCCCTAAATCACATTTATAGGTTTATAGTTTACAACAAATGTTGCAATGGATCATATGATATTGATTTTATCCAATTACCATTCAATTTATACTAATTCATCAATTTGTACAATATATCTCTTGTTTCCTTAAAATAAGTTTATGTTTCTATTAAGTTTTCATTCACACTTCCGTTACTATATTAATAATCATTGAAGTAACGTTTATTATCAATAACAACATTATAATTACTTGCAGAACACTGATTTTTCAATGACCATTTATTATAATTTGAATTCATTAATTTAATTCAATGCTTTCATTTTGTTTTTATATATTCAGTTTATTTCCAAATATTCCTATTTACAATCAATTTTAACCTAAACAGTCGTTTCAATCAATTGTAATTGCATTAAATTGGTTATTCATCACTGTCATTAACATTACTACCTTAATTTACATACAGTTACTATTAATCCACGTATTATTCCATTGGTAAATTAAATTCCTGCTTTTATTTACTTATATTTTAAATTTCATACCCAAATGCAACAAATTTACGCTTTCCATTATTATATAAATTTGAATTCCATTCTAGTTAATATTTTTATTGGTAATTCACAAATTCAACATTTCCTTTTGTTTCTTATATTAAACTTATAACCAAGTATGACAATTTACACTATTTCAATTAATTGCAATATAAATTTTAAATTGTTGATTTTAATTACAATTGGTACATCTAATTTCTACATTCGCTCCCATATAAATTATAAGATTTTTATTTCTTTCTAAATTTAAAATAAAAATCTTATTAATTTAATTCATTTTAAACATCGAATTTTATGGGTCGTTACAAAAATAAAAAGATCATATTTTATAGTTGTTTTGTTTGAATTTTATTTTGAAACAATGTATGTAACAAATAAAATTTCAACAATTTACAATGGCAACGTAAATATACATTATATACAAAAATTATGGTCAGGTATGAACATTAAAGATTGAAAAAAATGAATACTGATTTACCTTTTGCAGATCTAGCCCTTCGTGACACTTTGATTTGTGAATCAACTCCTAGATTCCTTGAATCACCATCCAATCTTGGTAGAATTGAACGAACCACCTTTATTTCATTTCAATTTAGGTGAAAACTTCGGCCATGAGAGGATAAAGGAGGCCAAGGATAAATAAGAAGGAAGAAAAGAGAATCAAAGAATGAATTTTTAAAAGAAAATGAACAAGTGGATTTGCTCTAATAAGAGCATAAAAACCTTTCTTGTTCTATCTTCAAAACTTCCACTTTTAATTCATAATTAATTTTCAATCAAATATCATCTATATCACTTCTCTCTCTAGCATGGCAAGCCACATAATTCAATCATATAGATAATTAGTTCCAAAATCTTGTTGAGTGGTTAACTATATTTAAAACACGTTTAAATATATACCAATATCGTACATCGATATGCACGTATAAACTTATATATATCCATTGAATTACTAACAACACCAAAACACCGTATAAATTAAATAATAATCAATATTTTTCAAATATTAATTTATAGCATTTGAAGAATTCACAAATATGATTGTGTGCCTCAAAGTCATGAATTCAGTCAACAATCAGTGTCGAACAGTCAGAATATTAATCTATGTACATCATCTTAGATAAAGGTGTGGTTGCTTGGTCGAATTCATCACTTATAGAACTTTTTAGTCAAATCATACTTTTATAATTTCTTAAGCAGTGCCAATTAGTAATGATTATTCACACTAATTCTTTTCGTTGACATTATACAGCAATAGGACGTACAAAATTTCACCCGCATTAATTTTCTTTAGGATACACTTGCAACCAATAGATCATATCTCTTCGAGCAAAGATATCAAAATTGCATTTTGACAATGTACTTGGAATCTATTTCGGATTTAGAGCACTATGCCATATGACAGAGTTATATTCTTTATGCCGTATTAACAACTGAGAAAATCATTACCGCTAAAAATTCTATTTTACATCACTGATGAGAAACTCGTAATTTATGTTTCATATACGAGAATTATTATTATACATTCTAATATGTTGGGCATCTGTTTTAGGCTTAGTTAATTTTATTTCATCTTATGTGATCAGTTTCAATGTTCATGTCTTTAGATCTTATCCAAGTCCATTGTACTGCCACTAGTTTCTAAATGGGAATCCTTCACCCATGAAGGTAGTGTCTCTTGAAGCAATAATTGTTTCTCGGTAGATGGAATAGGCATTCAGAATTTTTTTACAAACTGCCTTTTAAATTGAGAGAGTAAGGGGTATGACTTAGGGGCAATTATGTAATTTGTTATATATATCTAACTCTATAGCCAATCTTGTTCATAATAAAGGTGTTTAATTTCTATTATATAATTTGCCATATTGTGATATAATGAATTAAGTAATTAATTTAAAGTATATGAAATAGAAAATCCATAAGTGATATGTCACGTGATAAAAATTATGAGGAGTTGTGATCATAAGAAAATTATCACAGTATAAAATAACGTGTTATTTTAAATATTCCTGATCAACATGTATTGGGAAAGAATATTGATACATCCATTCGGACAAGAGTACGTAATGCTTTCCTAATGATGAGAAAGGTTAAATGCTAATAATTATTGGATAACCATGAAATGACTTGTTTCAGAGTTTCTTGTTAGCTAATAATAACTAGTTCAAACGGAAAATGTAACAACCTGTAAATTGATCACTTATAAAAAATATGATTGAACTTAAAAGTTTTGTTTAAAGGACTAAATAATGGTTTTTAAATCAAATTTATATGCTTTTTATTTAAAAATAATAATAGAAATATTACTTTCAAACTTTGTTCACAAATATACGCATATTAAATAAGAAGTGAAAAGATGACCGAAAATCGAAATCAAATGTGTTATCCCGAAAATTTGGCAATATAAATTTAATAATCTGTGTTAAAATTTAAATTGATCTGATTTTTTGTTAATAAGATTTGAATTGATTTAATAATCTTCTTTTAATAAATATTTTAAATTTGTAGATTGTATCTTTTTAAAGCAAATAAATTGTTTTCTATTTATAATATATATATAATTGTATATATTGTAAATATATAAGTTTTGGTTTGGAATTTAGTAAATGAATCAATTTTCTAATTTTAATTTATATTTGGTAAATTGGAAATTTTGATTTAAATTTAACATTTAGCTTTTCAAAGCAATTTAATAAATAACTATATGGTTTGTAAATACTTAAAAGTAAATGTTATTTGTTTAAAATTTTATTTAATTAGCTTAAATATGAATCTAAATTAGATTAATATAAAAGATTTGTTTTATTTTCTTTTTAAAATATTGCTTGAAATTATATATAAGAATTTAAAATACAATTTACAAATGATCTTAATATATTGAGTAATTGAAGTAAATTATAATCTCTTTTATAAATTATTTAAATTGTTAAATTTATTATTTCCAAATAATAATGATAATACTTAGTTCTTGTGAACATAAATAAATTTTGTAAGAAATAGGATTTGTTATTTTTAAATTTAATGGTAGCTATATATGCATATATATAACTTGGTTTTTAAATTGATGTAATTTGGATTTAATGTTTTGAAATTTCAAAGAGTAAATACTTAAAATATTTGAAAAAGCTTTTATTTATAATTTGTTTTGTTTAATTTCTCTTTAAATAAAAAAGGAAATTTATATATATACACATAAAAAGTAATAAAATAAGTTAAAGGTTTTTATAAACAATTTAAATTAAATTAAAATACTTAAATTACAAGTGTAAGTTTCTTAAGACACTTAAAAGACATGTGTTAAGTTATAAAATAAATAAAGTAACAAATGTTAAAAATTAGAACAAGTGTCCTATTTGATTTTTCTTTTTTTTCTTTTATTTTAATTAAATCAAAAATCTACTTTTATAAACACATTTATTCTCACCTCATTTTTTTTATTCTTCTTCAAAACTTGAGAAAATATTCAACCAACATTTAAAATAAGATCTGAAATCATCTTCTTCAAATAAAAAGCCAAGAATTTAAATTCTGTGATCATCTTCTTCAAAACAGAAAACTCTATTCAAACATAATCTGTAATCCCCTCAAAAAAAACCAAATCAAAAACCAATATTTCCCTCTAACCAAATCAAACCAAAAATCATCTGAAATCATCCACAAACCTGAAATACAAATCAAGTGTAACCCATAGCCTCTTCAATTTCATTAGCCTGAAAGCAATTCTACAACCCAAACCTGCATGCAACTGCAGCTTCATCCAAAAGCCTGCATTTTTTCTTTTACCTGGAAGCATGCATGCAATTGTTATCAGGAAGCAAAGCATTTTTGAAAACCAAGATGAAAGTTTTTTTTAAAAAAAGCAAGCAACTTAGTTTTAAGTTCAAATGCAAACTACAGCAACACAAGTTCAAAGCACCTTTTAGTTTCAAGCTTGTCAAAAACTAGGTTGCTCTGCTCATAAAAATTCCCGGTGAGTAACATTTTTATATTAAATAAACTGAGTAAATATAGTTGCTTGATTTATTCCTGTGATAATCATGTTGAAGTGGATGAATATGATAGAATTCTCTGTATAAATTTTTGGGATTCTGAATGCATGTTTGGGTTGTGATGTGTTCTTGCCTGTTCTAGAATTCCAGGTTTAAATTCTTATCAAAATCATGATCTCATGTTCAAATCTTTGTTAAGGTTTAAGATTCAAACAATACATGGTTTTGAACATAAGTTAATGTTTAAAATTTTATATAATATTAATAAAAATCTGTATTTTTTTGGAAATTCAAAAAAATACAGTGCATGTGTAATAATCTAAAAAATTCAAATACCATAATTTATAAGTTCAGGATTGTAATATGAATTCTTAAACAAATGATGATTTTTAAAACAAAAATCTTAATTTCTAGTATTAGGATTTAGGCTCTGTCCTTGTTTGAATTGAGGTTGATGTTTGAGCAATTTCTAGTGGTCCACTGGCTATGGAAGATTGAATTTCATCCTAGAGGTAGAAGCATGATTGTGGTTTCAGGGAAAATTATGGGGAAGAGAATTTAAGCATTGTGGCGTTGGTGATTTTGAATTGAAGATTTAAACCCTAGTTTTATGTTCGTCGGGAAATTTGGTCGACGCAAATTCTAGAAGTGATCGAGTTTTTCCAGATTCGAGTTGGTGATAGATGAGGTGTGGAAGAAGTATTGGCCGGAGGTGAAGCTTCTCTGGTGATCGGAGTTTGGTGTTTGAGGTGATTTCCAGTTTCGACCATTTTTCCAGTTTTGAGCTTGAAAGCTCGTTTTTGATTTTGGGGTTCTGCAGTTTGTTTGATGGTCGAAATTAGGTTAGGAGGTGATTGCAGACTTGCGCGTGTGGTCGTGTGGGGTCGGAGTTGACGGCAGTGGTGGTGCAGGAGCATGGTGATCATGATGTATTAGATGTTGATTTAGGGGAAGATGGGTACTCGTTTTTGTTCGGGTTGTTTCGTGTTTTTGCTCAAAGCATAGGAGTGTTGGTCTCGAAGGAGTTGTGTTATGGGCTTGGGTATTTTATTGAGGCAGGTTTTTCTTAAAGTTGACAGTACCTTAAAGATTTAAATGAATTCAAAGGGATGTGTTACTCGAGATTACTCGAGTTCATTTTAGTGTTTGTTCGAGCTAGATTAGGATACGCTCGAATAATTTAATCGTAGCTCGTGTTGGTTTTGTTCAGATTAGAAATCCTGTTATGATTTCTAAATTTAAACTAAATTTTAAAAGTATAAAGCAAAGATTTGAAATATGTTTTAAACCTAATTTTCAAATTATGAATTCAAGTTTAATTTGAATCATAGCTGGAAATGATTAAGTTTTTCAAATTCAAATTTGTTTAAATAACTTGAAAGGGGGTTAAGTGTTTAAAAATGTTTTTAAAAGAATTTGAATTTAAATTTGGAATTTGAAATGGAAAGAAATGTTTTAAATAGAGTTTAAACTGATTCAAATCTAAATTTAAATCTTTGTTTTAAAATAAATTTAAGTGTTTTAACAAATTTAAAATGTTTTGAATTTAAAAAAAGAATTTGTTTAAAACTCTTGTAAAATTCTTTTATAAGAGAAGTATTCTTTATCATGTAAATTTAAAGGTTTTAAATTGATTTTAAATTTTGTTGAAGATAAATTGAGTTTCATTTTAAAATTTGAATTTAAAATGAAATTTGATATTAAAATTTGGAAATGAATGGTTTCAAATGTATTTGTGAAATGATAATTTAATCATAGATAAGTAAAAAGGTTTTATCTTGAAGTTAAATTAGAATTTAATGATTTGTTATTCATTTAATTATTAGGGTAATTAAATGGATAATTAATTTATTTTATAAATTAATGAAATGAATAATTACTTAAAGTAATTAAGGGTTTAATCTTAAAAGTTTAAGATTAATTATTCTTAGAATAATTAACTTGTAATTTATGAATCATTAGTTAAATAAGATTTGATTTTTAATTAATGATTAGTAATTAATTAATCAAGCAATAAAGGATTAATTAAGTTACAGTTAACACTTATATAATTAAATAATTAGGGGTTAATTAATAGGCTAATAATGATTATTTAATTTGTAATTAATAATGATTAAAATAAGTTAATTACTTTAGGAAAAATAATTAATGAATTGTTAATAGCTAATGAGGTTATTAACTAAGGATTATTTAATAATTAATTGATGTGATTAATTTTTAATAATTAATTAGATTAATTAATTTAAAGATAATCATTTGTGTAAATTGTTAAGTATAATTACTTATGGAAGTAATTAAGGAATTAATTACTCATTGTAATTAATTGAATTTAATTTGATTAGATTAAGTTAATTAATTCAGTTTAATTAATTTAGAATAATCATTTGATGATTTGTGAAGTATAATTATTTAATGTAATTAAATGAAGAGAAATTACTTAGGAAAGTAATTTATGGGTAGTTACTGTATGTAATTAATTGAAGGTGATTTGTTGATGAAAGTAATTTGAGTATAATTACTTTGTGAATTAATCAAGAGATTAATTAGAGATAATTAATTAATGAGTAATTAATTTATTTTGTGAAGTAATTAAGGGTAGTTAATTACTGAATGGAGTTAATCAAGGGTGATTAACAATTATGGTTTAAATAAAGATTAATTACCTAATGTAATTAATTAAATAGAAAATGTAATTAGAAATCATTAATTATTATAACTAATAATGTAATTAAGAATTAGATTTATTTGGAAATAATTAATAAATGAAGGAACTAATTAATGTAATTAATTAAGGATCAATGTAATTAATTATAGTTAATTAATTAAGGAAGTAATTAAAGATTAATTACTGTATTTGGTTAAGTATAATTAATTTGAGAAATTAATTAGTGGATAATTACTTGAATGTAATTAAAGGTAAATTAATCAGAGATGATTAATTAAAGTGAATATTTGGTTAATGATTAATTAATTGATTGATAACTAATTAATAATGGTATAAGAAAGTTTGGTAATGATGAAGTAATTAATTTAATTTATTTTCAATTAATTAGAAATGATGTAATTAATTTAATTCATTTTAAATTAATTGTATTTGTTGTGATTATTAAACATTGCTTATATGAATGGATGATATTGGTTGCCTTGAATGGTTTAACATCTCAGATATGAGATAAATAATGTTGTATGATATGGATGCTTTGATTGCAATTGTGATGATAATATCAATTATCAATATGTGATGATAATGTAGATTATCTATTTGTGATTGATAATATGGATTATCTGTTGTGATGATAATGATGATTATCTATTGTGAGTATGTGAATTATCTATCTGTGTGTATATAGATAATTGAATTGTTTTAAACCTCTAAAACAACTTGGCCTTAAAAGATACATTTTGGATTTCGATGAGACCGAGATCGGGTTTCCAGATTTGGATATCCGAAAACCACATCAATCCAAATTAACAATAGGTCATGAATCTCAAGTGAAGAGTGAAGACTCGAGGTGTAAGGACTATTCGTCAGTATAACTCTAAGGGTGATTCCGAGATGAGTTTGACGGAGTAACACTTTCAGATTCGAGATAAAGATTCAGAGTGCATGGGTTATCATCGTTAACTCTGAGGGTGATTCCAAAATGAGTGTAACGAGATAATGCCTTCGGTTTCATTCGAACCCGGAACGAACTTGTATGGATTGAATGCTTTCAGAACATTGTCGGGTGGACGATGAGCATTCTAAGATATGTTTTCTCTAAAGGTAATCATAGCCTCAAGCCTCACCAACGGGGAATGGCTAAAACAGGGGAGGTGCAGCAAGGCTAAGTGGGTCATGCCCAAGTAGGACGAGATTTTCCCCTGTCTAGAAGTCCCTTTTTATTTCGGATGTGTGGGCAGTTGGAACGTACGCCAACTGCAGGGTTGTCTTGTTCGGGACTGTCCAGTAAGGGATGGTTCCGGTCTTGTGTTGCAGGGGATTGGGAGTGATCCTCGGTACATTGATCTAGGCCACGTACTGTGACGGGCGGTACCCCGGTAGCCCTGCCATTGTATGGAATCCAAAATCCAATAAGTGCCAACGGTTTTGATTGTATTACCCGCTTTGGTGGCTAGTAGCTGGAATTTAATGAATGTAACAATTTCGGCTATTTCATATTTACTTGAAAACCCTAGGCCTATCATAATATCACTGGATTTCCTATCAATTGTTTTGGTTAGTGTAAGTAAAAACTTTTCCATGTTTATGTGTGGAAAGTCTTATGTGATACTTTTCTTTTCAAAAAAATTTCAAAGTTAAGCAACTTTAACCTGTTACTCACACCAGACCCATGTCTGACCCACAGTTTATCTTCTGTTTTCTTAAACTCTTGGGTACTCAAATTTTTACGAGTAGCCAAGGGATTCAGATTTGCTTTGACGAAATGTGGAGGAGTAATGGAACAGGAGGCTTCGACGTTAGATATATAGTTTCCGCTGTGTGTTCTCTATGTTGGTATCTCTTGTTTGAGTTGTATTGAGTTGTATAACTAGACAGGTGTTTATAACTGTCTAGTATGTGATGTATATGCTGTGTAACTCTGATTAGTGTTGTATACTATGTAATATTTATGTTATTAATATAATTTATTCGTTCCGCTGTTGAGATTCTGATGTTGTTTCTTCTTTCTTCTCTTTCTTTTCTCTTTTCTATCCCTTTCTTTCTTCAAGATGATGCGATTTTATGTGGTGAGAAAGTCGGGTCGTCACAGGTGCTATCGGCGCTAGGTTGAGCGAATACCTAGGCTCTGGAGTAGTGTCTATCTTGAGAGAGCGAATTTGTAATTTTGAGTGTGTGTGTGTGTATGTGTGTGTGTGTGTGTGTGTGTATTACTTCTACCCGTTTGTTGGGTTACCTATTCGGGTTTTCCAATATAAGTTATAAAGATAGATAAGGTAGTGGGATGTGTAACACAACTACTACCAATGGTTGGAGTTTGAGTGTTGAGGTTGGAAGTGTATCTATCGAGACTGTAGATCTAGTACAGTCTCAAGTGAGTTTTGCAGCTAGATGTAAGGATTTCATCGATCTTTGAAGGATACCTTTTAAAGGTTTGGATTCCATCTTGGTAGTGCAAGTTGGATGAGTAGAGTTGGATCTGTCGGCTAAGCAGAAGAAAATAATGGTATCTTGATACCTCAGGAATTAGTAGCTGTGTGATGAGACGCAATGACTATGGATGTCTCCGAAGATTTTTCTTTGGAACAAGTTTAAGAAGTATATCTGCTTCGCTGTTGTGACTGTGTTCAGCAGTATTTTTCTGTCTGGTTTGAGGTTCGATTTTCTCGAAGAGCTTTGGATTAGGAAGTCTTTGGCATCGGTGTCAGTAGTGCAGCTCGGAGTTCTCTTTGTGCCAACAAGGAGGTCTTATGGTTAGCAGTTTTTCTGGAGGTGGAGTTCAGAAGCAGCAGAGTAGACCCATTTCTTCGATGGATTGGCTAGATACGCGTAAGACTGTTTTGATTGGTAAAGAGAGAACAATTTTCTTTGGATATTGGACTGGTTGATCGCAAAAGTGACTTGCGATAGTTTGAGTGTTCTCTTGAGTTATCAGAAGTTTGTCCGTATCTGGAGGTTGAGTTTTCTTATCGACTGGATTCTAGGAGTGCTATTAGTGGTTCAGTTTAGTAGAAGGATGACTTCTAGAACAAGGGTTGGTGAAGCAGCTTAGGATCAGGTGGGACATTTGAGTTTTCTTTTATGGATCTGTTGAACCATATTTCTGAGATGTGTTATCCAGTTTGTGCTCGAGTTTTTCTTCTACTCCAGATCAGAGTTGTGCAGCGGAAGCAGTTTGAGAGTGCTTTTGTTTTATCTTTTCCGGATAGGAGAAGTAAGTTAGTCTTCTGATGTTTTTGGAGTAGAGTTGGTGTTCTTGGTTTTGGATTGATCTTGAGGAGATCATTTTGTTGGGTTGTTTTGGTCCAGTTTGTTTCTAGAGACATCAGCGAACGTTGAGCTGACCGGGAGAGATTAAGGCAGCCCAAGATCGTCAGAAGTACTTTGTGGATAAGAGACGAAGAAATTTGAATTCCGGAGTCGGAGATTTGATTTTGGGTAAGTTTTCTCCGATCTAAGGAGATATAAGGTTGAGTAAGACTAGGTAAGTCAGCTCCGAGGTGTTTTGGATCTTTTCTGTGTTCTTGTGAGAATTAGTGTTGGATTTTCAAGGTTGAATTGCCAGTTTGGATAACTATGATTCGATGTGTTTCACGTATCTCTGAGGGAGTACGTGTATGATCTATCTCTGGTTGTGGAACCAGCAATTCAGGAGGATGTGATTGTTGTGTCAGACTTGTCTGAAGTCTGATATCTTGTTTAGTTTTGTAGATATAGTTGGATAGGAGCTCTGTAGCTTAGTAGTATAGATTGTTTGGATTCTGTAGAGTGAGTATCTCGATATTTATACTCGAGAAACTCTAGGAAATCCTATCCAGAATTTTGTCTGTATAGTTAGATTTGTTTGTTTGAATGAATTGGTTGCTATGGTTGTTAGCATATGTTTGATAATATATGCTTGGGTTTTAAATAAAATCTTAAGGTAGATTATTAAATTACCTTTGCTTTTAAATTTCGGGGACGAAATTCTTTTAAAGGGGAGGAATGTGATATCCCGGAAATTTGGCAATATAAATTTAATAATCTGTGTAAAAAATTAAATTAAATTGATTTTTTGTTAATAAGATTTGAATTGATTTAATAATCTTCTTTTAATAAATATTTTAAATTTGTAGATTGTATCTTTTTAAAGCAAATAAATTGTTTTCTATTTATAATATATATATAATTGTATATGTAAATATATAAGTTTTGGTTTGGAATTTAGCAAATGAATCAATTTTCTAATTTTAATTTATATTTGGTAAATTGGAAATTTCGATTTAAGTTTAACATTTAGCTTTTCAAAGCAATTTAATAAATAATTATATGGTTTGTAAATACTTAAAAGTAAATGTTATTTGTTTAAAATTTTATTTAATTAGCTTAAATATGAATCTAAATTAGATTAATATAAAAGCTTTGTTTTATTTTCTTTTTAAAATATTGCTTGAAATTATATATAAGAATTTAAAATACAATTTACAAATGATCTTAATATATTGAGTAATAGAAGTAAATTATAATCTTTTTTATAAATTATTTAAATTGTTAAATTTATTATTTTCAAATAATAATGATAATACTTAGTTCTTGTGAACATAAATAAATTTTGTTAGAAATAGGATTTGTTATTTTTGAATTTAATGGTAGCTATATATGCATATACATAACTTGGTTTTTAAATTGATTTAAATTTGGATTTAGTGTTTTGAAATTTAAAAGAGTAAATACTTAAAATATTTGAATAATCTTTTATTAATAATTTGTTTTATTTTATTTCTCTTTAAACAAAAAAGGAAATTTATATATATACACATAAAAAGGAACGAATAAGTTAAAGGTTTTTATAAACAATTTAAATTAAATTAAAATACTTAAATTACAAGTGTAAGTTTCTTAAGACACTTAAATGACATGTGTTACGTTATAAAATAAACAAAGCGACAAATGTTAAAAATTAGAACAAGTGTCCTATTTGATTTTTCTTTTTTTTCTTTTATTTTAATTAAATCAAAAATCTACTTATATAAACACATTTATTCTCACCTTATTTTTTTTATTCTTCTTCAAAACTTGAGAAAATCTTCAGCCAACATTTAAAACAAGATCTGAAATCATCTTCTTCAAATAAAAAGCCAAGAATTTAAATTCTTTGATCATCTTCTTCAAACAGAAAACTCTGTTCAAATATAATCTACAATCCCCTCAAAAAAATCCAAATCAAAACCCAATATCTCCCTCTAACCAAATCAAACCAAAAACCATCTGAAATCATCCTCAAACCTGAAATGCAAATCAAGTATAACATGTGGCCTTTTCAATTTCATTAACCTAAAAGCAATTCTGCAACCCAAACCTGCATGCAACTGCAGGTTCATCCAAAAGCCTGCATTTTTTCTTTTACCTGGAAGCATGCATGCAATTGTTATCAGGAAGCAAAGCATTTTTGAAAACCAAGATGAAAGTTTTTTTAAAAAAAAGCAAGCAACTTAGTTTTAAGTTCAAATGCAAACTACTGCAACACAAGTTCAAAGCACCTTTCAGTTTCAAGCTTGTCAAAAACTAGGTTGCTCTGCTCATAAAAAGTCCTGGTGATAACATTTTTATATTAAATAAACTTAGTAAATATAGTTTCTTGATTTATTCCTGTGATAATCATGTTGAAGTGGATGAATATGATAGAATTCTCTTTATAAATGTTTGGGATTCTGAATGCATGTTTGGGTTGTGATGTGTTCTTGCCTGTTCTAGAATTCCAGGTTTAAATTCTTATCAAAATCATGATCTCATGTTCAAATCTTTGTTAAGGTTTAAAATTCAAACAAATATGGTTTTGAACATAAGTTAACGTTTAAAATTTTATTTAATATATAATAAAAATCTGTATTTTTTTCTGGAAATTCAAAAAAATATAGTGCATGTGTAATAATCTAAAAAATTCAAATACCATAATTTATATATTCAGGATTGTAATATGAATTCTTAAATCAAATGATGATTTTAAAACAAAAATCTTAATTTCTAGTATTAGGATTTAGGCTCTATCCTTGTTTGAACTGAGATTGATGTTTGAGCAATTTCTGGTGGTCCATTGTCTATGGAAGATTGAATTTCATCCTGAAGATGGAAGCATGATTGTGGTTTCAGGGAAAATTATGGGGAAGAGGATTTAAGCATTGTGGCGTTGGTGATTTTGAATTGAATATTTAAACCCTAGTTTTCTGTTCATCAGGAAATTTGGTCGACGGAAACTCTAAAAGTGATCGAGTTTTTCCAGATTCGACTTGGTGATAGATGGGGTGTGGAAGAAGTTGTAACGATCCCAGATTTTGACTGTGTTTGAATTTATAATTAATTTAATTTTTGAATAAAAAATTTGTGAAATAATAAGGAATTAATTGAAACTTAATTGGATATTTGAAAATAAATATATATATGTTAAAATACAAGATCATAAATATTGAAGTTAGAAATAAATATTTAAATTAGAAATAGAAGTTAATATATATACAATAAATTATAAAATATTGAGTACCACATTAGATAAAATCTAGATATCTATGAAACAAACAAACAAAACTTTATATTCAAGTGCAAACAAATAAAAAGATAAGTGTGAACACTTATAAAAACAAACAAAGATATATGTGAATGGGCTTGCAAAAGAAGAAAACAAAAAGAAGACAAAGAAAATAGGCAGCCTGTAGAGTAAGTAAATAAACAAATGAAGACAAGCATGTAGGTTGTAGACAAAGTAAACCTATGTATGAAATATTACAAAACCATAATACACATTAAGTTTAAAAGCAACCTGGCAAAAATAAAATAAACAATCCACCACAAAATCTTCTCAACACATACAAAAAAAAAAATCAGCCTGCATAAAGTTGTAAGTAATTAATGCAAGCATACAAAATAAGATTTGTAGCCACCAAGGATATCATCTAAGTCAATAAAACAAGAAAAACATCTCTGACCAAAACATTAACAAACCATTTTAGTACAAAAGAAATAATTAACAGGTACAACTATCCTTTTATATGTATATACCTATACACTTTCTCCTTATTTATCAACTTCTCCCCCTCAGTTCGATCATCAAAGGCTGAGAAAAATTTGAAGTAAACATCATCATCTATAAAAATCAAACAGAAACATCAACTTAAAAACAACTTGAATCAATTCAAATCAGAGATCAAAAGAGGAGCTTCAACTAGTAAAAAAAGTCAAGCCTGGTCTAACATTTCAAACTCTGCTCTGTTCTTCTTCTCAGACCAATGTGAGTAACATTTTGGATGATGCTTTGTTTATGCATACATAAGTGATAACTCTGTGTTTATAAATATATGTAAGTATGCATATTTGATATGTGTATCTGTAGTATTGCACATCTCTGTCCTTGTTCAAAACTTAAAAGTTTTGATCAAATTCCAAAACATTTTTTATATGTTCGATATAAATCCTTGGATTTCAAACAAAGTAAGTTTGTTTAAACATAGTTAAGTTTTAGAAATAAATTTCAATAAATTAAATCAATGCTTCTCTGAGAAATTGAAATGTACAGGCAACTTCAATTTTTGCCAAAAATTCAAACTTTTCAATTCACAAATTCAAGTGTATAACTAGAATCCTTACTGAAAGTTAGGATTTTTAAAATGAATATGGTGATTTTTAGTAAGGTAGTTTGAGAGCAGTTTGAAGATGTTTGCATTGGCTATTTTCATCGATTGCCAGTGGTAGGAGGCGATGGAGGTGTTGGGGTTGCTGGTGGGGGTGGTCAAGCCTACGGTAATGCCTGGAAAAATGGTCGGAGGTGGCGAAGATGATTGTGGCGTCGGCGGCATGAGGGTTAAGTTTGTAAACCTAGTTTTTGAGGGGAGAGGAAACTCGTTCACCACGGTCTCGTGCAAGCATCGAGTGGCTCGGGTTTTTGGTCACTGGTGGCTGTAGGGTTGATGAAGTGGAGACCGAAGTTTCGAGTCGCCTATTGGTCGGAGCGCCGAGAACGTATCGTTGATAGGTTTGGGAGGTGATGGGTTTAAATGTTTATAGGTTTCGAGTTTTGTCTCGAATTCGAATTTCGAGGCGACGGCGTAGATCTGATGGTCGGCGAAGGGTTTGTGGGTGGTTGTCGACTTGTTCGACGTAGCGATGTCGGCCGAAGGCGAATGGTGGTGTTGTGCACGTGTACGTCCTTGGTTGTGTCATGTGGTGGTTGGGTTTTGGGTTAACTCGGTGGTGATCTCGTGCATTTGGGGTTGATACTCAGGTTGAGCTCGAGTTTAGGGAGAAGGACTTGCTCCAGTTTTTGTTTTAAAACTTAAACATGTTCTGCTGTTTTGAGCAGCAGTTTGAACTCGAGTTTTAATCGAATAAATGGGAGATTGACTCCAAGTAGAGGGGTAATCGACTCGAAGCAAGTTTTGAGTTTTCTCGGGTCAGTTATTGTTTCAAGTTTCTTTTGTAAACCTGGCAGCAACTTGAGTTTTTGAACAATTTAAATAAAACTTAAATTTGAATAATAGATTTAAACAAAGTTTGAATGCAGTTGAAGTATGAATTCAATTTATCTTTGAATTCAAATCTGAAATAAAATGAAAGTTTTAAAAATATTTTAAAAAAATAGTTTTCAGGTTTAAATACCTGACAGTTTTAGATTTTTCAATTTAATTTAAAGTTTGAAAACATCATTTAAACAACGGTTTAAACTCAAAGTTAAGTTCAGGTTTCAAATGAAATTTTTGAATCTTAAAGTTTTAAAATGAAAATTTGATTTTTAAATCAAGATTTAAAATCAAGACTTTAAAACAAAGTTGTAAATTCAGTTTTTACATAGGTTTTGAGTGGAAAGTATATGAATTGTTTAAAACTTGAACTTACAAGTTAAATAATTAATGTATTTTAAAATCTGAATTTACATAGTTAAGTGGGTTAGTTTAAAAGCTTTTTCTTATATAAGTTTCATATATAAGTAATAAATGTTTTACATTTATTTTAAAAGTTTATAAATTGATATTTGAATTTGGTTAATGTTTAAATGGTAAATCATTTTGAATCTTAAATTCAAAATGGAATTCAAATTTAAATTCAAAAAAGGTAATGTTTTAAAATACACTTTAATATTTATTCAAATCATTAATAAAGAAATAAATTATCTTACAAATAATTAAAGGATGAAAAGGATTTAATTTATAAGATAATTAAGGAATGATAATTTATTTCATTTATAAATTAATGATTTAGATTAATTTATAATTAGACATTAATTTAAAAGTCATTAAGAAATGTTATTAGTTAATGAAGATAATTAACAAAGGATTTTTAAGTATTAATTAATGTGATAAATTTTAATAATTAATTAGATTTATTAATTAAGATAATCAATTGTAAATTTGTTAATTACTTAATGAAAGTAATTAAAGGGTTAATGACTAATTGTAATTTAAATTGGATATTTTGATTTATTTACTGATAAAGATTAATTGGTAATTAATGATATATTGGTATGAGATGATTGCTTAATGGCAAGTAATTAAAGGTTTAATTTCTTAAAATAATAAATTAAGGGATTAATTAATTAAGTAATTGGTTTAAAGGTTGGTTTAATTAATATGATTAATTAAGAAAAATTTAATTAATTAAAATATTTGATAAATTAATTTATATCAAATGATTTGTAATTAATAAATCAGGATTGGATAATAAATTCATAAGTAATTAATTTACTTGGAAATAAATTGAATTGATTAGGTTTAAACGATTAATTAATGCTGCATATGAATGATTCTATTGTATGAGATGCCTTGAATTGATTGTTCTATCTGATCTAAGATATTTTCTTCTGTGGATTGAGCTGTGTATAATTTATTCATTTATTTATATTTGTATATTATCAACTATATTTCTGTGTTTTGATCTGTAATGATTGAGTGATGTTGCACTACAGTGTTAAACCCTTGGACCACACTAATACACAAACAAATATGGATTTCACGAGGAAATCGATTAAGTCACAGATTTTTGAAATGATTTCTAAATAGACAATTTGAATTCAATGGTTTGGAAATGGAATTAGGTTAAATGTGACAAGCTTTTGAAAAGGAGTTTCAAAGATAAAATTTATTTTTGAATAACTTGATTACGCCTTGAAGTTTAAATGATTTGATTTAAATTTAAATTCAAACTGAATCCTATGATTTGAAACTAGAGATTAAAGATGTTATACGAGATATATATGAGTTAAACCATTTTAAATATATTAATTTGGGAATTTGAATTTAATTCAAAGGCTTTAACTCGTATAACTATAATTGAATTTTTCTGAAACGGAAACTATTTGTTTTCAAATAATAAAAGCTTTCACATAAGAAATAAACGTCCAATTTGTGTCAAAAAGGATTTCAAGTCTAAAATGGAAATAAATTTCCGAGTTATGGAAACGTTTTGAAAGCTATAAATTAAATCTTTAATTTAAAGATTTAATGAGTGAATCCAATTGGAATGGAAGTTGTTTTGAAAATCTGTAAACGGGTCTTCGTGAAACTGTGTGAACTTTGTGAAATAAATCTTTTTGTATAAAGATTTGAAATGGTAATTTGTTTAAACCATTTGTTTTGGGTAATAAGTTGTGATTAATTGAAATCCCATATCCATATGTTTTAAATGTTGCGCTCACTATTCGGTTTAGCCGGGAGAGGACCTTGTGTCATATAACCCATTCTGAATAGTTATACGTCGTTATGGATAGCATTTGAAGATCGGTGGTGAAGACCGGGTGTTTGTGTGAATGATAGGATAACCTATCGATTGACTCTGCACTAAGTTGCTTCGGTATAGAGTTCTCCCTAAGTGATGGGAAGTCCGATCGGGATTGTAAATACCCGGATTTGCAAGGGCTTCTTCGGAAGTGCCTTCAGTTCTGTTCGAGCCTGGGACAGACTTGTATGGTTGTATGTCTGACACTACACTTTGAGATATAAAGCAGATTTCTTTCAAATACATATCTGTTGGTGGCAGAGAATTTATTCTCTTAGCTTAACACCCTTCTCTGAGATGTACGAGCTCAGTGGTTATGTAGTTGAAGGTTATTAGCGATATACTATGGTAGTGTGACATGCTGAGTGCTATTGTGTGTTGATGATCATTTGTTGATCATTTGTGATCAAAGCATGGCTTCGGTATGAAGTGTAGCTTTGTGGACGAGACTGCATCAGGACCTCACAACCCGAAAATGGTCGAAACGGGAAAGATGCGGCAAGGATATGAGGGTCATGCCCTTTAGGGTGTGTCATTCCCTTCTGGTAAAGGGTGGTATCATGGTATGGAGCCCAGATATTTACCTATATGGTGGGCTTCAATCTCATTTTCTGTGTGGTTGTTGCTTTGTGGTTTAGAGGCGCCTCGGATAAAGGTCCCAAAGGACCAGGGAGTGGCATGCTCGAGAAGTAGTTACCTAGTTACAGAGGTAACCCAGCCTTGTGTTGGCAGAGATCCGTTTAGGTTCTCGGGACGTCCCGCCAGAGGCGTACCCATGGACAATGGGATGTTCCTTAGCCCGACCAATTTTTGGAAATCCAAACAAAACAATACGCGCCCAGTATGGTTTTAGTTGTATAACCTGCAATGGAATGTGGCGGTAACCTGCTATTGAACATGGTAGCTATAGTAGGCATACGATAATGGTCGTATGTTGGCTAAGATTAATATTACACTTTCAAAATGTTTTTCTGCACTTTGCACTTATAATAATAATATTAAGTGGTTTTTGCGTAGTAAGCATGTTTGACTATCATAAGAAGAAATCTCCTCCAATTCTGCGATTGCATAGTGTATGTGGCGGGAGGTCTTGTGGTAGTTTCATTTTCTAAAGGCATATCAGATTTCCTTTTATAGATCTTGTTTTATTTAAAAGATAAGCTTTTTTTGTTACTCACACCAATCCCAGACTGACATGGAGTTTATTGTTCCTTTCCTAAACTCTGGGTGCCCACAATTTTCCACACGGGTAGTCTAGAGTTGGGTTTTCAGATAGTCAGGTTTAGTGGATTATCTGGAGCTAGTCCAGTCTTTGGATATGGACGAGACTTGCTTGTCTAGGTGACGCGTGATGTTGGTTCGAGATAGCTTTGGATTGGAGCATTGGATTTGAAGATGGAGTTATTATTCCGCTGCTGGTGTTATCTATTTCTTTCCGCTGTGTCTTGTATCTCTGATGGTATTGATATATGTTGTATCATTCTGGTGTATCATATTATAACAGATTTTGTATCTGTCATTGTATCTGAATGTTATACATATTGATATTCTTTTCTTCCGCTGTGTTGTACTTAATCGTGTTATAAGCTCCGGCGACTCGGATTTGAACGGTCGAATCTACGGCATTCGAGTACGATGTAAAGTATGGATGTCGTTTTCGAACGCGAAAAATCCGTATCGCTACAGAAGTAGTGGCCGGAGGTGAAGCTTCTCTGGTGATCGGAGTTTGGTGATTGAGGCGATTTCCAGTTTCGACCATTTTTTCAGTTTTGAGCTTGAAAGCTCGTTTTTGATTTTGGGGTTCTGCAGTTTGTTTGATGGTCAGAATTAGGTTAGGAGGTGATCGCCGACTTGCGCGTGTGGTCGCAAGGGGTCGGAGTTGACGGCAGCGGTGGTGCAGGTGCATGATGATCATGATGTATCAGATGTTGATTTGGGGGAAGATGGGTACTCGTTTTTGTTCGGGTTATTTCGTGTTTTTGCTCGAAGCATGGGAGTGTTGGTCTCGAAGGAGTTGCGTTATGGGATCGGGTATTTTGTTGAGGCAGGTTTTTGTTAAACCTGACGGTACCTTAAATATTTAAATTAATTCAAAGGGATGTGTTACTCGAGATTACTCGAGTTTACTTTAGTGTTTGTTCGAGCTAGATTAGGATAGGCTCGAATAATTTAATCGTAGCTCGTGTTGGTTTTGTTCAGATTAGAAATCCTGTTATGATTTCTAAATTTAAACTGAATTTTAAAAGTATAAAGCAAAGATTTGAAATATGTTTTAAATCTAATTTTCAAATTATGGATTCAAGTTTAATTTGAATCATAGCTGGAAATGATTAAGTTTTTAAAATTCAAATTTGTTTAAATAACTTGAAAGGGGGTTAAGTGTTTAAAAATGTTTTTAAAAGAATTTGAATTTAAATTTGGAATTTGAAATGAAAAAAAATGTTTTAAATAGAGTTTAAACTGATTCAAATATAAATTTGAATCTTTGTTTTAAAATAAATTTAAGTTTTATAAATTTAAGTGTTTTAACAAATTTTAAATGTTTTGAATTTAAAAAAGAATTTGTTTAAAACTCTTGTAAAATTATTTTATAAGAGAAGTATTCTTTATCATGTAAATTTAAAGGTTTTAAATTGATTTTAAATTTTGTTGAAGATAAATTGAGTTTCATTTTAAAACTTGAATTTAAAATGAAATTTGAAATTAAATTTGGAAATGAATGGTTTCAAATGTATTTGTGAAATAATAATTTAATCATAGATAAGTAAAAAGGTTTTATCTTAAAGTTAAATTAGAATTTAATTATTTGTTATTCATTTAATTGTTAGGGTAATTAAATGGATAATTAATTTATTTTATAAATTAATGAAATGAATAATTACTTAAAGTAATTAAGGGTTTAAACTTAAAAGTTTAAGATTAATTATTCTCAGAATAATTAACTTGTAATTTATGAATCATTAGTTAAATAAGATTTGATTTTTAATTAATGATTAGTAATTAATTAATCAAGTAATAAAGGATTAATTAAGTTACAGTTAACACTTAATTAATTAAATAATTAGGGGTTAATTAATGGGCTATTAATGATTAATTAATTTGTAATTGATAATGATTAAAATAAGTTAATTACTTTAGGAAAAATAATTAATGAATTGTTAATAGTTAATGAGGTTATTAACTAAGGATTATTTAATAATTAATTGATGTGATTAATTTTTAATAATTAATTAGATTAATTAATTTAAAGATAATCATTTGTGTAAATTGTTAAGTATAATTACTTGTGGAAGTAATTAAGAAATTAATTACTCATTGTAATTAATTGAGCTTAATTTGATTAGATTAAGTTAATTAATTCAGTTTAATTAATTTAGAATAATCATTTGGTGATTCGTGAAGTATAATTACTTAATGTAATTAAACAAAGAGAAATTACTTAGGAAAGTAATTTATGGGTAATTACTGTATGTAATTAATTGAAGGTGATTTGTTGATGAAAGTAATTTCAGTATAATTACTTTGTGAATTAATCAAGAGATTAATTAGAGATAATTAATTAATGAGTGATTAATTTATTTTGTGAAGTAATTAAGGGTAGTTAATTACTGAATGGGGTTAATCAAAGGTGATTAACAATTACGGTTTAAGTAAAGATTAATTACCTAATGTAATTAATTTAAATAGAAAATGTAATTAGAAATCATTAATTATTATAACTAATAATGTAATTAAGAATTAGATTTATTTGGAAATAATTAATAAATAAAGGAATTAATTAATGTAATTAACTAAGGATCAATGTAATTAATTATGGTTAATTAATTAAGGAAACAATTAAAGATTAATTATTGTATTTGGTTAAGTATAATTAATTTGAGAAAATAATTAGTGGATAATTACTTGAATGTAATTAAAGGTTAATTAATAAGAGATGATTAATTAAAGTGAATATTTGGTTGATGATTAATTAATTGATTGATAATTAATTAATAATGGTATAAGCAAGTTTGGTAATGATGAAGAAATTAATTTAATTTACTTTAAATTAATTAGAAATGATGTAATTAATTTAATTCATTTTAAATTAATTATATTTGGTGTGATTATTAATCATTGCTTATATGAATGGATGATATTGGTTGCCTTGAATGGTTTGAGATCTCAGATATGAGATAAATAATGCTGTGTGATATGGATGCTTTGATTGCAATTGTGATGATAATATGAATTATCAATATGTGATGATAATGTAGATTATCTATTTGTGATTGATAATATGGATTATCTGTTGTGATGATAAAGATGATTATCTACTGTGAATATGTGAATCATCTATCTGTGTGTATATAGATAATTGAATTGTTTTAAACTTCTAAAACAACTTGGCCTTAAAAGATACGCTTTGGATTTCGATGAGACCGGGATCGGGTTTCTAGATTTGGATATCTGAAAACCGCATCGATCCAAATTAACGGTTGGTCGTGAATCTCAAGTGAAGAGTGGAGACTCGAGGTGTAAGGACTATTGGTTAGTATAACTCTGAGGGTGATTCCGAGATGAGTTTGACGAAGTAGTACTTTCAGATTCGAGATAAAGATTCAGAGTGCAAGGGGTATCATTGTTAACTCTGAGGGTGATTCCAAAATGAGTGTAACGAGATAATTCCTTCGGTTTCGTTCGAACCCGGAACGAACTTGTATGGATTGAATGCTTTCAGAACATCGTCAGGTGGACGATGAGCATTCTAAGAGATGTGTTCTCTAAAGGTAATCCTAGCCTCAAGCCTCATCAACCGGGAATGGCTAAAACAGGGGAGGTGCAGCAAGGCTAAGTGAGTCATGCCTAAGTAGGACGAGATTTTCCCCTGTCTAGAAGTCCCTTTTTATTTCGGTTGTGTGGGCGGTTGGAACGTACGCCAACTGCGGGGTTGTCTTGTTCGGGACTGTCCAGTAAGGGATGGTTTCGGTCTTGTATTGCAAGAGATTGGGAGTAATCCTTGGTACGTTGATCTAAGCCACGTACTGTGATGGGCGGTACCCCGGTAGCCCTGCCATTATATGGGATCCAAAATCCAATAAGTGCCAATGGTTTTGATTGTATTGCCCACTTTTGTGGCTAGTAGCTGGAATTTAATGAATGTAACAATTTCGGCTATTTCATATTTACTTGAAAACCCTAGACCTATTATAATATCACTGGATTTCCTATCAAATGTTTTGGTTAGCGTAAGTGAAAAACTTTTCCATGTTTATGTGTGGGAAGTCTTACGTGATACTTTTCTTTTCAAAGGTTTTTCAAAGTTAAGCAACTTTAACCTGTTACTCACACCAGACCCATGTTTGACCCAGTGTTTATCTCCTGTTTTCTTAAACTCTTGGGTACTCAAATTTTTACGGGTAGCCAAGGTATTCGGGTTTGCTTTGACGAAATGTGGAGGAGTAATGGAGCAGGGGGCTTCGGCGTTAGATATATAGTTTCCGTTGCGTGTTCTCTGTGTTGGTATCTCTTGTTTGAAATGTATAACTAGAAAGATGTTTATAACTGTCTAGTATGTGATGTATATGCTGTGTAACTTTGATTAGTGTTGTATACTATGTAATATTTATGTTATTGATATAATTTATTTGTTCCGCTGTTGAGATTCTGATGTTGTTTCTTCTTTCTTCTCTTTCTTTTCTCTTTTCTATTCCTTTCTTTCTTCGAGATAATGCGATTTTCTATGGTGAGAAAGTCAGGTTGTCACATTAAAATTCATAACCATTCAACTTATAGAAGTTGTAGAGCATTGTGGATTAAACCATGTGCACATGTACATGAACACATATATATACACATATATACATATATACTAAATATATAAACATTTAAGGTATTATAAACAACTCCTTCTCACTTAAGAAACCGACCCTTACCATCAAACATCACATCTATGAAAGCACATGGCTTGATATGACTTGGCTGAGCTAGGAGTTGATGGAGGGAACATAGCCGAGCTAAGGTGGTGGTGGAAGGAGTTAGCCATGCATAGGGTAATGATGGAAGGAGGTGGTGCATATGGTGGTGGAGTAAAAATCTAAGCTAATATCACATATAGTCACCATCAAATATCAAATCAAAGAGGCACATGTCCTTGCCCCTCCATGATGTAGTCATGGCCGTATCTAGGAGAAGGTGGTCGGCTCATGGTGATGGGAGGAGGAGGGGGCATGATGATGTGTGGGGATGTAAGGAGGAGATGTTTACACTCTACTATTTGCCTATAAATACAACTTTACTTCTTTACTCCATTCATTCATCTTCTTCTTTATTTTTCTAAAATCTTCCTCGACATTTTAATGGTTTCCATCTAAGAGAAAATATAACGAAAATTATATCAAATTATATCTAAATTATACTGTGTGTACAGCACTTCAAAACTCACCCACACCCTTCCTCTTTCTTTTCAAACCCACAGTCAACTACCCTAGTTGAGCCTGCCACCCTTACAAACCAAGGCCGTGAACCCCTACCCCTTCACTAGCAAGGCCAAGCCCTATAGGAGCTTTGGGATGAGTGTTCGTGAGCTTCGATTTGAATTAGAGAAGATAATTGATTTTGCAGTTAATCGTCTTATTCCAAGGTGAGAAAACTCTTTTTAATATATATATGTGTGTGTGTGTGTGTGATGATATGAAATGATTACGATGGATGCTTATTTATATGATATTCATCAAGTATTGATTATTGAATATGGCTGGTTAACAAGTCAGGTTAAACACCCGTCGATATTACACAAGGAAATCACTTTTCGAATCAAGTTATAAAAGTAAATATGGAATCATTAAAACCCTTGAAAATAACTAGAATTCTTTTATAAATGTTTTATAATCATTTGAACTTGTCTCGACAAATTTTAAATGAAAATGAAAAATCAAGTCAAAACTAGGCGCGTCGCATAACGGTAGTTCGCGGTTTCACGCCGTAGAATTCAAATTAGTGTATAAAGTGAAATATAGTTTGGAATTCTCCGTAGTAAGAATTTTCTAGACTATTAGATCCATAGTTTTCAATCAAAAAATAAAATCAAGTTTTCATCTTATAGATTTTCAAATAAGTCCAAAACAACTTTTCCAAAATATCACGTTTTGCAGCTTAATGACCAACGTTTAAAAATGATTTAAAATGGTTGTTTTAAACCTTTAAATTAAAAAATAAATCTTTCAATTTTTTTAAAAGATATTTGAGTTATATATATAAATTTCCAAATGATATAAAATGTCATTTTAATCAATATAGCTTTTAAAAACACCTTAACTTTTAAAATTTGATTTCAAACTTCACAATTCTTTTCCGTACTTTTAGAAATGTTTTTATAATAAATAAATAAGTGTTTGAATAATGATTTAAAGGTTTTATAATTTATACAAAGAAGTTTAAATAAATTAATTTGAAGAAAAGTTGTTATAAGCAAATGATTTAATCTTGGCTCTAATAAACCCACGAGTACACTTGATTTTTCTATTCGTGAGATCTGGTTGAGGCGCTTAAAAAAGGATATGTTCTGAAGTAACAGTGTCCTGGCTCACCTAACCTCCCCTAAATGAGGGATAGATAAGATCGAAATGTCAGAAATAAGTTAAGTATAAAAGATTACACTTTTCAAATTTAAACAACTTGGATCATATAGAAATAATCTTCCTATACTTGGTGTTAAATTCCTAGAAGTGAACTCGTACTATTCATGTAATTTAAAAGGTGATTTCACCATTATTCTGCCTATAGTACCCATTGGATACGAAAACTAAAATTGAGTAAAAGCAGTATAATTTCTATTAGACCCTATTTTTCTAAATAATGTATTCTAAAATAATTTAGGAAAATGATTTAGTAAATTTTCATAAGGCGATTTAATGAATTCCATATATATTGAAAAATGGTTTTCAAAATAATAGAAATCACTAAAAGATATCTTAGGTAAAAAGAAATCAAAAAAATGGAATGTTTATTATCCACCCACTTAACGTCTTTTTATCAATGATTGGTCCGTCGAAACCAGAGTCGGATTTCCGTAATCCCTATTTGAATCCCACTTTGAACCAATTTACGCATTTGAAAGTGAAGAATATATATTGAAGACCATGATTTAAAAGATAGGAGATCTTCATTTCAGAAGGACTACTTGTTGATAATCTCTGGGTAGCTCCTAAGATTAAAAAAATAGCAGGGGCCTTCGTTCTGGAAATCTCCATAACACAAGGACTATTCGCTACTAATCCTAGTGATAGTTCCCAACAAGATGTGGTAGGAAAGTGCGTTCGGTTTGTCCTGTTCCTAGACAACTAGTATGAATGAATGTCTAACTTTGCATTTCTAGATCATATTGACTAATCTTTATGAACATGTCATCTGTCTGGTGGCGGAGAAGGCAACTTCTCTTAGCTTAACACTCTTTTCCTAGACGTACGATCTCAGGAGTTATACGTTTGTAGAAATTAGTTGTGTGATTTTGAAATGGAAAGTGGCATTCAAAATGGAAGATGTGTTATGAAAAAAAGTTAACTGTTGCCTCAAAGCCTTACATCCGAAAATAGTGAAACAAATGATGCTTTAAGGCTAAGTGGCTCACAAGTAAATCAGTGTTTGAAATCACCTTCTAAATCTATAAAATTTCTACCCGTTATAATGTTGGATTTAAATTATGTGGTGTATGCTTGGGATCTCGGATAGGTCGGTAATGGCTGGATGATGTAATACCTGGTGCTATTTGTGCAATTTTTGAATAGGCCGGTCTTAATTCGCATGACAAACAACATAGGGCCTCAGATGCATTCCTCTAGAAATGCATTGTATAGAAGGTAGTCCCTTATGTCGCTATTCGGCTGGAAATCCAATACCCAATAAGTGTCGTATGGACTTAGTTGTTTAAATACTAAAATGTGAGATGCAAGCATTTCAACTAAAATTTGTAATCTTATTTAAAATGTTTTCAAAAGAATGTCATTAAAAATAATATTTCAAAATTTTGCTTATCAAAGATTTTGGTTACCATAAGGCAAAAATCCATTCCTTGTTTATATGCGACGTGGTCTTATCAGATACGCTTTTGTTTTCAAAACATCCGTATTTTGGTTTCTCCACCAGTCTCATAACTGACGTGGAGTTTATTTTTCCTTTCCCTTAAAATCTAGGTGCCCTATTTTTTGAGAAGTCAATTGGTTAGGTAGCTTGGAGTGTTTTGGAAGGAGCCCGGAGTATGAAGACTAGAGGGTCCTTTATCTACAGTTATCTATTCTCAACTTTCCGCTGTATTGTGTATCATGTATTTTGTATCAACCAGCCCATACAAGGATATGTAGTAATAAATATCCTTGAATAGGTTAGTAGATATCATAACTCTGATGAATCACTTTGTGTGATTATATATACTTTTCACCTGTATAATTATGTTGTTTAATGCAATGTGAGATTCTATTTTTATTCTACTTCCTACCTTTATTTCTTATAAACCCCTAATTGTCTATCTTTTTTGCACTTGAATTTGTGGCACTTGAATACCGTGGATGTATTATTGTCGATCTTCAAGGGTCAAAAAGGTGGGTCGTCACAGCAGGTATTAGAGCCTAGGTTAGTGAGTACCTAAACCTTGACGGGGTCAACTCATTAGAGATAGGGTTAGTAATATCTAGAATGAGGTTAGTCAACGAGAGAGCTTATCTATCGAAGTAAATCCATCCAAAATCGTATAAAAGCTTAATACCCATTTCCTAAGACAATCTCGCATGTATGTTCAGAGGTGTCTCTTAACTTAGGTAGTAAGAAATAAGCAATTGTAGAGGACGAGGAAGGGGCAGCAGCACCACGACAAACACTATTGGTCATAATGATGTGGTTGTCAAAGAAGTAGTAATTCCAGTACGGCCTTAAATAAATTCGCTACACTTTGCAAGAACTATACTAACTTGAGTTGGAAACCATTCCAAGGAACCGAGTCTACTGTTAAAGTACAAGCATGGCTCCGCTCTTTTGAGCGGATATTCAATGGATTGAATGTAGGGGAAGAGAAAAAGAGATTCTTGGCTTCTTGGAAGTTGCAAGAAGGAGCACTTGCAATGGTATGGATCGATCACTTTGAATGACTCTGAAGACAACTTCTTATGGACTAGATTAAGAAAGTATTCGAGAAGCATTATATACCTACATCTGGAAAATCTTATCTTTACATATTTTCATGGACTTAAGACAAAAGGGTATGTTTATGGATGAGTATTCAAATGAATTCACTAAGTTATCTTGTTTTGATCTGGGACTAATTGACACGCCCTTGAAGAAGAATGTAATGTTTATTGCGGAGATGAAAGAGCAATATTAGGAACAAATGACTGGCCATATGAAGGGAACCTTTATGGATCTACTAGATATGAGTTTCTGGTTGAAGCATTAGGAAAAGTAAATCTTGTGGTAGCCCAACGAAATTGCAACAATCAGAACAAGAGGAAGAAGTCATGGTAGGGAAATAATGGTGGAGGGTCCCAAGAGAATCGTTATAAGGATATTGTTTATTTCAATTTCCATAAGAAAGTTCATTTCTTAACTCAGTATAGGAATCCCAAGATGCCAAAGCAAGAAAAGGTTTCTCCTATTGTACATAAAAGTCTTTGTTACCATTGCCATCAGTTAGGTCCCTAGAAGAACAAGTGCCTTTTGATGAAGAAAGGAGAACAGATTAAGGTCTACGCTATAAAAGGCGAGCCTTCGACCACTAAAGACATAAAGGGCAAGGGAGTGCTAGAAAGTAATATATGAATTTGACGCAGCGGATAATTCGAAACAAACTTCAATCGGTGAAAGTAGCGATCGATGGAATGAAGATACCGAAGTGCCCAAATTCGTTGATCCGAAGATACCAAATTCTAGCTATCTCAAACACGTTGATAGCGCACTATACCGTGTTCAAAGATCTACGATTCTTCGTACGTTGATCTAGCGCACTAGATTCCGTGAATCGGCTTCAACAAACGTGGATTCGAGCGCACTCGAATGACGTAAGTGGAGATAGGAGATTACACTTAACTACCAATTGGAGAAGAAAGCACAAATTCGAGGATGAATTTTTCTCAACCAGGGGAGGATGATGCAGCTAAGGCCAGAGAAGAAATGAGTATGTTTAACATTGAATTTGTACATTCTTCTCCATCTGATTGTTTACCTCCATAATATGGAACAAGATGTTTAACATTGAACACGTCAGACGTGTAAACATCTTCTGGCAGCTTCAACTTATAAGCATTTTCATTAATTTTCTTCACGATTTCAATTGGACCAATTTTCCGCTCCTTCAACTTGTTATAAGCACCCACCGGAAAACGATCCTTCGTCAATACTGCGTAAACCAAATCACCTTCCTTAAATTCAACACTCCGCCGTTTCAAATCAGTAGCCCGCTTATACTTCTCATTTGACTTTTCTAATCGTTCTTGAACGATTTTATGACATTCAGTCAGCTCACCAACAAAATCAGCAGCTCGTTTAACTGTCCCCTTCGGTTGTGGTACCACTGCCAAATCCAACGGTCCCCTGGGTAAATTTGAATATACAATCTGAAATGGACTGAATCCCGTACTACGATTCACTGCATGATTATGAGCAAACTCTGCTTGGCATAACTTCATGTCCCAACTTCTCAAATTATCCTGTACAAGACATCGCAACAAATTTCCCAATGACCTGTTTACAACTTCTGTCTATCCATCAGTTTGCGGATGATAAGCACTACTAAATTTCAGCTTCGTTCCCACCATCTTCCACAAACTTAACCAAAAGTGACTCAGAAAACGAGTATCCCGATCAGAAACAATAGATTCTGGCAGTCCATGGAGTCGATAAATTTCTTTGAAAAATAACTGAGCAACACGAACAGCATCCGTCGTCTTCTTGCAAGCAATAAAATGTGCCATTTTAGAAAATCTGTCAACCACTACATATATAGAATCATTACCACGCTGCGTTCTCGGCAATCCCAATACAAAGTCCATACTCACATCAACCCATGGTCTAGCCGGTACAGGCAACGGCATATATAACCCAACATTGGTCGCGGTTCCTTTCGAAACTTGGCAAATATGACATCGCTCCACAAACCTTTCGACTTCTTTCCTCATCGACGGCCAAAAGTAAGATTGAGAAATCAACTGCAACGTACGATCTCTACCCACATGGCCTTCTTCATGCAACTCCTTGATAATTTTCATTCTCAAGCTGCTCTCGGGAATACATAACCGATTTCCTTTAAACAAAAATCCATCAATCATCATAAATTCATCAGTACTCCCTTCCTTCACTTTCTCAACGTATTTCACAAAGTAATGATCTTCTTCAATCATCTCTGGCAGTAATTCAAAACCCGTCACTTCAACCTTCAATGTTGTTAACAAATGACTCCTTCTACTCAAAGCATCAGCTACCCGATTCGTCACCCCAGATTTGTGCTTAACAACAAAGGTAAACTGCTGTAAATACGCGATCCATGACGCATGTCTCGCTGAAATCTTGTCCTGCCCCTGCAAATGCTTCAACGCCTCATGATCAGTGTACAGAACAAACTCCTTCTGAAATAGATAATGTCTCCAATGTTTAATCGTTTGCACCACAGCATAGAATTCAACGTCATATGTGCTGTATCTCATCTTCGCCCCTGACAACTTCTTACTGAAATATGCAATAGGTCTCCCCTGCTGACTCAACACCCCTCTGATCCCCACCTTTGATGCATCAGTATGTAGCTCAAACAACAACTGAAAATTAGGTAGAACAAGAATTGGTGCTGTCGTCAACAGTTCTTTAATTCGTTCAAAAGCAACTCCCGCTTCCTCTGACCATACAAACTGTTTTCCCTTCATGCAATCAGTAACTGGAGCCATCACGCTACTGAAGTGTGGAATAAACCTTCGGTAGAATGGTGCCAATCCATGAAAACTTCTAACTTCAGTGATAGTTCTCGGTTGTGGCCAATTTCTAATAGCTTCAACTTTACTCTGGTCCACTTGGATTCCCTTCTCAGATACAACATATCCCAAAAATAACACACTTCTCGTCATGAACACACATTTCTTCGTGGCTGCATAAAATTGTTCCTTACGAAGAATAATCAATACTTCCCTCAAATGTAGAACATGCTCCTCCATACTCCCGCTATATATCAGAATATCATCGAAATAAACCACCACGAACTTCCCAATGAATGGTCTAAAGATTTGATTCATCACCCGCATGAATGTACTAGGTGCATTGGATAAACCAAATGGCATTACCAACCATTCGTATAACCCCTCTCTTGTCTTGAAAGTTGTCTTCCATTCGTCTCCCGGTCTAATTCGAATCTGATGATAACCACTCTTCAAATCAATCTTCGAAAATATAGTTGCCCCACTCAACTGGTCTAACAAATCATCCAACCTCGGCATAGGAAATCTGTAACGAACAGTAATCTTGTTCAAAGCTCTACTATCGGTACACATTCTCCATGTTCCATCCTTCTTCGGCACCAACAAAGCTGGTACTGCACAAGGACTCAAGCTTTCCTGAACACGTCCCTGCTCAAGTAACTCTTCCACCTGCCTTCGTAACTCCTCATGTTCCTTCGGACTCATTCGATAATGTGGTCGATGTGGTAACACTGCTCCTGGAACAAGATCAATTTGATGTTGAATGTCTCTCAATGGTGGTAACTCCTTAGGCAACTCCTCTGGAAATACATCTTCAAACTCTTTCAAAACTGGCTTTGCTTCTTCAGGAATTTCAACCTCTTCGCTGCTCCCTCTCCCAATCAACAAAAAGACTTCAGGTTCCTCTTCAACTTCTTTAACAAACTCCTTTAAAGTCAACAGAGTTTTCAATTCCTCAATCTCCTCTAGCTTGCTTTCCTTCTGTTGCTGCTTCTTGGGAACCAAAATAATTTTAGTACCCTCGAACATGAAACTGTAGCTATTGGCACGACCATCATGTTGAACTGATCTATCAAACTGCCACGGTCTGCCCAACAACAGATGACATACGTCCATGTCTACAATGTCACACCAAATTTCATCTTCGTACTTCTTCCCAATGGAAAAATTCACACAAGCCCTTCGACACACCTTCACTTCACCACCCTTCCTTAACCATGCTAACTTGTACGGTTTAGGATGTTTCTCAGTTTTCAAGTTCAATTTCTTCACGGCCTCGGTAGAAATAATATTATCGCAACTTCCAGCATCAATAACGAACTTGCAAACTTTTCCCAGAATAGTGCATGTGGACTGAAATATGTTACTTCTCAACCAACTACAATCCTCCTCTTGCTTTGGTGTAAGACATGACCTCCTCATCATAAGATTACAACCTTCATCTCCAGACAATTCTTCTTCCTCCTCAACATAAGGTGTATTTGAACATTCTGCCTTCTCATCATCATCCTCAATCTCAGCAACCATTGCTCTCTTCTTCGGCTTCGGACATTCATTGCTTTTGTGACCCAACTCCTGACAATTATAACATTTGAAACCACTTTTAACCTTCGCCTTCTCAGCCTCCTTCACCACTGGCTTATTGACAGGTTTAGGTACATTAGAACCTCCACTAACACCCCTTGCTTGATTATTGGAATTAGTAAACACACCACCTCCACGCCTTCCTTGCTTCTCCCAAGCTAACGCTTTCTGATGTGCCTCTGCCACTGATCTAGGATCAAACATATTAACCATATCCTGGATCTGCATTCTCAATCCCCCAATGAATCTAGCAGTTAGCTGTTCTTCCGTTTCCATAATATCATTCCTGGCAATGAGTTGGTAAAATTCATCAGCATAATCACTAACAGACTTCGTCCCTTGCCTCAGATTCTGCAACCTCTGGTACATAAGTGATTGATAATTGTATGGTAAGAATGTAGCTCGCATCAATTTCCTCATCTTCTCCCAAGATTCTATCTTTGACTTCCCCATTCTCTCCCTGGTAAGTTTAGTTTGCTGCCACCACGCCAAAGCTCTCCCCCTCAACCTAGTAGCAACCAACTTCACCTTTCTATTCTCAGGAACCTCCTTGAAATCAAAGATCTCTTCAACATTAGATAACCAATCAAGAAATTCTTCAGCTACCATCCCTCCTTTAAATTCTGGAATTTCCATCTTCATACCCGATTCCCATCGACGATCCTCTTCAACATCCCGAAATGAATTTCGAACTTGGTCTCGATCTCGATAATGAATACTAGCTCTATCACCCTCTTCATCAAAATCAATAGTACGCCTACATCGATCTCGACCATTATCATCCCTCCGTTCATGCATGCTTCTTTGACTATGTCTCTCTTCCTCTCTATATGTTTCATTGTCAAATTCACGGCGACTTCTTCTCTCTTCATGTGCATAGTCATGATGATCTCTTCGTGATGAAATTGACGTTTCTCTTCTATCTCTACAAGAATGTGGTGATACCCTCCTCGCTTCCGTAACCGATGGCGAAACTCGGTTTCCTCCATGGTTCGAGTTCGGTGATCTCCTCCTTTGATTCAAATCATTCATCAATTTCTCCAACTTCCCAATGCCTTCATCAAATTTCTCATTAATACGTTGTTCCATAAGCTCGGCTTCTTCTCTTCGATACAATGCTTCAACATTTTGATGACGGTTAGCTCTTCTTGGCGGCATGATTGAATCAACACAACACTTCACAAAACAACAATAAGTCACGGCTCAACCTTAAACTTCAAACAACAATGCTCGGCTCAATCTTATCTCGGCTTGATCTTCACGACTTAACTTGGCTCGGCTACAACTTAGATCGGCCTCAATACTTCAAACACTTGGCACGCAAAAATCTCCTCACAAATTCAAACACTCTTCAACACTTGATTCAAAATGCTGTAGATCAAATACTCCAAACTTGTTGCAACATCAAGATGAACACAACGAACACAACTTCAAACTTCAACTTCAAATACTTGGATCCAAGAATCAACTTAGCTATGATTGGCTAAGTATGGCTCTGATACCAATAATGACGCAACGGATAATTCGAAACAAACTTCAATCGGTGAAAGTAGCGATCGATGGAATGAAGATACCGAAGTGCCCAAATTCGTTGATCCGAAGATACCGAATTCTAGCTATCTCAAACACGTTGATAGCGCACTATACCGTGTTCAAAGATCTACGATTCTTCGTACGCTGATCTAGCGCACTAGATTCCGTGAATCGGCTTCAACAAACGTGGATTCGAGCGCACTCGAATGACGTAAGTGGAGATAGGAGATTACACTCAACTACCAATTAGAGAAGAAAGCACAAAGCAATCAACAAGAAATTTTATTTCAAAATCAACTACTAACAATGTACAACGCACCCCTATTTATAGCGTTTCCTCAGCCTGAGCCTTAAGTCGTATACGACTCATACCCTACGACTCACGACTCATCTTCCCCTACGACTCACGACTCATCTTCCCCTACGACTCACGACTCATCTTGAGTCGGTAGCGACTCATTGGCAGTAGACGACCCCACTACATACGACTCAATACATGACCTAGGAAAAAAATACAATCAGTACAACATTTACGACTTTAAAATGCCACGACTCAATAGAACAACACACGACTCAAAACAATTACCTTACAACATGACTCAACCGACTCATCAATTGACCGACTCAACACACATACTCATATTTCAACAGAACACATAGCGGCATTACTCCTTACCGACTCAATCAGGACGACTCATCATGAGTCGTATCTCGTTGTCTCGGCACAGCCTCCTTCTGATATCCAGTTAGCTCGAAAGCGACTCATGCTTCCATTGACTCGTGAACGACTCAAGTCCGATACCTCCCCCATTCGACCTATGTTTATCACTTCCCCCTGTAACTCCTTAGGTCGGAAACGACTCAAGTTTTCAATGAGTCGTGGACGACTCATCAAACTACACCACAAACTCATGCTTTCAGGAATTAAAGATTGCACAATTTCTTCTCTGGCCTTAGCTGCATCAGAATTAATGATATTTCAATTAGAGTTCTATTTGATACTGGAGCTTCCCATAGTTTTATTTCTAAGAAGTTGGTCGATAAGTTAAACCTTACCCTAGAAATAGTGGAAATCATCTCCTCATATCTAATCCCATAAGTGGTACAACCAATATCTGATGTCCCATGAAAACGTAAGAGTTTCCTACCAAACCCATCTATTCTTTTTCAACCTATTCGTCCTTAATTTCATTAGGTTTGACATTTCACTCAGAATGGATTGGCTATCCAAGTACAGAACTATTCTAGACTACAACAATCATGTAGTCATATTAGAAACCACAACCATAAGAACGTTGGACAAAATAAAATGTGATGGACCTAGTCCAATAAGAGACAACTTTATGTATGCATTAGATTCATCTCAAATGGACTTAAAAAGGATATCTATCATTAAAGACTTTCAAGATATTTTCGAGGAAGTAAAGAGTTTGCCCCTGCATTGGGAAATAGGAATTGACTTAATCCTTGATGTTAGACCAATTATACACCTTATTCATAGGATGGCTCCAAAGGAAAAAGTTAAGTTGGCAAACCGAACCGATGAATTGTTAAAGAAGTGACTAATAAGACCAAGTTGCTCAAGTTGGGGTGCACCTGTAGTTTTTGTAGCAATGTCAGACGGTTTCTTAGACTTTGTGTAGACTACCAAGACCCAAATAAGAAAACGATTAAAAACAAGTATCCTTTATCCCGCATAAACGGATTGTTTGATTAATTACATGGTTCTTAGGTATTCTCAAAGATGTACCTAGCTACATGATTCCGTCAACTAAGAATAACAGAAGACCGCATTCCTTTTCTGCATTCCGAGGGCCCAAGAGTTTATATGAATGGTTAGTTTTTCCGTTCGGGCTAAGCAATGCACCTACCTATTCCGTAAGCATTATGAACATAGTATTTAGAGTTGTACTCGATAAATTCATGTTAATCTTTGTTGATGACATTCTTATATATTCAAAGAATGAACACGAAAGACATCTGGAGATCGTGTTGGAGATATTGAGGAGGAATGTACTGAAAGCAAAGTTCTAAAAATGTCATTTCTAGAAAAAAAGAAGTGAGAATCCTAGGACATATTGTGTCAGGAGATGGGGTTTCAGTAGACCCGGGGAAAATTTCAGCTATACAGAATTGAAGGCAACCACAGAGTCCAAAGGACATCCGCAACTTCTTTAAATTAGCTGGATTTTATTGAAGATTTATCCATGATTTCTCTAAACTTTCTTCTTACTTGACAAACTCACTATGAAGGATGCTAAGTTTGAGTGGATGTAGAAATGTGAAGAAGCATTTTAGAAACTTAAGAAGAGGTTAACCACTGCTCTTGTGTTAGTTATTGCTAATGAAAGTGGCGGTTTTACTATTTATATTGTTACCTGTGGAGAAGGAGTTGGTAAAGTCTTACTACAACATGGAAAGGCCATCGCTTATGCTAGTAGATAACTAAAGATCCATGAAAGAAATTATGCGATACATGACTTGGAGTTATTAGCCGTGATGTTTGCACTAAAATATGGAGACATTATTTGCTGGGTGAAAAGATTGATCTCTTCACGGATCACAAACCTTTGAAATACCTTTTCACTCAGAAGGATTTAAGTATGAGGCAACAACGTTGATTAGAATTCCTTGTATCATATGATTTGGATATTCTATATACATCAAGAAAAGCCAATGTTGTGGCAGACGCGCTAAGCAGAAAGCATGCTATTATTGCTTATTTAGTAGTGCATCCAACGTTGATTTATCACATCAATGAGAATCAGCTCGAGGATCTAAATATTGCAAGAATAGCCAAGGAAGTGGAGGATAATGAATTACCAGGAAGATGGTTAGGATTCAAAGTGGACGAGCAAGGAATTCTAAGGATGAATGGAAGGTTATATGTTCCCAATGTCGATGGGAGTAAACAAGAAGCTTTAACAAAATGTCATAATTCCTCACTCGCAATATATCCTAGAGTTACTAAAATGTATAGAGACATGACGAAGACTTTCTGTTGGGAGGGTATAAAGAGAGACATTTCCATCCATGTGAGTAGATGTGCAAATTATCAGCAGATAAAGAGTTACAAACAAAAGATTGCCGGACTACTACAACCACTTGAGATACCAAAGTGGAAATGAGACCAGATATCCATGGACTTTATCGATGGCTTTCCTCGATCAAGAAAAGGATTGAAGGCATTTGGGTTATCATAGACAGATTAAGTAAAAGCGCACATTTCATCCTAGAAAAACCCACATGAATAGCTCCAAGCATGGCAGAGATATATATGAGGGAGATTGTCAGACTACATGGAGATCCTACTAGCATCATAAGTGATCGAGACCCAATCTTTACCAGTCAGTTCTGGGATGCCTTATAGACAGTTTTTGGAATGAAGCTTGATGTAAGTACCTTATACCATCTCCAAACTGATGGGCAAACAGAGAGAGTCAATAGGGTGTTGAAAGATCTTTTGAGAGCATGTGTATTGGACTTTGGAGGTTCCTGAGAAAACTAACTCACAATAATAGCTATCAACCTAGCATAAATATGGCACCTTATGGAGCCTTGTATGGTCGTCTGTGCAGATCCCCAGCATGTTGGATCGAAACAAGAGATCGGTTGGTACTTGGCCCCAACACGATTTAGAAACTGTAGAGAAAATAGACATGATTAGAAAGGATTTAAAGGAGGCGTGGAGTAAAAAGAAGAGTTATGCTGATCGAAGGCATAGAAATTTGAATTCTCAGTTGGAGACTTAGCATTTTTGAAGATCTCTCCGATGAAGGGAGTGGTAAGATTTGGAAGAATTGGTTAGCTGGCTCCTTGATATATTGGACCTTTTCCTATTCTTAAGAAAATCGGCACATTAGCCTATCATGTAGAACTACTAGAAGGATTGTCAGGCATACACAATGTTTTCCACATATCTCATTTACGTAAGCATGTGTATGATCCAGACCACGTCATAGAGACGGCTCCCTAGGAAGACATGAAGTAGAACCAAATTTAACCGACATCGGACAACCCAATCGAATCATGAATCATGACAATAAAAGATTACGGAGATAGGTTGTGTAGTCAGTTAAAGTAAAAAAATGGAGCGACGATGCTAATGTTTGTACATGGAAAATGGAGGATAGAATGAAGAAAGCTTGTCTCGAGTTTGGGATGGATGAATATATTGTATCGATATAGTGTACCCACCACCTGTGGGGTGGTCACTTATCATATCTTATATATATTTTATCATATATGTTATTACTCTTGAGTTATCTTCTTCTCATCTTCAATTTTGAGGACAAAATTCTGCTATGGAGGGGAGTCTGTTGTGATAACCTGGATTTCGGACATTTGGTAATTGGATACTTAACTGATCTTAACTATTGAAACACTGATTTATAAGTTGAAAAAATAATTCTGATAATAAATATTTATATCGGGATAAACATTTATTTGATAATCTTCCTTTATAATCATTTAAAATGTGCCAAAACTTATTCTCATTCAAAATAAATAATATGTATTTATTTATGTAAAATATAAATAAGTAGACTGTTAAATAATTTTAATTTGAAATTCAAAATTAAAATATATTAAAAATAAATTGGTTCTAAAATGTAACGACCCGGAATTTTGGGTCGCTAAAATTTAACATTTAATTCATTTTAAATGTTGGATATGGATTCTAATTTGAATCTTGATAATAGAAGACTATGGTTGAGTTAATAAGATGAGTTATAGTTTCAAAATATGGTGATTCCATTTGAATTGGAGTAATAATAATAATAATAATTATTAGAACTGAGAATAAATTGGAAATTGAATGGGAATTTGTTATAAAATTGATGTTTAAATGCATTTTTAAGTTCCATAGGTTATAAATGATATTGTTAGATTTTTGGAAGAATTTAGAAGTTAATAGATTATTATTTGGAATTTTATATTAATTTAGGAATGAATTTAATATTATTAAATATTGCAATTAATCCGATTTAGGTCCGGAATAAGCCAGAATGATTTTTAATGTGTTTATAAATTTTATATGAATTATTGTTAAGCTAATAAAATTTTAAAAGTGGAAGTTTTGAGTGATTTCGATAATTTCGAAAATTGCTTAATTTAATAGACGAGTTAAAATAGCCTTCTGGGGCACAGTCTCGGAATTCGACGAAACCAGTTTCATTGGATCCGTAATAGTTAGTTATTATCGGATTTCAATTTTCGTAGCAATCGGAGTTGTCGTTTGACCCCGGCAGCTCGAAACGCATCGAAATCGTTTTAATCGGTTTAATTTGAAATTGATCGTTTTATTCCGTAACTCGTGCATACGATCGAATTAGCTTACGAAACCTATTCCATTGTGTCCGGAATGCGGGAAAACCCCAGGATAGCCTGTTGGAACGTGAGTTTTGGAGTTCGTTTGCAAATGTTCATTAGAATTGATTTTAATATTAAAATAATATAATTAAAGGTTTATATATATACTTAGAATTAAGGCCGAAACCCTAATTTGCCTTCAGAGCCGCCGTTGTTTCTTTCAATGGCTGACGTGCTCTCGCAATTCTTCCTCTTTTCCTCTCGATCTAGGCCTTAATTTCAAAAACTTCCTGAATGAAAATCGTAGGGCTCGAGAAGCTCTACATAACCAACGGGTATGATGGGATTTGGCGAAGTGGATGAGTGGTTAGGGGTGTTCGAACGAGGGCCGTTCGTAGGCGTTTTCTGGTGAGCAGGGAGGGCCGAGTGCCTTGGGATCTGGGGCGTGGGTGGAGGAAGGAAGAGGCTTCGTTGTGACATGGGTTGATCGACTTCTAGACAACCGTAGAGGTGGCGGCTCGAAGCCCTTGTTTGCGTGAATGGGTTGTTTGTACTTGTGGTTTGCGTTCGAGAAGATGAAAGGGGAGATGCTGGTGCGGCCTTCTTTGTTTTTGCACGTGCCAGTTTGTTTTGGGGTAATTATTATAAGAAGAAAATGGTTTTATAAATTTATATTCAAAAACTTCAAAATCGAATAATAAATTCATATGATCTCAGATTTCAACAAATTTGGTATCGCCGGAATCGCAGAGACGCGATCTACGCGATGGTGCACGTCCGGATCCATTTCGGGCAAGTAGAAATTTGAGTTAAATCGGACACCGTCCGGTTTAATTTGAATTTCGAACGCTCGCCGAAACTCAAGGTGAGTTATTCTCACTCACATCTGGATACTAGTAAAGTAGACAGTTAGTATTGATTGGTTGTTTGGATGTTTAGCTGAATATGTTAGTTATTATCAAATTGAATTGATATATATACTGTTGTGCTAATGTTTGTGGATGCAGGGAAAACAGGTTGGAGGGATCCAACGGGATTCCTCACAATGTAGTAATATTTTTATATTGATGATTATGCCTGTTTATATATTGTGATTAATAGTTGGAATTTAATTGCATTGTGATATTGTGGTTTAAACTATAAACCCAGAATATTAGTTATAAAGAAAATTGCAGTTTTAATTATAAAGAAATTAAATTGGGTTTCAAAGAAATTGAGAAATGGTTAAATAAGAAATTAAGAGAATATAAATATTCGAAACCTGATTTGAATGGAAAACTGAAATAAATTTGTAAAGGAATATTACTGGATAAGTTATAAATCCAAAATTAATTATATTTGATAAATCGAATTTAGAGAAATAAAGGTATTGTCAAATAATGGGTTTAAAAAGGGATTAAAATCTGAAATCTATTTTAAAATGTAAATTGGAAGTTTTAAAATTTGGAATGATAATTAATTTAAATGTTATTAGTTGAAGTTTTGGGAAATAAATTTATGTTATAAAACCCTAAAACTAAATTTAATAAATGGACAGAAATCGTGAGAAGGATTTCTGTGATGATTTAGTAGAAATGAGATTTCCTAAGGAAAATCCAAGTTCGAGTTTTAAATTGATTTTATAAAAAGAAGTTTTAAAATCTTAAATTGGTCTTAAAGAATGTTTTGAAATTTATTATTTTAAAGTGATTATTTATAAATTAGCAATAGTAGAATTTTATAAATATTTTAATAATTATGTTTACAAATGGATTTGTTTTAAAAGTTAGTTTTGACCTAAGTATATTGAAAAAAAAGAGTTAATCTTTTACAACTCTATTTTTATTATATAATATAACTAAAACTTATTTTAAATTAAGTTATATCTTATAAATAGTTTGCTTTTTAAATATTTTGAAAGTTATATTTTGAGTAAATAATTAGTAGTAAATTTATCTATTTAAAGTATACTTTAAATTTAAATGTTTTTAACTGTTTTAAATCTAAACTGTTTTGAACTTGGATATTTCCAATGGAAATATATGGTAAATGATTTACCTTGTAAAGGAGGAATTTTGAGAAATGTTTTCAAATGAGATTTGGAAATTTGGTAATATATCTTTTAAAGATATTTGAGGTAAATAAATAATTTGGGAATTATTTATTGTGTGATGGATGCTATGGATGTTTATGAATATAAATTGATAGTTAAATCACCGACTATCAATATTGGACAAATGCGTTGATCGTTTCGAAGAGACCGGGATCGAGATTTATTTCTCGAAAACCACTTCGATCCGGTTTGTACGTTGTCGTGCGATAAACGTTTTTCGGAGTCGAAGATGGAGCAGTGAAGTGCAAGGGCTAGTCGCTACTAATCCTGAGGATATTTCCAAAATGGATGTAGTAGGAATAGTGCCTTCGGTTCCGTTCGAACCCGGGACGGACTTGTATGGACGAATGCTTCGTGACATCGTCAGCGGACGATGGGCATTCTAAGTGAAACGTTCTAAAGGTAACGTTAAGCCTCAAGCCTCACCAACCGGGAATGACTGAAAATCAGGGGATATGCAGCAAGGCTTCGTGGGTAGCCCCCACTGGAGAGTAAGGTCATCCCTGTCTAGAGGTTCCTTTTTATTTCGGCTTAGTGGTGCGGTTGCTGATCCCAACCGCGGGGTGATCTTATTCGGAATTGCCCATAGGTGATTCCGGTCTTGTGTTGCAGGGGACGAAGGGAGTAGTCCTCGGTACTGTGATCTAGACCACGTACTGTGACAGGTGGTACCCCAGTGCCTAGTCATTGTTGGAAATCCATTTTTCCCTACGAGCCTTTTACGAGTTTTGTTTGTATTACCCACTTCGGTGGCTAGTAGCTGGAATTTAATGAATGTAACAATTTCGGCTATTTTATAAGTATTTGTAAATAGACCCTATTATAATATAAGAGGATTTCTATAAAAAGTGTTTTAGCTATCGTAAGGTAAAAACCCGACATGTTTATTTGTGGCGTGGTCTTACGAGATGCTTTTGTTTTCAAAAGGATTTTTGAAACTTTAATAATCAATTGTGTGCATTATTATCAGCTGGTATTCCAGACTGACTCGGGTGTTATTTCATTATAATGCTCGGGTCAGACCGAGTATTATATGTTCAGGATAGGTTGCTATGGAGTAGGAGAGGAGCTGGAGTTCGAGACGTATTATATGTACCTATATATATATCCGCTGCTATGTTGTATGGTATGTCTGTTATGTGATGATTGATGTATGAGTTACTCTGATGATATGTTGTATAAACAGTTATAGATTTCATTTTGTGTAAAGATATATAGTTGCTATTATATTTTATTCCGCTGCGATTGTGAGATTCTGATATTGTTTAGTCTACTTCTTCTTCTATCTCTTTTTCTTTTAACCCTAATGGTTCGTATTTCTATGCCACTTGAGTTAATAGAGGTAGAATAGTGTTAACTCAAGGGGTACGGATTTGCGGGCTGTCACACTTGGTATCAGAGCTTAGGTTGGCGACAACCTAGGCTTTGGTGGGGTAATTTCTCATTTAATAGAGTCAATAGTACTCTATAATGAGCTGAGCGTATTTATAGCTATGAGAGCGTACTTGTTAGTGTTTATAAAATTGTTTTTATACTGTGTTGACTTATCGGTTGAGTGTTTATGAATTCTGGTCGGTGCGGGAAGTACAACCGTATCGATAGGGGTTTCTAAACTCTTAAACAAGATAAACCGACATAGTATTGTTTTAAAATGGATAAATGAAATAATTTTATCCAAATTTATATTTTGATATAAAGAGAATAATTTTTGGAAATTATATATATTTGACTGTTTGGTTGCCAAATTTTGAAAATCAAATAAGAATCTTGAATTTGACCAAATTTGAAATGATAAGTGAATAAGATTATAAAATTGAAATGGTTATAACCAAATAGAATTAATTAAATATGTTGCAAATAAGAAGTGAAATTAAAATTAGAATTTAACCAGAATTTAAAACCCGGAAGTTTTGGAAAGGATTTTTAAAAGTATTGAAAATAAAAGTTTGGAAATTTAAAATCCTGGGAAGTTTTGAAATGTTTTCCAATGTATTGAAGACAATAATGGAATGTTGTTTGGGAAATATTTTTGAATGGCAACTGTTTGAAAAGAATTTGGGAAAAATAAGAAGCATTGAACTCACTGCAGTCGCTGGAAAATAATCCTGATGATGCTGGCCACATCATTAGAATTCATTTTCGAGTTTCTAAAGTGATGGATTGCTTCCCTAGTAATTGGTTATGGTATTGTTTGGATTTGTTGGGGATAACAGTTGTTTTGGATATTTCAAAAATGGAAATTTGTTTGGGATATGAACAAATTGTTTTGGGTACAAACAAATTGGTTTGGAAAACATGGAAATTTGATTTGATATACCAAATGGGTATATATATTTGATATATTTCAAAATGGTTTTGAGATAAAACCGGGTAAATTGAATTCTGGGAAAGTTCTAATTAAATAATGAGTAAAGTTGAAATGAATCAACTATTGAATTTGTTAAGTGGAGCTAATGCTAATAAAAAGGAAATGAAAATTTAAATCTTGAAATAAAATTTAACTTAAGAGATTGGAAGTGAATAGAAAATTTGAATTTGACTTGGATAAGTGAAATGAATTAACTATTAAACTTATTATGTAAAGTAATTTTAATAAGAAGGAAGAAACGAAAATCTTAAATCTTGGAATTAAAATTTAATTTGAGAAAGTGAAAGTGAATAACATATGTTGAAGTAAATAAAATATGTTGAAGTGAATTGAAATTTGAATTTTACTTGGATAAGTAAATAAGTTGGACTTAAGATAAAATTTATTTGGATTAAATTGAAAGGTAAGTTGATTTTGAGATTTGGGTCATTGAGTAATGGATTATACCCATAAGCTATTAAGTATAATACTTATAATTTGAGGTTGTGGATTTGAAGTTTGCAAAGAAATAAATTAAGGGAATTTGTATCCTGAAGAATTCAGATGTATATATATATATACATATGGAATTTAGAATTGTGATTATAAAATGATGGTGGAGTAAAATGAGCAATATAAGCTTTTAAAATAAATAAGTTGGTGAACTTATAAAAATTGAAAGTGAGATTATAATCACAAATGGAAGTAGTTGAATGGTATGGTGAATTCAAACTTAATCTCAAATGAAATTGTGAATTGAGATAAGGTAAGGTGGGATATAAAGAAGTGAATGAACTTAAGTTAGTAAACAAGTTTTGAACTTGTATATGGAGAATTAAATTTGGGAATTTGAAAATGAATCCAATCTAAATGAATTGGATATAAAAGGTGAAATGTAAATTGCTTATAATTGCATTAAGGAATTCACATTCTTAAGTTATTAAGTAACTTAAATTGGAGATTATAAAATGAGAATGGACTTAAGTGAGCACTTTAAAATCTTGAATGGAAGTAAAGTTGCAAATTTATTAAATGGAAGAGGACTTAAATGAGCAACTTAAACTCTTGAATGGGAGTGAAATTGGAATTCATTAATGGAAAGAGTTGAAGGGTGTGGCAAATTTAAATTTTGACCATAAATGAGATGCAAAGTCTAATGAAGCAAAATGAGAACATAAATGTGAATGTTCTTAAGTGGAAAATAAGTCTTGAACTTATGTATGGGGAGAATAAGGTTTGTTTGGTAATGAAATTGAAATTGAATTTCAGTTGTGTAATAAATAATATTGAAAGAAATTTAGATTCTATTTAAAGGAGTAAAAAGGAAAGGTAGAAAATTTAAATGTGCCAAATGAAATAATTGGAAATCTATTTAGAATGGAAAGTGAAAATTTATAAATCTGGAATGGGCTTTATTAAGTAATGTTGAATTAAATTTGTTAGATAATAAAATTTAAATTGGCAAGTGGAATGGCTTTAATAATATTGTGATATGGAAATGCATTGGAAATATAAGGATGAGATTTGAAAGATGAAAAGCAAGAATATAAACTTATAAATAATAAAATTTGAAAGGTGTGAATAAGAATGTTATTTAAAAAGTTGGATTGTAAGTAGAATGATATTAATATAAACTTGGATTGGTTAATGAAATAAGATGTAAGGAAATGTAATTTAACAATTGCATTGGAAAGAGAAAATGTTTGGTTTGTGAACCTTGTAATGGAGTAAAACTAATATAAATTTAAGTTGAATTAATTTTAAATGGTTAAGCTTAGTTGGCAATTGTTTTGCTTGAATGACTTGAATATTTGAATATATTTAGAATTGAGTTGTTTAAACAACTAAATTGGTTTTGGATAAATTGGAATTTGATTAAGTGAAGTCAAATTAAAATGAAACTAAATTTGGTATGCAAGAAAGAATTGAGATATTATGCAATTGAATTGATTCTTGAATAAATTGATATGGATTAGAATCCAATTCTAAGAGTTGTATATATAAATGCAATCAAATATAGTGATTTTGCATATGAATGGGCATAGGCATAAAAGAAATGTAAATGCTTCAAAATCTGAAATAAGAATTTGGTTTGTGAATCAAACTTGATATTGAAATGATATAGAAAGATGTTAGTGAAGCACATGTTTATTATATGTTAAATAACAATGAATTGGTTGAAATAAATATGGATTGTATATAGTGGATTTGAGTATAAATCATTCAAGTGAAATTAAAATGAAGTTGGACTTGAATAAGCAATTTGAAAGGTGATTTAAAATCTTGAATTGTTGGTAAAGGATGGTTAATATTAGTAAATTTTGAAATTTGCTTGGTTTGGATTATGCCATAGATATGTTGGATTGCTTTTATATTGGAAAATGTTGATTAAAATGCACAGATCTTGTAACTAATGAGTATGTTGAGTAAGTGCAGGAATGCGAGGCGTTCGAGAGGGTTTGAAGCGCGTATATGCATTATATATTAGCCGCTTGCTTTTAAAATTTTGCTTAAAGGTACGCCTACGCAAATATAATTGAAAAATGATATATATATTGTGTTATATTTTGGTTTCCGGCCGTGTGGGCCGATGTATATATATTTGTGTATCCTGCGATATCGCAGAAGCTCCTCCGTACAGGGGAGACTCTGCCAAAATTTTCCGTAAATTTTGAGAGTTAGAATTTTTTTTTTTTGGGTTTTGGGAAAAGTTAAGTAACTTATGAAGTTATAAGTTAAAATTAAAGCTTTAGAATTAATAAAGCAAATAGGTTTGGGAATTGAACAAAAAGGATTTTGTGAAGTGTATATAAGCTTTTAACTAAGCTAATGGGATAAGTAAATGGGTTTAAGTGTATGTTCTACCTTATACAAATTTCGGGGACGAAATTTTTATAAGGGGGGAGGAATGTAACGACCCGGAATTTTGGGTCGCTAAAATTTAACATTTAATTCATTTTAAATGTTGGATATGGATTCTAATTTGAATCTTGATAATAGAAGACTATGGTTGAGTTAATAAGATGAGTTATAGTTTCAAAATATGGTGATTCCATTTGAATTGGAGTAATAATAATAATAATAATTATTAGAACTGAGAATAAATTGGAAATTGAATGGGAATTTGTTATAAAATTGATGTTTAAATGCATTTTTAAGTTCCATAGGTTATAAATGATATTGTTAGATTTTTGGAAGAATTTAAAAGTTAATAGATTATTATTTGGAATTTTATATTAATTTAGGAATGAATTTAATATTATTAAATATTGCAATTAATCCGATTTAGGTCCGGAATAAGCCAGAATGATTTTTAATGTGTTTATAAATTTTATATGAATTATTGTTAAGCTAATAAAATTTTAAAAGTGGAAGTTTTGAGTGATTTCGATAATTTCGAAAATTGCTTAATTTAATAGACGAGTTAAAATAGCCTTCCGGGGCACAGTCTCGGAATTCGACGAAACCAGTTTCATTGGATCCGTAATAGTTAGTTATTATCGGATTTCAATTTTCGTAGCAATCGGAGTTGTCGTTTGACCCCGGCAGCTCGAAACGCATCGAAATCGTTTTAATCGGTTTAATTTGAAATTGATCGTTTTATTCCGTAACTCGTGCATACGATCGAATTAGCTTACGAAACCTATTCCATTGTGTCCGGAATGCGGGAAAACCCCAGGATAGCCTGTTGGAACGTGAGTTTTGGAGTTCGTTTGCAAATGTTCATTAGAATTGATTTTAATATTAAAATAATATAATTAAAGGTTTATATATATACTTAGAATTAAGGCCGAAACCCTAATTTGCCTTCAGAGCCGCCGTTGTTTCTTTCAATGGCTGACGTGCTCTCGCAATTCTTCCTCTTTTCCTCTCGATCTAGGTCTTAATTTCAAAAACTTCCTGAATGAAAATCGTAGGGCTCGAGAAGCTCTACATAACCAACGGGTATGATGGGATTTGGCGAAGTGGATGAGTGGTTAGGGGTGTTCGAACGAGGGCCGTTCGTAGGCGTTTTCTGGTGAGCAGGGAGGGCCGAGTGCCTTGGGATCTGGGGCGTGGGTGGAGGAAGGAAGAGGCTTCGTTGTGACATGGGTTGATCGACTTCTAGACAACCGTAGAGGTGGCGGCTCGAAGCCCTTGTTTGCGTGAATGGGTTGTTTGTACTTGTGGTTTGCGTTCGAGAAGATGAAAGGGGAGATGCTGGTGCGGCCTTCTTTGTTTTTGCACGTGCCAGTTTGTTTTGGGGTAATTATTATAAGAAGAAAATGGTTTTATAAATTTATATTCAAAAACTTCAAAATCGAATAATAAATTCATATGATCTCAGATTTCAACAAATTTGGTATCGCCGGAATCGCAGAGACGCGATCTACGCGATGGTGCACGTCCGGATCCATTTCGGGCAAGTAGAAATTTGAGTTAAATCGGACACCGTCCGGTTTAATTTGAATTTCGAACGCTCGCCGAAACTCAAGGTGAGTTATTCTCACTCACATCTGGATACTAGTAAAGTAGACAGTTAGTATTGATTGGTTGTTTGGATGTTTAGCTGAATATGTTAGTTATTATCAAATTGAATTGATATATATACTGTTGTGCTAATGTTTGTGGATGCAGGGAAAACAGGTTGGAGGGATCCAACGGGATTCCTCACAATGTAGTAATATTTTTATATTGATGATTATGCCTGTTTATATATTGTGATTAATAGTTGGAATTTAATTGCATTGTGATATTGTGGTTTAAACTATAAACCCAGAATATTAGTTATAAAGAAAATTGCAGTTTTAATTATAAAGAAATTAAATTGGGTTTCAAAGAAATTGAGAAATGGTTAAATAAGAAATTAAGAGAATATAAATATTCGAAACCTGATTTGAATGGAAAACTGAAATAAATTTGTAAAGGAATATTACTGGATAAGTTATAAATCCAAAATTAATTATATTTGATAAATCGAATTTAGAGAAATAAAGGTATTGTCAAATAATGGGTTTAAAAAGGGATTAAAATCTGAAATCTATTTTAAAATGTAAATTGGAAGTTTTAAAATTTGGAATGATAATTAATTTAAATGTTATTAGTTGAAGTTTTGGGAAATAAATTTATGTTATAAAACCCTAAAACTAAATTTAATAAATGGACAGAAATCGTGAGAAGGATTTCTGTGATGATTTAGTAGAAATGAGATTTCCTAAGGAAAATCCAAGTTCGAGTTTTAAATTGATTTTATAAAAAGAAGTTTTAAAATCTTAAATTGGTCTTAAAGAATGTTTTGAAATTTATTATTTTAAAGTGATTATTTATAAATTAGCAATAGTAGAATTTTATAAATATTTTAATAATTATGTTTACAAATGGATTTGTTTTAAAAGTTAGTTTTGACCTAAGTATATTGAAAAAAAAGAGTTAATCTTTTACAACTCTATTTTTATTATATAATATAACTAAAACTTATTTTAAATTAAGTTATATCTTATAAATAGTTTGCTTTTTAAATATTTTGAAAGTTATATTTTGAGTAAATAATTAGTAGTAAATTTATCTATTTAAAGTATACTTTAAATTTAAATGTTTTTAACTGTTTTAAATCTAAACTGTTTTGAACTTGGATATTTCCAATGGAAATATATGGTAAATGATTTACCTTGTAAAGGAGGAATTTTGAGAAATGTTTTCAAATGAGATTTGGAAATTTGGTAATATATCTTTTAAAGATATTTGAGGTAAATAAATAATTTGGGAATTATTTATTGTGTGATGGATGCTATGGATGTTTATGAATATAAATTGATAGTTAAATCACCGACTATCAATATTGGACAAATGCGTTGATCGTTTCGAAGAGACCGGGATCGAGATTTATTTCTCGAAAACCACTTCGATCCGGTTTGTACGTTGTCGTGCGATAAACGTTTTTCGGAGTCGAAGATGGAGCAGTGAAGTGCAAGGGCTAGTCGCTACTAATCCTGAGGATATTTCCAAAATGGATGTAGTAGGAATAGTGCCTTCGGTTCCGTTCGAACCCGGGACGGACTTGTATGGACGAATGCTTCGTGACATCGTCAGCGGACGATGGGCATTCTAAGTGAGACGTTCTAAAGGTAACGTTAAGCCTCAAGCCTCACCAACCGGGAATGACTGAAAATCAGGGGATATGCAGCAAGGCTTCATGGGTAGCCCCCACTGGAGAGTAAGGTCATCCCTGTCTAGAGGTTTCTTTTTATTTCGGCTTAGTGGTGCGGTTGCTGATCCCAACCGCGGGGTGATCTTATTCGGAATTGCCCATAGGTGATTCCGGTCTTGTGTTGCAGGGGACGAAGGGAGTAGTCCTCGGTACTGTGATCTAGACCACGTACTGTGACAGGTGGTACCCCAGTGCCTAGTCATTGTTGGAAATCCATTTTTCCCTACGAGCCTTTTACGAGTTTTGTTTGTATTACCCACTTCGGTGGCTAGTAGCTGGAATTTAATGAATGTAACAATTTCGGCTATTTTATAAGTATTTGTAAATAGACCCTATTATAATATAAGAGGATTTCTATAAAAAGTGTTTTAGCTATCGTAAGGTAAAAACCCGACATGTTTATTTGTGGCGTGGTCTTAAGAGATGCTTTTGTTTTCAAAAGGATTTTTGAAACTTTAATAATCAATTGTGTGCATTATTATCAGCTGGTATTCCAGACTGACTCGGGTGTTATTTCATTATAATGCTCGGGTCAGACCGAGTATTATATGTTCAGGATAGGTTGCTATGGAGTAGGAGAGGAGCTGGAGTTCGAGACGTATTATATGTACCTATATATATCCGCTGCTATGTTGTATGGTATGTCTGTTATGTGATGATTGATGTATGAGTTACTCTGATGATATGTTGTATAAACAGTTATAGATTTCATTTTGTGTAAAGATATATAGTTGCTATTATATTTTATTCCGCTGCGATTGTGAGATTCTGATATTGTTTAGTCTACTTCTTCTTCTATCTCTTTTTCTTTTAACCCTAATGGTTCGTATTTCTATGCCACTTGAGTTAATAGAGGTAGAATAGTGTTAACTCAAGGGGTACGGATTTGCGGGCTGTCACATAAAAACTCTATATTTTAAAGCTAGTATGTGTGTGTATATATATGATTATTTAATTAGTGTATAATTGGATTTTAAAATCATTTTCTTTAAACGTTATGTAAATAAATATACATATATAATTTGTATATAAATGAAAACATAAACATATGTAAAAATAAAACTAATTAATGAAAACATATTAAATCAAAAAGGCTAATATTCTTTCTTTTAAATACACACGAACTAATATATATATATATAAACATAAAAACATATTATAATTCATATGAAAACATGAGCAATTAATGAAATAAATGGGATTAAACATTTGTAAGCTAGAGATCATGCAAGAGACAAATGTAACCTTTAGATAACGTACAATTAAACAAGGGTCATTATTTTGTTTTTGTTTTTAAAATAATAAATAAAAGATAAAGGAAGATATATACATTTCTACTCCCTTCTCATTTCTTTTTATCTTCAATTTCAAACAAAGAAAACAGCCTGAAAACAATATCAAAGAAAATTCAAAACAACAATCAAATTCTTTCAAGTTTTCCAAACTAAAACTAAGCAATTCAAACTCAAAAATCCAACAAGCAAATCAAGTTTCTTGATCAAACTCAAGCCTGTTTTTCCAATTATCTAACCACTTCCAGATTTTTTTTAAAAGGCTTTCGACTGAGTGAAACAACAATTCAAATTTAAGTTCAAGTTCAACTTAAGAAAGAATTAAAGCTTCAGTTTTCGAAGAGATCATCATAGCATTTTCAAGCATCTCGGTTATATTGTCCTATGTTCTTCAAATAAGGTGAGTAAACAATTTGTATTTTAAAAGTTTTAAATCTATTTAAACCTTGATGCATGCAGTAAAACTTGGGTTTATATTGGTGATAATGATTTGCATGGTTGATTTAAATGGTTATATGTATATTTATATGAATATATTTGTGTGATTGTCAGCGTTCCAATGTTTTCTCTGTTCTTAAACTACTTGGTGCAAATATAATTCAAAAAAATCAATTGTTCTTTCTCTAATCAGTTTCATGTTATGATGTTTAAACAAAAATTGTTAGAAACAGCAAGATTTAAATTTTAAAAATATTTAAAGCAAAAATTGAAGACTGTTTTAACCAGGATATATACATTACAGTGAAAACTTGAACATATCAAAATTTCATCATGAATAGGTTGTAGATTCATGTTTATATTCTGATGTATCTATGCAAATTAGGATTTTTAGGAAGAAAATCGTGATTTTTAGGTAGGTGATGCTTGAGATAATTGCTGTTGATCAGTTTTGGGTTTTTCGTCAATCGACGGCGATCGACACTATTTAGAGCTCGATGTTTGGCATGGAGGTGGCCGGGGTGCCGGGTATCTCTAGAAAAATGGCGAATGGTTTTATAAGGTCTCGTGGTGAGCACAACGAAGCCACTTAGGGTTTAAGGTCATATCTGGGTTGGCTGGATTAACAGGGCTGTATCATCGTCGACGTCGATTCGAGTTGCACCTGTCTGGGGGAAATTAAGGCTGGAAGTCGAAGCGAAGCTAAGGTCTTGGTGGCATGGATGATGGTGGTAGATGTTGTCGTCGACAAGGCGAGTTTGTCGAAGGAGTTAGTTCCAGATTGGGTTCTTATGTTCAATTTTGTTTCCATGTTCGTCTCGAAGCTCAAGTAGTCGGGATCGAAGGGGAAGTTCGTCGATGTATTGTTTGTGGCCTCGGCAAGGACTGGAGAAGGTCGTAGTTCCGGTGCACGTGCACACGAATATCGGTGTATCTGGGTTGTCTATGGTTTGGGTTGATGGAGTCTTGACTCGGGAAGAAACTCGGGCTAGAGGAAGTTTTGCTCGAGGAATCTTCGTGTCGATCGCGTATGAATAAATTGTAGCAGATTTTAGAATTTAAACACATTATTTTTAAAAGAAAAAGGGAAGGATGGCCTCGGGATTTAGGCCAGGTCATCCCTTGATTCGCCTCGGGTCTGGTGATTCGGTTTAAAACAGATTTTAATTTTTAAAACAAAATCAAGTTTATTTAAAACTATTTTGTTAAAAACCCAGATTTTTGTAAATAATAAAGGTTTATCCAAGTTGAGTTGGTTAAAATAAAACCATTTTAAATTAACTAAGTTTAAAGGTGTTTAAGATATATATAACTTTTATATTAAATAAACTTAATAAATTAATTTAGTGGTTAATTAAGAAGGATATAAGGTTTTAAAAGTTTACTTACTTAAGGGTTGAAGGGTATTGATAATTTGTATATCAGGATAATTATTTGATTGAACCCTAAGTGTTTTCCAAAGAATTTAATGATGTAAATTAAGTAAGTATCTCAATTAATCTATAAGTTTATGATAATTCAGTTCAAGGTTTATCAAATAAGATCTTTAATGATAATTAAACAATTAATTAAGATAAATGGGTTATCTTAATTTGATTAAGGATTAGGGTGATTAAGGATTGAATTAAGTAATAAAATGGTAACTAAAGGAATAATAAATTAATAAATTGATTAAAGATTAATAAAGGGAACTAATTCAAGGATAATTAATTAATATAATTGGATGGATCATTAATTAGTATAATTAATGAAAGCATCATTTGTTAATGTAAGAAAATTAATTAAGGATGATTAATTAAAATGGATGATAAATGGATCATTAATTAATTTATTTTGCAATTAATTAATGTTAAGTAAGCAGGATTTAAAGGTAATCTAAGTGATTAAGTTGGTGATTAATTTAATTGGAGATATTAAATTAATTAGGAATTATATATCTATAAAATCTTGCTTGTGGATGGATGAATTGGATTGTTGATGTCTTTGGTGGGCGATTGAGATGTGCTGTGATAATATGGGTTACCTATCTGAGTTGAGTTGTTGTATGGTATGATACTCTGGATATGAATTCTATTGTTTTAAAACCGAGCAACTTGGATTAAAAGATGACATTGAATTCGAAGAGACCGGAATCGGGTATCAACAGTACCCGAAACCACTTCAATTAGTAAACTACATTCCTTATAAATTTGATATGTGGAATCAAACGGGCTGGAATGGAATAAATTTAGTAAGATGACCATTTAAAACTAAGAAACATTTCTTAGATATCATTTTATAATATGTGTTTGACTTTAACAAGTTAAGAACTCGTAGAAAGGTACGAGTTACCTTGGTAAATCACACAAGTTATATAGCTTGGTATTTCAAACTATATGGGTTTACTCACGCTAGTTTCTAGCCTGACCAGGGTGTTACTTTGATGTAATGCTCGGGTTAGACCGAGTATTACAGATTTCAGGTAAGGACGTTCTGGAGCTTAGAAGGCGAGCTGGATAGCAGGAACGTTGGAGTTTTCTGCTGTGTATAAGAGACTGTGTAGTCTGTATTGATTGTAAATATGAGACAAGTTGTATAACAGTCCAGTTTATGTATAAGTGATTGTACTCTGATGAATTTTATGTAAAGTAACAATTACAGCTTTTCTTTATAAAAATGCTCTTATTTGTTATTATATTTTATCCGCTGCGAATGTGAGATGTTGTTGTTTCCTGTTTTCCTTCTTTCTTTAACAATCTGGAATTTTCGGAGTCGAAAATCTCGGGTCGTTACATCTGTAATGACCGTAAATTCATCACTTATAAAAATATGATTGAATTTAAAATTTTAGTTTAAATGGCTCGATAATGGTTTTTAAATCAAATTTAAAATCTCTTTATATAAAGATAATAATAGAAATATTATTTTCAAACTTGTTTACAAATGTATGTATATTAAATAAGAAATGAAAATATGAACGAAAATAAAAATCTAAATTCGTAACGATTCAACGTATAGAAGTTGTAGAACCTTATGAATTATATGTGACATCCAAATGAACTTATGCATATACCCATCCAAGAAATGATATGCACATGCATGAACACTTAAATATACACTTATATACATTTATAAAAAAATATATAAACATATAAGATATTATAAACAACTCCTTCTCACTTAAGCAACCAACCCTTACCATCAAACATCAGATCAATGAAAGCACATGGCTTGATGTGACTTGGTTAAGCTAGAAGGTGATAGGAGGAACATAGTCGAGCTAAGGTAGTGGTGGAAGGACATAGCCATCCATAGGGTAGTGATGGAAGGAGGTGGAGCATGTGGTGGTGGAGTAAGAATCTAAGCTAAGTGTCACATATAGTCACCATCAAATGTCAAATCAAAGGGGCATATAGCCTTGCCCCTCCATGATGTGACCACGACTGTACCTAGGGAGGAGGTGGTCGGCTCATGGTGATTGGAGGAGGCGATAGTGCGATGATGCATGGTGATGTAAGGAGGAGATGTTTACACTCTTCCATTTGCCTATAAATACCACTTCACTTCTTCCTTCTTCATTTTATTCATTCATCTTCTTCTTTATGTTTCTAAAAACTTCCACCATGTTTTAATAGCTTCCATCTAAGAAAAAATATAAAGAAAATTATATCCAAATTTATATAGTACATATAGAACTTCAAAACTCACCCAAACCCTTCCTTTTTCTCTTTAAACCCACGGCTAACCACCCTAGCCAAGCCTACCACCCTCACAAACCAAGGCTGTGAACCCCTTACCCCTTCACAAGCAAAGCTGAGCCCTATAGGAGATTCGGAACAAGTGTTCGTGAGCTTCGATTCGAGTTAGAGAAGCTAATCCATTTTCTAGTTAATCATCTTATTCGAAGGTGAGAAAACTCTATTTAATATATATGTGTGTGAGAGAGAGAGATGATGATGTGAAATGATTGCCATGGATGCTTAGTTATATGTTGTTCATCAAATATTGATTGTTGAATATGGTCATTTAACAAGTCATGTTAAATACACGTCGATGTTACACAAGGAAATCACTTTCCGAATCAAGTTATAAAAGTAAATATGGAATCATTAAACCCTTTGAAAATAATTAGAAATTTTTTATGAATATTTTATAATCATTTGAACTTGTCTCAACAAATTTTAAACCAAAATTAAAAATCGAGTCAAAATTAGGCTCATCGTGTAATGGTAGCTGACGATTTCGCACTGCAAAATTCAAATGACTATGTAAAGTTGAATATAGCTCAGAATTCTTTATAGTAAGAATATTCTAGACTATTATATCCATAGATTTCAATCAAAGAAAGAAAATCAAGTTTTCAACTTATAGATTTTCAAATAAGTCTACACTACGCCGTAGATGGCCTTCTACAACATTTTTGCAAGGTGGTGCCAGGTAAAATGTTGCGATAGCTGTACAATTTTGGTCCTACTGCAACGTTGAATTTTTGGTGTTTCCTTAGCCATAAAAATGTGTTGCTCTAGCTAAACAAGTATAATTGATGCAACATTTTTTTATAGTGTTGCTATAGCAGACCTTTGCATATCTTTTGCACTGATCTGCGCCAATCTACCAAGGAAAATCCTACGTTGGAGAACGCGACACCTCATCAATCCGAACACTACTCTTGATCTTTTAGAGCCGCGAAGAAAAAAAGTCCCTGCAAATAATTTTTATTTTCATTCTTCTCTGTCTTCTTACAAAGGTTCAAGCGAACATTCTTATTTTGGGGTTCACCGATTTCGGTTCGATTAGGGCTTCGATTTGGGGGTTCAAGCTTTGTTCAACGATTTCGCTTCGATTTGGGGGTTCAAGCATTGTTCACATCACTTTAGGGCTTCAATTTCGATTTTGAGGTATAACACTCTCTCCCATCACTTTAGGGTTTCGATTTAAACTACTTATAAATTCTTAATTCAGCCTGAATTAACAATTCGACTTGTCTAGGTTTCCTCTTGTTGGACACGCACACAAATTTTATCTTTTTATGTTAAAATACTCATATTCATAATTATAGTGATGGATAGCGAAAACATTTGGATAGAACTTCCAAAGTTTAGTGAAGGATATATTAGCGGGATAAGAGCCCTTATACAAAACGGTTTTTCTAAATTGGCCGTAGGCGATGAAATGACGTGCCCATGCAAGAATTGTGAAAATAGAAAGTGTGCGTCGTCCAGATATAATTTATGATCATCTCATCTGCAATGGTCCATCTCCATTGTATGTGAAATGGATTTGTGAGGTTTCTCACCCAAATTTTGGAAGGAGTGATGAAGATATAGACTGTGATGCTTGTGATTTTGGAGATAATCTAGGTGAAATGTTGCACCGTACTCATGGAAGTATGCAGAACTGTGAAGATGAGAATTCTGATGCACCAAATGTCGATGCTAAAAGATTTTATCGCCTTGTCGAAGATGGAAAGTTGCCATTATATCCTGGCTGTTCAAAATTTTCGAGATTAAGTTTTATCATCAGGCTTTATTCTTTAAAATGTGTACATGGAATTACAGAGTCTGCAGTTGGGGATATACTAGAGTTGATGACAGAGGTTTTCCATAGGCCCACATACCTTTATCTTTTAGAGCCGCAAAGAAAATCGTTAAAGATTTAGGTCTTGATTACAAAAAAAATTCACGCGTGTCCAAACGATTGCATGCTCTATTAGGCAGAAAATGAAGATAAAGATGTCTGTAACTCTTGTGGTATTTCGAGGTGGGAAGAGGAAAAGAAAGGCACCCGTGACAATGATCCAGAGAAGTTGATTCACAAAGTCCTGGCAAAAGTAATGTGTTACTTTCCGCTAAAACCAAGGCTGCAAAGGCTGTTTATATGCAAGGAGTATTCACAACTTATGAGATGGCATTCTGTGGGACGAAAAAAAGACAGAAAACTTAGACATCCAGCGGATAGCGAGGCTTGGAAGGCGATGGATGCTATGTATCCTGATTTTTCATCAGAAAATAGAAATATCAGATTGGGTGTAGCCTCTGATGGATTCAATCCTTTTCGTACAATGAGTACAACTTACAGTACATGGCCAATTGTATTAGTTAAACCTTCCACCTTGGTTGTGCATGAAGCCCGAAAATCGTATTCTTTCAACACTCATCTCCGGTCCAAAGTCTACAAAGAATAAAACAAATGAATATATGCAGCCTCTAATTGAAGAGTTGAAAGAATTATGGGATTAAGGCATAGAAACTTATGATGCCTTTACTGATCAAAAATTCATGTTACGTGCAAGTGTGTTGTGGGCCATTAGCGATTTTCCGGGGTATGCAATGTTATCCGGTTGGAGCACAAAGGGTAAATTGGGTTGTCCTGTATGCCATTATGAGACTTCTTCAATGTACTTGAAACATAGTAAAAAAATGTGCTACATGAATCATAGAAAATTTCTGGATCTGAAACACAAGTGGAGGTTTGATAAGAGGAGATTCAATGGTGAAGTTGAAATAGGACAGATTTTGGGAAATTTATTAGGAACAGACATTGAAGAACTGTTGCGTGACTTTGAAAATAATTTTGGGAAGAAAAAGGATTCCTCTTTTGAAAAGAAGTCAATATTTTTCAATTTACCGTATTGGAGCCACAATTTATTGCGACATAACCTTGATGTTATGCATATAGAGAAAAACATATGTGACAACATACTCGGTACTTTGCTAAATATTAGTGGCAAGTCAAAAAACCATTTGAATGCTCGTTTTGATTTACAGGAAATGGGCATCAGGAATGTCCTGCATCCCGTTTTATCAAATGATGGCGAACACTTTGAGATTAGGGCTGCCATATTTGACATGACGAATAAAGAAAAAGAAATATTTTGCTCAGTACTGGAGAATGTTAAATTGCCATACGGTTGTGCAGCCAATATCAGTCGGTATGTTCACACGAAGGAAAGGAAAATCTCAGGGTACAGGACCCATGATGCTCATTTTCTACTTCACTACTTGTTGCAATTTGCTGTGAAAAAAACACTGAAGCCTAAGGTTGCATTGCCTCTGATAAGATTTGGTGCATTCTTAAGTGGTCTTTGGGGCAAAGTAATTGACTTGGAAGATGTGAAGAGGCAACAACAAGAAATTGTCGAAATTCTTTGCCAATTTGAGATGATATTTCCACCGGCTTTCTTTGACATAATGGTTCACTTGACGGTTCACTTGTGCAAGGAAGTTGAATACGGTGGACCTGTGCACATTCGATGTATGTTTCCGATTGAACGTTATCTAGCTAAACTCAAATCTTATGTGCGCAACAGATCTAAACCAGAGGGTTCCATCGCCGAAGGTTACTTGGCAGAAGAATGCTTGACAATCTGCTCAAGATTCTTAAGCGGTGGTGATGCAGTACCTAAATTTGAAAGTTGTCCACAAAATATGGAATATGCTATTGGTACAAGAAGAAATAAAGACGGAAAAGCTATTCATCTAAAAGAATCTGAGTGGATGGCATGTCATCAGTACATTCTATTCAATTGTGGTAACGAGGAAATAGATAATTTAAAAGAGTAAGGTTTTATGTTCTAATTTTATTCTAGCAAGTACTAAAGAATTAGAATATTTCTTTATTGATATCAATACCATCATAATTATTATAGGGAACATCGAGCTTTAATTGATGGTCATGCAATATCGAGAAGATATAAAAGAGAGAGAGCACATACTGAAGAATTCTGGAAATGGCTGAAGGATGAGGTTGGGACAAAAGAGGACATTTCGAAAGAGCTAGAAGTGCTTGCAATGGTCCCTAATCGGACAGCTAGGAAATTTAGTGGATATGATATTAATGGATACAGATTCCATACAAAATATAGAGATGCTAAGTGTAAAACACAGAATAGTGGTGTATTCTTGACTGCCTTGACCACTAGCTTTGCAAGTTCAAAAGATCAAAATCCATTGGTTGGTAATGTTAGTTATTACGGAGCAATTGAAGAAATACTAGAAATTGATTATTGGGGAGAAATTTCAATGGTTTTATTTAAGTGTTGCTAGTACCAAGAAGAGAAAGATTTGTATGGGATGACTCGAGTTAATTTTAATAGATTGTGCCAGAAATCTGATCCGTATGTTATGGCTTCACAAGTACAACAAGTATTTTATGTACAAGGTCCAACTGATACGGCACTTTATAATGTTGTCAAGAAATTGCCGAGGGACTGGTGTGAAGTCGAAAATGTAAATGGAAATGAAGATGATCAAGTTTTACATGATATTCAATGTGGAAATGGAATAGGAAATCAAGTTAGTGATGTTAGGTGGTATAGAGATGACGTCCCGGCAACACAAGTCCTCATGCTGCCTAGCATAGAGGAAGCTTCCTCTTGATTTCTATGTAGCAATATCAAGTGACTTTTATTTATGTATTGGTTCTTAATTAAGGGACGACTTCTGTATCTGTTGATTTTCATAATTAATTTACTACTTTTTAATTACTTGACTGCTTGTAAGTTATTCTGATTTTATGTGTTCCCTTGTTGTTTCTAGTATTTTATATACCTGCATACGCATATGTACTTAATATACCTGCCCATTTTATTATTCCATGTCTTGCTTCCAATGTAAACTCACCATTCTGTATCCATTTTGTATAGGATGGGAGAACGCATGCAGCTCACATTTCATCACAAGGGTGCATTTCAGAAGGCACAATATGTTGGTGGAACCGATACTGTGGTAAAGAGGGTTGATCCTGACTACTTCTCGTACACAGTGCTCATGGAGTTTGTGAAGGATGACCTTCAATACACCGAAATAGGAGGAATTTATGTGAGAAATGGTCAGAAGGGTGGGTGGAAGTTAATGACGAATGATGCGGACCTCTTCGAATTAGTCAAAGGAGTTAACAGTGGTGGCAACTTGGATTTTTATATGACAACGTTGTCGATACTGCAATTGAGCCACTGAAGCAAATGCAGCCGCATGTAATCATGCGGCCAAGGCAGAATCTGGTTACAGGTGTATATATAAATGGATAGTTAATATCATTTACAGATTGTGATATTTTGATATAGCAAAAAAAATTAATTGTGATATTTTGATTATAACATTTAAAGATTATGATTATAACATCATTGTATTGTTGCAGCTACAAAACCAGTGAAACGATAGTACGTGACGGCTCATCAACTACAACAGAACCAAAAAAACAAGAAGTTAGCTGAAGTCAACAGTCCTCGGAAGTCAGCATGGTTGAATAGCAATGCAACTCTGAATCTAAAGTTAGGTGAGGTGAACAGTCCTCGGCAGTCGACACGGATGAATAATCCAGAACCCAACGATGCAACCATGAATCTAAAGTTAGCTGAGGTTAAAAGTACTCGAAAGTAGGCACGGCTGAATAATCCAGAACTCAGCAATGCAATCGAGAATCTAAAGTTAGCTGAGGTGAGGAGTCCTCGGAAGTCGACACGGCTGAATAATGCAGAACCCAATAATGCAACTGTGAATCTAAAATTAGCTGATCAGGTAAATCCTCAGAAGATGACACAGAAAAAAAAACCAAAAATCAGCGATTCAACAGTGAATCTGAACTCATCAAGTGTTAAGAGGAAGTTGGAATCACGTTTACCAACATCGGAAGAAGAAGATATGGATGAAAATGGCATGCAGGTTTGAAGAATTCTTATTATGATGATCTTATTGTAATTTGAATATTTTGTACCACTCTTGCAACATACTTACTATGATGTTCATGTTTATTATATACTTGCAGGATGTTCATCTACCACCTCCACCACCTCTAAATGAGTATTCTACACCTACACTATCTCTAAAAGATTATGAAGTACAGAGAGCTGCTAAGTTGATGATGAACCTAAAAGATTATGAAGTACATAGAGCTGTTAATGTGATGAGGAACAACGAAGTTCTTGCTTCTCTAGGTGTGCCTACAATTTCAACTGAACTGAGAAATGCAAACCAAAAAAAGATAAAGGAAAAGAAAGATGCAAGGGGATGTGGATAGTGATCAGGAATAATATCCGGACCATGAGGAGCATAGTGAAGATGATACTTCACAAAGTCCAAGAAAGGTGTGTGATAGCTACATATCTTATTTTTTCTGCTTATGAAGATAATAACTATAAAATCCAATCTTATTTCCTACTTATATATACAATTTAGAGAACTAAAAAGTTGAGAAGCCCAAGCCTGTTAGTGGACCACAAACTCGTTCAGCTAGTGGTATCGCAAAGGAAAAGGAGAAGTTGAGAAGCACAAGCCCAAGCCTGGTAGTAAGTTCAACTGAGAAGGATGTTGAAGGAAAAGGAACAATGGCTGATTATTTGGCTCTGTGGGAACGACAAAAGAAAAATGCTGCAAAAGCTAGTGCAAGTGGTATGGCAAATAAGTACGTTGTGGAGAATGTCTTGCCAGACATTGAAAATGAAGAAGTTGAAGCAGGTACTGAATTGATGTGATAATAATATTTAATACTACAGTAGGATTAATATTTGAGTACCGAATTTACATTATGATTTATGTTATTATTTGACGGGACTTTTCATTTGAATTAAAGGTGAAGTTCCTAAAAGACTCAGAGGTCACACAAAAATGTTTAATGTTCATACAAGGGCAAATGACAAAAGAGTTGTAATTATGATGAACCAGTGGTTCCAACCTATTTCAGATGATGACAAAGTAATATCTGAACTGAGCAACTTTTTAGGAACATTGAAAAGTTCTGTGCCACTTACGTATAAATCTTGGTCGGATGTTTTTGAAAAGTTGAAGAAATCTCTATGGGATTATGTTAAGGCAATCTATTATTAACTAAAATGTTGCTGAATTTTACTTTAATAAGTAATATTGATCTATTAACTATAATGTAGATGAATTTTGATTTATTTATTCTTTTTTATCTTTGATTTATATTTAAGCAACGGTATATTATTCTGGATGAATGTGAAAACTTGGTGTTGAAGTATATTCGTGACTGCTGGAGGGGGTACAAGAGTCGCATAAAAACAGCTCATTATAAAGCTTATAAGACTAATGAGGAGAGGCTAGATAACAAGCCGGACAACATCCCAGTGGAGGATTTTAAAGTGCTCTTGAGGTATTGGGCAGATGATGAGATTCAAGTATACGTACATATTATTTATTTCGCAAGATAAACGAGTAATTTTTTTTGTGAGATAAACGAGTACTTTGTTTTTTGTGTATTTTTTAGCAAAAAGCCCTAAAAAATTCTGATAGTCGTAAGTCGTATCAAGACACACACATACACCATTGGTCCAAAGTCGTTCGCCCAGCTTCGTCATAAGATGGTATGTGATACTTTAAATTTTTGACTGAAGAGAGTGTATGCTAAACTATCTATTGAACTTGTATCAGGAGACACCATCCGATGCAGCACTTTTTCTTAAAAGTCATAAGAGAACAGATGGACGTGAGTACGTGTCTAATCCTCAAGTAATGAATTACAAACTTGTAAGTAATAATTCTGTTTTGTAATAATTTTGTTCTGTTTTGCACATGCTGCACATTGTTCATGTCTTGCTCATGTGCATGTATGCTTATGTCCTTGAAACTATCCTTGAAACACTTGTTGAACCTGAGTTTCGCAAATGTACTAATGGCATAGATGTTTGCTTTGGAAATTGTAATTGAGTATATTGTGAGATTAAGAATTTTGATCCCTCAGCCATTTTTTTTCCTTTTCTAGTCAAATGAAGAGGACTTGCTTTTGCGTTTGGCTAGAAATGACACAAAAATTGGAAATGAAGAAATAAATTTGGTTAAAGGGATTACTGACTTGGTTTATATAAAAATATATGTCTATAGTAATACACATATGTGTATAAATAAAATGAATGGCCGTTTGAAGCCTCAGAATCCACATGACGAAGCCGTAGCTGGCTGTTGACGGAATTGTTTTTCAGTTTTTACTAGTATATATGTTACAAATTGTTTTCTAATTACATGCACATAAACAAATTGTTTTCCAAAATGTGGCTTTCTCTGCATTTGTTGTACACAATCCATATGTAAGCATTTGCTGCATTCTCTGCATTTACTGTAGGGTAATTTTGATATGGCTTTATTTTGTAGGACTTAGTTCAAAAGGCAATGGCCGGTGGGGAAGGAGGAAATACTGTTGAAATAGTAATTTTGAATGGAAAATCACAGGGTCGTCCTTTTCTTATAGGGAGGCGTGCAAAGTGTGCAAAACAATCAACCGAGGCTCTAACAAATGCTTACGTACATGACTTAAGGCGAAGGCTTGTCGAAGAAAAGGAAGCACAGCTAGAATCCAAGGTAAATCAGAAGGTACAAGAGAATTTGGCTAGGGTGCTTAAGAAATTAGGTGATGCCAACCCGAAGATGATCATCAGTGTAGAGGATCTAACTTCCACAATCATGTCCAGTGAGACTAATAATCTGACTGGAGGCACCAGCTCTTAAGTCTCATTTATGAATTGTTGTGTACCGGATATTTTGGTGTAGCTTTGTAGTATTTTGGGGTAACTGGATATTTTGGGGTAACTGACATGAATTGTGATGTGAACTGCTATATAAATTGTTATCTGTATTGTGTATTATGCTGTGTATTATGCAAGTGTTTTATGTGATATTGTACTGTGTATTATGCAAGTGTTCTATGTGATATTGTACTATTTTATGTGCTCTTAGTGTCTCTTCAGTGTAGTGTTGCAGTAGCTTCAGTATAGTGTTGCAGTAGCTTCAAAATAGTGTTGTAGTAGCTTCAGAATAGTGTTGCAGTAGCTTCATAATAGTGTTGCCACCGGGTTATAAATGTTGCTTAAAATAATGTTGCAATAGTTATTCAAGGTGTTGCCATAGGGATGCACCCAGTTGGGTCGTGGGCCCCACAACTTCAGAAAGTTAATATCTATAGCAACATTTTTGGAATATTGCTACATATACCTATGGGTGTTGCCATAGACCCAAATAGGGTTCTATTGCAACAATATTACTTATGTTACCTTAGATAGTCAAAATGTTGCCTTTGAGGTTTAAGGCAATGGCAAAAATTGCATCACCCTAAAAGTATTGCCATAGACCTATGGCAACATTTTTCGGGGCCTGGGCCAACATTTTTTTTGTGTTGCAGAAGGCCATTTATGGCGTAGTGCTAAGACAAGTTTTCAAAAGTATCGCGGTTTTGCAGTTTAATGACCAAAGTTTAAAATGATTTAAAATGGATATATGTTTAAAATAAAAAAAAATTAATCTTATAAATATTTTTAAAAATTTTAAAAGAGATTTGAGTTATATATATTTCCAAGAGATATAAAAGTCGTTTTAATCAACATAGCTTTTAAAACACCTTTCGCGGCACTTTTTGCTGCATTTTTTTCAATAACTTTTAAATTTTGATTTCAAACTTCACAATTCTTTTCCAAACTTTTATAAATGTTTTATAATAAATTAACAGGTGTTTTAAAAATGATTTAAAGGTTTCAAAATTTATTTATAGAAGTTTAAATAAATTAATTTAAAGAAAAACTGTTATAAGCAAATGATTTAAGCTTGGCTCTAATAACCCGATGTGTACACCTGATTTTTCTATTCGTGAGATCTAGTTGAGGCGCTTAAACAAAGGAGATGTTCTGGAGCAACCAGTGACCTAGCTCACCTGTCCCCCAAATGAGGGATTGATAGGTTCGAAATGTCGAAAACGAGTTAAATATAAAAGATTACACTTTTCAAACTTAAACAACTTGGATCATATAGAAATAATCTTCTTATACTTGGTGTCAAATTTCAAAGATGGAACTTGTACTATTCATGGAATTTAAAAGGTGATTTCATCTTTATTCTACCTATAGTACCTGTTGAATATGGAAATTAAAATTGAGTAAAAGTACTACAATTTCTATTTGATCCTATTTTTCTTAATAATATGTTGAATTTACGAAAATGATTTAGTAAATTTTCATAAGGAGGTTTAACGAATTCCCTATATACTAAAAAAATGGTTTTCAAAAATTAAAAATCTCTAAAAGATATCTTTGGATATAAATAAAATAAATAAATAGAACATTTATTATCCACCCACTTAACATCTTTTTATCGATGATTGGTTCGTCAAAATTGGAGTCAAATTTGAGTAATCCCTATTCGAAAATAGCTTTCAACCAATTTACGCGTTAGAAAGTGAAGAAGATATATTGAAGACCATGATTTTAAAAGATAGGGGATCATCATTTCGAAAGGACTGCTTGTTGATAATCTCTGGTTAGCTCTCAAGATTAAAAAATACCAGTGGTCCCTTCGTTTTGGAAATCTTCGAAACTCAAGGACTATTCGCTAGTAATCCTAGGGATATTTACCAACGGGATATGGTAGGAAAGTGCCTTTGATTTGTCATGTTCTTGGATAACTAGTATGGATGAATGTCTGATGTTCCATTTCTAGATCATATTAATATATCCCTATGAGTGTATTATCTGTTTGGTGGTAGTGAAGGCAACTTATCCTAGATTAACACCCTTTCTAAAGACATAAGAGTTTAAAAGTTATATGTTTGTAGAAACCAGCTGTGTGATTTTTAAATGGAAAAGTGGCATTCAAAGTGGAAGATGTACTATGAAAAAAGAGGTAATTGTTAGCTCAAAGCTTCACACGCACGAATAGTGAAACACTGGATGCTTTAAGGCTATGTGGCTCGCAACCAAATTAGGGTATGAAATCACCTTCTAGTTCTATAAAATTTCTACCCGCTGTAACGTCGGATTTAAATTATGTGGTGTATGCTTGGGATCTCGGATAGGTTAGTAATGGTCGAGTAATGTATTATTCAGTGCTATTCATATAATGTATGGATAGGCCAGTCTTAATTCGCATAAGGACCAACATAGCGGCCTTGGGTGCATTCCTCTGGAAATGCACTGTACAGGAGGCAGTTCATACCTTGCTATTCCGTTGGAAATTCAATACCCAATATGTTCCATATAGACTTAGTTGTGCAAATATTGAAATATGAGATGCAAGAATTTTAGATAAGATTTATAAGTTTATTTTAAAATATTTTCAAAAGAATGTCATTAAAAATAATATTTCAAAAATTTGCATATCGAAGATTTTGGTTATCATAAGGTAAAAATATGTTTTGTGTTTATGTCCCGTGTGGTCTTATGAGATACCCTTTGTTTTAAAAACATTCATATTTTGAGTTTCTCACACCAGTCCCTTGACTGACCTGGAGTTTATTTTTCCTTTCCTCTAAACTCTGAGCGCCTTATTTTTGGTGCCGTCAATTAGTCAGGTAGCTTGGAGCATTTTAGAAGGATCCTGGATTATGAAGACAGGAGGGACCTTTGTCTACAGTTATCCATTCTCAACTTTCCACTATATCGTGTATCATGTATTTTGCATCTACCAGCCCATATAAGGATATGCAGTTATAAATATCCCTAGTTGGGCTAGTACTTATCGTAACTCTAATGAATCACTTGGAGTGATTACATGTATTTTCCACCAGTATAATTAAGTTGTTTAATACGATGTGAGATTTGGTTTTTATTTTGTTTTCTGCCTTTACTTATAACCCCTAATTATCAACCTTTTCTGCACTTAAATTTGCTTCACATGAATACCATGGTGTATTATTGTCGATCCTCAAGGGTCGGAAAGGTGGATCGTCACAGAAAATCTCAAAGTGACAACATTATACAATTTTCTCGATTTGAGAATACCATTGAACTTTAATGTGAAAACTCCACTTTGATTATAGTTAGATCGTGGCATGGCAATCATCGAACAACTACAGTTAGGTTTGAGTTAAAGCATTAAAAGTGAAACACTATTCAATAGAGAATTTGTCTCCTCGATTATATGAATATCACAGTCAACTGCAGTCAACTCAAAGTCAAAATCTTTGGCCAAAGTATTACGCTTAATAATAAATATTATTATTGAACTAAGGACTTTTTTAATAGAATAACTAATTTGTATGTGAATAATATTGGAATTTTAACCAAATCAAACTTCATCTGTCCTAATGTGATCGGTATTGATGAAGAGAATTTCATAAATAGTCATTACTAAATGATACCGCTTAAGAAATTATAAAATATGATTTTACTGAGAAGGTCTATAATAGATGAATTCAACCAAACTATCACACCACTAGCTAAGGTGATGTTTGAACACAACTGTATTTGTGATCGAATACTCACCTTTAAGTCACACAACTGTATTTGTGAGTTCTTCGAAAAACCACACAATGTAATTTATTTAAAAATGTTTTAAATTATTATATCTCGACAATATTAATTATTATTTAGTTTATTTGTTTTTTTAGTGTCCTTAGTAATTATTTGGATGTATATATAAGTTATGTATGCACATCTTGATATCTAATATATGTATATTTAAATGGATTTTAAATATAGTTAATTGCTTAACGAACTTTTAAAATAATTAACTAAGATGTGGCCTGTGGCGCTATAGAGAGAGGAAAGGATGGATGATATTAGATTAAAAACTAATAGAGAATTAAAACTGGAAGTTTTAAAGAGAGAATAAGAAAGTTTTTTATTATCTCGGTGAAAAAAATTAAAATGAGAACATCAAATGAAATAAACGCAAGTGGTTTATCCGTCAAATGAAATAATTTGACCCTTTACATGCCTACATGATAGAACACAAATGCCTAACCAAACTACACTTGTTTCATATTGTTATCCAGCTTTTGAACCAAGCCATATCTAAACGAGTCATTTCTAATTGAATGATTAGGAAGTAAGCTAGAAATCCAGAATCCTAAGTTTGAGACCAGAACCCAATCGAAGTCCAAAAAGCTGATGTAGAACCTTGCTTGCCACTTGAAGGTAACTATCCCTCTTCCAGATCCACCAAGTGGTGGAAGAGAAAGCTTGCCAAATGTAGGTTTAAGTTTTAACTAGGTGCCGAGTTGAACCTCTCAATTCGGTACCGAGTCATGACATCAACTTAGCGCAACCATTTTAAGGGAATTAAAGAACAAACTATCAGTAATGCGTACTATGGAACTAAGGAAAATTAGCCAAGGGTGTTCCATTCAAGAGAATGGAGAAGCAAAGCTAAATGTTTAGAAAAAAACTAGAAAATAGGAAAGCTTATGACTCGACACCGAGTTGTGAAGCATAACTCGATACCGAATTGACTATTGAGATGTTGAACTGGCCACGGTCTTCCTCTTAAACCTCCTTCTAAATGTGGAGAACATGGATTGCAAGTATCGGAGCTTATTTCATCAGTCTACTTCTATAAGTAGGAGGAGGGAGCACAAAACAAGATCTTTTCTTTACTTTCTAAATTTTTCTCGTATGCTCTATTTGATCCTTGCCGACTTGTAAGCAACCAAGTTGCAAAATCGCGATTGTAAAGAACTTCAAAAGCATTAACAAGTTTAAGTGGACGTAGGTCAGAGTATTTGTCGAACTACTGTAAATTCTGATGTGCTAATTGCTTCATTTTCCATTAAATTTCTTCATTAATCTCTTCTTATAATTTAATCGGGTGTTTATCCAACTTTTGGCACAAACATTTTGGAGATTTGATTGAGAAAACTTTAAATTCTCACTATTTGGATCTTTCTTGAACCTTTAGATTATTATAATCCATGAGTTCAATCTAAAATTTGTTATTGAAGGTTCCTTGATTACTTAGTTTTCCCTAAGATCTATCGTTGGATCCAAGAAAGCTATGGTACCAGAAATCCCAAAGAGAAGTCAGCTGCCTCTAGACCTACTAATGATGCTGAAAATGAAGGCTTTCAACACTAGAAGAGAACAATCAACCTGATGCTCCAGAAGTTTAGAATGCATTAGAAATGATAACTAAGGTTGATTTGGATAGGATGGTGATGGATATGAACAAAAAGTTAATAGAGAGCTAGAATGCTATGATGAAGCAAACAAAGGAGAACATGGATTTGTTAATCCTGCTATCCTAGAGGCATAGGAGGAGGAAAAAGGAGTTGTCATCTTTAGATTCGGATGTATAAAGTTATTCCTTATCAGATAGGAACAATAGATATGGAAAATAGATAGTGAAGAGAGAGGAAGCTAGAACTTCAAAAGTTGGAATTGGAAATGCTCAGGTCAAGAAGGGTCAATTCGATTCCAATCGAACCTTACTAGTCGATACCGATCCAAGATACCGAGTTATGATTGATGAAGTAGATGTTGAATTGCAAGATGATGATGATATTGTTGTTGTTCATGTTATTGGTAGCCAGAGTGGTGGAGTTCAAACAACTGCAGTTAAACTATCATATTGAAAATGTAAAAGTCGAATGACTGGACGAAATGTTCTCCCAGAGATAGGGTAACTCAGATGTCATGGAACATACCGAGACTATTTGCGGAGCCAAACACTCAACGCAAGCCTTGATGATCATCGTCCGATCGATTTGGATTGAAATAGAATTCTTGGTTGATATAGTAAGGAAGCCAGTGAATGAGAATAAACATAGAAATAATAATGATTGGGTTCTTTTCCTAGTAGAAACCCGTTCACAAATGAGATTTTAAGGGAAGATTATCATAGGAGATTTGTGATGCCCATGATGATATCTTAGAATGGAACGACTGACCCGAGACTACATCTTCTAAAGTATGAGTGTAACATAAACTGTGCCATGGCAATAGACACTATGAGATGCTGATTTTTCCTGATATTTCTCGAAGGAGTGATTATGATATGTTTCACTCGGCTATCGTCGAGATCCATATCGTCATTTGACCACTTGGCTAGAAAGTTAGTGGATCAATTTGAGTTGCATGTTGCTCGCCCCAAGGATGTAATGTCCTTATCCAATATTTTTCACAGTCCTATAGAGTCTTCGAAACTTTTTGTAACGACCATGGATTTTGGCCCCGTTTAATTTAATAAATATTTAATCTAATTAGATGAAATGTAAACTGACCATATTAAAATGAATATGATTTTGGAAATATCGCCATTTTTTTATATGGATTGGTATTTTAAAAGGGGAATTGATTTGAAAATTTGAAATAAATATCTCAATAGTATTTATGTTAAAAGTCTATCTTATATAATTAAATTAAATAACTTTGTCTTGGTAAAATGTGTTAAATAAATACATATGGATAATAATGTTTAAAAAAAAATCAAAGTTTATCAATATAAAATATAAATATAAATATAAGTAAAACTTAAGAATATAATTTAAATAAAATACAAACAAACATAAGTAAACCATATGAACATTGATAGTCAAATATAAAATACAAATGTAAAATTTAAAGTAAGAATTAATTAGTTAAGATTGCATACAACATAACTTAAAAATTTGTAAACAAAGCTAAAATAAGAACAAGGTATAAAGAAAATACGAAGTATAAAGTAAAATAAAACCAAATGTAATGTAAAAAAAAACTCAAACATTCGTGTATAAATTATTTAAACTAGAAGTTAACAAAACAAAATATTTTCATAACAAAATGACAACAAGCATATGTATATAAACTATTCAAGCCAGAAATAATACACAAAATATCTTCACTCATAAAGCCCAAGTGTTTGCCTACAAGTTCAAACTAGAAACAACAATACACAGTAACATTTTAGTAAGTATACAAACTAATTAAGAAACAAGACAAATATTTATCTATAAATTATCTTCATATACAACACCATAGTCCACCTGCAAAATGGAAATCAGTCAAGTATAAAGTATAAAATAATAAAACAAATGTTTCCAAAGGTGATAATCTTCATTCACAAGTTTACCTGTAAAGTATGAAAGTAAACCTAACAAACACAAGTATATTGAAGTACAAGCAAGAAGACAAATTTTTATAAACAAAATATTTTCATAGCAAAGCAATAAAACAACATGTCTTCCTACACAAGCCATAAGCCTACCTGCTAAAGTACATATCTTCATACAAATACATATACAAATATCTTTATACATAGTACAACATAATTATAATTATGAAAACTAAGTTAGGAACCAAGGCATTAATTACTATCAACTCAGCCTACTATTTGGTCTATGCAAATATTTGCAGGTCTTTACTTTTCTGTAATGAAAAATTTGATCAACATAAAACAAAAATAAGAAACAACCTAACTAGTACTACCTCCCCATACTACAACTATTTCTCTTATATATGTGTATTCATCTTTTATTTAGTTCGTTCAGTAAGCCATAGTAAACCAGAGGAAACAAAAAGAAGGAAATAGGAAATAAAATCAAGATTTAATTCAAAACAAAAACATGGAAGAGCACAGGCAGTTTCAACTAAAGATTTTCAAGAAAACAGAAATGGTTCTTTGTTCAACAGTATTTTGCATGTGAGTAAACACAATTTTTAAAAGTTTTAAGTTAATTAAAATCAGTTTAAATTTCATTGATAACTTGGTTTGTGTATGCTTCAGTTTGCATATGATTGTATGATGTTCTGTGTTTTTCTGTAGTTGGTACAGGTTGCATACTTTGTGCAAAAAACTCAAATTATCCTTATTTAAATCATTTAGAAATTTTGATTTCTCAACAATACAAGATGTAAAACTTAAATTAAGATTTTAAAGGGTGATTAAACCATCTTTATAAAGTATATCACTGTAACAATGATATACAGGTAATCAAGTGATAATTGATGAAATTCGACTGTTGTAAATCATTAATTCAAGATTATATTTTGAATCCTTACTGAACTTGATGGTTTTTAAAACAAAAAGGAAGGTTTTTAGTGCAGTAATTCATGGGCAGTTTGTACTTGTGCAAATATTGTATTTTTACCAATTTCTTGAGATTTAATCAATAATAAATGTTGAGACTTGAATGGAAGCAAGTGTAAACGATTATGATCTCAAGAAAAATGTACAATATTTTTTCTATTGTGTGAAATTAGAGTTCGAGATCATATTAGGGTTTTAGGAAGGAGTTCTTGTTCATCTCTGTAACGAGACGCGTTCATCGACCATGGGTGACCGAGTGTCACGAGCATTTGGGAAATGGAAGGTTGGCGTGTTGTCGAGATGTGGCCAAAGGTTGAGGGTTCCCGGTGGTCTCGGCGGCGCTGGTGAAGTCGTTTTGTCATTTTGGTTTGAGCTACAGGTTTCGAACTATATGCTAATTTTCATTTCGATATTTTTGAACGAGATTCGAGTTTGGTTTTTGTGTGTACGTGGGTTTCGTGACTTGCCGACATTGTGGGTGTTCGCCGGAGGTCAGTGGTGCCGCCGTGCACGTGTACGGCGTGGAGGTTGGAGTCTGCGTTGTGTCAGTGGGTATTCTCGAGTCATTCTTGAGTAAATAGGTAGATTGCTTCGGGTTTTTATCGTGTGCGTAAGTGAACCTGCCGCTGTAATTAAACTTTAGTAAAACTTCAAAAAAAAAAGGAAAAGAAGAGGTTTGTGTACAGGGAGAGTCTCGGGTAAATACGTGTGGGACTCGAAGCATTACACAAAGTTGAACGAGGGAAGTCTCGGGTCTCTTTTTCAAAACTATAATATTATATAGAATAATGATGCAGCTAAGTAAATCGTTCTCAAACAAATTTTAAGTGTTGTAAAACTTAATAGTGTTTAACAGTCTTAAGTTAAAAACTTAAATAAAAGTTTTAATTATTTAGTTAATACTTAACAATGCATTTAACACTTAATTATTATTTTAATTAAGCAATTAATTTAAGTTAAGTATAAAGTTAATCAACATTTAAGTTGTGTGGTTAAAAATAAATTGGTTTTCAAACTTAAAGAAGATTTTTTCAAACGTTAACAGTAATTAACTAATTATTTTAGGAAGTAATTAAGAATAATTACTTTACAATTGTAATTAAAGATTAATTAATGACTAAGTGATTAATTATTGGTAATTAACTACTTAAGTTAATAATGTATGATTAATAGTTAATTAATTAAGGAATTAAATTAAGAATTAATAACTAATTAACTAAATAATTAATAAATGGATAATTAAGTCTTATTAAGGTTGTTAATTAATGATTAAGGAATAGTTAATTTAGTAATTACGGTAAAATAAATTGATTAGGAAATAATAAATTAAATAGCGTGAAATAAAATAATTAAATAATTAAGTAATTAAGGAATTAGTTACTAAATGTAATTAATGAAGTTTAATAGGAATTGTTTAAGTTAATTAATTTAAATAATTATTTGATGATGTGATAAGTATAATTACTCAGGGAAGTAATTAACGATAATTACTGGATGCAACTAATTAAGGATGATTTAATAATGAAAGTAATTTGAGTATAATTACTTTGTGAAATTAATCAAGGGATTAATAAAAAAAATTAATTAAGGGGAAATTAAATTATTTGATGGAATAATTAAAGGTAGTAAATTACTGAATGGTATTAATCAGGGGTGATTAATAAATGTGTTTTAATTGAAGATTAATTACTTCAGTTAATTAATTTAATACAAAATAATTAATTAAAATGTAATTAGTAATCATTAATAAATATAGTTAATGATGTAATTAAGGTTTGACCAATCAAGATTAATTTATCAATAATAAATTAAAGAGTAATTATTAGTGTAATTAAGAAGTAATGTAATGTTAGTAATTTAAGGTTAATTTCCATGTTTAGATAGAATAATTTATTTGTGAAAATAAATTAAAGTATAATACTTGAATGTAATTAAAGTTAATTAATCAAGGATGATTAATTAAATTGAATAATTGGATGATGATAAATTAATTGATTGATAATTGATTAATAGTTATATAAGCAAGATTTATAATGGTGAAATAATTAATTTAATTTACTTTAAATTAATTAGAGATTCAAGTGATTAATTTAATTCATTTTAAATTAATTATAGCTGATATGATTACTTATGTATGGATGGATGACATTGTTTACCTTGAATGGTTTGAGATCTCAAATATGAGATAAATGATGTTGTATAAAATGTATGCTTTGATTGAAGTATGATGATAATATGGATTATCTGTTGTGATGATAATATTGATTATCTGTGTATGATGATGTTGATATCTATTATGATATTGTGAATTACCTATCTGTGTGTATATGGATAATAGAATTGAATTGTTTTAAACTTTAAAACAACTTGGCCTTAAAAGATACGTTTTGGATTTCGGTGAGACCGGGATCGGGTTTCCATATTTGGACATCCGAAAACCACATCGATCTAAATTAATGATAGGTCGTGAATCTGAAGTGAAGATGAAGATTTAGAATGCAAGGGTTGTCGTCGTTAACTCTGAGGGTGATTCCATAATGAGTGTAACGAGATAATGCCTTCGGTTTCGTTCGAACCCGGAATGAACTTGTATGGATTGAATGCTTTCAGCACATCGTCGGGCGGACGATGAGCATTCTAAGTGATATGTCCTGTAAAGGTAATTGCAGCCTCAAGCCTCATCAACCGGGAATGGCTAAAACAGAGGAGATGCAGCAAGGTTAGGTGGGTCATGCCTAAGCAGGACATGATATTCTCATGTCTAGATGTCCCATTTTATTTCGGCTGTGTGGGCGGTTGCTAGCTACCACCGCGGGGTTATCTTGTTCGGGACTGTTCAGTAAGGAATGGTTCCGGCCTTGTGTTGTAGGGGGTCGGGAGTGATCCTCGGTATGGTGATCTAGGCCCCGTACTGTGACGGGCGTACGGGGGGTACCCCGGTAGCCCTGCCATTGTCGGAAATCCATTTTCCCTACGAGACACTACGGTTTTGATTTGTATAACCCACTTTTGTGGCTAGTAGCTAGAATTTAATAGATGTAACAATTTCGGCTATTTTCTATTTACTTGAAAGCCCTAGACACTTTTATAATATCACTGGATTCCCTATGAAATGTTTTGGTTAGTGTAAGGTAAAAACATACCCGTATTTATTTGTGGGGAGTCTTACGTGATACCTTTATTTCAAATGTTTTCAAAGTTAAACAACTTTAAACCGTTTACTCATACCAGACCCATGTCTGACCCGGAGTTTATATTTTGTTTTTCATAAACTCTTGGGTACTCAAATTTTTATGAGTAGCCAAGTGATAGGTTTTGGACTTTGATTTCTGGAGGAGCTTGGAGCAGGAGTTTCCAGAACTATGTAGCTATCTATCTAGTTCCGCTGTGTTAGTTGATGTGTACTGTATCTTTGATGTATGTAGTGACAGATATGTGTATGACTGTCATATGTATTGATATTGTATAACTCTGATATATGTAAAACTATGTAATAGTTATGTGGTATATTATATTTTTTTCCGTTCTGTTGTGAGATTCTGATGTTGTTGTTCTTTCTTTTCTTTTCTTTTCTTTTCTATTTCTATCCCTTTCTTTTCTTAATGATGATACGTCTTTCTGGTAGTAGAAGGGCGGGTTGTCACAGTTGGTATTGAAGCATAGGTTGGTGATAACCTTGACTTTGGTAGGAAATACTCATAAAATAGAGTCTGTAGTACTCCAAAATGAGTTTGAGTGTATAAATAGATATGTGCGCGTATTTGTTAGTGAATATAAAATTGTTTTTATATTATGTTGACTTATCAGTTAAGTGTTTATGGATTCTAGCCGATGTGTGGGGCGCCATTTCATCGATAGGGATTTCTAAACTCTTAAACAAGGTAGACCGACACAGTATTGTTTTTTTAGTAGGGTAAATGAAATAATTTTACCCAAAATTATATTTTGATATAAAAGAAATATTTTTCTAAAATTATTATACAAATATTTGGATGTTTGGAAATTAATACTACAACCAAATAAAAATTTAAATTCGAGTGGTTTATAACCAAATAAAATTCGTCTAGGTATGGTTTAAATAAAATGGAATATAATTAAAATTTGATTAAACCAGAATTTAAGTCTCGGAAATTTGAAAGGTGTTTAAATGAATTTAAAAGAAAGGTTTGGGAATTTAAAATCTTGGGAATGTTTGAAATGTTTTTCCAAAGATTTGAAGGCAAAAATGGAGTATTGTTTTGGAAAAATATTGTTGAATGGAGCATTGTTTGGGAAAAATATTGTTGAATGGAAATTGTTTTGGAAAGAATTTGTGGAAGTAAGGAAGTATTGAACTCACTTCAGTCGCTGGAAAATAATCGTGATAATGATGGCCACATCATCAGTATTCATTTTCGAGTTTCTAAAGTGATGGATTGCTACCAAGATAGTTGGTCACGATATTGTTCGGGCTTGTTGGGTATACAAGTTGTTTTAGAAATTTCAAAAGGGAAAATTTGTTTTGGTGAAAAAAAAAGTTTGGAATTTGAAATTTTGATTTGATATACCAAGTGGGTATGTGTAGTTATCATTTCAAAATGGTTTTGGAAATGAAAACCGGGCAATTGAATTCTAGGGAATTCTATTTAAATAATGTGAAAATTTTAAATGAATCAACTATTGAACTTATAAAGTAAAGTTGATATTAATAAGAAGAAATTAGGAATTTTAATCGGGGAAATAAAATTTAACTTAAGTAGACGGAAGTGAAGAAAATAACCTGAGATAAGTTAAATAAAATTGGAATTGAAATTGAATTAAATTGGATATAAAATTTGAAGGTAAAATGATTGTAATTGGGAAATGAAAATTTATACCTTAAGATAGTAAGTGTTATATATATATAATCTAGAATTGTGGTTGTAAGACGAATGACTCAAATGAGCAATAAATAAGTTTTGAACTCATATATTGAGTAATAAAATTTAAAAGAATGGTAAGTAGCTAGATTTAACTGAAGTTGAGTTGGAATAAAACTGAATTTAAATGAATTCAATCGAGTTATAGATAATATTGAATGAAATAAAATTCTTAAGTAAATAAGTAAGTATTGATTTGAATTAAAATAGAATTGGTGTGAGTTGTAAACAAATCTAATTCAAGCATAAATTAAATGACCTTATTATAAATAAATTCAATAATGAATTGTTAATGTAAATTAAAATTTAAGAATGGATAAAAGAATAAACTAATCGAATAAATTAGTAAATAGTTGGGATTTGATTAAAGGAAAATCAAATAAAAGATTTAAATGGGAGTTGGTGGTATAGAATAAACTTAAGTTATTGGGTGGAACAGTTTGGAGAAAATAAATAACTTGAGTAAATTGTGAGATGGTTATTTCAAATATTGGTTGTCGAGTTTAATAAAATGGTTTGGAATCAAACTTTTTGAAATGAAAGAAAATGCAATAAAAAGATTGTGAATAAATTAAGATGGGATGGAATCAAGTGTAAATTGAGTTGGAATCAATTTAAAATTGTTATAAAGCTTAAGTAATTATTTATTCACAATAATATTGCCGAATTGCATAAGAAAATGGGTTGTTCAAAGTAAACGAGATTTGATAAAATTTATGAATTATTAGAAGCGAAATAGGATGATTTTGGGATCAATTGGAATGAATATGAGCTTGTTTTGCTTAAATGGATTATATATAAGCGAGTAAGTTGTAAATCACTTAAACTGAAGGGAATGATTTGAGAATTGGTTGGAAGTAATTGTAATAAGTGTCGAAACATTACATATGTTCGTATGAAATATGTAATGCTAAACAAAGGAAACTCTGCTAAAACTTTTCAAAATTTTGGAAACTAGAAAAAAAAAGCAACAAAACGATTTCAAATTGAAAATTTGAAATAAATTAGTGGATGAAAATAATGATAGAAATCAGTTATAAATGGAAGATAATCAATAAAATTCAATATTCAGATTTGAAGATAAATTGAATTCATATGGAATTAGAAATTCAAATAAGAGGATTTAAAGGCTAAAGTGGTAGAGGAATAATATAAGTGTATATATAATGCTTATATTAAACTTAAGAAATGAATGGTGAAATTCTTAAGTAAATTTGATATTGAGAAAATTATTCCAAGTGGACAGAAATCAAAATAATGTGAAAAAAAATTGATATAGTTGATAATCAATGGATATAAATACTTAGGATGAACGTATATTATTTTATTCACATAGCAATTGGATCCAGATTCGAGCACAGAATTTCGAGATAATTATATCGATCCGAGTTAGGATTTTTCACTCGATTTTCGAAGACGAACCATGGATATGGATTTTGATTGATTTTGGAGATTCTCTGTCATAGTTGCAGCTAGGCAAGGAGAATGACAGTTTCTGATCAAGAAACCAGATCTGAGTCCGCACTAGGAAGTCGGGTGGACGATACTAGTTCGGAAGTGAAATTGTATGATCGAGCGGGCGATCGGATTTGATATTGCGTATGAATGGTATATGTACATCATACGGGCTTGATTGAATAGATATTGAAATTCTGTAAAGTAGTCAATAAAATTGGGAAAGAGTTGGTACTGTAGCTTTCAGAATTGAATTGCCAGAGTCGATATCTGGAATTCATTATGTATTCTGTATATCCCATCTTAGAAATTTGTTCATGATTCATCATTAATTTTTGAACCAGTAGTTCGGGAATTTGGAGGTCGAATCAAATTTGACCGTGGTCAGGAATCCAGTTCGGATTGTTGATCAAATCGAGAGGCAACTCAGGAGTAAAGTAGTGTTGTTTGTCAAAGTGCACTGGAGCGAGAATCCCAATGATTGCACCTGTGAAACTCTAGATAGTTTTAGGAAAGTTTATGCGGATTTGTGTTCGGATAACTAGTGATGTTTGTTAGGATAGATTGTATGGTTGTTTGCTAATGTATGAATGACATATATGTTTGAATGGTTGGTATAACAGCTTTTAAATTATCCTTGTTTTAAATTTCGGAGAACGAAATTCTTTTAGGGGGGAGGAATGCAACGACCCTGGATTTTGGCCCCGTTTAATTTAATAAATATTTAATCTAATTAGATGAAATGTAAACTGACCATATTAAAATGAATATGATTTTGGAAATATCGCCAATTATTTATATGGATTGGTATTTTAAAAGGGGAATTGATTTGAAAATTTGAAATAAATATCTCAATAATATTTATGTTAAAAATCTATCTTATATAATTAAATTAAATAACTTTGTCTTGGTAAAATGTGATAAATAAATACATATGGATAATAATGTTTAAAATAAAATCAAAGTTTATCAATATAAAATATAAATATAAATATAAGTAAAACTTAAGAATATAATTTAAATAAAATACAAATACAAACAAATATAAGTAAACCATATGAACATTGATAGTCAAATACAAAATGCAAATGTAAAATTTAAAGTAAGAATTAATTAGTTAAGATTGCATACAACATAACTTAAAAATTTGTAAACAAAGCTAAAATAAGAACAAAGTATAAAAAAACACAAAGTATAAAGTAAAATAAAACCAAATGTAATGTAATACCAAACTCAAACATTCGTGTATAAATTATTTAAACTAGAAGTTAACAAAACAAAATATTTTCATAACAAAATGACAACAACCATATGTATATAAACTATTCAAGCCAGAAATAATACACAAAATATCTTCACTCATAAAGCCCAAGTGTTTGCTTGCAAGTTCAAACTAGAAACAACAATACACAGTAACATTTTAGTAAATATACAAACTAATTAAGAAACAAGACAAATATTTATCTATAAATTATCTTCATATACAACACCATAGTCCACCTGCAAAATGGAAATCAGTCAAGTATAAAGTATAAAATAATAAAACAAATGTTTCCAAAGGAGATAATCTTCATTCACAAGTTTACCTGTAAAGTATGAAAGTAAACCTGACAAACACAAGTATATTGAAATACAAGCAAGAAGACAAATTTTTATAAACAAAATATTTTCATAGCAAAGCAATAAAACAACATGTCTTCCTACACAAGCCATAAGCCTACCTGCTAAAGTACATATCTTCATACAAATACATATACAAATATCTTTATACATAGTACAACATAATTATAATTATGAAAACTAAGTTAGGAACCAAAGCATTAAATACTATCAACTCAGCCTACTATTTGGTCTATGCAAATATTTGCAGGTCTTTACTTTTCTGTAATGAAAAATTTGATCAACATAAAACAAAAATAAGAAACAACCTAACTAGTTACTACCTCCCCATACTACAACTGTTTCTCTTATATATGTGTATTCATCTTTTATTTAGTTCGTTCAGTAAGCCATAGTAAACCAGAGGAAACAAAAGAAGGAAATAGGAAGTAAAATCAAAATTTAATTCAAAAAAAAAAACAGGGAAGAGCACAGGCAGTTTCAACTAAAGATTTTCAAGAAAACAAAAATGGTTCTTTGTTCAACAGTATTTTGCAGGTTAGTAAACACAATTTTTAAAAGTTTTAAGTTAATTAAGATCAGTTCAAATTTCATTGATAACTTGGTTTGTGTATGCTTCAGTTTGCATATGATTGTATGATGTTCTGTGTTTTTCTATAGTTGGTATAGGTTGCATACTTTGTGCAAAAAACTCAAATTATCCTTATTTAAATCATTTAGAAATTTTGATTTCTCAACAATACAAGATGTAATACTTAAATTAAGATTTTTAAAGGGTGATTAAACCATCTTTATAAAGTATATCACTGTAACAATGATATACAGGTAATCAAGTGTTAATTGATGAAATTCGACTGTTGTAAATCATTAATTCAAGATTATATTTTGAATCATTACTGAAATTGATGATTTTTAAAACAAAAAGGAAGGTTTTTAGTGCGGTAATTCACGGGCAGTTTGTATTTATGCAAATATTGTATTTTACCAATTTCTAGAGATTTAATCAATAATAAATGTTGAGACTTTAATGGAAGCAAGTGTAAACGATTGTGATCTAAAGAAAAATGTACAATATTTTTTCTATTGTGTGAAATTAGAGTTCGAGATCATATTAGGGTTTTAGGAAGGAGTTCTTGTTCATCTCTGTAACGAGACGCGTTCATCGGCCATGGGTGATCGAGTGTCACGAGCATTTGGGAAATGGAAGGTTGGCATGTTGTCGAGGTGTGGCCAAATGTTGAGGGTTCTTGGTGGTCTCGGTGGCGGTGGCGAAGTCGTTTTGTTATTTTGGTTTTAGCTGCAGGTTTCGAACTATATGCTAATTTTCATTTCGATATTTTTGAACGAGATTAGAGTTTGGTTTTCGTGTGTACGTGGGTTTCGTGACTTGCCGACATTGTGGGTGTTCGCCGGAGGTCAGTGGTGCCGCCGTGCACGTGTACGGCGTGGAGGATGGAGTCTGCGTTGTGTCAGTGGGTATTCTCGAGTCATTCTTGAGTAAATGGATAGATTGCTTCGGGTTTTTATCATGTGCGTAAGTGAACCTGCTGTTGTAATTAAACTTTAGTAAAACTTCAAAAAAAAGGAAAAGAAGAGGTTTGTGTACAGGAAGAGTCTCGGGTAAATACGTGTGGGACTCGAAGCATTACATAAAGTTAAACGAGGGAAGTCTCGGGTCTCTTTTTCAAAACTACAGTATTATATATATTAATGATGAAGCTAAGTAAATCGTTCTCAAACAAATTTTAAGTGTTGTAAAACTTAATAGTGTTTAACAGTCTTAAGTTAAAAACTTAAATACAAGTTTTAATTATTTAGTTAATACTTAACAATGCATTTAACACTTAATTATTATTTTAATTAAGCAATTAATTTAAGTTAAGTATAAAGTTAATCAACATTTAAGTTGTGTAGTTAGAAATAAATTGATTTTCAAACTTAAAGAAGATTCTTTCAAACATTAATAGTAATTAAATAATTATTTTAGGAAGTAATTAAGAATAATTACTTTACAATTGTAATTAGAGATTAATTAATGACTAAGTGATTAATTTATTGGTAATTAACTACTTAAGTTAATAATGAATGATTAATAGTTAATTAATTAAGGAATTAAATTAAGAATTAATAACTAATTAACTAAGTAATTAATAAATGGATAATTAAGTTTTATTAAGGTTGTTAATTAATGATTAAGGAATAGTTAATTTAGTAATTAAAGTAAAATAAAATGATTAGGAAGTAATAAATTAAATAGCGTGAAATAAAGTATTTAAATAATTAAGTAATTAAGGAATTAGTTACTTATTGTAATTAATGAAGTTTAATAGGAATTGTTTAAGTTAATTAATTTAAATAATTATTTGATGATGTGATAAGTATAATTACTCAGGGAAGTAATTAATGATAATTACTGGATGCAATTAACTGAGGATGATTTAATAATGAAAGTAATTTGAGTATAATTACTTTTTGAAATTAATCAAGGGATTAATAAAAATAATTAATTAAGGAGAAATTAATTTATTTGATGGAATAATTAAAGGTAGTAAATTACTAAATGGTATTAATCAGGGGTGATTAATAAATGTGTTTTAATTGAACATTAGTTACTTAAGGTAATTAATTTAATACAAGATAATTAATTAAAATGTAATTAGTAATCATGGATAAATATAGTTAATGATGTAATTAAGGTTTGACCAATCAAGATTAATTTATCAATAATAAATTAAAGAGTAATTATTAGTGTAATTAAGAAGTAATGTAATGTTAGTAATTTAAGATTAATTTCTATGTTTAGTTAGAATAATTTATTTGTGAAAATAAATTAAAGTATAATACTTGAATGAAATTAAAGTTAATTAATCTAGGATGATTAATTAAATTGAATAATTGGATGATGATAAATTAATTGATTGATAATTGATTAATAGTTATATAAGCAAGATTTATAATGGTGAAATAATTAATTTAATTTACTTTAAATTAATTAGAGATGCAAGTAATTAATTTAATTCATTTTAAATTAATTATAGTTGATATGATTACTTATGTATGGATGGATGATATTGTTTACCTTGAATGGTTTGAGATCTCAAATATGAGATAAATGATGCTGTATGAAATGTATGCTTTGATTGAAGTATGATGATAATATGGATTATCTATTGCGACGATAATATTGATTATCTGTGTATGACGATGTTGATTATCTATTTTGATATTGTGAATTACCTATTGGTGTGTACATGGATAATAGAATTGATTTGTTTTAAACTTTAAAACAACTTGGCCTTAAAAGATACGTTTTGGATTTCGATGAGACCGGGATTGGGTTTCCATATTTGAACATCCGAAAACCACATCGATCTAAATTAACGATAGGTCGTGAATCTGAAGTGAAGATGAAGATTCAGAATGCAAGGGTTGTCGTCGTTAACTCTGAGGGTGATTCCAAAATGAGTGTAACGAGATGATGCCTTCGGTTTCGTTCGAACCCGGAACGAACTTGTATGGATTGAATACTTTCAGCACATCGTCAGGCGGACGATGACCATTCTAAGTGATATGTCCTGTAAAGGTAATCGCAGCCCAAGCCTCATCAACTGGGAACGGCTAAAACAGGGGAGATGCAACAAGGTTAGGTGGGTCATGCCCAAGCAGGACAAGTTCCCCTGTCTAGATGTCCCTTTTTATTTCGGCTGTGTGGGCGGTTGCTAGCTACAACTGCGGGGTTTATCTTGTTCGGGACTGTTCAATAAGGAATGGTTCCGGCCTTGTGTTGTAGGGGGTCGCGACTGATCCTCGGTACGGTGATCTAGGCCCCGTACTGTGACGGGAGGTACCCCAGTAGCCCTGCCATTGTTAGAAATCCATTTTCCCTACGAGACCCTACGGTTTTGATTTGTATTACCCACTTTTGTGGCTAGTAGCTGGAATTTAATAGATGTAACAATTTCGGCTATTTTCTATTTACTTGAAAACCCTAGACACTATTATAATATCACTAGATTTCCTATGAAATGTTTTGGTTAGCGTAGGGTAAAAACTTACCCGTATTTATTTGTGGGGAGTCTTACGTGATACCTTTATTTTCAAATGTTTTCAAATTTAAACAACTTTAAACCGTTTACTCATACCAGACCCATGTCTGACCCGGAGTTTATATTTTGTTTTTCATAAACTCTTGGGTACTCAAATTTTTATGAGTAGCCAAGTGATAAGTTTTAGACTTTGATTTCTGGAGGGGCTTGGAGCAGGAGTTTCCAGATGTATGTAGCTATCTATCTAGTTCCGTTGTGTTAGTTGATGTGTACTGTATCTCTGATGTATGCAGTGACAGATATATGTATGACTGTCATATGTATTGATATTGTATAACTCTGATATATGTAAAACTATGTAATAGTTATGTGATATATTATATTTTGTTCCGTTCCGCTGTGAGATTCTGATATTGTTGTTCTTTCTTTTCTTTTCTTTTCTATTTCTATCCCTTTCTTTTCTTAATGATGATACGTCTTTCTGGTAGTAGAAGGGCGGGTCGTCATAATTTTCTTGAGAGGTTCAATATAGCTGTGATTAAGGTGAGCAATGCCAAGGAGGACCTATAACACCCCTAATTTTAAATAGCATTATTTAAGAGGTTTAATTAGATAAATCAAATAGAATAATGTGGAGGTTAAAGTGATAAAGGAATTGAGATTTGAAAACTAATTAGGGTCGTGCCTTCGGTAATGAAATTATAAGTGTGATTTATATATTAGAAGTTTAAGAGAATAAAGCAAGGGCAAAATGGGAATAGCCATATACCATAACCCCTAAACCCCTTACCTCATTCTCATTCACATTTTCATAAACCAAAAAATAAACAAAGAGAGTTGAAGGTCGGCCATAATCCTAAGAAGAAGAGGAGCACAATCCATTTAGAGGCTAAGATTTAAGCTAGGAAGATTAAACCAAGAACAAATCTCAAATTCCTTATCCGAACAAGGTGAGTAATGATCTAAACCATCTTATATAAGTCATCTTGAATGTTTAAACTTGGGTTCAAGATTTAAAATCAAGTGATTGGATTAATGATGATATGTTTCGATCTAAATGCCATGTTATAATTTAAACAAGGAATTTGTGGAACACTATAGTTCAGTTTTAAGGCTAAAATCGTGCAAAATGATTTCCAAATGCCATGATTTTTAAATATGTTATGTAAAACATTATTTGGAGATTGATTTTAATTTTTATAACATTCCAAGCCATGGATAATTTATTATGAATTTTTGAGTGAAAGAAAGGTATATTTCAGTTTTATTTAATCTGAGGAATTAATTGATTGCTTTTGGGCTTAAAATTTTATATGATAATGATATTATCATTTTGGAATTAATGTGAATTTTTGATATATTTCTCAAGAGATTTGTGCGAGTTTTGGTTTTAATTAGAAAGGTTAGTATTTAATGATTAATTAACTACAATAGGTTGGTTAATAATTTTAATTGAATAATGGAGCATTAGGAATTACATGCAGCAGTAAATTCTGAAAAGAATTTATAAAGGTTTTGTTATCCAATGGAAAATTGACAAAATAAGGGGTTAGGTAAAAATAAATTATTTAAAAAAGCATAAAATTAGTTTTATAGCGAATTACAACTTTTCCACTTACCATGCTTGCTTTCGCCACCATATTGCCATTTATAACCTTTTACATCCATTTAAAACCAATGCACATGGTATCAAGCATTTGGTACATAGTGTACTGGAGAAAGGCGGAAGGAAAGAATGGTGTCAAAGGCATGCTTGCGAAAGGGTTGAAGCCGCTTTTATTTGCTTTCGAACCCATTGACCCGCCCTGATTCTGAAAGTAAGCTTCCGAAAGGGTTGCACTTTTGAACCCCTTCGATACCCATGCTGCCGCACCAATACTTATACCTTAGTTAGAAGCCGCTTTTATAAACCTAGGTCAATGAGTGCGAAAGGTAGGTTTCGAACCAATACCCCTTTACTACCACTAAATCCGCCTTCCCCAATGTTTTCAAAATAATTGACTTAGCCACTTTGTAAATAGTTTCGAAGGTAGTGGTTTTCGAAAGGGTAGCTTTTGAATGTATCCCTTTTTACACTTTGAAGTTTGTTTTGTTTTCAATCAATGGTTTTGAAAGTGATACTTTTAATTGGTTTATAAGCTATGCTTCCGTAAATTCTTACTTGAACCCAATGCTTTCGAAAGGTATGTTTTTAAGTGTTTCAAAAGGTATGTTGGATGGTTTCGAAAGAGAACGTCTTAAGGTTTTAAGTAATGATTTTGAAAAGGGAGAGTGATGGAGGGCTTTTTTGCTTTATGAGGTCGAAAGGGAGAGTGATGGAGGGTAGCTCATGATGTCATAATGATCCAAAGGACATAGTCGAAAGCCTTATTTTTCAAATTTAATAACCCAATCTTAATCTTTTAAGTAAATACATGGTAATATAACAGAGTTTTGAAATGGCATTTAACTTTGAAATTTTAGAGGAAGCTTTCCTTGTTAAAGATAGTAGGTTAAGGTATTAACCCTAGCTCATTAGTAAATGATTACAAGGAATTAAACTATGGATGTCTATGTTGTTGTGTTATTTGATCGGTTATCATGTATACTTGTGTAATCATATTCACTTCATTATTAACCCATAACTGCATTTTGGGGTGTTAAGATCAGAACAACAGGCTAGGTCCACGCTATTGTGAATATACATTGAATTAACTCATATATGAGTAGAATTGCATCCAGGAGGTCAAACATACCAAAATATAGGATTCCCAAGGCTGATCAAAAGGTTATTGGTTTAGACAGGTTCTTAGTAGGCCCATAAAAACTATGTTATGGAAACTATTATTGGCAGGGGCCAATAGGTTCTTAGTATTCCATGAAAATATGTTCGGAATAGGTTGTTGATAGAGATTAATAGGTTCATAGTCAACCCATGAAAATTGTGATTGGATGATGTTATTGGTAGACACCAATAGGTTCTTAGCGATCCCATAAAAACTATGAAACCAGACAGATAGTCCATAAGCTTGGAACAGGTTATTAGTTAGCCTATGAAAACTAATAGGTTAATAGTAACCTAGAAACTATAACTTGAGATTGATAGTGCGATGAATAGGGATGGAAAATCCAAAGCATATTGCATGTTTGCATATCATCATGATACATTTTATTATGTTATTTCTCAATCATTGTGGATGCGGATGCATAGTATATGGTTATTATAAATTAGGTTAATATACTAGTGAGGGGGAAAGCCATTCCGCTAAGCGGCGTGGTCTCACTAGATATCTATATGGTTCGAGATGGTAGGTTATTACTTACACTTATTTTTTATCTGACTCGAATTTTATGTTTTCCCCTTAAACTCTCGGGTGTTCAATTGATTTTGAATAGTTTGTGAGTTAATGTTTCAGGTTCTCCTTTAGATGAATAATCTTTCAGAGACGCGCAGGATACAAGCCAGCTATTAGGAGTTTTTCTGTTTGATTCCGCTGTGTAATTGGATGAAATGGAAAAGTTGTTTAATTGCCTATATTTAGACTCTGATCAACCAAGGGAGGCATCTTCATATGTCGCACTTGGTGTAATTCGTAATAACTATATTTCCCTGAACGTGGTTTACGAATTGGGATTATGTAATGAACCTGATTGAAATGCTATTTGTAATGAAATGCTATTTGTAATGAAATGAGAAATTTGTTTTAAGCTAATATTAAAAAAATTCATATTTATGTGTTTCTGGTTTATCAATGTATCTAGCATTACCGCATTTGGTCATCGAGAATTAACATACGGATGACTGTAGCATTCGTAGCAGTCAATTTTGAGCCTCCAAATAGGGGATGTTTCAGGACATTTTATTGATGGCACTAATAAAGGAATTCGTCCAAATGCTGATTATGGTAATGGCTAAAGATGAATCCACTTCCAACCGTGGAGGAGTTTATCGCAAAGCGACCCAATATCTGCGCTCGGAAGAAGCAAATATTGCCATTGGAAATAATAGAGGACGGCCATCTAATGAGGTAATTCATAGTAATGTTATTGCGAAAAAACCAATAAGAGTGTTGGGAACATTCCTATAAATGTTGGAAATAAAAATAACAATCAGAAAAGAGAAAATCAAGGTGTTGATGGTAAGAAGTCGGATTTTATAAAGTGTCTGAGGTACTTGAAACATGAATATTACACCCCGCAAGGTATATAGAATTAAAATCCATCTCAAAGGGAATCAACTGAAAGAGAAAATATGTCCAGGAAGTATTGTCTATTCCAGGAACCCCATGGGCATAATACTAACGAATATCGACACTTGCGCGATGTGATTGAGAACCTGCACAGGAAGAAGAAGCTACAATAGTATATGAAAGGCCCATAAGGGTAAGAAAACAATCGATTTCAAAGGTAGATGGCCCAATGGGGATAATATGGGCCTAGTGAGGATAGACTTAGGAAGCCTGAACATAGAATTGTGATTAACCCCATAACTGGGAGACCTCATTTGACCAAGAAAAACTGGAATAAAGTGGACAGAAATTGGAGTTCGCTGAAGCATGTTGTACAAGAGAGATATTTTGCAATAGAAGATGGGCCTTTGAAAAAGCATTAAGATTGATGACCGATGATGTCGTGTTTAGAAACCATGATGCAGATGGGGTAGAAACACAAATGGTAGTTCCCTTGCTGATTCCATGATTGGGTTAACGATTGTGAAATAAATTCACATTGATTATGAGAGCTTTATCAATATTTTGTTTAGGAAGACCTATGACCAGATGAGGATGATGGACGAGATCCGAAGTAATGTAAATCCTACATTCTAGGATTTACCTAAGATTTACTGGAGATGCTACAGAGCCTGTAGGATGTGTTGATTTACCGATGGAACTAAGTGAAGGTGACTGCAAGAGAGTGCGAGTGCAGACTTTCGTTATGGTAAATGTATACTTAGCTTATAATGCTTTCTAGGGCTGACCAGCCCTTTCCAGCCTTAGAGTGGCCTTAGCCCCATAGTGCTAAATGATGAAATTCCCAACTGAAAATGGGATAGCTAGATGCCATCCAAGGAGATTAAAGTATAGGATGTGAATGTTACATCGTAGAGTTGAGAGAAGTGAAATAGCATGAGAAACGAGAGGATGTAGAGAAGACTCTTTGCATCAAATCAATTGATGCATAGCAACCACATTCCAAGTCTTGGATGATATAGTAAATTCTACAAATCTATGGAACTAAGGAATAAGCCAAAGGATGTGTTGGCGATCCCAACTGAGCTAATGATTAACACATCACCTAATCAGGATGACCCTACATGGATCCTAAAGATCGGATCTTCGCTTAGGGTGAAGATGAAGAAGGAGTGGGCAGGTTTTCTCTAGGCAGACCTAGATGTGTTTGCCTGAATGCATTCTGATATATATGGAATATGGCCTGAGATAGTTTGCATACATTGAATGTGAAACCGAGATGTCCTTTTGTAAAGCAGAAAAGGTGGAGCCTGGGTCCTTAATGCTACACTACATTTAAAGAGGAAGTGGATACGTTGAAGGCCAATGGATTCATCCGTGATGCTTTATACCTACAATGGGTATCAGTCTAATGCTGGTCTTGAAGTTTAACGAAAAGTGGACAAGATATTCATCGACTATTCAAATTTGAATAAGACGCGCTTAAAAGATAGCATTCCACCGTTGAAAATTAATCAGCCAGTGGACTCAACAGACATCAGTTGCTATCCTTTATGGATGCTTATTTGGCTACAATAAGATACTAATGCACATTCCATACCAAGAGCACACTATTTTCATTACTGATATGTGTTGTATTGTTACTCTATTATATCATCCGGTCTAAAGGATGCATGAGCTACCTATGAAAGAGTGATAAATTCAATGTTTAGAGATTGGAACAAACATAGAATGGAGGTTTATATGGATGATATATTGGTGAACTTATAATAATCGGTGAAATATATGAGAGACATATCAGAGTTGATTATATGTAATTCAAAAATATGAGATGAAGCTCAATTCATTGAAATGTTCCTTTGGAGTTGCATTAGGAAAATTTTTGGGTTTTATAGTATAGTCGAGGGGCATACAAGCTAATCCAAAGCAGATTAAGGCATTGAAAGATGTCAAAGCTTCGAGAATAAGGAGGGAAATGAAAAGCTCGAACGGAAAGGTCATTGCACTGAGTCAGTTCAACTCGAAAGCAAAAAATAAGTGTGCCATTCTTTGATGCCCTCAAAAAGGATAAGGGAAAGTTTGTCTAGATGGAGGAATATCAGAAAGCTTTCCAGACCTAGCTTCATCACATGTAATGACCACCAGTCCTATCAAAGCCTTTGGAAGGAAAGGACTTATTTGTTTATTTTGCAGTATATGTTCATGCATGCAGTGCTGCCCTAATATGTGAAGAATTCAAAATTCAAAGGCCTGTATATTACCTTAGCATGCAGTTTACTGGAGTAGAGAAGAACTATCCATAGTTAGAGAAGCTAGCTAACTTACTACTTATTAATTGCTTTAAGGTATTTACAACCCTACTTCCAAGCTCGTCAAATTAAAGTGATGACTGACCAACCTTTGAGACAAGTCTTGCACTGACCCGATACTTTAGGAAGGCTACTGAAGTGGAATATCAAGTTGAACTAGAAAGATATAGCCTACCATCCTAGGAGGGCGATACAAGGACATGCATTGGCTGATTTCACTATCGAGTTTATCGTTTGGGATAGAGAGGCGGAGGAAGATATGGAGTGACTTTCCTAATGGAAATTGTACACGGACGGAGCGTCCAACGAACATAGCTCTGGGGCAGGAGTGATCTTGGTAACCCTTTGAGAAATGGACAATCTTTTACACCTTGAGGCTTGAGTTTTTCGCAAGGAACAACGAAGCTGAGTATGAAGCACCGATCATGGGGCTCAAGATAGCAAAGGAATTGGGAGTCAAAATTTACATATATGTAGCAACTCTCAATAAGTGGTTTACCAAGTGAAGAAAAATTTTAAGCTAAGGGAGCAAGACTTACCCCTTACTTGACGAAGGTTCTGGAACTGCTGATGAATTCTACACGATAACGCACATTTCCAGAGAGGAGAACATAAAGGTTGATTCGTTGGCCAAACTGGCCAGCTCTGGGGATGCATAGCTTGTAGATTTGGTTCCAATTGAGGTATTGTTGGCTCTAAGCATCAACCAAATGGATGTTTATAGGATCTTGGGGTTTGAAGTGAAAAAGGAGTCGTAGATGTCTCCAATCAAGCAGTATTTGCTAAAGGGGACTCTCCCGAGTGGAAGGAATGAAACAAGGAAACTCCTATGCAAAGTAACACGATTTGTTATTTAGGAAGGAGTGCTATATAGTAGAGGATTCTCTCTCTCAGGTTACGTGTGTTGCTAAAGAGGAAGTTAAAAAGATCCTTACGGATGTCAATGAAGGAGCTTGTGGTTATCATGATGGAGGACAAACTTTGGCGAGGAAAATTCTTCGTTATGGATACTTTTGGCCAACCAGGATGCTATTGTTTACACTAGTAAATTCGCTAAGTGGCAGAGGTTTATGAAGATTCCAAGAGCCTCATCCATAGAGATCACACAAATTATCAGCCCATAGGCATTCACAGTTTAGGGAATCGATATTATCGTTGTGATACCTATGTCGAAAGGCAGAGCGAAAGTGTCATTATTAGAGTTGAGTATTTTATTAAATAGGTCAAAGCAGAACCGCTTGACGCAGTCACCATGAAGGTGATTAACTTCATCGTAAGAACATTATTTGCTGATTTGGGATTCCACAAACGATCATCTTTGGCAATGGAACCCAATTCAAAGTGTTGAATTCAAGGATTTCTACAGGAAGTACCAAATTAAAAAGCAATTTGCAGATGTAGCATACCCTCAAGCGAATGGACAAGTGAAAGTGGCAAATAATATCATCAAGTCAATCTTAAAGAAATGATTAATAAAGGCCAAAGGCAAGTGGGTTGATGAATTAACCATAGCATTATAGGCTTACCGAATGACGTACAAGTCCGTAGTCTGCCATACTCCTTTCGCTCTAGCCTATAGATCAGAGGCCAATTGGATTGGAAGTTCCTTCTCATTGGAAGATTTACTATGATCCCAAGATAAATGAGGAACTCTTTCATGAGTCTCTTGATATAATTGATGAGAGGCATGAAGAAGATAACCTAAGGGTTACCTCTCACTAGAAAAGAGCAGCACAGCAATTCAATGCAAAGGTCAGGAATCAGACCTTTGAGATCGATGATCTTTTTTTGAAATGAATCTTCCCTGGTCTAATAGCTCTGGGTCGAATTGGGAAGGTCCGTACACCATTGAACACAAGCTTGGAGATGGAACATTTAAGCTAACAACCGTTGATGGAATACCACTTCCAGTTGTATGGAATTGCATACACCTAATACTTTATATCGCTTAAATGTATCTACATAAATATCTGACTAAGCTCTGATGTAACAAGGCAGAGTCTGCCATTTTTATGTTTATAAAAGGAATTGGCTTTAGGAATCAATGGAATTGTATCATCAATAGCTTGACTTTATATCATAATTCATATTGATAAGAAAAATTTTTGAATTTATATAATAATGTTCCTTTGCTAATGGCCACTTCTTCTAGTGCCAACTCTATCTTTGACTTCCCCCTCCTTATTCTTATCCCGCCATCTCCTCCAGGTCCCTAATCCCTCCCCCATTCAAGGCCTCCTGACCCACCTCCTCCGCCTTCTCATACTGCTTGTTCAGGCCATACCTTCATTTACTCCAATCCTCCCTTCTCTAATCCTCTTCTCTTACCTTATCTGATATAGCACGTAGTGATTCTATCTAGGTGAAGCCTTTTCCTTTTGCTTCCCTATTCAAGAAGAAGTTACGCAATGCTGCAAAGTGTGAACCAAAGGAGTTTATTGTCAAGTTATCTAATGATCAAGCCATGATTGCTCCACCTAAGGTGGTAGAAGAAGGTACGAAATATTGGAAAAAACAATTGGTTGGTCTTTTCCTAAATAAATTTCTTTCCTACTCCACCGCCATGTATTATCTACATTTAATTTGGGGAAATCTTGATGGTATTCATGTTAAGTCAAATGGAAAGTTCTTCTTTTTTTGATTTTGAAGATGATAAAAAGAGAGAAAAAGTTCTTGAGTCAGACCCAATCATCATAAGAATGAAGGTATTTACAAATACTAAGTGGAATCCGACTATGGACACTATACAAGAGCAGATTAAATCTATCCCTGTTTGTCTTTTCTTGTCAAAAATACCATCGGTGTTACGGTCCCTTATTGGGGTTAACTATATAGCCATCTATATTGTTAAAGTCATATGCTTCGATGAATCCATGGAAATGCTAAAGCGCTTTGAATTTTCCAATGTCTTGGTTGACATTGATGCATCGAAGCCTCTGCCATCAAAAATTCCCATTCAACTATCTAAAGGAAACATTTCTATGTTAATATTGAGAACTCCTGGAAACCTGGAATTCATGATTTACGCAAAGTTTTTTGTCATATTGATAAAACATATAGCAAAACAACTCCGTCATATCCCCCTGAGAGAATGGATAATCTGGTCCCTGGTGAGAAGAATAATTATCAAGCTTTAAATAATGTGAGTTCCTCTTATAATTCCAAGGGATGGCAAACTAATCAAAGTAAGAAAAAAAGAATGTTATTGGGATGTCTAATCAACATGATATAATTATTAATAGTAGTAGAAAATTCAATGAAGCAAATATTAAGCATTTAAATAATACTTTCTAAATTTCACTTAATTTGGCCACTTGTCAAACCTCTTATTACAGCATTATCTCCCCTATCAATAACTTAACCACCCCCATGCATGCAATCGGCACGTCCATATTAATGCAACTAAAAATAGTCTTCTTCCTATTTCTACAGTAAGGAATTCTCCATATAATTCTACAACAAATGAATCTCTCTAAACCATATTCTCCCTTCCAACCAACTTGCTTTACACATCTTCTAACCATCTCATACCTTCCATGTCTAATCGATTTTCTGAACTCAACTCCCCCAAACTCAACTCCTCCACATCTCAAAACTGTATTTTCACTCCCATTGTCCATATTAATTCGATCGTGGTTTCATCCATTCTCTACTCTCCAACCAACTTGCTTAGCACATCTTTCATTCCTTCCATGTCTAACCATTTATTTGATCACAACTCCTCTAAACACATTTCATCTACAAAATAAAAATGCAATTTCAATACCCCCATCACTCTACCATCCAACCAAGCTCCACTTTTCACTCCCATTGGCCCTATCGGCTCATTTAAATCTATCTCACTATCCCACTTGCCACATCCACATCTAACAACATCATGTCTAAACCTATCTCTTCTCCATCCATTCTATCTGAATCTGATAAATATCTAAGGCCAATAATATGTCACCATATGTCTCCTAGAATCACTAGGAGTAAATTTAGGGATAGATACAAAGGGAAAGTTTTTTTTATAAAGAATCCATTGTCTTATCCACACAACCACTGTTTTCTGCCTCCATATCCTCCGGTCTCATTGTTCCCTCCAATATTCAAAATCCACCATCCCTCTCTAACTCCAAAAACATTTATAATTGAAAAGATAGGGTTTAGGAACATTAGGGGAGGAAATGACATTTCCAAGCATTTAGCAATTCAATTTCCAGTTAATGAAAAATCATTGCAAATGATTGTAGATCTTGAAAGCTCAATGCATGCAATATTGGTAAGGCATGCAACAATATTAAAGTAGCATGGCACTTCTCTCACAATTTACATGCGGCTCATTTTGGTAGAATTTTAATTCTTTGGTGTCCTCTTGTATTTAGCATAACTACTCTCCTATCTGAAAGACAATTTTCACCTTCAAGTTTTGCACCTGCCGCCCAATACCAATATCATAAGCACTTTTATTTATGCAAAAAATCATCTTGCTTCTGGATAGAGTTTTTTTTGACTCTCTTCCTACCCAAAATCCCACAAACCTTCCGTGGATTGTTCTAAGAGGCTAGAATTGCATGCTAGGATCCCATGATCGCCTTGGTGGAAGTCCCCTATCTGCATAAGACCTTCTACCTCTTAATAATGCCATTCTTCAATCTGATCTCATTGAGTGCAACTTAAAAGGCCTTTTTATCACATGGAATAACAAATTTAGAAGTGATGTTCAAACTTTCTCAAAGCTAGATAGAGTTTTTTATGACTCTATTACTCAATCTATATGGCCAAACCTTTTTATGAAGCTCTTCTTGCAAGCCCGTCTGATCACACTCCTCTTTCCATTTTCGTTGGTCCTCCTAAAATGAAGCCCCCTACTGCCTTAAATTATTCGATTCTAGGATTGATCTTCTAGAGTTCCTTTCTCTGGTAGTAGATGTCGGTGCTACCCCTTCCATTCAACCCTATATTCACTTTACAACAAAAATTAAAACACACTAAGTCTATCCTTAGGGCCTGCAATAAAGAGACCTTTGGCTAAGGAGATAAACTCTCCTTTCAAATCAAACAACAACTAGATCAGGTGCAAAATGCTCTTCTTGCTAACCCTTCTTATTTTGATCTTTCTATGCAGGAACTAATCCTTTCAGACCGCTTGGCAAAATCTCTTCAGTCTGAAGCAAATATGGTGAGGTAGAAGTAATAGAAAAAAGTGGGACATATAAGGGGATTGGAACACGGCCAATTACCACAATTTCTTGAAATCTGAGAATACATTTAATTCCATTATTGAAATTCAAGATAGTTTTGGAAACAAACATATAGGTCAAGAGGAAGTCAACAATGCTTTTGTTGACCAATTTTTTTACAATTCTAGGCAACAATGAGGTCTCCAACATTTGTTATGAGAGTATTGAACATCTCCCCTTCCCTACCTTATCTAACAAGCTTGCTACTAGCATCCGGGAAGATGTTTTAGATGAGGAAATATGTAACGACCCACCTTTTTGAAAGGTTCAAATCGATAATAAACCACACATGTCAGACTCAAACCAATCAAAAAGGAGGATTGTTAACAGGGTAAATAAGAAAATAAAAAATAAAAAATAAAAAATAGAAAAACAAAACACAGAATCTCGCAACGGAATGACAAAATATAATAATCAAATAAACAGTTCATGAAGCTGCTTTAGAAAAAACATTTGATTACACTTTTACAATTCAAATTAGAGTTATACATACATCAGAAATAAAAATATAATGCAGCGGAACATAGAATGCAGTGGAATAATAAATAGCAATAATATACTGAATCTTCGTCTTCGTCCTCCAGAAAATAGTCTTCAATACAATGAAAAAGCTCAGACTGACCCGAACGTAATGAAAAGATAAAACACTCGCAGAACTAAAAGATCTTATGTAAATAGACCAAAATAAGTAAAATATAAATATTAGTGCAATGGTTCCATAGATGTTAAAGGATTTTCATCTCCTATCAAGTATACAGTATGAATATAATTATTTAAAGGGTTTCAAATAGTTTGAAATATCAATCTTAATCATCTAATTAAAACAAATCCGAAGTTTGAATTAAGTTAAACCCTTCAAATAATTCAATTCCAAATAAAACCAAATTCAAGAAATTATATGGGTTTATGTCATCTCAACTAGTATCAAAAATCAACATTTCCAAATCAATGTAAACCGCTTGGGTTTATCATTTCAACCCATAATGATTTTCCCCCTAATCTATAAGATCATTCGGGTATGTATCATTTCATCCCATAGGGATAACAAAGATATGGACATAAATAATATCCAATCATCCAAAGTGTCAACCAATAGCATCCATCCAATCACCCAAATATCAACAATTGAACATACAGCACATTCATCATTGAAATCAACCAGTAACTACCAACAATTTACTAGTTATCATTAACAGGTATTTAATTGGCAATTTAAATTCCAATATTAAATTAAATAGCAATTAAATTCAATAAAAGTCCGATTTAACTGGAGTGACAATTTAAAATATACTAAATAGCAACCAATCAATTTCTAATCGCATCATAAATTCAATTTAACTAACATAAGAAAATCTAGTAGTTGTGTATGTTTGCTCATCTTTCGTGGCTATGAATGTGATGATAAAAATGGAGCAATATGGAGATTCCTAGCAAAGATCCAAATGCAAAGAACATACAATAAAGCTTAGACACGAACATGAATCAATAAACAAGTTTCAACTACTTCCAACTTCCAAACAACCCAAGATCCAAAATACAGACAAACCTGATACTAGGTCATTTTAAGAAAATATTCGAACTAGAATATTACTGAACCTGTAAAAGTGACTAGCTAGAAAGTTGTTACAAATTATTTTCTCTCCAATTTCAAAAAAATAATCACTCAAAAAGTTCTGTCTTGAGAAAGTTATGGCCAAAACAAACAGTAATGTTTCTGAATTGAAAATCTGAGTTCAAAAATACTTCAAAAAGATTTGAGTTTTTGGCACAGCAAATTGAGGAATTTGAAGAACTGTTCTAAAAAAAAAGTTGAAGCCACTGGAAAAATAAATGGTTTGAAAACAGAATCACATAATTTGGTTCATTCTTGAAGGAGATATGATTGATACAATATGGGGTATTTTCAGCCAAAACTGGACCTAAGAAAGGACTTGAAAATTTGAGTTTTTGATATAGAAACATTTGGAGTGGGAAGAAGGATTCAACAAGAAAGTTGTTCCATTGAAATTATACACGGTTTCGAGAAAAAATTTATTTGATTTGGAGTAGTTTAGTGAAATATAAAAGTCATACAAATATGGGGAAGAAAGAGGGAAAATAGGGAAAGGGAAATGAAGGAAAAAAGGAGAAAGAAGAGGAGAAGGGAGGTGGAAGGAAATGGTCTTGGTGATGGTGGAGAGGGCGGCGGCTATAGGGGAGGAGGAAGGGTTGAAGAAGAGGAGGAAAGGAGTTTTGATTTGTGAGGTTTTTGGAGTTTTAGATCTAGAGTTCTCTGTGGATTTTGAGGAGAAAGAAGATTTGTGCAGCTAAAGTTTTTCACGAGAAAAATTATGTACGTAGATGTTATCTAGATAAGAAACATAAGGTCGTAGGCAAAGGAATGGTTACATGACTGACTAAACTCTCTTGGTTAACCAAGGTCCATTAGACCAAACAAACCCAATATGCCTTAGCCAAATAAAACACAACTAAACACTAAGAATTCATGTTAATTTTTCACGGTAATTCAAATTTTTAGAGCAATAGGAATTTGATTTTGACAAAATGAAAACTGGAGGGAAGATCAGAATTCAGTCTAGTATCATATAAAAAGAATAAAATTTTAAAATTCAAATTTAAATTTTTCAACCAAAAGTCAATCTTTGACTTAGTTCAGCCAAAATTTTAAATTTCACAAAAAAATTATTCTATTAAATTTGGTCACGTAAAACACTCATCGTTACAAATTCAATTTTTTATATTTAATTTTTATTTAAATTTAAAATACTGTCATTTTAAAATTGTTAAAAATTACGAATCGTTACATTTTACCTTCATTAAAAGATGTAATATCAATTAATGCAATATTAATTTGTTTCCCCTTATCATATTTAAAAGGTTAAAATGTCACTAACTACGCATCTAATTCTCATCCAATTACATTCAAACCTATGCTATCTTCCTTATTATTCAATAAATAATACCCTATGAATTATATTAACATAAGTTTACATTTTATTACATTCATTATTTTACCGTTAACATCTTTTACCATGTTAACTGCAATAAATAATTACATAAATTTTCATTGATTTCCAAATTAATTCCAAACATATTAAATAATGAGATGATAAATGAATAATTGTTACCTTTAAGTAATTTAATCATATTTATAAGTTTATTATCTACAACAAATATTACGTCTACTTACACATCACTGATTATATTTAATTTCAATTAACAACATATAATTCGAACATTCAATTGTCTTAATTCCATTAATTATCCATTTAATATTCAAATGGACAAATTAATGAGAAGGTAATTACAACCATCGTTTATAATAATAGTTCACATCCATTATCTTATCATTTACAACCAAGGGTTATAACAAAATGATTTTATAATCTATATTAACATATTCCAATCAATTACATATAATCCCATCATTACATGCATCATTTAATTTATTTCATTACTACAAATTATAACCAAATAACCTTACACTTATATCCATTGATTGAAATTGGATTAAAATGATTATCAATTACATTAAATCAACATTACTATATTACATTCTAATTGTTTTACCATTACAAATCATAAATTTTAATTTCTTACAATATTTATATTTAAAAATCTTATTAAATTTAATATTTTAATTACTGAAAAATACATGTCGTTACACAATAAAGGAAGCCCGATTTCAGTTCCTAAAGAAAGCTCTAGAGGTCTTGATGGTTTCAACTCCTGTTTTTTCATCTCTTGTTGGGAAACTATGAAGGATGTTTTCTTAAAAGCAATTAAAAATTTCTTTACAAGCAGCCACATGCTTGGTGGTATCAGCTCCACCGTTATGTGTTTGGTTCCGAAAATCAGCAACCCTACCAATGTCTCCCACTTCAGCCTCATAAGTTGTAGCTAGAAGACTGAGGGAAGTCCGTCCTTGCTTGATCTCCTCAAATCAGAGTGCATTTCTTAAAGGAAGGAATATCATTAACAATGTTTTATTGACTCACGAGTTATTAAGAGGATATGATAGTTCCTCTCTTAGCCCTAGATATTGCCTGAAAATAGACACGACGAAAGAATATGACTCGACAATATGGCAAATAGTTTTCTATTCCCTAAATAGGCTATGGTTTCTTCTTAAATTCATAAGATGGACATAAGCTTGTATTACTGCTCCAAAATACTCCTTTCAAGTAAATGGTCAAATTTGCGGCTATTTTCAAGGTACTCAAGGCCTAAGGCAAGAAGATCCCTTGAGATCTTACTTGTTTTTGACTATCATGGAGATTCTATCTATAATCTTGAGAGATTATATACTCTAAGAAGCTGATTGATTTCCACCCCAAGTGTAAGAAGCCTCCAGTTTTTGGTTTATGTTATGCTGATGACCTTGTGATCTTTTCCAAGCCAAACTAGAAGTCGTTATCCAATATATGTTCTGCTTTGAGTGAGTTCAGATTTTTTTTTTCTTCTGGTTTTTAGATGAATCACTTTCAGTCCTTCAACTTCTCAATCATGTCCTCTGCTATGACTTTTCTGGGTATCCCTTTCACCACTACAAGGATTAAGAAGCATCATTGTCAGGTCTACATGAAAGAATCACTAAAAAGATGTCAACTTCGTATAATAAATTTCTTAGCCATGCTGGAAGACTTACCATCATCAAATCCATAATATTTTCTATGTAAATCTTTTATTCCAGGGTGTTTATCCTCCCAAAACTCTTAATTCTTATGATTGAGAATGCATGTGCAATAATTTTTTATGGTCTGGAAATCCTTACTCAAGGAAGCCTACCCATATCTCCTACAAAAAAGTAAAACTTCCCTTGAAATTTGGAGGTCTTGGTATATTAAACTTAAAAAGATGGAATCGGGAAGCAATATCAGCTTGGTTAAATAGTTTATTCAATAATAGGAGCTCTCTTTGGAGGCAATGGTGCAACAATCATTACTGGAAACAAGGATTTTTGGACCTTGGAAAAAAGCAAAATAACAGTTGGGTATGTAGGTGTATTCTAGGTAGTAGGGATAGTATGAAGCATATTATTCAGTTATCAATGGGTCGTAACTCCTCTTCATCTTTTTGAAATGCTCCAAGGGCTCTGACAGGGGTTTCTCTCAGTGACAAATCCAATCTGGTATTCCAATAAATGCTAAGATTAATGATTATATACATGACAACTGTGTCATCCTTCCTTATTCCAGCAGTTTACATGTAAGGTAATTATGAAAGTTTGTCCAGTAGTCCAAGCTTAAAACAAGTGAGAATGATGCTTTATTGTGGGGAGCCAATAGGCCTGTCAAATGGGTTGGGTTAGGTCAAAATGGGTTGGGTCGAGTTCGACCCAACCCATTTATGACCCATTCTCTTTCACCCATTTATGACCCAACACATTTATGACCCAACCCACTTAATAAGCGGGTTACCCATCTAACCCATTTAAAGATTTAAATTTAATTTGACTAATAAAAAACAAATAAATATAAAATAATTCTAATTCCAAGTTTTATGTTTTGAGATCCGACAAAAATTTAAAATTTTAATTCTAATTTTCATCAAAATTCAAATATGGGGATGGGGTAGCTTATTATTTTCTAAGTACAATTGTCGGTTTTCTTGGAGAACTACAGTATACGTTCACACGATGAAGTATCTGAGTGTTCCATACTGTCCATAGTTTAGGTGGGAGTTGATCGGTCGAAGTCTCGCCTGATTCCGAGTTAGAACGAAGGAGTTATTGCAGTCTGAACAAAAAAAATAGCGGCTTCTGCACTAGGCGGAGTTCAATATGCAGGTGTGGTAGCCTGTTATTTTCTAAGTACAACTGCCAGTCCCCTTAGAACTACAGTGTGCGTTCACACGATGAAGTATCCGAATGTTCCACACTGTCCGTAATTTAGGTGGGAGTTGATCGGTCGAAGTCTCGTGTAACGCCCCGAAAATTTTCGACTTTCGAAAATTCAACATCGATACTCACTTTATCGACTGCCGAGAAATCGAAGGCCGAAAACCGAGATGTTATGGGTTTTAAAAAGAATTTAAGAAAAAGATAGAAAGAGAAGAAGGAAAAAGAAAAATAGAGGGAAAAGAAGATAGACAATTTTTTTAGAAAACAGAGAAAGAAAACAGAGAATTTGAAAATAGAAGATAGAAGCATTTTAATAATAGAACGGACAGAAAGGAAACAACAGAACAACATCAGAATCTCACAATTCGCAGCGGAACAACATATAATAATAAATGAATAATCTTTAAACAAAGAACTATATCAGTTATTACATTTTATACATTACATCACATCATCAGAGTGTACAACAACAACAACAACAGTGCAGCGGAAAAAGAAATACTATATAAACTAGTAATACGCCATGCCATCCAGCTTGCCTCCAGCAACTCCAGAATATCCAGAATATCCTGATAAACCTAACTCTTAACTGCCCGTGTGGAAATTGGTGGGCACCCAGAGTTTAGGAAGGAAAACAATAAACTCCAAGTCAGTCATGTGACTGGTGTGAGAACTCAAAACAGTTTATTTATTTTAAAAATCAAAAAGAGGGATATTTTTAAATTAATTCGCAATGCTTTTAAAAATGAGACTACCATAAGGCCTCCCGCACACACACACAATGCAAACGCAGAATCGGAGGAGATTTCTCCTTATGATAGTCAAAGATGCTTGGTACGCATTTAAAATAATATTTGATATTATTACTAGTGCATAGTGTAGAGAAAATTCATTTCGAAAGTAGAATATAAATCTTAGCCAACATAGACATTTCGAACTATGCCTACTATAGCTACCATCCAAACAGTGGTGACCACCATAAGTGAATGGCAGGTTCTACAACTAATACCGTACAAGTTTCGTATTGGGAATTGGATTTCCAACGAATGATCAGGCCAAGGAACTTCCCATTGCCACTGAGAATGCCTCTGGATGGACATCCCCGAGAACCAAACCGGATCTCAACCAACACAAGGCCGGGTTACTCCTAACTGAGTAACAACTGACCGAATATGCCATCCCCCGGTCCTTTGGGACCTTTATCAACCGAGCGCTCGTAATCAATTCACACAATCATAAAGTGTTTTCAACATGAGTAAGTATCTGGGCTCCATACCATGATACCACCCTTTTCCAGAAGGAAATGGACACATCCTAAAGGGTGCTACCCCTCATAACCTTGCTGCTTCTTTCCTGTTTTGACCATTCACGGGGTGTGAGGCTCGACGAATTCACGTCCACAAAAACATACTTTATACAAAGGCCATGCTTTGGGTCAACAAATGATCAACACAATGATCACTAAGATAGACGATCAAATAAATGATCCTATCACAATAATCAACACAATGATCATTTCAGCATCACTCAGCATGTCACATTACCAAATTGGGAATATATCGCTGATAACTTCAACTATATAACCTTTGAGCTCGTACGTCTCAAAGAAGGGTGTTAAGCAAAGAATAAATTCTCCGCCACCAACAGAAATATATTTGAAAGAAATCGGCTTTATATCTCAACTTGTAATGTCAGGCATACAATCCATACAAGTCTGTTCCGGGATCGAACAGAACCGAAGGCACTTACAAAGAAGTCCTTGCAATCCGGATATTCACAATCCTGATCGGATTCACCATCACATATGGAGAACTCAATACCGTAGCTACTCGGTGTAGAGTCAATCGATAGTTCATCCTATCACTCTCGCAAATACCGGTCTTCAACACCGATCTTCAAATGCAATTCAAAACGACGTATCACATATTCGGAGTGGGTTATACGACCCCATGGTCCTTTCCCGGTTAACCCGAATAGTGAGCGCTTATTCAAAAATAAGTGTGCATTCAAATTCAAACAATCATATCAAATACCCAATCAAAGGGAAATATTGATAGTCGGCTATTGAACTATCAATTGATATGCATACATCACCAGATTCCAAATAATTCTCCAAATTATTTATTTTCCAAAATATCTTTATAAGATATATAATTTCAACACTTCAAAAATAAATCAATATTTATTTTCAAACAAATTCCACTTTTCACATATAAATTCCATAATGAATTTATATTTCAAAATATCCATGCATATGCGATTTCAATAATCCATTTCAATTTATCTTTAAAAAGATAAATTCTAATTTTTCACTTCATATTGGAAAACATTTCCATACTTATTAAAAATAAGTAATTCACAAATCTTTTTATTTTCAACACTTAGAAAATATTCAATATACTTAAATCGAATTAAGTATATAATTCATTCTTTAAGAAAATCATTCTCTTAAACATATTAATTTGGGCCAAAACGAATGTTACGTAAAACATCGTTACGACAACCCAAAATCACTAGTATAGGGATTCGAAATTAAAATAGATATATAAATCCCAATACTATACAAAACATTTCCTTTCGGAAATCATTTACTATAACAACAATGTTATAGTCCAATTTCCTTTTATTTCTCGAAAACGTCTATTTCAACAATAAATGTTGAAATCTATGGTTTCGAATCTCAACACATTTTAAAACATCATTAGATTGTTTTAATTCTATTTTAAAACATCACATTCAAAACATTTTCTTTAACGTGTTATTCACTATTCAAAAATGTGAATAAACTCCGTTAACAAATTTCATCCTTTTTTATTCATTTTATTCTAAAGGATTATTCACTGTTTAAAAACGTGAATATAACTCCATTTATAAGTTATAACAATTAACTTATCAAAATAAGTCGTTTGTGAATTTATAAAGCAACGTTTATAAATTCCATTTCTATTTATTTATAAAAAACTTCTTTTTTTATAAATTCCTTTATTAACATATTTCAGTTTATAACTCAATTATAAACTACAAGTTCATGTTATAAGTTAATTACTTATAAAACGATTATTTTACAAAATCGTTCATTTAACTTCCCAAATTATTAATCTTAACTTATAAGATTGTTTATTTATCCAAAATTCATTCTTTCGATAACTTTATAAATTTTATAAACCTATTGCTTATAAAATTTCATTTATAACTTCACAGTTTAAAATTTCATAAATTCCATTCATTTAGGAAATTCAATTTCACTACATTCAAACACTTATAAAAACTCGTTTTATAACGTCCATATTTCAATTTATAAATATCCATTTATAAATCTCTTAATATAAATTAATTTATATTATTCTTTTAAACGTCATTAAATTCCTTTAAAATTTCACCGTTCTCTTGATTTATAAAATAATCAAATTTTATAAATCTTATATTCAAACTTCTAATAATAAACTCAAAAATCCAGTTTAAACTATTTTATAAAATCATTGGTTCATATTTCTCAAAAATCGACTTTTAATCGTATTTCTAAAAATCAGCTTTTTAACTATATTTCACAAAAACCATAATTTTTATAACTTTAAAAATTATAACGTTTATTTATTTATAATGGATCAATTCCAAAAATATAGTATATTTTCAAAAATCACTTTAAAACCATTTTAAAATCCCAAAATCTGGGTCCAATGATGCTACACACCAAATAGTCAATCACGACAACAACGATATCATATATCAATATGATAATCCATCAAATATCAAAATATCTGAAAGTAAATAAATACTGTTGAGGAATCCAGTTGGATCCCTCCAACCTGTTTCCTGCATCCAAAAACATTAGCACAATACCAATTTCGCTCCAGTACGAAATTATCGCGGTATATGTTCTTAATAAATATTATCCGCTTAATAACGGCGTAATAGGGTCTCATCCGCTAAACAAAAAATGCGGGAAATCAACAACTGCAATATATACATATGCCAATATATATATATTGATATTATATATAATACCAATTTCACTGTTTATGAAATATTCGCGGTATATGTTTTTATTAAATAACATCCGCTTACTAACGGCGCATAATGTCTATTTTAACAATCAATAATTTACAGTCATCATTCAAACATGCATTCAAATATTTTAAATCTAACTATTTAAAATAAAATCGAAATCTATTCGATTGAGTGAGAAGTTCTCACCTTGGTTTTAATTTCCGTTTTAGCTTTTATTTCGAATAAAATTAAACGCGCGTTTAATTTTACCCGAAATTCTCACTAACTCCAAACGACTCCAAACCAACTCCATCGCGTAGTGCTCGTCCATACGATTCCAACGCAACTGAGTTTGCGCAGTTTCGACCTCGTATGAAAAAGATATGAATTTTTGAAGTTTACACAAATTTAAACTTAATAATTACAACTTAAACTTTAAAATTTATAACCTATATCCATCTATAGCCATAGGATCCTTGCACCCCCACATCAGGCCGTCCACCCCTACCCCTTCTCTTCGTTCCTCATCACGCAACTCCCCAGAATTTTGCACGACCAAAAGAACCCATGACACCAAGATTAGGTTTAAACATTACAACCTTGTTTCTCAACGATATCCCATCAAAACACATGCATTTTGAAGCTCCTCTCCCCCTCTAGGTTCGGCCCAAACCTGGTGGAGCTCGGCCACCCCTGTAGCACGCAGTTCGAGAATGAACTCCAGCCCTTTGAACCCAATTTGCCGCCAATCCGTGAAGCCATTCGCGATCATAGCCGTTGAAATCCAAGATCTCATCACCCTCTACGAGTTTCTAGTTTAAACTTTCTTGAATCAATGAGTAGATTAGAAGATTTGGAGGGATGAAGTTGAGAAAATTCTGGCCATTGAAGGGTTAGGGCCGGCTATGCAGTTTTAAAATTAGGTTTTATTTTTTTTTATCAATTTGTGAAGAGAATGGGTGTATTTATAAGGAACCGATCGACACTATTCACCCGGAAATTCCGAACTCCGATTTAGACGCCGTAACCAGCGTACCTAGGGTTTATCCCGCGTTCCGGACACAATGGAACAGGTTTCGGAAGCTAATTCGGAAGTATGTGCGAGTTATGGCTGAAAACGCTCAATTTAAATTAAACCGATTTAACTCGATTTCTAGGCGTTTTAATTTGTACCGGACAAACGGTAAATCCAATTGACTTGAAATTTGAAACCTTACAATAATATCACATTACGGATCCGATGAAACTGGTTTCGTCGAAATCCGAGACTTTTTGAAAAATGGCTATTTTGACTCGCCAAATTTAAATTAAAAACGATTCGATGCGTTTCGAGCTGCCACGATCAAACGATAGCTCCGATTGACACGAAAATTGAAATCCGGTAATAACTAACTATTACGGATCCAATGGAACTGGTTTCGTTCAATTCTGAGACTTTTCAAAAATTGACTATTTTACAGTCGATAATTAAATATTAAAATATTCAATTTTCACAGATTAACTTTAAATTCGATTTTAAAAGTTCTAAAATATTTCTATAACTCCAGTATGATTAAATAAAATTTTCCAAATTATTTTCAATCATTTTTAACTCAATTTTTAATTATTTCCATAATTTAACATATTAAATTATTGTTTTAATTATCTAATTAAATCAAAAAATTCAAATAAAAATTCATTTGACTTAAAAATTCACTTATTAACATTTAAAATTAATTAAATATTCAAATTTAAATTTATAAAAAGTCTGGGTCGTTACATCTCGCCTGATTACGAGTTAGAACGAAGGAGTTATTGCAGTCTGAACAAAAAAAATAGTGGCTTCTGCACTAGGCGGAGTTCAATATGCAGGTGTGGTAGCCTGTTATTTTCTAAGTACAACTGTCAGTCCCATTGGAGAACTACAGTGTGCGTTCACACGATGAAGTATCCGAGTGTTCCACACTATCCGTAATTTAGGTGGGAGTTGATCGGTCGAAGTCTCGCCTAATTCCGAGTTAGAACGAAGGAGTTATTGCAGTCTGAACAAAAAAAATAGCGGCTTCTGCACTAGGCGGAGTTCAATATGCAGGTGTGGTAGCCTGTTATTTTCTAAGTACAACTGTCAGTCCCCTTGGAGAACTACAGTGTGCGTTCACACGATCAAGTATTCGAGTGTTACATACTGTCCGTAATTTAGGTGGGAGTTGATCAGTCGAAGTCTCGTCTGATTCTGAATTAGAACGAAGGAGTTATTGCAGTCCAAATAAAAAAATAGCGGCTTCTGCACTAGGCGGAGTTCAAATATAGGGATGTAGTAGCCTGTTATTTTCTAAGTACAACTGTCAGTCTTCTTGGAGAACTACGGTGTGCGTTCACACGATGAAGTATCTTAATGTTCCATACTGTCCGTAATTTAAGTTGAAGTTGATCGGTCGAAGTCTCGTTTGATTCCGAGTTAGAATGAAGAAGTTACTGCAGTCTGAACAAAAAAAATAGCGGCTTCTGCACTAGGTGGATTCAAATATGGAGATGTGGTAGCCTGTTATTTTCTAAGTACAACTGTCAGTCTTCATGAAAAATTATAATGTATGTTCAAAATTCTTATTTTTTAAATTTATATTAAAATTTAATATTTTTAATAAATGGGTAAATGGGTTACCCATTTATAACCCTTTTAAAAATGGGTCAACCCAACCCATAACCCATTGACCCAACCCATTTATAAGTACGGTAAATAGGTTGGGTTAATGGGTTGGGTCAAATTTTGATAGGTCTAGGAGCTAATTCTCACTCAAGCAAGCATGTTTATAAACTAATTCTGATGCCAGTGTCTGTTATTAGAGATCCATGGAATACTAGGGTGTGGGATCCATCTGGAAATCATTCTCAAAATGTTTTCTTATGGAGAGTCATAAAGAATGCTTTTCCTACCTAAGAAAAGTTATGTCACATGGGACTGCTGTCAACTTCCAACTGCATTTTGTGCTGCCAAGGCTATGATTCCAACTGTCACCTTACTTTGAATGTTATTCAATTATGCTATATTGAACAAGTTTATGCTTTACAGTGGTTTTCACACTCCTGCTCGCAACAGTGATGAAGAGTGGCACATTCTTTTTAAGGCAACAAGATGGAAGAATTACAAAGCAAAGGTTTTGTTATCGATGATAAAAATAGCGACAAAGGAAATATGGAGAGGGAGAAACTTGGGACGCTTTGAAGGGAATTATAAGACAATATCTGAGGAGATAGTTTAAAGCGATAGTAATTTAATCAAGCAGAAGATGCGAATGTGGGGTGAATCTGTTATTGATTACAATAGTAATAGGTTTACTGGGCGTATTGGCTATGTTTTTGTATGTAGTTCCCCGGCCTTTACTTTTATTCTATTTTTTACTTCCTTTCGTGCGTGGTTTATATTTATTTTAATAGAAATAGTTAAGGGCCTCTAAAACCCTGCTTAAATTCCAAAAAAATAGCCTAGCTTTATGTTGTGTGAACGATAATTGAATAAAAAAATTCTGTGCTTTGAAAATGCAGGGTTTTAGGTATTCAGAGATAGGTACCGACGAACTCCTTCAATCCATGATCAAATCGTGGAAGTATAATAACAATAGGGTCGGTCATGCCGATTTACCTTATGGTCCTAATTAGTCCATTTCCTGGAGATAGGCAAGGTTTAAGTCTAGGCAGGCATCTTAAACATTAGGTCTCAGAGATGGGACCCAGCAAGAGATTGAATCTTCTTTTTCAAGTACGATTAGGACTGTTAATTTTGTACGAATATCCGATGTCCGTTTGAGTCCGTGGTCAGAAAATGTCGGTACAAGTCCTTTCAATTTTCATTAGAATAGTAAAATTTGTACAAGCAAAAATCTTATCTGATCCATGTGTAGTCCGAATTTCTTACAATTTGGCACATCCACTATGTTCTTCATATTTTTGTGACAACTGTTTTTGTTGGTTGATTGAGTAAAAGTTCATAAAATGTTTATACTTCAGTACATACTGATATAAATAATAATATGATAGAAACTCTATTAAAAAGCATAAAATCTGATTGAAAGAGCAATGTCTATCCATGTCCGTTCGAGTCCGTGGTTCAAAAACATTCGTCCATGTCCGTCTGATTTCCTTTAGGACAACAAAATTTGTATAAGCATAAATCTCGTCTGGTCCGCTTGCAGTCCGATTTCATTTTGGATGGAACCTGAATACACCACCATTTGGTGAGGTCCGACCAATTTATGCCTCTAAGTACGATGAGTACGCAGAGATAGGCGAGATCGAACATAGATGTTCAAAATGGACGTCTAGAATGCCACATGCGATGAACACTAATTATCACCACATAGAGATAGGCAAGTTTTAGTATGGATGTCCAAAGATAGATGTCCAAAACATCATTTCCCGAAGATAGGAGGCTATATGAAGATCTAACCTTGTCTTCGGCTAAATGGAACCTAACTAAAGACATGCCAAGTGGCCCATAGAGTTTGCCAAGAAATAGTGATTCTATTTTCCAATGGAGAAATGTTTTGGCAGTAATAAATAAAATGAAGTAATTACATACGTCGAAGCAATGACCAGAAGTTATTCATATATATATTGAGTTATGGTGAATAGTGATCTTGCTTTGATTCGGATATAATCACGATGAATATAATTATACCAAGTATATAGGCGAGACCAAGATTAAAGTCTGAAGAAAAAAACTATTTTATTAACAACTGAACAACTTTACAAGAAAACTTAGAGTTCATACTTACACAGCAGCAGCCTATGTACACAAATAAAAAACTAAAACGGACAATGATAAAACGAAAAAAAAACGACTAGGTGTTTCTCTTCTTCTTTTGCTTATCCTTCTTTGCCTTAGAAGAAACTACAACATGCCTTTTATCAGACCTACCACTCCTTCCCCAAGATAGGTAGCTCTTGGGATCAGTGTTCTAGTCATAATTAATCCTCAGAGACTCAACAACATCAGTTTGAATGCTGCCCGTCGCAAGATCAGAAGTTGGTATGACAAGTGGTGATATAAGCAATGAAATTGAAAGAGGAGGAGGGAATCTTTTCTTTCTTAATCTCTTTGACCTTCTTAACTTGTTAGGTCTTTTTTTCTTTTATTGATGGTCCAAAAGTATGCTTAGAGGCCATCTAATCATTATGTCCTTTTCCCTCCGTTATATGTTAGGATCATCTATAGCTGCTACATTTAGACCATGTATCATTTCAGCATCAGGACCAGGAATGAGGCCTACTGAAGATGTTGGAATCTATCTACGGGCAGACATAATAACCAATTTCATCATGTAGCTTGAGTGCTTGAAAACAAGTTCCCTTCTAGTAGGGGGGCAAAAGTGGGTGGACCTGAAACTTGAAAAAGTGAAAAAACAGATTTTTGAGACATCGACTGGTGTCATTTGAGCCCTTTGGAACACATAAAAGCTAATGATATACTTCCAGGAGAAGCGGATGTCAAGTGTGAAGGAGTTCTATGACCCACACCTCTCGATACACCTAAAAATGGTCGTATCGAGAAATGCGGATCATCTGGTTTAAATAAACTAGCATCATAGAAACTAAGAAAACAATATGAAGAATAAACCGTCTAATCCAAACATAACACAACGGAAGCAATATAACAGATATATAAAATCTCAAAAAATATCATATTATATCCAGTCTTAGAAAATATCTATAAATATCAAAATCAGAGTACATCATAAAAATATCCCTGAAAAACCGAAATATAGAGATGGCTGAACTAATAAGTAATACATGACAAAGGATATAGTAGTAAGCTAAGCTCCAAGCTAAGCTCTAAGCTAAGCATGATTGTTTGAAAGCAAGAATGGGCCAGGCACATGCTGCCCTGCCAACCTGAGATAAGGAAAAAGGAAAATGGAATAAGTCGAATAAAAGACCAGTGAATGGGAACAAGACTAATAAGATGATTAAGTGCAATTAAATAAATAAATCAATTTACTCTAAATGATTGAGAGTGCATATACAGTGTCCATGCAATCCTATGGTCATATACCTAAGGATACTTGTCAAATTCAATGGGACAATGTAACGGCCTGGTATTTTGAACCGTTCAAATCGACAATCATCCACTCATGTCAGACTTGAATTACACACAATAACAGATTGTTAATTTATATTTGGCGAAACTCAACATATACAGTAAATGAATCAATCATAGAATCACAGACACAGAGTACTATAACAATAAGAAGTGGAATAGATAAATAGTAGTTCATGAAGCTACTATATAAACATCAGAGTTTAAAATAAAATACAACTGAAATCTCAAATACATAGTAGTCTCAAATATAAAAGTAACTACAAGACTGAATAGAAATAACTGGAAACAACTGAAAGTTGACTATATAAAATCTTCAAGCAAAGCTCCAAACTCCAATGGTGAGTCTCAAATGCTGTGACACTCAGTCTGACCCGAGCATAAAGTAAAACACAAAACACTTGAGTCAGATTAACATTCTTATACTAGTAAATCAACTAGAGTGAAATGTCAACTAAAATACAAGTAACTTAAAGGATGTTTAGGATACCCATCCACTAAGAATTCATGGACTAATGTGACGACCAGGAATTTCTAACAATTTAAATTGCAATAATAAATTTGTTTTAAAATATTTAAAGGTTAATTTTAACTTGAATTCCAAATATTAATATTTACTTGATAATTAAATTATGGAATTTAATAATTAGAAATTGGGTAAATTGTTGAATCTGAAATTTCTAAGCCTGTTTAAATAATTTGAAGGCTTATAAAATTTATAATGATGATACTGAAGATAATAGGATGGTTGAAATTCAAGCTAAAGGTGATTTGTTCAATTTTAAAAATATATCGTTTAAATTGAATTTCAAAATAGCCTTCTGATGGACAGTCTCGGAATTTGACGAAACCAGTTCCATTGGATCCGTAATATTCAGTTATTATCGGATTTCAATTTTTGTAACAATCGGAGTTTTTGTTTGACCCTGGCAGCTCAAAAGGCTTAGAAACTATTATAATCGATTTAATTTAAAATTGATCGTTTACTTTCGTAACTCGCGCATACAATCAAAGTAACATCCGAAACACGTTCCATTGTGTTCGGAATGCGGGTAAACCTTGTAAAAGTCTGTCGGCATGTCTGATTTGGGGTTCGGGATTTCGCGTTATGCAACGAGATATTTGAATAAAATAAAATAAAATAATTAGGCAAACCCTATTACATCTTTTAGCCAACCTAACCTCTCACCTCAGCTACCCTATACTCTGATACGAGCCGCTATCTTCAACTTTAACTCGTTGTCTTCCCTAAGAAGCCTTATGGCCGATACTACTATATCTACCTCTCTCCTTTTCAGTTCTACAAAAAGAAAATAAATTGAAGCCGAGAAAAAGGAAAATGGCTGCACCCTTCCTTCCCAATTTGAATTCCACTCTTCCTAAATATCATTCCACCAAAATCAATCAAACCCAGAAATAAAAAAATAAAATAAAATAATAAGGGTGTATCGCGAGCTCGGAGGCCATCGACGTCGTGGGCTGAGGCTCGACTGTTGCCGCACGATGGCCAGAGCAAGCTAGGGCAACACGCTAGGGTGTGGGAAGTATGGGGTTGCGATAGGCTTGGAGGCGGCGTACGATTGGGATCTGGATAGGGCGGAGGCCGGCAAGTTCGTGTGGGTCGCGATTTGAGATAGGCGATCGTTCGTCGTTGGCACTAGCAAGGAATTGTGGGCGATCGAGCTCTGAGCGATGCGTGCGGTTTCGTCGACGTTGGATATGGGTTTGTTATCTACAGGTATAAGCTTTTTTTAAAAAAAAAAAATTAAATCTACACGTATGCATACAAATTTGGGATAACTTAAAATTCAAACGTTTTAATTTGATTTACATAAGGTTTGAACTTGTAGTTAGATTGTTGACTGTGGATTCATTTATCAGGACTTAACAGCAGATTATAAAACATCCTTGTTTAAATTTAATCAGATAATATACACATATTTTAATTCTAAATCGGTAATCATGTTAAACAATATTTTCTGGTCTTCAATTAAAAATCTAAAAGGAAGTATATACTATTTCTATTTTACCTGTAACCATGCTAGGTGAAAAAGGAAAAGTGGTATGGTGAAGAAATTCAAAAGGGCAGTTATGTTTTTCACATTTTAAACTTGGTAGCTATTGTTAAAAATATGTATTTAATAAACTTACTTAATTTACCTTGGTTACTGAAAAGAATTTATTAAAGGAATAGGAAAATCTGTTAGAAAGGGAAATTAGTTTAAATTTAATTTATTTGTTCAAAATGAAATCAGTAGTTAATTAAATTATCAAATGGAAATTTAAATTGCTCAATTGACTTGAATATTAATAAAACATCTAATGTCTTACAAGGTCAATGATCGTGAAGAACAAGTCGTAAAGGAAATGGGCTACAAAACGATAAAGGTGAGTAAATCTCACTCTGTGGATTTCTATTTAAATTTAAAGGGTTAAAATTTAAATAATTGGTTGGATGAATAAATTGATTTGGTGTGTTACTGATGATGATGTGACTTTGTTTTGGTTGGATCTTAAGTTAATTGTGGTTTGGCTCGAAGTATTCGGCTTTTTAAATTGATTAGATTTAAAGTTATATATAAGAAAATGTTTTCATTTTAATGTTGTTAAGGGCCTAATGATTTCTGATTCATCAAGTTGGTAGGGTAATTTAAATAGATAATTAATTAATTCAATTAGTTAATGATCTGGGTTGATTAATTTAGTAATTAAGGGTTTGAATTAATTAAAGTTTAAGTTAATTTATTAAGTTTAATTAAATAATTAATGGATGGATTGAGAGGCAATTACTTAATGTAATTAATAAAATATAATTACTTTGTGTAATTAATCAAGAGATAAATTAAGATAATTAAATTAAGGAGAATTAATTTATTTAAAGAAGTAAATGGAAGGGTAGATAATCATAGGTTGAGATAAATCAAGAATGATTAATGTATGCGGTTTAATTAATGATTAATTATTTAATATAATTAATTTAGCTTAGAATAAATTGAAATATAACTGGAAATCATAAGCTTATATAATTTATGATGTAATTAAAGACGTTTAAATTAAAATTGATTAATCTATATGAAGAAATTAAGATTACTTATTGATTTTGATTCAGAATAATTAATATCGTGAAATTAGATAAAGATAATTACTTGAATGTATTGAAAATAATTAATCCAGGGTGATTAATTAAGTTGAATAATGAAGGGTTCACTAATTAATTGCTTTGGAATTAATTAATGTTAAATAAAGGAATCTAAGTGATTGAGGTTATAAATTCAATTAAAATCAGTTGCATTGATTTGGAAGTGATCAAATTTGCTTATGAATGATTGAATGGCCTTGGATGCTTGAATGAGTTGATATCTTCGATATGAAATGTTGTGTATTTCATTTGGATAACTTGGGTTAGGATGACCTGAGACTCGAAGAGGCCGGGATCAGGTATTAGGAAATACCTGAAACCACTTCAAATTTTTATAGATTGATTGTGAAATATATAGGTTGGAATGAAGTGATTTAAAGGAATTCGATTATTTAAATCTGAACTCTGGTACCCTTATAATGGATGTGTGGAATAAGTGATATCTATGATAGATTGTGGATTGTAAATTGATTCGAGTTACCCGGGTTTTAAATAAGTTGTTTGCTTGGATATTCCATGTTAGTTGGGTTTACACATGATGGTTTGCCTGACCCGGGTGTTACTTTGATGTAATGCTCGGGTCAGACCGAGTATTACAGATTTCCAGGTAGAGGCGTTCTGGAGCTCAAGAGGCGAGCTGGATGGCAATAGCGTATAGAGTATTTCCGCTGTATATATATTATTGCTAATCTGAGACTTGATAATTGTATATATATTCAGTGACTATATATACGTGAAACTCTGATGTATATTAAATGTAATCGACAGATGTAGTATTCTTTTGTAAACTGTTATTATTTATTATTATATTTTATCCGCTGCGTATGTGAGTTGTTGATGTTTCTGTTCTTCTTCTTCTATCTCTTTCTTCTTTCTCATAACTATCTGGAATTTTCGGCTTGCGAAATTTCGGGTCGTTACATTTGGTATCAGAGCTGAAAGGTTAAGCGAGAACCTTGGCTCTGGTGGGGATTACTCATTAAATATAGTCAGTAGAACTTTAGAATGAGTTGAGTATAAATATATACATATATATATATATGAAAGCGTGCTTGTTATTTTCTTATATAAAGATTTTAAATGATTTTATATAAAAGTATATTTTGATATATAAATAATATTCCCTTGTAATGAATATTAAGGGATTGGTGGTTAAATTATTGAAATTTAAATTAAGAAGTAATAAAATACGACCAAACTGAAATCTTGAATTGGAATTATATTAAGTAGAAACAGAAATACAACCAAATTAAAATTTGATTAATTGAAAATGAAACTCTAAATCTGGGCCCAGAATTTGAAAATCTTGTTTCAAAGTAATGAGAAATAATAAATAAGTATTATTCAAATAACTGGGACTTGTTGCAAACAATAGGTTGTTTGAAAATTTGATTTGAATTAAAAACCAAAAGTGGTTTAAAAATTTAAGGATGACCTCGTGTGTAAAGGAAATAATTTGTATGAATAAGGAATATACATAAATCAAAAATAGTTTGAATAAACTCTAAATGTTGAGTTTGGAATTTGGAATGGGATGTGATACCCAAAGTGATAAGTTTTCAAATGGGAAGATTATTATTGTGAAGTTTAAGGATTGAATGAGGTTGATTGGATTAAGTAAGTTGGAATTTAACTTTGAGAAAGTTAAATAAGTGTAGAAAAAGCAAGCTGAATTGGAAATTTCAAGATGAAATTGGAATTGAACTTGGAAAGTTAAATGGTTGATTTGAACTGGGGATTTGTGAGATCTCAAAACGGGTTTGAGATTTAAAAATTGAAAATGGATGGACGTTTTAAAAAATAAAATAAATTTGAATAATTGAGTTCGTAAATTAAAATTGTTTAAGAACTGGCTTCAAACTGGAAGATAAAAATTAATAAGAAATTTAATTTTTAAAATAAAATTGTATTGAACTCTTATTTGAACCTTGAAATACATACTTAAAGATAATTTAAAATGGAATTTTGAGAATTGGACTCAGAAATTAAATTGATTAAAAACTTTGAATAAAAGTTAATTTAGTTTAAAAAGTTAAACCAACCTTCGAGAATTTAACTCGAATTTATATAATTCGAGGTAGTTTAAATTCAAGATTTAAATTGAGTTAGTTCAAAATTGAATTCGGTTTAAGTTGGGAATGGAATCGAGATTGATTCTACTTGAATTGGGATTAAATAAAGTTCAATGGAAGTTGGAATTATTTAAATTGGAATTGGGTCAATTTAAATGGGAGTGGAAATTTAAATTGAATTGTTGGGGAAGTGAACAGTTTTGACTCTGGATTATTTTCAATATAAATTGTTTTAGTATAAACTTATTTTCCATGCTATTAAATATATACAACTCTTCTTCCTTAAAGCCAAAATATTTTATACTTGTTTTACAATTATTTTTGGAACTATTTAACCATTTTTCAACTGTTTTCTAAACTAATTACTATTTTTCAACTATGTTACGAATTAATTACTATTTTACAACTATTTTGCAATTATCTAAAAAATTTGAAACTATTTAACTATTTTACTATTAGTTAACTGTTATATAGCTATTTTGCAAACTGTTAATTATTTTTCAACTACTTATCAGTTTTTAAAATTTTCAAGCTATTTTATAAATATAAACTGGTCGAAGTTCAAACTGTTATTGATTTAAATACCCAACTGAGATAAGAATTGAAGTGATAATCCAAATGGGGATTAAGGCAAATGTGAATAAGTGAGTGGAAATTTAAGTGAATGTGAATGGAAAGGAAATTGATTTGGCTAATAATCAATGAAGTTAAATACGTAGGATGTACGTATATTATTCTATTCGCATAGTGATTTGATCCAGATTCGAGCACAGAATTTCGAGATAGTTATATCGATCCGAGTGGGAATTTTCACTCGATTATTCGACGGCAAACCTGGATATGGATTGTTGATTGGTTTTGGATGTTCTCTATCATAGTTATAGCTATGCAAGGAAAATAGCGGTTTCTGATCAAGAAACCAGATCTGTGTCCTCACTAGGAAGTCGAGTGGACGATACTAGTTCGGAAGTGAAATTGTGTGATCGAGTGAGCCATCAAGTTGGTATAGCGTACGGATGATAAGTGTATATCGTACGGATTTGAATGAAATTGATATTGAAAAGAGAAATTAAATTGGGATATTTGGTTTTGAATAAACAAAGTTGTATATCTTTGTTATATGAGATAAATCTCCCCTTGTTGAATTTATTGCTGGAAGAAAAAAAATGTTTTTGAAATGTTTGAAGTATAAAGGGATTTTATACAAGTTTGAAATGATCCATAGTTTTAAAAATTATATATATTTTTGAATATATATATTAAGGATCTTATGAGGATTTTGGGAACCTTTGGATTTGGAAAGGCTTTTGATTTTTGGGTAAAATCAATATTGGAATTTGGAAAGCCTAATTTGAGAATTATCGATTTTGGGATGATCGATTTTTTGTAAAGAAGCTTTGATGAAATTCATACTGGGTGTATGATTTGAAAGATAATATATGTATAGTATAAAGTGTATTGATGATGGCTCTGGGGAAAAAGGCGCTCCCTTGAAATGAACTTCTCAGGAGTGCCACTGGATGGTGCTGCCTTGAGCCCCAAGGGGGGTTCTAAAGTTGATCCTGTGAGGAGTCCGGACAAACTAGTTCCTGAGGATTATTGGATAGAGAAAGTCGATGGCGCTGATGCCTACAGGGGCATTTGGGTTATGCTGTGACGACAGTGTTATTCGATGTCACTGCGATCTACTGTGGGGACCATAGCGAAAATCGTATGGAGGATGAGTGCCAACAGTCTACACTTGATTTTGCCAGGAGGCAACGCAACATCGGTAGACTGCGATCTATGGTCAAGTGGAGTGGAGAAGATTCATTCTTTTGGCAGCGAAATTCGATGGCGCTGATGCCTACAGTTATATGGTTTTTTGCTGTGATAGCTACATAAACCCAGTTGTAGCTGCGATCTGTAGTGGGTTCCATGGCGTAATTGAGGGGCGCGGATGCCTACAGTTATCTGTGAATTTTGTCAGGACGGCAACGTAACCATCGAGTTAACTGCGACCTTGGATGGGTGTGTTGATTTCCATAGCATTATCACCAAACATATTTCCTCTATTTTCAAAAACTGTCTTTGATACTTTCAATAGAATTATTTTCCAAATATTTTCACTGGATGTTGAAAATGGGTCTCCTAAGTACTTATAGATTTTCAGTTTTACGCCTGATCAACGTATGGCTGAATTTCTGTAAGAACAAGGATGGACTGCTTGAGACATCGAGTTATAAGAAGTAACTTTATTAAAAGCTATTTTAATAGTATTATCTGAATATGAAGGCATTTCTAAAATTTTAAAATAAAATGTTGGAATTTTGAAAGATGAAAGAAATTCCAAATTGGAATTATAAAACAAAATCGAACTCAGGAAAAATTCAGTGAAGGGATTTTTGTAAATAAAGATGGAGGTAAGCTAATCAGCTAAATAAATTATTTGATAAACTGTATTAATAAAATGTAACTCGGCTAAATAAAATGGATTGTGTGTTAATAATGGAGTTTGGAAATGAATTCGAATTATAAATAGAATTCAACTGGATTTAATAATGAATTGAATAAGTGGAGATGTTGTTAAAATTTCAAATAAAATTCAAGTGTGATTTGAATAATATTTAATGAAATTTGCAAGTAAATTGGATATAAGAGGAGTGTTGTCATATGAAATGAAAGCGAATAATAATAGAAAAGGTTTGAGTTGCAAACAAAACCCAGGTGAGTCGAAATAAATTAAGAATGATTTTGTATAAATAAAATAAATTTGGGGTTGAATTAAGTAGATGAATTAAATTTCTTAAATGAGGTAATTGAATTTAAAAAATAAATGGATGAAGTCTGATTGAAAAGAAATTAAATCAAAGTTTTAATTGGAACTGGTTTATTAGAATGAACTTGAGTATGAGGCATATTAATTTGAAGTAAGATTACTTAAGTCAACAAAAGCTTGGTTTCGAGAAGAATGGAAGACCGTTAAATGAAAGTCTGGGTTAAATTAAATTGGAAATGGTTATTAATTTATAAGTATTGAATGTGCCAAGCTTAATAAATTGTTTTGAATGGAACAATTGCGGAAATGAAATGAAATGCAATGAATGGTTGGTGAATAAATTGGAAATGAAATGGAATTAAATTCAGAATGAGTTTAAAATAGTTATAAACTAAAATAGATACTCTATTAAGCGAATGTCGTCGAAATTGCATAAAAATATTTGTAGTTTAGCGTAAACAAAAGCAATTAAAATTCTTTGAGATGATAGAGGTTAAATAAATTGATTTTAGAATCAATTAAATTGAATATGAGCTTGTTTGGATTAAAAATTAATTGAATGTAAGAAATGGAGTTGGAAACCATTAAAATTGAAGGAAATGGTATATAAATTGGTTGAAAACAATTGAATTCGTTTTGAAAACATATAAATTGCTCGTGGAAGTTATTTTGACTGCATTTCTTTTAGAATTGAAGTGTTATATAGTTGTTTAAGTAAGATAAATGTTGTAAACTTCATATATAGTGCTTATATGTTTAATTTGAGTAAGTACAGGTACCTGAAGGCCGTTTGGCTGGCTTAGGTTGTACTAATTGCTAAAATAAATAAGATGCTTGCTTAAAACGCTAAATAAGGTACGCCTACGCAATAAAAATAGGAAATATGAACTGTTTTTTCTTTTTCCGACCGTGTGGGTCGATGTATATATATTTATATCTATTGTCAAATTGCAAAAACTCCTCCGTACAAAGGTGACTCTGCCAAAATTTTCTAAAATTTTTGGGAGTTAGAAAATTTTTGAAAACTTTTGGAAAAATTTTTGTTAACGGCAAAACAGTTTCAAATTGAAAATTAAAGTAAATTAGTAAATGAAACTAATAAGAATCAATTATAAATGGAAGATAAAATTCAATATTCAAAATTGAAAATAAATTGAATTTGTATGAAAAAGGTGAAAACTAATTTGCATAGAAGTAGATGTGGAAATTTCTGTAAGGAAATGTATAAAATGATTTGAAAGGTTACGATTGGATATTGTTGCTAAGTAAGATATGCAGGTATAAAAGGGGAAACGAAAATTGATTGTGATTCCAAAGATAAATTTGAATTGCCCGACAGAAGGTATGTATTTAAATATCTTTATGGAATTGGATTGGGTTTTGGATCTAGCCACTTGGCTTTTGTTTTCTTTTGGAATTTGGGAGCCCGTAGAGGCCTTTTGTAGTCGTACCGAGCTAGCCGCGCAAAGGAGACGCTGGCAAAAAAATTCGGAAATTTAGAGAGTTAGAAATTTTTTGAAGAAATTTTGATAATTCAAAATTTGAATTTAAATTGAAATTTAAAGGATTGAGAAAAAGGGTGTTGCGTGAAAACTATAGAAGGTTTTGGGAAGTTGGTTAAGGGTAGTGGGTCTTTAATAAAAGATTGTTGGTAGGATGTTGAATTGGGAGTTTTGGGAAAAGGTAAACGGGTATTGGACCATTCTTCCCAATTAGTAATTTCGGGGACGAAATTCTTTTAAGGGGGGAGGAATGTGGCGACCCGGAATTTCTAACAATTTAAATAGGAATAATAAATTGATTTTAAAATATTTAAAGGTTAATTTTAACTTGAATTCCAAATATTAATATTTACTTGATAATTAAATTATGGAATTTAATAATCAAATTATGGAATTTCGTAACTCGTGCATACGATCAAATTAACCTCCGAAACACGTTCCATTGTGTTCGGAATGTGGGTAAACCTTATAAACGTCTGTCGGCATGTCTGATTAGGGTTCGGGATTTCGCGTTATGCAACGAGATATTTGAATAAAATAAAATAAAATAATTAGTCAAACCCTATTACATCTTTTAGCCAACCTAACCACTCACCTCAACTACCCTATACTCCGATACGAGCCGCTATCTTCAACTTTAACTCGTTGTCTTCCCCAAGAAGCCTTATGGTCGATACTACTATATCTACCTTTCTCCTTTTCAGTTCTACAAAAATAAAATAAATTGAAGCCGAGAAAAAGGAAAATGGCCGCACCCTTCCTTCCCAATTCGAATTCCTCTCTTCCTAAATATCAGTCCACCAAAATGAATCAAACCCATAAATAAAAAAATAAAATAAAATAATAAGGGTGTATCGCGAGCTCGAAGGCCATCGACGTCGTGCGCTGAGGCTCGACTGTTGTCGCACGATGGCGAGAGCAAGCTAGGGCAGCACGCTAGGGTGTGGGAAGTATGGGGTTGCGATAGGCTTAGAGGCGGCGTAATATTGGGATCTGGATAGGGCGGAGGTCGGCAAGTTCGTGTGGGTCGCGATTTGAGATGGACGATCGTTCGTCGTTGGCAGTAGCAAGGAATTGTGGGCGATCGAGCTCTGAGCGATGCATGGGGTTTCGTCGACGTTGGATATGGGTTTGTTATCTGCAGGTATAAGCTTTTGTTTTAAAAAAAAAATTAAATCTACACGTACGTATACAAATTTAGGATAATTTAAAATTCAAACGTTTTAATTTGATTTACATAAGGTTTGAACTTGTAGTTAGATTGTTGACTGTGGATTCATTTATCAGGACTTAACAGCAGATTATAAAACATCCTTGTTTAAATTTAATCAGATAATATACACATATTTTAATTCTAAATCGGTAATCATGTTAAACAATATTTTTTTGGTCTTCAATTAAAAATCTAAAAGGAAGTATATACTATTTCTATTTTACCTATAACCATGCTAGGTGAAAAAGGAAAAGTGGTATGGTGAAGAAATTCAAAAGGGGAGTTATGTTTTTCACATTTTAACTTGCTAGCTATTGTTAAAAATATGTATTTAATAAACTTACTTAATTTACCTTGGTTACTGAAAAGAATTTATTAAAGGAACAGGAAAATCTGTTAGAAGGGAAATTAGTTTAAATTTAATTTAATTGTTCAAAATGAAATCAGTAGTTAATTAAATTATCAAATGGAAATTTAAATTGCTGAATTGACTTGAATATTAATAAAACATCTAATGTTTTACAAGTTCAGTGATCGTGAAGAACAAGTCGTAAAGGAAATGGGCTACAAAACGATAAAGATGAGTAAATCTTACTCTATGGATTTCTATTTAAATTTAAAGGGTTAAATTTAAATAATTGGTTGGATGAATAAATTGATTTGGTATGCTATTGATGATGATGTGACTTTGTTTTGGTTGGATCTCAAGTTAATTGTGGTTTGGCTCGAAGTATTCGGGTTTTTAAATTGATTAGATTTAAAGTTATAAATAAGAAAATGTTTTCATTTTAATGTTGTTAAGGGCCTAATGATTTCTAATTCATCAAGTTGGTAGGGTATTTAAATAGATAATTAATTAATTCAATTAGTTAATGATCTGGGTTGATTAATTTAGTAATTAAGGGTTTGAATTAATTAAAGTTTAAGTTAATTTATTAAGTTTAATTAAATAATTAATGGATGGATTGAGAGGCAATTACTTAATGTAATTAATAAAATATAATTACTTTATGTAATTAATCAACAGATAAATTAAGATAATTAAATTAAGGAGAATTAATTTATTTAAAGAAGTAAATGGAAGGGTAGATAATCACAGGTTGAGATAAATGAAGAATGATTAATGTGTGTGGTTTAATTAATGATTAATTATTTAATATAATTAATTTAGCTTAGAATAAATTGAAATATAACTGGAAATCATAAGCTTATATAATTTATGATGTAATTAAAGACGGATAAATTAAAATTGATTAATCTATATGAAGAAATTAAGATTACTTATTGATTTTGATTCAGAATAATTAATATCGTGAAATTAAATAAAGATAATTACTTGAATGTATTGAAAATAATTAATCCAGGGTGATTAATTAAGTTGAATAATGAAGGGTTCGCTAATTAATTGCTTTGGAAATAATTAATGTTAAATAAAGGAATCTAAGTGATTGAGGTTATAAATTCAATTAAAATCAGTTGCATTGATTTGGAAGTGATCAAATTTGCTTATGAATGATTGAATGGCCTTGGATTCTTGAATGAGTTGATATCTTCGATATGAAATGTTGTGTATTTCATTTGGATAACTTGGGTTAGGATGACCTGAGACTCGAAGAGGCCGGGATCAGGTATTAGGAAATACCCGGAACCACTTTGAATTTTTATAGATTGATTGTGAAATCTATAGGTTGGAATGAAGTGATTTAAAGGAATTCGATTATTTAAATCTAAATTCTGGTACCCTTATATTGGATGTGTGGAATAAGTGATATCTATGATAGATTGTGGCTTGTAAATTGATTCGAGTTACCCGGGTTTTATATAAGTTGTTTGCTTGGATATTCCATGTTAGTTGGGTTTACTCACGCTGGTTTCCAGCTTGACCCGGGTGTTACTTTGATGTAATGCTCGGGTCAGACCGAGTTTTACACATTTCCAGGTAGAGGCGTTTTGGAGCTCAAGAGTCAAGCTGGATGGCAATAGCGTATAGAGTATTTCCGCTGTATATATATTATTGCTAATCTGAGACTTGATAATTGTATATATATTCAGCGACTATATATACGTGAAACTCTGATGTATACTAAATGTAATCGACAGATGTAGTATTCTTTTGTAAACTGTTATTATTTATTATTATATTTTCGCTGCATATGTGGGTTGTTGATGTTTCTGTTCTTCTTCTTCTCTCTCTTTCTTCTTTCTCATAACTATTTGGAATTTCGGCTTAGGAAATTTTGGGTCGTTACAATCTACTATATAGTAATATACGCTATTATAATTTGTCTATCAGTAAAGTAAAGTATTAAAATAGCGTTAAGGTGTTAGTCATATCTCCCTTAACACATTTTATATATTCCCATAGTCTATACAATACCATAAGCTCCTCCTTAAGGTTTACTCATAGGGAACTCCATACCTAGGTATGGCACAAAACAAACTCGTAGAAGGCACGATAAGGCATGTGACATGTGAGGCAATGCCAGGGTAGATATACTGTTTGCACTCCCGTATCCGTGGTAAATCATAGTAGCTACTACCGCCCACCTGGAGACACACTCCCCAATCAAAGGTGAACCCAATAAAATCACAAAAGCAATAGAATGGTATCGAAGAAATGTGTCTGATAGGGGGAATAACCCCCATTTCGCCCGGTATAGCTCCTGTTTTAACCACATCAAGCTGATTCACGGGATTCAAGGCTGCGCTAATACCTCATATAGAATCGTCGTCAAACCATCCTATTTGGTTCTGAAATCTTCACCACGTACACAGTTGTTAAAGTGGTTTTCGGTATTGGCAGAGAGTATGACAATATCGATCTCGGTCTCTTTAACAACCAAACACTTATTTCACACCGTGGTCATTTCATTTCAAATAGTTCATACTTCTTATCAAAAATGTCATATTCATTTCAAAACCATATCAATTCGATATCATTATTCCCTTTAAATAATATTCATTTCCAATATAGTAACACTTTCAAAATTATTACACTTCTGAAATCATAACACTTTTGAGATCATAAAACTTTTGAAATCATAACATCTTTGAAATCATAACACTTCCAACTTAAATAGTTTAGATATTGAAATTAGTATATATATTAAAATATTTTATATATTAAAATAATTTATATATTACAATAATTTATATATATATATATATTAAAAATACTTTATATAATTAAAATAGTTTCCACCAAATTCACAAATCGATTCAAATCAGCTTAAGTTCCAAAATTCAATTTAAATCAATCCCTGTTCAACACTTTAAATTTAAAAGGTTAAAGATTCAATTCAAATTCTCAATAAACCATTTCAATTTTTATCGATTTCAAATCTAGGTTTGAACTATCATTTCAATTCCAATAAGATTCAAGGTTTAAATATTCAAACGATTTCAATATAAATTATTTATATTTCAACATTTAACTTTAATGTTATTTAAATTGGAAAATATTCACTTAATCATTTTAATAACAATTAAATAAAATCTCAATTTATAAACTTAAACCAATATTAAAAATTCAGTCTCAACTTTATTTAAAGTTGAGAATATTCATCTAATCACTTTTTATCATATCAATTTGTAAATCATATCTTACAAAACCTTAAAATCAATAAGTTTAAATCAATTATTATTTAAATTCAATTATTAACCAATTTAAATTTCAAGTCAACATTAATTTATCTTCTCGGCCTCTATTATTAAATTACTAAAAAACTATTTTTAAAGTATTAATATAAATTTAAATAAATACTTGAACATATTATAAACCAATTAAATTAAATTTTATTAAATTAAATATTACTATTAAATGTATATTGTATTAAATCTTATGTTATATATTTTTAAAATAATAAAATTATAAGAAAAAACTTAAAAATTATATTTTCAAAACTATCTTATAAATTTAAATTTCCAAAACATATAATTTTAAAATCTAAATTTTACACATATATCCAAATAAATTCTTCATATTATAATTTTAAAATTAATATTTAATAAAATCCATATATTTCCTTTCAAACTTTGGTAATCATTTTTTTAAAAAATAGACCAACGATGTCCATATATAATTATCTATCCTATGGTCAAGTAATATAGATATTTATCATTTCAATCTGCAAATTAAATATTTATGAATATATATCATTTTAACCCGCAATCCCAAAATTTAAATTCAATAAAAATCGCTTGGGTTTATCATTTCAACCCATAACGATTTTCCCCTAATCTATAATATCATTCGGGTATGTATCACTTCAATCCATGGGGATTTATAAACTAACAGGGAACTTGCAGAATGAGCACAAATATGATAATCATATAACATATCAACAACAGGCATATATCATCAGCGATAAATTTAAATATATATATGTATATAATAGGTTATGGTGTCATACATCATTTAATACAAGTTAACAATTTTAAACGATAACATATCATGTACAACAATTAAATAACTAACAACAACATATTTCAATCGTCATTTCAAGTGAACTAAATTTACTAAATACAAGAATGTTAATTGTAAGTGATTGTCACCTTTCGAGTCTAGTGAAACTGAAAACAAGATGCGACAAATAACAGCACAAATTCCAAAGCACGGCACGATGGACACGAATTCGACAAGAAAAGTTTATACTTTGGAATCGATGAAAAAAATCAAACTGACTTGATAAACTTGACCGAACGTATGTTATATATATACACACACACACACACACACACACACATACATATATACATATACATATTTTATATTATTTCAAAAAAATCAATTTTAAAACATATATTTAATCTAAAACCTTTATGTACACTTTCAAATCAATATTAAATTTAAACACATATAATATAAAATCCCTATATATTTGAAAAACAAGCTCATGTACTTATATATGTAAACTAGTATACAACTTATGTACATATTATATCAAAATATCTTTATATATAGTAATAAAATAAAAATATCTATATATTATATTTTAAAACTCTATATACACTTTTTTTTCAAATATCCATATATATTATAAACACGTCGACATTTATATATTATTATAATCAAATAAGACGTTTGTATGATATAATTCGAAATCAAAAATTCTTAAACACATATATAAAAGATCAAAGTATATATATTTCAAATCAATATTAATCTACACACATATATAACAAAATCTATGTACATATATTTCAAATCATTACATCTTAAAATACGAAATCAAATTTAAAATAAGACCCTTATTTTATATTGAAAACCAAAACTGTACGTATGTATATAAAACAAACAATATAAATATGTGCCATAGGTGAAATAAGGTATTATATATATATAATGCACAACAGAGAAGCAAGAAGACCATTGTTATTTATATATTCATACGCAAATACTGGGAAAAGGAGGCAGAAAGCGGGTATAGTTTGTCGTGGCGATGGAGGCTCAGGGAGGGCTCGGCTGACATGGTTTGGCTGCGGTAGAGAGGATGGATCGACGGGTATGGAGGAAGGTAGCGCGGCAGTCAAAGGAGGAAGGGGATGTATAGAACCGGGTAGAGCTTGGAGCAGCTTGTAGAGGCGGAAGGTGGTTGCTGCGTTATCGGGGGCGGAGGAGAACTGGGTGATGGCCGTAAGTGTCCAGTGAGGAAAATGAGAGGGCTGATGCACAGGCATGGGAAGGCCTGTTGTTCGCCAGAGGTCGATGCAGGCAGGATATGGCGGGGCAGAGTGGAACCATGGTGGAGACATGGGGTGTTGATGCTCGGACAGAAGATGAGGCAGCACATATGGTGATGGGATTGGCAATGAAAAAGGAGGCGAGTGGCATTGGTGCTTGTCAGCGGGTGGGTCAGTGAGGATGGGCGAGGCGAGGGGCACGTACTTGGTCATGTGAAGGCTACGGGGTTGGTTGATGGGTGAAAGGCATGGGCATCGGTTTGGGAAGATGGAGAGCAGCTTCTCGAAGCAAGGTTTGAATTTTTATATATATGAAAGAAAGTGACAGGGAAGACCCATAGTTCAATGCATAAGTAATATATATACAAAATATATTTCATATTATATTATTTTTAAATGAAGGTTTGAATGAATAGAAAGAAGCAGAGAAAGAAAATGAAAGGCAGAGAAACAAACCAGAAATATTATTGAAACCAAGGAAAAGCAAAAGTCAATCAATGAGTTCAGCAAATATTAATAGCTAGCTATTGAATTCTGAAAATAATAAAGTCTCGTGGCCATTGGTTTACACGGTGGATAACTGAAGGGTCAAGAAAACCAAAAGACTCCATAAATGAATATCGATATTGTAACAGCCCACAAATCCGTACCCCTTGAGTCAACGCTATTTTCCAACATATCAACTCAAGGTGAACGGAAATACGAACCATTTGGGTTAAAGAAGAAGAGATAGAAGAAGAAAATATAAAGCAACATCAGAATCTAACCATCGCAGCGGAATAAAATATAATAGATAATAAATTATCTTTACACAAAAACAAATCTGTTTATACAGTACATCATCAGAGTATACATAACACACATCTGGACAGTAATCATAACTTGTCCTCACAATCTGAATACACAGGTGAATATTTAACTCAAATACGAAAGTACGTATCATCATCTAGCTCGTCTCCTGAGCTTCACAGCATCCTTTCATGTATCCTATAATACTCGGTCTGACCCGAGCATTATAGTTAAATAACACCCGAGTCAGTTTGAAAAACCAGTGTGAGAAATCATACTCAAATTGATTATTAAAGTTACAAAAAACCTTTGAAAACAAAAGCATCTCGTAAGACCACGCCACAAATAAACATGTCGGGTTTTTACCTTACGATAACCAAAACACTTTTTATCAAATTAGTCTGATATTATAATAGTGTCTATAGAAAGTAAAATAGAATCTAGCTGAAATGCTTGCATCTCACGTTTCAGCAATAGTTAGGCACAATCAAAACCGTACAGGCGCGTAGGGAGAATGGATTTCCAACTAATTACTAGGCACTGGGGTACCACCTATCACAGTACGTGGCCTAGATCACCGTACCGAGGATTACTCCCAATCCCATGCAATACAAGACCGGGACTACCCCTTACTGGATAATCCCGAGTGAGATCATCCCACGGTTGGGATCAGCAACCGCACCACTAAGCCGAATAAAAGGGACATCTAGATAGGGATGACCTCACCCTAATGGGTGCTACCCACCTAGCCTTGCTGCATAACCCCTGATTTTCAGTCATTCTCGATGGATGAGGCTCGAGGCTAAGCGTTACCTTTTTAGAACATATCAATTAGAATGCTCATCGCCCACCTGATGATATTTTGAAAGCATTCCTCCATACAAGTCCATCCCGGGTTCGAACGGAACCGAAGGCACTACTCCTACTACATCCATTTTGGAATCACCTCGGGATTAGTAGTGACTAGCCCATGCACTTCACTGCTCCACCTTCGAATCCAAACTCTTGTTTTCCACATGAACACATACAAACCAGATCGAAGTGTTTTTCAGTAAATAAATCTCGATCCCGGTCTCCATGAAACGATCAGCGCATTGGCCAATATTGATAGTCGGTTGTTTAACTATCAAATAACATTCACAAACAACCATTAAACATAAATAATTTCACCAAATTATTTATTAACGACAAAATATCTTCACAAGATATATTTCCACTTTTCAACCCCTTTGAAAACAGTTTTCAAACCACATTCTTCTCATGGAATGAATTTCCAAATATTTATTTCCACTGAAAACACCAAGTACAATACTTTGGATTTTTAACATAATTTGAAACGCTTTATTATAAATTATACTTTAAAACATTTAAAATAAAAACTACGTTAATACTTTATTTAAGAATACATACTTTAAGAATATTTAAAATAAAGCTACATTATGAAATATAAAACTAAATTTTTCTCTTTTAAAACATTATACCAAGTCACCTTTAGATAATTACTACTAAGATAAATATGAAAAACATTTACTTTAAAATTTAAACATTTAAAAATAATAAATTTTCCAAAGCATGCTTTTTTTTAAACAACATTAAAATTTTTAACTTATACTTAAAAATGTGCTTCGAAAACGTACTTGGCTATCCAGGGAAATACGCTTCTCATTCACATCTTTTCAAAATAAATCACTATTTATTTTTAAACAATTTTTCCCATTCCTTTAATAAATTCCCACCGTGAATTAATTCTTCCAAATATCCACTAATATATTACTTCACCCTTATAAACCCAATTTATAAATTTCATAGTCACATTCTCTTTTAAATTTCAAATTTCAAACACTTAAATCAATTTTCAGATTGATTTCCAATTTACTCCATTTCGAAATAAATTCCTTTACTTACTCATTTATTTCAAAATCCATTAACTTTAGATTTTATTTCTTAATTATGATTTAAAATCTTTTTACCTGAAAACACCAATTTCAGATTTCCCCAAATTCCTTCTTTATCCTTTTAAATAAATTCAAACCTTGAATTTCAATATAAATTCTTTATTTCTTGAAATAATATCACTTGAGTTTAAAAAGTAAAATCACTTATTCCCATTTATTCAAAATCTCATTTCCCGTAATTGGAATTTTATTTATCAGAACTCAAAAATCACTTTTTATTCTTTTCCAATTCATTTTTAATTTATTCAAATTTCTATGATTATTTTACTCAAAATTCACTCTTTTATTTCCTTTTCAGAAATCCCATTTCTATAGATTTTGATAACTCAGTTCACCGAAATATTTTAAATCAACCATAGTATCTAACATTTCCAATTATCAATATAATGCATCACAGGATAGCAAATGATTATATCACGGAATGTTTTAACAAATCTAAATATTTTGAGGAATCCAGTTGGATCCCTTCAACCTGTTTCCCTACATCCACAGATGTTAGAGCAATAAAATACCAATTCCACTTCGAGGTGGAATATCGCGGTATATGGTTTTAAATATAATATCATCCGCTGTTATACGGCGCATAGGGTCTTATCCGCTATATAATGCGTGAAATCAATCACTCCAATATATACTATATTACTATATATAATACAGCACATCAAATCAATTCAATTGTTCAATCAATTATTTAAATTTAACTATTTAAATTTAATTTAAACCCAAATGAGTGAGATTAACTCACCTTTGATTTTTGCAATCCACTTCAATCTCGTGTCGATTTCCCAATTTTTGACCTTGTACAAACATTATATTATTTTGTTAATATTCGAACAAATCGAGCAATCAATTTCCATTTAACAGTTTTAATTTTTTTAACTCATGATTTAACTTAAACAACTGATTAAAATTTTAAACTAATTTCCCTTTTAAAGATCGTTTAGTAACTAAGATAATTAATAAGTTAGTTAACCATTTTTTTTATAACCTACATATACATATACATTGAACTTGAAAAAATAAGTTTTAACCTTACTTTAAAACAAATGATGTATATATACTTCTTCCTTTCTAAACTTTACTGCAAATTTATATATTCTTCTAACATTTGGTGTAAACATTCAGTTAAATTAATAACACAAAGGAATCGTTCTACCTTACTGTCAACATTTTTTTCGTTCTGTTTTTAACCTATATAAATCTTAATTAAAAGAAAATTATCTTATACCTCACAGAAGAGATGCAAACCCAGGCTTCGACCAACCCTTCTTCACCATCGAGTAGCTGCTCGTGAACACCTCTACCATCGCCAGTCCTCGACCACAACCCATCACGCTCGAACCACGCTATCCCGTGATCGACCTTCGACCGAACCCACGCGAGCACGCTTCCCAACGACGCCGACCTGCCGAACATCCCATGGCCGTGACATCAAGCTTTGCCTCTGCCTTCTGTCACGAAATCGCTGCCGCCAAACCCACCCTTCAGTTGCCATCGAATGCGATCGCAAAGTCAAACTCGTCGTCACCGAAGACAACACAGCGATCCCCTCGCCTCAATCGCGCGCGTGCTCTCGAGCCACAACGCGACTCCGCCCTCGTCCCTCGCGAGCTTGAGTTTGTCTTCAACATCACTGCAATTTTTTTTATACGGAGGGATTCGATTTGATTTCGATTGAAAGAGGGGCTCACGATTTCCTCTTGTTTCCCAAATTCGTTCACCAGTATCCCTTCTTTTTTTTATTCATATAGCCGAAGTTCAGCCATATCATTATAAAAAAATTCATATTTTTGTTCAGCCGAGTAATTTGTGGATTTAACAGAAGATGGAAAGAGGAAGAGATAGGCGATTCCCTTTTGTTCGATTCTTTTTCTTTGATTTTGAACTAAGGGGAGGAGAAGGAAGTTGCCTGATATAAAGGAGGAGAGGGGGCAAGACACGATGTTGAAGAGATGGTAGCGTATACAGGCAGGGCTACAGTGCTTCAGAAGTGTAGAGAAAAAGTTTGATGTGAAGGAAATTTCGGGTGTTGACTAAGGTATTTAAATTTATATATTAATTAAAATCAAATTTTCTCGATTTACGCGGTCTAAAATTTCGAACCCTATCGAGGCATGCCACTAGACGTTTATAATGTTATACCCCTATTCCGGACGTAATGGAAAAGGTTTCAAGGCCTAATTCGATCGTATGGAGAAGATTGCTTTCTTGAGCACAGTTATTATAATTAATTTTCGATGTAAATTCAGCGCCCTTATATATCGTATGCTCACACAACAACTCCAAACATTATGAAAATTAAAATCCCATAATAATACAATATTACGGATCAAATGAATCTGGTTTCATCGAAATCCGAGACTGTGCCTCGAAAGGCTATTTTTGAACATCAATTTAAACGATGTATTTTTAAAATAGAACAAACTACTGTTAAATTCAATTTTACCCTATCTATTACTTTCAGTATCATCAATATAAATTTTTTAAGCCGTTGAAATATTTTTGACAAGCTTATAACTCCAGATTTTATATTTTCCCAATTACCAATTATATAATTCAAAAGTCGAATTTTCCAATAAATCATTATATCTTTGATCCTGAATTTACTTTATAAATGAAAACCATACTTTCCATATTCAAAATCAATTCATAATCCAAATCAGATACTTAAGTCCATTTAAATATCTCAAATTAACCGTTCAAAAAAAATCCGGGTCGTTACATTCCTCCACCTTAAAAGAATTTCTTCTCCGAAATTACTAAGGCAGAAAAATGCCCCAAACCCCCAACATGCTAGAACATACTTAGTGAAAATCCCAAATTCACCTTTCTAATCCTTTAGTTCCAACTAAACAATTAGTTTCAGTTTCCATTTCCAAAATTCCTTATTCAATTCCAATTTGAAATCTTTTTGTCGCTAACAAAAATTTTCCCAAAAATTTTCTAACTCCCAAAATTTTCAGAAAATTTTGGCAGAGTCTCCTTTGTATGGAGGGACTTCTGCGATATCGTAGGATGCACAGATATATATACACACACACATCGGTCTCAGGCCGGAAATCACAATATATATATATATATATATATGCAGTTCATATCTCCTATTTTGAATTTTCTGCGTAAGTGTACCTTATTTTAGCGTTATATAAGCGAGCTTTCGCATTTTAAAAGCAATATACACAGCTAAAACAAAGCCAATAGCTCCCTGAACCTATACTAACTCAATTTATACATGTAAGTTACATATTATATGAAATCTAATAAAATTTCATTTGTTTAAATAGTGTAAAAATATAAACTTTGTAACAAATGATGTTGTACATGAATATTTACAAGCAATTATAAGTTGTCAACCTTCAACTTCCCATTCTCAATGATTTATATGTTATTCCAATCAACTTTGAATGGTTCCAATCCATATTCTCTTGCATTCAATGTATATTCATGCACATTATATTCATATCCATTTAAAATTGATACTAACTAATTTATTCTCTTCCATTCGTTTCTTTACTTTGGCTTACAACAAATGACATGCTTTCTACGCTGATTCGGCGACGTTCATTTAGTTACATAGCCACTTAAGCTTACCTTTGTTTAAAATTGATTCAAAATCAATTCATTCACTTTTTATCAATCTACAAAAATTTATCTACTTTCTGTTTGCAGCAAACGACAATTTTTCATGCAAATTTTAGTGATATTTATTTACCAATATTATCACTTAAGCCTATAATTACTTTAAGTGGATTACTAATCCATGTATCGATTTTTACTAATCCATATTCAATTTTTATCAATTCCAAATCAATTCATTTATTTTGATTTGTTCACTATGCTTGCTTATGTATGTTTACAACAAAATACAATCTTGTTCGTCTAATCAAACAATTTCATACTTTTTGATTATTCCAAATTGATTTCAAACCAATTTATTGATTCACACTCAATTCGCATTTAATTTCGCCTATTTATAAGTCGAACTTTATTAACAATTCAAACCGTATATTCAATATTCTTATTATTCATATTGAACCTCATTCTTACACTAGTTTGGATTCTACTCCAATTTGATTTCCAATTCATTTAGTCACTTCCCGTCGATTTGAGATTTATTTATTTTTGTTTACAACAACGGTAAATTCCTATGCGCATCCTCATATGTTATTTACCAATCTTGTTTTTAATATTTCATACAAATCAACAATTCAATTTATTAGTTAGCATTTTCCACTAAAAATTTCCAGCTCTTTAAATTTTTGAAATTTTTTGCCGACGTCTCCTTGTGCTGCTCAATCGGTACTACTCTAAAACGCCTCTCTAGGCCTTTACAAATCAAAAAGAAAATCAAAAAACCAAGCGGCTTGCCAAATAGGTTCATAAAAAATCATCAAACCCCAAATAATAATATAAACATGTACCTTTTGTCGAGCATAAATTTTATTTCTCACATTAGCTTCCATTCAACAAACCTGTTTAATGCATCCATTTCCCATTAATTACAAACCAATTCAACTTTTACTTTCTACTCACCAATTAATTCTCTAATTTTTTTCAATTCCTTTATTCATTTTTAATTTGAAATAACAATGTTCACATATATTCCGTTCGCTTATAACAAGTCGAATTTTATTTATGACTCAAGTTTCATATCCATATTTTAAATTACAAGCCCATGTTAATTTCATAATTTCTGAACACGAGTTTATAACTCATTTTCAATCAAATTTCAATATACTTGATTATACCAATAATTAAACCAATTCAGTGATAACTCAGGTTCTTATTTAACTTGTTTCTAAAGTGTCGAATTCCATTTGTAATATCAGTTTATACTTCCATTTTCCATTTTTAATTTACAATTCAAGTTTATTTATAATCCACGTTTATAATGTATATACATATCCATTTCTAATTCCATAACCCAAGCTCATTTGAATAATATTTCGAAGTCATATTCCATTTATTTGTACTTGAATTGAATTTATTCACAACTTAAGTCATTTCTGTTTCAATTCGTTTATATTTCACTTGACCACATTCAAAATATATGTGTCGAGCTCTATTTATATTATCCACATTCGATTAGTTAGTATTTCAACTTGAATTGCATTTAATAGTTTCCAATTAATCCAAGTTCCAAATTTAATTAACTAATTAATTTATCAAACTAATTCGCCTTTGATTTTTAATTTAACTCCAAATCAGATTTTTTTTCTTTTTTTTATTCCAAGAATTTTCCATTTTATTTCCTTAAGTTGATTTCAACTCATTAATTTCAATGCGTACAATTCATTTAATCAACTCATCCTATTTAACTTGCTTAAGGTAATTTTCCATTCTCATATTGAAATTTACGTTCCAAAGTTATAGATTCAAACTTATTCTTTTATAGCTCCATAAACATTCACTGAATTCCCGATACAACTTGCTTTCCTCAAAACAATACAAAACAACTTTGGCAGCAATCCGTCACCTAGAAACTTGAAAATAGACTCTAATGATGTGGCCAGCATCACGAGAATCATCCTCGAGCCACTAAAGTGAGTTCAATGCTAAATCAGTTTTCAAAACCATCTTTAAAACACTTCTATTTGGAAGTTACTTCAAATACCTTTCAAAATGATTTGAAAAACAATTCTAACTTTGTAGAATCAAAAACCTCTAAATATTCAATCCAAATCCATTTTCAAACATTTCCAGAAATTTCTGGGTTCAAATTCTAAATTCTAGCATCAATTTTACTTTTATTAATGATTTTATTCATAACTCAATTCTTAAAATTTTCGTTTTGGTTTCTATAATCCAATTTAAACTTTATAATCTTAGTTCGATCATAATCTCAGCAACCAAACACATCAATATACTACAATAATCCAAGAAAATCAATTCTTTTATACCAAAATAACTTTTGGGTAAAATTATTTGATTTACCCTTTTTCAAAAACCATACAAGCCCGTCCCGGGTTCGAACGGAACCGAAGGCACTACTCCTACTACACCCATTTTGGAATCACATCAGTATTAGTAGTGATTAGCCCTTACACTTCACTGCTCCACCTTCGAATCCAAACTCTTTTTTTCCACACGAAAATGTACAAACCGGATCGAAGTGGTTTCCAGGAAATAAATCTCGATCCCGGTCTCTTCGAAACGATCAACGCATTGCCAATATTGATAGTCGGTTATTTAACTATCAAATAACATTCACAAACAACCATCAAACATAAATAATTTCACCAAATTATTTATTAACCTCAAAATATCTTCACAATATATATTTCCACTTTTCAACCCCTTTGAAACCAGTTTTCAAACCACACTCTTCTCATGGAATGAATTTTCAAATATTTATTTCCACTAAAAACACCAAGTACAATACTTTGGATTTTTAACATAATTTGAAACGCTTTATTATAAATTATACTTTAAAACATTTAAAATAAAAACTACGTTAATACTTTATTTAAAAATACATACTTTAAGAATATTTAAAATAAAGCTACTTTATGAAATATAAAACTAAATTTTTCTCTTTTAAAACATTATACCAAGTCACCTTTAAATAATTACTACTAAGATAAATATGAAAAACACTTACTTTAAAATTTAAACATTTAAAAATAATAATTTTTCTAAAGAATGCTTTTTTAAACAACATTAAAACTTTTAACTTATACTTAAAACTGTGCTTCGAAAACGTACTTGGCTATCCAGGAAAATACGCTTCTCTTTTACATCTTTTAAAAATAAATCACTATTTATTTTTAAATAATTTTTCCCATTTCTTTAATAAATTCCCACCGTGAATTTATTCTTCCAAATATCTACTAATATATTACTTCACCTTAATAAACCCAGTTTATAAATTTCATAGTCACATTCTCCCCTAAATTTCAAATTTCAAACACTTAAATAAATTTCCAAATTAATTTCCAATTTACTCCATTTCGAAATAAATTCCTTTACTTACTCATTTATTTCAAAATCCATTAACTTCAGATTTTATTTCTTAATTATGATTTAAAATCCTTTTAACTGAAAATATCAATTTCAGATTTCCCGAAATTCCTTCTTTATCCTTTTAAATAAATTCAAACCTTTCAAAATAAATTCTTTATTTCTTGAAATAATATCACTTGAGTTTAAAAAATAAAATCACTTATTCCCATTTATTTAAAATTTCATTTCCCGCAATTGGAATTTTATTTATCAGAATTCAAAAATCACTTTTTATTCTTTTCCAATTCATTTTTAATTTATTCAAATTTCTATGATTATCTTACTCAAAATTCACTCTTTTATTTCCTTTTCAGAAATCCTATTTCTATAGATTTTGATAACTCAGTTCACCGAGATATTTTAAATTAACCATAATATCCAACATTTCTAATTATCAATATAATGCATCACAGGATAGCAAATAATTATATCACATAATGTTTTCACAAATCTAAATATTTTGAGGAATCCAGTTGGATCCCTCCAACCTGTTTCTCTGCATCCATAGATGTTAGCACAATAAAATGCCAATTCCACTTCGAGGTGGAATATCGCAGTATAAGGGTTTTAAATATAATATCATCCGCTATTATGTGGCGCATAGGGTCTCATCCGCTTTGTAATGCGGGAAATCAATCACTCCAGTATATACTATATACTACATTATATAATATAGCACATGAAATCAATTTAATCATTCAACCAATTATTTAAATTTAACCATTTAAATTTAAATTAAACCCAGATGAGTGAGATTAACTCACCTTTGATTTTTGCAATCCACTTCAATCTCGTCTTGATTTCCCGATTTTCGACCATGTACAAACGTTAGATTATTTTGTTAATATTCGAACAAATCGAGCAATCAATTTCCATTTAACAGTTTTAGTTTTTTTTAACTCATGATTTAACTTAAACAAATGATTAAATTTTTAGACTAATTTCCCTTTTAAAGATCGTTTAGTAACTAAGATAATTAATAGGTTAGTTAAACCATTTTTTTATAACTTAAATATACATATATATTGAACTTGAAAAAATAAGTTTCAACCTTACTGTAAAACAAATGATGTATATATACTTCTTTCTTTCTAAACTTTACTGCAAATTTATATATTCTTCTAACATTTGGTATAAACATTCAGTTAAATTAATAACACAAAGGAATCGTTCTACCTTACTGTCAACATTTTTTTCATTCTGCTTTTAACCTATATAAATCTTAATGAAAAGAAAATTATCTCATACCTCACAGAAGAGATGCGAACCCAGGCTTCGACCAACCCTTCTTCACTATCGCGTAGCTGCTCGCGAACACCTCTACCATCGCTAGTCCTCGACCACAACCCATCACGCTCGAACAACGCCAACCCGTGATCAACCTTCGGCCAAACCCACGCGAGCACGCTCCCCAACAACGCCGACCTGCCGAACATCCCATGGCCATGACATCGAACTTTGCCTTTGCCTTCTCTCACGAAATCGCTGCCGCCAAACCCACCCTTCAATTGCCATCGATTGCAATCCCAAAGTCAAACTCATCGCCGCCGAAGACAACTCAGTGATCCCTTCCCCTTACCTCAATCACGCACGCGTTCTCGAGCCACAAAGCGATTCCGCCCTCATCGCTCGCGAGCTCGAGTTTGTTTTCAACATCGCGGCAATTTTTTTATATGGAGGGATTCGATTTGATTTCGATTGAAAGAGGGGCTCGCGATTTCACCTTGTTTCCCAAAGTCGTACGCCATTATCCCTTCTTTTTTTATACATATAGCCGAAGTTCGGCCATATCATTATAAAAATTTTTCTTCGTATTTATGTTCGGCCGAGTAATTTGTGGATTTAACAGAAGATGGAAAGAGGAAGAGATAGGCGATTCCCTTTTATTCGATTCTTTTTCTTTGATTTTGAACTGAGGGGAGGAGACGGAAGTTGCCTGATATAAAGGAGGTGAGGGGGCAAGACACGACGTTGAAGAGATGGTAGCGTATATAGGCAGGGCTACAATGCTTCAGAAGTGCAGAGAAAAAGTTTGATGTGAAGGAAATTTCGGCTGTTGACTAAGGTATTCAAATTTATATATTAATTAAAATCAAATTGTCTCGATTTACGCAGTCTAAAATTTAAAATCCTATCAAGACGCAATGAAAAAGGTTTCGAGGCCTAATCGATCGTATGGAGAAGATAGCTTTCTTGAGCCCAGTTATTATATTTAATTTTCGATGTAAATTCAGCGCGTTTATATATCGTATGCTCACACAACAACTCCAAACATTGCGAAAATTAAAATCCGATAATAATACAATGTTGCGGATCAAATGAAACTGGTTTCATCGAAATTAAAGACTGTGCCTTGGAAGGCTGCTTTGAACATCAATTTATATTTTTAAATTTTGACAAACTACTGTTAAATTCAATTTTGCCCCATCTATTACTTTAGTATTATCAACATAAATTTTATAAGCCTTTGAAATATTTTTGATAAGCTTATAACTCCATATTTTATATTTTCCCAATTACCAATTATATAATTCAAAATTCGAATTTTCCAATAAATCATTATATCTTAGATCCTGAATTTACTTTATAAATGAAAACCATACTTTCCATATTCAAAATCAATTCATAATCCAAATAAAATATTTAAATCCATTCAAATATCTCAAATTAATCGTTCAAAAAAAATCAGGGTCGTTACATATACGGTCAACCGCATTGCGGTTTTCGTCGCGCACCGATATGCACAAATGAATATACTGCGTAGATCAGCATGATGAGATGAACAAAATGATATACAGATATGAGCAATACGACCATCCTATCAAAATTTAATATTCTGCTGCCAAACTACTGCTGCTTCACTAAAAATAAGATAAACGAAGCTAGAGCAGTCCAAATTTGGCAAAACGATATATTACATTTCACTCAGAAAGTGCTAAATTTTTTATCTATATAAGAATATTCAGATTTCAAAATATTTTATTTTCATCAGATTAACTGATTTTAAATTGAAATTGAAAATTACACAACAGAACTAACTTCCATATTTTATGATGAAAATCTGACATTTGCTATGTCTAGGTAGATGTATTTCAAATATCAAATTTTCATTGTTAAATTTAATTATTTAATTTCAAGCAAAGTTTCGGTTATTTACATTATAAAAACCGTTAAAATTTACTGGTCGTTACAGTCAATCAACAAATCAAACCTCATGCAAACGATCGACTAAATCGGGATCTACTCCCTCTTCTACTCACACTATGCCTAGAGAAGGAGAACATTGTAGTGCAAACTCGCAGTATGATTCATCATATGTACCCTTTTCATCTCTCGGTCGTAGTGGCAAAATGTCTCTTATTGTATCACTTGAGTGTCACTGTATGTAAACTCCTGTTAGTACCGTGCCCTATCTGACCATCGATTTTCTATAGCCACTTATTGTCCAACGTCGGTGCCCACTGTATATGAACCCCATTAGGACCGGGCTCCTCGTCTAATAATCGTATTCCTATTTCCACTAACTTTCCAACGCTGGCATTCACGCGTACCACGTTGCACAACATGTGCGGTACCTGGATACACCGTCAGGGCCGGGCTTCTCAGATGGTGTCCCCATCAGTGCTGCGCCCAACCGATCGTAAAACTTTTGAGTCTAACTTTAAATATATAGCCCATATCTCTTCATAACTATCAATGTCTAGCCTTAATATCTGCCTAACAATTCATCTTACCATTTATGGATCTTCCAAATCGTCAATGTCATATCATCATTGCGAACTAAATCCGTTCAAGTACTCTGATAGTGAACTAACTTCCCTATTCTCTCACACGTACAACATGGTTAAACCATTTCATTTTTCGATTCATTAACTATAAAACTTCCATTCATTTAATTAGACCTAAGCCAAGGTTCAAGTCATTAATTTTCAAGAGGCACGGTCGAACCAGACCTTGTATAAGTCGACCGCTATCGAACGACCTAGGCGACTCCAGGGTCGACCGTAACTATTGTAAACTGTTAGCTTCATCTTTTTAATTCTTGAGATTTAATGGTTAATTATTTAATTAATTCCAACCCATTAATTTTCAATTTTGATATTAATTTTCAAATTAACAAATTTGTAGTTTTAACCCTAATTTCCGGTTTAATTTATTATCCAATTTCTAGCTATTCTAGATTGCAAATTAGAAATAACAGGTTTCAATTTAACAGTTACAAGTGTAAATTATACGGTTTGCAGTTTAGCAATTCAATTCCAAATTAACAAGTTAATTTGGATTTTTAAGCAATCTAATCAATTAAAATAGATTTAAACTTAGTCCAATTAATTAAAGTGTTAGCTCTGTGACCACTCACCTTATAGCCTTAGCTCTAGATCTGCAAAAGTGGACTCCAAACAATAGCACACCTCCAGATCTCCTAATTGCTTGCCTCTCTTCTTAATCTTGCTTTTGATTTGATTTACTTTTGGGTTTAATTTGGAGTTTAATTTTGATCTGGAAATAGGGGAAGAAATTAGGATTTCTTTAAAAATTTCGGCAGAGCTAGTTACTATCATTTAAGTCTAGAGATTAGATTTAGGTTTAGTGCTAATTTATAGAGGTAATCGGCTAATACGGGCCATTAGATCAACATATCATCCCTGGTCATTTCTTGCTTTGCTCGCATGCATTTATCGGGGTCGTAAATCTTCGATTCAATGAAGCAAACAATGCCTGTAAACTTCAATGCACGGGTCGACTGCCTCGCTGCCTTGGTTAACCGCTACCGGTCGACCTTGAACCCCCTTGGGTCGACCTAAGATTTATTTTCCATTTATTTTAAATTTTTGATTAATTCTTTCGCCATTCATAACTCTCTTATAATAACTCTGATTACGGCAAGTTATGCATGAAAATCACTCAAAACATTGCTACGGGCGCAATGGTACATGTACTGTAACCAAATTCGGACGTTTTCGAAAATTTACTTTTAAGTCATTGGTTTTTATTTTAATTTAATTCTCTTATTTAATTTTGGTAAATTTCAAAGGTGTTACACTCTCCCCCTTAAAAGGATTTCATCCCCGAAATCTCTAAAGATGGAAAAATGCAACTCACATACGACAATCAAAATCCACATCCACCTACTTATCCATCATCCATGGAAACCATAGTTCCTAGTAGTTTCTAATGCAATTATGTATTTGTGAAACATGGAATGCATGTGAACCTAAGCCAATGCAAAGGAGTAGTCGGTCTACTGATTCAGTTGACCTCCTATTTATGCAAGAATGGTCATGTTATGTGTTCAAATGTATGCAAGATCCTAATAATACATTGACAATTCTATATGCATGCCCAACCATACATCTATATGCAACATCCATAGATAACAACAATCAAGAGGCAATATTCACATGATATAAGTGTGTGTTCCCCTATAGGATCTACTATTCTAATGTATAGAAATATAAATGCAACCAATCCATCCATATACGTCCATTAGCATCCATAACTCATAACATATCCTATTGACATGTTTGCAATTATCCCTATCATCTAAAGGTCTCTACCTAAGATGGTATACCCTCCCAAATCCCATCATAAGGGTTCTAACCGAAGAAAGATTGAAACTTAAGACGTACCAAAAAAGACTTGTGGGTGGGTAGCTCAGACCTTCTCCTCGGGCTACCAAGTACTCTTCGTTGGATCATCTCCCTACTGTTTCTAACTGAAGAAAGATTGAAACTTAAGACATACCAGAAAAGACTTGTGGGTGGGTAGCTCAGACCTTCTCCTCGGGCTACCAAATACTCTTCGTTGGATCATCTCCCTACTGAACCTTGACTAACCTTATCTCCTTATTGCAAAGTCACTTTGTGTCATGTTGTAAGATACGGGTAGGTGCACGGCGAATGACTGACTCACACTCAACCTCTACCTCCTCCAACCAACTAGGCTGAACAATAGTAACGAAATCATGTAAACACTTTTGCAAGTGTAAAACATGGAAAACATCATGCACCCCAGCCAATTTCTCCAAAAGCTCAACTTTATACGCGAACTTCCCAATCTTGGTCACAAGTGGAAAAATTCTAACAAATCTCGGTGCTAACTTCCTCGACTTACCAAATCTCATCAAATGCCTTAGGGGTGAAACCTTCATGAATACCATGTCCCCTACTGCAAACTCCAACTTTGAGCGCCTCCTATCTGCATATGACTTCTGCTAATCTTGGGCAGTCTTCAACCTTTTCCCAATCAAATCCACTTTTTCTAATGTTTCCATAACCGTCTCCGACCCAAGAATGATCATATCCATTGTGTCCTACCAACAAGATGGTGATCTGCATGGTCTTTCGTATAAATCCTCAAATGGTGCCATCCCAATGCTAGCCTGATAACCATTATTATAGCTGAATTAAACCAATGGCAAATGATCCACCTACGAACCTCCAAAGTCCATGATACATGTTCGTATAAAATCCTCCAAAACTTGATTACCCTCTCAGTTTGTTTTTCGGTCTGTGGGTGGTATGTTATACTCAAGCTCATCTCAGTCCTTGATGCCTCATGTAGACTCAACCAGAACTCACTAGTGAAAAGAGGATCTCGGTCGCTAACTATACTAGTAGGAACTCCATGTAGCCAAACGACCTCTCACGTATACAAAGTTGCCAATGATGTCTCTGTCCTAGTACTCGTTACTAGTATAAAATGTGCGCACTTTATCAATCTATCCACTATGACCTAAATGCTCTCATTTCCTCTCTTAGTCCTCGGTAATCCTTCAATAAAGTCAGAAATTCTCTTCCATTTCCATTAAGGAATATCCCATGCTTGCAACAATCCTTTAGGTTTCTTCTTCCGCCTTCACCCTCAAACAAGTCATACATCTAGCTACATACTCAGCTACTTGCCTCTTCAAACTAGGCCAAATGAAAACTCGCTTCGTTTCCTAATATATCTTATCACCACCAGGATGAATAATCATCATAGAACAGTGAGACTCTGCTATATCGTGTTTATCAGATCCATACTACAAGGAACATAAATACTACCATCATTCCTCAACCATCCTCTCGGGTCTATAGTGTAACACCTCAAATGACTCGATGACTCTCCTCTACCTATCCTATCCAAAATGTCTACCAGCTCCACATCCTCTTTCTACCTAGATCCAATCTGCTCCATCAATGGTGGTTGGATATCCGCTACCACATTCCAAAAAAGGACCTAATAATCTCAAAGCATCTGCTACCACATTATCCTTGCTTGAGTTATAAGAAAGTAGAAATATACTCCAAATGGTGGTCAAAAGTCGAAAGTAGAAATATACTCCAAATATCTCCATTCCAAGAATAGAGGAAAAAATAACACTCTCTTCCTACTCAAAGAATCTGCTACCACATTACCCTTGCTTGGGTTATAAGAAATCTCAAAATCATAAGATGCCAAGAGCTCCATCCACCTTTGTTGTCTCAAATTTAAGTCCTTTTGAGAGAACGGGTATCTCAAGGACTTGTGATCAGTGAAAAGCTCAAAATTCCCCCTAGAATGCCTCCATGACTTGAGCACAAAAACTATAACCACCAACTCAATATCATGTGTCCTTTAGCTGCATACTCACATAACACATTGCCTTTTCCTCATGCATCAAAATTGGGTCTAACCCCGTACCACAGGCACCGGTATAAACTTTAAAGAGCTTAGCCCCATTTGGCAACACTAACACCAGTGCACTATTCAAAGCCTTCTTCAACCTAACGAAAGCCTCATCATGCCTAGCATACCATGCAAAGGCAAGATTCTTCTTGGTAAGGTGGGTCGATAGAGTAGAAATCCTTGCGAATTCCTTAATGAGCTTCGGATAATAACCCACGAGACCAAGAAAAATTTGCACCTCCATGGAATTCTTTAGAACCTGTTAATTCAGAACTACTGGCACTTTACTTGAATCTACAGCTAATCTACTCTCTGAGACAACATGCCCCAAAAAGCGTACTTCCTCTCTCCAAAAGCGGCACTTTGAAAACTTAGTCATAAGCTTATATGCACAGAGTGGCCTAAGCATCTCCTCCAAGTGCAAAGCATGCTCTTCCCTACTCCTCGAGTATACCAAGATATCATCCATAAATACCACTACAAACTTATTCAGAAACCCCTTAAAGACTTGGTTCATCAAATCTACAAAGTAGGCGGGTGCATTGGTTAGTCCGAATGGCATGATTAACCACTCATACAATCCATCAAGAGTATGGAATGTTGTCTTTTGAAAACTATCCTCAGCAACTCGCAACTGATGAAACCCGGTAGCCAAATCTAACTGAGAAAATACTCCAGCTCCACCCAACTGATTGAAGGGATCATCTATGTGGGGCAAAGGATAGCGATTATTCTTCATCAGTTTATTAAGCTCTCTATAGTTGACGCATAGTCTAAGGGAACCATCCATCTTGGTGGCAAAAATTGCTGGTGATCCCCACTCAAAAATGCTATTCCTAATAAAGCCCTTCTCCAACAACTCATTAACCTGCTTATTCAACTCGCATCTATCCCTTGGAGCCATATTCCTTAGCAATAAGGCGACAAGTCTGGCATTATCTACTAGATAGATCCTAAACTCAATCTCTCTATAGGACGGGATACCGGTGACCTTAGCAAAACATCAGCGAAATCTCTAACTATAGGAATCCCACTAAGCTCATGTGATAGGTTTAGGGAATAAAGATAGCTCAACATAACTTCTCCTTGCGGATTACAAAAAACCTCTAAGTTATTCCCACTGCAAGTGCCAAACTTAACTACCTTCCTATAACAATCCAAAATAGCCCTATACTAGACAATCAATCCATGCCTAACATAAACCCAAACCAAGAAAATCCCAATACATAGGAATCACAATGAGACGACCCGACTTTCTCACCATAGAAAATCGCATCATCTTTAAGAAAGAAAGGGATAGAAAAGAGAAAAGAAAGAAGAGAAAGAAGAAACAACAACAGAATCTCAACAGTGGAACGAATAAATTATATTAATAATATAAATATTACATAGTACACCACAAACATCAGAGTTACATAGATAATACAACACATACTAGACAGTTATAAATACCTATCTAGTTATTACAACTCAAACACAATACAGAAAACACTCAGAGATACCAACACAGCGGAAAACTATATATCTACACGCAGAAGCCTCCTGCTCCATTGCTCCTCCATAATTCGTCAAAGCTAACCTGAAACCCTTGGCTACTCGTAAAAATTTGAGTACCCAAGAGTTTAAGAAAAACAGAAATAAACTCCGGGTCAGACATGGGTCTGGTGTGAGTAAAAGGTTAAAGTTGCTTAACTTTTGAAAAACATTTGGAAAGAAAGGTATCACGTAAGACTTCCCACACATAAACATGGAAAAGTTTTTACCTTACGCTAACCAAAACATTTGATAGGAAATCTGGTGATATTATAATAGTGTCTAGGGTTTTCAAGTAAAATACAGAAATAGCTGGAATGATTACATCTCACGTTTCAGCATAGTTGGGCACAACTAATACGTACGGCACTTATTGGATTTTGGATTTCATACAATGGCAGGGCTACCGGGGTACCGCCTGTCACAGTACGTGGCCTAGATCATTGTACCGAGGAGTACGCCCACTCCCCTGCAACACAAGATCGTAACCATTCCTTACTGAACAGTTTCGAACAAGACCACCCCGCAGTTGTGATCAGCAACCGCACCCCAATGCTGAAATAAAGGGACATCTAGACAGGGGTAAATCTCGTCCTACTTGGGCATGATCCACTTAGCCTTGCTGCACCTCCCATGTTTTAGCCATTCCCGGTTGATGAGGCTTGAGGCTACGATTACCTTCATAGGACATATCACTTAGAATACTCATCGTCCACCTGACGATGTTCTGAAAGCATTCATTCCATAGAAGTTCGTTCCGGGTTTGAACGAAACCGAAGGCATTGTCTCGTTACACTCATTTTGGAATCACCCTCAGAGTTAATGACGATAACCCTTGCACTCTGAATCTTCATCTTCACTTCAGATTCACGGCCTACCGTTAAATTGGATCGATGTGGTTTTCGGATATCCAAATATGGAAATCTGATCCCGGTCTCATCGAAATCCAAAAAGTGTCTTTTAGGTCCAAGTTGTTTTAGAGTTTAAAACAATTTCAATTCATTATCTATATACACAGATAGATAATTCACAGATTCATAATAGATAACCAACATTATCATCAACAGATAATCCATATCATTATAAACAGATAATCCATATCATCATCACAATGCAACCAATGCATCCATATCATATAACATAACTCATCTCATAACTGAGATTACAAGCCATACAAGGCAACCCATATCAATCATTCATACGTAAGCAATGATATAATGATCATACCATCTATAATTAATTTAAAATGAATTAAATTAATAACATCATCTTTAATTAATTTAAAGTGAATTAAATTAATTACTTCATCATTATAATCCTACTTAACTTAACCATTAATTGATTACAAACAAATTAATTAATCACCATCTCATTAGCCATTTCAATTAATCGTTACTGATTAATAATTCCCTAATTACAATAAGTATTTAGCCTTTAATATTAATTACACAAGTTAATTATACTTAACTCTTTGCAAATAATTAACTTCCAATTACTTAATCAATTAATTAACTAAAATTAATTACATTAATCCTTTATTAATTAATTACTTCATTTATTGATTACTCCTTAATTAATCAACTTAAATTACATCATTAATTTTATTAATTCATGATTTCTAATTACATTTAATCAATCTCTTTATTTGAAATTAATTACATTAAGTAATTAATCTGCAATTAAACCACATATATTAATCACCCTTTATTAATAACAATCCAGTAATTAACTACCCTTAATTACTTCATCAATAAATTATACCTTAATTTATTATCTCAATTAATCCCTTAATTAATTTCAAAGTAATTTAATCTAAATTACTTCCATAAATAAACATCTTTAATTACTTCCAGTAATTATCAATTAATTACTTCCCTAAGTAATTGCAATTCCATTAATTACATAAAGTAATTATTCATCAATCATCAAGTGTTTAAATTAATTAAACTTAATTAATTAATCTAAACTAATCATATTAACCCAAGTAATTAATTCATTGATTACTTCCATTAAGTAATTAAACTTAAACAATTTCAAAATGATTATTATTAATTAATCTAATTAATTATTAAAAATTAATCACATTAATTAATGTTAAATATTCTTAAGTTAATGACCTTCATTAACAATCTTTAATTACATTATTAAGAAATTAACTCAGATTAACCATCATTAATTACAAATTAATATTTAATTACCAATTTATTAATTACTAATTATTAAATTAATTGAGTGTTAACTTCAACTTAATTAATCCTTAATCACTCGATTAATTAATCTTTAATCATTAATTAAAATTTAATTAATAATCCTTAATTACAGATTAATTAACCTTAATTAATTAATCTTAAATCTTAATTAATTAATTTAAAAATTCTTAATTACTTAATTAACCATCCATATTATTAATTAATTAATTATTCATTTTAAATTATCTTAATTATTTAATGAATCCAATTCATCAAATTTCATTTATCTTTTAGATAAACATTTCTTACTTAATTAAGCATTTAAAAACAAACTGTTTTTAAATTTACTTTAAATTCCATTTAAACTTCATTTTAAAATTTGAGATTTTAAAATGAATACAAATTTTAACTTAAACAAGGTTTTAAAAACAATTCAAAACCTTTATCTCATATGTTAAAAGAAACATTCCTTTTACAAAGAAGCTCAAAAGAATTTAAACCCAATTCATTTTTACATTTCAAATAAATTTAAAAATACACTCTAAACATTCCAAGTTATTAAAACAATTTCAATTCAAAAAATTTCCTAAATTTAAAAACTGAAATACAGCTTTTAAACTCATTCTAGATTTAACTTAAATTTTAAAAGCTTTACCTACAATTTACATCTCCATTTTAAATTCAAATCATTTAACCATTTTAAAGTAATTTAAACAATTTAAATTTAAACTTAATTTTATTTTAAAAACTGAAACTCAATACAAATCCCAGATTTAAAATCTCAGGTTCAAACTTATTTTAAAGCTTATATTTTACAATTTAAACTTCCAAGTTTAAATTCAAACCAATATTCTTTTATACCTTAAAAATTGTTAAAACTAAATTTAAATTTCAAATTTTAAATTAATTCCAAACTCAGTTTCAACTACTTTGAAATCGTATTCAATTTCAGATTTTAAACTTAGTTTAAATTTCCAGTTTACATTTAAATTTTATTTTTAATTTAAAAACAGAAAACGGGTTTCTGTTTTTATTTTTAAACCAAACTTAAATTTTCTGAATTCAGATTATTTCAAAAACCAAGATTTAAACTAATTGAATTCATATTTAAATTCAGGTTTAAACTCAGTTCAAAACTTTAGTTTACATTTAAACCTTACTTCTAATTTTTTTTAAATTGTAACGGGTTTTTTGTTTCTAATAAAACCTGAAACAATTCAAATACTCGAGCCTCCCTTAATATTACTTCAAATCACATCCCTATCTGCTTCGAGCAGAAACTCAAATCCCCCGAGACCCATGCGAGGCACCAAAATCCTGTAACCAATATTCACCAGCACGTCCCCTTTTTCCCTATGCACATGTACACCCTCTCCGGCCACCGCTGGCCAACTTCGCAACCTCCCTGCAGTCGACAACCATCAACACAGAACATTCATACACCCACTGCATCAATTAATGCTCGAAATCAAGATCTAGACACAGTATTCAAACCTGGAACAGTAGCTCCCTCTTTAATCCCCAACCTATCAACGCCTCGTTGATGCGCCTCCGGCCACCATTACCCTTAAAACTCTGGCGAAGGCCTCGACATCCCAACATCTTCCAATGCTCATAGGATAGTTGAACTTGATCAACAATACTTGCCGATAAGATCAATTCTTTCCTAACCCAGAAAACTAGGGTTTTACACTACAAATCACAACCACATCTTCAAAAATAAATTGCAACCTAATCTAAGAATTTTCTCAACATTCCTAATCTCTTCACCATCTCCAGGAGCAGATTCAACTCAATCGAACATATAAATCAACAGTGCTAACCCAATATGTAATACACAGTGAAGTTTGAACTGCTCTTTGGCTTAAGCATTAAAAATTGTAGTTTTACTTTTGAAAGTCATAATTTTGCATGATGTTTTGATATACTGTAACATCCCGGAATTTTTAACAATATCAATTTAATAATCTGTAGTTAAAATTAAATTGATATTGATATTCTGTTAATAATTATTCAAATAAATTTAATAATCTTCTTCAATAAATATTTAAATTGGTTATTTTATCTTTTGAAAATAATAAATTGATTTCTGTTTCCAATATAAATATTTGGTTTATATTTTAAATAGGATTGGTTTTGTTTTAATTTTAATAAATAAAGCATATTTGCTAGTTTAATATTTGTAGTAATTTAGGAAATTTGTTTTATTTAATATTTAAGCTTTTCAAAATTTAATAAATGATTTTGGTTTAAATTTAATAATTGAATCAAGTTTTAAAATTCTAATATTTACATTATAAATTGGAAATTTTGACTTTAAATTAGTATTGAATTTTTGAAACTATTTCATAAATAAAAATATATGATTTTAAATTTGATAAGAAAAATATTAAAGTGTTTAAAATTAAATTAGATTGAGTTTTAAATTTAGAATATATTCAACAAATGATTTCATGACTTAATAAAAATGGATTATTTATTTAATAAAAATATAATTTCTTGAAAAATGATTTTTTATTTAATAAAAAAGAGATTTATAAAAACAATATTAATATTGTATTATCTTTCTAAATAAGTTTTGAATAAGATTTGCAGTTTTTATTTCAAATTGAATTTATATGTATAACTTGATTTGAAATTGTTTGATTTTGAATCTATTTTGAATTTAAATTCCCAAGTATAAAATTTTAGTTGTTTTAATTTTTAGTATGTATAAGTTTATTTATAAACATAGTTTGTTCTTATTTCTTTTATAAATTTATACACATATTCAAATTTAAACTAACAATTTAAACTAAGCTAAGACATGCATTAACCTGTAAATAAATACTAATTACCTTTAAAAGATAACATGTGTTGCATTCATAAGCAATGGTTTAAACAAGTGTTCAAAATTTAATATACAAATTGACAAGTGTAAGATTTAGTTTTTCTTTTTCTTTTCTTTTAATTAAAATCTGAAAATACATTGAGTTTAGTATGCATCTTCATTTCATATTACATTTTCATTTCCTTAATCAAATGAAGACCAAAATTCATTTTCCATATTCAAATCTGCATATCTTATATCTAAGCCTTCAAATACATGATCAAGTCCAATGCAAATCTACATCTATTCACCAATAATCTGCATGTTACTCAAAGATCAAATCTGCATTCATAAATTATCAAGAATTAGATCTGCATATCCTCAAATCTAAACATCTGCATGTTCCTCTTCATAAAAATAAAATCTGCATATTCTAAAATTCAAACCTGTATACTCCACCTCTTCAAATCAAATCCATCTTCATTCAAATTTCAAATGAAGTCTGCAAAATTTCAAAAAGGGCCTGCACTCTATTTTGAAAACCTGGAATAGATGAAGCCTGCACATGTTTGTTTTCTGCAAATTTTCAAATGAGCAACAACAGAGGGGTCAAGCCTGCATATGTTTTCTGCAATTTCAAAGAATCATCATGGGTCTGCATTCAATAAAAAGTGAGTAACAATTTATTTTAAGAACTAAATTAAAATAATATAGTTGCTTGAATTGTTTACTGATGAGTATGATGAAATGTCTGTATACCTGCTTGATAGTGATGAATTCTTTCCTGATCTAGATTCCAGACTTAAAAATATAATTCAAAAATTTATGAACTCAAGATCTAAACTATGTTTAGATGCAAATTTTCAAACAGAACTTGTAGTATATCCTAAATAAAGTGTTAGATTTTATTCAGGATAATAAACTTGTTTTCTTGACTCTGTAAATTTTTAAAACATCATGCATGTTCAATTTTATTCATACCCAATCTAATTAATATGATAATTCAGTAATACTAATCAAAAATATAAACTGGAACTTGATTTTTAAATCAAGTATTGATATTTTTAGGTGCATGTTTCATTTACAGTTGGTTCTTGAACCAAAAATATGAATTTGAGTAATACTTGAAATCTGATACTTGAGGAATCATAAAATTCTTCTGAGTTATAGTAAAAGGAATATAGATCCTTGGAAAAATATGTGAAGTAAATAAAATTTGCTAGATTGATTGCAGTTTTGATTTTTAGAATAAAATCCTAGTTTTGAATGGGTTAGTGCTATGAGTCAATTTGAAGTGTAGGGTTGACCGAGTAATCTGGTACTTGGGGAGTGTGTAGTAGGCAAATTAAGGAGCTCGAGGTTGGAATGGGTGGACCTCCGATGGTCGGAGCAGCTTGAATTGGATGTTTACAGGTTTTGAGTTGAAACCTGTCAAAAAAAATTCCAGGTTTTAAAATTTGGGGTTATTTTGAATTCTTTGATTTCTGTTTGATCTGGGTTGATGTTAGAGTAGTGATGGGTTTCATGTAGTTGTTGGATCATCACTGATGATCGCCAGGGGGCGGTGATCGCCGTGCATATGCACGGCGACATGTTTTCTGGTGATCTATTTTGTGTTGGGTGTGTTGCAGGGAAATCTGTGAAGATGGCACGAAGTAAGTTGATGTGGAACTCGGAGTAAATAGGGGGAAAAACCCGAAGCAAAATTTTGTTTTCTCGGGTCAACCTGTAGTTTACAGGTTTCACAGTAAAACTGTGTTTTGTTTTTAAAAATATGGGTTTTAAACTTTTAAAATCTGGGTTTTTTTTTGAAAATTTAAAATCCGTAGTTTTTGTTTAAAGAAAAGTTTAAGTTTAAAATCAAATTCAAGTTTAATTTTTGAATTGGATTCAAATTCCATGTTTTGAAACCTGATTTACTGTTTTTTTTTAAATATCTGAGTTTTCTTTTTAAACTTTTTAAATCTGCATTTTATGTTTTAAGTAAAATTTAAGTTCAAATTCAAATGCAAGTTTAAATTTCTGACTTGAATTTAAATTCCAGTTTCAATATTAAAATGGAAGTTTTAGAAATTTAACTTAATTATCTAAATTGTTTTGGTAAATAGTTTAAAATTTTAAATTTTGGGTTTAAACCTTTAAAATCTGTAGTTTTAGGATGTAAACTAAGCTTAGATTTAAATTCAATTCAAGTTTGAATTTCTAATTTAAATTCAAAACCCAGTTTTTAAAATAAAATAAAAGTTTCAAAAATTTATCTTAATTAACTATTTCATTTTGGTAAATGGTTTAAAACTTTAAATACTAAGGTTTTTAAAATGTAAGAATTTACAGATTTGTTTAAATCTGGAAATTCTATGTTTAAAAATGATGTTCAGTTTAAATTTAAGGGAAGATTCAAATTTAAAAGTTTAAACTAAGAATGAATTGAAATTTCTGGAAATTTTGAAATGAATTTACTTTAAATATTTTATAGCACTTATTTGAATTGCAATTTAAAAAGTTTTAAATTCATTTAAACTTTGATAAGTTTAAAATAATTCTATTTTAAACTTGAATTTAAATTGAAATTTAAGGGTAAGTTCAAAAAGTACTTTGTTTTGAATCAAATTGTTTTAAACATAATTAAGTTATGTTTTAACTTGAAATTTAAATTAAGATTAATATTTCAGAATTTATTTAATTAATAAGGTGATTAAGATTTATTAATTAATTAATTAATTAATTAAATTTGGAATTAATAATTGATTAATGATTAATCAATTTAAAATTAATATCATTAATTAAGTTATTAATTAATGATAAATGAATATTAATTATGTAATTAAGTTTTAAATTAAGGATAATAAATTTAATAATTAACTTTAATTAATGAATGATTAAAGATATTTTAAATGGTAATTAATTTAAGTTAATTACTAAATAAAATAATTTGAGGATGGTTAATGAAGATCATTAATCATGATTATTTAACAATTAATTAATATGGTAAATTTTTATAATTCATTAGATTAATTAATTTAATAATAATCAATTGTAAATGGTTTGAGTATAATTACTTAGTAAAGTAATTAAGAAATTAATTACCTAATGTAATTAATTTAATTTAATGTTATTGTTTATTTTAATTAATTAAGTTTAATTAATTTTAAACACTTGGGTTTTATAAATAATTACTTTATGTAATTAAGGATTTGGAAATTATTTAGTTAAGTAATTGTTTAATAATTACATGATTGTAATTAAGTGAGATGTTTAAGTATGAAGAAATTTGGGTTAATTATTTAATAATTAATAAAGGTATTAATTGAGAAATTAATTTAAGGATAATTAATTTGGTTTATTATAGTAATTAAGTTAGTTAATTACTTAGAGTAATTAATTTAAGGAATAATAAGGATCATTAATTATTTTATTAAAGTTGATTAATTATGATTAATTAATCAATAATAAGTAATTAAAGATAATTAATTAATATAATTAATTACGGATTAATGTAATTAATTATGATTAATTAATTAACTGAAGTAATTAAAGGTTAATTACTGTTTTGTTTGAGGATAATTAATTTGTGAAATTAATTAAGGATAATTGTTGGAATGTAATTAAGGGTAATTAATCAAGAGTTATTAATTAAGGTGATTAATTTTGAATGGTTGATTAATTGATTGTAATCAATTAAATGATAGGGTAAGCAAGATTTATATTGGTGAAGTAATTAATTTAATTTATTTTAAATTAATTATAGATGAAGTGATTAATTTAATTCATTTTAAATTAATTAGAGATTAGTGATAGTTAATTTAATTCATTTTAAATTAATTATATTGATGATGAATGAAGCATTTGCTTATGGATGAATGGATGTCACTGATTGTCTTGGATGCTTTGTGATCTCAGTAATGAGATAAATGATATTGTGTGCTATGGATGTTTGATTGTATTGTGATGATAACATAGGTTATCTATTGTGATGATGATACATGGTATATCTATATGATATTTATGATGTGAATTACCTGTTATCTGATGATGATTGATTATCAGTTATGATTTATGAGTTATCTATCTGTGTGTATATAGATACTGTAATTGAATTGTTTTAAACCTTTAAAACAACTTGGCCTTAAAAGACACGCTTTGGTTTTCGATGAGACCGGGATCGGGTTTCCATATTTGGATATCCGAAAGCCACATCGATTCCAACTAACGTTAGGTCGTAAATCAAAGTGGAGCTTTGTGAAGACTCGAGGTGTAAGGACTATGAGTCAATATAACTCTGTGGGTGATTCCGTAATGAGTTGATGGAATTAGTTCTTATACATTCGAGATGGTGATTCAGAGTGCAAGGGTTATTGTCGTTAACTCTGAGGGTGATTCCAAAATGAGTGTAACGAGATAATGCCTTCGGTTTCGTTCGAACCCGGAACGAACTTGTATGGATTGAATGCTTTCAGAACATCGTCAGGTGGACGATGAGCATTCTAAGTGATATGTCCTATAAAGGTAATCGTAGCCTCAAGCCTCATCAACCGGGAATGGCTAAAACAGGGGAGGTGCAGCAAAGCTTCGTGGGTCGCGCCCTCTGGAGAGCAAGATTGATCCCTGTCTAGAAGTCCCTTTATATTCGGTTGTGTGGGTGGTTGCTAGCTACAACCACGGGGTTGTCTTGTTCGAAACTATTCAGTAAGGAATGGGTCCGTCTTTGTGTTGCAGGGGGTCGGGAGTGATCCTCGATACGTTGACCTAGGCCACGTACTGTGACGGGCGGTACCCCAGTAGCCCTGCCATTGTATGGAATCCAAAATCCAATAAGTGCCAACGGTTTTGATTGTATTACCCACTTTTGGCTAGTAGCTGGAATTTAATCTTGTAACAATTTCGGCTATTTTCTTATTTATTTGAAAACCCTAGACGCTATTATAATATCATCGGATTTCCTATCAAATGTTTTGGTTAGCGTAAGTTAAATTTTTTTTAATGTTTATGTGTGGGAAGTCTTACGTGATACCTTTCTTTTCAAAAGGTTTTTGAAAGTTAAGCAACTTTAACCTGTTACTCACACCAGACCCATGTCTGACCCGGAGTTTATTTTTTGTTTTCCATAAACTCTTGGGTACTCAAATTTTTACGAGTAGTCAAGGGTGATTCAGGTTAGGATTCAGGTTAGCTTTGACGAATTGTGGAGGAGCAATGGAGCAGGAGGCTTCTGCGTGTAGATATATTTAGTTTCCCCTGTGTGTTCTCTGAGTTGTTGTATTGAGTTGTATAACTAGACAGGTGTTTATAACTGTCTAGTATGTGTTGTATATCTGTGTACACTGATATTTGTTGTAAACTATGTAAAGTATTATGTGATTAATCTAATTTATTCGTTCCGCTGTTAGATTCTGATGTGTTGTTTCGTTCTTCTCTTCTTTCTATTCTCTTTTCTATCCCTTTATTTCTTCTTAACGATGAGACTTCCTGGTATTTGGAAGCCGGGTCATTACATTGTGGTACCAGAGCATTAGGCTGAGTGAATACCTAGGCTCTGAAGTATGTCTTTCTTAGGGAGCATTAGGTTGAGTGAATACCTAGGCTCTGTAGTAGTGCCTTTCTTGAGAGAGCGTATTTGTAATTTTTAATATATATATATATATATATATATTTCTACCTATCTATTGGGTTACCTGTTCAGGTTTTCCAATACAAGTTATAAGGGTAGATGGGGTAGTAGTGTGTGTAACACGATTACTACCATTGGTTGGAGTTTGAATGTTTGAGGTTAGAAGTGTAATTGTCAAGACTGTAGACCTAATACCGTCTTGAGTGAGTTCTGTAGTGATAAAGAACTTCATTGATCTCTGAAGGAAACCTGTTAAGGTTCGAAGTTCATTTCTGAAGTTGATGAGTAGAGTTTGGATCTGTAGGTTGGGCAGAAGCAAGTGATGGTATTTTGGTACTTTAGGAAGTAGTAGTTGTGTGATGAGATGCAGTGACTATGGATGTTCCCGAAGATGTTTTCTTAGAAACAAGCTAAGGAAGTGAGTCTGCTTCATTGTTGTGGTTGTGTTCAGCCGGTGTTTCTGTTGGCTTTAAGGTCCGAGTTTCTCGAAGAGCTTTGTTTTGGAATTCTTTGGCAGCAGTGTAGTTTGGAATGTTCTCGGTGTTGGCAAGAGATCTTCTGGTTTAGCAGTTTTCTGGAGTAGAGTTCATAAGCAGTTAAGTGGACCCGTTTCTTCGATGGGTTGACTAGTGAAGTGTAAGCTGTTCTATTTGGTTAAGGGAGAACAGTTTTCCTTGGTTTTGTTTTGGGTGGTTCGCAATAGTGACTTGCGATTGTTTTAGTGTTCTCTTGGGTTATCTGATTTTTCTGGATGTCTTCAGGAAGTCAGAGTTTGGTTCGCATCTGGAGTTTGAGTTTTCTTATTGTCTGTATTCCAGGAGCGGTACCGTGTGGTTCAGCTTAATAGTAGTATGGTTCCAAGAGTTGAGTTGGTGTAGCAGCTCAGAGTTTTGGAGAAACTTCTGAATGATTCTTATGGATTTGTTGAACCATATCTCTGGGGTGTGTTGTCCAGTTGTGCTCGTGTTCTTCTTCAGCATTCTCTTCTACTTTGGATCAGAGTTGAGCAGCGGAAGCAGTTTGGAAGTGTATTTGCTTTTTCTTTTCCGGGGCAGAAGGAGTTGTTATCCTCTGATGTTGAGCAGCTGAGTTTGAGTTCTTGATCTTGGTTGATCTTGAGGAGATCATTTTGTTGAGTTGATTGATCTAGTTTGTTTCTAGAGCATCAGCGAAGGTTGAGCTGATCAGTAAGTTTGCAGACAGCCCAGGATCGTCCGAAGAGATTTTATGGATAAGAGTCGAAGGGATTTGGACTCTGAAGTCGGAGATTTAATTTTGGATAAGTTTTCTCCGATCAAAAGTGAGCTATAAGATTGGGTAAGTTTGAGAAGCTAGCTCTGAAGTGTTTTGGATCTTTTCTGTGATCTAGGAGAATAAGTGATTGATCTATAGGATTGGATTGCCGGTTTGGATAACTGGGATTCGATGAGTTTCACATATCTCTGAGGGAGTACGTGTATGATCTATCTCTGGTTGTGTAACCAACAGTTCTGAAGTTTTGGTTGTTGAGTCAGACTCGTTTGTAGTCTGATATGTTGTCTAGTGTTATAGATATAGTTGTGTAGGAGCTTTGTAGCTTCATAGTATTGGTTGTTTGGATTCTCTAGAGCAAGTATCCCGGTATATATACACACCTGGGGAAACTCGATAAAATTTTATCCAGAATTTGTCTAGATAATTAGATTTGGTTGATTGGTTGTTTTGGTTGTTAGCATATGTTCGATATATGCTTGTGTTTTTTTTAAAATTAAAATTTAATGAGATTATTAAATTACCTTTGTTTTAAATTTCGAGAACGAAATTTTTTTAAGGGGGAAGGATTGTAACATCCTGGAATTTTTAACAATATCAATTTAATAATCTGTAGTTAAAATTAAATTGATATTGATATTCTGTTAATAATTATTCAAATAAATTTAATAATCTTCTTCAATAAATATTTAAATTGGTTATTTTATCTTTTGAAAATAATAAATTGATTTCTATTTCCAATATAAATATTTGGTTTATATTTTAAATAGGATTGGTTTTGTTTTAATTTTAATAAATAAAGCATATTTGCTAGTTTAATATTTGTAGTAATTTAGGAAATTTGTTTTATTTAATATTTAAGCTTTTCAAAATTTAATAAATGATTTTGGTTTAAATTTAATAATTGAATCATGTTTTAAAATTCTAATATTTACATTATAAATTGGAAATTTTGACTTTAAATTATTATTGAATTTTTGAAACTATTTCATAAATAAAAATATATGATTTTAAATTTGATAAGAAAAATATTAAAGTGTTTAAAATTAAATTAGATTGATTTTTAAATTTAGAATATATTCAACAAATGATTTCATGACTTAATAAAAATGGATTATTTATTTAATAAAAATATAATTTCTTGAAAAATGATTTTTTATTTAATAAAAAAGAGATTTATAAAAAAATATTAATATTGTATTATCTTTCTAAATAAGTTTTGAATAAGATTTGCAGTTTTTATTTCAAATTGAATTTATATGTATAACTTGATTTGAAATTGTTTGATTTTGAATTTATTTTGAATTTAAATTACCACGTATAAAATTTTAGTTGTTTTAATTTTTAATATGTATAAGTTTATTTATAAACATAGTTTGTTCTTATTTCTTTTATAAATTTATACACATATTCAAATTTAAACTAACAATTTAAACTAAGCTAAGACATGCATTAACTTGTAAATAAATACTAATTACCTTTAAAAGATAACATGTGTTGCATTCATAAGCAATGGTTTAAACAAGTGTTCAAAAATTAATATACAAATTGACAAGTGTAATATTTAGTTTTTCTTTTTCTTTTCTTTTAATTAAAATCTGAAAATACATTGAGTTTAGTATGCATCTTCATTTCATATTACATTTTCATTTCCTTAATCAAATGAAGACCAAAATTCATTTTCCATATTCAAATCTGCATACCTCATATCTAAGCCTTCAAATACGTGTTCAAGTCCAATGCAAATCTGCATCTATTCACCAATAATCTGCATGTTACTCAAAGATCAAATCTGCATTCACAAATTATCAAGAATCGGATCTGCATATCCTCAAATCTAAACATCTGCATGTTCCTCTTCATAAAAATCAAATCTGCATATTCTAAAATTCAAATCTGTATATTCCACCTCTTCAAATCAAATCCACCTTCATTCAAATTTCAAATGAAGTCTGCAAAATTTCAAAAAGGGCCTGCGCTCTATTTTGAAAACCTGGAATGGATGGAGCCTGCACATGTTTGTTTTCTGCAAATTTTCAAATGAGCAACAACAGAGGGGTCAAGCCTGCATATGTTTTCTGCAATTTCAAAGAATCATTAAGGGTCTGCATTCAATAAAAAGTGAGTAACAATTTATTTTAAGAACTAAATTAAAATGATATAGTTGCTTGAATTGTTTACTGATGAGTATGATGAAATGTCTGTATGCATGTATGAGTTTGAATGCCTGCTTGATAGTGATGAATTCTTTCCTGATCTAGATTCCAGACTTAAAAATATAATTCAAAAATTTATGAACTCAAGATCTAAACTATATTTAGATGCAAATTTTCAAACAGAACTTGTAGTATATCCTAAATAAAGTGTTAGATTTTATTCAGGATAATAAACTTGTTTTTCTTGACTCTGTAAATTTTTAAAACATCATGCATGTTCAATTTTATTCATACCCAATATAATTAATATGATAATTCAGTAATACTAATCAAAAATATAAACTGGAACTTGATTTTTAAATCAAGTTTTGATATTTTTAGGTGCATGTTTCATTTACAGTTGGTTCTTGAACCAAAAATATGAATTTGAGTAATACTTGAAATCTGATACTTGAGGAATCATAAAATTCTTCTGAGTTATAGTAAAAGGAATATAGATCCTTGGAAAAATAAGTGAAGAAAATAAAATTTGCTAGATTGATTGCAGTTTTGATTTTTAGAATAAAACCCTAGTTTTGAATGGGTTTGTGCTATGAGTCAATTTGAAGTGTAGGGTTGACCGAGTAATCTGGTACTTGGGGAGTGTGTAGTAGGCAAATTAAGGAGCTTGAGGTTGGAATGGGTGGACCTCTGATGGTTGGAGCAGCTTGAATTGGATGTTGACAAGTTTTGAGTTGGAACCTGTCAAAAAAAATTCCAGGTTTTAAAATTTGGGGTTATTTTGAATTCTTTGATTTTTGCTTGATCTGGCTTGATGTTAGAGTAGTCATGGGTTTCATGTAGTTGTTGGATCATCACTGATGATCACCAGGGGGCGGTGATCGCCGTGCATATGCACGACGACATGTTTTCTGGTGATCTATTTTGGGTTGGGTGTGTTGCAGGGAAATCTGTGAAGATGGCTCGAAGTAAGTTGATGTGGAACTCGGAGTAAATGGGGGGAAAAACCCGAAGCAAAATTTTGTTTTCTCGGGTCAACCTGTAGTTTACAGGTTTCACAGTAAAACTGTGTTTTGTTTTTAAAAATATGGGTTTTAAACTTTTAAAATCTGGGTTTTTTTTTTGAAATTTTAAAATCTGTAGTTTTTGTTTAAAGAAAAGTTTAAGTTTAAAATCAAATTCAAGTTGAATTTTTGAATTGGATTCAAATTCCAGGTTTTGAAACCTGATTTACTGTTTTTTTAAATATCTGAGTTTTCTTTTTGAACTTTTTAAATCTGCAGTTTATGTTTTGAGTAAAATCTACGTTCAAATTCAAATGCAAGTTTAAATTTCAGACTTGAATTTAAATTCCAGTTTTAATATTAAAATGGAAGTTTTAGAAATTTAACTTAATTATCTAAATTGTTTTGGTAAATAGTTTAAAATTTAAATTTTGGGTTTAAACCTTTAAAATCTGTAGTTTTAGGATTTAAAACTAAGCATAGATTTAAATTCAAATCAAGTTTGAATTTCTAATTTAAATTCAAAACCCAGTTTTTTAAAATAAAATAAAAGTTTCAAAAATTTATCTTAATTAACTATTTCATTTTGGTAAATGGTTTAAAATTTTAAATACTAAGGTTTTTAAAATGTAAGAATTTACAGATTTATTTAAATCTGGAAATTCTATGTTTAAAAATGATGTTCAGTCTAAATTTAAAGGAAGATTTAAATTTAAAAGTTTAAACTAAGAATGAATTGAAATTTATGGAAATTTTGAAATGAATTTACTTTAAAAAATTTATAGCACTTATTTGAATTGCAATTTAAAAAGTTTTAAATTCATTTAAACTTTGATAAGTTTAAAATTATTCTATTTTAAACTTGAATTTAAATTGAAATTTAAGGGTAAGTTCAAAAAGTACTTTGTCTTGAATCAAATTGTTTTAAACATAATTAAGTTATGTTTTAACTTGAAATTTAAATTGAGATTAATATTTCAGAATTTATTTAATTAATAAGGTGATTAAGATTTATTAATTAATTAATTAAATAAATTTGGAATTAATAATTGATTAATGATTAATCAATTTAAAATTAAGATCATTAATTAAGTTATTAATTAATGATAAATGAATATTAATTATGTAATTAAGTTTTAAATTAAGGATAATAAATTTAATAATTAACTTTAATTAATGAATGATTAAAGATATTTTAAATGGTAATTAATTTAAGTTAATTACTAAATAAAATAATTTGAGGATGGTTAATGAAGGTCATTAATCATGATTATTTAACAATTAATTAATATGGTTAATTTTTATAATTAATTAGATTAATTAATTTAATAATAATCAATTGTAAATGGTTTGAGTATAATTACTTAGTAAAGTAATTAAGAAATTAATTACTTAATGTAATTAATTTAATTTAATGTGATTGTTTATTTTAATTAATTAAGTTTAATTAATTTTAAACACTTGGGTTTTATAAATAATTACTTTATGTAATTAATGATTGGAAATTATTTAGTTAAGTAATTGTTTAATAATTACATGATTGTAATTAAGTGAGATGTTTAAGTATGGAGAAATTTGGGTTAATTATTTAATAATTAATCAAGGTATTAATTGAGAAATTAATTTAAGGATAATTAATTTGGTTTATTATAGTAATTAAGTTAGTTAATTACTTAGAGTAATTAATTTAAGGAATAATAAGAATCATTAATTATTTTATTAAAGTTGATTAATTATGATTAATTAATCAATAATAAGTAATTAAAGGTAATTAATTAATATAATTAATTAAGGATTAATGTAATTAATTATGATTAATTAATTAATTGAAGTAATTAAAGGTTAATTACTGTTTTGTTTGAGGATAATTAATTTGTGAAATTAATTAAGGATAATTGTTGGAATGTAATTAAGGGTAATTAATCAAGAGTGATTAATTAAGGTAATTAATTTTGAATGGTTGATTAATTGATTGTAATCAATTAAATGATAGAGTAAGCAAGATTTATATTGGTGAAGTAATTAATTTAATTTATTTTAAATTAATTATAGATGAAGTGATTAATTTAATTCATTTTAAATTAATTAGAGATTAGTGATAGTTAATTTAATTCATTTTAAATTAATTATATTGATGATGAATGAAGCATTTGCTTATGGATGAATGGATGTCACTGATTGTCTTGGATGCTTTGTGATCTCAGTAATGAGATAAATGATATTGTGTGCTATGGATGTTTGATTGTATTGTGATGATAACATAGGTTATCTATTGTGATGATGATACATGGTATATCTATATGATATTTATGATGTGAATTACCTGTTATCTGATAATGATTGATTATCAGTTATGATTTATGAGTTATCTATCTGTGTGTATATAGATACTGTAATTGAATTGTTTTAAACCTTTAAAACAACTTGGCCTTAAAAGACACGCTTTGGTTTTCGATGAGACCGGGATCGGGTTTCCATATTTGGATATTCGAAAACCACATCGATTCCAAATAACGTTAGGTCGTAAATCAAAGTGGAGCTTTGTGAAGACTCGAGGTGTAAGGACTATGAGTCAATATAACTCTGTGGGTGATTCCGTAATGAGTTGATGGAATTAGTTCTTATAGATTCGAGATGGTGATTCAGAGTGCAAGGGTTATTGTCGTTAACTCTGAGGGTGATTCCAAAATGAGTGTAACGAGATAATGCCTTCGGTTTCGTTCGAACCCGGAACGAACTTGTATGGATTGAATGCTTTCAGAACATCGTCAGGTGGACGATGAGCATTCTAAGTGATATGTCCTATAAAGGTAATCGTAGCCTCAAGCCTCATCAACCGGGAATGGCTAAAACAGGGGAGGTGCAGCAAAGCTTCGTGGGTCGCGCCCTCTGGAGAGCAAGATTGATCCCTGTCTAGAAGTCCCTTTATATTCGGTTGTGTGGGTGGTTGCTAGCTACAACCACGGGGTTGTCTTGTTCGGAACTATTCAGTAAGGAATGGGTCCGTCTTTGTGTTGCAGGGGGTCGGGAGTGATCCTCGATACATTGATCTAGGCCACGTACTGTGACGGACGGTACCCCAGTAGCCCTGCCATTTTATGGAATTCAAAATCCAATAAGTGCCAACGGTTTTGATTGTATTACCCACTTTTGTGGCTAGTAGCTGGAATTTAATCATGTAACAATTTCGGCTATTTTCTTATTTATTTGAAAACCCTAGACACTATTATAATATCATCGGATTTCCTATCAAATGTTTTGGTTAGCGTAAGTTAAAAAATTTTCCATGTTTATGTCTGGGAAGTCTTACGTGATACCTTTCTTTTCAAAAGGTTTTTGAAAGTTAAGCAACTTTAACCTGTTACTCACACTAGACCCATGTCTGACCCGGAGTTTATTTTTTGTTTTCCATAAACTCTTGGGTACTCAAATTTTTACGAGTAGTCAAGGGTGATTCAGGTTAGGATTCAGGTTAGCTTTGACGAATTGTGGAGGAGCAATGGAGCAGGAGGCTTCTGCGTGTAGATATATTTAGTTTCCCCTGTGTGTTCTCTGAGTTGTTGTATTGAGTTGTATAACTAGACAGGTGTTTATAACTGTCTAGTATGTGTTGTATATCTTTGTACACTGATATTTGTTATAAACTATGTAAAGTATTATGTGATTAATCTAATTTATTCGTTCCGCTGTTAGATTCTGATGTGTTGTTTCGTTCTTCTCTTCTTTCTATTCTCATTTCTATCCCTTTCTTTCTTAAAGATGATGCGATTTTCTTGGGGTGGAAAGTCGAGTCGTCTCATATACAAACCTGAAACGTTGATTTGTAATATTTGAATTTTTCACTTAAACAATTTATTGCTCCGTTAATTTAATTTCCAAGTAACACACAATTTTATTTAACTTATATAAAGTTTTAAAACTTACTCTGTGACTAACAATCAATTTTTAGTTTGCATTTTAAATCACAACAGAGATTTCAATAGGAGGGAATGGAATTTAAATCAAACAGAGGTTTGAAATTTAGAAACAGAAATATGACAGATAATAAGCATGCACCCAGAAATACATTCACATACATGTATTCACAGCAAAATCATATTATATATTCATTCCTTATTTAAAACATGAAAACAACTTTTACCTTTTTAATTAATTTTTAAAAAATTGAGTTACTCACCTTTTTAGTCATGCACACAGAGCATAGTCCAGATTTGAAAAATCCTTTTTGAAACCTGCTTGCTTTAAAATGCCTTTCTCTCTTGAATCCTTTAAAACTTATTTGAACGATGCTGATGTTTAAATTTTCTCCCTGATTTTGAACAGCCTTTAAACCATTTGAAAACTTGCTTAAAATTCCAGGTTTTAGAAGAATGCAGGCTTTCATGATTTCCTGATTTTAGAAGAATGCAGGCTGCTTTTGTCTTTTTGAAAATGAGTTTCAGGGATTTTATTTTGCATGTTTGAAGAGATGAAGTTTGCTATGCATTTTTGAGGGATTTATATCACCGATTGAGGAAAAAAAAACTTTTGAAAATTGATTTGCATGCAAACAAATGTTACAGGGATTGATTACAGAATTTGATTTTTCGGATTTTTGATTTGGAGATGGTTTAAAATGGAATGTTTTTCTCAATTGAAAGTTCTTTGCTTAGAATTGAAAATGAAGAAAGAAAAAAAATGGAAGATGGCAAATGTTTTTATAACTATATTTATGATTTATTTAAAATAAAAGAAAAAAAATAAAAATTAAAACAATGACACTTGTCTTGTATTCTAACACTTGTCATTTTATAATGATCATTAGTTCACATTTGTTATATTAGAACCTAAGATGTTTACACGTGTATCTTTAATTAATTCGTATTTTTAAATTAAAGTTTAATGAAAGTTTAACTTAATTAATTAGCTCTTTAATACTTAGTTATATATAAATAATTTTTAAAGAATAAATCCAAGTATTATTATAAACAATATACAAATCAATCATTAGAAAATAATATTTTTAATCATTTAAATAAATTTATACAAGAGATTGTAACTTATTTGTTATTTAAATGAATAAATGTTTCATTTATAAGTTGTATTTTAAATTTTCATTTCTATTTACAAATTATAATTATTAATTAATATTTTAAAAAGAAATAAACAAACATTTTTATAACTTTATTTTAACATTCAAACTTAAGTCAAAATATATTCAAACAAATAAAACATTTATCTTATATATTTAAAATCATATAGTTATTTTATTAAATAGTTTTGAAAAGCTTAATTCAAAAATAAATCATAATATTCCGAATTCAAAATATTAGAAAATATGCTATACTAATTTAAATTTAAAACCAAACTTATCTATTTAATATATATATAAATAGATATACATATAAATAGAAAATAATTTATTAGCTTATTAAAAATAAATTTACTAATTAAATATTTAATAAAAGAAGATTATTAAATCAATTCAAATTTATTAACAAAAACTATCAAATTAATTTAATTTTAAACACAGATTATTAAATTTATATTGTCCAAAATTTTGGGATATCACACACAATCAAACTCGACCCCTAATATCATCGACCTTAAAACAAGACATATCATAGACAAATAGGTCAATCTTCCTATGGGGTTTGACACAACTATAGGATCTGTCACAATACAAGTGTCTAGGTGTAAATCATCAACAATTTTACTAGAGATAAAAGAATGAGAAGACTTAATTTTAAACAAAGTATGAATAGAAAGACTGGAAAGAGATAACACACCTTATATCACCACCTTTTCCCCTTTATCCAAAGTTGGTTGCACACTGGAACTTGGGATTGCCTCAAGAGTATAAGTTTGAGCCACCTGAGTTGAAGCTTGAGAAAAAATTGTAGGTAGTGCTGAACAAGCTTGCTTTATATGTCCAAACTGATCATAGTAATAACATTTCATCTTAGAAAGATCTCTACCACACTCTTTAGCAAAATGTCCATGCTTCCCACACTTATGGCACTTCAAGTCCTTCTTCTGAACCTTTCCCTTTGGCACAAATCCTCCCTTTTTCTTGCCCTTCTGGAATCCTTCCCTTACAAACTTTGGAGCCTCTTCCTTCACCTTTTTCTTATCAATAGAAGTAAGCATAGGCGTCTCAACATGCCCTTCAAATGTAGCTCTCATCGAAATATGACTCACTGTTAAATCCTAAAGTGGCTGATTCAAACACTAAAAATTAAAGAGCTTTCTTATATGATGTATTGATCATCCCCATACCAAACCTTGCGAGCTCATTAAATTGGTTTATAAACTCCTTAGCTGATATATCACCTTGCTTGAGATTGATGAACCTCTCCAACTGGAAACCCTCCTCAGCCTATGATAGAAATTCCATCTCAAACCTCCTATGAAAGTCTCCCCAAGTCATATCACCACCCTTCTTTTCTACCTCCAAAACCTTCCACCAGCTCAAAGTCTCACCCTTCAGCTACTAGGTAGCAAGCTGCCTCGTAGCTCGATCAGCCAATCCCATAAGGCCAAATATCCTCTTGCAATTGCGGGTCCTTGCTCTAGAATCCATAGAAGATTCCTTCCCTAAGTAAGGGTTGCCTCTTAAACGAGAAAAGTTCTTGCATAACTTTGCAAAGTCAAGAGCAATAGGCGGTTGAGCAAGGGCCTCACCTGTAGCTACATTCGTAGGTTCTCTAACTGGTGGTTCCTCAGCCTGTCCCCTAGCTTGCAAGTACCAGAGGAACCGTATGGGTTTGTTCACACCTAGGATTTTAGGAACATCAACAGAGCCTAGTTCTACGGGATCAACCATCTTTTCTGTGAATAGTAAAGATTCAATTAATAACTTCAACAGGTAGCTCAAAACAAGGTTAAGAGAGAAGAGGTAATACATACAGGAATTTGAATGAGCATAAGCACAAATATGAGGGATTTTGATAACTTTTGGAAAATCCTTTTTTCTAAAGTACTTATATGCGCACACACATACATTCTTTAAAAATCCATTTTGGAAAATTATTTTTGAAAATCATTTCATTTATCAAAAATCGTATACATACATAGATATGTATGTATGTATGTGTATGTGTGTGTATATATATCCATTTATATCCCATGCGATCCTAACTTCAGGAATATGGACCTTAAGCTTCGATACCAGTTATGACAACCCGCACCTATTGACACACCTAAAAACCATCGTATTAGAAATATGGATCATCTGCTTTAAATAAACTAGTATCAAGGAGACAAAGATAATAATATGAAGAATAAAGTATCTAATCCAAACGTGTCACAACAGAAGCAATATAATAGATATATAAAATCTTAAAAAAATATCATATCATAGTCTCGGAAAATACTAGTACATAAGTCAAAATCAGAGTATATTATAAAAATATCCCTCAAAAACTAAAACATAGAGATAACTGTATTGATAAGTAATACATGATAAAGGATAAGAGTAGTAAGCTAAGCTCCAAGCTAAGTACAACTGGTTGAAAGTAAGAATGTGCCAGTCACCTACTACCCTGTCCACCTGAGTTGGGGAAAAAGAAAAAATGGAATGGGTCGAACAAAAGTCTGGTGAATGGGTTCAAAACTAATAAGTTGATTAAGTAAATTAAATCTAAATCTACTCTAAGTGATATAGAGTGCATGTATGGTGTCCGTGCAATCTTATGGTCATAAACCTAAGGATACTTGTTCACTAGGTCAATCTACAAACCGAACCTCACAAAACGATCGAACAAATCGAGATCTATGCACCTTTCTACTCATACTATGTTTCGATGGGGAGGACACCATAATGAAAACTTGTAATGTGACTCATCAAATGCACTTGTGTTCATCTCTCAATCGTAGTAGCAAAATGTCTCTTATTTCACCACTTTGGTGTTACCGTATGTAAACCCCCATTAGTACCGGCCCCCATCTAACAATCAATTTCCTATAGCTACCTATTGTCCAGCATCTATACCCATTGTATGTAAATCCCCGTTAGGAAAAGGCTCATAATCTACCAATTGTCTTCCTATTTCCACTTATTGTCCAAAATAGGCGTCCACTTGTACCATATTGCGTAGAAACACTTGTCGTCCCTAAATCTAATATTAGGACCGAGCTCCTTAGATAGTGTTCCTGTTAGTGTTGTGACCACTTGATCGTAACACTTCAGAGTCTAACGCAAAATAAATCGCCCACATCTCTTCATTGCTATCCACGTCCAACATTGATATCCACTTAAAGATTCATCTTACCATTTGTAGAACTTTTAGATCATCTATGTCCTATCATCTTCACGAACTAAACCATTCAACTACTCTTATAGGGAACTAACTTCCCCATTCTCTCATGCATACAAATGGCCCAAAACAGTTTATTTTTCGATCCATTAACTATTAAAGATCCATTCATTTAGTTAGGACTAAGTCCAAGGTTCAAGTCACTAATTTTCAATAGGCACGATTAACCCGAACCAAACCTAGGTCGACAACTATCGGTCGACTTAGGATATTCCAGGGTCGACCATAATATTGTAAACTGTCGGCTTTGTATTTTTAATTCATGTGATTTATTGGTTAATTATTTAGTTAATTGCAGCATATTAATTTCTAATTATAATCTAATTTCCAAATTCACAAATCTGTAGTTCTAACCCTAATTTTCGGTTTAATTTATTACCCAATTTCTAGCAATTCTAGGGTTTGTGAATTAGAAATAACAGGTGTTAGTTTAATAGTTACAAGTGTATATGGTTTACATTTTGGCAATTCAATTCCAATTTAATAGGTTAATTAGTGTTTTAAAGCAACCTAATCAATTAACGTAGAATTAAACTTAATCCTATTAATCAAATCATTGGATCTGTGCCCACTCACCTTATAGTCTTATCTCTAGATCTGCAAAAGTGGCCTCCAAATGGTAGCACTCCTCTACATCTCCTAATTGCTTGCCTTTCTTCCATCTCTATTTTGATGGGTTCAATTTGGAGTTTAATTTTGGTTTGAGACTTGGGGAAGAAATTAAGGTTTCAGTAGAAATTTTAGCAATCTAATTATTGTCGTTTAAAACTAGAAATTTACTTTACTTTAGTGCTAATTTATGTAGGTAATCAGCTAATATGGGCCATTAGCAAAACCCACAGGTCGACCACCTCGGTGCCTTGGTCGACCGCTACTGGTCGACCTGGGACCCCCTTGGGTCAACTCATGATTTTTTCTTATATTTTTAATAAATTTTAGATTGATTCTTTTGCCACCCATAACTCTTTCATACGAACTTGAATTACTACAGGTTATGCATGAAAATCATCCGAAAAATTACTATGGACATAATGATACAAACCCCGTAGCTAAATTTGGATATTTGTGACACTTTACTTTTAAGTCCTTGTTTTATTTTTATTTTATTAAATTCTCTTATTTAACTTTGGTAATTTTTTGGAATGTTACAAGTTTCCATAGAATTCCCCTATATAAGTGGAGATATGCTAGGTAGTTTTGGAATAAACTCTGACCTTGTGTGGCCAGGCTCCTTAGGATTGTATTATATGTCGGATGAAGACAAGACTCTAACTTAAGAATACACCTTAGCCTGCTTCATGTCAAAAAAGCTTATATTACTAAAGTCGCTACGATAGTTTGAATTGTAATATTGCCAGAGAAAGGTATAGTAGACTTAATAATGAGAGGCCATGATGTGTAAGAAATGATGGCACTGGAAGCGGTCGCCATTACAATTGGAATCTCTGTTGGGAATCCCTGAGAAACGAGAGTAAACTTTTCCCTAAACCATTAAAGCAATATTTTAGAAGGGTCACCGTGGGCACATTAGTAGAAGCAACAACCTAAGTTTCCAACATAATTTGGCCCATGGCAAGTTTGTCCAAATTTTCTTCATCCAAAATGTCATATTTCATCTTTTCTTCATCGACCTCAATGCCTTCTGAGTGTTCATGTTCTTCCTAATTATTATTTTCTAGGCTATAGCTAAAGCTTGGGACGTCCCTTACCGAGCCACAAAAAATCCCTTGACTTGATGACGTTCGCATAGAAGTGAACTAGGGTAGGCTTTATCTAAGACTTGGTCTGGTCCTCAGTAGTCTTTACCTAAAGCTCAATTTCTTTTTCTGCTCGTTGAGCACCCACAAGTTGCTCTTCATATTCTTAATCCTAGGTGAGTGCATCGTCTTTCTCTTTATTTTCAACTAATGTAGCCATTAAAGTTTTAATTTCTGAAGTTTGATCACTGACAGTGCTCCAAAGCTTCTCATTTCTTGAATAAGAGTATGGCTCTTATGATGTGTGGCTTTAACCTAATTTCTCTACATCTTAGATTTATCTTCAAAGGTCTTTTCCTTTTCTTTCAATTTCTTCTTCATAGCTGCCACAGATGTCCTGACCTCCTCAAATTCATAGCTGCCACAGATGTCCTGACCTTCCTCAATTTCTCTATCAGCTCCTACCCTTGGAGAGCCACCATTGCTTCCCTATTAACATCAAAAAAAGTCTCCACTAGCCTTCTTTATGTGTAATATTGATCTTATACGTCACCCACATAGGTCGTGACTTGTATGGGAAATTTCTTTCAGATTGTAACCAAATTTAATCACATCAAAACATATTTGGGAAACACTTTTTGCATCGCGCTAAGTTATGGATTTAAAGCAGACTTTATCACTATGGTAGATGCAGGAGTAGGAGTTTAGTCGTTATTGTGCTTCCGTCTAGAAGTTTCAGAAGATGTAGACCCTAACGGCTGAATAGGAAGCCTGGATTTCTGAATAGATATCATTGGCTACATGGTAGACATCGAAATGGGCACAGTAGGAATTTGGATTCAAGAAAAGAATTAGATCTCATTGAGTATCGATCTATCCTTACAGGCAAGGGCGAACAAACAGTATGTTAATTACGAGAAAATTTACTAGATCCTCAGTGATGGTCATTGCAACGTTTGTAGTTTCTGTCTCGCCTCCCCTTCTCTCTTCTATAATGCTTGCTTGAGTCAAATTTATGAGATGAGTTACGGTGTCAAAATAATGAACTGGGCCTATAATAACCAGTACCATATCTTTGAAGGTCATTGAAGAGATGTTGACGGTCCATAGAACCTTAAAAAGAAAAACGATCAAGTTAAGACATGGAAATCAAAGGACAACATGTCCAGTGTAAACATGTGATGACTCAAAGTTATGTGAAGTGTTAATATGTCCTATTTCCCTTATGAACCATGTTCTTGAAGTTTTCTAATGGAGATTATCTCCCTACAGTGGTAGCAGACACATTAGCATGTAGATGGATCAGAGAGACAATATCACCGAGGCTAATATTATCCAAGCCATAAGAAGCTAATTTATCCAGTATACTCCCGAGTGAACCAAATTTGTCACTAGACTGAAAAATCAGTGTTTCTTATTCAATATGAGCTAGATGTGGCTGTTGAACTAGATGGGGTGAGAAAATCTTTAACTTCGGCTGATAGAGAATGAGTTGCACTAATCTTCACCACCCGTCTCATCCGCAAACTCATGACCAAGGTTCACCTTCTTAGCATCACCCCTGTCCTCGTTACCATCATCGTAGCTACTGCCCCCATCATTTCCTCCTTTGGCGTTATCATTTATGTCTCCTTCCATATTCTCTTGGTTGATTATCTTGAGGGTCTATAATGGAGGGAATGTCTGGGCTCTCTTCATCTTCTTGGGTATGCTAAGCATCTTCACGAACACTTTCCATGAGGCCTAAACTATGATCATTCTCTAGAAGATTAGAGCGCCTCATCCTTTCATCCATTAAAAGATATCTTGTTTCTCGTTATCCGATGAGAATGGCTTGCAAATGTAAGAGAATGCGCACCAGAGTTGCATTGCTAGGCCTCTTTGGAATATCTAAAAATTTATGAAATGAATAGATTAGAAATACATGAGAGTTGTTGCCACCGAAATAAAGTATTATAATGGAACATACATCTTGATAGCCATTCTGAGTAAAGCCAGGAGAGCAATGCACAAAAAAGTACTCGTCCATAAAATAGCATAGCTTATTCCAAAGGCCGACGATAATGTGGCAACCCTTAGAAAGTTTCTAGATATGCAAGAGAAGGACTTCCTTTCTACTCATTACAGGCATATAGAAAACGGATCTTCTCCAATGTGGGGACCCTACCCAGATGATGAAGAAAGGCCATGTACATATGTGAAACGAAGCATAGATATTGGGGTGAAACTGGACATGGGCAAGCTTCATGAACTTGAGCACAATTCAAATAAAGTGAATAAAAGGGGGAATGCATCTGGAAAAGCACATGTATCAAATGCAAGTTGCACAGAGCCTGATGGAATTGCTTTGGAACTAAAACATGTTCGAAAGGGATGTTGTGCTTTCACAAATTTTTATAATAGCTGTTTCATCTAGCCTGGACGCAGGAGAATCCATATGGTTATCTATAATTATAGCATCCTAAGATCAACATCATAAGCAACCCCTGAAAATGCCTTGTCCTTTATCATAAAGGGGATGGCCTCTAGAGAATGTTTTATCGGACGCCGAGGGGACTGAGGCTGGAAAGATGGTGAAGTGGATGGAATAGAAGATTCCAAAGTAGAAACTAAATCTATCACGAATGTGACTAGCTTCGATGTCGATGGACATGCACCCATTGCGAAATACACAAAAAACAATCCATAACAATTGAAAACTCCACATATGAGCAAGGTTGGGTAGAGTTTAACTTTGATCTTCATGCTGTAGTAAAACCCTATGTGGTTGATGTGTAAGACCTAATAAATGTCAACGAATATTAACCAGTTAGATCTTATACATTAATGGAGGCATCAATGTGCAATTTAATCTATGCAGTATGTGTCCAGTGTCTATGCATGGTGAATGCGTACACTTCATGTAGATAGCTCACACATGCCGGTAAACGAGCACCATCACATAATGAAACTGGGTGTTGGATTTTACCCATTAGTGTATGATTTATAGCGAAACCGTTGTCTGAAGTACCATGGAATTTCTATTTGCAGGGACGCTGGAATGAAGTGTTTAGTGTAGTGATAAAAAGTCCATTGAATGCCTAAGCATGTTTCATGTGATCGTTATCTGAAGCCATCCCATCGGGATTTAAGGTGCACTCGACTGAATAGAACCCAAATATCTCCTTTTCCACCCTAAGTACTTAAAAATCTTTTCCAAAGTTAGGAAGTCCAATCCCATACAAAAAAACCCATGTCATGACTAGGTGGAACACCAAGTTGACCTGAAGCAAATAAAGAAAGGAGTGAACCCAAGTCATGCTTGAGAAAAACACAAGGATGTTTCAAGTCTACTTCAAGTCACTAATCCCCAAATTCAAGTTTGTGTTTTCTATAAGTCACGGTTTCCCCAAGGGTGGAGAGTGAAATGTTCAACAAGACTAACTGTAGTTATGGGCAGAGGCCGACATGGTAACCTCCATGGCAGCGCCACCTACCTAGGATAAAGATAATGTTGGAGGTGGTGATGAAATCAAGGAGGTCGAGGTAGATCTCGAATGAAACTAGAGGCAGCTTTGGTTGAATCGACGATTTTGACAGATGGAAAGCAACATCTAAAGTGAGAGAGGGTAGAGGTTTTAAGTCTACGATAGTAGGTGTTAGGGGAAGATCCATTATTCGAAAATGGTAGAAGTCCAAGTTCAAAGGTTTTTATGGTAAGATAGAAACCAAGTGAAGAATGAAAGAGAATAAAAGTTGCTTAATTACTGGTTCATTACCCCACTATTCGCATTAAAAATAGGTACCGAGTCTAAAGCCATTACTCGGTACCGACTTATGAAATTAAAAAAAGGCAAAAGAAAAATGTAAGCTGTGAAAGATAAAGCACAACAGGAATCAGCATCCTACCTGACTCACTAAAAGAAAGAACTTCCAGAATCCGAATGGAAAATTCGAAATGCAAAGTTCAACTTTTATATCAGCCAAAGGATATGAATATGTAACTGTTCAAAGTGGGCGTGATGATCCGAAGAAGATGTACGTACAACATTGTGAAATAGTTCAAAGATTGATGATATCCATTTGGATCAGAGTTTGAAGTCTAAGGCTCGTCTCGATCCAAAGCATACCTTGTTAACACAAGTTATACTTTAAGGTGAAAGTGCTATCTATCTTTTGAACCAATCCAAATCAGATGAGTCAGAACTATTGAATGGTCAGGAAGTAAGCAAAAAATATAGTATCCTAACTTTGGAGACCCGAATCCAATCGAAGTCCAAAAGGTAAATGCACAACCTTGCTTACCACCCGAAAGTAACCCGACTTAACTCTGGTACCGAGTTGAACACACTAAATCGGTACTAAATCATTAATTCAACTAAGTATAGCTACTTCAAGGAAATTAAAGAATGAACTATACACAATGCATACAAAGGAGCTAAGGAAGATTGGCTAATGGCATTGCATTCAAGTGAATAGAGAAGTAAAGCTGAATGCTTAGAATTTACTAGAAAATAGGAAAACTTATGGATCGACATCGAGCTGTGAAGCACAATTCAATACCGAACAAACTTTTGAGATGCTAATCTAGCCACAGTCTTCCTTCTGAGCCTCCTTCTGGACGCAGAGAACCTACGCAGCAAATATTGAAGCTTGCTTTGCTGATCGACTTTTATAAATAAGAGGAGAAGAGCATGAAAAAGAGATTTTTTTTTCTTTTACTTCCTAAATTTCCTATTTTTACCCCTAGGCTCTGTTGGATCCTTACCAACTGTAAGCAATAGAGTTATAAAATCATGGTTTTAAAGAACTTCAAAAACTCATTAACACAGTGCAAGTGAACATATTCCAAAGTATTTTCTAAACCACTATAAATTTGAGAACGCCATTTACTTCGTTTTCCATTTAATTTCTTCATCAACCTCTTCATATAATCTGATCAGGCATTTGTCTAACTTTTGGCACAAACACATTTCTTACGTATTTATTGCACAATTTGAAATATGAACATATTTGATATGTTCTTTCCTTTTCAAATTTCACATCTAATAAGCATTAAATTAAATTAAATTAATTAATGTAATTAAGTAAAATAGAACAATGCTAAGATGTCATTTTATTAACATCAACTAAATTGGATCTAGTGAAACCTATTAGACTTCATATAGGCGTACTATGATCCAAATAGCGATTTTTTTAAAGGGGATTTTCACTTCAAGGGCTTATTTATGCAGGATAATAAGTTTTAAGGACACTATTTCTGAAAAATTAGTTTTAAGGACATTTTATAGAAAAAAGATAAAAGAATTTATCATTTTCAGTTATACAGAAATAATGATAAAATGATTTATCATTTTCCTATATAACTTAAAAAGATAAATGAATTTATCATTATGCTGTAAATTATCCTTAAAATTAATTATTTAGAAGTGATGTCCTTAAAATTTATTACCCTGCAAATAGAAGCCATTCAACCTAATTTTCACTTTTTTAAACTTACCAGTTTACCCGTTGTGAATCAGTCAAGTTCCTTCAATTGTATCAGATCCTTGATGGAATATGCAGTCTAAATTAGCAACTTTAGGGCCAACTAATAAAGCTATCTATCATTTAGATATCTAGAATCATAGCGTTTAGGCTTGGGGTAAACAATCAAATATTCTACCCTTCCTGGCTACTGGCCTAACTCAATGATAGAGTAAGTCGTTAAGGTTAGCCCCATGGTAAAGACCCATTGATTTAGATGGGCTAATTTTCAAAATTCTGTTTGAAAATTTAAAAATATATTTTGAATTTAAATTTTAATTTTAAAATATAAATTAAAATTTGACAATAAATTAATATTTTCAAAATTATTTAATAATTTAAATAATTGAATTAATTAATAAATAATTTTCTAAAAAATTACTTAGAATAAACATATATATTGATATACGTGTGTGTGTACAAATGTTATAGTTGAATACACACGCACACATATATATATATATATATAATTATTTAAGGTAAATTATAAACGAACATTTTTCAATTTATTGATTATTTAATTAATATTATTTTAATTAAATAAATTTAATCATTAAATAAATTAATTAAATGTACATAAACGATAATATATTTATGTAAAACTATATGTGTTATAATTAATATTCATCAAAATTGTTTAAGAAGAATAATATAAAATTTTGAACTTTGAAATAATTTAATCAATTAGTCGATTAAGTTAATAAACTAGAATTAATAAAATATGATTTAATTAACAATGTATATTAGAATACTATATAAATTAATTAAGTTATAAAAGGTTATGAATGAAATAAACTTATATAATGTAAATGTACAAAACATAAGTGGAACTATAAGAAACCCAACATAGGTTTAAGAAATGAGTACATGCATATTGTACATATAAAGTGACTTTAGATGTGTCCAACATTTGAATCCCAAGAGTGTTTCATTTGAAATACATTATTTCATAAATTGATATCATTCTAATGTTTATATCAGAGCTAATGAATCTCCAATACATAAAGTTATGCTCTACTACTTAATACTTATACATATTAATAGATTACTTGCATTCCTTTTGTTGTTGATATTCCTCAATCTAGGGATGTGTACTATTAATATATTGACCGGGAGAGGTAAGATACATGCACGTATTGGTTGATTTTCCTCAAGGTACCTGCATTATACTTAGGTCGTTGTTAAACAGTGGGTACGAGTGAATAATTCCCTCAATTTGTTTATCCTCCTCAAAGTTGAGATGTGATTACGACTAATACCACAGGTTGGGGGTTGTATATGATACAACCATTAAAATGTAATCCATCGTTTGTGGGTCTATGATTTAATGATCATTCTCAAGTCCAGAATCCTAAGTAAGCGGGACCTAATACCCATTTGAGAAACAAAAAAAAAATCTATGTTTTCTTTTAGGGTTTTGAGAAACATAAAAAAATCTAATGGAAGCCTTATTAGGAAAATGAAATGATAAAATTTAACATCTTCGATATTGTATGAACATTTGTTGTATAAAGTTGAAATAATCCACCTCGATAAATTTTTGCAACTAATAAACCGATAAAATATTTATCGGTTAAGATATACAAATGAACTAACATAAGAATCGACATAGAAATGTAAAATATACTTAAACATTTTGACATGTTGTCATTTCTAGATCTATGTAGGAGCCTAAGTATACGTCTACAAAAAATATTCATACTTTGGTTACTTATATGTTTATTTGCATGAGACTGTATATTGTCTTTTTTGAGTTTTAAACACTCGAGTAATACAAGAATATGTATATTTGATTCATATTCAAAACACATAAATGTTATATGGTTCACAGTCACTTTATATGAAATATCAATGAAATTAGTTCACTCGAAACGAGCAAGTAAACCATTGTGAGATCATGTATTCAACACGATTGATTACAATAAGGTTCTTGTTGTGTAAGTGTAGCACTAGACCAATAACTACAAGATGGACCTACGAATTTGATCATAGAACTTTCAATTTAATCAATTTCCATAAACCGCAACATAGTCAATATCCTTAGACGTTATGGATAACCAAATGCTCTTTTATGAAGAATTCAAGACGGTCTTGTAGTAATATTTTACTTTTGATAGTTTTAACCAATTGGAAAGAAAAAAAATGCACGAGAGTCGATGTAATTTAGGTACGGTTAGGATAAAGAGAGTCAATGGTCGCATCAACTGTATGAAAAGATATCGGAAATGAGAATTGTATAAAATACTAGTAGATAATTAATATGGAATTATTAATATGATTTCTACTCCAAATGTAATATTATATCGAAAATCGTTTTATATAAGAATTATCTCGACAAATTCAAGATGTTTGATGTGATGCTTTCGACTGTAAACTAGTTATAATAGATGAAATAAAATCCTAAAATAAGTGATTAAATGGATCCTGGTATTTCATGAGCTATTACTGTAATGGTGGAAATGGTAGGAGAATACCATATGACACCTGTTAGCGAATGCATCAAATTATGAAAGATTGTTATTGTGTAAATATACACCAAGTATTAATTACAAAATAATAACCGTATTTAAGTTTTGAATGGATATAGATGTAGTTTTATTTTAACACGAATATTATGAATATTCATTATAAGATAATCCTATGGTGTTTGTTTTCATAACAAAAGTAATGCATTAATTATAGAAAATATAGAAGCATCTAAGAATTTGTATAGTTAATTTGAAATTATGGACTAAGCCATGTCTTTGAGAAATAGTTCTTTAATCATGTTATTATGAATCATATAGTACCGGTGAATTGTATCTTAACAGATTAAGGCTAAAGCACCCAATCACTATGGCAGTGACAAAAGAGTTGGTGAACTCTTAAGATTGATACATATAAATGTGTATGGTCGATGGTCTAATGATACCAAAATAGATCCACTTATTTTGTAAATTCACCGATGAGTTATCATAAGAATTGAACATGTGCATTTAATACACAGGTAGTGCACCTATGATAAGTTCACAGAGTATAAAATGGAAGTAGAAAATATTGCATGCAAAAGTAATAAAAGAATTCGATTTCATCGAATATGAGAATATTGTAAATGAGTTACAAATGTACCTAAAAACGAATAGGATTCAATCTTTCACTCCTTTTAAGATACATTATGATGTATCGATAAGGAGTAACCAAGCTTTGTTGGACTGTAACGACCCGGGTTTTTACTCACTTGTTATTGGGATGATTAACTAATTTTAATTATTGGGATATTAATTTTTATAAGCCTAATAGATAAATTTTTTGATAATTGAAATATTTGAATCTATGAATTGATTAAACTATATAAAAGTTTGAAATGTAAATTTTTGAATAAGGGAAATTTATTAATATATGTATATATATTTAAAACTTCACCATTTCAAACTCATGATAAAATAATCTCTGTATAAAATTGGGGTGTGTGTGTGTGTATGTAAAAGTGTAAATATGTATACATATTTAAATATAGGCAAATATGTAAATATATAGGTATATATAACTACGTATATGTATTTGTAAATAAGACAAAAATATACATAAGTACACATAGACATATATATATATATATATATATATATATATATATATATATATATATCTGTGTGTATGTGAAATAGTTAATAAATATATGTATATATTGTATATGTAAATAAGTATATATACATGGATGTACAAGATTCATAATGGAAAATTTCAAATTATGGGTACAAATATATGTATACATGTATATAAAAGTGTATATGAAGATCTCTCTCTCTCTATATATATATATATATATATATATATATATATATATATATATAATTGTATATATAAACATATAGAAAACATCATCGTCGCAAGGCATCAATTCAAGCACAAAATAAATCAAATCACCATAAAAGACCAAATCAACTTATAAATCAAATCAAAACATAAAACCACATCATCTCATAAATAAAATGAAAAGAAGAGAAAAAATAATTAAAATTAAAAGGGAAGAAGCCTGCACAGGTATATGTCTTATCTTCTTCTTTTTGGCTTGCTCTATACACTTCCACTCTCTATATATACACCACTGTTTGTTTGGTTCACATACCATTCAACATTTAAAAAAAATCTATCATTAAATCAAAGCTTGAGGCGGGAGCAAGATACAAAGTAGCAGTCCATTTTCTTTTACGACTGTGAGTAAACCGTTAAAGTTTTATTAACTAGTTATTGTATATATACCTGTATAACTAAAAATATGGATGAATCTTTGTAATGTGACAAATATACATGTATCTATAGGGGGTATACGGCTTTGCTTATGTAGGTTAGATATGATAGTTCCCTTGTAACTCAACAACACTGTCTTCTTCTTCCAAGCTCCTCTGTTCCTCATTCTAAAAAATATATACAGTTTAAAACATTTGACTTAAAAATCAACATCTCATTATACAAGCAGTTTTAAAACTTGATTCCAAAATGAAAAATGTTTGCTTTTGAGTGTAGTATATTTTAAATTTGATGTGATTGAAAACCATCAAGCATGGAGAGGAGAAATCTCCTTTTACAGCATGAATGTCAAATAAGTCAAATTTTCAAGTATCATAATTTGATAAATGGATTATGGGGATGTGTTCATCTTTGAAAAGCATGATTTTAAAGCTTGGTTTGAGAGTTTTTAGTGGTGTGTGGGATGAGGAATATGTAGTTGACCGAAATTGAGCGTTTGATCAAATTCCATCATCTTGCTTGATTTCGTGTCATGGAATTCGACGTGGAGGAATGTTGGGGGTTGGCACGGGTGGGAAAAATAGTGTGAAATTTTTCTATGGGATGGTGAAGTGTGGAGAGGTTGTTTTAGGGTTGAGGGTTGTCCTTTTTTTGGTTTCGGTGATAAGGAAATGGCGGCGTCGAGTGGGGCGATTGGGCGTGTGGTCCGGCAGGGATCAATGGAGGGGATGATGACGCGTTTTTGGTGATTTTTGGTGATGAACGATGGGCTGTGGTGGCATAGAGTAGTGATGGAAGGCCCGGTTCTCGCTCCTGTTTAGGTTGTGGTTCGGAAATTCGAACCCAGGCAACGAGCGTGATTTCAAGTGGAAGAATGTGAAGTGGGGGTCGGAGGTGACTCGTAGGAGTTGTCGGCGGCGACTCGTAGGAGTGGAGGTTGTGTGCACGTGTACGTGCATGTCTACGTGCAACTTCTGGTGTCTCCAAATGAAAGGGAGGGATGGGGTTGAGAACTGGGAAGAAGAAGTTTGGTCGTTCATTTTTTTTCTTTGGATTGGGCTAGGCATAGCAAGTTCGGACTGGAAGAAATTGTTTTGAAAAATAAAAGAATTTGATAAACGTTATATTTAAAGTTGTTTCATTCAAAAACATATATCGTTACTCGTTTAAAATCAAATCAACATGCATTTATGTATTGTAATCCTATCACCCAATATTTTTAAATCTAAGTTAATGTTATAAATTTTCTATAATTTTAAATTTAATTATAATAATTTAATGAGAAATTAATTAAATTCTTATTTGGCAAAATCTTATGTAAACTGTTAAAATTAGTTATTAATTTGGATGTTTGATCCTAATTAACTAATAAATAAATTATTGGTAATTTCTTTAAATTATAATTAATTTGGATTAAAAATATAAGCGGATTTAGTTAATTAAAGTTAATTAAATCTTGACTGGGAATTGTTTTAGTATTAATTATTAATCGATAAATTAAGTTAACGATCCATGTTTGGCATTATTGCTCTTGAATGTTTATTTCAGTTGTTCTTGTTTGTACTATGAAGGAGTCAAACAAATTGAAATACTGAAATAAAACGTTAGCATATTTTATTTGAAATAAACATATAAAATAAATCCTCATATGTATATATTGACACTCTGATTGTAAATTGTTTATCTGAAACAAATTGGCCTTAAAAAGTGTTATCAATTTGTTTCGAAGAGACCGAGATCATATATCAGTGTTAACCGGAATCGCTTCGATTTAATAATCACTACGAACCCCTACGATTTGGATTATAGAGTCCTAGAGGTTGTTTTTGTTTAAATATAACAAATTTGACCATTTTCAATAAGTATGGTACTTGGGCACTAGTACAATATCATCGGATTTTTCTATAAAAGTGTTTTGGCTATCGTAAGATAAAACCCGTCGTATATATGTGACGAGGTCTTACGAGTCACCTTGGTTTTCAAAGGATTTCGATAACTTAAGTAATTCAAATTAAGTGTGTTTACTCACGCTGGTTTCCAGCCTGACTTGGGTGTTACTTTATTGCAATGCTCAGGTCAGACCGAGTATTGCAATTTTATGTTAGGTCTCTTTTGGAGCTCAGTAGGCAAGCTGGATGGCAGTAACATATTACACGTATTTAATTTTATTCCACTATGTATTGTAGGCTGTATAATCAGCATTTGTGAGGACAGGTTATTATAACTGTCTCGATTTATATATTGATGATTGTACTCTGAAAATTTGTATGTTTATTAACAGTTACTGTTCTTTATATAAAATCTGTTATTATATTATATTTTGTTCCACTATGATTTTGAGATTCTATATTGTTGTTTCTGCTTTTATTTCTTATATTTTTTCTTCTTTAATCCTAACAATCTGGTATTTTTGGCACGTGATTGCTCGGCACGCTATATAGTGAACGTATTAATGTCAATTTACGAAGATCAAAAATCACCCGTCGTTACATATGGTATCAGAGCTGAAGGTTAAGCGAGAACCTTGGCTCTTGTGGGGATTACTCATCAGAGGTAGGGTCGGTAGTACCCTACAATGAGTTGACTGTATTATATACGAGGGTGTACTTGTTATTTTTTATATAATGATTTTAAAATAATTTTTATCTAAGATTATATTTTGAAATAAAAAGAAATAATTTTCTATATTTTTATAGTATATTTAACTTTTGGAATGAACCATGGGTTAGAAATGGCCTAATCTTATCAAAATTGTGTTCCTATGAGCAAATTGTACAAACTGGTATTCATATGAATGCTAATGCTAATGAGTTCTTACACAATGGTAAGATATAGTTACCACACTGTAGTAACCAATTTATACAGCAAATATGGACTGATATACAACAAGTTTCTGTCAGTGATATGCAAAGTAATAATGTGCAATGGCACAGCAAACCACACACTGTCAACGAAGTATACAAATCCCTCACTGAAATTGTTCCCCTGCCAGCTGCTAAATGGTATGAAGTTATATGGACAAGTGACTCTATTCCACAGGATAATCTTATGATGTGGAAGGTGCTTAACAATGCTTTACTTACTAGAAGTCTGTTGCACAAGTATGGGATGGTCTGTCCTATTCATTGCTTGTATTGTGAAATTGAAGAAGAAACTACTGAGCATCTATACTTTGATTGTCCTGCATTGCAAAATATATTAATTAAGATAGGTGGTCTCACAGGTACTAAACTTTTTGGTCGCACAACTATAATACAGTGGAGAATAATTTACAATGCAACGAGATGGAGATCAGAGAAAAGCAGAGTAATGGCAGTTTGTTTGAAAATATATATGGCAGTGATATGGAGAGAGAGAAATTCCAGAGTATTTGAAAATGTAAGAAGAAATGAAAATGAATTATGGAATGAAGTCAAGTGTCACACCTACAATCATTTGAGGAACTGTGCTTGCAATTTCTCCCAGTCTTTGATTCAAGTTTGGGTTTGATTGTGTTGTTTTTTTTCATGTGTGTATTTTCTAGTTTTTTTTCTACCTATTGTTTTTACCTCTGTAGTTCTTTTTATTGTTGTTTGCAATAAAACTGGTAGGGGACCAGTTAACCCCGCTGGCTTTGCCAAAAAAAGAGATTGGTTGTAATTAAATAAGATTATAAAAATTAAGTGGTTGTATATATATAACCGAATAGAAATTTGATAAGAATGAAATATACAGATGAGTTAAGCTAAAAATAGATCAAAACCAGAATTCAAATCTCGAAAATTTTGGAAAAGTTTTCAAAATGTTCTTAAATGAAATATATTTACCCCGATTATATTTTATATATTGCAATAACTTTTCAGGAAATTATTATGGAATATATGGTGTGTTTAATATCTACGTATGGTAATATTGAATATTATCATAAATTGGGTGTTGTGTATTAATGAGGATGTTTATTACAAAATAAACAATGGTAAGACATAGTGAAATTTTAAGGAAGTGAAATTGTTTAAACATAATTTATAAATGTGACTTATACATTGAAATGGATTTAAATTGAGGTGTTTTCAATCTAGATCCCAAAAATTTTGAAATGTGTTTCAAAGCGTTTAAGGAAATAGTAAATAATATTATTTAGTATATTTTGATATGAAAATTTTAGTTTTGTAAACTAAGGTTGTTTTGGAAATTCTGAAGAATTTGTTTTAGATAGAAACCAAGGTTGGTTTAGAATTTAAAAGTGTGATTTGGCATACAGATGGGATATATATGTGTATATATGTATGATTTCAAAGTGGATTTGAAATAAATACTGGATGTTTAATTCTGAATTCCCATTAAAATGAGAAGTGTAACCAAAGGAAAATAAGTTTTTGAACTTACAAGTGTAAAATGATTTTAATAAGAAAAGAAATATGAAAATTGAATCTTGTAATGTAAAACTTTAAATTGAGTAAGTTTAAATGGATTGAACGAATCAGGAATTAACTCAGGCCAAGTTAAATAAGATTTGAATATAATCCGAAATTTGAAATTTCAATGTGAAATTAAAATTTAGTTTAAAGAAGTTAAATAATTTAAATTGTAAAAGAAAAGGTATATATTTTAGAAAAGTTGAAAAAGAAGTCATGTATGTATAAATGATTTCAAAACGATTTTTGAAATAAAACAGGTATCGTGTTATGAGAATTTGTGATGGATGTTATTGATTGATGTTTTAGATGATTTGAATGTTATTTATTTTGAAATATCCTACTATCATTCTGTAAATATTTACCATATATATAAAACTGTAAATCGGATTATTTCGAATAAATTAAGAAGTGGGTTGAAATGATACATACCTATGACATCTATTTTGGATCGAAATGATACATGTCCATCCCTAAAAATTAAATAGAAATAAAACTTTGATTTGAAACTATTTAAATGATTTATGATTTTAAGAAATCGAATTTATGGAAATGGAATCATTTTTGAACTTGAGTTTGACATGTTAAAAATAAACTTGTCAACCGGAATTGTTTAAAGAGTCGGGTTTGAAATTTAGAAGTTATAATTGAGAAATCACTAGAACTCTAAAAATTGATTTGTTTCAAAAATATTTGAGCTCTTATTCGAACCTTGAAATAAATCCAATTAAGAAGTAATTTATGTGGATATTTCGACATTTGGGCTCGGAATTGAATTATTTTTAAAGATTTGGATTTTTAAATTGAATATTGATGGTTAATTTGATTTAAGTAATTAAATCGATATTTTAAAAATCGAACGAATTTATATAAATCAAAAGGGTTAGAATTTGACAATTGAATTGAGATTAATTCAAATTGGAATCGAATTGAATTAATTGGATTTGAAATCGAAATTGATTTGAATTAAAATTGTAATCGAAGTTAATTCGTTTGAAATTAAAATTTAATCGATTTGAAATGGAAATGGAAATTGAAATTGATTGAATTGGAAGATTGGGAATTGAATCTATTTGACTTTGAACTATTTTCAAATTAATTATTTTAATATAAACTTTTTAAAATCTATCTTCTTAAATATTCAAATTATTTTGATTTTCCAAATTATTTTACTATACAAATCATTTTAAAAAGAAAATCAAACTATATTGTATTAACTATTTAACTACTTACAACTATTCAAGCTATTTTCTAAATTCAAACTGGTCAGAGTGGGAATTAATTATATTTAAATCATGGATTTAAATACAAATTGAGTTAAATTGAAGTTATAACCTAAATGGAAATTCTAAGTAATTCTGAATTGGAACTGGAATCGGGATATTAAGGCAAAAATGATTTTTGACGTGAAATAGTATATTTTGAGTAAATATGATGATTTTAAAATGATGATTTAATATTTACTATAACTTAAATTTACTTATAAGAAGTAAGAAATGTTACCAATAACTTTGAAACGTAATCGAATTAGGAAATTTGATTTGGCATAAATAAAGTTATGTATATTAGTTATATATTCAAACTCCCTTGTTGAATTTATAACCAGAAGGAAATGATCTTTGAAGGATAGTTGAAATACTAAATGGAGTTTATATAAGTATGAAGTGGACTCAGAAATTATTGATCCAAAAATTATTTAAGATGAAAAGAATGATCTTATATACATATGACACTGAAATAGTTTTGGAACCTATTGATTTTAAAAAGACTTTTGATTTTGGAAAATGCTTGACTTTAGAAATTGGGTAAACCGAATCTAAAACTATCGATTTTAAGGATATTGATTTTATATAGATAAATTTTATATGAGATACATATGAAGTATATGATTTGAAAGTTACTATATATATAGTATGATATGTTTTGAAACTAAAAGTATGGAAAGGTACACCCATGAAAGTCGAAACTTAGAGTAGGAGATCCATTGGGTGGTTTTGCCTAGGAATCAACAGGGTGGATTCAACTAGAATTGGGATCCTAGAGGACGTCCAGACAAAACTCATGAGTTCCTGGTGATCATTTGTTTGATAGCATAAATCGAGGGGTATAATACCTACAGTTACGTTTGGCTTTGCTATGATAGCAACATAACCTTTATGTAACTACGACCTATCGTGGTTCTATAGCATAATTCGGGTGGTAGTGATTGCCTACAATCTACGTTTAATTTTGTTGTGATAGCGATGTAACATCGATAGATTGCGATCTATATGGTTTGGTTCCATAGCGTAATTCGAGTGGCAGTGTTTGCCTATAATCTACGTTTGATTTCGCTGTGATAACGATGTAACATCGGTAGATTGCAATCTATGTGGTTTGGTTCCACAGCGTAATTTGTGTGGCAGCAATTGCCTATAGTCTATATTTGGTTTCACTAGGATAGTGGCGCAACCTTTATGTAGCCTGCGATCTATGTGGTTTAGTTTCGTTTGATAGTGTAGTTCGAGGGGCAGAGATTGCGTGCCGACTACTTACGGTTTTGCTTTAATTGCAACCCAACCATTGTGTAACTGCGGACTATTGTGTTCATATGGCGTAAGTCGTGTGTGTTGATGCCTATAGTTTTCTTATGATTTCACCGAGATGGCGACGCAATCATCGGGTTAATTACGATCCATGGTGGTAAAGGGAGGTGATACTTTCCACATCATTTTTGAAAAGGCTTTTTCAGGTATTTTCACTATGTGTTGAAATGAGTCTACTTAGTACATATAGATTTTCAGTCCTACGTCTGATCAACGTATGAATAAATTTTTTAAGGACAAGGATCACTACAACAGTTTATGGGTTTCATAGCGTTTGAAAAATGCTATAATAGGCTACCATAGCGTTTCAGAGAACGTCATGGAACCACAAGCTATGGTAGGCCGGCAGCATTACATAGCAGGAAGGAAAACGCTATAATAGCTAATAGCGTTTACAAAACGGCATAGCGTTTGCAACCTACCATAGCGTTTTTTCTCTGTTATTAAACTTAAACGCTATAGGGAATATAATCCTTCATTTAACTTCTATAGCGTTTTCGAGCACATTTTATAGCGTTTCATCAAACCATGTTATAGCGTTACAATGTTTTTCGATAGCATTTCTTGTCATGCTTGTATAGCATTTTTATTTTCTACCATAGTGTTTTTGATTCTATTATAGCGTTTTTGATGCATAAATCCTACATCTCATATAGAGTTACGATAGCGTTTTTCAAACGCTATTCTATATAATATTAATTTTTAGCATTTGTTTCATATTTCTTTTTATTATATTATATTATATTATATTATATATATGCACACACATAGATTACCAATTTGAATTTACAGACATTTTCACACAATTGCATATACATTACCAATTTCAGTCTTTACATTGTTTTTGATACATTACTGAAACAAAAGTGCATTGCAATGTCCAAGTTTACATTCTGTTGTTATACCTGAACTGCCTATCACCTTCAACATAGCCGCAGCTTCAACCCCAAACACCATTCACATCTCTACCACTTCTTCAGACAACCACCTTGCACCATCACAGTTGCCACACTCCTGCTGACCACTAGTCACTGCTCCTCCCTGTTACATTTGCCTGCCAGCTCATATTGCTCCCCACGCACCTCTGTTACATACAAAACTATCTGCTCCAATACAACTCCATAACACTTTGACCATCGACCTCCAAAACCACTCCAAACCATTACACCATCTCATACAAAACTTCTACATCACTTTAGCGCCATCACCATTTCACATTCACCAACTTCTTTCTTATCCTCCTTTCTCTGTGCACACTCCTGTGTGCACATTACATACAGTGCATCATCTCCTTACTCATCCATTCACATTACATACAGTGCCACTTCACTTACATACCAACATCACCAGAGAATACTTCATACAGCACTACATTACCATTACTATACAACCATCTCCTGCCCATACTCCAACATATTCACCCATAAAAAAAACTTGCACAACTCCTATCCCAGTCCTCAACTTCTTTTCATCTACCTTACTTCAACCACAAACTCCTACTGCAACACTTTACACCAAAACAACACTCTACCCCTGACCATCTCTGACTACCCACCATTGCATAGCATACCATCCCTGGCCACATCAAATCACACTGACATCTAAACAACACTTCAATATCATTTCACCATATCACCAACAACCAAACCATCATCGCCTCCCTACTCAACTGCAGCCAAACAAAACGCCTCACCAGAACCCCCATTCATCTCCGTCACAGGCAAATTACCATCACAACCAACTTTCCTCCTTGAACCCCTCACGACCGTCACTTCAACCGAATCCTTCAACCAATCTTCCAACTCGTTTACATCACCACTGTCTACATAGTCATTCACCTCCTTCCAATTCCACTCTCTGCTGCTATCATACTTCCCCTCACAACCACCTGCAACACATAATCAGTTTGAATTTATACAAATGAATTTATAGCTCTTAGTCTCAAAATATAACTCGCTGCTATTTCAAACTCATTACAATTTAATAACTCAAGTCTATTAAGTTGATATTGTTTGCTACGGTTTCCCTGTACATTTAAACCTTCATCAGGTTGCCATTCATATCCAATAAGATACCATTTAAAGTTAAATATGTACTAGGATAGAACCACGGTAATAGATTTTAGGAAAAAACCTTACTTTTTGTGTAATTTCTTACAGTAAACATAGGTATGGATTTGCTATCAGTAGCACTAAAAGGGAACCCCAAATATAGTTTTTTGTACATTATTACCTTGTTTCCTGCAGCAATGGGCAAAAGCAAAGCAGGCCAAAGATACTCTAATACTAAAATTAGGTTTTGTAGTTGATTATCAGCTTCAAAAGTCGAAACAGCAATTACTGATTGTTCCACATACCTAAAATAAGTAGGAAAAACATATATTAAAACCTACATGCACAGGGTAAAAGAATAAAATTTGTTCGTAGCTGAGTATAACACCACCGCACGGATATACACTACTGAATTTAAAACCTAACCCTACAAACTGATTGAATCGATGTTCAATCTACTTAATTACTGGATTCAAACTTCAAGCATTGAATTAACTTTAGCTTAAATAAAGAAAATTCTGTTTTAGTTTTCCTTTTACCATGAGTAAAAGGGTAGAGACTACATGCACAGGGTGTACGTACAGTTGATGTAACCCATCCTGAAACATGATGCACTAAACAAATGAATGAAATAAGCAGATAAGGACAGGCGAATTCAAAAATTGGAGCATAAAAGGAAATTAAGGTAGTTGAAGACAGAAATTGGAGGGTACGCATAACCTTATACTCAAAAAAAATAAGGAAGTGGACGTAAGCAAGCTGATGTATATGCAGTAGAGTGCAACTACTATGTAGTCATTTATTTCATGAAAACACAATAGATAGAAGTTAATGGCAGTGCATCAGTCTGCACATGACTTTGGATTGATTAACGTGGAATGTCAACAATTAGGACCATAATTATCACCATATGGGCATCTATAGTACTTCTCAACATCGGTGAGTCGCCAATGTGTTAATTATTTAGCTATTAATATAAATTTTTTAATTTTAATACATTAAATAAATAGTTAGCACAATCAAACAAATTTGCTGCTTGAGCTTTACAATTTTAAGTTAGCCAATTAAAAAGATCCAAGGTACAAGTGCAGTGTCAATTTACGTATAGCATAGTCAGATAATCAAAATAATATTAATATGTCTATGGATGTTCGTTTCTTCAGATATTTACTAGCATTAGGTTTCTATCCATAATAACTACCACATGAGAAGTTGAACTACTAACATATAGATACAGATAAACAATAGCAACAAAATATACGAAAATAAGTGCTGAAAGTACAAAGAGTGAGAGAAGGCAAAAGAACAGTTGGCATCATTTGTTATATAATCAAGATACAAAGTAATAATTAAGTTAAATAAAAACTTTTACAGATAAGATACTACAACAATATACTATTATTGAAGAAATAGTTATCAAATTGGTTCAAAATTTTGAGTTGATTGTATGAGTTTCATTTGTGGTAGAAAGAGTAAAATTATTTTATTAGAGACAACTGTAATAACTGAGTTTCTTTACAAAACTGAAAGGATATTGGTATATTGGCATTTAAAATTAATGTCGTTGAAAATCCATCATATAATCAACTTGAAAATAGGTATCCCACTTATAGAGAACAAATAATGGGGAGAGAAAAAATCGGTTTCCAAAGTCTTTGGCAGCATGTGGTATATTGAGAGATGACTAAATGTTGATGTTTGAAGAGTTCATGGTTTATCTGCAGAGCAGTAGAAGCACTAATAAGTTCAATAATTTTTTCATTGTCACCTCTTCCTAAAGACAAATAAAATATAGTCAAGAAACATAACATAGAAACAGAAAAGCATCACATGGCCCAAAAATATCCAATATACACACCTAGTAATCACATAACACGCATCACATATTCGATCTTACATGAACTTCTTTGAATTCATGCCATAATATTAGAAGGATTGGAATGGATGATGAAGTTAGCAGGTTAGGAATCATACTCTACATATAAGAGGATGTGATTACATGCAAGTCGTTGCAGGTCCGTAAATTCAGGATTTGTTGGTTATTCGGCATGTAATGCATCAGATAACTTAAGCTTCAAAATTTATGATTAGGAAAGTCCCATTTCTTTTTAGTTATGAATCTAATGTGACTATCAACAATTACTTCTTATTTTAGTTTTAGAACAAGTACTTCTGTTTTATAGCATTCACTTATTGATTCAAATAAAGTGATAATAACTAAAATTAACTAGAACAACATTATCATGCTAGTAAAGCATTCAAAGCTTTACCAAATTACAGTTTCAAATCTCTGTATATGCACCTCCTTTTGAAAAGTAATGATATTACTAAAGATCCCATGGTTTTCCTTAAATTACTTTTTGCATTGCCTAAGCGGTTGAATACTATAAGAATATACATATAAGCATGTTAAACAACTTTGTAATTATTATAATACAAAAATAACATAATTTCTACGTATTTTTTGACCATAGAAAGAAACTAAATTTTAAGAAAAATCACACTAAATTTTTTTGAATAAAATTAAAAGCATGACATACCTATTACCATGGCTACAACACTCACACATCTTGCCAATTAAAGTGAATCTGATAAAAGAAACCTCTACATCACATAGAACTGAACACTCGTTTGCTTTCATTATAAGCCCAGTCCTTCTTTTTGAAAACGTCACTTGTCTATTTGTTTTGTTTTCAGTTTTCTTGATTTCTATATTTCCTCTCCCCATGGCCTTTAGTCAATTCAATTAATGTGCTCTTTTCATATTAGGAAGAAAATGCCAAAAAGAAGAAGAAACATTAGAAACATGCTCATGTGCATATATTACAGTTTTGAAGCTAAAATGATATGGCAGAAAATGAACAAATTAGCTGCCTTATTAACTTCTTTAATATATCATAGATAGAAAGATGATGATATAGAGGTTTATTCATTTATGTAATTAGCATGGGCGATCCCATTATTAAAAGTAAAATTAGTCTAATAGCGTACATTATTATCACACAATGAATTCTTCAACTTTTCTGTTTGTTTATTTACCATCAATGCCTCTATTACCACAATCTCTTGAAACGCGTGATCCCTCATTCCCATAAGGTTTGGATTATACCTTTGAGATAACAATATAGAATTAGAGTCATTTGAATGTATGTTAATAATAGTATAGTTTATTTGAATGTTTGTTGGTTATGGAAGGAATACTAACCATTGGGTAGGTCGGCCACACTTCTTTTACATCAAATTAGTTTCCTATTTTGCAATGAAGGATATTAAAAGATATCAATATCTTAGGCTTGGTTTATCTAATATCGACAACATGATCAAGATATTAAAAGATGAATCTAAGACTACAAGTAAAGCTTTTATTGAGATATCAATATCTCAGGCTTGAATGTTCACTTTTACAACTCTTTATTTCAAATTAATTTTCAGCAAGTAGTGTCATAAGGAAAGTTATAAAACCATGTTAAAAGTGATGCTGGCATCTTAAAGAAATTAACAGTTAACTTCACACGTTGAATGATTGAGTCTTCATTCAATATATTTGCTTCCAAAATCTTATGATAATATGCATTGAAGATAAATTACTATAAGTATTGATTCAAAACCAACTGCAGATACTGTAGATAGATTGATTTCTAAGGATTCTTGAAATTTCCTAATTCATCTAATTTAATAAACTAACGCTTTTCAAAAAATATTGAACTCTTGTTTCAGCAATCGAAAAAAATGTTTGAATTTATCAATCATCACTTAGCATTTGATTTACACGATTGAATTTATATTTTACACAAGCTTTTGATTGTTGATTGTAATACACAAATACAAGATTAACAAGCATTGTCAGGACCATGACATATTAGTATTAATTAGTCGAATGCCTCGTATCTTTTTGTCAACTTTTAATAGCGCAAAAACAATTTATTCCGATGCCCAACATTTTTTCCTATGATCATCTTCACGTAAATGATTTTACATCTACAGTTTGAAATTTGATCATAATATTATATAAAACCAACAGGAAATGGAAAAATATGAATAACTGGGAACTTGCAAACCAAAATTTGTACAAACCATGAATAAACGGCAATATGATACAAATCATTGGATGTAAAAACAAAGGGAAAGATAAAACAAGGGAGTAATGATAAAGTAAAAGGATAAATAAAGGAATACCTAAAACTCAAATTTATGGAAGCAGAGGATTGATGGAAGGCTATATTGACCAATTTTATAAAGCAACTACACTTCACAATCGAGCAATATTTATCAATAACCCCATTCTTTATTAAATGTGTAAAACTCAATAAAATATCAATTTCATAAGGTATTTACACTTCACAATCGAGCAATGCTGACCAGTTAAGCCCGTTTTTAATCAATTAGCATGAAATCAAGTATCAATGATCAACTAACATTAAAATAAAAAAATATTCATGTAGAACAACAAATTTTTTTGGATGAGTAGATGGATAATGGAGAAAATGAATGAGCACAGGAAGTACCTGAACGACGTCGCACATTTGCTGAAGATGCTTCTAGAGTTGAGACGAGATATAATCTGGGCGAGAGAATCAAAATGAGAGGAATAAGGGCAATAAATATCAAATCGAAAAGAGGAATTTTTTAGGGTTTGTACACTCTTTTGTTTGGGTTTCTGGAGGAAGCGTTAAATGGAAGGCCTGGAAAATATTTCACTGAAATTTCAGGGGGTTGTAAGCAGGAAGATTTCACAGCGTGTTGATATTTAGTTTTGTTTTATTAAATCACTAACAAAGGCATTCTGTATTAGAACTCTGTTTTTTTAAATCATTTAGTGCTATTAATAAAGACTTTTCTTGTAGTGGACGGACATGTTAAGACATCGAGTTATGAAAAATGTTTTAATATAAAACTAGTTTGGTAATACTATGTAATTTAAACTGTATGTATCTTAAGATGTGTAGCAAAGGAGTATAAGTTTAAAATGTTTAAAGGTGATTGATTTAGTATTATACACCAAAATTCTAGTTCTTGCATTGTTCCTTTTCAAGGACGAAAAGTTCTAAAGGGGGAGGAATGTAAAGACCCTGGTATTTAATCACCTGTTATTGAGATGATTAACTAATTTTAGTTACTGGGATATTAATTTTTATAAGCCTAATGGAAAAATTTCTGATGATTGAAATATCTGAATCTATAAATTGATTAAACTATATAAAATTTTGAAATGTAAATTTTTGAATAAGGGAAATTTATTAATATATGTATATCTATTAAAACTTCATCATTCAAACTCGTGATAAAATAATCTCCATATAAAAATGGAATATATATGTAGAAGTGCAAATATGTATACATGTGTAAATATAGGCAAATAAGCAAATATATAGGTATATATAACTACGTATATGAATTTGTAGATAAGACAAAAATATACATAAGTAAACATAGCGTGGTTTCAAGTAGAAGAATGTGGAGTAGGGGTCGGTGGTGACTCGTAGGAGTGGCCGGCAGCAACTCGTAGGGGTGGAGGTTGCATGCACGTGTACATGCAACTCCTGGTGTATTCAAATGAAAGAGAGGGATAGGGTTGAGACTGGGAAGAAGAAGTTTGGTTGTTTGTTTTTTCTTTGGGTTTGGGCCAGGCATAGTATGTTTGGGCTGGAAGAAATTGTCTTGCAAAACAAAAGAATTTGATAAATGTTATATTTTAACGTCCTTTAATTCAAAAACATGTATCCTCGCTCATTTGAAATCAAATCAACATGAATTTATGTATTGTAATCCTATCACCCAATAATTTTATGTCTAAGTTAATGTTATAAATTTTCCATAATTTTAAATTTAATTATAATAATTTAATGAGAAATTAATTAAATTCTTATTTGGCGAAATCTTATGTTAACTATTAAAATTAGTTGTTAATTTGGATGTTTGATCCTAGTTAACTAATAAATAAATTGTTGGTAGTTTCTTTAAATTATAATTAAATTGGATTAAAAATATAAGAGGATTCAATTAATTTAAGTTAATTAAATCCTGATTGGGAATGTTTTGGTATTAATTATTATTCGATAAATTAAGTTAATGATCCATGTTTGGTTTATTGCTCTTGAATGTTTATTTCAATTGTTCTTGTCTGTACCATGAATGAATCAAACAAATTAAGGTATTGGAATAAAACATTAGCACGTTTTATTTGAAAAAAACTTATGAAACAAATCCCCATATGTGTATAGTGACACTCTGATTATAAATTGTTAACTTGAAACAACTTGGCCTTTAAAACTTTTATCGATTTGTTTCGAAGAGACCGGGATCGGATATCGTTATCCAGAACCACTTGGAATCTTAACCCTACCCAACCAATTGTTTTTTATTATCGTATTCATTCGTACCTTCTTCCTCTGTACATCGATAAACCCTGAACCTCCTTTTTCCCATCCGTGTTAGTTCTTTTCTAAACATAGCACGTACGAATTGATCCACGTTAGGAAAAAATGGACCAAACTTCTTCCGACTGTTGAATTCATCGACGTATTGAACTGCGGTAGGTTGATTAACAAATTCTTTTAGCCTACCTCTCTCTTGAAGTTTAGATGTTTTTTTCCTGGCCCTGCTAATGAATTGGTGGTTGTTAATGTTTTGATTCCATTTTACATTACCTTATGATTCTATTTGTAATTTAGCTATCATTAGTTTACTTTATTGTACATTTTCAACAAAGTAGCGATTTCATAGATTAGTTTCAAATTCTAATTAAATGAATTCTTTCCATACTATATATGGGATATTTTTATTCCATCCATGCTTAATAACACTTAATGACATGTACTCTTGAATTTTATTTCGCCACCTGTTACCGATTTAATATTATATTTGTACAATAACTTATGATCAAATTTGTAATTTTACTATCATTGTTCTTTAGTTTTCTTTAAAGGTTTTACACTATGTGTGTAAAATTTTAAATAGAAAATGTATGAGATCAAAAGAAAGAAGAAAGATGAATATTATCTTGATTTTATTGATAGTAAATTCTCTGTTACAATATTTGAAGAATGATTGTTGAGATATTCAGAATACACAATTACATCAGAGAGTTGAAAGTATTTATAAACTGAAGCTTTGGGCTTGTACATAATTCGGCCCATAAGCTATATGCGGCAAATAAAACAATATACGGTGAAATCTACTGATCTCTACGGTAGTAATCTTTTCCTTCAGATGATAATAGAGTGCAACTGTATTCTGTCTTCTTTTATTTCCCCCATTCGAACCTTAAACCAATTTCTAGGGTTAGAGTTTGTGAGGCGAAATCATTCGATTCTCTGATAGAGTTGATGCAGTTCACAAAATTCTCATTGCTCCTTCTTTCTATGCCCTCTGGATGTCTGATTTGAGTTGCTCTCTTGATTTTCTCGAAGATTTGGGTAGTTATGATTAAAATCGAGAACAAGTTGATTTCTTTGATGTTCTTTCTTCTTCTGCTCTTCGATTTGGTGAAAAACTGGCTTGTTGAGCTTGAGAGAGGGCTGAATTTCAGTGACTCCTAGCTCAGATCTAATATGATTAGAGTCGAGAGCAAGTTGATTTCTTTGATGTTCTTTCTTCTTCTGCTCTTCGATTTGGTGAAAAACTGGCTTGTTGAGCTTGAGAGAGGGCTGGATTTCAGCGACTCCTAGCTCAGATCTGAACTTCATGAAGTTCGTTCTTGACAAGGGTTGGTGAGTGTATCTGCTCTCTAGTAAGTGGCAGGTAAACGGTAAACTTGTAAGTTTCTTTTAATGACTTGATCTTGAACGAAGTGTAGATCTATCTCAATATGTTGGTTCTAGAGTGTAGAATAGGATTAGCTTTCATACAGACAGTGCTTTGATTGTCGCACCACAGTGTTGGCTTGATATCTGGTATCAGTTTTAATTCACCCAAAACTGACTGCAACCACATTATCTCGGCCGTGGCACTGGCTACACTCCGATACTCCGCTTCTGTACTAGATCTTGAGATAGTCGATTGTTTTTTAGAACACCGTGATATCAAGTTTTTATCGGTGAATATGCAATATCCAGTGACTGATTTTCTGTCATTTAAATCTGTTGCCCAATCAGCATCTGCATATCCAGTTAGATAAGATTTTTACAAGCTTTGAGAGATAAGCCATGATTTATTGTTCCCATTAAGTATCTAAGAATCCTCTTGACTGCCTTTCAGCGTTCGTCCAGTGGATTCTGCATAAATTGAGAGAGTTTGTTAACACTGAATGCAATGTCAGGTCGTGTTATAGTAGCATATTGTAATGCTCCTATAACACTTCTGTATTGTTTAGTATTATTTATGGCTTCTTCCCTGTTTTTTGATAAACTTTGATTGCTTATCATTGGTGTTGGCATAGGTTTTGCATCTTCCATTTTTGTTTTAGCCAACAGTTCTGATATATATTTTCTTTGACATAATGTTATCTCTGAATTTGCTATTCTGCGAACTTCAATTCCCAGAAAATAATTGAGGTCTCTAAGATCTTTGATTGAAAATTGCTCATCCAGATAGCAGATAAGTTGATTGATTTCATCTTGATTGCTACCTATAATTATAAGACCATCAACATAAATTAGAATATAAATGGTTGATAACTGGATGATTTTAATGAACAATGAAGTATCTGATTTGATAGACTGATATTGATTTGATATTAAAGAAGATTTTAGCCTATCAAACCACACTCTTGGTGCTTGCTTGAGGCCATATATTGCCTTGTTTAATTTGCACACAAGGTTTGTATTTTGTTCATAGCCAGGTGGTTGCATCATATAGATCTCCTCTTCCAATATGCTTTTAGAAAGGCAATATTGACATTTCTTTATTCTCCAACCTTTGTGGAGTGCAACTGTGAGTATGAGCCTTATTGTAGAGGGTTTGACTACTGGAGAAAAAGTTTCAGTAAAGTCTAGCCCATATTGTTGGGTATAACCCTTGGCAATGAGTCTTGCCTTATATTTACTGATAGTTCCATCAGAATTTCTTTTTATCTTGTATGTCCACCTACATCCAATAATATTTTTATGTGCTGGTGGACATACAAGATCCTATGTCTTGTTTTTTATAAGAGCATTATACTCTTCATCCGTTGCTGCTCTCCAGTTACTGTGTTTTACAGCTTGCTCATAGCTTGATGGTTTATCAAGACTTGTATTGGAAAAGTATACTTTTGGCTTAAAGATGCCACTTTTAGCTCTAGTGATCATAGGGTGACTATATTTGATTGTGGAATCAGTATGAGGTAAACTACCAGTATTATCATGACTAGTATTGTCATTTGAATCTATTTGCTAGTCTGGAGCTTTTTGACTTTCTTCATCTGTAGGAATTGCAGGTGACTGACTGGCATGATTGAAATCATCAATCCAATCTGAATTTTGCTGAACAGAGACTACAGGATGAGTTTGATGATTTTCAGTAGTCCTCTTCACCTCTGTTTGATTCTCAATCTTAAAATATATACGCAATTCAGGTATTAATACACTTGGATTATATACCTTGCTTGTTGTTTTCACTTCAGGATTTCTAAAAGGGAATATATTTTCTTTAAATACAACATGCCTACTGATAAAAAGTTTTCAACTATCATTTAGACATTTATATCCTTTTTGATTAGTGGCATATCCAAGAAATGTACATGGTTTTGATCTGAAGTTTAGCTTATTGTTGTTATAAGGCCTTAAATATGGAAAGCATAAGCACCCAAAGGTTTTTAAACTATAATAATCTGGCTTTACCCCTTATAATTTTCCTATGGGGGTTATACCATCTAAAATTTTGGTTGGCAATCTATTGATAAGATAGACTGTAGTGCTGAAGGCTTCAGGCCAAAATTTTAGAGGTAAGTTTGCATGAGCTAATAAACTAAGTCCTTTTTCAACTATGTGCCTATGCTTTCTCTCAACTAAGCCATTCTGTTCAAATGTATAAGGATATGTAGTCCTATGAATTATTCTCTTTTTGCTAAAGTAGTCCTTAAGAGATTTATATTCTGTTCCACCATTTGATTGAAAAACTTTAACATGTGAACTAAGTTGTTTTTCAACCACGGTGATAAAATCCAATACAACTTTGTGTGTGTCAGATTTATTCTTTAAGAAATATATCCAAGTGTATCTTGTATAAGCATCTACAAAGGATATGTAGTATTTTTAACCATAATCTAAACATGTTGATGCTGGTCCCCAAAGGTCAGTAGCAACAAGTTCAAGAGGTTTGCAATATTTGGTTGAAGAGTCATCAAATGGCAATTTGTGACTCTTCCCCATTTGACAGTGTGTGCATATATAAGGAAGAGAAACATCATCACAAGATATACAATTTTCATTAAGAACTTGCTTAATAATTTTCGCACTAGGATGATGAAGTTTGCGATGCCAAAGATCAAATACACTACTGCAGTTAGTCATTTCACACTGATTACAACAGTTTTGCTCCTTTGTAGAATTTCTACAGTTGACAGACTTAAATCTATATAATCCCTTTTCAGCATCACCCTACAATAAAACATCTTTAGTCAGTATATCTCTAACAAGATAGTATTTAGGGTAAAATTCAAAGTAAACTTTATTGTCATTAGCAAATTGGGATACACTTATAAGATTCTTTTTAATCTTTGGCACTCTTAATAAGTTATGTAGAAATAATTGTTTCTTCCCTTTAATAGAAGCACTTCCTACATGAGAAATTTTGATACACTTACCATTGTCCATGCAAATAGTTTGTTTACCTCTATACTCCTTGTTGCCAAGATTTAAGTTTTCTAAGTTGTTAGTTATATGATTAGTTGCCCCTGAATCAGGATACCAGTAGTCATCATGCACATGTTTTGATTTCCATTTTCACTTGAGCAGTGATCTTTGTTATCTGCTTGACTGCTGGAGCTTTCTTGAGCCACATTGACATTGTGATTATCATTTCTTGAATTATTGTTTTTCTGATTTGAATATCTAAAATAGCACTTTACTGCTGTATGCCCAATTCTTTCACAGAGTTGACATCTTGATCTGTTGTTGTTGTTGTATCTGCCTCTTCCCCTTGATCTATTGGAGTGTCCCCTCTCTGTGATTATTTATCACTTTTTTTGTTGTTTTGGTTCATGTTTCTTGTGTTGGTGGTGTAATTGATAGTGAACTCAGATTCTTAAGGTCTTTTATTATCTATCTTGGCCTCATGAGCCTGTAGTATAGAATGAACATCATTCACTGATGGTAAGACCTTATGAGATGATATAACTGCCACCACAGCTTCATATTCATCACTCAAACCATGTAGAATGGTTAAGATCTGTTCTGAATCAGATGCTTTGTGACCTACAGCCTCAAGTAGATCACAAATTGTCTTGATTGTAATACAGATATTCTCTCATAGAGTTATTTTCCTTTCTGATATCTTGTAGATGTCTCTTGTGATACATAACTTTTGCTGTTGATTGAGTATTGAAATTTTTTTCAATTGTTGACCAGATTTCACAAGCAGATTTGCATCCAATAACATGTGATAAAATATTAGTGTTTATAGATGACAGCAACTAGGAGCATATCAGTCTATATTGCCTGTGATGTTTGACATATTCTTCATTGCTTACTATTTTATTTTTCTTGAACAGTGATGAATTTTGGTGGAGTTGGTATTGTGCGAAGAAGAAAACCTTCAAGGCCATAACCCTGCATAGCAGTTTCAATCTGCAGTTTCCACAACAGATAGTTGTTTTCATCAAGGTGAACTGTAATGAGTTGACTCTATGGGCTAGGACTGATTTGATTAGCTTTGCTGTTGCATCAGATTGATGCTCTGAAGCAGCATTATCAGAGGTTGTTGATTGATCATCTGTCATGATATACTGTCTCTTCCTAGACTAAAGAGAGGGCCTCAGTTATGGTTCTTGAATAAGAAAATCCTCAAGAAGTTGATGAAAAACAAGTATGATGCAGCTTGATCCAAGTGATGAGTGTTATCTGATGGATCTTGGCGTGGCACTAGTCTTGTTTTCAAATTTGTTGTGATGATTTTCTTTTTTATTGAATCTGATTTATGTTGCTTTTTTGATCAAGTTGTCTTTGATGAAAATCAAAGTGCGGCCAGTATATTGCTTGGCAAGGCACTAGATTTGAGAAGATAAACTTGTTTATACCCAAATGTTGATGACAATCTGATGGGTAAAAGATGATTCTCCAAATGATAAAGAAATTCTGATGGAAAAGATTTAAGATCTTTCTATTCTATCTTCTGTGGATGTTGTGTTGTTAAGCATATGATGCTCTGATACCATGTAAAGTTTTAAACAGAAAATGTATGAGATCAGAAGAAAGAAGAAAGATGAATATTGTCTTGATTTTATTGATAGTAAATTCTCTGTTACAATATTTGAAAAATGATTGTTGAGGTATTCATAATACATAATTACATCAGAGAGTTGAAAGTATTTATAAACTGAAGCTTTGGGCTTGTGCATAATTCGGCCCATAAGCTATATGCGGCAAATAAAACAATATATGGTCAGGATGCAATCTACTAATCTCTACGGTAGTAGTCCTTTCCTTCAGATGATAAAAGAGTGCAGTTGTATTCTGTCTTCATTTATTTATGTGCTATGATAAAAAATGTGCTTGGTAAAATGACAATTGTAACGAACAATTCTAAAGCATTCGGATAGGGTATTCCACGTTAGTTATGAAGTTTAAATATAGTTGGATCAATTTATAAATTTTATTATTATTTTCAAACACCTTATTTTACACGGTTATATTCAAGCAATCATTCTTTAATATGTTTGCAGCATTAGAACTAAAAATTACATCACTACGGAGCTAGAACAAATTAAAGGTAATAAAAAAAATCCTTCTTTATGATTTATGGTAAATCATACATTCCTAGGTAACCTGCATTGAAGGCACTTATCATTAATCTGTTTATTTTTTATATATCATGCATTGATGGCATTGAACGCACTTATCAGATTCCAAATCACTAATATGTATACATCTTCATGTTGCATGAAGATATATATTTTCTCTTCGATAATCAGCTGGGTATATGTTTAATGTTTGGCATGCGTATATGAAGAAACATATGCTTCACATCCTATTTCAAATCAATGACCTTTATCAAAAACACAATGTAGTACACACTCCTTATGATTGATTGATGTAATCCATTGTTTCAGGTCATTATTTATGTTTGGCAAATGGTATTTTGATTATTTTCGATTACATAAGTTAAATTTTAACCTTTAGGCATCTGAGGTGAGGTGTATTGGTATGCTAAACTTTGTGCTCCTCTTCCACTTCTACATAGGCAAACTCTATTTCAACAAATGATTACTTAGTAGCCCCTCAAGATAAATAAAAAAAATAAATTAAAATATCATTATAAAGCTGCATACTTTCTTTCTTCTCAATTCCATTATTTTCCTATGTCAGTTTCTTACTGCCTAAACCACCGCTTCTTTAAAACCCTAGTTTCTAAATCAGTGAAGAAAAAATTTAAATTTTCACTATTAGTTGATGGATTTTGAAGAGGAGAATGAATTGTTAATGCAATTTCAGTAGGTAATTCAAAAAAACGAAAACTTTTTAATTTTTTGCAAATACAATTGTAAACTGTCGATTACGGGGATTGATGATAATTCATGCAGAGGGTATACTAGGTTCCTGGCTTAACCGTCCAAATAATTGCGTGAATTTTTACGCATCCACGCGGAAAGCCTACGTGGCATTGACAGGAACCACATAGTCACCTTGCGTGGTAGTTCATTTTTTTTCTATCTGAACTTTTCAACGGAATGGTAGTTCTAGAAATGATAGGGTTTAATAAGTTATTTTTTGTGTTTACGGACTTTTTTAATTTTTAAAGGGCTACTAAGTAAATACTCATGTTGAAATAGAATTTGCCTTTTACATATTCTTTAGCTTGGTGGGCATATTACACATGTACTGTGAAGGCTACTTATTTTATGACACGCCACTTGGGAGCAAAATGAACGTGACTGCTACTTTCATTTGCAAAAGAAATTAGACTGAAAAAGTAAATCAACTTTCCTACAACCATGCTTACATCAAATATCGGTGTGTACTTTCAATCCATGATTAGACCTGTAAACGGATGCGGTCGGATGCGGATAGTGCTGTATCCGTATTCGTATCCGAAAATGAAAATCTATATCCGAATCCGTATCTGATATCCGCGAATACTCATTGAATATTATCTGTATTCGTATCCACTAATATTTTCGGATATCCGAAAATAACCGTATCCGAACCTTATAATATATCCGAAAATATCCGAAAATTAATCAGTATAATGCATATTTCATTTTTTGACTGAAAAATGATGAAAAACCCTTGTAATACATAAATTACATCAAATTAACAATAAGTAAACTAATCACACAAAATCTGTACAATAAATTAGTGTATTTGTATTAAATTTATGGATATAAAATAACATATTAATATATAATTATTTAATTTCTAACCGGACTGGTATTTATCGGAAACGGATACAGCCATATCCATATCCGTATCCGAAATATGTTTCGGATATCGGATAATCCGCATTCGCTTTTCGGATATCAAATATCCGCATCTGCTTTTCGGATATCGGATATTTTTCATGTTTTCGGATACGGATGCGGACGAATTTCGAATATTTCGGGTATTCATTGACAGGCCTATCCATGATGATTGCAGTGCTATATATATGGCTTTACCATTAAGAATGAAAGACTAAATACATAGTCTAGCGTAAATAATAATCGTACATGATTCACAGTGATGTGGTGAATAAATGGTGTAAGTTTTACAGCTATTATGTTTGTTATTGTGTATTTTATGTCTGAGAATAGTAATTAATTAATTAAACGAGAAACCTTTAAATTTGTCCATAATTTCATGTTAATGCCTTGCATGTTCCCTAAACGTTAGCAATTAAAATACCGTTGAACTTCTAAATTTTGTGCAAACTTTATAAACCGATAGAACTATTTGGATTTTCAGTTTGATGTTACGTACAATTTTCTTCACAACAAGGTTAAATTTTGTCATATTTGTTTGACATAATAAGGTTAATTATTTCAATTTTGTCATGAAGGAAGCAATCTACTCCTGCAAAACTTATGTTAATAGTCTCTATGATACAACAAAAACTGATGCTTAATGTAAACATAGATAAATGGCATATATAACTTATTAGCTTTTGTTTAAAAATTCAAATACTATTTGCTTCATGTCACTTACCCATTTTGTATTTTATTATTATTACCTTGTTTTTTTTTTTTTTTTTTTTTTGAACTGGTACTTATATACAACAAATCAATAGGACAACATATCCCATGTCAACTAAACGTTCGAAAGCAAGTTTCGAACTTGTGACATCCTGCACCAAGCCGAATCAATTAACCACTTGGACAATGGTGCTTGTCTTATTACCTTGTTGCATTCAAAGAAGATATCCTCTGGTCCAACTAATTGGAACCCTATCCACTACTCAGGGGATCCATTGATATTAATTAATGTTTATTAAACTAATCTAATTGGTGAATATCTAGGATGTTCATTGAAGTTATTTTAATATCCGTGTCACAAAATTATATTCCTTAGCATTGTTTATTACTCTATTAGTTTAATATGAAAATCTTCTAACACAACCAATATTAGTAGTAATATATTGATTACTAATTTATTTATACTACATAATTAAAGTTTAGCGTGAATTTCTCCTTCCTCCTTAAAATATTTCATATTTATGCTCTCTTTGCAATACACGTGCATAATTAAAACCTTCCCTTTCTTTCAAACTGACATTCACTGCACGATCAAAACCAACCTTTTTTTTTTCAAAATCAAGATTCACTTTTAGCCTACCCTAATAAATTACTTGCTATGGAATTTTCCTCCTTCCCCATTTGAAACATCATCTTCTCAAGTTTATTCAGTACAAATTCATCATCATTGTTCTCAAGTATCTCTATCAACAAGTCGTTATTTATATTGCTGCCAAATGTTCTGTGCTTCTAGACCGGTATTTAATAGTACCTCTTCATCATTTGTTAAATACATTTTAGCCATAATTTTAGATAGTAAATACATTGAAGGCAATATTTTAAATAAACTTGATTTCTCTCGATCATCTCTAATATTGTAAATGGTTTCACCGTCTACTAATTAACATATTCATATTTAATTCATGACCATCTCGCCTTTTATTAAAGGAGAAACACTAAAAGCCGTGTGTGTGTATGAGCGCGCGCGCTCTAGAGAATATAATAAGTGGACATACAGAATATCACCCTAACATGTTATAAGGGATATGTGATCTTTTCAATGTTTGTACTTAATTAGATTTATTCAACATTAATGTTCTTTTGTTCCATAGAATATTTTATGGCTTCTCTCCTTCTCTCTCCCATTTATTTCTCTAGTGATATTGGTTCTGATATATAATTTCAAAATGCAATGCTGCCATATAGGAATAACATTAAATGAATTTCAAAATGTTTTGACAAAGTTTATTTTGGGTGATTACTCTGTACGTAGTTCTAACAGTCATTGCAAAAATCAACCTATTATGATAGTGTTTTCATTTATAGTACAATTTCTAAGAAACAAAATGTGATAAGATACAGAACATATAACTATATTAAGCCAAGCCACTCAACTATATTGAGTTGAGCCTCTATTATATCGCAGTGTTAATAATTTTAAGACGGTTTTCATATTCTTTTCAGCAAAATATGTTTTCATGTAGAGAATATAGAAAACTTATACATAAAAAAGTAAGGTCATAATGGTACTAAATTTTCAAGTGTATTTTTCCAGCTTCATCAGTGTAGTGATAGTATAACTAATCCCAACAACAATTATATGAATATGAAAAACTAAGTGACTTAGGTAATAATGAAAATAGGTCATGAGATACGGTTACATATTCTTTTGTTAGAGGTCGGGTATTCTGTTTTGTATTCTAACCCGGTCCATGTAAGTATTGTATATATCGGCCCATGTAAGTATTGTATATAAATACAAAATGTGCGGTCTATACAAGAAAGTATGATAGCAATTACTAAAATACATATCATTTCACTTTTGCAAATTCTCTTTCATGGTATCAGAGCCTCTGCCTAACGGCATCACTGTCTGATCAGTTTTTGTTACTGACTGAACTACATCAGAGAGTTCTCATCATCTGGAGTTTTACTCACATATTAGTAATTCTCTTTAGATTAAAAATCATCATCAGAGATTATTATTGATAATAAAGAAACAAGTTCTTGATTATATCTCTTGCAAAGAGCCATGCCTGAAGATTCAAGTTGTGATCAGCAGAATCTTGGATGCATCTCAGCCATCAGAGGAGATCTGCATCACCCTATCATCATCGATTTTCTATCTTTACTCTTAGCTACACACTAAAACTCAGTGTGATACTCAATTTCAGTGTGTCTCTCCAAGAATAGCTGCATCATCTCTCTAATTCAGTGCCCACCATGTCAGAAGGAGGAGACAATGAATCATCTGCCACTTCTGTTCTTGAAATCATCAATCTATCTCTGATTAAACCAAAGAGTCATCTTAATAATATTCAACTTGACGAGAACAACTTCTTGCTTTGGAAATATCAAGTTGAAACTGCCATAAATGGCAATGGACTTGAAGCATTTATCAAGGGAACTATTGCAATCCCACCTGTAATGACAGCAGACAGAGAAGGAAAAATGATAAGTAATCAAGATTATGTGAAATACAAGAGACGAGATAGTCTATTATCAGCATGGCTTTTATCATCTACCAGTGTCAATCTATTGCATCAAATTGTTAGATGCAGTTCATCATTTGAAATCTGGAAAATTATGGAGCAGATCTTTAATTCTCAATCTGTTGCACGTATTATGCATTACAAGAGAGAACTACAAAACTTGAAAAAGGAAAATATGCTTATGAGAGAGGACTTAACCAAGATTAAGTCATTTTGTGATCTTCTAGAGAATGCGGGTCATAAAATCTCTGAAATTGAGCATATCTTAACCATAATGAATGGTCTTGGTGAAGAATATGAGTCTGTCATTGTAGTCATCTCTTCCGGAGAGACACTACCCAATATGCAATTTGTTCACTCCTCTCTTCTTGCTCATGAAGGCAGAGTTGAACAGAGAAAGTCAAGTACATCAGATTATTCAGTTAACTATGCATCAAATTCAAGAATCAAGAATCAAGAATCAAGAAAAGACTCAAACCAACAGAGGTGGTCTTAATCAGAGAGGAAGAGGAAGGAGTGGAAGGTGGAACAACAGTAACAGAGTTAAGTGTCAAATATGCGAAAAATTTGGTCACATTGCAAGCAAATGCTACTTCAGATACAATACTGACAGCAGCAATACTAATCAAAGTCAAGGCATATAAAAAAGCTTTAATCCAAATGCAAATGCAGCCCAATTAAGGAAAACAACAAGAAATCAGAATGGAGATACTCAAGGTACTCAAATGAATTTAGAGACTCTTACCAGACCTGAAGACATTCACTGTGAAGAATGGTATCCAGATTCAGGTGCCACTAATCATCTAACTAACAACATTCAGAATTTGAATCTTGGCAGCAAGGAATATTCAGGTACACAGTCTATTTTTATGGGTAATAGTGAAGATATAAGTATAACTCATGTTGGAAATGGCAGCATCAAAGGTAAAAGACAACTTTACTTGAATAACTTGTTGACTGTTCCTCGAATTAAAAAGAGTCTCATTAGTGTATCACAATTTGCCAATGATAACAATGTATACTTTGAGTTTCATCCAAAATTCTGCACTGTTATCAAGTCAGGATATTTTGTTACAAAGTAGACTGCACAATGGGCTTTACAAATTCAGTCCTGGGAGTACAAAGAAATTCACTCATAAAAGACCATGGTGCAACAACTTAGAAACAAATGTTACTAGTAATAAGAGTGTATTTGATGTACGGCACTGCAAATTGGGACATCCCAATGTTAAAACTGTAGAACATGTTCTGAAAAGTAATAATATTCCTTTCGAAAATATTTCTGTTCCTTATATATGTACAAGTTGTTAACTTGGCAAAAGTCATAAACTACCTTTTGCAAACTCTATTACTGTTTACAATAAACCACTTGAGCTTATAGCTACAAATCTTTGGGGACCCACTCTAGTAAATTCAGACTATGGATTTAGGTACTACATTTCATTTGTCGATGCTTATTCTAGACATACTTGGATATATTTTCTCAAGGCTAAATCAGAGGTATGCAAAGTAGTCATTCAATTTATTAGTCAAGCTGAAAAATAGTGTAACAGTGAGGTTAAGACTATCCAATAAGATGGAGGTAGTGAATTTAAATCTCTGAAAGAATATTTCCAAAATAGAGGAATTATACATAGGATTACTTGTCCACATACCTCTGAACAGAATGGTTTAGTGGAAAGAAAACACAGGCATATAGAAACTAGATTGACACTGTTGGCTCAGGGGTCCTTACCAATGAAATTCTGGCCTTATGCATTTACTACATCGGTTTATCTAATTAACAAACTACCAACTAAGGTTATTGGTTGGAAAAGTCCAATTGAAATGCTATTTGAAATAAAACCAGTTTATTGAGAACTAAGAACCTTTGGCTATCTGTGTTTTCCATGTCTTACACCATATAACACTCACAAGTTAAGCCTTAGATCTGTTCCTTGCACATTCTTAGGATATGCTAGTAACCAGAAAGGATATAAGTGCCTTAGTAATAATGGTAAAGTGTATATTTCAAGACATGTTGTATTTAATGAAACCATTTTTCCTTTTGCAGATAAAGGAATACAAACCACACAGAAAATATATAACACAAAGGTGTCAATACCACCAATACCTGAAGTTACTGACTGGAACAGTGGACAAGAAGCTGATAATACATCGGACCACAACACACCTTGTCCTCCATCAGACCAGGTCATAGTTCAACTGAGTCAAATGATCATCTCAACATCTCACCACACAACTGTTCCAATTCTGAAGAAAGTTCAGAACATAATGAAAGCAATTCACCATGTTCTGAACACTCCAGTGTCAATGAACCACCCAGCATTCCTGAAAAAACAGAACATCATATGATTACAAGAGCTAAAAGTGGGATTTTCAAACCCAAAGTATACACGGCTCATCTAAATCAAAAGGAACCTACTACTTATGAAGAAACTGTCAAGTATGATCACTGGAAACTAGCCATGGATGAAGAATATAATGCCCTCACAAGAAATAAAACATGGAGCTTAATTCATCCACCCAGTCACAAAAATGTTATTGGAAGTAAATGGACATACAAAGTAAAGAAAAATCCAAATGGTAGCATATCAAGATACAAATCAAGACTTATTGCAAAGGGATATACACAGCAATTTGGTTTTAATGAAACTTTCTCTCCTGTAGTGAAACCAACCACTATACGAATTATTCTAACCATAGCACTACACAATCAGTGGAAGATTAAACAATCAGATGTAAACAATGCTTTCCTAAATAGGGAACAACAAGAAGAGGTTTATATGCAACAACCAAAAGGGTGCATTCAAGGCAATAATGCAAATTTGGTATGAAAACTTCGCAAGGCTATTTATGGACTCAAGCAGGCTCCAAGAGTATGGCATGAAAAATTTCAGACAACTTCGGTCAGCTTAGGATACAAGCCAACCAAGTCATACAATTCTCTGTATATAAAAAAAAACCATGGGCAAACTGTCTATCTACCGGTATATGTAGATGATATATTGATCAAAAGCAGTGATAATAGTGAAATCAGCAAGACCATCCAACAGTTAAATCAAACTTTCTCTATCAAAGAACTTGATGATTTAAGCTACTTCTTGGGCATAGAAGTTGTAAAGAAAAGCAAAACAGAGCTAGTTCTAAATCAAAGCAAATATATCACAGAGATTCTTGCCAGAGCAAAAATGGATCAAGCTAAACCCTTACCCACTCCTATGACCAGTAACCTTCGCCTTTCGAAAGACAAAGGAGAACTCATTTCTAATGATCAACAATATAAAAGCATAGTAGGTTCTCTACATATGTTACTATCACAAGACTAGAAATATGCTACAATGTCAACAAAATTTGTTAATTTATGCAACAACCAAGAGATGAGCACTGGAAGGCAGTAGAGAGAGCACCGCGCTATCTTAGAGGAACAATTAATCACCGAATATCGTCACATACATGCAAAGAGTTAAATTTACAAGCTTACGCTGATGCCGACTGGGCTACCGACCCAGACGACAGAAGATCCACTTCTGGATTCTGTATCTATCTTGGCAACAACCCAATATCATGGTGCTCCAAAAAGCAAGCCACTATCTCACGCTCCAGTACCGAAGCTGAGTACCAAGCTGTTGCCAGCACAACTGCGGAATTGATTTGGATCGAGCAATTACTATACGAAATCGAAATAAAGCCAATAAAAAGACCAGTAATTTGGTGTGATAACCTGAGTACAGTGGCCCTCTCTGCCAATCCAGTTCTCCATTCTCGAACAAAACACATCGAGAACGATTTGCACTTTTTTCGCGAACAAATCAGCAAAGGAAGACTTGATGTTCGTCATATCCCTGCTAGATGCCAACGTGCTGATATATTAACAAAGGCTCTTTCCACCAAAAATTTATCGAGACTCAAAATCGATTTAAAGGTGGTTGACTGCAACACCGGTAATGAAGCAAAAGAAACTCAGGAAAGGGGTAGACAAGACAAGCCAGATCTGGGTAATTTATGAGATCCAGCTTATTTTCTTAAGCAAAACTCCTTGGCGGCGCAAGAGCAAGAGAAGGGTGAAAACCCTAGATATTTTTAAAGGGGCGTAATAATGAAAATAGGTCATGAGATACGGTTACATATTCTTTTGTAAGAGGTCGGGTATTCTGTTTTGTATTCTGACCCGGTCCATGTAAGTACTGTATATATCGGCCTATGTAAGCATTGTATATAAATACAAAGTGTGCGGTCTGTACAAGAAAGTATATTAGCAATTAATAAAATACATATCATTTCACTTTTGGAAATTCTCTTTCATTAGGTTGCGTAATTTCATGCCAACTTATTTACAATGGTCATTGGGAGCTTCCTTAGGATCTAAATTTTTTTCTCCCTAAATTGAACAAATATATGTGATGCATAATTATTTAACATATGACCTTTATGTTGAAATAGGAAAAATGTAGCTGATGTAACTATAATCAAATTCTTAATGGATGGTGATGATTATGTTAATGAAGTATTTAAAATCACTAATGTGTTTCCGCTATCTATCATAAAACGAAATCCAATGATTTAAGTTATCGAATTTAAAAATAAATATAAGGAAAGAAAAAAGTTATAAAGGAAAAACAATATTAACGTATGGTATATACGGCATAAAAATTCCCCAAATGAGAATCATCGAGCTATGTTTTTCACAGCTGCTCGGTAATGTTTTAATTATTCTTATTATGCTAAGGAACGTTTATATTTTGTTGATGGATGATTCATTTCAATTCATATTTGTGGGTGAAATCACACTTCATGCACTTTCATTTCTTATGCATATTACTATTTTGGACGTTCCCTAGAAGAACTGCAAATATATTTACTATTTCTTTTCATAAGCATCCCAAACAATATGTACTTGCATGGTATGCTTTAATCGATTAATAATAATGTACATCATAAGTGCCATTCTGCCTTCTTTGGTTGGACTTTAAATTGGAAATTCTTCCATTGCATGTGGGAAGTTTGTTCTTATATCTTATTTATGCAATTCAGCAAAAATCTTTGTATGGGGAGACGAAAATAATTTTTCCACTAATTGAAATTCTTGATATATGATAAGCTTTCACTGATATATTGAAATTCTTGAAATTTACTTTTATATTTCGATTTATCTACACTATTCGACTTAAAGAATACAATTTAATCAATCAAATAAGAATCATGTCCTTAACCAAGTCAATTTTACATAAATGATTATGAATTTGTAGTCTTCTCCATGCTTAACTATAATATTACAACAGTCTTTGATAGCGTGGCGGTAGATCTGGAGTTGATGTTCCAGTGGTGAGTGGAGGTAGAAAATTCAGACGACGATAAAGAAGCAGTTCATCCCCACGCACAAGTCTCTTGGCTATGTCTGAAATCACTAAAGAAGAAACATCGAATGAGTCGTTGACAAAATGATGCTTGATGGTTTTTGTCTTTATAGCAAAGGCAGATATATTTAGAGTGACGGCTCTTAATCCAGGGAGTAAACAGTTTAGAAAGTAATCAATGATTTTTTGCAGCGGCTTTAATTCCAAGGATCTATGCTGAAGCGGTTGGATTTGACAAGTTCTGTAAATTAATGTCTTGAAAGGTAGGTTCGGCTTTGACTTACATAATGGAAAGGCTGTCTTAGAAGGTACCATTTTAGCTTTGATTAATATTAAACATTTTATTAGATTTCACTCATGTCTGGTAGTATTGTTACATGCTACTTTTTTGCCAGATAGTTTAATTTTTACATCACTTCAATTTTATACCGAATAGTTTAATATTATTCCAAATAGTTAGGCTTCCCTTAATCATTTTCTAACATATTAAATTAGGTTCAATCTCTCAAAAGTATGTATAGAGCATTTACCCCATTAAACATTTTTGTTTACTTTTAGAAAATAAATCATCTTTGGGTATTTACTTAGTTACTGCAATCATATGTCATTCAACCTTCATGTTGTTATGTCATGTTCTGAAAGGTTTCCCTATTGTATGCTCGGTTTTTTTACTATATTTACTTAATATTTGTTTTCTCTGATGTTTGGTTGAATTTTTGTAAGTTACACTTTTATTGACAAGGTAGTTCAATTTTTACTTGACTTTGAGTTTGGTTAGATTATTTTCCTCATTAAATATTGCGCTTTTTAAACAATTTTCTATAGTTGCTGATGCAGTTTTTTTTTTTTGAAATTGTACTTTATATACAACGTGTCAATGGGACAACATATCACATGTCAATAAACGTTCGAATCACGCCATGCAAGTTTCGAACTTGTGACCTCTCGCACTAAAGCCGAATCATTTGACCACTTGAACAATGGTGTTTGTCTTTCTGATGCAGTTACTATAATATTTTTTTAAATTACTCGAGGGATTCTTTCAATGATTGTGTTTACAGTTTGGATTTTATATGTTTATTTGTAGATGAGTTTGATTTCCATATAGACAGTCTAGTTTTATAAAACCCAACTTTCATGCCAAGTTTACTCACTTTTACCTTTCAGAAATTTATATTTTTAAGACGTCGTCAATATTTTTGTTTTTCAGATTTTCAAAAAGCCTTAGTTTTCCAACTTTTGACTCCACGTAGATTATCATACAAATTGAATGCTCATTAACAATTTCAAATAAGGATTTTTCATTTACACATGGAATTTAAATTTAAAAGGATTTCATAATTTATGTACCGATCCTTTGCAAAATCAATTTGAAATTTGGAATTTTCATTACATATGAATGTATGTATGTATGTATGTATGTACGTATGTATGTATGTTTTGAAGAACAATTTGAATTTTTTTAACTTTTACCATATAAAGATATTTTCTATTACCGAATATTTGGGTCATCTTGAAATTTTACTAAAACTTAATATTCAACCTCTGCCTTCCATATTGGTTTTAGCTTTTAGGCTTTCAATGTTAGCTACTAGTTTATAAAAGCAATTTTGAAATTTTTATTTTTCATTTTAAATGTTTATGCTTTTAGGACTAAATTGTAATAATTATTTTTAGTTATATTATGTTTTTTGGCCTAATTTTTGGGCCAATTTGTAACTTTAACAATATCAAATGCACTATTTTTCATTTTTTTCCCCCTGCGTTTGATATCATGGTATATACATATACATATTTCATGAAAGTATCATTACGTGTATACTTTTATGTCTTATTATATAAACAATTCAAATTACTTATTTCATGTTTGTTACTAACCTTTTCCAATTGAGTTTGGCGTCATTGTCGTTATAATTGTTATTAGACTGCTTGAATAGATAGCCATATCTAAGCTAATCCATAAAAACCATAAACACACATCATTTTAGCTTATGTGTTAAGCTAAATTTGAAATAAAAATATAAATAAAAACATTTAAATATGTTGTCCAACGTGTTTTTGTATGCTTTGTAAACTTTTCCTAAGCAAATGTGTCTAATGTTCAATTTCGTTTCTATATGTAGTATGTTTATTATATATCTTGCTTCCAAGCGATTCTACACATATTGGAGGTTATGTTGTACTATAGGTTAGGAATGACTGGAAGTATACTAAATCTCAAATAAGACATTTGAGGTTTTGCTATGTCAAATGTATCAAAGATAAGAAATGAAGCTTGATCAAACTGAGTAAGCGTATAAATTATGCATATTATTTTCAAATAAAAAAATATATAAGTGTTGAAAGGGGCAAATGGGTTGGTTTTATCATTTTTTTTGGGATATTTCATTAACTTCTAATAATGAAACTATACATTTTCTTACTACAAAAAGATAGTATTTATGAATCTTATCCATTTTCTATCATCAATTTTTTTTCGAAGTTTATTTGCATGTAATTTTAGATTGTTTCACTAACAATTCTATTTGTTTTATGTATGTGCTAAAGTGGTTCTTCATAACATCTCATGTTTTTAAATTAGGTTTGGAGAGTATATGGTTACTTCAACTTTTCTGGAGCATAAACGAAAAGTATCCCCGATAAGCTATGGTCGGGTAACTAGAACCTGTAACGACCCGGAATTTTGGCAATATATTTTAATAAATATTTAATATAATTTAAATTAAATACAAGCTTTTCATTTTTTAAATAAATAAGATCTTTAAATATTTACCAGTTATATATGTGTCTGTAAAGGAAATTTTGATTTGAAAATCTAAAATAAATTCTTTCAAACTATCTAAAATAAATTCTGTCTTATTCAATAAAATCAAAGGTAGTATATTATTAATATTTAATATAATACACATAAAAGGTAATCTAAATAATAATGTTTAAAATAAGAAATCCTATCAATATTTAAATATAAATATTAAATTTAAGTATAAAACAATATATATGGTTATAAACATAAACATACAAAACATAAGTATAAAATGTAATTATGAATATAAGCTTTAAATATAAAAAAATAAAATATACAAATCCAAACATATGTTATAAATCAAAGGGTGAAAATTTAATTACAAACAGAAAATAAAATTTAGAAGTTAAGTTAGCAACTACTTATGTGGTTAAACTTAAATAGAACATGAGATCGTCCAAATATAAATACACATGGTATATAGTCAAAACAATAAGTATATTAACTTTACTCAAACATATAAGATAAGTTAAAATAGTGTGTTACTGTAACATACATATGCACAATACAAAGATGATAAATTTATTAACATATTCAAAAATATCTTTGTACCAAAAATAAACAAATATAAATATCAGCCAATATCTTTACACAAATATGTAAATATTAGTAAACAATAATTATGTGTAAACAAATATGAAGACACATGCATTAATTAGCACAACATTCTGTCAAGAGAAATCTTTCAGCCGAATTATACAAATATCACTTCAATTTATAGTAATTTAAACAAAAATCTTGTATGGTCAAACAAGTAAAACTTGTCCCAGTTATTACCTATACTGTTCAAAGTTATGTCTATTTATACAACATATTATTTGGTTCGTTTACAAAAAAACTTAGAAGTAAATCTGAGAAAAAGAAGAAAATAAATAACATCTTTACTTTATAAACTCAATTAAATTCAACAGCAAAACAAGTAAAGCTTTCAGGAATTCAAACTGTAGTTTTCTTCATCAATCTTTGCTTTTTGTTTCAACAGTGTTTAAGGTGAGTAAACATACAATTTTTTTTAAAAGTTTAAGTTTGGTAATTAGTTCATGTATATCTTGTGTTTGCTATATATTGTAGTATGTAATTCTGAGATGCTATCTGGAAGTTTAAATATGTGATGTTCTTCAGTATTTTCAAAATTCCTGAGCAAAGAAATGTAAAGAAAACTTATACATCTTCATATAAATATCTTAAGCTTAGAATTTTTAACTAAGTAGGTTGTTTAAAACTTAAATCATAACCTGGAAATGATTTAAAAGCATGACAATAAAATATAAAAACTATTTATACAGGTTTAAAGTAGGAAAGAAATCAATTGTTAAAAATTAAATGTTTTAATTTGTAAATTTGATCACATATCTTGATTTAACCCACAAAGTTAAGGTTTTTACATAAAAATGATGATTTTTAAGTAAGAAATCTAGGTGCAGTTTTAAAGAGATCCGAAAATGCTTATTTGAGAATATCTGATGATTCAACTAATTTTAGATGTTGAAATTCATGTTGGAGCTTGCTTGATACTTGTTGATGATAGGAAAAATGCTAAAAAAAATTTATTCAATGCGAGGATCTTGCGGTCGAATCAAATATAGGGTTTGGATTCAAATTTTTCTATGGCCTGTAAGTTCCTCGATTTCGCCACGTACGTTGACCGAGCTGCACGCAATTTTGGGTGATGATCAAGGAGGGTATGGCCATTGCATGGACGAAGTGGCTCCGCCTCCGGTGGTCAGTGTTGGTAGGACGTGGAGATTTTCGGTGGGGTGTTCGAGGGGTGGTTCGAGAGAATAAGTAAATTTTGATTTTGAGCATTTTCGCGATGGATTGAAGCTCGTTTTCGCATATGTGGTCGATTTATGGCTTGCAGAGGGTAGCGTGGTTTGTCGAAGGGTCGACAAACCACCGTGCACGTGCACGGTGGCGTATGGTGTCAATGGTTCGAGTTGGGGTCGTCGCGTGATATTGCACGAGTATACTTGGGGTTTACTTCGAGTTTGATCCTGGTGTGTGCGCGAGTTTAAAATACTTCGATTATTGACTTTAGCTAATAAAAAAAGAAGAAAGGAAATAGGTAGGAAAAATAAGAGGATGAGAAGACAGAGACGCGGGAATGGCTAAAACATGGAAGATGCAGCAAGGTTAGGTGGGTCATGCCCAAGCAAGACGAGGTATACCCCTGTCTAGATGTCCCTTTATTTCGGCTGTGTGGGCAGTTGTTGGCCACAACTGCGGGGTTATCTTGTTCGGGACTGTTCAGTAAAGAATGGTTTCGGCCTTGTGTTGTAGGAGGTCGGGAGTGATCCTCGGTACGGTGATCTAGGCCATGTACTATGACGGGCGGTACCCAGTAGCCCTGCCATTGTTGGAAACCCATTTTCCCTACAAGATCCTACAGTTTTGATTTGTATTACCCACTTTTGTGGCTAGTAGATGAAATTTAATCATGTAACAATTCGGCTATTTTTTATTTGCTTGACAACCCTAGACACTATAATAATATCACTGGATTTCCTAGAAAATGCTTTGGTTAGCGTAAGGTAAAAACTTACCCGTATTTATGTGTGGGGAGTCTTACGTGATACCTTTATTTTCAAATGGTTTTCAAAGTTAAACAACTTTAACCCATTTACTCATACCAGACCCATGTCTGACCCGGAGTTTATATTTTGTTTTCATAAACTCTTGGGTACTCAAATTTTTATGAGTAGCCAAGTGATAGGTTTTTGGAGTATTGAGTTTCTGAAGAAGCTTTGGAGCAGAGGACCAGACGTATGTATCTATCTATATAGTCCCGCTGTGTAGTTAGTGTATGCTATATTTTGGATGTATGTATTGGCAGATATGTAATAGTTATGTGATGTATTGTATTTTGTTCCATTCCGCTGTGATATTATGATGTTGTTATTTCTTTCTTTCTATTCTTTCCTATTTCTATCCCATTCTTTCTTAATAATGATACATCTTTATGGGGTTAGAAAGGCGGGTCGTCACAGTTGGTATCAGAGCGCTAGGTTGAGCGAGTACCTAGGCTCTTGAGTAATATTTATCTTGAGAGTGCGTATTTGTATTTTCATATAATTATATATCTATCTAAATTTGTTGAGTTACCTGTCCAGGTGGCCAACATGAGTTCTGGAAGGAGAGGCAGAGGTAGGGGCAGTACCTCGACTGACAATGGACGAAGTCAAAATGCTAGTGAGGCTGTAAATCCCGTACCACCTCAGGTTAGTTTTGCCGCTTTATGCAAAGACTTCATCAACCTCGGAGGTTAACCATTTAAAGGTTCAGAATCTATAATTGAAGTTCAAGCTTGGCTACGATCTTGTGAGCGCATCATTAAGAGTATGAAATTGTCTGATGAACGGAAAAGGGAAATGGCATCATGGCTATTGCAGGGAGGCGCAGCAGCCTGTCGGGATGCAACGGTAGAAAATATTTTTGAGGAAGACATTTCATGGGTCAGATTTAAGGAGCTATTTGAGGAGAAGTTTATGCCAACAGCAGGGAAAACTCAATTGTATCAGGATTTTCTGAATTTGAAGCAGGGTAGCATGTCTATAGCGGAATATGAGACAAAATTCAATGAACTTTCTTGCTATGGACCTGGGCTCATTTATACTCCGCTCAAAAAGAACGAAATGTTTGTGCAAGGATTGAGGCCAGGATTTCATGAAAAGATGACTATGCTTTTGAAAGGATCTTTTGTCGATTTAATTAATATGGCATTGAGATATGAGAATTTGATGAGTAAGAAATCAGTGGCACCAGTTGCGACTTCAGAAGGGAATTTCGCTAATCCGAATAAGCGGAAGTTTAATCCCAATTGGAGGAAGTCGAATAAGAAGAAGCCTGTAAGTAACAGTGGACCTCGTAAATGTTACATTTGTCGACAAGAAGGTCATTTGGCAAATAAGTGCCCTAGAAAAGGATTTCAACAGCAGCAACCGCATTATAGTGGTCCAGGATCAGTAATGGTTTAGAGATCGTTATGTTTCAATTGTCACCAACCGGGCCATATGATCAGGGATTTCCCGTTACTTCACAAGGCTCAACAGAATAAAGTATTTGCTTTGGAAGGTACACCTTCTACCTCATCCAAAGGCAAGGGAGTTTTGGAAGGTACTTTACTTTTAGATGGCAAGTATATTAAAGTTTTATTTGATTCGGGGGCTTCTTTGAGTTTTATTTCTTTGGAATCTGTAGAGAAGTTCTTTCTTACCCCTATTTCTATAGACTGTCCCATCTTGGTATCTAATCCTATAGGTGTGGTGACCAAATTAGATACGATCTGTAAGGACTTGAAGATTTCTTATCTATCCCATAGTTTTTCTTGTGACCCTTATGTGTTGAATTTTAAGGGATTTGATCTTATTTTGGGAATGAATTGGCTGGATAAGTATAAAGCAGTTCTGAATTGTGATAAGAGAACAATTTTGCTGGAAACTGATTTGGGTAGAATTGCCAGAGTGTCATGTGATAATTCTGGAATTTACTTGAGCAATCTTTTGCATGGAATTGAGACTTCTGAAGAGAAGATAGAAGATATCGATGTGGTACAAGATTTTGCTGATGTATTTGAGGAAGTTAAGTGTCTACCACCACATCGAGAGATAGAGTTTTGTATTGATTTAATTCCAGGGGCAGTGCCGGTGATTCAGCCCAGTAGGAGAATGCCTCCTAGGGAGAGAGAGGAGTTAATTTAGCAGACTCATGATCTTTTGGAGAAGGGGTTGATTAGGCCCAGTTTTTCTTGTTGGGGCTCTGCTATGGTGTTTGTCACAAATCGGATGGATCGCTAAGGTTCTGTGTGGATTATAGAGAATTGAACAAAGTGACCATCCGTAATAAATATCATCTTCCTTGCATCGATGATCTCTTTGACCAGTTGCATGGAGCTTTTATCTTTTTTCAACTGGATTTAGCTTCAGGTTTCCAGTTGAGACTAGCTGAAGACAGTATTCCCTTGACTGCATTTAGGGGACCGAATTGTTTCTACGAATGGTTGGTTATGCCTTTCGGGTTAACCAACGCTCCTGCCTACTTTGTTGGCCTGATGAACCGAGTTTTTCGTGATGTATTGAATAAGTTTGTTTTGGTATTCATTGATGATAACTTGGTCTACTCTAAATCTGAAGAGAAGCACAGGCATCATTTGAGAATTGTATTGGAGACTCTGAGGAAGCATGTGTTGAAGGCTAAGTTCTAGAAGTGCCATTTCTGGAAATCCGAAGTCAAATTTTAGGGCACATTGTTTCTGGTGAAGGCATCTCTGTAGACCCAGCAAAGGTTGAAACTATTCTAGAGTGGAAGCAGCCGAAGACACTGACTGAAGTTCGTAATTTTCTGGGATTAGCTGGCTACTACAGGAAATTTATCAAGGATTATTCTAAGATTTCTTCACATCTGACTAAGCTGACAAGGAAAGGAGCTAAATTCAAGTGGACATCCCAGTGTGAAGAAGCTTTCCAGGAGTTGAAGACAAGGCTAACCAGTGCACCAGTACTTGCTCTTCCAGATGGAAAGAGCAAATTTGAAGTTTATACTGACGCTTATATAGTTGGATTGGGAGCAGTTCTGATGCAGAATGGAAGGGTGATTGCGTATGCAAGTCGGCAATTGAAGCCACATGAGAAGAAATACGCTACGCACGATCTTGAACTGTTAGCCATTGTTTTTGCTTTGAAGATTTGGAGACATTATCTTTTGGGAGAAAAGTTCGAGTTATTCACAGATCACAAACCATTGAAATATCTTTCTCTCAAAAAGATCTTAATTTGAGACAGCAGCGGTGGGTTGAATTTCTGGCATCCTATGATTTGGATATTCTGTACACCCCGGGAAAGGCGAATGTTGTAGCTGATGCTCTTAGCAGAAACGCAGTCCTATCTCTTCTGGAAGTTGTTCCATCTCTTTTTAAAAGGATTTCAAGCAATCAAGAATCAGATAGTAGATTAAGAGGAATCATCAGAAAAGTTAAGAAAGGTCAGTGTTCCAGTTTCAAGATGGATGACCAAGGGACACTGGGGATCAACGGGAGGATCTGTGTTCTGAATTTCAAGGAATTGAAGCAAGAGGTGTTGTCTGTGAGTCATCGATTTAAATTGAATATTCATCCGGGAATCTCGAAGATGTATAAAGATATGAGAAGAATTTTCTGGTGGCCGGGTATGAAGAAAGATATTGCTAGGTTCGTAAATAGTTGTACCATCTGCCAACAAGATAAAGGAGATCAACGGAAGTCAGCCGGATTATTGCAGCCTTTGGAAATTCCAAATTGGAAGTGGGAAATGATTTCGATGGATTTCATCGACGGTTTGCCTTGAACCAGGAAAGGAAACAATGGTATATAGGTTATTGTGGATCGTTTAACGAAGAGCACACATTTTATACTGGTTAAGCCAACCCGTACTGCAGCTTCTCTAGCAGAGATTTTCTTGAAGGAGATAGTCAGATTGTATGGTGTTCCAGTCAGTATAGTAAGTGACCGTGATCCTACTTTCACTAGCAAATTCTGGGAGGCTCTCCAATCAGCTATGGGAACAAGTTTGAGATTGAGTATAGCCTATCATCCTCAGAAAAACGGACAGACGGAGAGGCTAAATCATATTCTTGAAGACATGTTGTGGGCTTGTGTTTTGGATTTTGGAGGATCGTGGGAATACCATCTTCATTTAGTGGAATTCTCTTATAATTATAGTTATCAGAAAAGTATTAAGATGGCTCCTTATGAAACTTTATATGGAAGACCGTGTAGATCCCCATCCTGTTGGATAGAATCGAAGGATCGTCCTGTGCTCGGACCCGATCTTATTCGAGAAGCTTCTGCGAAAGTTGAGCTTATCAAGAAAAGGATGAAAGCTGCTCATGATCATCAGAAGAAATATGCTGATAGAAGACGAAGACCATTGGAATTTGAGATCGGAGATTTATTCTTCGTAAAAGTTTCCCCAATCAAAGGTGCTATTAGATTCGAAAAAACGGGAAAACTTGCTCCAAGATTCATTGGACCATTCAGAGTGTTGGAAAGAATTGGAGCAGCAGCTTACAGGATTGGATTTCCAGAATGGATGTCAGGAATTCATAATGTATTTCATGTATCCCATCTGAGGAAATTTGTTCATGACCCATCACTAATTGTAGAACCAGTAGTCCAGGAAGATTTGGAAGTAGAACCCAACTTGACTGTGGTCAGAAATCCAGTTCGGATTATGGATCAAGACGAGAAGCAACTCAGGAGCAAGGTAGTGAAACTCGCCAAGGTGCAGTGGAGTGAGGATCCCAGAGATTGTAACTGGGAAACTCTCGATAGTTTTAGGAAAACTTATCCGGATTTGTGTCCGGATAACTAGTGATGTTTGTTAGGATAGACTGTTTGATTGTCTGTTATTGTATGGATGATATGTATGTTTGGAGTGTTAATATAAAAGCTTTTGAATTAACTGTTGTTTTAAATTTTGGGGACGAAATTCTTTTAAGGGGGGAGGAACGTAAAGACCTAGAATTTTGGCAATATATTTTAATAAATATTTAATCTAATTTAAATTAAATACAAGCTTTTCATTTTTAAATAAATAAGATCTTTGAATATTTACCGGTTATATATGTGTCTGTAAAGGAAATTTTGATTTGAAAATCTAAAATAAATTCTTTCAAACTATCTAAAATAAATTCTGTCTTATTCAATAAAATCAAAGGTATTATTTTATTAATATTTAATATAATACACATAAAAGGTAATCTAAATAATAATGTTTAAAATAAGAAATCCTATCAATATTTAAATATAAATATTAAATTTAAGTATAAAACAATATATATGGTTATAAACATAAACATACAAAACATAAGTTTAAAATATAATTATGAACGTAAGCTATAAATATAAAAAAAAATATGCAAATCCAAACGTATGTTAGAAATCAAAGGGTGAAAATTTAATTACAAACAGAAAATAAAATTTAGAAGTTAAGTTAGCAGCAACTTATATGGTTAAACTTAAATAGAACATGAGATCATTCAAATATAAATACACATGGTATATAGTCAAAACAATAACTATATTGACTTTACTCAAACATATAAGATAAGTTAAAATAGGGTGTTACTATAACATACATATGTACAATACAAAGATGACAAATTTATTAACATATTCAAAAATATCTTTGTACCAAAAATAAACAAATATAAATATCAGCAATTATCTTTACACAAATATGTAAATATCAATAAACAATAATTATGTGTAAACAAATATGAAGACTCATGCATTAATTAGCACAACATTCTGTCAAGAGAAATCTTTCAGCCGAATTATACAAATATCACTTCAATTTACAGTGATTTAAACAAAAATCTTGTATGGTCAAACAAGTAAAACTTGTCCCAGTTATTACCTATACTGTTCAAAGTTACGTCTATTTATACAACATATTATTTGGTTCGTTTACAAAAAAACTTAGAAGTAAATCTGAGAAAAAGAAGAAAAATAAACAACATTTTTACTTCATAAACTCAATTAAATTCAACAGCAAAACAAGGAAAGCTTTCAGGAATTCAAACTGCAATTTTCTTCATCAATCTTCGCTTTCTGTTTCAACAGTGTTTAAGGTTAGTAAACATACAATTTTTTTAAAGATTGAAGATTGGTAATTAGTTCATGTATATCTTGTGTTTGCTATATATTATAGTATGTAATTATGAGATGCTATCTGGAACTTTAAATATGTGATGTTCTTCAGTATTTTTAAAATTCCTGAGCAAAGAAATGTAAAGAAAACTTATACATCTTCATATAAATATCTTAAGCTTAGAATTTTTAACTAAGTAGGTTGTTTAAAACTTAAATCATAACCTGCAAATGATTTTAAAGCATGACAGTAAAATATAAAAATTGTTTATACAGGTTTAAAGTAGGAAAGAAATCAATTGTTAGAAATTAAATGTTTTAATTTGTTAGTTTGATCCCATATCTTGATTTAATACACAAAGTTAAGATTTTTAACATAAAAATGATGATTTTTAAGTAAGAAATCTAGGTGCTGTTTTAAAGAGAACCGAAAATGCTTATTGGAGAATATCTAATGATTCAACTAATTTTAGATGTTGAAATTCATGCTGGAGCTTGCTTGATACTTGTTGATGACAGGAAAAATGCTAAAAAAATTATTCAATGCGAGGATTTGGGGTCGAATCAAATATAGGGTTTGGGTTCAAATTTTTCTATGGCCTGTAAGTTCCTCGATTTCGTCGCCGTACGTTGACCGAGCTGCACACAATTTTGGGTGATGGTCGAGGAGGGTATGGCTATGGCGTGGACGAAGTGGCTTCGCCTCCGGTGGTCAGTGTTGGTAGGACGTGGCGATTTCCGGTGGGGTGTTCGAGTGGTGGTTCGAGCGAATAAGTAAATATTAATTTCGAGCATTTTCACGATGGATTGAAGCTCGTTTTCGCATATGTAGTCAATTTGTGGCTTGCAGAGGGTGGCGTGGGTTGCCGGAGGGTCGGCGAACCACTGTGCACGTGCATGGTGGCGTATGGTGTCAGTGGTTCGAGTTGGGGTCGTCGCATGATATTGCATGATATACTTCGGGTTTACTTCGAGTTTGTCCTGGTGCGTGCGTGAGTTTAAAATACTTCGGTTACTAACTTTAGCTAGTAAAAAAAGAAGAATAAAGGAAACAGGTAGGAAAAAGAAGAAGATGAGAAGAGAGAGACGCGGGGAAGAGTAGGGGAGAACTCGAGATTTTCTCGAGTAAATGACGTGCTTGCTTCGGGCCTGTTGAATTTGCCCAAAATACTTTAAGTATTCTGATATACAAAGTTTAATATTAATTAAATAATGTTGGTTAGTTTTAAGTTAAAAAATTGATTTAAAATTTATTAAAAGAAAGGTGTAAAGGTAAAATGATTAACTAATGTAAAGTATAAGGTAATTAAAAATGTAAATTTATTTATACTAGAAATTGAATAAATAACTTAAGGTTAAATAAATTTATAATTAAAAATTGATAATTATAATCTTGTGTTTAATCAATTTAAACTTAAGAATTTTATTTAATTACTTAAGTTTAATTAATTAATAAATAGTAGTTAGCTTAAGTAATTAATTAAGGATTAAATGACTAATTAATTATAAATTAATGATTAATTAAGTGATTAGTGATTTATAAATGGGTAATTAAGTTTTATTAATTAATAATTAAGATTATTAATTAATAATTAAGAATTAATTAATTAAGTGAGTAATTAAGTAATAATTAATAAATTTAATAAGTTGATTAATTAGTAATTGATTAAGCAGAATAAAATGATTTATCCTTAAGTAATTAATTAAGTAAATCAAACTATATTGATATAAACTGATGATTCTTGTTTGATTGTCTGATATCTATTTGGTGATATTCTGTGATATTTTGTGATATATTCTGGATATATCTGTGATGACTGTATATGATTTATCTGTGATAGTTGTTATGTGAATTCAAAGTATTGAATTAAACAGTTAAAACTAAGTAGACAACTTGGCCCTTAAAATGGTGTTTGGATTTCGATGAGACCGGGATCGGGTATCAATTCGATATTCTGAAAACCACATCGATCTAAATTATACGATAGGTCATGATATATCAATTGAAGATCGAGATGGTGTTTCAGAATGCAAGGGTTATCGTCGTTAACTCTGAGGGTGATTCCAAAATGAGTGTAACGAGATAATGCCTTCGGTTTCGTTCGAACCCGGAACGAACTTGTATGGATTGAATGCTTTCAGCACATCGTCAGGCGGACGATAAGCATTCTGAGAGATATGTTCTACAAAGGTAATCGCAGCCTCAAGCCTCATCAACCGGGAATGTCTAAAACAGGAGAGATGCAGCAAGGTTAGGTGGGTCATGCCCAAACAGAACGAGGTATACCCCTGTCTAGATGTCCCTTTATTTCGGCTGTGTGGGCAGTTGTTGGCCACAACTGCGGGGTTATCTTCATTTGGGACTGTTCAGTAAGGAATGGTTCCGGCCTTGTGTTGTAGGGAGTCGGTAGTGATCCTCGGTACAGTGATCTAGGCCCCGTACTGTGACGGACGGTGCTCCAGTAGCCCTGCCATTGTTGGAAACCCATTTTCCCTATGAGACCCTACGGTTTTGATTTGTATTACCCACTATTATGGCTAGTAGCTGGAATTTAATCATGTAACAATTTCGGCTATTTTCTATTTACTTGAAAACCCTAGACACTATTATAATATCACTGGATTTCCTATAAAATGTTTTGGTTAGCGTAAGGTAAAAACTTACCCGTATTTATGTGTGGGGAGTCTTACGTGATACCTTTATTTTCAAATGGTTTTCAAAGTTAAAAACTTTAAACCGTTTACTCATACCAGACCCATGTCTGACCCGGAGTTTATATTTTGTTTTCATAAACTCTTGGGTACTCAAATTTTTATGAGTAGCCAAGTGATAGATTTTTGGAGTATTGAGTTTCTGAAGGAGCTTTGGAGCAGAAGACCATATGTATGTATCTATCTATATAGTTCCGCTGTGTAGTTAGTGTATGCTGTATTTTGGATGTATGTATTGGCGGATATGTATATGACTGTCCTGTTGCATGATATTGTATAACTCTGATATATGTAAAAACTATGTAATAGTTTATGTGATGTATTATATTTTGTTCCATTCCGCTGTGAGAATCTGATGTTGTTATTTCTTTCTATTCTTTTCTATTTCTATCCCTTTCTTTCTTAATGATGATACGTCTTTCTGGGGTTAGAAAGGTGGGTCGTCACAGAACCTTTCTGAAGATGTATTATTCATATCAAGAACTCTTACAATAGTTTTTGGAACATTCGACATGATAATGGTTCTAGGTATGGTCCGTTCAGCTTTTGGTATCGAGAATATTTTTCCGATTCAGGATCACTTTATTGTTTTGTGTTCTTTTCACAATCGCCATAGGTACTTCTAGATATTGTTATATTAGTAAATGCTTTGAATGTTTTCGACTATGGAGTCATTAGAGCTTCTTGACTTCTCTTTAGGATGGCATATCAAATTTTCGCAGTAGTTTGTGATGGTCATATAATTTTGAATAATTTACAGATACCACAAATAAATTATTTATATGAACAATATGTGCATATTAACATAAACATAGAATATATAATTAATGCTAGGAAACTCTTAAGAGTCAACAATGTTATGAATTAAATACCTAATTTTTATAGTTTGAGACCGACTAGTTGTTTTGTTTTCTGGGCATTGTCATTTCAAGAACTTACAAATGTTGTTATGTCAATAAATGCTTCTTAACATTTTTACATTGGATCCACTATAGGCCCTTGGTTCCTTATTATAGTTACATATCAAATTATAACAACGCTTGTCAACGGTCATTTAGTTTGTAATGCTTTCTACTGTTGTTCATGGATAAATTATTTTTGTGAGTATGTATGACTGTGGTGTCACAGTGTATGTCTATATATTGATAGAACAAAGAATATACGATCAATGTAAGTCGTGCAAAATTGACGAGTTTAACCTTTAACGACCCTGACTCGACCTTCGAAAATCGACACCCAAATACTTCATCTGTATTCGAATGTCATAGATTCAAACGTCGAATCTGGTTCGCCGGAGCTTATAACACATTAAGTACAACAACACAGCGGAAAAGAAATGAATAGCTTTATTGATACACAACAGTTGATACAATATTTGATACAAATGATTATCACTATCAGAGACAAGATACAACACCGGAAAACAACAGCCGAAATATAGCACCAAAAGGTCTTCCAAAAGAGCACAATAACCGAACCTCTAATTGCCAAAGCTCAAAACTTCTAGCTCGAACCACCATCATGACGTTGTATTAAGCAAACTAGGCAGCTATTGAACCAAATACGATCGCCAAATCCAAAGGCTTCAAAGATATAAAATCTACATCTACTATCTGACTGACTCTAGGTTGCCCGTATAGAAAATTGTGGGCACCCAGTGTTTAGAAAGAGAACAATAATCTCCAGGTCAGTCATGGGACTGGTGTGAGCAAACAATAACAGTTTTTCTTTAACAAAAGAAAACAAAAGAAATTTAAAGAAATCCGCAATGCTTTTTGGAAAATGAAACTACCATAAGGCCTCCCGCCACACACATAATGCAAACACACAGTTGGAGGAGATTTCTTTGATACGCAGAAAACCTTTTGATATTATTATTAGTGTATAGTGCAGAAAACAATTTTGAAAGTACAATATTAACATTAGCCAGCATACACATTTCATACTATGCCTACTATTGCTACCAATTAAACGGCAGGTCACCGTCGTAAGTAAAAGGCAGGTTATACAACTAAAACCGTATAGGGCATGTATTGTTTCTTTGGATTTCCAACAAATGGTCAGACTAAGGAACTTCCTGGGCCATATGGGTACGCCTCTGAAGAGATGCCCCGAGAACCTAACTGGATCTCTGCCAACACAAGATCGGGTTACATCTGTAACTAGGTAACTACTGACATGAGTATGCCATCCCTCGGTCGTTACCAACCTTTATCTGAGGCGCCTCTCAACGAACAACCATAAAGAACAAATTTGCAGTAACCACATATGTTAAGTATATGGGCTCCATACCATGATAACACTTTTTATCCAGAAGGAAATGGACATACCTTAAGGGGTGCTACCCTAAATAACCTTGTTGCATCCGTCCTGTTTCGACCATTTCCGAGTTGTGAGGCTCGACGAGGTCTCATACATAAAGCTACGCTTTTCACAAAAGCCATGTTTCAATCAACAAATGATCAGCAGCACTTCATATGCCACATTACCAAATTGGAAATATATCACTCGTAAATATCAACTACATAACCTCTGAGCTCATATGTCTTAGAGAAGGGGTTCAGCTAAGAGAATAAAATCTCCGCCACCAAACAGAAATGTATTTGATAGAACCAGTTTTACATCTCAAACTGTAATGTCAGACATACATCCATACAAATCTGTTCCGGGTTCGAACAAAACCGAAGGCACTTCAAAAGAAGCCCTTGCCATCCGGGTATTCACAATCTCGATCGGACTCCCGTCACATATGGAGATCTGTATCCCGGCGCGACTCAATGCAGAGACATTCGATGGGTTATCCTTTCGTTTTCAAAAATACCTGGTCTTCACCACTAGTCTTCGAATGCAATCCATTACGTCGAATCATTATTCGGAATGGGTTATATGACATAAAGTCCTCTCCCGGCTAAACCAAATGATGAGCGCTTAACTTTAAAACAATATGGATATTGGGATCTTAGTTATGTCACAACTTATTACCCAGCAAATTTCCACTTTTTACCTTTTAAACAAAAGATTCACCTTTTTTAAAATCCACTTCAATTTGAAACCAAGGTTTACCAGTCTTTCACAAAGATTCAGTCATAGCTTTCAAAACAACTCCATTTCAAACTTGAAATCTTTCAACAAAACTGGAAGTTCTTTCTTTATATGAAAGCCACTGTCATTTGAAAACAAATGCTTTTCATTTCAGAAAATTCCGATCAAACATACACAAGTTATAGCCTTTGAAGTATAAACTTGGGTTAATTTTAAATTCCCAAAATAATACTTTTAAAATACTTTAAAGAAGGTTTAAAATCCATATATATTATTTAACTTATATCACTACTTTTCAAACCATAGTTTCCAAAATAATTTCAAAACTTCAAACAAGCTATATTACATTCAAACCAATTTTCAGTTTCAAACTTTCTTTCCAAAAGCTTTTCAAATTCAACCCAATTCCATTTCCAAAACCATTTGGATTCAAAATTCAACTTTTGAATCATTTTAAATTCAAAAACCTATGACTTAACCGATTTCCCGTGAAATCCATATTTGTGTGTGTAGTGTAGTCCAAGGGTTTTACACAATAGTGCAATATCATCAATCATTACAATCATGCATAGCAATATCGATAAGCAGTATAATCCTATAACGCTTATCTTTTATTCATAGATCACAGATAAATAATATAAATTCATCACAGATAAATAAATAAATCACATCCTTAATCACTTTCATTAATTAATTAACCTTTAATTAATTAATTATCCTCAAATTAATTACCTTAATTAATTATTCATGTAAATTAATTACCCTTTAATTAGTTATTCTTTAATCATTTGATTTATCAATCTTTAATTAATTAACCTTAATTACTTTCATTAAGTAATTATCTTTAAGTAATTAAACACCCTAAATTATTTACATTATTAAATCTTAGTTAATTAATTATCCTTAAATGTAATTACACAAAGTAATTATCCCTTAATTACATTGAGTAGTAATCTTTTACGAATTATATTAATTTCATTAAGTAATCGTTCTTTATTTACTTACATTAATAATAAACCTTTAATAAATTACATTAGAAAATTGTCGTCAATAATGATTCTTTAATTTAAGATCTTAATTAATCAAAACACATTGATCACTTAATTACAACATTTAAATCTCATTAAAGAAAATAAATTATCATAAACAAGTAAATAAATTTTAAAACCTTTAAGTTAATTAAAATATTATTCAAGATAAACCATTTATCTTTCAAAAATCTTATTTAAATAATCTTGAAAATTAAATTAACATATGAATAACTTAAAATACTTAAGTTAATAAAAACCACCATCTTTTAACTACTTAAATATAACATTTAAATTTATTTTAAATAAACTTGGAAATTAACTTAATTAATTTAAGTTAAAACAAATTATTCAACTCTTATTTATCCAAACCTTTTAAATCAACATTAATTATTTAAAAGCAATTTATTTTAAGATGACAGTTTAAAAATTAGTTGATTTAATTTAAAAAAACTTTATTTATATAAAAATTTAAAACTATTTTTATACTAAATCCAAGACCCGAGCTCGACCCATTACTTCACCGAGCCAAGCCCCTGACAAATTTCGCATCATCTCGACTTCGAATCGTACCACCATTGAACTCGAGCAACGACCCGAGCAACATATTTCTTCCACGATCCATAACAACTTCCAGACACACGAGTGATACTCATGTACGTGCACAATCAAATGCTCTCGTTCCAACCACCATCGTCATTGCCAACGTATCAACGACAACCCATACGAACCTCCCGACCACCCAGTTCGACGTGTTCAACCTAGAAATTAAAAAATGAGTGATCGAGCAACCTCTAGTAATCAACATGATCAACAAAACCTACGCTTCGATCCCATCACAAATGGTCGTCTTCGATGATCTATCGACGATGTACAAACCAGAGAACTAACGTCGACTAAACCCAAACGTTAAACCCTAAATCGACGTTGACCAGCCACCACGACCACTTTTAAATGCTCCGATCATTTTTCCCGTAACCATCGACACACAAGCCTCCTTCAGGTTCAAGCTCGATGAACAACACTAAGCCGATCGATGGCAATCGAAGAAAAGACCAAACCCGATTAACTCAAGAAACCCCATTATTCCCAGCATTAAAAATCATGATATTATTTTCAAAATTCATTGTTTACAAAAATGTATCAGATTATATAACTAAAATAATAAATTATGGAAGTCGAAATCTTTACGTTTTTGGGTTTTCACTATAATTTCTTCTTCCATTTAGAACTGCTTCCAAATTCTACTTAAAAATATTTTCAAAACTAAGATCTTAATTTTTCAAACACATTTTCCTTAAACATCTTAACCCAAAAAACAATGGAGGAAGTGGTCTTTTTTTTGAATTTTGTATCTAAGAAACAAGAACAGGGGAGGCTTCCAGACATTTAGACACATCACATATGAACTGATATTCATGCAAGCACATTTACCATTGCACAAACCAATTTTCAAAAAATTAATTCACAATTTATAACATGCATCAAAAACAAAGTAGATAAAGTTTGATAGGGAGTGGTGTTTACTCACGTAGACATGTTGACAGAGAGGAAGCAAAAGCCTAGAAGTTTGATCTACACTAAACTTTGAAAATTTGCTTTTGATCTGATCTAGAAATTGTTTATGATGTTGATCTAACACTTGATTGAAGTTTGTTTCCAGATTGGAGCTTTTGCTTTCCATGTTGAAGTTTGGTTTGATAATATTTTTTGTTTCTCTGGTTTTAATTCTCAGGTTTTTGTTTTTTAGATTTCCAGGATTTATTTACTTTGATTTTAAACTGATCTTGTTGAATCTGTACTATGATCATTCAAAAATTGGAAATTGCTTGATCGAGTTGAAGACATTGTTGCTTAAATTTGCTTTTGATTTTCCATTTCCAGGTTTGACTTTGTTTTGGTTAAATTTTCTCAGGTTTGATTTTTGATTTCTCTCCTAGGTTTTAAATTTTCGATTTGAAAATGAAAGAAAGAGATGAGAAGATTTGAGAAAATATGTATAACCTAGTTTACTCTTTGATATTAACGTTGTAATTTTAAATAGGTATGCCACTTGTTATACTAGCTAACACTTGTAATTAAGACAATGTATGTTATGTGCATGTTTGTTTATTTTTTTCCAAATCTTCTCATGTAATTACACTTGTTAATTTTCCATGTACATGGCTTACAAATATTTATATATAATCAATTTGTGTTTAACTCCTTTCTTTAATTTGTTATTAAATTATGTTTTATGTTTTAATTTTAAACTTTTTAATATCTTTACAAACTTAGTTTAAATGTATTTTAAAAGAGATGATTAAAATTTTATTTATACATAATAGATAATCATATACACATATATATATTTGTTTCTTTGTAATATATTTATTCTAGAATTCCAAATCAAATTTCTATTTACAATATATTTTTATTCTTAGATTTTCAAACCAAATCTATTAAAAATCTACTCTCATAAGAATAACAAATACACATTTTATTTGTTCCTAGAAAATTTCAAATTAATTTACCAATTTAATTCACAATTTAATTTAGAATTTAAAATTAACCACTAGATTTAATTTGGCCTAAAATGGGAATGTTATATAACCTGTTATGAATTTAAAAAAAATGATAGTGATTACTTCCTGATCATATAATATAAAATATTAGACTTTCAAAAAAATACATTTATACACCCAGAATAAGGTAAACGCAGCATATATTGCACAAAATATAGATTATACCCAATTGGTCAACTTAGCTACACTAGTAATTTAGGATATAAGCTTTTTTATAGGGTTGAAGTGAAAATATGATATATTGTAAATCATCTCCTCGAATGATCTTTTCGATAGTAAGGTAGTATTGTTCCAAATCGTGTTAATATGTTAATAATGGTCAGTATATGTACCAATACAATAGAAATAAGGCTTTATTTGTTGATTGTCATATATAGATTGACTTTACTGACGTTGCAAACTATAATGTTTTTGTCTAATTAAAGTATAGACTGAAGCCAACTGTTGCCAACAATAGATTTTGGATCATATTTTACTGTGCTATCCATTCAAGGGTTTTCCACTCATGAATATCAAAAGGTATTACCAGGTACTCTTGGTGGTGAATGACACAAATGTCCTTTGGGGCTTTTCTTATATTACTGATGTAATAATTTAATGTATCATATCGTAACACCAACGCTTCCTTATTTTACTTATTTTGAAGGCTATACGGATATGTAATATCATAATGGATGTTACGAAGGTAAAATCCAATGTTCCTTGGCCTTTATATGTTGGCAGCGTAAGATTTTAGAACTAACCTTTGGTCAGTTTTAATCATACCAAGTTTTACAATGGAGAAGATAATATATAAAGCATGTTATTAACTAGAGAATTGGTTTTGCACAAGCAGAGCAAGTCTGTTTACTACTGGGTTAATGGGTTGTTGACATCTAAACTATAAACATGTGGTATTTGTAGGTTCTTAAACTTCGAAACAACAGCCTTGCTTCCCTGAATGATTGATGGTTCCACAAAGTGTCTATTTCAAAAAACTAAAATTATGATTAGTTATAGCAATCAAATAAATTCCAGACCATAGTCTGTTAAGTTGATAGCATCTAACTAACTGTAGTTTGTTTTGGTCACGAAAGGATTCCCTCATCTAGAAATTGATTTTCATTTAAGATGACATATGAGTAACTTAATTTATATCTATGAGTGGAGAAACTATTTGCAAGACTGAATTTCACTCGAAGGACTTGCTTGGATGGTCAATATATGAGTGAATTAACGTATATTTGTAAGTGGAGATGAAAGGATTTATTTTACTAATATGCTTGGATTAATTGATTACTTCCCCAACACTTAGCTTGAGGTTATATTATTAATGAAATTCTTTCATAATTGGTTAGACCGAGTTATTTCTAGGTTAATTTGATCTATTTTTTGTTTTTCCCGTTATATGCTTCCTTAGATAGCTCGATGCATCCATTCATCTTACTGCATGAACTTTCAAAAACTTTTAGGTTAGAGTTTCAAATTTTTGAAAATTTATTACGCTTTTGCTGATACGTCTATATATTGCTTATACATTTGCATACACTAGATTATTACACCAAATACTTTATGCAACCTAACAATTTTGCCTTCTTGGCTATAGGTACAAAAACCTTCAATGCTGAAAACGTTTTGTAACGACCCGCAAATTTATCACTCTGATAAATTATATTTACTTTAAATTTATTCAAATAAAAGGTTTATAATACAAATAATATTGGTTTGAGTGATAATAAATAATAATAAATCTTATTTTGAGTAGATATTTACAAAATATTTTTCCTCGGATTTAAATGGATAAATTGGTCGAAAACCGTTTAATCGAAAACTAGCTCTATAATTGTAAAGCTCGCACACGTAGCTGAATATATACGCTTATTTTATAATTAAACAAGAATATGAAATAAAATTAATTATTTTATTTTTGGAAAAAAAGTATATTTAAGACATCATCAGTGATGGCCTTATATTTAATAATTGATTTGTTTAATTTAATTGAGATTTAATGATTTAAAAATTACTATAATTATATATGAAATTGTTTTTAAAATAATAATAATTCATTTTAATTAGTTATAAAGTAATAATGAATGACTTATAATGGTTTTATAAAGTTATAAAAGTAATTTGAAACTATAAGGAAAATCGATATCGTGTTATTGATATAATAGCGCTTTCTGTAAATAATTGTTAACATTAATTTATATGGTATTATAAATGAAATTTGATCATTTTAATTAGTTAACATTGATAAGAAATTTGTTTTCAATTTTTTTTTACATATATATGTAATTGTATAAGTGAAAATGTGATAGGGAATCGGTTCTCCGATTGGCAACGGTTCAACAAATTTTAAGTTGTTCGAAGTGATCGCAACGTTGTTCGTTCTCTTGTGCACATATATATAACATGCATACACATATACATATGCACATATACGTTTCATATGCATATGAACATGTACATAACAATTTTCCATTTACATTCATGAATTTACTTAAATTAAATATACAAAATATCTAAGATATTTGTTACATCCTTACCACTTAAGCAAACTCAATGTCAACCTTCTTACACATCAAGTACACACACATAGGGGAGAGTCATTTCAGCCATAAAAGGTGACATAAGGTGGCGATGGAGTGGTTGCCAAAATATCATGAAAGTTTAAATGTGAACCTTGGCTATAAACACCTCTCATTTTCCCTCTTCTTCATTCCTCCATAACTTTCTCAAAACCGAACAAAATGGTACAATTCCTTTTCTTAAAATCAATTAAAATTTCAGTGGCTACTACTTTCTAGTGGACCACTTCTTCCCATCTGAAGCTTAACTATGCTAAAACCCCACTTCTTTCTATTACATTTTAAGGCCCAAAATTTTAGTTCTGAGAATGTCCTATGTTCTTTTGATCATATCGTCATCATAACTAATTGAAATCGAGCGTTTTTTTATCAAATTGTAGATAAAATAATTTTCAATAACTTTTCTTTAGATCACTTGACATAATTCCTTGAGTAACATGTCCAAAAATTAGCTAGAAGTCGACCTATGTTTGGGAGTGATTTTTGTAAATCGGACAATGCCTCTTCTTCATTTGACCATATCTCATTCAAAACTGAACAAAATTGGATGATTATTTTTTTGAAACCATATAGAAAGGAATTTTCTACAACTTTCATGTTGACCACATTTCCAAATATATAGAAAAAAATGTCCAAAAATCCAAGAGAAAATGACCTATTTTTAGGTCTAGTTTTGGGTAAATTCAATAATCCAAAGTCCTGCACCTCATTCCCCATGCTTGGCCAAGCATCACTTTTGGCATGGAATGGTCGAGCCTACTGGGGGCAAGTTGTTGGGGTTCATGAGCTCGGATCATGAGTTAGTGAGTCATAGCCTTTTTTCGATAGAAAATCAATGTGAGAAACTCTTATTTATATTATATTTTTGGATGATGATATGATGTTTTCAATGGATGTAATATGCTTTGATGATCAAGTTTGATTTTTTAATATGAATGTTGAATATATATATGCAAGTCACGTAAATACACGTCGATAAGCACAAAGGAAATCACTTTCCTTTATTTAATGAATTGGTGTATATGGAATGTTAAAACTCTTTAAAAGGCTTAAAAATGAGTTTCAAATGTTTTATAAACGTATAAAAGTGTTTTGATGAAGTTTGAATGGTGATTGAAAATTTAGTCAAAATTAGGCGTATCCCGTAACGATAGTTCGCGATTTCATGTCACAAAGTCAAATGAGTATAGAGAATGTAATATAGCTTGGAATTCTTCGAGATAAGAATTTTTTGAACTATTATATCCATAGTTTTCTAACAAAAAATAGAGATTCAATAAGTATTTTGAAATATGGTTAAAACAAGTTTTTAAAAAAATCGCGGTTTTGCAGTTCAGAATCCATAATAGGATTTCTTTAAAAATATATATTAAAATTGTTTAAAAATAGAAAATAAATTCTAAAAATCTTATAACATGTTTTAGAATTGATTTGAGTTCTAAAAATAAATTTCCAAATGATAAAAAGTTGTTTTGATCAAGATAGCTTAAAAATCATTTTCCGTAGCACTTTTCTATAATTTTGAAACAAAGTTTTAAACGCAGCCATTCTTTTTCAAATCTTTTATAAATGTTTTTAAATAATTAATAAAGTTTTTTAAAGGTGATTTGAAGGATTTATGGAATGGTTAAATAAATGATAAATGTTTTAGAGTGGATCAAATAACTTGACCGCCTTATGGGTGACAGGGAGATATTTTTTAGGCTTGGTTTTGGAAAACCAGTTTCCTCATCTCCCTAGTTATCTGGACTGACCCAACGGAGGGGTTAGTAAACTTGATTTACTCGAATCAAAATTTTCCAAAGTATAAAGGATATAATTTTAAAAGTATAAAACTTGGATTATATAGAGATAATCTTCTTATACTTGGTGTCAAGGCCCAAAGAGGGAACTCATACTATTTATGGAATTTAAAAGGTGATTTCACTGTTATTCTGCCCATAGACTTATTGAATATGGTAAATGATATTTAGTAGAATTAGATAATTTTTATAGATTCTGCTCACTTAATATTTATTGGTTTTTGATTAATATCTTAAACAAAAAAAATTCAACCTGTTACAAAAGAGATGTGTTGGAAATAAGAAATCTTTTATTGAAATTTAAATTAAATGATTTGGAATTATTTTAGTTCCTGTGGATCCTTTTACTTCAAATTAATTATTTTGGGTTTTCAGTAAACAATGTCTTAAATAACATTGTTTTTAACCCGATTTGAAAGTTATGATTTAAAAATATATTTTAAGATTTAAATGAAATTATTTGGAAATATTTTCTTGAGCAAAAGGCGAAATGATTTGGAATTACTCCAAGATTCAAAAGTGTTTTAAGTATTCAAAGAATTTAATAAGAGAGGTTTAATGATTCTGTATATACCGAAAAGAAAAGTTTTAAATATATATCTCTTGAAGATATTTTTGATAAAAAGGAAGTAATAAATTAAAATAATAATTCCCAATTTACTTAACATCCTTTTATCGATGATTGGTTCAAAGGAACCCGGGTCAGATTTGGGTGATTCCTATCCGAATACCACTTCCACTACAAGAAAAGCCATTTATAGTTGCAAAAATTGGTGGAGTTTCTTTCTAAATGCAACTAAAAAGTATTTCCCTAAAAAATATAAATGCGGCTAAAAAGATTTCACGTTCTCACTTTGCACCCGCATAAAGTAAAAAATATTTCACGATTTTTTTTATTTACTGTCACGTTTCCCTTCCTCTTCATTATTTAGAAACTTTTCTCCTCACGCTTTCCTTTTCGCTCCAGCAAAATCTACCTCACCTTCCAAAAAAATCCACCTTGCTTCGTTATCATTGTTGCGGTAGACGTACTTCATTCTACTCCTCTCCACATCGTCGTGGTAGCCCTTCACAGATCTCTCCTCGCGGATTAGGTATGAAATTTTATAAACCGGTTTTATGAGTCTACTGGATTTTATATGATTATTATGGATACTCTATACGAATTTCTACATAAACACTAATTGGAATAGTCGATTTAACCCTAACTGGAATAAATCCTAACTGGAATAATTGATTTTATATGATTATGTTCGAGCTATTTTTTTATAAATTTTATTTATATTCTAATCATTTCCTATTATGTTAGTGCGATGTGCTTGCTTTAATTGTATCCAATTTATGTTATTTTTTATTTATATTTACATGGTTTGCCTCTGAAAAAACTATCATTCCTCTTCAAGTTTCTTAACGAAGAGCTTACTGATCCTTTAGAACTTTTCTTCTTTATAATTCCGGATGAATTCATCATACTCCAACTATTATTTTTCAATGCTTTGATCTTCTTATTTGATAGGTTTTTAGTTTTGATTAGATCCTCCAAACTCTTCACGCTCGATAGTGATGTAAACGACTGTGATTTTCCTTCGTAATGTTTTGATAAACCTCTCCTGAAATTCAAATGATTTGTTAGACAAATTGTATATGAAAGATTATGTATACGTGTTATGAATGTTATGATACCATAAATTATTTACGTATGATTAATGTTTTAGACATAAAAAATAAAAGAAAGAAAGAAAGAAAGAAATCAAGAAAAAGAAATCTGAATAAAAAAAATGTTCTGTATATAAAAAGAAGCAAAATCAGAACACAATTGAACAAAAACTTACTTCAAAGGAAGAAATGAAATGAGAGATGACATATCATAAAGTGATGAATTCGATGATGATAAGGAAGAATTCAAAGAACATGAAGATGAATTCAAATCGTCTATAAAATCTTCATCTTCAGATGAATTTTCGCCAATTGAATTGTGGCTATCATCTTCTTCTTCTTCTAATAAAGAGCTCAAATATCCATCAATAACCATTGTTTTCTTGATAATCTTCTTCATCACCGATAAGAGGATTAATCATATTCCCATGTTTTACTTGTGCCATTACAAAAGAAACTGTAAGTAAAACTCAGATATAATCTCTATACTTGATTATAATTTTAGAAGCATGTCACTGAATGTTGAAGCGAAGCATGTATATTTATATGTATAAAATATACAAACGATAGATAAGAATGAGTGTAAATAAGAAAAATGTATGTGTTATTTTTCTATAAATAATTTTCCGGCAGATGCGTTTACATGGTCACATGGAGTTATCTCACCGATACATTTCTATATGCGTTATATCTTTAGCAAATGCGTCATAATTTCATTCACCAAACGAAGAAAAAGAAATCTATGTAACCTTGTGAACAGGGTTTGATTCATGTGTGCAGTATCCTAAAAATAAAAGCTATCTCTGTTATTTCATTCACTGCAGCACATGCTATCTCTGTTATTATTCTTTTTATGTGGTTTATTGTAGTATATTATCCTTACTACGGGCGTGTTACCAATGTTCCAGATAGTGCATTATTTATAAGATGCTTGGATGTTTTTTTGGGTAATAACTTCAACGTCTAGTTATTTTTTTGATTACAACAGATAACCAATTTATACGTCAAAGATTGGAAACTTATTTGCCTTCATATGTCGAAAATGGAAAAAGACTGGGTTTTTTTAAGCAGGTGATAAAACCATGATTAGCTTAATATGTATTTTGAGAATTATAACATATAATCTAATATTAAAGCTCAAATTTTTTATTTGTTTCACTTTTTTCATAGAACTATTATAGATTACCGACAAGGAGCAATGAATTTTGTGAATGCTGCAAATAGGAATGCAAGAAGTGTAGAAAAAAATTTATGCCCCTGCAAGGATTTTTGGAATCTTAGTCGTCATGATGAACAAATCATCGTTGAACATTTAATTATACAAGGAATGGATCCTAAATACATGGGTGATGTATGGTTTAACCATGGTGAAGAGATAACTGTAGAGAAGAAAACAAATACGTTTGATGTATACGATCTATTCAAGATAATTCACTATGAAGATGAAGATTTTTTAAATCAAGGATTTTTTGATGATGATAAAGATAAGGTAAATTCTCAAAGAAAAGAAGATGAGTTACTCAAGAACATGGAAGATGCAGAAACTCCATTATATCCTGGTTGCATAAATAACACAAAATTATCTTCTATCACCGTCTTGTATAATCTTAAATGTGAGACTGGCTTGTCTGATAGTGGGTTTGATAAGCTTTTAACTGTGCAACATTTATTTCTGCCGAAGGATAACGTGCTTCCCAAAAACTTATATGAAGTAAAGAAATTTCTTAGAGCATTCGACATGGGTTTTGAAAAGATACATGCTTGTGAGAATGACTGTTGCCTTTACAGAAAAGAATACAAAGATTTAGAAAGTTGTCCAAAATATGGTTCTTCAAGATGGAAGAAAAATCAAGATACTGAAGAGGTTATACAAGTTATTCCAGTTAAAGTATTGAGATACTTTCCAACAATTCCGAAATTTAGAAGAATGTATAGATCTCAAAAGATGGCAGAAGATTTAAGACGGTATTTTAATAATACAAGCAACGATGGAAAAATGCGTCATCCCGTGGATTCTACGACATGGAAAATGGTGTATGAAAAGTATAAATATTTTTCATCTGATCCACGCAATCTTAGGATTGGTCTTGCTACAGATGGATTCAATCCATTTTCCATGTTAAGTTCGAAATATAGTTGTTGACCGGTGATGTTTGTGGCATACAATCTCTCGCCTATGTTGTGTATGAAGAAGAAAATATTATGTCTACTTTACTTATTCCAGGCCCAAAGCAACCCGGGAATGATACTGATGTATATTTGGCGCCTTTTGTGGAAGACTTGCATCATTTGTGGTGTAATGGAGTTGATGCTTATGATGCATTTAGTAAAACTTTGTTTAACTGAATGCAATTTTGCTATGGACGATTATCGATTTTCCGGCTTATGGAAATCTTGTTGGATGTCGTGTGAAAGGGGAAAAGCTTGCCCATTATGTGGTGTCAATACCCATTCTCGTTGGTTGAATCATAGTCGAAAGAGCGTCTACATGGGTCATAAAAGATTTCTAGCTGCTTCAGATTCACGGAGAAAACAAAAGGCATTGTTTGATAACACCATAGAGAAAGGTAGTGCTCCTAGAATACTAACTGGGAGAAATATCCATGCATTGTTGAAGGATTATCCAAATGATTTTGGAAAAGAAAAAGAAGAGAAAAGTAAGAAGAGAAAGTGTGTCTATGATACAGAAGATGAAGATGATAATACTAACGATTCTACAAAAATGGAGCTATCGAGGTGGAAAAAAAATCAATTTTCTTTTATTTGACTTATTGGAAGGTTAGTGGTTAGTTTATTTATTTTTCATTGTTTTAATAGAAGAAAAACCCAATAATGCATTATAGTTTTGGTTTTGGTAGGAGATTCCATTACGTCACAATATAAATGTGATGCATGTGGAGAAAAACATTGCTGAAACCCTATTGGGCATGATGTTGCATGGTAATAAATCAAAAGATGGAACCAACTGTAGAAAGGATTTAGAGGATTGGGGAATTCGAAGTGAGCTTCATGCAAAACCTCGTGGGAATAAAACATATCTTCCACCGGCTCCATACATATTGTCAAAATCCGAGAGAAAAATATTTTTCAAAAGATTGTACGATTTCAAAGGACCAGACGGCTACTGTTCAAATTTGAAAAATCGGATTTTGTTGCAGGATTGCAAAATTAGCGGATTGAAGTCACATGATTACCATGTATTAATGCAACAGTTATTGCCAGTAGCATCGAGAGGATTAATGGCAAAAAAGGCAAGAAAACAATAATTCGCTTATGCTCTTTTTTCAACAAATTATGTCAACGTGTTCTTGATAGAGAGAAGGTAGAACAAATCAATGTTGAGACTATTGAAGTTTTATGTGAGCTTGAAAAATATTTCCCACCATCTTTTTTTGATATAATGGTACATTTATCCATTCATCTTGGAAAAGAAGCACTAATGTGTGGACCGGTTCATTTTCGTTGGATGTACCCATTTGAAAGATACATGAAGACACTTAAAGACTATGTCAGAAACTATGCATGACCATAGGGATGTATTGCAGAATCCTATCTTGCAAAAGAATCCATGATGTTTTTTGATGAATTTTTGAAAAAATCAGGACATATAGAGGAGAAAGAAGCTCGAAATGAAGATTATGAAAGCAGTGTAATACTCGAGGGACGTCGGATTTCAATATCCAAGACAGATAAAATGTCAGTTAATGACAAAGAAAGTGCTCATCTAGCCATGTTAATGAATATGGCTGTGGTGGAACCATTTATAGAGTAAGTGTATGTTATATTGTTTTAATTATTTTTATGTGTTCGTAATGCTATATATAACTTATAATCAATTATTCAATACTATTTTGCATTTGGAGGAATTAGAAAAGTCAGACCCACGCATGACAAAAAATGCGACCTTACTTTGGGAAACACATACAAAAAAATTTGCCGATTGGATTAAAAGAAAGGTTAGTTAGATTTCAAATATATTCTTTTTTGACTATTAATCTTACTATAAAATATACATGCAAAATAAAATTTGTTGTAGATACTTATTACCTCCAAGGATCATGATGGCATGTTAAGATGGATTGCTTTTGGTCCAAAGGATGATGCCATGTCTTACAACGATATATTATCAATGAGCAACGTTTTCATATAGAAGATGTAGGGAGAGAAACTCAGAATTGTGGGGTGACTTTTGATGCGACAACTATGTGTAGAGCAAGTGCAAAAGATATGTCCCAAGTGGTTGATGTGGTCACTTACTATGGAATTTTGACAGATATAATTTTATTAGATTATCATACGTTTTATATTCCAGTTTTTAAGTGTCGTTGAGCATATAAAGAAAATGGAGTAAAAGTTGATGATGATGGGTTCACTCTTGTTAATTTACAGCAAGCATCATTTTCACGAGATCCATATATACTTGCATCTCAAGCAAGACAAGTATTTTATTCAAGAAAGAATGATGTTTCTAATTGGTATGTTGTAATGAAAGCACCATCAAGAAGTTTTAATGATTTAGAGGATCACGATTGCATCGAGGAAGATATCCAAGTCGTGGAAGGTAACAAAATAACCGAAATGGATGATTAAGATGTTAGTTATGTTAGAGAGGATTGAGAAGGCATACTTGAGTAGATTATATGTTCTACTTGAGTAGATTATAAAATTTGTTATACTATCATTTGAAAAATGTATTACAATCAAGTAGTTTCTTTTCCTTGTTTCATGACAGCTTTGACATTTACCACCTTTGTTCTGTCTACTACTCAAGAATCAAAACCTAGCATTAAACCTTACATATATGTCATTTGAAGATGTATGGTCAGCTTTTGATTGAGGATCTTCATGTCTACTCTAGCATGCATCATTTCTACATATAACTCTCTTTTTTTCTATTTTAATTTTGTAATATATTTCTTTTTTGTCTGACTCTATTTGGATTTGATATGTCAAATCAAATTTAACATTATGTTTATGTTGAATTTAATTCCATTCCTATTCCAAGTTTGTTCCCTGTTGCATAATTGTCAAAAGATACCTTTTTCCCTTGTAATAACATCTTAATTACACCTTACTTAATTTTGATGAAAAATATTTTGTTTTCTCAAAAGGAAAGAAGTAATTTTATGTTTATCTTAACTTCCAAAGGATTTCTACTTTAGCTTAGGAAGATGTGCCAAATGGTTTCATGGATGTCAATAGGGTTAGATAGCTTGGGAAGATGTGTCTAAAGGATTTGTACTTTAGCTTGGAAATAATCTATAGTTATCTTTTTGCTAATATAAGAAAGAATTAAATTATGAAGTGGACACATTTATTTTCTAGCATTCGGTGATATTTTTCGGTTATAAGTATGCATGTTTCTCTTAGTTTTTTTTTTGAATTACCTAGAGAACCAAGCTTCGCTTGTAAACTCTAGGGAAGTATGTGCCTGCCAAACACATACTTCGGGTACTTGTTACAGGGTTGTCAGTATCAGGGCTCGAACTCGTGACATTCGATCACGCAGTCCGGACCATCAACCAACTGCGCCAACCCCGTTGGCTATGTTTCTCTTAGTTTAAGTAAATATTTCCTCCCCTTTTTCTTTTTCTTTGCATAATCATTAGCATATTTTTTCTAGTCTAATAGCGATTCAAGCTAATGTTTGTTTGATAATCTTCCCTTGACATATGTGGCCCATAATTGGAAGTTGGGCATATTTTGTTGTTTTTTGATAGATTTAGTATGTAACTACAACAATGTATTCATATTGCTTTATGAGTTATATGATATCAAATTATGATTTTGGCATGTCCTCTCCCAGACTCAGATCACAAGGCACTGTAAAACTGTTTATGTAATACAATTTTTCAACTTTGGAATATTTTCATTTACATAAGGTGCATATTAATACTATCTTTTTTTACACAACATTTATCTACTATATAAAACAAATACTTGAGCATGGTATTGCATAAAGTACCAAGTATTTGCTCCATATTAACGGATAAATAATATTAAAGAATCGGAACTCAAAAGACAGTGAGTGATAACCAGAGGATAGTGATTGATAAGGTAAGTGGGTAGTTAGTCTACATATGTGTTTGTGTGTACTGTGTTTGTGAGGGTTGTCTGACTGTCTGTAGGTTGAGTTGGGTTTGTGAATATGTTGTGTACTGTGTGCTTATGTGAGTTGTGTGTGAGTTAGCATTGTTATGTTTTGTGTTTGTGAGAGGTTGCAAATTTTGTTGAGTGTGTTGTGCTTTTTTTTATTAGATGTTAGGTGCCTTCATTTGTAAATGCAAGCATAGAAAACATATTAATATACATTTACAGAAATTATATGTTTTGATTATTCCATTATTAAGTATTAATGTGATTATTTACAGAGTTCATATACATGTATTAATAACTATTGTATTCAAGGTTACATAATAGATACTGTTAACTGTCCTTTATATGAAGTATTCTCAAAATAAGTTACTGTTTTTTGTTTCATTTGCAGAAAAAAGATGCATTCAAGCTTTGTACGTACTCGCAACCAGAGAAAGGCTGATACGGAATCTCAGAAGTATAAGTCAAAGCGGAAGTATAATCCAAAGAAAAAGGTTAAGATTCCAACTGGTGCTTGCACCGACAGTGAAGAACCAACAGTCAATGCTAAGAAGCAAGCCATTGTTTGCAATGAAGACAAAGAACAAGAGCCACCTGTTACCCCCTCCGACCCAAATGAAGAAGGACTTCGCTCAGAAAATGAAATCCTTCCTGAACAAACTGATGGTGCTGAGGGAGAAATTGGGAGAGCAAGTGAAGCTGAATCCAGAATTACATCTCGGAAAAGAGGCGGTAGAGGTCTAACAAAAGCAAAAAGACTCCCGTTAAGCAGTCAGGATCGAATTGAAGTTGAGTTCAATGGTATAGGTATACCAATAGGGAAAGGGTCAATGCATTTATCCTCTTTTCTTGGACCGCTTGTGTGGGAACTGGTTCCATACACACTTGATGATTGGAGGAATTTATGTGATGAGTAAAAAGTTGTTTTGTGGCAATCGATTCAGGTATGAGTTAAAAATTGCTTTTGTTGTTTATACATCTGTTTGCAAGTTGCTATATTGCTACGTTGTTACATCACGTATTATAGTTATGGCTGAAAAAAATGTTTGATGCATACATATGGCTGTTGTTTGATTTTAATATCATGTTTTCATGTATTGTTGTAGATTAGATTTAAACTGGAAGAGGATTGGCAAAGAAAGGCTATATTTCAACAAATGGGAGTAATTTGGATAAATTTGAACCAAAAGCTGATAAAGGATTCTTTATTGGTTATTCTAATAGAAGCAAAGCATTTAGAGTTTTTAATTTAAAAACTAATACTATTGAAGAAACTATGCATGTATCTTTTGATGAAAATCTTAAAGATATTGTACAAATAGATGATGAAGAAGATTTTATAAATTTAAATCAATCTAATGAAACTATTAGTGAAATAAATCAACCTAATAAGATATTTAAAATATCAAAAGATCATCCTATAGAAAATGTTTTAGGAAATATTGAATCTGTAGTAAGAACTAGAAATCAATTAAGTAGTATGAGTAATGTAGCCTTTATATCAACAATTGAACCTAAAAATCCAAAGGAAGTATCGTCTGATGATTCCTGGATTCTTGCTATGCAAGAAGAATTGAATCAATTTACCAGAAATGGTGTATGGGAACTTGTTCCTAAACCTGAGGATAAAAGTATAATTAGAACTAAATGGGTTTATAAAAATAAAATGAATGAACTCGGTGAGGTCGTAAGAAATAAAGCTCGTTTAGCCGCGCAAGGTTATTGTCAAGAAGAAGGAATTGACTATGATGAAACCTTTGCCCCCGTAGCAAGATTAGAAGCTATAAGAATTCTACTTGCTTTCGCTAATTATAATAATTTCAAATTGTATCAAATGGATGTTAAAATTGCTTTTCTAAATGGTTTTGTAAAAGAAGATGTTTATGTTGAACAACCTCCACTTTTTGAAGATAATAAATTTCCAAACCATGCATACAAATTAAAGAAAGCTCTATATGGTTTAAAGCAAGATCCTAGAGCCTGGTATGAAAGACTAAGATCTTATTTACTTCCATCTGGTTTTGAAATTGGTAAAGTAGATACAACACTTTTTATTAAAAGAAATAATCAAGATATTCAACTGGTTCAAATATATGTAGATGATATAACCTTTTGATCAACTAATAATATAATGAATAAAGAATTTTAAGATATAATGACTAAATAATTTGAAATGAGTCACATGGGAGAATTAAGTTTCTTCTTAGGGCTTCAAATTAAACAACTAGAAAATGGAATCTTCATAAGTCAAGAAAAATATGCTAAAGACTTAATCAATAAATTTAGTTTAAGCACCTCTAGTGGGAAACCAACTCCAATGTCAACAAATGTAGGTTTAAGTAAAGAAGATAAATCAAAAGATATTGATCAAACTTTATATAGGGGAATGATTGGTTCGCTACTCTATATAACAGCGAGTCGTCCTGATATTATGCATAGTGTTTGTCTCTGTGCAAGATACCAATCACAACCTAAAGAAACTCACTTAAAAGCTGTTAAAAGAATTTTAAGATATGTAAAATACACTTTAGATTATGGTTTATTTTATTCTAAAAATAATACATTTGATTTAATATCATATTGTGATGCTGATTATGCTGGTTGTAAATTAGACCGAAAGAGTACAAGTGGAACTTGTCACTTTCTAGGACATTCACTGGTTTCCTGGTTTAGCAAGAAACAAAATACTGTTTCCTTGTCAACAACTAAAGCAGAGTATATATCTGCTGCTCTGGCCTGTTCACAAGTCATACATATGCAACAAACTTTAAAAGATTTTGGAATTAACATAAGTAAATCACGAATGTATTGTGAAAATACTAGTGCAATAAATCTATCTAAAAATCCAACTCATCATGCTAGAACTAAACATATTGATATAAGACATCATTTTCTTAGAGATAATATAACTAAAGAAATAATAACTCTAGATTATATAAATACTGAAAAACAAATTGCTGATATATTAACTAAACCATTAACCGATCAGAATTTTACTAAATTTAGAAGAGAATTAGGTATTTGTTCAAAATCTGAAATATAAAATAATATAATATAATAATCAATAAAAATTCAAAATAAAAATTACACTTTTTTGAAGAACATGTCGGCATGCCCCATCTCATGATGTCGACATACCCAACAAAAATTTGAAAATTGAATTTCCCTCCAAAGTTAGTTATTTGGTTATTTATCTATTTATTTCGTTTTCTCTCCTCTTTCTTCACTATATTCTCTGTAAATAACTTCTGAAACAATAAAATAATGGCCTCCTCTTCTACTAATGAACCCACTTCACCCATATCTCCTCAATCTGGTCCATTTAAACGAACTACGCACGCTCGAGTGATCAAATTGCAAGAGAAGATGAAAGATATCCTTCAATTGATGACTGGAATTCAAGTAAGTCAACTTAGGATGGCTAGAGAACAACAAAGGCAAGGGAATATTATTAGGAATGTACAAAAATTCCTTATCGATAACCGTACAAATCCTATTAATATTGAAGACTCTTCACAAGCCATGGAATCCGAGGTGGAAGAACCTATGGAAGAACCACAAGAAGACCAAGAGGAAGATCAACCTTTACCTCAACCCGAAGTCCCTATGAATACGGACGAGAGCGTTATTTGCGTTGGTGAGATCCTTGTTGATACCAATGGAAACATAATTGAACAATGTGGAAACTTTTGTCTCCACTACCCCGATTGTTCGATTCTTAAGTCTCCTATAGTTAAGGATCGCCATTAAAGCGTACTTTCATTTTATTCTTTGTTTTAAATTGTTTTGTTTGTTCGTGTTTATGTATGTTCTTATATATGTTGTAATAACAAAAATGTGTTCACTTATACTCATTGTTTCATGCTTGTTCTATACATATTATTTGTTCATACTAATCATTCTTGAATTCTTAAGTAGTTAATAGTTTTTGTTGATGACAAAGGGGAAGAAAGTTATAAAAATATATGTGCTTGGTGTAAGAGGGAGTCATGGAGTAAGGGGGAGTTGTAGTTTTAAGAAGAAGTCACAGAGTAAGGGGGAGTTAAGGGGCGAGTTATGGTATGGTAAGAATGTTTTATAAATAAAGGTTGTCATCATCAAAAAGGGGGAGATTGTTAGGAACTGAGTTGATGATGTTTTGATGACAACAACCTTATATAGTTATTATGATTTACTTTATAAAATATATACTAACATTTCCATATACATATATAGGTATATGTATATATAGGAAGTATATGCAGGTATCATCGAAGACTGATAAGTATAAAGACTCAATCATCAAGATGAAGATTAGAGATTCAAGATTCAAGACTCTAGAGAATCAAGATTTCAAGATCTCAAGATAAGTGTCTAATATGTTGTTAAAACTTCATAATAGCACTCTCATCTTTCTTCCAATTTTCTTTTGGGATGGAACCCAATTTCTATCGAAACCAGCTGCTTACAAACCCACGACAAGTAGCTTACAAACCTATGACAAGTCGCATACAAACCCACGAAAATCAAAATCATTTAAACTACTTTGTACAAGTTCTCGAGTCCTATGAAGGAGCTCTGTAGGAAGGTTCTTGCAATTTCAGTTTGAATAGATTAATCTGTTTTCAAATTGTTTTAGCTTTCAAAATCATGTTTTCAAAAATATTTTCAAACTTTGTTTTAGCCTTGAAATATTCCTCTATTCTGATTTTAAAAAAACTTCTATTTTTAAAAACATCAAAACTTATTCTGATTTTAAATATTACTTATATAATTGACGGTCTATATCAATTATATATATATATATTTAAAATAATGTTTTATATTCATTCTCTATCTCAAAATATTGTTTAAACACTTTACTTTGCTTCAGAGAAGTTTCAACTTGTTTTAAATTCAATTGTCTTTACAAAACAACATCTCTATAATTTTGAACTAAGGGATGTCGACATAAGGGGATACCCCATGTCGACATGGTGACAGTTGGATTCAAAATTCAATTTTCAAAAGAAGTGTCCATTCGTTCAAAAACCTTTCGCCAATGGTTATGACTGTTGTGCATCTATATAAAGGCTTCCAAAACGAATTTTTTTGACAACTACTTTCTTATTTTCTTCACTCTTTCTTCTCCACCATTCCATATCCATAAAACTTCATATTTTCAAGATCGTGCCATCATTCGGCCAAATTTTCAATACGAAATCATTTAGATACTCTCTCTATTTGATTCTCCATCATTCTACTAAAGATCAAAGTGCTATTCAGAGTTATAGGATCAATTTGTATTCAAAAAGTCCATAGAGTCTATCCATTCAAAAAGATTGTTATTAAGAAGTATTAGGGTGATCTTGTGTCCCGTAAATCAAGAGAGTTTACCCCAGACTCGGAGCTAGGAGGGTTCCTCAAGGCCTTAGAAATTGACGGTTGTAATTTGGATATTGGCTTATAAAAATCTTTACAAAGATATTGCCTTAGTGCAGGACTGGATGTAGGAGCACTCCGAACCAGTATAAAATCCGGTGTGTTCTTCCCTTTTACTTGCTTTACTTTACTATTTGCATTTGTTATATGTTCTATGATCATTCTGTGTTAGAATTCTGTTTAGATTTGTGTTGAAATTTTAATTTAGTCATATAGTTCATATATTCTTTAAAACACTATTCAACCCCCCTCTAGTGTTATTTCTGCCTTAAGATCCTTAATCTGCATCCCTAACAATTGGTATCAGAGCATCGGTTTTCATTGTTTTCATAATCTGAAACTTGAAAAATATAAAAATGGCATTTTTGGAAAATTGTGTTAAAACTGTTTTGAATCTATGCATTTCATCAAAGTATCATAAGTATGCATATAGTTATTTTGAAAAATCAAGTTATCTACCAAATTGGTGTGTTATGCAGGGACAGACATGTTATATGGCTTTTGACGAATCAACACCCAATGGACAAACTGTGCAAATTGAGAAAGATAAATGGATACTTGATAGTGGCTGTTCGAGGCACATGACTGGAAATCCCGAGATACTCAAGGACGTTACTTATCAAGATGGTGGATTAGTCAATTTTGGTGACAACTCTAAAGGATATGTGGTTGACGTCGGCAATGTCGGTAACTCTAAAACTTTACTTATTTCTGATGTTTTATTAGTTAGGAACTTAAAACATAATCTGCTTAGTATAAGTCAACTTTGCGTTAAAGGTTTTAAAATTAAATTTGGAAAAGATAAATGTCACATTGAAGATGATAAGTCTAATATAATTTTTGAAGGTATTATGAAGAAAAATATTTATATCCTTAGTATGAAAATTTCAAATGATAATCTATGTCTTTTGGCTAATACAAGTGACCCTTCGATTTGGCATAAAAGATTTGGCCACTTGAATATCAAATTATTATCTAGGATATCAAAATTTGACTTAGTTAGAGGTCTACCCAAGTTAAACTTTAAAGTAGATAGTATTTGTGATGCTCGTCAATTAGGAAAACTTAAGAAAAGTTCATTTAAATTAAAAGTTGCTATTTCTACCTCTAGTCCTCTAGAATTACTTCATTTAGAATTATTTGGTCCATCTCAGGTTAATCAATTAACCATAGTAAATATGTTTTTGTTATAGTAGATGATTATTCAAGATATACTTGGACAATCTTTTTAAAACATAAAAGTGATGCTTTTGAAATATTTAAAAACTTTTCTAAAATAATTCAAAAACAACCTTCTTTCAAAATTAAAACTATTCGAAGTGATCACGGTAGTGAATTTTAAAATGAAAATTTTGAGAATTTCTGTACTCAAAAGGGTATTACTCACAACTTTTCATTTCTAAGAACTCCACAACAAAACGGAGTAGTAGAACGTAAGAATAGAACGATTCAAGAGTTTGCTCGTACAATGCTTTCTGATAGTAATTTTCCTAAACATTTTTGGGCTGAAGCAGTTGCTACAGCTTGTTATATATTAAATAGAATTTTAATTAGACCATTAATAAATAAAACTCCATATGAATTACTTTATAATAAAAAACCTATAGTTGCTTATTTTAAAGTCTTTGGGAGTAAATGTTTTATACTTAATACAAAAGATACTTTAGATAAATTTGAACCAAAAGCTGATAAAGGATTCTTTATTGGTTATTCTAATAGAAGCAAAGCATTTAGATTTTTTAATTTAAAAACTAATACTATTGAAGAAACTATGCATGTATCTTTTGATGAAAATTTTAAAGATATTGTACAAATAGATGATGAAGAAGATTTTATAAATTTAAATCAATCTAATGAAATTATTAGTGAAATAAATCAACCTAATAAGAGATTTAAAATATCAAAAGATCATCCTATAGAAAATGTTTTAGGAAATATTGAATCTGTAGTAAGAACTAGAAATCAATTAAGTAGTATGAGTAATGTAGACTTTATATCAACAATTGAACCTAAAAATCCACAGGAAGCATCGTCTGATGATTCATGGATTCTTGCTATGCAAGATGAATTGAATCAATTTACCAGAAATGATGTATGGGAACTTGTTCCTAAACCTGAGGATAAAAGTATAATTGGAACTAAATGGGTTTATAAAAATAAAATGAATGAACTCGGTGAGGTCGTAAGAAATAAAGCTCGTTTAGCCGCGCAAGTTATTGTCAAGAAGAAGGAATTGACTATGATGAAACCTTTTCCCCGTACCAAGATTAGAAGCTATAAGAATTCTACATACTTTCGCTAATTATAATAATTTCAAATTATATCAAATGGATGTTAAAAGTGCTTTTCTAAATGGTTTTGTAAAAGAAGATGTTTATGTTGAACAACCTCCACTTTTTGAAGATAATAAATTTCCAAACCATGTATACAAGTTAAAGAAAGCTCTATATGGTCTAAAGCAAGCTCCTAGAGCCTGATATGAAAGACTAAGATCTTATTTACTTCAATCTGGTTTTGAAATTGGTAAAGTAGATACAACACTTTTTATTAAAAGAAATAATCAAGATATTCAACTGGTTCAAATATACGTAGATGATATATGTAACATCCCGCCTTTTCGCACACTTTAAACCGACACACGTGTCAATTCAAAGCATACGCAAGGGCGGATTGTTATGGGGTAAATAAGAAAAATAGAGAAGAAATAAAACGAAAAAAAAGAATCTCACAGCGGAAGGATAAAATATAATAACAAATATACAGATCATAAACAGTTTACAAAAGCTTGATTCTTCTTTTACATTAAATATCAGAGTTACACATACCAATATAAGAAATGCAGCGGAATAGAAAGAGTGTGGTGTAATACTATATATAAAATAATACTGATTCTTCGTCTTCGTCCTCCAAAGCTAAAATCTGCTATCCTGAAACGCTCGGACTGACCCGAGCGAATTTGAAAAGACAAAAACACTCGAGTCAGACTAGAATATCTTATGTGAGTTAAATAAACAGAAATAAATATGAGTACAGTAACTCAAGAGATGTTTGGGATTTACATCTCCTAAGGATCCGTTAAACTATTTACTATGTAGTATATTGCGCTATTATAATAGTGTCTATTTATAAAATAAACTTACTTTTAAATAGCGTTAAGGCTTTACATTTTCCACCTTAACACGTAAAATGCCAATAGTCTATACAGTACCGTAATACCTCCTGATCGGGAGGCTACCAGAGGATACTCCATAAGTACGACACAAATAGAAACTCGTAGTAAAGGCTCGATATGGTAGGTGACACGACACAACTAGGCAATGCCAGGGTAGATATACCAATTGCTATCCAGGCTGGTGGAAACGCGTAGCCGCAGTTACCGCCCACCTCGGACTAACTCCCCAAAATCAAAATATAGAAGTGGCCACTGAATCAATCCAAGTCAAAATATAATATCGAAGAGGAGCGTCCGATCAGAGGAATGACCTCATTGGCCTGAGAATCGCTCCTGTTTTAGCCACCTTATGCCAACTCACGGGAGTTGGGTCCACGTATTTACCTTACAAGAACGTCGCCACAACCTACTTCATTCTGGAATCTCCACCGCGTACACGGTTAGTCAAAGTGGTTTTCGGTATCGACAGAGAGTATGTCCATATCCGATCCCGGTCTCTTTGCCAACCCATCGTTATTATAACACCGCGGTTATTTAAAAATAGTTTATACTTTAAAACCAGAACATAATCCCTTTCAAAACCATAATATTACGATATCAATTTTTCTTTAAAAACACAAATAATTTATCTTCATATTATTTTATAAAAGCCCAAATCAATGATATCGTTTCCCACATAAAATTTTCCTTTCCAAAAATTATGTCACTTTTTATTATTTAATATCCCATGTAACCAATATTTTGTTTGTAACTTTCAACATAATTCTTCGAAAATCCATAGTATTTTAAAACCATTATTTTCAAAACTAAATGGTTTGGATATTCAACGGTATGAGAATTAAAAAGGTTTAACTTTACTGTTGTTTTATAAAGAATAAATTACATGGCTTTCCAAATATTTCTTCTTTTAAAGTTAAACCAAAATCCAAAATATTACTTCAAGTCCCAAAACCATTTCAATTTTATATATATATTTATATCCATTTTTGAGCATTAATATTTCAACTAAAGTTGGATTTTTATCCTTTCAAAATCAATATTCTATTAATTAATCTTGACCATTCACATAAAATCCATAATTAATAAAACTTCAATTTCTAGTAAAATATATATATATATATATATATATTTCCAAATTCGATTTTTACTAGAATATTCATTTCAAAATATTTTGGGAAAAATCCAATTATAAATATCATATCTTTAAAATTTCCAACTTAATATTTAAATATAGGATATAAATCATCAAACTCCATTTTCTTATTTTTCTTCCATTTTTAATAAAGAAATTTATTCACCTTTTTATTTCAAAATTTCAACTTCATATGCATATAAATATGGAAGAAAACATTTATTCAGTATAAAAATTTAAGATTTTTATAAACCGTATTCCATCCAAACCATAGAAATCACATTAAAAATAGTTATATATATACCGCGGTGCCTGTATATAATTTTCTATCCTATGGTCAAGTGATACGGATATTTATCATTTCAATCCGCAATTTAAAAAAAATAAAACTTTGCGGTTTTATCATTTCAAACCACAATCCCGAATGAAATGTAAAATGTATGCTAACTTGCAGTTTAATGATATCAAATAAAACATCCATTCAATAACACATCCATCATCCAATCACAAACATCAAGCAATATCAATCAACAACAATATATGTTTGGTAATATACAACAGGTAATAATTGGCAGTTTTATTTCAAATTATATTTATCAACTATTAATCTAACAATTTATATTCAGTGATAATTGACATAACTGTTAACTAGCAGTTCATATGCAAACAATAATTTCTAACAGCCAATTAACACGCAATAAAACAATTAAATTAACAGTCAAATTCAATAAAATGCAATTCCACAGATATGAATGAAATAACATGCCAAAAGCTCATAAATAAATTTCTATTCATTTCTAAAATTTATTTAACAAACATAAAAGCTTCTAGTAGTTGTGAGTGGGTTAAAACACTCACCTTTGGAATTTAAATCGAATTTAAATTCGATTTAAACCCAAAAATTCACCCGTCTCAGAATTCGTCCAAACCAGCGTCATCAGGTCCGGAATTAAATTACGATCCTAACAAAAAAAATTTCGTGTGAATCCGACTTCGTATGAGAAAGTTATGGCGAAAAATGGTGATTGAATTCAAAATTAAATATAAATAAAGTGACACACATTTAATAAATAACTTGCCACGTTCACAAACCACGTGCTTCCTCAACCTGTACGCGACCTTCCCCAGCTCCTCCCAGACACGCAACAGAGAACACGAACCCATACTTCATCAACCCAAATCGAAAATTCCCGCCAATCCAACCGTTGAAACTCGAAACAAACCACATAGATGCGATCCCCTCGGTTCCCTCTCCAAAACCCAGAAACCGTTTTCCGATCCGACGAAGTTTTGCGCGACGATGATGAATGGTTTTGGGGCTGTTTGAATTTATTCTGGATGAACGACAGCTCCAATTGAGAAACGAATTTCACCAGTAGATTACGCGTATCGAAAACATCAACATATATTTTTTCTGGAATTTTCTGAAATTTTTGAGTTTTGACTTTTGATTTTTGAACTGTGAATAGATCTGGAATTGGATCTGAGATGTATACATTTGGGGAAGAGAAAAGAGTGTAGACATGAACGTACAGCAAATGAAAAAGAAAGGAGCTAGGGTTTATAGCTGTATACTTATAGATAGGCTAGAGGTAGGGTAGTTAGACTGGATACGCGAACGTGCGTGACAAACCATGGTCCAAAAAGCCCGCTATGCCTCCGGAGTCGAATTTGTTAAAACTATATATCCAAATAGGTGTTTTAAAATATTCTGAACGCGATGGAAAAAGTTTCGCGACCAAATTCGATCGTATGAAGAAGTTATGCTAAAAAACAAAAATTTCACATTGATTTCAAAATGCGTAAATTTCAAGGCGTTTCGAGTCCGTGCGATCAAACGACAAGTCCGATCGCTACGAAAATTGAAACATTATTATAATTCAACTTTACGGATCCGATGAAACTGGTTTCGTCGAAATCCGAGTCCGTGACAAAAATGGCTATTTTTAATATTTATTAAATAAATTAAATAAATCATAAAAACAAACTTTATTTTTCAACTTCTATTATTAGCCAATTTCATTACTAAGATAATTCAATCAGTTCCAATTGATTTAACACGCTTGAATTTGAATTAAAATGTATAAGTATATTAATTTGCAGCGTTAATATCCGCACTTTCTTATTATTAGGAAATTTAAAATTTTATTCTAAAACCCAATTATTAAAACTTATACCCTTATACTCTCAACAAAATCTAACTAAATAAATAATTGGATTTCCATTTCAACTCATTATCTTGATTGCAATTAGCCTTTTTACCATAATTAAATTCCAAATTATTAATAACCCTTATTTTTCTTAACTATTTATTAATTCCAATCCAATTGAATTCAACACTATAAATTTGATTAATTTATTATATTCACTTCCTTTCTATTATTCAAAGTTATTGTTGTAAATACGACGAATATTAACATTAGTTTAAGATTTCACTCAATGTTTACAAATTCCATTTCCATTTAATAACGTAATATTTTACGTTCAATTCTATTTCATTTGTCGTAAATACCACTTGTTGAATTAAATACTCAAATCATAAATAAATCTTGCTTCTAAAGTTATACCAACAATGGTCCAGTTAAATTTGAATTAGTTTTACCTTTATTTTATGAAATTAACTATTGCAATAAATCCAAATTTATAAAGAAGGTTAGATTCCTATACTACTTCTTTGGTCTCAATTAACCTTTTATGGCGAGTATGAATTTCAATGTATAATTTAAACTTTTATATCCATTAAATTTTTTTACTAACATTCAATATCTACATATTCTAGCTAAATTTCAACTAACATATAAATTAGCTATTCCAACTTCCATTAATTTCGATTATCATACTATAGAAATTAAATTCCCTTAACCACATAAATAAAAGTTGATCCCCATCTATTTACATTATATCACGTTTGTATAAATTTATTCAATGGTCACTTTTAATTAATAACTATCCATTTTCCAATCCAAATGTAAATCTTCCACCTTTGAATTCTTATATTAAATGGAATTTAATATTTACTGATTCAACATTTATATGTCTCTAAAAATTAGCTCCAACCAAATGTGACAATTTACATTTCATTTCTATGCAATATATACTCATCTTATTCCATTTATTTGGTTACTGCATTGAAATCTATTTGTTAACCAATCAAATTCTCATTTTATTGAACCTTGGTCAATTCCACACGTTAATTTTACTTAAAGTCTCAATCAATTAATTTACCTCGGTTTCATTACCTTATTACCTTATATGCATAATTGACATTGTTATATCTTCCATTACATCAATAATTTACCATTTCATCTTACCATTTATTTACGTATCCTTTTATTGCACTGATTGAAATAAATTCACTTATTAAATTCCCAATTCCACCCTTCTATTCAAACCAAGTATCATGCTATACGTTGGTTACACAGAAAAAAAAAATCAACTTTTTATCGTTATCAATTAAACATACATTAATTGCACAAATTAAAGGAATTAATTGCCATTTATCCAATTAAATTCTTCATACATCAATCTATTTCATCTAAATCCTTACCTATGAATATTGCAACCTTTAATTCCATTAAATACCAATTAACCCAAATTATTTCATTTATTCTAAGTCATATCACTAAAATAATTCATCATAATAAACTTAAAATCTATACGTTTATTGATTTATTTCTATTTGTCTTATGTTAAATTCTAAATTTAGTAAGACAACCTAAAGTACTCCATTCAATCGACAGTCCCTTTCAATTGTTAATACGTACTTAAATTTCTACAGTTGCCTTCCATCTGCACTTCCGTTACTATGATAAAATTTAGTAACGTTTATGCCATCAATCCATCATAATTACTTACCCTTAATTGAGTTTGATTTCCAAATAAATTTGCTGACCCTTAATTAGCCAATTTATAAAAGTTTGTCATCATACCTATAGTTCTACGCTTATGCTATGTCTTAAATTTCAATAAATTTATAAATTTTGAGATGTTCATTAGGGTTTACAAATTTATTGACTTGCAATAACAGGGTTTCTTAATCTATTCAATTTATCGTTCACAATCTTTTATTGCATTAAATTGGTTTAATATTCCCATATTAAATTTTATGTCCAGGTAAGAATTTTTCTTTCTTTCTCTACTTAATTCATTTGAATTTTATTCAAATGTCTTTAAATAGGTTTCTAAGTCACTTCTATATAATTTATTCTAGCCTTCATTTTAATATTTATCTACCACCTTTATTCTTTCAACTAAAATAAATTACAAAAATCCTATTAAACAAACAATTTTAAATGGTCGAACTTTACGGGTCGTTACACTCTCCCCACTCAAAACTTTTCGTCCCCGAAAAGGAAAAGGAAGGGAGAAGGAAGAATAAAACAGTATATCTAATTTCAAATATTAACTTATAACAATAATTTACTAAATTAATTTCCTTTAATGAGATACACTTGTTTTATAATCATTATGTCTTTTAATACTTGAATTATTAAAGTTGGAAAAATATCTTTAACAAAATTCTAAGTCCAAAATTTACGAAAAATTTGGCAGAGTCTCCTTTGTACGGAGGGACTCTGGAGAAAATATAATATCCAAATATACAAATATATTACATATATATCCAAAATAAAATATCCCACACGGGAAAATATATAAATAGCGCTTTAATCGTAATCCGAAAACGTACCTATTTGTCGGGCAAAACGCTTATTATTTTGGAACCAAAAGCAGTAGCAGTTGCTTCCAACCCCTGTATTCACTTATATAATCTAAAAGTTAAATATCTATATTACAGTGAAATGTTTGGGTAGATTCAATCATTCATATCCAAATCAAATGCAACAACCATACATTTTAACAAACAGCACACACCACAAACAACAATCATTCAATCAACAACCATTAGTTGTTCGGGTTCAAATTCTGAAATTGTACGAACGAAGAATAACTATCAAGTACATCCGTTGCTCAACAGCCTTAGATGGAACAAAGATAGATTATTTGTTCATCCAACAACTCCACAATTCCTTACCCAACAAACATACATCAACCAAACAATTCAAATCAACACCAAAATAGCTTATTATACATTTATTTCATAATTCAGTGTTTGATTTTCATTCCTTCATTTATGGAAGAATTTCTTTATTTCTTACAAGTTTTATTTTCCAATTATCCCAAAATTCATTATATTTGTATTTCCTTTTATTACTTAAGTTTCCTTTTATTACCTAAGTTTATAAAATAAATTCTCATTAATAACAACAAATATTTGAATATCTTCATTTCCTTACTCTTCACTTGTAAGATTTCCCTTAAATTCTTAATCTGCTAATCATTCATTCTTATAAGTGGAAGTTTTTTTTTTTATCCATTAACTATGAATTGCATTCATTTAATTTTTCCTACTTTCCATTATATTAGAATAGGGAAGATTAAAACATACTTAAGTCAATAATCATACAATCAATTCTTATTTTGAATTTCATTTTATATACTTAGGTTCATATCATCTATTAATAATTCTGAACCCTTTTCCAGTAAAATTTCAATTATAACCTAAGTTTATACCATTAAATTCTTATTATAACAGTAATTTATTGAATACTTCATTTTTCCTAAATTCCTACTTGTAAAATATTCAATTCCAGTTTCTCATTTAACACTTCAACTTTTATATTTGGGTAAGTTATTTATGTTAAGGAAATTGCAATTGAACTTATACAAGTTTAATCTCCATTCTTTTAATTAAATTTAATGTTTATCCATATTACCCTTTGTCTCATATGTATGCAAATTCCTCTTTATAGCTTTGCAATTATTCTCTTATTTCAATTAGAGGTTTCAATTCATTTATTACTTAACTTTTATTTCACTAACAAATTTTAAACAATTAATTAACGGAAAAATTTAGACTTAAATACCGGGTTAAATTTCAATTTGTTTCAAAATAATAGATAAATAAGTTCTTACATCTCAATATCTCTAATTATAGTTAGAGCAATAAAAGAAATTTTTTTTTAGAAAATTTCAAAATTAATCTGTAGTAGAATTCACTACAGTAGCCTTTCCCCTTCGAAACCCGAAAATGAAAGTCGATGATGCGGCCGCCATCACCGAAATTATTTTCCAGCGACAGAGAGGAAAGTACAAAATTTATTCTCTCCAAAATCTTCTTTAAAACAATTCTTCCAAATTATACTAAATATTTATATAAGAAAATACTTATAAACCAAATCATTATATTTCATAAATCCTTTGAAAGCAGATTTTCAAAATCCCGGACTTAAGTTCTAAAATCTCCAATTTGATTTATCATAATTTCAACTTAGCTTCAGTTATTATAGATATTTTTATTTTCTAACACCCAATCTATAGCAACCAAATATATATATATATATATATATCTTAAAAAAACTATTTTTTATATATAGAAAATATAATAGGCAAAATTATTTCATTCACCTATATTAAAAACAAATATTATGTCGGTCTGTCCTATTAAGTGTTTAGAAATCCCTATTGATGACATAGCGTCCCATGCATCAACCAGAATTTATAAATACAAAGCGGAACAGATTAACACAATATAAAAATCTTTTTATAACACTAACAAGTACGCTCTCTCATATATATACGCTCAGTGACTCCCATAGGATATTACTACCCTATTAACAAAGAGTCAAACCCCACAAAGCCAAGGTTTATCGCTAAACCAAAGCTCTGATACCATCTGTAACATCCCGCCTTTTCGCACACTTTAAACCGACACACGTGCCAATTCAAAGCATACGCAAGGGCGGATTGTTATGGGGTAAATAAGAAAAATAGAGAAGAAATAAAACGAAAAAAAAGAATCTCACAGCGGAAGGATAAAATATAATAACAAATATACAGATCATAAACAGTTTACAAAAGCTTGATTCTTCTTTTACATTAAATATCAGAGTTACACATACCAATATAAGAAATGCAGCGGAATAGAAAGAGTGTGGTGTAATACTATATATAAAATAATATTATTCTTCGTCTTCGTCCTCCAAAGCTAAAATCTGCTATCCTGAAACGCTCGGACTGACCCGAGCGAATTTGAAAAGACAAAAACACTCGAGTCAGACTAGAATATCTTATGTGAGTTAAATAAACAGAAATAAATATGAGTACAGTAACTCAAGAGATGTTCGGGATTTACATCTCCTAAGGATCCGTTAAACTATTTACTATGTAGTATATTGCGCTATTATAATAGTGTCTATTTATAAAATAAACTTACTTTTAAATAGCGTTAAGGCTTTACATTTTCCACCTTAACACGTAAAATGCCAATAGTCTATACAGTACCGTAATACCTCCTGATCGGGAGGCTACCAGAGGATACTCCATAGGTACGACACAAATAGAAACTCGTAGTAAAGGCTCGATATGGTAGGTGACACGGCACAACTAGGCAATGCCAGGGTAGATATACCAATTGCTATCCAGGCTGGTGGAAACGCGTAGCCGCAGTTACCGCCCACCTCGGACTAACTCCCCAAAATCAAAATATAGAAGTGGCCACTGAATCAATCCAAGTCAAAATATAATATCGAAGAGGAGCGTCCGATCAGAGGAATGACCTCATTGGCCTGAGAATCGCTCCTGTTTTAGCCACCTTATGCCAACTCACGGGAGTTGGGTCCACGTATTTACCTTACAAGAACGTCGCCACCACCTACTTCATTCTGGAATCTCCACCGCGTACACGGTTAGTCAAAGTGGTTTTCGGTATCGACAGAGAGTATGTCCATATCCGATCCCGGTCTCTTTGCCAACCCATCGTTATTATAACACCGCGGTTATTTAAAAATAGTTTATACTTTAAAACCAGAACATAATCCCTTTCAAAACCATAATATTACGATATCAATTTTTCTTTAAAAACACAAATAATTTATCTTCATATTATTTTATAAAAGCCCAAATCAATGATATCGTTTCCCACATAAAATTTTCCTTTCCAAAAATTATGTCACTTTTTATTATTTAATATCCCATGTAACCAATATTTTGTTTGTAACTTTCAACATAATTCTTCGAAAATCCATAGTATTTTAAAACCATTATTTTCAAAACTAAATGGTTTGGATATTCAACGGTATGAGAATTAAAAAGGTTTAACTTTACTGTTGTTTTATAAAGAATAAATTACATGGCTTTCCAAATATTTCTTCTTTTAAAGTTAAACCAAAATCCAAAATATTACTTCAAGTCCCAAAACCATTTCAATTTTATATATATATTTATATCCATTTTTGAGCATTAATATTTCAACTAAAGTTGGATTTTTATCCTTTCAAAATCAATATTCTATTAATTAATCTTGACCATTCACATAAAATCCATAATTAATAAGACTTCAATTTCTAGTAAAATATATATATATATATATATTTCCAAATTCGATTTTTACTAGAATATTCATTTCAAAATATTTTGGGAAAAATCCAATTATAAATATCATATCTTTAAAATTTCCAACTTAATATTTAAATATAGGATATAAATCATCAAACTCCATTTTCTTAATTTTCTTCCATTTTTAATAAAGAAATTTATTCACCTTTTTATTTCAAAATTTCAACTTCATATGCATATAAATATGGAAGAAAACATTTATTCAGTATAAAAATTTAAGATTTTTATAAACCGTATTCCATCCAAACCATAGAAATCACATTAAAAATAGTTATATATATACCGCGGTGCCTGTATATAATTTTCTATCCTATGGTCAAGTGATACGGATATTTATCATTTCAATCCGCAATTTAAAAAAAATAAAACTTTGCGGTTTTATCATTTCAAACCACAATCCCGAATGAAATGTAAAATGTATGCTAACTTGCAGTTTAATGATATCAAATAAAACATCCATTCAATAACACATCCATCATCCAATCACAAACATCAAGCAATATCAATCAACAACAATATATGTTTGGTAATATACAACAGGTAATAATTGGCAGTTTTATTTCAAATTATATTTATCAACTATTAATCTAACAATTTATATTCAGTGATAATTGACATAACTGTTAACTAGCAGTTCATATGCAAACAATAATTTCTAACAGCCAATTAACACGCAATAAAACAATTAAATTAACAGTCAAATTCAATAAAATGCAATTCCACAGATATGAATGAAATAACATGCCAAAAGCTCATAAATAAATTTCTATTCATTTCTAAAATTTATTTAACAAACATAAAAGCTTCTAGTAGTTGTGAGTGGGTTAAAACACTCACCTTTGGAATTTAAATCGAATTTAAATTCGATTTAAACCCAAAAATTCACCCGTCTCAGAATTCGTCCAAACCAGCGTCATCAGGTCCGGAATTAAATTACGATCCTAACAAAAAAAATTTCGTGTGAATCCGACTTCGTATGAGAAAGTTATGGCGAAAAATGGTGATTGAATTCAAAATTAAATATAAATAAAGTGACACACATTTAATAAATAACTTGCCACGTTCACAAACCACGTGCTTCCTCAACCTGTACGCGACCTTCCCCAGCTCCTCCCAGACACGCAACAGAGAACACGAACCCATACTTCATCAACCCAAATCGAAAATTCCCGCCAATCCAACCGTTGAAACTCGAAACAAACCACATAGATGCGATCCCCTCGGTTCCCTCTCCAAAACCCAGAAACCGTTTTCCGATCCGACGAAGTTTTGCGCGACGATGATGAATGGTTTTGGGGCTGTTTGAATTTATTCTGGATGAACGACAGCTCCAATTGAGAAACGAATTTCACCAGTAGATTACGCGTATCGAAAACATCAACATATATTTTTTCTGGAATTTTCTGAAATTTTTGAGTTTTGACTTTTGATTTTTGAACTGTGAATAGATCTGGAATTGGATCTGAGATGTATACATTTGGGGAAGAGAAAAGAGTGTAGACATGAACGTACAGCAAATGAAAAAGAAAGGAGCTAGGGTTTATAGCTGTATACTTATAGATAGGCTAGAGGTAGGGTAGTTAGACTGGATACGCGAACGTGCGTGACAAACCATGGTCCAAAAAGCCCGCTATGCCTCCGGAGTCGAATTTGTTAAAACTATATATCCAAATAGGTGTTTTAAAATATTCTGAACGCGATGGAAAAAGTTTCGCGACCAAATTCGATCGTATGAAGAAGTTATGCTAAAAAACAAAAATTTCACATTGATTTCAAAATGCGTAAATTTCAAGGCGTTTCGAGTCCGTGCGATCAAACGACAAGTCCGATCGCTACGAAAATTGAAACATTATTATAATTCAACTTTACGGATCCGATGAAACTGGTTTCGTCGAAATCCGAGTCCGTGACAAAAATGGCTATTTTTAATATTTATTAAATAAATTAAATAAATCATAAAAACAAACTTTATTTTTCAACTTCTATTATTAGCCAATTTCATTACTAAGATAATTCAATCAGTTCCAATTGATTTAACACGCTTGAATTTGAATTAAAATGTATAAGTATATTAATTTGCAGCGTTAATATCCGCACTTTCTTATTATTAGGAAATTTAAAATTTTATTCTAAAACCCAATTATTAAAACTTATACCCTTATACTCTCAACAAAATCTAACTAAATAAATAATTGGATTTCCATTTCAACTCATTATCTTGATTGCAATTAGCCTTTTTACCATAATTAAATTCCAAATTATTAATAACCCTTATTTTTCTTAACTATTTATTAATTCCAATCCAATTGAATTCAACACTATAAATTTGATTAATTTATTATATTCACTTCCTTTCTATTATTCAAAGTTATTGTTGTAAATACGACGAATATTAACATTAGTTTAAGATTTCACTCAATGTTTACAAATTCCATTTCCATTTAATAACGTAATATTTTACGTTCAATTCTATTTCATTTGTCGTAAATACCACTTGTTGAATTAAATACTCAAATCATAAATAAATCTTGCTTCTAAAGTTATACCAACAATGGTCCAGTTAAATTTGAATTAGTTTTACCTTTATTTTATGAAATTAACTATTGCAATAAATCCAAATTTATAAAGAAGGTTAGATTCCTATACTACTTCTTTGGTCTCAATTAACCTTTTATGGCGAGTATGAATTTCAATGTATAATTTAAACTTTTATATCCATTAAATTTTTTTACTAACATTCAATATCTACATATTCTAGCTAAATTTCAACTAACATATAAATTAGCTATTCCAACTTCCATTAATTTCGATTATCATACTATAGAAATTAAATTCCCTTAACCACATAAATAAAAGTTGATCCCCATCTATTTACATTATATCACGTTTGTATAAATTTATTCAATGGTCACTTTTAATTAATAACTATCCATTTTCCAATCCAAATGTAAATCTTCCACCTTTGAATTCTTATATTAAATGGAATTTAATATTTACTGATTCAACGTTTATATGTTTCTAAAAATTAGCTCCAACCAAATGTGACAATTTACATTTCATTTCTATGCAATATATACTCATCTTATTCCATTTATTTGGTTACTGCATTGAAATCTATTTATTAACCAATCAAATTCTCATTTTATTGAACCTTGGTCAATTCCACACGTTAATTTTACTTAAAGTCTCAATCAATTAATTTACCTCGGTTTCATTACCTTATTACCTTATATGCATAATTGACATTGTTATATCTTCCATTACATCAATAATTTACCATTTCATCTTACCATTTATTTACGTATCCTTTTATTGCACTGATTGAAATAAATTCACTTATTAAATTCCCAATTCCACCCTTCTATTCAAACCAAGTATCATGCTATACGTTGGTTACACAGAAAAAAAAAATCAACTTTTTATCGTTATCAATTAAACATACATTAATTGCACAAATTAAAGGAATTAATTGCCATTTATCCAATTAAATTCTTCATACATCAATCTATTTCATCTAAATCCTTACCTATGAATATTGCAACCTTTAATTCCATTAAATACCAATTAACCCAAATTATTTCATTTATTCTAAGTCATATCACTAAAATAATTCATCATAATAAACTTAAAATCTATACGTTTATTGATTTATTTCTATTTGTCTTATGTTAAATTCTAAATTTAGTAAGACAACCTAAAGTACTCCATTCAATCGACAGTCCCTTTCAATTGTTAATACGTACTTAAATTTCTACAGTTGCCTTCCATCTGCACTTCCGTTACTATGATAAAATTTAGTAACGTTTATGCCATCAATCCATCATAATTACTTACCCTTAATTGAGTTTGATTTCCAAATAAATTTGCTGACCCTTAATTAGCCAATTTATAAAAGTTTGTCATCATACCTATAGTTCTACGCTTATGCTATGTCTTAAATTTCAATAAATTTATAAATTTTGAGATGTTCATTGGGGTTTACAAATTTATTGACTTTCAATAACAGGGTTTCTTAATCTATTCAATTTATCGTTCACAATCTTTTATTGCATTAAATTGGTTTAATATTCCCATATTAAATTTTATGTCCAGGTAAGAATTTTTCTTTCTTTCTCTACTTAATTCATTTGAATTTTATTCAAATGTCTTTAAATAGGTTTCTAAGTCACTTCTATATAATTTATTCTAGCCTTCATTTTAATATTTATCTACCACCTTTATTCTTTCAACTAAAATAAATTACAAAAATCCTATTAAACAAACAATTTTAAATGGTCGAACTTTACGGGTCGTTACAATATAATCTTTGGATCAACTAATAACATAATGAATAAAGAATTTTCAGATATAATGACTAAATAATTTGAAATGAGTCACATGGGAGAATTAAGTTTCTTCTTAGGGCTTCAAATTGAACAACTAGAAAATGGAATCTTCATAAGTCAAGAAAAATATGCTAAAGCCTTAATCAATAAATTTGGTTTAAGCACCTCTAGTGGGAAACCAACTCCAATGTCAACAAATATAGGTTTAAGTAAAGAAGATAAATCAAAAGATATTGATCAAACTTTATATAGGGGAATGATTGGTTCGCTACTCTATATAACAGTGAGTCGTCCTGATATTATGCATAGTGTTTGTCTCTGTGCAAGATACCAATCACAACCTAAAGAAACTCACTTAAAAGCTGTTAAAGGAATTTTAAGATATGTAAAATACACTTTAGATTATGGTTTATTTTATTCTAAAAATAATACTTTTGATTTAATATCATATTGTGATGCTGATTATGCTGGTTGTAAATTAGACCAAAAGAGTACAAGTGGAACTTGTCACTTTCTAGGACATTCACTGGTTTCCTGGTTCAGCAAGAAACAAAATACTGTTTCCTTGTCAACAACTGAAGCAGAGTATATATCTGCTGCTCTGGCCTGTTCACAAGTCATACATATGCAACAAACTTTAAAAGATTTTGGAATTAACATAAGTAAATCACGAATGTATTGTGATAATACTAGTGCAATAAATCTATCTAAAAATCCAACTCATCATGCTAGAACTAAAAATATTGATATAAGACATCATTTTCTTAGAGATAATATAACTAAAGAAATAATAACTCTAGATTATATAAATACTGAAAAACAAATTGCTGATATATTAACTAAACCATTAACCGAACAGAATTTTACTAAATTTAGAAGAGAATTAGGTATTTGTTCAAAATCTGAAATATAAAATAATATAATATAATAATCAATAAAAATTCAAAATAAAAATTACACTTTTTTGAAGAACATGTCGACATGCCCCATCTCATGATGTCGACATACCCAACAAAAATTTGAAAATTGAATTTCCCTCCAAAGTTAGTTATTTGGTTATTTATCTATTTATTTCGTTTTCTCTCCTCTTTCTTCACTATATTCTCTGTAAATAACTTCTGAAACAATAAAATAATGGCCTCCTCTTCTACTAATGAACCCACTTCACCCACATCTCCTCATTCTGGTCCATTTCAACGAACTACGCACGCTCGAGTGATCAAATTGCAAGAGAAGATGAAAGATATCCTTCAATTGATGACTGAAATTCAAGTAAGTCAACTTAGGATGGCTAGAGAACAACAAAGGCAAGGGAATATTATTAGGAATGTACAAAAATTCCTTATGGATAACCGTACAAATCCTATTAATAATGAAGACTCTTCACAAGCCATGGAATCCGAGGAAGAAGAACCTATGGAAGAACCACAAGAAAACCAAGAGGAAGATCAACCTTTACCTCAACCCGAAGTCCCTATGAATACGGACGAGAGCGTTATTTGCGTTGGTGAGATCCTGTTGATAATAATGGAATCATAATTGAACAACATGTAAACTTTTGTCTCCACTACCCCGATTGTTCGATTCTTAAGTCTCCTATAGTTAAGGATCGCCATTAAAGCATACTTTCATTTTATTCTTTGTTTTAAATTGTTTTGTTTGTTCGTGTTTATGTATGTTCTTATATATGTTGTAATAACAAAAATGTGTTCACTTATACTCATTGTTTCATGCTTGTTCTATACATATTATTTGTTTATACTAATCATTCTTGAATTCTTAAGTAGTTAATAGTTTTTGTTAATGACAAAGGGGGAGAAAGTTATAAAAATATATGTGCTTGGTGTAAGAGGGAGTCATGGAGTAAGGGGGAGTTGTAGTTTTAAGAAGAAGTCACGGAGTAAGGGGGAGTTAAGTGGAAGTTATGGTATGGTAAGAATATTTCATAAATAAAGGTTGTCATCATCAAAAAGGGGGAGAATGTTAGGAACTGAGTTGATGATGTTTTGATGACAACAATCTTATATAGTTATTATACTTTACTTTATAAAATATATACTAACATTTCCATATAGATAGATATATATATATATGTATATAGGAAGTATATGCAGGTATCATCGAAGACTGATCAGTATAAACACTCAAGCATTAAGATGATGATTAGAGATTCAAGACTCTAGAGAATCAAGATTTCAAGATCTCAAGATAAGTGTCTAGTATTTTGTTAAAACTTCATAATAGCACTCTCATCTTTCTTCCAATTTTCTTTTGGGATGGAACCCAATTTCTATCGAAACCAGTGGCTTACAAACCCATGACAAGTAGCTTACAAACCTATGACAAGTGGCTTACAAACCCACGAAAATCAAAATCATTTAAACTACTTTGTACAAGTTCTCGAGTCCTATGAAGGAGCTCTGTAGGAAGGTTCTTGCAATTTCAGTTTGAATAGATTTTTCAAAATGTTTTTAAATCTGTTTTCAAATTGTTTTAGCTTTCAAAATCATGTTTTCAAAAATATTTTCAAACTTTGTTGCCTTGAAATATTCCTTTATTCTGATTTTAAAAAAACTTCTATTTTTAAAAACATCAAAACTTATTCTGATTTTAAATATTACTTATATAATTGACGGTCTATATCAATTATATATATATATATATATATAAAATAATGTTTTATATTCATTCTCGATCTCAAAATATTGTTTAAACACTTTGCTTCAGAGAAGTTTCAACTTGTTTTAAATTCAATTGTCTTTACAAAACAACATCTCTATAATTTTGAACTAAGGGATGTCGACATAAAGGGATACCCCATGTCGATATGGTGACAGTTGGATTCAAAATTCAATTTTCAAAAGAAGTGTCCATTAGTTCGAAAACCTTTTGCCAATGGTTATGACTGTTGTGCATCTATATAAAGGCTTCCAAAACGAATTTATTTAACAACTACTTTCTTATTTTCTTCACTCTTTCTTCTCCACCATTCTATATCCATAAAACTTCATATTTTCAAGATCGTTCCATCATTCTGCCAAATTCTCAATAGTAAATCATTTAGATACTCTCTCTATTTGATTCTCCATCATTCTACTAAAGATCATAGTGCTATTTAGAGTTATAGGATTAATTCGTATTCAAAAAGTCCGTAGAGTCTATCTATTCAAAAGGATTGTTATTAAGAAGTATTAGGGTGATCTTGTGTCCCGTAAATCAAGAGAGTTTACCCCAGACTCGGAGATAGGAGGGTTCCTCAAGGCCTTAAAATTGAGGGTTGTAATTTGGATATTGGCTTATAAAAATCTGTACAAGGATATTGCCTTGGTGCAGGACTGGATGTAGGAGGATTCCGAACCAGTATAAATTGCGGTGTGTTCTTTCCTTTTACTTGCTTTACTTTACTATTTGCATTTGTTATATGTTATGTGGCCATTCCGTGTTAGAATTCTGTTTAGATTTGTGTTGAAAGTTTTAATTTAGTCATATAGTTCATATATTCTTTAAAACACTATTCACCCCCCTCTAGTGTTATTTCTGCCTTAAGATCCTTAATTTGCATCCCTAACACAAGTATCGCAGTGTCGAGAGGAAACAGCAGAAATGAAGAGTATGCTGCAGGTTCTGATGAACCAGAAGGTAAACTATTAAAAGTAATTTATATATGTAAAATAAAAAATTCAAAGAGCCATATAATTTAAAATACTAAAACGGACAAATTTATTCTCTCTCACAAACTTATTATATGTTCTCTGCCATTTTAAGTATGGTCATTTTAATTTTAGCAACTCAATTTTATTTTTTTCACTTGCTGGTTTCGGTAGCCATATTAATTTCATCCCATCATTTATAGCTGTAAAATACATTAACTGATCAAATTCCATTTAGTAGTTTTCGATAGTCAATTAAATGCCTACATTACATTTAATTAAGTGCTTTTAAGATTAAAATATCCTGATATTAGAGCTTTGCTGCAGGGTGTAGAAAGTTCGAAAAGGAGAACATCTGAATTGGTAAAAATAATAATTATATTACTCAAGAAACAACATTTAGATTTTAATATTTGATCTAGTGATTGCTAGTTTTTGGTTAAATAATTGCAGAGCAATGACGATGTATTTTCGATGTTGAATTGGGATGGAAACTGTGAAGTTGTTGCCAATGGGAGGGTGCTGTCCAGGGACCCAACTGCGGTTGTCAATGGCATTCATCTTGGACCAAATGCTATGAGCATTATTGTAGATATCGTGGACAAACCAGATACTTATTTATGGAGGCCTACACCTAAAATGACAGTATTAGCAGACGTTGTGAATAAGGTAGTAGCTTGGCCATCAACTTGCGTTAAGATGGCGCTGCGAGTAAATTTGAACGACGTCAGTACGGTAAATTTTACATTTCTCATACTAAACTGTTGAATTACACTTCTCATTGAAACATACTAAAGTTTTAGTTTTAGTTTTTAGATATTAGTACCCCAAATTAATCCATTTGTGTATTTATTTGTTTGTTAAAATCTTAATAAAAATTTGAATAATTTTTTTATATTAACAGCACTATCCACGATATTATGGTTGGAATTACACTTCTCATTTTATAACCTGTGAATGAATTGCTATGTAATTTGCTAAGTAGAAATTTATTTGTTTGTTAAAATAAACTATCTTTATATTTATTTGTTTGTTAAAATCACACTTCTCATTTTATAACCTGTGAATGATTTGCTAAGTAATTTGCTAAGTAGAAATTTATTTGTTTGTTAAAATAAACCATCTTTATATTTATTTGTTTGTTAAAATTACACTTCTCATTTTTAGAGTAACAGCATTGCCCAAGACGACAAATGCGAGATTTATGGTTGGAATGAGGGCGAAGGGGTAGTTGTCGAAGGAAGAGTCTACTCCAGAGAGCCACAATATGTTGTTAATGGTATTCCACTCGGTCCGTCTGTCGTTGTGATTTCGATCGACAAAGTAATAAATAAAGATGCTTATTTTTGGCGATCCACATGTGATATCTCGTGCATTGGAGATGCAGTTGGTAGGAAAGTAGCATGACCAAAATCAAAAGTTGAAGTTGATAAAGAAAATGTAAATGACAGTGTAAATTATGCAATTTCTCCCATGAAATCTACACCCGTGGTCATGAAGAAATCAGAGCATGTAAGTATTAATTTTCAAAATTGAATAAATTACCTGTGTATGAAAGTTTATTTATTATGTGTATGCATATATTCTGCATAATAATCTCTTTTTTTCCAGCCAATTGCAATGTGGACAAAAGATAGCAAATGCCGGTTGATCGATTTGGGTGGCACAAATGTAGTAGCTGAAGGAACTGTTGCATCAACTGATCCGATAACGCTGGTCCATTTTCGTCCATTGGGACTTAATGCTGTAAATGTTTGGGTTGATATTGTGAGAGATGCAAATGCAGAGCTATGGAGACCAACATCGGCGTTGACGTGCATGGAAGATGCACTTGGCGTTCCCATAGTTTGGCCAGTAGAAAAAGTCATTCTAAAAACAAACTGAAAGGTATATAACTTGTTCATCATAAATGTTTTCAAACTTTGATTCTAATACCCTGACAATATTCCTAGATAATTGACTATAAAAATTAGTTATATTACTCAATAAATATTGGTGTAGAGCTAGAAAGTGATTGAATGTTGTCAGCTTGGCTGAGGTTGTTGATGGAGTTAGGCTAAAATTCAGTGAGGGGGGTTACGGTTTAGGTCAAACAGTGGCAGGACTGTCAACTTGTCTTTAATTTTGACTTGGCATGCTGTGGATTTTTTTCTATAGTATGAATGGGAAGGGGTTGTTGCAAGGCAGTTGATGGAAACTGTGTTGAAGTAGGGAAGTGATGCTTGTAGTAGACAGAACTATAATGACCGAGGTTGTTTGAACTGAAGCAGTTTGAAGGTGGAACAGTTCAAGTGAAGGTGAAGTTTTTAGAAGTAAGGGTGATATTGGTGGTAGGTTGTTTAAGGGATAGGGAGGGTTTATTGTTTGTGATTGAGGAAGGAATGATTTTGACTTGGTGTTGGAGTGGCAGTTTGAGGAAGTTGTGATGATGGTTGTTATCAGGTTTGGGTGAGGTTATAGGGAGGAGGAAGTGTTGGCAGTGATGATCCAGAAGTCGGGGAACTATCGGGGATGTTAGCAGTTTTGTGGTGGAGTTTTGGTGAAGTTGAGATGGTGGATAGTTTGGCTATTGTTGGATTTGGATATGTTGTGGAGTTAGAGTTTGTATTCAAGGATTTGGTATTGATATATTGGCAGTGTGTTGTTTGAATGTAGGGTGGTATATGAAGCAAGTGTTAAAGAGGAGTGACTGGAAGATTGAAGGGGAGTTTGCTGAGTGTTCGAAGTGTGGGGATGATTGAAGTGTGGTCGAAGTGCATTTGGACCGAACTATAGAGATATGCAATACACGAAAGGTTAGGTTGCAGTAGGTCTGTTGAGTGATCAGAGGAGTTACGGTTAGGTTTCAGAAGCACGGTAGTTCGATTGTACCGGTGATGAAGAACAGGGAAGATGGACGAGTTGTTTGGCAGGTTCGAATTTTTTTTTTGGTTGTGTTGTGGGACGAGTTGTGGGTATGGTCGGAAGTTTGTATTAAATCTGATTGTGAGGAAGTTTTGGTGGAGAAGTTGACCGTGTTGTGTTAGAAGTTGGTGTGAACAAGTAGTGTACAGGCAAAGGGAATGAAGGAATGAAATGGGGATGTTATCAAGTGAACTTGCTGTTTTGAATGGAGTGTATGGTTGAAGAGGATGGTTGTCGTATGGCAAGTCTAGTGCACTGACTTCACAAATATGATGTAAAAGTTATTGGACGATTACAATGTGCTCACATCAGTGGTTAATACACAGAGGCATATTTGTTTGAAGTATTATAGTCTAAGGACTTCTATATTTGTCCATTTTTGATCTTTCATACATTCACCTCACAAATATTTAGTAACATGATTATTATTGTTTATAGGTAGATAAACATTTGTGAAGAATTCAAGCAGCAACACTGCTTTTTGGTATGGTAGCAGCACATGTATGTAGTTAGGTTGATTAAAACTGTTATGAAACTAGTATGTATGGTAGCAGCACTAATTTAGCTGCATGTACTATTACGAAACTGTTTATGGTAGTTTGGTTGTGTAAACGTATGGTTAACCTTTTGTCTTGACACTAATGTTATGATATAGTGGTGATTATTAATTGCTTTTGTTTGTGTTATTGTGGTTCATTGAATGTGTTATTTTTGAATGTGTATGTGTTTATATATTACGTTATTGTATAAGTTTTGAAGTACTTGAATTGGAGGCGAAATCAGATGTAGTCGTGGAACAGCAGGCAATAAAATCAAAACATACGATGGCGGAGAAAAAATGCCACCAAAAATATATTTTTTGTAGCGTTTAAAAAGCGCTACAGAATCAGCAATCATAGTAACTCAAATAATCTCTGTGGCGTTCAAAAAACGCTGCAAAAAATAATAATAAGTGCAACAAAAAAATAAGTTAGTAAACGGCACCTTTTGGTGGCGTTTCTTAAACGCTGTAAAAAAGATCTCTAGTAACGTTTAAAAAATGCTGCCAAAAATTCATTTATAGTGGCGTCAAAATAAATGCAACAAAAAATCATGGATTTTTAGTCGCATGTTTTCTAGCGGCATTTATCAAAATGCCACCAAAACTTTTTGTAGGTTTTTTGAGCGCCACTAAAAATCAAATTTCTTGTAGTGTTCGAACGAATTTACATATTCGAAGTAAAGACATGGATTCGATTTGGAAGATGGAATGTATGGGCTACTGGTCACTGATCCTCGGGGGAAATTTCCCATATCATATTATGTGGCAGTAGTTCTTTATTTAAGATCTTCGATGCAAGGACTTCTCGCTACTAATCCTAGGGATGATTCTCGACAGTATGTGGTAGGAGAGTGCCTTCGGTTTGTCCTATTCCTGGAGAACTTGTATGGACGAATGTTTGACGTTGCATCTCTAGTTCCATAAATTGACCTCTATGAATCATCTGTTTGGTGACGAAGAAGAAACTTCTCTTAGCTTAACACCCTGTCCTAAGATGCATGATCTCAGTAGTTTTACATTTGTAGAAATCAGTTGTGTGAGTATGGAATGGCAATGTGGCATTCAAAGTGGAATGTGTTATGTGAAAGGTAATTGCTACCTCAGACTTCATCATCGCCGCAAGGCTATATGGTTCATCGCAACTATTAGGGTATGGTCATCACCTCTCTAGATTACTCTCTATATATCGAGTATGTGATGTATCCTATGGGACCCCAGATAGGTCGGTTACGACCGAGGTGATGTCATATTCAGTTCTATCCAGGCCATGTGCGAGTGTCATATAGGGATAGGCTGGTCTTGCCGGATGAGGATGATTGTTTGTATATCCTCAGTACATTCCTCTAGAGATGTACTATATAGAAGGTAGCCCCTTACCTGTCTTTGTACGGAATCCATTCTTTGAACGATCCCTGTAAGAGTTTTTTTATAGAGTCCAACATATCCGGAATTCAAGCATGTTAATAGCTTTTGGTCCAATCATTACATTGATGCACTCTACTAAAAATTTTTTTGCTACAAATATGTTCAAATCTTTAATGTGAACATATGATGAGAGCTTTTAGTACTATTATTATATTGAATCAATATGCAATCTGTATTTATTTCTGAAGTTCAGAGTGAGAATATTCATATTTGATATTATAATAATGTTATACATAATTTCCTATGAATATTCGGATTATTCTAAAATTATTATTATTTTCTAACTGCATATTTTTTGTGCTTTGTTAAAAACAAAAAATTAATGAAGACGTCTCAAATGTTGTGTACTCTTCTTCGGGTTTTTTTTCCTGCATTATTGCATGCTTCAAAACTTCAAAGCTTCTTAACTTCTTTCCTTTTACTTCAACATCAAATTCTGACCTGCCTTTGGAGCTACAGTATACAAGTTGCCAAACACCTCCTTCTTTATCTATTATTAATAATGAAGCACTATTGTTCAATAATATTTTTTCATTAGCATTATATTAAAATTTGGATATATTTGGATATAGCCTATGCAACTATATATTATACTACAACTACACTAGTATTGTATTATAACTAATTAACTTATTAATTTAAAGGAAATTAAATAGAAAATATTTAAATGATTTGTTAGGTGATAATAATTACAAGGAGTTGTAACAATGAGAAAATTATTTTAATATAAAATAACATGTTATTTTAAATATTCCTGGTTAATATGTTTTGGGAAAGGATACAGATACATCTTGTAACGACCCAGGATTTTTATTAATTAAAATTTGAATATTTAATTAATTTTAAATATTAATAATTGAAATTTATTAGTCGAATAAATTTTATTTTGAATAATTGGATTTAATTGAATAATTAAATCGATAATTTAATATGTTAAATTATGGAAATAATTGAAAATTGGGTTAAATATGATTGAAAATGATTTGGGAAATTTTATTTTATCATATTGAAGTTAGAATGATATTTTAGAACTTTTAAAATCGAATTAAAAGTTAATTTGTGAAAATTGAATATTTAATCGACTAGCGAAAATAGTCAATTTTTGAACAGTCTCAGAATTGAACGAAACCAGTTCCATTAGATCCGTAATAGTTAGTTAGTACCGGATTTCAATTTTCGTGTCAATCGGAGTTATCGTTTGATCGTGGCAGCTCGAAACGCATCGAATTGTTTTTAATATTAATTTGGCGAGTTAAAATAGCCATTTTTCAAACTGTCTCGGATTTCGACGAAACCAGTTTCATCGGATCCGTAATGTGATATTATTGTGTGGTTTCAAATTTTGTGTCAATTGGATTTACCGTTTGTCCGGTACGAATTAAAACGCCTAGAAAATCATTTAAATCGGTTTAATTTAAATCGAACGTTTGTTGCCATAACTTGCACAGATGTCCAAATTAGCTTCCGAAACCTATTCCATTGTGTCCGGAACGCGAGATAAACCCTAGGAACGTCAGTTTCGGCGCGTAAATCGGAGTTTGGAAAATCGAAATGAATAGTGTCGATCGATTTTCCTATAAATAGACCAATAACCCTCACAAAAAAAAAAATATCTCTAAACCCTAACGTAGCCGCCACCTTCAAATGGAAGGCCAGAAATTCACGAACTTTTCCTCCTCTTTTCTCTTCATCCATCAACATTTACAAGAATCTTATAACTAGAAGATTGTAGAGCACACTGAGATCTACCAATCCGACGGTTGTGATTGGAAACGGAGCTGTAGATCGATGGGAATTTGGGCTTAAAGGTTGATTATTGCGCACATGTTTTCTCGTGCAATAGAGAGCCGAGCTTCATGGGGATGGAGCCGAGTGTAGAGCATGTGGGAGGCGTTCGAATGAGGGTAGTGTGATGAAGTTTACTCGAGCGAGGAGGTTGCAATATAAAACCCTAATTGTTTGAGTTGGGTTCGGCCATGTTGTTGCCTGTACGCGCGTGAATGAAGTGGGAGAGGAGAAGGAACGCACGGAAGTGATCAGGTTGGTTGAGATCCAGTGGCTGAGGATTGTTGTAGTTTAAAATTTTAATAAAAATGTGTAAATTTGTGTATATAAAAATCGTGCAATCTTTGAAAAATCATAACTTTTTCATACGAGGTCGAAAACGCGCGAAACAAGAAGCGTTTGAATCGTATGGACAAGCACTACGCGATGCAATTGGATTGGGGTCATTTGGAGTTAGTGAGAATTTCGGGTAAAATTAAACGTCCGTTTAATTTTATTCGAAATAAATCGCTAAAACGAAATTGAAATCAAGGTGAGAACTTCTCACTCAATCGAATCAGTTTCGATTTTATTTTAAATAGTTAGATTTAAAATATTTGAATGCATGTTTGAATGATGATTGTTATCTATTGATTGTTAAAATAGACATTATGCGCCGTTAGTAAGCGGATGTTATTTATTAAAAACATATACCGCGAATATTTCATAAACAGTGAAATTGGTATTATATATAATATCAATAGATATATATATTGGCATATGTATATATTGCAATTGTTGATTCCCCGCATTTTTTTTAGCGGATGAGACCCTATTGCGCCGTTATTAAGCGGATAATATTTTAAACCCCATATACCGCGATAATTTCGTACTGGAGCGAAATTGGTATTGTGCTAATGTTTGTGGATGCAGGAAAACAGGTTGGAGAGATCCAACTGGATTCCTCAACAGTTTTTAATTGATTTCAGATATTTTGATATTTGATAGATTATCATATCGATATATGATATCGTTGTAGTCGTGATTGACTATTTGGTGTGTAGCATCATTGAACCAAATTTTGGGATTTTAAAATGATTTTAAAGTGATTTTTGAAAGTATACGTTTATAAAATATTTTTGGAAATTGATTTATTTTAAATAAATAAACGATATAATTTTTAATGTTATAAAGATTATGATTTTTGAGAAATATAGTTAAAAGCTGATTTTTGAAAATATGGGATTAATGACTTTATAAAATAGCTTAAATTGGAATTTTTGGATTTATTGTGAAAAGTTTAGATATAGGATTTATAAAATTTAATTATTTTATAAATCAAAATGATGAAATTATAAAGGAGTATAAAGGCGTTTTAAAGAATGATATAAATTGATTTATATTAAAAGATTTATAAATGGATATTTATAAATTGAAATATTGAAATTATAAAACAAGCTTTTATAAGTGCTAGAATGAATTGTAAATGAATTTCATTGATGAATGAAATTTATAAAATTTTATACGGTGAAGTTATAAATGGAATTTTATAAGCAGTAGGTTTATAGAATTTATTAAGTTATTAAAATAATGATTTTGGATAAATGAATGAATCTTATAAGTTATAAGATTTATAATTTGGGAAGTTACAAAGAACGATTTTGTAAAATAATCGTTTTATAAGCATTTGACTTATAATATGAATTTTTAGTATATCATTGAGATATGAAATTGAATAGGTTAATAAATGGAATTTATAAACATTGTTTTATAAATTCGCAAACGACTTATTTTGATAAGTTAATTTTTATAACTTACTTATGGAGTTATATTCACGTTTTTAGACAGTGAATAATCCTTTAAATTATAAAGAATAGAATTGATGAAATTTGTTAACAAAGTTTATTCACGTTTTTGAATAGTGGATAATATGTTAAAGGAATTGTTTTGAATGTGATGTTTTAAATAGAATTAAAACGATCTAACGATGTTTTAAATGTGTTGAGATTCGAAATCATAGATTTCAACATTTATTGTTGAAATAGACGTTTTCGAGAAATAGAAGGAAATGATGGACTATAACACTGTTGTTATAGTAAATGATTTTCGAAAGGAAATGTTTTGTATAGTATTGGGATTTATATATCTATTTTAATTTCAAATCCCTATACTAGTGATTTTGGGTTGTCGTAACGATGTTTTACGTAACATTCGTTTTGGCCCAAATAATTATGTTAAAGAGAATGATTTCCTTAAAGAATGAAATATATACTTAATCTCGATTTAAGTATATTGAATACTTTCCAAAGGTTGAAAATAAATAAATTTTGTGAATTACTTATTGAATAAGTATGGAAATGTTTTTCCAATGTGAAATGAAACGTTTTGAGGATTTATCTTTTTGAAGATAAATTGAAATTAATAATTGAAATCGTATACGCATGGATATTTTGAAATATAAATTCATTATGGAATTTATATGTGAAAGTGGAATTTGTATGAAAATAAATATTGATTTATTTTTGAAGTATAGAAATTGTATATCTTGTAAAGATATTTTGGAAAATAAATAATTTGGAAAATTATTTGGAATCTGGTGATGTTGTGCATATCCATTGATAGTTCAATAATCGACTATCAATATTTCCCTTTGAATGGGTATTGGTTGTGATTTGTTTGATTTTGAATGCCACACTTATTTTTGAATAAGCGCTCACTATTCGGGTTAACCGGGAAAGGACCATGGGGTTGTATAACCCATTCTGAATATGTGATACGTCGTTGTGAATTGCATTTGAAGATCGGTGTTGAAGACCGGATATTTGTGAGAGCGATAGGATGACCTGTCGATTGACTCTGCACCGAGTTGCTCCGGTATAGAGTTCTCCATATGTGATGGGGAATCCGATCAGGATTGTGGATATCCGGATTGCAAGGACTTCTTTGTAAGTGCCTTCGGTTTTGTTCGAGCCCGGAACAGACTTGTATGGATTGTATGCCTGACATTACAAGTTGAGATATAAAGCCGATTTCTTTCAAATATATTTATGTTGGTGGCGGAGAATTTATTCTTTTAGCTTAACACCCTTCTCTGAGACGTACGAGCTCAGAGGTTATATAGTTGAAGGTTATCAGCGATATATTCCCAATTTGGTAATGTGACATGCTGAGTGTTGCTGTGAAATGATCATTGTGTTGATTATTTATGATAGGATCGTTTATTTGATCGTCTATCTTGGTGATCATTTCTATGATCATTTGTTGACCCAAAACACGGCTTTTGTATAAAGTATGTTTTTGTGGACGTGACTTCGTCGAGCCTCACACCCCGGAAATGGTCAAAACAGGAAAGATGCAGCAAGGTTATGAGGGGTAGCGCCCTTTAGGATATGTGCATTTCCTTCTGGAAAAGGGTGGTATCATGGTATGGAGCCCAGATACTTACTCATGTTGAAACACTTTATTATTATGATTGTGTGAATTGATTAGAGAGCTCTCGGATAAAGGTCCCAAAGGACCGGGGGATGGCATATTCGGTCAGTTGTTACTCAGTTAGGGGTAACCGGCCTTGTGTTGGTAGAGATCCGGTTTGGTTCTCGGGGATGTCCATCCAGAGGCATTCTCATGTGGCAATGGGAAGTTCCTTGGCCTGATCATTCGTTGGAAATCCAAAGAAACAATACGATCTTGTACGGTATTAGTTGTAGAACCTATCATTCACTTATGGTGGCGCCCTACTGTTTGGGTGGTAGCTATAGTAGGCATAGTTCGGAATGTCTATGTTGGCTAAGATTTATATCTTTATTTTCGAAATAATTTCCTACCCTATGCACTAGTAATAATATCAAATGTTATTTTAAATGCGTATCAAGCATCTTTGACTATCATAAGGAGAAATCTCCTCCGATTCTGCGTTTGCATGTGTGTGTGTGCGGGAGGCCTTATGGTAGTCTCATTTTAAAAAAAACATTGCGAATTGAATTTAAAAATATTCCTCTATTTTGATTTTTAAAGTTAAATAAACTGTTTTGAGTTCTCACACCAGTCACATGACTGACTCGGAGTTTATTGTTTTCCTTCCTAAACTCTGGGTGCCCACCAATTTTCCACACGGGCAGTCAAGAGTTAGGTTTATCAGGATATTCAGGAGTTGCTGGAGGCAAGCTGGATGGCATGGCGTATTACTAGTATATAGTATTTCTTTTCTGCTGTTTGATGTTGTATGATACTGTACACTCTGATAATGATGTGATGTAATGTAATGTAATGTAATGTAATAACTGATATAGTTCTTTGTTTAAAGATTATTCATTTATTATTATATGTTGTTCCGCTGCGATTGTGAGATTCTGATGTTGTTCTGTTGTTCTATTTTCTTTTCTCTCTATTTTCTATCTTTTTATCTCTTCTTCTCTCTCTTTCTTTTTCTTCAATAAAACCCTCAGTGTTCGGTTTTCCGGCATCTGATTGATCGGCATTCGATACAGTGGACGTATTGATGTCGATTTTCGGAGGTCGAAGAATCGGGTCCTGACAATGTGGTATCAGAGCATATGGTTAAGCGACAACCATGGTTATGTTGGGTATTACTCATTAGAGATAGAGTCAGTAGTACTCTAGAATGAGTTTGAGTGTAATAATAGCTATGAGAGCGTATTTGTTGGTGAATATAAAATTATTTTATATTGTGATGATTGGTTTGTTGAGTGGCATATGAACCTTCGTCGGCGTGGTCTCGACAACTATGCCGAAGGGGTTTCTAAACACTTAAATAGAACAATTCGACACAGTATTGTTTTAAATTGGGTAAATGAAATAATTTTACCTTGAGTATATTTTATATATAAAGAAATGATTTTTCAGAATTATTAATGTGATTTACAATTGTGAAATAAACTTATATATATAAGAAGTGAAACTATATGAATATATTTACGAATATAAGTTATAAATAAAAATGAATTTAAAGTTAAATAAAAATTTACCTTAGAATTGGAAGCTGAATTGATTTATAAGTGGGAATTTAAGTTAAGTAAAACCAAGTGATGTTCATAAAATGAAGTATAACTTAAGAGATGTTGAATGAAGTTGATTTCGGTATCAAAGTAAATTAATAAAGTCAAGTACTGGATATGAACTTAAGTTATGTAAATGAAATTCAACTTTTGTAATTGAATTGAATTAGTGGATTGAATATTAATCAATTAAATGTGAATAATTGATATGGAATAACGAATGTAAGTGCTAATTCATTAAAATCTAATGTTATTGAAAGTTGAATAGTTGAATGAAAATCAATTTAATTAAACCAATTGAAAGGGATGGTGTTAAACCAAAATGAAAGAATATAAGCAAAGGAATTTGGTTGCAATTAATATACATTGGTTGTTATATGATTGTTAGTTGATTGTATATAATTCATTAAGTGTTAATGAAATTGGAAGTTAAAGTAATTTAAATTCAATTGGAAGTTAAATGAATCTTAAATAGAATTGAATGTGAATTGGAAGTGAACCAACTTGAATATGAATTAGTGAATGCAAACTAATTAAGATTGAAAATGAATGTTAGTAAACATCCACTGTTAATGAATCAAATGTGATTAAATTGAAAACCAATTCATTAATATTAATGAAAATATGAATGAATATTTATCGGTTATGAATGTTAGTTGGTTGATGGTTGAAAATATTGCTTTTACTACATTGGCTATGTTGGCATGTATAGTTATTATGTTGCTATATGTTGTATATTGATACTATTGTCTATATGCATGTTCTCATGTTGTTTATTGAGTGATTAGTAGGTGCGGATCGCGTTTGCTTCGCATTTGGAGCTCGCTTTCGCGCTATATTAGCCGTATATGCTCGCTAATAAAATATAAGGTACATATCTCAGATTAAATATCGTACTTTTATACTTTTTTTCCCTGCGGGATGCCTCATTACTTGATGAGATGTATATTTGTGATATATATACTATCATTTTTTTTCGGATCGAGCCGCGCAAAGGAGACTATGGCGAATTTTTCCGAAAATTTAAGGCGTTAGAAAAAAATTGGAAAATTTTGAAAACTTTAACTTTGATTTGGAATTGAAAGTTAAATAATAGTAGTTGTTTTTGAAAAGATAACTAAGTATAATTTGAAAACTTAGTAAAGTTATTGTAAGAAGTTTAACTATGGATTTTGGGAAAGTTAATAGATTCTGTAATTTTTCTTACTTGGTAATTTCGAGGACGAAATTCTTTTAAGGGGGGAAGATTGTAACGACCCAGGATTTTTATTAATTAAAATTTGAATATTTAATTAATTTTAAATATTAATAATTGAAATTTATTAGTCAAATAAATTTTATTTTGAATAATTGGATTTAATTGAATAATTAAATCGATAATTTAATATGTTAAATTATGGAAATAATTGAAAATTGGGTTAAATATGATTGAAAATGATTTGGGAAATTTTATTTTATCATATTGAAGTTAGAATGATATTTTAGAACTTTTAAAATCGAATTAAAAGTTAATTTGTGAAAATTGAATATTTTAATATTTAATCGACTAGTGAAAATAGTCAATTTTTGTACAGTCTCAGAATTGAACGAAACCAGTTCCATTGGATCCGTAATAGTTAGTTATTACCGGATTTCAATTTTCGTGTCAATCGGAGTTATCGTTTGATCGTGGCAGCTCGAAACGCATCGAATTGTTTTTAATATTAATTTGGCGAGTTAAAATAGCCATTTTTCAAACTGTCTCGGATTTCGACGAAACCAGTTTCATCGGATCCGTAATGTGATATTATTGTGTGGTTTCAAATTTTGTGTCAATTGGATTTACCGTTTGTCCGGTACGAATTAAAACGCCTAGAAAATCGTTTAAATCGGTTTAATTTAAATCGAACGTTTGTTGCCATAACTTGCACAGATGTCCAAATTAGCTTCCGAAACCTATTCCATTGTGTCCGGAACGCGGGATAAACTCTAGGAACGTCAGTTTCGGCGCGTAAATCGGAGTTTGGAAAATCGAAATGAATAGTGTCAATCGATTTTCCTATAAATAGACCAATAACCCTCACAAAAAATATATATATATATCTATAAACCCTAACGTAGCCGCCACCTTCAAATGGAAGGCCAGAAATTCACGAACTTCTCCTCCTCTTTTCTCTTCATCCATCAACATTTACAAGAATCTTATAACTAGAAGATTGTAGAGCACACTTAGATCTACCAATCCAACGGTTGTGATTGGAAACGGAGCTGTAGATCGATGGGAATTTGGGCTTAAAGTTGATTGTTGCGCACGTGTTTTCTCGTGCAATAGAGAGCCGAGCCTCATGGGGATGGAGCCGAGTGTAGAGCATGTGGGAGGCGTTCGAATGAGGGTAGTGTGATGAAGTTTACTCGAGCGAGGAGGTTGCAATATAAAACCCTAATTGTTTGAGTTGGGTTCGGCCATGTTGTTGCCTGTACGCGCGTGAATGAAGTGGGAGAGGAGAAGGAACGCACGGCAGTGATCAGGTTGGTTGAGATCCAGTGGCTGAGGATTGTTGTAGTTTAAAATTTTAATAAAAATGTGTAAATTTGTGTATATAAAAATTGTGCAATCTTTGAAAAATCATAACTTTTTCATACGAGGTCGAAAACGTGCGAAACAAGAAGCGTTGGAATCGTATGGACGAGCACTACGCGATGCAATTGGACTGGAGTCATTTGGAGTTAGTGAGAATTTCGAGTAAAATTAAACGTCCGTTTAATTTTATTCGAAATAAATCGCTAAAACGAAATTGAAATCAAGGTGAGAACTTCTCACTCAATCGAATCTGTTTCGATTTTATTTTAAATAGTTAGATTTAAAATATTTGAATGCATGTTTGAATGATGATTGTTATCTATTGATTGTTAAAATAGACATTATGCGCCGTTAGTAAGCGGATGTTATTTATTAAAAACATATACCGCGAATATTTCATAAACAGTGAAATTGGTATTATATATAATATCAATATATATATTGGCATATGTATATATTGCAGTTGTTGATTCCCCGCATTTTTTTAGCGGATGAGACCCTATTGCGCCGTTATTAAGCGGATAATATTTTAAATCCCATATACCGCGATAATTTCGTACTGGAGCGAAATTGGTATTGTGCTAATATTTGTGGATGCAGGAAAACAGGTTGGAGGGATCCAACTGGATTCCTCAACAGTTTTTAATTGATTTTAGATATTTTGATATTTGATGGATTATCATATCGATATATGATATCGTTGTAGTCGTGATTGACTATTTGGTGTGTAGCATCATTGAACCAAATTTTGGGATTTTAAAATGATTTTAAAGTGATTTTTGAAAGTATACGTTTATAAAATATTTTTGGAAATTGATTTATTTTAAATAAATAAACGATATAATTTTTAATGTTATAAAGATTATGATTTTTGAGAAATATAGTTAAAAGCTGATTTTTGAAAATATAGGATTAATGACTTTATAAAATAGCTTAAATTGGAATTTTTGGATTTATTGTGAAAAGTTTAGATATAGGATTTATAAAATTTAATTATTTTATAAATCAAAATGATGAAATTATAAAGGAGTATAAAGACGTTTTAAAGAATGATATAAATTGATTTATATTAAAAGATTTATAAATGGATATTTATAAATTGAAATATTGAAATTATAAAACGAGCTTTTATAAGTGCTAGAATGAATTGTAAATGAATTTCATTGATGAATGAAATTTATAAAATTTTATACGGTGAAGTTATAAATGGAATTTTATAAGCAGTAGGTTTATAGAATTTATTAAGTTATTAAAATAATGATTTTGGATAAATGAATGAATCTTATAAGTTATAAGATTTATAATTTGGGAAGTTAAAAAGAACGATTTTGTAAAATAATCGTTTTATAAGCATTTGACTTATAATATGATTTTTTAGTATATCATTGAGATATGAAATTGAATAGGTTAATAAATGGAATTTATAAACATTGTTTTATAAATTCGCAAACGACTTATTTTGATAAGTTAATTTTTATAACTTACTTATGGAGTTATATTCACGTTTTTAGACAGTGAATAATCCTTTAAATTAAAAAGAATAGAATTGATGAAATTTATTAACAAAGTTTATTCACGTTTTTGAATAGTGGATAATATGTTAAAGGAATTGTTTTGAATGTGATGTTTTAAATAGAATTAAAACGATCTAACGATGTTTTAAATGTGTTGAGATTCGAAATCATAGATTTCAACATTTATTGTTGAAATAGACGTTTTCGAGAAATAGAAGGAAATGATGCACTATAACACTGTTGTTATAGTAAATGATTTCCGAAAGGAAATGTTTTGTATAGTATTGGGATTTATATATCTATTTTAATTTCGAATCCCTATACTAGTGATTTTGGGTTGTCGTAACGATGTTTTACGTAACATTCGTTTTGGCCCAAATAATTATGTTAAAGAGAATGATTTCCTTAAAGAATGAAATATATACTTAATCTCGATTTAAGTATATTGAATATTTTCCAAAGGTTGAAAATAAATAAATTTTGTGAATTACTTATTGAATAAGTATGGAAATGTTTTTCCAATGTGAAATGAAACGTTTTGAGAATTTATCTTCTTGAAGATAAATTGAAATGAATAATTGAAATCGTATACGCATGGATATTTTGAAATATAAATTCATTATGGAATTTATATGTGAAAGTGGAATTTGTATGAAAATAAATATTGATTTATTTTTGAAGTATAGAAATTGTATATCTTGTAAAGATATTTTGGAAAATAAATAATTTGGAAAATTATTTGGAATCTGGTGATGTTGTGCATATCCATTGATAGTTCAATAATCGACTATCAATATTTCCCTTTGAATGGGTATTGGTTGTGATTTGTTTGATTTTGAATGCCACACTTATTTTTGAATAAGCGCTCACTATTCGGGTTAACCGGGAAAGGACCATGGGGTCGTATAACCCATTCCGAATATGTGATACGTCGTTGTGAATTGCATTTGAAGATCCGTGTTGAAGACCGGATATTTGTGAGAGCGATAGGATGACCTATCGATTGACTCTGCACCGAGTTGCTCCGGTATAGAGTTCTCCATATGTGATGGGGAATCCGATCAGGATTGTGGATATCCGGATTGCAAGGACTTCTTTGTAAGTGCCTTCGGTTTTGTTCGAGCCCGGAACAGACTTGTATGGATTGTATGCCTGACATTACAAGTTGAGATATAAAGCCGATTTCTTTCAAATATATTTCTGTTGGTGGCGGAGAATTTATTCTTTTAGCTTAACACCCTTCTCTGAGACGTACGAGCTCAGAGGTTATATAGTTGAAGGTTATCAGCGATATATTCCCAATTTGGTAATGTGACATGCTGAGTGTTGCTGTGAAATGATCATTGTGTTGATTATTTATGATAGGATCGTTTATTTGATCGTCTATCTTGGTGACCATTTCTATGATCATTTGTTGACCCAAAACACGGCTTTTGTATAAAGTATGTTTTTGTGGACGTGACTTCGTCGAGCCTCACACCCCGGAAATGGTCAAAACAGGAAAGATGCAGCAAGGTTATGAGGGGTAGCGCCCTTTAGGATATGTGCATTTCCTTCTGGAAAAGGGTGGTATCATGGTATGGAGCCCAGATACTTACTCATGTTGAAACACTTTATTATTATGATTGTGTGAATTGATTAGAGAGCTCTCGGATAAAGGTCCCAAAGGACCGGGGGATGGCATATTCGGTCAGTTGTTACTCAGTTAGGGGTAGCCGGGCCTTGTGTTGGTAGAGATCCGGTTTAGTTCTCGGGGATGTCCATCCAGAGGCATTCTCATGTGGCAATGGGAAGTTCCTTGGCCTGATCATTCGTTGGAAATCCAAAGAAACAATACGATCTTGTACGGTATTAGTTGTAGAACCTATCATTCACTTATGGTGGCGCCCTACTGTTTGGATGGTAGCTATAGTAAGCATAGTTCGGAATGTCTATGTTGGCTAAGATTTATATCTTTATTTTCGAAATAATTTCCTACCCTATGCACTAGTAATAATATCAAATGTTATTTTAAATGCGTATCAAGCATCTTTGACTATCATAAGGAGAAATCTCCTTCGATTCTGCGTTTGCATGTGTGTGTGTGCGGGAGGCCTTATGGTAGTCTCATTTTTTAAAAAACATTGCGAATTGAATTTAAAAATATTCCTCTATTTTGATTTTTAAAGTTAAATAAACTGTTTTGAGTTCTCACACCAGTCACATGACTGACTCGGAGTTTATTGTTTTCCTTCCTAAACTCTGGGTGCCCACCAATTTTCCACACGGGCAGTCAAGAGTTAGGTTTATCAGGATATTCTGGATATTCAGGAGTTGCTGGAGGCAAGCTGGATGGCATGGCGTATTACTAGTATATAGTATTTCTTTTCCGCTGTTTGATGTTGTATGATACTGTACACTCTGATGATGATGTAATGTAATGTAATGTAATGTAATAACTGATATAGTTCTTTGTTTAAAGATTATTCATTTATTATTATATGTTGTTCCGCTGCGATTGTGAGATTCTGATGTTGTTCTGTTGTTCTATTTTCTTTTCTCTCTATTTTCTATCTTTTTATCTCTTCTTCTCTCTCTTTCTCTTTCTTTAATAATACCCTCAGTGTTCGGTTTTCCGGCATCTGATTGATCGGCATTCGACACAGTGGACGTATTGATGTCGATTTTCGGAGGTCGAAGAATCGGGTCCTGACACATCTGGTGAGACCATAGTACATAATGCTCTCCTAATATTAAGCAATTTATTACTCATGATCGTTGAAGGCGGCAAGGGCTTATGTACTAATAGTTATTAGATAACCATGGAAGGACTCATATGAGAGTTTTCTGTTGGGTAATAACAACAAGGCCAAACGGGAATCTAAAAGCGATTATATTTCACAATTCTCTCTACTTAAAATACCATCAAACTTCAATATGGAAATTCCACTTTGATTGTAGTTAAATCATGGGATGACGTTCATTAAACGAGTATAATTGGATCTGAATGGAAGCATTGGAAGTGAAACACTATTCGGTATAGTATTCGTCCCATCGGTTGTACGATGTTAGTGCCATGGCCAATTATACTCAACTCCAAGTAAAAATCTTTGGCCACTGTTGTATGGTTAATAATAAATGTTATTGTTGAACCAAGGACTTTGTTTATGGACTAATCAATTTAAATAACGAAGATATTGGAATTTTTAATAAAACCAAATTCCATAAGTCCTAATGTAGTATAGTGTTGACGGAGAGAATTGGTGTATACAACCGTTATTAAATGGTGCCTCTTAAGAAAATAATTGGGATTTTACTGAAAAGGTCTGTATGCGATGAATTCGGTCAAACTATCACATCACTAGCTAAGACGATATGTGAACATTGATATTTGAAGTGTTTAATGTTAATTGCTGACTAAGTTTACACCTTTGAGTCACATGACCGTATTTGTAAATTCTTTAAAAAATCACATTATTTAATTCATTTATAAAATATCATGAATTAATTGGTATTTGTGAAACATTTATTATTATTTAATTCATTTTATGTTTTGGTTAGTATTAATTATTTTTATGTATATATGAAAGTTATATGTGCGTATCGATATACGATGTCAATATGTATCTAAACAAGTTTCAAATATACTTAATTGCTTAATAAGCTTTTGAAAATAATTATCCATGTAATAGAATGATGTGGCATGCCATGCTAGACATAAGAATGAAAATGAATGAGAGTTGATTGAAAATTAATTGAGAAATAAAAGTGAAAGTTTTAAAGAGAGAATAAGAAATATTTTATTCCCTCATTGAAACAAATCCTCTCATTCAAATAAAAATAGCAAATGAAATAAACATAAGTGGTTCATCCATCTCGTGCGAAAATTGGGTGTGGATCTTGGAGATCCGAGGAGAAATCTTAAGTTAAGGTGTAACTTATTGGCTTGAACAATAAGGAAACGTTTCTTTTCATGTTTATATTTTGTAGTATCTCTTTGTAACGATTATATATGTATGTATGTATGCATATATATTATTGTCTCACTATGATTCATATTTTGATATCGTTAAACAACTAATTAGATGATGTGATGTGATGTGATGTTAAATACTTTGACTACCACCCGAGTTAATTAAATTATAATTATTATAAATTATTATATTAATTAATATTTATGACATATTAATTATAATATTATATTTCATTTATGTTGATCAGTATTGAAAATTGTTTATAAAAGCTTTATACACATATCGTTATATGATATCAATGTACATTTAAATTTAATTTAAATGTAAATCATCTGATCGAGTTTGAAGTGGCATGGAGACCCATATATGATACTTATGTGGCCAGATAGACTTGAGAATATTGGGGGTAATTTTGATATTGGAGTAATTTAAATCAATAGAAAAAGAGTGGATCCGGATCCACATTTCACTATCTACTTTCTCTATTATTTAAACTCCTTTACCCTTTCACACTTTGTTTTTGGCTTTTGCTCTCCCATCACCTCAAGGTCTGGTTGAAAATACCTACCTCTTCCTCCTCCACCATCTTTAGATTTAAACAGAAATTCAATTCAAATAGTGCAAAGGAGCGCAAATCTTTCAGATAGGTAGCGCTTTTTCGAAGAGATTTGATTCAGATCCAAAGGAGTTAAATAGGTTCAACATTCAAGGTGCAACTATTGGACTACAGTTAATGTAATATTCCAATTTACATGCGCACACATACATATATAGATACACACACACTCACACTATGGTCAAGGTAATATTTAAATTTACAAGCGCACATACACACACGTACATGCATGCATACATACATATGTGTATGTGTATCATTTATTCATATTTATATATAGTTAGATTAGACGTACATCATGAATCTTTATACATACACACACACACACTCTTCTAAAAATGAAAATATAAATGTATTATGATTAATATACATATATGCTTTTAGCTATAGAAGAAAAATAAAAAAATTAGAATAGAAAATTAATTAAAAATATATCAACTTTAGTGTTTATATTATGTGATATTAATAAGGGTTTTTCGAAATAAAAAGTATTTAAAAAATTTCAAACAAAAATTGATTTTTAAATTATAGAAACATATGTATGTAACATACGCAAATTCGTTATCAAATTAAATACATGTTAGTAATTCAAAAAGAAATTGTGCGTAAATATATTTATTAAAATACAAATATATATAAATATATTTATTTTACAAACATAATATATTAATTCCTTCTGATAATTATATATATATATATATTTATTTATTTATTTTAAAAAAATTACATGTGGTGCAAAAGTTAATTTTTCAAAAATAAATAAATTATATATATAATTTCAATTTCGAAATTTATTTTAAATACAAATACAAATGTTAAGCCTGTGAGGATTTAATTAAAAAATTATTCTGTCAAAAATTGTTTGGCCGAAATTATATGTATATATATATATTTATTTATATGCTTAGTTCTATCATTTTATATTATAAATGTTTATAAATATTAATTTTAATATATATGTATATATTTACATTTAAAATAATTTGTTTTTATTATATACATTACTAAAATATAAATAGTTTAGATTGAAATTAAAAGATATTTAAATCTAGACCTAGTCTTGAATTTTTAAATTTAAAATTTGAATTTGAATTTTAACCATTAATATATATATATATATTACTTTATGTACATATAATTATGTATATATAATAATATTCCTTTAAAATAATATATATATTAATTCAAATATGAACATTATTTTATATGTCAATCTGATGTATGTACGTATGTAGATACATATATTAGACAACACCAATGTATATGGAGCGGCTGACATATCCATTATGGTGTAAATCCTAGGACTTATATATGGTTTTGTCAGACCATGCACACTGTGTATGTTGCACATGCATGTGCATGTACATATGTATATGATATGCATGTACACATTATATAATACAAATATTATATCAAACCAAACTTTTATCAACAAATAAAATAAAATAATGATTTTATTGAAAATTTAGTTATATCAAATATAAATCAGTCTAGACTCCATGGGTCCACTAAGATCCAAATGGTAAAAAAAAATTAAAATTCACTCATTTAACCCATTGTGTGCTAGCCCAGACCCAACCATTGTATCAGAGCCTAATAGCATATGCGGTTTAAATGAGCAGTATTAAGGCTGACATGTTAGGGGCTACCCGTTTAGTAGGGTGTCTAGAAAAGTAGTGTCTGAGGTTGATGTGGATAATCAAGTACTATGTCCTACTTGGCTACTGGCTTGGCTTGAAAGGATCAGGTAAGACCAAAGGTTATCCTTAATACAAAGGTCCAAATTGATTTAGGCCTTGGGCTAATTTTCTATATCATTTTTAAAACTAAAATAAATTTAAAATAAATAAAAATAATGTTTTAATTTTAAAAAGTTAAGTTTAATATATGTAATGATTTTATAAATGTTATAAAATAGTTTTTATCCTCTATTATTTATATACTAATAGATTACTTGCATACTCCTTAGGTGTTGATATTCCACAAGCTAAGAATGTTATGTGTAGTACTATTAATATACTGAATAGACGAGGTACGATATATGTACTATTTGGTGATATTCTTCAAGATGCATACATTTATACTTAGGCTATTGCGAAATTGTAGGTATGAGTGAATAATCTCTTCCAATTTGTTGATATTCCTTAAAGTCGAAACGAGATTATGACAAAACCACACGTTAGGGGTTGTATATGATACAATCGATAATGTGTTATCCATCGCTTGCAGGCCTATGATTTATTGATACTCCTTAAGGTTGGAATCCCAAGGAAAGCGAGTTCTAACACCCACTATAGAAGTCGAAAGACTTCCATGTTTCGTTTTAGGGTTTTGAGAAACATAAAATTATAGTGGGAGCTTTATTAGAAAAATGCAGTTGTAACGTTTAACCTTTCTAATATTTTAAGAACATTGCTATGTATAAATTAAACTAATCTACTTTGATTAATTTGTGTAATTAATATAATTGACAAAACGTTTATCAGTTAGAATATACCAACGAACTAAATTAAGATTGACAAATAGAAATATAGAATATTCTTACCAATAAATTATTTCATTTTTACCCACATAAGTACCTAATTATACAACCATTACATATGTTCGTAACTTGTTCACTTACATGTTTATTTGCCCAAGACTGTGTATTTTCTTCTATGAATTTCGACCTCTAAAGGAATATAATAATATGTATATTTGATCCACATATGATCACATATAAGTGTTGTATGGTGAACAATCACAATTCATAATGTATAAAACATTGATGAAATTAGTTCATTCGAAATAAGTAAGTAAACTATAAAGTATAGTGTGCGATCGTGTATTCAATACGATTGATTAATTATGATCTTGTTGTGTTAGATGTAGCACTTGACTGGTAACTATAGAATGGACCTAAGAACTCAATCACTAACTGAAATGTAAGTGTAACGACCCGAAATTTTCGATCCCGAAAATTCCAGATAGTCATGAAAAATAAGAAAGAGATAGAAGAAGAAGAACAGAAAACACCAAACATCTCACATTCGCAGCGGATAAGATATAATAAGAAATAATAACAGTTTACAAAAGAATACTATATCTGTCGATTACATTTAATATACATCAGAGTTTTCACATTATATACAGTCATTGAATATACAATTATCATGTCATATGATATACAATAATTGTAATAGGGCGAAAGTACCCCATACGTTCTTGCCATCCAACTCTACTACTGAGTTCCAGAACGTACCTACCTGAAAATCTGTAATACTCGGTCTGACCCGAGCATTACACAAAAGTAACTCCCGGGTCAGGCTGGAAACCAGCGTGAGTAATCTCATAAAATTTGACATACTAAATTCAAACCATCAACAAAACCCGGGTAACTCGTACCTCCCTACGAGTTCATTACTTGTTATGCCCATCTCTTATTTCCACACCCAATTCCTAAGTACCCTTATTTAGTTTTATAGTCTAGTCATTTAAATTATTCCATTCCAACCTGTTGATTTCACAAGCCAACCCATAAAGAATCATTGTGAGTTACACTCGAAGTGGGTTCAGGTATTACTGATACCCGATCTCGGTTTCTTCGAATACAATATTATATTACCTCAGTCATTCAAATAAATACGATTCAACTTAAAATACAGGGTGTCACTGCTTTACTCCAATACCATTTAATCATCCATAAGCAAATTAAATCATCCATACCAGCTCTAATCAAATTAATTAACTATTATCGAATTAAATCAATTACTTCAATTACTTCTAATTGATTACAAACCAATCAATTGATCATCCAATAATCATTCATTTAATTAATCTGCCTTGATTAATCACACTTAGGAATGATAATACTTCTACTAAGTGATTATTCTTTATATTAACTACACAAAGTAATTATCCCAAATCACTCCCGTTCTTCGATGAATTATACCCCGTAATTACCCATCTTAATTATTTCACTAAGTAATTATTCTTCATTACTGCATGGAGTAATTTAGCACATCATCCTGTGATTATCTTAAATTAATTAAACTTAATTGATTAACTTAAACCAATCATATTAGACTTAATTAATTACCATAATCAATTAATCCCTTAATTACTTATTTATTAAACCATAATTCACAAATGAATTGGTTAATGACTCTTTGATTACCTTTAATAAATTTAATCATATTATCTTAATTATTTTCACGATAAGCATTTCTCTATCTATGACTAAATTGTCATTTATCAACCTTTGAATCATTTTACTTTAAAAATTACCTTAAAAATTACATTGTAATTTCCATTTTTAAATTTAAGATTTGGAATTAATTAACACATAAAATTTTAACAAAGTTTTAAAAAAAACAACTTAAGCCTTCTAAATCACATGTTAGAGTCACAATTATTTATAAAAGAAATTTACAAAAGTTTATAAACCAAACTCCTCTTAAATTCAAATCCTTTATAAAATATACTTTAACATTTCAAATTTGTTTAGGACATTTAATTTTTTTTTTTAAAAAACTAAGATACAAATTAGATTATGAATCCAGATTCAAAACTTGATTCAAACTTAGTTTAAATATCTACCTTTCATTTTAAATTCAGTTTTAAATTTAAATCTAACAGGTTTTAAAGCCTGTCACAAAACCACTTCCCAAACCACACATCAAACTGTTTCGAGCAAAACTTAACTAACCTTCGAGCCAAACCCGAGTAGAAACTTCGGGTCCAACTTCCTTTCTTTCCTATTCCCCTTTCCTTGTTTCTTCTCAGTGATTCTACGCTTAATAATTTTACTTCGGCCCATCTTCTTTTCGGCCCGTTTCCCCTACGTCCCTTTCTTTTCTTTTTATTCTTCCCAGTGATTATTTCTCCTTCCCCTCTGTTCTTACTTCCTACTTGTGCACATGTCGATCGTGCACTTGCACACGACACCGGCCGACCTGCCCACGCCGCCGACTCCTCCTACAGTTCACCCATGACCCCTTCGTCCTCCTGGCCCCCTTGAAGTCTTATCAAAACCCCTAGTTCAAAATCGAACTGCTCAACCAGGGAAGTCGAAACTACGATCAACCAAGACATCACGTTCCACCACTACGAGTCTCTATCACTTCCCATACTTCGACAGGAAACTCGCCACCATCCTCACTACTACTTCCCTTAACCATGTGCAACTCGATGCACCTAAGAAACCACAGTGGCCATTTTCTCGAACTTGACAAAACTAGGGTTTAAAACTTCCATGACTTACCGCCGCCGCCATGGTGATCCGGAGCTCCAACCCATAATTTTCCCAACCTTCCCGATCACTCCACTATCTCCAGTGGAAACCAAAACCTTCCCGATCAACTAGATCAAACAAGATTTCCCAAAATCAAATTTTCAAACATTCCCATACTGCTAACTCTATGCAATATTAAAAATCTTAATTTTAGTTTTAAAATTCATTACTTTCAAGGTGAGTTGGAATCATAATCCTGCAAACATAAATTACGATGTTTGAAATTTATCATATTTGAAACTTTATCTGTAATCCATAAATTTCCCGTGAAGATTTGCTATGTTTAACTTTAATCTATTTTTAAGGTTTGAATCTTGTTTAAATTTACATCTTTTGGTAAGAAATTATTGTCCAAAAATGTATTAGGGAAATGGAAATGATTTTTAAACTAATCAAAGGCTTGTAAACCTGGAAAATCTTCGCTTGTTTGATTTTTAGATATGCACAACCCATTCCAGTATCTTCATTCATACATACTTGTCACAGAATCTTAAGACAATCATTAAAACACATGCATTACTTGCCAACCATATGTCAAATGCATAAAAAAAAATTTTGAGGTGTTTTTATGTTTACGGTTTTAACAGAAGGCTAAAAAAAACTCAGATGTTTAAAAATCAACAATGGAAATACACAAAGCTTACATGCATACAAATCTGCAAAGAAATCATCACCTTGATTCACATGCATCATATATTTGGTTACTTAAGCTTTAAAAATTTAAAAATTTACTGACAGGCATTTCACTAAAAACAGAGGAGACTGGGTTAAGTTACTCACTTGCTTGTTTTAATTTGAATCATTAGAGTTGATCTTTGAACTGCATCTATTGGATCAAGTTGATTTAAATCCTCTTGCTTTGATGTTTGAATTCAGTTGCTCGTTGATTTATTTAACTTGAAGGATTTGAACTGTTGTTGCCTTCTAGCCCTTGATTTCTTGCTTTAGATTTTGTTTCCCAGTTTAAATTTCCAGCTTTCACCATTCTTTTTCATAGTATGCTAATTTTTTTTTATTTTTTTTTTGAACGAACTAAAATGAGAAGATACATATAGAAAACAATTTTACAGGGGTAGCTTCTGGTACAAGCTTCCCTTGTGTTCTAAAACTTTGGTCAAAGATTTTTTCTGAGAATGAAATGATATGTACATATTTGATATGATTTTTGTTTATTCTTGTTTGTACAAATGTTAGCCTGATTTGCAACAAAAATGTGAGCTGATATTTTATGCTGATTTGATTAAATAGATGCTTGCTTTAAAGGCCATGTTCCCTAATATCTCTACATCATATGCATACAAATATAAATACATTTATCTCATTTTGTTTTATTTGCACAAAGATATTTTGTATATGATGAATAGCTTGTCTTCTTTTGCATATATGGTTTACACAGCAAACTTGCTATTATTTCCTTGCTTAATTCGTATACATGTTTTCGTCTGATTACATTTATACATTTGTGCTTACACAATTTCAACTTATGATGGAATTTAAATGGATTTTAAATAATTAATGATAGAATTTGATTCTATTTCAAACATTATTATCTATATATATATTTTTATACCAAATGTTAATGAGGTAAAACATTTTAATTCAATTTATATAAGATAACTTTTATTATAAATATTATTAAGAGATGTAATTTAAATTTACAAATCAAATTTCTTTTTCAAAATACAAATCTATATAAATAAATGGCAAATATTTCCAAAAGATTTATCCATTTAACATGATGAGTTTACATTTTATTTACTTAAATCAAATATTTATTAAAATAATGTTGCCAAAATACCGGGTCATCACATTCCTCCCCACTTTGAATCTTTTCGTCCTCGAAAAGGAACGAAGCCAGATTTATTAAAATGCTTAAAAACATATAAATATTCTTTGATCATTTTTGAATTACTTTAAAAATGTATATAATATTCCTAAAATAGTTTTTAAAAATACCTTTTATAACTCGATGTTTTGACTAGTCCATCCTTGTTCTCATAGAAATTCGGTCATACGTTGATCAGGCGTACGACTGAAAACCTATAAGTACTTGGCAAACTCGTTTTCAGCACCCAGTGAAAATACTTGGAAAATAATTTTGTTGAAAATATAGAAAATAGTATTTTTTTTTTATTGGAAATCTAGAAAACAGCTTTGAAAATAAAGGAAATATCTTTGTTGAGAATGTTCTGGAAATCATCACTCCCATCCATGGTCACAGTCACATACCAGGGTTACGTTGCAGTCGCAGCAAAAGTCCAGGTAACTGCAGGCTCTCCGCGGCCTCTCGATTACGCCATGGATCCCACACAACAAATCACAGTTACATCCAGGGTTACGTTGCAGTCACAACAAAAGTCCATGTAACTGCAGGCTCTCCGCGGCCTCTGATCTCGCTATCAAAATGAAACTTCTCCACTCCTACATAGGTCGCAGTCTACCGGGATAAACTCAAACGCAGACTGTTGGCTCTCAGCGGCACACGCGGCTTCCGCTATGTTATACCATAGGTCGCAGTCTACCGATATAGAATCAAACGTAAACTGTTGGCTCTCCGCGGCACACACGACTTCCGCTATGGTATACAACACTCATAATCCTCAGGAACTAGTTTTGTCCGGGCTCCTCACAGGATCAACTTTAGAACCCCCTTGGGCTCAAGGCAGCACCACCCAGTGGCACTCCTGAGAAGTTCATTTCAAGGGAGCGCCTTTTTCCCCAGAGCCATCATCAAAATATTTTATACTATACACATATAGTATCTTCAAATCATACACCTAGTATTATATCATACAAAGCTCCTTTACACAAAATCGATTATCCCAAAATCGATAATTCTCAAAATAGGCTTTCCAAAACTCAATATTGATTTTTCCCAAAAATCAAAAGCCTTTCCCAAAATCCTCATAAGATCCTTATATATATATATATAAATTTTTAAAACTTTAGATCCTTACTTTCTTGTATAAAACCTTTTTATACTCCAAACACTCTCAAAAACCATAGAAATATCCAATTTCCATCTTTATTCATTTCATATTTCTCAAAATATTCTTTCAGTTCAAAAGAACCATTTCACATTCCTTATTCAACTTTACATTAATCCCCATTTGGATTATTACTTCAATTCTCATCTCAGTTGGGTATTTTTCCAATAACAGTTTGAACTCCGACCAGTTTATTTTTTAGAAAATAGCTGTAAACTAGTTAACTAATAGTAAGTTAGTTGGAAAATAGTTAAATAATTTCAGGAAATTTAGATAATTGTAAAATAGTTGTAAAATAGTAATTAATTTGTAACATAGTTGAAAAATAATAATTAGTTTAGAAAATAGTTGAAAAATGGTTAAATAGCTTCACAAAAAAAATCGTAAAACAAGTATATAAAATAATTTGGCTTTGAGAAAGAAAGGTTGTATATATTTAATAGCTTAGAAAAATAAGTTTATATCAAAACAATTTATATTGAAAATAGACAAGAGCCAACTGTTCACTTCCCCAACAATTCAATTTAAATCTTCATTTAAATTGACCCAATTCCAATTCAAATAACTCCAAATTCCATTGGACTTGATCAATTCTCAATTCAAATTAAATCAACCCTGATTTCCTTCCCAATTTAAATCAAATTTCATTTGACTTTAAACTTGTTCACTTTAATTATAATCCCATGTTATTCTAATCACTTTAGGCTAATATCCACTAAATTTCATTTATTTCAATTCAACCCAACTTTTCCATTTGAAAGACTTATACACCTTCATTCTCACGTCCAATTAATTTAAGTCAGATTAAATTTTTGGACTAATTCAATTCCAAACCCAAATTTTAAACCATCTCGAATTATATACATTCGAGTTAAATAGTTAAATTTATGAGTCCAATTCTCAATATTCCATTTTAAATTATCTTTACTTATGTATTTTCAAGGTTCAAATAGGAGTTCAATGCAATTTTATTTTAAAATTTAATTCATTACTAAAATTTATCTTCCCGTTTGAAGTCAGTTCTTAACCAATTTTAATTTACAGATTCAATTTATTTAAATTTTTAGTTCAAAGTAATTCCATATCCTTAATTTCAAGTTAAAGTCAAATTTTCCTTTTACCTTAACAATAGTATATTACCACATTCCATTTCTCATTTATTAAACAAATCCGATCCACAATTTAAAGGTTTTTAACAACAATAGGACGGTATCATCCAATGTATTTTAAAACATCCCTTTATTTCTCAATTTCCCAGATCTCAGACCCATTTTGAGATCACAAACCCCCAATTTTAAATTAACCATTTAACTCACCAAGTTAAATTCCAATTTCATCTTGAAATTTCCTATTCAAGTTGTTCATTCAAACTTATTTAACTTCTCCCAATTTAAATTTCAATTTGCTTAACCCAATCTACCTTACTCAATTCGAATTTCCACTTTAAATTTCAAAATTCATTCCCTCATATAAGTTCAAAACTTACATCACTCTGGGTTTTTACATCACTCTTCAGGGAAAATCAAAACTCAACACCTTAGAGTTTATTTCAAATTATCTTTGATACCATGTATATCCATACATATATACATATTTATTTCTTGGCCATCCCTGCCATATTTTAAAATTTAAACCACCTTTGGTTTTTAAATTCAAATCAATTTCCAATATTTCAGTATCACCTTAGATTTCAACCATATCCAAAATTCTTTTGCAAATTCAGTTATCCCTTTGAATTCCCAAAACCAAACCCAGTTCATAAGCAATTCCAATTTAAAACGATTTGGTAGCAATTTCTCTTCCAGAACTCGAAAATGAACATCGATGATGCTGCAGTCGTCACCGACGTTATTTTCCAGTGACCGAAAGATTCCAATGCTTTTATCTCTTTAAAAACATTTCCAAATATTTTTAAATTTCAAATCTCCCAGATTCCAAATTCAACACAAAAATATTTTTAAAATAATACTATTATTTCTCCAAAATCTTTAGAAACCACTTTCAAATCCAAAGGAATTTTAAATTTTCCCATAAATTTCAAATTCCCAATCCATCCAATTCATATTTAAACATTACTCTGGAATTTTCATCTTACTTTATTTTCAAATATTCTCTGAAATTCTATTTCAAATTATAATCTCATTTATGTATGAAGTTTATTTCCATTTATAAATTACATTTTCAATCTATATTTCAAATTCCATTTTGTTATATAGGTTTATTCTTCAACTTGGTTATAAGTTTCAATTTGGTCGTATTTTATTTTACTTGTTAACTTAATTTCAATAATTTAACAACCAATTTCCTTAATATTTATTAGAAGGAAATATTGCTTTATATATATCAAAATGTATTTTTACATAAAATCATTTAAAACATTTATAAGAAAATAACAAGTACGCGCTCATATATATATATACACTCAACTCATTCTAGAGTACTTCGAACTCTAGTTAATGAGAAATCCCCATCAGAGCCAAGGTTCTCGCTTAACCTTCAGCTCTGATACCAAATGTAACGACCCGAAATTTTCGATCCCGAAAATTCCAGATAGTCATGAAAAAGAAGAAAGAGATAGAAGAAGAAGAACAGAAAACACCAAACATCTCACATTCGCAGCGGATAAGATATAATAAGAAATAATAACAGTTTACAAAAGAATACTATATCTGTCGATTACATTTAATATACATCAGAGTTTTCACATTATATACAGTCATTGAATATACAATTATCATGTCATATGATATACAATAATTGTAATAGGGCGAAAGTACCCCATACGTTCTTGCCATCCAGCTCGACTCCTGAGTTCCAGAACGTACCTACCTGAAAATCTGTAATACTCGGTCTGACCCGAGCATTACACAAAAGTAACACCCGGGTCAGGCTGGAAACCAGCGTGAGTAAACTCATAAAATTTGACATACTAAATTCAAACCATCAACAAAACCCGGGTAACTCGTACCTCCCTACGAGTTCATTACTTGTTATGCCCATCTCTTATTTCCACACCCAATTCCTAAGTACCCTTATTTAGTTTTATAGTCTAGTCATTTAAATTATTCCATTCCAACCTGTTGATTTCACAAGCCAACCCATAAAGAATCATTGTGAGTTACACTCGAAGTGGGTTCAGGTATTACTGATACCCGATCTCGGTTTCTTCAAATACAATATTATATTACCTCAGTCATTCAAATAAATACGATTCAACTTAAAATACAGGGTGTCACTGCTTTACTCCAATACCATTTAATCATCCATAAGCAAATTAAATCATCCATACCAGCTCTAATCAAATTAATTAACTATTATCGAATTAAATCAATTACTTCAATTACTTCTAATTGATTACAAACCAATTAATTGATCATCCAATAATCATTCATTTAATTAATCCGCCTTGATTAATCACACTTAGGAATGATAATACTTCTACTAAGTGATTATTCTTTATATTAACTACACAAAGTAATTATCCCAAATCACTCCCGTTCTTCGATGAATTATACCCCGTAATTACCCATCTTAATTATTTCACTAAGTAATTATTCTTCATTACTACATGGAGTAATTTAGCACATCATCCCGTGATTATCTTAAATTAATTAAACTTAATTGATTAACTTAAACCAATCATATTAGACTTAATTAATTACCATAATCAATTAATCCCTTAATTACTTATTTATTAAACCATAATTCATAAATGAATTTGTTAATGACTCTTTGATTACCTTTAATAAATTTAATCATATTATCTTAATTATTTTCACGATAAGCATTTCTCTATGTATGACTAAATTGTCATTTATCAACCTTTGAATCATTTTACTTTAAAAATTACCTTAAAATTACATTGTAATTTCCATTTTTAAATTTAAGATTTGGAATTAATTAACACATAAAATTTTAACAAAGTTTTTTAAAAAAACAACTTAAGCCTTCTAAATCACATGTTAGAGTCACAATTATTCATAAAAGAAATTTACAAAAGTTTATAAACCAAACTCCTCTTAAATTCAAATCCTTTATAAAATATACTTTAACATTTCAAATTTGTTTAGGACATTTAATTTTTTTTTTTAAAACTAAGATACAAATTAGATTATGAATCCAGATTCAAAACTTGATTCAAACTTAGTTTAAATATCTACCTTTCATTTTAAATTCAGTTTTAAATTTAAATCTAACAGGTTTTAAAGCCTGTCACAAAACCACTTCCCAAACCACACATCAAACTGTTTCGAGCAAAACTTAACTAACCTTCGAGCCAAACCCGAGTAGAAACTTCAGGTCCAACTTCCTTTCTTTCCTATTCCCCTTTCCTTGTTTCTTCTCAGTGATTCTACGCCTAATAATTTTACTTCGGCCCATCTTCTTTTCGGCCCGTTTCCCCTACGTCCCTTTCTTTTCTTTTTATTCTTCCCAGTGGTTATTTCTCCTTCCCCTCTGTTCTTACTTCCTACTTGTGCACATGTCGATCGTGCACTTGCACACGACACCGGCCGACCTGCCCATGCCGCCGACTCCTCCTACAGTTCACCCATGACCCCTTCTTCCTCATGGCCCCCTTGAAGTCTTATCAAAACCCCTAGTTCAAAATCGAACTGCTCAACCAGGGAAGTCGAAACTACGATCAACCAAGACATCACGTTCCACCACTACGAGTCTCTATCACTTCCCATACTTCGACAGGAAACTCGCCACCATCCTCACTACTACTTCCCTTAACCATGTGCAACTCGATGCACCTAAGAAACCACAGTGGCCATTTTCTCGAACTTGACAAAACTAGGGTTTAAAACTTCCATGACTTACCGCCGCCGCCATGGTGATCCGGAGCTCCAACCCATAATTTTCCCAACCTTCCCGATCACTCCACTATCTCCAGTGGGAACCAAAACCTTCCCGATCAACTAGATCAAACAAGATTTCCCAAAATCAAATTTTCAAACATTCCCATACTGCTAACTCTATGCAATATTAAAAATCTTAATTTTAGTTTTAAAATTCATTACTTTCAAGGTGAGTTGGAATCATAATCCTGGAAACATAAATTACGATGTTTGAAATTTATCATATTTGAAACTTTATCTGTAATCCTTAAATTTCCCGTGAAGATTTGCTATGTTTAACTTTAATCTATTTTTAAGGTTTGAATCTTGTTTAAATTTACATCTTTTGGTAAGAAATTATTGTCCAAAAATGTATTAGGGAAATGGAAATGATTTTTAAACTAATCAAAGGCTTGTAAACCTGGAAAATCTTCGCTTGTTTGATTTTTAGATATGCACAACCCATTCCAGTATCTTCATTCATACATACTTGTCACAGAATCTTAAGACAATCATTAAAACACATGCATTACTTGTCAACCATATGTCAAATGCATAAAAAAAAAATTTGAGGTGTTTTTATGTTTACGGTTTTAACAGAAGCCTAAAAAAACTCAGATGTTTAAAAATCAACAATGGAAATACACAAAGCTTACATGCATACAAATCTGCAAAGAAATCATCATCTTGATTCACATGCATCATATATTTGGTTACTTAAGCTTTAAAAGTTTGAAAATTTACTGACAGGCATTTCACTAAAAGCAGAGGAGACTGGGTTAAGTTACTCGCTTGCTTGTTTTAATTTGAATCATTAGAGTTGATCTTTGAACTGCATCTATTGGATCAAGTTGATTTAAATCCTCTTGCTTTGATGTTTGAATTCAGTTGCTCGTTGATTTATTTAACTTGAAGGATTTGAACTGTTGTTGCCTTCTAGCCCCTGATTTCTTGCTTTAGATTTTGTTTCCCAGTTTAAATTTCCAGCTTTCACCATTCTTGTTCATAGTATGCTAAGTTTTTTTTTTTTTGAACGAACTAAAATGAGAAGATACATATAGAAAACAATTTTACAGGGGTAGCTTCTGGTACAAGTTTCCCTTGTGTTCTAAAACTTTGGTCAAAGATTTTTTCTGAGAATGAAATGATATGTACATATTTGATATGATTTTTGTTTATTCTTGTTTGTACAAATGTTAGCCTGATTTGCAACAAAAATGTGAGCTGATATTTTATTCTGATTTGATTAAATAGATGCTTGCTTTAAAGGCCATGTTCCTTAATATCTCTACATCATATGCATACAAATATAAATATATTTATCTCATTTTGTTTTATTTGCACAAAGATATTTTGTATATGATGAATAGCTTGTCTTCTTTTGCATATATGGTTTACACAGCAAACTTGCTATTATTTCCTTGCTAAATTCATATACATGTTTTCGTCTGATTGCATTTATACATTTTGTGCTTACACAATTTCAACTTATGATGGAATTTAAATGGATTTTAAATTATTAATGATAGAATTTGATTCTATTTCAAACATTATTATCTATATATATTTTTTTATACCAAATGTTAACGAGGTAAAACATTTTAATTCAATTTATATAAGATAACTTTTATTATAAATATTATTAAGAGATGTAATTTAAATTTACAAATCAAATTTCTTTTTCAAAATACAAATCTATATAAATAAATGGAAAATATTTCCAAAAGATTTATCCATTTAACATGATGAGTTTACATTTTATTTACTTAAATCAAATATTTATTAAAATAATGTTGCCAAAATACCGGGTCATCACAGTAAGCTTGATCAGTTTACATAAAGTCTGACTTACTTGATGTCCTTAAATGTTAAGGATGACCAAATTAACCTTTTTAAAGAGTTCATTGAGATACTGTAGTAAGTGTTTTCTTTTGAATGGTTTGAGCATTTGGAAAGGAAAATGAATGTACGAAAATGGATATAATTTAAGGCACGTTGGGATGAAGAGAGTGAATGGTCATCGCTACTTCATGAAAAGATATTAGAAAGAAGAACCATGCAGTAATAATAGATGCTTAACATGGAACTAGAAATATGATTTCTATTCCAAAATATATTTATATATAAAAAATTATTTCCCACGGGATTTATTTCTATGAGTTTAAGATATTTGATCTGAAAACTTTCGATTATAAATTAGTTATAGTAGATAGAATAAATAGCTTATATTAAGTGGTTGAATAGAGCTTCGTATTTCATATGCTATTATAGTAATGGTGGAAATAATATGAGCATGTTATATAACATTATTTGTCTCAGCAAGTTTTGAAAATTATTTCTGTAAATAATAGTTGGTTTTCAGTAGATTTAAAAATAGACATAGTTTTATTTCAATATGAATATTATTGTATATTCGATTTAAAACAAAATTATAACAGTGGTATTTTTTTATACAAAAGTGATGCACTGAAAAATACTGAAGTATCTAAAATTTTTGCAACTATTTTAGAATTATGGACTACGCCATAATTTTCGAAAATAATTCTTTAATCGGATGATTATGAATCAAATGGTACTACTACATTGTATTTCAAACAATTAAGATAAAAGCACCCATTCAATAGGAGTGACTTAATAGTTGATGAATTCTTTGTATTGATACATATAAATGTATGCAATCATAAGTATGATAATACTAGAACAATTCAACATAGTTCGTTGAATTTGCCGAGAATTATCACAAACATGAACATATATATTTGATATACATATAGTATGTTTATGATAAATTCATATAATACAAAATGGAAGTAAATAAAATAAAATGCAGTACAAAATAAAATAAATTAACTTGATCGAATAGGTGACTATATTAGAAAGAGTTCTGAATGTATCAAAATATAAACAAATCAAAATATAAACAAAGATTCAATCTCAAAAGTCACTCCTCCTTATGATACATAATGATGTATCGATAAGAATTAGTTGAACTTTTAATGATGAGTAAAGTTGAGTTAACTTCTTTATATAAGGTTATGTACTTAAGAGTAGTGTTCAAATTATTTTCATCTAAAAAGAAATTTACAAAATCGTACAAGATCAAGGGTTTATAAGAAACCCCAACATAACCAAGGTTAAGTAGTTGGTAGTTTGTGTAAGTCAAAAAACCAATAATTATATGTGAGGGATCTTGTATTGATCACCTCAAAAGGAGTTTGGGAACAATCGCTATTGGATGACCAACTTATGTTTTGAACATGAGTAAATAAACTTAAACCAAATCAGTTATATATATGTGAGGCAATTTATAATCACATATTCGATTACACTAAGAAACAATTGTTTTCCCAAGAAATACCAACTTCGTAGCGAAGAATTTCTTTTATAATTTATTGATAATAAAATAGATTTGGATATGATCAAAGATGCAAATGATTACGTGGGATTATAAGTAATTAACCAAACCTAAATGAACACAATGCATTATAGTGTCTAATAAGTAATCTCATACTTTGAAGATAAACTATGAATGTCTTATCAACATCGAGAAAAGATAATCCTTAATTGTCAATTAAACCATTAAGTTTGCTCCAATACTTTCCTCCTACTGCTCATTATCTGGAGCGACTTCCATACTTATTTCCCCCGCAAGTCCCAATTAATATAGCCAATTAATATGCTTTCAACGATCCATTTGAGATTTTCTCGTCACGGTATTGACTCTGCCATATAGTATGGTGCAAAAATCCAAAAGGATTCCAAGTACGTTATCAAAATATGATTTTGATAGTGTACCCGAAGGATATGTTCCATCGACCGTAGATGTGTCTTAAAGAGAAGACTAACATAGTTGGAATATTGTGAGCAACACTGATATGAATAACATCATAAATTTCAGTCATTAAAATTAGCGTAACAAATTCAACATGCAAAGGTTTATTCAAAATTTATTCACAAAATTATCGCTGGTATAACTTTGCACTTTGGTGCATATGTGTTGTAAAAGAAAATTCTAAATAATGATTTAGAATAAACCATTTGCACATAATTATTAAAGTCTCTCAAAATTAGTGGGAGCGATATTTAATTTGTAGGTTTTCAGATATGATCCAACAATGGATATGAAAGTATCATTCGACAATTTGGTTGTTTAATACATGAAATTGGATTTGTAAATTATATCTATTATAATAAGTATAAACGATTAGGATGTCCATAATGACATACACAGACACCATATTAAACTGTTTAATATAGATCATGTAAGATGGATTCCTTATGCATTGGCAATAGTAGTTATATACATGATACATATGTTGAGACTATAGTACATAACACTCTCCAAATGATGGACAGTGTATTAATCATGGTTGTTAGGGCATCAATGGGATATATATTGATAGTTATTGGATAACTATGGATCGACTCAGTCGATAGTTTTCTATTGGTTAAAACTAAGGACAAATCGAACGTGTCGATGTGAAAATATTACATGATTCTCTCAACTTGAGAATATTATCGAATTTCAATGTGGAAACTCCACTTCGATTACAGTCAAACTATGGAATGACGTCTATTGGACGACTGTAGTTGGGTCAAGTTGAACCATTAGAAGCAAAACACTATTCAATAGAGAATTCGTCTCCTCAGTTATATGACTTTAGTCTCACGGTCAACTGAAGACAACTCAAAGTCAAAGTTTGTAGGCAAAGCAGTTTGTTTAATAATAATAATAATTGTTATTCTTAAACCAAGGACTTTGTGTTAGGACTTAGGATTGCACAAGTTGAATGTGGATGATATTGGAATCTTGACCATCATCAAATTCCATAAGTTTGTTTTCATGAAGAGAATTGGTGTAAATAATTTTCACCATCGGGGACCACTTAAATAAGTAAAATTGGATTTTATTGTAACTACGTAAGCGGTAAATTTGGCCATATTGTCACAGCACTAGTTAAGGTGATGTGTGAACGTTAATATTCAAATTGTTCGACATTAACCGTTAACCAAAGTTACAACTAAGAGTCACACAACCGAAATGTTGAATACTCAACTACCACCTAATTTAATTAAAGTATAATTATTATAAATTAATTAGTATTTGTAAGATATTAATTATAAAATTTTATTTGATTTGTGTTGATTAGTACTGAAAATAGTGCGTATATGATAGCTATACACACACGTATCATTATACGATATTGATATATGTATAAATTTAACTTAAATTTGAATTGTTTAATAAGGCTTGAAGTGGCATAGAGACCCATATAGGGTCCTTGTATGGCCAGCTAGACATGAGAATGTGCGGCTTGGTTTTGATATATGTGTGGTTTGAATTAATAGAGAAAAGAGTGGATCTGAATCCACATTTCACTCTCTCCTTTCTCTATTATTTAAACTTCTTTATCCCTCAAATTTTGTTTTGGTTTTTCCTCTCCAAAAACCTTAAGGTCTCCGAATGCAACGAGCGGGATTTTCGACACTCGAAAATCGACACTAATACGCCCACTGTATTTCATGTCGAGAAATCGAATGCCGAAAAACCCAATTGTAAGGGAAAAATAAAGAAGGAACAAGACAAGAAGAAAACTAAACAACACAGAATCTCACAGCGAACCAATAATCTATAATATACAATAAATTTTTACACAAGAAGAACTGTAATGTATGTGTATACAAAACATCAATTAGAGTATACTAACCTATTTTAGCCTAGACAGTTATAACAACCTACCCTCGCAATTGCTGATAAATACAACAACGAACACAACGGAAAAATAACCATATATGTGAATATGTCTCTGGGCCTCCAACTCGTCTCCTAAATCTTCAAAGCTTCCAACTAAAATTTGTAAACTTGTTCAGTCTGACCCGAGCATTATAATAAAATATCACCTGGATCAATCTAGAAAACCAGTGTGAGAAAACACATACAACTAGATTTTAAATTCATAAAGATCTTTGAAATCAAAGGTATCTCATAAGACCGCGCCGCACATAAACACGGATTGGGTTTTACCTTACGATAACCAAAACCTTTTCTATAGAAAATTTCCTAATATTACAATAGTGTCTAAGATAAAAATACTTATTAGCCATAGCTAAAATTGTCACAATAATTAAACTACAGCATAATTGGTATATAACTAAAACCATAAAGGCTCGTATTGGAGAATGGATTCTATACAATGACCGGGCAACTGGGGTACCTCCCGTCATGATGCATCTTTAGATAAAGTAATACCGAGGACCTCGCCTAGATCCCTATCAACACAAAACCGTCCTACCCCTTATTGGTTAGTACCAAATATGATGACCCCTTCGTTAATGGGCCCCGAAGCATACAAATGAGAGATAATATCAACTTTAGATAAGGATGATCGTACACTACTTGGAAGCGACCTGTTTCGCCCTATCGCATCTCCCCTATTTTAATTAGTCATTTTCGGTTGATGAGGCTTAAGGCTATGTTTAACCTGTCATATAACACTTCCGACTTGAAATGCTAACACTTCCTTCCAAGCAACAATGCAATACTAGCATTCATCCATACAAGTTCGCTCTGGGACTGAACGAAATAATTAAGAGCCCCGCCTTTAATTCCATCATCTTCAAGATGTCTTCACTTCAAAACGCATTCGTTTGATTGAAGTGGTTTTCGATTAACATACTCGATCCCGATCTCTCCAAAAAAACTTTCGATAATTCCTGGTAAACTCAACCCATTCTTTAGGAAATAAATAGTCAAGGATAAGAGTCTAGATCGCCTCCTAACCGTTAGTGGATGGATTTCCTTACCATTGTCCCAAGAGAACGAAATGAGACTTATACACACAATACAGCATCATCAGAGATGGTTGTTCCATATAATTCATGTATTTCTCTTAAATATTTCCAAAGATACGTTTGGGCCCAATTTTGATAGTCGATTATTTAACTATCGAATAACAAACATTCAATCAGGGATTTATTCCATGGGAAAACCAACATTCGTTAAGCATATAAGCAATCACTAGCCTCCTTTTATAAATCTTTCATAAATAAAAACCATTTTGTAAATTACTTGTATAAGAATACTTTTACAAAGGTATATCAAAAAATCCCTATATTTTCGATACATAGAAGATGTCCATATACTTATCTCAATAGTATAAATATATTCACACACATTGCACCTCGCAACTTAGAAAATGTACTCATATACTTAGCTCAATGGTATAAGAATATTTACAAAACTGAGAAATATTTTCTTTCATTTGATTCAAAAATCATTCATAAACTCCTTATAATTCTCAAATACCATTTATACCATTTTATAAAACTTCTTTTACATATTTAAATCACTTATAAATTCTTTTTGTACATTTCTAAAATCATTTATAAATCCTTTGTAAATCCGTAAAATCCTTTATAAAACTTATTTTATAAACCTAGAAACCCATTTTTTAAAACTCATTTATAAATATCGAATCATTTATAAGACTCTATCACCTTGTAAATAATCTTTCCTTAGGTCTCCAAACCATTTTATAAACTTCTCTCATACAATCCAAGTCCTTTATATAACTCTATTTATGAGTCTCGAACACACTCATAAACAAAAAGATCACTTACTTCTAAACAGTATTATATAAAGATAAATATTAAATTTAAATATTATGAATAAATTATAATTATATACCTTAAAACATCTAAAATAATAATTAATTACTTCAAAAACAATAAAAATTAATCCTTACCCTTATTATAAATAGTAATAATTTATTTTCAAAACCTTATTAATAAATCCTTATCATTAATTTCAACCATAATTATTCTTAAATTAATTAACTTTCAAAATATTAACATTTGGATGAATACTTTAAAACAATATGACTGCAAGCAAATAACTTTAAAATAGTGCTAATATAATTAAATTACTTTAAAACAATATTAACATTATTAAATATTTTAAAACAATATTAACATAATTAAATACTTCAAACAATATTAATATAATTAAATAACTTTAAAACAATACTAATATAATTAAATATTTTTAAACAAAATATTTTCAAAACAAACAATTTCGAATTTAAAAATAATTTCCTATCCAAAAAATAATTCCAATTCAAATGGAAATTTATGGTAGTTCCAAAATAACAATTTAAGACCAATAGCCACTAAATGCTCAACCAATACCGATATTGATTTCCTATCATTACCAGGGTTCAGTTATTAGTATATAACGATGTCCTAACCCACATTTCCAATAAATCATGTTTATTATTCAATAAGTCATAGCTGGAATATTATTGAAACTAATTCAACAATAGCAAGAAATCTCGTTGGATTCCTCCAACCTGTCCCCATGCATCACATACATTATATAATCAAATAATATAAATCAACCGCTTTGAGATGGGATTCGTATACAAAGGTCATTCGCTCTTACATGGGAACACAATAGGTGGGAACACAATAGGGTCTCATCCGCTCCAGTGGTGGGAATATGACCAAACCATCAACAATTTTCATCAACTATATATCATACTAGTTAACCAGAAAGGTGAGTTTAACTCACCAAAACTTTAGTAATCGCCTAAGCATTTCGGTTCAATTAAAATTGAACAGGTGTTCAATTTCAATACAAATTCCTATAAACTTCAAATTATTTCAATCCAACTCCATAAAGTAGATTTTATGGATACGAACGCAACGGCGAAGACAACGCCTCAATTGGACCTCATATGTACAAGATACGGAATTTATAAGAATTTGTATTTAATAACTCAAATAATTAAACAAGTTAATTAATAAACTTCATCACCTTCCCCATTATCTTCTTCCCCTCCTGAATTTCAAACTACCACCCAATCGTTCATGTCTTATGTATCACTACATGCCTAAAACAACCACCGAATGACGAACGACGACCTCCACCGAAATCCCCTTCGTGCGGGCTTGGCGATGGTGCCCAAATGCTAGGCGCAATTGATCAGAGAAAAACGCGACCCACATGATTCAAACCCTTGACTAACCTTTGACCGCTTTCCCCGATTGCATCAGCCATCAATCAACATCACCACTTCTGGCATTTGCTTCCCCTCCTCGAACTGCATCTTGCCATCACCATCTTGCCACTCCCGACCCCCCATCAGAAAACACAACAATGGCGACTCTCCTCCTCAGGCCGTACACTATCACGATCCATAAAACTCCACCGCGATCCACGATATTTGACGCTAAGGTGCCAAATGTTCTTCTCGACCTAAATATCACAGCCATTCATCGAATCAAAGCCTAAATCAAACCATAGGCAAAACCTTGGTCTTCAAATGCACATGACCTTGCACTTCACTGTCGTTGAACCCACTCCCCAATGCCAAACACCTCCTAATCATCATCGTCCTATCGATCCTGGTAGTCTAGCTTAAATACAACAACCTTATATTTTTACTAATTTTTTTTTGAGTTGATTTGAATTTAAAATAAGAAGATTTTTACTTTATTTTTAAAAATTATTCAAGGAAGGACCTATGATTTTCCTTTTTTTTTTAACAGACCTCGTCATACAAGGGAAAGGGTATGGTCTTGGGAAAAGGGGGTCGGCCTGGTATGGGCTGATAGATGTGAGTATCGCTTAAGTATGGACTATATATATTATTTAAAATTAAAATATCAAGCTTTTAAACATCCGAAAATTCAAACTCTAAACCAGACGCGCTGCGTGGCATTATGTATGTAATACCCATATTTCGAACACAATGGAACTAGTTCCGAACCCTAATTCGACCACACAGAAGATAGCTTTTCAAACCCAGTTATAATATAAATTTCTAAAATTAATTTATATGCGTTTCGATTTCACACGACCAAATGCTACGTCCGATCACCATGAAATTCGTTATCATACAGTAATGTACTATTACGGATCCAATGACATTGGTTTCATCAAAATCAAAGACAGTGCCCCGGAAGGCTTTTTTTACACGTTAATTAAAATGAATTATTTTAAAAACCAAATTAATCGCTTTAAAATTAACACTAAAAGTTCCATTATCTTCGTTCCTATTAAATAGAATTTAAAATAAGCTTTGAAATCATTTTGTAGCAATTAAAACAAAGATTTAATTATTTAAACAATTTCAATTATTAAACTAAACAATTAAATTATCAAATAGATCGCTATATTGCAAATTCAAGTTATTTACCTTATAAAAATAACTTTTCAATATTTAAAACCAATTAAATATTTCAATTCAAATGACTAAAATTTAGGGTCGTTACATACTTGCCCCTTGAAAGAATTTCATCCCCGAAATTATGAAGGTAAGAAAAATGTCTAAACCCATTACTTTTTAAAACTAGTTAGTTGAAATAACTTATCAAATCCTTTTAAGCCTTTAACCTATCCCAAGAATCAACTCGTTGAAACTTTATCATTACTTTTACTAAGTCTTCAAATCCACTCATAGCTTCCAACTAATATCATCCAATTCAATCATTTTGGGTTATAACTTAAAATTCAAAATTTAGTTATCAAAATTTCCTTGAAAATTTTTCAAAATTTTTCTAACTCTTAATTTTACAGAAAATTTCACTAGAGTCTTCTTTGTACGGCTAGATTGAAACCACTACAAATTGCCACCATGAGTCCAAACCAACAAAGAAAACAAAAGCCAAGTGTTTCAACCATAAAACTATCAAATCAAACAACAATTTAAACATGTACCTTTTTGTTGGGCAACCCAATTTTACTTATGAAATCAAAGACATCAAACTAGCTCTTACTTTTATATACCTACATCTTATTTACCAATGCTGTTCAATCATATAATTCATAACCATATTACTTTGCATTTTCAATTATCAACATTTGCTTCACTAAAATCCGCCCGATATACATATATCATCTGTATGCAATATCAAATCTAATCGCTTACTCGATCACACAATTTCACTTCCGAACTAGTATCATACACACAACTACTCTAGTGTGCACTCATATCTGGTTCTTTAAATGGAAACTGTCATTCTCCATGCATATCCATATACTATCGTAGAGAACTCCAAAATCAATCAAAAATCCATATCCAGTGTTCGTCGTCGAGAATCGAGTGAAAATCCCAACTCAGTCCGATGTAAATCATCTCGATATCATGTACTAAAATCTGGATCAAACCGTTATGCGAATAAAATAATATGCATACAACTTACATATTTATTTCAATTTATTTCTTAGCTATACCAAATTCTTTTTAGTGGAAATTAGCCACAAGGGCCTCTTTAGCAAGTGCAATTAGTCTCTAGGATACACAACCGAAATAATTACTTTTAAGGACAAAATGCAAAATAATTAGTTTTTAAAGCCTAAAAACCTATTAAATTATGTCCTTGAAAGTAATTGGACTGCTAACTTTGTCCTAAAAAATAATTATTCTGCTGACTTTGGCCTTGAAATTAATTTTTGTGGATATGTGTCTTAGAAACTAATTGGACTGCAATGTTTGTCCTTCTAGTAAAATGCCTCTTCTTTTTATTCACATTCACTTTATTCTCATTTATTTTATTCATATTCAATTGATCTACATTCAATTATTCACATTACTTTATTATCATTCAGTTTTTTCTTAGTATATTCTTTCCATACTAATATCATTTAAGAACCGTTTTATTAAATTTTCCTAAGTTTATTATAAACATTTTATACAACACTTCTCATGTTCATAATTACATCAAAACTTAAGTTCATATCCATTTTAAATAAAATTAAATTTCATCTAACTCAATCCATTGTTCAATATTCAGTTCTATCAACCAACATTCCAAAACCATATTCAACTCACTAATTTAATTAGTTCATTTCGTTAACATTTCAAATCTCAATCAATTTCCTTTCAAAAATCATTTCATTTAACCTAAATTAGATCGAATTTTTTCAAAATTCATTTTATATAGGTTAAATTTAATTCCATAGTTCAATTTCAAATTTACTTTTCTTAACATTCATATTCAACAATTTAAAACATTGTTTTAACCTACTAATTCCAAAAATTCATAAGTTATCGAACCTATTCTCTTATAATTTCATAAAACACTTCGATGAAAATTTCCAAAGTCTAAACATCTTGTTCTTATTTCAATTATTTTTGACAATACTACTAATAGTTTCTTTCTAATTCAAATCATACCTTCAAATTTTAATGCCAAAACTATTTTTATCAAAAAAACTCTCCAATGGTAGCAATTCCTCTCTTGGATACCTGATAGTAAACATCGATGTTGTTGCAGTCATCATTGAAATTATTTTCCAACGACCGAAGTGAGTTTAGTGTTTTATATCTCTTTAAAATCCTTTTTAAATATTTTTATTCAAAGTATTTTCCAAATAATATTACTATTATTTTCCAAAACTTTGAAAAGTTATTTCCTAAACCAACAGGATTTAAGTTCCCAAATTCCCAGCTTAGATCCTTTTTAATTTATAAACTGCTTTATTAACCATATTTATGTAATTTCACCTTGGTTATATAAAACCATTTTCTTAATTGTTTATCTTGTTTGCAATATAACAACGACAACTTTTATTCGAATACAAACATAAACAACAAATGATAATAATCAAATATTATCATTCTCTAACAACCAAACACATCATATATACCATGTAATTTCTGAAAAATTATTCCTTTATATATAAAATATAATCAAGGTAAATTTATTTAATTTACCCAATTTCAAAACAATACCATGTCGAATTACATTTTCAAGCGTTTAGGGATCCCTATCAATAACGCTAATTACATACTGACTAGAATCTATAAGCCACTCAACTAACTAATCAATATAATATAAAACAATTTGTATATCACTAACAAATACATGCTCATATGTGTGTGTGTAACACTCAAACTCATTCTAGGGTGTTGTTGACCTAATCTCTAATGAGTTATCCCCACCATAGCCAAGGTTCTCGCTTAACCTTCAGCTTCTGATACCAAATGTAATGACCGGGATTTTCAACCCTAAAAAATCAACACTAATACGTCCACTATATTTCATGTTGAGAAATCGAATGTTGGAAAACACGATTGTTAGGGAAAAGAAAGAAGGAAGAAGATAAAACAAAAACTAAACAACAAAGAATCTCACAGCAGAACGAAAAATCTATAATATACAATAAATCTTTATACAAGAAGAACTGTAATGTGTGTATATAAAAAATATCAATCAGAGTATACTAATCTATTTCAGCCTGGACAGTTATAACAACATATCCTCACAGTAGCTGATAAATAAAACAATGAACACAGCGGAAGAATAACCATATATGTGAACATGTCTCTAGGCCTCCAACTTGTCTCCTGAATCTCCAAAGCTTCCAACTAAAATATGTAAGTATGCTCGATCTAACCCGAGCATTATAATAAAATAACACCCGATTCAGTCTGGAAAACTAGCAGAGAAAACACACCGAACTAGATTTTATAGTTATGAAGGTCTATGAAATCAAAGGAATCTCGTAAGACCACGCCGCACATAAACACAGATGGGTTTTTGCCGTATGATAACTAAAACCTATTATGTTGAAAATTTCATGATATTATAATAATGTCTAAGATACAAATACTTATTAATCATAGCCGAAATTGCTACATTAATTAAATTCTATCATAATAGGTATACAACTAAAACTGTAAAGACTCGTATTGGAGAATGGATTCCATACAATAACGGGGCTACTGTGTAATGCCCGTCGCGGTGCAGCCCAAATTAAAATAACAACGAGGACATCGCCTGGATCCCTTGCCAACATAGAACCGGCCTACCCTTTACTGCATAGTACCGAATATGATCACACATCCGTTAATGGGCCCCGAGGTATACAAATGAGAGATAATAACGAATCTAGATAGGGATGATCATACCCTACTTGGGAGCGACCCACTTAGCCCTACTATTTCTCCCCTGTTTTAGTCTTTTCTGGTTGATGAGGCTTGGGGCTGCATTTTACCTTTCATATAGCACTTCCTACTTAGAATGCTAACGCTGCCTTCTAGGAAATAATGCAATACCAGCATTTATCCATACAAGTTCGTTCTGGGACTGAACAAAACAATTGAGAGCTCCGTCTTTAACTCCATCATCTTCAAGATGTCTTCACTTCGAAACGCATTTGTTGGATCAAAGTGGTTTTTCGAATAACATACTCGATCTCGGTCTCTATGAAACAACATTCTATAATTTCGGTAAACTCAACCCCATTTCTGTAGGAAATAAACGATCGAGGATAAGAGCGGAGAACACCTCCTAACCGTTAGTGGATGATTACCTTATCATCGTCCTAGGAGAACAAAATGAGATTTGTATGCACAGTATAGCATCATAGGAGATGACTGTGCCCTATAACTCACGAGTTTCTCCTAGATATTTCCAAAGTTACGTTTGGGTCCAATTTCAATAGTCGGTTATTTAACTATCGAATAAAAACATTCAAACAGGTATTTATTCCGCAGGGAAAAACCAACATTGGTTAAGCATATAAGCAATCACTAACCTCCTTTTATAAATCTTTCATAAATATAAAGCACTCTGTAAATTACTTGTATAAGAATACCGATACAAAGGTATATCCACAAATCCCTAAATTTTCAATACATAAAAGATATCCATATACTAATCTCAACGGTATAAGTATATTCACACACATTACACATCGTAACTTAGAAAATGTGCTCATATACTTATTTCAATGGTATAAGTATATTTACTAAACTGAGGAATATTTTCTTTTATTTTGGTTCAAAAATCATTCATAAACTCCTTATAATTCTCTAAAACCATTTATAAACCATTTTTAATCTTCCTTTATACATTTCAATCACTTATAAATTATTTTTGTACATTTCTAAAATCATTTATAAATCCTTTGTAAATCCATAAAACCCTTTATAAAACTCCTTTTATAAACCTATAAACCCATTACTTAAAACTCATTTATAAATATCTAATCATTTATAAAACTCTTTCACCTTGTAAATAATCTTCCCTTAGGTCTCCAAACCACTTTATTAACTTCTCTCATACAATCACAGTATTTTATAAAACTCTATTTATGAGTCTCGAACACACTTATAAACAAATAAAGATCAATTACTTCTAAACAGTATCATATAGAAATAATCATTAAAATTAATTATTATGAATAAATAATTAGTAGTTATAAATTTTAAAACATCTAAAAATAATAATTAATCGTTTCAAAAACAATAATAATTAACCATTACCCTTATTATAAATAGTAATAATTAATTTTCGAAGCCTTATTAATAAATTTTTATCATTAATTTCAACCAAAATTATTCTTAAAATAATTAACTATTCAAAATATTAACATTTTGATAAATACTTTCAAACATTATTGACTATAAGCAAATAACTTTAAAACATATATAATTAAATAACATAAAAACAATATTAACATTATTAAATACTTTAAAACAATATTAACATAATTAAATACTTTAAAACAACAATAATATAATTAAATAACTTTAAAGCAATATTAACATAATTAAATACTTTTTAAAAAATATTTTTGAAACCCAATTTTGGATTTAAAAATCATTTCCTGTCCTAAAAACCGACTCCAATTGAAGTGGAAATTTATAATATTTTCAAAATACTAATTTAAGGCCAATAGACACCAAATGCTCAAATAATTTTGATATTGATTTTTCATCACTACTACATTTCAGTTTTTTACATATAACGATGTCATAACCCATATTTCCACAAATCAGGTTTATTATTCAATACTTCATATAGTTGGAATATTATTGAAACAAATTCAAAAATGGCAAGGAATCCGGTTTATCCCTCCAACCCGTCCCCCTACATCACATACATTATATAATCAAATAATATAAATCAACCGCTTCGAGATGGGATTCGTATATAAAGGGTCATCCGCTTTTACATGGAAACATAATAGGTTTCATCTACTCCAAGGGCAAAAATATATCCAAACCAACTAGTATAATTAGTAAATTATCCAAACAATTATTCAACGATTTTTATCAACTACATATCATACTAGTTAACCAAAAAGGTTAGTTTAACTCACCGAAACTTCAGTTGTAACGACCCAGAATTTTAATTAATTAAAATTTGAATATTTAATTACTTTTAAATATTAATAAGTGAAATTTATAAGTCAAATAAATTTTTATTTGAATAATTGGATTTAATTGAATAATTAAATCGATAATTTAATATGTTAAATTATGGAAATAATTGAAAATTGAGTTAAATATGGTTGAAAATGATTTGTAAAATTTTATTTTATCATTTTGAAGTTAGAAAGATGTTTTAGAACTTTTAAAATCGAATTAAAAGTTTATTTGTGAAAATTGAATATTTTAATATTTAATCGACTAGTAAAATTAGTCATTTTTCGAATAGTCTCAGAATTGGATGAGACCAGTTCCATTGGATCCGTAATAGTTAGTTATTATCGGATTTCAATTTTCGTAGCAATCGGAGTTATCGTTTGATCGTGGCAGCTCGAAACGCATCGAATTTTTTTTAATATTAATTTGGCGAGTGAAAATAGCCATTTTTCAAACAGTCTCGGATTTCGAAGAAACTAGTTTCATCGGATCTGTAATGTGATATTATTGTAAGGTTTCAAATTTCGTGTCAATCGGATTTACCGTTTGTCCGGTACAAATTAAAACGCCTAGAAAATCGTTTAAATCGGTTTAATTCAAATTGAACGTTTATTGCTATAACTCGCACAGATGACCAAATTAGCTTCCGAAACCTGTTCCATTGTGTCCGGAACGCGGGGTAAACCCTAGAAACGCTGGTTACGGCGCGTGAATCAGAGTTTTGAAAACCCGGATGAATAGTGTTCATTTATTCTCTATAAATATCCCCTTGTTCATCACAAAAAAAAAATGTAAAACCCTAAACCTAATGCAGTCGCCACCCCTATATTTGATCGGCCGAAAATCAATGATCTTCCTCCCTCCAAATCTTCAAATCCAAGCATTAATTCAACAATCTTCCAACATGAAAAATGTAGAGGGCAGTGTGATTGATACATCCAACGGTGGGTTTTTGTTCTAGTGATTTGGATCGATGGGAAATTGGGCTCAAAGGCCATACGGTCGGCCTCGAAATACGCGCCAAGATGGAGGCCGAGTTCGACCAGGCTCCAGCCGAGTGTCGTGCTCGAGATGCTCTTCAACGTGGTGGTTCCTGATCGCGTTGGAAGTTGTTGTGGTGGGCGACAAATCTAACCCTAATTTGTATAAGTGGGTTCGGCTCGTGTCTGTAGATGATCGCGTGATATGGAAGAAGGTGCGCACGGTTCAGATGCAAAGGTGATAGATCATGCGGCCATGATTAGTTAGGGTTTAAAATTTTAATTAAAGTTGTAAATTAATTATAGTTTAAATCGCGTAAACTTCATAAATGCATAACTTTTTCATACGAGGTCGAAAACGCGCGAAACAAGTTGCGTTGGAATCGTATGGACGGGCACTACGCGATGGAATTGGATTGGAGTCGTTTGGAGTTAGTGAGAATTTTGGGTAAAATTAAACGTCCGTTTAATTTTATTCGAAATAAATCGCTAAAACGAAATTGAAATCAAGGTGAGAACTTCTCACTCAATCGAATCAGTTTCGATTTTTATTTTAAATACTTAGATTTAAAATATTTGAATGCATGTTTGGATGATGATTGTTATCTATTGATTGTTAAAATAGGCATTATGCGCCGTTAGTAAGCGGATGTTATTTATTAAAAACATATACCGCGAATATTTCATAAACAGTGAAATAGGTATTATATATAATAGCAATATATATATATATTGGCATATGTATATATTGCAGTTATTGATTTCCCGCATTGTATAGCGGATGAGACCCTATTGCGCCTTCTATTAAGCGGATAATATTTTAAATCCCATATACCGCGATAATTCCGTACTGGAGCGGAATTGGTATTGTGCTAACGTTTATGGATGCAGGAAAACAGGTTGGAGGGATCCAACTGGATTCCTCAACAGTATTTATTTGATTTCAGATATTTTGATATTTGATGGATTATCATATCGATATATGATATCATTGTTGTCGTGATTGACTATTTGGTGTGTAGCATCATTGGACCAAATTTTGAAATTTTAAAAGGATTTTAAAGAGATTTTTGAAGAGTATACGTTTATAAAATAGTCTTGGAATTGATCCATTTTAAATAAATAAACGTTATAATTTTAAAAGTTATAAAAATTATGATTTTTAAGAAATACAGTTAAAGATTGATTTTTGAGAAATATGGGTTAACGATCTTATAAAATAGTTTAAAATCGGGATTTTTGAATTTATTATAAAAAGTTGAAAATATAGGATTTATAAAATTTGATTATTTTATAAATCAAAATGGTGAAATTATAAAGGAGATTAAAGATGTTTTAAAATAATAGTATAAATTGATTTATATAAGAGTTTTATAAATTAATATTTATAAATTAAAATATTTGAATTATAAAAAGAGTTTTTATAAGTGTTAGAATGAATTGTGAATGAATTTCATAAATGAATGAAATTTATAGAATTATAAACGGTGTAGTTATAAATGGAATTTTATAAGCAGTTGGTTTATAAAATTTGAAAAGTTATTTGAAGAATGGATTTTTGATAAATAAATAAATCTTATAAGTTATAAGATTTATAAATTGGGATGTTTAAAAGAACGATTCTTGTAAACAAATAAATTATAAGTGTTTAACTTATAATATGAATCTTTAGTATATCATTGAGATATGAATTGAGATAGGTTAATAAAGGAATTTATAAAGGAAGTTGTTGTAAAATAAATAGAAATGGAATTTATAAACATTGTTTTATAAATTCGCAAACGACTTATTTTGATAAGTAAATTGTTGTAACTTATTTATGGAGTTATATTCACGTTTTAGACTGTGAATAAACCTTTAAAATAAAATGAATAAAAGGATGAAATTTGTTAACGTAGTATATTCACGTTTTTGAATAGTGAACAATATGTTAAGGAAATTGTTTTGAATGTGATGTTTTAAATAGAATTAAAACGACCTAACGATGGTTTAAATGTGTTGAGATTCGAAACCATAGATTTCAACATTTATTGTTGAAATAGACGTTTTCGAGAAATAGAAGGAAATGGCGGACTATAATACTGTTGTTATAGTAAATGATTTCCGAAAGGAAATGTTTTGTATAGTATTGGGATTTATATATCTATTTTAATTTCGAACCCCTATACTAGTGATTTTGGGACGTCGTAACGATGTTTTACGCAACCTTCGTTTTGGCCCAAATAAATATGTTTAAGAGAATGATTTCCTTAAAGAATGAAATATATACTTAATCTCGATTTAAGTATATTTGAATATTTTCCAAGTGTTGAAAATAAATGGATTGAGAATTACTTAATAAGTAAGTATGGAAATGTTTTCCAATATAAAGTGAATATTTAGAGAATTTATCTTTTTGAAGATAAATTGAAATGAATAATTGAAATCATATATTCATAGATATTGTGAAATATAAATTCACTATGGAATTTATAAAAGAAAGTGGAATTCGTTTAAAATAAATATTGATTTATTTTTGAAGTATTGAAATTATATATCTTGTAAAGATATTTTTGGGAAATAAATAATTTGGAAAATTATTTGGAACCTGGTGATATGTGCATATCCATTGATAGTTCAATAACCGACTATCAATATTTACCTCTGAAAGGTATTTGTTGGGATTTGTTGAATTTGAATGCTACACTTGTTTTTAAATTATTGCGCTCGTTTTTCGGATTACCCATTCCGAATAGTGATACGACGTAATGGATAGCATTGAAGATCGGTGTTGAAGACCCGGTATTTGCGAGAGCGATAGGATGACCTGTCGATTGACTCTGCACCGAGTTGCTCCGGTATTGAGTTCTCCATATGTGATGGGAAATCCGATCAGGATTGTGGATATCCGGATTGCAAGGACTTCTTTGTAAGTGCCTTCGGTTCTGTTCGAGCCCGGAACAGACTTGTATGGATTATATGTCTGACGTTACAAATTGAGATATAAAGCAGATTTCTTTCAAATATATTTCTGTTGGTGGTGGAGAATTTATTCTTTTAGCTTAACACCCTTCTCTGAGACATACGAGCTCAGAGGTTATGTAGTTGAAGGTTATCGGCGATATATTCCCAATTTGGTAATGTGACATGCTGAGTGTTGCTGTGAAATGATCATTGTGTTGATCATTTGTGATAGGATCATTTATTTGATCGTCTATCCTGGTGATCATTTCTATGATCATTTGTTGACCCAAAGCATGGCTTTTGTATAAAGTATGTTTTTGTGGACGTGACTTCGTCGAGCCTCACACCTCGGGAATGGTCAAAACAGGAAAGATGCGGCAAGGTTATGAGGGGTAGCGCCCTTTAGGGTATGTGCATTTCCTTCTGGAAAAGGGTGGTATCATGGTATGGAGCCCAGATACTTACTCATGTTGAAAACACTTTATGATTGTGTGAATTGATTACGAGCGCTCGGATAAAGGTCCCAAAGGACCGGGGGATGGCATATTCGGTCAGTTGTTACTCAGTTAGGGGTAACCCGGCCTTGTGTTGGTAGAGATCCGGTTTGGTTCTCGGGGATGTCCTTCCAGAGGCATTCTCATGTGGCAATGGGAAGTTCCTTGGCCTGATCATTCGTTGGAAATCCAATTCCCAATACGAAACCCTGTACGGTATTAGTTGTAGAACCTGCCATTTACTTATAGTGGTCACCACTGTTTAGATGGTAGCTATAGTAGACATACGATAATGGTCGTATGTTGGCTAAGATTTATATTCTACTTTCGAAATATCTTCTACACTATGCACTAATAACAATATCAAATGTTCTTTTTAATACGTATCAAGCATCTTTGACTATCATAAGGAGAAATCTCCTCCGATTCTGCGTTTGCATTGTGTGTGTGTGCGGGAGGCCTTATGGTTGTCTCATTTTTAAAAAGCATTGCGAATTGACTTTAAAAATATTCCTCTATTTTGATTTTAAAGATAAATAAACTGTTTTGAGTTCCCACACCAGTCACATGACTGACTCGGAGTTTATTGTTTTCCTTTCTAAACTCTGGGTGCCCACCAATTTCCACACGGGCAGTCAAGAGTTAGGTTTATCAGGATATTCTGGAATTGCTGGAGGCAAGCTGGATGGCATGGCGTATTACTAGTATATAGTATTTCTTTTCCGCTGTTTGTTGATGTATGTTGTTGTACACTCTGATGATGATGTAATGTAATGTTTAAAAAAGTAATAACTGATATAGTTCTTTGTTTAAAGATTATTCATTTATTATTATATGTTGTTCCGCTGCGAATTGTGAGATTCTGTTATTGTTCTGTTGTTTTCTATTCCGTTCTATTTTCTATTTTCTTTTCCCTCTATTTTCTATCTTCCCTCTCTCCTTCTGCCTTCTTCTACCTCTTTCCTTTTCTTAAACCATAACATTTCGGGTTTCCGGCCTTCGATTTCTCGGCAGTCGATAAAGTGAGTATCGATGTTGAATTTTCGAAAGTCGAAAATTTTCGGGACGTTATATCTGGTATCAGAGCTTATGGTTAAGAGACAACCATGGTTCTGTTGGGTATTACTCATTAGAGATAGAGTCAGTAGTGCTCTAGAATGAGTTGAGTGTAATATAGCTATGTGAGCGTATTTGTTAGTGAATATATAAAATTGTTTTATATTGTGATGATTGGTTTATTGAGTGACATATGAACCTTCGTCAGCACGGTCTCGACAACTATGCCGAAGGGGTTTATAAACATTTGAATAGAACAATTCGACATAATATTGTTTAAAATTGGGTAAATGAAATAATTTTACCTAAGTATATTTTATATATAAAGGAATAATTTTTCAGAATTATTAAAGTGTATATAAGTTGATTGTTTAGTTGTTTGAATAATCTAAATTGAAGAAGAATTGTATAAGCAAATGAATTATAAGAATTGAATTATAATTAACAATTGTGAAATAAACTTATATATATTAGAAGTGAAACTATATGAATATTTTTATGAATATGAGTTGTAAATAAAAACGAATTTAAAGTTAAATGGGAATTTACTTTAGAATTGGAAGCTGAATTGGATTTATAAGTAGGAATTTAAGTTAAGTAAAACAAAGTAATGTTTGTAAAATGAAATTCAACTTTTGTAATTGAATTGAATTAATGGATTAAATGTTAAATCAATTGAATGTGAATTAAGTTGATATGAAATAATGAATATAAGTGTTAATTCATTAAAATCTAATGTTATTGGAAGTTGAATAATTGAATGAATATAAGCAAAGGAATTTGGTTGCAATTGATATACATTGGTCGTTATATGATTGTTAGTTGATTGATTGTATATAATTCATTAAGTGTTAATGAAATTGAGTTAATGAAATTGGAAGTTAAAGTAATTGGAATTCAATTGGAAGTTAAGTGAATCTTAAATAGAATTGAATTTGATTTGGAAGTGAACCAACTTGAATATGGATTAGTGAATGCAAACTAATTGGAAATGAATGTTAGTAAAAAATCCACTGTTAATGAATCAAATGTGATTAAATTGAAAACCCAATTCATTGAATATTAATGAGAATATGAATGAATATTTATTGGTTATGAATGTTAGTTGGATGATAGTTGGTTGATGTTTGCATTTGTTGCTTTTACTACATTTGATATGTTGACATATATAGTTATTATGTTGCTATATGTTGTATATTGATACTATTGTCTATATACATGATTCTCATGTTGTTGTTGAGTGTTTAGTAGGTGCGAATCGCGTTTGCTTCGCATTTGGAGCTCGCTTTCGCGCTATATTAGCCGTATATGCTTGCTAATAAAATATAAGATACATATCTCGGATTAAATATCGTACTTTTATACTTTTTTCCCTTCGGGATGCCTCATTACTTGATGAGATGTATATTTGTGATATATATACTGTCATTTTTTTCGGATCAAGCCGCGCAAAGGAGACTATGGCGAATTTTTCCTAAAATTTAAGGCGTTAGAAAAAATTTGAGAAAATTGGAAAATTTTGAAAACTTTAACTTTGATTTGGAGTTGAAAGTTAAACAATAGTAGTTGTTTTTGAAAAGATAACTAAGTATGATTTGAAAACTTAGTAAAGTATGGTAAGAAGTTTAAAATTTGTTTTGGAAAAGTTGATAGATTCTGTAATTTTTCTTATTTGATAATTTCGAGGACGAAATTCTTTTAAGGGGGGAAGATTGTAACGACCCAGAATTTTAATTAATTAAAATTTGAATATTTAATTACTTTTAAATATTAATAAGTGAAATTTATAAGTCAAATAAATTTTTATTTGAATAATTGGATTTAATTGAATAATTAAATCGATAATTTAATATGTTAAATTATGGAAATAATTGAAAATTGAGTTAAATATGATTGAAAATGATTTGTAAAATTTTATTTTATCATTTTGAAGTTAGAAAGATGTTTTAGAACTTTTAAAATCGAATTAAAAGTTTATTTGTGAAAATTGAATATTTTAATATTTAATCGACTAGTAAAATTAGTCATTTTTCGAACAGTCTCAGAATTGGATGAGACCAGTTCCATTGGATCCGTAATAGTTAGTTATTATCGGATTTCAATTTTCGTAGCAATCGGAGTTATCGTTTGATCGTGGCAGCTCGAAACGCATCGAAATTTTTTTAATATTAATTTGGCGAGTGAAAATAGCCATTTTTCAAACAGTCTCGGATTTCGACGAAACTAGTTTCATCGGATCTGTAATGTGATATTATTGTAAGGTTTCAAATTTCGTGTCAATCGGATTTACCGTTTGTCCGGTACAAATTAAAACGCCTAGAAAATCGTTTAAATCGGTTTAATTCAAATTGAACGTTTATTGCTATAACTCGCACAGATGACCAAATTAGCTTCCGAAACCTGTTCCATTGTGTCCGGAACGCGGGGTAAACCCTAGAAACGCTGGTTACGGCGCGTGAATCAGAGTTTTGAAAACCCGGATGAATAGTGTTCATTTATTCTCTATAAATATCCCCTTGTTCATCACAAAAAAAAAATGTAAAACCCTAAACCTAATGCAGTCGCCACCCCTATATTTGATCGGCCGAAAATCAATGATCTTCCTCCCTCCAAATCTTCAAATCCAAGCATTAATTCAACAATCTTCCAACATGAAAAATGTAGAGGGCAGTGTGATTGATACATCCAACGGTGGGTTTTTGTTCTAGTGCTTTGGATCGATGGGAAATTGGGCTCAAAGGCCATACGGTCAGCCTCGAAATACGCGCCAAGATGGAGGCCGAGTTCGACCAGGCTCCAGCCGAGTGTCGTGCTCGAGATGCTCTTCAACGTGGTGGTTCCTGATCGCGTTGGAAGTTGTTGTGGTGGGCGACAAATCTAACCCTAATTTGTATAAGTGGGTTCGGCTCGTGTCTGTAGATGATCGCGTGATATGGAAGAAGGTGCGCACGGTTCAGATGCAAAGGTGATAGATCATGCGGCCATGATTAGTTAGGGTTTAAAATTTTAATTAAAGTTGTAAATTAATTATAGTTTAAATCGCGTAAACTTCATAAATGCATAACTTTTTCATACGAGGTCGAAAACGCGCGAAACAAGTTGCGTTGGAATCGTATGGACGAGCACTACGCGATGGAATTGGATTGGAGTCGTTTGGAGTTAGTGAGAATTTTGGGTAAAATTAAACGTCCGTTTAATTTTATTCGAAATAAATCGCTAAAACGAAATTGAAATCAAGGTGAGAACTTCTTACTCAATCGAATCAGTTTCGATTTTTATTTTAATTAGTTAGATTTAAAATATTTGAATGCATGTTTGAATGATGATTGTAATCTATTGATTGTTAAAATAGGCATTATGCGCCGTTAGTAAGCGGATGTTATTTATTAAAAACATATACCGCGAATATTTCATAAACAGTGAAATAGGTATTATATATAATAGCAATATATATATATTGGCATATGTATATATTGCAGTTATTGATTTCCCGCATTGTATAGCGGATGAGACACTATTGCGCCGTCTATTAAGCGGATAATATTTTAAATCCCATATACCGCGATAATTCCGTACTGGAGCGGAATTGGTATTGTGCTAATGTTTGTGGATGCAGGAAAACAGGTTGGAGGGATCCAACTGGATTCCTCAACAGTATTTATTTGATTTCAGATATTTTGATATTTGATGGATTATCATATCGATATATGATATCATTGTTGTCGTGATTGACTATTTGGTGTGTAGCATCATTGGACCAAATTTTGAAATTTTAAAAGGATTTTAAAGAGATTTTTGAAGAGTATACGTTTATAAAATAGTCTTGGAATTGATCCATTTTAAATAAATAAACGTTATAATTTTAAAAGTTATAAAAATTATGATTTTTAAGAAATACAGTTAAAGATTGATTTTTGAGAAATATGGGTTAACGATCTTATAAAATAGTTTAAAATCGGGTTTTTGAATTTATTATAAAAAGTTGAAAATATAGGATTTATAAAATTTGATTATTTTATAAATCAAAATGGTGAAATTATAAAGGAGATTAAAGATGTTTTAAAATAATAGTATAAATTGATTTATATAAGAGTTTTATAAATTGATATTTATAAATTAAAATATTTGAATTATAAAAAGAGTTTTTATAAGTGTTAGAATGAATTGTGAATGAATTTCATAAATGAATGAAATTTATAGAATTATAAACGGTGTAGTTATAAATGGAATTTTATAAGCAGTAGGTTTATAAAATTTGAAAAGTTATTTGAAGAATGGATTTTTGATAAATAAATGAATCTTATAAGTTATAAGATTTATAAATTGGGATGTTTAAAAGAACGATTCTTGTAAACAAATAAATTATAAGTGTTTAACTTATAATATGAATCTTTAGTATATCATTGAGATATGAATTGAGATAGGTTAATAAAGGAATTTATAAAGGAAGTTGTTGTAAAATAAATAGAAATGGAATTTATAAACATTGTTTTATAAATTCGCAAACGACTTATTTTGATAAGTAAATTGTTGTAACTTATTTATGGAGTTATATTCACGTTTTAGACTGTGAATAAACCTTTAAAATAAAATGAATAAAAGGATGAAATTTGTTAACGTAGTATATTCACGTTTTTGAATAGTGAATAATATGTTAAGGAAATTGTTTTGAATGTGATGTTTTAAATAGAATTAAAACGACCTAACGATGGTTTAACTGTGTTGAGATTCGAAACCATAGATTTCAACATTTATTGTTGAAATAGACGTTTTCGAGAAATAGAAGGAAATGGTGGACTATAACACTGTTGTTATAGTAAATGATTTCCGAAAGGAAATGTTTTGTATAGTATTGGGATTTATATATCTATTTTAATTTCGAACCCCTATACTAGTGATTTTGGGACGTCGTAACGATGTTTTACGCAACCTTCGTTTTGGCCCAAATAAATATGTTTAAGAGAATGATTTCCTTAAAGAATGAAATATATACTTAATCTCGATTTAAGTATATTTGAATATTTTCCAAGTATTGAAAATAAATGGATTGAGAATTACTTAATAAGTAAGTATGGAAATGTTTTCCAATATAAAGTGAATATTTAGAGAATTTATCTTTTTGAAGATAAATTGAAATGAATAATTGAAATCATATATTCATAGATATTGTGAAATATAAATTCACTATGGAATTTATAAAAGAAAGTGGAATTCGTTTAAAAATAAATATTGATTTATTTTTGAAGTATTGAAATTATATATCTTGTAAAGATATTTTTGAGAAATAAATAATTTGGAAAATTATTTGGAATCTGGTGATGTGTGCATATCCATTGATAGTTCAATAACCGACTATCAATATTTACCTCTGAAAGGTATTTTTTGGGATTTGTTGAATTTGAATGCTACACTTGTTTTTAAATTATTGCGCTCATTATTCGGATTACCCATTCCGAATAGTGATACGACGTAATGGATAGCATTGAAGATCGGTGTTGAAGACCTGGTATTTGCGAGAGCGATAGGATGACCTGTCGATTGACTCTACACCGAGTTGCTCCGGTATTGAGTTCTCCATATGTGATGGGAAATCCGATCAGGATTGTGGATATCCGGATTGCAAGGACTTCTTTGTAAGTGCCTTCGGTTCTGTTCGAGCCCGGAACAGACTTGTATGGATTGTATGTCTGACGTTACAAATTGAGATATAAAGCAAATTTCTTTCAAATATATTTCTGTTGGTGGCGGAGAATTTATTCTTTTAGCTTAACACCCTTCTCTGAGACATACGAGCTCAGAGGTTATGTAGTTGAAGGTTATCGGCGATATATTCCCAATTTGGTAATGTGACATGCTGAGTGTTGCTGTGAAATGATCATTGTGTTGATCATTTGTGATAGGATCATTTATTTGATCGTCTATCCTGGTGATCATTTCTATGATCATTTGTTGACCCAAAGCATGGCTTTTGTATAAAGTATGTTTTTGTGGACGTGACTTCGTCGAGCCTCACCCCTCGGGAATGGTCAAAACAGGAAAGATGCGGCAAGGTTATGGGGGGTAGCGCCCTTTAGGGTATGTGCATTTCCTTCTGGAAAAGGGTGGTATCATGGTATGGAGCCCAAATACTTACTCATGTTGAAAACACTTTATGATTGTGTGAATTGATTACGAGCGCTCGGATAAAGGTCCCAAAGGACCGGGGGATGGCATATTCGGTCAGTTGTTACTCAGTTAGGGGTAACCCGGCCTTGTGTTGGTAGAGATCCGGTTTGGTTCTCGAGGATGTCCTTCCAGAGGCATTCTCATGTGGCAATGGGAAGTTCCTTGGCCTGATCATTCGTTGGAAATCCAATTCCCAATACGAAACCCTGTACGGTATTAGTTGTAGAACCTGCCATTTACTTATGGTGGTCACCACTGTTTAGATGGTAGCTATAGTAGACATACGATAATGGTCGTATGTTGGCTAAGATTTATATTCTACTTTCGAAATATCTTCTACACTACGCACTAATAATAATATCAAATGTTCTTTTTAATACGTATCAAGCATCTTTGACTATCATAAGGAGAAATCTCCTCCGATTCTGCGTTTGCATTGTGTGTGTGTGCGGGAGGCCTTATGGTAGTCTCATTTTTAAAAAGCATTGCGAATTGACTTTAAAAACATTCCTCTATTTTGATTTTAAAGATAAATAAACTGTTTTGAGTTCCCACACCAGTCACATGACTGACTCGGAGTTTATTGTTTTCCTTCCTAAACTCTGGGTGCCCACCAATTTCCACACGGGCAGTCAAGAGTTAGGTTTATCAGGATATTCTGGAATTGCTGGAGGCAAGCTGGATGGCATGGCGTATTACTAGTATATAGTATTTCTTTTCCGCTGTTTGTTGATGTATGTTGTTGTACACTCTGATGATGATGTAATGTAATGTTTAAAAAAGTAATAACTGATATAGTTCTTTGTTTAAAGATTATTCATTTATTATTATATGTTGTTCCGCTGCGAATTGTGAGATTCTGTTATTGTTCTGTGTTTTCTATTCCGTTCTATTTTCTATTTTCTTTTCCCTCTATTTTCTATCTTCCCTCTCTCCTTCTGCCTTCTTCTACCTCTTTCCTTTTCTTAAACCATAACATTTCGGGTTTCCGGCCTTCGATTTCTCGGCAGTCGATAAAGTGAGTATCGATGTTGAATTTTCGAAAGTCAAAAATTTTCGGGACGTTACATCAGTAATCGGCTAAGCGTTCCAGTTTGAATTAAAATTGAATAGGTGTTCAATCGTAACACAAGTTCTTATAAGCTCCAAATTATTCCAATTTAACTCCACAACGTAGATTTTACTAATACGAACGCAATGGCGATGACAACGCCTCAGTCAGACCTCATATGAACAAGATAAGGATCTTATAAGAATTTGGATCTAATAACTTAAATAATTAAACAAATTAACTAATAAAACTAATCACCTTCCTCATTATCTTCTACCCCTCCTTAATTTCAAATTACCACCCAACCGTGCATGTCCCAAGTATCACTGACATGCCTAAAACAACCGTCGAAAGATGATCGACGACCTCCATCAAAATCCCCTTCGTGTGGGCTTCGCGACAAAGCCCAAAATGCGAGGCCCAATCGAAAACGTGACCCCGTTATTCAAACCTTTGATTGGTCTTTGACCGCCTTCCTCGATTACCTCGGTCATCAATCAACATCACCACTTCCGGCAATCGCTTCCCTTTCTCGAACTACACCTCGCCATCACCATCTCACCACGCTCGGACTCCTATCAGAAAATGCGACGATGGCAACTCTCCTTCTCAGGCCGTACAAAGTCGTGATCCATAAAACTCCACTGCAATCAATGAAATTCGACCGTGCACTTTAATGCCATCAAACCCACTCCCCGATGCCAAACACCTCCAAATCACCATCATCTCATCGATCCTGGCCAATCTAGCTTAAAGACAATAACCTTATATTTTTACCAATTTTTCTTAAGTTGATTTGAATTTAAAAGAAGAAGATTTTGATTATTTTAAAAAAAATTATTCAAGGAAGGGGCTCTGGTTTTCCTTTTATTTTTACAGAGCACATCATATAAGAGAAAGGGTATGGTCTTGAGGAAGGGGGCATAGGCCGATAGATGTGAGTATCGCCTTAAGTATGGACTATATATATATTATTTAAATTTAAAATTTCAAGTTTTAAACGTTCGAAAATTCAAAATCAAAAACAAGACGTGCTGCCTCACGTTCTATAAGTAATACCTCTATTTCGAACACAATGAAACTAGCCCCGAGCCCTAATTCGATCATATGTAGAGGATAGCTTTTCAAACTCGGTTATAATATAAATTTCTAAAATTAATTTATACACATTTCGAACTTGCACGACCAAATGATACATCTGATCGCCATGAAATTCTTTATCATACATTAATACACTATTACGGATCCAGTGACACTTATTTCATCGAAATCTGAGACAGTGACTCGAAAGGCTATTTTTTACACGTTATTTAAAATGAATTGTTTTAAAAACCAAATTAATCACTTTTAAATTGACGTTAAAAATTTCATTATCTTTATTCCTGTTAAATAGAATTAAATAAGCTTTGAGATTATTTTATCGCAATTAAAACCTAAGATTCAATTATTCAAACAATTTAAACTATTAAACTCAACAACTAAACTATCATATAAATCGCTATATTTGAAATTTAAGCTATTTACCTTATAAAAATAAATTTCCAATATTTAAAATCAATTAAATATTTCAAATTAAAATGACTAAAATTTTGGGTCGTTACACGAAAATACCTACCCCCTTCTCCTCCATCATCTTTAAATCTAAATACAAATTCAAGTCAAATGGCGCATATATGCTTAAATCTTTTAATCTGGTAGCGCTTTCTGGAGGAGATTGTGTTCAGATCTGAAAGAGTTCGTTAGATTTAACATTCAAGGTGTTAGTCATAGTAATATTCCAATTCACACACACATAGGCGTGCACTCATATAACATTCATTCATATTTAATATAGTTAGATTAGATGTATATCACGAATCTTTATATATATATATATATATATATATATATATCTGTGTGTATAAGTGTGTGTGTGTGTGTGCGTATGTGTATGTGTATGTTGTCGTCCTAGAAAACGAATATACAAATATATTATGATTAAAATATATTTTTTACACACATGAATTATGAATATGCATGCTTTTGGCTAGAGAAGAAAAATAAAATAAACTGTTTTTTCGAATTAAAAATGATTTAAGAAGGTTTTTTAAACAAAAATTTTATTTTAAATCAAATAAACATAAAAATGTAATATATGCAAATATATTATCAAATTAAATACATGTTAGTAATTCGAAAAAAACTATATATGTGTGTGTATGTCGAATATATATATATATATTACAAACATAATACATTATGTTAGTTCTAATAATTATAAATGCATATATATAGGCTAATTCTATTTATATACCAGTAATTTTTTAACTTACACGCGAAAATACAATAAACTGGTGTACACCAAAAATTACTTTACATACACCATCACTTTTACAAAACTACCCATATTTTTATCTTCATCATCTTCCCGCTTTATAACTTAAAACTCATTTGTAAAACTAGAAATTTCTAGCACTAAATTAAGTAAAAATTCAATAAAATGAACTATAACTTTTGGCACTAATATTGTAGATATTTTGTAAATTCTTAATTTCAATGAAATCAACTTTAATTTACACAAAAAATTATGTACTTTCAATTATAGAAATTAGTTGTGAAAATTTTCTTAATTAATAATAATATTTCATTAATTTCATAAAAACGTATAGATTTGATAAAATATTATTGATTTTAATGTTTTAGTTTGATGGGTTAAAAAAAGACTGAAAAAGGGATTTGAGAAGAAAGGAAACTTAGTCAATTATTTTCTTAGCAAAAAAATGATGTATGTTAGCAGATTTCGAGTGAGTGAATAGATTTTGCCATATATATTCACACAAAATTTATGTATGTTGTAAAATTTAATTTTTCGAAAAAATATTTTTTTTATATATTTTAGCATAGAAGTTTTTTATAAATAGAAAAATAAATGTTAAATCCATGAGGATTTAATTTTAAAAAAAAATTATTTTGTTAAAATGATTTGGCTGAAATAATACACACACACACACATATACATATACATATACATATAAATATATATAATTTATCTATTTACTTAGTTATATAATATCATTTTATATTATAAACATTTTTAAATATCAAGTTTACTATATGCATGTATGTATGTGTATATATGTAAGTGTGTGAGTATGTATGTACTTATGTTTAAAATAAATATATTTTTTTATTTTCGTTTGTATATATCATTAAAAATAAACGATTAGAATTTAAAACTAAAAAATATTTTAAATCATTATTTGTTTTGAATTTTGAATTTTAAAGTTTGATCTGAATTTGACCTGTCTATATTACCTCATATATATAAATATATATTTGTATATATAATAATATTCCTTCACATTAAAATATTTTTTTTATGTTTCTTTAATAGAATATAAGCATGATTTTATATATCACATTAATATATATATATATATATATATATATATATATATATATATTAGACAGAACATATATATATATGGAGAGGTTGACATGTCCATTACGGTTTGTGTACAGGCATGTCTACATATCTATACTATAAAGCAAAACCCTGGGTCAAAGGATCAAAGTGAAGCCTTTTTGGCATTTCCACAAATACCCACCCCATGAGCTTAAATACATACACTACAAAAGAGGCTATTTTCGTCATTTTTTTAACCTTGAACCGTTGTTAATTTCAGCGTTCGAAAGTTGCTCCACGAAGCCGCCCACGTTATCCATATCTTCCACCTCCCCTGTGTCGAACAATAACTCTTCTTCTCCCTACAGTCTAAACAACGGTTTTGGAAAAGATAAAATCAATTGAAAGAAATAAATATCTTCCAATCAGCCCGTCTTCTGATCACAGATCTGACTTCAGGTTTGTATGAATTTTATTACGCTTGCTTTTCACTTTGAAATCTCATGTTTTTACTTCGTACTTTCTCTAATCATTGATTACTTTTTATTACCTTCCGATTGTTTTACGATTTAATTGCATTTGATTATTTGATTTTATTGTGTTTGATTTTGAGATTTATTGCTTTGATTTTGGGTTTGCTTAAAAGGGGAACTGATTTTCAATGTCACAAATTTCATAACTTGCCACATTTTCTCCTTACTAAGCTGTTAAGAATCTATGTTTGATACCTTCCTAAAGGATCACTGCCTTCATATTATTTTATTCAGTAAGGTTGTAATATATGAAGGGGTAATAAACATTTTTTTAATGCAGTGGAGGTCTTTTGCAGATAGGGAAATGACAATCACATTCACTTACTTTCTAGGAACATGTCAAGGACATATGAACTTGGATCTTATTCTTTTCTAATGTAAGTGAATTACCAAGTTATGTATGTTTAGAGTTTTTTTTTTAATATGTTATCTAATGTTATTGCTAACTAAGTCTACAATGGACCATTTGGTGTGCATGTTTCATAGTTTCATCAGAGGACATTGTCTTAGAATGTCATAGTGGGAATACATCTAGAAGATGACAATCATACCCTAATGGAAATAAGCATACCTCCTCATTTCTATCCATTGACTTAAATATACCACTAAAATTTTATGAATTAGTTTGGATCTTTGTTTCTATAGGTTTTTAGAACTAGCATGATGAGATTTGTGATGTAAATCTATTTACAGGTGTACTAAAGTTGATTTAAAGATTATAATTTTGTTTATTTCTTTCTCTGACTTAGTTCTATTGCAATAGTAGTAATGAAGATCACTTTTTATTGCTCATATAACTAAATAATGTAATGATTTTTGCTCTATCTAATTATTGCTATTTTGTGATAATTTTTATCAAGTAAAGTTTTTTCAAATGAGTAGAATACTGTAAAAGGAGGAGGATATTTGTTTCATTTGTTGCCATGTGCATCTATGGAGATTTGTAAAGAAAAATGGACTTATTGGTCGGGGATTTCAACTCAATTTGTAAGTATGAGATAAATTCCACCACTTTTTTAAAGATCTTTATGGTTGGGAACCTATAATTTTATGGCATCCCAGTATCTTATTTCTTATGTTTACATTCATATTATAAGATACAGATGTAGACTTACTCCATCATGAAAAGTTAAGTAGTTCATGTTGAAACTAGAGAGGTGGTAAAGATAAACCTATCAAACTTTAGCCATTGAGGGGACTTAAGTGGACAGTCATCATAACCCCACTGTATTTTGGTTTCATTTTCATGGATTTTCATCCTATACATAGTTTGAAAATTAAACCGTACGTCGAACCACGATGATTAAATTGATCATTGTGATTCGAAAAGTTATGGAGGGCTTCTATAAAAAAGTAATTAATCGAAGGAGAAAAGGTTGATGCTGTTTATTAAAGTTTGGTTTACATCTTTTCTTTGTTTTTTATGAACTTTGAATCTTCTTCTGTATTAAACTGCATTATGTTTTACGGTAAATAACAAACCATGATTTCTAGAATTTCCAATCAACTAAAGTTTCCAAAAACCATTCCAATAGCAAAAGAAGATAAAAAATTCTGAGCTGATATGCGAGTCTGGAAATGCAGGGTAGTGTTGTTGTCTTCCATAACGCAAGCACACGTTTCTATGATGGAGCTTGATTTGGACTTGGTAGAGAGGTAAACTCATTTTGAGTCTCTCTGTTCCACTTATACTATTATTAGTACATTCATTCATAATTTATTATGTGGGGTTTATGTTCGCATTAGCACGAGTAGAATAAGTGTACGTGCTCCTGTTGCGTTAAAGGGCTGCTAACATAATATAATTTTCTTTTACAGTTCTTCATTGTATGTTTTGAGAGATTTGAGTTAAAAGGGATTGCTTAAATTTTTTGACTTATCTATTTGCCAAAGGAAAAATATTTTGCATAATGAAACCTTCAAATGTAGTGAGCATAAATTTTTAATTAATCAAGGAAAATATGTTTTCTTTTAGTATTATTCTACTGGCTTTACAAGCTGATATTTATATATTGATAATTAGGTGTTATACTCATATGCAGCTGTCAGATTAAGTTGAATTTTGAATAATTTTTTAATAACACCATCAAAAATGATTGGGAAAAAATCGTTTTAATTAAGTAATAGTGGGTGTTGTGGTGAGAGTAGTAGTAATTCAAGAGGTAGTATAGCATATCTTGATAATAATGTGAGAGAAAGTGTGGGTGTTGTCCATCTTGATGTTAGTCGTCATGTATATGTGATTAGCTAAAAAAGCTAACATGTTCATATGATTTTCTATAGATTTGACAAAATATTGTCTATTTTTTTCTTCAAATTCTGTTCAGTTGTTGTAGGTATATTATTGCTTTTTCTTAAATTTCGCTTCTACTTGACTGTAATTTTTCAGCTCAGATTTCATTTAAATCATTTTATCTACTGAATTTTTTGGGAGAACTTATACTGTATAGCTTGCAAGGTTATTCTTGAGAAATTTATTGTTTAAGATTCATGATTGTGAAACTGCTGTAGTTATATGCTACTTCGGCTAATTAAGAGAATGTAAAAGGGAGTAAAATAACATGATTGCAAATATGCGAAGTTGACAATAACATCAAACTGTAATTATTACAGTATAACTATAGAGTAGAATAGCCAGGCGTGTTGAGTCAGAAAAATCTTGCAGAGGAGCCATGCCATGAGATGAAGTTCTATGGAGGTCATATACTGGGACGCAAGGGCAGTTATGCTTGAAGCTGATGCAATTCAGTTGGCTTATTAAATGAACAAGTTGCTGTTCTTGGTTGATTTTGTCTGAGTATTGCAAGGCCATAGAGAAGCTCATCAAGGCCTTATAATTGTGTGCAAGATTGGGGGCATCAAGGCATGGGGGCGGCAAGACCTGTTTACAGCAGTAATTATGGGAACACTAAGGTCTGGGCGTGGCAGTAGCTAGCGGTTGAAGATACAAGCTTAATTGCTATGAGTAGAAGGTTGCTGCAAGCCAGGGCCTATTGTGTGCATACTGAAGTGGAGAAGGGTAGCTTAATGTAGCAAGACAAAGAAGGGAATGAAGGTATGACATTCTGGGCTCAGGACATGAATACCATTCAGTTGAGATGGTGTGTGTTGAATGAGTTAGCTGGCGAACTGGAGATGGCGTGTGGAATAATAGTTCATTACCCAATATGTTATTACTTTTGTGATCTTTCATTTTGATATTTTTATATTTCTTACCTTAATGTTAATAACCATTGGATAAGATAATCATTGTTATATATGTTTCATTATCAAATTAAAATGTTAGCTAAGTGACTGATTATAGTTTCAAAATCATGTAAGTGATGACATATGATGCATCATAGGATGAAATTAATGAATATGTGTTATATTTTTCCATAAAGCTTTATGGTTTAAGTCTTAAGATTTACATCAATTTTATTACAAGTGTTCTTGGTATTAAGATAGCGTACATTGTTTAGAATGATACACATTTTCTATCACTTTATATTCCTCAAGTTCAGAAAATTACCTAAAATTTTATTTTAATTCTTTTTTACATGTCAAATTTTTTACATGTCAAATTTTTGCAGAATTCAGTTTATGTAGTTAGATATTGACTACGATAACATAAAAACTTTTGCATATATATTTTTTTTTGAAAATATACTATTATATGGTTCATTGCATTCAGGTTTAGTTTCTATCACTTTTTATTCCTCAAGTTCAGAAAATTGCCTAAAATTTTATTTTCATTCATTTTTAGTTGTTAATTTTTTGCAAAATCAGTTTATGTAGTTAGATATTGACTGCGATAACATAAACTTTTTTGAACATATTTTTTTGTTATGTAAAATTATATGGTTCATTTCATCAGGTTTAGTGTTATTCCTCAAGTTTAGAAAATTACCAAAAGTTTTATTTTCATTCTTTTTTAGTTGTTAATTTTTTGCAAAATTTATTTTATGTAGTTATATATTGACTGCGATAACATAAAAAAATTTGAATATATTTTTTTTGTTTAAAATGTACAATTATATGGTTCATTGCATTCAGGCTTAGTGTTGCCTCTGCGACTGCTCTCCAGAAAGGAACTACATTTCATTAAATGAAAACATGTATGCATTAGTCACAACATATTACACATGCATCGTATGAATCGAAATGTGGTTGGTATTATTGTAAAAAGGTTGGACAATGCATAATTTTACCATAAATGCATGGAACTACAAGTGGGACTCTTCTTTGAAGGAGTTTCAATATTCATTCAGCAACTTTCTCTGGAGTTGCTTTTCTTTGCATTCAGCACTAACAGTAAACATGCTTCATTTTAGTAAAAAATGCCTTTCAACATGACATAGTTTAGAGCCATGTAGAAGAAGACTTTAGCCCACACTTGCTGGGCAATCTCAAATGTCATGTCGATATCATGCTCTCCATCAAGTAAAATATGTGTAATAGTATATAACAGCAGTAGCAAATCAGTGAAGGAAATGCTTGAACGTCTGTCTTTCAGACCTAGGGATTGATGTTGCAATGAGAGAGCCACTGTGTAATATTATATAAAAGATGCATGAAGCCTAAGAAGTTTATTTTCTTTTAACTAATTATTATATATAATATATATTATGTAATATTAATCTAGCGGTGGTATGCTGTAATGCACCAAAAAGTAATGTGTTCCAAAAACATGCTTGAAATTGTAAACAACGAAATATTGTTATTATTATGTGGACATATGTGCTATTCTGTTTTGAGTATCTTTCATTTCAATATTTATAATTGGTTATAGAACGTAAAACTATGTTTTTAGATAACAATCCAGAATAATATTATTTGCAGTTAGTTCAGATTATCTAGCCCAGCTATGTTTTTTAGCTCCTTCCCTGTCACTAAAAACATTTCTCAAGCGTGCAGTCAGTTTCTATCCTCTATGGGGCTTTTTTGTCACTTGCTATGTTTGCAACTCTTTTTTTGATATTCAAATGATTTAATTGTTTTTTCAACAAAATCTATCAGGTTTTTCATGTCCGCCATTCATTTCACTTACAACTGTTTTTGCACAATTACTCCAAGATCAATTGTGTCAGGCTATTGTGCATTCTTTAAAATAAACCATAATAGGGCAGTTGATAGAACTACTATCTTTACCGATTTTCTGGATTAAATGATTGTTCATAAATCCAGAGGGTATTGCCACCACTGACTGCTTATGACTCAACAATGGCTAACCCTTTAACTACAACTTCCTGTTACCATGGTTATTCAAATCTCTGTCCCCTTCGATGTCACATCACTATGTTGTAAGGATAAAATATTATAGATTCATCAATATTGCTATAAAGATAATGAGGTACTTCTTTTTATTTTTATTGGTTTAACCGTGTCTTTCAAAGTGTTAAACCCAAGGTATAAGAAGCAAACTTCTACTCAGAGTTGTCCTTTTTTTTTTAAAAAGGACTGAAACTCATCACTATAGGCTATGGGAGATATTGAATATTATTAATAATATTCCTAATGAATATTGTTTAAAAAATGCATTGTTTGTGTGGCTCTGTTCCTTTTCAAATAATGCATCAACAAATGAATGTTCATTTTATTGCATTTCCTCACTGCATCATCTACTTCCTGGCTGCTTCAACTTTTCATTCGGTGCTAGCCAGCCTATATAATTAGACCAAAATTAATATATAGTTGTACACTATTGCAATTGTACAGAAAAGGAAGGAAAATGTACAACATATACACACACACACACATATAACTGTGTACATATGTATGTATGTGTCTCTGTGTGTGTGTATATCACTACCATAACTATAGCGTACACAAAAAATTTCCACTTCCTTCTTGACACACGTCCAACGGACGTGCCACCATACTCGTATTATATAATATAAATATTATATTAATTAAGATTTCATATCTAAATCAATTTAGATTTCATAAGCCTAATAAGACTCAAATGGTAAAAAATTTGATATTCACCCATTTAACCCGCTGTATGCTAGCCAGATCCAACATATTTAACCTTTGTCATTAATATTCAAGATCTTATAATATTTTGTAATTAAACATAGATCTTATAAAATCAATTTACGTTGAGACAATTGATATATACATAAAAATGGCGAATATGTACATTGTAATATCCTGTTTGGAAAGTTAACACAAAGATCTTTTAGCACGCTGGTTAGTGCATGTTTTATCCCCTTGGGTGGTAGAGGTTCGAATCCCATGGTCATTACATCCGGTATCAAAGCGGGTACCTATTCAGATCTTTTGGTGTTACGCTGCTAATGTCAATCGATGTAGTACTGATGTGGGTTACAAGCACAACGCTTGGGTGGTGAGTGATGATGAGCTGATAAAGACGTTAAGCTCTTTACGTGGGGTATTTTATAAGCTCCCTTTAAGAATGTTAACACAAAGATCTTCTAGCATAGCGGTTAGCGCATGGTGTTGCTTTCTAGGATGGTAGGTGTTCAAATCATATGGTCATCATATACATCGCAGATATAAATCCCAATATATACACATGTATATATTGACCTTGTTGTTATTTTGTTATTGTTTGTCATGCGAAACATTTGATTATCATACATCATTTGAAAAATAATTAGGTATAGTTTAAGTAGGATTTTTGCAAAGGAAAAGGTGCAATCACACTTATTGGGAAATATGAATATATTGATATATTCATACTTATTCAAGTTTTACACCCTATGTTTTCATATGACCTTTCTTGTATCCAAAATGATAAATGTAACTTCTAATTAATTGCATTATAGAAAGAACTTAACTTAACTTTACTCAACTTCACTAGTCATCAATTATATTTTTTCAAGCAAAGTTCGATTATTCCTTATCGATATATCATTATGTAGCGTACGGAGGAGCGTCTTTGAAGAATGAATCTTGTTTGGAACTTTGTTCCAATATACTCACATATTCGCTCTGTGACGACCTGGAATTTTCGAACACTTAAAATCGGGATAATTGATTGATTTTAAATATTTAATAGAGTAATTTTAACTTGAATTACGAATATCATAATTTATTTGATAATTGAATTATTAAATTAAACAAGTGAAGTTGGGTAAATTGTCGAATCTGGAGTTTTAAGCCTATTAAAAATAATTTGAAGGCTTATAAAATTTATATCGATAATACTGAGGATAATAGAAGTTGTAAAATTGAAATTAATGATGGTTTGTTCAGTTTTAAAATTTTATAGTTTGAATTGAATTTAAAAATAGTCTTCCGAGGCACAGTCTCGGAATTTGACGAAACCAGTTCTATTGGATCCAAAATATTGTATTATTATCGGATTTCAAATTTCGTAGCATTCGGCGTTATTGTGTGATCGTATGAGATAAAAACGCCTAGAAAATAATTAATCATTTTAATTTAAATATCCTACATCATCTCACCTGTCAAAAATCGTTTCACATCAGCCACCCTATATCTTCTTTGCCGACCTATTCCACTCTATCTTCTGAAGCAAGTCGACAACTCCCTTACTTATGTCGCATTGCTTTCTTATTTCCTCAGTTCCCCAACAATAAATTCATGGCCGAAACAAGTATCTTCTCAAATTAAATCTCATTTTCCTTCCTCCCTTTCCAGTCAATCGAACTAAATCCTCTGAAAGAAAAAAAAAGAAATGCACGTCTCCTTCTCGTTCAGATCTATTCCCCAGAATAATCGAGTCGAACTCGGTCTCGAATCAAACTAAATCCTAGAAGCTCGATCTGAATTGAGGCTAGAGGGGAGGAGGCATCGCGCACGAATACGAATGGAGGTCGCGAGTTTATCGTCCAGTGATCGCGAGGGCTGGGATGAGTCTCGACTTCAATGGCACCGGCATCGCGACATGTAGCCGAGTCAAGCACTGCCGTAGGTTTCGCGAGCTAGGGTTTAGATTTTGTTTTGATCGAGACAGTGTTTGGAGAATCGAAACTTGGATTCTTGCTTGGAGTAGGCGTGTGTATTGGTGATGGTGACGCGAGCCGTGAGGTATAACTCTATTTACAATTTTAGGATACATATATGTGTATATATATACATATAGATTAGAGAAGAAATATATTCAGTAAGGTAAAGTCTAATTAAGCAGTTTTTAAATTTTAAGATAATCTTAATTTAATTTAAATCTGGAAATATATATATGAAGATATAAAGAAACAGAAGAAAAAAATATTACAGTGAGATATATGCAGTTTTTCCAATATATAGATATACGGGAAAAATAAAATAATAAATTGCAGTAAGGTATAGTGTACTTTTTGAAAATGTATATGCATATAAATTCACAGTAAAACAAATTACTGTGGTATTTACGGAAACATAAAAGGATATTTTACAATAAAACAATTCTGTTTTAATTTAATAAGAATACACATACACATTTTTATCTTACTGTTTAATTTTAAATAAGTAGTAAGTTGGTTAACTTATTTAATTAGCTTATTCAACTATTTAGGGCATTAAAAATAATTTATTAAAGGAGAATTAGTTCGAGTAAAATTCTTAGTTAGTTAAATTAATAAATGGTAATAAATTGTTCGATTATTTCAAATGACAATAAATCATATAATGTTTATTCAATGTCTGAAATCATGGAGAAAACAAGCCAGTTTGGATAGGATAGCAAACTAAGAGGCAAAGGTGAGTTAATCTCACTCAGTTAATTTAAATTTAAATGATTAAATTTAAATAATTGTTTGAATTGTTGAGATTGATTGATGTGCTATAGTATGGTATATTCTAGAATTGGCATATTATTGTGCTAACGTCTGTGGATGCAGGGAAAAACAGGTTGGAGGGATCCAACTAGACCCCTCAATATTTATTATTTAATATTCTTTGATGTGATTACTTGATATTCTATGTTGAATATATTGGAAGATTGAATGATATGATTGGATTGGATATATATATATATATATATATATATATATATATATATATATATATATATATATATATATTGGTCATAATGAATTACCAAAAATATATGAATTGGATTTTGGAAAGAAAATAAAGGAAGTAAAATTGTAAACGAAATAATATTAGAAAACTTATTGAATTAAGAATGTATTGAAAAGAAATGGAAGTATGTTAAGTACTAATAAATAACTTCGAATATGGAAAGAAAAAGGGTTTGAATAAATAGTAAATTAATGAATTGAAAAATCAAGTGATATTATTTTAAAGAAATAAAGAATTATTTTAAATCTTAAAGTTTAAAATTTATTTAAAGGAATAAGAAGTATATTGAGAAATCTAAATTGGCATTCAAATTAAAAGTATTTTAAATCATAATTAAGGAATAAAATCTTAAATTTAAAGATTTTGAATAAATGAAGTAGATTGGAAATCAATTTGGAAATTGATTTAAGTGCCAATTTGGAAGAATAAATTCAAGGTGGGAATTTATTAAAGAAATGAGGAAAATTGTTTTAAAAATAAATAGTGATTTATTTTTAAAAATCGTGAAGAGAAGTATATTTCTCTGGATAGCCAAGGACGTTTCCAAAGTAAATTTTAAAATAAAATAAAGGTTATAGTGTTGTTTTAAAAAGTATGTTCTTGGAAATTTATTATCTTAAATGTTTAATTCTAAAGTAAATATTTATTTAAAATCTAATACCGTTGTAATAATTTATAAGAGTGACTTAGTAATTCTGTTTAAAAGGTGAAAACATAGTTTATATTTATAAGTAACCTTATTTCAAATATTCATATAGTATATATTTTTAATCAATTATTGAAGTAGTTTTAATTTAAATATTTTAAAGTAAACCCTAAAGTAAGTAATTTGATAATCTATTATCGTAATAATTATTTTAAGAATGATCTAGTATTTTGTTTAAAGAAGAAAATCTAGTTATACTTATAAAGTAAACTTATTTTGATTGTTCTAAAATATTATTTTAAATTAAGTACTAAAGTAAAAGTTTTCAAAATTTAATATTAAATATACTTTATAATTAAAGTATTTTGGAATTATTTTAAAAATCTAAAATCTTGTGCTTGGCGATTCTAGTGGAATAGAAATACTTGGAATTTATTCTGAGGAAGGCAGATAGTTTTTGAAAACTGTTTTCAAGGAGTATGAAAAGTGAAAATATATCTTGTGTAGTTACTTTTGAGATAAAAAAATAAATTGGAAAATTATTTATTATGTGATGGATGTCGTGAATAATTGATAGTTAAATCACCGATTATCAATATTGGACAAAAATGCGTTGATCGTTTCGAAGAGACCGGGATCGAGATTTATTTCTCGAAAACCACTTCGATCTGCTTTGTACGTTTCGTGGAAAAACGATTTTGGATTCGAAGATGGAGCAGTGAAGTGCAAGGGCTAGTCGCTACTAATCCTGAGAATATTTCCAAAACGGATGTAGTAGGAATAGTGCCTTCGGTTCCGTTCGAACCCGGGACGGACTTGTATGGATGAATGCTTGCGAAACATCGTCAGGTGGACGATGGGCATTCTAAGGAATATGTTCTAAAAAGGTAACGCTTAGCCTCTAGCCTCGTCAAATGGTTATGACTGAAAATCAGGGGTTATGCAGCAAGGCTAGGTGGGTAGTACCCAAGCAGGATGAGGTCGTTCCAATCTAGATGTCCCTTTTTATTTTGGCTTAGTGGGCGGTTGCTGATCCCAACCGCGGGGTGATCTCACTCGGAATTATTCAGTAAGGGGTAGTCCCGGCCTTGTGTTGCAGGGAGCGGGCGTACTCCTCGGTACGGTGATCTAGGCCCCGTACTGTGACAGGTGGTACCCCAGTGCCTAGTCATTAGTTGGAAATCCATTCTCCCTACGAGCCTTGTACGAGTTTTGTTTGTATTACCCACTCTGTGGCTAGTAGCTGGAATTTAATGAATGTAACAATTTCAGCTATTTTATAAGTATTTGTATATAGACCCTATTATAATATCAGAGGATTTCCATAAAAATTGTTTTAGCTATCGTAAGGTAAAAACCCGACATGTTTATTTGTGGCGTGGTCTTACGAGATGCTTTTGATTTCAAAAGAATTTTGAAACTTTAATAATCAATTGAGTGTGATTTTCTCACTCTGGTATTCTAGACTGACTCGGGTGTTATTTAACTGTAATGTTCGGGTCAAACCGAGTATTATAGGATACAGGATTTGATGCTGTGGAGCTCAGGAGTCGAGCAGGATGATGATACGTACTCCCATACTTGTCTATATATATATATATATATATATATATATATATTCCGCTGTGTTGAGTTGTTGTGTGTCCATTTGTATGATATTGATGTTGGGCTGTGATTGATGTACCCTGATGATGTAATGTATAAACAGATATGTTTGATTCTTTGAGTAAAGATCATTATTACCTATTATATTTTATTCCGCTGCGATGGTTAGATTCTGATGTTGTTTCCTGTTTTCTCTCCTTCTACCTCTTCTTCTCTAACCCAAATGGTTCGTATTTCTGTGCAACTTGAGTTGATTGTTGTAGAATAGTGTTGACTCAAGGGGTACGGATTTGCGGGCTGTTACACTTGGTATCAGAGCATGGGTTGGTGATAATCTTGGCTCTGGTGGGAATTACTCGTTTAAATTAGAGTCTGAAATACTCTAGAATGGATTGAGCATACTAATAGATATGAGCGCGTATTTGTTAGTGAATATAAATTGACTTAATATTGTGTTGATTGATTTATTGAGTGGCATATGAACCTTCGTCGGCATAGTCTGTACAACTGTATCGAAGGGGTTTCTAAACACTTGAATAGAACAATCGACATGGTATTGTTTTAGATATGGATAAATGAAATAATTTTACCCAAAAATATATTTTGATATAAAGAAAAGTTTTTGTAAACTATTTTAGCTAACATATGGTTGCTTGAATGTTAGGGATGATAATATTAAATTATTTTCATTATTGTGTGAAAATCTAACTAGAAATTGGAAATATAACCAAAGTTTAAGGGGATGAATTCATTATAAAATGAAATTTATAAATATGAATTATAAATGTAAATTATAAATTGAAAAACGATCACATGAGAATTTGTATAAGCATAAATTATACAAATGCATTATAGTTAAAATTTGAATTAAAATAGAAGTTTGAAAACCCCGGAGATTTTGGAAGTATTTTGAAGATAAATAATAGCATTGTTGTTTTTGGGGTATTTCTGAAAAGAAATTGTTTCAAATAAATTTAGGGAAGAGGTATAGCATTGAATTCACTTCAGTAGCTGGAAAATAACTTCGGTGATGACTGCAGCATCATCGATGTTCATTTTCGAGTTTCTAAGTGATAGATTGCTACCAAATTGATTTATTCAGGAAAACCTATTTATTTTTGAAAATTTCAAAAGAAATTTGTTGAGGGTAAAACCAGGATTGGTTTGACTTTTGTGAAATGTGATTTGAGAAGTTGGAGATTTCAAAATGTTTTGAAATCAAAAGCCAGTGTTTTTAAAATTCCCGAGGAGATAATTTATAAACTTATAAATTGAGATGATTTTTTTTTTAATCATGAAGAAAATATAAGTTTTGAATGATGGAATTTAAATTTAAAGTGTAAGGTTAAAAATAAAATTAACTTGGATTGGGGGAAAATAAAAATTTATTGGATTGAAATTAATTTGATAGGCTGAAAATAATATCCAGTTGTATACGAATCAAGTTGGAATCGAATTGAGTTAAATAAAACCGAGTTAAAGTAAAATAGGATTGGAATAAGAATTCAATTGAATTAATGAATGAAATTAAATTCTTACCTGAACGAATAGGAAATAAATTGAATAAGGATTGGAATTGAAGTAAATAAATTAGAATAACTTATAAAAGAATCAGAATTAAATTGCATGGAATAAAAATATGCATGGGATATAAATAAGCATAAGGCTTGAGTTAAAATAAAAGAATAATATATTCAAGCCTATGATGAATGGAATTGTGTAAATAATAAGTTGTGACTTATAAATTTTGAAAGTGGAATAGAAAACCCAAATTAGATATTGTTTGATGAATTGGAAAGAAATAAAATAAAAATCCAAACTTGAATAATAAAATAAATTTGAACTTAAGAAATTAAATGAAGAGATTTTGAGATTAAAATCAAGTTCGGGATTATAAGTTGGGGAAAGACTATTTAAATGATAATTAGATAATGAAATATGTAATGAGAACCCAATGTTGTTTAATAGAAGCTGAATTGTGAATTTATGATGAAGTTTGGAAATAAAACTCAAGTTATAATTTGAATTCGACTTGAATTGTCAGTAAGGTAAATGTAACTGAATTGTGAGTTTATGGAATTTAGTGGTAAATCGAAAATGGCTAGTGAATTCAAAACTTGAATTATAAATTAAACATTTAACTTGAAGCATTAACAAATTATATATATAATAGGAAATGTATCGAATAAAAATGAAATTGGATTGAAATAGTAATGGTTTGAATTGCAAATAAAATCCAAATAAATGGAAATAAAGTGGAAATGGCCTTGAAATAAATTGTATGAGCTGGATCTAAAAGGTTAAAATGTATAATAACCAATCAAATAAATTTGTAGTTTGAAATGAGCTTAAAAATTTGAATATAGTGAAGCAAATTAACTTAAACTTAACAAAAGGAAGAGTTGAATTGAATTCAACTTAAAATTAAGTTTAATAATAGTGGATTGGATTTAGATCAAGTAAAAATGGATTTTAGTTGAAATAAAATTCGGTGAGTTGCCGATAATATTTAATGGAATGAAGAATTCTTAAATAAATAACTGTAAGCCATTTAAAATGTTAAGGAATTGAAATAACTTGGAGACAATATTAACAATCGAATGTTTTCAAGTTTAATAGAATAGTTTTAAATGAAACGCTAATGATTGAGTTGAGAATAAAATTTAACCGGAATGGGTCGAGCTAAATATATGGTCGTGAATGAATTAAAATAAAAGGGAAATTTAATTGGTAATGAAGATGAACCTAAATTGGTAATGGTTTTGAATAAACTGGTTTGATTAACAAAACGAAACGCAAGTGAGTATATTCAAATTTAAAATGCAATGAAAATGAGAATAGATGGATTGTAGATGGAATAGAATTAAGTATAAATTGAGTTGAAATCCATTTAAATTGGTTATAAAACTTAAATACTTATTTAGTCACATGGATCTCGTCAAATTTCATAGAATAAATTGTCATTTGATATAAATGGAAGTAATTAAAATTCTATGAATTGATAGAAGTAAAATAAATTGATTTTGAAATCAACTGAATGGAATATGAATTTGTTTGGGTTAAAATTAATTGAAGGTAAGAAATGGTATTGTAAACCATTAAAATTAAATGAAATGGCGTATGGATTGGTTGAAACAAATGCGTAAGTGTTAAAAACCATATAAGTTGCTTATAAACGTTGTTTAGTTACACTGCTTTTCATATTCATGTGTTGTAATTGTTTAGAAAAGAGTGAAATGTTAATAAACTTTATTTATATGGCACTTACATGTTTAAATTGAGTAAGTACAGGTACCTGGGAGCTGTGTGGCTGGTTTTGGCTGTGCTATTTGCTAAAAATTAAAAGCTATTTGCTTTTAAATGCTAAATAAGATATGCCTACGCAATAAAAATAGAAAATATGAACTGTTTTTGGTTTTTCCGACCGGGTGGGTCGATGCATATATGTTTATCTCTTTTGTCAAATTGCAAAAGCTCCTCCGTACAAAGGGGACTCTGCCAAAATTTTCCGAAAATTTTGGGAATTAGAAAATTTTTGAAATTTTTGGAAAATTTTGTTAACGACTAAACGGTTTAAAACTGAAAATTGAAATAAGTTAGTAAATGAAACTAATTAAAATAATGACATGAATTAGTTATAAATGACAAATAGAATTTAAATATTCAGAGTTAAAGATAAATGGAATTCATATGGAAATGAAATAATCGATTTGAATATAAATGGATATAAACTAAAGTGGTAAAGTGAAAATAAGTATAAGAAACATATGAAATGCTTATGTCAACTTAAGAAAGGAATGGTCAATTCTTAATTGGAAATTGAAAATTACAAATATGTTCTAAGTTGATATTTGAATGAATAAATATTGACATTTGGAAGGAATTCGATAAAATGTTTTGGGAATGTTGTAATTGGATATTATTACTAAATAAGATATGCGGGTATTATAAAGAGAAAAGAGAATTGATTTTGATTTCAGAAGATAAATTTGAAATGCTCGACAAAAAGGTATGTATTTAAATTTGGTGTGAAATTTGATTGGGATTTTGGATTGAGCCACTTGGCCTTTTGTTTTCTTTTTGGATTTGGGAGGCCATAGAGCCATTTTGTAGTTGTACCGAGCTAGCCGCGGAAAGGAGACGCTGGCGAAATTTTTCAAAAATTTAGAGAGTTAGAAAAATTTGATGAAATTTTGATAATTCAAAATTTAGTTTTGAATTCTAATTTGAATGAATGAGCAAGTAATAATATTTGAGTAAGCAAAGTTATTTGGAAACTATGTAAGGTTTTGGGAAGCTAGTTGAAATAAATAGTGGGTCTTTAATAAAAGATAGGTTATGGCAAGTTGATAAAACTATTTGGTTTTGGAAAAATAGTAATGGGTATTGAATCATTTCTCCTGACTGGTAATTTCGGGGACGAAATTCTTTTAAGGGGGGAGGAATATGACGACCCAGAATTTTCGAACACTTAAAATTGGGATAATTGATTGATTTTAAATATTCAATAGAGTAATTTTAACTTGAATTACGAATATCACAATTTATTTGATAATTGAATTATTAAATTAAATAAGTGAAGTTGGGTAAATTGTCGAATCTGGAGTTTTAAGCCTATTAAAAATAATTTGAATGTTTTTATATCGATAATACTGAGGATAATAGAAGTTGTAAAATTGAAATTAACGATGGTTTGTTCAGTTTTAAAATTTTATAGTTTGAATTGAATTTAAAAATAGCCTTCTGAGGCACAGTCTCGAAATTTGATGAAACCAGTTCTATTGGATCCGAAATATTGTATTATTATCGGATTTCAAATTTCGTAGCATTCGGCGTTATTGTGTGATCGTATGAGATAAAAACGCGTAGAAAATAATTAATCATTTTAATTTAAATATCCTACATCATCTCACCTGTCAAAAATCGTTTCACATCAGCCACCCTATATCTTCTTTGCCGACCTATTCCACTCTATCTTCTGAAGCAAGCCGACAACTCCCTTACTTATGTCGCATTGCTTTCTTATTTCCTCAGTTCCCCAACAATAAATTCATGGCCGAAACAAGTATCTTCTCAAATTAAATCTCATTTTCCTTCCTCCCTTTCCAGTTCAATCAAACTAAATCCTCTGAAAGAAAAAAAAGGAAATTCACGTCTCCTTCTCGTTCAGATCTATTCCCCAGAATAATCGAGTCGAACTCGGTCTCGAATCAAACCTAAATCCTAGAAGCTCGATCTGGATTGAGGCTAGAGGGGAGGAGGCATCGCGCACGCATACGAATGGAGGTCGCGAGTTTATCGTCGAGTGATCGCAAGGGCTAGGATGAGTCTCGACTTCAATGGCATCGGCATCACGACATGTAGCTGAGTCAAGCACTGCCGTAGGTTTCGCGAGCTAGGGTTTAGATTTTGTTTTGATCGAGACAGTGTTTGGAGAATCGAAGCTTGGATTCTTGCTTGGAGTAGGCGTGTGTAATGGTGATGGTGACGCGAGCTGTGAGGTATAACTCTATTTACAATTTTAGGATACATATATGTGTATATATATATATACATATAGATTAGAGAAGAAATATATTCAGTAAGGTAAAGTTTAATTAAGCAGTTTTTAAATTTTAAGATAATATTAATTTAATTTAAATCTGGAAATATATATATATATATGAGGATATAAAGAAACAGAAAAAAAATATACAGTGAGTATATGCAGTTTTTCCAATATATAGATATACAGGAAAAATAAAATAATAAATTGCAGTAAGGTATAGTGTACTTTTTGAAAATGTACATGTATATAAATTCACAGTAAAACAAATTACTGTGGTATTTACGGAAACATAAAAGGATATTGTACAATAAAACAATTCTGTTTTAATTTAATAAGAATACACATACACATTTTTATCTTACTGTTTAATTTTAAATAAGTAGTAAGTTGGTTAACTTATTTAATTAGCTTATTCAATTATTTGGGGCACTAAAAATAATTTATTAAAGGATAATTAGTTCAAGTAAAATTCTTAGTTAGTTAAATTAATAAATGGTAATAAATTGTTCGATTAGTTCAAATGACAATAAATCATATAATGTTTATTCAAGGTCTGAAATCATGGAGAAAACAAGCCGGTTTGGATAGGATAGCAAACTAAGAGGCAAAGGTGAGTTAATCTCACTCAGTTAATTTAAATTTAAATTTAAATGATTAAATTTAAATAATTGTTTGAATGGTTGAGATTGATTGATGTGCTATAGTATGGTACATTCTGGAATTGGCATATTATTGTGCTAACGTCTGTGGATGCGGGGAAAAACAGATTGGAGGGATCCAACTGGACCCCTCAATATTTATTATTTAATATTCTTTGATGTGATTACTTGATATTCTATGTTGAATATATTGGAACATTGAATGATGTGATTGGATTGGATATATATATTGGTCATAATGAATTACCAAAAATATATGAATTGGATTTTGGAAAGAAAATAAAGGAAGTAAAATTGTAAACGAAATAATCTTAGAAAACTTATTGAATTAAGAATGTATTGAAAAGAAATGGAAGTATGTTAAGTACTAATAAATAACTTCGAATATGGAAAGAAAAAGGGTTTGAATAAATAGTAAATTAATGAATTGAAAAATCAAGTGATATTATTTTAAAGAAATAAAGAATTATTTTAAATCTTAAAGTTTAAAATTTATTTAAAGAAATAAGAGTATATTGAGAAATCTAAATTGGTATTTAAATTAAAAGTATTTTAAATCATAATTAAGGAATAAAATCTTAAATTTAAAGATTTTGAATAAATGAAGTAGATTGGAAATCAATTTGGAAATTGATTTAAGTGGGTGAAATTGGATATTTGGAAGAATAAATTCAAGGTGGGAATTTATTAAAGAAATGAGGAGAATTGTTTTAAAAATAAATAGTGATTAATTTTTAAAAATTGTGAAGAGAAGTATATTTCTCTAGATAGCCAAGGACGTTTTCAAAGTAAGTTTTTAAAATAAAATAAAGGTTGTAGTGTTGTTTTACAAAGTATGTTCTTGGAAATTTATTATCTTAAATGTTTAATTCTAAAGTAAATATTTATTTAAAATCTAATACCGTTGTAATAATTTATAAGAGTGACTTAGTAATTCTGTTTAAAAGGTGAAAACCTAGTTTATATTTATAAGTAACCTTATTTCAAATATTCATATAGTATATATTTTTAATCAAGTATTGAAGTAGTTTTAATTAAAATATTTTAAAGTAAATCCTAAAGTAAGTAATTTGATAATCTATTATCGTAATAATTATTTTAAGAATGATCTAGTATTTTGTTTAAAGAAGAAAATCTAGTTATACTTATAAAGTAAACTTATTTTGATTGTTCTAAAGTATTATTTTAAATTAAGTACTAAAGTAAAAGTTTTCAAAATTTAATATTAAATATACTTTATAATTAAAGTGTTTTGGAATTATTTTAAAAATCTAAAATCCTATGCTTGGCGATTCTAGTGGAATAGAAATACTTGGAATTTATTCTGAGGAAGGCAGATAGTTTTTGAAAACTGTTTTCAAGGAGTATGAAAAGTGAAAATATATCTTGTGTAGTTACTTTTGAGATAAATAAATAAATTGGAAAATTATTTATTGTGTGATGGATGTCGTGAACATTAATTGATAGTTAAATCACCGATTATCAATAGTGGACAAAAATGCGTTGATCGTTTCGAAGAGACCGGGATCGAGATTTATTTCTCCAAAACCACTTCGATCCGGTTTGTACGTTTTGTGGAAAAACGATTTTAGATTCGAAGATGGAGCAGTGAAGTGCAAGGGCTAGTCGCTACTGATCTTGAGGATATTTACAAAATGGATGTAGTAGGAACAGTGCCTGCGGTTCCGTTCGAACCCGGGACGGACTTGTATGGATGAATGCTTGCGAAACATCGTCGGGTGGACGATGGGCATTCTAAGGAATATGTCCTAAAAAGGTAACGCTTAGCCTCAAGCCTCATCAAATGGGAATGACTGAAAATCAGGGGTTATGCAGCAAGGCTAGGTGGGTAGCACCCAAGCAGGGTGAGGTCATTCCAGTCTAGATGTCCCTTTTTATTTCGGCTTAGTGGGCGGTTGCTGATCCCAACCGCGGGTTGTCTCACTCGGGATTATCCAGTAAGGAGTAGTCCCGGCCTTGTGTTGCAGGGGAGCGGGCGTACTCCTTGGTACGGTGATCTAGGCCCCGTACTGTGATAGGTGGTACCCCAGTGCCTAGTCATTAGTTGAAAATCCATTCTCCCTACGAGCCTTGTACGAGTTTTGTTTGTATTACCCATTCCGTGTCTAGTAGCTGGAATTTAATGAATGTAACAATTTAGGCTATTTTATAAGTATTTGTATATAGACCCTATTATAATATCAGAGGATTTCCATAAAAATTGTTTTAGCCATCGTAAGGTAAAAACCCGACATGTTTATTTGTGGCGTGGTCTTACGAGATGCTTTTGATTTCAAAAGGATTTTGAAACTTTAATAATCAATTGAGTGTGCTTTTCTCACTCTGGTATTCCAGACAGACTCGGGTGTTATTTAACTGTAATGCTCGGGTCAGACCGAGTATTATAGGATACAGGATTTGACGCTGTGGAGCTCAGGAGTCGAGCAGGATGACGATACGTACTCCCGTACTTATATATATATATATATATATATATATTCCGCTGTGTTTAGTTGTTGTGTATCCATTTGTATGATATTGATGTTGGGCTGTGATTGATGTACCCTGATGATGTAATGTATGAACTGATATGTCTGATTCTTTGAGTAAAGATCATTATTACCTATTATATTTTATTCCGCTGCGATGGTTAGATTCTGATGTTGTTTCCTGTTTTCTCTCCTTCTACCTCTTCTTCTCTAACCCAAATGGTTCGTATTTCTGTGCAACTTGAGTTGATTGTTGTAGAATAGTGTTGACTCAAGGGGTACGGATTTGCGGGCTGTTACACGCTCAAATCAAATTACTTTATTTCTTTTGCATATAATGTGTTCTACTTCCATTTTATATTCTATGAATTTATAATAGATACACTACTTTTGTATCAAATGCGCATGTTAATTTCTTATGACAACTCATCGGTGAATTTAAAGAAGTAAGTTGATATATTTTGGAATCATTAGACCTTCAACTACATACATCTATATGCATCAATTTTAAGAGTGCACCAACTCATTTGTTGCTCTTATTGAATGGGAACTTTAACCTTAATCGGCTGAGATAACTTCACCAATATTATATAATTCATAATCATATGATTAAAGAATTATTTCTCAATGATATGGCTTTTGTCCATAATACCAACTTAATTGTACAAAGTTTTAGATAGTTTTGTATTTCGATAATTAGTGCATCACTTTTGTTATGAAAACAAATATCGTAGATTTATCTTATAATGAATATTCATAATATTCATATTAAAGTGAAACTATATCTACTTTCAGTCAATGCTAGAAAATAATTATTATTTCATATTTAATCATTGGTATATATTTACATAAAGAAAATATTTCACAATTAGATGGATTCATTAATAAGTGTCATAATATATGCTCATACTATTTCTACCAATATAATAATAGCTCATGAAATATGAGGTCCATTCAATCACTTATTTTGGGATGTTATTTCATTCACTGTAATTAGTTTACAGTTAAGAGTTTTAGATCAAATATGTTGAACATAAAACTCGTTGAAATAATTCTTACAGAATACAATTTTCTATATAACATTACATCTGGAATAGAAAACATATTTCTTATTCCATATTAAGTATCTATCTACGCTTTATATAATTCTCATTTTCGATGTTTCTTCATGAAGAAAAGATGGAAATTCACTCTTTTCATCTCAAGCGAGCCTACGTTACATCCACTCTCGTGCATTCGTTTTTCTTTCCAAATGTTCGAGCCATTCAAAAGAAAACTCACACTATAAGACCGCCTCGAATTATTTATAATATTTCATTGGATTATCATTAGCATTTAAGTATATCGAATATGTTGCACTTTATATGAACATATCAAACAGGCACTTCGGTGATTGAATTCTTAGGTCCATCTTGTAACTCTTGGTCTAGTGCACTAACAAGATAAGATCCATATGGTAGTCAATCATATTGGATACATGATCATGTATTATGGTTTTCTTGCTCATTTCAAATGAATCAACTTCACTGAGATTTCATGTAAAGTGACCGTTCACCATATAACATATATGTATTTGAATATGAATCAAATATACATATCCTTGTATTGCTTAAGAGTTCAAAACTCTAAAAAGATAATACGTGGCCTCATGCAAATAAATACCTAAGTAACTGAGGTGCAAATGATTTTGGTTGTATAATTTGGCTCTTGCATAGGTCTAGAAGTGACAAAATACTAAAAGATTTATTGGTATTCAATGTCAATTCCGACTTTATACCTTAACTGATAAACATTGTCGGTTTTATTAGTTGAACAAATTTATCTATGTTTTGGACACATCCAATAATATGGAATCAATTCCTACTTTATAATTATCGGTTTTATTAGTTGAACAAATTATCGATATGTGTGTATGTATGTATAAATATATGAGTTTTTATTTATTCATAACCAATATAATTAAATTAACCTTTTTAGAAAGTGGGTAAAATATTATTAAGGCATTTCAACCTAAGTAAATTATGTCCAAGACCGCAAGCATACATGTGGAAATAAGCAAAATAAATACAACTACAACCGAAACATTCTACTTTTAGATCTAGCTTCCATCTTTCTCCCTCCTGCAAGAATATCTTCATGGCGGCTGATAATCATTGCTTCTATCTCAGATTCTTGTCGATACCAACCTCAAGCCCACTTCTCTAGATTCGAATGCTATTGATTCCAAGCCCCTGGTATGATTTCGTTCCCTGATTCTTTTTATGCCAATCTCATATCCATTACAGCTAGATTACTAACTTGTTCAATGTTCCGCTCACATGCTGAAATGTATGTTTTCTAATCTCCTTCTAAATGCTCCATGCAGACACAGCAATAGTGATTGCACTCAAATTGGCTTCAAAGTCTATAATCCGCCTACGGTCGCATAGGTGCACATGATTTCTTGCAATTTGTAGCTATGACCGTAATAGATTGACACTTTTCCCATACTTGTTGTGAGTAAGCGCATTCAAAAAATAAGTGTAAGTGGCTTTCTTCTTCAACTTTGCACAAAATACAAATTATATCATTAGAAATTTTCCAATTTGCCAATCGATCCCTTATAGGAATGCGACCAAGCATTGATTTATAAGTGGTGAGAGCCATTTTATGGGATTTCGCTTTAGCCCAGATAATTTTGGGCCAAACTATTTGAAGGCATTGTTTTCTTAAAGCTTCTTAAGCCGATTTAGCAGAGAATTTCGATCCATGTTTCCATGACCATATATCACTTTGTCTATCTATAACATCCCGATATTTTCAACCATTCGCATCTGCACATGTCGGACTTGAATTGCTCAAAATATCATATTGTTAATTTATATTTGGCATAACTCATCACATACAGTAAATAAAATAATCACAAAAACACAGACACAAAGTATTATAACGATAAGCAGCAGAAATAAATGAATGATAGTTCATAAAGCTAATATATATATGTATAACAGAGTTAAAACAAGAAACAATAGAATTCTCGAATACATAGAGGTCTCTAAATACAATAGTCAAATACAAAATATGAATACATCACTAGAATCAACTTAATAACTGAAAGCTGATGCGATAGTTGGATCTCCAAGCGAAGCTCCAAACTCCAAAGGTGAGTCTCGAATGCTGTGACACTCAGTCTGACCCGAGCGTAAAGCAAAACACAAAACACTCGAGTCAGGACTAACATTCTTATATCAATAAATCCAACTCACGTGAACTATCAACTGAAATACAAGTAACTTAAAGGATGTTTGGGATAACCACCCTCTGAGGATCTGTGGAACTATCTACTATGTTGTAACGACCCTAGATTTTAATTTAATTTAAATTGATAATTAAATGAAATTTTGAATAAAAATTTATAAAATTAATTATAAATAGTGATGTGAGTTTCCCCGAGTTCAAATATATTCTATATAAATCATTTAAATTTTTAAATATTATATATATATGTATATATGTGAATATATATATATATATATGTATATTTGGGTATATATGAACAAAGTAAAAAAAAGTATTAGCAATAAATGTTTCAAATAAATTTATGGTTAGAAATAAATGTTAAAGTTAATTAGAATTCAATACATAAGTAAAATAAACTACAAGTATAAATATAAATTTTAATATAAGTTTTGAATTCAATCGAATCGAGATTTATAAATAAAATACAAATACATTCAAGTATAAAGTAAATACATTGGCAACAATTCTAACAATAATTATAATAGCTTTATATCTATGTAAATGAAGTATAAAAGCATAACTAAACAAAAGGTTAGTTGTTCTTTTTAAATATAGTTGATAAATAAGGAATTTATTAATATAGAGATAAATTCTTTTTATTTTATTTCAATGAGGAGTTATTTTTTTTAAAACAATATTAATAAGATATCTTTACAAATGGGTTTTTAATATGAATAGAAATTGTTTATATGTATGTACTTTGGGAAACTATGATTGTAAATATAAAACAAATCTTATAAAAATGTACATAAGCTTGAAATAATTTTAAGTAAATTAAGTATTTAATAATATAAGTTTAAAAATAAAGGAAAGGTAAGATTTTAAATTTTTGTTTAAGTACAAAAGTGTGTTTATACTTGAGATAAATGTTGAGGCTGAGAAGGGAAAATAAGACACAGCAAAATAGGATAAGTATGTAACAATACAAACAAATAAAAAAAAATGTATACATGAAAGCTTCATAAAGAAAATAGTGCAAACATATTTATATCTATAAACAAGACATATGATAGTCAATGCTACTACCTCTAGAACACTATAACATTTCATAATATCAGCCGAGAAAAGGGAATGCAAGTAATGTAGCCATGCATGTTGTACAAAACAATAATATATATCCCTGTACAAAGCAATATGTACTTGCCATATCCTCTAGTTCACCAAAGCAATGTTATCAGACATGCCTATTGTATAAAATAATAGCTTACCTATCATCTTCTTTTCTTTATACATATCAGTGCTGAGTAAAACCAGAGAAAAACATTATTTCATATTGAAAACAACTTCTTAAACTTAAACAACATCTGGAATCAAGCTAGGCAGGGATTCAATTCAAGGATCAAGTTCAAACAGCAACTATACAAACTCAAACATCATTTAATCAATAAACAAAAAAAAAGTAAGAAGGTCTTCAGTAAGCATTTTCTCAAAGCCTGGTTCAAAAACAAGTTCTGTTTTTGTTAGTTCTTTCTGGAAAATCAAGTGAGTAACTCAAATTAAAAAAAAAAAAAAAAAGCTCAAGTATATTTACATATGATTGATAAGTTATGCCTGAAATAAATATGAATATGTGTTTATACACTGTTGGATGTTTATGAAATGATGCCTGCATGTTGTAGCCTGTAATACACCTCTGTACTTAAATTTTCAAGTTCATGTTTGCTTCAAAAAAAATCATTTTCTCTTGATCTAAGCATAAGTTGGATACAGGAATCAAATAAAACTTGGTTGTTTTATTATAAGCTTTAGTTTAAGATTGTATTTAAGCTAAAGCAATTTAGTATTTGCTCTGGGAATAAAAAGTTAAACAGGAAACTCAAGTTTCTGTAAAAATTCAAACACTTTACTTTACGAATTCAGTTATGAAAATGAAATCCCTATATTTTAACATGAATTTTAAAGTTACAATCATATTTTTTAGAATTGGGATCATAGAGTAATTCGGGTTTGTTTGAAAATCTTAGTTTTGAGTATTTCCGGTGATCTCGAGATTGAGGGAGGTCGGGGCTCTTGGAGATGGTAGAGGGATGACCGGAAATAGAGGGAAAAATGGTGGAAGCGACGACAGGTCCCGATGGTGGCGAGGGGAGGTTGATGAAGTTCGGTGACCTAGTTTTTGCTGGGTCGAATGGAGTGACCGCCACGGCGCGTGTCGTCGACCGAGTGCAACCGGGCGTGGGTGGTTGATAGAGGGGAGATAAACGAGTTCGTGGCCGGAGTTTAGTGGCGAATGATGGTCGGTGGTCGGAGAACTTAGCGTTGCCAGGTATGGATGGGGAGGAAGACGCATTTTCCAGGTTTGAGTTGTACAACTCAAATTCGATTTTGCGCGCGTGAGGAAATTTGGATGGTCGTTGTCAGATCGGGGGATGGTAGTCGACTTGCTGATGACGTCGGCGATGGTCAGAGTTGGCCGTGGCGTGTGTGCACGTGTACGTGCAGGTTTGTGGAACTGGGTGAATTTTGAGAGAGGGAAGAAGATAGGATTAGGGGGAAAAAGGGGTTGCGTGAAGACAGGGGAGAGACTCGGGAAGTACACGTGCGTTTCGAATTTTAGCTCGAAGCAAGTTGCTTCTGGGCTCGGGTCAAGTTCATATTCCAGGCTTCAAACCTGAAACTGTTTTGGTTTGAAAATTTTTAAAACCCAAATTTAATTTTAAACCAAGATTTTTAAAGCTAAGTTCAAATTGAAAAGTTAATATAATTCAAGTTGAATGTAGAGTTTAGTTTGAACCTAAATAAGTTTTATATTTAAATTGTTTTAATAACTTAAAAGCAATTCAAAATATATTAAAGAAATTTGAAATGGAGTTAAAATTTTAAATGAAAAATTTAAGCAAGTTGAAACTAAAAGTTTAAATTTAAATTTAAAACTGAATTAAAGATAATTTGAATCCTAATTCTGAAATCAAAGAAGTTTTAATATTTAAATTGTTTAAAATTGCTTTGTGATGATAATTAAAACATTAGTTAGAAAATGTTTTAAATTTGAATTAGTAAATATAAAATGATATGCACTCATTAAATTAGTTCAAGTGAATAATTGATTAATTTATTTAAGAAATTAAGATTTGAGTTAAATTAATTAAGGTAAATAAATTTGTAAATATGATTCATTGATTTAATAAAGAGTTGTCTTTTAAAACAAATGATTAAGGTTATTTAATCAAGTAATTAAGATTTATTAAGTTACGGTTTAGAACTTAATTAATTAAATAATCAGTGATTAAATATATGATTTTAAAGGTTAATTAAATGATAATTAACAATAATTAAATTGAGTTTAATTACTTAAGAATAGTAATTAAATAATTATGAATAGTTAATGAGAATCATTTACTTGAAATTTATTTGATAATAAATGTGAAAAGAATTATTCATAGAAATTTAATCTGTTTTAAATTTATCAGATGATTAAATTGATCCTACTTAGGGATGTTTGGATTTTATTAGATGTTGAATTGTTGATATCCCTGATATATGATGCTTTATGATTATCCTGATTTGTGTTGTGATCTGTGATATAGTTTATTATTTGTGATATATATATCTGCGAATATGTGTATGAAAGATAAGCGTTATGGTTATATCGCTTATCGAATATATTGTTGTATTTGAATCTGTAATGATTGAAATGATGTTGCACTATTGTGTTAAACCCCTGAACCACACCATACACACACAATTATGGATTTCACGAGGAAATCGATTAAGTCACAGATTTAGAAATGATTTATAAAAATTGAATATTTGAATTCAAATGTTTTGGAAATGGAATCGGAATAAATGTGAAAAGCTTTTGGAATGAAATTTCAAGTTAAAATTTATTTTAATTTACTTGATTAAGTTTTGAAATTAAATAATTCAATTTAAATTTGAATTCGATATTTGGAATTGAATTCGATGATTGGAAATTATGGTTAAAGATAGGTTTGTATGAATTTAAACCATTTTTAAAGGTATGGTTTTGGGAATTTGAATTTAACCCAAGGATTTCAACTCGTATAAATGAATCAGATTTCCAAAATGAAAACTGTTGTTTTCAAATAATAAACACTTTTAGATAAGAACTGAGATTCCAGTTAATTAGGGGAATTTCAAGATTGAATAGAGAAATGATTTTCCAAGTTATGAATGAATTCTTTTTGAAAGCTATGAATTAAATCTGTTTATTTTTAACAGATTTAAATTGATGATTTGTTTAAATCAAATTGAAATGAAATTGTTTTGAAGGCTATAAGTTAAATCTTTGATTTAAAGATTTAACGAGTTAATCAAATTGAAATGAAAATTGATTTGGAAAATCTGTGAACGAATCTTTTATTTAAAAGATTAAAATGTGAAAATTGTTTAAACCGTTAAAGGTTGTGAAAATGAATCTTTTTGTTTAAAGATTGAAATTGGTAATTTATTTAAACCATTTGAAGAAAAGTTTTGGGAAATAAGTTGTGACTTAATTGAAATCCCAATATCCATATATTTTTAAAATATTTTTCGCTCACTATTCGGTTTAACCGGGAAAGGACCTTTGTGTCGTATAACCCATTTCGAATATGTGATACGTCGTTATGGATAGCATTTGAAGACCGGTGATGAAGACCGGGTATTTGTGAAAGCGATAGGATGACCTATCGATTGTTTCTGCACCGAGTCGCGCCGGTATAGAAACTCCCTAAGTGATGGGAAAATCCGATCGGGATTGTGAATATCCGGATTTCAAGGACTTCTTTGTAAGTGCCTTCGGTTTTGTTCGATCCCAGAACAGACTTGTATGGATTGTATGCCTGACATTACAAGTTGAGATGTAAAGCCGATTTCTTTCAAATATATTTCTGTTGGTGGCGGAGAATTTATTCTCTTAGCTTAACACCCTTCTCTGAGACGTACGAACTCAAAGGTTATATAGTTAAAGGTTATCAGCGATATATTCCCAATTTTGGTAATGTGACATGCTGAGTGTTGCTGTGAAATGATCATTGTGTTGATTATTTGTGATAGGATCATTTATTTGATCGTCTATCTTGGTGATCATTTCTATGATCATTTGTTGACCCAAAGCATGGCTTTTGTATAAAGTATGTTTTTGTGGACGTGACTTCGTCGAGCCTCACACCCCGTGAATGGTCAAAACAGGAAAGATGCGGCAAGGTTATGAGGGGTAGCGCCCTTTAGGATATGTGCATTTCCTTCTGGAAAAGGGTGGTATCATGGTATGGAGCCCAGATACTTACTCATGTTAAAACACTTTGTTTTTATGATTGTGTGAATTGATTAGAGAGCTCTCGGATAAAGGTCCCAAAGGACCGGGGGATGGCATATTCGGTCAGTTGTTACTCAGTTAGGGGTAACCCGGCCTTGTGTTGGTAGAGATCCGGTTTGGTTCTCGGGGATGTCCATCCAGAGGCATTCTCATGTGGCAATGGGAAGTTCCTTGGCCTGACCATTCGTTGGAAATCCAAAGAAACAATACGAAACCTTGTACGGTATTAGTTGTAGAACCTGCCATCTAATATGGTAGCTATAGTAAGCATAATATAATGGTACCTATGCTGGCTAAGATTTATATTCTACTTTCAAAATGAATTTTTCCTACACTATGCACTTATAATAATATCAAATGTTTCTTTTTAATGCGTATCAAGCATCTTTGACTAACATAAGAAGAAATCTCCTCCAAGTCTGCGTTTGCATTGTGTGTCTGGCGGGAGGTCTTATGGTAGTCTCATTTTTAAAAGGCATTGCGAATTGAATTTAAAAATATTCCTCTATTTTGATTTTAAAGTTAAGTAAACTGTTTTGAGTTCTCACACCAGTCACATGACTGACTCGGAGTTTATTGTTTTCCTTCCTAAACTCTGGGTGCTCTTTATTTTCTACACGAGCAGTCTAGAGTTGGGTTTTTCAGATAGTTAGATATAGTGGATTATCTGGAGTTAGTTCAGTCTTTGGATCGCACCAGTCTTGCCTAGCTTGGTGCATTGTTATGGGGAGTTCGAGCTATTGCTGGATTGATTCTTGGAAATGGAGTTGCAATTCTGGAGTTCTTCCTTGAAGACTATCTTAGAGTTATTTGTTTCGCTGCTAGATGTTATATATTTTCTTTTCCGCTGCTATTTTATTGTATCATATCTCTGATGTATATTGATATCTATTGGATCATCTGTTGTATCAGATACTGTATCAAAGCTGTATATCAATGTATTATTCTTCTATTCCGCTATGTTGTTTACTTAATGATTGTTATAAGCTCCGGCGAATCGGATTTGAACGGTCAAATCTATGACATTCGAGTACGATTTGAAGTATGGATGTCGATTTTCGAGCGGGCAAAATCCGTCTCGTTACATTTGGTATCAGAGCTAAGGGTTAAACTTTAGCTCAGGAGTGTAACACATTAAGTAACTCATTAGAGATAGGGTGAAGTATCCCTAGAATGAGTAATCCCTAAGGTATCTGTTCGAATGCCTCAGTAAATTCTCTTACTATCTGCTAATAGTAAGTATGACTGCAAGAAGAAAACGAGATAGGGGACAGGTAAATACGACTATAATTAGTCAAAACTTTGTAACAACGGTGGAAATAACTTTCTCTATCAATCTCCTTTGATTCATCTTTCCAAATTTCTTTTGAATTGCTTCGAGACGGCTCCAGAAAGAAGTTTCGGTGCATTGATGCTCTACGAATCGTTATAGAAAATTTTTACTTCGTATTTCATCGGTTTCTTATCAGTTTTTGATTTAAACTTTAATGAATATGAATTGAAAATTTGGAATTGAAAATTTAAATTAAATGGGAAATTTTAAATTGAGTTAAAATTGATTAATAAAATATGAAGCTAAATTTGAATTGTATCGATAAATGATTTTGTTTAAAACCAAATTTTGAAATTCTGTTGAAATTTATTGTGAATACCAAAGTTCGAAGAGGGACAAATTGGTATGTATTCTGAGATATTCCGACTTGAATTTGGAATCCATATCTTAAGTTTGAAGAATTATAGGAGATCGAATCTGTCTATCTCTGTGTTGTTTTCGTGCCTGCGAATTTCGAGGACGAAATTCTTTTAAGGGGGGAAGTCTGTAACGACCCTAGATTTTAATTTAATTTAAATTGATAATTAAATGAAATTTTGAATAAAAATTTATAAAATTAATTATAAATAGTGATGTGAGTTTCCCCGAGTTCAAATATATTCTATATAAATCATTTAAATTTTTAAATATTATGTATATATGTATATATGTGAATATACATACATATATATATATATATATATGTATATTTAGGTATATATGAACAAAGTAAAAAAAAGTATTAGCAATAAATGTTTCAAATAAATTTATGGTTAGAAATAAATGTTAAAGTTAATTAGAATTCAATACATAAGTAAAATAAACTACAAGTATAAAATAAATTTTAATATAAGTTTTGAATTCAATCGAATCGAGATTTATAAATAAAATACAAATACATTCAAGTATAAAGTAAATACATTGGCAACAATTCTAACAATAATTATAATAGCTTTATATCTATGTAAATGAAGTATAAAAGCATAACTAAACAAAAGGTTAGTTGTTCTTTTTAAATATAGTTGATAAATAAGGAATTTATTAATATAGAGATAAATTCTTTTTATTTTATTTCAATGAGGAGTTATTTTTTTAAAAATAATATTAATAAGATATCTTTACAAATGGGTTTTTAATATGAATAGAAATTGTTTATATGTATGTACTTTGGGAAACTATGATTGTAAATATAAAACAAATCTTATAAAAATGTACATAAGTTTGAAATAATTTTAAGTAAATTAAGTATTTAATAATATAAGTTTAAAAATAAAGGAAAGGTAAGATTTTAAATTTTTGTTTAAGTATAAAAGTGTGTTTATACTTGAGATAAATGTTGAGGCTGAGAAGGGAAAATAAGACACAGCAAAATAGGATAAGTATGTAACAATACAAACAAATAAAAAAAAATGTATTCATGAAAGCTTCATAAAGAAAAAAGTGCAAGCATATTTATATCTATAAACAAGACATATGATAGTCAATGCTACTACCTCTAGAACACTATAACATTTCATAATATCAGCCGAGAAAAGGGAATGCAAGTAATGTAGCCATGCATGTTGTACAAAACAATAATATATATCCCTGTACAAAGCAATATGTACTTGCCATATCCTCTAGTTCACCAAAGCAATGTTATCAGACATGCCTATTGTATAAAATAATAGCTTACCTATCATCTTCTTTTCTTTATACATATCAGTGCTGAGTAAAACCAGAGAAAAACATTATTTCATATTGAAAACAACTTCTTAAACTTAAACAACATCTGGAATCAAGCTAGGCAGGGATTCAATTCAAGGATCAAGTTCAAACAGCAACTATACAAACTCAAACATCATTTAATCAATAAACAAAAAAAAAAGTAAGAAGGTCTTCAGTAAGCATTTTCTCAAAGCCTGGTTCAAAAACAAGTTCTGTTTTTGTTAGTTCTTTCTGGAAAATCAAGTGAGTAACTCAAATTAAAAAAAAAAAAAAGCTCAAGTATATTTACATATGATTGATAAGTTATGCCTGAAATAAATATGAATATGTGTTTATACACTGTTGGATGTTTATGAAATGATGCCTGCATGTTGTAGCCTGTAATACACCTCTGTACTTAAATTTTCAAGTTCATGTTTGCTTCAAAAAAAATCATTTTCTCTTGATCTAAGCATAAGTTGGATACAGGAATCAAATAAAACTTGGTTGTTTTATTATAAGCTTTAGTTTAAGATTGTATTTAAGCTAAAGCAATTTAGTATTTGCTCTGGGAATAAAAAGTTAAACAGGAAACTCAAGTTTCTGTAAAAATTCAAACACTTTACTTTACGAATTCAGTTATGAAAATGAAATCCCTATACTTTAACATGAATTTTAAAGTTACAATCATATTTTTTTAGAATTGGGATCATAGAGTAATTCGGGTTTGTTTGAAAATCTTAGTTTTGAGTATTTCCGGTGATCTCGAGATTGAGGGAGGTCGGGGCTCTTGGAGATGGTAGAGGGATGACCGGAGATAGAGGGAAAAATGGTGGAAGCGACGACAGGTCCCGATGGTGGCGAGGGGAGGTTGATGAAGTTCGGTGACCTAGTTTTTGCTGGGTCGAATGGAGTGACCGCCACGGCGCGTGTGGTCGACCGAGTGCGACCGGGCGTGGGTGGTTGATAGAGGGGAGATAAACGAGTTCGTGGCCGGAGTTTAGTGGCGAATGATGGTCGGTGGTCGGAGAACTTAGCGTTGCCAGGTATGGATGGGGAGGAAGACGCATTTTCCAGGTTTGAGTTGTACAACTCAAATTCGATTTTGCGCGCGTGAGGAAATTTGGATGGTCGTTGTCAGATCGGGGGATGGTAGTCGACTTGCTGATGACGTCGGCGATGGTCAGAGTTGGCTGTGGCGTGTGTGCACGTGTACGTGCAGGTTTGTGGAACTGGGTGAATTTTGAGAGAGGGAAGAAGATAGGATTAGGGGGAAAAAGGGGTTGCGTGAAGACAGGGGAGAGACTCGGGAAGTACACGTGCGTTTCGAATTTTAGCTCGAAGCAAGTTGCTTCTGGGCTCGGGTCAAGTTCATATTCCAGGCTTCAAACCTGAAACTGTTTTGGTTTGAAAATTTTTAAAACCCAAATTTAATTTTAAACCAAGATTTTTAAAGCTAAGTTCAAATTGAAAAGTTAATATAATTCAAGTTGAATGTAGAGTTTAGTTTGAACCTAAATAAGTTTTATATTTAAATTGTTTTAATAACTTAAAAGCAATTCAAAATATATTAAAGAAATTTGAAATGGAGTTAAAATTTTAAATGAAAAATTTAAGCAAGTTGAAACTAAAAGTTTAAATTTAAATTTAAAACTGAATTAAAGATAATTTGAATCCTAATTCTGAAATCAAAGAAGTTTTAATATTTAAATTGTTTAAAATTGCTTTGTGATGATAATTAAAACATTAGTTAGAAAATGTTTTAAATTTGAATTAGTAAATATAAAATGATATGCACTCATTAAATTAGTTCAAGTGAATAATTGATTAATTTATTCAAGAAATTAAGATTTGAGTTAAATTAATTAAGGTAAATAAATTTGTAAATATGATTCATTGATTTAATAAAGAGTTGTCTTTTAAAACAAATGATTAAGGTTATTTAATCAAGTAATTAAGATTTATTAGGTTACAGTTTAGAACTTAATTAATTAAATAATCAGTGATTAAATATATGATTTTAAAGGTTAATTAAATGATAATTAACAATAATTAAATTGAGTTTAATTACTTAAGAATAGTAATTAAATAATTATGAATAGTTAATGAGAATCATTTACTTGAAATTTATTTGATAATAAATGTGAAAAGAATTATTCATAGAAATTTAATCTGTTTTAAATTTATCAGATGATTAAATTGATCCTACTTAGGGATGTTTGGATTTTATTGGATGTTGAATTGTTGATATCCCTGATATATGATGCTTTATGATTATCCTGATTTGTGTTGTGATCTGTGATATAGTTTATTATTTGTGATATATATATCTGCGAATATGTGTATGAAAGATAAGCGTTATGGTTATATCGCTTATCGAATATATTGTTGTATTTGAATCTGTAATGATTGAAATGATGTTGCACTAATGTGTTAAACCCCTGAACCACACCATACACACACAATTATGGATTTCACGAGGAAATCGATTAAGTCACAGATTTAGAAATGATTTATAAAAATTGAATATTTGAATTCAAATGTTTTGGAAATGGAATCGGAATAAATGTGAAAAGCTTTTGGAATGAAATTTCAAGTTAAAATTTATTTTAATTTACTTGATTAAGTTTTGAAATTAAATAATTCAATTTAAATTTGAATTCGATATTTGGAATTGAATTCGATGATTGGAAATTATGGTTAAAGATATTATAAACAGGTTTGTATGAATTTAAACCATTTTTAAAGGTATGGTTTTGGGAATTTGAATTTAACCCAAGGATTTCAACTCGTATAAATGAATCAGATTTCCAAAATGAAAACTGTTGTTTTCAAATAATAAACACTTTTAGATAAGAACTGAGATTCCAGTTAATTAGGGGAATTTCAAGATTGAATAGAGAAATGATTTTCCAAGTTATGAATGAATTCTTTTTGAAAGCTATGAATTAAATCTGTTTATTTTTAACAGATTTAAATTGATGATTTGTTTAAATCAAATTGAAATGAAATTGTTTTGAAGGCTATAAGTTAAATCTTTGATTTAAAGATTTAACGAGTTAATCAAATTGAAATGAAAATTGATTTGGAAAATCTGTGAACGAATCTTATATTTAAAAGATTAAAATGTGAAAATTGTTTAAACCGTTAAAGGTTGTGAAAATGAATCTTTTTGTTTAAAGATTGAAATTGGTAATTTATTTAAACCATTTGAAGAAAAGTTTTGGGAAATAAGTTGTGACTTAATTGAAATCCCAATATCCATATATTTTTAAAATATTTTTCGCTCACTATTCGGTTTAACCGGGAAAGGACCTTTGTGTCGTATAACCCATTTCGAATATGTGATACGTCGTTATGGATAGCATTTGAAGACCGGTGATGAAGACCGGGTATTTGTGAAAGCGATAGGATGACCTATCGATTGTTTCTGCACCGAGTCACGCCGGTATAGAAACTCCCTAAGTGATGGGAAAATCCGATCGGGATTGTGAATATCCGGATTTCAAGGACTTCTTTGTAAGTGCCTTCGGTTTTGTTCGATCCCAGAACAGACTTGTATGGATTGTATGCCTGACATTACAAGTTGAGATGTAAAGCCGATTTCTTTCAAATATATTTCTGTTGGTGGCGGAGAATTTATTCTCTTAGCTTAACACCCTTCTCTGAGACGTACGAACTCAGAGGTTATATAGTTGAAGGTTATCAGCGATATATTCCCAATTTTGGTAATGTGACATGCTGAGTGTTGCTGTGAAATGATCATTGTGTTGATTATTTGTGATAGGATCATTTATTTGATCGTCTATCTTGGTGATCATTTCTATGATCATTTGTTGACCCAAAGCATGGCTTTTGTATAAAGTATGTTTTTGTGGACGTGACTTCATCGAGCCTCACACCCCGTGAATGGTCAAAACAGGAAAGATGCGGCAAGGTTATGAGGGGTAGCGCCCTTTAGGATATGTGCATTTCCTTCTGGAAAAGGGTGGTATCATGGTATGGAGCCCAGATACTTACTCATGTTGAAACACTTTGTTTTTATGATTGTGTGAATTGATTAGAGAGCTCTCGGATAAAGGTCCCAAAGGACCGGGGGATGGCATATTCGGTCAGTTGTTACTCAGTTAGGGGTAACCCGACCTTGTGTTGGTAGAGATCCGGTTTGGTTCTCGGGGATGTCCATCCAGAGACATTCTCATGTGGCAATGGGAAGTTCCTTGGCCTGACCATTCGTTGGAAATCCAAAGAAACAATACGAAACCTTGTACGGTATTAGTTGTAGAACCTGCCATCTAATATGGTAGCTATAGTAAGCATAATATAATGGTACCTATGCTGGCTAAGATTTATATTCTACTTTCAAAATGAACTTTTCCTACACTATGCACTTATAATAATATCAAATGTTTCTTTTTAATGCGTATCAAGCATCTTTGACTAACATAAGAAGAAATCTCCTCCAAGTCTGCGTTTGCATTGTGTGTGTGGCGGGAGGTCTTATGGTAGTCTCATTTTTAAAAAGCATTGCGAATTGAATTTAAAAATATTCCTCTATTTTGATTTTAAAGTTAAGTAAACTGTTTTGAGTTCTCACACCAGTCACATGACTGACTCGGAGTTTATTGTTTTCCTTCCTAAACTCTGGGTGCTCATTATTTTCTACACGAGCAGTCTAGAGTTGGGTTTTTCAGATAGTTAGATATAGTGGATTATCTGGAGTTAGTTCAGTCTTTGGATCGCACCAGTCTTGCCTAGCTTGGTGCATTGTTATGGGGAGTTCGAGCTATTGCTGGATTGATTCTTGGAAATGGAGTTGCAATTCTGGAGTTCTTCCTTGAAGACTATCTTAGAGTTATTTGTTTCGCTGCTAGATGTTATCTATTTTCTTTTCCGCTGCTATTTTATTGTATCATATCTCTGATGTATATTGATATCTATTGGATCATCTGTTGTATCAGATACTGTATCAAAGCTGTATATCAATGTATTATTCTTCTATTCCGCTGTGTTGTTTACTTAATGATTGTTATAAGCTCCGGCGAATCGGATTTGAACGGTCGAATCTATGACATTCGAGTACGATTTGAAGTATGGATGTCGATTTTCGAGCGGGCAAAATCCGTCTCGTTACATTTGGTATTAGAGCTAAGGGTTAAACTTTAGCTCAGGAGTGTAACACATTAAGTAACTCATTAGAGATAGGGTGAAGTATCCCTAGAATGAGTAATCCCTAAGGTATCTGTTCGAATGCCTCAGTAAATTCTCTTACTATCTGCTAATAGTAAGTATGACTGCAAGAAGAAAACGAGATAGGGGACAGGTAAATACGACTATAATTAGTCAAAACTCTGTAACAACGGTGGAAATAACTTTCTCTATCAATCTCCTTTGATTCATCTTTCCAAATTTCTTTTGAATTGCTTCGAGACGGCTCCAGAAAGAAGTTTCGGTGCATTGATGCTCTACGAATCGTTATAGAAAATTTTTACTTCGTATTTCATCGGTTTCTTATCAGTTTTTGATTTAAACTTTAATGAATATGAATTGAAAATTTGGAATTGAAAATTTGGAATTGAAAATTTAAATTAAATGGGAAATTTTAAATTGAGTTAAAATTGATTAATAAAATATGAAGCTAAATTTGAATTGTATCGATAAATGATTTTGTTTAAAACCAAATTTTGAAATTCTGTTGAAATTTATTGTGAATACCAAAGTTCGAAGAGGGACAAATTGGTATGTATTCTGAGATATTCCGACTTGAATTTGGAATCCATATCTTAAGTTTGAAGAATTATAGGAGATCGAATCTGTCTATCTCTGTGTTGTTTTCGTGCCTGCGAATTTCGAGGACGAAATTCTTTTAAGGGGGGAAGTCTGTAACGACCCTAGATTTTAATTTAATTTAAATTGATAATTAAATGAAATTTTGAATAAAAATTTATAAAATTAATTATAAATAGTGATGTGAGTTTCCCCGAGTTCAAATATATTCTATATAAATCATTTAAATTTTTAAATATTATGTATATATGTATATATGTGAATATATATATATATATGTATATTTGGGTATATATGAACAAAGTAAAAAAAAGTATTAGCAATAAATGTTTCAAATAAATTTATGGTTAGAAATAAATGTTAAAGTTAATTAGAATTCAATACATAAGTAAAATAAACTACAAGTATAAATATAAATTTTAATATAAGTTTTGAATTCAATCGAATCGAGATTTATAAATAAAATACAAATACATTCAAGTATAAAGTAAATACATTGGCAACAATTCTAACAATAATTATAATAGCTTTATATCTATGTAAATGAAGTATAAAAGCATAACTAAACAAAAGGTTAGTTGTTCTTTTTAAATATAGTTGATAAATAAGGAATTTATTAATATAGAGATAAATTCTTTTTATTTTATTTCAATGAGGAGTTATTTTTAAAAAAATAATATTAATAAGATATCTTTACAAATGGGTTTTTAATATGAATAGAAATTGTTTATATGTATGTACTTTGGGAAACTATGATTGTAAATATAAAACAAATCTTATAAAAATGTACATAAGTTTGAAATAATTTTAAGTAAATTAAGTATTTAATAATATAAGTTTAAAAATAAAGGAAAGGTAAGATTTTAAATTTTTGTTTAAGTATAAAAGTGTGTTTATACTTGAGTTAAATGTTGAGGCTGAGAAGGGAAAATAAGACACAGCAAAATAGGATAAGTATGTAACAATACAAACAAATAAAAAAAAAATGTATACATGAAAGCTTCATAAAGAAAAAAGTGCAAACATATTTATATCTATAAACAAGACATATGATAGTCAATGCTACTACCTCTAGAACACTATAACATTTCATAATATCAGCCGAGAAAAGGGAATGCAAGTAATGTAGCCATGCATGTTGTACAAAACAATAATATATATCCCTGTACAAAGCAATATGTACTTGCCATATCCTCTAGTTCACCAAAGCAATGTTATCAGACATGCCTATTGTATAAAATAATAGCTTACCTATCATCTTCTTTTCTTTATACATATCAGTGCTGAGTAAAACCAGAGAAAAACATTATTTCATATTGAAAACAACTTCTTAAACTTAAACAACATCTGGAATCAAGCTAGGCAGGGATTCAATTCAAGGATCAAGTTCAAACAGCAACTATACAAACTCAAACATCATTTAATCAATAAACAAAAAAAAAGTAAGAAGGTCTTCAGTAAGCATTTTCTCAAAGCCTGGTTCAAAAACAAGTTCTGTTTTTGTTAGTTCTTTCTGGAAAATCAAGTGAGTAACTCAAATTAAAAAAAAAAAAAAAGCTCAAGTATATTTACATATGATTGATAAGTTATGCCTGAAATAAATATGAATATGTATTTATACACTGTTGGATGTTTATGAAATGATGCCTGCATGTTGTAGCCTGTAATACACCTCTGTACTTAAATTTTCAAGTTCATGTTTGCTTCAAAAAAAATCATTTTCTCTTGATCTAAGCATAAGTTGGATACAGGAATCAAATAAAACTTGGTTGTTTTATTATAAGCTTTAGTTTAAGATTGTATTTAAGCTAAAGCAATTTAGTATTTGCTCTGGGAATAAAAAGTTAAACAGGAAACTCAAGTTTCTGTAAAAATTCAAACACTTTACTTTACGAATTCAGTTATGAAAATGAAATCCCTATACTTTAACATGAATTTTAAAGTTACAATCATATTTTTTTAGAATTGGGATCATAGAGTAATTCGGGTTTGTTTGAAAATCTTAGTTTTGAGTATTTCCGGTGATCTCGAGATTGAGGGAGGTCGGGGCTCTTGGAGATGGTAGAGGGATGACCGGAGATAGAGGGAAAAATGGTGGAAGCGACGACAGGTCCCGATGGTGGCGAGGGGAGGTTGATGAAGTTCGGTGACCTAGTTTTTGCTGGGTCGAATGGAGTGACCGCCACGGCGCGTGTGGTCGACCGAGTGCAACCGGGCGTGGGTGGTTGATAGAGGGGAGATAAACGAGTTCGTGGCCGGAGTTTAGTGGCGAATGATGGTCGGTGGTCGGAGAACTTAGCGTTGCCAGGTATGGATGGGGAGGAAGACGCATTTTCCAGGTTTGAGTTGTACAACTCAAATTCGATTTTGCGCGCGTGAGGAAATTTGGATGGTCGTTGTCAGATCGGGGGATGGTAGTCGACTTGCTGATGACGTCGGCGATGGTCAGAGTTGGCCGTGGCGTATGTGCACGTGTACGTGCAGGTTTGTGGAACTGGGTGAATTTTGAGAGAGGGAAGAAGATAGGATTAGGGGGAAAAAGGGGTTGCGTGAAGACAGGGGAGAGACTCGGGAAGTACACGTGCGTTTCGAATTTTAGCTCGAAGCAAGTTGCTTCTGGGCTCGGGTCAAGTTCATATTCCAGGCTTCAAACCTGAAACTGTTTTGGTTTGAAAATTTTTAAAACCCAAATTTAATTTTAAACCAAGATTTTTAAAGCTAAGTTCAAATTGAAAAGTTAATATAATTCAAGTTGAATGTAGAGTTTAGTTTGAACCTAAATAAGTTTTATATTTAAATTGTTTTAATAACTTAAAAGCAATTCAAAATATATTAAAGAAATTTGAAATGGAGTTAAAATTTTAAATGAAAAATTTAAGCAAGTTGAAACTAAAAGTTTAAATTTAAATTTAAAACTGAATTAAAGATAATTTGAATCCTAATTCTGAAATCAAAGAAGTTTTAATATTTAAATTGTTTAAAATTGCTTTGTGATGATAATTAAAACATTAGTTAGAAAATGTTTTAAATTTGAATTAGTAAATATAAAATGATATGCACTCATTAAATTAGTTCAAGTGAATAATTGATTAATTTATTCAAGAAATTAAGATTTGAGTTAAATTAATTAAGGTAAATAAATTTGTAAATATGATTCGTTGATTTAATAAAGAGTTGTCTTTTAAAACAAATGATTAAGGTTATTTAATCAAGTAATTAATATTTATTAAGTTACAGTTTAGAACTTAATTAATTAAATAATCAGTGATTAAATATATGATTTTAAAGGTTAATTAAATGATAATTAACAATAATTAAATTGAGTTTAATTACTTAAGAATAGTAATTAAATAATTATGAATAGTTAATGAGAATCATTTACTTGAAATTTATTTGATAATAAATGTGAAAAGAATTATTCATAGAAATTTAATCTGTTTTAAATTTATCAGATGATTAAATTGATCCTACTTAGGGATGTTTGGATTTTATTGGATGTTGAATTGTTGATATCCCTGATATATGATGCTTTATGATTATCCTGATTTGTGTTGTGATCTGTGATATAGTTTATTATTTGTGATATATATATCTGCGAATATGTGTATGAAAGATAAGCGTTATGGTTATATCGCTTATCGAATATATTGTTGTATTTGAATCTGTAATGATTGAAATGATGTTGCACTAATGTGTTAAACCCCTGAACCACACCATACACACACAATTATGGATTTCACGAGGAAATCGATTAAGTCACAGATTTAGAAATGATTTATAAAAATTGAATATTTGAATTCAAATGTTTTGGAAATGGAATCGGAATAAATGTGAAAAGCTTTTGGAATGAAATTTCAAGTTAAAATTTATTTTAATTTACTTGATTAAGTTTTGAAATTAAATAATTCAATTTAAATTTGAATTCGATATTTGGAATTGAATTCGATGATTGGAAATTATGGTTAAAGATATTATAAACAGATTTGTATGAATTTAAACCATTTTTAAAGGTATGGTTTTGGGAATTTGAATTTAACCCAAGGATTTCAACTCGTATAAATGAATCAGATTTCCAAAATGAAAACTGTTGTTTTCAAATAATAAACACTTTTAGATAAGAACTGAGATTCCAGTTAATTAGGGGAATTTCAAGATTGAATAGAGAAATGATTTTCCAAGTTATGAATGAATTCTTTTTGAAAGCTATGAATTAAATCTGTTTATTTTTAACAGATTTAAATTGATGATTTGTTTAAATCAAATTGAAATGAAATTGTTTTGAAGGCTATAAGTTAAATCTTTGATTTAAAGATTTAACGAGTTAATCAAATTGAAATGAAAATTGATTTGGAAAATCTGTGAACGAATCTTATATTTAAAAGATTAAAATGTGAAAATTGTTTAAACCGTTAAAGGTTGTGAAAATGAATCTTTTTGTTTAAAGATTGAAATTGGTAATTTATTTAAACCATTTGAAGAAAAGTTTTGGGAAATAAGTTGTGACTTAATTGAAATCCCAATATCCATATATTTTTAAAATATTTTTCGCTCACTATTCGGTTTAACCGGGAAAGGACCTTTGTGTCGTATAACCCATTTCGAATATGTGATACGTCGTTATGGATAGCATTTGAAGACCGGTGATGAAGACCGGGTATTTGTGAAAGCGATAGGATGACCTATCGATTGTTTCTGCACCGAGTCGCGCCGGTATAGAAACTCCCTAAGTGATGGGAAAATCCGATCGGGATTGTGAATATCCGGATTTCAAGGACTTCTTTGTAAGTGCCTTCGGTTTTGTTCGATCCCAGAACAGACTTGTATGGATTGTATGCCTGACATTACAAGTTGAGATGTAAAGCCGATTTCTTTCAAATATATTTCTGTTGGTGGCGGAGAATTTATTCTCTTAGCTTAACACCCTTCTCTGAGACGTACGAACTCAGAGGTTATATATTTGAAGGTTATCAGCGATATATTCCCAATTTTGGTAATGTGACATGCTGAGTGTTGCTGTGAAATGATCATTGTGTTGATTATTTGTGATAGGATCATTTATTTGATCGTCTATCTTGGTGATCATTTCTATGATCATTTGTTGACCCAAAGCATGGCTTTTGTATAAAGTATGTTTTTGTGGACGTGACTTCGTCGAGCCTCACACCCCGTGAATGGTCAAAACAGGAAAGATGCGGCAAGGTTATGAGGGGTAGCGCCCTTTAGGATATGTGCATTTCCTTCTGGAAAAGGGTGGTATCATGGTATGGAGCCCAGATACTTACTCATGTTGAAACACTTTGTTTTTATGATTGTGTGAATTGATTAGAGAGCTCTCGGATAAAGGTCCCAAAGGACCGGGGGATGGCATATTCGGTCAGTTGTTACTCAGTTAGGGGTAACCCGGCCTTGTGTTGGTAGAGATCCGGTTTGGTTCTCGGGGATGTCCATCCAGAGGCATTCTCATGTGGCAATGGGAAGTTCCATGGCCTGACCATTCGTTGGAAATCCAAAGAAACAATACGAAACCTTGTACGGTATTAGTTGTAGAACCTGCCATCTAATATGGTAGCTATAGTAAGCATAATATAATGGTACCTATGCTGGCTAAGATTTATATTCTACTTTCAAAATGAATTTTTCCTACACTATGCACTTATAATAATATCAAATGTTTCTTTTTAATGCGTATCAAGCATCTTTGACTAACATAAGAAGAAATCTCCTCCAAGTCTGCGTTTGCATTGTGTGTGTGGCGGGAGGTCTTATGGTAGTCTCATTTTTAAAAAGCATTGCGAATTGAATTTAAAAATATTCCTCTATTTTGATTTTAAAGTTAAGTAAACTGTTTTGAGTTCTCACACCAGTCACATGACTGACTCGGAGTTTATTGTTTTCCTTCCTAAACTCTGGGTGCTCATTATTTTCTACACGAGCAGTCTAGAGTTGGGTTTTTCAGATAGTTAGATATAGTGGATTATGTGGAGTTAGTTCAGTCTTTGGATCGCACCAGTCTTGCCTAGCTTGGTGCATTGTTATGGGGAGTTCGAGATATTGCTGGATTGATTCTTGGAAATGGAGTTGCAATTCTGGAGTTCTTCCTTGAAGACTATCTTAGAGTTATTTGTTTCGCTGCTAGATGTTATCTATTTTCTTTTCCGCTGCTATTTTATTGTATCATATCTCTGATGTATATTGATATCTATTGGATCATCTGTTGTATCAGATACTGTATCAAAGCTGTATATCAATGTATTATTCTTCTATTCCGCTGTGTTGTTTACTTAATGATTGTTATAAGCTCCGGCGAATCGGATTTGAACGGTCGAATCTATGACATTCGAGTACGATTTGAAGTATGGATGTCGATTTTCGAGCGGGCAAAATCCGTCTCGTTACATATGTAGTAATATATGTTATTATAATAATGTCTATAGTAAAGCAAACTATTAAAATGCATTAAGGCGTTACCCATATCCCCCTTAACACATTTTATATATTCCCATAGTATATATAGCACCGTAATCTCCCCCGTACTGGGCGTCGTCAAAGGGCACTCCATAGATATGGTACAAAAAAAGCTCGTAGTAGTCTCGGTTTGGTAGGTGACATGGCACATCTAGTCAATGCCAGGGTAGATATACCAATTCCACTTCCGGGCTATTGGTAACACATAGCCGCAGCTATCGCCCAACCCGATCCACACTCCCAAAAATCCGATGGGTGCACCCAGTCAATCACAAAGTAATAGAATGGTATCGAAGGAGTGTATCCGATCGGAGGAGCTACCTCCCTTGGCCCGTCAATTTCTCATGTTTAGCCACCTTAAGCTAACTCACGAGAGTCGGGTCCACGTATATACATAATATAGGATCGTCGCCACCATCCTACTTCATTCTAGAATCTCCACCGTGTACGCGGTTGTTAAAGTAGCTTTCAGTATTGGTAGAGAGTATGACAATATCAGATCCCGGTCTCTTTAACAACCAAACGTTATTATAGACCGTGGTCATCTTAAAATAGTTTGTACTTCAAAACCAAAATATCATTTCCATACCAAAACCATATCAATACTATATTATTTTTCACTTCAAATATATCCCTTTCCAAAATCATAGCACTTCCAAAGTTATAACATTTTCAAAGTTATAACACTTTCGAAATTATAAAGCTTAGAAATTATAACACTTTGGAAATCATAACACTTGATAATATAATACTTTGAAATTCATAACTTTGAAAACCATAACACCTTCCTTTAAAAAGTTTAAATATTAATAACAGTATATATAATAAAATAGTTTATGTAATAAAATAGTTTATATAAAATAGTCATAAGTTAAAATAGTTTATATTAAAAATAGTTTATATTAAAAATGATTTATATTAAAATGGTTTATAACATCAGAACAATTTGAAAAGTAAAATATATAAATAGATTAAATATAATTAAAAAAACACTTTATACAATAAAATAGCTTCCGAAAATTTCACAAATCGATTCAAATCAACTAGAATTTCAAAATTCAAATTTAATTCAATCTCAATTCTTCAATTTCAATTCAATTCAGTTTCTCAATAAACCATTCAAATACATTGATTTCAAATATAGATTTGAACCACAAAATAAACCCTTTCAATTTCATTATGTTTTAAAGCATTAAATATTCAACATTTTCAAAAATAAATTTGATAATTTCATATATATCTTAATTTAACTTCATTATTATTTAGTTTTGATAATATACAATTTCAATTTATGTAAATTTGAAATATTCATTTAAATCAATTTTAATCAAAATCAAGTTATAAAATCATATCTTTAAAATCTCAAATTTAATTATCTCAATTCAAAATTATTTAAGTATAGTTATAAAATAAATATAATTTCAAATCAGTTCCAAATTTATCTTAATTTATTAAAACTATTATAAAGTCTATATTTGAAATAAAAATTTAAATAATACCTAAACATATTATATATTAATTAAGTCAAACTTTATTAAATTAAATCTTATTATTAAACTTATTTTTTGATAAACTTATTTTATATATCTTCAAAATTGTAAAATTACAAGTAAGTTCTTAAATTTCCTATTTTCAAAACTAACTTATAACTTTAAAATTTTCCTACATTTAATTTTAAAATCTAAAATTTAAACCTTCATCAAAATAATACCTATATATATATATATAATATCCTTAATATTTAATAAAAGTATATATTTCCTTCCATAACCATAGAAATCATTTTCAAAATATTTATATATAGACCAACAGTGTCTGCATATGTAATTTTCTATCCTATGGTCAAGTGATACAGACATTTATCATTTCAATCCGTAATTTAAATATATACGGGTGTATATCTTTTCAATCTGCAATACCAAATTCAATTCAATTGAAAATCGCTTGGGTGTATCATTTCAACCCATAACGATTTTCTCCTATTCTACAAGATCGTTCAGGTATGTATCATTTCAACCCATAGGGAATTCTAAACTAACAAGGAACTGGCAGAGTGAGAACAGATATGATAATAATATAACAGACATATAACATCAATATAAATAACAGATAATGGTGTCGGATGTCACAGGTGAACAGATACAGATAATAACATATATATAGCAATGTAAATAACTAACAGTAGCATATTTCAATTATCGTTTCAATTGAAATCAAATTTAATAAATATAGGAATGTTAATCGTGAGTGATTGCTCACCTTTCGAGGCTAGATAGATTTGATAAAGAAATAAGCTACTAATTCCAAAGCAACGCTAGATGGACATAATTCGATGCACAAAGTTGATAAATAGGAATAGACGAAATCAAATCAGAACTCGAACGATGAAGATAATTGGTATAAGTGAACTGATATCGATATAACATATAAAATTATATATATATATATATACACACACACACAAAATCATATTCTAATTCAAACACATATTAAGTGTATATATATAATAAATTTTGAATCCGTACATTAGAACTTAATAGTTTAACATATATATTTATATAACTTACAAAATATATAACATTAACCTAAACTGACATTCGGACTTGACTTTATATATATAGGTGCTAGCAAACAAAACTTAAAATTATTTTCAAATATATTATAATAAACATATATATACTATAACACTATATATATATAAGATTTATATATATACTAACCGAAAATTTACATACTTAAAATATATATAAGCTGTCACAATTCTTATACTTATATAACTAACAAAAATACATATGCAGGCTCTATAGCTATGCAAACCACAACTATATATATATGTGTGGGGGGGGGAGAGGGCGGAGGGGGCTAGTATAGGACTAAAGTATAAACATATATACAAACTATGAACAAAGAGAAACGTAAAGTTATAAAACCCATGATATAAATAATATAGATAATATGATTCATGTGCATAGTAATGAGTAAAACCAATGTAACCATAAACATACTTATATAATTATGTATGTATGTATGTGTGTATGTATGTATATAACTAACAGTTTATATAAAAATTGCGTGAACAAATATAAAATTCGACCAAATATAATATACTATATTAACCTGAACTTATAAAATATACATATGAGTAATAATGAGTTATATAAAATCTTATACAACTTTACATATAAACTGATTATATATAGAGTAAAAATCTAGATGTACAACTCGTATTGTAAACATCTTATTTAACTAAGGTACACATACATTAACATATATTTAAAAAAATATAACCCAAACCAGATTATACTTATATATGTACTATATATATATATATATGAAATAATCACTCACGTATATAATGTATAACAAGCATAAATATATATGTATGTATGTATGTATATGTATGTATCTGACATACACAGACTATGAATATTATTTTTTATATTCTAGACAGATCAAAAAACAGTAAAATAATATATACTACTTAATATATATACACCTTCGAATCAAAGCCAGGCCGAGCTCAGCAAGAGATAAGGTGGGTCGAGGCGAGGGTCTGGGATGATGGGCCGAGCAGTGGTGGCGGGTAGGGATAAGCACGGTGAAGTTTGAGCCGAGCTGAGGAAGAATGAAAGAGAAGAACAGGCTTGGGTCGGCTCGCCGTTTTTTCCCAAAGCGACTGCTTGATGTGGAGGCAAGGTTGCGTGAACCTGGGAGAATTTGCATGCAGGTGGAGGTGATCAAATTATCACAGGCAAAGAAATATACAAACTTTATATTATATATTTTATAAAAGGAAGGTTAGCTTGCTTTATACAAAAAAGAGGAGCATGCCTCGCGGTAGGCTGTTGCGTTAGGCTTCCATAAGTGGTTGCTTCGGCTAAGGAGAAGAAGAGGAGGCGAGTTTCTATTGTGCTGTATAAATTTTAGAAATAGAAACTAGAAAAAGCAGAGGCAAAAGAAGGAGGAAAACGAAAGATTAACAAACTTATATGTTTCATATAATGTTATTTCTCAAATAAAACCATGGGAATTGCAAAAGTAATACCTGTCCAATACAGGAATAATAAAAGTTATGAAGATTCTCAGGTAAAATGATTGAATAGGCACAGGAACAAAAAAGGACTCGAACGGTTACCGATATGGTTACCATTTACGCGGATTCCGCTGCGTACCAGGCTTCAAAACACAGAATTGAATATACCACAGAGACCAGCACGCCGAGACGATCAAAATGGTATACATATATTAGTGATAGGATCTTCCAATCAAAAGTCGATATTCGGCATCGAAAATGCTGCTCAAATGTCGAAAATAAGATAAACAGAGCAATAGTAGTCCAAATTCGAAGAAACGAAATATGATGTCTCACTCAGAAGATGATTTACAAATTCATTGTATAAAAATAAACAAGTTTGGAAAACATTTTATTTTCGTCTAATTTAATTGATTTGAATTTAAATAAAACTACACGATAAAATAAACTTCCATATTATCTGATAAAAATTTACCATTTGCTACGTTTAAATTGACCGATTCCAAATATTAAATTTTATTTCCAAATTCAATTATTTAAAATTTCACAAAATTCCAGCTTAATTTCGTTATTAAAATTATTAAAATTTATGGGTTGTTACACTCTTCCCCACTCAAAACTTTTCGTCCCCGAAAAGAAATGAGGTAAGAGAATAGAAACAACGAAAAAGGAGAATGGATTTGAAATGCATATCACAACAATTAATTTGAAACCATATAAATTCAATTTAAATTAATTTATATTCAACATTTGGTTAAATCCATTTTATTAAACCAATAAATAGTCATTCGATTCAAATTTGTTAGTTCAAACAGTTGATTCAAATTATATAAATTGCATTTAGTTTTTAAATTGATTTCCATTCAATTATTTCAAGTTTTAAATATTTGTTAAAATATTCGGCTTCATTTTATAATTGAATCATACTTTAAAAAAATTAAGAATTAAATTTCTGATTCACTTCAAACACTTTAGAGATAAACATATATATATATATATATATTATATCAAATCAAATTTAAAATCATATACCTATATATATGTATGTATGTATGTATGTATATATATATAAATCAAATCATACTTAAGAAATTCAAATCAAATTCATTTTCCAAATCAAAAGTGTAGCTAGGCTATTAAATGGTCTCTCCACTCTGAAACTCGAAAATGAATGTCGATGATGCGACCGTCATCACCAAAATTATTTTCCAGCGACAAAAGAGAAGAGAATACTAATTTTCAAAACTTCTAAAAATTCTTTGAAACAATTTCTATTTGAAAATACAAAAATAATATACCCTAAAATTTAAAACCAAATTTTCTGAAAATACCAGAAATTTAAATTCTCATATTCTTAATGTATATCCATTTAATTCCAAGTCAATTTATAAACCATGTTTTATAATTCCATTTATTTATTTTATGTGGAAATACTCATTTGTTTACAAAAACAATAAATGAAAATCAAATATTGTTATCTTTAACAGCCAATTCATTCAACTATTTAATTCCAAAAAATTTACTTATATATATAATATATAATCATAAAAATTTTATTTCATTTACCAAATTTGAAAGTAATATTGCGTCAGTTTGCTCTATTCGGGTGTTTTGAAATTTCTATCGATAGCGTTGATCAGATGAATCGATCGAAACCCCAATTCAACATTAACAACTCAAACAACACAATATATAAAACATTTTTATATTAATACAAATACACTCCTCACTCGATGATACCAAAAATAGATTTCAAAACAAGGATAGAGATTCAAATGCAAGGGAACTCTGAATCAAATAGAATTCTAACTAAAAGATCAGCTCGAAACGAAGATAAGACTGGTTAATTTACAAATTAGGAAGATGGATAATCTTATATAAATCACGGGAGACTTTGATTGGGTCAACCGTAACTTCAAGGATAAGAATGATGTAGAATTTTGAGGCAAATCAAGATCCGCTCACAAGAGATAGCAGCATGTAAACTGAGGATAGAGAAATCTCCGGTGAATCAATGCTTGTTGTAAAGGAGTTTCACCCCTTTACAAATCATGCAGTAGAGCTATAGGATGCTGCAGAGTCAGAAGAATATGAATAGGAAGAGACAAGAATGGATTTCAGAATGAAGTGGAGAGTTCAAAATTCAAAGGAAACCGAATCAAAGAGGAAAGGATTCAAGCTCGAATGAAGGTAATTCCGTAATTAAATTTACTTTATATGCTATGTTTTGCCTAAAACCAAAGCTTTGATACCAACTATAACATCTCGATATTTTTAACCATTTGCATTTACACATGTCAGACTTTAATTGCTCAAAATATCATATTGTTAATTTATATTTGGCAAAACTCAGAATATACAGTAAATAAAATAATCATAAAATCACAGACACAGGGTACTATAACAATAAGCAGCGAAAACAAATGAATAGTAGTTCATAAAGCTACTATATATATAACAGAGTTAAAACAAGATACAGCAGAAGTCCCAAATACATAGAGGTATCAATACAATAGTCAAATACAAAATCTGAATACATCACTGGAATCAACTAAATAACTAAAAGCTGAATTGATAGTTGGATCTCCAAGCGAAGCTCCAAACTCCAAAGGTGGGTCTCAAATGCTGTGGCACTCAGTCTGACCCGAGCATAAAGCAAAACAAAAAACACTCGAGTCAGGATTAACATTCTTATATCAATAAATCCAACTCAAGTGAAATATCAACTGAAATATAAGTAACTTAAAAATGTTTGGGATAACCATCCTCTAAGGATCCGTGGAACTATCTGCTACGTAGTAATATATGCTATTATAATAATGTCTATAGTGAAGTAAACCATTAAAATAGTGTTAAGGCGTTACCCATATCCCTCTTAACACATTTTATATATTCCCATTGTCTATATAGTACATCAATCTCCCCCGTACCATGCGTCGTCAGAGGACACTCCATAGGTATGGTACAAACTCGTAATGGTCTCGATAAGATAGGTGACACGGCACAACTAGACATTGCCAGGGAAGACATACCAATTACACTTCCGGGCTGCTGGTAACGCATAGCCGCAACTACCGCCTAACTTGATCCACACTCCTAAAAATCCTAGGGGTGCACCCAATCAATCACAAAGTAATATAATGGTAACGATGGAGTGTGTCCAATCGGAGGAGCTACTTCACTTGGCCTATCAATTGCTCCCGTTTTAGCCACCTTAAGCTAATTCATAGAGTCAGGTACACATATATACCCCATATAGGATCGTCGTCACCATCCTACTTCATTCTAGAATCTCCACCGCGTACACGATTGTTAAAGTGGTTTTCGGTATTGGCAGAGAGTATGACAATATCCGATCCCGGTCTCTTTGGCAAGCAAAAGTTATTATAATCCCGTGGTCATTTCAAAATAGTTTGTACTTCAAAACCAAAATATCATTTCCATTTCAAAACCATATCAATACTATATCATTTTTCACTTTAAATATATCCCTTTCCAAAATCATAGCACTTTTAAAGTTATAATACTTTCAAAGTTATAACACTTTCAAAGTTATAACACTTTCAAAATTATAAAGCTTAGAAATTATAATACTTTGGAAATCATAACACGTGATAATAATACTTTGAAATTCATAACTTTGAAAACCATAACACCTTCCTGTAAACAATTTAGATATTAATAATAGTATATATAATAAAATAGTTTATGAAATAAAATAATTTATAAAATAGTCATAAGTTAAAATAGTTTATATTAAAAATAGTTTATATTAAAAATGATTTATATTAAAAATGGTTTATATTAGAATAATTTATAAAGTAAAATAAATAAATAGATTACATATAATTAAAAAACGCTTTATATAATAAAATAGCTTCCTTAAATTTCACAAACCGATTCAAATCAACTAGAATTCCAAAATTCAGATTTAATTCAATCTCAATTCATCAATTTCAATTCAATTCAGTTTCTCAATAAACCATTTCTAATATATTGATTTCAAATACATATTTGAACCACAAAATAAAGCCTTTCAATTTCAATATATTTCAAAGCTTTAAATATTCAACATTTTCAAACTAAATTTGATAATTTCACACATATCTTAATTTAACTTCATTATTATTTAGTACTGATAATATACCATTTCAATTCATGTAAATTTGAAATATTCATTTAAATCACTTTTATTCAAAATCAAGTTATAAAATCATATCTTTAAAATCTCAAATTTAATAATTTCAATTCAAACTTAATTAAGTATAATTCTAAAATAAATATAATTTCAAATCAATTCCAAATTTATCTTAATTTATTAAAATTGTTATAATGTCTATATTTGAAATAAAACTTTAAATAATATCTAAACATGTTATATATTAATTAAACCAAACTTTATTAAATTAAATCTTATTATTAAACTTATTTTATGATAAACTTATTTTATATATTTTCAAAATAGTAAAATTATAAGTAAATTCTTAAATTTCATAATTTCAAAACTAGCTTATAACTCTAAAATTTTCCAACATATAATTTTAAAATCAAAAATTTAAACCTTCATAAAAATAATACTTATATATATAATATCCTCAATATTTAATAAAATCATATATTTCTTTCCAAAACCATAGAAATCTTTTTCAAAATATTTATATATAGACCAATAGTGTCTGTATATAATTCCCTATCCTATGGTCAAGTGATACGGATATTTATCATTTTAATCTGTAATTTTAATGTATATGGGTATATATCTTTTCAACCTGCAATCCCAAATTCAATTCAATTGAAAATCACTTGAGTTTATCATTTCAATCCATAACGATTTTCTCCTATTCCACAAGATCGTTAGGGTATGTATCATTTCAACCCATAGGGAATTCTAAACTAACATGAAATTTGTACAGTGAGAAAAATTATGATAATAATATAACAGGCACAAAACATCAATATGAATAGCAGTTAATGGTGTCAAATGTCATAGGTGAACAGATACAGATAATAACATATATATAGTAAGGTAAATAACTAACAACAGCATATTTCAATTATCGTTTCAATTGAAATCAAATTTAATAAATTTAAGAAAATTAATTATGAGTGATTGCTCACCTTTCGAGGCTAGATAGATTTGATAAAGAAATGAGCTACTAATTCCAAAGCAATGGTAGATGGACACAATTCGACAAACAAAGCTTATATATAGGAATGGACGAAATCAAGTCAGAATTGGATCGACGAAAATAATTGGTATAAGCAAACTGATATAGATATAACATATAAAATTATATACATATACATACACACAAAATCATATTATAATTTCAAACACATATTAAATTAAATATATAAATGTGTGTGTTTCAAAAATCATTGTTTAAACTAAAACTCAAATACTAAAGTCAAACATATATATATAAATAAATTTAAATCCGTACATTAGAACTTAACAGTTTAACATATATATTTATATAACTTATAAAATATATAACACTGATATAAACTGACATACAAACTTGACTTTATATATATATATATATATATATATATATATATAGGTACTAGCAAACACTACTCAATATTTTTTTTTCCAGATCTATTATAACAAACATATATATATTGTAACACTATATATATAAGATTTACATATATATACTAACCTAAACCTTACATAAAATATATATAAGCTGTCACAATACTTATACTTATATAACTAACAAAAATACATATGCGGGCTCTATAACTATGCAGACCATAACTAAGTGTGTGTGTGTGTATATATATCTGTGCGTGTGTGTGCGCGCGCGTGTGTGTATGTGCGTGTGTGGGCTAGTATGTGACTAAAGTATAAACACATATACAAACTGTGAATAAAGAGAAACATAAAGTTATAAAACCCATGATATAAGTAATATATATAATATGATTCATGTGCACAGTAATGAGTAAATCCAGTGTAACCATAAACATACTTATATATATGTATGTGTGTGTGTGTGTATAACAGTTTGTATAAAACTTGGGTGAACAAATATAAAATTCGATCGATAATAATATACTACATTAACTTGCACTTATAAAATATACATATGTATAACAACAAATTATATAAAATCTTATATAACTTTACATATAGACTTATTATATATATATATATATATAGTACAAATTTGGATATACAACTCATATTGTAAACATCTTATTTAACTAAGGTACACATACATTAACATATATTAACAGATATATATATATATAACCCAAACCAGATTATACTTATATATATACTATATATATATATATGGAAGAGTCACTCACGTATATAATATATAACAAGCATAAATATATATACATCTGACATGCACAGGCTCTGAATATTTTTTTAATTTTATATTCTAGATAGATCAAAAAATAGTAAAATAATATACTTAGTATATTTATATATACACACCTTCGAATGAAAGCCAAGCCAAGCTCGACAAGAGACAAGGCAGGTCAGAGGCACGAGTCTGGGATGATGGGCCGAGCAGTGGTGGCGGGTAGGAATAAGCACGGTGAAGTTTGAGCCGAGGTGAGGAAGAATGAAAGAGAAGAACAGGCTTGGGTCGGCTCGTCGTTTTTCTCGAAGCGACTGCTTGGTGGTGGAGGCAAGGTTGCGTGAGCTTGGGAGAATTTGCATGCAGGTGGAGGTGATCAAATTGTCACAGGCAAAGAAATATACAAACTTTATATTATATATTTTATAAAAGGAAGGTTAGGTTGCTCTGCAAAAACAAGAGAAGCATGGTTCACGGTAGGTTGTTGCGTTAAATTTTTGGAAGTGGTTGCTTCGGCTAAGGAGATGAAGAGGAGGCGAATTTCTGTTGTGCTTTACAAATTTCAAAAAATAGAAACTAGAAAAAGCCAAGGCAAAAGAAGAAGGAAAATGAATGGTTAACAAATTTATATGTTTCATATAATGTTATTTCTCATATGAAACCATGGGAATTGCAAAAGTCACACATGTTTAATATTGGAATAGTAAAAGTTATGCAGATTCTCAGGTAAAACGATTGAATAGGCACAGGAACACAAAAGGACTCGAACTTATAGAGACAGTTACCATTTATGCGAATTCCACTGTGTAATGGGCTTTAAAACACATAATTGAATATACCGTAGAGATCAGCACGCCGAGATGATCAAAACAGTATACAGATATCAATGATAAGACTATCCGACCAAAAGTCAATATTCGGCATCGAAAATGCTGCTAAAATGTCGAAATTATGATAAAAGGAGCAATAGTGGTCCAAATTTGGAGAAACGAAATATGACGTCTCACTCAGAAGATGATTTACAAATTTATTATATAAAAATATTCAGGTTTGAAAAACATTTTATTTTTATCTAATTTAACTGATTTGAATTTAAATAAAACTGTACAATAAAATAAACTTCCATATTATCAGATGAAAATTTACCATTTGCTATGTTTAAATAGACGTATTCCAAATATTAAATTTTATTTTCAGATTCAATTATTTAAAATTTAACAAAATTCCAACTAAATTTCGTTATTAAAATTATTAAAATTTTCAGGTCGTTACCCTGTCATAGAAAAGCGGCATGCATTCAATCTGACTCTTTAAGTCCTCATTGCATGGAATAGATCCACACTGCCAAGATTAGCTATGATTAATAGATTCCCTCTTGCAAATTCCTTAGTACAATTTTCGACCAACTTGTCTCTAATTTTCAGTATAGCTTTCCATGGAGGGGAAGCATTTTATAAATGCCATCTGCTAGAAATTGCCCTTAATATATCTTTTCCTCGTCCATCTAACCCACAAACATTTAGATTGTATGATTTTGCAGCCTTGCTTCAAGGTGAACACATTCCTCATCTCCCTTAGATTCCTGAGACCCACCCCACCTTCAATTTTCGACTTGCATGGAAATAGGTACTTAATTTTGTGCATACCTCCCTTCCAAATAAAGTCAACACATACTTGTTCAATTTTGTCAATAGAGGCATTCGGGAGCTGATATTTTTGGAGCCAAAAAATGATTTTAGCTTAGATGACAATGTGGACAAGCTCAACTCTGCCCACAAATGAGAGCAACCTTGAGCTCCATCCTTATTGTTTGGTCTTATTTTAGTAATTAGTTTGGCACACTTAGAGTCAGTAATTTTGTTAGAAAAGAGGGGAACTCCAAGATATTTAACTGGGAGCTCTACTTCCTGCATCCCTAGGATTTCTAGAACTTCCACTCTATTGGCACAATTTTTTTAAGTAACATTTAGTCTTACATTCATTTATTTTCAGACCTGCGTTTTCTTCTAGGTTGCAAACCGCTTCTTTACTTGATTTAATGCACATAATCAAATCATTAGCATATAAAAGGTGGTTTACACTAGGCTAGAAGTTGTGTATAGTCTGGAGCAGCTTATTGTGACTAGCTAGCTCCATTTGGAGAGAGAACTACTCCATAGCTATTGCGAAATAAGGAGATAAGGGATCTCCTTGCCTTATCCCACGAACTGCTGATATGTCCTTTAGGAAATCCATTCACCAGAGTTAAGAAGGTAGGGGTAGAGATGCATTCATTAATCAATTACATCAATTTGTTCCCCCATACTACTAAGCATATGAAAGATAAAAAACGATTAATCTTATCATATGCCTTGTAGAGGTCAACTTTTAAACACAAGTTATTTGCTCCCTTCTTATTGAAAATTCTAATAAGTTCATGTGCCAAAATTGAGTTTTTAAAAATTCTACGGCCTTTGATAAATGCACTTTGACACTCAGCAAGGAAGTCCGATAAGATTTTCCTGATTCTATTACATATGTTCTTACCAAGGATTTTGTAAATGACATTACAACAAGCAATTGGCCTATAATCTTTTATTTTTTTAGGATTATCTTTTTTTGGGATCAAGTAGATAAACATGTGATTTATTTCTTTCAAGATTTACTCGTTTGGAAAGACTCTTTCATGATTGATACCATATGATGTTTCAAGTCTCCCCGATGCCTCCGAAAGAACATGGACCCCAGTTCATCTGGGTCGAGAGCAAAATCTCAATATGGAATCCAGGACACTCTAGACTTCATATTCAGTAACCCTCCTACTCATCATGCGCCTCCCATTGGAATCCATCAATCTTCTACAGTTAATTGGTGATATGTTACTTTCAGCTTGCGTATAGTTTAGTACAATATTTGATAGCCTTCTCTTCAAGAACTTGAAAGTTATTGCATTGACTGCCATCCTGTTTAAGACATTGAAAGTTTATGTTAGAATTTCTTCTAATTGACATCTTAGTGTAGAAAATTTTAGTTCATTCATCCCCCTAGTTAGCCACCTCTCCTTCACCTTTTGCCTAAGTTCAATAGCTTTAATCATTAAGGCCACTTTGAGTTGGTCCTGCACTTGGTAGTAGGTTTTCCATGTATCATCATCCAAAGCACCTAAGTCAATTTAAAGTAGATGGTCTTCACATTGTTTTTGCAAATTAGAGATGATGTCATTGTCTATTGGTCTGCATTGTTCCAGTCCTTTAGTTTTTTCTTGATGAATTTAAGCACATGTAGGAGTTTAAATATTGACATCCATCTACAGTCTCACATTCATTGAAGTTGACTACTGCATTGTACCCATCAATTAACTGCCATTCATTCGCATATCTGAAAGGTTAACCTTTCTCTATAGAAGGTTGGCTATTTAATAGAATGTGAAGAGGGCTATGGTCATTAGTTAAGCTGGGTAGGATGTTAACTTTTATATCAGGGAATAAATTCATACAATCAGCATTAATTAACACTCTATCAAGTTTACACATCATTCTCTTACATTCTCCACTTCTCCACGTGAACTGCAGGCCGGAGTGGATAGACTCAACTAGTCTAGTGGATAATACACAGTTATTGAACTTAGATAATTGGGAAACCCTCAATGTAAGTCCACCATTTTTCTTCTGCTTTTAGAACCACATTAAAGTCACCCAACACCATCCATGGTCCATTTATCATAGTGGAAATAATTTTAAGGCTACTCTATAGAGCTATTCTACTTGAAGCAAGATTGCTAACATAGACATAGGAAATGTATAAAGTAAGCCCGCCCATATTGTTTGCTTGCAAAGTAATTTGTCGATCCTCTTTAAGAAGAATTTGAGCCATTTATATCATTTTATCCCACATGACAAGGATCCTACCTTTGTTGCCCTAATGATTATTATGCACATACTCGCACTAAGTACCCCTATTATCTAAGAAGAATTTTGGGTTATCTCACTGAACTTGCTCTCTAGAATGCCCATATAGAAGGTAGCAATGACCTTCTGAAATTAAAGAGGTCTAATTTGCGGGCATCATTATATAGACCTCCTACATTCCAACTTAATAAGGACATTTAGATTAGAAAGAATGGCTCCTTAACTGTCTAGGAGCATCCCCTTGCAAATTAATTGCCTTACCTTTCTGCTTTTTATCTTCAAATTGCTGCTCATAGCTTTAATTTGGCTTAATATATGACTTGCCCCTTTGATTTTCTTCATACTCCTCCTCTGACAACTTTAGATCAATGTGTAACATACTCAAGTATTTTGAATTTTTAGGCAGCTTCTCATAGGGCCTCCATCACTACCTAGATCAGCTAGCACCTCCTTGCTATTCATTTTAGTCTCACTCTGAGCCGGATCTTCACCAGCTGTTTCAAATTGGACCTACATCTCCCTATAGCCGGGTTCGAATTTGTGTTAGAAGATGGGCTTTATATATTTTGCTGATGCAAATTAGTAGTATTAGTATGGAGCGGGTTTTCATTAGTAATCTGTGGTTGCTCTTCCTCGAGCGAGGAGCTCACATTTTTGTCATGGATGTTTTGGTCTGTATAGTTGCTATGTGTACTACCGATATCTCTACATTTCCATATATGTGTGATAAGTTGCGTTGTTAGCTCACACTGGGCACCTGAATGCCTAAATCACTTGCAAGTCTTATAGCTAGAGGGAGTATATTCATATTCGATGTCTTATACATAAACATTCCCCTTTCTGTCTTTCGCCATAACTTGGTGTTTTAGATCATCAGTAGCCTTAATGTCAACAAGCAAACGAGCATTTTGAAGTCTGTTCACATTTCTTGTAACATCATCCATAGCCAGTGGGTTTCCTATAAGACTATTAATCTTACTTAATCCTCTAGCATTCCAGAGAGACAAATCTAGATTTAGTAACCTGATCCAAATCGGATGAGCCCCTAACATGTCATGTTCAATTCTAAGGTTAGGTTCTCATTTCTTGATAAAAATTAGCTTTGTTGTCCATGAACTAAGGACCTCCATCTAACACCTTTTTGCAATCTTCCTCCTTACTGAATTTGATTAGGTAAACCCATTCTCCCTTGCAAACACATCCCATTAACCCGAAGGTTTCCATTCTCTCTTAATACAAACATTTAAATGAATATAACATGGTTTACACCCAATAAGATGCAAGTAAATTAACTTATATATATGTGTACATGTATGTATATATGTATGTATTATTAGTTAATTCATATTTAACTAATTTTAATTCTTATTAGTTAAATCATATTTAACTAGTTTTAATTTTATTAATTAAATTATATCTAATTAATTTAATTTATATAAAAAATTTGAAATTTTATATTATCATCTTAAACCATTTAAGATAGATAATCAACTATAACATCTATAATTTGTTGATATATACATATTAATATATATTTATATTTTAATTAATTAATCATAAATCTTATAAATTCATTTATTAATTAAGTAATTAAATATATTAATTAATTTGAAAATTGTATTTTATTTTACCTTTACAAATTTAAGGTCAATACACAACTATAAAAATTATAGTTATATACATACATACATACATATATATATATGTATATGTTTTAGTTAATTAACTTTTTGTTAACTATTTAATTTAATTAATGCACAATTAACTTTTTGTGATATGGGTCGGGGGCCTGGGACTCATATATCTTGTATTATGTGCATACACACACACATACTACGGTTGCATAATCTTTGGATCATACATCATTTGCATCAAAAAAATTAAGAAACTAATTAATCAAATTAATTAAATATATTAAAATTTCACCACTAATTACTTTAGTTTCTCAAAATAAGTTTAAAAAGTTTGAATTATATTTTCATAAAATGTTCCTTTTATATTTTAAACTTAACTTCTAAATTTAAATATATTTTTAATTTTCAAATTTTATTTTGAAAATTAGCCCAAGGACAAAATAAAATTGGGACTTTACAAATGGGCTAACCTTTTAAACCTACTCCACCCATTAGGCCAGGCCGGTTACTAAGGATGGGAGAAAACTTGATTATTCAACCCTAAGCTTAGACACTACTTATCTAAAGACCTATATATAGGCTTAATTAGTCAACTCTAAAGTTGCATTAGAACGGATTGACCATTTGGGCACTAATACCATTGAAGGAACCAAGTCGGTTTACGGTGGGTGAATGGGTAGATTTTAAAAAAAATTCCCAATCGGGATCATAATAGGCTAATGAAGTTTATTAACTAGCAATAGATTATATCTATCTATTTAAATAAACATATTTTGTATAAAATTATTTTGGATCTATTTAATTATTCATATTAAATAATTTAACTTAACATTTATTTGAATATATGATATATATATATATATGCGTATTTTGATTGATATCTATTGTATATACATATATATTATACTTACATATGCATCTGAAAAATTCATATGCATATTGAAAATATAAGTATCTAAGTATATGCTATGTTTGAATATACTATACATACATACATATATTGTTTGCATACACAATTAATAGTACTATACATACAGTTTAGACATCTATATATATGTGCATAAGTAACACACACACACATATATATCCATGTAAATTAAATTTATAGAAAAACAATCCAAGAATAATCAATGGAACAAATTTTAAGTTACCTACTTAACTACCGGAACATTAAATGGTATTAAAGGAGAAAATGGTAAGGCCATCCACCTTCCTTTATTACAAATTCCTAATTAAAATCCAAATCTAAATCATATTCTATCATTTGTATATTCCAAGTTTAATAATAGAATAAAATAAGCGATAAAATAATTATATTGCAAAAATTTCAACTTTCATAAAACAATTAATAAATATATGCAGGGCAAAGATAAATAAATTAAAGCTTTAACATACACATATGTTTTATTTTGGTTTTATATACAAAAACAACATTTGTATACGTATTTAATATAAACATAATGCATATAATTATAAATTAAGCATATATATATTAATAATAATATAAAATAGTTAAAAAAATGAATTTCAAAACTTTCATGCTTGAATATTCATCAATTATTATAATTTCTATGGCTCCAGGCGATTAGGCGATTGCGTTTTTTCCTAAAGTCTTCATCATCTTCGCATCCCTCTTCTCCGTCCCCCCTTCATGCCCACTTCCCCTTCGGTTCTTCCCTCCCCCTCATCTACTCGCTCTGGTCGCTGTTTTCGAAACATGGCATCTTATGACGTTGCTCGCCCTGACCTCCTCTCGTTGCTAGATTTCCCTCCCCTCTCTGAAATCATACGGTCTCCAACTTCCCCCGTTTGTTCGACTGAAGCTATTTCGGTTGCTTCCAGTCATGAGGCTATGAAATCATCTTCGTCTAATTCAGGTACTTCGATTCCTCCCCCTAGGTCCGGATCCATTATGAACGAAGTTAATAAACCCAGTTGCAATTTGGGTCTTCTTGAGATGGTTTCACTGGTTGTGAACAATGCATCTGATGTTGCTTGCTCTGTTGCTCCTTCGTCATCAATTCCCTGCGCAGGTTTTGGTGATGCCAGTGGCACTTCATCTGTTCGACAGAATGCTAATGACAAGGTAGGACCTGTACCCACTGTTTTATCCCCTGGAGATAACTTGCACGCGGTCGTTCCTCACCGTGAAGTTCTGAGACCCTTTCCTGTGCCTGAGTGTCACCCTGCTGCACTTAACACGTCTGTTCCGAAACCATGGTCTTCCCTCTTTTCATCCAAGCCCCGTAATGCGGGTGTTTATGAACCAGTAGTTTTTGAGATCGTTGAGGAAAACGGAGTTATGATCCCTCCCCCCTGTGTAATGCAAGCTGGTATGGACTTTTGGTCTGGATACGTTGTTGGATTCTTTTTGGACCCTAAGCATCGTCTTCGTGATGTGGCTGCTGTTTGTCGAAGGGCTTGGAGACTTCATGGTGGTCTTAGAGTTAAGTTGGTTGATTCCTTGTACTACCTTCTGTTCTCCTCCCCTGAGGAACGAAGCCGTGTTCTTGAGTCCGAGCCTACGTTCTTTGATGGACAACCCTTCATTATAACACCCTGGTCTCCGACGGTTGCTACTGCTCGTGAACAAGTTTTATCCATCCCTGTTTGGGTTTATTTCTCTCAAATCCCCTCTGCTCTTCAACCGCTGCGTGGTTTGAATTGGTTAGCTTGCAATATTGGTAAATTGATTTGTTTTGACTCTAATACCGTCGCGCGAGATAAGCTTGTTTACGCCAAGGCTCTGATTGAGATTTCTCCCCATAGGCCGCTACCATCCTCCATTCCTGTCCAGCTTGCTGTTGGTCACGTGGTGGAAGTTCGTGTACGTTATGGTTGGGTCCCTGATATCTGTACCACCTGTCACTCTTTTGGCCATATTGCCTCTGCCTGCAAGCACTCTGCTGTCTCCGCTGCTGTGCCCAAGATCCCTCTACCTCGGCCTCCGCTTAGGAAATGGGTTCCCAAAGTCCAGCGTCCGGTTTCCCCAGTTCCTTCTGACGTATCGCCTGTTCTCCCTGCTGAGCCGGAGCTCTCTCTGCCTCTCGTTGATTGGGTTGAGCCTGAACATAGTTGGGTTGATCGGAGTACTCGTATGAGATTCAACCCTGTGGATAACTCCTTCTTTAGATTTGTTTCTGATAATCTTACGGACCTTCGGTGCCTTTACTACAGGATATCTGATAATTCCTTGGTTCTTGACTTGGATGGTAAGTTTGCTGAGACTAATTCTGAACTTCTAGCTGATACTGACTGGGATCGAGCTTATATTTACTCCTCTGACTCTGTCTGTTATGATCCTTCTCTTGTTACTCGTTTTCGCCCATTTTTTGGTCGTCATGGGAGTCGTTCTCTGGATCCTTCCCGGGATGATGATAGTGATGGTGATTCTTCCTCTCCGGAGGAGAACTAGTCTAGTAATTTATTTCTTGTAGCTGTGACTTGTCTGTCACACTCCTGTGCTGTTTTTTACTTTACTTACCTTCTTAGTAGTTAAGGTACTTCTACCTTACTCCTGTACTACAACTTTATTACGTGGTAATAAAAGTGGTCGGTCCACTATAAAACCGTCGGCCTTGCCAAAAAAAAAAAAAAAAAAAAAATGAATTTCAAGTTTATTCTTTTTATTGAGTGAACATCAAAATATCATGATTCAAAATCAAAATCAAAACATTAATTTTAAGTACGCATAAATATATATGTTTTGTTACAGCCAAAACAAATTATATATATCTAATGCAATATTAGATGAGATACATTTAAAAAAGATTGATTCACACATATACTTAAGACCAAGATAAAAATTAAATTCTATCGTTGTTTTATTAGATTCTAGTTTAGAGTAACAAATCAAATAATTTGAGGTGGCAATTTAGTATATATTACATAGACAAATTAGGGTTAGATGTGAACTTCAATTGGTTAAAAAAATGAATATGAATTCACCTTTGCAAATCTGGTTCTTCCTGACACCTTATTATGTGAATCGATTCCTTGAATCACTATCCGATCCTGCTAGAATCGAACAACCAACCTTTATTTTATTTTGGGTAAAAATTTCAACATGAGAGGATGGGGTGGCCATGGATGAATGAGAAGGAAGAATATAGAATTAAATGATGAAACTGGAAAAAAAACGAATGCGAGGATTAGTTCTGCTGAGAAAATAAAAACCATTCTTACTCTCACTTTAAAACTTCCAGTTTTCGTTCTCAATTAAATTTCATTCAATTCTCATTAGTATCTTTTCTTCTCTTTCTAGCATGGTAGGCTATATAATTCCATCACATGGATAATTATTTCCATAAGCTTATTTTTCAATTAACTATATTTTAAACCCGTTTAAATATATACTAATATATGTATCAGTTAGTGCATATATATTTATATATACATTCAAATAATTACTAACAACACCAAAATATCAAATAAATTAAATAATAATCAAGATTTACAAATATTAACCTACAAAATTTTGTAAATTAATAAAATCATGTGGTTTTTCAAAGAATTCACAAATACGATTATGTGACTCGGAGGTGCGAATTCAGTCGGCAACTAATATTGAATAATTCAGATATTAATTTTCACATGTCGCCTAGCTAATGGTGTGATAGTTCGACCAAATTCATTGCTTAAAAGCCATTTCAGTAAAATTACATTTTTATAATCTCTTAAGTGGTACCAATTAGAAATGATTATTTACATAATTCTCTTCATCAACACTATATCATAATAGGACTTACGGAATTTCGGTCAAATTTTAGTATCATCCACATTCAACTTGGTCATTTCATAAATAAATCCCTTGGTTCAATAATAACATTTATTATTAATCGTATTACTCTATCTAAAGATTTTGATTTTAGGTTGACTAAAACTGACCATGATACTAACCTCATATAATTAAGGAGATGAATTCTCTATCAAATAGCATTTTGTTTCCATTGCTTCAACTTAGACTCGTTTAATGGATGTCATGCCACGATTTAACTATAATCAAAGTGAAGCGTCCATAGTGAAATTCAACAGTATTCTTAGGAGAACCGTGTAACATAGTCACATCGAGATTTTCTATCTGACCTTGCTTATTACTAACTAATAGAAAATGCTCGAATGAGTCTTTCCAAGGTTATTCAGTAACTATCAATACGTAACCCCTTTATGCCCCCATCAATCATGAGTAATACATCACCTAACATTTAAGAGCAGTACATTCTCCGGTCTCAATGGTTGTGTTGATAGAAACATCTTAACTTGGAATATTTAAATAAAATATTATTTTATATTATGATTAATTACTCACGATTGCAGCAATTTGCAACTACATTTACATAACATTTTATTTAACGATGTTCTTATTTATATACTTAAAATCAATTACTTAATTAGTTATGTCGTAATATAACAAGGTATATGATAAGTTTAAACACCTTTATTGTAAATAAGATTGTTTATAGAATTAGATGTATGTAACAAATCATTTTACTGCGCCTAGGGCATACCCTTATTTCACTCAAGGAACCACCTTAACTCTATTATTATGTTCAACGATACCCTTTGTTGATATGATCTATTAAATGACCTCATGGTTTGGAAGTAGGCAAACAAACCATAGTAATTTTGAAAGTACATGCCCAATCATTTATTATTTCGTTACATTGTTGTTACACCCTATAAATCAATAAATAATTAATTAAGTAAATAATTTTAGGAACAAAGAAAAATTTAAATAATGGATTGGCGTGAATATTCGTACGGTGCTTGATTACTCATTATGCTTGGATGAATCAAGTGATACTATAAAAATCCTAGTTGAGAATCTAAATCAATGAGATGTAACCGTGAGCTAACTAAATTATAAGGGAATGGGATAGTGGGATGGTGGTCCAATTATTCTTTTGAAGTAAAGATAACCACCTTCCTCTTTTCATTGGATTACACTCAAAACTTAAAATGAAAAGCTTAAGCTCTTAAATGGTGTTTGCAACCTAACAATGAGAAGATGAAGAAAAGATTAAAGTTATGAGAACTAGAGACTCCATGACCTAAAAGAGTATAGGTGAGTAATATAACCTCTAATTCATCTTTCTTGTTTGAATCTCCCCTGGTCAAGTTTTTATTGAATGATTTTCAAGCTTCTAGAAATCTTCAAGATTTGGGAATTCAATAGGATGGTAGAACATGTTTTTGGAGATGATTTTTTGGTTATACGAGTTAATCCATAAGTAAACAAATTTATATGAATTAATAGAAGGATGAATGAGGTAGAATATGGTTAGAAATGAGGAACTAAAGTAATTGCGTAGAAATAAATCATGAATTATTTTACTATGATTATCCAAGATGAACTAAGTCATTTCTGGAAGAAACTATGTATGGCCAAAGGGTTGTGATGGGGAGCCGAAAGGCAAACAATTGTTGTCAAAAGGTGTATTATTATGAATAAGTAGTAAATATTGGGTCAAGGGATTAGATCAATATTTTGTGTCGTACGTATCAATTAACAGTCAGAAAAGACTATGTCAAACAAACTAAGAGTTAACACCTGTAAAATCGGCGTTAGAAGTGTAGAATGTGATTCTCAATGTGTGTCTAACAGAGGGTAATGAATTGTAACCTAAGTAATAAGACTAAAATAACAAAGCTGTAAGGCACTCACTTTAGTCCATTAACCAGAGAGCTACCCAAAGGCTAGAGGCGCACTGAGGGTGCACAGACGATTTAGGAGGAACAATTGGGAAAGTAAGGGATTCTAGAAGTTTAAAGGTTATAATTCATAAGTCGCCAAAGTAAAACTAAGGCAGGCTTTCCCTAAACGAGATTGAAGGTACTGACCAATGAAAGTCATGTAACTCTCAATTGTGATTGTAAATCAGGGCCGATGATTCTCAAGGCTAATGATGCTCAGAGATTGTAATGGATGCTAAGGCTTAAGATAGTCAAGATTGGTGTCAGACACACTTATAACAATATGAAAATCAATATTAATATGGAAAGACTTTTGGTCGAGATATCAACTTAGTAAACAACTTAGTGGAGAGCCTAAAACGATTAGGTAGAATGCTCTATAAGTGTAAGGCCAATGTGGAAACCAAAACAAAAAGCATAAGAGTAAGGCATGTGTGATACAAAACCAAAAGAGTAGGTGTAAGGCCTATGTGGTAGCCGAAATCAAAAGCGTTGGCATAAGGCCTAGAGTAGAAACCAAATGGGATAGTAAAAGATGCAAGGTCGAAAGCAACAGTCTATAACCGTATGTGAAGTAGGTATAAAGCCTGTGTGGTAGTCGAAATACGAAATGTTGGTGTAAGGCCTAAGTGGTAACCAAGAATAATAAGGCGTAAGATCTTAGAGGCGGCTGAGAAATAGTGTATAATATGCATGCATAAGGCCTTGGCGGCAACGAAATGGTAGAATTTTACCGATATGTATATATATATATATACACATATATCTGACGCAAAAGTACATAAAACCTTAGGAGCAGTCATGTGTGAGGTACTTTGGTTATATTGTGATGCTAGGATATTTCTATGGGACAAACCGAGAGACTGCTTTCAGTTGTGACTTCATGACTTTGATTTGATATTCAATAAAAGAAACTTATGACTTTGGCCAATTTATGAATTTGATAATTAATTGCTTTGGTCCTGTATATTAGCGAAGCAGTCTCTTTATTTCTTATAAAGGGTAATATGTTACCCATACCAAAATTTATGTTCAACCCGTGTTATTATTCCTATTTTCCGTATGAACTCATAGGCACTCATTTGAGTAGGCTGAGTTTATGGGCTTAGATAGGTTGCTTTTGGGATGGTCGAAAAATGCAAGTTGAAGACGAAGCATGAGGACTGGGTGTTATATTTATGTTTAGTTACGTTGTATCTAGTATTTGTGCCCGCAACACTATATGTGGGACAGTAATAACTATGACGTACTATATTTTTGACTTCGCATGGGCATGAATTTAGGATGTAAAAACAATTGTTAAGTTAAATTTGTAATAAAGTATTTCATTTTGTATATTTGCTCTTTTTTACTTAAGATTGTATAAGATAGCCAATCTCAATTCTATCATTGAAAGATAATTTTAAGGTGAATGCAGCACATTAGGGTTCCATCCTTGGGTTACAAAATGAGGAACGTTACATTTGGTATTAGAGCTTAGGTTAGGAAACACTTGAGTTAAACAGAGTTAAGTAACTTTAGGAAATAGATGACAAACACATTGGGAAGGGTATACACTACTATATGACAGTTGTATTTTTACTATATGGAGAATAGATAAGTGTAGTAGAGATTTTATATTGCTAAATCACTTCCTTTTTCCATTTTTGATTAAGACTTTATTAGTAGAAAATGGATATGAGAACTGGAGGAGTCAGAGTGTGGGGTGCCAATAATGGAAGGGAGAATGATAGTGCTCAAACCATCAAAGCCACTAGAGGTGAAGTGCCTCCAACAGCAGTGAAAGTGGTAGTCCCATGTATTTTGGGAGTGAATGTGAATGCTTTGTTCCAAATAGATAACGAGAGAGGCTAAGTCAGAAGTAGTAGAGCCAAGACTAGTGGCTAAAGTGGGCTTCTCTAAGTTAAGTCGGGATTATAGGAGCCTTTGGGGCAAGACGTTTTCAAGGAAGGAACCAACCATAGAAGTGTTAGATTGGTTGAAAGTCAATAAGCTATTTTCAAGAACTTAGGGCTGAATGATGCCCAGAAAAGGCGGCTGGCTTCTAGACAAATGCACAAAGATGCTTTAGATTGGTGCGAAAGAATGACTATAGAAACTCCTAAAGAAGAGATCACTTGGGAGCAGTTTTGAGAGAGGTACGAAGCTCGGTTCATTTCCAAGTCTCGGAAGACTATGTTATTAAGAGAGTTCATTAATCTTATGCAAGTAGATCTTTATGTTGATGAAAACATTCAGAGGTTCGGCACCTTGGCGAAGTATGGTTGAGAATTGATAACACCCCTATGAAGAAGAATGGGAATTTTATAAGGGGTTTGAAGCTGGCTCCTAATAATAAGATAAAGGCACACCTAGTGTCTCCTTTCGATTTTGTGGATATGATCAGGAGAGATGATATTATGTATATGATGTATTAGAGAGTAGAGGGGAAGCCCAGAACAGAACAAAAGAAGAGGTTCACTCCTTACCCAAAGTGAAAGAAGGGGCAACAACCGAATGGGAGGGATCTGGAATGGGGAAGTCAAAAGGACCTTTTTTAAATTACTTATCACAATTATGGACATAATGGGCATTATAACATTCCCCGTTTTGAGGCCTGAAACTAACTGCTATGGATGCTACAGTCGTCTATAATATTAATTTTCGGTGACAAAACTCGGCTATGTTAATCATATCAATAATATTAGAAGCATATGAGTATGAAATTTTTCAGACATAATTTAGTAATAAACTTATACATTCATTTCAAAATAAGATTTCATATTCATTACACAATCTCGTTTGCAACCCATGTTTAGAGAAATTATAATTATTACAAAATGATCCAAGAGCAACATATGAAGATGCCCTCTTGGTTTATCAAACTCTAATACTTAGCAATTATATAACTTGCCATTACATCCATTCAAGTACAAAGATAACACAACAGATAAATAAAACTCCTAATATAGCCATTAGCCTCTTGCATGTCTCTGGAAGCTTATTCGTCTAAGTGAAAATCTGAAATCCCTTACTTTGGACCCACTCAAATGAGCACCTGACAACTTAAGGGGGAAAACAAAAACTTCAAGCCAGATAAACAATCCACTGTGAATAACAATCTACCATCTCCAACCAAACAGATATCTAGTGAGACCACACCCCTGAGCGGAACAGGTTTCCCCTCAATATTTTCTTGCCTAAAATATCAACCATATATTGTGCTCCTACATCCACAATGGTTAAAGAAAATTACATAATCATATGCAAGTACATTATACGGGTAAATCTGACTCATCTCTCAACATAGGGTTATATCTACCTTAATTTCACCTATTCTCACAAAATTGGCTATCTGTCTTAACTCATAGTTTTACTAAGGTCACTATGAACCTATTATGGGCTAGCTAATAACCTATCAAAGCTCTTGGTAACTTCCTGTCCTAAATCATAGTTTTTATGGGATCACTAAGAACATATTTTCTCTACCAATAACAATTTCAAACCATAGTTTTCGTGGGATTACTATGAACTTATTGGAATTCTCTAAAAAAACATATCTCGGATCATAGTTTTTATGTGGTTACTAGGAACCTATTGGATTACTCCAATATCATACTTCCACTCATAGTTTTCACGGGATCATTAGAAACCAATTGGATCCCTCCAATAACATCAGTCAAGTCATAGTATTCATGGAGTGACTATAAAACTATTGGACCCTTACAATATCATATCTTAATCAATAATCTTTTGATCAGTTCTACACATCCTAATACTTCTAATCCAACTGATCTTCTGGATGCAATTCTACTTACTTAGGAGTTAAATCAGATTATACTTACTGATAGGTCAACCTAATTGATTATTCTACCTTAAATATCCCAAGATATAGTTATGGGTCACGATGATGTGAGCATAACAATAATAGTCATGCAAAATAACTAATTAAATGATAACAAGAATATATAGCACCCATCATTCAAATATGTTGAATCAATTGACATCTTATAATTACTTAACCTTAAATAATAACTGTCTTTGGTAATTTCATATTGAAACTTGGACTAAACAATAATTTATTCCTTGAAAACATTTGTCATTATATATGATTAATACTCTTAGTTCATATTTAAAGCAAGTAAAATATGACCCATTACTTTACGAATTTCTCATGTCAATTTATAATCCATTTTAATACGACCATGTATACATTTGGTTTTAATATGAGGGTGTCGCGCCTCTTTATTATAGGGCATAACTCCAAAATTTTGGATACGTTCATTATTGAAAACTTGCGGCTTTAATATAGCCGACATAGGATGTCGCATCCCTTCATATCAAATCTTGTAAAATATTTCTGATTTTATTAGAGCGTAAGGCTATAATGCTGAAATCAGTGCTATCGTAACATTGAAATTTACTGGTTATTGAACCTATTAGATATAGCCTTTTATATATAAAAATACATTGAAGCCGACATTGATAACATGTGGCATCGACATCATAAAAAGATCGATATTGGGTGCTTTAAAAATAGCACTACTATGTCGTATTAAGGAATGCCGAAACCATGGTATAGTGGCATCATTGCCATAAAAGATTCAACGTCGACAGTGTGGATGGCGACATCAACGCCATAAAACTATAACGTCGATGTAGAAAACAAGTGGCATTGTTTAAAATCATGGTGAAAACTTGCGGCAATATTACGAGATTACCATGCTGACATTATGCCAATGCCGAAGATCTCCACCCTACCAACATTGATTCTATGTCGAATATCATCCTATGTCGACATTGTTTCAACGCCGAAGACTACCGTTGTCCCGACTTCAACCCAAACAAATTCACTCTCTTCCAACTATGTTGATATCGTAGGCATCCATTTAGGTTAACGACACTGGGGTTTAACATTGGTTATGGCAACATAGCAATATCGTAATTTTAAAAAACTGTTTTATCTCTCTTAAATGTAATTCCTCTTCATCAACTCTTATTCTTTATCAAATTTCTATTGGGTAATAACATACTTTACCTGAATATTTTCAAAAAAACAGTTGCACTTAGTTTTCTTTACCATAAACATTTTGCACCCATCCAATAATATTAATTATTTAATATTTATTTATAATCTTTTCTTACTTAATAAATTCATATAAAATCGTAATATCTTAGGAAAAATAAAAAAAAAACACCAAAAATAAAAATTAACAAATTCTTAAACATATAAACGTTTCAGGGCCAAAATTATTTTTAATTATTTTTAATAATTAAAACCCAAAATAAATACCCTTTCCTTAGGAAATTTATAAAATATGGCCATTAATTTGGAAAATTATGAAATTAAAAACCCATCTCCTAAATTATGTTTTACTCAACATATCCAAAAATCAAATCTTTTGGAGATCATATAGTTAGGTTATGCCCATAAACCTATGAAAATAATTTCATAAAAATTCCAATAATTCATTATTTAACCAAACAATGGTAAAATCAAACGTGGCACGCCAAATCCTCATCAATTAATAAAAAACAATCAAGATTCAAAATCAAAAAGCATAAAATTGACATGGTTTCATTATTATTCACCTTTGATTGGATAATGGAGTTGAGATTTAACGGAGAATAATTTCGTTAGTTTTTTCCTTTGATTTGCTTTAGTTTTCCTCTTCAATTTTTTTATTAATGGTCGGCCTTGTTACATTTTAGCCTTGATTGTTTTACACTTGTAAAATGAAAATGATAAAGGGAGTGGGAGGGTTTAAGGGATGAAAAATTGATCTATTTCTATTTTACCCCTCTTATATATTATTTTATATGTTAAGTTCTAAAACAATCTTAATAGTGAATTAGTTAAGGCCCGATCTTGTTAAATATCAAATCTTTTCCTTCTTATCTTACAACATAACACATTATTCTATTTAATTTATCTAACTAAATCTCCTGAATAATGTTAATTAAAATTAGGGATGTTATAGGCATTAAACATAAAAGTATTTGCAACTAAGCCAAAGTTAAATGCTTCCACTGTGATCTACTTGACCATAAAAAGAGGGATTGTTCGAAGTTAAAGCAAACAAGGTTGTTTTCCTTGGAAGGGACGAGAGTAGGACCTTCTACCGAGAAGGACAAAGGTAAGAATGTCATGTTGGAAGGTACGATTTTCATTTCTAGTTCTTCTGTTATAGTTCTCTTTGATACTAGGGCTATATAGTCTTTTATTTCTAAGGATATGGTGATATAGTAGGATTGGAAGTTACCTACTTAGTTACTTCTTTTCCTATAATTAATCCGAATGGTGGTTATACCACCCTCGGGATAAAGTGCACCAATCTAGAGTTTATCCGGTGTGATCATTAGTTTTTGAATGTCCCATTTATGCTTGACTTTGAGGGGTATAAGGTGGCTTTGGGTATGGGTTGGTTAGTATAGGATGATGCTAAAATCTTTTGTGTTGAGAGAATCGTTTCTCTTCAGAACCCAAAAGGAGGAATAGAGTACAAGTGTCTTCGGATTGGACAAAGAGAAGGTCTGGGGTTTCGTTGAATGCCTCAGGATATCTAGAAGAGGAAGTGGCTAAATTTTTAGTGGTTCAGGAATTTGTTGATGTTTTTTAGCCTATGAAGGGTTTACCTTCAAAAAGAACGATCGATTGTCTCATTAATTTGGTGCCCAAGGTACAGCCTATTAATAGACCATATAGCAGAATGTCACCTAAAGAGATGGAGGAATTAAAGAAATAGTTAGTGCTGAGCATTGGAGTGTCATAACCAAGTAATTCACCATAGGGAGGTTCTGCTATATTTGTAAAGAAGTCGTATGGATCACTTCGGATGTGTATCGGATACAGTAAGTTAAATGCATTGACATTGAAGAGCCATTACTTATTTCCTAGAATAGACGATCTATTTGATCAGTTGAGTAGAGCCAAAGTATTCTCACAATTAGATTTAGCCATTGGGTTCCATCAACTAAGAGTTGCTAATGAGAGTATTCCTTTGATTGCATTTAGGATGGGGTATAGTTCATAAGAGTGGTTGGTTACGCCCTTTGGACTAGCCAATGCTCTGGCTTTCTTTGTAGATCGAATGAACCAAGACTTCCACAATCAATTATATAGATTTATGTTAGTTTTTATGGATGATATTTTGGTTTATTCTAAGAATGCCTAGGACGATAAAGTTCATCTTAAATTGGTAGTAGAGTCCTTGGGACAACATAAGTTTTAAAAAAGTTTCCAAAGTGTCATTTTTGAAAACCATAAGCGATATTTCTAGGCCATATGATTACAAAGGAGGGATTGGCTGTAGATCCTTTGAAAGTTGAAGCTATGATTAATTGGAAGAAATTGGGCACACTTACCGAGGTAAGAAGTTTCTTGGGATTGACTGGATACTTATAATACCCCGCGATTTTTACGATAATAAATATAAAATTAATTAATTAATAAATAGTAAACGCTGAAAAATAGAATTTTTACAAACGTTGGAATTTGGTTACGAAACTTGCACCGCTAGGTTCGTGGCGACTTTCTGATCAATTTTATTATATAAATTTTTCGAGTTGGAGTTCAAAAGAAGTAATTAACGTTTGAATTTTTAGAGTAAAAAATAATTATATATGTAATGATGACAATAAAAGTTAATTAATGCTAATTAATAACATTATTGGAAACTTAGATGTTTATAAATGTTAACATTAAATTAAATCTAAGAGAATATATATAAGTGGAAATAAATTATAGCAATAAAGTTTAAAAAGGAATTAAACAAGCACAATTATTTAAACAAAGAACAAAATACACAAAATGAAAGCACGCTAATTAAATTAGCGTAGTATGTAAATTAGAGATATTGGAGCGTAAATTGAAACATAAAGATGCAACCAAATATTTTCTTCTGTGTCAAGTTTGTGATGTGCGTCTTTGATTAAAGTAAAGATTGCAGAGGATAAATCTAACGCTCCAAGTTAACTCCAAAACCCTATAAATATAGACCTAGTTTCTCACATCTCTTCTCACATTTTCTAAGTCATGGAGCGAAGCGAAAAGACAGTACTGATCATGCTATATGGAATTATATTAAACAAGTGCGGAAATAAACTAAGTTATTATAGTAAAGCCAATAAGAAAAATAAAACAAGCACACCAGGAATTTTTATACTGGTTCGAACTTCCCGTTCTATTCCAATCCCAGACTCCTTCTGGAATTTCAACTACAACAACCCTCACTTAACCCGAAGGAACAGGTTTACACCACCTGAGAAATCGAACAAGACTTCACCCGCCTAAGCAACCGAATAGGACTTCAACTGCCTGAGCAGCCGAACATGACTTCTATACAATAACAAATGTATATGACTGTAGTGTATTCTTAAATAACACTGATACGTCAATTAAGTACAATCTTCCTATAATCTTCTCCTTTATGATATATAGTGTGATGTGCTTTGAGAATTATGGAAGAAAAATTGATTAATGATCAAAGTATGTAAGCAATTTGAAAGCTTCAGAATAGATGAGAATTCAAGAGTGCTAAAAGTAAACTCGGCAAGTGTTTGTAGAATTCTGTAGTCTACTTATAGTATATAAAGAGTTGCATCTATAAATGAAAATTTATATTAAAAAGAACGGATGCAACTATTGATTTTTAAAATGTTTCTCTTGGTGAAGAAAAGTGTCTTTCTAAGAAAATAGTAGTTGGAAATATTCAGACGTCTGAATTAAAAATTTCGAACTTCTGAATTAGATTGAAATGCAAATATCAAGCTTTTAGGCAATTTTTGACTATATTCAGAAGTCTGAAAATTATCATTCAGATGTCTGAATATTGTGAAACAATATTTAGGTTTCAGCTTTCAGACGTCTGAATGAATGATTTCAGACGTCTGAGTTTGGACTTTTGTGCATGTATGTGCATGTGTGTGCATATATTTACATATATATCATTTCAGGAGAGATTTTAACAAATTTCTAAGTAAAGTACAGACTCTAGACAAACAATACTCAGCTTTAAACATCTGAAAAGGAATTGCAATAAATCTCATGCAAAGATGGTTAGTATACACTTAATATTTTATTTAGGTTGTCATAATCAAAATAGAGATTCCAACATTCTCCCCCTTTTTGATGATGACAACTATATAATCAATAATAAATATTTAAAGTACTATTACTCCTCTTGTCAATATGCACAATTTTATATTTCTCCCCCATCGACAAAAGGATCATTTCATTAAAGCAATTAGAGTGGTAGATAATAATACATGAAGAGATAATAACTCAGAAATTTTCCATACAACTAGTTAAGCAAAGTTATAAGCAAATCAAACATAAGATAACAACTGAAATAGAAAAAGATAATTAGAATTGGCTTGAAAGAGACGGATCATTGTGATTAGAACTCAAGCTTGAGGAAGACCATTCAAATGGAGACGGATTGTAAGCTTGAGTGGATGTAGAGCCGGAATAAGAAATTCGATCCCATATTTTATTGAGAAAGCCTTTGATAGAGTTAAATTTTCTTTCCGTCTTCTTCTCAAGTGCCTTAATTTCCCAATGAATCTTTGATTTATTTTAGGAGAGAGTGATGATGGCTTGTCTAGAAGAAGTTTCAGGGCCAATTTCTTAAATGGTGTCATCGTCCTCCTCTTCTTCTTCATGTTGAGTATGAGAAGAAGAAGCAATACTAGTGTCTCGAGGTTGAGGAACACCTTGTTGAACATTTTGCGACCATTGGTGGAAGGAAATAATTTGTTCAGAAGGAGGCCACGTAGGAAGACCCATCAATCCTAGAGTTTTGGCGCCTAACTCACTAATAGTTGTGAAATGGGAGTCGAACATTGGTACACCGACATTTAGGAGGATGCGCATAATATAAGCATCATAATGAATGGTTCGATATTTTCTCTGGATTGTGATGTCTTGAAATTCATCCAAAATAATTTTTCCCCAATTGACGTGTTGATTTGAGTAGATAGAATAAAGTGCATGGAAGTTTTCTTAATACACTTTTTCATAACTTCCCATCCTTGGTTGGAGAGAACGAATAAGTGCACGGTGAATGAGCCTAGATTATGGCCTTAAGAAGGTAGATTTTAAATTGCCTAAATTTATAAGTTGTCGGACAAAAATTGATGTGAAACTTCGTCTCGATGATCCATATCAACTTCAATTTCATTAATATCAATTCCTTGATAAGGACAATTTAAAATATGAGAATCTTTGCAAAGGCAAGAAAATTCTTACGCTACAAATTATTGACCAAACACAATCTTGTCGGTTTTGGGGATTATGATGATCCAAATTTAAGTTTGCAAGAAAAAGTTTAATCATAAGATGATTCATCTTAACATTGTTAGGAGTATACCCAATCAAGCTATTGAAGTGGAATTGCTCCTCTAACTCTCAACACCATATGTTGTGAAATCCAGGAATTTCATGAATGCTCCTTCGAAGATGTTGGAATTATTTATAGAATTAAACCGAGAAACAGCAACATCGTTCCATAGCCATTGTCGGATTTGGTCTTCGGATGGTCCGGAAGTGGATTCTCTAGTTCTTTTTTATCTTGGTGCCATTGGAGAGTTAGTGGAAAGGTAAAAGCTTTGAGAGAGATGAAAATGGGGGCTAGGGTTCTGAAGTAAGTGGGAATGAAGTGAAAAAGGCATTATATAGTGGGTGAAAAGGCAGGGGTATTATGGGAAAGAAAATAAAGAAGAAAGGTTTTAAAAATTAGGCTCAGAAAAATTGAGCCGTCTGAATCATTTGATTCAGACATCTGAGTTGGGTTGAAATGCAACCCGCAAGGAATTAGTTCAAAATTAGCCTTATTCAAACGTCTGCTTTATTTGATTCAGACGTCTGAATCTGGGGCAAAAAAAATTCTGCTATGAATATCCAGACGTCTTGTTCGAATAGAACAACCGTCTGAATTTTGCTCATGGGCACATACTGGCTTTATTAAGAGTAGAAAAAATATGTATTATTAAATAATTTTACAAAATACAAGTTTAGAAGAAACATAATGAAATGACAAATTAACAATAGTATATAAACAACAAGAAATAATTAAAGAGATTTTGAAGAAGAGGATGGAGTATGATATGTCTCTTCTTCAATTTTAGTGTTCTTTACAAATGGTCAAAGTGGAGACCATTTGTTGCCACGTTTCCAAGAATTTGGTGATGTCGGTGGACGTTGTGGTGATGGTTCACAAGGATTGCGACGATTTGGAGAATGAACTGTAGACGGTTGATGAACTGTGTCTTTTAATGAAGAACCATAGAACTTTAATGCTACTTGTCCCAAAAAGCTAAGCCGTTTGGCATTACTTTTTGTTCATAGTATCATTCACGTTGTAATTCTAATGTTTCTCTCCGATAGTGATGAATATCATCTATTTTCTCTTTTGTGGATGGTGATCCAAAAGAGAGAGACCGTCTTGTTCTTTAGGTTGGTGGAGTATATCCAGTATGAGTTGAGGGTGGAACATTGAAACCGGTTCATAGATTGGTATAGGAGTTGGTAGATTTTCCGATCCCGAGGAAGGAGAAGTATAAGAAAGCTCAGACGATTCGGAGTTGTATTGAGATGACATGTTGAAACAGAATTTTTTTTTTTTGAATAAACTGAATGAATTCTGGTGCAAAGAATTAAGAAAAGCAGAGAATATATAGTTATTAGCGAGATAAAAATAGAGAAACATTGTATGGTTAAAAGAATAATGGCCATAGGAAAAGAGGTTAGAATGAAAGGTAAATAAGAATTCAACAACAACCTCATGTTTCAAAAAAAGATAGAGAGTAAAGTGGTAGAGCAGAAGACTACCGAGTATGAGATCCTGAGTTCGAGTGATTGAAAAACACCTCTAAATTTTATTTTATTTTAAAGAAACTAAGAATTAAAAATATAAAAACCATATATTTTTTTAAAAAAATGTGAAATTATAAATCTTTATAAGAGTCGATTCCAAGTTCTCGTCTTAAATTGATGAAAGTATTTTCATTTAATGGTTTTGTAAAGATATATGCTAATTGTTTATCAGAGGAGACAAATTCTAGATTTATTAAATCTTTTTCAATATAATCACGAAGAAAATGATGATGAATGTCAATATGTTTTGCTCGTGAGTGATTAACGGGATTTTTAGATAAATTTATAGCACTAGAATTATCACAGTAAATAGTTGATTTGGATAAATTAAAACCAAAATCTTGTAGTGTTTGTTGCATATAGATAACTTGAGTACATGCCAAAGCTGTACAAATATACTCTGCTTCACATGTCGATAATGAAACACAGTTTTGTTTCTTACTAAACCAGGATACAAGAGACCGTCGAATGAAGTGACAAGTCTCATTGTACTTTTTCTATCTGTCCGGCTTCCTCCAAAATCAGCATCACTATAGGATACTAATTCAAAAGGACATTCCTTTGGATAGAATAGTCCAAAGTCCTTAGTTTTATTAAGATACCGTAGTATGCGTTTCACTGCTCGCAAATGTGATTCTTTGGGATCTGCTTGAAATCGTGCACACAAACAAACACTCATCATTATGTCAGGTCTACTTGCTGTTAAATACAGTAACGATCCAATCATATTTCGATATAATTTTTGGTCAGTACTTTTGCCATTTTCATCTTTATCAAGATGTATAGTTATACTCATAGGAATTGATTTGGTAGAAGTATTTTCCATACCAAAGCATTTAATTAGATTGTTACAATATTTTTCTTGATTTATAAAAATACCATTTTCTAATTGTTTTATTTGTAAGCCAAGAAAATAATTTAATTCACCCATATGTGACATTTCAAATTCTTTGGTCATTATATTAGAAAATTCTTGACATAGTTTTTCATTTGTATATCCAAAAATAATATCATCAACATATATTTGAACAATTAAAATATCTTGTTTGTTTCTTTTAATAAAAAGAGTTTAATCAAGCTTCCTAACATCAAAACCAAAATCTATTAAATATCTTTTAAGACGACCGTACCAAGCACAGGGTGCTTGTTTCAGACCTTATAAGGCCTTTTTAAGTTTATAAACATGGTCAGGAAATTGTTCTTGTACGTATAAAGGAGGTTGTTCAACATAAACTTTTTCCTTTATAAAACCATTTAAAAAGGCACTTTTAACATCCATTTGATATAATTTAAAGTTATAAAATATGCATAGGCCAGTAAGATTCGTATTGCTTCTAGTCTAGCAACTGGAGCAAATGTTTCTTCATAGTCAATCCTTTCTTCTTGATTATATCCTTGTGCAACTAATCTAGCTTTATTCCTAGTAATATTTCCTTGTTCATCTGCTTTATTTTTGAAAACCCACTTTGTACCAATAACTGATTGATCACTAGGCCTTGGAACTATATCCCAAACGTCGTTTCTTTTGAATTGGTTTAGCTCTTCTTGCATAGCGATTAACCAATTTTCATCGGTGGATGCTTCTTTAATATTTTTAGGTTCAATATGAGAAAGAAAAGCTACATGACCCATTTGATTTAATTGACTTCTTTTTCTAATAGATGAATTAAGTTCTCCATTAACATTAACAGAAGGATATCTCTTAATAATCTAGGTGGAGACCTTAATTCATTGTTATTGTAAATCATGTTTTCATTATTTTCAAAATTTGAAATTTCTGTATTTGTGATATTATCAGGGAATTCTTCATCATCTCTCATACTTGGTATTTGATTAAAATTTTCATAGAAGGATACATGAAGTGTTTCTTCGATGATATTGGTTCTTTTATTATAAACTTGATAAGCTTAGCTTCGATTTGAATATCCTACAAAGATTCCTTCATCGAATTTTGAATCGAATTTACCAAGCTGATCTTTTGTGTTTAAAATGAAACATTTTGAACCGAAAACTTTAAAATAAGAAATATTTGGTTTTTGACCATTAAGAAGTTCATAAGAAGTATTCTTGGTTAGTGGTTGAATAGAAACACAATTCAATACATAACAAGCTTTTGCAACTGCTTCAGCCTAGAAATGTTTTGGTAACGTACTTCCATTTAACAAGGTCCTTGCACATTCTTGTAAGGTTCTATTTTTACGTTCTACAACTCCATTTTGTTGTGGAGTTCTAAAAAACGAAAAATTATGGAATATTCCCTTCTTTATACATAAATGTTCAAAGGCTTCGTTTTTGAATTCACCTCCATGATCGCTCCTTATATTTTTGACTTTTAATTCTTTAAAATTTTGAATTCTTTTGACAAAAGTTTGAAATTATCAAAAGTATCACTTTTATTTTTTATAAAAATAGTCCAAGTATATATAGAAAAATCATCAACAATTACAAACATATATCTACCATGATTAATGGATTGTACTTGTATTGGTCCAAATAAATCCATATGCAGTAATTCAAGTGGTTGTAAAGTTGAAATTACCTTTTTAGATTTAAAAGATGACTTAGTTAATTTTCCTAACTGACATCATCACAAATATGATCAATTTTAAAATTCGTTTTTGGTAGACCTTTTACTAAATCATTTTTAGAAAGATTGTTTATAGCTTTGAAGTTAATGTGACAGAATTGTTTGTGCCATAACCAATGATCATTTTCTTTGGCTATTAAACACATATCCGAAATATGATTTATTTTCATATTTAGAATGTAGATATTTCTGTCTCTATTTCCTTCAAAGATAAGATTCTGATTTCGATCAAAAATACAACATTTGTTTTCAGAAAAAGTGATTTTGAATAGTTTGTCACATAATTGGTTGATACTAAGTAAATTATGTTTTAGATTTTTAATAAGTAAAAACATTTGAAATAAGAGGTAAATTTGAAATATTGTTGTTGCTCATATTGCCTTTGCCGATGATATAGCCTTTGGAGTTGTCTCCAAATGTGAAGGAGCCTCCATCTGAGTAAGTAATATTTGATAGCATATCTTTATCTCCTGTCATATGTTTTGAGCAGCCACTGTCGAATATCCATTTTCCTCTTTTCTTGAATGGGACCTACAAAAGATATGAGATAACATTGGTACCCACCTTTTTTAATAGGGTCCTAAGAGTTAAGTCTTAGGAAACCAAACCCAAGAGGGTTCAATATCCCAGTTGAAAATGTAATCTTTATTTTTATGAATAGTTTCTAAAAAGGTGTTAATATATTTCTTCCTAATTAAACTATTGTTTGTTTTAGGAACCCAAACTCTTATGTTTTTCGGGTAAGTATTCCTTTTTGACTGTTTTTCAGTAGGATTAATATTTCTACTAATTTTTTTTTTAGGTGGAGCTTTTGTTTTTCTTATCATAACCTAATCCTTTTCTACTTGAAATAGATTGAGAGCTATCAATAATTTTAGATAGAGTTTCTCTTCCTTTATTAAAGTTTGAAACATTTTTGGTGATGCTATCTAACTTAGTTTTGAGACTAGTATTATCTAATTCTATCAATTTTACTTTTGTCTTTAATTCGTGATTTTCAAAAACAAAAGCGTCATTCTTCTCTTTTTGAGTTTCAATTTCTTGACTCAAAAGAGTGAGTTGAGAATTATTATTAGAGTATGATTCTTGTAATTTTTCAAGTTCTTCCTCTAGTATTTTCTTCTCATCTTTAAGTATATCTCTTTTGAATTCTGCTTTGTTCTGATATTCACGAGTCTCCTTATATTTTCTTTTGTGTTTTTTGAAAGTGTCAACTAGCTCTGAATTTATTTCTATCATACCATCAAAGCTAAAATTACTAACCTCGTTTTCGGTGGCCATAAAACAAACATTAGCTTGCTCGTTTTCACTGTCACTGCTGCTGTCTAATGAAGATGTATCAGAATCATCCCACGTAACAGAAAATGCTTTCTTTTTCTTATCTTTTCTTCCCTTGTTGAAGTATTTTCTCTTTAGTTCTGGACATTCTTTCTGCATATGACCTTTCTTATGACAATTGAAACATTCTAGAACTGAAGATGATGGTTTGCTTGAAAAGTTCCTTTTTTCATTATTTCTGTTGTTTTTCCGGAATTTCAAGAACTTTTTGAATTTTTGGCAATAAATGCTAGATCTTCTTCATCTAAATCTTCATCCTTTTCTTCTTCAGCATGGAAAGCTATGTTCCTTTTATCTTGTGATTGTACTCATTTTGCCTGCAAATTCACTTCATAGGACATTAGCTTTCCTATTAACTCTTCAGGTTTCATGGTAGAGAGGTCATTAGCTTCTTCAATAGCTAAGACTTTTCTTTCTCATTCATCCATTAAAAAGTTCAGGATTTTTGATATAATATCAAAGATAGTGTACTTTTCTCCTAATCCTAATAGTGAATGATAGATATCTTAAAATCTGGAGTACAAATCACTGATGGATTCATCTTGTTTCATTCTAAAATTTTGAAACTGATTTTTGAGCATGGAGATTTTGCTTTGTTTGACTTTGTTGGTTCCTTCATGAGTGATTTTGTGCGTTCTCCGTATTTCATAAGCAGTTTGACACATGCTAATATGATTAAATTCATTTCTATCTAGAGCACAAAATAACATGTTCATAGCTTTGGCATTGGTAGTAGCATCTAATTTTTGTGTGTTTGTCCATGTGGAGTATTCTCCAGTAAGAAGAGTGTATTCATTTTGTGTGATATTACATGACTCAAAGCTATTTGATTGCATATAGATTCTCATACGATTAGCCCAACGATTATAGTTCAAACCATTGATAAATGGAGGTCGTGCAGTGGATTGACCTTCTATACAACTGATGTTAGTGCTTATAGAACTAGTGCTAGTGTTATTATCCATATTAGCAAAGAATCAAATAACTACGTTACGGTTAGATGAAAACCTTGCTCTGGTACCAAATGAAAAGACAGTACGGATCATGCTAGATGGAATTATATTAAACAAGTGTGGAAATTGTTTGTGTCAAAATTGGGCACAACACTCGTCGGAAGTTTTTGAAGAGATAATAAATGAAGAAAGTAAATTAAAACGTGGATTATCTAACAAAAACTTCAAATAACATGAAGTAAATTGCACAAGAGACAACGATTTAGAGTGGTTCGGCGTTTAGCCTACGTCCACTATGAAGTTTTGTTACTTTATTGCTTGATATTCGGAGAATACAACTTTTTGATGTCAAAGTACAGCAAGTACTAAGCCAAAATTTAAAGTCAAAGGCAGTGGTGGTGCTCTGAAGCAATTCTGGCAGCGTCTAGTTGTGCTTTATCTTCACAATTCTCCGATCCCCTTTCTGAATGACCAGGGGCTCTATTTATAGGTGCTGGAGGCTAATATTTCTCCTAAAATCCGGGAAGACCAATTCTGGCACGTGTGGGGGCCCACACGCTCATCCTTAGGAAATTGGGCCCACATTGGGATCGATTCGAAGTAAGGTTCGAATCGATCAAGAAATCATCCAATTGAGCCAAAATTTGGTGAGAACATTCTTCAACATGTATATAAGCTCCTGTAAAAATTTCATTGCATTTGGATCAACGGTTTGGGAGATATGATGGATTCAAGTTGGGGATTTTCGGCATGCTGGTTGGTTCGAATCGACTTATGGGTTCGTTCGAATCGATATGGTTCGAACCCATAGGGTCGAATCTATGCTCCTGCGACGTGGCGCGCATTCTTCGAGTCAATCCCTATTTTTCGCCGAGTTGAATGAGTCGAGTCCTAGGTTTTAGCTGCGTTGACCAAGTGGGTTCGAAGGATTGGATTCGAAGGAATGCTTCGAATCGATGGAGCTGGTTCTTATTCGAATCGATCCAAATACGTGACTGTGGATCGATTCGAAGTTGCTTCAATACGAGGATTTGAGAGATCCTTCTTTGATGGACTCGAGGGTATGGATTCGAGGCAAGGTGCAGGACGGGTTAGAGGTATAGCAACTCTATGGATTCGAACTCTTCAACCTTGAGGGATACGAAGAGAGGCAGCATCGTGGATTCGAAGGCAGGCCATCGTGATGGATTCGAAGCAAATGGAGTCGAAGCCGATGGAGTCGAAGCAGGCACTGGCTGATGGATTCGAACGATATTTCTGCCTATCGATTCGAACATGGTACCTGCTCTGACGGGTTCGAACTTAATGAAGGGGCGATGGATTCGAACCGAGCAAGGTTCATTAAATCGAATCCATCATAACTTGAGCATACGAACTCGGATTGACTTGAAATTTGAGATGCGGACTTCTATGGTCTATCTTGCTATGTCCTATCAATTGTAGCTCAATCTAGACTCGGACAAAATCCATCAATATTCGTAGTAAACCGACAATCATTCAAAATTGAGAACATGTGACCCTTATTTTCCAGCCAGTTCCTTGTTATCTCGGCCTTGCCAAAAGGCGGGATAACAAATGCCCCTCAAAGTACGTCTTGTTAAAACATGACGTGCTTTGTAAAACTGCAGTTCCATGTTGGACAATCGGGACTTGCTTTTCCGAAAGTCATCAGCTTTCGTAACTGTAACGAGGTGAACATTTGATCCCTGTAAACGTTAAAGATCAAGTGTTAGTCATACGCATGTGGATATATGTACCGCTTTGGCTTTGGTTAACGTTGCACGATTGCTAGTTGTTGCCAGTTTTGGTTTGTTATCGAATTCTGCATCGGCCCTCTCCTGAACCGATTTGAGATTCGGGTTAAAGTATTGTTGTTATAGCCATCTATGATCATCCCCTTGTATCAATCCTCTCCTGAATCGGTGTAAAAGGTAGACCAGTTAATTTTTCATATAGAAGCGTTGTATTCATTCTCATCGATGGTGCCTAATGGATTCGAAGCACGCTTGTTCGAACCGATAGGGTTTCGAATCGATGGAATTGCTGGTTATGGAATAGGTACTTCGAATCGATAGGATTTTTCAACTCAGTTCTCATTCAAGTGCTTCGTATCTATTTCGGCTGTGTGGGCAGTTGTTGGCCACAACTGCGGGGTTATCTTGTTTGGGACTGTTCAGTAAGGAATGGTTCCGGCCTTGTGTTGTAGGGAGTCGGTAGTGATCCTCGGTACAGTGATCTAGGCCCCGTACTGTGACGGACGGTGCTCCAGTAGCCCTGCCATTGTTGGAAACCCATTTTCCCTATGAGACCCTACGGTTTTGATTTGTATTACCCACTATTATGGCTAGTAGCTGGAATTTAATCATGTAACAATTTCGGCTATTTTCTATTTACTTGAAAACCCTAGACACTATTATAATATCACTGGATTTCCTATAAAATGTTTTGGTTGGCGTAAGGTAAAAACTTACCCGTATTTATGTGTGGGGAGTCTTACGTGATACCTTTATTTTCAAATGGTTTTCAAAGTTAAAAACTTTAAACCGTTTACTCATACCAGACCCATGTCTGACCCGGAGTTTATATTTTGTTTTCATAAACTCTTGGGTACTCAAATTTTTATGAGTAGCCAAGTGATAGATTTTTGGAGTATTGAGTTTCTGAAGGAGCTTTGGAGCAGAAGACCATATGTATGTATCTATCTATATAGTTCCGCTGTGTAGTTAGTGTATGCTGTATTTTGGATGTATGTATTGGCGGATATGTATATAACTGTCCTGTTGCATGATATTGTATAACTCTGATATATGTAAAAACTATGTAATAGTTTATGTGATGTATTATATTTTGTTCCATTCCGCTGTGAGAATCTGATGTTGTTATTTCTTTCTATTCTTTTCTATTTCTATCCCTTTCTTTCTTAATGATGATACGTCTTTCTGGGGTTAGAAAGGTGGGTCGTCACAGAACCTTTCTGAAGATGTATTATTCATATCAAGAACTCTTACAATAGTTTTTGGAACATTCGACATGATAATGGTTCTTGGTACGGTCCGTTCAGCTTTTGGTATCGAGAATATTTTTCCGATTCAGGATCACTTTATTGTTTTGTGTTCTTTTCACAATCACCATAGGTACTTCTAGATATTGTTATATTAGTAAATGCTTTGAATGTTTTCGACTATGGAGTCATTAGAGCTTCTTGACTTCTCTTTAGGATGGCATATCAAATTTTCGCAGTAGTTTGTGATGGTCATATAATTTTGAATAATTTACAGATACCACAAATAAATTATTTATATGAACAATATGTGCATATTAACATAAACATAGAATATATAATTTATGCTAGGAAACTCTTAAGAGTCAACAATGTTATGAATTAAATACCTAATTTTTATAGTTTGAGACCGACTAGTTGTTTTGTTTTCTGGGCATTGTCATTTCAAGAACTTACAAATGTTGTTATGTCAATAAATGCTTCTTAACATTTTTATATTGGATCCACTATAGGCCCTTGGTTCCTTATTATAGTTACATATCAAATTATAACAACGCTTGTCAATGGTCATTTAGTTTGTAATGCTTTCTACTGTTGTTCATGGATAAATTATTTTTGTGAGTATGTATGACTGTGGTGTCACAGTGTATGTCTATATATTGATAGAACAAAGAATATACGATCAATGTAAGTCGTGCAAAATTGACGAGTTTAACCTTTAACGACCCTGACTCGACCTTCGAAAATCGACACCCAAATACTTCATCTGTATTCGAATGTCATAGATTCAAACGTCGAATCTGGTTCGCCGGAGCTTATAACACATTAAGTACAACAACACAGCGGAAAAGAAATGAATAGCTTTATTGATACACAACAGTTGATACAATATTTGATACAAATGATTATCAATATCAGAGACAAGATACAACACCGGAAAACAACAGCCGAAATATAGCACCAAAAGGTCTTCCAAAAGAGCACAATAACCGAACCTCTAATTGCCAAAGCTCAAAACTTCTAGCTCGAACCACCATCATGACGTTGTATTAAGCAAACTAGGCAGCTATTGAACCAAATATGATCGCCAAATCCAAAGGCTTCAAAGATATAAAATCTACATCTACTATCTGACTGACTCTAGGTTGCCCGTATAGAAAATTGTGGGCACCCAGTGTTTAGAAAGAGAACAATAATCTCCAGGTCAGTCATGGGACTGGTGTGAGCAAACAATAACAGTTTTCTTTAACAAAAGAAAACAAAAGAAATTTAAAGAAATCCGCAATGCTTTTTGGAAAATGAAACTACTATAAGGCCTCCCGCCACACACATAATGCAAACACACAATTGGAGGAGATTTCTTTGATACGCAGAAAACCTTTTGATATTATTATTAGTGTATAGTGCAGAAAACAAATTTGAAAGTACAATATTAACATTAGCCAGCATACACATTTCATACTATGCCTACTATTGCTACCAATTAAACGGCAGGTCACCGTCGTAAGTAAAAGGCAGGTTATACAACTAAAACCGTAGGATTTCCAACAAATGGTCAGGCTAAGGAACTTCCTGGGCCATATGGGTACGCCTCTGAAGAGATGCCCCGAGAACCTAACTGGATCTCTGCCAACACAAGGTCGGGTTACATCTGTAACTAGGTAACTACTGACATGAGTATGCCATCCCTCGGTCGTTACCAACCTTTATCTGAGGCGCCTCTCAACGAACAACCATAAAGAACAAATTTGCAGTAACCACATATGTTAAGTATATGGGCTCCATACCATGATAACACTTTTTATCCAGAAGGAAATGGACATACCTTAAGGGGTGCTACCCTAAATAACCTTGTTGCATCCGTCCTGTTTCGACCATTTCCGAGTTGTGAGGCTCGATGAGGTCTCATACATAAAGCTACGCTTTTCACAAAAGCCATGTTTCAATCAACAAATGATCAGCAGCACTTCATATGCCACATTACCAAATTGGAAATATATCACTCGTAAATATCAACTACATAACCTCTGAGCTCATATGTCTCAGAGAAGGGGTTCAGCTAAGAGAATAAAATCTCCGCCACCAAACAGAAATGTATTTGATAGAACCAGTTTTACATCTCAAACTGTAATGTCAGACATACATCCATACAAATCTGTTCCGGGTTCGAAAAAAACCGAAGGCACTTCAAAAGAAGCCCTTGCCATCCGGGTATTCACAATCTCGATCGGACTCCCGTCACATATGGAGATCTGTATCCCGGCGCGACTCAATGCAGAGACATTCGATGGGTTATCCTTTCGTTTTCAAAAATACCTGGTCTTCACCACTAGTCTTCGAATGCAATCCATTACGTCGAATCATTATTCGGAATGGGTTATATGACATAAAGTCCTCTCTCGGCTAAACCAAATGATGAGCGCTTAACTTTAAAACAATATGGATATTGGGATCTTAGTTATGTCACAACTTATTACCCAGCAAATTTCCACTTTTTACCTTTTAAACAAAAGATTCACCTTTTTTAAAATCCACTTCAATTTGAAACCAAGGTTTACCAGTCTTTCACAAAGATTCAGTCATAGCTTTCAAAACAACTCCATTCCAAACTTGAAATCTTTCAACAAAACTGGAAGTTCTTTCTTTATATGAAAGCCACTGTCATTTGAAAACAAATGCTTTTCATTTCAGAAAATTCCGATCAAACATACACAAGTTATAGCCTTTGAAGTATAAACTTGGGTTAATTTTAAATTCCCAAAATAATACTTTTAAAATACTTTAAAGAAGGTTTAAAATCCATATATATTATTTAACTTATATCACTACTTTTCAAACCATAGTTTCCAAAATAATTTCAAAACTTCAAACAAGCTATATTACATTCAAACCAATTTTCAGTTTCAAACTTTCTTTCCAAAAGCTTTTCAAATTCAACCCAATTCCATTTCCAAAACCATTTGGATTCAAAATTCAACTTTTGAATCATTTTAAATTCATAAACCTATGACTTAACCGATTTCCCGTGAAATCCATATTTGTGTGTGTAGTGTAGTCCAAGGGTTTTACACAATAGTGCAATATCATCAATCATTACAATCATGCATAGCAATATCGATAAGCAGTATAATCCTATAACGCTTATCTTTTATTCACAGATCACAGATAAATAATATAAATTCATCACAGATAAATAAATAAATCACATCCTTAATCACTTTCATTAATTAATTAACCTTTAATTAATTAATTATCCTTAAATTAATTACCTTAATTAATTATTCATGTAAATTAATTACCCTTTAATTAATTATTCTTTAATCATTTGATTTATCAATCTTTAATTAATTAACCTTAATTACTTTCATTAAGTAATTATCTTTAAGTAATTAAACACCCTAAATTATTTACATTATTAAATCTTAGTTAATTAATTATCCTTAAATGTAATTACACAAAGTAATTATCCCTTAATTACATTGAGTAGTAATCTTTTACGAATTATATTAATTTCATTAAGTAATCGTTCTTTATTTACTTACATTAATAATAAACCTTTAATAAATTACATTAGAAAATTGTCGTCAATAATGATTCTTTAATTTAAGATCTTAATTAATCAAAACACATTGATCACTTAATTACAACATTTAAATCTCATTAAAGAAAATAAATTATCATAAACAAGTAAATAAATTTTAAAACCTTTAAGTTAATTAAAATATTATTCAAGATAAACCATTTATCTTTCAAAAATCTTATTTAAATAATCTTGAAAATTAAATTAACATATGAATAACTTAAAATACTTAAGTTAATAAAAACCACCATCTTTTAACTACTTAAATATAACATTTAAATTTATTTTAAATAAACTTGGAAATTAACTTAATTAATTTAAGTTAAAACAAATTATTCAACTCTTATTTATCCAAACCTTTTAAATCAACATTAATTATTTAAAAGCAGTTTATTTTAAGATGACAGTTTAAAAATTAGTTGATTTAATTTAAAAAAACTTTATTTATATAAAAATTTAAAACTATTTTTATACTAAATCCAAGACCCGAGCTCGACCCATTACTTCACCGAGCCAAGCCCCCGACAAATTTCGCATCATCTCGACTTCGAATCGTACCACCATTGAACTCGAGCAACGACCCGAGCAACATATTTCTTCCACGATCCATAACAACTTCCAGACACACGAGTGATACTCATGTACGTGCACAATCAAATGCTCTCGTTCCAACCACCATCGTCATTGCCAACGTATCGACGACAACCCATACGAACCTCCCGACCACCCAGTTCGACGTGTTCAACCTAGAAATTAAAAAATGAGTGATCGAGCAACCTCTAGTAATCAACATGATCAACAAAACCTACGCTTCGATCCCATCACAAACGATCGTCTTCGATGATCTATCGACGATGTACAAACCAGAGAACTAACGTCGACTAAACCCAAACGTTAAACCCTAAATCGACGTTGACCAGCCACCACGGCCACTTTTAAATGCTCCGATCATTTTTCCCGTAACCATCGACACACAAGCCTCCTTCAGGTTCAAGCTCGATGAACAACACTAAGCCGATCGATGGCAATCGAAGAAAAGACCAAACCCGATTAACTCAAGAAACCCCATTATTCCCAGCATTAAAAATCATGATATTATTTTCAAAATTCATTGTTTACAAAAATGTATCAGATTATATAACTAAAATAATAAATTATGGAAGTCGAAATCTTTACGTTTTTGGGTTTTCACTATAATTTCTTCTTCCATTTAGAACTGCTTCCAAATTCTACTTAAAAATATTTTCAAAACTAAGATCTTAATTTTTCAAACACATTTTCCTTAAACATCTTAACCCAAAAAACAATGGAGGAAGTGGTCTTTTTTTTGAATTTTGTATCTAAGAAACAAGAACAGGGGAGGCTTCCAGACATTTAGACACATCACATATGAACTGATATTCATGCAAGCACATTTACCATTGCACAAACCAATTTTCAAAAAATTAATTCACAATTTATAACATGCATCAAAAACAAAGTAGATAAAGTTTGATAGGGAGTGGTGTTTACTCACGTAGACATGTTGACAGAGAGGAAGCAAAAGCCTAGAAGTTTGATCTACACTAAACTTTGAAAATTTGCTTTTGATCTGATCTAGAAATTGTTTATGATGTTGATCTAACACTTGATTGAAGTTTGTTTCCAGATTGGAGCTTTTGCTTTCCATGTTGAAGTTTGATTTGATCATATTTTTTGTTTCTCTGGTTTTAATTCTCAGGTTTTTGTTTTTTAGATTTCCAGGATTTATTTACTTTGATTTTAAACTGATCTTGTTGAATCTGTACTTTGATCATTCAAAAATTGGAAATTGCTTGATCGAGTTGAAGACATTGTTGCTTAAATTTGCTTTTGATTTTCCATTTCCAGGTTTGATTTTGTTTTGGTTAAATTTTCTCAGGTTTGATTTTTGATTTCTCTCCTAGGTTTTAAATTTTCGGTTTGAAAATGAAAGAAAGAGATGAGAAGATTTGAGAAAATATGTATAACCTAGTTTACTCTTTGATATTAACGTTGTAATTTTAAATAGGTATGCCACTTGTTATACTAGCTAACACTTGTAATTAAGACAATGTATGTTATGTGCATGTTTGTTTATTTTTTTCCAAATCTTCTCATGTAATTACACCTGTTAATTTTCCATGTACATGGCTTACAAATATTTATATATAATCAATTTGTGTTTAACTCCTTTCTTTAATTTGTTATTAAATTATGTTTTATGTTTTAATTTTAAACTTTTTAATATCTTTACAAACTTAGTTTAAATGTACTTTAAAAGAGATGATTAAAATTTTATTTATACATAATAGATAATCATATACACATATATATTTGTTTCTTTGTAATATATTTATTCTAGAATTCCAAATCAAATTTCTATTTACAATATATTTTTATTCTTAGATTTTCAAACCAAATCTATTAAAAATCTACTCTCATAAGAATAACAAATACACATTTTATTTGTTCCTAGAAAATTTCAAATTAATTTACCAATTTAATTCACAATTTAATTTAGAATTTAAAATTAACTACTAGATTTAATTTGGCCTAAAATGGGAATGTTATATAACCTGTTATGAATTTAAAAAAAATGATAGTGATTACTTCCTGATCATATAATATAAAATATTAGACTTTCAAAAAAATACATTTATACACCCAGAATAAGGTAAACGCAGCATATATTGCACAAAATATAGATTATACCCAATTGGTCAACTTAGCTACACTAGTAATTTAGGATATGAGCTTTTTTATAGGGTTGAAGTGAAAATATGATATATTGTAAATCATCTCCTCGAATGATCTTTTCGATAGTAAGGTAGTATTGTTCCAAATCGTGTTAATATGTTAATAATGGTCAGTATATGTACCAATACAATAGAAATAAGGCTTTATTTGTTGATTGTCATATATAGATTGACTTTACTGACATTGCAAACTATAATGTTTTTGTCTAATTAAAGTATAGACTGAAGCCAACTGTTGCCAACAATAGATTTTGGATCATATTTTACTGTGCTATCCATTCAAGGGTTTTCCACTCATGAATATCAAAAGGTATTACCAGGTACTCTTGGTGGTGAATGACACAAATGTCCTTTGGGGCTTTTCTTATATTACTGATGTAATAATTTAATGTATCATATCGTAACACCAACGCTTCCTTATTTTACTTATTTTGAAGGCTATACGGATATGTAATATCATAATGGATGTTACGAAGGTAAAATCCAATGTTCCTTGGCCTTTATATGTTGGCAGCGTAAGATTTTAGAACTAACCTTTGGTCAGTTTTAATCGTACCAAGTTTTACAATGGAGAAGATAATATATAAAGCATGTTATTAACTAGAGAATTGGTTTTGCACAAGCAGAGCAAGTCTGTTTACTACTGGGTTAATGGGTTGTTGACATCTAAACTATAAACATGTGGTATTTGTAGGTTCTTAAACTTCGAAACAACAGCCTTGCTTCCCTGAATGATTGATGGTTCCACAAAGTGTCTATTTCAAAAAACTAAAGTTATGATTAGTTATAGCAATCAAATAAATTCCAGACCATAGTCTGTTAAGTTGATAGCATCTAACTAACTGTAGTTTGTTTTGGTCACGAAAGGATTCCCTCATCTAGAAATTGATTTTCATTTAAGATGACATATGAGTAACTTAATTTATATCTATGAGTGGAGAAACTATTTGCAAGACTGAATTTCACTCGAAGGACTTGCTTGGATGGTCAATATATGAGTGAATTAACGTATATTTGTAAGTGGAGATGAAAGGATTTATTTTACTAATATGCTTGGATTAATTGATTACTTCCCCAACACTTAGCTTGAGGTTATATTATTAATGAAATTCTTTCATAATTGGTTAGACCGAGTTATTTCTAGGTTAATTTGATCTATTTTTTGTTTTTCCCGTTATATGCTTCCTTAGATAGCTCGATGCATCCATTCATCTTACTGCATGAACTTTCGAAAACTTTTAGGTTAGAGTTTCAAATTTTTGAAAATTTATTACGCTTTTGCTGATACGTCTATATATTGCTTATACATTTGCATACACTAGATTATTACACCAAATACTTTATGCAACCGAACAATTTTGCCTTCTTGGCTATAGGTACAAAAACCTTCAATGCTGAAAACGTTTTGTAACGACCCGCAAATTTATCACTCTGATAAATTATATTTACTTTAAATTTATTCAAATAAAAGGTTTATAATACAAATAATATTGGTTTGAGTGATAATAAATAATAATAAATCTTATTTTGAGTAGATATTTACAAAATATTTTTCCTCGGATTTAAATGGATAAATTGGTCGAAAACCGTTTAATCGAAAACTAGCTCTATAATTGTAAAGCTCGCACACGTAGCTGAATATATACGCTTATTTTATAATTAAACAAGAATATGAAATAAAATTAATTATTTTATTTTTGGAAAAAAAGTATATTTAAGACATCATCAGTGATGGCCTTATATTTAATAATTGATTTGTTTAATTTAATTGAGATTTAATGATTTAAAAATTACTATAATTATATATGAAATTGTTTTTAAAATAATAATAATTCATTTTAATTAGTTATAAAGTAATAATGAATGACTTATAATGGTTTTATAAAGTTATAAAAGTAATTTGAAACTATAAGGAAAATCGATATCGTGTTATTGATATAATAGCGCTTTCTGTAAATAATTGTTAACATTAATTTATATGGTATTATAAATGAAATTTGATCATTTTAATTAGTTAACATTGATAAGAAATTTGTTTTCAATTTTTTTTTACATATATATGTAATTGTATAAGTGAAAATGTGATAGGGAATCGGTTCTCCGATTGGCAACGGTTCAACAAATTTTAAGTTGTTCGAAGTGATCGCAACGTTGTTCGTTCTCTTGTGCACATATATATAACATGCATACACATATACATATGCACATATACGTTTCATATGCATATGAACATGTACATAACAATTTTCCATTTACATTCATGAATTTACTTAAATTAAATATACAAAATATCTAAGATATTTGTTACATCCTTACCACTTAAGCAAACTCAATGTCAACCTTCTTACACATCAAGTACACACACATAGGGGAGAGTCATTTCAGCCATAAAAGGTGACATAAGGTGGCGATGGAGTGGTTGCCAAAATATCATGAAAGTTTAAATGTGAACCTTGGCTATAAACACCTCTCATTTTCCCTCTTCTTCATTCCTCCATAACTTTCTCAAAACCGAACAAAATGGTGCAATTCCTTTTCTTAAAATCAATTAAAATTTCAGTGGCTACTACTTTCTAGTGGACCACTTCTTCCCATCTGAAGCTTAACTATGCTAAAACCCCACTTCTTTCTATTACATTTTAAGGCCCAAAATTTTAGTTCTGAGAATGTCCTATGTTCTTTTGATCATATCGTCATCATAACTAATTGAAATCGAGCGTTTTTTTATCAAATTGTAGATAAAATAATTTTCAATAACTTTTCTTTAGATCACTTGACATAATTCCTTGAGTAACATGTCCAAAAATTAGCTAGAAGTCGACCTATGTTTGGGAGTGATTTTTGTAAATCGGACAATGCCTCTTCTTCATTTGACCATATCTCATTCAAAACTGAACAAAATTGGATGATTATTTTTTTGAAACCATATAGAAAGGAATTTTCTACAACTTTCATGTTGACCACATTTCCAAATATATAGAAAAAATGTCCAAAAATCCAAGAGAAAATGACCTATTTTTAGGTCTAGTTTTGGGTAAATTCAATAATCCAAAGTCCTGCACCTCATTCCCCATGCTTGGCCAAGCATCACTTTTGGCATGGAATGGTCGAGCCTACTGGGGGCAAGTTGTTGGGGTTCATGAGCTCGGATCATGAGTTAGTGAGTCATAGCCTTTTTCCGATAGAAAATCAATGTGAGAAACTCTTATTTATATTATATTTTTAGATGATGATATGATGTTTTCAATGGATGTAATATGCTTTGATGATCAAGTTTGATTTTTTAATATGAATGTTGAATATATATATGCAAGTCACGTAAATACACGTCGATAAGCACAAAGGAAATCACTTTCCTTTATTTAATGAATTGGTGTATATGGAATGTTAAAACTCTTTAAAAGGCTTAAAAATGAGTTTCAAATGTTTTATAAACATATAAAAGTGTTTTGATGAAGTTTGAATGGTGATTGAAAATTTAGTCAAAATTAGGCGTATCCCGTAAGATAGTTCGCGATTTCATGTCACAAAGTCAAATGAGTATAGAGAATGTAATATAGCTTGGAATTCTTCGAGATAAGAATTTTTTGAACTATTATATCCATAGTTTTCTAACAAAAAATAGAGATTCAATAAGTATTTTGAAATATGGTTAAAACAAGTTTTTAAAAAAATCGCGGTTTTGCAGTTCAGAATCCATAATAGGATTTCTTTAAAAATATATATTAAAATTGTTTAAAAATAGAAAATAAATTCTAAAAATCTTATAACATGTTTTAGAATTGATTTGAGTTCTAAAAATAAATTTCCAAATGATAAAAAGTTGTTTTGATCAAGATAGCTTAAAAATCATTTTCCGTAGCACTTTTCTATAATTTTGAAACAAAGTTTTAAACGCAGCCATTCTTTTTCAAATCTTTTATAAATGTTTTTAAATAATTAATAAAGTTTTTTAAAGGTGATTTGAAGGATTTATGGAATGGTTAAATAAATGATAAATGTTTTAGAGTGGATCAAATAACTTGACCGCCTTATGGGTGACAGGGAGATATTGTTTAGGCTTGGTTTTGGAAAACCAGTTTCCTCATCTCCCTAGTTATCTGGACTGACCCAACGGAGGGGTTAGTAAACTTGATTTACTCGAATCAAAATTTTCCAAAGTATAAAGGATATAATTTTAAAAATATAAAACTTGGATTATATAGAGATAATCTTCTTATACTTGGTGTCAAGGCCCAAAGAGGGAACTCATACTATTTATGGAATTTAAAAGGTGATTTCACTGTTATTCTGCCCATAGACTTATTGAATATGGTAAATGATATTTAGTAGAATTAGATAATTTTTATAGATTCTGCTCACTTAATATTTATTGGTTTTTGATTAATATCTTAAACAAAAAAATTCAATCTGTTACAAAAGAGATGTGTTGGAAATAAGAAATCTTTTATTGAAATTTAAATTAAATGATTTGGAATTATTTTAGTTCCTGTGGATCCTTTTACTTCAAATTAATTATTTTGGGTTTTCAGTAAACAATGTCTTAAATAACATTGTTTTTAACCCGATTTGAAAGTTATGATTTAAAAATATATTTTAAGATTTAAATGAAATTATTTGGAAATATTTTCTTGAGCAAAAGGCGAAATGATTTGGAATTACTCCAAGATTCAAAAGTGTTTTAAGTATTCAAAGAATTTAATAAGAGAGGTTTAATGATTCTGTATATACCGAAAAGAAAAGTTTTAAATATATATCTCTTGAAGATATTTTTGATAAAAAGGAAGTAATAAATTAAAATAATAATTCCCAATTTACTTAACATCCTTTTATCGATGATTGGTTCAAAGGAACCCAGGTCAGATTTGGGTGATTCCTATCCGAATACCACTTCCACTACAAGAAAAGCCATTTATAGTTGCAAAAATTGGTGGAGTTTCTTTCTAAATGCAACTAAAAAGTATTTCCCTAAAAAATATAAATGCGGCTAAAAAGATTTCACGTTCTCACTTTGCACCCGCATAAAGTAAAAAATATTTCACGATTTTTTTTATTTACTGTCACGTTTCCCTTCCTCTTCATTATTTAGAAACTTTTCTCCTCACGCTTTCCTTTTCGCTCCAGCAAAATCTACCTCACCCTCCAAAAAAATCCACCTTGCTTCGTTATCATTGTTGCGGTAGACGTACTTCATTCTACTCCTCTCCACATCGTCGTGGTAGCCCTTCACAGATCTCTCCTCGCGGATTAGGTATGAAATTTTATAAACCGGTTTTATGAGTCTACTGGATTTTATATGATTATGTATGGATACTCTATACGAATTTCTACATAAACACTAATTGGAATAGTCGATTTAACCCTAACTGGAATAAATCCTAACTGGAATAATTGATTTTATATGATTATGTTCGAGCTATTTTTTTATAAATTTTATTTATATTCTAATCATTTCCTATTATGTTAGTGCGATGTGCTTGCTTTAATTGTATCAAATTTATGTTATTTTTTATTTATATTTACATGGTTTGCCTCTGAAAAAACTATCATTCCTCTTCAAGTTTCTTAACGAAGAGCTTACTGATCCTTTAGAACTTTTCTTCTTTATAATTCCGGATGAATTCATCATACTCCAACTATTATTTTTCAATGCTTTGATCTTCTTATTTGATAGGTTTTTAGTTTTGATTAGATCCTCCAAACTCTTCACGCTCGATAGTGATGTAAACGACTGTGATTTTCCTTCGTAATGTTTTGATAAACCTCTCCTGAAATTCAAATGATTTGTTAGATAAATTGTATATGAAAGATTATGTATACGTGTTATGAATGTTATGATACCATAAATTATTTACGTATGATTAATGTTTTAGACATAAAAAATAAAAGAAAGAAAGAAAGAAAGAAATCAAGAAAAAGAAATCTGAATAAAAAAAATGTTCTATATATAAAAAGAAGCAAAATCAGAACACAATTGAACAAAAACTTACTTCAAAGGAAGAAATGAAATGAGAGATGACATATCATAAAGTGATGAATTCGATGATGATAAGGAAGAATTCAAAGAACATGAAGATGAATTCAAATCGTCTATAAAATCTTCATCTTCAGATGAATTTTCGCCAATTGAATTGTGGCTATCATCTTCTTCTTCTTCTGATAAAGAGCTCAAATATCCATCAATAACCATTGTTTTCTTGATAATCTTCTTCATCACCGATAAGAGGATTAATCATATTCCCATGTTTTACTTGTGCCATTACAAAAGAAACTGTAAGTAAAACTCAGATATAATCTCTATACTTGATTATAATTTTAGAAGCATGTCACTGAATGTTGAAGCGAAGCATGTATATTTATATGTATAAAATATACAAACGATAGATAAGAATGAGTGTAAATAAGAAAAATGTATGTGTTATTTTTCTATAAATAATTTTCCGGCAGATGCGTTTACATGGTCACATGGAGTTATCTCACCGATACATTTCTATATGCGTTATATCTTTAGCAAATGCGTCATAATTTCATTCACCAAACGAAGAAAAAGAAATCTATGTAACCTTGTGAACAGGGTTTGATTCATGTGTGCAGTATCCTAAAAATAAAAGCTATCTCTGTTATTTCATTCACTGCAGCACATGCTATCTCTGTTATTATTCTTTTTATGTGGTTTATTGTAGTATATTATCCTTACTATGGGCGTGTTACCAATGTTCCAGATAGTGCATTATTTATAAGATGCTTGGATGTTTTTTTGGGTAATAACTTCAACGTCTTGTTATTTTTTTGATTACAACAGATAACCAATTTATACGTCAAAGATTGGAAACTTATTTGCCTTCATATGTCGAAAATGGAAAAAGACTGGGTTTTTTTAAGCAGGTGATAAAACCATGATTAGCTTAATATGTATTTTGAGAATTATAACATATAATCTAATATTAAAGCTCAAATTTTTTATTTGTTTCACTTTTTTCATAGAACTATTATAGATTACCGACAAGGAGCAATGAATTTTGTGAATGCTGCAAATAGGAATGCAAGAAGTGTAGAAAAAAATTTATGCCCTTGCAAGGATTTTTGGAATCTTAGTCGTCATGATGAACAAATCATCGTTGAACATTTAATTATACAAGGAATGGATCCTAAATACATGGGTGATGTATGGTTTAACCATGGTGAAGAGATAACTGTAGAGAAGAAAACAAATACGTTTGATGTATACGAGCTATTCAAGATAATTCACTATGAAGATGAAGATTTTTTGAATCAAGGATTTTTTGATGATGATAAAGATAAGGTAAATTCTCAAAGAAAAGAAGATGAGTTACTCAAGAACATGGAAGATGCAGAAACTCCATTATATCCTGGTTGCATAAATAACACAAAATTATCTTCTATCACCGTCTTGTATAATCTTAAATGTGAGACTGGCTTGTCTGATAGTGGGTTTGATAAGCTTTTAACTGTGCAACATTTATTTCTGCCGAAGGATAACGTGCTTCCCAAAAACTTATATGAAGTAAAGAAATTTCTTAGAGCATTCGACATGGGTTTTGAAAAGATACATGCTTGTGAGAATGACTGTTGCCTTTACAGAAAAGAATACAAAGATTTAGAAAGTTGTCCAAAATATGGTTCTTCAAGATGGAAGAAAAATCAAGATACTGAAGAGGTTATACAAGTTATTCCAGTTAAAGTATTGAGATACTTTCCAACAATTCCGAAATTTAGAAGAATGTATAGATCTCAAAAGATGGCAGAAGATTTAAGACGGTATTTTAATAATACAAGCAACGATGGAAAAATGCGTCATCCCGTGGATTCTACGACATGGAAAATGGTGTATGAAAAGTATAAATATTTTTCATCTGATCCACGCAATCTTAGGATTGGTCTTGCTACAGATGGATTCAATCCATTTTCCATGTTAAGTTCGAAATATAGTTGTTGACCGGTGATGTTTGTGGCATACAATCTCTCGCCTATGTTGTGTATGAAGAAGAAAATATTATGTCTACTTTACTTATTCCAGGCCCAAAGCAACCCGGGAATGATACTGATGTATATTTGGCGCCTTTTGTGGAAGACTTGCATCATTTGTGGTGTAATGGAGTTGATGCTTATGATGCATTTAGTAAAACTTTGTTTAACTGAATGCAATTTTGCTATGGACGATTATCGATTTTCCGGCTTATGAAAATCTTGTTGGATGTCGTGTGAAAGGGGAAAAGCTTGCCCATTATGTGGTGTCAATACCTATTCTCGTTGGTTGAATCATAGTCGAAAGAGCGTCTACATGGGTCATAAAAGATTTCTAGCTGCTTCAGATTCACGGAGAAAACAAAAGGCATTGTTTGATAACACCATAGAGAAAGGTAGTGCTCCTAGAATACTAACTGGGAGAAATATCCATGCATTGCTGAAGGATTATCCAAATGATTTTGGAAAAGAAAAAGAAGAGAAAAGTAAGAAGAGAAAGTGTGTCTATGATACAGAAGATGAAGATGATAATACTAACGATTCTACAAAAATGGAGCTATCGAGGTGGAAAAAAAATCAATTTTCTTTTATTTGACTTATTGGAAGGTTAGTGGTTAGTTTATTTATTTTTCATTGTTTTAATAGAAGAAAAACCCAATAATGCATTATAGTTTTGGTTTTGGTAGGAGATTCCATTACGTCACAATATAGATGTGATGCATGTGGAGAAAAACATTGCTGAAACCCTATTGGGCATGATGTTGCATGGTAATAAATCAAAAGATGGAACCAACTGTAGAAAGGATTTAGAGGATTGGGGAATTCGAAGTGAGCTTCATGCAAAACCTCGTGGGAATAAAACATATCTTCCACCGGCTCCATACATATTGTCAAAATCCGAGAGAAAAATATTTTTCAAAAGATTGTACGATTTCAAAGGACCAGACGGCTACTGTTCAAATTTGAAAAATCGGATTTCGTTGCAGGATTGCAAAATTAGCGGATTGAAGTCACATGATTACCATGTATTAATGCAACAGTTATTGCCAGTAGCATCGAGAGGATTAATGGCAAAAAAGGCAAGAAAACAATAATTCGCTTATGCTCTTTTTTCAACAAATTATGTCAACGTGTTCTTGATAGAGAGAAGGTAGAACAAATCAATGTTGAGACTATTGAAGTTTTATGTGAGCTTGAAAAATATTTCCCACCATCTTTTTTTGATATAATGGTACATTTATCCATTCATCTTGGAAAAGAAGCACTAATGTGTGGACCGGTTCATTTTCGTTGGATGTACCCATTTGAAAGATACATGAAGACACTTAAAGACTATGTCAGAAACTATGCTTGACCATAGGGATGTATTGCAGAATCCTATCTTGCAAAAGAATCCATGATGTTTTTTGATGAATTTTTGAAAAAATCAGGACATATAGAGGAGAAAGAAGCTCGAAATGAAGATTATGAAAGCAGTGTAATACTCGAGGGGCGTCGGATTTCAATATCCAAGACAGATAAAATGTCAGTTAATGACAAAGAAAGTGCTCATCTAGCCATGTTAATGAATATGGCTGTGGTGGAACCATTTATAGAGTAAGTGTATGTTATATTGTTTTAATTATTTTTATGTGTTCGTAATGCTATATATAACTTATAATCAATTATTCAATACTATTTTGCATTTGGAGGAATTAGAAAAGTCAGACCCACGCATGACAAAAAATGCGACCTTACTTTGGGAAACACATACAAAAAAATTTGCCGATTGGATTAAAAGAAAGGTTAGTTAGATTTCAAATATATTCTTTTTTGACTATTAACCTTACTATAAAATATACATGCAAAATAAAATTTGTTGTAGATACTTATTACCTCCAAGGATCATGATGGCATGTTAAGATGGATTGCTTTTGGTCCAAAGGATGATGCCATGTCTTACAACGATATATTATCAATGAGCAACGTTTTCATATAGAAGATGTAGGGAGAGAAACTCAGAATTGTGGGGTGACTTTTGATGCGACAACTATGTGTAGAGCAAGTGCAAAAGATATGTCCCAAGTGGTTGATGTGGTCACTTACTATGGAATTTTGACAGATATAATTTTATTAGATTATCATACGTTTTATATTCCAGTTTTTAAGTGTCGTTGAGCGTATAAAGAAAATGGAGTAAAAGTTGATGATGATGGGTTCACTCTTGTTAATTTACAGCAAGCATCATTTTCACGAGATCCATATATACTTGCATCTCAAGCAAGACAAGTATTTTATTCAAGAAAGAATGATGTTTCTAATTGGTATGTTGTAATGAAAGCACCATCAAGAAGTTTTAATGATTTAGAGGATCACGATTGCATCGAGGAAGATATCCAAGTCGTGGAAGGTAACAAAATAACCGAAATGGATGATTAAGATGTTAGTTATGTTAGAGAGGATTGAGAAGGCATACTTGAGTAGATTATATGTTCTACTTGAGTAGATTATAAAATTTGTTATACTATCATTTGAAAAATGTATTACAATCAAGTAGTTTCTTTTCCTTGTTTCATGACAGCTTTGACATTTACCACCTTTGTTCTGTCTACTACTCAAGAATCAAAACCTAGCATTAAACCTTACATATATGTCATTTGAAGATGTATGGTCAGCTTTTGATTGAGGATCTTCATGTCTACTCTAGCATGCATCATTTCTACATATAACTCTCTTTTTTTCTATTTTAATTTTGTAATATATTTCTTTTTTGTCTGACTCTATTTGGATTTGATATGTCAAATCAAATTTAACATTATGTTTATGTTGAATTTAATTCCATTCCTATTCCAAGTTTGTTCCCTGTTGCATAATTGTCAAAAGATACCTTTTTCCCTTGTAATAACATCTTAATTACACCTTACTTAATTTTGATGAAAAATATTTTGTTTTCTCAAAAGGAAAGAAGTAATTTTATGTTTATCTTAACTTCCAAAGGATTTCTACTTTAGCTTAGGAAGATGTGCCAAATGGTTTCATGGATGTCAATAGGGTTAGATAGCTTGGGAAGATGTGTCTAAAGGATTTGTACTTTAGCTTGGAAATAATCTATAGTTATCTTTTTGCTAATATAAGAAAGAATTAAATTATGAAGTGGACACATTTATTTTCTAGCATTCGGTGATATTTTTCGGTTATAAGTATGCATGTTTCTCTTAGTTTTTTTTTTGAATTACCTAGAGAACCAAGCTTCGCTTGTAAACTCTAGGGAAGTATGTGCCTGCCAAACACATACTTCGGGTACTTGTTACAGGGTTGTCAGTATCAGGGCTCGAACTCGTGACATTCGATCACGCAGTCCGGACCATCAACCAACTGCTCCAACCCCGTTGGATATGTTTCTCTTAGTTTAAGTAAATATTTCCTCCCCTTTTTCTTTTTCTTTGCATAATCATTATCATATTTTTTCTAGTCTAATAGCGATTCAAGCTAATGTTTGTTTGATAATCTTCCCTTGACATATGTGGCCCATAATTGGAAGTTGGGCATATTTTGTTGTTTTTTGATAGATTTAGTATGTAACTACAACAATGTATTCATATTGCTTTATGAGTTATATGATATCAAATTATGATTTTGGCATGTCCTCTCCCAGACTCAGATCACAAGGCACTGTAAAACTGTTTATGTAATACAATTTTTCAACTTTGGAATATTTTCATTTACATAAGGTGCATATTAATACTATCTTTTTTTACACAACATTTATCTACTATATAAAACAAATACTTGAGCATGGTATTGCATAAAGTACCAAGTATTTGCTCCATATTAACGGATAAATAATATTAAAGAATCGGAACTCAAAAGATAGTGAGTGATAACCAGAGGATAGTGATTGATAAGGTAAGTGGGTAGTTAGTCTACATATGTGTTTGTGTGTACTGTGTTTGTGAGGGTTGTCTGACTGTCTGTAGGTTGAGTTGGGTTTGTCAATATGTTGTGTACTGTGTGCTTATGTGAGTTGTGTGTGAGTTAGCATTGTTATGTTTTGTGTTTGTGAGAGGTTGCAAATTTTGTTGAGTGTGTTGTGCTTTTTTTTATTAGATGTTAGGTGCCTTCATTTGTAAATGCAAGCATAGAAAACATATTAATATACATTTACAGAAATTATATGTTTTGATTATTCCATTATTAAGTATTAATGTGATTATTTACAGAGTTCATATACATGTATTAATAACTATTGTATTCAAGGTTACATAATAGATACCGTTAACTGTCCTTTATATGAAGTATTCTCAAAATAAGTTACTGTTTTTTGTTTCATTTGCAGAAAAAAGATGCATTCAAGCTTTGTACGTACTCGCAACCAGAGAAAGGCTGATACGGAATCTCAGAAGTATAAGTCGAAGCGGAAGTATAATCCAAAGAAAAAGGTTAAGATTCCAACTGGTGCTTGCACCGACAGTGAAGAACCAACAGTCAACGCTAAGAAGCAAGCCATTGTTTGCAATGAAGACAAAGAACAAGAGCCACCTGTTACCCCCTCCGACCCAAATGAAGAAGGACTTTGCTTAGAAAATGAAATCCTTCCTGAACAAACTGATGGTGCTGAGGGAGAAATTGGGAGAGCAAGTGAAGCTGAATCCAGAATTACATCTCGGAAAAGAGGCGGTAGAGGTCCAACAAAAGCAAAAAGACTCCCGTTAAGCAGTCAGGATCGAATTGAAGTTGAGTTCAATGGTATAGGTATACCAATAGGGAAAGGGTCAATGCATTTATCCTCTTTTCTTGGACCGCTTGTGTGGGAACTGGTTCCATACACACTTGATGATTGGAGGAATTTATGTGATGAGTTAAAAGTTGTTTTGTGGCAATCGATTCAGGTATGAGTTAAAAATTGCTTTTGTTGTTTATACATCTGTTTGCAAGTTGCTATATTGCTACGTTGTTACATCACGTATTATAGTTATGGCTGAAAAAAATGTTTGATGCATACATATGGCTGTTGTTTGATTTTAATATCATGTTTTCATGTATTGTTGTAGATTAGATTTAAACTGGAAGAGGATTGGCAAAGAAAGGCTATATTTCAACAAATGGGAGTAATTTGGATAAATTTGAACCAAAAGCTGATAAAGGATTCTTTATTGGTTATTCTAATAGAAGCAAAGAATTTAGAGTTTTTAATTTAAAAACTAATACTATTGAAGAAACTATGCATGTATCTTTTGATGAAAATCTTAAAGATATTGTACAAATAGATGATGAAGAAGATTTTATAAATTTAAATCAATCTAATGAAACTATTAGTGAAATAAATCAACCTAATAAGAGATTTAAAATATCAAAAGATCATCCTATAGAAAATGTTTTAGGAAATATTGAATCTGTAGTAAGAACTAGAAATCAATTAAGTAGTATGAGTAATGTAGCCTTTATATCAACAATTGAACCTAAAAATCCAAAGGAAGTATCGTCTGATGATTCCTGGATTCTTGCTATGCAAGAAGAATTGAATCAATTTACCAGAAATGATGTATGGGAACTTGTTCCTAAACCTGAGGATAAAAGTATAATTAGAACTAAATGGGTTTATAAAAATAAAATGAATGAACTCGGTGAGGTCGTAAGAAATAAAGCTCGTTTAGCCGCGCAAGGTTATTGTCAAGAAGAAGGAATTGACTATGATAAAACCTTTGCCCCCGTAGCAAGATTAGAAGCTATAAGAATTCTACTTGCTTTCGCTAATTATAATAATTTCAAATTGTATCAAATGGATGTTAAAATTGCTTTTCTAAATGGTTTTGTAAAAGAAGATGTTTATGTTGAACAACCTCCACTTTTTGAAGATAATAAATTTCCAAACCATGCATACAAATTAAAGAAAGCTCTATATGGTGTAAAGCAAGATCCTAGAGCCTGGTATGAAAGACTAAGATCTTATTTACTTCAATCTAGTTTTGAAATTGGTAAAGTAGATACAACACTTTTTATTAAAAGAAATAATCAAGATATTCAACTGGTTCAAATATATGTAGATGATATAATCTTTGGATCAACTAATAACATAATGAATAAAGAATTTTCAGATATAATGACTAAATAATTTGAAATGAGTCACATGGGAGAATTAAGTTTCTTCTTAGGGCTTCAAATTGAACAACTAGAAAATGGAATCTTCATAAGTCAAGAAAAATATGCTAAAGCCTTAATCAATAAATTTGGTTTAAGCACCTCTAGTGGGAAACCAACTCCAATGTCAACAAATTTAGGTTTAAGTAAAGAAGATAAATCAAAAGATATTGATCAAACTTTATATAGGGGAATGATTGGTTCGCTACTCTATATAACAGTGAGTCGTCCTGATATTATGCATAGTGTTTGTCTCTGTGCAAGATACCAATCACAACCTAAAGAAACTCACTTAAAAGCTGTTAAAGGAATTTTAAGATATGTAAAATACACTTTAGATTATGGTTTATTTTATTCTAAAAATAATACTTTTGATTTAATATCATATTGTGATGCTGATTATGCTGGTTGTAAATTAGACCAAAAGAGTACAAGTGGAACTTGTCACTTTCTAGGACATTCACTGGTTTCTTGGTTCAGCAAGAAACAAAATACTGTTTCCTTGTCAACAACTGAAGCAGAGTATATATCTGCTGCTCTGGCCTGTTCACAAGTCATACATATGCAACAAACTTTAAAAGATTTTGGAATTAACATAAGTAAATCACGAATGTATTGTGATAATACTAGTGCAATAAATCTATCTAAAAATCCAACTCATCATGCTAGAACTAAAAATATTGATATAAGACATCATTTTCTTAGAGATAATATAACTAAAGAAATAATAACTCTAGATTATATAAATACTGAAAAACAAATTGCAGATATATTAACTAAACCATTAACCGAACAGAATTTTACTAAATTTAGAAGAGAATTAGGTATTTGTTCAAAATCTGAAATATAAAATAATATAATATAATAATCAATAAAAATTCAAAATAAAAATTACACTTTTTTGAAGAATATGTCGACATGCCCCATCTCATGATGTCGACATACCCAACAAAAATTTGAAAATTGAATTTCCCTCCAAAGTTAGTTATTTGGTTATTTATCTATTTATTTCGTTTTCTCTCCTCTTTCTTCACTATATTCTCTGTAAATAACTTCTGAAACAATAAAATAATGGCCTCCTCTTCTACTAATGAACCCACTTCACCCACATCTCCTCATTCTGGTCCATTTCAACGAACTACGCACGCTCGAGTGATCAAATTGCAAGAGAAGATGAAAGATATCCTTCAATTGATGACTGAAATTCAAGTAAGTCAACTTAGGATGGCTAGAGAACAACAAAGGCAAGGGAATATTATTAGGAATGTACAAAAATTCCTTATGGATAACCGTACAAATCCTATTATGAAGACTCTTCACAAGCCATGGAATCCGAGGAAGAAGAACCTATGGAAGAACCACAAGAAAACCAAGAGGAAGATCAACCTTTACCTCAACCCGAAGTCCCTATGAATACGGACGAGAGCGTTATTTGCGTTGGTGAGATCCTGTTGATAATAATGGAATCATAATTGAACAACATGTAAACTTTTGTCTCCACTACCCCGATTGTTCGATTCTTAAGTCTCCTATAGTTAAGGATCGCCATTAAAGCATACTTTCATTTTATTCTTTGTTTTAAATTGTTTTGTTTGTTCGTGTTTATGTATGTTCTTATATATGTTGTAATAACAAAAATGTGTTCACTTATACTCATTGTTTCATGCTTGTTCTATACATATTATTTGTTCATACTAATCATTCTTGAATTCTTAAGTAGTTAATAGTTTTTGTTGATGACAAAGGGGGAGAAAGTTATAAAAATATATGTGCTTGGTGTAAGAGGGAGTCATGGAGTAAGGGGGAGTTGTAGTTTTAAGAAGAAGTCACGGAGTAAGGGGGAGTTAAGTGGGAGTTATGGTATGGTAAGAATATTTCATAAATAAAGGTTGTCATTATCAAAAAGGGGGAGAATGTTAGGAACTGAGTTGATGATGTTTTGATGACAACAATCTTATATAGTTATTATACTTTACTTTATAAAATATATACTAACATTTCCATATAGATAGATATATATATATATATATATATATATGTATATAGGAAGTATATGCAGGTATCATCGAAGACTGATCAGTATAAACACTCAAGCATTAAGATGATGATTAGAGATTCAAGACTCTAGAGAATCAAGATTTCAAGATCTCAAGATAAGTGTCTAGTATTTTGTTAAAACTTCATAATAGCACTCTCATCTTTCTTCCAATTTTCTTTTGGGATGGAACCCAATTTCTATCGAAACCAGTGGCTTACAAACCCACGACAAGTAGCTTACAAACCTATGACAAGTGGCTTACAAACCCACGAAAATCAAAATCATTTAAACTACTTTGTACAAGTTCTCGAGTCCTATGAAGGAGCTCTGTAGGAAGGTTCTTGCAATTTCAGTTTGAATAGATTTTTCAAAATGTTTTTAAATCTGTTTTCAAATTGTTTTAGCTTTCAAAATCATGTTTTCAAAAATATTTTCAAACTTTGTTGCCTTGAAATATTCCTTTATTCTGATTTTAAAAAAACTTCTATTTTTAAAAACATCAAAACTTATTCTGATTTTAAATATTACTTATATAATTGACGGTCTATATCAATTATATATATATATATAAAATAATGTTTTATATTCATTCTCGATCTCAAAATATTGTTTAAACACTTTGCTTCAGAGAAGTTTCAACTTGTTTTAAATTCAATTGTCTTTACAAAACAACATCTCTATAATTTTGAACTAAGGGATGTCGACATAAAGGGATACCCCATGTCGATATGGTGACAGTTGGATTCAAAATTCAATTTTCAAAAGAAGTGTCCATTAGTTCGAAAACCTTTTGCCAATGGTTATGACTGTTGTGCATCTATATAAAGGCTTCCAAAACGAATTTATTTAACAACTACTTTCTTATTTTCTTCACTCTTTCTTCTCCACCATTCTATATCCATAAAACTTCATATTTTCAAGATCGTTCCATCATTCTTCCAAATTCTCAATAGTAAATCATTTAGATACTCTCTCTATTTGATTCTCCATCATTCTACTAAAGATCATAGTGCTATTTAGAGTTATAGGATTAATTCATATTCAAAAAGTCCGTAGAGTCTATCTATTCAAAAGGATTGTTATTAAGAAGTATTAGGGTGATCTTGTGTCCCGTAAATCAAGAGAGTTTACCCCAGACTCGGAGATAGGAGGGTTCCTCAAGGCCTTAAAATTGAGGGTTGTAATTTGGATATTGGCTTATAAAAATCTGTACAAGGATATTGCCTTGGTGCAGGACTGGATGTAGGAGGATTCCGAACCAGTATAAATTGCGGTGTGTTCTTTCCTTTTACTTGCTTTACTTTACTATTTGCATTTGTTATATGTTCTGTGACCATTCCGTGTTAGAATTCTGTTTAGATTTGTGTTTAAAGTTTTAATTTAGTCATATAGTTCATATATTCTTTAACACACTATTCACCCCCCCTCTAGTGTTATTTCTGCCTTAAGATCCTTAATTTGCATCCCTAACACAAGTATCGCAGTGTCGAGAGGAAACAGCAGAAATGAAGAGTATGCTGCAGGTTCTGATGAACCAGAAGGTAAACTATTAAAAGTAATTTATATATGTAAAATAAAAAATTCAAAGAGCCATATAATTTAAAATACTAAAACGAACAAATTTATTCTCTCTCACAAACTTATTATATGTTCTCTGCCATTTTAAGTATGGTCATTTTAATTTTAGCAACTCAATTTTATTTTTTTCACTTGCTGGTTTCGGTAGCCATATTAATTTCATCCCATCATTTATAGCTGTAAAATACATTAACTGATCAAAGTCCATTTAGTAGTTTTCGATAGTCAATTAAATGCCTACATTACATTTAATTAAGTGCTTTTAAGATTAAAATATCCTGATATTAGAGCTTTGCTGCAGGGTGTAGAAAGTTCGAAAAGGAGAACATCTGAATTGGTAAAAATAATAATTATATTACTCAAGAAACAACATTTAGATTTTAATATTTGATCTAGTGATTGCTAGTTTTTGGTTAAATAATTGCAGAGCAATGACGATGTATTTTCGATGTTGAATTGGGATGGAAACTGTGAAGTTGTTGCCAATGGGAGGGTGCTGTCCAGGGACCCAACTGCGGTTGTCAATGGCATTCATCTTGGACCAAATGCTATGAGCATTATTGTAGATATCGTGGACAAACCAGATACTTATTTATGGAGGCCTACACCTAAAATGACAGTATTAGCAGACGTTGTGAATAAGGTAGTAGCTTGGCCATCAACTTGCGTTAAGATGGCGCTGCGAGTAAATTTGAACGACGTCAGTACGGTTAATTTTACATTTCTCATACTAAACTGTTGAATTACACTTCTCATTGAAACATACTAAAGTTTTAGTTTTAGTTTTTAGATATTAGTACCCCAAATTAATCCATTTGTGTATTTATTTGTTTGTTAAAATCTTAATAAAAATTTGAATAATATTTTTATATTAACAGCACTATCCACGATATTATGGTTGGAATTACACTTCTCATTTTATAACCTGTGAATGAATTGCTAAGTAATTTGCTAAGTAGAAATTTATTTGTTTGTTAAAATAAACTATCTTTATATTTATTTGTTTGTTAAAATCACACTTCTCATTTTATAACCTGTGAATGATTTGCTAAGTAATTTGCTAAGTAGAAATTTATTTGTTTGTTAAAATAAACCATCTTTATATTTATTTGTTTGTTAAAATTACACTTCTCATTTTTAGAGTAACAGCATTGCCCAAGACGACAAATGCGAGATTTATGGTTGGAATGAGGGCGAAGGGGTAGTTGTCGAAGGAAGAGTCTACTCCAGAGAGCCACAATATGTTGTTAATGGTATTCCACTCGGTCCGTCTGTCGTTGTGATTTCGATCGACAAAGTAATAAATAAAGATGCTTATTTTTGGCAATCCACATGTGATATGTCGTGCATTGGAGACGCAGTTGGTAGGAAAGTAGCATGACCAAAATCAAAAGTTGAAGTTGATAAAGAAAATGTAAATGACAGTGTAAATTATGCAATTTCTCCCATGAAATCTACACCCGTGGTCATGAAGAAATCAGAGCATGTAAGTATTAATTTTCAAAATTGAATAAATTACCTGTGTATGAAAGTTTATTTATTATGTGTACGCATATATTCTGCATAATAATCTCTTTTTTTCCAGCCAATTGCAATGTGGACAAAAGATAGCAAATGCCGGTTGATCGATTTGGGTGGCACAAATGTAGTAGCTGAAGGAACTGTTGCATCAACTGATCCGATAACGCTGGTCCATTTTCGTCCATTGGGACTTAATGCTGTAAAAGTTTGGGTTGATATTGTGAGAGATGCAAATGCAGAGCTATGGAGACCAACATCGGCGTTGACGTGCATGGAAGATGCACTTGGCGTTCCCATAGTTTGGCCAGTAGAAAAAGTCATTCTAAAAACAAACTGAAAGGTATATAACTTGTTCATCATAAATGTTTTCAAACTTTGATTCTAATACCCTGACAATATTCCTAGATAATTGACTATAAAAATTAGTTATATTACTCAATAAATATTGGTGTAGAGCTAGAAAGTGATTGAATTGGTGATTGAATGTTGTCAGCTTGGCTGAGGTTGTTGATGGAGTTAGGCTAAAATTCAGTGAGGGGGGTTACGGTTTAGGTCAAACAGTGGCAGGACTGTCAACTTGTCTTTAATTTTGACTTGGCATGCTGTGGATTTTTTTCTATAGTATGAATGGGAAGGGGTTGTTGCAAGGCAGTTGATGGAAACTGTGTTGAAGTAGGGAAGTGATGCTTGTAGTAGACAGAACTATAATGACCGAGGTTGTTTGAACTGAAGCAGTTTGAAGGTGGAACAGTTCAAGTGAAGGTGAAGTTTTTAGAAGTAAGGGTGATATTGGTGGTAGGTTGTTTAAGGGATAGGGAGGGTTTATTGTTTGTGATTGAGGAAGGAATGATTTTGACTTGGTGTTGGAGTGGCAGTTTGAGGAAGTTGTGATGATGGTTGTTATCAGGTTTGGGTGAGGTTATAGGGAGGAGGAAGTGTTGGCAGTGATGATCCAGAAGTCGGGGAACTATCGGGGATGTTAGCAGTTTTGTGGTGGAGTTTTGGTGAAGTTGAGATGGTGGATAGTTTGGCTATTGTTGGATTTGGATATGTTGTGGAGTTAGAGTTTGTATTCAAGGATTTGGTATTGATATATTGGCAGTGTGTTGTTTGAATGTAGGGTGGTATATGAAGCAAGTGTTAAAGAGGAGTGACTGGAAGATTGAAGGGGAGTTTGCTGAGTGGTCGAAGTGTGGGGATGATTGAAGTGTGGTCGAAGTGCATTTGGACCGAACTATAGAGATATGCAATACACGAAAGGTTAGGTTGCAGTAGGTCTGTTGAGTGATCAGAGGAGTTACGGTTAGGTTTAAGAAGCACGGTAGTTCGATTGTACCAGTGATGAAGAACAGGGAAGATGGACGAGTTGTTTGGCAGGTTCGAATTTTTTTTTTGGTTGTGTTGTGGGACGAGTTGTGGGTATGGTCGGAAGTTTGTATCAAATCTGATTGTGAGGAAGTTTTGGTGGAGAAGTTGACCGTGTTGTGTTAGAAGTTAGTGTGAACAAGTAGTGTACAGGCAAAGGGAATGAAGGAATGAAATGGGGATGTTATCAAGTGAACTTGCTGTTTTGAATGGAGTGTATGGTTGAAGAGGATGGTTGTCGTATGCCAAGTCTAGTGCACTGACTTCACAAATATGATGTAAAAGTTATTGGACGATTACAATGTGCTCACATCAGTGGTTAATACACAGAGGCATATTTGTTTGAAGTATTATAGTCTAAGGACTTCTATATTTGTCCATTTTTGATCTTTCATACATTCACCTCACAAATATTTAGTAACATGATTATTATTGTTTATAGGTAGATAAACATTTGTGAAGAATTCAAGCAGCAACACTGCTTTTTGGTATGGTAGCAGCACATGTATGTAGTTAGGTTGATTAAAACTGTTATGAAACTAGTATGTATGGTAGCAGCACTAATTTAGCTGCATGTACTATTATGAAACTGTTTATGGTAGTTTGGTTGTGTAAACGTATGGTTAACCTTTTGTCTTGACACTAATGTTATGATATAGTGGTGATTATTAATTGCTTTTGTTTGTGTTATTGTGGTTCATTGAATGTGTTATTTTTGAATGTGTATGTGTTTATATATTACGTTATTGTATAAGTTTTGAAGTACTTGAATTGGAGGCGAAATCAGATGTAGTCGTGGAACAGCAGGTAATAAAATCAAATATGATGGCGGAGAAAAAATGCCACCAAAAATATATTTTTTGTAGCGTTTAAAAAGCGCTACAGAATCAGCAATCATAGTAACTCAAATAATCTCTGTGGCGTTCAAAAAATGCTGCAAAAAATAATAATAAGTGCAACAAAAAAATAAGTTAGTAAACGGCACCTTTTGGTGGCGTTTCTTAAACGCTGTAAAAAAGATCTCTAGTAACGTTTAAAAAATGCTGCCAAAAATTCATTTATAGTGGCGTCAAAATAAATGCAACAAAAAATCATGGATTTTTAGTCGCATGTTTTCTAGCGGCATTTATCAAAATGCCACCAAAACTTTTTGTAGGTTTTTTGAGCGCCACTAAAAATCAAATTTCTTGTAGTGTTCGAACGAATTTACATATTCGAAGTAAAGACATGGATATGATTTGGAAGATGGAATGTATGGGCTACTGGTCACTGATCCTCGGGGGAAATTTCCCATATCATATTATGTGGCAGTAGTTCTTTATTTAAGATCTTCGATGCAAGGACTTCTCGCTACTAATCCTAGGGATGATTCTCGGCAGTATGTGGTAGGAGAGTGCCTTCGGTTTGTCCTGTTCCTGGAGAACTTGTATGGACGAATGTTTGACGTTGCATCTCTAGTTCCATAAATTGACCTCTATGAATCATCTGTTTGGTGACGAAGAAGCAACTTCTCTTAGCTTAACACCCTGTCCTAAGATGCATGATCTCAGTAGTTTTACATTTGTAGAAATCAGTTGTGTGAGTATGGAATGGCAATGTGGCATTCAAAGTGGAATGTGTTATGTGAAAGGTAATTGCTACCTCAGACTTCATCATCGCCGCAAGGCTATATGGTTCATCGCAACTATTAGGGTATGGTCATCACCTCTCTAGATTACTCTCTATATATCGAGTATGTGATGTATCCTATGGGACCCCAGATAGGTCGGTTACGACCGAGGTGATGTCATATTCAGTTCTATCCAGGCCATGTGCGAGTGTCATATAGGGATAGGCTGGTCTTGCCGGATGAGGATGATTGTTTGTATATCCTCGGTACATTCCTCTAGAGATGTACTATATAGAAGGTAGCCCCTTACCTGCCTTTGTACGGAATCCATTCTTTGAACGATCCCTGTAAGAGTTTTTTTATAGAGTCCAACATATCCGGAATTCAAGCATGTTAATAGCTTTTGGTCCAATCATTACATTGATGCACTCTACTAAAAAAATTTTTGCTACAAATATGTTCAAATCTTTAATGTGAACATATGATGAGAGCTTTTAGTACTATTATTATATTGAATCAATATGCAATCTGTATTTATTTCTGAAGTTCAGAGTGAGAATATTCATATTTGATACTATAATAATGTTATACATAATTTCCTATGAATATTCGGATTATTCTAAAATTATTATTATTTTCTAACTGCATATTTTTTGTGCTTTGTTAAAAACAAAAAATTAATGAAGACGTCTCAAATGTTGTGTACTCTTCTTCGGGTTTTTTTTTCCTGCATTATTGCATGCTTCAAAGCTTCAAAGCTTCTTAACTTCTTTCCTTTTACTTCAACATCAAATTCTGACCTGCCTTTGGTGCTACAGTATACAAGTTGCCAAACACCTCCTTCTTTATCTATTATTAATAATGAAGCACTATTGTTCAATAATATTTTTTCATTAGCATTATATTAAAATTCGTATATATTTGGATATAGCCTATGCAACTATATATTATACTACAACTACACTAGTATTGTATTATAACTAATTAACTTATTAATTTAAAGGAAATTAAATAGAAAATCTTTAAATGATTTGTTAGGTGATAATAATTACAAGGAGTTGTAACAATGAGAAAATTATTTTAATATAAAATAACATGTTATTTTAAATATTCCTGGTTAATATGTTTTGGGAAAGGATACAGATACATCTTGTAACGACCCAGGATTTTTATTAATTAAAATTTGAATATTTAATTAATTTTAAATATTAATAATTGAAATTTATTAGTCGAATAAATTTTATTTTGAATAATGGATTTAATTGAATAATTAAATCGATAATTTAATATGTTAAATTATGGAAATAATTGAAAATTGGGTTAAATATGATTGAAAATGATTTGGGAAATTTTATTTTATCATATTGAAGTTAGAATGATATTTTAGAACTTTTAAAATCGAATTAAAAGTTAATTTGTGAAAATTGAATATTTAATCGACTAGTGAAAATAGTCAATTTTTGAACAGTCTCAGAATTGAACGAAACCAGTTCCATTGGATCCGTAATAGTTAGTTATTACCGGATTTCAATTTTCGTGTCAATCAGAGTTATCGTTTGATCGTGGCAGCTCGAAACGCATCGAATTGTTTTTAATATTAATTTGGCGAGTTAAAATAGCCATTTTTCAAACTGTCTCGGATTTCGACGAAACTAGTTTCATCGGATCCGTAATGTGATATTATTGTATGGTTTCAAATTTTGTGTCAATTGGATTTACCGTTTGTCCGGTACGAATTAAAACGCCTAGAAAATCATTTGAATCGGTTTAATTTAAATCGAACGTTTGTTGCCATAACTTGCACAGATGTCCAAATTAGCTTCCGAAACCTGTTCCATTGTGTCCGGAACGCGAGATAAACCCTAGGAACGTCAGTTTCGGCGCGTAAATCGGAGTTTGGAAAATCGAAATGAATAGTGTCGATCGATTTTCCTATAAATAGACCAATAACCCTCACAAAAAAAAAAAATATCTCTAAACCCTAACGTAGCCGCCACCTTCAAATGGAAGGCCAGAAATTCACGAACTTCTCCTCCTCTTTTCTCTTCATCCATCAACATTTACAAGAATCTTATAACTAGAAGATTGTAGAGCACACAGAGATCTACCAATCCGACGGTTGTGATTGGAAACGGAGCTGTAGATCGATGGGAATTTGGGCTTAAAGGTTGATTATTGCGCACATGTTTTCTCGTGCAATAGAGAGCCGAGCTTCATGGGGATGGAGCCGAGTGTAGAGCATGTGGGAGGCGTTCGAATGAGGGTAGTGTGATGAAGTTTACTCGAGCGAGGAGGTTGCAATATAAAACCCTAATTGTTTGAGTTGGGTTCGGCCATGTTGTTGCCTGTACGCGCGTGAATGAAGTGGGAGAGGAGAAGGAACGCACGGAAGTGATCAGGTTGGTTGAGATCCAGTGGCTGAGGATTGTTGTAGTTTAAAATTTTAATAAAAATGTGTAAATTTGTGTATGTAAAAATCGTGCAATCTTTGAAAAATCATAACTTTTTCATACGAGGTCGAAAACGCGCGAAACAAGAAGCGTTGGAATCGTATGGACAAGCACTACGCGATGCAATTGGATTGGAGTCGTTTGGAGTTAGTGAGAATTTCGGGTAAAATTAAACGTCCGTTTAATTTTATTCGAAATAAATCGCTAAAACGAAATTGAAATCAAGGTGGGAACTTCTCACTCAATCGAATCAGTTTCGATTTTATTTTAAATAGTTATATTTAAAATATTTGAATGCATGTTTGAATGATGATTGTTATCTATTGATTGTTAAAATAGACATTATGCGCCGTTAGTAAGCGGATGTTATTTATTAAAAACATATACCGCGAATATTTCATAAACAGTGAAATTGGTATTATATATAATATCAATAGATATATATATTGGCATATGTATATATTGCAATTGTTGATTCCCCGCATTTTTTTAGCGGATGAGACCCTATTGCGCCGTTATTAAGCGGATAATATTTTAAATCCCATATACCGCGATAATTTCGTACTGGAGCGAAATTGGTATTGTGCTAATGTTTGTGGATGCAGGAAAACAGGTTGGAGGGATCCAACTGGATTCCTCAACAATTTTTAATTGATTTCAGATATTTTGATATTTGATGGATTATCATATCGATATATGATATCATTGTAGTCGTGAATGACTATTTGGTGTGTAGCATCATTGAACCAAATTTTGGGATTTTAAAATGATTTTAAAGTGATTTTTGAAAGTATACGTTTATAAAATATTTTTGGAAATTGATTTATTTTAAATAAATAAACGATATAATTTTTAATGTTATAAAGATTATGATTTTTGAGAAATATAGTTAAAAGCTGATTTTTGAAAATATGGGATTAATGACTTTATAAAATAGCTTAAATTGGAATTTCTGGATTTATTGTGAAAAGTTTAGATATAGGATTTATAAAATTTAATTATTTTATAAATCAAAATGATGAAATTATAAAGGAGTATAAAGACGTTTTAAAGAATGATATAAATTGATTTATATTAAAAGATTTATAAATGGATATTTATAAATTGAAATATTGAAATTATAAAACAAGCTTTTATAAGTGCTAGAATGAATTGTAAATGAATTTCATTGATGAATGAAATTTATAAAATTTTATACGGTGAAGTTATAAATGGAATTTTATAAGCAGTAGGTTTATAGAATTTATTAAGTTATTAAAATAATGATTTTGGATAAATGAATGAATCTTATAAGTTATAAGATTTATAATTTGGGAAGTTACAAAGAACGATTTTGTAAAATAATCGTTTTATAAGCATTTGACTTATAATATGAATTTTTAGTATATCATTGAGATATGAAATTGAATAGGTTAATAAATGGAATTTATAAACATTGTTTTATAAATTCGCAAACGACTTATTTTGATAAGTTAATTTTTATAACTTACTTATGGAGTTATATTCACGTTTTTAGACAGTGAATAATCCTTTAAATTATAAAGAATAGAATTGATGAAATTTGTTAACAAAGTTTATTCACGTTTTTGAATAGTGGATAATATGTTAAAGGAATTGTTTTGAATGTGATGTTTTAAATAGAATTAAAACGATCTAACGATGTTTTAAATGTGTTGAGATTCGAAATCATAGATTTCAACATTTATTGTTGAAATAGACATTTTCGAGAAATAGAAGGAAATGATGGACTATAACACTGTTGTTATAGTAAAGGATTTCCGAAAGAAAATGTTTTGTATAGTATTGGGATTTATATATCTATTTTAATTTCGAATCCCTATACTAGTGATTTTGGGTTGTCGTAACGATGTTTTACGTAACATTCGTTTTGGCCCAAATAATTATGTTAAAGAGAATGATTTCCTTAAAGAATGAAATATATACTTAATCTCGATTTAAGTATATTGAATATTTTCCAAAGGTTGAAAATAAATAAATTTGTGAATTACTTATTGAATAAGTATGGAAATGTTTTTCCAATGTGAAATGAAACGTTTTGAGGATTTATCTTTTTGAAGATAAATTGAAATTAATAATTGAAATCGTATACGCATGGATATTTTGAAATATAAATTCATTATGGAATTTATATGTGAAAGTGGAATTTGTATGAAAATAAATATTGATTTATTTTTGAAGTATAGAAATTGTATATCTTGTAAAGATATTTTGGAAAATAAATAATTTGGAAAATTATTTGGAATCTGGTGATGTTGTGCATATCCATTGATAGTTCAATAATCGACTATCAATATTTCCCTTTGAATGGGTATTGGTTGTGATTTGTTTGATTTTGAATGCCACACTTATTTTTGAATAAGCGCTCACTATTCGGGTTAACCGGGAAAGGACCATGGGGTCGTATAACCCATTCCGAATATGTGATACGTCGTTGTGAATTGCATTTGAAGATCGGTGTTGAAGACCGGATATTTGTGAGAGCGATAGGATGACCTGTCGATTGACTCTGCACCGAGTTGCTCCGGTATAGAGTTCTCCATATGTGATGGGGAATCCGATCAGGATTGTGGATATCCGGATTGCAAGGACTTCTTTGTAAGTGCCTTCGGTTTTGTTCGAGCCCGGAACAGACTTGTATGGATTGTATGCCTGACATTACAAGTTGAGATATAAAGCCGATTTCTTTCAAATATATTTCTGTTGGTGGCGGAGAATTTATTCTTTTAGCTTAACACCCTTCTCTGAGACGTACGAGCTCAGAGGTTATATAGTTGAAGGTTATCAGCGATATATTCCCAATTTGGTAATGTGACATGCTGAGTGTTGCTGTGAAATGATCATTGTGTTGATTATTTATGATAGGATCGTTTATTTGATCGTCTATCTTGGTGATCATTTCTATGATCATTTGTTGACCCAAAACACGGCTTTTGTATAAAGTATGTTTTTGTGGACGTGACTTCGTCGAGCCTCACACCCCGGAAATGGTCAAAACAGGAAAGATGCAGCAAGGTTATGAGGGGTAGCGCCCTTTAGGATATGTGCATTTCCTTCTGGAAAAGGGTGGTATCATGGTATGGAGCCCAGATACTTACTCATGTTGAAACACTTTATTATTATGATTGTGTGAATTGATTAGAGAGCTCTCGGATAAAGGTCCCAAAGGACCGGGGGATGGCATATTCGGTCAGTTGTTACTCAGTTAGGGGTAACCCGGCCTTGTGTTGGTAGAGATCCGATTTGGTTCTCGGGGATGTCCATCCAGAGGCATTCTCATGTGGCAATGGGAAGTTCCTTGGCCTGATCATTCGTTGGAAATCCAAAGAAACAATACGATCTTGTACGGTATTAGTTGTAGAAACTATCATTCACTTATGGTGGCGCCCTACTATTTGGGTGGTAGCTATAGTAGGCATAGTTCGGAATGTCTATGTTGGCTAAGATTTATATCTTTATTTTCGAAATAATTTCCTACCCTATGCACTAGTAATAATATCAAATGTTATTTTAAATGCGTATCAAGCATCTTTGACTATCATAAGGAGAAATCTCCTCCGATTCTGCGTTTGCATGTGTGTGTGTGCGGGAGGCCTTATGGTAGTCTCATTTTAAAAAAAACATTGCGAATTGAATTTAAAAATATTCCTCTATTTTGATTTTTAAAGTTAAATAAACTGTTTTGAGTTCTCACACCAGTCACATGACTGACTCGGAGTTTATTGTTTTCCTTCCTAAACTCTGGGTGCCCACCAATTTTCCACACGGGCAGTCAAGAGTTAGGTTTATCAGGATATTCTGGATATTCAGGAGTTGCTGGAGGCAAGCTGGATGGCATGGCGTATTACTAGTATATAGTATTTCTTTTCCGCTGTTTGATGTTGTATGATACTGTACACTCTGATAATGATGTGATGTAATGTAATGTAATAACCGATATAGTTCTTTGTTTAAAGATTATTCATTTATTATTATATGTTGTTCCGCTGCGATTGTGAGATTCTGATGTTGTTCTGTTGTTCTATTTTCTTTTCTCTCTATTTTCTATCTTTTTATCTCTTCTTCTCTCTCTTTCTCTTTCTTTAATAAAACCCTCAGTGTTCGGTTTTCCGGCATCTGATTGATCGGCATTCGACACAGTGGACGTATTGATGTCGATTTTCGGAGGTCGAAGAATCGGGTCCTGACACATCTGGTGAGACCATAGTACATAATGCTCTCCTAATATTAAGCAATTTATTACTCATGATCGTTGAAGGCGGCAAGGGCTTATGTACTAATAGTTATTAGATAACCATGGAAGGACTCATATTAGAGTTTTCTGTTGGGTAATAACAACAAGGCCAAACGGGAATCTAAAAGCGATTATATTTCACAATTCTCTCTACTTAAAAATACCATCAAACTTCAATATGGAAATTCCACTTTGATTGTAGTTAAATCATGGGATGACGTTCATTAAACGAGTATAATTGGATCTGAATGGAAGCATTGGAAGTGAAACACTATTCGGTATAGTATTCGTCCCATCGGTTGTACGATGTTAGTGCCATGGCCAATTATACTCAACTCCAAGTAAAAATCTTTGGCCACTGTTGTATGGTTAATAATAAATGTTATTGTTGAACCAAGGACTTTGTTTATGGACTAATCAATTTAAATAACGAAGATATTGGAATTTTTAATAAAACCAAATTCCATAAGTCCTAATGTAGTATAGTGTTGACGGAGAGAATTGGTGTATACAACCGTTATTAAATGGTGCCTCTTAAGAAAATAATTGTGATTTTACTGAAAAGGTCTGTATGCGATGAATTTGGTCAAACTATCACATCACTAGCTAAGACGATATGTGAACATTGATATTTGAAGTGTTTAATGTTAATTGCTGACTAAGTTTACACCTTTGAGTCACATGACCGTATTTGTAAATTCTTTAAAAAATCACATTATTTAATTCATTTATAAAATATCATGAATTAATTGGTATTTGTGAAACATTTATTATTATTTAATTCATTTTATGTTTTGGTTAGTATTAATTATTTTTATGTATATATGAAAGTTATATGTGCGTATCGATATACGATGTCAGTATGTATCTAAACAAGTTTCAAATATACTTAATTGCTTAATAAGCTTTTGAAAATAATTATCCATGTAATAGAATGATGTGGCATGCCATGCTAGACATAAGAATGAAAATGAATGAGAGTTGATTGAAAATTAATTGAGAAATAAAAGTGAAAGTTTTAAAGAGAGAATAAGAAATATTTTATTCCCTCATTGAAACAAATCCTCTCATTCAAATAAAAATAGCAAATGAAATAAACATAAGTGGTTCATCCATCTCGTGCGAAAATTGGGTGTGGATCTTGGAGATCCGAGGAGAAATCTTAAGTTAAGGTGTAACTTATTGGCTTGAACAATAAGGAAACGTTTCTTTTCATGTTTATATTTTGTAGTATCTCTTTGTAACGATTATATATGTATGTATGTATGCATATATATTATTGTCTCACTATGATTCATATTTTGATATCGTTAAACAACTAATTAGATGATGTGATGTGATGTGATGTTAAATACTTTGACTACCACCCGAGTTAATTAAATTATAATTATTATAAATTATTATATTAATTAATATTTATGACATATTAATTATAATATTATATTTCATTTATGTTGATCAGTATTGAAAATTGTTTATAAAAGCTTTATACACATATCGTTATATGATATCAATGTACATTTAAATTTAATTTAAATGTAAATCATTTGATCGAGTTTGAAGTGGCATGGAGACCCATATATGATACTTATGTGGCCAGATAGACTTGAGAATATTGGGGGTAATTTTGATATTGGAGTAATTTAAATCAATAGAAAAAGAGTGGATCCGGATCCACATTTCACTATCTACTTTCTCTATTATTTAAACTCCTTTACCCTTTCACACTTTGTTTTTGGCTTTTGCTCTCCCATCACCTCAAGGTCTGGTTGAAAATACCTACCTCTTCCTCCTCCACCATCTTTAGATTTAAACAGAAATTCAATTCAAATAGTGCAAAGGAGCGCAAATCTTTCAGATAGGTAGCGCTTTTTCGAAGAGATTTGATTCAGATCCAAAGGAGTTAAATAGGTTCAACATTCAAGGTGCAACTATTGGACTACAGTTAATGTAATATTCCAATTTACATGCGCACACATACATATATAGATACACACACACTCACACTATGGTCAAGGTAATATTTAAATTTACAAGCGCACATACACACACGTACATGCATGCATACATACATATGTGTATGTGTATCATTTATTCATATTTATATATAGTTAGATTAGACGTACATCATGAATCTTTATACATACACACACACACACTCTTCTAAAAATGAAAATATAAATGTATTATGATTAATATACATATATGCTTTTAGCTATAGAAGAAAAATAAAAAAATTAGAATAGAAAATTAATTAAAAATATATCAACTTTAGTGTTTATATTATGTGATATTAATAAGGGTTTTTCGAAATAAAAAGTATTTAAAAAATTTCAAACAAAAATTGATTTTTAAATTATAGAAACATATGTATGTAACATACGCAAATTCGTTATCAAATTAAATACATGTTAGTAATTCAAAAAGAAATTGTGCGTAAATATATTTATTAAAATACAAATATATATAAATATATTTATTTTACAAACATAATATATTAATTCCTTCTGATAATTATATATATATATTTATTTATTTATTTATTTTAAAAAAATTACATGTGGTGCAAAAGTTAATTTTTCAAAAATAAATAAATTATATATATAATTTCAATTTCGAAATTTATTTTAAATACAAATACAAATGTTAAGCCTGTGAGGATTTAATTAAAAAATTATTCTGTCAAAAATTGTTTGGCTGAAATTATATGTATATATATATATTTATTTATATGCTTAGTTCTATCATTTTATATTATAAATGTTTATAAATATTAATTTTAATATATATGTATATATTTACATTTAAAATAATTTGTTTTTATTATATACATTACTAAAATATAAATAGTTTAGATTGAAATTAAAAGATATTTAAATCTAGACCTAGTCTTGAATTTTTAAATTTAAAATTTGAATTTGAATTTTAACCATTAATATATATATATATATATATATTACTTTATGTACATATAATTATGTATATATAATAATATTCCTTTAAAATAATATATATATTAATTCAAATATGAACATTATTTTATATGTCAACCTGATGTATGTACGTATGTAGATACATATATTAGACAACACCAATGTATATGGAGCGGCTGACATATCCATTATGGTGTAAATCCTAGGACTTATATATGGTTTTGTCAGACCATGCACACTGTGTATGTTGCACATGCATGTGCATGTACATATGTATATGATATGCATGTACACATTATATAATACAAATATTATATCAAACCAAACTTTTATCAACAAATAAAATAAAATAATGATTTTATTGAAAATTTAGTTATATCAAATATAAATCAGTCTAGACTCCATGGGTCCACTAAGATCCAAATGGTAAAAAAAAATTAAAATTCACTCATTTAACCCATTGTGTGCTAGCCCAGACCCAACCATTGTATCAGAGCCTAATAGCATATGCGGTTTAAATGAGCAGTATTAAGGCTGACATGTTAGGGGCTACCCGTTTAGTAGGGTGTCTAGAAAAGTAGTGTCTGAGGTTGATGTGGATAATCAAGTACTATGTCCTACTTGGCTACTGGCTTGGCTTGAAAGGATCAGGTAAGACCAAAGGTTATCCTTAATACAAAGGTCCAAATTGATTTAGGCCTTGGGCTAATTTTCTATATCATTTTTAAAACTAAAATAAATTTAAAATAAATAAAAATAATGTTTTAATTTTAAAAAGTTAAGTTTAATATATGTAATGATTTTATAAATGTTATAAAATAGTTTTTATCCTCTATTATTTATATACTAATAGATTACTTGCATACTCCTTAGGTGTTGATATTCCACAAGCTAAGAATGTTATGTGTAGTACTATTAATATACTGAATAGACGAGGTACGATATATGTACTATTTGGTGATATTCTTCAAGATGCATACATTTATACTTAGGCTATTGCGAAATTGTAGGTATGAGTGAATAATCTCTTCCAATTTGTTGATATTCCTTAAAGTCGAAACGAGATTATGACAAAACCACACGTTAGGGGTTGTATATGATACAATCGATAATGTGTTATCCATCGCTTGCAGGCCTATGATTTATTGATACTCCTTAAGGTTGGAATCCCAAGGAAAGCGAGTTCTAACACCCACTATAGAAGTCGAAAGACTTCCATGTTTCGTTTTAGGGTTTTGAGAAACATAAAATTATAGTGGGAGCTTTATTAGAAAAATGCAGTTGTAACGTTTAACCTTTCTAATATTTTAAGAACATTGCTATGTATAAATTAAACTAATCTACTTTGATTAATTTGTGTAATTAATATAATTGACAAAACGTTTATCAGTTAGAATATACCAACGAACTAAATTAAGATTGACAAATAGAAATATAGAATATTCTTACCAATAAATTATTTCATTTTTACCCACATAAGTACCTAATTATACAACCATTACATATGTTCGTAACTTGTTCACTTACATGTTTATTTGCCCAAGACTGTGTATTTTCTTCTATGAATTTCGACCTCTAAAGGAATATAATAATATGTATATTTGATCCACATATGATCACATATAAGTGTTGTATGGTGAACAATCACAATTCATAATGTATAAAACATTGATGAAATTAGTTCATTCGAAATAAGTAAGTAAACTATAAAGTATAGTGTGCGATCGTGTATTCAATACGATTGATTAATTATGATCTTGTTGTGTTAGATGTAGCACTTGACTGGTAACTATAGAATGGACCTAAGAACTCAATCACTAACTGAAATGTAAGTGTAACGACCCGAAATTTTCGATCCCGAAAATTCCAGATAGTCATGAAAAATAAGAAAGAGATAGAAGAAGAAGAACAGAAAACACCAAACATCTCACATTCGCAGCGGATAAGATATAATAAGAAATAATAACAGTTTACAAAAGAATACTATATCTGTCGATTACATTTAATATACATCAGAGTTTTCACATTATATACAGTCATTGAATATACAATTATCATGTCATATGATATACAATAATTGTAATAGGGCGAAAGTACCCCATACGTTCTTGCCATCCAGCTCTACTACTGAGTTCCAGAACGTACCTACCTGAAAATCTGTAATACTCGGTCTGACCCGAGCATTACACAAAAGTAACACCCGGGTCAGGCTGGAAACCAGCGTGAGTAATCTCATAAAATTTGACATACTAAATTCAAACCATCAACAAAACCCGGGTAACTCGTACCTCCCTACGAGTTCATTACTTGTTATGCCCATCTCTTATTTCCACACCCAATTCCTAAGTACCCTTATTTAGTTTTATAGTCTAGTCATTTAAATTATTCCATTCCAACCTGTTGATTTCACAAGCCAACCCATAAAGAATCATTGTGAGTTACACTCGAAGTGGGTTCAGGTATTACTGATACCCGATCTCGGTTTCTTCGAATACAATATTATATTACCTCAGTCATTCAAATAAATACGATTCAACTTAAAATACAGGGTGTCACTGCTTTACTCCAATACCATTTAATCATCCATAAGCAAATTAAATCATCCATACCAGCTCTAATCAAATTAATTAACTATTATCGAATTAAATCAATTACTTCAATTACTTCTAATTGATTACAAACCAATCAATTGATCATCCAATAATCATTCATTTAATTAATCTGCCTTGATTAATCACACTTAGGAATGATAATACTTCTACTAAGTGATTATTCTTTATATTAACTACGCAAAGTAATTATCCCAAATCACTCCCGTTCTTCGATGAATTATACCCCGTAATTACCCATCTTAATTATTTCACTAAGTAATTATTCTTCATTACTGCATGGAGTAATTTAGCACATCATCCTGTGATTATCTTAAATTAATTAAACTTAATTGATTAACTTAAACCAATCGTATTAGACTTAATTAATTACCATAATCAATTAATCCCTTAATTACTTATTTATTAAACCATAATTCACAAATGAATTTGTTAATGACTCTTTGATTACCTTTAATAAATTTAATCATATTATCTTAATTATTTTCACGATAAGAATTTCTCTATCTATGACTAAATTGTCATTTATCAACCTTTGAATCATTTTACTTTAAAAATTACCTTAAAAATTACATTGTAATTTCCATTTTTAAATTTAAGATTTGGAATTAATTAACACATAAAATTTTAACAAAGTTTTTAAAAAAAACAACTTAAGCCTTCTAAATCACATGTTAGAGTCACAATTATTTATAAAAGAAATTTACAAAAGTTTATAAACCAAACTCCTCTTAAATTCAAATCCTTTATAAAATATACTTTAACATTTCAAATTTGTTTAGGACATTTAATTTTTTTTTTAAAAAAACTAAGATACAAATTAGATTATGAATCCAGATTCAAAACTTGATTCAAACTTAGTTTAAATATCTACCTTTCATTTTAAATTCAGTTTTAAATTTAAATCTAACAGGTTTTAAAGCCCGTCACAAAACCACTTCCCAAACCACACATCAAACTGTTTCGAGCAAAACTTAACTAACCTTCGAGCCAAACCCGAGTAGAAACTTCGGGTCCAACTTCCTTTCTTTCCTATTCCCCTTTCCTTGTTTCTTCTCAGTGATTCTACGCTTAATAATTTTACTTCGGCCCATCTTCTTTTCGGCCCGTTTCCCCTACGTCCCTTTCTTTTCTTTTTATTCTTCCCAGTGATTATTTCTCCTTCCCCTCTGTTCTTACTTCCTACTTGTGCACATGTCGATCGTGCACTTGCACACGACACCAGCCGACCTGCCCACGCCGCCGACTCCTCCTACAGTTCACCCATGACCCCTTCGTCCTCCTGGCCCCCTTGAAGTCTTATCAAAACCCCTAGTTCAAAATCGAACTGCTCAACCAGGGAAGTCGAAACTACGATCAACCAAGACATCACGTTCCACCACTACGAGTCTCTATCACTTCCCATACTTCGACAGGAAACTCGCCACCATCCTCACTACTACTTCCCTTAACCATGTGCAACTCGATGCACCTAAGAAACCACAGTGGCCATTTTCTCGAACTTGACAAAACTAGGGTTTAAAACTTCCATGACTTACCGCCGCCGCCATGGTGATCCGGAGCTCCAACCCATAATTTTCCCAACCTTCCCGATCACTCCACTATCTCCAGTGGAAACCAAAACCTTCCCGATCAAACAAGATTTCCCAAAATCAAATTTTCAAACATTCCCATACTGCTAACTCTATGCAATATTAAAAATCTTAATTTTAGTTTTAAAATTCATTACTTTCAAGGTGAGTTGGAATCATAATCCTGGAAACATAAATTACGATGTTTGAAATTTATCATATTTGAAACTTTATCTGTAATCCATAAATTTCCCGTGAAGATTTGCTATGTTTAACTTTAATCTATTTTTAAGGTTTGAATCTTGTTTAAATTTACATCTTTTGGTAAGAAATTATTGTCCAAAAATGTATTAGGGAAATGGAAATGATTTTTAAACTAATCAAAGGCTTGTAAACCTGGAAAATCTTCGCTTGTTTGATTTTTAGATATGCACAACCCATTCCAGTATCTTCATTCATACATACTTGTCACAGAATCTTAAGACAATCATTAAAACACATGCATTACTTGTCAACCATATGTCAAATGCATAAAAAAAAATTTTGAGGTGTTTTTATGTTTACGGTTTTAACAGAAGGCTAAAAAAAACTCAGATGTTTAAAAATCAACAATGGAAATACACAAAGCTTACATGCATACAAATCTGCAAAGAAATCATCACCTTGATTCACATGCATCATATATTTGGTTACTTAAGCTTTAAAAATTTAAAAATTTACTGACAGGCATTTCACTAAAAACAGAGGAGACTGGGTTAAGTTACTCACTTGCTTGTTTTAATTTGAATCATTAGAGTTGATCTTTGAACTGCATCTATTGGATCAAGTTGATTTAAATCCTCTTGCTTTGATGTTTGAATTCAGTTGCTCGTTGATTTATTTAACTTGAAGGATTTGAACTGTTGTTGCCTTCTAGCCCCTGATTTCTTGCTTTAGATTTTGTTTCCCAGTTTAAATTTCCAGCTTTCACCATTCTTTTTCATAGTATGCTAATTTTTTTTTTTTTTTTTTTGAACGAACTAAAATGAGAAGATACATATAGAAAACAATTTTACAGGGGTAGCTTCTGGTACAAGCTTCCCTTGTGTTCTAAAACTTTGGTCAAAGATTTTTTCTGAGAATGAAATGATATGTACATATTTGATATGATTTTTGTTTATTCTTGTTTGTACAAATGTTAGCCTGATTTGCAACAAAAATGTGAGCTGATATTTTATGCTGATTTGATTAAATAGATGCTTGCTTTAAAGGCCATGTTCCCTAATATCTCTACATCATATGCATACAAATATAAATACATTTATCTCATTTTGTTTTATTTGCACAAAGATATTTTGTATATGATGAATAGCTTGTCTTCTTTTGCATATATGGTTTACACAGCAAACTTGCTATTATTTCCTTGCTTAATTCGTATACATGTTTTCGTCTGATTACATTTATACATTTGTGCTTACACAATTTCAACTTATGATGGAATTTAAATGGATTTTAAATAATTAATGATAGAATTTGATTCTATTTCAAACATTATTATCTATATATATATTTTTATACCAAATGTTAATGAGGTAAAACATTATAATTCAATTTATATAAGATAACTTTTATTATAAATATTATTAAGAGATGTAATTTAAATTTACAAATCAAATTTCTTTTTCAAAATACAAATCTATATAAATAAATGGCAAATATTTCCAAAAGATTTATCCATTTAACATGATGAGTTTACATTTTATTTACTTAAATCAAATATTTATTAAAATAATGTTGCCAAAATACCGGGTCATCACATTCCTCCCCACTTTGAATCTTTTCGTCCTCGAAAAGGAACGAAGCCAGATTTATTAAAATGCTTAAAAACATATAAATATTCTTTGATCATTTTTGAATTACTTTAAAAATGTATATAATATTCCGAAAATAGTTTTTAAAAATACCTTTTATAACTCGATGTTTTGACAAGTCCATCCTTGTTCTCATAGAAATTCGGTCATGCGTTGATCAGGCGTACGACTGAAAACCTATAAGTACTTGGCAAACTCGTTTTCAGCACCCAGTGAAAATACTTGGAAAATAATTTTATTGAAAATATAGAAAATAGTATTTTTTTTATTGGAAATCTAGAAAACAGCTTTGAAAATAAAGGAAATATCTTTGTTGAGAATGTTCTGGAAATCATCACTCCCATCCATGGTCACAGTCACATACCGGGGTTACGTTGCAGTCGCAGCAAAAGTCCAGGTAACTGCAGGCTCTCCGCGGGCTCTCGATTACGCCATGGATCCCACACAACAAATCACAGTTACATCCAGGGTTACGTTGCAGTCACAACAAAAGTCCATGTAACTGCAGGCTCTCCGCGGCCTCTGATCTCGCTATCAAAATGAAACTTCTCCACTCCTACATAGGTCGCAGTCTACCGGGATAAACTCAAACGCAGACTGTTGGCTCTCAGCGGCACACGCGGCTTCCGCTATGTTATACCATAGGTCGCAGTCTACCGATATAGAATCAAACGTAAACTGTTGGCTCTCCGCGGCACACACGACTTCCGCTATGGTATACAACACTCATAATCCTCAGGAACTAGTTTTGTCCGGGCTCCTCACAGGATCAACTTTAGAACCCCCTTGGGCTCAAGGCAGCACCACCCAGTGGCACTCCTGAGAAGTTCATTTCAAGGGAGCGCCTTTTTCCCAGAGCCATCATCAAAATATTTTATACTATACACATATAGTATCTTCAAATCATACACCTAGTATTATATCATACAAAGCTCCTTTACACAAAATCGATTATCCCAAAATCGATAATTCTCAAAATAGGCTTTCCAAAACTCAATATTGATTTTTCCCAAAAATCAAAAGCCTTTCCCAAAATCCTCATAAGATCCTTATATATATATATAAATTTTTAAAACTTTAGATCCTTACTTTCTTGTATAAAACCTTTTTATACTCCAAACACTCTCAAAAACCATAGAAATATCCAATTTCCATCTTTATTCATTTCATATTTCTCAAAATATTCTTTCAGTTCAAAAGAACCATTTCACATTCCTTATTCAACTTTACATTAATCCCCATTTGGATTATTACTTCAATTCTCATCTCAGTTGGGTATTTTTCCAATAACAGTTTGAACTCCGACCAGTTTATTTTTTAGAAAATAGCTGTAAACTAGTTAACTAATAGTAAGTTAGTTGGAAAATAGTTAAATAATTTCAGGAAATTTAGATAATTGTAAAATAGTTGTAAAATAGTAATTAATTTGTAACATAGTTGAAAAATAATAATTAGTTTAGAAAATAGTTGAAAAATGGTTAAATAGCTTCACAAAAAAAATCGTAAAACAAGTATATAAAATAATTTGGCTTTAAGAAAGAAAGGTTGTATATATTTAATAGCTTAGAAAAATAAGTTTATATCAAAATAATTTATATTGAAAATAGACAAGAGCCAACTGTTCACTTCCCCAACAATTCAATTTAAATCTTCATTTAAATTGACCCAATTCCAATTCAAATAACTCCAAATTCCATTGGACTTGATTAATTCTCAATTCAAATTAAATCAACCCTGATTTCCTTCCCAATTTAAATCAAATTTCATTTGATTTTAAACTTGTTCACTTTAATTATAATCCCATGTTATTCTAATCACTTTAGGCTAATATCCACTAAATTTCATTTATTTCAATTCAACCCAACTTTTCCATTTGAAAGACTTATACACCTTCATTCTCACGTCCAATTAATTTAAGTCAGATTAAATTTTTGGACTAATTCAATTCCAAACCCAAATTTTAAACCATCTCGAATTATATACATTCGAGTTAAATAGTTAAATTTATGAGTCCAATTCTCAATATTCCATTTTAAATTATCTTTACTTATGTATTTTCAAGGTTCAAATAGGAGTTCAATGCAATTTTATTTTAAAATTTAATTCATTACTAAAATTTATCTTCCCGTTTGAAGTCAGTTCTTAACCAATTTTAATTTACAGATTCAATTTATTTAAATTTTTAGTTCAAAGTAATTCCATATCCTTAATTTCAAGTTAAAGTCAAATTTTCCTTTTACCTTAACAATAGATATATTACCACATTCCATTTCTCATTTATTAAACAAATCCGATCCACAATTTAAAGGTTTTTAACAACAATAGGATGGTATCATCCAATGTATTTTAAAACATCCCTTTATTTCTTAATTTCCCAGATCTCAGACCCATTTTGAGATCACACAAACCCCCAATTTTAAATTAACCATTTAACTCACCAAGTTAAATTCCAATTTCATCTTGAAATTTCCTATTCAAGTTGTTCATTCAAACTTATTTAACTTCTCCCAATTTAAATTTCAATTTGCTTAACCCAATCTACCTTACTCAATTCGAATTTCCACTTTAAATTTCAAAATTCATTCCCTCATATAAGTTCAAAACTTACATCACTCTGGGTTTTTACATCACTCTTCAGGGAAAATCAAAACTCAACACCTTAGAGTTTATTTCAAATTATCTTTGATACCATGTATATCCATACATATATACATATTTATTTCTTGGCCATCCCTGCCATATTTTAAAATTTAAACCACCTTTGGTTTTTAAATTCAAATCAATTTCCAATATTTCAGTATCACCTTAGATTTCAACCATATCCAAAATTCTTTTGCAAATTCAGTTATCCCTTTGAATTCCCAAAACCAAACCCAGTTCATAAGCAATTCCAATTTAAAACGATTTGGTAGCAATTTCTCTTCCAGAACTCGAAAATGAACATCGATGATGCTGCAGTCGTCACCGACGTTATTTTCCAGTGACCGAAAGATTCCAATGCTTTTATCTCTTTAAAAACATTTCCAAATATTTTTAAATTTCAAATCTCCCAGATTCCAAATTCAACACAAAAATATTTTTAAAATAATACTATTATTTCTCCAAAATCTTTAGAAACCACTTTCAAATCCAAAGGAATTTTAAATTTTCCCATAAATTTCAAATTCCCAATCCATCCAATTCATATTTAAACATTACTCTGGAATTTTCATCTTACTTTATTTTCAAATATTCTCTGAAATTCTATTTCAAATTATAATCTCATTTATGTATGAAGTTTATTTCCATTTATAAATTACATTTTCAATCTATATTTCAAATTCCATTTTGTTATATAGGTTTATTCTTCAACTTGGTTATAAGTTTCAATTTGGTCGTATTTTATTTTACTTGTTAACTTAATTTCAATAATTTAACAACCAATTTCCTTAATATTTATTAGAAGGAAATATTGCTTTATATATATCAAAATGTATTTTTACATAAAATCATTTAAAACATTTATAAGAAAATAACAAGTACGCGCTCATATATATATATACACTCAACTCATTCTAGAGTACTTCGAACTCTAGTTAATGAGAAATCCCCATCAGAGCCAAGGTTCTCGCTTAACCTTCAGCTCTGATACCAAATGTAACGACCCGAAATTTTCGATCCCGAAAATTCCAGATAGTCATGAAAAAGAAGAAAGAGATAGAAGAAGAAGAACAGAAAACACCAAACATCTCACATTCGCAGCGGATAAGATATAATAAGAAATAATAACAGTTTACAAAAGAATACTATATCTGTCGATTACATTTAATATACATCAGAGTTTTCACATTATATACAGTCATTGAATATACAATTATCATGTCATATGATATACAATAATTGTAATAGGGCGAAAGTACCCCATACGTTCTTGCCATCCAGCTCGACTCCTGAGTTCCAGAACGTACCTACCTGAAAATCTGTAATACTCGGTCTGACCCGAGCATTACACAAAAGTAACACCCGGGTCAGGCTGGAAACCAGCGTGAGTAAACTCATAAAATTTGACATACTAAATTCAAACCATCAACAAAACCCGGGTAACTCGTACCTCCCTACGAGTTCATTACTTGTTATGCCCATCTCTTATTTCCACACCCAATTCCTAAGTACCCTTATTTAGTTTTATAGTCTAGTCATTTAAATTATTCCATTCCAACCTGTTGATTTCACAAGCCAACCCATAAAGAATCATTGTGAGTTACACTCGAAGTGGGTTCAGGTATTACTGATACCCGATCTCGGTTTCTTCAAATACAATATTATATTACCTCAGTCATTCAAATAAATACGATTCAACTTAAAATACAGGGTGTCACTGCTTTACTCCAATACCATTTAATCATCCATAAGCAAATTAAATCATCCATACCAGCTCTAATCAAATTAATTAACTATTATCGAATTAAATCAATTACTTCTAATTGATTACAAACCAATTAATTGATCATCCAATAATCATTCATTTAATTAATCCGCCTTGATTAATCACACTTAGGAATGATAATACTTCTACTAAGTGATTATTCTTTATATTAACTACACAAAGTAATTATCCCAAATCACTCCCGTTCTTCGATGAATTATACCCCGTAATTACCCATCTTAATTATTTCACTAAGTAATTATTCTTCATTACTACATGGAGTAATTTAGCACATCATCCCGTGATTATCTTAAATTAATTAAACTTAATTGATTAACTTAAACCAATCATATTAGACTTAATTAATTACCATAATCAATTAATCCCTTAATTACTTATTTATTAAACCATAATTCATAAATGAATTTGTTAATGACTCTTTGATTACCTTTAATAAATTTAATCATATTATCTTAATTATTTTCACGATAAGCATTTCTCTACGTATGACTAAATTGTCATTTATCAACCTTTGAATCATTTTACTTTAAAAATTACCTTAAAATTACATTGTAATTTCCATTTTTAAATTTAAGATTTGGAATTAATTAACACATAAAATTTTAACAAAGTTTTTTAAAAAAACAACTTAAGCCTTCTAAATCACATGTTAGAGTCACAATTATTCATAAAAGAAATTTACAAAAGTTTATAAACCAAACTCCTCTTAAATTCAAATCCTTTATAAAATATACTTTAACATTTCAAATTTGTTTAGGACATTTAATTTTTTTTTTTAAAACTAAGATACAAATTAGATTATGAATCCAGATTCAAAACTTGATTCAAACTTAGTTTAAATATCTACCTTTCATTTTAAATTCAGTTTTAAAGTTAAATCTAATAGGTTTTAAAGCCTGTCACAAAACCACTTCCCAAACCACACATCAAACTGTTTCGAGCAAAACTTAACTAACCTTCGAGCCAAACCCGAGTAGAAACTTCGGGTCCAACTTCCTTTCTTTCCTATTCCCCTTTCCTTGTTTCTTCTCAGTGATTCTACGCCTAATAATTTTACTTCGGCCCATCTTCTTTTCGGCCCGTTTCCCCTACGTCCCTTTCTTTTCTTTTTATTCTTCCCAGTGGTTATTTCTCCTTCCCCTATGTTCTTACTTCCTACTTGTGCACATGTCGATCGTGCACTTGCACACGACACCGGCCGACCTGCCCATGCCGCCGACTCCTCCTACAGTTCACCCATGACCCCTTCTTCCTCATGGCCCCCTTGAAGTCTTATCAAAACCCCTAGTTCAAAATCGAACTGCTCAACCAGGGAAGTCGAAACTACGATCAACCAAGACATCACGTTCCACCACTACGAGTCTCTATCACTTCCCATACTTCAACAGGAAGCTCGCCACCATCCTCACTACTACTTCCCTTAACCATGCGCAACTCGATGCACCTAAGAAACCACAGTGGCCATTTTCTCGAACTTGACAAAACTAGGGTTTAAAACTTCCATGACTTACCGCCGCCGCCATGGTGATCCGGAGCTCCAACCCATAATTTTCCCAACCTTCCCGATCACTCCACTATCTCCAGTGGGAACCAAAACCTTCCCGATCAACTAGATCAAACAAGATTTCCCAAAATCAAATTTTCAAACATTCCCATACTGCTAACTCTATGCAATATTAAAAATCTTAATTTTAGTTTTAAAATTCATTACTTTCAAGGTGAGTTGGAATCATAATCCTGGAAACATAAATTACGATGTTTGAAATTTATCATATTTGAAACTTTATCTGTAATCCATAAATTTCCCGTGAAGATTTGCTATGTTTAACTTTAATCTATTTTTAAGGTTTGAATCTTGTTTAAATTTACATCTTTTGGTAAGAAATTATTGTCCAAAAATGTATTAGGGAAATGGAAATGATTTTTAAACTAATCAAAGGCTTGTAAACCTGGAAAATCTTCGCTTGTTTGATTTTTAGATATGCACAACCCATTCCATTATCTTCATTCATACATACTTGTCACAGAATCTTAAGACAATCATTAAAACACATGCATTACTTGTCAACCATATGTCAAATGCATAAAAAAAAATTTTGAGGTGTTTTTATGTTTACGGTTTTAACAGAAGCCTAAAAAAACTCAGATGTTTAAAAATCAACAATGGAAATACACAAAGCTTACATGCATACAAATCTGCAAAGAAATCATCACCTTGATTCACATGCATCATATATTTGGTTACTTAAGCTTTAAAAGTTTAAAAATTTACTGACAGGCATTTCACTAAAAGCAGAGGAGACTGGGTTAAGTTACTCGCTTGCTTGTTTTAATTTGAATCATTAGAGTTGATCTTTGAACTGCATCTATTGGATCAAGTTGATTTAAATCCTCTTGCTTTGATGTTTGAATTCAGTTGCTCGTTGATTTATTTAACTTGAAGGATTTGAACTGTTGTTGCCTTCTAGCTCCTGATTTCTTGCTTTAGATTTTGTTTCCCAGTTTAAATTTCCATCTTTCACCATTCTTGTTCATAGTATGCTAAGTTTTTTTTTTTTTTTGAACGAACTAAAATGAGAAGATACATATAGAAAACAATTTTACAGGGGTAGCTTCTGGTACAAGTTTCCCTTGTGTTCTAAAACTTTGGTCAAAGATTTTTTCTGAGAATGAAATGATATGTACATATTTGATATGATTTTTGTTTATTCTTGTTTGTACAAATGTTAGCCTGATTTGCAACAAAAATGTGAGCTGATATTTTATTCTGATTTGATTAAATAGATGCTTGCTTTAAAGGCCATGTTCCTTAATATCTCTACATCATATGCATACAAATATAAATATATTTATCTCATTTTGTTTTATTTGCACAAAGATATTTTGTATATGATGAATAGCTTGTCTTCTTTTGCATATATGGTTTACACAGCAAACTTGCTATTATTTCCTTGCTTAATTCATATACATGTTTTCGTCTGATTGCATTTATACATTTTGTGCTTACACAATTTCAACTTATGATGGAATTTAAATGGATTTTAAATTATTAATGATAGAATTTGATTCTATTTCAAACATTATTATCTATATATATTTTTTTATACCAAATGTTAACAAGGTAAAACATTTTAATTCAATTTATATAAGATAACTTTTATTATAAATATTATTAAGAGATGTAATTTAAATTTACAAATCAAATTTCTTTTTCAAAATACAAATCTATATAAATAAATGGAAAATATTTCCAAAAGATTTATCCATTTAACATGATGAGTTTACATTTTATTTACTTAAATCAAATATTTATTAAAATAATGTTGCCAAAATACCGGGTCATCACAGTAAGCTTGATCAGTTTACATAAAGTCTGACTTACTTGATGTCCTTAAATGTTAAGGATGACCAAGTTAACCTTTTTAAAGAGTTCATTGAGATACTGTAGTAAGTGTTTTCTTTTGAATGGTTTGAGCATTTGGAAAGGAAAATGAATGTACGAAAATGGATATAATTTAAGGCACGTTGGGATGAAGAGAGTGAATGGTCATCGCTACTTCATGAAAAGATATTAGAAAGAAGAACCATGCAGTAATAATAGATGCTTAACATGGAACTAGAAATATGATTTCTATTCCAAAATATATTTATATATAAAAAATTATTTCCCACGGGATTTATTTCTATGAGTTTAAGATATTTGATCTGAAAACTTTCGATTATAAATTAGTTATAGTAGATAGAATAAATAGCTTATATTAAGTGGTTGAATAGAGCTTCGTATTTCATATGCTATTATAGTAATGGTGGAAATAATATGAGCATGTTATATAACATTATTTGTCTCAGCAAGTTTTGAAAATTATTTCTGTAAATAATAGTTGTTTTTCAGTAGATTTAAAAATAGACATAGTTTTATTTCAATATGAATATTATTGTATATTCGATTTAAAACAAAATTATAACAGTGGTATTTTTTTATACAAAAGTGATGCACTGAAAAATACTGAAGTATCTAAAATTTTTGCAACTATTTTAGAATTATGGACTACGCCATAATTTTCGAAAATAATTCTTTAATCGGATGATTATGAATCAAATGGTACTACTACATTGTATTTCAAACAATTAAGATAAAAGCACCCATTCAATAGGAGTGACTTAATAGTTGATGAATTCTTTGTATTGATACATATAAATGTATGCAATCATAAGTATGATAATACTAGAACAATTCAACATAGTTCGTTGAATTTGCCGAGAATTATCACAAACATGAACATATATATTTGATATACATATAGTATGTTTATGATAAATTCATATAATACAAAATGGAAGTAAATAAAATAAAATGCAATACAAAATAAAATAAATTAACTTGATCGAATAGGTGACTATATTAGAAAGAGTTCTGAATGTATCAAAATATAAACAAATCAAAATATAAACAAAGATTCAATCTCAAAAGTCACTCCTTCTTATGATACATAATGATGTATCGATAAGAATTAGTTGAACTTTTAATGATGAGTAAAGTTGAGTTAACTTCTTTATATAAGGTTATGTACTTAAGAGTAGTGTTCAAATTATTTTCATCTAAAAAGAAATTTACAAAATCGTACAAGATCAAGGGTTTATAAGAAACCCCAACATAACCAAGGTTAAGTAGTTGGTAGTTTGTGTAAGTCAAAAAACCAATAATTATATGTGAGGGATCTTGTATTGATCACCTCAAAAGGAGTTTGGGAACAATCGCTATTGGATGACCAACTTATGTTTTGAACATGAGTAAATAAACTTAAACCAAATCAGTTATATATATGTGAGGCAATTTATAATCACATATTCGATTACACTAAGAAACAATTGTTTTCCCAAGAAATACCAACTTCGTAGCGAAGAATTTCTTTTATAATTTATTGATAATAAAATAGATTTGGATATGATCAAAGATGCAAATGATTACGTGGGATTATAAGTAATTAACCAAACCTAAATGAACACAATGCATTATAGTGTCTAATAAGTAATCTCATACTTTGAAGAGAAACTATGAATGTCTTATCAACATCGAGAAAAGATAATCCTTAATTGTCAATTAAACCATTAAGTTTGCTCCAATACTTTCCTCCTACTGCTCATTATCTGGAGCGACTTCCATAATTATTTCCCCCGCAAGTCCCAATTAATATAGCCAATTAATATGCTTTCAACGATCCATTTGAGATTTTCTCGTCACGGTATTGACTCTGCCATATAGTATGGTGCAAAAATCCAAAAGGATTCCAAGTACGTTATCAAAATATGATTTTGATAGTGTACCCGAAGGATATGTTCCATCGACCGTAGATGTGTCTTAAAGAGAAGACTAACATAGTTGGAATATTGTGAGCAACACTGATATGAATAACATCATAAATTTCAGTCATTAAAATTAGCGTAACAAATTCAACATGCAAAGGTTTATTCAAAATTTATTCACAAAATTATCGCTGGTATAACTTTGCACTTTGGTGCATATGTGTTGTAAAAGAAAATTCTAAATAATGATTTAGAATAAACCATTTGCACATAATTATTAAAGTCTCTCAAAATTAGTGGGAGCGATATTTAATTTGTAGGTTTTCAGATATGATCCAACAATGGATATGAAAGTATCATTCGACAATTTGGTTGTTTAATACATGAAATTGGATTTGTAAATTATATCTATTATAATAAGTATAAACGATTAGGATGTCCATAATGACATACACAGACACCATATTAAAATGTTTAATATAGATCATGTAAGATGGATTCCTTATGCATTGGCAATAGTAGTTATATACATGATACATATGTTGAGACTATAGTACATAACACTCTCATAATGATGGACAGTGTATTAATCATGGTTGTTAGGGCACCAATGGGATATATATTGATAGTTATTGGATAACTATGGATCGAGTCAGTCGATAGTTTTCTATTGGTTAAAACTAAGGACAAATCGAACGTGTCGATGTGAAAATATTACATGATTCTCTCAACTTGAGAATATTATCGAATTTCGATGTGGATACTCCACTTCGATTACAGTCAAACTATGGAATGACGTCTATTGGACGACTGTAGTTGGGTCAAGTTGAACCATTAGAAGCAAAACACTATTCAATAGAGAATTCGTCTCCTCAGTTATATGACTTTAGTCTCACGGTCAACTGAAGACAACTCAAAGTCAAAGTTTGTAGGCAAAGCAGTTTGTTTAATAATAATAATAATTGTTATTCTTAAACCAAGGACTTTGTGTTAGGACTTAGGATTGCACAAGTTGAATGTGGATGATATTGGAATCTTGACCATCATCAAATTCCATAAGTTTGTTTTCATGAAGAGAATTGGTGTAAATAATTTTCACCATCGGGGACCACTTAAATAAGTAAAATTGGATTTTATTGTAACTACGTAAGCGGTAAATTTGGCCATATTGTCACAGCACTAGTTAAGGTGATGTGTGAACGTTAATATTCAAATTGTTCGACATTAACCGTTAACCAAAGTTACAACTAAGAGTCACACAACCGAAATGTTGATTACTCAACTACCACCTAATTTAATTAAAGTATAATTATTATAAATTAATTAGTATTTGTAAGATATTAATTATAAAATTTTATTTGATTTGTGTTGATTAGTACTGAAAATAGTGCGTATATGATAGCTATACACACACGTATCATTATACGATATTGATATATGTATAAATTTAACTTAAATTTGAATTGTTTAATAAGGCTTGAAGTGGCATAGAGACCCATATAGGGTCCTTGTATGGCCAGCTAGACATGAGAATGTGCGGCTTGGTTTTGATATATGTGTGGTTTGAATTAATAGAGAAAAGAGTGGATCTGAATCCACATTTCACTCTCTCCTTTCTCTATTATTTAAACTTCTTTATCCCTCAAATTTTGTTTTGGTTTTTCCTCTCCAAAAACCTTAAGGTCTCCGAATGCAACGAGCGGGATTTTCGACACTCGAAAATCGACACTAATACGCCCACTGTATTTCATGTCGAGAAATCGAATGCCGAAAAACCCAATTGTAAGGGAAAAATAAAGAAGGAATAAGACAAGAAGAAAACTAAACAACACAGAATCTCACAGCGAACCAATAATCTATAATATACAATAAATTTTTACACAAGAAGAACTGTAATGTATGTGTATACAAAACATCAATTAGAGTATACTAACCTATTTTAGCCTAGACAGTTATAACAACCTACCCTCGCAATTGCTGATAAATACAACAACGAACACAACGGAAAAATAACCATATATGTGAATATGTCTCTGGGCCTCCAACTCGTCTCCTAAATCTTCAAAGCTTCCAACTAAAATTTGTAAACTTGTTCAGTCTGACCCGAGCATTATAATAAAATATCACCTGGATCAATCTAGAAAACCAGTGTGAGAAAACACATACAACTAGATTTTAAATTCATAAAGATCTTTGAAATCAAAGGTATCTCATAAGACCGCGCCGCACATAAACACGGATTGGGTTTTACCTTACGATAACCAAAACCTTTTCTATAGAAAATTTCCTAATATTACAATAGTGTCTAAGATAAAAATACTTATTAGCCATAGCTAAAATTGTCACAATAATTAAACTACAGCATAATTGGTATATAACTAAAACCATAAAGGCTCGTATTGGAGAATGGATTCTATACAATGACCGGGCAACTGGGGTACCTCCCGTCATGATGCATCTTTAGATAAAGTAATACCGAGGACCTCGCCTAGATCCCTATCAACACAGAACCGTCCTACCCCTTATTGGTTAGTACCAAATATGATGACCCCTCCGTTAATGGGCCCCGAAGCATACAAATGAGAGATAATATCAACTTTAGATAAGGATGATCGTACACTACTTGGAAGCGACCCGTTTCGCCCTATCGCATCTCCCCTATTTTAATTAGTCATTTTCGGTTGATGAGGCTTAAGGCTATGTTTAACCTGTCATATAACACTTCCGACTTGAAATGCTAACACTTCCTTCCAAGCAACAATGCAATACTAGCATTCATCCATACAAGTTCGCTCTGGGACTGAACGAAATAATTAAGAGCCCCGCCTTTAATTCCATCATCTTCAAGATGTCTTCACTTTAAAACGCATTCATTTGATTGAAGTGGTTTTCGATTAACATACTCGATCCCGATCTCTCCAAAAAAACTTTCGATAATTCCTGGTAAACTCAACCCATTCTTTAGGAAATAAACAGTCAAGGATAAGAGTCTAGATCGCCTCCTAACCGTTAGTGGATGGATTTCCTTACCATTGTCCCAAGAGAACGAAATGAGACTTATACACACAATACAGCATCATCAGAGATGGTTGTTCCATATAATTCATGTATTTCTCTTAAATATTTCCAAAGATACGTTTGGGCCCAATTTTGATAGTCGATTATTTAACTATCGAATAACAAACATTCAATCAGGGATTTATTCCATGGGAAAACCAACATTCGTTAAGCATATAAGCAATCACTAGCCTCCTTTTATAAATCTTTCATAAATAAAAACCATTTTGTAAATTACTTGTATAAGAATACTTTTACAAAGGTATATCAAAAAATCCCTATATTTTTGATACATAGAAGATGTCCATATACTTATCTCGATAGTATAAATATATTCACACACATTACACCTCGCAACTTAGAAAATGTACTCATATACTTAGCTCAATGGTATAAGAATATTTACAAAACTGAGAAATATTTTCTTTCATTTGATTCAAAAATCATTCATAAACTCCTTATAATTCTCAAATACCATTTATACCATTTTATAAAACTTCTTTTACATATTTAAATCACTTATAAATTCTTTTTGTACATTTCTAAAATCATTTATAAATCCTTTGTAAATCCGTAAAATCCTTTATAAAACTTATTTTATAAACCTAGAAACCCATTTTTTAAAACTCATTTATAAATATCGAATCATTTATAAGACTCTATCACCTTGTAAATAATCTATCCTTAGGTCTCCAAACCATTTTATAAACTTCTCTCATACAATCCAAGTCCTTTATATAACTCTATTTATGAGTCTCGAACACACTCATAAACAAAAAGATCACTTACTTCTAAACAGTATTATATAAAGATAAATATTAAATTTAAATATTATGAATAAATTATAATTATATACCTTAAAACATCTAAAATAATAATTAATTACTTCAAAAACAATAAAAATTAATCCTTACCCTTATTATAAATAGTAATAATTTATTTTCAAAACCTTATTAATAAATCCTTATCATTAATTTCAACCATAATTATTCTTAAATTAATTAACTTTCAAAATATTAACATTTGGATGAATACTTTAAAACAATATGACTGCAAGCAAATAACTTTAAAATAGTGCTAATATAATTAAATTACTTTAAAACAATATTAACATTATTAAATATTTTAAAACAATATTAACATAATTAAATACTTCAAACAATATTAATATAATTAAATAACTTTAAAACAATACTAATATAATTAAATATTTTTAAACAAAATATTTTCAAAACAAACAATTTCGAATTTAAAAATCATTTCCTATCCAAAAAATAATTCCAATTGAAATGGAAATTTATGGTAGTTCCAAAATAACAATTTAAGACCAATAGCCACTAAATGCTCAACCAATACCGATATTGATTTCCTATCATTACCGGGGTTCAGTTATTAGTATATAACGATGTCCTAACCCACATTTCCAATAAATCATGTTTATTATTCAATAAGTCATAGCTGGAATATTATTGAAACTAATTCAACAATAGCAAGAAATCTCGTTGGATTCCTCCAACCTGTCCCCATGCATCACATACATTATATAATCAAATAATATAAATCAACCGCTTTGAGATGGGATTCGTATACAAAGGTCATTCGCTCTTACATGGGAACACAATAGGTGGGAACACAATAGGGTCTCATCCGCTCCAGTGGTGGGAATATGACCAAACCATCAACAATTTTCATCAACTATATATCATACTAGTTAACCAGAAAGGTGAGTTTAACTCACCAAAACTTTAGTAATCGCCTAAGCATTTCGGTTCAATTAAAATTGAACAGGTGTTCAATTTCAATACAAATTCCTATAAACTTCAAATTATTTCAATCCAACTCCATAAAGTAGATTTTATGGATACGAACGCAATGGCGAAGACAACGCCTCAATTGGACCTCATATGTACAAGATACGGAATTTATAAGAATTTGTATTTAATAACTCAAATAATTAAACAAGTTAATTAATAAACTTCATCACCTTCCCCATTATCTTCTTCCCCTCCTGAATTTCAAACTACCACCCAATCGTTCATGTCCTATGTATCACTACATGCCTAAAACAACCACCGAATGACGAACGACGACCTCCATCGAAATCCCCTTCGTGCGGGCTTGGCGATGGTGCCCAAATGCTAGGCGCAATTGATCAGAGAAAAACGCGACCCACATGATTCAAACCCTTGACTAACCTTTGACCGCTTTCCCCGATTGCATCAGCCATCAATCAACATCACCACTTCTGGCATTCGCTTCCCCTCCTCGAACTGCATCTTGCCATCACCATCTTGCCACTCCCGACCCCCCATCAGAAAACACAACAATGGCGACTCTCCTCCTCAGGCCGTACACTATCGCGATCCATAAAACTCCACCGCGATCCACGATATTTGACGCTAAGGTGCCAAATGTTCTTCTCGACCTAAATATCACAGCCATTCATCGAATCAAAGCCTAAATCAAACCATAGGCAAAACCTTGGTCTTCAAATGCACATGACCTTGCACTTCACTGTCGTTGAACCCACTCCCCAATGCCAAACACCTCCTAATCATCATCGTCCTATCGATCCTGGCAGTCTAGCTTAAATACAACAACCTTATATTTTTACTAATTTTTATTTGAGTTGATTTGAATTTAAAATAAGAAGATTTTTACTTTATTTTTAAAAATTATTCAAGGAAGACCTATGATTTTCCTTTTTTTTTTTAACAGACCTCGTCATACAAGGGAAAGGGTATGGTCTTGGGAAAAGGGGGTCGGCCTGGTATGGGCTGATAGATGTGAGTATCGCTTAAGTATGGACTATATATATTATTTAAAATTAAAATATCAAGCTTTTAAACATCCGAAAATTCAAACTCTAAACCAGACGCGCTGCCTGGCATTATGTATGTAATACCCATATTTCGAACACAATGGAACTAGTTCCGAACCCTAATTTGACCACACAGAAGATAGCTTTTCAAACCCAGTTATAATATAAATTTCTAAAATTAATTTATATGCGTTTCGATTTCACACGACCAAATGCTACGTCCGATCACCATGAAATTCGTTATCATACAGTAATGTACTATTACGGATCCAATGACATTGGTTTCATCAAAATCAAAGACAGTGCCCCGGAAGGCTTTTTTTACACGTTAATTAAAATGAATTATTTTAAAAACCAAATTAATCGCTTTAAAATTAACATTAAAAGTTCCATTATCTTCGTTCCTATTAAATAGAATTTAAAATAAGCTTTGAAATCATTTTGTAGCAATTAAAACAAAGATTTAATTATTTAAACAATTTCAATTATTAAACTAAACAATTAAATTATCAAATAGATCGCTATATTGCAAATTCAAGTTATTTACCTTATAAAAATAACTTTTCAATATTTAAAACCAATTAAATATTTCAATTCAAATGACTAAAATTTAGGGTCGTTACATACTTGCCCCTTGAAAGAATTTCATCCCCGAAATTATGAAGGTAAGAAAAATGTCTAAACCCATTACTTTTTAAAACCAGTTAGTTGAAATAACTTATCAAATCCTTTTAAGCCTTTAACTTTTCCCAAGAATCAACTCGTTGAAACTTTATCATTACTTTTACTAAGTCTTCAAATCCACTCATAGCTTCCAACTAATATCATCCAATTCAATCATTTTGGGTTATAACTTAAAATTCAAAATTTAGTTATCAAAATTTCCTTGAAAATTTTTCAAAATTTTTCTAACTCTTAATTTTACAGAAAATTTCACTAGAGTCTTCTTTGTACGGCTAGATTGAAACCACTACAAATTGCCACCATGAGTCCAAACCAACAAAGAAAACAAAAGCCAAGTGTTTCAACCATAAAACTATCAAATCAAACAACAATTTAAACATGTACCTTTTTGTTGGGCAACCCAATTTTACTTATGAAATCAAAGACATCAAACTAGCTCTTACTTTTATATACCTACATCTTATTTACCAATGCTGTTCAATCATATAATTCATAACCATATTACTTTGCATTTTCAATTATCAACATTTGCTTCACTAAAATCCGCCCGATATACATATATCATCTGTATGCAATATCAAATCTAATCGCTTACTCGATCACACAATTTCACTTCCGAACTAGTATCATACACACAACTACTCTAGTGTGCACTCATATCTGGTTCTTTAAATGGAAACTGTCATTCTCCATGCATATCCATATACTATCGTAGAGAACTCCAAAATCAATCAAAAATCCATATCCAGTGTTCGTCGTCGAGAATCGAGTGAAAATCCCAACTCAGTCCGATGTAAATCATCTCGATATCATGTACTAAAATCTGGATCAAACCGTTATGCGAATAAAATAATATGCATACAACTTACATATTTATTTCAATTTATTTCTTAGCTATACCAAATTCTTTTTAGTGGAAATTAGCCACAAGGGCCTCTTTAGCAAGTGCAATTAGTCTCTAGGATACACAACCGAAATAATTACTTTTAAGGACAAAATGCAAAATAATTAGTTTTTAAAGCCTAAAAACCTATTAAATTATGTCCTTGAAAGTAATTGGACTGCTAACTTTGTCCTAAAAAATAATTATTCTGCTGACTTTGGCCTTGAAATTAATTTTTGTGGATATGTGTCTTAGAAACTAATTGGACTGCAATGTTTGTCCTTCTAGTAAAATGCCTCTTCTTTTTATTCACATTCACTTTATTCTCATTTATTTTATTCATATTCAATTGATCTACATTCAATTATTCACATTACTTTATTATCATTCAGTTTTTTCTTAGTATATTCTTTCCATACTAATATCATTTAAGAACCGTTTTATTAAATTTTCCTAAGTTTATTATAAACATTTTATACAACACTTCTCATGTTCATAATTACATCAAAACTTAAGTTCATATCCATTTTAAATAAAATTAAATTTCATCTAACTCAATCCATTGTTCAATATTCAGTTCTATCAACCAACATTCCAAAACCATATTCAACTCACTAATTTAATTAGTTCATTTCGTTAACATTTCAAATCTCAATCAATTTCCTTTCAAAAATCATTTCATTTAACCTAAATTAGATCGAATTTTTTCAAAATTCATTTTATATAGGTTAAATTTAATTCCATAGTTCAATTTCAAATTTACTTTTCTTAACATTCATATTCAACAATTTAAAACATTGTTTTAACCTACTAATTCCAAAAATTCATAAGTTATCGAACCTATTCTCTTATAATTTCATAAAACACTTCGATGAAAATTTCCAAAGTCTAAACAACTTGTTCTTATTTCAATTATTTTTGACAATACTACTAATAGTTTCTTTCTAATTCAAATCATACCTTCAAATTTTAATGCCAAAACTATTTTTATCAAAAAAACTCTCCAATGGTAGCAATTCCTCTCTTGGATACCTGATAGTAAACATCGATGTTGTTGCAGTCATCATTGAAATTATTTTCCAACGACCGAAGTGAGTTTAGTGTTTTATATCTCTTTAAAATCCTTTTTAAATATTTTTATTCAAAGTATTTTCCAAATAATATTACTATTATTTTCCAAAACTTTGAAAAGTTATTTCCTAAACCAACAGGATTTAAGTTCCCAAATTCCCAGCTTAGATCCTTTTTAATTTATAAACTGCTTTATTAACCATATTTATGTAATTTCACCTTGGTTATATAAAACCATTTTCTTAATTGTTTATCTTGTTTGCAATATAACAACGACAACTTTTATTCGAATACAAACATAAACAACAAATGATAATAATCAAATATTATCATTCTCTAACAACCAAACACATCATATATACCATGTAATTTCTGAAAAATTATTCCTTTATATATAAAATATAATCAAGGTAAATTTATTTAATTTACCCAATTTCAAAACAATACCATGTCGAATTACATTTTCAAGCGTTTAGGGATCCCTATCAATAACGCTAATTACATACTGACTAGAATCTATAAGCCACTCAACTAACCAATCAATATAATATAAAACAATTTGTATATCACTAACAAATACATGCTCATATGTGTGTGTGTAACACTCAAACTCATTCTAGGGTGTTGTTGACCTGATCTCTAATGAGTTATCCCCACCATAGCCAAGGTTCTCGCTTAACCTTCAGCTTCTGATACCAAATGTAATGACCGGGATTTTCAACCCTAAAAATTCAACACTAATACGTCCACTATATTTCATGTTGAGAAATCGAATGTTGGAAAACACGATTGTTAGGGAAAAGAAAGAAGGAAGAAGATAAAACAAAAACTAAACAACAAAGAATCTCACAGCAGAACGAAAAATCTATAATATACAATAAATCTTTACACAAGAAGAACTGTAATGTGTGTATATAAAAAATATCAATCAGAGTATACTAATCTATTTCAGCCTGGACAGTTATAACTACATATCTCACAGTAGCTGATAAATAAAACAATGAACACAGCGGAAGAATAACCATATATGTGAACATGTCTCTAGGCCTCCAACTTGTCTCCTGAATCTCCAAAGCTTCCAACTAAAATATGTAAGTATGCTCGATCTAACCCGAGCATTATAATAAAATAACACCCGATTCAGTCTGGAAAACTAGCAGAGAAAACACACCGAACTAGATTTTATAGTTATGAAGGTCTATGAAATCAAAGGAATCTCGTAAGACCACGCCGCACATAAACACAGATGGGTTTTTGCCGTATGATAACTAAAACCTATTATGTTGAAAATTTCATGATATTATAATAATGTCTAAGATACAAATACTTATTAATCATAGCCGAAATTGCTACATTAATTAAATTCTATCATAATAGGTATACAACTAAAACTGTAAAGACTCGTATTGGAGAATGGATTCCATACAATAACGGGGCTACTGTGTAATGCCCGTCGCGGTGCAGCCCAAATTAAAATAACAACGAGGACATCGCCTGGATCCCTTGCCAACATAGAACCAGCCTACCCTTTACTGCATAGTACCGAATATGATCACACATCCGTTAATGGGCCCCGAGGTATACAAATGAGAGATAATAACGAATCTAGATAGGGATGATCATACCCTACTTGGGAGCGACCCACTTAGCCCTACTATTTCTCCCCTGTTTTAGTCTTTTCTGGTTGATGAGGCTTGTGTTGAGTCAAGATTTTTATAGAGTTTTGATTTCTGACAAAGGAATAAGCCGTGATCGACAAAAAGAAGTTATTCATTGAAGAAACACAAAGAGCTCCATATATTAGAGGTTGATTATTTGGTATGTTAGTAATTTGTGTTAAAATTCTATCCTCAAATAATCATATAACTTCAATCTTTCAATATATATACATATGCACATTAACTGTGCAAATTGGACTAAACCGGTCGACCGGTTGAAAATAAGGTGGTCGACCGTTTTTGCCCAGAATGCACAGATAACATGCACACATGCACATAACGTATATATATTTGAATTCCTGTCTACCGGTCCATTTTTGACCTGTCGACCGTTTTTAAACAGAAAGCAACTTTTCCAAAAGACACTTCTCTTCTCCAAAGGTTGCATCTCCTATCTTTCATCAATGATCATAACTCTTAATGGCAACTGTTCACGAAGAGTTACAACTATTTTTCTCTATATATACACATCTAAATCATTGATTCAAACACAAGTTTTTACAACGATTTCATATATTCTTTTAATCTAATCTCTGATCTCAATACTGTATTATAAAAGCTCTAAATTATTTATTGAATCTTTGAAACTATTTCATATCCTTTGATTCAATAATATACTTTCCTTAATCTTTTCAAAACATCATATCGCATACTTTGAGGATAAGATTATAGGAAGGGTGTACTGCTAGTGACAAATCCGTGTTTTCAAGAACACAAGTTGTCAACAACAATTGTATTTGTTCTTTTGTTGAAGTCCTCTGTGTTGTAAGAGGCAAGTGTTGAAGTCCTCAGTGTATTAGAGGCGTGAAATCCCGTTCGGTTGTTCGGGTATTGTAAACCTGTTCCTCCGGGTGAAGCGAGGTAGTTAATAGTGAAAATCCAGATAGAAGTCTGGGACTGGACGTAGGACGGTGCTCCGAACCAGTATAAAAATCTCTGGTGTGATTTTTCTATTTTCTATTTTACAATGCTATTATCATCTATTTCCGCATTTGTATTGTAATCCTGAAAGTCGCTATGCTATGATACCAATTGAAAATGCGGTGTGTATACAATTATATGTGCTAATATAATATACACGGATCGTATAATATGGATTACAATACAAATGCGGAAATAGATGATAATAGCATTGTAAAATAGAAAATAGAAAAATCACACCAGAGATTTTTATACTGGTTCGGAGCACCGTCCTACGTCCAGTCCCAGACTTCTATCTGGATTTTCACTATTAACTACCTCGCTTCACCCGGAGGAACAGGTTTACAATACCCGAACAACCGAACGGGATTTCACGCCTCTAATACACTGAGGACTTCAACACTTGCCTCTTACAACACAGAGGACTTCAACAAAAGAACAAATACAATTGTTGTTGACAACTTGTGTTCTTGAAAACACGGATTTGTCACTAGCAGTACACCCTTCCTATAATCTTATCCTCAAAGTATGCGATATGATGTTTTGAAAAGATTAAGGAAAGTATATTATTGAATCAAAGGATATGAAATAGTTTCAAAGATTCAATAAATAATTTAGAGCTTTTATAATACAGTATTGAGATCAGAGATTAGATTAAAAGAATATATGAAATCGTTGTAAAAACTTGTGTTTGAATCAATGATTTAGATGTGTATATATAGAGAAAAATAGTTGTAACTCTTTGTGAACAGTTGCCATTAAGAGTTATGATCATTGATGAAAGATAGGAGATGCAACCTTTGGAGAAGAGAAGTGTCTTTTGGAAAAGTTGCTTTCTGTTTAAAAACGGTCGACAGGTCAAAAATGGACCGGTAGACAGGAATTCAAATATATATACGTTATGTGCATGTGTGCATGTTATCTGTGCATTCTGGGCAAAAACGGTCGACCACCTTATTTTCAACCGGTCGACCGGTTTAGTCCAATTTGCACAGTTAATGTGCATATGTATATATATTGAAAGATTGAAGTTATATGATTATTTGAGGATAGATTTTTAACATAAATTACTAACATACCAAATAATCAACCTCTAATATATGGAGCTCTTTGTGTTTCTTCAATGAATAACTTCTTTTTGTCGATCACGGCTTATTCCTTTGTCAGAAATCAAAACTCTATAAAAATCTTGACTCAACATTCTCCCCCTTTTTGATTGATGACAACATATATCTGAAGTTCTGAATCTCCCCCTGAATATGTGATCTCCCCCTGATATTTTGTCTATATATATATATATTCCTGCAAATAATTGTTAGCACTTTCTCCCCCTTTGTCATCGACAAAAAGGAATAATAGATAATGGAATAATATAGGAGTATATCAACTAGAATATCCATTTTCCTCTTTTCTTTAGTAGGTCCTGCAAAAAATAGAATTAAGTCCATGGTACCCACTTTTTATAGGGTCCTAAGAGTTAGGTCTTAGGAGTCCAAACCCATACGGGTCCGGTATCCCCTTTATATATATAATTGTTATTAAAATGTACATTATTCATGAATTGCTGAATGTATTTGTTCCTAATCAAATTATTATTTGTTTTAGGAACCCATATTTTGATAGTCTTGACATTTCTCTTTTGAAATTTCACAACTGGTTTTGGTTTGAAATATAATAAACTAAGATTTTTCTTAGCTTCAGTTTTTTGTACTTTCTTCTTCCTTTTATTTCTAAGATGTTTCTTAGTTTCATGTTTGTTATATCCCAAACCTTGTTTATCTGAAATAGATTGTGAACTTTCAATGATTTTAGTCAAATTTTCTCGACCTTTGTTAAAGTTAGAAACATTTTGAGTAATGTCATCAAACTTTGTTTGTAAACTAGCTTTTTCTAGGTCTAGAATTTTGACTTTTGCTTTAAGTTCATGATTTTCAGTAGTGAGAGCATTATTTTTCTCTTTTTGAGCTTCTATTTCTTGACTCAAAAGAGATATTTGAGAGTCAACATTAGATGATGATTCTTGAATATTTTCAAGTTCTTCTTCTAATATTTTCTTCTCATCTTTTAACATATCTCGTTCAAACTCTGCTCTACTTAAATCTGCTTTGACTACTTTTAATTGACGTTTTAAGTCTTTATATTTGACTATCAATTCAGCATTAATATCAAGTAATTCATCAAATGTAGGAATTTGTACCTCATCTTCTGTTGCCATAAAGCAAACATTAGCTTGTTCATTCTCCGAGTCACTTTCACTTTCTGATGAAGATGACTCTGAATCATCCCATGTTACTGAGAAGGCTCGTTTCTTTGATTTGTCCTTCTTATATTTGAATTTGTCATTTTCTGACTTTTTCTTTTGTTCTGGACAATCCTTCTGCATGTGTCCCTTTTTATGGCAGTTGAAACATTCTATAGCAGATGAAGATGGTTTATTTGATCCAGGTTTCCTTTTATTGTAGCGACTGGCTTTTCGATATTTTAGGAATTTTTTGAAACCTTTAGCAATGAACGCCAAATCTTCATCTTCAGAATCTGATTCATTTTCATCTTTCTCAACATGAAATGCTACATTTTTCTTTTCTTCTTTCTGTTCTTTTCTAGCCTGCAAATTTGCTTCATAGGACATTAAATTTCCTATCAATTCATCTGGCTTCATGACGGAAAGGTCATTAGCTTCTTCAATTGCTAATACTTTTCCTTCCCATTCATTAGTCAGAGAATGTAGGACTGTTGAAACAACATCAAAATCAGAATACTTTTGTCCTAACCCAATAAGTGCATGGTGAATAGTTTGAAACCGTGAATACATGTCATTGATTGTTTCATTTGGTTTCATTTTGAAATTTTGAAATTGACTTTTCAGCATGGCTATTTTGGCTTGTTTAACCTTGTTAGTACCTTCATGAGTGATTTTTAGCGTTTGCCAAATTTGATATGCAGTAGTGCAGATACTAACACGGTTATATTCATTTTGGTCTAATGCACAGAACAACATATTTATTGCTCTTGCATTTACGGCTGCTGCCGTTTTCTCAGCCACAGTCCATTCTGAATAATCAGTTGTTGGATTCACTATTTCTCTTTGAGTAGCATTCCAAGCATCATAGCTACTTGATTGCATAAAGAATGACATACGTGTTGCCCAATAACTATAGTTAAGACCATTGAAAAATGGAGGTCTTTGTGTCGATTGCCCTTCTGTGTAAGTGGTGTTTTGAGTGCTAGTACTTGCGTTATTTGCCATATTACAACAATATATCAAATAACTGTATTACGGTTATATGATGACCGTGCTCTGATACCAAATGAAAGTCGCTATGCTCTGATACCAATTGAAAATGCGGTGTGTATACAATTATATGTGCTAATATAATATACACGGATCGTATAATATGGATTACAATACAAATGCGGAAATAGATGATAATAGCATTGTAAAATAGAAAATAGAAAAATCACACCAGAGATTTTTATACTGGTTCGGAGCACCGTCCTACGTCCAGTCCCAGACTTCTATTTGGATTTTCACTATTAACTACCTCGCTTCACCCGGAGGAACAGGTTTACAATACCCGAACAACCGAACGGGATTTCACGCCTCTAATACACTGAGGATTTCAACAGCTTGGGGCTGCATTTTACCTTTCATATAGCACTTCCTACTTAGAATGCTAACGCTGCCTTCTAGGAAATAATGCAATACCAGCATTTATCCATACAAGTTCGTTCTGGGACTGAACAAAACAATTGAGAGCTCCGTCTTTAACTCCATCATCTTCAAGATGTCTTCACTTCGAAACGCATTTGTTGGATCAAAGTGGTTTTTCGAATAACATACTCGATCTCGGTCTCTATGAAACAACATTCTATAATTTCGGTAAACTCAACCCCATTTCTGTAGGAAATAAACGATCGAGGATAAGAGCGGAGATCACCTCCTAACCGTTAGTGGATGATTACCTTATCATCGTCCTAGGAGAACAAAATGAGATTTGTATGCACAGTATAGCATCATAGGAGATGACTGTGCCCTATAACTCACGAGTTTCTCCTAGATATTTCCAAAGTTACGTTTGGGTCCAATTTCAATAGTCGGTTATTTAACTATCGAATAAAAACATTCAAACAGGTATTTATTCCGCAGGGAAAAACCAACATTGGTTAAGCATATAAGCAATCACTAACCTCCTTTTATAAATCTTTCATAAATATAAAGCACTCTGTAAATTACTTGTATAAGAATACCGATACAAAGGTATATCCACAAATCCCTAAATTTTCAATACATAAAAAATATCCATATACTAATCTCAACGGTATAAGTATATTCACACACATTACACATCGTAACTTAGAAAATGTGCTCATATACTTATTTCGATGGTATAAGTATATTTACTAAACTGGGAAATATTTTCTTTTATTTTGGTTCAAAAATCATTCATAAACTCCTTATAATTCTCTAAAACCATTTATAAACCATTTTTAATCTTCCTTTATACATTTCAATCACTTATAAATTATTTTTGTACATTTCTAAAATCATTTATAAATCCTTTGTAAATCCATAAAACCCTTTATAAAACTCCTTTTATAAACCTATAAACCCATTACTTAAAACTCATTTATAAATATCTAATCATTTATAAAACTCTTTCACCTTGTAAATAATCTTCCCTTAGGTCTCCAAACCACTTTATTAACTTCTCTCATACAATCACAGTATTTTATAAAACTCTATTTATGAGTCTCGAACACACTTATAAACAAATAAAGATCAATTACTTCTAAACAGTATCATATAGAAATAATCATTAAAATTAATTATTATGAATAAATAATTAGTAGTTATAAATTTTAAAACATCTAAAAATAATAATTAATCGTTTCAAAAACAATAATAATTAACCATTACCCTTATTATAAATAGTAATAATTAATTTTCGAAGCCTTATTAATAAATTTTTATCATTAATTTCAACCAAAATTATTCTTAAAATAATTAACTATTCAAAATATTAACATTTTGATAAATACTTTCAAACATTATTGACTATAAGCAAATAACTTTAAAACATATATAATTAAATAACATAAAAACAATATTAACATTATTAAATACTTTAAAACAATATTAGCATAATTAAATACTTTAAAACAACAATAATATAATTAAATAACTTTAAAGCAATATTAACATAATTAAATACTTTTTAAAAAATATTTTTAAAACCCAATTTTGGATTTAAAAATCATTTCCTGTCCTAAAAACCGACTCCAATTGAAGTGGAAATTTATAATATTTTCAAAATACTAATTTAAGGCCAATAGACACCAAATGCTCAAATAATTTTGATATTGATTTTTCATCACTACTACATTTCAGTTTTTTACATATAACGATGTCATAACCCATATTTCCACAAATCAGGTTTATTATTCAATACTTCATATAGTTGGAATATTATTGAAACAAATTCAAAAATGGCAAGGAATCCGGTTTATCCCTCCAACCCGTCCCCCTACATCACATACATTATATAATCAAATAATATAAATCAACCGCTTCGAGATGGGATTCGTATATAAAGGGTCATCCGCTTTTACATGGAAACATAATAGGTTTCATCTACTCCAAGGGCAAAAATATATCCAAACCAACTAGTATAATTAGTAAATTATCCAAACAATTATTCAACGATTTTTATCAACTACATATCATACTAGTTAACCAAAAAGGTTAGTTTAACTCACCGAAACTTCAGTTGTAACGACCCAGAATTTTAATTAATTAAAATTTGAATATTTAATTACTTTTAAATATTAATAAGTGAAATTTATAAGTCAAATAAATTTTTATTTGAATAATTGGATTTAATTGAATAATTAAATCGATAATTTAATATGTTAAATTATGGAAATAATTGAAAATTGAGTTAAATATGATTGAAAATGATTTGTAAAATTTTATTTTATCATTTTGAAGTTAGAAAGATGTTTTATAACTTTTAAAATCGAATTAAAAGTTTATTTGTGAAAATTGAATATTTTAATATTTAATCGACTAGTAAAATTAGTCATTTTTCGAACAGTCTCAGAATTGGATGAGACCAGTTCCATTGGATTCGTAATAGTTAGTTATTATCGGATTTCAATTTTCGTAGCAATCGGAGTTATCGTTTGATCGTGGCAGCTCGAAACGCATCGAAATTTTTTTAATATTAATTTGGCGAGTGAAAATAGCCATTTTTCAAACAGTCTCGGATTTCGAAGAAACTAGTTTCATCGGATCTGTAATGTGATATTATTGTAAGGTTTCAAATTTCGTGTCAATCGGATTTACCGTTTGTCCGGTACAAATTAAAACGCCTAGAAAATCGTTTAAATCGGTTTAATTCAAATTGAACGTTTATTGCTATAACTCGCACAGATGACCAAATTAGCTTCCGAAACCTGTTCCATTGTGTCCGGAACGCGGGGTAAACCCTAGAAACGCTGGTTACGGCGCGTGAATCAGAGTTTTGAAAACCCGGATGAATAGTGTTCATTTATTCTCTATAAATATCCCCTTGTTCATCACAAAAAAAAATGTAAAACCCTAAACCTAATGCAGTCGCCACCCCTATATTTGATCGGCCGAAAATCAATGATCTTCCTCCCTCCAAATCTTCAAATCCAAGCATTAATTCAACAATCTTCCAACATGAAAAATGTAGAGGGCAGTGTGATTGATACATCCAACGGTGGGTTTTTGTTCTAGTGCTTTGGATCGATGGGAAATTGGGCTCAAAGGCCATACGGTCGGCCTCGAAATACGCACCAAGATGGAGGCCGAGTTCGACCAGGCTCCAGCCGAGTGTCGTGCTCGAGATGCTCTTCAACGTGGTGGTTCCTGATCGCGTTGGAAGTTGTTGTGGTGGGCGACAAATCTAACCCTAATTTGTATAAGTGGGTTCGGCTCGTGTCTGTAGATGATCGCGTGATATGGAAGAAGGTGCGCACGGTTCAGATGCAAAGGTGATAGATCATGCGGCCATGATTAGTTAGGGTTTAAAATTTTAATTAAAGTTGTAAATTAATTATAGTTTAAATCGCGTAAACTTCATAAATGCATAACTTTTTCATACGAGGTCGAAAACGCGCGAAACAAGTTGCATTGGAATCGTATGGATGAGCACTACGCGATGGAATTGGATTGGAGTCGTTTGGAGTTAGTGAGAATTTCGGGTAAAATTAAACGTCCGTTTAATTTTATTCGAAATAAATCGCTAAAACGAAATTGAAATCAAGGTGAGAACTTCTCACTCAATCGAATCAGTTTCGATTTTTATTTTAAATACTTAGATTTAAAATATTTGAATGCATGTTTGGATGATGATTGTTATCTATTGATTGTTAAAATAGGCATTATGCGCCGTTAGTAAGCGGATGTTATTTATTAAAAACATATACCGCGAATATTTCATAAACAGTGAAATAGGTATTATATATAATAGCAATATATATATATATATATATATATATATATATTGGCATATGTATATATTGCAGTTATTGATTTCCCGCATTGTATAGCGGATGAGACCCTATTGCGCCGTCTATTAAGCGGATAATATTTTAAATCCCATATACCGCGATAATTCCGTACTGGAGCGGAATTGGTATTGTGCTAACGTTTGTGGATGCAGGAAAACAGGTTGGAGGGATCCAACTGGATTCCTCAACAGTATTTATTTGATTTCAGATATTTTGATATTTGATGGATTATCATATCGATATATGATATCATTGTTGTCGTGATTGACTATTTGGTGTGTAGCATCATTGGACCAAATTTTGAAATTTTAAAAGGATTTTAAAGAGATTTTTGAAGAGTATACGTTTATAAAATAGTCTTGGAATTGATCCATTTTAAATAAATAAACGTTATAATTTTAAAAGTTATAAAAATTATGATTTTTAAGAAATACAGTTAAAGATTGATTTTTGACAAATATGGGTTAACGATCTTATAAAATAGTTTAAAATCGGGATTTTTGAATTTATTATAAAAAGTTGAAAATATAGGATTTATAAAATTTGATTATTTTATAAATCAAAATGGTGAAATTATAAAGGAGATTAAAGATGTTTTAAAATAATAGTATAAATTGATTTATATAAGAGTTTTATAAATTGATATTTATAAATTAAAATATTTGAATTATAAAAAGAGTTTTTATAAGTGTTAGAATGAATTGTGAATGAATTTCATAAATGAATGAAATTTATAGAATTATAAACGGTGTAGTTATAAATGGAATTTTATAAGCAGTAGGTTTATAAAATTTGAAAAGTTATTTGAAGAATGGATTTTTGATAAATAAATGAATCTTATAAGTTATAAGATTTATAAATTGGGATGTTTAAAAGAACGATTCTTGTAAACAAATAAATTATAAGTGTTTAACTTATAATATGAATCTTTAGTATATCATTGAGATATGAATTGAGATAGGTTAATAAAGGAATTTATAAAGGAAGTTGTTGTAAAATAAATAGAAATGGAATTTATAAACATTGTTTTATAAATTCGCAAACGACTTATTTTGATAAGTAAATTGTTGTAACTTATTTATGGAGTTATATTCACGTTTTAGACTGTGAATAAACCTTTAAAATAAAATGAATAAAAGGATGAAATTTGTTAACGTAGTATATTCACGTTTTTGAATAGTGAACAATATGTTAAGGAAATTGTTTTGAATGTGATGTTTTAAATAGAATTAAAACGACCTAACGATGGTTTAAATGTGTTGAGATTCGAAACCATAGATTTCAACATTTATTGTTGAAATAGACGTTTTCGAGAAATAGAAGGAAATGGTGGACTATAAAACTGTTGTTATAGTAAATGATTTCCGAAAGGAAATGTTTTGTATAGTATTGGGATTTATATATCTATTTTAATTTCTAACCCCTATACTAGTGATTTTGGGACGTCGTAACGATGTTTTACGCAACCTTCGTTTTGGCCCAAATAAATATGTTTAAGAGAATGATTTCCTTAAAGAATGAAATATATACTTAATCTCGATTTAAGTATATTTGAATATTTTCCAAGTGTTGAAAATAAATGGATTGAGAATAACTTAATAAGTAAGTATGGAAATGTTTTCCAATATAAAGTGAATATTTAGAGAATTTATCTTTTTGAAGATAAATTGAAATGAATAATTGAAATCGTATATTCATAGATATTGTGAAATATAAATTCACTATGGAATTTATAAAAGAAAGTGGAATTCGTTTAAAATAAATATTGATTTATTTTTGAAGTATTGAAATTATATATCTTGTAAAGATATTTTTGGGAAATAAATAATTTGGAAAATTATTTGGAACCTGGTGATATGTGCATATCCATTGATAGTTCAATAACCGACTATCAATATTTACCTCTGAAAGGTATTTGTTGGGATTTGTTGAATTTGAATGCTACACTTGTTTTTAAATTATTGCGCTCGTTTTTCGGATTACCCATTCCGAATAGTGATACGACGTAATGGATAGCATTGAAGATCGGTGTTGAAGACCCGGTATTTGCGAGAGCGATAGGATGACCTGTCGATTGACTCTACACCGAGTTGCTCCGGTATTGAGTTCTCCATATGTGATGGGAAATCCGATCAGGATTGTGGATATCCGGATTGCAAGGACTTCTTTGTAAGTGCCTTCGGTTCTGTTCGAGCCCGGAACAGACTTGTATGGATTATATGTCTGACGTTACAAATTGAGATATAAAGCAGATTTCTTTCAAATATATTTCTGTTGGTGGCGGAGAATTTATTCTTTTAGCTTAACACCCTTCTCTGAGACATACGAGCTCAGAGGTTATGTAGTTGAAGGTTATCGGCAATATATTCCCAATTTGGTAATGTGACATGCTGAGTGTTGCTGTGAAATGATCATTGTGTTGATCATTTGTGATAGGATCATTTATTTGATCGTCTATCCTGGTGATCATTTCTATGATCATTTGTTGACCCAAAGCATGGCTTTTGTATAAAGTATGTTTTTGTGGACGTGACTTCGTCGAGCCTCACACCTCGGGAATGGTCAAAACAGGAAAGATGCGGCAAGGTTATGAGGGGTAGCGCCCTTTAGGGTATGTGCATTTCCTTCTGGAAAAGGGTGGTATCATGGTATGGAGCCCAGATACTTACTCATGTTGAAAACACTTTATGATTGTGTGAATTGATTACGAGCGCTCGGATAAAGGTCCCAAAGGACCGGGGGATGGCATATTCGGTCAGTTGTTACTCAGTTAGGGGTAACCCGGCCTTGTGTTGGTAGAGATCCGGTTTGGTTCTCGAGGATGTCCTTCCAGAGGCATTCTCATGTGGCAATGGGAAGTTCCTTGGCCTGATCATTCGTTGGAAATCCAATTCCCAATACGAAACCCTGTATGGTATTAGTTGTAGAACCTGCCATTTACTTATAGTGGTCACCACTGTTTAGATGGTAGCTATAGTAGACATACGATAATGGTCGTATGTTGGCTAAGATTTATATTCTACTTTCGAAATATCTTCTACACTATGCACTAATAATAATATCAAATGTTCTTTTTAATACGTATCAAGCATCTTTGACTATCATAAGGAGAAATCTCCTCCGATTCTGCGTTTGCATTGTGTGTGTGTGCGGGAGGCCTTATGGTAGTCTCATTTTTAAAAAGCATTGCGAATTGACTTTAAAAATATTCCTCTATTTTGATTTTAAAGATAAATAAACTGTTTTGAGTTCCCACACCAGTCACATGACTGACTCGGAGTTTATTGTTTTCCTTTCTAAACTCTGGGTGCCCACCAATTTCCACACGGGCAGTCAAGAGTTAGGTTTATCAGGATATTCTGGAATTGCTGGAGGCAAGCTGGATGGCATGGCGTATTACTAGTATATAGTATTTCTTTTCCGCTGTTTGTTGATGTATGTTGTTGTACACTCTGATGATGATGTAATGTAATGTTTAAAAAAGTAATAACTGATATAGTTCTTTGTTTAAAGATTATTCATTTATTATTATATGTTGTTCCGCTGCGAATTGTGAGATTCTGTTATTGTTCTGTTGTTTTCTATTCCGTTCTATTTTCTATTTTCTTTTCCCTCTATTTTCTATCTTCCCTCTCTCCTTCTGCCTTCTTCTACCTCTTTCCTTTTCTTAAACCATAACATTTCGGGTTTCCGGCCTTCGATTTCTCGGCAGTCGATAAAGTGAGTATCGATGTTGAATTTTCGAAAGTCGAAAATTTTCGGGACGTTACATCTGGTATCAGAGCTTATGGTTAAGAGACAACCATGGTTCTGTTGGGTATTACTCATTAGAGATAGAGTCAGTAGTGCTCTAGAATGAGTTGAGTGTAATATAGCTATGAGAGCGTATTTGTTAGTGAATATATAAAATTGTTTTATATTGTGATGATTGGTTTATTGAGTGACATATGAACCTTCGTCAGCACGGTCTCGACAACTATGCCGAAGGGGTTTATAAACATTTGAATAGAACAATTCGACATAATATTGTTTAAAATTGGGTAAATGAAATAATTTTACCTAAATATATTTTATATATAAAGGAATAATTTTTCAGAATTATTAAAGTGTATATAAGTTGATTGTTTAGTTGTTTGAATAATCTAAATTGAAGAAGAATTGTATAAGCAAATGAATTATAAGAATTGAATTATAATTAACAATTGTGAAATAAACTTATATATATTAGAAGTGAAACTATATGAATATTTTTATGAATATGAGTTGTAAATAAAAACGAATTTAAAGTTAAATGGGAATTTACTTTAGAATTGGAAGCTGAATTGGATTTATAAGTAGGAATTTAAGTTAAGTAAAACAAAGTAATGTTTGTAAAATGAAATTCAACTTTTGTAATTGAATTGAATTAATGGATTAAATGTTAAATCAATTGAATGTGAATTAAGTTGATATGAAATAATGAATATAAGTGTTAATTCATTAAAATCTAATGTTATTGGAAGTTGAATAATTGAATGAATATAAGCAAAGGAATTTGGTTGCAATTGATATACATTGGTCGTTATATGATTGTTAGTTGATTGATTGTATATAATTCATTAAGTGTTAATGAAATTGAGTTAATGAAATTGGAAGTTAAAGTAATTGGAATTCAATTGGAAGTTAAGTGAATCTTAAATAGAATTGAATTTGATTTGGAAGTGAACCAACTTGAATATGGATTAGTGAATGCAAACTAATTGGAAATGAATGTTAGTAAAAAATCCACTGTTAATGAATCAAATGTGATTAAATTGAAAACCCAATTCATTGAATATTAATGAGAATATGAATGAATATTTATTGGTTATGAATGTTAGTTGGATGATAGTTGGTTGATGTTTGCATTTGTTGCTTTTACTACATTTGATATGTTGACATATATAGTTATTATGTTGCTATATGTTGTATATTGATACTATTGTCTATATACATGATTCTCATGTTGTTGTTGAGTGTTTAGTAGGTGTGAATCGCGTTTGCTTCGCATTTGGAGCTCGCTTTCGCGCTATATTAGCCGTATATGCTTGCTAATAAAATATAAGATACATATCTCGGATTAAATATCGTACTTTTATACTTTTTTCCCTTCGGGATGCCTCATTACTTGATGAGATGTATATTTGTGATATATATACTGTCATTTTTTTCGGATCGAGCCGCGCAAAGGAGACTATGGCGAATTTTTCCTAAAATTTAAGGCGTTAGAAAAAATTTGAGAAAATTGGAAAATTTTGAAAACTTTAACTTTGATTTGGAGTTGAAAGTTAAACAATAGTAGTTGTTTTTGAAAAGATAACTAAGTATGATTTGAAAACTTAGTAAAGTATGGTAAGAAGTTTAAAATTTGTTTTGGAAAAGTTGATAGATTCTGTAATTTTTCTTATTTGATAATTTCGAGGACGAAATTCTTTTAAGGGGGGAAGATTGTAACGACCCAGAATTTTAATTAATTAAAATTTGAATATTTAATTACTTTTAAATATTAATAAGTGAAATTTATAAGTCAAATAAATTTTTATTTGAATAATTGGATTTAATTGAATAATTAAATCGATAATTTAATATGTTAAATTATGGAAATAATTGAAAATTGAGTTAAATATGATTGAAAATGATTTGTAAAATTTTATTTTATCATTTTGAAGTTAGAAAGATGTTTTAGAACTTTTAAAATCGAATTAAAAGTTTATTTGTGAAAATTGAATATTTTAATATTTAATCGACTAGTAAAATTAGTCATTTTTCGAACAGTCTAAGAATTGGATGAGACCAGTTCCATTGGATCCGTAATAGTTAGTTATTATCGGATTTCAATTTTCGTAGCAATCGGAGTTATCGTTTGATCGTGGCAGCTCGAAACGCATCGAAATTTTTTTAATATTAATTTGGCGAGTGAAAATAGCCATTTTTCAAACAGTCTCGGATTTCGACGAAACTAGTTTCATCGGATCTGTAATGTGATATTATTGTAAGGTTTCAAATTTCGTGTCAATCGGATTTACCGTTTGTCCGGTACAAATTAAAACGCCTAGAAAATCGTTTAAATCGGTTTAATTCAAATTGAACGTTTATTGCTATAACTCGCACAGATAACCAAATTAGCTTCCGAAACCTGTTCCATTGTGTCCGGAACGCGGGGTAAACCCTAGAAACGCTGGTTACGGCGCGTGAATCAGAGTTTTGAAAACCCGGATGAATAGTGTTCATTTATTCTCTATAAATATCCCCTTGTTCATCACAAAAAAAAAATGTAAAACCCTAAACCTAATGCAGTCGCCACCCCTATATTTGATCGGCCGAAAATCAATGATCTTCCTCCCTCCAAATCTTCAAATCCAAGCATTAATTCAACAATCTTCCAACATGAAAAATGTAGAGGGCAGTGTGATTGATACATCCAACGGTGGGTTTTTGTTCTAGTGCTTTAGATCGATGGGAAATTGGGCTCAAAGGCCATACGGTCGGCCTCGAAATACGCGCCAAGATGGAGGCCGAGTTCGACCAGGCTCCAGCCGAGTGTCGTGCTCGAGATGCTCTTCAACGTGGTGGTTCCTGATCGCGTTGGAAGTTGTTGTGGTGGGCGACAAATCTAACCCTAATTTGTATAAGTGGGTTCGGCTCGTGTCTGTAGATGATCGCGTGATATGGAAGAAGGTGCGCACGGTTCAGATGCAAAGGTGATAGATCATGCGGCCATGATTAGTTAGGGTTTAAAATTTTAATTAAAGTTGTAAATTAATTATAGTTTAAATCGTGTAAACTTCATAAATGCATAACTTTTTCATACGAGGTCGAAAACGCGCGAAACAAGTTGCGTTGGAATCGTATGGACGAGCACTACGCGATGGAATTGGATTGGAGTCGTTTGGAGTTAGTGAGAATTTCGGGTAAAATTAAACGTCCATTTAATTTTATTCGAAATAAATCGCTAAAACGAAATTGAAATCAAGGTGAGAACTTCTTACTCAATCGAATCAGTTTCGATTTTTATTTTAATTAGTTAGATTTAAAATATTTGAATGCATGTTTGAATGATGATTGTTATCTATTGATTGTTAAAATAGGCATTATGCGCCGTTAGTAAGCGGATGTTATTTATTAAAAACATATACCGCGAATATTTCATAAACAGTGAAATAGGTATTATATATAATAGCAATATATATATATATTGCCATATGTATATATTGCAGTTATTGATTTCCCGCATTGTATAGCGGATGAGACCCTATTGCGCCGTCTATTAAGCGGATAATATTTTAAATCCTATATACCGCTATAATTCCGTACTGGAGCGGAATTGGTATTGTGCTAATGTTTGTGGATGCAGGAAAACAGGTTGGAGGGATCCAACTGGATTCCTCAACAGTATTTATTTGATTTCAGATATTTTGATATTTGATGGATTATCATATCGATATATGATATCATTGTTGTCGTGATTGACTATTTGGTGTGTAGCATCATTGGACCAAATTTTGAAATTTTAAAAGGATTTTAAAGAGATTTTTGAAGAGTATACGTTTATAAAATAGTCTTGGAATTGATCCATTTTAAATAAATAAACGTTATAATTTTAAAAGTTATAAAAATTATGATTTTTAAGAAATACAGTTAAAGATTGATTTTTGAGAAATATGGGTTAACGATCTTATAAAATAGTTTAAAATCGGGATTTTTGAATTTATTATAAAAAGTTGAAAATATAGGATTTATAAAATTTGATTATTTTATAAATCAAAATGGTGAAATTATAAAGGAGATTAAAGATGTTTTAAAATAATAGTATAAATTGATTTATATAAGAGTTTTATAAATTGATATTTATAAATTAAAATATTTGAATTATAAAAAGAGTTTTTATAAGTGTTAGAATGAATTGTGAATGAATTTCATAAATGAATGAAATTTATAGAATTATAAACGGTGTAGTTATAAATGGAATTTTATAAGCAGTAGGTTTATAAAATTTGAAAAGTTATTTGAAGAATGGATTTTTGATAAATAAATGTATCTTATAAGTTATAAGATTTATAAATTGGGATGTTTAAAAGAACGATTCTTGTAAACAAATAAATTATAAGTGTTTAACTTATAATATGAATCTTTAGTATATCATTGAGATATGAATTGAGATAGGTTAATAAAGGAATTTATAAAGGAAGTTGTTGTAAAATAAATAGAAATGGAATTTATAAACATTGTTTTATAAATTCGCAAACGACTTATTTTGATAAGTAAATTGTTGTAACTTATTTATGGAGTTATATTCACGTTTTAGACTGTGAATAAACCTTTAAAATAAAATGAATAAAAGGATGAAATTTGTTAACGTAGTATATTCACGTTTTTGAATAGTGAATAATATGTTAAGGAAATTGTTTTGAATGTGATGTTTTAAATAGAATTAAAACGACCTAACGATGGTTTAAATGTGTTGAGATTCGAAACCATAAATTTCAACATTTATTGTTGAAATAGACGTTTTCGAGAAATAGAAGGAAATGGTGGACTATAACACTGTTGTTATAGTAAATGATTTCCGAAAGGAAATGTTTTGTATAGTATTGGTATTTATATATCTATTTTAATTTCGAACCCCTATACTAGTGATTTTGGGACGTCGTAACGATGTTTTACGCAACCTTCGTTTTGGCCCAAATAAATATGTTTAAGAGAATGATTTCCTTAAAGAATGAAATATATACTTAATCTCGATTTAAGTATATTTGAATATTTTCCAAGTGTTGAAAATAAATGGATTGAGAATTACTTAATAAGTAAGTATGGAAATGTTTTCCAATATAAAGTGAATATTTAGAGAATTTATCTTTTTGAAGATAAATTGAAATGAATAATTGAAATCATATATTAATAGATATTGTGAAATATAAATTCACTATGGAATTTATAAGAGAAAGTGGAATTCGTTTAAAAATAAATATTGATTTATTTTTGAAGTATTGAAATTATATATCTTGTAAAGATATTTTTGGGAAATAAATAATTTGGAAAATTATTTGGAATCTGGTGATGTGTGCATATCCATTGATAGTTCAATAACCGACTATCAATATTTACCTCTGAAAGGTATTTGTTGGGATTTGTTGAATTTGAATGCTACACTTGTTTTTAAATTATTGCGCTCATTATTCGGATTACCCATTCCGAATAGTGATACGACGTAATGGATAGCATTGAAGATCGGTGTTGAAGACCCGGTATTTGCGAGAGCGATAGGATGACCTGTCGATTGACTCTACACCGAGTTGCTCCGGTATTGAGTTCTCCATATGTGATGGGAAATCCGATCAGGATTGTGGATATCCGTATTGCAAGGACTTCTTTGTAAGTGCCTTCGGTTCTGTTCGAGCCCGGAACAGACTTGTATGGATTGTTTGTCTGACGTTACAAATTGAGATATAAAGAAGATTTCTTTCAAATATATTTCTGTTGGTGGCGGAGAATTTATTCTTTTAGCTTAACACCCTTCTCTGAGACATACGAGCTCAGAGGTTATGTAGTTGAAGGTTATCGGCGATATATTCCCAATTTGGTAATGTGACATGCTGAGTGTTGCTGTGAAATGATCATTGTGTTGATCATTTGTGATAGGATCATTTATTTGATCGTCTATCCTGGTGATCATTTGTTGACCCAAAGCATGGCTTTTGTATAAAGTATGTTTTTGTGGACGTGACTTCGTCGAGCCTCACACCTCGGGAATGGTCAAAACAGGAAAGATGCGGCAAGGTTATGGGGGGTAGCGCCCTTTAGGGTATGTGCATTTCCTTCTGGAAAAGGGTGGTATCATGGTATGGAGCCCAGATACTTACTCATGTTGAAAACACTTTATGATTGTGTGAATTGATTACGAGCGCTCGGATAAAGGTCCCAAAGGACCGGGGGATGGCATATTCGGTCAGTTGTTACTCAGTTAGGGGTAACCCGGCCTTGTGTTGGTAGAGATCCGGTTTGGTTCTCGAGGATGTCCTTCCAGAGGCATTCTCATGTGGCAATGGGAAGTTCCTTGGCCTGATCATTCGTTAGAAATCCAATTCCCAATACGAAACCCTGTACGGTATTAGTTGTAGAACCTGCCATTTACTTATGGTGGTCACCACTGTTTAGATGGTAGCTATAGTAGACATACGATAATGGTCATATGTTGGCTAAGATTTATATTCTACTTTCGAAATATCTTCTACACTATGCACTAATAATAATATCAAATGTTCTTTTTAATACGTATCAAGCATCTTTGACTATCATAAGGAGAAATCTCCTCCGATTCTGCGTTTGCATTGTGTGTGTGTGCGGGAGGCCTTATGGTAGTCTCATTTTTAAAAAGCATTGCGAATTGACTTTAAAAACATTCCTCTATTTTGATTTTAAAGATAAATAAACTGTTTTGAGTTCCCACACCAGTCACATGACTGACTCGGAGTTTATTGTTTTCCTTCCTAAACTCTGGGTGCCCACCAATTTCCACACGGGCAGTCAAGAGTTAGGTTTATCAGGATATTCTGGAATTGCTGGAGGCAAGCTGGATGGCATGGCGTATTACTAGTATATAGTATTTCTTTTCCGCTGTTTGTTGGTGTATGTTGTTGTACACTCTGATGATGATGTAATGTAATGTTTAAAAAAGTAATAACTGATATAGTTCTTTGTTTAAAGATTATTCATTTATTATTATATGTTGTTCCGCTGCGAATTGTGAGATTCTGTTATTGTTCTGTGTTTTCTATTCCGTTCTATTTTCTATTTTCTTTTCCCTCTATTTTCTATCTTCCCTCTCTCCTTCTGCCTTCTTCTACCTCTTTCCTTTTCTTAAACCATAACATTTCGGGTTTCCGGCCTTCGATTTCTCGGCAGTCGATAAAGTGAGTATCGATGTTGAATTTTCGAAAGTCAAAAATTTTCGGGACGTTACATCAGTAATCGGCTAAGCGTTCCAGTTTGAATTAAAATTGAATAGGTGTTCAATCGTAACACAAGTTCTTATAAGCTCCAAATTATTCCAATCTAACTCCACAACGTAGATTTTACTAATACGAACGCAATGGCGATGACAACGCCTCAGTCAGACCTCATATGAACAAGATAAGGATCTTATAAGAATTTGGATCTAATAACTTAAATAATTAAACAAATTAACTAATAAAACTAATCACCTTCCTCATTATCTTCTACCCCTCCTTAATTTCAAATTACCACCCAACCGTGCATGTCCCAAGTATCACTGACATGCCTAAAACAACCGTCGAAAGATGATCGACGACCTCCATCAAAATCCCCTTCGTGTGGGCTTCGCGACAAAGCCCAAAATGCGAGGCCCAATCGAAAACGTGACCCCGTTATTCAAACCTTTGATTGGTCTTTGACCGCCTTCCTCGATTACCTCGGTCATCAATCAACATCACCACTTCCGGCAATCGCTTCCCTTTCTCGAACTACACCTCGCCATCACCATCTCACCACGCTCGGACTCCTATCAGAAAATGCGACGATGGCAACTCTCCTTCTCAGGCCGTACAAAGTCGTGATCCATAAAACTCCACTACAATCAATGAAATTCGACCGTGCACTTTAATGCCATCAAACCCACTCCCCAATGCCAAACACCTCCAAATCACCATCATCCCATCGATCCTGGCCAATCTAGCTTAAAGACAATAACCTTATATTTTTACCAATTTTTCTTAAGTTGATTTGAATTTAAAAGAAGAAGATTTTGATTATTTTAAAAAAAATTATTCAAGGAAGGGGCTCTGGTTTTCCTTTTATTTTTACAGAGCACATCATATAAGAGAAAGGGTATGGTCTTGAGGAAGGGGGCATAGGCCGATAGATGTGAGTATCGCCTTAAGTATGGACTATATATATATTATTTAAATTTAAAATTTCAAGTTTTAAACGTTCGAAAATTCAAAATCAAAAACAAGACGTGCTGCCTCACGTTCTATAAGTAATACCTCTATTTCGAACACAATGAAACTAGCCCCGAGCCCTAATTCGATCATATGTAGAGGATAGCTTTTCAAACTCGGTTATAATATAAATTTCTAAAATTAATTTATACACATTTCGAACTTGCACGACCAAATGATACATCTGATCGCCATGAAATTCTTTATCATACATTAATACACTATTACGGATCCAGTGACACTTATTTCATCGAAATCTGAGACAGTGACCCGAAAGGCTATTTTTTACACGTTATTTAAAATGAATTGTTTTAAAAACCAAATTAATCACTTTTAAATTGACGTTAAAAATTTCATTATCTTTATTCCTGTTAAATAGAATTAAATAAGCTTTGAGATTATTTTATCGCAATTAAAACCTAAGATTCAATTATTCAAACAATTTAAACTATTAAACTCAACAACTAAACTATCATATAAATCGCTATATTTGAAATTTAAGCTATTTACCTTATAAAAATAAATTTCCAATATTTAAAATCAATTAAATATTTCAAATTAAAATGACTAAAATTTTGGGTCGTTACACGAAAATACCTACCCCCTTCTCCTCCATCATCTTTAAATCTAAATACAAATTCAAGTCAAATGGCGCATATATGCTTAAATCTTTTAATCTGGTAGCGCTTTCTGGAGGAGATTGTGTTCAGATCTGAAAGAGTTCGTTAGATTTAACATTCAAGGTGTTAGTCATAGTAATATTCCAATTCACACACACATAGGCGTGCACTCATATAACATTCATTCATATTTAATATAGTTAGATTAGATGTATATCATGAATCTTTATATATATATATATATATATATATATCTGTGTGTGTAAGAGAGTGTGTGTGTGTGTGTGTGTGTGTGTGTGCGTATGTGTATGTGTATGTTGTTGTCCTAGAAAACGAATATACAAATATATTATGATTAAAATATATTTTTTACACACATGAATTATGAATATGCATGCTTTTGGCTAGAGAAGAAAAATAAAATAAACTGTTTTTTCGAATTAAAAATGATTTAAGAAGGTTTTTTAAACAAAAATTTTATTTTAAATCAAATAAACATTAAAATGTAATATATGCAAATATATTATCAAATTAAATACATGTTAGTAATTCAAAAAAAACTATATATGTGTGTGTATGTCGAATATATATATATATATATATATATATATATATATATTACAAACATAATACATTATGTTAGTTCTAATAATTATAAATGCATATATATAGGCTAATTCTATTTATATACCAGTAATTTTTTAACTTACACGCGAAAATACAATAAACTGGTGTACACCAAAAATTACTTTACATACACCATCACTTTTACAAAACTACCCATATTTTTATCTTCATCATCTTCCCGCTTTATAACTTAAAACTCATTTGTAAAAATAGAAATTTCTAGCACTAAATTAAGTAAAACTTCAATAAAATGAACTATAACTTTTGGCACTAATATTGTAGATATTTTGTAAATTCTTAATTTCAATGAAATCAACTTTAATTTACACAAAAAATTATGTACTTTCAATTATAGAAAGTAGTTGTGAAAATTTTCTTAATTAATAATAATATTTCATTAATTTCATAAAAACGTATAGATTTGATAAAATATTATTGATTTTAATGTTTTAGTTTGATGGGTTAAAAAAAGACTGAAAAAGGGATTTGAGAAGAAAGGAAACTTAGTCAATTATTTTCTTAGCAAAAAAATGATGTATGTTAGCAGATTTCGAGTGAGTGAATAGATTTTGCCATATATATTCACACAAAATTTATGTATGTTGTAAAATTTAATTTTTCTAAAAAATATTTTTTTTATATATTTTAGCATAGAAGTTTTTTATAAATAGGAAAATAAATGTTAAATCCATGAGGATTTAATTTTAAAAAAAAATTATTTTGTTAAAATGATTTGGCTGAAATAATACACACACACACACACATATACATATACATATACATATACATATATATAATTTATCTATTTACTTAGTTATATAATATCATTTTATATTATAAACATTTTTAAATATCAAGTTTACTATATGCATGTATGTATGTGTATATATGTAAGTGTGTGAGTATGTATGTACTTATGTTTAAAATAAATATATTTTTTTATTTTCGTTTGTATATATCATTAAAAATAAACGATTAGAATTTAAAACTAAAAAATATTTTAAATCATTATTTGTTTTGAATTTTGAATTTTAAAGTTTGATCTGAATTTGACCTGTCTATATTACCTCATATATATAAATATATATTTGTATATATAATAATATTCCTTCACATTAAAATATTTTTTTTATGTTTCTTTAATAGAATATAAGCATGATTTTATATATCACATTAATATATATATATATATATATATTAGACAGAACATATATATATATGGAGAGGTTGACATGTCCATTACGGTTTGTGTACAGGCATGTCTACATATCTATACTATAAAGCAAAACCCTGGGTCAAAGGATCAAAGTGAAGCCTTTTTGGCATTTCCACAAATACCCACCCCATGAGCTTAAATACATACACTACAAAAGAGGCTATTTTCGTCATTTTTTTAACCTTGAACCGTTGTTAATTTCAGCGTTCGAAAGTTGCTCCACGAAGCCGCCCACGTTATCCATATCTTCCACCTCCCCTGTGTCGAACAATAACTCTTCTTCTCCCTACAGTCTAAACAACGGTTTTGGAAAAGATAAAATCAATAGAAAGAAATAAATATCTTCCAATCAGCCCGTCTTCTGATCACAGATCTGACTTCAGGTTTGTATGAATTTTATTACGCTTGCTTTTCACTTTGAATTCTCATGTTTTTACTTCGTACTTTCTCTAATCATTGATTACTTTTTATTACCTTCCGATTGTTTTACGATTTAATTGCATTTGATTATTTGATTTTATTGTGTTTGATTTTGAGATTTATTGCTTTGATTTTGGGTTTGCTTAAAAGGGGAATTGATTTTCAATGTCACAAATTTCATAACTTGCCACATTTTCTCCTTACTAAGCTGTTAAGAATCTATGTTTGATACCTTCCTAAAGGATCACTGCCTTCATATTATTTTATTCAGTAAGGTTGTAATATATGAAGGGGTAATAAACATTTTTTTAATGCAGTGGAGGTCTTTTGCAGATAGGGAAATGACAATCACATTCACTTACTTTCTAGGAACATGTCAAGGACATATGAACTTGGATCTTATTCTTTTCTAATGTAAGTGAATTACCGAGTTATGTATGTTTAGAGTTTTTTTTTTAATATGTTATCTAATGTTATTGCTAACTAAGTCTACAATGGACCATTTGGTGTGCATGTTTCATAGTTTCATCAGAGGACATTGTCTTAGAATGTCATAGTGGGAATACATCTAGAAGATGACAATCATACCCTAATGGAAATAAGCATACCTCCTCATTTCTATCCATTGACTTAAATATACCACTAAAATTTTATGAATTAGTTTGGATCTTTGTTTCTGTAGGTTTTTAGAACTAGCATGATGAGATTTGTGATGTAAATCTATTTACAGGTGTACCAAAGTTGATTTAAAGATTATAATTTTGTTTATTTCTTTCTCTGACTTAGTTCTATTGCAATAGTAGTAATGAAGATCACTTTTTATTGCTCATATAACTAAATAATGTAATGATTTTTGCTCTATCTAATTATTGCTATTTTGTGATAATTTTTATCAAGTAAAGTTTTTTCAAATGAGTAGAATACTGTAAAAGGAGGAGGATATTTGTTTCATTTGTTGCCATGTGCATCTATGGAGATTTGTAAAGAAAAATGGACTTATTGGTCGGGGATTTCAACTCAATTTGTAAGTATGAGATAAATTCCACCACTTTTTAAAGATCTTTGTGGTTGGGAACCTATAATTTTATGGCATCCCAGTATCTTATTTCTTATGTTTACATTCATATTATAAGATACAGATGTAGACTTACTCCATCATGAAAAGTTAAGTAGTTCATGTTGAAACTAGAGAGGTGGTAAAGATAAACCTATCAAACTTTAGCCATTGAGGGGACTTAAGTGGACAATCATCATAACCCCACTGTATTTTGGTTTCATTTTCATGGATTTTCATCCTATACATAGTTTGAAAATTAAACCGTACGTCGAACCACGATGATTAAATTGATCTTTGTGATTCGAAAAGTTATGGAGGGCTTCTATAAAAAAGTAATTAATCGAAGGAGAAAAGGTTGATGCTGTTTATTAAAGTTTGGTTTACATCTTTTCTTTGTTTTTTATGAACTTTGAATCTTCTTCTGTATTAAACTGCATTATGTTTTACGGTAAATAACAAACCATGATTTCTAGAATTTCCAATCAACTAAAGTTTCCAAAAACCATTCCAATAGCAAAAGAAGATAAAAAATTCTGAGCTGATATGCGAGTCTGGAAATGCAGGGTAGTGTTGTTGTCTTCCATAACGCAAGCACACGTTTCTATGATGGAGCTTGATTTGGACTTGGTAGAGAGGTAAACTCATTTTGAGTCTCTCTGTTCCACTTATACTATTATTAGTACATTCATTCATAATTTATTATGTGGGGTTTATGTTCGCATTAGCACGAGTAGAATAAGTGTACGTGCTCCTGTTGCGTTAAAGGGCTGCTAACATAATATAATTTTCTTTTACAGTTCTTCATTGTATGTTTTGAGAGATTTGAGTTAAAAGGGATTGCTTAAATTTTTTGACTTATCTATTTGCCAAAGGAAAAATATTTTGCATAATGAAACCTTCAAATGTAGTGAGCATAAATTTTTAATTAATCAAGGAAAATATGTTTTCTTTTAGTATTATTCTACTGGCTTTACAAGCTGATATTTATATATTGATAATTAGGTGTTATACTCATATGCAGCTGTCAGATTAAGTTGAATTTTGAATAATTTTTTAATAACACCATCAAAAATGATTGGGAAAAAATCGTTTTAATTAAGTAATAGTGGGTGTTGTGGTGAGAGTAGTAGTAATTCAAGAGGTAGTATAGCATATCTTGATAATAATGTGAGAGAAAGTGTGGGTGTTGTCCATCTTGATGTTAGTCGTCATGTATATGTGATTAGCTAAAAAAGCTAACATGTTCATATGATTTTCTATAGATTTGACAAAATATTGTCTATTTTTTTCTTCAAATTCTGTTCAGTTGTTGTAGGTATATTATTGCTTTTTCTTAAATTTCGCTTCTACTTGACTGTAATTTTTCAGCTCAGATTTCATTTAAATCATTTTATCTACTGAATTTTTTGGGAGAACTTATACTGTATAGCTTGCAAGGTTATTCTTGAGAAATTTATTGTTTAAGATTCATGATTGTGAAACTGCTGTAGTTATATGCTACTTCGGCTAATTAAGAGAATGTAAAAGGGAGTAAAATAACATGATTGCAAATATGCGAAGTTGACAATAACATCAAACTGTAATTATTACAGTATAACTATAGAGTAGAATAGCCAGGCGTGTTGAGTCAGAAAAATCTTGCAGAGGAGCCATGCCATGAGATGAAGTTCTATGGAGGTCATATACTGGGACGCAAGGGCAGTTATGCTTGAAGCTGATGCAATTCAGTTGGCTTATTAAATGAACAAGTTGCTGTTCTTGGTTGATTTTGTCTGAGTATTGCAAGGCCATAGAGAAGCTCATCAAGGCCTTATAATTGTGTGCAAGATTGGGGGCATCAAGGCATGGGGGCGGCAAGACCTGTTTACAGCAGTAATTATGGGAACACTAAGGTCTGGGCGTGGCAGTAGCTAGCGGTTGAAGATACAAGCTTAATTGCTATGAGTAGAAGGTTGCTGCAAGCCAGGGCCTATTGTGTGCATACTGAAGTGGAGAAGGGTAGCTTAATGTAGCAAGACAAAGAAGGGAATGAAGGTGTGACATTCTGGGCTCAGGACATGAATAACATTCAGTTGAGATGGTGTGTGTTGAATGAGTTAGCTGGCGAACTGGAGATGGCGTGTGGAATAATAGTTCATTACCCAATATGTTATTACTTTTGTGATCTTTCATTTTGATATTTTTATATTTCTTACCTTAATGTTAATAACCATTGGATAAGATAATCATTGTTATATATGTTTCATTATCAAATTAAAATGTTAGCTAAGTGACTGATTATAGTTTCAAAATCATGTAAGTGATGACATATGATGCATCATAGGATGAAATTAATGAATATGTGTTATATTTTTCCATAAAGCTTTATGGTTTAAGTCTTAAGATTTACATCAATTTTATTACAAGTGTTCTTGGTATTAAGATAGCGTACATTGTTTAGAATGATACACATTTTCTATCACTTTATATTCCTCAAGTTCAGAAAATTACCTAAAATTTTATTTTAATTCTTTTTTACATGTCAAATTTTTGCAGAATTCAGTTTATGTAGTTAGATATTGACTACGATAACATAAAAACTTTTGCATATATTTTTTTTTTTTGAAAATATACTATTATATGGTTCATTGCATTCAGGTTTAGTTTCTATCACTTTTTATTCCTCAAGTTCAGAAAATTGCCTAAAATTTTATTTTCATTCATTTTTAGTTGTTAATTTTTTGCAAAATCAGTTTATGTAGTTAGATATTGACTGCGATAACATAAACTTTTTTGAACATATTTTTTTGTTATGTAAAATTATATGGTTCATTTCATCAGGTTTAGTGTTATTCCTCAAGTTTAGAAAATTACCAAAAGTTTTATTTTCATTCTTTTTTGGTTGTTAATTTTTTGCAAAATTTATTTTATGTAGTTATATATTGACTGCGATAACATAAAAAAATTTGAATATATTTTTTTTGTTCAAAATGTACAATTATATGGTTCATTGCATTCAGGCTTAGTGTTGCCTCTGCGACTGCTCTCCAGAAAGGAACTACATTTCATTAAATGAAAACATGTATGCATTAGTCACAACATATTACACATGCATCGTATGAATCGAAATGTGGTTGGTATTATTGTAAAAAGGTTGGAAAATGCATAATTTTACCATAAATGCATGGAACTACAAGTGGGACTCTTCTTTGAAGGAGTTTCAATATTCATTCAGCAACTTTCTCTGGAGTTGCTTTTCTTTGCATTCAGCACTAACAGTAAACATGCTTCATTTTAGTAAAAAATGCCTTTCAACATGACATAGTTTAGAGCCATGTAGAAGAAGACTTTAGCCCACACTTGCTGGGCAATCTCAAATGTCATGTCGATATCATGCTCTCCATCAAGTAAAATATGTGTAATAGTATATAACAGCAGTAGCAAATCAGTGAAGGAAATGCTTGAACGTCTGTCTTTCAGACCTAGGGATTGATGTTGCAATGAGAGAGCCACTGTGTAATATTATATAAAAGATGCATGAAGCCTAAGAAGTTTATTTTCTTTTAACTAATTATTATATAAAATATATATTATGTAATATTAATCTAGCGGTGGTATGCTGTAATGCACCAAAAAGTAATGTGTTCCAAAAACATGCTTGAAATTGTAAACAACGAAATATTGTTATTATTATGTGGACATCTGTGCTATTCTGTTTTGAGTATCTTTCATTTCAATATTTATAATTGGTTATAGAACGTAAAACTATGTTTTTAGATAACAATCAAGAATAATATTATTTGCAGTTAGTTCAGATTATCTAGCCCAGCTATGTTTTTTAGCTCCTTCCCTGTCACTAAAAACATTTCTCAAGCGTGCAGTCAGTTTCTATCCTCTATGGGGCTTTTTTGTCACTTGCTATGTTTGCAACTCTTTTTTTGATATTCAAATGATTTAATTGTTTTTTCAACAAAATCTATCAGGTTTTTCATGTCCGTCATTCATTTCACTTACAACTGTTTTTGCACAATTACTCCAAGATCAATTGTGTCAGGCTATTGTGCATTCTTTAAAATAAACCATAATAGGGCAGTTGATAGAACTACTATCTTTACCGATTTTCTGGATTAAATGATTGTTCATAAATCCAGAGGGTATTGCCACCACTGACTGCTTATGACTCAACAATGGCTAACCCTTTAACTACAACTTCCTGTTACCATGGTTATTCAAATCTCTGTCCCCTTCGATGTCACATCACTATGTTGTAAGGATAAAATATTATAGATTCATCAATATTGCTATAAAGATAATGAGGTACTTCTTTTTATTTTTATTGGTTTAACCGTGTCTTTCAAAGTGTTAAACCCAAGGTATAAGAAGCAAACTTCTACTCAGAGTTGTCCTTTTTTTTTTAAAAAGGACTGAAACTCATCACTATAGGCTATGGGAGATATTGAATATTATTAATAATATTCCTAATGAATATTGTTTAAAAAATGCATTGTTTGTGTGGCTCTGTTCCTTTTCAAATAATGCATCAACAAATGAATGTTCATTTTATTGCATTTCCTCACTGCATCATCTACTTCCTGGCTGCTTCAACTTTTCATTCGGTGCTAGCCAGCCTATATAATTAGACCAAAATTAATATATAGTTGTACACTATTGCAATTGTACAGAAAAGGAAGGAAAATGTACAACATACACACACACACACATATAACTGTGTACATATGTACGTATGTGTCTCTGTGTGTGTGTATATCACTACCATAACTGTAGCGTACACAAAAAATTTCCACTTCCTTCTTGACACACGTCCAACGGACGTGCCACCATACTCGTATTATATAATATAAATATTATATTAATTAAGATTTCATATCTAAATCAATTTAGATTTCATAAGCCTAATAAGACTCAAATGGTAAAAAATTTGATATTCACCCATTTAACCCGCTGTATGCTAGCCAGATCCAACATATTTAACCTTTGTCATTAATATTCAAGATCTTATAATATTTTGTAATTAAACATAGATCTTATAAAATCAATTTACGTTGAGACAATTGATATATACATAAAAATGACGAATATGTACATTGTAATATCCTGTTTGGAAAGTTAACACAAAGATCTTTTAGCACGCTGGTTAGTGCATGTTTTATCCCCTTGGGTGGTAGAGGTTCGAATCCCATGGTCATTACATCCGGTATCAAAGCGGGTACCTATTCAGATCTTTTGGTGTTACGCTGCTAATGTCAATCGATGTAGTACTGATGTGGGTTACAAGCACAACGCTTGGGTGGTGAGTGATGATGAGCTGATAAAGACGTTAAGCTCTTTACGTGGGGTATTTTATAAGCTCCCTTTAAGAATGTTAACACAGAGATCTTCTAGCATAGCGGTTAGCGCATGGTGTTGCTTTCTAGGATGGTAGGTGTTCAAATCATATGGTCATCATATACATCGCAGATATAAATCCCAATATATACACATGTATATATTGACCTTGTTGTTATTTTGTTATTGTTTGTCATGCGAAACATTTGATTATCACACATCATTTGAAAAATAATTAGGTATAGTTTAAGTAGGATGTTTGCAAAGGAAAAGGTGCAATCACACTTATTGGGAAATATGAATATATTGATATATTCATACTTATTCAAGTTTTACACCCTATGTGTTCATATGACCTTTCTTGTATCCAAAATGATAAATGTAACTTCTAATTAATTGCATTATAGAAAGAACTTAACTTAACTTTACTCAACTTCACTAGTCATCAATTATATTTTTTCAAGCAAAGTTCGATTATTCCTTATCGATATATCATTATGTAGCGTACGGAGGAGCGTCTTTGAAGAATGAATCTTGTTTGGAACTTTGTTCCAATATACTCACATATTCGCTCTGTGACGACCCGGAATTTTCGAACACTTAAAATCGGGATAATTGATTGATTTTAAATATTTAATAGAGTAATTTTAACTTGAATTACGAATATCATAATTTATTTGATAATTGAATTATTAAATTAAACAAGTGAAGTTGGGTAAATTGTCGAATCTGGAGTTTTAAGCCTATTAAAAATAATTTGAAGGCTTATAAAATTTATATCGATAATACTGAGGATAATAGAAGTTGTAAAATTGAAATTAATGATGGTTTGTTCAGTTTTAAAATTTTATAGTTTGAATTGAATTTAAAAATAGTCTTCCGAGGCACAGTCTCGGAATTTGACGAAACCAGTTCTATTGGATCCAAAATATTGTATTATTATCGGATTTCAAATTTCGTAGCATTCGGCGTTATTGTGTGATCGTATGAGATAAAAACGCCTAGAAAATAATTAATCATTTTAATTTAAATATCCTACATCATCTCACCTGTCAAAAATCGTTTCACATCAGCCACCCTATATCTTCTTTGCCGACCTATTCCACTCTATCTTCTGAAGCAAGTCGACAACTCCCTTACTTATGTCGCATTGCTTTCTTATTTCCTCAGTTCCCCAACAATAAATTCATGGCCAAAACAAGTATCTTCTCAAATTAAATCTCATTTTCCTTCCTCCCTTTCCAGGTCAATCGAACTAAATCCTCTGAAAGAAAAAAAAAAGAAATGCACGTCTCCTTCTCGTTCAGATCTATTCCCCAGAATAATCGAGTCGAACTCGGTCTCGAATCAAACTAAATCCTAGAAGCTCGATCTGAATTGAGGCTAGAGGGGAGGAGGCATCGCGCACGAATACGAATGGAGGTCGCGAGTTTATCGTCCAGTGATCGCGAGGGCTGGGATGAGTCTCGACTTCAATGGCACCGGCATCGCGACATGTAGCCGAGTCAAGCACTGCCGTAGGTTTCACGAGCTAGGGTTTAGATTTTGTTTTGATCGAGACAGTGTTTGGAGAATCGAAACTTGGATTCTTGCTTGGAGTAGGCGTGTGTATTGGTGATGGTGACGCGAGCCGTGAGGTATAACTCTATTTACAATTTTAGGATACATATATGTGTATATATATACATATAGATTAGAGAAGAAATATATTCAATAAGGTAAAGTCTAATTAAGCAGTTTTTAAATTTTAAGATAATCTTAATTTAATTTAAATCTGGAAATATATATATGAAGATATAAAGAAACAGAAGAAAAAAATATTACAGTGAGATATATGCAGTTTTTCCAATATATAGATATACGGGAAAAATAAAATAATAAATTGCAGTAAGGTATAGTGTACTTTTTGAAAATGTATATGCATATAAATTCACAGTAAAACAAATTACTGTGGTATTTACGGAAACATAAAAGGATATTTTACAATAAAACAATTCTGTTTTAATTTAATAAGAATACACATACACATTTTTATCTTACTGTTTAATTTTAAATAAGTAGTAAGTTGGTTAACTTATTTAATTAGCTTATTCAACTATTTAGGGCATTAAAAATAATTTATTAAAGGAGAATTAGTTCAAGTAAAATTCTTAGTTAGTTAAATTAATAAATGGTAATAAATTGTTCGATTATTTCAAATGACAATAAATCATATAATGCTTATTCAATGTCTGAAATCATGGAGAAAACAAGCCAGTTTGGATAGGATAGCAAACTAAGAGGCAAAGGTGAGTTAATCTCACTCAGTTAATTTAAATTTAAATGATTAAATTTAAATAATTGTTTGAATGGTTGAGATTGATTGATGTGCTATAGTATGGTATATTCTGGAATTGGCATATTATTGTGCTAACGTCTGTGGATGCAGGGAAAAACAGGTTGGAGGGATCCAACTAGACCCCTCAATATTTATTATTTAATATTCTTTGATGTGATTACTTGATATTCTATGTTGAATATATTGGAAGATTGAATGATATGATTGGATTGGATATATATATATATATTGGTCATAATGAATTACCAAAAATATATGAATTGGATTTTGGAAAGAAAATAAAGGAAGTAAAATTGTAAACGAAATAATATTAGAAAACTTATTGAATTAAGAATGTATTGAAAAGAAATGGAAGTATGTTAAGTACTAATAAATAACTTCGAATATGGAAAGAAAAAGGGTTTGAATAAATAGTAAATTAATGAATTGAAAAATCAAGTGATATTATTTTAAAGAAATAAAGAATTATTTTAAATCTTAAAGTTTAAAATTTATTTAAAGGAATAAGAAGTATATTGAGAAATCTAAATTGGCATTCAAATTAAAAGTATTTTAAATCATAATTAAGGAATAAAATCTTAAATTTAAAGATTTTGAATAAATGAAGTAGATTGGAAATCAATTTGGAAATTGATTTAAGTGCCAATTTGGAAGAATAAATTCAAGGTGGGAATTTATTAAAGAAATGAGGAAAATTGTTTTAAAAATAAATAGTGATTTATTTTTAAAAATTGTGAAGAGAAGTATATTTCTCTGGATAGCCAAGGACGTTTCCAAAGTAAGTTTTTAAAATAAAATAAAGGTTGTAGTGTTGTTTTAAAAAGTATGTTCTTGGAAATTTATTATCTTAAATGTTTAATTCTAAAGTAAATATTTATTTAAAATCTAATACCGTTGTAATAATTTATAAGAGTGACTTAGTAATTCTGTTTAAAAGGTGAAAACATAGTTTATATTTATAAGTAACCTTATTTCAAATATTCATATTGTATATATTTTTAATCAATTATTGAAGTAGTTTTAATTTAAATATTTTAAAGTAAACCCTAAAGTAAGTAATTTGATAATCTATTATCGTAATAATTATTTTAAGAATGATCTAGTATTTTGTTTAAAGAAGAAAATCTAGTTATACTTATAAAGTAAACTTATTTTGATTGTTCTAAAATATTATTTTAAATTAAGTACTAAAGTAAAAGTTTTCAAAATTTAATATTAAATATACTTTATAATTAAAGTATTTTGGAATTATTTTAAAAATCTAAAATCTTGTGCTTGGCGATTCTAGTGGAATAGAAATACTTGGAATTTATTCTGAGGAAGGCAGATAGTTTTTGAAAACTGTTTTCAAGGAGTATGAAAAGTGAAAATATATCTTGTGTAGTTACTTTTGAGATAAAAAAATAAATTGGAAAATTATTTATTATGTGATGGATGTCGTGAATAATTGATAGTTAAATCACCGATTATCAATATTGGACAAAAATGCGTTGATCGTTTCGAAGAGACCGGGATCGAGATTTATTTCTCGAAAACCACTTCGATCTGCTTTGTACGTTTCGTGGAAAAACGATTTTGGATTCGAAGATGGAGCAGTGAAGTGCAAGGGCTAGTCGCTACTAATCCTGAGAATATTTCCAAAACGGATGTAGTAGGAATAGTGCCTTCGGTTCCGTTCGAACCCGGGACGGACTTGTATGGATGAATGCTTGCGAAACATCGTCAGGTGGACGATGGGCATTCTAAGGAATATGTTCTAAAAAGGTAACGCTTAGCCTCAAGCCTCGTCAAATGGTTATGACTGAAAATCAGGGGTTATGCAGCAAGGCTAGGTGGGTAGCACCCAAGCAGGGTGAGGTCGTTCCAGTCTAGATGTCCCTTTTTATTTTGGCTTAGTGGGTGGTTGCTGATCCCAACCGCGGGGTGATCTCACTCGGAATTATTCAGTAAGGGGTAGTCCCGGCCTTGTGTTGCAGGGAGCGGGCGTACTCCTCGGTATGGTGATCTAGGCCCCGTACTGTGACAGGTGGTACCCCAGTGCCTAGTCATTAGTTGGAAATCCATTCTCCCTACGAGCCTTGTACGAGTTTTGTTTGTATTACCCACTCTGTGGCTAGTAGCTGGAATTTAATGAATGTAACAATTTCAGCTATTTTATAAGTATTTGTATATAGACCCTATTATAATATCAGAGGATTTCCATAAAAATTGTTTTAGCTATCGTAAGGTAAAAACCCGACATGTTTATTTGTGGCGTGGTCTTACGAGATGCTTTTGATTTCAAAAGAATTTTGAAACTTTAATAATCAATTGAGTGTGATTTTCTCACTCTGGTATTCCAGACTGACTCGGGTGTTATTTAACTGTAATGTTCGGGTCAAACCGAGTATTATAGGATACAGGATTTGATGCTGTGGAGCTCAGGAGTCGAGCAGGATGACGATACGTACTCCCATACTTGTCTATATATATATATATATATATATATATATATATATATATATATATATTCCGCTGTGTTGAGTTGTTGTGTGTCCATTTGTATGATATTGATGTTGGGCTGTGATTGATGTACCCTGATGATGTAATGTATAAACAGATATGTTTGATTCTTTGAGTAAAGATCATTATTACCTATTATATTTTATTCTGCTGCGATGGTTAGATTCTGATGTTGTTTCCTGTTTTCTCTCCTTCTACCTCTTCTTCTCTAACCCAAATGGTTCGTATTTCTGTGCAACTTGAGTTGATTGTTGTAGAATAGTGTTGACTCAAGGGGTACGGATTTGCGGGCTGTTACACTTGGTATCAGAGCATGGGTTGGTGATAATCTTGGCTCTGGTGGGAATTACTCGTTTAAATTAGAGTCTGAAATACTCTAGAATGGATTGAGCATACTAATAGATATGAGCGCGTATTTGTTAGTGAATATAAATTGACTTAATATTGTGTTGATTGATTTATTGAGTGGCATATGAACCTTCGTCGGCATAGTCTGTACAACTGTATCGAAGGGGTTTCTAAACACTTGAATGGAACAATCGACATGGTATTGTTTTAGATATGGATAAATGAAATAATTTTACCCAAAAATATATTTTGATATAAAGAAAAGTTTTTGTAAACTATTTTAGCTAACATATGGTTGCTTGAATGTTAGGGATGATAATATTAAATTATTTTCATTATTGTGTGAAAATCTAACTAGAAATTGGAAATATAACCAAAGTTTAAGGGGATGAATTCATTATAAAATGAAATTTATAAATATGAATTATAAATGTAAATTATAAATTGAAAAACGATCACATGAGAATTTGTATAAGCATAAATTATACAAATGCATTATAGTTAAAATTTGAATTAAAATAGAAGTTTGAAAACCCCGGAGATTTTGGAAGTATTTTGAAGATAAATAATAGCATTGTTGTTTTTGGGGTATTTCCGAAAAGAAATTGTTTCAAATAAATTTAGGGAAGAGATATAGCATTGAATTCACTTCAGTAGCTGGAAAATAACTTCGGTGATGACTGCAGCATCATCGATGTTCATTTTCGAGTTTCTAAGTGATAGATTGCTACCAAATTGATTTATTCAGGAAAACCTATTTATTTTTGAAAATTTCAAAAGAAATTTGTTGAGGGTAAAACCAGGATTGGTTTGACTTTTGTGAAATGTGATTTGAGAAGTTGGAGATTTCAAAATGTTTTGAAATCAAAAGCCAGTGTTTTTAAAATTCCCGAGGAGATAATTTATAAACTTATAAATTGAGATGATTTTTTTTTAATCATGAAGAAAATATAAGTTTTGAATGATGGAATTTAAATTTAAAGTGTAAGGTTAAAAATAAAATTAACTTGGATTGGGGGAAAATAAAAATTTATTGGATTGAAATTAATTTGATAGGCTAAAAATAATATCCAGTTGTATACGAATCAAGTTGGAATCGAATTGAGTTAAATAAAACCGAGTTAAAGTAAAATAGGATTGGAATAAGAATTCAATTGAATTAATGAATGAAATTAAATTCTTACCTGAACGAATAGGAAATAAATTGAATAAGGATTGGAATTGAAGTAAATAAATTAGAATAACTTATAAAAGAATCAGAATTAAATTGCATGGAATAAAAATATGCATGGGATATAAATAAGCATAAGGCTTGAGTTAAAATAAAAGAATAATATATTCAAGCCTATGATGAATGGAATTGTGTAAATAATAAGTTGTGACTTATAAATTTTGAAAGTGGAATAGAAAACCTAAATTAAATATTGTTTGATGAATTGGAAAGAAATAAAATAAAAATCCAAACTTGAATAATAAAATAAATTTGAACTTAAGAAATTAAATGAAGAGATTTTGAGATTAAAATCAAGTTCGGGATTATAAGTTGGGGAAAGACTATTTAAATGATAATTAGATAATGAAATATGTAATGAGAACCCAATGTTGTTTAATAGAAGCTGAACTGTGAATTTATGATGAAGTTTGGAAATAAAACTCAAGTTATAATTTGAATTCGACTTGAATTGTCAGTAAGGTAAATGTAACTGAATTGTGAGTTTATGGAATTTGGTGGTAAATCGAAAATGGCTAGTGAATTCAAAACTTGAATTATAAATTAAACATTTAACTTGAAGCATTAACAAATTATATATATAATAGGAAATGTATCGAATAAAAATGAAATTGGATTGAAATAGTAATGGTTTGAATTGCAAATAAAATCCAAATAAATGGAAATAAAGTGGAAATGGCCTTGAAATAAATTGTATGAGCTGGATCTAAAAGGTTAAAATGTATAATAACCAATCAAATAAATTTGTAGTTTGAAATGAGCTTAAAAATTTGAATATAGTGAAGCAAATTAACTTAAACTTAACAAAAGGAAGAGTTGAATTGAATTCAACTTAAAATTAAGTTTAATAATAGTGGATTGGATTTAGATCAAGTAAAAATGGATTTTAATTGAAATAAAATTCGGTGAGTTGCCGATAATATTTAATGGAATGAAGAATTCTTAAATAAATAACTGTAAGCCATTTAAAATGTTAAGGAATTGAAATAACTTGGAGACAATATTAACAATCGAATGTTTTCAAGTTTAATAGAATAGTTTTAAATGAAACGCTAATGATTGGGTTGAGAATAAAATTTAACCGGAATGGGTCGAGCTAAATATATGGTCGTGAATGAATTAAAATAAAAGGGAAATTTAATTGGTAATGAAGATGAACCTAAATTGGTAATGGTTTTGAATAAACTGGTTTGATTAACAAAACGAAATGCAAGTGAGTATATTCAAATTTAAAATGCAATGAAAATGAGAATAGATGGATTGTAGATGGAATAGAATTAAGTATAAATTGAGTTGAAATCCATTTAAATTGGTTATAAAACTTAAATACTTATTTAGTCACATGGATCTCGTCAAATTTCATAGAATAAATTGTCATTTGATATAAATGGAAGTAATTAAAATTCTATGAATTGATAGAAGTAAAATAAATTGATTTTGAAATCAACTGAATGGAATATGAATTTGTTTGGGTTAAAATTAATTGAAGGTAAGAAATGGTATTGTAAACCATTAAAATTAAATGAAATGGCGTATGGATTGGTTGAAACAAATGCGTAAGTGTTAAAAACCATATAAGTTGCTTATAAACGTTGTTTAGTTACACTGCTTTTCATATTCATGTGTTGTAATTGTTTAGAAAAGAGTGAAATGTTAATAAACTTTATTTATATGGCACTTACATGTTTAAATTGAGTAAGTACAGGTACCTGGGAGCTGTGTGGCTGGTTTTGGTTGTGCTATTTGCTAAAAATTAAAAGCTATTTGCTTTTAAATGCTAAATAAGATATGCCTACGCAATAAAAATAGGAAATATGAACTGTTTTTGGTTTTTCCGACCGGGTGGGTCGATGCATATATGTTTATCTCTTTTGTCAAATTGCAAAAGCTCCTCCGTACAAAGGGGACTCTGCCAAAATTTTCCGAAAATTTTGGGAATTAGAAAAATTTTGAAATTTTTGGAAAATTTTGTTAACGACTAAACGGTTTAAAACTGAAAATTGAAATAAGTTAGTAAATGAAACTAATTAAAATAATGACATGAATTAGTTATAAATGACAAATAGAATTTAAATATTCAGAGTTAAAGATAAATGGAATTCATATGGAAATGAAATAATCGATTTGAATATAAATGGATATAAACTAAAGTGGTAAAGTGAAAATAAGTATAAGAAACATATGAAATGCTTATGTCAACTTAAGAAAGGAATGGTCAATTCTTAATTGGAAATTGAAAATTAAAAATATGTTCTAAGTTGATATTTGAATGAATAAATATTGACATTTGGAAGGAATTCGATAAAATGTTTTGGGAATGTTGTAACTGGATATTATTACTAAATAAGATATGCGGGTATTATAAAGAGAAAAGAGAATTGATTTTGATTTCAGAAGATAAATTTGAAATGCTCGACAAAAAGGTATGTATTTAAATTTGGTGTGAAATTTGATTGGGATTTTGGATTGAGCCACTTGGCCTTTTGTTTTCTTTTTGGATTTGGGAGGCCGTAGAGCCATTTTGTAGTTGTACCGAGCTAGCCGCGGAAAGGAGACGCTGGCGAAATTTTTCAAAAATTTAGAGAGTTAGAAAAATTTGATGAAATTTTGATAATTCAAAATTTAGTTTTGAATTCTAATTTGAATGAATGAGCAAGTAATAATATTTGAGTAAGCAAAGTTATTTGGAAACTATGTAAGGTTTTGGGAAGCTAGTTGAAATAAATAGTGGGTCTTTAATAAAAGATAGGTTATGGCAAGTTGATAAAACTATTTGGTTTTGGAAAAATAGTAATGGGTATTGAATCATTTCTCCTGACTGGTAATTTCGGGGACGAAATTCTTTTAAGGGGGGAGGAATATGACGACCCAGAATTTTCGAACACTTAAAATTGGGATAATTGATTGATTTTAAATATTCAATAGAGTAATTTTAACTTGAATTACGAATATCACAATTTATTTGATAATTGAATTATTAAATTAAATAAGTGAAGTTGGGTAAATTGTCGAATCTGGAGTTTTAAGCCTATTAAAAATAATTTGAATGTTTTTATATCGATAATACTGAGGATAATAGAAGTTGTAAAATTGAAATTAACGATGGTTTGTTCAGTTTTAAAATTTTATAGTTTGAATTGAATTTAAAAATAGCCTTCTGAGGCACAGTCTCGAAATTTGATGAAACCAGTTCTATTGGATCCGAAATATTGTATTATTATCGGATTTCAAATTTCGTAGCATTCGGCGTTATTGTGTGATCGTATGAGATAAAAACGCGTAGAAAATAATTAATCATTTTAATTTAAATATCCTACATCATCTCACCTGTCAAAAATCGTTTCACATCAGCCACCCTATATCTTCTTTGCCGACCTATTCCACTCTATCTTCTGAAGCAAGCCGACAACTCCCTTACTTATGTCGCATTGCTTTCTTATTTCCTCAGTTCCCCAACAATAAATTCATGGCCGAAACAAGTATCTTCTCAAATTAAATCTCATTTTCCTTCCTCCCTTTCCAGTTCAATCAAACTAAATCCTCTGAAAGAAAAAAAAAAGGAAATTCACGTCTCCTTCTCGTTCAGATCTATTCCCCAGAATAATCGAGTCGAACTCGGTCTCGAATCAAACCTAAATCCTAGAAGCTCGATCTGGATTGAGGCTAGAGGGGAGGAGGCATCGCGCACGCATACAAATGGAGGTCGCGAGTTTATCGTCGAGTGATCGCAAGGGCTGGGATGAGTCTCGACTTCAATGGCATCGGCATCACGACATGTAGCTGAGTCAAGCACTGCCGTAGGTTTCGCGAGCTAGGGTTTAGATTTTGTTTTGATCGAGACAGTGTTTGGAGAATCGAAGCTTGGATTCTTGCTTGGAGTAGGCGTGTGTAATGGTGATGGTGACGCGAGCTGTGAGGTATAACTCTATTTACAATTTTAGGATACATATATGTGTATATATATATATACATATAGATTAGAGAAGAAATATATTCAGTAAGGTAAAGTTTAATTAAGCAGTTTTTAAATTTTAAGATAATATTAATTTAATTTAAATCTGGAAATATATATATATGAAGATATAAAGAAACAGAAAAAAAAATATACAGTGAGTATATGCAGTTTTTCCAATATATAGATATACAGGAAAAATAAAATAATAAATTGCAGTAAGGTATAGTGTACTTTTTGAAAATGTACATGTATATAAATTCACAGTAAAACAAATTACTGTGGTATTTACGGAAACATAAAAGGATATTGTACAATAAAACAATTCTGTTTTAATTTAATAAGAATACACATACACATTTTTATCTTACTGTTTAATTTTAAATAAGTAGTAAGTTGGTTAACTTATTTAATTAGCTTATTCAATTATTTGGGGCACTAAAAATAATTTATTAAAGGATAATTAGTTCAAGTAAAATTCTTAGTTAGTTAAATTAATAAATGGTAATAAATTGTTCGATTAGTTCAAATGACAATAAATCATATAATGTTTATTCAAGGTCTGAAATCATGGAGAAAACAAGCCGGTTTGGATAGGATAGCAAACTAAGAGGCAAAGGTGAGTTAATCTCACTCAGTTAATTTAAATTTAAATTTAAATGATTAAATTTAAATAATTGTTTGAATGGTTGAGATTGATTGATGTGCTATAGTATGGTACATTCTGGAATTGGCATATTATTATGCTAACGTCTGTGGATGCGGGGAAAAACAGATTGGAGGGATCCAACTGGACCCCTCAATATTTATTATTTAATATTCTTTGATGTGATTACTTGATATTCTATGTTGAATATATTGGAACATTGAATGATGTGATTGGATTGGATATATATATTGGTCATAATGAATTACCAAAAATATATGAATTGGATTTTGGAAAGAAAATAAAGGAAGTAAAATTGTAAACGAAATAATCTTAGAAAACTTATTGAATTAAGAATGTATTGAAAAGAAATGGAAGTATGTTAAGTACTAATAAATAACTTCGAATATGGAAAGAAAAAGGGTTTGAATAAATAGTAAATTAATGAATTGAAAAATCAAGTGATATTATTTTAAAGAAATAAAGAATTATTTTAAATCTTAAAGTTTAAAATTTATTTAAAGAAATAAGAGTATATTGAGAAATCTAAATTGGTATTTAAATTAAAAGTATTTTAAATCATAATTAAGGAATAAAATCTTAAATTTAAAGATTTTGAATAAATGAAGTAGATTGGAAATCAATTGGAAATTGATTTAAGTGGGTGAAATTGGATATTTGGAAGAATAAATTCAAGGTGGGAATTTATTAAAGAAATGAGGAGAATTGTTTTAAAAATAAATAGTGATTAATTTTTAAAAATTGTGAAGAGAAGTATATTTCTCTAGATAGCCAAGGACGTTTTCAAAGTAAGTTTTTAAAATAAAATAAAGGTTGTAGTGTTGTTTTACAAAGTATGTTCTTGGAAATTTATTATCTTAAATGTTTAATTCTAAAGTAAATATTTATTTAAAATCTAATACCGTTGTAATAATTTATAAGAGTGACTTAGTAATTCTGTTTAAAAGGTGAAAACCTAGTTTATATTTATAAGTAACCTTATTTCAAATATTCATATAGTATATATTTTTAATCAAGTATTGAAGTAGTTTTAATTAAAATATTTTAAAGTAAATCCTAAAGTAAGTAATTTGATAATCTATTATCGTAATAATTATTTTAAGAATGATCTAGTATTTTGTTTAAAGAAGAAAATCTAGTTATACTTATAAAGTAAACTTATTTTGATTGTTCTAAAGTATTATTTTAAATTAAGTACTAAAGTAAAAGTTTTCAAAATTTAATATTAAATATACTTTATAATTAAAGTGTTTTGGAATTATTTTAAAAATCTAAAATCCTATGCTTGGCGATTCTAGTGGAATAGAAATACTTGGAATTTATTCTGAGGAAGGCAGATAGTTTTTGAAAACTGTTTTCAAGGAGTATGAAAAGTGAAAATATATCTTGTGTAGTTACTTTTGAGATAAAAAAATAAATTGGAAAATTATTTATTGTGTGATGGATGTCGTGAACATTAATTGATAGTTAAATCACCGATTATCAATATTGGACAAAAATGCGTTGATCGTTTCGAAGAGACCGGGATCGAGATTTATTTCTCCAAAACCACTTCGATCCGGTTTGTACGTTTCGTGGAAAAACGATTTTAGATTCGAAGATGGAGCAGTGAAGTGCAAGGGCTAGTCGCTACTGATCCTGAGGATATTTCCAAAATGGATGTAGTAGGAACAGTGCCTGCGGTTCCGTTCGAACCCGGGACGGACTTGTATGGATGAATGCTTGCGAAACATCGTCGGGTGGACGATGGGCATTCTAAGGAATATGTCCTAAAAAGGTAACGCTTAGCCTCAAGCCTCATCAAATGGGAATGACTGAAAATCAGGGGTTATGCAGCAAGGCTAGGTGGGTAGCACCCAAGCAGGGTGAGGTCATTCCAGTCTATATGTCCCTTTTTATTTCGGCTTAGTGGGCGGTTGCTGATCCCAACCGCGGGTTGTCTCACTCGGGATTATCCAGTAAGGAGTAGTCCCGGCCTTGTGTTGCAGGGGAGCGGGCGTACTCCTTGGTACGGTGATCTAGGCCCCGTACTGTGATAGGTGGTACCCCAGTGCCTAGTCATTAGTTGAAAATCCATTCTCCCTACGAGCCTTGTACGAGTTTTGTTTGTATTACCCATTCCGTGTCTAGCAGTTGGAATTTAATGAATGTAACAATTTAGGCTATTTTATAAGTATTTGTATATAGACCCTATTATAATATCAGAGGATTTCCATAAAAATTGTTTTAGCCATCGTAAGGTAAAAACCCGACATGTTTATTTGTGGCGTGGTCTTACGAGATGCTTTTGATTTCAAAAGGATTTTGAAACTTTAATAATCAATTGAGTGTGCTTTTCTCACTCTGGTATTCCAGACTGACTCGGGTGTTATTTAACTGTAATGCTCGGGTCAGACCGAGTATTATAGGATACAGGATTTGACGCTGTGGAGCTCAGGAGTCGAGCAGGATGACGATACGTACTCCCGTACTTATATATATATATATATATATATATATATATATTCCGCTGTGTTTAGTTGTTGTGTATCCATTTGTATGATATTGATGTTGGGCTGTGATTGATGTACCCTGATGATGTAATGTATGAACTGATATGTCTGATTCTTTGAGTAAAGATCATTATTACCTATTATATTTTATTCCGCTGCGATGGTTAGATTCTGATGTTGTTTCCTGTTTTCTTTCCTTCTACCTCTTCTTCTCTAACCCAAATGGTTCGTATTTCTGTGCAACTTGAGTTGATTGTTGTAGAATAGTGTTGACTCAAGGGGTACGGATTTGCGGGCTGTTACACGCTCAAATCAAATTACTTTATTTCTTTTGCATATAATGTGTTCTACTTCCATTTTATATTCTATGAATTTATAATAGATACACTACTTTTGTATCAAATGCGCATGTTAATTTCTTATGACAACTCATCGTTGAATTTAAAGAAGTAAGTTGATATATTTTGGAATCATTAGACCTTCAACTACATACATCTATATGCATCAATTTTAAGAGTGCACCAACTCATTTGTTGCTCTTATTGAATGGGAACTTTAACCTTAATCGGCTGAGATAACTTCACCAATATTATATAATTCATAATCATATGATTAAAGAATTATTTCTCAATGATATGGCTTTTGTCCATAATACCAACTTAATTGTACAAAGTTTTAGATAGTTTTGTATTTCGATAATTAGTGCATCACTTTTGTTATGAAAACAAATATCGTAGATTTATCTTATAATGAATATTCATAATATTCATATTAAAGTGAAACTATATCTACTTTCAGTCAATGCTAGAAAATAATTATTATTTCATATTTAATAATTGGTATATATTTACATAAAGAAAATATTTCACAATTAGATGGATTCATTAATAAGTGTCATAATATATGCTCATACTATTTCTACCAATATAATAATAGCTCATGAAATATGAGGTCCATTCAATCACTTATTTTGGGATGTTATTTCATTCACTGTAATTAGTTTACAGTTAAGAGTTTTAGATCAAATATGTTGAACATAAAACTCGTTGAAATAATTCTTACAGAATACAATTTTCTATATAACATTACATCTGGAATAGAAAACATATTTCTTATTCCATATTAAGTATCTATCTACGCTTTATATAATTCTCATTTTCGATGTTTCTTCATGAAGAAAAGATGGAAATTCACTCTTTTCATCTCAAGCGAGCCTACGTTACATCCACTCTCGTGCATTCGTTTTTCTTTCCAAATGTTCGAGCCATTCAAAAGAAAACTCACACTATAAGACCGCCTCGAATTCTTTATAATATTTCATTGGATTATCATTAGCATTTAAGTATATCGAATATGTTGCACTTTATATGAACATATCAAACAGGCACTTCGGTGATTGAATTCTTAGGTCCATCTTGTAACTCTTGGTCTAGTGCACTAACAAGATAAGATCCATATGGTAGTCAATCATATTGGATACATGATCATGTATTATGGTTTTCTTGCTCATTTCAAATGAATCAACTTCACTGAGATTTCATGTAAAGTGACCGTTCACCATATAACATATATGTATTTGAATATGAATCAAATATACATATCCTTGTATTGCTTAAGAGTTCAAAACTCTAAAAAGATAATACGTGGCCTCATGCAAATAAATACCTAAGTAACTGAGGTGCAAATGATTTTGGTTGTATAATTTGGCTCTTGCATAAGTCTAGAAGTGACAAAATACTAAAAGATTTATTGGTATTCAATGTCAATTCCGACTTTATACCTTAACTGATAAACATTGTCGGTTTTATTAGTTGAACAAATTTATCTATGTTTTGGACACATCCAATAATATGGAATCAATTCCTACTTTATAATTATCGGTTTTATTAGTTGAACAAATTATCGATATGTGTGTATGTATGTATAAATATATGAGTTTTTATTTATTCATAACCAATATAATTAAATTAACCTTTTTAGAAAGTGGGTAAAATATTATTAAGGCATTTCAACCTAAGTAAATTATGTCCAAGACCGCAAGCATACATGTGGAAACAAGCAAAATAAATACAACTACAACCGAAACATTCTACTTTTAGATCTAGCTTCCATCTTTCTCCCTCCTGCAAGAATATCTTCATGGCGGCTGATAATCATTGCTTCTATCTCAGATTCTTGTCGATACCAACCTCAAGCCCACTTCTCTAGATTCGAATGCTATTGATTCCAAGCCCCTGGTATGATTTCGTTCCCTGATTCTTTTTATGCCAATCTCATATCCATTACAGCTAGATTACTAACTTGTTCAATGTTCCGCTCACATGCTGAAATGTATGTTTTCTAATCTCCTTCTAAATGCTCCATGCAGACACAGCAATAGTGATTGCACTCAAATTGGCTTCAAAGTCTATAATCCTCCTACGGTCGCATAGGTGCACATGATTTCTTGCAATTTGTAGCTATGACCGTAATAGATTGACACTTTTCCCATACTTGTTGTGAGTAAGCGCATTCAAAAAATAAGTGTAAGTGGCTTTCTTCTTCAACTTTGCACAAAATACAAATTATATCATTAGAAATTTTCCAATTTGCCAATCGATCCCTTATAGGAATGCGACCAAGCATTGATTTATAAGTGGTGAGAGCCATTTTATGGGATTTCGCTTTAGCCCAGATAATTTTGGGCCAAACTATTTGAAGGCATTGTTTTCTTAAAGCTTCTTAAGCCGATTTAGCAGAGAATTTCGATCCATGTTTCCATGACCATATATCACTTTGTCTATCTATAACATCCCGATATTTTCAACCATTCGCATCTGCACATGTCGGACTTGAATTGCTCAAAATATCATATTGTTAATTTATATTTGGCATAACTCATCATATACAGTAAATAAAATAATCACAAAAACACAGACACAAAGTATTATAACGATAAGCAGCAGAAATAAATGAATGATAGTTCATAAAGCTAATATATATATGTATAACAGAGTTAAAACAAGAAACAATAGAATTCTCGAATACATAGAGGTCTCTCAATACAATAGTCAAATACAAAATATGAATACATCACTAGAATCAACTTAATAACTGAAAGCTGATGCGATAGTTGGATCTCCAAGCGAAGCTCCAAACTCCAAAGGTGAGTCTCGAATGCTGTGACACTCAGTCTGACCCGAGCGTAAAGCAAAACACAAAACACTCGAGTCAGGACTAACATTCTTATATCAATAAATCCAACTCACGTGAACTATCAACTGAAATACAAGTAACTTAAAGGATGTTTGGGATAACCATCCTCTAAGGATCTGTGGAACTATCTACTATGTTGTAACGACCCTAGATTTTAATTTAATTTAAATTGATAATTAAATGAAATTTTGAATAAAAATTTATAAAATTAATTATAAATAGTGATGTGAGTTTCCCCGAGTTCAAATATATTCTATATAAATCATTTAAATTTTTAAATATTATGTATATATGTATATATGTGAATATATATATATATATATATGTATATTTGGGTATATATGAACAAAGTAAAAAAAAGTATTAGCAATAAATGTTTCAAATAAATTTATGGTTAGAAATAAATGTTAAAGTTAATTAGAATTCAATACATAAGTAAAATAAACTACAAGTATAAATATAAATTTTAATATAAGTTTTGAATTCAATCGAATCGAGATTTATAAATAAAATACAAATACATTCAAGTATAAAGTAAATACATTGGCAACAATTCTAACAATAATTATAATAGCTTTATATCTATGTAAATGAAGTATAAAAGCATAACTAAACAAAAGGTTAGTTGTTCTTTTTAAATATAGTTGATAAATAAGGAATTTATTAATATAGAGATAAATTCTTTTTATTTTATTTCAATGAGGAGTTATTTTTTTTAAAACAATATTAATAAGATATCTTTACAAATGGGTTTTAATATGAATAGAAATTGTTTATATGTATGTACTTTGGGAAACTATGATTGTAAATATAAAACAAATCTTATAAAAATGTACATAAGCTTGAAATAATTTTAAGTAAATTAAGTATTTAATAATATAAGTTTAAAAATAAAGGAAAGGTAAGATTTTAAATTTTTGTTTAAGTACAAAAGTGTGTTTATACTTGAGTTAAATGTTGAGGCTGAGAAGGGAAAATAAGACACAGCAAAATAGGATAAGTATGTAACAATACAAACAAATAAAAAAAAATGTATACATGAAAGCTTCATAAAGAAAATAGTGCAAACATATTTATATCTATAAACAAGACATATGATAGTCAATGTTACTACCTCTAGAACACTATAACATTTCATAATATCAGCCGAGAAAAGGGAATGCAAGTAATGTAGCCATGCATGTTGTACAAAACAATAATATATATCCCTGTACAAAGCAATATGTACTTGCCATATCCTCTAGTTCACCAAAGTAATGTTATCAGACATGCCTATTGTATAAAATAATAGCTTACCTATCATCTTCTTTTCTTTATACATATCAGTGCTGAGTAAAACCAGAGAAAAACATTATTTCATATTGAAAACAACTTCTTAAACTTAAACAACATCTGGAATCAAGCTAGGCAGGGATTCAATTCAAGGATCAAGTTCAAACAGCAACTATACAAACTCAAACATCATTTAATCAATAAACAAAAAAAAAGTAAGAAGGTCTTCAGTAAGCATTTTCTCAAAGCCTGGTTCAAAAACAAGTTCTGTTTTTGTTAGTTCTTTCTGGAAAATCAAGTGAGTAACTCAAATTAAAAAAAAAAAAAAAGCTCAAGTATATTTACATATGATTGATAAGTTATGCCTGAAATAAATATGAATATGTGTTTATACACTGTTGGATGTTTATGAAATGATGCCTGCATGTTGTAGCCTGTAATACACCTCTGTACTTAAATTTTCAAGTTCATGTTTGCTTCAAAAAAAATCATTTTCTCTTGATCTAAGCATAAGTTGGATACAGGAATCAAATAAAACTTGGTTGTTTTATTATAAGCTTTAGTTTAAGATTGTATTTAAGCTAAAGCAATTTAGTATTTTCTCTGGGAATAAAAAGTTAAACAGGAAACTCAAGTTTCTGTAAAAATTCAAACACTTTACTTTACGAATTCAGTTATGAAAATGAAATCCCTATACTTTAACATGAATTTTAAAGTTACAATCATATTTTTTAGAATTGGGATCATAGAGTAATTCGGGTTTGTTTGAAAATCTTAGTTTTGAGTATTTCCGGTGATCTCGAGATTGAGGGAGGTCGGGGCTCTTGGAGATAGTAGAGGGATGACCGGAGATAGAGGGAAAAATGGTGGAAGCGGCGACAGGTCTCGATGGTGGCGAGGGGAGGTTGATGAAGTTCGGTGACCTAGTTTTTGCTGGGTCGAATGGAGTGACCGCCACGGCGCGTGTGGTCGACCGAGTGCAACCGGGCGTGGGTGGTTGATAGAGGGGAGATAAACGAGTTCGTGGCCGGAGTTTAGTGGCGAATGATGGTCGGTGGTCGGAGAACTTAGCGTTGCCAGGTATGGATGGGGAGGAAGACGCATTTTCCAGGTTTGAGTTGTACAACTCAAATTCGATTTTGCGCGCGTGAGGAAATTTGGATGGTCGTTGTCAGATCGGGGGATGGTAGTCGACTTGCTGATGACGTCGGCGATGGTCAGAGTTGGCCGTGGCGTGTGTGCACGTGTACGTGCAGGTTTGTGGAACTGGGTGAATTTTGAGAGAGGGAAGAAGATAGGATTAGGGGGAAAAAGGGGTTGCGTGAAGACAGGGGAGAGACTCGGGAAGTACACGTGCGTTTCGAATTTTAGCTCGAAGCAAGTTGCTTCTGGGCTCGGGTCAAGTTCATATTCCAGGCTTCAAACCTGAAACTGTTTTGGTTCGAAAATTTTTAAAACCCAAATTTAATTTTAAACCAAGATTTTTAAAGCTAAGTTCAAATTGAAAAGTTAATATAATTCAAGTTGAATGTAGAGTTTAGTTTGAACCTAAATAAGTTTTATATTTAAATTGTTTTAATAACTTAAAAGCAATTCAAAATATATTAAAGAAATTTGAAATGGAGTTAAAATTTTAAATGAAAAATTTAAGCAAGTTGAAACTAAAAGTTTAAATTTAAATTTAAAACTGAATTAAAGATAATTTGAATCCTAATTCTGAAATCAAAGAAGTTTTAATATTTAAATTGTTTAAAATTGCTTTGTGATGATAATTAAAACATTAGTTAGAAAATGTTTTAAATTTGAATTAGTAAATATAAAATGATATGCACTCATTAAATTAGTTCAAGTGAATAATTGATTAATTTATTCAAGAAATTAAGATTTGAGTTAAATTAATTAAGGTAAATAAATTTGTAAATATGATTCATTGATTTAATAAAGAGTTGTCTTTTAAAACAAATGATTAAGGTTATTTAATCAAGTAATTAAGATTTATTAAGTTACGGTTTAGAACTTAATTAATTAAATAATCAGTGATTAAATATATGATTTTAAAGGTTAATTAAATGATAATTAACAATAATTAAATTGAGTTTAATTACTTAAGAATGGTAATTAAATAATTATGAATAGTTAATGAGAATCATTTACTTGAAATTTATTTGATAATAAATGTGAAAAGAATTATTCATAGAAATTTAATCTGTTTTAAATTTATCAGATGATTAAATTGATCCTACTTAGGGATGTTTGGATTTTATTGGATGTTGAATTGTTGATATCCCTGATATATGATGCTTTATGATTATCCTGATTTGTGTTGTGATCTGTGATATAGTTTATTATTTGTGATATATATATCTGCGAATATGTGTATGAAAGATAAGCGTTATGGTTATATCGCTTATCGAATATATTGTTGTATTTGAATCTGTAATGATTGAAATGATGTTGCACTAATGTGTTAAACCCCTGAACCACACCATACACACACAATTATGGATTTCACGAGGAAATCGATTAAGTCACAGATTTAGAAATGATTTATAAAAATTGAATATTTGAATTCAAATGTTTTGGAAATGGAATCAGAATAAATGTGAAAAGCTTTTGGAATGAAATTTCAAGTTAAAATTTATTTTAATTTACTTGATTAAGTTTTGAAATTAAATAATTCAATTTAAATTTGAATTCGATATTTGGAATTGAATTCGATGATTGGAAATTATGGTTAAAGATATTATAAAAAGGTTTGTATGAATTTAAACCATTTTTAAAGGTATGGTTTTGGGAATTTGAATTTAACCCAAGGATTTCAACTCGTATAAATGAATCGTATTTCCAAAATGAAAACTGTTGTTTTCAAATAATAAACACTTTTAGATAAGAACTGAGATTCCAGTTAATTAGGGGAATTTCAAGATTGAATAGAGAAATGATTTTCCAAGTTATGAATGAATTCTTTTTGAAAGCTATGAATTAAATCTGTTTATTTTTAACAGATTTAAATTGATGATTTGTTTAAATCAAATTGAAATGAAATTGTTTTGAAGGCTATAAGTTAAATCTTTGATTTAAAGATTTAACGAGTTAATCAAATTGAAATGAAAATTGATTTGGAAAATCTGTGAACGAATCTTTTATTTAAAAGATTAAAATGTGAAAATTGTTTAAACCGTTAAAGGTTGTGAAAATGAATCTTTTTGTTTAAAGATTGAAATTGGTAATTTATTTAAACCATTTGAAGAAAAGTTTTGGGAAATAAGTTGTGACTTAATTGAAATCCCAATATCCATATATTTTTAAAATATTTTTCGCTCACTATTCGGTTTAACCGGGAAAGGACCTTTGTGTCGTATAACCCATTCCGAATATGTGATACGTCGTTATGGATAGCATTTGAAGACCGGTGATGAAGACCGGGTATTTGTGAAAGCGATAGGATGACCTATCGATTGTTTCTGCACCGAGTCGCGCCGGTATAGAAACTCCCTAAGTGATGGGAAAATCCGATCGGGATTGTGAATATCCGGATTTCAAGGACTTCTTTGTAAGTGCCTTCGGTTTTGTTCGATCCCAGAACAGACTTGTATGGATTGTATGCCTGACATTACAAGTTGAGATGTAAAGCCGATTTCTTTCAAATATATTTCTGTTGGTGGCGGAGAATTTATTCTCTTAGCTTAACACCCTTCTCTGAGACGTACGAACTCAGAGGTTATATAGTTGAAGGTTATCAGCGATATATTCCCAATTTTGGTAATGTGACATGCTGAGTGTTGCTGTGAAATGATCATTGTGTTGATTATTTGTGATAGGATCATTTATTTGATCGTCTATCTTGGTGATCATTTCTATGATCATTTGTTGACCCAAAGCATGGCTTTTGTATAAAGTATGTTTTTGTGGACGTGACTTCGTCGAGCCTCACACCCCGTGAATGGTCAAAACAGGAAAGATGCGGCAAGGTTATGAGGGGTAGCGCCCTTTAGGATATGTGCATTTCCTTCTGGAAAAGGGTGGTATCATGGTATGGAGCCCAGATACTTACTCATGTTGAAACACTTTGTTTTTATAATTGTGTGAATTGATTAGAGAGCTCTCGGATAAAGGTCCCAAAGGACCGGGGGATGGCATATTCGGTCAGTTGTTACTCAGTTAGGGGTAACCCGGCCTTGTGTTGGTAGAGATCCGGTTTGGTTCTCGGGGATGTCCATCCAGAGGCATTCTCATGTGGCAATGGGAAGTTCCTTGGCCTGACCATTCGTTGGAAATCCAAAGAAACAATACGAAACCTTGTACGGTATTAGTTGTAGAACCTGCCATCTAATATGGTAGCTATAGTAAGCATAATATAATGGTACCTATGCTGGCTAAGATTTATATTCTACTTTCAAAATGAATTTTTCCTACACTATGCACTTATAATAATATCAAATGTTTCTTTTTAATGCGTATCAAGCATCTTTGACTAACATAAGAAGAAATCTCCTCCAAGTCTGCGTTTGCATTGTGTGTGTGGCGGGAGGTCTTATGGTAGTCTCATTTTTAAAAAGCATTGCGAATTGAATTTAAAAATATTCCTCTATTTTGATTTTAAAGTTAAGTAAACTGTTTTGAATTCTCACACCAGTCACATGACTGACTCGGAGTTTATTGTTTTCCTTCCTAAACTCTGGGTGCTCATTATTTTCTACACGAGCAGTCTAGAGTTGGGTTTTTCAGATAGTTAGATATAGTGGATTATCTGGAGTTAGTTCAGTCTTTGGATCGCACCAGTCTTGCCTAGCTTGGTGCATTGTTATGGGGAGTTCGAGCTATTGCTGGATTGATTCTTGGAAATGGAGTTGCAATTCTGGAGTTCTTCCTTGAAGACTATCTTAGAGTTATTTGTTTCGCTGCTAGATGTTATCTATTTTCTTTTCCGCTGCTATTTTATTGTATCATATCTCTGATGTATATTGATATCTATTGGATCATCTGTTGTATCAGATACTGTATCAAAGCTGTATATCAATGTATTATTCTTCTATTCCGCTGTGTTGTTTACTTAATGATTGTTATAAGCTCCGGCGAATCAGATTTGAACGGTCGAATCTATGACATTCGAGTACGATTTGAAGTATGGATGTCGATTTTCGAGCGGGCAAAATCCGTCTCGTTACATTTGGTATCAGAGCTAAGGGTTAAACTTTAGCTCAGGAGTGTAACACATTAAGTAACTCATTAGAGATAGGGTGAAGTATCCCTAGAATGAGTAATCCCTAAGGTATCTGTTCGAATGCCTCAGTAAATTCTCTTACTATCTGCTAATAGTAAGTATGACTGCAAGAAGAAAACGAGATAGGGGACAGGTAAATACGACTATAATTAGTCAAAACTCTGTAACAACGGTGGAAATAACTTTCTCTATCAATCTCCTTTGATTCATCTTTCCAAATTTCTTTTGAATTGCTTCGAGACGGCTCCAGAAAGAAGTTTCGGTGCATTGATGCTCTACGAATCGTTATAGAAAATTTTTACTCCGTATTTCATCGGTTTCTTATCAGTTTTTGATTTAAACTTTAATGAATATGAATTGAAAATTTGGAATTGAAAATTTAAATTAAATGGGAAATTTTAAATTGAGTTAAAATTGATTAATAAAATATGAAGCTAAATTTGAATTGTATCGATAAATGATTTTGTTTAAAACCAAATTTTGAAATTCTGTTGAAATTTATTGTGAATACCAAAGTTCGAAGAGGGACAAATTGGTATGTATTCTGAGATATTCCGACTTGAATTTGGAATCCATATCTTAAGTTTGAAGAATTATAGGAGATCGAATCTGTCTATCTCTGTGTTGTTTTCGTGCCTGCGAATTTCGAGGACGAAATTCTTTTAAGGGGGGAAGTCTGTAACGACCCTAGATTTTAATTTAATTTAAATTGATAATTAAATGAAATTTTGAATAAAAATTTATAAAATTAATTATAAATAGTGATGTAAGTTTCCCCGAGTTCAAATATATTCTATATAAATCATTTAAATTTTTAAATATTATGTATATATGTATATATGTGAATATATATATATATATATATATATATGTATATTTGGGTATATATGAACAAAGTAAAAAAAAGTATTAGCAATAAATGTTTCAAATAAATTTATGGTTAGAAATAAATGTTAAAGTTAATTAGAATTCAATACATAAGTAAAATAAACTACAAGTATAAATATAAATTTTAATATAAGTTTTGAATTCAATCGAATCGAGATTTATAAATAAAATACAAATACATTCAAGTATAAAGTAAATACATTGGCAACAATTCTAACAATAATTATAATAGCTTTATATCTATGTAAATGAAGTATAAAAGCATAACTAAACAAAAGGTTAGTTGTTCTTTTTAAATATAGTTGATAAATAAGGAATTTATTAATAAAGAGATAAATTCTTTTTATTTTATTTCAATGAGGAGTTATTTTTTTAAAAATAATATTAATAAGATATCTTTACAAATGGGTTTTTAATATGAATAGAAATTGTTTATATGTATGTACTTTGGGAAACTATGATTGTAAATATAAAACAAATCTTATAAAAATGTACATAAGTTTGAAATAATTTTAAGTAAATTAAGTATTTAATAATATAAGTTTAAAAATAAAGGAAAGGTAAGATTGTAAATTTTTGTTTAAGTATAAAAGTGTGTTTATACTTGAGTTAAATGTTGAGGCTGAGAAGGGAAAATAAGACACAGCAAAATAGGATAAGTATGTAACAATACAAACAAATAAAAAAAAATGTATACATGAAAGCTTCATAAAGAAAAAAGTGCAAACATATTTATATCTATAAACAAGACATATGATAGTCAATGCTACTACCTCTAGAACACTATAACATTTCATAATATCAGCCGAGAAAAGGGAATGCAAGTAATGTAGCCATGCATGTTGTACAAAACAATAATATATATCCCTGTACAAAGCAATATGTACTTGCCATATCCTCTAGTTCACCAAAGCAATGTTATCAGACATGCCTATTGTATAAAATAATAGCTTACCTATCATCTTCTTTTCTTTATACATATCAGTGCTGAGTAAAACCAGAGAAAAACATTATTTCATATTGAAAACAACTTCTTAAACTTAAACAACATCTGGAATCAAGCTAGGCAGGGATTCAATTCAAGGATCAAGTTCAAACAGCAACTATACAAACTCAAACATCATTTAATCAATAAACAAAAAAAAAGTAAGAAGGTTTTCGGTAAGCATTTTCTCAAAGCCTGGTTCAAAAACAAGTTCTGTTTTTGTTAGTTCTTTCTGGAAAATCAAGTGAGTAACTCAAATTAAAAAAAAAAAAAAAAGCTCAAGTATATTTACATATGATTGATAAGTTATGCCTGAAATAAATGTGAATATGTGTTTATACACTGTTGGATGTTTATGAAATGATGCCTGCATGTTGTAGCCTGTAATACACCTCTGTACTTAAATTTTCAAGTTCATGTTTGCTTCAAAAAAAATCATTTTCTCTTGATCTAAGCATAAGTTGGATACAGGAATCAAATAAAACTTGGTTGTTTTATTATAAGCTTTAGTTTAAGATTGTATTTAAGCTAAAGCAATTTAGTATTTGCTCTGGGAATAAAAAGTTAAACAGGAAACTCAAGTTTCTGTAAAAATTCAAACACTTTACTTTACGAATTCAGTTATGAAAATGAAATCCCTATACTTTAACATGAATTTTAAAGTTACAATCATATTTTTTTAGAATTGGGATCATAGAGTAATTCGGGTTTGTTTGAAAATCTTAGTTTTGAGTATTTCCGGTGATCTCGAGATTGAGGGAGGTCGGGGCTCTTGGAGATGGTAGAGGGATGACCGGAGATAGAGGGAAAAATGGTGGAAGCGGCGACAGGTCCCGATGGTGGCGAGGGGAGGTTGATGAAGTTCGGTGACCTAGTTTTTGCTGGGTCGAATGGAGTGACCGCCACGGCGCGTGTGGTCGACCGAGTGCAACCGGGCGTGGGTGGTTGATAGAGGGGAGATAAACGAGTTCGTGGCCGGAGTTTAGTGGCGAATGATGGTCGGTGGTCGGAGAACTTAGCGTTGCCAGGTATGGATGGGGAGGAAGATGCATTTTCCAGGTTTGAGTTGTACAACTCAAATTCGATTTTGCGCGCGTGAGGAAATTTGGATGGTCGTTGTCAGATCGGGGGATGGTAGTCGACTTGCTGATGACGTCGGCGATGGTCAGAGTTGGCCGTGGCGTGTGTGCACGTGTACGTGCAGGTTTGTGGAACTGGGTGAATTTTGAGAGAGGGAAGAAGATAGGATTAGGGGGAAAAAGGGGTTGCGTGAAGACAGGGGAGAGACTCGGGAAGTACACGTGCGTTTCGAATTTTAGCTCGAAGCAAGTTGCTTCTGGGCTCGGGTCAAGTTCATATTCCAGGCTTCAAACCTGAAACTGTTTTGGTTTGAAAATTTTTAAAACCCAAATTTAATTTTAAACCAAGATTTTTAAAGCTAAGTTCAAATTGAAAAGTTAATATAATTCAAGTTGAATGTAGAGTTTAGTTTGAACCTAAATAAGTTTTATATTTAAATTGTTTTAATAACTTAAAAGCAATTCAAAATATATTAAAGAAATTTGAAATGGAGTTAAAATTTTAAATGAAAAATTTAAGCAAGTTGAAACTAAAAGTTTAAATTTAAATTTAAAACTGAATTAAAGATAATTTGAATCCTAATTCTGAAATCAAAGAAGTTTTAATATTTAAATTTTTTAAAATTGCTTTGTGATGATAATTAAAACATTAGTTAGAAAATGTTTTAAATTTGAATTAGTAAATATAAATGATATGCACTCATTAAATTAGTTCAAGTGAATAATTGATTAATTTATTCAAGAAATTAAGATTTGAGTTAAATTAATTAAGGTAAATAAATTTGTAAATATGATTCATTGATTTAATAAAGAGTTGTCTTTTAAAACAAATGATTAAGGTTATTTAATCAAGTAATTAAGATTTATTAAATTACAGTTTAGAACTTAATTAATTAAATAATCAGTGATTAAATATATGATTTTAAAGGTTAATTAAATGATAATTAACAATAATTAAATTGAGTTTAATTACTTAAGAATAGTAATTAAATAATTATGAATAGTTAATGAGAATCATTTACTTGAAATTTATTTGATAATAAATGTGAAAAGAATTATTCATAGAAATTTAATCTGTTTTAAATTTATCAGATGATTAAATTGATCCTACTTAGGGATGTTTGGATTTTATTGGATGTTGAATTGTTGATATCCCTGATATATGATGCTTTATGATTATCCTGATTTGTGTTGTGATCTGTGATATAGTTTATTATTTGTGATATATATATCTGCGAATATGTGTATGAAAGATAAGCGTTATGGTTATATCGCTTATCGAATATATTGTTGTACTTGAATCTGTAATGATTGAAATGATGTTGCACTAATGTGTTAAACCCCTGAACCACACCATACACACACAATTATGGATTTCACGAGGAAATCGATTAAGTCACAGATTTAGAAATGATTTATAAAAATTGAATATTTGAATTCAAATGTTTTGGAAATGGAATCGGAATAAATGTGAAAAGCTTTTGGAATGAAATTTCAAGTTAAAATTTATTTTAATTTACTTGATTAAGTTTTGAAATTAAATAATTCAATTTAAATTTGAATTCGATAGTTGGAATTGAATTCGATGATTGGAAATTATGGTTAAAGATATTATAAACAGGTTTGTATGAATTTAAACCATTTTTAAAGGTATGGTTTTGGGAATTTGAATTTAACCCAAGGATTTCAACTCGTATAAATGAATCAGATTTCCAAAATGAAAACTGTTGTTTTCAAATAATAAACACTTTTAGATAAGAACTGAGATTCCAGTTAATTAGGGGAATTTCAAGATTGAATAGAGAAATGATTTTCCAAGTTATGAATGAATTCTTTTTGAAAGCTATGAATTAAATCTGTTTATTTTTAACAGATTTAAATTGATGATTTGTTTAAATCAAATTGAAATGAAATTGTTTTGAAGGCTATAAGTTAAATCTTTGATTTAAAGATTTAACGAGTTAATCAAATTGAAATGAAAATTGATTTGGAAAATCTGTGAACGAATCTTTTATTTAAAAGATTAAAATGTGAAAATTGTTTAAACCGTTAAAGGTTGTGAAAATGAATCTTTTTGTTTAAAGATTGAAATTGGTAATTTATTTAAACCATTTGAAGAAAAGTTTTGGGAAATAAGTTGTGACTTAATTGAAATCCCAATATCCATATATTTTTAAAATATTTTTCGCTCACTATTCGGTTTAACCGGGAAAGGACCTTTGTGTCGTATAACCCATTCCGAATATGTGATACGTCGTTATGGATAGCATTTGAAGACCGGTGATGAAGACCGGGTATTTGTGAAAGCGATAGGATGACCTATCGATTGTTTCTGCACCGAGTCGCGCCGGTATAGAAACTCCCTAAGTGATGGGAAAATCCGATCGGGATTGTGAATATCCGGATTTCAAGGACTTCTTTGTAAGTGCCTTCGGTTTTGTTCGATCCCAGAACAGACTTGTATGGATTGTATGCCTGACATTACAAGTTGAGATGTAAAGCCGATTTCTTTCAAATATATTTCTGTTGGTGGCGGAGAATTTATTCTCTTAGCTTAACACCCTTCTCTGAGACGTACGAACTCAGAGGTTATATAGTTGAAGGTTATCAGCGATATATTCCCAATTTTGGTAATGTGACATGCTGAGTGTTGCTGTGAAATGATCATTGTGTTGATTATTTGTGATAGGATCATTTATTTGATCGTCTATCTTGGTGATCATTTCTATGATCATTTGTTGACCCAAAGCATGGCTTTTGTATAAAGTATGTTTTTGTGGACGTGACTTCGTCGAGCCTCACACCCCGTGAATGGTCAAAACAGGAAAGATGCGGCAAGGTTATGAGGGGTAGCGCCCTTTAGGATATGTGCATTTCCTTCTGGAAAAGGGTGGTATCATGGTATGGAGCCCAGATACTTACTCATGTTGAAACACTTTGTTTTTATGATTGTGTGAATTGATTAGAGAGCTCTCGGATAAAGGTCCCAAAGGACCGGGGGATGGCATATTCGGTCAGTTGTTACTCAGTTAGGGGTAACCCGGCCTTGTGTTGGTAGAGATCCGGTTTGGTTCTCGGGGATGTCCATCCAGAGGCATTCTCATGTGGCAATGGGAAGTTCCTTGGCCTGACCATTCGTTGGAAATCCAAAGAAACAATACGAAACCTTGTACGGTATTAGTTGTAGAACCTGCCATCTAATATGGTAGCTATAGTAAGCATAATATAATGGTACCTATGCTGGCTAAGATTTATATTCTACTTTCAAAATGAATTTTTCCTACACTATGCACTTATAATAATATCAAATGTTTCTTTTTAATGCGTATCAAGCATCTTTGACTAACATAAGAAGAAATCTCCTCCAAGTCTGCGTTTGCATTGTGTGTGTGGCGGGAGGTCTTATGGTAGTCTCATTTTTAAAAAGCATTGCGAATTGAATTTAAAAATATTCCTCTATTTTGATTTTAAAGTTAAGTAAACTGTTTTGAGTTCTCACACCAGTCACATGACTGACTCGGAGTTTATTGTTTTCCTTCCTAAACTCTGGGTGCTCATTATTTTCTACACGAGCAGTCTAGAGTTGGGTTTTTCAGATAGTTAGATATAGTGGATTATCTGGAGTTAGTTCAGTCTTTGGATCGCACCAGTCTTGCCTAGCTTGGTGCATTGTTATGGGGAGTTCGAGATATTGCTGGATTGATTCTTGGAAATGGAGTTGCAATTCTGGAGTTCTTCCTTGAAGACTATCTTAGAGTTATTTGTTTCGCTGCTAGATGTTATCTGTTTTCTTTTCCGCTGCTATTTTATTGTATCATATCTCTGATGTATATTGATATCTATTGGATCATCTGTTGTATCAGATACTGTATCAAAGCTGTATATCAATGTATTATTCTTCTATTCCGCTGTGTTGTTTACTTAATGATTGTTATAAGCTCCGGCGAATCGGATTTGAACGGTCGAATCTATGACATTCGAGTACAATTTGAAGTATGGATGTCGATTTTCGAGCGGGCAAAATCCGTCTCGTTACATTTGGTATCAGAGCTAAGGGTTAAACTTTAGCTCAGGAGTGTAACACATTAAGTAACTCATTAGAGATAGGGTGAAGTATCCCTAGAATGAGTAATCCCTAAGGTATCTGTTCGAATGCCTCAGTAAATTCTCTTACTATCTGCTAATAGTAAGTATGACTGCAAGAAGAAAACGAGATAGGGGACAGGTAAATACGACTATAATTAGTCAAAACTCTGTAACAACGGTGGAAATAACTTTCTCTATCAATCTCCTTTGATTCATCTTTCCAAATTTCTTTTGAATTGCTTCGAGACGGCTCCAGAAAGAAGTTTCGGTGCATTGATGCTCTACGAATCGTTATAGAAAATTTTTACTTCGTATTTCATCGGTTTCTTATCAGTTTTTGATTTAAACTTTAATGAATATGAATTGAAAATTTGGAATTGAAAAGTTAAATTAAATGGGAAATTTTAAATTGAGTTAAAATTGATTAATAAAATATGAAGCTAAATTTGAATTGTATCGATAAATGATTTTGTTTAAAACCAAATTTTGAAATTCTGTTGAAATTTATTGTGAATACCAAAGTTCGAAGAGGGACAAATTGGTATGTATTCTGAGATATTCCGACTTGAATTTGGAATCCATATCTTAAGTTTGAAGAATTATAGGAGATCGAATCTGTCTATCTCTGTGTTGTTTTCGTGCCTGCGAATTTCGAGGACGAAATTCTTTTAAGGGGGGAAGTCTGTAACGACCCTAGATTTTAATTTAATTTAAATTGATAATTAAATGAAATTTTGAATAAAAATTTATAAAATTAATTATAAATAGTGATGTGAGTTTCCCCGAGTTCAAATATATTCTATATAAATCATTTAAATTTTTAAATATTATGTATATATGTATATATGTGAATATATATATATATATATGTATATTTGGGTATATATGAACAAAGTAAAAAAAAGTATTAGCAATAAATGTTTCAAATAAATTTATGGTTAGAAATAAATGTTAAAGTTAATTAGAATTCAATACATAAGTAAAATAAACTACAAGTATAAATATAAATTTTAATATAAGTTTTGAATTCAATCGAATCGAGATTTATAAATAAAATACAAATACATTGAAGTATAAAGTAAATACATTGGCAACAATTCTAACAATAATTATAATAGCTTTATATCTATGTAAATGAAGTATAAAAGCATAACTAAACAAAAGGTTAGTTGTTCTTTTTAAATATAGTTGATAAATAAGGAATTTATTAATATAGAGATAAATTCTTTTTATTTTATTTCAATGAGGAGTTATTTTTTTAAAAATAATATTAATAAGATATCTTTACAAATGGGTTTTTAATATGAATAGAAATTGTTTATATGTATGTACTTTGGGAAACTATGATTGTAAATATAAAACAAATCTTATAAAAATGTACATAAGTTTGAAATAATTTTAAGTAAATTAAGTATTTAATAATATAAGTTTAAAAATAAAGGAAAGGTAAGATTTTAAATTTTTGTTTAAGTATAAAAGTGTGTTTATACTTGAGTTAAATGTTGAGGCTGAGAAGGGAAAATAAGACACAGCAAAATAGGATAAGTATGTAACAATACAAACAAATAAAAAAAATGTATACATGAAAGCTTCATAAAGAAAAAAGTGCAAACATATTTATATCTATAAACAAGACATATGATAGTCAATGCTACTACCTCTAGAACACTATAACATTTCATAATATCAGCCGAGAAAAGGGAATGCAAGTAATGTAGCCATGCATGTTGTACAAAACAATAATATATATCCCTGTACAAAGCAATATGTACTTGCCATATCCTCTAGTTCACCAAAGCAATGTTATCAGACATGCCTATTGTATAAAATAATAGCTTACCTATCATCTTCTTTTCTTTATACATATCAGTGCTGAGTAAAACCAGAGAAAAACATTATTTCATATTGAAAACAACTTCTTAAACTTAAACAACATCTGGAATCAAGCTAGGCAGGGATTCAATTCAAGGATCAAGTTCAAACAGCAACTATACAAACTCAAACATCATTTAATCAATAAACAAAAAAAAGTAAGAAGGTCTTCAGTAAGCATTTTCTCAAAGCCTGGTTCAAAAACAAGTTCTGTTTTTGTTAGTTCTTTCTGGAAAATCAAGTGAGTAACTCAAATTAAAAAAAAAAAGCTCAAGTATATTTACATATGATTGATAAGTTATGCCTGAAATAAATATGAATATGTGTTTATACACTGTTGGATGTTTATGAAATGATGCCTGCATGTTGTAGCCTGTAATACACCTCTGTACTTAAATTTTCAAGTTCATGTTTGCTTCAAAAAAAATCATTTTCTCTTGATCTAAGCATAAGTTGGATACAGGAATCAAATAAAACTTGGTTGTTTTATTATAAGCATTAGTTTAAGATTGTATTTAAGCTAAAGCAATTTAGTATTTGCTCTGGGAATAAAAAGTTAAACAGGAAACTCAAGTTTCTGTAAAAATTCAAACACTTTACTTTACGAATTCAGTTATGAAAATGAAATCCCTATACTTTAACATGAATTTTAAAGTTACAATCATATTTTTTTAGAATTGGGATCATAGAGTAATTCGGGTTTGTTTGAAAATCTTAGTTTTGAGTATTTCCGGTGATCTCGAGATTGAGGGAGGTCGAGGCTCTTGGAGATGGTAGAGGGATGACCGGAGATAGAGGGAAAAATGGTGGAAGCGACGACAGGTCCCGATGGTGGCGAGGGGAGGTTGATGAAGTTCGGTGACCTAGTTTTTGCTGGGTCGAATGGAGTGACCGCCACGGCGCGTGTGGTCGACCGAGTGCAACCGGGCGTGGGTGGTTGATAGAGGGGAGATAAACGAGTTCGTGGCCGGAGTTTAGTGGCGAATGATGGTCGGTGGTCGGAGAACTTAGCGTTGCCAGGTATGGATGGGGAGGAAGACGCATTTTCCAGGTTTGAGTTGTACAACTCAAATTCGATTTTGCGCGCGTGAGGAAATTTGGATGGTCGTTGTCAGATCGGGGGATGGTAGTCGACTTGCTGATGACGTCGGCGATGGTCAGAGTTGGCCGTGGCGTGTGTGCACGTGTACGTGCAGGTTTGTGGAACTGGGTGAATTTTGAGAGAGGGAAGAATATAGGATTAGGGGGAAAAAGGGGTTGCGTGAAGACAGGGGAGAGACTCGGGAAGTACACGTGCGTTTCGAATTTTAGCTCGAAGCAAGTTGCTTCTGGGCTCGGGTCAAGTTCATATTCCAGGCTTCAAACCTGAAACTGTTTTGGTTTGAAAATTTTTAAAACCCAAATTTAATTTTAAACCAAGATTTTTAAAGCTAAGTTCAAATTGAAAAGTTAATATAATTCAAGTTGAATGTAGAGTTTAGTTTGAACCTAAATAAGTTTTATATTTAAATTGTTTTAATAACTTAAAAGCAATTCAAAATATATTAAAGAAATTTGAAATGGAGTTAAAATTTTAAATGAAAAATTTAAGCAAGTTGAAACTAAAAGTTTAAATTTAAATTTAAAACTGAATTAAAGATAATTTGAATCCTAATTCTGAAATCAAAGAAGTTTTAATATTTAAATTGTTTAAAATTGCTTTGTGTTGATAATTAAAACATTAGTTAGAAAATGTTTTAAATTTGAATTAGTAAATATAAAATGATATGCACTCATTAAATTAGTTCAAGTGAATAATTGATTAATTTATTCAAGAAATTAAGATTTGAGTTAAATTAATTAAGGTAAATAAATTTGTAAATATGATTCATTGATTTAATAAAGAGTTGTCTTTTAAAACAAATGATTAAGGTTATTTAATCAAGTAATTAAGATTTATTAAGTTACAGTTTAGAACTTAATTAATTAAATAATCAGTGATTAAATATATGATTTTAAAGGTTAATTAAATGATAATTAACAATAATTAAATTGAGTTTAATTACTTAAGAATAGTAATAAAATAATTATGAATAGTTAATGAGAATCATTTACTTGAAATTTATTTGATAATAAATGTGAAAAGAATTATTCATAGAAATTTAATCTGTTTTAAATTTATCAGATGATTAAATTGATCCTACTTAGGGATGTTTGGATTTTATTGGATGTTGAATTGTTGATATCCCTGATATATGATGCTTTATGATTATCCTGATTTGTGTTGTGATCTGTGATATAGTTTATTATTTGTGATATATATATCTGCGAATATGTGTATGAAAGATAAGCGTTATGGTTATATCGCTTATCGAATATATTGTTGTATTTGAATCTGTAATGATTGAAATGATGTTGCACTAATGTGTTAAACCCCTGAACCACACCATACACACACAATTATGGATTTCACGAGGAAATCGATTAAGTCACAGATTTAGAAATGATTTATAAAAATTGAATATTTGAATTCAAATGTTTTGGAAATGGAATCGGAATAAATGTGAAAAGCTTTTGGAATGAAATTTCAAGTTAAAATTTATTTTAATTTACTTGATTAAGTTTTGAAATTAAATAATTCAATTTAAATTTGAATTCGATAGTTGGAATTGAATTCGATGATTGGAAATTATGGTTAAAGATATTATAAACAGGTTTGTATGAATTTAAACCATTTTTAAAGGTATGGTTTTGGGAATTTGAATTTAACCCAAGGATTTCAACTCGTATAAATGAATCAGATTTCCAAAATGAAAACTGTTGTTTTCAAATAATAAGCACTTTTAGATAAGAACTGAGATTCCAGTTAATTAGGGGAATTTCAAGATTGAATAGAGAAATGATTTTCCAAGTTATGAATGAATTCTTTGAAAGCTATGAATTAAATCTGTTTATTTTTAACAGATTTAAATTGATGATTTGTTTAAATCAAATTGAAATGAAATTGTTTTGAAGGCTATAAGTTAAATCTTTGATTTAAAGATTTAACGAGTTAATCAAATTGAAATGAAAATTGATTTGGAAAATCTGTGAACGAATCTTTTATTTAAAAGATTAAAATGTGAAAATTGTTTAAACCGTTAAAGGTTGTGAAAATGAATCTTTTTGTTTAAAGATTGAAATTGGTAATTTATTTAAACCATTTGAAGAAAAGTTTTGGGAAATAAGTTGTGACTTAATTGAAATCCCAATATCCATATATTTTTAAAATATTTTTCGCTCACTATTCGGTTTAACCGGGAAAGGACCTTTGTGTCGTATAACCCATTCCGAATATGTGATACGTCGTTATGGATAGCATTTGAAGACCGGTGATGAAGACCGGGTATTTGTGAAAGCGATAGGATGACCTATCGATTGTTTCTGCACCGAGTCGCGCCGGTATAGAAACTCCCTAAGTGATGGGAAAATCCGATCGGGATTGTGAATATCCGGATTTCAAGGACTTCTTTGTAAGTGCCTTCGGTTTTGTTCGATCCCAGAACAGACTTGTATGGATTGTATGCCTGACATTACAAGTTGAGATGTAAAGCCGATTTCTTTCAAATATATTTCTGTTGGTGGCGGAGAATTTATTCTCTTAGCTTAACACCCTTCTCTGAGACGTACGAACTCAGAGGTTATATAGTTGAAGGTTATCAGCGATATATTCCCAATTTTGGTAATGTGACATGCTGAGTGTTGCTGTGAAATGATCATTGTGTTGATTATTTGTGATAGGATCATTTATTTGATCGTCTATCTTGGTGATCATTTCTATGATCATTTGTTGACCCAAAGCATGGCTTTTGTATAAAGTATGTTTTTGTGGACGTGACTTCGTCGAGCCTCACACCCCGTGAATGGTCAAAACAGGAAAGATGCGGCAAGGTTATGAGGGGTAGCGCCCTTTAGGATATGTGCATTTCCTTCTGGAAAAGGGTGGTATCATGGTATGGAGCCCAGATACTTACTCATGTTGAAACACTTTGTTTTTATGATTGTGTGAATTGATTAGAGAGCTCTCGGATAAAGGTCCCAAAGGACCGGGGGATGGCATATTCGGTCAGTTGTTACTCAGTTAGGGGTAACCCGGCCTTGTGTTGGTAGAGATCCGGTTTGGTTCTCGGGGATGTCCATCCAGAGGCATTCTCATGTGGCAATGGGAAGTTCCTTGGCCTGACCATTCGTTGGAAATCCAAAGAAACAATACGAAACCTTGTACGGTATTAGTTGTAGAACCTGCCATCTAATATGGTAGCTATAGTAAGCATAATATAATGGTACCTATGCTGGCTAAGATTTATATTCTACTTTCAAAATGAATTTTTCCTACACTATGCACTTATAATAATATCAAATGTTTCTTTTTAATGCGTATCAAGCATCTTTGACTAACATAAGAAGAAATCTCCTCCAAGTCTGCGTTTGCATTGTGTGTGTGGCGGGAGGTCTTATGGTAGTCTCATTTTTAAAAAGCATTGCGAATTGAATTTAAAAATATTCCTCTATTTTGATTTTAAAGTTAAGTAAACTGTTTTGAGTTCTCACACCAGTCACATGACTGACTCGGAGTTTATTGTTTTCCTTCCTAAACTCTGGGTGCTCATTATTTTCTACACGAGCAGTCTAGAGTTGGGTTTTTCAGATAGTTAGATATAGTGGATTATCTGGAGTTAGTTCAGTCTTTGGATCGCACCAGTCTTGCCTAGCTTGGTGCATTGTTATGGGGAGTTCGAGATATTGCTGGATTGATTCTTGGAAATGGAGTTGCAATTCTGGAGTTCTTCCTTGAAGACTATCTTAGAGTTATTTGTTTCGCTGCTAGATGTTATCTGTTTTCTTTTCCGCTGCTATTTTATTGTATCATATCTCTGATGTATATTGATATCTATTGGATCATCTGTTGTATCAGATACTGTATCAAAGCTGTATATCAATGTATTATTCTTCTATTCCGCTGTGTTGTTTACTTAATGATTGTTATAAGCTCCGGCGAATCGGATTTGAACGGTCGAATCTATGACATTCGAGTACAATTTGAAGTATGGATGTCGATTTTCGAGCGGGCAAAATCCGTCTCGTTACATATGTAGTAATATATGTTATTATAATAATGTCTATAGTAAAGCAAACTATTAAAATGCATTAAGGCGTTACCCATATCCCCCTTAACACATTTTATATATTCCCATAGTCTATATAGCACCGTAATCTCCCCCGTACTGGGCGTCGTCAAAGGGCAATCCATAGGTATGGTACAAAAAAAGCTCGTAGTAGTCTCGGTTTGGTAGGTGACATGGCACATCTAGTCAATGCCAGGGTAGATATACCAATTCCACTTCCGGGCTATTGGTAACACATAGCCGCAGCTATCGCCCAACCCGATCCACACTCCCAAAAATCCGATGGTTGCACCCAGTCAATCACAAAGTAATAGAATGGTATCGAAGGAGTGTATCCGATCGGAGGAGCTACCTCCCTTGGCCCGTCAATTTCTCATGTTTAGCCACCTTAAGCTAACTCACGAGAGTCGGGTCCACGTATATACATAATATAGGATCGTCGCCACCATCCTACTTCATTCTAGAATCTCCACCGTGTACGCGGTTGTTAAAGTAGCTTTCAGTATTGGTAGAGAGTATGACAATATCAGATCCCGGTCTCTTTAACAACCAAACGTTATTATAGACCGTGGTCATCTTAAAATAGTTTGTACTTCAAAACCAAAATATCATTTCCATACCAAAACCATATCAATACTATATTATTTTTCACTTCAAATATATCCCTTTCCAAAATCATAGCACTTCCAAAGTTATAACATTTTCAAAGTTATAACACTTTCGAAATTATAAAGCTTAGAAATTATAACACTTTGGAAATCATAACACTTGATAATATAATACTTTGAAATTCATAACTTTGAAAACCATAACACCTTCCTTTAAAAAGTTTAAATATTAATAACAGTATATATAATAAAATAGTTTATGTAATAAAATAGTTTATATAAAATAGTCATAAGTTAAAATAGTTTATATTAAAAATAGTTTATATTAAAAATGATTTATATTAAAATGGTTTATAACATCAGAACAATTTGAAAAGTAAAATATATAAATAGATTAAATATAATTAAAAAAACACTTTATACAATAAAATAGCTTCCTCAAATTTCACAAATCGATTCAAATCAACTAGAATTCCAAAATTCAAATTTAATTCAATCTCAATTCTTCAATTTCAATTCAATTCAGTTTCTCAATAAACCATTTCAAATACATTGATTTCAAATATAGATTTGAACCACAAAATAAACCCTTTCAATTTCATTATGTTTTAAAGCATTAAATATTCAACATTTTCAAAAATAAATTTGATAATTTCATATATATCTTAATTTAACTTCATTATTATTTAGTTTTGATAATATACAATTTCAATTTATGTAAATTTGAAATATTCATTTAAATCAATTTTAATCAAAATCAAGTTATAAAATCATATCTTTAAAATCTCAAATTTAATTATCTCAATTCAAAATTATTTAAGTATAGTTATAAAATAAATATAATTTCAAATCAGTTCCAAATTTATCTTAATTTATTAAAACTATTATAAAGTCTATATTTGAAATAAAAATTTAAATAATACCTAAACATATTATATATTAATTAAGTCAAACTTTATTAAATTAAATCTTATTATTAAACTTATTTTTTGATAAACTTATTTTATATATCTTCAAAATTGTAAAATTATAAGTAAGTTCTTAAATTTCCTATTTTCAAAACTAACTTATAACTTTAAAATTTTCCTACATTTAATTTTAAAATCTAAAATTTAAACCTTCATCAAAATAATACCTATATATATATATATAATATCCTTAATATTTAATAAAAGTATATATTTCCTTCCATAACCATAGAAATCATTTTCAAAATATTTATATATAGACCAACAGTGTCTGCATATGTAATTTTCTATCCTATGGTCAAGTGATACAGACATTTATCATTTCAATCCGTAATTTAAATATATACGGGTGTATATCTTTTCAATCCGCAATACCAAATTCAATTCAATTGAAAATCGCTTGGGTGTATCATTTCAACCCATAACGATTTTCTCCTATTCTACAAGATCGTTCAGGTATGTATCATTTCAACCCATAGGGAATTCTAAACTAACAAGGAACTGGCAGAGTGAGAACAGATATGATAATAATATAACAGACATATAACATCAATATAAATAACAGATAATGGTGTCGGATGTCACAGGTGAACAGATACAGATAATAACATATATATAGCAATGTAAATAACTAACAGTAGCATATTTCAATTGTCGTTTCAATTGAAATCAAATTTAATAAATATAGGAATGTTAATCGTGAGTGATTGCTCACCTTTCGAGGCTAGATAGATTTGATAAAGAAATAAGCTACTAATTCCAAAGCAACGCTAGATGGACATAATTCGATGCACAAAGTTGATAAATAGGAATAGACGAAATCAAATCAGAACTCGAACGATGAAGATAATTGGTATAAGTGAACTGATATCGATATAACATATAAAATTATATATATATATATATATACACACACACACAAAATCATATTCTAATTCAAACACATATTAAGTGTATATATATAATAAATTTTGAATCCGTACATTAGAACTTAATAGTTTAACATATATATTTATATAACTTACAAAATATATAACATTAACCTAAACTGACATTCGGACTTGACTTTATATATATAGGTGCTAGCAAACAAAACTTAAAATTATTTTTCAAATATATTATAATAAACATATATATACTATAACACCATATATATATAAGATTTATATATATACTAACCGAAAATTTACATACTTAAAATATATATAAGCTGTCACAATTCTTATACTTATATAACTAACAAAAATACATATGCAGGCTCTATAGCTATGCAAACCACAACTATATATATATGTGTGGGGGGGGAGAGGGCGGAGGGGGCTAGTATAGGACTAAAGTATAAACATATATACAAACTATGAACAAAGAGAAACGTAAAGTTATAAAACCCATGATATAAATAATATAGATAATATGATTCATGTGCATAGTAATGAGTAAAACCAATGTAACCATAAACATACTTATATAATTATGTATGTATGTATGTGTGTATGTATGTATATAACTAACAGTTTATATAAAAATTGCGTGAACAAATATAAAATTCGACCAAATATAATATACTATATTAACCTGAACTTATAAAATATACATATGAGTAATAATGAGTTATATAAAATCTTATACAACTTTACATATAAACTGATTATATATAGAGTAAAAATCTAGATGTACAACTCGTATTGTAAACATCTTATTTAACTAAGGTGCACATACATTAACATATATTTAAAAAAATATAACCCAAACCAGATTATACTTATATATGTACTATATATATATATATATATATGAAATAATCACTCACGTATATAATGTATAACAAGCATAAATATATATGTATGTATGTATGTATCTGACATACACAGACTATGAATATTATTTTTTATATTCTAGACAGATCAAAAAACAGTAAAATAATATATACTACTTAATATATATACACCTTCGAATCAAAGCCAGGCCGAGCTCAGCAAGAGATAAGGTGGGTCGAGGCGAGGGTCTGGGATGATGGGCCGAGCAGTGGTGGCGGGTAGGGATAAGCACGGTGAAGTTTGAGCCGAGCTGAGGAAGAATGAAAGAGAAGAACAGGCTTGGGTCGGCTCGCCGTTTTTTCCCAAAGCGACTGCTTGATGTGGAGGCAAGGTTGCGTGAACCTGGGAGAATTTGCATGCAGGTGGAGGTGATCAAATTATCACAGGCAAAGAAATATACAAACTTTATATTATATATTTTATAAAAGGAAGGTTAGCTTGCTTTATACAAAAAAGAGGAGCATGCCTCGCGGTAGGCTGTTGCGTTAGGCTTCCATAAGTGGTTGCTTCGGCTAAGGAGAAGAAGAGGAGGCGAGTTTCTATTGTGCTGTATAAATTTTAGAAATAGAAACTAGAAAAAGCAGAGGCAAAAGAAGGAGGAAAACGAAAGATTAACAAACTTATATGTTTCATATAATGTTATTTCTCAAATAAAACCATGGGAATTGCAAAAGTAATACCTGTCCAATACAGGAATAATAAAAGTTATGAAGATTCTCAGGTAAAATGATTGAATAGGCACAGGAACAAAAAAGGACTCGAACGGTTACCGATATGGTTACCATTTACGCGGATTCCGCTGCGTACCAGGCTTCAAAACACAGAATTGAATATACCACAGAGACCAGCACGCCGAGACGATCAAAATGGTATACATATATTAGTGATAGGATCTTCCAATCAAAAGTCGATATTCGGCATCGAAAATGCTGCTCAAATGTCGAAAATAAGATAAACAGAGCAATAGTAGTCCAAATTCGAAGAAACGAAATATGATGTCTCACTCAGAAGATGATTTACAAATTCATTGTATAAAAATAAACAAGTTTGGAAAACATTTTATTTTCGTCTAATTTAATTGATTTGAATTTAAATAAAACTACACGATAAAATAAACTTCCATATTATCTGATAAAAATTTACCATTTGCTACGTTTAAATTGACCGATTCCAAATATTAAATTTTATTTCCAAATTCAATTATTTAAAATTTCACAAAATTCCAGCTTAATTTCGTTATTAAAATTATTAAAATTTATGGGTTGTTACACTCTTCCCCACTCAAAACTTTTCGTCCCCGAAAAGAAATGAGGTAAGAGAATAGAAACAACGAAAAAGGAGAATGGATTTGAAATGCATATCACAACAATTAATTTGAAACCATATAAATTCAATTTAAATTAATTTATATTCAACATTTGGTTAAATCCATTTTATTAAACCAATAAATAGTCATTCGATTCAAATTTGTTAGTTCAAACAGTTGATTCAAATTATATAAATTGCATTTAGTTTTTAAATTGATTTCCATTCAATTATTTCAAGTTTTAAATATTTGTTAAAATGTTCGGCTTCATTTTATAATTGAATCATACTTTAAAAAAATTAAGAATTAAATTTCTGATTCACTTCAAACACTTTAGAGATAAACATATATATATATATATATATATATATTATATCAAATCAAATTTAAAATCATATACCTATATATATGTATGTATGTATGTATGTATATATAAATCAAATCATACTTAAGAAATTCAAATCAAATTCATTTTCCAAATCAAAAGTGTAGCTAGGCTATTAAATGGTCTCTCCACTCTGAAACTCGAAAATGAATGTCGATGATGCGGCCGTCATCACCAAAGTTATTTTCCAGCGACAAAAGAGAAGAGAATACTAATTTTCAAAACTTCTAATAATTCTTTGAAACAATTTCTATTTGAAAATACAAAAATAATATACCCTAAAATTTAAAACCAAATTTTCTGAAAATACCAGAAATTTAAATTCTCATATTCTTAATGTATATCCATTTAATTCCAAATCAATTTATAAACCATGTTTTATAATTCCATTTATTTATTTTATGTGGAAATACTCATTTGTTTACAAAAACAATAAATGAAAATCAAATATTATTATCTTTAACAGCCAATTCATTCAACTATTTAATTCCAAAAAATTTACTTATATATATAATATATAATCATACAAATTTTATTTCATTTACCAAATTTGAAAGTAATATTGCGTCAGTTTGCTCTATTCGAGTGTTTTGAAATTTCTATCGATAGCGTTGATCAGATGAATCGATCGAAACCCCAATTCAACATTAACAACTCAAACAACACAATATATAAAACATTTTTATATTAATACAAATACACTCCTCACTCGATGATACCAAAAATAGATTTCAAAACAAGGATAGAGATTCAAATGCAAGGGAACTCTGAATCAAATAGAATTCTAACTAAAAGATCAGCTCGAAACAAAGATAAGACTGATTAATTTACAAATTAGGAAGATGGATAATCTTATATAAATCATGGGAGACTTTGATTGGGTCAACCGTAACTTCAAGGATAAGAATGATGTAGAATTTTGAGGCAAATCAAGATCCGCTCACAAGAGATAGCAGCATGTAAACTGAGGATAGAGAAATCTCCGGTGAATCAATGCTTGTTGTAAAGGAGTTTCACCCCTTTACAAATCATGCAGTGGAGCTATAGGATGCTGCAGAGTCAGAAGAATATGAATAGGAAGAGACAAGAATGGATTTCAGAATGAAGTGGAGAGTTCAAAATTCAAAGGAAACCGAATCAAAGAGGAAAGGATTCAAGCTCGAATGAAGGTAATTCCGTAATTAAATTTACTTTATATGCTATGTTTTGCCTAAAACCAAAGCTTTGATACCAACTATAACATCTCGATATTTTTAACCATTTGCATTTACACATGTCAGACTTTAATTGCTCAAAATATCATATTGTTAATTTATATTTGGCAAAACTCAGAATATACAGTAAATAAAATAATCATAAAATCACAGACACAGGGTACTATAACAATAAGCAGCGAAAACAAATGAATAGTAGTTCATAAAGCTACTATATATATAACAGAGTTAAAACAAGATACAGCAGAAGTCCCAAATACATAGAGGTATCAATACAATAGTCAAATACAAAATCTGAATACATCACTGGAATCAACTAAATAACTAAAAGCTGAATTGATAGTTGGATCTCCAAGCGAAGCTCCAAACTCCAAAGGTGGGTCTCAAATGCTGTGGCACTCAGTCTGACCCGAGCATAAAGCAAAACAAAAAACACTCGAGTCAGGATTAACATTCTTATATCAATAAATCCAACTCAAGTGAAATATCAACTGAAATATAAGTAACTTAAAAATGTTTGGGATAACCATCCTCTAAGGATCCGTGGAACTATCTGCTACGTAGTAATATATGCTATTATAATAATGTCTATAGTGAAGTAAACCATTAAAATAGTGTTAAGGCGTTACCCATATCCCTCTTAACACATTTTATATATTCCCATTGTCTATATAGTACATCAATCTCCCCCGTACCATGCGTCGTCAGAGGACACTCCATAGGTATGGTACAAACTCGTAATGGTCTCGATAAGATAGGTGACACGGCACAACTAGACATTGCCAGGGAAGACATACCAATTACACTTCCGGGCTGCTGGTAACGCATAGCCGCAACTACCGCCTAACTTGATCCACACTCCTAAAAATCCTAGGGGTGCACCCAATCAATCACAAAGTAATATAATGGTAACGATGGAGTGTGTCCAATCGGAGGAGCTACTTCACTTGGCCTATCAATTGCTCCCGTTTTAGCCACCTTAAGCTAATTCATAGAGTCAGGTACACATATATACCCCATATAGGATCGTCGTCACCATCCTACTTCATTCTAGAATCTCCACCGCGTACACGATTGTTAAAGTGGTTTTCGGTATTGGCAGAGAGTATGACAATATCCGATCCCGGTCTCTTTGGCAAGCAAAAGTTATTATAATCCCGTGGTCATTTCAAAATAGTTTGTACTTCAAAACCAAAATATCATTTCCATTTCAAAACCATATCAATACTATATCATTTTTCACTTTAAATATATCCCTTTCCAAAATCATAGCACTTTTAAAGTTATAATACTTTCAAAGTTATAACACTTTCAAAGTTATAACACTTTCAAAATTATAAAGCTTAGAAATTATAATACTTTGGAAATCATAACACGTGATAATAATACTTTGAAATTCATAACTTTGAAAACCATAACACCTTCCTGTAAACAATTTAGATATTAATAATAGTATATATAATAAAATAGTTTATGAAATAAAATAATTTATAAAATAGTCATAAGTTAAAATAGTTTATATTAAAAATAGTTTATATTAAAAATGATTTATATTAAAAATGATTTATATTAAAAATGGTTTATATTAAAATAATTTATAAAGTAAAATAAATAAATAGATTACATATAATTAAAAAACGCTTTATATAATAAAATAGCTTCCTTTAATTTCACAAACCGATTCAAATCAACTAGAATTCCAAAATTCAGATTTAATTCAATCTCAATTCATCAATTTCAATTCAATTCAGTTTCTCAATAAACCATTTCTAATATATTGATTTCAAATACAGATTTGAACCACAAAATAAAGCCTTTCAATTTCAATATATTTCAAAGCTTTAAATATTCAACATTTTCAAACTAAATTTGATAATTTCACACATATCTTAATTTAACTTCATTATTATTTAGTACTGATAATATACCATTTCAATTCATGTAAATTTGAAATATTCATTTAAATCACTTTTATTCAAAATCAAGTTATAAAATCATATCTTTAAAATCTCAAATTTAATAATTTCAATTCAAACTTAATTAAGTATAATTCTAAAATAAATATAATTTCAAATCAATTCCAAATTTATCTTAATTTATTAAAATTGTTATAATGTCTATATTTGAAATAAAACTTTAAATAATATCTAAACATGTTATATATTAATTAAACCAAACTTTATTAAATTAAATCTTATTATTAAACTTATTTTATGATAAACTTATTTTATATATTTTCAAAATAGTAAAATTATAAGTAAATTCTTAAATTTCATAATTTCAAAACTAGCTTATAACTCTAAAATTTTCCAACATATAATTTTAAAATCAAAAATTTAAACCTTCATAAAAATAATACTTATATATATAATATCCTCAATATTTAATAAAATCATATATTTCTTTCCAAAACCATAGAAATCTTTTTCAAAATATTTATATATAGACCAATAGTGTCTGTATATAATTCCCTATCCTATGGTCAAGTGATACGGATATTTATCATTTTAATCTGTAATTTTAATGTATATGGGTATATATCTTTTCAACCTGCAATCCCAAATTCAATTCAATTGAAAATCACTTGAGTTTATCATTTCAATCCATAACGATTTTCTCCTATTCCACAAGATCGTTAGGGTATGTATCATTTCAACCCATAGGGAATTCTAAACTAACATGAAATTTGTACAGTGAGAAAAATTATGATAATAATATAACAGGCACAAAACATCAATATGAATAGCAGTTAATGGTGTCAAATGTCATAGGTGAACAGATACAGATAATAACATATATATAGTAAGGTAAATAACTAACAACAGCATATTTCAATTATCGTTTCAATTGAAATCAAATTTAATAAATTTAAGAAAATTAATTGTGAGTGATTGCTCACCTTTCGAGGCTAGATAGATTTGATAAAGAAATGAGCTACTAATTCCAAAGCAATGGTAGATGGACACAATTCGACAAACAAAGCTTATATATAGGAATGGACGAAATCAAGTCAGAATTGGATCGACGAAAATAATTGGTATAAGCAAACTGATATAGATATAACATATAAAATTATATACATATACATACACACAAAATCATATTATAATTTCAAACACATATTAAATTAAATATATAAATGTGTGTGTTTCAAAAATCATTGTTTAAACTAGAACTCAAATACTAAAGTCAAACATATATATATAAATAAATTTAAATCCGTACATTAGAACTTAACAGTTTAACATATATATTTATATAACTTATAAAATATATAACACTGATATAAACTGACATACAAACTTGACTTTATATATATATATATATATATATATATATATAGGTACTAGCAAACACTACTCAATATTTTTTTTTCAGATCTATTATAACAAACATATATATATTGTAACACTATATATATAAGATTTACATATATATACTAACCTAAACCTTACATAAAATATATATAAGCTGTCACAATACTTATACTTATATAACTAACAAAAATACATATGCGGGCTCTATAACTATGCAGACCATAACTAAGTGTGTGTGTGTGTGTGTATATCTGTGCGTGTGTGTGCGCGCGCGTGTGTGTATGTGCGTGTGTGGGCTAGTATGTGACTAAAGTATAAACACATATACAAACTGTGAATAAAGAGAAACATAAAGTTATAAAACCCATGATATAAGTAATATATATAATATGATTCATGTGCACAGTAATGAGTAAATCCAGTGTAACCATAAACATACTTATATATATGTGTGTGTGTGTGTGTGTGTGTGTGTGTGTGTATAACAGTTTGTATAAAACTTGGGTGAACAAATATAAAATTCGATCGATAATAATATACTACATTAACTTGCACTTATAAAATATACATATGTATAACAACAAATTATATAAAATCTTATATAACTTTACATATAGACTTATTATATATATATATATATATAGTACAAATCTGGATATACAACTCATATTGTAAACATCTTATTTAACTAAGGTACACATACATTAACATATATTAACAGATATATATATATATATAACCCAAACCAGATTATACTTATATATATACTATATATATATATACATGGAAGAGTCACTCACGTATATAATATATAACAAGCATAAATATATATACATCTGACATGCACAGGCTCTGAATATTTTTTTAATTTTATATTCTAGATAGATCAAAAAATAGTAAAATAATATACTTAGTATATTTATATATACACACCTTCGAATGAAAGCCAAGCCAAGCTCGACAAGAGACAAGGCAGGTCAGAGGCACGAGTCTGGGATGATGGGCCGAGCAGTGGTGGCGGGTAGGAATAAGCACGGTGAAGTTTGAGCCGAGGTGAGGAAGAATGAAAGAGAAGAACAGGCTTGGGTCGGCTCGTCGTTTTTCTCGAAGCGACTGCTTGGTGGTGGAGGCAAGGTTGCATGAGCTTGGGAGAATTTGCATGCAGGTGGAGGTGATCAAATTGTCACAGGCAAAGAAATATACAAACTTTATATTATATATTTTATAAAAGGAAGGTTAGGTTGCTCTGCAAAAACAAGAGAAGCATGGTTCACGGTAGGTTGTTGCGTTAGATTTTTGGAAGTGGTTGCTTCGGCTAAGGAGATGAAGAGGAGGCGAATTTCTGTTGTGCTTTACAAATTTCAAAAAATAGAAACTAGAAAAAGCCAAGGCAAAAGAAGAAGGAAAATGAATGGTTAACAAATTTATATGTTTCATATAATGTTATTTCTCATATGAAACCATGGGAATTGCAAAAGTCACACATGTTTAATATTGGAATAGTAAAAGTTATGCAGATTCTCAGGTAAAACGATTGAATAGGCACAGGAACACAAAAGGACTCGAACTTATAGAGACAGTTACCATTTATGCGAATTCCACTGTGTAATGGGCTTTAAAACACATAATTGAATATACCGTAGAGATCAGCACGCCGAGATGATCAAAACAGTATACAGATATCAATGATAAGACTATCCGACCAAAAGTCAATATTCGGCATCGAAAATGCTGCTAAAATGTCGAAATTATGATAAAAGGAGCAATAGTGGTCCAAATTTGGAGAAACGAAATATGACGTCTCACTCAGAAGATGATTTACAAATTTATTATATAAAAATATTCAGGTTTGAAAAACATTTTATTTTTATCTAATTTAACTGATTTGAATTTAAATAAAACTGTACAATAAAATAAACTTCCATATTATCAGATGAAAATTTACCATTTGCTATGTTTAAATAGACGTATTCCAAATATTAAATTTTATTTTCAGATTCAATTATTTAAAATTTAACAAAATTCCAACTAAATTTCGTTATTAAAATTATTAAAATTTTCAGGTCGTTACCCTGTCATAGAAAAGTGGCATGCATTCAATCTGACTCTTTAAGTCCTCATTGCATGGAATAGATCCACACTTCCAAGATTAGCTATGATTAATAGATTCCCTCTTGCAAATTCCTTAGTACAATTTTCGACCAACTTGTCTCTAATTTTCAGTATAGCTTTCCATGGAGGGGAAGCATTTTATAAATGCCATCTGCTAGAAATTGCCCTTAATATATCTTTTCCTCGTCCATCTAACCCACAAACATTTAGATTGTATGATTTTGCAGCCTTGCTTCAAGGTGAACACATTCCTCATCTCCCTTAGATTCCTGAGACCCACCCCACCTTCAATTTTCGACTTGCATGGAAATAGGTACTTAATTTTGTGCATACCTCCCTTCCAAATAAAGTCAACACATACTTGTTCAATTTTGTCAATAGAGGCATCCGGGAGCTGATATTTTTGGAGCCAAAAAATGATTTTAGCTTAGATGACAATGTGGACAAGCTCAACTCTGCCCACAAATGAGAGCAACCTTGAGCTCCATCCTTATTGTTTGGTCTTATTTTAGTAATTAGTTTGGCACACTTAGAGTCAGTAATTTTGTTAGAAAAGAGGGGAACTCCAAGATATTTAACTGGGAGCTCTACTTCCTGCATCCCTAGGATTTCTAGAACTTCCACTCTATTGGCACAATTTTTTTAAGTAACATTTAGTCTTACATTCATTTATTTTCAGACCTGCGTTTTCTTCTAGGTTGCAAACCGCTTCTTTACTTGATTTAATGCACATAATCAAATCATTAGCATATAAAAGGTGGTTTACACTAGGCTAGAAGTTGTGTATAGTCTGGAGCAGCTTATTGTGACTAGCTAGCTCCATTTGGAGAGAGAACTACTCCATAGCTATTGCGAAATAAGGAGATAAGGGATCTCCTTGCCTTATCCCACAAACTGCTGATATGTCCTTTAGGAAATCCATTCACCAGAGTTAAGAAGGTAGGGGTAGAGATGCATTCATTAATCAATTACATCAATTTGTTCCCCCATACTACTAAGCATATGAAAGATAAAAAACGATTAATCTTATCATATGCCTTGTAGAGGTCAACTTTTAAACACAAGTTATTTGCTCCCTTCTTATTGAAAATTCTAATAAGTTCATGTGCCAAAATTGAGTTTTTAAAAATTCTACGGCCTTTGATAAATGCACTTTGACACTCAGCAAGGAAGTCCGATAAGATTTTCCTGATTCTATTACATATGTTCTTACCAAGGATTTTGTAAATGACATTACAACAAGCAATTGGCCTATAATCTTTTATTTTTTTAGGATTATCTTTTTTTGGGATCAAGTAGATAAACATGTGATTTATTTCTTTCAAGATTTACTCGTTTGGAAAGACTCTTTCATGATTGATACCATATGATGTTTCAAGTCTCCCCGATGCCTCCGAAAGAACATGGACCCCAGTTCATCTGGGTCGAGAGCAAAATCTCAATATGGAATCCAGGACACTCTAGACTTCATATTCAGTAACCCTCCTACTCATCATGCGCCTCCCATTGGAATCCATCAATCTTCTACAGTTAATTGGTGATATGTTACTTTCAGCTTGCGTATAGTTTAGTACAATATTTGATAGCCTTCTCTTCAAGAACTTGAAAGTTATTGCATTGACTGCCATCCTGTTTAAGACATTGAAAGTTTATGTTAGAATTTCTTCTAATTGACATCTTAGTGTAGAAAATTTTAGTTCATTCATCCCAGTAGTTAGCCACCTCTCCTTCACCTTTTGCCTAAGTTCAATAGCTTTAATCATTAAGGCCACTTTGAGTTGGTCCTGCACTTGGTAGTAGGTTTTCCATGTATCATCATCCAAAGCACCTAAGTCAATTTAAAGTAGATGGTCTTCACATTGTTTTTGCAAATTAGAGATGATGTCATTGTCTATTGGTCTGCATTGTTCCAGTCCTTTAGTTTTTTCTTGATGAATTTAAGCACATGTAGGAGTTTAAATATTGACATCCATCTACAGTCTCACATTCATTGAAGTTGACTACTGCATTGTACCCATCAATTAACTGCCATTCATTCGCATATCTGAAAGGTTAACCTTTCTCTATAGAAGGTTGGCTATTTAATAGAATGTGAAGAGGGCTATGGTCATTAGTTAAGCTGGGTAGGATGTTAACTTTTATATCAGGGAATAAATTCATACAATCAGCATTAATTAACACTCTATCAAGTTTACACATCATTCTCTTACATTCTCCACTTCTCCACGTGAACTGCAGGCCGGAGTGGATAGACTCAACTAGTCTAGTGGATAATACACAGTTATTGAACTTAGATAATTGGGAAACCCTCAATGTAAGTCCACCATTTTTCTTCTGCTTTTAGAACCACATTAAAGTCACCCAACACCATCCATGGTCCATTTATCATAGTGGAAATAATTTTAAGGCTACTCTATAGAGCTATTCTACTTGAAGCAAGATTGCTAACATAGACATAGGAAATGTATAAAGTAAGCCCGCCCATATTGTTTGCTTGCAAAGTAATTTGTCGATCCTCTTTAAGAAGAATTTGAGCCATTTATATCATTTTATCCCACATGACAAGGATCCTACCTTTGTTGCCCTAATGATTATTATGCACATACTCGCACTAAGTACCCCTATTATCTAAGAAGAATTTTGGGTTATCTCACTGAACTTGCTCTCTAGAATGCCCATATAGAAGGTAGCAATGACCTTCTGAAATTAAAGAGGTCTAATTTGTGGGCATCATTATATAGACCTCCTACATTCCAACTTAATAAGGACATTTAGATTAGAAAGAATGGCTCCTTAACTGTCTAGGAGCATCCCCTTGCAAATTAATTGCCTTACCTTTCTGCTTTTTATCTTCAAATTGCTGCTCATAGCTTTAATTTGGCTTAATATATGACTTGCCCCTTTGATTTTCTTCATACTCCTCCTCTGACAACTTTAGATCAATGTGTAACATACTCAAGTATTTTGAATTTTTAGGCAGCTTCTCATAGGGCCTCCATCACTACCTAGATCAGCTAGCACCTCCTTGCTATTCATTTTAGTCTCACTCTGAGCCGGATCTTCACCAGCTGTTTCAAATTGGACCTACATCTCCCTATAGCCGGGTTCGAATTTGTGTTAGAAGATGGGCTTTATATATTTTGCTGATGCAAATTAGTAGTATTAGTATGGAGCGGGTTTTCATTAGTAATCTGTGGTTGCTCTTCCTCGAGCGAGGAGCTCACATTTTTGTCATGGATGTTTTGGTCTGTATAGTTGCTATGTGTACTACCGATATCTCTACATTTCCATATATGTGTGATAAGTTGCGTTGTTAGCTCACACTGGGCACCTGAATGCCTAAATCACTTGCAAGTCTTATAGCTAGAGGGAGTATATTCATATTCGATGTCTTATACATAAACATTCCCCTTTCTGTCTTTCGCCATAACTTGGTGTTTTAGATCATCAGTAGCCTTAATGTCAACAAGCAAACGAGCATTTTGAAGTCTGTTCACATTTCTTGTAACATCATCCATAGCCAGTGGGTTTCCTATAAGACTATTAATCTTACTTAATCCTCTAGCATTCCAGAGAGACAAATCTAGATTTAGTAACCTGATCCAAATCGGATGAGCCCCTAACATGTCATGTTCAATTCTAAGGTTAGGTTCTCATTTCTTGATAAAAATTAGCTTTGTTGTCCATGAACTAAGGACCTCCATCTAACACCTTTTTGCAATCTTCCTCCTTACTGAATTTGATTAGGTAAACCCATTCTCCCTTGCAAACACATCCCATTAACCCGAAGGTTTCCATTCTCTCTTAATACAAACATTTAAATGAATATAACATGGTTTACACCCAATAAGATGCAAGTAAATTAACTTATATATATGTGTACATGTATGTATATATGTATGTATTATTAGTTAATTCATATTTAACTAATTTTAATTCTTATTAGTTAAATCATATTTAACTAGTTTTAATTTTATTAATTAAATTATATCTAATTAATTTAATTTATATAAAAAATTTGAAATTTTATATTATCATCTTAAACCATTTAAGATAGATAATCAACTATAACATCTATAATTTGTTGATATATACATATTAATATATATTTATATTTTAATTAATTAATCATAAATCTTATAAATTCATTTATTAATTAAGTAATTAAATATATTAATTAATTTGAAAATTGTATTTTATTTTACCTTTACAAATTTAAGGTCAATACACAACTATAAAAATTATAGTTATATACATACATACATACATATATATATATATATGTATATGTTTTAGTTAATTAACTTTTTGTTAACTATTTAATTTAATTAATGCACAATTAACTTTTTGTGATATGGGTCGGGGGCCTGGGACTCATATATCTTGTATTATGTGCATACACACACACATACTACGGTTGCATGATCTTTGGATCATACATCATTTGCATCAAAAAAATTAAGAAACTAATTAATCAAATTAATTAAATATATTAAAATTTCACCACTAATTACTTTAGTTTCTCAAAATAAGTTTAAAAAGTTTGAATTATATTTTCATAAAATGTTCCTTTTATATTTTAAACTTAACTTCTAAATTTAAATATATTTTTAATTTTCAAATTTTATTTTGAAAATTAGCCCAAGGACAAAATAAAATTGGGACTTTACAAATGGGCTAACCTTTTAAACCTACTCCACCCATTAGGCCAGGCCGGTTACTAAGGATGGGAGAAAACTTGATTATTCAACCCTAAGCTTAGACACTACTTATCTAAAGACCTATATATAGGCTTAATTAGTCAACTCTAAAGTTGCATTAGAACGGATTGACCATTTGGGCACTAATACCATTGAAGGAACCAAGTCGGTTTACGGTGGGTGAATGGGTAGATTTTAAAAAAAATTCCCAATCGGGATCATAATAGGCTAATGAAGTTTATTAACTAGCAATAGATTATATCTATCTATTTAAATAAACATATTTTGTATAAAATTATTTTGGATCTATTTAATTATTCATATTAAATAATTTAACTTAACATTTATTTGAATATATGATATATATATATATGCGTATTTTGATTGATATCTATTGTATATACATATATATTATACTTACATATGCATCTGAAAAATTCATATGCATATTGAAAATATAAGTATCTAAGTATATGCTATGTTTGAATATACTATACATACATACATATATTGTTTGCATACACAATTAATAGTACTATACATACAGTTTAGACATCTATATATATGTGCATAAGTAACACACACACACACACACACACACATATATCCATGTAAATTAAATTTATAGAAAAACAATCCAAGAATAATTGATGGAACAAATTTTAAGTTACCTACTTAACTACCGGAACATTAAATGGTATTAAAGGAGAAAATGGTAAGGCCATCCACCTTCCTTTATTACAAATTCCTAATTAAAATCCAAATCTAAATCATATTCTATCATTTGTATATTCCAAGTTTAATAATAGAATAAAATAAGCGATAAAATAATTATATTGCAAAAATTTCAAATTTCATAAAACAATTAATAAATATATGCAGGGCAAAGATAAATAAATTAAAGCTTTAACATACACATATGTTTTATTTTGGTTTTATATACAAAAACAACATTTGTATACGTATTTAATATAAACATAATGCATATAATTATAAATTAAGCATATATATATTAATAATAATATAAAATAGTTAAAAAAATGAATTTCAAGTTTATTCTTTTTATTGAGTGAACATCAAAATATCATGATTCAAAATCAAAATCAAAACATTAATTTTAAGTACGCATAAATATATATGTTTTGTTACAGCCAAAACAAATTATATATATCTAATGCAATATTAGATGAGATACATTTAAAAAAGATTGATTCACACATATACTTAAGACCAAGATAAAAATTAAATTCTATCGTTGTTTTATTAGATTCTAGTTTAGAGTAACAAATCAAATAATTTGAGGTGGCAATTTAGTATATATTACATAGACAAATTAGGGTTAGATGTGAACTTCAATTGGTTAAAAAAATGAATATGAATTCACCTTTGCAAATCTGGTTCTTCCTGACACCTTATTATGTGAATCGATTCCTTGAATCACTATCCGATCCTGCTAGAATCGAACAACCAACCTTTATTTTATTTTGGGTAAAAATTTCAACATGAGAGGATGGGGTGGCCATGGATGAATGAGAAGGAAGAATATAGAATTAAATGATGAAACTGGAAAAAAACGAATGCGAGGATTAGTTCTGCTGAGAAAATAAAAACCATTCTTACTCTCACTTTAAAACTTCCAGTTTTCGTTCTCAATTAAATTTCATTCAATTCTCATTAGTATCTTTTCTTCTCTTTCTAGCATGGTAGGCTATATAATTCCATCACATGGATAATTATTTCCATAAGCTTATTTTTCAATTAACTATATTTTAAACCCGTTTAAATATATACTAATATATGTATCAGTTAGTGCATATATATTTATATATACATTCAAATAATTACTAACAACACCAAAATATCAAATAAATTAAATAATAATCAAGATTTACAAATATTAACCTACAAAATTTTGTAAATTAATAAAATCATGTGGTTTTTCAAAGAATTCACAAATACGATTATGTGACTCGGAGGTGCGAATTCAGTCGGCAACTAATATTGAATAATTCAGATATTAATGTTCACATGTCGCCTAGCTAATGGTGTGATAGTTCGACCAAATTCATTGCTTAAAAGCCATTTCAGTAAAATTACATTTTTATAATCTCTTAAGTGGTACCAATTAGAAATGATTATTTACATAATTCTCTTCATCAACACTATATCATAATAGGACTTACGGAATTTCGGTCAAATTTTAGTATCATCCACATTCAACTTGGTCATTTCATAAATAAATCCCTTGGTTCAATAATAACATTTATTATTAATCGTATTACTCTATCTAAAGATTTTGATTTTAGGTTGACTAAAACTGACCATGATACTAACCTCATATAATTAAGGAGATGAATTCTCTATCAAATAGCATTTTGTTTCCATTGCTTCAACTTAGACTCGTTTAATGGATGTCATGCCACGATTTAACTATAATCAAAGTGAAGCGTCCATAGTGAAATTCAACAGTATTCTTAGGAGAACCGTGTAACATAGTCACATCGAGATTTTCTATCTGACCTTGCTTATTACTAACTAATAGAAAATGCTCGAATGAGTCTTTCCAAGGTTATTCAGTAACTATCAATACGTAACCCCTTTATGCCCCCATCAATCATGAGTAATACATCACCTAACATTTAAGAGCAGTACATTCTCCGGTCTCAATGGATGTGTTGATAGAAACATCTTAACTTGGAATATTTAAATAAAATATTATTTTATATTATGATTAATTACTCACGATTGCAGCAATTTGCAACTACATTTACATAACATTTTATTTAACGATGTTCTTATTTATATACTTAAAATCAATTACTTAATTAGTTATGTCGTAATATAACAAGGTATATGATAAGTTTAAACACCTTTATTGTAAATAAGATTGTTTGTAGAATTAGATGTATGTAACAAATCATTTTACTGCGCCTAGGGCATACCCTTATTTCACTCAAGGAACCACCTTAACTCTATTATTATGTTCAACGATACCCTTTGTTGATATGATCTATTAAATGACCTCATGGTTTGGAAGTAGGCAAACAAACCATAGTAATTTTGAAAGTACATGCCCAATCATTTATTATTTCGTTACATTGTTGTTACACCCTATAAATCAATAAATAATTAATTAAGTAAATAATTTTAGGAACAAAGAAAAATTTAAATAATGGATTGGCGTGAATATTCGTACGGTGCTTGATTACTCATTATGCTTGGATGAATCAAGTGATACTATAAAAATCCTAGTTGAGAATCTAAATCAATGAGATGTAACCGTGAGCTAACTAAATTATAAGGGAATGGGATAGTGGGATGGTGGTCCAATTATTCTTTTGAAGTAAAGATAACCACCTTCCTCTTTTCATTGGATTACACTCAAAACTTAAAATGAAAAGCTTAAGCTCTTAAATGGTGTTTGCAACCTAACAATGAGAAGATGAAGAAAAGATTAAAGTTATGAGAACTAGAGACTCCATGACCTAAAAGAGTATAGGTGAGTAATATAACCTCTAATTCATCTTTCTTGTTTGAATCTCCCCTGGTCAAGTTTTTATTGAATGATTTTCAAGCTTCTAGAAATCTTCAAGATTTGGGAATTCAATAGGATGGTAGAACATGTTTTTGGAGATGATTTTTTGGTTATACGAGTTAATCCATAAGTAAACGAATTTATATGAATTAATAGAAGGATGAATGAGGTAGAATATGGTTAGAAATGAGGAACTAAAGTAATTGCGTAGAAATAAATCATGAATTATTTTACTATGATTATCCAAGATGAACTAAGTCATTTCTGGAAGAAACTATGTATGGCCAAAGGGTTGTGATGGGGAGCCGAAAGGCAAACAATTGTTGTCAAAAGGTGTATTATTATGAATAAGTAGTAAATATTGGGTCAAGGGATTAGATCAATATTTTGTGTCGTACGTATCAATTAGCAGTCAGAAAAGACTATGTCAAACAAACTAAGAGTTAACACCTGTAAAGTCGGCGTTAGAAGTGTAGAATGTGATTCTCAATGTGTGTCTAACAGAGGGTAATGAATTGTAACCTAAGTAATAAGACTAAAATAACAAAGCTGTAAGGCACTCACTTTAGTCCATTAACCAGAGAGCTACCCAAAGGCTAGAGGCGCACTGAGGGTGCACGGACGATTTAGGAGGAACAATTGGGAAATTAAGGGATTCTAGAAGTTTAAAGGTTATAATTCATAAGTCGCCAAAGTAAAACTAAGGCAGGCTTTCCCTAAACGAGATTGAAGGTACTGACCAATGAAAGTCATGTAACTCTCAATTGTGATTGTAAATCAGGGCCAATGATTCTCAAGGCTAATGATGCTCAGAGATTGTAATGGATGCTAAGGCTTAAGATAGTCAAGATTGGTGTCAGACGCACTTATAACAATATGAAAATCAATATTAATATGGAAAGACTTTTGGTCGAGATATCAACTTAGTAAACAACTTAGTGGAGAGCCTAAAATGATTAGGTAGAATGCTCTATAAGTGTAAGGCCAATGTGGAAACCAAAACAAAAAGCATAAGAGTAAGGCATGTGTGATACAAAACCAAAAGAGTAGGTGTAAGGCCTATGTGGTAGCCGAAATCAAAAGCGTTGGCATAAGGCCTAGAGTAGAAACCAAATGGGATAGTAAAAGATGCAAGGTCGAAAGCAACAGTCTATAACCGTATGTGAAGTAGGTATAAAGCCTGTGTGGTAGTCGAAATACGAAATGTTGGTGTAAGGCCTAAGTGGTAACCAAGAATAATAAGGCGTAAGATCTTAGAGGCGGCTGAGAAATAGTGTATAATATGCATGCATAAGGCCTTGGCGGCAACGAAATGGTAGAATTTTACCGATATGTATATATATATATACACATATATCTGACGCAAAAGTACATAAAACCTTAGGAGCAGTCATGTGTGAGGTACTTTGGTTATATTGTGATGCTAGGATATTTCTATGGGACAAACCGAGAGACTGCTTTCAGTTGTGACTTCATGACTTTGATTTGATATTCAATAAAAGAAACTTATGACTTTGGCCAATTTATGAATTTGATAATTAATTGCTTTGGTCCTGTATATTAGCGAAGCAGTCTCTTTATTTCTTATAAAGGGTAATATGTTACCCATACCAAAATTTATGTTCAACCCGTGTTATTATTCCTATTTTCCGTATGAACTCATAGGCACTCATTTGAGTAGGCTGAGTTTATGGGCTTAGATAGGTTGCTTTTGGGATGGTCGAAAAATGCAAGTTGAAGACGAAGCATGAGGACTGGGTGTTATATTTATGTTTAGTTACGTTGTATCTAGTATTTGTGCCCGCAACACTATATGTGGGACAGTAATAACTATGACGTACTATATTTTTGACTTCGCATGGGCATGAATTTAGGATGTAAAAACAATTGTTAAGTTAAATTTGTAATAAAGTATTTCATTTTGTATATTTGCTCTTTTTTACTTAAGATTGTATAAGATAGCCAATCTCAATTCTATCATTGAAAGATAATTTTAAGGTGAATGCAGCACATTAGGGTTCCATCCTTGGGTTACAAAATGAGGAACGTTACATTTGGTATTAGAGCTTAGGTTAGGAAACACTTGAGTTAAACAGAGTTAAGTAACTTTAGGAAATAGATGACAAACACATTGGGAAGGGTATACACTACTATATGACAGTTGTATTTTTACTATATGGAGAATAGATAAGTGTAGTAGAGATTTTATATTGCTAAATCACTTCCTTTTTCCATTTTTGATTAAGACTTTATTAGTAGAAAATGGATATGAGAACTGGAGGAGTCAGAGTGTGGGGTGCCAATAATGGAAGGGAGAATGATAGTGCTCAAACCATCAAAGCCACTAGAGGTGAAGTGCCTCCAACAGCAGTGAAAGTGGTAGTCCCATGTATTTTGGGAGTGAATGTGAATGCTTTGTTCCGAATAGATAACGAGAGAGGCTAAGTCAGAAGTAGTAGAGCCAAGACTAGTGGCTAAAGTGGGCTTCTCTAAGTTAAGTCGGGATTATAGGAGCCTTTGGGGCAAGACGTTTTCAAGGAAGGAACCAACCATAGAAGTGTTAGATTGGTTGAAAGTCAATAAGCTATTTTCAAGAACTTAGGGCTGAATGATGCCCAGAAAAGGCGGCTGGCTTCTAGACAAATGCACAAAGATGCTTTAGATTGGTGCGAAAGAATGACTATAGAAACTCCTAAAGAAGAGATCACTTGGGAGCAGTTTTGAGAGAGGTACGAAGCTCGGTTCATTTCCAAGTCTCGGAAGACTATGTTATTAAGAGAGTTCATTAATCTTATGCAAGTAGATCTTTATGTTGATGAAAACATTCAGAGGTTCGGCACCTTGGCGAAGTATGGTTGAGAATTGATAACACCCCTATGAAGAAGAATGGGAATTTTATAAGGGGTTTGAAGCTGGCTCCTAATCATAAGATAAAGGCACACCTAGTGTCTCCTTTCGATTTTGTGGATATGATCAGGAGAGATGATATTATGTATATGATGTATTAGAGAGTAGAGGGGAAGCCCAGAACAGAACAAAAGAAGAGGTTCACTCCTTACCCAAAGTGAAAGAAGGGGCAACAACTGAATGGGAGGGCTCTGGAAGGGGGAAGTCAAAAGGACCTTTTTTAAATTACTTATCACAATTATGGACATAATGGGCATTATAACATTCCCCGTTTTGAGGCCTGAAACTAACTGCTATGGATGCTACAGTCGTCTATAATATTAATTTTCGGTGACAAAACTCGGCTATGTTAATCATATCAATAATATCAGAAGGATATGAGTATGAAATTTTTCAGACATAATTTAGTAATAAACTTATACATTCATTTCAAAATAAGATTTCATATTCATTACACAATCTCGTTTGCAACCCATGTTTAGAGAAATTATAATTATTACAAAATGATCCAAGAGCAACATATGAAGATGCCCTCTTGGTTTATCAAACTCTAATACTTAGCAATTATATAACTTGCCATTACATCCATTCAAGTACAAAGGTAACACAACAGATAAATAAAACTCCTAATATAGCCATTAGCCTCTTGCATGTCTCTGGAAGCTTATTCGTCTAAGTGAAAATCTGAAATCCCTTACTTTGGACCCACTCAAATGAGCACCTGACAACTTAAGGGGGAAAACAAAAACTTCAAGCCAGATAAACGATCCACTGTGAATAACAATCTACCATCTCCAACCAAACAGATATCTAGTGAGACCACACCCCTGAGCGGAACAGGTTTCCCCTCAATAGTATCTTGCCTAAAATATCAACCATATATTGTGCTCCTACATCCACAATGGTTAAAGAAAATTACATAATCATATGCAAGTACATTATACGGGTAAATCTGACTCATCTCTCAACATAGGGTTATATCTACCTTAATTTCACCTATTCTCACAAAATTGGCTATCTGTCTTAATTCATAGATTTACTAAGGTCACTATGAACCTATTATGGGCTAGCTAATAACCTATCAAAGCTCTTGGTAACTTCCTGTCCTAAATCATAGTTTTTATGGGATCACTAAGAACATATTTTCTCTACCAATAACAATTTCAAACCATAGTTTTCATGGGATTACTATGAACTTATTGGAATTCTCTAAAAAAAACATATCTCGGATCATAGTTTTTATGTGGTTACTAGGAACCTATTGGATTACTCCAATATCATACTTCCACTCATAGTTTTCACGGGATCATTAGAAACCTATTGGATCCCTCCAATAACATCAGTCAAGTCATAGTATTCATGGAGTGACTATAAAACTATTGGACCCTTACAATATCATATCTTAATCAATAATCTTTTGATCAGTTCTACACATCCTAATACTTCTAATCCAACTGATCTTCTGGATGCAATTCTACTTACTTAGGAGTTAAATCAGATTATACTTACTGATAGGTCAACCTAATTGATTATTCTACCTTAAATATCCCAAGATATAGTTATGGGTCATGATGATGTGAGCATAACAATAATAGTCATGCAAAATAACTAATTAAATGATAACAAGAATATATAGCACCCATCATTCAAATATGTTGAATCAATTGACATCTTATAATTACTTAACCTTAAATAATAACTGTCTTTGGTAATTTCATATTGAAACTTGGACTAAACAATAATTTATTCCTTGAAAACATTTGTCATTATATATGATTAATACTCTTAGTTCATATTTAAAGCAAGTAAAATATGACCCATTACTTTACGAATTTCTCATGTCAATTTATAATCCATTTTAATACGACCATGTATACATTTGGTTTTAATATGAGGGTGTCGCGCCTCTTTATTATAGGGCATAACTCCAAAATTTTGGATACGTTCATTATTGAAAACTTGCGGCTTTAATATAGCCGACATGGGATGTCGCATCCCTTCATATCAAATCTTGTAAAATATTTCTGATTTTATTAGAGCGTAAGGCTATAATGCTGAAATCAGTGCTATCGTAACATTGAAATTTACTGGTTATTGAACCTATTAGATATAGCCTTTTATATATAAAAATACATTGAAGCCGACATTGATAACATGTGGCATCGACATCATAAAAAGATCGATATTGGGTGCTTTAAAAATAGCACTACTATGTCGTATTAAGGAATGCCGAAACCATGGTATAGCGGCATCATTGCCATAAAAGATTCAACGTCGACAGTGTGGATGGCGACATCAACGCCATAAAACTATAACGTCGATGTAGAAAACAAGTGGCATTGTTTAAAATCATGGTGAAAACTTGTGGCAATATTACGAGATTACCATGCTGACATTATGCCAATGCCGAAGATCTCCACCCTACCAACATTGATTCTATGTCGAATATCATCCTATGTCGACATTGTTTCAACGCCGAAGACTACCGTTGTCCCGACTTCAACCCAAACAAATTCACTCTCTTCCAACTATGTTGATATCGTAGGCATCCATTTAGGTTAACGACACTAGGGTTTAACATTGGTTATGGCAACATAGCAATATCGTAATTTTAAAAAACTGTTTTATCTCTCTTAAATGTAATTCCTCTTCATCAACTCTTATTCTTTATCAAATTTCTATTGGGTAATAACATACTTTACCTGAATATTTTCAAAAAAAACAGTTGCACTTAGTTTTCTTTACCATAAACATTTTGCACCCATCCAATAATATTAATTATTTAATATTTATTTATAATCTTTTCTTACTTAATAAATTCATATAAAATCGTAATATCTTAGGAAAAATAAAAAAAAAACACCAAAAATCAAAATTAACAAATTCTTAAACATATAAACGTTTCAGGGCCAAAATTATTTTTAATTATTTTTAATAATTAAAACCCAAAATAAATACCCTTTCCTTAGGAAATTTATAAAATATGGCCATTAATTTGGAAAATTATGAAATTAAAAACCCATCTCCTAAATTATGTTTTACTCAACATATCCAAAAATCAAATCTTTTGGAGATCATATAGTTAGGTTATGCCCATAAACCTATGAAAATAATTTCATAAAAATTCTAATAATTCATTATTTAACCAAACAATGGTAAAATCAAACGTGGCACGCCAAATCCTCATCAATTAATAAAAAACAATCAAGATTCAAAATCAAAAAGCATAAAATTGACATGGTTTCATTATTATTCACCTTTGATTGGATAATGGAGTTGAGATTTAACGGAGAATAATTTCGTTAGTTTTTTCCTTTGATTTGCTTTAGTTTTCCTCTTCAATTTTTTTATTAATGGTCGGCCTTGTTACATTTTAGCCTTGATTGTTTTACACTTGTAAAATGAAAATGATAAAGGGAGTGGGAGGGTTTAAGGGATGAAAAATTGATCTATTTCTATTTTACCCCTCTTATATATTATTTTATATGTTAAGTTCTAAAACAATCTTAATAGTGAATTAGTTAAGGCCCGATCTTGTTAAATATCAAATCTTTTCCTTCTTATCTTACAACATAACACATTATTCTATTTAATTTATCTAACTAAATCTCCTGAATAATGTTAATTAAAATTAGGGATGTTATAGGCATTAAACATAAAAGTATTTGCAACTAAGCCAAAGTTAAATGCTTCCACTGTGATCTACTTGACCATAAAAAGAGGGATTGTTCGAAGTTAAAGCAAACAAGGTTGTTTTCCTTGGAAGGGACGAGAGTAGGACCTTCTACCGAGAAGGACAAAGGTAAGAATGTCATGTTGGAAGGTACGATTTTCATTTCTAGTTCTTCTGTTATAGTTCTCTTTGATACTAGGGCTATATAGTCTTTTATTTCTAAGGATATGGTGATATAGTAGGATTGGAAGTTACCTACTTAGTTACTTCTTTTCCTATAATTAATCTGAATGGTGGGTATACCACCCTCGGGATAAAGTGCACCAATCTAGAGTTTATCCGGTGTGATCATTAGTTTTTGAACGTCCCATTTATGCTTGACTTTGAGGGGTATAAGGTGGCTTTGGGTATGGGTTGGTTAGTATAGGATGATGCTAAAATCTTTTGTGTTGAGAGAATCGTTTCTCTTCAGAACCCAAAAGGAGGAATAGAGTACAAGTGTCTTCGGATTGGACAAAGAGAAGGTCTGGGGTTTCGTTGAATGCCTCAGGATATCTAGAAGAGGAAGTGGCTAAATTTTTAGTGGTTCAGGAATTTGTTGATGTTTTTTAGCCTATGAAGGGTTTACCTTCAAAAAGAATGATCGATTGTCTCATTAATTTGGTGCCCAAGGTACAGCCTATTAATAGACCATATAGCAGAATGTCACCTAAAGAGATGGAGGAATTAAAGAAATAGTTAGTGCTGAGCATTCGAGTGTCATAACCAAGTAATTCACCATAGGGAGGTTCTGCTATATTTGTAAAGAAGTCGTATGGATCACTTCGGATGTGTATCGGATACAGTAAGTTAAATGCATTGACATTGAAGAGCCATTACTTATTTCCTAGAATAGACGATCTATTTGATCAGTTGAGTAGAGCCAAAGTATTCTCACAATTAGATTTAGCCATTGGGTTCCATCAACTAAGAGTTGCTAATGAGAGTATTCCTTTGATTGCATTTAGGATGGGGTATAGTTCATAAGAGTGGTTGGTTACGCCCTTTGGACTAGCCAATGCTCTGGCTTTCTTTGTAGATCGAATGAACCAAGACTTCCACAATCAATTATATAGATTTATGTTAGTTTTTATGGATGATATTTTGGTTTATTCTAAGAATGCCTAGGACGATAAAGTTCATCTTAAATTGGTAGTAGAGTCCTTGGGACAACATAAGTTTTAAAAAAGTTTCCAAAGTGTCATTTTTGAAAACCATAAGCGATATTTCTAGGCCATATGATTACAAAGGAGGGATTGGCTGTAGATCCTTTGAAAGTTGAAGCTATGATTAATTGGAAGAAATTGGGCACACTTACCGAGGTAAGAAGTTTCTTGGGATTGACTGGATACTTATAATACCCCGCGATTTTTACGATAATAAATATAAAATTAATTAATTAATAAATAGTAAACGCTGAAAAATAGAATTTTTACAAACGTTGGAATTTGGTTACGAAACTTGCACCGCTAGGTTTGTGGCGACTTTCTGATCAATTTTATTATATAAATTTTTCGAGTTGGAGTTCAAAAGAAGTAATTAACGTTTGAATTTTTAGAGTAAAAAATAATTATATATGTAATGATGACAATAAAAGTTAATTAATGCTAATTAATAACATTATTGGAAACTTAGATGTTTATAAATGTTAACATTAAATTAAATCTAAGAGAATATATATAAGTGGAAATAAATTATAGCAATAAAGTTTAAAAAGGAATTAAACAAGCACAATTATTTAAACAAAGAACAAAATACACAAATGAAAGCACGCTAATTAAATTAGCGTAGTATGTAAATTAGAGATATTGGAGCGTAAATTGAAACATAAAGATGCAACCAAATATTTTCTTCTGTGTCAAGTTTGTGATGTGCGTCTTTGATTAAAGTAAAGATTGCAGAGGATAAATCTAACGCTCCAAGTTAACTCCAAAACCCTATAAATATGGACCTAGTTTCTCACATCTCTTCTCACATTTTCTAAGTCATGGAGCGAAGCGAAAAGACAGTACTGATCATGCTATATGGAATTATATTAAACAAGTGCGGAAATAAACTAAGTTATTATAGTAAAGCCAATAAGAAAAATAAAACAAGCACACCAGGAATTTTTATACTGGTTCGAACTTCCCGTTCTATTCCAATCCCAGACTCCTTCTGGAATTTCAACTACAACAACCCTCACTTAACCCGAAGGAACAGGTTTACACCACCTGAGAAATCGAACAGGACTTCACCCGCCTAAGCAACCGAATAGGACTTCAACTGCCTGAGCAGCCGAACATGACTTCTATACAATAACAAATGTATATGACTGTAGTGTATTCTTAAATAACACTGATACGTCAATTAAGTACAATCTTCCTATAATCTTCTCCTTTATGATATATAGTGTGATGTGCTTTGAGAATTATGGAAGAAAAATTGATTAATGATCAAAGTATGTAAGCAATTTGAAAGCTTCAGAATAGATGAGAATTCAAGAGTGCTAAAAGTAAACTCGGCAAGTGTTTGTAGAATTCTGTAGTCTACTTATAGTATATAAAGAGTTGCATCTATAAATGAAAATTTATATTAAAAAGAACGGATGCAACTATTGATTTTTAAAATGTTTCTCTTGGTGAAGAAAAGTGTCTTTCTAAGAAAATAGTAGTTGGAAATATTCAGACGTCTGAATTAAAAATTTCGAACTTCTGAATTAGATTGAAATGCAAATATCAAGCTTTTAGGCAATTTTTGACTATATTCAGAAGTCTGAAAATTATCATTCAGATGTCTGAATATTGTGAAACAATATTTAGGTTTCAGCTTTCAGACGTCTGAATGAATGATTTCAGACGTCTGAGTTTGGACTTTTGTGCATGTATGTGCATGTGTGTGCATATATTTACATATATATCATTTCAGGAGAGATTTTAACAAATTTCTAAGTAAAGTACAGACTCTAGACAAACAATACTCAGCTTTAAACATCTGAAAAGGAATTGCAATAAATCTCATGCAAAGATGGTTAGTATACACTTAATATTTTATTTAGGTTGTCATAATCAAAATAGAGATTCCAACATTCTCCCCCTTTTTGATGATGACAACTATATAATCAATAATAAATATTTAAAGTACTGTTACTCCTCTTGTCAATATGCACAATTTTATATTTCTCCCCCATCGACAAAAGGATCATTTCATTAAAGCAATTAGAGTGGTAGATAATAATACATGAAGAGATAATAACTCAGAAATTTTCCATACAACTAGTTAAGCAAAGTTATAAGCAAATCAAACATAAGATAACAACTGAAATAGAAAAAGATAATTAGAATTGGCTTGAAAGAGACGGATCATTGTGATTAGAACTCAAGCTTGAGGAAGACCATTCAAATGGAGACGGATTGTAAGCTTGAGTGGATGTAGAGCCGGAATAAGAAATTCGATCCCATATTTTATTGAGAAAGCCTTTGATAGAGTTAAATTTTCTTTCCGTCTTCTTCTCAAGTGCCTTAATTTCCCAATGAATCTTTGATTTATTTTAGGAGAGAGTGATGATGGCTTGTCTAGAAGAAGTTTCAGGGCCAATTTCTTAAATGGTGTCATCGTCCTCCTCTTCTTCTTCATGTTGAGTATGAGAAGAAGAAGCAATACTAGTGTCTCGAGGTTGAGGAACACCTTGTTGAACATTTTGCGACCATTGGTGGAAGGAAATAATTTGTTCAGAAGGAGGCCACGTAGGAAGACCCATCAATCCTAGAGTTTTGGCGCCTAACTCACTAATAGTTGTGAAATGGGAGTCGAACATTGGTACACCGACATTTAGGAGGATGCGCATAATATAAGCATCATAATGAATGGTTCGATATTTTCTCTGGATTGTGATGTCTTGAAATTCATCCAAAATAATTTTTCCCCAATTGATGTGTTGATTTGAGTAGATAGAATAAAGTGCATGGAAGTTTTCTTAATACACTTTTTCATAACTTCCCGTCCTTGGTTGGAGAGAACGAATAAGTGCACGGTGAATGAGCCTAGATTATGGCCTTAAGAAGGTAGATTTTAAATTGCCTAAATTTATAAGTTGTCGGACAAAAATTGATGTGAAACTTCGTCTCGATGATCCATATCAACTTCAATTTCATTAATATCAATTCCTTGATAAGGACAATTTAAAATATGAGAATCTTTGCAAAGGTAAGAAAATTCTTACGCTACAAATTATTGACCAAACACAATCTTGTCGGTTTTGGGGATTATGATGATCCAAATTTAAGTTTGCAAGAAAAAGTTTAATCATAAGATGATTCATCTTAACATTGTTAGGAGTATACCCAATCAAGCTATCGAAGTGGAATTGCTCCTCTAACTCTCAACACCATATGTTGTGAAATCCAGGAATTTCATGAATGCTCCTTCGAAGATGTTGGAATTATTTATAGAATTAAACCGAGAAACAGCAACATCGTTCCATAGCCATTGTCGGATTTGGTCTTCGGATGGTCCGGAAGTGGATTCTCTAGTTCTTTTTTATCTTGGTGCCATTGGAGAGTTAGTGGAAAGGTAAAAGCTTTGAGAGAGATGAAAATGGGGGCTAGGGTTCTGAAGTAAGTGGGAATGAAGTGAAAAAGGCATTATATAGTGGGTGAAAAGGCAGGGGTATTATGGGAAAGAAAATAAAGAAGAAAGGTTTTAAAAATTAGGCTCAGAAAAATTCAGCCGTCTGAATCATTTGATTCAGACATCTGAGTTGGGTTGAAATGCAACCCGCAAGGAATTAGTTCAAAATTAGCCTTATTCAAACGTCTGTTTTATTTGATTCAGACGTCTGAATCTGGGGCAAAAAAATTTCTGCTATGAATATCCAGACGTCTTGTTCGAATAGAACAACCGTCTGAATTTTGCTCATGGGCACATACTGGCTTTATTAAGAGTAGAAAAAATATGTATTATTAAATAATTTTACAAAATACAAGTTTAGAAGAAACATAATGAAATGACAAATTAACAATAGTATATAAACAACAAGAAATAATTAAAGAGATTTTGAAGAAGAGGATGGAGTATGATATGTCTCTTCTTCAATTTTAGTGTTCTTTACAAATGGTCAAAGTGGAGACCATTTGTTGCCACGTTTCCAAGAATTTGGTGATGTCGGTGGACGTTGTGGTGATGGTTCACAAGGATTGCGACGATTTGGAGAATGAACTGTAGACGGTTGATGAACTGTGTCTTTTAATGAAGAACCATAGAACTTTAATGCTACTTGTCCCAAAAAGCTAAGCCGTTTGGCATTACTTTTTGTTCATAGTATCATTCACGTTGTAATTCTAATGTTTCTCTCCGATAGTGATGAATATCATCTATTTTCTCTTTTGTGGATGGTGATCCAAAAGAGAGAGACCGTCTTGTTCTTTAGGTTGGTGGAGTATATCCAGTATGAGTTGAGGGTGGAACATCGAAACCGGTTCATAGATTGGTATAGGAGTTGGTAGATTTTCCGATCCCGAGGAAGGAGAAGTATAAGAAAGCTCAGACGATTCGGAGTTGTATTGAGATGACATGTTGAAACAGAAATTTTTTTTTTAAATAAACTGAATGAATTCTGGTGCAAAGAATTAAGAAAAGCAGAGAATATATAGTTATTAGCGAGATAAAAATAGAGAAACATTGTATGGTTAAAAGAATAATGGCCATAGGAAAAGGAGGTTAGAATGAAAGGTAAATAAGAATTCAACAACAACCTCATGTTTCAAAAAATGATAGAGAGTAAAGTGGTAGAGCAGAAGACTACCGGGTATGAGATCCTGAGTTCGAGTGATTGAAAAACACCTCTAAATTTTATTTTATTTTAAAGAAACTAAGAATTAAAAATATAAAAACCATATATTTTTAAAAAAAAAATGTGAAATTATAAATCTTTATAAGAGTCGATTCCAAGTTCTCGTCTTAAATTGATGAAAGTATTTTCATTTAATGGTTTTGTAAAGATATATGCTAATTGTTTATCAGAGGAGACAAATTCTAGATTTATTAAATCTTTTTCAATATAATCACGAAGAAAATGATGATGAACGTCAATATGTTTTGCTCGTGAGTGATTAACGGGATTTTTAGATAAATTTATAGCACTAGAATTATCACAGTAAATAGTTGATTTGGATAAATTAAAACCAAAATCTTGTAGTGTTTGTTGCATATAGATAACTTGAGTACATGCCAAAGCTGTACAAATATACTCTGCTTCACATGTCGATAATGAAACACAGTTTTGTTTCTTACTAAACCAGGATACAAGAGACCGTCGAATGAAGTGACAAGTCTCATTGTACTTTTTCTATCTGTCCGGCTTCCTCCAAAATCAGCATCACTATAGGATACTAATTCAAAAGGACATTCCTTTGGATAGAATAGTCCAAAGTCCTTGGTTTTATTAAGATACCGTATTATGCGTTTCACTGCTCGCAAATGTGATTCTTTGGGATCTGCTTGAAATCGTGCACACAAACAAACACTCATCATTATGTCAGGTCTACTTGCTGTTAAATACAGTAACGATCCAATCATATTTCGATATAATTTTTGGTCAGTACTTTTGCCATTTTCATCTTTATCAAGATGTATAGTTATACTCATAGGAATTGATTTGGTAGAAGTATTTTCCATACCAAAGCATTTAATTAGATTGTTACAATATTTTTCTTGATTTATAAAAATACCATTTTCTAATTGTTTTATTTGTAAGCCAAGAAAATAATTTAATTCACCCATATGTGACATTTCAAATTCTTTGGTCATTATATTAGAAAATTCTTGACATAGTTTTTCATTTGTATATCCAAAAATAATATCATCAACATATATTTGAACAATTAAAATATCTTGTTTGTTTCTTTTAATAAAAAGAGTTTAATCAAGCTTCCTAACATCAAAACCAAAATCTATTAAATATCTTTTAAGACGACCGTACCAAGCACAGGGTGCTTGTTTCAGACCTTATAAGGCCTTTTTAAGTTTATAAACATGGTCAGGAAATTGTTCTTGTACGTATAAAGGAGGTTGTTCAACATAAACTTTTTCCTTTATAAAACCATTTAAAAAGGCACTTTTAACATCCATTTGATATAATTTAAAGTTATAAAATATGCATAGGCCAGTAAGATTCGTATTGCTTCTAGTCTAGCAACTGGAGCAAATGTTTCTTCATAGTCAATCCTTTCTTCTTGATTATATCCTTGTGCAACTAATCTAGCTTTATTCCTAGTAATATTTCCTTGTTCATCTGCTTTATTTTTGAAAACCCACTTTGTACCAATAACTGATTGATCACTAGGCCTTGGAACTATATCCCAAACGTCGTTTCTTTTGAATTGGTTTAGCTCTTCTTGCATAGTGATTAACCAATTTTCATCGGTGGATGCTTCTTTAATATTTTTAGGTTCAATATGAGAAAGAAAAGCTACATGACCCATTTGATTTAATTGACTTCTTGTTCTAATAGATGAATTAAGTTCTCCATTAACATTAACAGAAGGATATCTCTTAATAATCTAGGTGGAGACCTTAATTCATTGTTATTGTAAATCATGTTTTCATTATTTTCAAAATTTGAAATTTTTGTATTTGTGATATTATCAGGGAATTCTTCATCATCTCTCATACTTGGTATTTGATTAAAATTTTCATAGAAGGATACATGAAGTGTTTCTTCGATGATATTGGTTCTTTTATTATAAACTTGATAAGCTTAGCTTCGATTTGAATATCCTACAAAGATTCCTTCATCGAATTTTGAATCGAATTTACCAAGCTGATCTTTTGTGTTTAAAATGAAACATTTTGAACCGAAAACTTTAAAATAAGAAATATTTGGTTTTTGACCATTAAGAAGTTCATAAGAAGTATTCTTAGTTAGTGGTTGAATAGAAACACAATTCAATACATAACAAGCTGTTGCAACTGCTTCAGCCCAGAAATGTTTTGGTAACGTACTTCCATTTAACAAGGTCCTTGCACATTCTTGTAAGGTTCTATTTTTACGTTCTACAACTCCATTTTGTTGTGGAGTTCTAAAAAACGAAAAATTATGGAATATTCCCTTCTTTATACATAAATGTTCAAAGGCTTCGTTTTTGAATTCACCTCCATGATCGCTCCTTATATTTTTGACTTTTAATTCTTTAAAATTTTGAATTCTTTTGACAAAAGTTTGAAATTATCAAAAGTATCACTTTTATTTTTTATAAAAATAGTCCAAGTATATCTAGAAAAATCATCAACAATTACAAACATATATCTACCATGATTAATGGATTGTACTTGTATTGGTCCAAATAAATCCATATGCAGTAATTCAAGTGGTTGTAAAGTTGAAATTACCTTTTTAGATTTAAAAGATGACTTAGTTAATTTTCCTAACTGACATCATCACAAATATGATCAATTTTAAAATTCGTTTTTGGTAGACCTTTTACTAAATCATTTTTAGAAAGATTGTTTATAGCTTTGAAGTTAATGTGACAGAATTGTTTGTGCCATAACCAATGATCATTTTCTTTGGCTATTAAACACATATCCGAAATATGATTTATTTTCATATTTAGAATGTAGATATTTCTGTCTCTATTTCCTTCAAAGATAAGATTCTGATTTCGATCAAAAATACAACATTTGTTTTCAGAAAAAGTGATTTTGAATAGTTTGTCACATAATTGGTTGATACTAAGTAAATTATGTTTTAGATTTTTAATAAGTAAAAACATTTGAAATAAGAGGTAAATTTGAAATATTGTTGTTGCTCATATTGCCTTTGCCGATGATATAGCCTTTGGAGTTGTCTCCAAATGTGAAGGAGCCTCCATCTGAGTAAGTAATATTTGATAGCATATCTTTATCTCCTGTCATATGTTTTGAGCAGCCACTGTCGAATATCCATTTTCCTCTTTTCTTGAATGGGACCTACAAAAGATATGAGATAACATTGGTACCCACCTTTTTTAATAGGGTCCTAAGAGTTAAGTCTTAGGAAACCAAACCCAAGAGGGTTCAATATCCCAGTTGAAAATGTAATCTTTATTTTTATGAATAGTTTCTAAAAAGGTGTTAATATATTTCTTCCTAATTAAACTATTGTTTGTTTTAGGAACCCAAACTCTTATGTTTTTCGGGTAAGTATTCCTTTTTGACTGTTTTTCAGTAGGATTAATATTTCTACTAATTTTTTTTTTAGGTGGAGCTTTTGTTTTTCTTATCATAACCTAATCCTTTTCTACTTGAAATAGATTGAGAGCTATCAATAATTTTAGATAGAGTTTCTCTTCCTTTATTAAAGTTTGAAACATTTTTGGTGATGCTATCTAACTTAGTTTTGAGACTAGTATTATCTAATTCTATCAATTTTACTTTTGTCTTTAATTCGTGATTTTCAAAAACAAAAGCGTCATTCTTCTCTTTTTGAGTTTCAATTTCTTGACTCAAAAGAGTGAGTTGAGAATTATTATTAGAGTATGATTCTTGTAATTTTTCAAGTTCTTCCTCTAGTATTTTCTTCTCATCTTTAAGTATATCTCTTTTGAATTCTGCTTTGTTCTGATATTCACGAGTCTCCTTATATTTTCTTTTGTGTTTTTTGAAAGTATCAACTAGCTCTGAATTTATTTCTATCATATCATCAAAGCTAAAATTACTAACCTCGTTTTCGGTGGCCATAAAACAAACATTAGCTTGCTCGTTTTCACTGTCACTGCTGCTGTCTAATGAAGATGTATCAGAATCATCCCACGTAACAGAAAATGCTTTCTTTTTCTTATCTTTTCTTCCCTTGTTGAAGTATTTTCTCTTTAGTTCTGGACATTCTTTCTGCATATGACCTTTCTTATGACAATTGAAACATTCTAGAACTGAAGATGATGGTTTGCTTGAAAAGTTCCTTTTTTCATTATTTCTGTTGTTTTTCCAGAATTTCAAGAACTTTTTGAATTTTTGGCAATAAATGCTAGATCTTCTTCATCTAAATCTTCATCCTTTTCTTCTTCAGCATGGAAAGCTATGTTCCTTTTATCTTGTGATTGTACTCATTTTGCCTGCAAATTCACTTCATAGGACATTAGATTTCCTATTAACTCTTCAGGTTTCATGGTAGAGAGGTCATTAGCTTCTTCAATAGCTAAGACTTTTCTTTCTCATTCATCCATTAAAAAGTTCAGGATTTTTGATATAATATCAAAGTTAGTGTACTTTTCTCCTAATCCTAATAGTGAATGATAGATATCTTGAAATCTGGAGTACAAATCACTGATGGATTCATCTTGTTTCATTCTAAAATTTTGAAACTGATTTTTGAGCATGGAGATTTTGCTTTGTTTGACTTTGTTGGTTCCTTCATGAGTGATTTTGTGCGTTCTCCGTATTTCATAAGCAGTTTGACACATGCTAATATGATTAAATTCATTTCTATCTAGAGCACAAAATAACATGTTCATAGCTTTGGCATTGGTAGTAGCATCTAATTTTTGTGTGTTTGTCCATGTGGAGTATTCTCCAGTAAGAAGAGTGTATTCATTTTGTGTGATATTATATGACTCAAAGCTATTTGATTGCATATAGATTCTCATACGATTAGCCCAACGATTATAGTTCAAACCATTGATAAATGGAGGTCGTGCAGTGGATTGACCTTCTATACAACTGATGTTAGTGCTTATAGAACTAGTGCTAGTGTTATTATCCATATTAGCAAAGAATCAAATAACTACGTTACGGTTAGATGAAAACCTTGCTCTGGTACCAAATGAAAAGACAGTACGGATCGTGCTAGATGGAATTATATTAAACAAGTGTGGGAATTGTTTGTGTCAAAATTGGGCACAACACTCGTCGGAAGTTTTTGAAGAGATAATAAATGAAGAAAGTAAATTAAAACGTGGATTATCTAACAAAAACTTCAAATAACATGAAGTAAATTGCACAAGAGACAACGATTTAGAGTGGTTCGGCGTTTAGCCTACGTCCACTATGAAGTTTTGTTACTTTATTGCTTGATATTCGGAGAATACAACTTTTTGATGTCAAAGTACAGCAAGTACTAAGCCAAAATTTAAAGTCAAAGGCAGTGGTGGTGCTCTGAAGCAATTCTGGCAGCGTCTAGTTGTGCTTTATCTTCACAATTCTCCGATCCCCTTTCTGAATGACCAGGGGCTCTATTTATAGGTGCTGGAGGCTGATATTTCTCCTAAAATCCGGGAAGACCAATTCTGGCACGTGTGGGGGCCCACACGCTCGTCCTTAGGAAATTGGGCCCACATTGGGATCGATTCGAAGTAAGGTTCGAATCGATCAAGAAATCATCCAATTGAGCCAAAATTTGGTGAGAACATTCTTCAACATGTATATAAGCTCCTGTAAAAATTTCATTGCATTTGGATCAACGGTTTGGGAGATATGATGGATTCAAGTTGGGGATTTTCGGCATGCTGGTTGGTTCGAATCGACCTATGGGTTCGTTCGAATCGATATGGTTCGAACCCATAGGGTCGAATCCATGCTCCTGTGACGTGGCGCGCATTCTTCGAGTCAATCCCTATTTTTCGCCGAGTTGAATGAGTCGAGTCCTAGGTTTTAGCTGCGTTGACCAAGTGGGTTCGAAGGATTGGATTCGAAGGAATGCTTCGAATCGATGGAGCTGGTTCTTATTCGAATCGATCCAAATACGTGACTGTGGATCGATTCGAAGTTGCTTCAATACGAGGATTTGAGAGATCCTTCTTTGATGGACTCGAGGGTATGGATTCGAGGCAAGGTGCAGGACGGGTTAGAGGTATAGCAACTCTATGGATTCGAACTCTTCAACCTTGAGGGATACGAAGAGAGGCAGCATCGTGGATTCGAAGGCAGGCCATCGTGATGGATTCGAAGCAAATGGAGTCGAAGCCGATGGAGTCGAAGCAGGCACAGGCTGATGGATTCGAACGATATTTCTGCCTATCGATTCGAACATGGTACCTGCTCTGACGGGTTCGAACTTAATGAAGGGGCGATGGATTTGAACCGAGCAAGGTTCATTAAATCGAATCCATCATAACTTGAGCATACGAACTCGGATTGACTTGAAATTTGAGATGCGGACTTCTATGGTCTATCTTGCTATGTCCTATCAATTGTAGCTCAATCTAGACTCGGACAAAATCCATCAATATTCGTAGTAAACCGACAATCATTCAAAATTGAGAACATGTGACCCTTATTTTCCAGCCAGTTCCTTGTTATCTCGGCCTTGCCAAAAGGCGGGATAACAAATTCCCCTCAAAGTACATCTTGTTAAAACATGACGTGCTTTGTAAAACTGCAGTTCCATGTTGGACAATCGGGACTTGCTTTTCCGAAAGTCATCAGCTGTCGTAACTGTAACGAGGTGAACATTTGATCCCTGTAAACGTTAAAGATCAAGTGTTAGTCATACGCATGTGGATATATGTACCGCTTTGGCTTTGGTTAACGTTGCACGATTGCTAGTTGTCGCCAGTTTTGGTTTGTTATCGAATTCTACATCGGCCCTCTCCTGAACCGATTTGAGATTCGGGTTAAAGTATTGTTGTTATAGCCATCTATGATCATCCCCTTGTATCAATCCTCTCCTGAATCGGTGTAAAAGGTAGACCAGTTAATTTTTCATATAGAAGCGTTGTATTCATTCTCATCGATGGTGCCTAATGGATTCGAAGCACGCTTGTTCGAACCGATAGGGTTTCGAATCGATGGAATTGCTGGTTATGGAATAGGTACTTCGAATCGATAGGATTTTTCAACTCAGTTCTCATTCAAGTGCTTCGTATCGATGATGCTTCGCATCGATGCTGTCTTGATGGATTCGAAGTCACGTATGTTCGAATCGATGGTCTTGCCTCTGCTCAGTGTTTCATCGAATCGATGATGCCTCGCGTCGATTAAGCTGGGATGGATTCGATTGTGTAAAAGATTGGAAGGCAATGGATTCGAAGTGGAGTATGGATTCAGCCGTGTGATGAATTCGAAATAACGACTCTACGCTGTGATGGATTCGAATGCAGTGGGTTATTGAGCGATTGTTCGAATCGATGGGGTATGGCGAGTGACCGGTGGTAGGAAGTAAACACAACCGGGAGTCGATGAGTCACGCGTTTTCTGTGGAACCCATATAAATACCCAAGGCCATCTTCACTTTTACTTTTTACTTTTCACTTTTTACTGTTGCTATTTCTTCAGCTCGAGCCTTCAAAGCAAGAAACCACTGTGTCTTTGCATTCGAATCGATAAAATTCCATCAAGTCTTTGTTTGTAAACGAATCCAATCAGGTAATTCAAGGGATCGATTCGACTGTAGAACGATGAAACTGGAAATTTATCATCGATTCGAATTCTTCCTTTCGAAAACCTTAAGGAATAGTGAGATCCGAAATGGGTTGACTGGATGGATCTGGGGAACGAATTTGTTCAAGTCGTATCGATCCTGTGTGTTGCCGGGGTAAGTGTAAGCAATGATGGATGTTATCTTCCTTCCTTGCTTCGCATCGACCTGTGAATGACCATTTCGAATCGATATCAAGGAGAAGGCTTCGAATCGATGGTTGCAGGAGAAAGAAGGCATCGAACCGATTGATTCGAAGTAGTGTTACTTCAATCGATTCGAAGGTGCACAATATTGATCGATTCGAAGCCACGCAGGTTATATAGATTCGAAAGGTTTTTTCATTCCAAGGCTTCAACGAGTCGACCTTCATGGAGCCGAACTGTATGGATTCGAACGTCTTCGATTCGACTCGTATCGATTTGAGTCGATCGATTCGAACGTTTGAACATCTGAAACTTCTGATTTTCTGATTGGCTCCAACTTCTGAACTATGACCAATTTCAAGTTGAACTTTGACGAGCTTAATGAACTTTAGCATACTTGACCCCGACGAGCTTCGGCCTTGCATAATCGAATTTGACTTGACCTCTCTGTTGGAGCTCGTCGATGGCGCCATGACTTAAACAAAATATAACGAATTTATACTTGAATTGGCCAGTAGCATCTGGGTGGTGTGAAAGTGACGGTCAGCGATGACGGTCGTTTTCATTCTCAAATTCCAAAGTTTCGTCGTTCGGACACCTCGTTTCATCTTGTAAAATCTGCTTAAATTTTTTGCCTAGCACTTGAATTGCATGACATACTCATACACTTTGCACCGTGGGAATGCATGGGTTTTTTACGTATTTAACGCCGCTTTCTGGTGAGTTAGTTAATTATGGAGTCTTCAAGTTCTCAACAACAAGAAGCACAAAGCTCGCCTCTTCCAGCGCTTGAGATTCCGGACATCCCTCCTGAAGTCGTGGATCCGGCCCCGGATGAATTGCCGGAGGCCATATTTATCGAAGATCCTGTCGATTCTGTTCAATCCAATATCTCAGAGTCTCTGTTGGGCCGGATATGTTCGAAACATAACATATCTCTGGACGATGTTTTATTACCTAGTGCTAGTGATAGACCTCACAACCCTCCTGAAGGATATACTGCCTTCTACCGTCATGCCTGTGCGGCTGGATCTCTTCCTCCTTTTAACCAATATATCCGAGAGATGCTGTCGTATTTAGGAATCGCTCCTTCACAGCTTCATCCCAACGGGCATGCATTACTAAACAGTGTCTTCATCATATTTATGGATTGCCTTTTTCGCCCGCCAAGACCTAACGAGATCAGGCATATTTTTAACTTTAAGAGTAGGGGTGATAGCCCGTCTTTTACTTTTCTGGAGGCGGTTAGGAATTGTCAGGTCATGACTGGGGCCTGGACCAGGCTTAGTTATTTCAAGAACGAGTGGTTTTTTGTTCGATGCCCCCCAGGGTTTGCCAGGAGATGGTTATCCAGACGTAAGTATCATAATTCGTTCTTGAATGGTCATTTTTAATACTTTATGCCAATACCCTGCTATTCTTGCAGCTATCATTTCGAGACCTACTGGTGGGCATTATAGAGGCGTCGTTCAAAGCTTACAAAGAGTTCCCCACGACTTAAGGCACATAGATTTGCTGTTGACCGATGATAACTTAAGGACATTGGGTTTGATTGAAATGGGCCAGAGTATTGTAATTGAAGGTTTGGCGAAATCGGCCTCGAGGAAGAAGAAGAAAGTGGCAAAAAGAAAACCTGGCGTTGTGATAAGAGAAATGAGCGATGATGAGAGAATGCCCACAAACACTGAAATAGCAGCCGACCTTTCCCGAATAGAAGAGGGCCAGACAGGCAAGGCTGCTGTACTTAAGTTTAAGAGATGGAAGTCCGTAGTCGTAACCCGTTGCCAACCTGGGGTTACTGTTTTCGGCGCCTCTCCTTGCCAGTCCGGAGACCATTTCACAGGGTTGGACGATATTCCCATTCCGGACTGCGTATCTCTCCACCACGGGTCCGGGTTGGAAGAGCTCCGGGGAGCGCTTGATATAAGCGAATCTTTTCCCGTTAGTGTAATCGACACTTCTGGTTGGTCGGGGGGTTTACGCATCTATACACTCTTCACAACACTTCACGACTTCCACATGCATAGCAGTGCTTTTTCTTAGTACTTAATCGAATTGTTCCCTTTTTACAGGTGCCATGTCGAATCGTCCTTCTACACTTGATAAACTTCGGCGAGTACACCATTCTTCATCCTATTATGAGTCTCGTCGTAGGGATTCTGACCGAGATCGTGAGCGGAGGTATTATGAGCAAGAGCATCGCGATAGGGACCATTCCTGATACTATTCTAGCCAGGAGCGTTCTGATAGGGACCGACGGTACCGTTCACCCTCTCGTTCTCCTCCGCCATCCAAGGGCCAAGCACCTGCAGTCGAGCCTTCGCGGCAACAACCATCTCAACAAATTTCTAAACCTGGTCCACATCGTTCAAGGACTGATATGGCTACGACCGTAATCGTGGAGGAGGCGCCTCTTGAACCGTCTGGTGAAGGAGCTATTAGAATTGCTCAGTTGAAAAAAGACTTTCCAGAGATATGCTTTGATGCCTATATCTTTCCACCCAATCTCAAAAGGATTCCCGAAGAGGCCGTGAACACCGCCCTCAGCTATACCCGGGATTTTTATGCTCAGTATAAAGAATGGTACAGGGCGGCTGTTAAAGCCTCGAAAGTAGCCTTCGAACGAGCCAAAGTTATTGAGAAACTGGAAGCGGATTTGGCTCAGAAGAACCGCATTGTTGACGTACTTCAATCTGAAACGGAATCTTTTCGCAAGGCCGAACTGGAGTCGCTACAGAAGGTCGACGAGACACTGGCTGAGATGGCAAAAATGCAACAAGCGCATTGTACTTTAGTTGAAGATTTAGGCCATCGATACAAGAATGTTGAGGTCGAGCGAGATGCAGCGGTCAGAGAACTTGAGGAGTTAAAAGCTAAATTCGCCAGCTTAAACAAGGAAAAAGATGACGCTAATACGGCCGCACAGGAAGCATGCGAGCAAGCTGTGTCTCTCCGAGCTGAGCGAGACGCGGCGGTTGCTAAAGTTGAAGCAGTGGAGGCAGAGGTAGAAGGGAGAGTTCAAGCAGAGATATTTAGAGTAGAAGCTGAGTTTGACGATCTTCTCGACACTTATAATGCTAATGTACTGGAGCACAGGAATCTCTCGTGGTTCGGAGATTATTCTACGCTTCTACTCAGTGCTTGGAAAAAATTGGTGGCGAACAAAAGAGCATCTCTCCCTGAAGGCGCCGTAGACGAATTTGAACTTGAATCTCGCTTGTTAAGCGAAGAGGAAAGGAAACTTCTCCATGATGCGATGATCTCTGCTGAGAGAGAGAGACTTGGTTTTCATCATGTGGAGACTGGTGAGGGTTCTAGAGCCGCACATTATAGTGAGAATGTTTCAGTTGATGCCCCAACCTCATCTGGAGTCACCACTACAGTCGGTCCACAGGTTATCCCTGCTTATAACCCGGATCGACGGGAACTGTCTCTCGGTACATCTACCGTTTCTGAACTTGTCCCATCACCGAGCCGCAGCAAAGAAGGTATTCTAAATGTTGCTTAAGTGTTTCTGGAATTTTGAACTTGGAGCCGATCATTTGACTAATTATCCTCTTTTCTTTTTAATCAGTGACTGAAAGTGATGCGCCAGCCCTTCCAATACCACAAACTTCGCAGCCAATGCAAGGAGCTGTTGTTACTGAGGCCATCACAACCACTGCTGTTACCAGCGAGATGGGAGAGGGGAGTTCGATGTCGTTTGATGTTCAGATGATTGAGGAGCTTCTCAAGCAACCCTGTGAACCTTTTCCTGATCCTTCCTTCACAATGGGTGGAGTTGCCCCAACTTTTAGCTCGTTTATGCCAACCGCCAGTGTTTCCAGCACTGCTCGATCTTCCCGAGAAGAAGAGATTCTTGCTGAGATAAGCGCCGAAATGGCTACGGTGACGACAGTTGGTGGTTTCGGAGGCGATGTTGCTCCACCGAGCTTAACTCCTTCAATTGTTACTTCCCTCACCGGCACAACTATAACTTCTAGCGTCGAAGGTTTGCCACCTGTTACGGCTTCCCCGCCTCCGGTTCGTCCTCACAAAAGGATCTTTATCCCTTCCAGCTTTGAGGAAGACGTGGATATCATGCCAGATCCTAAGGATGCTCCAAAGAAAGACAAGAAATCCCGCAAGAAGCCGGGCAGTGGATCTAGTGGCTCAACTCCGAAGAAGAAACCCCGGAAGAAGAAAGAGTGAACTTCTTGTTTTACCATGTAGTTGCGAAAGGGCAATTCTTTTTTTTCTTTTTCTCCTTTTGTAGGCCGTGTATAAGTGTGGATTCGGCACCCACTTATGAATTGTTTCTAGTTTTATCATGTAATCGAACTTCTTTTTTATTTGTTAATAACATGAAAAACAACTCTTCTCTTTTTTGCTCAAGTATTGCGTTGATTCATATTCCGGGAACTTATTAATTATTAGTGTTTATGACTTAGTTCGCTCTCCGGGAACTTGTACTTAATGTTTATACTCCAGTTCACACTCTGGGAATTTAGAGATAAAGTTTTATATTCCAATTCGCGCTCCGGGAATTTAGATTATACTCTGGTTCGCGCTCCGGGAACCGAGAGTTGAAGTTTATGCTCCAATTCATACTCTGGGAATTTGGAGTTGGCTCACACTCTAGGAACGGTGGATTTGTATTCCGGTTCGCACTCCGGGAACCAAGAGTTGAAGTTTATACTCCAATTCACACTCTGGGAATCTGGAGTTAGCTCACACTCTGGGAGCGATGGATTTATACTCCGGTTCACACTCCGGGAACCGAAAGTTGAAGTTTATACTCCAATTCACACTCTGGGAATTTGGAGTTAGCTCACACTCTGGGAGCGATGGATTTATACTCTGGTTCGCGCTCTGGGAGCCGAAAGTTAAAGTTTATACTCCAATTCACACTCTAGGAATTTGGAGTTGGCTCACACTCTGGGAGCGATGGATTTATACTCCGGTTCACACTCCGGGAACCGAAAGTTAAAGTTTATACTCCAATTCACACTCTGGGAATTTGGAGTAGGAGGAGGGATTGTCGTGTATCAATCCCTGTGAATGTTGATGTAGTGTTCTGCCCCCGAGCTCGGGTTTCACTTAGCGAGTGGCCGGTCGTATCACAGTCACTCCCTATTTGAATAAATCCCACCGCGTGATGGAACTTAGCTCTCCGTGCATTGTGATATTGTATGTCATATTCAGTAAATCACAACTCTGGCTCGAAGAGATGGCATTTTATTGCTGAAACGAGAAAATATGGCAAAGTCAGTTGCCTTATTACAAATTTAAATCCCGAAATGCTAGAATAAAATGCAAAGGAATAAATTGACAGAAAATAAATAAGTAAAGTTTTTCATATGTAGTAGCGACGAAGACTTTCGCTATTCCAAGCTCTCGGCAAAGTAAGACCGTCGACTGTCGATAATTTGAACGTGCCATCTCCGAGCTTTTGTGAAATTACATATGGCTCTTCCCAATTTGGCTTCATGTGTGAGGGGACCGGATAAACCCTTTTGAGTACGAGGTCGCCGAGTTCGAAGGTTCGCGGACGGACCATGGCATTGTATAGTCGGGCGACTCGATTTCGATATGCGGCTGCCCTCAAATCAGCCTCTTCGCGCTTTTCATCGAGTAAATCCAAAGATTCAGCAAGTAATATGGCATTTGTTTTCGGATCGTAATACGTTACACGATGAGAATGCACTTCCATTTCGACCGGAATAACGGCTTCAGAACCATAAGATAGAGAAAACGGGGTATGACCGGTTGCAGTTTTATGAGTCGTTCGATAGGCCCACAGTGCCATAGGAAGCTCGTCGACCCATTTGCCCCCGGCTTTTTCCAGTCGCTTCTTTAGAATGGACTTGATAACTTTATTAACAGCTTTAACCTGACCATTTGCTTGAGGGTGCACTACTGCAGAGAATTTCTTATGGATGTGGAATCGTTGACAGAAATTCTTGAATTCAGCACTGTCGAATTGAGTTCCGTTATCGGTGATGATAGTATGTGGGAGACCAAAACGGCAGATGATGTTACGTACTACAAAGTTGATTACTTTTTTTGTTGTAATTGTTGCAAGGGGTTCAGCTTCAGCCCATTTGGTGAAATAATCAACTGCGACGATGGCGTACTTCGCGCCACCTTTGGCCAGAGGCAATGTGCCGATGATATCTATTACCCATATCGCGAATGGCCAAGGACTGACCATTTGGGCTATCTCAGTAGGAGGAGCTCTAGGAATTCGAGCGTGTTTCTGACATTTGTCACACTTCCTAGCATAGTCTGCAGCATCGCGATTAACAGTAGGCCAATAATACCCATATCGAAGTATTTTCTTTGCGAGCGCTTGCCCCCCAGTGTGATCGCTGCATTTTCCTTCGTGTACATCGCGTAATACTCGTCTAACTTCATCGTGCGCGATACACCGGAGGAGAGGAACAGAGTATCCTCTCCGGTACATGATTCCATTTTGAATAACGAATCGTGAGGCCTTTCATAGAACTTGTCTTTTCTCGCTTCGTTGCTCAGGCAATACACCATGTTCGATATAATCTCGATAAGGGGTCATCCACGACTCCTTATTGGAGGTAGCTTCAAATGTGAAATCAGTCTCCCTTTGATCAATGCTCGGAGAGGATAGGGTTTCAATCGGAACAACCCCCAACTGTTGAGCCTCTCCCGTACTCGCTAACTTTGCCAATGAATCAGCCTTTTGATTGTGCTCTCGGGGTATGTAGAAAATGGCATAGTAATCGAATTGGTTAAGAATCTCCAGAATCCGAGTTAGATAAGCAGCTAATCTTCGGTCTTTGGCCTGATATTCTCCTCGAACTTGGCATACTACCAACTGGGAATCGCAGTAGATCTCTACAGCAATGATTTTTAGATCACGGGCAAGCTTTAGCCTGGTAAGTAGGGCTTCGTACTCGGCTTCGTTGTTGGTTGCACAGAACTCAAACTTTAAAGCATAACATATGGATCGTCCCTCCGGGGTTTTAAGCACTACCCCAGCTCCTGAGCACCGATCGTTTGACGCACCATCGATGTACAGCTTCCAGATGTATTCGGGAGATTTGCTGGTCTTGGGCAAGTCTTCAGGGATAGTGAATTCGGCTATAAAATCTGCTAGGACTTGGCCGTGAATGGCTCTCCTTGGAGTATAAGTGATGTCGAATTGACTCAGTTCGATGTTCCATTTTAGCAACCTACCAGACATCTCAGGCCGCGTAAGGACCTGTCGTAACGGCTGGTCGGTGTACACAGTAATAGGATGAGCCTGGAAATATGGACGGAGCTTCCTCGAGGCAATGACTAGGCAATATGCCAACTTTTCAAGCTTTGGATAATTTCTCTCGGCTCCGGTCAATCGTTTACTCACGTAATAGACCGGCTTTTGCACTTGATCTTCCTCCCGAATTAATGCAGCACTGATTGCATTCTCTGATACTGCCAGGTAAAGATATAACTGTTCATGATCTACAGGCTTTGAAAGGATTGGTGGTATGGAAAGATGTTGGATTAGCGATTGAAATGCTCCCTCACATTCTGCAGTCCATTCAAAATTTCGTTTCCCCTTTCGAATCAAATCAAAAAAGGGAATGCATTTGTCGGTCGATTTTGAGATAAACCTGCTCAGTGCTGCAACTTTTCCATTAAGACTCTGAACTTGCTTTACGGTTTTTGGAGTTTGGAGATTTCTGATAGCCCAGATCTTTTCGGGGTTGGCCTCTATTCCTCGGGCATTGACAATGAACCCAAGGAATTTTCCGGATGCGACTCCGAAATGACACTTTAGTGGATTAAGCGTCATTCCGTATTTTCGGAGGATATCGAACATTGACTCCAAGTCTTTGACATGATCACCAGAGTATCGTGACTTCACCAACATGTCATCTACATAGACCTCCATAGTCTTTCCAATCTAATTGGCAAACATTCGGTTGACTAAGCGTTGATAGGTTGCGCCAGCATTCTTTAATCCAAAAGGCATGACCTTGTAGCAGTACAACCCCAAGCCGGTTACGAAGCTTGTGTGTTCTTGATCCGATATATGCATGGGTATCTGGTTGTAACCTGAGTAAGCATCCATGAAGGATAACAATTCATGTCCGGCGGTTGAATCTACCAGTTGATCGATCCGGGGGAGTGGAAAGCTGTCTTTCGGGCAGGCTTTATTCAGGTCGGAGTAATCGATACATGTTCTCCATTTTCCATTTGGTTTCCGGACAAGTACGGGATTGGACACCCATTCTGGGTATAAAGCGTCTCTAATGAACCCATTTGATTTCAACTTATCGACCTCTTCTTTCAGGACAGCAGATCTCTCTGGATCCATACTATGCCTTTTCTGCTTGACCGGGATATACCGCGGGTCAATGTTCAAGGTGTGGCTCGCGATGCCAGGCGAGATTCCACACATATCAGAGTGTGTCCAGGCGAACACGTCAAGATTCGCCCGAAGAAAATCAACCAATTCCTGTTGTGTCTTTTGGTTAAGCTGAGACCCAATCTTCAACATTCTCTCGAGTCATCGTGATCATCGTCAATCGGGACATCAACGGTTAGCTCGGTCGGAGAAGCCTGACTTTCCGTAGATTCTTCTTTATTATCATTGTCCCTTGGATCAAGATCCTTTTGGAATTGGTTGTGGTGCCCAAGCCGAGGCCCAGGCGCTAATTGTCAATTGTCAGTAAAACGGACGCAGAGAAATTCCTCTACGCCCTTACCTTTCTCTTTTCTCTGTGCCTCTCGTAGCTCAGCAACATAACAGGCTCTTCCAGCAGCCTGATCTCCTTGTACAACTCATATCCCGTGGTCAGTAGGGAACTTCAGAGTTAAACACCATGGGGCAATAGCAGCCCTAAATTCAGCAAGGGCCGGTCGGCCCAAAAAAGCATTGTATGGGGAAGGAACATCTAAGACAACAAATTGCAACATCCGAACTCTTCGGCATTCTCCCGCCCCCAACTCTACTGGCAATTCAACTATTCCGGTTGGTATCGTTGCACTCCCGTTGAAGCCGTGGACTCGTGATTGACAAGGCTTTAAGTCCTTAGCTTCCATTTTCATTAAATCATATGCTCTTTTAAACAATATATTTACGGAACTTCCGCTATCTACTAAGATCCTCTTCATCCAAGCAGGACCAACTTGAGCAGATATGACCAACAGGTCAATTGTGGGAGCCTCGACTCTATCGGCATCTCGATTTCTGAACACGATTTCATCAGCCATTGTTTTTTGTTGTTTGGTCGGTGTTTCGTCTTCCGAGTTATTATAGCATTCAAAGTCCACATGCCAGATTGAGCTAGCATATGACTCCATTTCGCTCCAGCTTCTGTCTGCTGGATGGGGACCACCACTTATTGTATTGATAACCAACCTTTCGCCTGTGCGAGCAGGTTCACCTTGTTTTTCCTGATTCTGCGTTCGATTTTGATTAGATGGGCCCGCTCCACCAGACTGCGGCGCCCGAACAAACTGGTCCAACTTTCTTTCTCTGATCAACTTTTCAATGAGGTCTTGCAAATGTCTACACTCATTGGTATTATGCCCATAACTTTCATGAAACCTACAGAACTTCCCTGTCTGAATCTGTCTCTCCGACGAAGGCTTCGGAGCAGGCTTCTTGTATTGCATAGTATTACAAGTCTGTAAGTATACGTTTTCCAGTGACGTGTTAAGCGGTGTATAATTGTCAAACATTGTGGCCCTACGTCTCGGACCACGGTTCTGGTCTTGCTTCTTGTTTCGGTTATCACCGTTTCTTGATCGTTGAGTCTGTTTATTTTGGATATTCAATTCGACTTTTCCTGAACTTTCTCCGGATTGTTTAACTGCAACATTACTCTGAATCCCTTCACTGCTGGGCCTTGCATCGTCTTGCTTCCTAGACTGTTTCGCATTCTCTCGCCTCAAGAATTGAGCGGCTTTGGAATAGAAACGGTCAAATGATGCGGGAGGTTTTCCAGCTAACCAATTTCCAAACTCGGAATCAGGGTCGATTCCTTTATTCAAAGCCATTAGAATGGAATTATCATTGGGGTTGGTGATCTCTGCGCATGCAGCATTGAATCTCTCCAAATATCGTCTAAGTGTTTCTCCGGGAGCTTGAGTGATAGTTGATAGGGTATTAACATCTTTAGGTCGGGCAATATGCATGCGAAATTGTTCAACAAATTTAGTAGCTAACTGGTCAAACGAAGAAATAGATCGTGGCGGTAATCGTGTAAACCACATTGTCGCAATTCCCCCTAAGGAAATGGGAAAACTGCGGCACTTTACTGCGTCATCAGCTCTCGCAGCAGTCATCGAACATTCATATTTCAGAATATGTTGATTTGGGTCGGAATTTCCTTCATACATGGGAAGGGTTGGCATTCTGAATCGCCAAGGAGGTTCAGCATACAATATGTCATCGGTAAATGGGGTATGACTTCGGGAGATTCCCCAATCGTCATTTGTTAGGCCTTGACTCTCGCGAATCATTCGTCGTACCATGGCTGAGAAGTCTGGTATTGGAAAATTCTGTGGGTGGTGAGCCAAAGTATGGTCGGGTTCCATAGTGCGAGGTGGGATCGGGCGCTATCGTCGATCCTCATCTCGCCTCCTTGGCTCTATGTCTTCTGGGACATATGGCTCTGGAGCCTGTCCCTGCTGATGATAATTTTGATTGGAGTGATCTCGAGCATCAACTCCTATGTCAACTGCAGCGGCTGTAGCAGCTCGATCATCTGCAGTGTATTGTGGAATAGTGCCTCCTCGAGAGGAGGGTCCAGTATGGAAGCTGGTAGATGGGCCAACCCTTATTTGCCCAACGGTTAACGCCTGTTGATTGTCAGCAGCTTGCGCATGGTCTTCGTCTAGCCTGGGACGGATAAATCTGTTATTGTAGTCAGATGAAGCGGAGCTTTCGGTGGAAGAATGAGTAGCCTGATCCCTTCTAGATCTTCTTCGCTTTTGGCGATTTAGTTGATTGGTTAATCAGCGTTAGCGCGCAACTACTCAGTTAGCTGTTGTCGGCTTTGGGTTAGTTCCTGGAGTAGCGCCTGGAACTCTTGTCTTGTGACCGGACCTGACTGATCCGTATGCCCAGCAACATCTTGATTGGCGGACTGTAGCTGTGTGGGATTTTGCCTATCCCGACCTTCTTGATCACCAATGTTAGAAGTGGTTCTTGTACACACCATCTTGAAGCGTTGAATTCTTTCCTAGACTTTTAACAAATCTGAATAGAACGGAAGGAATCTGAATATAAAGTCTGGATCTTTCTCTTAGATTTATGCAATCCGGTATCGAAGATAGATCCAAGGAGCAGGAGGAAAAAATTGGGTTTTCTCTCAGTGAAAGCACCAAAGTGTTTGTGTCAAAATTAGGCACAACACTCGTCGGAAGTTTTTGAAGAGATAATAAATGAAGAAAGTAAATTAAAACGTGGATTATCTAACAAAAACTTCAAATAACAGGAAGTAAATTGCACAAGAGACAACGATTCAGAGTGGTTCGGCGTTTAGCCTACGTCCACTATGAAGTTTTGTTACTTTATTACTTGATATTCGGAGAATACAACTTTTTGATGTCAAAGTACAGCAAGTAGTAAGCCAAAATTTAAAGTCAAAGGCAGTGGTGGTGCTCTGAAGCAATTCTGGCAGCGTCTAGTTGTGCTTTATCTTCACAATTCTCCGATCCCCTTTCTGAATGACCAGGGGCTCTATTTATAGGTTCTAGAGGCTGATATTTCTCCTAAAATCCGGGAAGACCAATTCTGGCACGTGTGGGGGCCCACACGCTCGTCCTTAGGAAATTGGGCCCACATTGGGATCGATTCGAAGTAAGGTTCGAATCGATCAAGAAATCATCCAATTGAGCCGAAATTTGGTGCATTCTTCAACATGTATATAAGCTCCTGTAAAAATTTCATTGCATTTGGATCAACGGTTTGGGAGATATGATGGATTCAAGTTGGGGATTTTCGGCATGCTGGTTGGTTCGAATCGACCTATGGGTACGTTCGAATCGATATGGTTCGAACCCATAGGGTCGAATCCATGCTCCTGTGACGTGGCGCGCGTTCTTCGAGTCGATCCCTATTTTTCGCCGAGTTGAATGAGTCGAGTCCTAGGTTTTAGCTGCGTTGACCAAGTGGGTTTGAAGGATTGGATTCGAAGGAATGCTTCGAATCGATGGAGCTGATTCTTATTCGAATCGATCCAAATACATGACTGTGGATCGATTCGAAGTTGCTTCAATATGGGGATTTGAGAGATCCTTCTTTGATGGACTCGAGGGTATGGATTCGAGGCAAGGTGCAGGACGGGTTAGAGGTATAGCAACTCTATGGATTCGAACTCTTCAACCTTGAGGGATACGAAGAGAGGCAGCATCGTGGATTCGAAGGCAGGCCATCGTGATGGATTCGAAGCAAATGGAGTCGAAGCCGATGGAGTCGAAGCAAGCACCGGCTGATGGATTCGAACAATATTTCTGCCTATCGATTCGAACATGGTACCTGCTCTGATGGGTTCGAACTAAATGAAGGGGCGATGGATTCGAACCGAGCAAGGTTCATTAAATCGAATCCATCATAACTTGAGCATACGAACTCGGATTGACTTGAAATTTGAGATGCGAACTTCTATGGTCTATCTTGCTATGTCCTATCAATTGTAGCTCAATCTGAACTCGGACAAAATCCATCAATATTCGTAGTAAACCGACAATCATTCAAAATTGAGAACATGTGACCCTTATTTTCCAGCCAGTTCCTTGGTATCTCGGCCTTGCCAAAAGGCGGGATAACAGAAATAAACTAAGTTACTATAGTAAAGTGAATAAGAAAAATAAAACAAGCACAACAGGAATTTTTATACTGGTTCGAACTTCCCGTTCTACGTCCAGTCCCAGACTCCTTTTGGAATTTCAACTATAACAATCATCACTTAACCCGGAGGAACAGGTATACACTGCCTGAGTAACCGAACATGACTTCACCCGCCTAAGTAACTGAATAGGACTTCAACTACCTGAGCAACCGAACATGACTTCTTTACAAATAACAAATGTATATGACTGTAGTGTGTTCTTAAATAACACTGATAAGTCAATTAAGTAAAATCTTCCTATAATCTTCTCCTTTATGATATAGTGTGATGTGCTTTGAGAATTATGGAAGATAAAGTGACTAATGATCAAAGTATGTAAGCAATTTGAGTGCAATTTGAAAGCTTGAGAATAGATGAGAATTCAAGAGTGCTAAAAGTAAATTCGGTAAGTTGTTTGTAGAATTCTGTAATCTATTTATAGTATATAAAGAGTTGCATCTATAAATGAAAAGTTATATTGAAAAAAAGGATGCAACTATTGATTTTAAAAATGTTTCTCTTGGTGAAGAGAAGTGTCTTTTCAAGAAAATAGCAGTTAGAAATATTCAGACATACGAATTAAAAATTTAAGACTTCTGAATTAGATTGAAATACAAACAGCAAGCTCTTAGCCAATTTTTGCCTATATTCAGATATCTGAAATTATCATTTAGATGTCTGAATATTGTGAAACAATATTTAGGTTTCAGCATTCAGACGTCTGAATGAATGGTTTCAAACGTCTATGTTTGGACTTTTGTGCATGTGTGTGCATGTGTGTGCATGTTATATATATATCGTTTCAGGAGAGATTTTAACAAATTTCTAAGTAAAGTATAGACTCTAGCACACAATACTCATCTTTAAACATCTGAAAAGGAATCTGCAATAAATCTCCTGCAAAGATGGTTAGTATACACTTAATTTTTTATATAAGTTGTCATAATCAAAATCGAGATTCCCACATGGAGCTCTACCATTCTCTTTTCTCTACAATCTCTAGAATTCTAAATTTAGTAAAATTATTATATTATATATATATATATATATAAGTAGAGAAAAGTGGAGAACAAGTGAAGAACATGATTGTTTCAGAATGCAAAAACAAAGGTAAATCATGTGTCTTAAATTCAAATCTAAAGGTAATTCCATACTTTCCCTGGATTTGTAATTCTAATAGGTGTATACCATTTTTATATTTTGAATTCAAAGTAAAAGGTAGTCAAATAAAAGGGAATGTATCTTAATCTAGAGAATTGGGGGTGAAAGATGAAAATAGGAATATTATATGCTTTTATGTAGATTATATCATGCAATCTATTCCTATATATGCCTATAATGTTAATTTGAGTTGTAGGATAAATTTATAAATATAAAAATGAAATTAGAAAACCCACCTACATATTTTGTGTCCGTTAACTTGTTATATTTACATGTGATATGAATGTAAACCTAGAAAATGTTTAGGATATTTTCAGTTCCTAAATTCATTATTGAGAAATATGAAACTATGGATTTATATATGATACAATAATAATATATTTGTATTCTGAATGAATAATTAGAATATAAAATAAAATAAACTATATTAAGATTATAGTGGTTTAAGTGGTATTTTAATTCGTTGGAATTTAGAATGTTGCAAGGTGAATTTCTATAATTATCAAATTTAAAACAAATAAAAATGCATTGTTTAAAATGACAAGGAATGCATCTAAAAAGAAAGAGATGAACAAAATAGGAGTATTTATCGTAATTTGTACTATCTATTTCAAACAATGGAAAGATAATTCTTTGTAATTCCAAACAATACACAAATCTCCCTTTTTGGATAAGATATGTAAATTTATACTATTATTATTTTTACGGTAGAAATGTAGTTTCAATGCTGATGTTAAATGAAGAGATGTAAACACGATAAAAACATTCTAAAATGAAAAGAAACATGATACCAATAAAAATGGAAATTAAATAAAAAGAAATTGAAGAATAGATAAGGGTAAATAAAATGGTAAAAGGGAATAGAGACAAAAAATGGGAGAAAGGATAAAAAGGAAATGGTATTACGAGCCTATTAAAAAGGAAAGTGATAAATTATCATAAAGCAAGAAAGATATATACGCATAATTAAGTAAAAGACTTAGGGTCAACAGTGAATTGAAGAGGCAAGATAATTAAGTAAGAATGAATATATGTATGTATGTATGTATGTATGTGTAATATATAAGTAGCCTTAAGTACGTATTTATAATGGATGTAAACTATTAAAGTTAACATATAATTGTATGAATAGAATGACATTAGTCATTAGAGCAGGTTGGAATGTAAGATCAGCAGTGCTACACAGTAGAAATCTGACCATCGCAGGGGGCTACCAACAGCTGGGTAACACTATATTGATCTAGGATATATTTAACCATAGGGCACGTGATGAGTATAAGCTTGCACATAGATGAAGGAATATCCCAAATAGATAGATAGGTCTACTTCAAAAATAGAAAAGAAGGGGTATTGCCTTGATTACAATATGAAATCTAAATGGGATGGTGAGCGGGATCAGGAACTATGCAGCATGTGTTGGTACTAAATTAGGAGTAGGGTTGTCTAGGGAACATCATCAACCCTTAGCGATCAATAGGAAAGATAGGGTTACACCTAACTAGTCTTTGCCTCCTACTAGGGTAAGCCAGGTTGGGTAATGCATAGCTAGTTTGTTTGTGATGGCAAAGCTAATTAACCTATAAAGAGATCATTCAAATGCATAGGGTGGTCCATGGAGCCGAGTCCACAATAGGAAGAAGACAAAGTAATAAATCCCTAAAGTGAGATAAAGTATGACAAAACATTTGAAAATCCACCATTAGGCACTATGGGAGTTCCTTGGTATGTGTGGCAATCAGATCGTGATATGGCAAGGGCGGCGGATCTTGTGGGGTGCTGATTTAGAGATACTAGCGAAGATAGTATTTAGGTTCAATGGGGGTCTGTTGTAATTATATAATTATATACATGTAGCTATAATCTACAACATGTAGATGTGATGTATTGTACATGAACATGAAGTTGAGACGACCGATTAAATATTAAAAAACATAACAAGTGATGGAGAACAATCGGCATAAATCAGTGTTATATATAAGTGTATATTTTGCTAGTCACCAGAACGTTGTTATGACCACCTCTTCATTACAACCCACATGATATCTTGAAGGACATGTACTGGTAATAGGCATATACGGTGCTTACAAAGACACTAGATCTTGAAAGTGTCAAATCTTGGTCGGTGGTTATGTGACTTATTATATTTTATTTATTCCACTATGACTTTTATCATTAGTGCTCTGATATGCATTCATTATTTTATTTGTAAGATACCAAACCAACGATCTGTATTTTGGTGGACTTGGATTTTTGATTTAGTGGAAATTCATACCCACTAGGGTGTAAACTGTTACATTTGATATCACATACTTATTGAGAACTTCTCTAGGACAGCAGTGCCATTAACTAGACTTACTTGGAAGAATAAAAAGCATGTTTGGATGAGAGAATATGTAGTAGCATTTCAACAGTTGAAGCTTTGGCTGATAGAGGCTTCGATGATGGTTATGCTGGAAGGAAATGGGGACACGAGGGTGTACATATATGCTTCGGGTTTAGGTATAGGAGTAGTGTTGATGCAGAAGGACAACATTATAACTTATGCATCTAGGCAGTTAAGTCCCTATGAGGTTTGGTATCTAACCCATGATTTAAAGCTGGCGAAAGACATCTTTGCGCTAAAAATTTGGAGGCGTTACCTTTAATGAGAAAGTTTTGAGTTATATACTAACTATAAGTCTTTGCGATATTTGTTCTCTTGGAAGGAGTTAAACATGAGACCATAATGGTGGTCGGAATTCATGGCACCATATGATTTTGGAATAGATTATACCCTCGAAAAGGGAAATAAAGTTGCAAATGCATTGAGCCGAAGAAAACAGAATTATGTTTTGGCTATGACCGAAGAGTAGAATTTTTAAAGATACTACTTCTTGTGATGTGCAGTTTCGATCGGAAGCTGGTATGAGTCGAAACTTAGGGATGTTGTCATATTTAGAAGTTCATCCAATACTTGTAGAGAGGATTCCCGAAAGTTAAAAGAAGATTCGTAGTGTGCCGAAAGGAGCAATGGCTTGAAGAGTGGTGCTAAGACCGAACAACTGAAAGGCTTCGGTATTAATGAAAAGGGTTGGCTTTAGAAGAAGGGAAAGTTGTATATCCAGAATAACAGAGACCTTCAGAAGCTGTCTTGAACGAATGTCATCGTTCTAAGTTTGTTATTTACCCATGAAGTACAAAGATGTATCGGACATGAAGTGAAGGTTCTACTGGGAAGGAATGAAGAGAGATGTAGGAGAATGTGTAGCAAGATGCCTTATATGCAAACAAGTTAAAGTAGAGCATCAAAAGCCAAGTATTCTTTTGCAGCCTTTGGAAATTCTTATATGGAAATGAATTCGATTTCGATGGACTTTGTTGATGGTTTTCCAAGGACAAAGACAGGGAATAAAAGTATATGGGGTGTAATTAATAGGTTAACTAAAAGTGCCTATTTCATTCTAGTAAAGTCCATAAGGGCGCCAGCTAGGTTAGCCGAAGTATATGTTAACACTATAGTGAGACTTCATAGAATTCCGAGTACCATAGTGAGTGATTGAGACTCATTGTTTTCTAGTAAGTTTTGGTGAAGCCTACAAAGCACCTTAGGTTCGAAGCTGTGTATGAGTATCGCTTACCATCTACATACAGATGACCAGGAGCATCGACCAAGTGTTGGAAGATTTGCTAAGAGCTTGTACGTTAGACTTCATGGATCTTGGGAAGATCGCTCATACTTGGTGGAATTTTCATAAAACAATAGTTATCAGTCCAATATTGAAATTGAACCTTTTGAGGCATAGTATAGAAGACCTTGTAAATCTCTAGTAAGGTGGTGGAAAATAGGAGACAGACCCGTGTTAGGTCCAGATCTGGTAAGAGAAGCTTCAGAGAATGTCAAATTGATTATGAAAAGGATGAAGGATGCTCAATCCTGCCATTAGAGTTATGCCAATAGTTAGTGGAGAGTCTTGGAGTTTGATCTAGGAGACCATGTATTTGTAAAAGTACCACCTACGAGAAGCACTATGAGTTCAAAAGGGCCAAAAAGTTAGCACTTAGAAATGTTGGCCCATTCCTAATATTAGAGAAGATCAATAAGGTAACTTACGAAATCAATTTATTGAGTGCTTTTGTTAGGGTGCATAATGTGTTTCATGTATCACATATGGAAGTGTGTCCGAGAACACAAGGATATTGTGATTTTAGAAGCTAGAGAAGACTTGGTTATTGAAACAGACGTGACTTGTACAGAAAACCTATTTAGATTACAAACCAAGATGTTAAGAAGCTTAGGAACAAGGAGGTAAAGCTTGTTCAAATCCAGTGGAGTGAGGACCAGGATGATTGTATTTGGGAAATGGAGGATAAAGTCAAAATGGCTTATCTCGAGTTTTGCTTTTGCTTAGCTTGTTTGTTTACTAAGTTAATTTTATGCCACGTATAGATATTAAATATTATGGTTGATTTTGTTATTTATCGGTGGAAGCACTAATACTTCTTTGATGGGGACATTAGAGTGACGACTCATATGTGTACAAGTTGGTGTAGGCTTAAGAAAGCTTAGACTTTATTATCGTACCTTGTTTGAATTCCGATGAAAAATCCTATAAGGGGAAGCATGTAACACCTTATAAATTATGAATAAATAACGAAGCAATTGATTTTTAGACTAAATAAAAATTAAAATAATGGAAAGGAGTGAATATTCATGTGATGCTTGATTACTGATTATTCTTGGATGAATCAAGTGATACTAGGAAAATCTTAGTTGAGAATCTAAGTTAATGAAAATTTAAATGTGCAACAATCCGCCATCTACGATGCTTTGATACACGCATAAAATGATGTAGACATCATGGACCTTACAAATGGAGAAATTTTCGAGTTAAAATATAAATATTAGAAAATCACATAGCTATCTATAATATTCTACACTTTTTGAAACTCACAGTGGAAGGAATGAAATATAATAGTAATCAATAGTACAATCCCAAATACATAAAACAATACGGTATCAAATAAACTCTAACTATAACATCTCTCTCAATTCTGGTAATGGAAATAATATAATTCTAGGAGTAAATGAAATAAAATCATATATAGCTAATAAATAAATATGTGTCTCCATAGTACCATCACACCTTCAAGTTACCAATAGTCCTCTCTATTGACCCATCAGAGTATATGTAAAAAGAAGAAAATGATAGAGACGGTTAAATGTATGGTGAGTGAAATGCATCATATAAGTGTGTAATACTAATAAGCCAGTAAAACAATACTTATGCTCAAAAAACATACCTTAATTTATGTCAAATGCACCTAACAAGTCAGCTAAACAAAATATAATACAATAGTGACATTATATGCTAAAATTCCATTAAAACCTATCCTATGCCCAATAATTTACACATGATTGGGCCCAAAGTCCCAAATCGCATGTTGAAAACATATGTGACTCGCTACTAAAGAACTATATGTCTTAATTCACTAGCGCCAAATCATACACCTAGGACATAGCTCCTCTTAATGTACTATATCGTCAAATTGTATGTGACTCGATACTGAAGAACTACATGTCTGAGGCCATTATCGCTAGAGGTAATTGGTTATACCAATGAACCCATTTTCTTGAAAAGTGTACTATAATACCCACTCTATCAAAATTGTCATCTTTAGACGTCACCTGTTACAATGAAGAACTTATTTCCTCTTAAAAGTGTATCATAACCGTCATCATCAAATTGTGACTGAGAACTCGGCCCCTTTGAAAAATGCACCGTAACACCATTGTTAGACGTTACTGGCAACACCAAAGAACCAATTTCCTTTGCAAATGTATCGTAATGCCTATCCTTGTAATCGTCATCTTTAGACATCACCGGTTACATTAAAAACTCATTTCCTTTGAAAAATATACCATAATACTTGTCCTCGTACGCAGTCGAAAAATACATGACGAAACTGCCCAAACTACGATACTTTTTTAAAGTATCTCAAAACACATTAAACAATATACCAAAGCGTTCCTTGTCTCGCTGCGATCACTATATCGTGAACCATATATGAAATGGAGGTCGTATATGAGAGTTATATGCGTTTGAAGTATATGGCATTATCTTATAACTATTTAATTAATGGTTAATTATTATATTTTTTATTATTTTATATATTTATTTTTCCTCTTCTTTCCACACAGCTATAGTAAATGCAATGTCTCGATACCTTGCCTGAACCCAACATCGCCATTTCTCTTCGTCCACCTCATGGACCTGACTATTACGATCCAAAGCCTCCAACAACCACCTCTTCTTATGTGATACCATCTATGCCATTCAGACTGCCTTATGTTAACTGCGTCGCCACCCATATTTTAGACATATGGTTCGCAATTTGGTGAACTCCGACCACCTGGGGTCGATTAGACCCTGTGGCACTTAACTTGATCCCCTCTTCACAATTATGCCCTCGAATCGCTCTATCGTCGTCTTTCATCATTAGATCAAAACAGATGGTCCATGTTTATCGAATCATCCAATACATATTTTGATCAATCCATTAACTCAGTCGATGAATGAACATTAATAATGGTTTCATGCTGTTGAGAACTATAAATTTTGATATATAACATGTCTAATTTAGAACCTTTGTATTTCACAATTTTTAAATTAAAGAGATTAACCTTCGACTAATTACAATTAAAAAAATCACCTCTTAAATAATCTAACCATGATGTACTACATTGTAATCATGTGTATATAAAAAAAATTACCTTTTTATTACCTATTACAACATTTATAATTTGGTTTAAGATCATAAGAGGTGAATTACTACGTCTTATGAATATATACACAAATCAGATGAATCACACTCACCGATTAGCCGTGCATCTTCTCCTATCCGAGATGAATCCTCCGTCTTCTTCGCTGCCCAGAAATTCCTCACCTTGAAAATGCCAAATTTTTCGATAGCTTCGGTTTATTTACATAATTTTCTTCACATTAGTTGATTCCATATATTAACTCGTTAAATTTGGATTTGATTTAAAGGATTTGGATTGATTTTGTTTATAGATTAGATGAAGAAGAATATGAAGATAAGTTGTTAGATGTTTAGGATCAAGTCCCATTAGTGAATAGGGATTACATGTCTATTTAAAGGTTGAAACAACATGAGTTTAGCCTAAAATTGCGAAATTAATATATAATGAAAATGTCATTGGTTTTGACTTCTTCTAATTTTTTGCTCATTAAACCTAATTCAGCAATTTATATACGTTTTCTGACTAGAAATTATATTTCGAATGCAATGGAATAGATTCTAAAGCGCTATTCCAACTCTTGTATAAATTTACTATTTTTCCCTTTATGTAAAATTATGTTTTTACCCTTTTTAATCTAATTATTTAATTTGTAAAACTATGGGGTGTAGCAAAATGCAACCATTAGAGCTAACTAATTTATAAGGAATTGTAATAGTGGGCTGACGGCCTAATTATTCTTTCGAAGTAAAGATAACCACCTTCCTCTTTTCGCTGTCACTACAACAAAAAGACCCTACGATAGCACAAGAAAGGCTTTAAAGCTTATAATAGCGGTTTAATAAACAGTGTATAATGACACGTTATTAAAAACAGTGAACAATTTATAGCGCATAATAAGCGCTATAAAAAGTATTAATATAATAGCGTACAATATCCGCTATTTTAAACATTTTATAGCGACAAATTATGTGTATTGATTACCATGATAGCGCTATTTGTCCGCTGTGAAATTCGTTTTTAGCCACAAAATTCTTTTTGTTTTCTCTAAGATAGCACTAATAATTCGCTATAAAAAATATTAATAGCGGATTATGAGCGCTGTATATGGACACATTACTGTAGATGTTGACTTGTCACAACACCAATATGCCACTATAAAGATTCAGCTACAACAGCATTTATACTCTGTTATGATATGTTCTTTTATAGCGCTTTTTATAATACCATATTGCCTTTTCAGTTATGCATCTGTAATACTGACAGATTTAATAACGGTCATTCGGCGTTATTAAATATTTATAGCGGTTTTATAGTGCTATGGTTTAGTTTCACAATTCAAATATTTTCTGCATCCTATTCATAAACCGCAATATTAAATACCAATAAAACAATCAAAAGGTGCAATATTATAGCAAATAACATAAGCCATTCTGCTCCAAAAACAATATTCTTATTACACACAATCGATAAAGGTGCAAAACATTCCTAGAGCCTTAGTGCATGACTTGGCAATTTAAGTGCTCCTATTTGAAGCACTGCACGATAATTTAAAAAAAGCATGCATCGCAAATTATTGAAACAACATTGATAAAATTTCATTTAACTGATATTTCGTCTAACAACATTTGCATCATTTTTTGCCAATTAGCTAATATTACAATTAAGCTTATAGCATGATTAAAATATTTTTGCAACTGCAGTTCGTAAATGCTTATGAGAATCCATAAACTGATATAACTAGGCAGTGATGCAATTGTCGAAGCATGAGATAAAAATTAGAAAAAGGGTGAAGGGAACTTACCATAAAGTCGAAGTTATTTTTTTCCATTTCATCGAAAAATGATGAAAGGCTTTCTTTTAATCTGTAATGCTTCTTGTCAGGTAACCTGGAGATAACAAAAATAACAACTAAACATTATAACAGAAAGACACACGAAACAAAGTAACAGACTAATAGTCAAAATCAAGTAATATAAATGGCCTATACATCATTTGTCTGTATTACATAAAAACAATAGAATAAAAAAGGTCATTTTTATTTAAAAGATACAGGGTAATCGGAAGCATTTATGATCCATGCTTTCTGCTTGTAATGTTAAATGAATCAATTTAGAGAATCACACAAAAGATTTATCATAACAGGATGGATTAAAGTGACTGTTGAAGCCATCGCCGATGAACATGATCAGCCTACTACTAGAACATGAGTATGGACGCAATCACTAAAGACCAAAAGTATTGCTTGAATCCTAAATTTTAGTTCAATGTCAAAACAACATAATGCTTGAATCAATGCCTAATCAACTAATGGTTGAAATTAAGACGTACTGATGCCTAAGCATGGTGTATTCAACCTACTGCCATAACACGATGTATAGAAAAATTACTAAATACTTAACATGCTTACTAAATCTTGAACTAATGCCTGAACAACATGCTGAATTAATACATTAATATGAGTGCATACCCAACTAAACCGAAAAGAGTATTGTTTGCACATAACAGGAACACAACGACCGCTGCCACCATACAACGGTGAAAAACCGACCGTTTGGTCGTGTAGATTCAAACATTTATAGACCAAAATATGTATTAAAAATAGCCTCCAATGATGTTCAGGTGTTTAAGGCAATAAAGTGTAGAGAGAAAATAACAATCAAAGAATAACAATACAAAAATGAGTTTGGTAAGATACGTAATTGAAATCTAAACCATGCAAGTATCGTTACTTCAAATTTTATGAAAAATATTGTGCCATGTGTATGATTCAAGGGAAGTATGTCACACTAAAAATGTTGAAGCTTAATCATTAAAAAAATCAATGGATTGCACCAACCAAGTTTCCATAGCCATAAATATCTGCACGTTCAGTAACAAATGTTACCAATATTGTATGAACTTAAGAAGATAATTCAACATAAGTTTGGAAGATTAAATTCAAATCAACGTAAAAAAGAAATATTCATAGCATGCCTCCAATAGTACAATCTTCGTAATCTTTTGATTATTGTATTAACCTGCTGGAAGCATTTTAGTGATAAGCTCGACCATTGTTAACTTAACCAAGAAAGCTCCCAGTGCAAACTAAAGTTCGTTTCGACCTATATAATTTCTATAAATTTGATTTGTGATGAGCTTAAACAAAAACCTTGCAATAGAAACATGATCATTATTGTAGAGAACTACTACAACCCCTCTGATCAAACCCTATGCTTACACAAAATATCACCATAAACTTTGATTGTGAAATTTTTCTGCTAGAAAATATTAATAAGATTACACGATCGCATAGGTTTCTCAGGCCTACCACATGAATATATGATCCAACTTATGTTTAAAGTGCGCATAAATAATATATACAATGAGGATATGCTCACATCAACAATAAAAAATATGTTAAATAAATATGAAAATGGTAGCAGTTAGAAAGTAACGGCAAAACAGGGAGACGAGGATTGAGCACAATGTTAAGCAGAATATTAGTCGAATTTATGCTTTTGTGAACTAAATTTGGAGAACGTGTCTCATGAAAATATCAAAAGAATAGTAAACTAAATTACTTCTAGAACAACCATAATGTATTTTATACAAAAGATAAAAATGAGTTAACCGATTCATATTGTTGGCAATGATTCTTCACGATTTTATAACACAAATGAAGCTTATTATTCTTGTGCAAACGCTAATGAACAAATAAATACAAGTAATATAAATTGCCAATAGAAGAATGAAAATAATCAAGTAATGACAAATAGTATTAGAGATGTCACTACTACCATCTCATCGATATTGCAAAGCATGGCATCTCCAAGTACTTACAAAATCTCAGTTGAATTCGTTAACAATGAATTCAAGGCCAGTTCACAATCCTCTCTATATCATTATTAGTATATCACGATGCCAATAATTCGTCAACGCAAGCTTATCACAACCAAAAGGCCAACATCTCAAAACGGTCAGATTATCCCTTACTGCATCATCACATCAGATAAGACGTTGCTCGATATCTCTTGGCAGTAGATGCAGATAGCTTCTGGTCTCTAACGCATCTCAGTTCAGGCAAAGCTTCAGACCGATGATGAAAATGGACAACCATTGAAACGACAAAGACAATTCACACTAGCTCCATCTCTATTATCGACTACATCATTTTAAGGCTATCAGCAACATCATTTCCAGTCTCTGGCGGAATCAAAGCAAGGAGAACAACTCTAGATCTACAAATGCAATGACAGGCGAGACTAAGATAACTCACTTTATTTCTACAAATCTGCAGCCCAAAGTGCATCCGCTTTAGCTTCTAATGGATCCGAAGGAGCGAATTAGGAAAAGAGTGATTTGGGGATTTACGAAAAGAAAAGGTTAGAATTTTTTTGGGTTTTGAGTTGGAAAAAAAATGAAATGAAACGCGGGTGGGAAATAATTTGACAAAAGAACGGATATGAAAAAAAATCAGAAGAGTCAACGCGTTACTCAACCGATCTCTACTTTAAATGAATCAAATTAATGTAAACAATAACGCTATAAAGCATCGTGCTATCTATTGGTGTTATAAAAGATAATTTTTCTTATGTGTGTGTTAGACTCAAAAATTAAAATGAAAAGCATGAGCTTTTTAATGGTGTTTGCGGCCTAACAACTAGAAGAAGAAATGGAAAAGATTAAAGCTAAACAAACTAGTGACTCCATCTACTAAAAGAGTATAAGTGAGTGATATATCATCTAATCCATCTTTCTCCTTTGAATCCCCCCGGTCAAGTTTATTAAATGGTTTACATGCTTCTAGAAATTTTTAAAGGTCTAAGAATTTAATAGGATGATAACATGTTCTTAGAGCTAGCTTTTGGGTTATATGATTATATCCAGAAGTAAACAAATTTGTATGAATTAATAGAAGGCCATGTGGGGTAGAAAATGATTAGAAATGAGAAATTTGAGTAATTGCAAAGAAATAAATCATGGTCTATTTTACTATGATTATCCGAGAATGAATTAAGTCATCTCTGAAAGAAATTAGATGTGGCCGAAGGGCATAATGGGGAGCAAAAAGGCAAACAGTTATTGCCGGAAGGTATATCAATATAAACAAGTAGCAAATATTGTGCCAAGGAGACATATCCATATTTTACGCTAAACGTTTCAGTTAATGGTCGAAAAAGACTAAGTCGAATGAATCAGGAGTCGACACGTAGTGAGTGTCAAACATTTTGAATGTGATTCCCAATGCGTGCCAAACCGAGGGCGATGAACTGAAATCTAAGTAATAAGACTTAAATAAGTATGTTATGAGGCATTCACTTTAGTTCATTGGCCGGAGGGGTACCGAAGCTAAAGGCGAACGATCGACGTAAGGGCAGTTAAAGGAGGAACTATGGGATGAGGAAGAGATTATAGAAATTTAAAGATTAATAACCATAAGCCACCAAATTTATACTAAGGCATGCTTTCCTTAGAAGAGACCGAGGGTAGTGACCGTCCAAGGTCACGTAACTCTCGATAGAAGTTGTTATTTGGGACTAATGTTTCCCAAGGATTGTAATGGATGAAAATGATAAATATAGCCGAGAATGGTATTGGACACATGCATGACAATATGACAATTAATATAAATAATGGAAAGACTTTTGGTTGAGATGTCAACTTGGTAAACAACAAAGTGGAAAGCCTAAAAGAAAATGATTAGGTAGAATGCTCAGTAGGTGTAAGGTCCGTGTAGTAATTGAAACTGAAAGCGTAAATGCAAGATCTATGTGGAAATCGAAATCAAAAGCATTGACGTAAGGCCTAGAGCGCAACCAATGAGGACTGTAAAAGTTGTAAGCTGAAAGTGGTATAAAACCGTAAGCGAAGTAGGCGTAAGGCCTGTGTGGTAGTTGAAATACGGAAACGTTGGTATAAAGCCTAAGGGACAATCAAGAACGACGAGGCGTAAGGTCCTAGTGACAGCCAAAAAATAGTATAAATGTATATAGTATATAGGATAATTCCTTGGTGGCGGCTTAATGGTAGAACTTTAATGGTATATACATCCGTTGCAAAAGTAAATAAAACCTTAGAAGTAGTCGAGTGTTAGGTACTTCGGTTATATTAAAATGTCAGGATATTTCTATGAGACAAACTGAGTGATTGCTTTCAGTTATGACTTTATGACTTTGATTTGATATCAATAAATTAAACTTACAACCTCAATATATTTATAAATAAGATAATTTATTGCTTTGTATTGTAAAAGGGGAAAACCCGTCCCGTATACTAGCAGAGCGGTCCCTTTATTTTTTGCTAATGGTAATATGTTACTCATACCAAACATTATCTATATTCCGTGTTTTTATTCTTATTTTTCTTATGAACTCACGGATACTCATTCGAGTAGGCTGAGTTTATGGGCTTAGATAGGTCGCTTTTAGAATGGTCTAATAATGCAAGCCAAAGATGAAGTGGGAGGTTGAGTATTATATTTATGTTTATCTCTGCTGTATCTAGTGCTCGTGCCCGCATCGCCATATGTGAGACACTAATATCTATGATGTACTATATTTTTGTCTCCGCGTGGACGTAACTTTATGATGTAAAAACAATTGTTAAACTAAATCTATAATGGTGCATTTCATTTTGTATATCTTTTGTTTATTTAAGACTATATAATATAACTGCTTTTACCAATGTCATCAAAAAATAATTTCAAGATGACCACAACAAATTGGGGTTTCATCTTTGAGTTTTGAATCGAGGGATGTTATAGTATCCACCTTCGACTAACTTTACCGAGTATAAAGAAAATACTGATATAATGGGAGGTTAGGAACTCCAACCATTTTTGTCGATCAAGGTTGAGATCATTAAACGAGAATAGACACTTCGATGATTTATGGTTGAAGAGATCAAACCTTTCCTCAAATAAAAGTGCCTCGGTCCATTCTTGAATGGAGGATCATCTTCATTTTATGATCAAGTGAGGAAATGCAATGTTAACAAGAATTTTCAGCTTTTTTAATGAACAAGAGGAAGGGAAAAAAAAGTTAGGCACATTGTTACCCGACACTTTGGCCTGGCTACATGGCGATAGTCATAAAGCCCATGGTTGAATTTCGACGAGATTTAAGCTAGGAAAGTGGTGGAAATATGATGGACCGGGGGAACTTGGGTCTAGGTCGTCCTATACACTTGGGTCGATATGTTTGTTGCTAGCTCGGGCGAAGTAGTTCAGTGTTGTAATGTAGTCAAGATGGCCCGGCCAAGGCAGATTGGCATTGGAGTGTAGACGTGCTGGTTCGGTCAAGATACTCAGGGAAGAGTGGCTCAGAATTTTGTGGGTCGGCATCGGGGAGTTTTGTTTCGCGTGGTTCGGTTGTAACGGTTCAGCCAAGGGGCATGAAGACAAGGTGGTTCGGCCAATATGGGTGAGATAAAGCGGTTCGGTCTGGATGGGCCAGCATACGTCGTTCGGCTTGGATAGGTTAGTAGGCGTCGCTCGGTTATGGAGGAAAGGTCAAGGTGGACTGGCCACTCATTGCTCGGTCATGGATGGAAGACTAGCGTGGATTGGCCATTCATCGTTCGGCCTAGGGAGTTAGCAGATTACGAACATGACAATATGGTCGGTCTTTCTTTACTTGGGGTTGCATCACTAATTGCTCCAAGTCATGGGAGAGTTCGCTTCGAGTCATATACGAGGAACTCGTGGTTCGACAGAGTGGCTCGGGGATTACTGGTTCGGTGGAAGTGGCTCGGACTGACTTGTTCGGTCAACCTGACTACATTACAACACCGAACTACTTCGTCCGAGCTAGCAACAAGCATATCGACTCAGACGTATAGGACGACCCAGACCCAAGTTCCACCGGTCCATCATATTTCCACCACTTTCCTAGCTTGAATCTCGTCCAAAATCAACCATAGGCTCTGTGACAATCGCCATGTAGCCAGGCCAAAGTGTCGGGTAACACATATCCAATCAAATAATTTTTTTTACACTATGTTTAAAGCAAGAACTCTTCAAAATTTGATGGATTTCTTCGAGAAATAACCCAAAATTTACAGTCCTACAAAAAGAAAACTCGTTTAAGTTAGAATAAAATTTCTCTAATAAAATTATTAATGTTATCAATTCTTTGTCAAAAATTTCTGATTGAAATGATTAAAGATGTGACGTTTTAGACGAAGATTTAAATATCATGAATTCAAACACTTATATCAAAACGACAAATATTATCATTATTTTAACTTGCTTATCAAATTTGGTTTGTAAAAAAGAAAGATATTTTACATGCCGAGATATTTATTACTTTCCAAAGGTATAAAATTACCCTTTAAGAGAAATAGAAATAAATCCCGATCAGACTCTATATGTCGTCGTCATTACCAAACAACATATCGATATCGATTTCTGATGACGACTCTGACGATCCTGCCGGTAAGTTTCGCGTCCACTTCCGTCGAAGCCACCGCAAACAAAATTCTAGGCTCCGTCGCCACTTACTCCGCCGTATTTTCCGAATTTCTCGGCGGTGGTGGCCGGTCATCCTCTTTCTTCCTGCCATCGCCTTGCTTCTGTTCGAAGCACTCAAGCTTTCTGCAAAGACAAGTAGCAATAACGACAATGGAGTGGATATGAAATCAGATTCGAAACCCGTCAAGAAGAAGATGGATTGGAGACCTCATAAGGAAGCACCATCCAATTTGGATCGGCTGGATCCAGTTACTAGGGTCGTTGGTGGCATCAGGCAGCGTAGGTTTTACTTCATTACTTCCCATGTTTTATAATTTACAATGTATTGGTTTAGTGGTTTGCTAAGGGCAACCAAGTTTGTGCTCGGGGCGACCACGGTCGGCCGCTAGTCGCAGTGTAAAAAAAATATATTTTCGGTTGGTGGTAGCCTCTAGCCCATAATCGTGTGCCTTTGGCAATGGCAACACACTTTGTTTATCAATTTTTGGTTTGGTGATCAAAAATTGAAAGCCTGTAAAATTGGAGTAAACAAGAGTTCTCTTCAAACCAGTTGAATAAATTGTGTACATGAGTACATCCATAAAACTCAATGTTGGATATGAATGCTAAATATAGCAAGCTACACATTAAAGTGAAATAGTTAAGAGACAACAGATCATGAAATCACACCAGATCTAGAATTCAAGTTAAACACATTTAAGGATTTCAAAATCAACTTTTTGTTATAAAGAACATTCTCAAGCAGTCCATAAACATGTTCATTTTGTGGAACCAGTTGGAAATTAATCTTGATTTGCTCTATATTAATTATTTAGGACTTTAATTAGTCGGGCTACCGTTAATTAAGTTGCTTGTAGCGGGCTAAATTTGTAGTTGTCTAGAAAAATATTGAGAGTATGTTGTCATGGAAGGAAGGCTCTAAAATTATCTGAAGTAGAGTTTATAAAAGAATATCTAAGTTATTTTCTGTGAGAGTTAAAGAGAATTCAAGAGAATGATGGTTAGCCTTAAGGTTAATGCATCTCCACTATGCATTAGAAGGTGAGCTAATATTTATAGTTGGGCACTCTTGTAAGCAAGAATTGCAAGTAGAATTTGTAATAAACTTTTATTTATAGTTAATGCATCTATCATTTCTCACTCGTTATCTAGTTCATTTTGATTTTCTTCTTACAAAATTGCAGACATTGATATCAAAACTAAGAGAACTTATTGGTTTTTGATGTCATTGTTCTCAAAAGGAAAGTTATGAAGAGTAGAGTACGCAAAGTAAGGAGTACTTAATATCAGTAGGATCACAACCTTACGAGAGATTGTTGAGAAAGACTATCTATGAATGATCGAAAGATCTTGAAAATATGGCGTAAATGAAAAGGAAAAACATATTTGCAAGTTTGCGATAAAAATATCAATGCACAAGTGCTACGAGAAATGATAATATTGATGAAGTAGCGTCTTATATTCTTGTAGAAGAATATCTAAAAGATGTATAAAATTATTAAAAGAGGAATATGTGAAAATGAGATGAATAAAATTGAATAAGACAATTTTATTGATAAAAACGAGCAAATTCAAAAGATTGAAGTGCTTATAGAAGAAAAAAGTCAAACGTAGATATGAAAGATGCTCCTAACAAGATGCGCCACTCCATTGAACCTTTTGAAATATGGCGGCACGGTGCACATGAAGTAGCACACAAAATGGGATGCATGGCGCAAGGTGCAAAAAAGACATGTCATTTTCGTATTATCAATTTGTCTTTCTTTTATAATCAAAAAATGCAGAAAATTTAGCATTCATCGTATAATTATGTTAATTATTTCTTCTTTTAATTTCTAAAATATGATCTTTTACGTGTTGAATTCTTTTTGCTCGAAGACAAACACACAGTAATTGATATGGAGAAATCAATTCATTTTAATGTAATATTTTCAAAGTTAACCAATATATTTCATAGTTTTTTGTCGCAACATAACATTAATCAGAAAGAACAATCGTATTAAATGTATTATATACTTATTTATGTGAAGATTGATCAACTTTATTGTAAAATACATTTATTTATGGATAAATCAACACAAAATTTATATTATAGGTTCTTGTAGTTCGATATGATCAATGCGCACTAAATAACTATTAAAAATATTATAAATCCGTCAAGGACTACTAGCTTAAGTGGCAAATGGTACTGCGCTATAGGCTTAGGTTTTAGAAGTTATGGGTTCAAACCAGCAAGACATCAAATTTAGTGTTCTGCTGGAATAAAGTACCATTCTTTTTATTCAAAAATATATATTATAAAAAAAGTATAAAATAAAGATATTAGAATAATACAAAATGTTGTAAATATAACAAAATTAGCTATAAGCTTATAACTTGAAACTTAATAACTAAACATTTGTGATAAGCTCTAATTCAAAATTGAATTTCTAAACAAATGATTAAACGTTCGATGATAGTTTAGACTTTGGCTTTATATATTTTTGTACATGAAATTTTATGCTCATAAGATTATATTTAGTAATTTTTTTCTTTCGAAATGATAAAACATTTTGCGAGACAAATTTTGGTAAAAGAAACATGACCTGGGTTAGTATTGTTTAATTAATGTTTTTTATATATGTAATGGAAAATTCAATCATGACTCAAAATAATGAAAAATCTGACATAATTTATGGTTGGTTAGATTTCCTCTGATTTTCACATTCCATGTATGTATGTGTATGTTTTGTCAAATATTATGTTTTATTTTGTGTTTGAATAGTTGCTCCCATTTTTAAATATATGTATTTGTATATATATTTGTGTAGTAATTAATACATACGTGTATTTTGCCATGTTGTATGCCAAAGCTCTAAAAGTGTTATACGCCTTTGCATGTCGTATGCTGTAAATGACTTTGAACTCAAACCAACTTTTAAAAAATTGTAATTGAATAATCCAACATGGAAGTGAAAAAGCTTAACAACGAATTTAATGATGACGTCAAGGATGTAAACAAAACATATCAGTAAATGTTATTGCAAAAGATAATAAAACAATTAAAGAAATCGATACAATTATTGATGTTTGAAAACTTAGCGGTTCAAAATTTAATGTGAAACTGCGAAAGCCAAATAAGAATATATGAAATTCAAATCTGAAAAAGTGGTGAGAAAAAACTATCGATGCGTTTACGATAAAGTGAAAGAGGTACGCAAAATTGGATTGGATATGGAATGAGAAAGGATAATTGAAGCGAAGGGAAGTAAAAAGTTGATGTTTTCAAGATTTAAAGAGGGTTGAGGAAACAAAATTGTTTTAGATAATTATTTATTATTAGTAACATGATGTGAATCATTACTGATACAAATGTAACAATTTCAAACTTCAAATGCAATAATTTTAAATTACAAATACAATAATATTAAATTACAAATACAGTGATATACATATAATCTAAAATTGAAAATATTGCGATACAAATACAATAATTTATCGAATCCTGTTGTAACTAGTTCATTTTTTATGGAATCTTGAATGGTTGACATTTTAATTCTTATGTTTTTGTTTGTGTTAGGCCATTCTCTCTTTTGCCAACTGTTCTAAAACTATAGTATTCTTTAAGATGTTCATTAGTAACAAGATCACGATCATCATAAAATGACATGAAATTCTTATCATTGTTGTATTTTCATATAAAAATTATGAATAACCAATGTAGCGATAACCACATTTACTTGGTTTTCAAAAAGACATTGTTAAAAGGACTTCATTTTTGGATAAGGAGGGACAAAATTTTAGTGGGGCTCCACCTTTGAAAAAAACTATTATGCGGACTTCATTCGAATAAAACGGTTTATAATTTTTTCTCTCATGCAAAGCACAATTCAGCCATAGCCTATCGAAAAACGAGAAAAAAACGATGATGGTTCACTGAAAATCATTTTTAACAGGGTCTAATCAAAATAAAGTGAAAAAATGATAATTAGTCATCAAAATACCATGGGTAGTTATGGTATTTTTTTCTGTTAGGGGATGTGGCAATTTTTTTTAACACACCACTAGCAATTTTTCAAAAGATGAAAAAAATTAACTCTCATTCAATTTTGGAGTATCTTTAACAAATGCCCTTTCAAAATTATATGTCAACATATTCTTTAGGGTTATAAATTTTCAACTTTATATTCCAAATATTCTTTTAATCGTCATACGTAAGCTCAGGCGATAAATATGAAAAATTTATCTTGATTTTGGGCCATCTAGAAGTGGGTGTTCTGAATCAATTAAATAATAGTGATCCATTGAGGATGTCCTCAATTAAATAATAGTGATCCATTGAAGGATGAAGAAAGTTTGAATTTATATCATTTATAACTAATTGAAATACCCTACTGTTGCGTGCGATATCTTCACAATGAATAATCACCTATGTAAACCGTTAATTAAATGAGCACACAACTAGAATATTTATGTATCATATCATTTTCGTTCAATATATAAAATAAGACAATCAATGAGTAAGTTTGTTTTCCAAATCGGCAAATATACGAGTTCGTTCAATAGTGTCGGGTCTTTTGACTTAATTTCATTTTTAGAAAGTAAGAATACAACCTCTAAAACAACATGAAAATAAATAGAGATGTGTTATATAGTCTTTGAAATCTTTCGCTAATTCGCTGATTTGGAAGGGATGGAGCTATAGTGTAAAAATAATTGCAACCATTTCTTTAATAGGAATTTTCTCTATTGGTTTCAAACCGTGGTTTTCCAAACATTCGTATAAATTTACGAAGTAAAGTCTTTTCATTCAGAATTACCGTTGACATCATTCTTGATGACCAGATATAATATCTTTAGTCCATTACATACATCGTTAGTTGACATATGCAATAGCGTTACATGTCGCCTTTGGCATTTCAAATAGGTTTGAAAATATTTATATCGTTTTGATCTTCAGTTTATGAATCTAGATATGAGTCCGCCTTTAGAAAGTGAGAAGAGTAGAAGCAAAAATTAGAGAAAAAAAAAGTACAAGAGCGACTAGGAGAGAGGAGAGGTATGACGTTATATAAGGGGAAGCTTGTGTTGGACGTTTGATGTATCAAATTTGAAAGGAACTCCCAGCTCGCTTCCCATGAAAGGAGCTAGGAAGTACGTCAGGTTCGTTTGATGTGTAACATGGTAAAGATATGTTGCAAACTCACTCGTATATTTGTATTTCAAACAATTTTATTTTCAAGTCAGGTTTTCTTAAAAAAGTGAAAGTTGGAAAGTATGCAAATAGAACATAAATAAATCGATCGTATTTTATAAAAGCGAAATAAAATCGAGGTTAGAATATTTTTATATTAAAAATATTATTTTGACAATAAGTGATGAAATGAGAGAAGTAAACCGAAGATTCAAACTTAGCTTTGAAGATCTCACATCTGATAACAAGATTAATACGGTAGAAACTTTAATAATATTTCTTTTCCTTCTAAAACATCCAAGGTATAAAAGATTGCAACTTCTTCGGAGTTACAAAATCAAAATTACAGGGTTGTCGAAAATTAATCTTGATTTTGACTATATCAATTATTTTGGGATTTAATTAGTTGGAATACAACTAATTAAGTTGTCTAGAGTGGACTAAAATTTACAATAGCTTAGAGAGATATCTTACGTCGCCGTGGAAAAAACTCTTTAAAATTTAAAAACATGTAAAGAAAATATCTGAGGTATTTTTTTGTTAAAGTTGATGTGGAGCCTTGGCGCAACGGTTAGGTCACCCGCATGATGATATGGACATTCAGATTCGAGTCTGGAAACAATCTCTTCACAATACAAGGGAAATGTCGTGTACATTATTGATCTTTTAGAGTCCGCTATTATGTGAAAGCCTCGTGTACTGGGTTCCATCTTTAAATTTTTTTAATTAAAGTTAGTGAGAATTTCAAAGAATGATTACTATAGCCTTGAGATTGAATAAATCCCAACCATACATCCATCTCCTACTTTGTAAGCAATTTTTTTTCTTAAAGTAGAATTTCTAATCCATAATATAAAATTTACATATCTCATTTTTCATTTCCTATCTAGTTCATTTTGATATTCTTCTATAAAGCTGCTAACAGAAACAATCTTATTTACTAACCTTGTTTCTATGGTTAAGTGATGTTTCCCAGGACGATCACACTGTCTCTACTTTCATATTTCTCATATATTTTGTGTCACGGTTAACTTTGTTTTCACCATGGATTCCTTTCCCTATGTCATAGTGCTAAACCAATTGATTGTAAAGTAAAAGCAAAAATGCCCAATTTAGAAATTGAACTTGGGTTGGTTGAATGAAGAAAAGAAAAGTTGACCACGTGACAATAGTTCAATTCTTATACCCATATAACACTGCTGAAATATTTGTATATAATATATTCAAACGTTCGCTCTATTTAAAGTTAGTTGTCCTTGCCCTAGGACTTGTCAGAGTTGTCTTTCGACAGAGCATGCCATGTCCATTGATGTATCTTCTTCATTCATTCATTCTATCTTGTTTTTATTGATCATTTTAATTAATGAATTAATGATGGTGATTGCATAGATACATATGGATATATATATTTAGAGGAGGAGATTATGTTACCTGGATCAGTGATCACAAGTTTACCAATAATATTTTTAATGTAAATCAAAGATTTCCAATAGTTCAAATCCTTTATTAGTATATTTCAAAAATATATTGTTTCCTTATCGCAACATTTTCAATTGTTACTTGCATCATAGCACATATTGCTTATTTCTCTAAAGTCGATTTGTTTTGAAAATTCTTCTCTAACAATGGTGGACCAATAAGAAAAATCATGAGATTGAGATGAATATTGAAATTTGAACAATGTCACAAAACATGCATTAATTTTTTGGAATGAACGTATATGGGATTACACCAGACATTTATTGAGGTAAATTTATGTTTCATCAACTTGATTATCAATCAGGAATTCAACTTTGACCATATTAAAAATTGACGGTGTATTCATTACTATGTTAGATAACATAATATACGACTGATTCTATTTGGACCTCAAAAGTTGCTGTGTAGCGGCCCCCCTCCAACAAACTAAAAAAAATCACAATATCTATGTTCTTGCTGAGTATGCTTATCGATAGTTTCCCTTTATACCATTCTCTAGTAAAAATCAACCTGTAAAAGAATTTCACCATAGAATATAATCACTCCAACCAAAAGTTTCACCATAGAAAAAGTCAATCCAGTAAAATCACACAACATAAAATTCAAGTTCCATCTGTTCCGTGCACTGTGCATTTTCAAATTTTTTTAAAAAACAACATAAAATTCAAGTTTAATCTCTTTTGATTTTATTAGGTTTGTATTAGCATCCTCACAATCCATCGATTAAAGCATATGATTTAAGAATTTACCTAAAATTCGATTATTAGGTTTTATTTAATAAGAGAAACATAAAAGAGGAAATATAATGCAAGATAAAAAAATGAGAATGACAAAAGGACAATTTTATCATAGATATTTTTTTAATTAAGAGGAGCTGCTAAACAATATCATATGTCTAAATAAAATTAGCTATAATAAATTTATAAGCCATTTCAATAGTGCGTCATCACCATACTATGTGGTTACGGGTTCCTTTATCTGCATAAGTATTTTGAGTGTCAATTTGGGATAGTCTGACTGGTTTTCCCATCGATTTTCATGTGAGTTTCAATTTCTCTAATAAAACATCGATGCATTGATATTGTTGAAATAATTGATTATTATTCGACATGATGTGTAGAAGAATTTAGCAATGCGTTTTCGTATTATGAAGTTGGGTGATTAAAAGGGGTTCCCATAAGCAATTCAGATTTATCAAAACAACTTTGGAAGAGTCAATATTAAGTTACATAGTTAATTATGAAGTTGTCATCAAACTTTTATTTACGAAATTGACACTACATGTGTTAATTTTAAAAAAGAAGTCATCATACATATCATACACCGGTCAAAGTGCGGCAATGTTGCTCTTAAGAAAATGGAAAGTGTGATAGTTGTGTTGTTGTGGGGGTGGGTATGCGCATGTGAAATTGATTGTGCATGCTTTTTCAAAATTTACAGTTACGAGCTTGGTTCTGTTCATCTTCTAGAAAAAGAGAATACATTACGTAAGTTCTGCCAATATTTGTCATTTCAACCGTCATCGAATTGCATGAATATTCTTTCGATTTTTCCACGTCTCTACATCACACATGCATGTGTACACCCACCTTTTGTGTCATGCACTGATATGATATAAAGTAAAGTGCAGAATTTATAAATTCTACAAAAATAACTTTAAAACATGCATGTGCTACTAAAACGCTTATCGGTTCTATAGTTGTGGAGTTGCAAAAAATTATAGCGGGGATATAGTGGAAAATATGGAGGTGCAAAAAGCTTTATTAGATTAAAATAAAATATTTAAAGTTAAATTATTTTCATTCACATCGTTTGTGTACAAAAAAAAAATATATTGTTTAATCTTATATTACAAAATCGATAAATTTCATGATTTACGTAGACTAGATTTGATGATTACAATACATTTCTCACTTATATTAAGCATTTGTACCTTAAAATTAGGTCTTTACACTAATTTTGTTGATTTGGTTTAAAAGAGAGCTAGTCAAAATTTGACTGTCAAATCAAGCTTTGTATATTTGTTTTGCTAAAGCGGATGTTAAAAAGTCTTGATTTAGCAGGTGTCGCAGAAAATAACGCGGCTCAAAGCCTTAAAGTGGATCTACTGTTTAATTGCGCTAAATTGAAATAACGTAGCGGTTGGAGAACGCTATGCGCTACAACGGAGATTTCACAGAGCTTTACTGGGGTTTAATTGCATAGGCGTGTACATGCTATGTGTTGATATAGTATGCAACAAAAGTTCAAACTACTTTTCAGAAATGACTTTAAGGTATAAAACTTTGGCAATAAAAATGAACATATTACAAAATTAAATCATTCATAGGATTGTAAGTTGTATGAACTATTAACTGTATAATAAAATCATAGACTGTATGCAATTTACAAGGTGCACTTGTAGTCTAAATATTAAAAATCACAATATAAGCACACATTGTATGTACATGCATGTGTACACCCCCTTTCGTGTCATGCACTAATATGATATAAAGTGAAGTGCAAAATTCATAAATTCTACAGAATATGATATAAAATGAAGTACAATATGATATAAAATGAAGTGCTGCTGTGCTGTTATTCGCTTATATATAGTATAAAATAAAAGTTCAATTGTCATGAATTTTATGGAAATGACATTAAGGTGCAAAAAAATGTACATATTACAAAGTTAAAACATTATAAAAGTGTAAGTTGTATGAACTTTTAACTATATAATAAAATTATAGACTGTATGCAATTTACAAAGTTAACTTGTAGTCTAAATACTTTGAAATTAAAAGTCACAATATAAACACACATTGTACATATTTGAAAGTACAACCCTTTAAGTACTTCAATGAACACACGCTGTACATATTTGAAAAGTACTTCAATAAACACACATTGTACGTATTTGGAAGTACAACCATTAAGTACTTCAATAAAGTACCTGTAATTAAAAATTGCATGATCTGTGAATTTAAAATTTAATCCCAAATCTTTAGCTCAAGTAAATGTACAAATAACCATATTGAAAAGTACAAAAAAAATTGATCTTTCCAAAAATTAGTAAATTATCTCTTAATGTAAAATCTAAATATTTTTCAATATAGAAGTACACGATCGTTCATTTTGGTAAGGTTCTAATATTTTATTGTTTTCAAAAGTGTAAATATACCATGTAAAAATGCAAATTATGAGAAGAGAAGTTCGCATGTAACTAACTATTGCATATTCTATTCTTATGTAAGTGAAAATATAAAATCTAAGCAATACTCTAAAAATGTGTCAGAAATAGCTTAGTGCAAATATGTTGCACTTTTCTACAGGTTAAAAGCGAAAAAATGAATCAGTGTAATTTTGAAAATATTTTAAAAATAATGGAAGGACATGCGCTTCATATGCAATTGGTGGGGGTCTTTATCATTACGGAGAACCAAATATAGGGATCCCACACTATTATTATTATCTTGTATGAAATTTTCATGACTATATCTAAATATTTGAATACATGGATTCTTCCACAGGATTAGTAGATGAATATTTAGTTATAAACAGTGAATATGCACAATGCACCAATCAACTGTTACCAATTTAGACTTAGGAGATTAATACGATGGGTAAAAACTTGCTCTTGTTTATGGATAAACACTCATGGTTGACATTCAAGTGTTCCTGGATTATGTATATTAATTCTTGGAATCATTATCGAATGTCATTGTTATATTTTATAAATAATCTTTCTAGGACTCTGGTTGCAAGGTTATATAAACCATTTCCCAATGTAGAGTGATCATGCAAGCACAGAATTTTGACCTCAGAACATGCATATACAATGATCATAATGTATAATCAGTTGAGCTAAAGTGATTGAACATGTAAGCTACATTTTAAAGCAGTATATTTTTGAAAAAACACACCATTTTATTTTTCAGTCTAAGCCTTAAAAAATCAATATTAGTAATAGTAATAGCCATTTAACTCTATCATCGCTCTGTACTATAGCAGTACTCTTATGTAATTATAGTTAGTGAATCATCGTCATTTAAGTATGCTTAAGGCAGTAATTACTACCTATTGTTGACTAGTCCCACAACCAACGTTAGTAGATAAGTAAATAATTTAAACAAATATGATTGGTTGCCCGTTTTTCACCATAATATCATTATCTTTTTATAATGAGTTAGCTACATCATACCATGAGCTAGGACTTAGGGGACTGGTTCAAACTGTAACATTGACGGTTTCATGGTCATGGTGTTAAATAACCTGCATAGTATGCACGGTTTGCCCCCTCTTTCAGAACAATTTCTCTGGACATTCGAGCTTTTGAAAATTATGCGTCACTTTCAGTTTCTAATAATAGGTCGTATATATGAAACAACTTTTAAATTTCGTTAATAATTTAAGATATCAATATGACCAGCTTGCTTACAATTACTTGGTCCTGATAAAATAAGCAACCTCATGCTCCCTGAGATAGCCGAGCCAATTGGTCCAGTCAAGAATATAATTTATATGTGGGATTCAAGCAATTATGATCTTCTCAAAACCAAATTTTTATCACAAAATGCTGAAGCATCAAGATTTAATTTGTTCACCGGAATTCAATCGCTTCAAGAGCGTGAAGATAGTTTCAAGGTTAGCACCTAAACATTAATACATATATTCCCACAAGTTTAAATTTGAGTACAAATTGTAATTTACTCATCTGATTATTTCAGCCAAATGAAACTGCAGTGGTGCATTGTGGATTCTATAGTGAACATGGTGGGTTTAAAATTTCAGAAGAGGATAGAAGTTACATGCAATCTTGCAAAGTTGTAGTCTCTACCTGTGCATTTGGTGGTGGTGATGATTTGTACCAACCAATTGGGATGACTGAAGCATCATTAGAAAAGGTTGGTTGCCTCAGTAAACCATGAGTTAAAGCGCGCAAGCACAATTTTTTAGTTTGTACTTGCACATTTTCAAAGTGTGCAATTATACTTAAAAAAATTTGTGCTTGCTCATTTACAAAGTGCGCAAGTACAAAATGCCGATATAGTGAAAAACAAGCCTAATTTATAATAAGTGTTCGATGAAGCCTAAAGTTGAAATAAGTTTTTTGCTAGGTCAGTTGGTTGATTTATTTTTCTGTTATTTGTGCTGGAAAGATAATTTGTCATCTTTCAGGTTTGTTATGTTGCGTTTTGGGATGAAATTACTCGTTCTGCTCAAGAAGCAGAAGGTGTGCGAATCGACGAAAATCACATGATTGGTAAATGGCGCATTGTTGTTGTTAATGACCTGCCTTTCTCTGATCAGCGCTTAAATGGTAAAGTTCCTAAGGTATACACATATGTGTAGTTATAAAATGCCTTTGTTTGTTATAGATAGCATAGGGATGATGGATCCAAATTTATCTAACCAAATTTGTATCCATATTCATAAGGATATGTATATGATTGTTCTGATATATAACTTCATGTATGGAGCATAAAGATGCGGGTACAATCATATTATCTGTGCTCATACATGATCATGACATGCAATCTTATTTACACATCTCTAAAACCGCTTATATGCTCCATACATGTATTTTAAGAGATAAAAGTGAAACATGAAAATATTCCTCATAATACATACTTCTTATGTATTGATGACTGAACCAGTGATTGTACCGCTGGTTTATTTTTTATAATCTGTTGATCATTCAGCGTCTTCTGAATTTAATTCCTTACATGAATGCATTTGTGAAAATATTTCAAATGTTAAGCCATAATTTTTTCAACAAGCAAAGTTTTCAATTTGGTTAGACTCTAAGCATAGATTATTTGTTAATTGTCTTTTCATGTTTCTATGCATGGAGCATAAGAATGTGGATATAGTCCTAGTTTCTGTATTCATACATGATCATGGTATGCACATATCTTTTCCTTTCATAACAATATTTGTTGGAAATAAGTCTGACTAGTGCCTAACATATTTTGGTTCCCTTCTCAACTTCCTTTGAAGCTATATTTTATTGACATATTCCTAAAACTGAATGTATACTGTATACATGTATTTAAAGGAGACAAAAATGAAATATGAAATTTTTCTTCATTATACAAACTTCATACAATGACTGGCAATAACCAATGACTATATTATTGGCTTATTTTCTATTATCTATAGATTATTTAGCTTCTTCTGAATATTCCTTGCATGAATGCGTTTGTACAAATATTTCAGATGTTGAGCCACAGATTATTTCCACGAGCAAGGTTTTCAATCTGGGTCGACTCTAAGTCCCAATTTAGAAGAGATCCAATAGGGGTGCTGGAAGCACTTCTGTGGCGAACCCATTCCGTCATAGCTATTTCTGAACATGGAGCTCGCAGCAGTTTATATGACGAAGCAAAAGCTGTTATTAAAAAGAACAAAGCAACCCCTGAAGAAGTTGAGGTTCAATTAAATCAGTATCGTCGTGATGGCATTCCCGATGATAAAAGATTTAATGGAAAGAAAGGTATGTTTCCATAACCAAGTTTATTTTCAGTAGAAGTAGAATGTAAGAGCAAGTGCAGTTGTTTGTGAGTTTCAGTTGTCAATTGCTAATTCTCTTTTGGTCTACAATTTGTCAACTAAAATACACCAATGACTTATTTGCACAATTGTTGAACAATAATTGCACGAACTCTATAAATTGCTCGAGCAATTTGATTGTCGATTTTTGTAATCCATTTGCTCCTTTTCAGTTGCCAAGTAGACTCCACTAATTGTTAGGCCAATAAAACATGGATGCATTTGTAATTTTTATAATAACTTGTTTTTGATTTGGCAATTGATTATTGGTGTAGTTGCTCTAAGAATAATACCTTAAAAAGGCTACCATATTCATATCCTTACCAAGGTTCCTTAAAATCGTGGACATCAAATAATTTGAATTTGTAGTTCTAAAAACCGTGTAGGTGTAGAATTGAGTGTGTAGCAAAAGAGAGAGAGAAATCTGGATCCCCTTATAAATCCTCTTCCAGTTCCCCCCTTTGTATTTTTGTGTAATTTTTTTCCGGATCAATGGGAAACTTTGTGGATATGTTTATTCATTAGCATAACTGCATAAAATTTATAATCATGTTGAAACTTTTTAACTCGTTCAAAATTGCAAACCAACATGAACCTGCTAAAAATATTTAATGTAATTTGAAGAGGATAGAAGTTTCATTTCATTTTTTGCATAGATATATTTCTTACGTAAGTACAAATATTCAGTTCAACCTGAAACTCTTTTGCACAAGAAAAGGAAAAAAAGGGAGGGGGGCTTTTATGGGAATAAAAAAGAGTGGTTCTAGGTCCCTCCCATACACACACCCACACACACACACGGACACACCTGGTTAAAGCTCTACACCATATGGAGTGTACTTTCATGATTGGTTCATAGTTTAACCAATCAAAACCAGTGTTACATTCCTTGTCAGAATTCACAAACACCATCTCAGCTTCATGATTTTGATGTTGCCCTTCTTCCTTCGTGACGAATTTTTTTTGATGCAGCTTTGGCAGAAGCATCCATCATCGTCAGAGAACACACGCCATTGACGAACCTTTTCATGTGTACCTGGTTCAACGAAGTAGTTAGGTTCACTTCACGCGATCAACTCAGTTTTCCCTATGTTATGAGAAGGCATAACATGCCAGGTGTCAATATGTTCCCTGTATGCACTCGTAAGGATCTTGTGAATAGCATGGGGCACAGGCGAAAGGTGAAGCCCCTATCCTTGAATAATTCAGCCGCTTATTAAAAATTTTGTCTAGCAATTAATTTTTATCTATTTTGTGCAAATATGTTACACTAACACATAATATGTTGTTAGCACCAGTTCCTTAGTTTTAGCAAACAACCAGTAGTACTTATGGTTAGCAGATATGACTATTTGTACAGAATTTGTTATCAGTTTCGTTGTTTGTGCAAGAGCAAAAAGTTTTTTGAGTCAGCATGTATTTTTTAGAATAATTAAGATGCAAAATTATGTATCAGGACTCTGGAGTTCGTTTTCTTCAAAAATTAACCTTCAATATTACCTTGACTTAAGATATTGAGTGAGACAGGTGGTTGGGTATGGAAGATATAGTTGTTGAAGATGCAATTGTGCGTTGTACAAACTTGTTTGATAGTTACATGTATTTTTCTTACCATTAATCAACGCTTCTAGTTCTGCATTCTGTAAAAGTGCTCTGCAGAAAAATTGAATAATGGGGCTTCCTTTTCTTCAAAAGGTATGTTTTTATTTCCTTGTTCTTGCGATACATATTGAAGCCTGAGATATTGAGTAAAAAGTTGAGCTTAAGATATCGAGCGAAACTCACGACGGAGAAGATGAATTGTTTTTTATTTACAGAAAAATAGACACAAGGAATAAGTTGGAAAAAAAATTAGTTTTAAGGACAGCAAGTTTGTCTTTTAGTTTAAAGGTCATTTTTTGTATAAATTGAAAATGATAGTTACAACTATCATTATGTGATTTACACTAAAAAATGTCCATAAGCCTAAATAGCAAACTTCTTGTCCCTAAAATTAATTTTTTCTCCAACTTTTTCCTTGAGCTAAAAGCCCCTTGTTTTTTATTCTTTTGTTATTTTCTCAAAACACAAAAAATAAATAGGGAATTAGACTGAAGGAAAAACCTGAGAACACTTTTAGTCTGAAGGACAGAAGTTTTAAAATTTAGCCTGAAGGACAAAAAATGATATATTCATATAGCATTACACATCCATAATGCTATATTCATATAGCATTACACATCTATAATGCTATATACAACACAATTTTATAAGTTTCTGCATACACAAACAAGCAGCTGTGTAATGCTATATGAATATAGCATTACACATGTGCAATGCTATATGAATATATCATTTTTTGTCCTTCAGACTAAATTTTAAAACTTCTGTCCTTCAGACTAAAAGTGTTCTCAGGTTTTTCCTTCAGCCTAATTCCCTGAAAAATAAAATATTTTTGTTTTTTATTTTATATGTTAATGTCATTTTTCAGATCGGTTGTTTTTCAAAAGTGCATGTGTTTTGTATACGTTTTTTTGACGAAAAACACAACTAAAAATAGCAAACTGGACAAGGTCTTCTTTTTTCAACGATGATGAATTTAATTGTTTCCTAAAAATAGTTATACTATGGTTGGTTTGGCTTTTTTTAGTTTTGGATTTATTTTGAATTTATGTTCATATAACAATACACACATATATATACATATATATATAAATGAGAATACGATAAATTTAGCAAACGAAATTAACGTATAAAATAGAAAACAATTTTTATTTTTGTTTTTCATGTTTTAGGAAATAATGGAAGCACATGATATAATTCATCATTTCGTCGTCCTTTTATTCCATCCGTCAGTTCCTCTATCTTCCTTCCGTCCTCTCGGACGTTCTACCACTCTTTTCGTATTTCGTAGTTTATAATTGAAAACTCAAAACGAAGAATACAAAATAAACCAAACGGACTTGAAATGTTGAAGCGAATCTCACTCTCTGTCTCACTACGTGAAGTGTTGTGGTGAAGCAAAAATTGGAAATCGCTCACACTTTTGTCACAACTTCAATGGAGATGCGTTATGTCCTTGTGATATTTTGAATGCAAAAACCAATCCTGAGCAGAAGCATTTTTTAATTTGATTGTATATACTTAGTGGTAAGTTAATATAGCAAGTAATTTGGTAACTTAATATTGTCCATTTTAAATCAAGCGTATATCTGTCGGTGATAATGTAGTATAGTATATACGATGACAGTTGCCCACTTACACATTAGTTTTAAAATGAGGTGTGTTCTCGGTATATAATTGTAGACGTTCATGCAATTATATTTAAAAATTGCAGACATTTTCACAATTATTTACTGAATTTTTGAAGAAAAAAAACGTAAATTTTTTGCAATTTTTCACTGGATAATTATAAATATTTATGCAATTCTTGAATATAACTGTATAAATATCTGCAATTATTCAGTAACTTAATTTTAGGAATTTAATTTACGTGTTTTTTTGGAAAGAATGTTTCGTGAATTTTGAGACTTATTAGAGACTTTAGCTAAACTGTTCTTTCGTTTTTGTTTAATTTTATTTATGATATTATGAGAAAATTTAGTAGCATTCTATCATTAAAGGAAATAATACTTTTAAGTACAATTGCATGGGGAGCCAACCGTTTAGTGTATATCATTGGGAAAAAAAATACTATAGCCTTTTTTTGTTACAGTTAATCACGTAGTCTAACTAATATATATTTTCGAATGTCCATACTGTGATACTGGTTTTGACAAAGGCATCTTTTGTGAAGCATTTATATGCAAAGAAACAAAGAGTTACACGTGAATTCATGTATAATATCAAACAAGTAGAAAACGAATGAATATACTAATATTCATATTTCTGCCCATTATGGACATAAATATTAGGACTCCGCTTGTCTGCTCGTTTTTAGTTGTGTGTTTTTTTTTTTCAAAAATCTAGCATTTGATGCATGTATTTTTGAAAACAACCAATTTTTAAAATAACGTTAACATATAAAATGAAAATTAAATTTATTTTATTTTTCGTGGTTTGAGAAATAATAAAAGAATGAAAAATAATTCATCCCCTCCACCGTCCTTCTATATCTTCTGCCGTTCTTTCATCGTCGTCGTAATGATCTAAAATTTTAAAATTTTCTTCCGTTATACTCATATTTTGTTATGAACGTTGAAACAGAAAATACAGAACACAAAATGAAACCAAACAGCCTCTAAACTTTATATTTATTCTGCCTAACCTAGCTTATACTAACGTTGCATGTTTCAAAGAACAGTAATAGATATTTGAACGGAGAATTTGAACGAAGTATTTAAGCGGAGAAGTAAGTTGAATAGGAAATGCGTTTGGCGATGTAAATGGAATATTGGAGCGGAGTATTTAAACGAGTGTTTGAAGAGAAGGATTTGGAGGTGGTATCAATCATTGGGAACGCGTTTCCACCAACTTGGAAAAAAACCAAAACTGCGAACACCCCTAAGAATCGAAGAAAACACGCACTCACACACAGTGCCGTACTTGTATGAGGCCCAATGTCAGCCACCATCCCATTGGAATTTGCCCTTTTTTTTTTCCTTCTGTGCATGCGGACTTTGTGGGATAGAAAATTAAAAATAACATAACCTATACTTTTCTCACCATTACTTGCTTTGTTCTGAAAAAAAAATGAACGCATTCATCATTCTCACAGGACTAGGACGCGATTCAAATAGAGCGGGAAAATCTTTTTAGGCCTGGAAATTGAGATCCAAATAGAGCAGGAAAATCTCTTTAGGTCTGGAAATTGAATATTTTCAGCTATACTTTCTAATTTTCCACTATCTTACAACCAAAGGAGTAATCAGTTTATTTCTAAATTGAAAATCCTAATAAGTTTTTTGTTATATGAAATTTAGGGATTTTAAGAATATTAGTATAGATATGAGACTGATTAGTGTTGTGGGCGTTTCCATCATGGAAGTGATGGATGCATATTAGTTGGGGGAATTAATTTAAAGGAAAAAAATTGTATATTTTTAGTCTCAAGGGCACGATCTCAATATTTTAACTATAAGGACAAACATTCTTCTAAAAATTTGGGTCGACCTCCGGTTTGGGGGAGGGGGTCTCAAAGGCCCTCTTGGAGGGGGAGGGGTTTCCCCTTAATCGTCTCATAGTGCTGTGTAAACCGTGGTTTCTGCCCATGTTCGTATGCACTTCTGTGTAGAAATATTTGGGTCGACCTCCGGTTTGGACGTCGAGACAAACCCGGATTGCGACGGGCCCAACTGGAAGAACGATCGGTGGCCCCTCCTAGGTGGGTGGGGAAGGGGTGGGGCTTCCCCTCGATCGTCTTGTAGTGTTGTGCGAACCTATATGGGTGGGGAAGGCGGAGGGGAGGGGCTTCCCCTCGATCGTCTCGTAGTGCTATGCGAACCTAGGTGGGTGGGGAAGGCGGAGGGGAGGGGCTTCCCCTCGATCGTCTCATAGTGTTGTGCGAACATAGATGGGTGGGAAAGAGGGAGGGGCTTCCCCTCGATCGTCCCATAATGCTGTGCAAACCTAGGTGGATGGGGAAGGGGGAGGGGCTTCCCCTAGATTGTCTTATACGAGTCGCATAAGAAAACTACCTAACTTCAAGGAACTGTCGAGCCAAGGAGGTGTGGGAACAGAACATGGCTAGGAACTGTCTAGGTCCACCCACCAGGCAAGGTATCATTGAATCACCCTCCCACCAACCGGATGGAACATGACATTTAAGGAAAGGAAACCATATCTTTTGTATATGGAAATAACCAAACCGGCATGTTATAAAATGAAACTACCTAACTTATCGATCTGATCTCTCTACCTCTTCACTCCTATAAATATCTCAGCTTTTAGCAGCAATGGGGATTGAGAGATACCAGGCATTGCCAAAAAGAAAACGCTGAACAGACTATTGAAATGACATATTTCACTACAAATCATCGTATTACATTCAATTCATCATAAAGCTTATATATAAAGAAGGTAATAAAAAAGGACAGTGGATTTAGGCACGTTCGGGTCGCACTACAATAAATTTGTGTGGTTTATTTTACTATCATCTTCTACCTTTTCACTACTATAAATCGATTGAAGGTGTTTGTCCATATCAGGATCGACCTCCGTTTTGGGCGCCGAAACGTGCCCGTATCGTGGCAGTTCCAACTGGAAAAACAATCGAAGGCCCCTCTTGAGTGGGTGGAGAAGGAGGAGGGGAGGTGCTTCCCATCAATCGTCTGATAGTGCTGTGCGAACCGTGGATCTGCCCGTGTTCGCGCGCACTTCTACATAGAAATATCTGGGTCGACCTCCGATTCGAGCATCGAGACGAGCCCGGATCGCGATGGGTCCAACTGGAAAATCGATTAGAGTCCCCTCCTGGGTGGATAGGGAAGGGTAGGGCTTCATCTCGATCGTCTCATAGTGTTGTACGAACCTAGGTGGGAGGGGAAGGGGTAGGGGTAGGGGAGAGGCTTCCCCTCGATCGTCTCATAGGAGTCGCACAAGGAAACTACATAACTTCAAGGAACTGCCGAGCCAAGGAGGTGTGGGAATAGAAAATGGCCAGAAACTATCTAGGTCCACCCACCAGGCAAGGTATCATTGAACCACCCTCCAACCATTGGACCGAACATGACATTTAAGGAAATGAAATCGTATCTTTTGTACATGAAAATAACCGAGCTGAGCATGTTATACAAGGAAACTACCTAAGTTGTCATTTTAATCTCCTTACATCTTCACTCTTATAAATATCTCAGCTTTTAGCTGCAATGGAGATTGAGAGCTACTAGGCATTTCCAAACAGAAAACATCGAACAAACAATCCAAACGACTTATTTCACTACAAATCGTCGTATTACATTCAAATCATCGTAAACCTTGTATATAAAGAAGTTAATGAAAAGGGCAATGGATTTAGGCATGTTCGGGTCGCACCATTATAAATTTGTGTGTTTTATTTTACTATCATTTTCTACTTTTTCGCTACTATAAATCAATTGGAGGTGTTGGCCCATTTTCTATGCAACCATTTTTGGTGATTTAACCGAGAATGTTTGGTGCTTTAACCGAGAACTAATTCTCAACATGACTCCGAGATCAAAGAACAAGGCTAGTACTACCAACGAGAATGCTATCCAGACATCTACCAATCAATACAAACATTCATCTGACAATCCAGGTCCAGCCACTGTCATCAAAGGCGACTTGGATAAAGTTGCGGCAGAACTTAATACTCGGTTTTCTATCGAATAGCAAGCTATTGTGCATCAGATCACGACATGCTTGTGGCTCCAAATATCGACACCTTACATCATCGCATGACTTTCGAACACCACAAAAGACAGATGTTGGGAGTAAAATTAGAATCAAATACTAAATAAGACATCGGTAAGATCCAATTTTCGAAAATGGGGTGGGTGTGAGCTTCTTCGGGAAGGAGCAAGCGGTAGGCTATTGGTCCAATTTTCTCCACGATTTGAAACTGTCCAAAGTAACGTTTGGGCAATTTGTGTTGTGGCAAATGGAGGAGTTTTGGCGATATGGTTGAAGTTCGATGAAGACCCAAAAAACCAAGTTTGATGAAGACCCAAGAACCAACAAAAAATTGCTTATGATGTATGTGTTTGTCCGCTTGGTTTCTCATTCGGACTTGGGCCTGTTGTAGGTTCATTTTGATGATGTATAAGATTTGATCACGTGTCATGGCCCATTCTTTAAACTCTTGCATTTGTGTAGAACCAATAATATTATCGGAGATGATTGGTGAAGCATGGCCATAAACTACTTGGAATGGTGACATTCCTAAGGAAGAGTGCTTGCATGTATTGTACCACCATTCGGCCCATGGTAAATATTTAGTCCATTGCTTGGGAAAATTGCCTACCATGGCATGGAGATAAGTTTTGAGGAAACGATTGAGATTTCCATTTGATCATTGGTTTGTGGATGGTATGCCCCCACTCACGCTGAGTTCGGTGCCATGTAGACAGAAAAGTTCGCACCAAAATTAGCTAATAAATAAATGTTTACAATCTTTCGAATGGGGAAATCCATGCAATCTAACATATTCATGGACAAAGTGGCTTGCAAATTGTGATGTAGAAAAAGAGGTGGGCAATGCGCAAAAGTATGCATATTTTGAGAGGCGATCAACTATTACCCAAATTCACGTTTTGCCTAGTGACGGTGGACGATGAGTAATAAAATCCATTGAGATAACCTTTCATATTTAGGGTGGAATGGGCAAGGGTTACAGTATCCATTTTGGGGATTTATTTTTAGGCTTTGTTTGTAAACAAACAGTACACTGGTTAACAAAATTTTTAACAGTATCAAGGAGGTTATGCCAAAGAAATTAATTGCAAGACATATTGAGGTTCTTTTGATGCCGGAATGGCTTCCAATTATAGAACCGTGGTAGGTTGCTATCAATTTTTGCTAGGGTTTAGGATTGTTAGGAATGAAGAGTAGCTTGCCACGGAAAATCAGGCCATCTTTGTAGCAGAATCTGGAAGTCGTGTTGGAGTTGGGGTTGATGTGATGAATCGGTTTTTGAGCCTGTGGATCGTTCTGGACTAATAATTTGATTTCATCGGTGAGCGAAAATTGTGGGGTGGAGAAGGCAAGGAGCAAGGCATTAGGTGTCCATCAAGATAGCCCATTTGTCATTTTGTTTTGCGATCATGGTCGATAAATGACGCGATAATCAAATCCTAGGAGTTTTGTGAGCCACTACTATTCTTCGGGGTTGGGATGGGCTGCGTTAGCAACCACCGTAGAGCCTTATGGTCGATGGCGATGCTAAACTACCATCCGATCAAGTAATGTCGCCATTTTTGTACAATTATCGTGATCGCATATTTCTTGAGAGTAAGTGGACGCGCTGCGCAGTGATGAAGGAAGGTATTTGTTATGATACGCGAGTGGGTGACGGGATTAAGCGAGAACTACACCGATAGCTGAGCCCAAAGCATCTATGGAGATTTCAAATTCTTTAGAGAAATCAAGAAGTTGGAGAATTAGGGCTGTGGTGAGTTTGGTTTTGAGGATAATGAAGGCTTCTAGGGCTGATGTGGGACACACGAAGTTGGGGTTGTCTTTTTTAATAAGTCGGAGATCGGACCAACTAAATGGGCATAATTCTGCACAAATCGACAGCCGTAGCCCGTTTGGGCCAGAAAATATCGAACTGCTATTGTGGACGTCGGTGTTGGCCAATTGAGTATTGACTCGATTTTTTTTGGGTCCACCCGAACCCCTTTGGATGAAATAATGTGGCCCAAATACCGGATTTCCATGATATCGAATTCACATTTTGACATGTTAGCATATAATCTGTTGCTCGATAAGAGTTCCAAGGTGATTTCGACGTAAGTGAGATGAGAATCCCATGAAGTTCTATAGTTAAGATATCATCAGAAAATACCAATTTGCGAAGGTGATGGCGAAATATTTGGTTCATGGTGGCTTGAATGGTGGAGGGGGCATTGATAAGGCCAAATGGCATAACAAGGAATTCGTAGTGGTATTTATGTGTACGGAATGTAGTTTTATGGATATCAGGTAGATGAACTCGGATTTGAAAGTAACCGCTACAAAGGTCTAATTTGGAGAAATAGATGGATCCATGTAGCTCATCTAATAATTCGTCAACTGCTAGGATAGGGAATCGGTCCTTGATGGTAATAGCATTGAGTGCTCTATAATTTACGCAAAATCGTCATGAGCCATCTTTTTTGCTTAATGAAGAGGGCTGACTGGTCGATGTTTGAATAATTTTTGATTGAAGCATTTCTCGCACTTGAGTTTCAATCTTGTTTACTTGGTAACATGGGTAGCTGTAGGGTTTGACGTTAATTGGTTGAGTATTGTTTCGGAGGTTGATGTGATGGTCATGGTCAGGATGAGGTGCTACAGTGGTCGGTTTATCAAATTTGTAGGAAAAATTGGAGAGAATAGTTTGTATTTGTGGATCGGTATCCTTGGTATCTTTGGGTTGGGCGGGAGTAATGTGCTGGATCAGTTGAAGGTGTAGGAAATATTTATTAATAGTTGGCTTGAAAGCGCAAACTTTTGGTCCGACTGTGAACTTCCCAAAATATGCTTTACTCATATATAATTTAATTATTATATATTATTCCACGTACAAGTACCTAAAAAGAATCGGTAAAATCCTAATCAGATGCATATATTATTCCTATTATTTTTAGTCTATTATTTCTAGGCTAGACTAAACTTTTCAAACTAAGTTAAAACAGATCAATTTCTTTACAAATTCAAACTATCCCTCTACGCTTAAGAATATGATTTAACAAAAAAAATATTTTAAACAAATAAACATCAGTTACAAATTTGTAATTGATAGTATAAATAAAATTCAAACTAACAAAAAATAAAATGTTGTAACTTAGAAATAAAAATTTAAATTAACTATACATGATTTCAACGTAAAATCGTGACTAAATACTTTTGCAAATCATTTTCTCTTGAATTTGTTAATCGTATATAAATTGTAGAAGAACAATTCATGCGCAAAACACATGTAATCATCATGCGCGAAGCGCTTGCTGTAACGATCCTAATTAATAGAGGATGTGTTGTGGCGTCGTTTAAGTTGGGTAAGTGATATTTGGGCAGGGCTTGGAAAGGAAGTAGGGCTTGAAGGGTCATTTAGGTGGTTTCACGTGTAAAAGAAAGTGTGCGGTTGGAATAATTTATGATGGAGGGACCTAAGGAGCTTAGCCATTCAACTCCAAGTACTCCTTCAGCACATGCAGTATCTAAGATATTCAAATCAATTATGGACAAATTTTCAAAAGAGGATGGATTTTGAAACCATTGGCATAAATAGGCTAGTTTACAAACTATTTTCATGTTTAGGCAAGTTTTGGCCAGTTCAGCGATGAGCTGACCGGTATTAAAAAGATATATTACGGGGTGCATCTGTGAAATGCGCTTATACAAAATCACACTGGCGCATCTTCCAAATGCATTAGTGTAATTTTTTATCCAAACCTGAATAGCAAGCAGCCTTTTCTTTCTCATTTTCTATTCTTTCACACTTTCACCCAAAAATCCTTAAAACCCCAAAATTTCAAAATTCACATCCACGGCATCAATTTCAATTATTTCTTCATCAAATTTGCTAGAAAGTGGAAGGATCATCGTCATCTTCTCAAATTAGAGGTATAATCTGCATCATTTAACCTAATTTGATTAGAGGTATAATCTATATCATATAATCATCATTATCATCTTCTCAATATTAACAAGAATTTTGTGTATAGAGTTGGATTGGATTAGATTGAATTGAATTGTTACAAGTATTCTGTTCAAAAAATGTTCAAATATTGTTACAAGTATTTAAGTTATAGAGTTGGAAGATGAATTGAATTGCTACAAATATTTTGTTCAAATTAGATTGCATGATATTCAAATATTGAACTTCTACATATATTGTTCAAATTCTGTTCAAGCATGATGAATTTGAATTGAAATATTGTTCAAATGGTTACCCGAACATTTTTTTCTTAGAGAGTTGGAACCCGGCCCCATGAATTCAAGTGTTTTGTATCTTCAAAGTGAGCATCGAATCAATAATATAAACTTGATGATGGTATTATTTTCAGCATCTTTGCTTACACTAGAATGTTTTTATATGGTTACTAATTCAACTTTTTTTCTTTTGTTCGTTTTTGAATGTGTAGAGTGATGGGTCACTTGAGTGTCATGATCATTCAAGCAAATTAAAATTCATCAACTCTAATAATCCAAGAGTTCAACTTGCATTACAAAGAGCTAGATTCAGGGAAATATCTATATTTGGCTTTTTCAAATTAGATCATGAGCTAGTTACTTCATTGGTAGATAGATGGAGACCGGAGACTTCAATCTTCCATTTTCCTACTGGTGAAATTACCATCACATTAGCAGATGTTAGTTGTCTTCTAGATGTTTTAGTAGAAGGAAATCCTGTTACAATTAGATAACTAAGTAATTATGAAGATATTTATCAAGAGTGTTTAGATGTGGCTCAACCTCGAAGTAAGATAAGAGGTGCAACAGTTAAGTTGACATGACTTCGCGATATGTTTGCAGATGAGCCATCACTGGATGCTTTAGATGTAGAAATTGAATATCAAGCAAGAGCTTTTATTCTACATTTGTTATCTTTTCGTCTATTTCCCGATCATTCTAAAGGATGACTAAACATTTTTTGGTTATTGTTTTTGAGAAATTTGAATGAGTGTGCACAATATTCTTGGGGTAATGCTATATTGGCAACATTATATAATGAGTTAACAAATGTTACACTCATGTAATCCAAACCCATAGGTGGTTGTCTCTCGCTTTTACAGGTGTAATATAAATAGGTATATTTTTTATATACTAATATGTAATATTTAATTCTAGTGTATTCAAATTTTTATTGATTTTACAGCTTTGGTCATGGACACATCTTCCCATTGGTCGTCCAAACCTCTCATTCAAAACTGTGCAATCACTCATTCCAATTGTACAGATCGACAGGATATTGCCTTCTAGTTGAATGTAGTTAATTTCCAACTACATTCACATGTGTGTATTTTTTACTACTAAACCCTAATTGTTTAATTATATAACTATTTATATAGGTGGTTTGGTTCAAGGAGTTGGGTTGAGCCTCCAAAGCAGGTGGCTATTTACTATCGCGACCAGCTCGACATGTTAACAGATGAAGTTGTTATATGGAATCCATACACAGGATGTGCTAGTCGATCTTCCATAGATATGTCGAAGTGGGATGCAAGTTGGTTTTGTAAGACGCCTATCATATGTATGCGAGATGTAGAGATGTATAATCCTGATCGAGTGATGTGATAGTTTGCTCTTCATCAACGCATACCTGATCCATGCGCAAAGCCAAATTTGGAGTTTGTTATCATTAAATGGAACGATAGACATAACTGTATCGTACGCCAACAGTTTCCTACCATTCCTATTTCAAGATACATGACTTGGTATTGGTCGATTACTCAAAGATTCATTGTTGCAGATCGGACTTCTCATGAACGTGCATTCACCGCTCGTGCACCGCTTGAGCGAGATGTGGTAAATCTTCATATTATCATGATATTTTTAGTTCGTTGGATTGAATTTTTCGTTCACTTGAATTATGATTCTAATTTTGAATAAATAATTACAACTTGTTGGTCAATGTACTAGAGACGGTAGGAAGAGGGTTGGACGATATCAGACATGGTAGAGTACCCGAATGAGAAGTCCAACCACGGTGTCTTGATTTCAAGAAACTTATTGATACACTCCTTTTTAGAAATCGATTAGCATGACTAACCCTTTCGAACAAGCTATGTAGACTAGAGAGAAAAGAACTAAAAGAAGGCAGAATACACACCTATCGCAAACCGTTGGATCTTCTCAACCACCACCCACTCAAGACGATCCAACTCAACTATGAATATTACTATTTCTAGTTTAATATTAGTTTGCTTTTGTAATTGAACTAGAACTTCTACTTTAATGCGAATGTAATCAAATTTTAACTATGTTATGGTTTAAATTGTTTAATGGTAATTTTATTTGTCGGCTTTTATGTGGGTAAACGTTTGCTATTATTTAATATTGAAATATTGTATGGTATAAATAGGATTGTCTGACGGTGAAGGAATTGGTGAAGAATGCTGCTACTTGTCGTCCAAGTTTGGACAAAAAATTACACTGGCGCATTTGGCAGATGCGCCAGTGTAATTTTGTATAGGCACATTTCACAGATGCACCCTGTAATATTTTTATTAAATATTGGCCAGTTCATCGCTGAGCTGGCCAAAATTAGCCTAAACTTGCAAATAGTTTGTAAACTAGCATATTTATGCCATATGTCTAAATTGAAAAAAATGAATTTTTTTATGCCAACGGCATAATATACAATATTTATACATAAAAAATTATTTCAAACATACATACATATGTGTTTATGTGTGTGTGTCCATATATATTCCATCCAAAGAAGACACCACTATGTTATACATATTTGTGATACATACAAATGTTATTTATAAAATATATGATTCCATAGACATTATACGTATCAATATATTGTGTAAATAAATAATTTTACCTTTCACCTAATGTTCAGATAGTGCACCTAGAAACGTAGAATTGGTACCCTTTAAAACAATTTCAGAATGTAGAAAATGGCACCGTCCCAAATGCAGCTACCACTAGTGTATGAATATTACTTTAATTTGTTTTTTAAAGACTTGGAATTAAAGGAAGGTGATGACTAATAGCCAACCTTGGCTGTAGCAAATGAAGCAAGAGAGTAAAAAGTAAAACGACGGGATAGAAATGAATATATAATGGAGATCTAAGGAGAACAAGGAGGATCTAGATCCACCTTTATCTCTCACCTATTCATCATTTTGAATTCAAAATTCAATCTCTAGTTAGTCGTCATATAGATGGCCTCCCTATGCTATCATAGCCACACTCAGTAGATCTGATCATGGACTACCAAATCACTTTAAGCCCGATCAACAAATAACATATTTAAATCCAATTTAAATGCATATCGATATCATATATTGATAAGTTTATTTATAATTACTATATATACTTTACGTAATATTGATCAAAACAAATTAAATAAATTTTTATAATTAATATTTCAAAAAATAAATAATTTAATTTATAATTAGTTAAAAAGGTGGTAATAGGAGTACTCAATATTTTGATTGTGTGACTCTTAGGTGTAAATTCGATCAGCGATTAAAATCGAATAATTTGAATATTAATGTTTACACATCACTTAGCAGGTGGTGTGACATTATGGCCAAATTTATTGCATATTAGGCTTTGGTAAAATCCAATTTTGCTTTACTTAAGCGTTACCCATTAGTGATCCTTATTTACACCAATTCTCTTCATCAAAACTATATCACATTAGGACTTATGAGATTTGGTAACGGTCAAAATTCCAAAACCGTTCATATTCAATTTTATAGTCCAAACACAATATACTTAGTTCAATAATAACAATTATTATTAACCAAACCGCTCTGGCCAGAGACTTTAAGTTGACTTTAGTTGACCATGATACTAAACTTATGTAACTGAGAAGATGAATTCTCTTTTGAATGGTATCTCGCTTCCAATGCTTCCGCTCAACCGAACTATAATCATTCGATGTATGTCATGCCACGATTTAAATGTAATCAAAGTGGGGTTTCCACATTGAAGCTTAACAATATACTTAAGTTAGGGGAATTGTTTAATATTGTCATTTCGATATTTTATGTTTGACCTAAGTTATATTAACCAGTAGAAAACTATTGAGTCAGTCATTCCATAGTTATTTGATAATTATCATTTTGTAACCCCTCGATTACCACATTATTCATCAGCAATACACTGCCCAACATTTGGAGAGAGTTATTTACTCTAGTCTCAATGGATGTATCAAAATCCAGTCTTGATACATCTCGACAAGAAGTATTTTAAAAGGGTATGTTTAGTTTATTATGATAAATCAATCATGGTTACAACACATTGTAACTACTATCACATAACATACTATTTATGGATTTTCTATTAAATATACTTTTAATTAAATTAATTAATATAGCATATTATATCAACTATATAATAGAAGAAAAAACTCCGAAGAAGATTGGTAATCGAGTTAGATATATGTAATAATTACATGATTGTCCCTACGGCATACCCTTAATTGTATTGGACATGACAAAGCATATCTAATACTCACCAAACTTCAATCTATCGCCTTAGTCATGGGTTGTTCGGCCAAAGGTTGTATAAGTCAACATATGGACATATTCATTTTCTCATGGTCTACATACTCGATATATACAACCCATGATGCCATGGTAAGTCATTTGAGCCACCAAACATAAATACACAATGATACGATCACCCAACATCAACAGCTATGTCAAATATATCCAGGTCCAAACATCAAACATCTGACCAATCCATATGAAAATTTCCATCCTATGATCCCATCATAGTCTCATCTTGAAGGATTACCTTGGAGGTTGTTTGAAATGCCACATAAAAAAATGGTTCTAGAAAATGTTACCTATACGATCTGGGTAGGGCCATTGGGTCCAGGTTCAACCTAACCCCAAAAATTTTCCAATGATCGACTAGTAATTGCCACCAGTAGACCGATGGTGGTTCATAGGTATACTGATGTGCACATATAACTTTTTTTCCTTTTTTAGTTGTTTATTCTGGTTATTCTACATTTATTCATTCTGTTTCCATTCTTCTTTGGTTCATTAATAACTTCATTAAATCTTGGTTTAACTTCAATTCAAAACCATTTTACATTACTTTGTAATTGAACAACATTTAGTGAAAATTGTTTGAATTATACGGAGTTGTCTCTTTTACCATTGTTGTGTATTTTTATCCATCATTTATAGTATTTGTAATTGTTAAATACTTTTACTACACCATAAAAGACTTTCAATAGTACAAAATAAATGATAAGGTTTTAACCGAAGTTACTAGAATGTAATTTAACAACATATAGTTTCATGACCTATTATAACACATTTACGGATCCCATTACATGTTTATATATGATGGTGTTTTCATGCACTATCATAACGTTTCATTTGATAAGGTTTGTAAAACTTATGTTACAATATTACTATTAATGTGAATCCATGCTACACACATGATATGTTAAAACTAACTATATTGAAGGAACCAAAGCCTTGTTGTAATATTTTAAATAATGAGAGAAATTTTAAATATATATATCTATTAAATAACTAAAAATATATGATGAGTTAATTCAGAAGAATGGCTTGATATTGGCTTCGCGGCTGTAACCCAACTTCCCGTCGGTAGGACATACGAGGAAATTCAAGCTATCGCATTACAAATGGAACATAAAGTAAATATTGAATAATGCCAATTTGAGCGATGTATCAAAATCCCGAGTAGCATCCCAAAGGAACCCGGTCCGTTTCGCAGTAGGTGAAATGGATAAATTCCAATTTTCATTATTTGGTAAGAAGTCCATAAACTAGCATTAAATCCAATCTAATTATTTAATAAAACATATTTTCTTTAAATAATATTTTTGTTTAATTAGTCCAATTGATTAAATATATTTACAGTGAATATATAGCCAAGAGAGGTAGAGGGGGATGTGGTCAATAATAAATGAAAGAATAAATTCAATCAATTAAAAAGGAAGGTTCTGGAATGGAAATTTTGGACAAGGAGGCTTAAGGGAGATGTCGTGAAAAAAGGGAGGGGGAGGAAAAAAATTTGAAGAAGTAAAATGAATCAAGGGATATTATTTTAATGGGAAGAGTTGAAACTTTCCAGTTCTCCTTATTAAAATCACCCTTCTTTAATTCTCATTCAATTTTCAATCATGCCCAATTTTGCCTTACTAATCAAGGCTGACCATACCCTTTTTACTAGTTGCACAAAAGTTCCCAAAAGCTCATTCATGTAATTATCTATGTTTAAACCTCATTTATGTATTTGTGTGTGTGTATAAATCAATATTGTGTATCGGTACATGCGTATATAACTTTTCTATATACATTTACATAGTCAATAAAAACACCAAAAACATCAAATAAATTAATAATTAATATTTCCTTAATATAAATTAATTTAACTAATTTAAAACAATTTATAAACTAATTAAATTATATGGATTTTCGAAGAATTAAAAAATACAGTTGCGAGACTCAAAGGCGTGAATTAAATCAATGATTGCTATTGAATAATTCAAATATCAATTTTCACACATCGCCTTAGCTAGTAGCTTGACGGTTTGTCCAAATTCATCGCTTAAATATCTTTTGGTGAATCCAGTTTCACATTTTCTTAAGAGGTAGTAAAGATAATTTACATGCGTTTTCTTTGTCAAAACTATATCACATAAAGATATATGGATTTTGGTATTAACCAAATTTCAATATTATTCGCATTTAACTCAATTTGTCCAAAAATAAACTCTTTGGCTAAAAAATAAATTTATTATTAACCATGTTACTCTATCCGAAAATTTTGACTTTCAGTTGACTATGGTTGACCGTCATACCAACATTATATAATAGTGTAGATAAATTCTCAATTGAATAATGTTTCATTATTAGTGCTTCAACTTGGACCCAACAATAGTCGCTCGATGGATCGTTATACCATGATTTAATTGCAACCAAAGTGGAGTATTTTTAAGTCAAGGGAATTTTGTAACATTTTCACTTTGAGATTTTTCTGTTAGACTTAGATGTTGTTAACCAAAAATCCTCGAAAGAGTGATTTCATAATTATCAAATAACTACGGGTACATAATCACTTGGTGCCCCCAACAATCATGGGTAATATACTACCTTACATTTGGATAGTGTTACGAACTTTAATCTCAATGGATGTGATGTGTTTACTTTAACATTTTAGTTATTGAGACTTATGACGTATGATAGTAGTATGTGAGAGAGTTAAGGATACGTGCTAGGGGAAATTATGTAATTTGCTGCATATATCTAACTCGATAACCAATCACGTTCGAAATAAAAGGTGTTTTCTTTCTATTATATACTTGATATAATGTGTTATATTAATTTATTTATTTAGTTAAACATATATTTTTATAAAAATTCATAAATGGTATATTTTGTAATAGTAGTTTCAAAGTGATGTAACCATGAGTAATTTATCACAAGGAAATAAATATACCATATTAAATATCCCTAACTAAGATGTATCGAGACTAGATATCAATATATTAGTTGAGACTAGAGTATGTAACGATCTCCAAATGTTGGACAGTGCACTACTCATGGTTATGGGGACACCAAGGAGTTAGGTACAGATAGTTATTGGATAACTATGCAATGACTTACTTGATAGTTTTCTATTGGTTAATATAACTAAGGTCAAATAGAAATATTGGTGTGACTAATTTACATAGTTCTCTCGACTTGAGAATATTGTTAATCTTTAGTATAAAAGCTTGTAGCACCAGAAAATAGAAGTAGAAAATTTAATAAGAAATTTAAATTTAAATAAAATAAGGGGTAACACTAAATTTTCATAGATGTTCGAATATGGCTATGGAACTTGTACCATTGCACTCATAGCGATTTTCTAGACAGCTTTCATATATAACACTAATATCGAAGTTAGTATGGAGAAGTTACAGACGTTTGAAAATCTGAAAATAGAATAAGATTTAAAATTAGAAACTTACCAAATTGACATTGTAATCGATTGACCCTATGGTTTGATGGTCGATTGGTAGCGGCCAACCCATGGGCATTAACGGTCGACCATTCGTGTTAAAAATCGAGAATTCTAGAGAGTGATTGAACGACTATGATCGACCGAAATATTTTTTCCTCATGTCCAAGTTTTGATATGCGTATGAGATGAAAACGAAGATCCTCTGAGGCAAATCCAATGCTTTGAATTAGTTCCTAACCTATATAAATTAACGCCTAAGCTAACCCTATTCATCGGAAAATTTACAGTACTGAAACTTTGCTAAAATTTCTTCGCTCCACTTAAAAACTTTCTTCAAATCAATTAAAATCAAATCAAGAGCACACTAGTAATCAGATCTTGGAGAGGACAAGCTTTCGAGCGGCGATTGATGATGGAGTATAGGTTGTTAAAGCTTGGATTCGCGGTGAGTGGGAACAAGTTTAATAAGATGATTATTGCGGTTAATTTTAACCTGTTCTATCTGATCTAAGATGTAGAAATCAACTTGTAAACTATAAACCATAATTGTAAAACCTAAAATTTGAATTAGAAATTGAAATTCGTGTAAATTAATAAATCAGATTCTAACCCAAGTTGAACCACTCTATTGTTGAATGGAAAACCTAAAATTTGGTTGATTCTGAATTGAACTAGCATAATTAATCTCTATGAATTTAAAACAAATAAAAAGTAGGGCAAACTTTAAAGACTGGCCACTTCACTATGTAAATCAAATTAAAATAATTAAAAATCGAATCGCTAAAAAGTCGAAAACCCTAAATTGTACTATGCGACTGGTCGACCGTTCACCTCGAGCACTTGACTACTAGCAGTCGACCGGTGGAGGCCTGAATTGCAAAATATGAATCTCGGCCTATGGCCCAGGTTAGAAATAAAATTAAATAGATTATTGATTGATTCTATAAGCATATTATATTTATATGTGCGTATGTTAAAGGCGGTAAGGAAGCTAGTTCCCTATGATATGACACCAGGATGTTGCAAAATTGAGTAAATGTACTTTAACCGATGGAGGTTGATCATTCGGCTGGGGGCGATTTTATCGCAAATGCCACTAACAAGAGTTTCTACGGTCGCAGCACTGACTGATGCCTGATGAAGTGTATGGGCCTGACATTATAGGACTCCTTGGTATGCACGATTCTGACGCGACATGATACTATGTGGTAGATGAAGCCAACGCATGCAATAAGAGGCGTATACTACAATTGTGAGGTAAACAAGGATGTAGACGATGAGACACTCGGGCGAGTCAGCATTGTGGTTCCCTCTCGATGTGTATTTGAGTTATTCCTAGTCATAGTTATGGGAAATTTGTTCCTATATAGCTCAGTGGCGGTGTTTCCATGTCTAGTAGCGTAGTGGTGGTGTTTCCGTAATGAGTTGATCTAGGAGTGGTGGCCGATCGTTGGTTATTAAGGTTCGATTCATAGTTCAATCCTTGTAGTAGCATGCACAAGTGTATTGTAGGGGTGTGTGGTTGCATAAAAACCCTTCAGTAATGGACCCTAAGAATATACGAACATTTGTAGGACACCCTAGCACAAGCAAAATAGAATTATATTTAACTACACATGATCACCATATATTAAACCAACACTCATTCACCAAACTTTTGACTGACCCACCTTTTTCCTTTCTTTCCCCACCTTAGAAGGACAAGGCAATTGATGATTTGGCCCGATCTCAGTACATGGCGAGGCGAGCTTATCATGGAAGTTGCTTATCCTTTATTTACTCTCCATGTAATTGTCATCTTATCAATGCATAGTTTCCTTTATCACACTTTGAGTGCTATTTTTACGTACTCTATATTTCACTATATACTGTTTTTCTAAGACCGTGTTTTGGGATATTTTGTGAGATCGATATTTCCAGTATTTAAATTTTTTCTTTCCACTATTAGTTTTGAATGTGTAGTATATCTTAGAACATGTCTGTTATATCTATTCACTATTAGTCTATGTAATGTTATAAAAATCTGACAACTTATACTTCTCAGCATGACGTGGGTCCGGAAGAGGCTCTAGACTTTGGATTGGTGTTATGGAAAGTGCGGGTTGTCACATTTGGCATTAGAGCCTAGGTTCAAAGCTCCTTGGGGATTAAGAGCATATCGAGAGAATGTACTTGAATGGTTTTTTGAAAAGAAAATGGTTTTTTAAAAAGATTTCAAAAATGTTTTTCAAAAATGAATTTCTCAGGTGTGTGTATATATAGATAAAAGTTTTTAAAAGTTTTCTGCAAATTATATACATTATGATCTCTCCCTTATTCGAGCCTATACTATCTTTGGAAAGCTGCTAATGAAAATTCTTAAAAAATCATAAATGGAGGATGAGAAATCCTATAGGTTCAGACTCAAGCAACATAGTCGAGATTTTGGACGTGAAAGTCTTGATTTGGTTCCGTCGATATCTTCAAGCGAGGGGATAAGCCGAGCTTGATCTCACTAGGGGACCCACGGAGAGAGCAACAAGTGCAGTTCCTGCCCATCCACATGCTGTAGATTTTGCTAAGTTATATAAGGATTTCCCTAGCCTTGGAGGAAAGCCATATGTGGGGATTGAGTCGTATATAGATTCGAGGACACGGATTCATTCTTGTGAGAGGATCTTTGGGTTAATGGATCTTGCTGATGAGGTGAGGAGAAGGTTAGCTATTTTGCAGTTATAGGATGAGGCTCTTAGTTGGTGGAAGGTGGTTGAGTCATAGATTGACGGAGGAGAGATCACTTAGTGTGAGTTTCAAGGACATTTTGAGAAGAATTTTCCTTCTAGAGCTGAGGAAGGAGTACAATTAGAGAAGTTTATTCATTTGAAGCAAGGAGACATATCAATAAAGGAGTATGTCAACCAATTCAATCAAGTGGCTAGATTTGGGATGGGACTGATCGATACCCCACATAATCAGGCTTTGAAATTTCTAAGGATCTGAACCAACCTCTTCAAGATTTAGCCCTGAGTCATATTCCTATGGGTACTACATATGAGGGTTTAGTAAAGATGACTTCGCTTAATACCATCTCTAAGGAGGAAGCAAAGGATGAACCCAAGAAGACTGGAAGAAAAGTGCAGTAGTATAATCAACGCAAAGGAGGATTTGGACCTAAGAGAAAACTTAAGAAGAAGGATATGCATTGTAGAAAGTGCGGCAAGAACGGACATTTGGAGGAGTGTAGAGGGTTCGAAAGTCAAATGATATAATTGCAATCAATTTGGGCATACGAAGAGGGAGTATCTATCACCTCCAAAGGCTCTGCCTACATAAGTTACAACACATGCACTGGATATAGTACCTAGCTTGAGTGTACCACCAGTTGCTGATAAGGGGAAGAAGGTCATGATAGTAGGTGTGTTGATTTTATCCGGTTTATCCATTCGCACTTTATTTGACACGGGGGCATCACACTCTTTTATATCAAGTAAACTTGTAGATGAGTTACACCTAGACACTAGCATAGTTACGGACCCTATAGTCATGTCAAACCAAATAGGAGGGTTGACCTAATTGTCTATGGTATGTGGGAGTTTTAAATTATTTATTTTGAGGGTCTAATTCGATTGCGATGCTTCCGTCTTAGGAGTTTCTGGGTTGACATTAGGCATGGATTGGATGACTAAGTCTAAGGCTATATTAGAATGTGATAGGAAGGTTGTTAGATTGAGTACGTATGGTGGACATAGCTTTAAGATTTATTACTACCTCCAAGGATAAGTTATGTTGAGCTAGTTATATTCTTTAGACCTATCAAATGACGAGTTAGTAACAATGCATGTAGTTAGAGATTACCCGGATGTCTTTTCGGAAATTACCGATCTCCCACCCTAGCGGGAGATCGAGCTCCAAATTTATCTTGTAGAGAACGCTATACTTATTGCCTTACCCTTAAGGCATATGGATCCAAAGGAGAGTTGCAAATTGAACAAGCAAATAAAAAATTTGTTGGAAAAGGGCTTCATTAAAGGAGCATTTCAGAGCGAGAAGCACCTGTCGTCTTTGTTATCAAGGCGGATGTTCTCTAAGGTTTTGCATTGACTATAAGGTGCGGAATAAATTGACAAAGAAGAATCGGTATCTGCTACCCCATATAGACGGTCTCTTTAACCATTTGGTTCGAGCGAGGATGTTCTCACAACTTGATTTGGCTAACATATTCCACCTATTGTGAGAAGATGAGGATAGTATCCAAAAGAATGCTTTTCGTACACTCGATGAACTTTTTTGAGTGGTTAGTCATGCCCTTCAAACTGATCAATGCACCTGCCTAGTTTGTTGATTTGATAAGCCGAGTTTTCATAGCGTTGCTTAACAAGTTCATTGTTATATTCAAAAAGTGAAGAGGAGCACACATTGCATTTAGGGGAAGTGCTCAATACACGTCATGAGCATAAGTTGAAGGCGAAGTTTTCTAACTGCCGCTTTTGGCTAAAGAAGGTAAGCTTGTGGGGCACATCGTCTCAAAAGTGGGTTTTTTCCAATTAATCCCAGTAAGGTGGTAGCAATTTAGGACTGGCATGTGCCAAAGAGTGCCATGGAGGTGAGAGTTTCCCGGTTTGGTGAGCTACTATCAAAAATTCATTAAGGGATTCACAAAAATCTCTACTCCTTTTGCCCGTCTCACTAAGAAGAATCTAATTTTCTCTTGGGATGAAAAATGTGAAGTTGCTTTTATCAAGTCGAAGGAGGCGTTGATTAGTGCACCATTTTTAGTGTTACCTGATGGAACGAAGTCATTTACAGTTTACAATAACGCCTATGGTATGGGGTTAGGCATAGTCTTGATGCAAAAAGGAAGGTTGGTGGGTTATGCTAGTCGGTAGTTGAAGACCAACAAGAGAAACTATCCTACCATGATCATGAGTTGGTGGCCATTGTCTTGCACTCATGTCATAAAGGAATTATCTTTTAAGAGAGCGGTTTAAGATGTAAACATATCACAAGTCTCTGAAGTATTTTTTCTCCCAAAAGGACTTGAATTTAAGGCAACAAAGCTGGATGAAGTTTTTGGCACCGTACGATTTTGATATCTCATATATTCTAGGCAATGGCAATGTATTGGCCGACGTCTTGAGTAGATATCATGTAGTGTTGAGTCCTTTGTTCTTAGAGTGGAGGCATTTGGAGTTCATCTTTACGTTTTATTTTTCCCATCATCAAATATTACCCCAGGATTGTTAGCAGCCTTAGATGTGCATCCTACACTTATGGAACATATTTGATCCACTCATAAGTAAGACAAGGAGCTATTAGATATTTTTGAGAGACTTGACAAAGAAAAGCAGTCAAGTCATTTAAGGCATTAGGCAGTTGACTCGAAGAGATGGTTATAGAGGGATGACAGACTATGTGTTCCTCTTATTATAAAGTTGATTGATATAGTATTAGTTGAGTCCCATTGTTCTTGGATGACCATTCATCCTGGTGAGGACAAAATAAATTGTGACATGAAGAGTGTCTATTATTGGTCGGAGATGAAGAGGCATGTGGCGGAGTATACAGCCCGATGTATGACTTGTTAGAGAGTAAAGGAGTAGCAGAAGAAGTCGGGAGGATTTTTGCAGCTATTGGATATTTATCCATGGAAGTAAGAGAGTATTTCTATGGATTTTATCGATGACTACCAAGGAGTAGGAGAGGGAATAATTGTATTTGGTCATAGTTGATCGGTTAACCTAATGCACTCATTTTATGTTGGTTAGGAGTACGAGGACGACGACATCTTTAGTAACTCGAGTGAGACCGTTATGTTGCATGAAGTTCCTACTAGTATCATTAGTGATCAAGATCCGCTTTTCACCGTTGAGTTTTGGAGCTATGCAGTTAGTGCCCCGCTATTACCCCGCTATAACCCTGCTATATCTCATAGCGGATTTCTACCGCTACGATTTTTCCATACAACACCAAATATAGTCTTTCCGCTTTAAGCCCAACTATTTTTGCTATATCCCGTTATTCCCGCTATATTTCTTTATTTCTGTTATATCTTCTTTAAAAGAAATGAATTGAAAAATGATGTTTATATTATAAAAATTATGCAATTAATTTATTTAATTGATTTTTTAGTATATTTTTAGAAATGAAAATACTCTAATATTCTACTAAATTCAATTATGTTATATAATAGTTTTATGTTTATTTACGGTATATTTGCATATGTTTTTGTTTAAAATTATTTATGTATTAACTATAATTCAATTGAATGTTAATTTTTTATTTAATTACCATTTATATATTTGTAAAAACATTGAGTACGAGTTTTATATGCTATTTTATCCCGCAATATCCTTGTTGTATCCCCACTATGATTTTTTGCACCTCCGCCGCATTGGATCTGCCAAACGCTTTAACAACATAGTTTTGGAGGAGTCTGCAAGGGACTTTAGGCACCGAGTTGAGCCTGTGTACAACTTATCATCCGTAGACGAATGTACAAAAAGAGAGAGTGAATCAGGTTTTGGAGGACTTACTTAGAATGTGTGTTTTGGACTATGGATGCTCTTGGAAGGATCATTTACCATCGGTGGAGTTTACCTATAATAACAACTATAAAGCTATCATAGAATAGCGCCATTCGAGGCACTATATGGTAAACCTTGTAGATCACCATCGTTTTGGTGGGACACTACCACTATTTTAGATCTCGAAAATATCGTTCGAGATCTCGGTTTGATCTCCCCTGAAACAAAACAGCAAAATCTCGGTGTAAATCTCATTTCGAATATACCGGCCGAGATATGATAATATCGGCTGATATATCGGCCGAGATGAGATATTGAAATATCTGTTGAGTTTTTTTGAGCTAAAATTTAATCCCGCACCCGAACCAAAATAATAATTAAAAATATTAAAGCCTGGTTGTTATAAGCTCCTGCTATTTCAAAAGTTAACCCCTCCTCTTTTAATTGTTAAAATTAACACTAAAAGAAATTCCTTAAATTGGACAACCCCACTCAAGACATCTGAATCACATTCTAAGTCACTTGAAGAATATCATTTTAAGACATGTTAATGACTCTCTTTGCTAGTTAGCTTGTAATGGTAAAAGCCTAGTTTTATTTTTGTTTACCATTATGCTCGTTTTGTGTATTTTGTATGTAAATAGAAGATTTGAGAAGAATCATGTTTAATCCTTAATGTTTTGTGTACATTTTGCATGTTATATGACTATATCATATATTTATATATGTTCTACAATCTTTTGTATTTTCATATTAATCACTTTTTTACATGCATGTTACTTATGAATGTAAGTGTTTTATGTTCTACTTCCATGTAATTGTTTAATGTTTTGGATCTTTTTTATGTTCTATGTCTAATAATAATTCATGTTCATGGATCATGAATTGTAAGCTATAATCTATTTGTATTGTGTTATTCTACTAGTTTAAGAATATTATGATTTGTGAAAAAGAATGTTCTTTCGTAGATTAATAACAATGGAGTGACTTTGCAAATCAAGTTTAAGCTATTATTTTTATGGTGGCATTCTAAAAAAATTGTGTAAGAATATCAATTTTTAACATATCATTTACTCTGTTATGGTTTCGAGATGAGCTTTAAGACCCGAGATTGAACTCCGGGACAAACACCCAAGATGGGCTCATCTCGTCCGAGATCTCCTTGGATACGAGATAAAGTCCTTAAAATCTCCAAGACGAAATATGACCGAAATCAGAGATTTAAAACCTTGGACACTATTAATAGGATTATTCTTGGGTCGGACATGGCGAGGGAGACATCGAAGAAAGTAGATTTGATTTGTAGAAGAATGAAAACCGCACAAGATAGGCATAAATCTTATGTTGATAGGTGACGTACAAAGTTGGAGTTCGCTGTGGGTGACATGGTTTTTGTGAAGTCTCACCACTTGAGCACGTCATGACATTTGGTAGTTCGGGGAAGCTAGCACCAAGGTTCGTAGGATCTTTTCCTATGACGGAGAGGATATGGAAGTTGGAATATAGAGTTGAGCTTCATAATAAGTTGGTAAGAGTGCATGATATTTTCCATGTGTCGCACTTCCGGAAGTGCTTGCATGATTCAGCTACCATAATCCAACCGAGTCAACTAGAGGAGTTGGAGGTAGAGAGGGAGTCACTTGCTCACTGTGCATCTACCCGTATTCTGATGCATGGTACAAAGCAACTCCATAATAGAGAAATCAAACTTGTTAAGGTCCAATGGAGAGACGATCCAGCTGAGAGTACATGGAAGCCACAGGAGAGGATCCGAGCTACCCACCTATAACTCTTTTCTAGTACGTTTCCAATCTAAGTATAAGGTTTAGATTACTTATGCATTAGGATTTAGCATGGTATACCCTTTAGGTGGAGACAGTTAAACGGTAGAAATGGTTGTAAACATGTCAATAGGACAAGTATGGATGATGGATGCTAAGGGATGTATTGTTTTGATTGTTTTTTTACACATTTAAAACAATATATCCTCTAAGTAGTACATATGCATTCACATTATCTCTTATTTATTGTTTAGCTTGTTAGATATTATGCATACAGATACTTGGTGGTTGTTTATCTTATTGAGGATTATGTTCATGGATATTGTATATGGATTGAATGGTTGGGCATACATGTAAAATTGCAAGTATACTTACCTAGGATGTTGCATACGTTTTGGATTTATGGCATGAGCAGTCGAATGACAAAAGGATGCCTATATTAGGGGATCGCCAACTCTTTGCACTAATATAGGTTCACATGCATTTCACGTTGCATATGTATACACATACTGCATTAGAAAAATTACTAAGGACAATGATTGTCTATGGATGATGGATGAGTAGATGGTTGTAGCTATTGTATGCTGTATATACGAGCTACATTTTTCCGTCTTTTGATATTTTGGGGATGAAATCCTTTTAAGAGGGAGAATGTAACACCCCGAAAATGGAAGCAAAAAATATAATAAGTAAACTACTTTTAAATAAGTCAAGGACTAAAATGAAATTTTCACACACTTCCAGATTTGGCTCTAAAACTTACACCGTTGCATTCGTAGTGATTCTAGACAACTTTCATATATAATACTTCGAAAACGGAGTTAGTACGGAAAAGTTATGGACGTTCGAAAATTTGAAAATATAATAAGATTTAAAATTAAAAACTTACCAAATTTACACTGCAATAGGTTGACCCCTAGGTTTGGCGGTCGACCCATGGCCATTGGCGGTCGACTATTCACGTTAAAAATCAAGAATTCTATAGTGTAATCGAACGACCGTGACCTACCGAAATATTTTCCTTCGTGCCCAAGTTTTGATATGTGTACAGGATGAAAATGAAGATCCTCCAAGGTAAATCCAATGCTCTATATCACTCCCTAACCTTTATAAATTAATGCCTAAGCTAACCCTAACTTCATTAGAAAATTATAGTATTGAAACTCTACCAAAATTTCTTCTCTCCACTTATAAACTTTCTTTAAAATAAATTAAAATTAAGCAAGAAAACACTGGTAATCGGATCTAGGAGAGGACAAGATTACAGGGGTGATCCTATATGGAGCATAGGTTGTTAAAGCTTGGATTCTAGGTGAGTGGGAATAAGTTTAATAAGATGGTTATTAAAGTTAATTTTAACATATTCTATCTCATTTAGGATGTTAGAAATTAAACTATAAACCCTAATTGTAAAACTTGAAATTTGAATAAAAATTGAAATTAATGTAAATTTATAAATCTGATTCTAACCCAAGTTAACACCCTATATTATTGAATGAAAACTCAAAATTATGGTCAATCCTGAATTGAACCGGTATAATTAATCTACTAAAATATGTGAATTTGAAACTTATAAAAAGTAGAGTAAAGCTTTGAAGAATGGTCACTTCTTAGGGTTCACTATGTAAATCAATTAAAAAATAATTAAGAATCGAATCGGTAAAAAAACCAAAAACCCTAAATTGTACGATGGGACCGGTTGACCATCAACTGGTCGAGAGTTCACCCTAAATGATCGCCTGCTAGTATAGCTCCTTGGTATGCATGATTCTGACACGGTGTGATACTATGGGAGATGGAGCCTGTCGAGTGAAATGAGTGGCGTATACTACGGTCGAGGTCAATACGGATGCAGCCGATGAGACACCTCGATGAGTCGGCATTGCGGGTTCCCCCTCGATGTGTAGTTAGGTTATGTGTAGTGGTAATTATGGGATTTTTTTTTGCATATAGTCTAGTAGTCGTGTTTCCATGTCTAGTATCCTAGTGGCGATGTTTCCAAATCAAGTAGCTCTAGAAGCGGTGGTTGATTGTTAGCCATTATGGTCTGATCTGTAGTTTGATCCTTGTAATAGCCTGCAAAAGTTGTAGCATAGATGTGTATTGGATAAAAACCCTTAAGCGATGACTCTAAGAATACACGAACACTTGTAGGACACCCTAGCATACATAGAGTAGAATTAAAGTTAACTACATATGATCACCATACATTAAACATGTACGCATGCACGGGACTTTTGTATGATCCATATTTTTCCTTTTTTTTCTACGTATAGGAGGATAGGGAACCAGGCAACTTAGCCCAGGCGTGGGATATGGAGAGACAAGCTCATCACAGGAGTTTCTTATGCTTATTTACTCTCCACATAATTGTTTATCTTATCGGTACTTGGTTTCCTTTACCAGACCATGGTATTCTATATACTTTGTATTTGACTACATGCTGTTTTTCTGAGACTGTGTTTTGGGATATTTTCTAATATTAATATTTTTAGTATTTATATTTTGTTCCGTCTGTTGTGAGTTTTGAAAGTGCAGTATATCTTAGGACATGTTTGTTATATCTATTCACTATTAGTCTTTGAAATGTTATAATAATCCAATAGTTTGTACTTCTCAGCACGACATGAGTCCAGAAGTCACCTTGGACTTTGGATTGGTATATCGAAAAGTATGAGTAATCACAAAGCTCTGCTTTAGTTAAAGTCAAATCATGGCATGACATTTATCGACTGACTATAGTTGGGTCGAGTGGAAGTAGTGGATGTGAAGCACTGTTCAGTAGAGAATTCATCTCCTCGGTTATATGGGGTTAGTATCACGGTCAACTCAAGTCAACTCAAAGTCAAAGTCTCTGGCCAGAGCATTTAAGTTAATAATGATTGTTACTATTGAACCAAAGACTTTCTGTTTGGGCTATAGAGTTGAATATGGACGATATTAGAATTTTGACCATTACCAAATTCCATAAGTCCAAAGTGAGATAGTTTTGACGAAGAGAATTGGTGTAAATAATAGTCACAACCGGGTAACACTTAATAAAGTAAAATTGGATTTTACCGAAACTAGGTAAGCAATAAATTTGGCCAAAATGTCACACACCTGCTATGTAAAATGTGAACAATAAAATTCGAATAGATCAAAATTAATCGCTGACTAAATTTACACCTAACAAGTCACGCAGCCAAAACGATGAGTTCTCCTTTGACCAACGATTTTATCAATTTTTAGTTGTTGTAAATTAATTAAATTAAATAATATTTATAAAATCATAATTATAAATTTAATTTTGATTTGATAAATAAATATTAAATGTATTTACAAAAGTTATTTTTTTGAAAATAATTTACAAATGTTATAAATACATTAATTGATATACGATACTAATAAGCATTTTAAATTAGTTTTAAAATGCAAAATATTTATTCGGGCTCTAAATGGGTTTAAGAACCATGATGGGGGCTTGTAATTTTGGCTAGAAAAAGAGGTTAGAGGCGGCTACAATATGGGCTGGAGAGGAGTGAAAATGGATGGCTAAGATGTAAGAAAATTGAGTAAAAGATATGATCCTAAATTCCCTCATTTCCTTCCTCTATTTAAACATCTCTTCCTCTGATGAACATTTTTGGAGCCTCCACTTCTTCTCATGGCTGGTCGAAAATTCCTTTTAGTCTTTCCATTTAATCAAGCCCAAATAAAGCAAATTCAATTGTTATTCGATAGCCGGTGGTCGATGGTTTAAGGACTAGCACTCGGTTGGATTGAAAATCGTTATTAGGAGCATATAGCATTGTTTCAAGATGTGCTTAAGGGCTTCGAGTGCAAGGTACATTTATAATTTAATTACAAACATTATTTTAAAATTATAATGCTCGCTTATCTACATATAATATTGTTACTTAGATGACGATTCGAATATGTAGATATATTGTCAGAAACTGTGTTGGTTGTTTGTATACGTATATATGATTATAAATAAATAAATAACTTTTTTCATAATTCATCTTTGTATAGCACGACTCAAAATTAAAAAAAAAATATTATTGAATTAATTTAATATATAATATATGTACATATATTTATATAATTTATAATTCTAATACTGTATTTATACATGTGTAAAATATGAAAAATAAAATTTCATATATAATTTTTGATAAATATAATATTTTCGACATAAAGAAAACATATTTTGTTTATGCATTATTTTTCAAATAATATTTAAATCAATTTATCATATAAATAATTATTTAAATTCGTATATCGGATGTAAAATATATTTTGTATTTTATAAAAATATATTTTATATTTTATAAAAATATATGGATGAATATTAAGCTCATAGTAGAAAGAAAAAACTGTTTTTTATTTTTAATATTTAAACTAAAAAACAATAATTTAAAACTGAATTTTGACATCCTTTTAAATTATAAAATTATATATTAAATTTTCAGATTATAAAATTTCATGTAAAATATGCTGGAAATTTTAAATTTAAGTTCTGTTTTGAAAAATAATATTATTTTATTTTAAATAATTTTATACAGTTTTATTGATATATATATATATATATATATATATATGTATGTATGTATGTATGTATGTATGTATGTATGTATGTATGTATGTATGTACATAAAATTCAGAAAAAAATATCTTGAGCAGTGCGTAAGACCAGATCAATATATATATATATATATATATATATATAATGTTGTAATTTTATTTACATTAATATATAAATATATTACATATATATAAGCATTTAACATATTCATATATGTATATATATATTAAATTTCTTTTTATGTATTTGTTTAAATACCATTTTCGACATTAAAAAAATTATTGTATTTTAGATGATATAAACATATTTATATGGTAATTAATGTATACAATTCGTCAATATTATATATTTATATTCAAATATAAGTATGTATATGTTTATACACAATTATATGTAAACTAAATTTTAATACACACATACACTCACACACACTAAAATATTTTATTATAAAGCAAATGTATATTTACATATACATTTGGACGGTATATATACATTATGGATAAGCTAACGTGTCATTTGTGATGTAAATTCCAACATCTATATACAAATATATTATATCTTGTACGGATTGATATGTTACATATACATATACTTATATATGTGTATATGATAAACGTATATATTTAGTATAACATAAAATAAATAATACAATATTATGTTATAAATTTAAATAAAATAAAAGATTATAAAATAAAAGAATTTATTTAAATAAAATTTAGAAATGTTCTAAATAAACTAGACTTTATAGGCCTAATAAAGATCCATTGTAGCAAAAAAATTAATATTCACCCATAACTTCCCCTGCGGTCTGATCCAGTTCAAACATTATGTAAATTGTGTAAACAGTGCTAGCGGGGGGAAACCTGTATCATGTTTTAGCGACATGGTCGCACTAGCGTTGGTACTTAGATGGGAAATGACATTGCTTATACCACACTTATATCTGACCCATGTGTATATTGTTTTTCCCTACAAACTCATGTGTATTCATTGAGTAGGTTGAGTTTATAAAATTTCAGATTACAGATAGTAGTTGAAGTTAGGACATTTTTTGTAACAACTCGGAAAATTAAACTATAACAATTAATTAAAGAGTTAATTAAATGATAAGATAACTTTCTGAAATTGTCAAAATTGAGACACGTGAGTTGCACCATTATGTCCGTGGTAATTTTTTAGTCAATTTCCATATATAGAACATCAGAATCAAAGCCAATATGAGCAAGTTACGAACGAATCAAGAAATCGAAAAAAATACATAGGGAGATCGACCAACCCCTTGTCTAGGTCGACCGGTCGGTCGACCTAGCTAGAAAGGCGGCCGACCCCTAGGTCGACTCGCCTACGTTATTAAACGCAGAATTACATTCTTCGAGTACAGGCGATTTTAACACGTCATTTTCGTTCCTTTGGCTCATCTGGTCCCTCCATGCTTCCATCCGATGGCTCCTATTCATCCCATGACGTGATTGCATCCTATCCAATCACCAAATCTAACGGTCCGAGATCCGCTTCTACCCCTATAAATAAGATCCTCAGCCTAACACTTTTTTTCTCCACTTGGGTTCACCTTTTTAGGAAGGACCCTAAAAGGAATAATTTTCACGGGAGATAATCTTTTTAAATAAAATATTTTAATACCATAAAGTGGATCTGGGAAGACCAAAAGGGAAGAGCTTAGGACCATAGGTGAGTGATTGTAATTATTTAGATTATTAAGTAATTTAATAGGGTTTCAATAGTTGCAGTTTTATTACGATTTTTGAAATAACCTTTTAGTAGTTATTTACATTTTTTAGATTTATTTTCAGTCTATTTCTTTTAGCTATTCTTTTCAGTTTATTTTAGTTTATTTCTGTTAATTATAGCTTTTCCATTTATTTACGGTTTATTTACAGTATTTTAATTTATTTATTGTTATTTATACGTTATTTACATCTTTTCCCTACGCTTTGGATTTTCTTCTATTTTCAATTTTCTTTTATTTCTCCTCCTCCTTCGCATATAGATTAGAATAAATTAAACGCGAATATGGATTGAAATTATGAGAATACTGAAATAACGGAAGATAAGATGTAAACTGAAAGGACTATAATAAAAATGGAATCAAGACTGAAATTGAGCCTAATTATGATATTGATGTTCGAATTGGACTAATTAAGGATAATTGGCCAAGTTTTAACTTAGAATTATAACTAAAAAAAGTAAAAGATGAAAGAAGCTTATTTTCACACTTAGACCCTGAGTTAAGTAATAAGAATAATTATAACGTAGGTTATAATAAGAAAGCAGAACAAAATGAGGCTTATTTTAAGATTAGAATAAATTAATAAGCTGGATAGTAAGAATAATAACAAAAGGCTTATTTAAACTAATTTATCTAAGTTAATAAGAAAAGATGAAAGTAGGAACCGTACCGACAGCATTTCCCTTATGATGTAAAGGGTAGATAGGTGGTCAATGGTTAAAAGAAAAGAACCGTACCGGCAGCATTTTCCTTATGCAGTTTAGGGTGATAGGTGGTCAATAGTTAAAAGAAAAGATCTGCACATGCAACATTTTCCTTATGCTGTTTTGGGTAGATAGGTGGTCAATAGTTAAATGAAAAGATACGCACCGGCAGCATTTCCCTTGAGACACGCTTATGTTGTTTAGGGTAGATAAGAGATCAATAATTAAAAGACTAAATCATGGGGAGTTGGACAAGGGACGCAACTAGATTTGGTTAACAGAGACCAGTACCAGCAGCATTCCCTATTTTCTATGGATACGTTGTGTCACAATAGCCTGAAGTAAGATGAGGGTACGCTTATGATGTCTAAGGTAAATAAAAGGTCAAAAGAGGGAGCAATAGATAGCGCGAACCAACGGTAACCGAGCATGCGGCATCGATTATGGGAGATATGTCGTTGTTGAGTTTCAAGCGCTTAGTATGTGTGTCTTTCGTAGACACCATTGTCTTCTGTGAATGGAGCTATATAGCATCTAGTCCATAGTAACGTCCATGGAGTAGCAGGCCGATCAAAGGGTAGAATTAGGATTTTAGCCTAATTATTGGATTAGGAATACAATTTAACCAAAGCAGCTATCAAAGACAAGTGCAAACAATCAAAGTTAAATAATTATGTTAATAAAGTTAATTCGTATTTATTTCTAGCCTATTCCTTCTCTCTATTTCCTTTGTGTCCTTTTATATAATAGAACTGTTGTAAACTCTATTATTTTTACTTTGCTTAAAGATTCTAGTAATTACTATCATTCATCAGACTTTTAGTCTGACCCACTCTTCCATTTTCTCCTTTTCCGCCATAGGCAATCAGGGGCAAAGAAGATATACCAAAACTTCTTGGAGACTTGGATATCCTATTATGTATTCCTTCTTTTTATTTTCAGCTTTTTGTTCTTTTATTGTATTGACACCGTATTGAGAGAAAGTTTGTGTTTGTACTCTGTTTTTTCTGATGAGACTAAGATTTTATTTTCATATAACTATTGTATTTGGTATTTGGAACATATGTGGTTTGTCTGAACTATTTATGAAGTATTAACTTTTAAAACCACTTATTGTTTTTATTACTTCCGCTGTGTTATTATCTATCTATTTTGTCATGTGAATCTTAGTCTCTTCAAGCTTTAGTTATAACTACAATGCGCCACATCTTTTAGCGTGTCCTTTTGTGTATACTAAGGGTGGTGGGGTGTTTCATTTTTCAAGATAATGATAAGCATAGGGCTGCTGATGGATGCAAACTGATATGGATATTGCCGAACCCACATCCACATCCAAAAATTAAATTCTGCTTAAGCAGATTTTTCGGATATTTTCAAAGTTCCAAATATATCCACATCCTCCTTATAAACATCCAAAAAATATGAAGATATCTCCATATTCACATCTACTTTCCATCCTTGGATTTTCAGCAGATATTCGAAAATATTTGCATTTATAAAGAGGATGTTGATATTTTTGGAACTCTGAAAATATCCGAAAAATCTGCATTCGAAAGCAGATTGCGCTTTTATATTGAAATTTAAAAAAAACATAACAATTCATGAGCTTTTCAAATAACAGTCGAACTTAAAAACTAATAAACTACAATGCTTCAATTTTTTGAGTAAAAAAACAATCCATAAAATATTGTAATGAGTTATGTTACATGACTAAACAATTAGTTCATATGATATTAAAATTTGAATCAATGTAATAAAAATAAAGAATAAGCATGCAACTTAGTAAATGGAAATTTTTTCGATTATGTTGAGTTACCGTTTGATTGCTATTGAGGAAACAAAAAGAAGAAAGTGAATTTTGAAAATGGAGACAGATGAATAAATTTAATTCGGTAAAAAGAAGTTTTAAAATTTTAAGGGTATTATATGTCTTAGGATTGTTTCATATGAGATCCAATGGTATAATGAAAAATAAATTTAGAAATAATGTTGAAACGAGCAACATTTTTTTTTTAAATTATAGTGTCCATTTCAAATGATAATAGAATTATAAAAAATATACTTAATTCGAATCAAATAGATATTTTTGAGATACAGATACACTTACATCCACATCTGCATCCACCTTTTGGATATCTAATAATATCTGCATTTTCATATATTGATCCCGACAGATTTCGAAGTTTTTAGGTATCCATTAACATGCCTAGCTAAAGACGAAGATGCGCTAGAAGCCTTACTGTTATTATCTATTGTAGTAGGCTTTATTCCACTGTGTAATGTAAATATTATTAAGGTTAGCATCTTCATATGTTGAATCTTTAATGCTATTATTTAATAATTATATTTCGTCATACGTGGGCACAATTGAGATTACGGAGAAAAATATATTAAAGACTATTTATGTTATGAAATCTCTCTAATCGCTTTGTTTACTGTTGAATTATAAACTGATCACATTTTATCGTATAATTCCAAGGCAACTGTAGTGCATTAAATTTTATATTTGGTTATGCGAATGAGGGTCGTTGTATATTAAGTTTTGAATAACCGATTGAAATTTGAATTTTTTTTTCTCTTTCTATAAGAAACAACGCAAGGATTCTTGGAATTTTTATCGAAACTTTTAGTGTTAGTATTTTTTTGCATTTTTTATTATTTGTTATCTTGAATATTTTTTGATAAATTTTATCTATACACCATAAATTATTATACATACATTGAAATATTTTTCAAAATCATATACATCATTTTTTTTACTTTATATACACCATACATATAACAAAACTACCCTTGTTTTCAAATAAAAATGAAACACTTGTATAGTGTTATTATACCTCTCATGCATTAATCAAACCAAGAAACTTTAACTTCTAACTTGACCAAATTCACTTACACAAAATCCAAATTTTAATTTTAAGAGATTTGAATGGCATTAAATTTATTTAACTATTTATATGAAGAAATTTAAATTTAATACATGAATATTGAAATGTTGAACTATTAAATTTTGATGTTAAATTCAAACTTTATCTATTTTAAGTTAACAGATAAAGAAGAATTCTGTACATGATTCATATTAAGTTAAATACTACATTACAAATTTTAATTTTTATGTAAGGTAAAATTTTATGAATATAAATTCATATTGGAAAGCAATTTAAATCTAATCAGGTCATGGCGTACAGAAATTTTGATTACTTTATTATAGTTATTGTATTGACTAAATACTATGTGGAAAAAGAGTATTTATATATTAGTATATTTTTATCCTTCAATGTGGCTTTTTATATTTTATATTTGTTAACCAAGGGGATATCCATGTTAAATTCAATCAAAATTTTAACGGATTAGGTAAAATATTCATGGTGCACAAGTAGAATTATTATTTTATTTTTTAACCTTCTTAAAATTATGGAAGTTGATTATTTATTAATCTCTTATAAGATCAATCAAATTTTAGAACATATTAAAATGATTTTGAGTAAAAAAAAGAGAGAGAGAGAAACTTTCTGAATGAATTTCGTGTTTTGTTTGCATTTTACACTAACAATAAACATGAGGTCATTGAGGTTCTAATGTATGGCACTAGTCGATCTTGATTTGCTTTCTCTTGATTGTTTAGATCTTTAGAATTCAATTCCATGATTCATCGTGGTTTTACCACACAAGAACACTTTTATATGTCACATCTTTAGGCTTTATAAAGAACACACTAGTTTCATCTTTTTTTTTAGTGGCTTACTGATAGAAAGTAATTTCTTCAATGATAATACTATTGTCTATTCAAATGTTGTCTAAGTTGTAACTTTACGCTCGATGGTAATGATTTATCATTATTGTTTGTTTTGCAGCCAAAGTAATATTGTTTGGAGTGCGACTATGTTCACACTTTTCTTGAAGTGTGAACAAAACATTTGGCTTCTATCGAAGGCATTTATAGGGGTTCTATATGTGATCCATCAACTTTCAAATTTCTTTAATAGATGTAAAGTTTCAATAAAAGAAAAGTGTTTTGTTCACACTTTAGAAAAAAGGACGAACAAAATTATATTGATATCATTTGTTCGATGAGTCCATTCATCAGGTTTTGTACTGGTGTGAAGATGTTCTAATTATTTTTGTGGTTAACGAAAGAAAGATAAAGTTCGTTCTCGCTGAAACTGTTATAATGGGGAAAACGCCAGTCGACTCAACGTCACAGCAACAGAACAACAAACAGTGGCTAAATTGGCAGCACATTATTAATTTAAAAAAGATAATAAAGGTATGTACGCCTAAGTCGGGAAAAAAAAAAGGAATATCTGGCCATAGAATCTATGATAATAAAATATTATCGTAGACTACAAATGAGGAAAGATATGGCACAGATATAGTCTGTATTTGCCCACTGTTGAACTTTCAAAAGGCATTTGGCTATTTTATTAGTATCATAGTTCACGTTTGATAAGACTATTCAATGCATCGAAGAATCAAAAGTGATTATAAGCCGACACATTTCACAATGATAAGCCTCATTTATTAGGCATACGGATAGTGGAGCGCGTTTATAATTTATGGCAGCTTGGCTCCACTCACACCTGCACATTTGAATTCCATTTTTTTTGGAAACCAAAAGGCACCACTTTTGCGTTTCATGTGCTTATAATATCGCATAGATAGGCCACCCATATGATCTAAATAATTGACTCAATTATAGTGTTAATTAAATGCTCTTTGTAACAACCACACAATCATTTCAGCAAACAGTTTACTTCAGGAACATGTCTGTTATTGCTCATGTTGATCATGTTACAATCTTAATTCAGTTCAAGTTCTTCTTCTTCTTGTTCCTTTTATTTGCAATTACCATTTCACGTTTTTACATTTCTGCATTTATTCAATATCAGTTCTTGTTTCATTTCCAGTAGCTTTATAATTCCAGTTCTTTTAATTCTTGCAATTTAATCTTGTTAGTTTTTGCCTAATATTGCTTGTAATCCATTTATGCCATCTGCATTTACTGTTATCACGTTAGTTGATCATTTTCTTGCAAAACAAGTTCTTCTTGCAATCTGTTCTTGTTCTCACGTTACTACAAATTACATTTCAAGAGCCATATCAAATCTTAAGCTTGATCCATCTTTTCCATGTATCTTCTTCCATTTTTTTGCTCATTCCAATAATCTGCATCTTTAATTTCAGACAGTTCTTGATATCTTGCAAATTGTAGTTCGCTGCTCTTATTTTGCTTAAATCCTCAATTTATCTCTCATTTTCATTCATTTCTGTCATAACTTGCTATATTTCATCACCTGTACAAATAAACTGCCACCATATTAACACCCAGTTTCATCAAACAACCTTCATCCTCATCAGAGAGTTCATCATTTCACCATGAACAAGGGAGCTTCACTGTTTGAAGCCTTACACTCTTTTCCTATCACATTTTTCCGCCCATGTTCAGGTTCATAGAAAGACCAAAGTCTCTATTCTACCAGTTTAAGTTATCGAACACAAAGGGGACTCTTTTAAACGTAGAGGTCAATACTCGGGATTGTAGTAAAAAAGAATGAGTGGTCGTACATTCTTCAATCACTATCTTGCTACCTTTTGGCTTCATTTCAAATTAAAATTCTAATTCTAGTATAATATTTTGACTGAGAGTAGAAACTAAAGTTTCAAGTATACATGGAAGATTTTTCTATTCCTACCATTTTTCCATCATGTAAGCAGGTCATAATAACTAAAAGACCGTTGGCCGTCATTTAATAAATTGTCATAGTACTATTCGTATTTATCCTTATTTGTAACAAATAAATACTTAATCGCTTACGTTGCCTGTGTTATTTTTTTTTTTTAATTATAATATCTGTGTTAGCTATGTACTATTGAATTAATAATAGTTGTAATAGTTTTGATGTCACCCTTTTTTTAATATCAACGTAAACTAACAAAAATGTCACCCTATAATCGTTTAGCAAGAGTATCTAATATTAAACTTCTTTTACAAATTTATCCTTTTTAAAAGTAAGATCTAATGCATTACAAATTTTAAATGCTTCAAAAAATAGGATATAATATTAAACTTTCTTTACAAATTTCAAATACTTCTTACAAATATACAAATCTTAATATCACTTGAAAATAAAAAATTAGTTTTTTAATGATTTAAACATATATCTTTACTACTAGCAATGAGAATTCGTTGAATACATTTCAACTGCGCCTTTCTGAAATACCAAATATGCCCTTCCTCTTTATTCCGCATATCTCATTCCTTCGTTATCCACCGCTAATCCTGCAACGAAAAAACACTAATTTCTCTTCCCTCTTTCCTATCGACGAACACTAGACATACCAATCGACTTGTAATTAACTATGGTAAGCAATTAATGTCGACTAGCATTTACTGACGGCTGCGCTCACTCATTACTGAACCGATGTCCATCAGCCTTCGACCACAGATACTTTTCGATTGATTTCCATTGAGTCCAATGGTTTTGAGCATTTTCCTTCCTCTGTTACCCTCGCAGCAGCAACGATGACATAGAACAACCACCAACAAACTAATACTCTTCGGGGTGATTTCAGATCCAAGGCGATTCCACGTATTCTCCAACAAGCCGCAAAAACTAGGGTTACTTCGCTGCAAATCCCGATTCAATGTCTTCTCCGACTTCACCCTGCGATTAACGCTTACGGATTGATCAACGATTAACTAAGGTTAGTTCACTGCTTTGTGTATTTGGATTTAATGTCTATCGATTTTATTTATGAAACTACCAGTATTTCTCATGCATCTGATGATGATCCACGAAGTTGCTGAGTTGCTATACATTATCCAACACCCATTTCATAGTTAATGGTAATTAATCCGACAAATAAAAACTTTCGATAATCCTCTTAAGCATTTTTTTACATTATGCCTTGATTGTGCTCTGGATTTTTTCTTTCTCCTCAATGCTTGCTCCTAATACTAAATTACGTGTTGATTCTCGATCTAGCGAATTCAGATAATATTCTAATTTTATTTTACTATCTGTTAGCTTAATATACAAGTTGGTTCGCGATTTTAATTTATGTGTTGCATTCTGTGCATTTTTGGTGGCAACTACATCACAGGTTTTTATTAAAAGCTCCATTACATATTAGTTTACTGTGTTAAAATACAAGCTTGGATAGATGGTTGTAGTTCCCTTAGTTTAGTTTACAGGCTATTTTAATTTATGTGTTGCAAACAGTATTTACAGATTGAAGAGAGTGAACGCATAAGAAAAACGATTATTACAAAGCTACAATATTTTTTTGTTACTATATGAAGCTACAACATTTTATTTCACCTTTTTTACTCAATTAAAATATGAACTATTAATGTTGTTTTTTAATGGACTATTAACCGCTGCTTTATTTATTTCTTATTTTGATAAGGTGTGGTCATTATGTTTTTTAATGGTAAGGTGCGATGTCATATATGCTTTACTGATACATATCAAGTATATGTTCATGAAAATGGTAAGTAATATTGTTTAACTGAAATTCCTAGATATGTTAGTGTTTTGGATTTTATTCACACCTTAGCCATGATGTACACAATATTTCTATACAAATTCATTTTAAAATGTGCAAGCTAGAAAAGGTTCAAACAGTAATCATAAATTCTGTTTTCTTAAGTGCATAAACTTGGAAAATAGCATGTCATCCTAAATTCAAGTTAAATTGTGGCCCAAAGCAACGTTAATATGCGTGATTTTGGATTTCGTGAAAATATATTGATATTTCTTATTACTCTTTGTACACGAGTTGAAGTGGCCATACATATGTTGCTCTTATCTATCATGACCTTCTTAAATCACTTCAGTAGTTATGTGCATCTCCAAAAACTAGATAATTATGTACTTTCTATCAATTTAACTTTATAGGTACTCTGTGCATCTCCAAAAACTAGATCATTATGTACTTTCTATCAATTAACTTTATAGGTACTCTGGAATGACTTACAGAATATGATTTATAAATAACAGTTCAATGGCTATTTCATCAGTTACAATAATGGCTCATTTGAACAATCATATTCAACCTAAGCCAAAACCAAGGAATAAGGAAGAGATAATGATTCTCATTCACAATCCAAAGGTAAGTTAGTACCTATTTATAATATGTAAATATAAAAAAAAAGTCAAAAGAGAACATCTTCAGAAAGGAGAAGGATTAATATATAGGTAATCATGTACGTTTATGGCTTCCTTTGTGGTCCAATGGGTTATTTGTGTAATGTGTATCATGATTTGGTACTAATTCAAATATGCACTTCATAGTTGATGAATCTTACTTCATTTATTTGATGTCACTCATCCACTTTATTCTTTGGAACTGCTACAATTCTAAAGGAGGTATTTTCTTGATAAAAGATGGGCGTAGTTATGCACAAATATTGTTAGAAAAGTCCTACATTTCATCTTTCTTTTAGAAAAATCCTTTGATTATTTTCCATGGAAGCTAGTACTTTATTTGTATGAAACGAAATATTCGTCCTATTTTATTATGGGTCCTTGAATCTCCTATTATATGTAACCATATAGTTACCCGTATTGCTATAAATAACATGACTTTTCCGTTGCTAATTTCCTTTTGTTCATGTATAAAACTTTCTTTCACGCATAAATATTTGAAATTGATCATTTTGGTTTGACTTTTCGTATTTAACACACTCATACACAAATATGTATATATTGAAGTAACAATTACATATTCAAGAACTAAAATTTGTTAGGTTCACAACAGTGTCTTCTTCAAATAACAATGCATAAGTCATGGCAATTTTTCTGCATAAATGTTGCACTAATGCTTTTAGGTATAATAACATGACTTTTCTTGTTCACTTTCCTCGCTATATTTATTTTTCACTTCAGTTCCTTTTAATTTATTTTTTGTCTATTAAAATATATCCATTATATTTATTCAAAATATTCATTCTCTTATTTATTATTTCATTCAACACGACTACGCTTTCACTTTATTATGACTTCGTTCCCAAATATGAAGAATTTACAATTTTTTTAACTTAATTATGATGTACTACTAATTAATTGTTGTTTCAATGGCCTAAATAGCAGAAGCAATCTAGATTTTGGTTAAGAGAAAAACATCAGTTTTCCGTCGTGATTGTTAGTTTAACTCCTTGGAAATGATACTACTGTATTTGGAAAATCTAAACTTTATAGTTAATGAAACAAGTTGCTATTAAATATATCATTGATATTTTTGGCTAATTTGTAGGTATTTTGAGGAAGGAGAATTCCAAGAAAAGGAGAAGGGAGGCTTCATGTGCAAATTAAACTGCTATTTTGATCCATGAATTTTGCTTGGTGTAATTTTTGCTAAGCTGAATTGATTCTTGGGTTTGTACAATCACTTCTCTATTAGGAAAAGCAAAAACCATCTAAAAATCACCTAAAAGTCCGAAGAAATCTAAAAGTCCTAAGTATTAAGCTCAAGCATCACCAATCAATTTCCATCAGGCGTCGGACCCAGGTAATTATTTGCTTATTTTCATCAACTGCTTAAGATTATGATTAGTGCGATTATCGATTAGAATCTACAAGGACAATTAGAATCTACAACGGAGATTGACAATTAAGCATGAATTGCTTATATCCATCTACATTTGATATCCCTCAGATACTAATCTCATGTAACTGTTAACTGATTTTATTTACTTCAGATATTGAGAAATTATCGGGTTCCTTAATGATTCACAAGAAGAGTATGCCTTTTATTATTTTGTTTTACTATTTTCTCCTTACTGTAGAAGCTGAAAATGGTAACTGTGACTGAGTGTCTTCGGTTGATTACTTCCAAAATGCAATAGCTAAGGTTGATAATGGAATTTACAAAATTTTACAAAAGTGTAAATCAACAGTACTTTCAAATTTTCTATCTCTTAACCACTCCACTTTCATTAGTATCAGTATCCGCTCAATCAGAACCCAAACGAATAGACATGAGAAGCCCATTACGTGATAGTAATAAAAAATTAGTTGCATTGCAGTAAAGAAAAGAAGAGCTGGTTTAATGAATGTGTAAAAACGTAAAAAACTTTCTTTAGATAACAAAAAATTCAAATATTTGCATATTGGTTTGAAATACTGGATTAAACTATAAAGGTGGTTAAAGCATCTTGACATAACTATGTACTGTAAATGAGATCTTTTGGATATAACATTATGTAAATCCTCCCGTGATCGAGAAATATGTATCTTAGCTTTGACAGAGAGAGGCAGGCTGCACTGCATAGACATTGTCTTCTGTTGTAATAAAACGTGTTCATTAGAAGTGCCGCAACAAATAAAATAGATTCACTGGAAGTAATGCCAAGAAATATCTTTTACCTTCTATCAACATTGTGGAATCATCCCTTATGTTATGTTGTAAGGTACGGATTTGCTTTTCCTAAAAATGAAACAAGACAAACAAGCTAAAATTATCACCATCCTAAAAGCTTCAGATCATGTAATGATGTTGTTTATAAGTAGCATGTTGAAATTTCCATAAATAAATATAAACAAATTCTATTTCAACCCAACAGCATGCTAAGTTGACACCTTTATTTTACTTAAATTAAAAAGTCAAAAATGTCTTTATTGCTTCTTTATATTAATCCAAGTGTTGATATATTCTTCTACCTCTTTTAAACAATCCAAAAAACCAATTTGACGTCAAATTTATTCAAGTATAAAAACAAAATAGTGAATAAAAATATATAGCCTACTATTATTTTCCTTCTGCTACTTCTTATTATCAAACAGCAACCCAACGATTATTCATCACATAGCAGCAAAAAATAAATTTTCTCAAAGTGATTTTACATCATAATATTGCTTTGACCAGCAGACAGAGGAAAAAACTAATATTAAAGAGCAATAAAAGGCATACAACTACAGAATTACAGGAAAATTTTCTCCTTCTTGCTATCTCTTTCAATAGGTTGACAACGACAATTTTCTGAAGCAAAAAAAATCACCAGTTGCACAAGCTTGCTTTGGGGTAACCATGTAGCACATTATCTTCCATAAAGAAAAGAACACGGTTCATTGCCACTAAACCTACTTGATAAGGGAAGAAAAGAGGTGACTTTTTATCATTGGATTTTTACTCTTTATTGACTCAATTTTCCATTTATGATTTTTAATGACCGAAGGGGGAAGGATTTTTAGTTGCTAAAGCAGACAACTTCATTCACGTGAAATCAATTAGTCCATTTGTTTTCATGGTTTTAATCCTGTATGTTGACATCAAAGTTAAAAAAATAAGGATTTTTAGTTTAATACTTCTTCAATTGACTATTGAATATTTTCTACGCAGAGTTTTCATAGATAAAAAATGGAAACCCTAGCCGCCTTCCTCCTCGTCTGATTTTTCGTGATTTTCCTTCTCTCCCGTCCGAATCTCTCCTTTGCTTCTTCCGACCTGATGTCCTCACCTCCACCTTCTGATCAGGGATCCCCTCATCTCGGCCCATCTTCCTCCTCTCCTATTCATCCTCCGGGTTTTGAACCAACTCGAAATGACGTCAACCAGATCCATGGCGATGATGGATACACACAAGTGATATCCCGCAGGTGGAAAAGACAATCCAAAAGTGCTGCTAATAAAATCAGTATTCAAGCCGAGAAGAGATCCGTTCCTAATTATAGCGAACCTATAAAAACTAGTTTTATTTCAAATCAGATCAAAACATCTAACCCCTCGGTTATGAATGCCCATGCTCCACCTCAGAGTAAAAATACTGGATCTGTTAAATGGAATTTTTCGTCCACCTCAAGTAAAGCATGGAACGAGGTTGTCAAAGGCAATAATATCCCTATCTCTGTTCCACTGAAATTCTATCAGCCTCGGGAAATTAATTCTTTGAAGTGTGCTAAAATGTCTACTGAAGTGATATCGAATGCCAGAAAGCAATGGAACAACGCCATAGTGATTTATGTAGTTGGCCCCAAACCGTATTATCCATATTTTAAGGACTACATAATCAGAGTCTGGAAACCAGAAGAGGACTTCTCAATTTTTTCGATGGAAAATGGATTCTATGTGATTAAATTCAATAAAGAACAAGACTGTGTGAATGTTCTAGAAGGTGGTCCTTACTAATACAATAAGAAACTTATGATGATAAAAAGATGGCATCCAGGAATGCATCTCAATAAAGAGTTACTTCATACTATCCCGATTTGGATTAGACTACCAAATTTGCCACTCGACTTTTGGACGGAAGAGGGGATTAGTCGTATTGTTTCTGTAATTGTATCTCCTATCAAACTTGACAAATTCACTGAAGGCATTATTAAGATTGCATACGCTAGGGTTTTAATCGAAATCGAAAACTCTTTTAAATTTCCTACTAAAATTCCTATACTTAATGAGAAAGATGAGATTATATGGCAAGAAGTTGTCTACGAATGGAAGCCTAGTACGTGCTCCAATTGCTCGAGTTTTGGTCACATGGAAAATCAATGTCAATTCAATAAAGTATGGGTTCAGAAAGCTAAACAAGTTATCTCAGATAACACTTCAGCCATGAACATAGACTCAAGCGATCCCCTCCCAAATATCAATGCCGCAAGTGAAGAAACAGTGAAGCAGCAAGCTATATTGACGAATGAATATGCAGAAACACATAACCAGCCTAAGGTAACAAATCAATTTCCCCATTATAATCCCCAATCCAAAGTCATAACATCAGAACAGAACCATAGTGCTATGCTTAAAAATCAAACAGTCCAGCCAACTAAATCTAGTTTGACTATTATTACATCAGCTGATAATAATAACACTGATAACATGGAATCTCTGAACGACATTAGCAACACAATTGTTAACAATGAGATTCAGTACACAGTTGCAGATAATATTTCCGCAGTTGAAGTTTCTGCTCAAATGCCAAAGGAACAATCTTCGTATCAACAGCAAGATATGGACATAGCAGAGTCCCTATCTTTCATCAAATCCAAAGCATCCCGGAAAACTAGAACAGAGGAAGCCCCTTTCGTATTCAAAGCTTCAACGAACTCTGAAGTTATGGATAACCCTGCATGGGTAGATATGGTTAATCAACTAAAAGGTAAACGGAAAAAACCAAAGAAAGCAAAGACAGTGGGAAAAGCTACTTCCCCGGAAGAAAGTAGCAACCCAAATAACAATAACTAATGGAGTTCCTCTTTTGGAACATCAGAGGGATGAATGCCCTCTACAAGCAAGTGGAAGTCCTTAATATTCTTAATTCGAACAAATATTCCCTTATTGGGATTCTTGAGAATAAGCTTTCTTATCTCTCGGTAGAAAGTTTTATTAATAAAATTGACAAAAAATGGAGATTTTCCCACAATATTTCCGAAGAACAAAGAAGTCGCATCCTTATCTTTTGGGACTCGATGATTTGGACTAACATTATAATTCATACCAGTGAGCAATATATTACAAGCATGCTTTACAATGCTAGTAGTGTCAACCTTATGTGCACAATTGTGTATGCCTTTAACGAGGAGGAGAAGCGTAAACCACTATGGGATTATATAATAGACCAATCCAAATATGTCAATCTCCCGTGGCTAGTGGCAGGAGATTTCAACTCTATTCTTTACAGAGGCGATAGAATGAATAATGGATCCAAAAATTCAGTTGGGGATAATAACTTCATTGATTGCATCACCTTATCACAACTTGTGGAACCTTCTTTCACAGGTAATTTTTTTACTTGGCGAGGAGGTAACTCCTTTTCAGTTTATAGTAAGATTGATCGTGTGTTTGTTAATTCTATTTGGCTTAATAAATTTGATAAATTTGGCATTTGTTTTGGTAACCATTCACTGAGTGACCACACACAAATTTTAATTAATCTCCATATGAATAACATGAGAAAGAGGAAGATACCTTTCAAATACAAAAATTCTTGGAATGAATATGATGATTATCACCAAGCTATCCAAGAACCTCTTGAAAACAGCAACACTGGCAATCCTCTATTCAAGCTGATTTGCAAGCTGAAAGCATTGAAAAATAAATTGAAGAAATGGTCAAGCAATTTAACTAATGTGACAGTAAAGATTAATAGGCTGAAAGATTAAAACAACAACATATACAATCAATTAATCAACAATCCTCTTGATGAAAGTCTATTGTTTTCTTACTCCAATAACTACGATTGTCTGCACAAGTTGATGAGGAAAGTTGCTATAGACAACGATCAAAAAATGAAAATCAATTGGCTCACTAAAGGGGATAGGCCTACGGAGTTCTTCTACAGAAAAATTTCTGAATGTAAACTCAATAGAAAAATCAACTTTACTGTCAATAGTGAAGGAAAGTGGGTCTCAACATCAGAAACTATAGCAGAAGAAGCAATTTGCTACTTCTCAGATCTATTTCATTTGCCACAAGCAGTAAATCAATTTCCCAACATTACTTGTAAGAAAATCTTAACAGAAAATGCTAGAACCAATTTATGCAGTCCTTTTCAACTGGAAGAAATTAGAGAGGCAGTCTTTCAGATTAATGAAAACAGCTCTCCCAGTCCGGATGGTTTCAACTCTAAATTTTACAAAGTTCATTGGGATAGCATTAAAATGGATATCTGGGAAGCCATGAATGGTATTCTACAATCTGGCAAAATCATCAAAGAAATTAATCGTACTTTCATATGTCTAATTCCTAAAATTCCAGATGCTACTACCATATCAGAATTTCGACCTATCTCATTATGCAATGTCACGTACAAAATTCTAGCCAATCTTCTTTGTAATCGAATGAAAGTATACATGAATGACCTAATTTCATATAATCAAAATGCTTTCATCCCAAATAGATCTATCTCAGAAAATTCTCTTCTAGCTTATGAGATGGTGAGAAGTTTTAACAGGAAAAATTCAAATAATGTTTGTATGAAAATTGATTTACATAAAGCTTATGACAAAATCAATAGAGAATTTATTCATCATATGTTGATTTCCATGGGATTTCCACTATCCTTTACCAACCTCATATATGAGTGCATATCCACACCATCATTTTCTATTTTAATAGAAGGTACCCCTTATGGTCTTATAAATAGCTCGAGAGGACTCAGACAAGGGGACCCACTATCACCATATTTATTTGCTATTGCTATGGAATTCTTGTCTCTAAACATGGAGCTAGAGTTCCTTAAAGGAAATCTCAGCCCTATTTATCAAGTGGAGCCCATTATTACTCATTTATTGTATGCTGATGATATTCTCATTTTGGCAAAGGCTACTACTAACAATGCAGAAACCATCCAACATATTCTGCAGTGTGTGACAAACTTCACAGGTCTCGAATTGAACTCAGGAAAAAAGCAGTTTATTTTACAGTAAAGGGGCTAAATGTAAGCAAAAAATAGTGGACATAACAAAAATCAAACCAGATAACCTGCCTATCAAATATCTGGGAATTCCTTTATCTAATAATGCTTTGAAAGCTAGAGACTTTGGCTTGCTCATTGATAAAATTAACAAAAAATTCAACAACTGGCATAACAGATTTCTTAATATTAGTGGGAGGGTAGAACTCATAAAAACTGTTATCCACCCTATGTTACATTTCTGGCTACAAATTGCTCAAATTCCTGCATCTATTATACAAAAAATCAATTCCCTGTGTGCAAATTTCTTGTGGAAATCAAAATCTCATAAAATGTGCTGGGATGAGGTATGCAAAACCAAAAATGAAGGGGGTCTAGGAATCAGGAAAATTGAAGACATAGCAAAATCTATTGCTGCAAAGTTGCTATGGAATTATATTAATGGAGACTCCTTATGGGCACAGTGGATGCACAACAAATATGGGAACAAAGGAAATTTCTGGGTAACCAGAATAGATAACAATGCATCACATACATGGAAGACTATACTGCATGCTAGACAATGGTGCAAGGGGAATATTGACAGAAAAATTGTCAATGGTGAGAACACTGACATTTGGTTTGACCCTTGGATTCAGGGCTCCAACCTTATTGACTCTTATGGGTGGAATACTATGAGAACCATGGATGGCTGCTACAAATCTGTTTCAAGGCTTTTAGCTAATCATAGATGGAAAAATAGACTCAATTTCATCCCTATAAACTCACATGCAGAGATTAGAAAAATTCACATTCATCAAGACATGAATCATGACTTCTGGTGGTGGCTGCCCACCGATCAAGGCCAGTTCTCCTTAAAATATGCATGGAGCATATTCAGAACCAAACATATGGAATTCGACTGGTCTACTGTTGTATGGGATAAGAGTTGTACCCCTAAAATGTCTACATGTGCTATGCTGGCCATTAGAGACAGGTTGCAGACAATGTACAAAATCAGTAAGTGGCTCCCCAATATAGATCAAAAATGTGTGCTTTGTGCTAATCAAATTGAAGATAAACATCATTTTTTTCTTCAATGCTCCTACTCGAGGCAAGTTCTGGATGCACTTTTGCCTAAGCTTAACATAAAGCTAGATACGAACTACGACATCAATTGCTTACTGAACTCGATTTTACAAGCTCAGAATAAAATGAAATCACCGATAAAAAGCATTCTTAGCATATTCTTTACTACTATCATTCGGAACATCTGGGGTGAACGTAATAACCGTGTTTTTAAAGGTCTTGAACAACCGTTCAAATTAAGAACCAACCAAATAATTATCGAAAGCAAGCATCTTTTACAAGTGATATTTCAAGGTTATTCACTAAACGAAGAAGAGAAACTTATCATTTCGAAGTTAGAACCAGAATTAGACTTCAAGATTGTTTTCGCCCTCCCTGATTCCGGTCCTCTGCTGGCTTTCATCAGCATCTAGCTCTAGTAGATGCTTATTGTTATCGGTCTCCGGAACTGGCCGTAGGCAATTTGATTTAGATCTGGTCATGGAAGCAGTTGGGTCTTTCTCTCCCTTCGTTTTTGCATGAGAGAAGATTCTAGCCGACATCTTTTTCCCCCCTTTTTATTTAGGTCTATTGTGGCTTTTGGTTTCGTTGTGATATTTCTTGTGCAAGCTATACGTACGGATGGTTTTGAGTACCTATTAACTCGTTTCTACTCCTCCATCTGTTTGATAGCTTGATACAGAATTTGCTTGTTGTACTGTTAATATACGGAAATGATATGTACTCTTTTTCCTTCTCCAACGCACCCATTTAGGTTAGGGGGGTTGAAAGGTTTTAACGAGGCATATCATGAAAGTATATGCTATTTTGTTAATAAAGTACCTTTCTTTCAAAAAAAAATGTATTTTTAGTTTAAAAGTGCTTCTTTACCCTAATATCAAGTTGCTATTGTATTAATAGATATACATCATGCTAATTTTATGTTTAGCATCTCATTTGATATATTTGCAGATTACATTTGTGGTGTTACCTTAAATGCAGATTAGATTCTATTGCTAACTTTTTTGTCCCTTTGGCATAGACTGTAAAGTAATAATTTGAAGCAGCGGCACCAAATCTTCATGCTCATGGTACTAATATATGTCTATGTTCACTACAATTCAACTTGCATTTAAATTATGCATGTATTACTACAGTCTATATATCAAAGACTGTTTTTCAATCTGATTTGTGATTCACGAAATAAATTTTAAAACTTAATTGTCGATCCGACGACGAGTTACCATTATTAAATTTGTACTTGGAAATCGATTAATCCAGGCAAATGTCTTCAACATTCATCTTTGTAAGTTAGATCTGTTGAAATGGATTTTTGAAAGTGCTTTGTTGGTTTCGCCCATTCTTATCACATGTAATCAACAACGCTATCCAGTTTACTTTCAAACCCTAACTCATACGTATGATGTAAATTAAGTAATATTACTCACAATTATTTTTTGCTCTGTCAGCACTTTCAATGGATGCTGATTACAGAATCTATTTGGTAACCATGCTAATTTTTTACCGTAAATTTGTTTCATGTTTGTTATAGGTCTCCATGTTAAACTGCAAGTATTTGTAATTGACTACTCCCACATCAGATGCATTATTTCATCTTAACTAGCATAATTTTATACTCAACTGAACGACTCATTTTGTTTTACAGTAAAATTTATGAATTATTTTATTTTGCTGAAACAAACTATCCTTTTAGGGTATTCATTGCACAGCGAACATAAGGTATGTGTTTGGTAAGCAATGAGTTTTAATTTCAGTTTTTGAGGAAGATTACATTTATAAGGATGAAGTATATGAAACTTGGAAAAAAGGCAGGCACGTTTTATATTGTCAAGCAACCAAGTATGTTAATTTAATCCATTCTAATTATATATTTTGTCAATAGTATATGACTTTTTTTCATTATCCTGACTTATAAATGGAGAATTTTTTGGCTAACCTGATGAACAATAAGTCAAGACAAATTTACCACCAAGAATTATAAGTAGGAATTATATGGTGTTCAATAATCTAAATATATTTTGATGACTTAATTTTAAAGAAGAAGCGTACATTTATGCATCTTCTTGGCCTAATGGTAGATATTCGACGCCTATGGCAATAGGTAGCAGTTGCTATATTTTTTTTGTATTTTCTTCTATTAAAATACAAAATTTACTTCGTTTTACCATTCACATAAATTAACATAAATTTTCACATGATAAACATACTAGAACTTTTTTTTATCAATCTTTTCTCTTTCGTAATGCATATAACAAATTCTAAATTCAAATCATCTGATTTAGCCATTAAACTTAATGTGATCTCCCAGTTGATGTGCAAATTATTCACAAAAAATTAAAAACTTCAAAGAGGTAATATAATAATAGTAAATGAAAGAATCTAGGTGGTAGGATCGTATAATATGGAATAGTGGAATGGTATAGGTAAATAGCAGTAAGCAATAAGTAAAGTGGACACCAAGACTTTATACTGGTTCGGACCTCTTGTCCTACGTCCAGTCCCTAAGATCCTCTTAGGAATTTTAACTAACAACCCTAACTTAACCCGGAGGAATAGGCTTACAACTTACCCGAACAATCGAACAAAATTTCTTGCCTCAACTACCGAAGAGGACTTCAACTAGGTACAAAGAGTATTTTTTAAACTTATTGTGTTCTTGATAACACTAATGAGTCTAATTGAGTACAACTTTCCTATAATCTAATCCTCAAGAACATGAAATGTGATTTTGAAGATTTAAGAAATATAAATAGCTATGAATCAAAAGAGTATTAAAAATAAATTAGAGATTCAAGCAATTGAAGTGGTTTGTGAATGCTTTTGAAAACTTGAGTAATCTGAAAATATAATAGAGAGATTAAAGCAATTAGAATTGGTGATTTTTCAAATGATAGAAACATGTTTTTATATGTGTAGAAGAGGTGTAACCATTTGCAAAAGGTGCAGGCAAGAGATGCATCCATTTCCATTGGAGAATGGCTGCAACTCTTGGGAAGAAGAAGGTGTCTTTTCAAGAAAAATTCGTAGGTTCAAATTCAGTCGACTGAACAGAGATTTCAGTTGACTGGAACTGTGCATGTTGTAAAATGTGTAACAGTTTCAGTCGACTGAAATATCCTATTCAGTCGACTGAACTGGTAAATTATGCATAATGAACACTTAACTGAAATATGAAGTTGTGTTATGTGTTTTTTGTGTTTGTGTAAGTTTCTTGAGGATAGATTTTAACAATAAAACTAAGACTAAGACCTATATATAATAATTACTCATGATATCCTTGGTCTTCACAGTCCTTCCTTTAGCTTTGCACATTTCTCTTCCTTTTTGTTGAAGCACATTGTCATTGATCAAAATATAGCGTATCAACATTCTCCCCCTTTTTGATTGATGACAAAACCTATGTTTGTAGAGATGTAATTTATGTTTCCTCTCGCTGAATATATGCACTATATTTCCTATAAAACAAAGTTAGTGACCTTTATCCCCCTTTGTCATCGACAAAAAGGAAGTAATATATATAATTGTTAAGAAAAATAATCTCATACAGACATAACCATAGTATGAATTAAAAAAACCACAGAATTTCATAAAAGAAGGCTATTTATACAAGCCTTATCAGAAATGTTTGAGAATAAATAAAGTTTCTGGAAATCAAACTAATAAAAATGATCACTGATCCTTGTCCCAATCATAAGATCCTTCACGTCCTCTCTCTGGTTCTCGAATAACGGGGCCACCGCTTGGTTGTTGAAAAGCACTACTTCCTTGACCACCACTGTTACCACTACTGTTGATGCTTGGATTTTCTTCGCAAGATGTCCATGTGAATGTTGGAGCCGGTCGCTTGCCGCATGAGGTCGAAGCAGAAGTGGAGCTTGTGCATGAGATGGCATCCCATAGCTTGTTGAAGAAACCTTTTATTCTATCAAGTTTGTGATCAACCTTTTTGAGGCAATTATCAAGAATTTATTGATTTCTTGATAGAATTCCTAATGACTGATTTGTAGTATAATCCGGTTGAACAAGACGAATATCATCATCTTGAATATGAGGTTCTTCTTGTTGGGACTGAGGAGATTGGTGAGGTTCTTGATTACGTGCTTCCCATTCGGCTAGACACATGATGCGAGGAGGTCTTTCCGGGAGTTTCATGATGCTTATAGTCCGTTGGTTGATTTGGTGAACCGTTGTAAATTCGGACTCTGGTAGTGGCGAATCAACGTTGAGGAGTAGTCGCATGATATACTCGCCATAGTATATTGTTCTCATTTTTCCATTATTGAATGTAGAAATTCATCAAGAATTAATTGAACCCAATTAACTTTAATATTACCCCAAATGGCATAAAGTGCCCGATAGTTATTTGGGTATACGATTTCATATGAGCCTGTGCGAGGAGTGATGGTACGCATAAGAGCTTTGTGAAGAAGCCTAGCTCTTGGTCGTAAAGAAGTTGATTTGATATCCCGGATATTAATGTTATCATCCAAAAATAGATGATTGATATTGTCCCGAATATGAGGATTAAATTCTATTTCCTCAAGCTTTCTACCAATGTTAGGAGATCCTAGAATATGTGCAATGCAGTCTAGAGAAAACCATACCTTTTTACCGCACACCATACTCCAAACACTATCGTTTGGATTTCATGGAGTTTGGTGTCCAAGATTTAGATTAGCGTAGAACAATTTTAACATAATATGATTAATGGCAAGATCATTGCGTTTAATATCTAGTAGAGATGTCAAACCTGCTTGATCGGTCAAGGCTTGAATGTTGTAAGTTTGAAGACTTTGGAAATCGACGAATGAGTGTTCGAAAATCCTTGAATTCTTCATTTTATTCCATCTAGTGACGGCCACTCCATCATAAAGCCATTGAGCAATTTGAGCATCAATTGGCTCGGAGGATGTTGAAGTAGAAGCTCTTGATCGTTTGGGAGGCATTTTTATGAGAAATTGAAATAAAGAGTTAAGATTGGGAGTTAGGGTTTTAGGAGAAAAGGTGATGAAGCTTGGAGAATGGTAAAAGTAAAAGATAAAGTGACAAAACTGATAGGTAAAAAGAGAAAAGTAATCCGGGAAACGACGTTCAGTCGACTGAATTGTCTGTTCAATCGACTGAAAAGGTACTCGAAAATTTTTTGGGTAAGATTTAATCGACTGAACAGAGTTTTTAGTCGACTGAATTCGTGAATGGGGAGTTTCTGTGTAAAATTCAGCTGACTGAGCAGAAATTTGTAGTCAACTGAACTTTTGGCTGAAAGTTTCTGTGTTAATTTCAGTTGACTGAGCAGAAAAATTCAATAGACTGAATTTTGCATTTTCTAGTTTTACGTTGAAAATATATGTAAATGTTTTATTTAATGAAATTTTTACAATTGTATAATAATATTACAATACAACATCATCCTTTAAAAAAAAAAAAATCTTGGGAGTTGGAGTCTTGGGGGACGTAGTCTTCTTCTTTTGTGTTGTATATCATTCATTCACCATATAGTTTTTGTCCCATGAATTTGGACTATAGTGATGTCTTTGAGGCGAGACCCAAGGATGTATTGGGTCGTTTGATGTACGATATGACGAAGATGGATCATACGGATTAATTGGTCATGGTAAAGGTTCACTCACATCCTTTTTATTCGAGCTACAAAACTTCAAACCAATTTGTTCAAGAAAGCTTAAGCGTTTAGCCTTTACTTTCTGTTCAAAATACAATTCTCGTTGAAGGTCTAGTTGTTACTGTTGATAATGATGAATTTCATCGATCTTTTTCTTCGTGTCGGGAGAAATAAATAGCGAACATTTGTCCTTCTCGAAATCCGGTGTATGCCCGGTTTGGTAATTTTCCCATTTATACACAGGCTCGTGTGTTGGTGTTGGCATAGGAAGTTGAGGTGAATCAGCTGAGCTATCGGTTGAAAAAGTTATGATGATGGGAGAGTTTGATTTGTTGGATGACATTTTTCTACAGAGATTGATCGTTTTGAAAAAGAATTTGTATTTTGTTTAAAATTTTAACATGTATATATAGGTTTGGAGTTATATAAACAAAATGTGGTGTAAAATCATTAAAGATTTAGAACCAGAAATTAAATTAATGGTTAATAATTTGCTTTGAAATGGATGGTTATGTTTTAGTGTATGAAATATTAGCTAATTCAAATGTATAAATGATTAAGTTTTTCAAACCTATAGTTATGTAAAAAATAATGTATGCCTTTTAAATGAAGTGAATTAAAGTAAGAGATATGTTACTAATGTATTAGGTTTCTTGCCATTATAATTCTTGTTATTAAATATCCTTGAAAGAAATTATTCCTAATTCTTGTCGTAATTGTATGAATGAGTTTTCTAGTGATGGTTTAGTAAATATATCGGCAATTAGATTTTTGGTAGAAATATATTCTAAATTGATAATTCCTTTTTCGATATTATCACGTAAAAAATGGTGACGAATATCAATATGTTTTGTACGAGAGTGATTTACTGGATTTTTTAGATAAATTTATTGTACTTGTATTATCACAATATAGCGTAGAGTTTGTTAAATTTATATTAAAATCTTTAAGTGTTTGTTGCATATATATGACTTGGGTACTAGCTAATGGGCATATATATATTCCGCTTCACAGGTTAAAAGTGAGACACAATTTTGTTTCTTACTAAACCAAGATACATGTGATTTTCCAATGAAATGGTACGTACCACTTGTACCTTTTCTATCTATTTGAGATCCATCAAAATCAGCATCACTAAATGAAACTAACTCGAATGGACAATCTTTTGGATAGAAAAGTCCAAAATCTTTAGTATTATTAAGATATCGCATAATTCGTTTTACCGCTCTTAAATGTGATTCTTTTGGATTAGCTTGAAAACGTGCAGATAAACACACACTCATCATTATGTCTGGTCTATTAGCGGTTAAGTAAAGTAAAGAGCCTATCATACTTCTAAACAATTTTTGGTCTACACTTTTTCCATTTTCATCTCGATTGGGATGAGTTGTGGTACTCATAGGAGTAGGTTTACCAGAAGTGTTTTCCATTCCAAAGCGTATAATTAGATTAGCGCAATATTTTTCTTTGTTTGAGAAAATTCCGTTTGTTAATTGTTTAATTTGAAAACCGAGAAAGTAAGATAATTCTCCCGTATGTGACATTTCGAACTCTTTAGTCATTATATTTGAAAATTCTTTACACAATTTTTCATTAGTTGAACCAAATATAATGTCATCTACATATATTTGAATTATTAAAATATCTTTAGTAGTGTTTTTAATGAATAAATTTTGATCTACTTTTGCAATTTGAAATCCCGAATCTAGTAGATAGCTCTTAAGTCTCTCATACCAAGCACGAGGTGCTTGTTTAAGACCATATAAGGCTTTCTTTAATTTATATACATGATCCGGATATTTTTCATGAGTGAATAAAGGGGGTTGTTCTACATATACATTTTTTTTTATAAAACCATTTAGAAAAGCACTTTTAGCATCCATTTGATAAAGTTTAAAATTGTGAAAACAAGCGTAAGCTAATAGAATACGTATTGCTTCTAATCTTGTAACAGGAGCAAATATTTCTTCAAAGTCGATACCTTCCTCTTGATTATATCCTTGTGCTACTAGTCTAGCTTTATTTCTAGTTATATTTCCTCGTTTATCTACTTTATTTTTGTAGACCCATTTAGTTCCTATAACCGATTGATTAATAGGTCGGGGAACTAATTCCCAAACATCGTTACGTTCAAATTGATTTAATTCTTCTTGCATAGAAACAATCCAGTAGTCATCTGTTGATGCTTCTTTAGGATTTTTAGGTTCTATTGTTGAAATAAAGGCAACATGTCCCATTTGGTTTAGCTGACTTCTTGTTTGAACTAGTGAGTCAATTTCTCCAATTATATTTTGTGTAGGATGATCTCGTAGAGTTCTAGGAGGAGATCTAATTTGATTTTTATTGATTTGTTTAATATTTTCATTATTTTCAAAACTTATATTTTCTGTGTTAGATATAATTTCTTCATCATCTTTGATGATTGTATGTTTATTAAAGTTTTCATCAAAAGATACATGTAAAGTTTCTTCTATTACATTTGTTCGTTTATTAAAAACACGATATGCCTTACTTCGTTCTGAGTAACCTACAAAAATACCATGGTCAGCTTTTGAATCGAATTTTCCAAGTTGGTCTTTTGTGTTAAGAATAAAACATTTTGATCCAAAGATTTTTAAGTACGAAATATTAGGTTTTCTTCCATTAAAAAGTTCATATGACGTGTTTTTAGTTAAAGGTCTTATGGAAATATTATTTAATACATTACACGCAATTGCTACAGCTTCTTCCCTAAAATGCTTTAGTAATGTACTTCCATTTAATAACGTTCTTGCGCATTCTTGAAGAGTTCTATTTTTCCTTTCTACAACTCCATTTTGTTGTGGAGTTTTAGGAAATGAAAAATTATGATTTATTCCTTTCTTTTTACAAAATAATTCAAATGATTCATTTTCAAATTCGCCTCCATGATCACTGCTTATATTTTTGACTTTTAAATTCTTAATATTTTGAATTCTTTTGACAAATTTTTTGAAATATTCAAAAGTACCAGTTTTATTTTTCGTAAATATCGTCCATGTATATCTTGAGAAATCATCAACTATTACAAAAACATATCGATTATGATTAATAGATTGAACCTGTGTTGGTCCGAATAAATCCATATGTAATAACTCTAATGGTTGTAAAGTTGAAATGACTTTCTTCGATTTAAAAGATGATTTAGTTAATTTACCTAGTTGACAATCATCACAAATATTATTTATTTTAAAATTTATTTTTGGTAAGCCTTTGACTAATTCATTTTTTGAAAGTTATTGAATAGTCTTAAAATTAATATGACAAAATCTTTTGTACCATAACCAAGGATTATTATCTTTGACCACTAAACACATATCTTTATTATTATTAATTTTCATGTTTAAAACATAAATATTTCTATCTCTTTTTCCTTCAAAAATAAGATTTTTATTTTGATCAAATATGCAACATTTATTTCCAAAAAGAGTTATTTTAAAACCTTTGTCGCATTGTTGACTTATGCTTAATAAGTTATGTTTTAAGTTTTCAACTAAACGAAACATTTGTAATAATGGGTAAATTTGATATACCGTAGTTGCACACATCTCTTTTGCCAATGATGAAGCCTTTTGAGTCATCTCCGAAGGTAACAGAGCCACCATGAAAGTATGAAATATTTGTATGCATTTCTTTGTCTCCGGTCATGTGTTTTGAGCAACCACTATCCAAAATCCATTTTCTTTTCTTGAGTGGGACCTCAAATTCTTGAGCCATAAAGCATACATTTGCTTGTTCATTGTCGCTATCACTATCACTTTCGGATGAAGATGAATCTGAGTCATCCCATGTTACAGAAAATGCCTTCTTTTTGAATTTATCCTTCTTATTTTTGTTGTTGAAGATTTTTTGATTTTCCTTCTTTTGTTCTGGACAATCCTTGTGCATGTGTCCTTTCTTGTGACAATTGAAGCATTCTATATTTGAAGATGAAGGTTTGTTCAAGAAATTCTTTTTGAAACCGTTTTTATTTCCTTTTCTATATTTTAAGAACTTCTTGAAATTTTTGGCAATAAATGCTAAATCCTCATCTTCAGACTCCGATTCTTCCTTTTCTGCGTGAAAAGCCACATTTTTTCTTTCCTGTGCTTGGTCTTTCTTAGCTTGCATGTTAACTTCATAAGACATAAGGTTTCCAATTAATTCTTCTGGCTTCATTGTAGACAGATCATTTGCTTCCTCGATTGCTAATACTTTTCTCTCCCATTCATCAGTGACTGAATTTAGGACCTTGGATACAATATCAAAATCCGTAAATTTGTCTCCTAATCCTATTAAGGCATGATGAATGTCTTGAAATCTCGAGTACATGTCATTGATAGATTCATTTTGTCGCATTCTAAAGTTTTGGAACTGGTTCTTTAACATGGAAATCTTTGTTTGTTCCACCTTGTTTGTGCCTTCGTGTATGGTTCTAAGTGTATCCCATATCTGATGTGCAGTAGTACAAATGCTAACACGATTGAACTCATTTCTATCCAAAGCGCAAAATAGCATATTCATAGCTTTGGCATTTGCACTGGCTTCATTCTTCTGAGTTTGTGTCCATGCAGGATAATCAGTTGTGGGTACAATGAACTCTACTTGAGTTGCATTCCAGGCTTCAAAGTTTGTTGCTTGCATATAAATCATCATCCTTATAGCCAAATAATTATAGTTTAGTCCATTGAATAGAGGAGGTCTTTGGGTAGATTGTCCTTCTGCAAATGTAGAGCTATAGGCAGTTGTTGTACTTGTGCTTGTGTTATTTTCCATATTATCAATATGTCAAATAACAGTGTTATGGTTATAGGACAACCTATGTTCTGATACCAATTGAAAGAAGCTAGGTGGTAGGATCGTATAATATGGAATATTGGAATGGTATAGGTAAATAGCAGTAAGCAATAAGTAAAGTGAACACCAAGACTTTATACTGGTTCCGACCTCTTGTCCTACGTCCAGTCCCTAAGCTCCTCTTAGGAATTTTAACTAACAACCCTCACTTAACCCGGAGGAATAGGTTTACAACTTACCCGAACAACCGAACGGGATTTCTTGCCTCAACTACCGAAGAGGACTTCAACTAGGTACAAAGAGTATTTTTTTTAACTTGTTGTGTTCTTGATAACACTAATGAGTCTAGTTGAGTACAACTTTCCTATAATCTAATCCTCAAGAATATGAAATATGATTTTGAAGATTTAGGAAATATAAATAGCTATGAATCAAAAGAGTATTAAAAATAAACTAGAGATTCAAGCAATTGAAGTGGTTTGTGAATGCTTTTGAAAACTTGAGTAATCTGAAAATATAATAGAGAGATTAAAGCAATTAGAATTGGTGATTTTTCAAATGATAGAAACATGTTTTTATATGTGTAGAAGAGGTGTAACCATTTGCAAAAGGTGCAGGCAAGAGATGCATCCATTTCCATTGGAGAATGGCTGCAACTCTTGGGAAGAAGAAGGTGTCTTTTCAGGAAAAAATCGCAGGTTCAAATTCAGTCGACTGAACAGAGATTTCAGTTGACTGGAACTGTGCATGTTGTAAAATGTGTAACAGGTTCAGTCGACTGAAATATCCTATTCAGTCGACTGAACTGGTAAATTATGCACAATGAACACTTAACTGAAATATGAATGTGTTATGTGTTTTTTGTGTTTGTGTAAGTTTCTTGAGGATAGATTTTAACAATAAAACTAAGACTAAGACCTATATATAATAATTACTCATGATATCCTTGGTCTTCACAGTCCTTCCTTTAGCTTTGCACATTTCTCTTCCTTTTTGTTGAAGCACATTGTCATTGATCAAATATAGCGTATCAACAGTAAATATTGAAGAAAATAAGGAACCTTAGAATATATGTTAATTTCAGCCCAAGTTAAGTGAATAGGAATTAAAATAATATAACCGGATCCCAGAATTCTGACAAAACTAATGAAATGCCAATAAAAGGAGCAACATACATATACAACAGTGGAACCTTTTATCAATAATTTGAAGCATGGAGGTCTTATGACCTACTCTTTAAGAAATTTACTAATAACTAACAAAATATGATCTATTCAGGTATAAAAAAAGTCGATATATTTGGGAAAATAGCACAACTACATGTAAACTCTATTTGATTGAATTGATCATAATAAATATAAAGATGATTAAGATGTCCAAGAGCAACTAAGTTAAACATTATAAAGAGATTGTAATAATATAAAACATTAAACAAAACGAGGAGCTATACAACAAAAATATTTTAACTTTGGAAATTTTGTAGTAACATCATACAGATTTAAAGTGATACAGATCTGAAGTTTGGCTGATTGGTTGGATACATATTTCCAATACTTTCATTCATTCATTTATAGAATTTTTTTAAAATACCATGATGAATTTATTGATCATTATGTCACGACGGGAAGAAAAAGAACAGTTGAGAGAATCAAGTAAGAACTGATTATTTTAGAAGGAATGCTAATTGAACTTCTATTGGCTATTTTATTGTTAATTTTGGGTCAAATAAATCATCTCAACTGTGCTTATGGGTTAATAATTGAAATGTAGAATATTCTCTAATGCGGATGTTTATCAAGGAAAGTTTGATGTCTTTGATGGTTAAAATTTAGATAACTAATAAATATCCATTTTGGACAATACATTGAAGGTCGTGGATAGTTAGAACAAGGCCTTAAGTGAATTAAAGATCCTAAAATTGAAGCATGCATGTCTTGACTCTTGAAATCCTTAAGTTTTCAAGCATGATGCTACAGACCTCACATGTAAGTCATGTATTGCAATTAACAGGCATGGCTTATGGAAAACATTGACTATTAAATTCCATATCCCCATCGGGATTCTTTTTGTAGAGATACATTCATGTATTGCACATGGGTTGTTACAAATATATACCTTCATACTTAAATATTGCCTTTATTTGTAGATGTGAGACATATGTAGGATATAAAAAATTACCTTCATAACAATCAGTACGATTCAAAACAATCAACGTTTCATTATATTATATCAAAATATTACATATAACATGCACATCCCGGTTTTAGATTTAACCCTAGCTATTAAACTATAAATCTGTAAACACTATTGATCTTTGTTCTATTTTTCCTTCTTCATGTGCACTTACTGTGCTATAAGTTCTTTGACGTACGACGAGACTATCTATATGTTGGCTCTGTTCTATTTTTTTATGTAGTTTACCTAAATTTAAAGCCATATCTATTGCACCATATCTATTGCTAGGATACGTAAATTATTTTTTGCAGTACTCATCTTTTTTAGCGTCAAAAAAGTATTTATAGAGTATGAACTATTAAGTGTGATCTAGTTGACCATTGAAAAAAACCATTTACAATCTTATATGCGATGTCCTTAAATTAAATATAGGGTTCATTAGGCACATTGAGTTTGAACTATGCATCTGTTTGATTTCAGCTAAATTGCATCTATTTTACTTGGATAGTTATGTTTGTATGTGACATATTGTTTGAAACTGTAATTATAGATTTATATTATTCTATTTCAAGGTCAAGTAACATGCAAACTAGTAGGGTAAAGAACAAAATCATATGTATGTTTGAATGATTTATTTTCTCTTGCAAGGAAGCATAGAGAACCGAGAGCTATGTTTCTATTATAAGTCTCCAAATTATTACAATGGATTTATCATCTTCAGACCATTTTGTTTGCTTTGATATATCATTCTCAATATTATCGAATATACTAGATTATCATTCAACTATTTAGTGTGAATGGATTTTTTGACAACCTTCTGCATACTCCAAAAAAAACTAAATTGGATTAGTTTCCAAAATAAAAAACTAAACTGCTGATGTTTCATTCTTGCAATGGCCTCCATCACAGTAGAACTGAATGCTAATATGTTCCTACCACTTTGAGTTCAAGATTATATGCATAACGATTATTTGTAGTACCAATAATGATCCCTAGTGTAACGACCTGATATTTTCAACCATTCGCATCCAAACATGCCGGAATTGAATTGCTCAAAATACCAGATTGTAAGTTTATATTTGGCAAAACTCAGCATATACAGTAAATAAATAATCACAGATCACAGACACAGAGTAATAAATGCAGCGGAAACAAAAGATAGTAGTTCATGAAGCTACTATATACATAACAGAGTTAAATATGTTACGACAGAAGTCTCGAATACAATAGTCAAATACAAGAATCAGAATATATCACTAGAATCAACTGAATATCTAAAAGCTGGATAGATAGCCGGATCTCCAAGTGAAGCTCCAACTCCAAAGGTGAGTCCTGAATACTGGTACACTCAGTCTGACCCGAGCGTAAAGCAAAATACAAAACACTCGAGTCAGGATTAACATTCTTGTATCAATAAATCCAACTCAAGTGAAATAACAACTGAAATACAAGTAACTTAAAGGATGTTGGGTGTAACGACCCAATTTTTCGACGCCCGAAAGTCGACATCGATACGTCCACTGTATCCAATGCCGCACAGTCTAATGCCGGAAAACCGAACCGTTAGGATTTAAGAAGAAGAAGATAGAAGAAGAAAATAGAACAATAAAAGAATCTCGCATATCGCAGCGGAACAAATATAATGGATAAATGAATATCTTTAAAACAAAGAACTATATCAGTTATTACATTACATCACATTACATTATCAGAGTGTTACAACAACAAACAACGGAAAAGAATATAACATATACTAGTGATACGCTTGGCCATCCAGCTTGCTTCTGATCTCCACGGCATCTCTTTTTCGACTTCGCTCCAGAATAATGTTAACCTGATTCTAGGCCGCCCGTATGGAAAATTGTGGGCACCCAGAGTTTAGAAAGGGAACAACAAACTCCAGGTCAGTCATAGGACTGGTGTGAGATGTTAAAAATAGTTATTTCCACAAAGAAAGGAAAAGAAATCCGCTATGCTTTTTGGAAAATGAAACTACCATAAGGCCTCCTGCTACACACACAATACAAACGTAGAATTGGAGGAGATTTCTCCTTATGATAGTCAAACATGCTTAATACGCAAAATATTTTTAATATTATCATTAGTGCAGAAAACATTTCGAAAGTATAATATTAATCTTAGCCAGCATATAACCATTATTGTATGCCTACTATAGCTACCATGTTCGATAGCAGGTTACCGCCACATTCCATTGCAGGTTATACAACTAAAACCGTACAGGGCGCGTATTGTTTTTTGGATTTCCAACAAATGGTCAAGCTAAGGAACTTCCTATTGCCATATGGGCACGCCTCTGGATGGATGCCCCGAGAACCTAATCGGATCTTCCAACACAAGGCCGGCTTACCTCTGTAACTAGGTAACTACTACTCAAGTATGCCATCCCCCATCGTTTGCGACCTTTATCCGAGGATCCTCAACCACAAAGCAACAACAACAAAGTATAATAAATTTGCAGCAACAACATAGGTAAAATATTTGGGCTCCATACCATGATACTACCCATTTCCAGAAGGAAATGACATACCCTAAAGGGTGCGACCCTCACAACCTTGCCGTATCTTTCTTGTTTTGAGCATTTCCGGGGTGTGAGGTCCGACTAAGTCTCGTCCACAAAGCTACACTTTTCACGAAGTCATGCTTCGATCAACAAATGATCTGCAGTACTTCGTATGCCACATTACCAATTTGGAAATGTATCATTAGTAACCATTAACTACATAACCTATGAGCTCGTACGTCTCAGAGAAGGGTGTTAAGCTAAAAGAATAAATCCTCCACCACCAACAGAAATGTATTTGATAGAAACCAGCTTTATATCTCAAGGTGTAATGTCAAAAACACATCCATACAAGTCCGTTCCGGGATTTAACGAAACCGAAGGAACTTCAAAGAAGCCCTTGCAATCCAGATATTTACTAATCACGTCCGGAATCCCCATCACAAATGGTGATAAAATCTCTATACCGGAGCAACCCGGTGCAGAGACATTCGACAGGTAATCCCTTCACATTCGAAAATATCCGGTCTTCAACATCATCTTCAAATGCAATCTCATTTCATCGTATCATTACTCGGAATGGGTTTTATGACACAAAGTCCTCTCTCGGCTAATTCGAATAATGAGCGCTTATTTTTAAAAATAAGTGTTCAATCAGATTTCAAACAAATCATAACAAATTTCCACTTTGATCTTTTGAATAAAAGATCCATCACAATCACAAAGGTTCGACGTGGTTTTCGGATATCCACTTGGAATCCGACCCCCGGTCGCATCGAAATTCAAATGTTGTTTAAAGGCAAATATTGATAGTCGGTTATTTAACTATTAATCAACAATTACGAGATTTAAATAATTTTCCCCAATTACTTATTTTCAAAATATCTTCACAAGATATATTTCACCCTTCAACCATTTAAAAACAAATTTCAAATTACTTTCCACATTTCAATACTTTGAAAACAAATTTCAAATCACTTTTCCTTATGCAGAATACATTTCCAAATATTTATTTATTTCCACTGAAAATCTGCCGAGTTCAAATGCTTTAAAATAATTAAAATTACTTATCCAAACGTATATAATTGGAACATTCAGAATAAAAACTATTTTAAAACACTTTATTTAAAACATTAGTTATGAAGATACTATATTAAAATCTCATATAAAAATTCAAGTCTAAACTAATTTTAAAGTAAAATTAGTAGATAGGATATAACTATTTAAATATCCACTTTCTAAAACAAATATTAATTAAAACTTTAAATAATCACTTCTATAATAAATTAAAATAAATCTTTGCTTTAAAGATTTTCAAAATAACCCAAGTAAATAATTTCTCCAAAATAATCTTTCCTTAAAACCATCTTCACAACTTCAATTTCATATTTATGGACTATATTGAAAACATACTCGGCTTTCCAGGGAAAGTACACCTTCCATTCTAAAATGGTTCATTTAAATCAATTTATAAATCCTTCTGGATTTACTTTAAATTTACATTCCAAATCCGTAAATTCCTTTTTACACTTTTAAAAATAAGATAATATTTATTTTCAAAACAAATTTCCATTCCTTTTATAAAATTCCCATTATGAATTTAAATTCCCAAATATCCCCTGATATATGATTTTTAAATCGATTTCAAAAATCGTATACAAACACCAAATTAATTTCCAATTTGATTTTCAAATTTTATTTTTAAACACCAAATCAAATTCCAAATTGATTTCCCAAATATTTATTTTAAAACACCAAATCAATTTTTTTTAATTTGATTACAAATTTATTGCCTTTAAAAATAAATTCCTTTATCTCTTTCAAAACTATTTAAAAATCGAATTTTAAATAAATCCTTCAACTTTAAACAATATTACTAAGAAATACTTTATTTAATCTTTTCCATATTTTGCAATTTATTCAATAGGATTTCACTTTATATTTTCTACTTAAATTTAAAAATCCAATTTTATTTATTTCTGGTATGTTAAGATACCAAAAATATATTCGGCTAAATTTTAGCCTACAATGATTTCGGTTACAACATAATCACACAGAGATTATCAACACATAACATATGAAACAAATTCAATATTTGAGGAATCCAGTTGGATCCCTTCAACCTGTTTCCCTGCATCCACAGACATTAGCACAACAATTAAATTCCAATTCCAATTCGAGGTGGAATATCGCGGTATATGGGATTTTATATAATATCATCGCTATTATACGGCGCATAGGGTCTTTTTAAATCCAACAAATAACAACCATCATTCAAGCACACAATCAACAATTTTAAATCTATTTATTTAAAATTAACCAAACATCAATTTTTTTGAGTGAGAAGTTCTCACCTTCGCCTATGCATGCAAATTCATTTCCGTTCCAGCTTGTTGTCACGATTTCTAGACCTTGTATAAACAGTTATATAAAATTTCATTAATGTTCGAACAAATCGAATAATCCATTACCGTTTAATAGTTAAATCAACTGATAGTTTTATTTAAACCAATTTCTAGATTTAAAACTAAATTTTCTTTTTCAATAATTTTTTGGTAACCAAATAATTATATTAATTAATTAAATTAATTATTTACCTTCAAACATTTTTAATATCCCCATATATATTTTCCAAAGTCTTATCTAAAATTGTATATAGGGTTTACTTTCCTTTATATATATACATAAAAAGAACAGAGCTGCCTTTTTATTTTTATCTTTCAAAGTCAACATTTTTCTCTTTTAAAAATCTGTATATGTATGTGTGTGTGTGTGTGTGTGTGTGTGTGTGTGTGTGTATATATATAATTTTATATTCATATATGGAAAATCTCTAGATTTAAATTAAACTTGAAATTATCAAAAATCTAAGAACTCTTGTACCTCTCCTGCTCCAAACCCTAAACCTCGATCTCGCGACATTGCCTCGTCGCCAGATGTCCCTCCACCCAAAATCGATGTCGATTGCCTTTCCCTAACTATCATCGCGAGCCCAAAACCGCCGCGGCCACCCAAGCCATGCTCTAATGCTTCGACCCAATAGACTCGTGAAACATCCCTAGGTTTCAACTTCGACTAAATCCACCGAGAACCACCACGAGCCTCCTGAGTTCGTGCCGCCTCGTTGCCATCACGATGCCCCAAATCGACGTCTTCGCCACCGACTGGCCTTGCCTCGATCAAAACGATTTCGCCCCAAAATCGAGCGCGTGCCGGCTCTGATTTGAGCCTTGCGATTCGATTAACAGAGAGGAAGAAAGGAATCGATAGATTGAGAGGAGGGAGGGCTCGAGCGAACGAGATTTCGCTCTGCCATTCTTTATGATTTTGAACGAGAGGAAGGGGCGGCCATGATTTTTATTTTTATCTTGAACTAGTTACTTGCTGCGATAAAATGATCGGCCCCATCGTTATTTCTTCTTATTTGGTGAAGTTTTTAAAAGAGGGAACACGATTTGATTTTTGCGTGTTGGGGAAATAAGTTACAGTGACAGGGAAAAGTTGTGATGGGAAAGGAAGGCAGCCGTTGGAAAATATTTGACCAGTCAACCATACATAATTTATAAATTTCAAATTTTAAATTCAAATGCAACTTAAAATTTCAAACTCCTATCGAGGCATGCCGCTAGGCGTTTATAATGTTATACCTCTATTTCAAACGCATTGGAAAAGGTTTCGAGTCCTAAATCGATCGTATGGAAAAGATAGCATTTTGGATTGAGTTATTATATTAAGTTTTCGATATAGATTCAGCGCGTGTATATGTCGTACGCTCACACAACAACTCCAAACGCTACGAAAATTGAAATCCTATAATAAAACAATATTACAGATCCAATGGAACGGGTTTCGTTGAATTCCGAGACTGTGCCTCGGAAGGCTATTTTTTAAAATATCGATTTAAACGATATAATTTCAAAACTAAACAAAACATTTTCAAATTAAATTCTGAAGCTTCCATTATCCTTAGTATTATCAATATAAATTTTCTAAGCCTTTAAAAATATTTTTAAACAGCTTGAAACTAAAGATTCAAATTTTTATCCAACTTCAATAAATTAAATTCAATAATTAAATTGCCAAAATCATAGTTAATTTTTGAAAATCAAGTTAAACTAACTTTCAAATGTTTAAAATCAATTAAATATTTCGATTTCAAATTTTAAAATTCTGGTTCGTCACTTCCTTCCCCTTTAAAAGAATTTCATCTCGAAATTACCAGTTAAGAAGAATGATCCTTAACTCATTTAGCATTTTCCCAAAACCAAACAGTTTCAACTTTCCAAAACAAATCTTTCTATTAGAGATCCATTATCATTTAAACTAACTTTCCGAAATCTTTCATGGTTCCTAAACAACATTGTTTTCCTAACAATTCAAATTTCAAATTTTCAAAATTTCTCAAAATTTTTCTAATTCCTTAAATTTTCGAAAAGTTTCGCCAACGTCTCCTTTGCGCGGCTAGCTCGGTACAACTACAAAATGGCACCACGGCACCCAAATTTCAAAAGAAAACAAAAGGCCAAGAGGCTGGACAGTAAAATCATCAAATTTCCATGCTTAAATTTAAATACATACCTTTTTTCGAGGAATTTAAATTATCTTCGGAATCAAAATCCAATTTATCCTTTGTCTTTAACACACCTGTATATCCTGATATCCATAATGTCTAATTTCAACATTCAAAAATCATTTTTGCACATTTCTTTACAAAAGTTTGAATACTTCTTATACCATTTTTACTTCACAATTGAAGTATATATCCATTATCATTCAATTTTGCATTTTCAATTTCATTTAAATTCAATTTACACTTTCAACTCTATTTGGATTTACTTTACCTTCTGATTATTGAATTTTTATCAATTATCTTTTATTCACAACTGATTCGTATCGTTATTTTTAATTAGTTTCATTTACTAATTCATTACAAATTCCAATTCATTTTATCTCCCCCTTTTATTACCTTTAGTTCACTTCAAACTAATTTTGCAATTTCACACAACCCAAATTGGTCTTCAATATTCAATTGCAATTCCAGTTTTATTCTTTTGTTCATTCCCAAACACAATTCAATTCACTATTTTGGTTTATACCCACTTATATTTAAACTGGATTTCCAATTCTATATGAGTTCAATTTACCTTTTATTTATAATTACTGAATTCAACTTATTTCAATTAGTTTTACTTACTAATTTTATTTTAATATTTCACTTTATTTATCACAAATCAAATCCAATTCCAATTCAATTCTATTTGCTTAAAAATTCAAAATGAATTTCAACATTCAGTTCACTTTCATTGACTTGCAATAGTAAATTTATTTATTCATTCACAATTTTATTTTCCACCTTAATAAATTTTATTCCATAACTTTTTCTATTCGATTCCAGAGTCTTTCCAACATTTCAAAAATCATTTTTTTGAAATTAATCCAAATTATCCTTTTGAATTTCCAAAACCAAACCCAGTTTGTAAACAACTTCCATTTAAAATAATTTGGTAGCAATTCCTCTCTTGAAAACTCGAAAATGAACACCGATGATATCGCGATCATCATCGGAATTGTTTTCCAACGACCGAAAAGAGTTTAGAGCTTTTATCCCTTCAAAAATATTTTTCCAAAACCTTTGAAAACTATTTCCAAACTCCAAGGAAATTTAATCCTTTCCAAACTTTAAAATTTTCAAATCCTTTCAAATATTTCTTTGGAATTCTACTTCAAATTACAAATCACATTTACAATTCACAGATTCCATTTGTATGCGAATTAATTTCTTAACTTTTGAGTTACGATTTCAATTTCCTAATCAATGATTAATGATAATAATTTAATATTATCACTTCCTAACAAACAATCAACCATATACTACTATAATAATTTACGGAAAATTATTTCCTTCATATACGAAAATAGTTTGGGTAAAATTGTTTCATTTACCCTAATTTTAAAACAATATCGTGTCGATTTATCTTGTTTAAGAGTTTAGAAACTCCTATCGATACAGTTGGCCAAACTACACCGACCAGAATCTATAAACAATCAACCGATAAGTCAACACAATATAAAACAATTTTATATTCACTAACAAATACGCGCTCATATCTATTATTACACTCAAACTCATTCTAGAGTACTGCTGACTCTATCTCTAATGAGTAACACCCAGCAGAGCCAAGGTTGTCGCTTAACTAAATGCTTTGATACCACAATTATAACGGTCTAGGCTTTTCAACCATCGACAGCGGCCAATCTCGACTGGTAGGCTTTTCAACCATCCCAGCCCCGCTGTGGCATACAATGGTACCCTGCCCTTTCTTTTACAGGTAGCCTTTCAACTGTCACACCATACAGTTAACCAACCCCTTAAAGAGGACGTGTAGGGGTAAGAGTCTCTTGCTCGCCACCAAACAAAAAGCGAGCACCTCCATCACGTTTCACAAAGATAAGCAAGGTCAGTCATGGGACTGGTGTGAGATCTAAAAAACAGTTATTTCCACAAAGAAAGGAAAAGAAATCCGCTATGCTTTTTGGAAAATGAAACTACTATAAGGCCTCCCACCACACACACAATGCAAACGCAGAATTAAAGGAGATTTCTCCTTATGATAGTCAAACATGCTTAATACACAAAATCTTTTTAATATTATCATTAGTGCAAAGTGTAGAAAACATTTCGAAAGTATAATATTAATCTTAGCCAGCTTACAACCATTATTGTATGCCTACTATAGCTACCATGTTCAATAGCATGTTACCGCCACATTCCATGACATGTTATACAACTAAAACCGTACAGGGCACGTATTATTTTTTAGTTTTCCAACAAATGGTCAGGCTAAGGAACTTCCTATTGCCACATGGGTACGCCTATGGATGGATGCCCCGAGAACCTAACCGGATCTCTACCAACACAAGGCCGGGTTACCTATGTAACTAGGTAACTACTACTCAAGTATGCCATCCTCCGGTCGTTTGCAACCTTTATCCGAGGATCCTTAACCACAAAGCAATAACCGCAAAGTATAATAAATTTGCAGCAACAACATAGGCAAAATATCAGGGCTCTATACCATGATACTACCCTTTTCCAGAAGGAAATGACATACCCTAAAGGGGGAGACCCTCATAACCTTGCCGCATCTTTCCAGTTTTGAACATTTCCGGGGTGTGAGGTCCGACGAAGTCTCGTCCACAAAGCTACACTTTTCACAAAGTCATGCTTCGATCAACAAATGATCTGCAGCACTTCATATGCCACATTACCAATTTGGGAATGTATCACTAGTAATCATCAACTACATAACCTCTGAGCTCGTACGTCTCAGAGAAGGGTGTTAAGCTAAAAGAATAAATCCTCCGCCACCAACAGAAATATATTTTATAGAAACCAACTTTACATCTCAAGGTGTAATGTCAAACACACATCCATACAAGTCCGTTCTGGGATCGAACGGAACCGAAGGCACTTCAAAGAAGCCCTTGCAATCCGGATATTCACTAATCACGTCCGGAATCCCCATCACAAAGGATGATAAAATCTCTATACCGAAGCAACCCGATGCAGAGACATTCGACAGGTAATCCTTTCGCTTTCGAAAATACCCGATCTTCAACATCATCTTCAAATGCAATCTCATTTCGCCGTATCATTATTCGAAATGGGTTTTATGACACAAAGTCCTCTCCCGGCTAATCCGAATAATGAGCGCTTATTTTTAAAATAAGCGTTCAATCAGATTTCAAACAAATCACAACAAATTTCCACTTTGATTTTTTAAATAAAAGATCCATCACAATCACAAAGGTTCGATGTGGTTTACGGATATCCATTTGGAATCCGACCTCTGGTCGCATCGAAATTCAAATGTCATTTAAAGGCAAATATTGATAGTCGATTATTTAACTATCAATCAACATTCACAACAATTACTAGATTTAAATAATTTTCCCAATTATTTATTTTCAAAATATCTTCACAAGATATATTTCACCCTTCAACCATTTAAAAACAAATTTCAAATACTTTCCACATTTCGATACTTTGAAAACAAATTTCAAATCACTTTTCCTTATGCGGAATACATTTCCAAATATTTATTTATTTCCACTGAAAATCTACCGAGTTCAAATGCTTTAAAATAATTAAAATTACTTATCCAAACGTATATACTTGGAACATTCAGAATAAAAACTATTTTAAAACACTTTATTTAAAACATTAGTTATGAAGATATTATATTAAATATCATATGGAAATTCAAGTCCAAACTAATTTTAAAGTAAAATTAGTGGATAGGATATAACTATTTAAATATCCACTTTCTAAAACAAATATCAATTAAAAATTTAAATAATCACTTCTATAATAAATTAAAATAATTTTTTACTTTAAAGATTTTCAAAATAACCCAAGTAAATAATTTCTCCAAAATAATCTTTCCTTAAAACCATCTTCACAACTTCAATTTCATATTTATGGACTATATTGAAAACTTACTCGGCTTTCCAGGGAAAGTACACCTTCCAATATAAAATGATTCATTCAAATCAATTTATAAATCCTTCTGGATTTACTTTAAATTTACGTTCCAAATCCGTAAATTCCTTTCACACTTCTAAAAATAAGACAATATTTATTTTTAAAACAAATTTCCCTTTCTTTTATAAAATTCCCATTGTGAATTTAAATTCCCAAATATCCCCTGGTATATGATTTTTAAATCGATTTCAAAAATCGTATACAAAAACCATATCAATTTCCAATTTCATTTTAAATTTTATTTTTAAACACCAAATCAAATTCCAAATTGATTGCCCAAATATTTATTTTAAAACACCAAATCAATTTTTCTTTAATTTGATTACAAATTTATTGCCTTTAAAAATAAATTCCTTTGTCTCTTTCAAAACTATTTAAAAATCGAATTTTAAATAAATCCTTCAACTTTAAACAATATTACTAAGAATTCATTTATTAAACCTTTTCCATATTTTGGTATTTATTAAATAGGATTTCACTATATATTTTCTACTTAAATTTAAAAATCCAATTTTATTTATTTCTGGTATCTTACGATACCAAAATATGTTCTGCTAAATTTTAGCCTATAATGATTTCAATTACAATATAATCACACAAAGATTATCAACACACAACATATGAAACAAATTCAATATTTGAGGAATCCAGTTGGATCCCTCCAACATGTTTTCCTGCATCCACAGACGTTAGCACAACAATTAAAAACCAATTCCACTTCGAGGTGGAATATCGTGGTATAAAGGGTTTTATATAATATCATCCGCTATTATGCGGCGCATAGGGTCTCTTTCAATCCAACAAATAACAACCACCATTCAAGCATACAATCAACAATTTTAAATCTATTTATTTAAAATTAACCAAACATCAATTTTTTAGAGTGAGAAGTTCACACCTTTGCCTATGCATGCAAATTCATTTCCGTTCCAGCTTGTTGTCACGATTTCTAGACCTTGTATAAACAATTATATAAAATTTCATTAATGTTCGAACAAATCGAATAATCCATTACCGTTTAATAGTTAAATCAACTGATAGTTTTATTTAAACCAATTTCTAGATTTAAAACTAAATTTTCTTTTCAATAATTTTTTGGTAACCAAAATAATTAAATTAATTAATTAAACTAATTATTTACCTTAAAATATTTTTAATATCCCTATATATATTTTCCAAAGTCTTATCTAAAATGGTATATAGGGTTTACTTTCCTTTATATATATACATAAAAAGAACAGAGCTGCCTTTTTATTTTTATCTTTCAAAGTTAACATTTTTCTCCTTTAAAAATCTGTATATATATATATATTTATATAGATAATTTTATATTCATATATGGAAAATCTCTAGATTTAAATTAAATTTGTAATTATCAAAAATCTAAAAACTGTTGTACCTCTCCTGCTCCAAAGCCTAAACCTCAATCTTGCGACATTGCCTCGTCGCCAGATGTCCCTCGACCCAAAATTGAAGTTGACTGCCTTGCCCTAACTATCATCTCGAGCCCAAAACTGCCGCGACCACCCAAGCTATGCTCTAACGCTTCGACCCAATAGACTCGCGAGACATCCCAAGGTCTCGACTTCGACCATAGCCACTGAGAACCAGCGCGAGCCTCCTGAGTTTGCGTTGCCTCGTTGCCATCAGGATGCCCCAAATCGACGTCTTCGCCACCGACTGGCCTTGCCTCGATCGAAATGACTTCGCCCCAAAATCGAGCGCGTGCCGGCTCTGATTTGAGCCTCGCGATTTGATTAACAGAAAGGAGGAAAGGAATCGATAGATTGAGAGGAGGGAGGGCTCGAGCGAACGAGATTTCGCTCTGCTAGTCTTTATGATTTTGAACGAGAGGAAGGGGCGGCCTTGATTTTTTTTAATCTTGAACTAGTGCGATAAAATGATCGGCACCATCGTTATTTCTTCTTATTTGCGTGATGTTTTTAAAAGAGGGAACACGGTTTGATTTTTGCATGTTGGGGAAATAAGTTACAGTGGCAGGGAAAAGTTGTGATGGGAAAGGAAGGCAGCCGATGGAAAATATTTGACCAGTCAACCATATATAATATATAAATTTCAAATTTTAAATTAAAATGCAACTTAAAATTTCAAACTTCTATCGAGGCGTGCCGCTAGGCGTTTATAATGTTATACCCCTATTTCGAACTTATTGGAAAAGGTTTCGAGTCCTAATTCGATCGTATGGAAAAGATAGCGTTTTGGATCGAGTTATTATATTAAGTTTCCGATATAGATTCAACGCGTTTATATGTCGTACGCTCACACAACAACTCTAAATGAAATCGGATAATAATACAATATTACGAATCTAATGGAACCGGTTTCGTTGAATTCCGAGACTGTGCCTCGGAAGGCTATTTTTTTAAATATCGATTTAAACGATATAATTTCAAAACTAAACAAAACATTTCCAAATTAAATTCTGAAGCTTCCATTATCTTCAGTATTGTCAATATAAATTTTCTAAGCCTTTGAAAATATTTTTAATCAGCTTAAAACTGAAGATTCAAATTTTTATCCAACTTCAATAAATTAAATTCAATAATTAAATTGCTAAAGTCATAGTTAATTTTTGAAATTAAAGTTAAACTAACTTCCAAATATTTAAAATCAATTAAATATTTCGATTTCAAATGTTCAAAAATATAGGTCGTCACATTGGGATAACCATCCTCTAAGGATCCATTAAACTATATACTATGTAGTAGTGTACGCTAAGTAGATAATGCCTATCAGTAATATAAAGTATCAAAATAGTGTTAAGGCGTTACCATTATCCTCCTTAACACATTTTATACAAGTGTCATAGTCTATACAGCACTGTAAACTCCACCGTAAACAAGTGGGATATCAGGGAGTACTCCGTAGGTATAACACAAAACAAATCGTAGTGGTCGCGTATTGAGATACAACTTTGACAAGGCACATGAGGCAATACCCAAGGTAGTGAAACTACCGTTTGCCTGATCCGGACTGGCGAGAACGCATCGCGGAAAAGATCGCAACACCGTGAAATGACACCTCCAAAATTTCGAGGGTGCACACCAATCAATAACAAGTAACGAGTAGTTTACGAAGAAGTGTGTTCGCTCGAGGTGGCTAACCTATTTGTCCCGGCACGGCTCCTGTTTTAGTCATTTCCAATTTGACACAAGTTTTAAGGCTATCCATTATCGTTCTCTTTATTCAGTCATTACTTACATCATTCCAACCACTTCATTCTGGACCACACTCCGCGTATAGTTATTAAAGTGGTATTCGGTTTAGACAGTGAGTATGTCCCTAACCGATTTCGGTTTCCTTAATAACTTTCGTAATTATTACACCGATTGGTCGTTTTGTAAATTCCAAAACCAAATCAAATTCAATTTCAATTAGAATTTGTAAATCAACATTTCATTTGTCTTCCTAAATCAATTTCCATAATTTACGCTTCAAACTTCCGAATTACCATTTCAAAATCTTATAATTCAATTTCAATTTTTATTTAAACAATTCAAATATTGATTCAAGTTCGTATATAAGTTTCATTCCGAAATCATTTATATTAATTTAATTTAACATTCAAATCAATTTAAATTCATTGATCGATTTCATTCAATATTCGTTAAGTAACTTATCATTCAAAACAATTTCTATTTAATTTCCAACTCATTAAATCAATTACTTAAGTTCAACTCCAATATATCAAAACTTACAAATCGAATTAAATTAGATTTCAAATCAAATTCTTTAAATTACAAGTCTTACATAAATTTCAATACATCACATTTTATTTCTTTTTAAAGAAATTCAATTTCATTTATTTATTTACTTAGTTACAAATTTCGAACTCAATTAATAAAGAAACTTAATTTCACTTATTCAAGAAATTCAATTTCACTTATTAAAAAATTCTATTTTATTTAATTATCAAATAATCCAATCTTATTTAATTTTTAAATAATATTAAACTTAATTATTAAATAAGTTAAAACTTAATCAATAAATACTTTCAAACTTAATTATTAATAATTCCAAATTTTAAAACCACATTCTTTCATCAACTATTATGTTAATATTTTGATTCAGTTTATTAAATATTAACATTTTCCTTTCATTAAAATTCAAATTCCAACTTCATTTCAAAACCTCATTATTTATTCAAATAAAATCATATTTTATTTTTAAATCAAATTATTTACCAATCGGGATTTTATTTGATTCTCTATTCTAAGTCAAAGTTTTATTTGGGTATTTATCATTTCAATCCGATTCCATTTCAATTAAAAAATCAAAGCATAGCAAAGGGAACTTGCGGTGTGATAACTGGGATGGTGTCAAACTAAATAAACAAGCAATAGCAAACATCAATAACAATCTAATAATTTAAATAATCCTGAAATAATCGTATTAATTTACATTTGTTGTTTATGCAAATTAATGTAATTATTTCTAGAATCTACAGTATCATTTCATGTAGATTAAAGATTATTACACTAATATTTATACGGTTCTTCACTTGATATCTATTACTCAATTTATACTACATCAATTTATACAACATAGATTCAATGGTTCAAGGTGTAGTTAACACTATTTCTACATGTCAATTTATTTAACATTTAAAGGGGTCATATTATACAAATTTAACTAATCAAATTCGACACATATATCAATTTTAAATTATTAATTATCCTATATCAAATTCAATTGCATATTATTTATCACTTTAAACATTAACAATTTAACGTCCAATGTAAACATCAAACAATCAATCATTTATCAACCAAACTGGATTATCATTGTATAAATAACAGATAATGGTGTCAGATGCCACAACTGATACAGGTAATAACATAAATAACAACGTAAATAACAAACAGCAGCATATTTCAATTGTCTTTTCAATTAAAATCAAATTTAATAAATAAAAGAACATTAATCGTCAGTGATTGCTCAACTTTCGAAGTCAGAGAAGTTTGCAACACAACCAGTTACGAATTGGATCACGATCTAGAAAATCGAACAATCCAAACAACGGTCTCAAGATGAAGTAAGCTTAAAGCGGATTTTGACGGATAAAGCTGATAGATAAGAATCGATGAGAAACGAATAGAATCAATTTGATGAACAACAATGTTATTATTACTATTATATATGAAATCAATAAAAAATCCAATTATATATATACACATAAGATATATTACAGATTTTCAAGTCAAACAAAATACTATATATATTAATAAAACAATAATCTATATAACTTTATAAATAAAGGTGTAACCTTATAACAAAATTTATATGTATGAAGATTGCTAGACATAAGTTTAGTAAAAAAAATTAATCCATACATACGTATGGATCGAACACTTTTTTTATATTAACAAAGCATATCATATTGTCAAATATAAAACTTCTCTCCTCCTGAATTTGAACATACACGGCTAGCAGATAAATCCAACAGATTGAATACTGTAGCAATATTTTATTATGTAAACATGCCCTTTTTAAAAATAGCAAATCAAAAGTTTATAAACATAATATTAAAGCAGGAATTGTATGAGAAAACAACTTCACCTTATATAAATCAATGCTTGTAAAAACTGAGCTAATGTAAATATTTATGCAAACAGAGTACCTATATACTGTTATAAATATCCTATATGCACGTAACTAGTTATATATACATTTTCATACAAAATAACCTTTAGATATCAATACTTTCAGTTCCATGCGAATCTATATATATCGACTAAATTATCTATGTAAACTATATATATATATAACTTTATAAATCTTAAAACGGACATTGGGAACATATATATAAACTGTATGTAATACTATATATATACAAGAAGGAAAAAGAATATTATATATATAAATGGATACACTCACGTGATGCAACAGGAGAGAGGTAAGGCCACAAAGGAAGGATTGGTGGTGAGGGGTGATGTGAGCAGCTGCTCGCGTGCGCTTGCGCTTGCATGGAGGAATGGTGGATCTGGGAGATGAAGCCTAATAAGGGGTAAGATTGAGGGATTGAGGTGAATGTTCGGCAAAGCTTGCGGCGTCTTGCGGTGATAGGCACTGCGCATGTGAGGCCTGCAGGGCATGGTCGAAATCAAGGGTAGCGGGTAGGTTTAGGTAGTGGGATTTGCTCGAGTTTCAGTGGAGGGCTCGGGGTTGCTACTTCCATGGCTTCGTGGGAGAGAGGAAAGGCCATGCCGATGGAGGCACACGAATCAGTGAAAGATGGTGGTCGGCTTGTGGCGAAGTTGATCGGTGTTCGGTGGCCATGGCTGCAAATTAGAGAAAGACGGTGGATGGGAGATGGGGCGGTTGCCGAGTAGAGGCACAAGTGGAGGACGCAGTCACACGGGTGGCATCACGGCAGGGGTTTAGAGGTGAGAGTGAAGACCTGGTGGCGGCTTGCACGCGCGGCCGTAACTGGAGCGAGGGAGAATGATGAAGGTAGGTTGCAAATACACAGGCCACTGCGAGAAGATGAAGGAAGATATTTTTTTTTTCTTCAAATGAATATTAGCAGAACCGAAAAGTATATAGCAAACAAAAGTGAGCCAGGGGATTAATAAAAGAGAAAGGAAGAACCAGAATGTTGGAACCAGTGGAAACAAAAGTCGAAACTGAATAAAAATAAATGCTAGTGGCTGTTTGAAATCTGAATAGCCATTGAATATTAGAAGCTCAAATGGGTGCCGATATGGTTAACCCGTATTCACGGATTCCGCTGCGAACCAGACTTCAAAACACAGAAATAAATATTTCGTAGACATCAGCGCGACGAGACGATCAAAACAGTATACAGATATCAGTGGTACGATTGAATTTTAAAAATTCGAATTTTCTACTTGCGGAAAATGCAGCAAAAACGCCGAAAAATAAGATCGACGGAGTTAAAGAAGTCTGAATTTGAAAAAACGAAAAATAACGTCTTGATCAGAAGATGATTTAGAATTTTCCTATGTAAAAATATTCATGTTTCGAAAACATTTTATTATCATCAAATATTAACTAATATAAATTGAAATAGAACTACACAAAAAAATAAACATTCATATTTTCAAATGAAAATTTTCAGTTTGCCATGTTCAATTAGCGTATTCCAAATATTACATTTTTATTTCAAAATTTTATTTTCAAAAATTCACGAAAATTCAATTAATTTCATTATTAAAATAGTTAAATTTTACGGGTCGTTACACACTCCCTCACTCATAACTTTTCGTCCCCGAAAAGGAAGGAAATAGGAGAATAGGAATAAGCAGAAGAAAATAGACTTGAATTACAAAATAAAATAATTAATTTAAAAAAAATATTAATTTCAATATCAATTAATTTATATTCAACAATTTGTTTATAAATTCAAGGTTTCCATCAAATTGACTTAATTTCACATTTATGAATGTTAGATACAAAAGATTTCTTTCAAAAAGAAATTAAATTTAAATTCAATTAATTCAAGATATCTCATTAAGTTGATTTAATTTCAATTTATTAAATTTCAAACAAAATTTTTATTTTATTAATCACATCTATTAGTCAATTAACTTATTATTCTATTTATCTCCATTAACATTTTATAATTTAAAATTTAAGTGTATAACATTTATCATACGCACTCAAATTTTATTTATAAAGATATTTTATATTGTATACTATCCAATTACATAGTCAACTTTTGAGCAATTTAGGTAAGTTATATTGAATGTAATTGAGTATTATACAAGTAAATTTCTAGTTCAATTCTCTCATGTTTAAATATTAATTCAAAATTTTGGTTTTGCTTATAATTGAAATCATCTTTTACCCAAATTTTAAGAATTAAATTTCTATTTAAGTTCAAACGATTTAGAGATAATTATATACATACAATATATCCTAGTCAAATCTAAATCAAATACTAATATATATATTTTTAAATCAAGTCATACTTTAGAAATTCAAATCAAATTCATTTTAAAACAAAAGTATAGCAAGCTACTGATGGTCTCTCCTTTTCGACACTCGAAAATAAATATCGATGATGCGGCCGTCATCACCGAAATTATTTTCCAGTGATAGAACAAGAGAGCACTGATTTAAAACTTTAAAATTTCTTTGGAATGATTTCTATTCGAAAATAATATACCTTCTAAAACTTAAAAACCAAGGTTGGAATCACCGAAAATTTAAATTCTCAATTTTTTTTGATTTAAATACATTTCAAATTCCAAATCAAATTATAGCCAAGTTTTATACATTCATTTATTTAATATTTCTGACAACAAATTCATTGTCAATTTAATTTCAGAAAATTTATACTTATATATAATATAATCATATAAAACTATTTTATTCACCGAATTCGAAAATACTATTGTGTCAGTTTGCTCTGTTCAAGTGTTTGAAAATCCTATCGATAGTGTTGATCAGACGAATCGATCAAAAATCCAAATCAACATTAACAACTTAAACAACACAATATATATATAACATTTTTATATTAATCTTCAAATACACTTCCTCGCTCGACGATACAATGATGGATTTCAAAGCAAGGATAGAGGTTCAAATTTGATGGACTCAAATCAAAGAGAATTTTGATTCGAAGATAAGTTTGAAACAAAGATAAGATAATTAAATAACGAAATAGGGCGATGGATATAAATGGCGGGCAACCTTACCCAGGTCGTCTATGACTTCAAGAATGAAACCGATGCAGAATTTCGAGGCAAAATCGGTATCAGATCTCAGGGATTAGAATTTAGGCATAGCAGGAGATAGATAGCATTGTAAACCGAGGAAACAGAAATCTCCACTCAACCAATGCCTATTGTAAAGGTGCTTCATCCCTTTACAAATCAATTTGAGGTTGGAAAGATCGCCGACTCATTATAAAGATCATTCGATGTAGAGTTATGGGATGCTCCAGAATCGAAAGAAGACGAATAGTGAGGGACACGAATGAATTTTGGAACCGCAGGGAACATTCAAAAATTCAAAGGAATCGAGTCAAGAAGGACGAGATTCAACTTGGATGGAAGTGATTCTGTAAATACATTTACCATATATACTAAGTTTTGCCTAGAGCTACCAAAGCTCTGATACCAAATGTAACGACCTGATATTTTCAACCATTCGCATTCAAATATGCCGGAATTGAATTGCTCAAAATACCATATTGTAAGTTTATATTGGCGAAACTCAGGATATACAGTAAATAAATAATCACAGATCACAGACACAGAGTAATAAATGCAGTGGAAACAAAAGATAGTAGTTCATGATGCTACTATATATATAACAGAGTTAAATATGTTACAACAGAAGTCTCGAATACAATAGTCAAATACAAGAATTAGAATATATCACTAGAATCAACTGAATATCTGAAAGCAGGATAGATAGCCGGATCTCCAAGTGAAGCTCCAACTCCAAAGGTGAGTCCCGAATACTGGTACACTCGGACTGACCCGAGCGTAAAGCAAAGTAAAAAACACTCGAGTCAGGTTTAACATTCTTATATCAATAAATCCAACTCAAGTGAAATAACAACTGAAATACAAGTAACTCAAAGGACGTTGGGATAACCATCCTCTAAGGATCTGTTAAATTATCTATTATGTAGTAGTGTACGCTAAGTAGATAATGCCTATCAGTAATATAAAGTATCAAAATAGTGTTAAGGCGTTACCATTATCCTCCTTAACACATTTTATATAAGTGTCATAGTCTATACAGCATCGTAAACTAGTGGGATATCATAGAGTACTCTATAGGTATAACACAAAACAAATCGTAGTGGTCGCGTATAGGGATACAAGTATGACAAGGCACATGAGGCAATACGCAAGGTAGTGAAACTGCTGTTTGCCTGATTCGGACTGGTGAGAACGCATCGTTGCAACGATCGCAACACCGCGAAACAACACTCCCACAATTTTGAGGGTCTACACCAATCAATAACAAGTAATGAGTAGTTTATGAAGAAGTGTGTTCGCTCGAGGTGGCTAACCCCATTTGGCCCAGCACGGCTCCTGTTTTAGTCATTTCCAATTTGACAAAGTGTCAAGGCTATCCATTATCATTCTCTTTCTTTAGTCATCACTTACATCATTCCAACCACTTCATTCTGGATCACACTCCGCATATAGTTATTAAAGTGGTATTCGGTTTAGACAGTGAGTATGTCCCAAACCGATTCGGGTTTCTTTAATAACTTTCATAATTATTACACCGATTAGTCGTTTAATAAATTCCAAAACCAAATCAAATTCAATTTAAATTAGAATTTGAAAATCAACATATCATTTGTCTTCCTAAATCAATTTCCATAATTTACGCTTCAAACTTCCAAATTACAATTTCAAAATCTTATAATTCAATTTCAATTTTTATTTAAACAATTCAAATATTGATTCAAGTTCGTATATAAGTTTCATTCCGAAATCATCTAAATTAATTTAATTTAACATTCAAATCAATTTAAATTCATTGATCGATTTCATTCAATATTCGTTAATTTAACTTATCATTCAAAACAATTTCTATTTAATTTCCAACTCATCAAATCAATTACTTAAGTTCAACTCCAATATATCAAAACTTACAAATTGAATTAAATTAGATTTGTCAAATCAAATTATTTAAATTACAAGTCTTACATAAATTTCAATACATCCCATTTTATTTCTTGTTAAAGAAATTCAGTTTCACTTATTTAATTACTACAAATTTTGAACTCAATTAATAAAGAAACTTAATTTCACTTATTCAAGAAGTTCAATTTCACTTATTAAAGAATTCTATTTTATTTAATTATTAAATAATTCAATCTTATTTAATTTTTAAATAATATTAAACTTAATTATTAAATAATTTCAAACTTAATTATTAAATACTTTGAAACTTAATTATTAATAATTCTAAATTTTAAAACCACATTCTTTCATCAACTACTATGTTAATATTTTGATTCAGATTATTAAATATTAACATTTTCCTTTCATTAAAATTTAAATTCCAACTTCATTTCAAAACCTCATTATTTATTCAAATAAAATCTTATTTTATTTTTAAATCAAATTAATTACCAATCGGGGTTTTATTTAATTCTCTATCCTAAGTCAAAGTTTTATGTGGGTATTTATCATTTCAACCCGATTCCATTTCAATTAACAAATCAACGTATAGCAAAGGGAACTTGCAGTGTGATAACTGGGATGGTGTCAAAGTAAATAAACAAGCAATAGCAAACATCAATAACAATCCAATAAAAAAATAATTGGCAAGGCCGACGGGGTTGGATGGTCCCCGACCATTTTATTGCAGCACCAAGAAGATTACACACGGACAACAATGAGCAAGTTCAGAGAATACAGAGGTATACACAGCGCTACGAAAAACTGGAAACAAAAAGGAGAAAAGACAGAAACATAAAATAAAAAAAAGATAGCACTTTTAGAATGAATGATAAATGCCTGGATCAATGTTGAAAGATAGCATACTCAGTGAATTCTTGATCTCATGCATCACCTAAAGCTTAAACATTGTTTCAGATTTAGCGTTGTTTGGTTCAAACACCCTAGTATTTCGTTCCTTCCAAACCGCAGCTATGAAGCTTTTCAAAACTGCAAGATATAATCTCTTCTCTTTTCGTATGTACCCTGTTCTCGCATGTATTATGTTCCACTCATCCCAGTTATCATGAGAAGTTTCATTCCTACAGAGCTTTGCCTTAACAAGCTGCCAAACATGCTTAATGTCATTACAGTCGAAGAACAAGTGTTCAACGGTCTCAACCTGATCCTTGCAGTAAGTACACAGTATATTAACATCCAACCCCATGCACACAAGTTTAGCTTTAGTTAGTATTGCACGATGTAGCACTTTCCAGAGTAAAAGATTGTCTCTCATACTACTGTCCTTATGTCAAGCACGCTTGCACCATTTCCACTTAGGCTGCGCTTTGTTCTTCATCAAATAATCATAAACAGTGCCAATTTTGAACTTGGTCCCTTTATCACCCCAAACCAGCTTTTCATTGGAAGATATCAGTGGGGTAGTGCTTCTGATCAGGTTCCATATACGTTGAATTCTCTGGTTGGAAGAAAAGGAATTAGAACTTTGAATATTATTGAGAACATCCCTTACCTTAGCTGCATGGTGAATGCCAGTTTGCATAATCTCATTGTACGTTAGGTGCCTTCTAAGAATCATCCCCGAAACGATCCAAGGATCATCCCAGAAGCTAACACTGAACACATTGTTGATGCTCATTTGACTGAGGGGAAGAACCTCCTCCTTTATCTTGAATATACTCTGCCAAGTCCAACTCAGGTTCTGTGGCTTGTTCATTTTCCAAAAGCTTCTACTTTTAACAATGTTATGTCGGAACCATTCAGCCCATATGTTGTCAGTACTGTTGAAGAAGGTATCCACGTGTTTAGAAAACGCCGCCTTATTCCATTGCTTTAAGTTAATGATACCTAGACCCCCTCTATTCAAAGGCAGTTCGACTCTACTAAATTTAACTGGGGAAATGTATCTGCCATTTGTTCTTCCCGTCCATAGAAATCGCATAAATGCACTAGTAATCATTTTCATAAGCTTTAAGGGCAGCACATAGGTTCTAACCCAATATACTTGCATAGCAAATATAACAGACTTAATTAAGGTAAGTCTACCAGCTTGGCTTAGTTACACCGTTGTCCAGCAATTTAGTCTCGCTGTAATCCTCTCAAATAAAGGAAGGCAATGGTTAGTTGTTATTCTAGATGTTGCCAGTGGGAGCCCCAAGTATGAAATTGTATTTGGATTAGGATATAGACCGGTAACCTGAGAAATTGCTTCCTCCTGTTCTACGTTGACACCAGCCAAAATGAGTTCAGATTTCTGGATATTAACCTTCAATCCAGTCATAGCATAAACTGAGCAAGTGTATTCATTAAATTATTGACAGTTGTGATATCCGGCGAACAAAACACAACAAGGTCGTCTGCAAACATAAGCGTAGAGATACTCGGTTGACTGCACTGTTGATGTCGCTTGAACTTACCTTCATCAATAAGCTTATTGATCATTCTAGTCGGGAGCTCCATCACCATGATGAAGATATAAGCAGAGATCGGGTCTCCCTGCCTTATGCCCTGCCTACTGCGAAAAAACCCAGCAGGAATACCATTGACTATGACTGAATAAGTTGGGGTTGAGATGCATTCATGTATCCAAGCAAGAAAGTGAGGTGGAAGTTCATATAACCCATGATACGAATAATGCTATCCCATTGTAACGTATCGAAAGCTTTCATGATATCAAGTTTAAACATAGCCTTTGGGGATGCATTCTTACGGTTATATCCTTTAAGAAGTTCATGCGCGAGAAGAATATTGTCAAGTATGTTCCTACCTGGTAGGAACGCTGCTTGATTATTGGAGACCAGAGTAGGAAGAAGAAGTTTTAGTCTAGATGCAATGACTTTGGAGATGCATTTGTATATGGTGTTGCAGCATGATATTGGTCGATACTCATTGACATGATGTGCATTTTGTAACTTGGGGATAAGAGCTATATTTGTGTAGTTATACGACCTGAAAAGCTTGGATTTTTTAAAGAAAAGCTTAAAGGCATTGATGACGTCAGTAGATACAAATGGCCAACAAGTTGTATAGAAAGTGGCGTTCAATCCATCAGGGCCACCGCAAGAGTTACTGTTAAGAGAGAACATCGCTTTCTCAATTTCATCAGAGGATATTTCAGTGCATAGGTAGGTATAGTCTTCGTCAGTAATTCTAGGAAGTATGTCAAGCGGAATATCTTCAATGCTAGGTTTGAAGTTGTTCGCATTGCCATATATGGAAGAGAAGTATTGTACAAATGCATCCTAAACAGCAGGAATAGAAGAGTGTAGCTGATCATCCTTATCTTTGATGGTAGTTATATTCTCTCTACGCTGTTTGTTTCTGAGGCTAGCATGAAAGTACGCACTATTTCTATCTATAATTTAAATAATCCCGAAATAATCGTATTAATTTACATTTATTGTTTATGCAAATTAATATAATTATTTCTAGAATCTACACTATCATTTAATGTAGATTAAAGTTTATTACACTAATATTTATACGGTTCTTCACTTGATATCTATTATTCAATTTATACTACATCAATTTATACAACATACATTCAATGGTTCAAGGTGTAGTTAACACTATTTCTACGTGTCAATTTATTTAACATTTAAAGGGGTCATATTATACAAATTTAACTAATCAAATTCAACATATATATCAATTTTAATTATTAACTATCCTATATCAAATTCAATTGCATATTATTTATCACTTTAAATATTAACCATTTAACGTCCAATGTAAACATCAAACAATCAATCATTTATCAACCAAACTGGATTATGATTGCATAAATAACAGATAATGGTGTCAGATGTCACAGGTGAACTGATACAGGTAATAACATATATAACAGTGTAAATAACTAACGGCAACATATTTCAATTGTCGTTTCAATTGAAATCAAATTTAATAAATAAAAGAACATTAATCGTGAGTGATTGCTCACCTTCCGAGGTCAGAGAAGTTTGAAACACAACCAACTATGAATTGGATCATGATCTAGAAAATCTAACAATCCAAACAATAGTCTCAAGGTGAAGTAAGCTTAAAGCGGATTTTGACGGACAAAGCTGGTAGATAAGAATCGATGAGAAACGAATCAAAATCAATTTGATGAACAACAATATTATTATTATTACTATTATCTATGAAATCAGTAAAAAATCAAATTATATATATACACATAAGATTTATTGTAGACTTTCAAGTCAAACAAAATACTATATATATTAATAAAACAATAATCTATATAACTTTATGAACAGAGATGTAATTGTAACAACCCTGTATTTTGTAATTATTTTATTGTATATTTTAATTATTTTTAATGTAAGATTTTGATTTAAAAACTTATTTTACTTATTTGAAATGATTAATTTTTTTTTTTAAAATATAATCTTGATTTTTATGAGTTATAATTCCAAACTTGTGTATGTTGAATATTAGCCTGAAATGCTGATTTTGGTCAAAATAGTCAAACTGTGACTTTCAACTTAAAATTTTAAAAGTTTAAAAATTTAATTTTTTTCATCTATTTAAAGACTTTGGCTTTTGTTTTCTTAAAAATCTAATTTTGGAAATTTTCTTGAAATGATTTCTGATCATTTGTCCAAATAAAAATAAACAATGTCTGAAAATTTGATTTGGATAAAAAGTGTAACTTTAATAGGAATTCTAAAAAAAATTTAATTCTAAAGGCAAAATTTTCATCTTAAACTGTATACAATCGTGTAACATTTATTTCACTTTTGTTTTGGTCAGATTTGTTGTATACTTTTTTTAAAAAAAAATGGTTAGTAATAATTAGTGTGAAACGGGAAATAAACTTTACATTTCTTTTACATATGTTTACATCTGTTTCTTAACTTTATATTTAACAATCAATTGGATGAAGCTAAATCAAATGTTATTAATTATGGTATAATAGCTATTAAATTTTGGTTTAAAGTGATGGTTTATTTTCCTAATAGAAACGTTAGTATTTTAAATTTATTTAATAAGAGAAACAAAATAATTTGTACGTTATTTAATAAGAGAAGCAAAATAATTTGTACGTTACTTTGGGCATATATTTAATTGTTGCTCTTGCCTTTTCGTTATCTATTTGATTTTTTTCTTGCGTTAACAATGCAAAGTTTTCAGCCGTATATTCTCTTTTGAGAATCCAAAATCTTGCGTTAAATCATTTCCGTGTGTGAATTATTTCTTTCCCTAGTGCCTCCCATACGTTTCCACCTATTAGATAGAATTAAATTGCCTCTATCGTTCAAGCATTTTACTCTTGCCTGCCCTCTACATAAATTAGTGAGCAAATGTTAATATATATTTCACGTTCAAAAGTTCCATACCACAAATTATTCATTCTGCTTCCATCAAAATTTGCGTGAGCATCTCCTGAAGGTATGAACCGGCGCATGCTTTTCCTTTCATTTTTTTCTTTTTTTTTCTTTCTTCTTTTCACTCTTGTTTTATTTCATTTGTTCTCCTTTCATTGTTTTGCTTTATCCTATTGCCTGCCTCCGTGCTTGGCCATTCACCATATTTTTCCGACCCTACCCATGCCAGACCACCGAGCCTTGTTTGAGAAAAAAAGGAATGAAAAAATTCCATTTTTGTCACCTTTATATTTTGTTTTTGAAGTAATGTTGCCACCGAGCCTTGTTTTGAAAAAAGGGGAAATGAATGAAAAAAAAAGTTGCTTTTGTCACTTTGTATTTTTGAAGTTATAATCTATTTTTCCACTGGCCCTTGTTCTGAAAAAAAAGAAATGAGCAAAAAAAAAAATGTTTTGTCACCTCTGTAATTTGGCACTCTAGTCTATATTCCCTCTGCCCTTTTGTTTGAAAAAAAAGAAATGAACAAAATTTGTTTTGTCACCTTTGTTTTGAAGTTATAGTCTATTTTAAAAGTGGTCTTGTATTTTGAAGTCATAGTTTATTTTGTTTTTTTATAAAATTAAATAGAAAAGGAAATTTGAAACGCCTTAGACTTTCTATCTTTCCATGGGCCTTTATAGTCCACCCTTTTACTTTTAACCTAACCTTTCACCAATTAACCCTAACACCTCCTCATATCATCTCCTACCACTTCACATTTTTGTGCTTGCCATGCCTTTGTGATGCCAAACCAGATCCTTTTCCACCTGAAAACATGTATGGCCCAGCCCTAAGCATGTATGGCCGAGCATACATGGAGTTGTGGTCAAGCAAAAATGGTTGAAAAGCTTGGTAATGTCATTTGTTGCTTCTACTTTTCTATTGTTCAACAAATCTTTGTATTGTATGCATATGTTTATATGGTCTTGTTTATTTGTTATATACAAGATCATTATCAAGGCTTTCCATTCATTCAATTCAAATCGTGCTTGTCGTGCCTTTGGAGTCGTGCTTGTATGCTGTTTTGGTCTCTAGCTTTGAAAAAGGTGAGTCTTTCTCACTCTGACATATATACTTATGAAAAGTGGATTGATGACAAGTGTTTAGTAATGTAAAATGTTTATGCAAGTTAATGATGATCATATGATATGCTATGCCGTGTTATTACCATGTTATTACCATGTTAAAATTGTTAATTTTCACCTGACATCTGATACATGACTGTACATTGTGATATTGACATTTTTTATATTATTTCTGTATATGATCACACTGCAAGTTCCCTGTTAGGATAAAAATCAATATGGGCTGAAATGATAGGCCTGAGTTATTTTATTTATTCATTTAAACTTGAGATTGCGGGTTTGAAATGATAGAACCCGGATTTTTACCTTTTAAAATTGCGGATTGAAATGATACATATCCGTATCACTTGACCTAGGATAGAAAACTATATACAGACCCGTGGTTATTCTATAAAGTGCTTTGAATATTTTAAGTATTTTAAAAATATAAAATTATGAAATTTGATTTAAATAGATTTTGAAAGGTTTTAAAATAAATAAATTATGATTTTTCTATGTGTTAAAAATGTAATTTATGAATGGATTAACTGGATTTTTGAAATATAACTTATGTTTGGAATTTGGAATTTGGAATTTTGACTGAAAATGATATTTAAGTTACATGAATAAAATGGACTTTAATTTTATTTGGAAAATGGTAAATATGATAAATTTATTTATATTTGAATTTAAGTGATTTATTAAAGAATTATTGATTTTCTATAAATTTAAGTGGTTGAATAAATGACTGTTGAAAATGAAATTTTAAAATATAACTTGACTTGAAAATGTGAAATTTGAGTTTTAACTAAAGATGTTAAATTAATTAAATAAACTGGAAGTTTAGTTAAATTTGTAAAATGGTAATATAAATCTGAAATGTTAGGTTTTAATTTATGAAAGAAACGTATAAGTTTTAATTTATGAAAGAAACGTATAGGTTTTAATTTATGAAAGGAACCTATAGGTTTTAATTTATGAAAGGAACGTATAGGTTTTAACTTATGAAAGGAACGTATAGGTTTTAACTTATGAAAGGAACGTATAGGTTTTAACTTATGAAAGGAACGTATAGGTTTTAACTTATGAAAGAAACGTATAGGTTTTAAGTTATGAAAGGAACGTATAGGTTTTAATTTATGAAAGGAACGTATAGGTTTTTATTTATGAAAGGAACGTATAGGTTTTAATTTATGAAAGGAACGTATAGGTTTTAATTTATGAAAGAAACGTATAGGTTTTAATTAATGAAAGAACGTATGGTGTTCTGATTTATGATAGGAACATGTAAATTCCTAATTAATGAAAGAAAGGTATAAGTTTTAATTAATGAAAGAAACGTATAAGTTTTTAATTAATGAAAGAAACGTGTAAAGTCCTAATTAATGAGAGAACATGAAAGTTTTAATTAATGCAAGAACATGTAAAGTTTTAATTAAGAAAGAAACATGTAAAGTTTTAAGTAGTGTGGTATTGATTTAATTAATAAATGTTCATTATTGTAATAGGAATATAAAATTTAAAACGTACATTTGACACGTAGATTTTAATCAATGTAATGGTGTATTTTAAATTGATTAAAATGATAAATGTTACTTATTGTAATAATAATGTAAGTTAATAAGGTGCTTTTAACTTAACATAAGAATTTTGGTTTAAATTGTATATTACAGTAAGAAAGTTTATTTAACTATAAGGCTATGATAAATTGACATGTTAAAATTTTAAGCTTATCAATACTTTGATTATATACAATGTAAAGTGGAAAGTAGTACATTCCAAAAATGCTATGATTCCTTAAGGTAACATTTCCAAAATGCTATGATAATCTAAAGGAATATCTCAAGTTTAATAAATTTAAAGAAATATTCAATGATTTGAAAATTTGGGTTTTATTTGAATGATATAATATTGAATTATTTTTGAAATGGAAATGATACAATTGTGATATTGTTTTGAAATGAGTATGATATTTTGGTCTTGAAAGTATAAATTATTTGAAATAAATATCCATGGGTTATAATAACGATTGGTTGTTAAAGAGACCGGGATCGGATATTGTCTTATAGCCGGACAATACCGAAAACCACTTTAACAACTGTGTACGCGGTGGAGATTCCAGAATGAAGTAGGATGGTAGCGACGTTCTCGAGGTATGTTACGTGGACCCAACTCCTGTGAGTTGGCATATATGACTAAAACAGGAGCTATACCGGGATACACAAAGGGTCGCACCCTTTCATCGAGCATGCTCCATCGGAAACTATTCTATTACTGTTGAAATTCGATTCGGTGGCGCCACTTTGATTCGGGGGTATTGTTCGAGGTGGGCGGAAGCTGCTAGCTTGCCGTCACCACCGGTCCGGGAGTGCAAACGGTGTATCCACCCTGGCATTGCCTCGCGTGCCGTGTCGTATCCTTATATCGAGCCCACTACGATTTTGGTTTTAAAGATTCGACTGCGTTAAGGTTCACCATCCCCTTAACGCTATTTTCTATATGATTATACTTTACTGATTAGACACTACCGTATATAGCGTATATTACTACATAGTAAATAGTTTAACGGATCCTTAGAGGATGGGCGGTCCCAAGCATCCTTTAAGTTACTGATGCATTTTGTTACTGTTCACTTGAGTTGATTTACAGTTTATAAGTATTTATGTCCTGACTCGAGGGTTTTGTGTTTTGCTTTACGCTCGGTCAGATTGATTGAGTTAGCATTCCAGATTCACCTTCGGAGTTGGAGCTTTCCTTGAAGATCCAGCCTTCTATTTTGTTTCAGTATTCAGTGTTTCAGTGATGTATCTTGTTACTCTTCAGTTGTATCTCATTTAACTCTGATGTATCTTATATTTTTTTTAGTAGCTTCATGAACTACTATCTCTTTTACTTCCGCTGCATCATTATTACTCTGTGTCTGTGATCTGTGATTTTTATTTACTGCATATTCTGAGATTTGCCAAAATTTTATTAACAAAGCGGTATTTTGAGCAATTCAATTCCGGCATGAGTGTCTACCTATACACTTATAATGGATGCGAATGGTTGAAAATATCGGGTCGTTACAGTAACCATATAACAATTTTTATATGTATGAAGACTGCTATACATAAGCTTAGTAAAAAAAATTAATCCATACATACGTATGGATCGAACACTTTTTTTTATATTAACAAAGCATAACATATTGTCAAATATAAAACTTCTCACCTCCTGAATTTGAACATACACGACTAGCAGATAAATCTAACAGATTGAATACTATAGCAATATTTTATTATGTAAACATGCCTTTTTTTAAAATAGCGAATCAAAAGTTTATAAACTTACATATTAAAGCAGGAATTGTATGAGAAAACAACTTCACCTTATATAAATCAATGCTTGTAAAAACTGAGCTAATGCAAATATTTATGCAAACAAAGTACCTATATACTGTTATAAATATCCTATATGCACGTAACTAGTTATATATATATATTTTTATGTAAAACAACCTTTAGAGATCAATACATTCAGTTCCATGCGAATCTATGTATATCGACTAAATTATCTATGTAAACTATATATGTATATATATATAAATCTTAAAACGGACATTGGGAACATATATATAAACTGTATGTAATACTGTATATATTCAAGAAGGAAAAAGAATACTATATATATAAATGGATACACTCACGTGATGCAGCAGGAGAGAGGTAAGGCCACAAAGGAAGGATTGGTGGTGAGAGGTGATGTGAGAAGCTGCTCGCGTTCGCTTGCACTTGCATGGAGGAAGGCGGATCTGGGGAGATGAGGCCTAATAATGGGTGAGGTTGAGGGGTTGAGGTGAATGTTCGGCAAAGCTTGCGGCGTCTTGCGGTGATAGGCACTGCGCATGTGAGGCCTGCAGGGCGTGGTTGAAATCAAGGGTAGCGGGTAGGTTTAGGCAGTGGGATTTGCTCGAGTTTTGGTGGAGGGCTCGGGTTTGCCGCTGCCATGGCTTCGTCGGAGAGAGGAGAGGCCATGCCGATGGAGGCACACGAGTTAGTGAAAGGTGGAGGTCGGCTTGTGGTGAAGTTGATCAGTGTTCGGTGGCCATGGCTGCAAATTCGAGAAGGACAGCGGATGGGAGATGGGGCGGTTGCCGAGTAGAGGCACAGGGGAGGACGCAGTCACACGGGTGGCATCACGGCATGGGTTTGGAGGTGAGAGTGAAGACCTGGTGGCGGCTTACATGCGCGGCCGTAACTGGAGTGAGGAAGAATGATGAAGGTGGGTTGCAAATACACAGGCCACTACGAGAAGATGAAGGAAGATATGTATTCTTTTTTTTTTTTCAAATGAATATTAGCAGAACCGAAAAGTCGATAGCAAACAAAAGTGAACCAGGGGATTAATAAAAGAGAAAGGAAGAATCAGAACGTTGGAACCAGTGGAAACAAAAGTCGAAACTGAATGAAAATAAATGCTAGTGGCGGTTTGAAATTTGAATAGCCACTGAATATTAGAAGCTTAAATGGGTGTCGATATGGTTAACCCGTATTCACGGATTCCGCTGCGAACCAGATTTCAAAACACGGAAATAAATATACCGTAAAGATCAGCGCGACGAGACGATCAAAACGGTATACAAATATCAGCGATACGATTGAATTTTAAAAATTCGAATTTTCTACTAGCGGAAAATGCAGCGAAAACGCTGAAAAATAAGATCGACGGAGCTAAAAAAGTTCGAATTTGAAAAAACGAAGAATGATGTCTTGCTCAGAAGATGATTTAGAATTTTTCTATGTAAATATATTCAGGTTTCGAAAACATTTTATTATCATCAAATATTAACTGATATAAATTGAAATAGAATTATACAATAAAATAAACTTTCATATTTTCAAATGAAAATTTACAGTTTTCTATGTTCAATTAGACATATTCCACATATTACATTTTTATTTCAAAATTTTATTTTTAAAATTTTATGAAAATTCAATTATTTACATTATTAAAACAGTTAAAATTTACGGGTTGTTACACCTAGCTAAGATACTGAACTGTCGAAACTATTGCATGTAGTTATGCTAATTTTTTTGCAATTGTACTTTCACATGTTCTAAATATACAGAGATGTAATAAAAAAAGAACAACAGCAATCAAAAACTGAAATTACATGTTTTATGTATAGATTTGCCAATTCTGAACTGAAAATGGACGTGGCAATGAAGAAGTGGTTTTACTTCAGTTTAGGAAGGTTGGAAATGCTTTGTTCACTATACTATCTGGGAAGATTGGTGATGAAGTGGTTTTTACTTCAGTTTGGGAAGGTAGGCAAATCTGAACTGAAACTAAAGGTTGGCTATCTGCATCACTAACTTTGATACTAAATTTGGTCGTGAACCAAAAAAGGAAAAAAAAATGTATTTCGTTAAGTTATGCTTCTGTTGTGTTGTTTTATTAGTGTGAATAGAGTTTGTGTGTATCAAAGTTACTTAGCTGCATTGTTTTTTTCTATTTTCTTTTTTGAATGTTATGCTTGCAAACCATGTACATGATGCATGTACTTCAATTGTTTAAAGCTATGCATGTTGTTATCCATTTATATTCTGCGTAATTATATGAATGTGAAATTGGTCCATGCGAATAATATGCATGATTAATATGGAATATACCTAAAAATAATTTTAAAATTTATAGAATTAATGTCTTGAAGTCATTGAAGAGGCTTGCACTTCATGTTAACCTAGAACATTGGATTACTGTTTTTGTGAAAAACGTGTCATGTTCACCCTTGCATTCAATTTAAGTGCAATTGCAAGTAGTGCCTATATTTTTCTTTTTGTTTTGAGCATAATTTGTTTACTATCATTAGCGTATGTGTGTTTGAGCCATTTCAGGGCCATCAATTTGTGAACTTGATAAAGATAAGTTAACTGAAAATTGGTTTATTTTAAAAGATAACTGAGAATTTTACTAGCATGAGTAGTTAAAGATGTCTAAGTTCTCCATCATTTATTACAACTTTGACTAATCAAAGCTCAAGAAACTATTGTAGTACTAACATAATTGGTATTTTAGTGCTACCGGTTGGTTCAAAAATTGATATGAAATCTATTGGTTTATTATTTGGGATCGGTTGTTTTGTTTGAATATACTCTTTAGTTAAGCAAAAAATGATGTTGATGTAGCAAGCTACATTGTTAAGGTCCATAAGAATATTTGAAATAGAGAAAATGATCGCTACACGTATTAACAATAAATAAACTGTTTTTTCAAAAATGAATAAGGCATTGATGTTTTGATTGAGCGTGCGCTGTTTCTGATTTTACAGGGTGAACATTATTTTAAGGTCCATGATTTATTAGTTCATGATAGGAAACTAAAACTGAAAGACATATACAACACATGAATTTTTTTTGTGGGGTAATAGTACGAAGAATTTATTGCAGTAGCCTAAGCGGAGTTCAAATACGATGATGTAGCATGTTGAGTATAATTGTCAGTCACAATGGAGAACTGCGGTATACATTAACTTGATGAAATATCCGAGTGTTCCTTATTGTCTGTAATTTAGATAAGAGTTCACCGATCGAAGTCTCGCCTAATTCCAAGTTAGTATGAAGAAGATATTGCAGTCTGAACAAAAAAATCGCAGCTTGTGATTAAATATGGGGATGCTATTATCAAATCTACTTCCACGGGTATAACTAAAAAAGCATGCACGTTGTGATTAAATGCAGGTCCACCTGGACGTGCATATGTACTCGTACTTTATAAGAAAAACAATTCAGCACGAAGCGAGTCCGTAACATTTGTGGTTATAAAAGATATTTTATCATTATTTTCAGTTTAGATTAATAGTGACGATTCTTTTGTATGTTGATATACATTTCTGAATCATTTTGAAGTGTCTCCTGAGTTTCTTGTTAGTCAATTAAGCACATAATGTTGATATATCGAAATATGGTAATCGGTCATTGTATCATACGCAGATGTTGATCGTGGTGTATAATAACACAGAAGCTGAGCTAAAATAAATAAACATTTCATTTTACGGGAGTTTTGCTATGTTGCTTACAAATAATTTTGACTATACTGGTTGCTTTTTTAACTCTTCTATTTTGTAAAATACAAAACACGGCTTGCGAATTTTATTTTTATAGATTACGATTACGATCATTCAAAAATTGCAAATTTACACATACATACGAATAAAATTACATATGGAGAGACACGTATAAAAATAAAATAATCATTGTAAGTAAACTTTCAAAATTAAATAATTGGTTTCAAAGTTGTGTCGTGAGTCCATAATCCGATTGATACTAGAAAAAATATATTTGCTAGTTCTTGAGTTTTGTTAAAAAAAATTTACAATATTTTGCCAGTATAACAACAGGTCTTTGTTAGGATTTCAATATAATTTAAGACTGATTAATCATGAAAACCTAGGTGATCCATATTGATTTAAGCGAGAAGAAATAGAGGAAAGTAAAGGAGTTAGCGGAAGTCATACTTGAATTCATAGTTGTTGTTGAAAAAATAAATCTGGTTTAATTTTCCATATTGATAAAAACCATAGACCTTATATTAGACCTGAATTCATATTTGTCGCTTTTATAAACTGATTAAGAGAAAGAGATGGATCTAAAAGATAAGAGTTAGATATAATCCTCCAAATTGACATAAACTCCAAATCTTGAATTATTTCCATGGAAGAGATTAGGAGAATAACTGGAGCTTATATAATTTATGAATCATAACCCCTTATCCATAATGCTAACATTTTCTAATTTGGCCCTTCAACAAATTAGAATTGCCTCAGTATCTACACATTAATACCATGATAATTATACCTGTTGTTACAGAATGAAGAGAATGGAGACAATTAGGGAGAGAACAATTCTATTGAATTGAGAGATATATATATTTACAATACAATCAAGCTCCATATTTATAGACTACTTATGCAGTGCAGATTACAATAATGCCCTTTCATATTTAGCATATTCATCCCTATTATTAATGTATATTACAACACTCCCCCTTGAATATGCGTATGTAAAGATGATAAGAGTAATTGCCTCATTAAAAACCTTGTTATGAAAAACCCAGTGGGAAAAAATCATAAACAAGGAAAAGAGTACAACATGATTTCATCTTTAAGTAACATATATTTTATAATGTTGCTATGAGGGTTGATTCTTCTGGATCAAGATAATGCCTCATTAAAACCTTACTAATAAAAACCCAATGGGAAAAAATATTAGTGAAGGAAAAAGAGTACATTATAGCGTATTTCATACGCTTCCCCTGGATTATAACGCATTATTCAATTAGTTTGTTGATGCAGCCGACGCATACCAATTTTGTACACCATCTTCTGAAATGTTGATTTTGGGAGCGCCTTTGTGAATAAGTCCGCTGGATTTTCTTGGGATCGGATTTGTTTCACTTCTATCTTATTATCCTTTTGTAGCTCATGTGTGAAGAAAAATTTAGGAGAAATGTGTTTCGTCCTATCACCCTTAATGTAACCCGCTTGAATTTGAGCTACACAAGCTGCATTGTCTTCATAAATAATGGTTGACCTTTCCGTTACTGATGGAAGTTGGCAGCTTTTTCGAATATGCTCAATCAGTGATCTTAGCCAAATACATTCTTTACTTGCTTCATATAGTGCTAGTATTTCAGAGTGATTGGATGATGTTGCTACCAATGTTTGTTTTGTAGATCGCCATGAAATTGCTGCATTGCTGTTATTAAATACATATCCAGTTTGTGATCTTGCTTTATGTGGGTCAGAAAGATAACCTGCATCAGCATAGCCAACTAGATTTGGATTAATGCCTGTGTTAGAGTAAAATAAACCCAAATTTGTCGTTCCACGAAGATATCTCATGATATGTTTTATACCATTCCAGTGTCTTTTTTGTTGGTTCTGAACTGTATCTTGCTAGAAGATTTACTGAAAATGCAATATCTGGTCTTGTGCATTGGGCCAAATATAATAATGCACCAATGGCACTAAGATATGGCACTTCCGGACCAAGCACATTCTCATCTTCTTCTTTTGGGCGGTAAGGGTCCTTTTTAATATCTAAAGATCTAACAACCATTGGCGTACTAAGTGGATATGCTTTATCCATTTGAAAACGCTTTAGAATTTTCTCAATGTAGTTTGATTGATGGATTAATATGCCATTACTACTATGCTCAATCTGTAGACCGAGACAGTGCTTAGTTTTGCCAAGATCTTTAATTTCAAATTCCTTCTTTAAGTAATTTATTGTTTCATTAATCTCTTCTGGAGTTCCAATCAAATTTATGTCATCAACATAAACTGCTAAGATAGCAAATCCCTTTACCGATTTCTTTATAAAGACACATGGACAAATGAGATTGTTTTCGTATCCTACTTTTACCAAATATTTACTAAGACAGTTATACCACATTCTTCCAGATTGTTTCAATCCATATAGTGATCGTCTTAGTCTTAATGAGTACATGGACTTTGATTTTGCTTCAGGCAATTTATATCCATCTGGAATTTTCATGTAAATGTTGGTATCTAATTCACCATAAAGATAAGCTGTCACAACATCCGTTAATCTTATATCGAGTTTTTCAGAAACTACAAGGCTTATCAAATATCGGAATGTTATGACATCCATGATAGGGGAGTAAGTTTCCTTAAAGTCAAAACCCGGTCTCTGCAGGAAACCTTGTGCGACAAGTCGTGCTTTGTACCTCACGACTTCATTTTTATCATTTCGTTTTCTAACGAATACCCATTTATAACCTACTGGTTTAACATTTTCTGGTGTTTTTTCTATTGGTCCAAATACACCATGTTTTTGAAGTGAATCTAGTTCCACTTGGATAGCATCTTTCCATTTTGGCCAATCGTGTCTTTTTCGACATTCATTTATGCTATTTGGTTCATTATCATCATTCTCATTATTCTCATTATGGTCATGACCTTCAATTATTTCAGTAGCTACTGCGAATGAGAATACATCATCAATTATTATTTTACTTCGATCCCATATTTCTCCGTAGTTCGTATAAAATATTGAGATCTCATTATTATTAGGTACCATTTTATCGTTGGAATCTTCTTTTATCTCTTCTGGGATAATGTTTCCTTCCGCACTTCTAGGAGAATTGGGATTTTCATTTGAGTGATCTTTTTGATCATTTATAACCTCTTCAGGAGGTTCCTTAATTGATGATTTTTCATTAGACTTTCTTTTTCTAGGCGCTAAGTCTTTTGAACCAATTGACCTTCCACGTTTTTGTCTTGCTTTAGATTCATTTGCTGCTATATTTACTTTTGATCCTTCAGGGACATCAATTTTTGCTGGTGCATTTGCTGCTGGAATGTGAGATTTAGTTATTTTTGCAGTGTCACTAAATGCATTCGGCAGTTGATTTGCAATATTTTGAATATGCAAAATTCTTCGTACCTCATATTGGCATTGTTTAGTACGTGGATCCAAATAAGACATAGATGGATTATTTCATGATATTTCACGCCGTTCTACTGGAACGATCTTTCCTCCCCCTGACGGCGGGAAGATTGTCTCATCAAATTTACAGTCTGAAAATCTTGCAGTGAAGACATCACCTGTAATAGGTTCAAGGTAATGAATTATCGATGGAGAATCAAATCCCACATAAATTCCCAACCATTTGAAATTGTACTTGAGATTGTACTAAAGAATCAATGTCTTTGTATTTGTGAGCTTCTGGCTCATGTTATAGAGTGAGATTCAACTATGCCAATTTTTGTAAAATATAAACCAGTTGAAATTGTATCAAATTTTTCTAGGATAAGCTTCTGGCTTTCAATTCTAGAAATAACACAAAGATATTCTTTGTTGTTTTCATTTATAGTTTCAATATGGTATCCATTCATTCTTATATCTTTGAAACTCAGCAAATTTCTTTTAGAGTTGCTTGAGTATAATGCATTCTGAATAAAGATATGCGTACCATTTGGTAATATTATATGGGCTCTTCCGGACCCGTCAATTATATTACCAGATCCAGCTATAGTAGAGACTTTAGCTGAGAAATTTTCAGATAGTTCAGAGAAAAACTTCTGGTTTTTCAAAATTGTATGAGTAGTTGCACTATCTAGTAAGCATATATCATCACCCAAATGGTGTTCCATACCTTAAGAATTAAAGGCAATAATTAGTCAATCATTAAAAATTTGTATGCATAAATAAATGTAATGTAAACAAACAAAGTAATATGATTAAAATAGGCTATTGATTAAAAACAACATCCACATTACACATTACTAGTACTGCAAAGGGAAATACAATTAAACGAACACAAATTTCAAACTGATTTATTGATGCAAGCTAATGAAATAAAATGAAAGTCACATAACAAACTTCAAGACATTTCTAATTGATCAACTCGGTCATATCATTGATCATTGCACTTAGATTTTCATCATTAATGAAATTTCCATTGTCATCTTCGAAGAAATCATCTAACTTCAGGTTAGTGTTTTCAGGTAACTTTTCGGCATTATTTGCCTCAATATTCTTCGAGCGATGATATTCTTCAACTGTTTTCTTTGATGATCTACATGTACGTGACCAGTGACCAGATCGTCCACATCTATAACAAACTTCCTCATAATGCCTTTTATTTTCTGAAGCTGAATCATTGTTCTTTATACGCTCAATTTTCTTTTGTTGCTTTTTAAAGTTGGTGGTTTTGTTACCTTTAAAACCACCATAACCACCTCTGCTAGAGTTATATCCATGTCCACGACCATGTCCTCTACCTCGACCTCGACCCCTACCTCTTCCAGAGTGGGCAAAATTAGCATTAACTTCAGGTAATGCAGTTGAACCAGTTGGTCTTGAGGAATGGTTTTTTATAAGCAATTCATTATTTTGTTCAGCAATTAGTAAGCATTCTATGAGTTCAGAATATTTTGTAAAATGAAGCTCTCGATATTGCTGCTGTAGGAGTATATTCGAGGCATGAAATGTTGAGAAAGTCTTTTCAAGCATTTGTGCGTCATCCACCTTTTCTCCACATAATTTCAGTTTAGAAGTGATTCTAAACATTGCAGAATTATATTCTCTTACGAACTTAAAGTCCTGAAACCTCAGGTTCAACCACTCTTGCCTAGTGTTTGGAAGTATGACCGTCTTCTGGTGGTCATAACGCTCCTTCAGGGAGTTCCATAAGTGGAGAGGGTCTTTTTCAGTTAAATATTCTGTTTTTAGATCGTCATGGATATGACGTCTTAAAAATATTAGAGCCTTTGCTTTGTCCTGCTGGGACATAGTATTGCCATTTTTAATGGCATTTTCTAAGCATTGAGATTGCAAATGAATCTCAGCATCCAGTATCCATGATAAGTAGTTGTCTCCAGATATATCCAAAGCTTTAAATTCAAGCTTGGCGATGTTTGTCATTTTGTGAACTGTTCATAAAATAAATTGCATAAGGTGAATATATTCGCCACAACAACATTCACTATTTATCTGTTTCCAGCTAAAAAGAAGAAAAAAAAATGGAAAGTCTTCATTCATGGTATCAAATAACTATACCAAAAAATAAATTGTATCAACAAAACCAAACATTTGGATTTTGCAACTATCATGTATTTATCAAATAAGAATGGAAAGTCAGCTTTTGCGTATATTCCATTCCAAACTTTTGAATTTTATTTGGCAATAGATCCGCAAAGGGAAAATAAAATAAAATAATAATATTGAATTTAGAAGCCAAAGAATAAAAATAAGAGTGATACAAGAAAAGACATGAAAAATATAGAAGCGAACCCCAAACTAGCATGTGCTGACTTGATAGCTTTATCAAAAAAATAATATGATATTGACAATTACCTTTTTGGAGAGAGGAAAAGTAACGAGTTTATAAAGAAATGCAAGAACAATTCCATTACCTGCTGTTGTAAAGGAAATAAGAAATAGAATGTATGTGGATATATTCTAAAAGACTCGTCTGCACTAATATATATAATAGGATTTTGAATATAAATAGCCTTAGAATTGGAATGGTCAGAAGAGAAATGGTCAGAGTAATTAATATTTAATTACTTGCTGAGAAGTTGGAAAGTTTGAAGGTGAACAGGTTGAGGTCAATAATTAATTCGCATTCCTTCGTGCTGATAACGTGTTACAGAATAAAGAGAATGGAGACAATTAGGGAGAGAACAATTCTATTGAATTGAGAGATATATATATTTACAATACAATCAAGCTCCATATTTATAGACTACTTATGCAGTGCAGATTACAATAATGCCCTTTCATATTTAGCATATTCATCCCTATTATTAATGTATATTACAACACCTGTAAGCTTTTTAACTTTAATTCATAATTTGATCATTTTAATTAGGTTTTACACCAAAATAGCATGGCACATTTATTTTATATATGCGATCCATATATAGAAAAATTTCAACAATCTCCCCCGAGCCATATATGTAATAACCTTATAAATGTGCTTAACTTTATGAGCTCCATAATTTGCTATTTATAACATAAGGTGTTTTTGAAACAATCTCGTCCATTAGCCGTGCCGACAAAGGATCAAAGTGGCTTTCATTACTTTCAGTGTAACTAAACCAATCAATGGTCATATATACCAACACAATCAAACGACATTGATCAATCATGGATGCGTAGCATGGAAAGTACATGAGATCTGATCTATACATGTCCATTTGACCTAGTCCTACTTTAGTCAGATCAAAACGTTCAATATTTGAACAACCTAGAGTGCAAACAAAAGTTTATTGCTTTATTTCTGATTAGAAAAAAGAACATGGCATATACCTGTAACCAAAGTATAGAGCAATGTGTCATATGACAGTGCCATATGAAAACCCCCAGACCCTAAATATTTTTACATAAAAGTTACACCAATTGAGCAAGATGCTCATGAAAGACCTTGGGTGATAGTCCTTTTTATTCAATAGTCCATTACTTTATAACAAAATTATACAAATATTTTCCATTGTTCGTTGTCCCATCACAGGTAACAGCAAAGACGGCTATAAGTATCTACATGAAAGCTTTCCTTATATAGCTTCATTCAAAAAAAATAACAACAACAACAACATTATTGTTATCAAAAGTGGATCTTATGTACTCTTGGCATCCAAAATATTTGGACTATAATGTCTTATGAACTCCAACCAATCCGTCTTGAGCGTATAATCCTTTGTTTCTTAAAGATATCTCGTAACCATTTTGGTTACTAACAATTGATTCACTTTTAATGTCAGTAAGATATCTGCCAAACAATACACATAATATCCATATGTGTATATGCTTTAGCATGCATTAGACTCCACACCGCAAATGCGTGGAATCTTTTCCATTTCTTGAGCTTCAAGGATGTTCTTATATTACTATATAAGACAACATTTGTCTATTTTTGCAAAAGAGAATTGATTTGCAGTTTTCATAACCAACCCCCCTCCGCTTTTTTTAAAGCCTTATCTTCCTTGCCCTTTTGTGATAATCCAAACAACACTCCATAAATGATAATGGTGTATTTGAATCCCTAATACAAAAAGGTAATCCGTAAGTGGTTATCTTTGTTGTTTTATCAACATCTCCATTAAGTAAAACAACTTTAATATCCCTCTGATATTGCTTAAAATCATAATCTACAACAAGTTTCAAAATAATTCTAAAGAGTCCTCTAGTAACACCAAAGAGAAAGTCTCTTTAAAAATAAAACATTGTTTTCCTTTTTAGTATAGTCTTTTCTATAATGAGCATTATACCTTTTCACACTACTCACTTGATCAATTTTTGTTTTGAATAATTATTCATAACCAATAATCTTGTTACCTTAAGGTGGTAGGAAAGATCTCAAACTTTATTATCATTATAGATTTATACTGTATATTCGTACCTTAAATCCACATTTCAAATTAGTACCTAATATAGATTGATATAAGCCCAATGAATTATCTTCACTAATACAATATTTATCTTTATGAAAAAATACTATATAGTCATCAGAATAGTAGTTTTTCTTTTCAAGTGGATTTACTTAGTGACCTTATACTTTAGGTTGTTGAGTTTTTTTTCTGGAAACAATAAACTTAATTTGAAGAAAATTTAGATTGACATTATCTTATTACGGTTCTTAATCTACTTCTTGCTAATGAAAGGAAAGAAATCCATTATATTATTCGAAGAAGTAACTGTAGTTGAATCAAAGAGAATGATTCTTCATAAAGACAATAATACATACCTTAAAATTTAGTTTAACATTGCCTTATTTTGGTTCTTAATTTACTTTGTATCAATGAAAGGAAACAAATCCTATACATTATCCAAAGAAGTAGCCGCAGTTTAATCGAAGATAATGATTCTCCTTAAAGACAATGATCCGTACTTTATTTCTCTCCCCAAACTCAATGTCCTCAAAAATTGTAGCATTTCACATTTTATAATTTTTTTCTTAGTATGGGTTAATAAAACTTGTAGCTTTTAAGTCGCTTAGAATACCAATAAAGTATTTGCAAACTTTAGTGCCTCAATCTACAATTATTTAATAAGTTGAAACAAATAATCATAATAATCACTGAATCAAAATTTGAAACTTCATTATAAAAGGTATTTAGCATAAGTAGATATATATAAGCTATATTTTAATTATTAAGAGCTTTAATTCCAACAATGTTTGAATTTATTCATAAGTCAGTCTTATTATTTCTAAATAATCAATAATAACCTAATTTGTTATTATTAGAAATAAAAATCTGAAATCTATCTAAATGACATGATAACAAAAATATCAAATAAATCCAAATAATATTATTGAAATATCAATAATATCATAAAAATATCTAGTAAACTTTATTTTATATGACCATAAATTTCGTAGAAGAAACAAGTATAAATAAATTCTTATGTTATTTCTTTTGTTTAGGTCCTTGGCGACTTCTTTATCCTTATTTGTACATTTATTTACAATGTATGTTAAATGAGTACTTTTAATCTAATTTTCTTCAACCTCTCTCTTCTTAACACAATGTGAAATGAGCTCAACAAAGGTCATTTTATTCTTAAGAAAATTAATAATAATCTTAAAATGGTTATATTGTGAATGAAGAGAGTATAAGAAAAAATAACGATAACTTTAGTTTCTTTAGCTTTTGACGCAATACTTTTCATATAGTACTATTTATGTTTTCTTTATTTTGACTTTATGGAATCAAGCAATATAAAGCGTACTTATTTCTCCTTACCATTTTCACCACACGCTTTCAATTTAAGCAAAGAACTCCTTAAAGTTGGTTGTTCCTATGAACACCACATCCTTGAAAGCTTCTGATATATTTTACTTTAAGATATTTTGACTCTTGCTTTTTTGACTTATCCCACCTTTGAATGTTCTTCATAGCATTATAGGAGCATTCAACCATAATATGGGTGTGTATAACCCTCCTAATTGCAAGAGCTAGATCCATGAAATTAAGAACGAACGACATGTTCTTTTAAGAATTCTTAGAGTTAGTCCCAAACAAGATGAGAACATCAAAATTGGCAGACACTTTCGTCAAATTAGTTAAAATTCGAGCAAAAATTAAGGATTGATCATATATGCTCATCCAATATCAACCATACTAAACTCAAATAATTGGTAAATCTCTTTTCAGGATATCTAGCACAACATTAATATTAAGTCTTTCAACAGTAATATTAACTGTAAGTGGTAGTCTAATTGTAACGATCAAACACTAACAATAAATTCAAGTTAAATAGCAATCTTTCTTTGGGCCGATTAGTTATTAACTTGTAAAACCTTATAATTGTCACTTATTTATCATCACATATGTGTAAGTTATTTGGTCAAGCGTTATTCTTTCTTTGGGCTGGCTAACATCCGCATGAATAAATACACATAAATATCAAACATTTTCATGAACAATTAAAATAAGAAAGGTCATTTTGGTGACATGTTATTTCAATTAGCTTACTTGGAATGTTGGATATTTATAATTAGTTTGCAAAGAGGCACCAAAATATATTTGAATTTGTTTATTAGTGTACGTATAATATTTCAAGTGCTATAAAACACTTCCAAAAGTGCTTTAAGTCTATATGACACTTGGAAATCTTAAAATTACAGTTATGGCACAACATGTTTTAATCATAGTTGTTATCGCCTTTTACCTTAAGTATCTAGTTACATTCATGACATTTCTTAAAGAAATATAATATGAGATATCGTAATCAAATCACATCACAAATGTCACCGATGAACGCCAAAATTAAATGCCATGTAAAATTATAACGAATGACATAGTAAATGTCGTAATAAATAACATGAATAACTGTAGTAACTATAATGTATATCTGAACCACAATATAGTTATACAAAATGCTATTGTACCACTTTATCTTTAGCTTATTATTTGAATACTTAATTAACATCAGTAACCATGCATTTTGGCAAAATATGAAAATTGATGCTCCTTTTATTTATCCTAACCAAAGCACAATAGCGAAACATGTTTTCAACAAGCATGAGTCAAACATATAAAATACATGTAACTGTTAAACGTAAATGCATAAAATAATAAACCATATGTCTTTTCTTATTTCAAATACAAGCATGTTGCATTATTAAATTTATTGCAACTGACGCATTTGCTACAATTATGATAACAAATTAATTAATTTACTACCATAACAACCACATTTAATGTAATCATGATAAACATAAATGCAATTGAACCATTATAAGGTCCAGAATGTAAACTAGTGTCATGTTAAAATTTGTTTCAATAATAAGATAAATATAAACATGTTAAAGGAGCATACTTTATTTCTACCTTATGCAAATATCCAAGCTACTTAATCAAAAGTTAAGTAGTGCAAAATAATCATAGAACCAAATTTATATTTCTTGCATAAATGGTAATATATTATATTTCATACCATTTATAAACATTAAAAAATGATTGTACATATCAGATACAAAACATTCCTCACATTAAAATTCACAACTGATTTATAAAATATACCATAATAAACATGTAAGTGCTTTAACCAATATAGGTCATTTTTGAAACTTAAAAAAAGCTGGATTATTTATCATAATTTAATGATTTCAAAATTCAAACAATTACATAATAACATATAGATCATTTAGTTCTATCTATCTTTCAACACCTAAACTATTTCATAAATTAACCTCTCAATTTACAACAAAAACTTGATACTAAACCAAATCCAAAATCATCATCAATTCCTTGATGCATAGATCAAGCGTATCTGAAAATTAAGTAATACTATTACAGGACTTCTAAAAAAGGTTCAATTCAAAACTAACTCATAATTAAAAAATAATTCCCAATGAAATCAATGATGGGTGGCTCTGATACCACTTGTTAGGATTTCTATATACTTTAAGACTGATTAATCATGAAACCCTATATCTGAATAGGTTACCCATATTTCAATTGAAAAAAATAGAGGAAAGTAAACGGATTAGGGGAAGCCATACCTGAATTCATAGTTGCTGTTGGAAAAGTAAAACTGTGTTGGTTTTCCATATTGACACAAACCCTACACCTTATATCATATCTGAATTCCTAGTTGCCACTTTTATAAACAGATTAAGAGAAAGAGATAGACCTAAAAGATAAGAGTTGGATCCGATCTTCCAAATTGACATAAACTAGATCGAAATTATTTCATGGAAGAGATTATAAGAATAACTAGAGATTATGTAATTTGGGGACCATAACCCCTTATTTATAACGTTGGCACTTTCTGATTTGGCCATTCAACAAAATAGAATTGCCCTAGTATCTACACATTAATACCATGCAAATTATAATTATAAGCCTTTTAACTTTAATTCATAATTTGATCACTTTATTTAGGCTTTGCACCAAAATAGCACGGCCCATTTATTTTACATATGTTGCTCACGTATTGAAATTTTCCAACAGTCCGTGACACTTTTTTTCTAAAGAAATAATATAAAATGTGAAATGTTCTTGAATGTGAATGGCTATTAGCGATCACATGGAGTACCAACGAACAAAATATTTATTTTAATTGAATTATAAAACAATAAGAGATAGCCAATGGAGGAGATGATGGAGCAAAATTCCCCAATTTTCTAAGCTTTCAATCTCGTAATCAACTCATTTACCTTACTGGCCAAAACTCGCACATTGGTCAAACTTTGAAATACAGTTGGCCACGTAGAGGGATGGGATTGGAATTGCCAACGAACGTGTTACCTTTAGTTTCATGATCACTAAAATTTACTAGTTCGTTCCCACCATTAGGATTTGACATGTTTAAAGATGATAAAGATGTGTATAGAATAAAAAGTGAAGAAATATAAGAGCTTTTAGGGAAAAACTTTGTTCTAACGTCAAAATATTGAGTAATAAATTAACCAACCTCAATATTATAGTAACGTGTTTGTGAAAGCAAAGATTACTTACTAATACTATGCTTATAAATGTAAAATGAGAAGTAAGACAAGAAAATTAGAGTAAATGACACAAACATATAGAGTGGTTCGGCTAAGCTTTGCTACGTCCACTGTGACGATCTCTTGCCGCATTTCTCTACAAGGAATCACAAAACAATAATAAGAAATTAACACTTGAGACTAAAAAGTTGCTAATATCAAGAACCCAGGGAGTTTTTTTGTGAGAGGATTGAATTCTGAGCTTGCAACTAAATTTTCAACCTTTAACCCCTGGTTCATTTATAATATCTAAAATGAATGATAAATGGCTGAGATTGTACAGAAGAATGGATGAAGCATAACTCGCCATCGATCTGATCGCATGGCCTAATGGAATACAATTATAAAGGCGGCATGGAAAGTATGGCGATAGAGTATGCCAATTATCACTCAGCATCAAGCGTGTGCTTTGCATTTAATGTTGGTGGCATGCTATAAGAGTCGACATGCTTTCGGCAGACTACAGTACCAAATACGATTGGCTATACGAATTTTTATTTACTTCTATGTATCTATATTGCAAGGCGGACGAGTGTTCTTACGTACTATGTTGGCCGATTGTTTTCTGCCTGCATTTGCTAAGGAAAGCTGAGTGTTGCTAAGGTCCTAATTACGAGGGATGTGTCAGACTGACTAAGGGTTGACGAGATGCATTGCTTTGTATCGGTCGAAGGTGGCTGTTAAGAAGCCAGCCGGGTAATGCTTGAGCCAGCTTTGTCTAGAGAGTTGGCTATTGAAATCTCCTTGAGTTGAGCCAGGAGGTTATGGACTCGAAGTGTAGTTGAGTATTTGGGCTTGCTTGAGGCTAGGTTAAGAGCAGGATGGCGTGAACTGGGTCGGGCTTGGTTATGCTGGGCTAGCTTAGATTGGGCCAAGTTATGTCGAGTTTGTCTACTTATTATCCTTGCAAGGAATTTGAGCAACATCTTTACTACATTGAATATTTTGTTTATATGCGCATTTCATTAAATATTCATGTATAATATTATGGTTGTATATAATGGAGTTAGAGGTATGTCATAGGGGCAGTTGTGTAATTTGTTACATATATCTATCTCGATAACCAATTTTATTCGAAACAAAAGTTGTTTTCTTTTTATTGTATACTTGATATAATGTATTATAGTGAATAAAATTAATTTGATTAAAAGTATTTTTAATAGAAAATCCATAATGATATGTTTTACGATACTAGTTACAAAGTGTTGTAACCGTGAGTAACGTATCAAATAAAAAATATATCATTTTAAATATTCTTAGTCAAGCTGTATCGAGATTGAATATCAATACATCCATCGATATTAGAGTACTTAATGCTCTCCAAATTTTAGGAGATGTATCACTCATGGCCGTTGCAAACACCAAGGGGTTACGTATCGATAGTTATTAGACAATTGTGGAATGATTCACCTAATAGTTTTTTATTGGTTAATATAACTAAGATCAAATAAAAAATATAGATGTGACTGATTTACATATTCCTCTAGACTTAAGAATACTATATATCTTTAATATGAAAGGTGCATTTTGATTATAGTCAAATTATGGCACGGCGATGATTGAATGAATGTAGTTGGGCCGAGTTGGAGCAATGGAAGTGAAACAATATTCAAGAGTTTATTCATCTCCTCGGTTATACAAGCCTAGTATCACGATCAACTCGATTCAACTCAAAACTAAAGTGTTTAACCAGAGTAGTTTAGTTGATAATAATTGTTATTATTGAATCAAAGACTTTGTGTTCGGACTATAGAGTTAAATATGAACAATATTGGTATTTTGACCATTGTCAATTTTCATAATTTCAAAGTGATACAATTTTGACGAAGATACCGGTGTAAATAAAAGTCACAAATGGGTAATGCTTAATAAAGTAAAATTGGATTTTTTTTTACCAAAACCAAACAAGCAATAAATTTGGCTAAAACATCAAATCACCTGCTTAGCAACATATGGATATTAATAATCGAATAGTTCGATATTAATCGCTGTCCAAATTTACACCTGATGGGTCATACAACCGAAACGATGAATTCCTCTTTAGCCAAATATCTGAATCAATTTATAATTTTATAAATTAATTAATATTTATAAACAATAATTATAAAATTTTACTATGATTTAATGAATAAATATTATTAAATATATTTATAATAGTTGTAAATATATCAATTGATATACAATACGACAAGCGACTAAATTGGATTTAATTGCACAATGTTTTATTTTAGCTTAATGGGTTTAAAGCCCATTATAGGTTTGTTATTTTTGACAGCAATTATGTGAAGAGGGCGGATAAAATTAGGTTAACAAGGGCTCGATTTTGGATTCCTCGGGTTAAAGGAGTAGTATAAGCATACTTTTCTCCTCTCTATCCACTATATATGCATCTCTATCCTAATTTGATTTGGATCTTTTGCTGCATCCTCTTTTTTGCTTGCTGGCCAAAATTCCTATAGGTCTCTCTCCATCTCATCAAGTTCTAATTCAATTGCTATCTAATGGCTGGTGGTCAACGGTTCAAAGGCTAGCTCTCTATAGAATCAAAAACAGTTTCAAGGGGCAGAAATCATCCTTTCAAGTTGTTCTTCAAGGCATTAGGTTTAAGGTATGTTTTTAATAAAAAAAATATAATTATTAATTTCAATTATAATATCTAATTATATTTGTGTATATTATATATATTTTTAGTTATGTAACGATTCTGACGTTCAACTAATATTGTCACAAAGATGTTCAACTAATATTGTTAGTTGTATGCATGTATATATTTTAGTAAAAATATTGTTTTTTTAGAATATACATCATGTCAATACAAATTTGAACAAAATTAAAATAATTATATTTTATTAAATTAATATATATTATTTAATAAAATAGATATAATTTATAATTAATTACAATATCGTGCTATAATCAAGTCATATATTTTATTTGTATAGAATTAAAGCTTTGATAATTTTCGATAGAGGAAAAATATTTTTTATGAATATTTTATTATTAGTTAATATTATTTAAATCAAATTAATGCATAAATAAATGTGGAAAACAGGGAGATGGACAAACATAAAGAAATATTTTGGCGCAAAGACAACACATTTTTTTCTAAGCATGAAAGCCAAACTTCCTACAAAAATTAATGGCAATGCCAAATTTAGGAGACGACTAGAATGGTGATAGCTTGGTATGCGTCGCCATGACAAATGAGGCTTGGGATGGAGACGAGGTGGCAGCGGCTTGGGATGGCAACGGTGTTGGCCGAGGTAACGAGATGGCATCAACTTAAGAGGCAAAAAGGTGGTTGATCAAACTTGTCATTTCCAGCAACCTCTTTTCTGGCATTACACTCCCGGATTCCTCATTGGCAGTTTCTAATCTGCAGTTTTCTGATGACACATTACTTTTTGCCTCCCCCCAGATAGATTACATACACTGCCTGAAAGTGGCTCTGTACTCTTTTGAGCTCATATCTGGCCTTTCCATCAACTTCAATAAGAGCTCCGTCATAATATTAGGCAACTCGAATCACCTTGGCCCTCTCATCTCGTCGCTGCTCAATTGTAACCTTTTAGATTTCCCTCTTTCTTACCTCGGCATCCCTCTTCGTCCTACCAAGCTGCATCGATCAGACTGGTCCTCATTAATTTCCAGGATTGAATCGGGACTTCTAAGTTGGAAGGCTCATTCTCTTTCCACAGTCAGTCGCCTTGTTTTAGTTAAATCTGTCTTATCAGCCATCACGTCATATTGGATGTCCTTTTACAGACTTCCCACCTGGGTCATCAACCGAATAGACAAAATCAGGTGTACCTTCCTTTGGAACGGTGGAGGTGTCAAAAGACTTGTCAACTGGTATACTGCCTGTTTGCATCAGAACCAGGGCGGTCTTGGTATCACCAACCTCAGTGCTTTTAACTCCGCTCACCTCGCTAAATGGCTTTGAAGATTACTCTCCCCTGGCAATTTTATTTGGAAATATTGGATCTCTCGATTCACTACCGTTCTAACAACCACCTCGTTCTTCACTTCCCTCCATGCAGTAGAGCTTCTCCGTTCTGGGCTGGAGTGCTCCATACCCTACCCCGAGTCAAATCTCTTTTCCATGTTGTCATCGGAAATGGTAAAAACTGTGTGTTTTGGTTAGATACATGGCATGATCAACTCCCCCTGGCCAAATCTTTGCCCCAACTCTTCTCCCATACGCACACCCCTTTCATATCGGTTAGTGACTGTATCAGTAGTGGTCCGGACTCCCTCTGCCCTCGATCCCTCTTCGACTCTGGCACCTTCTCCGAACTTATCTCTACGTCCAATCTGCTTCATTCTCTTCAATTCACCACCTCGCCAGATCGAGTAGTCTGGGTGCTTGCGCCAGCCAAGGGCTTCACTGTCGCTTCTTGTTATTCTTACCTTCATAACCCCGGTCGCTTCTTCACCTTCCCCAGACTCTGGGAATGCCCTATTCCACCGCGTATCGCCTTCCTCCAGTGGTGCCTGTCTCATGATCGAATCAACACTATAGCGAGGCTTTCCCGCCTTAATATTCCGGTCGATCCGTCTTATGCCTTTTGCTCTGATCAACTTGAAGATTTCCCTCACCTATTTCGAGACTGTGACTTCACTTACTCAGTTTGGGCTGCTACCAGCGCCCACCTCCTCGGTCATATCCCTGATCAGCCAGAAATATTTGATCATTGGCAATTCAATCCCCACAATCTCCTCCTGGATGTCTGCTTCGCTCTCTTCTATTGGTTTATATGGAAGGAACGAGATGCATATGTGTTTAATAAACCAAGATATCACTTTGAAGGTATTTGCAGACGTATTATCTTTTTATTCACTAATATTACAGGTCAGAGCTCATCGGCCCCTTTCAGACTTCGCCTCCCGCTGCGAAGTTCATCTCCATCTGAGTCGCAAGAAAGCAGCTCGGCGTTCCCACCCTGACTTGATTATGAACTAATGTTAGTATCTTGTTGATTTCGGTGTCTTGTTGTTATTTTGTCGCATCACCAGTATTTGTTCCTGCTTTGTTTCGTTATACTTTTGTAATATGTTAAGTGGCATGCTCTTATTGCCATCGATTAGGCATGTTGATCGAAACTATATTATTTAATATATGCTTCTAATCGGCTGTGTAGTGACACGCTACACACCCGTCTTGCTAAAAAAAGGTGGTTGATCGAGGTGGATTAGAAGGCGATGGAAGAGAAGAGTTTTGGAGGAGTAGCCGTGATGGTCAATTCGTGGCATCGATGAAGGTTTGGTCGAGATGGATTAGGAGGCGACGGTGTTGAAGGCGATCGATTTTTTTTGAATAATTAAAAGCCAAAAATGCTAAATAGAATTGGCATTATCCATAATTGGAAATTAATATAGCATTATACGCGTATGACACTAATCTAATGTAGCATTTTTTAAACTGTAAAAATAAATGATAGTGCTAGTATAATTTATCATTTTTAAACTATAAAAAATGAATATAGCACTATGTTGATTGTATACTAATTTAATTCAACATTTTTTGAACTACAAAAAATGAATGTAACATTGTATGTGTATCGTGCTAATTTATTTTAACATATTTTTAGCCTATAAAATGAATGATAGTGCTAGTTTTATAGAATAAATCGAATATGTCGAATGATAGTTAAAATAACATTTATATTTTTAAAGTGCATTAGAATGTAATGAATGTGCCAAATGATAGTTAAAAATAACATTTGTATTTTTCAAGTGTATCACAATGAATTGAATATGCCGAATGATAGTTAAAAATAGAAATTGTAATTTTGAAGTACATTAGAATGAATAGAATGTACCAAATGATAGTTAAAATATCATTTGTATTTTTAAAGTGCATTACAATGTGTCCAATATGTCATATTATAGTTAAAAATAGCATTTGTATTTTTAAAATGCACTAGAATGAATGAAGTACACCGAATTATAGTTAACAATATCATTTATATTTTTAAAATGCATTAGAATGAATGGAATGTGCCAAATAACTTTTACATCCATATGTATCCAGTTATACATCCATATGTATCCAGTTAGGCAAAATGATATGCAAAATGATAATTTAATATAGCATTTAATTACTTTAATGTAGAATTTTAATTACAAAGTCTTTTACTAGCATGTTTAAGATATGCAAAATGATAGCTTAACATAACATTTTATTTATGGAGCACACTAATTTTTTTGAAATATGCAAAGTGGTAGTCCAAGGTAGCATGTTAGTAACAAAGTATAGTATCATGTATATGATATCAAATGATTGTGTAATGTGTCATTTTTGCTATGAAGTGCAATTGCATGTCCAAAATGATAGTTTAAGATAGAATTTTAGTTACAAAATCTAGTAGCATTTTTATGATATTTGAAATGATATATTGATGTAGTATTTTAATTATGAAGTACATTAGCATGTTTAGGATATGCAAAATGATAGTTAAAGATAGCATTGTATTTTCAAAATAGAACTAGCATGTATGAAATATGTTAAATGACAGTTAAAGGTAACATTGTATTTTTAAAATGAACTAGCATGTGTAGAATATGCTAAATGATAGTTAATGCATTTTTAATGTGAACTAGCACGTGTAGAATATGTTAAATGATAGTTAAAGGCAGCATTGCATTTTTAAAGTGAACTAGCATGTATAGAATATAATAAATGATAGTTGAACATAGCATTGTATTTTTAAAGTACTCTAGCATATGTTGAATATAGAAAATGATAGTTAGATGTACTATTTGTGTTTTAAAAGTGCACTAGCAATTTGTATTTTTAAAATGTTATTTTTAACTATCATTTTAAATTTGTCATGCATATATTTTCATTAACAAGAGCTAAACAAAAAATTGGACAACCAGAACTCCATCCAAATAAGGCCCGAAAACAAAAGGATGGTATGTGGCTTAATAATAGTGAAAGTGTAAAATTCCTATTGACATACTTTATGTTTTAGCATGGAGTTCTAGTGGCATTGTTGAATATATATTGACATGCTTTTCCATCTAATATAAATTTATAAAATGATTGATGGATTAACTTTGTTTGCAAAATGATAATTAATTTTAGCATTTTTTGAACTATAAAGAAATGAATATAGTATTACGTTGATTTAATGCTATCTAATTTAGCATTTTTTGTTATTGATTTTTGTAAAATTCAGATCGATGTCCACGATGGTGGTACATCCTTGAGGTGGTACAATAGGGATGGCCATGACGATGAGTTGGTCTGGTATTTGTTTGAGAAGTCTACAAGATTCTCGCTGACGAAGAAGAAGGGGAGAGCGACATCGACCTTGGTGAGGCAGAGTAGGGCATATTGCAGGTCGTGGCCATGGTTATCGATGTCGAGCTATTGAAGATGGTAGTGATGTGAGGGGGAAGGGCTACAAGGTGGTGGTGTTGACGATTGAAAGAGACAGCGGCGGTTGAACGTGAAATCGAAGAAAACATGGTTTTGTTTTTAAGCCTAAATTTGAAAACTTCTAGACTGGATCTTAAAAATTGACTTATGTTTGTCCTTTTGGCTAATTACCTCTTAATAAATTATACTGATACAAATATATATTGAAAATTATATTTTATAAAATAATTTCAATAGCAAAGAAGCCCTTGGAAAAAACATTATTTTTAACTTTTTAAATTAATATATAATTTTCGGGTGAAACAGGAAAAATAATTTTAAACCAAAAATTATGAAATTTGTGAACGAAGTTCTTCATCAACCCCAATAAGTGTAAGGAAAGCGGAATGTGGTTGTAAGTTGGATCAGATGTCCCTTGTAAACCTCAACGAGTGTTGGCAAAATTGAAACTTGTTTAAGAAAGGGCTTAGGTAATTAGGCTTGGCATGTTCAAGTTCATAATGACGTCATAAGCATATCATCTCGAAGGTAAGTCAGTCCATGTAGAGCAATCTTATGCGAGCAAAAAATTAAGATTATGAGTGCTTTTGGAATTCAAAGCAAGTTGTGATTAAAATCACAAGTGCTTTGGAACTCGAAAACGGGTCATAATTCAAGTTGTCTTTAATTATATGTTATGTAATTGTTAAATGTACAACGTCCTATGTGCAAAAGTACAATCGAAACTAAAATCCCCAAATCAACTTTGGATTATAAAATTTAAACTGTAAGAGACAAGAATATAATGATCAGCCCATTTCTTCATGCTCTTAGGTCCGTAATTAAAGGGGTTGAGGGATGCAGCATGGTTGCCATATGTCTATGCGACATGCTTAACCTTTCACATTTACCATATTGATGGCACATGGCGTTGTTCCTTTTTAATGATAAACCTTAGCTTCCACTTGCATAACTGTGAACTTCGACGCTTAGCATTCGTCCCCCTTGATAGTCTTTATTGATGACATTCGATATCAACATTATATTGAGGATTTGTAGCATCCTTTGAAGGTTGATGAAGTGCGCCGTTAGTAAGTGGTGATATTGATAAGTGGCAATATTGGCAATGATTGACATTGATAACAAGTGACATCAATAGCAGGCGTTATTGATAAAGGTGGCATTGACAATATGCGGTATTAACGATAAGTGGTATTAATAAGAGACGACATTAGTGTCGAGTGGCAAGGATAAAGGATGGCATCAATATGTAAGTGGCATTGATTAGAGATGGCATCAATAGCAAAGCGATATTGATGAGATGCGACATTACTTTGATGGGTGACATTAGCATAAGATGGCATTAAAGAGATGCGAGATTAATCTAGAGTGATATTGATTCTTCTGGCAAACATGAAAGAAGTGCTTTATTAATGGAATATGATGTTCAATGTCATGCAGAAACAATGTCATATCGTGCCTCTACATCATTGATGGCTTTCGACATATAGTTTCTGGTATTATCACTACGTTGAATGAATCATGGCACCGATTTTGTTTATCATTGTTTAGTGATATGACAGATTAAGCATCATTCATTCAAATCCATAGGCGGTATGCAACATTGATTGCATTTGACATCCTTAGCTTCATTAGTGACTTGCGACATTGCCCATTGTTCTTTGTTGATGGGAAGCGACATTGTATGTTTTCGGCATTGATTTATCTTTACATTTTCGACGTTGCTTGTTGATGCGAGAACATGGCTATTTCTGATAGAATTAGGAGTATGCCCTAGGGGTAATTATGTAATTTATTACATATATCTAACTCGTTGATCAATCTTGTTGAAAATAAAATGTATTTTCTTCCTATTATATACTTGATATAATGTGATTATATTAGTTAGTTAACTTAATTAATGTATATTTAATAGAAAAACCCATAAATGGTATAATTTGTGATAATATTAACAAAGTGTTGTAACCGTGAATAATTTATCATAACGAAAAAATATACCATTTTAAATGTTCCTAGTCAAGATGCATCGAGACTTAGATATCGATGTATCCGTTGAGACTGGAGTACGTAACGCTGTCCATACGTTGGGCAGTGTATTGCTCATGAGTACTAGAGGAAGCTTGGGGTTACGTACAAATAGTTATTGGATAACTATGGAACGACTCACTCGATAGTTTTCTTTTGGTTAATATAACTAAGGACAAACAGAAAATATCGATGTGACTGATTTACACAGTTCTCTCGACTTAAGAATACTGTGGATCTTCAATATGAAAGCTCCGCTTTGATTATAGACAAATCATGGCATGGCATCCATTGAGTGGCTATAGATGTTTGAGTGGAAGTATTGGAAGTGAAGCATTATTCAAGAGAGGATTCATCTCGTCGGTTATATGCGGTTAGTATCACAGTCAACTCAAAGTCAAAGTCTCTGGCCAGAGCATTTCGGTTAATAATAATTATTATTATTGAACCAAAGACTTTGTATTTAGACTATAAATTTGAATGTGGATGAGGTTGGAATTTTGACCATTATCAAATTCTGTAAGTCCAAAGTGATATAGTTTTGACGAAGACAATTGGTGTAAATAAATGTCACAACCGGGTAAAGCGTATTAAAGTAAAATTGGATTTTACCGAAAATGAGTAAGCGATAAATTTGGCCATAATGTCACACCACCTGCTAAGTGATGTGTGAACGTTAACATTAGAATAGTTCGGCGTTAGTCGCTGACCAAATTTACACCCAAGAGTTATACAGCTGAAATGATGAATTCCCTTAAGACCAAGCGTTTTAATTAGTTTATAATTGTTATAAATTAATTAAATTAGTTAATATTTATGAAATATTAATTATAAAATTTGAATATGATTTGAGAAATATATAATGTTATATATATTTATAATAGTTATAAATATATCGATTAATATACAATATCAACACGCGATTACATTAGATTTAATTGCATAGTATTTTGGCTTGGGCTTAGATGGGTTTAAGACCCATCATTAGGGTTGCAAAATTATGATTTTGGGAAGGTCTAAGGGTGGCTAAAAAATAGGGAATTAACTTCGAGTTAATGAGTTGAGATCAAGTGACAATGGATAGAAAGGTTTTCTTCATTTCTCTATAATACAACCATATATGTATGTATGTATGTATGTATGTATGTATTTATGTATGTATCTCTAAAAATAACAACTAACCTTTTTGGCCGCCATTACCTTCTACATTGCTGGTTAAAACATAGATCTCAATCCACTCCAAAATTCTTAAATATATTTCAAATTAAAATAATACTATTCGATAGTTAGGGGTCGATGATTCTGGACTTGCAATCTGACGAATCAAGCACAGTAAGAGGAAGGAAAGTCATTGCTTTCAACGTGCATTCAAAGGCATTATTAAATTGGTAATTTTAATTCATATTACAGTAGTTATGTGACGACCCAAACTCGATGTCCGATAAACGACATCAAATTCGTATCGCCGGAGCTTATAACAACAATTAGATGAATATAAAACAGCGGAACAGAATCAATACCATACATAACATCACAGATACAACATCATAATAATATCCATACTACATCAGAGTACATAATACATGAATCACAACATCTCCAAATAAATATCATAGTACTACAACAGTGATCATATATCCAAAAGGTCTTCAATAACGGAAGTGATAACGAACTTCCATAAGCTAAACACCTGATATCTCCAAAAAGCTCCTAAGAATATCTCCAAGATAAGAGCTCCAAAATACTGCTACTCCCAAAATACGGAAACCTGCTACTAGGCTGCCCGTGTGGAAATAATGGGCACCCAGAGTTTAGTAAATAATCAATAAACTCCGGGTCAGTCATGGGACTGGTATGAGTAAACAAAAACAGTTGCATTTAAATAGAACAAGAAATATAAAAGAAATTTCGTTATGCTTTTTAAAAATGAAACTACCATAAGACCTCCCACCACACACACAATGCAAACGCAGACTTGGAGGAGATTTCTTCTTATGGTAGTCAAATATGCTTGATACGAGAAAAGAATTCTTTGGTATTATTACTAGTGCATAGTGTAGAAAGTATTTCGAAAGTAGAATATTAATCTTAGCCAGCATAGGTACCATTATACTATGCCTACTATAGCTACCATATTAGATGGCAGGTTCTACAACTAAAACCGTACAGGGTTTCGTATTGGGAATTGGATTTCCATCAATGGTCAGGCCAAGGAACTTCCCATTGCCACATGAGAACGCCTCTGGAAGGACGTCCCCGAGAACCTAACCGGATCTCTGCCAACACAAGGCCGGGTTACCCCTAACTGGGTAACTACTGACACGAGTATGCCACCTCCCGGTTGTAACCAACCTTTAACCGGGGCCCCAACATCAAATCACAAAACAAGATATATATGGGTTTGTGATGTCCACATAAGTAAGTATCTGGGCTCCATACCATGATACCACTTCTATCCAGAAGGAGATGTACATACCCTAAGGGGCGCTACCCCCAATAACCTTGCCGCATCTTTCCTGTTTTGACCATTCCGGGGTGTGAGGCTCGACGAAGTCTCGTCCACAAAACTACGCTTTGGTACAAAGCCATGTTTTGGGTCAACAAATGATCAAAGTAATGATCACAAAGATAAATGATCAAACAAATGATCATATCACAAATGATCAAACAATGATCATTACACAGCAACACTTAGCATGTCACATTACCAAATTGGGAATATATCGCTGATAACCTTCAACTACATAACCTCTGAGCTCGTACGTCTCAGAGAAGGGTGTTAAGCTAAGAGAATAAATTCTCCGCCACCAACAGAAATATATTTGAAAGTAATCTGCTTTATATCTCAAAGTGTAGTGTCAGACACACAATCCATACAAGTCTGTTCTGGGTTCGAACAGAACCGAAGGCACTTCCAAAGAAGCCCTTGCAATCCGGATATTCACAATCCCGATCGGATTCCCCATCACATATGGGGAACTCTATACCGGAGCAACTCGGTGCAGAGTCATTCGACAGGTCATCCTATCGCTCTCGCAAATATCCGGTCTTCACCACCGGTCTTTAATTGCTATCCATAACGTCGTATCACATATTCGGAATGGGTTATATGACACAAAGGTCCTTTCCCGGCTAAACCGAATAGTGAGCGTCAATTCTTAAAACATGTGGATGTCATTCACAACAATTCACAGGTTCGATGTGGGTTTCGGATAACAAACAGAAATCCGATTCCCTGTCGCATCGAAGTTTAAATGCCATTTTACGAGCAACAGGGTTTTCACATCAATACAGAACAAAACACAAATCACTGTTCATCACAAAGCAATCATAGTATCACAATAGCAATATCAATGCAGTACAGAATATTTAACGATAGTAAATCACCTTTGATTAAGGTGGTCGTGATTGAAGTGAATTGTCCATAAAATTATCTCTATTAATTATTTTAAATCAATATTTAAAATTTCACTTAAATATAACTTTATTAAATTTTAAATTGGCTTGATTTATTATTTAATCTCTAATTAACTATCTTAATTTATAAATTCTTAATGGTTAATTAACTAAATCTTAATTATTTTTATTTGCTAATTATTCTTTAAATTAATCAAGCTTTAATTACAAATTTTAAATCATTTTAAATCTCTTTTCCAAATTATTAGTATAAAGTGTTTACCTTAGTTATCATTTGAAAACTACTTTATACTTTAAGAATTTATTTATTGTTACATTAAAATTTAATGTAAATAAATTTTTAAATCTTTATATTTAAATTTAATCATTAAATTAAAGGGTTAATTAAAATTTTATTTTAAACTTTCCTTGCTTAATTTAAAGAATTTACAAATTCTAATTACCATTTTTTTTCATATTTTATTTACAAATATCATTTTTTTATTCAGAAAATAAATTTTTACTTGTGTTCAAAAATTTGGTTGAAACTGGGTTTGCTGCTTTCACTTACTCACCCGAGGCTTGCTTCGGGTTTACCCCGAGAAAAATGCTCCTTTACTTCGGGTTTTACCCCAAAGTGACCCGTGTTTCACATCTTTTTTTTTCTTCTGTTTAAGGTATAAAACGACATGATAAAACGCTCAGGCAACTCGAGTTTCTCTTCGAGTTCCCACGCGATTTCCTCGCACCGTGCTTCGAGCTACCCCTCATCTTCCCCAAGCCATCAAACTGATACGCAGCATAGCACGTACACGTGCACACCACCATGCCGACGCTCCGACGAACATCTTGACCACCGTTCAGTCGTGAATCATCTCTATACTCGAGATCGAACTCCAGGTTGACACAAAAAATTCAAGATTGAAATAAGCCCTTTTTGCTCGACACTTTAGCTCGAACCCATCGAACCAAATCGCTTCGCCGCCGCTCCTCGTACCACCAGACACCACGAAACTCCGACCCAAGCACGACAACACCCTCCTCTACCCTCACCTGGAATTGCGCGCTACTCGGTCTCTCATAGGTGATGAAATCACCTCGCTTTCGACCCACTGTAAAACCCCACCTTAAACCCTACTTTTGGTTCGAACGACAAATCCCTCCATTCGAAAAATTATTGAATATTTTTCTCATCATAATAGAAGTTTAAACTAGCTTCGATTCAAATTTCAACATTCATTATTAACTTAATCACTGGAAATTCGAAAAAATGAAAACTTGGTTTAAATGCAAACTGCACTTAAGTTGTTTAATGTAAAATCGTCGTATTGTCTTTAAAAATCATAACTTTGTATACTTATTCGAGTTATGCAATTAATTCAACAATCTAACATACTTGAATTTATCACAATAATTTGTTTCTACTGTTAAAATTTAGTTACAGGTTCATTTCTTCATGATCAAGCATAGAACAAATTTCACTTCGTAGGTGATGTTTTCAAACTATCCTATTGGTTTCAAATTTGAAATCCATCAAGGATTAAAGAAGTGAAAATTCAAAGTTTTACTTGATTAAACCTTGTATCAAAAACAAAATAGGAGATGGCTGATAATTATACCCAGAACAACATGATTAACATACAGGAAATGTTTCATCTGCGTAATACTTGTTATAGGTTATCTACACAGTTTAACTCATACTATATATATTTTTCTTTCTTCTTTAAATATGTTCACTCACCTGTATTTTAGCTGAAAACAAAAAACTGCAGATGGTGTTGTTTCTTTTTTTTTTTACAAGCAAACCAAAGATTAACTTCACTACATCTTTCAAGCATATCCACTGCAAAAATTAAAAGAACAGAAGTTTACTCACCTGTATTTTAGAAATAAACAAGCTGCTTTAAATTTTTGAAACAGAGAGCCCTCTTCCTTCTTTTTTTTCTTTTGTCTTGAAGTTGCAGTTTGAATTTCCCTTTCTCTTCCTCTTCAGTAATTTGCTTTTTAACTTCTTTTTATTTTCTGTTGCACTTACTTGAATACTTTTGAATTTGTGAAATATGATGTTTTCTCTGGTTTGCTATCTTTGTTTTTGAACGAGATGAAATAAGTATGAATATGTGTATGTATATAAGAAGACAGTTTTTGTTTCTTTTATTTTATTTTATTTGTACTTTATAAATATTTGCATATCTTCTACTGCTTCCTTTTCCCCTTCATGATATTTCGAATTGACTTGCTCATGGCTGAGTTGCAATGCATTTAATGCTAGCATAGATCCCTTTGTATACTTCCAGCATGTTTTCAGTATAAGTACATTTATTTTCTTATTTTATATTTTGATTTGTTGACTAAATCAACTTGGTTTCGGCTGAGATAATATCTTTGCTTGCTTGAGAAGATGGCATTTAATGCCCTTGCTCCCTTTGTATGCTACAGCCAGCTTATTCAACTCCATGCAAGTACTATTTGTTTTTGTTTGAAGATATTTCCTTACACTTACCTGGTTTGATTTAGTAACATATTCGTTTGATTCTTGTATGTAATCTTATTACTACATCCTTTGTTTGTTTTATTTTCCATTTGAAGTTTTACAATCAACATTTAATTTATCATTCATTTAAGAAAAATTTAAACTATCAATTTTTTTTTATTTAATTCTATACAACTGTGTAATATTAATATCAACCAATTTTTTTATTTCTTTTGAAATTCTCAAATTTAATTTTTTAAAAGTTCAAACGATTTACCGAATTTTAATTTAGTAAAATTTCCGGGATGTTACAAGTTAAATTACGTTTTATGATCTTTTAATGAGCAATTTCATATCTGTTTGAATATATTGCTACTATATGTTTAGTCATGTGAGATTTTTGTAAGTAGATGCTGTTGTCACAAATCAGTTTAGTTATGTGCATAATTTTTTTTATTATACTAATATTGTTTACTGCACAAAATCAATATTTGTCATTAATAATTGTTTTTTATATATATTTATTAATAAATTCATATATATATATTAATGTAAATTTCTCTCTCATAATAGCATACATGCATATATAAGACATACATATGATTTAAAAAATTTATTACACTTACTTATATAAAATATGAATTTAAGAATTCCAAATTAATTATCATACATATATTCATATTTTTAAATTAAAATTTATTGAATTTTTGAATTGTTTATTACACATAAAATAATTATTACACTAAAAATTAAATTTAATGTTTAAAAAAATGTTGTATCATTCTAGAAACATATGAAAAAATTTAGGAATTTTCTAATAAAGTTGATTGTTTTTAATAATTAGTATTATTTTGGAAAAATCGTTTATAATTTATTAAAAATAATAATTTAATTGAAAATTTCTTCAATTTTTTTTTTCAACATTTCATTCATGATCCTAGAATTTATAAAAATTTGAATTTTGAATTTTTACTACATTATTATATATTAAGTAATTATTGCCGAAATCAATGTATTTATTTTCAAAATAATATTTCAACTTTGGACAATCTCTAGATTTTACCTAAGCTCTATTTTATGATCCTAAATTTTTTAAAATTGTAAAATTATAATTTTCATCAATATATTACTTATGTTAATTAGTTATGAATGAAAACATTATTTTATTCATAATATATACATATAAAAATACTAAAATTATTATGTTTGAATTATTATGTTTGCAAAACTAAGTTTTTTAATTATAAATAATTTTAAAGAAAATTTCTCTCTCTTTCTATATATATATATATATATTTATCTATATATAAATGTTTTATGTTCATATATAATATATAATATATTTATACATACATATGTGTGCATATTGTAACGGATATACATGCATACGTTTGGACAACATACATGACATATATATGTGCTAATTAATATGTCTATCGTGATGTAAATCCCAACATCTAATGGGCATATCATAACTTTCACGAATTATTATGCTACATATGCACTCACATATATATGTATATGATACATTTATGTATAAACTAAATTAATTAATTTTATTTGATATCGTAATATATTTGAATTTAAATAAAATAAATGATTTTATTTAAATGAAATTTAAAAATGTTCTAATTCAGTTAGACTTCATAGGCCCAATAAAGATATACTAAGGTCAAATTTCTGAAATTCATCCATAACTTCCACTTCGGGATGGTCCAGTTTCAACAATGGTATCAGAGCCTAATAGCCTATGCGGTCTAAATTAGTTATATTAGGGCTAACTAATTAAGCTTGACCACTTTGTACGGTGTCTAGAAGGGTAATGTCTAGGATTGGAATTGGGTAATCAAGTACCCCGTCCTACCTGGTTACCGGCCTGATCGAAAAGGTGAAGTGAGCCCAAAGGTCGCTCCTAACAGAAATGGACCAACTTAATTTGGGCCTTCGGATAATTTTCAAAATTTTAAATTTAATGGTTAAATGTAAAATAAAACATGTTTATTATAAAAATTATAATACTGCATAAGTTTTCAAAATGTTTGAAAGGATAATGATATTTTTAAAAGGTTTAAAAATATTTATATAATATTTTCAAGTTTTAAATTTATTAACAAGATTAATAAAATTAATTAAATAAATATGTTAATTAATTAAGGCATATATGCATGTATTACATATGTTGATATATGTTATGTTATTTTAAAATGTTTAAGATAACATAAGTATACATGTATGTATATAAGATAAATTTTGAAATGAATAAAATTTAATAATTTTTTTTAATTGAATTAATTGATTAAATAAAATACACATATATATGATATATGTGTGTTACACTATAGAGGTTATAATATACACTATAAATGTTACATTAGATATGTCCAAAATAAAAGTTATATTGGAATACTAATTTTAAATTAATTAAAGAGTTAATTGATTAAAATTAATTAGATAAGATTTAATTAATAATATATTATACGTAAGAATATCATATAAGTAATATGAAATATAAAAGTTATATAACAATAAAACTTATATGATATGTGTATAAAATAAATGTGGAACATTAAAGAAATCCAAATAGACTTAAGAAATAAATACATATGTAAATATACATATAATATGATTTGTGATGTGTCTGACACTTGAATCGCTGGGGTATTTCATAAGAAATATATTATTCTATAAGTCGATATCACTCAATATATATATTGAAGATTATGAATCTTCAATATAATGTTGTCCTCTATTATATATATGTATATATACATACATATATATTAATAAATTACTTACATACTCCTTAGTTGTTGAGCAAACTCAAGCCAGGTATGTTATGCGTAGTATTATTAATATATTGAGCAGATGAGGTAAGATAACTATATGTATTTGTCAAGCAAACTCAAGGTACATATACTATACTTGGGCCATCATAATATGATAGTTATGAGTGAATAATCTCTTCGATTTGTTGAGCAAACTCAATGTCTATATGAGATTAGAATGAGGGAAAATGGGTTTGTAGTTATATATGATACAACCGATAAGAAGTTATCCATCGTTTGTGGGGCTATGATTTGTTGTGCAAACTTAAGTTCTGAATACCAAACCAAATGAGTCCAAACACCCACTAGCGAAGTTGTAAGACTTCTATGTTTCATCTTAGGGTTTGAATAAATATAAAAGACTAGTGGGAACTTTATTATAAAAATGAAATGGTAGCATTTATCCTTTCTAATATTGTAAGAACATATGCTATATAATATTATAATTATCTATAATGATAAATTTGTGCATTTAATATGATTATAAAAGTATGTCAATTAACAGATATAAACAAACTGAATTGGAAGTTGACAAATAGAAATGTAATATATACTTACTAATAATTCTAATTGCATGTTATCTAATGTTTCTATACCCATGCAAGTGCCCAATTACAACTACTGAATACATTCTTAAGTTGGTCACTTATATGTTTATTTAGTTTTGATCGTGCATTGTATTTTATGAGTTTTTAAACTCTAAATGCAATTCAAGAATATGGATATTTGATTCATGTGCTTTCACATATAAATGTTATATGGTGAATAGTCATAGTTTGTGGGGTACAATATTTCGATGAAGTTAGTTCATTTGAGTAAGCCAATAAACGGTATTTCAAGATCATGTATTCAACTTGGATGATTTCAAAAGGATCATATTGTGTTAATACAACACAATCCCATAAATTATGAGATACATCTAAGAACTCAATCATTGAAATGTCATCTTAATCGGTTTACAAAAAATGCAACATATTTAATGTCCTAAATATTAAGAATAATCGAATGTGCTTTTGTAAAAGGTTTGTTATGATATTATAGTAAGGTTTTCTTTTGAATATTTTTACCATTTGAAAGAAAAACGAACGTATAAGAATAGATGTAATTCAAGTTAAGTTGGAATGAAGAGAATGAATAGTCACTTCTGCTTCATAGAGAAATATTGGAAACAAGAATTGTAACAATAACGGACACTTAATATTGGAATATGAAATATGGTTTTTATTCTGAAATGTATTTCCATATAGAAAATTGTTTTCTATAACATTTATTTATTTGAGTTCAAGATATTTGATCAAGAATTGTTCTCTGTAAACTAGTTGTAGCATGTGGAATAAGTAAACAATATTAATGATATTAAGTAAATGATGGACCTCTAAATTTAGTAACTATTATAGTAATAGCGGAAATAGTAGGAGTATGCCATATAGCACCTAATGATTGTATCAAATTACGAAAATTGCTTTAATAAAATCTATCAAACATTATTTGTGAAAAAAAATATTTTTGGTATTAACTGAAAAATAGATATAACTATATTTTAATATGAGTGTTATGAATATTTATTGTAAAATAGAACTATATTATGGAATTTGTTTTCATAGTAAAAGCGATGTAACAAAAATATAAATGTGTCTAATATTATTTACAGTTCTTTTGGAATTATAGACTAAGCCGTAGTTTTGAGAATTTTTTTTACTATATGCTTATGAGTCATATGATACAAGTTAATTATATCTCAAACAATTAATGGCTATGCATCTATTTAGTGGGTGCATCATAAGAGTTAAATACACATTGTCTATGACAAAATCACATGTCTATTAATACCAAAAAGAGTTCTATATACATTGTTATATTCATCAATGATTTATTACCAACATGAACATGTTTATTAGATACACATGTGGTAAGTTTATGATAAAATCATAGAATATAAAAAGAAAGTAAATAAAATAACATGTAATAGAATAAAATGAATTGATTTGGTCGAATAAGTGAGTATATTGGAAAGAGTTTCAAATGTACGTAAAAATGAATATAGATTCGATCTCAAAATCATTTCTCCATGTGATACATAATGATGCATCAATAAGGAGTAATCAGACATTGTTGGACAATTTACGATTAATTATGAGTGAAGATGAGTTAGTTTCTTTCTATAAGGTCAAGTACTTAAGATTAGAACACAAGGATGATATTATTTCATCTAAACAACAGTTTACAAAATCATACAAGATAAGCATTTGTAAGAAATCCCAACATATCCTAGGCCAAGGATTTGGCAGGTTGTGCGAGTCGAAAGACTGCACATAATAATTTTTCATGGGGGATCTTGTATGAATTTCCAAAAAGATTTTTGGAAAAGTCTGTAATCAAATGACATATTTATGTTTTGAACATAATTTTTGTGAACTAAATATAGTTTTATAAACAAAATGGTTCATAAAGCGTTTGTGGATCCTCATTCTATTTGCACTAAGAAACAAGTGTTGTTTCAAGATATATCAACTTCATTGTAAAGGAATTTCTTTGAGAAATTTTTGATAGTTAAATAGATTAGATACAATCCATATATAGAATTGATTTTATGAGATGAAGTAAAATTAACTAACCTAAATGAACACATAGCATTAGAATGTTTAATAAGTATTCTCGTACATCGAAGGGAAACTATGATTTCTTATTAATGTCGAAAATACACATTACCCTCGGCTGTTCAATTAAACCATTAAGATTGTTGACTCTATATGGTATGATGCGTAGATCTGAAAGAATTCCATGTATGCTATCAAAATATGATTTTTGTGGTCGTAATCAAAGAGATGTGATCCATCAGCCGTGATTGTGTCTTTATTGGAAAGAATAATGTGGTTGGAATTAAATAAGCAACGTTGATAAGAATAATATCGCAAATTTAAATTGTTGTAATTAGCATAACAGATTTGGTATTCAACATGCTCAAGTTAATTCGGATTTGCCCAACAATTATAGCTCAATATGACTTAATGTTTGGTACTTATGTATTGAAACAAAAAATTCTAAATAATTATTTAGAGTATCACATTTACACATATTAACCAAAAATGTCTCGAAGTCAGTGGGAGCGATATTGAGTTATGAGTCTTTGTATATGATCCAAGAAATGATACAAATGTTTCATTTTATAAGCATCAAGATTGAATAAGTATTTTGATAGAAATATCAAATAGTTTGATTTCCAATCAAAGTGCCGAGGAAGTGTATGTTCATATGAAAGAACGTTAAAAGGTATATTGTTATTTCTAAACAATAAGTAACAACACGTTGTTGATTTTAACAAAATGCTTGTATCAAAACTTTAGTTGCTTTAATACTCAATTTTGGATTGTAAATGATGTATTTTATGGTGAGTATAAAAGATATAGGGATTGTCCTAAAACGATATACATGAGCACCATATTAAATGGGGAACATGTAAATTGGATTCCTTGTGCATTAGCAATAGAAATTATCATATAGGCTATGTTGTGTATGATATTATGTTTTATTTATGTATTTGATACGTGGAAAAAATATAAAATCCAAATTGATATAACTAAATGGTTGTTTTAGGTGTTCTCGTGTATTTGTGAAATACGGGGGAATTGTTTATAGAAACAACAAACACATTATGATGGAATGTCTAGACACAAACTTTTATAAGTGATGCTGAGTATAATGTGTCAATTATAAAATTCAAGTTAAATTTTTTGATTTGAAAATGTTTCAAAATAAAAGTGATTATGGTCGATTCCATGAAATGCTAGAAACATTAACTTGAATAGCGCTTAAATAAACCAATATATAGGTATAAATGCACAAATTTACAATTAAGCCAAACGTGATTCCAAATGTTGAGAATCTCGTAATATTTCTATAGGATAACAATATCATGAAATCGGTCATGATAAAACTTAAAACTCACTAGAAGTCGTAAGGCATACATCGAATCGTTCCACGTGATAAAGGCAGTTTATCAGTGTCAAAGAGAGTTAATCGACAAAGCAGATAATTAAACATAATAGCATTCCTATTCACTAAGGGACTGACCTAATTAGTTTTGAGAAAACTGATTGGAGAAGTTGGAATTAGATTCTATAATTGACCCTAAGTGCAAGTGGGAGATTGATAGAATTATGGGTATGCCATAGGCGCAATTGTGTAATTTGTTACATATATCTAACTCGTTGAGCAATCTTGTTTGAAATAAAATGTATATTCTTTGTAAAGGCCCGCAAATCCGTACACCTTTGAGCTGGCAAATTTGCACAACAACTTAGCCAAAGAGGAACAAACCTACGAGTCTTTAGAGTTTAAAGAATGAAGAAAATAGAAGAAGAACATAAATCAATTACAAAATCTCACATTTCACAGCGGAGCAAATATAATAGATAAATGAATAATCTTTAAAACAAAGACATCATCACAGTTAATACAATACAACATCAGAGTTTACAACGACATCATACATCACTGACAGTTATTATAACTTGACTATATGAAAATTGATTTGCACTAACCATATGCAACAGACACTACATAGTAAAAAGACACGTCTCGCCATCCAGCTTCAACTCCTGATCTCCACAGCAACCCTTGAATTTCCAGAATGACCTAATAACCTAACTCTAGGCTGCCGGTGTGGAAAATTATGGGCACCCAGAGTTTAGAAAGGGAACAATAAACTCCAGGCCAGTAATGTGACTGGTGTGAGATCTTAAAAACAGTTATTTTTAACTAAGAAACCAAAAGAATTTAAAAGAAATCCGCAATACTATTTGGAAAATGAAACTACCATAAGGCCTCCTGCCACACACACAATGCAAACGCAGAATTGGAGAAGATTTCTCCTTATGATAGTTAAACATGCTTGATACGCAAAATCTTTTGATATTATTTATAAGTGCATAGTGGAAAACATTTTGAAAGTATAATATTAATATTAGCCAGCATAGACATTCCGAACTATGCCTACTGTAGCTACCATCTAAACAGTGGGGCGCCACCATAAGTAGATGGCAGGTTATATAACTAAAACCGTACCGGTTCGTATTGGGAATTGGGTTTCCAACAAATGGTCTGGCCAAGGAACTTCCCATTGCCACATGGGTATGCCTCTAGACGGACGCCCCGAGAACCTAACCGGATCTCTGCCAACACAAGGCCGGGTTACCTCTGCAAAATAGGTAACTACTGACACGAGTATGCCATCCCTCGGTTGTAAACAACCTTTATCCGAGGATCCTCAACAACAACAATCACAAAGTAATATATATTTCTGATATTCACATAAGTTAAGTATCTGGGCTCCATACCATGATACCACTTCTATCCAGAAGGAAATGCACATACCCTAAGGGGCGCTACCCCCTATAACCTTGCCGCATCCTTTCTGTTTCGACCATTCCGGGGTGTGAGGCTCGACGAAGTCTCATTCACAAAGCTACGCTTTTCACAAAAGCCGTGCTTCGATCAATAAATGATCAGCAGCACTTCGTATGCCACATTACCAATTTGGGAATGTATCACTAGTAACCATCAACTACATAACCTCTGAGCTCGTACGTCTCAGAGAAGGGTGTTAAGCTAAGAGAATAGATTCTCCGCCACCAACAAAAATGTATTTGATAGAAACCAACTTTACATCTCAAAGTGCAACGTCAGACACACGTCCATACAAGTCCGTTTCGGGATCGAACGGAACCGAAGGCACTTCAAAAGAAGCTCTTGCAATCCAGATATTCACTAATCACGTTTGGAATCCCCATCACAAATGGTGATAAAATCTCTATACTGGAGCAACCCAGTGCAGAGACATTCGACAGGTATCCTTTCGCTTTCAAAAATACCCAATCTTCAACACCGTCTTCAAATGCAATCCCATATCGTCGTATCGTTATTCAGATTGGGTTTTATGACACAAGGTCCTCTTCCGGCTAATCCGAATAATGAGCGCTTATTTTTAAAATAAGTGTTTTATTCAGATTCAAACAAATCACAATAATTTCACTTTGATCTTTTAAACAAAAGATCCATCACAATCACAAAGGTTCAATGTGGGTTTCGAATATCCAATTGGAATTCGACTCCCGGTCGCATCGAAATTCAAATGCCGATTAAGGCCAATATTGATAGTCGGTTATTTAACCATCAATCATCATTCTCAACAGTCATTGGATTTCAAATGATTTTCCCCCCAATTATTATTATTTTCAATATATCTTCGCAAGATAAAATTTCACACTTCAATCCTTTAAAAAATAAATTTCAAATCAATTTTTCCTTATGCAGAAAACATTTTCAATATTTATTCATTTCCACTAAAAATCTGCCGATTTCAAATATAATATAAAAAATACTTATTCAAAATATACTTGGAAATATTTAAAATAAACTATTTTAGAATATTTGCTTAAGTATTAGTTATGAAAAATATCATACTAATATCTCATATAAAATTCAAGTCCAAAAACTAATTTGAACATAAAATTTAGTAGACAGAGTATAAATATTTAAATAACTATTTCTAAATCAAATATCAATTTAAATCTTTAAAATAATCCCTTATATAATTTATTAAATAAATTTTACTTTAAAGGTTTAAAACAATTTTCAAACTAATTTCTTCAACAGTATTATTTTAAAAACCCAAATCTAGAACTTTTAAATTTTATTTAAAAGCTATTTAAAAATATATTCGGCTTTCCAGGGAAAAATTCTTTTCCCATTACAAAATGGTCCATTCAAATAAATTAATAAATCTTCTCGATTTATTTTAATTTACATTCCAATTTGTAAATTTCTTTCCACACTTTAAAAATAAACCAATATTTATTTTTAAACAATTTCCCTTTTCTTTACAAATTCCCGTTGTGAATTTAAATTCCCAAAAATCAACTGATATACAAATTTTTAAATCGATTCCCAAATATCCTCTTCAACCCAATCAAATCCCAAATTGATTTCCAGTTTATTTCAAAGACAAAATCAAATTCCAATTTGACTTCCCAAATTAATTTTCCAATATCAAATCAATTTCAAATTGATTTCCCAAAATTATTTCCCACACACCAAACCAAATTTCCTAATCGATTCCTAAGATTTATTCTAACTCCAAATTAATTCCCGAATCGATTTCCAAAATAAATTTCAACTCTAAATTAAATTCCAAATTTAATTTCTAAACTTATTTCCTTTTGAAAAAAATTTCTTTGTCTCTTCAATTATTTAAAAATACGTATCTTAAATAAATCCTTCAACTATTTAACAACATTACTCGAAATTCCTTTATTAAAATATTTTCCTATATTTTTTGAATTAATTCGATCGAATTATAAAAATCAACTTCAATACTTTAATTTTAACGGTCTAGGCTTTTCTACTTTAATTTCCAAAAATCCATTTTCATATTTCTGGTATCCTACGATACCAAAAATATATTTGGCTAAATTACAGCCTTCACGGTTTCAATCACAAATAATCACACGGATTAAAAAAAATCAACACACAACATACGAAACAAATTAAATGTTTGAGGAATCCAGTTGGATCCCTCCAACCTATTTCCCTGCATCCACAGACGTTAGCACAATAATTAAATACCCATTCCACTTTAAGATGGAATATCACGGTACATGGGATTTATAAAATATTATCCGCTATTATGCGGCGCATAGGGTCTCATCCGCTATATAATGCGGGAAATCAACAACTCCAAATGCTACGAATATTAAAATCCGATAATAACTAACTATTACGGATCCAATGGAACTGGTTTTGTCGAATCTCGAGACTGTACCTCGGAAGGATATTTTTTAAATATCGTTTTAGACGATATAAATTCAAAACTGAATAAAACATTTCCAAATTAAATTCTGATGCTCCCATTATCTTTAGTATCATCAATATAAATTTTCTAAGCCTTTAAAATATTTTTAATTAGCTTATAACTGAAGATTCAAATTTTTATCCAACTTCACTAAATTAAATTCAATAATTTAATTGCCAAATTCATATTTATATTCAAAATTCAAGTTAAAATAACTTTCCAAATATTTAAAATCAATTAAATACTTCAATTTCAAATATTCAAAATTCTTGGTCGTCACATCCTTCCCCCCTTAAAAGAATTTCGTCCCAAAATTACAAGTTAAGAAGAATGATCCTTAACCCGTGTAATATTTTCCAGCCCAAACGGTTTTATCAATTTATCAACCCAAATATTTTTATTAAAGATTCATTTCAACTTTCCAAGTTCAATTATAAGTTCCAAACAACATTGTTTTCTTTAACAATTTAAATTTAAATTTAAATTTTCAAAATTTTCTAACTCCCTAAATTTTCGAAAATTTTTGCCAGCGTCTCCTTTGCGCAGCTAGCTCGGTACGACTACAAAATGGCACCACGGGCCCCCAAATTTCAAAAAATAAATAAAAAGCCAAGCGGCTAGACAAGAAAATCATCAAATTTTACTGAAATTCAATACGTACCTTTTTGTCGGGCAATTCAATTTTCATCTTCGAAAATCAAATCCCAATTCCATTTCCTTTAATACAACTGTATATCCTGCTAGCCATAATATCCAATCACAACATTCAAATTTATTTTGCACATTCTTTTACAAAATTTTCAATATATACTTCTTGTACCATTTTCACTTTACTATTGAAGTTATATATCCATTTTCATTCTATCTTGCATTTTAACTTTCATTTGAATTCAACTTACAATTTTAATTTGAATTCAGTTTAACTTCTGAATATTGAAATTTTCAATTATCTTTCATTCATAATTGATTCATGTCACTATTTTAAATCAGTTACTTTTACTAATTCATTACAAATTCCAATTCATTTTATCTCAAACCATTTTTATTTCACCTTTATTATCTTTAGTTCACTTCAAACTAATTTTACAACTTCATTTTATTTCACACAATTCAAATTGGTTTTCAATATTCAGTTTCAATTCTAGTTTATTCTTTTGGTCGTTCCCAAACACAATTCAATTTCAATTCACCATTCTAGTTTACAACCACTTATATTTAACTGGATTTCCAATTCTATATGAATTCAATTTACTTTCATCTATAAATATTAGATTCAATTCATTTTAAACCTTACCCATTTGGTCATTGATTACTTAGTTTCACTTACTAATTTCATTTCTATATTTCGCTTTGTTTATAGCAAATCAAATTCAATTCCAATTCAATTCTATTTGCTTACAAATTCAAAATGAATTTCAACATTTAATTTTACTTTCATTTAATTGTAATTGTAAATTTATTTATTCATCCACAATCTAATTTTCCATCTTAATAGGTTTTATTCCAACATTTAGTCCATAAGACTTCTCAAATTCACATTCATACAAATTAACACAAATCATCAATTTCATTTTGAATCTGTATCATCATTTTATTTAACTTAATTTTTCAATCTTAATTCTTTTATTTTATTATTCCATTTGATTTAAATTTTTCCTTCCAACTTACATTTACTTTTACCTATCTGCCCTTTTAAGTTAGATTTTATTATAACAACTTCAAACTTTACAAGTTATCAAACTTAATGATATTCCATAAATATTTTATACAGTATTACAGAAGAAGAAAAAATCAATCTTCCAAAAATCATTTTTAGAAATCAATTCAAATTATCTTTTGAATTTCCAAAACCAAACCCAGTTTTTGCAAACAACTTTCATTTAAAACAATTTGGCAGCAATCCCTCTTTTGGAAACCCGAAAATGAACACCGATGATGTCGCGATCATCATCGGAATTATTTTCTAGCGACCGAAAAGAATTTAGAGCTTTCATCCCTTCAAAATACTTTTCCAAAACCTTTGAAAATCATTTTCAAATCAAATGGAGTTAATTTCCAAAATTCCAAATCCTTTCAAAAACATTTCCAAAACTTCTCTGGAATTCTATTTCAAATTATAAATCACATTTATAATTTACATTCTCAAATTTCATTTGTATATGGATTTTATTTCTAAACTTTTTATTATGATTTCATTTTCTTGTTCAATTTCAATGATAATAATTTAATATTATCACTTCCTAACAAAAAACCAACCATATATTATATAATTTATGGAAAATTATTCTCTTTTATACACATAATAGTTTTGGGTAAAATTATTTCATTTACCCTAATTTTAAAACAATATCATGTCGAATTGTTCTGTACGAGTGCTTAGAGATCCCTATCGATAGAGTTGTATAGACTATACTGACCAGAATCCATATACCACTCAACAAACCAATCATCACAATATAAAACAATTTTTATATTCACTAACAAATACGCGCTCGTATTTATTATTATACTCAACTCATTCTAGAGTACTACTGACTCTATCTGTAATGAGTAACACCCAACAGAGCCAAGATTGTCGCTTAACCAAATGCTCTGATACCAAATATAAAGGCTCGCAAATCCGTACCCCATTGAGCTGATAAATTTCCACAACAACTTAGCCAAAGAGGAACAAACCTATGAGTCTTTGGAGTTTAAAGAATGAAGAAAATAGAAGAAGAACAGAAATCAATAGCAAAATCTCACATTTCGCAGCGGAGCAAATATAATAGATAAGTGAATAATCTTTAAAATAAAGACATCATCACAGTTAATATAATACAACATCAAAATTTACAACGACATCATACATCACTAACAGTTATTATAACTTGACTATATGAAAACTGATTTGCACTAACCATATGCAACGGACACTACATAGTAAAAAGACACGTCTCGCCATCCAGCTTCAACTCCTGATCTCCATGGCAACTCCTGAATTTCCAGAATGACCTGATAACCTAACTCTAGGCTGCCCGTGTGGAAAATTATGGGCACCCAGAGTTTAGAAAGGGAACAATAAACTCCAGGTCAGTCATGGGACTGGTGTGAGATCTTAAAAACAGTTATTTTTAACTAAGAAAACAAAAGAATTTAAAAGAAATCCGCAATGCTTTTTGGAAAATGAAACTACCATAAGGCCTCCCGCCACACACACAATGCAAACGCAGAATTGGAGGAGATTTCTCCTTGTGATAGTTAAACATGCTTGATACGCAAAATCTTTTGATATTATTATTATTAGTGCATAGTGGAAACATTTCGAAAGTATAATATTAATATTAGCCAGCATAGACATTCCGAACTAAGCCTACTATAGCTACCATCTAAACAGTGGGGCGCCACCATAAGTAGATGGCGGGTTGTACAACTAAAACCGTACTGGGTACATATTGGGAATTGGGTTTCCAACAAATGGTCAGGCCAAGAAACTTTCCATTGCCACATGGGTACGCCTCTGGATGGATGCCCCGAGAACCTAACCGGATCTCTGCCAACACAAGGTCGGGTTACCTCTGCAAAATAGGTAACTACTGACACGAGTATGCCATCCCCCAGTTGTAAACAATCTTTATCCGAGGATCGTCAATAACAACAATCACAAAGTAATATATATTTGCGATATTCACATAAGTTAAGTATTCGGGCTCCATACCATGATACCACTTCTATCCAGAAGGAAATGCACATACCCTAAGGGGCGCTACCCCCTATAACCTTGTCGCATCCTTCCTGTTTCGACCATTCTGGGGTGTGAGGCTTGACGAAGTCTCGTTCACAAATCCACGCTTTTCACAAAAGCCGTGCTTCGATCAACAAATGATCAGCAGCACTTCGTATGCCACATTACCAATTTGGGAATGTATCACTAGTAACCATCAACTACATAACCTCTGAGCTCGTACGTCTCAGAGAAGGGTGTTAAACTAAGAGAATAAATTCTCCGCCACCAACAAAAATGTATTTGATAGAAACCAACTTTACATCTCAAAGTGCAACGTCAGACACACGTCCATACAAGTCCGTTCCGGGATCGAACGGAACCGAAGGCACTTCAAAAGAAGCCCCTGCAATCCGGATATTCACTAATCACGTCTGGAATCCCCATCACAAAGGGTGATAAAATCTCTATACCGGAGCAACCCGGTGCAGAGACATTCGACAGGTATCCTTTCGCTTTCGAAAATACCCAGTCTTCAACACCGTCTTCAAATGCAATCCCATTTCATCGTATCGTTATTCGGAATGGGTTTTATGACACAAGGTCCTCTTCCGGCTAATCCGAATAACGAGCGCTTATTTTTAAAATAAGTGTTTTATTCAGATTCAAACAAATCACAACAATTTCACTTTGATCTTTTAAACAAAAGATCCATCACAATCACAAAGATTCGATGTGGGTTTCGAATATCCATTTGGAATTCGACTCCCTGTCGCATCGAAATTCAAATGCCGATTAAGGCTAATATTGATAGTCGGTTATTTAACTATCAATCATCATTCTCAATAGTCATTGGATTTCAAATGATTTTCCCCCAATTATTATTATTTTCAATATATCTTCACAAGATAAAATTTCACACTTCAATCCTTTGAAAAATAAATTTCAAATCAATTTTTCCTTACGCGGAAAACATTTTCAATATTTATTCATTTCCACTGAAAATCTTCCGATTTCAAATATAATATAAAATACTTATTCAAAATATACTTGGAAACATTTAAAATAAACTATTTTAGAATATTTGCTTAAGTATTAGTTATGAAAAATATTATGCTAATATCTCATATAAAATTCAAGTCCAAAAACTAATTTTAACATAAAATTTAGTAGACAGAATATAAATATTTAAATAACTATTTCCTAAATCAAATATCAATTTAAATATTTAAAATAATCGCTTATATAATTTATTAAATAAATTTTACTTTAATGGTTTAAAACAATTTTCAAACTAATTTCTTCAACAGTATTATTTTTAAAACCCAAATCTAGAACTTTTAAATTTTATTTAAAAGCTATTAAATATACTCGACTTTACAGGGAAAAATTCTTTTCCCATTACAAAATGGTCCATTCAAATAAATTAATAAATCTTCTCGATTTATTTTAATTTACATTCCAATTTGTAAATTTCTTTCCACACTTTAAAAATAAACCAATATTTATTTTTAAATAATTTCCCTTTTCTTTACAAATTCCCGTTGTGAATTTAAATTCCCAAAAATCAACTGATATACAAATTTTTAAATCGATTCCCAAATATCCTCTTCAACCCAATCAAATCCCAAACTGATTTCCAGTTTATTTCAAAGACAAAATCAAATTCCAATTTGACTTCCCAAATTAATTTTCCAATATCAAATCAATTTCAAATTGATTTCCCAAAATTATTTCCCACACACCAAACCAAATTTCCTAATCGATTCCTAAGATTTATTCTAACTCCAAATTAATTCTCGAATCGATTTCTAAAATAAATTTCAACTCTAAATTGAATTCCAAATTTAATTTCTAAATTTATTTCATTTTGAAATAAATTTCTTTATCTCTTCAATTATTTAAAAATACATATCTTAAATAAATCCTTCAACCATTTAACAACATTACTCGAAATTCCTTTATTAAAATATTTTCCTATATTTTTTGAATTAATTCGATCGAAATTTTAACGGTCTAGGCTTTTCTATGTTAATTTTCAAAAATCCAATTTCATATTTCTGGTATCCTACGATACCAAAAATATATTTGGCTAAATTACAGCCTTCACGGTTTCAATCACAAATAATCACACGGATTAAAAAAATCAACACACAACATACGAAACAAATTAAATATTTGAGGAATTCAGTTGGATCCCTCCAACTTGTTTCCCTACATCACAGACATTAGCACAATAATTAAATACCCATTCCACTTCAAGGTGGAATATTGCGGTATATGGGATATAAAATATTATCCGCTATTATGCGGCGCAATAGGGTCTCATCCGCTATATAATGCGGGAAATCAACAACTCCAAATGCTACGAAAATTGAAATCCGATAATAACTAACTATTATGGATCTAATGGAACTGGTTTCGTCGAATCCTGAGACTGTGCCTCAGAAGGATATTTTTTAAATATCGATTTAGACGATATAATTCAAAACTGAACAAAACATTTCCAAATTAAATTCTGAAGCTCCCATTATCTTCAGTATCATCAATATAAATTTTCTAAGCCTTTAAAATATTTTTAATTAGCTTCTAACTGAAGATTCAAATTTTTATCCAACTTCACTAAATTAAATTCAATAATTTAACTGCCAAATTCATATTTATATTCAAAATTCAAGTTAAAATAACATTCCAAATATTTAAAATCAATTAAATATTTCAATTTCAAATATTCAAAATTCTAGGTCGTCGCATTCTTCCTATTATATACCTGATATAATGTGATTATATTAACTAATTAACTTAACTAAAAATATATTTAACAGAAAAATCCATAAATGGTATATTTTGTGATAATAATTACAAAATATTGTAAACGGGAGTAATTTATCACAATGAAACAAATATACCATTTTAAGTTCCCAGTCAAGATGCATCGAGACTGGATATTGATGTATCCGTTGAGACTGGAGTACGTAACGCTCTCCAAATGTTAGGCAGTGTATTGCTCATGACTACTGGAGGCACCTAGGGGTTACGTACTAATTGTTATTAAATAACCATGAAACAACTCACTCAATAGTTTTCTGTTGGTTAATATAACCAAGGTCAAACAAAAAATATCGTTGTGACTGATTTACACAGTTCCCGCGACTTTAGAATACTATGGATCTTCAATATGAAAGCTTCATTTTGATTATAGCCAAATCATGACAAGGCGCCCATCGAGTGACTATAGTTAGGTCGAGTGGAAGTATTGGAGATGAAGCACTATTCAAGAGAGGATTCGTCTCCTCAATTATATGTGGTTAGTATCATAGTCAACTCAAAGTCAAAGTCTCTGGGCAAAGCATTTCAGTTAATAATACTTGTTATTATTGAACTAAGGACTTTGTATTTAGATTATAAAGTTGATTATGAATGAGGTTGGAAGTTTGACCGTTACCAAATACCATAAGTCCAAAGTGACATAGTTTTGACGAAGAGAATTGGTGTAAAGAAATGTCACAACCGTGTAATGCTTATTAAACTAAAATGGGACTTTACCGAATATGAGTAAGCAGTAAATCTGTCCGTAATGTCACACCGCTTGCTAAGTGACATGTGAACGTTAACGTTAGAATAGTTCGATGTGAATCGTTGATCAAATTTACACCCAAGAGTTACACAGACGAAATGATGAATTCCCTTAAGACCGAACAATTCAATTGGTTTATAATTGTTATAAACTAATTAAATTAAATAATATTTATGAAATATTAATTATAAAATTTGAATATGATTTGAGAAATAATTAAGGTTATATATATAACAGTTATAGATATATCGATCGATATACAATATCAACAAGCGATTAAATTAGATTTAATTACATAGTATTTTGGCTTGGACTTAGATGGATTTAAGGCCCATCATTAGGGCTGCAAAATTTCGGTTTTAGGAAGGTCTAGGGGAGGCTAAAACATAGGGAATTGGCTTGGAAATAATGGGTTGAGATCAAGTGAGAACGGATAAAAAGGTTTTCCTCGTTTCTCTCTAATACAACCGTGTGTGTGTCTATATGTGTGTGTGTGTGTGTGTGTGTGTATGTGTGTGTGTGTATGTATCTCTACAAATAATAACTAATCTTTTGACCACCATCAGCTTATACGTTGGTGGTTAAAACGTAGCCCTCAATCCACTTCAAAATTCTCAAATATATTTCAAATTAAAATATACTATTCGATAGTTAGTGGTCGGTGATTTCAGACTTGAATTTGACGAATCAAGAACAGTAAAAGGAAGGGAAGTCATTGCTTCAACGTGGACTCAAAGATATCATTAATTGGTAATTTTAATTCATATTACAATAATTAAATTATATTCTATGATCCTATAATGAGCAATTTTATATCTGTTTAAATATATTGCTACTATATGTTTAGTTAGGTGAGATTTTTGTAAGTAGATATGGTTGTCACAAATTAATTTGGTTGTGCGTATAACTTGTGTATTATATTATTTGATTTATGTATAGAAAAATGGTTTTTACTGTAAAAAATCAATTTTTATCATTTATAATTATTGTATATATATATATTTGTTAATAAATTTATTTATATATATATATGTATATGTATATGTATATGTATATGTATATATTAGTGTATATTTCTCTCTCATAAAGCGTATATGCATATATAAGACATATATGATTTAAAAAATTTAGTACTATTGTTTATATATGATATGAATTTAAAAATTCAAAAATTAATTATCTTACATATATTCGTATTTTTAAATTAACATTTATTGAAATTTTGAATTGTTTATTATATATAAACTAATTATTACATTAGAAATTCAATTCTATATTTTTTAAAATATTATATCATTTCAAAAACATATAGAAAAAATTTAAGAATTTTCCAATAAAGTTTATTATTTTAATAATTAATATTATTTCAAAAAAATTATTTATGATTCATTAGAAATAATAATTTAATTGAAAATTTCTTCAAATTTTTTGCAACCTTTCATTCATGATCCTAGAATTTTTGAAATTTTAAAATCTAAATTTTTAATAATATATTATTTTATATTAAATAATTATTTCCGTAATTAATGTATTTGTTTTGAAAATAATATTTCAACTTTGAAAAATCTCCAGATTTTTCCTAAACTCTATTTTATGATCCTAGATTTTCAAAAAATAAACGTTTTATGTTAGTATATTATATATAATATATTTACACATACATTTGTGTATGTGTTTTGTAACACATACATGCACATATTTGGACAACATACATGACATACAAAATGAGCTAATGTCTATTGCGAAGTTAATCCCAACATCTATATATGGGCATATCATAAATTTCACGGATTATTATGTTACACATGCACTCACATATATATGTATATGTTACATTTATGTATAAACAAAATCAAATAAAATTAATTTCATATCTTAATATATTTGGATTTAAATAAAATAAATGATTATATTTAAATGAAAATTTAGAAATATTTTAATTCAGTTAGACTTCATAGGCCCAATAATGATCCAATAGGGTAAAATTTTTGAAATTCACCCATAACTTCCGCTGCGGGATGGTCCCGTTTCCATTATTTCGACATGTTGATTACCTTCGGGATTGATAATGATAATAACATTTGCCTCCCAGTATAAAGGAAGAATTGACTTTTCAAGTCAATAAGCTTGAGAATAGCGCTTGTCGTCTGTTAGTATTATTTATAAATCCAACTGTTCATTCAAAATTGATCCAATGGTAACTGTACATCTTCTCGTCCACTATAAATAGACAAGTCATTTCCTTTCCCCTCTTTTACCTACGATTAAAAGCTTAAGCAAACGAAATAAAAACTCACAAACCTGCTCGCAAATTCTCGTCTTTCATCACCAAATCCGAAATTATTCAATTGATTAAGTCAGTGAGTTAAATTGAGAATATCTCTTTTGAATAGCTATTAGGATTTGATTTGGGGATTTTTTTTTTATTTGAGTTGGTGTTTAAGTTTTGATACTTGATTGGGTGGTAATCTTCATATTTTTGGTGAACTCAACGATTTGGTATGCTTGTAGATTGAATTAATAAATTTTTATATATCATTTAGATGATTTATTGGATTAATTAAAGTCGTGCAACATTGATTTGAAAACCTAGGTGTTTCATTTTAATGATGAAATGAATAATCCATTAGACCTAAAACCAAATATCGCCTTGGTTTAATGGTTTGTATCGATGTTGGTGTTTTATGACTCTACTAGGATGTTCGATATTGATTAATTTACCCTGTTTTAGTTTGAGATTGATATCTTACGATACTGCTATGATGTTCGATATTGACTAAGTTTTTTTTTTGTATATTATTCTAGTAATCAATTCTGAAGTTTGGAGAAACTATAGTGTAAAATTTTATGCCGTCAATAATTGAAAGGATACATGACAATCTGTTTGGAAATATAAGAATTGTTGTCATAAGAGAGTTAGTGTTGGTCACTAGCCATAGCTGCAATATACATGAATTCGACATTAACTAAAAGCGTTACCACTTAGATTCGATATTGATTTATGAGGCTATTGACCGAAAATGATAACCTTTCTACATGCTATTATCTTTATTCGGTAACTGTTTCCGACAATCTTATGTGGTTCTTATATGAAATTGTTGTTCTATGATATAATTATTATAGTAATTTTATGGGTTACTTATAAAAATATTATCGAACTGTGTCGTCATTACCCATTGATGCCGGTCATTTCATCATTTCAACATTGACCATGGTTGCAGTGTTACACTTTAATTTATAGTGTAACTAATATGACATTCGGCATTTAATTCTTCCATTCGACATAGATTTAGTGATGCAACATAACACTTTGATTACTCTTATGATAATTTTTACTTTAAGTTTCTTGTAAACACCCATAGTCTAACTTTCTTATGACAACTCCAACATATATTTACACACTCCTGCCGACTTAAGAGTTTGAGTTTTCCATGAGCTCAATGTTGACTATGCAATGCTTATTAACTTCTGTAAATATTATGTAGGACTGTAGACTTGCCATATTTTGGTGCCATAATCTCGGCAATCAATTGGATATTCCTTAATATCATGAGCATTCTAATTATCACTTTTCTAATTTGGAATAATATACCTGGCAGATAAATGGAAAGCAAGAAAGCTGCCTAGAAAGGAATCAAGAAGACTAGTAAGGCTCCAAAAAAGAAGATCATCATCTTAATTCGTCATATATTGCCACTCAAGAAGAAGTGTATTACATTCTTAACCAGTTTAGAATCACATGTATAAAAGCTATTCCCGCCTATCCTTCTGGCAGAGTAGATAATCCCTCAGAAGGGTTTTTTTGCCTTAACCCTAATACATATATAACACTCGAGATATCTTCCTTTCCTTGATTTTCTTTTGAGATTCCTGAATCAAATAAATATTTCTCCAATTCAATTAACTCTAACTCATACGCCTTCTTGACCTGCTTGGAAGTTCTTGCTAGGGAAGCCAAGCTTCCTTCTCTAGATGATGAAATTCTTCACACCATAGCTAGCCCAGCCATGGTAGGTGAACGAAAAGGTAATCCACTGTATCGCGTTCGTCCCTTCCGAAAAGCTTGATCATCAATACCGTTAATAAGACCAAGGGATGGGAAAATCAATTTTTCTATGACGGATGCTATTCTTGGATTAGGAGAACTTTCTCTTTTAAGTCTCTAATTCTTGTTATTTATGTTATATTTGTCACTTTTCACACAATAGATGTTTTCCTTTAAGTCCAGCTCCTAAGCAGTTAAGCTCCTCATATAGTAAGACTATCAGGTCCTTGGCTTTGGCATTTAAGAGCATGAGTGATAGACTCACACTTCTGATGAAAGCCAATCTTTGTCACTACTCACTGATTCGAGACCATCATATAATGCTTGTAGAACCCCCAATGATGAAAGGAAATGCCTGCCAAAAACAGTCATTGGTCATCAATAATCGTAATGCTTTCTCTACTTCTTCTCTAGTTCAACTTAAGCCCATTGGTAAGTTATTAATATGTGTCGAATTCCCCATGTTATCGCTTTATTGACTTATTTTCTTTGTTTTAGGATTATTTGCTCTTCTTGATGCTTTCAAAGAGACTGGACTTGAAGATGGTGCTCCTTATAAGAGGAAAAATAAAGATGAAATTCCTACCTTATCTCGATTGAGCAAACCTGCTTCCATTAAGGACTCGATTGCCAAAGAAATTGAAGTATTAGAAAAGGAAGCAGATGACGAGGTTCTTCTCGATATTCCATCATCTACCCTGAATAAAAGGCCTAAAATTTTGGATGACTTTAATCTAACTGTTGTGGATGATTAGGAACATGTGACTATTGACTTGAGCCCTGAGGTTGCCAATCAGGAATCTCTTAGATATAAAGTTCATGAATCTACTGAGGCGACTCGCTCTTTGACTCCCCTCCTCAAGATTTCTTTTCTTACTTCTCGGATAGCTCTTAGTCATTTGTATGCTGATCTTAGGTTGTCTCCTTCCCCAAAAGATCATCTTCCTTCGAAGGCCTAGTCTAGTCCCCTGTGGCTAGTTTTGATAATTTTGTTCGATTGGCTATCAAATCTCCCTCTATTACTTCTCCTGGGTGATCCCAGCCCTCAATTTATTCCAAGGATCAACTTTTCATTATTCTTAAGCAACTGCTATTAGCATATATTTCCACTCGTTTGGTTAATTTTTAGCTCTATTTATCGTGTTGCAACTTACACTTACAACACGTTTCAAGTAGGAAAGAATATGTTTCTCCTCCAAGAGGCTTCTCAAGGGCTTTCTAACAAAAAAGTTGAGCTCAAATGACAAATCTCTTCACTTGTTCATAGCATAATTGATATTTCATCGCCAAGAGACAAAGCTGTTACTGAGAAAGAGAACCACGTCACCTCATTCAATGAGGAGATAAATGATAGGCGATCGCTAAAAAAGGAGACAGAGGTATTGAAAGCGGACGTCGAAAAGGTCAATAAGGATAAACTGTGTTAGTTGAGAAGGAAGTCAAAATGTTAAAAGCAGATCTCGAGGGGGGTAATAAAGAAAAGGTCGAGCTATTTAATAAGAACCAATACTTGGAGGATAAGTTATAAAGGAAAACTAGCATCTTGGCCTACTAGAATAGTATTTTCAGTGATCCTATAAAGAAAGTCATCTCTTTCCTCAATGATGCCCTTTCCTAGATTACTGGGAAATATTATAAAGAAGCCTTGTTTGTGGCATATACTTATAACACTCAAAAGTGCCCACACTTAGATTTTCCATTCCTCCCAGATTGGAACGAAAATTTGAAAGAAAGTTTAGTCTTAAACTAAAGAAAGATAAGTAGGCTCTTCAGGAAGAGTTTCCTGTGGAAGAAAAGGTTGACGCTGAATATGGCTAACCTTTTGGTGATCCTCTAATCGAAGAAGAAACAAAATCCGAAGGAGAAGAAGAAGTTGATGACAATGATGATAATGATGGTGATGGTGGTGGAATGGGTCTTGGAGGAGCAAAAGATAGGGGAGATGGATCAGGTGATCCTAACTTAGATTCATCTACTTATGATGCAGGCTTTAGTTAATTCTCGGATCCTCAAGATAGTACAAAGAAAGATATCACTTCAAAAGATAGAACTCCCCCATCCATAAGCCAAAGGAGAAAACTCATACTCAAGTTTCAGCCTCATAAGTATGAAGATCTTTTTTATTTATTTTTAAGACCATCTATTTAGCTCATGCTTGATAATCTTACTATTTTAGTTAAGGAAAAAGGACAAACATTATTACACGAATCTTCACGAAAAGAGTGTGAATAAGAAGAATCGACTGAATAGAGAACTTGAAAAGTTAGTTAAAGCATATGATGCCTTGTATGACAAGTACAGATATTTATCTGGTGATGTCGTGCATTTACAATTTTTAAGGAGAAGCAGGCCGCCCCTGCTTGAAAAGAGCTCCTCTATACCGAGAAAGGATTACAAGCTCTTTTGGATGTTAATTGATAAAACAAAATTAATTTGGTGGTGTTTCTCTATAAAGTCTATTCCAGGGGTCAGTTTGTGGATTTTCTTACTTGGGCGAAAATAGCAGGGTTTTCTTTGATGCCTTTATAAAAGATATTTAGATGATCATAGAAGCGATACTCATTCTTGAGCTTTTTCGAACATACCTAGGGTCGCTAGTGTTCCCTTTTCTCCTAATATTCTTCCTTCCGAAAAGATTAAGTACAATAAAGGGAGATTTATTTTTGAATTTATAAGAGACTAATATTGTATGAACCTGAATAATTATATGATTAGAGTATGTAGTATGTAATTCAAGTACATTATGACCTTTATCGCTTTTTTTTCTTGTATCAGTTTAATTTTAACATATTATACCGATTAAGGAAACCTCAAGTAGTCATGTTTCCATCGATCTCTTGAGTAAATATTTCATGTTAAAGAAGGATTTTTAAGTGAAATCTTTAACTCTTGGGACATCTCAATTAGCAAGGCATTGCTTTCAAAGACATTTACAAGAAGTGAACACATGATTCTCTCACTTTCAATTTGATTTTCTAGGCAAGGACAAACTACTCAGTGAAATTTGAACATATCATGCTAAATTGTTTTGTGATCCCTCTTGCCCTCCAACTGAGAAATGGGACTATCATCGATTCCCTTCAGTTGATACCTCATAAGGGAATAAAGCTCCTTTTGGTTCTACCCTTACTCTATCTGTTGGGTTATTTGAAAGGGCCAAAACCATTGTTTCAAAACTTTAAGAGTTATTTGAATGGTAAAAAATTGGACTGTGATGTAATTTGAATTTCCTTATTATTTGTAAACTTTTGTTATTACTTAACGAAAGAGTTTATTTTCATCTATTAATTTCCGTTTTACTTATTCTGAATAGGAGACCATTAGCGCTTGCATCTGGTCCTGTATATATTCATTCTTAGCTGAAAGACATCATAGATAAATTGACAGCTAATATTGAAAGAGATTGTAACAACCCTGAGATTGCAATTACCGAATGATAAGTTAAAAATTATGATTTTAAGTTAAAAAGGGGGCTAAACAAATTTTTGGGAATTTAAATTTGCAATTGGTTTGCAAATTAAAATATTTTGGGTTGAAATGGAGAATTTTTAAATAAAAAGTGATTATGGGTTAATGGGCCAAATGAGATAATTACATGGTTTTAATTAAAACTAGGATGCTTATTAGGATTTTTGTTCACATGATAACTTAGAAAATAAACTAAGTCCTAATGGGTTTCTAAACCCTCTTACCATAACCCATTAGCCTAACCCCCTCCTATATAATATCTTAAACTCATAACCCTAACCCTCCTCCTCTTCATAAATTCCTAAAACCTAGATCTAAACAAAATTAATGGCCTCCATTTAGAAGCTCCATCTCCTTCTCTTCATAAATTAGTTTAATCCTAGAGAAAAAAAAGAGAAGAAGAAAGGTAATGCAATCTCTCCTATTCTCTAATCCTCCTTCTTAATCCCTATTTATCTCCTCCATCTTATTGTAATTATTATGTATTTTTTTCTGATTTTGGGTCCTTGAAGTCTCTTGATCTTTGCTTGGAGGTTGAGGGTTTGGCTTGCTTGATATTGTGCACACAACTCATTTGATCATTTGATTCATTGAGGTAATTACTATGTATTAGTAATTATTGCTAGTATAATTTTGGTGAAAATTTTGATGCTAAAACTTGAAAAAAAAACACCCCTAGATCTCCAAAAACTGCATAATTAGTTGGCTGGAAATTGCTTCAGCCTGAAACAAGCTGAAAACCCAATTCTGAGTGCACGTAGGCTGCTGCCCAGGTGCAGCAGGCTAGCCCAGTAGGGCTAGCCAGAAGTGGACCAAAGTCCCCAGCCCACACGGGCTGGGGCCGGCCACAGACCCAGCCCGCTTGGGGCTGCGCGGGCCACAGGTCCCCAGCCCGCTTGGGGCTGGGGCGGGGCCCAAATCCCCAGCCCGCGTGGGCTTGGGTGGCCGCAGATCCCCAGCCCGCGTGGGCTGGGGCGGGGCCCAAATCCCCAGCCCACGTGGGCTGGGGCGGCCCACATTCCCCCCAGCCCCAGCGGGCTGGGGGGGGCATTTGTTTCCCCCCCAGCCCGCGGGCTGGGGGGGTGTTCCGCCCAGCCCAAGTGGGCTGGGGGTCTTCTGTTCCGCCCTGCCCAATTGGGCTGGGGAACTTGTGTTCTGCCCCAGCCCAATTGGGCCGGGGCTTGTTATTTTCCCAGCCCATGTGGGCTGGGCTAAAGAAAAAAAATCAAACATCACCTCTGTTTCCAGCTTTTGAGCGCCACTTCGCGATGCCGCCACGTTCGCATCGGAAGTCGGAATTCGACGTTTTTGGTCTCGTTGGAAAGGTGGAGTTGCGAACTCCATCTCTGGAAAATTTGGACAACATTGGAGTTCGTTTGGTACTTCGATTTTCGTGCCAAAGTTAGACTCTGGTCGCTGTTGGAAAACATTATGAATCTTTCTCTGGGTTCAACTTTGAGACGTCGTTGCCACTTCGTCTCAACTCGGAATCCAGAAATTCTTCTGCATCTTAAAGTAGGGATGTTGGACTATATGCCTACCAGTTTTCATGCCATTTGGACACAGTTTGCTGGTCCAAATAAATTGCCGCTTTTCGACGTATTCAGTAGATAGTTATAGCGAAATTACAATGGCTAAAGACCTATCAGAATAAGCATAGTAATAAATGATAAACATCACAGAACAGAATCACATAACAGATATAACATCGCAGAACAATACATCATCAATACATATCCAAATACTATAAGTGGGTACAAAGCCACCGCTCACACATGTGAGTCAAAAATATGTACATAAGAGTCTGAAATAACAGAGTAGCGGAATAGTGGACAAATAAAAGCACTATCTATCAGCATAGCAGATAATGTCCAAGCGGAAGCACATAAGCTAAGTCTAGAGACCTAACCTGAAACAATTCGGTCTGACCCGAGCGAAAACACTCGGGTCAGGCTAGCTAAATAATCAGTAATAACTGAGATATATATAATAATGCAGTACATAAATTAAACAATACTTCTCCAAAGAGAAGAGTAATATGGACTACATGAATATAATGACGATCCCTAATCATCAATAAACAGTAAAAATCTCCAAAGAGAATACAAACACCAAAGTGTTAAATAAATAAAATCGCCTCATATCATCGGCGTAGCCAAAGCTATATAAAGTTGCCCATAGGCAATAATCCCAAAAGTGACCAGAGTCAATAATCAATGCCCAAGCAAAGATCGATGCTCCAAAGAGCAATATGGATATAATGAAAAATCAATGAAATTGAATACAGAAATGCAGTGTCCAGAGACATTGTGAATCCACAAGGTAATCGCACTTACATTGTATGGTTCCATAGAACCAACACCGAATGGCAATGCTCGAATGGATATAAAAATCATCAGATAATACAAATTTTGCACGTGCACCGACCAGAGTCGTTGTTGCCAAGTACTGTTGAGTTGTGATCGATCACTCGCACAGATGCGGAACGCGCGAAACGACAAGATCCTTCCCAGAAGGATAAAAGGCCCAGAGGCACATGCCGTAAAAACTGCTCCATAGAGCAGGTGTCCAGAGACGGTTGCCCAGAGGCGTGGTGACCCAGAGGTCCAGTACTGGCCGCCCAGAGGCTAATGTGTCACTAACTTCTTGGAGAGGAACCCGTAAAGTGTTAATAATGAGTCCCATACCCCACGTTCGCACTAAACGGTTTCCTATCCAATAGCAAGCTCACACTCCAAACAATAAAAAGTCCACCTCATATCATCGGTAAACTAGACCCAAATGTCAAAACGAACAATCGAATAGGTCTGGGATTAACCGGAAAGAAAATACACACGATTTCCATAGGCCGGAGATTTCCTAACCGTTTAAGCACCTTTCCACTTCGCTTGACGTGCTAAAAGTGAGTGTGAGATTTTTATTATAGAAAATAATGGTGTAAAACGGATTTGTAATTGATTTCGAAATCACTTTTAAAACGGTCTTTTGAAAAGTCTCCTATTATGGAGTAATTAATTTAATAATTAAAAATAATATTATACAATAATTTTCAAAATCCATTTTGGAGTGAAAAATCCTTTTAAATCCTTTTTATAAAGCCCATTTACGAAATCCAGAGACAAATCTCAAACAAATCGACGAAAACCAGAAAATCATCAAGAATATTCTAAGTGTTTGAAACCATTCAAAAACTGCTGCGAACCCAAGTTCGGCAATTTATTTGGACCAGCAAACTGTGTCCAAATGGCATGAAAACTGGTAGGCATATAGTCCAACATCCCTACTTTAACATGCAAAAAGAATTTCTGGATTCCGAGTTGAGACGAAGTGGCAGCGACGTCTCAAAGTTGAACCCAGAGAAAGATTCATACTGTTTTCCAACAGCGACCAGAGTCTAACTTTGGCACGAAAATCGAAGTACCAACCGAACTCCAATGTTGTCCAAATTTTTCAGAGATGGAGGTCGCAAGTCCACCTTTCCAACGAGACCAAAAACGTCGAATTCCGACTTCCGATGCGAACGTGGCGGCATCGCGAAGTGGCGCTCAAAAGCTGAAAACAGAGGTGATGTTTGATTTTTTTTTTTTTGCTTTCTTTAACCCAGCCCACATGGGCTGGGAAAATAACAAGCCCCCAGCCCAATTGGGCTGGGGAAGAACACAAGTTCCCCAGCCCAATTGGGTTGGGCGGAACAGAAGACCCCCAGCCCACTTGGGCTGGGCGGAACACCCCCCCCCCCAGCCCGGGGGGGGGGGGGAACAAATGGCCTCCCCCCCAGCCCACCGGGGCTGGGGGGGAATGTGGGCCGCCCCAGCCCACGAGGGCTGGGGATTTGGGCCCCGCCCCAACCCACGCGGGCTGGGGATCTGCGGGCCACCCAAGCCCACACGGGCTGGGGATTTGGGCCCCGCCCCAGCCCCAAGCGGGCTGGGGACTGGAGACCCGCCCCAGCCCACGCGGGCTGGGGACCTGCGGGCTGGTTCTGTGGCCGACCCCAGCCCGTGTGGGCTGGGGACTTTGGTCCACTTCTGGCTAGCCCTACTGGGCTAGCCTGCTGCACCTGGGCAGCAGCCTAGGTGCACTCAGATTTGGGTTTTCTGCCTGTTTCAGGCTGAAGCAATTTCCAGCCAACTAATTATGCAGTTTTTGGAGATCTAGGGGTGTTTTTTTCTCAAGTTTTAGCATCAAAATTTTCACCAAAATTATACTAGCAATAATTACTAATACATAGTAATTACCTCAATGAAGCAAATGATCAAATGGGTTGTGTGCACAATATCAAGCAAGCCAAACCCTCAACCTCCAAGCAAAGATCAAGAGACTTCAAGGACCCAAAATCAACAAAAAAATACACAATAATTAAAACAAGATGGAGGAGATAAATAGGGATTAAGAAGGAGGATTAGAGAATAGGAGAGATTGCATTACCTTTCTTCTTCTCTTTTTTTCTTCTTCTAAGATTAAACTAATTTATGAAGAGAAGGAGATGGAGCTTCTAAATGGAGGCCATTAATTTTGTTTAGATCTAGATTTTAGGAATTTATGAAGAGGAAGAGGGTTAGGGTTATGAGTTTAAGATATTATATAGGAGGGGGTTAGGCTAATGGGTTATGGTAAGAGGGTTTAGAAACCCATTAGGACTTAGTTTATTTTCTAAGTTATCATGTGAACAAAAATCCTAATAAGCATCCTAGTTTTAATTAAAACCATGTAATTATCTCATTTGGCCCATTAACCCATAATCACTTTTTATTTAAAAATTCCCCATTTCAACCCAAAATATTTTAATTTGCAAACCAATTGCAAATTTAAATTCCCAAAAATTTGTTTAGCCCCCTTTTTAACTTAAAATCATAATTTTTAACTTATCATTCGGTAATTGCAATCTCAGGGTTGTTACAGAGATGGTCTTCTCAAGACGCTTCTGTTTTGCAGTTTTCGAGCAATCTAGAAGCTCAAGAGTGGCATATGAAATATTATCAATCAAGATCAACATTTAGTAACTATAAAGAAATGATCTCCAACTTAGAGAATCAAATCAAAGAAAAGAACAAAGAAATTCAAGAGTTGAAAGAGAAGATAGACGTGATCTTATGGTCTAATCATTTAATTGAGGTTGACGCAGAAATACCTGGATTACACCAATGGATAAATGACCTTGAAGTGGACTTATTAAAGAGTCGAGTGTCCTGTCAATCCTTGGAAGTTATTACAAGCAAAAGGTGATTCTAGCTTCCGAACCCTACTCCCGAGAGAATGAAAAGATCTCAATCCCTAGTAAAGAATTTCATACTCTTTTAAACCCACCTCCGGGTCTAAGCAACGAAGATATCTCCAAACGAAAGGACAAGTCAAATTTGAGTACATGCAAAAAAAAATTGACAATAAATGGAATGAAAAGAGTATCTCAATGCATTAATAATTATGGAAGTCAAGTTGAAAAGCTGGGCGCAAAAAGCATACTCTTAAGCAGGAAGTTAAGGAATTAAAGTTCATGGTTCTAACTTTAAAAGGAGCGGTATTATTTATTTTTGGCATTTATTTATCTTTACACTTTCAACAATTTTTGTTGAAGCGAGATCAGGCTATGTCAACATTCTGAATACCTTCGGGATTGATAATGATAATAATAATAATAAAATAAAAATTCAGAGCATAAATATCATTTACGGTTTACTATAAATTTAAAATTTGAAAATAAAGTTATGAAATTAATTTTAATTTATATTATATTAATTTTTGAATGTATATTTAATTCAAATGCATTTTAAATCAAGAAAAATTATTGTACTAAATTGTCCACAAGACCTGGATTTTTATATTTTAAAAAATAAATTATTTCAAGTATTTCATAATTTATATATATACTTATATTTCACTATGCGTATTTTAATATGTGTGTATATATATTTAAAAAATTTATTAGTGTGTATATATATACATGTATTACTCAAGATTTAAATATATATACACATGCATTTTTTTATTTTTTATAAATATTTTTTATATTTAAATAAATTTATTATAATAATATGTATGTAATATTAATATTTTATCCGTATGGTAATATATGTAAATTTATATACATTTATATAAATATACTTATGTACTTATATAACATTATTTAAACAAAATTTAATATATATATATATAATGCTTGGTATATATACACATACAAATATTTGGACAATATATACTTGCATGTTGGATGAGCTAACGTGTCCGTTATGATGTAAATTTCAGCATCTATATAAGGGCATATTTTAATTTGCACCAGTTGATACGTTATGAATGCGCGCGCGCACACATAGATACACACACAGATATATATATATATATATATATATATCTGTGTGCGTGTATGATACACGTGTTTATGTGTGTGTGTGTGTGTGTATCAAGACATAAATTAAATAAAACTATGTAATTTATAAATTTAAATAAAATCAAAAAATTCAGAAATGATCTGAATGAATTAGACTTCAAAGGCCCAATAAAGATCCAATAAGGGAAACTTTTTTGAAATTCACTAATAACTTTCATTTCGGGCTGACCTAACTCCAATAATGCTATCAGAGCCCAGCATCCTTTACGGTCTAAATTAATCATGTCAGGTTTAACTAATTAAGCTCACAGCCCAGTTAATAGGGTGTCTTGAAAGGTAGCGTCTGGGATTGGGTTTGGGTAATCTAGTACTATTTTCTACAAAGCTACTAGCCTGGCCCAAACAGATAGGTAGGCCCAAAAGTTGCACATAGTAGAAAACGCCCAATTTGAATTAGGTCTTGGGCTAATTTTCAAAATTGTTTGAAAATTTAATATATAAGATTTTAAACTTAAAATAAAATATCTTATATTATAAAGGTTATAATATAATAATTTTTTTCAAAATATTTTAAAATTATACAAATTAATTTAAAAATTTAAAAATTTATTCATAAGAGTTATAAAATAAATTAATAAAATAAGTTAATTAATACATGAATACAAGTATTATATATTATGATATATGTTATGTTATTTAAAATGTTTGAAATGGTATAAGTATACATGTATGTATATCGAATAAATTTTGAAAATAATTTAATTTAATTAAAAGAGTTTAATTAAAAAATTAATTAAAAGGTTATTTAATTATATTAATATGAAATTAATTAGAATTAATCAAATAATATTTAACTGATATTATACAAAAGACTGTTATATAAGTGATATAAAGTGTAAAAGTTACATAATAATAAAACTTAAAAACGTCATTAGTGGATTGAAATGCAATAGTAGCAAGGATTGATCTCATCATAATATAAATGTATGAACTAAAGGTGGAACATTAAGAAACCCAAAATAGACTTGAGGGATAAATATATATGTATTGTACGTATATCGTGATTTCAGATGTGTCTAAGGCATGAATCATGAGGGCATTTCATAAGAAATACAATATTTCATAAGTCGATATCACTTAATATAATATATTCAAGATTATGAATCTTTAATATAATATTGTCCTTTACCACAAGTACACACACACACAGATATATATATATATATATATATATATAAATTACTTGCATACTCCTTAGTTTTTGAGCAAACTCTAGATAGGGATGTTATGTGTAGTATTATGAATATATTGAATAGACAAGGTAAGATAACTATACGTTTTTGCTGAGCAAACTCAAGGTACATATACTATGATCAGGCGTTGCGATATGGTAGGTATGAGTGAATAATTTCATTTTGATTTGTTGAGCAAACTCAAGGTCAAAGTGAAAATAGGATAAGATACCAAGGGTTAGGAGTTGTATACGATACATCCGATAAGAAGTTATCCATTGTCCGTGGAGCTATGACTTGTTGAGCAAACTCATGATTAGAATTCCAAGACGGACGAGTCCTAACACCCACTAGTGAAGTCGAAAGACTTCTATGTTTCGACTTAGAGTTTGGTGAAACATAAAAGACTAATGAGAGCTTTATTTGAAAAATAAAATGAAAATATTTAACCTTTCGAATGTTGTGAAAACAAATGTTATACAATGTTAGAATAATCTATATTAACAAATTTGCGCGTTTAATATGATTGATAAAAGGTTTATCAATTAAGATATATAAATGAATTAACTAAAGATTGACAAATACATACATACGCACACACACACACTTACTATTAATATTTCTTGCATGTTAATTTTTTCCATACCCATGCAAGTGTCTAATTTTAAAACCACTAAATACATTCATAATTTGGTCACTTACATGTTTATTTGGTCATGTTGCATTCTATGAATTCTGAACTCAAAAGCAATACAATACTATGGATATTTGATCCATATGCAATCGCCTATAAATGTTATCTGGTGAATAATCATAGGTTGTACTGTACAATATTTCGTTTAAATTAGTTCATTCGAAATAAGCAAATAAACCATAGTGCGAGATCGACTATTCCATTTAATTGATTATAATAAAAGATCATACTACGTTAAATGTAACACTAGACCAAAACTACAACATAAATCTAAGAACTCGATCACTAAAATGTCAGTTTGATCGGTTTATGTTTTGTGCATCACATATGATGTCCTTAAATGTTAAGGGTAATCAGATGTATTTTTATGAAGAGTTTATTATGATATTGTAATATGTGTTCCTTTTGAATGGTTTGATATAGTTATAATTAATTACATAGATATATTTTATAATTAATAAAAGGGACAATTTGGCATAGGTCCCTAACAAGTTTCAAAATACACAAAAACCCCAGTAAAAAAGTATGTAAATCAAGTCCCTAGAATTAAGTTACTGAATAACGACGTGCACTTATGAAATTATTCAGTTTATAATTGCAGACCTTTACACTATTATATCCAAATATTACAGATATTTCTGCAATTACTCACTGAAAAACTACGGAAATTTCCGCCTTTTTTTCAAACTTTTGCGGAAAATTCCACAATTATCCACCAAAAAATTACGGAAAATTCTGCAATCATTCGTCAAAAAAATTGTTAAAATTTTCGCAACTATTCACTAAAAAAATTACCGAAATTTATGCAATTTTTGGATGTAATTGCATAAATGTTTGAAATTATTCATGGAATAATTGCACAACTGCATGCAATTACTCAGCAACTTAATTCTAGGAACCTAATTTACATACTTTTTTTATTGGGGCTTTTGTGTATTTCAAAACTTATTAGAGACCTGAGCCTAATATTCACTTAATGAAAACATCGTTCTATAATCAAAACTAGTCATATAATTTTATTTTTATAGAATTAAAGCTATGATAATTTTGGCAGTGGAAAAGTATATTTTTATAAATATTTTATTATTATTTAAAACAAATTAATACATAAATAAATTATATTAATTCAAATATACAATGAAAATTATATTTTATGTTTCAAAAAATAATATCCATGCCATCCAATAACATCACATATATCATATATCACAATATATACGAAAATTTAATCAACGGTGTGAGGTATGTCGTTGGATCCCTCCAACCTGTCCCCTTGCCTCACATACTGCATATAATCAGATAATATAAAAATCAACCTCTTCGAGGCTGGATTTGTAAACAAGGGTCATCTGCTCTTACACGTGAACGTAATAGGGTCTCATCCGCCCAATAGGTGGGAATGTATCTAACTAATAATATAATTTAGCACGTTATCCAAACAATCAGTAACGATATGAAGTAAATATCCAAGCATCCAATAAATGATATTTATTGACTATATAAATTTTCTGATTAACCAAAAAGGTGAGATTAACTCATATCAATTTTTGTTGTCGTCGAGGCGCTCTGGTTTAGAACCAAAATCAAACGTCATCCGATTTTATCCCAAATTTCAACTATTTTCGAATTCGTCCAAACCAGTTCCATCGCAAAGCCTACGTTATTACGAGCGCAATGTAGAAATCCATGCATCGGCTAGACCTCATATGGAAAGATATTAAATTTATTAGCTATCTAATTTTAAAATCTTGATTAAATAAACTGATTATATAATTAAACTTAATTCATAAATTAATTAATTAAAAATATAACTCAAAATTCCATCTTCTTCCCAAATCGAGCCGGCCTCTAGATCCACTGCTCCATGGCCACAACTTCTATGGCCAAATGCACGTCGTTCCTCCATGAAACGCCAAGCAACCACCACCAAACTTCTCCTCATCACTTCCTCTTTCTAACCATACCCTCAACAGCGAACTCGAGCCTCTCCAAAGTCGCAACTTCGCCCTCCTCCACTCTGCCGTACAACCATCGCAACCTCCAAAACATCGCCGGCCTCCTCCAAACTCTCGTCGTAGGTGCCCTCTCTTCTAATGAACTCAAATCCGTCCACCACATCATCTAATTTTACTTCAAATCTGCAGAAACCCAAGCCTAGCTGCCATTACCCATTCGACTCACTGCATATTTTTTTCTTTTGATTTCAATTTTTAGAATGGTTGGAGTAGAAGATTGTGTGCATATATAGAATCTAGTAAAGGTACGAGACTCCATGTGGGTGGGGATGGCATGAACAGTGTAGAGTATGGGGTAGGTATGCTCTAATAGTGATGGAGGCTGATGAATGGTCAAATCTAAGTATATATATTATTTAAATTTTAATTATCAAGCTACAAAACTTCAAACCCCAATTGAAATGTGCCGCTTGACGTTCTATATGTTATACCGCTATTTCGAAAGCAATGGAATTTTTTTCGAGACCTGATTTGATCGTATGCAGAAGATAGCTTTTTGAACCCGATTATTATATTAAATTTTCAACATAAATCCTATGCGTTTCGATCTCTCACGGCCAAATGATACATCTAATTACCATGAAACTTGACGGCGTATTATAATTCATTATTACGGATCCAACGAAAATAGTTTCAATGAAATCCGAGACTGCGCCCTGGAAGCCTATTTTCACTTGTTAATTAAAACAAGTTATTTTCAAAATCAGTTAAATCACTTTTAAATCCAATTTAAAAGTTTTATTATCTTCATTCTTATTAATAGAAATTAAATAAGCTTTTAAATCATTTTTATCGAACTTAATACCCATGATTCAATTATTTAAATGATTTTCAATTATTAGATTCAACAATTAAATTATCCAATAAATTGCTATGTTCGAAATTCAAGTTATTTAATCAATAAAATTAGCTTTGCAATATTTAAAATTAATTTAATGTTCCAATTTAAAATAACTAAAATTCTGGGTCGTTACATTCTTCTCCTAAAAGAATTTCATCCCAGAAATTTTTATGGTAAGAAAATATCACAAACCCATTACTTTTCAACAATTTGTTGAAACTTGCTTTCACAATTCTAAGTCCTTAATTTCATTCACAAATTCCAACTAATTTCCATCCTTTCAGCCATTTCAAATTATAACTCAAACCAAAATTTAGTTATCAAAATATTCTAAAATTCTCAAAAAAATTCCAACTCCTAAATTTTTGGAAAATTTCGCAAGCTTTTGCTTTGCGCGACTTGATTGTAAATTTTTAACAATGTATATATAATCACAAATATACATCTCATCTTCGAGGATAAGGCATCCCATAGGAAAAAATATAAAAATACGTAATGTAATATGAGGTATGTGCCTTATTTTAGCATTAGCAAGCATATACAACCAATATAACGTGAAAGCAAACTCCTAATGCGAAGCATATGCCATCCGCACCAACTAATCACTCAGCAACCAATGAGAATATGTACATAGAAATAATTTCACTACAGAATATTGAATATACCATAACTATACGCAATTTTTGTGAATGTAACAAGAGAACTTATTAAACAAATAACATTTATCCAATTTATTTGTCATCATATCCATTTGCATTTTCAATTGTCAACCTTTAATTTATACTTCCATTTACATCCAAATCATTCTTAATTAATTTACTTACATTCAATAGATTTATATTCCATTTATTAATATTCTAATTAAATCAATTAACTTACGTTCAATTATTTTTCTTCAATTTATTAACTTTCAGTTTCATGTACATTTCTATTCACCATTCACTTTTATCTAATTGACGTTCATTTACATTTATATTTATTCTCCACTTAGTATATTTCTTTAATACCAACAACACTTAATAACCATTTTATAACTCCTTTACATAAGTTAATTTTCATTCCAAAATTCAATTTATTTAACTCTAATTTAAGTTAAAGTCCATTTCTTCATATCCATTACCTAGTTTATTCAATTTTATTTAGGTTAAAAATTTTAACTTCCTATCTCGATTCCAAATTCTTTTCTTATCCATACCATTTCTAATTTATAAGTTCAAAAACTTATTACCTTAAGTTTTCTAAACATTTAGATAGAATATTCAGGATTTTGAACACTCGGCTTTATTTCAAATCGTTTTGAAATCAATACACACACACGCCCAACTACTTTATATATCAAATTACACCCTTCGAATTTAAAACATATTTTTTTACCAAAACAAAACTTCAACAGTGGCAATTCCTCATTTAGAAACTCAAAAATGAACGCCGATGATGCTGCAGTCATCATCGAAATTATTTTCCCGCAACTGAAGCGAGTTCAGTGCTTTCTATTTCATTTAAATCCCATTTTAATAATTTCTAACCAAAATATTTTCAAAATAATGCTATTATTATTTTTCTAAAACCTTTTGAAAAAATAATTCCCAGAATCAATGAGATTTGAATTCTCAAACTTCTTGTTTAAGTCCAAATTTATAAACAAATCAATTTTATTAACAAATGCATTTATAAATATACTTGGGCAATTCCATTTATAAATCACGTTTATAAATCATATTTATAAAATATCACTTCTTATATAATTCATTTCGCAAATGTTAATTATTTTAGTTATAATCAACACTCTATAATTCATATTTATAACTTCACCTTCATACATAACTCAATTTATAGATGTTTATCTTTGTTTAGATTATAACAACAACCACTGTTATTAAAACAACAAACAACAAACAACAAATGATAATAACCAAATATTATCATTCCTTGACAACCAAACACTCCATATATAGCTTATAATAATTTTTGAAAATTATTCTTTTATATATAAAATATAATTTAGGTAAAATTATTTCATTTATCCGCTTTCAAAACAATACTGTGTCGGTTTGCCTTGTTTAAGCGTTTAGAAACCCCTGTCGATATCATGACGTCCCATGTATCGATCAGAATTCATAAGCCACTAAATAGATAAACTGACATAATATAAAATATTTTCATAATCACTAACAAATACGCGCTCATATATATACACCCAAACTCATCCTAGGGTCTCGCTTACCCTATCTCAAATGAGTAGATTCCCACCAAAATCTAGGTGTTCACTCAACCTAGCTCCGATATCAACTGTAATGACCCGCCAATCCGTACTATTCAAGCTAATAATAAACCACACATGTCCAACCCAAATCGAATGAAAAGAAGGATAGAAAAGGGAAAGAAAGATAAATGAAGAGAAGAAGAAGAGAAAATAAACTAAAACAACACCGAATCTCACAATCGCGGCAGAACAAGATATAAATTAATATCAATGATCTTTAAAAAAGTGAAATTGTTATATACATGCATCCATCAGAGTACAACAACAATCACAATCATTGGCACGGGAATTTACAACAACCTGTCTTCATAATTTCCGATGATTTCAATACGAAACAGCAGAAATAGAATATATACGCAAATACAATTTGAAGACCTCCGACTCATTTTTTGTGCTCCAATGCATTTAAAGCAATCTGTATACATGCTCGGCCTGACCCGAGCATTATAATAAAATAACATCCGAATTGGTTTGGAAAGCCAGCATGTAATGTATCTCGTAAGTCCACAACATTTAACTAGTTTTTAAAGTTTTGGAAAATTTTGAAAATAAAATGTATCTCGTAAGTCCATGTTACACCTAAAGACGGATGAATTTTTACCTTACGATAAACAAAATATTTTATATAAAATTCTTCGATATTATAATAGTGTCTATACATATACTTATTAATCTTAGTCGAAATTGTTATATCATTAAATTCCAGCATACTAGGTTCTACAATCAAAATCGTAAAGGCAAGTATTGAAGATTAGATTCCATACTATGACAGGGTAAGGAACCACCTTTCGAGGATACATCTCTAGATAAATGCACCAGGGTCTGACAAAAATATCTTGTACCCCTGCCACACTGGACTGACCTACCACTTGACTAGTAGTACCGAATATGATCACCCCAGTTAGTCCTCGAAGAATACAAGAATAGATAGTAACCAATCTAGAATTGGAATGGTCATACCCTAATTGGGAGCTACCCACTTGGCCCTGATGAATTCCCGACTTTTGTCATTTTTCGGTTGATGAGGTTCGATGCTACGTTTTACTTTTTTATAGCACTTCCCACTTGGAATGCTAAAACTTCCCTCCAAGCAACAATGAAATATCAGCATTCATCCATACAAGTTTGTTCTGGCACTAAAAGAAACATTTGAGAGCTCTGTCTCTAGATTCCATCATCTTCAAGATGTCTCTACATCGCAATGCCTTCGTTGGATATCGAAGTCGTTTTTGGATATGTTATCTGATATCGGTCTCTTCGAAACAACATTCGATAATTTCTGGTGAACTCAACCCCGTTCTTTAGGAAATAAAAAGTCAAAGATAAGATCGGAGATCACATCCTAACCGTTAGTGGATGGATTTCCTTATCATTGCCCAAAGAGAACGGAATGAGATTTATACATACAGTAAAACATCATCAGAGATGACTGTGCCACATAACTCATGTGTTTCTCTTAAATATTTCCAAAGTTATGTTTGGGTTTAAATTTGATAATCGGGTTTTTAGATATCGAATAAACATTTAATTAGGGATTAAATCCCATAGAAAAAACAACATTTGTTAAACACCAAGCAACACTAGGTCTCCTTTAACAAATCCTTCCATTAACTCATATTACTCTGTAAATATTTGAACCAAAATACTTTTACGAAGATTCATTCACCACCATTATATTTCAATACTTGAAAAATATCCATATACTTATCTCAATTGTACAAGTATATCCACCAACACTTGGTAAGATTCCCTTTTTTATTCAACTCAAAAACCATTTATAAACTCTTTTATCTTTTAACTAGTTTTCCTTTTAATTTTTCCAAAACAAATTATAGACTCCTCTTATAAAAACTCTATCTGTTTATAAAACTTCATTATATATCATAGAAGCAATTATAAATAAATTTAAATCCCTTACATTTAACAATACTATATACTAATAACATTACAAATAATTAAATACTGAATTTAAAACTTTTAAAATAATAATTAATTATTTAAAAACATTCTTAAATAACAATAGTAATTTATATTTAACATTTTTATAAATACTAATAATAAATTTTCAAAACTTTATTTATCGATAGTTATATTTAATTTCATACCATGCTAATAATTCAAGTATTTCACATTTCAGAATATTAAAATATTGATAAATCACCATTAAAATAATATTAATATAAATTAGCAACTTTTTAAAACATAGTTGTATTTCCATGAGAATAATCCATACTAAATTTCTGACACGACCATTTCCATATTTTTAAAATATATTTATAAATGTCCTCTATTTTATGAACTTCATTTCACAAAATCTATTTATTTCCAAACTCTATTTATAACTCCATTTCCTTTATGAATTTCATTTATTCATAAGTCCCATTCAAAACATCATTTTAACCATTTTAACCTTGCTTCCATAGGTGTAAATTTCTTTTATTAATTTTTTCAATTTACGAAATATCATTTAACAAATCCAAAATTTAACCTCGCCTTCAATGTCCAAAATAGAGTCAACTATTATCTAAAATACCACCTCACATCTTGTAATAAATCCATCGTTCGATTTATTTTCCCAGTCTATCACATGATAATACTTTCCTTCAATTTTATAAACAACGTTTATATATCCATACTTTTACTAACAAAAATACGATTTTGCAAATCTTCACTTCTTTTGTAAAATTTCACTTTTATAACTTATCGCATTTACAAATTCCATTATAATATATATACCTTAATATATACATACATATATATATATATATTACTTTATATAAAATGGTTAATAAATTTTTATATAAAAATATTTTTAGAGCATATTCCTTAATTACAAAACACAGACTTATTTTAAAGTTCTAAAAATCTTTATTTTACAAACTGAATATCTCTATTTAAAATATTTCATAAAACAATTAACTTATAATATCTAAAAATCATACTTTTATTTTAGAAGAACTAGTAAACATATAAAATTTCCATTATCACTTTGAAATCCATTTTTAAATCAAATCATTACTTTATTATACTTTAAAATACCAAAAATAAGGCTCAATGTTACTAAGGCCCTAAATAAACGAAATCATATCCATGACATCCAATAACATCACAGATATCATATATCATAATATATATGAAAATTTAATCAACGGTGTGAGGAATCCCGTTGGATCCCTCTAAGTTGTCCCCCTGCATCACATACAGCATATAATCAAACAACATAAAAGTAACCTGCTTTGAGCCGGGATTCGCAAACGATGATCATCCACTCTTATACGGGAACGTAATAGGGTCCCATCCGCTCCAATAGAAGGAAATATATCCAACTATCATTATAATTTAGTATATTATTCAAAGAATCAATAACGATTTGAAATAAATATCCAAACATCCGATAAATAATATTTATTCACCATATAAATTTTCCGATTTGCCAAAAATGTGAGATTAACTCACATTGATTTTTGTTGTCGTCGAGGCGTTCCGGTTTGGAACTAAAATCTAACGACAACTGATTTTAGCCCAAATTTCAACTATCTTCAAATTCGTCCAAACCAATTCCACCGCAAAGCCTATGCCGTTATGAGCATAACGCAAAAATTTGTGCCTCGATTGGACCTCTTATGGAAAATATATTAAATTTATTAGCTATCTAGTTTTAAATTAAATAAAATAATTATATAGTTAAACTTAATTACATAAATTAATTAATTACCAATATAATTCAAAATTCCCTCTTCTTACTAAATCGAGCCCACCTCCAGGTCCGCTACTCCATAGCCATGACTTATATGGCCAAATGCTCGTCATTCCTCCATGAAACGCCAAGCAACCACCACCAAACTCCTCCTTATCACTTCCTCTTTCTGACCATACCCTCAACAACCAACTTGAGCCTCTCCAGAAAGTTACGACTTCACCCTCCTTATCTATGTCGTACAGCCATCGCAACCCCCAAAACATCACCGGCCCCCTCCAAACTCTCGTCGCAGGTGCCCTCTCTGCTAATGAACTCAAATCCATCAACTACATCATCTGTTTTTTATTTCAAATCTACAGAAACCCAACCCTAGCTGCCATTACCCATTCGACCCACTGCATTTTTTTATTTCAATTTTCAAAATAGTAGGAGGAGAAGATTGTGTGCATATATAGTATCCGGTAAAGGTACGGGCCTCTTGTGGGTGGGGATGGCATGAATAGTGTAGAGTATGGGGTAGGTACGGTCTAATGGCGATGGAAGCTGATGAATGGTCAAATCTAATTCTATATATATATATATATATATTATTTAAATTTAAATTATCAAGCTATATTCGAACCCCAATCGAGACGTACCGTTAGATGTTCTACATGCTATACCCTATTTCGATGGTAAAGAAACTTGTTTTGAGACCTAATTTGATCGTATGCAGAAGATAGCCTTTTGAACCCAATTATTATATTAAATTTTCAATATTAAGTCCTATGCATTTCGATCTCGTATGGCCAACAATTCATCTGATTGCCGTGAAATTTGACGATGCATTATATTTCATTATTACGGATCCAATAAAACTAGTTTCGGTGAAATCCGAGACCATGCCCTGAAAGCCTATTTTCACTTGTTAATTAAAACAAGTAATTTGCGAAACTAATTAAATCACTTTTAAATCCAATTTAAAAGTTTATTATCTTCATTCTTATTAATAGAAACTAAATAAGCTTTTAAATCATTTTTATTGAACTTAAAACCCAAGATTCAATTATTTAAACGATTTTCAATTATTAGATTCAACAATTATATTATCTAACAAATCGTTATATTCGAAATTCAAGTTATTTAATCTATAAAATTAAAATTTAACTAAATATTTCGGTTTAAAATAACTAAAATTATGGGTCGTTACAATCGTTAAAATGGTAATAATATGTCCCAACAAGACAAAACAAAGACTTTGATCTTTTTAAGATGTCATATTCTAGACGATCTTAAAATAGAATATTTAATTGCAAAAGATTCTCTCCACTTATGGAACTTCCTGAAGGAGCATTATGATCAGTAGAAAACGGTCATACTTTGAAACACTCGATAAGAGTGGATAAACCTGAATTTTCAATACATCAAATGTAAAATAGAATACAATTTCACTATGTTTAGAATTACTTCTAAATTAAAATTGTATGGAAAAAAGATGGATGATAAATAAATGCTTAAAAAGATCTTTTCAAAATTTTCATGCCTCAAACATACTGCTATAGTAACAATATGGAAAACATCATTATATAAAGTATTCTAAACTCGTATAATATTTGTTGATTGCTGAACAAAATAATGAATTACGTATTAAAAATCACTCTTCAAGACCAACTGGTTCAGCTGCATTACCAGAAGTTAATGCTAATTTCGCCCACTCTGAAAGAGGTTGAGGCAGAGGACGTGTTTGTGGATATGGACATGGATATAACACCAATATAGGCGGTTATGATCGTTTTAGAGATACAAAACTACTAAATTTAAAAAGAAACAAAAGAAAAGTGAGTCAAAAAAGGATAATGGTTCGGGTCCAGAAAATAAAGAGCGCTATAAGAAAGTTTGTTATAGATATGGACACTCTCATCATTGGTCACGTACATGTAGATCATCAAAGAATCCTAATGTTCGAAGAATATTGAGACAAATAGCACTGAAGGATTGTGTAATAACACCAACTTGAAGTTACATAATTTATTGAAAGATGAAGGAGATTTCATAAATGACGAAAATATTAATGCAATGATTGATGAAATGACCCATCTTTGAATTATTTGAAAATGATTCAGTTCAAGTTTTCATCATAGCAGGATGTACTAATATAGTTGAAGGGTCCAAAAGAACCCATATAACATTACCAAATGGTACATATATTTTCATTCAAAATGCATCGCACTTAAGCAATTCTAAAAGAAATTTGCTCACGGTAACCATATTGAAACTATAAGTGAAAATAACAAAGAATATCCATGTGTTATTTCTAGAATTGAAAGCTAGAAGCTTATTTTAGAAAAAATTGGTACAATTCCAATAGAATTATATATTACAAATATTGGTGTAGTTGAATCATACTTGATAAATATAAGCCAGAAGGTCACAAATACAAAGACACCGATTCTTTGGCATGATTGCTTGGGTCATCCCGGGTCAGTGTAATGCATACCGCTAAAAACTCAGATGAGAATGATTTATCAAACCAATTAAATTTACCAAGTGATTGCTTATGTGCCCCATTTTCACAAGGAAAATTAATCGCTCGACCTTCATATATTAAAACCACTATAAATCTCCAATATTTCTATAAAGAATTCAATGTGATATATGTTGTCTAATCCACTCTGAATGTAGATCATTTAAATATTTTATGATATTAATTGATGTATCAACTCGTTGGTCTCATGCATTTCAGATCCAAGCAGGTTATATCTACGGCGATCGGACCAAACATATTTCTTTGAAATTTTTCTTTACACTTGAGTTATAAAAGGACAGTAAAATATAGATGAAGCAAATCCAATCCCAAGAAAATCCAATAGACTTATTCACAATAGCACTTTCAAATTCAATGTTTCGAAAGATGGTGTACTAAATATATAAGTGTTGGCTACATCAATAGACAAATTGAACAATGGATTATAAATTAGGGGGAGCATCAAGAAACATTATATAATATACTCATTTTCCATTATAAATATTTTTTCATTGAATTCGTACTAGTAAGGTTTGATGATGCTTTATTTTGATACAGAAATATCAACCCTCCTAATAACATTGTGCACATTTAAGAGCGAATGTTGTAATATCCAAAATGTCCACGTTCAAAAGCTAAATTGTGCTTTTGTATTGAAAATTAAAAAAAAAGTCATAAGCTATTCAAATAATAATCGAACATAAAAACTAATTAACTACATTTTTTGTTTTATTTTTCAAGTTAAAAAACAATGCACAAAATATTGTAATGAGTTATGACCGCATACATAATTAATTAGTTCATACAATACTACAATTTGAATAAATGTAGAAAAAATAAAGAATAAGCATTCAACTTAATATATAGAAAGTTTTTTGATTACATCGAGTTAAAGCCTTGAGTGCAGTTGTGCAAGCATAAAGATGAAAGTGAAATTGGGAAGATGGCTGAATAATTTAAATTTAATAAATAGTTTTAAAATTCTGAAGGTATTATATGTTTTAGGATTGCTTCATATGAGATCAAATGATAGAGTGAAAAACAATTGTAAAATAAATGTTGAAACGAGTACTAATTTTTTTAATTACTGTGTCCATTTCAAATGATAATAGAATTATAAAAATGTACTTAATTCAGACCAAATAGATATATTTTGGATACGGATACACTTATATCCGCATCCAAAAATATTTTCGAGTATTGGACATCCACATTCTATTTTTGGATATCGGGTAATATTTGCATTTTTGAATACCAGTTCCGAAGGATTTTGAAGTTTTGGGTATTCATTAACATGCCTAATTGAAGACGAAGAGGAGTTGGAAGCCTTACTGTAATTATCTACTATAGCGACTTTATTCCGTTGTATAATATAAATATTTCTTAAGGGTTAGCTTTTTCATGTGTTGAAACTTTGCTGATGCAGAATAATAATATTTATACTACGTGGATACTATTGAGATTTATGAAAAATTTATTGTAAAAGACTATATATGTTATGAAATCTCTTTAATCACTCTACTCACCGCTGAATTGTGAACTGACCGCATTCTATAACATAATTACAGGATGACTGTAGCACATTAAAGTTTCATATTTAGGTATTCGGATGGGATTGTTACATATTGAGTTTGGAACAACGAATTAAAGTCAAATTTTTTTATATCCCTTTAGAAATAACACAAGAATTCTTGGATTTTTCATTAGAACTTTTAGTGTTAATATTTTTTATATCTTTGTATTACATATTATCTTGAAATTTTCTTTTCTTTTACATTCTTACAGTCATGGAAGTTGATTATTTATTAACCCTCTATGAAATTAGTGAAATTTTAGAACATATCAAAATGATTTTGAATATAAAAAAAGTTAGACTTTCTGAATGAATTGAGGTGTCGTCCACCATCAAATTTTTCCACGCCATCGTTTCTGACCCATCCGATGTGTCGGAAGCACCAATAGTGCTTTCCCCAATCCAATCCCGTTCGGGCCGTTGGAGGAAAAAGTACCATTGATGTTCGACGCGTATAACCGTTTTGCCTTCAACGGCTCTTCCTCTTTCATCATCCTTTCCCTTCTATATAATTTCTCTTCTCAATCTCCATCTTGCCTACTCAAACCCATCAACTATCAATTTATTTCCGTCAATCGCTCGACTATTCATGTATTTTTTATCATCTCCGTCTTTTTTCTTTCTCTATATCATATAAGTTTTTCCAAACAGAATGATATACCGAAGAGCTCCTCATCGTTGGTCATTCGATGCTACTCGAATTATGTTGAAAAGTACAGTCGAAGCGTATTCTGCCTACGGTAACAAAAAAAGGGAGTGCACAAAGCTAGAACGAAAAAGTTCAACCGTGTTGTGGAAATCATTATGGGTATTCAACCGGTGGATAAATCCAAAATCCGACATAAATACGATAGTCTTAGAAGTGGTTGGATTAAATAGTAAAGCTTGTACAATAAAAGTGGTGCTGATTGGAATTTCTGTATACAAACTGTTACAGGCAACGCAGAATAGTGGAATGGTCGTGTAAAGGTTTTTTCCATATACGCAATTTTTTTATTTGTAATAGTTTATTAATTTTTTTACTTGTAGGAATTAAAAAAGAAGCGCTTGAAAATGCGGAGCTGATGCAATAATTGTTACAAGGGACGAATACAACTGAACAAACATTGTATACGTCTGCTTCCACATAAGAACAACCGCAATAATTTACTCTTCCTTCTATGCAAACCCTTCTTGATAAAACATGGGTCTTTGAGGGTTTTTTAATCAGTTAGATTAAACGCAATGTGAACAAATTTCAAATTTGAATTCACCAGCCATTCCTCCATATAATAAACATTGGTGCAACAAGCTTGGACATTGGTTCATCTTACGTTGCATGTAGTTGTTTGAGAAGTCATTGTGGAGAAGCTAAGGAGAAGATGTACGACATAGTTGGCGTAATACATGAGAGGTAGATGAAAAAAATCTCATGCGACTTCAACTAGTCCGAACATAAACAGCGTATATTTGACAGAAAATTCTGTAAACAATGCAGATATGGTTGCTTGCGTTCAACGTCTTGGAGCAGGATACGAATTTAATTTTAGTGAAGCGAAAAGAATTGTTATGCTGGTCGGTAATAAATATTTATTAAATGCTCTTAGTGACGACTAAACAAAAGATTGGTTGTCATTAGCGGTTGTGGCCCAACGCCTTTCTGCAAACTATAAAACTTATGCGATAAACCAAAGTGGTGGCAACAAATAGAATTTTACTGTAATTGAATTTCTAGTGTATTATTTATGCATTTATCAGTGTAGTTTTTAATGCATTTTAATTAATTTGCATGTATTTGGATTTTTGTACTATTATTTCATTTTAATTAAACGCATATTACACAATAAAACAAATAATTAATTAACTACAAATCAATTAAATTAAAATCACAACTTATATGCTTTGTGCAAATGTCTCGCTCAAATATCTCGTTCTTAGCCACAAATGCATTTCTCGTTCGTTCAAATACTCTTTTTTCATTCGTCACAAACGCACCATTAGCTTTTTGTTTTGTATTTTACATAAACAACAATAAAGATGAGGTCAATGATGTTCTAACGTATGCAGAGCCAGCCCATAGATTTTGTTGCCCAGCCCAAAATGATCATCAAAATACAATTTAAAAAGAAAATTTTACAAAATAGAATTGGTTGTCCTAGTAGGTTTTGAACATGGGTCACAAGCAGAATGAACTTGGGTCTTTACCACTGGACCTCTGCTTCACTGTGTAACTCTTAAGCTCGTTGCTTTCATAACTACTTTTAACATAAAACATCTTCAAGTTGCCCTAGGTCCAGTGGGCTGCCCAGCCCGAGTACTTGGTGGGCTGCCCTCTGGGCCGGGCCTGAACGTATGGCATTACCCAACCCTGATTTGCTTTCTCTTGATTTAATGTGGTTTTACTACACAGAATCACTTTTATATGTCACATCTTTTTTCTTAGTGGCTTATTGGTGGATAATAGTTTCTTCAACGATAGTACTCCTTATCCATTCTAATTCTATTTAAGTTGTAACTTTATGCACAATGATAACGATTTATCATTATTGTTTTGCAACCAAAATAATATTATCTGTAGATAAAGGAATCCTTTCATCAGGTTTTGTTTTGTTGTGAAGATGTTCTAGTTATTTCTGTGGTTAACGAAAGAAAGAAAAAGTTGGTTCTCACCGAAGACTGCTATAATGGGGAAAACGCCAGTCGCCTCAACATCACAGCAACAAAATAACAAACAGTGGCTAAATTGGCAGCACATTATTAATTTAAAAAAGATAATAAAAGTATGTACGCCTAAGTCGGGAAAAAAAAGAATATCTGGCCACAGAACCTGTGAAAATAAACTACAAGAAACGAGTTACAGGTACATATTTTTTATGTTGTTATAAGAAAGGTCTCTGTATATGTAAGCATGTAAATTTAGTCTCTATTTTTTGAAAAATAGAAAACGCAAGGTGATTTCCACTTTTCTGACAGAAAATGCAAGCTAACTTGCAACTTTTATCAGAAAAGCGCAAGCTAGTTTGCGCTTTTTTATTTTTGAATTTTTTTTTTTAAATTTTGAAATTTTCAAAAAATTTAAATTTTTGAAAAGCGCAAGTTAACTTGCACTTTTATAAGAAAAGCGCAAGATAGTTTGCGCTTTCTGATTTATAAAAAATAGAGACTTAATTTACATACTTATTAGCATATGGCTTTTCTTACAACAACATCGAAAATAGAGACCTTCGGTGCAAAGCCTCAATAAAATATCATTATAAACTACAAATGAGGAAAGATGTTGCACAGATACAGTCAGTATTTGACCACCGTTGAACTTTCGGAAGGTATTTGACTATTTTTTGGTGCGGTTCACAACCATAAATTGCTCCGTTCCTACTCTGAACGATGTTAGTACAGTTTAAAACTCCGTTGTGCGAGTGGTGAGGAAACTACGTTGACGTCCGATTTGATAGATGCGTCCGAGCTGTTGCCATCGTCGATCGTTGATTTCTTTTCTCCAACCCATCATTCCTTCAAATACTCCGTATTGATTCTCCGTTCGCCATACACAAATGTTTATACCATTGATTAAATTTCTTTGCTCAAATGCCATGTTCGTAGGTTCGTTGAGATTTTTCGTTTTCGTACCATTGGTATCATAGATCATATTTGATAACTCTATTTAACATGTTGAAGAATCAAGTATGATTATAAACCGACACATTTTGCAATGTTCATAAATAATACGTAACATGGTATAATTGTAGTTCCATTTATTAGCAAAAGGACGGTGGAGCACGTTTATAATTTATGGTAGCTAGGCTCCACTCACACCTGCACATTTGAATTACATTTACCTGGAAACTGGAAGGCAGCACCTTTGCGTTTCATGTGCCTATAATATTATATGCGTAGGCCACCCACATGATCTAAATAATTAAATGAATTATAGTGCAAATTAAAAATTCTTCTCCCTGCACAAGTCTTTCTTTTCTCTTCCCATGTACAGGTTCATAGAAATTCTATATTCTACATGTTATTGAACGCAAAGGAATCTCCTTTAAACGTAGAGATCATTGCTCGGGACTGGAGTCAAATAGAATGAGTAGTCGTACATTCTGCACTCACAATCTTACCATCTTTTGGCTTCTTTGTAAATTAAATTTGAATTCTAATATAATATTTTGACCAAGAATAGAAACTAAAGTTTCAAGTCAAATAAAAACTCAATTTCGTTAATTACATGTATAAACGGAAGACCTATCTATACCTAGAATTTTTTATCGACAAAAGCAGGTTATAATAACAAAAGGACCATCGGCCGACGTTTATTAAATTGTCATTGTACTCTTACCATTAATGACTTGGTTTTTCCTAAATTTGCACCAAATAATACTTGTTGGATTAAGTTGTCGGAAGATTTATTGTAAAGGGCAAAATATCCAAATAATTTATCCTCAAGTACACATGCCTATAATTTTATCCTCAAGTACAGACCCAAAGCCCACTTTTTCTCAAATGCACAAATCTCTCTTCCCGTGCTCATTCAATCCCGTTTTCAGCTCCGACCAACTTATCCCGCGTCAACGCCACCTCCTCACCAGCGCCGCCACCTCCTCACCAGCGCCACCATTGCCACCTCCTCCTTCACCCGTTTTGGAGCAACCACCTCGTGCCACCTTCTCCACCCGTTTTGTGTTCACCATCGCCGCAGCGTCACCTCCTCACCAGCGTCGTGCAACTACCCCATGTCACCTCCTCCACCCGCCAACGCCACCCCCTCACCAGCACCATTCTCTTAAAAGCTGATACTGATACCAGTTTTTAGGTATCAGTTTTGAAATTTTAGGTATCAGTTTTGAAATTCCTTCTGATGCAAACCCTACCCATCGCTTTCAAATACCACACACTATACCACCACCTTCACCGTTTCGTCAAACCAATAATTCATCAGAAATTTTCCACCACAAATCCATACTATTTCCTAAACCACCACAAATCCATACTATTTATTTTATTAAAACTGATACCACATCGCATACAAAACTGATACCCAAAAACTGATACTGTGTTATTTTATTAAAACTGATACCACATCGCATACAAAACTGATACCCAAAAACTGAACACAGTAGAATGATTTCCATCCTCTCGTCATCGCTTCCTCCTCTCGTCCACGGCCTCCTTCATCGTCTTTTCGAAATCCTCACTCACGTGCTTGATCTCCATCCCTAACTTTTCACGGTCGCTCTCCGCTTCCTCGCGTGCTCTTTTCTTCTCCGCGAGCTCCTTCATCTCAGATTTTTTCACAGACTCCATCTTCTTCCGAATTCGCCTCTCGAGCTCGAACTCCGCGCGCAGGTCCTTGATTTCTGCCAAAGTGTTGTCGAGATCTGAGAGGTCGACGTCTCGGTCGGAGTTTATTGGGTTGGAGAAAGAAGCGATGGTGTGGGTTTTGTAGCAAGATCTGAAGTTGGAGAGGCAAGTTGCAGTGATTTGTCCTTGAGGATAAAATTTTAGCGGACTGTCCTTATGATTAAAAAAGCCCTAATATTTGTCCTTCACGATAATTCCCTCTTAAGTTGTCTATGTTATACTTTTTAAATTAAAATAGCCCCAAGTTTATATTTAAGTATTTGACAAAAAAAGAAAATAAAAATTAAATAAAAATTTGTGGTTAATATAAATAAAACTACAAAAATGATGCTGAATGGGGTTATCGATTCCCGCTCATATATCTTTAATAATAGTTCTAATATCTTTAGAGTCAAATTTTTTGATACGAGCGTAAACTATCAAAAGTGCATCTTGGTCTTAACATCACTTGAAAATTGGATCTTAGTTTTCAATATTCTCCTATACAAATATTATCAAATCTTAATATTCCTTAGACATGGGATTTAAAAAAATAAACATTTGCAAATATTGCCATCTTAGTGCCCCTTAAATAGAGGATCTAACAAATTTTTTTAATTTACAAATTCATAACTTCACTCTACACATGTTACTAAATCTTAATATCATTTAATAATAATATATTAAAAATAAACTTTCATACAAATTAATCGAAACAAATACTCAAACTAACAACAAAATAAATATTCCAACTAAGAAATAAAAATTCAAACTAACCACACATTGTTTGGTGGTTATACAAGATATTTTATCATTTTTCTTTCAGTTTAAATTAATAGAGTAACGATTCGTATCCATATGGCGATGCACTTTTGAATTGTTTTGAAATTTCTTCTGACGTCTTTCTTAGTCAAATAAGTACACAATGTAAACGTATTGAAAAATCTTAGCTGGTCGGTGTATTATACGAAGATGTCAGACGAAACAGGAAAATCAAACAATTAGATAAAGGTGGATCCCAGCGCGGGTCGACAAAAAATAAACAAACAAGGATATAAAAATAGTTATTAAAAGTAAGCTTTCAAAATTGAAAAAGTTTGATTTAAAGTTGTATCATAAGTCAACAAAACCAAATCTTATTAAAAAATTATTATGTATTTTCAGGATTTATACGAAAATAGTTTATTACCGTGTTAGCAATATAACAGTATTCCCTTAATGATTTTATTTTTTCAAAGCAGTAAGTACCAGTATAACCGTACAACGGTGGAGAAACCGACCGTTCGATTGTATAACTTTGATAAGAAATATACATTTTTTTTTAATATTACTTAAACATTAAGTGATAATATGTTGGAAAAGAATAAATTGAGATTTGAATATGAAAATATGAATTTCAAATTTAAATATTAATCAAAGCATTCAAAATTGTCAATTTGAAATTGAAATTTTAGAATTTGAAAATCATAATAGATTTGAATTGGAATCTTTGATGCGCGAAGTAAAAGGAGGAAGTTTAGGGAAACCGCGATAAGACAAGATTCACGTTTTTAGGAAAACCGCGATGAGATAAGATCCACTTTTTTTGGCTTCAGAAAAATTGATTTTGGCCAGTGACAGTAAGCAAACCTCTCTAACGGTCGGTTTGATGATCTAATGATTTTGGCCAGTGACAGTAAACAAACATCTCTAACGGTCAGTTTGATGATCTAACAATTACATCTTTAGATTAGATCTATTTAAAATAATGGCTGTAAATAAGTAAATCTGGAATAAAATATCACCTATTTTTATGCGTCGATTAAAACAGTCGATCATATACTACACTGGTAGGTTTATTTTGAGCAAGAGTTGGGACATGCGCTTCGTGCGTGAAGAAGATAGTTGAATTGTTTTTTATACATTGTATTCATTTAATACGTTTTAAAAAAAAAAATTCCACAAATATTTAGCTATATTTTTGTATTGAATCATATGTAATCAATTTGAATTTTTAATTCTAAGTAGCAATATCTAAATTTTATTGGTTTAAAATTTCATTTATATTATAATTTATAAAAAAGTTAATTTATAAAGTAGTTTATTTGTTAGATCTTGTTTTTAAGTGATATTTAGACTTGACAAATATTTATACGAAAAAATTTGAATTTGTAATTGAAGCTTAATCGTGAGATCATATTTTTAAGTGATGCTAAATTTGGATAACATCTATAGAAGACATTTTTGATATTTCACGCTGAAAACAAAAGATGTGAAACCAAATATATTACAACTACTAATAAACAAATACATATAACGGTAATTTTGGAACTTCACGGTCGGATCAAAATTATGTGTCAATTCTAACTACGAGCGTTAGGGCACGCGCTTCGTACGTGATAATGACATTTGTCTAGCGTATGAATTATTTTTCTACGGAATGTATATGATTAATACGTTCAAGGAAAAATGGTTTGCACAAATTTTTACGTTGAAATAACGGATAGTTAATTTAAACTTTTATTTCTAAGTTACAACATCTAATTTTTTTTGTTAGTTTGAATTTTATTCGTGTTGTTAATTAATGGACAACAAATTTGTAGCTGATTAAAGAAAAAAAAAACGTTGATTTATTAGATCTTATTTCTAAATGTACATGGACATTTTGAATTTATAAAGATATTTAACCGTTAAATCCTATTTTCAAACGATATTAAGATTTGTTAATACTGTAGAGGGACATTCTTGATACTTCATGGTAATATAAAAAGGGGGACATCAACTATTGTTAAATATTATTAAAGATGTAGAGTGGAATTTCAGTTACTAAATTATTCTAGCGCATGCCCCAAATAAAGTAGAAACCATTAATCATCTTAATAATATTACAAGTCGTTTAAAAAAGAAAAAGGGTTGATATTTTGCTCTTCTAATATTATTAATATCCGAAGTAACACAAATATCATTTATACAACGTAATTCACACAAAATATAACCAGCACTCTTAACATAATCGAATCCCTACACTGCTACACACCATCAGTTTAGTCACTGCCTTCAAAAAATACCACCATCAAAAAGTAGCCCTCTTCAAGGACGTGAACTTGACCGACGACCCTAAAGGCGACGTCCCACACTCTATATGAAAGGTATCGTACCTCAAAAAAAGCTCCACCACCATCAACCTCGCCACCATCACCACAAAATCCTTCCCCGCGCACTGCTTATTTTTATCGGTTGGTGTATCCGTCTCCCTCCCGTTGCTCCAAAGCACGTACTTCAACAGCCGTTCCCCTTTCGGGCCAACAAACCTATCCCCAACGAACTCCTCGGCCCGATCAAAGACCCGTCCATCCCGGGTCGCAAACGGTTGGTACCCGAACAGCGTCTCCCCAGCCCGAACCTCAAAGCACGCGTCGTGGCTCTCCAGCAGAAAGTCCCGCCGTGCCCGCCCGTACTGCAACGGCACGGGCGGCTCGATCCGTAACGCCTCGTACACCACCGACTTCACCAGCTCCATTTCCTCTATCCCTCTCATCGTCACTTCCCCACCATTGGATTTCACTACGGTTCGGACCTCGGATGCTAGTTTGCCGTGTAAGACCGATCCGGCCCGACCTATCCACTTTATCAGGCTGGGCATCATTATGTTCATACCACCAAATGCGTTGAAGCAGATGGTGTACATTATGTTGTGCATTGCCTCCTCCCTACTTATGCCCATTCGGTCCGCCTCCTCCAGTAACGGGTCGGACGCCGTAAGAAAGAAATCCACCAGCCTTTCGTACTCCTTCTTCACCAAAAAGGAAGGCAGGCGGATGGAATGCAGGATCAAATCCTCCAAAAGGCTCGGGAACCCCAAAGTCAGGATCGGGCCGAGCTGAATCAGAACCCACTTCGTAATGAGCTTCGGCCCATCAGACCCGAGCTTGGATCCTAACGGGTCCTTGCCCAGCAAAGCGCGAATGAGGAAATTGAACGAAGCCTGATTGTTGGCCTCGGAGAAGTCGGCTTTACCGAATTTCTCTATATCGGATTCCATGGTTTGGAATAATTGATTGAAAGTGTGTACAAATTCCGGTACGACGAATTGGCGGCGGGTGGAGAGCATGTGGAAGATGAGTTTTTTAAGATCGGAGTGGTTGGGCTCGCGGACGTCGAGGTAGGAGAGAGTGCGGAAGCCGCCGGAGAGGTCTGTGGAGGGGGTGAAGGTGCCGGTGAAGAGGTCTTTCTTTTCGACGAGGTCGGGGTCGAAGAGGACGGGGAAGGAGGCGGAGTCGAGGAGAGCGATGACCCGGGGATCGGAGGAGAGGAAGGGTCCGGGAGGCATGTTGACTTTGAAGACGGTGGAGTTGTGGAGGCGGATCCGGGATTTGAAGAACTCGTCCCGGCCCTGCCGGTAGAAGAAGTCGAGCCGGTCCTTGAAGGGGCCGAGGATGGGGAGGCCGTGGTCGCCAGGGATTTTGCGGAGGGGGAGCTTGGAGTGGAGGGTAGGTGGACTCTGACTGGGTTTCTGGAAGAGGGAGGATTTGGGTACGAATGAAGGGGTTAGTGCCATTTTTTAGTTTTAATATTTTTGAGGTGCAGTATAGTTTAATAAATAGAGGGGAGAAAGGTGGTCAAGGACTCGAGGGAGTGAGGTAGAAACACGCGTGCACTGACCTAATTCCTTTTGTAAAATAAATGCGAGGTCAAAATATAGGTGCTTGTTTGTTGAAGCCAGAGTTACGGTATTCTCATTTTATTTTATTTTCCCTTCTCTTTCCTTTTTTTTTTTTTTTCTTTCTTCGTTTTACTTTTCAAGTATTGATTGATCATTCTCACAGACAATATGTGATTTGGTTATCACATATTGTCTGTGAGAATGATCAAATCAAGTTAGACTTATTTTTTGGAAGTATTTTGTGACGAGATGAAAAGCAACAACGGTTAAAAGCATCGCGTGCACCGTTACCTCTTAAGGCATCGAGATTGAGCGGTCCAATAAGAATCATTGTTCTTTCACATGTATAAATCTTCAACTTCGTTATTCTTTTTATAGAATGAAAATTTAACATTTTTAGTTTTAAATTTATTAAAATGAATTTTTAGTAAAAATGTAAATTGATTATCATGTTTATAACCACTGCGAATGTATTTATACTTTACATCTTGGATCATACATTCATCATTTTGGTCATTGATTAATTATAATTTCATCAAAAGTTCAACTTTTCCTTGCTAATCTTAACAAACTCCATTGTTTGAAGGGCAATTAGTGGAGGAAACACAGATTCATCATTTTGATCATTGATGGATTATAATTTCATCAAAATTTCATCTTTTCCTTGCTAATCTTAACAAAATCCATCGTTAGAAGGGCAATTAGTGAAGGAAAATCGTAGATTCACCATTTTGGTGCTTTGAATTCAGATTTGTTATTATTCATATCAGATAAAGCGGTAATTGCTGTAAACTTTCAAAATGATTAGGGTATTAGGGTTGTTTTAAAAAAGAAGAAGATGAAGGAAGGTTAAATCCTACATCTTGGAAAATAAGAAACTATATTTATTTAAGTATAGGTTCCATAAGAGAAATTGGGTTTTTTAAGCACCCAAATGTTAGCTCTATTGTAAGGAGGAAAGTCATGCATAAACACCACATGAGCATCATCGCCGTCCGTCTGACCGAGCCGGGTCGGGTTCGGCTTTGTGTTTGGGTCCAAATAAATAATCTTGGACAGAATTATTTTGTTAAAACATGCCATTTAAATTCAAGTTGAATCGACATAATTGGTGGGAGACACAACCGTTTGAAAAGGCGAGACAATTGTATTCAAACAAAAAGAAGCGTTGTTTAGTGGAGGCGCAACATTTTAAACGATAAGACATCTCACTTCACAACTATAAATAGCAACGTCAAAAAACTGTTATAGATGACTTCTATTTTCCTTGAAATTTGTAATGCTTGAAAATTGTTTCAGAGTGCTTTTTTCTCCCTGAAAATCAAAAACGCATGAAAGGTGTTGCAAATCAGAAACGCCTGAAAGGTGTGGTGTGACGAACCACAAATCCGTATCCTTTAAACCGACAATAATCCACACATGTCCGACCTAAAAAGCACCGACCGACGAAAGGTCAAAAGAAAGAAAAGAAGAGAGAAGAGGAGAGAAGTAGACAAGAGAAGAAAGAGAGAAGATAGAACCAAACAAAACAAAACAGAATCTCACATTGCAGCGGAGAATATATAATATCATATCAATGATCTTTATAAAACAGAAACTGTATATATACATACATCAATCAGAGTTCGACAATCAATCAATAGTTATCATCATGGACAGTTGTAATAACATGTCATCACAATTGCCGATAATATAAACAGCAACTAAGCACAACGGATAATCAATAATCAAAATCGATATGTGTATACAAAAATGAAGATCTCCAGCTCTCCTTCTGAAGCTCCAAAAGTACCAAATCTGAACCTGTAAATATCCTCGGTCTGACCCAAGCATTGAAAGAGAAGAACGTTCAGATTAGTCTAGTAAACCAGCGTGAGAAACACTCAACTGAATTTATTAATTTACCAAACTTTTCCTTTATCAAAACAAAAGTATCTCGTAAGACAAGTGTCCACATAAACACAGACATGTTTTTACCTTACGATAACTAAAACATCTTATATCAAATCATATGATATTATACTAGTGTCTCGTATACAAATAATATTAACCATAGCCAAAATTGTTACATCGATTAAATTCCAAGATATATCCCAAAATGGATAATACAATCAAAACGGCAGGTACGTAGTGGAGTTTGGATTTCCATACAAATGACAAGGTGAAGGGACTACCTTCTAAATGGGTACACCTTTAGATGGATGTCCCGAGGCATAGAACATCTGTCCTCTACCAACACAAGACCAGCCCACCTCTATAACTAGACGGTACCGAATATGTCATCTTCTGGTCGTTACCGACCTTAACCGAGGACCCTCTAGCATACAAACCACATTAATCAAATACACGACGTCATGACATATAAAGATATATCTAGAAGAGGATGATCATACCCTACTTGAGAGCGACCCGCTTAGCCCTGCTGCATCTAATCCTGTTTCGGTCATTTTCGGTTGATGAGGCCTGAAGGTAACGATTACCTTTCACATATCACAAATCACATCATTTTGAATGCCACTCGACTATTTTCGTTGATTACTAATTACCTTCCACAAAAATACAACCCTTAAGCTCATGCGTCTTAAGAATGGTGTTAAGCTAAGAGAAGTTGCCTTCTCCTCCACCACAAATGTACGTTTGTAAAAACTAATGTATGTAATCTTTAGAGATGCAATGTCAGACAAACATTCATACAAGTTGTCCAGAAAACAGGACAAACCGAATGTACTTTCTTACCAATGTATGAAGAGACCACTGCTAGTATATTTATATTGGGATTTTAACCCCAAACGATCAATAAGTAGTCCTCTACTATGAAAATTCTGAATATTAGTATCATCACTAAGCAACCTGCACAATCGTCGCATATATGTTGGTCCGAAGTGGTTTTCAGATAAACCAATCCCGGTCTCTTTGCACAAATAACACAAAGCGTTTCTCAACCTCATGCAGAAACAAAGTCTCATAGACTTATCATGTCTCTAACTTTCAACTTGCTATCCTTCATGCCAAGAAGGAAGCTTGATAGATTGGAGTAATACTCCACACTACACGAATCAATATCCTCAACGCAAACGATAATCATGCCTATACAGAAGGCTACATACTAAATGTACGACTAAATAGTTCCCACATCAAGTCGAGGAACTAAAATGGCTAAATTTGATAGTCTGTTATTTAACTATCAAAGCAAATAAACAAATATTTAACAACATATACAATCACCAGGCCCTTTTAATTAATCTTTGATCAATTAAATTATTTGTTAAATATTCACTTCAAATCATCTTTAAAAGAGATATATTCTCAAACCATTTCAACTTTCAATATTGGAAAACATTTGCATATACTTATATAATAATAAGTAATTCACACAACAATTTATTTTCAACACTTATAAAATATTATATATACTTAAATCGGGATTAAGTATATATTTCTTTCTTCAAGGAAAACATTCTCTTAAAATACCTTTATTTGGGTCAAAACGAATGTTATGTAAAATATTGTTACGATAATCCAAAATCACTAGTATAGGAATTTGAAAATAAGATGGATTTATAAATCTCATATACTAAACAAAACATTTTCTTTCGAAAATCATTTATTATAATAACAACGTTATAGTCCATCATTTCCTTACTTCTCAAAAACGTCTATTTCAACAATGAATGTTGAAATTTATGTTTTCGATACTTAACATATTTTAAAACATCTTCAACCATTTGAAAGATCACTTGCAAAACATTTATTTAACTCAAAAGATTAGTCACTGTCCAAAATCGTGAATACAATTCATCTACCAAATTCAATACTTCTACATATTTATTAAAGGATAATTCACTGTCCAAAATCGTGGATGAAATTCCTTTAATATACTTCTATGTTTAACTTATCAAATTCAATCGATTTCGGATTTATAAAAATAGTGTTTATAAATCCCATTTATATTTTATAAAAACTTTAACTTATAAAACCTTTTATTTACCAATTCTATTTATATCTCATTTACATGCCAAAATCCAATTTATAAGATAATTATTTATAAATCTCTTTATTTCCAAAATAGTTCTTTTTATAACTTCATCAATTATAAATCTTATTCATTTAAAAAATCCATTTGTAACTCCACTTTAACACTTATAAATCTCCTTTACAATTTCATCACTTTTGATTTATAAAAATTCAATTTTTATAAATCTTATATATAAATATTTATAATAAATCAAAAATCTCAATTTCAACCGTTTCACAAAATAGTTAACTTCTTATTTCAAAAATCATATTTCTGGATATATATCACAAAAGTCATAATTTTGCAACATAAAAATTATCAAATTTATTTATTTAAAATAAATCCATTTACTAACCAATTCAAAATTCAATAAATCGTCTATTTTCAAATCACTTGAAAATCCTTTTAAATTTGAAAGTCGCCACTTAAAAAATTTGAAATTACCAAAAATAGGCCCAATGTTGCAACAACTCTAAATACATCAATTACAGCATCCAAAATATCATATATCACATGATAACAGCATATATCACAATATCTGTAAATAAACCAATACAAGCGAGGAATCCGGTTGGATCCCTCCAACCTGTCACCTACAACAAATATACATATTAGAATATGTGTACAAAGTCCGCTTCGAGGCAGACGCGCACACAAAGGGTCATCCGCTCATGCACGGGAACATATAGGATCTCATCTGCACCAATAGGTAGTAATATATCCAAATACCAATCAATATATATACAATATATGATATATCAGCCAAAAAATCATCAATCAACATAAATAATATTTATTTTCACTTATATAAAAATATCAATGAGTCAGAAAGAATGAGTTATACTCACATTGCTTCCAATAGCAGTTGCAGTGTTTAATTCCGAATAAAATTAAACGAGCGTTTAATTTTATCCAAAATTTACACTAGCTCCAATAAACTCCAAACTAGCTCTTGGATGCAGTACTCGTCAATATGGACCCAATGCAACTTGTTTTGTTAAAAACGGACCTCGTATGAAGAAGTTATAGTGTTTAGAAGTTTATAAGAATTTTATTATGTAAATAAACTGCAAAACCTTTTTAATTTTAAACCTAGAGTCAGTACCGGCCGCACGTTCCTGGAGATCAGGATCTGGCCGTGCTTTTCCCCTTCTCCCCCTTTGTGCCAAAACGCATATGCATCTAACCCATGGCCGTCTTTTCTTTCACGAATTATCGCTCCTCCACCGAGTATTTTGACGATAATCGAACGACGCCATCGTGTAGCCCATGCTCCACTCCACCTAAACCTCAATCCATGACGAGCTCGGTCACCATATGATCATGAAACTCGTGTGTGAACGCGACCAACTCGCGGTCAATTTCTGGCCTCAACTTGACGAATTAGCACATCACAACCGTTGGATCGATGTATTTCATCGCGCTCTACAAGTTTGTAGTTGGACATTTTGTGTAAAACTCGATGGATTTGGAGATATTAGAGCGAATGAAGAAGAGATTTCGGCCATTGAATATGAAGTGGCGGCCTGCCCTAGAAGACTTAGGTTTGTGAAAATGGAAACAAAACAACGTCCTTTTATAGAAAATTTGACGACACTATTCATCCAAAAAATTTCCGAACTCCAAACGAAGCGTGCCGCCTGACGTTTATAATGTTTTACCACTATTCCGAACATAGTGGAATATATTTAGAGAGCCAATTCGATCATATTTAGAAGATAGGTTTTCAAATCGAGTTATTAAATTTAAAATTCACTTAAACAAATTTCTACGCGTTTTAGCTTGCCCCGGACAAACCGTAAATCCGATTGACACGAAATTTGAAATCTTACAATAATAAAACATTACAGATCCAATGACACAGTTTTCGTCGAAACCCGAGAACGTTTGAAAAATATCTATTTTTACACGTTAATTAAATATTAAAACATTAAATTTCTAGAAATTAACTTTTAGTTCAATTTTAAAAGTTTACTAACATCATTCTAATTCAAATAGAATTTAATTCAACTTTATAAATCATTTTTATTCATATTAAATTCAAATTCCAATTATTTACACGATTTCAAATATTAAATTAACAATTTAATTATCCCATTAAATTACTATATTCGAAATATAATTTATTCAGCTTATAAAATTAACTTATGAATATTTAAAATCAATAAAATACATGAATATCGAATGACTGAAATTCTAGGTCGTTACATTCTCCCCTACTTAAAAGAATTTCATCTTTGAAATTACCGAGTATGAAAAAATCACAAAACCCATTAACTTTTGAAAACAATTCGTTCAACTAGATTTCAAATTCATTTAACCTTTTCCAAAACTCCATTAGTTAAACTTCTTATAAAAACTTCTAAGTTTCAAATCCATTCATAGTTATTGTAATATCCCGGAATTTTGGACAATATAAATTTAATAATCTGTGTTTTAAATTTATATTGAATTGATAATTTTTGTTAATAAATTGGATTTGATTTAAATAATCTTCTTTATTTAGATAATTAATATGTGAATTTATTTTTAATGTGTTAATAAATTGTTTTCTATTTAATACTGTATATGTATTTGTATATATTTTAAATAGACAAGTTATTTTAATTTAAATTAGTATAACATAATTTTAATGTTTTAAAAATAGAAATCGTGATTTATTTTGGATTTAAGATTTTCAAAAATATTTAATTAAATACTATATGATTTTAAATATGAGAAAAATGTTTTAATTGATTTAAAAATCCATTTTGACTTAAGTTTGTATATTAAAATAAGGTTAAAAAATGTTGTGTTATTCTTTTTAAATATTGATTGATAATTTGATTTGTAAGTTTAATTTGTGAAGTTTAAAATATAATCTAATATATGAAACATGTATTTAATAAGTTACAAACTCTTTTATAAATTCATTTTAACTATTTAAAAGTTTCTTTTTCAAATGATTCAATTGTGTATTGTTTTGCTTTGTCCTTTAGAATTATTAAATGCATAACTATGTATATGAACTAATTAACTAAGTTTAAATATTCATTAATCTTAAATTTAATAACAAAAACATTTTTAAAGACATATGTAAGCATAAGAATACAAGTGTACATATATTAAAATTTAAACTAACATGTGTAAACTTATCATCCATTTTTAAAGACAAGTGTCAATTTTATTTTTATTTTTCTTTTAATTTATTTAAATCTAAAAATACTTTTATATTAACTTGCATATACTCATTTCTTTTGCCCTTTCTCATTCTTCATTCTAAAAAGAAAATCTGAAACTCTTCAAATATGAAAAACTGCATTTTTCAGACCTGTAAAACATTTGCTTCCAAACTCCTTTTCTTCAAAACAAATCTGCATCCTTCAACATATACAAACCTGCATCAACATGAAAGCAAAAGAACCTGCATTTCTTTGCATCTGAAAACAAAAGCTCTGCATTTCAATTTGAAGCCTGCATGTTTAAAAAAAAACTGAAAGCATCATGAATAAATCAAGATTTTAAAAGCATTCAAGCTACTGCATTTCATAATCTGGAAACAAAGGGCCTGCATTTCATAATTTTCAAATCTGGAACTTGCAAATTGAATGGGCTCTGCATTTTTGGGAGAAACTGTGAGTAACTCAACTTTTTAAGATTTTAAATAGGTAAAAGTTGATTTATACTTTGATTTAGATATGAAATTATATTATAAATATGCTGTGAATATGTATATGGATATGTTTGTGTGTGTGCATGATTGATTACCTGAACATTCCTGATTTTCTCTGATTCAAGTTTCAGTCAGATGCAAATACATTCCATTGTCTTTTAATTTGATTCCTTATGCGAGTTATGACTTAAACAAATATGTTTGTTTCATTATAGTTTTCAGATTAAAATTTGTATTTGAGTTATATTACATATTTTAATGCTCTATTCAAAATACAGTTTTGAAATTACTGTGTTTTACATATTAGCTAAGAATAGTTGAAGCTTGAAATTTGTTTTGGGTGAATTTGATTTAGGAGATTGTTTATTCATCAAAGATTATAGGAAAAATATTGAATTGGAGTAAAAATTTAATATTGAGGTTGAATTTGGGATTTTCCAGCATAAGCCCTAGTTTTTACTGTGTTTTAAAAAGTGTGTGATGTGGCTTCCTCTTTGAATCGAGTTCAAAGATTTTTGGGGTAATGGTAGATGGTGTATTGATGGAGGGGTCGCCGGAGTATGGAAGTTGATGATGGTCGAGAAGTGGAGAGATTGATGATGACAGGTTTTAGCTGGTGGGGGGGGGGGTTGTTTAGTCTGTTTCAGGTTTTGGGTTTTAGAAACTTGAATTTAAATTCAAAATGAATTCTGGATCTGGGAGTGTTGAGGTGTGATATGGGGATTGTGGTCGATGGGGGATGACCAGAGAAGATGGTCAGAGGTAGCCTGAGATGGGTTAAGTGGTGCACAAGGGAGTTGTGCAGGTTGTGTTGTTTTGTTTTTGGGTGCAGGAATTTTTGTCTCGGGATTTTCGAGGGGAAACTCGAAGTAAAGGGGTTACTGACTCGAAGTAGATATGGGTTTGCTCGGGTATACTTTTTGTTTCAGGTTTAACAAGCAGTACCTGTTCTGTTTTCAGAAATTTTATAAAGTAAAGTTTAAATTTAAATTTGGAAATTAAACTTAGGATCAAACTTGAATCTAGAGATGAATTCAAACAGATTGAATTCTTATTTTGGAATAATTTAATCGCAGAAATTCAAGTTGTTTAAATAAAAAAATATAAAAAGAAGAAGAACAGGAAAACCTGTTTCCAGATTTATAAAGTTTGAAATAAATGCAAACTTAAGTTTTAACTTAGGGTTTTGAAACTGAGTTTAAATATGAATTCAAATAAGTTTGAATTCTGGTTTCTTTAAAATAATTTAAATTCAAAAATTTCAAAGTTTGGGTTTTTAAATAAAATAGAAACTGTATTCGTTTTTAAATATAAAGGTAAATTTAAATTTGCAAGTGGAAATTTAACTGAGTTTTTAATTTGAAATTTGAATGTGAATTCAAATTTGATTTTCTGAGATTTGAAATCATTCATGTTTTTAAATTTAAATTTGGTTTTCAAACTTTCAAGTGTAAATGCATATGTGATTTGCATTTGAATTGGAAGGTTAAATATTTAAATTAGAAATTCAAAGTGAACTCAAATTTGAGTTTTTAAATCTGAAAATAAATTTAAACTTCAGTTTTAAAATAAAGGTTTAAATTTAAATTGCTTTTAAATTATTAAAATGATATGCATTTGAATTGAAGGTGTAAATTTTAGAAAGTGTTTTAAAGAGTTAAATCTAGAATGAGTTAGAAGTTGTATTTAAAAGTTTGAAATTTTAAAGCAATTTTTAAATTGGTTTGAATTTGATTTGAATTTAAATTTAAATTCTTTTTAAAACTTATTAACAAGTAGATGTTCTTTTAAACATAAGATTGAGTTTTGTTTTAAAATCTTAATTAAGACAAATTTGAGTCTTAAAGTTTTAAAATGAATGTTAAATGGAATTTAAAATAAATTTAAAACATTTTGTTTTTAATGCTTGATTTAGTAAGAAATGTTTATCAAAAAGATAAATAAAAGTTTAATGATTGGATTCATTTGACTATTAAGGTAATTAAGTTGAATATTAATTATTTAATTAATTAATTATGTGAATGCTTAATTAAGTAATTAATAATTTTTAAGTTAATTGATTTAATTTGAGATTAATTAATTAAGGTTAATTAATCTATAATTAAGGATGGTTAATTAAACTTTAATTTATGATTAAGATTTACTAATCAAGTGATTGATGATAATTAAGATTTTCATTAACACTTAGTTAATTAATAATTAGAGATTAATTAAATAGTAAATAAATATTAATTACTTAATAACTAATGATGATTAATATAAGTTAATCTCTTAATTAAGTAATTAAGAAATATTAATGAAGTCATTAACTTAAGATTATTTAACAATTAATTAATATGATTAATTTTGATAATCAATTAAATTAATTAATTAATAATAATCAATTGTTTAAGTTTAATTACTTATGAAAGTAATTAATGAATTAATTACTTGGTGTAATTAATTTAATGAATGTGATTAGTTTAGATTAATTAAGTTAAATTAATTTAAACATTTGTTGATGGTATGATAATTACTTTATGTAATTTAAGAATTTGTAATTACTTAAGGAAGTAATTAATTAATAATTACAGGATGTAATTAAGATATTTGATATAGAAGTGATTGGATTTAAATTACTTTGAAAATTAATCAAGGGGATTAATTTAGATAATTAATTAAGAATAATTAATTATGGGATGAGTAATTAAGGTAGTTAATTACCGAATGGTTATTAATCATGGGTGATTAATATATATGGTTCAAATTGAAGATTAATTACTTATGTAATTAATTTATTTTAGAAATTGATTAAATATTAATGACGTAATTTGGAATTGATTAATTAAGGTATAATTAATAATGAATAAATAATTAATGTAATTAATTTTAGTTAATTAAATAATTTAGTAATTACAAGTTAATTGTTTGCAAGGGTTTAAGTAATTAACTTGTGTGATTAATTTATAAGCTAATTACTTATTGTAATTATAGGAAGTGTGATCATTAGATAGTTGCTTATGTTTGATGATTGGTATTGGTTGCCTGGTATGGTTTGTAATCTCAGTTATGAGATGAGTAGTGTATGTGATATGGATGCATTGGTTGCTTTTGGATGATAATATGGATTATCTGATTTTGATATAAATTATCTATTGACAATGATAAGGTTGATTATCTATTATGTTGTGAATTATCTATCTGTGTAGATTTAGATAATGAATTGAATTGTTTTAAACTTTAAACTACTTGGACCTAAAAGACACACTTTGGATTTCGATGAGACCGGGATCGGGTTTCCATATTTGGACATCCGAAAACCACATCGATTCCAATTAAATGTTAGGTCATTAATCCAAGTGGAGCGAGTGAAGACTCGAGGTGTAAGGGCTATACGTCAGTATAACTCTGTGGGTGATTCTGTAATGAGTTTGACGGAATAGACCTTATAGATTCGAGATGGTGATTTAGAGTGCAAGGGTTATTGTCGTTAACTCTGAGGGTGATTCCAAAATGAGTGTAACGAGATAATGCCTTCGGTTTCGTTCGAACCCGGAACGAACTTGTATGGATCGAATGCTTTCAGAACATCGTCAGGTGGACGATGGGCATTCTAAGTGATGTGTCCTATAAGGGTAATTGTAGCCTCAAGCCTCATCAACCGGGAATGGCTAAAACAGGGGAGGTGCAGCAAAGTTTCGTGGGTAGCTCCCACTGGAGAGTAAGATTTACCCCTGTCTAGAGGTCCCTTTATATTTCGGCTGTGTGGACGGTTGATCATGACAATCGTCGGGGTTGTCTTATTTGGAACTGTTCAGTAAGGAACGGGTCCGGCTTTGTGTTGCAGGGGATGAAGGGAGTAATCCTCGGTACGGTGATCTGGGCCACGTACTGTGACGGGTGGTACCCCATTAGCCCTGCCATTGTATGGAATCCAAAATCCAATAAGTGCCAATGGTTTTGATTGTATTACCCACTTTTGTGGCTAGTAGCTGGAATTTAATAGATGTAACAATTTCGGCTATTTCATATTTACTTGAAAACCCTAGACACTATTATAATATCATCGGATTTCCTATCAAATGTTTTGGTTAGCGTAAGGTAAAAACTTTTCCATGTTTATGTGTGGGAAGTCTTACGTGATACCTTTTCTTTTCAAAGGTTTTTAAAAGTTAAGCAACCTTAACCTATTACTCACACCAGACCCATGTCTGACCCGGAGTTTATTCTTGTTTTTCATAAACTCTTGGGTACTCAAATTTTTACGAGTAGCCAAGGGAATTCAGGTTAGGATTCAGGATTGCTTTGACGAAATATGAAGGAGCAATGGAGCAGGAGGCTTCCGCGTTAGATATATAATTCCGTTGTGTGTTCTCTGTGTTGTGTTTGTATTGAGTTGTAAATACTAGACAGGTGTTTATAACTGTCTAGTATATGTGATGTGTATGCTGTGTATCTCTGATTGGTATTGTATATTATGTAAATATTTATGTTATTAATATAATTTATTCGTTCTGCTGTTGAGATTCTTGTGTTGTTTATTCTTTCTCTTCTTTCTTTTCTTCTTCTATCCCTTTCTTTCTTATTTCACGATGCGACTTCCTGGAGTCTGGAAGCCGGGTCGTCACAGTTGGTATCAGAGCATTAGGTTGAGTGAATGCCTAGGCTCTGTAGTGGTGTCTATCTTGAGAGAGCGTATTTGTATTTTTAATATATATATATATATATATATATATATATATATATAATTGGTTCTACCTATTTGTTGGATTACCTGTTCAGGTTTTTCCAATATAAGTTATAAAGGTAGATGAGGTAGAAGTACGTGTAACATGACCACCATTTGTTGTAGTTTGTTGGATAAGGTTGGAAGTGTATTTATCGAGACTGTAGACCTAATACCGTCTCGAGTGAGTTCTGTAGTGATGAAAGACTTCATCGATCTCTGAAGGTAACCTGTAAAGGTTCGGAGTCCATCTTTGAAGTGCAGAATTGAGTTTGGATCTGTCGATAGGACAGAAGCAAGCAAGTGAAGATATCTTGATATCTCAAGAAGTAGTAGCTGCGTGATGAGATGCATGACTATGGATATTTCCGAAGATGTTTCTTTGAAACAAGAGTAAGGAGTGAGTCTGCCAGTGATGTGGCTGAGTTAGCAGAGTATTCTGAGCTGGTAGGAGTCTTCTGGCTGAGTAGTTTTCTGAAGTGGAGTCCAGATGTAACATGTCGATTTTTCGTTGCCGAAAAACCGAATAGTTAGGGTTTTTAAAAAGAATTTAAGAAAAGAAAAAAAGAGAAAAAGGTAGAAGATAGAGGGAAAAGAAAATAGAACAGAAAGAAGTTTTTAAAATAGAAGAAAAAGAGAATAGAGAACATAGAACAGGACAGAAAACAACAGAACAACATCAGAATCTCACAATTCGCAGCGGAACAACATATAATAATAAATGAATAATCTTTAAACAAAGAACTATATCAGTTATTACATTTTATACTTTGCATCATATCATCAGAGTGTACAACATCAACAACAACAAACAGTGCAGCGGAAAAAGAAATACTATATAAACTAGTAATACGCCATGCCATCCAGCTTGCCTCCAGCAACTCCAGAATATCCAGATATCCTGATAAACCTAACTCTTAACTGCCCGTGTGGAAATTGGTGGGCACCCAGAGTTTAGGAAGGAAAACTATAAACTCCAAGTCAGTCATGTGACTGGTGTGAGAACTCAAAACAGTTTATTTATCTTTAAAATCAAAATAGAGGAATATTTTTAAATTCAATTCGCAATGCTTTTAAAAATGAGACTACCATAAGGCCTCCCGCACACATACACAATGCAAACGCAGAATCGGAGGAGATTTCTCCTTATGATAGTCAAAGATGCTTGATACGCATTTAAAAGAACATTTCATATTATTATTAGTGTATAGTGTAGGAAAAATTCATTTCGAAAGTAGAATATAAATCTTAGCCAACATACGACCATTATCGTATGCCTACTATAGCTAACCATGTTCAATAGCAGGTTACCGCCACATTCCATGGCAGGTTATACAACTAATACTGTACAAGGTTCGTATTGTTTCTTTGGATTTCCAACGAATGATCAGGCCAAGGAACTTCCCATTGCCACATGAGAATGCCTCTGGATGGACATCCCCGAGAACCAAACCGGATCTCTACCAACACAAGGCCGTGTTACTCCTAACTGAGTAACAACTGACCGAATATGCCATCCCCCGGTCCTTTGGGACCTTTCACCGAGCGCTCGTAATCAATTCACACAATCATAACAAAGTGTTTTCAACATGAGTAAGTATCTGAGCTCCATACCATGATACCACCCTTTTCCAGAAGCAAATGCACACATCCTAAAGGGCGCTACCCCTCATAACCTTGCCGCATCTTTCCTGTTTTGACCATTCACGGGGTGTGAGGCTCGACGAAGTCACATCCACAAAAACATACTTTATACAAAAGCCATGCTTTGGGTCAACAAATGATCAACACAATGATCACTAAGATAGATGATCAAATAAACGATCCTATCACAAATAATCAACACAATGATCATTTCACAGCAACACTCAGCATGTCACATTACCAAATTGGGAATATATCGCCGATAACATTCAACTACATAACCTCTGAGCTCGTACGTCTCAGAGAAGGGTGTTAAGCTAAAAGAATAAATTCTCCGCCACCAACAGAAATATATTTGAAAGAAATCGGCTTTATATCTCAACTTGTAATGTCAGACATACAATCCATACAAGTCTGTTCCGGGCTCGAACAAAACCGAAGGCACTTACAAAGAAGTCCTTGCAATCCGGATATTCACAATCCTGATCGGATTTCCCATCACTTAGGGAGTCTCTATACCGTTGCAACTCAGTGCAGAGACAATCGACAGGTCATCCTATCGCTTTCGCAAATACCGGGTCTTCAACACCGATCTTCAATGCAATTCACAACGACGTATCACATATTCGGAATGGGTTATACGACCTCATGGTCCTTTCCCGGTTAACCCGAATAGTGAGCGCTTATTCAAAAATAAGTGTGGCATTCACATTCAAACAAATCACATCAAATACCCATTCAAAGGGAAATATTGATAGTCGGTTATTGAACTATCAATGGATATGCACAACATCACCAGATTCCAAATAATTTTCCAAATTATTTATTTTCTAAAATATCTTCACTAGATATTAAATTTTCAACACTTCAAAAATAAATCAACATTTATTCTTAAACAAATTCCACTTTTCATTTATAAATTCCATAATGAATTTATATTTCACAATATCTATGAATATATGATTTTAATTATTCATTTTCAAATTTCCTTTTTAATTTATCTTCAAAAAGATAAATTCTCTAATATTCACTTCATATTGGAAAAACATTTCCATACTTATTTAATAAGTAATTCACAACTCCATTTATTTTCAACACTTGGAAAATATTCAATATACTTAAATCGAGATTAAGTATATATTTCATTCTTTAAGGAAATCATTCTCTTAAACATATTTATTTGGGCCAAAACGAATGTTGTGTAAAACATCGTTACGACAACCCAAAATCACTAGTATAGGGATTCGAATTTTTAAGATAGATATATAAATCCCAATACTATACAAAACATTTCCTTTCGGAAATCATTTACTATAACAACAGTGTTATAGTCCATCATCTCCTTCTATTTCTCGAAAACGCCTATTTCAACAATAAATGTTGAAATCTATGGTTTCGAATCTCAACACATTTTTAAAACATTGTTCGATCGTTTTAATTCTATTTAAAACATCCAAATCCAAAACAATTTCTTTAACGTGTTATTCACTATTCAAAAACGTGAATATACTTCATTAACAATTTCATCCTTTTATTTATTTTAATTCAAAGGATTATTCACTATTCAAAAATGTGAATATAACTCCATTTATAGGTTTCAACAAATTTTCTTGTCAAAATAAGTCATTTGCGAATTTATAAAACAACGTTTATAAATTCCATTTCTATTTATTTATAAAAACTTCCTTTTTATAAATTCTTTTATTAACCTATTCCAGTTTATAACTCAATTATAAACTAAAAGTTCATATTATAAGTTAAATACTTATAAAACGATTATTTTACAAAATCGTTCCTCTAAAGACTTTCCAAACCATAAATCTTATAACTTATAAGATTCATTTATTTAACTAAATCTATTCTTCAAATAACTTCACAAATTTATAAATCTTACTATTTATAAATTTCATTTATAACTTCACCATTTAAAATTTTATAAATTCCATTCACTTATGCAATCCATTTTCACTTCATTCAAACACTTATAAAAACTCGTTTTATAATGTCAATATTTCAATTTATAAATATCCATTTATAAATCTCTTAATATAAATCAATTTATATTATTCTTTAAAACGTCTCTAATCTCCTTTATTATTTCACCATTTCGATTTATAAAATAATTAAATTTCATAAATCCTATATTTAAACTTTTCACAATAAATTCTAAAATCCCGATTAAACTATTTTATAAAATCGTTAGCATCATATTCTCAAAAATCAGTTTTTAACTATTTTTCTCAAAAATCATAATTTTTATAACATTAAAAATTATGACGCTTTTAAAATAGATCAAATTCCAAACATAAAGTATATTTTCAAAAATTACTTTATAAATCATTTTAAAATTCCAAAACTTGGTCCAATGATGCTACATATCAAATAGTCAATCACGACAACAACGATATCATATATCAATATGATAATCCATCAAATATTAAAATATCTGAAATCTAATAAATACTGTTGAGGAATCCAGTTGGATCCCTCCAACCTGTTTTCCTGCATCCACAAACATTAGCACAATACCAATTTCGCTCCAGTACGAAATTATCGCGGTATATGGGATTTAAAATATTATCCGCTTAATAGACGGCGCAATAGGGTCTCATCCGCAAAAAAATACGGAAAATCAACAACTGCAATATATACATATGCCAATATATATATATTGATATTATATATAATACCAATTTCACTGTTTATGAAATATTCGCGGTATATGTTTTTAATAAATAACATCCGCTTACTAACGGCGTATAATGTCTATTTTAACAATCAATAGATAACAATCATCATTCAAACATGCATTCAAATATTTTAAATCTATCTATTTAAAATAAAATCGAAACTGATTCGATTGAGTGAGAAGTTCTCACCTTGATTTTATTTCCGTTTTAGCGATTTATTTCGAATAAAATTAAACGGACGTTTAATTTTACCCAAAATTCTCACTAACTCCAAACGACTCCAATCTAATTCCATCGCGTAGTGCTCGTCCATACGATTCCAACGCAACTGGTTTTGCGCGTTTTCGACCTCGTATGAAAAAGATATGATTTTATGAAGTTTACTCGATTTTTTATAAACTAATTACAACATTAATTAACTAATTTTATACCAAACTAAACCATAGCCACAGGATCCATCCCCTTCTCATCTGGGCCGCACGCAAAGCTTCTCCCTCTCCCTCACGTTTCCATCTCCAGACACTCACGCGAATAGAACCCATAACATCACGAACTAGGGTTCGATTTTACTCCTCCATCACTCGACTTGACGACGATCAGGGAGTTGCAAATCGAAGCCCCTAACTTCCACTATGCTCGGCCCAAGACCGGCCACGCGCGGCACCCCCCAGCGCCTTGAAATGCGTGCGCAGCTCCCCCCCTGTCGGCCCCTTTTTCTCCTTCCTCGAGTCTCTAAAAACGATCACACCCGTATGGATCTAAAGCCCTCATGACGATCTACATTTCCCTAGTTGAAACCTTTGCCTAATTACTGATGGATTGACAGAAAAAGAGGGAGGAAGTGGAGTGATTTTCGGCCGTTCATGGGGAGGGTGGCGGCTGCGTTAGGGTTTAGTCTATTTTTTTTTTTTTAATAAATGAAGGGTGTGGTCTCCTTTTATAGAAAATCGAACGTAAACACTATTCATTTCGGAAATTTCGAACTCCGATTTTACGCGCCGAAACTGACGTTTCTAGGGTTTATCCCACGTTCCGGACACAATGGAACAGGTTTCGGAAGCTAATTCGAACATCTGTGCGAGTTATGGCTATAAACGTTCAATTTGAATTAAACCGATTTAAATCGATTTCTAGGCGTTTTAATTCGTACCGGACAAACGGTAAATCCAATTGACTTGAAATTTGAAACCTTACAATAATATCACATTACGGATCCGATGAAACTGGTTTCGTCGAAATCCGAGACTTTTTGAAAAATGGTTATTTTAACTCGCCAAATTAATATTAAAAATAAATCGATGCGTTTCGAGCTGCCACGATCAAACGATAACTCCGATTAACACGAAAATTGAAATCCGGTAATAACTAACTATTACGGATCCAATGAAACTAGTTTCGTTCAATTCTGAGACTGTTCAAAAATTGACTATTTTCACTAGTCGATTTTAAATATTAAAATATTCAATTTTCACAAATTAACTTTTAATTCGATTTTAAAAGTTCTAAAATATCATTCTAACTTCAATATGATAAAATAAAATTTCCCAAATCATTTTCAATCATATTTAACCCTATTTTCAATTATTTCCATAATTTAACATATTAAATTATCAATTTAATTATTCAATTAAATCCAATAATTCAAATAAAAATTTATTCGACTTATAAATTCACTTATTAATATTTAAAATTAATTAAATATTCAAATTTTAATTAATAAAAATTCTGGGTCGTTACAATCTTCCCCACTTAAAAGAATTTCGTCCTCGAAATTATTAAGTAAGAAAAGTTATAGAATCTATTAATTTTCCCAAAACAATTTAAACTTCTTACAAAACTTTACTAAGTTTTCAAATCATACTTAGCTATCTTTTCAAAAACAACTACTATTGTTTAACTTTCAATTCCAAATTAAAGTTAAAGTTTTCAAAAATTTTCCAATTTTCTCAAATTTTTCTAACGCCTTAAATTTTCAGAAAAATTCGCCATAGTCTCCTTTGCGCGGCTCGATCCGAAAAAAAAATGACAGTATATATATCACAAATATACATCTCATCAAGTAATGAGGCATCCCGAAGGGAAAAAAATGTAAAAGTACGATATTTAATCCGAGATATGTACCTTATATTTTATTAGCAAGCATATACGGCTAATATAGCGCGAAAGCGAGCTCCAAATGCGAAGCAAACACGATCCGCACCTACTAATCACTCAACAAACAACATGAGAATCATGCATATAGATAATAGTATCGATATACATCATATAGCAACATAATAACTATATATGTCAATGCAACTAAAGCAACAAATGCAAACATCAACCAACTATCATCCGACTAACATCCATAACCAAATCAAATTCAATCCTATTCAAGATTCACTTAACTTCCAATTGAATTTTAATTACTTTAGCTTCCAATTTCATTAACACTCAATGAATTATTTACAATCAATCAACTAACAATCATATAACAACCAATGTTTATTTAACATAACTAAATTATTAGTTTTACATTCAATTTGGTTTAACATTAAATTGATTTTCATTCAATTTTTCGACTTTCAATAACATAAGATTTTAATGAATTAACACTTATATTCATTATTTCATATCAATTAAATTCACATTCAATTGATTAATTCAATTCAATTTCCAATTCATTTATATAACTCAAGTTCACACTTATCACTTAACTTTATTAATTTACTTTGATACCCAAAGTCAATTCCATTCAATAACACTTAAGTTATATTCCATTTAACTTTAAATTCATTTTTATTTCAACTCATATTCATAAATATATTCGTATAGTTTCACTTTTTATATATATAAGTTTATTTCACAATTGTAAATCACTTTAATTATAATTCCATTCTTATAATTCTTTTGCTTATACAATTATTCTTTAATTTAGATTATTCAAACATCTAAACAATCAACTTATATACACTTTAATAATTCTGAAAAATTATTCCTTTATATATAAAATATACTCAAGGTAAAATTATTTTATTTACCCAATTTAAAAATCAATACTGTGTCGAATTGTTTTATTCAAGTGTTTAGAAACCCCTTCGGCATAGTTGTCGAGACTATAAATTCAATAATTCAAATAAAAATTATTCAAGTTAAATCCAATAATTATTCAATTAAATCCATAAATTCGGTAAAATTATTCAATTAAATCCAATAATTCAAATAAAAATTTATTCGACTTATAAATTCACTTATTAATATTTAAAATTAATTAAATATTCAAATTTTAATTAATAAAAATTCTGGGTCGTTACACCAGAAGCAGCAGAGTGGATCCGTTTCTATGAAAAGTTGGCTAGGCCATCATAAACTGTTCTGTTTGGTTAAGAGAGAGAGCAGTTTTCTTTGGATTTAGGCTGAGTTGATCGCAAAAGTGACTTGCGATAGTTTGTTCTCTTGTGTTTGTTGGAGATTGTCCGGATTTCTTCCAGGAAGTCAGAGTTTGTCTGCATCTGGAGATCGAGTTTTCTTTCCAGGATTAGAACTGGTGGTTCAGTTAGTTGATGGATGGTTCCTTGAGATATAAGTTGGTGAAGCAACTCAGGTTTAGGAGGAACATTTGAGTTTTCTTATGGATCTATGGAACCATATTTCTGTGCTGGGTTGCCTAGTCTGTACTTGTGTTCTTCGTCAGCATTTTCTTCTGTTTCGGATCAGAGTTGTGCAGCGGAAGCAGTTTGGGAATGTTTCTTTTCCGAATAAGGAGAAGTTTGTTCTGTCTTCTGTTGTTGAGAAGCAGTGTTTGTGTTCTTGGTTTTGATTGATCTTGAGGAGATCATTGGATTTTTTTGATTCAGTCTGTTTCTTTTGGAATCAGCAAGAGTTAAGCTGATCAGGATGGATGTTGGTAGCCCAGGATCGTCCGAAGAGTTTTTATGGATAAGAGACAGAGAAATTTGGATTCTGGAATCGGAGATTGGATTTGGTTAAGTTTTTCTCTGATCCATGAAGCTATAAGATTTGGAGGGCCTGAAGCTAGCTCTGAAGTGTTTTGGTTTCCTCTGTGATTGGTAAGATCAGTGTTTGGTTTTCTAGAGTTGAATTGCCAGCTTGGATAACTGGGATTCAGGGTGTTTCACATATTTATGAGGGAGTACGTGTTTGGTATTTCTGGTTGTAGAACCAATAGTTTAGGATGGTTTGTTTGTTTGTTGAGTCAGACTCGTTTATAGTCTGATATTCTGTATAAAATTGTTGTTAGGAGCTCTATAGCTTAATAGTATTGACTGATTGGATTCTATAGAGCGAGTATCCCGATATATATATATATATATATACCGGGGAAACTCGTAAAGTTTTATCCAAAATTCTTTTGGATAATTAGATTTATTCTGATTGTGTGAATTGGTTGCTTTGGTTGTTAGCATATGATTAGCATATGCCGTGTTTTAAAATAAAATCTGTGAGTAAATTATTAAATTAACTTTGTTTAAAATTTCGAGGACGAAATTCTTTTAAGGGGGAAGGATTGTAATATCCCGGAATTTTGGACAATATAAATTTAATAATCTGTGTTTTAAATTTATATTGAATTGATAATTTTTGTTAATAAATTGGATTTGATTTAAATAATCTTCTTTATTTAGATAATTAATATGTGAATTTATTTTTAATGAGTTAATAAATTGTTTTCTATTTAATAATGTATATGTATTTGTATATATTTTAAATAGACAAGTTATTTTAATTTAAATTAGTATAACATAATTTTAATGTTTTAAAAATAGAAATTGTGATTTATTTTGGATTTAAGCTTTTCAAAAATATTTAATTAAATACTATATGATTTTAAATATGAGAAAAATGTTTTAATTGATTTAAAAATCCATTTTGACTTAATTTTGTATATTAAAATAAGGTTAAAAAATGTTGTGTTATTCTTTTTAAATATTGATTGATAATTTGATTTGTAAGTTTAATTTGTGAAGTTTAAAATATAACCTAATATATGAAACATGTATTCAATAAGTTACAAACTCTTTTATAAATTCATTTTAACTATTTAAAAGTTTCTTTTTCAAATGATTTAATTGTGTATTGTTTTTCTTTGTCCTTTAGAATTATTTAAATGCATAACTATGTATATGAACTAATTAACTAAGTTTAAATATTCATTAATCTTAAATTTAATAACAAAAACATTTTTAAAGACATATGTAAGCATAAGAATACAAGTGTACATATATTAAAATTTAAACTAACATGTGTAAACTTATCATCCATTTTTAAAGACAAGTGTCAATTTTATTTTTATTTTTCTTTTAATTTATTTAAATCTAAAAATACTTTTAAATTAACTTGCATATACTCATTTCTTTTGCCCTTTCTCATTCTTCATTCTAAAAAGAAAATCTGAAACTCTTCAAATATGAAAAACTGCAATTTTCAAACCTGTAAAACATTTGCTTCCAAACTCCTTTTCTTCAAAACAAATCTGCATCCTTCAACATATACAAACCTGCATCAACATGAAAGCAAAAGAACCTGCATTTCTTTGCATCTGAAAACAAAAGCTCTGCATTTCAATTTGAAGCCTGCATGTTTAAAAAAAAACTAAAAGCATCATGAATAAATCAAGATTTTAAAAGCATTCAAGCTACTGCATTTCATAATCTGGAAACAAAGGGCCTGCATTTCATAATTTTCAAATCTGGAACTTACAAATTGAATGGGCTCTGCATTTTTGGGAGAAACTGTGAGTAACTCAACTTTTTAAGATTTTAAATAGGTAAAAGTTGATTTATACTTCGATTTAGATATGAAATTATATTATAAATATGCTATAAATATGTATATGGATATGTTTGTGTGTGTGCATGATTGATTACCTGAACATTCCTGATTTTCTCTGATTCAAGTTTCAGTCAGATGCAAATACATTCCATTGTCTTTTAATTTGATTCCTCATGCGAGTTATGACTTAAACAAATATGTTTGTTTCATTATAATTTTCAGATTAAAATTTGTATTTGAGTTATATTACATATTTTAATGCTCTATTCAAAATACAGTTTTGAAATTACTGTGTTTTACATATTAGCTAAGAATAGTTGAAGCTTGAAATTTGTTTTGGGTGAATTTGATTTAGGAGATTGTTTATTCATCAAAGATTATAGGAAAAATATTGAATTGGAGTAAAAATTTAATATTGAGGTAGAATTTGGGATTTTCCAGTATAAGCCCTAGTTTTTACTGTGTTTTAAAAGTGTGTGATGTGGCTTCCTCTTTGAATCGAGTTCAAAGATTTTTGAGGTAATGGTAGATGGTGTATTGATGGAGGGGTCGCCGGAGTATGGAAGTTGATGATGGTCGAGAAGTGGAGAGATTGTTGATGACAGGTTTTAGGTGGTGGGGGGGGGTTTAGTCTGTTTCAGGTTTTGGGTTTTAGAAACTTGAATTTAAATTCAAAATGAATTCTGGATCTGGGAGTGTTGAGGTGTGATATGGGGATTGTGGTCGATGGGGGATGACCAGAGAAGATGGTCAGAGGTGGCCTGAGATGGGTTAAGTGGTGCACAGGGGAGTTGTGCAGGTTGTGTTGTTTTGTTTTTGGGTGCAGGAATTTTTGTCTCGGGATTTTCGAGGGGAAACTCGAAGTAAAGGGGTTACTGACTCGAAGTAGATATGGGTTTGCTCGGGTATACTTTTTGTTTCAGGTTTAACAAGCAGCACCTGTTCTGTTTTCAGAAATTTTATAAAGTAAAGTTTAAATTTAAATTTTGAAATTAAACTTAGGATCAAACTTGAATCTAGAGATGAATTCAAACAGATTGAATTCTTATTTTGGAATAATTTAATTGCAGAAATTCAAGTTGTTTAAAAAAAAATATAAAAAGAAGAAGAACAGGAAAACCTGTTTCCAGATTTATAAAGTTTGAAATAAATGCAAACTTAAGTTTTAACTTAGGGTTTTGAAACTGAGTTTAAATATGAATTCAAATAAGTTTGAATTCTGGTTTCTTTAAAATAATTTAAATTCAAAAATTTCAAAGTTTGGGTTTTTAAATAAAACAGAAACTGTATTCTGTTTTTAAATATAAAGGTAAATTTAAATTTGCAAGTGGAAATTTAACTGAGTTTTTAATTTGAAATTTGAATGTGAATTCAAATTTGATTTTCTGAGATTTGAAATCATTCATGTTTTTAAATTTAAATTTGGTTTTCAAACTTTCAAGTGTAAATGCATATGTGATTTGCATTTGAATTGGAAGGTTAAATATTTAAATTAGAAATTCAAAGTGAACTCAAATTTGAGTTTTTAAATCTGAAAATAAATTTAAACTTCAGTTTTAAAATAAAAGTTTAAATTTAAATTGCTTTTAAATGATTAAAATGATATGCATTTGAATTGAAGGTGTAAATTTTAGAAAGAGTTTTAAAGAGTTAAATCTAGAATGAGTTGGAAGTTGTATTTAAAATTTTGAAATTTTAAAGCAATTTTTAAATTGGTTTGAATTTGATTTGAATTTAAATTTAAATTCTTTTTAAAACTTATTAACAAGTAGATGTTCTTTTAAACATAAGATTGAGTTTTTTTTTAAAATCTTAATTAAGACAAATTTGAGTCTTAAAGTTTTAAAATGAATGTTAAATGGAATTTAAAATAAATTTAAAACATTTTGTTTTTAATGCTTGATTTAATAAGAAATGTTTATCAAAAAGATAAATAAAAGTTTAATAATTGGATTCATTTGACTATTAAGGTAATTAAGTTGAATATTAATTATTCAATTAATTAATTATGTGAATGCTTAATTAAGTAATTAATAATTTTTAAGTTAATTGATTTAATTTGAGATTAATTAATTAAGGTTAATTAATCTATAATTAAGGATGGTTAATTAAACTTTAATTTATGATTAAGATTTATTAATCAAGTGATTGATGATAATTAAGATTTTGATTAACACTTAGTTAATTAATAATTAGAGATTAATTAAATAGTAATTAAATATTAATTACTTAATAACTAATGATGATTAATATAAGTTAATCTCTTAAATAAGTAATTAAGAAATATTAATGAAGTCATTAACTTAAGATTATTTAACAATTAATTAATATGATTAATTTTGATAATTAATTAAATTAATTAATTATTAATAATCAGTTGTTTAAGTTTAATTACTTATGAAAGTAATTAATGAATTAATTACTTGGTGTAATTAATTTAATGAATGTGATTAGTTTAGATTAATTAAGTTAAATTAATTTAAACATTTGTTGATGGTATGATAATTACTTTATGTAATTTATGAATTTGTAATTACTTAAGGAAGTAATTAATTAATAATTACAGGATGTAATTAAGATATTTGATATAGAAGTAATTGGATTTAAATTACTTTGAAAATTAATCAAGGGGATTAATTTAGATAATTAATTAAGAATAATTAATTATGGGATGAGTAATTAAGGTAGTTAATTACCGAATGGTTATTAATCATGGGTGATTAATATATATGGTTCAAATTGAAGATTAATTACTTATGTAATTAATTTATTTTAGAAATTGATTAAATATTAATGATGTAATTTGGAATTGATTAATTAAGGTATAATTAATAATGAATAAATAATTAATGTAATTAATTTTAGTTAATCAATTAATTTAGTAATTACAAGTTAATTGTTTGCAAGGGTTTAAGTAATTAACTTGTGTGATTAATTTATAAGCTAATTACTTATTGTAATTAGGGATAGTTAATTAGTAATGATTAATTGAAATGAATATTGTGATGGTGATTTACAAATTGATTTGAAATCAATGGATGATTAAGTTAAGCAGAATTTTAATGATGAGGTAATTAATTTAATTCATTAGAGATTGAGTAATTAATTTAATTCATTTTAAATTAATTATAGGAAGTGTGATCATTAGATAGTTGCTTATGTTTGATGATTGGTATTGGTTGCCTGGTATGGTTTGTAATCTCAGTTATGAGATGAGTAGTGTATGTGATATGGATGCATTGGTTGCTTTTGGATGATAATATGGATTATCTGATTTTGATATAAATTATCTGTTGACAATGATAAGGTTGATTATCTATTATGTTGTGAATTATCTATCTGTGTAGATTTAGATAATGAATTGAATTGTTTTAAACTTAAAACTACTTGGACCTAAAAGACACGCTTTGGATTTCGATGAGACCGGGATCGGGTTTCCATATCTGGACATCCGAAAACCACATCGATTCCAATTAAACGTTAGGTCGTTAATCCAAGTGGAGCGAGTGAAGACTCGAGGTGTAAGGGCTATACGTCAGTATAACTCTGTGGGTGATTCCGTAATGAGTTTGACGGAATAGACCTTATAGATTCGAGATGGTGATTTAGAGTGCAAGGGTTATTATCGTTAACTCTGAGGGTGATTCCAAAATGAGTGTAACGAGATAATGCCTTCGGTTTCGTTCGAACCCGGAACGAACTTGTATGGATCGAATGCTTTCAGAACATCGTCAGGTGGACGATGAGCATTCTAAGTGATGTGTCCTATAAAGGTAATCGTAGCCTCAAGCCTCATCAACCGGGAATGGCTAAAACAGGGGAGGTGTAGCAAAGTTTCGTGGGTAGCTCCCACTGGAGAGTAAGATTTACCCCTGTCTAGAGGTCCCTTTATATTTCGGCTGTGTGGACGGTTGATCATGACAATCGTCGGGGTTGTCTTATTTGGAACTGTTCAGTAAGGAACGGGTCCGGCTTTGTATTGCAGGGGATGAAGGGAGTAATCCTCGGTACAGTGATCTAGGCCACGTACTGTGACGGGCGGTACCCCAGTAGCCCTGCCATTGTATGGAATCCAAAATCCAATAAGTGCCAACGGTTTTGATTGTATTACCCACTTTTGTGGCTAGTAGCTGGAATTTAATAGATGTAACAATCTCGGCTATTTCATATTTACTTGAAAACCCAAGACACTATTATAATATCATCGGATTTCCTATCAAATGTTTTGGTTAGCGTAAGGTAAAAACCTTTCCATGTTTATGTGTGGGAAGTCTTACGTGATACCTTTTCTTTTCAAAGGTTTTTAAAAGTTAAGCAACCTTAACCTGTTACTCACACCAGACCCATGTCTGACCCGGAGTTTATTCTTGTTTTTCATAAACTCTTGGGTACTCAAATTTTTACGAGTAGCCAAGGGAATTCAGGTTAGGATTCAGGATTGCTTTGACGAAATATGGAGGAGCAATGGAGCAGGAGGCTTCCGCGTTAGATATATAATTCCGCTGTGTGTTCTCTGTGTTGTGTTTGTATTGAGTTGTAAATACTAGACAGGTGTTTATAACTGTCTAGTATATGTGATGTGTATGTTGTGTATCTCTGAATTGTACTGTATATTATGTAAATATTTATGTTATTAATATAATTTATTCGTTCCGCTGTTGAGATTCTTGTGTTGTTTCTTCTTTCTCTTCTTTCTTTTCTTCTTCTATCCCTTTCTTTCTTATTTCACGATGCGACTTCCTGGAGTCTGGAAGCCGGGTCGTCACAGTTATCTATTAATACCATCCCATAAATCAACTAATATCGTTTCAATTTTTTACTCAAAAATCAAAATTTTAGTTATGAAAAAATTTCTTTCAAAATTCCTCAAAAATTTCCTACGCCTTAATTTTCAAAAAAATTCGCCAGCGTCTCCTTTGCGTGGTCCGGTTGTAGTAGGATCACAACATTTATATATCATAAATATACATCTCATCTTCGAGGATTAGGCATTCCATAGGGAAAAAACTGTAAAAGTACGATATTTAATCTGAGATATGCACCTTATATATTATTTGCAAGCCTATACGGCTAATATAGCACGAAAGCGAGCTCCAAATGCAATGCATACGCCATCTGCACCTACTAAACACTCAACAAACAAATGAGAAACATGTATATATGAAAATAATATCAATATACAATATATACCAATACAATAATTATATATGCCAATATAGCAAATGCAATCAAAAGCAACAAATCCAACCATCACACAACTATCATCCAACTAACATCCAACAAATCAATCTCTATCCAGTTAATCCATAACCAAATCAATATAAATTCACTTCTCATTAATATTCATTGAATTGGTTTTTCAATATAAATCACATTTGACTCATTAACATTGGATTTTAGTAACATTCATTTATTCAAACTCAATTAGTTTACATTCACTAATTTATATTCAAGTTGGTTCACTTCCAAATCAAATCAAATTCAATTCTATTTCGATTCACTTACTTCCAATTTGGATTTAATTATTTATAGCTTTCAATTTTCATTAATTCAATTTCATTACATGTAGTGAATTTCTATACAATTGACTAACAACCAATGCATCATCCAACATTACCAAATTAATTTAATTTTCTTTCATTCAATTTGGTTTAACACATTTAATTTCAACTGGTTGATATTCAATTTAGATTGAATTCTAGTATTCACTATATTCACATTTTTATACAACACTTCCAATATTATTATTAATTCACAACTTCTTAACAACATTTTTAATGCTAATTCATATTGCCACTAAAGTTGAATTTCTTTATATAACTCAAATCCATATTCTTTAATGACTTCATTTCATAATTATCTTTATTAATTTACTTCGATACCAAAATCAACTTCATTCAACATCACTTAAGTTATATTTCATTTCATCTCTAAAGTCATTTTATTTAACTTTTACTTAAGTCAAATTCATATCACTATTTAAATTCAGATTTTGTTTTGCTTAACAATTTTTTTTAACCATTTTAATATTTGGTTTTACTTACCTTTTCTCATTTTATAAGTTATAGAAATTATTTATTTAAACTTCCATGAACATTTACCTAAGTATACTTCCATTCAACAAACTCATTTTATAATTTCAAATCATGGTTATATAACTACTTTACAACTTAGGTTTATTTTCCATTCCAATAACATATCTAATCTAGTTCAAATTCCACTCCAAGTTATTTAACCTTCCTTTAGTTAAATTTCAAATCATATATTTTATTATGCTAACTCAAAGCTATTTCAACTTTAATAAAGTAAATTCTTACTTTATATTAAAAGTCCAAAATTCATTTTACTTATATTTATCAATTACAACTTGGATTTTAAATTCAAATATATTTATCACATCAAAACTTCAATTTCAATTTATTATTGGTAGCAAATCATTCATACAAGAGCTCGAAAATGATACTGATGATGCTAAAGTCATCACCTTTATTATTTTCCAACAATAGTAGTGAATTCAGTGCTTTATATTCTTTCAAAAATCCTTTTATTTGTAAATCACATTTATAAAATCTTACTTATATAATTTCACTATTTCACTTCACTTATATAAGATCCATTCCAAATTTATTTATCTTATAATAATATAATCTCTTTAAATTTGAAAAAGAACTTTCAAACTAAACATGATTCAAATTTCAAATTCTTAGTTTAGATTCCTTTCTATTTATGAGTCATCTTTATAAATATACTCATGTTGTTTCATTTCTTATATATATATGATTATTTCACAATCGTAAATCATATTAATTATAATTCCATACTTTGTAATTCATTTGCTCATATAATTTATTCTCTTACAATTGTTGTTTTTATTTAGATAATTCAACCAGCTTTTTATTAACTTATATATATATATATATATATTTACATTTTCAAACAACCAAACAATTCATCTATATACACTTTAATCATTCTGAAAAATTATTTCTTTTATATATAAAATATAATTGAGGTAAAATTATTTCATTTACCCAATTTGAAATGATACTATGTCGACTTGCCTCGTTTAAGTGTTTGGAAATCCCTATCGATAACATGACATCCCACATACCGACCAGAATTCATAAACAACTCAACAGATAAGTAAACACAATATAAAACATTTTATAATCATTGACAAATACACGCTCATATATATAATGCAACCAAACTCAATTTAGGGTGCTACTGTCCCTATCTATACAGGATACACATCAAAGCTTAGGAATATACAAAATCTAAGCTCTGTTACCAGATGTGATGGTCTACAGATAATGGTTAACTCCACCGTAGCTCACGCTGATACGTTGCATTTTGATTTTACAGCTAGCCTCTCGACTATAATCAACCCTTTCACACTAGGGACATGTAGGGATAAGATTCATCCGTTCTCTACCTAACAAGAAGCGAGAACCCTCTATCCTGCTACCCTTCTGCTTTTCAACATGCGGGTACTCCTACTTTTCAACATGGAGGTGACCACAAGTGGTACATCAAATCTGCTTTTACAGCCAGCCTCTCGACTATCAACCAACCATTTCACACTAAGGACATGTAGGGGTAAGAGTCTGAGCTTGTCACTGTTCACAAAATGAGAACCCTCTATCATGCTAAACATAATCAAACAAATCCGATACCCTTCGAATCGACAATAATCCACACACGTTTGACCCATAAAGCACCAATTGACGAAAAGTCAAGAGAAAGAAAAGAAGAGAGAAGAAGAGAAGAAAGAGAGAAGATAGAACCAAATAGAATAATACAGAATCTCACATCGCAGTAGAAAACATATAACATCATATCAATGATCTTTATAAAACAGAAACTATATATATATATATATATATATATGTATATATAGACACAAATACATCAATCAGAGTTTGATAATCAATCAATAGTTATCAGCCTGAACAGTTTTAATAACCTGTCCTCACAATTGCCGATAATATAAACAACAACTAAGCACAACGGATAATCAATAATCAAAATCGATACGTGTATACGAAAATGAAGATCTCCAGATTTCCTGCTGAAGCTCCAAAAGCACCAAATTTGAACCTGTAAATATACTCGGTCTGACCCGAGCATTGAAATGGAAGAATGCCCAAATCAATCTGGTAAACCAGCATGAGAAACACACTCAACTGAATTTATTAAATTACCAAAGTTTTTCTTTGTCTAAACAAAAGTATCTCGTAAGACAAGTCCACACATAAACATGGACATGTTTTTATCTTACGATAACTAAAACATTTCATATCAAATCATCTGATATTATACAGTGTTTAGTATACAAATAATGTTAATTATAGCCAAAATTGTTACATTGATTAAATTCCAACATATAGCCCAAAATAGGTAATACAAACAAAATAGCAGGTACGTAGTGGTGTTTGGATTTCCATATAAATGACCAGGTAAAGGGACTACATTCCGAATGAGTACACCTCTAGATGGATATCCCAAGGCACAGAACATCTGTCCTCTACCAACACAAGACCGACCCATCTTATGACTGGATGGTATCGAATATGTCATCCTTCGGTCGTTACCGACCTTTACCGATGGCCCTCTAGCACACAAACCGCATTAATCATATACACAACGTCATAGTGTGTAAATATATATCTAAAAGAGGAAGATCATATCCTACTTGGGGGTGACCCACTTAGCCCTGCTACATCTAACCTTGTTTCGATCATTTCTGGTTGATGAGGCCTGAGGTAACGATTACCTTTTCACATCGACCATTTTTGTTGACTACTAATTTCCTTACACAAAAATACAACCCTTAAGCTCATACATCTTAAGGAGGGTGCTAAGCTAAGAGAAGTTGCATTCTCCGCCACCACTGATGTACGTTTGTAAAAACAATGTACGTAATCTTTAGAAATGCAATGTCAGACAAACATCCATACAAGTTGTCCAGGAACAAGACAAATCGAAGGTACTTCCTACCACATCCTGTCGGGAAATCCCTAGGATTAGTAGCGAATAGTCCTTGCATTGGATATTTCATAATGAAGAGACCACTGCTACTATATGCATATTGGGATTTTAACCCCAAACGATCAACGGGCAGTCCCCCACTATGGAAATCCTGAATATCAATATCATCAATAAGCAACCTGCACAATCGTCGCATATACATTGGTCCGAAGTGGTTTTCAAATAAACCGATCCCGGTCACTTCGCACCAAGAACGCAAAAGCGTTTCGCAACCTCATATAGAAACTAAGTCTCATAGACTTATCACGTCTCCATCTTTCAACTTGCTATCCTCGGGCCAAGAAGGAAGCTGGTTAGTATGGAGTAGTACTCCACACTTCACGAATCACCATCCTCAACACAAATGATAGTCAAGCCTACACAGAAGGCTACGTACTAAATGTATGACTAAATAGTTCCTACATCAAGTCGAGGAACTAAAATGGCCAAATTTGATAGTCGGTTATTTAACTTTCAAAACATCCAAACAAATATTTAGCACCATATACAATCACTAGGCCCTTTTAATTAATATTTTATTAATTAAATCATTTGCCAAATATTCACTTCAAATTATCTTTAAAAAAGGATACATTCTCAAACCATTTCAACTTTCAATATTGGACAATATTTCCATATACTTATATAATAATAAGTAATTCACAAAATAATTTATTTTCAACACTTAGAAATATTACATATACTTAAATCTGGATTAAGTATATATTTCTTTCTTTAAGGAAAACATTCTCTTAAAACACCTTTATTTGGGTCAAAACGAATGCTGCGTAAAACATCATTACAACAACCCAAAATCCCTAGTATATGGATTCGAAAATAAGATAGATATATAAATTCCATATACTAAACAAAACATTTTCTTTCAAAAATCATTTATTATAACAACAGTATTATAGTCCATCATTTCCTTACTTCTCGAAAACCTCTGTTTTAACAATGAATGTTGAAATCTATGGTTTTGATACTTAACACATTTTAAAACATCTTCAACCATTTAAAAGATCACTTCCAAAACATTTGTTTAACTCAAAAGATTATTCACTGTCCAAAATCGTGAATACAATTCGTTTACCAAATTCAATACTTCTACATATTAATTAAAGGATAATCCACTGTCCAAAATCGTTAATGAAATTCCTTTAATATACTTCTATATTTAACTTATCAAATCCAATCGATTTTGGATTTATAAAAACAATGTTTATAAATCCCATTTATATTTTATAAAAACTTCAATTTATAAAATCCTTTTATTTACCAATTCTATTTATATCTCATTTACATGCCAAAATCCAATTTATAAGATAACTACTTATAAATCTCTTTATTTTCAAAATTATTCCTTTTATAACTTCACCAATTATAAATCTTATTCACTCACAAAATCCATTTGTAACTCCACTTTAACACTTATAAAACTCCTTTATAATTTCATCACATTTGATTTATAAAAACTCAAATTTTAAAAATCTTATATTCATAATAAATCAAAAATCTCAATTTCAACTATTTCACAAAATAGATAACTTCATATTTTCAAACATCATATTTCTTGTTATATATATCACAAAAATCATAATTTTTATAACGTAAAAGTTTTCAAATTTATTTAAAATAAATTCATTTACTCAACAATTCAAAATTCAATAAAAGTCTATTTTCAAAATCACTTGAAAATCCTTTTAAATTTGAAAATCATCGCTTAAACAATTTTGCATTACCAAAAATAGGCCCAATGCTGCAACAACATTAAATACATCAATTACAGCATCCAAAACATCATATATCACATGATAACAACATATATCACAATATTTGTAAATAAACCAATACAGGTGAGGAATCTAGTTTGATCCCTCCAACTTGTCACCTGCAACAAATATACACATTATAATACGTGTACAATGTCCCTTCGAGGCAGACGCGCATACAAAGGGTCATCCGCTCATACAGGTTACATACAGGGTCTCGTCTGCTCAAATAGGCAGGAATATATCCAAATACCAACCAATATATACACAATATATCATATATCAGCCAAACAATCATCAATCAACATAAATAATATTTATTCTCATTTATATATAAATATCAGGGAGTCAGAAAGAGTGAGTTATACTGACATTGTGTCTAATGGCAATTGTAGTGTTTAATTTCGAATAAAATTAAACGAGCGTTTAATTTTACCCAAAATTTACACTATCTCCAATAAACTCCAAAACAACTGTAAAATGCAGTACTCGTTAATACGGACCCAATGCAACTCAATTCATCAAAAACGGACCTCGTATGAAGAAGTTATAGCGTTTATAAGTTTATACGAATTTTATTATATAAATAAATTACAAAACCGTTTTAATTTTAAACCTAGAATCAATACCGACAGCATGTTCCTGGAGATTAAGATCTGGCCATGCTTTTCCCCTTCTCCCCCTTCGTTCCGGAGTGCATGTGCAGCTAACCCATGGCCGCCTTTTCTTTCATGAATTATTGCACCTCCATAGAGTATTTTGACGACAATCGAACAACGCCATCGTGTAGCCCATGCTCCACTCCACCTTCAGCTCAATCCATGACGAGCTCGGTCATCATATGACCATGAAACTCATGTGTGAATGCGTCCAACTCGTGGTCAATTTTTGGCCTCAACTTGACGAATTAGCACATCACAACAGTTGGATCGATGGATTTCATCGCGCACTACAAGTTTGTAGTTGGACATTTTGCGTAAAACTTGATGGATTTGGAGATATTACAGTAGAATGAAGATGAGATTTCGGCCATTGAATATGAAGTGGCAGCTTGCCCTAGAAGATTTAGGGTTTGTGAAAATGGAAAAAAAACGTCTTTTATAGAAAATTTGACGACACTATTCATTCAAAAATTTTCCAAACTCCAAACGAAGCATGCCGCCTAGCGTTCATAATGTTTTACCCCTATTTCGAACAAAATGGAATATATATCGGGAGCCAATTCGATCATATTTGGAAGATAGATTTTCAAATCAACTTATTTAAATTTAAAATTTACTTAAACAAATTTCCAAGTGTTTTAGCTTTCCCCGGACAAACTGTAAATCCAATTGACACGAAATTTGAAATTTTACAATAATAAAATATTAAGGATCCAATGAAACTGGTTTCGTCAAAATCTGAGATTGTTTGAAAAATGGCTATTTTTACATGTTAATTAAATATTAAAATATTCAATTTTCAGAAATGAACTTTTAATTCAATTTTAAAAGTTTACTATCATAATTCTAATTCAAATAGAATTTAATTCTACATTATAAATCATTTTTTTCGTATTAAATTCAAATTTCAATTATATACACAATTTCAAATATTAAATTAACAATTTTATTACCATATTAAATCGCTGTATTCGAAATATAATTTATTCAGCTTATAAAACTAACTTATGAATATTTAAAATCAATCAAATAGACGAATATCGAATGACTGAAATTCTGGGGGTGCATGTTGCAAATCTTCTCTTCTTCTTCTTCTCCACTCTCTTCTCTAATTTTGCATCATCAGAAAATAATAAAAGAGTGATTCTTGGCGGATCAAAACGGTACAAACTTTGAATCCAGTTTTGCTGTTTCATGGCTTCATTGAATCCCGAAGTCAATAATTCTAAAACATGTTTGTACCCATTGGATTGAACTATTGTCTAAAAGAATCTACACGGTAGATCCTTGAAGTCAGAAGTATAACAATCTGCTCATTATTATACTCAAATCATCGATCAAATTCCAACAATAATTTAGGTACTGGGTGAATTGTTATTGATCTCTCACTATCTTATGTTTGTCCCTATAGTGAAATGTGATGTTTTTAAAATGATTTACATGTCAAAACTATTTTAACTTTAGTTTTACATCTAAAAATGTTTATTTCCAAATTTGAAAAAATTAAAAATGGATTTCATATGGTTTTATTACCCTTTGTGACCATATTGTGATTTTTGTTCAAAGTTAGATCTAAACTAGAATTTTTATGTTTATCATATTTGAATTTATTGTTTATGTTAGATGGATGTTGATGAATGATATATATATTTGGATGTATTTTTTTTTGATATGCTTTGCTTGTGTTTTAGTGTAGTTAGGGAAAAAAGTAATCGATTTGCGCAAACTTGGAGGAGGGTCTCCGAATGGATCCATATACCCTAGACCGATGGTATGTGTCTAGTATCAACTTCGGGCTGTGAGCGAGTACGTTGGAAACCAAGATTTTTCCATTAGTCTCCACCAGAGGAATGCTTATACGAGTTATCATATATTCAGGGCAATTTGAGTGACAATGAGGATTGTTTGATGGATGCTGCATTTGCTTTGACTTTTCTTCTCATAGTCTGTCACTTTATGGATGTCAGGAGACATGGGTAGATGTGAATAACTGGACACTCGTTGTTGTAGTTAGGATGTAGTACACAGTTATGATATTTGTAGAGTAACATATTGCAGGGACAAGTCAGGTATGGTTCATATGTCTATGTTCCTTACTATATCGAGTTGTATAGTATTTTGAGATTTTTTATTGCTCTCACTAGAATGTTGTCTGACTTGCGGTTTTATTCTTTATTTCTTATGATCTTGGGTACTCAGGTGCTAAGCTGTGGTAGTGTAGAGGATGGGCAATAGGGCTTTCTCATATTATATATGAATACTTATGCGTATTCCGTCGTGCAACATTATGAAGCCTAGACCGTAACACCCTACAAGTTGAACATAGTTAACTAAAATGAATGAATTCAAAAAATTATTAAATCCAAAAATGAAAATTTCACAAACTTCAGAATTTAGCAACAAAATTCGCACGTTGTGTTCTTAACGATCATATGGTCAACTTCTATATATAAAATTTTACGATTGAAGTTCAAATAGAAGAGTTATTATCGTTTGGAATTTTCGGATTGGAAACAGTTCAAAACCAATTACGGAAGTAAATGTTAATAACATAGCACTAGAATGGACATTAATTATAAATGGTAATTAAGGGCGAACTCATTATATTATAAATAATACGATAGTGTTTGCCTTTTTTATATTATCAAAAAATATCTGTATTCTTCAATGAAAAAAAATCGTATGTAAATAAATTTAGCGTAGAAGGAAATATATACCGTCAATTTATTATTTTGGCGTTAAATTAAAACTTAAATGTTACCGCAAGGATTATATGGAATTAAACTAGATTAAATATAACAAACAAGGGAATAAATGATAATAAGTCAACGGTAAAATAATATTTAATCTCTAAGTAATGTTAAATTAACGTTAACGTTAATGTAAGATGGAATAAAATCAGTCGTAGAGGAAAATAATAGTAATAAAAGGAATAAAGTAAAAATTTAATGTATATACAAGCAACTCAACTGCTATTGGTACCGGTCGACAGCTAGCGGCTGACCGATGGCTGTTATAGCGACAAGAATAAACCTAGACCAAATAATCCGGATTTAATAAACTAAAATCTAATGGATGGTATTGATTTGTATGTCTATAAATACATGCTTAACACTTTACCTTTCTTCTTATATTTTCTGAATCAAAGAATTATAAGATAGTATATTATATATGTATGTATGTATGTCTATGTGTTTGTGTTACACCATAATTTTTACTTCAGTAGAAATTGCAAATATTCGAGAGGAAAATTCCTTAGCTTGCAATTCCGAGACCCACCAACCGATTTCGAGCTAGAGCATAAACACAGGACCTAACATCTAAGAGCATGTAGTCCGAGAGCATAAGTCAAAGTATTAACAGAGACCAATGTCATTATCCAACTAAAACAAGGAGCTTAACGAAAGGCAGCAATTGCCAGAAGCAAAAGCATTTCATCAAGTGTCAACAATCAATGGCTCAGATAGCACAGGACGAGACCAACACTTAGGATAAACGAAAGATAACCAATCTAGTAATCCATGAGTTATAAAAATATTTTCTTTAGTATGTTTAGGTATATTATAAATTTGTCCATAATATCCGAGTGATATTTTTATTAGTAGATCTTCGTTATGACAAGAATAAACCTTGGGAATAAATATTTTGATATACATGAATCGTTATGAGTCTGCAAAACTTCCGTGACAGCTAAAAGCAGAAAACAAATTCACATCTAGATCTGAAGCTCTAGATTTGAAAGAAGCAGAGTTGTTCACTAATAACACAGCTGAACATAGCCATTTGAAACAATATTTTCTCAAATGCAAAAATTTGATCTCGTAAATCGAAGAATTCAAGATTTTCTAGAATTACTTAGACTTTATGAGATAGATAACACAAAAACCAAAGAGATGGAAGCTGAAATGATGGTCCAGGATATGATCTCCTTATATCAGCAACGTCTCATCGATGAAAGTAATCTTCTTCTATTCTTCAAAAAATTAGAAGACACAGAGTTAATTAAACTCTTAGAAAATGAAGAGTTAATTCTCAATAACAACAGAAGACCGCGGCTTATAGCCTGTTTTTCTAAAATACAAAAGTATCCAAAACATATCAAAAAGGGCCTAGTGCATGAAATTTATGTCAACACAAGCCATCCTCAAGAATATTCAGGCTATATTCCAGAAATATGTACATCAAAACTTGTTGAACACTCAAGCAGATTTTTTTACTATGTTCATGTTCAGAATTTGGAGCGTTTGGGAAGAAAGACAGTACATACATCTTTATCCCTCTATCCAATTATGGGAATTACATAGGGTAACCGAAAATCCTCAATATGAGTTCGTTAAATTTAACCGCAAAGAATTTAATGAAAAAAATGAAAGAATCCTAGCAGCGCAAGAGTTCTTCTCAAAGGCCATTAACAAAGGCGAAATTGGATCACACACTGCCAGTGAAGGAAAAACAGTATTACTGTTGGACTACTTATCGGCTTTTGAACCATCAATAGTCAGAATAATGAAGGTTTGGCGTTTTTTAGACAGTCTTAAAATTGGCCCAGTCGGCACAATGGCTCAAGAAGAATACTTTGAAGAACAAGGAGAAGAGGAAAGACTTTGACAAGATTCTATAATGAGAGATACTATGGGTACCGACCCTTTCGACGACGAATCTCTAGCTAATGAAGAAATTCAAAATTAAATCAGAAGCATGGTGGACCAGCATCCAGAATAAAAGGACGAAGAACACATCCTTTACACTAGGGTGACATATCACCCCTTAGCCTTTCCAACTCATCCTCTGCAAAGAATAAACTAAAGGACACATTCTCAGCCTAAAAGCCTAAAAGTCATCCCTTAGCCTTTCCAACTCATCCTCTGCAAAGAATAAACTAAAGGATACATCCTCAGCCTAAAAGAGACACATATTAGCCCTATAACGGACAGATATCCAGCCTAAGTAATAATAAATAAAGAAGAGAAGACGCTATAAAAGGATGAGACTACTCTGAAGATGATCATCAGAAATTTTTTCTTCATTTTCGTTTTTTCTATTTATTGTATCCGAGCTCTGTAATATTAACTATTGTAGTAATAAAATTTCACTTTCTGCAAGAAGTTTCTGTTGCTGTATATTTTCAATTCTGTATTCAAGTTTTCTGCTTTCAAGTTTGGGTTTTCAATTTGGTATCAGAGCCTGGCTAACACTAGGTAAGTTATTCTGTTTTAGATCATTCTGTTTTATATTCTCAATCATTCTGTATATGTTCTAGTGAAGTAAAAGAAAAGAGTACAATTTTTTTTAATATTTAAAATGAAAGCTTAAGCTATTCTTTTGAGCATGATTCGTTATGAGTCTGCATAACTTCTGTGACAGCTAAAGCTTTTTTTGAATTTTAAGTCAATTCGACGACCTATTATTACTGATTATTACGCACTGGAGTAGGAAACAAACCATTGCTGTGCTCGACTTAAGTGAAGCAATGGTATAGCCTTATGGTTGTTAATTCGAGGCCTGACCCTACAATAAAACTACGGTATGCTAGGAAAGCATGAAGGGGTATTGTGTTTAGCCGCTTAATCTAGGGTCAAAACTAATCTATGACTTTGCGAATCAAGATTTATTATTCGAATTAAGACTTTTATCTAATTGCAGACGTTTTGTGTAAACTCATAATTGAATTGTGTTCAAAAGACCCTTGTTTATGGAAAATAATAAGATTGTTATTCTAGACACACACAAGTGTCAATTTGATCGGAATACTGACCAATATGAGCATGTTGTTCATATTCCCACTCATAAAAACCCAATAAATGGGATTCATAATTTTATGATTGATCGACTACAAGAAATTAAAGTAGAAGTTAAAGGTATAAGTAGTAGACTACAAAAACAAACAACAACCGTAGGATATGGCCGAAATACACCAATAATCCGTTCACTTAACAGCATTAGAATGGTTAAATATACTTCTGAAGAAAATAACAAATTAAATATTAAAGATATTGACCCTACGTACTATGAAAATTATCTTATTCTTCAAGAAAAAGAACTTGCAGGAGAAATAGATAGTACTGAACTTTATTCTTATTATGAAGAACATTCGACGACAATAAACTATTTTAAATATAAAGAAAATGAAGAAAATTCTTCATTTGAAAATTCTGAACAAGAATCTGAAAATTCCATAGAATGTGATTATAATTCAGATGCATCAGATAAACTTATTTACACCGGCTCTAGTAGAGGGGATCTAATTTTACCTCCACAACCTCCTCCGGATACTGCTTCCGTTGTGAACGATCTTAACTCTGATATAATTATGGAAGATCGAGAACGGGAAGAAAACCCATATAATAGTCCTCATACTGATCCTTACCCTGAAATGCTTAGACATGGTACTAGATCAGATTGGATTAAATTTCACTCTTCTAGAAAGCAACTTAAAGATTTTATAACGAACAACCCTCTTCAGCATATACCCTAACTTTTAATATAGATAGACTTACAAATAGAAAAATAAGAAAATATATTATAACATCGTTTCAACATATAAGTGGAACAATCTATTTATTACCTTCGAATATGAATGTAATGGAATACATACATTACGCTACCAGTTATTGGACAGGAGATGCTTTAGCTTGGTTGCTAAACCTTGGAAGGATAAATCCAAATGAATTACAAAGAATTAGAAATATTCAATCTAAACAAGAAGCTCTTGGGGAATTATTAAAATTATTATTAGCAGACTTTACAGGAGAAACTTTCTTAGAAGATACTGATTATGAAAAACAATTATTAAAAATACAATTATGTGCATATATATGTTAGAGGAATTCGCTACAAAATACATAGGCCTACTTTTTCATTTAAAAAATAATTACTAGAAAGTTTTCTGGGTAAAGAGCTTTTTTACAAAAATACCTTATCCATGGAATAACATTATTCAAGAAAGATATGACATTTTAAGACAAAGTAATACTGATGAAAATCATAACATGGGCTTATTAAAAAGGCATGTATGGATACTATGAAAAGGGTTTGTGAGCGAGCTAGTGCACACAAAGAAATGAAAAATAAAATTAGAAACTCAAAACTGGGATTTTCTTGTTGTACCAAGTACACTGAAGATATTAACACACAGTTTGGATGTTCTCCTGAATTTGAAAGAAAGAGAACAAGAAATTTCAAAAGAAGAGCAAAACCAAAATATCGAATCACTAGGAAAAAATGGAAACCATAATATAAGAAAAAATTTAGAAATGAAAACAAGTTTTCTAAGAAAAAGTTTATTAAAAAGAAAAATTTCCGTAAAGGCTGCAAATGTTTCAAATGTAATAAAGAAGGACATTATGCTAATGAATGTCCTACAAATATACAAAATATCATTATATCAAATATCGAAGAATACGGTATTAATGTTGGCACTATAGAGGATATATCCGGTGATGCTAATTCGTCTGTATATGAAACTGAATCAGTTTATTCTGACACTACTGAAAATGATGATGAAATTAATGATTCCTTTGATAATTTTAAAATAGACATGATTACAATCAATCAGACACATAACCAAATAAAAATTATTCCGTTAACCATATAAGCTATACTTCCCAAAAAGGAAAAGGTAAATTCTTCGGGTTATACATTATATGCAGCAAAATGCTCTAGATTACAAAGGTACTTCACAACCGTAATAAAAATCCCACTCGGATATTATGGACAAATTTATAATATATCTAAAAGTACTAAAGAAAATATTTTTATAACTCATGGATTAATAGAACCTCTTTCTAAAAATAACGTTTCTATACTATTTATAAGTACTAGTACGGAAGATAAAGACTATATTATAGAGCAAGGAGACCCAACACGATTACTTGTTATACATAAATATGAAGATCTTCCAATTGTGAAAGAAGAAATATACGATCACGATACATTTACCCCATTAAGTGGTTCTACCTCCCGATCATCAAGAAATGAAGAGTCATAATCATATCAAGAATATAGGATATACATTAACACTTTTACATCTGAAGAAACGTCTAACCCACAAATGCAAGATAGCACATGAGAACAATTTGAGGTTACGGACGAAGATTTATAAAAATTAAAAGAGGAAATCCCTCATTCAGACAAAAAGGATATTTATAAACCTTTAACTTTTAAATCTACATTTTAAAATCAACATACATGTATATTTGAACGTATGTAAGGAAATGTAGAGTTAAAGGGAGAGGAAGATTTTACTTCCATAAGCCTTCTAAATAAAAATAAAATAGAAAACAAAAAGCCAAATATCCAAAAATGAAATACCTTCATGTAGGCCTAATACAACTAAAAATAGCAGGATTGTTTAGATCTGGAATTGATACTCCAATAATGATAGTCTTTGTGGATGAAAGAATTATCAATAATCCTTTAAATAGTATTATTGGAGGAGCTAAGTCAAATTTAGCAAACAGATTATTTGAAGTAAATATACATCCTGATTTTTGTATAAGTCTTGATGATCAAAATATAGAAAAGGCTTGTACTTTATCGGTAAATTTACAAAATATAGAACTTCTATCAGGATCCAAAGTTATTGGCATACAATGGGAACATTGTATGGCCTTGAATGATACTGCTACATTCAAATCAATTACACCTAAACAATTTGTTAAACTATTTGAAGTCGGATTAGGAAAAACAATTCAACCCCGATTGATAGACATTTAAAATTCGATAATGAAATTCAAGTTTTTGTGAAATCACTTAAACCAAGAATTCAATTACCTACAGAATATTTTATAGCATCAGGAGATACCATTTCAACCATAACAAAAAATAATGAAGAAAATACACATTCACCCAACACATTAAAAAGAACTCAGTCATACAATAAAATGTCTAATGTTGAATTAACTCCTGATATACTAAAAAGTATCAGTCATCGCATGAGCTTTAAACAAGAAAATCCAATAGAAGGAAGAACAATGAGAATACTTGAAAAACAAAAAGAACAGGAATCAAACCGAATGGTTATAAAGGTTCCTACAGAAAATATAAAACATCATGATTAGATCCATAGATCTTAAAAGTAAGGCACAATTACATATATATCTTCCAATAACGATATGTATCCCTGAATATCAAGAATTCACGGTACATACGTTACTGGATTCTGGTGCAAAAGCCAGTTTATTGCAAGAAATATTTATTCCCTAGCAGCTCTGGGTACCTTTGGACAAAAAATGAATGCTAAATGATTTTATGGGAAGACAAGTCCCTGTTACTCATAAAGCTAAAAACTTACAGGTATAAATACCTGATATACATGGAAATAATAAACTATACAACTTTGACTTTGCATTACTACCAAAGGAATTCAATAGTGATTGCATCCTTGGGATGAACAATTTAAGACATCTCCCCCCATTCAACAAATATTATTTTGAATTAGATGGCTCTCTTGTGCCTCAAGTAACGCTACCCACTACAATTGCACCACATTATACTCCAGCAGCACAGCGTGGTGAAAAACCTGTTACATTAATTGAAAATGTAAAAACACCGAAAATAATACAACCAAAGATTTGTACATACAATATACCAACCACCAACGAATTTGAAATATTAATACATAATATGTTAGAACCCCTTTATTCAGATAATCCATTAAAATGGTTTGACAAAGCACCAAGGTATTGTAAAATTGAATTAATGGAACAATACAAAGATGCTAAGTCCGAGTTAACAAGTGAAATCATCCAAAAAAGCTAAGCAAACCTCCAAAGAGGCTTCATCTTTGCAGGAATCCGAAGAAACTAATGCCCCCATAGGAGTAAATGAAGAAAAGGTCCAACAGACCAAAACCACTCAAACAAACAAAGGCAAGGCAACACCTTCCAATACAACTCAAAAATTTGTTCCAATGAACAAAGGAAAAGCAATTGCTCCCACAGGAGTACAAAGACCATACATCTCAAAAACCTTTCGCCAATGGTTATGACTGTTGTGCATCTATATAAAGGCTTCCAAAATGAATTTTTTAACAACTAACTTTCTTATTTTTCTTCACTCTTTCTTCTCCACCATTCCATATCCATAAAACTTCATATTTTCAAGATCGTGCCATCATTCTGCCAAATTCTCAATAAGAAATCATTTAGATACTCTCTCTATTTGATTCTCCATCATTCTACTAAAGATCAAAGTGCTATTCAGAATTATAGATCAATTTGTATTCAAAAAGTCCATAGAGTCTATCCATTCAAAAGGATTATTATTAGAAAGTATTAGGGTGATCTTGTGTCCCGTAAATCAAGAGAGTTTACCCCAGACTCGGAGATAGGAGGGTTCCTCAAGGACTTAGAAATTGAGGGTTGTAATTTGGATATTGGCTTATAAAAATCTGTACAAGGATATTGCCTTGGTGCAGGACTGGATGTAGGAGGATTCCGAACCAGTATAAAATCCGGTGTGTTCTTTCCTTTTACTTGCTTTACTTTACTATTTGCATTTGTTATATGTTCTGTGATCACTCTGTGTTAGAATTCTGTTTAGATTTGTGTTGAAAGATTTAATTTAGTCATATAGTTCATATATTCTTTAAAACACTATTCACCCCCCCTCTAGTGTTATTTCTGCCTTAAGATCATTAATCCGCATCCCCAACAATTGGTATCAGAGCATTGGTTTTCATTGTTTTCATAATCTGAAATGTTGAAAAGTTTTAATGGCACAACACACTAGTAATGTCACTCCTGACACTACTACTTCTGTCAACACAAGTACTAACACTAGTTCATTTGTAGAAGGTCAGTCTACTGTCAGACCACCACTTTTTAATGGTAGTAATTATGCATATTGGGCATGTAGGATGAAAATTTATTTACAATCCATAAGTTTAGATACTTGGAATAAGACACAAATTGAATATGTTGAACCAACTACAAATTTTGCCCAGTGGACTACTGAGCAAAAGACGGTTGCACAAAACAATTCTAAGGCTATGAATATACTATTTTGTTCACTAGATAGGAATGAGTTTAATAGAGTCTCAGTTTGTAAGTCTGCATTTGAAATCTGGAAAACTTTGCAAGTAACTTATGAAGGAACAAGCAAAGTTAAACAGACTAAAATTTCCATATTAACTAACCAGTTTCAATTGTTTAAAATGCATGAAAATGAGTCTATTTCCGACATGTATTGTCAATTTCAAGACATTGTACACTCATTGATTGCTTTAGGAAAGGGTTTCTCAGAAGAAGATTAAGTCAGAAAAATACTCAATTCACTCACTCCAGAATGGTATCAAAAGACACCTACTATTGAAGAAGCAAATGATGTTAGTCAAATGAAGATCGAAGAGCTAATCGGTAATCTAATGTCTTATGAAGTTCAACTACAAGGGAGAAAAGAATCTAAGGCAACGAAAAAGAAATCGATCGCATTCAAAGCAACAACTGGAGATTCAGAACAAGAGAGTGATGAAGAAATTGCTTTCGTGACCAGAATTTTCAGGAAATTTCTGAAGTATAGAAAGATGAATAACTTTAAAAGAAATGATCAAAGAAATTCCAGAAATACTTCGGAGAACAACAACAACAACTACTACTACAACAACAACAATAATGGTGATAGATGCTATGACTGCAACAAAACAGGGCACTACAAGACGGATTGTCCATATCCAGACAAGCAAACATTTCAACCAAACAACGAGCAACCAAAGAAAAGAAAGAAGGCATATGCAGCAACTCTTGACGATTCAGATTCATCCAGTGATGACGAGAAGAAAACTGATAATTCAAATCTGTGCTTCACGGCTATTCTCGAATCAGAAGATGATCGGAGTTTGGATCTAAAAATATGTACACATTTATTTTAATTTTATTGGATGCTTGCTTGTTTTGATTTTGTTTGTAATTTCTTGAATTTTTAAATTCAAAATCACCCTTTGAAATTTGAATTTTTAAATTCAAAATAATATTATTTTAATAATATTTTAAATATTATTATATTTAATATTATTACTGGAATTAAATATAGATATAGAATATAGATTAGTTTTCTTAGGATTTTAGGAATTTATTAGATTTTAGGAATAGACACCTCCTTTCAAATTCAACAGGCACATGTCGACATGCCATGATACCTCACGTCGACATGCCTCTCAGAAATTTGATTTCAAAATTTGAATTCAAACTTTTGAATTTCCCTCCACCTTTTCACTTACTTCAAAATTCTGAAAAGACACCTCTTGACCAGTGAACATGACTTAAGAGAATCTATTTAATATACTTCTCTTATCATCTCTTTTCACTTTATTCTCATAATTCAAACTTTCTTCATTATCTTCTACTCCTCTCAAACACTCATCAATGGCTTCCTCAAGTAACCCATCAACTATGAGGCTGCCAAAATCCATCAAAAATGATCTTTTCAATGACCCGGAGGCTATCAAAGCTTACATAAGCTGTGGTAAAGTCAATACGGGAAAATTTGCCATTTTTGATGATTTTTCTTCTTATGAAATCGATCAACTTTTTGAAGAAAACTCCATTCTTAGCTTGATTGATAACAAGCAAAATGATTTCGTTTGTTATCCAAACCTTGTCAAAATGTTTTATGCAAACCTAAATCGTGGATTTTATAATGGAAATGAAGATCAAATTTGGAGTAGTGTTAAAGGAACACTTATTGTTTTGGATTCCGATATTTTGAGTACTATTTTGGGTTGTAAATCTACCGGTATGAATCTCTCGAAATTTCAAATCAATGAAACCGATCGAGAGACTTTTCATCACATTTTTGAAAGCGATGACCACATGGATTTTAAGAATCGTTTTTTCCACCCAAAAGCAAGAATTTTCAACCTTCTTATTCAACACACAATTATTCCTAGGTCGGGAAACTACAATAATCCCAACTTAAAAGTGTGTAAAGCTCTTTTTGCTATTTTTGGAAAATATGATATTAATTGGACACAAACTATTTTGGATGAGTTAAGACTCAAAAATTTTAATATGGGAGAAAACACTCTTTATCATGGAATTTACCTTACTCGGATTTTCAATTATTTTGGTGTGGTTGTTAAAAAGGAAGAGTTTGTAAGTAGAAAAGTGTTCAATCATGGGAACATTTCTCTTATAAAAATCCCACTCATGTTTCAACCATATGAAACACTTGCCGAAAAGGAAGAGAGACTTGCTCATGAAGAGATGGAAGAAGAGGAAGAAGAAGAGGAAGAAGAAGGGGAAGGAATGGAAATTGAAGAAGAAGAGGAAGATGAAGAAACATTTTTGGAAAGTATAGAGTATCCACATACCCCCACCAATCCGTCCAACAAAACCATACTCAAGAGCCGAAAGATACTTTCCCAAAACCAAAAGGTTCTTAAGAGATCTATTAGCAAGAAAATGGATAAAATCTCCAACAAGATCGACAAGTTCTTTGGGAAGATAGGCAGGAAACTTGGCTTGTCTTCATCATCATCTTCATCAAACTAATCCTAGCCATTATCTCTCTAGCCATCGTTTATCTATCTTTGTATTTTCTACTTTTTTAGTTAAGATTATGTAATGTTAACTAATATAAGTAATGCTATCTTATTCTCTGTTTTCCAGCTTTATATATCTCTGATAGTTATTTATTTTAAGTTTATATAGATCCACTAGTACAAAAATAAACTTAAAAATCAAAAATAACTCAACTTGGTCATTCTGTCTAGACCATGTCGACATGCCCCATCTCCCCATGTCGACATATACAGTCAGAAAGTAGTTACAATCTCTAATTTCAAATTCTTGTAACTACCAAGTGACAATTCATTTTGAACGGCCAATAACTCCTATAAATACCTATTTCTTCCAAAAAAATTTCTCTACCTCCATTTCTATTCATCTCCTCTCATACTTCAACTTATTTCTTAAATTATGGCTTCTCCAATTAAGAATTTAAGTGAAAATCTCGAAGAAACTCTTACTTCTTTCAAGAATATTCTTTCTTTTATACTTAGAAATCAAAGGCACTTAGAACTAAGCCAAATACAGATGATCAAAGAGCAAGAGAAACACTTCAACGCACTTCGTTGGATGATCTCAAGCCTTAGCAAAGACGAACTCGAAGGAAATCCACCAGTCGCTCTCGACAAAGATAATTGGGATGTTATCAAAACTGGTCCTATCTTTGGAGAAGGTGGATGGGTGGAAGTCCCAAGGAATGTCTGATCATTATGTTTGTTTGTTTGTTTGATTTGACTTAGATTTGATTAGGATTTGATTGGATTGTTTACTTAAGTTTGATTTGGATTTTGTTTGTATATAACTCCATATACTATACCTGATTGATTTGCTATGTATGATATTGATTTGATTGTCAAGCTACACTTATATATATGCTCACACACTTGATCACTTACACGTTCACTTTACACTTTTATTCTATATATACTTTAGAAAAGGTAAATCTTTTATTCCTTTTTGTTGATGACAAAGGGGGAGAAAGTTATAAAAATATATGTGCTTGGTGTAAGGGGGAGTCATGGAATAAAGGGGAGTAGTAGTTTTAAGAAGAAGTCACGGAGTAAGGGGGAGTTATGGGGAGTTATGGTATGGTAAGAATATTTTATAAATAAAGGTTGTCATCATCAAAAAGGGGGAGATTGTTAGGAACTGAGTTGATGATGTTTTGATGACAGCAACCTTATATAGTTATTATACTTTACTTTATAAAATATATACTAACATTTCCATATATATATATATATATATATATATGCATGTATTATCGAAGACCGATCAGTATAAAGACTCAAGCATCAAGATGAAGATTAGAGATTCAAGATTCAAGACTCTAGAGAATCAAGATCTCAAGATAAGTGTCTACTATTTTGTTAAAACTTCATAATAGCACTCTAATCTTTCTTCCAATTTTCTTTTGGGATGGAACCCAATTTCTATCGAAACCAGTGGCTTACAAACCCACGACAAGTAGCTTACAAACCTACAACAAGTGGCTTACAAACCCACGAAAATCAAAATCATTTAAACTACTTTGTACAAGTTCTCGAGTCCTATGGAGGAGCTCTGTAGGAAGGTTCTTGCAATTTCAGTTTGAATAGATTTCTCAAAATGTTTTTAAATCTGTTTTCAAAATGTTTTATCTTTCAAAATTATGTTTTCAAAAATGTTTTCAAACTTTGTTTTAGCCTTGAAATATATCCTCCATTCTGATTTTAAAGACTTCTATTTTTAAAACATCAAAACTTATTTTGATTTTAAATATTACTTATATAATTGACGGTCTATATCAATTATATATATATATATATATTTAAAATAATGTTTTATATTCATTCTCTATCTCAAAATATTGTTTAAACACTTTATTTTGCTTCAGAGAAGTTTCAACTTGTTTTAAATTCAAATGCTTTCACAAAACAACATCTCTACAATTTTGAACTAAGGGATGTCGACATATGGGGATACCCCATGTCGACATGATGACAGTTGGATTCAAAATTCAAAATTCAAAAGAATGTCCATTCGTTCAAAAACCTTTCACCAATGGTTATGACTGTTGTGCATCTATATAAAGGCTTCCAAAACGAATTTTTTAACAACTAACTTTCTTATTTTTCTTCACTCTTTCTTCTCCACCATTCCATATCCATAAAACTTCATATTTTCAAGATCGTGCCATCATTCTGCCAAATTCTCAATAGGAAATCATTTAGATACTCTCTCTATTTGATTCTCCATCATTCTACTAAAGATCAAAGTGCTATTCAGAGTTATAGGATCAATTTGTATTCAAAAAGTCCATAGAGTCTATCCATTCAAAAGGATTGTTATTAGAAAGTATTAGGGTGATCTTGTGTCCCGTAAATCAAGAGAGTTTACCCCAGATTCGGAGATAGGAGGGTTCCTCAAGGCCTTAGAAATTGAGGGTTGTAATTTGGATATTGGCTTATAAAAATCTGTACAAGGATATTGCCTTGGTGCAGGACTGGATGTAGGGGGATACCGAACCAGTATAAAATCCGGTGTGTTCTTTCCTTTTACTTGCTTTACTTCACTATTTGCATTTGTTGTATGTTCTGTGATCACTCTGTGTTAGAATTTTGTTTAGATTTGTGTTGAAAGTTTTAATTTAGTCATATAGTTCATATATTCTTTAAAACACTATTCACCCCCCTCTAGTGTTATTTTTGCCTTAAGATCCTTAATCCGCATCCCCAACATTTATGAGATAGATAACACAAAAACCAAAGAGATGGAAGCTGAAATGACGGTCCAGGATATGATCTCCTTATATCAGCAACATCTCATCGATGAAAGTAATCTTCTTCTATTCTTCAAAAAAGTAGAAGACACAGAGTTAATTAAAATCATAGAAAATGAAGAGTTAATTCTAAATAACAACAAAAGACCATGGCTTATAGCCTGTTTTTCCGAAATACAAAAGTATCCAAAACATATCAAAAGGGGCCTAGTGCACGAAATTTATGTCAACACAAGCCATCCTGAAGAATATTCAGGTTATATTCTAGAAATATGTACAGCAAAACTTGTTGAACATTCAAGCAGATTTTTTACTATGTTCATGTTTAGAATTTGGAGCGTTTGGGAAGAAAGACAATACATACGTCTTTATCCCTCTATCCAATTATGGGAATTACATTGGGTAACCGAAAATCCTCAACATGAATTCGTTAAATTCAACCGCAAAGAATTTAATGAAGAAAATGTAAGAATCCTGACAGCGTAAGAGTTCTTCTCAGAGGCCATTAACAAAGGCGAAATTGAATCACACGCTACCATTGAAGGCAAAACAATATTACTGTTGGACTACCTATCGGCTTTCGAACCATCAACAGATAGAATAATGAAGGTTCAGTGTAACGACCCGGGATTTCTATCATTTGAAATTCGTATATTTAATTGATTTTAAATATGAACAAGTAAAATTTGTTAGTCGAATAAATTTTATTTTAAATACCTAGATTTAATTGGATAATTTAATCGATAATTTAATATTTGAAATTACAGAAATAATTGGAAATTGGGCTTAATGTGATTAAAATTGATTTGTAAAGTTGTATTAAATCATATTGGAGTTAGAATGATGTTGAAGAACTTTTAAAATTGAATTAATAGCTAATTTGTGGAAATTGAATATTTTAATATTTAATTGACGAGTAAAAATAGCCATTTTTCAATTGGTTTCGGATTTCGACGAAACTAGTTTCATCGAATGCGTAATGTTATATTATTGTAAAATTTCAAATTTCGTGTCAATCGGATTTACGGTTTGTCCAGGGCAAGCCAAAACTAATAGAAATTAGTTTAACCGATTTAATTTAAAATTTTGATCGTTATTTCTGTAACTCGCACATATGATCAAATTGGCTCTCGATACCTACTCCATTATGTCCGAAACGCGGGATAAACCCTAGGAATGTCAGTCGGCACGTGTGATTTGGGGTTCGTTGGTAAAAGCTGTTGTAAAATGGATTTAATATTAAAATAATATTTATAAAACGTGTATATATATACGTTTAAGCTAAAGAAACCCTAGTCCTCTTTATCCCTCCATCACTTAAACAATCCAATGGCCGAGAAATAGCGTTCTTCTTCCCACGATTTCGAGCAATCCATCAACTTTCAGGCGAAATCGTCAACTGCAAAGTGGAAGAGCTCAAGCAGATCTAGCTATCCAATGGTGGATCTTACGTGATGTCGTCGGGTGGAGGATAAACTTGGTTTCGTTCGTAACCGGTTCGAGCGAGTTTCGAGATCCTGGCGCAGCCGAGCTTGGTGAAACTGCGGCCGAGGAAGGGGCTCGCGAGTGGCCTTCTGATGATTGCCTCCGATCGTGCTCGTATCGTTGAGTTTGGAGCAGTGTTCGAGATTGGGTGCGCGACGTTGGGTTTGGCTTGCTTGGAGAAGTCGCGACGATGAAAGAGGAGAACATGCGAACGGCCACGACTTCATCTCCTGGAAGCAACGGCCTGTATTGCAGCAAGGTTTAAAAATAAATAAAATTTGTGAAATTAATTATATTAAAATTCGTGTAATCTTTGTAACTTCATAACTTGTTCATACGAGGTCCGTTTCGCACGAAACAAGTTGCGTCTGGTTCGTATTGACGAGCATTACGCGATGGAGTTGGTTTGGAGCTGATTTGAGATAGTATGAATTTTGGGTAAATTTAAACGCGTGTTTAATTTTATTCGGAACGAAACACTGCAACTGTTATTGGAAGCAAGGTGAGAACTTCTCACTCAATCGAATTTGTTTCAATTTAAATTTTAAGTACTTAAATTTAAAATTGCTTGATTGTGTGATTGAAGGATGATTGCTATCTGTTGTATTGAAATACACCTTATACGCCGCATATTAAGCGGAGGTTATTTTATTAAACACATATACCACGATATTCCACCTTGAAGTGGAATTGGTATTATATATGTACTTGGAGTTGATTTTCCACATTATATAGCGGATGAGACCCTACTGCGCCGCATAGTAGCGGATAATATTTTATATAAACCCATGTACCGCGATATCGCGTCTTGAAACGAGATTGGTATTGTGCTAACATCTATGGATGCAGGGAAACAGGTTGGAGGGATCCAACTGGATTCCTCAAATAATTGAATTTGTTTCAATGTTGTGTGATGATTATATATAATCTCTGTTTGATTATCTTGGCGATTGAAGTCGTTGAAGGATAAAATTTAGCCGAATATAATTTTGGTATCGTTAGATACCGAAAATAAATAAAAATTTGATTTTTGAAAATTCAGGTTGAAAGTTTATATTAAAATTTATTTTTGAGAATTGAATAAATTTAAAAGAAGAAATTCTAAAATAATAAAGTTTTATTTTTAATCTTATTGAATAAAATTTCAAAATATGGAAAAAGCTTTAATAAATGGATTTAGGGTAATATTATTCAAAGGTTGAAGAATTTATTCAAAATACGGATTTTAAAGAGTTCGAAAAATAAAAGAATTGGTTTTCTTTAAATGGAATTTATTTTTTTAAAAGGAAATAAAATTTGAAATCCATTTGGGAATTGATTTTTGGGGATTGAATTTAAAGTATTTTTAAAATCCATTTGGAAATTTAGTCGGTGTTTTGAAAAGAATTTGGAATCTTGAAAATTGATTTGGGGTTCAGTAGAAATTGATTTCAATTTGAGATTTGAATGAAATTCACTTGGTATTTAATTTCTTGGAAAATCAATATGGAATTTGATTTGGTTGTTTTTGAAATCAATTGAAAAATTTAATTGTTGTTGAAAGTGAATATTTGAAATCGATTTGAAAATCGTATATTAGTGGATATTTGGAAATTTAAATTCACCATGGAATTTATAAAGGAAAGGGAAATATGTTTAAAAATAAACATTGATTTATTTTTGAACCGCGGAATTAAATTTATGGATTTGGAACATAAAATTAAAGTAAATCGGTAAGGATTTATTTAATTGGTTTAAACGAACCATTTTGAAATGAAAGTGTATTCTCCCTTAAGTAAAGAATTGTTAAGTTGATATAGAAATGATTATTTCTATGATTTAATCAATAATTGTTTTAGAAAATAGTTATTTAAATAGTTATACTCTATCTACTAATTTTATTTTGAAAATTAGTTTGGACTTCAGTTATATGTTATATTGGTAAAATATTTTTATAACTAATATTTTAAGTAAAGTGTTTAAAGAAAAATAATTTTATTTTAAAAGTGTTTTTCTGTTATATTTTGGATAAGTGTTATAAATTATTTTAAAGTATTTCAACTGGGCAGATTTCCGGTGAAAATGAATAAATATTTGGAAGTGTTTCCGCGTAAGGAAAATGATTTGAAATTTGTTTTCAAAAGTTGTAAAGGTGAAAAGTGATTTGAAATTTGTTTTTAAATGGTTGAAGTGTGGAAAAATATGTCTTGTAAAGATATTTTGGAAAATAAATAATTTGGGAAATTATTTGGAATCTGGTGAAGTTGTGCATATCTATTGATAGTTAAATAACCTACTATCAATATTTACCTTTAAATGGGTATTTGTTGTGATTTGCTTGAATTTGAATGCTACACTTATTTTAAAATAAGCGCTCGTTATTCGGTTCAGCCGGGAGAGGACCTTTGGGTTATAATTCCCATTTCGAATAGTGATATGTCGTAATGGATAGCATTTGAAGACCGGATATTTTTGGAAATGGAAGGATTAAGGTCGAATGTCTCTGCATCGGTTGATCTACGATATAGAGATTTTATCGCCCTTTCTGATGGAAGTCCGGACGTGATTAATGAATATCCGGATTACAAGGGCTTCTTTGGAAGTGCCTTCGGTTCCGTTCGATCCTGGAACGGACTTGTATAGACGTGTGTCTGATGTTACAAATTTGAGATGTAAAGCTGGTTTCTACCAAATACATTTCTGTTGGTGGCGGAGAATTCATTCTCTTGGCCTAACACCCTTTTTTGAGACGTACGAGCTCAGAGGTTATGTAGTTGATGGTTACTAGTGATACATTCCCAATTTGGTAATGTGGCATACGAAGTGCTACTGATCATTTGTTGATGAAAGCATAGTTTTTGTGAAAAGCGTAGCTTTGTGGACGAGACTTCGTCGGACCTCACAACCCGGTAATGGTCAAAACATGAAAGATGCAGCAAGGTTATAGGGAGTAGCGCCCCTTAGGGTATGTAGATTTCCTTCTGCATAGAAGTGGTATCATGATATAGATCCCAGATACTTAACTTGTGTGGATATCGCATATATATATGACTTTGTGATTGTTGTTAGTTGAGGATCCTCGCATAAAGGTTGTTTACAACCGGGGAATGGTGTACTCGTGTCAGTAGCTACCTACTTTTACAGAGGTAACCCGGCCTTGTGTAGGCAGAGAATCCAATTAGGTTCTCGAGGCATCCCGCCAGAGGCGTTCCCATGTGGCAATAGGAAGTTCCTTAGCCTAATCATTTGTTAGAAAATCCAAAGAAACAATACGAGCCCTGTACGGTTTTAGTTGTATAACCTGCCATGGAATGTGGCGATAACCTGCTATTGAACATGGTAGCTATAGTAAGCATAGTTCGAAATGTCTATGCTGGCTATGATTTATATTATACTTTCGAAATGTTTTCCTGCACTTTGCACTTATAGTAATAATATCAAAAAAAATTGCGTAACAAGCATGTTTGACTATCATAAGGAGAAATCTCCTCCAATTCTACGTTTGCATGGTGTGTGTGGCGGGAGACTTATGGTAGTTACATTTTCTAAAAGCATTGCAGATCTGTCTTAAAATATTTCTTTGTTTGTTTTAAAAGATAATCTGTTTTAAGTTCTCACAACAGTCGCATGACTGACCTGGAGTTTATGTCCCTTCCTAAACTCTGGGTGCTCACCAATTTCCACACGGGCAGCCTAGTGTTAGGTTATCAGGTCATTTTAGAATTCAGGAGCTGCTGTAGAGATCTGGAGGCAAGCCGGATGGCATGGCGTATCAACTAGTATATAGTATTTCTTTTCCGCTGTTTGTTGTTGTAAACTTTGATAATGTAATGTAATGTAATAACTGATATAGTTCTTTTGATTTAAAGATTATTCATTTATCTATTATATCTTGTTCCGCTACGATTGTGAGATTCTAATATTGTTTCTGTTGCTTCTTCTTTCTTCTTCTACATCTTCTTCTTTAACCCTAACAATTTGGTTTTTCGGCCTTCGATTGCTTGGTAGTTGATACAGTGGATGTATTACTGTCGATTTTCGAAAGTCGAAAATCCCGTTCGTTACAATGTGGTATCGGAGCAATTGATTAAGCGATAACCTTGGCTCTGTTGGGTGTTACTCATTAGAGATAGAGTCAGCAGTACTCTAGAATGAGTCTGAGTGTAATAATAGATATGAGCGCGTATTTGTTAGTGAATATAAAATTGTTTTGTATTGTGTTGACTTGTCGGTTGGTTGTTTATAGATTCTGGTCAGTGCAGCCGGGCTAACTGTGTCGATAGAAGTTTTTAAACTCTTAAACAAGATAAACCGACACAGTATTGTTTTAAAATAGGGTAAATGAGATAATTTTACCCAAAACTATTTTGTATATAAAAGGAAATAATTTTTGTAAATTATTATAGTATATGGCTGCTTGTTTGTTGGGAAGTGATAATATTAAATTATTATCATTGAAATTGAATAAGAAATTGGAATCATAATCAAAGGTTTAGAAATAAAATCCATATACAAATGAAATTTGAGTATGTAAACTATAAATGTGATTTATAATTAGAAATAGAGTTCCAGAGAAGTTTTTGGAAATGTTTTTGAAAAAATTTGGAAATTTTAGAAATTAAATTCCTTTTTGATTTGAAAATGAATTTCAAAGGTTTTGAAAAGTATTTTGGAGGGATAGAAGCTCTAAACTCTTTTCGGTTGTTGGAAAATAACTTCGGCGATGACTGCAGCATCATCGATGTTCATTTTCGAGTTTTCAAAAGAGGAATTGCTGCCAAATTGTTTTAAATGAAAGTTGTTTGCAAATTGGGTTTGGTTTTGAGAATTCAAAAAGGATAATTTGAATTGATTTCAAAAATGAATTTTTAAAGGTTGAAAAGACTCTGGAATACTATATAAAATATTTATGGAATATCATTAAGTTTGATAACTTGTAAAGTTTGAAGTTGTTAAAATAGAATCTAACTTAAGGAGAAGCTAGATAAAGGTATATGTGGGAACAAAAATAAGTTGGAAGGGAAAAATTTAAATCAAGTGGAATTAAAAAAGAAAATTTAATAAAAGAATTGAGATTAAAAAAAATTGAGTCGAATAAAATGATGATATGGATTCAAAATGAAATTGAAATTTAAGATTTGAGTTAATTTGAAGAGTCTAATGACTGAAAAGTTTGGAATAAAATCTTTTAAGGAGGAAATTAAAATTGTAAATGAATAAATAAATTTGCAATTGCAAATAAATGAAAGGGAATTGAATATTGAAATTCATTTCGAATTTGTAAGCAAATAGAATAGAATTAAAATTTAATTTGATTTGTTATAAGCAAAGTAGAGTATTGAAATAAAAAAATTAGTAACTGAAACTAATAGAAGGAATGACAAATAGATATGGTTTAGAATGAATGGAATTCAATAAGTATAAATAAAAGGTAAATTGAATCCAAATATAATTGAAATGGTAAATTGAATTCAAATAAAATTGAAAATGTAAGATTGAATGAAAATGGATATTATGGCTAGTAGGATTTATAGGTGTATTAAAGGAAATGGTATTGGGATTTTGATTTCGAAGATAAAAATTGAATTGCTCGACAAAAATGTATGTATTTCTATTTCAGTATGAAATTTGATGATTTTCTTGTCCAGCCACTTGGCTTTTTCTTTTCTTTTTGAAATATGGGGGCCTAGTGCCACTTTTGTAGTCATACAAAGCTAGCCGTACAAAGGAGACGCTGGCGAAATTTTTCGAAAATTTAAGGCGTTAGAATATTTTTGGGAAAATTGAAAATTTTTGAAAACTATAACTTTGATTTTGGAGTGAAAAGTTAAACGATATAGTTGGTTTTGAAAAGATAACTAAGTATGATTTGAAAACTACGTAAAATTATTGTAAGAAGTTTAAATATGGATTTTGGAAAAGTTAAAATGTTTAAATGAATTTGAAATTTAATTTGAACAAATGGTTTTGAAAATTAATGGATTCTGTATCTTTTTCTTACTTGGCAATTTCGAGGACGAAATTCTTTTAAGGGGGAAGTTTGTAACGACCCAGAATTTCTGTCATTTGAAATTCGTATATTTAATTGATTTTTAATATTAACAAGTAAAATTTGTAAGTCGAATAAATTTTATTTCGAACATCTAGATTTAATTGGATAAGTAAATCGATAATTTAATATTTGAAATTACAGAAATAATTGGAAATTGGGGTTTAATGTGATCAAAATTGATTTGAAAAGTTGTATTAAATCATATTGGAGTTAGAACGATGTTATAGAACTTTTAAAATTGAATTAAAAGCTAATTTGTGGAAATTGAATATTTTAATATTTAATTGACGAGTAAAAATAGCCAATTTTCAAATAGTCTTGGATTTCGACGAAATCAGTTTCATCGGATCCGTAATGTTATGTTATTGTAAGATTTCAAATTTCATGTCAATCGGATTTACGGTTTGTCCGGGGCAAGCCAAAATGCATAGAAATTAGTTTAACCGATTTAATTTAAAATTTTGATCGTTATTTCTATAAATCGCACATATGATCAAATTGGCTCTCGTTAACAATTCCATTGTGTCCGAAACGTGGGATAAACCCTAGGAATGTCAGTCGACACGTGTGATTTGGAGTTCGTTGGTAAAAGCTGTTGTAAAATGGATTTAACATTAAAATAATATTTATAAAACGTATATATATACGTTTAAGCTAAAGAAACCCTAGTCCTCTTTAGCCGGCCTCACTTAAACAATTCAATGGCCGAGAAATATCGTTCTTCTTCCCACTATTTCGAGCAATGCATCAACTTTCAGGCGAAATCGTCAACTGCAAAGTGGAAGAGCTCAAGCAGATCTAGCTATCCAACGGTGGATCTTACGTGATGTCATCGGGAGGAGGCGAAACTTGGTTCCTTTCGTAACCGGTTCGAGCATGAGTTTCGAGACCCTGGCGGGACCAAGCTTGGTGAAACTGCGGCCGAGGGTGGAGGTCGCGAGTGGCCTTCTGATGATTGCCTTCGATCGTGCTCGTGTCGTCGAGTTTGGAGCAGTGTTCGAGATTAGGGAGCGACATTGTGTTTGGCTTGCCTGAAGAAGTCGCGATGATGAAAGTGGAGAACATGCGAATGGCCACGATTTCATCTACTGGAAGCAACGACCTGTATTGGAGCAAAGTTTAAAAATAAATAAATTTGTGGAATCAATTATATTAAAATTCGTGTAATCTTTGTAACATCATAACTTGTTCATACGAGGTCCGTTTCGCATGAAGCGAGTTGCGTCAAGTTCGTATTGACAAGCACTATGCGATGGAGCTTTTTTGGAGATGATTTGAGCTAGTATGAATTTTGGGTAAAATTAAACGCGTGTTTAATTTTATTCGTAACGAAACACTGCAACTGTTATTGGAAGTAAGGTGAGAACTTCTCACTCAATCGAATTTGTTTTGATTTAAATTTTAAACAGTTAAATTTAAAATTGCTTGATTGTGTGATTGAATGATGACTGCTATCTATTGTATTGAAATAGACCCTACACGCCGCATATTAAGCGGAGGTTATTTTATTAAACACATATACCGCGATATTCCACCTTGAAGTGGAATTGACATTATATATGTACTTGGAGTTGATTTCCCGCATTATATAGCGGATGAGACCCTATTGCACCGCATAATACCGGATAATATTTTATATAAACCCATGTACCATGATATTCCGTCTTGAAATGGGATTGGTATTATGCTAACATCTGTGGATGCAGGGAAAAGGTTGAAGGGTTCCAACTGGATTCCTCAAATAATTAAATTTGTTTCAATGTTGTGTGTTGATTATTTATAATCTCTGTGTGATTACTTTGTGATTGAAATCATTGAAGGCTAAAATTTAGCTGAATATAATTTTCGTATCGTTAGATACCGGAAATAAATATAAATTTGATGTTTGAAAATTCAGGTTGAAAGTTTATATTAAAATTTATTTTTGAGAATTGAATAAATTTAAAAGAAGGAATTCTAAAATAATAAAGTATTATTTTTAATCTTATTAAATAAAATTTCAAAATATGGAAAAATCTTTAATAAATGGATTTCGGGTAATATTATTCAAAGTTTGAAGAATTTATTCAAAATACGGATTTTAAAGAGTTTGAAAAATAAAAGAATTGGTTTTCTTTAAAAGGAATTTATTTTTTTAAAAGGAAATAAAATTTGAAATCCATTTGGGAATTGATTTTTGTCGATTGAATTTAAAGTATTTTGAAAATCCATTTGGAAATTTAGTTGGTGTTTTGAAAAGAATTTGTAATCAATTTGAAAATTGATTTGGGGTTTAGTAGAAATTGATTTCAATTTGAGATTTGAATGAAATTCACTTGGTGTTTAATTTCTTGGAAAATCAATATGGAATTTGATTTGGTTGTTTTTGAAATCAATTGAAAATTTTAATTGTTGTTGAAAGTGAATATTTGAAATCGATTTGAAAATCGTATATCAGTGGATATTTGGAAATTTAAATTCACCGTGGAATTTTAAAAGGAAAGGGAATTTGTTTAAAAATAAACATTGATTTATTTTTGAAGTGTGGAAATAAATTTACGGATTTGGAATGTAAAACTAAAGTAAATCGGTAAGGATTTATTTAATTGGTTTAAATGAACCATTTTGAAATGAAAGTGTATTCTCCCTGGAAAGCCGAATACAATTTCTGAATAGCTTTGAAAAAAGGATACTTTGGAGAAATTAACTTTTTAAATTGTTTTAAGTCCTCTAAGTAAAGAATTGTTAAGTTGATATAGAAATGATTATTTCTAAGATTTAATCAATAATTGTTTTCGAAAATAGTTATTTAAATAGTTATACTCTATCTACTAATTTTATTTTGAAAGTTAGTTTGGACTTCATTTATATGTAATATTGGTAAAATATTTTTATAACTAATATTTTAGGTAAAGTGTTTAAAGAAAAATAGTTTTATTTTCAAAGTGTTTTCCCATTATATTTTGGATAAGTGTTATAAATTATTTTAAAGTATTTGAACTCGGCAAATTTCCGGTGAAAATGAATAAATATTTGGAAGTGTTTCCGCGTAAGGAAAATGATTTGAAATTTGTTTTCAAAAGTTGTAAAGGTGAAAAGTGATTTGAAATTTGTTTTAAAATGGTTGAAGTGTGGAAAAATATATCTTGTAAAGATATTTTTGGAAAATAAATAATTTGGGAAATTATTAGGAATCTGGTGATGTTGTGCATATCTACTGATAGTTAAATAACCGATTATCAATATTTACCTTAAATTGGGAATTTGTTGTGATTTGCTTGAATTTGAATGCTACACTTATTTTAAAATAAGCGCTCGTTATTCGGTTTAGCCGGGAGAGGACCTTTGGGTCATAAATCCCATTCTGAATAGTGATATGTTGTAATGGATAGCATTTGAAGACCGGCGTTGAAGATCGGATATTTTCAAAAACGGAAGGATTACCATTGAATGTCTCTGCATCGGCTGATCTTCGACATAGAGATTTTATCACCCTTTGTGATGGAAGTCCGGATGTGATTAGTGAATATCCGGATTGCAAGGGATTCTTTGGAAGTGCCTTCGGTTCCGTTCGATCCTGCAACGGTCTTGTATGGATGTGTGTCCGACGTTACAAATTTGAGATGTAAAGCTGGTTTCTATCAAATACATTTCTGTTGGTGGCGGAGAATTTATTCTCTTAGCTTAACACCATTCTCTGAGACGTACTAGCTCAAAGGTTATGTAGTTGATGGTTATTAGTGATACATTCCCAATTTGGTAATGTGGCATACGAAGTGCTGCTGATCATTTGTTGATCAAAGCATAGCTCTTGTGAAAAGCGTAGCTTTGTGGACGAGACTTCGTCGGACCTCACAACCCGGTAATGGTCAAAAAAGGAAAGATGCAGCAAGGTTATAGGGAGTAGCAACCCTTGGGGTATCTTTATTTCCTTCTGGATAGAAGTGGTATCATGGTATGGAGCCCAGATACTTAACTTATGTGGATATCGCAAATATATATGACTTTGTGATTGTTGTTGGTTGAGGATCCTCGGATAAAAGTTGTTTACAACCGGGGGATGGCGTACTCGTGTCAGTAGTTATCTACTTTTGTAGAGATAACCCGACCTTGTGTTGGCAGAGATCCGGTTAGGTTCTCGGGGCGTCCCGTCAGAGGCGATCCCATGTGGCAATAGGAAGTTCCTTAGCCTGACCATTTGTTGGAAAATCCAAAGAAACAATACGAGCCCTGTACGGGTTTAGTTGTATAACCTGCCATGGAATGTGGCGGTAACCTGCTATTGAACATGGTAGCTATAGTAGGCATAGTTTGGAATGTCTATGTTGGCTAAGATTTATATTATACTTTCGAAATGTTTTCCTGCACTTTGCACTTATAGTAATAATATCAAAGAAACTTGCGTATCAAGCATGTTTGACTATCACAAGGAGAAATCTCCTCCAATTCTGCGTTTGCATGGTGTGCATGGCGGGAGGCCTTATGATAGTTACATTTTCTAAAAGCATTGCGGATCTATCTTAAAATATTTCTTTGTTTTTTTAAAAGATAAACTGTTTTAAGTTCTCACACCAGTCCCATGACCGACTTGGAGTTTATTGCTCCCTTCCTAAACTCTGGGTGCCTATCAATTTCCACACGGGCGGCCTAGAGTCAGGTTATCAGGTCATTTTGGAATTCAAGTGTTGCTGTAGAGATCTGGAGGCAAGCCAGATGGCATGGCGTATCAACTAGTATATAGTATTTCTTTTCCACTGTTTGTTGTTGTAAACTCTGAGAATATATTGTAATGTGATGTAATGTAATAACTGATACAGTTCTTTTGATTTAAAGATTATTCATATATATATTACATGTTGTTCCGCTGCGATAATGAGATTCTGATACTGTTTCTATTGCTTCTTCTTTCTTCTTCTACCTCTTCTTCTTTATCCCTAACAATTCGGTTTTCTGGCCTTCGATTGCTCGGCAGTTGATACAGTGGACGTATGAATGTCGATTTTTGGAAGTCGAAAATCCCGTTCGTTACATTCAGCGTTTTTTAGACAGTCTCAAAATTGGCCCAGTTGGCACAATGGCTCAAGAATAATACTTTGAAGAACAAGTAGAAAAGGAAAGACTTAGACAAGATTCTATAATGAGAGATACTATGGGTACCGACCCTTTCGACGATGAATCTCTAGCTAATGTAGAAATTAAAAATTAAATCAGAAGCATGGTGGACCAGCATCCAGAATAATAGGACAAAGAACACATCCTTTACACTAGGGTGACATATCACCCATTAGCCTTTCCAACTCATCCTCTACAAATAATAAACTAAAGGACACATCCTCATCCTAAAAGCTTAAAAGTCAACCCTTAGCCTTTCCAACTCATCCTCTGCGAAGAATAAACTAAAGGACACATCCTCAGCCTAAAAGCCTAAAAGGGACACAAATTAGCCCTATAACGGACAGATATCCAGCCTAAGTAGTAAAAAATAAAGAAGAGAAGACGCTATAAAAGGAGGAGACTACTCTGAAGATGATCATCAGAATTTTTTTCTTCATTTTCGTTTTTTCTCTTCATTGTATCCGAGCTCTGTAATATTATCTACTGTAGTAATAAAATTTCTGTTTCTGCAAGAAGTTTCTGTTGCTGTATATTTTAAATTCTGCATTTAAGTTTTCTGCTTTCAAGTTTGGGTTTTCAATTTATTTTGAATTAGATGGCGTTCTTGTGCCTCGAGTAACGCTACCCGCTACAATTGCACCACATTATACTCCAGCAGCACAGCGTGGTGAAAAACCTGTTACATTAATTGAACATGTAAAAATATTGAAAATAATACAACCAAAGATTCGTACATACAATATACCAACCACCAACGAATTTGAAATATTAATACATAATATGTTAGAACCCCTTTATTCAAATAATCCGTTAAAATGGTTTGATAAAGCACCAAGGTATTGTATAAATGAATTAATGGAACAATACAAAGATGCTAAAGTCCGAGTTAACAGTATCATGGTATCACCAACTGATAAAGAAGAATATGTGAAACAAATAAAAGACTTATTAAATTTTAAATTAATACAGAAAAGTTTCAGACCCAGCTTTCTTAGTAAGAAATCATGCTGAAATTAAAAGAGGAAAAGGATGGTAATAAACATAGAAAACTTAATAGCTATACAAAGTTTGATGGATATTTTATTCCTTCTGCTAAACATCTAACAAAACAAATTCAAGGAGCAAAATATTGTAGTAAATTTGATGCAAAATCAGGTTTTTGGCAATTATAACTTGCTAATAAACGGTCCATAGAGCTAGCTGCCTTTAGCTGCCCACAAGGACATTTTGAATGTTTAGTTATGCCTTTTGGATTAAAAAACGCACCACAATTATTTCAAAAATGGATGAATTCTATGTTCGGACATTTACCTTTTATATCTGTCTATATAGACGACATCCTTGTTTTCTCTAATTCTGAAGAAGAACATAAACAACATCTTCTAGCATTTGTTCAAATACTACTTCAAAACGGTGTTATTTTAAGTCCTAAAAAAAGTTGAATTATTTAAAAAAGAAATAGATTTTCTTGGAAAAAGAATTAAAAATGGACAAATAGAGTTACAACAACACATTTATACTAAAATTAAAGATTTTCCCGATACATTTAAAACATTAAAAGAACTCCAAAGTTTCTTAGGATTATTAAATTGCGGCAGAAAATTTATTCCTAATTTATCTGCTAAGAGCCAAAATTTACAGAAAAGGCTTACTGATGAACAAGCAAAATAAACAACATAATGGAGAACAACCAAGAAGATGGAATACAGACAAAATTCCTATTACCTTACAAAAGCAAGCAAGAAGAAGAAATACGAAAAATTAAAGATCCAATAAAGGATCAAAAGATCCTCTATTTTCCTTCAGATGAGGAATTACTTATACTACAAACTGATGCTTCTGACAATTTTTGTGCAGGAGTATTAATTGCGAAACAAAAGGAAGTTGTAGCATATTCCTCTGGAAAGTTTAGTAAACCCCAGATTAAATACGCTACCTATGACAAAGAATTACTAGCTATTAAATTAGCAAGCAATATTTTACGAATTTATCTCCTGCATAGACAGTTTATAATAGAAACAAATGACAATTCTGTTGCCCAATTCTTAAAAAAGAAAACTGTAAACAATCCATAAGAAAACCTTCGGAGAATTAGATTAGCTATGTATTTAGAAATTTACAACTATAATGTCAAATACATTCCAGGCTACACTAACTTTGCTGCTGATCTTCTTGCCTGGTTATGAAAAATGGATGAGGACGACATAAAAAGAATCAAAGAATTATTAGAAATCATGAAAAGACAGGAAGATTTCCAACAGGTGAAATCATCCAAAAAAGCTAAGCAAACCTCCAAAGAGGCTTCATCTTCGCAGGAATCCGAAGAAACTAATGCCCCCACAGGAGTAAATGAAGAAAAGGTCCAACAGACCAAAACCACTCAAACAAACAATGGCAAGGCAACACCTTCCAATACAACTTAGAAATTTGTTCCATTGAACAAAGGAAAAGCAATTGCTCCCACAGGAGTATAAAGACCATACATCTTAGCGGAGGTCAAATATTGGTACAATTTAGACATGAAAGCACCGAATCCTAATTTATATGATAATTTCAATAGATGCTTTAAAGCCATCCAATTTGCAGACTATAGAGCTGCAAATTTCTGGTTAACTCAACTAGAAAAGGCTTATTTGGGATTAAAGCATACAATATCCTAGAAAGAGAAAAAATTGTAAGAAACTCAGAAAATAGTGTCTAAATTATCACAACATTCTTTTACATCTAGATCTGAAGCTCTAAATTTGAAAGAAGCAGAGTTGTTCACTGATAACACAACTGAACATAGCCATTTGAAAACAATATTTTCTCAAATGCAAACATCCGATCTCGTAAACCTAAAAATTCAAAATTTTCTAGAATTACTTAGACTTTATGAGATAGATAACACAAAAAACAAAGAGGTGGAAGCTGAAATGACTATCTAGGATATGATCTCCTTATATCAGCAGCATCTCATTGATGAAAGTAATTTTCTTCTATTCTTCAAAAAATTAAAAAACAGGGAGTTAATTAAACTCTTAGAAAATGAAGAGTTAATTCTCAATAACAACAGAAGACCACGGCTTATAGCCTATTTTTCTGAAATACAAAAATATCAAAAACATATCAAAAAGGGCCTAGTGCACGAAATTTATGTCAACACAAGCCATCCTAAAGAATATTCAGGTTATATTCCAGAAATATGTACAGCAAAACTTGCTGAATATTCAAGCAGATTTTTTACTATGTTCATGTTCAGAATTTGGAGCGTTTGGGAAGAAAGCAGTACATACGTATTTATCCCTCTTTCCAATTATGGGAATTACATAGGGTAACCGAAAATCCTCAACATGAATTCGTTAAATTCAACCGCAAAGAATTTAATGAAGAAAATGAAAGAATCCTAGCAGCGCAAGAGTTCTTCTCATTGGCCATTAACAAAGGCAAAATTGGATAACACTCTACCACTGAAGGCAAAACAATATTACTGTTGGACTACCTACCGGCTTTTGAACCATCAACAGATAGAATAATGAATGTTCAGCGTTTTTAAGACAGTCTCAAAATTGGCCCAGTTGGCACAATGGATCAAGAAGAATACTTTGAAGAACAAACAGAAAAGGAAACACTTAGACAAGATTCTATAATGAGAGATACTATGGGTACCGACCCTTTCAACGACGAATCTCTAGCTAATCTAGAAATTCAAAATTAAATCAGAAGCATGGTGGACTAGCATTCAGAATAAAAGGGCAAAGAACACATCCTTTACACTAGGGTGACATAACACCCCTTAGCCTTTCCAACTCATCCTCTACAAAGAATAAACTAAAGGACACGTCCTCATCCTAAAAGTCACCCCTTGGCCATTCCAACTCATCCTCTGCAAAGAATAAACTAAAGGACACATCCTCAGCCTAAAAGCCTAAAACGGACACATATTGGCCTTATAACGGACAGATATCCAGCCTAAGTAATAATAAATAAAGAAGAGAAGACGCTATAAAAGGATGAGACTACTCTGAAGATGATCATTAGAAATTATTTCTTCATTTTCGTTTTTTCTCTTCATTGTATCCGAGTTCTATAATATTAACTACTGTAGTAATAAAATTTCACTTTCTGCAAGAAGTTTCTGCTGCTGTATATTTTCAATTCTGTATTCAAGTTTTCTGCTTTCAAGTTTGGGTTTTCAATTTGGTATCAGAGCTTGGCTAACACTAGGTAAGTTATTCTGTTTTAGATCATTCTGTTTTATATTCTCTGTACTCTATCATTCTGTATATGTTCTAGTGAAGTAAAAAAAAGAGTAAATTTTTTTTAAATTTTTTAAAATGAAAGCTTAAGCTATTCTTTTGAGCATGATTCGTTATGAGTCTGCAAAACTTCTGTGAAAGCTAAAGCTTTTTTCGAATTTTAAGTCAATTCGACGACCTATTGTTACTGATTATTACGCACTGGAGTAGGAAACGAACCATTGCTGTGCTCTACTTAAGTGAAGCAATGGTATAGCCTTATGGTTATTAATTCGAGGCCTGACCCTACAATAAAACCACGGTATGCTAGGAAAGCATGAAGGGGTATCGTGTTTAGCCACTTAATCTAGGGTCAAAACTAATCTATGACTATAGGTTTGCGAATCAAGATTTATTATTCGAATTAAGACTTTTATCTAATTGCAGACGTTTTGTATAAACTCATAATTGAATTGTGTTCAGAAGACACTAGTTTATAGGAAATAATAAGATTGGTATTCTAGACACACATAAGTGTCAATTTGATCTGAATACTGACCAATATGAGCATGTTGTTCATATTCCCACTATAAAAACCCAATAAATGGGATTTATAATTTTATGATTGATCGACTTCAAGAAATTAAAGTAGAAGTTAAAGATATAAGTAATAAACTACAAAAACAAACAACAACCGTAGGATTTGGCCGAAATACACCAACAATCCATTCGCTTAACAACATTAGAATGGTTAAATATACTTCTGAAGAAAATAACAAATTAAATATTAAAGATATTGACCTTACGTACTATGAAAATTATCTTATTCTTCAAGCAAAAGAACTTGCAGGAGAAATAGATAGTACTGAACTTTATTCTTATTATGAAGAACATTCAACGGCAATAAACTATTTTAAATATAAAGAAAATGAAGAAAATTCTTCATTTGAAAATTCTGAACAAGAATCTGAAAATTCCATAGAATTTGATTATAATTCAGATACATCAGATAAACTTATTTACAACATAAACGCTTATGAAGCCGGATCTAGTAGAGGGGATCTAATTTTACCTCCACAACCTCCTCCGGATACTGTTTCTGTTGTGAACGATCTTAACTCTGATATAATTATAGAAGATCGAGAACGGGAAGAAAACAGATATAATAGTCCTCATACTGATCCTTACCCTGAAATGCTTAGACATGGTACTAGATCAGATTGGATTAAATTTCAATCTTCTAGAAAGCAACTTAAAGATTTTTATAACGAACAACCCTCTTCAGCATATACCCTAACTTTTAATATAGATAGACTTCCATATAGAAAAATAAGAAAATATATTATAACATCGCTTCAACATATAAGTGGAACAATCTATTTATTACCTCTGAATATGAATGTAATACGCTACCAGTTATTGGACAGGAGATGCTTTAGCTTGGTTACTAAACCTTGAAAGGATAAATCCGAATGAATTACAAAGAATTAGAAATATTTAATCTAAACAAGAAGCTCTTGGGGAATTATTAAAATTGTTATTAGCAGAATTTACAGGAGAAACTTTCCTAGAAGATACTGGTTATGAAAAACAATTATTAAAATACAATTATGTGACATATGTATGTTAGAGGAATTCGCAGCTAAATACATAGGCCTACTTTTTCATTTAAAAAATAATGACCAGAAAGTTTTCTGGGTAACAGGCTTTTTTACAAAAATACCATATCCATGGAATAACATTATTCAACAAAGATATGACATTTTAAGACAAAGTAATACTGATGAAAATCATAACACGGGCTTATTAGAAAAGGCATGTATGGATACTATGGAAAGGGTTTGTGAGCAAGCTAGTGCACACAAAAAAATGAAAAATAAAATTAGAAACTCAAAACTGGGATTTTCTTATTGTACCAAGTACACTGAAGATATTAACACATAGTTTGGATGTTCTCCTGAATTTGAAAGAAAGAGAATAAGAAATTTCAAAAGAAGAGCATAACCAAAATATCGAATCACTAGGAAAAAATGGAAACCATAATATAAGAAAAATTTAGAAAAGAAAACAAGTTTTCTAAGAAAAAGTTTATTAAAAAGAAAAACTTCCCTAAAGGCTGCAAATGTTTCGAATGTAATAAAGAAGGACATTATGCTAATGAATGTCCTACAAATATATAAAATATCGTTATATCAAATATTGAAGAATACAGTATTAATGTTGGCACTATAGAGGATATATCTAGTGATGCTAATTCGTCTGTATATGGAATTGAATCAGTTTATTCTGACACTACTAAAAATGATGATGAAATTAATGATTCCTTTGATAATTTTAAAATAAACATGATTACAATCAATCAGACACATAACCAAATAAAAATTATTCCATTAACCATATATGCTATACTTCCCAAAAAGGAAAAACTAAATTCTCCGGTTATACATTATATGCAGCAAAATGTTCTAGATTAAGAATGTACTTCACAACCGAAGTATTCTTAGGTCTACCAATAAAAATCCCACTTGGACATTATGGACAAATTTATAATATACCTAAACATACTAAAGAAAATATTTTTATAACTCATGGATTAATAGAACCTCAAAACTTCTGTGACAGGAAAGCATTAAGGGGTATTGTGTTTAGCCGCTTAATCCAGGGTCAAAACTAATCTATAACTATAGGTTTGTGAATCAAGATTTATTATTTGAAATAAGACTTTTATCTAATTGCAGATGTTTTGTGTAAACTCATACTTGAATTGTGTTCAAAAGACCCTTGTTTATGGAAAATAATAAGATTGTTATTCTAGACACATATAAGTGTCAATTTGATCTGAATACTGAACAATATGAGCATGTTGTTCATATCCCCACTCATAAAAACCCAGTAAATGGGATTCATAATTTTATGATTGATCTACTTCAAGAAATAAAGTAGAAGTTAAAGATATAAGTAATAAACTACAAAAACAAACAACAACCGTAGGATTTGGCCGAAATACACCAACAATCCATTCGCTTAACAGCATTAGAACAGTTAAATATATTTCTGAAGAAAATAACAAAATTAATATTGAAGATATTGACCCTACGTACTGTGAAAATTATCTTATTCTTGAAGAAAAAGAACTTGTAGGAGAAACAGATAGTACTGAACTTTATTCTTATTATGAAGAACATTCGACGGCAATAAACTATTTTAAATATAAAGAAAATGAAGAAAATTCTTCATTTGAACATTCTGAACAAGAATCTGAAAATTCCATAGAATTTGATTATAATTCAGATACATCAGATAAACTTATTTACAACATAAACGCTTATGAAGCCGGATCTAGTAGAGGGGATCTAATTTTACCTCCACAGCCTCCTCCGGATATTGCTTCTGTTGTGAACGATCTTAACTCTGATATAATTATGGAAGATCGAGAACGGGAAGAAAACACATATAATAGTCCTCATACTGATCCTTAGCCTGAAATGCTTAGACATGGTACTAAATCAGATTGGATTAAATTTCACTCTTCTAGAAAGCAACTTAAAGATTTTCATGACGAACAACCCTCTGCCGCATATACCCTAACTTTTAATATAGATAGACTTCCACGTAGAAAAATAAGAAAATATATTATAACATGGCTTCAACATATAAGTGGAACAATCTATTTATTATCTCGAATATGAATGTAATGGAATACATACATTATGCTACCAGATATTGGACAGGAGATGCTTTAGCTTGGTTACTAAACCTTGAAAGGATAAATCCAAATCAATTACAAAGAATTAGAAATATTCAATCTAAACAAGAAGCTCTTAGGGAATTATTAAAATTATTATTAGCAGACTTTACAGGAGAAACTTTCCTACAAGATACTGATTATGAAAAACAATTATTAAAATACAATTATGTGACATATGTATGTTAGAGGAATTCGCTGTAAAATACATAGGCCTACTTTTTCATTTAAAAAATAATGACCGGAAAGTTTTCTGGGTAAAGAGCTTTTTTACAAAAATACCTTATCCATGGAATAACATTATTCAAGAAAGATATGACATTTTAAGACAAAGTAATACTGATGAAAATCATAACATTGGCTTATTAAAAAGGCATGTATGGATACTATGAAAAGGGTTTGTGAGCAAGCTAGTGCACACAAAGAAATGAAAAATAAAATTAGAAACTCAAAACTGGGATTTTCTTGTTGTACCAAGTACACTGAAGATATTAACACACAGTTTGGATGTTCTCCTGAATTTGAAAGAAAGAGAACAAGACATTTCAAAAGAAGAGCAAAACCAAAATATTGAATCACTAGGAAAAAATGGAAACCATAATATAAGAAAAAATTTAGGAAAGAAAACAAGTTTTCTAAGAAAAAGTTTATTAAAAAGAAAAATTTCCGTAAAGGCTGCAAATGTTTCAAATGTAATAAAGAAGGACATTACGCTAATGAATGTCCTACAAATATACAAAATATCATTATATCAAATATCGAAGATATTAATGTTGGCACTATAGAGGATATATCCAGTGATGCTAATTCGTCTGTATATGAAACTGAACCAGTTTATTCTGACACTGCTGAAAATGATGATGAAATTAATGATTCCTTTGATAATTTTAAAATAGACATGATTACAATCAATCAGACACACAACCAAATAAAAATTATTCCGTTAATCATATAAGCTATACTTCCCAAAAAGGAAAAGGTAAATTCTTCGGGTTATACATTATATGCAGCAAAATGCTCTAGATTAAGAAGGTACTTCACAACCGAAGTATTCTTAGATCTACTAATAAAAATCCCACTTGGATATTATGGACAAATTTATAATATACCTAAACATACTAAAATATTTTTATAACTCATGGATTAATAGAACCTCTTCTAAAAATAACATTTCTATACTATTTAGAAGTACTAGTATGGAAGATAAAGACTATATTATAGAGCAAGGATACCTAATAGGATTACTTGTTATACATAAATATGAAGATCTTCTAATTGTAAAAGAAGAAATATACGATCACGATACATTTACCCCATTAAGTGGTTCTACATCCCGATCATCAAGAAATAAAGAGTCAGAATTATATCAAGAATATAGGATATACATGAACACTTTTACATCTGAAGAAACATCTAACCCACAAATGCAAGATAGCACAGGAGAATAATTTGAGGTTATAGACGAAGATTTAGAAAAATTAAAAGAGGCAATCCCTTATTCAGACAAAAAGGATATTCATAAACCTTTAACTTTTAAATCTAGATTTTTAAATCAACATACATATATATATTTGAACATATGCAAGGAAATGTAGAGTTAAAGGGAGAGGAAGATTTTACTTCCATAAGCCTTTTAAATAAAAATAAAATAGAAAAACTAAAAGCCAAATATCCAAACATGAAATACCTTCATATAGGCCTAATACAACTAAAAATAACAGGATTGTTTAGATCCGGAATTGATACTCTAATAATGATAGTCTGTATGGATGAAAGAATTATCAATAATCTTTTAAATAGTATTATTGGAGGAGCTAAGTCAAATTTAGCAAATAAATTACTTGGAGTAAATATACATCCCGATTTATCTATAAGTCTTGATGATCAAAATATAGAAAAGGCTTGTACTTTATCGGTAAATTTACAAAATATAAAACTTCTATCAGGATCCAAAGTTCTTGGCATACAATGGGAACATTGTATGGCCTTGAATGATACTGCTACATTCAAATCAATTACACCCAAACAATTTGTTAAACTATTCGAAGTCGGATTAGGAACAACAATTCAACCCAGACTGATACACATAAGACATTTAAAATTCAATAATGAAATTCAAGTTTTTGTGAAATCACTTAAACCAAGAATTCAATTACCTACAGAATATTTTATAGCATCAGGAAATACCATTTCCACCATAACAAAAAATAATGAAGAAAATACACATTCACCCAACACATTAAAAAGAACTCAGTCATACAATAAAATGTCTGATATTGAATTAACTCCTGATATATTAAAAAGTATCAGTCATCGCATGAGCTTTAAACAAGAAAATCCAATAGAAGGAAGAACAATGAGAATACATGAAAAACAAAAAGAAAAGGAATCAAACCGAATGGTTATAAAGGTTCCTACAGAAAATATAAAACATCATGATTAGATCCATAGATCTTAAAAGAAAGGCACAATTACATATATATCTTCCATTAACGATATGTATCCCCGAATATCAAGAATTCACGGTACATGCATTACGGGATTCTGGTGCAGAAGCTAGTTTATTGCAAGAAATATTTATTCCCCAGCAACTCTGGGTACCTTTGGGCAAAAAAGGAATGCTAAATGATTTTATGGGAAGACAAGTCCCTGTTACTCATAAAGCTAAAAACTTACAGGTACAAATACCTGATATACATGGAAATTATAAACTATACGACTTTGACTTTGCATTACTACCAAAGGAATTTGTTAGTGATTGCATCCTTGGGAATAAATATTTTGAGCTTTAGGCCCATGAATTTGATAGGATATGCTATTCTTTTGAGCATGACATTATACAGTGTTTAGTATACAAATAACATTGATTATAGCCAAAATTGTTACATTGATTAAATTCCAACAATAGCCCAAAATAGGTAATACAAACAAAATGGCAGGTACGTAGTGGTGTTTGGATTTCCATATAAATGACCAGGTGAAGGGACTACCTTCCAAATGAGTACACCTCTAGATGGATATCCCAAGGCATAGAACATCTGCCCTCTACCAACACAAGACCGACCCATCTTATTGTTAGGGATGTGGATTAAGGATCTTAAGGCAGAAATAACACTAGAGGGGGGGGGGTGAATAGTGTTTTAAAGAATATATGAACTATATGACTAAATTGAAACTTTCAACACAAATCTAAACAGAATTCTAACACAGAATGATCACAGAACATATAACAAATGCAAATAGTAAAATAAAACAAGTAAAAGTAAAGAACACACCGGATTTTATACCGGTTCGGAATCCTCCTACATCCAGTCCTGCACCAAGGCAATATCCTTGTACAGATTTTTATAAGACAATATCCAAATTACAACCCTTAATTTCTAAGGCCTTGAGGAACCCTCCTATCTCCGAGTCTGGGGTAAACTCTCTTGATTTACGGGACACAAGATCACCCTAATACTTTCTAATAACAATCCTTTTGAATGGATAGACACTATGGACTTTTTGAATACAAATTGATCCTATAACTCTGAATAGCACTTTGATCTTTAGTAGAATGATGGAGAATCAAATAGAGAGAGTATCTAAATGATTTCCTATTGAGAATTTGGCAGAATGATGGCACGATCTTGAAAATATGAAGTTTTATGGATATGGAATGGTGGAGAAGAAAGAGTGAAGAAAAATAAGAAAGTTGTTCTTAAAAAATTCGTTTTGGAAGCCTTTATATAGATACACAACAGTCATAACCATTGGCGAAAGGTTTTTGAACGAATGGACACTTCTTTTGAAATTTTGAATTTTGAATCCAACTGTCACCATGTCGACATGGGGTATGCCCATATGTTGACATCCTTCAAAATTGTAGAGATGTTGTTTTGTAAAAGCATTTGAATTTAAAACAAGTTGAAACTTCTCTGAAGCAAAATAAAGTGTTTAAACAATATTTTCAGATAGAGAATGAATATAAAACATTATTTTAAATATATATATATATAATTGATATAGACCGTCATTTATATAAGTAATATTTAAAATCAAAATAAGTTTTAATGTTTTAAAAATAGAAGTTTTTAAAATCAGAATGGAGGAATATTTCAAGGCTAAAACAAAGTTTGAAAACATTTTTGAAAACATGATTTTGAAAGCTAAAACATTTTGAAAACAGATTTAAAAACATTTTGAAAAACTATTCAAAGTGAAATTGCAAGAACCTTCCTATAGAGCTCCTCCATAGGACTCAAGAAGTTGTACAAAGTAATTTAAATGATTTTGATTTTCGTGGGTTGTAAGCCACTTGTCGTAGGTTTGTAAGCTACTTGTCGTGGGTTTGTAAGCCACTGGTTTCGATAGAAATTGGGTTCCATCCCAAAAGAAAATTGGAAGAAAGATGAGAGTGCTATTATGAAGTTTTAACAAAATACTAGACACTTATCTTGAGATCTTGTAATCTTGATTCTCTAGAGTCTTGAATCTTGAATCTCTAACCTTCATCTTGATGCTTGAGTCTTTATACTGATCAGTCTTCGATAATACTTGCATATACTTTCTATATATATATATATATATATATATGAAAATGTTAGTATATATTTTATAAAGTAAAGTATAATAAATAGATAAGGTTGTTGTCATCAAAACGTCATCAACTCAGTTCCTAACAATCTCCCCCTTTTTGATGATGACAACCTTTATTTATAAAATATTCTTACCATACCATAACTCCCCATAACTCCCCCTTACCCCGTGACTTCTCCTTAAAACTACACTCCCCTTTATTCGATGACTCCCCCTTACACCAAGCACATATATTTTTGTAACTTTCTCCCCCTTTGTCATCAACAAAAAGGAATAAAAGATTTACCTGTTCTAAGATAATCAAGTATATATAGAATAAAAGTGTAAAGTGAACGTGTAAGTGATCAAGTGTGTGAGCATATATATAAGTGTAACTTGACAATCAAATCAATATCATACATAGCAATCCAATCATGTATAGTATATGAAGTTATATACAAACCAAATCTAAATCAAACTTAAGTAAACAATTCAATCAAATCTAAATCAAACAAACAAACAAACAAACATAATGATCAGATATTCCTTAGGACTTCCACCCATCCATCTTCTCCAAAGATAGGATCAGTTTTGATAACATCCCAATTATCTTTGTCGAGAGTGACCGGTGGATTTGCTTCGGGTTCGTCTTTGCTAAGGCTTGAGATCATCCAACGAAGTGCGTCGAAGTGTTTCTCTTGCTCTTTGATCATCTGCATTTGGCTTAATTCTAAGTGCCTTTGATTTCTAAGTATAAAAGAAAGAATATTCTTGAAAGAAGTAAGAGTTTCTTCAAGATTTTCACTTAAATTCTTAATTGGAGAAGCCATAATTTAAGAAATAAGTTGAAGTATGAGAGGAAATGAATAGAAATGGAGGTTGAGAAGCTTTCTGGAAAAAATAGGTATTTATAGGAGTTATTGGCCGTTCAAAATGAATTGTCACTTGGTAGTTACAAGAATTTGAAGTTAGAAATTTTAACAACTTTTTGACTGTTATACGTCGACATGGGGGGATGTGGCATGTCGACATGGTCTAGACAGAATGACCAAGTTGAGTTATTATTTATTTTTAAGTATATTTTTATACTAGTGGACTTATATAAACTTAAAATAAATAACTAACAGAGATATATAAAGCTGGAAAACAGAGAATGAGATAACATTACTTATATTAGTTAACATTACATAATCTTAACTAAAAAAAGTAGAAAATACAAAGATAGATAAACGATAGCTAGAGAGATAATGGCTAGGATTAGTTTGATGAAGATGATGATGAGGACAAGCCAAGTTTCCTGCTTATCTGTCCAAAGAACTTGTCGATCTTGGTAGAGATTTTATCCATTTTCTTGCTAATAGATCTCTTAAGAACCTTTTGGTTTTGGGCAAGTATCTTTTGGTTCTTGAGTATGGTTTTGTTGGATGGATTGGCGGGTGTATGTGGATACTCTATACTTTCCAAAGAGGTATCTTCATCTTCCTCTTCTTCTTCAATTTCCATTCCTTCCCCTTCTTCTTCCTCTTCTTCTCCCTCTTTTTCCATCTCTTCATGAGCAAGTCTCTCTTCCTTTTCGGTAAGTGTTTCATATGGTTGAAACATTAGTGGGATTTTCATAAGGGAAATGTTTCCATGATTGAACACTTTCCTACTTACAAACTCTTCCTTTTTAACATCCACACCAAAATAATTGAAAATCCGAGTAAGGTAAATTCCATGACAAAGAGTGTTTTCTCCCATAGTAAAATTTTTGGGTCTTAACTCATCCAAAATAGTTTGTACCCAATTATTATCATATTTTCCAAATACAGCAAAAAGAGCTTTACACACTTTTGAGGTGGGATTATTGTAGTTTCCCGACCTAGGAATAATGGTGTGTTGAATAAGAAGGTTGACAATTCTTGCTTTTGAGCGGTAAAAGCGATTCTTAAAATCCATGTGGTCATCGCTTTCAAAAATGTGATGAAAAGTCTCTCGATCGGTTTCATTGATTTGAAATTCCGAGAGATTCATACCGGTAGATTTGCAACCCAAAATAGTACCCAAAATATCGGAATTCAAAACAATAAGTGTTCCTTTAACACTACTCCAAATTTGATCTTCATTTCCATTATAAAATCCACGATTTAGGTTTGCATAAAACATTTTGACAAGGTTTGGATAACAAACGAAATCATTTTGCTTGTTATCAATCAAGCTAAGAATGGAGTTTTCTTCAAAAAGTTGATCGATTTCATAAGAAGAAAAATCATCAAAAATGGCAAATTTTCCCGTATTGACGTTACCATAGTTTACATAGCTTATGTAGGCTTTGATAGCCTCGGGTCATTGAAAAGATCATTTTGATGTATTTGGGCAGCCTTATAGTTGATGGGTTACTTGAGGAAGCCATTGACGAGTGTTTGAGAGGAGTAGAAGATAATGAAGAAGGTTTGAATTATGAGAATAAAGTGAAAAAGATGATAAGAGAAGTATATTAAATAGATTCTCTAAAGTCATTTTCTCTGGTCAAGAGGTATCTTTTCAGAAATTTTGAAGTAAGTGAAAAGGTGGAGGGAAATTCAAAAGTTTGAATTCAAATTTTGAAATCAAATTTCTGAGAGGCATGTCGACATGGGGTATCATGGCATGTCGACATGTGCCTGTTGAATTTGAAAGGAGGTGTCTATTTCTAAAATCTAATAAATTCCTAAAATCCTAAGAAAACTAATCTATATTCTATATCTATATTTAATTCAGTAATAATATTAAATATAATAATACTAAAATATTTTAATATTTAAAATATTATTAAAATAATATTATTTTGAATTTAAAAATTCAAATTTCAAAGGGTGATTTTGAATTTGAAAATTCAAGAAATTGCAAACAAAAATCAAAGCAAGCAAGCATCCAATAAAATTCAAATAAATGTGTACTATTTTTAGATCCAAACTCCGATCGTCTTCTGATTCGAGAATAGCCGTGAAGCACAGATTTAAATTATCAGTTTTCTTCTCGTCATCACTGGATGAATCTGAATCGTCAAGAGTTGCTGCATATGCCTTCTTTCTTTTCTTTGGTTGCTCGTTGTTTGGTTGAAATGTCTGTTTGTCTGGATATGGACAATCCATCTTGTAGTGCCCTGTTTTGTTGCAGTTGTTGCATCTATCACCATTGTTGTTGTTGTAGTAGTAGTAGTTGTTGTTGTTCTCCGAAGTATTTCTGGAATTTCTTTGATCATTTCTTTTAAAGTTATTCATCTTTCAATACTTCAGAAATTTTCTGAAATTTCTGGTCGTGAAATCAATTTCTTCATCACTCTCTTGTTCTGAATCCCCAGTTGTTGCTTTGAATGCGATCGATTTCTTTTCCGTTGCCTTAGATTCTTTTCTCCCTTGTAGTTGAACTTCATAAGACATTAAATTAGCGATTAACTCTTCGATCTTCATTTGACTAACATCATTTGCCTCTTCAATAGTAAGTGTCTTTTAATCCCATTCTGGAGTGAGTGAATTGAGTATTTTTCTGACTTGATCTTCTTCTGAGAAACCCTTTCCTAAAGCAATCAATGAATGTACAATGTCTTGAAATCGACAATACATGTCGGAAATGGACTCATTTTCATGCATTTTAAACAATTGAAACTGGTTAGTTAATATGGAAATTTTAGTCTGTTTAACTTTGCTTGTTCCTTCATGAGTTACTTGCAAAGTTTTCCAGATTTCAAATGCAGACTTACAGACAGAGACTCTATTAAACTCATTCCTATCTAGTGAACAAAATAGTATATTCATAGGCTTAGAATTGTTTTGTGCAACTGTCTTTTGCTCAGTAGTCCACTGGGCAAAATTAGTAGTTGGTTCAACATATTCAATTTGTGTCATATTCCAAGTATCTAAACTTATGGATTGTAAATAAATTTTCATCCTACATGCCCAATATGCATAATTACTGCCATTAAAAAGTGGTGGTCTGACAGTAGACTGACCTTCTATAAATGAACTAGTGTTAGTGCTTGTGTTGACAGAAGTAGTAGTGACAGGAGTGACATTACTAGTGTGTTGTGCCATTAAAACTTTTCAAAATTTCAGATTATGAAAATAATGAAAACCAATGCTCTGATACCAATTGTTAGGGATGTAGATAAAGGATCTTAAGGCAGAAATAACACTAGAGGGGGGGTGAATAGTGTTTTAAAGAATATATGAACTATATGACTAAATTAAAACTTTCAACACAAATCTAAACAGAATTCTAACACAGAATGATTACAGAACATATAACAAATGCAAATAGTAAACTAAAGCAAGTAAAAGGAAAGAACACACCAGATTTTATACTGGTTCGGAATCCTCCTACATCCAGTCCTGCACCAAGGCAATATCCTTGTACAGATTTTGATAAGCCAATATCCAAATTACAACCCTCAATTTCTAAGGCCTTGAGGAACCCTCCTATCTCCAAGTCTGGGCTAAACTCTCTTGATTTACGGGACACAAGATCACCCTAATACTTTCTAATAACAATCCTTTTGAATGGATAGACTCTATGGACTTTTTAAATACAAATTGATCCTATAACTCCGAATAGCACTTTGATATTTAGTAGAATGATGGAGAATCAAATAGAGAGAGTATCTAAATGATTTCCTATTGATAATTTGGCAGAATGATGGCACGATCTTGAAAATATGAAGTTTTATGGATATGGAATGGTGGAGAAGAAAGAGTGAAGAAAAATAAGAAAGTTGTTCTTAAAAAATTCGTTTTGGAAGCCTTTATATAGATGCACAACAATTATAACCATTGGCGAAAGGTTTTTGAACGAATGGACACTTCTTTTGAAAATTTGAATTTTGAATCCAACTGTCACCATGTCGACATAGGGTATCCCCATATGTCGACATCCCTCAGTTCAAAATTGTAGAGATGTTGTTTTGTAAAAGCATTTGAATTTAAAACAAGTTGAAACTTCTATGAAGCAAAATAAAGTGTTTAAACAATATTTTGAGATAGAGAATGAATATAAAACATTATTTTAAATATATATATATATAATTGATATAGACCGTCAATTATATAAGTAATATTTAAAATCAGAATAAGTTTTGATGTTTTAAAAATAGAAGTTTTTAAAATCAGAATGGAGGAATATTTCAAGGCTAAAACAAAGTTTGAAAACATTTTTGAAAACATGATTTTGAAAGCTAAAACATTTTGAAAACAGATTTAAAAACATTTTGAAAAATCTATTCACACTAAAATTGAAAGAACCTTCCCATAGAGCTCCTCCATAGGACTCGAGAACTTGTACAAAGTAATTTAAATGATTTTGATTTTCGTGGGTTTGTAAGCCACTTGTCGTAGGTTTGTAAGCCACTTGTCGTGGGTTTGTAAGCCACTGGTTTCGATAGAAATTGGGTTCCATCCCAAAAGAAAATTGGAAGAAAGATGAGAGTGCTATTATGAAGTTTTAACAAAATACTAGACACTTATCTTGAGATCTTGTAATCTTGATTCTCTAGAGTCTTGAATCTTGAATCTCTAATCTTCATCTTGATGCTCGAGTCTTTATACTGATCAGTCTTCGATAATACCTGCATATACTTCCTATATACATACATATATATATATATATATATGAAAATGTTAGTATATATTTTATAAAGTAAAGTATAATAACTATATAAGGTTGTTGTCATCAAAACATCATCAACTCAATTCCTAACACTTATAACTAGATGGTAGCGAATATGTCATCCTTCGGTCGTTATCGACCTTTATCGATGGCCCTCTAGCATACAAACCACATTAATCAGATACACAACGTCATAGTGTGTAAAGATATATCTAGAAGGGGATGATCATATCCTACTTGGTAGCGACCCACTTAGCCCTGCTACATCTAACCCTGTTTCGGTCATTTCTGGTTGATGAGGCCTGAGGTAACGATTACCTTTTACATCGACCATTTTCGTTGACTTCTAATTGCCTTACACAAAATACAACCCTTATGCTCATACGTCTCAAGGAGGGTGTTAAGCTAAGAGAAGTTGCATTCTCCGCCACCACTGATGTACGTCTGTAAAAACCAATGTAAGTAATCTTTAGAAATGCAATGTCAGACAAACATTCATACAAGTTGTCCAAGAACAGGACAAACCGAAGGAACTTTCCTACCACATCCTGTCAGAAAATCCCTAAGATTAGTAACGAATAGTCCTTGCATTGGATATTTCATAATGAAGAGACCACTGCTACTATATGTATACTGGGACTTTAATCCTAAACGATCAACAGGCAGTCCCCCACTATGGAAATCCTGAATATCAATATCATCAATAAGCAACCTGTACAATCGTCACACATACGTTGGTCCGAAGTGGTTTTCAAATAAACCGATCCCGGTCTCTTCGCAGCAACGACGCAAAAGCATTTTGCAACCTCACACAGAAACTACACATAAGGCTACGTACTAAGTGTATGACTAAATAGTTCCTACATCAAGTCGAGGAACTAAAATGGCCAAATTTGATAGTTGATTATTTAACTTTCAAAGCAAACAAACAAATATTTAGCACCATATACAATCACTAGGCCCTTTTAATTAATATTTTATTAATTAAATCATTTGCCAAATATTCACTTCAAATTATCTTTGAAAAAGGATATATTCTCAAACCATTTCGACTTTCAATATTGGACAACATTTCCACATACTTATATAATAATAAGTAATTCACAAAATAATTTATTTTCAACACTTAGAAAATATTACATATACTTAAATCAGGTTTAAGTATATATTTCTTTCTTTAAGGAAAACATTCTCTTAAAACACCTTTATTTGGGTCAAAACGAATGTTGCGTAAAACATCATTACGACAACCCAAAATCCCTAGTATATGGATTCGAGAATAGGATAGATATATAAATCCCTTATACTAAACAAAACATTTACTATAACAATAGTATTATAGTCCATCATTTCCTTACTTCTCGAAAACCTCTATTTCAACAATGAATGTTGAAATCTATGGTTTTGATACTTAACACATTTTAAAACATCTTCAACCATTTAAAAGATCACTTCCAAAACATTTATTTAACTCAAAAGATTATTCACTGTCCAAAATCGTGAATACAATTCATTTACCAAATTCAATACTTCTATATATTAATTAAAGGATAATCCACTCTCCAAAATCAAGATGAAATTACTTTAATATACTTCTATATTTAACTTATCAAATTCAATTGATTTCGGATTTATAAAAACAATGTTTATAAATCCCATTTATATTTTATAAAAACTTTAATTTATAAAATCCTTTTATTTACCAATTCTATTTATATCCCATTTACATGCCAAAATCCAATTTATAAGATAATTACTTATAAATCTCTTTATTTTCAAAATTATTCCTTTTATAACTTCACCAATTATAAATCTTATTCACTCACAAAATCCATTTGTAACTGCACTTTAACACTTATAAAACTCCATTACAATTTCATCACTTTTGATTTATAAAAATTCAATTTTTAAAAATCTTATATTCATAATAAATCAAAAATCTCAATTTCAACTATTTCACAAAATAGTTAACTTCATATTTTCAAACATCATATTTCTTGTTATATATCACAAAAATCATAATTTTTACAACGTAAAAATTATCACATTTATTTAAAATAAATCCATTTACTCAACAATTCAAAATTCAATAAAATGTCTATTTTCAAAATCACTTGAAAATCCTTTTAAATTTGGAAATCATCACTTAAACAATTTTATATTACCAAAAATAGGCACAATGCTGCAACAGCATTAAATACATCAATTACAGCATCCAAAACATCATATATCACATGATAACAACATATATCACAATATTTGTAAATAAACCAATACAGGTGAGGAATCTAGTTTGATCCCTCCAACTTGTCACCTGCAACAAATATACACATTATAATATGTGTACAATGTCCCTTCGAGGCAGACGCGCATACAAAGGGTCATCCGCTCATACAGGTTACATACAGGGTCTCGTCTGCTCAAATAGGCAGGAATATATCCAAATACCAACCAATAGATATACAATATATCATATATCAGCCAAACAATCATCAATCAACATAAATAATATTTATTCTTACTTATATATAAATATCAGCGAGTCAGAAAGAGTGAGTTATACTGACATTGTGTCTAATGGCAATTGTAGTGTTTAATTCCGAATAAAATTAAACGAGCATTTAATTTTACCCAAAATTTACACTAGCTCCAATAAACTCCAAAACAACTGTAAAATGCAGTACTCGTTAATACAGACCCAATGCAGCTCAATTCATCAAAATCGGACCACGTATGAAGAAGTTATAGCATTTTGAAGTTTATACGAATTTTATTATATAAATAAATTACAAAACCTTTTTAATTTTAAACCTAGAATCAATATCGACAGCATGCTCCTGGAGATTAAGATCTGGCCATGCTTTTCCCCTTCTCCCCCTTCATTCCGAAATGCGTATGCAGCTAACCCATGGCCGCCTTTTCTTTCATGAATTATTGCGCCTCCATAGAGTATTTTGACGACAATCGAACAACACCATCGTGTCACACATGCTCCACTCCACCTTCACCTCAATCCATGACGAGCTCGGTCACCATATGACCATGAAACTCATGTGTGAATGCGTCCAATTCGTGGTCAATTTTTGGCCTTAACCTGACGAATTAGCACATCACAACCGTTGGATCGATGGATTTCATCGCGCACTACATGTTTGTAGTTGGACGTTTTGCGTAAAACTTGATGGATTTGGAGATATTAGAGTAGAATGAAAATGAGATTTCAGCCATTGAATATGAAGTGGCGGCCTGCCCTAGAAGATTAAGGGTTTGTGAGAATGAAAAAAAAAACAACGTCTTTTTATAGGAAATTTGACGACACTATTCATCCGAAAATTTTCCAAACTCCAAACGAAGCGTGCCACCTGGCGTTTATAATGTTTTACCCCTTTTTCGAACACAATGAAATATATATTGGGAGCGAATTCGATCATATTTGGAAGATAGGTTTTCAAATCGACTTATTTAAATTTAAAATTTACTTAAACAAATTTCCAAGTGTTTTAGCTTGCCCCGGACAAACTGTAAATCCAATTGACACGAAATTTGAAATATTACGATCATAAAATATTAAGGATCCAGTGAAACTGGTTTCGTCAAAATCTGAGACTGTTTGAAAAATGGCTATTTTTACATGTTAATTAAATATTAAAATAATCAATTTTCAGAAATTAACTTTTAATTCAATTTTAAAAGTTTACTATCATAATTCTAATTCAAATAGAATTTAATTCTACATTATAAATCATTTTTATTCGTATTAAATTCAAATTCCAATTATTTACACAATTTCAAATATTAAATTAACAATTTTATTATCCTATTAAATCGCTATATTCGAAATGTAATTTATTCAGCTTATAAAACTAACTTATGAATATTTAAAATCAATCAAATAGACGAATATCGAATGCCTAAAATTCTGGGTCGGTACATGTTGCAAATCTTCTCTTCTTCTTCTTCTCCACTCTCTTCTCTGATTTTGAATCATCAGAAAATAACAAAAGAGTGATTCTTGGTGGATCAAAATGGTACAAACTTTGAATCCAGTTTTGCTGTTTCATGGCTTTATTGAATCCTGAAGTCAATAATTCTAAAACACGTTTGTACCCATTGGATTGAACTATTGTCTAAAAGAATCTACATGGTAGATCCTTGAAGTCAGAAGTATAACAATCTCCTCATCATTATACTCAAATCATCGATCAAATTCCAATAATAATTTAGGTATTGGTTGAATGGTTATTGATCTCTCATGATCTTATGTTTGTCCGTATAGTTAAATGTGATGTTTTGAAAATGATTTACATGTAAAAACTATTTTAACTTTAGTTTTACATTTAAAAATGTTTATTTCCAAATTTGAAAAAAATTTAAAATGGATTTCATATGGTTTTATTACCCTTTGTGACCATATTGTGATTTTTGTTCAAAGTTAGATCTAAACTAGAATTTTTATGTTTATCATATTTGAATTTGTTGTTTATGTTTGATGGATGTTGATGAATGATATGTATATTTGGATGTATTTTTTTGATATGCTTTGCTTGTGTTTTAGTGTAGTAAGGGAAACAAGTAATTGATTTGCGCAAAACAAAGGCAAAACTTCCTAAAATGGGATGGAACTTAGAGGAGGGTTTCTGAAGGGGGTAGGAGCCTTTGATTTTTGTTGCAAGTTATTTGAAGTAGTTTGGATGCTCAAATAGATGTCAGGGCTGTTCGGAATTCTATTCGGTGGAGTTAGTTCTAATTCTAATCGGTGGTGGGGGTGCTTGGGTGAAAGTGGTAGGATTTTGGGGTGTGTTTCGAGATAAGATTAGAAAAGAACTTAAGAATCCAAAACTTCTGATTTTTGGCTAAGTATTGATGTCAGTACTGACCACTTAAGGTCGGTATTGATCACTTTTTATAGTAGCAAGATAGTGCTGGGAACATAGGAGCACGAGGAATGGAGCAAGGGAGTTCTAAGCATGAGATAAGAGAAGTGTTCGGTGAGAAAGATGCCATGTCATATTTTGGCTAAGAGTTAGAAAGTTCACACCGACCTTTTTGGTCGGTACCGACATGAATTTATGAGGCCTCTGATTATGAAATTCTAGGATGGGGAGAGTAGGTCCTCCAGGTTATGCTGAAGGTGTTTGTTTGCACTCTTGGTATTTGATGGCGATGTCATAGCACGATGAAGGATGAAAGCTTCAGTACTTCGATGATGGTAACTCGATGGTGAATGGGGTTATGTTTCGAGAATGACGGGTCGATGTTGAATGGAGTCGTGGATGATCGTCCACTAAAATGGATAATAGGAAGGGTAACCCGTAAAGGAATGTTGAATGGTTTTACATGAAAAGAAAGGAATGTGGAATGGTTCCTTGAGAATGAACGAAAACTAGATGGAGCGGGCTCGGATATGCATGCTAAGGAATTGTTGATATATATTGTTTTTTGATGTACTCGAAAGCAGAGGTATTGTAAGGATGCTTATTGGGTACTTGGAATGGCTATGCCTGTCCAATGGAATGGATCCATATACCTTAGACCGATGGAATGTGTCTAGTATCAACTTCGGGCTGTGAGAGAGTACGTTGGAAACCAAGATTTTTCCATTAGTCTCCACCAGAGGAATGCTTATACGAGTTATCATATATTCAAGGCAATGTGAGTGACAATGAGGATTGTTTGATGGATGCTGCATTTGCTTTGACTGTTCTTCTCATAGTCTGTCACTTTATAGATGTCAGGAGACATAGGTAGATGTGAATAACTAGACACTCATTGTTGTACTTAGGATGTAGTACACAGTTATGATATTTGTATAGTAACATATTGCAGGGACAAGTTAGGTATGGTTCATATGTCTATGTTCCACACTATATCGAGTTGTATAGTATTTTGAGATTTTTTATTGCTCTCACTAGAATGTTGTCTGACTTGCGGTTTTATTCTTTATTTCTTATAATCTCGGGTACTCAGGTGCTACGCTTTGGTAGTGCAGAGGATGAGCATGAGGGCTTTCTCATATTATGTATGAATACTTATGCATATTCCGCCGTGCAACATTATGGAGCCTAGGCTGTAACACTCTATAAGTTGAACATAGTTAACTAAAATGAATTAATTAAAAAAATTATTAGATCCAAAAATGAAAATTTCAAAAACTTCAGAATTTAGCAACAAAATTCGCACGTTGTATTCTTAACGATCATATGATCAACTTCTATATATCAAATTTTACGATTGAAGTTCAAACAGAAGAGTTATTATTGTTTGAAATTTTTGGATTGGAAACAGTTCAAAACCAATTACAGAAGTAAATGTTAATAACATAGCACTAAAATGGACATTAATTATAAATGGTAATTAAGGGGAACTCATTATATTATAAATAATACAATAGTGTTTGCCTTTTTTATATTATCAAAAATATCTGTATTCTTTAATGAAAGAAAAATTGTAAGTAAATAAATTAAGCGTAGAAGGAAATATATACCATTAATTTATTATTTTGGCGCTAAATTAAAACTTAAATGTTACCATAAGAATTATATGGAATTAAATTATATTAAATATAACGAACAAGGGAATAAATGATAATAAGTTAATGGTAAACTAATATTTAATCTCTAAGTAATGTTAAATTAATGTTAACGTTAATGTAAGATGGAATAAAATCAGTCGTAGAGGAAAATAACAGAAATAAAACGAACAATGTAAAAATTTAATGTATATACAAGCAACTCAACTGCTATTGGTACCGGTCGACAGCTAACGGCTGACCGATGGCTGTTATCGCGACAAGAATAAACCTAGGCCAAATAATCCGGATTTAATAAACTAAAATCTAATGGATGGTATTGATTTGTATGTCTATAAATATATGCTTAACACTTTACCTTTCTTCTTATATTTTCTGAATCAAAGAATTATAAGATAGTATATTATATATATATATATATATGTATGTATGTATGTTTATGTGTTTGTGTTACACCATAATTTTTACTTCAGTAGAAATTGCAAATATTTGAGAGGAAAATTCCTTAGCTTGCAATTCTGAGATCCACCAACCTATTTCGAACTTGAGCATAAACACAGGACCTAGCATCTAAGAGCATGCAGTCCAAGAGCATAAGTCAAAGTATTAACTTAGACCAATGTCATTATCCAACTAAGACAATGGGCTTAACCAAAGGCAGCAATTGCCAGAAGCAAAAGCATTTCATCAAGTATCAACAATCAACGGCTCAGATAGCCCAGGACGAGACCAACACTTAGGATAAACGAAAGATAACCAAGAAGCTATACATGAAGGCATCACGTCAGTAATCCGCGTTAAAATGCACTTAACTAGATGATAACAAATGTTCGAATTTAGGCCGCAAATGGCCCGCCAGATCATCAATCCAAGGAGAAGGCACTCCACCAATGGTGTTACAGCATATTGGCTCTAAATAGACGGCATCCCAAGGCACAAGGCATAAGGATATTCTGGTGGAAAAAGAACCGGTATAAAATCATACGGTACTTTCCTATATTATAGCTCTATTCAAAAACTCAATTATAGCGGAAACGTCTGTATTCAATGTAATAAGCCTCTCGCTATATAAAAGTGACTAAATAAGGAAAGGACAGTGGATATAAGGAACCTTGACCCAAACCACTATAAAAGCCTCGATGTTATTTACTTTCTACACTTTACCTTCTTTGCATGTGCTATTGTTACTCTACTGTTCAACATCTCATACTCGAAGCTTGATCACATCACATCTTAGTAACCATTTTGCCAAATGCAATGTTCCATTCAGCTTTTGGAGATATAGCTTTGGATCTCGGAGTATTGGTGTAGACTAAAATTTACACTATCAATTTTGGCGCCAGAAGGAGGGCCTGAACCTTGTTTCCTCTTGAAAATCTAACGAAACATTCCAGTGAATTATGTCCAGTTCCAAAAATAAAGAAGCCTTCTTGGAATTAACCCTCGATCTCCCCATCCAGCTCATTAAAGAAGATAATGATGAGCGTCCTGCTACCTTCATCTCGAAAAAAGACCAGGACCAGGAGCATGATCCTACCAATGAACTTCAAGATCTCCATATCAGACGGATTTTGGAGTATCTTAAAAAGTCTCTCCAAGAGTCTTCTCAACTCCATGGAATGGTTAAGGGTATGGCAAATAAAATTAAGGACTTGAGTATTGTAATGATAATGGTCCATCTTGTCTTACAAAAAAAAGCTTTCCCCATTACCTCTACTCCCCACTCTCAAAAGAAGATTAAACAGAACCAAGTCCCTACTCCGCTCAACCAAAGTTTGTCTCACATCTTTCTAGAAACTCGTGGAGAGCTCTCTTACCCAAACTTCTCCCATCCACTTGTGAAGATCTGAAAGGAAGAAACTCTTGTGTCCACCATCAAGTGAATGGGCATAAGATAGACGAATGCCAACGACTTTCTCAGGCCATGGAAAACTTCATATAGAAAGGGAGATTGACTGAATTTCTTAAATGATTAGTTTAATATCCTATTTTTATAAATATCAAACTTTTCTTTCATGTTTTAGGAGAAATTCATGTCATGTAGACCTATTCAACCAAGTGTATGTGTGTGTGTCTATATATATGTACATATTCTCCTTCAGAGATGAAGAGTACTATATGGATCTCTACATTTAAAGGAGTCTCTTATCTATTCGAAATGCTTCTTTCAAGTTTAACTCCTTTCTTTCTCAGTAGATATAATTTAATCTTGGTACACACAAAATTCTATCTAGTATATATATCTTTTAGTTAATTTTCATTTATCATGTCTACATTTACGGTCTAAGGGTCGAAATTCTTTTATTGTTCATATAAGGTCAATAAAGAGTTTTACTTTTCCCAAAAGAAGAAAGGGTAAAAGTCCCTACAACAAATCTCTTTCTCATGCTCAAATCTAGCAAATTTTTCTACCGTATAATAAGTTTTACCAATTATATGATTTTAAAAGTCTTTTAAAAAATATCCCAGAAGCACTTTTTCAAAGAATTCATATTTCCCATTACTAAGTTATAACCAGCATTCCATTTGACCAATAACTTAAAATAGTTTTTAATCGCCTACACCCGCCAAATGTGGTTGTAGATGGCCGATACCCGCCAAATGTGGTTGTAGATGACCGATGCCTGCCAAAAAGTGGTTACTGGTTTAGACCTAACCATAAGTTATATACCTCACTATAAGAGCATCCCACCAATGATGCACTACAAAGTTTAAGGTCATATATTCTGGTTTAAAAGACATCAAAAAGTAGAATGCAAGCTAAAAGTGAGCCATGGTCAAATATAAACATGCACTGGGTAGATTCCTAATTAGATTAGAATATTTGGTAGATTTCCAATGGTAGTGAGTCATGTTCAAATAGTACCACGACTGGATAGATTCCCATTTGGATTAGAATATTGAGTAGATACCCAATTATAGTGAGCCATTGTCAAATAGTACCATGCACTGGGCAGATTCGCCGTTAGATTATAATATTGGGTAGATTCCCGATAATACCGAGCCATGATCAGATAGTACCATGCACTAGATAGATTCCCAACTAGATTAGAATAATGGGTAGAATCTCAATAATAATGAGCCATGGTCAAATATTAGCATACACTGGGTAGATTTTGAATTAAATTAGTGGGCAGATTCCCAATAATAGTGAGCCATGGTCAAATAGTACCATACACTGAGTAGATTTCTAGTTAGATTAGATTGTTGGGAAAATTCCCAATGTTAGTGAGCCATGGGCGAGAAGTGCCATGCATGAGGTAGATTCCAAGTTAGATTAGAATGTTGGATTAATTCCTAACGATAGTGAGCCATGGACGAGAAATGACATGCATTTGGTAGATTCACCATTAGATTAGAGTATTAGGTAGATTCTCAATAATAGCAAGTCATGGTCAAGAAGTATTACGTATAAGTTCGAAATTGAATGGATTAGAGCCTTAGGAAGAGAGCTCCCAAGGAAGAATGAGCATTGGGTGAGAATCCTAATAAGGGCCATAAGGACGACTTTAAACCAATAAGAATGGACACCAAAGATATCGATACGAGTAGCACCAGTGGGGAGAAGTACCCTGAGATAGAATTAAAAGAGCAAACAAGACGGTTCGAGTTTAAAGAATAAGTCAATCGAAAGGACAAAATGTACTCAATATTATAGAGATATTATCCAAGTGATATTTATACATTCGGGATGTAGAAGAAAAGAAAATAGGAGGGGGAAACATCTCATAAGCTTTCATATATATATATATATATATATACACACACACACACACACACACACACACACACACACACTTACTATTAATAATGTAAATTCAAACCGCTAATTTCAACTGTATTCTCCAACTCTGATTATTGATCATTAACTACATATCTATTATCGATTATCGACTAAAGATAGTTCATTCAACTGTGGAAATTTCAAATTATCAACTACCGTCTTCTCATTTTCGACTGTCGAAGATCAAGGTTATTTTTGGTAAGTCTTCTTTGATTTTCATTTATTCATTGATTTTCAAGGTTGATTTTGATTCCTAATCTGTCGATATTGATTAATAACTTTTGGCTTTTTTAATTTCATTTGGATTTATCTTCTTGGATAGCTTTTGTTGTTTTATTCCATTATGTAAGTTGATTTGTTCATCTACATATAATATATTGTTGAAATGATTATGTTTTGAATTTTGTTAGCATATTACCCAAAAAAATGTACGGTGGTAAACATTTGAATTTGAGCTTGATATTTTTTGTATCAAATAACATGGTAGCTTGACTAGCTTAGCTATGTCATTTAGATCGTAAAAATCTGTCAAGTTACTTAGTTGAGATGAGAATAAATTATCTGGCCGATGTATATATGAGGCAATACTATATCGTAATGATCTTTTAATAAACTTACTGTTACTCATTTGGAATCATAACTAAAACTTATTCTTTGCCTTTACTGAACATGTTCTTTTGTTTCATCACTTCAAATATGGCTTTGTTAACTGAAGTGTTCTTTAGTTGTTATTCTTTTGAATGTGTGATTGTTCAAAGTTAGCCACTTATTGTTTATTATTTACTAAAATGAAAATAAACTTTTCTATTATTTACCGAACAGTTTAAAGAACTAATTTCAATTTCCCTTGATATGTGGGGAGACTTTTATAAAATACAATGAAATCTTTGAACATAATTCACTCGTAACGGACTCAGTTACATTAGTATATATAGTACTTCATACGAGTTCGATAATTTCCCTAATTGATTATATGGTGTAGGTTATATCTAAAATGCAGAAGAGTTTCTCAAATGGCCTTTCAAGAGAGGTCAACATGGAAACACAAAATTATCGGCAAGAATATTCATTTAATTATCCAAATAAATATGTAAAGAAATCATAGAAGGTTATACACATTGAATCGTTACTTATGCATGGTACATTCTTAAAATTTATTTGACGCACTTTCTTCCTTTTGAACCTAAATGTCTTTTTTTCCAAGTACTTTCGGTTCCAAAAGAAATTTTCTATAATGCCAAGTGATTATGATTAGGATAGTAATTAAATGACTTATTTAAAGGTTATTGTTAATTGGCTTCTACCTTTAGAAACTGAGAAATATATTTATTTTTATTTTTGTCTAAAGATGGCAGGTGTATAATTTACCTTTGAATGCATAATTTTAGCTAACAATAAGATGAGACATAATAAATGAAAAGAACATTGTTGCTTGATCATTATTTAGGTAGTCTAACTAACTTCTTCTCTTCTTTCATAAAAGATGATTTTTGAATAGTATAAATTTTAAGAAATAGTCTATGTGAATTTCTTAACAGTACTACACAGTTAATAGTAAACTTGATTTATACATAAGTAAAATCTATTAATTATTGCAAACATAATTATTTATAAGCTCAAAGAACAAAATTGAAAATTTGAAACTCATAATCATTTGCTTGAAATACTTATGTGATTCCATTTGTTTACATTATTTTTAGGACAGTTATGATACATAATCAAAACACAAATTTGAGTGTCATCGTTCATCTCCATGGTATGTGGTAATGCTACACAACCATATAGCTGAATTTATGCATGCACATTGTGATTAGAAGCATGTCCAATAGACGTGCATATATACTAGTGTGTGTATATATATGTATATGTATAACCCAAGTTTCGGCCTCCTTCACGTTCCTCTCCAAGAGAGATATGAAGTGCTCCTCTATTCTTTCATATGTCTTAGATGTCGATTCCTTCTTAAATTTCCTGAATGACATTCTTCGACCATCCCTGAAACAAATGAAAATGTTTGATGCAATGGGAACTGGAACCGAGGGTGAACTCCTCTCAGATTGGGAATGTCCGGAACGAGACTTGGAAGAGACAATAGTAGTCCTATGAGAAGAAGGAAGTCCCATTGCGGCATAACCTCTACTTCTGCCTCTTCCATGATTCGAAGGGGCTGCAACCGTGACTTTATTGGTATACCTATTTTCTGTCTCAAGTTCTTGCAGTTTGATTGCTAAAAGCTCTTGGTGGGCTTCATCCAATTGCTGCTTAAGGTAGCCGTAGATTCCCACAATCACGACTATTGATTCTGAAACCTGATAGTAACTATCACTGCCTCCAGGATGGAAGACTTCTTTTTGGATAGTTCCTTGAGAGTTTGTTTCAAGGATTCATTGTCCTTCAAAACGGTATGGATGTTGGTATCAAGAACAGGACCGTATCTCGTCAATTCGGCTCTTATCATTAAGACTCCATTGCACGGAAGCACAATCCTTTTCTAATCTTAAACAATTGGGACATGATTGCCACTAAAAAGAGATTCAAATTAAAACCAGAAAAGATAGGTCACCATAAAGTAAATTTTATCCCATTCCATAGGAAACTAATACAGATAATAAAAAAAGGGTACAGAATTCATGGTCCTCTGAGATAGGCAAATTTCTTCTTAGTAACTAAAATGATCTTAATGCCTCTACTCTTAGGATCAGCAAGGGACCTCGAGGGTCTGGTCATATTGGAAAAGGTTATGTCCTTCCCTAAACATGTTACATCCTTCCCTAAACATCCCTTCGGTATAGAGAGTTCCGAGGGAGAAGAGCCTTCCAGGGCCGTCTAAGACTAGCTTCCAGAATACATCGAGGAACGTATTTCAAAACACATTCACTTTCATCAGTCATCCCTTTAGTAATAGCTAAAGGAGATGGAGTTACACTCCGGTAACCCAAAAGGGCCTCTTGGGTTATATATAGGCTTGGATCAAAGAATCTTTTGAGGAAAGATAGCCTTTTTCTCTTAACCCATGGGTCTCCTAGATGTAGCTTAGAATGTCGAGAAAACTCTTAGAAAACCTCATCGGTTGTCAAAAGACAAGATTTAGTTTACTCCTTTGATCCAAGATTTGGTTAGTTAACCTAGTATCTCTATGCCTAAGAGACTTAACTGATTTGGCATAGGTTTTGCCATGTGTTTCCTATACCTCCTCAATCTTATTGGATAAGTTTACATTTCTTAGTATAATGGATTTTAGTTGTGTTTTAAGGGTGCCTATGGTTGCTAACAACCTCGAGTTTCTGGTTTGGCTATCTTCCATTGTACTTCATAATGAGAAGTGAAATTCAACTTTTTCTATTTAAACACGGTTAAAGGAATGAATAGTTCAGATTAAACATGACGAAGGCAGTAAGGAAAAAATTCATTGTAAACCCCACACCAAACAGAAATACAACCAAAGTTGACAGTCACTACAAGCGAAAGCGTAAAAGTGTAGCAAAATTATTACAAACCAAAATTTAAACATCGTCAACTGGAGATTTCTAAGATTCAAAATAATGGTGTACCTCTCATCTACCCTCATCCTCCTCTACCAGTATTGAGTGCCCAACATTATCGAAGCTCGCACTTTCTATTCTTCTGGGAAAATCTCTCCTCAACCTTCTTGCTATTTGAATTGGGATTAAAGACCATAGAGAGTATCATGCCTTTGTCTCAATTATACTCATAAGCACTGTAAAGGATTTCGAAGGCTTCGGTAGCAGCCATCTTTTCAGCCTCTTCCCTAGTAATTAAGCCCAAGACTTCCTCCTCAGCCTTTGCAAGTTCATCCCCAGCATTTCGATGCATGGCCTCCAAGCCTTTTAAAGCTTTCTCTAAGTCGGCAATTTTTATCTTAAAACCTTTAAATCCAGAAGGCTCTTTTCCTTTTCGACCTATGCATCCTTTTTAAACTTAGAAAATACTTCCCTAAAGCCTTGGCCATCTTCTCCTCCCCCTCCATTTTTTGGAACCTTCAGTGCAGGACCGAGAAGTCAGCTAAAACCTAGAGGAAGAAGGTTTGAATGAAAACCAAAAGCGATAAATACTTCAAAAAAAACCATATCCCGAGTTGATCCTCCATCTCCAGACTCATCATCCCCTTAAAACTGCCCATGTCATCAACTAACTACACTCAGGAGTTCCCCACCATCTTAGACAAATGGGCGTCAATAGCGGAGCGTATTACCTTGACCACCTAGTTCGCCTGATTTTTCAGAGCATGAGTTAAAGCAAGGGCATCTGTGGCAAGTGTGGCTATGGAAGGAAGGATACTCTTATTTTTCTTATTTTTGTTTGTTTTGGACGAATCCTTCAAAGCTGGCTTCGGTCAAATAGAAGCATAAGAAGATATTTTGTTTGGTAGAAACCCAACTATTCAAGCATACCATTAGAAGCCACCACCACATAAAAGATACAATAGGTTAGATAAGTAAGGTTGAATTTCACGAATGCCATGTCCTAGAATACTTGTTGTAATATATCTAAAACTAAGGTCTACCTTGGGAGTAGAATTCGGTCTTTTAGTTTCTGTATTTTTATGATAAGAGCAAGTGAACTCTTCAGAATCACACAGACCAACTATATCTGAGGAAATAATTTCAAGCAAAGGGAGATCGCATCCAAAATATTTAGAAGAAGATGATAGGATCCTACAGGCCTTGAGATCGGTCTTTATAAGAACTATATGCCTAAGTCTTTCTCCCGCAGGAATTCTCATCACTTCATCATACCTAGCATCATACAAATCCTTAAGGGTTAGGGTCTTATCCCTCTCGAGTTTAACTAAGGAGGTAAAAAGAAAAAAGATGTTAAAGAATGGTTCAACAAAAATTTAGAAGCAAGAGTATTTTAGAAGAGAAGGGTTTGAAAATTTACAAGCCTCCAGTAGTTCGATAATGATTCAGGGATCATTTGCTCTAACATAAAACTAATAAGTACCTGTTTACTTTAGTGAGTGGTTTGATGAAGAGCATTTCCTCCCAGAATCAAAGAAAATAAAGTGGAAGTAATGATTTGTTGGGTGACTTATGTACATCGTACAAGTAGTAAATCTCGAAAGAAGTCATGTTGTAATACCCCTTCTTCCGTTATAAGATCACCAAAGCGGATAGGGTACTATATGAGATGATCCCGAATTAAATCGGGTGAAGTCCATAAAATATGAGGATGTCAACAAACAAAGGGGAAAGAGGTAGCGATATTCCTTTTGCCATGTTCTCTAATGTCCAAGTGAAGAATCCATTAGGGGGTTCACTCCAGTCATTATCCAAATTTTGAACCCTAACCTCAACTCCCTCAACCCCATAACTCTCAACCCAGTTCTATAGCTCCTTTTGATCGGTTATTGGCTAATTCATTGATTGGTTTAGAGAAGATAAAGGTTAATCTAACCATTCAATTAGTATTCTAAAACCTCTATTAGGAAGGTCTAAAGGTTTTTTTTGGACTAAAATTTGTGATCCTCTACCAGACAGGAGAGCACACATGCACATATATATAACAACAATAGTAAAGGAACTGCCAATAAGCCTGGAAGGTAGCAAAAGAACCCCCCATACAAAAAACAAAAAACAAACCTTCCCAAACTCCTAAGAAATCGAACACCAATCCTAAAGAGACATACACCATCTAGATACTAAGACCAATAGCGACACCAAAAGAGCAGCAGCCATCTGAAAAACTTCTGTAACCGCAACCTCAATAGCTAAGCTGAAACATCATAATAAACATCATTTACACAAACCCTAGACTATCTCCAAAACGACAAAAATCACAATAGATCCCCCAATAACTCGACAATCGTCAATCAAAAGATTTAAAACATTTACGATTTAAAAGAGGACTTCTCCTAATATTAACAACCGAATATCTCATTTTATTTCTTTTGTTCAATTTGGCTTCGCAAATTAGTACTCTAGCATGGGAAGGAGAATGAGGAAATTTACCTAAAGCCGCAAGAAAACAACACATGAGAAATCTGAAACCCCCAGTCCAATAATAGACAGCATGATCAGATTGCTGCAAATTGGGACACTCCAAATCTCCCACCTCATTGCTAACAATAAAATTTCTCTCCAAACCACTTGCATCTAGAATAATAGAAAATAAACCCTATGACTCGTTCACTACTCTAAAATTAACAGGCTCAATCACTTCTTCAACAACATTATTAAAATGAACATTAAACTCCAATGAATATTCCAATCCACTGACCAGCGATGGAATACCAAGCTTAAGTCCAAAAACATCCGTAGGAATAACAAATTGAGGCTCCAACATACAAGAGAAATCAAAATTAAAACTCCCAATAGTTTCAGGAAACATGAGACCATCCTTGCACAGAACTGTTTCCTATTTCTTCTCCTCAGGTGAACTATATCGAATAGTAGAAAAAACAATAACCTCTCTAGATTCTGAAACTGATACAACAACTCACAAGTCTTCATTCAAAACTTTATCACTGGATATCTCCATATTTTGTGAACCAGTTGCACTATGTGACGCAATAAACTTGCTTGCATATTTAGATATGGCAGACTTGATAAAACCAACAGATCTAACCAACTTTTTTCCACATTATTTCTTAGTGACTTACCTGAAGAATCAAACAACTCATCAACATCGATAAAGGGTCCACCCTCCTCTTCATTCCCACAAAAACTAATTGATTTAGATGAACAAAAACCCTTTAAACAAGATTCACCACAAAGGTACTCATTTGAACCGCAACCTTTTACCTTAACATAATCTAAAGAATGAAGCTCACCATCAGTTGCAAGATTACATTGATGAAAACAAACAACTACCACATTATCCCAATCATCAACAACGTCAAATTGATCTTCACCAGCCTCAGCACAAAAACTAGTAATAGGAACAAAATCATCTAAATAATCACAACCCGCGGAACAAAAACTTCCAACAGAATTTATTGTAATGTCAACGTTATCCATGTTAGATGAAATCGAAACATCTGACTTGGAAACATCACCAAAATCACTATCCACCAATTCATGGTTATGAGAATAACAATCACTAACACCAGGATCAAATAGAAACATGTCAGCATGAATATCTATATTCGAGTCAAACACATATAACTTCTCAATATCCATCCATTGCAATTCCACCAAATCATGAACAACATTATTACTTTTCGAAAAATCTTTGGCTTGAAACCCATTGCAATTATCATAGTTCGAAAATTTACCAATGTTGTCGGCAGTCAAGCAATCAAAGTGCCAAAAAACTTTGTAGAATAGATAGGAACCTTCCTCCATATTTCCTACACAACTATCTAAGAACAAGCCCCTTAATCTCAAGAAATCAAGAATAAAAAAATAATGGTGATCTTGAATACTCATAGGCTTCGAGTAAATAGAATCGAAAAAAGGAAAGACAGGTTCTGCATTAGGAATAGGGTTGAAATTCAAGGAGCACGAAGATCTCTTGTGACCTACCACTCCATATTCAAACACAACGAATTGAGTTAGAACAGTCTTTGATCTTGTGATTTTTATCTCCACATTGATAACAACAAAAACCTCTTTTCCATTTAAAATTATGAGCTTTTCGGAATTGGATTTGAGAAAACCTATCTGTTATATTAAACGAAAAAGCTTTAAGACCAGGATTCACATGACATTGTGATGAAGATGGGTATCTTAATTCTGGGTGAAAAGCGAAAGAACATGAGAATCACTCACCATTTTCTTGAGGTCAATAGTTTGAGTGCATTCTTACTGTTGAAAGGCCTAAAAGTTTTATAATTCAAAAGAGGAATTAGGCCTAAGAATGGATCTTACAGTCCAAGTTTAAAATTCAGAATTTCCTAAATAACTGACTCAACAACATAGTGATTCGACCTAGATTAATGAAATACTTGATTTGGAAACAAACCCTTAATCTACAAACCATAACCATTATGGTTCGACTAATCAAATAATATCCCAAATCGAACACTGTTATCATGACAACAACCCAAATCGGATTTCTCAAAATTTTGAAACAGGAAAAGATTCGCAAATAACTGACAATGATAAAAAAATGTTCACAGAATCATGGGAACAATCGAGGACATACTCTTTGAATTGAGAATCTGTAGTAACTTGCAAAAATTTCCAAGCTTCAATGGCGAATACAGTTACTAATAGTGGAGTAAGTAGAAAGAAGGAAACAAAAACGGTTTATTCAAATTTTGAAAACAATGGTGAGGATTATCAAATCAGTACGATCAAAACAGTAGAGTAAGTGTGGCAGTATCAGAATACAAATCATCGCAGAATAAAGGAAAAGGAGGCACTTTTCTAGAGAAATCAATAGAATCATAACATTTCTCATAAGTATTAAATGAGGGATCGGGACCCATCCTTTCTGAATCAAATCTCAGTTTCTCTGCTTCACAAGTCTAATGGAGCAAGTATGTCCTCGACCTTACGGTCTAATCTAATCTTTCCCTTTCGCCGCAAAGTAATTTTGTTTACCCCTTAGCCAAGAAACTAAGTGGAAGTCGTAGTTTCAAATACTAGGAACTCATGATCCTAATCAGATTTTGCCTTTCGGCACTGAAGTAATTTCTCGTGCAACTTACCCTAGATGGCTTGTGCAACTTACCCTAGATGGCTTCAAATATCAAGCATAGTTTCAAACACTTTGACCTCATAGTCCCGAATCAGATTTTTCCTTTTGGCACTGAAGTAATTTCGCTTACCACTTAGCCTAGATGGCTTCACATGGCAAGTATAGTTTTGAACACTTTGACTCACGGTCCTAAATAAGATTTTTCTTTTCGACACCGAAATAATTTCACTTATCGCTTGTCTAGATGCCTTTAAGCAACAAGCATGATATTCCCTCTCAGTGCTCAAATAATTTTGCCTTCCAACCTAATATAAAATTAAAATTCAAGCAAAACTGCCCAGTTTTCTCATAATAATGTGCAAATATAGGGATTATACTGCCATTAATAGTTTTCAAACACGATTACTATGTAAGACTGGATTTATGTGATTAAAGCATGGTATCAAAGTATTTTCACTTCAAGACATTAATTTCAATTTCCAAAAGCCTCTAAACGAGGTTAGATTTCAAATTACTTTCAAAACCCTCAAAATAAAGTTAGATCATAATATGTTGTCTAGGTAAGACAATGCTTTTGAAAGTTCTTAAAATAGCACTTTTCCTAAAAGATCAGAATCAACTTCATGAATGGAACGGACTAAACAAGCCAAGTATTAAGCCCAATATGATACCATTCTTTCCGAAGTCCACCTCATATCAACCATATAAGGTGAATTTTGGAGGGGGGATGTGTTACACTATAATTTTTACTCAGTACAAATCACAAACATATAAGAGGAAATATCCTTGGCTTGTAATTTCCTAACCCATTGATTGATTTCGAATGAGAGCTTAAGCACTAGACCTAGCATCTAAGAGACGTAGTCCAAGAGCACAAGTCAAAGTGTCAACAGAAACTAAGGTCATTTTCCAGCTAAGACAAGGAGCTTAACCGAGGGCAGCAGTTGTTGGAACCAAAATCATTTCAACAAGTACCGACAATCAATGGCTTAGATATCCCAGGACAAAGCCAACGGTTAGGATAAATGAAAGACAACCAAGAAGCTATGTAAATAAAAGCATCATGTTAGAAATCCGCGTTAAAATGAACTTAACCACATGATAAAAAGCATTCAAATCTAGGTCACACATGGCCAGCCAGGCCATCAATCCAAGGAGAAGGCATTGCACCAACGGCGTTAAAACATATTGGCTATAAATAGGCGGTAATCCCAAGGAACAAGGATCTTATAGCAAAAAAAGAACTCACATAAAATCATATGGTACTTTTCTATATTAAAGCTCTATTCAAAAACTCATTAACAGTGGAAATGCCTAGATTATGTAATAAGCCTCTGGGCAATACAAGGGTGACTAAATAAGGAAAGGACAGTGGTGTTTGGATTTTCGTCTAGAACCACTATAAAATTCTCGGTGTTATTTACTTTTTTCGCTTTACCTTCTCTGCATGTGCTATTGTTACTCTATTCTTTGACATTTCATACTCTAGGCTCGATTACATCACGTCTCGATAACCTCTTTGTCGGGTCTAATATTCCATTCAGCTTTTGGAGATATACCTTCGGATCTCGAAATATTGGTGTAGAGTGAAATTTACATTAACAACCTGGAAAATAAAAGAGAAGAAGAATGAGAGGTGAATAAATTCTACGAAGAAGAGGTAGGCTAAATCTAAAACCTTACAACTATGTTTAATTCAATCTCTTACCGGATCTATAATTCTAATAAATATATATGCTTTAATACATATTTTTGTAGAATGAAAAGGGAGTTAAATAGGAAGAATGGATTTGGATATAGAGATTTGGAAGCTTGGAGGTGAGTGAGAAATTATATTTTTTTTGTATACATTGTTAGATTTATATCGTTATAAATCTATTCCTTGCATGCCTGAATATAATTTTAGACCGTAAGCTTAAATATATACATGTAATGAATCTAAAAAACATGCCTATATATTATGCGAATTATTAAATTTGATTGATATAATGCACGTACCTGAATCTGGAAAGTAAGGGTGAAAATAGTTCCTAAATTAATGAGATTGTATAGTAATTACAGGTTTGTTGGTTAAATGGTATATGCTAGTAAACATGAATTAAAAGTTATTATGATATGAAATATGGTTTAAGTAGTATTTTAATTCTTTGGAATGAAGTGTTTTTGTTGCAATAGAAATTTCTATAAATTATCCAATTTTATAAATATGAATAAAAGTGCAACATTTGAAATAAAGAGGAATATGCCTAAAAGAAAGAGTTGTATAAAATATGGATGTTTACCATATTTTGGTCCTTCTATTTCAATAAAACTAGAAAATATAATTCCTTGTAATTTCAAATGTAACACAAATCCTCTTTTAGATAATTTACGGAAAGTTACACCGTTAACGTTTCCTTTTAGGAAGATGTAATTCCAATGCATTAAATTTTAGAAATCCCCACGTATAAACCAAACTGTTGTAAGTAGAGGTGATAAAAAAATTCAAGCATATATCTAATATATGCGATAAGTTAGAAAGTAACAATAAATGATGAAATGTATGTAAAGCAACAAAATGAGTGATTAAGAAAACTACAGTAGTCAAAGAAGGATAGTTATAGTTAAAAGGGACTGTAAGCTATATTTAATAGTGTCAAGCGGAAGTTAAGTAGTAAAAGATACTTAATTTATTAAATTAGAAGTAAGTGGTAAATGATAGCAAATGACGGTAATGAAACAAGAAGCAAGCTGTGTAAAAACAAATAAACATTAACAGCTGAACATAAGAGGCATAGTGAATATATATATAGCCTCAAGTATGTATTTATGGCGGGTCTGAATAGTCCATCTAGTTAATAACTTTGATTAGTTAAAAATGACTTAGTAATTGATAGGTTCAAATGCGCAGTCAGTAGTGTTACACAATGGCAGTATGCCGACAGCAAGGGGCTACCGGTAGTTGTGTATACGTTATACCGACGTGGGACATATCCAACTATAAGATCCGTAGGGTTATACGTTCATGTATAGGTGAAGGGAATATACTAAAGTAGGATGGTTTGCCCCGATCAAAGTGTCAAAGGGCCAAATAAAGTCTTCTTGAACCTTTTAATGGTTATGTATTAAGTAACCAAGTGGGCATTTCCTTAATTGCATTAGGAAATCTAAGTAGGACAGTGAGCATAAGCTTGGCCCTATGTCAGTAAGGTTAGTACCAAATATGTAAGGAATAGGGGCTGTACACATATGTTAAGATCATCATCGGTCATGAAGTGGTCTGCGGAAAAATGATGCCTAAATGGGCTATACCTCCTAGCGGCGCAGATTATGTTTAGCACATGCACCACCTCACAATTATTTGTTAGTTAGTTTATTGTTAGAAAGTAAGGCTAGATAACCCTTAATGGAGGTCTTTCAAACAAGTAGAATATCCTGTGGAGCTGAGTCCATGATATAAAGCAGGTAAATAAGTATTCTAGACGAGATAAAATGCGGCTAAAAATTTGAAATGCCATTATTAAGCACTGTAGGAGTTTCTTGGTATGCACGGCGATGAGGACATGTTATTGCATGGACGATAGATCCTAATGAGGTGTAGGGTTATAGATACTAGCGAGGAAAGTATCATGGTCCAAAAAGGGGACTGTATTACTTATATATACACCTATATATTTACTTATGTAGTTATTGTATACATCGAGTAGGTGGGGCGTATCATATGCATATTTTAAGTCAAGACGACTAAGTTAAAAAGTAGACATAACATGCAATGGAAAGTAATCGGCATAAACAAGTGTTATGTATAAAGTATGTGATTTACCAGTCATCAAAACATTATTCTAATCCCCTCATCTTTACAACCCAGATGATAAATTTAAAGGAATAGACACTGATACAAGGCAGAAACAGTAGAAGGTTAGATTTTCTTATGCATGCTAGATATTGACAAGGGTACTATATACCAGAGATATCAATCTTGATCAGTAATTATATATTTTATTACATTTTATACTTATGTTGTTAATTCTTATCTATAGTGCTCTGATATACGTTTGTTATTTACAGGATACCAACACCAACGATCTATATCCTAAGGAGCTTAGGTTTTGATTCAACAAAAATTCAGGTGCAAATTGTTACATAGACAGTATTCGTCTATTACATATATTAGAGAATTTAAGTTTTTATCAGTTGTATAAACTCCATCATCATTTTGTATAACTTTGTGAACATGTGTACTCTGATATTGTGGTTCATTTTAGTTATTACTATCTCATCTGTTTTATATCCATTATGTATTATTGTATTTCATATGCTATAATATATATGATAGGTTCTGCAGTGTTTTATTTCTTTTAAAACCTTACAATCATCCTACATTAGTCGGGCATCGTAGTAGTGCACTAACTTGTTATATAGGATGCAGGAAGTGTAGGGCGGCCGTCACTTTTGCTGTTCGAGCTTAGGTTAAGCAATTTGAGCTAGGTTAACTTGCTAAAGTCTGAGTTGGTATCGTCATCTAGTAGAGATAGGGAAGAAGTTATCATCATAGGTTAGATTGAGAGAGAGTGTATGTGTGTGTACAAGAAAGAGCGTATTTGTTGTGTATTTTGGTTTTCAAAACTATATAGTCTTTTGTGTGTGTGTGTGTGTAGTATATACGTCACCTGCACATACTAGTAACATTGATGTGGTTTTCATTATGAGAGACTAGTTATTCTTGTTATAGATAAAGAATGAGCCAACATACGAGAAACTTTCTAGGAACTCTGCCTCTATAGTTGAAGAAGAAGGAGCAAGTTCAGGAGCTGCTAACTATAACTAGCATGCAATGTTCAACGTGATTATAGCGAACATGCTGCAAAATGCCCAATCAGGTTCTCCTAATGTTCATATTGGTTGTGATGCTCAAGTACAGGACCCTAGAGTTGATTTTTCTAAGATAAGTTGGATTTTTCCAGTCTTGGTGGCAAACCATTCGAATGGAATCAACAATGGATGTAAGATTTGGCTGGACAATTGTGAAAGGATAAGTTTATTCGGACCAGTTCAAAACCCAATTCGAGAAAAAATCATTTTGACATCCCATAAGGTAGTGCTATTCAGGAAATTTGCTGATTTGAAGTAGGAAGAAATTTTTGCCTCTGAGTATGTTGTTGAGTTGATGCCTTGCCGAAATATAAGATGTCTTTCATCAACACTCTGCCGAAGAAGAATGAGAATTTTCTTATGGGTATGGATGACTACTTAGGGGCGAATTTAGTGAGTCACATCAACGAGCCATTTGAGAGACTCATCGAGAAAGCTCTTCACCAAGAGAGTTTGTATATCCATTCCTCTCTTGTTGTTTCACTCCCTTTCTTTCCATTTCTAATGAAGACTTGCTTAATCGATAAAGCAAGATGGAGATGAGTGGTAGGAGAGTAACATTGCGAGGAGCAAGTGAAAAGAGAGAGGGTCGAGAGTACTCGAACTAATGGCCAAGGAAAAGAGGATCCAAATGTTGGATTTGGGTGGGAGTAACGGTTCAGTGAGATGTGTGATAATATGTTAAAAGTGTGTTGTCAATTATGACTAAGTTATGGTAATGCAAGGTCAGTCAAAAGCATATGTATTCTACCTAGCTAATTTGGCTACCAACAGTGTGACTTTGGAGCTGATATGAGATATCGTCTTTAATAAATACCCATGGAAGACGTGAGGTTAGTCCCAAATTCAATAGGATCGACCTGCCCAGCTAATTTGGCTACCAATACATACGAATAGTCGGCCTAATGTAAGACGTCACAGTTGGATTATGTGTCATGGTACGAAGGACCTGCTTCAGGGTTGAAGGTATTAAGTGGCTGATTGATGGCCCATCTCTTCCCTATGTAGGAAGTATTAAATGGTCAGGGTTAGCTGTTAGGAACGATAGAGGATATCTCGGGGAGAGTCTGCTTCGGGTGTGAGGATTAAGTAGCTGTTATGGGGTCTACCTCTTCCGTTAAAAGAAATATTAAGTGCCTAAAGAGATTGTATGCAATGTCTGCTAGATAGTACTAGAGAGAAGTCTGGCATGGGATAGGTATTAAATGATGGGAACCACCCTTAAATGAGGTATTAAATGGTCAGAGTTTGCCCTATCATATTGAACAGTTATTAAGTGGATTGGGTGCTATCTCTTGCACTGCTAGGACGTTAATGGCGATAAATATGGGTTAGTGGATTGAAGAGTAATGGTTATGAAATTGGATTAGGAAAGCCTTAGGTCTTATAATTGGAGGACTTACAATATAGTTAGCATACATATGATATATTCTTATTTAAACTATACTATAGGAGTACTATTATAGAAAGGCTCAAGATTTTTGTTTACCGGACATTGTTGTTTGACTCCCTGTTCATTACAACACAGGTTGGAGATGATGATGTATATTTTCGAAGATGGTGGAGGAAACGTAGACCTATGACAGTTATTTAGCTATCTATGTTATTTTTATATTTCTGATGTATCCAGTTAGGACATGATGTATTTTAAAATATCATACCATGAATATTTGGCATTGTTATGTGGGATTATGTTTGTTTTTGAAACCTGAATTTTTAGATAATTAGATACTATTTTGCTATTATATTTTATTCTTCCACTATGAGATTCTGAATGTATAGATAGATAGATCTTATTAATCCTTAAATCGATTTTACCAACCAACGGCCAACTCTGAAATGAGTCTAAGGTTAGATGGGCCTTTTTTGGGTCTAAAATTAGGCCTGTTCGGGTTGTTACATTTGGTATCAAAGCCATTTTACCCGATCAACGAGGTTAAGTATACATATGAGTGGCGTACTTGTTACTTTTGAAAATATTTTTTAAAAACCTTGCTATATATATATATACACACTTATTTTGAACATGCACCTAACTCTATAAATTCCAAATATAAAATTAGTTGCAACCATATTCTAAAAGGATGGATGAGGCGACTATGAGTTTCAAAAAAATAAAATTATGAAATGCAGGCTATGTAAATGATGAAATGTATGTAAAGTAACGAAATGAGCAATTAAAAAAATTACAGTAGTCATAGAAGGATAGTAATAGTTAAAAGGGACAGCAAGTTATATTTAATAGTGTCAAGCAAAAGTTAAGCGGTAAAAGAAACTTAATTTATTAAAAATAGAAGTATGCGGTAAATGACAGCAAACGATGTTAATGAAACAAGAAGTAAGCTATGTAAAAACAACCATATATTAACTGTTGAACATAAGAGGTGTAGTGAATATATATATATATATATATATATATATATATATATATATATATATATATATATCTGTGTGTGTGTGTGTGTCTATATATATATAGATACGCATGCGCGCACACATATATGTATATAGCCTCAGGTATGTATTTTTGGCGAGTGTTAATAGTCAATAATTACTTAGTTATTAATATGGGTTGGAATGCACAGTTAGTAGTGTTACACAATGGAAGTCTATCCATCGTAAAAGGCTACCGGCAGTTGTGTATACATTATACTGATGTATGACATATCTAATTGTAGGACCTATGGAATTATACATTCACGTATAGGTGAATGGAATATGCAAAAGTAGGATGGTTCACCCTGGTTGAAGTGTCAAAGGGCTAAGTAGGGTCTACATCGATCGTTTATAGGGTACATGTTAAGTAACCAAGTGGGCATTTCCATGATTGCATTAAGCCATCTAAATAGGGCAGTGAGCGTAGGCTGTACACCATGTCAACAAGGTTGGTCACGTATATGTGAGGTATACATAGTGAAGATCGTCATCGTTCATGATTTGGTCGGCGAAAAAATGAGAATTATGCCTAAGCGGGCTATACCTCCTATTAGTGTAGATCACATATAGGGCATGCTCCACCTTATAGTTATTTTTCAGTTTGTTTCTTGTTAGGAGGAAAGGCTAGATAATCCTTAATGGAGGTCTTTCAAACAAATAGAATAATTTGTGCAGCCAAGTTCATGGCACAAAGCAGTTAAATAAGTCTTCAAGACAAGGTAGGATACAACTAAATAGTTGTAATGCCATTATTAGGCACTATGGGAGTTCCTTGGTATGCACGACGGTGAGGATGTGATTTTACATGGACGATGGATCCGAATGAGGTGTAGAGTTATGGATACTAGTAGGGAAAGTATTATGATCCAAAAGGGGACTATGGTTCTTACACACACACACAAATACACAAGCACTATGTAGTTATTGTATACATCTAGTATATAGGCATATCGTATGCGTATTTGAAGTCAAGATGACTAAGTTTAAAGAGTAGACGTAAAATGTAATGGAAAGCAATCAACATAAACCAGTGTTATACATAAAATATGTAATTTATCAGTCACCAAAACGTTGTTTTGACAACGTTCTCATTGCAATCCACATGATAAATTTAGAAGAATAGGTGCTGGTACAAGGCGGAACAATGGAAGTTTAGATTTCCTTCTACATGCTCGATATTGAAAAGGGTTTTAATTACTTGATGTATCATTCTTGGTCAATAATTATATGTTTTATTATATTTTATACTTCCGTTATGAGTCCTTATCGATATGTCTGATGTACTTTTGCTATTTATAGGATACCAATGCCAACTATCCATACCGTAGTGTACTTGGATTTTTGATTTAGCAAAAATTTGGGCCCATTAAGGTGAAGGTTGTGAAATAGACAATGTTCGTCTGTTACATATATTAGAGGCAACCTGAGTTTATTATCAACTGTATAAACTCTATTATCATTTTGTGTAACTTTGTGAACCTATGTACTCTATTGTAGTTCATTTTAGTTATTACTGTCTCACCCGTTTAATATCTGTGATGTTGGTTCATTTTAGTTATTACTGTCTCACCCATTTAATATCCGTGATGTTATTATTAAATTTTAATCGATGCATTATAAGATATATGTTAGGTTCTATGATTATTTTTTCTATTAAACCCTTATAATCATCCTATATCAGCTGGGCACCGCAGCAGTGCATTAACTTGTTACATCGGGTGCTGGAGGTGTAGGGAAGTCATCACATTGGTGTCGGAGCTTAGGTTAAGTGACTTGACTCAGGTTAACTCGCTAAAGTTTGAGTTGGTACTGTATTCTAGCAGCGATAAGGTAGGAATTATCACCCTAGACTGGATCAAGAGTGTATATACGTATGAGAGAGAGTGTACTTGTTATGTATTTTAGTTTTTAAAACTATAAATTCGTATATATATAATATATAAGTCGCATGCACATACAAGAATCATTGATGCAGTTTTCTTTATAAGAGAGTGGTCATTCTTATTACTAATCAAGTATGAGCTAGCATACAAGAAACCTATGAGGAACTCCATCTCCAAAATTAAAGAAGAAGGAGCAAGTACAGGGGCTGCTAACCATGACTTACAAACAATATTCAACACATTGATGGGCACATGCTACAAAATATCCAAGCGGCTGCTCTTACTGTTAATATTGGTTATGGTTCTCAAGTGCAGGCATCCATAGTTGATTTCGCTAAGCTGTGTAAAGATTTTACCAAACCGGTTAGCAAATCATTCCAAGGAATGGAATCGGCTACAAATGTGTGGATTGGTTGGAACCTACAAATAGATTTTTGATGACCTAGAATTGGATGATGCAATGAGGCGGAGGTTGGCTTCTCGACTACTTTAAGGGAGAGCCATGAACTAGCGGAACATTATTAGAGTTTCTATTCTCAAGGATCAATTTACTTGGGGCCAGTTCAAAACCCGATTCAAGGAAAAGTTCATTTCGGCTGCCCAGAAATTGGTGTTATTCAGGAAATTTGCTTATTTAAAGCAGGGAGACACGTCCGTCTTTAAGTATGTTATTGAATTTGATGCCTTGTTAAAATATAGGATCTCTTTCATTGACGTTTTGTTGAGGACGAATGAGAAGTTTCTTATTGGTTTGAATGACTACTTGGGTGAGAAGCTAGTGAGTTACATTAATGAACCATTTGAGAGACTCATCGAGAAAGCTCTTTGCAGGAGAGTTTTATATCTATTCTTAACTTGTTGCTTCACTCTTTCTCTTTCAATTTCTAAATGAAGACTTGCTCAACCGTAAAAGCAAGATGGAGATGAGGAGTTGGAGAGTAACATTATGAGGAGCAAGTGCAAATAGAGAGGCTAAGAGTACTCGAATTAATGGCTAAGGAGAAGAGGCTCTTAATGTTAGAGTTAAGGCTGGAGTAAAGATGCTAGCTCCAATTGTAGGAAACATGGACATGAATGCGCTCTTTCATCAGTTTTTAGTGAAATTGGCACAACAAAAAGTACCGGCGCATGCCCTGAATGTGCCAAGAGGCTTAGCACGGTAGTTAGGGAAGACTTTGCTAAGATGAACAATGATTTCATAGTTTGGATAGTGACATTGATCAGATTTATGGATACTAGAGCCTATAAATGCTCTGAAAGTAGATCCAATGTCTAGGCATTTTAAAGGATTGGCAAGTATCTAGTGAGATATGGAGAGGGTAGAGGTTCCAGAGCAAGAAGTTGCTTGGGAAATGTTTATGGAGATGCTCTCTAACATCCCTCCTTCCAAAACCCAAAGATGGAACTCCAATGTGCTGCAATCACGTTGGAATTATCTTTTAGTGACAGAGATGAGATCAGTTATATTACATAATCCAAAATAAACATAGTGGATTAAAATATGAAACACATCATTGTAGATTTAATTTAACAATTGTTTTACATCCCAAAGTCATGCCTGCATGAGGTCAAAAATATAATACAGGGTAACAATTATTGTCATGCACATCATATGAAGATGTGGACATGAACATCAGATATAATAGAATTAAAGAAACACAAATACAACATTTAAGACTCTTGCTTCGTCTTTGGCTTATGTTATTCAACGGTCCCAAAAATAATCCATATAAATCTATAAACTCGGTCTACTCGAATGATTACCCATAGATATAGAGAAAACAAGAATGAAAACATGGGTCGGACATAAAGTCTAGTAGAAGTAACATATTACTCTATTCAAGAAAATAGAAAGACTACTCTACAGATTTGCTGGATGATTTTTACCTTTACAACGCCAAAACAATAAATTTTGTGATTCACCATTAAACCTAAGTTATTGGTTCGTAAATTAACTATCAAAGTAAGACAGTGAAGCCACAACCAAAAGAAACCTCTATGTTTACGATACATAAATGTCACAGTATTTTGATATTCATTACCAAAACGCCCTGCCCTAGTGTAACACCTTGTAAAAATTTAATAATAAATTAGCTAAGTAATAAATTAATGATAAGGGTAAAAATGAAAATTTTGTAAATTTCGAAGTTTGGCCATGAAATTTGCGTTGTTGCATTTGTCACAATTTTCTGATCAATTTCCATAAATAATGTTTTGAAAGCGGAGCTATAAACGAATTTTTTTGGACATTTGAAGTTTTCGGATACAAAATGAGTTAAAAGGAATTCAAATTCAAATAAATAAATAATTCTAAAATTTGAAATTCTAAAATTAATGGTAGGTAGACTGGGGGGTTAAGTAGATAATAAAGTTAATGTCATATTAATTAAGGTAATAATAAATAAATCAATTGCAATAAAGCAACGTTCCTAAAATAGATCAACCGGTCGACCGCCTAGGATGGACCGACAGACCGGTTGATGTTGGTGGCGGCTTGGGTTTTGTGCATTTGAACGGTTTAGATTTTATTATTTGAAACCGATTTAAATCCGACGTTAATAGTGCTTTCTAACCACAATAAATAAGAGCCTAGCCCCTTCAATTTTATTCACAAATTATTTTGGAAACCAAGCAAAGCTCTGTTTGTCTCTTTCTTCAAAGATTCAGAAAATTATCTACGCTTTCAGAAATGAAATTTTAGGTGTTTATTATTCAATTTCTTATTCTGTTCTCCACCAATTTTAGGTGTTTAATATTCCTTTAGGAATATTATTTATGAAAATATCATACTAAAACCACAAAATTCCCCTGAAGCGAGATGTCAATTCTTAAGTTAGAATCTCAATTATTCTATGTTAAAATAATAGAATTATGTAGATATCACAATTTTAATGTCTTACATTATATTCAAGTTCTTATCTTTTTCTTTGGATCCGATTAAGGGTTTGGAAAAGAATAAATTAGGAAATGGTGGTGTAGGGCATGGATTCTTTTGTTCGTAATTTACACTGCCTATTTCTGCAATTTAAATAAAAGTTACCTTTTTCAATTTTATACAAAGAAGTTGAACAAAGCATAGAAGTATTTGAATTCAAAGTTTCTGTTAATGTTGATTCCGCTAATTTAGTATGAAATAAGCTTCGTATGGATTCTATTTCGTACAAGTCTGTTTGTTGAATTGTGGATATTGGATATATGGTATATTTGTTAATATGGAGTTGGAGTTGTATAAATTTGAAAATTTGACATCTAAACATTAGTTTAGGGCGCGATCTTCATACTCTCTAGAAATAATTTAGGTGCATATATACATATACATATACATATACATATACATATACATATACATATACATATACATATACATATACATATACATATACATATACATATACATACATACATGTATATATTCACACATACATACATACATACATTTACATACATATATATCCATACATACATGTAAAGACATACACACACACACACACACATATGTATATCGATGTGTGTGTGCATGCACGTGTATGTATATTAGCGTAAATAACGTATAATTATAAATTATTAATTAAGTTGCTAACAGGCCATTAATTATCATTAAATCCCCTTTAGGAAAGAAGTTAATTGTAAAGGAGAAATAAGAGTTTTCTTATAAGGCCTTGATTTGAATTACTATGATATGTGTAATGATATGTGAAGAGAGTGCTGCAAAATAATAACTAAGTTATAGGGATATGAGGTCAGTCAAGAGCACATAGAAGTTTGCTAGCTAATAAGTACTCACGGAGGACACTAGATTTGTCCTAAATTTTATAGGGTAAACCTAAGCTCCATGGTTGAAGGTATTAAATGGCTGATTGAGGGCCCGCCTCTTCCCTGTGTAGGAAGTATTAAATGGTCAAGGTTAGAAATCGGGCACGGTAAAGGATATCTCGAGTAGGATTCTCTTCGGGTTTGAGGTATTAAGCGGTTATTGTGGAGTGCGCCTCTCCTATAAAAAGAAGTATTAAGTGGTATGAAAAGATTCCGTGCAATGTCAGCTAAATAGTACCGATGAGGAGTTAAACAATATGAGAGCAACTTATCAGCGCTTGGTCAACAGGATGTTTAAAGATCAGATTGGAAAGACAATGGAAGTGTATGTCGATGATATGCCATGAAGTTACGATGCGACCACATTAGAGACTTGTAGAAATGTTTGACATCCTTCGATATTACAAGATGAAGATTAATCCTTGGAAGTGTTCTTTTGACGTTGCATCAGGGAAATTCTTGGGATTTATTGTCAATGCCCATGGAATAGAGGATAATCCTCAGAAGATTCATGTTATCCATGGAATTCGAGCGCCAAGGACTATTAAATAAGTGCAAAGTCTAAATAAGAAAGTTGCTGCCTTAAGTCGATTTATCTCCAAAGCTTCCAACAAATGCATTCCTTTCTTCGATTTGGTTAGGAAAGGGAAAAGGAACTTCGAGTGGACACAGTATTGTAATAATACGTTTCAAGCTTTGGTGAATCATTTGGAGAGACCCCCATCTTGTAAAAGCCGGTGGATCATGAGGAGTTGCACATTTATTTGGCTGTATCGGCATATGCTATAAGTGCTGCATTGCTTTGTGAGGAGAATCGGATCCAAAGGCCGTTGTATTACGTCAATAAACGACTATGGGAGCTGAAAGGAACTATCCAAAAATAGAGAATGTAGCATACTGCTTACTAATTGCACCATAAAAGCTTCGTCTATACTTTAAGCCACAATCGATTAATGTTTACACCGACCGGCCGTTACGATTGGTCCTACAATGACCTAAGACGTTTAGAAGGTTGCTCATGTGGAATATAGAGCTCGATCAATTTGATATTATTTATCTCCCTTGGAGGGCTATCTAAGGTCAGGCTTTGCCAAATTTTATAGCAGAGTGTACGGTGTAGGATGATCGTCCAGAAGGTAGCGAAATCCCCGCAGTATGGTGGAAATTATATACTGATATAGTGTCTAACGATCAATGTTCTAGAGCTGGAATAATGCTTGTAACTCTTGAAAATCGATCAGTTTATTATACATTAAAATTTGATTTTCCAACGATAAATAATGAAGCCGAGTATGAAACTCTGATTGCTAGACTTAAACTCACTAGAGAACTTGGAGTAAAATATGTCGAACTTTTTTGTGAATCGAAGTTGGTAGTGTATCAAGGTAGGGGATTATCAGGCTAAGGGACATCGGCTTGCCCCATATCTTACCCAAGTCAAAGAGTTTTTTTTATCTAATTTGAGTACTATGAAATCTCACATATTCCACGAGACCAAAATAGAGAGGCTGATTCATTGGTAAAGTTTGCTAGTATTGGTGACACATAACAGATGGGTTTGGTTCTGGTCGAAGTATTAAATGCTCCAAGTATAAACTTGATGGAAATCCATCGGACACTGGGAGTGGAGCCTGAGAAGGAGTCGTGGATGACTCCGATCAGAGACTATTTGCTAGATGGAATTCTCCCGAATAAAGGAATAAAAAGCGACAAGTCCTTCTAAAGCTTCACGGTATATCATGCAATAAGGAGTTATGAAAAGGATAGAATTCTCTGTCTCCTATTCTGATGTGTCGCTAATGGTGAGATAAAACGTTCTAAGGGAAGTTCATTACAACATCCCTAATTTTTGATAACATTATTCAAGAAATTAAATTAGATAAATTAAATAGAATAAAGATGATAAGGGGATTGAGATTTGAATAAATTATGTAAAGGGCCATGAGTAATAATTAAATAAATGGGCTTTAAATCGATTTAAAGGTTAACCAGTTTACACATGGGCATAGTAGTAAATAGCTATTTTATTTTACACCACTATACACTTCTCATTCTTGTCTATTCACGTTCATTTTCTCAAAAACAAAAAACCTAAGGAGCTGGCTATTATCAAAGAGGAGGATTATAATCTAAAGCTAAATATCAAAGCTAGGAAGGATTAATCAACAACAAATCTCAAATTCCTTATCATATCTAAGGTGAATAATAAATTCATAATATCTCTATTTTATTCGATGGTTATATATGTTTTCAGATATATGATTAAATTCATTTTTATGATGATATGGATGGTGATATGCTTAAACAACATTATGTTTGATTTATTTTAGTTTACTCACATATGAATTAGCAGTTTTAGGAAAAAACCGAGAGTTATAGTTTTAGAATGCCATGGAAAATTTTTATGTTAAACAATACATGAACTTGGAGAGGAGTTTTGATATTTAGAATTTTCCAAGCTATAAACAATTTGTTATGAATTTCTAAAGGAAAATATGATATAATTGGGTTTAAATTTTATTTCGAGTATTTCAGGAAGAGACTGGGTCTAAAATTTAATATGTTTGGTTGGATGATAAAATTGAATTTTGTGATTTTTAGGGATTTTTCCCAATTGATTTACTAAGGGAGTTAAATTATTTAAAGAGAAGGATTTATTTGTAAATACTAGATTTTTCAAGTGGAAAGGCTTAACCGTTTCAATTTATTAAGATTTATATTTAATAAATGCGGCGGTTTAATGGTAAAGCATTTGAAAAGCTTTAAAGTAGCCAATCAATGAGTTACATCTAGTAGGTTAGTTATTAAGTAATGGTCCTACTTATATATAAATCAGCGTTTTGAAAAAAAGAAAATTACTCCTCTTTTGAAAGTACCCTTTCACTTCTTACCTCCGCTGCATCACAGTCGAAACCATCCCAGTCGAAACCCTCATAATCGAAACCAACGCACATGGTATCAAGGGTATTGGTACGAAGTGAATTTGTAAGTAGCGAAAGGTAGGGTGTCAAAAGAAAAGCTTTCGTCTGGGTTGAAACTAAGGTTCACATTTAAAAAGATAAGCACCTGCTTAGTTTTTGAAGGGCTTTCAACTGAATCGATACCTTGTAGAGTCACAACCTTAGATTGTGTTCCAAAGTTAAATTCCTGCCTTGATTTACTTAAAGCTTTCGACATAGTCAAAGTCATGCTTTCGAAAGGGACTTTATAAATAGCTTTCGAAGGGGTATCTTTCTCTTTATAATAGCTTTTGAAAGGATTGGTTTCGACCTGTCGAAATCCCAGCCACAAATATTTCCTTTCGACTGTACTGAAGCTAACTATGTTGTCGAAGGGTTCTCATTGTTTTAACTTAAACTAAGCCTTTTCCTGAATGCTTTTAAAGGGGTTGGGGGTTTTGAAGGCAATAGAGTCCAAAGGGGATTTCGATTTTATACTTTGATGTTTTAATTTGAAAGGTGGTTGCTTTCGACTAGATGGTTTTGAAACCATCAAAATTTTCCCCAAAACAATTTTATAATTGATTTCGAAAGAGTACTTTCGTATATAATCATTTTGACCCAAAGAATGTTTTTATAGAGTAAACCCAATGCTTTCGAAAGAGTATGTTATTTGTTTCGAATCTATGTTTTAAATAATATTTTGAAACCATCAAAAGGTACCATTAATTGGGAAAGTGAACATTTAACAAGGGCGCGAAAGTATTATTATGTTTTGGAAAGAAGTTTATGCTTTCGAAGGAGGTTATCCAGAGGTTTCGAAGGTGATATTTTAAAATTTCAAAACAAATAACCTACTCTCACTTTTAAAAAGGAAATACCACGGCATAACTAAAGATTTTAGACGTATTACTTCATCATAAACTTATTCACTTTTAATTAACCCATAACAGTACTTTGGGGAAGGGCAGAATAACCAGTTAGGTTGACCCGGTAGTGAATATAACCTAAGAAGTGTTAAAATCATAATTAAAGATATTGGCAGGGGCCAATAGGTTCACGGCAAGCACATGAAAATTGTGTACAAGAAATGTTATTTACAGGGGCCAGCAGGTTCATAATCAGCCTATGAAAACTATGATTTGATACTGGCAGGGGACAGTAGGTTTGTAGTTAGTCCATGAAAACTATATCCGAATTAAGATATTGATAGTTAGGCAATAGGTTCCTAGCCTATGAACTAGGATAGGTGATAAGATATTGGAGTTACCAATAGGTTCTTAGTGATCCCATGAAAACTATGATATAGACAGATAGTCTATAAACTTTTAATAGGTTAGTAGTAATCGTAGAAACTTTAATGGAGACAGATAGTCAGAATGAATAGAAATAGGTAATCCAGATTTGATTTACTTGTTTTGCATATCATATAATGTTTTTGAAATACCATGTTTTAACCATTGTGGATGCAGGAGCACAGTCTATGGTTTTATAAATGTTTTAGGATACTAGTGAGGGGAAACCCGTTCCGCTAAGCGGCATGGTCTCACTAGATATCTAAATGGTTTGAGATGGTAAATTATTATTCATACCATGCTTTATGTCTGACTCGATTTTTTTGGTTTTCCCCTAAAACTCTTAGATACTCAATTGATTTTGAGTAGGTTGAGAGTTAAGGTTTCCAAGTGTTCTTTTAAAGGAATAAAGCTTCCGTGGACGTGCAGGAGGCATACTTATTATTAGAGTTCTTTTATTTTCGCAATGCGTTTTGTTTGTAAATTCAAATTTGTTTTCTTTCCTGTTTATATACTCTAATCAACTAAGGGAGGCATCTTCATATGTCGCTCTTGGCGTTATTTATAATAATTATAAGTTATCTAACGTGGTCTGCGAATTGGGATTATATAATCCATTTGTAATATTTTGAAATGGAATGTGGAATTTATTTACTGTTTAAATTATTTCCATATTCTTGAGTTTTTGTGTATCAATGTATCTAATATCGCAGTATTTGGTCGTCGAGGATTAATAATTAGGGATGATTGCAGCATCCGTAGCCATTAGTTTTTGGCCTCCAGGTAGGGGGATGTTACAAGTTGATATCAGAGCATAGGTTTAAGAAACTTAAATTTAAAAGATTTTCCAAACATAATCCAATGAATCGGGTAATTAGATTGGGGTTTGGGTTAACGTTATCATAACATACTTGTATTTGCTATATATAGTTATATATATAAGCACGTATTCCCCGCTCTATTAGACCATTCTTATGTATCTTGCTAAGGCTCATATGCAGATTCATAAGAAGTAGGAAACAGAAGAGGAAATCTCGATGGTGGAAGCACCACAACTAACAAAAATGCTCGACCCACTACCAGGAGGAACCCGGGCCGACAGGGTAATGCTAGTAATCAAAATGCTGATGCTAATGTGAGTGTTGGAAATCCCCTAGTAGATATGGGGGCGATGTATCAATTCTTTTTTGGTTTGATGCATGCTGGAGCTGCTGCTAGTGTTGCTGGAAATGTAGGAGGAGCTAATCCATTGGCTCTTGTTGGGAATAATTATGCTTTGTTGTGTAGAGGTTACACCAATTTGGATGGGAAGCCATTCTTGGGAATCGAGAGTGCCATAGTGATTCAGAATTGGTTGTTGCATTGTGAGCGTATATTTTCTGATATGGTCCTGAATGATGGACAAAAGATAAGGTTGTCCTCTATACAGTTGTAGGGGCCAGCACTACATTGGTGGAATAGTGTCACTGCTGGAGATTCAGAAGAGTAGTTAACTTGGCCTGATTTTAAAATGAGATTTGAAGAGAAGATTGTATCTGTGTTTGCTAAGTCTGAGATGGTGAGGAAATTTATGGATTTAATGTAAGGAGAGATGTCAGTAGTCAAGTATGCTACTAGGTTTGAAGAGTTGTCTCGGTATGGATAGGCTGTTATAGATATTGACATCAAAAGGAATGAGAGGTTCATTCGGGGATTAAGACCTGAGCTTAGTCGAATGGCCATGACACATGTCTGCGATCCTCGTAATATAGTGGAGGAGATGGCCATTTTCCATGAGGAGTTACTTGCTGAGCTTGCTAAAGAGAAGTCAGTGGAAACTCAAAGTTCTCAAGGGAAGAAGAGGAAGCTCTTTGAAAAGAAGGGAGTCCAGAAGGGAGATATTGCTAAGAATTCAAAGGCCAAGGTAGTTTGCTATAGGTGTGACAAGAAGGGTCACTTTGCTAATGAATGTTGGTCAGGAAATGGGAAGAAAGCTGCAAGTAAGAAGAATGTGAATTGCTTCAACTTTGATTTAGTTGGGCATTACAAGAATCGGTGTCCAGAGCCAGATAGGGAGGACAAAGGAATTTTTTTTGTTATAGGACCAGCTAGACCTACCGCAGCTGTTAAAGGAAAGACTGTGATGGAATGTACGCTTTTGATTCAGAGTATTCTAGTTAGAGTACTTTTTGATTATGGTGCATCACATTTATTTATATCTCAGTTGTTTGGTTGATAGATTATGTTTAGAACCCACCTACCCTGTTACTTCCTTAAGGGTTGTGAATCCAATAGGAGGGCATGCAAATCTTGGATAAAGATGTGACTAGTTAGAGCTTGACTTATTAGGTCACATGTTTGCATGTAGTTTGTATGTTGTTGATTTCGTAGATATCGAAATCATTTTGCGTATGGATTGGTTAGGTAGGTATGAGGCTAAAATATTATTCCAGGATAGAAAATATCACTGGGACACCCTGATAGACATAACAGAGTGATATTCTCAGTAGAGAATATTGACCGGAGTGTTAGTGCTTTACTTAATGCTATGGAGGTAGAAAATGAGTTAAGTCAGGTTCAAATAGCATAAGAGTTTGAAGATGTATTTGAACCAATCACTGAACTACTCCTGAGAAGAGTTGTTAAGTTTAGAAAGATCTTATGCCAGGAGCTAAACCTGTAAGTAGACCACCTAGAGAATGACACTGACTAAGATGAAGGAATTGAAGGTGCAACTAGTGGATCTAGAAGGAAGGAGTTTTATTAGACCAAGCAGTTTACCTTGGGGGAGCGGCTGCGGTGTTCGAGAAGAAACCAGATGGATCGTTAAAGATGTGTATCGTCTATCGTAAGTTGAACGTAAGGAAAATTAAGAATAATTATCATTTTCCATGAATAGATGATCTATTTGATCAGTTTAGTGGAGCCAGATTGTTTTCCCACTTAGATTTGGCGATAGGTTTCCATCAGTTAAGAGTGGCAGGGGACAGTATTTTCTTGATAGCATTTCAAACTAGGTACGTTTCATATGAGTGGTTGGTGATGCCATTTTGATTAACAAAAGCACCTGCTTTCTTTATGGATTTGATGAACCAAGTTTTTCGAGAAAATTTGGATAGCTTTGTGCTGGTGTTTATAGATGACATTCTAGTCTGTTCTAAGGATGAGAGATAGCATGAAGTTCATCTTAAAGTGGTACTTGAGACGCTGAGACAAAATCAGCTAAAAGTGAAGTTTTTTAGTGTCATTTTTGGAAGAAAGAGGTTAAGTTCCTTGGTCACGTGGTTTCAGAGTAAGGATTGTCAGTCGATCCAGATAAGATCGAAGCTGTTAATAATTGAAAGAGACCAGATACGGTGACTGATATCAGGAGTTTTCTTAGACTTGCTGGGTGCTATCAGAGATTCATTAAGGATTTATCGTAGATAGCAGTACCCTTAAATAAGTTAACCTGAAAGGATGAAATATGGTCCGACAAATGTGAGGAAGCATTCCTTAAGTTAAAGCATTTGTTGACCAATGCACCCATGTTTGTTGTTCCAAACAGAAACCAAGGACCGGTAGTCTATATTGATGCATGTGGAACTAGATTAGAAGCAGTGTTGATGTAGAATGGTAAAGTCATTGCCTACGCATCTAGGCATCTTAGACCGCATAAAGTTAGATATCCTGATCATGATTTGGAGTTGGCAGCTATGATCTACGCATTGAAGATTTGAGACATTATCTCCTAGGAGAGAGGTTTGAGCTTTATACTGATCATACGTCTTTACAGTATTTATTCTCTCAATAAGGCTTGAATATAAGGCATCAGAGATGGCTGGAGTTTTTGGCTACATATGATTTTGGTATATAGTATACACCAGGAAATGGTAATAAGGTGGTTGATGCTCTTAGCAGAAAACATCAGAATGTGATGTTTGTTATGTTTGCAGAGTGGAAAGATTTAGAAGTTTTAGTTAGTTGTGATACACAGTTAAGATCGACTGCTGGTTCTAGTCAGAGTTTCGCCATGTTATCTTGTTTAGAAGTTCGACCGGTGTTGATTGAGAAAATTGTTTTTAAGCAGAAGGAGGATCCAATATTAGCTAAGAAAATCAGAAAGCTTGAGGTTAGAACCGAGGTTGATGATCTAAAGGATTTTAGCCTTGACCGGAGGGGATGGTTGAGAATGAAGGGATGATTGCGTGTTTTGAATATTGAGGACTTGAGGAAAGTAGTTCTTGGAGAATGTCATCAGTCCAAGTTTACAATTCATCCTGGAGGGACCAAGATGTATCAAAATATGAAGAGGAGCTCATATTGGGAAGGCATAAAGAAGATTTTGGCATGTGGGTTAGGCAATGTGCCAATTGTCAACAAGTGAATGGTGAACATCTAAATCCAAGTGGGTTGCTTCAGCCTTTAGAGATTCCAGTTTGGAATTAAGATTCAATATCTATGGATTTTATAAACGGGTTGCCAAGGTCGAATAGAGGTAATGAAAGTATATGGCTTATTGTGGACAGATTGACCAAATAGTGCATATTTCATTCCAGTTAAGTCAACCAGAATGACACCTGTTTTAGCTAAGTTGTTCTTGAAGATCGTAGTTAGACTGTATGGAGTTTCTAGTAGTATAGTCAGAGATAGAGAAGCTCTGTTCACTAGTGAATTCTGGAAGAGTCTACAATAAGTGATGGGCATCAAGCTTAATATGAGTACTGCATATCACCTTCAGACAGATGGGCTGACAGAGAGAGTAAACAAAGTACTCGAGGACCTACCGAGAGCTAATGTATTGGACTTTGGTGGATCTTGGGAGGATCACCTACATTTGGTTGAGTTTTCCTATAATAATAGTTATCAGAAAAGTATAAGAATGGCGTCGTTTGATGCTTTGTTCTGTAGACCATGCAAATCACCAGCATGTTAGTTGGAGACTGGAGACAGACTAGTTTTAGGTCTAGATTTGGTAAGCAAGGCGTCAAATAAGATTGAGTTAATCCAAGGAAGCATGAAGGAAGCTCAGTCAAGATAAAGGAGTTACATGAATAAGAGGCGTAAGGACCTAGAATTCTTAGATGGAGATAAGGTTTTCATTAAGGTATCACCCATGAAGGGTGTGGTGTGATTTGGAAAGGTAGGGAAGTTAGCCCCAAGGTATGTAGGTCCATTCCAAATTATAGAGAGGATTGGAAAGCTCGCATACAGAGTAGAGTTGCCGAGCAGTATTGCAGATGTCCATAATGTATTTCATGTGTCTCATCTTCGCAAGTATGTGCATGATCCAGAAACTACTATTCCTTCGACACGTTGGAAGACTTAGTAGTAGAGCCTAATTTGACTTTTGTTAGACAACCAGTTTGGTTTGTAGCTAAAGATGAGAAAAGACTAAGGAATAAGATGGTAAGGTTGGTGAAAGTTTGGTGGAGTGACAATGAGAAGGACTGTACTTTGAAGACAGAGAACAAGATTAGAGATGCTTAACCTGATATGCTTTGAAGGTATATCTATATTTGATTTATATAGATGGTTGCTGGTCAGTTAGACTAGTATAGTTGTTAGGAGTTTTTATAGATGATTGCTATGTTTAGTACTTAGTCCTTACTGAATTTCGAGAACGAAATTCTTTAAGGATGGGGGCCTGTAACGTCCCTAATTTTTGATAGCATTATTCAAAAAATTTAATTAGATAAATTAAATAGAATAAAGATGATAAGGGGATTGAGATTTGAATAAATTAAAGAAAGGGCCATGCTTAATAATTTAATAAATGGGCTTGAAATTCGTATAAAGGTTAACTACTTTACATATGGGTATATTAGTAAATAGCCATTTTATTTTACACGGCTATACCCTCCTCATCCTTGTCTATTCACGTTTATTTTCTTAAAAACAAAAATAAACGCAAAACCCTAAGGAGTTGGTCATTATCAAAGAGGAAGATTATAATCTAAAGCTAAAGATCAAAGCTATGGAGGATTTTAATCAACAAAAAATCTCAAACTCCTTATCATATCTAAGGTAAATAATAATTTCATACTACCTTTATTTTATTCTATCATTATATATGTTTCCGGATTTATGATTAAATTCATTTTATGATGATATGGATGATGATATGCTTAAACAATATTATGTTTGATTTATTTTAATTCACTCACATATGAATTAGCACGGTTTTAGGGTAAAACCAAGAGTTTATAATTTTAGAATGCCATGGAAAATCTTTATGTTAAATAATACATGATTTTGGATAGGGGTTTTAATTTTTAGAATTTTCCAAGCTATAGAAATTTTGTTATTAATTTCTAAAGGAAAATATGATATAATTGGGTTTAAAATTTATTTCGAGTATTCTAGGTAGAAACAGGGTCTGAAATTTTAATACGTTTGATTGCATGATAAAATTGTTTTTTTGTGATTTTTGAGGATTTTCCCAATTGATTTACTAAGGGAAATAATTTTATTTCAAAAGAAGAACTTGTCTGCAAATACTAGATTTTGTAAGTGGAAAGGCATAATCGTTTAGATTTATATTTGGTAAATGTGGTGGTTTAATGGTAAAGCATTTGGAAAGTTTTAAAGTAGCCGATCAAGGAGTTAGAACTAGCGGGTTAGTTATGAAATAATAGCCATATTTAGCTATAAATCAGCGTTTTCGGAGAAAGGAAGCTCTGCCTCTTTCAGAAGTACCCTTCGACTCCATTTCCTCCGCTCCATCTTAGTCGAAACCAAACCCATCGAAGCCCTTATAGTGGAAATCAATGCACATGGTATCAAGGGTATTGGAACGAATTGCATTGGTAAGTAGCAGAAGGAGGGTGTTGAAAGCAATGCTTTCGTCAGGGTCGAAACAAAGGTTCACTTTTAAAAAGATAAGTGCCTGCCTAGCTTTTGAAGGGCTTTCGTCAGGGTCGGTACTTGTTGCAAATCTTCTCTTCTTCTTCTTCTCTACTCTCTTCTCTAATTTTGCATCATCAGAAAATAACAAAAGAGTGATTCTTGGCGGATCAAAATGGTACAAACTTTGAATCCAGTTTTGCTGTTTCATGGCTTCATTGAATCCTGAAGTCAATAATTCTATAACACGTTTGTACCCGTTGGATTGAACTATTGTCTAAAAGAATCAACATGGTAGATCCTTTAATTCAGAAGTATAACAATCTCCTCATCGTTATACTCAAATCATCGAACAAATTCCAACAATAATTTAGGTATTGGGTGAATGATTATTGATCTCTCACCATCTTATGTTTGTCCATATAGTTAAATGTGATGTTTTTAAAATGATTTACATGTCAAAACTATTTTAACTTTAGCTTTACATCTAAAAATGTTTATTTCCAAATTTGAAAAAAATTAAAAATGGATTTCATATGGTTTTATTACCCTTTGTGACCATATTGTGATTTTTGTTCAAAGTTAGATCTAAACTAGAATTTATATGTTTATCATATTTGAATTTATTGTTTATGTTAGATGGATGTTGATGAATGATATGTATATTTGGATGTATTTTTTTTGATATGCTTTGCTTGTGTTTTAGTGTAGTTAGGGAAAAAAGTAATTGATTTGCGCAAACAAATAGATGTCAGGGCTGTACTGAATTCTATTCGGTGGAGTTAGTTCTAATTCTAATCGATGGTGGGTGTGACGCCCCACCTCTATACCCACGCTAGCCAAGAACACTACGGGGTAATGCCGTCATCTAGCGTGGAGAATAAGGCTGTTGAGGAGCGACCATCCGTGTAATTGCTTTGTACGAGCACCGATATGTCAGATAAAAATACACTCAAACGGGGGAATCCAACATGCCGATACAAACTCAAAGCTACTACACAGTGGCTATAATATCTTCGGAAACAAATATAGAAATAAGCATAACATAAATCAGTCATAGACATCCATATTACAAAGGCGAAAACAGATATGAATATATAACACATGAAAGTGTATATCAGAGTAGTGGTCAGACAAGATCCACAATATCACAAAAGAATAGTTACAAGTGCTACACAAAAGAATAAGTATACATCAATGAGTTTATATCTCAAATGTATACAACCAAAAACAACTAATCTAAGTAGTTAGCCAAAAGTCAGGATAATAATCCCAGATGAGAAGTCAAGCAGAAGCACCTGTAACATCTCGGTCTGACCCGAGTATTATTTAATAAGAAAATAATAAACGGATCAGTCTAGCTATAAATATCAGATAAAATGATATAGAATGAGAGATATGACAAAATCGTATAATAACCATAATGCCATACTATGATAAGTATGTAATTGTAAATCAAATATAGATTAATCAATATCACAAGAATCTTCTCAAAGATCAAAAGAAATGTCATACTCTTTATTTATATTCACCGAACCATAAATATTGACAATAATATCAATGTCAATCACAAAAGTTAATGACACACAAATTCATGCACAAATATTGATAAAACTTATCAAAAATCACGAAAATTGGTGAAAACACAAATTCCAGAAATCATCAATGGAAATCCAGAAATCACGAAAAAGGGGGGAGGCCTATCACAAAACGGGAGTATGAAAACTCACCAACACGTGTATCACAAAATGGAATGCTATTCCATGGTTGCTAACCATTAGTTTTGAGCCGAGGCTCCATAAAACGGGCCGAAGACCATGGGTTGTTGCCCCACCAAATTGAGCCGAAACTCCACAAAAGCGGAGTTTAATCTCCCTCGCAGACAAAGAGACATCGCACATTGCTAGTCTAAACCACAAAAATGATCATTATCGATCACAAGAAGTGTCAATTACAACAAGCTAGTAAATACATGAGCTTAGCCTCATGTCCCTTAACCCCTAGCTTAACTTAAATATTTACGAACAAATTGTTGATCTCCACTTGAAAATTGTCACAAGAGATTGAATCGAATAAGTCCAACAATTAACCGACGAAGTAAACGTAAGCGTTTCATACCACTTGTTTTACTATGCTGTTTAATTAGATTTCTCATACGAATGAGGTAAAGGTTTGTATATGCTAGTAGATTGGAAAACGGTTTAAGAAACAAGCTTTGTAATAAAATGGTGTTGAAATCATTTTGATAAAAGAATTTTGATAGTTACTACTAGTATTGAAAACCTTTATATTTTTAAAAGTGACAAATCACAAAAATGATTGTAGAAACAATCAATCACTAAAATTCACATACGAAGACGTGAATAAAATCCAAAGAAATCGATACCGAATCCATCAAAGTGGAAATACCCAAAAATTCCATAAATAGAAGTTATCAAAGTTGACAAAGGTGATAACAATTAATCGGAGAAGAAGGATCGATTAACAATTGGAAAAACAAACCAAAATGAGCATAAATAGGCAAACAGGGAAATAGGAGCAGGTCGGTTGATCGGACTTCCTGAGCCGGCCGATCGAAATAGCCCAGAATGTTTCGGCTACAGCTTCGGTCAACTGATCCAGGGGTTCGGTCGGCCGAACTGCAATTTCTGAAATTCCTACCCTATTTAATCGAAGTGCAAATTCTCACTCAATTTGCAACCGATCGAGCACGGATGCTAGAGGATTACGCCTATCGGCTACCTGGTCCTATTGGCTCCTTGATGCATCACCAAAAACATGTTCAAACATCAAAGTTAGGATCTTTAAAGAATTAAACCCAAAACACTAAAAATTGGGATATTCACCAGTTCAATCCAAACCAAAAGCAAATGCACATGGATAAGTGTTAGGAATTCATACCCAACATTTAAAGATAGATATAAGCATAGATGTGAGATAAAAATCTCACCTTTTCACAAAATCAATGAAGGAGAAGCTTGAAAGCAAAGGAAGAATCAACCACACTTCAGCACAACCCAAATGAGCTTGAATCTAAGCTCAAAAGAAGAACATTCCCAAAGTTAGGTTTAGGAATTTCTGAAATTGAAAGGAGAATGAGTTGGAGAAGAAGAAGATGATGCTTACCAATAGCTTCTCTTTGGATTTGGAGCTAGAACTTGATTTGAAAATGAAAACTAAGGCTTGGATTTTTAATTTCCCATTCCTCTCTCCATTGTTGCTAAAGCTTGAGTATTAGGAAATAGAAATGAAGTAATGAGGAGAAGAGGGGTGAAGCTTGGGTCTAATGGGCTGAAACAAAACCAAAGCCCTAAGTGAAAAAGTAGCAAACTTCCACTATCTCCAAACATATCGAAGTTTATACTCAAAAAGATCGCAAACGTCATTTTGAACTCAATGGGGGTGGTCTCGAGTCCTAATTTGACTGTTTGCAAAAAGTAGCTTTTCGAACTATATTCCGACTAACGATGAAATATTTAAATAAAATATTTAAATACCCAATCGTAAAATATGCGGGTTATTACAGACTCCGCTCCTTAAAGAAATTGCGTCCTCGCAATCATAAGGAACAAATGAACAAAAAGGAACAACCATAAAAGCATATCAACACAAAAAGAAGAAATTTTTAAAATAAAAAGTTTACCTCAAAGAGCACGAGAAAGTAAGTCCGGATGTGTTCGCTCGATGAATTCTCTAGATTCCCAAGAGCAATCCTTAGGATTTAAGGACCATTGAACTTTGACAAGAGGAACATCTTTATTTCAAAGGCGCTTGACCTACGAAGCAATAATACGAATAGGATGTTGCTCATAAGTTAAATTAGGCGAAACTTCAATTTCTTCCACAACACCGGGCTCAAGAATAGAATCGGAATCTCGAAGACATTTCCGTAATTGAGAAACGTGAAACATGTCATGAATAGCATAAAATTGAGTAGGTAACAAAAGGCGATAAGCCATGGAACCAATACGTTCGGTGATGGGAAATGGACCATAAATCGAGGTTCTAACTTTCCCGATCGGCTGAAACGCACAACACCTTTCATAGGTGAACACGAATAAACACAAAATCCCCCATAGAAAATTCTAATTTCCTTCTTCGGTTATCGGCATAGGATTTTTGTCTACTCTGGGCTTCTTTCATCCTATGATGAATAAGGTCAATCTTTTCTGTGGAATCACGAATAAAATCTGGACCTAAAAACAGCTTCTCACCGGCCTCAAGCCAACAAGAAGGAGAACGGCATGGCCTACCATAGAGTGCCTCAAAAGGTGCCATTCCAATACTAGATTGGAAGCTATTATTATAGGAAAACTCAACAAGAGCAATATGATATTCCCAACTTCCACCAAAATCAAGAACACATGCACGAAGAAGATCTTCAAGAATTTGATTCACATGCTCGGTTTGTCCATCAGACTAAGGATAATAAGTGGTGCTAAAATTAAGCTTCGTTCCCAAAGCTTTTTGAGGACTCTTCCAAAATACACTAGTAAACAATGGATCATGATCACCAACAATAGAAGAAGGAACTCCATGCAATTTTACAATTTTCTTAATAAAAAGTTTGGCCAAGAGAGGAACGGTTCGATTGGACCGGACGGGAATAAAATGGGCGGATTTAGTAAGTCTATCAACTCTCACCCATAAGCTATCATGACCCGAACGGAAACTGGGAAGGCCGTCTATAAAATCCGTGGAAATTTGATCCCACTTCCAAATTGGATTTTCTAAAGGTTGCAATAACCCTCCAGGCCTTTGATGTTCGGCCTTGACAAGTTGGCAAGTCATGCAACACTTAACAAAGTTGGCAATATCAAATTTCATTCCCTTCCAATAATAAAGTCGCCCCATATCCGCGTACATTTTACTATTACCGGGATGAATGGTAAATTTAGAACGATGGGAATCTTCTAAAATATCTTTACGAAGATCACTAATATTTGGCACGATAAGTCTACCAAATTTTTGAATACCGCCAAGAGAATCAATACCAAAGTCTTTCAGACCTTCAATATCAGTTTTACCCCGAAAATTTTGGCCAAGAAGAGCCAATTCGGGATCTAGATTTTGAGCTTCAAGAATGCGGTCAAAAAGAGAAGGATGAGCCTCAAGGGTACACAAGACAAGAGATGAACATAAATCGGAAACACGATCTCGAATCTCGCAAGTGGATAAAATTCCGAGATCATTCCATTCAGATATCATCATAGAAACAACCGCTTGTTGTTTGCGACTAAGGGCATCGGCAACATGATTTCCCTTCCTGGGAGTATAAAGAATATCAAGATCATAAGCTGCAAGAAATTCGAGCCAACGTTGTTGTCGCAAATTAACTTCCTTTTGGGAAAATAGATACTTCAAGGATTTATGATCGGTGTAAAGAATAAATTTTTCTCCCAAAAGATAATGACGCCAAATACGAAGGGCAAAAACAGTAGCCGCGAGCTCTAAATCATGAGTGGCATATCTAGTCTCAGCATGCTTCAATTGCCTAGAAGCATAAGCAATAACACGTTCTTTTTGCATAAGAACGCACCCAAACCAACGTGACTAGCATCGGTATAAACAACCAAATCTTGATTCCCTTCGGGAGTAACAAGAATATGAGCATCAGAAAGGAGTTCTTTTAATTTCTGAAAAGAAGCTTCACATTTGTCCGACCAAAAGTATTTAATGCCTTTCTTTGCCAAACTAGTAAGAGGCACGAAAATTTTGGAAAAGTCCTTTATGAAACGGCGGTAATAACCGGCTAATCCAAGAAAACTACGAATTTCCGTCACACCCTCTGGTCTCTTCTAATTTTGAATCGCTTCAATCTTTGAAGGATCCACGGAAATTCCAGATTCGAAAATAATATGACCGAGAAACTTCACACGAGATTGCCAAAAGTGGCATTTTGATTTTTGCTTTTAATTGATTGCTTCTAAGATTTTCCAGCACAATCCGAAGATGTTTTTCATGCTCCCCCTCGGTTTTAGAATACAAAAGAATATCATCGATAAAGATGAGAACAAACCGATCGAGGAAGTCTTTGAAATAAGGTCAACGAAATGAGCCAGAGCATTCGTTAAACCAAATGGCATAACAATCCATTCATAAGATCCATAACGAGTACGGAACGATGTCAAAGGAATGCTATCCTCTACAATACGAAGCTGATGAAAACCGGTAGCCAAGTCCAATTGTGAAAAGGCTCTAGCACCACTAAGTTGGTCAAATAAATCATCAATCTGAGGTAAATGATATTTATTCTTGATAGTAAGATATTAAGCTTGCGGTAGTCAACGCAAAGCCTAAGTGTACCATCGGATTTCTTCACAAAAATAGCCGATGCTCCCCAAGGAGAGGAACTAGAGCGAATAAATTGCGTCGTCTCCAATTCAGATAATTGTTTGCGCATCTCCTCATTTTCTTTATTGGACATACGATAAGGAGGACGAGTGATAGGTTGAGCTCCAGGGATGAGATTAATTCTGAACTCAATTTCTCGCTTAGGTGGTATTCCTAAAAGGGGTCAAAGATGTCGGAAAATTCACGAACAACGTGAATAAGAGAAATAATATCTTCCTCATCATCATTATCGTCATCATGAGGATTTAAAGAAAGTAAAGATGCAACCAAGCTGGAATCTGAATCTTTAAGATCAATAGAAATCTGCTTAACAGATTGAGGATGTCGAAGATAAATAGTCCGCTCGGGACATAGGATATGAGCCTCATAACGGTTAAGCCAATCCATTCCCAAAATCATTCCAAAGCCTAAGTAGCGCATAACTTGCAAATCGGCTCGGAAAGAAAAATCACACAAAATAATCTCGACATCCTTACACAATAAACTGATTGTTGCGGATCCACCAACCGGATTCACTATTCTCAAAGAAATCATTAAACACAAAACATCCAAAGAAAAGGTATCAACAAGTTCTTTTGAAATAAAAGAGTGGGACGCACTCGTATCAAAAAGAACTCGAATAGGATGATCACGAAATAAAATAATGCCATCAAGGATAGAATGAGAAATACCTTTACCATGAGATGTGTTGCCAGGGGCTTGAGCAACATTAAGATTTCCCTCCTTCCTATTTTGAAGTTTGGGACTAGAAGATAAATAATGATCCGGGATTTTGCAATAGCGACAAGTGCGGGGCTTTGAACACTTATTCACATAATGGTCCTTAGAACTACAATTGTAGCATTGCCCACTACCAGAGGTAGAAGCGTTTGCCACCGAAGTTGCTTGCTTCCTTTTCTTATTGGGATAAGGACCTTTGAACTTATTAGGCCTTTTCTTATTGTTGAAGTTTGGTCTGGCACCCATAACATCACTTTCCTTATCTGCCTCTTCAAGTCGAAGAGCAATATCAACGAGTTGATCAAAAGAAACTTCTAACTTTAGGAGTAATGGCTTCTTAAGACTTTTGTTCAAGCCATAGACAAATCTTTAGTTCTTCTTCACTGGGGTGTTTATATATTCGACCCCGTATTTAGAAAGTGACTCGAATGATGCGACATAGTCTGCCACGGAGGATTCACCTTGAACAAGGTCTATGAAACGACGAGCCAAAGTCACCTTCTCAGTTTCTGGCACAAATTTTAATTCAAAGCGCTCCCGTAATTTCTCCCAAGTAAGATCCGCTTCAATTATTTCGGAAATCAGAAGCTCGTACCAGTCTAATGTTCTTCCTTGGAGCATATTAGAAGCCACCTGAACTCGGTGAAGATCAATAAAATTCATGCGAGAAAAGATTCGGTCGCATGTTCTTAGCCAAGCCTGGACTTCAATAATGGTTTCAAAACCTTTAAATGGCTTCCCACCCAAGTTGGTATAATCGTTGCACAAGCATGCAAATCCAGACTTAGGGTGAGTAGGTTCCGGATTAGAACTGGCTGCAAGAGCATTCTTTACTAAATCAAGAAGCTGCTGGGCAGACATAAAAACTGCATCCTGGAGAGTAGCACTAGATTGACCGGCGGTGGGACAGCCTGGTCTAACCATTTCTCTTCCTTAAGAAAGAAAGAAAGAAGAAGGAAAAGGTTATTCACCAAATGAATATCAAGCAATCTTGATAGATAAAACAAGGAATCATAAAGTAAATAGGATGAATCGGTACGAAGACTCGAATTAAATCCTAAAGCACGACTCCTAAGAAGGACTTAGGACGATGATCCTCGCTAGATTATTCTACATTGTTCCGAAGTTTGGCTCTGATACCAAGTTGTGAGGCCCCACCTCTATACCCACGCTAGCCAAGGACACTACGGGGTAATGCCGTCATCTAGCGCGGAGAATAAGGCTATTGAGGAGCGACCATCCGTGTAATTGCTTTGTGCGAGCACCGATATGTCAGATAAAAATATACTCAAACGGGGGAATCCGACATGCCAATACAAACTCAAAGCTACTACACAGTGGCTATAATATCTTCGGAAACAAATATAGAAATAAGCATAACATAAATCAGTCACAACATCCATATCACAAAGGCGGAAACATATATGAATATATAACACATGAAAGTGTATATCAGAGTAGTGTCAGACAAGATCCACAATATCATGAAAGAATAGTTACAAGTGCTACACAAAAGAATAAGTATACATCAATGAGTCTATATCTCAAAGGTATACAACCAAAAACTACTAATCTAAGTAGTTAGCCAAAAGTGAGGATAATAATCTCAGATGAGAAGTCAAGCAGAAGCACCTGTAACATCTCGGTCTGACCCGAGTATTATTTCATAAGAAAATAATAAACGGACCAGTCTAGCTATAAATATCAGATAAAATGATATAGAATGAGAGATATGACAAAATCGTATAATAACCATAATTTCATACTATGATAAGTATGTAATTGTAAATCAAATATAGATTAATCAATATCACAAGAATCTTCTCAAAGATCAAAAGAAATGTCATACTCTTTATTTATATTCACCAAACTATAAATATTGACAATAATATCAATGTCAAGCACAAAAGTTAATGACACACAAATTCATGCACAAATATTGATAAAACTTATCAATGTAAATCACGAAAATTGGTGAAAACACAAATTCCAGAAATCATCAATGGAAATCCAGAAATCACGAAAAAGGGGGGAGGCCTATCACAAAACGGGAGTATGAAAACTCACCGACACGTGTATCACAAAATGGAACGCTATTCCATGGTTGCTAACCATTAATTTTGAGCCGAGGCTCCACAAAACGGCCCGAAGACCATGGGTTGCTGCCCCACCAAATTGAGCGAAACTCCACAAAAGCGGGGTTTAGTCTCCCTCGCAGACAAAGAGACATCGCACATTGCTAGTCTAAATCACAAAAATGATATTATCGATCACAAGAAGTGTCAATTACAACAAGCTAGTAAATATATGAGCTTAGCTTCATGTCCCATAACCCCTAGATTAACTTAAACATTTACGAACAAATTGTTGATCTCCACCTGAAAATTGTCACAAGAGATTCAATCGAATAAGTCCAAGAATTAACCGACGAAGTAAACGCAAGCGTTTCATACCACTTGTTTTAGTATGCCGTTTAATTAGATTTCTCATACGAATAAGGTAAAGGTTTGCATATGCTAGTAGATTGGAAAACGGTTTAAGACACAAGCTTTGCAATAAAATGGTGTTGAAATCATTTTGATAAAAGAATTTTGATATTTACTTCTAGGATTGAAAACCTTTATATTTTTAAAAGTGACAAATCACAAAATGATTGTAGAAACAATCAATCACTAAAATTCACATACGAAGACGTGAATAAAATCCAAAGAAATCGATACCGAATCCATCAAAGTGGAAATACCCAAAAATTCCATAAATAGAAGTTATCAAAGTTGACAAAGGTGATAACAACTAATCGGAGAAGAAGGATCGATTAACAATTGGAAAAACAAAGCAAAATGAGCATAAATAGGCAAACAGAGAAATAGGAGCAGGTCGGTTGACCGGATTTCCTGAGTCGGCCGACCGAAATAGCCCAGAATGTTTCGGCTACATCTTCGGTCGAGCGATCCAGGGATTCGGTCGGCCGAACTGCAATTTCTGCAATTCCTATCCTATTTAATCGAAGTGCAAATTCTCACTCAATTTGCAACCGGTCGAGCGCGGACGCTAGAGGATTACGCCTATCGGCTACCTGGTCCTATTGGCTCCTCAATGCATCACCAAAAACACATTCAAACATCAAAGTTAGGATCTTTAAAGATTTGAACCCAAAACACTAAAAATTGGGATATTCACCAATTCAATCCAAACCAAAAGCAAATGCACATGGATAAGTGTTAGGAAGTCATACCCAACATTCAAAGATAGATACAAGCATAGATGTGAGATAAAAATCTCACCTTTTCACAAAATCAATGAAGGAGAAGCTTGAAAGCAAAGGAAGAATCAACCACACTTCAAAACAACCTAAATGAGCTTGAATCTAAGCTCAAAAGAAGAACATTCCCAAAGTTAGGTTTAGGAATTTCTGAAATTGAAAGGAGAATGAGGTGGAGAAGAAGAAGGTGATGCTTACCAATAGCTTCTCTTTGGATTTGGAGTTAGAACTTGATTTGCAAATGAAAACTAGGGCTTGGAGTTTTAATTTCCCATTCCTCTCTCCATTGTTGCTAAAGCTTGAGTATTAGGAAATAGAAATGAAGTAATGAAGAGAAGAGGGTGAAGCTTGGGTCTAATGGGCTGAAACAAAACCAAAGCCCTAAGTGAAAAAGTAGCAAAATTCCACTATCTTCAAACATATCGAAGTTTATACTCAAAAAGATTGCAAACATCATTTCGAACTCAATGGGGGTGGTCTCGAGTCCTAATTTGACTGTTCGCAAAAAGTAGCTTTTCGGACTATAATCCGACTAACGATGAAATATTTAAATAAAATATTTAAATACTCAATCGTAAACTATGCGGGTTGTTACAGTGGGGGTGCTTGGGTGAAAGTGGTAGGATTTGGGGGTGTGTTTCGGGATAAGATTAGAAAAGAACTTAAGAATCCAAAACTTCTGATTTTTGGCTAAGTATTGATGTTGGTACTGACCACTTAAGGTCGGTATTGATCACTTTTTATAGTAGCAGGATAGTGTTGGGAACATGGGAGCGCAAGGAATGGGGCAAGGGAGTTCTAAGCACGAGATAAGAGAAGTGTTCGGTGAGAAAGATGCCACGTCATATTTTGGCTAAGAGTTAGAAAGTTCACACCGACCTTTTTGGTCGGTACTGACATGAATTTATGAGGCCTCTGATTATGAAATTCTAGGATGGGGAGAGTAGGTCCTCCAGGTTATGCTGAAGGTGTTTGTTTGTTCGCTTGGTATTTGATGGCGATGTCATAGCACGATGAAGGATGAAAGCTTCAGGACTTCGATGATGGTAACTCGACGGTGAATGGGGTTATGTTTCAAGGATGACGGGTCGACGTTGAATGGAGTCGTGGATGATCGTCCACTAAAATGGATTATAGGAAGGGTAACCTATAAAGGATGTTGAATGGTTTTACATGAAAAGAAAGGAATGTGGAATGGTTCCTTGAGAATGATCGGAAACTAGATGGAGCAGGCTCGGATATGCATGCTAAGGAATTGTTGATACAGAGTGTTTTTTGATGTACTCGAAAGAAGAGGTATTGTGAGAATGCTTATTGGGTACTTGGAATGGCTATGCCGGTTCAATGAAATTGATCCATATACCCTAGACCGATGGAACATGTCTAGTATCAACTTCGGGCTATGAGCGAGTACGTTGGAAACCAATATTTTTCCATTAGTCTCCACCAGAGGAATGCTTATACGAGTTATCATATATTCAGGGCAATTTAAGTGACAATGAGGATTTTTTGATGGATGCTGCATTTGCTTTGACTGTTCTTCTCATAGTCTGTCACTTTATGGATGTCAGGAGACATAGGTGGATGTGAATAACTGGACTTGTTGTACTTAGGATGTAGTACACAGTTATGATATTTGTAGAGTAACATATTGCAGGGACAAGTCAGGTATGGTTCATATGTCTATGTTCCGTACTATATCGAGTTGTATAGTATTTTGAGATTTTTTATTGCTCTCACTAGAATGTTGTCTGACTTGCAGTTTTATTCTTTATTTCTTATGATCTCGGGTACTCAGGTGCTAAGCTGTGGTAGTGCAGAGGATGAGCATGAGGGCTTTCTCATATTATATATGAATACTTATGCGTATTCCGCCATGCAACATTATGGAGCCTAGACTGTAACACCCTATAAGTTGAACATAGTTAACTAAAATGAATTATTTAAAAAAATTATTAAATCCAAAAATGAAAATTTCACTAACTTCAGAATTTAGCAACAAAATTCGCACGTTGTGTTCTTAATGATCATATGATCAACTTCTATATATAAAATTTTACGATTGAAGTTCAAATAGAAGAGTTATTATCGTTTGAAATTTTCGGATTGGAAACAGTTCAAAACCAATTACGGAAGTAAATGTTAATAACATAGCACTAAAATGGACATTAATTATAAATGGTAATTAAGGGCGAACTCATTATATTATAAATAATACAATAGTGTTTGCCTTTTTTATATTATCAAAAATATATGTATTCTTCAATGAAAGAAAAATTGTATGTAAATAAATTAAGCGTAGAAGGAAATATATACCATTAATTTATTATTTTGGCGCTAAATTAAAACTTAAATGTTACCATAAGGATTATATGGAACTAAATTAGATTAAATATAACAAATAAGGGAATAAATGATAATAAGTTAATGGTAAACTAATATTTAATCTCCATGAAACGTTAAATTAACGTTAACGTTAATGTAAGATGGAATAAAATCAGTCGTAGAGGAAAATAACAGAAATAAAGGGAATAAAGTAAAAATTTAATGTATATACAAGCAACTCAACTGCTATTGGTACCGGTCGACAGCTAGCAGCTGACCGATGGCTGTTATCGCGACAAGAATAAACCTAGGCCAAATAATCTAGATTTAATAAACTAAAATCTAATGGATGGTGTTGATTTGTATGTCTATAAATACATGCTTAACACTTTACCTTTCTTCTTATATTTTCTGAATCAAAGAATTATAAGATAGTATAATATGTATATATGTATGTATGTATGTTTATGTGTTTGTGTTACACCATAATTTTTACTTCAGTAGAAATTGCAAATATTCGAGAGGAAAATTCCTTAGCTTGCAATTCCGAGACCCACCAACCGATTTCGAGCTAGAGCATAAACACAGGACCTAGCATCTAAGAGCATGTAGTCCTAGAGCATAAGTCAAAGTATTAACAGAGACCAATGTCATTATCTAACTAAGACAAGGAGCTTAACCAAAGGCAGCAATTGCCAGAAGCAAAAGCATTTCATCAAGTATCAATAATCAAGGGCTCAGATAGACCAGGACGAGACCAACACTTAGGATAAACGAAAGATAACCAATCTATTAATCCATGATTTATAAAAATATATTCTTTAGTATGTTTAGGTATATTATAAATTTGTCCATAATATCCGAGTGGGATTTTTATTAGTAGATCTTCGTTATGACAAGAATAAACCTTGGGAATAAATATTTTGATATACATGATTTGTTATGAGTCTGCAAAACTTCCGTGACAGCTAAAAGTAGAAAACGACTTTACATCTAGATCCGAAGCTCTAGATTTGAAAGAAGCAGAATTGTTCACTGATAACACAGCTGAACATAGCCATTTGAAAACAATATTTTCTCAAATGCAAACATTTGATCTCGTAAATCGAAGAATTCAAGATTTTCTAGAATTACTTAGACTTTATGAAATAGATAACACAAAAACCAAAGAGATGGTAGATGAAATGATGGTCCACGAAATGATCTCCTTATATCAGCAACGTCTCATCGATGAAAGTAATCTTCTTCTATTCTCCAAAACATTAGAAGACACGGAGTTAATTAAACTCTTAGAAAATGAAGAGTTAATTCTCAATAACAACAGAAGACCACGACTTATAGCCTGTTTTTCTGAAATACAAAAGTATCCAAAACATATCAAAAAGGGCCTAGTGCACGAAATTTATGTCAACACAAGCCATCCTGAAGAATATTCAGGTTATATTCCAGAAATATGTACATCAAAACTTGTTGAACACTCAAGCAGATTTTTTACTATGTTCATGTTCAGAATTTGGAGCGTTTGGGAAGAAAGACAGTACATACGTCTTTATCCCTCTATCCATTTATGGGAATTACATAGGGTAACCGAAAATCCTCAATATGAGTTCGTTAAATTTAACCGCAAAGAATTTAATGAAGAAAATGAAAGAATCCCAACAGCGCAAGAGTTCTTCTCAGAGGCCATTAACAAAGGCGAAATTGGATCACACTCTGCCACTGAAGGCAAAACAGTATTACTGTTGGACTACTTATCGGCTTTCGAACCATCAACAGTCAGAATGATGAAGGTTCAGCGTTTTTTAGACAGTCTTAAAATTGGCCCAGTCGGCACAATGGCTCAAGAAGAATACTTTGAAGAACAAGGAGAAGAGGAAAGACTTTGACAAGATTCTATAATGAGAGATACTATGGGTACCGACCCTTTCGACGACGAATCTCTAGCTAATGTAGAAATTCAAAATTAAATCAGAAGCAAGGTGGACCGGCATCCAGAATAAAAGGACAAAGAACACATCCTTTACACTAGGGTGACATATCACCCCTTAGCCTTTCCAACTCATCCTCTGCAAAGAATAAACTAAAGGACACATCCTCAGGCTAAAAGCCAAAAAGTCATCCCTTGGCCTTTCCAACTCATCCTCTGTAAAGAATAAACTAAAGGACACATCCTCGGCCTAAAAGGAACACATATTAGCCCTATAACTGATAGATATCCAGCCTAAGTAATAATAAATAAAGAAGAGAAGACGCTATAAAAGGAGGAGACTACTCTGAAGATGATCATCAGAAATTTTTTCTTCATTTTCGTTTTTTCTCTTCACTGTATCCGAGCTCTATAATATTAACTACTGTAGTAATAAAATTTCTCTTTCTGCAAGAAGTTTCTGTTGCTGTATATTTTCAATTCTGCATTCAAGTTTTCTGCTTTCAAGTTTGGGTTTTCAATTTGGTATCAGAGCCTGGCCAACACTAGGTAAGTTATTCTGTTTTAGATCATTCTATTTTATATTTTCTGAACTCTATCATTCTGTATATGTTTTAGTGAAGTAAAAACAAAGAGTACAAATTTTTTTTAATTTTTAAAATGAAAGCTTAAGCTATTCTTTTGAGCATGATTCATTATGAGTCTACAAAACTTCTGTGACAACTAAAGCTTTTATCGAATTTTAAGTCAATTCGACGACCTATTGTTACTGATTATTATGCATTGGAGTAGGAAACGAACCATTGTTGTGCTCTACTTAAGTGAAGCAACGGTATAGGCTTGTGGTTGTTAATTCGAGGCCTAACCCTACTATAAAACCACGGTATGCTAGGAAAGCATTAAGGGGTACTGTGTTTAGCTGCTTAATCTAGGGTCAAAACTAATCTATAACTATAGGTTTGCGAATCAAGATTTATTATTCGAATTAAGACTTTACCTAATTACAGATATTTTGTGTAAACTCATAATTGAATTGTGTTCAAAAGACCATTGTTTATGGAAAATAATAAGATTGTTATTCTAGACACACATAAATGTCAATTTGATATGAATACTGAACAATACGAGCATGTTGTTCATATCCCCACTCATAAAAACCCAGTAAATGGGATCCATAATTTTATGATTGATCTACTTAAAGAAATTAAAGTAGAAGTGAAAGATATAAGTATTAAACAACAAAAACAAATAGCAACCGTAGGATTTGGTCGAAATAGACCAACAATCCATTCGCTTAACAGCATTAGAATGGTTAAATATACTTCTGAAGAAAATAAAAAAATTAAAATTGAAGATATTGACCCTACATACTATGAAAATTATCCTATTCTTCAAGAAAAAGAACTTGCAGGAGAAATAGATAGTACTGAACTTTATTCTTATGATGAAGAACATTCGATGGCAATAAACTATTTTAAATATAAAGCAAATGAAGAAAATTATTCATTTGAAATTCTGAACAAGATATAATTACGCTAATGAAGCCGGATCTAGTAGAGGGGCTCTAATTTTACCTCCACAACCTCCTCTGGATACTTCTTCTGTTGTGAACGATCTTAACTCTGATATAATTACGGAAGATCAAGAACGGGAAGAAAACACATATAACAGTCCTCATACTGATCCTTACCCTGAAATGTTAGACATGGTACTAGATCATTGGATTAAATTTCACTCTTCTAGAAAGCAACTTAAAGATTTTTATAACAAACAACCCTCTTCAGCATATACCCTAACTTTTAATATAGACAGACTTCCACATAGAAAAATAAGTAAATATATTATAACATGGCTTTAACATATAAGTGGAACAATCTATTTATTACCTCTGAATATGAATGTAATGGAATACAAACATTACGCTACGAGTTATTGGACAGGAGATGCTTTAGCTTGGTTACTAAACCTTGAAAGGATAAATCCAAATGAATTACAAAGAATTAGAAATATTCAATCTAAACAAGAAGCTCTTGGGGAATTATTAAAATTATTAACAGCAGACTTTATAGGAGAAACTTTCCTAAAAGATACTGATTATGAAAAACAATTATTAAAAATACAATTATGTGACATATGTATGCTAGAGGAATTCGTTGCAAAATACATAGGCCTACTTTTTCATTTAAAAAATAATGACCAGAAAGGTTTCTGGGTAAAGGGCTTCTTTACAAAAATACCTTATCCATGGAATAACATTATTCAAGAAAGATATGACATTTTAAGATAAAGTAATACTGATGAAAATCATAATACGGGCTTATAAAAAAGGCATGTATGGATACTATGGAAAGGGTTTGTAAGCAAGCTAGTGCACACAAACAAATGAAAAATAAAATTAGAAACTCAAAACTGGGATTTTCTTATTGTACCAAGTACACTGAAGATATTAACACGCAGTTTGGATGTTCTCCTGAATTTGAAAGAAAGAGAATAATAAATTTCAAAAGAAGAGCAAAACCAAAATATCGGATCACTAGGAAAAAATGGAAACCATAATATAAGAAAAATGTAGAAAAGAAAACAAGTTTTCTAAGAAAAAGTTTATTAAAAAGAAAAAATTCCGTAAAGGCTGCAAATGTTTCAAATGTAATAAAGAAGGACATTACGCTAATGAATGTCCTACAAATATACAAAATATCATTATATCAAATATCGAAGAATACGTTATTAATGTTGGCACTATAGAGGATATATCTAGTGATGCTAATTCGTCTGTATATGAAATTGAATCAGTTTATTCTGACACTACTGAAAATGACGATCAAATTAATGATTCCTTTGATAATTTTAAAATAAACATGATTACAATCAATCAGACACATAACCAAATAAAAATTATTCCGTTAACCATGTATGCTATACTTCCCAAAAAGGAAAAAGTAAATTCTCCGGGTTATACATTATATGCAGCAAAATGTTCTAGATTAAGAAGGTACTTCATAACCGAAGTGTTCTTAGATCTACTAATAAAAATCCCACTCGGACATTATGGACAAATTTATAATATACCTAAACATACTAAAGAAAATATTTTTATAACTCATGGATTAATAGAACCTCAAAACTTCTGTGACAGGAAAGCATTAAGGGGTAACGTGTTTAGCCGCTTAATCTAGGGTCAAAACTAATCTATAACTATAGGTTTGCAAATCAAGATTTATTATTCGAATTAAGACTTTTATCTAATTGCAGATGTTTTGTATAAACTCATACTTGAATTGTGTTCAAAAGACCATTGTTTATGGAAAATAATAAGATTGTTATTCTACACACACATTAGTGTCAATTTGATCTGAATACTGAACAATATGAGCATGTTGTTCATATCCCCACTCATAAAAACCCAGTAAATGGGATTCATAATTTTATGATTGATCTACTTCAAGAAATTAAAGAAGAAGTTAAAGATATAAGGAATAAACTACAAAAACAAACAACAACCGTAGGATTTGGTCGAAATACACGAACAATCCATTCGCTTAACAGCATTAAAATGGTTAAATATACTTATGAAGAAAATAATAAAATAAATATTGAAGATATTGACCCTACGTACTTTGAAAATCATATTATTCTTCAAGAAAAAGAACTTGCAGGAGAAATAGATAGTACTGAACTTTATTCTTATTATGAAGAACATTTGACGGCAATAAACTATTTTAAATATAAAGAAAATGAAGAAAATTCTTCATTTGAAGATTCTGAACAAGAATTTGGAAATTCCACAGAATTTGATTATAATTCAGATACATCAGATAAACTTATTTACAACATAAACGCTAATGAAGCCGGATCTAGTAGAGGGGCTCTAATTTTACCTCCATAACCTCCTTCGGATACATCTTCTGTTGTGAACGATCTTAACTTTGATATAATTATGGAAGATCGAGAACGGGAAGGAAACACATATAATCGTCCTCGTACTGATCCTTACCCTGAAATGCTTAGACATGGTGCTAGATCAGATTGGATTAAATTTCACTCTTCTAGAAAGCAACTTAAAGGTTTCTATAACGAACAACCCTCTTCAGCATATATACCCTAACTTTTAATATAGATAGACTTCCATGTAGAAAAATAAGAAAATGTATTATAACATGGCTTCAACATATAAGTGGAACAATCTATTTATTACCTCGAATATGAATGTAATGGAATACATACAATACGCTACCAGATATTGGACAGGAGATGCTTTAGCTTGGTTACTAAACCTTGAAAGGATAAATCCTAATGAATTACAAAGAATTAGAAATATTCAATCTAAACAAGAAGCTCTTGGGGAATTATTAAAATTACTATTAGCAGACTTTACAGGAGAAAATTTCCTAGAAGATACTGATTATGAAAAATAATTATTAAAAATACAATTATGTGACAATGTATGTTAGAGGAATTCGCTGCAAAATACATAGGCCTACTTTTTCATTTAAAAAATAATGACCAGAAAGTTTTCTAGGTAAAGGGCTTTTTTACAAAAATACCTTATCCATGGAATAACATTAGTCAAGAAAGATATGACGTTTTAAGACAAAGTAATACTGATGAAAATCATAACACTGCCTTATTAAAAAAGGCATGTATGGATACTATGGAAAGGGTTTGTGAGAAATCTAGTGCACATAAACAAATGAAAAATAAAATTAGAAACTCAAAACTGGGATTTTCTTGTTGTACCAAGTACACTGAAGATATTAACACACAGTTTGGATGTTCTCCTGAATTTGAAAGAAAGAGAACAAGAAATTTCAAAAGAAGAGCAAAACCAAAATATCGAATCACTAGGAAAAAAGGGAAACCATAATATAAGAAAAAATTTAGGAAAGAAAACAAGTTTTCTAAGAAAAAGTTTATTGAAAAGAAAAATTTCCGTAAAGGCTGCAAATGTTTCAAATGTAATAAAGAAGGACATTATGCTAATGAATGTCCTACAAATATACAAAATATCGTTATATAAAATATCGAAGAATACGGTATTAATGTTGGCACTATAGAGGATATATCTAGTGATGCTAATTCGTCTGTATATGAAATTGAATCAGTTTATTTAGACACTACTGAAAATGATGATGAAATTAATGATTCCTTTGATAATTTTAAAATAAACATGATTACAATCAGTCAGACACATAACCAAATAAAATTTATTCCGTTGACCATATAGGCTATACTTCCCAAAAAGGAAAAAGTAAATTCTCCGGGTTATACATTATATGCAGCAAAATGCTCTAGATTAAGAAGGTCTTCACAACCGAAGTATTCTTAGATCTACTAATAAAAATCCCACTCGGATATTATGGACAAATTTAAATTATACCTAAACGTACTAAAGAAAATATTTTTATAACTCATGGATTAATAGAACCTCTTTCTAAAAATAACGTTTCTATACTATTTATAAGTATTAGTATGGAATATAAAGACTATATCATAGAGCAAGGGGACCCAACATGATTACTTGTTATACATAAATATGAAGATCTTCCAATTGTAAAAGAAGAAATATACGATCACGATACATTTACCTCATTAAGTGGTTCTACATCCCGATCATCAAGAAATAAAGAGTCAGAATCATATCAAGAATATAGGATATACATTTACACTTTTACATCTGAAGAAACATCTAACCCACAAATGCAAGATAGCACAGGAGAACAATTTGAGGTTACGGACGAAGATTTAGAAAAATTAAAAGAGGCAATCCCTCATTCAGACAAAAAGGATATTTATAAACCTTTAACTTTTAAATCTAGATTTTTAAATCAACATACATCTATATTTGAACGTATGCAAGGAAATGTAGAGTTAAAGGGAGAGGAAGATTTTACTTCCATAAGCCTTTTAAATAAAAATAAAATAGAAAAACTAAAAGCCAAATATCCAAAAATGAAATACCTTCATATAGGCCTAATACAACTAAAAATAACAAGATTGTTTAGATCCGGAATTGATACTCCAATAATGATAGTCTGTATGGACGAAAGAATTATCAATAATCCTTTAAATAGTATTATTGGAGGAGCTAAGTCAAATTTAGCAAATAGATTATTTGGAGTAAATATACATCCCGATTTTTGTATAAGCCTTGATGATCAAAATATAGAAAAGGCTTGTACTTTATCGGTAAATTTACAAAATATAGAACTTCTATCAGGATCCAAAGTTCTTGGCATACAATGGGAACATTGCATGGCCTTGAATGATACTGCTACATTCAAATCAATTACACCCAAATAATTTGTTAAACTATTTGAAGTCGGATTAGGAAAAACAATTCAACCCAGATTGATAGACATAAGACATTTAAAATTCGATAATGAAATTCAAGTTTTTGTGAAATCACTTAAACCAAGAATTCATTTACCTACAGAATATTTTATAGCATCAAGAAATACCATTTCAACCATAATAAAAAATAATGAAGAAAATACACATTCACCCAACACATTAAAAAGAACTCAGTCATACAATAAAATGTCTGATGTTGAATTAGCTCCTGATATATTAAAAAGTATCAGCCATCGCATGAGCTTTAAACAAGAAAATCCAATAGAAGGAAGAACAATGAGAATACTTGAAAAACAAAAAAAACAGGAATCAAACCGAATAGTTATAAAGATTCCTTAGAAAATATAAAACATCATGATTAGATCCATAGATCTTAAAAGAAAGGCACAACTACATATATATCTTCCAATAATGATATGTATCCCTGAATATCAAGAATTCACGGTACATGCGTTACTGGATTCTGGTGCAGAAGCCATTTTATTGCAAGAAATATTTATTCCCCAGCAACTCTGGGTACCTATGGACAAAAAAGAAATGCTAAATGAATTTATGGGAAGACAAGTCCCTGTTGCTCATAAAGCTAAAAACTTACAGGTACAAATACCTGATATACATGAAAATAATAAACTATACAACTTTGACTTTGCATTACTACCAAAGGAATTTGATAGTGATTGCATCCTTGGGATGGACAATTTAAGACATCTCCCTCCATTCAAAAAATATTATTTTGAATTAGATGGCGTTCTTGTGCCTTGAGTAACGCTACCCGCTATAATTGCACCACATTATACTCCAGCAGCACAGCGTGGTGAAAAACCTGTTACATTAACTGAAAATGTAAAAACACCGAAAATAATACAACCAAAGATTTGTACATACAATATACTAACCACCAAAGAATTTGAAATCTTAATACATAACATGTTAGAACCCCTTTATTCAGATAATCCGTTAAAATGGCTTGACAAAGCACCAAGGTATTGTAAAATTGAATTAATGGAACAATACAAAGATGCTAAAGTCCGAGTTAACAGTATTATGGTATCACCAACTGATAAAGAAGGATTTGCGAAACAAATAAAAGACCTATTAAATTTAAAATTAATACATAAAAGTTTCAGTACCACTCATCCCCAGCTTTCATAGTAAGAAATCATGCTGAAATTAAAAGAGGAAAAGCTCGCATGGTAATAAACTATAGAAAACTTAATAGCCATACAAAGTTTGATGGATATTTTATTTCTTCTGCTGAACATCTAACATAAAAAATTCAAGGAGCAAAATATTATAGTAAATTTGATGCAAAATCAGGTTTTTGGCAATTAAAACTTGCTGATAAACAGTCCATAGAGCTAACTGCCTTTCGCTGCCCACAAGGACATCTTGAATGGTTAATTATTCCTTTTGGATTAAAAAACGCACCACAAATATTTTAAAAATGGATGAATTCTATGTTCGGACATTTACCTTTTGTATCTGTCAATATAGACGACATCCTTGTTTTCTCTAATTCTGCAGAACAACATAAACAACATCTTCTAGCAGTTGTTCAAATACTACTTCAAAACGATGTTATTTTAAGTCCTAAAAAAATTGAATTATTTAAAAAAGAAATAGATTTTCTTGGAAAAAGAATTAAAAATGGACAAATAGAGTTACAACAACATGTTTATACTAAAATTAAAGATTTTCTCGATACATTTAAAACATTAAAAGAACTCCAAAGTTTTTTAGGATTATTAAACTAAGGTAGAAAATTTATTCCTAATTTATCTGCTAAGACCCAAAATTTATAGAAAAGGCTTACTGATGAACAAGCAAAATATAAACAGCATAATGGAGAACAACCAAGAAGATGGAGCACAGACAATGTAACAAACCGGATATTTTAACGGTTTAATTTATTTAATTAACTGAATTTGCGCGAAATTTAATAAAAATATAAAAATAAATTTTGAAATATAAATTTAATATTCGAAATACGTTTAGTTAAACATAGCAACTGGTAAATTTTCGTCCAAAAATATGAAAGTTTATTTCGCGCGTAAATTCACTTAAATTTAATCAGCTAAAAAGCGATGAAAATAAAACGTTTTCAAAACCAAAATATTTTTACATAGAAAAATTCTAAAACATCTTTTGAGCAAGTTGTCAGTTTGTCGTTTTTCCAAATTCGGACATGTTTGGCTCCGTCGATCTTATTTTTCTTCCATTTTTATGCATTTTCCGCTAGTATAAAATTCGAATTTTTATAATTTGATCGTGCCACTGATAATTTTATACCGTTTTGGTTGTCTCATCGTGCTGATCTCTATTATATATTCACATCTGTGTTTTGAAATTTCGATACGTGACGAATCACGCGAAACAGTTAACCGTAACGGTCCGTCATTTTGTTTTCTAACGACCATTTCTTTTCCACCGTTCAGGAACAAAGGGTCACAACTTTTATTGTTGCTTGGTATTCACGTAGGACTTTTGGTTTTCCTACTTTTGCTTGGTATACACATAGTACTCTCTTAAAGGAAGAAATGAAAAGGCATGTATATGTTAAGCTTGCTCATTTTTGCCTGCACTCTTCTTTACTGCAAACGTCCCACTTCTCTTTCTCCTCTTTCTTTTCATTTTTCCTACTTCAAGATCCACCATTTCTTCCTCATATTTTGTTGAGCCATGCACGCACCCTTCTTCTCCCTCCTCGGCCACCTTGTCCCGGCCTTGGAACCCGCGCACGCACAGCCGCGTTTCACCATCACCGTGCCGCCGTGCCGCCGTGCCTCCTCCGTCTACACAGCAGCTCTTTCCGCAGACAAGCACCTCCGACCATGCCGAGATCCACTTCAGCCTCGCACACTACCGCCTGCCGGCTTCAGTCTCAAGCCGAGCTACTTCCCTTGCTTCCATGCTTCCCACTCCTTCCTCACGTCCTTACCTCCGTGTGTCGCCACCTTGACCATCGGAACTCTCAACCGAAGCATCGTCAGCCTGGCCAACTCCTTCGATCCGGGCACGTAAGCCTTGGCTCCACCAAGCTCCCCTCATCCTCGCTTGCTTCCTTTCCCCGTACATCTCTTTTTTGAAAAATAAAAGTAAGCAAAAATTTTCTAACTCTTGTATGTATATAGGTTACCTAGAGTGTAAAATTTAGCAGGTGGTTTACATACGTTATCTTGTTTATATATAATCGTTTATAATGGTTACAGTATAATATGTTTGTGTTTCTTTGTATACTTGTTATATTAGATTATTTATATACATATTGTATATAATCAATCGGTTTGCTAAATTTTGTAAGTCTGTATACATATATATTATATTATAGAAGAAGCATTATCTTATTGTATGTAAGCTATATATATAGTAGTCTAGAAGGAATGGGATATATATGTTATACTGTTTAAGTACTTTTTAGTTTACATACACCTGTTTATATGAATATATGTTTTTACGCATGCACCTATTTTTATGACGTGTCTCGTTTCAAAAAAATAAAAATAAAAATTTATATTATATAGTTTGTATATAATATGTTATAAAAAAAAAGAAGAAGAAATTTCGAGTCTCTGTTTGTACATGTATTGTTCATAGTTTTAGTATTAAAAGTTTTATAAACATCTGGGTGAATATATATACGTTTAAAAGTATATTACTTACTAGCAAATTTATAGTTGTATATATTGGTATTTTCGTATGTGTCGATCTGCATACTTCAGTTATATGAAGGTCATTTTATTGTGCAGTACAACTTAGAGCCTATCCATTTCAAATATATATATAGCTATGTACCTAAGACTACGTATAGCTTGCGTTATATATTATACGTTGTTTTTATAATATGTTAGCTTACATTTATCACAATATAGTAAATTCATATTTATTCATAAAATAAATGATAATTTTAAATTACAGTATGTATGTGGTAATGAAAGTTGTTTATATGTTACTTTAGGTTCTCTGGTTCACGTTTCTTACTTCCAGTTTATGCATATAACATATATTATATAAGAAGTCCATATAAAGGTAAGTTCACTCCTCTATCCTATGTACAGGTAGCAGGCCATGGTTGTCATATTTTTATGTGGTGCGCATGTATATAAATTTGATAGATATATGTTTGTTTGAAACTTTTATTAAGTTGTACTCGTTTTATACAAGTTATATTATTAGTTGGGTTTTGTTCCGTTGTTCTTGTAATAAGCTACTCTGTTCTCTGTTTTACATTTTACAGTTTTATATATATTATCTACACTTATTTTGGAAGAATTTTGAAGGAAATGTATGAATTGTATAAACAATAATTTTAAATTTAAATATATAGATTTTCGTTTGATATTGGTTTTAAGGATATGTGTGTGTGTGTGTGTATATTATATTGATTGGTGTTGTAAGTTGAGTATTGATTTTTAAGAAAACTTATAATATTATATATATATATATATATATATATATATATATGTAAGTCCACTTCTACCCATTTATCTTCATCGACTCAATTCTCATGTGATTTCGTCTATTCCTTGTTATCAGCTTTGATCAACAAATTCGTGTTTGGATTCGTAACTCAATTTCAGTGTCTGTATCGGTGTGCGTATCCGTGTCATCTTATCGTTCATCATCTAGCCTCGAAAGGTGAGTAATCACTCATGATTAATATTCTTTTATTTATTAAATTTGATTTCAATTGAAACGACAACTGAAATATGTTACTGTTATTTATTGCACTGTTATTTATGTATCAGTTTACCTTTGACATCTGACACCGTTATCTGTAAATTTTAGTATGATAATTCCGTTTGGTTGAAAATTTATTGATCGTTGGTTGTTTATATTGGATGTTAAATTGTAATGTATAAAGTGATAAATATTATGCAATTGAATTTGACGTAGGATAATTAAATTTTGAATCGACATATATGTGGAACTTGATTAGTTAAATATGACCCCTTTTAATTGTTAAATTAATTGACATGAAGAATAGTAATAATTACACTTTGAACGATTGAACGTATATTGAATTAATTGTTGTAGTGTAAAATTGAAATCGAATGACAAGTGAAGAACCGTATGAATAAGTAGTGAAATAATCGTTAATCTACATGAAATGATAGTGTAGATTCTAGAAATAATTATATTAATTTGCATAAACAACAATGTAAATTAATACGATTATTTCGGGATTATTCGATAAATTTTTGAATTGATATTGATTGTCGTTATTGCTTGTTTATTTATTTTGACACCATCCCAGTTATCACACTGCAAGTTCCCTTTATTATGCTTAATCTTGAATTGAAATTGGAATCGGGTTGAAATGATATATACCCAAATGAATTTGACCTAGGATAGAGAATTAAATAAAATCCGATTGGTCAATAATTTGATTTAAAAATAAATTAATGAATTTATTCGAGTAAAGAATAAGTTTTGAAATGAAGTTGGAATTTGAATTTTATGAAAGGAAAATGTAAAGATTGAAATCTGAAACAAATATTAACGTAGAAATCGATGAAAGAACGTTGCTCGAAATTTAATTATATAAATAATTAAATTTGGAATTATAAATAAATAATTTGGAATTAGTAATAATTGAGTTTTGAAATTATTAAGTTTGAAATCATTTAATAATTAAATTTGAAATTATAATTAAGTTTGAAATTATAATTAAGTTTGAAATTATAATTAAGTTTGAAATTATAATTAAGTTTGAAATTATTAAGTTGAATTTATAATTAAGTTGAAATGATTTGATGATTAAGTTTGAATTCATAATTAAGTGGTAATGATTTAATAATTAAGTTTGTATTAATAATCAAGTTTGTAATTATTAAGTTTTGAAATTATTAATAATTAAGATTGAAATTATTAAATAATTGAATAAGATTGTAGTATTTGATAATTGAATAAAAATTGAATTCTTTGATAAGAGAAAATCGAACTTTTGATTAAGTGAATTTGATCTTCGTTAATAAATGAAATGAGGTTTCTTTATTTATGAAGTTTGGAAAATATTTAAGTAAGTTAATAAGTGAAATCGAAACTTTTCGATTATGTGAAATTTAGTTTTTATTAATTGAGTTTGAAATTTGTATAAATAAGTGAATTTGAATTTCTTTAATAAGAAATAAAAATGTGATTTATTGGAATAAAGATAAGACTTGTAATTTAAGGAACTTGATTGACGAATTTAATTTATTTCAAATTGATGTTTTGATATAATGAGGTTGAACGTAAGTAATTGATTTAAATGAATTGGAATTTAAATAGAAGTTGTTTTGAATGACAAATTTACTTAATGCATGCGGAATGAAGTCGATAAATGAATTTAAATTGATTTGAATGAAAATTTAACCATTTTAATGATTTCGGAATGAAATGCATATATGAACTTGAATCAATATTTGAATTGTTAAATAAAAGTTGAAATCGAATTATAAGATTTTGAAATGGTAATTTGGAAGTTTTGAAACGTAAACTTTGGAAATTGATTTAGGAAGACAAACGAAATGTTGATTTACGAATTGAAATTGAAATTAAATTTGATTTGGTTTAAAATTTACTAAACGACCAATCGGTGTAATAATTACAAAAGTTATTAAAGAGACCGGAATCGGTTATGGATATACTCTCTATCTAAGCCGGAAACCGCTTTAATAACTATACGCGTAGTGATGATCCAGAATGAAGTGGTTGGAATGATGTACGTGATGACGGAAGAAAGAGAACGATAATGGATAGCCTTGACACTTTTGTCAAATTGGAAATGACTAAAATCAGGAGCCGTGCCGGGCCAAATGGGGTTAGCCACCTCGAGCAAACACACTTCTTCGTAACTACTACTCATTACTTGTTATTGATTGGTGCACCCTCGGAATTTTAGGAGTGTTGTTTCGCGGTGTTGCGATCGCTGCGGCGATGCGTTCTCACCAGTCCGGATCAGGCGAACGGTAGTTACACTACCTTGGGTATTGCCTCATGTGCCTTATCATACTTGTATTCCTATATACGCGACCACTACGAATTTGTTTTGTGTTATACCTATGGAGTACTCCCTGATATCCCACCAGTTTACGGTGGAGTTTACAGTGCTGTATAGACTATGACATTTATATAAAAATGTGTTAAGGGGGATAATGGTAACGCCTTAACACTATTTTGATACTTTATATTACTGATAGACATTATCTATTTAGCGTACACTACTACATAGTAGATAGTTTAGCGGATCCTTAGAGGATGGTGATTCCAACATCCTTTAAGTTACCTGTATTTCGATTGCTATTTCACTTGAGTTGGATTTATTGATATGAGAATATTAATCCTGACTCGAGTGTTTTGTGTTTGCTTTACGCTCGGGTCAGACTGAATGGTTCAACTTTCGTGACTCACCTTTGGAGTTGGAGCTTTGCTTGAAGAGCCAGCCATCTATTCTGCTTCCAGTATTCTATGATTTCAGTGATGTATTTTGATTTGTATCTGATGTATCGTGTTACTCTTCTATTGTAAACTCTGATGTATCTTATATATTTATATAGTAGCTTCATGAACTACTATCTCTTTTACTTCCGCCGAATCTTATTACTCTGTGTCTGTGATTCTGTGATTATTTATTTACTGTATATCTGAGTTTTGCCAAATTTAAATTAACAATTCGGTATTTTGAATTATTCAAGTTCGACATCTGCGGATGTGAATAGTCCAAAATAGCGGGTCGTTACAGTTAGTATCAGAGCTTTTGGTAGCCCTAGGCAAACTTAGCATATAGGGTAAATGTATTTACAGAATCACTATCACTCGAGTTTCAATCTCTTACTTTTAACTCAATTCCTTTGAATTTTGGAACGTTCTCTGCGGTTTCAACATTCATTCATATCTCTCACTATTTATCTTCTTTTGATTCTGGAGTACCCCATAACTCCACTTCGAATGATCTGTATAGTGAGTCGGCGGTCTCGCCAATTCCAAATTTATCTGTAAATGGGTGAAACTCATTTACAATAGACATCGATTTACCGAAGATTTCTGTATTTTCGGTTTACGATGCTATCTATCTCCTGCTATACTTGAATTCTATTTCTTGAGATCGAATGTTGATTTACCTCGGAATTCAGCATCGATCTTATTCTTGAAGTTACGGTTGACCCGAAAGGTTGCCCGTGAATTAAATAAGCTCATCCATCTCCCGATTCTGTAAATTGAATTATCTTGTCTTCTGTTTCGAACTTATCATCGAATCAAAATTCTTTTGATTTGATTTCCATCTAATTTGAATCTTTATCCTTGCTTTGAAATTCATTCCTGTAGCAAAGAAGTGTATTTGAAAATTAATATTAAAAACGTTTTGTATATTGTGTTGTTTGAGTTGTTGATGTTGATTTGGATTTTCGATCGATTCGTCTGATCAACGCTATCGATTGGATTTCCAAAACACTTGAGCAGAGCAAACCAACACAATAATATTTTCAAATTAGTGAATAAAATGGTTTTGTATAATTATATTATATATATGTATAAATTTTTATGAAATTAAAATGTTAATGAATCCGTCGTCCGAAATGTGAAAATTTTGATTTTCGTTTATTGCTTATAAACCATTGACTATTTCATAATATAAATAAATGAATTTGTAAACTTGAGTATAATTTGATTGAAATTTGAAGTAAATTTGAATTAGAATTTGAGAATTTAATTTCGGTGATTTCAAGTTTGATTTGAAAGCTTTGAAGTGTATAGTATTCATTTCAAAGAATTTTAAAAGTTTAAATCAGTGCTCTCCTATTTTGTCGCTGGAAAATAATTTCGATAATGGCGTCCGCATTATCGACATTCATTTTCGAGTTTCGAAGTGGAGAGACTATTCTGTAGCTTTGCTACGATTTTTTTTGGAATTAAATTGATTTAAATTCTTAAATTATGATTTGATTTGTAATATATATTAATATAAGATTTAAATCTGATTTGATATATTATGTATACATTTATTTACCTCTAGATAAATTTAAATTTACTCGAAAATTTAAATTTTTAAATTTATGATAAAGGATAATTCAATTATAAAATGAAATCAATATTTTGAATAACAATTAGGCCTGGATAATTAAATTAGAAAATTTTACTGGTGTAATACTCAATCGCATTATATATAACTTACCTAAATTTTCAAAGTTTAACTATGTAATTGAATTTTATACAGTAGAAAATGATATCAAAGAATATATTTTATATATAAATTTGAGCAGTTATAATAAATGTAAATATAATTAATATATATGTGATAAGATATATTAAGTAGAATAAATTTAATAATAATTTGAATAAAGAAGAATTAAATTTGGCAAATAAAGTATGATTATAATAAATGACTATTCAAATTTATGATCTTTGAAATTGTTAATTTAAGAAAATTGGATAACATATAATATAAATTGTCCTTATAAATAAAATGTGTGTGCGTATAATAAATGTTATTCACTTAAATTTTAATTATAGAATGTTTGTGGAGAAAATAGAATAAAAGGTTAATTGAATAATAGATGTGATTAATAAATAAAATTTCATTTTGAAAGTTAATAAATTGAATTAAATCAACTTAATGAGATATCTTGAATTAATTGAATTTAAACTGAATTTCATTGAAAGAAACTTTTTGTACCTAACATTAATAAATGAGAAATCAAATCAATTTAATGAAAATCTTGAATTTATAAACAAATTGTTGAATATAAATTTATTTAAATTGAAATTTATATGGTTTGAATTAATTGTTTTACTCTGTTTTCAATCTATTTTCTTTCTGTTTCTATTCTCCTACCTCCTCCCTTTTCGAGGACGAAAAGTTTTGAGTGGGAGAGAGTGTAACAAACCGGATATTTTAACGGTTTAATTTATTTAATTAACTGAATTTGCACGAAATTTAATAAAAATATAAAAATAAAATTTTGAAATATAAATTTAATATTCGAAATACGTTTAGTTAAACATAGCAACTGGTAAATTTTCGTCCAAAAATATGAAAGTTTATTTCGCGCGTAAATTCACTTAAATTTAATCAGCTAAAAAGCGATGAAAATAAAACGTTTTCAAAACCAAAATATTTTTACATTGAAAAATTCTAAAACATCTTTTGAGCAAGTTGTCAGTTTGTCGTTTTTTCAAATTCGGACATCTTTGGCTCCGTCGATCTTATTTTTCTTCCATTTTTATGCATTTTCCGCTAGTATAAAATTCGAATTTTTATAATTTGATCGTGCCACTGATAATTTTATACCGTTTTGGTTGTCTCATCGTGCTGATCTCTATTATATATTCACTTCTGTATTTTGAAATTTCGATACGTGACGAATCACGCGAAACAGTTAACCGTAACGGTCCGTCATTTTGTTTTCTGGCGACCATTTCTTTTCCACCGTTCAGGAACAAAGGGTCACAACTTTTATTGTTGCTTGGTATTCACGTAGGACTTTTTGTTTTCCTACTTTTGCTTGGTATTCACATAGTACTCTCTTAAAGGAAGAAATGAAAAGGCATGTATATGTTAAGCTTGCTCATTTTTGCCTGCACTCTTCTTTACTGCAAACGTCCCACTTCTCTTTCTCCTCTTTCTTTTCATTTTTCCTACTTCAAGATCCACCATTTCTTCCTCATATTTTGTTGAGCCATGCACGCACCCTTGTTCTCCCTCCTCGGCCACCTTGTCCCGGCCTTGGAACCCGCGCACGCACAGCCGCGTTTCACCATCACCGTGCCGCCGTGCCTCCTCCGTCTACACAGCAGCTCTTTCCGCAGACAAGCACCTCCGACCATGCCGAGATCCACTTCAGCCTCGCACACTACCGCCTGCCGGCTTCAGTCTCAAGCCGAGCTACTTCCCTTGCTTCCATGCTTCCCACTCCTTCCTCACGTCCTTGCCTCCGTGTGTCGCCACCTTGACCATCGGAACTCTCAACCAAAGCATCGTCAGCCTGGCCAACTCCTTCGATCCGGGCACGTAAGCCTTGGCTCCACCAAGCTCCCCTCATCCTCGCTTGCTTCCTTTCCCCGTACATCTCTTTTTTGAAAAATAAAAGTAAGCAAAAATTTTCTAACTCTTGTATGTATATAGGTTACCTAGAGTGTAAAATTTAGCAGGTGGTTTACATACGTTATCTTGTTTATATATAATCGTTTATAATGGTTACAGTATAATATGTTTGTGTTTCTTTGTATACTTATTATATTAGATTATTTATATACATATTGTATATAATCAATCGGTTTGTTAAATTTTGTAAGTCTGTATACATATATATTATATTATAGAAGAAGCATTATCTTATTGTATGTAAGCTATATATATAGTAGTCTAGAAGGAATGGGATATATATGTTATACTGTTTAAGTACTTTTTAGTTTACATACACCTGTTTATATGAATATATTTTTTTACGCATGCACCTATTTTTATGACGTGTCTTGTTTCAAAAAAATAAAAATAAAAATTTATATTATATAGTTTGTATATAATATGTTATAAAAAAAAAGAAGAAGAAATTTCGAGTCTCTGTTTGTACATGTATTGTTCATAGTTTTAGTATTAAAAGTTTTATAAACATCTGGGTGAATATATATACGTTTAAAAGTATATTACTTACTAGCAAATTTATAGTTGTATATATTGGTATTTTCGTATGTGTCGATCTGCATACTTCAGTTATATGAAGGTCATTTTATTGTGCAGTACAACTTAGAGCCTATCCATTTCAAATATATATATAGCTATGTACCTAAGACTACGTATAGCTTGCGTTATATATTATACGTTGTTTTTATAATATGTTAGCTTACATTTATCACAATATAGTAAATTCATATTTATTCATAAAATAAATGATAATTTTAAATTACAGTATGTATGTGGTTATGAAAGTTGTTTATATGTTACTTTAGGTTCTCTGGTTCACGTTTCTTACTTCCAGTTTATGCATATAACATATATTATATAAGAAGTCCATATAAAGGTAAGTTCACTCCTCTATCCTATGTACAGGTAGCAGGCCATGGTTGTCATATTTTTATGTGGTGCGCATGTATATAAATTTGATAGATATATGTTTGTTTGAAACTTTTATTAAGTTGTACTCGTTTTATACAAGTTATATTATTAGTTGGGTTTTGTTCCGTTGTTCTTGTAATAAGCTACTCTGTTCTCTGTTTTACATTTTACAGTTTTATATATATTATCTACACTTATTTTGGAAGAATTTTGAAGGAAATGTATGAATTGTATAAACAATAATTTTAAATTTAAATATATAGATTTTCGTTTGATATTGGTTTTAAGGATATGTGTGTGTGTGTGTGTATTATTTTGATTGGTGTTGTAAGTTGAGTATTGATTTTTAAGAAAACTTATAATATTATATATATATATATATATATATATATATATATATATATATAAGTCCACTTCTACCCATTTATCTTCATCGACTCAATTCTGATGTGATTTCGTCTATTCCTTGTTATCAGCTTTGATCAACAAATTCGTGTTTGGATTCGTAACTCAATTTCAGTGTCTGTATCGGTGTGCGTATCCGTGTCATCTTATCGTTCATCATCTAGCCTCCAAAGGTGAGTAATCACTCATGATTAATATTCTTTTATTTATTAAATTTGATTTCAATTGAAACGACAACTGAAATATGTTACTGTTATTTATTGCACTGTTATTTATGTATCAGTTTACCTTTGACATCTGACACCGTTATCTGTAAATTTTACGATGATAATTCCGTTTGGTTGAAAATTTATTGATTGTTGGTTGTTTATATTGGATGTTAAATTGTAATGCATAAAGTGATAAATATTATGCAATTGAATTTGACGTAGGATAATTAAATTTTGAATCGACATATATGTGGAACTTGATTAGTTAAATATGACCCCTTTTAATTGTTAAATTAATTGACATGAAGAATAGTAATAATTACACTTTGAACCATTGAACGTATATTGAATTAATTGTTGTAGTGTAAAATTGAAATCGAATGACAAGTGAAGAACCGTATGAATAAGTAGTGAAATAATCTTTAATCTACATGAAATGATAGTGTAGATTCTAGAAATAATTATATTAATTTGCATAAACAACAATGTAAATTAATACGATTATTTCGGGATTATTCGAATAAATTTTTGAATTGATATTGATTGTCGTTATTGCTTGTTTATTTATTTTGACACCATCCCAGTTATCACACTGCAAGTTCCCTTTATTATGCTTAATCTTGAATTGAAATTGGAATCGGGTTGAAATGATATATACCCAAATGAATTTGACCTAGGATAGAGAATTAAATAAAATCCGATTGGTCAATAATTTGATTTAAAAATAAAATAATGAATTTATTCGAGTAAAGAATAAGTTTTGAAATGAAGTTGGAATTTGAATTTTATGAAAGGAAAATGTAAAGATTGAAATCTGAAACAAATATTAACGTAGAAATCGATGAAAGAACGTTGCTTGAAATTTAATTATATAAATAATTAAATTTGGAATTATAAATAATAATTTGGAATTAGTAATAATTGAGTTTTGAAATTATTAAGTTTGAAATCATTTAATAATTAAATTTGAAATTATAATTAAGTTTGAAATTATAATTAAGTTTGAAATTATAATTAAGTTTGAAATTATTAAGTTGAATTTATAATTAAGTTGAAATGATTTGATGATTAAGTTTGAATTCATAATTAAGTGGAAATGATTTAATAATTAAGTTTGTATTAATAATCAAATTTGTAATTATTAAGTTTTGAAATTATTAATAATTAAGATTGAAATTATTAAATAATTGAATAAGATTGTAGTATTTGATAATTGAATAAAAATTGAATTCTTTGATAAGAGAAAATCGAACTTTTGATTAAGTGAGTTTGATCTTCGTTAATAAATGAAATGAGGTTTCTTTATTTATGAAGTTTGGAAAATATTTAAGTAAGTTAATAAGTGAAATCGAAACTTTTCGATTATGTGAAATTTAGTTTTTATTAATTGAGTTTGAAATTTGTAACGAAGTCAGTAAATAAGTGAATTTGAATTTCTTTAATAAGAAATAAAAATGTGATTTATTGGAACAAAAATAAGACTGGTAATTTAAGGAACTTGATTGACGAATTTAATTTATTTCAAATTGATGTTTTGATATAATGAGGTTGAACGTAAGTAATTGATTTAAATGAATTGGAATTTAAATAGAAGTTGTTTTGAATGACAAATTTACTTAATGCATACGGAATGAAGTCGATAAATGAATTTAAATTGATTTGAATGAAAATTTAACCATTTTAATGATTTCGGAATGAAATGCATATATGAACTTGAATCAATATTTGAATTGTTAAATAAAAGTTGAAATCGAATTATAAGATTTTGAAATGGTAATTTGTAAGTTTTGAAACGTAAACTTTGGAAATTGATTTAGAAAGACAAACGAAATGTTGATTTACGAATTGAAATTGAAATTAAATTTGATTTGGTTTAAAATTTACTAAACGACCAATCGGTGTAATAATTACGAAAGTTATTAAAGAGACCGGAATCGGTTATGGATATACTCTCTATCTAAGCCGGAAACCACTTTAATAACTATACGCGTAGTGATGATCCAGAATGAAGTGGTTGGAATGATGTACGTGATGACGGAAGAAAGAGAACGATAATGGATAGCCTTGACACTTTTGTCAAATTGGAAATGACTAAAATCAGGAGCCGTGCCGGGCCAAATGGGGTTAGCCACCTCGAGCGAACACACTTCTTCGTAACTACTACTCATTACTTGTTATTGATTGGTGCACCCTCGGAATTTCAGGAGTGTTGTTTCGCGGTGTTGCGATCGCTGCGGCGATGCGTTCTCACCAGTCCGGATCAGGCGAACGGTAGTTACACTACCTTGGGTATTGCCTCATGTGCCTTGTCATACTTGCATTCCTATATACGCGACCACTACGAATTTGTTTTGTGTTATACCTATGGAGTACTCCCTGATATCCCACCAGTTTACGGTGGAGTTTACAGTGCTGTATAGACTATGACATTTATATAAAAATGTGTTAAGGGGGATAATGGTAACGCCTTAACACTATTTTGATACTTTATATTACTGATAGACATTATCTATTTAGCGTACACTACTACATAGTAGATAGTTTAGCGGATCCTTAGAGGATGGTGATTCCAACATCCTTTAAGTTACCTGTATTTCGATTGCTATTTCACTTGAGTTGGATTTATTGATATGAGAATATTAATCCTGACTCGAGTGTTTTGTGTTTGCTTTACGCTCGGGTCAGACTGAATGGTTCAGCTTTCGTGACTCACCTTTGGAGTTGGAGCTTTGCTTGAAGAGCCAGCCATCTATTCTGCTTCCAGTATTCTATGATTTCAGTGATGTATTTTGATTTGTATCTGATGTATCGTGTTATTCTTCTGTTGTAAACTCTGATGTATCTTATATATTTATATAGTAGCTTCATGAACTACTATCTCTTTTACTTCCGCTACATCTTATTACTCTGTGTCTATGATTCTGTGATTATTTATTTACTGTATATCTGAGTTTTGCCAAATTTAAATTAACAATTCGGTATTTTGAATTATTCAAGTTCGACATGTGCGGATGTGAATAGTCCAAAATAGCGGGTCGTTACAGACAAAATTCCTATTATCTTACAAAAGCAAGAAGGAGAAGAGATACGAAAAATTAAAGACCTAATAAAAGATCAAAAGATCCTCTATTTTCCTTCAGATGAGGAATTACTTACACTACAAACTGATGCTTCTGGCAATTTTTGGGCAGGAGTATTAATTGCGAAACAAAACGAAGTTGTAGCATATTCCTCTGGAAAGTTTAGTAAACCCCAGATTAAATACGCTACCTATGACAAAGAATTACTAGCTATTAAATTAGCAATCAAAAGTTTACCAATTTATCTCTTGCATAGACAATTTATAATAGAAACAGGTAACAAATCTATTGCTCAATTCTTAAAAAAGAAAACTGTAAACAATCCAGAAGAAAACCTTCGGAGAATTAGATTAGCTATGTATTTAGAAATTTACAACTACGATGTCAAACACATTCCAGGCTACACTAACTTTGCTACTGATCTTCTTACTAGGTTATGAAAAATGGATGAGGACGACATAAAAAGAATCAAAGAATTATTAGAAACCATCAAAAGACAGGAAGATTTCCAACAAGTGAAATCATCTAAAAAAGCTTAGCAAACCTCCAAAGAGGCTTCATCTTCGCAGGGATCCGAAGAAACTAATGCTCCCACGGGAGTAAATGAAGTAAAGGTCCAACAGACCAAAACCACTCAAACAAACAAAGGCAAGGCAACATCATCCAATACAACTCAAAAATTTGTTCCAATGAACAAAGGAAAAGCAATTGCTCCCACGGGAGTACAAAGACCATACATCACAGCGGTGGTCAAAGATTGGTACAATTTAGACATGAAAGCATCGAATCCTAATTTATATGACAATTTCAATGGATGCTTTAAAGCCATCCAATCTGCAGACCATAGAGCTGCAAATTTCTGGTTAACTCAACTAGAAAATGCTTATTTGGGATTAAAGCATACAATATCCTAGAAAGAGGAAAAATTGCAAGAAACTCAGAAAATAGTGTCTAAATTATCACAGAATTCTTTTACATCTAGACCTGAAGCTCTTGATTTGAAAGAAGCAGAGTTGTTCACTGATAACATAGCTGAACATAGCCATTTGAAAACAATATTTTCTTAAATGCAAACATCCGATCTCGTAAATCTAAGAATTCAAGATTTTCTAGAATTACTTAGACTTTATAAGATGATAACACAAAAACCAAAGAGATAGAAGCTGAAATGATGGTCCAGGATATGATCTCCATACATCAGCAACATCTGTTGAGTCAAGATTTTTATAGAGTTTTGATTTCTGACAAAGGGATAAGCTGTGATCGACAAGACAAAGGGATAAGCCGTGATCGACAAAAAGAAGCTATTCATTAAAGAGTCACAAAGAGCTCCATATGTTAGAGGTTGATTATTTGGCATGTTAGTAATGTTATTTATGTTAAAATCTATTCTCAAATAATCTTATACCTTCAATCTTTGAATATATATATATATATGTGAATGAGTGCACATTAACTGTGCAATCTGGGCTAAACCGGTCGACCGGTTAAAACAAAGCAGTCGACCGTTTCTGCCCAGAATGCTCAGTTAACGTGCACTAGTGTACATAACGTATATATATTCAAATTCCTTTCTACTGGTCGTTTTTGACCTGTCGACCGATTTCAAACAGAAAGCAACCTTTCGTCAATGGTTGCTTCTCTTTCTCTTCACCAATGATCATGACCTTTGTTTGTACCTTTTCACGAAGGGTTACAACTGTTTATTTCTTATATAAACATCATGAAATCATTATTCCAATTAAACAATTCTATTATTCTAATCTCTATTCTATTGATCTCAATCTTATACTCTCAAGCGCTCAAATTGCTCATATTCTATCATATATCGTTTTTGAATCCTGAAATTTATTTAACATTCTTTTGATTCAATACGATATCCACTTCCAAATCTTTATATATACAAATATTCTATTTGAGGATAAGATTATAGGAAGTTTGTATTACAAGTGACAAAATAGTGTTAGCAAGATCACATACCGTCAATAAACAATTATTTTCATCTTTGTTGAAGTCCTCGGTGTTGTAAGAGGCAAGTGTTGAAGTCCTCAGTGTATTAGAGGCATGAAATCCCGTTCGTCTGCTCGGGTGTTGTAAACCTGTTCCTCCGGGTGAAGCGAGGTAGTTGGTAGTGAAAATCCAGATAGAAGTCTGGGACTGGACGTAGGACGGTGCTCTGAACCAGTATAAAAATCTCTGGTGTGCGTTTTCTATTTGACTGAATTTTCTATTATTTGTGATTAGTCATATTTTTGTGTGTTATACATCATATTACACGATCCGTGTGTACTATATTAGCACGTACACATTTTCATTTGGTATCAGAGCACGGTCAACATATAACCGTAACACAGTTATTTGGTATATTCTTGTAATATGGCAAATAAGGCAAGTACTAGCACTCAAAACACCACTTACACGGAAGGTCAATCGACAGAAAGACCTCCATTTTTCAATGGCCTTAACTATAGCTATTGGGCAACACGTTTGTCATTCTTTATGCAATCAAATAGTTATGATGCCTGGATAGCTATTCGGCAACACGTATGTCATCCTTTATGCAATAAAATAGTTATGATGCCTGCAATGCTACTCAATAAGAAATAGTGAATCCAACAACTGATTATTCAGAATGGACAGTGGCTGAGAAAACGGCAGCAGCCGTAAATGCAAAAGCAATAAATATGTTGTTTTGTGCATTAGACCAAAATGAATATAACCGTGTTAGTATCTGCACTACTGCATATCAAATTTGGCATACGCTGAAAACCACTCATGAAGGTACTAACAAGGTTAAAAAGGCCAAAATAGCCATGCTGAAAAGTCAATTTCAAAATGAAACCAAATGAGACAACCAATGATATGTATTCACGTTTTCAAACTATCCACCATGCACTTATTGGCTTAGGACAAAAGTATTCTGATTTTGATGTTGTTTCAACAGTCCTACATTCTCTGACTAGTGAATGGGAAGGAAAAGTATTAGCAATTGAAGAAGCTAATGACCTTTCCGTCATGAAGCCAGATGAATTGATAGGAAATCTAATGTCCTATGAAGCTAACTTGCAGACTAGAAAGGAACAAAAAGAAGAAAAGAAGAACGTGGCATTGCATGCTGAAAAAGACGAAAATGAATCAGAGTCTGAAGATGAAGATCTGGCATTCATAGCAAAAGGTTTCAAAAAATTCCTAAAACAGCGAAAAGCCAGTCGTTATAACAGAAAGAAATCTGGATCAAATAAATCAACATCATCCGCTATAGAGTGCTTCAACTGTCACAAAAAGGGGCACATGCACAAGGATTGTCCAGAGTAAAAGAAGAAGTCAGAAAATGACAAATTAAAATATAAGAAGGACAAACCAAAGAAACGAGCATTCTCGGTAACGTGGGATGATACAGACTCATCAGAAAGTGATAATGATACGGAAGATGAACAAGCAAATGTCTGTTTCATGGCAACAGAAGATGAGGTACAAATTCCTACATTTGATGAAATACTTGACATTAATGCTGAATTGATAGTCAAATATAAAGACATAAAATGACAGCTAAAAGAAGCCAAAGCAGATTTGAGTAGAGCAGAATTTGAACGAGATATGTTAAAAGACGAGAAGAAAATATTAGAAGAAGCCCTTGAAAAACTTCAAGAATCATCATCTAATGTTGACTCTCAATTATCTCTTTTGAGTCAAGAAATTGAAACTCAAAAAAAGAAAAATGATGCTCTCACTACTAAAAATCACGAGCTTATGGCAAAAGTCAAAATTCTGGACCTAGAAAAGGCTAGTTTACAAACTAAGTTAGATAACATTACTCAAAATGTTTCTAACTTTAACAAAGGATGAGAAAATTTGACAAAAATCATTGAAAGTTCACAATCTGTTTCAAATAAACAAGGTTTGGGATATAAGAAACAAGAAACCAAGAAACATCTTGGTAATGAAAGGTAGAAGAAAGTACAAAAGATTGAAGCCAAGAAAAATCTTAGTTTATTATATTCCAAACCAAAACCAGTTGTGAAATTTCAGAAGAAAAATGTCAAGACTATCAAAATATGGGTTCCTAAAACAAATAACAATTTGATTAAGAACAAATATATTCAGAATTTCATGAATACTGTGCATCTTAATACAAATTATATATATAAAGGGGATACCGGACCCGTATGGGTTTGGACTCCTAAAACCTAACTCTTAGGACCCCATAAAAAGTGGGTACCATGGACCTAATTTTATTTTTTGCAGGTCCCACTTAAGAAAAGAGGAAAGTGGATATTGGACAGTGGTTGCTCGAAGCACATGACTGGAGACAAGAGCTTATTGACAAAATTACATACTCAGATGGTGGCTCCGTCACTTTTGGAGATAATTCAAAAGGCTATATCATCGGCAAAGGCGATGTGAGCAATTGCATACGTCTAACTTACCTCTCATTACTAATGTCATGCTAGTTAGAAATTTGAAACACAATTTACTTAGTATTAGTCAGTTATGTGACAAGGGTTTTACAATTTCCTTTTCGGATAATAAGTGTAGTATTTTAGATAAAGACCATAATTTAGCTTTCGAAGGTTATAGAGAAAGAAATATATATATTCTGAATATGAATATTAATCATAATTTAGATATGTGTCTTGTGGCTAATGATAATGATCCATGGTTATGGCACAAAAGCTTCTGTCATATAAACTTCAGAACTATTGACAAGTTAGCCAAAAACGATCTAGTTAGAGGATTGCCCAAAATAAGTTTTAAGGTTAACAACATCTGTGACGCATGTCAATTAGGAAAATTGACCAAATCATCTTTTAAATCCAAGAAAGTCATATCAACATTACAACCACTTGAGTTACTACTTATTTGGACCTACTAGGGTTTAGTCAATAAATCACAGTCGATATGTGCTTGTAATTGTTGATGATTTCTCCCGTTACACATGGACAATTTTCTTAAAAAACACAAGTGACACTTTCGATCATTTCAAATCTTTCGTCAAAAGAATTCAAAAATCAAAAGGGATTAAAGTTAAAAATATAAGAAGTGATCATGGCGGAGAGTTTGAAAATAATGAATTTGAACATTTTTGTACAAAGAATGGTATATATCATAATTTTTCGTTTCCCAGAACTCCACAACAAAACGGAGTTGTAGAACGGAAGAACCGAACTTTACAAGAATGTGCAAGAACATTATTGAATGGAACCACCTTACCAAAACATTTCTGGGCAGAAGCCGTCGCAACTGCCTGTTATGTTTTAAATCGTGTGTCCATAAGACCTCTTACCAAGAATACTCCTTATGAATTATTTAACAAAAAAAAGCCTAAAATCTCATACTTCAAAGTTTTTGGTTCCAAGTGCTTTATTTTAAATACGACAACCAGCTTGGCAAATTCGATCCAAAAGCCGATGAAGGAATATTTGTCGGTTATTCGTAACGAAGCAAGGCTTATCGTATATTTAATAAACAAACCAAAACTATTGAAGAATCACTTCATGTCTCTTTCGATGAATTCTATCAGCATCCTCAAAATATATCAGATGATGACAAAACAATAGTCACTGATAATCCAATCATCACAAATGTTGATTCTGACTCGGAAATAATTATTGAGAATATTCCTCAAATATGTGAGTTACAATCACCACCAAGGATATTAAGAGACCATCCGGCCCAAAATATAATCGGTAAAGTAACATCACATGTCAGAACAAGGAGTCAACTCAACCAAATGGGTCATGTCGCTTTTCTCTCAAATATCGAACCTAAGAATCCAAAAGAAGCTGCTACAGACGATTACTGGATCGTTGCCATGCAGGAAGATCTAAATCAGTTTGAGCGCAATGACATTTGGGAACTTGTTTCAAGACCAACTGATCAGTCAGTTATTGGTACTAAATGGGTCTATAAAAATAAGGCTGACGAACAAGGAAATATCACCAGAAATAAAGCAAGATTAGTAGCACAAGGGTATAATCAGAAAGAAGGTATCGATTATGAAGAAATTTTTGCACCAGTTGCTCGATTAGAAGCTATTAGAATCCTATTATCTTTTGCTTGTCACCACAATTTCAAACTTTATCAGATGGATGTCAAAAGTGCTTTTATCAAAGAGAATGTATATGTCGAACAACCTCCTTTGTTCGTACATGAAAAATATCCTGACCATGTGTTCAAACTTAAGAAAGCTCTGTATGGTTTAAAACAAGCACCTCGTGCTTGGTATGAACGACTACGTAGCTATCTTATTAACTCAGGATTTCAAATAGGCAAAGTCAATCAAACTGTGTTTATCAAACATTCTCAAACGGATATTCTAGTTATTCAGATATATGTAGACGATATCATCTTTGATTAACAAACGATAAACTCTACAAGGAATTAGCAAATATTATGACCAAGGAATTCGAAATGTCTCATATGGGAGAACTGTCATATTTTCTTGGACTTCAAATCAAACAACTTCTGAATGGTATCTTTATTAATCAAGAAAAATACTGCGGAAATCTTATCAAACGCTTCGGTTAAATAACACATCTGGTAAACCTACTCCTATGAGTACAACTACACATCTTGAAAAAGATAAAAATGGTAAGAATATTGACCAGAAACTATACCGAAGCATGATTGGTTCTCTTCTTTATCTTACAGCAAGTCGTCCAGATATAACGATGAGTGTTTGTCTATGTGCACGCTTTCAAGCAGATCCAAAGGAATCACATCTACGAGCAGTGAAATGTATAATTCGTTATCTTAATAATACCAAAGATTTCGGTCTTTTTTATCCAAAAGAATGTCCATTTGAATTAGTATCATATAGTGATGCTAATTTTGGAGGCTCTCGAACGGATAGAAAGAGTACAAGTGGTACGTGCCATTTTATTGGAAAATCACTTGTCTCTTGGTTTAGTAAGAAACAAAATTGTGTTTCACTATCAACATGTGAAGCTGAATATATATCAGCGGCTCTCGCTTGTACTCAAGTAATATACATGCAACAAACACTTCAAGATTTCGATATTCATTTATCAAATTCTATTATATACTGTGATAACACAAGTGCTATAAATCTTTCTAAGAATGCAGTGAATCACTCCAGAACCAAACACATTGATATCCGTCATCATTTCTTTAGAGACAATATTGAAAAAGGAAATATATGTCTCGAATATGGCCAAACTGATAGTCAACTAGCGAACATTTTTACTAAGCCTCTACTTGAGTCTAGTTTCATTAAATTTCGTAGAGAACTTGGTTTAATTTCTAGAAAAGAACTTGATAAGTAATCACTAAATGTTATATTCTTAAGTTCTTTTCGGATTATTTTTTCTATTGCTATATTAGGAAATTGAATATGAGCTTCTAATTTTTTCTACGGCCAAGTTTGCATGACAATTCTCATCCACAAGCTTATATATAAGAATTTTTTTTTATATAAACTTGACAAAAATTATTGTTTTTATCACTTCCTATCTAAGCCTAAAAGTTTACATATAGTTCATTATGGCACATATTTGTGATGAGTGTGCTCAAAAGTCCCATATTTCGGTCACAAGTTCTGAGCCAGAAGAATATTACTCTCTTGAAACTCCAAAACACAAATCAAAGTGTCATCACCAATGCATTCATACTCCTGGCAATACGCCAACTTCGAAACGAGCATAGAAGGTGTTGTTTTGTTCACCCCATACCAGAGAGAAGATCAATGAGATTCATCATTATCAAAAACATCAAATCGATTTTCAAAGACAGCTGCATTATAAGCAACAACTGACTTCGGAACGACTATCTCTTCTAGAAAGAATGACATCATTCTTTTGTGGTTCAAAGAAAGGCGTATACGAGCCAATGTCTCATGCACCTTCATCCTTTAGAAGCCCAAATTCATGGGATAAAAACTATGCTCGGAATGAAGGAGCGAAAGAAAAATGGTCACCATGGAAACCACACATTACCGATGTCAAAGAAGAGACTTCCGACCATAATTCCTCTACCTCTCATTAAATTTGTTTCAATATTATGATTGTATTCTCGTATTTGTTTTTATGAACTGATATATATGTATATATATATCATATTTTGAATAAACTCAATATTATATGGACCGTTAACACTCAGAAATACAAGCAAGAAGAAGGAAAGACAACTCACAGGCAAACCAGTCGACCGGCCAGATACCACCGGTCGACCGTTTTTGCTTCTGTATGAAAACGATCGACCGATGTTTTCAGGGCGGTCGACCGGTTTCGAGCAGTTTTGTTTTTTTTTAAAAGGCACATACGGTAAATTTTTTTCTTTTTTTCACTCCATCTCTTCATTTTTTTTCAACAAACTCTCATAACCCTAGAACTAAATTCTTCTACCTATCTCACCCAAATGGCTCCTCCACAAAAGAAATTAAAGCAAGCTTCTACCTCCGAAACTCAACCAATCGATCTCTCTGTCAGGAAGTGGCTTGTGGATCCAATCGCAGTCAAAAGGTGGAATGAGATGAAGGAGTTTACAATCCATCCAGGTTCTTTTGTTAAATTTTCAGATTTCTCTAGTTATCATATTCTTGGCTTAGCAAAGGATGCCGACATTGAAAACCTAATTGACTTTGATCAAAACAATGTGGAAATTAACCATGTAACGATCCAATTATTCTATGCTAACCTAAATTTAGAGAAAAACAAGCCAGAGAATCTTAATTATTGTTTTGGTCTGTTGTTTGTGGCAAAGAAGTTTTTATCTCATGTGATAGGATGACAACCATTCTTGGTTCTTCGTTTATCGGTGAAAAATTCTCAAGTAATTTTTGCAATGTTCATGTCCGTAATCAAATTAGCCATCAATTTATTGAAGATGACAAGGATAGCACTAAGTCTATTGGTTTACGGCCTTCTGCAAGAATTCTTCATCATACTCTTATGCACTCTCTATTACCGAGAATAGGAAATTTTGATGCTGTAACGACCTGCAAATCCGTACCCCTTGAGTCAACACTATTCTACAACAATTAACTCAAGTTGCACAGAAATACGAACCATTTGGGTTTAAGAAGAAGAGGTAGAAGAAGAGAAAACAAAATCAACATCAGAATCTAACCATCGCAGCGGAATAAAATATAATAGATAGTAAATAATCTTTACTCAAAATCAAATATATCTGTTTACATACATTACATCATCAGAATACATCAGTCACAACTCAACATCAATATCATACAATGGGTACACAACAACTCAACACAGCGGAATACGTATATAAATATACAAGTACGAGAGTACGTTTCGTCATCCAGCTCGTCTCCTGAGCTCCACAGCATCATATCCTGTATCCTATAATACTCGGTCTGACCCGAGCATTATAGTTAAATAACACCCGAGTCAGTCTGGATTTCCAGCGTGAGAAAATCACACCCAATTTATTATTAAAGTTTCAAAAATCCTTTGAAAACAAAAGCATCTCGTAAGACCACGCCACAAATAAACATGTCGGGTTTTTACCTTACGATAGCTAAAACAATTTTATAGAAATCCTCTGATATTATAATAGGGTCTATACACAAGTACTTATAAAATAGCCGAAATTGTTACATTATTAAATTCCAGCTACTAGCCACAAAAGTGGGTAATACAAACAAAACTCGTACAAGGCTCGTAGGGAGAATGGATTTCCAACTAATGACTAGGCACTGGGGTACCACCTGTCACAGTACGGGGCCTAGATCACCGTACCGAGGATTACTCCCTTCATCCCCTGCAACACAAGGCCGGAACCATCCCTTACTGGACAGTCCCGAGTGAGATCACCCCGCGGTTGGGATCAGCAACCGCCCACTAAGCCGAAAAAGAAATAAGGGACATCTAGACTGGAATGACCTCACCCTGCTTGGGTGCTACCCACCTAACCTTGCTGCATATCCCCTGATTTTCAGTCATTCCCATTTGATGAGGCTTGAGGCTAAGCGTTACCTTTTAGAACGTTTCACTTAGAATGCCCATCGCCCACCTGACGACGTTTCGCAAGCATTCGTCCATACAAGTCCGTCCCGGGTTCGTACGAAACCGAAGGCACTATTCCTACTACATCCATTTTGGAAATATCCTCAGGATTAGTAGCGACTAGCCCTTGCACTTCACTGCTCTATCTTCGACTCCGAACACGTTTTTCGCACGAAACGTACAAACCAGATCGAAGTGGTTTTCGAGAAATAAATCTCGATCCCGGTCTCTTCGAAACGATCAACGCAGTTGGCCAATATTGATAGTCGGTTATTTAACTATCAATTAATATTCACAACATCCATCACACAATAAATAATTGCCCAAATTATTTATTAACCTCAAAAATATATATTTCTATTTTCAACCTTTGAAAACAGTTCAAAACCATCTTTCTTTCCAGAATAAACTTTCTCAAATATTTCTATCTCCTCTGAAATTACCAAGCACACAACTAGATTTTTTTAAAACTAATTTAAAAACACTTTACTTTGAAATATTCTTTAAAACATTTAAGTTAAAACTACATCAATAATTTATTTAAAAATACCATACTATATGAATATTTGAAAATGAAGTAACTTAATAAAATATAAAACTAGATTTCTCCTTTTAAAAAAACAAAATACTAAGTTACTTCTTAATAATTACTACTAAAATAGATTAAAAGAAAATACTTATTTTAGACTTTAAATATTAGAAATAATAAATTTTACAAAACTTGCTTCCTTTAAAAACAACTTTAAAACATTTAATTTATATTCAAAAATTTTCTTTAAAAAACGTACTTGGTTATTCAGAGAGAAATTACAATTTCACTCACTTAAATCAATTTCCAAATTGATTTCCAATTTATTCATTTGAAATAAATTCCTTTACTTATCAGTTCATTTTCAAATTCAATAGTTATGGACTTAATTATCATTATTTTATTTTATTTCTTCTTTACTCTTTCAATAATCCAAATCTTAAATTCTAAATAAACGTTTGTTCTTTTAGTTAATAATACTGCATTTTAAAATTCATTAACTTTCTGTTTATTTAAATTTTCCTTTCCATTTCAAGATTCACTTATTAGAATTTTAAGGTCACTTTATTTCTTTTTCCAAGTCATTCTTAAATTTATTCTATAATTATTTTACTTGCAATTTCACTTCTTTATTTTCATTTCCAAAATCAAACTTATACTTTTTGGTAATTCATCATACCCAATCATATCAACCAAGCCATAGCATTCAATACTTCCAATTATCAGTAATATTCAACACAGAATATAAAATAATCACATCAGATGGTATTAAATAATTTAAATAAATGTTGAGGGATCCAGTTGGATCCCTCCAACCTGTTTCCCTGCATCCACAGACGTTAGCACAACATAATATACCAGTTCCAAAATATCATACTATGTCACATCAATCAATTCAACCATCCAACAATTATTTAAATTTTATCATTAAATTTAAATTTAAATTTAACTGAGTGAGATTAACTCACCTTTGATTTTTGTTTTGCAATCCGACCCAATCCGGCTTGCTTCTATCAGATTTTGACCTTGTCACACATTAGATGATTTTATTAATACTTGAATTAATCCAATAATTGACTAACATTTACTTGTTTATTTTAATTTATAATTTAATTTTAGATTTTTAAACCAAAATTTCTTTAACAAATTATCCTTAGCAACCCAATACTTAAATAAGTTAATTAAAATAGTTTAATCATCAACCCATTTCTTTTGAAATAACTAATAGGATAAAATATTTATATAATTTATAAATATTTGAATTAGTCAGACAATTTATTAAATTTAACTATTAATTAGTTTTAAACTAATTCTCCTCTTTTCCCTTTTTGTTCTTTTAGTAACCAAATAAATCAACTGTTCAATTTTATCACCAATCCTTATAAAATTTCCTTCCCAAGCCTTATATAAATTTCTAGTGTGTACATATAAATTTAACTTCTAAAATGTTAAAATTAAACAGTGAACATTTTTTTTTCTTTTACTGAAAACAACATACTGAGTTATAGACATATATATATGCTGATACTTGATAAATGGACAACTGGGATTAAAAGAGTTTTAAATTTATTTAACTAAAAAAATAAAATTTGAATTACCTTACTTATCAGACCCGAGCACACCCTCACGTTGCCACTGAAATCGCCACCACGATACCACCGGACCTCGCACGCTCGACCAGACTCGATGCAGTCAAACCCCTCCCCTTCGAACTTGCGATGCTCCTCGCGATTCGAAATCGAGCCTACCATCGAGCTGTAGGCCTCATCGAACTCGACCCAGATCGAGTTGCTCCCCTCCCTCGATCGAACCCAACTCGCGAGCCCTACAAACTCCGTACGCACGCCATCGAACTTGCTCTGGCCGCGAAACTTGCCTCGATGCTCGCACAAGAACTGACCTGAACGAAGGAGGAATGGCTCGCCATTTTCGAACTAACTTCGATTTTTTTTTCGACGAGAAGATAATGATTATCCCCCTTTACGCTTCGGTCATGATTTAGTTTGAAGAGGAACTAATTGCCTTCGATTTAAATGAAGGAGGACGGGATTAAATTTCGAACGAAAGAATGACTTCGGCCATTCTGAGAAGAGGAGATAAGGAAGAAAATAAGAGGGGTACGAACGAGACACAATGGGGGCGAAGTGTACTTGTGGTCGGATAAAGGAAAAGCAAACGTATTTATTTAGATTCAATTTGTCTCGGTGTACATTTCTATGCATTTACATATCGTATGCTCACAACACAACTCCAATCACTCCGAAATTTGAAATCCGATAATAATTCAATATTACGGATCCAATGGAACTGGTTCCATCGGGTTCCGAGACTGCGCCTCGGAAGGCTGTTTTTAAATTCAATTTAAACGATATAAATTTTAAAACTGAACAAACCATTATTAATTTCAATTTTACATCTTCTATTATCTTCAGAATTAACATATAAATTTTACAAGCTTTCAAATTGTTTTTATCAGGCTCAACATCCCAGATTCAATAATATACCCAATTCTGATAATTAAATTCAATATTTAATTATCCAATAAATATTGACATTTGAAATTCAAGTTAAAAATTAACTTTCGAATATTTAAAATTAATTAAATATTCCCATTTCAAATGTCTAAAAATTCCGGGTCGTCACATTCCTCCCCCCTTAGAAGAATTTCGTCCCCGAAATTACTAGTTAGGAAGAATGATCCATAACTCATTTACTATTTTCTTACCCCAAATAGTTTTTAACAACTTGTTCAAATAAATCTTTTTATCAAAGACACACTAACCCTCTTCTAACCTTTCAAACTTATCCATAAGTTCCAAACAGCATTACTTACTTATCATTTCAAATTTAAATTTACATTCAAATTTTAAATTATCAAACTTTTCTCAAAAATTTTCTAACTCCCTAGATTTCCGAAAAATTTCGCCAGCGTCTCCTTTGCGCGGCTAGCTCGGTACAACTACAAAATGGCTCTACGGCCTCCCAAATCTAAAAGAAAACAAAAAGCCAAGTGGCCCGATCAAAAACCCAATCAAATTTCATATAGAAATTTTAAACACATACCTTTTTGTCGGGCCATTTAAATTTTATCTTCTTAAATCAAACATCAATTTCCTTCTGCTTTTAAAACACCTGTATATCCTGTTATAACAATAATGTCCCTCCATAACATTCAAAATCATTTTGCATTTCTTTTACAAAAGTTTCAACATTTGCTTTATTTAAGCCCGTACGATGCACACATATCATTCGTACGCAATACCAAATTCGATCGCTCACTCGATCACACAATTCCATTTCCGAACTAGTATCGTCCACCCGACTTCCTAGTGCGGACTCAGATCTGGTTTCTTGATCAGAAACCGTCATTCTCCTTACATAGCCATAAACTACGATAGAGAATTTCCAGAATCAATCAAAACTCCATATCCAGGTTCGCCGTCGAAAATCGAGTGAAAAATTCTAACTCGGATCGATATAACTATCTCGAAATTCTGTGCTCGAATTCTGGATCAATATAGCTATGCGAATAAATAATATACGTACACCTTACGTAATTAGCCCAATTTATTTTTAGCTATACCTATTCTCCTTTATTCACATTCATTTTGATTTTTATTCACTTATTCACAATTTCCCCTGTCACTACTTCCAGTTTTAAATCTTTATTCAATTATCCACTTAGAATAATTTTCTCAATACTAAATTTACTTAAGAATTTCATTTTTCATCCCTTAAGTTCAATATAAATGGTTTACATACTTCTTATATTTATTTTCACTTTACTATTGAAGTTCATTTTTTTTTCCATTCAGTTTTATTCACTTTGCCCTTACAATTCTATTTGAATTCCATTTGGCTTCTACTTCGAATATTGTATTAGTTTCACTTACTAATTAATTTAAGCCTCAGTTAAAAGTTTATTTACACTTTACTTCTTTAGTTCCTTCGATTTCACTTACTTTACAATTACACATTGTAAATTACACTTAAATATTCAGTTCCAGTTCTATGTGCTTAACTAATTTAAATCATTTGTTATTAGTGAAAATTTTCAAAATTTTCAAAAAATTTCTAACTCCCAAAATTTACGGAAAATTTTGGCAGAATCTCCCTTGTACGGAGGGACTTCTGCGATATCGCAGGATGCACAAAAACATATATACATCGGCCTCAGGCCGGAAATCAATATACATCGACCCACACGGTCGGAAAACAGAAAAACAGTTCATATTTCCTATTTGTATTGCATAGGCGTACCTTATTTTAGCATTTTTAAGCAAGCGGCAATTTATATTAGCAAATTGTGCAATCAAATCCAGCCAAACGCTTCCCTGAACCTGTACTTACTCAATTCAAACATGTAAGTGCTATATATATATAATTTCACTTATTTTCAATAGTTAAACACATGCATCACATAACTAATGTACATAAACAATTTTCATAAGCAATTTATATGGTTTTAAAGCTAATTCAATTGCTTTCAACAAATTTTCAAACCACTTTATCGTATTTAAGTGACTTACACTCAATGGTCACCTAAGCTTATAATCATTTAAATCGATTCCAATTCAATTTACATTTAATTCCATTCCATTTTAATTTATTCACCCCTCATCCAATTGCATTTTATTTCATATTCGCCAAATTTTCATTCCAAAACCTTTTTATTTAATCTCGACAATCTTCCATGTCTATATACCATTAATTCAACCCAAACCTTTATTGAATGGCTTTTGAAGCCAAGCTTCAATTAGCTACAATCTTAGGTGGTTTTACTTCGATTTATTCAAATTGCATAAGTTAAGTTCAATTCCATTATATTTGATTCTCATCAAATTCTATCCAATTCAAATTGCTAATTCACATTCTCAATTTATCAAAATAATATCTATGCACATATTTAACTTGTTATATTCATATTGGATTTTATTGGCAATTCAAATCATTTCTATTGTAATTCAATTCCAAACAGCTTCACTTCATTTTTAATTTACTTACAATTCCATGCTGAATGTATATTTATAACTCAAACTTCACTTTCAAATTCTATTATTTATTCACAATTCAATTTTTTATTTAACTAATTCAAGTTCCATTTAGCCAATTTAAGTTCAATTTCCATATTTCATTTATCAATTAATTATCAATTAGTTTATTCAAATTTTATACCCAATATGTGATTTTTTATATCAAAATCACTTTAACCACTTTAGTGGAGTTCAATCTATTTTATAATTTAAGTTTTGGATTTTATTCACTTCCCAGAATTCAAAACTATCTTATTTTGGCTTATATATTCCACTTCCAATTTTTATAACTCACAACTTATTTATATCCATTCTTTTATCCATTAATAATCAATCCCATTTACATCTTTACCTTTAACTCGGAATTATACATTTTATTTAGCCAATATATTTTTATTATTGTTCGATAAACATTTTAAATAAGATTCTAGAGTTCTAAACAATTTCAAAAATTTCAAAATCACTTTGATATCAACTACACCCCAAAATCTTTTGGCAAACTCAATTATCTTTTTGAATTTCAAAACCCAGCCCAGTTCGCAAACCACTTCCAATTTAAAACAATTTGGTAGCAATTTCTCTTCTAGAAACTCGAAAATTAACATCGATGATGCTGCAGTCATCATTGACGTTATTTTCCAGCGACCGAAAGAGAATTAGATGCTTTTATCTCTTTAAAGTCCCTTTCAAATATTTTTAAATTCCAAATCTCTCCATATTCAATCCCAATTCAAAATATTCCCGAAATAATACCACTATTATTTCTCCAAAACTTTGAAACCATTTTCAAATCCAAGGAATTTAAACTTTTCCCAAATTTCCAAATTTGAAATCCATCCCGATTTATTTCAACATTGCTCTGGAAATCTTAATTTATCTCAATTTATACATTTCATTTATAATCTATATTTTCAAATTCCATTTTGTTATATAGATTTATTCTTCAACTTTGGTTATAAGTTTCAATTTCTTATTCAATTTTTACACAATAGCGTTAATAATTTAATATTATCATTCCTTAACAATCAAACATCCAAATACTATAATAATTTCTGAAAATTATTTCTTTCATATACAAAAATAATTTGGGTAAAATTATGTCATTTACCCTATTTTAAAATAATACTGTGTCGAATTGTTCTATTTAAGTGTTTAGAGATCCCTATCAATAACGTTAATTACTCGTATTGACCAGAATCCATAAATTACTCAATAAACCAACCGACACAATATAAAACCATTTTATATTCACTAACAAATACGCGCTCATATATATTAATACACTCAAACACATTAAAGAGTACTACGGACTCTACTTGAGTAATTCCCACCAAAGCCTAGGTTGTCGCCAACCTAAGCTCTGATACCAAGTATAACGACCCGCAAATCCGTACCCCTTGAGTCAACACTATTCTACAACAATTAACTCAAGTTGCACAGAAATACGAACCATTTGGGTTTAAGAAGAAGAGGTAGAAGAAGAGAAAACAAAATCAACATCAGAATCTAACCATCGCAGCGGAATAAAATATAATAGATAGTAAATAATCTTTACTCAAAATCAAATATATCTGTTTACATACATTACATCATCAGAATACATCAGTCACAACTCAACATCAATATCATACAATGGGTACACAACAACTCAACACAGCGGAATACGTATATAAATATACAAGTATGAGAGTACGTTTCGTCATCCAGCTCGTCTCCTGAGCTCCACAGCATCATATCCTCTATCCTATAATACTCGGTCTGACCCGAGCATTATAGTTAAATAACACCCGAGTCAGTCTGGATTTCCAGCGTGAAAAAATCACACCCAATTTATTATTAAAGTTTCAAAAATCCTTTGAAAACAAAAGCATCTCGTAAGACCACGCCACAAATAAACATGTCGGGTTTTTACCTTACGATAGCTAAAACAATTTTATAGAAATCCTCTGATATTATAATAGGGTCTATACACAAGTACTTATAAAATAGCTGAAATTGTTACATTATTAAATTCCAGCTACTAGCCACAAAAGTGGGTAATACAAACAAAACTCGTACAAGGCTCGTAGGGAGAATGGATTTCCAACTAATGACTAGGCACTGGGGTACCACCTGTCACAGTACGGGGCCTAGATCACCGTACCGAGGATTACTCCCTTCATCCCCTGCAACACAAGGCCGGAACCATCCCTTACTGGACAGTCCCGAGTGAGATCACCCCGCGGTTGGGATCAGCAACCGCCCACTAAGCCGAAAAAGAAATAAGGGACATCTAGACTGGAATGACCTCACCCTGCTTGGGTGCTACCCACCTAACCTTGCTGCATATCCCCTGATTTTCAGTCATTCCCATTTGATGAGGCTTGAGGCTAAGCGTTACCTTTTAGAACGTTTCACTTAGAATGCCCATCGCCCACCTGACGATGTTTCGCAAGCATTCGTCCATACAAGTCCGTCCCGGGTTCGTACGAAACCGAAGGCACTATTCCTACTACATCCATTTTGGAAATATCCTCAGGATTAGTAGCGACTAGCCCTTGCACTTCACTGCTCTATCTTCGACTCTGAACACGTTTTTCGCACGAAACGTACAAACCAGATCGAAGTGGTTTTCGAGAAATAAATCTCGATCCCGGTCTCTTCGAAACGATCAACGCAGTTGGCCAATATTGATAGTCGGTTATTTAACTATCAATTAATATTCACAACATCCATCACACAATAAATAATTGCCCAAATTATTTATTAACCTCAAAAATATATATTTCTATTTTCAACCTTTGAAAACAGTTCAAAACCATCTTTCTTTCCAGAATAAACTTTCTCAAATATTTCTATCTCCTCTGAAATTACCAAGCACACAACTAGATTTTTTTAAAACTAATTTAAAAACACTTTACTTTGAAATATTCTTTAAAACATTTAAGTTAAAACTACATCAATAATTTATTTAAAAATACCATACTATATGAATATTTGAAAATGAAGTAACTTAATAAAATATAAAACTAGATTTCTCCTTTTAAAAAAACAAAATACTAAGTTACTTCTTAATAATTACTACTAAAATAGATTAAAAGAAAATACTTATTTTAGACTTTAAATATTAGAAATAATAAATTTTACAAAACTTGCTTCCTTTAAAAACAACTTTAAAACATTTAATTTATATTCAAAAATTTGCTTTAAAAAAACGTACTTGGTTATTCAGAGAGAAATTACAATTTCACTCACTTAAATCAATTTCCAAATTGATTTCCAATTTATTCATTTGAAATAAATTCCTTTACTTATCAGTTCATTTTCAAATTCAATAGTTATGGACTTAATTATCATTATTTTATTTTATTTCTTCTTTACTCTTTCAATAATCCAAATCTTAAATTCTAAATAAACGTTTGTTCTTTTAGTTAATAATACTGCATTTTAAAATTCATTAACTTTCTGTTTATTTAAATTTTCCTTTCCATTTCAAGATTCACTTATTAGAATTTTAAGGTCACTTTATTTCTTTTTCCAAGTCATTCTTAAATTTATTCTATAATTATTTTACTTGCAATTTCACTTCTTTATTTTCATTTCCAAAATCAAACTTATACTTTTTGGTAATTCATCATACCCAATCATATCAACCAAGCCATAGCATTCAATACTTCCAATTATCAGTAATATTCAACACAGAATATAAAATAATCACATCAGATGGTATTAAATAATTTAAATAAATGTTGAGGGATCCAGTTGGATCCCTCCAACCTGTTTCCCTGCATCCACAGACGTTAGCACAACATAATATACCAGTTCCAAAATATCATACTATATCACATCAATCAATTCAACCATCCAACAATTATTTAAATTTTATCATTAAATTTAAATTTAAATTTAACTGAGTGAGATTAACTCACCTTTGATTTTTGTTTTGCAATCCGACCCAATCCGGCTTGCTTCTATCAGATTTTGACCTTGTCACACATTAGATGATTTTATTAATACTTGAATTAATCCAATAATTGACTAACATTTACTTGTTTATTTTAATTTATAATTTAATTTTAGATTTTTAAACCAAAATTTCTTTAACAAATTATCCTTAGCAACCCAATACTTAAATAAGTTAATTAAAATAGTTTAATCATCAACCCATTTCTTTTGAAATAACTAATAGGATAAAATATTTATATAATTTATAAATATTTGAATTAGTCAGACAATTTATTAAATTTAACTATTAATTAGTTTTAAACTAATTCTCCTCTTTTCCCTTTTTGTTCTTTTAGTAACCAAATAAATCAACTGTTCAATTTTATCACCAATCCTTATAAAATTTCCTTCCCAAGCCTTATATAAATTTCTAGTGTGTACATATAAATTTAACTTCTAAAATGTTAAAATTAAACAGTGAACATTTTTTTTTCTTTTACTGAAAACAACATACTGAGTTATAGACATATATATATGCTGATACTTGATAAATGGACAACTGGGATTAAAAGAGTTTTAAATTTATTTAACTAAAAAAATAAAATTTGAATTACCTTACTTATCAGACCCGAGCACACCCTCACGTTGCCACTGAAATCGCCACCACGATACCACCGGACCTCGCACGCTCGACCAGACTCGATGCAGTCAAACCCCTCCCCTTCGAACTTGCGATGCTCCTCGCGATTCGAAATCGAGCCTACCATCGAGCTGTAGGCCTCATCGAACTCGACCCAGATCGAGTTGCTCCCCTCCCTCGATCGAACCCAACTCGCGAGCCCTACAAACTCCGTACGCACGCCATCGAACTTGCTCTGGCCGCGAAACTTGCCTCGATGCTCGCACAAGAACTGACCTGAACGAAGGAGGAATGGCTCGCCATTTTCGAACTAACTTCGATTTTTTTTCGACGAGAAGATAATGATTATCCCCCTTTACGCTTCGGTCATGATTTAGTTTGAAGAGGAACTAATTGCCTTCGATTTAAATGAAGGAGGACGGGATTAAATTTCGAACGAAAGAATGACTTCGGCCATTCTGAGAAGAGGAGATAAGGAAGAAAATAAGAGGGGTACGAACGAGACACAATGGGGGCGAAGTGTACTTGTGGTCGGATAAAGGAAAAGCAAACGTATTTATTTAGATTCAATTTGTCTCGGTGTACATTTCTATGCATTTACATATCGTATGCTCACAACACAACTCCAATCACTCCGAAATTTGAAATCCGATAATAATTCAATATTATGGATCCAATGGAACTGGTTCCATCGGGTTCCGAGACTGCGCCTCGGAAGGTTGTTTTTAAATTCAATTTAAACGATATAAATTTTAAAACTGAACAAACCATTATTAATTTCAATTTTACATCTTCTATTATCTTCAGAATTATCAATATAAATTTTACAAGCTTTCAAATTGTTTTTATCAGGCTCAACATCCCAGATTCAATAATATACCCAATTCTGATAATTAAATTCAATATTTAATTATCCAATAAATATTGACATTTGAAATTCAAGTTAAAAATTAACTTTCGAATATTTAAAATTAATTAAATATTCCCATTTCAAATGTCTAAAAATTCCGAGTCGTCACAGATGCCGTCTATAAAGAAAATTTCAAGGTATTATACTCAATCTATGGGGGTATTCGTATAAATTGGATTGGTATGATCTTTGATGAGATCTTGAAAGTAAATGATTGCTCTAGGCCACACTTGTTCTATAACGAGTATATTATGCGTCTCTTGCTTGATTGTGGCATTGAACCTCCCAAGTCTTCAATTTCCAAACCAAAAGTCATCAACAAAGCATCGATTAAAAGAATGAAGCTTCCCGCTCCATACTTTAATATTATGCCTTTTGAACAATGGAAAGAACAAGGATATAAAGAAGCTTCATCACGATCATCCCGCCCTAAACCTGAGGAAGTTAAACTTTTACGACCATCTTCCTAAAAAAAAAAATCACTTGACACTATTGCTCGAAATCAATTCCTTCTCGAAGCACGACTTAAGCGCATGAATACAAAAATAGATAAACGCTTTAACAAACTTAAGTCTTTCTTCATTTCTATATGGGAAGCAATATCATGTCATGCATCATCTTCATCAATGCAAGCTCCAGGCCTTGGCAAGCGCCCAGCTCCTCCTACTTTTGCTTGGACATCTTCGGAGGAGGGTACAAGCTCTGGAACTGGTCATGACCGTAGACGCGGAAAATCTCAGCTTGTTGAAGAAGAAGGAGAAGAAGAAGAAGAAGAGGGTGAGACGGAGTCAGATTAAGTCTTTTTTAGTTTTTTAGTTTTTTTTTTGCGTTCTTATGACTTTAGTTTTTGCTTTAAAGACATTATCTGGCACTTGTACTAAATAGTGTCGTGTTTTAATTCGTACTAGACTTGTGTGTATTATCATCTTGTGTGAATGTTACTCTTGATCTATGGTAGTAGTTTTATGCTGCTTATAATCTCATTTACATCCTCCATTTAACAACTCCTTTTCATCGATGACAAAGGGGGAGAAAATTGTGCTAACAGTATATATGCAGGACACAATCTCAGGGGGATATCATATACAGGGGGAGATTCACAACTATGTTGTCATCAATCAAAAAGGGGGAGAATGTTGAGTCAAGATTTTTATAGAGTTTTGATTTCTGACAAAGGGATAAGCCGTGATCGACAAGACAAAGGGATAAGCCGTCATCGACAAAAAGAAGTTATTCATTAAAGAGTCACAAAGAGCTCCATATGTTAGAGGTTGATTATTTGGTATGTTAGTAATGTTATTTATGTTAAAATCTATCCTCAAATAATCTTATACCTTCAATCTTTGAATATATATATATATATATATATGAATGAGTGCACATTAACTGTGCAATCTGGGCTAAACCGGTCGACCGGTTAAAACAAAGCAGTCGACCGTTTCTGCCCAGAATGCTCAGTTAACGTGCACAAGTGTACATAACGTATATATATTCAAATTCCTTTCTACTGGTCCTTTTTGACCTGTCGACCGTTTTCAAACAGAAAGCAACCTTTCGTCAACGGTTGCTTCTCTTTCTCTTCACCAATGATCATGTCCTTTGTTTGTACCTTTTCACAAAGGGTTACAACCGTTTATTTCTTATATAAACATCATGAAATCATTATTCCAATAAACCAATTCTATTATTCTAATCTTTATTCTATTGATCTCAATCTTATACTCTCAAGCGCTCAAATTGCTCATATTCTATCATATATCGTTTTTGAATCCTGAAATTTATTTAACATTCTTTTGATTCAATACGATATCCACTTCCAAATCTTCATATATACAAATATTCTATTTGAGGATAAGATTATAGGAAGTTTGTACTACAAGTGACAAAATAGTGTTAGCAAGAACACATAACGTCAACAAACAATTATTTTCATCTTTGTTGAAGTCCTCGGTGTTGTAAGAGGCAAGTGTTGAAGTCCTCGGTGTTGTAAGAGGCAAGTGTTGAAGTCCTCAGTGTATTAGAGGCGTGAAATCCCGTTCGTCTGCTCGGGTGTTGTAAACTTGTTCCTCCGGGTGAAGCGAGGTAGTTGGTAGTGAAAATCCAGATAGAAGTCTGGGACTGGACGTAGGACGGTGCTCCGAACCAGTATAAAAATCTCTGGTGTGCTTTTTCTATTTTACTGAATTTTCTATTATCTGTGATTAGTCATATTTTTGTGTGTTATACATCATATTACACGATCCGTGTGTATTATATTAGCACGTACTCATTTTCACATCTCATCGGTGAAAGTAATCTTCTTCTATTCTTCAAAAAAGTAGAAGACACGGAGTTAATTAAAATCGTAGAAAATGATTTTTGAGAATTGGATAAATTTAAAAGAAGGAATTCAAAAATAATAAAGTTTTATTTATAATCTTATTGAATAAAATTTCAAAGTATGGAAAAAGCTTTAATAAATGGATTTAGGGTAATATTATTCAAAGGTTGAAGAATTTATTCAAAATATGGATTTTAAAGACTTTGAAAAATAAAAGAATTGGTTTTCTTTAAAAGGAATTTATTTTTTAAAAGGAAATAAAATTTGAAATCCATTTGGGAATTGATTTTTGGCGATTGAATTTAAAGTATTTTGAAAATCCATTTAGAAATTTAGTTGGTGTTTTGAAAAGAATTTGGAATCAATTTGAAAATTGATTTGGGGTTTAGTAGAAATTGATTTTAATTTGAGATTTGAATGAAATTCACTTGGTGTTTAATTTCTTGGAAAATCAATATGGAATTTGATTTGGTTGTTTTTGAAATCAATTGAAAATTTTAATTGTTGTTGCAAGTGAGTATTTGAAATTGATTTGAAAATCGTATACTAGTGGATATTTGGAAATTTAAATTCACCATGGAATTTATAAAGGAAAGGGAAATTTATTTAAAAGTAAACATTGATTTATTTTTGAAGTGTGGGAATAAATTTACGGATTGGAACATAAAATTAAAGTAAATCGGTAAGGATTTATTTAATTGGTTTAAATGAACCATTTTGAAATGAAAGTGTATTCTCACTGGAAACCGAATAAAATTTCTAAATAGCTTTGAAAAAAGGATACTTTGGAGAAATTAACTTTTTAAATTGTTTTAAATCCTTTAAGTAAAGAATTTTTAAGTTGATATAGAAATGATTATTTATAATATTTAATCAGTAATTGTTTTAGAAAATAGTTATTTAAATAGTTATACTCTATCTACTAATTTTATTTTGAAAATTAGTTTGGACTTCAGTTATATGTAATATTGGTAAAAAAAATATAACTAATATTTTAAGTAAAGTGTTTAAAGAAAAATAGTTTTATTTTCAAAGTGTTTTTCCGTTATATTTTGGATAAGTGTTATAAATTATTTTAAAGTATTTGAACTTGGCAGATTTCCGGTGAAAATGAATAAATATTTGCAAGTGTTTCCGCGTAAGGAAAATGATTTGAAATTTGTGTTTAAAAGTTGTAAAGGTGAAAAGTGATTTGAAATTTGTTTTCAAATGGTTGAAGTATGGAAAAATATATCTTGTAAAGATATTTTTGGAAAATAAATAATTTGAAAAATTATTTGGAATCTGGTGATGTTGTGCATATCTATTGATAGTTAAATAACCGACTATCAATATTTACCTTTAAATGGGTATTTGTTGTGATTTGCTTGAATTTGAATGCTACACTTATTTTAAAAAAGCGCTCGTTATTCGGTTTAGCCGGGAGAGGACCTTTGGGTCATAAATCCCATTCCGAATAGTGATATGTCGTAATGGATAGCATTTGAAGACCGGATATTTTCGAAAACGGAAGGATTACCATCGAATGCCTCTGCATCAGCTGATCTTCGATATAGAGATTTTATCACCCTTTATGATGGAAGTCTGGACATGATTAGTGCAAATCCGGATTACAAGGGCTTCTTTGGAAGTGCTTTCGGTTCCGTTCGATCTCGGAACGGACTCGTATGGATGTGTGTCTGACGTCACAAATTTGAGATGTAAAGCTGGTTTCTATCAAATACTTTTCTGTTGGTGGCGGAAAATTTATTCTCTTAGCTTAACACCCTTCTCTGAGACGTACGACCTCAGAGGTTATGTAGTTGATGGTTACTAGTGATACATTTCCAATTTGGTAATGTGGCATACGAAGTGCTGTTGATCATTTGTTGATCAAAGCATAGCTTTTGTGAAAAGCATAGCTTTGTGGACGAGACTTCGTCGGAACTCACAACCCGGTAATGGTCAAAACAGGAAAGATGCGGCAAGGTTATAGGGAGTAGCGCCCCTTAGGGTATGTACATTTCCTTCTGCATAGAAGTGGTATAATGGTATGGAGCCCAGATACTTAACTTATGTGGATATTGCAAATATTTATGACTTTGTGATTGTTGTTGGTTGAGGATCCTCGGATAAAGGTTGTTTACAACCGGGGGATGGCGTACTAATGTCAGTAGTTACCTACTTTTGCAGAGGTAACCCGACCTTGTGTTGGCAGAGATCCGATTTGGTTCTCGGGGCGTCCCTCCAGAGGTGTTCCCATGTGGCAATAGGAAGTTCCTTAGCCTGACCATTTGTTGGAAAATCCAAAGAAACAATACGAGCCCTGTACGGTTTTAGTTGTATAACCTGCCATGGAATGTGGCGGTAACCTGCTATTGAACATGGTAGCTATAGTAGGCATAGTTCGGAATGTCTATGCTGGCTAAGATTTATATTATACTTTCGAAATGTTTTCCTGCACTTTGCACTTATATTAATAATATCGAAGAAATTTGCATATCAAGCATGTTTTACTATCATAAAGAGAAATCTCCTCCAATTCTACGTATTTCTTTGTTTGTTTTAAAAGATAAACTGTTTTAAGTTCTCACACCAGTCCCATGACCGACCTGGAGTTTATTGTTCCCTTCCTAAACTCTGGATGCCCACCAATTTCCACACGGGCAGCCTAGTGTCAGGTACAGGTCATTCTGGACTTCAGGAGTTGCTGTAGAGATCTGGAAGCAAGCCGGATGGCATGGCGTATCAACTAGTACATAGTATTTCTTTTCCGCTGTTTATTGTTGTAAACTCTGGTAATGTAATGTAATGTGATGTAACGTAATAACCGATACAGTTCTTTTGATTTAAAGATTATTCATTTAACTATTATATGTTGTTCCGCTGCGATTGTGAGATTCAGATATTGTTTCTGTTGCTTCTTATTTCTTCTTCTACCTCTTCTTCTTTAACCCTAACAATTCGGTTTTCCGGCCTTCGATTGCTCGGCAGTTGATACAGTGGACGTATTAATATCGATTTTCGGAAGTCGAAAATCCCGTTCGTTAAATGTGGTATCGGATTAATTGGTTAAGCGAAAACCTTGGCTCTGTTGGGTGTTACTCATTAGAGATAGAGTCAGTATTACTCTAGAATGAGTGTGAGTGTAATAATAGATATGAGCGCGTATTTGTTAGTGAATATAAAATTGTTTTGTATTGTGTTGACTTGTCGGTTGGTTGTTTATAGATTCTGTCGGTGCAGCCTTGCTAACCATGTCGATAGAAGTTTCTAAACTCTTAAACAAGATAAACCGACACAATACTGTTTTAAAATAGGGTAATGAGATACCAAAACTACTTTGTATATAAAAGGAAATAATTTTTGTAAATTATTATGGTATATGGCTGCTTGTTTGTTGGGAAGTGATAATATTAAATTATTGTCACTGAAATTGAATAAGAAATTGGAATCATAATCAAAGGTTTAGGAATAAAATCCACATACAAATGAAATTTGAGAATGTAAATTATAAATGTGATTTATAATTAGAAATAGAGTTTCAGAGTAGTTTTTGGAAATGTTTTTGAAAGAATTTGGAAATTTTAAAAATTAAATTCCTTTTTGATTTGAAAATGAATTTCAAAGTTTTTGAAAATTATTTTGGAGGGATAAAGCTCTAAACTCTTTTCGGTCGCTGGAAAATAATTTTGGTGATGACTGCAGCATCACCGATGTTCATTTTCGAGTTTTCAAAAGAGGAATTGCTGCCAAATTGTTTTAAATGAAAGTTGTTTGCAAACTAGGTTTGGTTTTGAGAATTCACAAAGGATAATATGAACTGATTTCAAAAATGAATTTTTAAAGGTTGAAAAGACTCTGGAATACTATATAAAATATTTATGTAATATCATTAAGTTTGATAACTTGAAGTTTGAATAAAGTCTAACTTAAGGATAAGCTAGATAAAGGTATATATGGGAACACAAATAAGTTGGAAGGAAAATTTTTAAATCAAGTGGAATTAAAAATGAAAATTTAATAAAAGAATCGATATTAAAAAGAATTAAGTCAAATAAAATGATGATATGGATTCAAAATGAAATTGAAATTTAAGATTTGAGTTATTTTGAATAAATGTGAATTTGAAAAGTCTAATAGACTGAAAAGTTTGGAATGAAATCTTTTAAGGAGGAAATTAAAATTGTAAATGAATAAATAAATTTTCAATTGCAAATAAATGAAAGTGAATTGAATGTTGAAATTCATTTCGAATTTGTAAGCAAATAGAATAGAATTAAAATTGAATTTGATTTGTTATAAGCAAAGCAGAGAATTGAAATAAAAATATTGGTAGCTGAAACTAATAGAAGGAATGAAAAATAGATATGGTTTAGAATGAATGGAATTCAATAATTATAAATAAAAGGTAAACTGAATCCAAATAGAATTGAAACGGTAAATTGAATTCAAATAAAATCGAAAATGTAAAATTGAATGAAAATGGATATTATGGCTAGCAGGATATACAGGTGTATTAAAGGAAACAGAATTGGGATTTTGATTTCGAAGATAAATATTTAATTTCTCGACAAAAGGGTATGTATTTCTATATCAGTATGAAATTTGATGATTTTCTTGTCCAGCCACTTGGCTTTTTCTTTTCTTTTTGAAATCTGGGGGCCGTGGTGCCATTTTTGTAGTCATACCGAGCTAGCCGCGCAAAGGAGACGCTGGCAAAAATTTTCGAAAATTTAAGGCGTTAGAATATTATTGAGAAAATTGGAAAATTTTGAAAACTATAACTTTGATTTCGGAGTGAAAAGTTAAACGATATAGTTGGTTTTGAAAAGATAACTAAGTATGATTTGAAAACTTAGTAAAGTTATTGTAAGAAGTTTAACTATGGATTCTGGAAAAGTTAAAATGTTTAAATGAATTTGAAATTTAATTTCAACAAATGGTTTTGAAAAGTTAATGGATTCTGTAACTTTTCCTTACTTGGCAATTTCGAGGACGAAATTCTTTTAAGGGGGAAGTTGTAACGACCCAGAATTTCTGTCATTTGAAATTCGTATATTTAATTGATTTTAAATATTAACAAGTAAAATTTGTAAGTCGAATAAATTTTATTTCGAATGTCTAGATTTAATAGGATAATTAAATCGAAAATTTAATATTTGAAATTATAGAAATAATTGGAAATTGGGTTTAATGTGATTAAAATTGATTTGTAAGGTTGTATTAAATCATATTGGAGTTAGAATGATGTTATAGAACTTTTAAAATTGAATTAAAATCTAATTTGTGGAAATTGAATATTTTAATATTTAATTGACGAGTAAAAATAGCCAATTTTCAAATAGTCTCGCATTTCGACAAAATCAGTTTCATTGGATCCATAATGTTATATTGTTGTAAGATTTCAAATTTCATGTCAATCGGATTTACGGTTTGTCCGGGGCAAGCCAAAACGCATAGAAATTAGTTTAACCGATTTAATTTAAAATTTTGATCGTTATTTCTGTAACTCGCACATATGATCAAATTGGCTCTCGATACCTATTCCATTGTGTTCGGAACACGGGATAGACCCTAGGAATGTCAGTCGGCACGTGTGATTTGGAGTTCGTTCGTAAAAGCTGTTGTAAAATGGATTTAATATTAAAATAATATCTATAAAACGTATATATATACGTTTAAGCTAAAGAAGCCCTAGTCCTCTTTAGCCGGTCGTCACTTAAACAATTCAATGGCCGAGAAATAGCATTCTTCTTCCCACGATTTCGAGAAATCCATCAATTTCAGGCGAAATCGTCAACTGCAAAGTGGAAGAGCTCAAGCAGATCTAGCTATCTAACAGTGGATCTTACGTGATGTCGTCGGGTGGAAGCGAAACTTGGTTCCATTCATAACCGGTTTGAGCACGAGTTTCGAGACCCTGGCGCGACCGAGCTTGGTGAAACTACGGCCGAGGGTGGGGCTCGCGAGTGGCCTTCTAATGATTGCCTTCGATCGTGCTCGTGTCGTCGTGTTTGGAGCAGTGTTCGAGATTGGGTGAGCGACGTTGGGTTTGGCTTACCAGGAGAAGTCGCGATGATGAAAGAGGAGAACATGCGAACGACCACGATTTCATCTCCTGGAAGCAACGGCCTGTATTGGAGCAAGGTTTAAAAATAAATAAAATTTGTGAAATTAATTATTTTAAAATTCATGTAATCTTTGTAACATCTTAACTTGTTCATACTAGGTCTGTTTCGCACGAAGCGAGTTGCATCGGGTTCGTATTGACGAGCACTACGCGATGGAGCTGGTTTGGAGCTGATTTGAGCTAGTATGAATTTTGGGTAAAATTAAACGCGTGTTTAATTTTATTCGGAACGAAACACTGCAACTGTTATTGGAAGCAAGGTGAGAACTTCTCACTCAATCAAATTTGTTTCTATATAAATTTTAAACAGTTAAATTTAAAATTGCTTGATTGTGTGATTGAATGATGACTGCTATCTATTGTATTGAAATAGACCCTATACGCCACATATTAAGCGGAGGTTACTTTATTAAACACATATACCGCAATATTCCACCTTGAAGTGGAATTGGTATTATATATGTACTTGGAGTTGATTTCTCGCATTATATAGCGGATGAGACCCTATTGCGCCATATAATAGCGGATAATATTTTATATAACCCCATGTACTGCGATATCCCATCTTGAAACTGGATTGGTATTGTGCTAACATCTGTGGATGTAGGGAAACAGGTTGGAGGGATCCAACTGGATTCCTCAAATAATTGAATTTGTTTCAATGTTGTCTGTTGATTATTTATAATCTCTGTGTGATTATCTTCGTGATTGAAATCACTGAAGGCTAATATTTAGTTGAATATAATTTTGGTACCGTTAGATACCAGAAATAAATATAAATTTGATTTTTGAAAATTCAGCTTGAAAGTTTATATTAAAATTTATTTTTGAGAATTGAATAAATTTAAAAGAAGAAATTCTAAAATAATAAAGTTTTATTTTTAATCTTATTGAATAAAATTTCAAAATATGGAAAAAGCTTTAATAAATTGATTTCGTGTAATATTATTCAAAGGTTGAAGAATTTATTCAAAATACGGATTTTAAAGAGTTTGGAAAATAAAAGAATTGGTTTTCTTTAAAAGGAATTTATTTTTTTAAAAGGAAATAAAATTTGAAATCCATTTGGGAATTGATTTTTGGCTATTGAATTTAAAGTATTTTGAAAATCCATTTGGAAATTTAGTTGGTGTTTTGAAAAGAATTTGGAATCAATTTGAAAATTGATTTGGGGTTTAGTAGAAATTGATTTCAATTTGAGACTTGAATGAAATTCACTTGTGTTTAATTTCTAGGAAAATCAATATGGAATTTGATTTGGTTGTTTTTGAAATTAATTGAAAATTTTAATTGTTGTTGAAAGTGAATATTTGAAATCGATTTGAAAATCTTATATCAGTGGATATTTGGAAATTTAAATTCACCATGGAATTTATAAAGGAAAGGAAAATTTGTTTAAAAATAAACGTTGATTTATTTTTGAAGTGTGGAAATAAATTTCCGGATTTGGAATGTAAAATTAAAGTAAATCGGTAAGGATTTATTCAATTGGTTTAAAATGATTTGAAATTTGTTTTCAAAAGTTGTAAAGGTGAAAAGTGATTTGAAATTTGTTTTCAAATGGTTGAAGTGTGGAAAAATATATCTTGTAAAGATATTTTTGGAAAATAAATAATTTGGGAAATTATTTGGAATATGGTTGTGCATATCTATTGATAGTTAAATAACCGACTATCAATATTTACCTTTAAATGGGTATTTATTGTGATTTGCTTGAATTTGAATGCTATACTTATTTTAAAATAAGCGCTCGTTATTCGGTTTAGTCGGGAGAGGACCTTTGGGTCATAAATCCCATTTCGAATAGTGATATGTCGTAATGGATAGCATTTGAAGACCGGCGTTGAAGACCGGATATTTTCGGAAACGGAAGGATTACCATCAAATGTCTCTACATCGGCAAATCTCTGATATAGAGATTTTATCACCCTTTGTGATGGTAGTCCAGACCTGTTTAGTGAATATCCGGATTGCAAGGGCTTCTTTGGAAGTGCCTTCTGTTCCGTTCGCTCCTGGAACGGACTTGTATGGATGTGTGTCTGACGTTACAAATTTGAGATGTAAAGCTGGTTTCTGTCTAATACATTTCTGTTGGTGGCGGAGAATTTATTCTCTTAGCTTAAGACCCTTCTCTGAGACGTACGAGCTCAGAGGTTATGTAGTTGATGGTTATTAGTGATATATTCCCAATTTGGTAATGTGGCGTACGAAGTGCTGCTGATCATTTGTTGATAAAAGCATAGCTTTTCTGAAAGGCGTAGCTTTGTGGACGAGACTTCGTCGGACCTCACAACCCAGTAATGGTCAAAACAGGAAAGATGCAGCATGGTTATAGGGAGTAGCGTCCCTTAGGGTATCTAAATTTCCTTCTGGATAGAAGTGGTATAATGGTATGGAGCACAGATACTTAACTTATGTGGATATCGCAAATATATATGACTTTGTGATTGTTGTTGGTTGAGGATCCTCGGATAAAGGTTGTTTACAACCGGGGGATGGCGTACTCATGTCAGTAGTTACCTTCTTTTGCAGAGGTAACCCGGCCTTGTGTTGGTAGAGATCCGGTTAGGTTCTCGGGGCGTCCCGCCAGAGGCATTCCCATGTGGCAATAGGAAGTTCCTTAGCCTGACCACTTGTTGGAAAATCCAAAGGAACAATACGAGCCCTGTACGGTTTTAGTTGTATAACCTGCCACGGAATGTGGCGGTAACTTGCTATTGAACATGGTAGCTATAGTAGGCACAGTTCGGAATGTCTATGCTCGCTAAGATTTATATTATACTTTCGAAATGTTTTCCTGCACTTTGCACTTATAGTAATAATATCAAAGAAATTTGCGTATCAAGCATGTTTGGCTATCATAAGGAGAAATCTGCTCCAATTCTGCGTTTGCATGGGGTGTGTGGCGGGAGGCCTTATGGTAGTTACATTTTCTAATAGCATTGTGGATCTATCTTAAAATATTTCTTTGTTTGTTTTAAAAGATAAGCTGTTTTAAGTTCTCACACCAGTCTCATGACTGACTTGGAGTTTATTGTTTGCTTCCTAAACTCTGGGTTCCCACCAATTTCTACACTGGCGGCCTAGAGTCAGGTTATCAGGTCATTCTAGAATTCAGGAGTTGCTGTAGAGATCTGGAGGCAAGCCGGATGGCATGGCGTATCAACTAGTATATGGTATTTCTTTTCCGTTGTTTGTTGTTGTAAACTCTGATAATATAATATAATGTGATATAATGTAATAACCGATACAGTTCTTTTGATTTAAAGATTATTCATATATCTATTATATGTTGTTCCGCTGCGATAGTGAGATTCTGATATTGTTTCTGTTGGTTCTTCTTTCTTCTTCTACCACTTCTTCTTTAGTCTTAACAATTCGGTTTTCCGACCTTCGATTGCTCGGCAGTTGATATAGTGGTCGTATTAATGTCGATTTTTGTAAGTCGAAAATCCCGTTTGAAAGTCTAAATGATTGAATTTATAAATTAAACTTGTTTAAGAATTGATTTCAAACTAGAAGATAAAAATTGTTTTGAATTCTTATGTTAACTTTGAAATAAGTAAGTAGAGATAATTTAAAATGAAAATTCTAGAATTTGAGGTTAGAAATTAAATTGTTTAAAAGCTTTTAATAAAGGTTAACTTGGTTTAAAGGTTTAAACCAACCTTAGTGAATTTAACTCGAATTTATATTATTCGATATGGTTTAAATTTGAAATTTGAATTGAAAATTAGTTCATATCGAATTTGATTTGAATTAATTGAAATTGTGATTGAAGATGTATAAGTATAAAATTCAAATGGAATTTGAATTGAATTTGGGAGGAAATCAAGTATAATTCAACTTGATTTGGAAATGGAGTTTGAAATTGGGATTAATTCAAACTGGAGTAGAAATAAATTAAAATTGGAACTAGTTCAATTGAAATTTATTAGAATTAGAAGAATTTGAGATCAAGGTTGAATAAAGTTAAATTTGAAAAGGAGCTGAGGTTAATTCAACTTGAATTGGGGTTGAATCAATTTCAATGGAAATTGAAGTTATTTTAAATTGGAATTGGGTCAATTTAAATGGAAGTGGAAATTTAAATTGAATTGATGAGAATGGAGATTGGGAAGTGAGCAGTTTTGACTCTGGACTATTTTTAATATAAACCTATTCTTCCAAGCTATTCATTATATATACAACCTTTCTTTTAAAAGCCAAACTATCTTATACTTGTTTTACAATTATTTTTTTGAACTGTTTAACAATTTTCCAACTGTTTTATAAAATTACTATCTTACTATTATTTTGCAATTGTCTAAAATTTCTATAATTATTTTAACTATTTTCTAACTATTTTACACCTATTTTACAAACTTGTAATTATTTTCCAACTACTTATATATTTTTAGATTTTTCAAGCTATTTTCTAAATAAACTGATCGGAGTTCAAACTGCTATTGGTTAAATATCCAATCGAAATAAGAATAGAGGTGATAATCCAAATGGATTGAAGCATTTGAGAGTAAGTGAAAGAAAATCAAAGTGAATGTGAATATAAATGGAATTGATTTGGCTAATAACCTATGAAGATAAATACGTAGGGTGTACGTACGTTATTCTATTCGCATAGTGGTTTGATCCAGAATCGAGCACAGAATTTCGAGATAGGATATCGATCCGAGTTGGGATTTTTCACTCGATTTTCGACGGCGAACCTGAATATGGATTGTTGATTGATTCTGGATATTCTCTATCATAGTTATGACTATGCAAGGAGAATGACAGTTTCTGATCAAGAAACCAGATCTGTGTCCGCATTAGGAAGTCGGGTGGACGATACTAGTTCGGAAGTGAAATTGTGTGGTTGAGTGAGCGGTCGATCGGTACTGCGTACGGATGATATGTGTACATCGTACGGATTTGAATGAAAATGATATTGAAAAGAGTAATCTAATTTGAATATTTGATTTTGGATAAATAAAGTTATATATCTTTGTTATATAAGATAAAAATCCCCTTGATGAATCTGTTACCAGAAGAAAAGGGTTTTTGAAGATGTTTGAAGTATAAAAGGAGTTTTATACAAGTTTGAAATGATCCAAAGTTTTAAAAATTATATATATCTTTATATATATATATAAAGGATCTTATGAGGATTTTAGAAAAGGTTTTGGAAACCTTTGGATTTGGAAAGGCTTTTGGTTTTTGGGTAAAATTAATATGAGAATTTGAAAAGCCAAGTTTGAGAATTATCGATTTTGGGATAATAGATTTTGTGTAAAGGAGCTTTGTATGAGATCATACTAGATGTATGATTTGAAGATACTATATATGTATAGTATAAAATGTTTTGATGATGGCTCTGGGGAAAAAGGCGCTCCCTTGAAATGAACCTCTCAGGAGTACCACCGGGTGGTGTTGCTTTAATCCCCGGGGAGGGGAGGGTTCTAAAGTTGATCCTATGAGGAGTCCGTACAAAAATGGTTCCTGGGGATTATGATTAGAGTATACCATAGCGAAAGTCGTGTGTGCCGTTGAGAGCCAACAGTCTGCGTTTGATTTTATATCGGTAGACTGCGACCTGTGTAGGAGTGGAGGAGTTTCATTTTGACAGCGAAAATCAGAGGCCGCAGAGAGCTTGCAGTTACATGGACTTTTGCTGCGATGGCAACGTAACCCTGGAATGTAACTGCGATCTGTTGTGGGATCCATGGCGTAATCGAGAGGCCGCGGAGAGCCTGCAGTTACATGGACTTTTGCTGCGATGGCAACGTAACACTGGAATGTAACTGCGACCATGGATGGGGGTGATGATTTCCAGAACATTCTCACCAAAGATATATCCTCTATTTTCAAAAATTGTTTTCTATATTTTCAAATAAATGAGTTTCAACGTATTTTCACTGGATGTTGATAACGGGTCTGCTGAGTACTTATAGATTTTCAGTCGTACGCCTGATCAACGTATGATCGAATTTCTATGAGAACAAGGATGGACTGGTTGAAACATCGAGTTATAAAAGTATTTTTATAAAACTATTTTGGAAATATTATATAGATTTTTAAAGTATTTTAAAATGATTTAAAAAGTGATTTATCTGATTTTAAGTATTAAATAAGTTTTGGCTTCGTTCCTTTTCGAGGACGAAAAGATTCAAATGGGGGAAGAATGAAATAACCCGGTTTTTGAATAACAGTTAATTGGATAATTAACTGATTTTTTACTATTGAGTTACTAATTTTAGTTGAATTAAACAAATAAAAGTTGCAATTTAGGATGTCCCGATGTATATAGGTGAATTTGGAACTATTGAATTAAGTGATGAATTCAATAGTAAGTCATTAAATATATAAATAGGAATTAATTAAGGGTCATATTTTCTTTAAATATATATAAGATATATATATAAGAAGTATTAAACATAAAAAGGAAATATGTTATATAAAAAATAAAAATAAATAAATAAGGAGTTCTTAACATTTGTAAGGTAATAGAAAACATGTATTTACATGAGTAAATTCAAAGTTGCATGCAAAATACAAATGGCAACACTTGATTTTTAGGATAGTTTAGATAAAGTTTTGTTTTGTTTCCTTTAAAGTGTTTAAATTTAAAATGGTTATAAAAATATATGTATAAGAAATTATTTGTATTATAATTAGTTTTATATTATTTTCTTTAAAAATTAAATTTATATATACATATGTAAGAAGTTATTAATTTAGTAAATTAGGTAAGTAGGTTTATATAACATTTAGATTAAATTAAAATTTATTAAAAATACTTAAGTAACATGTGTAAACATGTTAATACATCTTAGTAACATACGTAGGAAGATTAAGTTACTTAAGTGACAAATGTAAGTTTCTAGATAACAAGTGTTATCTCTAAATTTTTATTAATTTATCATAATTTACATCATAAAAGCATACATACTTCTTCAAAACCTTTTTCTTATTTTTCAGCTTAAATAAAAAAGAATTCCAAACCAAAATTCAATAGTATAAACACATATCAAAATCTAAAACCAGAAACCATTTTCAAAACCTGAAATTAGAAGCCAAAAGCAAAATTAAAATATGCAAAAAAAAAACAAAGCTCTTTACATCAATTAAAGGCCGCAACTCCAATTCCTACTGTAAATTGCAAACCTAAGATATTGAGAATCAAAAGGGAGTTCAGATCTGTTTCAACTTTAAAATCAAAGTTTTTTGCAAGCATGCAAAGGATTTCAACAGCAAGGCCAATCAAAAACATTTTTCAAATAAATTTCAAGCCTGGACATGAAAACTCTGTTATCTGCTTGTAAAAATGGCGAGCAAAACTTTTGTTTTAAAGCCTAAATAAAGTAAATTATGTTCATATGGTCCCTAGAATGATTCATGTTTTGCATGTATATATGTACAAGTGTAGATCCTGTATGTTGTGTTGAACCATGCATGTATGAGTTTCTCTGTGTTTTTTTTCCTTTTTGTTTGTTTTGTTCAAGTTACAGAGTTTAAAATGAGACAAAAATTTAAAACCTCCTTAACTAATCTCTAATTAGCTTTGTTTTCAAACAAGATCAGGTTGTTAAACATAGAATGAGGTTTATAAATAATGTTTGAGTATTTTAGGAGTGAAATTGGTTGGGATCAGGGAACATACAGTAGAAATTTTGATAACGTGTTGAAATCAAATATAACAATTTGCTGATTCAATTTTATAATTTGGATCGACTTAGGAAAATATGATTTTTAAAGAAGAAATCATGATTTTTAAGGTCGTATCGAGTGGGGAATCTTATATTAGCCGGAAAGTGGTTTCAGAAGATTTTCTGGCGATCGGCGGTCTCGAGGTGGACGAGGACCTAGGTGAAGGAGGCGGAGAGGTCAGGGGTTACGGCAAAAATAACCATTGAATTTTATGGGCAACGTGGCGAAGTGGGATCATCAGAGTAGGGTTTTGTTCAAGTTATGGTTGAACTTAGAATTTGAGCTGTCGTGCCATTGTTGGAGAATCGAGTTAGTCAGGTCGAAGGGGATATAGAGCCTGAGATCGCGACAAAGCTTGGGTTCGGATGATAGATTTTCTGGTGGTGAAGATCACCATTGGCGAGGAAGTTTTTGACGTTGTTTTGGTTCCAGTTTTGGGTCTTGTGCTCGATTTCGACTTCTTGCATAATCAAGTCTCTGGGTGGTCGCGATCAGGAGAGAAGACCGTAGTCGATGTGTCAGCGCCAATACCGATGGTTGTAGCAACTCAGATGAACTGTGCATGTGCACAGGTCCTAATTGGTGTCCATTGTGTTGCTGTGTTGTTTCACTTCGGAAAAGAAGGTTATGGATTGCATGATGAACTCGAGTCTATCGAGTTATGGAATTCTTGGGTTTTAGTTCGAATAATTGTGTTTTGGGCTCGGAATTGCGTTCGTGGGTTTATGCCTTGGGCTCGAGTGTGTTAAATGTTTTAACCAGGATTCCAAAATTTGCAACATGAATAGTTTAAACAAAAATGTGTAAACTGATTTCATGATTTTCAAATGATTAAGTTTTCAATAAAAATGATTACAAGTTCTAAGAGAAATCTTAAAACAAGTTTTGAAAACAAGTTTTAAGATTTAAATGTTTAGAGATAAAACATGTTTTAAATTGTTTGTCTAAATAATTATGTTCGGATAAATAACTTAATAAAATTCTTAAATATAATTTAATGATGAATTAGAAGTAATCAAACTTTAATTAGTCAAAAAATTTAAAATTGACTTTGGTAAGTAAAATTTCTTAATAATGGATAGTTACTGGATAATATTGATTTGGGTTCATCAATTAATTAATAAAGTTAAGAATAATTGATCAGGGTAATTAATTCCAGATAATTAATTAAGGATAATCATTTTTGAATTAATTTAGTGTTATTACTTAAGGGAAGTGATTAAAGGAATTAATTTCTTAATTAATTCAATTAATGTGATTAGTTTAAGTTAATTAATTAGTTTAATTAATTTTAAAAACAATCACTGGAAGAGGGGTTAAGTAATTACTTAATGTGTTTCATAAGTTTAATTTCTTAAGTAAAGTAATTTTTGGATAAATACTGGATATAATTAATTTTTGAGAATAGAAGTAGTTTCGGGTTTAATTACTTTGCGAAAGTAATATAGAAGAATGATTACTTAGGAAAAAGTAATTAAGGATTAACTACTGGGCGTAATTAATTAAAGGGTTGATATAATTAATTAATTAAGGTAAGTAATTACGGGATGGTAAATTACTGTTACGATTGATTTAGGCTGATTAATATAAGTAATTAAGGTAATTAATGAAAGTAATTAAAGATTAATTACTGTAAATGGTCGAGAATAATTAACTTGTGTAATTAAATAAAGAATAATTACTTTATGTAATTAAATATAACTAATCAAGAATGTATAATTAAAATGGATAATTGAAGAATCATTAATTAATTTATTTGTAATTAATTAATGTTAAGTAAGGAGAATGAAGGGTGATTGAAGTAATTGGTTTAAATTTGTTTAAATAAAATAGGAATGGTTTGACCAATTTATCCTCCTTATGAATGATTGAAAAATATTGCATGCCTTAGATTGATTGATATCCCGGATATGTGATTTCTGATACTATATGAAATGTTTATGAGATGTTGGGTTGAATAGTGATAATGTGAATATCTATGAGGAATTGCTATGCGGAAATGACGTCATATATTTAAGATTATGTTGTATTCACTTAAATAACTTGAGTTAAAAAGATATTGAATTCGAAGAGACCGGAGTCGGGTATTAGTTAATACCCGAAACCACTTCGATTCTTATAGATTGATATATGAAATAAATCGGTTGATATGGAATGATTTAAATAAATTTGACCTTTTATTCTAGGTTTGGTACTTAGAAATTGATGTGTAATGTAAGTGATGTCTATAACGTCTTGTGAAGTTGTAATTTGATATAAGTTACCCCGGTTTTATATAAGTTGTATGTTTTGGGTATTCCTTGTTAAACGAGTTTACTCACGCTTGTTTCCAGCCTGACCCGGGTGTTACTATGATGTGATGCTCGGGTCAGACCAAGTATTACAGATTTTCAGGTAAGGACGTTCTAGAGCTCAGGAGGTGAGAAGGATGGCTGGAACGTACGGAGTATTTATCACTGTGATATATTATTGTATAGTTAGGACATGTTGTTTAAAACTATCCAGTGAATAGTAATGGTTGTAACTCTGATGTATAAATATAAGTGTATTGATACAGATCTTCTTTTGTAAACTATTATTATGTTATATTATATTTTGATCCGTTGCGAATGTGAGGTTTCTGTGACTGGTTTCTGTTTTCTTCTTCTTTCTCTTTTATTCTTTTTCTAACTATTTGGAAAATTCGGGTTTGAAATTTCCAGGTCGTTACAGATCATTTGGGATCGATCCTCATTCCTTCCATATTGATCAAAATGATTTCCATTGGAACAAAGATCGAACAAGAACATTCTTCTGGTGGTATGCAAACTACAGTGAAAATTTGAAGGCATTTGGTCTTGTAGGTTTTGAGTTATGATCGATCCAAGGTTGGTTTTCAAGCATGCTGGCGATTTCGTATCGACCGTTTCATATCATCACCTTCGTATCGTTCGTGTCTTCGTATCGGTTAGATGCACATCGATGACATGGAGCGATAATTTAGAGGAAATCCACTTTTTATGCCGATTGACTATTTCTCTTAGTTAACCATGCCTTCTTCATATCGATGTTTAGAGTTGTCTTCGTTTGCATGCTTGTGGGTTACTTTCGTATCGATGCTGGCATGTGTTCTTTGTATCGATCATTTAGTGGTAGGTTTCATATCGATCATTGGCTGATCGATACGAAATGTGTATAAGGGGGATCGATACGAAGCGGATGGCAGTTGACCAGATAAATCTAGATCAATGCCAACACTTGATGGATACGAAGGAAGAGGATGTAGACTTGATGAAAACGAAGCCGCATTGATAAGAAGAAGGGTGGTTGCAAGGTGATGGATACGAAATGATGTGAATCCCCTGTTTGTTGATCGATCCATGACTTTGACTCGAATTAGCCATCTCCTTGACCCGAAGTAACCCTGTAACTTACCCAAAGTTGGTTGCTTGATGAGTCGAAGTAGTCCAATGCCATCCCTTTCAAAGAGTGCGCTTCAGTGACCCGAAGAAAACACTACTTGGACCCGATGTAACCTGTCTGAAGACCCGAAGTAAACCTAAGGACGACTCGTAGTAAACTCCAAGCAACCCATTGTCCCTGAAATCCTTACTCTAAGTATGTCGTGTTTGTTTATCCATTAACTATGCTTTATCTTGGCTGCATGTTCGTGTTTACCATCCTGACAATCCAGCTTCGATCATTGTGCAGTCGATTGGGTTAAATCCGCCTATATGTTGCCTTGCCAAAAGGCGAGTTAAGATTTTGGCCCACAAAACATGCCTTGTGACAGGAATGTGTTTTTATAGTGCTCGAAGCTGGATGTCCATATCTTGTTGATGACCTGTAAAGAGATCCATAATCTTATCCGATTGTGAATAGTGATCGTTCGAGATTGTATGTCGTTCGAGGCAACAAGTGACCGTCGGAGGTCGGTTGCCGTTCGAGGCGAATTATGACCGTTCATAGTCAGGTTCCATTCACGGCGAATTGTGAAAGTTCATGGTCGGGTGGAGTTTGTGGCAAATTAAGACCGTTCGTGGTCGGGTGCCGTTCGTAGTGAAATGTGACCGTTCGTGGTTGGGTGTCATTCGTGGCAAATTATGATCGTTCTTGGTCGGGTGCTGTTCATGGCAAATTATGACCATTCGTGGTCGGGTTTTAAAATCATAAACATCAGATTTTACGTTCAAAAGATCTTACAATAGAAATGTCCAACTAAATCAAGTCCAGATGCAAAAAGAAAAAACAAATGCAAAATAGAAACATCAAAATGCAAGCATCTCCATTGTTATGGTTTACAGTCATCTCAGAGCATGCTTGAGGACCGTTCGTGATCCCATACATATGTAAGCGACTTAACCATTTTAAAGTGGAGCTTGCTACTTATTCAAAGCCATAAAACCATTCAACTGATAATAAGCCGATGATGCCTAGTCCATAGCCGCCCTCGTTTGATGCAGATGGTGGTCGTTCCTATTCCATCGTTGTTGTTCGCCTTTTCATGTACTGTAATAGCATATAATTCCAGATATGCCTTTAATCTCATCCTTCAAGTGCCTGCAATCATTTTTACAGTAGCCATTAAGCTCATGGAATGGGCAGTATTTGTCTGATTTTCTTTCATTATTGGTTGGATCCCTCCTGATTAGCCTTCGGTAGGGACCCTGCCTCTAATGTCATGGTATACTCATTCTAGAGTATCATCCAACTTCATATAAGATGTGAGTCTCGATTCCTTTCGTGGCTACTTTGGTTCATCGAAGCTATCATTTGCTTTCTGTTTTCCTTTATCCTTGTTTGAATCTTTTTCGGGCGGATCTCCACTCTTGACCACATAAACATCAACTTCCTCTCCTTCCTCTCTCTCAGCCTTTGCATCCCCATGTCGCAGAAACCTTTCCACCTCATGATCAAATTCTCCTAGATCCATAGGTGGATCTCTTATCAATGAGTTTTTGAATTCTGTGTCGTTATCTATGCCAGATACAGCTCCAATCAAAACCATGGATGGATTTAGGCAATCCACTAATGCTGCCACTGCATTAAATCGCATTAAAAAGTTCCTTAGAGACTCTCCGGTCTTCTGCTTCAGTGTCGTCAAACTCATCACATCCCTAAGTCTTAACTTATGAAGTCTGAACTGCATCATAAACCTCTCGATTAATTTTGTCCACGTTCCAATGGAGTCGCTTTCCAGTTTCCTGAACTAGAGTGCTGCGATATCCATCAAATATAATGGGGAACATCGGGCCATGACCTCTTCCAATGCCTCCAGCACTTCCATATGCCTAATATACCTTGTCAGATGAGCAACGGGATTTATCCTTCCATCATATGTCTCTAGTGTCGGCAGCTTGAATTTAGGTGGATTCCTAGCCTGCCTAATAATGGGAGCAAAGGGGCTCCTATTCGCATCCTCCAGATCTTTATTCACTAATCCTCCTCTCATGGCCCTTCTGACCATTTCTGCTAATCTATCGCTATCACCAAGTGGTAGCCTCAATTCATTGCCTTCGACCTGCCCCTCGAGTTCACCAGGGAATCCAAAAATCTACACTCCTAGACGAGCATCCATTCCTCTATCAACGCCAAATTACATAGTACTACATGGTATCCTGCCTAGGATTGGACCAACATAATCTTATGGCATGACCCCTAGCTCAGGGGCTGCTCCTGATGGTCTTGCTCTTTCTAAATCCTGGTTGCTCCTTGCTGTTGATCTTTATTTCCCGCACTTCCTGTCGTTTTGTCTTGATTTTTCACTCTAGTATGTCCAACCTGCCGGAGTAGATTTTGCATCATCTCATCTTCCCTTTTCAGCATCCCTTCCTGCATGGCATCCATCATCATCTCCATTTCGTCTCTAGTGATGAAAACTGAGGTCCGATTAGCTCCTAAGGAAGCCTCCTGACTTCCTTCATGATGACTCTTCTCCATTCTCTATCATCTGGTTGATTGTTTTGCCATGTTTTCATAGATCCAAGTTCCTAAGCCTTCAGATCCAAAATCCAAGCTGTAGAATACTTGAACGCTAGTTTTCTCAGCGAAAGCACCAAAATGTTTATGCCAAAATTGGTCCCAAACAGCCAATTGCAGATGAAAGCACCGACTCACAATCACAGATAGAATATATAAAGATGAGATAAATATGTAGAACACTCAAAATTTAAAAGGTAAGCAATAGAGAGACGAGGTTTATAGTGGTTAGACATTATTGCCTACGTCTACTTTGAATATTTTTGTTGTTTATTGATGATTCACGTCAGATTACAATAGTACAAATAATAGCCTTTAAGTTACAATGGAGTTTCAGCAAAGTAACGACCTAGAAGAGCCAGAAAGTCCTTTATTGTAGGCGTATGGGTGCTATTTATAGGTGTAGGTCTAAAATATCTACCTTTGAACTCAAAATGCTCCTTCTCACATGTGGATGGGACCACCAGATCGATCAGGGGTTATTTGGGATCGATCCCCATTCCATTCGTATCGATCAAAATGATGTCCATTGGGGCTGAGATCGATCATGAGCGTTCCTCTGGGGGTCTGCAAGCCATAGTGAAAATTTGAAGGCATTTGGACTTGTAGATTTTGAATTAATGGATCCAAGGTTAGTTTTCAAGTGTGCAGGCGGTTTCATATTGATCGTTTCACATCAATCACCTTCGTATTGAACGCTCCTTCGCGTCGATCAGATGCACATCGATGACGTGGAGCGATAGTTTAGGGGAGATCCACTTTTTATGCCGAGTGACCGCTCCTTTTAGTTAACAATGCCTTCTTCGTATCGATGTTCATAGGTTGTCTTCGTACCCATGATTGTGGGTTGCTTTTGTATCGATGCTGGCACGTGTTCTTCGTATCGATCATTTGGTGGTAGGTTTCGTATCGATCATTGGCTAATCGATATGAAATGTAGAAGAGGGGGATCGATTTGAAGTGGATGGCAGTTGAATAGATAAATCCAGATCTATGCCAACACTTGATGGATACGATGGAAAAGGATGTAGACATGATGGATACGAAGCTGCATCGATACGAAGAAGGGTGTTTGCAAGGTGATGGCTATGAAATGATGTGGATCCCTTGGTTGTTGATCGATCCATGAATCTAACTCGAAGTAGCTGCCTCCTTGACCCTAAGTAACCTTTTCACTGACCCGAAGTAGATTGCTTGATGACTCGAAGTAGTCCAATGCCATAAACTTCAGAAAGTGCCCTACAGTAACCCGAAGGAAACAATACTCTGATCTGAAGTAACCTGCCCAAAGTCCCAAAGTAAACCAAAGGATGACTCGAAGCAAACTCCAAGCAACCCATTTTCCTAAATTCCTTACTCCAAGTATGTCGTGTTTGTTTATCCATTAACTATGCTCTATCTTGGCCTCATATTCATGTTCACCATCCGTGACAATCTAGCTTCGATCATTATGCAGTCGATTGGGTTAATTCTGCCTGTATGTTGCCTTGCCAAAAGGCGGGTTAATAGTATGTATGTTTCAAAATAGAAAATTCTAAATAATGATTTATAGTAAACTATTTGCCTATAATAACCAAAGTATCTTGAAGTCAGTGGGAGCAATATTGAGTTTGAGAGATATTGGTCATGATCGATGAACTGATATGAAAGTTTCATTCGACAAGCATCAAAATTGAACAAATGTTTTGATAAAAATATCAAATAGTTTGACTATCAATCAAAATGCAGAAGAAGCATGTGCTCATAAGAAATAAAGTCAAAAAAGGTATATAGATATTTCTAAATCAAAAGTAAACAACACACTACTGATTGTTAATGATGAGCTTGTGTAAAAACCTACCTTAGTTGTTTTAATACTCGACTTTGGATTTATAAATGTTGTCTTTTGTAGTAAGTATAAAATATGTTGGGAATGTCCTAAATGATATGCAATGACACCTTATTAAATTGTTTAATATGGAACATGTAAGATGGATTCCTATGCATTTGCAATATGAATAATCATACATGTTATGTTGTCTTCGATATCATGACTTTTTTTATGTATTTGATACATGAAACAAATATCAAATCCAAAACTAATATAACTAAATGGTAGTTTGGAGTGTTCTCATGTATTTACAAAATACTAGAGAATTGTTTACATAAACAATGAATATTTTATGGAGTGTTCAGACTCAAATTTCATAGCGGATTGAGTATAATCTGTCGGTAATATATTCATGTTAAGAGTGCTCAAGTTGGAAATAAGTTCCAGATGAAAGACCGTTGTTGATCCAATGAAATAGCTAAGTAAATCGCTTTGAATAGCGTTGCAATAAAAATAATGTATGTAAATATAAATGTATAAATAATTTATAAATGATCTGAGAATGGTTCCAAATGTTCAGAATCCTATAACCTTGTTATATGATAACAATATTATTATATAGTTCATAATAGAACTTAGAGTTTACTAGAATTCGAGAGACATCAAATTGTTTCACATGAAAAGGTATTTAATCAGCGTCAGAGAGAATTGATTGATAGAGTAGATAATTGAATCATAATAGCATACCTGTTCACTGAGGAACTAACACAGTTGGTTTTGAGGAAGCCGATTAGAGAATTTGAAATAAGATTTCATAATTGACCCCAAGTGCAAGTGGGAGATTGATAGAGTTAGGGGATGGCCTAGGGACAATTATGTAATTCGTTCCATGTCTAACTCATTAACCAGTCTTGTCTGAAGGTCTTTTCTTTCTGTTATATACTTGATATAATGTGTTATATTAATTAATTTAACTAAAAGCTTATTTAATAGAAATTGCATAACAGTATGTTTTGTGATAGTGGTTACAAAGTGTTGTAACCATGAGTAATTTATCACAATGAAAATAAATGTACCATTTTGAATCTTCCTAGTCAAAATGTATCAAGACTGGATATCGGCGTATCCATTGAGACTAGAGTATATAAAGCTCTCCAAATGTTGGGCAGTGTATTACTCATGACTACTGGGGGCACCTAAGGGATACGTATTGACAGTTACTGGATAACTATGGGATGACTCATTCGATATTTTTCTATTGGTTAATATAACTAAGGTCAAACAGAAAATATCGATGTGAATGATTTACAATGTTCTCTCGGTTTTCTATTGGTTAATATAAATAAGGTCAAACAAAAATAATCTATGTGACTGATTTACATAGTTCTTTCGACTTGAGAATAATGTGGATCTTTAATATGAAAGCTCCGCTTTAATTATGGTCAAATCATGGCAATGTGTCCATCGACTACTATAGTTGGGTCGAGTGGAATTATTGAAAGTGAAGCACTATTCAATAGAGGATTCGTCTCCTCAATAATATAAGGTAACTATATCGGCCAGCTTAAGTCATGTTGAAGTCAAAGTCTTTGGCCATAGTAGTACGATCAATAATAATAATTATTATTGAACCAAGGACTTTGTGTTTGGACTATAAAGTTGAATATGGACGATATTGGAATTTTGACCATTACCAAATTCCATAAGTCCAAAATAATATAGTTTTGATGATGAAAATCGGTGTAAATAAAATCATAATCGGGTAACGCTTAATAAAGAAAAATTTGATTTTATCTAACTTAGTAGGCAATAAATTTAGCCAAAATGTCACATCATCTACTAAGTGACGTGTGAACATTAACGTTCGAATAGTTCAATGTTAATTGCTGATCAAATTTACACCTGACAAGTCACACACCCAAAATGATGAATTTACTTTAGACCAAACGATTTAATTAGTTTACAATTGTTGTAAATTAATTAAATTAATTAGTGTCTATGAAATATTAATTATGAAATTTTGAATATGATTTGAGAAACAAATATTATTGAATCTATTTATAAAAGTTATAAATTTATCGATTGATATGCGATATTCATAAGCAATTAAATTAGATTTAATTATTAATATTTATTTGGGCTTATATGGAGCATTGGCCCATGATGATATGTTGATAATTTCGGCTGGAATAAGGGCTATATGGGGAGGCTAAAAATAGGTTAGAGGTACTAGAAATGGTTGCTTAGATTTAGTGAGAATTAGTATGAGATATGATCCGTAGCTTTATATCTTTCAACCATTATATAACACCTCAACCCCTGATTAATTAAGAACCTTTTGGCTGCTACTATTCCCTCCATTGCTAGTCGATTTAAGTCGTCGATTCGGCATTGGATATTAGATAATGAAACATAGGGCGCCCTTTTATTTATTCTAGTAAACGGTTCAAATGATTTTATTGATATGAGTGTTATATATTGGAAAAATTACCAACTATTCTTTTTTAAACAATTTCGATATTAACGTAATGGTAGAAAGAGTCCCCTAGGAGCTCAAGCAAATTAAAGTCAAATCAATTCAAAACATGTAGTATCTGTTAGTCAAAGCTCTACAGTTCAAGGATTAGTAGTCAGCCGAATCGAAATGCTTTCAAATGAGACGGTTCATCATTATGATTAGTGCTTTAAGTGGATATGTATGGATGTATTATATTGTTTATAATCTCATAATATTATTTTATCATACTAATATATTATTATTATATTGTTAGTTAGGTGACGATTGTTATATGTATTGATGTTGCCACATACTTGACTGGTTATATGTATGTATTTATAAAAAAACCAATGTTTTTCCATTTAGTACAAATATACAAAGCCAAACAATTTACTTAAAATAATAATTATTTTATTAATTAATATATATATATATACATAATAAGATATTATTTAATTATAATCATATGATTTGTATTTAATTATACCATCATTTCATGCTAATATTTACAATAATTATAATTTTTGGTAATAGTTAATTATTTATTATTATATAATATTATTTAAATCAACATACTATTTAAATAATATATATAAACGAAAATATGTTTCAAAAATTAAATTTTAAATTTTATAAAATTATTTTAACATGAGATCAGCTCTCGGCAAATAATTATGAATTTAAAAATCAATTTTTATATTTTTAAAAATCATTATAATATATAGCCATTAATAATTAATTATTAAAAAAATTTGAGTGAGAAAAATTATGAAGTTTATTTTAAACCTCAAAATATCATGCTAGATTTTCTAAGAATTTAATATTTTAATTATATGTTTCGACAATATTTTTTATTAATATTATCTTTCAACTAATTAATTAATTTATATATATACATTAATATAATATAAAAAAAATTACCGTGCATACGATTTGGAAGTGTATAGAATAAGAATAAAAATAATTTTTTGGTAATTAATACATATATATACGTACATACGTACATACAATTAATATTTTTTCGTTGTAATACATACATACATATATGTTCATATATATATATTATAAACATATATCATTTTAATATGTATTACAAAGATACATACTTATATATATACACAAGTTATTAATATTATACAAATGTGTATAATATATATATATATATATATATATATATATATATATTTGTTTAAATATTGTCATCCGAATAAATTTATTTAAATAAAATTTGCTTATAACTTTATACACACACACTCACATAAATTTACATTTACAATATAAACACACACACACACTGATTTATAATATTTATATAAATTACAAGCTTACATACATACATATATTTAGGCAATATACAATACATATCGGATGAGCTAACATATCTGTTGTGATGTAAATCCCAATATCCATATACGACCACGTTATACCTTGCAAGGTTTATCATGTTATACATGAACACGCGTCCATATTTGTATATGATACATATATGTACATTTATACGTATAGAATATGAATTAAATAAAATAGTATATAATCTAATTTTAAACTAAATATGAGCTTTTATTTATATAAAATTTAGAAATTTTGTAGATAAATAAGACTTTATATGCCCAATAAATATTCGAAAAGGGAATTTTTTTTAAATTCACCCATAACTTCTATTACGGGCTGGCATGATTCCAACAGCTCCGACCGCTGTTGCCAAATTCACCACCATCGCCACACTCACCATCGAACGTTAAGCCAGTCCAACCCATCACCACAACGTCTGCCAGCTCTGAGATCTCCACCGCCCTCAGTAGATTCCGCCTCTCTTTTAGTGAATTTTGGCGATCTTCGAATGTGTTTGTTCGATAAAACACCAGCGTAACGACATACTCAACCTCCTCTTCACATCCATGCTGCTCGATCGTTGTATCATCGTCGTTTTAACGTTGGATCGGGACGAACAGTCCATGTTCACCGAGTGTCCATAGGGTTTTCTAATCAATCTGTATACCTTGTCGACGAACGAACACCACCTGCAGATTCGTGTCATCGAGAACTTTAATTTTGATGTGTAATATTTACGATTTAGGACAATTTTGCATTCCTCGCTTTTTTAATCAGAAGGGCAGATTAACTTTTGCAAAATATAGCAATAAAAAATTAGTTTTTTAACTATCTTTGCGTACACTAATTGGGTTTACGTAAAAAAAATACTTTTTAAATTTACATTACTTATAACATTATTTACGATCATAAGGGTTGAATTACTATAACTTATTAATATATACAAAAATATGATAAATTTCACTTACCAACTAGCCGTGCATCTTCTCCAATTTGATGTGGATCCATCTTTCCTTCATTGTGCAGAATTTCCATGCCTTAAAAATTAAAATTTTCTCAGTACCATCGATTTATTTACGTAACCCTGTTCACAGTAATCCATTTAATATATAAGTTTATTTAATTTAAAGAGTATATAATTGATGTAGGGATTAGGGTTCAGAAGTTGGAAGCAAGATTTATTAGGGCAAAAGGAATAGGCAAGAGATCTATTTATAGGCCCAAAAATATAATAAGTTGGCTAAAATCACAAAAACATTATATTATAAAAATACCACTGGGTTTAACTTCTTTTAATTTCTAACACGTTTAACCTAGTTCATTAAATTAAATATGTTTTCTAATTGTAAATGGAATTCTGGACGTAGTGGAATAGGTCCCAGAGCCTAATTCCAACCCTCGAAGAAATTCATTATTTTTCCCTTTATGCTAAAATTATGATTTTACCCTTTTTATTTAATTATTTAATCTCATAAAATTACAGGATGTTACAACTTTGATGTCAAATTATTTGTTATTATTTGATAATAGTGTTCTAACTTATGAGTAACACAATAGTGATTGAATAACAAGCTCTTAAAGCGATCAATTTATAAGAAATTAATACAAATATTATTTTGATTTATTTGAGAGAAATATTATTGAAAGGCTATAAATTAATTACATAACATACGCAATGTACATAGTTTTTATTTAATTGAAATAGCCAATTAATATTAAATAAGGGGACTGGGCATTTAAATTGTTTAAAAATGATTTTAAATCACAGACAAAAATTAAATTTTTATTAATAAAGGCGGACCTCCTTTTTATATAATACATATTAACGTATTCTTTTATTTATTCAAGGCTTGACTTTATCTATGGGGAGAAATATTAGATCTAAACCCATTTAGGTGGCTCCCAACTATTATATGTAATAGTGCCTTCATGAAATCCTAGCTACCATATCTTTCTCTCCCTCTCTCTCTCTCAAAACAAGATCTTCAATAAGATTTGCTAGCTAAGAATAAAAGTTTACAACTTTACTTCAAGGAACTCATCTCAAAACAACGTCTCCGAGAAGGAAACACAATCAATATCGATGTGTTGACAAATGGCAAGAAGCTAGGTAAACCATCTCTAACATAATAATATATTCATTGTAACTTTATGATTTTGACGTTATAATTGACTACCAAACAATGAATTCAAATATGTATTTTGTTTAAACTTGATTGTAAAACAATTAATTCAAATCAACAGTTTGTGTATACTAGAATATATGCATATGAATTTTGTTCGACCTTAATATGAAAAAACTAAATCTAATTTGATTTATGTTGTGATATTACAAGAGTAATTTTAGGTCAAAACATTTTCCAAACTAAATTACAAAGGCATAGAAGCAAATATAAGATTTGCGATGTAATTATAAATTTAACACATGTGTATAGCTTTAAAGGTTGCAAATTTTGAATTAGCATGTTAATGTATACCCTATATTTTAATTATATTGCCAAATCATAATAGTAAAATGAGATCGAAGATCTAATCATAAATTTGACACACACACACACACACACACGTATGTAGGTATAGTTTTAGATAGTAAAAGTTTTGATCAATTAGTCAAACAATCATTTTAGAATTTAAAATTTGAATTTAAATATACCAATACTTAATATGATTAGTAATTTGCATTTATGTGTGGGTCAATGGATTTATTGATTTTGGCATATGGCCCAAGCAAACAATTAGAACAAAGAAAACAGTGTACAAGGAAATGGACTTGAGTCCTTTAACTCCCCAAAAACCGACACAACTCCCCACAAACCGACACAACTCACTTTACTAACATTCTTCCTTTTTTAGTTCGGTTTGACAAAAACATACCTAGCTAAAATTTTCATGGTGGCTCCTCAGCAAATCGAGCTTTCATGCTTTGTCGTGTTAGATCCATCCTCAGCACTACCTCATATTCTTCCAGATTGGATTCGGTAAGAGACTTCTTTCAAATTCATTTCATTGCTATGTGTATGTCTTTTGATGAGTTTGCTAGTAAGACCTTCACTTTTCTTCTCCTTCAGGAAACACCTACTCTTGCACTTTTTCCACACATGCTAAACGACAATCGTAATGGCTATATTGGAGGCTTTAGACAGCAGATTCACCTTGTGCTAGTGTTCCTTCAGGTATAATATTTTGGAGCTTAAATCGATTCTAATTATGCTTCCTGCTAGTTTGATTTTTATTTTTTCACATAATTTATTACTGAATTTGCACTTGAAACAAAGATGTTTATGAATTTCTTTGGTGTTTAAGCACAAAACACATCTGTTTTCAGAATGAGCTACCCATTTACAAGTCTATCCTTAGTAGAAAGCCTCCACATGTTCGCTTTATATGTGGTGAAGGTCATTTAAGGGATGCATGCTTTATCCCACACAAACTTAGCCCATTCTAAAACTGTACTTGATGTTCTAACCTCTTCCCATGTTGATTTGGTAGTGAAATATTTGTCTGTCGGTTTCCATACCTAGATGTCATGCTGTCTACCAATATTGATAGGAATGTATTGAATTTGTTTGTCAAATTGCAAGGTGATAGGGATTTCCTCGTTTCCACAGATTATATTCAAAAATTCCACTAACTGAATTGTCTATTTATGTATATAAATTTATATATGTGTGTGTGTGTGTGTGTGTATACACAAAGCCAAAAATTATAGAGATATTTTAACCTATATATATTATTTTGTATTATAACTATATATATAAGTATATATGATGTTATATAATTAATATGTAAATGTACTTGTATATGCAAAACCATATGGATAAATATTTTTTCACAAAATGCAAGTTCTAGCTTTGTGTGTATAAGATATAGTTATAATTCCTAATAACTATATTTATGTATATTTTACATTGACATATATACAATGTCTTTTTTTGCAAAAATTCCCCCATATATGTACACTTACCTACACGTTTAATATAACATATACAATTACACATCTATACATAGATTTAGGTATATATATTTATTAATATTTGATATCAATACACACACAGATACACACACATATGTGTGTATACTTACAACATACCAATTTAAATATGTAGGAAAATAGGAAGAATGAAAAACTTTAGCTACATTTTTGAATGAAGGATGCAAGTTTTAAAATTTAGTCTCAAAGATACCAAATGCTACATTAATATAACATTCAAATAAAACATATGATATATGAACTATGAAAACAAATGCTATATTAATTTTATTAATATAGCATTCAGATAAAACTAATTCCCCAATTAATATGTCTCAAGAATTAATTAGAAATTATTTATTAACATCAGTATCATTTCAAATACCTTTTCAATACATTAGATATGACGTAATGCACCAAAGTTCTAATGCACCAATTTGTTAGCAATAATACACTTAAATGTAACCTTTCAAATACCTTTCGATGTATTAAATGTGATTTAATGTGTTAGAACCTAGAATTTTGATGCTTTGATTGTAACAACTATATAAGTAAGTATTATATGAACTAACCATACTTGCAGGAGAAGATATTGTTTTTACTTGAGAAATAGTCTAACAATTTTCAGACCTGATTCAGGATTGAAGCTTCAGCAAAATATTTAGTCTAAGGTCCTAGTTTAGTAGTAAATTCATATTAAAATCTCTCCAAAGTGCTATATGCATGCACATACAATTTAAAGTTTTTCAAAATAATGTTCATAAGCTCGAGTTTTTCAAAACATATTTCAAATGCTAAAGTTTGTCAAAACATATTTCAAATGCTAAAGTTTTTCAAAACATTCTTTAATATGTCAGAAACACATAATTCAGCGGGCTAAATGACTACGGTCAGTCGACTGAATTTTGTGCATGTCCACGGTTTACTTTGAATATTCAAACGGTCAACCTTGCATATTCAGCCGGCTGAATTAGGTCGTTTTTAAACTATTTCGTTGATGCATCAATTTTTAATCCATTCAACTGGCTGATTCATGCTTTTCAGATGGTTGAACCTTCATAACGGTAGTATTTTGAAAAGACATTTCGATTCAGCGAATAGAAATAATTCTGATTTAAGAGTTGCTTCCATATCCTTTCATGGCTACCTTTCACAAACGATTGCAATTCAGCGAATAGAAATAATTCTGATTTAAGAGTTGCTTCCATATCCTTTCATGGCTACCTTTCACAAACGATTGCAACTCTTAATCACTGTAAATAGCCATGAAGTCGATTGTTTTAACAACCAATGTTCATTATAATTCCCATTCTTATATTCTGCACTATCTGGCTATATAAACATTCAATACTTCATTCTAATCACTTGTTTATTCAAGCAAATTTCATTAGTGATTTAACAAACTTCCTATCTTCATAAATTACACAGTATACCACAATGGAGATGATTATAGGAAAGGTGTATGTTATTGACTTAGCAGTGCTATTCAAGAGCATACTCAGTTAGAAAAAATTTACTATTTGTATAGGAAGTCCTATTGGATTGCTCAGGCGGTTAATGTCATATTCTGTTGCTTAGGCGGTTGAAGTACTGTTCAGTTGCTCAGGCGGTGTAATACCTGTTCCTCAGGGTAAAGTGAGGGTTGATGGTTAAATTCTAGAAGGAGTTTGGGACTGGACATAGAATGGGAAGTTCGAACAAGTATAAAAATCTCCGATGTCATTTACTTTATTATTTTACTTTTATTCCGCACAAGTGAATAGTTTAGTTAATATTCCATATTGCATGATCCTTAGTTACTTTCGCTTGTTATCGGAGCAAGGTCATCATGTAACCATAACACAGTTAGGTCAATCCACTACGCAATCAACACTATTTAATGGTTTGAATTACATTTATTGGTCAACTCGCATGAGATTTTATATGTAAGAAAATGGATATGATCCTTGGAATATCACTCAGAATGAGTACACTATACCTATTACACCATATACACAATGGTTTAACATATAAGAATTAGATGCTACTGCTAATGCAAAGCTATGAATATGTTACTTTGTTTATTAGACAAAAATGAGTTTAACAAAGTTAGTCTGTGTAATTCGGTATATGAAATTTGGCATAATCTTAAAGTTACACATGAAGGTACTAACAAAGTTAAACAAAGCAAGATTATTATGCTTATGAACCAATTCCAGAATTTAAGAATGAAACAGGATGAGATTATAAATAAAATGTATTTGAGATTTCAAGACATATATCACTTACAATTGGCACTAGGAGAATAATACGCCGATTTTAATATCGTATCAAAAATCCTCAACTCTTTAACGAATGAATGGGAGCAGAAAGTCTTAGCAATTGAAGAAGCTAATGACATTTCAACCATACAACCAGAGGAGTTGATAGGAAATCTAATGTCACACGAAGTAAATTTGCAGGCAAAAAGAGATCAAGCACAAGACAGAAAAACCACAACACTCCAAGCTAAATAAGAAGGTTCAGAAGAAGATAAAGATGACATGGATTTTATTTCTAAGACCTTTAAAAATAATTTAAAATTTCAAAAGAACAAGAATTTCAAAAATAACAGCAGAGACAAAAATAATAAACCATCAGCATTAAATCTCGAATGCTATGAATGTCATAAAAAGGGTCACACAAAGAAAGACTATCCTGATTGTATGAAAGAAAAGTACAAGAATAAAAGGGACAAATATAAGAAGAAGCAAGCATTCTTTGTTGCATGGGATTATTCAAAATCGTCTTCCTCATCAGACAATGACACTGACAGTGACTCCGAACAAGCCAATATGTGCTTTATGGCTTTATCTGACGAAATAATTGATCTAACCATCGATGATTTAATTGATATAAACTCAAAGCTATTGGATAAACTAAAAGATTTTAAAAGGAAACATAATGATCCTTTAAAAAAAACTAAATGGAAGTGAAATAAAAGTTGACATGCTTGAAGATGAAAAGAAAATCTTAGAAGAAGAACTTGTCAAAACACAAGAATCTTTGTCCAATGTATCTTCTCAACTCACGATGCTATCAAATGAGATTGACGTTCAAAAAAAAAGGAATAGACGTTAGCTTCAGAAAATCATGATTTAAAAATCAAATGTCAAAATTCTTAAATTAAACGATACTAGTCCCAAAACCGAATTAGAAAATAATACTAGAAGTGTTTCTAATTTTAATAAAGGAAGAGAAAATCTTTATAAAATTATTAATAACTCTCAAAACTCTTTCAATAAGAAAGGTTTAGGATATTCAAATTTCCCAAAATCTAGTTAAAAGAGAAACATTTCGCTAAATAAAAATTTCAATATGTTTAAATTTTTTGTAAAAGTAAAACCAAAACCAAAGGTTTTCACTCAAAAGAAGGATAGTTACAACAAAAAGAATATGAAGATTTGTGTACCAAAAACTAATGATGATTCAATTAGAAATAAGTATATTAAGACTTTTATAATACAGTTCACGAAAATGAAAATTTTACTTATAAAGGAAATTCTAAACCCCGTTGGGTTTGGTTTCCAAAGACCTAACTCTTAGGACCCTAATAAAAAGTGGGTACCACCGTCGTTTCTATATTTTTTGCAGGTACCAACTAAGAAAAGAGGAAAGTAGATACTTGATAGTAGTTGCTCAAAACATATGACAGGAATAAAAGATATGCTGGCAAACATTATCAAATAAGATGGAGGATCTATCGCATATGGAGAAAACTCCAAAGGATATATCATCGGCAAAGGCGATGTGAGCAAATGACAGTACATCTAACTTACCTCTTGTTACAAATGTTTTACTAGTTAAGAACCTAATACATAATTTGCTTAGTATGAGTCAACTATGCGATAACGGTTTTAACATATCTTTTTGAAAAATAAATCTAACATATTTGATCAAAACAAGAATCTTATCTTTGAAGGAACTAGAGAACGTAATATATACATATTAAATATGAAAGTTAAAAATAACACAACTATGTGTCTAATAGCCAAAGTAAATGATCCTTGGTTATGGCACAAAAGATTTTGTCATATAAACTTTAAAGCAATAAGCAAATTATCTAAACATAATTTAGTAAAAGGTTTACCGAAAATGAATTTTAAAGTAAATAATATTTGTGATGCCTGTCAGTTAGGGAAATTTACCAAATCTACTTTTAAATCAAAGAAATTTTTTCTACATTACAACCAATTGAGTTATTACATTTAGACCTTTTTGGACCAACTCAAGTTCGATCTACAAATCATAATAGAATGTTTTTGTAATTGTAGATGATTTTTGAAGACCCCTGGACAATATTTATGAAAAATAAAATTGAAATTTTTGAATGTTATAAAATATTTGCTAAGTGGATTCAAAATATTAAGAATATAAAAATTAAAAACATTTGAAAGATCACGGTGGCAAATAGATAATGATATTTTTGAAAAATATTGTAATAAGAAAGGAATTGTTCACAAATTTTCATTTCCTAGAACTCCGCAACAAAATGGAGTTGTTAAAAGGAAAATTAAAACACTTCAAGAATGTGTTGGAACCTTATTAAATGGAAGCACTCTATCTAAACATTTTTGGGCAGAAGTTGTAGCAACTGCTTGTTATGTTTTAAATCAAGTCTCCATTAGACCATTAACAAAACATATCCCATATGAACTTTTTAATGCAAGAAAACCTAACATATCATATTTTTAGGTTTTCAGTTTGAAATGCTTTTAATTAAATACAAAAGACCAACTTGGTAAATTCGTCCCAAAATCCGATGAAGGAAAATTCATTGGGTACTCTGAACGAAGCAAGGCATATATAATTTATAATAAAAACTCGAAAATAATCGAAGAAACACTTCATGTGTCATTCGATGAAAATTACAAATTTAATAATAAAATCGAAGATAAAGAAATTATTTCTAAATCAAATATCACAGAAGATGATATTGAAAATAATACTGATATTGAAAACAACAATTTACCTAATGAAAATGAGATTCGAACTCCATATGTACTACTGAGAAATCACCTAATTGAAAATGTTATTAGAGAAATAAATTCTAACGTAAGAACTCGAAATCAATTAAATCAAATGGGTCATGTAGCTTTCCTATCGAACAATGAACCCAAAAATGCTAAAGAAGCCTCAACTGATGATTACTGGATTACAGCTATGCAGAAAGAGTTAATTATTTTTGAACAAAATAAAGTTTGGGACTTATTTCCTAGACCTAGTAATCAAACAGTCATCAGTACTAAGTGGGTCCACAAAAATAAGATCGATGAGCATGGGAATATTATTCTAAACAAAGCTAGATTAGTCGCTCAATGTTACAGTCAAGAGGAAGGAGTAGACTACAAAGAAACATTTGCTCCTATAGGCCGTCTACGTATTTTATTAGCTTATGTGTGTTTTCAAAACTTTAAACTATATCAAATGGATGTAAAAAGTGCTTTACTAAATGGTTTTATAAAAGAAAATGTGTATGTAAAACAAATATCTTTGTTTACACATTAAAAATTTCCAGATCATGTTTATTACTTAAAGAAAGCTTTATACTGTTTAAAATAGCACCTCGTGCTTGGTATAATCGTCTTAAAAGTTATCTTATAAATTCTTGTTTCAAAATTGGAAAAGTAAATCAAACTTTGTTTATAAAACAAGATAAAAAGAATATTTTAATTGTACAAGTTTATGTAGATGACATCATTTTTTGTTCCACAAACAGAAAATTATATTAAGAATTTTTGAATAATATGACAAGAGAATTTGAAATGACTCGTATAGGAGAACTTTCATATTTCCTTGGATTACAAATTAAATAATTAAATTTTTATTAATGAAGAAAAAATTGTAATAATATAATAAATCATTTTGGTATGGAAAATACTTCTGCTAAACCAACACCTATGAGTACTATGGTACATCTCTATCGAGATGAAAATGGCAAAAGTATCGACCAAAAAATATATTGAAGTATGATCAGATTTACTTTGCTTAACTGCTAGTCGTCCAGATATAGTGATGAGCATATTCTTGTATGCACGATTTCAAGAAAATCCTAAAGAATCACATTTGTGAGCAGTGAAACGAATTTTGTGCTACTTAAATAAAACTAAAGACTACGGTCTCTTTTACCCGAAAGTATGTCCTTTTGAGTTAGTATCATATAATGATGTTGACTTTTGAGGATTGCGAACGGATCGACAGAGTACTAGTGGTGCATGCCATTTCATTGGACAATCTTTAGCATCTTGGCTTAGTAAGAAACAAAATAGGGTTTCAATTTCGGCGTGTGAAGCGTAATATATTTCTGCTACTTGGCGTGGGCTCAAGTAATCTATATGCAATAGACACTTCAAGATTTTGGTACAAATCTATCTAAATCAACAATTTATTATGATAACACAAGTTCCATAAGTTTATTGAAAAATCCTATAAATCACTCTAGAACTAAACATATTGACATTCGATATCATTTTCCATGTGATAACATAGAGAAAATTAATATCTCTCTTGATTTTGTATCGTCGAAAAATCAAGTTGCAAATGTATTTACGAAATCTTTAAATGAAAATATTTTCCTTAAATTAAGACGTGCCTTCGAATTATGTCATTACATGATTTATAATCTGATATTAAAGTGTAAAAAGTTATAAAATAAATAAAAATTTAATAGAACAAAAATTGGAGATGATGGCACTCAACTTTGCACTCATGGGAGGAAGTCACAAGTCTTTCCAATGTTCTATTGTGTGACTTTCTTTAAGACCTTATATTTCTTTTATTTTATATATACGGCTGAAATCCTTTCACATTTTTTAACCTTACATTCTTTTTATTGGCAAAAGTTTTCTAAGGAATGCTAACCCTAAAATAAATCCCTTAAATAGAAAATCAAAACAATATATTTACATGAACAGAATTTTTTAATTCATATAAAAACTTTTAGGTATATATACATTCTCTTTACAACATATCGTCTCAAGGAAGTTTCGATCTCTCATCAATTGTTTTTAGCACTCCTACTTCAAATTCGTCAAACAAATCTACTCCTATGTATATTCAAGTCAAGATTACTCCATCTTCGAATCATCATACCGGATATACACCAAACGGTAAACGAGCTAAGAAAAATTTAGACTTTGGTTCACCATCTACCAAGGAGACAATCGATGATATTCATCACTATCAATGTGAGACTTTAAGTTTAAAATGTGAGATGTATTATGAAGAAAAAACACCATGGTCGACGTTTAAATTTCCCTAAGCAACTTGCTCTTAAATTCTATGGAACTACTCCTAAGCAAGGTGTGCACAATCCATCTCTTCAACAACCTCATGTGTATCCAAATTCTTAGGAACGGTATGCTCAACGTAATGCTTGGTCTCCTATAAATCCATCACGTAATATCACCAAAGTTAAACTAGCTCAGACGAATCTAAGACTATGGAAAATTTTATATTCATAAATTTATTACTGGAATATGGATATGTAACATGTTTATTGAAATAAAAATTATATTTTTTTAACATGATAAAAGTTCGAAAAACATATATATATATATATATATATATATATATATATATATATATATATAGCATTTAAAAAAAAATTAGAACTACAAATAAGATTCACCTTAGGAAAACAACAGTTTCAGTCGGCTGACCCTAAGGATTCAGTTGATTGAAAATTCATATGTACTTTTTTTTTAGAATTCAGTCAACTGAAGTCCATCCAGCCGGCTGAATAGTGCCCAATTTGAACTATATACATGCGGGCTGTAATTATTACAACTTCATCCTGCTGCCTCCATCATTTTAGTCGATCGATCCATTTGATATTTGTTTTCTAAAATAGCCTTGCATGAATTTCAATGCAAAAACCCAATCAAACCTACTTCATACTCCCATCCACCCCTTCATTTTCGACTAACCTAACCATTCTCTATTCAAAATAAACCCAAAAACAAACCCTAGCTTCATCAAAAATTTCAAATTTTCCTCCAATTTCCAAGAACAAAATGGCTCCAAGATCAAAGAGAGCATGCGAATCAACAACCGGACCTTTCGAAAGCCAAATTCGAGCATGGTTATAAATGATACAGCGGTTAATAGATTCAATATCATGAGAAATTCAAAGCTATTTGAAGGACCATTCATGAATTTTCCCTACTTTAATGGCTAGGCGATTAGAGAAATAGCGAAGCTCACGATTTTGATTCACTCATTGGGTATAATTCGAATAATGTTAAGATCTACCCTCTTTTAATTAAGCATTTCTGTGCCAATATGAACCTCGATCGTCAAAATCCCCAAAACAAAGATGATTGTATATAGGCATTGGTTTTTTGAGTAAAAATTTATCTACCTCTTCAACGATTAGGCCATATTCTACGACGTCCATCCGAAGGGTTGGATATTGATGTTGCTGATGTTGATATGTACAATTGTGATGAAGTATACCATATCTTCTTATCAGATGATCTAACCATTTTAAAATCTAGTGTCTTACGTCTGAAGGTAACAATCATCCATCATGCACATTCAATTCTTACCACCTCACATCGGAAGTTATGAAAAAGTTTAAAAAGGGATTTTCTAGCCTTATATGCTATTTACTCGTCCTATCTAATAAATTGGGAGAAAATAATATTGGATGAATTTCTCACCGTCACTCATAAATGAAGCTACAAGGCGATTCGTTATGGAGCTTACATTATGCGAATTCTACAAAACTTTGGAGTTCCATTGCCCAATTCAGATTCATGACCATAGGAGAGCTTAACTTCAAGAGTCTAAGTCTAATGGGTTTTCCTATGCGTCCTAAAACCAACAAGTCATTAGCTTTCAAGAATGGGTCGCTAATCGTAATCAAGGAATCTCACAACCGAGAGACAAAGATATTGCTTCTTTCTCCTCTCAAGTTCCTCAACAAGAAGAAGAGGATGATGAAATTCAAGAATTTCATATTGACGTGCCTCCTATGAAAGCTCTTGTGACATTATAGAGGAATCAAAGCAAACCATTTAGCTAATGTGGAAAAGAACGTTTATAAAACTAACAAAAAGCTAAACTCAATAAAGGGTTTTTTTAATAAAATCTAGGAAAAAGTTTCTTGTTTTGGATCCACTTCGACCGGTGTTCTTGAATATTCGGCACCATTCTCTTGAACGACCTCGGAAGAAGAAGGAGATGAAGAAGAAGGTAGTGGAAAATTTTGAATTTTTTTAATGTTGATATGTTATTTGACTCATGACAATTTGTTGTGTTATTATTTCTATGATGTTTATGTATTTTAAGATATGACACATCTATATGCTTATATGTGTTTGATGTTTATGATGTTTATGTGATTTAAGGTATGACATACTTTTATGATGCTTATATGTTTTAAGATTGTTATTTCTTCTCATATCTATATGCTTATATGTCTATGTAAATTGCTTATATTTCTCATATTAGTTATTTTTTTCCTTTTTATCGATGACAAAGGGAGAGAATATGATTGATAGGGGAGAGGGGGAGTGAATTACTTTATATATTTAAAAACTTACATAGTTGTCATCATCAAAAAAGGGGAGAATGTTAGAACCTAGAATTTTGATGTTTTGATTGTGACAACTATATATGTAAATATTATACGAACTGACCATACTTGCAAGAGAAGATAATGTTTTTACTTGAGAAATTGTCTAACAATTTGCAGACCAGATTCCAAAGTTAAGCTTCAGCAAAATATTTAATCTAAGTTCTTAGTTTAGTAGTAATTTAATGTTAAACTCTCTTCGAAGTGGTATATGCACGCACACGCAATTTAAAGTTATTCAAAACAATGTTCATATGCTAAAGTTTTTCAAACATAGTTCATATGCTTAAGCTTTTCAAAACATTTTTTTGATATGTCAAAAAACACATAATTCAGCTGACTTAATGGCTATGGTCAGTCGACTGAATTATGTGCATGTGCACAGTTTACTTTGAGTATTCAGATGGTTGACCTCGCACATTCACCCAGCTGAATTGGACAGTGTTTGAACTATTTCCTTGCGCATCAATTTTTAATCCATTCAGTTGGTTGATTCATGCTATTCAGACGGTTGAATCTTCAAGGCTATATTTTGAAAAGACACTTTAATTCAAAGAATAGAAACAACTCTTGATTTAAGAGTTGCTTACATATCCTGTCATGGCTACCTTTCAAGAACGATTGCAAAGTCCATTGTTTTAATAACTATTATTCATTCTAATTCTCATTCTTACATTATGAACTATCTGGCTATCTAAACATTCAATACTTTGTTCTAATCACTTGTTCATTCAAGAAAACTTCATTAGTGATTTAATAAACTTTCGAACTTCACGAATTACATAATATACCACAAAGGAGAAGATTATAGGAAGGGTGTGCGTTATTGACTTATCAATGCTATTCAAGGGCATACCCAGTCAGAAATAATTTTATTATTTGTATTGGAAGTCCTGTTCGGTTGCTTAAGCGGTTGAAGTCCTATTCTGTTGCTTAGGCGGTTGAAGTCATGTTTGGTTGCTCAGGCAGTGTAGTACCTATTCCTCCAGGTTAAGCGAGGGTTGATAGTTAAATTCCAAAAGGAGTCTGGGACTAGACGTAGAACGCAAAGTTTGAACCAGTATAAAAATCTCTGGTGCCATTTACTTTATTATTTTAATTTTATTCCGCACAAGTAAATAGTTTATTTAATATTCCATATTACATATTCCTTAGTTACTTTCATAATGTACCAACTTATTATCATTAACACACTATGAGATCTAATGCTTTAAGTTAATTAAAGATTTTTCTAAAAAAATTTGCCCAATTTATCTGATGCCTAATACACTTGATCCAGCATCAACTTCTTCGATACCAAGAATTAATAGTCTATTATCGTGGGCCTAACTTTTGCAACTATTTATTACTAAACTAAATGTCAAATCTGAATTAGTGAGTGCTAAAACATTTTATGTTGAGAACTTCTTTCTACCTACGATGTTGCTAGTTAATCTGCTTTAAGCTTTGTAGGAATATGTGCTACATTTATAGTTCCAAACACATTTTAAAAGAAAGGATAATAATGTCAATTATACTTGATATAATTAAGAACCATAGGAAAACCTTTTGGTTAAGTAATCTTTATGGCATAGGTATTACTTTCTATAGGACATTAAACATGCTGACTTACACTATTGTACACTTCATCATAACTATCACCAACCAATCTATTTGATGAATAATGTCTTATCATGTATAAAAAAACATTCTTAAATCATTTAACACAATCAATGTGACGAACCAATGTATGTGTAACAACCTGCTCTGACACAGACCTAAATTCCGACCCAGAAAAGACCCATCGAAACTTAGACCCATTCCAAAACCAGTTGTTCTTGGTATAAAGAACAGCACAGAGCTATTTACCTACACATTCACAACTCATAATGTAATGATAAAATAAAATAATAGAAATAGTACCCATTTCATTTAAAATCCAAATGTCATAAAATCCATAATACATAACTAATAACTACCCTCACATATCTGTTGTACCACACTTTCAAAATATAACATTGTCTTTCGATGGGTACATCAGAAAGTAACACGACTAGATAAACCGCCGCAAGATTCCTCCTTGCCCCGCCTTCAATATCACCTTTCCTAACCTGTGTAGCAATGCGAGGGAGTCAAAATAACCATGTCTGGTGAATAAAAATCTCGAACCTTACTGTAATTATCAAAAAAATTCAACATTTCAAATGAGAATATTTACTTTATTTACGTATTCAAATTTGATTCAAAATATGATATATTGAAGAAAATGAAAATTTGATAAAACAACTTGATTTTTAGTAACTTATATTTAAATGATTTTATAGGATTTTTCCATAAATTTTATATTGGAAAATGTATAAAATTTTCCTTAGATGTAGCTTATCAAAACGTTGGTATTTTTGAAATTTCACAGAATAAATTAACCAGTATTTTATTGTTGTTATGCGATCTGTTGAATTTTGTGCGTGATCATACTTTTACTTCTGTCATTCATGGTCAGTATGTGAATGAAATACTTTGTAGCGGAATGACCTATTTGATGGTTGCGTAGCTTGGAAGCTTTGTGTTGCTTCATTCACCTCCCTTCACTTCTTTCACTTCTTCTTTTGACTTTCTTTTGGATTTGGTTTGCCTAGTGGATAAGTTATTGGTTTTGGTTATGTGCTTATGTCTTGAACCTTTAGGTATAAGCTTGTGCTCAACCTTCACTTCTTACTTTACCTTTGATTTTCATTTTGAAATGAGGAGTCATTGATCTTGATTTGCTTAGATCTTAAGAAATTTGGTTTACTTTTTTATAGATGGAATTAATACATCACAACACTTATATATCAACTCATCAGAACATAACACTTCAACCTTTCCTTCTTCGTTTTCTTATTTTATTTTCAATTCTAATAAAAAGGAAAAGTCCACCTTCCCCACTCTAAAATTCATTATCTCCACAACCATCAACAATTAGCCATAGTGACCAACATAGAATTTATTCGTTTTAATCTCTAGTATTTTATAAAAATGATAGCTCGTCATTTCTTTGAGTGTGCTGGCGGTTATCACCCATTAAAAGGTAGATATTGACAAGTGGTGGTTTTTCGACGAGTATGAATTGAAGAACAGAGAACATGGATGGGTCCATGCTTTAAAACGAGATTTTTGGAGGTGGTCGAATGAATTTTAGCGGTCGAAATCAATAGGTGTGGCTAATTAATCTTTTTCCAATGATAAATCAAATTCCAGTGACATATGTGGCTGGGGATGGCGATGGCGACTGAAGGTGGTTTGGGTGATGGCGGAGCTATGGTGCTGATCGTAGGCAGTCAGGTGGTTAGAGTTGATGGGTTAAGATCAAAGTAAGGTTTCAGTCGAGTTGGAGTTTTTGTTAGGAAATTGATGTCATGACGGTGATGGGGAGGCTTTGAGTCGATCGCGGATGGGCTCGGTGGTAGGTATGGGTGTTACAGAGCTGTTAGTGATGGCGGCTTATCCCAAACGCAGTTGAAGGGGCGGTGTTTGGTGAGGAAACTAACCAGGAGCGAATTTGAATGGGGGAGGGGGGTTTGTTGCCGGATTTTGATCTAGGGAGCATTGGTAAAGGTGGTAGGGTGTATTGTGATGAGCTTGGTAAGGGACATTTGGGGATGAGCATGGATTTGGCATTATGTAGTCGAAGCTCCATGCACATGCACACGTGCACGTTAGTGCACTAGGTTTTGGGTTTCAGGCCAATGTAATTGCGAAAGGGGCATTGTTTTGGGAAGAAGATGTAGCTTTGGGTTAGATGCAGGTTGATGGGCTTTGGGCCTAAGTGTGGTGAGAGCAATTTAATTTTTATTGTTTTAATTAAAATTTAGTTGTTACCTTTAGGATGCCATAACTTATTCGTTTGGGATTCGATTAACCCATGAATTTTTGCATTAAACTCGTACTGACGAGTACAATACTTTAATAAAATTGTTTTTTACTTTTAGTGTAGTATAATTTAATGGAAAGTTAATTCTAACTAGTTTTAATTGTGATTTTTTAAATAATAACATAGTAAATTTAGTTATAATTCATTGGTGCTATTTGTTGGCCAAATAAAAACATCGATCTATAATTTTAAATTGAAGAGATTATTCTGGACATCTATTGAGCAGATAAAAAACCGTTCAGCTATAAATAAGTTGTGTAGATTATTGATGAGAGCTATTTAGCAGAATAAATCCCCCTTTTTCTATTAAATATATTTGGATGCATATTCATATGTCGGTTAATTAATATGTGTATTAACTAATATTGAGAAAAAGTGATGTGTTAAACATTGATGATTGATTATGGGTTTGATTTACATATATATTGCTTATGCAAATATCAGTAATATGACTGGAGAAATCGAATTGAAACAAAAGGGTAGCTTGCCTAAGCACCATTGGGTCGCTAAGTCTCTTTTTTGAATTTGAAAAACTTATGCATTTAAAAGCAACTTAAATTTTATAACAAGTTGAGGTTAAGTGATTATTAAATTATGAATGATTTTAGTAATTTTATAAGTGATGTTTAAATAATTAATTATATTGCTAATGTTGTTTAAAGCTATTTAATTATATTACTAATGTTGTTTAAGTTTGTTAATTGTGATAATTATGTTTTAAAGTAATTAATTATTTTATTAACGTTGCATTAAAGTTAATTAATTATTTATTTAAGATGTTAAAAGGGTAATTGATTTATTTAATAAAAGTAAAATTAAATAATAATTGTTATATAGAAGGAATTTCACTTAATTAAGGGGTTTATTTTTAAAGCGAATTTACAAAAGATACTTGTAAAGGAGTTTTACGAGTGATATTTGTGAAAGAGATTTATAAATGGTAATTTATTGGCAAAATATGGATGTATAAGTGATATTGTAAAGATAACGTAGATTGTGTTAAACATATATGATTTATAAAAGGATTTTTTATGAATGAGTATGTAGAATTTTTTTATAAAAAAAGAGTTTATTAATAGAAAGAGTTTTAGAAATAGAAAGGAATTTTATAAACCATTTTAGATTTATAAAAGAAGTTTTATATATTAATTTGGAGATTTATAAGAGGATTGGTAAATATTAAATGGGCTTATAAAAAGGTAATTTGAAAAGGCAATGAGATTTGATTTCGATAAATAATCCTTCTTGATTATGGTGGTATGGAAACATTCTTTTCATACTTAACACCGAATGGTAGTTGTTGGCTCGGTATATTGGCACACGAGAAAGATAGCGGTGGGGGAAATAGAAAAGAGAAAGCATCGGACGAAGTATGCAAGCTGGAATGCCAAACCAAACAATTGGTTCGGCATCCTCGGAAGTGCCGGACGAGATATCTGGTCTGACACAACATTGGATTGTCGGACTAGATATGTGATCCGGCATAGAATTAGAATGTTGGACCAGATATCTGGTCTGGCACAACATTGGAATGACAGACCGGATTTTGGTCCGACACTGCTTTTAAACACCAGACCAAACATTTGGTCTGCTGTATAGGCTTGCTGGACCAGACATTTGGTCCGACAAATCAGCGTCTCCACCTCAAGGCAAAAGCAACTCCAAGAACCCCCTCTCTCGCTACCAAACCAAAACCAATTGGACGCTATGCTAGTCCAGATTCTCACTGCTGAACCAGATGCATTTGCCTCATCTTGGACTAAACTTGGGAAGTTATAACTCCGCCTCCATACTTCACAAATTCACTCTATAAATATTGGAGCATCTCAACAATAATAGGGAGACTTGGGAAAAGAAAGGAAAAACTCTGTGAGATTCAATCACTCCAGCTACTCTAAGTTTTCGATCTTTCCAGTTATATTTGTATTTGTAATCAAATTAAAGAGGAATAATAAGATGAATAGTGGATGTAGGCATGTTTTGGCCAAACCACTATAAAACTTTATGTGATTTACTGCTTTTATGTCACTTTCCTATTCTGAGTCTATGAAGTATTCTGTGAATGTAATGACTACTTGATGACATATTGAGACGGTTAAAATAGCATATCAAACAATCGAAAGAGTTAAGTTCAGACTAGAGGGTGTTGCCCAATTTTTGTGCAAACATTTTTGGTGCTTTTACTAAGAACGCCCGACCTCTGTCGCCCACTATCCTTCCAACCTTAGCACATCATTAGAGCATGGCACCCTCCAGAAGGAATGCTGATCAGGGTAAGAACGTGGCCACTACTAGTACGCCCACTCCCATCCAAGAGGATCAAGGAAATTAAGCCACCCATTCTCAGCTACCAAGTTCAACTATCACTTGAGAAGACTTAGATAGGGTTGTGAATGAGATGACCAACCACTTCACTGCCCAGCAAAAAGCTTTAGTGGACTAGGTGATGATACGCTTGAGTGGCATGGAGGAATCCACTCACAACACAAAATCTCGAAATGAATCTCAATCTGGAGAATCTCCTAGGCAGAACAGATCCACTTCGACCGAGTTATTCAATCAAGAAGCTACAAGAGCTCGAAACTGAGCCAGGACTTAGTCCGAAGCTGGGCCTAAGAGAGAGCCAGGAGTTGGGCCTAGGCAAGGGCTGGCTATGACAGACCCTATCATGCCTCGAGCTAATCATCGCCAATCCAATCTCAACCGAAGTTCAGTATGTCATCAGTATCAAAGGGAAGCCCCCACATCTCCAAGGACCTCCCCAGAATCTTAGGAAAGAATGACATGCCACTTCAGGGAGTATCTTAGGAGTGAATAATTTGAAAGAGGTATAGGAGCAAGGGTGTCCAACCCATTCACTAGGGACATAGATACAGCAACCGCTCCGTGGGAATGGAAGCTGCCCACTATGGATCCTTACAAAGGCATGATCGACCCAATCATCCACTTACATCGTTACACTCAACACAAGCTCATTAATGGAGCAACCGAGGGTGTGGTGTGTAAATGTTTCCCATTGTTCTTATCAAACCTAGCAACCACTTGGTTTTATTACCTGCCTCATGGCTCTATTAGCTCTTGGGAAATGTTGAAGGAAAGATTCATAAGTCAATTTCGAATCCACACGGAACAGGCCAAGGATGCCTACTCCTTATCTGATGTGAAACAAAAAGCAAATGAACCTCTATAATAATATCTTACCCGCTTTAAAGCTATCTTAGCAGTGGTGCAGGACGCCGATGAGAGGCCTACACTGATGGCGCTATGCAGAGGGGTCAACCCGGATTTCAAACTTGTAAGAAAGTTGAGAAAGGAGAAACCCCTAACTCTTTCAGATTTCTTTCATAAGGCTAGGAAGTACAGAAGATTGGAGGATGCGACGATCTACCAATATAGCAAGCAACTAGCAAAGGCTTTTAGCGTCCAGGGAAACATGGGTATCCCGCCTCAAGCGGAAGGCAACGAGCAGAATAGTGAAGTTAAAAGTGGCAACAAAGGCAATACTAGGAAAGAAAAAGGCGATAAGCGGCGATACCGACCCGAACCAAGATTCGACTCATATACACCTCTGAATGACACAGTGGAGAACATCTACATAGCTACTCAACATGAGTTGAAATACAACTACCCTCCTTGCATAAAAGAATCAGAGGCCGCAATTAGAACAGGGAGATATTGTTGCTACCATGAGTCCTATGAACATAACACCAAAGAATGCCAACATTTACGGGATCTTGTTGAAGAATACATCCGGGAAAAAAAGATGGAGCGATACTTGCAGAAAACCACAACTCTCCTGCTCTATCCCATGAAGGATCTGGACAACCTCTGCAAGGAAATAATGGGGAAGGAAGAAGTGCGAACCGCTTTAACCCAGAAAAGATAACTGTCCACACCATATCTGGAGGCCCGCATATAGCCGACAGAAGTTTGGCTGAGATGGAGAGATACGGAAAGTCCTTAAAGGATAGCGAAGGGTATGTTCATTCCACAGATGAAGGTCACATCGAAAAGCGGAGAGAAAAGAGCTGACATAGCCTTCAATGATGAAGATTTGGTTGGAAAACGGTATCCTCACACTGACCCCCTAGTTATCTCTATTAGGATCGACTCGGCCGAGGTGTTTTGCATTTTGATCGGTACAGGAAGCTCGGTGAAAATTTTATTCAAACACGCATTTAATAAAATGAAGTTGTTAATAAAAGATGTATCTCCATGCCATAAACCTTTACATGGTTTCCTCGTAGAGGCCACATGCCTCTCGGACTGTTGGACTTGTTTATTGAGCTTCGAAGTCACCCCCGATCAGTCGTGCGGATGTAAATCTTTATACTGGTGGATGGGCACTCTGCCTACAATGCCTTGTTGGGAAGACCCACGTTGTAGACTTCCAAATAGTATTAGCTCCGTGGTGCTTGAAGATGAAATTCCCAACCGATAATGGAATATGAGATGTGGAAGGAGACCAAGACGCATCTCGCGATTGTTATGTGACCGAACTTCGCCAAAATAAGAAAAGGGAAAAGGTACGTGCTAAAGGGATAGAGGTGAATCCTGAAAGGTACAAGCTCTTAAGGATACTAAAATCCCTACAACACGAAGAGAAATGCAGAACCTGATTGGGAAAGTAGCCGCTATGAGTAGGTTTATATCTAAAGCAATGGACAAATGTGTTCCGTTCTTCGAAACCCTCAAAAGAGACAAAGAGAAATTTAAATGGACTGACGAGTGCTGCTCTGCCTTCCAAAATCTACTCGAACATTTGTAGAAACCTCCAGTACTCTCCACTCCGATAGACGGAGAGAGCCTTTACTTATACCTGGCTGTATCTTCCCATGCCCCTAAGTGCATCACTAGTACGAGAAGATGATCATATCCAGAGACCGGTATACTTCATTAGCAAAAGATTCACGGGCATAGAAGCTAGATACCCTAAGATTGAAAAATTGGCTTACTGACTGCTCATAGCATCCAGGAAATTACGGCCCTACTTCCAATTTCACTCAATTAAGGTTCTGACGGATCAACCCTTGAGACTAGTTCTGCATAAACTGGATATGTCAGGGTGTCAACTAAAGTGGTGCATTGAGCTAAGACAATATGACATCACCTACCTTTGCTCATTGCAATTAAAGGACAAGACTTGGCCAATTTCATAACTGAATTTATAATACGAGCTGATGAGCAGAAGTAAAATTTGAGGAAACATTCAATTGAAATGTGTTCGTTAATGGAGCGTCGAATGAGCTTGACTCAGGGCAGGATTCGTAATAGTCACACCCTAAGGAAGGAAGCTATGATGTGCACTAAGACTAGAATTCTCTACAACCAATAATGAAGCTGGATACGAAGCAATGATAGTTGGCCTAGAGATCATTAAAGAGATAGGAGTTAGGTCGGTATGTATTCACAGTGACCCTCAGTTGATTGTGAACTGGATCCTCAAAAATTCCAGGATCGTGGACACAAGCTCACGTCTTACCTCAAAAAGGCCAAAACCCTCCTCAATGAGCTAGACTACTATGTAAACAAACATATCCCATGAGGAGAAAATCAAGAAGCAGACTCCCTCGCCAAAGAGGCAAGCATAAGGAACGAACCAATGCTGGGGGTAACCCCCATCATTAGTCAAACCACACGAAGTTTAGAGTGTCTTTAAATTATAGTAACCGCCAGTAGAGAAGAGACTTGCATAAGGAAAGAAACCCGCCACACCATTCAAAATGGCATGTTGTATCATTGCGGTTTTTCCAATCCGTTGCTAAGGTGTGTTGCTGAGAACGAAGCTAAAGGTATCCTTAATAATGTTCATCAAGGAAGTTGTGGCGATCACACCGGAGGGAAAACTCTAGCAAAGAAAATTCTCTGATATGGTCAGCCTAATAGTTTGACCCAAATGGTCAGCCCCAAGCCCTTTGCAGTTTAGGGGATTGATTTGATCGGAGAGCTCCCCATGGGTTGAGGAGGGGCAAGATATGCCATAGTGGCAGTGGATTGTTTCACCAAATGGGTGGAAGCAGAATCCTTGAACAAGATTTCATCTGCCAAAGTGATAAACTTCCTAATACGAAACATCTTATGCACGTATGGGGTTCCGCAGAAGATCGTATCAGACAACTGACTCCAATTCGATAGTGAAGAATTGTCCAGTTGGTGCCAAGAACATGGGATTGTTCGAAGCTTCTCGACTGTAGCTTATCCCCAGGCCAACGGACAGGTCGAAGTGGTAAACAAGGTTTTTAAAACGCTGATAAAAACCTGGAGAAATCCAAGGGGGCATGGGTCGACGAACCACCTACTACACCGTGGGCCTACCGAACCTCTTACAAAACAGCAACGGGGCATACGCAATTCGCCTTAACATACAGAGTCGAAGCCATGCTCCTAGTTGAAATGATCATCCCATCACATCGAAGGATACATTGTAATCCAGAAGAAAACGATGAAATCTTGAACATGTCGGTAGATTTAATCGACGGGAAAAGAAACGACGCTGCCCTCAAAGCCGCCTCACATAGATAGAAAGTGGCAAGGCAGTATAACTCCATGGTGAAACCTAGGGCACTGCAAGAGGGGGACCTGCTACTCAAGCGGGTCTTTCCACGTCCAGCAGCGTTACACCCAATCTGGGAAGGACCATTTGTTTTTCATAAGGACCATCATAATGGAACTTACATCCTATCAACAGTTGATGGGGAGGTGTTCCGAAAAGCATGGAATCTCAAACACCTCCACCGTTATTTCTTTTGAATTGTAAGGAAGCATGTATTAACTGAAGAAATAAAAGAAAGACGGTGGATGTAACATTTGCAAATTTTAACCAAGTTTAATTTTATAAATTTAATTTAATTTTAAAACTAAATTGTGAGTTTATTTGTTCATTAAAAATTTCCAGAATAAATAAAAAAGTTTAGATTATAAATAAGATTTTGGTTTGAAATTTAAGGATAAGTATTTTATAAATATAAATTGGATTTGAAAAAATAATAATTATTGGATTTAAAGATAAATAGGATTTAAAAGCTTTAAAAGTTAATGATAGTTTGTTTTCTAAATTTTTAAATATATTTATGTTTTGAAGATTTACTTTTAGAATTTGGGTAGTAATTTTCAAAAAATTTATTTTTAAAATTTAATTCTCTTATATGTATTCAGATATATATATATATGTGTGTGATTATTTGTTAATATGTAATGAAGATTTCTAAATCATTCTTTTCTTTTAAAAAGTTGTGCAAGTATAAATAATAAGAAATGTATAAATGGAAAATTTAAATATATTTGCACTAAAACTAAAGTAAGATTGAATGTGAAAAATAATTGAGATAAAATTATATTTGTGAAAAATATAATTATATAAGAAGACATATGTTGGGATATGAAAATATATTTGCATAAAGGGTTAAAAATAAATTTACAAAAATATTTGAAACAGGGATATAGACATAAAAATGATTTTAGAGACATTTGTAAAGAGATTAATATATGCAAAGGCAAGTGTAATTAAATGGACAAGTGGCTCAAATTTATTTTAAAATGAATTGAATTTTGTTTTGAAAGATGAAAATAAAATACATTCATTTTTCTTTTCTCACATTTTCAACACTAAAGTAAAACTGAAATCAGAAGAAAAAAAGAGAAAACAAAAATCATCTCAAATTTGAAACAAGATTTCAAATCAAAACCATCCTCAATCTCAGTACTAAAACAAAGATACAAAACTGAAAAATCAAAAACAAAAGTTTATCTCAATATCAAACAAAGCTTCAGTTCAAGGCTGCAAGATCAAAACTAAAATCTAGAAAAAATTAAGAACCTGGAAATCAAGTCTGTTTCAAGTTTTCCAATCTGGAATTTGATGATCAAGCTTCAATCCGAATTCAGACCTGAGAGCATTCCCAGTTTCAAAAGCTAAAATAAATTCAAGCCTAGAAATCAGATGTAAGATCAAATTTAAGCAGCAAGATCAAGCATGCAGTTCAAATTGATTTAAACAGCAAAGGATTAAGCAACTCGGCAAAGAAACAAAATTCAAAAATCAGGCCTCTGTTCATTTCTGTTTTAAACGAAACAGGTGAGTAAACCCTTGAACCCTCTTTTATCTTAATGCTCATTGAAGTATGATCTGGATTTGTCTTAAATAATTGTGTTGATATGCTTGCATATCGGTGAATATCTATGAATTGAAGTATACAAGTCTGTGTTCATGCATGTATTTCTCTGTTCTACCTACAGGCTTTAAAAGCATGATCAAAAATCAATCTTTTCTTCCCTGATCTCCTATAGGATATGAATTATAAACAAAACATGTTTATAATAATAGAATATAAGTTTTTAAAAAATATTTTAGGTGAAAATTGAAATAAATTTTTACTGGAGATAAAATTTATAGTAAATTTTAAAAGTATGACCAAATTCAACTTTGTCAATTTATTGATTCACTTATATAATCTGTTTCGTTACCTAAATTCATGGGTTTTAAAAGAAAAATTAAAATTTTAAGCAAGTATTCACTGAGAAATTGGGAATTGAACGATTTTTGGTTGATCGGCAAATTCTGATTATCAGAGTGGAAGTGGGTCACGGGGCCTTGGCCATAGCTAGCTCAGAAGTCAAGTGTCATCACAAAAATGGCGATGGAAATTATTAGCAGCCTGGTGCTTGGACGTTGATAAAATAGGGTTCGGGCCGGAGATTTTGCATTGGTCGGAAATTGAATGGTTGAGGTGTCCATGTTGCATCGGTCCTGACCAGACATGGGGGGATAGGTGCGTGAGGCTGCGGCGGCGCTCTAGGCAGAGTCGAGAAGGTTTTGGTGAAGTATCGTGGCGGTATGAGGTGAAACTGTTGATCGAGGTTGGGTTTCAGTTCGTTCAATTTGCTCAATTTCAGTTTCATATATATATTGATGATCTATGGGTTTGAGTTATCGGTGGGGTCGACGTCGAGATGTTGATGATTGAGATGGTGGCTGGAAGTGGACAGACCGTTCGTGCACATGCACGTTGATGTGGGTGGTGTCAGAATTTATTACCGGGAGAAGAAGGATGAAGCTCGAAGAAAGTTTCGGGGAGATGAGGGATTTGCTTGAGTATAAGCTCGAGCGTATTTGCGTTGTATCGGGCCTTTAAAAGAAAAAAGAACTCAACAAATTTTTCAAAAGTTGAATAGCGTACGGGTGAGTTTTCGAAGAAACCCGAAGTAAGGGGTTTGTGTTCTCGGGGTGGTCTCGAATGAGACTCGGGGTTGAGATGAAATAGTTTTCTTGACTTTAAAAAAAAAATCAAATTCTTAAAAACATTTTTTTAAACCCATGTTTGAGATAATGGTTTTAATCTAGATAATTGGATTAATAAAAAATTTTAGTAAGATGTTTTAAAAAGTTTTTAAGTTTTAATTATTTATTTTATGGCTTTATTTAATTAATCATTTTAAATAAATAATGCAATTAAAAGTAAATTAAAATAAAATATGGATTTGAAATTCTTGATGAACCTTAATCTCTTATGTTAATGTTGATTAATTATAAGGTTAATTAATTAAAGATTTTGTTAAAGATTTAATGATAAATCAAGATAGATGATTTATAATTACTTGAATGATTAATTAATAGTTAACTAAAGGCTAATTAATTATTAAGTTAAGATAATCGAGTTATAATTAAGGATTAATTAATAAAGGTAATTAATTAAAGGATAATTAATTAATAATAATTAATTAATATAACTAAAGTAATTAATTTAAGAAGTGATTAATTAATTAAGGATTAGTTAATTAATAAAAGTAATTAACTAATGGTAAAGGTAATTAAGTAATTAAGGATAATTATTTATTTTAAATTAATTAGTATAATTAATTGCTAATTAATTGAGGGTTAATTAATTAATTAATTATGAATAATTTATTAAGATTAATTAATTAAGATTAATTCTTTAATAATTAAAGGTTAATAAATTCATTAATTAAGGTTAATTAATAAATAATTAAAGGATAATTAATTAACGTAAACTGTAATTAATTAATGTTAATCAACCAGAATTTGTGATTAATCTGATTTCAATTAATCATATGATTAATTAACCTTATTTATGGATGTTTATATTCTATTGAATGTTGTGAATTGTTTGATATCTCTGCCGTGTGATGCTTTGTGATTTGAAATGTTTTAATTCAAGCTGTGATGAATGTAATTTATTTATCTATAATGCATTTATATTATCTATTTGTAATGTTGTGTATACAGTTAAGCGTTATAGGATTATACCGCTTATCGATATTTTTGTGATTGTATCTATGATGATTGATGTTGTTGCACTATTGGGTAAAACCCTTGGACTACACACACAAATATGGATTGCACAGAAATTGGTTAAGTCGTAAATTTTTGAAATAGTTTTAAAATTGAATTTTTGAATCCAAATGGTTATGGAAATGGATTGGGTTTAAAGTGAAAAGCTTTTGAAAAGGAATTTCAAAGATAAAATTTATTTTTGAATAACTTGATTTAGTTTTGAATTTGATTTAAATTTGAATTAAAAATTTGAAATAGAATTCTATGTTGAGAAATTATGATTTAAAAAGATTATACAAGTTTACATGGGTTTTAAACCATTTTAAAAGTGTTGTTTTGGGAATTTGAATTTAACCTAAAGATTTTAGCCTGTATAATTGAAATCGGATTTTTCCAAAATGAAAACTGTTTGTGTTCAAATGATAAACGCTTTCATATAATGTAAAGAATTTCCAAATTGTGATTTCAAGTTGCAATGGTTTTCCAATTTATGAATGAATCTTTGAAAAGGGTTTTGAAAGCTATGAGTTAAATCTTTGATTTAAAGATTGAATGAGTTAATCCAATTGAAATGGAAATTGTTTTGAAATCTGTGAATGAATCTTTGTGAAATTGGGTGAACTTTGTCAAATGAATCTTTTTGTTTAAAAGATTTGAAATGGCAATTGGTTTAAACCATTTGAAAGGAAAGTTTTGGGTTTTAAAGTTGTGACTTAATTGAAATCCCAACATCCATATGTTTTTTTAAATTTTGCGCTCATTATTCGATTCAGGCGGGAGAGGACCTTGTGTCATTTAACCCATTTCGAATAATGAAACGACGTTATGGATAGCATTTGAATATCAGTGGTGAAGACCGGGTAATTACGAGAATGATGGGATAACCTATCGAATGACTCTGCATTGAGTAGCTATGGTATAGAGTTCTCTATATTTGATGGGGAGTCCGATCGGGATCGAGAATATCTGGATTGTAAGGGGTTCTTCGGAAGCGCCTTCCATTCTGTTCAAACCCGGAACAGAATTGTATGGATGTGTGTCTAACATTACACTTTGAGATGTAAAACCGGTTTCTATCAAATACATTTCTGTTTGGTGGCGGAGATTTATTCTCTTAGATTAACACCCTTCTCTGAGACGTACGAGCTCAGAGGTTATGTAGTTGATGGTTACTAGTGATACATTCCCAATTTGGTAATGTGGCATACGAAGTGCTGCTGATCATTTATTGATCAAATCATGTCTTTGTGAAAAAGCGCAGCTTTGTGGACGAGACCTCATCAGACCTCACAAACCGGTAATGGTCGAAACATGAAAGATGCGGCAAGGTTGCAGGGGTCGCACCCCTAGGGTATGTCCATTCCTTCCGGAAAAGGGTGGTATAATGGTATGGATCCCAGATACTTACTCATGTGGACACTATATATTTATTACTGTGTGATGTTTCTTTGTGGTTGAGGATCCTCAGATAAAGGTCACAAATGACCGGAGGTGGCATATCTTTAAGTATTACTCCCGGGCAGGGAGGAAACCGGCCTTGTGTTGGCAGAGGTTCTCAGGGCATCCCTCCAAAGGCGTACCCATGTGGCAATAGAAAGTTCCTTGGCCTGACCATTTGTTGGAAATCCAATCAAACAATACGAGCCCTTTACGATTTCAATTGTATAACCTGCCAACTCAGGTGATAGCTATAGCTGGCAAAATATAATGGTACCTATGCTGGTTAAGATTAATATTATATTTTTGAAATGTTTTCCACTATGCACTAATAATAATATAAAAAGGATTTTTGCGGAGTAAGCATGTTTGACTATCATAAGGAGAAATCTTCCCCAAGTGTGCGATTGCATGGTGTGTGCGTGCACCGGGAGGCCTTATGGTAGTTTCATTTTCTAAAAAGCATTGCGTATTTCAATGTTTTAAAATCTTTTGTTGTTTGTTTTAAAGATAAACTGTTTTTGTTTGCTCACACCAGTCCCATGACTGACTTGGAGTTTATTGTTCCCTTCCTAAACTATGTGTGCCCACAATTTTCTACACGGGCAGTCTAGAGTTGAGTTTTTCAGATAATCAATAATAGGTATAGATTCAGTAACATTTGGAGATCTTCTTTAGTCTTTTGGATCTTAGAAGTCTTGGCTTGGCAATCGCGTTTGGGATTGCATTTGCTACAAGTTCAGTTGATGGTGAATCGAGCTTAAAGTTTAGAGCTCTAGCTTTGGAATTTCGGTTTAGAGTTGCAGTATCAGATTCTCTTGAAGACTTTACTCATGTTGTCGATATTCCGCTGTGGTGTTGTGTTGTATATTCTCTGATAGTGTTGGGTTATATCATGATTTATATCACATTGTATCTATTATTGTATCAATGCAATTATCTTTTGTTTCCATTGTATTGTTTTTCATCTAATGTTGTTGCAAGCTCTGGCGATACAGATTCGATGTTGTTTGTCGGACATCGAGTTCGGGTCATTATAATGTACTTAGACATATTCTGGCCGAACCATTATAAAAATTGGTGTCTTGTGTTATTTGCTCTATTTCAACTTTTACTTAATTGTTTATCTGATGTTATTCCTATTGCGATCAATCGCAAGCGCGCGTCGGCGGTAGTGAAAACATGATAGCCATGACAAAAGGCATGAGAAAAGCCTGGGCTATTTACTGCTGGCGATTGGCCCTCCAAGCTGGCAATGATGAACCGACTATAAGCCACGGATTAGGCACGAATTATAGCGTATCATTGAGGTTCGGCTCGCTAGCAACTGCGAACCGATTATAAATCCCACGATTAAGGCATGGCTGCAACAAGGGATAGTTCACAGTTGACGAACGACACCCATGCAGGCAACAATAAATTGAATAATACTCATGACATAGGCAATAGCCCGTGTAATTATTGTTCGCGATTGGCCTTGAATATGGAAAATTTTATGGTATCCCGCATCTTAGAAGAAGATGGAAATTAAATAAGTCATAAGAGGTTCACATGCAATTAAGGAATGTTATAAAATCATATGTCACAAAAATCATTTCAGAAAAAAATACAAAAAATAAAAGTCGAACATTATAACACCGAGCCTGTATGTACAACATAAAAAATATGTATAGGTTAACCCCACATACTCCAAAATACATACAACAAAAAATAAGGAAACATTCTCAACTAAGAAGGAGGGACATCCTTATTACTTAGCCCGCTTCCTCCGAACTTGTCCTTTGAAGGCCCAGCTCGCTCAAGGGACTTTGCCTCTTTTAGTGATGCCACATCAGTCCTCTTTGAAGATAGAGGTGGTGCAGCTTATCCTGAAAGCATCCCTAAATGAGGCAAGCGAGAAAAATCTTAAGTCTTATAGTCTGTGATAAGAGATAACGAAGCTAAGATAAAAAAAAGATAAGGTACCTACGGTGACATTCAGTGGATCACCGAGCCCCTTGTGATTCGAACTCTCTTCATCATCCCCATCCTTCGCCAGCGACTTATATCCTATAGCAATGGCCTCAGTCTCTTCCATCGTGTACTGACAATTTACCATCCCAACATCATACACGTCTCCTTCTTCTGGGGCAACTGCGCCTTGGTCTACTAGATGAGCCGAGTATGGATCCCATCCATCACTCAAGGTTAATCGTCCATCCATTGAAGGTTCTCATGCTTCCAAAACATACAGTAGGTGTCCTTCGGCGTCTGATTCACAATCTATTAGAAATCTCTAGACTTGTCGAATTCGGTTCAAAGGGACGCCACCTTGTTCATGTACTATTCTTTGCCTCTCCACTGTCGAACCTGCTCTGCCTTCAATGCATGGATCTTAGCCTTGTAGGCATCTTTTTCCTTGCACCACTCACCCTAGGATTCCTTTAACTCAGCCAAGACTTCTTAGGACTTCTTTATCTTTCCCATAGGAGACCAGATCTGCTCTAGATCCTTCTGCCTAGCCTCATCCATTGAGCTCACAGCTTCAACGATCAATACTTTGCAAGATTCAACGGCCTTCCTCATTACTTCCTCCTTGGCTTTCTTTATCTCAGCCATATGAGACGTCTCAACCGCCTCCAATTTCACATCCTTCTCCCTAAGCGCCTTATGGAGATCCTCCACCTCCAGGCACAACCTCACATTGACACCCCGACTTCCCACTTTCCTTGGCCAAACAAGATTGATAATCAACAATTTTCCTGGTATGGTCAGTGATCTGGACCATTCTTGTTGTCAAATTAGCAAAAACGAGAGTTTTGGCCTCGTATAAAATTAAAACCAAAGGATTAAGATGCAGGAGGAACTCGGTACCGGATCTGTAGGATGGCGACCCACATAACTAGGGCTGATATCATAAAGATTCTCAAAAGGATTCCTCGTCGGTGGTTGAAAGTCCGAGAAGTAAGCATCGATGGTTTCTTCCCCTTGGTCACTGGGCACTTCACACACTTGGGGTCAGATGGATATAGACGATGGTAACAGGAGGAGATATGAGAGCTGGAGGAGGTGGCATCTTCGTCAAAAGACCTTGTATGTTTTTGAGACGTCTCGTGGCTTTCTCCCTATCCAAGCCAGATTAAGTCTCCTCAACATTTTCTTGTGCAGGACTTTCCTTTTGGGAGGCAGTCTTAGGAGGAATGGAGGCTCCCTTCATCCGTTTGAATTGATCAAGTCTCCTAGACACCTCATTCCCTTTTGGATTTCTTCGTCTTTTTGCGAAATGGATAATAACTTTAGAGCAAAGAAGTGAAGAGTGCATAAACATAGGGTATGCAAGACACTTCGACACTGCAAGCTACTACAAACTCTTAGGGGAGACTGGATCAAGTGGTCGGGACTGGATCTCACTCAATTGAAGAATACATTGGGACTGGACTCCACTTAGAGGATGAACATACTACAACTGGACCTCATTTTATTGGGGAGAAAGTGGAGGACGGAACTCGTCTAAAAAGAAAAAAATTCTCAAGCGGTACCCCAAAGTCCATATAGAAATCAAAAGTACCTGGAGAAAGCCCGAACGTCTCGTATCCCCACTCCGCTTTGAACAGGAAGAACAGGCACTCCGCTTAGGTCATCTGTCGCCACATTCTCTTGAGAAGGACCAGCAACCAAAGTTGGCCCGGATGCCAGGTCGGACTGATCTAGCAGCTCGGACCACTCCCTCACGGCCGTGGCGTTGCGCCTAGATCTTCGCTACCCATTAATACTACATCCTAAGAAGGTTGAATCTCCGAATCTATCACCTTAAATCTCTCTCTGAGTCTTCCTCATCCTTGCTACCATCGAGAACCCTCCTAGCCTTCAAGAGAAGGAGCATCCCTTATGCGAAAGGACTTCTTTGAATCGGGAGGACGAACAGCGCTCTTTTCGCACCTTTGTTTCTTTGGAGCGTCGGCTCCTTCACCCTCTTCCACAATTTTCTTGCCTTTTCCATGCCTCCCTCCTCTCCTTCGACTCCTTTAGCCCTCTCAGCAGAACTCGGCCTAATCTTCAACATGGATTGACCGAGGCCAATCAAATTGTAGAAGCAAAGGGCTATGTCGCGAACCAAGTCAAGGCTTCCCTCTCAGCTTCAAGAATATCCAGGATTTCTTTGGCCATCTTCTTTATACTATCGTCCTCTGTTGCCTTTACGCAACCTGAAATACGAAGCATCAAGAAACCAAGTCAGCGGAAAATGTAGAAAAGGATATAAACGAGACTTACACCCAGAAGTTAAAGAATGTTGAGGAACGGTTTCATCGAGCACAAAGAATTACTCCTTCTTAAACATGCTAAATTTCGAATATAAGTCAAGGACAGGCTTGAACTTATAGGCCGATTTTAGGCTAATGAAGGGCTCCCTTTTCGGTAATTTCTCATGTTAAATAAGTACCTGATATCTCTGTGAGTAGGAGGTCTTTTCTTGCACTTCACGAATATAAGATATAAGTAGGTCAAGATTGCATAAGAGTTAGGTTGAAGCTGCAGAGGAGCGACATTCGGATAGACCACAAAATTGAAAATCCAGCGTGCAAGCAGGGGAATTGCACTTCACATACAGTGGTATTTTCTATATGCCATATATCCTTCTGGAGGAGAGCATGCCCTATTGTCTGGCATGGGTAGTAGCACATTCTATCGTTTGGCACGACGAGCAATTCTGAATGTCGTAGCTATGAAGTTAAGTTTCTCAATGATCAAAACGCTAGGCTGGCACTCGAGAGGCTTCACCAGTGTCTGGTTGGAGGCGTAACCCATCACCAAAGAATACATGGACATAGGTTGTTTGGGAGGATTAGCGAAAGCTCTGGAAGGAAGAAACGCCAGCTCCGGCAGGCTGTGAAGATGCATGCTTAGACCGATGTCCATGACTAGACGGCATTTTCTTTCCTGCACAAGGAGATAAAAAGTAGGCATAAGTTCAACTTCCTAATAGCTATGCGATTTTAACAAGAACAAAGCAGTAGTAATGAGTTTAACAGGTTAGTAATCGTGCAATAATAGCAGGAAAGTAAACGCTCATGAAAATCCTCCTATCATTTGGTTCGATTAATACCACACGCTGAACCAAACCATTCAAAACTCAGGCTACTATTCCAACGATTTCTTTCTTGGCTTGGCATATCCATGATCACCAAACATGAACTAATCTAGTCCGTCGTCACTCTATCATCCATCCAAAACCAGACAACGTCATGGTGCGGAACCAAATCCACTACGCAGTGCACAATAAATGCTTTAGTCCAATGCCCACTCTCCAACAGCCTAGCCGCATTCACTACCACTCCATCTAGAAACCTCTCTCATGCCCTAGCCTAACACATAGAGATACCAAACATGATATGGGGGAGCTCCTGCCGCCTACAACTGATAAAACACAACCTCCTTCCACCCTCGATAACTAAAAACTAACTTACCTTCACTAATACTAGATTTCTCCTTCGTTGAATCATTCCAAGGCTGCGGCACTCATTCAAATGAGCCTCCTTCCTTCAATTTAGAACGAAGCTCCCTCTACACTTACACAAAATATAGAATTCCCATAGAACCAAAACCATAAAGCACCGAAAACCCTTGAAAAGAAAACGAATTTAAGAACTAACCTTACCTCGGATAATATTAAAGTGGAAAAATCTAGAAATTCGAACGTTGAAAGCTTCGAAGGACTTGAAAGATATTGAAAAATTTTGGATTCCAAAAGTAGAAGAAGAGGAATGAGAAAGAAAGGTGCGGTATTTAAAAGAGAAGGAGGGGTAGCTGAACAGTCAAGGAGTTTCCCAAGACTTCAGACCGGTTGGTGAAGCTTTGTACCAAACCAAACAAAGCACATCGTGTAGCAACACAACGTACTTTGGGAGGCAAGTGTTGGCTCGGTATATTGGCACATGAGAAAGGCAGCGGTAGAAAAAATGGTAAAGAGAAAGCACCAAACGAAGTATACAAGCTGGAATGCTGAACCAAACTTTTGGTTCAACATCTTCGGAAGTGCCGGACCGGATATCTGGTCGGTATGGCATTGGAATGTCAGACTAGATATCTGGTCCGACACTAAACACTGGACAAAACATTTGGTCTGGTGCATAGGCTTGCCAGACCAGATGTTTTGCCCGGCAATTCAGCATCTCTACCTCAAGGCTGAAGCAACTCTAAAAACCCCTCCTCTTGCTGCCAAACCAAAACCAATTGGACGAAATGTCGGTTCAGATTCTAACTACCAAACCAGACGTCCTTACCCCATGCTGGACCAAACTCAGGAAGTTATAACTCCGCCTCTACACTTCACAACTTCACTCTATAAATACTAGAGCTTTTCAACAATAATGGAGAGACTTAGGAAAAGAAGAGAAAAACTCTGCTGAGATTTAATCACTCCACCTACTCTAAGTTTTTGCTCTTTCCAATCATACTTGTATTTATATTCAAATCAAAGAGGAATAATAAGATGGACAGTAGACGTAGGCATGTTCTGGCTGAACCACCATAAAACTTTGTGTGATTTACTGCTTTTAAGTTAATTTCCTATTTTGAGCATATGAAGTATTCTGTGAATGTAATGACTACTTGATGACACATTGAGACAGTTAAAATAGCATATCAAACAATCTAAAGGAAACTTAACTAACTTCAGACTCGGAGGTGTTTGCCTACTTTTTGTGCAAATAATAGTGGTTGGTTATGGTAAGAAATATTTTAAATGATATTTATTTTGGACCATCTAAAATATGAATTTGGAAAAGAGGATATCTTCCTTAAGTTTGTTAATATGCTTATACTATTGAGGTAAGCATATGAATATATTTTCTAAGTATTGAAAGTATAATGGGTTGTAAATACACATATACCGGTGAAATAAGTATATGAAATTTTTTTAAGTATTGAAAGGAATATAAGATGATTCTTAATATTATCTTTGTGAAGATATTTTAAATCAAATAATTGAAAGATATTTGATTAATGAAAATTTAAATAAATAGTGGCTTAGTGGATCCTACATGGAATAAATCTATGATAATTGTTTATTTGATAGTTAAATAACCGACTATCAAATCTTGGCCCAAATATAACTCAACAAATATCTAGGAGAAACATGGGAATTATATGGCACGGTCATTTTCGATGATGTTGTACTATGCGTATAAATCTTGATATTTCTCCTAGGACAAGTGATAAGGAAATCCATCCACTTAAAGGTTTAGGAGGTGATCTCTGCTCTTATGTATTGTCATATTATTTCCGAAAGAACTGGAGTTGAGTTTGCCGGAACAGTCGATTTGGTTTTGGAGTGAAAGGTAAGCTAGGGAGTGTACTTATACGAGATGACTCAAAACCGTAGCCACTCCAAAACCATATTTGCGTTCTACGCTATTAAACAGGTTCAAGACTGGTTCATGATAATCGAAGATGGAGTTTTTTGAAGTGCAAGGGTTACTTGTTACTAATCCTGAGGGTGATTTCAAAAAAGATGTAGTGGAATTAGTGCCTTCAGTTAGTTCGTGTCCTGAAAAACTTATATGGAGGAATGCTGGCATGGTGTCTAAAAGGCAGTGTCAGCATTCCAAGTGAAAATTGCTGAGGGAGAAAAAAGGTAATCGTGACCTCATAAGCATCACAACCTGGTAATAAGTAAAATATAGGATATGCCTCAAAGCTATGTGGTTCGCTACCATTAGGAGCAGCCATTCCTCGATCCAGAATCGATATTTACGGATTTGGTATGCGTGCATACGGGAAAACTGGCCCCAAGGCTGGAGCACATTATTTTACCCTTCGTGCCCAAGGAATGATGTTATCCGATATGCCATGTTAAAGTGGCAGCCGATTCTGATTTGTAGAGGTTCCATGTAAGGCCTTCGGTACATTTTTATAAAGATGTACTATGGCAGGCGATATCCTAGTAGCCTTGTCATTGATGGAAATACAATCTCCAATACGTGTCCCTATGGATTTAGATGTATTCCTATTTTGCTGGAATTTAATTAAAGTAACAATTTCAGCTATGATTCCATATTTATTTTGCACCCTACTCATTATTATAATACCAAATATTTTATATAAATTGGTTTGGTTATCGTAAGGTAAAAACCCCTCCGTGTTTATGAGCGGTTTGGTCTTGCAGGATACCTTTATTTCTGAAAGGGTTTTTATATGTAACATCCCCTATCTGAAGGCCCATAGCTAAGTGCTACAGATGCTGAGTTCATCCATAGTATTAACTTCCGGTGACGAAATACGACAATGTTAATAGTATCCATAATATCAGAAGCACTTGAATATGAAATAAAATCACCACATATTAAAATATTTTTCTGATTACATTTCAAAACAAAATTTCATACATAATCCCAATCGTTTTCTAAGTTCAGATCAAATATAATTGTTACATAAATACGCCAAGAGCGATTACCAGAGTACTAAATAGTCATAACTGACTTAATAAAATATAGCGGAAATAAAAAAACAACTCCTAAATATATCTAGCATCAGCCTCCTGCTTGTCCCCGAAAGTTTTATTCATCCACCTCCTAAAACCTGGAAATCCTCAACCCTCTACCTATTCAAATCAATTTTGAGCTTCCGAGAGTTTAAGGGGAAAACATAAACTTCGAGTCAAGCATAAAACCTGGTCTGAATAATACTATACATTTCGGCTATTTGATATTAAGTGAGACCACACCGCTTAGTGGAAGGGATTTCTCCTTACTAATATCATTTTAAAACATATCTTTTGCAAATCTTAATCCTTCAACCAAAGCTGGTTAAAACAATAATATCAATATCATGAATGCATACAAATCAGATAACAAATGGACTATCTATCTGAACCCTGTAGTTTGTTTGGCCGACTACTAACCTTTGGCTGACTCTCGGGCCTACCAGATAAATAAACCAATAATCTAATTTCTACTAGATATTCCTCTTTTATATGGTCTATCCCTAACATAATTCTCCTAGGTCAACTAATTCTAATGGTTTTGCGAGCTCACCAATACCCTATCCTCTCTCTATATATTTCTTTCCGTATGTAACATCATTTTAGTCTTACTTGTGACAAAGCTCTACATAATGAAATTTTTGACTAAATTAGCTAGGGGCAATAGCTAATGTATAGGACGCGACCCTATACCAGTCTCATCTGGTATTCTAATATCTGAGTCATTTTACTTAGAGTCATCTAACCTAAAATTTTCCTTGAAAACCTTTTCTTTAAAATTGATTTAAACCTTTAAATAATTCTTAAAACAAGAAAAATATACTCTATGCTTTACTCAAATCACCTTGCCATGTTATATATACTTTGTACAAAACATTGTTAATGAAAACATTTAACCTTTGAAAGTACCACTTTAAAATCCATTGAAAGTGCCCCTTTCTATACAAGCAAAACCTTAGGCTGAAAGTTCAAAACATACCTTTCGAAACCATTGAAAAATATCACCTTCGAAAGCTTTAAAACCTTAGACATCATATTTTTAGATCAATTGACATTGCCTTTTAAAAGCATTGAAATCCTTCCTTTTAAACCTTTTGAAACCATTAGGGAACCACCCATTCAAAATCTTCATTTATACCTTTCGAATGCATTAAACACCTTTATAAACGTCAAACCTTTTAAAAGCATTTGGTTTCAAGTAAAACATGTGGAAACCTTTCGAAACCGTTTAAAAAAATTCCTTTCGAAACCTTTGGGTTCTACTTTCAACTAAACAAAAAGATTCATAAAACAACTAAGTCAAAAGCACTCTTTCGAAAGCAATTTCCGAAGTATAGAAGTGATGGTATCGAAACCAACCCTTCGAAAACATTGGAGAAGCGGCTTGGGTTTTAAAATAAAGAAACCCTTTCGAAAGCATTGCTTCAAAAGGTAAGGTGCGGCAACTAGAGATTTTAGGCCCTCCAAAATCTTTTACTCAAAGTAAATGGTGCAGCCTCTTTCGAAACCATTTCTTATATCAATTTGACCCAGTCGGAAGCCAACCAAGTTGAAAGCATTCCTTTTGAAAGCAAAGCAGACGCATTACCATTTAAAAGAAAAATAGTGCTTCGACCCCACCAGAACCCCTTGTTCTAACCCAATACCTTCCGCCTATATCCAATTCACTATGTACCAAATAATTAATACCATGTGCATTGGTTTCGATGTGATGGAGGCAGAAGTAACCAGTCAGAACCTAGGTGACAAAAGTGGCGAAACATGTAAAAAGCATGTAAAATTAGAATTTTAGCTTTTCAAAGTAATCTTTTAACCAACCTACCTTGTTGACCAAAATATTATTGGTTGCTAATTCTTTTTCTAAAAATTTCAGAAATAAACAATTTAATTTTATTTACAAAATACCCCTTGTCTTTTTATAAATATATAAAACATATAATTCCCATGGGAAAAATCTATAAAAATTCCCATAAATCACATTTATTATGTTTTCTAACATATATTAATTTCAGACCCAAAACATACATATATTAGCCGTAACTGATTTTGAACCCAAAAAACTATTTTCTTTACTAGTAAATTAATATTAAATCCACATTAATTCAGCAAAATTAAGAAAATTGAAACCTATTTCTAAAATATCATTTTTGATCATATACTAATATCACAAGGCATTTAGATGTCATTTAATAGAGTTTTCATATTAAAACATATCATAAAATTTATTTGAATTTGCCTAAACCATCAACAAGCATATATATCCAATTTAACAATCAAAACATTGCAAAACATTTGCAAATAACTCGAATTTAATCTGAAACTGAAATCATTTAAAAACATGAAATGTAGTTATTGTTCGCCTTAGCTTTGCGATTAAGAAGTTGAGATTTGATCTTGGGTTATATTGATTTGTTTCATCCTTTGGCTTATCTTCCTCTTATTCGTGCTTCATGGTGGCCGGCCTCTTAGTTTTAATTTTTGCGAATGAACGGGTATTAAGGGTTTAGGGTATAAGGATCCACTTATTCCTATTTTGCCCCTTATCTAACTTCCCTAACTTATTTTATCTTAACTCGTGTGAACATGGCACGGCTACTCTTACTAATCACAAATATCATTCCCTTAATCTTTAAATTATTTTATTTTAACTAATTAAATAACCTAAATAATTTTACTAAAAATTAGGGTCGTTACAGATACTCCTCCTTAAAGAAGTTCGTCCTCCAAATTATGATAAGGAACACAACAAATCAATCAAAAACGTAAAACATACCATCAAATAAATCAAGATAAGCATCTCTAATCCTACTCCCAATCTCCCAAGTATAGTCTCTCTCATTGTAGCTTCACTGGACTTTATCTAGTCTGACTGTCTTGTTTCTTAGCCTCTTCTCATCTCCCATGACTAAACGAACTGGCTTTCTAACTATAGTCAAATTCGTCTATACTACTAAGTCCTCTAACACAATCGGTGTTATAGTAGTCTCCGAATCTCGAATATACTTCCTTACATGAGAAACAGAAAAATATCATGGACTCTTGCCAAACTGTTCAGTAACTCTACTCTATATGTGAGTTTCTCGATGCTTTCTACTATAGGAAACGGTCCTACAAATCCCGATGCTAATTTCCCTGATTTCACAAATCGAATCACGCCTTTCATTGGTGATATCTTGACGAACACACAATCTCCACTCGAGAATTCCAAGTCTTTCCTTCTTCTATCCACATAACTCTTCTACCTAGACTGAGCCCCCTTCATTCTAACTCAAATTAACTCAATCTTCTCTATAGATTTTCTAACTAAATCTGGTCCAAGAACCAACTTATCATCGGTCTCTAACCAACATACTGGAGATTTACATAGCCTTCCATACAAAACTTCAAACTGTGTCATCCCTATACTAGCCTGATAACTGTTGTCACATGAAAACTCGATTAAGTGTAGATGGTCTTCCCATAATCCCCCAAAATCTAACACACAAGCTCGTAACAAATCCTTTAAGACTTTATTAACTTTTTTCGTTTTCCCATCAGTCTGTGGATAGTAAGCGGTGCTCATCTTGAAGTTAGTACCTAAAATCTCCTGTGGACTTCTCAAGAACTCACTAGTGAATAATGAATCTATACCACTAGCTATACTACTAGGAATTCTGTGTAGTCTAACCACATTCTTCATAAACAACTTAACCAAAGCAGGCGCCATTCTAGTTGACTTAACTGGAATGAAATGGACACTCTTAGTTAATCTGTCCACTATGAACAATATGCTTTTATTTCCTCTATTAGATCTTGGCAACCAATCTATAAAACCCATAGAAATAGAATCCCACTTCCATAATGGAATATCTAATGGCTTATGTAACCCACTTGGCTTCTGATGTTCGGCCTTTACCTGTTGGCAGTTCAAACACTGTTTTACCCATAAGCCTTCATCCTTCTTCATACCTTCCCACAAATAACTCCTCTTCATATCCTAATACTTGTTAGTTCCCCCTGGATGAATAGTGAACTTTGAAAATGGCATTCCTCAAGAACCTCCTTCCTTATGTCTCCTACTCTTGGAGCACATAACCTTCCTTTCTTCATTAACCACCTATCCTGATCAAGGTTAAAATCCTTTAAGTCAACGTGCTTGGTTCCATCCTTTAACTTACTCATCCATTCAATTAATACTGGATCCTTCATCTATTTAGAAGCAATCTTTTCGAACATCATCGGTCGAACTTATAAACATGACAGCATAGAAGTCTCCTTATTGGATCTATCTTCAGATCTCCAATGTACTCTATATGTCGTCAATGCATCCAAATCTTTCCACTCTGCTATCATTGATATACTAATATCACAAGGCTTTTGGATGTCATTTAATATAGTTTTCATATTAAAACATACCATAAAATTTATTTGAATTTGGTTAAACCATCAACAAGCATATATATCCAATTTAACAATCAAAACATTGCAAAACATTTGCAAATAACTCAAATTTAATCTGAAACCAAAATCATTTAAAAACATGAAATGTAGTTATTGTTCACCTTAGCTTTTGCGATTAAGAAGTTGAGATTTGATCTTGGGTTATATTGATTTGTTTCTTCCTTTGGCTTATCTTCCTCTTATTCATGCTTCATGGTGGTCGGCCTCTTAGTTTTAATTTTTGCGAATGAACGTATGAAATGAACGGGTATAAGGGTTTAGGGTATAAGGATCTACTTATTCCTATTTTACCCCTTCTGTAACTTCCCTAACTTATTTTATCTTCACTCGTGTTAACATGGCATGGCTACTCTTACTAATCACAAATCTCATTCCCCTAATCTTTAAATTATTTTATTTTAACTAAATAAATATCATAAATATTTTTACAAAAAATTAGGGTCGTTACAGATACCCATCCTTAAAGAAGACCGTCCTCCAAATTATGATAAGGAGCACAACAAATCAATCAAAAACGTAAAACACACCATCAAACAAATCAAGATAAGCGTCTCTAATCCTACTCCCATCACTGGACTTTATCTAGTCTGACTGTCTTGTTTCTTAGCCTCTTCTCATCTCCCGTGACTAAACGAACTGGCTTTCTAACTATAGCCAAATTCGTCTATACTACTAAGTCCTCTAACAAAATCGGTGCTATAGTAGTCTCCGGATCTCGAATATACTTCCTTACATGAGAAACAGAAAAATATCATGGACTCTTGCCAAACTGTTTAGTAACTCTACTCTATATGTTAGTTTCCCGATACTCTCTACTATAGGAAACGGTCCTACAAATGCCGATGCTAATTTCCCAGATTTCCCAAATCGAATCACACCTTTCATTGGTGATATCTTGAAGAACACACAATCTGCACTCGAGAATTCCAAGTCTTTCCTTCTTCTATCCACATAACTCTTCTACATAGGCAGAGCCCCCTTCATTCTAGCTCAAATTAACTCAATCTTCTCTGCAGCTTTTCTAACTAAATCTGGTCCAAGAACCAACTTATCATCGGTCTCTAACCAACATACTGTAGATTTACATGGCCTTCCATACAAAACTTCAAACTGTGCCATCCCTATACTAGCCTGATAACTGTTGTCACATGAAAACACGATTAAGTGTCGATGGTCTTCCCATAATCCCCCAAAATCTAACACGCAAGCTCGTAACAAATCCTTTAAGACTTTGTTAATTTTTTTCGTTTTCCCATCAGTCTGTGGATGGTAAGCGGTGCTCACCTTGAGCATAGTACCTAAAATCTCCTGTAGACTTCTCAAGAACTCACTGGTGAATAATGAATCTATACCACTAACTATACTACTAGGAATTTCATGCAGTCTAATCACATTCTTCATAAATAACTTAGCCAAAAAAGGTGCCATCCTAGTTGACTTAACTGGAATGAAATGGACACTCTTAGTTAATCTGTCCACTATGACTATATGCTTTCATTTCCTCTATTAGATCTTGGCAACCAATCTATAAAACCCATAGAAATAGAATCCCACTTCCATAATGGAATATCTAATGGCTTATGTAACCCACTTGGCTTCTAATGTTCGGCCTTTACCTGTTGGCAGTTCAAACACTGCTTTACCCATAAGCCTTCGTCCTTCTTCATACCTTCCCAAAAATAAATCCTCTTCATATCGTGATACATGTTAGTTCCTCCTGGATGAATAGTGAACTTTGAAAGATGGCATTCCTTAAGAACCTCCTTCCTTATGTCTCCTAATTTGGAACTCATAACCTTCCTTTCTTCATCAACCACCCATACTGATCAAGATTAAAATCCTTTAAGTCATCATCCTTGGTTCCATCCTTTAACTTACTGATCCATTCAATTAATATCGGATCCTTCATCTATTTAGAAGCAATCTTTTCAAACATCGTCGGTCGAACTTCTAAACATGACAACATAGCAGTCTCCTTACTAGATCTATCTTCAGTCTCCACTGTACTCTACATGTCGTCAATGCATCCAAATCTTTCCACTCAGCTATCATTGCCGACATGATTCTGATGTCTTCTGTTAAGTGCATCTGCAACCTTAATACCCTTTCCCGGTGTGTACTTGATACCAAAGTCATAAGCAGCTATGAATTCCAACTATCTCTATTATTTCATATTCAACTCCCTCTGAGAGAATAAATACTTCAGCGACTTATGATTCATATATAGCTCAAACCTCTCTCCTAAAAGGATCTTCTCCACACCTTCAATGAAAATATCACCACAACTAATTCTAAATCATGTGTTGGATATCTAGCCTCATGCAGTCTAAGCTGTCGAGAAGCATAGGAAATCACTTACCTTTCTGCATTAACACAGCTCCTAATCCAGTTCCACATGCATCTGTATGTACTACCAAACTATGATTCCCTTTTGGAACAACTAGGACAGGTGCATGAGTCAATAAGTGTTTCAAGCTGGGGAATGCTTTCTCACACTTGTTGGTACATACAAACTTCGCATCTTTTCACGTTAGCTTGGTCAACGATGTTGCTATCCGCAAAAAAATCCTTTACGAACCTTCACAGGTTCATGTGTCAATAAGTGTTTCAAGCTCTGGAAAGCTTCCTCACATTTATCGTTCCATACAAACTTCACATCTTTTCGTGTTAGCTTGGTCAACGGTGCTGATATCTGCAAAAAATCCTTTAAGAACCTCCGATAATACCCAGCTAATCCAAGAAAACTCTTATCTCGGTCACTATCTCGGGTCTCTTCTAATTATTCACCGCTTTAGTCTTAGTTCGATCTTTAGACAACCCTTTCTTTGAGACTACATGACTAAGAACTTCATTTCCTTCTTCCTTAATTGACACTTCGAAAATTTCGCCTTCAATTGATGCTACCTCAACGTTTCAAGCACCACTCTATGATGAACTTCATGCTCCTTTCATCCTTAGAGTATATTAAAATATCATCTATAAATACCAACATTAACCTATCCAAGTGCTCATGGAAAATTCGATTCATCAAATCCACAAAGAATATTGGCGCGTTTGTTAGTCCGTATGGCATTACTAACAATGGTGTGATCCGTACCTTGTTCTAAACTCCATCAAAGGAATATTATCCTCTACTACTCTAAGCTGATGGAAACCGGTTGCTAAATCCCACTGAGAAAATACCTTTGCCTCCACTCAACCGATCGAACAAATCGTCAATTCTAGGCAAAAGATATCGACTCTTTATCGTCTTCTCTTTCAACTTATGATAATCGATACGTAACCTTAACATTCCGAATGGCTTCTTAGAAAACACTATGACTGCTCCCTAAGACGAACTACTTGGCCTAATAAAATTCTTGCCTTCAAATCCACAAACTGCGTCTTCAACTCGCTCGTTTCAGTAGGTGTCATCCTGCTTGGCGGTCGACACACTGCTTCTGCTCCTGGCACCAAATCTATCCGAAACTTAAAGGCTCATTTCGGTGGAAACCCTACTATAAGTTCAAAAACATCCATGAATTCACTAACCATGAAAACTCGATTTAACCCGTCTTCTACCTCCACAATACCCAACAAAGCATTCTTCTCACAACTAGGGTTTTCTAAGATATATACAATCCAATCACCACAATCAAGGTGTCTTAGCAATATATTCCTATCATGGTAAAAATATCCTAGCATCGTACTTACTTAACCAATCCATACCCAAAATAATTTCAAACCCTACGAAATCAAACATAAAGGTATGACCTAACAAATCAAACTCTAGGTGGACACACTTCATCATAAGTATCGCATATCCTCCTATCGGATTTGCAACCCTTAAGTAACAAAATATGAGCGTTCTAGGTTAAGCTTATCTACCAAACAGTGTGATATAAAAGAAAGTGATGCACAAGTATCAAATAGAATGCTAATTGGCATACTATGAATCTGAAGCATACCTCCCAACACGGCCTTTTCATTTTCCTCTGCTATTGGCCTCGAGGTAGTTGGCTCCAATGCAAACACCTTTCCTTTCCTATACTTAGTTGGCTCTTTGCACTGGTTCTTATAATGTCCAATTTGATTGCAGTTGAAATATCTGATATTCTTCTTCCCGTTCACCTTCTTTCTCTCTCCAGAACGACATTCATTAGCAAAATGCCTTTTCTTATCACATTTAAAGCAGATAATCTCTGACTTATCTTTCTTTATAGCTCCACCCTTCTGAGCACTCTTCTTATGGAAGAGATTCTTTTTTCTGACTTTGCTCCGCCTTTACTTCCTTTGCCTTATTCCTCTTTAGAAAAGCAAGCATATCCTCATGTCATAAAGCCATCTCAACCACAACACCACAAGGGTCTCTAATATGCGGAAATGTAGCATTTTCCAACTCAGGCTTCAACCTCTAATGAACTTCTCGTTCCTCTTAATCACAGTGTCCACCGTCGCAAAACTATACCTTGCCATCTTCTCAAACCTTGTAGCATACTCCAACATAGTCATCACCCCTTGCTCCAACTCAAAAAACTTCCTAAGCAAGGTAGACTTCGCCATCACTAACATGAACCTCTCCTCAAACTTTCTCTTAAACTCAGCCCATGTCACCGTCACTTCATTTGCTCCAACCGTCACACTGTATCACTAGTATAAACCAGCTCCTTAAAGCTATCTCAAAGCAAGCCATCTCTTCTGCTCATCATTGAGCCCAAAATTTATAAAGATTCTCTCACAATGCAGCAACTAGTTTTCTACTTCAATAGCGTCTTCAGTTCCGATGAATAACATAGTCTTTACTCAAAATAGCATAATTGTTGACCATCGGAGCTTCCTGATTCCCTACTCCAGCATTTCCTCCAACCATTCCCATAGCAACACCCGCTTGCATCATGTTGACAAATAACTGATACATAGCTCCCATGTCAACTTGCAGGACTCCAGCACCTACGTTTCCATCTTGTGTCCGACCTTGGTGCCTTTTGTATTTAATCTGGCATTTTTGTTTGTTGCGGTGCTTCCCCGAAGATTAACTCTTCTACTTCTAGCTTCTATATCTACATTCAAGCCTCATAAGATACTAACGAATAACCTAAGAGAGATAGGAGAATAGGGATATAGCGTATAATTATATATAGCAAATACAAGTACGTTACTATAGTGTTATCCCATACACCGATCTTATCTCTAATTCCTTAGGATTATGTTTTCAAAAATCATTTTAGTTTAATATTTTTTTATAAAACTACGCTTTGATACCAAGTTGTAACATCCTTTATCTGGAGGCTTGAAGCTAAGTGCTATAGATGCTATAGTCATCTATAGTATTAACTTCCGATGAACAAATACGGTAATCTTAATGGTATCCATAATATCAGAAGCATCTGAATATGAAATAAAATCATGCTTAGATGAACTTCGTGCTCCTTCTCATCCTTAGAGTATATTAGAATATCATCTATGAAAACCAATAGGAACCTATCCAATTGCTCATGGAAAATCCAGTTTATTAAATCCACAAAGAAAGCTTGCACATTAGTCAGTCCGAATGGCATAACTAACCATTTGTACGACCCATATCTGGTCCTAAACGCCGTCAAAGGAATACTATCCTCTGTAATTAAGAGCTAATGAAAACATGTTACCAAATCCAACAGTGAAAATACCTTGGCTCCACTCAACTGGTCGAACAAATCGTCAATACTTGGCAATGGATATCAGTATTCGTCCTCTCATTCAGCTTACAATAATTAATACATAGCCTTAATGATCCATCCGGATTGTTAGCAAATACTATGGCTGCTCCCTAAGGTGAACTGCTTGGTCTGATAAAACTCCTGCATTTCAAATTTAGTAACTAAGCTTTCAACTCATTCATTTCTGTACGTGTCGTCCGACTTGGTGGTCTACTTACCGGTTCTACTCCAGGCACCAAATCTGTTTGAAAATCAATGGCCCTTTATGGTGCAATCCTACTACCGGCTCGAAAACATCTATGAATTCTCTAACCACGAAAAACAATCAACTCATCTTCTAATTCCATAACATCCAATAAAGCAGTCACCTCACAACTAGGATTTTCTACGGTATAAACTACCTGATCGCTATAGTCAGGGTGTCTAAGTGATATTTTACTATCGTGAGAAAATATCGTAGCATTGTATTTACTTAACCAATCCATGCCCAATGTAATTTCGAACCCTAAAAAGTCAAATACATGCAAACTGCAAACAAAGGTGTAACCTAGCAAGTCAAACTCTAAGTAGTCACACTTCATCCCAAGTGTCGCATACCCACCTATCGGATTTGCAATTCTTAAGCAAGTAACTAAATATGTGGGTGCTAGGTTAAGCTTATTTACCAAACATAGAGATATTAATGAATGATATGCACTAGTACCAAACAAAACACTAACAGATATGTCATGAATTATAAGTGTACCTCCCAATATTGATTTTCCTTTCTCATGCACTGTCGGCTTCGAAGTAGCAGGCTCCAATGCAAATACTTAGCCTTTATCTCCCTTAGCTGGTTCTTTGCACTGGTTCTTATAGTGCCCAATTTGATCACAGTTGAAACACTCAATCTTCTTCTTTCCAATTAGCTCCTTTCCTTTTCCTTTTCTAGTACGACACTCATGAGCATAATGTCCTTTCTTGTCGCACTTATTGCAGACCACTTCAGACTTTCCTTGCTTCGCTACTCCTCCTTTCTATGCATTCTTCTTGTGGAAAAACTTCCTCCTTTGGCATTGTCCAACCTAGACCTCCTTTTCCTCCTTCTTTTCCAAACACGCTAACATCTCTTCCTGTCTCAATGCCATCTCCACAGCTATGTCACATGGATCTCGGTAAAGTAGCCCTAGCCAATTCTGGCTTCAAACCTATAATGAACTTCTCATTCCTTTTCATCACTGTATCAACAATGGCATACCCATATCTAACCAACTCTTTAAACCTGCTAGCATACTCCAGAACTGACGTTTCTCCTTGTTCTAACTATGCAAACTTCCTGATTAAAATAGACTGCGCCATTACTGACATGAACCTCTCTTGGAACCTTCTCCTAAACTCTACCCATGTCATCTCCTCTTTATTTACCCTAGCAGTCACACTATTCCGCCAAAACAAAGCTTCCCCTTGAATTTGTCTCGAGGCAAGTCATCTCTTCTGCTCATTATTAAACCAGTTCTCCCCTTCTGTAGCATCTTAAGTTCCGATAAATGGCTTCCCTCCAAGCCTAGCATCGTCTCTACTCAAGTTAGAATAATAATTGGACATTGGAGCTTCCCAAGCTTCTCTCACAGCATTACCTCCAAAAACCCCAGTGGCGATACCATTTTGCATCTTGTTTACGAAAAAATGATACATGGCTCCCATATCCACTTGTGGAACCCCAGCACCAACATTCTCGGCCTAAGCCTGACCTTGACTTCTTCTAACATTCGGTCGGGCATTTCCATTTATGGTGTGTTGCCTCCTCCTAGGTTAACTCTGCCTCTTCTTCTATCCATATCTGTATTCAAGCATCGTGAGATACAAAAGAATAGCTTAATAGAGATAGGAGAATAGAGATTTAGCGTATATTTATATAGAGCAAATACAAGTACGTTATTATAGCTTTACTCTATACCCCGATCCTAACTCTAACTCCTAAGCATTATGTTTTCAGAATTCATTTTTAGTTAAAGTATTTCATAAACCTGTGCTCTGATACCAAGTTGTAACATCACGTATCTAGAGGCTTAAAGCTAAGCACTATAGATGCTGCAGTCATCTATAGTATTAACTTCCGCCGAATATATACGGCTATGATAATGGTATCTATACTATCAAAAGCATTTGAATGAGAAACAAATCACAAATTTCAAAACAACATTTCCCATTACATTTCAAAACACATGTTCCGTATTCAAATTACACATCTCAAAACGTTTTCCAAGTAAAGATCAAAGATAATTATTACAAAATACGCCAAGAGCGACTTACGAAGATGCCCATTTCGCTGACTAGAGTCATAAGTAGCTTAATACATAGCAGAAATAAACACAAAACAATGAATTGCAACTCCTAAATAGCTATCCGTTAGCCTCTTGCTCGCCTCCAGTAGCTTTATTCGTCCTCCTTCTGAAAACCTGAAAAGCCTCAACTCTCGGCCTACTCAAATCAATTTTGAGCACCCGAGAGTTTAAGGGGAAAAAACATAAATATTGAGTCAAAGATAAAGCCTGGTGTGAATAATACTATACATCCCGGTTATCATCGTTAAGTGAGACCACGTCGCTTAGCGAAACGGGTTTCCCCTCACTAACATTCTTCCAAAACAAATCTTTTGCAAATCTTTTCCTGCAACCAAAACTGGTTAAATACTGTAAAGTATCATTATGTAAACATACATATCAGGTAATAAAAGAATAATATGTTCAAACAGTTTAGTTTTTGACTAACTGATAACATTTGGCTGACTCGGGTCTACCAGACAATATAAGCAAAATTTATCTAACATCTGTTAGACACTACACTTCTGGATGGTCTATCTTCAACTATCTGTTAGATACTTCTCTTCTGGACGATCTGTCCCTAACTTAACATCTCCCAGGGCCACTTGATCCTAATGGTTCTGCGGGCTCACCAACAACCTATCTTTATACAAACATATGTTCCTTCTGTGTGTAATCATAATTTTAGTCTTACCTATGACGAAGCCCTACACGTTGGAATTTTGCTCTAAACTAAATTAGCTGAGACCAATAGCTAATGTATAGGGCACGACCCTACACTAGTCCCCTATGGTATTCTAATATCTGAGTCATTTTACATAGGGATACCTTCCAACAATTTTCCCTGAAAACCTTTTCATCTAAAGTTGATTTAAAAACTTTTGAACCAAATTTAAACAAGGAGAACACTTATACTCCATGCTTTACTTAAAATCACCTTGCCATGTTATATATATATATATATATATATATATATATATATATGTATGTATGTATGTATGTATATTTATGTATGTATGTATGTATGTACACACACACACTTCAGTTAAACTTTGGTTGATGAAAACATTAACCTTTTGAAAGTTCCTTTAGAAAGCTTTAAATCCTTAGACATCACATCATAAAACACTTCAAAATATTACCTTTAGAAAACCTTGGAAAAACCTTCTGTATCAACCCTTTTGAAATCATCAGAAAACATTACCTTTCGACTCCTTCGAAACCCTTGGGGGACCACCCCTTCGAAACCATTTTTAAACTTTTCGAAAGAATTGAATCTTTAGAAACGCAAACCTTTCAAAAGCACTTGGGTTCAATTTAAAACATGTGGAAAAACACCTTTCGAAACCATTTAATCCTTCTCATTCGAAACCATTGGGTTACACTTCAACAGAATATAAAGGGTCTATAATACCATTTAAGTCGAAAGCCAACCTTTCGAAAGCATTGGAGAAATGGCTAATTTTAAAAGCTAAGTATACCTTTTTGAAGCATTGACTTCAAAAGGTAGAAAAGCGGCAGCAAGGGGTTTTTTTCCCCTTCGAAAGCATTATTTAAAACAAAGGAGCGCAACCCTTTTGAAACCTTTTCTTTAAAAACATTTGACATAGTCACAAGCCAACCATGTCGAAAGCTATCCCTTCGAAAGCAAAGCAGGCGCTATTTCAATTCAAAACAAAGGCATACTCCAACCACTTCGGAACCCAACGCTTCGAATATGTACCTTCCGCCTTTTTCCAATATGCTACATACCAAGTAACTTGATTTCATGCACATTGGTTTCGAAAGCATGGTGGCAAAAGGTCCTAGTCGGAACCTCTGATGCCGAAAGTGGTGGAACATACTAAAACATGTTATTTTTGTTTTTAAATTAAAAGAGAAGCACTTTTCAACTAACCTGCAATTTGTTAAATTTTCATTGGTTGCTAAATACCATTTTCAAAAGTGCTGGCAATATTTTCAGAAATAAACAATAATTTTATTTTACAAAATACCCCTTCTCCTTAATTAAATATATAAAACATTTAAGTCTCATACCTTAAACAATTTTATATATTTATCAAAACACTTGGGAAAATTTTATAAAAATTCCAGAAAATCCTAAAAGATAAGTTTTCTAACATATATGAATTTTAGACCCAAATAATTAAATATTAGCCGTAATTAATTTATAACCCAATAAATCATTTTCTTTACTAGAAAATTAATATAAAATATACGTTAATTCAGAAAATTATAAAAACAAAAATTTATCAATAAAATATTATTTTTGATCTAAATCTAATTTTGCAAGGCATTTAGATGTCAATTAATAGGGTTTTCATATCAAAACATATCATAAACGTCAATATAAACATGCAATCATCATCAACAATCGTATATATTATTTAAACATTCAAAAACATGGCATAAACTTGCAAGATAAATCGAATTTAACATTAAAACCGAAAACATACAGAAAAGCGAGATGTAGTCATTATTAGCCTTAGCTTGTGATTAAGGATATGAGATTTGATCTTGATTAATTGTTTTGATTCTTCCCTTGAATCCTGGCTTTATCTTCACTTGAGATAGCTAATGGTGGCCGGCCTTGGAAGTGTTTTTGTTTGAGAAAATATGAAATGAACATGTGTTTGGTTTCCTAAGGGTTTAGGGTATATGTTTAATCCGATTTTGCCCTTCTTTATTTCCTAACACTTAATCCTTTGGTTCATTGGCTATTCATTAACATGGCACGGCTACCCCTTAATTAATTCATAAATCTCAATCCTGCATTATTTTATTTAATTTTACTAACTAAATTTCCTAAATAATGTCACTAAAAATATGGGGTGTTACATCTTCCAACATCATAATATTTTATACCAACAAATGGTACGTAATCAAACGAACTAACCCAAATTTAGCAAGAGTGTTAGACGTTATGGTGATAACTATTTTCCAAGAATGTGTAGTACTAAAAATATAGTACATATATATATATATATATAGTAGGGTTTCTAAAGAATTCTTTCAAAAATAATATGTATGCCTCTCATATGTATATTTACCCTTGTTGATGGGTAACAGAAGACCGATCGAAACTTGGACCCATTCCAAAATTGGTCGTTGCTTGGTATAAAGAAAAATAAAGAGTTACTTATCTATATATTCAGAACTCACTTTGGAAGGATAAAATATAATAATAGAAATGGTGCCCATTTAATTTAAAATCAAAATGTCATAAAATCCATAATATAGAATCAAAAAAACAACCATCACATATCCGTAGTACAACACTTACAAAATATAACATTGATTTTCAATTGCTACATTAGAAAATAAAATGAATAGATAAACTGCCACTAGAATCCTTCTTGTCTCCGCCTACAACATCACCTTGTTCAATATGCTATTATATGATTTTTGTTTGATGATAATAAATATATATATATATATTCGTTTAAATGTATTTGTTAATGTACTGTTTTATTTTTCACGGGTTAAATAAATATTTGCTGAATAAAATTAAATAACACACAATTTGAATTCAAACAGAATTTTATTCAAACAAATATTTATTACAATTTTGAATAGTACAAATTCAAGCTCTCACTATACAACTTTGATTACAATATTCAATTACATCACAATCTCACTTTTACATCAGACCTCACTACATAATCACTCATTCACTCAACTCGTATTTTATCTTCAACTTTATTCCAAATTGAATCCAGCATCTGAGCAACCTGCAAATATAAATATTGACGCAGTAAAATTGAAAAGGAAATATTTTTGCAGTATAAAATAAAATGTGAATTTTGAAAATAATACTTGCCGCAGTTATTTGGGTTGTTCGTCATCATTTAACTTTGAATTCATCATACACGAATAGCTTATGATATACACAGTGTATCACTGCATATGCCATAAGGCCGTGCACACCGATATATATACACTCGATAAATTTATAGGGACATGTAAGCAGAGGTCAAACCCAAATTATCGGATTCAACTCAAGTGCAATAAAATAAATGTCACAACTCTCAACACAAGGTCAAATCCGAGCTTAACCTGGATTCAACTCGGGTGAAATTTCGAAAAATAAACAAAATGTAAAGGTCAAGTCACTGCAATCATGACTCAACTCAATGCAACAACCAAAGTCAAGGCAACATGAAGTCAGCAACTTCAAACTGCTCATATACACAAGTGAATGAAAATTCTGTACTCAATGCAAAGACCAGCTTACAAATACATGTCAGTTACGAAATGGCATCACACAATGAATACATGAAGCAACTTCAAACAATAAACTGGTCAAAGCAACCCAGACTCGTAGAAAATAGTGAATTCAACTGCAGCAAAAACAGAATTAACACAAAGGCTACAGGTGCGAAACCACAATCCAGTGCAATGTAACATGAACCAGACTCGAGCACGTATGAAGTTCAAGGTGAACTAGACCAATACAACAGAGGAACTAATATGCCAGAGAAAAGAAATTCACATTTGAACATAGCATTAACAATATGTCACAAAGGCCAAGACTAGTGAACTGCAAGTGGCGACTAGTGCACATAATCAATGCCGAAATCAAACCAACATAAATGACACAGTATACACAAGTGACACAACGGTGCACAGTGAAACAACTCAAGATTTCAATAACTACAACATGATGTGCAGATATACTTATATAACTAGTTGCAGTAATCAAGTTATAGCTCAAACCATAGAATACTACAAAGCCTTTAATAGTTACAACAAAATCAAGTTGAAGCCGTGAAGGAACATCGGTGCAAATCAATTACAACCAAACTGAATATTGTAGTGACAACATACATGAATGATGCAATGCAAACAGCAAATCGAAAATGCTCAGGGATGAACACAAACATGGCCAGAGCCGAAGTACATAGGGGCCACAAAATCAAAGCCATAATGATCAGTGAAGCCAGAAACTCACGAAATCAAAAAAATCTGACCAGAGTCAAAGGAAACGAAGATTAAAATCAAATGTAACAGTTTTAAACCAAAACCGTAGTGATCAAGTAATTTGACCAAGTCACGAATCAACACCGTGAGTATCAAGCAAATGAATTGAAGAAGTCAGAGAAATCATCAGCATCAAAGCGAAATCGAATGGTCGAGCAAAGCAATTGACAAGTTCAAGCAAATTTATACAAACGCAAATAAAGGAGATCGAACGCATAGATAACCCAGAATCATCATCGGCTAATAGGTATCGAGTTCAAGTACGAAAACACTAAAGCACAAAAGCATAAATTACATACCGAAGCAAAGATTGAACTCGATCAATGAAGCAGCCAAAGTGAGCAACGAGGAAAGGATCGAAGCTACTCGCGATTATCCACGATCAATCAACTCAAAGTCGGCTACTTCGAATTACAGAATAATCCTAATTTGGAACAAAGGGAACGAAGCCCTAAATTGCAAAGAAAGAACAAAGCCGCCACTAATAAAAAGGAACGGGCTAAAGAATATAAAAGGGGCCGGCTTTCTTTTTTAATAAGGACTTTTAAATTTTTTAATTAGGGTTATTTTATTTTAAATTGTTTTTAATTTGTAATTTCTTTTTAAACTATTTAAATTTCTAGTCGTGCGACTAGGGGACAAATTACGTGGCGTAGTTTGAGAATTCACAAATCAGTGGCTGAGTTGTGGCTGGGTTTTGAGCGTAGAGTTAGGTTAGTCAGTAGCGGGTATCGCGAGTTTATGTGTGTAAGCGTGTGACTACTTAATTTCTAGTAGAAACCTTGGGGGCAGCACGTAGGCAGGGTTTTGCCGAAGCTGTGTAAATTCTGTGTCGTTCTATTTCTGCATTTTTATTCTGCTATTATCTTTGCTGCTACTATTGTGTGATATGTGTTGAAATAATTCTATAAGCTTCCGCAATTAATTTTTATAATTAATTTTTATAATTAATAACATCACCCTATTCACCCCTCCTCTTGGGTGAAATCGATCCTACAAGTGGTATCAGAGCTAGGAATAAAAGCCGTTTTTGTTTTAAAATTTTGATTTTACAAAAACCAATTTTTGTTTTAAAAAATTGAATTTTTAAAATGGCTTCTTTTAATAATACTTTTGTTGAGGGTCGTTTCAATATTATTCCTTCTATTTTCGATGGAACGGATTTTTTGAATTGGAAATTGAAAATGGAATTTTATTTAAAATCTGTTAATATTAAATGTTAGAATATTATTGAAAATGGGTGTGATATAAATGACGAGAAAATTATCTCGATTAATGCTCTTGCTGTGCATATATTATATTCTCATATTAATCAAGATAATTTTAATTTCATCTCTCATTGTGAAAATGCACAGGAAATCTGGAATACTTTCGATTCACTATATGGTGCAAAAGTCAATAGCAATGAGAAATCCTCCACAACCAACTCAGTTAAAGAAATGTGCTTAACAGGATTTGTAAAAATCAGTTGTGATGAGGATGATGATGATGGAGCAGCTGAGCTGGCGTTAATAATGAAGAAATTCAAAAGGTGGAACCGTAAATACGGAAATCTAGCTCTAAATCAAAAATTAAAAAGCAGAATAATCAAAGCACTAGACAATTCGAAAGAACATGAGATCATTTGCAACAAACCTTGTGATATCAAGCCCGATTATCCCCGATTTCAGCGCGATTTTGAAAAGAAATCAAAAAGGAGAAATGCTACAGCCATGTGGAATACAAGTGATGAAGTTAATAAAAGTACTAGCAGTGAGAGTGAGAAAGAAGATATGTGCCTTCATGGAAATATAAATGATAGCGACGATGATGGGCCAAGCGAGGTATCAAAACTCACTCACTCTGAATTACTTATTTATTTCCATGAAGTAAATGGCTATTTTGAACGACTTAGGGAGAAATATGCTAAACTTGAATCACAAAAAGTTACTTTGATAGAATTAAATGAACAACTTGACCAATTAGTTAAAACCTATCAAAGTAGGATCCCCAAGTGTAATGAGTGTCCAACATTCGAAGAAGAAATTAAAAAATCAGAAATCAATATAAAATCACTTGAAAATGAAATTCTGGTTTTGAAAGAAAGTGAAAATACTAGGAGAGAAAATTCTATTAAAAAGTGCACACAATTGTTAAACAAAAATGAATCTCTCAAAACACAAGTCCAACAATTATCAGCGACTTTAGATAAATTTTTCAAAAGTGAAAAATCGTTGAATATGCTCTTAGGGAAACAAACTATTAATACAGTTAGACACGGACTTGGATATAATGAATCTAAAAATGTTAGACATGAGATTAATCGAGAAAATTTAATGTGCACAATTTGTAGAAAATTTGGACACAATCACAATAATTGTTGGTATAGACCCAAACATGTGAAAATTATACTGATTTGGGTTCCAAAAGGCACAAATATAAAATCTCTCAAAGCTAAACAAATTTGGGTGCTGAAGGAAACAATTATAAATAGTTTTGGGTCTCCACAAAGATATTTTTCAAAATATTCTGCCACTAACAATCATGGACCTATAAAAACAAATAGGTCACAAAAATCTTTGAACGTGTAGGTGTGGTGGCAGGCTAAGGAACAACAATAGTGCCACTTGGATTCTGGCTGTTCCAATGGCACACCGAGCGACAAAGTAAAGTTCCTTAGCCTAGTATAAAGGTGACAGAATCACAGCAAACAACAACGAAAAATATCGTAGAGGTAAAACAGGTAAAGGTATATTTATTTGAATGATATATTAAATGTGATAATGTGCACCATATTCTAAATTAAATCAGCCAATAATGAGATGATGAAATGATGATGGTTTTGATTCTGACTTATTCAAAATTGTTGCCAATCATATTCTTATGCCAAAAACACTATAAAAATCTCTTTGAATTACTTCATATATATTAGTTTGGATTAAAAATAGTGTTTTGTTGGATGATAATACATTTGGTTATAATACGGTTAACTCTATATTCACGGTTTTTGATTATATACTCGGCTTCATTTCAAATTCAAGAGAATGTCATTTGAAAAGCTGTTAAAATTAATTTTGAGATATTTTGTTGCATACTTCATGGTCTGGTCTATCAAATTCAATTAATGATAATTTTGAGCGAAAGAGAAACTCAGATGCAGATTACACTGGTAATCTACTTGATAGAAAAATTAGTAGTTGAACGTGATTTTTGTTGAGACATTTAGCAACTGCATCGTTTTTCAAAGAAAATATCTGCATATTTTTCAATTCAAATAATTTCAAATAGTAGAAATTTTTTCTCATATAAACCCCTCGAGAAAATCATTTTTGACCATATTTTCAGATCAGTCATTTTGAAAAATTGATTTCATAATTATTTTTGAATTTGATTTTAAATGACTATTTTGACTATCTGACTCCCTAATAATTATCGAGAAGATGAATAGTGATTGAAAAAGTGATGAAAGTTGATATTTATCATATATTATGACTCGAGACGATATAATTAGTAAATTTCTTTAGAAATTTAAACAAGATTTATAAAACTTTTGTTGGTAAAAATTCCATGATCGTCTCTATTTCTATCATATTTCTAACGACCATCACTCATCAAAATTCTATATAGCTTGTCCATATATGGTACTTTAAACAGGAATCATTCATTTTTCATTTTACTTTTTTTTAAAAATAATAATAGAAAAAATTTATATAGTAAAAAATAAATAAATAAATAAATAAATAAATACCAAAGTATTCACTCTCATTTAAAAGTCCTCACGGTTATGCATGGGTGAACTACTTGGAATTTGTTATGTGCTTCCATACTCATTTAAAAGTCCTCATGGTTATGCATGTATGGAACGCATATCAAAAGTTGATTTTTAAAATAAACAAGTTGATTCTAATCCCATTTAAAACTCCTCACGGTTATGCGTGGTTAGAAGATACTTGAATTCATTTTATTTAAATAAAATTGGAATACTACTAATCTCATTTAAAAGTCCTAACGGTTATGCATGGTTAGTAGATATTCAAATTCCTGATATAAATATACCACAAATAGACAAAACTGTATGGTTTTATATGATGACATCATTCCCGTCATTCTAAAAGTGGAATATGCGCCTAACAAAATATTTATGATTTTTGTTTGATTTTTTATTGAAATTTAATATTTATATTCAATTGAGTTTTAATGTTGGATTAATATCGATCACTTTATCTCTATTTTCTCTAACACTATTATACGTTTGTTGATAACAAAAGGGGGAGAGAAAAGTTAAGATTTTGTCAAATAAAATCAAGCAAAGGTCAAATAATTTTCCATTTGCATCTAGGCTCATTTGCATATTTTTATTTTTATGCATATATGTAGGGGGAGCTTTGTGTAGAGAGGCAGCATTTAAATAGGGGGAGCAATTAGAGCATATCCATGATCAAATACATTTAACATATTCAAAATCTTAAATATACGTTTGTTATTATTAAAAGGGGAAGATTGTTGAATATGCTATTATATGATTTTTGTTTGATGATAATAAACATATATATATATATTCGTTTAAATGTATTTGTTAATGTAATGTTTTATTTTTCACAAGTTAAATAAATATTTGCTGAATAAAATTAAATAACACGCTATTTGAATTCAAACAGAAATTTTATTCAAACAAATATTTATTATAATTTTGAATAGTACAAATTCAATCTCTCACTATACAACTTTAATTACAATATTCAATTACATCACAATCTCACTTTTACATCAGACCTCACTACATAATCACTCATTCACTCAACTAGTATTTTATCTTCAACTTTATTCCAAATTGAATCCAGCATTTGATCAATCTGCAAATATAAATATTGACGCAGTAAAATTGAAAATGAAATATTTTTGCAGTATAAAATAAAATGTGAATTTTGAAAATAATATTTTCCTCAGTTATTTGGGTTGTTCGTCATCATTTAAATTTGAATTCATCATACATGAACAGCTTGTGACATACACAGTTTATCACTGTATATGCCATAAGGCCATGCACACCGATATATATACACTTGATAAATTTACAGGGACAGGTAAGCACAGCTTAAACCCAAATTATCGGATCCAACTCAAGTGCAATAAAATAAATGTCACAACTCTCAGCACAAGGTCAAATCCGAGCTTAACCTGGATTCAACTAAGGTGAAATTTCGAAAATAAACAAAATGCAAAGGTCAAGCCACTGCAATCACGACTCAACTCAATGCAACAACCAAAGTCAAGGCAACATGAAGTCAACAGCTTCAAACTGCTCATATACACAAGTGAATGAAAATTCTGTACTCAATGCAAAGACCAGCTTATAAATACAAGTTAGTTACAAAATGGCATCACACAATGAATACATGAAGCAACTTCAAACAATAAACTGGTCAAAGCAACCCAGACTCGTAGCAAATAGTGAATTCAACTACAATAAAAACAGAATCAACACAAAGGCTACAGGAGCGAAACCACAATCCAGTGCAATGTAACATGAACCAGACTCGAGCACGTATGAAGTTCAAGGTGAACTAGACAAATACAAACGAGGGACTGATATGCCAGAGAAAAGAAGTTCACATTTGAACATAGCATCAACAATATGTCACAAAGGCCAAGACTAGTGAACTGCAAGTGCCGACTAGTGCACATAATCAATGCCGAAATCAAACCAACATAAATGACGCAATATACACAAGTGACACAACAGTGCACAGTGACACAACTCCAGATTTCAATAACTACAACATGATGTGCAGATATACTTACATAACTAGTTGCAGTAATCAAGTTATGGTTCAAACCATAGAATACTACAAAACCTTTAATAGTTATAACAAAATCAAGTTGAAGCCGTGAAGGAACAACAGTGCAAATCAATTACAACCAAACTGAATATTGCAGTGACAACATACATGAATGATGCAATGCAAACAGCAGATCGAAAATGCTCAGGGATGAACACAAAGATGGCAGAGCCGAAGTACATAGGAGACACAAAATCAAAGCCATAATGATCGGTGAAGCCATAAATTCACGAAATCAAAAAATCTGACCGGAGTCAAAGGAAACGAAGATTAAAATCAAATGTAACAGTTTCAAACCAAAACCGTAGTGATCAAGTAACTTGACCAAGTCACGAATCAACACTGTGACTATCAAGCAAATGAATTGAAGAAGTCGAAGAAATCATCAGCATCAAAGCGAAATCGAAAGCCGAGCAAAGTAATTGACAAATTCAAACAAATTTATACGAATGCAAATAAAGGAGATCGAACGCATATATAACCCAGAATCATCATCGGCTATTAGGTATCGAGTTCAAGTACGAAAAGACTAAAGCACAAAAGCATAAATTACATACCGAAGCAAAGATAGAACTCGATCAATGAAGCAGCCAAAATGAAAAACGTGGAAACGAACGAAGCTACTCTTGATTATCCACGATCAATCAACTCAAAGTCAGGTACTTCGAATTACAGAATAATCCTAATTTAGAACAAAGGGAACGAAGCCCTAAATTGCAAAGAAAGAACAAAGCCGCCACTAACAAAAAGGAACAGGCAAAAGAATAAAAAAGGGGCCGGTTTTCATTTTTAATAAGGGCTTTTAATTTTTTAATTAGGATTATTTTATTTTAATTGTTTTTAATTTGTAATTTCTTTTTAAACCGTTTAAATTTTTAGTCATGTGACTAGGGGACAAACTACGTGGCGTAGTTTGTGAATTCACAACTCAGTGGCTGAGTTGTGGCAGGGTTTTGAGCGTAGAGTCAGGTTAGTCAGTAGCGGGTGTCGCGAGTTTACGTGTGTAAGCGTGTGACTACTAAATTTCTAGTAGAAACCTTGGAGGCAGCACGTAGGAAGGGTTTTGCCGAAACTGGGTAAATTCTTTGTCGATCTATTTCTGCATTTTTATTCTGCTATTATCTGTGCTGCTACTATTCTGTGATCTGTGTTGAAATAATTCTATAAGCTTTCACAATTAATTTTAACAATTAATTTTTATAATTAATAACATCACCCTATTCACCCTCCCTCTAGGGTGAAATCGATCCTACACACCTTTTCTAACCTGTGTTGTAATAAGGTGTGACTGTGTCCGATTAATAAAAATTTAAAACTTACTATAATAGTACCTGGGCAGTATAATTTAAATAGGAATATGTCTTTTGTATATTAGCTTTATTCTAAGTCTTTCCAACTTTGAGCCCTAAGGCTTTCCCAACTCTAAGTCCATAACTATCACTCTTACGACCTAATAACCCATATCTATTGTTAGTAAAGTCCTATCAATGTAACAGATAGTACCCAAGCAACTTAACACCTTTTTAATGGGAATTTGATAGACTCTGACCATTTAATAACTTATTTAGGACAGGTCCTTTGTCATATAATACATATCCAAAGGTGGACTCCTCACTGGTACTTATCTAACTGACGTTGCATGGAATCTTTTCGATCGCTTAATACTTCATATTGAATAAAATACATTTCAAGATAACCACTACCTCCTTAATCTCAACCATTTACTAGTTCCTACACAGGGAAGAGGCAAACCCTTATAGAGCCACTAAATACCTTCAATCCCTAAAGTAAATCCTTCGTATTATGACATGTGCCCCAAAGTGATGTCTCACATTAATCTGGTTATTCGTAGGTACTAATAGCCATATTAGCTGGGCTGATTTACCCCATAGAATTTTGGACTAATCTCGCGTCATCTGTAATTACTTATTATAGGCGATGTCTCACATTTGCTCTTAAGTCACACTGCTGGTAGCCACATTAGCCAGGCAGATTTCTATGTGTTTTCGACTGACCTCACATTCCTATAACTTAATCGTAATTTATAGCACTCTCTTAACATATTATCACACATCTCACCGTATCTATAGCTAAGACCATATAAGAAAACTTCTTATTTCACCTCTATAGTTACCCGCTTTCCTAAGGTGGAGTACAATAATAATTAATAACCAATTAACTATGTCATTAATATGTTATAATCTTATGTGTGTGTGTGTGTGTATGTATGTATGTATGTATGTATGTATGTATGTATGTATGTATGTATGTATGTATGTATGTATATGCACGCACGCACACACAAACACATAGAAACACACGCACACACGCACTTAGTAGAATTCTTAGCATGCGAAGTTTATGCCCTAAATTAACGTTTAAATGTCAATCTTCAAAATTACACAAGTTTCATTTCCATATTAGTACATATACCATAAATCCAATATCCAAAATCAACTTAATAAACTTGAAAAAAGCTGAATCCGGATCCACTTATTTTACATTAAAACAATGGAATAAATCAATAATTAAAACTTACAATTTACATACTTTTACGTTCCATTCAATTTCTTTTGATATGAAATTAGACGAAGGGAATTTCTATCCAAATTGTGGAAATAGACGGTGTAAGAATTCGTACCTTACACAACATTTCCTAGTCAAAACCTTAATCAGATCTAAAGAGAAAGATAAGGCATGGAATAGAAGATAAAACATTGAAAATGCAAAATATACAAAAATTCCGTTATTTTAATATATATAAACAGTTGATATTATAACCTAAGAATTGGCATTTTGCTTTGGGGAAAATTTAGGGTTTTAATGCGATGTTTTCATAAACCATAATCCCCCACGGCATAATTAATTCCAAACTACACTGTTCAATTACTAAAATAGAAACACCAAGATTTTTAGTCACAACAGGCCCTTAGCTTTTCCTCCTTTCGGATTTATCATGCCTTCAATAATCTCCTTCAGATCTCCCCTTTTAGATATAAGCAAAAGGGATTTGTGTGTGTATATATTGGATTTAGAAATTAAGTGATTGGAGGGGAATAGAATCAGAAATAAAATAATAAACATCAAGAATCTATCACCTTAAATCCTACATAAGTTTGAACCTTTAAAGAGAGAGATTGACAGAACTTCGCTAGGTCCCTCAAAATAATGTGTGAAGAAAAAAAGGGCTAGGTTCTTATTTATAGTGGTTGGAATGCACCAGAACCATCGGATTTCAGTCGGTTTAAAATAATAAAATCCAAAATGTTCATTGTGCAAATGAAATCCTAGCCGTCACTTGCGGCACCGATAACCGCCCTGCTATACTGGTCAATCACTAGCGATCGATCAGCCCACGGTAGGGGGTCGACCAGTTCATTTATTTCAGAGAACAATTTTAATTGCCCTTGATTTATTTATTTCATTCCTTTATTACTCCTTTAACATTACTGTTAATTTGCATGATTGCACCACCCCAAAGTCTAATTACTATTACTTTTTGAACTCAAATTTGCGAATTATTTAATAATTTGAATCTGAGTTTTATTTAAATTATTTTTAATCTGAAAACGTTCGTGACTTTTCCATTTGAGCTTCGTTTCAACATATCATGCATGGAAATTGATCAGAAAATTGTCTCGAATGCAACAGCATAACTATCATGGTCAAATTGTGAATTTTGCAAAATTTCATCTTTAGCCTTTATCTTTTTTAATTTATCTTATTTTATTTATTTCTTATCAATTTTTGCAGTGGGTTACGCTATGTTATGACATTAATTGTTTCTTCATATTATATGTTGCAAAAACATTTGACACAATTAATTATCATTCGGAGAGGAACCCGAGTTCTTTATTTGCATACATCCATTGTCCATCCTTTGTATGAAGAAGTATATATGATGTAGGGCAAGAGTAAACTGAAAAGGTTTTTTATTCATCAGCTAAGCAATACCTTTGAATTCGCAGTCATCTAAATCCCAATAGTATGACATATCCTTGTTATTACATGTTGAGTTTCGCGAATCATATTCTTTGCAATTGTTACAGTAGAAATTGTATGTGGACATTGCCGTATTGACTTAAGTAGAGAAACTATAGGGCTTAACCCGGGAGAGATGTTGATCCTCTACTTCGACTAAACATGAGTTGGGGGGTAATTCCAATCATCCTTATTGAGCCATATTCTATCTTCTAGACACACACCAGGTCATTGCTTTTGATCATAGGGTTATAAAGCCAGCTTACTTAGCTAAGTGTGAATGAAAAGATGAGAAAGCAAAAATATATAAAGGTAACTTATGTCCGCATAATAAAGTTATGTGGACGTAAAGTTATATGTCAGTTAGAAGACTATGGTTCTAGTTACCATAATAGAGTTAAATTGGTATGAAACTCCCTATAACGTGGCCAAAGAATAAATAATTCGTATAAAGTTTAAAAGAAATTCCATAGGTTTTCTTTTTTTATTAAAAAAACATGATAATATATAATTCGATGTAAACAGCTTTGTTCCACAAATTAAAAGGAACTAGAAAAAAATTGAGAAAATACTATAGTGGAAGGACTACTTGGTGTCAAAGAAATTAATTCACATTATATATTGAGATGAATATAAAACTTTCCATGAACTTGCAAACAGGGAACACGTAAAGAAAAAGATGCTTCGGTTATTTGCATATGCGTCTTGAGCACAAAAATTATAAAACAAAGGGAAAGAAAACTGCGATGGAATTAGCTGTGGCTCAATTATACTAGAGAAAAAGCCAGTTTGCCTAATTTTTATTGAATATAGAGATCTAAAGGAAAAATATGTAGTCAAATTTTAGTTATGAGCATGATATGCCATGGCTTTCATACTTGTAAACATACTGAATTTTTATTTTGAATTAAACTTTAAGTTTATGTTAGGTAAAATTATCACATGGAACGACTTTTAAACATCCTTTCCATGCTATAAAATTGCACAGAGGACCACCCGAATGACACATACCATCAACACCCTTTGATTATTTTCAATTTTTTTTATATTTTGTTTCTACACTGCAACCACTACAAGAAATTTTATTTTGGTGGCGCACAAATAACGCTAAAAAAACTTGTGGCAACGTTTTGACAAACGTCGTTATAAAGCCTGCAACTAAAAATACATGTTTTTTAGTTGCCTTTACATAAAGCCACTATAAATATCTTTATTTTAGCGTATCAAAAACGCTGCTAATTAAAATTTCTTGCAGCATTGCTTGAACGCCATTAAAAATCGATGTTTTATCGCAAACTATTTTGGTAGCGTCTTCTAAATGCTATAATTCAGGGCGCAACTAATAGCCAAATCCTACAGACACCTTTATTAAGTGCTACCATATTAATTTTGTGTGCTGTTTCTCCACCTGTACATTTTTTTGTAGCGTTTTTTGGTTGCCCCATATGTTTCAGTTTTGCCACTTGATACAAGCATTTTTATTATGCTGCCATATCTTTTGCATTTTTCCATGTTTTCACTCTGCAGTGTTTTCTAAACGCTGCTACCTCCAATTAAATTTGTTCATACCTTATATTATAATATATACAAAATCACATACACGGTTTAACATAAACACATTCAACAACCACACAATACATAAGCACACACATTCAAACATAAACACACTCAAAGAACCATAAAATACATAAGCAACTGCACTAACATAAACACAACTAGTTCATAACCAAACAGTAGTTTCAAAACAAGAAGTTAAGTGGACATATAGTTACACAACCGAACTACCATAAACAGCGCTGCAGCTAAAGTACCATAGACAGTTGAGCTAAGCTAGTACAATAAACAACCGAACTACCTAATAAACAACTAGTGTTGTTGCTGCTCATTTCTTCAGAAACGCTGATATACCTTAGACAAGTAATAACCAACAATTAGATTAAAGTTATAATCAATATTGAAACTTTATCCAAATGTGATATTGCAAAGGGGATTTTAGGCTCAAGGAGAAATTTGCAGAAAAATTTAGTTCCAGGGACAAGAAGTTTGTTTTTTAGGCTGAATGACACCTTTTAGTGTAAATCATAGAATGATAGTTGTAACAATCATTTTCTGTTTATATTAACAAACGTCCTTCAGACTAAAAAGCAAACTTATTGTTCCCGAGACTAAAAATTTTCGCAACTTCTTCCCTGCGCCTATTTTTCTGTATTGCAAATGTGTCATGTGATATTGCAAAAGTGATACCTAAAGCTTCATCCAAAATATCAGCAGTAAGTCATCATCTGCATAACACAACCAAAATATAATAGGTCAATATAGATGGCATGCATTCAGTGGTAAAAATCATATGAAGGGCATGCCAGATAGTAACCATAAGAATATTATATGAGGGGTTAAAATATGAAAACGACCATATAATAGTTCATATGCTCGTCTACAAATAGTACTCTAATATTTTAAGGTCAAGCTTAAATTATGGACCAGTGGTATCAATTATCATCTTTGCATTTTTCACATGCTCGTCGTTTTCTACTCGAACATATAGAACTGAAATGCATATTAAAATTAGTACCTATTGTACACATAATCTTGAGCTATAAATTTGGTGTAGTTTTGATATCAATTAAGCTTGGAATTAAGTACATTATGATGAAAGTGCATAAATTAACTGAGAATTAGTCACAGATAACTAGGGTATTTGTAATTATTTCTGACTTAAATCCGTCGTATATAGAGCTTGCTATGCCAAAAAACAATAATTTATATAGCTTAATTACTGTGCATCTTATCACATCTCCAGGAATTCACAAATGCGCACACACTTTAGAGTTCAGACTAATAGTATTCTCTAGTATTTCAGACTGCACTAAGTAAGTGGGAAGTCATATATTGCTTGACTATGGTAATCGAGAAAATGGTTTTCAGAAAGTTCAAAATTTTAAATTTTAGGCTATACATAATAAAAAATGTTGTTATAATCGAATAATATTATGTCAAATTGTACATGAAAAACTAAAATTCAGGAGGAAGCACACATCAAATTATCAACGCATCCCTCGTTTTACACTATTCCATGCTTTTTGACTAAATAAACTTTGGGAATGCTAAGCCAGTTCGTACATACTGTACCAAATTGAAGTTCACATCCTATAGAATAATATGATACCAATTAATCTGCAATGCGTCGATGTTGTAGTGTGTTTTCAGTTCGTAACACTTTGGTAACAAAGAAATAACTAGCATTGCACATACAGAATGCGTCAGCTCCCCACCACTCAAGGCTCCATTACCTTACTAGGTGAAATGCTCATAACTGTAACTTTCAAACCTAACTTAGCTGCAACATGACTCGAACATACATAAATCCTCTCCGAGCTCTTCTACAACCTAAAACAATCACCATCAACACCCTCACCGCTGTTGACAACCATCATTCCACCACAAACATATACAGCAAAATACTTCCTCTTCCTCGACTCACAAAAAACATCAAATTGCTCTTCATCACCTCCTCCATCCATACTTTTGTATCATCACAGACCTAACACCTTTCTGCCATCAATGCAATCGCAACCTAATAGCCACTTCCACAACTCGCGACCTTACCTATCTTGCCTTCCTTCAAACCACAACCCTCATACACTCCACTTAGTAACCAATTACCAAAAAAAACTTCGACTGTCACCAACTTCTACAACTCTAAACCAAACCTCTGAATTTCAATATATGCTTTTACATAGTACCAATTCATTATCTTAAGTGCATTTCTATTTCTGACCCGTCATATAAACTTTTTATGTTTCTTTGGCTAATTTGTACCACGATTTTCCACTTATTTTTCATATCCAGATGTTTAAGGAACAAATGACGTCCAACGGGATAACTTCATACAATTTCTAAGCTAATCACGGCCGATTATAAGGTAAGTATACATTATGCACTCTATACCTGTACCATTAACTACATATATAAGATGTAATCATATGTTAATTAAATTTTACAGCATTATGTTATTTTTAGTCAACATTTCAATGTATTCCCGCACTTAAAAGAATTTTTTTCTATTAAAATTATGTTTCCAAACATTGCATACATATATTGTCGGAAAATCATTTACTCTGATACAGTATGGTCTAAGTTCACACCCCTCTCATTTTTGAACATTCAATTTAATGACTCCATAATATTTTAAAGCAATATTATGACATAAACTGATCAGAAGAAAAATAATTCAATTATATACAGCATTGCATACCTTTCAATGTGTTTCCTTAATCACTTTCCCAATTAGCCAGGCTATGGGAACGCCAAAGGCATCCTCCACGTACGTCAACTCTGATATGGGTCTCCATAGCTCTGCATTCCGAACTCTTACTGTTTCAACCTAAACCTTAACAGCATCACATCCCAATGGACAATAATGAACCGTCGTTATTGGATCGGTTGAAGTGATGGTTCCTTCGGTCACTACTTCATTGGTTCTACCCACATCGATTAGCTTGCATTTATCATCTTTTACCAACTTTGCAATTGGCTGGAAAAAGGAGAGATTATTATGCAGTATACACACACACACACATAAATACTGAATATATATTTGCGATATTTATATGCATACACATAAATACTGAACAAAAATACATCGACACATAATAACCATAATTATATTCATCATAAATGATAAAATGAAGAACCCGACTGCATTCCATCATTCATCACGTATACTTAAGTTTGAAACCAACAACAAACAGGAACCACTTATATGATAATTCGTGTTGCCAATTTTGAAAAAGATTGGGAACGAGGTCGGAATCGTAAATTATATTGAATATCATCAAAAGTTATATATTTTAACATTATAATTCGGTAATACATATTTCATGAGCAAGTATTATATAGATTAGCACTTAATAGGCAAGCAAATTCTTTTTGTTGCAAAATAAATGTTAATTTTGGACGGAATGCACTTGTACAGGGACAAATGCAATGAAGAAACACAATTTGAACAAACTAGATATTTCAAGCTGCCTACGGCAACAACAATTTGGATACTTAACAATTTTTTGTAAGAATGATACCAAACTACAGTTGATTAAAATTACTGGGAGTTTGCTGTTACTGCAAAATATGTATGGACACATCCTTTATTTTTATCTCAAAAATACCAAATGTTATTATGCATTTTTGTAAGTATGTGTTAACATAGGTTGCTTGTATTATTAATTAGTTGTTGCATCCATATAGCTCTACTTGTCCGTCACTAAGGTCCATATTGCAAAAACAACCGCTACTAAGGACTACTTGATAATATCATTTTATTTCTTTTTGTATTAAAAATTGTTCTCCTAGCCATGTTAAACGATTTATTTATGAACTAAGCAAGAAAAGTTTTCATGAGTGAAAGTAAATCTTGGCATTGAAGTTTATGAAACAGAAATGGTGTACAATTCCAAACTATGAATGAATATAAGGTAATGCATATTTGTATTTCTTATTTCCTTTAACATAAATGGCAGACAAACTGCTTTCATTATTAAGTAGTACCGTATCATTTCTATCAAATTTTACTGTTTGTAGAACCAGAAAAACACATATTTCCAACCAGTAATAGATTGTTCATTCGGTTTCGTTAACTAATAAATCACAATGCAACCAATCACAAAATAACCGAGCTACCCTTGTAGTAATCACGTTAGTAATCATAAAATAAATGAGATACCCTTGCAGTAATCACAATGCAAACAATCATAAAATTTCTTTAACATGGTAGTAAAAATTCTATTTTTTGCTGAAAATATCAAAACAATAAGTTGTACAATTACATTCTAAGATATAATCGCAAACAATCACAAAATAACTTGCAATATAATCTATAATAACTTGCAGTATCAATAGATTAGTAAACCTAATGAACAATCACAAACAATCACAAACTATTTTATGCACGGCTTTAATCACAGTCAGAAAATCAATTTATAACAATCAACCTAAATACACCTATTTAGGGCACCGTGAGGAAAAAATCATGCTGGAGAGCTACCGCGATGATGTGGAAAGGAGTAGATGCGACGATGAAAATAAACGACGATGTGGAGATGAATGATGTGGAGAGGAATGGTTGAATCAAAAAGCGATTTGGGAAATTATTTTTACGCGATTAGGGAAATTTTGTTCCTTAGGTTTAGAAAATTTATAAGTGTGAGATAATTTAACGATGTGTAATGTACTGGTTACGTTTATTAGATTCAGACGGAAAGATTTTGGTAAGGCACGAAAGGTAAAATAATTTTTGCTGCGTTTTGACTATAGGGTGAAATGTTTTTAGTTGCATTCACAAATACATGCCACCAATTTATGCATCCAAAGGCTAGTTTTCTTGTAGTGAACGATATAGGATTTAGGTAACGTTAGAAAAAATAAGATTTTTTTAATGCAAATATTTATAGTTTAAACTATAAATATTTGTAGTTTTATGGAAAAAATGAAAAAATTTAGTTTATTTTATCTCAGAAATAACAGCAACGGATCAAAATTATGAAAATAAAAACAAAAACAATAAATCTGAAATTGAGGTAAGGGTGTTTGATGAAATTAGTATGCAAAGAATGAGCGGCTCTCTTAGCCAGTTTGAAAAGACCTATTTTGGTTAAGAAGCCGAAACTTAGTTTGATTATGACTAGATAATATATTTCTTTGAGCGCAAAGAATACCAGGTTTTGATCTCTGCATTAAAAAAAAATAACATACAATGGCACTACAAGGAGGAACAGAATTTCCGACGGCCAGAAACCGTCGGCGGCCGTCGGAAGCCGTCGGTCGCCGTCGGAAGCCGTCGGTCGCCGTCGGAAAAAGCCGTCGGAAAAGACTGCGTCGGGGAGCAGTACTTCCGACGGCTTCCGACGGACGGCGCCGTATATTATTCCGACGAACTTCGATGGTTTCCGACGGACTCCGACGGATTCCGGCGTACGCCGGAATCCGTCGGAATCCGTCGGAAATAACGAGTTACAGACCGACTCAAAGCGCCGGAAGCCGTCGGAAATTTTGACCTATAAGCCGTCGGGAGCCGTCGGAAATCAGCAATTTTTTTTTTTAATATTCGCTGCAAATATAGCCTTCCAACCACATTTCTCTTCCAAATACTCTGATATCAATATTTCACAACCCAATATACAATAATCCAATCGAAGATCCAAACCTAAACTACAACATATTTAACAAACGCACAAATAAATAAAAATAGAATCAAAATAAGATAAAAAAACATACATATCCATTCCAACATTAACAATAACTGTTCCACCATATTGTTAATACATAAATTTATCAATATTCTCATGCATATGTCCTAATAAAACTAGAAAACCAAGTATATCATACATAATTATACAAATCAATAAATACCCGCACCGTCTATCAAATCATTCTATACAAACAAAACATACCTGAACAACGAACAAGCAAGCAATGAGTCAATCTCCTCCAGATCCAGAGCCAGCCGAGGAAGGGAAGCGGCCACCAAACTGCTGCATGTACTCTAACAACTGTGCGGTCTGCAATGCCTGTTGGCGGTTCTGCTCCTCCAATTGGGACACTCTAGTCTGCAATTCTTCTATACTTGCTACATCGCTCTGTGGTCTGCTCCGCCGTCCCCTACTATGACTACTGGACTGCAATAATTGAAAAATAAATAAAATCCAAGTTTATTGTTTTGAAAAGGTAAAAATATCATATTTTAAGTATTTTAATAAAAACTAAATTATTTACCGCTAAATTGCCAAATCCGTATCGTCGACCATGCTCAGCTGGAGTCATAACGGACTCAAAAATAACGTCATCCTCATTGGTCGTCAGCTGTTCTCGACCTGTATCAGCAAGGAGTTTCTACCGCTGCTCCATAAGTGTAACGACCCAGAATTTTTATAAATTTAAATTTGAATATTTAATTAATTTTAAATATTTATAAGTGAATTTATAAGTCGAATAAATTTTTATTTGAATTTTTGGATTTAATTAGATAATTAAATCAATAATTTAATATGTTAAATTATGGATATAATTAAAAATTGAGTTAAAAATGATTGAAAATAATTTGGAAAATTTTATTTAATCATACTGGAGTTATAGAAATATTTTAGAACTTTTAAAATCGAATTAAAAGTTAATCTGTGAAAATTGAATATTTTAATATTTAATAATCGACTGTAAAATAGCCAATTTTTGAACAGTCTCAGAATTGAACGAAACCAGATCCATTGGATCCGTAATAGTTAGTTATTACCGGATTTCAATTTTCGTGTCAATCGGAGTTATCGTTTGATCGTGGCAGCTCGAAACGCATCGAATTATTTTTAATTTAAATTTGGCGAGTCAAAATAGCCATTTTTCAAAAAGTCTCAGATTTCGACGAAACCAGTTTCATCGGATCCGTAATGTGATATTATTGTAATGTTTCAAATTTCAAGTCAATTGGATTTACCGTTTGTCCGGTACAAATTAAAACGCCTAGAAATCGACTTAAATCGGTTTAATTCAAATTGAGCGTTTACAGCCATAACTCGCACATACTTCCGAATTAGCTTCCGAAACCTGTTCCATTGTGTCCGGAACGCGGGGTAAACCTTAGAAACGCTGGTTACGGCGCGTAAATCAGAGTTCGGAATTCCCGGGATGAATAGTGTTTACGCTTGCTTTTTCTATAAAAGGAGACACACACCCTTCATTTAATAAAAAAAAAAATAGAAACATTAAACCCTAGCCGGCCCTAGAAACATGAATGGCCAGAAAAGGTCCTCTTTCTCTTCAAATTATCTTCTAATCCATGCATTGTTTCAAGAAAGTTTCAACTAGAATGTTGTAGAGGGGAGTGAGAGCTACAAGTTGAACGGCTATGATCTAAAATGAAGCATCGTAGTGGGAGATAGGGGGGTTTAAAGGGGCCGACCTGCGCACGCATTCCCATGTGAAGGGGGGGGCCGAGCTTGCTACAGTTTGGGCCGAAGGTGGGGGTCGTGTAGGGGCTTCGTTTGGCGCGTCTTGATCGAAGTATCGTCGTATATGGATGAAGCAATAATTAACCCTAGTATTGATAATGGGTTCAAGGCTTGCGTTTGCCTGGAGGTAGTTGCGTGAACGTGAAAGAGGGGAAGAAAGGGGGAACGGCTATGATGGCTTTGCAGTGAAATCCAGTGGCTCTAGTTTGTGTAGGTTAAAAATTAATTTAGTTATGTTGTAATTGTTATATTAAAATCGTGTGTGAACTTGTAAAAATCATAACTTTTTCATACGAGGTCGAAACTGCGCGAAACTAGTTGCGTTGGAATCGTATGGACGAGCACTACGCGATGGAGTTGGTTTGGAGTCGTTTGGAGTTAGTGAGAATTTTGGGTAAAATTAAACGCGCGTTTAATTTTATTCGAAATAAAAGCTAAAACGGAAATTAAAACCAAGGTGAGAATTTCTCACTCAATCGAATAGATTTCGATTTTATTTTAAATAGTTAGATTTAAAATATTTGAATGCATGTTTGAATGGTGATTGTTATGTATTGATTGTTAAAATAGACATTATACGCCGTTAGTAAGCGGATGTTATTTATTAAAAACATATACCGCGAATATTTCATAAACAGTGAAATTGGTATTATATATAATATCAATATATATATATTGGCATATGTATATATTGCAGTTATTGATTTCCCGCATTTTTTGTTTAGCGGATGAGACCCTATTACGCCGTTATTAAGCGGATAATATTTAATAAAAACATGTACCGCGATAATTTCGTACTGGAGCGAAATTGGTATTGTGCTAATGTTTTTGGATGCAGGAAAACAGGTTGGAGGGATCCAACTGGATTCCTCAACAGTTTTTATTTGATTTCAGATATTTTGATATTTGATGGATTATCATATCGATATATGATATCGTTGTTAGTCGTGATTGACTATTTGGTGTGTAGCATCATTGGACCCAGATTTTGGGATTTTAAAATGGTTTTAAAGTGATTTTTGAAAATATACTATATTTTTGGAATTGATCCATTATAAATAAATAAACGTTATAATTTTTAAAGTTATAAAATTATGGTTTTTGTGAAATATAGTTAAAAGCTGGTTTTTGAGAAATATGAACCAATGATTTTATAAAATAGTTTAAACTGGATTTTTGAGTTTATTATTAAAAGTTTGAATATAAGATTTATAAAATTTGATTATTTTATAAATCAAGAGAACGGTGAAATTTTAAAGGAATTTAAAGACGTTTAAAAGAATAATATAAATTAATTTATATTAAGAGATTTATAAATGGATATTTATAAATTGAATTATGGACATTATAAAACGAGTTTTTATAAGTGTTTGAATGTAGTGAGAATGAATTTCCTAAATGAATGAAATTTATGAAATTATAAACTGTGAAGTTATAAATGAAATTTTATAAGCAATAGGTTTATAAAATTTATAAAGTTATCGAAAGAATGAATTTTGGATAAATAAACAATCTTATAAGTTAAGATTAATAATTTGGGAAGTTAAATGAACGATTTTGTAAAATAATCGTTTTATAAGTAATTAACTTATAATATGAACTTGTAGTTTATAATTGAGTTATAAACTGGAATAGGTTAATAAAGGAATTTATAAAAAGGAAGTTTTTATAAATAAATAGAAACGGAATTTATAAACGTTGTTTTATAAATTCGCAAACGACTTATTTTGATAAGTTAATTGTTATAACCTATTAATGGAGTTATATTCACATTTTTGAATAGTGAATAATCCTTTAAAATAAATTGAATAAAAGGATGAAATTTGTTAACGAAGTATGTTCACGATTTTTGAATAGTGAATAACACGTTAAAGAAAATGTTTTTAGAATGTGATATTTTAAACAGAATTAAAACGATCTAACGATGTTTTAAAGGTGTTGAGATTCGAAACCATAGATTTCAACATTTATTGTTGAAATAGACGATTTCGAGAAATAAAAGGAAATAGTGGACTATAACACTGTTGTTATAGTAAATGATTTCCGAAAGGAAATGTTTTGTATAGTATTGAGATTTATATATCTATTTTAATTTCGAATCCCTATACTAGTGATTTTGGGTTGTTGTAACGATGTTTTACGTAACATTCGTTTTGGCCCAAATAAATATGTTTAAGAGAATGATTTCCTTAAAGAATGAATTATATACTTAATTCGATTTAAGTATATTGAATATTTTCTAAGTGTTGAAAATAAAAGGAATTTGTGAATTACTTATGAATAAATAAGTATGGAAATGTTTTCCAATATGAAGTGAATAATTAGAATTTATCTTTTTGAGGATAAATTGAAATGGATAATTGAAATCGTATATGCATTGATATTTTGAAATATAAATCCATTATGGAATTTATATGAGAAAGAGGAACTTGTTAAAAATAAATATTGATTTATTTTTGAAGTGTTGAAATTATATATCTTGTAAAGATATTTTGGAAAATAAATAATTTGGAAAATTATTTGGAATCTGGTGATGTGTGCATATCAATTGATAGTTCAATAATTGACTATCAATAATTTCCCTTAGAATGGGTATTTGATGTGATTTGTTTGAATTTGAATGTCACACTTATTTTTGAATAAGCGCTCACTATTCGGGTTAACCGGGAAAGGACCATGGGGTCGTATAACCCATTCCGAATATGTGATACGTCGTTGTGAATCGCATTTGAAGATCGGTGTTGAAGACCGGATATTTGCGAGAGCGATAGGATGAACTATCGATTGACTCTGCACCGAGTTGCTCCGGTATTGAGTTCTCCATATGTGATGGTGAATCCGATCAGGATTGTGGATATCCGGATTGCAAGGACTTCTTGTAAGTGCCTTCGGTTTTGTTCGAGCCCGGAATAGACTTGTATGGATTGTATGTCCGACATTACAAGTTGAGATATAAAGCCGATTTCTTTCAAATATATTTCTGTTGGTGGCGGAGAATTTATTCTTTTAGCTTAACACCCTTCTCTGAGACGTACGAGCTCAGAGGTTATATAGTTGAAGTTATCAGCGATATATTCCCAATTTGGTAATGTGACATGCTGAGTGTTGCTGAAATGATCATTGTGTTGATTATTTGTGATAGGATCATTTATTTGATCGTCTATCTTAGTGATCATTGTGTTGATCATTTGTTGACCCAAAGCATGGCTTTTGTATAAAGTATGTTTTTGTGGACGTGAATTCGTCGAGCCTCACACCCCGTGAATGGTTAAAACAGGAAAGAAGCAGCAAGGTTATGAGGGGTAGCGCCCTTTAGGATGTGTCCATTTCCTTCTGGAAAAGGGTGGTATCATGGTATGGAGCCCAGATACTTACTCATGTTGAAAACACTTTATGATTGTGTGAATTGATTACGAGCGCTCGGTTGATAAAGGTCCCAAAGGACCGGGGGATGGCATATTCGGTCAGTTGTTACTCAGTTAGGAGTAACCCGGCCTTGTGTTGGTAGAGATCCGGTTTGGTTCTCGGGGATGTCCATCCAGAGGCATTCTCATGTGGCAATGGGAAGTTCCTTGGCCTGACCATTTGTTGGAAATCCAATTCTCAATACAAAACTTGTACGGTATTAGTTGTAGAACCTGCTATTCACTTATGGTGGTCACCACTGTTTGGATAGTAGCTATAGTAGGCATACGATAATGGTCGTATGTTGGCTAAGATTTATATTCTACTTTCGAAATGAATTTTTCTCTACACTATGCACTAGTAATAATATAAAATGTTCTTTTAAATGCGTATCAAGCATCTTTGACTATCATAAGGAGAAATCTCCTCCGATTCTGCGTTTGCATGTGTGTGTGTGCGGGAGGCCTTATGGTAGTCTCATTTTTAAAAGCATTGCGAATTGAATTAAAAATATTCCTCTATTTTGATTTTAAAGATAAATAAACTGTTTTGAGTTCTCACACCAGTCACATGACTGACTCGGAGTTTATTGTTTTCCTTCCTAAACTCTGGGTGCCCACCAATTTCCACACGGGCAGTTAAGAGTTAGGTTTATCAGGATATTCTGGATATTCTGGAGTTGCTGGAGGCAAGCTGGATGGCATGGCGTATTACTAGTTTATATAGTATTTCTTTTTCCGCTGCACTGTTTATTGTTGTATGATGTTGTACACTCTGATGATATGATGTAATGAAATGAAATGTAATGTAATAACTAATATAGTTCTTTGTTTAAAGATTATTCATTTATTATAATATGTTGTTCCGCTGCGAATTGTGAGATTCTGTTGTTGTTCTGTTGTTTCCTTTCTGTCCCGTTCTATTTTAAAAATTCTCTGTTTTCTAAAAATCGTCTATCTTCTTTCCGCTCTATTTTCTATCTTTTCTCTCTTTTTCTTTTCTTAAATTCTTTTTAAAACCCATAACATTCCGTGTTTCCGGCCTTCGATTTCTCGGCAGTCGATAAAGTGAGTGTCGATGTCGGATTTTCGGAAGTCGAAAATTTCCGGGGCGTTACATTTGGTATCAGAGCTGATGGTTAAGCGACAACCATGGTTCTGTAGGGTATTATTCATTAGAGATAGAGTCAGCAGTACTCTAGAATGAGTTTGAGTGTAATAATAGCTATGAGAGCGTATTTGTTAGTGAATATGAAATTGTTTTATATTGTGATGATTGGTTTATTGAGTGGCATATGAACTTTCGTCAGCACAGCCTCGAAACTGAGCCGAAGGGGTTTCTAAACACTTGAATAGAACAATTCGACACAATATTGATTTTAAATTGGGTAAATGGAATAATTTTGCCTTGATTATATTTTATATGTAAAGGAATAATTTTTCAGAATTATTAAAGTGTATATAAGTTGATTGTTAGGTTGTTTGAATAATCTAAATAAAAGAATAATTGTATAAGCAAATGAATTATAAGAATTGAAATTATAATTAAAGTGATTTACAATTGTGAAATAAACTTATATATATAAGAAGTGAAACTATATGAATATATTTATGAATATGAGTTGTAAATAAAAATGAATTTAAGGTTAATGATAGATATGAACTTAAGTTATGTGAATAGAAATTCAACTTTTGTAATTGAATGAATAAATTGAATGTTAATCAATTGAATGTGAATAAATTGGAATGGAATAATTAATGAACATAAGTGTTAATTCATTAAAATTCAAATGTTATTAGAAGTTGAATAAAAATTGAATGAAAATCAATTAAAATTTAAACCGAATTGAATGTATGAATATAAGCAAAGGAATTTGGTTGAAATTGATATACATTGGTTGTTATATGATTGTAGTTGATTGTATATAATTCATTAAGTGTTAATGAAAGTGAATTAATGAAATTGGAAGCTATGTAATTGAAATTCAAATTAAAGATAAATAAATTTGAATAGAATTGAATGTGAATTAGATTTAATTAGTAAATGTAAACTAATTGAATTGAGAATGAATGTTAGTAAATCCAATGTAAATGAATCAAATGTAATTTAAAGTGAAAACCAATTCATTAAATATGAATGAGAATATGAATGAATGTTTATTGGTTATGGATGTTAGTTGGATGATGGTTGATGTTTGCATTTATTGTTTAGTTGCATTTGCTATATGACATATATAGTTGTTATGTTGCTATATGTTTTATATCGATACTATGCTTTATATACATGATTCTCATGTTGTTTGTTGAGTTTAGTAGGTGCGGATCGCGTTTGCTTCGCATTTGGAGCTCGCTTTCGCGCTATATTAGCCGTATATGCTTGCTAATAAAATATAATGTACATATCTCGGATTAAATATCGCACTTTTATACTTTTTTCCCTTCGGGATGCCTCATTACTTGATGAGATGTATATTTGTGATATATATACTGTCATTTTCTTTTTCGGATCGAGCCGCGCAAAGGAGACTATGGCGAATTTTTCCGAAAATTTAAGGCGTTAGAAAAATTTGAGAAAAATTGAAATTTTTTTTTGAAAACTTCAACTTTGATTTTGAAGTTGAAAGTTAAACTATAGTAGTTGTTTTTGAAAACATAACTAAGTATGATTTGAAAACTTAGTAAAGAATTGTAAGAAGTTTAATTATGAATTTGGGAAAATTAATAAATTCTATAACCTTTCTTACTTGTAATTTCGAGGACGAAATTCTTTTAAGGGGGAAAGATTGTAACGACCCAGAATTTTTATAAATTTAAATTTGAATATTTAATTAATTTTAAATATTTATAAGTGAATTTATAAGTCGAATAAATTTTTATTTGAATTTTTGGATTTAATTAGATAATTAAATCAATAATTTAATATGTTAAATTATGGATATAATTAAAAATTGAGTTAAAAATGATTGAAAATAATTTGGAAAATTTTATTTAATCATACTGGAGTTATAGAAATATTTTAGAACTTTTAAAATCGAATTAAAAGTTAATCTGTGAAAATTGAATATTTAATAATCGACTGTAAAATAGCCAATTTTTGAACAGTCTCAGAATTGAACGAAACCAGTTCCATTGGATCCGTAATAGTTAGTTATTATCGGATTTCAATTTTCGTGTCAATCGGAGTTATCGTTTGATCGTGGCAGCTCGAAACGCATCGAATTATTTTTAATTTAAATTTGGCGAGTCAAAATAGCCATTTTTCAAAAAGTCTCAGATTTCGACGAAACCAGTTTCATCGGATCCGTAATGTGATATTATTGTAAGGTTTCAAATTTCAAGTCAATTGGATTTACCGTTTGTCCGGTACAAATTAAAACGCCTAGAAATCGACTTAAATCGGTTTAATTCAAATTGAGCGTTTACAGCCATAACTCGCACATACTTCCGAATTAGCTTCCGAAACCTGTTCCATTGTGTCCGGAACGCGGGGTAAACCTTAGAAACGCTGGTTACGGCGCGTAAATCGGAGTTCGGAATTCCCGGGATGAATAGTGTTTACGCTTGCTTTTTCTATAAAAGGAGACACACACCCTTCATTTAATAAAAAAAAAATAGAAACATTAAACCCTAGCCGGCCCTAGAAACATGAATGGCCAGAAAATGTCCTCTTTCTCCTCAAATTATCTTCTAATCCATGCATTGTTTCAAGAAAGTTTCAACTAGAATGTTGTAGAGGGGAGTGAGAGCTACAAGTTGAACGGCTATGATCTAAAATGGAGCATCGTAGTGGGAGATAGGGGGGTTTAAAGGGGCCGACCTGCGCACGCATTCCCATGTGAAGGGGGGGGCCGAGCTTGCTGCAGTTTGGGCCGAAGGTGGGGGTCGTGTAGGGGCTTCGTTTGGCGCGTCTTGATCGAAGTATCGTCGTATATGGATGAAGCAATAATTAACCCTAGTATTGATAATGGGTTCAAGGCTTGCGTTTGCCTGGAGGTAGTTGCGTGAACGTGAAAGAGGGGAAGAAAGGGGGAATGGCTATGATGGCTTTGCAGTGAAATCCAGTGGCTCTAGTTTGTGTAGGTTAAAAATTAATTTAGTTATGTTGTAATTGTTATATTAAAATCGTGTGCGAACTTGTAAAAATCATAACTTTTTCATACGAGGTCGAAACTGCGCGAAACCAGTTGCGTTGGAATCGTATGGACGAGCACTACGCGATGGAGTTGGTTTGGAGTCGTTTGGAGTTAGTGAGAATTTTGGGTAAAATTAAACGCGCGTTTAATTTTATTCGAAATAAAAGCTAAAACGGAAATTAAAACCAAGGTGAGAATTTCTCACTCAATCGAATAGATTTCGATTTTATTTTAAATAGTTAGATTTAAAATATTTGAATGCATGTTTGAATGGTGATTGTTATGTATTGATTGTTAAAATAGACATTATACGCCGTTAGTAAGCGGATGTTATTTATTAAAAACATATACCGCGAATATTTCATAAACAGTGAAATTGGTATTATATATAATATCAATATATATATATTGGCATATGTATATATTGCAGTTATTGATTTCCCGCATTTTTTGTTTAGCGGATGAGACCCTATTACGCCGTTATTAAGCGGATAATATTTAATAAAAACATGTACCGCGATAATTTCGTACTGGAGCGAAATTGGTATTGTGCTAATGTTTTTGGATGCAGGAAAACAGGTTGGAGGGATCCAACTGGATTCCTAAACAGTTTTTATTTGATTTCAGATATTTTGATATTTGATGGATTATCATATCGATATATGATATCGTTGTTAGTCGTGATTGACTATTTGGTGTGTAGCATCATTGGACCCAGATTTTGGGATTTTAAAATGGTTTTAAAGTGATTTTTGAAAATATACTATATTTTTGGAATTGATCCATTATAAATAAATAAACGTTATAATTTTTAAAGTTATAAAATTATGGTTTTTGTGAAATATAGTTAAAAGCTGGTTTTTGAGAAATATGAACCAATGATTTTATAAAATAGTTTAAACTGGATTTTTGAGTTTATTATTAAAAATTTGAATATAAGATTTATAAAATTTGATTATTTTATAAATCAAGAGAACGGTGAAATTTTAAAGGAATTTAAAGACGTTTAAAAGAATAATATAAATTAATTTATATTAAGAGATTTATAAATGGATATTTATAAATTGAATTATGGACATTATAAAACGAGTTTTTATAAGTGTTTGAATGTAGTGAGAATGAATTTCCTAAATGAATGAAATTTATGAAATTATAAACTGTGAAGTTATAAATGAAATTTTATAAGCAATAGGTTTATAAAATTTATAAAGTTATCGAAAGAATGAATTTTGGATAAATAAACAATCTTATAAGTTAAGATTAATAATTTGGGAAGTTAAATGAACGATTTTGTAAAATAATCGTTTTATAAGTAATTAACTTATAATATGAACTTGTAGTTTATAATTGAGTTATAAACTGGAATAGGTTAATAAAGGAATTTATAAAAAGGAAGTTTTTATAAATAAATAGAAACGGAATTTATAAACGTTGTTTTATAAATTCGCAAACGACTTATTTTGATAAGTTAATTGTTATAACCTATTAATGGAGTTATATTCACATTTTTGAATAGTGAATAATCCTTTAAAATAAATTGAATAAAAGGATGAAATTTGTTAACGAAGTATGTTCACGATTTTTGAATAGTGAATAACACGTTAAAGAAAATGTTTTTAGAATGTGATATTTTAAACAGAATTAAAACGATCTAACGATGTTTTAAAGGTGTTGAGATTCGAAACCATAGATTTCAACATTTATTGTTGAAATAGACGATTTCGAGAAATAAAAGGAAATAGTGGACTATAACACTGTTGTTATAGTAAATGATTTCCGAAAGGAAATGTTTTGTATAGTATTGAGATTTATATATCTATTTTAATTTCGAATCCCTATACTAGTGATTTTGGGTTGTTGTAACGATGTTTTACGTAACATTCGTTTTGGCCCAAATAAATATGTTTAAGAGAATGATTTCCTTAAAGAATGAATTATATACTTAATTCGATTTAAGTATATTGAATATTTTCTAAGTGTTGAAAATAAAAGGAATTTGTGAATTACTTATGAATAAATAAGTATGGAAATGTTTTCCAATATGAAGTGAATAATTAGAATTTATCTTTTTGAGGATAAATTGAAATGGATAATTGAAATCGTATATGCATTGATATTTTGAAATATAAATCCATTATGGAATTTATATGAGAAAGAGGAACTTGTTAAAAATAAATATTGATTTATTTTTGAAGTGTTGAAATTATATATCTTGTAAAGATATTTTGGAAAATAAATAATTTGGAAAATTATTTGGAATCTGGTGATGTGTGCATATCAATTGATAGTTCAATAATTGACTATCAATAATTTCCCTTAGAATGGGTATTTGATGTGATTTGTTTGAATTTGAATGTCACACTTATTTTTGAATAAGCGCTCACTATTCGGGTTAACCGGGAAAGGACCATGGGGTCGTATAACCCATTCCGAATATGTGATACGTCGTTGTGAATCGCATTTGAAGATCGGTGTTGAAGACCGGATATTTGCGAGAGCGATAGGATGAACTATCGATTGACTCTGCACCGAGTTGCTCCGGTATTGAGTTCTCTATATGTGATGGTGAATCCGATCAGGATTGTGGATATCCGGATTGCAAGGACTTCTTGTAAGTGCCTTCGGTTTTGTTCGAGCCCGGAATAGACTTGTATGGATTGTATGTCCGACATTACAAGTTGAGATATAAAGCCGATTTCTTTCAAATATATTTCTGTTGGTGGCGGAGAATTTATTCTTTTAGCTTAACACCCTTCTCTGAGACGTACGAGCTCAGAGGTTATATAGTTGAAGTTATCAGCGATATATTCCCAATTTGGTAATGTGACATGCTGAGTGTTGCTGAAATGATCATTGTGTTGATTATTTGTGATAGGATCATTTATTTGATCGTCTATCTTAGTGATCATTGTGTTGATCATTTGTTGACCCAAAGCATGGCTTTTGTATAAAGTATGTTTTTGTGGACGTGAATTCGTCGAGCCTCACACCCCGTGAATGGTTAAAACAGGAAAGAAGCAGCAAGGTTATGAGGGGTAGCGCCCTTTAGGATGTGTCCATTTCCTTCTGGAAAAGGGTGGTATCATGGTATGGAGCCCAGATACTTACTCATGTTGAAAACACTTTATGATTGTGTGAATTGATTACGAGCGCTCGGTTGATAAAGGTCCCAAAGGACCGGGGGATGGCATATTCGGTCAGTTGTTACTCAGTTAGGAGTAACCCGGCCTTGTGTTGGTAGAGATCCGGTTTGGTTCTCGGGGATGTCCATCCAGAGGCATTCTCATGTGGCAATGGGAAGTTCCTTGGCCTGACCATTTGTTGGAAATCCAATTCTCAATACAAAACTTGTACGGTATTAGTTGTAGAACCTGCTATTCACTTATGGTGGTCACCACTGTTTGGATAGTAGCTATAGTAGGCATACGATAATGGTCGTATGTTGGCTAAGATTTATATTCTACTTTCGAAATGAATTTTTCTCTACACTATGCACTAGTAATAATATAAAATGTTCTTTTAAATGCGTATCAAGCATCTTTGACTATCATAAGGAGAAATCTCCTCCGATTCTGCGTTTGCATGTGTGTGTGTGCGGGAGGCCTTATGGTAGTCTCATTTTTAAAAGCATTGCGAATTGAATTAAAAATATTCCTCTATTTTGATTTTAAAGATAAATAAACTGTTTTGAGTTCTCACACCAGTCACATGACTGACTCGGAGTTTATTGTTTTCCTTCCTAAACTCTGGGTGCCCACCAATTTCCACACGGGCAGTTAAGAGTTAGGTTTATCAGGATATTCTGGATATTCTGGAGTTGCTGGAGGCAAGCTGGATGGCATGGCGTATTACTAGTTTATATAGTATTTCTTTTTCCGCTGCACTGTTTATTGTTGTATGATGTTGTACACTCTGATGATATGATGTAATGAAATGAAATGTAATGTAATAACTAATATAGTTCTTTGTTTAAAGATTATTCATTTATTATAATATGTTGTTCCGCTGCGAATTGTGAGATTCTGTTGTTGTTCTGTTGTTTCCTTTCTGTCCCGTTCTATTTTAAAAATTCTCTGTTTTCTAAAAATCGTCTATCTTCTTTCCGCTCTATTTTCTATCTTTTCTCTCTTTTTCTTTTCTTAAATTCTTTTTAAAACCCATAACATTCCGTGTTTCCGGCATTCGATTTCTCGGCAGTCGATAAAGTGAGTGTCGATGTCGGATTTTCGGAAGTCGAAAATTTCCGGGGCGTTACAATAAGCATCTCCTGCATTAACAAATTAATAATATCATATCTTATTTCATTATAATTTAACAATTAAAACAATTACTAATAGTGAATAAAATGAAATATGCTTACATGGCTTTTGCTGGATTTATCGTCCTGCCATGTGTACAAAACAGTCCCGTCTGGATTAACATGCTCGACAGCATGCGTACGGGTGAACACGTCCATATAGCTGACAGGACCCTGTGCCTGGGCTTCCTGAATTTGATTGTTACATACAATTATTATACATTTAGAACCATATAGCATAAACTATTTACATTTATTATTCAGTAAATTTACCAACTCCTGCCGATACTGCTGAAACGACTTCGATCCTCCGCGATGAATGACGGGATTCTTATTTCTATTTGCAGAGTTTCTATCCGACTCTGCCTGTACATTCAAAATTTGATACATTATTTTTCAATCACGTCAAATTAATAATTCAAAAAAAAGTAGTATACTTGCCTTCGCCTCGTCCGTCTCCCAGTAGCTCAACCAAGCTTGCCACACGCTCTCTCCCATCCACTTTAGTTTCTTACCAGATTTCTTAATCTCAGAGATCGTGTCCCTGTAGCTCTTGCGCATCTTCCTCATCCAGTATGCTCGTGCCAGCATTATATCGTCCGTCTGGATGTCTATCTCAGCCTGTTTGAAAAAAAGATTACACTTTAAACGATAAACAATAGAAAAACGACAAAAACGAATTTAAAATGGAAAACAGAAAAATTATACATACTAGAACATCCTTCCATATGCACTCTATGATGTGAGGAGGGATGGAATCCCACTTCGGCCAGCACGCACTCATCCTGCTGCGATATGCTGCTCTAGAGACGTCCAGCACAACCTTAGAGGGAAGTAGGTCGAACCCCCTGTTTTTAAGTATGATATAGATAAGTACATACGTATATCATAGAAAAAATAAGATGCTGAATAAAATTTAATTCTAATTACCCTTCTGCTCTAGGGACCAAAGATACAACAGCACGTTGTGGCTCTTGCGATGGGCCACTGCCATCGCCTCCTGAAGATCGGGAAGAGCTCCTACCTCTATACGACATACTGATAAACCTGCGACATATACACATCATTATATAAGAGTATAAAAACATGATAATGAAATATATTTCATATGAAAATGACATCAACGGTACAAATTGCAGCTTAATTAATGACTGAAATGGAAATAGAAATGGAAGTGTGTTATACCTGATTCATAATACATCAAGAATTCAACATGCAATAGTAAATGGATTTGGTTTCATAGTTACATCAATTTAATAATACATCAAGAATTCAACATGCAAACAATAGTAAATGGATTTGGTTTCATAGTTACATCAATTTCATAATACAACAAGAATTTAACACGGTTACATCAATTGCAAAAAAACAGATTCAGATTTGTATCAGTCATCATCGTCTTCTGATTCAGATTCGGTCTCGTTTTCGACGATATTTTCCTCTGCACTGTCAAACGCTTCTACCAAAACATTTGATTCATCGATCAAGGGACCAAAATCTGTATGATCATCTGTAATTATTATTTCGTTATTTTGCTCAAGATCTGCCTGATAAGCTTGTTCGTCGGGAATATTCTTCCCATCGAATGTGAATCTGGCCTTTGTTTTAAAAATTGCAGACCAATCTGCTTTATCTCTTTTTAGAGACGGATAAGGAGCGTAATAAACTTGCAATGCTTGTTTGGCTGGTACAAAAGGATCATACTTGTGATAGTGCGATGTATGCTTTATTTCGATAAGATTATAATCCTTGTGCACATTAATTCCAGAACCTGGAACATTGCTAAACCAATTGCATCTAAATAGAAATACCTCCTCCGCGGGTCGTGAGAAATATGTCAGTTGCAAAATTTGTGTCAGAACGCCATAAAACTCATTTAAATGATTTTCTGGATCGTCGCTACCTTTAACAAATACACCAGTATTATTTGTTAATTTTTCTGCACCGTATTCTTTGGTGTTAAATTTATCTCCGTTGACGAAATATATTGAATATGTCTTGGCCAATCTTTTTGGTCTCATCGCAAGATGTTTCAACCCTTCGTCAACAACACAATTTCTCGGCTCGTAAACGTAATTTGAAAACCAACCGAAAAATTCTTTACTGAGATCTCCGTTCGGATGTTCACGTTCATAAACACTGTTTATATAAACAAATTGTTACATTAGGTTATACACGCGCATGCATATAAGAAAAGAATAAGATACAAATTATTATTTCAGATTACCTAACAAACGGTGCAACCTCGGCACAATTTAGAAGAATATAAGTGTGTGCTACATGAAGATCTCTATCGTCTAGCCATATTTCTACACATTTTCCAAAAGGCCGACCATGTTGTATAAAAATAGATAACATTGGTTGAGTGGACTCTTGTTCGTTGCCTTCGTCATTACGAGGAACACTTTTAAATGAAATATTCACATGGTCACTGAAATAGTGAGAGAAAAAGAATGAAGCTTCTTCTTCGATGTAAGATTTACATATCGAACCTTCAACCCGTGCTTTTTGCCTCACTTTTTTCTTCAGGTGATTCAAATATCTACGCAACACTAATTTAAATTAACTTCATCTTTCAAATGCAATTAAATTACGTTCTAACATATATATTACATACCTCTCAAATGGATACATCCATCCGTATTGGACAGGACCTCGAAGCCGTGCTTCAGATGGGAGATGAACAGGTAAATGTTCCATCACATTAAAAAAACCAGGCGGAAATATTTTCTCTAATTTGCAAAGCAATATAGGAATGTCCACTTCAAGTTTACATAAACGTTGCACTTTTAAAGTAGTCGAACAAAGCTCTTTGTAAAACATACCAAGCTCCGTTACTACTTTCCAAACTTTTAATGGCAATAGTTCTTTGAACATTATGGGGAATAAATTTTCCATCATTATGTGACAGTCGTGATTTTTCATTCCGCTTAATCTACCATTTTTAAAGTCAACACATCTACGAAGATTTGATGATATCCCATCAGGAAATCTTAACCCTTCCACCCATTTTAACACAGCTTTAACTTGATTATTATCTAATTCGTAACAAGCTTTGGGTTTTTTATTGTCATTTGGTTTCATATGAAGCTCAGAATGTTTGCATAATTCTTCTTTATCACGTCTTGATTTCAAATCATCCTTCGTCTTCCCTTTCACATTCAAAATTGTGTTAAAAACATTATCAAATACATTTTTCTCATTGTGCATCACATCTATGTTATGGCGAAGCAGAAGATGTTTCCAATACGGCAACTCCTAAAAAACAGTTTGTTTGCACCAGTTATGAACAACTGATTTGCCTTCAATTTCTATTTGCTCGCCAATTTCATATATCTTTGGATAGTCCTTAACAAGTTCATATATGTCTTCGCTTGACCATATCGTCGGTGGTTGTCTGGTTTCTACTCTATTAGCTAAAAAGTTTTTCTTGTCTCCTCTGAAGGGATGATTTACATGGAGAAAACATCGATGACAGTCAAATCATGAAATTTTCTTACCATGAGGTAAAGAAAACGCTCGTGTTTCATCCATGCAATATGGACATGCTAGACGACCGGCAGTACTCGATCCCGAAAGCATTGCATAGGCAGGGAAATCACTTATAGTTCACAACAAAGAAGCAAACATACGAAAATTTTTCTTCTTGGACACATCGTATGTTTCTACTCCTTCGTTCCACAGTATTTTTAACTCCTCAATCAACGGTTGTAAATATACGTTGATTCCTTGTGTCAGATCGTCGGGGACAGGAACGACAACAGTAAGAAACATATATTGCGTTTTCATGCACATCCATGGAGGTAAATTATACGGTGTGACGATAATGGGCCATGATGAATATTTAGAACCAAATTGAGAAAATGGAGAAAAACCGTCTGTACATAATCCTAATCTAACATTTCGACTCTCCACTGCAAAATTTGGATACGTTTTATCGAAATGCTTCCATGCTTCTCCATCGGCCGGATGTGTCAACGTACCCTCTTCCTCTGTTCTCACGCTATGCCATCTCATATTAGACGCAGTTACAGAAGATGCAAATAATCTTTGAAGTCTTGGAGTTATGGGTAAGTAGTGCATACGCTTGTACGGAACTTCCTTCCCCTTCTTTTTTCTTGGTTTGTATCTCTCCTGCTTACAAACTTTACAATTTCTAAGGTTTGCGTTTTCTTTCCAAAACAACATGCATCCTTTTAAACATGTATCTATTTTCTGATACGGTAAACCAAAAGCCGACATAAGTTTTTTAACTTCGTAGTGATTTTCACACATTAGATTATCGGGCGGCATATGTCTTTTTGCAGCTTGTACAACAGCCGTAAACCCAGCTTCAGTGATATTGTATTTTGACTTCATCGCAATGTATTCTGCGATTACTAACAGTTGAGTGTCGCTTTTACAACCATCCCAAATAGGTTTCATAGCTGCATCTAGTAAATCGTAAAAAAATTTAGCTTCAATATTTGGTTCTTCAACATTTCCATCATCGTCGTCAACTTGAACCATAGGAAACATTGATCGTGCTGCATCTTCGACCATATTTTCTATACGGGTCGTTGAAACTATTTCATTAACGACACTTTCATACTTTACAGAAGTATTTGCTACAACTTCTCCATGCCGATCCCAAACATAATATTCGGGTACGAAACCGTGTTGGCACAAATGAACTTTCACAATATCTGGTAACAAATACTTCAAATGTCTAAACCTACTACACGGACAACGAATTTCTAGATCGTTTCCGTTATTACTTAAAGCGAATTCAACAAACACGTTTATACCATTATAAAAATCTTCTTTTATTGAGCCCCTCAGTCCTTTTCTTTGGTACATCCATCTCCTCCGATCAACAAAATAATCAATCATTTTTCCTATTTGACAAAATGAGAAGTTCAAAAATTAATATTTATTTTGAAGAATACAAATTCAAAAAAGATTATTTTCATGGTCGTATAATATTTTGAATTTAAAGAACAACTTCACAAATTTAAAAATATTTTCAAATGGGGCACATTTCATTTTTTAACGTACGTAACGATTAAAAATATATATAATTTTTTTTTCATTGGTCAGACATCCTACTTCCCATTACAAACACAGTAAGCATTTACATTTCGTATATTACTTCGTCTCAAACGATTCAATAAAATTTCGGCAGCATTTCCCTTTTGTTTCCTGCATTGTACACAAATGCGTGTATGCAGGAAACAAAAAAGAAAAGTTAGGGCGAAATTTTATGAACCGTTTGAGACGAAGTAGTATACAAAATGTAAATTCTTACTGTGTTCATAACCTGCCCAATACAGGGACAAATCCGACAAATATTGTACCAGATGAATATAAATGGTCGTTTTTCGAAAAAAACGACTATTTATACAACGATCATGTACAACACTCGTCAGACGGGGCCAAAAACTCTCTAAGGGACATTTGTCGGTTAACATGCGCGTATTTTACTCAAAAATACAGTTTTACTCACTGTTCACATTTACAAAAATATATATAAATTTAACACAGTTATTTGACGTATTACGCATCAAAAAGGCTGGTTTAACATTTTTGTCTTTTTTTTAATACACACAATTATAATTTAGAATAATGCATTTTTTTGTTTCATAAGTAAATACATGCACAATATAATACTCCTAGTTCATTCAGTCATTTTATCGCATGCCAAAATAACGTATACAATCGTCGAATCAAGACATGTGATATACGTGTTTTTCACAATTTCACGATAAAAGATGAAATATGTATGTCATGTGATGCTATAAACCATTATTATGCTAATGCAAACAATTGCAATCGCTAATTCGCCCTAATTTATCAATTTATGCATATCTAAAATTAGGGTAAAAACTGAAATTTTCAGAAAAATAAGAGATTATACCTGAGATTGAGAGAAAGAGGTGTTGAATCAGCAGCGTGGAAGGAGAAAAAATCACGAAATTGGCGAATGGAGGTGGAAAATGTGAATTTGGAGGTTTTTGGTGAGATTGGAGGAAACTGGAAAATGAGGAAGAAAGGCTCGGCCGGCTGCAGGTATACGCGAATTTCCGACGGCTTCCGACGGCCGCCGACGCCCGTCGGAAGCCGTCGGAAATTAACCGTCGGAAGCCGTCGCCCCGAGCCGTCGCTATTTTGCTTTTTTCTAGTAGTGTGGCAATTTCATGCAAAATAATTTCTTGGCATTGAACAACCTAGGGATTAAACAAAATGACAAAGTTGAGAGATCTTTGTTTCAATTGCCTGCTGCAATATGCTATAAAAAATTATCTCAAAAGTAATATGCAACAGGCTATAAGGTCTTCTGCTTTCCAATATTTGAATCTCAATGTGCTTTTATTCTAGGGAGAAACTTTGTAGAAAACATACTACTAGCACTTAGAAATTTCAACAAGAAAGGCATGACAAAATTTTGCATTAAAGTGGATTGCCAGAAATCCTATGACGAAATAAATAGAAGATTTATATGTCACATGCTTACAAGAACGGATTTTCCATGTCAATTTATCCAGCTTATTTGCAACTACTTCACAACACCTACTTTTTCTATTTTCATAAACGGAGTACCTTAGGGTTTTATTCCTTCCACTAGAGGAACAAGACAAGGAGACCCGCTGTCTCCTTATTTATCATGTATTTTCAAGGAATATATGTCATTAAAATTATTAAAATTGGAAGCAGTAATAAGGAGAAAAGATATTACACCTATTACTACTGTTCAGCCACATATATCTCACTTGTTATATGCCGATGATATCATCTTATTTGCTAGAGTATACATAAAAAGTGCACAATTCATTTATGATATAACTCGGAGAACGGGAAGATATGCAGGTTTGAATATAAACCAAATGAAACCCAAACTATATTTCAGCAACGGTTGCCAGAACAGGAGTGAATTACAGGAAATTTTACAAATAAAAGAAGCATATTGCTAGTAAAATATTTAGGGGTTCCATTATCCAATGATTATCTACATCATTCACGCTGCACAAGTCTTTTAAAAAGAATATTGATGAATTTGATAACTAGGATAGTAATCTACTCTCTATGGCAGGAAGAGCGTAATTAATTCACACTGTGATAACACCTGTGGTGCTATATATTAGTTATTAGTCTATCACATACCTATTGTTACACTTTTGAAGCTAGATACTCTGTGTGCTGATTTTTTAGGTAGGAGAAACATAAAATTGCATGGATTAAACTGTGCAGACAAACAATGGAAGGAGGCATATGCCATAAGAATTTTGAAGAACTCGGGACAACTTTGTGTTTAAAGCTATAATGATAATTGCACTTTAGGAACAACATGTGATCAAAATGCATGCCGAACAAGTGTTATACATTTCAAATTTCTGGCCGCTCCATTAAACAACAACATGCCATATACAATGAAAAACATGATCAGAAATAGAGCAGAGAGTTTGAAATTTATCAGAAAGTTAATAACCAATGGTAATGATACTTTATTATAGGCAAAACCATAGATAGACAACAAAAGTTTGTAGATATTCTGGGTTGGGACAGATATCATATTAGTGAATATAAAAATGTCCATGTTTCATATATTATTCAAGATGGCCAGTGGAACACATCAACACTAACAGAGACACGAGAAAGTAGTTCGTTAATCCAACAAGTATAGATTGGAACATCAAGCAACAATGACCACTAGGAATCGTGTGGACAATGACAATTCTCTTTCTTAAAGACATGTAGATAAATTTATGAACAATATAGTTGGTGCCCTATCATTTGGAACAATATCAACAGCAAAAAATATCTTGTTATGCTTATTGAGTAATTCTGGAAAGAATTAATACAAAAGATAAACTATGTCTATATGGGGTAGAGTGTGAGGAGGATGTGTAATTCTGGAAACAGTTTAAAATATCTTGTTATGCTTATTGAGTAATTCTGGAAAGAATTAATACAAAAGATAAACTATGTCTATATGGGCCCCTATGAAGTTAACGATAAATGTAATTATAAACACTACAAAAATTACTGTTTATAGCAACGGGGGAGAGGGCAACGGCCGCCAACGGCCTTTGACCAACGGCTTCCAACGGCGAGCAACGGCAAGCTTTTTTCCGAAATTTTTTAATAACGAAAAACACATGCCGTTGGAAGCCGTTGAAATAATGCCGTTGGCGGCCGTTGCACGCCGTTGGAAATCCACGACTAACCTGCAAATCAATCTTCTTCTTCCTCATTCCTCTTCTACCTGAAAAAAAAAACCAAAAACCTCAATTTTCCCACCCTAAAAAATTTTCAACCTCATTTTATCCCATTCTACACGTTTTAGCATCCCCATCCTCGTTTGCAAGCTTCACAACCTCCAAAATAAGGTATTATTTGTTAAAACCCTAATTTTGTTAAATTTTTAATTTTAGCTTAAATTGGTAATTTTTGTGCATGTATTGTGATATTGTTTGTGTAGCGTAGTGTATTGGACCTTAATTATTGTTATTAAACTAATTATTGCATGTTTAACTATGGTTTGTTAAATTAGGTTCATTATTAAATTAGTTTCAAACTTAATAATTGTTACTAAACTAAGCATGAACGTCACTTGTTATTATATTGGTGATTGAATTGCGTAAAAGCGTACGTAGAAAGTGATGATATTGACATATAAATTGTTCACTTTTGACATGTTATGATACGATATATACGTGATACATTTTGTGCATGACTGGATGTGATTTGTGATGCGATTATATGTATAACATTGTTTGTTTATTTTATCGTTGCGCACACACACTGGATTTTTTTTGTTTTAGGAAAAAATCATTATATATGCGTTGATTCAACAAATTGTTTATTGATATAAAAGTTTAAATTTTATGAAAATAAAATTTAAACTTTTATATCGCTAATTTTAAAATTTAAACCCTTAGAGTATTTTTGGCCTCGTCTGATAAGTATTGTATATGATCGTTGTGTGGATATTCGTTTTTTTAACAGAACGGACATCTATATTCATCCTATACAGTGTTTGTTGGATTTGTCTCTGTATTGGACAAGTTACAAAAACAATAACGTAATTAAATCTCGTAAATCATTTCAGTTTAAACGGTTCGCAAAATTTCGGCAGCACTTCCCTTTATGTTCCCCGTGCACACGCAATTGTGTACTGTTCAGGGAACTAAAGCAAAGTGCTGTCGAAATTTTGTTGAATCGTTTAAATTGAAATGATTTATGCGATTTAGTCACGTTATTGTATTTGTAATGGGAGGTAAGATGACCCATCAACAAAGTGTCAATGACCAATTAATATCAAATTCGCTAATAAAATTGTTTAAATAGAATATAATGTTCATTTCAAAATAAGCTTTAAGTATTATTTTAACAGATATAAAAAAAAACAAGAAGAATGTTTATAAAATTGTTTTAATAAAAAATGTCAATGCAAATTTATATCGTACTTTTTAATTATATACGTAGGCAATTGGACAATTATTTTACTGATCGGAGCTGGATGTACAAAAAACGAAGGGTCGATACTGAAGCTCAACAAGTGAACATTTTAATAATGGTGTTAGCGTATTTATGAATTTTGCTTTACGTAATAACGGAAACTATAAAGAAATCCGTTGTCCATGTAGTAAATGCAAACTGTTAAAACATTTGATACCATAAATGGTTAGAGTTCATTTGCGTCAGTACGGTTTCGTGTCGAACTATTTGATTTGGGATCGTCATGGGGAACAGTTAGCGTCCAATCCTGTACAAGATGAGGAGGTGGTGAGTAATGAAATTGGTATGACAAATCTTGTAGAACATATGGTTGAAGATGCTGCACGTTCAATGTTTCCTGTTCCTCAATTAACTGAGTACGATGGTAATGCTGAAGAAGAACCAAATATTGGGGCAAAAAAATATATGATTTGTTAGATGCCGCAAAAAACCCCTTTGGGAAGGCTGCACAAGCGAAACCCAATTATCAGTAACTGCTGAATACATTGCGATGAATTCCAAATACAACCTCATAGAATCTGGATTTACGGCTGTTGTACAAGCTGCGAAACGACATATGCCTCCTAATAATCTAATGTGCGAAAATCATTACGAAGTAAAACAACTGATGTCGGCTTTCAGTTTACCTTATCAAAAAATAGATACACGTCTAAAGGGTTGCATGTTGTTTTGGAAAGAAGATATCAACCTTAGAAATTGTAAAATATGTAATCAGAAAAGATACAAACCAAGAAAGAAAAAGGGAAAGGAAGTCCCGTATAAGCGTATGCATTATTTACCAATTACTCCTAAACTTCAAAGGTCATATGCATATTTTGTAACTGCGCAACATATGAGATGGCATGGTGTGAGAACACAGGAAGAAGGTACGTTAACACATCCAGCTGATGGGGAAGCATGGAAGCATTTTGACCAGAAATATCCTGATTTTGCGTCCGAAATTCGTAATGTTAGACTTGGTTTATGTGCGAATGGATTCTCCCCATTCTCTCAATTTGGTTCGAAATATTCGTCCTGGCTTATAATTGTCACTCCTTATAATTTACCTCCTTGGATGTGTATGAAAACTCCATATATGTTTCTTACAGCTACCGTCCCTAGTCCCGATGATCCGACACAAGGAATCGATGTTTATTTACAACCATTGATTGATGAATTAAAAAAATTGTGTTACGAGGGAGTAGAGACATATGATATTTTCCAAAAAAAGAACTTTTGCATGTATGCTTCTTTATTGTGGACAATCGGCAATTTTCCTTCATATGCAATGCTTTCAGGTTGGAGTACGGCCGGTCGTCTAGCTTGTCCTTATTGCATGAAGAAACACGAGCAATTTTTTTACCTCATGGAAAGAAAGTTTCGTGGTTTGACTGTCATCAATATTTTCTTCATATTAATCATCTTTTTTGAAGAGGTAAAAAAAACTTTACAGCTAATAGACATGAAACTTTGAGACTACCTACGGTTTGGTCAAGCGAAGAAATTTATGAACTTGTAAAGGATTATCCAAAGATACATGAAACCGGAGAAAAAATTGAAATTCAAGGTAAATCATCGATTCATAACTGGTGCAAAGAGAGCATATTTTGGGAATTGCCTTATTGGAAAAATCTCTTGATTCGTCATAATATTGACGTGATGCATAATGAGAAAAACGTGTTTGATAATCTGTTTAATACAATTTTGAATGTTAAAGGGAAGACGAAAGATAATTTGGAATCAAGACATGATATCGAAGTAATATGTAATCGTCATGAGCTTCATACAAAAACAAATGACACAAAAAAGCCAAAAGCTTGATATGAGCTAGACAATAATCAAGTTAAATTACTTTTAAAATGGGTGGAAGGATTAAGATTCTCAGATGTCATATCTTCTAATCTTCGTAGATGTGTTGACTATAAGAACAATAAACTTAGCGGGATGAGAAGTCATGATTGTCGTGTTATGATGGAAAATTTGTTAACCGTCGCTTTTAAAGAACTGTTGTCCGTAAAAGTTTGGACTGTTGTAACATAACTTAGTCCGTTTTATAAAGAGATTTGTTCAACTACATTAAAAGTTGATCGCCTACGTAAACTTGAGGAAGGAATCCCAATATTGCTTTGCAAACTGGAAAAAATATTTCCTTCAGGTTTTTTCAATGTGATGGAGCATTTACCTATTCATCTTCCATTTGAAGCACGTCTTCGAGGTCCTGTGCAATATGGATGGATGTATCCATTTGAAAGGTATATTAATATTTAGTTTATTACATATTGGTTTAAGTAAATGTATAAAAAATTAATTTAAAATAATTTTTGCTAGGTATTTAAATCATCTAAAGAAAAAAGTTAGACGGAAAGCCCGAGTTGAAGGTTCGATTTGCAAATCATACATCGAAGAAGAAGCTTTGTTTTTTTCTCTCACTCTTTCAGCGACCATGTGAACATATCATTTGAAAGTGCTACGCGTAATGATGAAGGCATTGATGAAGATGATTGCCAAGCAACTTTATCTATTTTTAAAAAAATTGATCGGCCTGCTGGTAAATGTGTGGAAGTATGGTTGGATGATAAAGATTATCAACTAGCACACACGTACATTCTTCTCAACTGTGCCGAAGTTGCACCATTTATTAGGTAATATATATACATATACGTCTACACATGCATATCATCTACACATATGTATACGCAAATATGCACACATATATTTTAATCATAATGCAACATTTGTTCTATAATTGCTGTATTTACGAATCACAACATCCAAACGACGATATCGGTAAAGAATTTGCTGCTTGGTTTTCTAACTACGTTTTTGATACAACAAATTATGTTGTAGATGAAGGATTGAACCATTTAGCTATGGGACCAAAAAGGATAGTCAAGACATATCCAATATTCTTTGTCAATGGATATAAATTTAATACCAAAGAATACGGTGCCGAAAAATCAATTAACAATACAGGTAGTAACAGCCCGCAAATCCGTACCCCTTGAGTTAACACTATTCTACAACAATCAACTCAAGTTGTAAAGAAATACGAACCATTTGGGTTTAAAGAAGAAGAGGTAGAAGAAGAAAATAAAAAACATTAACAGAATCTATCCATCGCAGCGGAATAAAATATAATAGATAAATGAATGATCTTTACTCAAAAATCAAATATCTCCGTTTATATATTACGTCATCAGAGTACATCAATCACAGCTCAACATCATTATCCTACAAATGGATACACAACAACTCAACACAGCGGAAATATATATATATAAACAAGTACGAGAGTACGTATCGTCATCCAGCTCGTCTCCTGAGTTCCACAGCAGCATATCCTGTATCCTATAATACTCGGTCTGACCCGAGCATTACAGTTAAATAATACCCGAGTCAGTCTGGAATACCAGCGTGAGAAAATCACACCCAATTGATTATTAAAGTTTCAAAAATCCTTTGAAAACAAAGGCATCTCGTAAGACCACTCCACAAATAAACATGTCGGGTTTTTACCTTACGATAGCTAAAACATTTTTATTAAAGTCCTCTGATATTATAATAGTGTCTATAGAAAGTAAAATAGAATCTAGCTGAAATGCGTGCATCTCACGTTTCAGCAATAGTTGGGCACAATCAAAACCATACGGGCGCGTAGGGAAAATGGATTCCCACTAATGGCTAGGCACTGGGGTACCACCTGTCACAGTACCTGGTCTAGATCAGCGTACCGAGGAGCCACGCTAACTCTCCTACAACACAAGACTGGAACCATCCTTACTGGACAGTCCCGAGCAAGATCACCCTGCGGTTGGGATCAGCAACCGCCCACTGAGCCGAAATAAAAGGGACATCTAGACAGGGATGACCTCACCCTCCAGTGGGGGCTACCCACGAAGCCTTGCTGCATAACCCCTGATTTTCAGCCATTTCCATTTGATGAGGCTTGAGGCTAAGCGTTACCTTTTTAGAATATATCCCTTAGAATGCCCATCGTCCACCTGACGATGTTTCGCAAGCATTCATCCATACAAGTCCGTCCCGGGTTCGAACGGAACTGAAGACACTATTCCTGCCACATCCATTTTGGAAATATCCTAAGAATTAGTAGCGACTAGCCCTTGCACTTCATTGCTCCATCTACCAATCCAAACTCGTTCTCACGAAACGTACAAACCGGATCGAAGTGGTTTTCGAGAAATAAATCTCGATCCCAGTCTCTTCGAAACGATCAACGTATTTGGCCAATATTGATAGTCGGTTATTTAACTATCAATTGATATTCATAAACAACCATCAACTAATAAATAATTTTCCAAATTATTTATTTATCTCAAAATATCTTTACAAGATATATTTTTACTTTCAAACCCCTTTGAAAACAGTTTTCAAACTATCCTCCTCTTCTCAGAATAAATTCCGAGTATTTCCATTTCCATTGGAATCACCAGGCATAAAACTTTAGATTTTTAAAATAATTTAAAAACACTTAATTGTAAAATATATTTGACATTTAATTTAGAAAAATTACTTTAATACTTAATTTATAATAATACTTTAAACAAAATACCAAATTATTCTTTAAATAATTAATATGATAATAGATTAAACAAAATACTTACTTTGGAATTTACTTTTAAACATTTAAGTTAAAACTACTTCAATAATTTGCTAAAAATACATATTATATAAACATTTGGAAATAAAGTTACTTAATGAAATATAAAATTGGATTTCTATTTTTAAAAAAAACAAAATACTAAGTTACTTCTTAATAGTTACTACTAAAATAGATTAGAGGAAAATACTTACTTTAGACTATAAATATTAGAAATAATAAATTTTACAAAACTCGCTTTCTATAAAAACAACTTTAAAACATTTAATTTATATTTATAAATTTACTTTTAAAATCATGTACTTGTCCATCCAGGGAAAATTCCAACTTCAATCACTTAAATCAATTTCCCCAAATAGATTTTCAATTTATTTTATTTGAAATAAGTTTCTTTACTTTCTCAATTCATCTCAAAATTCATTAGTTATGGACTTATTAATAATGTTATTATTTTCTGTTTGATTTTAAACCTTTTAACTGAAATATACAAATTCTAGGTTTTTCCCAATTTCTTCTTCATTCCTTTCAATAATTTAAATCTTAAATTGTAAACAAATGTTTTTTTCTTTTAATTAATATCATTGAACATTTAAAATTCATTAACTTTCTGTTTATTCAAATTTCCATTTCCATACCCAAGATTTTTTTATTAGAATTTTAAAGTCACTTATTTCTTTTTCAAATTCATTTAAAAATTATTCAAATTTCTATAATTATTTTACTTACAATTTCACTTCTTTTATTATCTTACCAAAATCAAATTTATATATTTTTGATAATTCATCATACCCAATTATATCCAATCGAACCATAGCGTTCAATATTCCAATAAAGATCATCATAGAATATCAAATAGATCACAACAGAGGGTGATAAATAATTTAAATAAATATTGAGGGATCCAGTTGGATCCCTCCAACCTGTTTTTCCTGCATCCACAGACGTTAGCACAACATAATATGCCAATTTCAAATAATACCATACTATATCACATACATTAATTCAAGCATTCAAACAATTATTTAAATTTAATCATTTAAATTTAAATTTATAATCAGCTGAGTGAGATTAACTCACCTTTGCTTTTGCATTTGCCATTCACCTCAATATTCCCTTGGTTTTCTCGATTTTTGACCTTGAATAAAATATTATATGGTTTATTATCAGCCGAGAGGAAACTACGAAAATTTCCTATTTAATAAATTTAGTTGACCAATGATTTAATCTAAACTAGCCATCTATATTTATTTATTTTCCTTATCTTTGAACTCGTACAGTTATAAAATTAATTTATATAGTTTCAGAATCCAATTTTACCCAATGCTCAACATTTTAAAATCCATATACATATATATTCCCAAAACCTTATCCGTATCAAATTTTCTCTGGCTTTCTTATAAAATTAAATTAAATAGTCAGGTGTGTGTGTGTGTATTAAAATTGAAAACTGCACCTATATATTATTATTTTTCTGTACCTAACAACCCAAAAATTTCATAAACTTATATATCTTACAATCTGTGTATTTAAATCGTGCCTAATCGAAGAAGAAAAAAAAAAGATTACCTTCACCTCGCTAGCCCATCGGCACTTCCAATCGAGAGTTGCCTACGAGTTCGCCGAAGTCACACCACGACTACGCTTCGGCCATCACTTCGAGCAACGACTCGGCCAAAAATCTCGAGTCCCCTTCGGCCATGCCTTCGAAATCGACAACGTCGCCGACCCAAGCCCGAAGTCGCAGCCGCGAAGATCCCCCAAACTTCGATTTCGATCGCGGTGCCAACCACGAGGCCATCACGCATCAACCCTAAACCTACTGCCTCCCTACAAACTACAACTAATACGAACTCCGCTCCCCTTCCTCGGCCTCGTGTTTGCCGCCCTATATTTTTTTTCGAGGGACGAATTCGATTAATTGAAGAAGAAGCAAGCGGCCATTTTTTTTTTAAGATTAAGAACCGTTCGAATAGATCAGAGAGAAAAGGGCGTGATTGAACTAGAAGGGTTTGGCGTGAAATAAAAGAGAAGGAGGCGTATGAAGGAAGATTTGACTATGTTTGATTTTTCTTCTATATGAATATTTATTTTATTTTATCTTATACTTAAAATATTATCCTGAACGGTAAATTTTCTTTATTAACGACGAAGCGTATTAAAGGAAGTAACACGTGCTTTTTGAATCCAGGTTTTCATATTAGATTTTCGATAAAAATCCCAGTGCGTTTATATGTTGTACGTTCACACGACCACTCCAAACGCCACGAAAATTAGAATCCGATAATAATTCAATACTACGGATCCAATGGAACTGGTTTCATCAAATTCCGAGACTGTCTGTTTCGGAAGGCTATTTTTAAATTCAATTTAAAACGATAAAATTTCAAAACTGAACAATTCAGTGTTAGATTTAATTTTAACACTTCTATTATGTTCAATGTTATCAATATTAATTTTATAAGCCTTCAAATTATATTTTAACAGGCTTAAAATCTCAGATTTTATATTTTATTCAATTCAAATTATTTAATTCAACAATTTAATTGTCAAATAAATTATGATATTCGTAATTTAAGTTAATAATTAGCTTTTAATATTTAAAATCAATTAAATATTCCGATTACAAATGCTTAAAAATTCCGGGTCGTCACATTCCTCCCCCTTAAAAGAATTTCGTCCCCGAAATTACTAATTAGGAAGAATGATCCAATACTCATTACTATTGTCCAAAACCAACTGTTTAACATCAACCCAACAATCTTGTCATTTAAAGACACTACACCCCTATTAATTTCCTAAACTCCCACATAGTTTGCAACCAATATTATTTGTTCAATCATTCTAGTTTCAATTTAAAAACAAATTTTGAATTATCAAAATTTTCTCAAAAATTTTCTAACTCCCTAAATTTTCGAAAAATTTCCCAACGTCTCCTTTGCGCAGCTGACTTGGTACAACTACAAAATGGCTCTACGGCCTTTCAAATCCAAAAAGAAAACAAAAAGGCAAGTGGCTCGATCCAAAATCCCAATCAAATTTCACAGAAATTTAAACACATACCTTTTTGGTCGGGCAATTCAAATTTTATCATCTGAAATCAAAACCAATTTTACTTTCTCTTTCTAATACCTGCATATCCTGCTTAGCAATAATATCCAATCATAATATTCAAAACATTTTATCGACTTTCTTACAAAATGCCAATATCTATTCATTCCAATATTATCTTAGATTATATTTGTAGTATCAATCTTTTATTCTTAAATTCACCATTCATTTCTTAAGTTAGTATAAGCATTTTATATGCTTCTTCGTTTATTTTCACCTTACCACTTTAGTTTATATTTAATTCTATTCAAATTGATTCTTTCATTATCATATGAATTTAATTTATTTTCAACTCCAAATATTGAATTTTATTTTTCATTTATAATTAATCCATGCCATTATTTTAAAATAGTTTCATTTACTAACTTATTTCAATTTCTAATTTGAAATTGTTTTGTCGTTAACAAAATTTTCCAAAAATTTTATAAAAATTCTAACTCCCAAAATTTCCGAAAATTTTTGGCAGAGTCTCCTTTGTACGGAGGAGCTTTTGCAATTTGACAAAAGAGATAAATATATATACATCGACCCACACGGTCGGAAAAACCAAAAACAGATCATATTTCCTATTTTTATTGCGTAGGCGTACCTTATTTAGCATTTAAAAGCAAGCGGCCTACAATTTTAGCAATTAGCGCAACTCAATCCAGCCACACGGCTTATAGGTGCCTGTACTTACTCAATTTAAACATGTAAGTGCCATATATATAAAGTTTTATCTATATTTCACTTATTTGCAATAGTTAAAACATATGAATTCTAAAAGAAATTCCCATTAAACACTTTTTACAAGCAATTTAAATATTCCAGCATTAATTTATTTTTAAGAAAACTGAACTCAATTTAACTCAATTGCTCTCAAAATCAATTTATTTTACTCCCATCAATTCATAGAATTTGAATTACTTCCATTTACATCCGATGATAATTTATTCTATGCAATTTGACGAGATCTATGTGAATAAATAAGTGCTTATGTTTTATAACCAATTTAAATGGATTTCAACTCAATTTATACTTAATTCCATTCCATTTTAAATTTATTCACAATTCATATATTCTCATTTTCATTGCATTTAAATTTGAATCCATTCACTTGCATTTCATTCCATATTTGTTCATTCCAAACTATTTTATTTAGCTCGATAACAATCCAGGCTATTCCATTCCATAACTATTTCTCAACTCATTTAAACCACACTTCATTTTGAGTTCGGACTTTATTCAATACCTACTTAAGTCAATAACTTAAGTTCATTTCTATTTTTTTTATAATAGGTTCTACTTCCATCTTTCATTTGATTCTTATTTATTTTATCCATTTATTTATTCAATATAATTAGTTTATCCACATTCACTTAAACCATTCTAGTAAACTTGAAACATTTTATTTTCCTTATTGTCTCAAGTTATTTCAATCTCTTAATAATTTAAATGGTTTACAATTATTTATTTAAGAATTTTCATTCCATTATATATAATAGGTAACTTACCGAATTTTATTTCGATTAAAATTTATTTTTACTCAATTTAAATTCATCCCAATATCATTTAACTTAGTTTAAATTGAATCAAATTCAATTGTCTTCCATTTGTTTAGCTTTAAGTTAATTTACTTCAATTTATTTAAATTATATACTTAAGCTCATTTTCATTTTACAAGTGGATTTTTCTCTTTTCTATTCAACTTAACTCTATCACAATCAAATCTCATTCCAATCTACAATTTCTTTTGATTAGTTATTATAAAATTTTAATTTTCAGATTTAACTCATTCAATTTATTACAAGGCCATTTCCAATTTATTTCTTCTTATTTAGACTTTATTTGTACATTTAAACCATTAATATTTTTTCTAATCCATTTACATTTTATTCGATACATTTCAATTATATTTACTTTATTAACACTTCAAGTCTAATTTTAATTAATAACTCGAGTTCTGATTCTATTATTCACTTTTAATTTACCATCTAATTTATTAACTCACAATTCAGCTTTATTTAACTATAATAGGTTCCATTTACACATTTCATTAACTAATTTATTAACAAATTAGTTCTTCCCTATTTACAGTTCAATACTTCATTTTTAATTCCAAATACCACTTCATTTTATTTTCTTAGTTCAATTGTATTTTATAATTCAAGCTTTGATCTTCATCTTACTTTTCAATTCATCAAACAATATTTATTTTGGATTTTGTATTCCGTTTTCAATTTTATAAGTCACAGCTTATTATTTACACAATTCCATTCATTATAGGCTTGAATATGTTCCTCTTTTATTTTTAACTCAAGATTCACGCCTATTTATAGCTCAAGCGTATTTTTATTTCATGGATTTTTAATTCTTTTACAAGTTATTCTAATTTATTTATTTCAATCCAATCCTTATCCAACTTCTTTTTCATTTATCCAGGTAAGAATCTAATTCCATTCAATAACTCAATTGAATGTTTATTCCAATTCAATTTTATTTTAACCCATATTTATTTAACTCAATTCGATTTCAACTTAATTCGAATACAACTGGATATTATTTCAACCTACTCAATCAATTTCAATCCGGTCAAATTTTTATTTCCCATTCAAGTTAATTTCATTTTTATCTTTTCTTTTTAAATTTACATTCCAACATTCAAAGCTTATATTCCCTTCCTGATTTAAAAATCATCTCGATTTATAAGCTTATAACCTATCTCGTCAGGATTTTTAAACACCCGACTTTTGGTTTCAAATCATTTTGAAATCTCCAACATCTCAAAATCACACTTCTCAAAAATTTCAAACCAGTCCTGGTTTTTATTTCCAACAAATTTCCTTTGAAATTTCAAAACAAACAGGTTTTCCTAAACAAATCAATTTGGCAGCAATCTGTCACTTAGAAACTCGAAAATGAACATCGATGATGCTGCAGTCATCACCGAAGTTATTTTCCAGCGACTAAAGTGAATTCAATGCTATATCCTTTCCCAAAATTTATTTGAAACAATTTCCTTTCAGAAATATCTCCAAAACAATAATGCTATTATTCATCCTTAAATACTTCGATTAACACTTCCAAATTTCCGGGATTTATATTTCCAAATCCTGCTTAAATCAATTTTAACTATCATTTGTACAGTTTATGCTTATACAAATTTCCATTTGATTGTATTTCAATTTATAATTTACATTTATAATTCATATTTATAAATTTCATTTTATAATGAATTTATTCCCTTAAATTTTAGTTAAATTTCAATTTCTAGTTAAATTTTCACTTAACAATGACAATACTTTAATATCATCATTTCTAACATTCAAGCAACCATACATTAGCTAAATAGTTTTAAAAAACTATTCTTTATATCAAAATATATTTTTGGGTAAAATTATTTCATTTACCCATATTTAAAACAATACCGTGTCGATTGTTCTATCCAAGTGTTTAGAAACCCCTTCGATACAGTTGTACAGACTGTGCCGACGAAGGTACATATGCCACTTAATAAACCAATCAACACAATATTAAAACAATTTATATTCACTAACAAATACGCGCTCATATTTATTAATACGCTCAAACTCATTATAGAGTACTACGGACTCTATTTTAAATGAGTAATTACCACCAGAGCCAAGGTTATCTCCAACCTAAGCTCTGATACCAATGTAACAGTCCGCAAATCCGTACCCCTTGAGTTAACACTATTCTACAACAATCAACTCAAGTTGTAAAGAAATAGGAACCATTTGGATTTAAAGAAGAAGAGGTAGAAGAAGAAAATAGAAAACATTAACAGAATCTATCCATCGCAGCGGAGAAAAATATAATAGATAAATGAATGATCTTTACTCAAAAATCAAATATCTCTGTTTATATATTACATCATCAGAGTACATCAATCACAACTCAACATCAATATCCTACAAATGGATACACAACAACTCAACACAGCGGAAATATATATATATATATATATATATAGAAACAAGTACGAGAGTACGTATCGTCATCCAGCTCGTCTCCTGAGTTCCACAGCAACATATCCGGTATCCTATAATACTCGGTCTGACCCGAGCATTACGGTTAAATAATACCCGAGTCAGTCTAGAATACCAGCGTGAGAAAATCACACCCAATTGATTATTAAAGTTTCAAAAATCCTTTGAAAACAAAGGCATCTCGTAAGACCACGCCACAAATAAACATGTCGGGTTTTTACCTTACGATAGCTAAAACATTTTTATTAAAGTCCTCTGATATTATAATAGTGTCTATAGAAAGTAAAATAGAATCTATCTGAAATGCTTGCATCTCACGTTTCAGCAATAGTTGGGCACAATCAAAACCGTACGGGCGCGTAGGGAAAATGGATTCCAACTAATGGCTAGGCACTGGGGTACCACCTGTCACAGTACCTGGTCTAGATCAGTGTACCGAGGAGCCACCCTAACTCCCCTACAACACAAGACCGGAACCATCCCTTACTGGACAGTCCCGAGCAAGATCACCCCGCGGTTGGGATCAACAACCGCCCACTAAGCGAAATAAAAGGGACATCTAGACAGAGATGACCTCACCCTCCAATGGGGGCTACCCACGAAGCCTTGCTGCATAACCCCTGATTTACAACCATTCCAATTTGATGAGGCTTGAGGCTAAGCGTTACCTTTTTAGAATATATCCATAAGAATGCCCATCGTCCACCTGACGATGTTTCGCAAGCATTCATCCATACAAGTCCGTCCCGGGTTCGAACGGAACCGAAGGCACTATTACTACGACATCCATTTTGGAAATATCCTCAGGATTAGTAGCGACTAGCCCTTACACTTCACTGCTCCATCTACGAATCCAAATTCGTTTCCACGAAACGTACTAACCAGATCGAAGTGGTTTTCGAGAAATAAATCTCGATCCCGGTCTCTTCGAAACGATCAACGTATTTGGCCAATATTGATAGTCGGTTATTTAACTATCAATTGATATTCACTAACAACCATCAACTAATAAATAATTTTCCAAATTATTTACTTATCTCAAAATATATTTACAAGATATATTTTCACTTTCAAACCCCTTTGAAAACAGTTTTCAAACTATCCTCCTCTTCTCAGAATAAATTTCGAGTATTTCCATTTCCACTGCAACCACCAGGCACAAAATTTTAGATTTTTAAAATAATTTAAAAACATTTTATTGTAAAATATATTTGACATTTAATTTAGAAAAATTACTTTAATACTTAATTTATAATAATACTTTAAACAAAATACCAAATCATTCTTTAAATAATTAATATGATAATAGATTAAACAAAATACTTACTTTGGAATTTACTTTTAAACATTTAACTTAAAACTACTTCAATAATTTGCTAAAAATACATATTATATAAACATTTGGAAATAAAGTTACTTAATGAAATATAAAACTGGATTTCTATTTTTTTTTTTAAATACTAAGTTACTTCTTAATAGTTACTACTAAAGTAGATTAGAGGAAAATACTTACTTTAGACTATAAATATTAGAAATAATAAATTTTACAAAACTCGCTTTCTTTAAAAACAACTTTGAAACATTTAATTTATATTTATAAATTTACTTTTAAAAACATGTACTTGTCCATCCAGGGAAAATTCCAACTTCAATCACTTAAATCAATTTTCCCAAATTGATTTCCAATTTATTTTATTTGAAATAAGTTTCTTTAATTTCTCAATTCATCTCAAAATTCATTAGTTATGGACTTATTATTAATGTTATTATTTTCCGTTTGATTTTAAACCTTTTAACTAAAATATACAAATTCCAGGTTTTTCCCAATTTCTTCTTCATTCCTTTCAATAATTTAAATCTTGAATTTTAAATAAATGTTTTGTTCTTTTAATTAATATCATTGAAGATTTAAAATTCATTAACTTTCTGTTTATTCAAATTTCCATTTCCATATCCAAGATTTATTTATTAGAATTTTAAAGTCACTTATTTCTTTTTCAAATTCATTTAAAAATTTATTCAAATTTCTATAATTATTTTACTTACAATTTCACTTCTTTTATTATCTTACCAAAATCTAATTTATATATTTTTGATAATTCATCATACCCAATTATATCCAATCGAACCATAGCATTCAATATTCCAATAAAGATCATCATAGAATGTCAAATAAATCACAACAGAGGGTATTAAATAATTTAAATAAATATTGAGGGATCTAGTTGGATCCCTCCAACCTGTTTTTCCTGCATCCACAGACGTTAGCACAATATAATATGCCAATTTCAAACTATACCATACTATATCACATACATCAATTCAAGCATTCAAACAATTATTTAAATTTAATCATTTAAATTTAAATTTATAATCAGCTGAGTGATATTAACTCACCTTTGCTTTTGCATTTGCCATTTTCCTCAATATTCCCTTGGTTTTCCCGATTTTTGACCTTGAATAAAATATTATATGGTTTATTATCATCTGAGAGGAAACTACGAAAATTTCCTATTTAATAAATTTAGTTGACCAACAATTTAATCTAAACTAGCCATCTATATTTACTTATTTTCCTTATCTTTGAACTCGTACAGTTATAAAATTAATTTATATAGTTTCAGAATCCAATTTTACCCAATTCTCAACATTTTAAAATTCATATACATATATATTCCCAAAACCTTGTCTGTATCAAATTTTCTCTAGCTTACCTATATAATTAAATTAAAATAGTCAGGTGTGTGTGTATATATATATATATTAAAATTGAAAACTGCACTTATATTTTTTTTCTGTACCTAACAACCCAAAAATTTCATAAACTTATATATCTTACAATCTGTGTATTTAAATCGTGACTAATCGAAGAAGAAAAAAAAAAGATTACCTTCACCTCGCTAGCCCATCGGCACTTCCAGTCGAGAGTTGCCTATAAGTTCGCCGAAGTCACACCACGACTACGCTTCGACCATCACTTCGAGCAATGACTCGGCCAAAAATCTCGAGTCCTCTTCGGCCGTGCCTTCGAAATCGACGACGTCACCGACCCAAGCCCGAAGTCACAATCGCGAAGATCCCCCAAACTTCGATTTTGATCACGGTGCCGACCATGACGCCATCACGCATCAACCCTAAACCTACTGCCTCCCGACAAACTGCAACTAATACGAACTCCGCTCCCTTTCCTCGGCCTCGTGTTCGCCGCCCTATATTTTTTTTTTCGAGGGACGAATTCGATTAATTGAAGAAGAAGCAAGCGACCATTTTTTTTAGGAAGGAAGATTTGACTATGTTTGATTTTTCTTCTATATGAATATTTATTTTATTTTATCTTATACTTAAAATATTCTCCTGAACGGTAAATTTTCTTTATTAATGACGAAGCGTATTAAAGGAAGAAACACGTGCTTTTTGAATCCAGGTTTTCATATTAGATTTCCGATAAAAATCCCAGTGTGTTTATATGTCGTACGTTTACACGACCACTCCAAACGCCACGAAAATTGGAATCCGATAATAATTCAATACTACGGATCCAATGGAACTAGTTTCGTTAAATTCCGAGACTGTGTTTCGGAAGGCTATTTTTAAATTCAATTTAAAACGATAAAATTTCAAAACTGAACAATTCAGTGTTAGATTTAATTTTAACACTTCTATTATATTCAATGTTATCAATATAAATTTTATAAGCCTTCAAATTATATTTTAACAGGCTTAAAATCTCAGATTTCATATTTTATCCAATTCAAATTATTTAATTCAACAATTTAATTGTCAAATAAATTATGATATTCGTAATTTAAGTTAATAATTAACTTTTAATATTTAAAATCAATCAAATATTTAAAATATTTAAAATATTTAATTTAATAATTTAATTGTCAACGGATATAAATTTAATACTAAAGAATACGGTGCCGAAAAATCAACTAACAATACTGGTGTATTTGTCAAAGGTAGTGATGATCCAAATGATCACATAAATGACGTTTATGGCATGCTGACCCAGATTTTGCAGTTGACATATTTCACACGACCCCCAGAAGTGTTTAAATGCAACTGGTTCAACAACGTTCCAGGTTCTGGAATAAACGTGGATCCAAAATATAATCTTATAGAAATAAAACATACTTCGAGGTAATATAAGTACGATCCTTTTGTACTTGCCAAACAAGCTCTTCAAGTTTATTACGCTCCTTACCTATCTTTAAGAAGAGATAAAATAGATTGGTCGGCTGTTTTTAAAACAAAACCAAGGTTTACATTTGATGGACGGAATATTCCTGAACAACAAGCTTACCAAGCAGATATCGAGGAAAATAGAGGAATAATAGTAATCGACGATCAAATAGATTCTGGACCTATAAACGATGAATCAAATGCATTAATTGAAGCATTTGAGAGTATAGAGGAACAAAATATAGAGTGCGAAAAAGAGTCTGAATCCGAAAGCGATGAGGATTGATCACTAATAAATATTTTGAGAAGGTAATTTTTTTTTTCATTTTTCTGTTTCCAAAGTAATTTTATATGATATGTATCACATAGTCTCTTTTATGTTACGCCATAATGTATGTTACGCCATGTTCATTATTCTGACACCATTTGCATATTAAACTAATCAATGTTACTCTTGCTTTTCTTTATACTCTGATTTCATATAGGTATGTCGGGACGCAGCCGTTCACACTCCAGATCTTCCAGCTCACAAAGAGGTGATGATGCTGGTCCTTCACAGCCGGGTGTTCGGCCTATGGTATGGCTGAAACCCAAAGCCGGTGGCAGTTAAGTATAAAGTTTCAAAATTAAATTTTATTCCATACAATCTTTTATCAAATATATATGGTAGTAATGGAATATTAAATGTTTTTTTCCTGTTTTACACAGCGGTGTGTTTTTGTTGGAGCCTTCCAACATAATGCTCACGATCTCGCGACGGGCGTATATGGCTCGTATGACCTCGTGTTGGCTGAGGTGGACTACGATACCAGAGGGGGTGCGGGAGGCTATCTGGCAGGACTTTTTGGTATGTGTGGTGTATCAATTATTGCATTATGTAGTCGTGTACATTATGTCAATTCATGTTTGCACTATTTATAGCAACTGTATAACTCATATTTTTTCAAACGTGCAGGGGAAGTGGACTTGGCCGATTTTGATGTTTTTGTTGTCCGGCGCCATTGGAGAAGCAAAATTCCAAAAAACTATCGCGAAACAATAAACAACATCAAAACATCAGGAAAGAGGCCTATTTGGATGAGTGAAGCTGTCTTTGATGAGTTCGCCACCTGGTTGAGCAACGAGGATTTTGTGGTAAATATATCATATATTTAATTTAAATTGTTTGAGGCAAATAATATAGAAATAATTAAAATTGTCAAAATAATTTTTGTTTTCAATTTAAATTTGCAGAGGCAGTCCGAGAGGAATTCTGCAAACAGGAGCAGGAACCCCGTTACACATCGCGGTGGTTCCAAGTCTTTCCAGCATCACCGAAAAGATTTGGTATAATTATTAAATAAGATAAATAGTTAATTATTTTCAGTTTTAGTTTGTTAAAATATAAATAATGTATATTTATATGTGCATATTTCAGGAGAGACAACGCGGGGGGGTGGGGGATGGGAGCTGTTAGTTATTGGGATGTGTTTACCCATACACATGCCTTTACTCAGGTCGATGATTCCAGCGCAGTTTCTTACTCTTGGGACCACGATGACAAAGCGCGTGCTGCCTATGTAAGTATAACATAAGTAACTAAAACTTACAAGTTAATTAAAATAACGTTAACTAAATTCAATTATATTTTGCATGACAACAAAAGTTTCAGGAAGCGCGGACAGCATTACTTGAGGAAACGGGACGAGCTCACTTGACCCCCGATGAGGAGGACGCCATTTTTGAGTCTGTCATGGATCCAGTGACCCACGGCAAACGCTACGGATATGGAAGCCAATTGGTAATTTTAAGTTAAATTTTAAAATAATTATTCTGATTAATTAGTGTGTTAATCATATGTGCATGTTAATTATTAGTGTGTGTTAATCAATTCTTTAATTGGCTTGAATTCGGGTTTAAGTTAGTAAATATCCTTATACTAGTGTATTCCATTCATATTTTGAACTATCATGATTTAGTTTGTTTTATGAATTTGTTAGTGAATATATATAGGTTAGTTAATTTGCAATTATTTTAATACTAATTTTTTAGTGTAGTTGATAATTTAATTTGTTTACAGGTTCAGACAGCCCAAAGAGAATATCAAAAGGCTCAAGATAAGGAAGAGATTGCGCCGCTACGAGCCGAGCTTGTCGAGATGCGGGAGCTCAATTTGCTGCATGAAGCAATAACGGAGGATATGAACCGGCCTATGGCGGAGTTCATCGCACAGTATGGACAGCTTCCTTCATCTGGTGGTTCTGGTGCGGAGCGATTTAGGTATGTTTTGTTATTGGCATGTATATTTTGGAGTTGGTGAGAATTTGATACATTCTGATGGTTTCTGTGTATATTTGGATTTGATACATTCTGATGGTTTGGTTGTGGATGTTGGTTTGGATTTGTTGATGTTGGCTTGGATTTTTTTGATGTTGGTTATGTTGTGTTATGTTTGGAATTGGTTTATGTTGAAATATATGCATGATTTGGTTATATATATATATGTTTGGATATGTTTTGATATAGTTTTTATATATATATGCTCGAAATTGAGCTGTTTTGATATAATTGTGGTTGTGTGTGGCTGGAAGCAAGCACTGCTGGTTTTATAAAAAAAATATACCCAGATTTCCAATGGCTTCCAACGGCGACCGATGGCCAAAACGTTCGACGACTTCCAACGGCAAATTCCAACGCATTCCAACGGATTTCCAAAGGTAGTTTGGTCAACAGGATTTGCCACGTCGGCAAACTTGCCGTTGGAAGCCGTTGGTATAACCCCATTGATGCCATTGGAGGCCATTGTAAGCTGTTGAAATGTATATCAACGTCCTTTCCAATGGCCTCCAACGGCCGTCCGCCGTTGGAAAGAGCCGTTTCTCTTGTAGTGAAATAAGAAACTACCCTGAACATCGATGACGCGATCCAGACAATCAGATTAAACTTTCGATGCAACGATCAGATCGGTCAATTAGTAGCGTATTGTTTTGTCACGACAATCAACCACCTATGGTGTGAAAGGAATAAACGAATCTACGAGCAAAAAAGTACAAACAAAATAGAAAGGTCTACAAACAGAGATAACTTATCTCTGTCTAAAATCGAGAGCCAAAACAAGAAGAACAACCAGGAATGAATAAATCTTGGTGAAATGGGGCATACAATCGAATGATTATCGATAATCTACCATGAAAAAAAAAAGAAGCTAGCAAAGGAGTGAAATGCGATGCATATCTACAACAAGCTATTCGATTAGGGTTTTGGAGTTATAAGACTGGTTAAAAGAATGGGTCGCGCTTCGTATTTTTCTATATTTCATTTTTCCATGTATAATAATTGTCATAACTGCATAAGAGGTTATTGATTTGGTATGAACCTAGCGATTACTCGGTGCCATACTCTTTTTTCCCCACTACACTGGCAGGGATTTTTTTTAAGGAGATGAACAAACTAGGGTTCTTTACTTAGATACACACACGGATACACAAACATATACATTCATACATACATACGTGCACACAACATGCAAATTTAAATATGTCTTCAGAATTAATAATAAAATTATAAAATAACATAACTTATTTGTAACCTTTCAATTAACTTTCAGTGCACTAAGTATGATTTAATGCATCAATGATCTAATGCACCAATTTATTAGCAATAATAAATTTATAACATTTCAAACACTTTTTAATGTATTAAAAGTGATTTAATGCACCCGTTTAGCAGCATTAACACGCTAGATCTAGTGCTTTAATCTAATTAAAGATTTTTTCTAATTTTCTAAATTATCCAATATCCAATGCACTTCTTTCTACCTATAAATGTCGTTGTTTCAACCCTTGTTGGTATATATGTTCTATTTATAGTTCCAACTACATTTTAAAAGAAAGGATAATAATGTCTATTGTACCTGATTTACTCAAGAACCAGACTAAAATCTTCTGATTAAGTAATCTTTGTGGCATAAGTACGACATCCTATAGGACATTAAACAAGGCGACTTATGCTATTGTATGCTTCATTCTAACTTTCCCAAACCAATCTATCTGCTAGATCTTGACTTATCATGTATAAAAAACATTTTTAACTCATTTGACACAATCCATATGACGAATAAACCTATGTTTATGGCGTTAGTTGTTCCTTTATAATACATGTGGTTAGGACATTTTGACACAAATAATTCTCATTCGAAAAGGATCCTGAGTTATTTATTCCAATGGTTGTTAAAAATATCACCACCCATTTTTGATCCTTCCACAAAGAAGTATAAAGGATGTAGGTGTTGTGTTTTGGCACTCCAACGCATCTCCATAAACGCGCATTTCATTGCTATGTAATGGCATCACCTAATGAAGTTTCGATGTGCCAGTGTCCCGATTGAATATCCCTTTCATTGTCTTTCGAAATGGGCACATACATGGTCTTCGCAATACTTGCTTGTAACAAAAGAAATTTTCGATATTATGTGTCATCAGTCCCATATATATATCATATATGTGTCATATTTCTTGCGATGTGAAGACTTATCGTTCAACCCATGCACTCTCAAATACAAGCCACACCTAACAATTTGTTATTGTTATGTGATTCAAATATATGCATATGAGTGGTCGGATTGAAGATATGGTGTAGAGCTTCGTAGTGGAGAAGTCAGGAGTCGACCGGAGGAAGTGTAGATCAAAAGAAGTCAAAGTGGAGAACAAGTGTTGTCTATTGGAGATCGAACGTCTGACATCACTTGACATCTGACAAGGTTCGGTAAATCTTCTCGAAATATATGCCAGACATCTAGCATCTTCGGCTAGACGTCTGAGGCTATTTGTTTTGATTTTCTGAGACTTGTCTCAGATGTCTGACCTCATTGGTAGTTTTGTACTTCTATGGAGCATGTAGATGCTTTGACCACTTTGATTATGAATCTGAAGGTAACAGAAGTTGATATAACCGATGAGGCTCAAGAAGTGATCCCCTTATGTTCCTTGCTTAGGGAGTATACCACTTTTGTTAATTTTATAGTATATGATCACAGTAAGATTATCTATCGGATGTAAAGGCTAGTCCTAATAATGAAGTGTTGAGAGATAGATTGGCGAGCATAAGTTTGGGTGGTGATACAGAGGTCTTATCAGTTCAATGAGGTAGAAGACAAAACAAGTCAAAGAATGGTGGAGGTCGAAGTAATTCAAGGTCTTAGTCTAAGGCCCTAGGCAATTGACTTTCCATTATTAGAAGAAATCGGGGAACTTTATAGCTCAGTGTCCAAAGCTCAAAGGAAGATGAAAAGACCCAAAGCAAGCTTCAACATCTACTGTAGAGAAATCAGATACAAAGATGGACACCGATGCATTTATAGTATCTGACTCTTCTAGGAAGGGCAACTTATGACTGATTGATTTTGGCGCATCCTATCATATGACACCTAATGGTAACTGCTTTCCACTTACTGAGAGACTGATGGAGGAGAATTATGACGAACGATTATGTTTCTTGCCATATGATTGGTGTTGGTGGTGTGAAGGTCAGGATGTTTGACAGTGTTGTTTGTACTATTACTAATGCTAGGCACGTACCTGATTTGAGAAGGAGCTTGATTTTTGTCGAACCTTTGAGTAGGCTTGGATTGAAGATTGTAGCTTATGAAGAGAAAATGCAAATATCAAAGGGTTTCATGATTTTTATGAAAGGTGTAAGGGAAGGAAATCTTTATCTATTGAAGGGCGCTACTCTTGTGGTGAATCAGCTCCTGCTTTTTTGCTGATTTAGATTCTTCTAGATTGTGGCACTTGCAGATGGGACACATCGGTGAACGTAGTTTGGATGAGTTGAGAAGCGATGTTTGATTGATGGACTTCAACATTCAAAGCTTGGATTTTATGAAGAGCGTGTTCTTGAAAAGCAGATAAATATTTCTTTTGGTACAGGAGAGCATAAAGCAAAAGCTGCCTTGGAGTATGTTCACACTGATGTGTAAGGTCCCTCCCTTTTCCATTCTTAGGTGGAGCTAGATATTTCGTTTCATTGATAGATGGTTTCTCTTGTAAAATATGAGTATATTTCCTATAGTCAAAGTGTGAAACCTTTGATAGGTTTCGAAAGTGAAGAACTATGGTTGAGAAGCAGTCAGGGAAGAAGTTGAAAGTTCTCCATTTCGATAATGGTGGTGAATTTGTATCGTATAAATTCATCAATTATTATGATTTCGAAGGCATTAAGAGGAATTATACCACACCAGGCGACCCTTGATCCAATGGAATTGCTGAAAGGATGAATCAGACATTACTAGAGAGAACTCGTTGCCTCAAAATTACTACTAAGTTGAAGATGGAATTTTAGAATGAAGCTTCATCTATGACAGCTTTCATCATCAACCGCACCCCGCTTACTACCATCGATATAAAAATCCTTGAGGGAGTATGGAAAGAAGAGCCTATTAGTTACTCATTTCTCTGAGTGTTTGGTTGCCCAACTTATGTACACGAGAGCAAAGGAAAGCTGGAAATTAGAGCTCACGGGTGTATTTTTACATATTATAGAAGAGAAGTGAAGAGATATAAGTTGTGGTGTTCTATTAGTAACACGATCATTATCATAGGCACATGACTTTTGATGAGAAAACTATATTAAAGGTAGAGCCTTCCTCATCCGATGATAGTGTGAGAACATATGCAGAATACTAAACACAAGACAAATCATCTTTAGATTCTTTCATAGAGGTTCAGATGGTGTTCCAGATGGCACTGTAGTTGATGAGGATAGTTTAGTTTGTACAAAGGATCAGACTCAAGTTGAAGCTCATTCAGAGATTAGGCCTGTCAGACAGAGAAGGAAGCCTAAGTGGCTTGATGAGTTTGTTATATTGAATATCGAAGATATTGACTTCGATGACATGGCAACATGCATTGAATGTTGTCCATGATGAGTCGAGTGATTATAAAGAAGTTATTGCGTCTGTTGACAGTTTCACTTGGTTAGTTGTTATGGAGGAGGAGATTGAATCTTTGCAGAAAATCATACTTGGGATTTGGTGCCTCTTCCTATCGACAAGAGAGTTGTTGGATGTAAGTGGATTTATAAAGTGAAAGATGGCGACGATGGTGATTTCAGATACAAAGCAAGGTTAGTAGCAAATGAGTATGTTTGGAAGAAAGGGGTGGAGTATCATGATATCTTTGCTCTAGCTGTAAGGCATACATTCATTCGTATTATTTTGGCATTAGTTGCTCATTATGATATGAAGCAATTAGATGTCAAAACTGCATTCTTGCATGGTGATTTGGATGAGGAGATTTATTTGAAGCGGTCGGAGAGGTTCATTGGTAATAGCAGGCCAGATTATGTTTGTAAACTTAACAAATCTCTATATGGACTAAGGCAGTCTCATAAACTATGGTATAAGAGATTTGGTAAGTTTATGCTTTTACAGAGATACTCTAGAAACTTCAAAGACCAATATGCTTATTTCAAGAGGTGTGATAGTGATATGATATATCTTTTGTTATATGTTGATGATATGTTGATTGAACTCAGAGTATGGTCAGGATTAAGGATTTTAAAGCGAAGCTTAGCAAGGAGTTTGACATGAAGGATTTGGAAAAAATACAAAGAATTTTGGGATTGGAATATATAGAGATAGAAAGCGGAGAGAGTTGAGACTCACTTAGACGTAGTATATCGAGAAGTCCTTGCTCGATTTGGTATGGAGAAAGCTAAACCGATTAGCACTCCATTAGGCTCTCATTTCAAGTTGTCGAAAGACTTAACTCCTTCATCGGATGAAGGCAGAATGTATATGGCTAATATATCTTATTTTAGTACTGTTGGTCGTTTCATGCATGCTATGGTGTGCACAAGAGTAGATTTAGCCCATGCAGTGGGTGTTGTGCGTCGAAATATTTCTAACTCAGGCAAAGAGCATTGGGGAGCAGTGAAGTGGATACTTAGATATCTTCGTGGCATTTTGTCGGTTGTCTTATTGTATGATGGAGTGGATAGTGACATCTTTCTTAGATGTGATTCAGATTATGCTGGGGATAGGCAAGCATGAAAATTAGTATCGGGCTATGTTTTTACATTGGTATATGCTCGATTTCATGGAGATCAAAACTGTAATCTATAGTAGCTTTTTCGACTATCGAGGCCATGTTGATATCGATTGTGAAAACGACTAAGGAAGGATCGTATTTACTTCAGTTGTTGGACGATCTTTCAGTGGTGCAGCGGACAGTAGAGCTACTTTCAGGTAGACAGAGTGTGATTCACCTTGTAAAGAATCAGGCGTATAGTTTCTCGAACGAAGCATATTGATGTTAGAGAATTCTTTTTTATGCTTAAAGAAGAACGAAGCAAGATCAAGTTAGTGAAGATGAGTACTTTGGATAACCCCTCGGATATGATGACGAAGTCACTTCCTAAGTGCAAGTTTGAGCTTGCTCAAGCTTGATCCATTTGATTTCTGTTGCTTGAGCGCAATGGGGCGCTAGACCCAATAAACCATATGTTGATTGGTATTGAGACCTACACATTTTGAATTGAGGTGGAGTGTTATTGTTATGCGATATAAATATGTGTCTATGAGTATTCAGATTGAAGATATGGTGTAGAGCTTCATATTGAAGAAGCAGTAGTCGATTAGAGGAAGTGGAGATCAAATGAAGTCAAAGTGGAGAAGAAGTATGTTGTCTACAGGAGATCAGACGTCCGACATCACTTGTCAGACGTCTAGCATGGTTCAGGAAATCTTCTCGAAATATATGCCAAATGTTTGGGATCTTCGGCCAGACGTTTGAGGCGGTTCAGTCTGATTTTCCGAGACTTGTCAAACGACTGACCTCACTGGTCAGCCATTTGAGACGATATGGATCGGTTTTTTTGGAGCTTGACCGATACGTTTGTTGAATGGCAGTTTTGGACTTCTGTGCTTTATTCTTCTTCATTGATGGTTTAGATTTTTTTGACGTGGTCGAATAGCCTAGTGTGATTAGTGCATCTATAAATAGCCTCCTAATTTAGAGATTAGTGAATCAATCATATTTTCGGTAGTTGTAATCAACAGAAACCTAAACTAAAGCAAATTGGAGTTTTTCTATTTCGAGTGCTTTATTTTGCAATCTCTTCAATTGAGTGTATGATTAGAAAGAGTCTCCATTTTTTTTAATTCACCAATCATAGAATTGGCTTGTAACCTCTGATGATTGAATAAATGACGTTGTTCGGTCTCCGTGAACGTTGGATACTTATATCAGAACAACGTTATTTTCTGTATCTCTTATTTCTGCTATTTTGTTTGTGCGGTTGCATAATCGAATTTGAATTGTATTGGTATCCAAATAGGTAATATTAGATTCTGATCATAAATTGTTTTCGCTCAATCCTATTTTGTCAGAGTATTAGTAGTAGGGCAAAGAGTAAACCGAAAAAGCTTTATCATCAATTCAGCGGCAACAGCTTTGAGTTTGTACTCTTCTAAATTCTTGGAGTACAACATATCCTTGGTATTACATGAATTTTTTGAGTTTTGCGAACCATATTGTTTGAAATTGTGGAGGTATAAATTGTATGTGGACATTGCTGTATAATAGATTTAAGTAGAATGAGTGCGAGAAAAGGAATGGGAAAGCAGAAATATATAGAAAGGTAATTTTATGTCTACCATAAAAAAGTTACGTGGACATAAAGTTTACATATGTTAAACATTTTTTCAAAATTTAACTACCGATTGGTCTTCTTCAAACCGTTGACGTAATTTCTTTGACATAATATATAATTTGATGTAAATTGCTTGGATGGACAAATTTGAAAGGAACTAGAAACAAAAATGAAGAACTACCGTAGAGGAAGGAAGGACTGGTTGGTGTCAAAGAAATTGATTCACATTGCAAATTGGGATGAATATAAAAATTTCCATGAACTTGCAAAGAAGGGAACGTGCAGAGAAAAGAATGACTCGGTTATTTGCACATGCCTCCTGAGCTTAGAAATTATAAAACCGTGGGAAAGAAATCTAAGGTGGACATAGGTCTAAAAGGAATATAGTTATGTGCATCGTTGTGTGCATCATCTTCACTGAATATATAGATCTAAAAGGAAAATAGTTAGTCAAATTTTAGTTGTGTGCATGATGTGTCTTGCCTTTAATACTTGTAAACATACTGAATTTTTGTTTTAACTTATACTTTTGTTTATACTCCGTAAAATTATCAGATGGAACGACTTTTAAACACCCTTTACTGAATTTAAAAATGGATGGAAGCACCTTTCAAAAACTCATTCCATCGAACCTTTTTTTATTATCTAATCTCTTTATTTTTTAGCTTCTGCACTCGAACAACGGAATTTGAGCAACTTTGAAGAAAAAATCTATTAGAGTGTCCAGTATTGAACATGGATAATTAATATTTAAATTGAAAATAATAGTCATATACTATAAAACAAAAGTGTGATGCTGTATATATATACATAAGTTTCATCGCATATAGAAATAAAAAAAATTATAATATAAGTGGGATGTTACTGTGAAACTAGTGTTTAGAGATGGACCCCCTCCCTAATTAACTATTTTACACTTAGCAGATTTGAGTTGTTTATAGTATTCAATTTTAGTTGACGCGAAACCGCAACCTAGTTTGATTTTGACTGGATAGTATATTCCTTTGCCCGCAAAGTAACAATGCACTAAAAAATGTCCACTGGTGCGGCGCAGTGGAAAGAAGGCCTGTGTTCTGGTAAAAAGACTCAGGTTCGATTCCTACCATACGCTTCCCTATCCTATATAAATTTACCCGGTAGTACGGAAGCTTGGATCAGCGGACGGCTTTACTATACCCTCCTCAGGAGTTTACCGGTCCGCGGGGTTCTCCTGCGTTTTCAAAAAAAAAAAACAATGCTTTAAAAAACAAAATAACATAGAAATTTCGTGTAAAGGAAATTGCTTGGCATTGAACAACAACCTTGGAATTAAACAAAATGACAAAGTTGAGAGATGTTTAGCCAACGTCAACAATTTAAGCATACAACTCTAAAACGACGGTATCTTGAATTTTTTTGAACTTTCTGAAATACAGAGGGTAGTCGTCTTCGAAGTTCAGACGGAAAATCTAGTTTTAAGCGTGCATAAATTTTAAATATATAAAATAAATAAATAAATTTGGGGTTCACAATCAGCCATGGAAAAATCAATATTTCCTCAGAATTCTGTATCTAAGATCTCTGTAACAAGCTCAATGGGTAGACCACCTGATAGATTTCATATCAGGAAGTCATTAAAAGTCAACATTGATTAAGAAACTTTTCAAACCATTCAATCTAGATCTCAAAGGAGAAGAGAAATCAAGAACAGACAGGAGTTACCACCGGCTCCATATTCTAATAATTCAAGAGGCAAAGACATTCCAAGAATACCGCAACAAATAAAAAATGTTCAAGAATTACAAAAGCCGGTGGCCTTCTCACTGAATAAAGAACATGGTCTGAAATCATGGACAGACATAGTGACGGCCGAGTCAGATGAACCACCAGAGGAAGAATGTAAGCTTGAAGCTATAGCTCCAATAATGACTAACAACAAGAAGTATGGCATGATAAAAGAGGCAGTTTGTAACAGAACCAAAGAATGCTGGAAAAGCCTCACTCTTGTCTATGTGGTGAGCACCAAACCATACTACTTGTTTTTTAAATCTTACATTTAACATGTGTGGAAACCAACTGGGCAATTTGAAGTGTACACACGAGAGAACGGTTTCCTTCTCATCAGATTTGAAAATCAAAAGGATTGTGAGTCAATTTTGAAAATGGACCATATTTCTACAATGGAAAACTCATCATCATGAAAAGATGGTATGAATCATTAAAACTGGACAGAGACCTTTTAACAACAATGCCAACATGAGCAAGACTATCCAGTGTGAATTTAAGGTTATAGTACAAAGAGGCGTTCAGTGTCATGGCTAGTATTATCGGTAAACCCATCAAAATGGATGCAGCAACTACTTTAAAAACGACATTGTATTACGCTCGTCTTCTAGTTTGATGTAACAATGTACAATGGAGAGAATATAACCCAAAAGGTGGAATATGAGTGGATTCCACCGAAGTGTAATACATGTAAATGTTTTGGACATGTCAAAGATCAATGCAACTTAAAAAACATGGGTTCTGAAAGCAAATAATCAAGAACATCAAGAATTGGGCGATACATCCATGTTGATCAGAAATGAAAAAATAATGAAAATGTAGGGATTTGTGCATCTAAAAGTAATGAAGAGCGGATCATCCTAAAAGGAGTCATCTCCGACCAAGAAAAGGTGCTCGCTAATCAAGAAAATCAAATCATAGCAGAGGGAGTTCATCAAATAGAGAAATCAATAAGAACAAAATGAAAGACAGTTAAATAATAGAGATAGAGAGAGATGTAAATGCAATGGTCTTAGATTCTAGAACCCCTCCTATTTCAAAGTCCTGTTTAATTATGGACAATTATGGCAAAGCTAACAAAGATATGATTCTACATAATGTCAGTATTTCTAATGCTATATCAATAGAGGTCGATCTTCCCCCAGAGAAGGTTGTAGAGACTGAGGAGATTCTAAAGTCTGACTCAGCCTTGCCTCGCACATCTCCTGAATTCGATATCTCCTTGATTCAAATCCTAGAATCAGTGGATATGGGTTGCAGTAATTCAGTTCTGCCTCAAACATCTGAGCAGTTTGATATTGCCCAACTGCATATTCCAAAGAAAGGTAACAGAGGTAAGAACAAAGAAAAATATGATTTTTAAGTAAAAATATGTTTCTAGTAACGCAGAATGGACAGAAATGTCAACCAGATTAAAAGCAAAGAGCTCTGAGTGTAAGAGGAAATGTAAGAGTACCAATGTGTCAGCTACAATTTAAACCCCTTATTATTAAAATTATTCTATTATGAAGTTATTTGCATGGAATGTTAGGGGAATTAATTCCCCATCCAAGCAGATTGATATTTTGCACATGATTAGGGTTTATAAGCCTACTATTATTGCTCTTATTTAAAACAAGATGAATAATGATAGTGTGGATAAATTTAGTATGAAACTTGACAGAAAGTGGAGGTATATTAATAATACTGACTGTGGTTGTAAGGGTAGCATCATGTTAATATGAGACTCTAATATTTGGTCAATTGATAATATTAATAAAGACTTACAATATATAGACAGTTGTTTTAAAAATGTTGGGGGATTCTCAATTCAAGACACCAGTGTTTATGGCAGTAACATTGAAAGTGAAAGAAATGGGTTATGGTGTAGACTTAAAGCTATGAATCATGTTATTGATTTTCCTTGGATTATAATGGGGACTTTAATACAGTTCTTCATTCTTATGAAAAATCTGGAGGAAGTCATATACCCCAAAGTAAATTAGACAGGATTAACAAATTTATGATTGAAACTGGTTTGATTGAGACTTGTGTTTCTGGAAATAAATTTACATGAAAATCTGATGTTGAGAAAAATATTCATTGTAAACTTGATAGGGTGCTAGTAAATAATGAATTTTATAAAAAAAATCCAAATTTTGGTTGTAGCACACTAGATGGTTGTAGCACACTAGAACAGAATAAAAGTGATCATACTCCAATTTTCATAAAGCTTTTTAATGAAATGGATAATCTTGATTAAAAAAATATGCCTTTTAGATTTAAAAATGGATGGATTTGTGATGAGAAATATGATGGTTTAATTAAAGAAAGTCTTAATTTTTCTTGTGATGGTAATAAACAGTTTCAGTTTAATATGTTATTGAAACATATTAAACATAACTTAAAAGTTTGGAATAAAACTCATTTTCCGGATAAAAACATTTTGAACAAGCTTAAGAAAAAAGGGAAATCCTTGCAAGATCTTGCTGATCAAAATCATGACACTACAACAAAATGACCCTATTACAACTGTATTTTTACAACTGTCACAAAATGTCAGTTGTAATAAAGGTCTTTTACAACTCTTCTTTTTAGAAAGTTGTAATAGACTTATTTTCAACAACTCCTTTTTTTGCCAGTTGTAATAGAGGCCTGTTACAACCATTCTTTTTTATCAGTTGTAATAGATGCTTATTTTTGACAACTCTTCTTTTTTGCCAATTGTAATAGATGCCTACTTTTAACAACTCTTCTTTTTTGTCAGTTGTAATATATACCTATTACAAACTTTTTTATCTGCCTATTGTAATAATTAATTAATGATTATAATTAAATAATAATATTTAATAATTAATAAAAAATTATTAATAAATAATAGTTATTGTTAAATAATAATAACTAATATTTTATTCGTAATGTGAAATAATTACTATTAATAATTAATATTAATAATTAGTATTCAATTAATAATTATTATTAAATAAATAATAATTAATAAATAAGGATTGATTTTAATAACTAATAATTAAGATCAATAATTAATTATTAAGAAGTAATATTTAATATTTAGTAATTAATTTTTGATAATTAATAATAAATATTCAATTATAGTTAATAAGTAATAACTAATAACTAGTATTTAATTTTTAGTAATTAATAACTAATAAGTAATGTTTAATAATTAAGAAGTAATATTTATTATATAATGATTATATTTAATAAATTTAAGATTATTCATAAAATTTAACAAAATTTTGAAATTTTCATAAAAGTCAAAAATAAAAATTAAATTAAATTAAAATTTTCAAAAAATTAGAAAATCTTCAAAAAGTTTTAACTTATGATACAAAGTATTGCAACTTGTGTAAGGTATATAGTATTACTTTCATATATATATATATAGATTGTCTTTTGTAACATTTTCTCTAAAATTTAAAAGCTTTTATTTTGCCTTCAAAATGAAATTATTGGCTCCAAACTTCAGTTTTTTGGCTCCAAACGTCAATTTTTGGCTCCAAACGTTCATATATGTCCAAAAAATCCTTTCTCTCTTTGTCAAAGCTGAAATTCATTTTCTTTCTTTTTTCTTTTTTCTCCCTCGTTCCTTTGAAGGCACAAACGCGAATCAAGGATTGGTCAGAGTGAGGGGTCGCGATGGGTGGCAATTGCGGGGTGGATTCAAGGGTGTGGTGAGGATATGCGATGAGTGTAGGAACGCGGATGGGTGTAGATTTGGATTGGTCGTTTCGGATCTAGGTGGTCGGGTTTGTGTAAAGGAGGCGCAAGTGGCGATCTGGGGTTGTGCACTAGTATTCGAATTTGGGTAGAAACGATTTGGGTTTGGTGATTGGCTGATGGATCTGGAGTTTTTGTGGAAGGTGGCAGTTATTAAGACAAGGGGGACAGGATGAAGGAGCAGGCTTGAGGGTTCGATTGTCTTTGAAGTGCTTTGCGTTGTTAACAAGACATAAAAGGTTGAAGAAGTTTCTCCTGAGGTTAGTATTATATACTTATTACATGAGGGATGCATAATATTCATTCCAATTTGTTTTAATGTGTTGAAACTAAATGTGCATGTGTGTAGATCATTGCAGATGCCAGAGATGTTCAAGAAAAGAACAAAATTTATATTCCGTATAACATTCTTCCATTGGATGCAGCAGGAGCTTCACAACCCATAATGCAGCTTAAGGAGGTATTGTTGTTACCCCTTCACATAATTGTAAATTTTCATGAAGTCCAACTCCAATATTATGCAATATTTCATAAATTATGATATTAAACAGGTTAAAGCTATCGTGGCTGCTTTGAGAAACACTCGAGGTTTGAGTTGGCCATCTTCTTTTGAATAAGTTCAAAGGCAGAGGATTGGATACTTGGATATTCTTGACTAGTTAAGGGCCATATTTGGGTTTTATGTCTGAAATACTGACATGCATTTTTTCAATGTGTGGGAGCCGGTGGTATATTTGTGATGATGAAAGAGGGAGGTCATGGAAGTTGGTATGATAGTGGAAGTGGGTGATTGCGAAGTTGGTTTCAGGTTGGCAGTGGTTGGTGCTGTGATTTGAGAGGTGCTAATGGTGTTGCGGTGGCGGGGAGGAAGTGGTTGATTGTGCATGGCAGATGATGGTGATTTAGCAGAGGAGTTGTAGGGTATTTGATGTTGTTCTCGGTTGCGTTGGGTGATTGATTGCTGATGTTGAGTAACGGAAGTTGGTGCATGGGTTGCCTTAGGATTGGCTTGTATATCTTTCAGGTGATAGAGATAATATGTTTAAGGTTGAGGCAATTTAATCAGATTGTATTTTTTGGTCAATTATGATTTAAGAAGATATATGACTGTTGTTTGTATATATTGCATTAAAGTCTCAAACAAAAAATTTCATCTCTATTTTGGTTTTGGTATTTGATTTTCGCTGGCTACGTAAATAAATTTTTAGAAGCCGCTGTTGTCATTCCCACTACATTATTGCATATTTACAATAGTTATTACCAGATGTAAAAAGCTTATTGCAACCGTAAAAAACAGTTGTAATAGAATTTATGACAACGGTCAATTGCAACTACGAGACACCGTTGTTAAAAGTTTTTAGTCTATTACAACTTCTAATAATACGACGGTAGCTCCACTGTTGTAATATGTCTTTTATAACGGTTTTACACCGTTGTAATATGGTGAACATGTTATAGTGTGAGGATCTAAATTCTGTTAAAATGTTTTTTGAGAATCAACAAAATCTATCCAAAGAAATGTACATCAATTCTGTTAATGCTAAACAAAAAGCTAAAGTGGATTGACATACTTTGGGGATGACTGCACCAAATATTTTCATGCTAAAATGTCAATTAGGAAACATATGAATAATATAGGGAATATTATTGACAGTTCTGGTAAGTCTACCTATTCTTATAACTCTGTTGTTGAAGAAGCTTTGAAGTTTTATAATGAACTTTACTTTTCTGAAAACCAAATTCGAAATTTTCCAAAAATCATTTGCAAACATAAATTGAACAGTGTGGCAGAAGAAATTTTACTTGCTCCTGTGTTAGAAATTGAAATTAAAGCTATTATTTTAATGCTGGGGATAGTAAAAGTCCTGGCCCTGGTGGTTTTAATGCTAATTTTATATAAATCATTGGGATAGCTTAAGAGGCTAGGTGACTGAAGTAGTTAATGAATTTTTCGAAAAAGGGAAACTTTTGAAAAGTTTGAATCATACTTTTTATTACTTTAATCTCTAAAAATAAAAATCCATCTAGCATTGGAGACTATAGACCTATATCTTGCTGTAATGTTATTTATAAGATTATTGCTAGTGTACCTAACAATAGAATTAAGGTGTTTCTGCCCTTTCTAATCTCAGAAAACCGAAGTGCTTTTGTTCTTAGTAGATTGATATATGAAAACTCTATGCTAGCCCATGAGATGGTTATGAACTTCAATACTAAAAGTGGAGATAATATGTGCCTTAAAATTGATTTACAGAAGGCATATGATAAAGTCAATAGACAGTTTATTTGCCATACGATGATTAGCTTGGGTTTTCCCGTTAAATTTTGTGATTTGGTATATGAATGTATTAGTAACCCTACTTTTTCTATCCTAATTCAAGGTAAACCAGTGGGTTTTATCAAAAGCAATTGGGGTATTCGACAAGGTGACCCTCCATCACCATATCATTTCACTATAGTCATGGAATATTTTTCCATTCTTGTTGAGATAAAACTTTTAAAGGGTCATATTTCTCCTATAAATAAAGTTCAACCTACTATTTCTCATCTAATATATGCATATGATTTGATGCTCTTTACAAAAGCAAATGAACAGAATGGTTATGCTATTTCACAAGTTTTTATGAATTTACATAAGTATGCAAGTTTGCAGGTGAATGAGCTTAAGAGTAAAGCATATTTTAGCAAATGCAGTAAATATAAAAATGAAATTTTATACATATTGCATGTTACTGAAGGAAAGTTGCCAATTAAATACTTAGGGTTACCACTTTCTATTAATCAAATTAAAGATAATGACTGTTCTATGCTTATTGAAAAATTTCAAAAAAGAATGAAAACATGCTCATGTAAACTCCTTTCCATATCTGAGAGAATGGAGTTAATTAAAACTGTTATTTATGCTATTATTTTATACTGGCTTCAAACATTCCATATCTCAGCCTCATCTATTAAGAAATTAGAAAGTAGTTATGCTGATTTCCTTTGGAAGGGGGCTTACCATAAAATCAGTTGGGAAAAAATTTGTAAACCCAAAAAAGAAGGGGGATGGGATCAGAAATTTGATTGACTTAACCATCACATGTCATATAAAAATGTTCTGAAGATTCTTGAGTACTAACTCATTATGGTCAAAATGGATGAAGGATAAGTATCTCAAAAAAGTAATTTTTGAAACAAAATGTCTAAGGATAATCAATCAAATGCTTGGAAACAGATATTAAAATGTAGAAACATTGGTAAACCTCTATTAGAAAGGATATTTAAATCAGAGAATGAAACAAATTTATGGTTTAACCCCTGATTTCAGCATGATTCCTTTATAAATAGAATTGGCTGGGATAATTTAGTTATTTTCGGCGATACTAATGCAAATGTTCCATGATTATCAAAGATAATCAATGGCTGCCTCAACTTCATCCCATTACTAATCCACATAAGAATGTTATCAGAAGTATTCACATTGATTCTAATGCTGAGACTGATTACTGGAGTGTGGGAGAGTATCAGAAACAAACAATCTAGAGTAGACTAGTATCATTGGATTTGGAACAAAGTTAACAATCTCAAGATGACAATCTGTTCATATTTTGCTATAAATAACAGATTACCAACTTCGGATAGAATAAAGAAGTGGAATAAAAATGCTAAATCACTTTGTTTCTTATGCAACAGCGAGGATGAATTAATTAATCATCTATTCTTTGAATGCAGTTATGCCTATTATATCTGTAATCCAATTCAAACAACACTGGGATTACAGAACAATGGGTATATGGATCTTAAACAGACAGTGCAACATATCAACATTAATTTCAATGGCAAATCATTAGAGAAAGACTTCGTAAATATTCTGCTTACTACTGCTATCTATCATATATAGAAATAAAGGAACAGTCGCAATCACAATAAAGTAAAACTTACTAAAGAGTAAAGATGGTTACTGATAGAGTCGAACAATAGAATTATTCTTCGTAAATCAAAGAAAAAGGTTAAAAATCAAACCAAATATGCCCTTTTAGCTGAACACCGGAGTAGAGAAGCAGGCAACAAGCATATGGAGTGGTATTTGCATAACCCGAAAGTCATTTCAAACTAGTCGGAGCTTCATCAGAGCAGTTCTGATAAAGCTAGCAACTTTCGCCTTTGCAAAGCTCAGGAATCAAATAACTTGAAGGATCTTTCATTTGTAGGCTATTGCGAGCTCAGATCTAATAATCGAAGCTGCGATGTGAACAATAGAAGCTCGGATAAAAGATTAGACGAAAAGAAGAGCAGATTGAAGGATGTTCTATCTTTTTTGGAATGAGGAGAGAAGTGCGGAGCTAAAGAGTATGGCAGAAGCTCGCGTGCTTCCACCATTTTTGAGTTTTTTGGGCATTCTAGGATTTCGAGAGTTATGTCGATAGAAACCTTAATTGTCATTGTTTTGTAGTATTCGGGTTTCACCCTGTTATTTTTTCTTTTGGCCATCGGCCTTGTACCTTTTATTCAAAAAAAAAACTCTAAAACGATTCAAAACATCTGGACACTGCACCGCACCATCATTTTTTTTTTTGAAAACCCAGGAGAACCCGGCAGACCGGTAAACTTCTGAGGAGGGTATAGTAAAGCCGTCCGCTGATCCAAGACCCCATACCCCCGGGTAAATTTATATAGGATAGGGAAGCGCATGGTAGGAATCGAACTGCGACTTTTTACCAGAACCCAGGCCTCCTTTCCACTGCGCCGCACCCGCGGACTCACCGCACCATCATGCTTTGTCAGAACCCTTGCCAATGCCACTCCGCACCAAACAAATATCTTAGAGCAAAAGGAAATATTAAATTAGACTGGCATCATATTAGGCTAAACTTGCATATAATGTTCAAGTCTTTTTTACGATACACAAATAATGCTGCTTTTACTTGCCATATTTGCAAAGAGCTAAGCTGGCGTTCAGCGTAAAAATGAAATGTATGTTGTGATCAATAAAACTCTCAAACCTTAACGTAACAATGTAGACTTTTCTAATTGTACCGACAGCACATGGGAAAAAAGGGTGTATATATATATAGAAAAAGAATCTTTAACTTTCTCCATAACTCAATCAACCATTTAGATTTAATGAATGGGTTTACTTGATTAATCTTATTTCTAACATTTTTAGATTTATACCCAAGTCCTTGTCGAACTGTATTCATAGTTTGTTTTCTTAATAACATGTTCAAAGATTTCTCACTTTTTGAAAATTTATCTAAGGTCATTGATAGTTGTTGGACTTGTGTTTTGAGTGATTCATTTTCGTTTAACAATTGTGTGAACCATTTAATAGAATTTTCTCGTTTTGTATTTTCACTTTCTTTCAAAATAAGAATTTCATTTTCAAGTGATTTTATATTAATTTCTGATTTTTTAATTTCTTCTTCAAACAATGGACACTTGTCACACTTAGGGCACTTATTTTGATAGTTTTTAACTAATTGTTCAAGCCGATCATTTACTTCAATCAAACTATCTCTTTGTGATTCAATTTTAGCATATTTCTCCCTAAGTCGTTCAAAACACCCATTTACCTCGTGAAAATATATAAGTAATTTTGAATGAGTAAGTTTTGATACCTCATTTAGCTCGTTGTCATCACTGTCAGTTATTTCACCATGAAGACACAAATTTGCTTTTTCACTCTCACTGCCAGTGCTATCACTTCCATCTTCGTCGCTTTCATCCCAAGTAGCTGCAAAACTTCTCCTTTTCAGTTTCTTTCCTTGACTGAGTCGATTTTGGGGACAATTTGGCTTGATATGACCGGGTTTATTGCATTTGTGACAAATGATTTTCTGTTCTTCTAAGTTGTTTAGTGCTTTGTTTAATCTGCTCTTTACTTGTTGATTTTTGACCGGATTGCCATATTTGCGATTCCACCTTTTGAATCTTCTTATTAATAGCGCTAGTTCTGCTTCACCATCATCATCATCATCATCTTCACTTTCAGTTGTCTCTTTAAGAGCTATTGATTTCTTTCGAGTGTCTCCTCCTTCACGCTTTTCCTTGAATTTCATCTCCAGCTCGTAAGTGGTGAGGTTTCCGATGAGTTCTTCGACTTTCATTTGTTTCAAATCTTTTGATTCTTGAATGGCAGTTACTTTGCCTTCAAAACTTCGTGGAAGGACTCTGAGGATTGTTTGGACTATCTCCAATTCTGTGTATGATTTTCCAAGGGCCCTTGATTTGTATATGATATTGGAAAGTCGTCCGTACATTTTTTTGACATTTTCTTCCTTTGTCATTGTGAAATTCTCGTATTCGCTACTTAGCATGGCAAGACGAGATTCTTTGACTTGAGATGTTCCTTCGTGAGTCACTTCGAGTGTATGCCATATTTTCTGCCCAATTAGACAACGTGAGACACGATTAAATTCAACCTGATCTAATGAACAAAATATCGAATTCATAGCTTTGGCATTAGTAATGTGTAACTTATTTTCTAAATCTGTCCATTGATCCTTCGGTTTATTTATTTCCTTATTATTTAAAATTATAGTTGGTGCTTTATACCTTGTCTCAACAATATCCCAAGCGTCAATGGTTTTCAGAAAAATTTCCATCCTATTTTTCCAGTAAGCATATTCACCATTGAACATTGGTGGTCTAACTATTCCCTCAGCAAAAGCAGTATTAAAAAAATCCATTTTAAAAATTCAAATTTTTAAAACAAAAATTGGTTTTTGAAAATCGAATATTTTTTAAAAACAAAAGTTGACTTCTATTCCTAGCTCTGATACCACTTGTAGGATCGATTTCACCCTAGAGGGGGGTGAATAGGGTGATGCTGTTAATTATAAAAATTATTGTAGAAGCTTATAAAATTATTTCAGCATAGATATATCAAAATAATAGCAGCACAGATAATAGCAGAATAATAAATGCAGAAATAGAACGACACGGAATTTACCCAGCTTCGGCTAAACCCTGCCTACGTGTTGCACCCAAGGTTTCTACTAGAAATTAAGTAGTCACATGCTTACACACGTAAACTCGCGACACCCGCTACTGACTAACCTAACTCTACACTCAAAACCCTGCCACAACTCGGCCACTGAGTTGTGAACTCTCAAACTACGCCACGTAGTTTGTGCCCTAGTCACACGACTAGAAATTACAACGGTTTAAAAACAAAATACAAATTAAAAGACAATTAAAAAACAAAACCCCTAATTTATAAACTAAAGCCTTTGTTAAAACAATAAGGCCGGCCTTTTTATTTCTTTTATGTTGTTCCTCTACTTTGCTCTGTTAAAAAATGGCGGCCTCATTCATTCTCTCGTTCCTCTTTCCCTTTGCTCGAAAATTAGGGTTTTTGGAGAAATCGATGAAGTCGACTGATTGTTGGTCGATTACAATTGTTGTTCCTCTGATTTGCTTCGGCAATCGACCATTTCTTCGATTTGAACACGACTTCTTAGATTTGATCGAGTTCGACTACAAATTGGTATGTGATTTTTGCTTATTGCTTTATGTTAATATTCTTGAACTCGGTGATTTGAAAGCCGATGATGATACTGTTTATATAGGGTTCGAATCCCTATTTTCTCGTTCGTCTGAATTTGCCATTTAATTTATCTCGGCCGGTTGATTTTGTATTGATGCTTGAGATTGATCTCTGACTCATTCAAATTACTTGAATAACACGGTTTTGATTTCTAACTTGGTTCGATTCCTTGATTGCCAAGGCTCTGACTTTACTGTCGACTTTGTGAAAACTGCTACATGAATTATTATTTTTGGTACTTTGAATTTGATTGATTTGCGGCTTGATGGTCATATTCACTTGTTGTTGATCTTCATGTAGCTGCTGTTTCATGACTTCACCTGACTTCGACTTTACATTTTCTTTTTGTATTGGCTTCGGCCATTATGTCTCTGACTTTGATGACTTCGGCACTATCACTGATACTACTTCATTGATTTGATTATGCCAGCTTGGAGTTGCCTCTGGCCAATTGAATTATTGACTGTTATTTGAAGTGTGGTATTGTGTTCATGTTGCTTTAATTCTCGTTCACGATATTTGAGTCTACACTGCATGTTGTACCTGTTCTTTTGGCACTACTTACCGATCCAGTTTCATTTGAACTTAGTTGTACTGACTTGAGCTCGAGTTGCTTCAATGTATACTGCTGTTGTGTTGCTGCCATTCACTATTGCACTACTTCATTCATACATATATATGTCTTGTAGAAATGTTGCATTCACTTACATACTTGTTCATCATGTAGTTCACTGTATTGGGTTTTGTTGCACCACTGTTGTCATCTGTGTCATTTACTAGTTCTCTTTAACTTCATGTAGAGGCTGCACTTGTTCTTTTGAAGTTCTGGTTTGAGTCACTTGTATCAGTCATTGTTCTCTGGTGCACTTGGTTTGTACTTCACTATTGACTGTTGCATTACTCCATTGGCTGTGTTCATATACATGTCGAGTCTTGTTGACATCTTTGGTGCACCGACTTGAGTCTTTATTGTATTGAGTTTCACTGTATGGTTGTGTTCATTAGCGTGGTCGACACTTGCTCATCCAAGCTTGCGCTTGTTGTTTGTCAATTTTACTTGGGAATAGGCTTCTACCTGACTTTGTTATTCGTGTTTCTAGTTATGTTGTTGTTTTGAACATGCCCATTGCATTGTTGAGGCTGTGTTGCTTTGATCGAGCATTTTCACTTGTACTTGACAATTTTGTATTGCACCTGAGTTGAATCCAGCTTAATGCTCGGGTTTGACCTTGTGTTCATTTGAGATTTCACTTAAGTTGAACCCGACTTTGATTTGGTTTTGACCTTGTGCTCACCTGTCCCTGTAATTTTATCAAGTGTATATATCGGTGTGCACGGCCTTATGGCATATACAGTGATACACTGTGCATGTCACAAGCTGTTCGTGTATGATGAATTCGAATTTAAATGATGACGAACAACCCAAATAACCAAGGCAAATATTATTTTCAAAATCCACATATTATTTTATACTGCAAAAAAAATTTAGTTTCAATTTTATTGCGTCAATGTATATTTTTGCAGATTGCTCAGATGCTGGATTCACGTTGGAATGAAGTTGAAGATAAATACGAGTTGAGTGAATGAGTGATATGTAGTGAGGTCAAATGTAAATTAGAAATTGTGATATAATCAAAATTGTATTGTAATTGAAGTTGTGTATATATATAAAGTGAGAGCTTGAAATTTGTATTATTCAAAAATTGTAATAAATATTTGTTTGAATAAAATTTCTGTTTTAATTCAAATTCTGTGTTATTTATTTTATTCAGCAAATATTTATTTAATCTATGAAAAATAAAATAGTACATTAACAAATACATTTAAATGAATATATATATGTTTATTATCATCAAACAAAAATTATATAATCGCATATTCAACACTTATTTCATGAGGTGTGATGGTGATATGATATATCTTTTGTTATATGTTGATGATATGTTGACTGCATCTCAGAGTATGGTCAGGATTAAGGAGTTTAAAGCAGAGCTTAGCAAGGAGTTTGATATGAAGGATCTGGGAAAAACATATAATTTTGGGATTGGAGATATACAGAGATAGAAAGCGGAAGGAGTTGAGACTCACTCAGACGTAGTATATCGAGAAGGTCCTCGCTCGATTTGGTACGGAGGAAGCTAAACCGGTTAGCACTCCATTAGACTCTCATTTCAAGTTGTCGAAAGACCTGTCTCCTTCATCGGATGAAGATAGAATGTATATGGCTAATATACCTTATTCTAGTATTGTTGTGGCACTTTGTCAGTTGGCTTGTTGTATGATGGAATGGATGGTGACATCTCTCTTAGATGTGATTCAGATTATGCTCGCGATAGACACCATGGAAATCGGTATCGGGCTATGTTTTTACATTAGCATATGCTCGATTTCATGGAGATCAAACCTGCAATCTATAGTAGCTTTTTCGACTACCGAGACCGAGTTGATATCGATTGTGAAAGCGACTAAGGAATGATTGTATTTACTTCAGTTGTTGGATGATCTTTCAGTGGTGCAGCGGACAGTAGAGATATTTTCAGGTGGACAGGATGCGATTCATCTTGTAGAGAATCAGGCGTATAGTTCTCGGACGAAGCACGTTGATGTCAGAGAATTCTTTTTTATGCTTGAATAAGAACGAAGTAAGATCAAGTTGGCGAGGATGAGTACTTTGGATAACCCCTCAGATATGATGACGCACTTCCTAAGGGCAAGTTTGAGCATTACTCAAGCTTGATCCATTTGATTTTTGTTGTTTGAGTGCAATGGGGCGCTAGACCCAATAAACCATATGTTGATGATGAGACCTACATATTTTGAATTGAGGTGGAGTGTTGTTGTTATGCGATATAAATATGTGTCTATGAGTATTTAGATTGAAGATATGGTGTAGAGCTTCGTATTGGAGAAGCTAAAGTCGATTAGAGGAAGTGGAGATCAAATGAAGTCAAAGTGGAGAAGAAGTGTGCAGTCTACAGGAGATCAGACGTCCGACATCACTTGTCAAACGTCTAACAAGGTTCAGGAAATCTTCTCGAAATATATGCCAGACGTTTGGAATCTTCGGCCAGATGTTTGAGGCGGTTCAGTTTGATTTTCCGAGACTTGTCTCAGACGACTGACCTCATTGGTCAGCCGTTTGAGGCGATATAGATCGGTTTTTTTTGGAGTTTGATGATACATTTGTTGAAGGGCACTTTTGGGCTTCTATGCTTGATTCTTCTTCATTGATGGTTCAGATTCTTTTGACATGATCGAATAGCCTAGAGTGATTAGTGCATCCATAAATATCTTTCTAATTTAGAGATTAGTGAGTCTATCATATTTCTGATAGTAGAATGAGTGCGAGAAAAGGAATGGTAAAGCAGAAATCTCTACTACTAATAAAGAAAATTCGTTGAATTAATTTACTCGGCGTCTTTTTGAAATTCTGAAAATGCCCTTATTTTCCGTTTACAATAATATAAACAGCCCGTGTGCGAAGCACGGACCAACTCTAGTATATATAAATGTAATTTTATGTCTGCCATAAAAAATTTACTTGGGCATAAAGTTTACATATCTTAAACATTTTTTCAAAATTTAACTACTGATTGGTCTTTTTCAAACCGTTGACGTAATTTCTTTGTAAGTTGAACAAATTAAGTGATGGTGTCAGAAGTTAATAAAATTCATCGTTACATTTCGTAAAAATTGATTTAATTGTATGTGTGGACCATGTAATGCATCTCTAAATATCAACTGTATTATGGCAGTTTAATTAATAAATGTCGGCTAATGGACTATGGTTCTAGTTACCATAATAGAGTTCAAATTGGTGTGAAACTCCCAATAACGTGACCAAAGAATAACAACTCATACAAAGAACAGAAGAAATTCCATAGGTTTTTCTTTGTTTTCTTAATAATGTATAATTTGATGTAAACTGCTTTGATCCACGAATTTGAAAGGAACTAGAAACAAAAATGAAAAACTGCCGTAGAGGAAGGACTGGTTGGTGTCAAAGAAATTGATTCACATTGCAAATTGGGATGAATATAAAAATTTCCATGAACTTGCAAAGAAGGGAACATGCAGAGAAAAGAATGACTCGGTTATTTGTCACATGCCTCCTGAGCTTAGAAATTATAAAACCGTGGGAAAGAAATCTAAGGTGGACATAGGTCTAAAAGTGTGCATCGTTGTGTGCATGATCTTCAGTACTGAATATATAGGTCTAAAAGGAAAAAAGTTAGTCAAATTTTAGTTGTGTGCATGATGTGTCTTGCCTTTCATACTTATAAACATACTGAATTTTTGTTTTAACTTATACTTTTGTTTATACTCCGTAAAATTATCAGATGGAACGACGTTTAAACACCCTTTACTAAATTTGAAAATGGATGGAAGCACCTTTCAAAAACTCATTCCATCAAACCTTTTTTGATTATCTAGTCTCTTTATTTTTTGGTTTCTGCACTCGAACAACGGAAGTTGAGCAATTTTGAAGGAAAAATCTATGAGAGTGTCAAGTATTGTACATGGATAATGGATATCCAAATTGAAAATAATAGTCATACATTATAAAAAAATAATGAAAGTAGGGTGTTATATACATAAGTTTCATTGCATATACAAATAAAAAATTGCTTTTAAGAAAAAATGAAAATTGTCAACATTTTTTTTGTTGAAAAAATAGCAAAATAAAGCGATTAGAAAATAAAAACAAAATCAGTAAGAGCATCTCTAGCAGGAAGTAAACTTTTGACGTGATGAGATGAAAAATAAGCGTGGGCAATTCCCATTTCTCAAGTAGCTACCGCACATTTTATTTTTATTTTGAATTATCTTTCCATTAAAGAAAAGGAAAAAAAATAAAACGGGTATAGTGGAAAATAGGTATAAAGACAAATTTTGAAAATTTTTAAACTGTATGTTAAAAAGTTTTATTTTTAGACTGAATGAAAAACTTTGAAAATAATCAGGTAAAATGCTGGTTGGAACTAGCATCATGTTTGCAAATAATGCTGCTTCTGGTTGCCATACTTGCAAAGAGCTCAGCTGGCGTTCAATGTAAAACTGAAATGTATGTTGTGATCAATAAAACTCTCAAGCCTTAACGTAACAATATTGACTTTTCTAATTGTACCGACACATTGGAAAAAAGAGTGTGTGTGTGTATATATATATAGAAAAAGAATCTTTAACTTACTCCTTAACTCAATCAATCATTTAGATCTGATCTCGTATTCGTGGTCCGTACTAGTAGTTATAAAGGTGCTGCCTTTTAGTTTCCAAAATAAAAGTGGATCAAAATGTGCGGTTGTGAGTGGGGCTTAGAAGTGACAGATTATAAACGTGGCTCCATTATTTAAACCTAAAATGAATGAACAATAATCATGTGCATGTACATGGTTAAGGTTATTATAGTTATGGTAGCCAATATCGATACCAGAAATCTGTCGTTGTACCGATGCTATTGATAAATAGTAAAAAAATACTAATATTTTACCGTTGCAGTTTATAAAATGATCGTTGGTATACCGACAAATTGGTAAACCATTTATTGGTAATGATAAATTTACCAACATGTAAAACTAAATTTAACTTTTAATGACAATCAAATTTTAATAATGATAAAATCTAAATATTTCTAAATTTACCAACATGCACTTCTTTAATTTTCAAGACATAAAAAAATTTCTTTATTCATCATAATTTATTTATAACAATAAAGAATGATATATTTGCTAACTTAGATTTGAAATCTAATAAAACTAAAAAAAGAAATATTATCATAAATAGTACTAAGAACTTCGTCTTAAAATTTGTTATATCTTTAATAGTGATCACGATTAAGATTCATTTAAATACCAAAAAGATAAAATTAGAATGATTAGTAAATTTAACAGTTTCTTATTTTGACATTTATTTATCTATGTATTTACCATCATCGATCATAAATTTAACGTTACAATACTGATAGCGTTGATATAGAAGTGCGGTCAAATATTGGTTATTAAATACATGATATTGATATGGTAATGAGAAATTTACCATTACCATAACAATTCTAAACACCGTTGCATCTTTTTGGTATAGAAAATCAATTTGATCCATTTAAGATTTAACTTCCACTGTTCATGCCTAGCCGTGGCGATGTTAGGTCGGTTCACATTTTCTTGCTGTAGAAGTTTTCAGTATAAAAAAAACGAACGTCTCTCTTTTTATTAAAAAGCTATTATACATGTGTCAAAGAGAATGCTGTACTTTGGATATGTTGACATGTATTATGCATGCTAAAACGACAGTGCATATGTCAAAATTCTACTTCATTCTTTACCGCAAAAACTATACAAACTGCAGGTCGAAATTTGTCCACCTCATCGTTACAACACCCAAGCCGACATTTTCTTTTTGCGTTCTTGCTTTCCCATTATTGATCAACTAAAACATTGATCAGCTAAAACATTTAAACTACATGTCATAAATAAAATCTAAATATCAACTTCATACAATATTGTTATGATTTTCTCAATGATCCACACACAATTAGATTTAATAAAACGTAAAAGATAAAAATAAACTTTTTCCCACAAGTTATAATGACCCTATACAAACCTTTTTTATAACAACAGATTACTTGCTGCGTAAATTCTCATTTATACGACAATAAATAAATTGTTACATTTAATTTAAAAAATTAGAAATCTTCTCTTTTATTATGATACTAATGTGAACCCGTGCTACAAATATGGCTTCACCGTATTAGTAGTATATTTTTAGATTTGAGTTATATTAAGATGTAAGTGCATGCTTGTGGATTGAATTTATTTGGATTGGTTAATTTTTTTGAACTATAATGGTAAATGTTTATCATTAAACTTAAGTGATCTTGAAGCTCGTACATAGTATACTTTTTTATAGAGAATAATGGATCTACATGAAAAACATTAACATCATATGTCAACTATTCATTTCTTGGTAGCATTATATTATTAAGCATGCTTATTAATTTAAGCGATGCATAAGTTGAAAATGGTTCATCTTATATAGAATATAAGTTCAAATAAGTATGTATTCGATATGATAAAAGTATTCCATATATAGAATAAAAAAACAATGCTAAGTGTGACAGTGTTTCGAAACTGGTTTAAATGAATAATATTCTAATACTTGCATGAGTACACTTATTGACACCAACTAATTCTAATTGAATCGGAAAAATATTCTAATGGCTTCAAATGTTATATTTTAGTTGATTTAACATGTTATAGCGTAATAAATATAAATAAATAACAAATCCAAGGTAAATCGAACAGTTTCATAAACTCCTAAGCGATTGCACCAGAAAGTCCTTCTACCTTGGGTAATTAACAAATTGATTTAATGTCGTCATTAACTGGTAATCAGTCACCTCTTTCACTACAAGATTAAACGGCTATTCCAACGGCTCGTAGCCGTTGGCGGCCGGTGGGATAGCCGTTGGAATAGAATCAACGCTTTCCAACGGACCCGACGGCTATTTTTCAACGGAATTTCCAACAGCCGCCAACGGTTATTTGCCGTTGGAAACCGTTACAAGCCGTTTGAATAAAATGTTCAAAAAGCCGTTGGAAACCGTTGGTGCTGTACAACAGCAAGCCTATTCACCTTCCAGCCACACCATTTCTAATCCATTCCGTATTCCAATACATTTCCAATCCATTCCACACATATATATCAATATCAATATAAACAACACACATAAATCAATTAAACACCAATATAAACAAACCAAACCATTCAAACATCATAAACCGTATCGTCAACGTAAATACCATCAAAACATGTCAACAAACCACGTACATACCATCAAAATATCGTTCTCACCCATTCCGTACCAATATATACAACATTAAAACACATAATAACCATCTCCAAATCAATATATACATCGTTCAAACACAAACAGTAAAAAGCATACCTCTTCAAGCATCTTCGTCGTCGTCTCCGGAAGCACCAGACGACGAAGGCAAGGTACCATGATTCTGCACATACTCCGCAAGCTTTTGATTCGGCTGCTCCATCTGTACAGCTCGCAGACGATTCTCCTCCTGTAGCTGCTCAATCATAGCTCTAAGCACCTTAATTTCTTCTTTGTCTTGGGCCTTTTGAGCTTGTCGAGCCTGCAAATAGAAATAATAGCAAAATGATTGTCTCAGCATATAAAATATGATAACACTATATATCTAAACGCTAATTTGTTGTGCATATGTAAAAGAATTAATTACCGTTACGTTCCCGAAGCCATAACGTCTACTCCGCTGCGTCGGATCCATAATAGCGTCAAATATGTTATCTTGCTTCTCGTGTGTCAACTCATCACGGCCAGACTGCTGAAGCGCATAAGCCCGTGCCTCCTGTAACCTTGACTATAATGGAAAAAAAACAATTTCAGTTGAAAAATAGTAAAATGTAATTTTTATTTTACATAGCTAGTAATTAATAAACTTATCGATGTAAGTATTAGAAATTAAAAAACGCATACATATGCCTCAGTCGTCCTATCCTGATCACCCCACTGATATATGATTTTGCCAGACTCGTCTACTTGCCTAGATGCGTGGGTGTGAGCAAATAAGTCCACTAGGCCAACGAGATGTTCATAAGCTCGTTCCTGCAATTGATAATTTGGATAATTTAACTCAACATAACTAATTACTGAACTGATCAATATACAAATGTGATAATAAATAAATTTACCAAATCTTCGCGGTGATGTTGGAAAGATTTGGAGCCTCCACGATGAGTTACTGGATTCCTGCTCCTGTTTGCTGAGTTCCTTTCTGACTCCTCCTGCAAATTTACAATGAATAATTATTTATTAAACGTTAAAAAATTTACTGAGATTCATTATAGATTTATCTTGAACTCCTCAGAGTTCCACCAGTCAACCCACTTATCCCATACAGCCGCGCTCATCCACTTTGGTTTCTTTCCCACTTTTTTAATCTCTGACATCTTCTCCCTATAGTTCTTAGCGATCTTTGAGTTCCAGTGTCGCTGAACTAAGTTGATGTCAGACACTTGCAAATTTACTGCGCCCTGTACAATGAGAAAATATTACTAATTATTTATTTGTATTTAATTAATCATTTAGTAAAGAGATATAAACTTACTAGAAAATCTTGCCAAATGGTCTCTCTCACATCATCGGGGATCTTGCTCCACTTAGGCCAGCAATCGCTCATCGTGCTCATATACGCCTGCTTAGAAATGTTCAGAACCACTTTAGATGGCCCCAACTCAAACCCACCGCGTTAAATATAAAATAGAACTTTAGACAATTATAGATATATCATGTACAAAAAATTAAATTGCTATGCTGCTAATTATGATACTTACGCCTGATCAGCCTTTAGCTGCAAGTAAACGACTGGACGAGCTGGTGGCTCACCACTACTCTCTTCAATTTGCTGGGAAGAGCCACGTCGCCGAGAACCAGAACAAGAGCTAGACATAATATACCTGCCATATACATACATATACAATTCATAATAATTATGATACGACGAACCATTAAAATATGTAATACAATATGCAACAAATGTATCATGTTGTGTGTATGTGTTGAGTGTGTGAGTATATACTTGCTGTCATTAAATTGTATAACTTTGGATAAATGCATTATTAATCAGAGATAAATGTAATGTGAATAATTGTAAAAATTACCGCATATTACTCAGTCGTCCCCGTCGTTTTCTGAATCATACTCGGTTTCGTGTTCTATGTCGTTTTCCTCTACACTCTCAAATGCTTCGACTAATATATTTGTCTCATCATTTAAAGGTCCAAAATCAGTTTGATCGTCTGTAATTACTATTTCAACATTTTCCTCCAGATCTGCTTGATAGGCTTGTTCGTATGGAATATTCTGTCCATCGAACGTAAATTTTGCTTTGGTTTTGAAAACCACAGACCAATCTGCTTTATCCCTTTTTAGAGATGGATAAGGGGCATAAAAAGCTTGTAGGGCTTGTTTGGCTAGTATAAAAGGGTCGTACTTTTGATAACGCGAGGTATGTTCAATTTCTATAAGATTATAATTTGGATGCACGTTAATACCAGAACCTGGAACATTGCTGAACTAGTTGCATCTAAACAAATAAACATCTTCCGCGGGTCTTGTAAAATATGTCAACTGCAAAATCTGAGTTAACACGCCATAAAAATCATTTATATGATTATTAGGATCATCACTGCCTTTAACAAATACACCAATATTGTTTGTTAATTTTTCCGCACCGTATTCTTTGGTGTTGAATTTATATCCATTAACAAAAAATATTGGATACGTTTGAACTTTTCTTTTCGGTCCAACGCCAAATGTTTCAGTCCTTCATCGAGCACATTATTTGTGGGATCAGAAACGTATTTCGAAAACCAAGTACTGAAATCTTTGCTTAAATCGCCGCTTGGATTTTGTGATTCAAAAATACCGCAAACACAAACATGATATATTACATTATTATTTATTTACACGTGTAGTATTAAATTTAACAAAACTTGGAAGGTGATAATTACCTAACAAATGGTGCAACTTTAGGACAATTAAGAAGAATATATGTGTGTGCTACATGTTAATCTTTATCACCTAGCCATACTTCCACACATTTTCTAGCATGTCGGCCATGTTGTTTAAAAATAGATAATATTGATTCAGAAGAAGAATTTTGTTCAACGACCTCATCATTATGCGGAACACTTACAAATGATAAGTTCACATGATCATTAAAATAATGAGAGAAAAAGAAAGAAGCTTCTTCTTCGATATATGATTTGCAAATAGAACCTTCAACTCGAGCTTTTTGTCTCACTTTTTTTTAAATGATTTAAGTACCTAATAAAAAATATTTCGGTAAGTATTAACTTCTATTTAAAATTAAATTAACATTTACATACTCAGTATAGTAACATACCTTTCGAATGGATACATCCATCCATATTGCACAGGACCTCGAAGAAGTGCTTCATATGGAAGATGAACAGGTAAATGCTCCATTACATTAAAGAAACCCGGAGGAAATATTTTTTTGCAGAGCAGTATAGGAATTTCTTCTTCAAGTTTAAGTAGACGGTCAACTTTTAACGTAGTTGAACAAAGCTCCTTATAAAATAAACTAAGTTCTGTTATTACCGTCCAAACTTTTGCCGGTAACAATTCTTTGAAAGCGATGGGTAACAAATTTTCCATCATTACATACCAATCATGGCTTTTCATTCCATTCAGTCTTCCATTTTTACAGTCGACACATTTACGAAGATTAGATGAAATTCCATCGGAAAATCGTAATCCTTCCACCCATTTTAACAGTACTTTAACTTGGTTGATGTCTAGTTCGTAGCATGCTTTGGGTTTTTTACTGTCATTGGGCTTCACATGAAGCTCAGGACGATTGCATATTTCCTCTATATCACGTTTAGATTTCAAATCGTCCTTAGTCTTGCCCTTCACATTCAAAACTGTATAAAACACATTATCAAATACGTTTTTTTTGTTATGCATCACGTCAATGTTATGACGGATTAAGAGATTTTTCCAATAAGGCAATTCCCAGAATATACTTTGTTTGCACCAATTATGAAACGTTGATTTAACTTGAATTTCAATTTGTTGTCCGGTGTCGTGTATCTTTGGATAATCTTTTACAAGTTCATATATATCCTCGCTTGACCAAACTGTTGGTGGTCGTAGAGTCTCATGCCAATTAGCTATGAAGTTTTTTTTTGTCTCTTCTAAAAGGGTGATTAATATGAAGAAAACATCGATGACAATCAAACCATGAAATTTTTTTCCCATGCGGTAAGGAAAATGCTCGTGTTTCTTCCATGCAATAAGGACATGCAAAATGACCGGCTGTACTCCAACCCGAAAGCATTACATATGCAAGAAAATCGCTAATAGTCCATAACAGAGAAGCTAACATCCGAAATTTTTTCTTTTTTGATATGTCGTATGTTTCAACTCCTTCATACCATAATTTTTTCAACTCTTCGATTAACGGTTGCAAGTAAACATCAATGCCCTGTGTCGGATCATCAGGGCCAGGGACGACAATTGTGAGAAACATATATGAAGTTTTCATACACATCCACGGGGGTAGATTGTAAGGTGTGATTATTATAGGCCAAGATGAATATTTATAACCAATATGAGAAAACGGTAAGAAGTTGTCTGTACAGAAACCTAGTCTAACGTTGTGGCTCTCCACTGCGAAATCGGGATATTTCTTGTCAAATATTTCCATGCTTCTCCATCGGATGGGTGTGTCAACGTACCTTCTTGAGGTGTTCTCACACTATGCCATCTCATATGATGCGCTGTTGCAGATGATGCATATAACCATTGAAGTCTAGGGGTGATGTGTAAATAATGCATACGCTTATACGGAACTTCTTTTCCCTTCTTTTTCCTCAGTTTGTATTTTTCTTGATTACATATTTTACAATTTCTAAGATTGATGTCTTCTTTCCAATACAACATGCAACCCTTTAAACATGTATCTATTTTTTGATATGGAAAACCGAAAGATGACATATGTTTTTTCACATCATAATAATTTTCGCACATTAAATTATCGGGTGGCATATGACGTTTCGCAGCTTGAACAACAACCGTAAATCCAGCTTCTGTAAGGTTGTATTTTGATTTCATTGCAATGTATTTTGTAGTTACCGATAATTGAGAGCCGCTTAAACATCCATTCCAAAGGGGTTTTTTAGCATGATCCAATAAATCATATATTTTTTTAGCTCCAACATTTGGTTCCTCTTCGACGTTAACATCGTCATTATCAATTTCAAGGCAGGGAACATTGATCGTGCTGCATCTTCGACCATATGTTCTATGAGATTCGTACCAACTTCATCACTAATGACCTCCGCCGACTGTTCTTGATTATTAGGGGCTATAATTTCTCCATGACAATCCCACAGCAAATAATTGGGTACGAAACCGTATTGGCGTGAATGAACCTTAGTTATATTCGGTATTAAATAGTTCAACAATTTGCATCTACTACATGGACAAAGAACTTCTTCATCGTTTTCAATATTACTTATAGCAAATTCGATGAACACTTGTACCCCTTTAGAAAATGTTCACTTATTGCGCCATTAATTTCCCTTCTTTGATACATCCAGCTCCGATCATTAAAATAATTGACCATTTTTCCTATTTGAAAACCTATGATAAAGTAAAAAAATTATAAATCGTTCATTTTATATTTTGTTTAAATTTTATTTACTGATTTAGTAAACATGTACTAAATTTTATATGTTTTCTACAAACTTCATTTTAAATAAACAACTATTGATTTCATTGCCACTTGTGTGTCTTCTTTGATGGTCGGTCATCCTACTTCTCATTACAAACACAATAGTAATTATATTCCATAAATCATATCATTTTAAACGATTTCACAGAATTTCGGCAGCATTTCCCCCGTGTTCCTTGTATCGTACACAAATGCGTGTCCACAAGGAACGTAAAGGAAATGCCGTCGAAATTTTGTGAACCGTTTAAAGTGATATGATTGACGAAATATAATTACTTTATAGTGTTTGTAACTTGTCCAATACAGGGACAAATCCGACAAATGATGTATCAGATGAATAGAGTTGTCCGTTTTGTGGAAAAACGAATATCCCTAAAACAATCATATACAACACTTGTCAAACGGGGCCAAAATATATCTAGAGATTTAAATATTTGTTTATATTAGATTTAAATATATAACTCGTCTAATTAATATTGATTTATATTTTACCGTTTTATTACATAAGTACTAAATTCATTTATACACAAAATTTGTACACAAAATTCATTTATTACAAATTAATTTATACATTAAATCAATTCGCGTGTTCACACAAATACAAAACTCGTGTTCACACAAATGCAATATCCGTTCTAACGGCATTCAAATGCAATAAACTCTATCACACACTTATGTTCAATACTAACCAAATCAATATAAACTAATGCAATATCCTAAATTACAAAATTTTCAATCGGTGATAGCTTGTTCATTATGGGATAATAGTTGCAATTAGGGGATAACATGATGTAATATGCATACACTAACAAGTAGGAATCAATCACAATTCAAATTAAACCCTAAATAAAAAAACCTGAATATTAGGTTTAGCAAAATTACCGATTTGGAGAGCTAGAAGGGTGGAGATGGGCTGGAGCAGCTTCTAGATGGCATCGGAGGTGGTTGGGATGGTGTTTGGGGGCGGCGGTAGCAGGCTAGGAGGTGATGGAATGGGGGAATTGGGTGAAAATGTAGAGTTGGGGAAGAGATAATGAGCTTAAGGTCGGTTCTCTGGAAAATATGCAGGAAATTTTCCAACGGCTGCAAACGACTTCATTCCAATGGTTTTCAACGGCTTCAGACGGTTACGACAAAATCCAACGAGCCGTTGGAAGCCGTTAGAAATGCCGTTGGAACATTGGCATTGGAATACACTGTAGTTCTAGTAGTGTTTATTATCTCTAATGTCATGACTGGATAAACTAGACATCGTAGTCTAGTTTCTAGAAGAGCTAAATATTTCTAGCATTTACTTCAAATAATCGTACGACCATAACTAGGTAGTTAGTATTGGTGTCGGGTATGTATCGATATGAGATATTTTAAAATACCGATAAAATAGTGGTCATGTGTAGAACATGTTATAAATGATATTGTACTATGTTATAATATTATATTGATGTTAAGTTTTCAAATATTTCGATAAATAATGTCAAATTACTATCAAAGACTAATGGCATATGGTTTACGGATTATAATCCATTTCCTAAGGTATTTTATTAAATACAAATCATAATATTGGCTAATAAAAGAAATTCATCCACTGTACTCTTTATTATTTTCTTTATTTTTATACTATATTCATTGTTTCTTCAGTCGTGTAATTATCTATGTTGATTTTCTAAAATTTTCATATTTATAGTTTCATATTTTCATTTTCACTTAATTTATCGATCAAGCAATGTTGATTTAACATCGGTTACTACTTTAGCTCAATCCTTATCGAAGTGTCAAATATATAACTTTACTGCTCTTCAACTTTTAATTCTTGGTGCATGATAATAACTAATAAAATAAATTTTCATAAACTAACTTGCCAATTAGAAATGGTAAACAAAAATAACAACTAAAAAAGAAGTAGCCTTTTCATGATCATGTTTATAGTGGTAAAGTCCTCATAGAAAATAAAACATATAAAATAATGGAATAAGTAGAATTTTTTTCATTAAAGACTAATGAAGAAGACTAGAATTGCATGGTTAAAATAAAAAATTAGTGCATAAGATTTCCTATATGCTCTAAATATTGTTATTCACTATATAAAAAATATTAAGAATGTGAATATATATATTTGTAAATATTTTTTCTCTAACACATAAAATAATGAACGATATTCTTAAAAGACATCGGTTATTTTACATTAAATATTAAAGTAGTATATCGGCAAATATCTGGCGATATATCGATAATGATATTTTAAGTGATATTTTGAAAAAGTAGAGACTTGAGAGCAATATGAGATATATTGGCGATATATTAACTGTATTATCCGGTATTAACTACGTAGAAATAGCAGGAATTCTTTCGAAGATATATCCCATATTACATACCACTCATAACATCTAATCATACATTGCGTAAACAGCAGAAAATTTTCCGAAGATATATCCCCTATTACATACCACTCATAACATCTAATCATATATTCTAAATATATCATAATATCTTAATCATATATTCTAATTTCATAATATCTAATCATAGATTCGAAATATATCTCAATACCCCTCCTCAAGTTGGAGCATGAGATTCAAAAATGCCCAACTTAGAGAGAAGAAGATAAAATTGAGCCTTGCCGAGAGCCTTTGTAAATATGTCCGCCAACTGTGACGATGTCGAGACATGAGTAGGAGATATCAAACCTTCATTGATCGCATCACGAACAAAGTGACAATCAACCTCGATGTGTTTCGTACGCTCATGAAAAACAAGATTCTTTGCTATATGTAACGCCGATTCACTATCACAAAATAATTTAATAGCTTTTGGATGATGCACACCCAAACTCAATAACAACCCATTTAGCCACTTCAATACACAGGTAATTGCAGCCATAGACCTATATTCGGCTTCTGCGGAAGACCGAGATACTGTATGTTGTTTCTTCGTCTTCCAAGAAATAGGAGATTGACCAAGAAATACAATCCAACCTGTCAACGATCGACGAGTAAGAGGACAAGCCCGTCCAATCCGAATCACACCATCCTTCCAAGGTCAACTCACTGTCAGCACGAAGCCAAATACCTTGACCCGGAGTCCCTTTCATATAATGCACAAGCCGGAGAGCCGCTTCCCAAAGTTCAATTCGAGGTTCCGGCATAAATTGAGACAAAATATGAACTGAATAAGCCAGGTCCGGTCGAGTAACCGCAAGATAAATCAAATCACCCACAATTCGTCGGTATGATTCAAGATATGCTAGAAACTCTCCGGTTGCAAGATCTAGCTTATGATTTTGTTCTATAGGAAACCCAATCGGCTTTGCCCCCAATAAGCCTGCTTCAGAAATAATATCTAAAGTATATTTGCGCTGACATAAAAACAAGCCTGATGAACTATGGGCGACCTCAATCCCCAAAAAATATTTGAGATTTCCAAGATCTTTCATTTTAAAACAATCACTAAGATAAGCTTTGAATATGGTAAGCGTAGCGGAATCATTCCCAAAAGTAACAAGATCATCAACATAAACTAAGACATTAATCTAAACACCGCCTTTAGAAAATGTAAAAAGAGAATAATCTGAACAAGACTGAAGAAAGCCATACCCTTTCAAAGCCGACACCAATTTTGCAAACCGATATCTTGGAGCTTGCTTTAAGACATACAATGACTTAGGTAACTGACACACCAAAGTTGGATTAGAACTCTCAACCCAGGAGGTAATTTCATGTACACCTCCTCATCAAGATCACCATGCAGGAAAGCATTATGAACATCCATTTGATGTAGTTTCCAATTCTTGGATGCTGCTATGGCTAGAAAAGCACGAACTGTAATCATCTTGGCAACAGGAGCAAAAGTTTTGTTGTAGTCAATTTCTTTTTGTTGGTGATTACCCAACACTACTAATCTGGATTTGAGGCGCTCAACATCTCCATTTGACAAATATTTGGTCTTGTACACCCATTGACTACCAAAAGCACGTTTCCCCGAAGGAAGATGCTCTAAGGTCTATGTGCCGTAGTCTTCTAGAGCCCGTATCTCATCCTTCATGGAACGACGCCACTCGTCGGATTTCAAGGCTTCTTTAAACGATTTATGGTCCTTACCCTTAATTATAGCTGCAAGAAATCTTCGATAATTTACAGAAAAATTATCACAATTTATGTAATGTGCTAGAGGATAAGGAGTACCTGAGGAGTGATTGAAAGGAGGAGAATCAGAAGATGGACCATTAGCAAAAACTATATGTGTCACAAAATCTCGATACAGATCATTTGGGAACTTTTCCCGAAGTCCACGACCCATTTCCTGTGGACTAGCAGACTGATCCGAAGCGAAACCATGCATAGACCCAGTAGACCCAACTAAAGACTGATCATCAATATGCATAGTGAGTCGCTGTTCCGGTCCAGCGGTCGCTGGTTCTGGAACAATGGCATGTGCGTCAATTTGAACTTCGTTCATGTGATTTTGAGCATTATTAATCAAAAGATCAACATCATCATCTTCATAAATTATTTCAGCAAAATCTTGATGAATATCATGGTCATTTTCTCACTAGATATTATATTAACATCTTTCGAACACCCAAACGGGAACACCTCCTTTACAAGTTTCACTTCTCTAGACACGAAAAATTCCTTTGTATCAAGATCAAATAATTTCCACCCCTTCTTACCGAAAGGGTAACCCACAAAAATGCACTTTCAACTCCGACTTGCAGATTTATCTCCTTAGCCTTTTGATTATGAGCAAAGCACAAGCACCCAAAGGTTCAAATAGCACCAAAAGAGGGTGGTTTACCAAAAAGTATCTCAAAAGGTGTTTTATTTTATAACATGGAAGAGGGTGTACGATTAATTAAATGAGCGGCAGCAAGAACACATTCACCCCAAAAATAAATAGGCAAGTTTTCTTGAAAGCGTAATGCCCTACCCACATTCAAAATATGTTTATGTTTCCTTTCAACTCTCCCATTTTGTTGTGGAGTACCCACACACAAAGTTTGAAACAAAATTCCAGTTGCATTAAAATAATCAATCAAACAACTAAACTGAGTTCCATTATCACTTTGAACGACCTTAATTGTTTGAGAAAATTGCCTATCGACCATAGCAACAACGGACATAAAAATTTAAAACACCTCTAATTTGTCAACCAACAAATAAATCCAAACCGCTTTCGAAAAATCATCAACTGTTGTCAAAAAATAACGGACCCCACACGACAAAATGTGTCGATATGCACCCCACAAATCACAATGTATTTTCTTAAAAATTCTAGAAGTTTTACTGCCACTTGAAGGAAACTTGTCTCTTGGATGTTTATTACGCATACATACTTCACACCCTTTATCTAAACTATCTTTATTATTTTTGACGTGAGGAATTAACTTAACTACTTTTTCGGAAGGATGCCCGAGCCGACGCTGCCACAACTCCAAATTTGATGTTGCTTCAAATGTTGACACAAATTCCGGTTTGCTAAAGTAGTACATTCCATCTCTCCTAACTCCCATTCCAATCAGCTCCTTCGTTTGGTCCTGTAGAGCACAAATATTAGAATCAAATTGGACAATAGTTCGTAAATCATCATTAAGTTGAGAAACAGAAATTAAATTGCAACTCAAATTTGGAACATAAAGTACTCCAGTGATGGTAATTTTGTCCGACACACATACGGATCCTACCAAAGTAGCAATCACTTTTTCACCATTCGGCAAACCAACAGAACACTCAAGATTTTGTATCTCAAATAACCATGAACGTTGCCCTGTAACATGATGGGTTGCTCCAGTGTCGATAATCCATGAAGTATTATCAAACTTACTATTTAATCGATTTTCGGGAATTTTACTATTAACAATCACGCCTGAAATAACTTTCCACTGCTCACTTGTGAACAATTGATCTTCACCACTAGCCATGGCAAATTATTCTTAAAGAAAAAAGAAAAACAATCGTTCTTTGGCTCCGATACCATGAAGAATTGGTAAAACTCAGCTTAAATTCTTATTAATCACCAACATTTATATTTATAATACACACCCAAGACTCTATCTTATGGTAACTCTAGAATTGCGAAAACAACAGGAAATCTTCCGAAGATATATCCCCTATTACATACGACTAATAACATCTAATCATACATTGCGAAAATAGCGGAAAATCTTCCGAAGATATATCCCCTATTACATACCACTCATAACATCTAATCATATATTCTAAATATGTCATAATATCTTAATCATATATTCTAAATATATCATAATATCTAATCATATATTCTAAATATATCTCAATATTCTCCTACTATACGCAATGGGAAGAAGGCATGAGTTTTGGTAAAAAGACCCAGGTTCAATTTCTATCATGTGTTTTCCTATCGTATATAAATTTACCCGAGGATATGGAGGCTTGGATTAGCGGACGACTTTACTACGCCCTCCTCAAGAGTTTACCGGTCCGTTGGCTTCTCTTGGGTTTTCAAAAAAAAAAATCACCACGAGAAATACTTGTGGATGGGCATAAAATTATGACATTGCATTGAAAGTGACTATATGACCAAATGACACAAGAAAATATAATCAACAAAACTAGGCATTGAAATATCATGTAACTATATGTCATTATAAATTCATGTAATATTTTTGTTTTTGTCTTCCAGCGTCGACAAATGTAATATTTATAACCCAATATAATTGTTATGCAAGTAAGACAAAAATTATAATTGCACTTTAAAATATGTTGAAAAATAATGTTTTCCTTCAAACATAAGAAAATGTCTCAAAAATATCTTGTTACCCTAAAAATATAAGCAAACATTACATTAATATTAGTTTGGTAGGTTTTTGTTGAAGCAAAATCATTTATACCTGTTCTTTTCTCAAAAATTTGAATTTTACTAATATTACTAAAGGTAAATAAGGTACTTTATAAAAGGAAATGAACTCCCATGTTACTATTTTTATTTGATATACATAACATTTGTTAAATTTAAAAGTAAATAATTTATTTTATTTGTTGCATGGTAATTATTTGAATGATTCTTACTATTTAAAAATAGTTTACTTAACCATAATGAATAGTTTTATCTCTAATTTGTAGCTATTTGTTTATAAAACACTTCATGTTACATATTTTCTTATAGAATTTTCATCTGAAATGTTAACGATGAAAGGAAATATATTACATATTAATTAATTAATTTTTTAGCATTAAATAGAATTAATTCTCTCGTTAATATGAATTACAGTTTAATTCTAAAAGTACTTTAAAGTCAAATTGATCAAAATTTAAAAAAATACATATACTTTTTGCATGGTAATAATATTTGATATGATCCTTCTACTTAAAAATAGTTCGCTTATAACCGTTATGAATACCCACATCTCTAATTTTATAACTATTGATAAACATTTCCAAATTGCAAAAAAAAAAAATCAAAATAACATAAATAAATCAAACTTCATCAAAACTCAGAAATAATTGCCTCATTCGTGCTTAAGATCTTCAAGAGTTCGATGATAACAATAAACATGTGTTATATATGAACATTACACAGTATATTAAATAGTACAACAAAAAACATTAAAAGCCTAGATTGATTAAAGAAGAACGATGTTAGGATTTACAAAAAATAAGTTTGGACTCGAAGACAATTTAAAACATTTTAAACTAAATTTGATCCAAAATACATATTTTAAATTAATTTTCTAACCAATTCTAACATTGTCTGTCAAAGACAAAACATAAATGTTGCTTATACATTTATATTTTTCCCCAAAATACAATCTGAAATTTATTATTCAAATAACTTTTTATTTCATATATAATGCTTGTCGTGTGGAAGCCACATGCACTGGGTTTTACCTTTACATTTTTCATATAATTATTGCCTTCCAATTTGGTTTTTTTAATATGCTTATTTTTTAGAATGAAATAAAAATCAACTTTACCTTAATTTGATCATACAAAATAAATAAAGGAGCCAAATCAATATAAAATTTAAGAAAGAAGAAATAGTTTAACTTTTTTGTAATAGATTTTATATAACAATAGAAGCTTATACGGCTATTCAGCACCTAAAATATTGTTGATAAAAAGAAACAAATAGAAATGATTAAATGATTAGCAATACTGTAACTTGGTATGTATTTAATTCTCTCATAAAATTGAATTTCAGTTAAATTCTCAAATTACTATAAGTTCAAATCAATCAAAATTAAAAGCAGTAAATTTGTTATATTTATTGTGTGGCAACAATATTTGTTATGCCTATAACAATTATGACAAACTATATCTCTAATATATAGCTATTAATAACCATTTCTGAACTACAAAAAGTTTAAATAATGTAACAGAATACAAACTTCATAAAAATCATGGATACTTACCTCATTGTTGCGTAAGGTCATCCTGACTTTAATGATAAACATGGTGTGTGCTGCCCATGAACATATTATAGTCTACTAAATAAGTCAATAGGAAAATATTAAATAGATTGAGATATAAATAAAATTAAGAAAAAAGTGCAAAATTATACCTAGAGTTAAGAGGTGTACATGATGTGGTCTAAGAGTGAATTAGAAGAAAGAATATTTAGTGGAATACATTGATAGTGTTCTTTAAGTAGATTACACTAATAATATTCTTAAAGTAGAAGACAAAACATTATGGTTTGAATTGAAACCGCGTTTAATTTGGAATGGACCATGCGTAAAAAATATATCATAAAACGATTTAATTTATTGAAAAGGGACGAGTCGAGAGGAAAAACACACGGTTTATTTTCTAATGGAAAATGGAAGTAAAAAATACATGCAATTATTATGTTAGCGCATTATTTATAAATGTGTACAATGTTAGTTTAAATGTTCAATAAAATTTAAAAGAGATAAACAGAATTCATTGTAAAATTGAGCTATAAATTATGGAAATTATGAATTTAGGATGAGACTAAAGGTGTGGGAGATAAATTTTCCATAGAGTAGAATAGAAGAAGCACAGTAAAAAAGCGGGTAATTTTCATTTTTGAGTCACAATATGTGGAATCCCAAAGGAATGTTGATTTAAACATTAAATGATTGTGAAAAGATAATAAAGAAAGGAGTTGGGATCAACCAATGAAGAGTTTAATTCAACTATTGAGGGAAAGTTGTGATAAGTATGGGTTTTAAGAAGTGTAAAAGCATCATTTTATAGCAGTATGCTAATTCACATTAACTGAGAAGTGAGAATCCAAACGGTCTCATTTTCAATTTTTTATTGGATAAAAGAGAAGATATGACAGATTGAGATATAAACATCAATAAAGGAAGAATACAAACTTATTCCCTGAACCAAGTAGAATTCAAAATATGGCATAAGATTGAAACAGGAAAGTGATACAAAGGTTAGGCCTTTAAGTTTTATATATAATAGAGGAGATGCCTTTTCAACTCCCCCCATCCCAATAACTTCTTTATCAATTCCTAAAAGAGTAAATGAACAAAAATTGAATTTTTTTATGAGAAAATAGATAGAAAATTCATTTTATGAAACAATATTAAGTGTATAAGATCACATAAACTTAACATGAATTCTCTATTATTGGAATATATCTTCACAAAATATCAACTCCATGCCTATCGCACTTCAGAGTATGCATTGTTATCTCTTGTCTTCATACTGTATCTTCTATGAATTAGAATAAAATGCAACACGGATTACAAAATACTGATCAACTAAATCATTTAAAGTACATCATAAACAAAATCTAAATATCAATTTCATATAACAAAGTTATGATTTTCTCAATAATTCATACGCAATTAGATTTAATAAAATGTAAAAAGGTAAAAATAAACTTTTTCCCACAAGTTATAATGACTCCTATACAAATCTTTTTATAACAACAGATTCTTGCTACGTAAATTCTCATTTATCTGACAATAAATAAATTGTTACATTTAATTTAAAGAATAGAAATCTTCACTTTTATTATGATACTAATTTGAACCTATGCTACACATATGGCTTCACCGCATTAGTAGTATATTTTTATATTTTAGTTATATTAAGATGTAAGTGCACGATTGTGGATTGAATTTATTTAGATTGGTTTATTTTTTGAACAGTAATGGTAAATGTTTATCATTAAACTTAAGTAACCTTGAAGCGCACATAGTATACTTTTTTATATAGAATAATGGATCTACATGAAAAACATTAACATCATATGTCAACTATTCATTTCTTGGTAGCATTATATTATTAAGCATGATTATCAATTTAAGCGATGCATAAGTTAAAAATAGGTTTATCTTATATAGAATATAAGTTCAAATAAGTATGCATTTGATATGATAATAGTTTTCCATATGTAGTATAAAAAACCATGCTAAGTGTGACATAGTGTTTCGAAACTGGTTTAAATAAATAATATTCTAATATTTGCATGAGTACAATTATTGACACCAACTAATACTAATTGAATCGGAAAAATATTCTAATGGCTTCAAAGGTTATATTTTAGTTGATATAACATGTTATAGCATAATAAATATAAATAAATAATAAATATTGTGTATTATATTATTTTCGAAGACCAAGGTAAATCAAACAGTTTCATAAACTCCTAAGCGATTGCACCAGAAAGTCCTTCCACCTTGGGTAATTAACAAATTGATTTAATGTTGTCATTAACTGGTAGTCACCTCTTTATTATCTCTAATGTCATGACTAGATAAACTAGACATCGTATTCTAGTTTCTAGAAGTGCTAAATATTTCTAGCATTTACTTCAAATAATCATACTACCATAACTAGGTAGTTAGTATTGGTATCGAGTACGTATCGATATGAGATATTTTAAAATACCGATAAAATAGTGGACATGTGTAGAACATGTTATAAATGATATTGTACTATGTTATAATATTATATTGATGTTAAGTTTTCAAATATTTGGATAAATAATGTCAAATTACTATCAAAGACTATTGCATATGATTTACGGATTATAATCCATTTCTTAAGGTATTTTATTAAATACAAATCATAATATTGGCTAATAGAAAACGAGAAATTCATCCGCTATACATCTTTATTATTTTCTTCATTTTTATAACTATGTTCACTGTTTCTTCAGTCGTGTAATTATCTATGTTACTTTTCTTAAATTTTCATATTTATAGTTTCATATTTTCATTTTCACTTAATTTATCGATCAAGCAATGTTGATTTAACATCAGTTACTACTTTAGCCCAATCCTTATCGATGTGTCAAATATATAACTTTACTGCTCTTCAACTTTTAATTCTTGGTGCATGACAATAACTAATAAAATAAATTTTCATAAGCTAACTTGCCAATTTGAAATGGTAAACAAAAATAACAACTAAAAAAGAAGTAGCCTTTTCATGATCATGTTTATAGTGGTAAAGTCCTCATAGAAAATAAAACATATAAAATAATGGAATAAGTAGAATTTTTTTTATTAAAGACTAATGCAGAAGACTATAATTGCATGGTTAAAATAAAAAATAAGTGTATAGGATTTCCTATATTCTCTTGATATTGTTATTCACTGTATAAAATATTAAGAATGTGAATATATTTATTTGTAAATACTTTTTCTCTAACACATAAAATAATGAACGATATTCTTAAAAAGGCATCGGGTATTTTGCATTAAATATTGAAGTAGTATATCGGCAAATATCAGGCGATATATCAATAATGATATTTTAAGTGATATTTTGAAAAAGTATCAACTTGAGAGCGATATGAGATATATTGGCAATATATTAACGGTATTATCTGATATTAAATATATAGATCATTATAACAGATACAATATAAATTTAGCTTAATTTAAAGACCCAGGTTCTCCTACTATGCGCAATGGAAAGGAGGCTAGGGTTCTGGTAGAAAAAACCCAGGTTCGATTCCTACCATGTACTTCCCTATCATATATATATTTACCCGAGGGTCCAGGGGCTTGGATCAGCAGACGGCTTTACTATACCTTCCTCAATAGTTTACCGGTTCGTTAGCTTCTCTTAGGTTTTCAAAAAAAATCACCATGAGAAATACTATTTGATGGGTATAAAATTATGACATTGCATTGAAAATAACTATATGACCAAATGGCATAAGAAAATATAATCAACAAAACCAAGCATTGAAATATCATGTAACTTTATGTCATTATAAATTCATGTAATATTTTTGTTTTTGTCTTCAACGTCAAAAAATATAATATTTATAGCCCGATACAATTGTTACGAAAGTAAGACAAAAATTATAATTGCATTTTAAAATATGTTGAAAAATAATGTTCTCCTTCAAACATAAGAAAATGTCTCAAAAATATCGTGTTACCCTAAAAATATAAGCAATTCATTACATTAATATTAGTTTAGTATGTTTTTGTTGAAGCAAAATCATTTATACCTATTCTTTTCTAAAAAATTTGAATTTTTACTAATATTACTAAAGGTAAATAAGGTACTTTATAAAAGGAAATGAACTCCCATGTTACTATTTTTATTTGATATACATAACATTTGTTAAATTTAAAAGTAAATAATTTATTTTATTTGTTGCATGGTAATTATTTGAATGATTCTTACTATTTAAAAATAGTTCGCTTAACCATAATTAATAGTTTTATCTCTAATTTATAGCTATTTATTTATAAAACACTTCGTGTTATGTATTTTCCTATAGAATTTTCATCTGAAATGTTAACGATGAAAGGAAATAAATAAATAAAATTAATTTATTACATATTAATTAATTAATATTTGAGCATCAAATAGAATTAATATGTAATTATTTCTCTCGTTAATATGAATTGCAGTTTAATTCTAAACGTACTTTAAAGTCAAATTGATCAAAATTTAAAAAAGGTACATATACCTTTTGCATGGTAATAATATTTGATATGATCCTTCTACTAAAAAATAGTTCGCTTATAACCGTTATGAATACTCACATCTCTAATTTTATAACTATTGATAAACATTTCCAAATTGCAAAAAAAATTCAAAATAACATAAATAAAACGAACTTCAGCAAAACTCAGAAATAATTGCCTCATTCTTGCTTAAGATCTTCAAGAGTTCGATGATAACAATAAATATGCGTTGCATATGAACATTACATAGTATATTAAATAGTACAACAAAAAATATTAAAAGCCTAGATTGATTAAAGAAGAACGATGTTAGGATTTACAAAAAATAAGTTTGGACTCGAAGAAAATTTAATACATTTAAAACTAAATATGTTCCAAAATACATATTTTAAATTAAAAATTTTAACAAATTTTAACATTATCTGTCAAAGACAGAACATGTGTTGCTTATACATTTATATTTTTCCCCAAAATACAATGTGAAATTTATTATTCAAATAATTTTTTATTTCATATATAATGCTTGTCTTGTAGAAGCCACATGCACTGGGTTTTACCTTTACATTTTTCATATAATTATTGCCTTCCAATTTGATTTTTTTAATAAGCTTATTTTTTTAGAATGAAATAAAAATCAAATTTATCTTAATTTGATCATACAAAATAAATAGAGGACCCAAATCGATATAAAATCTAAGAAAGAAGAATTAGTTTAACTTTTTTGTAATAGATTTTATATAACAATAGAAGCTTATATGGCTATTTAGCACCTAAAATTTTGTTGATAAGAAGAAATAAATAGAAACGATCAACTGATTAAATAATTAGCAATATTGTAACTTGGTATGTAGTTAATTCTCTCATAAAATTGTATTTCAGTTAAATTCTCAAATTACTATAAATTCAAATCAATCAAAATTAAAAGCAGTAATTTTTTTATATTTATTGCATGGCAACAATATTTATTATGCCTATAACAATTATGAAAAACTATATCTCTAATTTATAGCTATTGATAACCATTTCTGAACTACAAAAAGTTAAAATAATGTAACAGAAAACAAACTTCATAAAAATCATGGATATTTACCTCATTATTGCGTAAGGTCATCCTGACTTTAATGATAAACATGGTGTGTGCTGCCTATGAACATGTTATAGTCTACTATATAAGTCAATAGGAAAATTTTAAATAGATTGAGATATAAATGAAATTGAGAAAAAAGTGCAAATTTATACCTAGAGTTAAGAGGAGTACATGATATGGTCTAAGAGTGAATTAGAAGAAAGAAGATTTAGTAGAATATATTGATGGTGTTATTAAAGTAGATTACATTAATAATATTCTTAAAGTAGAAGACAAAACATTGTGGGTTGAATTGAAACCGCGTTTAATTTGGAATGGAACAAGTGCAAAAAATATATATCATAAAACGATTCAATTTACGGAAAAGGGACGAGTCGAGAGGAAACAAACACGGTTTATTTCCTTATGGAGAATGGAAGTAAAATATGCTTACAATTATTATGTTAGCGCATTATTTATAAATGTGTACAATGTTAGTTTAAATGTTCAATACAATTTGAAAGAGATAAACGAACTTCATTGTAAAATTGAGTTATATATTATGGAAACTATGAATTTAGGATGAGATTGAAGGTGTGGGAGATAAATTTCCATAGAGTAGAATAGAAGAAGCATAGTAAAAAAGCGGGTAATTTTTATTTTTAAGTCACAATATTTGGAATCCCAAATGAATGTTGATTTAAACATTAAATGATTATGAAAAGATAATAAAGAAAGGAGTTGGGATCGACGAATAAAGGGTTTAATTTAACTATTGAGGGAAAGTTGCGATAAGTTTCGTTTCAAGAAGTGTAAAAGTATCATTTTATAGTAGTACGCCAATTCATATTAACCGAGAAGTGAGAATCCAAACGGTCTCATTTTCAGTTTTTTATTAGATAAAAGAGAAGACACGATAGATTAAGATATAAACATCAATAAGGGAAAAATACAAACTTATTCGCTGAACTAAGTAGAATTCAAAATACGACATAAGAGTGAAACAGGAAAGAGATACAAGGTTAGACCTTGAAGTTTTATATATAATAGAAGAGATGCCTTTTCAAATCCCCCTATCCCAATAACTTCTTTATCAATTCCCAAAAGAGTAAATGAACAAAAATTGAATTTTTTATGAGAAAATAGATAGAAATATTCATTTTATGAAACAATATTAAGTGTATAAGATCATATAAACTTAACACGAATTCTCTATTATTGGAATATATCTTCACAAAATATGAACTCCATGCCTATCGCACTTCAGGGTATGCATTGTTGTCTCTTGTCTCATACCATATCTTCTATGAATTTGAATAAAAGGTCATAAATATAAAATAACAACTAGAGAAATAAAGATACAAATAGAAAGTTCAAATTACGTTATTATGAAACATAAAAATAGCAATATGTACATGTGAACCAAAGGATAAATAAACTAATTTTTTCCATATTGATTATATTAAAATGGACCACCTTCTAGAGACCAATTATTATTATATTTTATAAATTAATTTAAAAAAAGAGTAAAATATCACTTTTATTAACCTTATTGATATATTAAAATTAAACATTGCATACCAAAAGCTCCCACACATATAAAATAAGAAGGAAGACTGAATATTACAACTCCAACCAAAGCTATAAGAAAATATGAACTACAAAAGAAGAAAACTTTCCATCAAACTTAAATTCGAAAAACTTAGTAGGTCATAGTATATGATGATTTAATATATTTTTTAGACAGAGAAGATGAGAAAATAAAAGTAAAACATTAAAATGATGAAAGTGGAAGATGTACATATAAGAATAAATGAACTAGGAGGTGAATGGGTATACATTTGTAAATATATTATGAAATTAATTTTTGGTTTGAAGTTAATTATTTGAAGGGTAGGATAAATTCATAAAAATCAAACCACACTTATGTATATATGCATACATAAATCAATAGTTTAATCACCTTGCATGCTCTACTATAGGAGGAATGGAATGAGTAATAGTGATATAATTTTGTAACATTAGCTACCATTGACAAATTAAGAAAAGCAACGATGAATTACGTTTTAACATCTAAGGAAAATAAAATTAGATTTACTAAAAGTATCCGACGTATAAAAGATTGAAGAGTGTAGAATTTATTTTGTAGCTTAGAAAAGAAGGGAAATTAAGGAAAAATATTTATTGCAAGATGAGTTTTTATTTTTGAAATTAAAGGGGGAGGAGTAGCAATGAAACCAGGATTGTATGCTAGAAAAATGTTCAAATATTTTGCGAAAACAATCAAGTTTAGTGAAACCGCATTGGAATAGGAAACTTAAACAAACTTATGCATGCAAAAAAATAACAAAGCTTACAAGTTTACATCAAACTGGACAATCTTGGCAAGTTTGCATACAAAATTATAGAATACTATATAACCTATTTAAGACGTACTCTACGAACTTCACGAAAATAAAATTCATCAACAATTGCTTCAGGATCAAGACTTTTAGCAATTTCTCTTTCAATATATATTATCATACGATTTCCAAGCAAATCACCACTCATCTTATTATAAAGTGGTGTTTTGATTAACTTCACAGCTTAAAATGCTCGTTCTACGGTCGTAGTTGATACAAGAAGAGTTAAAGCAAGACATCGATAAACGAGAGGACATCTTTAAGCCTTTTTGATTCAACTAACTCCACAGTTAACTTTGAAAGTATGGAAATATTATTAAACCAAGGATCAATTCGTACATATCGTTCATTATGTTGTAACCGGTGTCTCAATTGGAAATCAAAATCCAATTCACTAAAATCTCCTAGAAAAGCATGTTTAGCCGGTGAACATGCTTCATCAATTTTAAATTCTTTAAAGTTATTTTTTGGCTCCAAAATAGAGCTAAGACTTAAATCTCCAATTATTGTATCTGAAAATCTCATAGTTAACTCCATTACCTATATGTCAACACTTTCATTTAATATATCATAATGATAATGATGTTCTACTATGATTTCATCACGTTATTGGCATGAGCGTCTTGTTCTTTCCAAATAATGAGAACTCATACTAGGTATAACAATTGAGTTGCTATTACATAATGATATCACATTTTTAAAAGACTTTGTCATTTTTCATCATTTATAAATTGAGAAGAAGAGCTTTTGTGATTGAAACTGAGTTAATTCGATTCAAGATATCTTAAGATTTTTTTGAAGTACTTGACAAATGACTTCGATGATTCCTATTACTTCACTATTAAAAGCAATATAAAGAAAAATTCATGCATTTTTCTATTTAACCCTTCTTTTTTTATAATTTAATGAACTCCAACAACATGTTTATACAAGCTAAGAAAGCTACATGCCGATGAGTGATGTGAGTTCCAATAAGTAGAACTTGGTCGTCGTAAAGTGATTTTTCGATTTGCTCCAGTATTTTTTTTGTAATTTACCACTCAATACCAAACTTTCAACTTCATTTATTATAGTGGTCTTTAGTTGTTGATTTCGTTTGGAAGACGAACTCACCAAATTTACAATGCAATTAAGCATTTGAAATAATAATTCAATATCACATGGTTCATCAGAAGCCCAATTAGTTCAAGTTGCCATCGATGAGCAAAACAATGCACATAATATGCATATGGGCGTTCCTTTAAAAATAGCGCTTATAGTCTACCCTAAGCACCTTGCATGTTACTAGGACTATCATATCCATGACCTCATATATTTTAAACAAGTAAGCTATTTTAATCAAGAACATTAGAACAAGATTTCTTCACAGTTTTCACAACCGAATCTTCAACTCTAACAACATCAAACAAACATTCTTTTACATAACCTTCATTGTTCACATATCTAATAACTATGGTCATTTTCTCGATGTTTGATTCATTTTGTGATTCATCAACAATAATGAAAATTTTGAAATCATCTATCTCTTTATAAATTTTTCTTCTTACTAGATTGCTTGTAATTTCCATCACATATTTTTGAATTTTGACAAAATATACGAGGCATTTCAAGGGGCATTTTCTAATATCACTTCTTCAGTTTTTGGAGAGAGGGCTTGAGCAATTCAAGAACTTAAGCAATTCAAGAAAGTTTCTATGATTTGAAGAATTTATGGATTCATCATTTCTTTTAAGAGCACAACCGTGACATGCTAGCCATAAAATAGCTTTCACGGAAGTAATGAATCACAATCGGTATTTCTTAATTTCTAACTCTAATTGTAAAGTCGATTGCTTTCCAATACTTTGAGATGGGTTACTCAAAAAATTTAATAATGTGACATTATTTGAATGTAATGACTTTGGTCCTCCTTCACATTTTTTGAGACAAATTTTTTTCCGCTTAATCTTTTTAAATTATTAAACCCACGAGAAATTCATGTATCATTTTTATGTTGTTGACAATATTCTTGTCAAAGAGAAAGCATAGAAAGCAATAATATTTTTGAGTTGTCTTCGAATACTCTAGCCATTTATGGTCTTTAAACCATTCAAATCACATACGACATCCATCTTCAATACTTTTTAATTTTTCTTTCAAATCTGATTGGCATGCTCCCATTCCGATATAATAATGACAAATTTCATCTTGATCTTTATTGTGATACATCCATATTGGTTGACATAATCCTAGATTATGTTTAATACTATCTTCACTTTTGAATTTTCATGGGTTAATCTATAAGATCTGAGCTATTTTCCCCTAGATTCAAAGGACGACTAGGAGATGAAGTTCAAATAGCACCGGTTGTTTTGCATAAAATGAAAATAAGGTTTTAGATGTGCTATAGGGCCCAAAAATTTGGGAATGGAAGGTCCAAATTTGTGTTCAATGGTGGATTTCAAGGGGGGAAATTTACCGTTTAATGGCCGATATCATTTCAAGCCTATTCTCAGCCAATACTTTTAGGCCTCGTAGAATTTCTCTAAGGTTTTTACTTGTTTCTTGGACATAGCTTCAAAAAAAGTATTTATTTCATATAAACATTCAAACTAACCGTTCCAACTTTAAGTAATTTTATGGCCAGCATGATTGTTTAAAAAAATCACATACTTTAAGCTAGGTCAGCAAAATAATTTCAAAAAATTCACATTTCAAGAAAGGTTGCAATTCACATACCTCAAGCAAGGTTGGAAAAGCATTCTCAAAAAGTTCACGTAATTCAGTCATCAAATTATTAAATTAAACTGATTTAATTCAGTGCTTTAAACAATTGTGTAAAATAAAATATAAAAGTTCTAAAACTATACCAGTAGTTCTAGCAATTTATCAAAATTGGAAGCAAGGAGGTGCAAAGGCAGCGAGGCGAGGAGACACAGATGTGCTTGGGCGAGGTGGCATAGAGGTGAGGAGGAGCTGACGTGCTTCTTTTTTTGTCGCTTGTGAGAATTTGTCGAAGATTGTCTAGGGATTTCACCTTTTCTTTTTTCTACGCTATTTTAGTTTTTACTATTTTTTTTCCAGCACCAATGATTTCTTACCAAATCTTGGTTAGGGCAATTGCCCTCCTGGCCCATACCACTGGCTTCGTCATCAGAGAGGAGAAGACATCTAAGAGAAATGAAGCGAAAGAATGTCATGTGGTAAATAGAGAATACTGAATAGAAAGACTTGAAAATAAATGGGTGAAGAAGATTTAAGACTCGCCGTTAATAGTATAGTATATATGATAGATCGAGACCCCTCGTAAAAATCATGGTTTACTATTATTAATATTAGCATCAAGAAAAATGACCCTATTGTAATTGCAGTTATCATGTGCGTCTACTTTTGATCTTGAATTGGTTTTATTATTACTAAGACATCATTAAGATTTCTTTTAGTCATTACGTGAGCTAAGTCTTGAAACTATTAAAGTATCATTCAAAGTTTGTAGGGTATGTTTAGTGATAAGGTGTAAAACGACCTCATTTGGTTAGGATGATCTCGTTATACACACAACTTCTATATGAGCTTCATCAGTATACATCATATAATACAACGGCTTTTTCCCATACAGTCAAGAATCATAGATCTTGAGTTTCACCAAAAGTATTCAATTCCTAACATCGAAACCTATTTGGTCAACATGAATCATGTTATAATAACACGTGTAGTAAGAGTAATAAAAGAATTAAAACAAATGAGGTACATTTGATTTTATAGGTATATACACTTAGAACTAAAGTTCTATAAAAAAAGTACATTGAGTTTTTCAATCATAAAATCTTAAAATTTTAGTTATTAAAAATAAAGAACTATGGATCAATCTTAAAAATTAAAACTTTACGCAATTGTATAATTAAAAGTATTAATGATAAAATCAATAAAAATCTTAATTTCAAGACCCTTATGATTTATAGAAATAAATAAAATTTTTGCATCCATCAAATGTATAAATAGATCAATATTTTGAAATGATAACTTTTAAAATTAAATACTGTTAGAAAAACAAAAATTTAAAATTTGCATTTTGACATAAAATTATAATTTTAAAGTTCAAAATTTGTGATGCCTTAGGAGCATGGTGTGAAGGAAAGAAATGAAGACGGAGTGAAGTTGACATTTATTTGAATTAGGCGGGTAAACAAATATTTATTGGCCACATTCATTGTTATTGTGCCTTTTCTCTTTAGAATTCTTCAAGTCTGAATGCTAATTCCACTTGGCTAGCATGATGTAATCATACCAACAGTAAGAGCTATGAAAAGAAGTAAAACAAATGAGGATTATATGAGTTTAAGGAACATATACATCCAGAATCACATGAATGGATATTTGAAAACTACATCCAGAATTATGCGCTAGTAAATCTAATAATATAGTTAACATTGGTATCGCATTTAGATTTGTTCAAATTTCACCCTTGTATCAATTTCACATAATCAACTTCAATTCCAACATTGTTTTTAATATATCAAAAAAAATTAAACATGAGAACCATCTCATATTGGATCTAAAAACCTAAACCAATTATATATGAGTTTTCAATGGATCATTATGATAAACCCATATAAATGTTACCTAATCCTGATTCGACCAAATTAAAGTGGATAAAAATCTAACCAACCTAAATAAGCATCAATTCCAACCAAAATCAAATATTATGATCGTTATTCCAAAAAGTACGAAGGTGTACTGAATTAATAAAAGGATGAAAAGATTATAAAATCTAAAATGTCGAAAAAAGAAGCTCGGAAAATACCTGAGATATATGGCGACATGAATTCAAGTATGGGAAATGAGAGAAGAACAATGAAGCTTTCATATATAAGAAGGAGACTAACAATTGTTCATGGTCCAAATCCAAAAGCCAGAGCTATGAGAAAAGGAGTAGGAGGTAACATAAATTCAATTATGTAATTGATTTCTGCAAATTTATTTCCTGATGTGATAGATTGATTGCAAATTGTTCGGTGGCATGCCCTAGAAAAATGATTGCAGCCGACTGAGAATTAATAGGAAAAAAATTAAAATTATATTCTGCGACGGAGTGATAGAAGTAAGCATCGAAACATCATGTAGAGTGAATTTGGCAGGCATTACATAAAATTAAAAGTAGAGTTTGGAAGAGAAGATGAGAAAAGGAGAATGATGTAATATTTCTCTTCCTTTCAGTCAAAAAACCAAAAAGGAAGACATTTGAGTTTCAGAATACACGTGGCAAAATTTCATTAGAAAATTAAAGGGGACTTCGAAGCTAAGGAAACCATACCCAGTTATAATAGTATAGTATACATGCTTATCCATATATGCAATATTATTTTGAGCAAATCCAATTATTTATCTACCTTTTATATACTTATTTCTTCTAAATGTGATTTTGTATAAAAAATCACAAAACTATCCAACTCCGAGTGATAAAAAATTGTAGCACCGATCCCAACAATCTTCATCTTGATACTACTTTTCATAAAGGCCATCTAAACTCTACTTACAACCTCATGCTATAAACAAATGTCTCCATCCTAAAAAGAAAACTTCACTAACCTCCAAACCACCTAAATATGCATATCTTACAATTGAACTTGCATATAATCAATAAATCAGAATTGCTTATAATACCACAAAGTTCTCAATGTAGGCTTTTGTGGTTTCGGTTGCATGCACCACCTTTATTCGGATAAATTTGTCCATCTCCAAATTGATAACTTCCTTCATTCGCCATGGTTTCCAAACAATTTGTAACATTGCTGCTTTGTCATTTTATGCGCAACACCTCTCTATTACCCTTCCCAAATCCAGTGATTCCACATCGAGTTGAAAATTTGTGTTTTTTCCTTCCTATATCCCACTTAAATAAGATTCTTCTTAATTTTTGGTGCCTAACTCCGAGGAGTAGCACTTCTCTTTCATCATACCTCTTTAGCCTCCCCAAACTTATATCTTTCATCTCGACATCTCCACCAAGCGGGCTTTACCTAGCCTTCTTGCTTCTTATAATCAAGACTTGCTCAATTTTGATTGTGCATATAGAAATATGCACCTGAATTAATCACACATTCATCTCCTTTTCTTCCATTATTATCAATGTAGGCTTTTGTGGTTTCTACTGCTTTCACCACCTAGATTCAGACAAATTTTCCTCTCTAACTCTAAATTGAGAACTTCCTTCATTCTCCATGGTTTTTACAAACAATTAGCATATATTGTTGCTTTCTCTTTTTTTGCTCAACGTGTAATGACCCGTAAATTTTCGATAATTTTTATTTGATTTATTAATATATTTAATTGTAAGTTTGAGAAATTTTAAACGAAAATTTTTAAATAAAAATTTTATATTTGAAATACGTCTAGTTAAACATAGAAACTGGTAAATTTTCGTCCGAAAATATGAAGTTTATTTTCGTGCTTAAATTTACTTCAATTTAATCAGTTAAAAATCGATGAAAATAAAACGTTTTCAAAACCTGAATATTTTTACATAGAAAAATTCTAAAACGTCTTCTGAGCAAGAAGTCATTTTTCGTTTTTCCAAATTCAGACTTCTTTAGCTCCGTCGATCTTATTTTTCTGCGTTTTTCTTGCATTTTTCGTCAGTTAAAAAATCGAATTTTTATAAATAAATCGTACCACTGATATCTGTACACGTTTTGATCGTCCAATCGTGCTGATCTCTGCGGTATATTTATTTCTGGGTTTTGAAGCCGGTTCACAGCAAAATCCACAGAAACGGGTACTGTATCGATACCGGTTTCGCACCTTTTGGTTTCTTGTGGCTGTTCAAATTTCCACCGTTGAAAATTTCAATAGTCTTTAGCATTTATTTTTCTTGAATTCAGATGCCTACCTTTACTGTGCCATCCGTTCAAGAAAAATAAAAATTAATACTCTGCAAAAAAAGTAATGAGAGCATGCACGTTTTCTTCCTTCCCTTTTAAAATTTGTTCTGTCATTTTTTTCATCTTACATTTTCTCCGGATCTACTTCTTGGCCAAAACTATGGCCACCTCCTCTAAAAAAAAAGTGCGCATGACAGCCTCTGTTCTATATAATTTGCATTCAATCTTCAATTAGCCTGTACCATCTTCCTATAGAAATATACTTGACAGCCTTTGTATCTCTCCATCCCCTCTATGCTTGTTCCATGGCCACACACGAAGCTTCCATCCACGCGCCTATCCTGACCTAGCCCGCAACAATAGATCCACGCCAGCCACCACTACACTGCCTACCTATCTTCGGCCTCCGTGCCACACCGCGCTCCTCCTCCCTGACCTCAAGGCTAGCCGCGCAACCGGGCCACCCTACTCGCGTTCAACCACCATACATATCTCCGCCAAACACCCACAGCCGACACTTCCCAAACCCACCAGGCTCAGCACCTTCTCGTGCGACTTGATGCAGTGCGGCCACCACTTTAACCCAAGCTACCCGCTTTCTTAATGCAAGCAACAACAACCGTGTAGAGTAGTAGAAGCCTTCCTCAGCCTTATCCTTTGACCTGACCTCCTCCATGTCGCTTACACGAGGCCCGCCACCTCCTTGGCCGAGCTTCCCTTGTCCGCGTGACCCGCATCTCACCATCAACTCTCCGACTCCCTGGACCTTAAGCAGCGTGCCGCCCTCTTCGCGTGTATAGCTCGATTCCCAAGTTTTCGCCACTCAGCCAACCGAGCTTCGCAGTTTTTTTTTGGGTATGTGCCATATTTTATAAAGTTTGACTTAAAATATATTAGTTTATATATGATTGTTGTCCGCATATATATAGTGTAAAAGTTGTGTTCTGTGCGTTGAATATATATTGATATTGTTTGAATTCTGTAAAGTTAGTATATTTATAGTTATATGAAAAGTATAGGAAAAGTTATGAACTTTGTTTATATATTTTATAATATTATATTGATTATATAAGGGTTGTTTGTAAACTTCTGTAAGTTACTGGATAATTATATGTATAGGTATATACTAAGTTGTACATTTGGTTATAATATATATATATATATATATATATATATATATATGTGTGTGTGTGTGTGTGTGTGTGTGTGTGTTTATATTTCAATATAGGGTACGTATGTATATACATTTGGTTATTTATGTTATTACCTATATCAGTTCACCTGTGACATCTGACACCATTATCTGTTAATTATATATGCGATCATAATACAGTTTGGCTGTAAATTGATTGATTGTTTGATGTTTACATTGGACATTAAATTGTTAATGTATGAAGTGATAAATAATTTAAAATTGAAATTGACATAGGATAGTTAATAATTTAAAATTGATATATGTGTTGAATTGATTAGTTAATTTTTTTTAATATGACCCCTTTTAAATGTTAAATAAATTGACATGTAGAAATAGTGTTAACTACACCTTGAACCATTGAATGTGTGTTGTATAAATTGATGTAGTATAAAATTGAAAAATGAATATAAAGTGAAGAACCGTATTAATAATAGTGTAATAATCTTTAATCTACATGAAATGATAGTGTAGATTCTAGAAATAATTATATTAATCCGCACAAACAACAATGTGAGTTAATACGATTATTTCGGGATTATTTGAATTAATATTGATCGTTGTTATTGCTTGTTTATTTACTTTGACACCATCCCAGTTATCACACTGCAAGTTTCCTTTGTTATGCTTTGATTTTTGAATTGAAATGGAATCGGGTTGAAATGATAAATACCCAAATTTAACTTTGACTGAGGATAGAGAATTAAATAAACCCGATTGGTCAATAATTTGATTCAAAAATAAATTAAAGATTTTATTTGAATAATAATTAGGTTTTGAAATAAGAATTGGAATTTAAATTTTAATGAAAGGAAAATGTTAATATTGGAAATCTGAACAAAGTATTAACATAGTAGTTGTTGAAAGAAAGTTGTTTTGAAATTAATTATTTGACAATTAAATTTGGAATTATTCATTGAATTAAGTATTAATAATTAAGCTTTGAAATTATTTAATAATTAAATAAGATTGAAGTATTTGATAATTAAATAAAATTTGAATTCTTTGATAAGAGAAATTGAACTTTTGAATAAGTGAATTTGAACTTCGTTAATAAATAAAATTGGGTTTCTTTATTTATTAAGTTTGGAAAATTATTTAAGTAAGTTAATAAGTGAAATTGAACTTCTCGAATATGTGAAATTTATTTTCTTTATTAACTGAGTTTTGAAATTCGTAACTAAGTATATAAATAAATGATATTGAATTTCTTTAACAAGAAATAAAATGCGTTTTATTGAAACAAATGTAAGACTTGTAATTTAAAGAGTTTGATTTGACGAATTTAACTTAATTAAATTTGTAAGCTTTGATATAATGAAGTTGAACGTAAGTAATTAATTTAATGAATTGAAAATTAAATGGAAATTGTTTTAAATGATAAATTAACTTAACGAATATTGAACGAAATCGATAAATGAATTTAATTTGATTTGAATGTTGAATTAAATTAATTTAAATGATTTCGGAATGAAACTTATATACGAACTTGAATTGTCTTAAATAAAAATTGAAATTGAATTATAGAGTTTTGAATGGAAATTTGGAAGTTAATGAAACATAAATTTCGAAAATTGTTAATTGAAATTGAAATTGATTTGGTTTTGGAATATATTAAATGACCAATCGGTGTAATAATTACGAAAGTTATTAAAGAAACCAGAATCAGTTATGGACATACTTCTGTCTAAACCGAAAACCACTTTAATAACTATACACGGAATGTGATCCAGAATGAAATGGTTGGAATGATGTACGTGATGACTGAAGAAAGAGAACGATAATGGATAGCCTTGACACTTGTGTCAAATTGGAAATGACTAAAATAGGAGCCGTACCGGGCCAAACAGGGTTAGCCACCTCGAGCGAACACACTTCTTCGTAAACTGCTCATTACTTGTAATTGATTGGTGCACCCTCGTACTTTTGAGAGTGTTGTTTCGCTGTGTGGCGATCGTTGCGGCGATGCGTTTTCACCAGTCCGGATCAGGCAAACGGTAGTTTCACTACCATGGGTATTGACTCATGTGCCTTGTCATACTTGTATCCCTATATACGCAACCACTACGAATTTGTTTTGTGTTATACCTATGGAGTACTCCCTGATAGCCCACTAGTTTACGGTGGAGTTTACAGTGCTGTATAGACTATGACATTTATATAAAATGTGTTAAGGGGGATAATGGTAACGCCTTAACGCTATTTTGATATTTTATATTACTGATAGACATTATCTATTTAGCGTATATTACTACATAGTAGATAGTTTAACGGATACTTAGAGGACGGTTATTCCAACGTCCTTTGAGTTACTTGTATTCCAGTTGTTATTCCACTTGAGTTGGATTTATTAATATAAGAATGTTAATGCTGACTCGAGTGTTTTTTGTGTTGGGCTTTACGCTCGGGTCAGACTGAGTGGTTCAGCTTTTGAGACTCACCTTTGGAGTTGGAGCTTCGCCTGGAGATCTAGCTATCTATCAGCTTTCAGATATTCAGTTGATTTCAGTGATGTATTCTGATTCTTGTATTTGACTATTGTATTCGAGACTTCTATTGTAACTTATTTAACCCTGTTATATATATATATATATATATATATATATATATATATATATATTGTAACTTCATGAACTACTATCTTTTGCTTCCGCTGCATATTATTACTCTGTGCTGTGATTCTGTGATTATTTATTTACCGTATATCTGAGTTTTGCCAAATTTAAATTAACAATTCGGTATTTTGAATTATTCAAGTCCGACATGTGCAGATGCGAATAGTCCAAAATAGCAGGTCATTACACAACGCCTCCCAATACCCTTCCAAACTCCCGCTTCTCCAAATTGAGTTGAAAAATTACAGCCTTTTTCTTCCAATCATCCCACTGAAATATGATTCTTCTTAATTTTTGAAGCATACCTAACTTACCACCATTCCGTCATACTTATTTAGCCTCATCGAACTTGTACATTTCATCTCCACATCTCCACAATTAGTGGGCTTACCTTGCTTTCTTGCGCCTCATAGTTAACGAATGCTCCATTTTGATTATGTATATGGAAATATGCACCAGAATCAAGCACACGCTCATCTCCTTTTCTTCCATCATTACAGAGAATATCATTACCAATTCCAAAATTCATCTCATCATCGCTACCTTTCTCAAGCTTTTCTTTACCACCTCCAACGCTATCATCGTTTCTTTATCCTTTTTTAGAATGTTGCAAAATTTCAGCTGGTAACAAGATGTTTTACAGTAATAACATATGAAATCCCTTTTCATATTTGATCTATTTGATTTTCTTTCCAAATTTGGATGGTGTAACACCCTAGAAATTTTAATAATAAATTAAAACACCAATAGCGGTAAAAATGTAATTTTATATAAGAGGAAAAAATAATAAATTTTCACAAACATTGGAATTAGGCATTGGGACCTATTCTATTGCATTCGAAATGCTGCTTACCATCAACAAACATATATAACTTGTTGAATTTGGTGAAGTGTGCTGCTAATGACACATGGTTTTTTCTTTTGGCCACAATTGTAATTTTATTAGATATCAATATTTCTGATGTACTTCTGACCATCATATTCTATTATTTCACTCAGTACTAAATAGTTGTTCCTTTTATTTTTTTTAGGAAAATCTCATGTATTTTGTCTTAAAAATTTCAAACTCTAGAACTTAAGAAAAAAACCTCACTTTTTGCCTCATAGATGAAGGAACTGAAATATAGTGGATAAATGTAATATTGATAGCAAAGATTTAAGGTATATTCCTAATTGTGAAGATCAGAAAGAGAAATTTACTTTTCATTCATGACTAAGATTTGGTATAGATGAATGACCAAACTTCATCTTGACAACTATTAGAGAAAGAAGCGTGTTTTGATTTGATTTGGGGTTTAGGAGGGAGACTTTGAAATGCCTGGGTTCCTAATTGATGAAGAAATAATGCTTGGTGTTAAGAAGCATGAAATGAAAAGTATCAAAGTGGCCTTTAGTTACAGAAGCCGGAAGAAGAAAATTGTGTGCCCATAGCAACACACTTTGACAAAATGGGTCAAAATTAGCGGTCACGGAAACTTGACGCAGTGACATTTTCATAAATATTGATTTTAGGATTTAACCCAATAACCTAATTTTCAATTATAAATATAAACCTAATCTCACTCCTCTCCATTATGAACCTCAATCGTCACCTCACTAATTCTTCATGTTCTTTTCTTCTTCTTCCTCCTTAAAATTCCTTAATCTAGACATCGTTTCTTATTCTCTTCTATAAATTTCTAGATCAAAAATAAAAGAAGATAAATGAAATTAAAAGAGAGAGGGAGAGAGAGTCAAATCAAAAGAGGAAGAGAAGGAGAAGCACAAACAAATCAAATAATAAAGGATGGGAGACACAAATTCGAATCATATTAGGAAAAGGATTTCTTCGAACAACCCTTCAATGTGAGTATATTTATCTACGAAATGCATATGTTGTAGGTTAAATAGTTAACCTTCAATTATATACCTTTTTGGAAGTAAAAAATAAGACTTTTAACCTTGGATCAATGCTTTTATTTAAAAATGCTTATGAATGGAAGAATTGGAAAACCTTAGGCAATAAATTTATAAAAATAATTATTGTAGCTTAGAAGGGAGTGGTAAATTGGATTAAATATACTCCTAATTCTATTGATCTAATTTTGTATAACATGTTTGGATTGATTTTGATAAATAAAAAGTAACTAAATACATTCTTTTGAATTTACCTAGATTTGATTTTATTAACCTTAAATATATGTAGATAATCGATTAAAATATGCATAGATAAGTGATTAAAATATATATACAATTGTTGGGATCACGTATAAACCGATAGAGTTAGGGGTATGCCCTACAACCCTAGAGGCAACTATGTAAATTGTTACATATATCTGACTCGATAACCAATCTTGTTTGAAATAAAAGGTATTTTCTTTCTATTATATACTTCATATAATATGTTATGTTAATTAATTAATTTAATTAAAAGTATATTTAATAGAAAATCTGTAAACAGTATGCCCTATGATAGTAATATAATGCGTTGTAACCGTGAGTAATTTATCACAGTAAAATAAACGCATCGTTTTAAATATTCGTAGTCAAGATATATCGAGACTGGATATCGATGCATCCGTTGAGATTAAAGTACGTAACATTCTCCAAATGTTGGGTAGTGTATTACTCATGACTATTGTGGGCACCAAAGAGTTATATATCGATAGTTATCAGATAACCATGGAATGAATAACTCGATAGTTTTCAGTAGGTTAATATTGTTGGAACGGGGCCAGCCCGCATTGGAAGTTATGAATGAATTTAAATATGTTTACCCTACTGGATCTTTATTCGACCCATTAAGTCTAATTTATGCCCAACATTTCTAAATTTTATTTACATAAAATATTTCGTTTTATTTAAATTTAGAAAATGACATTGTATTATTTAATTTTTATTATATTAAATATACGTGTATGCATATGTAACATATAAATTTGTGCAAGGTACAACATGCCCGTGTATAAATACCTGATATGTTAGCTCATCCAATATGCAAATATATTATCCAAATGTATGTCTATATATATATATGCTTTTGCTTTTATAAATAAAATATTACAATATATATAAATATATATATATATATGTATGTATAAACTAAAATTTTATTTGTATATAATTTTATATGAATATATATATATATGTATGTATGTATGTATGTATGTATGTATGTATGCATAGATAAACATAAATATAAAATATTATCAATATGTATATATTTATAACTATATAAATATGTTTAAATCCATTTATAAAATATATTAAATATTTTTTTACAACAATGCTTAAATCAGTATGTGTATAAATATAATTATATACACACATATGTATGTATATATGTGTGTGTGTGTGTGTACATATAAATGTATTTATTAAATACTTATATATATATATGTGTATTATATATATATATTATATTATATTAATACACTAAAATCATAAAATAATTATATATAAGTAAATATTTACAACTTGATCTTGCTCATGATTTGAGTTTCTTCTTTAATTATTAGTTATATATATTAATAGTAACATATTAAATTAATAAAATTAATAAAAAATTATTTTTCAAAATCAAATTTGAATTTTAAATTTCCAGCCAAATTTTTATAAGTTGAAATTTTATCTGTTAACCCACCTTTTGGCTAGGCTGTAGGCAGGCGGATTTAACTAAGTTGATTTCTCAGTTATCGAGGTTGGAATGCGGTAGGTTTGAGTCGACTAGATGGATAGGTAACGCGGCACGTCATGGAAGTCGCTCGACATGTAAGTCGCTCAACATAGGAAGTCGCTTGGCGCTGGAAGTCGGTCGACGCAGGAAGTCGCTCGGCACAGGAAGTCGCTCGGCATAGGAAGTCTCTCGACATAGGAAGTCGCTCGGCACAGGAACTCGCTCGGCACAGGAAGTCAGTACAGGAAGTCGCTACAGGAATTCGCTATAGGAAGTCACTACAGGAAGTCGCTCGTACCATGATGAAGCATGTTGGCTCGATTATGGTCCTGATGGGCCCGGACTACTCAGGAAGCCCAGTAATTCGGGATTTGCCTATAAATACAACATGTAGGGCTTCAGAAAAGGGATCTTCTTTCTGCTCTCTAACTTTTTATTTCCTAAGGCTAAGGCTACTCTACGATTTCGTAACTGTAATCGATTATTACAGCAATAAAAAGAAAACTTCTGCAGTGGACGTAGGCAGGAGTTAGCCGAACCACTATAAAATCTGTTGTTCTTTACCGCTTTCACTTTAAATTTTTTTCTTCTTCATATTTATTCTCTCTACATACACTCTATCTGTTATCTGTGACTGTTAGTTGGTGCTTTCATTTACATTTGGGTGTTAGTGACCAATTTTGGCGCTAACATTATTATATGACTTTTACAATTTAAAACAATTAAAATCTATTTTTCAGTTTATATTTAAATACTTAAAAAATAAAAAAAAATTATAATTTCCACAGAGAGTATACTACATATCAATATAATTTTATAAAGCATAAAAAATATTATTAATACATATATGAATTTATTTAATTATTTATATAACTAATTGATTTAAATATTATTTAAAATAATATATAATAAAGAATGGTTTCTTCCTACTTAATATATTATACTTGTTAAACATTGTATATAAAATTATATTTTCGTATTTTACATATGCATAATGTAGTATTTAAAATTTAAACTATATATATTATATTAAATTATTTAAATAATAATTTTTTTAATTCTGAGCCGTGCTGCACAAAGATGTGTTATCTTAAAAAAATTAAAACATGTATACATATACATACAACCAATCAATATTGTAATAATATATTTACATTTTGGATATTTACCTAACTAACAAATATTGTATATATATGTATATGTATTTTTATATACGTATAAACAGTATAAATATAGTTTTATATTTGTAATTTTATCAGGAATGTGCCTTGTAGCCAAAGTGCTTAAGCACACCTAAAAATGATGATGTAAGCTCTTTGAAACGATTTCCAATCCAAAAGAATGCTAGTCCATGAACTGTTGACCACCGGCTTTTAATAAGCACAGAATCTAATTAGATTTGAACTTGATATGAAAGAGAGATAGAGAGGAGAGGTAGGAAAAAAAATGAGATAATACGGAGGCTTCAAAAGTCCTTAAAAAAACGAGGGTAGAAAACTTAATACAGGAAGATAAGGGGAGCAGTTTTGATCTAATCTTTTACTCGTTTTCCTTTCCTCTTAGACATCCGTTTTAGTGCTCTCTAATCCTATCATTAGGCTGTCTATAACCCCTATATGAACCAATCTTGCCAGCCCCTTAATGGGCTTTAAACCCACTTAGACACCAAATAAAATATTCTGCTATTAAATCCAGTCTAATGCTTATTAATATCGTATATCGATTAATATATTTATAAATGTCATAAATATATTAATCGATATTTATTCATCAAATCAAAATAAAATTTTATAATTAATATGTAACGCCCTAGCTCCAGCGACTGAAATATTATGGGGGATGTATCATCTGATAACTCAGATCAATGGGCACGGAAAGAGAGATCTCTCGGATACGCTATTTTGGGTTAACACAGATGCATTTATATACATGAATACATCTAAAATAGTGTGTATCTCTTCTCGATGTAAGGCAACATACACAAGTTCAGAAATAATAGTATTAGAGATAGATGAAACTTCCCCAACTAACAGAATCAGAATGAATAAAAATGTATGTTTTTTATATCATATTGGAAATTTTAATACATCATCCCATATATGTACAACCAACAACACAAATATATCAATCAAAAGATACCATGAAATCTTGATATAATTATAGACAATGTAAATACTCATCATCATTTTTGGCTCCAAATCCATATCATAGCCCATAAAGCTCCTACAATCATATCAAACATGTAAAACAACCTTAGTCTGACCCAAGGTTGTCAAATGCATAACAAATCCTGAGTTATACTAGAAATCTAGCTATGAGTGTAACCAAGCTCAAAATTTAATACAACGAGGATGAAGATTTTAAACATAACTCTACTTGATTATAAACACGAATTTATCAATATAGTCAATACCATAAATAATTCTGTATAAGCCTCATAGACAAAAACCATTTTAAAAATAGATTGTTGAAATCCTTTTCTTTCAAATCATTTCCACAAAATCATATCAAATGGATTTCCAAATCATTTCTGTAGAACTACTTTATTCATAGAAATTCAATATATTCATAAATCACATACTATGGATATACTTTACAAACGATGTCAACATACTGGTTTTATATGCAAATAATTTATCAAAATATTTCCCAATTTTATATAAAACCAATCTTTGCAATATATTTCCAAAATCAATTTGCCAATCTTATTTATCCCAAATTATTTTTCTAAAACATTGTAAAAAATAGCATTTCCCCTTTATTGGTTTAAAATTACTATTTTTCATTTATTAAAACCATTTTCAAAATATTCAATAATTTCGTCAAACTAGATTTCAAAATACAACTTACACCAAATCTAGCTTAAATAAATATCTCCATAAGATGAATGCTAGTCAAATAGGATCGTAACAAATCATAACATCACTTATCTACAATCGACGCCCAAAGGAATGAACCTTTTAATCCAACCCATATGATCTTGGCTCAAGCGTTACATTTGGGTGATATCAAAAGCAATAATATCCAAACGAATTATAAAAGCAGCAATCTCTTTTTAAAAGGTAAAATCATCAACATTATTTTCAAATGGGGAAATACACAAAATTAATATTTTATTTCAAATTTTGAATTTTCATTAGTAGAAATACTACGAAAATCCTCTGGTTTATTTTATATGAAATCCACAAACAATCTTCCAAATAGTTCTCCAAAACTGATTTTTATAGAAAGCTTGCATAAATAAACCATTCAAAATTTATAGTTTATCAAAATATTTATAAAACACTACAATAATTTAAATCTTTTTACTTCTATTTGAAATAATAATTAAACTTAAAATAAACTTCCATTATTTTCAATTCAAAAATAATTCCAATTAAATTTCTTTGGTCCAAAAATCCCTTAAAAATTGTTGTACTTCTTTTCTTTAAAAACAATATAAGATCTTCATCGCAAATATATGCAATATTTTCAATACATTTAAATAATTTCAAAAGTTGAAATTGATACAAATAATTCAAATCACTCATTTAATTACATTTTTATCGTCCAAAACAATCAATATTGAAGTACATATCATACCATTCAAACAATCATAATTCAATTTGAACAATCATTGATCCAACAATTTAAACATCAACCATCTACTAATAATATTCAGCGCTACCAAGCCATCGTCAATCAATATAAATTCAACTTAATCTGAAAGAAGAAATGTAAAAAAAATCTTCTATATATATTCCTTAATTTGATTTCATGAAACAATTCAACCTAAATCAATCACTTAAACCAGTGTCAGACACTATAAATATATAATAGCAATCACGATATACTCACTGGTAATTTAAATTAGATAAGTACGTAATTAAAATTGGGATATTATACACATTTTTGATGTTCAATTCAAATAAAAAAGATGTTGAAATAAGAATTATACTCACTAAAGAGGACATTGTATTCGCTATCGAATTTCCTTTGTCATACTTACTGCAGCTTCATGCTCAACCCAATGTTCACGCTAAATTTCCCACACCCTAAACCCAAGCTTATTGGCACAACTGCATCTCCTCCATCGATTTTTCAGAACTCGCTCCACTCGCCACGCTTCCATAGCACTCAGTTAGGATAAAATCGCACACACCACTAGCTGCCAAATGTGCGCCTTACACCTAACCTCCTTGCCGCAATTGGCAATCGTGCCTCATGCCACATGATAGTGCAAAATTTCATCTACATCAACACCCCGAGAACTAAAGGTATGGCTCCAGAAGCTGGTTGGATTATTGAGCTCGGCAAGATTACCGAGACGTGATGCAATCAAGCTTAGGTTATAAGAAGTTAAACCATAGAGTCATAATAACAAATACAGAGAAGGTAAAGTACAAAAAATAAATAACACTGAGACTTCTATAGAGGCTCGGGTTGAAAGTCCCGATATCCACTGTCCATTCTTTATTTAGTCACTCTTACATAGCCGAGAGGATTACTACATTGAGTTTATACATTTCCACCATTATTGAGTTTGTAAAGAGAGGTCTAATATAGGAAAGTACAATATGATTTTATATTTTAATTCCTTTTTTAGTGCTAGCCCATTTATTGTAGCAGGCGGTCCTCTATCTATAGAAAATTTAAGGTTCTTCCATTGGTGCATGTCTGGTTTGCTATATGCGACTTAGATTTGAACTCTTGCCATCATCTGGTTGAGTGCATTTTGATACGAATGTTGACGTGGTGCTTTTATATATAACTTCTTGAATATCATTCGTTTATCCTGACCGTTGGTCTTGGCCTGGGTTATCTTAGCCGTTGATTGTGGATACTTTCTAAAATGCTTTTAGTTCAGGCAACTGCTACCTTGGGCTAAGCTGGACAATGGCCTTAATCTCGATCAATGCTTTGACTCATGCTCTCGGACGACGTGATCTCGGATTACATGCTCTCCGATGCTTAGTCTAGTGCTTAAGTTCTTGTTGGAAACCAAACAATGGGTCTCGGAGTCACAGGCCAAAAATTTTCCTCTTGGATATTCATAATTTGTACTTTTAGAAATTATGGTGTAACACATGTCCCTTAAAGTTCACCTCATGTGGTTGATATGAGGGGGACTTTGGAAAGAATAGCATCATATCATGCTTAATACTTGACATGTTTGTTCCGTTCCCATCATGAAGTTGATCCCTAGCTTTTGAGGAAAGTATTACTCTGAGAACTTCTGAAAGCATTGCTTCACTATGACAATTTATAAAGATCTAACCTCATTTTGAGGGTTTTGAAAATAATTCGAAAACTAAACTTGTCTAGAGGGTTTGGAAATTGAAAATGGTGCCTTGAGGCAAAATATTTTGATACCATGCTCCTATCATCTAGATCTGGTCATACATAGGTATCAGGTTTGAAAGCTATTAGTGGTGGTATAATACCTATATTTGTATGTTATTATAAGAATGTGGCTCATTGTACAGCATGTGCATGGTACTATTCAACCATGGCTCACTCTTTACATAATACAATTCGGCCATAGCTCACTCTTTGCACAACACTTTGGATGTGGCTCACTAGATGTATTCGACATGATCATCTTTTCCTTAACTAACTCTTTGCACAACATTATTGGCTATGGCTCACTATTTAACATCGTGCATGGTACTATTCAACCATGACTCACTCTTTGCATGACACAATTCGGCCATGGCTGACACTTTGCATAACACTTTTGGAGCTGACTCACTAGGTGCATTCAACACGATCGTCTTTTCCATGACTCACTCTTTGCACGACACTATCAACCGTGGCTTAGTATTATTAGGGATCTACCTTATATTCTAACTTCGTTGAGAATTTATTCCATATTCTATTCTCATTGGGAATTTACATATTTTCTAACCTTATTCGAACCGATATTCTAATCTTGTTCGGAATCTACCTAATATTCTAATCTCATTGGGAATCTACCCAATATTCTATTCTTGTGTATGGTACTATTGACTATGGCTGACAACTATGCTTATTAGCCTGAAATAAAAATATTATTAAGGGTTTATTTCTTGCGTGACACTACAAGACCGTGGCTAAAAGTTATAAATTCTTACCTTCGGTACTTTGCTCGAACGTGAAACTATTTTTATGGCCAGAAGGCTAAACAAAGTAATTGGCGAGAGGCGAAATCATTTACTTTTTCGAAAGCGAAAGCATGGCGTTGAAACTCGCATGATGCTGCCTAAGTATCATGGCTAAACCATTTTGATGCTTTGTAAAAGTTGTGAGATATTACTTGATCATAACAATAATCACGACTAAAACATTTGATGAAATGTTCGAAATGCTTAAATTTAAGAAGATTGGAGTCTCACGCAACATACCGAGTCATGGTTAAGGGATTGATTATTGTCTCAAGCTTCTAATAAAGATTTTACTCAGGTAGCTGCCTCGTGCTATGACAATGTTTCAAATGCTTGGCATTTAAAGTTTGAGGTACTACATTGCCATCTGGCTTCATTAATCTATATGTTCCAGGAGGGATGACGTGATGAATTATTAGGGGTCATCCCCAATTCAGACTGAAAGGTCCATTTAATGGATCCTTTGTGTTTGCATTATCTTTCGAAGGATAATGTCTTCTTTCCCAAACTTTCTATTCCAAACTCTCTGGTTGTAGTATCGGGTCATCTTTTGAATATACTCTACTGTCCTCATAGCAGCTTGGTCCCAAGCTCGAGAAAAAATCTAATGACTCCTATTGCAGCTCCATATTTTGTTATGTATTATAATAGTTCCTTTGGTAAGAGGAAATTTCTAACATAACCGAAAGTATGGCTTCAAAGCCGTAGGCTACAAATAAAGGACTATATCATGTCAAGGTCTTGGTGCTTGTTTTACAAGCCTGCAAAATAAAAGGCAATTCATCTGCCCGATTGCGTTTTGCCTTTTTAATATTTTCTTCAAACAAGCCTTGATAGTTTTATTAGCTGCCTCTATGACGACATTTTCTTATGGATTGGATACTGATGGAAAACTCTTGATGATACCGTGACCTTGGTAATACTCTACAGACTCTCGTCTCTCGAACTGAGTGACATTATGTGTATTGATTTTATGTGGAAGATCAAATCTAAAACAATGTTCTTCATTATGAACTTTATTTCTTGATTGGAGATTATGGTGGCTTAGGGTTCGTCCTCGACCCATTTTGTGAAGTAATCAATTGCCAATATGGAATATCTTTCCCCTCCTTTAGCAGTCGAAAGGGCACCAATAAGATCGATGCCCTAGATATCAAAGTGACTCAACATTGGGGTGAGCTCGTTGAGAGGATATCTCAGTACTTTTTCATAATACTGACACTTATCACATTTTCTTGCATAGTCCAATGCATCCTGATTTAGTGTCGGCCAATAGAAGCCTTGCTTGCGTATTTTCTTTGCCAACTGTTAGCCTCCATAATTGTCTATAGAAATTCCATCGTGGGCTTCTTTCAAAAATAGATGAACTTTCGAGGCTGCTACATACCATGAGTATGAATTTGAGAATCCCATCTTATAGAGTACTCCGTCTATAATGCTCAACTTTGGAGCATTATATTTAATCCGCTTTGCTTCGGCAGCATCCGAAGGTAGAATATCCTTAGTCGGATATCAGATATATGGTGACAACCAATTCTCTTCAGTTATTACTAGTGTCATGGATTCACCTCGGGCAGCTTGAGCCTGTGTTATAACTAACACATTTCATGGGACTAGTTGTTAACTGAAAAAATAGATCAACACCCTGAATTGAGCGAGAAAGCACCCTCCCTGTTATCAATGCTTCATATTCCACTTTGTTATTTGTTGCAAGGAATTCCAAACATAGGGCGTAGCAGATAGCTCACCCTTCAGAGGTTCCAAGGACAATCCCTGCCCCCGAATAGAGGTTGTTAGATGCGCCATCGACGAAGATTTTCCATTATGTTTCCACTTCCAATGGTATTTCTTCGTCATTCCATATGGTAAACTCCTCGATGAAGTCTGCTGGTGCTTGCCTATTGATTGCCTTTTCAAATGAAAGTGATATTATATTGGCTCAATTCGATATTCCATTTGAGAAGTTGCTCCAAAGTTCCGAGTCGGTACAATACTTGCTTCAGAGGTTTATCAGTCAGTACTCTGGTCAGAGGCGCCTGGGAATATGGTTGTTATTTCCTAGACATGATCAAGAGGAAATACGCTAGCTTTTCCATCTTTCGGAAATTTTTCTCGACCCAAATAAACCGCTTGCTAATTTAGCATATGGGTCGTTGAATTTTTGCTTCTTCACGCATAAGAGCGGCGCTCAACACCTGAGGTGAGACTGCTAAGTAGATGAACAGGTCCTCTCCGTCCAGTTGCTTCGATAGGATTGGCAGGGCTTCCATATGTCGCAACCCTTCCAATGTGATTTAACAAGCTTCATTCCATTCAAGGTTCTTCTTTTCATTCTTTAGCGCATCAAAGAATGGTATACACTTGTCGGTGGCTTTCGAGATGAACCGGCTTAATGCTACGAATTTCTCATTAAGCTTTGTAATTCCTTCTTGTTCCTCGGGGCTTGGACTTCTCGTAGGTCGGTTATTTGCTTTGGTTTGCTTCAATGCTATCGGCACTCACTATGAATCCTAAGAATTTTCCGAAGGCTATCCCGAAGTGGCATTTGAGTGGATTGAGTTTCAATCAATATTTTCAGAGTATTTCAAATATTTCGACGAGATTGTCTAGGAGATTGGCTGTTAATCGTGATTTCACCAACATGTCATTCATATATAGCTCCATGGTTTTTTCGATCTGACACTTGAACATGGCATTTACTAATCTTTGGTAGGCTGCCCCTGGTTTCTTTAAACCGAATGGTATTACATTGTAATTGTGTAATCCTAGGTCGGTGATGAAGATGGTGTTTTCTTGGTCGGGCCTGCGTATCAGGATTTGATTGTAGTCCGAGCACACTTCTAGAAGTGGCAGTAGTTCATGCCTAGCCGTTCCATCCACAAGCTGGTCAATTCTGGAAAGTGGAAAACTATCCTTCAGAAATGCTTTGTTTAATTTTAGTAGTCGATACAAGTTCACCATTTCCCATTGGACTTCTAAACCAAAATCGGGTTAGATATAGGTCACATCATGGATAAAACCATTGGCCATCAGTTTGTCTACTTCTTTTCTCAATGCCTTGGACCGCTTGGGGCCCAAGATGTGCCTCTTTTTCTTTACCGGTGTAAACCAGGGATCAATGTTGAGCTCACGGCATGAAATTTCTTGCAATACCCCACACATATCTGAATGTGTCAAAGCGAACACATCGAAGTTGGTATGAAGAAATTTGGTGAATCATAATCGCATCTTTTTTCTAAGGTGTGATCCGATTTTCAAGACCTGTGTCGGGTCATACATACCAATAGGAACATACACCATCAATTCTGCCGGTGTTGCCCGATCCTCCTCCAAACTCTTATTTCTTGGGTACAAAGCCTTGTTGAATCGGCTACGGTACCTAAGCCAAGGGTGGCATTGTAGTTGCTACTTAGCAGCTTCGCGAATGTGAAGAGTTCTCCCTATACTCTTCTCCTTTTCTTTTCTTCTAGATTCATGCAGTTCTGCGATATAACATTCCCTAATGCCACTATGGTCCCCTTTGATTACTCTAACTCCATTTTTCATTAGGAATCATAATAAGGCACCATTGGGCTAAAGCGATTCTAAAATCCTCCATTCCGAACTGTCCCAAGAAGGCATTGTACACCGACACTTCGGTTATGATCATAAAAGTTTAGGCGAGGGTGATTCTTCGGTCGCCTTCCCCAAGTTCAACAAGTAAGTCAATAATTCTGACGGATTGTTTAGGCTCGTCTGTGAATCCTTGAATTTTGGTTTGGCAGGTAGATACGTCTTTCAAGCTACTCTTCATTTGATCAAAGGTGTGCTTGAAAAGGATATTCACATAACTATCGTTGTCAACCAATACTCATCGGACCATGGTGGTTCTGATCCCTATGTCACAGCCATGGGTTTGAGAGTTGGTGCTTCAATCCCTTTGATGTCCCAATTTCGAAATACTATGTCCTCATTCAAAGTTTTCTACTACTTGGCTGAAGCTCCATCTTCGGTTGCAAGGCATGATTCATTTGGAGCATGCTTTAATGTACTCACATAACACTCCATTTCTCCCTTACTTCTCCGCACAGGATGTGGCACTCAAGATATTGTTCCAATGATGAGTCTCTGATCAGTTCGCTTAGATCCCTCTTCGCTAGTTCTAGCTTAGTTCCTTCAATCCCTAGGAGCTTAGGGAGCCATGGGCTGGTCAGGATTTTATGATTTTCTCACATATTGTTGAAGCTTGTTCTTCCGGATCAGCTCTTCGATCAAGTTCTTTAGATGATGGCACTCATTTATGTTGTCGCCATGCATATCGTGGAAGCGACAGAACTTCCCCGAGCGCTTTTGTTCCTCAGTTGCTTCTTTCTTAGGGTTTTTTTTATGCTCCTCTATCCCCTGTATTGCGAGGTAGATGTTTTCCGGAGTATCACTGAGTGGGGTGTAACCCATGGGCTTAAAGCTTTTAAGTCGTTTATTGTTACCGTTTCTTTTATTGGAATTTTGGTTTTTCCTTTTTTGGGTTCCGTTTTTCCCTACACTTCCTTCAGTGGTCCCGGAGGCATTTATGTTCTGGTTCATCGCTATGTCACACTGCCTGACGTTCATTGGTTGCATGCTAGTAGGCTTCCTTTCCAACTTCTACGCCTTATTCAATCTCAAGTATTGACTCGGCTTACGGTTGTAGTCCTTCCTAGTGATAGATTGTTTCACCTTGATCCAATTTTCGAACTTAGTTTTAAGGTGGATGGCGCGGACCAAAGCCATGAAAACCATATCCTCATTCGGATTGCTTACTTATATGAATTTGGTATTAAACTGGTTCATGAAAGACTTCACAGATTCATTTCATCCCTGGAATAGGCCGGATAAGGACATCACGTCTTTAGGTTGTGCTATGTGAAGTTTAAATTAATCAAGGAATCTCATTGCCAGCTGGTCGAAAGTAGAGGTAGATCTTGGCAGAAGCCTAGTGAACCACATGGAATCAATTCCTTCCAGAAAAATGGAAAAACATCTACATCGAACAGGCTTAGAAGCATTTGCTCCGTCCATGTACCAACTGTTCTTGTAGAAATGGGGTTTTGGGTCTTTTGTTCCGTCATAGGACAGAATATTGGCATAGTGAACTTTTCTAGATATCCCTCATTCAAGATTTCATCAGTGAAGGGAGTCCGACTTGGAGTAGATCCCCATTTATCATCTCTTCTGTTCTTATTCTCATCCATCAACCACTTGACCATATTTGTTATAAATGCCTCTGATGTCTGGTAGTTCCATGGTCGGCTATTAGTCCCCACACCAAGCGTTTGGCTTTGCAAAAGGTCTTGCTGAATGGGCTGAAGCCTAGGCACTCCTGTCTTCAGAAGATCCCTCCCTCGGGATCCTGTTGGCTTACGGTTAGCCTGAATGGGGGCAGTTTGGACATTCATAATGTTATTGAATGCATTGACGTTTCCTTCCAACTTACCATTGTTAAGTTGCCCTTCAACTTTCGAGTCGGAGAGGTTCGTGGATATATCCTCTTGTGGGGGTCTTCGCTCCTTGGTTCGAGTTCATAATTGGTTGCCTTGTGGTTGGTGGAGTACTTGTGTTTCCTTCCATGTTGATTCCCATGGTTCCAAATATCACTTCATTATGCGGCTGCTTTCTGTTTCTTCCGTTTAGACAAAAAATGAAAGAATTTTTTTTGTTTTGTGGCAGCCGCTGGTTCGGCCATAGTTCTTGGAGCAGGATGTGTTTGTAAGGTCAAGAAGGCATTAAGCTTATCCATCAGAGCTATTTGACTACTTTCCATTTTCTAATTGATTTCATCAACCATTTTATTCCACTCATCTCTTGTGACGGCCTCATGTTGATCGAAAGATCCTAGCACCCGATCTCCTGCTTTGGCGCCATTTACTTCGTTTGGTAATGACTCATCCCTTCTTCGGCTATTACCGCCCTTGTAGATCTTCCAAAGCCGGTTCTTTTCCTTCCCAAAGCCATTGATTCGAAACAATAGATTCTTTAAGCAAAGATTGAGGATCTAACTTTTGAACCTATCTGATTTAAAGTAGGCAGCTAGATGTAAATCCAGAGTTCAAGTTCTCAGTAAATGCACCAAAATATTAACCCAAAAAATGGATCAACATCCTGGATTGGCGTGAAAGCACCAGCCCTATTCTTATAGAGCAATAATACAGAGAATAAATGCAGAAATAATAAGAAGACAAGAAGATTTTTATAGTGGTTCAGCTGTTAATGAAGCCTACGTCCACTTTATAACTTTTATTATTGACTTATTGCTGTTACAAGGTAATTTATGTTACAAAGTAGTAGAATATCCCGAATTAGACTGAAGTCCTCAATGCTGAGTTTACTGGAGAGTCGCAATAAACCCCTTGGATGACTGTTGCAAGGAGGGAGGAGAAGAGTGAAGAATCGTTTCAGCAGCCAGTCAAGAGGATTCTCTTTATGTTGTAGATAGGTGAGTATTTACAGAAGTTGGAGAGCTACCGGGCTAGGCCTTCTTATCAAATGCTTGCAAATTACAGTAGGAAGCACAGCAAAAAGCATCATGAACGAAGCTAACTTGATGAATCGCTAGCGATTCATAGGCTGTGAATCGCTAGTGATCCATAGCTTCTAGCTCGATAACGACCTAGTGGCCCCTACCCTCTGCTTTGAAGTCCATGGCAACGTGGCGAAATGTTATGGCTCGCTAGTGATCCATGTACTTAGTGTATTTATGAGCATTGTCTTTTGACTAACTATTGGCCCATGATGCAAGTGAACCAAAGAATCTTTGAGCCAAGATCATGGATCACCTACGATCCATAGACGATGGATCGCTATCGATCCATTGCCTTTGCGTATTTTCTCTTTTCTTTCGTTTGATTTATTTTAGATAAATGCTCTGGTCTTTAACTAAAAAATCACCTATAATACTTGAATTCTGAAAGAATATTAATTCACGTCGACACATGGATTTCAAGTATATACCGGGGAAATTGTATTGTGTTGTCTATAGGGGGTGAGCTCGGTGTCCTGAATCCTATAAACACTCTATACCATGTAAATAGCCCGCTCGCAATGGCAAGGGAAAATGATATTTCATATTGTTTTTTGGAATTACTTCTACTACACTTACTCGTTATCCATCATTGATCGATAATGGATCCGTTGCCTGAAGCGACGCAAAAAGTTCTCCCAGCATGGGTACACTGAGCTTGAATAAAACGAGACCAATCTGAATTCTCCGAAAGGGTAAAACCAATTCGCGATGCATCGTGCGTTATAGGCAATGTAACTTAGTACAAATCAATTTTTGTTCTATGGACAAAGACAACAAAACATGTCGGGCACTAGGGCACGGCCCAAATGTCATTCCATAAAGAACTCAAGATTCAATTTACTATCTTCCCCCGTAAAATCACAATCAATTCGGACTCTTTGCTATAATCATCACCTATACACTCGGTTGTCAAATCGCTAAATAAATATCAGAATTATCATTACACACCTTGAATCAAGAATCGAAATGAAAGAATGGTCAAAGTTTTAAACCCAATGATCCAAGCATGGTGGATCGGTGGCGATTCAGGAAAGGAGAAGATAAAGCTAAGGTTTGATCGACGATGATCCAAAAGGAACTAGAGTTGAGATCAAAGCAATAGCGATCTTCAGGTCGGTCAACTGCGAGAGGCTCTGGTCGGCGATGGTGATATAGTTTGGTCAAAGCTTAGGTCGAATCACAAGAAGTAGCTCAAATTGCAAGAGAAGGCTCGGGTCGCAAGAAGAAACTAAGAATGAAGATGGATTAGCGCGATGCAGTTAAATAAGAAATTACATGAAAAAACAAAGCCATTGGATCGCTAGCGATCCAATGTATCATGGATCGCTAGCGATCCATCAAATAGAAGCTATGGATCGCCAACCATCCATCAAATTAAGCTCAATCAATTTCGAAATTAGCCAGCATCGTCCACGTGCTGTTTAAAGGCATTCTGAAAGTTATGAGGCCAAACTTGTTTGTTATGACAAGCAGCAACAAATAAGATCAAAACTTAATGAGCAACTGAATAGCTGAAGTCAAATTCACCTAGTCCTAACACAATTACCTAAACCTCACTAAGCAGAAATAGAAAGCAATTACTTTTAGAGCACACCTTATTTTCAATGAAGGCATACTTTAGGGGGAAAAGGTTATCCGAGTTTTTCACCCAACAGAATCCAAAGGAAGTCGAAATAGCTTGATCGAGTCAGAATAGCTCAAGAGCCAACCAAAAAGACTAGAGCATTTAAATAAGTGAAATCAGATGAAAGAAAAGTGAAAATACGCAACGGAAATGGATTGCTAGCGATCCAATATCTATGGATCGCCGACCGTCCATGATCTTGGCTCGAAGATTCTTTAGTTCTCTTGCGTCATGGTCCAATGGGTTGTCAAACAACAATGCTTAGAAATACAGTAAGTACATGGTATTAGCTATCCATACCATTTTGCTAGGTCTCCATGGACTTCAAAGCAAAGGTAGGGGAAGCATCTTAAGTCAGTGGGTCGTTATTGAGCCAGAAGCTATAAATCGCTAGCAATCCAAAGCCTATGGATTGCTAGCGATACATCAAGTTAGCTCGGTTCGTGATGCATTTTGTAGTGCGTCTTTCTTCAGTAATTTGCAAGCACTTAGCAAGAGGGCCTAGCCTAGTAGCTTTTCAAGCTCTATAAATACTCACCTATCTGCAACATAAGGATGATCCTTTGGACTGGCTATTGAAACTCTGCAGAAACTATTCTTCACTCTTTTTCTTCCTCCTTGCAACAGTCATCCAAGTGGTTTACTGTGATTCTCAATTAAACTCCAGCGTTAGGGATTAGTCTAATTCGGGATATTCAACAACTTTGTAATCCAAATTACCTTGCAACAGCAATCAATCAATAATAAAAGTTATACAGTGGACGTAGGCTTCATTAACAGCTGAACCACTATAAAAATATTCTTGTCTTCTTACTATTTCTGTTTTTTCTGCATTTATTCTCTCTATTATTGCTCTATAAGAAGAGGGTTGGTGCTTTCATGCTCAATCCAGGGTATTGATCCTTTTTGTGGTTGACACATGTATGCTAAGTTTCTCTAGGATCTTAACTAGGAGGAAATTAAACACTCTTATATCCCTTGAGCTTGCATATTTCGCTAAGGCATTGTCCCTAGCATTTTGATCTCTATGGATGATTTCTATGTGATAACTCTCGAATGCTCCAAGTAGATACTTTACCTGCTTAACATAGAGAGCTAATCTTGGGTCTTGGGTCTGATAGTGACCAAGAACTTTATTGATGACTATTTAGGAGTCATTTTATACCTGAATCTCCAAGACCTCGATAGAAATTTCCATTCTTAATCCAATGATCGAGGTTCATACTCTGCTGCATTATTAGTTGCTGAGAAAGCAAGCTTGATTGCATAGTAAATTTGATTGTCCAAGGTTACAAAGATATAGCCAGCACCTGGCCCTTGTTCATTTGAGGCTCTGTCAATATAAAGTTGCAAAGAGAGTTTCTTGTTTTTGCTGTCTTCTTTTTCAGCTTTCGCTTCGAAACCAGTGCATTCAATGATGAAGTCAGCTAGTACTTGACCTTTGATTCCTTTCCTTGATATCTCGTACCGGCTGATCCATATAGCCCACTTGATGAACCTCCCCACAATCTTGCATTTACTAAAAACTTGTCGAAGTGGTTGATCCATATGAACATCAAGCTATAGGCAAGCTTCTCAATCACAGGGTAGTGCTTCCTGGCTAGACTTAGCTATTTACTTTCATAATATATTGGTCTCTGGATCGTATTATCATCTCTCACTGAGGCCGAACTTATGATATGATCCGAGGAAGCCAAATAGAGGAAAGAGGATTTCCCATGTATCGGTTTACACATCACTGGGGAGAACTTTGTTGTTTTTGCAGAACTTCAAATTCTTTCTGGAATTCGTATATCCATTGAAAGCAACATTCATCTTTAAGAGGTTGAAGAAGGGAACGCATTTGTTGGTCGACTGACTTATGAACATGTTCAAAGTAGTGATCTTTCCATGCAAGCTCATTAACTACTTTCCATTAATCGGAGCCTTCATATCGTTTATTGCTTTTATCGGATCCGAGTTTACCTTTGTTCCTCTATCACTTACTATAAAATCTAGGAATTTCCCAAATTGTATATCGAAGGTACAGTTATGACGGTTTAGATTTATCTGATTCTTTTGGAGAACATCAAATGTCTCGGTTAGATCTGAAACATGACTTTTTGATTATTTAGAATTGACCAACAAGTCATCGAAATACACCTCCTTGTTTCGACCTATTTGCTTGGTAAACATTCGGTTGAATAACCTCTAATATGTTGCCCCTGCATTTTTATGACTGATGCGCATTACCTTGTAGCGGAACAAACCTTTGTTGGTGGCAAAACTTGTATGCTACTCAACAGGCTTAAACATTGGGATCTGATTGTACTCGGAGTAGGCGTCCATGAACAAAAGAAATTGATGCCCACTGGTAGCGTCTACTAATTGATTGATTCTCGACAAAGGGAAGCAATTCTTCGGGCAATCATTGTTAAAATCTATAAAGTCCATGCAAGTCCTTGACTTCTTGTTAGACTTCTTTACTAATACGGATTAATGATCCACTTTGAATAATAGAAATCTCGGATGAAATTATTCTTCAGTAACCTTTCGATTTCTTCTTATAGAGCCACATATCGAACCTTGTCTAAAGGCCTCCTTTTTTCCTTATGGGAGTAAACTTCGGATCTATATTTAAACAATAGAAAATGACCGAGGGGTCAATTTCTATCATATCATCGTGAGTCCAAGCGAATACATCTTGGTTATGCTTGAGGAAGGAAATTAGATCTTCTTAGATAGAAGGATGGAAATAAGTTCCTATCTTAACTATCTTAGACTTTTCATTTTCATCGAGACACACTTCTTCTAGAGTCTCGGCTGTTGAAGTCGTCTGGCCTCTTATTTCGGATCAAGATCGAGCACAATTTCTTCTTCCCTTGAAACTTCTTATACAACGCGAACAATCTTTCTCTTTCTCCCAAAATACTTACAACTTTGACCCCATCCGATCTCATTATATTCTCTTCACTAGCTTGATATGTAAATTAATTCTTTGATAGTGAAATCTTCTTGCATTGAGAGAATTCATAAGGGTTCCTTACGGCTTCCCATAGATTTAGAACTCATGGTATTAATTGTTTCCTTAATGTCGAGAGGTGTGGGTTGGTTAACTTTGACATAGTCCTCATAAGACAAAATTTTCCCTTTATTGATCATATTCAGACTTGCATTATGCAGTTGTCTCGAGATCCACCGATCTCCCCTTACAAGCCCATCACCCTTCTTGGTGGGAAACTCCAAAAGTAAATGCTTAGTATATACGCACTCATGCATGGCATCAAGAGCTGGCCTCCCGAATAAGCGTTGTACACAAAAGGGATGTCTATAATGAATAAAGTGGTTTTGAAGATCTTACAGCGAGGGTCACTTCCAACTTTGACCATCAGATTGCATTGAGAGGAATGGCTCCATCCTCGTTGAACCCATATATAGAAGCTTGGATGGACTTGAGTGTGCTTTCGGGTACCTCATCTTACTGGAAGCATGCTTGCAGATTATGTTAACAGTGGCTCTGGTATCTACCATTATCATTGTAACCTTCGAAAGTCCAATTTTAGCCGTAATTATAAGTGGGCCATTGTGGGGTGATAGACACCCAATTTATCAAAGTCATCAAATATAAATTTCGAACCAACCTTATGCTTCTTCTTAGAACTCTGCATCTCATACACCTATGTGTTTCCATCTTTGGCTTCATTAACGCATCTTTTCCAGCTGCCATTACTTGCCCCGACAATATGGGGTCCGCCCAAGATGACGCAATAAAATTCTAAGGTGCTGGTAAACATCTTAGAGCCGGTGCCCGATGCTGTTCTTTTTCATTTCCTGCCAGAGTGGCAGCTCCCTGAATATTATCATTTTTAGGAACTTGTTTATCTTTCCTTCTCTGACGAGCCTATTGATAACCCGACAATCTTCAGCGTTATGACCATTCCGCCAATGGTGCTGCAATACTTTTTTCCTCGGCTTACTTCCGGCTCTTTCTCTCTTCTCAAAGAGTAAGATTCAGCCTTGAGTCATGGCATAGACTTGAGCGTAAAAATGAGTCAAGGGATAAGCTTCCTCCACCTAAAGTTCCCTCTTAAATATTTTGACCGAGGTGAACTTGTTATTGTCGACATTCCATTCTGGTATCTTTTTGACAACTCCCTTAGATTCTTCAATTAGGATTTCCCGTCAAGCATGGAAAAAGAACTCATTCAGGGACTTGCATTCTTGCCTTAGTAGATAGTTCCAGAATGGGTATTCCTCGATAACCCTAAAGTGATAACAACACGCTTGGTCTCGTCCATCATGCCCTTCCATCGGGTAACTACGTTATTAAGCCTTTTACAGTGGTCCTTTAGAGCTCTCCTATCCCTTGTCTAAAGTTGGCGAGCCAACTCAATCCTGTTCTGCTAACTTTTAAGGTGAAGAATTATGTCAAGAACTCTATAGTCAGCTGTTTCTAGGAGGTAATAGAATTTGGCGGATAGCTTTGGAACGTTTCAAGGTGGGCCCACTAAAAGTTAACGAGAAGAATCTGCATTTAATCTCATTTGAAGCCCGGATTACTTGCATCTAGATCTCGTATAAAGCGACGTATCATCGGGGTTGGATAATCCATCGTAAAAAAGTTTCAAGATCCTGAATTTTTAGAGGCATAGGAGCTCTCATAATTTCACAGGAGAAAGGTTGAACCTTTCGGAGCTTCATCTCGGCACTAAGGCTAGATCGATCCTCTTGTAGCTTGTGTACTTGCCCTAATAATTTTATTAATAACGCTTCCATTCCTCGATCCCTACCGAGTCTTAGGGCTTGAGTTCAATATTTTGAAATTCTGACCTATTTTGATGCCTTCTTTCGAAGTTTACCCTTTCGGGACTTAGTGTTAAGGGCCTCTCAAAAGGACCCGCACTTGTTGCTCTTGCAGTATTGACTTTATTAGCTGCTTCTTTTGCAATAATGAACTCAGCTTCTAAAGTTTCATTTGCCATTGGCAATATTCTGGGGTTTCGTCCAAAGGTCAAAGGATTCTTTTCTTCTCAAGAATAGTCAAAACCTTCTTCTCCAATTCAACAAAAATGCTTTTAACTTAAGTCCGATAACTCTCAATCCACTGTGCAGTGTCGGAAATGAATTTCAGCATCCTTTGTTAAAATTCACCTTCGGTAAGGACTAGAGCGGCAACTTCTTTAATAACAGCTTGGTTTACTTGATTCTCATCAATCATAGCAATTCCTCGGTTCCTTCATCTTGGGTAGAAGTGTGAGAGGTCTTTTGAGACGATGCTTTTGACTTCATGCTTGATTGAGAGATTTAAATTACTGAATTTGTTGGATTGGAAGAGAGCGAAGGGGGCCCTCATTCTAGCACCAAAAATGTTAGTGCAAAATTTCACCCCGAGGTCCAAAGGTATAGCTTCGAAAGCTAGTTAGATAAATGAATCCGGCAAAGAGACTACTGAGAAGTGATGGAATCAAGCTTAGATTATGATATGTTGAACCGCATAGTTGCAGTAGCCAATGCACAGATGGTAAAGTAAAGAAAGTAAATAACATCAAGAATTTTATAGTGTTTCAGGATGAAAGTCCCTATGTCCACTTTCATTTCCTTATTTATTTACTCTTACCTAACAAAGAGGCTTATTACATTGAGTCTATACATTTCCGCCATTAATGAGTTTGTAAATAAAGCTTTAACATAGGAAAATACAATATGATTTTATATTTCAATTCTTTTTTTAGTTCCTGCCCTTTACTATAGCAAGTGGTCCTCTACTATAGCAAATTTAAGGCTCTTCCATTGATGTAGGTAATTTCTCTTGGATTGATGACCTAGTTTGCTATGTGGGGTTTAGATTTGAATGCTTGTCATCATCTAGTTGAGTGCATTTTGATGTGGATTGTTGACATGATGCTTTTACATATAGCTTCCAGGATTTCTTCCGTTTATCCTGACCGTTGTTCTTAGCCTAGGCTATCTGAACAGTTGATTTTTGATACTTTTTGAAATGCTTTTAGTTCAATCAATTACTACCCTCGACTAAGCTTCTTGTCTTAGATGGAAAATGACATTTGATTTCGATCGACGCTTTGACTCATGCTCTCAAATTACATTCTCTCGGATATTAAGTCTGTTGCTTAAGCTCTTGAAAACCAAACAATATGTCTTGGAATCACAAGGCAATGAATTTTCCTCTCGAATATTCATAATTTTTACTTTGTAAAAATTATGGTGTAACACCGCCTCTAGATGTGACGCCTTTATATGGGGCATGATTTTCTTTTGCTTTTTGTTTGAGATTGGATATTCATTTGCATACCTTTTTCCAATTTTTTTGGGCTAGGCTTTTAAACTGGTAAGGGGAGTGAAATAAGTATGATGGGTGTGAGGAGTGTGTGGGCTAAGAGATGGGGCCCAAAGAGGGAAAAATGGTATTCCAAATTTTTTTCTAATTTTTTGTACAAAAAAATTGCTACCCAAAATTATAAACCAACTCACTTAATCCGTTTAAATCGAGCATCTTTTAGTTAACATTTTACATTCTTTTAAAATCAACTCAAAGCAATTTATCAAATTTTTATTTCATTTCTATAACGATTCTTCGTTTATTGCAATATCACTTTTCAAATTTTTTATAAATAATTGATCTATTTCCAAAAAAATCCAAAATTTCACAAACATTATTTATGTTGTTAAAATAAGTTTTTAGGCAGCTTTTGAATTTTAAAATACAATTCAATTTAAAATTTTGAATTTTAAGTCAACACTTTATTTTTATTATCAAATAAATCCAAAATTTTAATTTATTTAATCAAAATTGAGTAAAATTTCTAAAATAAAATATTCAATTTATTTTAATTTCTAAATGGGATGTTACATACTTCCCTTCTAAAAGAAATTGCGTCCTCACAATTTACTGTAAAGTACTATACTTGATTTAACAAATAACATTAACTAACAAATATAATAGAGACATCCTTCATTACCACGCTTTCACTACAGCACTATAATAAAATCTCATTGCATTCAACTTAACCAGATATCATAAATATAACGATCGGTATACGTATAACTATCAATAGTTCTTTCGAAAATTTCAAACGTATAAAATAATTTCATAATTTTTCCAAGTGTTGAAAATTTTAGGAAATTTCGATAGAACCTCATTTATACGAGAGCCTTTCGATAATTGCAATATGGTAAGATAAATATACATCGACCAAAACATGATCGAAAACAATTCATATACCAAAATTTGTTCTACTTACACAAACAAAATTAACCATATAATAGCTACACATGTACTATTTTTCAAAACTGAAAAGGCCAAGTTGAGAAGAAAACTGAGGAAAAACTCACAAGAGGAAGACTATAAGGGAAAGCGTAGATTGGGTTTCCATAGTATAAAATGAAAACTATAATTGTTTTAAACTTATGCAACATATATTTATAGGCAATTTAATGCATGCCAACTCATTTGACTTTCTGTCTTCCTTATCTTCCAAAATGGTTGATCCATTTAGGTTCCCATTATTGATAGTCGTGTCTTGTCCTGTACATGTTTACTACATTGTCGAAACTCTAAGACTATAATTGCTTTAAATTTATGCAACATACATTTCCTAACAATGTAAAACATTTCTCATGACACAAAGTAATTGCTGATAAATATATTATAATTTTAACTTAATTTTTAATCACAAATTTACAGAATTTAATGTTTAAACCCATATTTAATGAGTTTCACTGAAATCTATTCAAATTCGGAATACATCAAATGCCAATTACCATTATGTGATGCCCCAGCTCCAATGATCAAAATATCAAATGGAGTTCACCGTTCGTTTGCCCGGATCAATGGACATGGAAGGAGCGATCTCTCATATACAATACTTCAAGTCAACATTGATATGTTTCAATACCCGGATACACTGAAATAATATGTATCTCGTTTTGACATTAAGCAATATACATGAGTTCTAGAATTGAATAACGCACATATTTGGAACACATATAAGTAAAGAGTGACGCAGGAATCCACCGTGGAAATGAAAATATATATATATATATATATATATATATATATATATATATATATATATATATGTATATATATGTATATATATATGTTGCAAATTGTCCGATACATGGACTACCCAAAATACATCACTTAAAACTCGACATACTATGTATACTCCAAAAACCGTCGACCTCATTTTTCCATGTAATAATTCTTCATGTAACCGATCTTTAAATATGTCCACGACTGCTTGAATAACCTCATCTTCATAATATATTTGAATAAATTGGGCAGTGCTGAAGATCATGACTTCCAAACAATGGTTTATGAACTCAAACCTTATAGAACTTCAACATAACATACATATCCTAAAGACGCCTCACCGAACAAAAGAAACTGACGTCCAATAGGAAGCTCACCTGGAAATAAAACACCTCAATCTGACCAAAGGCGTTGTCGTATACATAACAAACCTCGAGTTGAGCTAGAAATCTAGTTATGAGTATAATAGTGCTCATTATTAACATACAAGTGTTTTATCAGATATAAATAAGTGACAAACCATCAAATCTAATGATGTCACTCACTCCAAATAATGTCCTACCAATATTAGGTCAAAACGGTTTTAACACAAGTGTCATGGATTTAGTCATTGTGACTCACAGCTGCAACTCTAATCAACTTGGATATCACACACTATTTTTATTATATAAGCTACTTTAAGTTTAAATTCAAGTGTGCTTTTTTTAGATCTCTGGAGTCTAATTTCACTGTTTACTGTATGTTCCTTTTCAACCGTATATATAAACAAATAAAAACTGTATGTGTTCATTACACTGTACCGTCTTTTTACCCCACATATCTAAATAATATTTATACATTTTACAAAGTCGATAATAAAGGAGAGTCATATCTTAACTCACTTCTTTGAATTCCCAGCAGGAATACTAGTTGGTAACCTCTTCTAAAGTCACCCTCTACATAGACTAATAGCCTCAATAAGCTCGTGTGGTAATTTTTCATTTGCATCTTATGACTAGTTATGAGGGCACTTCACATGTTCCCTTAGTTGCTCTATGCTTCTAGCTTCCAAAGACATACATTTTATGTGCCGTAGTCGCCTTCCCAATTCCATCTTGAGGTACTAGTTCCCATAGCCCTATATCTCCAATATCTTACTATTCATTATATTGTTCGTGCAGTAGATTGTTGGACTTTGTGACAAGGGACAAAATCTCCATAATTCAGGTTGTGATCCTCGAATTAGTCCGTTAGGATGCATTCTACCAATCTAGTGGTTAATAACTCGTATAGTTTTCATCAAATGTTGAATTTTTTCTTATAGAAACATTTAGCTACCCAAAACATCATTATTCCCAAAATGATGTTATATCCCAAATAAATGTCATGTATATATAATTCAATCATCACATAATAGTTCAATCAAGCATTTCAATTCAAATACAACGATTCATCCATTCAAATTAATATAACCGGAGTATAGTAAACTTGCATCAGTGTATATCATGGGTGAAGATATATATCATAATTATATTCTTGTATTTCTAAAATTGAACAAGTGTTTAAAATCACCTAAATTCATCCAAAAATCTTATTCATCCATTTAAAACTTGTATTTCAATTATACTTGATAACATTTGAAAATTTAGGCTAAATATTACTTAGTTTATTCAAATCTAATCGGGCATGTTTTCATTGACTTATCATGGGGACAACGAATTATGGATAAATTAGACGATTGATATTTGAATTAAATTCAAACAAAATTTTCATTTACCCAATTTAAACTCATATTTCATATTTTAAAAATCGTACCCATGTTTCCTAAAAGATTTTATTTATATAATGGTTTTCCTTTCTTTAAAAACATAATAAAATTTGTTTTAAATTAAACCAAGTATTATTCAACATTATTTGATATTCAAATCTAAATCATATACATGTATTTGTAAGACAACAGAATTTCAAAATCATTTATAAAATAATTTTAATAACATTCCAAACAATTTTCTAAACTTTTCTTTATGGAAAAGCTTATATATTTAAACCATTTATTTATTTCTTATAATTTAAACTCAAATTCAAACTCATTTCTAAAATAAATTAACTTTATTTTATAAAAGATTTTCTAGTATTTGAATCCTAAAAATACGCAATATTATTCAAGCCAAATTCATTTATGGATTATCTAAAGAGAATCTCATCCTTTAATTAAAATTATAGTTCAAAATGTAATCAAATAATTCTTGTTTAATCTTTAAAAATATGAATTATATTCAAAAAATATCAACCATTAACACACATAAATCATTCATAACATATACACTCGTGTATTCAAGAAATTAGAAAACATTTCAAATTAATTTGTGTGTAGTGCACGATGTATCGTCGTGCACGTACACCCACCTTTTTCCATAGAAATGAAATACCTTTTATGATTTCGTACAAATATTAATATACATTATATTATTATAAATTTTATTTTTATTGTACTTTTATTTATTTATTTTTCCTTTCTGTGAACGAAATAGTGCACATTCCCTTTTCCTTCTTGTTGACATGAATGCACACATCCCCTTCCTCCCGTCTTTCATCATTTTATTATTTTCTTCTTCTTACATTAATGCATGGAGATATACACACCATGGAAGTTGGTAAAAAAATTATTATTTTCTTCTTCTTATAGTGATGCACATGTAAGTTGCATTTTTTTCTTTCCTTTATCTTCCTTAGTCGGTTGGTCATGGCTTCGCCATATTAGTCCATCAATGACCGAACCGAACATACCATTGCACTCACCTATGCAATATGATCTTATCGATAATTTTTGTTCCAACAGTAATGGATTAGTTTACAATACGGACGTGGACATGATGATATTATTTTTTGTCACCACAAACTTTGAAAACAAGATGAAAGCTAGTTAATTTGTTCATCTCACTTTCTTCTATAATTTTTCTTTTGGTTTTATACTCAAATTTATCTTAGATTTTTAGTTATTGATGAACGAAATTTTTGAAAGAGATTATTAGACGAATTTTACAATACTCTTTATTCTATATTCTCATGGCTTGTTATATATTCTTAAGGTGTATAAACTTTCAAGTGTTGCTTTTCTTTTGTTATATATATACATATGTTATGGTTTATTATTATGTTAAAAATGCACATTACTCAAATTTAAGTGTACACAGCACAAGTTGAGATCAAGCATCAAGCATATTATACCAACTTACATATTTCTCAATAGAAGGTGAACTATGTATCTAACAATCTAGTATATACTAGTGTATAACCTGTGAGTTGCACACGATATGTAGTTGAAAAATAATGATATAAATATTTTTGAAGAATATGAATTATTACGCAATACGTGGTGAATTTGTCAGGATAAATGTGTTATAAATTGAACTTTGTACATTTCTAGTTTTATAATTATTGTTATAATATTTACATACTTTTAAATATAATCAAGCTATTATTTTAGATGAAAATGAGTTATATATAGATTTATTATTTTTTGGATTCAATATTCGCTAAGCAAATAAACAAAAATTAGTATTTTTAATTAATTTTGAAATTAATATTTTTATAAATATAATTCAGTAGATTGATTTTGAAATTGACGTTTAGCTTTCGATATATTTGACTAAAGATGATTGAAATGTAGATTTAACTTCAAATATTACTTCAGAATTGGCAAAAATACCTAGAAATGGAAGTGTAATGTTAACTATCAATATATTTATATGAATTTAAATTTTAGCAGCATATATTTGTTAAAATAAGCATATATTATTAAAGTGATAAATAAAATGTTTAATTTACTATTAAACAAAATATTAATTAAAAATAAAACATATAACATTACAAATCACATTGTCATTTAATTGTAAAAAAAATGATTTTTAATCCATTGTTTCATACCACTATAATTTTAATCTATAATAAAAATTTCAAAATATATTTAACGTTTACCTTTAGAAGATAATAAAATACAAAGGAAAAATCTTTCTAATCAAAATATAGTATGATGTTTGCCATTGATTACCGTAAATTACGGATATAAACAGTCAAAATGTAATTTTTTTACAAAAACATTCCAACTGAAATATTTCATTATTTTTCAACATAGATTACAAATATTCGCCACTTATCATTAATTGCAATGTTATTGTTCACAAAAATAAATTTTATTATTAACCAAAAACTAACTTGACATACAAAATTTCAAAAGGAAAATGTTATATATGTTTGTAATGATTTACCGATTTTAAAAAGAAAAGATTATGTATATGTTTGCTTGCAGTGAAATACCGACTTTAGAAATAAGCAAATTATGCGTATATTTACTTATATTAAAATATTAATTTTAGAAAGAAAGAAATTTTGTGAACTTGAATGTGGAATAATGTAATGATATTTAATAAAAAAAATATTATTGTAAAAATTTAGAATCAAATGGACTTGAATGAAAAGAAAACAGTTTTACCATTTTTGTGAATAGGAATGTGCTATACGCATTGAATTTTCATTTTTTATGATTTAATATATAAATATTTGTTAATTGGATTTATTTATAAAATTTAAATTTAAGATCACTTGATTAATTCAAATATATATGGATTTGAATGTAAAACAATATAAGAAACTTTAGAAGAAATCTGTAAATAATTTTGAAAAACATTGATTGTCAATATTTAAATGTAAAATAATAGAGGATAAAACAGGAAGAACGTAGTAATAATTTGTATACAATCATGAAAATTTTAAACTATACGAACTTGAATGAAAAATCATTCTTCTTATTTTGTTAACATGAATAAGATGTACACATTGAATTGTCATTTTTTAAGAATTTATTATACCAATTAGTGAATATTTGTTAATTACATTTAATCAAAAGTTTAAATTTAATATCTAATTAATTTTAAAACATTGACTTATATGTAAAATAAGAGAAGAAGAGAAATCTACAAATAATTGAAAAAATTATTAAATGTTTTTACTTAAATATAAAATGTTTGAAAAGGGAAGCGCTAGAAAAATTATAATAATAATTATAAAATAATAAGTTAAAGTAATTTAGAGATAAAATATTTGAAGAGAATAAAGGAGAGTGGAGGAAATCCCTAGAATCTGTAAGAGAGCATGAAATTCTTCTGCTTTACTATTTTTTAATAGATTTGCTACCAGAACTGACGTGAAGAAGGAGTTTATAAGAACTGAAAGAACGGATAATTTTAGCAATGCCAACTGATATGAATCTAGGTTAAGAGGGATAAAGCTTCAGCTGTAACAAACCAATATAGATTTGAAAATAATCTAGAAACAGAAAGAAGTATACCCACTTCATCGTGCATTGATTTCTGATGAAAATGGAGTTATACAGTGAAATAGTATTTGTGCTCGCTTGTGTTAGAGGATATGATTTGCATATGAAGGATGCATTGGTTAAATAAGCTAGAGAGATTCTCATTTTAGGATAAAAATAAATAGGTAAGTTAATATTTCATGATAAAAGGGATAAACACGTAAAAAAAGTGGTTGAACGAAAAATTAATTATTTGTTTGAATTTTTCTTAAATAATTTTACACCATTTTAAATAAATTTTACATCCTTAACCGCGTTATTGTCGTACCACAATTCGATCTCTGATAAAAATTATGCTCAAGGCATTTTTAATCCAAATTTTATTTTATAGTTATAATGATTTTTATTTTATTAAAATATTACTTTTAAATTTTTAACAATTATAAAATAAATTTTTTATTTTCAAAATAATTCTATAGTTATTACTTATTTTCCAGTAGCAATCTCAGAACAAAGTTTGAAATTCCAAAATGTCATTCAAATATCACATTTGTATTCTTAAATCCTTATTTTCTAAATAAATTCCAAAATCAATTTTATTGAATTAAATTCAACAAAGTCTCAAAATTATTTTCTATCCACTTTTATTATTTATTTCTACTTTATAACAAATAAAATAATTTGAAGAGTTAAATGAATTTAATTTTGAAATTTTTCGCATTTACAATCTCAGTAATTTCTTTATTTATTTAAAATTCCAAATAAAAATCCAAATTATATATTATTATAATCGTTAAAGTAATGTAATGTTACAGACTCTTATCCTTAAAGAAATTGCGTCCTCGCAATTCATCAGAGAGCACTATAACTTATTTTCTATAGCACTTAACAATTTTTTTTATTTATCCATACATATAATAATCAATTAGAAATTATACAAACAACCGTGACTTGATTCAAATTTAAATAGACTTAATGAGTTATTCTAAATGAGTCAATATATGATAATAACTCTTCTGTCTTATATATAAAAATTCCTGGGGTTTCTTGACTACTGAACCTTTATTGTACCAACGAGTCATCCTTATTTCTTAACTTTATATCTTTTACGGTTGCAGTCCATTTGGAGTTTTATATCCTGACGAAATTGATTGAATATTTCTCTTTACCTCTTTTTAATTAGATAGATCGATGAAACTCCTCGAGAACCTTTTTGGCTGTATTAGGGACGGTCGGCTTTTCTTTATACATTCCAACTACCACTCTAGTTTTCTTATAAATGCCTCACCTCTATACTCATACTATCCAAGGGTATTACTAAATAATACTATTAGATAATATAGAGAATGAGGCTAAATGTGGTACTCACGTGAATATTTCTTTGGGTTAACATTGGTACGTATTTAAACATCGAATAAACAACTAACATTTACGTATCCAGTGTCAACATAAAGCAATAAACGCATGTACCCCCAGGACAGAACAATACATAATACATAGTAAATAGTAGAGAACACAGAGTGAATCGCTGTGATAATATATAACATACAGTACATCATATTGCAAAGATACAACTCATCCTAAAGGTTTCATAATGTGATGGATAATCAATATACAACTCAATATCTAACATAAGTATACAGTGAATCCGTGTCATATAAAAATCATATAGTATCCTAATATATCTCATCTAAGCCCAATGAAACAATTGCTGGTCAAGTTAGTCCTGTACTTGAAATGTCTCGGACTGACTCGAGTATTACATAAATAACACACGGGTCCGACTAAATCCAATAAAATAACATAATAGGGGTAACGAGAAGTAAATATGAAATAACAACATGATATCACTACCAGAGATATTGAAATCATCATAGTACAAATCGATATACATATATTGATATAGAAATTTATATCTAAAACGTTTATATAATATCATAAATAATCACCAAGGCATTACATCTCATAAATGACTCAAAGCTACACAAAATAACTAACTCTGATACCAAAATATGCCATCACCCATATGGAAACACATCAATTCTGAAATCTAATAATCATACAAATGGGTGAATTACACATATCCAAAAAACATTATTAAATCCATAAATATCACTAAATGAGGTATCCTCAAGTGAAGTCAGGTAGTAACGAAACAATGCCCACAATCTCTCATGATATCATATTATGAAATACAATTATCGAATCAATTAGAAAGATTTGAGCCAGCTCAAAACAATATCAAAATATAATCAATAATATGTAGGCTATGTAACACCCATATTTTTAATAACATTATTTAAGATATTTAATTAGCTAAATAAAATAAAATAATGTAAACTAATGATTAAGGGATTGAGATTTGTGATTAAAAGGGGTAGCCTTGCCATGTTAATAAATAAATCAAAACGAGATAAGATGAAATAAAATAGACAAGGGGAATGGGCAAGGGAAAAGTTGGAATAAGAATATTCTTATGCCCTAAAACCATAGGAATTCATTCTCACGTTCATTTTCAATATCAAATTAAAGTAGAGGCTGGCCACCGTTAGTCAGGAAGAGGAAGATAAACAAGAAAAGATAAAAGAAGAAGATTAATCAAATTAATCTATTCAAATCTCAAAGCTAAGGTGAATAATGATTACACCTCACTTTTTTAATTGTTTTAGGTTTTAAGATGAATCCGAAGTGTTTTGCACGATTATGCCATGTTTTTGAATGATCAAATGTTTATATATGCTTGTTGATGATTTATGCTTGTTCATATAGATTTTACGATATGTTTTAATGTAAAAACCCTATTAAATGACATGCAAATGCCTTGTGATTTTAGATTTAGATTTCCAATGATATTTTAGAGATGAGATTCAATTTTAAAAATTTTCAGAATTAATGTGGATTTTTTATTAATTTTCCAGTGAAGAAAATATTTATTTAGGAATAAAATTGTTTACAGCTAAACAATTATCGTTTTGGGTCTAAAATTAATATATGATAGAAAACATATTAAATTTGATTTACTGGAATTTCTATAGAATTTTCCTAAGTGTTTTAATAGATATATAAAATTATATAAGATATGAGACTTAATTTTTTTTATATATTTATAAGAGAAGAAGGGGTATTTTGGATATTATTTAAATTGTTTAATTTTGAAAGGATTTCTCTTTTAAGCTAGAAACAAATTTTCCATGCTTTTGGCATGTCTCGCCTCTTTCGGCACAGGGGTTCCGACCAAGTACTGCCGCCAGCAATGCTATCGAAACCAATGCACATAGTATCAGTAACTTGGTACATAGTGAATTGGACAAAGACAGAAGTAATTGGGTCAAGACCATAGGTTCAGATAGGGTCAAAATGTGCTTTTGTTTTTAAAGAAAAACGCATCTACTTTGCTTTCGAAGGAAGTGCTTTCGACTTGGTTGGCTTTTGACCTAGTCAAATTATTTTAAAAGAATGTTTTGTATCTTTTTTAAGCAGTTTCTTTCGAAATGGTCGAAACCCCTAGCTGCCACCTTTCTTACTTTTCGAAGTCAATGGTTTCGGAAGGTATACTTTGTTTTAAAGCTTGGCCACTTCTCCAATGCTTTCAGAAGTTTGGTTTCGAAACCTTCACTTCTTTACTTAGGAATAGCTTTCGAAAGATATGCTTTCGACTTAAGTGGTTTTAATGTCCCTTTTGCTCTATTCGAAGGTAGAACCCAAATGGTTTCAAAAAAGACTGTTTTCAAAGGTTTTGAAGTGGTAAATTTTAAATGGTTTTGAAAGGTTTCTGCATGTTTTAAATGAACTCAAAGGCTTTCGAAAGGTTTAATGTTTTAGTACTTTCGAAAGGTTTTTAAATAAAGGTTTCGAAGGGGTCGTTCCACAATGGTTTCGAAATGTTTAGGAGGAAGGTTTCCAACGTTTTCGAAAGACGGTTTTAGAGTGTTTTAAGAGAAAGATGTCTAAGGTTTTGAAGCTTTCGAAGGAATGGTTTTTCATGGTTTTCAAAAGGTTTGTTTGAATGGTTTCGAAAGGAATGTTTTGTCCTTACGGCTTAGGTTGCAAAGAAGGGTTTACTTTGTTTCGAAAGGGGTACTTTCAATGGATTCGAAAGGGGTACTTTCAAAGGTTTAAATGGTTTCATCAACAAAGATTTGGGTAAAGTGTGTGTGTGTGTCTATATAACGTGGCAATGTGATTTTGAATAAAGCATAGAGTATATGTATTTTCCTTGTTTAAGTTTGATTTAATGGTTTTAAATCAAGTTGTGATAAAAAGGTTTTAAAGGAAAATTTAAGGAAAGATTACCCTAAGTAAAATGACTCGGATATTAGAATAACAGATGTGACTGGTATAGGGTCACGTCCTATACACTGGCTATTAGTCCCAGCTAATTTAGTCCAAAATTCCAGTGTGTAGGGCTTTGTCACATGTAAGACTAAAATTACGATTACACATAGAAGGGAATATACACTTGTATATAGATAGGTTACCGGTGAGCCTGCAAAACCATTAGGATCAGGTGACCCTGGGAGATTTTAAGTTAGGGATAGACCGTCCAAAAGAAAAGTATTTAACGGATAGTTAAGGACAGACCGTCTAGAGGAGGACTGTCTAACAGATGTTAGATTATTTTGTTTATATTGTCTGGTCGTCCTGAGTCAGCCAAATGTTAGTAGTAAGCCAAACAAATCTATAGTGTTTTGATAGATAATTCGTTTATTACCTGATATGTATGTTTACATAATAATGCTTAACAGTTTCAACCATTTTTGGTTGCAGGACTATGATTTGTTAAAGTTATGCTTTAAAAGGATATTAGTGAGGGAATCTCCTGCCTTCACTATGGAGTACTTGTTCAGGATGTTTCTATTCTCCAGTTTGACACTCCTTCTTGCTCCGGGCCTTCACAGTGGTCCCTTCATTCAGCAGATCCTCTTCTGAGCTGTTTCTTTTTCACTTTAGCCTTTTTGGTACTTTCATCATCTTAATATCGGGTGGTGGCATTGCCATAACTTGATATTGTGGTGCGATGGGAGGTGGCTTCGCCGGAACTCATCTTACGAGTACCTGAGTTTAGCTATTTGTATTTTTGCCTTGTTACCTGCCAGGCATGTTGGCAGCTCCTTATATTCGTGTTATATATATATATATATCCACATGTGTGCTCTCCTCTACGCGTAGAGGATCACACATTTTTCTCAAAAAAAGGATATTAGTGAGGGGAAACCCGTCCTGCTAAGCGGCGTGTCTCGCCATATATCAAATACCAAGATGTAAAGTATTATTTACACCAGGCTTTGTGTCTGACTCAAAGTTTGTGTTTTCCCTCCTAAACTCTCGGGTGCTTAAATTAATTTGAGTAAGCTGAGGGTTGAGGTTTACAGATTATTAGTACGTTGGCGAATAAAGCTTCCAAAAATGAGCAGGTGGCTAACAGATAGCTATTTAGGAGTTGCTGTTGTTAGAAACAGAATCGGTCACTAACACCTTCAAGAGAGATTGTGTAGAGAAATTAATGAAGAAAGTAAATTTAAACAGAGAACAATATGCAAATTTAAATGCAGAAAGTATGAACACCAGATTTATAGTGGTTCGGCATAACTGCCTATGTCCACTTTGAGGTTAATCTTTATTTATTTCCTCAATAATCGAATACAGATACAATCCGTACACCAACTATATGATTACAATTGTTAAGAAAAAAAGATAAGTCTTGAATGAGTCTTGAATGTGGCAGAGTCTCCCCGGTGTTCTCAAAAAAAGGCCTATTTCACCGTGCCCCTGCCTCTCGATTTATAGACGAAGACGGGTTGGACTACCCTGGTGGGCCTGGTAGCTAAATACCTTGGCCCAAAAAGAGTGAGCTCTCTGTGCCGAACCATAGATGCCGAATGGCAAAATGCCGAACGAAGTGATGTGCTGAGTAAAGAGTGCAGGCCGATCGATAATCAAAGCCGGTCAAGATTGGACGAATGCCGAACACCTCTGGATGCCGAATGATCTCGAATGCCGAACGAGGCATGAATGCTGAACACCTCTGGATGCCGAACGATCTCAATTGCCGAACGAGGCATGAATGCCGAACACCTTTGGATGCCGAACGATCTCGAATGCCGATCGAGATTGGATGAATGTCGAACACCTCTGGATGCCGAACGATCTCGAATGTCGATCGAGATTGGATAAATGTCAAACACCTCTGGATGCCGAACGATCTCGAATGCCGAACAATCTTGTATGCCGATCGAACCAGTTGTGCCGAACGTCCCTGGAAGCCGACCAAGCATGTTGTGCCGAACGCTCGGGATGCCAATCGGTATGCAAATGCCGAGCGCCTAGTTGCCTGGTCAAATCTCCAGGTAACACTTGCGCCCCAAAGTGCATCACGCGATCGAACGTGATGCGCTTTGAATCGTGAGTCCTCCATGCTTCGCTTTGAGCCTTGGCTTATTCTTCTCAATGGTGTTTTCTTGTGAATAGCGAGTGAGGAAATGCATGCTGAACGACATACAAATGCCGATCAGCATAGCCGAAGCTGAGCGCTCTGAATGCCGAATGGCATAGCCGTTGCCGAACTAATGATGCGTTCTGACCGGTTCTACCGGTCAGTGTCCCATCGTCTTCCTATCTTCCCCTATAAAACCCGGCATGCCACTTCTTCTTCTCTTTTCACTTTTTACCTCCGTTATTTTTCAAGAACATGTAACTTACCTCCCTTAAATTCCGTTTACCTCACCGATCTTCCCTTCCTACCTTGAATCTGCCATGCCCTTCCTATATCTCCTTCCCAAATTAAGTTCGAACCACTTTCAATCTCAGGCTCACAGACCCACAAGCTCCCGCCGTTCTCTTTGGTAAGAACCTTTCGATCGTTTTCTCAAATTAGGAAGTATAACACAAAGCTCGAACTCGTGAATCCTCCATAGATTATAGAAAGTAGGAGGCATGTGGATGACGGATACGAATTAAGGTTTGGACGCGTCTTAGGGCTGGAACTTAGTATGATTTTAGGCGATTTCAAGGTGGGTGGAATGGATAGGAGAAATTGGATGGAAGAGGCGCTCGAAGGTGGGAATTAGTGGAAGATGAATTGTTGTGGCTCGGCATGATCTTTCAATGCTTAGTGATTATGAGGGTGCATGGGAATGGGATTGGAGATAAGGCCTAGTGGTGTGGATCGACAAGGCCATGGTTTGGCATGACTTGCCAATGGACTCGGCCATGCCGGACGGGAGAGATGGAGGAAAAAGTGAGAAGTGATGTTAAGGGCAGAATGCCGAGCGAAGCGGCTCCGCACAAGCGCGGTTCGGCATGATTTTCCGCGTGCCAAACGACAAATAGGAAAGGGTTGGAAGAGTGACACTTATGTTGAACGACACTTACATTTAGGCCGAACAGAGCGAAGGCCGAACACAATTTAGGCCGAACACAATAAAGGCCGAACACAATAAAGGCCGCTCGATATTTAGGCCGAGCGGTATTTAGGCCGAACGACATTTAGGCCGAATGGCATTTAGACCGTGTGTTTCAAGTGTCGCTCGGCCTTGACCCTTGATGAATTGATAACAATAGTCGAAATCATTTCAACTTGAACATAACCCTCGTCTGATTCACTTATTCCTCTTTCCTAATAATATGACAAAAACAAGGAAAAAGACTTAAGCAAACCCGCATATCGAACTAATCTGGACTGCTAACTCCCTAGTTTCAATAATCACAAGACTGAACTTAAATCGATAAAAATAGATAAAAGCCTTTAACATAACATGGCCAATGTCCGAGTCCAAAATTGAAAACATTGCAAGGCAGGCTTTCATAGACGGTCAGCGATGACGGTCTTCGAAGAAGACAATTCAAAGCTCAACTTTATACCATCAACTCTATGACTTTCAATTTCTCAGCACTTTTATTTGAATTATTGCACTAGTTCAAACACCACACGGGGGGAATATTTATGTTGTTAAGTCTAACGTCGATTATTTTTCAACTATAGTTCACACAGGTGCTCTGCTAGATTCAATCTTTATTAGAGATGTCTAAAAAATCTAGCTCTGCTACGATCTCATACAGACCTGGGCTATCCTCTAGATAAGAAGTCGCAGATATTTCAAACCTGTCAACTTCCCCTTTTCATAACTTAGCTCCCGATGCTTTGAAGGCAGCTATTCTCTTGGACAACCCAATCGATTCACAGGCTTCAAAGATTAATGAAAGTACACTCCGTCGGATATGCTCTGTCCATGGAATCCCCTTCGACGATGTGCTAGTTCCATCGGGGCACTATCGTCCGCACTTACGCCCAGTCGGATAAACAGCTTGTGATAAATTCATGTGCTGGGTTGGTAGTGTGCGACCGTTCAACTCGTTTCTTCAAGACATGCTGCAGTATATCGACATTGCCCCGTTGCAACTGCACCCGAACAGCCACACATTCATCTACGACACATGTATCCTCTTCGTGAGTATCCTTTCCAGGCTTCCAACCCAGGGCGATATCAGATATATATATTGCATCAGGAAGCGGAGGGATAGCCCCTCTTTCATGTTTCTCGAGCCGCACAACAAATATCAAATCTTAACTGGGGCATGGAGCAAGTTTGTCCTGTATAAACAAGAATGGTTTTATGTGCGTTGCCCCCTGGTTTCACGAGGAGATGGGTGGAAGGAAGTAAGTTTTCTCTCTAGACCGATACTTATGCTTGGTCGAAGCAGTGCCTTTTCTAACTCATTTTCATCTTTTCAGGCATTAACCCACGTCCTGAGGGACCCGGATACTCTGAAGCCGTCGAGGCTATTTGAGCCATTCCCGCCGAAGAATGGGACGTCAGAACTCTCACTACAAATAAGTCGCTTTCAAGGTTTGGGCTATTGGCGGAAGGTCGCCGGATAAGCCTCCCTCAGGACGTTACCATACCCAGGCCAACCACTGGCAAAGGGAAAAAATCAGGCCGAGTCTTCGACACGTAACGCCCCTGACACACTAGAAGAGGGGGAGATTAAGGAAACCAAAATGCCCGAAGTACAAGGCAAAACTGTTAGTCCACCTCGGGATCCAATAGTTAAAGTCCATGACATTGAAACGTCATCTTCGCCTTCGAAGAGGAAGAATAAATTAACGTATAAGCTGAGGAAGGAGAAAGTGGGTGGAACTTCTAAAGTTACCCTTATTACAACGGAGAAAGAAGCTTCCCCGCAGCATTTGGAAAGTTCCCTAAAAGGTCTGTCGAACCTTACGATACCTGAAGATCTGCTTAACTATGGTTTTGACGATCCTGAGGCCCTTAAGCTACACTCGCCCGAGAGAGGCGATTCCAATGCTCAAGCCCAAAGCGAGGGAGAACAAACTTCTATTAGTAAAGCAACTGGTCTGTCTGGGGGAAACACTAGGACCCACACAAACACACGCACTTCACTTTGCACTTGAACTTTCCGTCATTACCTTACTTTTTACTAACTCATCGTTACTTAAACTCTACGTAGGTGAGATGGGGCGCACACATGGACTTGACCACCTTCGTGGTTCATCGATTTTCCATCAATCAGGACGAGACTCAGGTTCCGAAAGACGTCGAGATAGGGATGACGACGACGATAGGGATTATCATTCTCGAGATTCAACATCTCGAAAGAAATCTTATTATCAGCCCAAATACCATCATAATCCCCCTTCTCACTCGAGGCAAAGCAAAGATTAGCACGGCCATAAGGGGTCGCAATCAGATGTCCCTCGTGATCAACACTCCGATTCTTCCACCACACAACAGTCCCGGGATTCTCACAAGAGAACTGAACTTTCAAAGCCATCTCCTCCTGTTCCCGCAACAGATCCAACAATACCGGAGAGACTGAACGAGCTCAAGGCTAAATTCCCAAAAATCTTCTTTGATGGCCTGAAATTTCTTCCGGTGATTCATCCTATTCCGGGACATGTCAAGCAGAGTGCTATCACCTGCACCAACGATGTCTATGTTCAACATGACACATTCGTTCATCTTGCTGAGAAAGTGTCAGAAGTCTCCATAGAGCGCCAACATGAGATTGATCGCCTGAAGCTTGAGGCTATCCATGACAAAGACATTATCAAAGCTCATGATGAAGGGCTTGCGTCTTACAAATCTCAGCTTGAGGCCGCCCAACATAGCGCCAAAGATACTGCCGAAGCCGTAACTCGTTTGGAATCAACCCACAAAAAAGAAATCAACGAGGCGGTCCAACGCTGTAGGGCCTTAGCTTTAGAGAAAAATTCGGTGCAAAAAGAGAGGGATGCAATCAGCCTCCGAGTCAAAGAACTTGAGGAGTGACTCCGCAAAGAGAAAGAAGAGAAGACTGCTGCCCAAGAAGAGTAGTAACGGTATTGCAATGAGATCGTTGCTACACGGCTCCTAAATGCGAAACTTGAGGATGAGCTTTCTAAAGTTGAGGCGATAAAGAATGAAGCCCGTGAAGAGGGCAAAATGATAGCGTCTACGGAGATCGACTCCCGTCTTGGGGCGGCTAAAGAAGAAGGTAGGGAAGAGGTCAAAAGCATGTTCGACCCGCTAATTGCAGAATTCAATGCCCGAGTTCTCAGGCACCGGGACTTAACTTTTCTGGGCGAGGGCTATCTTAAATCTTTAGCTAAGGCATGGGAGACCTGAGTAGGAATCAGGAAGGCCGAACATGGTACCGAGGGGCTCCTTGAAGGAGCTTTGATAAAAGAATTTCTTAAGGGAAACGAGCCTTCGGACCTGTCAGCGGCAAAAGCTCTTTACTGCAAAGGCTCCCCCTCAACGAAAGGGAAAGAGGTTTTTTCCGGTCCATCCGGGATCGAGTCTCTAGCTCGTGTACCTACTCAGTCGGTCGGTCGATACTCGATCCCTTTGGGTAGCACATCGGCTATGACCCGGAGGACCCCGGCCTTGGCATTCTCATTTCATCTCCTATTCCAGAGGGTGAGACCCCCTGACGACTGAGAACTAGCCGGAACCTGGTAGATAACTCTTTCACTTTGACATTCTAAGAGTCATCGTTTTTCACCAGAAGTTATCGTATTCTAATGCTTCTTTTTCGTGATTTTGTACAGGCCGTTCTGATCCTGAGCCAACTCCGAGGAGCGATGTCGCCAAGGAGGTGAAGGAAAAGACAAGTGAGGCCACTCACGCAGGAGAGGCTCCCGATCTAGATGCTCCGGTGATCGGTGCGCTCGATGAGGATAAATCCGAGACTTTGTCTCCCATCGATGGGAGTTATGAAGTTGAAATTACAGGCGCCTCCGAACATATTTAAACTGAACATGAAGGAGCAGCTTGAGAAGGAGAAGAAGGAGACGGTCGAGATCAAAGTCAAGCCTCAAGCTGTGGACCTGGATGATCCTGTGAATAAGCCGTTGAAGGTCATCCTCCCAGGTGGGTCCAAGCCCATGGAAGTTCCCCGTGCTTCTTCAGCTGTCACTTCCCAGTCAAAGAAAGTTATCAAGGGCAAGCGCTCGGAAGAGGAGTCATCTGGACAAAAGGTCGAAGAAGTCGAAGAAGTAGTCATTGCTCTCGTTCGACGAGAGCTAGTTTAGATTATGTAATTATTTTTAGTTACCTTCATACTTCATGTAAATAAACTTTTGACTCCGAATTTTGGAGGAGTTGCAGTAGGAACTTATTTCTGATGAATAAAATTTAGTTTTTTTGTCTTTCAAGACTCTTATCTTCAGTCTTCTGCGTGATTGTGATTGAAATCCAAGCTGTTGTAAATAACATAAACTTCTCGATTTGTCTTCATATAATTTGACAACTTTGTGGCATTGCACATTCTTTTATTCCATGATTTGGAGATTTAGAGCACTCTAGTCCGCACTCCGGGGACCTAGAGATTTTGAGTTTTTTATACTTTGGTTTGCACTCTGGGGAGTCAGAGTACTCCAGTCCGCGCTACGGGGACTTGGAGATTTGAATCGTTTATACTCTGGTCCACACTCCAGGGACTCAGAGTACTCTAGTCCGCACTCCGGGGACTTAGAGATTTTGAATCGTTTATACTCTGGTCCGCACTCCGGGGACTCAGAGTACTCCAGTCTGCACTCTGGGGACTTGGAGATTTTGAGTCGTTTATACTCTGGTCCGCACTCCGGGGACTCGGAGTGCTCCAGTCCGGACTCCGGGGACTTGGAGATTTTGAGTGCTCGAGTGCGTTTGTACGCCAGGAAGAATAATGTATTCCTTAGTTATTTGTCATAGCGTTATCATACACATAAACATTGACAATTCATAGAGAAAATGGATTCAAGCCTTTATTAATGCAAATAAGCTAAATTGTCTTATTACATGCCATAAACTAGGAATAAAAAACTTGCGGGAAATAAATGTAACTAAAGTATGAAACAAACGAACTAAGTGTAATGACGTATGCAAATGCTCGTTATTCCATGCTCGAGGGAGTGTCGCACCATCAACAATCACTAGCTTGAAATTTCCTTCTCCAAGCTACCGTTCAATGACATATGGACCTTCCCATGCGGGGATTATATGTGATGGAACCGGGAAAACTCATTTCAAAACGAGATCACCCACACCAAAGATTCTTGGTCGGACTTTTTCATTATAATATCGAGCGACTCGGTGCTTGTGTATGGCCGCTCTCAAATTAGCTTCTTCACGCTTTTCATCAATGAAGTCCAATGATTCTACTAAAAGATTTCGATCTGACTTAGGGTCATAATAAGTTACCCGATGCGATGGAACTTTAAGTTCCACGGGTATGACAGCTTCCATGCCATATGCCAATGCGAATGGAGTGTGGTCAGTCGCGGACCTGTGGGTGGTTCTGTAAGCCCAAAGCGCTGTTGGTAGCTCATCCACCCACTTGCATCTAGCTTTTTCCAAATGCCTTTTCAATATGGATTTGATTTTTTTTTACGGCTTCCCCTTGTCCATTGGCTTTCGGGTGAGCAACTGGTGCAAATTTTTTATCAATACCATATTTTTGGCAAAATTCCTTAAACTCTTTGCTTTCAAACTGAGTTCCGTTGTCTGTAATAATGGTTCGTGGAAGGCCAAAACTGCATATAATATTTCATACCACGAAATTAATGACCTTTTTAGTGGTGATAGTTGCCAAAGGCTCTGCTTCTGTCCACTTGGTAAAGTAATCGACCGCAACTATCGCGTATTTTGCACCACCTTTGGATAGGGGTAAGGAACCGACTATGTCGATCCCCCACATTGAAAATGGCCAGGGACTAACCATTTGTGTGAGTTCCGTCGGCGGAGCTCTCGGGATTTTCGCATATTTCTGGCATTTGTCACATCTTCTCACATAGTCTGTGGCATCCCGATTTACGGTTGGCCAAATGTATCCATAGCGGAGGATTTTCTTTGCTAACTTCTCCCCTCCGGTATGGTCACCACATTCACCTTCATGGACTTCCTTCAGGACCCGTTTTATCTCATCATGAGCGAAGCACCGGAGTAAGGGGGTCGAGAATCCCCTCCAATATATTACCCCATCTTGCATTATATAACGCGAAGCCTTACGAATGACCGTCGTCTTTCGCTCCTTCTTTCGGGCACGACCCCGTGTAACAAGTACTGCTTGAATGGGGCCATCCATGACTCCTGCTCGATTTCTGTTTTTAACATGAAATCTACCTCCATCATATTTATGCTCGGAACATGTAAGGTTTCAACGGGAAACAATCCCATCTGTTGTGCATCTCCAGTGCTTGTAAATTTTGCCAATGAATCGGCTGCTCTTTTTGCTCACGTGGGACATGTGAAATATCATAATACTCGAGATTTGATAGCATCTCCTGAACTCGGACCAAATACGAGGCAGGTCTCTGCCCCCTTGCTTGGTAGTCTCCCCGTACTTGGTATACCACCATTTGCGAGTCGCAAAAGATTTCTACCGATCTTACTCCCAGTTCTTTGATAAGTCCTAAGCCGGCAATCAATGCTTCATACTCGGCTTCGTTATTCGTTATTGTGAATTCGAGCTTCAAAGCGTAGCAAACTGATCGGTTCTCAGAAGTGACAATAACTATGCTAACCCCCGAACAACGGTCGTTAGATGCCCCATCGGTGTACATCCTCCATCAAACGGGTGGTATGACATTGCGGCCGTTTGGCTCGTCTGTCATGGTGAATTCGACAATGAAATCTGCTAGCGCTTGCCCCTGTATGGCCCTTCGCAGTAGGTAAGTAATATCGAACTGACTCAGCTCGATATTCCATTTTAATATCCTTCCAGAAGTTTCCAGTCGCTGGAGTACCTGTCGAAAGGGTTGATCGGTGTAAACGCTGATCGAGTGTGCCTGGAAGCATTGGCAAAGCTTGCGTGATGCAATCACCAAGAAATAAATAATTTCTTTCTGCCCCCGTCAAACATTTACTGACATAATATACTTGCTTTTGGACTCGGTCTTCCTCGCAAACCAGAGCCGTACTGATAGCATGCTGGGATACTGCCAAGTATACATACAGCATTTCATGGTCAATTGGGTTTGATAGCACCGGGGGACTTTCTAGATCTCTAACCAGAGCTCGGAATGCTTCCTCGCAGTCAGATGTCCACTCGAAATTCCTCTTTCCTTTCTTTATCACGTCAAAGAAAGGAATGCACTTATCCGTGGCTCTGGATATGAATTGACTCGGCGTGGCCACCTTTCCGTTCAAGCTTTGCACTTGCTTTATAGTTTTGGGCACTTGTATGTCCCGAATAGCCTGAATCTTTTCCGGGTTAGCTTCAATTCCACGAGCGTTCACAATGAAACCCAAGAACTTCCCTGATACAATGCCAAAAGAACACTTTAATGGGTTGATCTTCATCCCGTAATGCCTGAGTATATCAAACATCTCTACTAAGTCTCGGGTGTGGTCGCTTGACTGCCGTGACTTCACAAGCATGTCATCCACATAGACTTCCATCGTTCTACCAATCTGGTCTTTAAACATTCGAATCCTCAGACGCTGATAAGTTGCTCTTGCATTTTTCAATCCAAAAGGCATTACTACATAGCAATATAGCCCCACATCTGTGACAAAGCTGGTGTGTTCTTGGTCTGAAATGTGCATCAGGATCTGATTATGTCTCGAATACGCATCCATAAATGACAATAATTCATGTCCGACGGTAGAGTCGACGAGCTGGTCGATTCTTGGTAATGGGAAACTATCCTTCGGGCATACTTTATTCAGATCGGAGTAATCAACACAAGTTCTCCATTTCCCATTTGCTTTTCTCACCAGCACAGGGTTAGATACCCATTCGGGGTAGAGGGCGTCGCGCATGAACCCATTGGCTTTGAGTTTGTCCACCTCCTCTTTGAGGACAGCGGACCACTCCGAGACCATGCCTCTCCTTTTCTGTTTCACGGGAACGTACTTTGGGTCTATGTTCAACATATGACTTGCAATAGTGGGAGAAATCCCACACATATCAGAGTGTGTCCAAGCGAAAATATCCAGATTCGCTCGAAGGAAATCAGTGAGGTCCTCGGCCACTGCAGGGTTGAGTTGTGATCCAATCTTAAGTACTCATGATGGGTCATCCCGACTGACTGGAATGTCGATCGTCAGCTCAGCCGGTGCTGCATTCATTTTCCTGGGTTCCCCGTCATCATTTCTCGGATCTATGTCTCTAAGGGTCCGAGAACGTTGCCCGTGCCAGGGCTCGGGCACTACTTGTCAATCATCAGTATTTAGGATGCGGACGGTGCTGTCCGCGACCTTCCCTTTTTCTCTCTGCTGAGCTTCTCTCAGCTTTGCCACATAACATGCGCAACCGATCGCCTGATCGCCATGTACCACTCCAACTCCCTTGTCAGTCGGAAATTTCAAACGTTAAACACCAAGGGGCCATGGCTGCCCTAAACTCCTCTAGGGCAGGACGACCCAGAAATGCATTGTACATAGAGTCAACATCCATCACTATGAATGGTAGGACTCGTACTCTTCTACGCTCACTTTCCCCCAGCTCAATTGGTAACTCAATATACCCCATTGCGTCGGTTGCAGCACCATTAAAGCCGTGGATACGGGCTTTGCATGGTTTCAAATATTTTGTCTCCGTCTTCATTTGGTCATAAGCCTTCTTGAAGATGATGTTGACAGAACTACCACAATCAATCAAAATTCTTTTTACGTAAGATGGCCCAATCATTACAGATATAACCATTGGGTCGATAGTAGGAGCCTCCACCTTGTCTACATCTCGACTCCTAAACACTATATCATCTGTCATCATGCATTGTTGTTTTGCGGGGGTTCCATCTTCCACATTCGAACAACATTCATAATTCACATGCCTCAGGGGAGGTAGCATATCATTCCATCTCTTGCCATTTCTTGTCTGTAGGATGAGGTCCTCCGACTATGGTGTTTATGACCAACCTACCTATAGTCCGAGCATGTTCCTCTGGGTGACGTAGAGCCGGCCCGCGCCCGGGGTCCGACGTTCCTTGCCTACTCTCTGGTGGGTTCTTAACAAACTCCTGTAGCTTTTTCTGCCTGATTAACATTTCTATGGCGTCATGGAGGTGTCTACATTCCTCAGTATTGTGCCCGTGGGTCTCAAGGAAGCGACGATACTTCCCTGTCCGTTTGTTCTTCAGTAGACAACTTTGGGTGCGGCTTTCTGTACTCAAAGGTGTTATAGGTAGATAGATAAATGTTTTCAAGAAAAGTATTCAGCGGGGTGTATTCATTGTATGTCGGAATCCTTGGTTTCCAATTCCCTGCATCTCTTTTCTTTCTGGGATTTCCACCTTCAGATCCTTTAGATTGCCAAGGCTTGTTCTGGACGTTAACTTGAACTTTTCTCGAACTATCGCCGGATTGTTTCTCGGCGATGTTACTTCTCACAGTTTCCTGAATAGGTCCTGATGACTTATCTCGTCTCGTCCATCGAGCTTTCTCTCTCCATATAAACTGGTGAGCTTTGGAATAGAATCGTTCCAATGTAGTTGGTGGCTTTCCCGCCAGCCAATCTCCAAACTCCGAGTCTGTATCTACACCTCGCATTACCGCCATCAAAATTGCATGGTCGTCAGGGTTGCAAACTTCAGTGGCGGCAACATGAAACCTCTGTAAGTATGCTTTCAAAGACTCTCCCAAAGCCTGGATTATGCTTGATAGGGACATTACGTCCTTTGGAAGAGTAGCATGTATCCTGAATTGTTCAACAAATTTCACCGGCAACTCGTCGAAGCTGGATATAGATTGCGGAGGAAGTCGAGTAAACCACATTGTGGCGATTCTTGACAAAGTGATTGGGAAGCACCTGCACTTAGTCGCGTCATTCGCCCTTGCTGAATCCATCATCCATTCGTACCTCATCACGTGTTGCCTAGGGTTAGTCTTCCCTTCGTAGGCTGGGATGGTCGGCATACTGAATTTCTTGGGATACTCTGCTTGCAGAATAATGTCTGTAAAGGGAGTATGACTCCTGGACACTCCCCAGTCTTCGTTCGTCAGGCCTTGGTTTTCTCTCATTAGCTGCCTGACAATGGCTGATAAGTCTAGAGTTTGTATGGGGGATGGAAGGTTTGGTTCCGTTCCACGGGACAATGCGGGTTGATGTACCACCTGATGGCGGTCGGCCAAACGTGTGTCCTGAAGGCTAGCTCGATTTAGGTCTTGGTGATCCCGGCGTCCGGTCTCCTCACGTGCCTGATCCCGATGGATCAATGAGTGGCGCCTACCTATGCAGCCTCTGTCTTACGGCGTCTATGCCTAGGAGGTTCATCAGCTGAGGTCGAGCTATCAGAGGAAGAATAAGGAACATGACTACTCCCAGCATTCTGATGCTGTTGTTGGGCAAGTTAAGTCATAAGATCAATATTGGCTTAAATCTGCTCATCCAGTTGTCTTCTACATTCCCTGAGTTCTCTTATCAAGTCGTTGAACTCTGTTCGGGAAACGACTTCCGCTTAATTTTGGGTAGAGGGCCCCGCGCCTTGAATTGCTTGCTGGTTGCTAGGTCCAACTTGTTGCACGCTAACAGTCTCGTGGACATCTGCGTTGTGAGAGGCTGATCTTGTTCGTGGTCTCCCCATGGTAGAGTTGTCGGTTATAACTCTGAGTAGAATCAACAGATGTCTTGTGAATGATTTGGATCTACTTCGGGGGATTTATTCAATCCTGTAGCTACAAAGAAGACCCTAGCGGTCTGAGAATTCGGTTCTCAGTGAAAGCACCAAAATGTTAGCAACAGAATCGGTCACTAACACCCTTAATACAGATATTGTGTAGAGAGATTAATGAAGAAAGTAAAGTTAAACAGAGAAAAATACACAAATTTAAATGTAGAAAGTATGAACACCAGATTTATAGTGGTTCGGCGTAACTGCCTACGTCCACTTTGAGGTTAATCTTTATTTCTTTCCTCAGTAATCGAATATAGATACAATCCGTACACCAACTATTTGATTACAATTATTAAGCTAAAAAATAAGTCTTGAATGAGTCTTGAATGCGGCAGAGTCTCCTCGGTGTTCTCGAAAAAAGTCTCATTCACTGTGCCCCTGCCTCTCTATTTATAGACGAAGATGGGTTGGACTTCCTTGGTGGGCCTGGTAGCTAAATACTTCGGTCCAAAAAGAGTGAGCTCTGTGTGCCAAACCATAGATGTCAAACGGCAAAATGCCGAATGATATCTTCACGCCGAACGAAGTGATGTGCTAAGTGAAGAGTGCAGGCCAATCGATAACTTAAGCTGGTCGAGATTGGATAAATGTTGAACACCTTTAGATGCCGAACGATATCGAATGCCGAACGAGGCATGAATGCCGAACACCTATGGATGCCGAATGATCTCGAATGCCGAATGAGGCATGAATGCCGAACACCTCTGGATGCCGAACGATCTCGAATTCCGATCGAGATTGGATGAATGTCGAACACCTCTGGATGCCGAATGATCTCGAATGCTGATCGAGATTGGATGAATGCCGAACACCACTGGATGTCGAACAATCTCGAATGCCGATCGAGGCATGAATGCCGAACGATCTTGTATGCCAAACGAACCAGTTGTGTCGAACGTCCCTGGAAGCCAACCAAGCATGTTGTGCCGAATGCTTGGGATGCCGATCGGTATGCAAATGCCGAGCGCCTAGTTGCCTGGTCAAATCTCCAGGTAACAGCTGTGTTATTTTGTTTGATTATGTTGTGTGTATTAAGTCAGTTATGACTACATAGTACTCTGGTCAACTACGAGGGCATCATCATATGTCGCTCTTGGCGTATTTTGTAATAATTATATTTGATCTTTACTTGGGAAACGGTTATGGGATTATGTAATTTGAATATGGAACATGTTTTGAAAATGTAATCAAAAATGTTGTTTTTGAAAATTTTAATTTTATATCCATGTGCTTCGATATTATGGATACCATTAAGATTGCCGTATTTGGTGACTGAAAGTTAATACTATGGACATATATTGCACTTAGCTTCTGACCTCCAGATAGGGGATGATTCAACTTGGTATCAGAGCATAGGTTTATAAAAAACGTCAACTAAAATGAATTTTGAAAACACAATCCTAAGAAATTAGAATAAGATCAGGATATGGGATAATACTATAGTAATATACTTGCATTTGTCATATATATATATATATATATATATATATGTATGTATGTATATATGTATGTATGTATGTATGTATAAGTATATCATATATCTTTATCATCCTATCTCTCTTAGGCTATTCTCTATAGCTCATGAGGGTTGAATACATATATGGACGCTAGAAGAGGAAGTGTTAACCATAGATGAATCTAATGTAAGCTGGAATTGCTACAGGAGTGGTTGGAGGAAATGCTAGAGAAGGGGTTCAGGAAGCTCCGGTGTTCAACCATTTTGCTAGTTCAAGTAGAGATTATATTAGGCTTGGAGGGAGGCCGTTTATTGTAACTGAAGATGCTATTAAGGTGAAGGACTGATTGCTGCACCGCGGAAGGATATTTGCTGACTCGGGGCTTAATAATGAGCAGAAGAGGAAGATTTCTTCGAGACAGCTTTAGGGAGCAGGTTTATTTTGGTGAAATAGTGTGATGGATGGTGTGGATGTGGAAACGATGACATGGGCAGAGTTTAAGAGGAAGTTCTAAGAGAGGTTTATGTCATTGATGGCACAGTCTGCTTTCCTAAGAATGTTTGCTGAGTTGGAGTATGGGAGATGTCTGTATTGGAGTATGCTAGGAGTTTGAGGAGTTGGCTAGGTATGGAAATGACACCGTGGACACAGTAATGAAGACAAATATGAAGTTTATAAGGGGATTGAAGCTTTATTTGGTAAGGGCAACATTGCCTCTTATTAGAGATCCTTTTGATGTTGTAGTGGAGATGGCATTAAGACATGAAGAAATGCTCACTTTCTTAGAGAAGAATAAGGCTAAGAGGTCCAAGTGGGGCAGAGCCAAAAAAGAAAGTTCTTTCATAAGAAGGGTGCTCAGAAGGGTGGAGCAGTAAAGAAAGGAAAGTCCGAGGTTGTTTGCTTTGAATGCGATAAGAAGGGGCATTTTTCTAATGAGTGTCGTACTGGAAAGGTGGAGGAAGTTATCGAGAAGAAGAATATCAGGTGCTTCAACTGTGATCAGATTGGTCATTATAAGAACTAGTGCAAAGAGCCTGCTAAGGATGGAAGGGCAAAAGTATTTGCATTGGAGCCTGCTACTTCGAAGGCAACCATGCAGGAGAAAGGAAAGGCAGTGTCGGGAGGTACGCTTCAAATCCATGGTATGTATGTCAGCGTTCTGTTTGTTACTGGTGCATCGCATTCTTTTATATCTCGATGTTTGGTAGATGATCTCAACCTAGAACCCTTATATTTAGTTACATCCTTAAGGTTTGCAATCTGATAGGAGAGTATGTGATACTTGGGATGAAGTGTGACCACTTAGAGTTTGATTTGTTTGGTCACACCTTTGTTTGCAGTTTTCATGTGTTTGACTTCGATGTCCGAAATTATTTTGGGTATGGATTGGTTAAGTAAATATGATGCTAGGATATTTTACCATGATAGGAAAATATCGCTTAGACACCCTGACTGTAGTGATCGGATAGTTTATACCGTAGAAAACCCTAGTTGTAAGGTAAATGCTTTGTTGGGTGCAGTGGAATTAGAAGAAGAATTGAATCGAGTTTTCGTTGTTAGAGAATTCACAGATGTTTTCAAGCAGATAGTAGGATTGCCACCGAAAGGAGCCATTGAATTTGGATAAATTTGGTGCTTGGAGCAGACCCGGTGAGTAGACCGCCAAATAGGATGACACTTACCGAGATGAGAAATTTAAAGGTGCAGTTGATGGATTTGGAAGGCAAGAGTTTTATCAAGCCGAATAGCTCACATTGGGGAGCATTCACTATATTTGCCAAGAAGTCGGATGGAACTTTGAGGTTATGTATTTATTATTGTAAGTTGAATGAGAAGACGATAAGAGTCGATATCCATTGTCTAGAATTGACGATTTGTTCGATCAGTTGAGTGGATACAAGGTTTTTCTCAGTTGGATTAAGCAAAATGTTTCCAACAACTTAGAGTAGCACAAGAGAGTATTCCTTTGACGACATTTATAACAAGATATGGATTGTACGAATGGTTAGCTATGCTGTTCGGACTAATGCATCGGCATTCTATATGGATTCAATGATTCGGGTTTTCCAAGTGCACTTGGATAAGTTCGTATTGGTTTTCATAGATGACATATTGATATACTTTAAGAATGAGAATGAGCATAAAGTTCATCTTAGATTTGTGCTTGAGACGTTGAGGCAGAATTAGCTAAAGGAAATTTTTTCGAAGTGCCATTTCTAGAAGAAGGAAGTGAAGTTTCTTGGTCGTTTAGTCTTAGAGAAAGGGTTGTCTGTAGATCCGACTAAGATTGAAGCTATAAATAATTGGAGAATACCTGAGACAGTAACTGAAATAAAGAGTTTTCAAAATTTAGATGGATATTATAGGAGATTCATTAAGGATTTTCTACGGATAGTAGCACCGATGACTAAGCTAACACAAAAGGATGTGAAGTTTGTGTGGACTAATAAGTGTGAGGAAGCATTTCGTAGCTTGAAACACTTATTGACCCAATGCACCTGTGTTGGTTGCTCCGAAAGGGAATCAAGATCTGGTGGTATATACAGAAGCGTGTGAAACTGGACTGGAGCTATGTTGATGCATAGAGCTAAAGTGATTACCTATGCTTCTAGACAGCTTAGACAGCATGAGGCTAGATATCCAATGCATGATTTGGAATTAGCTATAGTGATTTTTGGATTGAAGGTATGGAGAAATTACCTTTTGGGAGAGAGGTTTGAGCTATATACGGTTCATAAGTAGTTGAATTATTTATTCTCCCACAAGGAGCTGAACATGAGACAACAATGATGGTTAGAGTTTATTGCTATATATGATTTTGGAATTGAGTACACACTAAGGAAAGGAAATAAGGTGGCAGATTGTAGTGCTGGAAATGGTAGTAGAGTGGAAAGATTTGAAAGCATTGTTGGCTTGCAGAGTGTAGTGGAGATCTGAAGTTGGGTCTAGTAGATGATCTATTGTGTTGTCTTGTTTAGAAGTTAGACCAGTGATGATCGAAAAGATCGCTTCTAAATGGGAAGAGGATCCAATATTAGTTGACCGGATCAGGAAGTTAAGGGATGGAATTAAGAGCGATGACTTGAAGGATTTCAGTCTTTGCCAGAATAGGTTGTTGAGAAAGAAACATAGGTTATGTGTTTCGAGTATGGGAGACATAAGGAAGGAAGTTTTGGAGGAACGCCATTGTTCAAAGTTTACTATTCATCTAGGAGGAACTAAGATGTATGAGGACATGAAGAGAATTTCTTCTAGATAGGTATGAAGAGGGATGTTGGCTTATGGGTAAAGTAGTGTTTGAACTGCCAACAGGTAAAGGCCCAACTTCAGAAGCCAAGTGGTTTTCTTCATCCATTAGATATTTCAGTTTGGAAATAGGATTCTATTTCTATGGATTTCATAGACGGGTTGCCATGATCTAATAGAGGAAATGAAAGTAATGAGTCATAATGGATAGATTAACCGAGAGTGCCCATTTCATTCCAGTTAAGTCAACTCGGACGACACCTATTTAAGCTAAGTTGTTTATGAATAATATAGTTAGACTTCATGGAATTCCTAGTAGTATAGTTAGTGATAGAAATTCTTTGTTCACTAGCGAGTTCTAGAAGAGTCTACAGGTGATTTTAGGAATCAAGCTCAGGATGAGTGCCGCTTAACATCACAGACCGATGGGCAAATGGAAAGGGTTAATAATGCCTTGGAGGATTTGTTAAGAGCTTGTATGTTAGAGTTTGGAGGATCATGGGAAGACCATCTACACTTAATCGTGTTTTCGTATAACAATAATCATCAGGCTAGTATAGGAATGGCACTGTTTGAGGCTTTGTATGGAGGTCCATGAAAATCTCCTGTTTGTAGGTTGGAGACCGAAGATAGGTTGGTTCTTAGTCTAGATTTAATTAGAGAGGCCGCAGAAAAGATTGAGTTTGTTCAGGCTAGGATGAAAGAAGCTCAATCTAGGTAGAAAAGTTATGTAGGTAGAAGATGGGAAGACATAGAGTTCTCTGTTGGGATCATGTATTTATTGAAGCATCACCGATGAAGGGTGTGATTAGATTCAGAAAATCTAGAAAGTTGGCATCGAGATTTGTAATACCATTTCCTATTATAGAGACGATCATGTAACTTGCATATAGAGTAGAGTTACCAAATAGTTTTGTAGGAGTACATAATGTTTTCCTTGTTTCTCATCTAAGGAAGTGTGTTAGAGATCCGGAGACTACTATTGCACCGACTGTGTTAGAGGATTTAGTAGTAGAGCATGACTTGACTATAGTTAGAAAGCCGATTCCTACAGCTGCGAGAGATGAGAAGAGGTTAAGGAACAAGACAGTCAGAATAGTGAAAGTCCAATGGAGCGACGATGAGAGAGATTGTACTTGGGGGACTGGGAGCAGGATTAGAGATGCTTATCCTATGTTTTACCTTTATGTTTGATTTGTCGTGTACCTTATAGTAATTTCAAGGACGAAATTCCTTTAGGAGGGGTGTCTATAACACCCCATATTTTTAGTAACGTTGTTTGGAATATTTAGTTAGCCAAATAAAATAAAATAATGTAATGTTATGATTAGGGGATTGAGATTTGTAATTAATAGGGATAGCCGTGCCAGGTTAAAGAGTAAATCAAAAGGAGATAGAAAATGAAATAAAATAGACAAGGGGAATGGGCAACGACAAAGTTGGAATAATATTTTTATACTCTAAACCCTTAGGAATTCATTTATATGTTCATTTGGAATATCAAATTAAAGTAGAGGCCGACCACCATTAGCTCGAAAGAGGAAGATAAACAAGAAAAGCTAAAGGAAGAAGATTAATTAACATAATCCATTCAAATATAAAACTCTTTAATTTCAAAGCTAAGGTGAATAATGACCATATCTCACTTTTCTAATTGTTTTCGGTTTTAAGATGAATCCGAAGTGTTTTGCATAATTATGCCATGTTTTTGAATGATTAAATGTTTACATATTCTTGTTGATGATTTATGCTTGTTCATTTGGATTTTATGATATGTTTTAATGTAAAAACCCTACTACGTGACATCCAAATGCCTTGCAATTTTATACTTAGGTCGGAAATGATATTTTAGAGATGGTTATCGGTTTTCATAATGTTTTGAATTAATGTGGATTTTATATTAATTTTCTAGTGAAAAAAATGTTTATACGAGATTAAAATTATTTAAGGCTAAATGATTATTGTTTTTGGTCTGAAATTAATATATGTTAGAAAACATATTAAATTTAACTTACTGGAATTTATGTAGAACTTTCCTATGTGTTTTAATAGACATATAAAATTATTTAAGGTATGGATTTAAATGTTTTATATATTTATAAAAGGAGAAGGGGTATTTCATAAATTATTTAAATTGTTTAATTTTGAAATCTTAGCAGCACCTTTAGAAAAGAAAATTAGCAACCAATAAGAATTTGACAAACATAGCAAGTTAGTCAATAAGTATTTCTTTTTTAGGCTAAAAACAAATTTTACATGCTATAGATACCAATGCACATAGTATAAATAACTTGGTACATAGTGAATTGGACAAAGACAGAAGTAACTAGGTCGAGACCATAGGTTCTGATAGTGTCAAAACGTGTCTTTGTTTTCAAAGAAAACGCGCCTGCTTTGCTTTCGAAGGAAGTGCTTTCGACATGATTAGCTTTCAACCTAGTCAAATTATTTTAAAGGAATGGTTTTGAATGTGTTGCTCCTTTTGTTTTAAATAACTGCTTTCGAAGGGGTTGAAACCCCTTGCTGCCATCTTTCTTACCTTTCGAAGTTAATGGTTTCAGAACGTATGTTTTGTTTTAAAACTTGGCCACTTCTCCAATGATTCGGACGGTTGGTTTCGACATCATCACTTCTTTACTTAGGAAAAGCTTTCAAAAGGAATGCTTTCGAATTAGATGGTTTTAATGACCCTTTTGTTCTATTTGAAGGTGGAACCCAAATGGTTTTAAAAGAGACAGTTTTCAATGGTTTCAAAGTAGTAAATTTTGGATGCTTTCGAAAGGTTTCCACATGTTTTAATTGAACCCAAAGGCTTTTGAGAGGCTTATTATTTTAATGCTTTTGAAAGTTTCTTAAATAAAGGTTTCGAAGGGGTGGTTCCCCAATGGTTTCGAAAGGTTTTGGAGGAAAGTTTCTGATATTTTCAAAAGGTAGTTTAAGAGTGTTTTAAATGAACAATGTATAAGGTTTTAAAGCTTTCGAAGGAAGGTTTTTCATGGTTTTCGAAAGGTTTGTTTGAATGGTTTCGAAAGGAATGTTTTGGTCTTTCGTCCTAGGCTATAAAGAAGGGTTTACTTGGTTTCGAAAGGGGTACTTTCAATGGATTGGAAGGGGTACTTCAAAGGTTTAAATGGTTTCATCAACAAAGATTGGGATAAAGTATATATAACATGGTAATATGATTTTGAATAAAGTATAGAGTATGTATATTTTCCTTGTTTAAGTTTTATTTAAAAGTTTTAAATCAACTTGTGTTGAAAAAGTTATCAAGTAAAATTTGAGGAAAGATTACCCTAAGTAAAATGACTTAGATATTAGAATACCAGATGGGACTGGTATGAAGTTTCCCCTATACATTAGCTATTAGCCCCAGCTAATTTAGTCCAAAATTGCAGTATGTAGGGCTTTGTCATATGTAAGACTAAAACATGCTTACACATAGAAGGGGATATATATTTGTATACAAATAGGTTGTTGGTGAGCCCGTAAAACCATTAGGATCAGGTGATCCCGGGAGATGTTAAGTTAGGGACAGACCGTCCAAAAGAAGAGTATTTAACAGATAGTTAATGGCAAGCCATCCATAAGAGGAGTGTCAAACAAATGTTAGATTATTTTGTTTATATTGTCTGGTAGGCCCGAGTCAGCCAAAGATTAGTAGTTATCCAAACAAAACTATAGTGTTTGGACAAATAGTTCCTTTATTACCTGATATGTATGTTTACATGAAAATGCTTTATAGTTCTAACCATTTTTGGTTGCAGGATTATGATTTGCAAAACTTATGTTTTGAAAGGATATTGGTGAGGGGAAACCCATTCCGCCAAGCGACGTGGTCTCACTAAATATCAAATACCGAGATGTATAGTATTATTCACACCAAGCTTTATGTCTAACTCGAAGTTCATGTTTTCCCCCTTAAACTCTCATATGCTCAAAATTAATTTGAGTAGGCCGAGGTTGAGGTTTACAAGTTATTAATAGGTTGGAAAATAAAGCTTCCGAAGACGAGCAGGTGGCTGCCGGATAACTATTTAGGAGTTGCTATTTTATTTTGTTTGATTCCGCTGTATATATTAAGTCAGATATGACTATATAGTGCTTTGGTTAACCAATGGGGCATCATCATATGTCGCTCTTGGCGTATTTTGCAATAATTATATTTGATCTTTACATGGGAAACAATTATAGGATTATATAATTTGAATATGGAACATGTTTTCGAAATGTAATCAAAAATGTTGTCTGAAATTTGTGATTTTGTTTCATATTCATGTTCTTATGATACTACGGATACCATTAACATTATCGTATTTGGTCACGGAGTTAATACTATGGATGACTGCAACATCTATAGCGCTTTGCTTTGGGCCTCCAAATAGGGGATGTCACAGGTCGTCTACTTGTAAAGAATAGGACGCTTGCCTAAAAAGGACATATAATTGAATATACCCAGGATACTGTCTCGAGTATAATCACATCTCATCACCGTATATGTCTATCTACCATCCATATACATACACATACATGGGAACCTAATGGGATACTAACAACATGTCTGTTTGCTCCAGGAGCGACACGTAGTCCATATGACATGACTCCTACAGCCATCAGTTATCATTACCTCTTCCCTCTCAGTATCGTCACAATTATCTACTATAGGCTCGACAATGCGTTGGCTCTTCAGCCACGACTATCGACATATGCCCCTATGGTAACCGACTGCTAGCCTATGTGACGCAAGTGGATACTAAATATTGTGACGCGCATCAAATAACGTAAAATACAATGACGTCGTGGATCTGAGGTGCAACCCCACGATCAGTCCGCCAGGGTTGATATTGGTCAATCTGGTTCACTCCTGAAACATAAAGGAAGTTGGACAAAGGTAGAAAAACACATAACATGCACAACTATGCGGCTAAGAAGTAGCCTCGATAAATACTCGCCGCAATGATTCAGACACACAACATACCCCCATATGAATGACATCCATGAGTAAAGAATAACCAAATAAATAACACAATGGCGTCTCATACCACAGTAGATTACTAGTTTATTTATTCAGTACTCCCACATCACACTCGCTCCTTTAATATTCTATATAACAGGTCCAAAGGATAGCTGGAGAAATATTACCAAACGCCTTATCCCAAATGGATTATAACTTTGTTTATTCAAATTTCTCGTTAAACAGAATATAAATATCGTGAAATCATACAAAAAGATGTTATCACCGTATCATATTAAAGCACCAATCAAATCCATCTCAACGATGAATCACTCATATAATTTAATTCAATGTACTAAGAAAAACTAATTAGGAGATCAAAAATAATAATTAGATGAATAAGTATATATGTAGAATAATTAAATCGACTCCTAATAATGTTACAAATACGAATTTATATAAATAAATCATATATATAAGATAGTAAATCTTTAAGAATGAACAATAAGTACATATTTCATGATTAACTCAGATTTAAATTCAATTATAATCTTATTATCTACAATAAATAACTAATTTTTTGCTCTTTTATAAAATTAATCAATAATTAAATATTCACTCATAGTATTAATGCATTCATTTCTTTCATTTTAATCCTCAAAATTATTTATAAAACTAAATATTACATTTAAGAATTATTTCATAATTTTTTTAACTAAAAACCATTTTCGATAAATTTATCATCTGCAACGTGGATTGTTATTCTTTTCAAACTATAGAATATCATCCAATATCTTATTTACGTTCTAACTTATTAATAATACTTCTAAAAATCATTAAAAGGTAATTCAGAATTCATTTCCTATTTTCTAAATAATATATATATATAAATATAATATTTTTGAATAATAATTTGAAACAATTTTTAGAATTAAAATATAATAATTTATAGAACTTATTTTTAAAGGATTTTACGATTGAAAATAAACTATATTTATGACTAAAAATATATTTCTAGAATATGCTAAATAAGTTTAATAATAAAACTTTAGTAAATTATTTATATTTTATTTATAAGTTAAACGAAACATTAGGAATTATTTATATAAAAAATAAGAAGAATAAATAAAATATGCACAAAACACACTCATCAACATTCAAGTTACATAGAGAGTCTGTCAAAACCCATACCAAATTAATATGCGATCAATTTAACAAATCGGTTCAATCCAAAGATCAACAATTCATTACGTACAAATTAATTTCAATCATACCAAATTAAATCATATTATAGATAAGATAAATTCATGACAAGCAACTGATATGTAAACATAGTTGTGAGTATTTAAGGAAAATACCCACTGATATGCAGAATTGTGGAACACAATCCTTCACTACTGCTGCCGCCACCTCACAACATAAATCACACGACCTCCCTCTAACATCGCGCTCCACCAACCTGTACGCACATCCCCCTCAGCTTCCAGTGATGACCGCACATCACAACACCTCCAGATCGCATCGACTCCACACTCCCATCGCGACAACAATCACTTTGCCTGAACGTCACCAGCCCCATCATCGACATTCTATGTACGCACGCACGACTCACTTTTCAGCAGCAAGTCACTCCAATTCCTGAATCGAGCACCTCCTACTGATCGCACTTCAGGCCGACTCCTAACTCCGGTCGACTGATATCGTGGCTTCCAAGTTCCCGCGATGTCTGCTGCCTCGCGTTATATATTTTCTTTATTTAGTGTGTGCAACGTATCATTGAGAGAATAAGGCCTAAAACCAAAATTGGGAATAGGTTTTAATGTGTACAGAGGAAGAATGAATACTCTAGAAAAATAGGGGAAAGCTTTTTGTGCTCGGGTTTGTTAATTTAGGCCCATTAATTCAATTTTAATCACTTCTCTTTTATTTTCTTTTAATTGGTTCTTGCATTTATTTGTAAGTAAATGTAATTCAATTTTGATTGATCTACATCTCATTTTCAAATTTTATCTCGATAACAAGACAATTTTATTCAATGCTTGTTTAATTTTAATCAATTATTCTTTGTATTATTATTAAATAAATTTATTTTTCAACTATTTCGATCAAATAAAAATTAATTTACATTTTTAAAATATTTGTAATTACTTAAAACATTATATTCGATTCTTAAATATTATTCAAAAGGGTTTTATAAATTTAATTCAATTGATTAATTCAAAATCTTAAATTAAATAGAATTTGGTTAACTTAAAATTATTTTTCACAATATTAACTTATTAAAATTAAATTAAATATTTTTATTTAATTTAAATTTATTTTTTATTATGACGTAGGAAGGTAGGGTAATTACATTTCTCGTGTCTTGGAAGTTTTCAGAATTTTCCTTGCTTTGCAACTTCCAAATTTTTTGGGGAAACCATAATTCTGATGTCCTTAACTTTACTCATAAATCTTTAATTCAATTGTTGGATTGGTTTTTAATGCTTTAAGTATTATAAAAATTCTTTCGATTTTAACAGCTTACAGAAAAGCAACCATTAGCTTATCACACGGTAATGTATTCAGATGAAATTCCATTTAGTCTACTCTAAGAATAATATCTTTTACTTGGAATGTCGTTATGTCAAAATATCTCGATGTAGTGTCTAGAAATCCCTATCGAGAGCACTATCCAGATGCAATGATTAGAATTTATTACCACATAATAGATAAGTTAACATAGTCACTTTCCAATATTATTATTTCCATACAAAATTAGCTAATCCCCCGTGGTTTAACTGAGGAAAACCACTGACATATATTTTATATAAATAATCGAGTTAAATATTGTAGGCTGATAGTTCAACTCAATCCACTTCATTTATAATTAAATGGGTTCATATCTTCATGAGTAGTAGCTCCTCTTTCAGAATACCTGTATTCTTAACAAAACCAACAAATATGCAGCCATCTATATTTACATACAGCTAGAAACCAATCCAGTAGTTTCTGCTACGCACTCTGATCACCATTAGATATCTCTATTCAAATTCATCCCATCTCACTTGTATTTGTGATGGATTTCTATCACTTGATTTAGGTTAAGGTCTTATACAGCCTCCCTAGTCAAATTATTGCAAATTTAATTTAGCATTACTTAAACAAAACATTCTACTACAAAATTCAACAATCCAAATTATCACAAATTTTTTGTTATTAAGGAAGCATACCTTCTAAGATTTTCTTTCCTTTATCCTATGCATGGCTAGGTTCCTAAATTATAAACATTTTACTTAGAATCTATCTCTTAGGCTTTCTGCATTATCTTGCCATATGACCTACTTCATCACAATTATAACCTCTTTGTTTGATTGTTTTGCATTCATTAGCATAATGACCATTCTTTCCACATGCATAACATTTAACCTAAGATTTATCAAACTTATTCTGTTTAGGTTGTTCTGGTTGAAATCTTGTCTCTTTAGCTCGGTCCACCTTGGGTGGAAAGGCTTCTCATTCTTTGTAGACTTCTAGTTGTTCTTTTGAAAGAATTGTATCTTTCTCCATTATGATGGTTAAGTAGATTGTTCTTTGGGACTCGAGTTATGTTCATGGACTTTCTCGTATCTTAAAGCCATGTCAACTATTTCCTTAGGCAAAGTTCTTATCTGAGCAAGTAATCTATCCCTACGTTTTGCATTCAGTCCAAAAATAAGCTTTTCATGCTTTTCCGATGGTGAATTTATCAATGCTGATCCATACTTAGAGAATGCAATAAATTTGTTACATACTCTGTCACCGATGAATTCTTTTGGGTTAGATCTATAAATTTCCAAAGCAGATCTGCATTTTCGAATTTAGGAAGAAAATGAATTTAAATAGATCTTTAAACTCTTGCCATGCTATTTCATCTTCTGACATCATGTTAGTCAAAAGCAGTAGATTGTAGCTAGCATGATGCTAACCTTCTTTACTCTTGGTCCATTAATCCCAATCATTACAAATATTTTTGCAAGATCTTAATCAAGTACGAACACCCATAATTTCTTCATCTCTCATAAATGGTTATCCTATAAGACTTATATGGTCATTACAAATCCTTCTGCATTCTATTATGGGATTCAGATTTGGTGTTCCAGTAATGTCAATATGCCTAGGTCACGTCCGTACCTAGGTTGCACAATAGGCTCCATCGGTCCAATCTCGCATCCATGCCTAGGTCGTGCATCAACAGTCACCTTAACTCCCTTGTAAATGCATGAGCTAAGTTACCTCACACCTCTATCGCCATCTCCATTCAATAATTTTTTTAAATTTTTGCTTAGGAATTTAGGACAGGAGAAAAACGCGCTAAATTAGAGATAAGGTGTGGATGTGGGTCTAAGGGATGAAGGTGGTAATAGAGTGGATAAAGATGCAGGGTGTGTCCAATGAAAGATTTATTTAATTATTACATAAATTGGAACCCTTAACCATCTTTTGATCAAACCATTTATAAATCAACATTTAATACCCATTTAAATACCAATGAGGCATTTTATCCTAATTTTATTTCATTTTTATAAATATTTTTCGTTTATTAACATATTACTTTTCAATTTTCAACAATTATAAAATAATTATTTTATTTTCAAAACAATTTCACAATTATTTTTATTTTGCCAAAATAAATTTTTATAGAACTTTCAGATTTTTAAAACAAATTAAAATTCCAAGTTCGAATTTTAAATTAATACGTTCTTTTTATCATCAAACAAATCCAAAAGCTCAATGTATTGAATTAAATTTAATAAATATACATTTTAAAATACTTATCCTATTTTAATTTCGGAATGGGATATTATAGACTCCCCTCCTTAAAGAACTTACGTCCTTGCAATTTACTGAAGTGGACTGTATTCCCATTAATATTAACTGCAAAATTTAATCTATACGTAGTTTATTATTGAGCTTTTGTTGCGCCACTCTGATAAATCTCATATATATATATATAGATGTATATATATCCTATGTTACTTACTTGAATTTTATTGATACAAACAAACACAAGAAAAGCCAATGCCCTATTTTATATAAATGTAACACATATCATTACAGGCATAACAATCAAAAAACGTATAGTTTTCAATAATTCTTTTGAAAAGAAAATTTCCTTTTAATTTTCAAAATGTACAAAATTTTCAAAAATTTTCTAATTATCGAAAATTTTGAAAATTCTCATAGAATCCATTTTGTACGAAAAGGCTTTCAAATAATTACAATATGAATATATAAATTTACACGATCAGATTCATAATATATAAAACAATATAAATACATATAAGCATAAAACATACCTTGTTTTGCATTTTAAAGCTAGTTTGCTTGATTTATATGCAGTTACACGCCAAAATATATCCAAATAGTCTTCGTATACCTATGCTTAACTCAACACCCGTTAAAATAACACATATATAAATTTGTAATCATATCTAATATAGAACTAATATGCATTTGATCATCGAGTTACTTGGTATACTTATAAAGAAAGACAAGCTTTCAATTTTATTTTCTTTTTAATTTATTTTGAACCAATATATGATCAAAATAGTTAATTCAAACATAGTTTAAAATTCAGTTACGCAATAACGCCTACAGAATGAAATCTGAAATTCAAGTGCATATCCAACAGATAAATGCAAATGAATAAAGCAAAAATTATTAAGTCCTAGTTTTACGTATATAAGCATATTATAAAGTTAGTATTCATTGCTTCATTTTGTGTTGAATGCTTTATATTCTCAAATAGAAAATGAAAAACTAATATATGCATTTTTCTTCATTGATTAGAAGTGAGAAACCATGTACACATCTTTGTTGGTGATAGTTATGCAAAATAAATCCTTAATAAAATGTGGGTGAAGTGGTGAATTGTGAAAACAAACCTGGATGGCGAGATGCGCACAATGGATTTTTTGGCAATGCAACTTAACTTTATTCACATTTTATACATGGTTTGCCTTGTCTATTTGTCATTGATGTGATACAGATGCTGACTGCCATATTAGACCTTGTATGTGAAATTAGTGTAATTTATATGCTTATCCAACTTCCATTTCATTTTGTCGATATCTAGTCTTCTATATACCCTATCTATTAACATAGAATACTCTCGTTAGGAATTTAAACAAATCTATATATTTCAATATCTTGGAGATCTATCATATTATTTTTTTCAATAAGCAACATAGCTCAGCTAGCAAGCTTAGGCTTCTTGAACAAGCTATGGAGTTTTGTTGTTGTTATGGCATAACTTGGGTTTATTACAACAACCATAGCATTTTATTTTTGACAAGAATGATACACCAAGATAACTCATCAATTGTTCTAAGACTAATACATGTGACCGAAGTATCAGAAGGAGTTTACCGTTTGATAACTCGGATCAATGAACACGAAAGGTGAAATCTCTCGTATACACTACTATGAGTCAACACATATACGTTTCAATAATCGAATACATCTAAAATAGTATGTATCTCGTCTCGACACAAAGTAATATACGTGGGCTCTAGAATTGAATAACTCACATATCAGGAACACATATAAGTAAAGATTGACACATGCATTGATGTCACGGTGGAAACGTGTGTGTATATGTACATACACATGCATTTATTTATATACATGTCATAACTTATCTGATACATGGAATACCCAAAATACATCATTTAAAACCCGATGAACTATGTACACTCCAAATATTGTCAACTTCAATTGTCCATGTAATGACTCTTCTTACAACCAATCTTCAAATATGTCCATAGCTGCTTGAATAACCTCATTTTCATAATATCTTCGAATAGACTAGATACTGCTACAGATGTTAACTTTCAAATATTGGTTATTGAACTCAGAATTAATAGAACTTGAACATAATATATATATCCTAAGGACGGCTCACTAAACAAAACATACTAAAGTCCAATAGGAAGCTGACCTAAAAATACAATACCTCAATCTGATCCGAGGCATTTTCCTACGTATAACAAACCTCGAGTCAGGCTAAAATCTAGTTGTGAGTATAATATTGCTCAATAATAAAATACAAGTATGGTGTCGGATATTAAAACGTTACAAACTAATCAAATGCAATGACGTCACTCACTAAACAATATTCCACCCACATCTCATTAGAATTGTTTTAACACAAGTGTTATGGCTTTAATCATCATGAGTTGTAGCTGCAACTCTTGTGAAGACCCACAAATCTGTACCCTCTGAATTCGACAATTAACCTGTCATGACCCTGACTCGACCTTTGAAAATCGGCACCCTTACATCACCCATACTCGAATGTCGCAGATCCAAACATCAAAATCCGACTCGTGCTGGAGCTTATAACACATTAAGTACAACAAAACAACGGAAGAAAATGAATAATATCATTGATACACAACAGTTGATACAATATCGGATACAACATGAATTCCAACATTATCAGAGATACAAGACAACAGCGGAAATAAAACACCAACATGATCTTCAAGAGAGAAAGGAAGAATCCAAACTACAATAACATAGCCAAAACTTCAAAGAATCCAAAAGCTAGAACCACCAAAATGCTTTCCAAACGTGAAGCAAGAAACCTCCATCACGATTTGCTTGAAAAGATGCTATCGCCGAATCCAAAAGCTGAATGCTATTGAATCTACTGCTACTATTTGATTATCTGAAAAACCCAACTCTATACCACCCATGTGAAAAATTATGGGCACCCAGAGTTTAGAAAAGGAACAATAAACTCCAGGTTAGTCATAGGACTGGTGTGAGAAAAGAAAATAGTTTATCTTTAAAATAATCATCAAAAAAAATTAAAACTGAAATCCACAGTATTTTTTGGAAAATGAAACTACCATAAGGCCAACCACCGCACACACAATGCAAAAGCAGAATTGGAGGAGATTTCTCTTTATGATAGTCAAACATGCTTAATATGCAAAATCCTTTTGATATTATTATTAGTGCATAGTGCAGAAAACCTTTTGAAAGTATAATATAAATCTAAGCCAGCATACAACCATTATTGTATGCCTACTATAGCTACCATCTAAACAATCGTGACCACCATAAGTAAATGGCAGGTTATACAACTAAAATCGTACAAGGCGCGTATTGGATGATTGGATTTCCAACAAATGGTCAGGAAAAGGAATTTCCTACACCAAATGGAACGCCTCTAGAGGGACGTCCTCGAGAACCTAACCGGATCTCTACTACACAAGGCCGAGATACCTCTATAACTAGGTAACTACTAACACGAGTATGCCACCCCCGGTCATTACCAACCTTTATCCGAGGCGCCTATCAACCAACAACCATAAAGCAATAAGTTTTGCAGCAACCACAAAGTTAAGTATCTGGGCTCTATTCCATGATACCACTTATAATCCAGAAGGAAATGGACATACCCTCAGGGGGCGCTACCACCAAATAACCTTGCTTCAACAATTTCTGTTTCGACCATTACCTTGTTGTAAGGCTCGACAAAGTCTCATCCACAAAGCTACGCTTTACGCAAAAGCCACGATTCGATCAACAAATGATCAGCAGCACTTCGTATGCCACATTACCAAATTGGGAATTTATCACTAGTAACCATCAACTAAATAACCTCTAAGCTCGTACGTCTCAGAGAAGGGTGTTAAGCGAAGAGAATAAATTCTCCGCCACCAAACAGAAATGTATTTGATAGAAACCAGTTTTACATCTCAAAGTGTAATATCAGACACACATCCATACAAGTCTGTTCCGGGTTCGAACAGAACCCGAAGGCACTTCATAACGAAGCCCTCGCAAATCTGGATAATCCCTAATCACATCCAGACTCCCCATCACAAAGGGTGATCAAATCTCTATACCGAGGCCATACGGTACAGAGACATTCGACGGGTTATCCTTTCGCTTTCGAAAATATCGAGTCTTCACCACCGGTCTTCAAATGCTATCCATAACGTCATATCATTAATCGAAATGGGTTATATGACACAAAGGTCCTCTCTCGGCTAAACCGAATAATGAGCTCAATATTTTAAAAAATTATGGATATTGGGATCTCAGTTAAGTCACAACTTAAAAACCCAAAATCTTTCTTCAAATGGTTTAAACAAATTACCTTTTTCACATCTTTAAACAAAAAGATTCACTTCACAAGGTTCACCATTCTTTCACAAAGATTCATTCATAACCTTTCTAAATAATTTCCCTTTCAAATTGGATTAACTCATCTAATCTTTAAATCAAAGATTCATTTCGTAGTTTTTAAAACCATTTCCATTTCAAATCTTTTATATAAAAGATATACCTTTTAGATCCTCTTCAATTACAAAACAAAATTTAACAATCTTTCACAAAGATTTCAAATAATTCCATTTCAAAACTTGAAATCCTTTCAACACAAATTGAAAATCCTTTCTTTATATGAAAGCTATTATTATTTGAAAACAAATAGTTTTTATTTCAGAAAAATCCGATTACATTTGCATGAGTTAAAGCCCTTCAAGTATAAAACTAGGGTTAAATTCAAATTCCCAAAACAATACTTTTTAAATAGTTTAAAACCCATATAAACACATTTATAACTTGTATAACCTTTTTAAACCATAATTTCCAAACATAGAATTCAATTTCAAATCTTGAATTTAAATTCAAATCAAAATATTTAAATTTCAAAACTTAATCAAGTTATTCAAAATAACTTTTATCTTTAAATTCTTTCAAAAGCGTTTTCATTTCCAAAACCATTTAAATTCAACTTTAAGACCATTTTAAAAATCTGTGACTTAGCCAATTTCCACGTGCAATCCATATTTGTGTGTTTATAGTGTAGTCCAGGGGTTTTACACAATAGTGTAGCAACATCAATCATCACAGAGTCAATCATATCAATAGCGATAAGCGGTATAATTTATAATGCTTATCTTCATTCACAGATTCACATATAATTTGAATTTATCTCAAGTAAATAAGTTACGTTCATCACAGATAATTACATTCATCACAGCTCAAAATTAAAACATAGCATCACACATCAGGGATATCAAACAATTCAACATTCAATTGAATCCTGATGCAGAGGAGAATAATGCAGCGTCCTATGATAAGTCGCTTGAGCGACCTAGCAAGTTGATGAGTCGCAAACGACCTAGTGAGATATGTGATAAGTCGCATAGCGAGCTACGACCTAATGATCAACGACCTAACGGGCTATGCCAACCAACGAGCTATGTTAAGTCGCCTACCTTATCAGAGGCCACATTCTTCTTAGGTCGCTCACTTGGTCTTAAGTCGCGCGCGACCTAACGAGTTACGCCCTATTCCTTATATCGCTTTCAATTATGCTGCATGCTACCTTCTTAGGTCGCAAGTGCCCAAGTCGCTGTAGATTATGCTGCCATCTTCTTTAGATCGCTGATTCCTTAGGTCGCAGGAAGTTGTGTTGTAGAGTACCATGTTGAGTTGTAGGGTCGTATATTGTTAAGTTGCTTGTATGTTGTAACTTGTTATGTCGTTATGTCGTTATGATGTAACCTATGTTGTGTTTTTCTTATGTCATAGGTCGTAAGTCGTAGGTCGTGTAATGTAACTTGTGTTGTAAGTGTTGTAGGCCGTAGGTCGCCTGTGTTGGGTCGGTCTGTGTTGTGTTGTAAAATCTCTATAAATAGGGGTGTTGGTCGTTTGTAAAAAGTGATTGATTTTGAATAAAATTTTGTTGAGAGCTTTGTGTCTCTTTAAAAATTGAAAGTTGAGTGTGAGCTCCTTTCTCCATCTTCGGTTATTCGAGTGCGCTCGAATCAACGAATTTGAAGCCGATTCACGGAATCTCATGCGCGAGATCAACGTCGAAGAATCATAGATCTTCTAACGCGGCATCGTGCGCGATCAACGTGTTGAAGATAGCTAGAATTCGGTATCTCGAGTGATCAACGGAATTGAGCAGCTGGTATCATCAATTCACCAATTTATCTTTGTATTGTTCCATCGTTCTGCTTCAAAAGTTATATCCGCTGCATTAGTTTGGTATCAGAGCTTGAAAAGCCTGCAGAGCTAAGTGGAAGCTAAGTTAGATACAAGGCCGAATTGATTCAGTTCAAAATCGAGCTAAGTTAGATCCATATCAGATCCGAGCGAGTTAAGCCAGTTAGGTCGAAGTCAATCCAAAGTTCAGAGCCGAGTAAAACAAACCGAGTTAATTCAACCATATCAAATTTAGATCGGAAAAGGGATTGTTTGAAGATCATGCCTCCGAGACGTGCTAATCGTTTTCAGAATGTTGAAGATGTGTATAGAAGACAAGAAGCTGAGCAAATGGAGCAGCGTATCAATGAAAATTTCGATGAAGGTATTGGAAAGTTAGAGAAGTTGATAAGAGGCATGACTCAAAGTCAAAGGATAACTTCACCAGTTTCGCACCATAGTGGAAACAGAGTTTCACCTTCAGTTTCGAGGGAAAGAGACGTGCGTGGTAGCAGAAATGTTGATGGTCAGAATCGACTTCGACATACATCAGATTTCGAAGGAATCCAATGATGGTGATAGTAGCTCTTGTCGAAACCATGGCCAAGAACGAAGTCGAAATAGAGATTTCGAAGATGATCGTCGATGGGAGTCGGTGATGAAAACAGAGATTCCAGAATTCAAAGGAGGAATGATAGCGGAAGAATTTCTGGATTGGTTATCAAATGTTGAAGAAATTTTTGACTTCAAGGAAGTACCCGAGCATCGTAGAGTTAAGTTGGTTGCTACACGATTGAGGGGAAGAGCTATGGCATGGTGGCAACAAACTAAACTTACACGGGAAAGAATGGGAAAGTCGAAAATTGTTTCATGGGAAAAGATGAAGAAGTTGATGAAGGCTACTTTCTTGCCTTATAATTATCAGTCTCTTATGTATCAGCGCTTACAGAATTTGAGACAAGGGACAAAGTCGGTAAATGATTATGCAGATGAGTTTTATCAACTGATTGCTAGAAACGATATCATGGAAAGGGAGGAACAGTTGACATCTAGATTTGTTGGAGGATTGAGAATGCAAATTCAGGATATGGTAAATATGTTTGATCCAAGATCCGCTGCTGAAGCACACCAGAAGGCCTTAGCTTGGAAGAAGCAAGGTAGAAGAGGAGGTGGTGTGCTTACAAGTTCGATCAATCAGGTGAAAGGGGCTAGTAGCAATACTAACGTTTGCAAGGCTGTTAGAAAACTGGTTGTCACTGAAGTTGCTAAGACCAAGGTCAACAACAATTTCAAGTGTTATAACTATCAAGATTTTGGTCATAAGAGCAATGAATGCCCGAGGCCTAAGAAGCGAGCGATGGTTGCTGAGCTTGAGGATGAGGATGCAGAAATAGATTGTTCCAATTCACCAGAAGTTGAGGAGGAAGAAGAATTACTGACGGGCGACGAGGTATATTCTTTAATGATGAGGAGATCTTGCTTGATGCCAAAGCAGGAAGAGGATACTAGCTGGTTGAGGAGTAATATTTTTCAGTCGACGTGCACTATTTTGGGAAAGGTTTGTAAGTTTGTTATCGATGCAGGAAGTTGTGATAACATCATCTCTACAGAAGCTATAAAGAAGTTAGCGTTAAAGACAGAGAAGCATCCCAAACCCTACAAATTGGCTTGGCTGAGGAAAGGTGGGGAAGTGAAGGTTAGTCGAAGAGCTTGTGTAACTTTTTCCATTGGAAAGAAGTATAAGGATGAAATTTGGTGTGACGTGGTGGATATGGATGTATGTCATTTGTTGTTGGGAAGACTGTGGCAATTTGATAGAGCCGTGCAACATGATGGTAGGACCAACTGCTATAGTTTCATGTTCAATGGCACTAGAATCACTTTAGTTCCTAAAAAGCAACAACAAAGTGAAAGCAAGTTGGAGGAAATCGAGGAACTAAAGACTCTGTTACCTTTGAAGGAGTTTGTCAAAGAAGCAGAGGATTGGCCTGAGGTATTTCTGTTGATTGGACGTGAAAGTAGTGAAACAGTTGAAATTCCTGAGAAAGTTAAGCCAGTAAAGGAATTTGAAGATGTATTTCCTGAAGAATTACCACCGTTGAGAGACATACAACACCAGATTGATCTTATTCCGGGAGCTGTGTTACCACATAGACCACATTATAGAATGAGTCCAAAGGAGCACGAAGAGTTGAGAAGGCAGGTGGAGGAGTTACTTGAACAAGGGCGCGTACAAGAAAGTTTAAGTCCTTGTGCAGTACCAGCCTTGTTAGTGCCAAAGAAGGATGGAACTTGGAGAATGTGTACAGATAGTAGAGCACTAAACAAGATTACAGTGAGGTATAGATTTCCGATGCCAAGATTGGACGAATTGTTAGATCAACTGAGTGGAACTGCTATCTTTTCAAAGATTGATCTGAAGAGTGGGTATCATCAGATTCGAATTCGACCAGGGGATGAATGGAAGACAACCTTGTATGAATGGCTGGTCATGCCATTTGGTCTTTTGAATGCACCTAGTACTTTTGTAAGAGTGATGAATCAGATCTTTCAACCGTTTATTGGAAAGTTCGTGGTGGTATACTTTTATGATATATTGATAAACAGTGGAAGCACAGAAGAACATCCACAACACTTGCAGGAAGTGTTGATGATACTTCGTCAGGAACAATTTTATGCGGCAACAAAGAAGTGCATGTTCATGACACACAGTATTTTGTTCTAGGGACATGTGTTGTCCAAGGAAGATATTCATGTGGATCAAGGTAAAGTTGAAGCAATAAAGGATTGACCACAACCCAGGACTGTAACTGAAATGAAAAGTTCCATGGTTTAGCATCATTCTACCGAAGGTTTATTCCACATTTCAGTAGCGTGATGGCACCAGTGACAGATTGTATGAAAGGAAAGCAGTTTGTGTGGACTGAAGAGGCTGATTCTGCTTTCCAACAGATCAAGACACTTTTGACTACAACACCGATTCTTAGATACCCGGACTTTCAGTTACTCTTTGAGCTGAATACTGATGCGTCTAAAGTTGGAATTGGTGGAGTGTTAAGTCAAAAGGGTTGTCCGGTTGCTTATTTTAGCGAGAAATTTTCTGGAGCCAAGACAACATACATTACTTATGACTTGGAGTTCTATGCTATTGTCCAAGCCATAAAGCATTGGAGACACTACTTGTTTTATAAAGAGTTCGTGTTGTATACTGACCATGAAGCATTGAAACATTTACAGGGACATGATAAGATTGCAGCCAGACATGCTTTATGGATCGCATACTTGCAGCGGTTTACATTTGTTGTAAAGCATAAGTCGGGAGTTACAAATCGTGTGGCAGATGCATTGAGTAGAAGAAATCATTTGTTGACTACGATGAGAGTTGAAGTGACGGGGTTGATATATTTCCAGAATTGTTAGTTAAGGATCCTTACTTTGCTAAGATTGTAGATGAAGTCGAGAAAAGGAAGACGGATGAGTATGTGTTGGTAGATGGTTTTCTATTCAAAGGAAATCGGTTGTGTATACCAGAGTGCAGTTTGCGAATGAAGATTGTGAAGGAATTGCATGAAGAAGGTCATGTGGGAAGAGATCGTACCTTGCAGTTGATTTCTCAATCATATTTTTGGCCTTCCATGAGGAAAGAAGTTGAAAGATTTGTGCAGAGATGTCACATATGTCAAGTTTCCAAAGGGACAGCTACGAATGCAGGATTGTATATGCCATTTCCTGTGCCTACTAGACCATGGGTTGATGTTAGCATGGATTTTGTTTTGGTTTTGCCAAGAACTCAATAAGGGAATGGTTCTATATATGTTGTGGTGGATAGATTTTCGAAGATGGCACATTTCATAGCTTGTAAAAAGACCGCCGATGCAGTCCGTGTTGCTCAATTGTTCTTTAAAGAGGTTTATCGACTACATGGGCTACCTGAGACCATTGTTTCTGACAGGGATACTCGATTTCTAAGTCATTTTTGGTTGAGTCTGTGGAAGATGGTTGGGACTAAGCTGAATTTTAGTAGCGCCTATCATCCACAAACGGATGGACGAACAGAAATGGTGAACAGATCTTTGGGAAACTTGTTGAGATGTCTTGTGAAAGATAATTTGAAAAGCTGGGATGTGAAATTGTGTCAGGTAGAATTCGCACATAATCATGCCGTTAATCGAAGTACTGGATTCAATCCATTTCAAGTAGTATATTCAGTCATTCCGAAGGGACCGTTGGATTTGTCGACGGTTCCATTTCAGAAAGGGGTTGTTAAACGAGCTTCTGATTTCGTGAATGAGTTGCAGGAGTGTCACAGGATTGTTCATGAATGATTGCTTAAGTCAAATGAGAAGTACAAGCAACTGGAAGATAAGAAGCGAAGGAGTGTGGACTTTAAAGAGGGTGATTTTGTTTACGAAGTATTGACGAAAAATCGTTTTCCAGTTGGAACTTTCAACAAATTGGCTGCTAGAAAGATTGGTCCTTTGGAAATCGTGAAGAAGATCAATGAGAATGCTTATCGGTTAAGATTACCGGATCATATTCATACTGCTAACGTTTTCATCGTCAAACACTTGATTTCATATCATGGGAATAAGTGTGTCGAAGAAGAGGAAAATGCAAATTCGGGGTCGAATTCTTCTCAACCAGGGGAGGATGATGCAGAGGAGAATAATGCAGCGCCCTATGATAAGTCGCTTGAGCGACCTCGCAAGTTGACGAGTCGCGAACGACCTTGTGAGATATGTGATAAGTCACACAGCGAGCTACGACCTAATGATCAACGACCTAACGGGCTATGCCAACCAGCGAGCTATGTTAAGTCGCCTACCTTATCAGAGGCCACATTCTTCTTAGGTCACTCACTTGGTCTTAAGTCGCACGCGACCTAATGAGTTACGCCATATTCCTTATATCGCTTTCAGTTATGCCGCATGCTAACTTCTTAGGTCGTAAGTGCTTAAGTCGTTGTAGATTATGCCGCCATCTTCTTTAGATCGCTGATTCCTTAGGTCGCAGGAAGCTGTGCTGCAGAGTACCATGTTGAGTCGTTGGGTCGTATATTGTTAAGTCGCTTGTATGTTGTAACTTGTTATGTCGTTATGTCATTATGATGTAATCTATGTTGTGTTTTTCTTATGTCATAGGTCGTAAGTCATAGGTCGTGTAATGTAACTTGTGTTGTAAGTGTTGTAGGCCGTAGGTCACCTGTGTTAGGTCGGTCTGTGTTGTGTTGTAAAATCTCTATAAATAGGGGTGTTGGTCGTTTGTAAAAAGTGATTGATTTTGAATAAAATTTTGTTGAGAGCTTTGTGTCTCTTTAAAAATTGGTAGTTGAGTGTGAGCTCCTTTCTCCATCTTCGGTTATTCGAGTGCGCTCGAATCAACGAATTTGAAGCCGATTCATGGAATCTCGTGCGCGAGATCAACGCCAAATAATCGTAGTTCTTCTAACGCGGCAGAGTGCGCGATCAACATGTTGAAGATAGCTAGAATCCGGAATCTCGAGTGATCAACGGATTTGAGTAGCTGGTATCATCAATTCACCAATTTATCTTTGTATTATTCCATCGTTCTGCTTCAAAATTTATATCCGCTGCGTCAAATCCAAACACCCATAAATAAGATCAATTAATTATCTGGTTAATGTAAATCAAATTAATTACTTATGAATAAATCAACAATCTTGGTAAATTAACTTTAATCAATTACAAATCAATTTGATTAATTATTCTTTAAATCATTTATTAATTAACCATTAATAATAAATTAATTAATCTTTAATTATTAATTAATCATCCTTAATTAATAAATTAATTAACCATTAATTATTAAATAATTAACCTTTAACTATTTAATTATCCTTTAATTAATAATCCTTAATTAATTATTATTGATTAATTATCCCTTAATTAATTACCATTTGATTGATTATTCTTAATTAATTACAATAAGTGATATCTTAATTACTTATATTAACAAATTACAAATTAATCTTAATCACTTGATTAATTAACTTTAATCATCAGTTAATTACTTTTGATTAAGTAATTATCTTTAAGTAATTAATTTCCTTTAATTACTTACATTAATTTATTTTAATTGGTAAATTATCCTTAATTAATTATCAAATAAGTAATTACACCTTAATTACTTATACTAATTAATTCACCTTTAATAATAAATAATCTTTTTAAATAAGTACTTATTCTTTAACCACTTGATTAATCAACCTTTAATTAATCAATCTCAATAATCAATCAATCCTAAATTAATCTTCAATTTAAGTAATTATGCTTTAAGCAATTAATAAACCATGGTAATAAATCATTATTAACAAGAAAATTAACTTAAGCTTTTAAGTTAATAATTTTAAAAACATTTGGTTAACTTCATTATTAAGTTTATTTAATATAAACTTTTTAGAAGTAAAGGATATATATATATATATATATTTAGAACATTTTAAAACTTAATAATTTTCGAAATGATTTATTCTCAAAACTCCTCACTACTCCCAAATTTTAAACAAAATATTTATTATTTAAAATAAATGGTTTAAACATGTTTAAATTTGAATTCTTTTAAAATTTGGAAGTTGTTATCACACCAACCCAAACAGTCCCGAGACAAACTCAAGAAATCCCAAACCTCGCTTCGAGTTTCCCCTCACCACTCATGTCTTGGAGTCAAAGATGATTCGTCACGAACAAAAACCCGAGCCAAACCCTTCTTTCCCAAATAACTTCTTCTTTCAGACACAAGCCTACACATGTGCACGTGCACGACCACCAAAGCTACTTCCGACCATCTCCTTGGCCACCGACATGTCACTGACTATCTATTTTATCTTCACAACAACTCAGATCGACGAAGCAACGTTGAATTCGAATTTGAGCAAGGTTGAACCAATTGGAACAAAAAGTGATCATTTGAAAATGCCTCGCATCACCTCTCTTCGACACCGGAGACCACGTCCGCTCGTCTAACCCCTTGCCTTGCTTCCTCCCTTCTATTCCACCACCTCCGATAGTCCCTAATTTACCCACGACAGCGTACAAGCTTCGCAAAACCCAATCGACCAAGTTAGGTGTTAAACCCAAGATCACCGCCTTATCGTCACCACGGTGAACAATAAATTCACCCATGATTTTTTTGACAACCACCATCCCATCAGCCACCTCCCACATCAATTCCGAGACTCCTGACCACCGTGATCGCCAGTATTTTCCCAAAATACAATTTCCGTTCATTCTAAAAATTCCCGACATAAAATTGCTTAAAAATCACGATACCTGTATCTAAAATCGTAAATTAGTGATACAAACTTGATTATATAATAAGATTTTAAAGTTAAGATGTTTGAATTTTTCGATATACTATGATCTTATTGTGAATTACCTTTTTCGCAAAATGTATTTAATATTTTTGCTTGAAATTATTTTTAAAAATAAGTTCACATTCATATCATCATTTTATCTTTAACGATCTTGCTTTAATACTGATCATATATGGAGCAGTTTAAATTTTGTGTTAGTGGCCTTACTCCTGTACTTAAACAGAGAGATGAACATATCCTTTATAGATATGCAAACAACAATTATCTACCTGTATATAGAGATATACAAATATATTTATACTTAGAAAAATATCATTCACAACATACACAGATATCAATCACAAGTATCAACTGAATCAAGTCAAATAAGGTAGTCTGCTCACCTTGATGGGCATAACAGAGGTCTAGAAAATTTCTTAGGCCTGGTACTGTTTTGAAATCTTTGAATTTTTATCTGCTACTTGATCCTAATCTTTGTTGCTTTGCTTGTTTTATCAGGTTTGAAAATTGTGTTGGTTGATGTTCTTATTTTCTTTCCAGGTTGAAGATTTGAAGAACTTGTTGTGTAGACTTGAATCTTGTTTGTTAATTGATGTTAGAGTTAAATCTTTGAATTGCTACAGGTTTTGATTTGAGGTTGAAAGCATTGTTTTGCTTTCTGATCTGGTTTTATTATTTTCCTCTGCTTGGTTTTGATTTTGAAGAGTTTGTTTTCGGATTTTAAAAAAAATCTGTGAAGATTTGCTTACTTCTTCTTTTGATCTTGTTTTGGCTTTTGAAATCAGTTTGAAAAAAAGAAAATGAGAAGGGGAGTATAGATGCATATATGCTTGTTTTACATTTTGTTTATTAATTTGAAAAATAAAAGACCAATGACACTTGTTAATTAAGAAAATAAAATGGCTACACTTGTCTTTACATAGTTAAAGACCTTAACACTTGTTAATACATACTCTCTTTAATCTACACTTGTGATTTATTTTTATGTTTAAGCCCTTATTTATAAATTATATTTACAAATGTCATTTGTGATAATTTTTTGTATGAGACCTTTATTCAAATTAATTTATAATTTATGGTTTAAGCCTTGTTGTAAATTAAGTTATCTCTTATGTTTTTAAAGGTTTACATATATATAGTCCTTATATTTTTAAATGCATTTAAACCCTCAATTATTTATATTTTTATATCTTAACATATGTAAATGTTTTACATTTTAAATTCATAAATATACAAACTATATTTATTCTTTTTTAAAAAAATGTATTTTAAATCTTTAATTAAATCTTACTTATATATTTACAAACCAATTTTTATTCATATGTATGTTTTCTCATAAATTTCCAAAAGATATGTATATTTAAAAAAAATTACTAATGCTCATTTTAAATTCAAATTATTATTCTTTTTAAATGAATACATTTTCTATTATTTATATTTTATACTTTTATAACTTTCAAATAGGAATTCAAAAATTATTGTATTAATATCAAAATATAATTTCCAAATCAAAATGTCTATTTAAGATAATTTGAAAAACAAATCTTTATTAATTGAAAATATAATGTTTTCAAACCCAATATATTTATAAGATTTTTAATTTTGAGTTTCAATTCCAAGATTCAATTTAAAATAATTTTTTAAATATAAATAAATAACAAAACATATCTTTTATAAATATATATTTTATTCATCCACAATCTATAAATATTTTTCAAATATTTATTTTCAACATATATGTATTTGAATTTCAAATTCAAATTCCAAATTATAATCTATTTATAAAAAATTTAGATTTCCAAATCAAATTCTTTATTCGAAAAAAAAAAACACACACACACACACATATATATATCCCCACATTTTCAATTTAATCTCACAATTAAATTCACAATTTAATCCAAACATTATTAATTACCAAATTAATTCTTAATTTAATCCAAAAATCAAATTAATTACTAAATTAATTAGGCCTAAAAATCGAGATCGTTACAGATTTTCCCCCTTAAGAAAATTTCGTCCTCGAAATTTGCTAGGGAGACAACAAAGAACAGATGAATACACAAAGAAATAGTTCACCATATCAAACTGAATATCTATTCTGCATTTGGCTTACTAAATCAGAATATCGATAACTATGAGAACAAACTCATACGATATTTACAAAACACTTAGGTCATCCAGATCTACGAAATATGCAAGGCACTGGTTAGTTCGAAAGATAACTAACCATTCATAGAATATATCTGGATCCAAAAGAATAGATAAATGGACACAGTCTTCCACAATTCTCAAACACTAGGTATGGATTCCAAACTCAGGTCAAAATACCCCAAAGTATATATTAACTTGTCCCTCTTCAGACTTAAATCCTCACAAGAAATTATAACAAAAAAAACTTTCCAAATGTTGGTTTTGACCGAAATCGTTTTGTAGATACATTTTAATTCAGTTTCATATTTTATTAACCAATTTATTTCAAATAAAATTTCAAATTCATTAGAGTTAAAACAAAAGGATTGATAAGAAACCGATGATCAGAATACGAAATAGGAACTTATCCATAAGATTCGCAGGGCCACCATCACACCAAAACTCCTCCTTATAGCTGCCACGAAGCCATCAGAGAATTGAAATTGGATCAAAGGAGATCGATAGAAAGGTTGTTTCCAATGTTGTTTCAGGGTATTGACCATTCGTAGTCATATTCCCTGTCCCGTATCTCGTCCTCTTCTTGCACACATACTCACTATCAGTGGATAGTAAGAGAATTTAATGAGGCGTGTAGTCGGATATCTTAGGGATACACTCATTCTAGGGTATACTTCACCCTATCTCTAATGAGTTACTCAATATGTTATACTCCTGAGCTAAAGTTCAACCTTCAGCTCTGATACCAAAATGTCACGGTCTAGGCTTTTCAACCATTGACAGCGGCCACTCTCGACTGGTAGGCTTTTCAACCATCCCAGCCCTGCCGTGGCTCACAATGGTACCTTGCCCTTACTTTTACGGCCAGCCTTTCGACTTCTTCACCTACCCGGTTAACCAACCACTACCCGAGCACATGTAGGGGTAAGAGTCTCCCGTTCGCCACCAAACGCGAAGCGAGAAACCTCCATCACAATGTTTTAAGCAAGGTCGGTCCAAATGAATAAACGCTATCACCGAATCCAAATGCTGGATGCTATTGAATCTACTCCTACTATTTGATTATCTGAAAAATCCAACTCTAGACTGCCTGTGTGGAAAATTGTGGGCACCTAGAGTTTAGGAAGGGAACAATAAACTCTAGGTTAGTCATGGGACTGGTGTGAGCAAACAAAACAGTTTATCATCAAAACAATCAGCAAAAGAATTTAAAATTGAAATCCGTAATGCTTTTTGGAAAATGAAACTACCACAAGGCCTCTCACCGCACACAAAATGCAAACGCAGAATTAGAGGAGATTTATCCTTATGATAGTCAAACATGCTTGATACGCAAAATCCTTTTTATATTATTATTAGTGCATAGTGTAGAAAACCTTTCGAAAGTATAATATAAATCTTAACCAGCATACAACCAATATTGTATGCCTACTATATCTACCATCTAAACAGTGGTGACCATCATGAGCAAATAGTAGGTTATACAACTAAAAACCGTACAAGGCGCGTATTGGATGATTGGATTTCCAACAAATGGTCAGGCAAAGGAACTTCATACACCGAATGGAACGCCTCTGGAGGGATGTCCCCGATAACATAATTGGATCTCTGCTACATAAGGCCGGGTTACCTCTGTAACTAGGTAACTACTGACACGAGTATGCCACTTCCCGGTCGTTATCAACCTTTATCCGAGGCGCCTATCAACCAATAACCACAAGGCAATAAGTTTTGCGACAACCACAAAGTTAAGTATCTAGACTACATACCATGATACCACTTATAATCCAGAAGGAAATGGACATACCCTCAGGGGGCGCTACCCTCAAGTAATCTTGCTACATCGATTTTTGTTTCGACCATTACCGAGTTATTAGGCTCGACGAAGTCTCGTCCACAAAGTTACGCTTTACACAAAAGCCATGCTTCGATCAACAAATGATCAACAGCACTTCGTATGCCACATTACCAAATTGGGAATGTATCACTAGTAACCATCAACTACATAACCTCTTAGCTCGTACGTCTTAGAGAAGGGTGTTAAGCTAAGATAACAAATTCTCTGTCACCAAACAGAAATGTATTTGATAGAAACTAGTTTTACATCTCAAAGTGTAATGTTAGACACACACCCACACAAGTCTGTTCCGGGTTCGAACAGAACCGAAGGCACTTAACAAAGAAGCCCTCGCAAATCCGGATAATCCCTAATCACATCTAGACTCCCCATCACAAAGGGTGATCAAATCTCTATACCGGGGTCATTCGGTGTAAAGACATTCGAAGGGTTATCCTTTCGCTTTCGAAAATATCCGGTCTTCACCATCGGTCTTCAAATGCTATCCATAATGTCGTATCATTTTTCGAAATAGGTTATATGACACAAAGGTCCTCTCCCAGCTAAACCGAATAATGAGCGCAATATTTTAAAAACATATGGGTATTGGGATCTCAGTTAAGTCACAACTTAAAAACCCAAAACCATTCTTCAAATGGTTTAAACAAATTACCAGTTTCAAATCTTTAAACAAAAAGATTCACTTCAGAAAGTTCACCATTCTTTCACAAAGATTCATTCATAGCCTTTCTAAACAATTTCCCTTTCAAATTGGATTAACTCATCCAATCTTTAAATCAAAGATTCAATTCATAGTTTTCAAAACCATTTCCATTTCAAATATTTTATATAAAAGATATACCTTTTAGATCCTCTTCAATTTCAAATCAAAGTTTAACAATCTTTCACAAAGATTTATTCATAGCTTTCAAACAATTCCATTTCAAAACTTGAAACCCTTTCAACAAATTGGAAATCCTTTCTTTATATGAAAGCTATTATTATTTGAAAACACATAGTTTTCATTTCGGAAAAATCCAATTACATTTGCACGAGTTAAAGCCCTTCAAATATAAAATTTAGGTTAAATTCAAATTCCTAAAACAATACTTTTTAAATGGTTTAAAAACCCATATAAACACATCTATAACTTGTATAGCATTTTTAAACCATAATTTCCAAACATAGAATTCAATTTCAAATCTTGAATTTAAATTCAAATCAAAATATTTAAATTTCAAAACTTAATCAAGTTATTCAAAATAACTTTTATCTTTAAAATTCTTTTCAAAAGCTTTCCCATTTCCAAAACCAGTTGGATTCAAAATTCAACTTCAAAACCATTTCAAAAATCTGCGACTTAACCAATTTCCTCATGCAATCCATATTTGTGTGTGTATAGTGTAGTCCAGGGGTTTTATACAATAGTGCAACAACATCAATCATCACAGATTCAATCATATCAATAGCGATAAGCGAATAATTTATAACGCTTATCTTCATTCACAGATTTACAGATAATATGAATTTATCACAAGAAAATGAATTACATTCATCACAGATTATTACATTCATCACGGATCAAAATTAAAACATAGCATCACATATAAGAGATATCAACAATTCAACATTCATTTGAATCCAAACACCCATAAGTAAGATCAATTAATTATCTGATTAATGTAAATCAGATTAATTACTTATGAATAAATCACTAATCTTGGTTAATTAATTTTAATTAATTACAGATCATTTTGACTAATTATTCGTTAAATCGTTTATTAATTAACCATTAACAATAAATTAATTAACCTTTAATTATTAATTAATCATCCTTAATTAGTAAATGAATTAAACTTTAATCATTAAATAATTAAACTTTAATTATTTAATTATCCTTTAATCAATAATCCTTAATTAATTATTATTGATTAATTTTCCCTTAATTAATTACCATTCGATTGATCACTCTTAATTAATTACTATAAGTGATTATCCTAATCACATATATTGATAAATTACAAATTAATCTTAATCACTTGATTAATTATCTTTAATCATTAGTTAATTACTTTTGATTAAGTAATTATCTTTAAGTAATTAATTTCCTTTAATTACATACATTAACTTATTTTAATTGATTAATTATCCTTAATTAATTATCAAATAAGTAATTACACCTTAATTACTTATACTAATTAATTGACCTTTAATAATAAATTATCTTTTTAAACAAGTACTTATTCTTTAACCACTTGATTAATCAACCTTTAATTAACCAATCTCAATAATCAATCAATCCTAAATTAATCTTTAATTTAAGTAATTATGCTTCAAGTAATTAATAAACGTTGGTAATAAATCATTATTAACAAACAAATTTACTTAAGCTTTTAAGTTAATAATTTTTAAAAAATTAGGTTAGCTTCATTATTAAGTTTATTTAATATAAAAAATTTAGAAGTAAAGGATATATATATATATATTTAAAACATTTTAAAACTTAATAATTTCAAAACTCCTCACTACTCCCAAATTTTAAACAAAATATTTTTTATTTAAAATAAATGGTTTAAACATGTTTAAATTTGAATTCATTTAAAATTTGGAAGCTGTTAACACACCAACCCCGAGACAAACTCGAGAAATCCCAAACCTTGCTTCGAGTTTCCCCTCGCCACTCATGTCTTGGGGTTAAATATGATTCATCACGAACAAAAACCCGAGCCAAGCCCTTCGTTCCCAAATAACTTATTCTTTCAAACACAAGCCTACACATGTGCACGTGCATGACCACCGGAGCTACTTTCGACCATCGCCTTGGCCTCTGACATGTCGCCGACTATCTATTTTATCTTTATAACAACTCAGATCGACGAAGCAACGTTGAATTCGAATTTGAGCAAGGTTGAACCAACTGGAACAAAAAGTGATCATCTAGAAATGCCTCGCATCACCTCTCTCCGACACCGGAGACCACGTCCACTCGTCTGAACCCTTGCCTTGCTTCCCTCCTTCTATTCCACCACTTCCGATAGTCCCTAATTCACCCACGACGGCGAACAAGCTTCGCAAAACCCAATCGACCAAATCAGGTGTTACACCCTAGATCACTGCCTTATCGTCACCACGGTGAATAATAAATTCACCCATGATTTCTTCGACAACCACCATACCATCAACCACCTCCCACATCAATTCTGAGACCCCTGACCACCGTAATCGTCAGTATTTGCCCAAAATACAATTTCCGTTCATTCTAAAAATTCTCAACATCAAATTGCTTAAAAATCACGAGACCTGTATCTAAAATCGTAAATTCATGATACAAACTTGATTATATAATCAGATTTTACAGTTAAGATGTTTGAATTTTCTGATATACTATGATCTTACTGTGAATTACCTTTTTCAAAAAATTTATTTAATATTTTTGCTTGAAATTATCTTTAAAAATAAGTTCAATTCATATCATCATTTTACCTTTAATGATCTTGCTTTAATACTAATCATATAGGGAGTAGTTTAAATTTTGTTTTAGTGGCCTTACTCTTGTACTTAAATAGAGAGATGAACATATTCTTTTATAGATATGCAAACAACAATTATCTACCTGTATATAGAGATATACAGATATATTTATACTTAGACAACTAACATTCACAACATACACAGATATCAATCACAGGTATCAACAGAATCAAGTCAAATAGGGTAGTCTGCTCACCTTGATGGGAAGAACAGAGGTCTGGAAAATTTCTTAGGCCTGGAACTGTTTTTGAAATCTTTGAATTTTTATCTGCCACTTGATCCTAATCTTTGTTGCTTTGCTTGTTTTGTTAGGTTTGAAAATTGTGTTGGTTGTTGTCCTTCTTTTCTTTCCAATTGAAGATTTGAAGAACTTGTTGTTTAGACTTGAATCTTGCTTGTTAATAGATGTTAGAGTTGAATCTTTGAATTGCTACCAGGTTTTGATTTCAGGTTGAAATCTTTGTTTTTCTTTCTGATCTGGTTTTATTATTTTCCTCCGCCTGGTTTTGATTTTGAAGAGTTTGTTTTCAGATTAAAAAAATTTTGTGAGGATTTGTTTACTTCTTATTTTGATCTGGTTTTGGCTTTTGAAATCAGTTTGAAAAAAAGAAAATGAGAGGGGAAGTATAGATGCATATATGCTTGTTTTACATTTTATTTTTTCATTTAAAATAAAAGACCAATGACACTTGTTAATTAAGAAAATAAAATGGCTACACGTGTCTTTACATAATTAAAGACCTTAACACTTGTTAATACATACTCTCTTTAATCTACACTTGTTAAAACAATTTATTTTTATGTTTAAGCCCTTATTTATAAATTATATTTACAAATCTCATTTGTGATAATTTTGGATTTGAGACCTTTATTCAAATTAATTTATAATTTATGGTTTGAGCCGTTTCATTTTGAAATTTGTAAATTAACTTATCTCTTATGTTTTTAAAGGTTTGCATATATATAGTCCTTATATTTTAAATGCTTTTAAACCCTTAATTATTTATATTTTTATATCTTAACATATGTAAATATTTTACATTTTAAATTAATAAATATACAAAATATATTTATTCTTTTTTAGAATATATATTTTAAATCTTTAATTAAATCTTACTTATATATTTACAAACCAATTTTTATTCATATATATGTTTTCTTATAAATTTCCAAAAGATATGTATATTTAATTTTTTTATTAATGCTCATTTTAAATTCTAATTATTATTCTTTTTAAATGAATAAATTTTCTATTATTTATATTTCATACTTTTATAACTTTCAAATAGAAATTCAAAAATTATTGTAGTTTCAAAAAATAACTTCCAAATCAAAATGTCTATTTAAGGTAAATTGGAAAACAAATCTTTATTAATTGAAAATATAATGTTTTCAAACCCAATATATTTATAAGATTTTTAATTTTGAATTTCAATTCCAAGATTCAATTTAAAATAAATTTATAAATATAAATAAATAACAAAACATATCTTTTATAAATATATATTTATTCATTCACAATCTATAAATATTTTTCAAATATTTATTTTCAACATATATGTACTTGAATTTCAAATTCAAATTCCAAATTATAATCTATTTATAAAATATTTAGATTTTCAAATCAAATTCTTTATTTAAAAACATATATATTTGTCCCTACATTTTCAATTTAATCTCAAAATTAAATTCACAATTTAATCCAAACATTATTAATTACCAAATTATTTCTTAATTTAATCTAAAAATCAAATTAATTACTAAATTAATTTGGCTTAAAAATCGGGATCGTTACAAAACCACAAATGTTTTTACCTTACGATACCCAAAACATCTCATATCAAATCCGATTATATAATAATAGTGTCTATTATACAAATAATAGATTAAATGGCTGAAACTGTTACCATTATTAAATCCCAACAATACTAGGCTCTCAAAATAACATGGCAGGCACGTAGTGGATTTTGAATTCCATACAAATGACTAGGTGAAGGGACCACCTTCCCGATCCAACATAGTACACCTTTAGAGGTATGCACCTAGGGCCCAGATACTGAACTCCTAAACCAACACAAGACCGGCCAACACCTTCCGGGATAGTACTGAATATGTCATCACTCCGATTGTTACCGACCTTTAATTCGTGGCCACAAGCATACATAACAATAATCAGATACAAAATTAGCTAATCCCCCCGTTGCTTAACTGAGGAAAACCACGGACGTATATTTTATATAAATAATCGAGTTTAATATTGTAGAGTAATAATTTCGACTCAATCCACTTCATCTATAATTAAAAGGGTTCATATCTTCATGAGCGATAGCTCCACTTTCAGTATACTTGTATTCTTAACAAAACCAACAAATATGCAACCATCTATATATAAACTCATACAATCAATTACATACAGCTAGAAAAAATCTAGTAGTTTATGATACGCACTCTGATCACTATTGGATATTTCTATTTAAATTCATCCCATCCCACTTATCTTTGTGATGGATTTTTATCACTAGATTTAGGTTAAGGTCTTATACAGCCTCCCTAATCAAATCATTGCAAATTTAATTTAGCATTACTTAAACAAAACATTCTACTGCAAAATCCAACAATCCAAATTATCACAAAATTTTTGTTATTACGGAAGCATACCTTCTAAGATTTTCTTTCCTTTATCCTATGCATGGCTAGGTTCCTCAATTATAAACATTTTGCTTAAAATCTGTCTCTTAGGATTTCTACATTATCTTGCCATATGACCTACTTCATCACAATTATAACCTCTTTGTTTTGTTGTTTTGCATTCATTAGCATAGTGACCATTCTTTTCACATGCATAACATTTAACTCAAGATTTATCAAACTTATTTTGTTTACGTTGTTCTGGTTGAAACCTTGTCTCTTTAGCTCGGTCTTCCTTGGGTGGAAAGGCTTTTTATTCTTTTTAGACTTCTAGTTGTTTTTTTGAAAGAATTGTATCTTTCTCTATTATAATGGTTAAGTAGATTGTTCTTCGAGACTCGAGTTATGTTCTTGAACTTTCTCGTATCTTAAAGCCATATTAACTATTTTCTTAAACAAACTTCTTATCCAAGTAAGTAATCTATCCCTAAGTTTTGCATTCAGTCCAAAAATAAGCTTTTCATGCTATTCCGATGGTGAATTTATCAATGTTAGTCCATACTTAGAGAGTGCATTGAATTCGTTACATATTCTGTCACTGATGAATTCTTTTGGGTCAGATCTATAAATTTAAAAAGAAGATTTGCATTTTCGGCTTTGGGAACTAAAATGAATTTAAACAGATCTTTAAACTCTTGCCATGCTATTTCATCTTCTGGTATTGCTGTTGTGATGACATCATGCCAGTCTAAAGCACTAGATTGTAGCTAGTGAGATGCTAACCTCCTTTACTCTTGGTCCATTAATCCCAAACCATTAGAAATATTTTCGCAAGATCTTAATCAAGTATGAACACCCATAATTCCTTCATCTCCCATAAATGCTTTTCCTATAAGACTTATATAGTCATTGCAATTGTAACGACCCGAAAACTTTAACGGTTTTAATAACGTGGTTAACTGAATTTTTGTGAAAATTTAAACAACTGAATTGGGTAATAAAAATTTGATAATTGTAATACGTCTATTTGAACGTAGAAAATAGTAAATTTTCATTGGAAAATATGGAAGTTAGCTTTATCATGTAATTTCCAATTTCAATTTAAATCGGTTAATTTGATGAAAATAAAGTATTTTCGAAACTTAAATATTTTTATATAACAAAATGTAAATCATTTTCTAACTGAGATGTCATATTTCGTTTCGTTAAATTTGGACTGCTCTAGCTTCGTTTATCTTATTTTCAGCGAATTAGCAGCCGTTTTGGCAGCGAAATATCGACTTTTGATAGGATTGTCGTATCGCTGATAACTATGTGCCATTCGGTTCGTCTCATCGTGCTGATCTCTATAGCATGTTCATTTGTGCATTTCGGAGTCCGGTACTCAATGAAACCCACGGAGCAGTTATATGTATCGGTATCCGTTTTGAGCCTTTTTGTTTTCCTGTGTACTTTCGTGTTCCCGAGACAACCAATAGCTAGATGCCTCTTTATATTTCCTTGAATTCATGTACCTGGCTGTTGTCAATCCCACTGTATTCAATATATTGACCGGTTTCTTTTCATTCTCCTTCTCTTTTCTTTTCCTTTTCGTTAGTGCTATAAAATATATATTATTCTGAAAACCTACTGCTCATTTGCATAAAAAAATGTATATATATATATATATATATATATATATATATAAATAAACGTATATATTTCATACATACATACATACATATATACATACATACATACATACATACATATATATATATATATATATATATATATAAACGCATATATTTATCGTACAAACTGCTTCAAATGGGAAATTTTTTGTAGTATACAAGTTTGCTTGTCGTCTTCTTTGGAAAATAATATATTTTGTATGCACTTTGCATACATTTATTCCCTGAGTACTGTTCATCTTATTTATCACGTACTTGTTTATCTTCTTTGCAACAACTCAAGACACCTACCCTCTCCGACCATCCCACCACCCGTGTCCCCCTTAGCCTTCAACCGCATATGTGCCACCACTCCACCCCATGTTCACCTAAATCCAACACTCCACGTGACAACCCCGCAGCAGCACCGCCTGAGCCTCGCGTCCCTACCCTTATCAACTTTGCTCGGTTTGCCTCTTCCCTAGCAGCTCCGTCCTGACTGCCTTAACCTCCGCCTTTCTCTTTAACCACCCATGCATGGCAGCAGCCGGCCCACTAATCCATGCACGCCAGCCTCTACTAGCCCGCGTCAGCTGTTCGTCACCACCTCCGAGCCACCATTCCATCACAACACACCACCAAACGCCACAAACTGCATCACTCTCCTCCCTGATGGCCACTCCCGCCTTAAGCCTGCACCTCACCTCCTTGCCCCTCCGCCCATGCAGCGCGTAGCCGCTTTCATCACCCAAAGTCCACCCTTCCCTCTTTCTTTGCTCGGTAAAGTATCTCCCAGCGCTCCTCCCCTTAGCCTCGTCAAACCTGTAACCCACCACAGCATCACCACTTCACACAATCCTACGACCTACGTGCACCAAGCTCAACCGGTAGCAGCATATATGTGTGTGCGTGTGCGTGTGTGCGTTATATCTTTTAACTGGTACGCTTGTATATTTAAAATTGGATATGCATATGTTAGCATTTTAATTTTTTTCATATTGCTAGTATTTTAAACGTGTATATATATATATAATTATATATAGTGGGTTACATGGTATATGTTACGTTAGTCATACATCTGATATGTATATATGTTATATAAGAAAATACAATCTGTTCGATTATATATATATATATATATATATATATATATATATAAATTATATATAATATGCCTGTTAGTACATATATACAAGTGTACATAAGTTCCTACATGATCTTTTGGGTTGCGTATAAATTATAATAAAGTAAGTTTACTTGATTTTTCAATAGATTTGGATCTTAAGATATAACAGGTGTGTATACACACACACACACACACACATATATATATATATATATATATATATATATAAACAATGAAAGTTATATAAGTATGGTGCTGGGTGCTATCTGCTATATACATATATCTGGAAACATATATATATGGAAAAAAATTGTGAGTACTGTATGTTATAATATATATATAATATAAGCTTACCTATATTTTGATTTTATATATATATAACAATACGATGTTTGCTTTGATAAGTGTTAAATTGAATTTTGATTTTTACATTCTTATATACATGTATACAAATACATTTTGAGTTTAGAGTATATGTGTTTTAAACTAAGTAATGGTTTTTTAATATAATATATATAGGTTTTATCTTAAATATGGGTTGAATTAAATATATATTTATATATATATATATATATATATAATTTTTATAGTTGTATGCATGTGTGTGTATATCTCATAAAAATGTGTATATACTTTGTTTCATCGATCTCTAGTCCATCTTAACTTACCATCTCAATATCGAATTTATTGCAGCAATTCCAAGCTTGTTGCTATCCCGCTAATCGTATCTGGATCTGTATCCATGTGCGTGTCTGTGCCATCTTCTTGTTTCTCTAGCCTCGAAAGGTGAGCATTCACTCACGATTAACATTCTTATATTTCTTAAATTTAATTCACATGAAATGACGATTGAAATATACTATAAAATTTGAATTGTTAAGTTATTTAATTGTTAATATGATATGCTATTATCTGCATTTGTTCACCTATGACATATGACACCGCAACCTGTTATATATATATATATATATATATATATATTATATTTAAAGTTGTTGTTGATGATATATGACCGTTGTTGATATGTTATGTTATTATCATATTTGTCCTCACTTTGCAAGTTTTCTATTAGTTTAGAATTCCCTATGAGTTGAAATGTTACATATCCGAACGATATTATAGATTAAGGGAAAATCGTTATGGGTTGAAATGATAAATCCCAGTGATTTTCATTGATTTTGAATTTTGGGAATGCGCGTTGAAATGATATATACCCGTAAATATTAAATTTAAATTGCGGATTGAAATGATAAACATCTGTATCACTTGACCAAAAGATAGAAAATTATATACGGACACCGTTGGTCTATTTTGAAAAATATTTTTAGAGTTTGGAAGGAAATATATGGATTTTAATAAGTATTTATTTTAATATAAGGTAAAGATATTTTATTTTCTAAAATTTAGATTTTTTTATATGTTTGGAAATTTTAAATTTATAAGTTAGTTTTGAAAATATAAATTATTAATTTTCACTTATAATTTTATTATTTTCAAATATATATAAAATAAGATATAAAAGATATTATTTAAAAATATTTAATTTACTTAATATATATAAAATATTTAAATATTTAAGCAAATTTATATTAATATTTTTAAAAATAGATTTTGTAATAACTTTAATAAATTAAGGTTGGAAAGATATATTGAAATTAATTTGTAACTTAATTTGTTTACGAATTTTAATTTAAATAGAAATTAATTTGAAACATATTAAGTTGAGATCATTAAAGATATGATTTTATAACATGATTTTGATAAAGGGTGACGAAAGGAATATTTTTAAATTGAAATAATTTAAAAATTGAATATTTAGTTTGATTTAAAGATGTAATTGGAGATCTTATTTAATTATTATAAAATGATGAAGTGAATATTTCCCAGTTTGAATAAAATTAAAGTTAAATGTTAAAATATAAACGAAACTTATATTGGAAATGTTTGAATATTTAACTTTGAATCTTATTGGACTTGAAATGTTAGTTCAAACCTAGATTCGAAAACGATAAAAATCGAAATGATTTATTGAGAATTTGAATTGAATCTTTAACCTTTTAAATTGAAAGTGTTGAACCTGAATTGATTTAAATTGAATAATGGAATTTAAGTTGATTTGAATTGACTTGTGGAATTGGATGAAACAATTCTAATTGGGAATCTATTTCAGTATATTCTCTTTAAATGAATATATAAACCATTTTAATTTATAACTATTTTAATATATAGATTATTTTAATATATAAACTATTTTAATTTATAACTATTTTAATATATATATACACTATTTTAAATATCAAAATTGTTTAAGTTGGAACTGTTATGACTACGAAAGTGCTATGATTTCAAAAGTGTTATGATTTCGAAAGTATTATAATTTTGAAAGTGTTATGATTCTGGAAATGAATATTATTTAAAGTGAATAATGATATCGAATTGATATGGTTATGAAATGAATATGATATTTTGATATAAAGTACGAACTATTTGAAATTAAATAACCACTGTGTGAAATAAGCGTTTGGTTGTTATAGAGACCGGGATCGAATATTGTCATACTCTCTACCAATATTGAAAACCACTTTAACAACTGTGTATGTGGTGGAGATTCCATAACGAAGTAGGATGGTTTGGCGACGATTATATATGAGGTTTTAGCGCAGCCCTAACTCCCGTGAGTCAGCTTGATGTGACTAAAATAGGAGCCACGCCAGGCCAAGTGAGACCATTCCTCCGATTTGGCATATTTCTTCGATACCATTCTATTACTTTGTGATTTGATTAGTGCACCTTTGATTTGGGAGTGTGTCTCGAGGTGGACGGTAGTAGCTGCTATATGTTACCACCAGTCCGGATCCGCAGAACGGTAGAATCCTACCCTGGGCATTACCTCGCATGCCTTGTTACATGCCCTATCGCGCCTTTTATGAGTTTTTTTACCGTACCGATAGGTGTCCTCTAGGTAAACCATCGGTTTAGTGGAGCTTACGCATTATATAGACTACGGGAATATATAAAATGTGTTAAGGAGGATATGGATAACGCCTTAATGCTATTTTAATACTTTACTTTACTGATAGACATATTATAATAGCGTATATTATTACATAGTAGATAATTCCATGGATCCTTAAATGATGGGTATCCCAAACATCCTTTAAGTTTCTTGTATTTCAATTGACATTTCGTTTAAGTTAAATTTACTGATATTAGAATGTTAATCCTGAATCGATTATTTTGTGTTTTGCTTTATGCTCGAGTCAGACTGAGTGTCACAACATTTGAGACTCACCGTTTGGAGATTGGAGCTTTGTTTGAAGTTCTATCTATCTAGCTTTTAGTTATTTCAGTTTATTCTAGTCATTTATGTTAAGAATCGTCAATTGCTTATGTATTAGAGATTCATTTGCATTTGAGATTATGTTGTATTTTGTTTCGGACTCTGATGTTTTATACTAGCTTCACGAACTACTATTTATCTATTTTGCTGCTTATTGTTGTAGTACTCTGTGTCTGTGATTCTGTGATTGATTTGGTGTTCCAGTAATGTCAATATGCCTAGGTCGCGTCCGTTCCTAGGTCGCACAATAGGCCCCATCGGTCCAATCTTGCATCCATGCCTAGGTCGTGCATCAACACCTTAACTCCCTCGCACATGCACGAGCTTAGTTGCCTCACACCTCTATCGCCATCTCCATTCAATAATTTTTTAAAATTTTTGCTTAGGAATTTAAGACAGGAGAAAACGGACTAAACTAGAATAAGGTGTGGATGTGGCTCAAAGAAATGAAGGAGGTAATAGAGTGGATAAAGACGTAGGGTGTGGTCCAACGAAAAATTTATTTAATTGTAAGATAAATTGGAACCCTTAACCATCTTTTAATCAAATAGTTTATAAATCAACATTTAATACCCATTTAAATATTTACTCGAGGCTTTTTATCCAAATTTTGTTTCAATTTTCAACAATTAGAAAATATTTGTTTTATTTTCAAAACAATTTCACAATTATTTTTATTTTGCCAAAATGAATTTTTATAGAACTTTTGGATTTTTAGAACAAATTAAAATTCCAAGTTTGAATTTTAAATTAATATGTTCTTTTTATCGTCAAACAAATCCAAAAACTCAATTCATCGAATTAAATTAAATAAATATACATTTTAAAATACTTATTCTATTTTAAATTCAGAACGGGATGTTATAGACTCCCCTCCTTAAAGAACTTGCGTCCTTGAAATTTGCTGATTAGTACTGTATTCCCATTAATATTAACTACAAAATTTAATATATATGTAGTTCATTATTGAGCTTTCATTGCGCCACTTTGATAAATCACATGTATATCCTACATTACTTATTTGAATTTTATTGATACAAACAAACACAAAAAAAGCCAAGGCACTATTTTATATAAATGTAACACATAACATTATAGGCATCAAAATCAACAAACGTATAGTTTTCAATAATTCTTTTGAAAAGAAAATTTCCTTTTAATTTTCAAATTGTACAAAATTTTCAAAAGCATTCTAATTGTCAGAAATTTTGAAAATTCTAATAGATTCCCTTTTGTACGAAGAGGCTTTCAAATAATTACAATATGAATATATAAATATACACGATCAGATCCACAATATATAACACAATATCATGTATATCAATATATATAAGCATAAAACATAACTTGTTTTGTATTTTAAAGCTAGTTTGCTTAATTTAAATGCAAACACACTACAAAATAAATCCAAATGGTCTCCGTGTGCCTGTGCTTAACTCAAAAACCGTTAAAATATCACATATATAAATTTTTAATCATTTCTAATATGGAACTAATATGCTTTTGATAATCGAATTACTTGGTATATTCATAAAGAAAGATAAGTTTTCAATTTTATTTTCTTTTTAATTTATTGTGAACCAATATATGATCAAAATAGTTATTTCAAACATAGTTTAAAATTCAGTTACGCAATAACGCCCACTAAATGAAATCTGAAATTCAAGTGCACGTCCAACGGATAAACGCAAATGAATAAAGAAAAAATTATTAAGTCCTTTTTTACATATATAAGTATATTATGAAGTTAGTATTCATTACTTTATTTTGTGTTGAATGGTTTATATTCTCAAATAGAAAACTGAAAAGCTAGTATATGCATTTTTCTTCATTGATTAGAAGTGAGAAACCATGTACGCATCTTTGTTGGTGATAGTTATGCAAAATAAATCCTTAATAAAAATGTGGGTGAAGTGAACCGTGAAAACAAATCTGGATGTCGAGATGCACACAATGGATTTTTTAGCAATGCAACTTAACTTTCTTCACATTTTATACATGGTTTTCCTTGTCTATTTGTCATTGATGTGATATAAATGCTGACAGCCTCATTAGACCTGAATTTTTTTATGTGAAATTGGTGTAATTCATATGCTTATCTAACTTCCATTTATTTTTGTCAATATCTAGTCTTCCATATACCCATCTATTAACATAGAATACTCTCATTAGGAATTTAAACAAATCTATATATTTCAACATCCTAGAGATCTATCATAAATTTTTTTCAATAAGTAATATAGCTCAACTGGCAAGCTTTGGAGTTTTGTAGTTGTTATGGTATAACTTGAGTTTATTACAACAACCATAGCATTTTATTTTCGAAAACAATGACACAATAAGATAATTCATCAATTGTTCTAAGACTAATACATGTGACCGAAGTTTCAGAAGGAGTTTACCATTTGATAACTCGGATCAATGGACACGGAAGGAGAAATCTCTCATACACACTACTTTGGATCAACACATATACATTTCAATAATCTAATACATCTGAAATAGTATGTATCTCGTCTCGACACAAGGCAATATACATGAGTTATAGAATTGAATAACTCACATATTAGGAACACATATAAGTAAAGATTGACACTGGCATTGATGTCACGGTGGAAACGTGTGTATACACACACACACATATTTATTTATATATATGTCATAACTTATCTGATACATGGAATACCGAAAATGCATCATTTAAAACCCGACGAACTATGTACCCTCCAAATATTGTCAACTTCAATTGTCCATGTAATGACTCTTCTTACATTCAATCTTTAAATATGTCCATAGCTTCTTGAATAACCTCATCTTCATCATATCTCCGAATAAACTAGATACTGCTACAAGTGTTAACTTCCAAACAGTGGTTATTGAACTCAGACTTAATAGAACTTGAACATAATACACATATCCTAAGGACGGCTCGGTAAACAAAACAAACTGAAGTCCTATAGGAAGCTAACCTAGAAATACAATACCTCAATCTAATTCGAGGCATTGTCATATGTATAACAAATCTCGAGTCAGGTTAAAATCCAGTTGTGAGTATAATAGTGCTCAATAAGAAAATCGTGACATACCAATCAAATGCACTGATGTCACTCACTAAACAATATTCCATGCACATCTCATTAGAATGGTTTTAACACAAGTGTTATGGCTCTAATCATCATGAGTCATAGCTGCAACTCTAATCAACTAGGATATCACGATCTATCCATATTATATGAGTTGCTTTCAGTTTGAATTCAAGTACACTATTTTCAAATCTTCGGAGTCCGATTTACTTACCATAGTACAGTCATTTTCAACCGTATATCTAAAAAAACAACAGCAGTTTATATTCATTGTTTCCCATAATATGGTCTTTTTCACCTGCATGTCTAACCAATGTTTATATATTTTACAAGATTAATAAATATAAAGTAGAGTCATATCTTAACTCTCTTCTTTGAGTTCCAGCAGGAATACTCATTGGTAACAGCTTCTAGATTCACCCACTACATAGATTGATTCCCTCGATAAGCCCATGCATTCATTTTCACTCGTTGCCCACAACCAATTATGAGTGCACTTCACATGATCCCTTAGTTCCACTGCCTTTTGGCTTCTGAAGACGCATACATTTTGTGTGCCATAATCGCCTGCCTAATTCAATCATGAGGTGTTAGCTCACATGGCACTACATCTCCGATATTTACTAATTATTATATTTTCTTTGCAACAGATCGTTGGACTATGTGACGAAAGATAAAGTTGTCACGATTTGGGTTGCGATCCTCGAATCGGTCTGCTAGGATGGATTTTAGCAGTCTGGTAGTCAATTCCTTATATCATTTTTATCAAATGTTAAATTTTATCTTTTAAAAACATCTTGCTTTCCAAAACATCATTATTTACTAAAATGATGTTATATCTCAAATAAATGTTGTGTGTAATTCAATTCAACCGTCAACCAATAATGTAGTCAATATTTGAATTCAAACACGACAATCCATCCATTCAAATCAATAATATTGGGATATAACAAACTTGCATTTAATATATCCTGGGTGAATTTTACAACATAATCCTATACTTGCATTTCTAGAATCGGATAAGGATTCAAACTCACTTAAATTCAATAAACATTCATTTATCCAATTAAACTTTCATTTCAATTATACTTGGCAATATTAACATATGTCACATAATAATCAAGGACAAGTATTTAATATATTCAACTCTAATCTAACATGTTTCCATTGACTTAACATGAGTATAACAACTTATGGATAAACTAGACGATCATTATCTTGAATCAAAATCAATTTTTTATTTACCCAATTAAACTCATATTTCATAGGGACTTTGCTTAGAAGGTTCCTGGTTCTAATGTTGTTACAAGAAAAGTTCCTATAACAATAATTTTTTAAATTAGGTTTCTATTTTTTCTAAATCGAAAAGCGCAAAAAACTTGCGCTTTTCGGATAGAAAGCACAAGTTAACTTGCGCTTTTTAAAATTTTCAAAATTTTCAAAATCATAAAGCGCAAACTAGCTTGCGCTTTTCAAAAATTTTAAATTTTCCATAAATTCCGAAAATTTCAAAAAAAATTCAAAATCAGAAAGCGCAAACTATCTTACGCTTTCCTGATAGAAAGAGCAAGTTAAATTATGCATTTCAAAAATTCCAAAATTTCCAAAATAAATTTCAAAATCAAAAATGTGCAAGTTACCTTACATTTTCTGTCAGAAAAGTGCAAGGCAACTCGCGTTTCCTATTTTTAAAAATAGTGATCAAATTTACATATTCGTTTTTGCAGGGACTTTTCTTACAATAACATCAAAAACATGGACCTATAGCCATTTTCTTGTATTTCACATGTTATAAAATATACACATGTTTAAAATGTTTTTTTTTGAATTGTAAAAGCTAAAGATACCGTGCTCTTATATTAAGCAAAAAATAAGACATATTGGCAACAAAGAAGGCAAAAGAAGCAAAGGCCAGCAACTAAGAGGGCAAGATAAACAAAAACCCTAAAGAAAAAAATACAAATTAAAAATATAAATGTTAGTACATTTCAACCAATTCTTGTACGTGATTCCTCATGCAGAGATAAAGATAGGCTCCTCATATCTCTCAAGATTTGCCCAACAATCACCTAAAATAATTCGTCTTTGTTCTTAGCATTGGGAGTAAAAACCTTCTCGTTTCTTTTATTCCAAACAGTAGCAACTACTCTCATGAGACAAATGATTACTGTATTATCCCTAGAAGTTTTCTACTTCGAACCAATTAATATTTACGACACTTCAAACAACAGTTTCTGGTAGGCTTTGAAAGCTCTCCATACGAAGAGTTCTAGACCCAATGTGGAAAACATACGGGCAGTTGAAGAAGATATGGATGTTGGACTCAGTGGCTTGACCATATAACATGCAAAGATCATCATGAATCATTCCATTAGCATAAAGCCTATCCTTAGTTCGAATTAGGTTAGCCATTACCTTCCGAAGAGTAAGGTTATTTTTCATCATACCCCCATTTTCCATGTTCTTAAGTGCCAAGCAAAGGTACCTTAAGGACCAAGAAGGTGTTTATACATAATAGAGATCTTCAACTAATGACTTCTAGAGGACTAGATGAGCATATTTTGAGTTACTGTTGAATTTGAGTTGCATAACGTTATTCCAAATTTTCTTGATATGAGAGGAACTGCAGTGGGGTAAGGAAACTCTACCATCATGAATGTAATCACAAGCTTTGGCATTTGAAAAAAATTCTAGTTTGGAATCTAAGGTTTATTGGGATGATGGAGCTAAGAATTGTAGTGAATTTTTTTTTCTGATTTGAGCGGAAGCGGTTATTTGTTCAAGATCTAGGCTTGACTATTTAGATACCAATGGCACTTAAAAAGAATTATGCAGTCTCACATAAAAAATAACAGAAATAGAAGACATAGAAGATTTAACGTGGTTCAGATATGAATATCCTACGTCCACGGAGACCCAACAACTTTTTATTTTACTAAAGAAAAGAGTACAAAAGAGAGAGGAAAGAATAATGGTGGATACTACACTTGCTTGTTTATATGAAGATAAAGTTCTTTCATTTATATAGACTTGATAATGAAGGGTTGCTTGGAGATTAAGCAAATCAATTTCCCGATTACCCAGATATCTTTCTAATTTGCGTGATTTGATTTTGGTACAAATGGATGGCGTAATCTTCGTTTCCATATCTTTCCTTTATTCTCCATGCCTAATCATTTATGTCTTCATATAGCAGATATACATTGACTAACTAATTGATTGAATAATTAATTAGTTTCCTTCAAAATATCCTTTCATATATCAGCTAAATTAATTGATTTGATTGAATCAATTAATCAATTTATTTCCTCTTTAATGAATATTTGAATCATCCAAATTCAACACACCACCTTGATTCAAATATAACAATCTCTCTTCATCACCTTATCATCAAGTAATCAACATATAAGTTGTTGGGCCTAGCGCCCCATGGCGCTTAAGTAACAGGTATCAAACTGATCAAGTTTGAGCAATGCTCAAACTTGTCCTTAGGAAGTGACTTTGTCATCATATATGAAGGATTATACAAAGTACTCACCTTCAAAATTTTGATCCTTCTTCGTTCTTCCTCAACCATAAGAAAGAAACCTCTAACATCAATGTGCTTCGTCCGTGAACTATAAGCTTGATTTACTACAAGATGAATCGCACTCTGACTGTCTAAAAATCGCTCTACTGTCCGCTGCACCATTGAAAGATCATCCAACAACTGAAGTAAGTACAATCCTTCCTTTGTTTCTTCCACAATCGATATCAACTCTGCTTCGATAGTCGATAAAGCTACGATAGATTGCAGCTTTGATCTCCATGAAATCGAGCCTATGCCATGTGTAAAAACATAGCCCGACACTGATTTCCTAGCATCTCTATACCCAGTGTAATCAGAATCACAGTATCCTCTAAGAAAATGTCACCATCCACTCCACCGTATAACAAGCCCATAGAAGAAGTGCCTCGAAGATATCTAAGAATCCACTTCACAGCTTGCCAATGCTCTTTGTCTGGGTTAGACATATATCGACTCACAACACCCACTGCATGGGCCAAATCTGGTCTTGTGCACACCATCGCATACATAAGACTACCAACGGCACTAGAATAAGGTATATCAGTCATATACCTCTTGTCTTCTTTCGATGAGGGAGATAAGTCCTTTGACAACTTAAAATGAGAGCCTAATGGAGTGCCAACTAGTTTAGCTTTCTCCATTCTAAATCGAGCGAGGACTTTCTCGATGTACTGTGCTTGAGTGAGCCTTAACTCTCTCCGCTTTCTATCCCTGCTTATCTCCATACCCAATATTCTTTGTGCCTTTCCCAAGTCCTTCATGTCAAACTCTCTACTGAGCTCCGCTTTCAACCCCTTAATTCTGACCATACTCCGAGATGCAATCAGCATATCATCAACATATAATAACAAATAAATCATATCACCATCACATCTTCTGAAATAAACAAACCGGTCTTTGAAACTTCTGGAGTATCCCTGTGAAAGCATAAACTTATCAAACCTCTTGTACCATAGTCTAGGAGACTGCTTCTATCCATATGGAGATTTGTTGAGTTTGCAAACACAGTCTGTCCTGCTACTATCAATGAACCCTTCTGGCTGCTTTAAATAAATCTCCTCATCCAGATCACCATGCAAGAATGTAGTTTTGACATCTAGTTGCTCTAATTCCATCTCATAATGAGCAACCAATGCCAAAAGAATACGAATAGAAGTATGCCTAACCACTGGAGCAAAGATATCATGATACTCTACCCTTTTCTCTGAATATACCCCTTTGCGACTAACCTTGCCTTGTAGCTGAGATTACCATTTTCGTCGTCTTTCACTCTATAGATCCACTTGCATCCAATAGTTCTCTTGTCAGTGGGAAGAGGGACCAAATCCCAAGTATGATTTCTCTGCAATGATTCAATCTCCTCCTCCATAGTAACTAACCAGCTCGAACTGTTAACTAATGTGATAGCTTCTCTATAATTACAAGGCTCATCATGGACAACATTCAAATCATATGTTGTCATATCATCGAAGTTAATATCTTTGATGCTCAATCCAACAAACTCATCAAGCCACTTAGGCTTTCTTCTTTGTCTGACAGGCCTAGGTTCCGAATAAGCTCCACCTTAATTTTCATCCTCTGTACCAACATCGATATTATCCTCATCAACCATGGTGTCATCGGAAACACCATTTGAACGTCTATGGAAAGAATCAACAGATGACTTGCTTTATGTCTGGTATTCTTCACATGTCTCTCATTGTCATTCGATGAGAAAGGCTCTACCTTCAACATAGCCTTCTCATCAAAAGTCGCATGCATGCTCATAACGATCTTCTTGCTAATAGGACACCACAACCTATATCCCTTCACTCCTCTTCTATAACCTAGAAAAATACACTTGCGAGCTCTAGGTTCAAGCTTCCCTTGGCTCTCATGCACATAAGCTGGGCAACCAAACACTCTGAGAAATAAATAGCTAACAGGCTATCCTTTTCATACTTCTTCAGGGATCTTCATATCTATGGCAGTGGAAGGTGTGTGGTTGATGAGGAAAGTTGCCATAGGTAAAGCTTCAGCCCAAAATTCCTTCTTCAATTTAACAGTCGGTCTAAGGCATCTTGTTCTCTCCAATAATGTCTGATTCATCCTTTCTGCAACTCCATTAGACTGGGGGTCGCCTGGTGTGGTGTAATGCCTCTTAATGCCTTCAGACTCACAATAATCGATGAATTCCTGTGATACAAATTCACGGCCATTATCTGAACGGAGAACTTTCAATTTCTTCCCTGACTGCTTCTCAACCATAGATTTCCACTTTCGAAACTTGGCAAAGGTTTCACTCTTCGACTGAAGAAAGTATACCCATACTTTACGGGAGAAATCATCTATAAATGAAACACAATATCTGGCTCCACCTAAAGACGGACAAGGGAAGGGACCCCAGACATCTGTATGAACATATTCCAAGACAGTTTTTTCTTTATGCTCTCCTATACCAAAAGAAATCTTCGTCTGCTTTCTAAGAACACATCCTTCACAAAAACCAAGTTTTGAATGATGAACTCCATCAATCAATCCTCGTTTTCTCAAATCATTCATGCTGCGCTCACCGATGTGACTCATCCGTAAGTGCCATAATCTAGAAGAATCTGAATCAACATATGTAACAGAAGCTGATTCACCAATTACAGTAGTGCCCTTTAATAGATAAAAATTTCCTACCCTCACACCTCTCATAACAATCATGGAACCCTTCGATATCTTCATTTTCTCTCCTTCCACTACAATCTTCAAGCCAAGTCTACTTAACGCCCCAACAAAAATCAAGCTCCTCCTCAAATCAGGTACAAGTTTAACATCAGTGATCGTACGAATAACACCATCAAACATCCTAATCATCACGCTACCAACACCCACCATACGGCAAGAAGCATCATTACCCATAAGAACTTCTCCTCCATCAATTTCACGGTAAGTGGAAAAGCAGTTTCTAGCAGGTGTCATATGATAGGATGCGCCAGAATCAATCAGCCATAAGTTGCTCTTTCCAGAAGAGCCAGAAGCTGTAAATACATCGGTGTCACTTTCTGTATCTGATTTCTATGCTGTAGAAGCTGAGGTTTTCTTTGGATCTTTTCTTCTACCTTCAAGCTTGGGACATTGTGCTATGAAGTGCCCTGGTTTCTTACAATAATGACAATTCAAATTCTTAGGCCCCCTAGACTGAGACCGTGAATAATTCCGTCCTCCACCTTTCTTCGACCTGCTTTGGCCTCTTCCTCTCTGAACAGATAAGCCTTCGGTATCACTATCCAAGCTAGTGCTTGCCAATCTATCTCTTAATACTTCATTATGAATACCAGCCTTTACATCAGACAGGTTAATTTTACTGCGGCTATAAATCATGGAATTAACAAAAGCAGTATACTCCTTAGGCAAGGAACATAAGAGGATCACAGCTTGAGCCTCATCCGTAATATCAACTTCTGCTGCCTTCAGGTTCATAATCAAAGTCTTCAAAGCATTTACATGCTCCATGCGATCAGCTCCATGCTTCATCTTGAACGAATAAAGTTGTTACTAAAGAATAATCCGATTAGTGAGAGACTTGTCTTGATATACATCCGATAATGCATCCCATAGTTCTTTCGCCGTCTTCTTCTGAGGGAATTCTCTAAGAACTTCATCTGAAAGGCTCAACTTAATTGTTGTAAGAGCTTCATCTTCCATCTCTTCCAAATCAGCTGCATCAATAGCTTTCAATTTCTCAGGCGCAGAAACAACCTTGTAAGTCTTCTCCTTCTTCAATACAGCCTCCATCTTCATCTTCCAAGTACCAAAATCTCCTTTTCCGTCAAAACGTTTTACTCCATAATTGACACCAGATCTACCAACAGACTTACTAGAAGTAGCCATTAATATCCAAACAGGAACAATAACATTAGCTCTGATACCAAACTGTTGTGAATTTTTTTTTTTTTGATTTGAGCGGAAGCGGTTATTTGTTCAGGATCTAGTATTGCCTATTTAGATACCAATGACACTTAAAAAGAATTATGCAGTCTCACAGAAAAAAATAATAGAAATAGAAGACACAGAAGATTTAACGTGGTTCGGATATGAATATCCTACGTCCATGGAGACCCAACAACTTTTTATTTTACTAAAGAGAAGAGTACAAAAGAGAGAGGAAAGAATAATGGTGGATACTACACTTGCTTGTTTATATGAAGATAAAGTTCTTTCACTTACATAGACTTGATAATGAAGGGTTTCTTGGAGATTAAGCAAATCAATTTCCCAATTACCCAGATATCTTTCCAATTTGCGTGATTTGATTTTGGTACAAATGGATGGCGTAATCTTCGTTTCCATGTCTTTCCTTTATTCTCCATGCCTAATCATTTATTTCTTCATATAGCAGATATACATTGACCGTTGCAAACGAAGAGGTGTGACTATTGCGAACAGCAACATTATTCGACCGTTGCAAATGAAGTGGTGTGACTATTGCGAACCGCAACAATTTTTGGCCGTTGCAAACGAAGAGGCATTGCAAACAAAGAGGCGCGACAGTTTTTGGCTGTTGCAAACAAAGAGGCGCTACTGTTGCGAACAGTAACGCCTTTTAGCGTTGCAAATGAAGGAATGCTACTTTTCTCAATGGGTGTAACCATTGAGAATTCGGCTATAAATAAGGAGGAAAACTGATCGCTTTCCTCACTCAATTAATTCTGAATTTTCTCTTCTTCCTCTTCATTTTTTAATATCTACAATCCGTACGCTTTTGCATATCACACAAAAGATCATAAGCATCACAATCTCGAGCAGATCACGTCTGTTGTATCTTGGAAGACTTTGAATAAAATATTTAGGAAATCTCGAGTGGACCGTGTTATATTTTTGCTGTACAGAAATGAGCGGTTTTCTACTGTTTAAAATCCATATTGAATCGACTAGTGGATTGGACGCGACTGTTACAAACTGCAACAGTTTCTGGCCGTTGCAAACGAAGAGACGCGACTGTTGCATACCGCAACAGTTTCTTGCCATTGCAAACGAAGAGGTGCGACTGTTGCGAACAAAGATGTGCGACTGTTGCGAACAGCAACATACTTCGGCCATTGCAAATGAAGAGGTGTGACTATTGCGAACCGCAACAATTTTTGGCCGTTGCAAACGAAGAGGCATTGCAAACAAAGAGACGCGACTGTTGCGAACCGCAATAGTTTTCGGCCGTTGCAAACAAAGAGGCGCTACTGTTGCGAACAGTAACGCCTTTTAGTGTTGCGAATGAAGGAATGCTACTTTTCTCAACGGGTGTAGCCATTGAGAATTCGGCTATAAATAAGGAGGAAAACCGATCACTTTCCTCACTCAAATAATTCTGAATTTTCTCTTCTTCCTCTTTGTTTTTTAATATCTACAATCCGTGCACTTTTTCATATCACACAGAAGATCATACACATCACAATCTCGAGCAGATCACGTCTGTTGTATCTTAGAAGACTTTGAATAAAGTCTTTAGGAAATTGTTACGACGAGCCTTAGATGTAATTTCCTTTTTCAACCGGTTAGATTTCTAGTTGATTTATATATTTGTATATATACATATCATTTTCTTTCTACGTTGTACTATTTCATTAAATAGTAAAACGTTTGATTTAGCACTATAGTTATTGTTGCTATAGTTGTTAGTTTGTTGTTGTATGTTAAAATAACTAATACAGAATTCCAAAGTAGTGGATATCTGAGTTGTAAACTTGTGAGACAAATTAATTATTGATTAGTCTTTATTTTGGTATACCAGACGTATAACATTTTAAGACTTTCCTGTTTTTGCTAAAACAGATATGGCAACAGTTGAACTATCAAAAAAGCCTACAACTCACAACATGCCTGATCCGTTCAAAGGAGATGATGATGACTTCATAACATGAAAAAATCAAATGTTATTTTATCTCACCACACTCGGTCTGCAACGTTATCTCAAGGATGAGGAACTGATTCCTACACCAGGCAAGGAATCAGATGTTGATATGTGGAAGCATTCCGATTTTTTAGGCAGAAACTATATTCTGAATTGTCTCGACATGGTGCTATACAAAGTATATCATCCTTTAAAGACAGCAGAAGCACTCTGGAATGCACTTGCCACGATGTATAAGACGCAGAATATCAGTCTTAAGAAATTCATTGTAGACAAATTCATGGACTACAAGATGGTTGACTCCATACCGTGACTGCTCAACTACATGAACTGCAAATCATCATTCATGAACTCGAAGCGAAAGGTCATAAGGTTGGAGAATCATTTTTGACTGAAGCCGTCACGGGAAAATTGTCGCCGTCATGGAGAGATTACCGCAACTATCTAAAGCATAAAAACAAGGAAATCTCTTTATAGCATCTCATAGTCCGACTAAAAATTGAGGCAGATAACCGTAAGGTTACAAAACCAAGCGAGGAGGTATTTGTAGCTGAAGGGTTAAAGGCCCAAAACAAAAGGAAGAATTTCCAGAAGAAAAGGAAAGCTTTAGACAACAAACCAACAGACAACAAATGAACCAAAAAATTTAATGGCGAGTGTTGGGTTTGTGGAAAGGTTGGACATGCCGCTAGAGATTGTAGACACAAAAAGAAACGCAACAAAGAGGCAAATATAGTAGACAACATGGAAGTAGACGAGTCCAACTTCTCAACAGTTGTATCTAAATGCAATTTGGTTCAGAATCCTTACCAATGGTGGGTAGACACAGGCGCTACTCGTCATGTCTGCTCTGAAAAATCCATGTTTTCTACATACCAGAAATTCGATCATGAAGAAAAACTCTATGTGGGTAATTCTGCAGTATCCATGATCAAAGGCAGTGGCACAGTAATACTCAAGTTTACTTCTGTAAAAACTATTAATTAGAATGACGTGCTCCATGTTCTAGATATATGCAAGAATCTCATCTCTGGTGCAGTACTATCGAAGAAAGGATTCAAAATGGTGTTCGAGTCAGACAAGATGGTTCTGTCCAAAGCTGGAATGTATATCGGAAGGGGGTATTTGTGTGATGGCCTACTTAAGGAAAATGTAGCCGTTATCGGCAATAAAACTATGTATTCTGATTGTACTATTAATAAAATTGAAGTTTCTTACTTGCTTAAGCACGAAATTTTGATATAGCATGATAGATTGGGACACATAACTTTCCGAAAAATGAAAACATTATAAAACTTGGGATTAACTCGAAATTCCAAGTAGATAAGAACTACAAATGTGAGACATGTATAGAAGCAAAAATGGTAAAAAACCTGTTTCAATCTGTTAATAGAAGCACCGAACCACTAGGTTTGGTTCATATAGATTTATGTGATTTTAAGTCGTTGCCTACAAGAGGTGGGAAAAAGTACTTTATCACGTTTATTGACGATTATACGCGATATTGCTATGCATATCTTTTGAATCGTAAAGATGAAGCAATTACATCATTTATAAAGTACAAGGCTGAGGTAGAAAATTAGTTAAATAAAAATATCAAGATATTGAGATCTGATCGAGGTGGAGAATAGGAATCGCCATTTGAACAATTCTATGCCGAAAATGGTATAATTCAACAAAAAACAACTCCACATTCATGACAACAAAATGGTGTAGCCGAGAGGAAGAATAGAACGTTAAAAGACATGATTATTGCTATGCTTTTAACTTTTGGTCTACTGACGAACTTGTGGGGGGAAGCCTTAAATATGTCTAATCACATATTAAACAAAGTCCCTCACAATAAAACAGGAACAAATCCATATGAGCTTTGTAAAAGACACAAACTAAGCTTTAAATACGTCAAAATGTGGGGGTGCTTGGCAAAAGTTCCAGTTCCGCCTCCCAATAGAGTCAAACTTGGACTAAAAACAGTAGATTGTTACTATCTAGGGCCAGCCCAAAACAGTGGTGCCTGCATATTTTTGGTATTCAAGTTTGATATAGCTGATATTCATGTAAATACAATCGTGGAATCTAGAGATACCTCATTCTTTGAAGACGTGTTTCCACATAAAAGGAATGAAGGGAATAATGTCCCTAGAAGGACAAGAGAAGAATCAAGCAATTCACGTCAATATGAAACTCCTCATGAGATTGAGGAAGTTGAACCAAGAAGAAGCGTAAGCGCAAGGACTTCCAAGATATTTGGTTTGGATTTTTTCACATATGTGTTAGAACATGAACCTCAAACGTATAAGGAAGCAATGTCATCTTCTGAATCTTCATGTTGAAAAGAAGCAATCCAAAGTGAAATTGATTCAATTATATGTAATAAAACTTGGAAAATTGTTGATATTCCACCAGGAATAAAACCTATTGACTGTAAATGAATTTTCAAGAAGAAAATGAAAGCAGATGGCTCTATCGACACGTATAAAGCCAGATTAGTAGCCAAAGAATATCGTCAAAAAGAATGAGTTGACTTCTTTGATACATATTCCCCGGTAACACGAATAACCTCTATAAGAATGCTAATAGAAATTGCATAGATCTATAATCTAGAAATTCATCAAATTGATGTAAAGACAACATTCTTAAGTGGAGATCTCGATGAGGAGATCTACATGGAGGAACCTGAAGGTTTTGTTTCCAAAGGAAATGAAAACAAAGTTTGTGGATTAGTAAAATCACTATACGGACTAAAACAAGCTCCAAAACAATGGCACACAAAATTTGATAGTGTTATGATGAGAAATGGTTTTTGTATAAATGAATGTGATAAGTGTGTTTATTATAAACAAATTGGACAATCATATGTGATGATTTGTTTATATGTAGACGATATGTTAATATTTGGTCCAAATACTCAGGTAATAGAGACCATAAAGAAGATGTTAATTAGCAATTTCGATATGAAAGACTTAGGAGTAGCAGACATTATTTTGGGAATGAAATAATAAGAACACCTAATGGAATTGAATTATCTCAGTCTCACTATGTACACAAAGTGATTGAAAATTTTCAAAATTTTGGAATTAAAGGAGTAAGAACACCTTTTAATCCTTCAGAAGTACAGCATAAAAACACTAATGAGAGTGTAATGCAACTGGAATACACTCGTGTGACAGGATGTCCCATGTATCTCTTGAATTGCACAAGACCAGATATAGCTTATGCAGTAAGTCGACTGAGCAGGTATACAAGCAATCCAAGAAAGGAACACTGGAATGCACTAATGAGAGTGTTTGGATATTTAAAAAATACCACAAATTATTTCTTACATTATGGAAAATATCCTGCCGTCTTAGAAAGATATAGAGATGCAAACTGGATTGTTGATTCAAAGGAATCCAAATCAACGAGTGGTTATGTATTTACCTTAGCAGAGGCAGTAGTGTCATGGAAATCTACTAAACAAACATTCATAGCTCGATCCACTATGGAATCGGAGTTCATTACATTAGATAAAGCAGGCGAAGAAGTAGAATGGCTTCGTCATTTTTTAAAAGATATTCCATTTTGGCCTAAACCTGTATTGGCCATGTGTATACACTATGATAACCAAGTTGCGCTAAGCAGAGCACGCAACTTTGTATATAATGGAAAGTCACGACACATTCGTCGACGCCATAACACAGTTAGGTAGTTACTCTCAAAAGGAACTATTTCCATAGATTATGTGAGAACAAATGATAACCTAGCGGATCCATTTACTAAAGGTTTATCGAGAGAGAAAATTGACTGCGCATCGAGGGGAACGAGTTTAAAAGCCCAAACCACCAAGAGTTATCTTATACGGAAACCTATCCAAGCGACTGGAGATCCCACGGACTACGATCAGTAGGCAAACCAGTTCTGAGTAACTCAAGACGTAATGCATTTGCTTGGACATAGTCCAACTCCATTCCTATGGTGCATAATATAAATGCATGCCTACAGAAGTATTTAATGGTTAAAACTATGTTTTTTAATGATGACCATATCATGAATATAACAGGTGGGGTATATATAGGATACTCTTAATGGTTGCGATCACCTATGTTAGTGTGAGCTGGGTCGGCTCTATGAGAATATTAAAGGCTTTTATTCTCTAAAAACACTCGCATAACCAAAAATTGTTCAGGATCAAAATGAACACAACCAAGAGATTGGATGTGAAGGGAAATAATGCTTTGTAAAGCTTATTTTCTAGTTATACAATAATAGTTGACTGTTCATGAAATAATTCACCGATTAGCCAAGTATATCCGATATCTTTTAACTAGGGAAAGTTCAAAGTGAAATAACTACTTATCTTCGATATAACATTATTTTCATATGAACTGTGTGATATTACACTTTGTGTGAGGGAGACATATATCATCATTCATATGGGGGATTGTTAGAATTTTCAAAAAATGGTGAATGAGATATGTCCCACATCACCAAAAATATGCTCATTTTCTGGTTTATATAGTATGCACTCAATCCCCATAATTGGACTGTAGGGTCAGGTAATTTTGTACGAGGGGGAGGACCTATATGGCTATAGACTAACACATGGCGGACGCCGCCGCCCGCTCGTCCGACCGATCGAACCGGGCCGGGTCGGGTGCGGGTCCAATAAGAGTAGACCGTGTTATATTTTTGCTATACAGAAGTAAACAGTTTTCTACTGTTTAAAATTCAAATTGAAGCGACTAGTGGATTGGATGCGACTATTGCAAACCGCAATAGTTTTTGGCCATTGCAAACGAAGAGATGCGACTGTTGCAAACCGCAACAGTTTCTGGCTGATGCAAACGAAGAGGTGTGACTGTTGGGAACAGCAACAGTTTTCGGCCATTGCAAACGAAGAGGTGTGACTAATACGAACCGCAATAGTTTTCGGCCATTGAAAACAAAGAGGCGTTGCTAACAAAGAGGCGCGACTGTTGTGAACCGCGAAAGTTTTCGGCCTTTGCAAACAAAGAGGCGCGACTATTGCAAACAGTAACGCTTTTTGGCATTGCGAATGAAGGGATGCTACTTTTCTCAACGGGTGTAGCCATTGGGAATTCGGCTATAAATAAGGAGGAAACCTGATCACTTTCCTCACTCAATTAATTCTGAATTTTCTCTTTTTCCTCTTCGTTTCTTATTATCTACAATCCGTACACTTTTGCATATCACACATGAGATCATACACATCACAATCTCTAGCAGATAATGTCTGTTGTATATTGGTAGACTTTGAATAAAGTCTTAAGGAAATTGTCACGACAAGCCTCAGACCTAATTTCCTTCTTCAACCAGTTAGATTTCTAGTTGATTTATATTTATATATATATATATATCATTTTCTTTCTACGTTGTACTATTTCTTTAAATAGTATAACGTTTGATTTAGCACTATAGTTATTATTGCTATAGTTGTTAGTTTGTTGTTGTAATTAATTGCAACATACTTATTGTTAAAATAACTAATACAGAATTTCAAAGTAGTGGAAATCTGAGTTGTAAACTTGTGAGACAAGTTTATTATTGATTAGTCTCTGTTTTGGTATACTAGACGTATAACAGTTTATAGATTCAAAGTCAGAGTTAGAGGTTCTAGAAGAGGAAAGGGAAATACCAAGATAGGAATAGTCAAGAGGCATTTTAGTGAGAATAGATAAGGGTATCAGATTGAATTTATCCTCAGCTGAAATTCCATCAATTAAATCTAAGATTTTTGAACATTTATTGATAAGCCAGATCAAGCTTTGAACTCAGCTAAAGTATCCATAATACATAGAATGTTAGCATATGTTGGTTTGTAAAGCACACCAGATCATCAGTAAGTAATAGGTGGGTAATTTGTGGCTGCCTGCACATGGAGTGTAACTCAAGAGGATTAAGTTCTACCTTTTCAAAGAGAAGAGAGTTAGGGTTTCCATGACAAGCACAAAAAGAAAAGCCAAAATGGGATCTCTATGTCTAACATCATGTTTACTTTTGAAGTAGCCAAATGAAGCACCATTCCTGCATATTGACAATTCTAGAGTTGAAAGGCATGAGTAAATCCATGCAACGAAGCATGAGGAATATACATTCTAGATAGCACAGCCGCAATAGCTCCCTATGAGATAGTGTCAAAATCTTTTTGTATATCTAGATTTAGCAAGAACCTAGGAGAAATAGATTGTCTCTTGTAGCTTTTAATCAACTCCTGAGTGACTAGAGTATTATCACTAATGGACCTTTGAGGAATATAGGATGCATGATTAAGGGAAACAAGGAAATTTATGATAGTATGAAGACGAATAGCATGAATTTTGAATGTACATTTATAGAAGACATGCACATGAAATAAGCCTAAAATCCTTCACAGATGAAGGGCTCTCACTCTTAGGAATGAAAGTAATATTAGTAGAATCAATGCTCGGGGTGACAGAGTTAGCAAAGAGATATTGAACAGTAAGACCCGAAGTCTAGCTCAATGACATCCCACGCCTTGTGATAGAAAAAGCATAAGCCATCTGACCCTCGCGGGCTATCTACATTGAGAGAGAATAAAGAAATATTAACTTCATTAGCGGTAACTTGGGATATCATACAGTTGAATGGACAAAAAGAGGATTACCAGGGTCATATTGAACTGCTTAAAGAGATTATGCACATGAGGGGTAGGAGGGGAGAAGAGAGAATGAAAGTAGTAACGAAAAGCTTCATTGATATTTTCTTGATTGGTCTAGACAATGTCATTCATGTCAACAATGGAGTGCACATTTGGGAAGCTTGCTTATTTTTATTGGAGTGATAATAGGAAGTGTTCCTATCCCCACATGATTCATATTTCTCCCTGTTCAATTGATGAAGTATGGCAGCCTTAGAGTTCAAAGAATTACCGAGCTTGTCATAGAGAGAATGCTCTTGTTCATCAAGGGATGTATTAAGAGTATCCTTGGAGAGAAGGTGTTGCACTTGCACAAGCTCATTCCTTATTTAGATGAAACTTTATCACCCCTACCATAAATCTCAGCATCCCACTTCCTCATAGAAATCTACAAAAGCATAAATTTATTTTAGAGCTTAATCGTTGGTTTGCCATAAATAGTAGTGTTCCATGCCTGTAAAACAGTGTTAGTGAATTAAATATGAGTACACCAGTGGTTAAAAAAAATAAAACAAGATGCAACAGCTATAGCCCTTTCACCCTAACTCAGAAGAAGAGAGGAGTGGTCAGAGAGGGTAGAAGGAAGGATGTAGCAATAAAGGTTGGGACATAGGTTTAAGTGTGTGCGTTGATAAAGCAGTGATCAAGCTTAGAGAGGATGTAAAGACCAGATCTAGATTTATTGCTCCGTATGAAGTATGGTCCAACATAACTGATAGGGAGGAGGTTAGATTTAAACAAAGCTGGGTTCAAAGGAGAGAGAACCTTAGCGTAAGAGACTTTCCTCCTAACCATTGGTTAGAGAGATACATTGCATTAAAATCCCCCACACAGATCCCAACGGATTGAGTTGAGATCTGATGGTGATTCGAAAGGAATTTCGGTCTTTGATTAAGATGATTATGAGCATACACTATGGATAGAAAGAAATTGGTGTTACAGGACAGGTGGTAGCATAGGAAGTGAATGAATTGGACAAAAGATCTAACTTTTTTGGAATGAGTAAATTGTGGGTGTAACGACTTGCATTTCCCACCATTGAAAGTCGACATCGAATACATCCATGGTATCAAATGTAGAACATCCAATCGTCAGAAGTAGATTGTTAAAATAAAATGAAAAGAGAATAGGGAAATTAGAATCTCACAGCGGGATCGACAACATATAATAAAGAAAAGACAGTAAAAACTATAACTCCAAAATACAGAGTACATCAAAGTTAAAAATAAACCTTATTAGCTGGATAGTTATAAAATCCTGACTGTACAATTGCTGATAGGTATATATAATACGGTGGAAAGTGAAATACTACGATAGGTGAACATCAAGCTCTGCTCCATGAGCTCCATGCCACACCAACGACAATTGAAAAAATACTCGGTCTGACCCAAGCATTGTGATAAAATAACACCCGAACCAGTCTAGAAAACCAGCATGTGAAAATTCAAGTAATAAGGCCAACATTTAATAATTCTATAAGACCATGCAACTAAATGCGAAACGGTTTTTTACCTCATAAGAACAAAATCCATATATTAAGAAAGGAGAAACAATCAGAACAACAATCCAAACAAGAAAGGATGTACATAGATAACAACAAAAATCCAAACTTATAGAGTTGAAAAATAAAATCAGACATCAAGAAGTACTTCAGACACTTCTCGATGCACGAAATGCAATTCAAAGGTCTAAATTAAATAAGGAATGATAAAATTTTCAACAAATGACTAGGAGGGTGCATGGCCTCTACTGATAGTATACCTCTAGAAATATACCTAAGAGCTACGATGACTCTCGGGCAATACTAAACAGGACCCCGCCGACGGTTACCGAGAATCTGACTATTTCACATCTTCGAATGCATACTACCGAATCCAATCTAGAATTGATATGAAGATACCTTAATGGGTAAAAATCCCACATAGCTTGGCTTTCGCTCGCGCTTTGGTTTAGTCATTTTCGGCAAAGGATAGCAACACTCAAATAAGCAATAAATAATCATGAATTGACGAAACGCAAAATATGAAAAAACCAATTCCATGGTTCGAGATAGAAACAAGGAAAATGAATTTATCCAATATAACTAGAAGGGTGCTTCCCCTTCAAAAATGCATATCTTTAGATAAAATATACTTAAGAGCACACACATCACTCTCGGGAACTTCCAAGCTGGACCTTGTTAAATCCACATGTATCCAAATATACTCACATCAATGCATGCATGCTATCAAATTCTCTAGATGAATGTGAATATATACTAATGGGTGCGACCCACATGGCTAGGCTCCATACTCGTGCTTTGGTTTTAGTTTTTCCAATGTTAGAAATCAATGCTCAAAATGAGCGACAAATCATCTTAGAATGACGAGCACAGCGATGACAAGGAGAGTGCGCCATCCTTTTATCCATGCTTTAATTTTATTCATTTTCAACAAATGATATCAAAGCTTAAAAAGAGTAACACTCGTCTTAGAGTGATGAATTACAAAGAAAATAGCAGAGTCGAAATTGATAATCGATAAATCGACTGTCGGGGATAACAAAGTGATTTGTGTATGGGAATTAAATCGTATACGCTTACCACTAATAAATAAATAACTTTTAAAACATTTGATCCACACTTGGGTTTGATTTTTAGATTTCAAATATTATAAAACAATTTTAAAATACTCTTTGAAATATTCTTTTCAGAGGGCAAATTATAATACTAAGTGTATTAATGGTCAAAAATAAATGTCGTTAAACATTGTTTACTGTACATCTAAAACAACTTAAAATTAGCTTTATTTTTAAAATAAAAATCTAATAAAAGATTTTTCTCACTTATAAACCAGCATTTATAATTTAAAACGACACTTATTGTCCTAAAGGATAATAAATCAATTTAAATACCTTAAATTTAAACAATGTTAATTTGTCCCAAAGTATAATTTATATACAACTTTGTAATCTTTTTAATAAACTAATCAATTGTCTTTAAATACTTTTTCAAATTAACTCGTTAACTTTAAATAATTTTTAAATCAATTAAGTTACTTTAAAACACATTTATTAAATCAGTTGACTTATTTTAAACTCTTTTATTAAATTAGTTAATTAACTTCTAAAAACAACACTAATTAAAATCATTAATTAAATCCAAATTTCATTAACTAAATGGATTAATTACATTTAAACATTATTAAATAAAATTAGTAATTAAATCCAAATGTCATTAATTAAAAATGATTTGTTAGATTCAATCATCATTAATTAAAATGGTTAACTAAATTTAAAACATCATTAATTAAAACGATTGATTGATTTCAAATATCATTAATCAAAATGATTAATGAATTTTAAACATCCTTTTTATGAAAATACAAGCTCAAATTCTACACAAAAAGGTTTAGGGAGATGATATTCAATAAGTGACAATATAGTAAAAAATTGCTATAACGACACTTAAATAATTCAAATAGATGGTCATAAATTATTTTAACCAAACATCAATATAAGCAATAAAAGAATATAAATGAGATATAGTTAACAGTAGATAAATATTTGTAAGATACTCCTTTTGGGTGTCTCTACAAATGTCATTGGTAAATCATACATATGTATGTGTATTTTTCAAAGTGTTCCGTAGCGACCTATTCGCTACGATAACACTCCGACTTCTTCTTTTCGTCTCCTACAATAAAATGGTTATCCGCTACTAGGTGAGAATAAATAATAATATATATATAGTCATATGAATTTCCAAAATGGTGACTTTAACTCAATGAATTCAAATTGACGCTTTCACATTTTGGTTAGGCCAAAAATCAAATGGTGTTCGATTAGAGACCAAAATTCCACTTGCTCTAAATTTGACCAAACCAATTCCATCGTGTAGGTTACGTTCCTACGACTCCAAGCCACTGACGACGTCCAAATCTGACCTCATATAAGCAAGATATTAATTTTTATAAGGTATTGATTCAACTAACCAATTAATGAACACTAATGTCAATCATTAAACTAATTACCAAATCTAAATACATCATCCCCAAAATAAAATCAAACCCAGTACATGATACATTTGACATGCCAAACAGGCGACCTTCCTCCTCCTCTAGTTTGAGCTAGGACCTTGGAATGACGCTTCGCTAACTCCCACAACCTCCTCTTGGCGCGAGCTCCGCAATGAACCCAATGATATGTAGTTTGGTCCCCTATCTTCAATCACGACCTATAGCTAGTCGATCTACAGTGGCAAACGACACTCCCTCCTAGGACGATCGAAGGTGTCAAAACTCGGTGGTAAGAGACCCTTCGACAAGAGCAACTCAAATCCACAATCGCCTCTTGTAAATTACTGTTAGGCCCCAGGTTCAACAGATTCGAATGCAAGATGATGCGCAAGGAAGAAGAAACAAAATGGAAAGCAGATTGCATTTAATTAGTGAAAGTGGCATTTTGTCGAACACAAGAGTGCAGATTGCTTCTACGGCTACCAGTGGCGATTCAGGAGGAGTGCAGTCTGACTTCAACCACCATGTGGACCTGCATGACCCCAGTGAGATAGTCGACCCTTCAGTCAAACCCAGTAGCAAGTAGATGGTGTGTGCACGTGCACATATGCACGTGTACATAGCTTGGTTAAGTCCTGTTCAAATGGCAGTGGTTGTAACTGATTATTTGCTCTATTCAACGTTTGATTAAGTCATGTAATGAGCTGTATTCAGGTCTGAAGTGTATATAAGTGAGCTATGAGAATCAGTTGTAAGATATAGATGGGGAGTTAATAAAAGAATTATTCATTTCCATTTGCAAAACTCTGTCAGTACATTTTATTTTCTCTTTGTCATTCCAGCCTTCAAGAATCCAAGTTCTCAACCACCCATTGTCATTAGCTTTTTTACTGATCATCATGGTCAATACAAGGCACAGAAAAGATGGCCATAACAATTTGGTATCAGAGCCAGCAAGGCCAGGAGATCCACCAGAATTAACCGATGATGATAACCAAACTGATCAAGATGATGAAATTATGGAAAAGAGCAGACAAGAGAAAATCAGTTTAAAAAATTCCTTGGCCATCAGAGAGTTGCAAGAAACTTCCATGACTCTTCAAGAAACCACTCAAAACATAAATGTCAAGATCGACAGTATCAGCGAAGCACTCACTGCTGTAACCAGAGACTTGAAAGAGCTCAGAAATATGAGGGAAATTGATAGTAGAAGAGGAGAAACCAGCAGTCAAACACCATCACGAATCACACCAGCAACAGTACCCCCATATATCCCACCACCCCAGAGATATCATCAGAGACTGAATCAAGAGACTGCTGCACCAGAAATATTCAATCAAGAATTCAACTCTTCACTCAGAAATTCGAAAACACTCATAGCGATGCGGTAACAAGAAACAACACACCTCGGCTTTTACAAAACACAGTCATCAAATTAGAATTCCCTACCTATGATGGTGACAGTGGAGTGATAGAATGGCTTAGTCAAGTTGAAAAACTTTTTGTTTATCATAATACTCCAGAGAATGAGTGGGTGCCAACGTGTTCCTTCCATCTCAAGGGGGAAGCCCATCTCTGGTTTGGTTGGTTGATCAAGAAAGTCAAGAATTATGACCAATGGGTAATTTTTAAAGAAGAACTGTTAACAAGATTCGCACCGTAAGAGTTACAAAGACCATACGGAGCCATCTCTAACCTCAAACAGACCACAACCGTCAGGAAATACCTTAAGACTTTTGAGCAGTTGCAAGGATTATGTGAAGCACTTCCTGACCAATTCTTGTTGGAGAAATTCATTGATGGGTTAAAAGAGGAAATTAGGTATGATGTACTGTCACTCAACCCTATTGATTTTAAGGAAGCAGTTAGTCTAGCAAAGGTGTTTGAATGCAAACGGAATTGCAAGAAAAAGAATAAAGTTAATAAACCAACCAAAAATCTCAATCAGAGTGGTTATTCTAAACCCACAGCTGTGACCAAACCAAATGTGGAGTATCCATCTAGAGTCAAGGGCCTTACACCCCAAGAAATTGTTGAAAGAAGAAGGAAGAATCTCTGCTTTGGTTGTAATGAGAAGTGGCACCAGGGGCACATATGCAAGAATAAACAAGTTTACATTATGGAAGGAGTAATGTCATTGCAAGACTCTGATATCTGTCAAGAAATGGAAGAAGATAATAGGCCACAAGGAGAGACTGATTCACAGGCAGAATTGTATACAGGCAGTGATAAAAGTGAAGAGACTTATGCTATTACCATCAATGCAATGTGCAGTATACCAACTCTATATACCATCAGGGTACAAGGCTATGTTAATGGGCATCCTATCACTGTTCTTATTGATTCAGGATCCACTCACAGTTTCATTAATTCAGATATAGCCAGCAAATTTGGTTTACCTGTTCAAGAGACTCAAACTTATGTGGTTCAGGTAGCTAATGGTGATAGAATACAAGGCAATGGGGTATGCAAAGGGGTAACTTTTAAATGCCAAGGGTGTCAGATGGCCATTGATTTGTTATTGATACCATTAGAGGGATGTCAGTTAGTACTTGGTGCACAATGGATGAAGGAAGTTGGGGAAGTATCATTTAACTTTGCTAAACTCCAGCTAAAGTTCCAGTATCATGGCAAAGAGCATATCTGGCAAGGAATTATAGACAATAATAGGTTGGTGGATGAAAAAAGCATTGTAAAAGAAAGTGCTAAAGGTCAATTATCATTATTGCTTTGTTCAAAGGAAATTCAAGTGGGGGCACCCATCAATAATCAAGTCATACCTCCTGAAATATATCAAATTCTTACACAATATCCCTCAGTCATTGCCTCTGCAACCACCTTACCTCCATCCAAAAAATATGATCATAAAATCCCTCTTATTCCTGAATCCAAGCCTGTCTGTTTGAGACCGTATAGGCATTCATATCACATCAAGAATGAATTAGAAAAACTCATCAAAGAAATGCTAGAATCAGGTATCATACAGCCAAGCACTAGTGAGTACTCATCATAGTGGTCATGGTAAGGAAAAAAGATGGATCATGGAGGATGTGTGTGGATTACCGAACACTCAATCAACAGACACTCAAAGATAAATTTCCTATACCTCTTATTGATGATTTATTAGATGAATTATATGGCTCAAAATTCTTTACTAAACTTGATTTGAAATCTGGGTACCATCAAGCAAGAATGCACCCTAAAGACATTCATAAAACTGCTTTTAGGACTCATGAAGGGCATTACGAATTTCTAGTCATGCCTTTTGGGCTTTGCAATGCCCCTTCAACTTTTCAAGCATTGATGAATGATATGTTTAAACCCTACTTAAGAAAATTTTTCTTAGTATTTTTTGATGACATTCTAATCTATAGCCAGACTTGGTCTGAGCACATACACCATATTAAGTTGACGTTGCAGGTATTAAAGGACAATCAGATGGTAATTAAGCTATCCAAGTGTTCATTTGCTAAGGGGCAGGTTGCTTATTTTGGGCATATCATCTCAGAAAAGGGGATTGCAGTAGGCCTAGAAAAAATTAAGGCAATAAGAGACTGGCCACAGCCAAATAATATTAAGGAATTGAGAGGATTCCTTGGTCTTACTGGGTATTATAGAAAGTTTATCAAACACTATGGGCTGATAGCCAAACCTTTAACCAATCTACTGAAGAAAAACGCATTTTTCTAGAATGAAACTGCAACTGAAGCTTTTGTGCAGCTCAAACATCATCTAATGAACCCACCCGTATTATGCATGCCAGACTTCAACAAGGAATTTGTTATTGAGTGTGACGCCAGTGGAGTGGGAATTGGAGCTGTGCTTACTCAAAATGGAAGACCTATTGCTTACCTGAGTCAAGCATTGAATGGAAAAAATCTGTTATTGTCCATCTACGAGAAAGAATTGTTAGCACTATTGCTTGCTACAAAGAAATGGACACAGTATCTTATGGGAAGGAAATTCATTATCAAGACTGATCACCAAAGCTTTAGACACTTGCTTTCACAAAGACTCTCAACGGGAATACAAGGAAAATGGTTGGCAAAACTGCATGGGTTTGACTACAAGGTTGAGTATAGGAAGGGGAAGGAAAATACTGTGGCTGATGCACTTTCTAGATTGCCAGAGGAGCATGAAGTTCAAATGATACAGTGTAAAGCAGTGGCCACACTAGAGGGAAGCTGGATACAAGAACTTAAAAATTACATGGGGCAATCAACATATATTAAGGAATTAAAGAAAAAACTGGAGGAAGGCAAGCTTGAATCATCAAAATACACAGTGGTAGATAATTTGTTGTATTATAAGAGGAGAATAATGTTGGATCCAAGTTGCAGAGAAATAATACAAACTATACGACACGAATATCATTCTTCTCCATTGGGTGGTCATGCTGGTATCAAAAAGACAAGACACAAGCTAAAGCAATCATTTTACTGGAAGGGAATGAGATCAGATATTGAAGAGTATATAAGAGAGTGCGATGTTTGCCAAAGGAACAAACATGAAAACATATTAATCCCCGGCCTGCTGCAGCCATTGCCTGTGCCGGACAAAATATGGAGGGACATTTCTATGGATTTTATAATAGGGTTACCAAAAAGTTACAGGTACACATCTATATACATAGTGGTGGATCGACTCTCTAAGTATTCACACTTTTTTCCCCTACAACAACATTACACAGCTAAGGAAGTTGCAAAAATATTTTTCGACGGGGTGTTTAAATTACATGGCATGCCGCATAGCATTGTTAGTGATAGAGACTGCATATTCACTAGCAATTTTTGGCAAGAGCTGATGAGACTGCAAGGATGTACCCTAAAAATGAGTTCAGCCTACCACCCCCAGTCAGATGGCCAAACTGAGGCTGTCAACAAGACTTTGGAAGGATATTTACGCTGTTTTGTTTGTCACAAGCCACAAGAATGGTCAAAATGGCTCACCATGGCCGAATACTGGTATAATACTAGTTGGCAAAGCTCCATCAATACCACACCCTACCAGGCAGTCTATGGAATACCACCACCTTCCTTGATATCTTATGTGCCAAGAACTGCAAGGGTGCCGCAAGTAGAGCAGGAGTTATACTCTAGGGATATTGTGATACAATTATTAAAGGATAGTCTAAGACACACACAAGAGAGAATGAAGAAGCACAGTGATGCTCGGAGGACCGAAAGACAGTATAGTGAAGGAGATTGGGTGTATCTAAAGCTGCAGCCATACAGACAAATCACTGTGAGTAAGTTGAAGACCACCAAATTATCTCCCAAGTACTATGGGCCATACAAGATTATTCAGAAAATTGGAGAGGTAGCCTACAAATTAGAACTACCCTCTGGAGCACGCATACACCCAGTATTCCACATTTCACAGCTTAAAAGAAGGGTAGGCAGTAAGGTTATTCTTCAGCAAGATAATCCTACATTTTTGGAAGAGATTGTTGATGAGCCAGAGACCATTTTGGATAGGAGGATATTTCCAAGGAACAATAAGGCCATTACACAAGTACTAGTTAAATGGAGACAAAGAACACAAGATGAATCTACTTGGGAAGACTATTGGGACTTGGTGAAGAGGTTTCCCACTTTTGACCTTGAGACAAGGTCAAATTTGAAGGGGAAGGGAGTGTTTGGCCCCAAGTTCAACAGATTCGAATGCAAGATGATGCGCAAGGAAGAAGAAACAAAATGGAAAGCAGATTGCATTTAATTAGTGAAAGTGGCATTTTGTCGAACACAAGAGTGCAGATTGCTTCTACGGCTACCAGTGGCGATTCAGGTGGAGTGCAGTTTGACTTCAACCACCATGTGGACCTGCTTGACCCCAGTGAGATAGCCGACCCTTCAGTCAAACCCAGTAGCAAGTAGATGGTGTGTGCACGTGCACATATGCACGTGTACATAGCTTGGTTAAGTCCTGTTCAAATGGCAGTGGTTGTAACTGATTATTTGATCTATTCAACGTTTGATTAAGTCATGTAATGAGCTGTATTCAGGTCTGAAGTGTATATAAGTGAGCTATGAGAATCAGTTGTAAGATATAGATGGGGAGTTAATAAAAGAATTATTCATTTCCATTTGCATAACTCTGTCAGTACATTTTATTTTCTCTCTGTCATTCCAGCCTTCAAGAATCCAAGTTCTCAACCACCCATTGTCCTTAGCTTTTTTACTGATCATCATGGTCAATACAAGGCACAGAAAAGATGGGCATAACAATTACACCTACATCAGACTAAAACCCCAATCCTAGTACCGCAGCTACTACGACGTACCTCTAAACTCACCACTACATGCTACCATGAACCACCTACAGGTAGATCTAGGCAAAACCGACTCAAAAAAACCAATTTCATAATTTTTTTAGTTCACTATATAATTTGATTTTGATTTTTTTAACAGTAACGACCATTTTGTGTTTTGCTGGTTTGCAAATTGGGAGAGAGAGGAAATGAGAGTGTTTTTATTCTTTTGGCAAGTATTTACTTTGCTTTTTAGTTTTAAAATCAATCAACTTTAGTACTTTACCTCCTACCCACTGTATCCAATGTTCTCTAAGTAATCCAAGTTTTCAAGCGACCTTTCAAATCAAAATCAAGTCATCGTTAATGTTTTTAAGTAAAACTGAATTTGATTTGATAATTGAAAAGTGTTTGAAAAGTAATATCCATGGTACTCCACTGCTCAATATTCCATTCGCATAGGACTGTGAACAATAGAAATGAAAATATGATCGTGCACTAAAAGTAACATGATCTCAAAATAGAAACAAAATATACTGGTTATTTCATTCTGTGGAATCCCAAAGATTAGAACATTTGCTGAAAAATTGTCAAACGTTTGTGCACCTGCACCGGTCTTGCTTCGTCAGCTCGTTCTTCTTGTTTTCGTTTGGCCTGCCTTTCTTGTTTGGACTCTACCTCACCAAGTTTGATAACAATCTAAATATTTTTCAAATTAAAAATTATGAAAAAATCTTATAAATTAAATTAAAAATACATTATTAAAAATAAAATTATTTTACGAACAATTGATTTTCTGGTTATTTATTTGAACGATTTATTATTGTAAATAAATTTACAGAATGAATTTCCTATTATTTTTTATTAACTAAAAAGAGTCAAATAAAGTTATTGAGTTCCCAAATCCAATTATTTTAAATATTTAAAATTAATTAAACATTTGAACTTCAATGATCAAAATTTTAGGTTATTGCATTCTCCCCCCGTAAAGAATTCCGTCCCCGAAATTCCAAATAAAGAATATGTCTCCATACCCTTAAGTTTTAATTAAAATGAGTTATTAAACTTATTAGTTAAATCCCAATATTTTACGGAAAATTTCGATAGTATCTCATTTGTGCGGCTCGTTTGGAACAACTACAAATTGCCCTTGTGGGCCCAAACAAACCAAACGAAACAAAAGTCAAGCGCATCCCATATGTAGGGCATAAAATCATCAACCAAATTCAATTTCTAGATCTACTACAACCTTTTGGCGTTTAGAATTTTGCAAGCAACTATCTTTCATGATGCAAATGCAGGTTTGCAAGTATCAAATAGCAATCTGCTGCTTACTTATACTTACACAATCCAAAATAGAGCCAAGTTGATGAAAGAGCAATATGATGCAACTAAAAATATCGAGGCAACTCTATATTAAAAAATTAGCATGATATAAATCTATACGAAACTTTAATGAATAAGCCACATGCAAACAAAAGCAACATATCAACCATAAGCAATAAAACAAAAAGGATGTCCTATAATAAATTTATATGCATCCAATTAATTCAAAAGATAAATTTAGAACTTATTTCCCAAAATTTTATATTTAATATATTTTCAAATTTCTCCAAAGAAAAATAAATCAAAATTATTTATCACAAGAAGGGGCTTCTCTTACTGACGCATCGTATGACTCTAGAATCAAACGTCGTGGAGCACCAAGTGGTATTCTAGTTCCTCCCAAACAACAACTACAGAAAAAATATACCCGGTGAGCCTTCCAAATAAAAAACTCCCTTTTTTCCCAACTTTAGCAATAACCCAAAATATTTGAGAAATCGCTTCAATCAATATATTTTTTCAAATATATTGAAATAATAATACTTTCTCAAAGTTTTCAAAATATTATTATAATCATTTCTTTCACCAATCCTTTTGAAATTACCTTTTCCAAAAGTACCAAAATTTAAGTCCTAACATAATTTTTTTTCATAAACCATAGTCTATAAAATCACAAAATCAATCAAATCAAATTCCATAAAGGAATAAACTAATACTTAACACCATTTAAAATGTTAAGTGACTTAACAAATAAGATTTAAAATGTTTGCTAGGTTTAAAATTTTCTAAAGTCACCCAACAAGTATATAGACATTCTTAAGCCCGTATAACTTTCATAAATCATTTGTATGCTATATTTGATCTGATCACTTGCTCGGATACATAGACTCCTACTTCCAAACTAGTATCTCTCACTCGACCTCCTTTATTGTCGACCTTGATCAGTTTCCTCGATTAGAAACTCTATTCTTCTTGAATAGCCATAAACTACGGTAGAAAACTCCAGTATCATATTGAGAATCTAATTCAAGCATTCATCAGTGAGAATCAAGTGAGAGATCCTTTTTCAGACTGGTGTGAATTACTCCGAAGCTATGTATTCAAACCCAAGATTGAGAACCGTGTGAACAGAATGATCTACTTATAACTTACGTACTTAATTCAATTGATTTCTTAATTATACCAATCTCTTTCTAAATCCTTTTCATTCTTATTAATAGTATTTCATCAATACTAAAATTATTTATGAATTATTTCATAAATTTCCACTTAAGTTTATGAACATTTTATAAAGTCACGTCTTTATAAAACGTTAGATCAAATCTTATTCCACTCTTATTTACTTGTATAATACTCCTCTATATCCTAACGATATATACAAAATATCAATTTTATTTTATTTAGTTGTTATTTACCTTTGTACTTTTTAATTTTCTTAAAATTTAAATTTGCAGGCCCTATAGCACCAAACAGTTTTCACAACTTATGATTAACAAAAGCTACAGTTAAAAAAAAATTTTAACCAAAATCTGTCTATATAATTTAACCCATCCAATACTTGACTTAAATTATCCTTTTTCTATCCGAGATTTTGAATTTTTATTTATTAAATCATTATTCGAAATAACTTTTATTTTAAACCAGATTCTTTTAAGGAAACTTTGGACTAATTACCCGATTTTTATTTCAAAACTCATTTTTTAAAACATTTCACAAATATTTCTATATGAAATAACTTCAACGATTTCTTTATTAAAACTCACTTTGGATTCGTTTGGATTTGAACTCATTTCGATCGCATAATGATAAGAGAATAATTTACCCAGTACTTCACAATGTTTGCCTAAGCAACATCCGATCGTCGTTTAGAAGATTATCACAAAACTAATCGAGATGTTTTTCCCCCAATTATCCTAAAGAAATTGCATTCCATTTAAAATTTTCACTTCCAAAATATTTAAATTAAAAATACTTCCAAGTAATATTTTTCTCCAAATATTTTTGAAATTATTTTTATGCAACTCTGGATTTAAATTCAAAAACCATTTTAAAACACATTTTATAAATCAAATTTATATAAAATTGTCTTTGTACAAAACCATTTCATATTATAATAATTCTCCTTTATTATAATAAAATTTTCTCATATATTTATTCTTTAAATGTCCTATCAGTTTTACTTTTACTCAACTTATAAAAAGATGAATTTTAACTTAACTTTTTCTCCGAATACCTTATAGTAAAATTTGAAACTTAATTCACGAGGGATCTGTTTAAATATACTACAATTATCAAGTAATAAAAGCTTATAAATAGGTCGAGCGTAAATTAACAAGCAACAGTCAATGCTCTTAAACTATCTGAGCATAACAAATCAAACAGTTATGATAACAAATAAATACTACCACATTCGAGCAAACCATTACACTCTATAACTATATATTTGAAATTATCCTTTTTATATATAAAAATATAAACTAAGGTAAAGTATTTCATTTATCAATTTCCAAAAGTCAATATCAGGTATGTTTGTTATGCTCAAGTGTTTAGAAATCCCTACCGACACCTGGCGCCCCACGTCTCGATCTGAATTCATAAACAACTCAGTAGACCAACTAACATAATAGGTTTTTATAACATTAAAAAATACACTCTTGTATATATATAATACTCTCGAATTTATTCTAAGGTGTCGCTCACCTTATCTCTAATGAGTCATACCCTATCAAACCCAAGGTTCTAACTTAACCTTTAGCTCTGATACCAGCAGTAATGTCCCAACTTTGCAACCATCAAAGTCGGCACTGAATACATCTACTGTATTCAAATGCTGAACATCCAATCACCGAAAAGGCAGATTGTTAGGGTAAAATAAAAAGAAAAGAACAAAGAACAAAGAAATCAGAATCTTGTAACGGAATCAATAACATATAATATAACAAAGACGGTAAAAAATGTCACTCTATACAGAGTACATCAGAGTTAAAAATAAACCTCAGTTGGATAGTTATAAAATCCTGACCTTACAATTGCTGATAGGCATATATAATACAACGTAACGTGAAATATTAGACGAGTGAACATCTTGCTATATTCCATGAGCTTCAAGTCCCACCAACGACAACCTAGAAAAATAATCAGCCTGACCTAAGCATTATAATAAAATAACACCCGATCAATGTGGAAAACTTGTGTGGCAAATCTGAAGTTATATGGCTAACATTTAATAATTCTAAAAAACCATGCTATTAAACATGGAACGATATTATACATCATAAGAACAACATGCATATATTAAGAAATGAGAAACAATCATAACAACAATCCAAACAAGAAAGGATGTACATAGATAATAATAAAATCTAAACATACAGAATGAACAAATATAATTAGACGTCGAGAAGAGGTTCAAACACTTCTTGATGAAATTTACGGAACATAATTTAAATATTTTAATTAAATAAGGAAATGGAAAATTTTCAACAAATAACCACGAGGGTGCGCCCCTTACCGAAACTATACCTCTAGAAATATACCTAAGAGCTATGATAGCTCTCGAACAATTCCAAACCGGATCCCATCAATGATTACCGAGAATCTGAGTATTTAACATCTCCAAACGCATACTACTAAATCCAATCTAGAGTAGATTTGAAGATACCATAATGGAAAAAATCGCACATAGCTTGCCTCTACTCGCACTTTGGTTTTAATATTTTCCGACAAAAGGAAGCAGCATTCAAATAAGCAACAAATCCTCATGAATTGACGAAACATAGAAGATGAATAGTTCAATTCCTAGGTTCGAGATAGAAACAAAGAAAATGAATTTATCCAAAATAACCAAGAAGGTGCTCCTCTATTCAACAAAATATACCTCTAGATAGAATAAACTTGAAAGCACGTGCATCACTCTCGGGAACTTCCAAGCTAAACCCCATTAAATCCACAGGCATCCGAATATACTCACATCAACGCATGCATGCTATCGACTTCTCTAGATGAATGTGAATATATCCAATTGTGTGCGACCTACATGGCAAGGCTCCCACTTGCGCTTTGGTTTTAGGTTTTTCAGTGTTGGATACCAATGCTCAAAATGAGCGACAAATCGTCTTAGAATGATGAAGAACACAAATAACTAGGAGGATGCACCCTTCTTTTATCCGTGCTTTGTTTTAGTTGCTTTCAACAAAGTATATCAAAGCTCAAAAAGAGCAACATGTCGTCTTAGAGCGAAGAATTGCAAAGAAGATAGCAGAAACGAAATCGATAATCGATAAATCGACTGTCGGGAATAATAAAGTGATTTGAGCATGAGAATTAAATCACGTACACTTACCACTAATAAATGATCTAACTTTTAAAACACTAATCCATACTTGGGCTTGATTTTCAAATAATATAAAATATTTTTAAAATACTCTTTGAAATATTCTTTTAAGAGGGTAAATTATAATATTAAGTGTATTAAAATAGGGGATAAAAATAAATTCATTAAACATTATTTATTGTAAACCCAAAAATTTACACTTAGCTTTATTTTTAAACAATTTCATTAAAAGAAATTTCTCACTTATAAACCAGCACTTACAAATTTAAAACAACACTTATTATCCCAAAGGTTAATAAATCAATTTAAATATCTTTATAAGTTTAAAAAAATGTAAATTTGTCCTAAAGGATATTTAAATATGACTTTGTAATCTATTTAAAAAATTAACTAATTGTCTTTAAACACTTTTATTAATGTAACAAACAAACATTGAAATATTTTTATTAAATCAATCAACTTTAAAACACTTATTAAATCAGTTGATTTACTTTAAACTCTTTTGTTAAATTAGTTAATTATCTTTTAAAGACACCATTAATTAAAATTATTAGTTAAATCCAAATATCATTAACTAAGTGGATTAATTACATTCAAACATTATTAATTAAAATTAGTAATTAAATCCAAATATCATTAATTAACAATGATTTATTAGATTCGATCATCATTAAAAAAAAATTGAAAAAGGTCAAACACTTTATTGATAATGATAAAACAATACAAACATTATGTACACAAGTAACCAAATTGACATGTATACGGCCCAAACACCATCAACCAAAGCCCTAAACATTCTGCTAAAAATTTGCAAAGCTCCTCTTCTCATGGCGGCTCGTTTTCTCTACCACGCATGTCTCATTCTCTTTCAACAATAGCGATGGTACTATCGGTGCGTCTGGACATTCTAGAGCTCTCAGCTTCATCATCTTCTCTATCATTCATGTATCTTGAGGATGATACTGTGCGTGGGAAAGTAGGGCTCAGGGGAAAGATAAGGTCAACACGCGAAGGTAAAATTTCCCATTTTTCAAGGATGTCATCAGGATTAATCATGCTATGGTTGAAAAACTTGGATCTATTAATGATTAGGTCACGAACAGTGATTTTTATGGTTTTGCAAACTGCGATTTTGTCTGTCTTGTCATTGTTAAAAATTATAGAGTTTCTGCTCTTCCAAATGAACCAGATAGAGGAGCTTAGCGCAGCTATTATGATATCCTTCTTAATGTTGTTGGCTGCAAAATTATGATTTATGTAGGCAATAGCATCTGAGATAGAAGTATCAAAATTTCTCTGTGTTATAGGGTCACCCATCATAATTCTGATCCAACACCATACATGCTTAGAAAAGGAACAGTTGAAAAATAAATGATTGCAAGTTTTCTCTTCTTTTTTGCACAAAACACAAATAGTATCTTCAGTCACTCCTTGTCTTTTTAATTTATCCTTTGTAGGTAGAAAACTGAAGATGGCTCTGTATAGACATATATTCATTTTTGGAAGTGATATGTTGTTCCATATGATTTTGTGATCATTGATGTCTTGAAGTTTGATTCTTAGATTATTCCATACATTATGGAAGGAAAAAACACCATTTTTGCTGCTTTTACAGTACCAATAGTCTTCTGTTTTGTCATGATGAATGGGTACTTGCCTTATTACCTCACTTATATTACCAAGGTATGAGATGTTCTCAGGTCTCCAGATATTCCCAGATATAATTTGATTTACCTTGTGATTATGACCTCTAGAGTATGATAAAGTTTCTTGCCCCAGTTTTTCTAATAAAGTTGAGCCATTTATCCATGGTGTAAACCACAAGCTTGTAGATTTACCATCCACGATTCTTCTATGAATTAGTTTTTGTGCATCTCTTCTATGATATAGCATTTTTTTCCAAGTGCATGAGGAATTGTTATTAAAATTAGATTCCCACAGTGTTTCATTGTTGGCATATTTCTCATTTAGCCACTTTGCACTGTATGTTGAATTATTGAGAGTCTCCCAAATTCTTTTTATGCAGAAAGTGGAGTTTATATCAGATAGTTTTTTCAACCCCATTCCACCTTCAGATTTAACACTTGTAACTGTTTCCCATGGGACACTGCTCTTTTTACCCTTTCAGATGAATTGTTTGCATAATTGATTAATTTTTTGGATTGTTAAGCTAGGTAGCATAAAACACTGCATCCAAAAACTGACCATAGGATAAATTACAGCCTTAATCAATTCTATTCTTCTTGGAACTGTGAGAAATTTGCACTCCCAACCTTGCATCTTTTTTAACACTCTGTCAATCAGTTGTTTACAATTTGAGTGTTTGATATATGTCACAGATAGGGGTAACCCAAGATATCTGACAGGTAATTCTCCTTCTTGAATATTTAGAATGTTAAGCACTTGATCCTTGTTATTGCAAAACTTATTGAAAAACACTTGAGTCTTGAGATTATTCATTTCCAAGCTAGTGACTCTTTGTAATTTCTTGAAACAATTCTTAATAGCTTTAGCTCCAATTGCAGTTGCATTAATGAAAATTAATAGGTCATCTGCATAAATTAGATGTGTAATGTTTTTTTTTTGGAACTGGTACTTTATATACAACAAATCATTGGGACAACATATCCCATGTCAAATAAACGTTCGAAAGCAAGTTTCGAACTTGTGACATCCTACACCAAAGCTGAATCAATTAACCACTTGGACAAAGGTGCTTGTCTAGATGTGTAATGTTGGAATTGTTTTTGATAACTGATTCTACTTTTCCTTTAGCAATTTTTGCATCCATCAACAAAGTGAAATATTCCATGCATAGAGTAAAAAGATAAGGGGATAATGGGTCTCCTTGTCTTAATCCGTTGCTGCCAGTAAAATATCCCTTATGATATTCTTCAATAGAAAATGAAAAACTAGGAGTGCATATCATTTCTTGAATAATTTTTACCCATTTAGCTGGAAAGTCCATGCTTCTCATCATGTGTAGAATGAAATATCTGTTAACTGAATCATAGGCTTTTTTAAGATCCACTTTTATGCACATTTTGTTGCTGCCATGCTTGTTAAAGTTTCTGATGTGTTCATGTGCAATTATTATCCCATCTTTTATCTGTCTATTTGGTAAGTAGGCTGTTTGGTTATCAGATATCAATTCTCCAAGTACAAACTTCATTCTGTCACATAACATTTTAGATAGGATTTTATACAACATGGAACAACAGGCTATGGGTCTGAAATCTGAAACAGTTTGAGGGGTTTTAACTTTAGGGATTAAGGAGATAATGGTGTGATTAATTTCTCTCACTATTCTGCCATTATCAAAAGAAGTCTGCATAGCTTCTAAAAGTGGTTTCTTTAATTCATTCCAATGACTTTTGTAGAATTTGGCATTAAAACCATCATAGCCAGGAGATGTATCATTATGCACACTGAAAATGGCTCTTTTTAATTCTTTTTCATCAAATGCAGCATTAAGAAATGTTTTTCCCCATTCATTTAATTTCCTTTTTGAAGTGATGTTGGGAAACTGATTCTCCATGTTGTCTCTATTATATATGTTGGAGAAAAACTTGACAGCTTCTTCCTTCATCTCTTTTTGTGTTTTGACCACATCTCCATTTTATTTTAAAATGTTGTGACAGCTGTTGACAAATTTCCTGGTTGTTTGTTTTGCATAGAAAAATTTAGAACAACTATCATCCCACTTGATCCATTGACATTTTGATTTTTGTTTGTTGTCAATAGCTAACAACTCCATGCTTTTAGCCAGATTCATTTGAGCATCATGCAAGTTTTGTGCATTTAAGGAGTTATGATCTGATTCTAATATTTGCAGAGCAGTGTTGACCTCTTGTTTGCATTTTAATACTTGTGACTGTAAGTCATTTTTTCCATTGCACCATTTTTTGATTTCCTTTTTAATGGCTTTCTGCATATGAATAAGGTTGAATAACTGATTTCCTTCAGGGAAAACAAAACATTTTTCAACTGTTTCTTTGTACCCCTCGCACATAACCCAGTGATTCATGAATTTAAAGGGTTTTGGACCTTCATGTGTTTGAAATCATCATTAATTAAAATGGCTAACTAAGTTTAAAACATCATTAGCTAAGATTATTGACTAAATTCAAACATCATTAATCAAAATGATTAGTGAAATTTAAATATCTATTTTGTGAAGATGCAAGCTCAAGTTCAACACACAAAGTTTAGGAAGATGATATTAAATAGGTGACGATATAGGGAAAAGTCACTATAATGACACTTAAACAATTCAAATAAATGGTTATAAATTATTTTAACTAAACATCAATATAAGCAAAAAAAGAATAAAAATATTATACAGATAACAGCAAATAAATAATGGTGAGAAACCCTTTTGGGTGTTTCTACAAATGTCCCCTATAAATCATACATATGTATATGTATGTTTTGAAGTATTCTGTAGTGATCTATGTCATTCCCTGGAATAAAATGGTTATTTATGCCATTCTCTACTAGGTAGGAATAAATAATAATATATATGTATATGTGTGTGTGTGTATGAATTTTCAGAACGAGAAACCATTCCAAATAATCAATCAAACAACCATATAAATTAACATCCAAGTAGACAATAAATAATGTTTTTTTATCTACTATATAATATTATGATTAACCAAAAAGGTGAGTTTAGCTTATCGACTTCTAGTTGACGCTTTCGCGTTTCGATCGGTCTAAAATCGAACTACATTCTATTTTAACCCAAAATTCCACTTGCTCTAAATTTGACCAAACCAATTCCATCGTAGCTTATGTTCCTACGAGTCCAAGGCCACTGATCACGTCCAAAGCCTACCTCGTATGGGTAAGATATTAATTTTATAAGCTATCAATTCAATTAACCAATTAATTGACACTAATTTCGATCATTAAACTAAATACCAAATCTAAATACATCTTCCCCAACTAAATCAAACCCCTATACACAATACATTGACATGCAAAACATGTGACCTTCCATCTCCCTTAGCTTGAGCTATAGACCTCGGGGCGATGCGCTGCCAGCTCCCATGACCTCCTCTCGGCCCAAGTTCCACAATGAACCCAATGATATGTAGCTCGATCCTCCGTCTTCAATCACGACCTGTAGCTGGTCGAGTTATATGGTGAAGATACATCCTCCTAGGCATGATCAGAGGTGTCGAAATTCGATGGCAAAAGACTCTTCGATAAGAGCAACTCGAATCCACAGGCATATCGTGCAAAATCAACCAATATCGGACTAAAACCCGAATCCTAGCACCACCACGATGTCCTCCTCAACTCATGATCACATGCTACCATTAACCACTCACAAGTAGATATAAGGCAAAATTGACTCAACAAAACTAATTTCATAATTTGTTTAGTTCACCGATTAGTTCGATTTTGATTTTTATACAAGTAACAACCATTTTATGTTTTGCTGGTTTGAAAATTCGGGAGAGAAAGGAAATGAGTGTGTTTTTATTATTTTGGTAAGTATATACTTTGTTTTAAGTTTTATAACAAATCAATCAACTTTACATCCTACCCACTCTACCAATATTCCCAAGCAATCCAAGATTTCAAGCAACCTTTAAAATCAAACTCAAGTTATCATTAATGTTTGTAATTAAAATTTGATTTGATTATTGAAAAGTGTTTGAAAAGTAACATTTACGGTAGTCAACTACTCAATATTCTATTGGCCTATGGATAGTGAACGACAGAAATGAAAATACGATCGTGCATTAAAAAGTGACACGATCCCAAAACAATAATAAAACATATTGGTTATTTCATTCCGTGAAATCTCATAAATGACATCGTCTACTGAAAATCATTAAACGATAGTTTAAATATTTTATAAATTAAATATTATGGAAAAATCTTATAAATTAAATTAAAAATACATTATTAAAAATCAAGTTATTTTTATAAACAATTGATTTTCTTGTTGTTTATTCTAACGGTTTTTATTGTAAATAAATTTACATAATGAATTTACCATTACATGCATTAACTAAAATGAGTCAAATAAAATTATTAAATTCCAAAATCTAGTTATTTTAAATATTTAAAATTGACAAGCACCTTTGTCCAAGTGGTTAATTGATTCGGCTTTGGTGCAGGATGTCACAAGTTCGAAACTTGCTTTCGAACGTTTATTTGACGTGAGATATGTGTTCAAACAACCAGTGATTCATTATAGCTATGCAAGCTTTCAAAGATTCAGAGAGATCGAGTTTGGTTTTCCATAAACACATTAGTTGAATTTTGGACCGAAGAATGTGGTTTTTAATTTTAAGTTGCTTTGAAGGGTTGTAAGCACGTCTGATATTCTAGCATGATGGAAATAAATGGTTAATTAAGTCTGAATCACCATTATTTGAATATTAATCAGTTTCAAATTACCTTTTAACAAAGAAATTAACAGGTCTAAACCTTGTCAACAAATCATTAATTAACTTTGGATACTTTTAAGATTAATTAACTTAAAAATCATTAATTAAAATGATAATTACCTTATTCATTTTTAATTAAATTAATAATAAATCTTGAAAACAATTGTTAATCAAATAATAATCATTGAAACATTTGTTATTAACATTAGCTATTCAACTTATTAAAATCTAATGTTATCTTTAAATTTTTATACCATCTTAAATTGATTCAAATCCATTACTTGTCCATGCTGGAAGGAGACTTAGCGATCTCAATGGTACTTGAATAAGCTACTATTATTTCATAATGACATTCAAGTCGCAACACAAGTATTTACATAAACAATAGATATGTAAATAAAATCCACAATTATCAATTGATAGGTGTCATCATAAATCAACTGACACATACACTCACACACATAATATACAAAGTTGTATTTTTTTATTAGTATATTTTACAGTAAGAAAATAATATGTACATATGTATGTATATGTAAGTATGTATGATTATATATGTGTGTGCATATATAATTATATTTAATTATCTATAGTATTTATAAATATGTGTATTTAAATATGTATATGTGTCTACATGTATATATATATATATGTATATATTTATATATGTATAATTATATCAGTTATGAAAATTAAACAGAGTTAAATAATATAGTATTCCAGATCTAATAAATAGTACATAAAATACCTTATTATAATTTTAAACTATTAAATTATATATATATATATATATATATATATTTGTCTAAAAGTAATAAAATAATGTTAATTATTTATGTGACATATTTTTCGAATTATAAATTTTCATAAACTCAAATATAATGTTATAAAGTATATAAAATTTCTATAATTTTCTAAGTCAAATTTATATATTTTTATTATCTAATTAATATCGGCTACATGGTTAAATAATTTTAAAAAATACTAATATTGGTTTTTAAATTCCAAGATTTTGGCCAACAGATAACATGGTGATGAATAAATTTTATAAAATCTTAAATAAAAGTTGAAAATGTAACCGCCTAAAATTTTAATCATTTGAATTTGAAATATTTAATCAACTTTAAAAACTGGAAAGTTAATTTTACAAGTTAAGTAACTTGAATTTCAGATATAGCTATTTATTTGATAATTAAGTTATTGAATTCAATATTGAGAATGTTTAAATAACTTAACCTTGGATTTATTGCGAATGAAAATGATTTCAAAGTTGATTTAAATCAAATTTAAATAAGAATGAAGATAGTAAACCTTTAATTTAGAACTAAAAGTGATTAATTCAGTTTTTGAAATAATTCGTTTTAATTTAACATATAAAAGTAGCCTTTCGAGACACTTTTCGAAATTTTACGAAACCAACGCCATTGGATCCATAATAGTGTATCATTATATGATAACGAATTTCATGGCGATTGGACGCGTCGTTTGGTCGTACTAACGAGCTAGAAACGCTTGTAAATTAATTTTAGAAATTAATATAATAAGTGGGGTTGAAAACGTATCTTCTACATACGATCGAATTTGGTCTTGAAACAAGTTCCATTATATTTGAAATAGGGGTATAACACATAGAACGCTAGGCGACATGCCACGATTGGAGTTCGATATTTTAAGGTATTGTGAATGAATATTTTTTTAAATTAAATAATATATTGTACCCATTATTAGCCTATACCTTCAGCACCATAGCAGACCATATCTACTCACGTTGCTGCTATACTTCCTCAGCTGTCAAACATGCACACACCCTCTCTCGTTCAAATGGTTCTCACGTAAGGAAAAAAAAGCTAAGTAAACTTTTTCTTTAAAAATTCAAATCAATTTGAATTAAAATAAAAAATGAAAAGGAAATGGCATTGCATTTAGACTTCCTAGATCTACATTCTGATAACCAAACGGAGGGGTATAGCTGACGTGTGTGGTTTGATGTTATTCCAGTGAGATTTAAACATAAGTATGAGACTAAGGTTAGCAATGGTTTAAAATATGAGCTTTGATTGGGAGTATGGAGGCCGGATTTGAGTTCTTAAGAGTGCGTAGCATTTGTAGGCTCGGTCTGGAGAAGCTCGGTGAGGTGTTAGGAGGTTTGATCCGTTGTACGGACGCGACATAGGTGGGCTGGATCGTGTTTTTATGGGAAGGCTCTAGTGGATAAAAATGATGATGGATGGATGCAGGTTGGGAAGAGGGGTATGTCGGAGGCATCTGTTGTTGATTTCGTGGATCAAAAACTGAGTTAGAGGCTTGGGAAGTGTCGTCCATGGTGGCTAGCTGCTGTAGATGAGCGAGAGTGGTTGTTCAAATAGGGGAAGATGATGGTAGGGCAGAATTGTAAATATGATGAAGTTGTAATTAGATTATTTATTTTTTTAGTTTAAAAATCGATAACTTAAAATTTTAATAACTCTCTCATACGAGGTCCAATCGAGACGCGTGTTTTTGCATTATGCTCGAAATGATGTAAGAATCGCAATGGAACTAGTTTGGAAGATTTTGGAGACAACTAAAATTTTGGCTAAAGTTGGACGTAGGGGTGTCAAAAATACACCCAGCCCGTTTAGCTATAAAGAAGTTGGGTTGGGTCAAACCCAAATATCTAAGTGGGTTTGTTGGTTCAAACCGTTTAACCCAGTTATTCATTTGGTTTAAACAGTTTTGACCATTAAATCCGTTGTTTCGTCTAATCCATACGTAAAAACTTAGGGTTTCTCACTTTCCCTTCATCCTTCCCGATTCTTCCTCTAGATAACTCCATTACTTCGCTATTAGATAATTCTTCCTCTGATCATCTCAACTAATTTGCTTTGCTTGTATGGCGATTATTCCTATGGCTTCTACGCGATAGATTCATTAGTGATTTCAGGGTTTTGAACTCCATAAGGTACGCCGTGAGTTGGTACTCTTCTTCTGCTCTCAAATACTCAGATTCATTTGTTTTTTTTCTCTAATTTCTTCTCACTTCGCAAATATTTATTTAGGGTTTTTCATCGGCACAAAACACAAATTAGCTTCTGCTTCTGCTACAGCTTCGGATTGTTGAGGTATTGAAAAACTAAATTATATTGTTATGTGTTTAGAGCATTATTATGAGAATTCTGTTCTCATTTCGTTATTTCTATTTTGATGTGAACATGTTTTGAAGTTTTTCAGTTTTATTCAGCGTCATGTTTTCAGTAATCATTTAATACATTTACTTTGAACTTACACTGCTGTAATTTTAATGGGTATAAAGAAAGCCAAAATGGGTACTTGATAATTTTGATAATTTTCAATTTTTTTTATATCACGTAACTTATTTCTTAAAACTTTGATGTAGGATTAGATATTTTGTCCCTTTTTTCAGTTTTATTTGATGTATCCTATATACCAGTACTTTGCTTGTTTGGTTTGATTTATAACGACAACTTGATTTTCTAGATTATCAAAAATATAATTATAATAGTAAACAAGGTATCAGTTGTTGTTCAAAGATATTTGTGTTGTCCATCAAATTTACCTCAGCATGTGAATCCCTTACTGATGGCATTAACTAGACTGCCTTTCAAACTAGAGAAGGGCCAACTCAAATACCACTAATATATACTATAAAGCAATTTTGATAATCGTTTGCTAATTATTTGTTTAATTATCTATTTAATTTACACTGAAGCATTAGCAGTGATGCATGAAGTACTGTGGCACTAATTATCTATTTAATTCTGTATGGTATTGCTTCTTAACTTTTAAGGCATTTTATATATTATGTGTATAATTGTGTTAGCCAGTAAATAAAGGAATAATCATTGCAGTTAAAATATAATTTCTAGGAGAGTTGTTTCCTAGTAAAAAGAATACACGGAACTGATGGAATCGTATACAGTGTATGTTATTGGACAGAAATTTTTCCCTAAATTGCTCAACTGATAGAGTAAAGAAACTAGAAATTTACATTGTCATTACAATTGTGTTTATTTATAACGATTACTGGCATTTGAATATCAAGGAAAGAAATCTCACTTAATGGCCACTAAGAAAAACAAAACAATTTCACGTACAACAATGCCTATTTGGTTATGGGACCATGATGCATGCCATTGATTACTCTCAAAAGCCTTGTAATTTCTGTGTCAAGTTGACAGACTGAAGTAGCTAATTTCTTCCATACGCTATAGAACTAGAACCTAGTAGCATTTTTTGGACAACTGAAGTATGCATACTGTTATCCCATTTTTTGGTCAAAACTAGGATATCCATGTTGTGTGCGTTTCCACCACGACCGGAGCAAAAAGAAGCAAGCAAGCATACATAAGTCAAGGGTTTCACTCAAAGTTCACATATAAAAGTTCATTCGGCGCTCCAACACTCAAGCCCATTCGGCGTCTACAACATATGGTTCATTCGGTAATCATCACCAGAGTCATTCGGCATATCTAGAATAAGGCTTCATTCGGCAGCGTCATCCGGCATTCCCAGTGCCAAAGTACATTCGGTATTCATTCATTCGGCAGTATGAAGCAGAGCCTCATTCGGCATTTAGAGTTCCGGATCTCATTCGGCCAAACATGCCTCCAAACTCACCACCGAACCATCCCCTACCTATCACTACCGAGCCATGCTATCACCGGACCAAACCCACCATCACCGGTCCAAAATCCACCGAACCATCTCATCCTTCATCCTCCTACCAAACCCAAGCTCCACCGGTCTACTCCTTTCCTACCACCGAACCAGGTGACCACCAAACCGAAGCTTCTCCATCCTTCTCTCCAAGCATAGCCGAACCGAGGAATGCCGAACCAAAGTTGGCAGTCCAGATTGCTTCAGCCCAAGCCCACCAGCAGCTATAAACATCCAAGACCCCTGCCCCCAGCCTCACTCTATAAATAGAGGGGCAGGGGTACAACAATGGCAGGGAAGTTTGGGAGCTCAAGCCTGGAAGGAACTCTCAAACAACTTTAGATACTTGTAATCAAAGCTTTGTACTTGTAATCTAAAGAAAAAAGGAGAATAACATATAAAGTGGACGTAGGCACGTTCTGGCCGAACCACTATAAATCTGTGTGTCTTTTACAGTTTAGTCCCTGCTTTTTATATATTTGCATAAATCACCCAAATCACTAAATACAACATAAAATCAACCAACTCATACGACTTTGGGTGTTTGCGGCCATTTTTTACGCAAACATTTTGGTGCTTTCATTGAGAGAACCAGCTCCCGCTACATCGGATAGAAGTTGAATTTGAAAATCTAAGAGTTCAGATGTAAGAGTTATGACGAGACAAACAAGTAGAAGGCAAAGGCCAGAGAGAAGTGAACACCAAGGAAGTCAAGAGGCTTCCTCAGGAGGGAATCAAGCGTCGATCTTCATCACTAGGGATGAGATGGAGGCCATGATGAGAAGACAAGAAGAGATGATCCAGAACTTACTTCAACAAATTGGGCAAATTGGAGCACAAATCCAAGGAGCAACTGGGGTTCAGAACGGGGCAGGACCATCTGGCGCAGCACCTGAGCTTGGGGGCACTCACGCAGAGCATGTTGATCCGACCCCGGAAAGTGAGATGGGGGCATCCGAACCACCTGGTAGCAATAGAGGAATGAACGTTCAGCCAGGAAGGCATACACATGAAAACTCCCGCGGACTTGGGGGGCATGTCGAAGGCAGTGAACGAGAACTACAACTTGGAGACAATGACAGATTAGCAGAGATGGTTAGAAGAGCTATGAGAGGCGGTTTAGTAAACAGAGACTTGGAAGATGTAAACATGAGTCCTTTTTCTTCTGCGATTAGGATGGCTAGGAACCCACCAGAATTCAAGCTACCATCATTGGACATGTACAACGGGAAAACGGACCCCACGGTCCATCTAACGAAGTATATGAGACATATGGAAGTGCTGGGGGCATCAGAGGAGGTTATGGCCCGGTGCTTTCCACTGTATTTGACGGACATTGCAGCGTTATGGTTCAGGCAACTGGAGAGCGGCTCCATAGGAACATGGGCAGATTTAACTGAGAGATTCATGAGGCAATTCAGGGTTCATATTGCGAGACCCAAGAATGTGATGACTTTGGCAACCTTGAAACAGAAAACTGGAGAGACTTTGAGGAGCTTTCTAACGCGATTTAATGCGGCGGCAACATCAGTGGATCGACCAGATCCATCTATGTTCATGATGGCGGCTGTATCTGGAATAGCTGGTAATACAGAGTTCAAGAATTCATTAACCAAGGACCCGCCTATGAATCTGGGAGAGTTCTATCATGAGGCTGAAAAGTTTCTGCGTTTGGAAGATGCTAGTGCAGAAAGAGAGGAAGAAGATGACGTTTACGTAATCAAGAGCGGAAACCCACCTGGAAAGGGTGCGGAGACTAGCAAAGGAAAAAGAAAGGCTGAGGATAATGATGACAGGACAAAGTGGCTACGAAGAGAACCACGCTTCACCACCTATTCAGAGCTGAATGAGAGTTTGGAACGGATTTATCAGGATACCAAGGGGCAGGTTCCGTATCGTAGACCAATGCGAAGGGATCCAACCTATGACGAAAGAAAATCAGATAAGTTTTGTGTATTTCATGAATTGAATGGTCATAACACTAATGATTGTAGGCATTTGAAGGACGAGGTAGAAGGGCATATCAGGAACGGTATGCTCCTTCAGTATGTGAGGAGGCGAACTCCAGTGGTGGAGGCAGAGCGACCGCCCTCTACGTCAGCTAGAGGTGACCCTGGATCAAGGCACCATTTGATTATCCATTGATTGCTTGATTAAAATAACGATGAACAGGTCGTAAGCTTCCACTAACGCAATTAAATCGTTTACACATGTACGAGATCGTGAACGATCTCCAGGCATGCTCTGAATGATCATTGACTGCTTCGGAGTGGGAACTTACACTTTGACATCCTTGCTTTGCTTTTGTTTCGATTTGAACATTTGAATTCTTCCTGTTTGGACATTTCTGCTGTAAGGTACTATTGCTTTAACATTTACAATTCTATGAAAAAATTATTTACTTGTATGCCCGTTGGATCGCGAACGGTCCACGAGCACCTATTGCATGGCAACGAACTGCCGAAGTCTTTGATTCGAAAAATTCCCCCAAACAATGACTCCAACACTGATAATATTAAGTCCCCCCCGGGCACACTCATTCGCCTCGAACGGCACCCGACTTCGAACAGTCACAATTCGCCTCGAACGGCACTCGACTTCGAACAGTCACAATTCGCCTCGAACGGCACCCGACTTCGAACAGTCACAACTCGCCTCGAACGGCACCCGACCGCGAACGGTCACAAACTCGCCTCGAACGGCACAACTCGCCTCGAATGGCACAACTCGCCTCGAACGGCACAACTCACCTTACCTCAAATGGCTCGATCGCGAACGGTCGTCATTTGAGGTCCGCCACCTGATCACTGACTGTTACGCCTTACCTCAAATGGCTTGATCGCGTACGGTCGTCATTTGAGGACCACCACTTGACCACGCACTGTCGCACTTTACCTCTAATGACTCGATCACGAACGATCGTCATTTGAAGTTAAGCGCTTGACCTTGAACGGTCCCCACTCGACCGCGCACTGTCGCATTTTACCTCGAATGACTCGATCCCGAACGGTCGTCATTTGAAGTAAAGCGCTTGAACTTGAACAGTCACATTTCACTGCAGATGACTCGATCCCGGACGATCGACGCACGGATTTATGCGCTTGACCGCGCACGGTCGCACTTCACCTCAAATGACTTGATCACGAACGATCGTCATTTGAAGTTAGGCGCTTGACCATGAACGGCCGCGCTTCATCCCAAATAGCTCGATCCCGAACGGTCGTCATTTGGGGCCATATAAAATATCAAGCTCTTTACAGGTTGTCAACAGGATACGAACATCCAGCTCATGGCATTACAAAACACGCCTTCCTACCGCAAGGCATATTTTGGGGGGCAAAGTGTTATCCCATTTTATGGTCAAAACTAGGATATCCATGTTGTGTGCGTTTCCACCACGACCGGAGCAAAAAGAAGCAAGCAAGCATACATAAGTCAAGGGTTTCACTCAAAGTTCACATATAAAAGTTCATTCGGCGCTCCAACACTCAAGCCCATTCGGCGTCTACAACATATGGTTCATTCGGTAATCATCACCAGAGTCATTCGACATATCTAGAATAAGGCTTCATTCGGCAGCGTCATCCGGCATTCCCAGTGCCAAAGTACATTCGGTATTCATTCATTCGGCAGTATGAAGCAGAGCCTCATTCGGCATTTAGAGTTCCGGATCTCATTCGGCCAAACATGCCTCCAAACTCACCATCGAACCAAGCTCCACCGGTCCACTCCTTTCCTACCACTGAACCATCCCCTACCTATCACTACCGAGCCATGCTATCACCGGACCAAACCCACCATCACCGGTCCAAAATCCACCGAACCATCTCATCCTTCATCCTCCTACCAAACCCAAGCTCCACCGGTCCACTCCTTTCCTACCACCGAACCAGGTGACCACCGAACCGAAGCTTCTCCATCCTTCTCTCCAAGCATACCGAACCAAGGAATGCCGAACCAAAGTTGCCAGTCCAGATTGCTTCAGCCCAAGCCCACCAGCAGCTATAATCATCCAAGACCCCTGCCCCCAGCCTCACTCTATAAATAGAGGGGCAGGGGTACAACAATGGCAGGGAAGTTTGGGAGCTCAAGCCTGGACGGAACTCTCAAACAACTTTAGATACTTGTAATCAAAGCTTTGTACTTGTAATCTAAAGAAAAAAGGAGAATAACATATAAAGTGGACGTAGGCACGTTCTGGCCAAACCACTATAAATCTGTGTGTCTTTTACAGTTTAGTCCTTGCTTTTTATATATTTGCATAAATCACCCAAATCCCTAAATACAACATAAAATCAACCAACTCATACGACTTTGGGTGTTTGCGGCCATTTTTTACGCAAACACATACACTCTGGTACATAAAATTGGGAAAAAATATATTTTTCAGAGTATTCCATCTATACAGAATAAATATTGTTTTTGTGGCATTTGTACACTTATATTACATTATATTCATTCGTGTTTTCCATGTACATCATGTTTGTTCATTTGCAGCTTTTGTACAGGCGATATCGATGATTGTATGAAAATGAAAAGGAAAAATGCTTGTTAGCATTATTAGATTAATCGGTATCAATGTCCCAGTAATATATGTCACTAACATATGCATATTGTTTTTCTATTAATTTTTGTATTTTTTTCCATATGGGTAACTAAAAATTTTCTATGCAAATTATTAGTAATGATGGCTTTCTTCTAGTTAGGTAATTTAATGATTTTCTAACTTTGATACAAAAAACGCAGCTGATATATGTGCACCCTGATTTTACATTGTTTTTTTGACAGTGGTTCAAATACCGTAACAAAATCTTCAAGCTTGACAGGTACAAGGAATTCTTGTATTTCAGTCTTTCTTGACCTTTGTTACTGAAAAATATTGTTTTGTAGCATAAATGGTTCATATGAACAAAATCCTTAAAATGATATATTTATGATTTTGCTTATCAATAATTCACTATTTTTCTTACCAAATCACCTGAATCTATTCATACACATAAACAAATTCAAATTCAATAAGCATATACATATCAATATTACTTGACTACTGTTGCTGTTGTCTGTTAGTGTGTTGTTGATCTTTGGTTTGTAAGAGTTGGTTACTGTTTTTTTTTCTCTATTTGAATAAAACAAATGCAAGTTACAACTTAAAATCTCAACCATGTATGCATGTAATTTGTCCACATGTGAAGTTCAAGCATTAACCACTCCTTTATTGATCAGATAAGACGATTACATACCCATCTGAATAATTTTCTTGCAATCCTAGTAGTTAATTGATCACTACTAGCATTTACGAACCCATATGTATATTCAGTATATGTGATTGGGATCCACACTTGGCTGATTTATTTTCTCCGTTCATCGACACTTCAAGCTTTCCTTTGTTTCTCAGGTTTGCGCTTCTTCAAAATTAATTCATTATCATGTGTATCCGCTTTTCTCTTTTTCTCTCTGCATGACTCTGAATATTTTATTTTCAAATAGTCCTTTGACTCTCTTTTTAATTGATGTCGACTCCAAATGCTTTTCTTTTCTGCATTTTCCATTTTTGCAATGGTTAACTTATCATTATTACCTGTATTTTGGCTATAGTTATTACTCCCTCTCTTACTGACTATTTCATGTACAGCTTTGGCGATCAAAATTCTCTTTGTAATAGACTCCCCAAATTTTCTAAAATAATATATGCTGATAATGTACCTTTAGTGTTTTTTAATGAATCTTATTCTAATGCATTCTCTTTCTTTACACTACCACAAACTTCGCTTTTCTCGATTACAACTCAGCTTGAATCTACTTCTCTCTCCACATTTATATCATCATGTCCATTTTGTAACGACCCGATATTTTCAACCATTCGCATCCATTATAAGTGTATAGGTAGACACTCATGCCGGAATTGAATTTCTCAAAATACCACGTTGTAAATAAAAATTTGGCAAATCTCAGAATATGCAGTAAATAAAAATCACATATCACAGACACAGAGTAATAATAATGCAGCGGAAGTAAAAGAGATAGTAGTTCATGAAGCTACTATATAAATATATCAGAGTTACATAAGATACAATAGAAGAAATAAAGTACAACAGAAGTTTAAATATGCTAACCAAGTACAAGCTGAATAGAACAACCAAACTGAAAAGATGAAACTTGACAAGTAGATAATCTCCAGCGATTCCAATCTCAAGAAAGTGGAAATCAAAATCTGTGAATAACTCAGGCTGACCCGAGCATAAATAAAAATACACACACTCGAGTCAGGACATACATACTTATACAATGTAAACCAACTCAAGTCAACTGTAGCAAAGGTACAAGTAACTTAGAAGATGCTTGGGACCGCCCATCCTCTAAGGATCCGTTAAACTATTTACCATGTAGTAATATACGCTATATACAGTAGTGTCTAATCAGTAAGGTATAATCATATAGAAAATAGCGTTAAGGGGATGGTGAACCTTAACGCGGTCGGATCTTTAAAACCAAAATCGTAGTGGGCTAGACATAAGGAGATGATACGGAACGCGAGGCAATATCAGGGTGGATACATCGTTTGCACTCCCGGACCGGTGGTGACGGCAAGCCAGCAGCTTCCGCCCACCTCGAACAATACCCCCGAATCAAAGTGGCGCTACATATCGAATCGCAAAAGTAATAGAATGGTTTTCGATGGAGCATGCTCGATGAAAGGGTGCGACCCTTTGTGTTGCCCGGTATAGCTCCTGTTTTAGTCATTTATGCCAACTCACGGGAGTTGGGTCCACGTAATATACCTCGAGAACGTCGCCACCATCCTACTTCATTCTGGAATCTCCACCGCGTACACAGTTGTTAAAGTGGTTTTCGGTATTGGCTGGCTATAAGACAATATCCGATCCCGGTCTCTTTAACAACCAATCGTTATTATAACCCGTAGTTACAACCTTTTAAAACAATATTTATACTTCAAAATAAAATATTATTTCAACCCAAATCTTTATCAAAATAAAGATTAAATCATTCCAAAATATCATATCTTTCGGATCTTCTTTTCAAATCATTTTAATATCAAAATATCATATCTTTCAAAACTCCATTTTCAAACCATTTTAATATATCAAAATATCATATATTTTCAAAACCACATTTCAATCATTTAATATATCAAAATATCATATCTTTTTGAAACCACATTCATTTCAAATCATTATTCATTTTATTCAATTTAAAATATCATTTCAATCCATATTTCAAAACAGTATATATTCCAAAAATCATTTTTAATCATTAAAATGAAGTTATTATGTTTAATAATTAAATTATAAATTTCCAAAATTTTCGACTTCCAAAGTTCATTTATTCACTTAAGTTTATCAAAGCAGTGAAAATTCACTTTTCGCGGCATTTAGAAAACGCTACGGAAAAATACATTCAAAACAGTTCAATTTAACAAAAGACAACATTTTAAAATGTTGTAATAGGGTTTACTTAAATTTCGAATAAACTTAGTTAAATTCAACAATTTATAGCACTTACAAAAATTGCTATAATAGCTTTTAATTCAATTTAGCTTTTTAGTTCATTATCATCAACTACAGCGTTTTCAAATGCTGTAATATCATTTACATTGTAATTAATAGCATTTCAAAAATACAGTCAATTAATTTCAAATATTCAATATAATTTCTCGACCAATTATATTTTTATTTAAAACATTTTTAACATATAAAATCATACATTTTCACATTTATAACATCATTTAATTTTTCCTCAAGTTCATGATCTTATAAAGTTAAATTTCCATTCAAAATCAAGATTTAATAATAATTCACTTATTAAATTGCAATGTTCAATTTTAAATCCATTACATTAAATTTCAACTTAACACTTAAGTTCAAATTCTCAAATATGACTTAGTTTTATTTTTATTTACTTAACTAAAAATTCACTTTTAAGTCAACTTCATAAATTTCCAATTTTAGTTATATTTCAAAATTTCAACTTAAATATTCATTCATTTCATATTTCAACTTTATTAAAAATCATTAATATGATAAAATCACTTTAAATTCATTTAAATTCAAATTATCATAAATTTATCATAATTTCATATTCAATTTAATTTCCAATTATAGTTAAATCAAATTTTCCAAAATAACTTACATTCAAAATTTTCTAACTTTTCATTAATTCATTTCACTTGCAATTATTCAGAAAATCAATAATATTTTACAAAATTATTTTTTAGTTAGATTTAAATCAAAATATTTTAATATTTACATTTCTAAAGTAATTTTGAAGTTTTTAGAAAAACATATATTAACTACGGGTCTGTATATAGTTTTCTACACTAGGAAAAGTGATACGGGTAATATATCATTTCAACCCGTAATTTACAAAGAAAATCCGAGTTTTATCATTTCAAACCCGCAGTCCCAAATAAAAGAAATAAATTTGAAAATTATTCAGGTCTATCATTTCAGCCCATAACGATTTTTCCCTATTCTAAAGTCCGTTCGGGTATGTATCATTTCAACCCATAGTGATTCTAGTCTACAGGGATCTTGCAGTGTGATAACTGATAAAAATAACAGAAAAGTATAATATAACAGTAAAAAATGATATAACAGGTGTGAACATCATATGATAATAATATAAGCAGTTATAACATGGTAATATAGTTCTACACATTCACAGGGTGTCAATTTACTACTTATATAAGTATAAACGTCTGGTGAGATTTACTCACCGGTTTGAGCTGAAGACACAACGATGAATTGCACAAATGGGATCTACACAAGCACAAAAGCACGACACAGATTCGAATGGAGGAGCCAAATGTCAAATTCCTTGGATATACATCAAACAAAACAATATAACAACGATGAGTTTCAAAACCAAAATACGATAAACTGCGCTAGAATAAACTGCACAGAATCAAACAGAAATGCTTGCACTTGCTTTTTACTTTTACTAGGCTCAACCATAAGGGGTAATACAAGGCCATGGCAGGTGTTTGGGTCAGGTTTGGGTGAGTATGGGTTCGGCCTAAATGGTGGAATGGTGGTGCAAAAGTGGTAGAGGGAAAATACAACATAAGCATGCATTCACATGGATTAGGTCAATGATTTGGGCTCGGCCAAGGCTCTAATGGTCACGGCCAGAGAGGTGGGGTCCACTGGAGTGATGTGGCAGAGGTTGCTGGAGGTGTTGGAGGTGATGGTGATGTGGTAGGTGGCGGCTAGGGGGTTGGTGAGGTGATAGAGATGAGGTGGTGGTGGTTAGGTAGGAATTTGGGTGGTTTTTGAGACTTTTGTGCAATTGCATCACCAAGGGGTTCATGGATTGGAATTTTTGTGAGGAGGAGGTGGTGATGAGGTGCCATCAGGTGGTGGAGGTGGCTAGGCAGCAAGGGGCATGGCCGAACCTATAGAGAAGGAGCAAGTGCAACCAAAACCAAACTAGAAATTAGGCAATACAATAGAAAAGAGATAAAGAAGATAGAATTTTTTTACCAAACTCTTCAAACCAATAGGGGCCGAAATTTTTTTTCCAAGAAGGAGGAAATGATGTACGTGAAAAAAAAATGAATGGCGGCTGAAGGATTAGGGTTTGGTCAAAAGAAAATGAATGCAGGAGCTAAGAAAATGAAGAGACGGGAAAACAAAAGGCCTTAAGCAAATTAAGAGTCACAACGTTTCAAATTTCCTTTTAAATATTTTGTAATTTATAAATACATATAAAACTGAGAAATAAAGATAAAAAATCATAAATAATAATAAATATCTAAAATAAATAATTAAATTTTAATTAAATAGAATTTAAATTAAGAAAATGGCTTAAAATTGCAAACTAGGTTTTAAAATTGAAAACAACTCAAATAATCTTTGGAAAAATCTATTAAAATTTAAATACATGAAAAATGAATATTAATAAAGTAAAACACAGCAAATAAAAGTGAATGTATAAAATAAATTACTAAATTTTAATTATATATAATTAAATTAAGGAAATAGCAAAGAAAACAGAAACTAGGTTAGAAAATTTGAAAATAAATGCAATGGACTTTGGAAAAATTTTATATACTTGAAAAATATTTATAAATAAAGATAATAACAGAAAAGAATACATTCATAAAATAAATAAAAAATTATTTAAATATAGTTTAGATGAAGAAAATAGCAGAAAATAGAAACAGCCTTTAAAAATAGGAAATAAATACAGTACATTTCGGAAAAATTCTATTATTATTTTAAAAATAATTAAAATTCAAAATATACATAATATAACATAAATATACAAGTTAGAATAAGATATATCAAATAAAAATGTCATTTATATAATTTAAAATAAAGACTATTGCTGAATAACCCAATATACACACAATATTGAAAACAATATAACTTTTGCAATTTAAATCCGTTTTCAACGAAACGAAAAGCAGTGTTCTTAAAATTTTACGTACTTTCATAATAAAATATAAAATTTAAATTTTCAAACCTTTAAAATTTTTAATTAAAAGTCAAAGTTTGATTAATTTGACCAAAATTCACTTTTTGGAAAATATTCTTTTTAGTCGTGCTTTGGAATGATAATTCATATCAAAACTAAAGTTTATATTTAAAGTAACAAAACTAATCATTCAAATAAAGAAAATAAGTTTTTAAATCAAAATTTAATTAAAAAAATTAAAATATACAAAAAAAATAAATCACAAAATACAGGTTTGTTACACATTTTCACCAATGTTATTCTTTGAATTCAGCAAAAGAACTACTTGAAAGACGATTATGACATGAGCTGCGCTTGAGTAGTTGCTAGGAATAATTGCTAGTAGTTTTGAAAAACTGTAGCACTTCGGAGTTTTAGTCCCTACCTGATTATTAGGTACTAAAATTTTTTGGGGTATTTATTAGTTGGGAAAATTATTAGTATTCCATCTAAACAGAATAAATATTGTTTTCAAGTTATTAGTTAATTAATTTGCTTGTTAATCTTACACAGCATTTTTAATCGATGCAGATTTTCCCTAACGTCCAAGTATATGTCAGAGTTATACTATCGAGTTGTCCCTCAACTCCAGGTATCGTGACAGGTTACATTGATTCTAATTTTTGAGTGCATTCTTATTTCTAATGATAAATTTCTTTATTGGTAAATTTTAATTAATTTCAGTGATAACCGTGTTCAGCATGATAAATTAAGATTCTGTTTATATTGAGAACGTGACAATTAAGTTTAGGCATAAAGTTGTCTACTTGTTGCAATTTTTAATAATTAGTTCAACAATCTTATGATAACTAACCATGCGGGAATTTGTAATAGTTAATACGTCTTACCAAATAGAATATATGCTAGCAATATCTTAAATTATTTAGCCAGTTTGAAAGAATATGTGCTATTTTGTGTTCCTTTTCAAATTCAGAAAGGAATGTAGTCCTAGCAGCCAAAAGGTTGCAATAAAAACTTGTGCGTGACAGTTGAAAAGATCAATTATGAAAAATATGTCCTAACAGAAGATGTGTAGATCTTGTGGGGACTTGTAAATCTGAAGTATGAAACCATAAATTAATAGAAGAAAATTTAAGCTGTTATTTTCTGAAAAGAACATGATGATGTGCATGTTCAACATTAAGCATTAGTTATTTTTATTCTAACAAAATATACATGGTAGATGTATGATGCATGTAAAAGATGAATTCAGTAGCTTTTACCTGCAATTTGCCTTCTCTATTTTGGTCAAAAGTTTGGATATAATTCACTCCTTTTATTCGGTATGTATGCAGTCACGTGAAAAAAGTTATATTCATCGGTATCATCATTTTGTTTGTTTTCATCTTCTTTTGATTTGCTGATCTCTCTCTATGTCTGCTCCTTCACGTTTTCTTTCTTCAAATTCTTGAAATATGACATGAAAAGAAATCTTAAAACGATCTTGAATAGCATTATTCAAAACTGAAAGCATCAGTATGGAATAGGCTTTTTTTTACCATTGTTCATTTCTGTACACCATTATTTCATTTCTTCAACAACGCTAGATGTAAGTTTTTGTTTCAAATCATCGCTTTCTAAAGTTTGTAGTTTGGATGATTAGATCTCGTTCATATAATTTTGTTCAATTTAATGTTCCTCATAAAGCAGTTATATATGCTACTGCAACCTAGGTTCCTTAAAATCTTGTATAATCTATATATTTTGTTTAATTCTTGTATTACTAATGCTAGCTCTAAATAGATTTGGAATTTTCTTACTGCTGCTAATTAACTGTGAAAATTGATATTCCATGAGATGTGAATTATATCTGAATGATGTAAGGTACAGGCATATATTGGAAAGAATCAAGAATAACATGAGTAATTGGTATTGACAGTACTAAAACTCTTTTTATATTTGTATGTTAATATCTGAACATGATCAATGCAAATATTGCAAGAAAGATACATCTTTGTAATTTGGAACTCAGTATTCAGCAAAAAAGGTATACACAACCTAAAATGTTCTTTTAATGCTTTGAATTCTGAGCATACATAGGAGCTGGAATCACTTTGTTTGTTTGGAGAAGAGGCAGTTCACCAAAATTCTCCTTCTTTAAAAGCAACCCTACAGGTTTGTTTTCAGTTCCAACTAACGTCTAAGATTAATTTGCCTAAGTGTATTAGTTGAGCATTGATGTCTTGGTTTCTTATTCATTACGTACACCCACTCATCAACCTATTTAAGGGAGACAGATACAGATATCTTAGTAAAAATGTGTGATCGTCCAATAAAATGAAAATAATGGCTTCCGATCTATCTTTAGAGATAACATACATTTGTATAGTCTAACAACATAAGACCCATGAGTGTTATACAGTTGATATTTGCTTTGTTCCAGTCTCTTATTTAAAACTAATATTAAGTATAGAGGGCTTACTGGTATCTAATATAAGATTAGTTGGACTTGGATGCAATCTCATCCAATTCCGTGTTTTGCGAACTTATATTAAAAACATTCACTTAATTAATTTCTTTCTTTGTTATTCTGAAACATCAAATGATGAACCCATCAAATTATACAAGTTTAAAAAGCAAACGTATACACGTAACATCTTTCTAAGCAAATTGTTAAAAGACTAATTTATCTTTTGTTTTCTTTTAAACTGGTTATGATGTAATTCCTAGAAACTGCCTTCATTGTACTACCTACATGCTAATTCTTATTAATATTTGATATTGTAGAACATGGATTCAACTGAACATATAAACATTGAAACGGAAGATTTGATTGTATTGGAAGATTCATTAAGTAGCTCGGTTGGAAAAAAACGTTGTAGAACCACACATTCAGAAGTTTGGAATTATTTTCAGAAAAATGAAACTATTTTAGGAAAAACACCAACGTGCTTTTGCAAAGGATGTAAGAAAACATAATTTGGGGAGAAAAGCATGGAACATCTAATATGTTAAAGCATATTCCAAAATGTCAACACAAATAACAAAAAATTGGGTGGTGTGATAAGTAAGTTCGATCAAAGTAAGTATAGAGAATTGGTGACTAAGGCCGTCATTAGGCGTAACTTGCCGTTTATGTTTGTCCAGTATGAAGAAGTTCGAGAGCTACATTTTTATTTGAACAATGAAGTGCAACATATATCAAGAAATACACTACGATCGGATGTCATGAAAATTTACGAGAAAGAAAAGGTTAAGCTTAAATATTTTTCAAATCATGTTCGGGAAAAGTAAGCTTAACATCCGATCTATGGACATCAATTAATACAGATGGTTTTATATCATTGACTGCGCACTTCATAGATAACGATTGGGTTTTACAAAAAAAGTTGCTTAGTTTTTCGTTGATGTCGCCTCCTCACACGGGGGCTGCAATATTTCGGAAGGTATCTAGTATGTTAGTTGAGTGGAATATAGAAGATAAATTGTTTGCATTTACACTTGACAACGCATCTTCAAATGATAAATTTATTGAATTGTTGGAATCTCATCTCACATATAAGAAAGCATTGGTTGCAGATGGTGAGTTTTTGCATATTCGTTGCACTGCACACATATTGAAATTGATCGTACAAGACGGTCTGAAATGCATTGGTTCATTTTTAACGAATATTAGGGAAAGTATAAAGTACATTAAGGGCTCCCAATCAAGAAAAAAGTTGTTTATGGAATGCATAGCAGATCTTTCTATGAATGAAAGTAAAAAAATATTGCAACAAGATGTTCCAACGAGATGGAACTCGACATTTTTTATGCTTAAAAGCGCTATTTACTTCCACCAAGCACTATGCCGTTTGGAAATCGTTGATCGAAGTTATACTTATTGTCCAACCTCGGATGAATGGATAGATGCAAAGAAAATTGCGGATTTTTTGGAAGTTTTTTACAAAGTTACTTGTTTATTTTTGGGTTCTAATTATCCAACATCGAACTTATTTTTTCCGAAGCTCGTGACGATTCTTTTTAAATTACAAAAACGTATGAAAGACAATGATTTTATGTCAACCATGGCAAATGAAATGTATAACAAAATTTGACAAATATTGGAGAAAATTTAGTGTGATACTTTCCATTGCATGTATCTTTGATCCACGACATAAAATCGAATTCGTTAAATACTGTTTTGAACAAATTTATGGAGTAAATTGTTATGAATTTGATGAGGTGGAGAGTAAATTTGAAAATCTTTTCAACGAATATGCAAAAAAATATGAAAAGGAAGGTGAAGCAAGTGGATCAAAAGATGTGGAATCCGTTGATGCAGATATTGGTCCGTATTCACAAGAATGTGAGGATATGTTAGAAGGATTTTACAGTCATCGTAAGGTATGTTTACTGGATAGTTCTCGTAAATTCGAACTTAAGTCATATCTTGAAGAGGAACTGTTAGATCCTAAAACACCGTTCGACGTTATTTCTTTCTGGAAATCCAACCAATATAAATATCCAATTCTTTCACGAATGGCAAAAGATATTTTGGCGGTTCCGGTTACTACTGTAGCATCTGAAAGTGCATTCAGTATCGGAGGCAGGGTTCTTGATGATTATCGAAGTTCTTTGAAGGCAGATACCGTTGAAGCGTTGTTATGTTCACGTGACTGGCTATATGGAAACGGGATAGCGTCAGCCATAGAGGAGCCTGATGTGGATATTTCTTTGTCCCATACGGATGCGGAGTTGACGATTTCTACCTAAATCTTAGGTACACGCTAAACTGCCAAATTCGTTTGTTCACATTGTAATGAATTTAGATCTTTGCACTTCTACAATCAAACTCTTTTCCACAATATAATGATTCCTTAAGATCCACTTAACAAACTGATAAGCTCTTTCTGCTTATTTCAATCTTTGCTTCCACTGTAAATTATTGGTCATTTTCGAACAACTTTTTTTAATACTTTTCCCCTTATATTATTATTTTGCAAGTTATATCATCTGAATAGGTAGTTCACCCTATATACTTCCTTCTAAAACAAGCTGTTTCCTAATTTTATTTTTTCAGTTCTCCGCCTTTTATACAGTTATGTCGATATTTTAATATTTATATAGTTTATACTCTTAAATATATTAATATCATTCAACAAGTCAGGTTTCCTTAAGCCATTGGATCTTATTATTTTTTATTCGGCTCCATGGTATACTACTGATACACACACACATGTATTTATATATGTGTGTGTGTTTAAATTTCAAAAACAAATCAACTGGTTATATTTACCTTACAATTATCTTTTGCCATAAATAAAATCCTACCTCCTTTGTATGCTGCCATATATCTTTAATTCCACTATCAAACCTTACTATCAAATAATCTTATTATTTGTAGTAGGTTTATGTTTTTAGTACTCCATATATACTGAATTTATGGAATAAAACAAGATCAAACTGAACTAATAACTGAATTTAGATCTTTGCACTAATTCCATACGGATGTGGATATTTCTTTGATCTTGTTTTATTCCAGAATTTCTGTTTCACTTTAATTTTCTGCAATATATTAATGAATGTTTGAACCCCATGTCAAAGATTCAAGTCCTCCCTTAGTGCGTTATGAGTAACCTTCCATTTGATACCACAAATTTACATATCTGAATGGTCTGCCCTGTAGTAGTTTTTGAGCTGTTAGTTGCAAGAGCATTATAGTATAGTCATTATACTGATCAGGCAAAGCAATAGTAACTGATCAGGAAATTTAGTTATTAGTTCATAATTGACAAGCATTTTGTCAATACTCATTGTTGTCCCTCTTCTTCTCCATGTGTGCTAGCAACCCTGTAACGCGGTTTCAATAAGGCCACAACATACAATTTTTTAAAATTATTAATATATGAAATGATAACTACTGTCTTTCAATTGTTTAAATTTTTTTCAGCTTCAATAGTCTCTACAATCACTTTTAGCTAATGTTTATTTCGTGCTATTTTCTAGTTGTTGTAGATGATTGAAGATTTCTGAAGCAGACAATTAGCATGATGTTGCATTTTCAAGTGTTTGAAGTCCTTTTTGTTGTAGCAAACGTGCAGGTTGGACAACAGAGATGCAAAGAAAGGGAAAAAATAGATTTTGTGCTTTCATTAAACTACTTTCGTGTTTCATGCATTTTATGCTATGTAGTTTTGAATTATGTGTTGATTAATATTGCATTAAATTCTACAAAATGATGCAGTATGGGATACATTGTTTACTGCAGATCTGAAATGTCATCTTATATGATGTTTTTGTATTTGAAAACTAAACTTTTCTTGAATGATATTCGCTATCTTTGTACTAATTTAAATCTGGAATGGTCTTGTACTAATTTTGAATGTTTTTATATTGATCTTCAATTATACAAACTGAATTGATGAGAATGATTGTACATGTTTTTATGTAATTTTGTTCAAATTGGGTTAAACGGGTTGGGTTCGGTTGACCCGTTAAATTAGTGGGCTTGGGTTGGGTTTACCCATTTAATAAATGGGTCTAATGGGTTGGGTCTATTTTTTTAAATGGGTTGGGTTGATTTTTAAACCAACCCATTTATACCCACCCCACCCCATTTGACACCCCTAGTCGGACGTCGTTTGGATTTAGTCCCAAACCGGAACGCTTCGGCGATAGTAGAAAATTTTGGCGAGTTAAAATTACCTTTTTGGTCAACTAGTATGATATATAATTGATGAAAATTATTTTAATGATAATTTGGATATATTTTCGCCCCCGGAGTGGATGAGACTCTATTATGTTCCCATGTAAGAGCAGATGACCCTTTACATATGAATCCCGCCTCAAAGCGATTGATTTATATTATTTGATTATATATTGTTTGTGATGCAGGGGGAACAGGTTGGCGGGATCTAACAGGATCCCTCATCGCTGTTGATTTTAATTACATATATATGTGCTAATATATTTGAGCTATGATGCAAGGGGATAGACTGGAGGGATCCGATGGGATTCCTCGCTATTATTGAATGGTTTCAATAATATTCACTTAATACAGATTATTGAATAATGAACATGATTGTGGACACTATGGTTATAACATTGTTGTATGTTTGGAAAACAAAAACCTATTGTGATAGGAAAACCAATATTTACATTGGTTAAGTGTTGGGTGCCTATTCCTTGGATTAGTATCCTAAAAATACAATAAATTTCCATTTGATTAGAGTTAGTTTTTGAGACAAAAAATCCTAAATTGGGTTCCAAAATATTTCGTTTTAAAGATTATATATTTATACCAATATTGTTTTAAGGTCATTTGATTATATTAGTATTGTATTAAACTTATTTAGTTAAAGTAATATTATTTTAAGGTTATTTAATTATATTAGTATTGTTTTAAAGTTATTTGTTTATAGTTAATATTGTTTTAAAGAATTTATCAAAATATTAATATTTTGAAAGGTTAATTATTTCAAGAATAATTATGGTTTGAAATTAATAATAAGGATTATTAATAAGGTTTTGGGAATAAATTAATATTATTTATAAAAATGGTAAGGATTAATAATTATTGTTTATTTAACAATATTTTGAAGTTATTATTTTTTAAGATGTTTTAAAGTTAATAATTTTCATTTATTTATAGTTTTTATTGTTAATAATTATTATTATATAATGGTGTTTTGAAGTAAAAAGATTTTTAGTTATTTATAAATGTTTCCGAGACCCATGAGTACGGTTGAAAGACTTGGATTTTATAAAGTAGTTTATAAAATAGTGAAGACTTGAGGAAAGATTATTTACAAGGCTTTTTATAAATGGTTAGATATTTACAAACGAATTTTAGAAGTGTGTATACAGATTTTTAAAAGGAGTTTTATAAATGGTTTTATGGATTTATAAAGTGTTTATAAATGATATTTGAAATGTACATTAATAGTGATTGAACTTTTATAAAGGGTTTATAAATGGTTTTTCGGAGATTTATAGAATGGTTTATAAATGGTTTTGGATAATGGTAAGGAATTTATAAATGATTGGGAATAGAATAAAATGAAAATCTCTTCCAATTTTGTAAATATACCTATACCGTAGAGATAAGTATATGAGTGTGTTTTCTAAGATGCGAGGGGTAATGTGTGTGAATATACTTATACCATTGAGATAAGTATATGAATATTTTCTAAGTACTGAAAGTATAAGGATTTGTGGATATACCTTTGTAAATTATTTTTGTACAAGTAATTTACAAAGTGTTTTTAAATGAATGGAAGATTTATTAAAAGGTGGCTTGTGGTTGCTTATGTGCTAAATCGATGTTGTTTTACCCTATGGAATAAATCTTTGTTTGAATATCTATTTGTTGATAGTTAAATAACTGATTATCAAATATTAGCCTAAATATGTAATCCTTCTTAATTTTGGTGGTACGAAAATATTCCCTACTTAACACCAAAGAATTTTGACTAAGGAAATATCTAGGGGAATCAAGGGAATTATATGGTATAGTTGCATCCTTGGTGTTATACTGTATGTATAAACTCGTTTTGTTCTTCTAGAATAAATGATGAGGAGACCTGTCCACATAAACGGTTAAGGAGCGATCATCGCTCTTGTATATTGTTTGATTATTTCCTAAAGAACCAATATTGAGCATTCTGGTAAATTGAAGATTGGTTTTTGGAGCGCGAGGGAAGCATAAAAGTGTGCTTGTAGGAGATAGCTCAAAAATTATAACCACTCCGTACCCATATACGGTTCTATGATGGAGTTTTGTGACATATATTGAAATGTTGAAATCCATATGTGGTTTCGAGACCCACTAGGGTATGGGAATTCCTATAGGATTCTGTGATCTATTTTGGTGGCAGTGTGTAAAATGGAATGCCAAACATAGCCTCATCATGGTAATGACAAAATCCAAAGATAGGAGGCATGGCCAGTAGGGTTAGCAAACCCATAGGGTGTAATCGGTTCGTCCTAGATATTAGTTACAGTTGTTATGCATGCATGAGGCGATGCATTCGGTCTTAGCAAGATTAGTTATGTTTTTTCTATTGTACATCATTAGAGATGTATGTTGCTTCAGAAGTATATCTCTGATCCTTATATAGGAGGACAATTTCTCGAAGCACCGAGGGACCTCCAGGGAATCCTACGCAATTGGCTAATGAGCCTTATCGATTTTTGATTATATACCTAGTATTGTTGTAATGTACACTCACAAGCATCATAGCTACTTGATTATTATTATTTTCACCCTTAGACATTATTATAATACCAAAGGACCTTCTATATAAAAGGTTTTGGTTAAACCTTGTCTGCGTTTATGTGTGTTATGGTCTTACAAGAAACTTTTGATTTCAAAGATTTCTATAACTTCAAAATCCAGGTGGGTGTATTTTCTCATGCCGGTTTTCCTGATTGACTCGGTGTCATTTTATTATAATGCTCGGGTCAGACCGAGCATATTACAGATTTAGATTGGATGTTTGGAGTTTCAGGGAAGAGTTGGAGGCCCATGGACGTATTCATGTAGATGGGTTTTTTTCCACTGTGGTTGTTGTTGTATTTAGCAGCAATTATGAGGACTGGCTGTTATAACTGTCGGGGCTGAAATAGGTTAATTTACTTTGATTGATGCATGTATATTCATAGACTACATTTTGTTGTATGTAAAGATTTGATGTATATTACAGATCATTCCTTCCATTGTGAGATTCTGTGTTGTTTAGTTTTCTTCTTGTCTTCTTTCTTCCTTCTTTCTTTTTCCCCTAATAATTGGGTTTTTGGGCATTCGATTGCTCGGCATGTAATACAGTGGAGGTATTAATGTCGATTTTCGAGAATCCAAAATCCCGATGCTCATTAGAGATAGGGTCGGTAGCACCCTAGAATGAGTTTTAGCGTGCACGTGTGTGTATGTATGTGTGTGTGTATGTGCGCATATTTTTTGGTGACATAAAATGTTTTATATTGTGTTGGCTGATTTGTTGAGTGGCTTATGGATTCCAGGTAATATGAATAATTAACATTATTGATAGGGATCTCTAAACATTTGAACTAAGCAATTCGACATGGTATTGTTTTGAAATGGGTAAATGAAATAATTTTACCTTGATTATATTTTTATATAAAGGAACAATTTTTCAAAAATTATTATTCTATATATGGCGTGCTTGGTTGTTAGGGAATGATAATATTTGATTATTATCATTTTTTGTTTGTGTTCTAATAAAAGTCGTTGTTATTATAAATCAAACAAAGATGAACAATTAAGAAATGATTTTACATAACCAAAGTGAGATTATATAAATATATGGTTTACAAATGTGATTTCTAAATCGAAAGTAAATGAAATTTCAAAGTATATCATAAATATGATTTGTAAGTAAAAAGGGTTTAAAAGCTGGAAATTTAGGAATTCAAATCCCATTGGTTTTAGAAATGGCTTTTCAAAGTTTTGGAAAATAATAATACTATTATTTAAAAAATATTTTGAATATAAATTTTTTAAAAGGACTTTCAGGAAATAAAAGCACTAAACTCGCTTCAGTCATTGGAAAATAATTTCGATGATGACTGCAGCATCATCGACATTCATTTTTTGGTTTTCAAGAGAGGAATTGCTACCATTGGAGTTTTATTTTGGTAGAATTAGTTTTGATTTTAAAATTCAAAAGAATGATTTGATATAGCAAGTGGATTATGTACATATATGATTTCAACTTGATTTAAAATAAGAACAGGATGTTTAGACTTTGGAAATTTTCGTTTAAGGGTTTTATGAAAATATTAAAAAATAAGTTTGATAACTTATAAATTCTGAGAACTTATAAGTAAAACAAAGTATTAAAATTATTCTATATGAATGTTGAGAAAGCAAATTTGAAAAAAATATTTAACTTAAGTTAAATTAATTGAAATGATTTTTGGAAATGGAATTAATTGTGATTTGAAATGAGTCAATGATACGAACTAACTAAATAATTTAGTGTACTGAAAATGGTTAGAATTGAATATTGAAAATTGGAAAATGGACCGAGTTAAGTGAAATTGAATTTGGTTAGAAATAGTTATGCACTTACGTTGTAGAGTGGAAATAAACATGTGAAGTGTGGCACAAGATGTTTGTTATAAACTTAAGTATAACTTTATGAAATGATTCATAAATGAATGTAGTATGGAGTAAAACGTTGTTGAACATAAAATTTGATAGAATGGTTCATAAGTGATATTAGTATTGGAAGAATATACTAAGAAATAAATGAATGATAATAAAGAAATGTGAATAATTGAACGTAGGTCAAATGAATGAATAAAATAAATGAGAATGAAGTGAATGTGAATAAAAAGGAATTTGGTATAACTAATAAATCAATTGAAATAAATATGTAGTTTGTATGTACATTATCTTATTCGCATGACAGTTTGATCTAGATTCGGGTACATAGTTTCGGGACGATTCACATCAATCCAAGGTAGGATTTTTCACTCGATTCTCGACGGCAAACATTCGATATGGATTTTTGGTTGATTTTGAAATTCTCTATCATAGCATATGACTATGTAAGGAGAATGTCAATTTTCAATCAAGGAACTGGATCTAAGTCCTTAGTAGAGTGGTCGGATGAACGATACTATTTCGAAAAAAAATTATGTGACCGAGTTAGCGATCATTGTTTGATATTACGCATGGATGATATATGTACATCGTACGAGCTTCATTAAAAAAAATGTTGATAATTGGAAATACAAATTAATATGATTGGATATCATGGGTAAGTAAGATGTAGATATATAGATGCAAGAGCTAGTTGATGCTTTTGGTTTCGTAAGTAAAATTTGGTTGCCGACTTAAAGGTAAAAGGTACATGTTCATATTGTTGTTTGAATTTAATGGTTTTATGATCGGACCGTTTGGCTTTTTTTTCTTTTATTGGTTGGGCCTGTTATGGCAGTCTTTAGTTGTTCTGATCTAGCCATGTAAAGGAGACGCTGGCATTTTTTGTGAATTTAAAGCGTTGGAAAATTTTTGAGAAATTTTTGACAACTAAAATTTGATTTTGAGTTATAACCTGAAATGATTGAATGTGATGATATTAGTTGGAAGCTTAGTAAAAGTAATAACAAGGCTTCAACAAATTGATTTTGGGAAGTTAAAGGTTTAAAAGGATTTGACAAGCTATTTCAACTAATTAATTTTAAAAAGTAATATGTTGGGCATTTTTCTTATCTTGGCAATTTCGAGGACGAAATTATTTTAAGAGAGCAAGAATGTAACGAACCAAAATTTTAATCATTTGAATTTGGAATATTTAATCAATTTTAAAAATTGAAAGCTTAATTTTACAAGTTATATAACTTGAAGTTCAAATATAGCGATTTATTTGATAATTAAATTGTTGAATTTAACATTTGGGATTGTTAAAATAATTTAACCTGGGATTTTAATGTGAACAAAAATAATTTTGAAAGTTGATTTAAATACTATTTAAATAAGAATGAATATAGTAATCCTTTAATTAGAATTAAAAGTGATTGGTTGGGAGCGACCATCTATAGCCTTGCTCTAACTATCTATTGAATACATCGACAATAGACATACCAAGCAGGTCGACGTACCCAATGAATACTTAAAACAAAACCATAGGTGGTTGGAGGATCTATCAGAACAGAATATAAAAAAACTCACATGTACTACACATCACAGAACAGTGGATCATCATATACACATATACGATACATAACAGAGTATACAGAATAATACATGTCAAGTGGTATAGCAAACCACAATATACAAACGAACCAAAAGAATACATGTATCAGATTTACAAATAAAGGACTACACAAAAAGCTTTAACAAAAAGGAACAAGCTGAATAGTCCATGCGGAAGCAAAATAGGCTAAGTCCAAAAGCACCTAACCTGAAACATCTCGGTTTGACCCGAGTATAAAATACACGGGTCAGTCTAGCTAAACAAATCAGTTAGATAAACCGAACAACAATAAACCTGCAAGGTTACAAGGTATAAAAAATATCTTTAAAGGAGATAACACAATCAACTAACAAAAGATGAACATAATAAAACAAGCCTCATATCATCGGCATCACAGAGAAACAAAGGATAGGAATATCCCGAAACAATCCATAAAGGCAATAACAAATACCAATAAGGTATACAAGTTCCACAAGGTAAACGCTACATATCATGCGGCTCAAAAAGACCAACACCGAAGGGCGATACCTAGGGAATATACATATGAATGAAACGTCATAAAATTTGCTCAAGCTCAGTACTGTATAAACAAGGATCCATGAGCCCGAAGACTCCAAACCCAATATCACCCATGCGGCTCATAACGACCAACATCGGAAGCGATATAAAAGGGCACCCCAATATCACCTATGCGGCTCATAACGACCAACATCGGAAGCGATACTATAGGGCAACAAACCCGAAGGCACATACCCGAAGGCAACATACCCGAAGGCAACAAACCTCGAAGGCAATAAGCCCCGAAGGCAACAAACCGTAGTGGTGAAGGTCGAAGACCCAGTACTGGACACCACTAACTGGCGGAATGTGTCACAACTCTCAAAAAGGAATCCGAAAAGTGGTAACGCGAGTCCCATAACCACTCATTCGCACTAAACGGTTTACTATCCGTTAGTTAATTTCACACTCAAAGCAGTACAAAATTCACTTCATATCATCGGTAAACCAAACCCGAAGGTCAAAACAATCAATTGAATAGGTCGGGAATTAATCGGAAGGATAAACGCACAGATTCATGGTCCGTGTTTTGCCCAACCATGTAATCACCCTTCCACTTCGCTCGAAGTGCGAAATTGTGCGTGTGTTTTAAATAGAATTTATAAATCGGAGAAGCGAACTTTTAATACGATTTGAAGAAATCATTTATAAAAACCCGTGAATGAATTCAAAAAGGAATCATCAAGATCAAATATGCATAAACGACTAATTGGAATCAATATGCATCTATCAAATTTGGAAAATTAAGCGAATAAGGCCAATTTGAAAAGGACAGTAGATTCAGACGTCTGAAAGAAGGAATTCAGACGTCTGAATCTGGAAATTAATATGTTTTCCAGAACAGAATTCAGACGTCTGAATTCAAACTTTCAGACGACTGAAATAGGCAATATTTTGCCTATTTCCTTTCTGGTCGAAATTAAGCACTTTCAGACGTCTGGAATATAAATTCAGACGTTTGAATCTGGGGATGAAAATCTTCCCCAGAACAATATTCAGACGTCTGAAAATAGGGTTTCAGACGTCTGAAACCTGATGGTCAGGCATTTCCTGAACCTAGGCCATCTATGGCCAAACAAATCGAAAGCAATCGGATGCGTGTTGATTATGGGCTTACGTCAAACGACTACCCAACCTTAACGACACACCCAAACACTCCGAACAACATAAACATCAACCATATAAGGTTTTTCATAGATTTGGCTTCAAAAATCATAGTTTGGCAATTTCACCAAAGCAATCCAAATCGAAAGCAAATGAACATGAACAAGTGTTAGGAATTCGTACCTAACATCAATGATATCAAAAGAAGTAGATGTGAGTTCAAAACTCACCTTCTTACACTCAAACAAAGATATATATATAAGCATAGATGTGAGATAAACAATCTCACCTTTAATCACAAAACAAAGAAGAAGAAGCTCAACAGCAAAGAAAACAACCAACCACTCTCCACTTCAACTCTACTAGCTTCAATTTAAGAATAAAACAAGTAACTCCTAAGTTTAGGTTTAGGAATTTCTGAGATTGAAGAGAGAAAGAGATAGAGAAGATGAAGAGGAAGCTTACCAATGGCTTCTCTTTGATTTTGGAGCAAGAAATCAAGTTTTCTTGTTAAACTAGGGCTTGGAATTTCTATTTCCCTTTCCCTTCCATCATTTTCAGTTTTCTTAAGTTAAAGGAATGAAATGAGGGTGAATGGAAGGAGAGAAAGGGCTGAGTTGGGTTATCAAACTAACAAATGAGCTGAACCCAAACCCAAAAGCCCATTTAGCAAATAGAAAAATTCGACTTACTCCAAACATATCAAAGCTTATACTCAAAAAGATCGCAAACGCCATTTTGGAATCAATGGAGGTGATTTCGAGTTCCAACTCGTCCATTTGCAAAAAGTAACATTTCAGACCTAAATCCGACTAACGACTCTATATTTAAATAAAACATTTAAATATATAATCGTTAAATATGCGGGTTGTTACAGATCTCCCCTCCTTACAAAATTGCGTCTCCGCAATTCCTAGAGACGATATTTGTAACAACTACATACATACAACATTCAAAATAAAAGAAAATAAGCTTGAGATGAAAAGATAAACTCACCGTTCCCAAGCAAAGATAGAAAACCCGGATATGATCACTCAATAAACTCTCTGGTTTCCCAAGTACAGTCATTGGGACTAGCGGACCATTGAACTTTAACGAGCGGCACGTCCTTGTTCCGAAGGTGTCGCACCTCCGTGTCAAGTACGCGAATAGGCTGCTGTACAATAGATAAGTCCGGTGAGATCTCAAGCTCAAGCAAATTAGGAGAATCAATAACAGAATCTGGCCTCCGAAGACACTTCCGAAGTTGCGAGACATGAAACACGTCATGAATGCCAGATAAATGAGCAGGAAGTGAAACTCTATAAGCCATAGGGCCAATACGTTCAGTAATAGAAAATGGTCCTATATAGCGAGTAGCCAATTTCCGAGTCGTACTGAAACGCATAACCCCTTTCAAGGGAGAAACACGAATAAAAACAAGATCACCAATCGAGAACTCGAGAGGCTTCCTACAGTTGTCTGCGTAGGATTTCTGGGGACTCTGTGCCTCTTTCATTCTCAACTGGATGAGATTAATCTTCTCGGAAGAATCACGAACAAAATCTGGACCAAGAATAAGCTTCTCCACAGATTCCAACCAACAAGAAGGTGATCGACATGGCCTTCCATATCAGGCTTCGAAAGGAGCCATACCGATACTAGATTGAAAACTATTGTTGTAGGAGAACTCTACAAGAGGTAGATGATCCTCCTAACTACCACCAAAATCAAAAATACAAATGCGGAGAAGATCTTCCAAGTTACGATTCACCCGTTCAGTCTGTCCGTCAGACTGTGGATGATAAGCTGTACTAAAATTAAGCTTTGTTCCCAAAGCTTGCTGAAGACTCTGCCAAAAATGACTCGTGAATAAAGGATCACGGTCACTCACAATAGAACTAGGAACACCGTGAAGTCTTACGATTTCCTTGACATACAACTTAGCCAAATGCGAAGCAGTCCTATTAGACTTAATAGGGACAAAATGAGCAGACTTGGTGAGGCGATCAACAATAACCCAGATACTAGAATGGCCTGATCTCGAACGAGGTAGGCCGTCAATGAAATCCATAGAAATCTGATCCCATTTCCACAATGGAATCTCTAGAGGCTGAAGAAAACCAGAAGGACGCTGATGTTCGGCCTTAAGACGCTGACAAGTTATGCAATTACTCACATAACCCACCACATCGCGCTTCATGCCTTCCCAATAATAAAGACGATGCATATCGACATACATTTTACTACTACCAGGATGAATGGTATACTTAGAGCGATGACAGTCATCAAGAATGTCATGCCTAAGTGCAAAATCAGAAGGCACAAAAAGACGGTTCTTCTTGCGAAGACACCCATGAGAATCAATGCTGAAATCCCGCAACGCCTCATACAGGATCCAGACTCACAAAGCTGAATAAGATGCAACAAATCAGGATCACGCCGCTAAGCATCGACAATACGATCCAATAAAATAGGTCGAGCTACCAAACTAAATAATAGAATAGGAGAATCAAAAGATGAACCTCGATCACGAATTTCTCAAAAAGATAGAGTCTCAAGAATATCCCATTCGGCAAGCATCATAGAAATAACAGCCGAATGTTTGCGACTAAGCGCATCAGCAACACGATTACCCTTACCAGGGGTATACTGGATATCAAAGTCATAGGAGGCAAGAAATTCGAGCCAACGATGTTGTCTCATATTGAGTTCCTTCTTAGTGAACAAATACTTCAAAGATTTATGATCGGTATAAAGAATGAAGTGCTCGCCCAATAAATAGTGTCGCCAAATCTTCAAGGCAAAGACAATGGTGGCTAACTCAAGATCATGAGTGGCATAGCGAACTTCATTCGGACGCAGTTGCCTAGAAGCATAAGCAACTACCCGATCCTTCTGCATAAGAACAGCACCGAGACCACTACCACAAGCATCGGTGTAGACAACAAGATCATGATTCCCCTCGGAAACCACAAGAATAGGAGCATTAGTTAGAAGTTCCTTCAATGTCTGAAAGGAAGCTTCACACTTGTCGGACCAAATAAAACGAATGCCTTTCCGAGTAAGGCAGGTGAGAGGAAGCACAACACGGGAAAAATCCTTAATGAACCGACGGAAATAACCCACCAATCCAAGGAAACTACGAATCTCATGCACATTCTCAGGCCTCTTCCAATTCTGGATGGCTTCGATCTTTGAGGGATCGACAAAAATGTCATCGGAAGATACAACATGGCCTAAGAACTTAACCTTATTCTCCCAAAAATGGCACTTGGAGAATTTGGTTCTAAGCTGATGATGACGAAGAGTATTCAAGACAATTCTCAAGTGATTAGCATGCTCGGCTTCAGACTTAGAATAAATAAGGATATCATCAATGAAGACAAGGACGAACTTGTTGAGATATTCCCGGAATACTCGATTCATGAGATCAACAAAGAAAGCAGGAGCGTTCGTCAAACCGAACGGCATAATAAGCCACTCAAAAGAACCATAACGAGTGCGGAAAGCGGTAAGAGGTATGCTATCCTCCACGACTCGTAACTGATGAAAACCTGTGGCAAGGTCTAGCTGAGAAAAGACCTTAGCACCACTCAATAGATCGAACATATCATCGATCCTAGGCAATGGATACCTATTCATGATGGTTAACTCGTTAAGTTTGCGATAGTCAATGCAAAGCCTAAGAGTTCCATCGGACTTCTTCACGAAGACGACCGCGGATCCTCACGGAGAAAAACTGGACTGAATCAACTGCTTAGACTCAAGCTCTAAAAGCTGCTTCTTGAGTTCCTCATTTTTCCCTATAGACATCCTCGTGGGAGGACGACTAACTGGCTGCGCGCCTGAAATGAGATCAATGCGGAACTCAATTGCCCGCTTAGGTGGCAAACCCGAAACAGGCTCAAAAACATCAGAAAAGTCACAAGCAATAGGAATACGAGATATATCATCATCATCTCGCGAGTCAAGAGAATATAAATCCATTTCGGAATTATCCACATCCCGAAGAATAAGAGATAGCTGAGTAGGCGAATCCGGATGTCGAAGATATATAATTCTCTCCGAACAAATAATCCTGGCATCATATCTTACTAGCCAGTCCATACCAAAAATCAAATCAAATCCCAGACAAGAAATAACATGCAGACTCGCATGAAAAGAAAAGCCACATAAAACAATCTCAACTTCATCACAAAGCAGGCGAAGGGTTGTGGATCCCCCAATAGGATTCGCAATCCTCAAAGAAGTAACCAAACAAGAAACATCCAAAGATAAATCATCAACGAGCTTTTTCGATACGAAGGAATGTGATGCACCCGTATCAAAAAGAACTCGTATACTATGATCATGAAATAAAATAGAACCTTCCAAAATAGGTGGAGATATACCTTTGGGCTGAGAGGGACCTTCAGAAGCCTTAGCAGTATAAAGCTTGCTAGACTTGGCAACAGCCGGAACAGTAGGGCAAACTGAAACATGATGACCTTCCTTCTTGCAATAGCGGAAGAAGAGCGGCTTAGAACAAGCTCGAATAATATGATCCGGAGAACCACAATTGAAACACTTCCGAACGAAAGGTGTTCCAGAAGACTGAGGCTGAGAACTAGAACCACCAGTCTTCTTCTTCTTAGAAGGAAAAGGCCTGGACTTCTGAAATGGAAACGGCCTCTTGTTGGGGGTTTTTGGAAACCTCAACATCAACATCACTATCACACTCCTTCTCGACGGTCTCGAGATGAAGTGCCGAATCAACCAACTCCTCAAAAGAAAGCTTAAGCTGGAGCAACAAATACTTCTTAAGATATTTCTTAAGACCAGAAACAAAATTCAATTTCTTCTTATAAGAAGTGCTAATGAATTCAAGACCATACTTAGATAAAGCCTCGAATGATGCAACATACTCAGAAACAGAAGATTTCCCTTGCTTCAACTCAATGAAGCGACGGGTCAATAAAACTTTTTCAGATTCAGGAACGAACTTGAGTTCAAATCGCTCCCGAAACTGAGTCCAAGAAAGAGTAGAATCATCAATTTCGGCTACAAGAAGCTCATACCAATCAAGGGCACGCTCTTGTAATAAGCTAGAAATTACAAGAACTCTATCATGGTCAGAAAGATCCATGCGAGAGAAGATATGCTCGCATTTGCGAAACCAAGCTTGGACTTCAAGAACGGACTCGGAGCCTTTAAACGGCTTTCCTCCAAGATGAGCAAAATCACTGCACTGGCGTGCAAAGGCAGACTTGCGAGGTGGAGACACTCGAAGAGGAACTGGAGGCTGAGTGCTCCTAAACAATTCCAAAAATTGATTGGCAGACATATAAACGCCATCCGGATGTGAACCACTAGATCGCCCAGCATCCGAACGTCGTCCCCTACCTCTTCCAGCCATACGCTAAAGGTAAGATAAGAACAAGATTAATCACAAGGTAGATACCTCAATACGGAATACTACGGAATAAAATGCATTCCTAGACGTATTCCTCAAATTCTATCTAACCTTTGATAGTAGAAGGAATAGAAAGGCACGATGATTCAAAGATTTGTATCACTTATACACTTTGATGTACCGTAATATGTGCATCTATTCTGTGTTTATCATATTTTGTCCTGAACTCAGCTCTGATACCACGCTGTGACGCCCCACCACTATACCCACGCTAGCCAATGACACTACAGGGTAATGCCATCAACTAACACGGAGAATAAGGCTGGTTGGGAGTGACCATCTATAGCATTGCTCTAACTATCTATTGAATACATCGACAATAGACATACCAAGCAGGTCGACGTACCCAATGAATACTTAAAACAAAACCATAGGTGGTTGGAGGATCTATCAGAACAGAATATAAAAAAACTCACATGTACTACACATCACAGAACAGTGGATCATCATATACACATATACAGATACATAACAGAGTATACAGAATAATACACGTCAAGCGGTATAGCAAACCACAATATACAGACGAACCAAAAGAATACATGTATCAGAGTTACAAATAAAGGACTACACAAAAAGCTTTAACAAAAAGGAACAAGCTGAATAGTCCATGCGGAAGCAAAATAGGCTAAGACCAAAATCACCTAACCTGAAACATCTCGGTCTGACCCGAGTATAAAATACACGGGTCAGTCTAGCTAAACAAATCAATTAGATAAACTGAACAACAATAAACCCGCAAGGTTACAAGGTATAACAAATATCTCTAAAGGAGATAACACAATCATCTAACAAAAGATGAACATAATAAAACAAGCCTCATATCATCGGCATCACAGAGAAACAAAGGATAGGAATATCCCGAAACAAGCCATAAAGGCAATAACAAATACCAATAAGGTATACAAGTTCCACAAGGTAAACGCTACATATCATGCAGATCAAAAAGACCAACACCGAAGGGCGATACCTAGGGAATATACATATGAATGAAACATCATAAAATTTGCTCGAGCTAAGTACTGTATAAACAAGGATCCATGAGCCCGAAGACTCCAAACCCAATATCACCCATGCGGCTCATAACGACCAACATCGGAAGCGATATAAAAGGCACCCCAATATCACCTATGCGGCTCATAATGACCAACATCGGAAGCGATACTATAGGGCAAAAAACCCGAAGGAACATACCCGAAGGCAACATACCCGAAGGCAACAAACCCTGAAGGCAATAAGCCCCGAAGGCAACAAACCGTAGTGGTGAAGGTCGAAGACCCAGTACTGGACACCACTAATTGGCGGAATGTGTCATAAATCTCAAAAAGGAATCCGAAAAGTGGTAACGCGAGTCCCATAACCACTCGTTCGCACTAAACGGTTTACTATCCATTATTTAATTTCACACTCAAAGCAGTACAAAGTTCACCTCATATCATCGGTAAACCAAACCCGAAGGTCAAAACGATCAATTGAATAGGTCGGGAATTAATCGGAAGGATAAACGCACAGATTCATGGTCCGTGTTTTGCCCAACCATTTTATCACCCTTCCACTTCGCTCTAAGTGCGAAATTGTGTATGTGTTTTAAATAGAATTTATAAATTGAAGAAGCGAACTTTTAATACGATTTGAAGAAATCATTTATAAAAACCCGTGAATGAATTCAAAAAGGAATCATCAAGATCAAATATGCATAAACAACTAATTGGAATCAATATGCATCGATCAAATTTGAAAAATTAAGCGAACAAGGCCAATTTGAAAAAAACAGTAGATTCAGACGTCTGAAAGAAGGAATTCAGACGTCTGAATCTGGAAATTAATATGTTTTCCAGAACAGAATTCAGACGTCTGAATACAAACTTTCAGACGTCTGAAATAGGCAATATTTGGCCTATTTCCTTTCTGGTCGAAATTAAGCACTTTCAGACGTCTGGAATATAAATTCAGACGTCTGAATCTGGGGATGAAAATCTTCCCCAGAACAATATTCAGACGTCTGAAAATAGGGTTTCAGACGTCTGAAATCTGATGGTCAGGCATTTCCTAAACCTAGGCCATCTATGGCCAAACAAATCGAAAGTAATCGGATGCATGTTGATTATGGGCTTACGTCAAATGACTACCCAACCTTAACGACACACCCAAACACTCCGAACAACATAAACATCAACCATATAAGGTTTTTCATAGATTTGGCTTCAAAAATCATAGTTTGGCAATTTCACCAAAGCAAACCAAATTGAAAGCAAATGAACATGAACAAGTGTTAGGAATTCATACCTAACATCAATGATATCAAAAGAAGTAGATGTGAGTTCAAAAATCACCTTCTTACACTCAAACAAAGATATATATATATATAAGCATAGGTGTGAGATAAAAAAATCTCACCTTTAATCACAAAACAAAGAAGAAGAAGCTCAATAGCAAAGAAAACAACCAACCACTCTCCACTTCAACTCTACTAGCTTCAATCTAAGAATAAAACAAGTATTTCCTAAGTTTAGGTTTAGGAATTTCTGAGATTGAAGAGAGAAAGAGATAGAGAAGATGAAGAGGAAGCTTACCAATGGCTTCTCTTTGATTTTGGAGCAAGAAATCAAGTTTGCTAGTTAAACTAGGGCTTGGAATTTCTATTTCCCTTCCACCATTTTTAGTTTTCTTAAGTTAAAGGAATGAAATGAGGGTGAATGGAAGGAGAGAAAGGGCTGAGTTGGGTTATCAAACTAACAAATGAGCTGAACCCAAACCCAAAAGCCCACTTAGCAAATAGCAAAATTCAACTTACTCCAAACATATCAAAGCTTATACTCAAAAAGATCGCAACTCCATTTTGGAATCAATGGAGGTGGTTTCGAGTTCCAACTCGGCCATTTGCAAAAAGTAACATTTCGGACCTAAATCCGACTAACGACGCTATATTTAAATAAAACATTTAAATATATAATCGTTAAATATGCGGGTTGTTACAGCATTGGATTCATAATTATGTGTTATTGCATGATAATGAATTTTAAAGAAATTGGACGTATCGTTTTTCGTGCGAGGTTGGAACGCTTATAAATTAATTTCAAAAATTAATATAATAACCAGGGTTGAAAAGCTATCTTTTGCATACCATCGAATTAGGTCTCGAAACAAGTACAATTGCGTTCAAAATAGGGGTATAACATATAGATTGTCAGGTAGCACGTCTCGATTGGAGTTCAATATTTTGAGGTGTTTTGAAAGAAAATTTTTATAAATTAAATAATATATTGTACCCATCAGTAGCCCATACCATTAGCACCATAGCAGACCATACCTAACCACGTTGCTGCCATACTTCCTCAACTATAAAACACGAACACTCCCTCTCTCATTCAAATGGTATTGAGACAAGAAAAAAAGAAGAAAACTAAGCTAAGTAAACATTGGCTTTAAAAATTCAAATCAATTTAAATTAAAATCAAAAAAATGCAAAGGATATGGCTTTGAGTTCAAACTTCCTAGATCTACATTTTGATATCCAAATGGTTATGGCTGAAGTGTGTGGTTTGATGTTGTTCTAGTGAGCTTTAAACATGAGTATAAGACTAGGGTTAGCAATGGTTTAAAATTTGAGCTTCGATCGGGAGTATGGAGGCACAATTTGAGTTCATAGAGTGCATAGCATTTGTAGGCTTGGTCTGGAGAAGCTTGGTGAGGTATTGGGAGGTCCAAACTGTTGTAAGGACACGTCATGGTGGGTTGAATTGCATTTTTATAGAAAGGCTCGGGTGGAGAAAAATGATGATAGATGGATGCAGGCCGGGAAGAAGAGCATGTCGGATGAGTCGGTTGTTGATTTTGTTGATCGAAAAGTGAGCTAGAAGCTTGGGAAGTGTCATCCATGGTGGGTAGCAGCTATAGATAAGCGGGAGTGTTTTTTGAATTGGGGAAGATGATGGAAGATCATAATTTAAATATGATGAAGTTGTTATTAGTTTATTTATTTATTTTAGCTCAAAAATCGATTATTTAAAAAACCAGACCAAAACTTATGCCTTGAAGTACACATTTCTATGATGATTATCTAATAGCTGTTGAATTTGAAATTGATTTGAAATGAACTTTTTTGGAGGCTTTTGTCTAGGTAAATTCAGCTAGCAAAGATTTGAAAGGCAAAAGAAAAATGATTCATCTATATTAGGGTTGGGAGTCCTTTTATAGTGGAAGGAATAGAGAGAAAGGTTGATCATATCTCTTACCCGTTCTCCTTAAATCTATGCCATCCATCTGATACTCCTATCCCATCTTTTAGCCACAACACCAAACAAGCCATTTTGTAACACTTTTTTCCGTTCAATTAGTAATGGTTATTACCGTTATAAATTGCTCATGGATATTTCCGTTGCAAACGTTTCTCACTGTTATTACCGTTACCAAATCCGGTATCTTCGTAAATAGTTGAAAGTAGTATGGATAGGATTGTAATTTTATCCTTTATTCTTACTTACCGCATTTCTCTCATGCTTTACATTTCATCGTTTCAGTATTATTCCCTCTTCCATTCTAGGGTTTTCACCTCTCCACCTTGCCCTGCCACCGTATTATTTTCTCTTCGGCAATATTTCCTCTTCCATTGTAGGCTTATCGCCCCTTAGCCGTGCACTGCTTCTATATTATTTCATCTTCAGTATTATTTCCTCTTCTATTTCAGAGTTGTTGCCCCTCTGCCTTGCTCTGCCTCCGTCATTTTGTATAATTCGTTCGCAACTAGTTAGATCAGATTAGTGAAGTAGTATAATTTCCCGTTTAATTTGATGAAGACAAAGGAAGACTAGGGCTTGTATTCTATCTCGCCAATCGATCGGATCCAAAGGTATGAAATTTAAACTTTAATTTTAAGCGATTATAATCACTTTTAGTCTATAATTATTATTATTTTAAATGGTAATCGTACATTCAATGTTTAATTTGGATGCTTGTAGAGGGAAATTGTTAAACACGGGATACCAGTAGAGGAAAAAGGCTAAGTATTCAGGTATTTCTTTTTCTCCTTCTCGAATTAAAATTAATATTAGATATTCAATTCAAGTTAATTTCAGTTTGAAGTTTGATTTTGACTTAGTTTTTATTTAATTATATTTTTCGATTGAAATCGATAACATTTTTGGATTCCAGCCTATGTGTTGGTTGTGGTACAATTCGAATTTATGGTTTTCGGTTAATTTGATACAAATTCATTGGTTACAGCAGTGTGTTAAATTTTGGTGTACAAATAGTATCAGTGTTTTTGTTTTGTGCTTAAAATGTTGTTACTTAAAGTTGAATGTGTCCATGCAATTAATAGTGAATGTTATTTTTCTGGTTATATTTACTTCATGTAATTAAAAGACCATTTAATCACCTTTCAATCTTGCCAAATTTGAATATAATTAAATGGTCGCTATTATTTTGTTGTCATTTTCATGGATTATTCATTATTTAAATATATTAAGAAAAAGATCTTCGTTAAGTTGATATACTCATAAAAGTAACCATAGTTCCTATTTCATTTTTTTGCTTTTGGCAAGGTAATATATTTTAATATCTTATATTTTCTATCATATGCAATTATCAATTTTATACGCACAAAAATTGGTAACTATCTACTTGGTTAAACCTTGAAAAGTCAGGAGTCCCTTACATAACTTACAGTTTATTCATTGTTTTACTATTAAGGAAAACTCTTTAATATCACTTAGCTACTATAATATGTTTTTCACTCAAGTAATATTTCATTTTCCTTTGGTGAAAGTTTTGAAAGAATTGTTAGGAGAAATCTATTGTAATTTATCATGTTAGGAGCTTATTATTTGGTCTGCCATATTTCATGCCGAGGAATCTTCTTGAACATAGTATAATATCATGCACCTAATAGTATATTAGAGTTGTTCACTAATATATTTCACAAATGAGAGAATTAAAGTTTTAGGTAAATGAAGACAACAATGAGAATTAAGAAGATCATTATAAGAGATTATATATTATAAATTTATGATATATCTTAAAATCAATGAATGATTGTGGTCCCAAGCATTCAACCATGAGAATTAAGAAGGTCATTGTTTTTGCATTCATGTTGCATGACTTTTACATTTATTATTACTTTACTTACTTGTAAAGTATGAATTGACTTTATTGAACTTTATTGAATTAAGAAGGCCATTATTTATCTTTTTTTTTGAATTACCTAGAGAACCAAGCTTCGCTTGTAAACTCTAGGGAATTATGTGCCTGCCAAACACATACTTCGGGTACTTGTTACAGGGTTGTTAGTTTCGGGGTTCGAACTCGTGACCTTCGATCACGCAGTCCGGACCATTAACCAACTGCGCCAACCCTGTTGGCTCCATTATTTATCTTTCACAAAAGAATGAATTGACTTTATTGAACTGGCTTGGTTCGTGAAAATGTTTGTGTTCGAAAAAATCGAGAAGTTATGTTCATCAAATTTATGTAAAAGATATTATAGCATGTTTACACTTTTTTAATATATATATTTTGTATTTTTAATATATATATTTTGTATTTTTAATATATATGTTATAAGTTAACTAATAGAAAAAAATTACTGTATTATTTTCGAATTATTATCATTTTGTATTGTAAAAGTCAACAAAATTGTTTCTCGCCTCTAGCAACCCAAAGGTCCAAACCGGCCCTGACTACAGCTAAAATATTAGTTTTCTAGTATAATTTGCATTTGAAACTATTATTCAAGAAGACAACCTTGTTTAAGGATTAATTTTATAGAAGTTCAGTGATTTTTCATATTTGTTAATCCTGAGGTAAAAGTTTGTGTTGGTTTGAATCAGCCTAAAGTTGTGCAACATATTATATGCTAATTGCTTATGATCTAATTATTCTCCCAATTTGTTGTACTAAATTTTTTTAAGTTTGGATTAGCTGCCAAGGAAATTGGAAAACAAATTTTAGTGGAAGATTTATTTGTTCGTTTTCGTGTCTTGTCATAATTTTTCTGACCAAAATTATGACAGAATTAGCCGAGGCCTTTGTTTTTGGATTACTGTCCAAAGAATTAGTTGAGGTATTACGATTTGTTAGAACATGATTTTATGATATATGATGCTGTTAGAATAGAAGCTGATTATTAATTTAAAAGTAGTAACTCTTTATCTGTGAACTTAACATTTAAATCATGTAGAATGAAAACATCAATAGGGAATGCTATTAGAAGTCAGATAGTTGTGACAGCTGAACATTTGTATCATTTTCTTTGATAATAGTGTAAACTACTATGTAGTACTTTGCTAGTGCTTTTGGCAGCTTAGGCTATGTTTTTGTAAGTTGAAATAATCAAAAAGTATACATCACATGAATAATCATAAAAATCGGCAATTATCTTAAATTTAAAGTGTGTTTTTGGAGACTTGATTGTGGCAACTTAAATGGATAGTTTGCTTTAAAAATTCAAGAAGCGTTTTTTTTCTTTGAGCTAGTTATAAAAATTGTTATATTGGTTTTGTAAGAGAAGTCATTATGCGTTATGTGATTTCTTTGAGTTAGATTGTAGCCTATTTGATTTTGTGTGCAACTGTTGTTTATTTACCATCCTTTTCATCTCAAACAAAATATGCCACATTGTGTTTTATATCAAAGTGCAAAATAAAAATTATATGTTGCTCTGGCAACTCAATATTTTTGTCATTCCTGTACGTATGTACGGATCTAATGGTTAGTTGGTATTTCACTTTCCATTTGGTTCCACTGCATAATTTGTAAGCACATATTGGCCATGCTTCTTTTTACAGCTCAACTGCTCTCTTCGTAGATTTTGTTCTCACTTATTATTACTCATTGAAATATGTTTTTAGTGACATAAACGAAAACTAAGTCAACAATTGGACTTTCTTGGGCTCCAAAATTACCTTCCGTGCTAACTGATGCGGAAAAGAGCTTAGAGAAAGGGAAAGATAAGGCTGATTCGATTTCAAAACCTAAAGATGAACTTATTGATGGATTATACGTCCCACCTAGGGATCCAAAAAAGTTCAATAAGATGATGAGGAAAAATATTAAAAACACGGCTGGTAAAAGTTGGTTAGTGGGTGCTGGCTGTCAATATTGTCATAGCATTTGCATCATTTTGTTATCTGATGCAATTTATTTTCTACACAGGTTTGACATGCCTGCTCTAACTATGACCCTTGAGTTGAAGAAGGATCTTGAAGTTCTTAAGGTATATCATCTAAGTGTTTGTATTTTAGTTCAATGAATGACGCTTATATACATGAAATCCCTTATACAAAAGGTTCGCATAAGGTAAATTCTGTACGGGGATAAACGTTTTTTTGTCCAAGCAAATAAAATGACCTACCAAAACAAGTTTAGTTGGTTTGATTCATGTAATAAAATATACCACATGAAACACAATTAGATATCATGTTGTTGAATCCATGTACAGTTGATGAAAAGAATTATTAACCAAAATCATGTTTCTACTATATATTTTTAAGAATAAAAGTCAAGCCAACCCAATCAAAATCATTAATCTCTTTATGAATTGCAAGATGTATTTGTTTTTGTGAGTTCACATGCATTACGCATGTATAGTAGGTCAATGAGTTCAGTGATATATGATATGAATTCTCCTCCATGTTACTTGGCAAGGCATTTACTCATTTCGTCATATCCGAACTATTAGAATTTGAATATTATGGTAGTTATAACATATGAATAATAGGTAAGTAAATATATGAATCCTATGATGTTTGTAACATACCAGATTCAACTAAATGAATGGTTATAAAATGGAAAATTATTATGTGGAAGTTAAGTAGATCTTACCCGCAATTTTTTAGTGTATTTTATAAGTTTCGTACAACCCATGTGACGAGTTCAGTACAACCTAAGTGATGTTTAGTTTAATATAATCAGTGCTAGTTACCTGATGTGAATAATCTTTGGTTGCGTTAAGTTATAGTCATATTGAATTTAAGCTAGTTATACACATGCTAAGTTTTTGAACCATGGTAATCCAACACTATGCATATTTATAACATATGCATAATCGCACATGTAAAAAACTCCATCTGCGATACACGAACACATTATCTTATGAGCTAGATTTTGACTTGTTATCCTTGTCTTTATAGGTATAAAAAAATGTTTTTGCAGTTGAAGAGAGATGAAACAATTCTGTACTCAACCTTTGGGCAGACACAAATTATACTAGAATATATTATGGTATGCTCTTCTAGAGTAGTTCTTTTATCAGACATTACTTGTTACATACTGATACAAAATTTCACAGCGGTATTTATGAATGGCTGTATCCTCTTTCAGATGCAGCATGTCGGTCAAAATATACAAACGCTAAAGTCTCTCGCATAGGTTCCAGCATTAATCTTCTTGTACGAGGAAATCAAGAATTCAACATGTATACATTCTGAAACGTATGTGTTTGCTATTATTTGTCTTGAAATTCATTATACGTTTACTGTTTTAATTTTATACAACATCTGAATTTTGAATTATGATTATATATGCATGTAATTCATTGCAATAGAACTTTTCTTCAGGAATACAATACAAATTTCCTTATGGTAATGGTTACAAATTTCATTGCAATAGAACTTTGCTTCAGGAATATATTTTCATTTGCCACGGTTATAAGTGTTAGAGTTTTCTTTTTGGTAATGGTTATAAATGTTAGAAACTATTGTTTTGTCACAGTTATAAGTGTGATACTATCTAAATTTCCCTCGGTTATAAGCGTTAGTAATAACCATTTTATCACGATTATAACTGTAAGTAATACTGTTCTGTCACGGTTATAAGTGTGATAATATCTAAGTTTATAATAGTTATAAGCGTGAGAAATTACTATTTTTATCACGGTTATAACCGTGAACAAAAGTGTGACTGAATTTGCCACGATACCCATTTTCACGGTTATAACCGTAACAAATTAGTTTTGTCGCGCTTATAACCGTGAGGAAATTTCCTTTCTGGTGTTGTGAGCCAACCTCTACATGCTTATTGCTGCTAAATGTATCATCATACATCATGGGCTAATTGCCCATTTAGGTCCAAATAAATATTACTAATTAAATCGGATTTAATTGCTTGTCGATATCGCATATCAACCGATATATTTATAACTATTATAAATATATACAATAATATTTATTCCTCAAATCATATTCAAAATTTCATAATCAAAGTTTCATAAAAATTAATTAATTTATAATAACTATAAACTAATTAAATTGTTTAGTCTAAAAGGAATTCATATCGATTATGTGACTCGGTAGATGTAAATTTGGTCAATTATTAACATTGAACTATTTGAATGTTAACGTTCATACATAACTTAGTAGGTAATGCGACATTTTGGCCAAATTTTTCGCTTACTTTGTTCCTGTAATATCCAATATCAGTTAATTAAGAGTTGACCAGATGAGATATTTGTTTACACCAATTCTTTTCGTCAAAACATCACTTTGGTCTATTGAATTAGGTAATGGCCAAAATTCCAGCATCGTCCATTTTCAACTTTATAGTCCAAAGATAAAGTCATTTTCTCAATAATAACAATTAATTTTAACCAAAATACACTGGTCAGAGAGACTTTGACTTTAAGTTGACTTGAGTTGACTGTGATGCTAATCCCGTATAACCGAGGAGATAAATCCTCTTTTGAATGTTGTTTTAATTCCAGTACTTCCACTTAATCCAATTATAGCCACTCGATAAACATCATGTCATGATTTGACTATAATCAAAGCAGAGTTTTCATATTGAAGATCAACATTATTCTCAAATCGAGAGATCTGTGTAATCGGTCACATCGATATTTTCTGTTTGACCTTAGTTATTTAAACTAATAGAAAAATGTCTAGTGAGTCATTTCATAGTTATCCAATAATTATCAGTATGTAACCCTTTAGTGCCCCGAATAGTCATGAGTAATACACTGACGAGCATTTGGAGAGCAGTGTGTACTCTAGTCTCAATGGATACATCGATATTTAGTCTCGATATATCTTGCCTAGGAACATGTAAATTGTTATATTTGTTTTTATTGTGATAAATTACTCACGGTTACACCACTTTATAATTATAATCTTAAAACATATCATTTATGGATTTTCTACTAGATACGCTTTTAACTAAGTAATTAATTGATATAACACATTATATCAAATATATAATAGAAAGAAAACACCATTTATTTCGAACACGATTGGTTATCGAGTTAAACATATCCAACAATTTACATAACTATCTTTAGGGCATACCCTTAACTCTATTAACAAGTAGGCTTGGTTTTGTTCATATTTTTAAGTTTAAATAAGGATATTGTTATTGACACTCCAATTTCGATACGAGGGAGTCATTTTCGTTCGAAAGTTTTGTTTTTACATAAGGATACTAATCAAACTAGCATCCTCATGAAAATACAATCAAATTGATCTATATGCCATTTATTAATTTTTCCTAATTTTTCCTTAATCGTGTTAACGTTTAATCCAAAATCATTAATAAAATAATGGAGAATTAAGACTCACCTCCATATTCAATTTGAAATGTAAAGGAGAAAATATTGACTATTACTTACGAAAGCATTCATTACAGTAATTTTAAACCTAACTATTACTACTATTAAAAAATGCGCAGTAAAACATGTTAAGAAATTGCTTTTCCATCACCTTCTGAGCAAAGTTTGGATTTGATTGTGAAAATCAAGATGAATTTTTTGTGCTTGCCATTATTTTCTTTTGAGAAAATGAAGAAGAAGGTGAAAGTAAATGAAAATGTTTAAAGTTGATGGTTTAATAAAGGAAAAAAGAGGTAAAAATATATGTTTTATTAATAAGATGTATTACTCTTATAACAATTTAATTTTGTATTAGTACTTGTAAAATTTGGCCTCTTCATATCTAAAACTTGCACTGGCAAAATGATACCCTTAAATAATAGATTGGGTAGTATCTTTTTAGAGTTTGCACATCATATCATGCGTCAAAGTGCATTCATATCAGTAAATACATCAAAAAATTTGAGAAAAAAATAAGTTAGCAAAATGAATGATTTTTTTTTTTTTGCTTGAGTCAAAGGGCATGTAATATCTATTTAATGTGCATAACCTGAAAAGCAAATAGCAGATTTCAAATAAGGCGTCTTCCCTGATAATGAAAGATTTCCCTCCTCTAAACAATTCTTATTTCCCAATTAATTCCAATAATAATTTTGTTCCAAATTTCCTACCATTCAATCAAATCTTTCAACCTCATTTACCAATATACCCCCAATTTGGAAATATCCCTAAACAGGTGGATTTCTCGCCGCAAATTTACCCAATCTCGAAAAGGCACCTGTCGAATTACGCAATAAAGGGTCAAATTCTCGCACATATGCAGAGGCAGTGAAGGGTTTTTCTAAACTTTAAACAACAAAGCTTGTCAATATTCAGAAGGAAAGCTCAAAATCTCTCTCAATTTCTAAAACGCTCGAATCATTTAAAGAAAAGAATCGTTGTTTTCATTGTGAGATGGAGGATCATCGTGCAAGAAGCAGTCACAACCCCATGAAATATTACCATTGTAACAAATATGGTTATAATTCATATAATTGCTCTGATAGAAGGATGCATGAGTTAAAAATTGATGATGGAAAGGGCAAGAAGGTAGTTAATGATATGATTGGAGATTTAGGAACTGAAATTCAAGTTAATCAAGGACCATTTCCTATGAAATCAGTTTAGAAAATTTCCAAAACAAGAAGAACCTCCTTAGATGCGGATGAAAAGAAATCGGTTTCAGCAAGTCTAGGCAACTTGGTTATGGATTTGTACAAACAATGTAGAAAATGGGTTATTCTGACTATAATATCTGGCGAATTCATTGTTAATGAATTGCGTGATATTCTATCTCCTTTTTTGGCGTCCATAACTGGAAAATTAAGAAATTTCATTATGAATTCAAGGTTCTATTCCCAAGTTTTAATCTAGCCCTTGATGCTGTTATGAGAAAAGTTATCATCTTTAATAACAAGTGTGTTAGAATAAGGCTATGAAGTTTAGAAGGAGCTGAAAAGAGAAATATGCGGGATATAACTTGGCTTGCTGAGATGACTGGTGTTGGAAGTAAAAAATATAAGGGACAATGTGGTGATGGAGGATTTTGATTATAATTAAGTAATTGTTGAAGATGCTGTAACTGACTCGGATAATGAAATTAGAATTGAGCTTACAAAACTGAAGGAAACAAATAAAAAACCCTAGTGTGGAGGCTGGCAAAGCAATAATTCGTGATGATGAAACTAAGGACCTGGAAGAATATAGCATTCTGACTGTGGATAAAGCTCCATCAGTTATAGCTGTTAGTGATGATTCTGTTACTGTTGAGGAGGCAACAAGTAGGAGAGTAGGGAAGAATAAGAAAATTGCTAAAGATGTCACAATCTTAAGGAGGAGTGCCAGATTCTTTGACAGAAAAAAGATGTACTGCTAAAGCTGACAGTGGAGCTGGTCTGAATTAATGGAGCATGTTCCTTCGACATCTGGTATGTCATTTGCACATCTCTTCACAGGCAGTATTCATATGCCTGCTGTCTTGAATTTCATATCTTTAGCTCAGCTTTATCAAACGACCAAAAGGGTAGGATTAATTTTTTAAATCTATTGTAACATTGAGGTCCAACTCTACCACATGAAAATTGTTACCTGGAATGTTAGAGGGCATGGCACCCCTAACAATATGCTAATGTTAAAACATTCTTTTGTCAGTATATGTAGATATAGCACTTTCAAGAAAAAAAAAGAATTTCAGTGTGGTAGAAATCTGATTTGTAAACGTGAGAGACTAGTTTATGGTACAATATACGTAGCTTGTCAATACTCGGAAGCAAAGCTCAAATCTCTCTCAATTTCTAAAACGTTCGAATCATTTAAAAGAAATTAATCGTTGTTTTCATTGTGAGATGGAGGATCATCGTGCAAGAAGCAGTCACAACTCCATGAAATATTGCCATTGTAACAAATACGGTCATAATTCATATAATTGCTCTGATAGAAGGATGCATGAGTTAAAAATTGATGATGGAAAGGGCAAGAAGGTAGTTAATGATATGATTGGAGATTTAGGAACTGAAATTCAAGTTAATCAAGGACCATTTCCTATGAAGTCAGTTTAAAAAATTTCCAAAGCAAGAAGAACCTCCTTAGATGCGGATGAAAACAAGTCAGTTTCAGTAAGTCTAGGTAACTCTGACTTGGTTATGAATTTGTACAAACAATGTAGAAAATGGGTTATTCTGACTATAATATCCGGTGAATTCACTGTTAATGAATTGGGTGGTATTCTATCTCCTTTTTTTTGGCGTCCATAACTGGAAAATTAAGAAATACCATTATGAATTCAAGGTTCTATTCCCAAGTTTTAATCTAGCGCTTGATGCTGTTATGAGAAAAGTTATCATCTTTAATAACAAGTGTGTTAGAATAAGGCTATGAAGTTTAGAAGGAGCTGAAAAGAGAAATATGCGGGATATAACTTGGCTTGCTGAGATGACTGGTGTGGGAAGTAAAAAATATAAGGGACAATGTGGTGATGGAGGATTTTGATTATAATTAAGTAATTGTTGAAGATGCTGTAACTGACTCGGATAATGAAATTAGAATTGAGCCTACAAAACTGAAGGAAACAAATAAAAAACCCTAGCGTGGAGGCTGGCAAAGCAATAATTCGAGATGATGAAACTAAGGACCTGGAAGAATATAGCATTCTGACTGTGGATAAAGCTCCATCAGTTATAGCTGTTAGTGATGATTCTATTACTGTTGAGGAGGCAACAAGCAGGAGAGTAGGGAAGAATAAGAAAATTGCTAAAGATGTCACAATCTTAAGGAGGAGTGCCAGATTCTTGGACAGAAAAAAGATGTACTACCAAAGCTGACAGTAGAGCTGGTCTGAATTAATGGAGCATGTTCCTTCGACATCCGGTATGTCATTTGCACATCCATTCACAGGTAGAATTCATATGCCTGCTGTCTTGAATTTTACATCTTTAGCTCAGCTTTATCAAATGACCAAAAGGGTAGGATTAATTTTTTAAATGGGGAAAATGATGTAGATTTGTTAAAATCTATTGTAACATTGAGGTCCAACTCTACCACATGAAGGTTGTTACCTGGAATGTTAGAGGGCATGGCACCCCTAAAAAATGTGCTAATGTCAAAACATTCTCTTGTCAGTATATGTAGATATAGCACTTTCAACAAACAAAAATTGCTAATTCGGATAATTTTCACTTTACTTCTTTGGGGGTAAATATTTTTTCTGGTTGGAGTTATGTATGTGACATCTGTAGGCAGTTCTGGGGGTCTGTTTATTGGGTGGAGAGGTGATAAATTTGATTTGTTGTAAGAATAGAAGCACAGGAGTGTGTTGCATGTAGTGATGAAAAATATTGCGGATGGAAATAATATTTTTCTCACTAATATTTATGGGCTACAGATAGGCTTGAAATGCAGGGAGTTTGGGATTATTGTATCTATTCTATTATATATAAGAAACTAGTGAGTAGCCCGTGCTTCGCACAAGGGCATTGTTATGATCTGTGTATTGTAATCTCCATAGCAGAAACGTGAAGGTAGTACGGAACAGTAATCACGTATTTCGTATACATGTTAATGGACAGTGGAAATCAAATTCATATGATAGCACAGACATGACATGTAATTATAGTGGTAATGTAAGTAACAATGATATTCATAAATAGTAGTTTAAGTCGGAGCTGAGATTTATAAAAAAATCGCATATATACTGCGTATGAAAGCAAATGAATTATACATCATATAATCCAAAGTATGTTAGAGAAAAAAGTGCAAAATGAGTTACTGGGGAAAAAAAATAGAGTCGATGACTACGTTGAACGGAACAGTAGTAGGCATAGATAGAAAAACATAAACGCACAATAAATATGAAATCGTGAAATGCGACAAATTATTTATTTTTTTTGTTTTTTTTCTCAAATCATGATTCCAATAGATGCTTCAGTCAGCTGATCTGTATCAACATCATGCAAATGAGGGAAAAAATACAGTGTTTAAGTTTGGGAGTACAAAACATGTTGTGGTGGTAGAAGGTGACAGTATGAAGTAAATGTACATTGCTACAATATCGGTTTGAAAGTTGAAATAGTTCTAAATTGGAGTATTCATACGTTGAGTAGCGCAATAGTGTTTGAAATGGACAAATAGGTGTAATTTCCATTAATGTAGGAAAGTACAGTGTTATGAAATTCTGAATATTAGTACAAAACGTATCAAATTCTACTGCGGATGGTTCACAAATCATTAACATACTATTGAAACAGTACAAAAAAAAGGATAAAATTTCCTTAATAGTTGATTTAAACATTGCAAACTAACTTTCAAGGAATATTTTTTGTTTTTATAATCCTTACATGCCAGTATGTCAACACATCAAAGAAAGAAAATTCACAGTTGCATGTGTACTAAAATATAACTTCACTACTCTCATATATTGTTTTAATACGCATCTTGCTAGCTATTTTGTAAAATATATGTTATGCATAACTTGGTACACATGCAATATGGCATTGACTTTTCCTTATACTTTATTTGTATTCAGCTCAAATCCTTCACTCTCGGCCGTTTGAAAAATACATTTTTACAATATTAGCCACCACACAGAAATTTTACTTGCTCTTTCAACCGTACAAAAATAAATTGTAGTTATTCCCACTACAAACCCTTAATCTACCTCTTTTTGAGCATTCGACACACCCTACATAAAAACCATAGCCTTGTTATATTTTGAAAGAATGCATTTTTGAAAAGTAAACTAATTCTTTATATAAAATTATATTATTTTCTGAAAAAATATTGCGCTATTTATAAAAAGAATTAGATATTGAAAATAAATGCATTCTTTCCATAAAAAAATGTTTTAATTTACAAGAGCGTTAATTTTTATGAGAAATATTGTTTGATTTGACTGAATGTATATTATGAGGTTTCTTAATAGTATTTTTAAAGCTGTTTTAAGAATTATAACATTTTATTTTGCTTGCAAATGTTAAATTGTTGATAAAAGTGTATTTTTTGGTCAAATTAAATAATAAATAGAGTTATTTTAATATTTATTATATTTTTGTGTAAGAAATTGATTATATTAATTGTGAAATTAATAATTATAGTAAATATTGTATGTAAAAGTTAATACAACTATGTGTATCAGTTAGCTAGTGCAATGGACATATATATCAATTATACCAAACGTTATGGTAAGGTTTTAAATCTCCTTCATTTCACCTGAGATATCAGCTTGAGATTTTCTTCAAAATCTAAGATTTGACACTTGGGTAGTTATCAAAGTTTTAAATCTTCTTCATTTCAGCCGAGATATCAGCTTGAGATTTTCTCTAAAATCCGAGATTTGACACCTTATGTTAATGAAGCTTCCTATTGATAATCTAGGAAAATGGTAATCTTTTATAGATTATACCAGAAACATGTCATTATCTTAATAAAACTAACTTATATATGTGTGTGTGTGTTGAAAGTCTACTTGAACACAATTTGGTGATACAATTGGTGATACAAGAGATCTCTACCATTAGATTGCCCTCTGAATTCCACCTTCCATGTAAAGACAAAAAGATCCGGTGGTCTAGATCTTTTGTGTTTTCATTTGTGTCATCAATTGTGTTCAAATAGCCGACCTCATATATATCTATACTATAAAGCAAAACCTTTGGTCAACCGGTCAAAGTGAAGCCTTTTTTGAACTGACCAAAATGCTCGTGCTAACATAGCCAGTAAGTTATTTACGCAGGGTTAATTTTTAAGGCGGGATACTTTTGAACGACAAATTATTGGAGGCAACAGCTATTCCCTCTTACCCATTACTGCTGCACGTTCGTTTCTGAGAACGTGATTAAGCTCTCCTTCTATTTCTCTACACACTCCAGATGATCTGTCATTTCCTCCAAATTACTCCAAATCATAAAATCGAAATTACTTTATACTAGGAAAAAAGCTCAATGATGAAAAGTAGCCTCAACGAAGGAAGCCACTCCCTCTTAGACACTGACAAAGATTGTCCAATCATCCCCTCCGAGTTTGGCATCCTGATATGATCTTCGATAGCAACTTGTTCCTGCGTAAAGAGATCACGGTATCTGAAAGGTAACAGCTTCAATTGATCATAAAATTAGATGAACAAGCACATGCAATTTGAATCTTTCAACCAACGGATGAGGGAATATTGACGAGTACATGAAGTCCATACTATTGCGGCTTTAGATTTGAGGAACATGTTGCAAGCGTTGGGGAGCAGCTTGAGCCGCGGAGTTCAAAAAGTGGATCATGGACGTGGATGTTGGTAAGACTTTGATTGTGATTTGAACAAGTAGAATCCAAGGTCAGCCAATGTACTGATTTTGCTTTTGTAATTCATTTTATACCTAGATTTAAATTAATGTGTTAATTTGATCAATAATTGATCCAAAGTATTCATTTTCAATTTCAATAGAGGAGAAACTGTAGAGTTATTTATTTATGAAAGTCAAATTTATGCAGGCTCAAGTAGAAGCAAAAAAAAAAAAGGGTTTGATGATGATTTGACTAATATAGGGAAGATAGATTGTTAGTTAAGGTCAATACAGGTATGATGATTCCCAAATTTTGCTTCATAAATAATTTCTCCTATATGTATTTTGTTAGTTGAAATTGTTTACAATTAATGTAGGTTTATTTGTGAATATTATGCTAAACCATATCAATACATTTGGCATTTCTTTCAGCCACCTGGATTGGTTAATTTTTTGGGTATGAATTGGTATTATCATCAATTAAATTGGATAAACCATTCATTGTCTCTATGTATTAATGGGCATAATTCCTGTGTTAAAACCTATTTTTCTTGAGACAATAAACACTAATATTATAGATAGACAATACTTAAGTTAGCGATGATAGTGAATACTCAAAATTCTGAAATCCATCCACAACCATAACCGAAAATGATAAAATATACGGTATTTAGAAAATGATAGAATATCCAATATCAAAACAATGGATAGGGCTATAAATCGGATGGTTGAGATTTCAAGTATTATGATAAATAGTAAATATTAGTTTAGAGCCCTGAATTATCTTGAGATGCCCCGTTTTGATGCTGAGTTATGTTATACACTTCTATAGCATGATAGTTGATCAAATGTTGTATACTAAACCAACTGCATAGTTGATTTTTCAATACCTCGATTTCTGTTAAAATTGTTACTTTCGTTCATAAGTTGCCGCTGCTTTATAATGCTAAAAAGAATCTAGATGTCTCCTAATCCAATTACCATCGCTGACATTGTTTCTAAGGTGGTTTATGAATACCAAAGTTGCTTTCCTGATGCAAAAATGATAAATTGTGACTTTTTAGTGAAATTTTATATGCATGATAATATATTTGCATGAGTTTAAATTATATAATTACCGTATCACATGGAATCGTATAATATTACTTAAGGATGGATGAGGTTATACAGGCTGTTGCTGATTTGAAAAAGAAGTGGAATCAAACATTTTGTCAAATTCAAGAACATGCCAAATTTATTGAAAACCATGGGACGTCTGACAAAGGGACAGAGGAAACAAATTTACTTCCTAGACTTTGCAGTTTAAACTTGATCTTATTGCCCAACAACTTCCTAAAGAAGATGAAGTGGAATCTTCTCAGGCTATGTTGAAATTCTGGAAGGAATAGTATCAGAGGTAAACTCTAAATTCTAAGTGAATATAATTGTCTCTATCTATGTATAAGCTATAACACTTTCTACATGGTCATTGCATACCCAATTTTCCTTAATTTTTTCTTCAAACTTTTCATTAGCGTAAATTATTTCTCATTTCACATGTGAAGTAGATGATTATTGTACTATTTATATCGCCTTAACCATGTGATGGTGTTTTTATAAAAAAAATCTAGACCACATGAAACACAAGCGCATTTGTACAAGTTGTTCTCCAAGCACGCAAAAAGAACACGTTGTTTGTATAGAACATATAGAGCGTGCCTTTTATACTATATAAATGTATGCAATGATATTTTGTTTTTGAAGTTTAATGATTAAAAAAAGTTTGATTTCAAAGTGGAAAAAAATGAAGATGGAAGAATTATAGAGGTTGAAGTGAAAGAGGTAAGTTACATGCACATATTTCAACAATAAACTGATAATTAGAATGTAACGTGCTGCAATATGCCATAATTTTTTTATAAGATGATTTTGATTAAAAATATATGCTTTAGTTAGAATTATGATTAAAGACCTTTAATATAATTTCAATAGGAGCGGGTGTTCTTAAAGGAGAGAATAGAACTAAGTAACCCCTTTGCATTTACAAGAATTTGTTTTACATAAAGCACGCACATACCCAAAAATTATTTTTTGATGGAAGAGTGGTCCTCTCAAATTTTATTAAACCAAAAAACAAAAACATACATAGGTTTGATGAGAATTATTTATTACAAATGTGACCGATCATCACATCACTATGATGATCAATCAATTAAGTAAAATGAAAAATGTACAAAGTAATACAATTACAATTAATAGTCTTTACAACTACAACCCACTATTATAGCTGCAGGAGAAAAGTGGATGAGAAAGCCACGTAAGAAGAAAAGCCATGCAAGAAGCAAGAGACTATGGCATTTTCTAGGTAAATTCCTAAAATCGTGATTTTTTAGTTACTAATTTTTTTGGAGATTGATATCATAGTTTATTATTTTGAGTATGTTTGACCAAACATTTAATATTTGGTTCGTCTTTGGGATTGCTTTATTAATTAATTTTATTTGGATGGTTAATCTCAAAATTGAGATGAATTTTTCGAATAAAGGGGATTTTCAGTTGGATTCTGATGAGAAATATAACCAAATTATGGCATAAACAAAAGTTTTAACATGGCCGGCATGAAAGCTTTCAAAGATCAAATCAATGTATGAAGAACATTTTTATCATTAAAGAAGGAACAATGACAAAGGGCTCATAATAAATGTAAAGGCGTATATAGTTGAAAACGAAAGAAAGAAGTAAGATAACATTCTGTAGAGCCTTATAATCCCAGATCTTCTACCGATAAGAGAATAAAAGGCTGCTAATTCAAAACCTAAAATGTCGCAAATAATCCATTCATTTTTATTCTCACGTATATATAAGCAAAGACAACAGCAGTAAATTGCAGCTTATCTCTCCCTACCATTATCTATGAATATAACTCGTTGTATATTCTTTTTATCACAGCTATAAACTAGCTCGTTATTTCTGTTTATTACTTCAGAGCAGTAAATACTTTGGAGTAATGAAGACAATAATTCATGGTTATAATACAAATAAATTTATAGTAAACTGACGCATGGTCGCATGCCTAAGTATGTTTGTACAGTGCACGACCATAACTTTAAATAATTTGTTTTGTTTTGTTTTGTTTGTTATAGTAAGAAAATGATTTGGTTATATTCTGATGAATTTTTCAAATATAGAGGAAGAATTTAATAGGATTTAATATTGATGAATCTAATGAAGCTTATTAACTTCACCATTGATGGAAAAGAGAGAGAGAAATGAAACTATGTTACTAGGTGGTTTCCTTGCATGAAAAAAATTAGTTAAACTATCTTTTGCTAGACCATTAAACCATTTCTATATACATACACCCAACGTGTGGATTGGAGTTAGCTATCTATAAAATGCTTCACCATTTATGCAACATGCCAAAGATAAGGCAACCACGGCCCGATGTAGAACTCAGTCCAACATTGAAGAAAATTTTCCATGCACACATCGACTACACTGGCTATCGCCTATATCGGTGCAGCTGCCTTCAGCCTTAGGGGGCATTTCCGTAAATCCGCAACATCAGCATGTAAATAAAAGAAAAAAGAGTAGCATATCACATATTTTGAAATGGGATCTAAATGCATATATATTAGCAGGCTATGATAAGAGAGGCGGCAACAACAGTAGTATGATGCACAACAGCCGGTAGCCATGGCAGAAGCAACAGCAAGTGAGCAGGAGCTGATGATGACATGTAGTAATAATAGTAATAATGTTTTGATGGTAGAGCCCACGATGTGGAATGGGTCGGTGCATGTGGGTTTGGGGATGGGCCATTGCAGTTTGTCGATGGGTTTAATATGCATGGTCAGAATGAGCTGCGGCTGCAGCGGTAGAATGTTAAAATGCAACTTCAGTATGTGGATGTAGCAAGTAATTTTGGGATCCACAACTAGAATCCGCATCAGCAGCAGAATCATTTTGGAAAGCATCAAGAGCTAGAATTGATGAAGGGAGGAGTGGTTGAATTATTCTGTTTTCTGACTGATGCTTTTTTTTTAAATTTGAGTTTTGATGGTTAATACGAGATTTTTTTCTTTTAATGTTATTTGAAATAATTTTTGGATGATAGTACTATGTTGTACATTTTATGTGTTCAGCTAATGTATATATATTTTAAATTTTATTGCAGTGCTAGCTACATGAAAAGAATGCAAGTTATACATAAGAAGAGAAAGAGGATAAAAATTGGGTATTATTAATTTTATGTTGAGTTTTGGTTTAGTTTTGGATGCTGGAATAAGTAATGTTATAGTTCTTTTACTGTTGTAATGTTTTAGTAATTTATGTATTGTAGCAATTGAATATGCAAAAGTGCACTAATGACTTTGATATTTCGTTATTTCATGTAAAGGCTTCAATGATCTGATCTATGCATGAGTTTGGTCAAAATAATTTTGTAATAATTTGGGTACAGAAATTTATGATTGACACTTTAATTTCTATTATGGATATTGATCAATATAGAAATCATATCAACATACTGTTGTATACCTTGAAAATTGAGGTGCTTATTGATTTGTAGTTCACAGTTTGAGTTGTTATCCCTTTTAACTAAAGATGATAATACACACAACGTTCTATTTGATTTGTTTGTTTAAAAAAAGCTACATGTTATATTTTTACTTTTAAGCTTTTTAAATTTATTGTTCCTATCTTATGTTTACCATCTCATTTGTCACACTTCTGAATATATTTTGGCACCTTTAGATTATTGGTAAATTTATATCCATAATCTAATTTTGTAGATATTCAACTTGATTTTTTATAGTAGTTAATATTTTCATTGGGCATTCCAAACATCAGCTCATTAATGCATAACATTACGTATACTTCAAATACATGTTGTAAAATCCAAGAAAGTTTACAAACAATTGCTTTTAATACCTTTTGTGACGAAGAATTAATTGGTGTCCATTAAGTTCAATTTTCTAACCTACGATTAGAATTACTCCGTGTAATGATCTCATTATTTTCAGTTATCATACTGATAATTGTAAGCGTGGAAAGTATCGACTGTGTTTGGTTCTAGACATTGTATTTTGGTGCACTGTGATATTTAAATGAACGACTATCACATAGCAGTAGAAAATAGACAACTTTTTCCTTTTTATAATTGCCAGTAATATTCATATCCTATGGTACCAAGTACACTGCTTATGCTTTTACCCAGTTCTGTTGAAAATTGATCACTTTGTTGAAGCATACATACTTTATACCATCTGCTGTTTGTTTCTGTAGCCCGAAAGATTACTCATAACACTTACTTGCTTAACCCTTCCCACTCAGTTTCAACTTCATAATATGTTCTTCGGACCGACGTGTTTCGAGTTGAGAATTTTAAGAATACTGCTCAAGATACATTGGAGCAGACCATAAATCAGTTGTCCCTATTTCTGTTTGAGGTATGTACATCTGACTGTTACTCTCATAATTAACTGATTATCCTATCAATGTTAGCATATACACATAAATCTTTAATATGTTGAACTAAGTACTTACTATTGAACTCAGAATGCGTTATATACTATCATTAGTTTTATTAAAAGACTGAAGTTTGTGCATGTACCCGCCATGTATGTATACTGACATATGTGGTATTTCATTGAGTTATATTCCAAAACACACACACATATATTAATTCACTATTTTTTAATCAAAAATTGTGCAGTATAAAGTAAGAAATTTTGCAGTGAAAAATATATGTGTTTTATTGGTAACATTTATTAACATTTTCATCAAACTAAATACTCTATGTTGTGTCAAGCTTATTTATAGGAATGAGGATAATTTTTAAAGGATGGGAGCATGCATGTATTTTACCAAGTATTTTCTATCCCTCAACTGACATATAACTTAGAAACAAGGTTCCACTTTGGGATTTACATCTATTTTTTCAGCTTAGGGAAAATTATGTTAAATAAGTATGTATTATCTCTTGAATGCATGTATTCTTTGACTATAATTAACCCTTGATGATAAAATGTCTACCTATATTTAATTAGCTTGCTTTTATATATTTTAATATTGGAGATGAGGAAAAGGATATTTGGAAATTGATGTAGTTATTTCTACGGGGAAGTTGTTTGCTGAATTGTTAAGTAAAAGAAAAGTAAAAAAATATTCTACCTGTTGCGGATCTTCCACTATTCTATCTACTGTAAGCTCATTACTTTACTGTCATTTTCATATCATATTTATTTTAGGCGGCACAAATTATGATTAAATAAACTAAATCACGGAATAGTATTGGGCTTTTATATAGTATAAGCTTTTCTCCAGCTAACCATATTGGATGAGTGTGTTTGAACACAAACATTGGAATCCGCGATGAGTCAGTGAGTTGCTTTCAGTCAACAACAAAAGTGTACTCAAGGTTGAATCGAGGCAGCAAGAAATGAGTTGAGATGTGCAATTGTAGGTGTTGAATGTACTTGATGTCCAGATTTATAGGAATGTATCAGGCTTTGTTTGTTATCATCAGTTATCCTCAGTTCAATATGAATTGTAGATAATCCAAAATCCGTGCATCTCGGTGCATAGATGGAACAACAATCGAAGCTTCACGTAAGTTCAGCATGTGATATTAAGCTTCAAGTGAAGCAAAATGGTCATTTGTTTCTGTCAGCATGCATGATAAGACCAAGAGAATAACATTGAATGTGGGCAGTTGATGCATTAATGACTGAAACTGAGAATGGGTGATGATGCAGCATGCTAAGATGTTGCTGTTACCGAGTATTGAGTTGTATCAGCGAGAGTGAAAAGCAAGCCAGGGTTACTTCAGCCTTGAAGTAATCCATCAAAAGCATTGTATAGAGGCCGGGCATGGAATGAAGTGTATACTAGAGAGAATGTATTGCTACAGGTTGCACAAAATACGATCTAACAAGGCAGTTGAGAGGCAGGCCTGTAAGAAAGCAATATTTGATTGGGGGAACCTACAATTGACAAAAGAGGCTGTAAAACACAAGGAATTTATAAATATGTTCTATGCAGTTATTGAGGTCATGTATGAATTTGGCGATAAAAAGTAGTTAGTTTGCTTTTTTTTGCACGTCCATCAGACGTGAAATTTGCAGCAATAAAATTATATGAAATGAAGTATGTTTCAATTGTTACTCAAGGAGCCGACAACCAAATCCATAAACCACTCAAACTCTATTAACCGTTCGCTCATCCTATATCGATTTTAATTGACATTCACTTTTTTCATTTATTTTAAATAAAAATGAATTGAGGAGATCTAAGAACATTGGAATTATGGAGAGCTAGCATACAAAAGCGTTTTAATTTGGTGATGAAAAAGAATGATGTTTCGATTCAGTAATTTGAAAGGGGAAGAATAAATGGGATAGGACCAGCTAATATTAAAATCAATTAAATAATAACCTTATTCATAAACAAATAAATTAGAGAAGAAACTCATACTTGCCTCTTTTGCTGTGCTGTAAGAGGAAAGGATTTTACCGTGCTGTAAGAGGAAAAAGAGGAAGGGAACGGAACTTGAAATATTATTTTTGAATGGGGAGGGAAAAAGATAAATTTGGTTGCTAAATCTAACGTGGAAAGAAATGCATTAATGGAAATTAAATCTTCCTTAATTGTCATTAATAAAGAAAATTAATAGTTACAGATGCATTAAAACATGCCATAAATTTCAAGGAAGAAAATATTCAAATGTATCCAAAAATAAAACGAGCATAAGTTCACATCATTATTCCTGGATTTGGACTATGTGGCAATAAAAAAAAGTAAATGGTGTTAAGTGGAGAAGTTAAGATAGTAATAAAATCTTGCAAATTTAAGATTGTGATTATACAACTAATACCACGACAAAGAAAAAACTCCATCGCTTTCAAATTCTTCTACAATGGTTAATTTATTTACTCTCTAGCTGTAACATATAAGTGATTCTTATTTCATTGAGTTGACTGTGACTCATACCTCACTTACATTATTTCAGTTGCAAAGGTATTACAACTATTATTAAAAGAATTTTATTTGTTAGATCCTAATTTTATGTGATATTAAAATTAAATAACATTTGTAGCATTTTGAATTTGTAAAAGAAATTTAATTGTCGTATCATATTTTCAAGTGATATTAAGATTTAGTAGGGCATTTTTGGTAGTTGACGCCGACACCAAAAAAGTGTGACACCAAAGGTATTACAAATATTATTAAAGATATACACACACATATCTGTGTACATATGTATGTATGTGTCTCTATGTGTGTGTATTTCACTTCCATAATTGTAGGGCACACAAAAATTTCACCCTTCCTTCTTGGCACACGTCCAACGGATGTGCTACCATACTCGTATACTATAAAGCAAAACCTTTGGTCAACCGGTCAAAGTGAAGCCTTTTTCGGATTTCCGAAAATATCCATGGCAGTTCGTTTCAACAATCCATTACGTTGGGTTATTTATGAAAATTGCAGAAACTAACCGTCTTCCACGATCTCTTCCATCACATTTGATTACTTTTTCTCCCAACCGACAATAACTTTAGCACTGCATCAATGGCGGAAAAGTTTAACTTCCAAAATGAAAAAAACGAGGTCATTTCTGCCTTTCGTTCGCTGTGAGGCCCACGTTAACATTCAGTCAATTCGGTTTGGAAATCTTAACTTGAACTTCATACACTTCGCCTTACAATTCATCAATGGATTCCGCTCTTTAAGGCTATAGTCTATTCCACCTTCCTTCCGCAAGTTAAGTTTTGTGACTCTGGCTTAATCTTATTCATCGTTGTAATTCACTACCTATTTGAAGGTATTTTTTACGTTGTTTTCTTAAATTTTGAAGGTCGCGATTTGGAAATCATGATTCTAACTTCCTGCATTTCGTCGTTTACTTCATCCATGGATGCCGCTCTTCAACTCTACAGTCTATTCCATGTTCCTTCCGCGGACTAGGTTTGTGGCATTTTCTATCCCCGGAAGGTCTTCTTCTTCGCTGCAATTTAATACAGATTTAAAGGTATTTTTCATGTTGATTTCTTAGATTCTGAAGGTCGATAATACTTCATTTTCTTCAAATTAAAAAAGTTAGTTAATGAATTTTGGATCTCACTGTCTATGCTCTTCGCTTTTATGATTGAACTCTTAAGAGACTGTTTTACTGTGTAAAACAAGAAAGCCTGTACTTTTCAATGGCATCAAATTTGCTCACCATTCCCTGATTTGTCAATTGCTTTAGATTCATTGAATCCCTAATTTGCTTCTAATAAAGTCATTATTTAATTTTTCCAGGATATTCATCCCATAAGAGTTGGTTATTGAGGGAATCTCCAACAATCCATTGGAGGAGGAAGTGGACAACAAGTTTTTCAGAACTTAAGGTAATTCTGACACATACAATGCAAATGATTGCAAGCTTGCCATTAAATATTGTGTATATAATTTCAGTAATTGATGCATGCTTATCAACCTTTTTAATATATGAAACAACATAAATGATCTATTATAAGCCAGATCCATGACAATAGATCAATACTCTACATAAACTGAAATTGAGGCAAGTGTTCAAACTTTGGTTGCATAATAACTATAGTTTTATGAGGAAGAAGAAATATTGCAATGGCAATTGTTTCAAATGCCAACCGCAGATTCAACAAGGTAACAATTGTAATTAGGTAAGCAAGACCAGTTGGTAGCCATATTTCCCTTAAATTATATTTTATTATCACATAAGATATGAATTGAATTCATCTTATTGTACTACTATGAACAATTTTAGTTTGTTGATCCAAAAAATATCATCCTAGAATGGGCTACCCAAAAATCCTTATCGCATCCCCTGTGGCTTCATCGAATGACAGTTTCAATGTATAAAACTAAAAGTAACAACTAAACAACAAAAATCTGTATTGATATTTGAATTGCTCATAAATTCATTTCCCACTAATGCGGTGTTGCTGAACGAATTCTCAGGTGACTAATTGTTAAATAATATAACAAAACAAGTCCAACATGTGAAATTTTGCTTACTCCGTTCTTTTGACATTAATCGTAACAAATATGGTTTGCTCTGTTAACTTTTGAAATTGAGATGAATTTTTCGATTCTAGAGGACACTCTTTTAGCTGTAAATGAAATTAAAATAATAATTTAATATTCAATACTAGACAACCGTGATTGCAAAGGAATGAGAGAAAGCAAGTTTAGAATCGAGGGAAGAATTTTAATTGCGTCTACTGTTACCGTCTTTTTAGCGGTTGCAAATCGGGTGCTTTAAAAGCTTGCGCTTATTCTAATGAAGAATTACCCCTTTCTTCTTATTCTAATGAAGAATTACCCTTTCCTTTTGTTTTTCGGTTACAATATCATATACCATTGTCAAATGTCATATGATATTTAGTAAGCATATTTTTTTTGTTCTTTATTTGTTTAATGCAATTTCATGGTTCAAAGCATTTTCTAATACATTTATTTTGTATTATTTTATCCATGCTGTGAGGTTTGTATATATCATGCTTTCTTTGCATGTATTTTTGCTGAAATTGCTACTAAAGAAAAGCTGGCAGTTCTGAAGTCATGCTTCGTGGCTATTGGTCTTTTAGCGGCCATTGGTGTTGCTTCGGGGATGTTTGCAAGAGGTAATTTGGGAAGGACTTTAATATTGTATATTGCTATTACAGATTTCTTTAAATGAAATTTAGAGGTTTTCATGATATTGTGCTATGTATTCAAAGCTAAGCTATGCTTCCTGGACCTGTCATACCAATATTATCCCATGAGAGGCATATTTTGCTCATATTGTTTTGTGGAAACCTTCCTTCATTTTTTTGGTTGATGATAGCTGCGTATTTGATCACTGAACTATCATACGTTAATTCTTCCGCCTCTCAAAATTTATCACGTTGAACTTGGTTACACCACATTTGTAACGAGACGGATTTTGCCCGCTCGAAAATCGACATCCATACATCAAATCGTATTCGAATGCCATAGATTCGACCGTTCAAATCCGATTCGCCGGAGCTTATAACAATCATTAAGTAAACAACACAGCGGAATAAAAGAATAATACATTGATATACAGCTTTGATACAATATCTGATACAACAGATGATCTAATAGATATCAATATACATCAGAGATATGATACAATAAAATAGCAGCGGAAAGAAAATAGATAACATCTAGCAGTGGAACAAATAACTCAAATCTCCAAAGCACCAATCCAGAAATAGCTCGAACTCCCAATGACGATGCACCTAGATGAGCAAGTGCGGTGTGATCCAAAGACTAAACTAGCTCCAGATAACCCACTAATCTGACTATCTGAAAAACCCAACTCTAGACTGCTCGTGTAGAAAATAATGAGCACCCAGAGTTTAGGAAAGAAACAATAAACTCTGGATCAGTCGTGGGACTGGTGTGAGCAACAAAAACAGTTTATCTTTTAAAACATTCAAAGAAATATTTTAAAGTAAATTCGCAATGCACTTTGAAATGAGACTACCATAAGACCTCCCGCCACACACACAATGCAAACGCAGACTTGGAGGAGATTTCTTCTTATGATAGTCAAAGATGCTTGATACGCATTAAAAAGAAACATTTGATATTATTATAAGTGCATAGTGTAGGAAAAATTCATTTCGAAAGTAGAATATAAATCTTAGCCAGCATAGGTACCATTATATTATGCTTACTATAGCTACCATATTAGATGGCAGGTTCTACAACTAATACCGTACAAGTCTCATATTGTTTCTTTGGATTTCCAACGAATGATCAGGCCAAGGAACTTCCCATTGCCACATGAGAATTGCTCTGGATGGACATCCCCGAGAACCAAACCGGATCTCTACCAACACAAGGCCGGGTTACCCCTAACTGAGTAACAACTGACCGAATATGCCATCCCCCGGTCCTTTGGGACCTTTCAACCGAGCGCTCGCAATCAATTCACACAATCATAAAGTGTTTCAACATGAGTAAGCATTTGGGCTCCATACCATGATACCACCCTTTTCCAGAAGGAAATGCACATATCCTAAAGGGCGCTACCCCTCATAACCTTGCCGCATCTTTCCTGTTTTGACCATTCCCGAGGTATGAGGCTCGACGAAGTCACGTCCACAAAAACATACTTTATAAAAAGCCATGCTTTGGGTCAAACAAATGATCATAGAAATGATCAATAGGATAGACGATCCAATAAAAGATCCTATCACAAATAATCAACACAATGATCATTTCACAGCAACACTCAGCATGTCACATCACCAAATTGGGAATATATCGCTGATAACTTCAACTATATAACCTCTGAGCTCGTACGTCTCAGAGAAGGGTGTTAAGCTAAGAGAATAAATTCTCCGCCACCAACAGAAATATATTTGAAAGAAATCAGCTTTATCTCAAATTGTAATGTCAGACATATCAATCCATACAAGTCTGTTCCGGGCTCGAACAGAACCGACGGCACTTACAAAGAAGTCCTTGCAATCCGGATATTCACTAATCACGTTCGGACTTCCCATCACATATGGAGTCTCTATACCGGGGACCAGTCGATGCAAAGACATTCGACGAGTTGTCCTTTCGCTTTCAAAAATATCCGGTCTTCAACACCGGTCTTCAAATGCTATCCATAACGACATATCACATATTCGGAATGGGATATATGACACAAAGGTCCTCTCCCGGCTAAACCGAATAGTGAGCGCAATATTTACAAGAAATATATGGATATTGGGATTTCAATTAAGTCACAACTTATTACCCAAAACTTTCTTCCAAATGGTTTAAATCAATTACCATTTCAAATCTTTATACTACAAAAAGATTTATTTCACAAAGATCAATTCATAGACTTCAAAACAATTTCCATTCCAATTGGATTAACTCATTAAATCTTTAAATCAAAGATTTAACTCATAGTTTTCAAAATTCGATTAACTTGTTGAATCTTCAAATCAAAGATTCAACTTATAGCTTTCAAAATCATTTCAATTCTATTTCAAACCTGAAACCTTTTCAATATAATTTGGAGATCCTTTCTTTAAAATGAAAGCTATTATTATTTGAAAACAAGTAGTTCTCGTTTCGAAGGAATTCAATCTCATTTATACAAGTTAAAATCTTTGGGTTAATTCAAATTCCCAAAAAAAACAACACCTTAAAATGGTTTAAAACCCATATAAACCGGTATACCATTTAATATCATAAATACCGAATATAGAATTCAATTTCAAATATTGAATTCAAATTTAAATCAAAATATTTAAATTTCAAAACTCAATCAAGTTATTCAAAATAAATTTCATCTTTGAAATTCCATTTCAAAAGCTTTTCACTTTAAACCCAACCCATTTCCAAAACATTTGAATTCAAATATTCAAATTGAAAACTATTCTCAAAAATCTGTGACTTAATCGATTTCCTCGTGAAATCCCTATTGGTGTGTGTATAAGTGTGGTCCATGGGTTTTACACAATAGTGCAACATCATCAATTATCACAGATTAAAACATAGAATCATAGTTGATAAGCGATATAACGCTTATCTTCCATTCACAATCCACAGATAATATGCAGATGTATCATCAATAAATGAATAAAATACTCAGTTCAATCCACAAAACAAAATGTCACAGATCAGTTAGGGCAATCAATTCAAGGCATCTCATGCAATACAATCATTCATAAGTAAGGTCAAGCATTTAATAGTTATTTATAAGCAGGATTAATTTATTACAAATCATTTGATATAAATTAATCAATCAACTTAATTAATTACATCAATTAATCAATTCCTTAATTACTCGTTAAATAAATTAATTGTTCCATAATTAATTATCTCCATTAATTTCACTAAGTAAATTCACCTATCCAATTATCAAATAATTTTCTTAAATTAATTAAATTATTCTTGATTAATCATATCGATTTAAATCAATTCTTTTAAACCAATTTCATAATTAATTAACCAATTTATTAATTATTTAAGAAATTAAACCTTAATTAATAAAGTTAAACTTACAATTACAAATTAAATTGATTCAAAACATTAATTATCCATTCTAACTAATTTAATAATTAATGTAATACAATTCATTCAATCTTTATTAAATTTAAGGTGAACTTATTCGTACTAGTGATTTAAATGTCATTTGCAAATATGTTTGAAATCTTTTAATTTCAAACTTACCTTCCTAAATTTCATTTTAAACCCAAGATTTTAAAATTCCAATTTCAAAGCCCAAGTTATATTTATATCCTCTTAAATACTTAAACACAGTTAGTATTCTATTTAATAATGAAGGCTTAGTTAATTCCCTGATTTAAATATTAGTTCTAAGCTTGCTTTAAAACTTTAAAATTTAATTTAAACTTCAAATAGGAGCAGATTTTTGTTTTAAAACCTGAACAAAAGAAAAACTACCCGAGGCTCTTCTATTTTACTTCGAGTTGCACAGGCCTTCACGCGAGACCCAACCCGATGGAACATCATCCCTTCCCCTGGACTTCTTCTTCCTTTGTTTTTTTTCTTTTACTTGGTTAAATTTAAAACTGCGGCACTAGGCTATCCCACACGAGCACATACTCGAGCAAAGCGATCATTTTCCCGAGTCGATCACGAGCATAATCCTGTTGTTCGTCTTCTTCCCCAACCAAAATCATCCGAGCACCAAACGTGCACATGCACGTGTACACCCGACCGAACCATCTCCGACCATCTTCAAGACCTCCGGCATGTCACACTCAACCCATAAACCAACTCCGACCACCCAGACGATCCCATATGGCAACAAGTCGAAATCGAGTACGACTCGATCAACTTCGAACAGGCCTCCAACCAAAGAAACGCCTTGACACCGCGACTTCAACCACGTGAGGTCACTAGCCTCCAGCCACGAACTCGACACACCCTCACCTAACTCCCCCTGGAAGGTCGTGCAGCTCGATGCACGAGAGGAGGCGCGGTGACCCAATGTTCAACCCCTCAAAAATTTAGGTTTTCGAAAGAAAATCGAACGCCACTTTCGCCACCAAGATCGAGGCCACCTCCGGTCATTTTTCCCACCACCCCCGTAGGCTCGACCACCTCCTCACACAACCCCGACACCTCCAGTTCATCATATCACCGGCAATTGGCCAAAATACCCATTTTGATCATCTTCGAACTGCTATTGAACCACGCAACTAAAAATCATCAAACCACGCTTAAAAATCATAACTTTTAGTATAGATTCAAGTTATATTCTTGAATTAATGATTCATGATAGACAAAATTTCCAGAAATTTAAGTTTTTACTGTAAAAACCTGATCTTTCATTTTATATACATATATACTTCATGAAGACATTTTTAAATTGTAATCCATACTTAAATACAACTAACTTGTTTTAAAATCAAAGCTTAATATTGATTAGGAGAGAAGAAATTGAATCTTCTTGGGTTGTTCTATGTCATGAGACCAAACAGAGAGATACACTAATACATATGCGTAGATATTCATACACAGAAAAATGGCAACATACATTCAAGTTTAAACAGCTATAAGCTACTCACAACATACCCAAATATCAATCACTGATATCAAAATATATAAACAAAACCAGAGGGTAGTTAGCTCACCAGGCATGAAGACAAAGCACAGTGAAACTGGAATTTCTTTTCAAATTGAAGCTTTGCTTTCCAGTTAATGTTTGCTTCCATTTTTTTTTCTTTTTCTTTCTGGCTTTACTTAGTTATGTTTTGAACGAACTGAAGTTAAATAAGTTGATATATAGGAGAGAATGTACAGAGCGTGTTATCTGGTATTACATGTTTGTACAGGGTATTGTTACCCTTTCTTTGTACTAAAATTATGGCATTCATTAATTGCTAGAGGCATGTTGCATTAAATGCTTTTACTTTATGAACATATTTTATTTTTATTTTCATACTAATGTTTTGCTATATTCCAGGTTGTCGCTTGCTTTTATATTTGTACTTTGTTAGCTAGTTTCCTTTTTCAGGTTGATGCATTTTGTTTTCTTTATATTTTCATTTGTTTGTACCATACTTGAATGTATGCTTATCCTTTCTTTTGCTCTATTAAATATATTTACATTTTTCTTTATTTGCCAGGTTGCCCTTTTTCATTTATACTTCATGTACAATATACTTTGTTTTGTATTTTTTTATTATTTTCTTGCCTACTCCTTTATACTTCATGTACATAGGTATGTATAGTCTTGTTCTGATTTGGTGACTGCAGATCTCTTGTTCTGGTGGCTGGAGATATCTTGTTTGTACTAAAGAGGTAAAATGTTGTGCTTTGTTTATGTTCATGCAGTATTCATTTTACTTCTACTTTACTGCATATTAGAAATATAAAGTCCTATTGTTTGTGAATATAGTTGTACTGTTTGTAGATGTTATGTTCACTTATTTTCTTTGTTTGTTATATTTTACTTTGTTTTGTTTCTTATTTATTTATTTGTTTATTTAGTTAGCTTTGTATTTGGATGTAGTCTTGTTTTTAACTTGCTTTGAACTTTGAAATTGTTTGTTTGTTTTACTTTGTTTTGTTTACTTTGCTTATTTAATTCTTTCTTTAACTTAAATTGTTTATTTTACTTTAATATTTATTGTTTTATAATAAATTTATAAATTCAAATTATTATTAGCCATCAATTGTAATACTTATTATTATCAATTATTATTATACCATTCATTTACAATTCATATCTAATGTATATACATATATATTTCTATATTAATTTTTAAAACCATTTATTTAAGATTTTTATTTCAAATCCAATTTAAATATATATTCACATATATACTAATTGTCAAATCCATATGACTTTATATATTTTCTAGTCGAATCGGGGAAACTCGCTTCCATTTAAATCAATTTACCTTACAATTTTATTCAAAAATTCATTTAATTATTAATTTAAATTAAATTAAAATCTAGGGTCGTTACAAATTTTCCCCCTTAAAAGAATTTCGTCCTCAAAATTCGCAGGCACGAAAACAACACAAAGATAGACAGATTCGATCTCCTATAATTCCTCAAACTTTTGATATGAATTCCAAACTCAAGTCGGAATATCTCAAAATATATACCAATTTGTCCCTCTTCGGACTCCAGTATTTACAATAAATTACAATAGAATTTCAATTTTGGTTTTAAACAAAATTGTTTTATCGATACAATTCAAATTATCTTTCATATTCTATTAATAAATTTTAACTCAATTTAAAATTTCCAATTTATTCAAAATTTCCAATTTATATTCATTAAGGTTTAAATCGAAAAGCCGATAAGAACCCGATGAAATACGAAGCAAGAATTTTCTGCAACGATTCGTAGAGCATCAACGCACCGAACTACTTCTAGAGCTGTCACGAAGCAATCAAAAGAATTTAAAAACGAATCAAAGAAGATAGATATAGAGAGATTGTTTCCACTGTTATTACAGAGCATTGACCAATTATAGTCGTATTTACCTGTCCCCTATCTCGTTCTCTTCTTGCACTCATACTTACTATCAGTGGATAGCAAGAGAATTTACTGAGGCGTTCAAACGGATATCTTAGGATTACTCATTCTAGGGATACTTCACCCTATCTCTAATGAGTTACTTAACATGTTATACTCCTGAGCTAAAGTTCAACCTTAGCTCTGATACCAAATGTAACGAGACGGATTTTGCCCGCTCGAAAATCGACATCCATACATCAAATCGTATTCGAATGCCATAGATTCGACCGTTCAAATCCGATTCGCCGGAGCTTATAACAATCATTAAGTAAACAACACAGCGGAATAAAAGAATAATACATTGATATACAGCTTTGATACAATATCTGATACAACAGATGATCCAATAGATATCAATATACATCAGAGATATGATACAATAAAACAGTAGCGGAAAGAAAATAGATAACATCTAGCAGTGGAACAAATAACTCAAATCTCCAAAGCACCAATCCAGAAATAGCTCGAACTCCCAATGACGATGCACCTAGATGAGCAAGTGCGGTGTGATCCAAAGACTAAACTAGCTCCAGATAACCCACTAATCTGACTATCTGAAAAACCCAACTCTAGACTGCTCGTGTAGAAAATAATGAGCACCCAGAGTTTAGGAAAGAAACAATAAACTCTGGATCAGTCGTGGGACTGGTGTGAGCAACAAAAACAGTTTATCTTTTAAAACATTCAAAGAAATATTTTAAAGTAAATTCGCAATGCTCTTTGAAATGAGACTACCATAAGACCTCCCGCCACACACACAATGCAAACGCAGACTTGGAGGAGATTTCTTCTTATGATAGTCAAAGATGCTTGATACGCATTAAAAAGAAACATTTGATATTATTATAAGTGCATAGTGTAGGAAAAATTCATTTCGAAAGTAGAATATAAATCTTAGCCAGCATAGGTACCATTATATTATGCTTACTATAGCTACCATATTAGATGGCAGGTTCTACAACTAATACCATACAAGTCTCGTATTGTTTCTTTGGATTTCCAACGAATGATCAGGCCAAGGAACTTCCCATTGCCACATGAGAATGCCTCTGGATGGACATCCCTGAGAACCAAACCGGATCTCTACCAACACAAGGCCGGGTTACCCCTAACTGAGTAACAACTGACCGAATATGCCATCCCCCAGTCCTTTGAGACCTTTCAACCGAGCGCTCGCAATCAATTCACACAATCATAAAGTGTTTCAACATGAGTAAGCATCTGGGCTCCATACCATGATACCACCCTTTTCCAGAAGGAAATGCACATATCCTAAAGGGCGCTACCCCTCATAACCTTGCCGCATCTTTCCTGTTTTGACCATTCCCGAGGTATGAGGCTCGACGAAGTCACGTCCACAAAAACATACTTTATACAAAAGCCATGCTTTGGGTCAAACAAATGATCATAGAAATGATCACTAGGATAGACGATCCAATAAAAGATCCTATCACAAATAATCAACACAATGATCATTTCACAGCAACACTCAGCATGTCACATTACCAAATTGGGAATATATCGCTGATAACTTCAACTATATAACCTCTGAGCTCGTACGTCTCAGAGAAGGGTGTTAAGCTAAGAGAATAAATTCTCCGCCACCAACAGAAATATATTTGAAAGAAATCAGCTTTATATATCAAATTGTAATGTCAGACATATCAATCCATACAAGTCTATTCCGGGCTCGAACAGAACCGAAGGCACTTACAAAGAAGTCCTTGCAATCCGGATATTCACTAATCACGTTCGGACTTCCCATCACATATGGAGTCTCTATACCGGGGACCAGTCGATGCAAAGACATTCGACGAGTTGTCCTTTCGCTTTCAAAAATATCCGGTCTTCAACACCGGTCTTCAAATGCTATCCATAACGACATATCACATATTCGGAATGGGATATATGACACAAAGGTCCTCTCCCGGCTAAACCGAATAGTGAGCGCAATATTTACAAGAAATATATGGATATTGGGATTTCAATTAAGTCACAACTTATTACCCAAAACTTTCTTCCAAATGGTTTAAATCAATTACCATTTCAAATCTTTATACTACAAAAAGATTTATTTCACAAAGATCAATTCATAGACTTCAAAACAATTTCCATTCCAATTGGATTAACTCATTAAATCTTTAAATCAAAGATTTAACTCATAGTTTTCAAAATTCGATTAACTTGTTGAATCTTCAAATCAAAGATTCAACTTATAGCTTTCAAAATCATTTCAATTCTATTTCAAACCTGAAACCTTTTCAATATAATTTGGAGATCCTTTCTTTAAAATGAAAGCTATTATTATTTGAAAACAAGTAGTTCTCGTTTCGAAGGAATTCAATCTCATTTATACAAGTTAAAATCTTTGGGTTAATTCAAATTCCCAAAAAAACAACACCTTAAAATGGTTTAAAACCCATATAAACCGGTATACCATTTAATATCATAAATACTGAATATAGAATTCAATTTCAAATATTGAATTCAAATTTAAGTCAAAATATTTAAATTTCAAAACTCAATCAAGTTATTCAAAATAAATTTCATCTTTGAAATTCCATTTCAAAAGCTTTTCACTTTAAACCCAACCCATTTCCAAAACATTTGAATTCAAATATTCAAATTTAAAACTATTCTCAAAAATCTGTGACTTAATCGATTTCCTCGTGAAATCCCTATTGGTGTGTGTATAAGTGTGGTCCATGGGTTTTACACAATAGTGCAACATCATCAATTATCACAGATTAAAACATAGAATCATAGTTGATAAGCGATATAACGCTTATCTTCCATTCACAATCCACAGATAATATGCAGATGTATCATCAATAAATGAATAAAATACTCAGTTCAATCCACAAAACAAAATGTCACAGATCAGTTAGGGCAATCAATTCAAGGCATCTCATGCAATACAATCATTCATAAGTAAGGTCAAGCATTTAATAGTTATTTATAAGAAGGATTAATTTATTACAAATCATTTGATATAAATTAATCAATCAACTTAATTAATTACATCAATTAATCAATTCCTTAATTACTCGTTAAATAAATTAATTGTTCCATAATTAATTATCTCCATTAATTTCACTAAGTAAATTCACCTATCCAATTATCAAATAATTTTCTTAAATTAATTAAATTATTCTTGATTAATCATATCGATTTAAATCAATTCTTTTAAACCAATTTCATAATTAATTAACCAATTTATTAATTATTTAAGAAATTAAACCTTAATTAATAAAGTTAAACTTACAATTACAAATTAAATTGATTCAAAACATTAATTATCCATTCTAACTAATTTAATAATTAATGTAATACAATTCATTCAATCTTTATTAAATTTAAGGTGAACTTATTCGTACTAGTGATTTAAATATCATTTGCAAATATGTTTGAAATCTTTTAATTTCAAACTTACCTTCCTAAATTTCATTTTAAACCCAAGATTTTAAAATTCCAATTTCAAAGCCAAAGTTATATTTATATCCTCTTAAATACTTAAACACAGTTAGTAGACTATTTAATAATGAAGGCTTAGTTAATTCCCTGATTTAAATATTAGTTCTAAGCTTGCTTTAAAACTTTAAAATTTAATTTAAACTTCAAATAGGAGCAGATTTTTGTTTTAAAACCTGAACAAAAGAAAAACTACCCGAGGCTCTTCTATTTTACTTCGAGTTGCACAGGCCTTCACGCGAGACCCAACCCGATGGAACATCATCCCTTCCCCTGGACTTCTTCTTCCTTTGTTTTTTTTCTTTTACTTGGTTAAATTTAAAACTGCGGCACTAGGCTATCCCACACGAGCACATACTCGAGCAAAGTGATCATTTTCCCGAGTCGATCACGAGCATAATCCTGTTGTTCGTCTTCTTCCCCAACCAAAATCATCCGAGCACCAAACGTGCACATGCACGTGTACACCCGACCGAACCATCTCCGACCATCTTCAAGACCTCCGGCATGTCACACTCAACCCATAAACCAACTCCGACCACCCAGACGATCCCATATGGCAACAAGTCGAAATCGAGTACGACTCGATCAACTTCGAACAGACCTCCAACCAAAGAAACGCCTTGACACCGCGACTTCAACCACGTGAGGTCACTAGCCTCCAGCCACGAACTCGACACACCCTCACCTAACTCCCCCTGGAAGGTCGTGCAGCTCGATGCACGAGAGGAGGCGCGGCGACCCAATGTTCAACCCCTCAAAAATTTAGGTTTTCGAAAGAAAATCGAACGCCACTTTCGCCACCAAGATCGAGGCCACCTTCGGTCATTTTTCCCACCAGCCCCGTAGGCTCGACCACCTCCTCACACAACCCCGACACCTCCAGTTCATCATATCACCGGCAATTGGCCAAAATACCCATTTTGATCATCTTCGAACTGCTATTGAACCACGCAACTAAAAATCATCAAACCACGCTTAAAAATCATAACTTTTAGTATAGATTCAAGTTATATTCTTGAATTAATGATTCGTGATAGACAAAATTTCCAGAAATTTAAGTTTTTACTGTAAAAACCTGATCTTTCATTTTATATACATATATACTTCATGAAGACATTTTTAAATTGTAATCCATACTTAAATACAACTAACTTGTTTTAAAATCAAAGCTTAATATTGATTAGGAGAGAAGAAATTGAATCTTCTTGGGTTGTTCTATGTCATGAGACCAAACAGAGAGATACACTAATACATATGCGTAGATATTCATACACAGAAAAATGGCAACATACATTCAAGTTTAAACAGCTATAAGCTACTCACAACATACCCAAATATCAATCACTGATATCAAAATATATAAACAAAACCAGAGGGTAGTTAGCTCACCAGGCATGAAGACAAAGCACAGTGAAACTGGAATTTCTTTTCAAATTGAAGCTTTGCTTTCCAGTTAATGTTTGCTTCCATTTTTTTTTCTTTTTCTTTCTGGCTTTACTTAGTTATGTTTTGAACGAACTGAAGTTAAATAAGTTGATATATAGGATAGAATGTACAGAGCGTGTTATCTGGTATTACATGTTTGTACAGGGTATTGTTACCTTTTCTTTGTACTAAAATTATGGCATACATTAATTGCTAGAGGCATGTTGCATTAAATGCTTTTACTTTATGAACATATTTTATTTTTATTTTCATACTAATGTTTTGCTATATTCCAGGTTGTAGCTTGCTTTTATATTTGTACTTTGTTAGCTGGTTTCCTTTTTCAGGTTGATGCATTTTGTTTTCTTTATATTTTCATTTGTTTGTACCATACTTGAATGTATGCTTATCCTTTCTTTTGCTCTATTGAATATATTTACATTTTTCTTTATTTGCCAGGTTGCCCTTTTTCATTTATACTTCATGTACAATATACTTTGTTTTGTATTTTTTTATTATTTTCTTGCCTACTCCTTTATACTTCATGTACATAGGTATGTATAGTCTTGTTCTGATTTGGTGACTGCAGATCTCTTGTTCTGGTGGCTGGAGATATCTTGTTTGTACTAAAGAGGTAAAATGTTGTGCTTTGTTTATGTTCATGCAGTATTTATTTTACTTCTACTTTACTGCATATTAGAAATATAAAGTCCTATTGTTTGTGAATATAGTTGTACTGTTTGTAGATGTTATGTTCACTTATTTTCTTTGTTTGTTATATTTTACTTTGTTTTGTTTCTTATTTATTTATTTGTTTATTTAGTTAGCTTTGTATTTGGATGTAGTCTTACTTTTAACTTGCTTTGAACTTTGAAATTGTTTGTTTGTTTTACTTTGTTTTGTTTACTTTGCTTATTTAATTTTTTCTTTAACTTAAATTGTTTACTTTACTTTAATATTTATTGTTTTATAATAAATTTATAAATTCAAATTATTATTAACCATCAATTGTAATACTTATTATTATCAATTATTATTATACCATTCATTTACAATTCATATCTAATGTATATACATATATATTTCTATATTAATTTTTAAAACCATTTATTTAAGATTTTTATTTCAAATCCAATTTAAATATATATTCACATATATACTAATTGTCAAATCCATATGACTTTATATATTTTCTAGTCGAATCGGGGAAACTCGCTTCCATTTAAATCAATTTACCTTACAATTTTATTCAAAAATTCATTTAATTATTAATTTAAATTAAATTAAAATCTAGGGTCGTTACAACATTCTTTCCACGCATACATTAAATCCCGGCTTGCAACCATCTTGCTATGGGCTTTAACTATATATGTATATAGTTGGCAAAATTTATACACAATCTACCTGGGATATGGCCTGGGAGAAATTTTGAGAACTCTTATATAAATTATCTACTGGTGTATATAAACTTTCTATAACGTTTATTATGGTTTTGTTTTATCAGTAAAATCACAATTCAGATGCTCGGTCATTTGCCTCAACATTAAATTGATATATTATTCATTTGACCTTTACTGCAATTTTTCGGTTGGTTCGTTGTAACTGTATGTTTCAGATTTAAGAAAAGACATACAACCTAACATGTAAAAAGGTTAACATTTAAATTTCTTTTGTATTTACGATAGATTTTATATTTTTTCAATTAGTAGATTTGGTGCCCTCCCTAACTACAACAAAATTAACTATTTCGCTTTCAAATTCCCTATCAACGTAGATAAATTAGGATAACGCTTTAAACATTCTGCGTACGTGATTATTTTATTTAAAATTATTATTGTTTAAATATGCACATTTGATTTCATCATTATTTCCATTACTGTTTTAATTAACAATTCTACAGAAATGCATTAAAACAATTTCAAAAAATATTAGTGTTAATAGTTTTTCATGCATTATCATATTCATTTTCATATTTTTCATGAGTTATAAACTGTAAGATTTTATTATCAAAACTACTAGCAGGTCGATGGCTGTAAGATTTTTTTATTGCCTGCAGGTCAAAGACTATTACCATTTCTTTAGTAACAATTCCAGATATGAGTGGTCAATACCATTTTTTATTGCCTGCAGGTCAAAGATTATTACCATGTCTTAATATTGAGAAATACCTTTCTAAACTATTTTAAAATTCCAGTTATAAACATTTTTCATGCAGGTCATATCTGTACAATATTTAGGCTGACATTTTTTGTATCCACCACTTACTCTTTATACTTGCTGTTTTTTCTTTAGGTGTTGTTTTTCTTTTACATTTCTTTGTTTTTTTTTTGAAACAGTGTTACAATAAATGTGAATGTTAAGGGTTGATGCTATATCTTATAGATGGCAAGGTGAATAAATTATTAAAAAAAGAACTTTGATACTAATGGAGTCGTTATAATAATAAAAATCATAAATAATCGCATTGAATTGAAAATTGAATTTTACTTTGTTGCTTTGATTTTTGTATGGATGCATAGATCATTTATGTTGTTTCATATATTAAAAAGGTTGATAAGCAAACATCAATTACTGAAATTATATACACAATATTTAATGGCAAGCTTGCAATCATTTGCATTGTATGCGTCAGAGTTACCTTTGGTTCTGAAAAACTTAAATTGATATATTATTCATTTAACCTTTAGTGCAATTTTTCTGTTGGTTCGCTGTAACTGTATGTTTCAGATTTAAGAAAAGACATGCAACCTAACATGTAAAAAGGTTAACATTTAAATTTCTTTTGTATTTACGATAGATTTTATATTTTTCCATTTAGTAGATTTGGTGCCCTCCTTAACTACAACAAAATTAACTATTTCTCTTTCAAATTCTCTATCAACGCAGATAAATTAGGATAATGCTTTAAACATTCTGCGTACATGATTATTTTATTTAAAATTATTATTGTTTAAATATGCACATTTGATTTCATCATTATTTCCATTACTGTTTTAATTAACAATTCTACAGAAATGCATTAAAACAATTTCAAAAAGTATTAGTTTTAATAGTTTTTCATGCATTATCATATTCATTTTCATATTTTTCATGAGTTATAAACTGTAAGATTTTATTATCAAAACTACCAGCTGGTCGATGGCTGTAAGATTGTTTTATTGCCTACAGGTCAAAGACTATTACCATTTCTTTAGTAACAATTCCAGATATGAGTGGTCAATACCATTTTTTATTGCCTGCAGGTCAAAGACTATTACCATGTCTTAATATTGAGAAATACCTTTCTAAACTATTTTAAAATTCCATTTATAAACGTTTTTCATGCAGGTCATAACTGTCAATATTTAGGCTGACATTTTTTGTATCCACCACTTACTCTTTATACTTGACGTTTTTTCTTTAGGTGTTGTTTTTCTTTTACATTTCTCTGTTTTTTATTTTGAAACAGTGTTACAATAAATGTGAATGTTAAGGGTTGATGCTATATGCTATATCTTATAGATGGCAAGGTGAACAAATTATTAAAAAAAAGAACTTTGATACCAATGGAGTCGTTATAATAATTAAAATCATAAATAATCGCATTGAGTTGAAAATTGAATTTTACCTTGTTGCTTTGATTTTTGTATGGATGCATAGATCATGGTTTGTCTTAGATCAACAATAAACAATAGTGTAGTACTATATATCTTCCACTATATGCTACTTTATCTAATTGAAAAACTTAATTACGACAAAAGTAATTATCAAATGTAGGTAACATGATCTTTCAAGTGATTTTGTCTCCTTATATTTAAGATTATAGTGTCCAAAATGATGATCAGATTGTCATTTCTTATTGATTGCTTGACGTTTAAACTTTAAATAGCTCTAGCATATTAATTTATCTACTATTCTTTCCATGGAATTCAATCACTATATCTTATAGATTGCCATACTGACAGGTGCATTTCTCTGTATCTATCAATCAAGTACTGTCCATAATTATTTGAATTTAATTTAAACGTATCTATCAGATCTAAACGAAAAAATATGATAGATTTGCAAAAGGGAACAAGAGTATCAACCTAAAGTAAGTTGAATAAATAAATGCCCACAATTTCATTTTAAATAGTAGTTTCAATCACTAACAATTGTTGTATTTATTGCAGTTCCAGAAGCTGGCTCGCCTATTTATAAAAGAAGACCAAATCACTAACAATAGTGTAGGTAATCTTATGAAGGTGGCATTAGCGGTAAAGAAGAAGGTGTTATTGCGATTGTTGAGTAGCAAAAAATATCAAGATCTATAATTGCTGCTGCTTTCAAAATCCTAACTTTGCTAAAAATACGATAATGTTTTTTAATTTAATTGATCTCATGTTAAGTGAAACTTGATTAGGCAATTAGTTCACTGTTTAATGTTTTTCATATACTGAGAAACAAGTACAAATCTCATAATTTATGGATTCAGAGTCTTTGGTGAATATCCTGCACATCATAACACTTACTGTATCTATGCCTGTTTTTTTGTATGCAACATGCATCATATCATACTGTACTATTAGATGTTATAACTTCGTTTTAAGGAATCATTTTGCACATGTACGAGTGCAAATTGCAATATCTGAAGCTCTGAGAAGGTGGTAGTACATCTTGCATTATATGTAGCTTTGAATGGCTGCAAAAAAAGATTATTTGGCTGTAACCTTTGATAAAACCTGTAATATATTATTAGGCTCTAACCTCTTTTGTTTCTATTATTTATATAGCGATACGACAAAAGAAGTTTAGGAAGTGTCCCTACACAGAAGACCAAATAAAGAAACTAAAACCGCAGAATGAGATATGTGCAAATTATTGATGCAGTTTTAAAGGTAGCCAATTTGTCTGTTATTATTGATATGCTCTACAAGTTGGTGTGCTATAACTATGTTTAACTGAAGTTTATTTTTATGTTTATTACAATTCGTTTAAGGTGTAAAAGAGAGTTGTCGCATGACTTACTTGCCTTAAAATGCATACATGTTGGTCTAATTATACATAATTTATTCTCTTACAATAAGTGGCATCGTACAAAATTTACTAACTCATGTTATTTAAGTATATTTACTTTTCATTGTTTGTGTACAAAAATAGGTGTACCCTCTCCGGTTTATGTACGTTACTTACTTATTATAACCTTGATTTTTATTTTATTGTCTTTGAAAGTTTGGTTTTATGCTATGCAAATTTCTTTAATTTCAAGATTGAAGAAATAGACAACAGAGAACAAACAACTATATTGCATGTTTAATGGATTTGAATTTGAATAGATATATAAGTACCCATGATATCTCTATGTTGGGCTTTCGGTTAATAACACAGGGTTGACATTTATGTTTTAATATAGCAATGATATTGAATCGATAATGCTTTATTGATCTACCATATGTTTTTCTCATGTAATGGTGAGATAGACTAATCAAAATAGAGGGTAAATTAAGTAAAATAGTTACATTACAGTTAGAATCATTTTTAACTTTGTAATGTAACAGTATCCTTGGTTGACTATTTTGTTTCTATTTTTTCAGTTTTACCTAGATTCATTTTATTTTGCAACAAAAAATTTTAACAAACATTTTCAATCGTGCAGGTCAAAGACAGTAACAATTCCAGTTATAAACGTTTTTTATCGCTAAAAAAAACTATTTACTAAATTTTGACAACTGATCCAAAATGTGGCACCGGTTGTATATAAATATGTTCCAATTGATTTGTTGCCCAAAACGGCTACGCTCCCTTTGACCTGCTACACCCTAGCCGGTAACCCCACCATTTCAGCCATAATTACAGACCTATGACTCCTTCAACATCTTCCACTTAATAATATGACAGTTGCAAAATGTCTAATCTACATGTTCATATAAGTATGCATTTCCTACTATTCACTCACCCCACTTTTCACCTTTACTACTACGTACTATTCCACTTTCATTTCGTTGTCAATATTTTGGCATATCAGTTCGACTGCCCAACCCTCTTCACGCCTTTCTTCCACCTAACTCATTTTTTCCACATCTTTATGGACCAGTAACAAAGGGAAAGACGACGTGTTACTCAACGTGCAAGGCGTCAATAAGCTAGACAGCCTGTTGTCACAAGTAGAAGGACATTTGTTGCTGCAAACCAACAGCTACCAAATTCGACAGGTACTTTTCCCCTCCCTATCACGCTTACAACTGTTTAACATTTTAACATCTACGCTTCACTATAAACAAGTACAGTACACATATATGCACCATTTCTGCAATTAAGGATGTTAACCACTTTTATACAATTACGCTTTCGACAAACATTTGTTTTTAACTCCCCAACATCAGTTTGCAACGTCAAACTTAAATGTACTATTTACCCTGACTTAGCTTCATATACCATGCTTTTCGGTGACAACCATTTTGTTTTACTACATTCTTATATGTATTTTCACGCTTTTAAATTAAGCCCTAGGCCAGCGATGAATATCACTGGGACTGAGTTTTTCAAATAAAAAACAAAAATTTGGGTAACCACTGTATCACTACTGTTAATTGTATTCGGTTCAAAAATATTGTATGCACACTATCTTATTTTACTTGGTTATAATTTTTTTAAATATTTTCCACTGCAAATCTCTTATACAACACTGCGTTATCACATGTATTGACAACTAGATGTTCTACTCATCCTTTTGCTGCTATTTTCAAAGATACTTTTTCCTTTTGTACCAATATTTCTATCTCCAAAATTGTTATATGATATTTTTGTATTTAGCATTGTTGTATATTAAACTTATCTTTATTGTGTGAGGTATGGTTTCATTTTATGATATTCGATACTTACCTACCATTTAACGGATTCCAATAAAAAAACTCTTACATACTCAATTTCAAATACTTGCATGAAACAATGTATTATCGTACAACTAACACGCATCCCATGATTACATTACCAAAAGGTTTGATAGGTCGATGCTGTAACAACCCGCATATTTTACAATTGAATATTTAAATATTTTATTTAAATAATTTATCGTTAGTCGGATTATTGTCCGAAAAGCTACTTTTTGCAAACGGTCGAATTGGTACTCGAGACTACCCCCATCGAGTTCAAAATGACGTTTGCGACCTTTTGAGTATAAACTTCGATATGTTTGGAGATAGTAGAATTTTTCTACTTTTCACTTAGGGCTCTGGGTTGGGTTTCAGCCCATTAACCCCACTTATTACTCTAGCTCAGTCCACCTCTCCTCTTCACTTCATTCTTATTTTCCTAATACTCAAGCTTTAGCAACAATGGAGAGAGGAATCGAAAATTAAAACTCCAAGCCCTAATCATCTTTGCAAATTCAAGTTCTAGCTCCAAATTCATAGAAGAAGCTTTGGTAAGTCTTCTCTTCTCCTTCTCCAACTCATTCTCCTTTCAATTTTAGAAATTCCTAAACCTAACTTAGGAAATGTTTCTCTTTTAAGCTTAGATTCAAGCTTGTTGGGTTGGAATTGAAGAATGATTGTTCTTGCCATTGCTATATAGCTTCTTCTTCATTTATTTTGTGTAAAAAGGTGAGATTTTTATCTCACATCTATATCCATATCTATCCTTATTGTTAGGTATGAATTCCTAACACTTATTCATGTGTATTTGATTTTGGTTTGGAGTAATTTGGTGTAAATTCCAATTTTTGGTGTTTTGGTCTAATTTTATGAAAATCCTATTATGGATATTTGGACGCTGATACTCGAGGCGTATCGAAGAGCCTTTAAGGCTGGGTTGTCGCTTGGCATAAATCCTTAGTCGTTGTTGCTCGTCCGATCGCTTTCGATTTTTTTTGGGCCATTTTTGGCCAAGGTTCAAGAAAGGCCTGAGAAACAGGTTTCATACATCAGAATGCTCCTTTTTAGACGTCTGAATATTAGACTAGGAAAATTTCTATTCCCATATTCAAACGTCTGAATCAATATTTCCAGACGTCTGAACTGGTTCGAATTGAACCAGAAAGAAAATAGGCTAAAGACGTCTGAAATATAAGATTCAGACGTCTGAATTATGTTCTGGAAAATATTTTATTTTCCAGATTCAGACGTCTGAATCATACCTTTCAGACATCTGAATCTGCTTGTTTTTGCCTGTTTTGCCTATTTAGGTTGAGTTTCCAAATTTAATCGATTCTTGTTGTTTCCCTTTTGTTGTTATCATTTATTATCGACTTTGATGATATTTTCTTCGGGATTTTTAGGAATATCCATTTTGATGGATTCGGTATCGATTTATTTGGATTTTATTCACGTCTTCGTATGTGAATTTTGGTGATTGATTGTCTCTACAATCATTTCTGTGATTTGTCACTTTAAAAACATAAAGGTTTCCTATAATAGTAGTAAATATCAAAACTCTTTTATCAAAATGATTTCAACACTATTTTACTATAAAGCTCGTTTCTTAAACCGTTTTCCAATCTACTAGCATATACAAACATTTACCTCACTCGTATGAGAAATCTAATTAAACGCTTAGTAAAACAAGTGGTATGAAACACTTACGTTTACTTCGTCGGTTAATTCTTGGACTTGTTCGATTGAAACTCTTGCAACAATTTTCGAGTGGAAATCTACAATTTGTTCGTAAATATTTAAGTTAAGCTAGTGGTTATGGGACACGAAGCTAAACTCATCTATTTACTAGCTTAGTGTAATTGACACTTCTTGATGATCGATGATGATCATTTTGTGATTTAGACTAGCAATGTGCGATGTCTCTTTGTCAGCGAGGGAGACTAAACACCGTTTCTGTGGAGCTTCGGCTCAATTTGGTGGGGTAGCGACCCATGGTCTTCGGACCGTTCTGTGGAGCTTCGGCTCAAAATTAATGGTAAGCAACCATGGAATAATGTTCCGTTTTGTGATACACGTGTTGGTGAGCTTTCATGCTCCCGTTTTGTGATAGGCCTTCCCCCCTTTTATGATTTTTGGATTTCTATTGATGATTTCTAGAATTTTTGTTTCGCCAATTTTTGTGATTTCATTGATGATTTCTATCAAAATTTGTGAATTGGTGAATTTGTGTTTCAATAACTTTTACGATTGGCATTGCGATGTTTGCCAATATTTATGAGTTGGTGAATAAAAGTTAAGTGTATGACATTCTTTTTTATCTTTGAGAAGATTCTTGTGATATTGATTAATCTCTGGTTGATTTTCAATTACATACTTATCACAGTATGACATTATGGTTATCATACGTTTTTGTCATATCTCTTATTCTATATCATTTCATCTGATATTTATAGCTAGACTGATCCGTTTATTATTTTCTTATTAAATAATACTCGGGTCAGACCGAGATGTTACAGGTGCTTCTGCTTGACTACTCAGCGGGGATTTTTATTCTGACTTTTTGGCTAACTACTTAGATTAGTAGTTGACTTTGTTGTATACATTTGAGATATAGACTCCATGATGTATACTTATTCTTTTGGGTAGCACTTTTGACTATTCTTTTGTGATATTGTAGATCTTGTTAGACCACTACTCCGAGGTACACTTTTAAGTGTCAAATACTCGTATCTATTTCCGCCGTTGTGATATGAACTTCTGTGACTGATTTGTGTTATGATATTTCTATATTTGTTTCCGAAGATTTCATATAGCCACTTTGTAGTAGCTTTGAGTTTGTGTCGGTATGTCAAATTTCCTCTTGTGATGAAAAGTTATATTTTTAATTTGGCATATCGGTACTCACACAAAGCAATTATACAGATGGTCGTTTCTCAACAGCCTTATTCTTTATGCTAGTCGACGACATTACTCCGTAATGTCCTTGGTTAGCGCGAATATAGAGGTGGGGCGTCACAGCTTGGTATTAGAGCCAAACTTCGGAATAATGTAGAATAATTTAAAGGATCATCGTCCTAAGTCCATCTTAGGAGTCGTGCCTTAGGATTTTATTCGGGTCTTCGAACCGTTCTATCCTATTTTCTTTGTGATGCCTCGTTTTATCAATCATTATTGTTTGATATCCATTTTGTGAATAACCTTTTTATTCTTCTTTCTTTCTTTCTTAAAGAATAGAAATGGTTAGACCTGGCCGTCCCAGCGCCGGGCAATCTAGTGCTACTCCCCAGGATGGAGTATTTATGTCTTTACAGCAGCTTCTTGATCTTGTAAAGAATGCTCAAGCAGCCGGTTCTATTCCGGAGCCTTCTCACCCTAAGTCTGGATTTGCACGCTTGTGCAACGATTTTACCAACTTGGGTGGGAAGCCATTCAAAGGTTCTGAAACCATTATTCAAGCCCAAGCTTGGCTCAGAACATGCGATCGCATCTTTTCTCGCATGAATCTTATCGATCTTCACCGAGTTCAGGTGGCCTCTAGTATGCTCCAAGAAAGAGTATTAGACTGGTACGAGCTTCTGATTACTGAAATAAATGAAGTGGATCTTACTTGGGAGAAATTTCGGAAACGATTCGAATTAAAGTTTGTGCCAGAAGCTGAGAAGTTGACATTGGCTCGTCGTTTCATTGATCTTGTTCAAGGTGAATCCTCCGTGGCAGATTATGTCGCATCATTTGAGTCGCTTTCTAAATACGAGGTCGAATACATAAATACCCCATTGAAGAAGAATCAGAGATTTGTCTATGGCATGAACAAATATCTCAAGAATCCATTACTTCTAAAATTAGAAGTTTCTTTTGATCAACTTGTTGATATCGCTTTTCGACTTGAAGAGGCAGATAAAGAAAGTGATGTTGAAGTTGTGGGTGCCAAACCAAACTTCAACAACAACAAGAAAAGTCCATGCCAATCTTCTTATTGTTGGCTTGAGGCCGGTGAGAAGCTGGTTTTAGGTCCAGATTTTATTCATGATTCCACAGAAAAGATTGACCTTATTCGTCATAGGATGAAAGAAGCTCAAAGTAGACAAAAATCCTATGCCGATAACCAAAGAAGGAAATTAGAATTTTCTATGCGAGATTTTGTGTTTATTCGTGTTTCACCTATGAAAGGTGTTGTGCGTTTCAGTCGATCGAGAAAACTAGCACCTCGATATATTGGTCCATTCCCCATCACCGAACGTATTGGTTCAGTGGCTTATCGCCTCTTTTTACTGACTCGGTTTTCTGCTATTCATGACATGTTCCACGTCTCTCAATTACGGAAATGCCTTCGTGATTCCGATTCTATTCTTGAGCCCGGTGTTGTTGAAGAAATTGAAGTTTCACCTAATTTGACTTATGAGCAACATCTTATTCGTGTTATTGCTTCGGAGGTTAAACGCCTTCGAAATAAATATGTCCCGCTTGTGAAAGTTCAATGGTCCCCAAATCCTAAGGATCGCTCTTGGGAATCTAGAGAATTCATCGAGCGAACACATCCAGACTTACTTTCTCGTGCTCTTTGAGGTGAACTTCTTATTCCAAATTTCTTCTTTTGTGTTGATATGCTTTTATGGTTGTTACTTTGTTCATTTATTTCTTAAGATTGGAAGGACGCAATTTCTTTAAGGAGGGGCGTCTGTAACAACCCGCATATTTTACGATTGAATATTTAAATATCTTATTTAAATATTTCATCGTTAGTCGGATTATTGTCCGAAAAGCTAATTTTTGCAAACGATCGAATTGGGACTCGAGACCACCCCCATCGAGTTCAAAATGATGTTTGAGACCTTTTTGAGTATAAACTTCGATATGTTTGAAGATAGTAGAATTTTGCTACTTTTCACTTAGGGCTTTGGGTTGGGTTTCAGCCCATTAACCCCACTTATTACTCTAGCTCAGTCCACCTCTCCTCTTCACTTCATTATTATTTTTCTAATACTCAAGCTTTAGCAACAATGGAGAGAGAAATGGAAAATTAAAACTCCAAGCCTTAATCATCTTAGTAAATTCAAGTTCTAGCTCCAAATTCATAGAAGAAGCTTTGGTAAGCATTCTCTTCTCCTTTTCCAACTCATTCTCCTTTCAATTTCAGAAATTCCTAAACCTAACTTAGGAAATGTTTCTCTTTTAAGCTTAGATTGAAGCTCGTTGGGTTGGAATTGAAGAGTGGTTGTTCTTGCCATTGCTATATAGCTTCTTCTTCATTTGTTTTGTGTAAAAAGGTGAGATTTTTATCTCACATCTATGTCCATATCTATCCTTGTTGTTAGGTATGAATTCCTAACACTTATTCATGTGTATTTGATTTTGGTTTGGAGTGATTTGGTGTAAATTACAATTTTTGGTGTTTTGGTCTAATTCTATGAAAATCCTATTATGGATATTTGGACGTTGATATTCGAGGCGTATCGAAGAGCCTTTAAGGCTGGGTTATCGCTTAGCATAAATCCTTAGTCGTTGTTGCTTGTTCGATCGCTTTCGATATTCGTTTTGGCCATTTTTGGCCAAGGTTCAAGAAAGGCTTGGGAAACAGGTTTCAGATGTCAGAATGCTCCTTTTTAGACGTCTGAATATTAGACTGAAAAAATTTCTACTCCCATATTCAGACGTCTGAATCAATATTTTCAGACGTCTGAATTGGTTCGAATTGAACCAGAAAGAAAATAGGCTAAATTAGCTATTTTCAGACGTCTGAAATATAAGATTCAGACGTCTGAATTATGTTTTGAAAAATATTTTATTTTCCAGATTTAGACGTCTGAATCATACCTTTCAGACGTTTGAATCTGCTTGTTTTTGCCTGTTTTGCCTATTTAGCTTGAGTTTCCAAATTTAATCGATTCGTGTTGTTTCCCTTTTGTTGTTATCATTTATTATCGACTTTGATGACATTTTCTTCGGGATTTTTAGGAATATCCATTTTGATGGATTCGGTATCGATTTATTTGGATTTTATTCACGCCTTCGTATGTGAATTTTGGTGATTGATTGTCTCTACAATCATTTCTGTGATTTGTCACTTTAAAAACATAAAGGTTTCCTATAATAGTAGTAAATATCAAAACTCTTTTATCAAAATGATTTCAACACTATTTTACTATAAAGCTCGTTTCTTAAACCGTTTTCCAATCTACTAGCATATACAAACATTTACCTCACTCCTATGAGAAATCTAATTAAACGCTTAGTAAAACAAGTGGTATGAAACGCTTACGTTTACTTCGTCGGTTAATTCTTGGACTTGTTCGATTGAAACTCTTGCAACAATTTTCGAGTGGAAATCTACAATTTGTTCGTAAATATTTAAGTTAAGCTAGTGGTTATGGGAACGAAGCTAAACTCATCTATTTACTAGCTTAGTGTAATTGACACTTCTTGATGATCGATTATAATCTTTTTGTGATTTAGACTGGCAATGTGCGATGTCTCTTTGTCTACGAGGGAGACTAAACCCCATTTCTGTGGAGCTTCGGCTCAATTTGGTGGGGTAGCGACCATGGTCTTCGGACCGTTCTGTGGAGCTTCGGCTCAAAATTAATGGTTAGCAACGATGGAATAGCATTCCGTTTTGTGATACACGTGTTGGTGAGCTTTCATGCTCCCGTTTTGTGATAGGCCTTCCCCCCTTTTTGTGATTTTTGGATTTCTATTGATGATTTCTAGCATTTGTGTTTCGCCAATTTTTGTGATTTCATTGATAAGTTCTATCAATATTTTTGCATTGGTGAATTTGTGTTTCAACAACTTTTACGATTGGCATTGCGATGTTTGCCAATATTTGTGACTTGGTGTATAAAAATTAAGAGTATGACATTCTTTTTGATCTTTGAGAAGATTCTTGTGATATTGATTAATCTCTGGTTGATTTTCAATTACATACTTATCACAGTATGGCATTATGGTTATCATACGTTTTTGTCATATCTCTTATTCTATATCATTTCATCTAATATTTATAGCTAGACTGATCCGTTTATTATTTTTTTATTAAATAATACTCGGGTCATACCGAGATGTTACAGGTGCTTCTGCTTGACTCCTCAGCGGGGATTTTTATTCTGACTTTTTGGCTAACTACTTAGATTAGTAGTTGATTTTGTTGTATACATTTGAGATATAGACTCCATGATGTATACTTATTCTTTTGGGTAGCACTTATAACTATTCTTTTGTAATATTGTGGATCTTGTTAGACCACAACTCTGAGATACACTTTTAAGTGTCATATATTCATATCTATTTCCGTCTTTGTGATATGAACTTCCGTGACTGATTTGTGTTATGATATTTCTATATTTGTTTCCGAAGATTTCATATAGCCACTGTGTAGTAGCATTGAGTTTTTGTCGGTATGTCGAATTTCCTCTTGTGATGAAGAGTTATATTTTTAATTTGGCATATCGGTACTCACACAAAGCAATTATACAGATGGTCGCTCCTCAACAGCCTTATTTTTCGTGCTAGTCGACGGCATTACTCCGTAGTGTCCTTGGCTAGCGTGAGTATAGAGGTGGGGCGTCACAGATGCTGTGCTTGGGCTAATAAACTTCTGTTACTAGATGTTTACACTTTCACTCTCCCTGATTTGAAATTTGAAATTGTTTTATGACACACTTCATTAAAGCAATGTTTAATCTTATATTGATTAATACTTACCAAATATTTTTAGAGTTACCGTGAAGAAATCATTACTGAACAGTCTTAAAATTTGGTTTGAAGCAATATATGAAGCATATATGAACGACCTTATAAAGGTCTGTTAACAGATGTTTACACTTTTGCCCCACCATTTTTTAAACTTTTAAATTATTTTATAACACTTCGTTGTAGCCATGTTTAATTTTGTAGTAATTGATACTTACTAAATATTTTTAAAGTTACCTGAAGACCTCTTTACTGAACAATCTAATTTTTTTGCATGAAGCAATATATGCACCAATATATGAATGGACTTTTAAAGGTCTGTCACAAGATGTTTACACTTTTACTCTCCCTATTTCGGAATTTGAAATTATTTTATGAAAAATCTTACATTCTCAATTTGAAATACTTGTACGAAACAATGTATTATCGTACAACTAACAAGCCTCCCATGATTACATTACCAAAAGGTTTGATAGGTCGATGTTGTGCTTGGGCTCATAAAGTTCTGTTACTAGATGTTTACACTTTCACTCTCCCTGATTTGAAATTTGAAACTGTTTTATCACACACTTCGTTAAAGCAATGTTTAATCTTATAGTGATTAATACTTACCAAATATTTTTAGAGTTACCGTGAAGAAATCATTACTGAACAGTCTTAAAATTTGGTTTGAAGCAATATATGAAGCATATATGAATGACCTTATAAAGGTCTGTTAACAGATGTTTACACTTTTGCTCTCCCATTTTTTAAACTTTTAAATTATTTTATGACACTTCGTTATAGCCATGTTTAATTTTGTAGTAATTGATACTTACTAAATATTTTTAAAGTTACCATGAAGAACTCTTTACTGAGCAATCTAATTTTTTTGCATGAAGCAATATATGCACCAATATATGAATGGACGTTTAAAGGTCTGTCACAAGATGTTTACACTTTTACTCTCCCAATTTCGGAATTTGAAATTATTTTATGACACACTTCGTTAAAGCAATGTTTAACCTTACAGTGATTGATACTTACCAAACATTTATAGAGTTACCGTGAACAGCTCTTTGCTGAACAATCTTAAAATTTTGTCTGAAGCAATATATGAATGGGCTTATAAAGGTCTGTTAAAAGATGTTTATACTTTTACTCTCCCTATTTTGAAAATTGAAATTGTTTTATGATACACTTCATTGTACAAATGTTTAATCTTATACTGATCGATACTTACCAAATTTTTGTAGACTTGTCGTTGACGAACACTTAAATAAACAACCTTAAAATTTGGTAGGAAGCAATATATGAATGAGAAATGAAAATGCTTCCACAGATGACTAAACCAATTATAAACCAATTATATTCATTTTCTCCTGCCGCAATTAGACCTTTTATGGCGTGTTAAAATATTTTCCTTCTTTTATGTCCATTGTTTTGAACTACGAAATTTTCGAAAGTTATAGTTAATTATATTGCATAATTAAAATTTTATTTTATTACGCTACTTCATACTTACGAAATATTTACATAGTTTCTACACATTTACATATTCTTCATGCTTTTTGAATGCCACCTTTTATCGTTATTCAAATCAATATTTTTTCCCAAACTCAACATCATGCTAAATATTTACATTCCTTCCATTCATTACTTTTGTCTGCATTCCCATAGATTTACAACTTTCTTCCGCAAACAACAACATGCTTGCCAAAGTAAATTCCTTTTGTCTACATTGAATGCATTATATGTTTAAAGTTCCTTATTTACCACTTACCATACATTTTTTATTTACCAGTCATTTGCTTGACAGTTACCATACATGGATTAACTATTTTTTTGAGGCACAAATGTTTACTCTTATACTAATTGATACTTATCTAAAAAAATTAATCTTAATACCATTCGACATATACAAACATTTTTAACTCCGCCAGCTGTAAGTTTTCATGTTACAATGTCGGTCTCAAGCCTGTAAAAGGAGGAGAGATTTTTTTTTTACAACTTAAACAAATTACCGTTCCCTGTACATTTTTACTTCTTTTTCTAAAATTTGTTGCTTTCTCACGTCAACACCGTGACATATTCATTTGCACGACCAATCAATTTTCACTCTCCCCTAACTACAATCCTACATAGGCTGTATGCTTGATAACGATAATACTACTTTTATTCCACTGTATTCATCGGGTAACAAACCAGTAAACCGTGTGCTCCAGCTCTAAATTGTAAATTCATTAACCATTGAAATATGTACAACCAGGCACACACAACCACACATACACACACTAATTTATCACCGTCATATATCTTCATTCACATCAATAATTTGCTGACGTTAATTTTTACCTCTTAATCTTTTATACATCATTCAGTTCTTCAATTTTCTTTCTACTCTGCTCCTATCTTACTACTACACAAACCAGTTCTAGATAATGTGTTCTCTTTGGATCCCTACTATACGTTTTGCAGTTATTATCGTAATCAGTTGATTACATTTCCTGGGATTTATATACATTAAAGGAATAACATTATGAAATTATTAACTACACAGCCGAGTCTTTCATGTACTACCTTTTTGTTGCGTCAAAAAATATTACTATAACTTTAAAGTAACATCAAATTCCCATCTTCTACATGTTTTACCCTGCTCCGTTTGAAAAATATTACGATATTGTTTTGCTCCATCTTAACTTACGCTTTTCAAACACAACAGTTGATACTGCTTCTACTGCACCAACAGCTATATCTCCTCCCCAACATCTTCCGCATCAATCTGCTCTTCCTACCCATTATAACCATGGTTGAAATTTTACTGCTCCCCAACCTTTCCTCCGCCGTATCCTACCTCAACCAACTCAGTGCCGACACTATAGTGCAAAATTATTTCTCCGTGAAACAAGTGGGAATTGTTGCTCAAATGGTAAAGTTACCACTTCCTACCCTCCGCCATCTCCTGAACTTTTAGCTTTATTCACTGATGACAGTCACAGAGGTTTAAATTTTCGAACTAACATTAGATCTTACAATAATGCTTTCGCATTCACCTCTATGGGCTAACATCGACCAACACTTGGCCTCCGGTCGGAACAGAATATACTCTTACCGTGCACAAGGCTCCATCTATCACAACATTGGAAGTGTTCTGCCTCTGTCGGGTAGTAGACCTGATACCTCCAAATGTACATCTACGATACTGATCATGAGATTGAAAATCGGCAACAGGATAGTGGAATATTAAGACCAGACATCCTGCAAACATTGCAACAAATCTTAGATTTTTACAATCCTTATATACATGTGCTACGATAGTTGGGGCAGCGTATTGATATAGAAAATTGCAGGCGAATAATAAAAGAACTTACAGTTAATCGTCATTTTCACCAACTACCTACAGCGTCACAGGTGGCGGGTATCATTGTCGGCGACGATTGCTCAAACAGTTCAAACGACAGAGAGATTATAGTTCAAACAAGATCAGGAACCTTGCAACGAGTTGCTGATACAGCCGCATTTTATGATCCACTACAATATCCGCTTCTCCTCCCGCATGGTGAACAAGGATGGGATCTGAACATCCATAATACCGGTCATAACCAAATCAGCTGTAGAGCCTACTACTCTTACATGTTACAGGTTTGTACTCCCCTATGCTGAACGAAATATACAACTTTTGTACGCATACCTCAAATACATTAACTCTCCCATATATCCCCCACGCTTACCACTTTGTACACATCGTAGGTACGACCTACAGAGCAGCCTCTTCTGCTACTTGGTGGTCGCCTACTCTAACAATTTGTGGTTGATACTTATCTCAAAATTGAAACTAGGTGACTACGCTATCTTCGAGACCACCAAGGTACTATTCGAGCCGACTTATATCAGGGTTTACAAGACGCTCTAGCCAGTGGGGAGACAACTGTCGGTTCGTACTTTCCATCCCATCCATTTTCCCCCCATTCACAATATACATTACACACTTAGAATTTTCACACAACTCTGTTATTTGTAGGAAATGTTGGGGTTCGAAAAGTACTACCATCCTCCCATATTGGTAACCCACGAGACATGCATCAACGGTACCAGGATGCAATCGCAATTGTACGAAGGTATGGAAAGCCTGACTTATTTATTACTGTAACCTACAATCCTAATTGGATTGAGATTACACAAGAGCTATTTCCCTTTCAACAGCCATATGATCGTCCTGATTTGACAACTCGAGTTTTTCGTGCAAAATTAGAACAACTTAAAGCTGATTTATTTGATAAACATGTCCTAGGTAAAGTCATTGCACATGTTCATGTGATAGAGTTTCAGAAAAGGGGATTACCACATGCTCATATCGTACTTATTCTGGCAGACACTGATAAACTAAATACTACCGTAGATTATGATACTATGGTTAGGGCAGAAATTCCAAACATTGAATTAGAACCAGATTTGTACATGTTAGTTATTAAACACATGATTCATCATCCATGCGGCAATTTCAACCCCACTACCGTATGCATGTGAGATGGGATATGTAAGAAGGGATTTCTTAAACCCTTCGCCACATCAACTTTACAAGGAGCTGATTCGTACCCCATCTACAGACGTCGTGACAGTGGAATACAGGGTCACACAACTAATACTGCAATTGACAATCGTTGGGTCGTTCCTTATAACCCTTATTTGCTTCTAAAATATGACTGTCATATAAACGTTGAAATTTTTTCCAGTATTAAATCTGTCGAATATCTATATAAATACGTTTACAAAGGATCAGATCGCGTATCCGTAAGCGTGTCTTCTTCATCATCCGACATTGATGAAATTTCTCAATTCGTTAACGCCAGATGGATCTGCGCACCAGAGTCCCTATGGAGGATATTTAAGTTCCAACTTAACAGATGAGGACGCACGCCAGTACCTTTACCACGAATTCCCTGAAAAGTATTGGTGGAACAATGAACATAAACAATGGATACGTAGACAAATACATCGTAAAGTAATTGGTCGGCTATACACCATACCACCAACGGAAGGTGACCGCTGCTACTTACGACTATTACTGAATCATATTCCAGGACCACTTTCTTTCGCTCATTTACGCACAGTCAATGAAACTGTTTACAGTACCTTCAAAGAGGCAGCCGAACACCGAGGATTGCTAGAAAATGTTAACAGTATTAAGGATTGTTTAACTGATGCTTCGAACACCCATATGCCTTTTGCTTTACGGCAATTATTTGTTACCATTTTAGTGTACTGCGAACCATGTGGTGTCCGTGAACTATGGGATGAATTTTGGGCTTTTCTAACTGAAGATTACCTATCCACTTCTTCTTCCTCACTGTCTACTACATATTTAGTCGGTCGATGTCTTTTTGATCTTAACAACCTTCTAAAACAGTATAATAGAACCATATTTGATTATGATTTCCCACATAACTGCGTACATTCAACTGACAAATACAACAATTCAACGCTTCTTTTGGAAGAACAGTCAATACAAATACCACTATCCGATTTACAAGCAATAAATAAGTTAACCACTGAACAAAAGGAAGCTTTTGACGCGATCATGTTTACGGTAGATTCGAAAACCAGCTCCATTTATTTCATTGACGGCCCTGGACGGACAGGAAAAACTTTTCTATATAAAGCAATTTTAACTCATCTACGAAACCGAGGTCTTATCGCAATTGCAACCGCTACTTCTGGAATAGCTTCTATTGCGTTGCCCGATGGTAGAACAACACACTCATGATTTAAAATTCCTATTAACTTAAACTCTTCGTCCACAAGTCATATTACCAAACAATCCGATACCGCGAAACTTCTATCCGCGGCAACCGTTCTACTATGGGGCGAAGCAACCATGGCCCACCATCACGCGTTCGAAGCTTTAGATAGAACATTACAAGACTTGACCAATGCCGATGTTCCATTTGGTGGAAAAATTGCTATTTTAGGCGATGATTTTCATCAAGTTTTACCAGTTGTTCCAGGCGGTACTAGAGCTCAAACATCTGATGCATGTATAGTTCGGTCATATTTGTGGTCAACTGTTAAATTATTTCAGCTAACAAAAAATATGAGGGCACGATCTGACCAACCTTACGCTGACTTTGTATTGCGCGTTGGAAAGGGAACTGAACCCACCGTACACAACGACATGATCAAACTACCACTGCATATTGTCATACGATGGAACGGTCCACGTTCATTACACCGTTTGAGTAACGAAATCTTCCCCGCATTACATGATAATTTTGAAAACACAGACTACATGCTAAGTAGAGCAATATTATCACCAACACATGAAACCGTGGATGAAATTAATAACATGATAATAAACCAATTTCCCGGCGACCAACACATTTACTACTCTTTCGACAAAATAGAAGATGGCTCGTCAAACTTATATCATACTGAGTTCTTGAACTCGCTTAACCCAGGTAGTATACCACCTCATAAGTTGACTCTTAAAGACGGATGTCCAATAGTGTTGCTACAGAACCTTGATCCACGAATTGGACTGTGTAATGGGATGAGACTAATCTGTCGTGCCTTCCATCGAAACCTTATAGATGCTGAAATTTCTTTCGGTCAGTTCCAGGGTACAAGGGTATTCATTCCACGTATACCACTAAAGCCTTCTGAAAACATAAAACTACCATTCAACCTTATCCGTAAACAATTCCCCGTGCGGCTTGCCTTTGCACTAACAATAAACAAATCACAGGGACAAACCATCCCACATGTTGGAATTTACCTTCCCAACCATGTTTTCAGTCGTGGCCAACTTTACGTCGCTTTATCCCGTGGGATTTCAAGCAAGACAACAAAAATTTTGGTTGCAAACGGAGAACTTCGTCGCCATAATGCAACACACACTCTAAATGTTGCTTACCAGGATGTGTTGCATGCGTGCTCTCAAATTATGAATATCCCATAAACACATCTTACCAACCCCACTTTTCAACCAACCGTCCACACGCTACTCAGTTCACCCTCCCCACCTCTTCCTATCCTCCTTCTGCACTTACTATGTTCTAAGTTACGTTCCAGTTCCTTTTTCTTCCAACGCTTAGCCTCCTGTCTTTACCATACATTTACATTACAAATTAATAAAATAAACAAACATTATAATAAAAATGCATTTCCTTCTCATCACACGCCCCGAGTCCATTTGTTTTATGTACAAATACTGTTGTTTGACTTTACATTTAGCATTTGCCTTTGCAACTATTATACTTCTCTGCTTCTCTGACTACTACCAAATTTCCTTCTCTCTTTCCTGCATACCAAACTGCTGTTGATTTACTTGCAAACTACGATTTGGATTCACGTTGTCAACTTGAGCGAGGTGCCTAACTACTGAACTCAATATATCAGTGGGACTAACTGGGTACGGTTCGCACAACTATCCTACTCTACCGATGCTGTTTTCCACACCACAACTTCAACCACTGTTCTCAAGTTAACTGAATTACACAAACTGTAAGTTCTCAAACTGTAAGATTGCAAATTTTACATATTATATAGATTGTTCTTCTAACACAATATTCTGTGTTTTATTTCTTCGGCAGGCATTATTTACTTACTATTCTACAAGGACACAGCAGAAATATATAAAAATTGCCTTTCAATCCCCTGAAAAAATCACGGTATGCATCCATTTAACAACCGTATCTTCATATATTCACAGTTTAGTTATACTATTTCACTAACACTTTCTACAACAAGTTCACACAGTAAAAGCAAGCCTTGTTCCATTTCTTACGTTAGCAGCTTATTTATTTCAATAGAACAATAAATTTTGTTCGTTCGCCATTTCATATACTGTACTTTGTTTCAAAATTTTGCTTGCATGCTTTACTGATTTTCTTTCCTACTACTCTCCTTCCTCTCTCTTATTTCACCTCTCTTTGCCTCCATTTCCTTTATCTGCTTAGTTCGGATGGATAGTTTATATTTGAACACCTTTACATACTATATTTTCTTCTCTATTTTTTTTCGTTTTCTGTTTTTCCCTCATTGCTGATCGCTGGCCATCATCACTGTACAAGGCTTAAGCTATCAAATAATAACGTTTCATTTCTATAGTCCACCTGTTTGCTGAAATGAAAACTGTCTTTTGCACAGCCATTCTGCTGCACAGCTAAATAGTTTTGAATTGTTTGAGTTTGATGGTGGAAAGATTTTTCTTTGCCTTGATTTTTTTTGGGATTGCCCGTGTTGTGGTGGCGCACTGAGCTGGATATGGAATTGTTCAAACATGAGGCGACTAGGTGGCTTTCAAATGGCGGTGGTGGTGTGGGTCTACGTCGGGTGTAGCTGCGGCTATCGAGTTATATTCATCGTCGGTTTATTTTTGGCTCGCATTTTTGAATTCGAGGAGGGTCCTAAATTGATGGAGGCGACCAGGGTAGGTGGCGAGGATGTGGTCATGTCAGTCTCGCGAAGTGGAGTATATGGGTGGTCATCGATCGAACACTGGGCTTTTGGTTGGTGCTGTCAGTGACATGCGTGCACAGTGGTTCACCTTCGTGTATAGGAGGAGATCAGAATTGGAGGGGAAGGTAGATGCAGGACAAGTTGTGTGGTGCTGGGCTTACCCTATCTGCAATGCGAAAATTATTAGTACATGCACGGGTATTTTCATTTTGTCAATGTACTGCATATTTCAGTTATGCCTCAGATTATGTATTACATATTTGAGCGATGAAAATGAGATGTACTTAAAGGATGAATCCCCTTCAACTATTGATGCTCATACTGCTCTAAATAAAAATTAATGTAAAAGATTGGTTGTGCATCACTGATGTTTTCATTTTTGTATACACTGTCATTATTTTGATGCGTATTTATTTCTAATTTCCATCTATGGAGGCTGCTACAATGACAAATGAAATATCTTAACACCAATTGATTTACGAGTATGTATATTTTTTTCCTATTCAAATCCCTGGTACTCATTTCAAATGCTTCTAGAGTTTGCGAATTCGTATTTGTGGTTAGGTTTGGTAGAAGGGGAAAGTCGATGGGACAATTGCGGTTGTGGTTCGCATGGAGGCTGGGATGTCGGAATCGAAGGAAGGGGGAGCGGCGATAACGAGCGATGGTTTCAACGGCAGTCCAGAGCGAGATGGGAAGTGGCAGTGAGGTGTCTGTTCTTCTTTTTCTTTTCGTTTATACTTATATATATAAATATTGATTGAAAGAAAATATATAGTTTAAAACAGGAAAAAATATAAGTATAGATTTATATATATACCTACACAGTAAAAAATCGTACTGGTTAATTTCAAATGAGCTTTACCTTTCTGGGAATTTAGTAGTCAGTATATATACATATATATATATATATGTATATATATATGTATATGTATATATATGTAATCGGAAACTTTATATATACATACATACATACATACATACATATATATATATATATATAGATAAACAGTAAGGTTTTGGTTTTGTAATTAATTCAATTTGATTTCTGAATCTTGGTTGTTGAAAAAAAATATATATTCACATGCCTATTTTAATTGTAGGTAAATAGGAAAATTATATATATAGAAAAGACTTTGAAAAATATGTATGAAATTTTTAAAGTGTTTGAAAATTTTATAAAAGTTAGATTTTTGAAATCTATAATCTATTTTTATAAGTGTAGGGTTTTGAAGGAAAATTAAACAATAATTTATTTTTAGGGTATTTCAAATGATTAATAAGACCATACAATGTTTATACAAGGTCAAAAATAGTGGAGAGGCAAGTCGGTTTGGGTCGGATCGCAAAACAAAAATCAAAGGTGAATTAATCTCTCTCTTCTGGATTTTTATTTAAAATTTAATAGTTAAATTTAAATAATTGGTTGGATGGTTGAATTGATTTGATGTGCTGTATTATATATAGTAGTATATAGTATATATTGGGTAATTGATTTTCCGCATTATTTAGCGGATGAGACCCTATGCACCGCATAATAGCGGATGATATTATATAAATCCCATATACCGCGATATTCCACCTCGAAGTGGAATTGGTATTGTGCTAACATATGTGGATGTAGAGAAACGGGTTGGAGGGATCCAACTGGATTCCTCACAATATAGAATATTTTCATAATTGATGATGCATTTTATTTATATACTGTGAAAGATTAATTTGAAAATTAAATTGTGTTGTGTTATGATTGGATAAGTATAATTTGGGATTCTAAATATAAATAAAATAAATTAGGTGGTTTGATAGGTAATTGTTTAATGTAATTAATAAAATATAATTACATAGGGAAGTAATTAATGAATAATTACCGGATGTAATTAGTTGAATGATGATTTGTTAATAGAAGTAAATCGGGTATAATTACTTTGTGTAATTAATCAAGAGATTAATTAAGATAATTAATTAAGGAGTAATTAATTTATTTAATGAATATATATATATATATATATATATAGATAAACAGTAAGGTTTTGGTTTTGTAATTAATTCAATTTGATTTCTGAATCTTGGTTGTTGAAAAAAAAATATATATTCACATGCCTATTTTAATTGTAGGTAAATAGGAAAATTATATATATAGAAAAGACTTTGAAAAATATGTACGAAAATTATAAAGTGTTTGAAAATTTTATAAAAGTTAGATTTTTGAAATCTATAATCTATTTTTATAAGTGTAGGGTTTTGAAGGAAAATTAATCAATAATTTATTTTTTGGGTATTTCAAATGATTAATAAGACCATACAATGTTTATACAAGGTCAAAAATAGTGGAGAGGCAAGTCGGTTTGGGTCGGATCGCAAAACAAAAATCAAAGGTGAATTAATCTCTCTCTTCTGGATTTTTATTTAAAATTTAATGGTTAAATTTAAATAATTGGTTGGATGGTTGAATTGATTTGATGTGTTGTATTATATATAGTAGTATATAGTATATATTGGGTGATTGATTTTCCGCATTATTTAGCGGATGAGACCCTATGCACCGCATAATAGCGGATGATATTATATAAATCGCATATACCGCGATATTCCACATCGAAATGGAATTGATATTGTGCTAACATATGTGGATGCAGAGAAACGGGTTGGAGGGATCCAACTGGATTCCTCACAATATAGAATTATTTTCATAATTGATGATGCATTTTATTTATATACTGTGAAAGATTAATTTGGAAATTAAATTGTGCTGTGTTATGATTGGATAAGTATAATTTGGGATTCTAAATATAAATAAAATAAATTAGGTGGTTTGATAGGTAATTGTTTAACGTAATTAGTAAAATATAATTACGTAGGGAAGTAATTAATAAATAATTACCGGATGTAATTAGTTGAATGATGATTTGTTAATAGAAGTAAATCGGGTATAATTACTTTTTGTAATTAATCAAGAGATTAATTAAGATAATTAATTAAGGAGTAATTAATTTATTTAATGAAGTAAATAAAAAGGTAGACAATTAAGGTTGAGATAAATCAAGAGTGATTAATATTTGTGGCTTAATTAATGATTAATTATTTAATGTAATTAAGGATTAACGTAATTAATATAGTTAATTAATTTGTGTAGTAATTAAAGATTAATTATGGATTTTGGTTAAGAATAATTAATTTGTGAAATTAATTAAAGAAAATTACGTGAATGTAATTGAAGGATAATTAATCTAGGGTGATTAATTAAGATGGATAATTAAGGGATGATTAATTAATTGATTTGAAATTAATTAATGTTAAGTGAAGGAATCTAAGTGATTGAGGTTAGTGATTCAATTAGAATTAACTAAATTAATTTTGGAAGTGATCAAGTTTGCTTATGGATGATTGAACGGTATTGGATGCCTTGAAAGAGATTCGAAGGGACCGGGGTCGGGTATTAGAAAATACCTGAAACCACTTCGAATTTTTATAGATTGATATGTGAAATTAATAGGATGGAATGAAATGATTTAAGTGAATTGGACTATTTAATCTAAATTTTGGTACTTAGAAAATTGATGTGTGAAATAAGTGATGTCTATAACAAATAGTGAATTTGTATATTGATACGATTTACCCCGGGTTTTATATAAGTTGTATGCTTTGTATTCCATGTTAGATGGGTTTACTCACGCTGGTTTCCAACCTGACCCGCGTGTTACTTTGATGTAATGCTCGGGTCAGACCGAGTATTACAGAATTTCAGGTAAAGACGTTCTGAAGCTCAGGAGGCGAGCTGGATGGCAAGAACGTATGGAGTGTTCCCGCTGTATTTTATTGTTGTATATCTGAGACTTGATGATTGTGTATATCCAGTGTCTGTATATATGTGTAACTCTGATGTATTATAAATGTATTTGACAGATACAGAATTCTTTTGTAAACTGTTATTTTTGATATTACAGTTTGATACATTGCGAATGTGAGAATCTTTGTTGTGTTTCTTCTTTTTCTTCTTCTATCTCTCTCTTCTTTCCCTAACTATCCGGAATTTTTGGGATCGAAAATCCCGGTTTGTTACAGAGTTCAAGGTTATGTATCAAATTTTGCATTGCCCTATTTCGTACAACAAACCCTCATTACATTATGAATTGAAATATCCAAACTACTGTAGCATTAAACATGTCCCACGTAGATCGACTGTCACATCATCGTCTTACAATATTTGACATCTATAACTAATTTTTTCATAGGGCATTTCAAGATCAATTGCATAAAAAAAGACGGTGAGAAAGATGTCACGCACATATATTGAAATCCTAACAAAATAAATTTTGGGTTACGAAATAAGAAAAAAAAATGTACAAGGCATAGCATGCTATTATGTATTTTAATGAAATGTGTCAAGCTAGGTTAATTAGGATATTAGATTATAATAAATGATGATTAGTCAGCCTTAATATCGCTATAGGAACATAATGAAGTGGTATGTAGAAGTTATGTAGCTATTATGCATAGCCTTATTGCTTGCAGCCAGTGCCTTTTACAGTTAAATATTTAAATGTGCATTTTTTTATAGGATTAATATGTCTGTGGGAGGTCCATTGTCACACCAACTTCATTACTGAATGATCACTGACAACTGACAAGTTGTGATTGTGTTAATTTTTGTTCCTTTTCAATGTAATGGCAATCAGGCTTGCGATGTTATATGGTGCATAATGCTGACCTATTAAAAGCCAACACGTTCAAAAGATAAGCGTAGCAAAGATGCGTATGCTGTGATGGAGCTACGGTCATACAAGAAGAGACCGAATTAGAAATGATGATATACGTGATAAATTTGGAGTAGCACCAATTGAGGAGAAGCTAATTCAACATCGCTTAAGATGGTTTGGACATCTTCATCGAAGACCGTCCGAGACACATGTGCGTGTTGGAATTATAGGCCGCGTTGAATGCTCAAGGAGGGGTCGAGATCAACCAAAGGTTGACATGGGAGGAAGTAGTAAAAATGGATTTGAAAGATTGTGATATATCCAAGGAGCCGGTGACAGATCGGAGTGAGTGGAAGTTAGCGATTCACGTAGCAGAATCATGAGCGTTGAGTTTTATAAGTCTTAGATTATAAGACTAGGGAGCAGAAGCATAAGACGTAGGTTTGGTCTTTGACCAATATTACTAGTAGTATCATGATCGCTACTAGTATTATTATTACCATTCCTCTTATACACACACACACATATTATTTTACCTGGTTATTGTAATTAATTTACTTATTTGACTTTATTTTATTACTGTTATTGTTATTATTATAACTTTTAAATTGATTTTGTCATTTAGTTTTGGGTTCCATCTTTAGTCAACCCCAACTTGTTTGAGAATAATGACTTAGTAGTTGTTGTTGTTGTTGTTCAATGTAACATGTTTCAAGCAGAATTTCCAGCAAAACATATATGTTCATTCCTTAAAGAAAGAAAAGTTATGAACTATTTATCTAGCAATGTTTCCATATGCTTTCAAGTTGTGAAATATAGCTCTGAAACTTAATTACTTAAATACTTTTGCCAGAAGATATTTTTATTAGCAACGTCATTTACCTTCCAAAATATACCAGTATTAAATTATATAACTACCGCTATTAGTTTATTGGGCATGTTTGTTCCGGTTAGTTTAGTGGCTTTATTACATAGTTGCTTATTTTTAGTGTATATGTTTCCATAATGTTTCTTTGCTAGTGATTTCACAGACCCCAAATTTGGTGTTCTTGCATGACCGTACTGACACAGTTCGATTTTATAAAAGATCTATGCTGGTTCAAAAACATGGGAGCAAAATTGATTAAAAAAACAAGCTAATGACTATAAAGTTAGTACTGTCTTTGAATTTTATGAAGGTATGGACGTTTATAATAGGCGTAATGTTCCTCTGTACCTTCGTTGATTGTTTATGACACATTTTGATCTAGATGAAATCTAATTTTCTTTCCCATTTTGTGCATAATGCTGACTAATATATAATGTGTAGTTATTACCAATATAAAATTTACTAACTTAACTACACTTCTTCTACAAATGGCTTTGTGCTATGTAGGCAAATCACATTGAATCTTGAGATATGTTTATCCAATCAGAAATTACATTCAAGTTATAACTGGCGGATACAGCTGAGATGTATTGATTATTAGACACAATAGTTGGTTAGTATTTTCCCATTTGTTTGCTTATTAGTGTTGGAACAGTAAGAGAGGAAAAGAGTCAAGTAAAAGGCATAACATAAATAGTACAGATACTAATGTCTTTTATATTTTTTATCTGGGGTATATTACTAAAAAGGGCCTATGCTTCTTCTTTTAGTGTGTTGAACAATTATATCGATTCATTATCTTTTGACATCGTGTAACAATGATATCTTTTTTCCTTGTTTGAATTGGATATATTACATGAAACATATGCATGCTCATTTTCTGAAAAATTTATTTGATTCATGTATGTATGAAAAGTACAATGCTACTATCATATACTTACACATATACCTTGTCTTTTCTTCCTTGCATTCATAAACATATTTCCTTTTCTTTAAGTTTTGACCCCCTTGGGCATTTGCTGTCGTAATATTTTCTTTCCTTCAGTTTAGTTTTATAATCTTAAAGACTACTACATTAATTAGCATGAACTATGGTACAATTAAACTTTTATAAATTCCATCTTTAAGAAAAGAAAAACAAATGTTGATTTGAGTTATATAATATTCTTCCTAGGAAAAAAAATGAAGATTCAAGATAATTGCAAAAAAAAAAAAAAAAAAATATACAACTACAATCTATGCGTGTAGCACGAGTTCACATTAATTGACCAAACTGTAGGAATCGATGGACCATGGGCTATAGAAGGAGATTTCAATGTTACTAGGTTTTGTGGTGAAAGAAGGGTAAAGGAAGGGTATGTAGGTAACACAAATGATTTCAACAATCTTGTTGGGTGTTGTAGGTTAATTGATATTCCTCTCAATAACAGAAAATTCACCTAGAGCAATAAACAAGAATCCCCTACTAGGACGAAACTTGATAGATCCCTTATTAATGATGTCTAGGATGATATGTTTCCACTAACAATTCAGACCGCTTCTAATGCCATTTTTTCATACCATTACCCAATAGACTTAAACACAAATGATGACTTAAAAACCCTTGGATTGTTTAGATTTGAGAAAATGTGGCTTGAGGAAGAAAACTTTGATATTTAATTTTAGATAAGTGGAATTCATTTGTTTGTGAAGGAAGTGCAACCAAAAAATGGTTTTCAAATTAAACAATCTTAATTAAGAAATTTCTTAAAAGATGGGAAAAAGAGTTTTTTGGAAATATAAAGGAGAGAAAAATAATTTTAAATGAGGAAAACTAGAAATTGGCTTGTGTAGAAGAAGTGAGAAATTTAACTGAGCAAGAAAGAGAGGATTTGCACATAAAAGAGATTGAATCGAAGAAACTTATTTCACAGGAGAAGATTATGCAGAGACAAAGATGTAGAGTGCAATGGTTGAAAGAAAGTGACTCTAATACAACTTATTTTCATCGAATATCCAATGGAAGAAAAAGAGCTAATCATATTTCACAAATTGTGGTGGTGGTATTGAAATAAAGGACGGTGTAAATATTTCCAAGGAATTCACTTCCTTTTATCACAAATTTATTGGAACAAAGATTGATCAAAATATTTCTGCTGATCGGAGTATGCTCTTTATAAATGAATTATCAATATCTTTAAATGAGCTTGATATACCCTTTCGAAGAAGTTTGGATAGCCCCAAAGACATGCCGGAGATAAAGCACTTGGGCCAGATGGTTTTTCCCATCCTTCTTTTTTCAGAAATACTAGAGGATTATAAAAAATGATTACATGGCATTATTTAATGAACTGTATGAAGGCAACTTACAGTTGGAACGATTGAATTATACTAGAGTGATTCTTATTCCCAAGAAAGAAAGGAGCTGAGGAGATGAAAGATTTCAGACCTATTAGTTTACTTAATTGTATCTTTAAAATCATCACAAAAGTATTAGCAAATAGATTGAAGGAAAAGATGAACTCTCTAATAAATGGTGCACAGACAGCTTTTGTAAAAGAAAAAAAATCCATTTTAGAAGGTGTGGCTTCTACTCAAGAAGTTATAAACTATTGTATTAAGAAAAATATTTCGAGTGTATTAGTGAAATCAGATTTTTCAAAAGCCATTGATTCTATTGACTGGGATTTTCTTTTAGAAGTTTTGAAGGCTAGAGGTTTTGGAAAAAAATGGTTGAATTGGATTAAATGCATTTTTGAGAATGGTATTTCATTCATAAACATAAATGAAGAGGATGGCAAGAAAATTAAATCTAAAAGGAGGATTGAGGCAAGGTGACCCTCTATCACCTCTCCTTTTTAACATTGATGCTGATATATTTGCTAGAATAATTCAAGTTGGTGTCAACTCCAATATTTTACCTGCCATTAGTTGTGAGGTTATTGAGAATGGTATTTCTATGTTGCAATACGCTGATGATACAATTTTCAGTTCCATAAAATTCGAACAACTCGCAGCCTTGAAACTGATTTTATATGGATTTGAAAATTTATCAGGTCTTCGAATAAATTTTAATAGAAGTTCGGTCATCCTACTTGGGGGCCCTTGTCACTGTGGTAAGGAGGTAGCAGTGAGTCTAAATTGCAACTTATAAGATTTCCCAATAAATTACCTTGGTATTAGCACTCGGGCCTTCTGAATTGTAACATGATGATCGGCAAACTTTATAGACAAAGTTGATTCTAGATTGATAAGATGAAAAGGTAACAATTTATCAAAAGCTGGGAGATTTATTTTAATAATCAATTCTTACTGCTTTACCTATTTGTTGGATGTCATTTTATAAATTTCCTTTATGGGTGGTTAGAAGAATTGACATGATTAGAAGAAATTTTCATTGGAAAGGAGGAAGAGAAAGCTCTTCTATTAATACGGTGGCTTGGGGTACTGTATGTAAATCAAGAAATCAAGGCGGTGTAGGAGTAATTGATTTAGAAGACTTGGACCATGCTTTTCTCTGTAAGTGACTATGGAAGATGGTTGATACAAATGAGGCAGTTTGGAAAAAATGGATAATAAATTTGTTATTATAATAGTCAATTTTCATTTGGAATGCCATTCACTAGTCAGATTTCTAATTTCGAGAAAAATTGCGCTTATTATCAATCTTTTTTCTTGTTGGGTTTAATAATGGAAGTTAATAATGGGAAAAGAATTCAATTTTGGTCCCAGACTTGGTTATTTCCCATCCCTTTGAAAATTGAATTTCCTGATCTATTTTCAATATCCCCGTATCAAGGTGCTTTTATAGCTGACCTGTTTCAAAAGATGATAACGGATGGACTCTTAGCTTCAAGACCTTCGGAGGGCATGCTTTTGTTACCGTACTTCAAACTGATGGAATTATTGAAACAAGTTAATATTGTAGAAGAGATTGAAGATTTATTCAATTGGAAAGCAGTAAATGAAGCTATAAGTGTCGGCTGCTGAATATATTACCTCTTATATTGTTTATTATGTATTGGGCTGAGAATATTATAAGACCCATTATCACTCTTTTGTATTTCAATACATTAAAGCCGACTCTCAGCAGCCAAATTGAATTAGAATCATTTTGTATAAAATTCAGTTGCATCAATAAAGACATATACATCAATTCTCTTTTATTAGGATTTCTAAAAATATCAAATTGAATACAAATTCTATCTTGGTATCAGAGCATGACGGAATCATCTACAGGTTTAACAGCTTCTATACAAGAACTGATCCATAAGAGAAATCTCATCATCTGGATCAGTTTTAGTCATCAGAATCTTTCTATCATCACTTGGGTAAGAAATCTGTTCAAGGAACTACTGCCTGGCCAAGATCTTACAATCGGCTGCAGCATATTCACAGAAACAGATTCAAGAATCAAGAAGAAACAGAAATCCAGGCAGGGAAGAGAACAGAAACTCATCAATTAAAAAAAGAGTAAGTGTGATACCAGGAGCAATCAGAGAAGCCTCATCATATTGCTCGGTTGCAACATACCTGTTCAAGGAAGAATTTCTTGATTTCTTCACAATTCACCTTTCTGATTTTTCTCAATTCTATTTTTAAAGAAGTTTCTTCATGGCTAAAGGAAGTAGTGCAACATCAGGTAATGATGCTAGCACTTCACTGCAATCAATGGATGTCACTGGCAGTTTGATCAAAACTATAATTAGCCCACACTCCAATTTTATCACTGCACAACTTGAAAATGACAATTATCTTCTCTGGAAAGTGCAAGTCGAAACTGCTGCCAGAGGTTATGGTCTTGATGGATACATTCTTGGCATGATAGCCACTCCACCCAAGTTTATCACTAATCAAGAAAACAAAACTATGAGTAATGAAGAATATGTTAAATTTCAAAGGCAGGACAGTTTAATAAGTTCTTGGTTGCTATCTTCAATTAGTGTAAAGTTGCTATCACAAGTTATAGGGTGCAAAACAGCAAATGAAATTTGGACTATAGTTGAAAGGATTTTCAATACACAGTTAGCAGCCAAAATAATGCATTACAAAAGGCAGTTACACAATATAAGAAAAGACAGTCAATCCATGAAAGAATATCTCTCCAAGATCAAGAATACATGTGATCTACTTGAGCCAGCAGGACATAAGATGTCCAATACAGAGCATGTTTTAACAATATTGAGTGAGTTAAGTGATGAATATGAGGCAGCGGTGGCAATTATTGCATCACAAGAAACTCTGCCCTCTGTTGATTATGTTCATTCTATACTCTTGGCTCATGAAGGAAGGCTAGACTACAAGAAACCCTCAGATGCAGATATGTCCATTTACTATGCTTCAAATAGTAAAAACAGAAATTAGAACTGTGGAAGAACAGATCAACAATCGCAGAGGGGAGGTCAGACTGCCAGGGAAAGAGGCAGAGGAAGATTCAATGGCAATAAAAAGCCAAAATGTCAGATATGTGAAAAAGATGGACACACTGCTGTAAAATGCTACTTCAGATTTAATGCAAATTATGTGCCAGACCATTGATCAAACAATAAGAGAAATGGTAATTACAGTGCAAACATGGCACAAGTACAGCAAGATTCAGGCAAACAATGTAGTGGAAACAGAAATCAAAATCTGGATGAAATTGCTAAAACAGATCACATCCAAGATGAGTCATGGTATCTAGATTCAGGAGCCACGAATCATTTAACAAACAACTTAGAGAATTTAAATCTGGGGAGCAGAGAATGCAGAGGTAAACAGTCTATTATTATGGGAAATGACAAAGCAATTGAGATCACACACACTTGTAATGCCTATATCAAATGTGAAAGACAATTATATCTCAATAATCTGTTAAGGGTACCCAGTATAAAGAAAAACCTCTTGAGTGTTTCTCAATTTGCTCATGATAATAATGTTTATTTTGAATTTTACCCAAATTATTGCTTTGTTAAAGATATACTAACTAAGGAAATACTCTTGCAGGGTAATGCAGTAAATGGTCTATACAAGTTCATCCTGACTAATAGCAAAGATTCAAATCAAAGAATGACAAATTGTAATAACAGTGAATTGCAGTCATGTGAAACTAGTAAAAATAGTTTTGATCTTTGGCACTGCAAATTAGGTCATCCATGTACAAGTATTGTAAAACAGGTTCTTAAAGAAAATAAAATTTCTTTTGATGATATAACTTTGCCTTATATATGTTCTTATTGTCAAATGGACAAAATCCACAAATTAGCTTTTGCAGATTCTGTAACAGAATACAAAGTATCTCTTGAACTGATTTCAACAGATTTGTGGGGCCCAACACCTATCTGCTCAGATTATGGTAATAAATACTCTATATCCTTTGTTGATGCATTTACAAGGTATACTTGGATATATTTCTTAAAATCCAAGGCAGAAACTTATAATGCTATTATATATTTTATCACTCAAGTTGAAAAGCAGACCAATCATAAAGTTAAGATCATTCAGAGTGATGGAGGTACTAAGTACAAGTCTCTTAGTAAATACTTTCTAGATAATGGTATAGTTCATAGAATCACATGCCCCTACACATCTGAACAAAATGACCTGCTTGAAAGAAAACACAGGCACATTGTTGAGACTGGTCTGACCTTACTAGCACAAGCATCATTACCACTAAAATTCTGGCCAGATTCCTTCAGTACTGCTGTTTATTTAATCAATAGACTTCCAACCAAAGTACTGAATGGAACAAGTCCTTTAGAAAAGTTTTTAGGAGTCAAACCAGACTATCAAAATTTAAAAACTTTTGGATGTTTGTGTTTTCCCTATCTGAGAGCATATAACAGTCATAAACTAAATTTTAGATCTCAACCGTGTACTTTCATAGGTTACCAATCAAACAGAAAGGATACAAGTGTTTAGATGAAATAAAGAGAATATTTGTAAGTAGACATGTAGTTTTTAATGAGAGAATGTTTCCTTTTGCCAATGCAAATGTTAGAACTACACATAAAGTTTATAATCCAAAGGCTTCCATACCAAACATACCACTAATGCCACATATATGGCATGCTGATGAAACTGAAAAAAGAACAGGAACCGCAGGATCACAACACACTATGTCATCTGGACCAGGTCATGATGCAATTGGTCAGCCTGCTACACATCCTCAGTCACTTGTAGAATCAAGCAATCAAGATCAAAATAGTCATGAAGATCAACCAGATGATACTGCAAATCAGGACAACAATTCAGAGTCATATGATGCTGAAATACAGACCAGAACAGGCCATCATATGATAACCAGATCAAAGAGTGGGATCTATAAACCAAAGGTTTATACTGCAACTGTATGCATCACAGAGCCACAAACTTTTGAGCAAGCATTTAAAGATAAAAACTGGAAAGCATCAATGGATGAAGTGTATCGGGCATTAGTGAAAAACAATACATGGAGTCTTGTTCCATCCACTAAGCAACAAAAACATCATAGGATGCAAATGGACTTATAAATTGAAAAGAAATTCAAATGGGACTGTGTCCAGACATAAAGCAAGGCTTGTTGCCAAAGGGTACACACAAGAATATGACTTTGATTTCAGTGAGATTTTCTCACCAGTGGTGAAACCAACAACCATCGGAATAGTTCTTACAATTGCTTTGAATAATAACTGGAACTTGAGACAGTTAGATGTAAAAAATGCATTTCTGAATGGTGTTCTGTAGGAAAAAATCTACATGGAGTAGCCACAAGGATACAAGCAAGGCACCAATCTTGTGTGCAAGCTAAACAAAGCCATATATGGATTAAAACAAGCCCCTAGAGTATAGTTTAATAGATTGAAAGCCACATTAGTTCATTTGGGCTATCAATCTACCAAATCAGACAACTCCTTATTCATCAAAATTAATAGTAGTCTTATTGTTTACATGATAATATATGTCGATGATTTAATTATAACATGTAATAATGAGAATGAAATCAAAGGCATCATACAGTATCTTGACAAGCAATTCTCAATTAAGGATCTAGGTAAACTAAATTACTTCCTGAGAATAGAAGTGAAGAGAAAGTCTGATTCAGAAATCTTTTTAAGCCAAAAGAAGTATATCAAGGAGTTGCTGATTAAAGCAAAAATAGATGGTGCTAAATCTCAGCTTATACCAATGATCAGTCATCAATAACTATCCAAATACAGGGGAGAATCAATATTAAATATCAAACAATATGAAAGTATTGTAGGAGCCCTACAATACTCCACCATAACAAGACCAGATATATCTTTCAGTGTTAACAAAGTCTCACAATTTATGTTGGAACCATATGAAGAACGCTGGAAAACAGTCAAAATGATACTCAGATATCTCAATGGCACAACAAATTATGGTATTATACTAAAGAAGTGCAAACAACTAAGCATCACATCATATGCAGATGCAGACTGGGCAACAGATGTTGATGACAGAAAATCAGTGACAGACTACTATATATACTTAGGCAATAATCCAATTTCTTAGTGCTCAAAGAAGTAGTCGACTATCTCCAGATCCAGCACGAATGCTGAATACAGAAGTATAGTTAGTGCCGCCGCTGAAATCACTTGGATTCAATCATTACTTTCAGAAATGAACATCAAAACAGATATAAAACCAACGTTATGGTGCGATAATCAAAGTACAGTCTACATGGCAGCTAATGCAGTTATGCACTCAAGGATAAAGCATATAGAGATTGACTTATATTTTATTCGCGAGTTGATACAAAAAGGAAAGCTTCATGTGAATCACTTACCATCAACTTACCAACGCGCAAACATACTTACAAAGGCATTATCTGCCAAAAACTTTCATCGATTCAGACAAGACCTAAAGGTTGAAGCAATCAGTGAAGAATAAAACAAAGGTTCCATCTTTCTGTTTTTCGCTTCAGATCTACAGTAGCATCGGTCTTCAGATCAAGCCTTGAAGACGATTTGAAACAGTAAGAGACAGGACATGTTCATCACTGTCCTTTTTACTTCAAATCTGCAAAGCAAAGCAAATTGGATCTCAATCTTAGCATAGTAACATGATGTAAAAGCTTTGAAAAAGGAAAAGGCTATAGAAAGGAATCAGATAGGCTGAACTCCTGAATCGCTCGAGAAAGATAAAGAAAATCTAACCCTAGCATTTGGTTGAGAAGGGGAGTAAATGAAGCTATAAGTGTCGGCTGCTGAATATATTACCTCTTCTATTGTTTAATATGTATTGGGCTGAGAATATTATAAGGCCCATTATCACTCTTTTGTATTTCAATATATAAAAGCCGACTCTCAGCAACCAAATTGAATTAGAATCATTTTGTATCAAATTCAGTTGCATCAATAAAGACATATACATCAATTCTCTTTCAATAAGATTTCTGAAAATATCAAATTGAATACAAATTCTATCTCAAATGCATGGTGAAAGGCATTTTCCAGTATCCTCTGTATATAAACTCAGAATTTTGGAGGCAGAACTTTTAATTTTCACAAATTATTATGGAAAGCAGCAGTTCCTCCTAAGCTAAAATTTCATACATGGTTATGATTCATAATAAAATCAACACAACAGAACTTTTAAAGATTAAAGGACTGAACATAAATCACCTTTGCTTTTTCTGCGACATACATGAAAAAACTGCTGATCATGTTTATTTTAAATGCCCTATTACATTTTACATTGTAAATAGCTGTCTCAAATTCTTCAACCTAGTCCACCTGCCTTGCTTCAGCACATAATTCTAGTACTAGAAAGCTGGATGGGAGCAGAATTAATAATAAGGATGATAGAAACTTATGACGTTATAAATTTAGCAGCTTCTTGGTCCATATGGCTTCAACGAAATCAGAGATGCTTTCACGAAAAATTTAAACCTGCTGATATAATCATTCTAAACATTATATAAATCTCATCTATTTTTGGTCAGGTGCATATAAAAGGAAAGCTGACAAGAAGGCAAGATATACAAGTATCTAATCAAGAGACTTTCTATCCTTAGTGATTCAGTAGGGGAAAAGAGTTGCGTACAGAAGAAGGGTGGCTGAAGTTGAAGAAGATACAAGATGAAGTTATGTTATGATATGCAGCTTGCTGCATACACGTAGTGGTCTGTAGTGATCTGTAGTTGATATGTTGCTATTATTTTGGATGGTCTGTTTGCTATAGTACTGAGTGGTCAGGTTTATTTTGTTGTTGTAGGTACTACAACTATGTATGATCTTAGTTTGCACTGACTTTGATGTTATATATTTACAGATTGGGATTTGGTCCCACCCTTTTAGCTTTAAAAAAAAGTGCATAACCCAAATAAGCGTAGTTTTAGATATTATTTATGGTTTTAGATATTAATTACTATTCTTAGTTTCAAAGATCAATTATCCATCTAATTTGCATAATCCCAAATAAACAAATTTCAAATATTTATTGCTACACCTAGTTTCAGGGATAAAATATCTATCTAATGTGCATAAACCCATATAAGTCTAGTTGCATAGGTCAAATAATACTACCTTTCCGTGGGAGAGCAATTTACCTAATAAAATGGGCAAAAAATTTGCAATTAAAATTAAACTTCAAATATACAGGTGATAAAATTAAATATTTGGAATTTGGCATAAAATACATCTCTACATGTACCAACTTCATTATTATCATAATGAACTGCACATTTTGATTTATCAAATTCACCCACTTCTCCCAGGTTATGAGCTCTTCCTAGATCTGAATATAAAGTCTATCAATATAAGCTATATTTGTAATTTGCAAAGTAAAACCTAGTTGCTTGCTTACCTAAGATTAATTGACGTGAATGAAAGTAAAAAGGATCGTAGCCTTTAATATTTCAAACAACATGATATTATATTGCATTATTGATCACTGTGAAGCATTCATTTTGATAAACTTTTAATGATCACGTGATTCCTTTTTATTGTCGAATTAAATTTTGACTCACTCTTGCAACATACAAGTTAGCCGAGGTTTATTCGCACATACAGTACAACTTCATGCATACCATCCTCTACCCAGGACAGGATGAATGTTTGCATGGGTAGATTTATTTTGAATTTCGAAATAAATCTGATATTGTTGTGCAACGACGGTCGGACCAAGCTCTCCATTTCCCGCATGTGGCGTACGCATATGGGTTGGCACACACTTTGTTATAACAAAAGGAATCCCCAATGTTACATGTCTACCAACCCATATTTATACACCACTTCTCCATATTATTTAGCGATGTGGGGCTTTTTTCCAATCCAAACCGTCGTTCCTCCATTAAATATGCGAAACAACCCTAACAGTCTCCTCCTTGACTCGCATCCCCTTGCGATAACCTTTGAGAGTACTGTCGTGTCTGCATGGCCCAGTCCGTAATCTTCGGCTCTGATACCACTGTTGTGTAACGACGGTCGGACCAAGCTCTCCATCTCCCGCATGTGGCGTACGCATATGAGTTAGCACACACTTTGTTGTAACAAAAGAAATCCCCAATATTACATGCCTACCAACCCATATTTATACACCACTTCTCCATATTATTTAGCGATGTGAGACTTTTTTCCAATTCAAGTCGTCGTTCCTCCATTAAACATGCGAGACAACCCTAACAGATATCACCACCAATATCTTCTCCAAAAGCTTCATCAGCAACTCTCATTATGTTTTTAATCAATTCAGCATTTTGAACTACGGTTTTAGTGTTCGGCTGCCTGTACCCTCTTCAAGTATGTTCACCTGCTTGAAGGTGAAGGATCGAACCAGGATTTCCCTGGCCACCCTCTTTCACTCGTAACCCCAGAACTTAATAAGGATGCAATTTTATTTCCAATATCCAGGTTTCTTATGATGAATCTAGTTCTCACATAAGAAATATACCTGTGTCAGGAGCCTATAACAACCTTGTTTCGAGAGGGTTAGACCCACTGGCGGATCTACATGGAGTCTAGGGAGCGGTTGCCCCCACTGAGATTTTCATTGTGTCAAAAAAATTGAATGTCCGTTTGGTTTCATTTTGTATTTTGAGTTTTGTGTTTTCAACCTGCACTAAGAAATAATAAGAAATAAGAGAAGAAGATTTATAATTCTTAACCATTGCGACGACCAACGGACAACGAAGAAGTTGGATTGTTCTCCGTGCTTTTATTATCTCTCAAAACACGAAAAAGAAAATAAACTTGTTTTCTATTTTACATGTTAATTTCAATTTTCCAAATTGTTTATTTTTCAACAATACGTATAACGGACGCGCTTTTGTATCGACAAAAACACAAAACTAAAAACGACAAGCCAAACGGAGCCTGAGTTTTTCTTGATATTTTGAATCAAATATGCATTTGAATCAAATATGCATTTGAATCATGATATTGTTAAGTTAGCACATGCTTAATATGTTTAGGAACAAGTCCACCCTAGTTTATTGGTCAAGAAATAAGTTAGTGGCTTAAGTTTAGAAAGTGGTTAGTTATTTTATTTTCTTATTTAAAGCTATTGTATTATCTATCGTTCAATCAAGAAGCAATACACAATGTAGTTCTTTGATATTTTACTGTTTACTGTCACTCTCTTCTTTCTCTTTCAAAAATTCTAACATGGTATCAGAGCTAGATGAGAGAGGGCAGAGAGAAACGAGGGGGCAATAATAAAAAAAACAAAACCAATTCACAGAATCCTCGATCAATTCCGCACCCCAAATCATTCACTCAAAAGAATTTTCGATCAAAGAGACCAAATTCTGCACCTCAAATTCATCCCATAAAAGTTCCACAATCTCAAGCTTATTGCAGTTGGCAGTTTAGGTGGCTTGGCGATTGGTGGGGTTGCGGTCATGGATTTTGAAGTGTGGAAGGGCTGCGGTTGCTTATGAAGGGTTTCTGATTTGGGGGATTTTGATGCGGCGACTGGGTGAAGTCAGATGAGGTGGCGACTCAATGGTCGAAGGATGCGGTCGCGGTGGTTGATTTGTGTTCGAAGTTGGGTTTTCTGGTTACAGCGTCATTGGTGTTGCGTGCTGTTGACAGAGATGTTGTCGTATGTGGATTGCTTCATGCAGAAGGATTGTTCGTGGTTGAGTGTCACGCTTGTGAAGCAATTTGAAGATCGAGAAACTCACAGAGGTAAGTTGTATTGATTGTGTTCGGCAATGGTGTTGTATGGTTATGTTGAATTTGGGTAGGCCAATTGCACTGGGGGAATTGGAGGAAGTAGCAGTCTGAAGCGTGGTGGTTGCGGTGATAAGCCGAGGAGGTTCTCTGGTGGGTTTGTTTGTGTGTTGTATATCAGTGATTGGTAATGTTGATGGATGTTGGAGAGAAGAACTGATGAAGTGTTGATAGACAGGACAGTGGAAGTGAAGAAGAGGTGGTTATAAGCTGAAGTGACGGACTGTCGAAGATGAAAGGCTTGTGAATGGTGGTGCAGGTTGACGAGGTAAGTGTTTTTGGTTGTGAAGGTTGATGTATGGATATTGCAGCAAGCAGAAGTGAATGTAGCAGCAGTAAGGGGTTTATGTAAGGAGGTGCAAGTTGAAGTGAATTAAAATAGAGAAGTATGCGAAAGTATGTGAATTGAGAAGTGGTGAATGTTGTTGACAGTTTGATGATGTAGAGTCTGATGATGTAGCAAGAGTGGTTGATGGCAAGTTGCTGGTTTATGATGTAGATGGTTCAGTTTGAAGAGGAGGAGCATTTTTGTAATGTGGCAATTTTGTAACGTGGCATAGAAATATTGAAGTTTGGTGGCTGAAGTTAGTGAACTGGGCAGAGAGTGGTTGTTAAAGAAAATGTAGAGAGGAAGTGAGAACCGGGGAGTTTTGCAGTGGTGAAGGCAGTTGATAGTAGATGGTAGAAGTTAAGTGCTAGAGTGAAGTGTTTTGAACTAAAACAGAGGCAGTGTGCAGTGCAACGTACACAGTTTGTAGGCAATATTCTATTGGTGGAGTTTAAATGTTTGGGATTGATGCAGCTCAGAACAGAGAAGAAATGCAACCAAAATTTCTAACAAGGATGAGTCGTACACGACTCATAGAGAGGTTAAGTCGTACACGACTTAGGAAGGCAGGGTTAAGTCGTTTCCGACTTAATGGTGCACGGGATAGCAAGTTTCGAGTTAACAACAATTTAAGCCGCATAAAAGAGGCATCGGGTTTGAGTCGTTCGAGCTTGAGTCGTATACGGGATAATGGAACAGGGTTACGACTCAAGGGAAACTTGGAGTGTTCATACTTGATGAGTCGTACACGACTTAACAACGTATCCATAAGTCGTGGCCGAGATAGCATCAAGAAGGAGAAGGGTTCAACTGATGGGAACTTGAGTCGAAGGAAGGATGTTGAGTCGTGAGTCGTAGGTCGTTGCCGACCTAGTATGAGTCGTAAATTGTTCTTGAGTCGGAGGCGGAACTTACATGAGTCGTTGGCTTTGTGTTCTGTTGTAAAGGGTTGGAGTTACGTGTGTTGAGTCGGTAACGACTTATGATGAGTCGGCCGAGATGAGTCGTGTATGTTGAGTCGGTGCCGACCTAAGAGTTGAGTGACGAATGTTGTGTTGAGTGTAATGCCTATAAATAGCGTGTGTGTTGTAATTTTTGAGTTAGTTGAATATTGAATAAAATTTCCTTTTGTTAGCTTTGTGCTTTCATACAATTGGTAGTTGAGTGTGATCTCCTATCTCCTCTTTCGGTTAATCGAGTGCGCTCGATTCAACGATCGTAGAAGCCGATTCACGGAATCTAGTGCGCTAGATCAACGTGCGAAGAATCGTAGATCTTTAAACACGGTATAGTGCGCTATCAACGTGTTTGAGATAGCTAGAGTTCGGTATCTTTGGATCAACGAACTTGGGCATTTTTGGTATCTTCAACTCACCGATCGCTACATTTCATTGATTGAAGTTTGTTTGATTAATCCGCTGCGTCAGTTTTTGGTATCAGAGCCATACTTAGCCAATCATAGCTAAGTTGATTCTTGGAGCCAAGTTTTGAAATTTGAAGGAGTTCATCGTGTTCATATTGAAGTTGCATCAAGTTTGGAGTGTTTGATCCATTTCATTTTGGATCGAGGAGTTGGACTTTGTTTGGATTTTGAATTGGTGTTTGCGCGCCAATTTTTTGAGGGTTTTGGAGTAAGTGTGAAGCCAAGCCGTGAAGTGTCAAGGCCGAGACAAGGGGGAGCCGACCTTACTTGAATTGTTAACTCGTTGCCGAGTTAGTGTGAGCCGAGACAAGCATAGCCGTGTATTGTTGAGCTTAGATTGCTTTGTTGAGAGGAAAGTTTGAAGTCTTGTGTTGAATTTTTGAAGTCTTGAGAAGTTTACAACCATGCCACCAAGGAGAGCTAATCGTCATCAAAACGTTGAAGCTTTGTATCGTAGAGAAGAAGCCGAGCTTATGGAACAACGTATTAATGAGAAATTTGATGAAGGCATTGGTAAATTGGAGAGATTGATGAATGATTTGAATCAAAGGAGGAGATCACCAAACTCGAACCATGGAGGAAACCGAGTTTCGCCATCGGTTACGGAAGCGAGGAGGGTATCGCCACATTCTTGTAGAGATCGAAGAGAAACATCAATTTCATCACGAAGAGATCATCATGACTATGTACATGAAGAAAGAAGAAGTCAACGAGAATTTGACCACGAAGCATATAGAGAAGAAGAGAGATATAGTCAAAGAAGCATGCATGAACGAAGGGATGATAATGGTCGAGATCGATGTAGACGTACCTTTGATTTTGCTGAAGAGGGTGATAGAGCTAGTATACATTATCGAGATCGAGACCAAATTCGGAATTCTTACCGTGATATGGAAGATGATCGACGATGGGAATCGGGTATGAAGATGGAAATTCCGGAGTTTAAAGGCGGGATGGTTGCTGAGGAGTTCTTAGATTGGTTGTCTAATGTGGAGGAAATCTTTGATTTCAAGGAGGTGCCGGAGAATAGAAGGGTGAAGTTGGTTGCTACTAGGTTGAGGAGGAGAGCATTGGCATAGTGGCAGCAAACTAAACTTACTCGTGAACGGATGGGGAAGTCAAAGATAGAATCGTGGGATAAGATGAAGAAGTTGATGAGATCTACTTTCTTACCTTACAACTACCAATCACTTATGCACCAAAGGTTGCAGAATCTGAGGCAAGGGACAAAGTCTGTTAGTGATTATGCTGATGAATTTTACCAACTCATTGCCAGGAATGATATTATGGAAACGGAAGAACAGCTAACTGCTAGATTCATTGGGGGATTGAGAATGCAAATCCAGGATATGGTTAATATGTTCGATCCTAGATCCGTTGCAGAGGCGCATCAGAAAGCGTTAGCTTGGGAAAAACAAGGAAGACGTGGAGGTGGTGTGTTTACTAACTCCAATAATCAAGCAAGGGGTGTTGGCGGAAGTTCTAGTGTTCCTAAACCTGTTACAAAGCCAGTGGTGAAGGAGGCAGAGAAAGCGAAGGCTAGTAGTGTTTTCAAATGTTATAATTGTCAGGAGTTGGGTCACAAAAGCAACGAATGTCCGAAGCCGAAGAAGAGAACCATGGTTGCAGAGGTTGAGGCAGATGATGGTGAGGAGGCAGAGTATTCAAATGTACCTTATGTTGAGGAGGAAGAAGAAGTGTCGGGAGATGAAGGTTGTAATCTTATGATGAGGAGAAGTTGTCTTACACCAAAGCAAGAGGAGGATTGTAGTTGGTTGAGGAGTAACATATTTCAATCGACATGCACTATTCTGGGGAAAGTCTGCAAGTTCGTTATTGATGCAGGAAGTTGTGATAATATTATTTCTACAGAAGCAGTTAGAAAGTTGAACTTGAAGACCGAGAAGCATCCTAAACCGTACAAGCTAGCATGGTTAAGGAAGGGAGGTGAAGTAAAAGTGTGTCGAAGAGCTTGTGTGAATTTTTCTATTGGGAAAAAGTACAAAGATGAAATTTGGTGTGATGTCGTAGATATGGATGTTTGTCACTTATTGTTGGGCAGACCATGGCAGTTCGATAGAGCAGTACAACATGATGGACGTGCCAACAGTTACAGTTTCATGTTCGAGGGTACTAAAATCACTTTGGTTCCTAAGAAACAGCAGCAGAAGGAGAGCAAGCTAGAAGAGATTGAAGAATTGAAAACTCTGTTGACTTTGAAGGAGTTTGTTAAAGAAGTTGAAGAAGAACCGGAAGTATTTTTGTTGATTGGGCGAGAGAGTAGTGAAGAGGTTGAAGTCCCGGAAGAAGCAAAGCCAGTTTTGAAAGAATTTGAAGATGTCTTTCCAGAGGAGTTGCCAAAGGAGTTACCGCCACTTAGAGACATTCAGCATCAAATTGATCTTGTTCCAGGAGCAGTGTTACCACATCGACCACATTACCGTATGAGTCCGAAGGAACATGAGGAATTACGAAGGCAGGTGGAAGAGTTGTTGGAACAGGGACGTGTTCAGGAAAGTTTAAGTCCTTGTGCCGTGCCAGCATTGTTAGTACCAAAGAAAGACGGAACATGGAGGATGTGCACAGATAGTAGAGCTTTGAATAAGATCACTGTTCGTTACAGATTTCCTATGCCGAGGTTGGATGATTTGTTGGATCAGTTGAGTGGGGCAACTATATTTTCAAAGATTGATTTGAAGAGTGGTTATCATCAAATTCGTATCAGACCTGGAGACGAATGGAAGACAGCTTTCAAAACTAGAGAGGGGTTGTACGAATGGTTGGTTATGCCATTTGGTTTGTCAAATGCACCTAGTACATTCATGCGGGTGATGAATCAAATCTTTAGACCATTCATTGGAAAGTTCGTCGTGGTTTATTTCGATGATATTTTGATTTATAGCAGGAGTACGGAGGAGCATGTTCTACATTTGAGGGAAGTGTTGCTTATTCTTCGTGAAGAACAATTTTATGCTGCTACAAAGAAGTGTGTGTTTATGACGCATACTGTTTTATTTCTTGGTTATGTTGTTTCAGGAGAAGGTATTCAAGTTGACCAGAGTAAAGTTGAAGCAGTCAGGAATTGGCCACAGCCAAAGACAATTACGGAAGTGAGAAGTTTTCATGGGCTAGCATCATTCTACCGAAGATTTATTCCACACTTCAGTAGCGTGATGGCTCCAGTGACTGATTGCATGAAGGGAAAACAGTTTGTATGGTCAGAAGAAGCGGGGGTTGCCTTTGAGAAAGTCAAGGAATTGTTGACGTCTGCACCAATTCTTGTTCTACCTAATTTTCAGTTATTATTTGAATTGCATACGGATGCTTCGAAGGTTGGTATTGGAGGAGTTCTGAGCCAGAATGGAAAGCCAGTTGCTTATTTTAGTGAGAAACTGTCAGGGGCGAAGATGAGATACAGTACATATGACGTTGAATTCTATGCTGTTGTACAAGCTGTTAAGCATTGGAGACACTATCTATTTCAGAAGGAATTTGTTCTGTACACCGATCACGAAGCTTTGAAACATTTGCAGGGACAGGATAAAATTTCAGCGAGACATTCATCATGGATTTCTTATTTACAGCAGTTTACTTTTGTCGTTAAGCACAAATCAGGGGTGACAAATCGAGTAGCTGATGCTTTGAGTAGGAGGAGTCATTTACTAACGACAATGAAGGTTGAAGTAACGGGGTTTGAATTACTGCCAGAGATGATTGAAGAAGATCCTTACTTTGTGAAATATGTTGAGAAAGTGAAGGATGGGAGTGCCGATGAATTTATGATGGTTGACGGTTTTCTGTTTAAAGGAAATCGTTTATGTATTCCAGATTGTAGCTTGAGAATGAAAATTGTCAAAGAGTTGCACGAGGAAGGGCATGTAGGCCGTGATCGTACTTTGCAGTTGATTTCGCAATCTTACTTTTGGCCGTCGATGAGAAAAGAGGTGGAAAGATTTGTGGAGCGATGCCATATTTGCCAAGTTTCGAAGGGGACAGCAACGAATGCAGGGTTGTATATGCCATTACCAGTACCATCTAAGCCATGGGTTGATATTAGCATGGATTTCGTTTTGGGTTTGCCGAGAACTCAAAGGGGAAATGATTCGATATTTGTTGTGGTGGACAGGTTTTCGAAGATGGCACATTTTGTTGCTTGCAAGAAGACAGCAGATGCAGTTCGAGTAGCACAGTTATTTTTCAAGGAAATTTATCGACTTCATGGTTTACCAGAATCTATTGTTTCTGACCGAGATACTCGTTTTCTGAGTCACTTTTGGTTAAGTTTATGGAAGATGGTGGGAACGAAACTGAAATTTAGTAGTGCTTATCATCCGCAAACTGATGGGCAGACAGAAGTTGTTAACCGGTCATTGGGAAATTTGTTGCGTTGTCTTGTACAGGATAATTTGAGAAGTTGGGACATGAAGCTATGCCAGGCAGAATTTGCTCATAATCATACAGTAAATCGTAGCACAGGATTCAGTCCGTTTCAGATTGTTTATTCAAATTTACCCAGGGGACCGTTGGATTTGGCAGTAGTACCACAGTCAAAAGGAACAGTTAAACGAGCTGCTGATTTTGTTGATGAGCTGAATAAATGTCATAAAATCGTTCAGGAACGACTGGAGAAATCGAATGAGAAATATAAGAAGTTTGCAGATTCGAAACGACGAAATGTTGAATTTAAAGAAGGTGATTTGGTTTATGCTGTATTGACAAAGGATCGTTTTCCGGTGGGTGCTTATAACAAGTTGAAGGCGCGGAAAATTGGTCCAGTTGAAATTTTAAAGAAAATCAATGAGAATGCTTATCGATTAAAGTTACCAGATGATGTTTATACTTCTGATGTTTTTAACATCAAACATTTAATTCCATATCATGGAGGTGAGATTGTTGAGGAAGAATTTACAAATTCGAGGTCGAATTTTTCTCAACCAGGGGAGGATGATGCAGCTCAGAACAGAGAAGAAATGCAACCAAAATTTCTAACAAGGATGAGTCGTACACGACTCATAGAGAGGTTAAGTCGTACACGACTTAGGAAGGCAGGGTTAAGTCGTTTCCGACTTAATGGTGCACGGGATAGCAAGTTTCGAGTTAACAACAATTTAAGCCGCATAAAAGAGGCATCGGGTTTGAGTCGTTCGAGCTTGAGTCGTATACGGGATAATGGAACAGGGTTACGACTCAAGGGAAACTTGGAGTGTTCATACTTGATGAGTCGTACACGACTTAACAACGTATCCATAAGTCGTGGCCGAGATAGCATCAAGAAGGAGAAGGGTTCAACTGATGGGAACTTGAGTCGAAGGAAGGATGTTGAGTCGTGAGTCGTAGGTCGTTGCCGACCTAGTATGAGTCGTAAATTGTTCTTGAGTCGGAGGCGGAACTTACATGAGTCGTTGGCTTTGTGTTCTGTTGTAAAGGGTTGGAGTTACGTGTGTTGAGTCGGTAACGACTTATGATGAGTCGGCCGAGATGAGTCGTGTATGTTGAGTCGGTGCCGACCTAAGAGTTGAGTGACGAATGTTGTGTTGAGTGTAATGCCTATAAATAGCGTGTGTGTTGTAATTTTTGAGTTAGTTGAATATTGAATAAAATTTCCTTTTGTTAGCTTTGTGCTTTCATACAATTGGTAGTTGAGTGTGATCTCCTATCTCCTCTTTCGGTTAATCGAGTGCGCTCGATTCAACGATCGTAGAAGCCGATTCACGGAATCTAGTGCGCTAGATCAACGTGCGAAGAATCGTAGATCTTTAAACACGGTATAGTGCGCTATCAACGTGTTTGAGATAGCTAGAGTTCGGTATCTTTGGATCAACGAACTTGGGCATTTTTGGTATCTTCAACTCACCGATCGCTACATTTCATTGATTGACGTTTGTTTGATTAATCCGCTGCGTCAGGGATGCAGAGTGAAGTAAGTGAAGTAAGTGGTAGTGAAGTAAGTGAAGATGGTGGAGGAATAGTTTGTATGGGGAGGCAGAGATGAAGTTGAAGGTGCTGGAGTTAGCGACTGCAGGTAGGAAGGTCTTTACGGCAAGGCGGTATGGTTGAAGTGTATGCAGAGATTGAAGATGATGTGATGTTGATGTTAGCATGAAGAAGACTTTCTGCAAAACGTTGGCTGCAGATGTTGATAGTGAAGAAAACGATGTCGGTTATGAGGTTGGACAATTCGAAGAATGCTTGAAAACAGTTTGATGATATGCCTAAGAGAAGATAGGCATGCCTACATGTGAAGTAGGCGGAGTGAGAAAGATTTTTTTTTTGTGTCATCCAACAAGTAAGGAAAAAGAGCCGCGGTTCTCACTTGTTGGGGAGATGACAGATATAAGTGACGACCCGAATGGAGAGGTTAGTGGATCCCTAATAGTAAACCATGAGTATTTGTTGATGATTAAAGTACCAATCAACGTGAAACAGTTTAGCATGTCCAACCAGGTAGAAATGAAAGTTGTGACCGAATTCGTCTATGGAAGACGATGAAGAAATTGTGTTGTAAACTGAATATTAGCACATTCAGTTTAAGAGAGGGTGTTAAAGTTAGCACATGCTTAATATGTTTAGGAACAAGTCCACCCTAGTTTATTGGTCAAGAAATAAGTTAGTGGCTTAAGTTTAGAAAATGATTAGTTATTTTATTTTCTTATTTAAAGCTATTGTATTATATATCGTTCAATCAAGAAGCAATACACAATGTAGTTCTTTGATATTTTACTATTTACTGTCTCTCTCTTCTTTCTCTTTCAAAAATTCTAAAAGATATTGCCCCATCTTTTCAAAACTTTTTAAAGCTAAATATTTATTTATGTAATTGCATTTATAATGGGGTTGTAGAGCAAAATGGAGGATGTGAGACTTAATTTTCTGTAACTTGTAAAGATCCGCCTCAGCTGCAATTTTTTTTCTGGATTCGCCACTGATTAGGCCTATATTTATAATGTTTATATTTTGGATCATCAAGGTCATCAGTTATACCAGGAGAAACATGTTTGAGCACGTTTCATTTTGTCTTGAGCCTAGAAGCACAGTTTATCTTAACTTATTAGATGTCTGAAACTTTGATCTTTCCAAAAGTCGTTATACCATCCTTGCTCTCAACACTAAGTAAATTGGCTTTTAACTATGTTGATTCCATTTGAATGATTTCAGGATCAACCACAAGTTCCTTGGATTCCGCAAATGGAAGATTTAGAGAAACCCATGGTAACTTTCCAATAAATACGATCGAGCCATCATACTCATCAAGCCATCAATATTTCCATCGCTCGCGTTATCACTACTTTGCTTATTATTCATGAATAGAGATGTGGCATTTCCATTGTTTTGTACGTCACAATCAAGATCTTCATGTATTGGCAAAGCAGAGCCACCAGCCCAAATATTGTTTTCACCTTCCGGCATCAAATAATGCTTATAACCCCAAGTTTGTGATATATAAGTTATGTGTTGTAGCGTTTGAAAGCTGAAGAATTTTGAATCCAAAGCACCGTGACCGTTGACCATACAAAAAAGGACTTTTCTTTATCCTCGCTCCAAAAGATTTCAAGCATCACCTTTGGAATACCAAGAGATGGTGGTGCCACATTCATGGCCAGCTTAAAAGATTTCAAGCCGTCGCAATGCTATGACCAAATGGTCGACGCTAGGAGTCATCATGCGCTTCAAACCTATGACCACCAGGCTGTCGCAAGCCATTGTTAGCTTTTGATTACAAACTAAACAATCAAACCACTTACTAACATCTTCAAATCAACTAACACACTATTATAATCAACCAATATATAATAATTATCAATTTCAAATCAATGATCACTACTTTTCTAAATTAGGGTTTTAATTTTATCTCCAAATCAACTAATAAACTATATCATTATTTAATAACAGTTAATCTAGCATATTCATACCAAAATTACTAATTTTGCATAAATAGGTTTAAGAGAATAAACCTCCAAAAATGAAGTCAAATTGAAGGAGGAGGAAGTGCGCAGCGTGTAGGGGTCGTCGGTGTCCGCTAGATGCGGCTAGAGTCGGTTGGGGACAGAATTGGGAAAGAAGAGAAGAATGGAGAAAAGCTGGAAATGTTTTGCCTCAGACTTTTGTTTACGGGTTATATTCAGGTAGGCAACGGCTAACAACAGTTAACGTCGGCTGCGTTTTTAACCATCGCTATGATGAGTCGCAATTCGAAGCCGTTAGTGAATAGACAGGACATGACTGCCTTAACAAACCGTGAACAACAATTCGGACCCCCTCCTCCACTTGTTTGACCCATTTGAGAAAATGAAAGAAATACAACGATCCCACCGAGTATGGTCCTGCCACTAACTTACTGCCTCCATATGTTTAGATCAAGAGTTCCATTCTACTTTTCAGTTTACTGAATGAATTATTATGCACCTCAGTGTTCTGAAATGAGAGTCTCCAGTCATAATCAGCTGTACATATTCTTCTCCTCATACCCAATTTTTGCAAGTATCTATATCAGACTCATAAAGCATCCAGAAGTAAGCAATCCAAGCATCGGTCGAACTCATATACATGAGGGTGAGCATCATATGCTACTTTTGGCATATGGTGCGAAAATACCCAGTAATTTAACAAAACCAAGGCATACGAACATTCATATCGTTTGATTTTCATGTTATGTGATGTTTTGATATTTTCAATTCTGGGTATCAGAAAGAAATGACTAAAAATGACTTGTGAGTAAACTTGCAAACGGTAAGGGCTTCGATTCGAACTCAACCCGAACTCGTCCTATCAATGCGGGTACGGGGTTTGTCTTTTACTGTTCGAACATACGTAGAGCCGATTCGGTTACCATTATGGTCTGGTACGGTCTTATCAAAATCCGACCCGATTAGGGTGCGATTCGACTATTAGTTTTCCATCGTATCAAAACATGACCGTGTCTGTTATTTATTTACCATGTTACTTGTTTATATGTGGATATTTTTGCATACTGTTGTTATGAAATTGACTACGTCATTGTTCAATTTATATGTGAACATTGTTTCATACAAATTTATTTTACGAAAGTTGCAATTTTAAAATATGGTTTTAACATTAATATTTTAAGTTAGTTATACCGGTATTACCAAGTAGACTTAAAAAGCCCAACTGGCTTGCTCGGGTGTTGGTTCGAAATACCCTACGTGTTCGGATCGGACTCGTGTTTTAATTATTGTAATCAGACACAGGTTCGGATTTTACGATACCTCGACCGAATCCAACCCATCGACGGGTCTCGTTGGAAGAGGTGGGTGGCATGGCAATGCGGAGGATAAATAATAATCAATGCAAAAAGTAAAATTCTAAACGATTTTAAAATTGGAATTTAATTAATTTTGTTAACACTTTCCTATCATATTTTTCCTAAGTCAGTGTATATATATTAATATCGAGGCTTTTTATAAGTAATAAAGAGAGTAGACCGGTGTACGGTAGGCATAGAGCATGTTTCATAAAGGGGTGGGCGCGGGTCGGTTTGGTGCAGTTTGGAGTCCAAACCGCTTCCGCACCACATCAAACGGTTAATCAAAAATACAAACCATTATACCAATCCTTTAAACGGTTCGGTTTCGGTCCGGTTTGAATGTAATACGGTTCTGTTTCGGTCCGGTCCGGCTTGAACCCATATTAAATATGAAATAAAAGAATTACTTCATCAACAATCAATTTATAAATGCAACCGTGTGAAACTTTTACATTTAAAGGTTAAAACACATAATGTTATAATGAATGAAAGATTAGTTCTTGATTGTATGAATATTTCAATTTGATATTTACCTACAAGTGAGATTTTTTTGGTAGATTAACCAAACATCAACATTAATCAATACATAATCACTAAGGAAAATGACTAGAATAAGATTATAATTAGCATTTATTCACAAAAAAATGAAATGATAAATATTATACCAAATTATAGCTTCTTCCTTTGTGTCAGCGATTATGTAACCACCCGTAAATTTTGGTAAATAAATTTGGTTAATTAATGAGATTTTGTAATTAAATTATATAGAAATAAAAAAATCTTATGATTTATATGAGAGCGAATATAGAAATTAGATATATCAATGGTTATTAAAAATTTACAATTTAAAATTTATATTGCAATTAATTGAAATAGTGTAAATTGGCATACTTGGTTTTAAGTTAATAAAAGAATCAAATGGGAATGCTGAATTAGCGATTTACCTAATAAAAATATCAACTAGAAGAGAGTTCAAATTTATATAATAACGGGAAATGTAAATTTGTTGCATTTGGGTATAAAATTAAAATATAAGTAAATAAAGGTAGGCATTAAATTTACCGATGGAATAATACGTTAATTAATGGTAACTGTGTGTAAATTTAGATATATATGTTAAAGGCAGTTGATGAATAACCAATTTAATGCAATTCAAATTATTTGAAACGACTGTTAGGTTATAATTGATTTAAAAAAAAGAATATTTGGAAATAAATTGAATATATGAATTAATTAATATGCACATTAATTTATAACGGGATAAAACGTAAATTAAGGTAATAAGGATGATGCAGGTTAATAAGTATTCATAATGTTTGTGTTGATGATAAACGTTACTTTAATGATTGTAATATGAAATAACGGAAGTGTGAATGGAAAATTTATTTTAAGTAGTAACTGTTGGATTGAAAAATAAGTTCAAATTAGGTAAATTGAGAAATTAATACGGAAAGTATTGTAAAGTAATTAATGGAATGTAAATTCAATGTTGTAAATTTAATAGAATGTAAAGTTTTTAAAACCTAAATTAATGTGTTCAATTTGATAGAAGTACACATTTAAAATCGTAATATTCATTCAAATCTAAAAAGTAAATAGGCGTATATTAATGCAATGAAATAAAATTAGCGTTATATATTGAATTATGGTAGTTATTACACAATAAGTGGAATTAAAATAGTTAATACGGATAAAAGTGAAACGGAAAATATCAGTGTAATGAAACGTAACCAAACGTTACATATGTTTATTGAATAATAAGAATGAGAATTGAAATTTATTTATTTCAATGTAAAAAATTTAGGTAATTGGGTTTATTGCAATTATATGGGATAATAATCGGAGTTGATAAGTAACGAATTTATAAAGGCAATGAAAAGCAAATAGGTGACTATTAATATAGGTTATTTATTTAATGTGTAAATAAACTTTGGTAATCAATGACAATAAATCCAAATTTAACGTTTTGTTAATGTAAAATTTAAGAAATGTTAATTTTATTCAAAATATGAACTGGTTGATTTAAAGAATGGAAACCAAGATTTTATTTAAATGAAATGAAAAGTTCAATAATTGAATTAATTGTAAGTAAATGAAATTGGATATAGCTAAATAATACGTTATTTGAAGTGAAGATGGGATAGGAGAAAATTTATGTAATATTTTTGAATCCAAAGTAAACCCATCTATTTGACAATAATGAATATAATAATTATTGGTAATTTTATTTATAATTTTAAAATTTAATGAAATTAGAAGTTAACACTGAAATTTATAAATTTATCCACTTTACAGTTACATCTGAATTTGGGATAAATCATTTTAAATGATTGGAAAATTTAAATGATAAGAAATGGGTATTTATCGAATTTAGATTGAAAAATTGGTTAAATTGACTAAATTTTATTTATTTAATTAATATAAAAATAGCCATTTTGGCCACTGACTCGGATTTCGAGGAAACCAGTTTCATCGGATCAGTAACGGTGAATTTTTGTAGAATTTCAAGTTTCGTAGCGATCGGACTTGTCGTTTGATCATAGGGACTCGGAACGCCTTGAAATCGATAAATTGAAATCAATTTGAAAATATTTTTTTTAGCATAACTTCTTCATACGATACAATTTGAACCTGAAACCTTTTCAATTGCGTTTTAAAATATTTTAAAACACCTATTTTGATATATGGGTTAACCCAATTTCGTTCCGGAGTCAGGACGGGCTTTTTGGGCCACTTTGTCGTTAGCGCGCACATCTACCTTATCCGATCCATTCTATTTCTGGTTTCTCTATAAATATGGCGTTACAAACCCTAGCCTATCTCTATTCTCACTGTCCGTACGTACATCTCAACCCTCTCATCCTCAATGGCAGATAAACGAATTCAAGATCAAATCCCAAAGTTACATCCAAAGCATAAATTTCAAAGTCTTCAGAAAAATTTGAGAAAAATATATGTTGAAGCTCTCGACGAGCGTAATTCAATGGTGTAATTCTTTTTTTAATTCGTCGCATCGTTGGCTCTGAAATTCATGTTGAACCTCGGCCATCCATTGACTTCGGGTTTAAATCGACGGTGGATCGCCAATTTCATGCCGATCGATGGGCACTGCCGAGTAGAGGGGAGCGAGGGGGTTCGATCCATATGGTTAGTTCCTGATATTGGCACCAGAAGGGGGTCGCTCGGCCTTGGGAGGGGTGGCCTGACACTGCGAACCCGATGGTGATCTCTGATCATCACGAAAGTGGACGAGTAGCGGCGACAAATCGAGAGAACGGTGGCGGCTTCGTAATGTTTTCGCGACCTGTAGAAAAAAATTAGGGTTTCGGTTCTGTGAAGTTGATGACGTGGGCGGTAAGTAGGGGTTTGTCTATTTATTTATTTATTTATTTTATTTTATTTGGGAAATTAAATGTTCAAATCGATATAACTTCCACATTCGATATCATAATTTCACATGGTTTCTTGCGTTAGGATCGTAATTAAATTCCAGAGACTTTGACGCTGGTTTGAACAGATTCTGAGGCAGTTGAATTTTTGGGTTTAAATTGGATTTAAATTCAAAAGGTGAGTGTTTTAACCCACTCACAACTGCCAAGTTTCTTATGTTTGTTAAATTGATTTATGATGTGTTTAGAAATTTATTTATAACTGTTGGGCATATATTTCATCATTATCTCAGTTAATTTGCATTCATTTAATTTACTTGTTATTTAATTCATTATTGCATATAAACTGCCAGTTAAATTTTTGTTTAAATTTATTATTGCATATAAACTGATAGTTAAATTATTAGTTAATTTATTGTGCATATAAACTGCCAGTTAAATTTATCAGTTAATTTATTTTGCATAATAAACTGCCAGTAAATGCCTGTTATTCATTACCTGTTGTATATTGATGTATTGTTTGAATTTGATGATGATTGTGATAAATGGTTGATGGATGATATTGGATGAATGGATGCTATATTGTATATTGTGATAAACTGCAACTTATTATGCATTTTTATCTCATTCGGGATTGCGGTTTGAAATGATATACAACCGCATTCTTATTTTTAAATTGCGGATTAAAATGATAAATATTTGTATCATTTGACTATAGGATAGAAAATTTTATACAGGCACCGTGGTATGTGTGTGTGTGTGTGTATATATATATACTTGAAATAATTTTCCTATGGTTTTGTAAAGGAATATATATATATGGTTTTATGAGATCTTGATCTCAGATATTTGATAAAGGTTATTTTATATATGGTTAAATTCTTGGTTTTAAGCTATGTATAAAATTATTTAAAGTATGAAGTAAGTTAAATCATAAAGTTGATTTTATTAAAATATATTATGGATAAGTATTTATTTAAATTATATTCCAGTATAGAGTTTATATTGATTTTTATAAATCAAAGTTGAGAAGATAGTTTGAAATTGATTTGAGATTTTATTTAATTAAGATCTTATTGGAATTTAGAAAAAAATATATGGTGTTATAACCAAATTCGGGTTTAAGATGATTTAAGTGAATATATCTAGTCTAAATAAATTGAGGAATATTCAATTATTGAATTTGAAAGTTTTATTTAAAGGATACTGGATTCATTAAATAAGTATTTCAAAACTAAATAATAGTAAAGTGAATTTGACATATATATATGAATTAAAAATTTAGTTTTGAGATGATGGAATATGTAAACTTTGAAATATATGAAAATTTAATGGTTTATTTGGGAATTCAAATCTGTATTTGGAATTGATTTGAGAAATTGAAAAGTTAAATTTACTGTATAAGGTAATTTATTATTAAACCATTTAAGTATTGAAAATTTTGTTCGAAGCTATGGGATTAAAGTATATATATATTTAAAGTTATTATGATTTTTGAAAAAGGATATATTTGAAATATAAATGAGATCATATTGATTTAGGTTTAAAATAGAAATGATATCGTATTTATATGGTTTGAAATGGATATTTTATTTTGGTTTAAAGTATAAACTATTTTTAAAAGACCGCGGTGTTATAATAACGTTTGGTTGTTGAAGAGACCGGGATCAGAAGTTGTCATACTCTATGCCCACTCCGAAAACCACTTTAACAATCGTGTACGCGGTGGAGATTCTAGAATGAAGTAGGATGATGGCGGCGTTTCCTTTGAGGTAAATACGTGGACCCAACTCCCGTGAGTTGACATAAGATGGCTAAAACAGGAGCGATTGACGGGTTAATTGAGGTAGCACCTTTGATCGGACACAACCCTTCGATATTCTACTCCGACTTTGGTTTTATTCGGTGGCCACTTTTGATTTCTTTGATTCGGGGGTGTGGCTCGAGGTGGGCGGTAGCTGCGGCTACGCGTTACCACCGACCCGAAAGCGTAATTGGTATATCTACCATGGCATTGCCTAGTTGTGCCATGTCACCTACCCTATCGCGCCTTGTACGAGTTTGGTTTTCTCCTGTAGCCCGTGTGGTATTCTCTGGTGGCTTCCCGATCAGGAGGGACTATGATATTGGATGGACTACTGGGACTATTATGTGTTAAGGTGGAAAATGTAAAGCCTTAACGCTATTTAAAAGTAAGTTTATTTTACCAATAGACACTATTATAATAGCGAAATATACTACATAATAAATAGTTTAACGGATCCTTAAGAGATGTACATCCCGAGCATCTCTTGAGTTACTGCACTCATATTTATTTCTGTTGATTTAACTTACATAAGATCTTTTAGTTCTGACTCGAGTGTTCTGTCTTTTCAATTCGCTCGGGTCAGTCCGAGCATTTCAGGATCGAAGACTTTATTTCTGAAGGACGAAGACGAGGATTTCATTGTTATTATTATATATTATATGGTTCCACTACACACTGTATTCCGCTGCATTGATATTTATTGGTATGTGAACTCTGATATTTATTGTATAAAGAAGAATCAAATGTTTTGTAAACAGTTTTATGAACTGTATATTGATTATTATATTTTATCCTTCCGCCGTGAGATTCTATTTTTTTTTATTTCTTTCTTGTTTTTTCTTATTTACCCCATAACAATTCGCTCTTCCGTATGGTTTGAATTGGAACTTGTGTCGATTTAAAGCGTGCGAAAAGGCGAGATGTTACAATGTGGTATCAGAGCTTTGGTTTAGCGATAAACCTTAGCTTTATGGGGTTTGACTCTTTATTAATAGGGTAGTAATACCCTGTGTGAGTCGCTGAGCGTATATATATGAGAGAGCATATTTGTTAGTGTTATTAAAGGTTTTAATATTGTGTTAATCTGTTCCGTTTTGTATTTATAAATTCTGGTTGGTGCATGGGACGCTATGACATCAATAGGGATTTCTAAACACTTAATAAGACAGACCGACATAATATTTGATTTTAATATAGGCGAATGAAATAATTTTGCCTATTATATTTTCTATATATAAAATAATTTTGAAATGATATATATATATATATATATATATATATATATATATATATTTGGTTGCAATATATTGGCTGTTAGGTAATGAAATTTATAAATAACAGAAAATAAATCTAATTGCAAATTTTAGAACTTAAGTTTCGGGGTTTTGAAATTTCTTTTGAAAGGTTTTGAAATATAATAATAATATTATTAAAAGAAGTATTTTCTGATATTAATATTCAATATAATTTTAAAGAAATGTTTTAAAAAGGAAATTTGAAAAAGAAATAAGCTCTGTACTTCCCTCTCTATCGTTGGAAAATAATTTCGGTGATGAGTGCACGCATCATCGACATTCATTTTCGAGTTTCGAAGTGGGATGGCCACTGTAGTGTTTTACTGCAGAGTTGTTTTGATAAACAAATATAAATTTTAGATTGTTTAAATATAAATTGATATATATAAAAGTGTAAGTATATACATTTATCTGTTATTTTAAATGATTTTGAATAAAACCCGGTATTTAATTCTTAAGTTTCCATTAATTAATAGTTTGAATTACTGTAGTGAATTGGAACATAGGTAATTAATAAATTGAAACCTCTAAAGGAAATAAGTGATTTAATGCTAAGTTATAAATGAGATTAAAGGAAAGTGAAATTGTAATCTTATAAAACAAAAGATATAGCTATTGAGGATTAAATTGATTAAAAGAAATGAGGTGAACTTGTATAAATTTCAATTGCATTCTTAATAAACATATATATAACTTACCAAATATTAAAAAGTTGAAATGTTTAATAAGAAAATGTAATGGAAATTGTACAAGTAAAAAGTATGTAATGAAAGTATTCAATAAATCGCTTTTATTCATAAGAATTGATGATATCGGGATAACTTAAGTTATAATTGAAATTTTACTATAAGTAAATATAATTAAAGGTAAGTATTACAAATAGATGATTATAAACTTAAGTAAATAAAATGGAAATGTTAAGTAATTGAATGGGACATGATTACTATTAATAAATGAATGAATGATTATAATGCAATAAAAGGAACTCACATGATCTGAATTAATGAAAATGAATAACTGTAAGTAATAAGTGAAAATAAATGAAATAAACACTGAATGAGTAAATGAAATTAAAAGTTTGTTAGAAATAAATGTAAATTAAAAGGATAAATCATTGTATAAATAAAAAGGAAATCAAACAACAAATGTATGAAATGAAATTAATAAGAATGAAAGGGAAATTTTGTTTAAATAGTTGTTTGTTTTGGTTTATGGTTGTTTGGGTAAGGAAACTTTAAAATGGGTTTAGGAATATGAATAATCTATTTAGTTTCACTTAAGACTGTTGAGTGAAGGGTACACTTAGTAGTTTATTTTTCATTCCGTATAATTTAAAGTTTTGAACCCAAACAACTATTTGTTTGTTTGATATGAATGATTGTTTGATTTGTGTTGATTTTATGTGATGGTTGTATGCCTTGTTGCAAGGAATTGTTGTTGTTGTATTGATTTGTTTGTTATTGATTGAAACAAGTTAAATATTTCATTTTATAATTTTTTTAACCCTTTTAGATTATATAAGTGAAATGCAGGTTATGGAAGCAATTGCTACTGCTTTTGGTTCCATAAAATAAGCGTTAATTGCCTGACAAATAGGTACATTTTCAGATTTCGGTTTATAGCGTTATTATATTGTTCCCGTGTTGGGATATATATTATTTTGGAAAATATATATTGTATATTGTTATTTTGATATTATATTTTCTCCAGAGCCTTCTCGTACAAAGGAGGCTCTCCCAAAAAGTTTCCATAAATTTTTGGACTTAGAAAATTTTTGAAAATGTTTTTCCCTAACTTTATTAATTTGAGTATAAAAAGGTTTAATGGTTATAAATTTGTATATTTTATTTAAAGTAATTAATTTTGTAAATTTAGTTGTGTACGAATTTAATATTTTAAATAAGATATATTGATTTTTTTAATTCTTCTTTTCCTTTTTTTTCCTTTTCGGGGACGAAAAGTTTTGAGTGGGGGAGAGTATAACGACCAGTAAATTTTGGTAAATAAATTTGGTTAATTAATGAGATTTTGTAATTAAATTATATAGAAATAAAAAAAGCTTATGATTTATATGGAAGCGAATATAGAAATTAGATGTATCGATGGTTATTAAAAATTTACAATTTTAAATTTATATTGCAATTAATTGAAATAGTGTAAATTGGCATACTTGGTTTTAAGTTAATATAAGAATCAAATGGGAATGCTGAATTAGTGATTTACCTAATAAAAATATTACCTAGAAGAGAATTCAAATTTATATAATAACGGGAAGTGTAAATTTGTTGCATTTGGGTATAAAATTAAAATATAAGTAAATAAAGGTAGGCATTAAATTTACCGATGGAATAATACGTTAATTAATGGTAACTGTGTGTAAATTTAGGTATATATGTTAAAGGCAGTTGATGAATAACCAATTTAATGCAATTCAAATTATTTGAAACGACTGTTAGGTTATAATTGATTTAAAAAAAAGAATATTTGGAAATAAATTGAATATATGAATTAATTAATATGCACATTAATTTATAACGGGATAAAATGTAAATTAAGGTAATAAGGATGATGCAGGTTAATAAGTATTCATAATGTTTGTGTTGATGATAAACGTTACTTTAATGATTGTAATATGAAAAAACGGAAGTGTGAATGGAAATTAATAGAAGCATAAATTTATTTTAAGTAGTAACTGTTGGATTGGAAAATAAGTTCAAATTAGGTAAATTGAGAAATTAATACGGAAAGTATTGTAAAGTAATTAATGGAATGTAAATTCAATGTTGTAAATTTAATAGAATGTAAAGTTTTTAAAAACCTAAATTAATGTGTTCAATTTGATAGAAGTACACATTTAAAATCGTAATATTCATTCAAATCTAAAAAGTAAATAGGCGTATATTAATGCAATGAAATAAAATTATCGTTATATATTGAATTATGGTAGTTATTACACAATAAGTGGAATTAAAATAGTTAATACGGATAAAAGTGAAACGGAAAATATCAGTGTAATGAAACGTAACCAAACATTAAATATGTTTGTTGAATAATAAGAATGAGAATCGAGATTTATTTATTTAAATGTAAAAAATTTAGGTAATTGGGTTTATTGCAATTATATGGGATAATAATCAGAGTTGATAAGTAACAAATTTATAAAGGCAATGAAAAGCAAATAGGTGACTATTAATATAGGTTATTTATTTAATGTGTAAATAAACTTTGGTAATCAATGACAATAAATCCAAATTTAACGTTTTGTTAATGTAAAATTTAAGAAATGTTAATTTTATTCAAAATATGAATTGGTTGATTTAAAGAATGGAAACCAAGATTTTATTTTAAATGAAATGAAAAGTTCAATAATTGAATTAATTGTAAGTAAATGAAATTGGATATAGCTAAATAATACGTTATTTGAAGTGAAGATGGGATAGGAGAACATTTATGTACTATTTTTGAATCCAATAGTAAACCCATCTATTTGACAATAATGAATGTAATAATTATTGGTAATTTTATTTATAATTTTAAAATTTAATGAAATTGGAAGTTAACACTGAAATTTATAAATTTATCCACTTTACAGTTACATCTGAATTTGGGATAAATCATTTAAAATGATTGGAAAATTTAAATGATAAGAAATGGGTATTTATCGAATTTAGATTGAAAATTTGATTAAACTGACTAAATTTTATTTATTTAATTAATATAAAAATAGCCATTTTGGTCATTGACTCGGATTTCGACGAAACCAGTTTCATCAGATCCGTAAAGGTGAATTTTTGTAGGATTTCAAGTTTCGTAGCGATCGGACTTGTCGTTTGATCGTACGGACTCGGAATGCCTTGAAATCGATAAACTGAAATCAATTGAAATCAATTTGAAAATATTTTTTTAGCATAACTTCTTCATACGATGCAATTTGAACCTGAAACCTTTTCCATTGCGTTTAAAATATTTCAAAACATCTATTTTGATACATGGGTTAACCCAATTTCGTTCCGGAGTCAGGACAGGCTTTTTGGACCACTTTGTCGTTAGCGCGTACATCTATCTTATCTGATCCATTCTATTTCAGGTTTGTTTATAAATATGGCATTATAAACCCTAGCCTATCTCTATTCTCACTGTCTGTACGTACATCTCAACCCTCTCCTCCTCAATGGCAGATAAAAAAATTCTAGATCCAATCCCAAATTTACATCCAAAGCATAAATTTCAAAGTCCTCAGAAAAATTTGAAAAAAAATACATGTTGAAGCTCTCGACGAGCGTAATTCAATGGTGTAATGCCTTTTTCAATTCGCTGCATCGTTGGCTCTGAAATTCATGTTGAACCTCGGCCATCCTTTGACCTCGGGTTTAAATCGACGGTGGATCGCCAATTTCATGGCGATCGAAGGGTACAGCCGAGTAGAGGGGAGCGAGGGGGTTCGATCCATACGGTTAGTTCCTGATATTGGCACCAGAATTCGCCTCGATTTGGCCGTATAGCTCGCGGCGGCGATCGTGTTTTGGGCGGCAAAAGGGGGTCGCTCGGCCTTGGGAGGGGCGGCCTGACACGGCGAACCCGGTGGTGATCTCTGATCATCACGAAAGTGGACGAGTAGCGGCGAAAAATCGAGAGAACGGTGGCGACTTCGTGATGTTTTTGCGACCTGTAGAAAAAAAAGCAGGGTTTCGGTTCTGTGAAGTTGATGACGTGGATGGTAAGTAGGGGTTTGTCTATTTATTTATTTATTTATTTTATTTTATTTTGGAATTTAAATGTTCAAATCGATATAACTTCCACATACGATATCAGAATTTCACACGGTTTCTTGCGTTAGGATGGTAATTAAATTCCGGAGACTTTGATGCTGGTTTGGATAGATTCTGAGGCTGTTGAATTTTTGGGTTTAAATTGGATTTAAATTCAATTTAAATTCAAAAGGTGAGTATTTTAACCCACTCACAACTTCTAAGATTTCTTATGTTTGTTAAATTGATTTATGATGTGTTTAGAAATTTATTTATAGTTGTTGGGCATATATTTCATCATTATCTCAGTTAATTTGCATTCATTTAATTTACTTGTTATTTAATTCATTATTGCATATAAACTGCCAGTTAAATTTTTATTTAAATTTATTATTGCATATAAACTGATAGTTAAATTATTAAATTTATCAGTTAATTTATTTTGCATAATAAACTGTCAGTAAATGCCTGTTATTCATTACCTGTTGTATATTGATGTATTGTTTGAATTTGATGATGATTGTGATAAATGGTCGATGGATGATATTGGATGAATGGATGTTGTATTGTATATTGTAATAAACTGCAACTTATTATGCATTTTCATCTCATTCGGGATTGCGGTTTGAAATGATATACAACCGCATTCCTATTTTTAAATTGCGGATTGAAATGATAAATATCTGTATCACTTGGCCATAGGATAGAAAATTTTATAGGCACCGCGGTATATAAATTTATATAAATTTATTTTTGAAATAATTTTCCTATGGTTTTGTAAAAATATATATATATATGGTTTTATGAGATCTTGATCTCGGATATTTGATAAAGGTTATTTTATATATGCTCAAATTCTTGGTTTTAAGCTATATATAAAATTGTTTAAAGTATGAAGTAAATTAAATCATAAAGTTGATTTTGTTAAAATATATTATGGATAAGTATTTATTTAAATTATATTCCAATATAGAGTTTATATTGATTTTTATAAATCAAAGTTGAGAAGATAGTTTGAAATTGATTTGAGATTTTATTTAATTAAGATCTTATTGGAATTTAGAAAAAAAAATATGGTATTATAACCAAATTCGGGTTTAAGATGATTAAGTGAACATATCTAGTCTAAATAAATTGAGGAATATTCAATTATTGAATTTGAAAGTTTTATTTAAAGGATACTGGATTCATTAAGTAAGTATTTCAAAACTAAATAATAGTAAAGTGAATTTGGCATATATATATGAATTAAAAATTTAGTTTTGAGATTATGGAATATGTAAACTTTGAAATATATGGAAATTTAATGGTTTATTTGGGAATTCAAATCTGTATTTGGAATTGATTTGAGAAATTAAAAAGTTAAATTTACTGTATAAAGTAATTTATTATTAAACCATTTTAGTATTGAAAATTTTGTTCGAAGATATGGGTTTGAAGTATATATATATTTGTAAGTATTATGATTTTTGACAAAGGATATATTTGAAATAAAAATGAGATCATATTGATTTGGGTTTAAAATAGAAATGATATCGTATTTATTTGGTTTGAAATGGATATTTTATTTTGGTTTAAAGTATAAACTATTTTGAAAAGACCGCATTGTTAAAATTACGTTTGGTTGTTGAAGAGACCGGGATCGGAAGTTGTCATACTCTCTGCCAACTCCGAAAACCACTTTAACAACCGTGTACGCGGTAGAGATTTCAGAATGAAGTAGGATGGTGGCGGCGTTTCCTTTGAGGTAAATACGTGGACCCAACTCCCGTTAGTAGGCATAAGGTGGCTAAAACAGGAGCGATTGACGGGTTAATTGAGGTAGCACCTTTGATCGGACACATCCCTTCGATATTCTACTCTGACTTTGGTTTTATTCGGTGGCCACTTTTGATTTCTTTGATTTGGGGGTGTGGCTCGAGGTGGGCGGTAGCCGCGGCTATGCGTTACCACCGACCCGGAAGCATAATTGATATATCTACCCTGGCATTGCCTAGTTGTGCTGTGTCACCTACCCTATCTCGCCTTGGATGGACTACTAGGACTATTATGTGTTAAGGTGGAAAATGTAAAGCCTTAACGCTATTTAAAAGTAAGTTTATTTTACCAATAGACACTATTATAATAGCGAAATATACTACATAGTAAATAGTTTAACGGATCCTTAAGAGATGTAAATCCCGAGCATCTTCTGAGTTACTGCACTCATATTTATTTCTGTTGATTTAACTTACATAAGATCTCTTAGTTCTGACTTGATTGTTTTGTCTTTTCAATTCGCTCGGGTCAGTCCGAGCATTTCAGGATCGAAGACTTCATTTCTGGAGGACGAAGACGAGGATTTCATTATTATTATTATATATTATATGGTTCCACTACACACTATATTCCGCTGCATTGATATTTATTGTCATGTGAACTCTGATATTTATTGTATAAAGAAGAATCAAATGTTTTGTAAACAGTTTTATGAACTGTATATTGATTATTATATTTTATCCTTCCGCTGTGAGATTCTAATTTGTTTTATTTCTTTCTAGTTTTTCTTATTTACCCCATAACAATCCGCTCTTCCGTATGGTTTGAATTGGCACGTGTGTCAATTTAAAGCGTGCGAAAAGGCGGGATGTTACAGATTATTATTAATATAATAAAAATATACACTAAAAATAGCATGTACATTATTAGAATCTAAAATAAGTAGGAGTTACTCATATTTTTATCATAAGATTACTAATATAAATTTTTGGTTCAGGACGGTTTAATATGGTTGGTTCAATCGTCTAAACTGCAACCAAACCGTATCGATGCGTGTTAGGAACTGAGTTGATGATGTTTTGATGACAACAACCTTATATAGTTATTATACTTTACTTTATAAAATATATACTAACATTTTCATATTGATATATATATATATATATATATATGTATGTATATAGGAAGTATATGCAGGTATTATCGAAGACTGATCAGTATAAAGACTCAAGCATCAAGATGAAGATTAGAGATTCAAGATTCAAGACTCTAGAGAATCAAGATTTCAAGATCACTAGATAAGTGTCTAGTATTTTGTTAAAACTTCATAATAGCACTCTCATCTTTCTTTCAATTTTCTTTTGGGATGGAACCCAATTTCTATCGAAACCAGTGGATTACAAACCCACGACAAGTAGCTTACAAACCTACGACAAGTGGCTTACAAACCCACGAAAATCAAAATCATTTAAACTACTTTGTATAAGTTCTCGAGTCCTATGGAGGAGCTCTGTAGGAAGGTTCTTGCAATTTCAGTTTGAATAGATTTTTCAAAATGTTTTTAAATCTGTTTTTCAAAATGTTTTAGCTTTCAAAATCATGTTTCAAAAAAATATTTTCAAACTTTGTTTTAGCCTTGAAATATTCCTCTATTCTGATTTTAAAAATTTCTATTTTTAAAACATCAAAACTTATTCTGATTTTAAATATTACTTATATAATCGACGGTCTATATCAATTATATATATATATTTAAAGTAATGTTTTATATTCATTCTCTATCTCAAAATATTGTTTAAACACTTTACTTTGCTTCAGAGAAGTTTCAACTTGTTTTAAATTCAATTGTCTTTACAAAACAATATCTCTATAATTTTGAACTAAGGGATGTCGACATAAGGGGATACCCCATGTCGACATGGTGACAGTTGGATTCAAAATTCAATTTGCAAAAGAAGTGTCCATTCGTTCGAAAACCTTTCGCCAATGGTTATGACTGTTGTGCATCTATATAAAGGCTTCCAAAACGAATTTTTTTAACAACTACTTTCTTATATTTCTTCACTCTTTCTTCTCCACCATTCCATATCCATAAAACTTCATATTTTCAAGATCGTGCCATCATTCTGCCAAATTCTCAATAGGAAATCATTTAGATACTCTCTCTATTTGATTCTCCATCATTCTACTAAAGATCAAAGTGCTATTCAGAGTTATAGGATTAATTTGTATTCAAAAAGTCCATAGAGTCTATCCATTCAAAAGGATTGTTATTAGAAAGTATTAGGGTGATCTTGTGTCCCGTTAATCAAGAGAGTTTACCCCAGACTCGGAGATAGGAGGGTTCCTCAAGGCCTTAGAAATTGAGGGTTGTAATTTGGATATTGGCTTATAAAAATCTGTACAAGGATATTGCCTTGGTGCAGGACTGGATGTAGGAGGATTCCGAACCAGTATAAAATCCGGTGTGTTCTTTCCTTTTACTTGCTTTACTATTACTATTTGCATTTGTTATATATTCTGTGATCATTCTGTGTTAGAATTCTGTTTAGATTTGTGTTGAAAGTTTTAATTTAGTCATATAGTTCATAAATTCTTTAAAACACTATTCACCCTCCCTCTAGTGTTATTTGTGCCTTATGATCCTTAATCCGCATCCCCAACAATTGGTATCAGAGCATTGGTTTTCATTATTTTCATAATCTGAATTTTTGAAAAGTTTTAATGGCACAACACACTAATAATGTCACTCCTGTCACCACTACTTCTGTCAACACAAGCACTAACACTAGTTCATTTGTAGAGGGTCAGTCTACTGTCAGACCACCACTTTTTAATGGCAGTAATTATGCATATTGGGCATGTAGGATGAAAATTTATTTACAATCCATAAGTTTAGATACTTGGAATATGACACAAATTGAATATGTTGAACCAACTACTAATTTTTCTCAGTGGACTACTGAGGAAAAGACGGTTGCACAAAACAATTCTAAGGCTATGAATATACTATTTTGTTCACTAGATAGGAATGAGTTTAATAGAGTCTCTGTTTGTAAGTCTGCATTTGAAATCTGGAAAACTTTGCAAGTAACTCATGAAGGAACAAGCAAAGTAAAACAGACTAAAATTTCCATATTAACTAACCAGTTTCAATTGTTTAAAATGCATGAAAATGAGTCCATTTCCGACATGTATTGTCGATTTCAAGATATTGTACATTCATTGATTGCTTTCGGAAAGGGTTTCTCAGAAGAAGATCAAGTCAGAAAAATACTCAATTCACTCACTCCAGAATGGGATCAAAAGACACTTACTATTGAAGAGGCAAATGATGTTAGTCAAATGAAGATCGAAGAGTTAATCGGTAATCTAATGTCTTATGAAGTTCAACTACAAGGGAGAAAAGAATCTAAGGCAACGGAAAAGAAATCGATCACATTCAAAGCAACAACTGGAGATTCATAACAAGAGAGTGATGAGAAATTGCTTTCATGACCAGAAATTTCAGGAAATTTCTGAAGTATAGAAAGATGAATAACTTTAAAAGAAATGATCAAAGAAATTCCAGAAATACTTCGGAGAACTACTACAACAACAATAATGGTGATAGATGCTATAACTGCAACAAAACAGGGCACTACAAGATGGATTGTCCATATCCAGACAAATAGACATTTCAACCAAACAACGAGCAACCAAAGAAAAGAAAGAAGGCATATGCAACAACTCTTGACGATTCAGATTCATCCAGTGATGACGAGAAGAAAACTGATAATTCAAATCTGTGCTTCACGGCTATTCTCGAATCAGAAGACGATCGGAGTTTGGATCTAAAAATAGGTACACATTTATTTTAATTTTATTGGATGCTTGCTTGCTTTGATTTTGTTTGCAATTTCTTGAATTTTTAAATTCAAAATCACCCTTTGAAATTTGAATTTTTAAATTCAAAATAATATTATTTTAATAATATTTTAAATATTAAAATATTATTATATTATTATATTTAATATTATTACTGAATTAAATATAGATATAGAATATAGATTAGTTTTCTTAGGATTTTAAGAATTTATTAGATTTTAGAAATAGACACCTCCTTTCAAATTCAACAGGCACATGTCGACATGCCATGATACCCCATGTCGACATGCCTCTCAGAATTTTGATTTCAAAATTTGAATTTAAACTTTTGAATTTCCCTCCACCTTTTCACTTACTTCAAAATTCTGAAAAGACACCTCTTGACCAGAGAACATGACTTTAGAGAATCTATTTAATATACTTCTCTTATCGTCTCTTTTCACTTTATTCTCATAATTCAAACTTTCTTTATTATCTTCTACTCCTCTCAAACACTCATCAATGGCTTCCTCAAGTAACCCATCAACTATGAGGCTGCCCAAATCCATCAAAAATGATCTTTTCAATAACCCGGAGGCTATCAAATCTTACATAAGCTATGTAAACTATGGTAAAGTCAATACGGGAAAATATGCCATTTTTGATGATTTTTCTTCTGACGAAATCGATCAACTTTTTGAAGAAAACTCCATTCCTAGATTGATTGATAACAAGCAAAATGATTTCATTTGTTATCCAAACCTTGTCAAAATGTTTTATGCAAACCTAAATCGTGGATTTTATAATGGAAATGAAGATCAAATTTGGAGTAATGTAAAAGGAACACTTATTGTTTTGGATTCCAATATTTTGGGTACTATTTTGGGTTGAAAATCTACCGGTATGAATCTCTCGGAATTTCAAATCAATGAAACCGATCGAGAGACTTTTCATCACATTTTTGAAAGCGATGACCACATGGATTTTAAGAATCGCTTTTTCCGCCCAAAAGCAAGAATTGTCAACCTTCTTATTCAACACACAATTATTCTTAGGTCGGGAAACTACAATAATCCCACCTCAAAAGTGTGTAAAGCTCTTTTTGCTATTTTTGGAAAATATGATATTAATTGGGCACAAACTATTTTGGATGAGTCAAGACCCAAAAAATTTTATATGGGAGAAAACACTCTTTATCATGGAATTTACCTTACTCGGATTTTCAATTATTTTGGTATGGATGTTAAAAAGGAAGAGTTTGTAAGTAGAAAAGTGTTCAATCATGGGAACATTTTTCTTATGAAAATCCCACTTATGTTTCAACCATATGAAGCACTTGTCGAAAAGGAAGAGAGACTTGCTCATGAAGAGATTGAAGAAGAGGAAGAAGAGGAAGAAGAAGAGGAAGAATAAGGGGAAGGAATGGAAATTGAAGAAGAAGAGGAAGATGAAGAAACATCTTTGGAAAGTATAGTGTATCCACATACCCCCGCCAATCCGTCCAACAAAACCATACTCAAGAACCAAAAGATACTTGCCCAAAACCAAAAGGTTCTTAAGAGATCTATTAGCAAGAAAATGGATAAAATATCTACCAAGATCGACAAGTTCTTTGGGAAGATAGGCAGGAAACTTGGCTTGTCCTCATCATCATCTTCATCAAACTAATCCTAGCCATTATCTCTCTAGCTACCGTTTATCTATCTTTGTATTTTCTACCTTTTTAGTTAAGATTATGTAATGTTAACTAATATAAGTAATGCTATCTCATTCTCTGTTTTCCAGCTTTATATATATCTCTGTTAGTTATTTATTTTAAGTTTATATAGGTCCACGAGTACAAAAATAAACTTAGAAATCAAAAATAACTCAACTTGGTCATTCTGTCTAGACCATGTCGACATGCCCCATCCCCCCATGTCGACATATAACAATCAGAAAGTAGTTACAATCTCTAATTTCAAATTCTTGTAACTACAAAGTGACAATTCATTTTGAACGGCCAGTAACTCCTATAAATACCTATTTCTTCCAGAAAAACTTCTCTACCTCCATTTCTATTCATCTCCTCTCATAATTCAACTTATTTCTTAAATTATGTCTTCTCCAGTTAAGAATTTAAGTAAAAATCTTTAAGAAACTCTTACTTCTTTCAAGAATATTCTCTCTTTTATACTTGGAAATCAAAGGCACTTAGAATTAAGCCAAATGCAGATGATCAAAGAGCAAGAGAAACACTTCGACGCACTTCGTTGGATGATCTTAAGCCTTTGCAAAGACGAATCCGAAGCAAATCCACCAGTCACTCTCGACAAAGATAATTGGGATGTTATCAAAACTAATCCTATCTTTGGAGAAGATGGATGGGTGGAAGTCCCAAGGAATGTCTGATCATTATGTTTGTTTGTTTGTTTGTGTGATTTGATTTGATTTAGATTTGATTAGGATTTGATTGAATTGTTTACTTAAGTTTGATTTGGATTTGGTTTGTATATAACTTCATATACTATACATGATTGGTTTGCTATGTATCATATTGATTTGATTGTTAAGTTACACTTATATATATGCACACACACTTGATCACTTACACGTTCACTTTACACTTTTATTCTATATATACTTTAGAACAGGTAAATCTTTTATTCCTTTTTGTTGATGACAAAGGGGGAGAAAGTTATAAAAATATATGTGCTTGGTGTAAGGGGGAGTCATGGAATAAAGGGGAGTTGTAGTTTTAAGAAGAAGTCACGGAGTAAGGGGGAGTTATGGGGAGTTATGGTATGGTAAGAATATTTTATAAATAAAGGTTGTCATCATCAAAAAGGGGGAGATTGTTAGGAACTGAGTTGATGATGTTTTGATGACAACAACCTTATATAGTTATTATACTTTACTTTATAAAATATATACTAACATTTTCATATATATATATATATATATATATATATATATATATATATAGGAAGTATATGCAGGTATTATCGAAGACTGATCAGTATAAAGACTTAAGCATCAAGATGAAGATTAGAGATTCAAGATTCAAGACTCTAGAGAATCAAGATTTCAAGATCTCAAGATAAGTGTCTAGTATTTTGTTAAAACTTCATAATAGCACTCTCATCTTTCTTCCAATTTTCTTTTGGGATGGAACCCAATTTCTATCGAAACCAGTGGCTTACAAACCCACGACAAGTAGCTTACAAACCTACGACAAGTGGCTTACAAACCCACGAAAATCAAAATCATTTAAACTACTTTGTACAAGTTCTCGAGTCCTATGGAGGAGCTCTGTAGGAAGGTTCTTGCAATTTCAGTTTGAATAGATTTTTCAAAATGTTTTTAAATCTGTTTTTCAAAATGTTTTAGCTTTCAAAATCATGTTTTCAAAAATATTTTCAAACTTTGTTTTAGCCTTGAAATATTCCTCTATTCTGATTTTAAAAACTTCTATTTTTAAAACATCAAAACTTATTCTGATTTTAAATATTACTTATATAATTGACGGTCTATATCAATTATATATATATATTTAAAATAATGTTTTATATTCATTCTCTATCTCAAAATATTGTTTAAACACTTTACTTTGCTTCAGAGAAGTTTCAACTTGTTTTAAATTCAATTGTCTTTACAAAACAACATCTCTATAATTTTGAACTAAGGGATGTCGACATAAGGGGATACCCCATGTCGACATGGTGACAGTTGGATTCAAAATTCAATTTGCAAAAGAAGTGTCCATTCGTTCGAAAACCTTTCGCCAATGGTTATGACTGTTGTGCATCTATATAAAGGCTTCCAAAACGAATTTTTTTAACAACTACTTTCTTATTTTTCTTCACTCTTTCTTCTCCACCATTCCATATCCATAAAACTTCATATTTTCAAGATCGTGCCATCATTCTGCCAAATTCTCAATAGGAAATCATTTAGATACTCTCTCTATTTGATTCTCCATCATTCTACTAAAGATCAAAGTGCTATTCAGAGTTATAGGATTAATTTGTATTCAAAAAGTCCATAGAGTCTATCCATTCAAAAGGATTGTTATTAGAAAGTATTAGGGTGATCTTGTGTCGCGTTAATCAAGAGAGTTTACCCCAGACTCGGATATAGGAGGGTTCCTCAAGGCCTTAGAAATTGAGGGTTGTAATTTGGATATTGGCTTATAAAAATATGTACAAGGATATTGCCTTGGTGCAGGACTGGATGTAGGAGGATTCCGAACCAGTATAAAATCCGGTGTGTTCTTTCCTTTTACTTGCTTTACTATTACTATTTGCATTTGTTATATGTTCTGTGATCATTCTGTGTTAGAATTCTGTTTAGATTTGTGTTGAAAGTTTTAATTTAGTCATATAGTTCATATATTCTTTAAAACACTATTCACCCCCCCTCTAGTGTTATTTGTGCCTTAAGATCCTTAATCCGCATCCCCAACAATGCGGGTCGGTCCGGTTTGGGGTATCAGGTTTGGTTAGAAGATTCGGTGCGGGTTTCCGCACCGCTTTTGCGGTCCGGTGCGGGCTGTTTCCGTATAGCGGTGCGGTTTATGCCCACCTCTATTTCGTATTATCAAAAAACGTTAAAATAAGAGAAAATGATATGTTTATTACATATTATTTATCTTCGGTGAATCGAAGTAGCCAGAATCATCTCTTCCATCAAATGTAAATGATCGCATGTAGTTAAGTTTATCAGTCAATTAGGAAATGATTGAATTATAAGAAGCTGAAAAGGTTGACTATGAATGTTGTCATACTTTATTCAAATTGATATAAATCATCATGTGTTCAACATCAAGATGTATATTTCTTTATCATAAGAAACAATATTTCAAAAGAAAAAACGCATTTATGAAATTATGTACCTGCAGACCATTACAACAATGAACCTCCTGTCTCCGATTCTTTTGGAAATGGCAGCAAAACTCATTTCGACATCTACTTCTCCTTCAAGCAAGATTAAAGGAAAAGGTGCAAACTAAAGAATTTAAAAGACATAAATTCTAGCAGCAATTCAAAGACCAGTGGACAAAGTTATTACAAAGCTAAATATATTGGCAAAAACCCACTATGGGGAAACAGCTCAGGACATGAAATCATCCCAAAAAAAGGGGACTAATGGATAAATGTTAGCCGTTACGGAGGCTCCGGTAACTGAAAATTGTATCCTTTTAGTGTACTTTGATTATTTTTATTTTTGTTACTCTACGTGTGTGTGTATATATATATATAGAGCTGGCCTAAGTCCCAAGCAATCTAGACATATGTCTAGGGCAGCAAACGACCCAGGGCCAAAAAAAAATCGCTATGGCCCGTCAGTATTTCCATCGCGTGCTACTTCGCCAACCGCTGCAATTTCCAGGGGCAAAAATCGCTGCTTCACGAATCGCAATTTATCCCATACGTTGAACGCTGCCATGGCTTTCTACCGTCTCAGCTCACGCATGCAATCGACGATCAACAATCAAGTAGCCTCATTCAATTCGATAATCCCATTTCCATAGCACTAATTTTTATTCCAATTTTTAATTTGCAATTAGTTTTGATTTGATTTTACAATCAGTTTTATTTTGCCCTAGTTGCAGTCTCATGCTAATGGAAACAGATAACTGCCATAGTGCAATTACAAAAAGCTTTGAAATTTCATTTTTTGAAGTTAGTTAATAATCTTCATAGTTTGACTTTTTTCTCTCTGTTAACAGACATAACTTTTGCTGAAGGAGAAAGAGTGAAGTTGCTAGATTTGATCTTTGAAGACCAAAAAATGTAAGGGTTTTAAACTTTTAAATTAAAAGTTTATTATTCATCGAAAAATCGACAAATTCATTCATCATTGTTGATTTAATTCTCTACATTTTAAAGATTATTTCCTTTATTTAATAAATATACGTTGATTACATAACTAATTAAATTTTGATTGGCAGAAATTGTGGTTAATTAAATGAAATGTGCTAACTTTTGAATGAATAAGAAATCATTAAAAGCTAGTTTCATTATTACTTGTTAGTTTTGAGAAACCGTTGTAAACATGGTTAATCAATTAAAATTGGTAAGTTATTATTTATGAAAATTAATTTTTTTAAGTCTTTTAAATGTAAAATGCTAGTATTTATTCAATGAAAATATTACCGTGAATTTAAAATTGGGACAGGAATCGAAAACAAAATACCAGATTTCAAAATAGGAAGAATTAGCAACACATAGATGACGAAGCAAAATTGTTAGCCGGTTCTATTTCGAAATTATGTGAAGCAAGGAATAAAAGTACTCAAACTTCAAATTCGAGTCAAGTTGGAGAAGCTACATTGACAAATGAGAACAATGATTTTAATATTGATATCCACGAAGACAATGAGTCTATAAATGAAATTATGGAACTAGAGATTGAAAATCAACATATGGAGGATGCGAATGATGTAGATGTTATTTCTATTGATGAAGGTTTTGATGACGTAGTTACACTTGATCTTGAGAAGGATGTTGATATGAACTATGATCCGGGTTTATAAGGAAAAATTACCGATGCAAAAAGAATTATGTTAATTTAACGTGGCCCCATTAAGATTTTAAAGGAAAATGCCCCATTAAGATTTTAAAAGAAAATGATGCATTTGCAAGAAATAAAGTTAATGGCAGACACTTTACTTCTAAACATTATATTGGTGGTTATCTACGTGTAGAAGAGCATTGACGGAAGTGGCTTGTGTATTCAAGTGAATATGATAATTTTATTGTTTTTGTTGCAAGTTATTTCAGGATACACAAATAATATCGAAACTAGCCGATGAAGGAATTAATGATTGGAAAAATTTATCTACTAAGCTAAGAGAGCACGAAAGTAACCCATTGCACAATGTAAATGTTACCAAATGGATCGATTTGCTTAGAGGACTTCAACAGAAAGCGACAATTGATAGAGCTATGGAAGCTCAAATTAATCAAGAGAAGAAACATTGAAAAAAAGTACTTGTGCGGATAATTGGTGTTGGCAAAACACTTTCTAGGAACAATTTACAATTCCGTGGATCAAATGAGAAGATTTATGAGAAGAATAATTGGGCACCTTTGTCAACCTATTGAATTCATAGCCGAGTTTGATCCAATTATGGAAGAACATCTTAGACGGATGAAAAATAATGAAATTAATAATAATTATCTTAGTCATAAAATTCAAAATGAATTAACAAGTTTATTGGCTAACAAGATCAAAGTGACAATGCTTATGAAAATAAAGAAAGCAAAGTACTTCTCTGTTATCGTTGATTGTACTTCGGATTTGAGCCATAAGGAGCAAATGTCCATTGTCATTAGATGTGTGAATGTTGACGATGCAAATGATATCAATGTAGAAGAATATTTTCTTGGCTTCATAACGGTTGATGGTACATCTGGAATTGGCCTTTTTATGGAACTTGAATATATTATGGTTGATCTTAAACTTGATATTAATGATGTGAGAGGTCAAGGATACGATAATGGTTCAAACATGAAAGGTATAATTTTAAATTGAAATTTATCTTATTCTTGATATGGACTATTGAATATAATATTATATATTTAATTAAATCTTATGTAGGTAAACATCAAGGTGTACAAAAGAGACTACTTGATATAAATCCTAGAGCTTTTACATCTTATGCGGGTGACATGGTCTCAACCTTGCTCTATGTGATATGGAAAAATCATGTATGAAAGCTAGGAATTTTTTTGCATAAGTGCAAAAAAATTATACATTGTTTTTTGTTTCAATTCAACGATGAGAAATACTTTGAAGCTATGTGAAGGATTTAACTCCTAAACCATTATCAGCAACACGTTGGGAAAGCCATATTGAAAGTGTTAAAGAAATAAGAACTCAAACTTCTTAGCTAAGGGATGCTTTAATTGATATTTCAAATAATTCAAAAGATGATGCTGTGATGATGGAGGCCAAAGGATTGTGCCAAAATGCATTGGAAAATTTTGAGTTCTTAATTAGTTTGTGTATATGGTGCACAATATTAGAAAATATGAATCAAGAAAGTATAATACTTCAATGAGAGGAGATTGATATTGAAGATGCAACTAAAAAAATTGAAGGGTTTGTAGATTTTTTTGAAAAATTTAAAGAAGAGGGATTTGAAATCATGATGAAGGTGGCAAAAGAAATTGCAGAAGAAGCTGGCATTGATCCAAAGTTTCTTGAAAAGAGGGTCTTACGAAGAAAAAAGCAATTTGATGAAGATATTGTTGAGAATGACAATAAACAATCTCCTGAAGAAAATTTTGGAGTTACTTATTTTCTTCTCATAATAGACCAAGCTTTGACTTCACTTAGATATCGATTTGAGCAATTCAAACTTTATGAAGAAACTTTTGGCTTTTTGTTAGACTCAAGATTTAGGAATATTGATGATAAAGAATTGAAGCAACATTGTATGAAATTAGAAGGATTTTTGGGACACAATGAAGAACAAGATATTTGTGGTAAATAGTTATTTTTTGAGCTTCGATAATTAAAAATTATACTACAATTGTACTACTAGAAAAGGTTAATATACCGACAGCACGTAGCAACGGCTTCCAATGGCTGATTTCCGACAGCTTTTGACAGGCCATCGGTGGCTGTCGGAAGCCGTCGGAAATTCGCGATTATCAGCTCCGGTCGAACCCTTTCTTCCTCATTAGGCTGAACGAAAAAAAAGAAATCAAAATCCCTAAATCACTACTCCAAGCTTCCAATCTCCAATTTCAAACTTCCAATCAATCTTTCATTGCTCTCAATCTTAGATATAATTTCTTATTTTCATCAAAAATATAATTTTTACCCTAAATCTAGATTTGTATAAGTTGATAAATTAGGGTTAATTAGTGATTGCAATTGTTTTCAATAGCGTAATAATGATTTATAGTATCTCATGGTACACCTACTTCATATGTTAACGTGAAAGTTTAAAAAGTATGTATAATTTGTGATTGTGTGTGTACATATAAACCATTATATATGTGTTGTTCTTACCATTGTATTGCGTTAATTGGAATAAGACTTGAGTTGTATAACATCTTGACTTGTATAACAATAATGAATGCACGAGTCTAATTTTTTTTGACTATATTGGAGAACGACAACAATATTAAAGTAGCCTTATTAAATAAAATACGCGGAACAAATGTGGTAAATTAATAATTTTTTGAAATATATAAAATTAGTAAATATTCTTTTTTATAAACTACTTTTTTTTACGTCTCTAAGAGAGTTTTTGGCCTCGTCCGACCGGTACATGATTGTTATATAAATAGTTGTTTTTGTCACAAAATGGCCATTTATATTAATCTGATACAATACTTGTTGGATTTGTCCCTATATTGGACAAGTTATAAACACAGCAAACAATTATATTTCGTACATTATTTCATTTCAAACGGTTCACAAAATTTCACTATCACTTTTCTTTTTTGTTTTCTATGTACACGCATTCGTGTACAATGTAGGAAACAAAAGAGAAGTGCTGCAGAAATTTTGTTGAATCGTTTAAAACGAAATAATGTATGAATTGTAAGTGTTTACTGTGGTTTTAATCGTCATTTACATCATTTATGTCATTACCATTTCTGTCATTTATTTAACAATTTATGTTAAAAATGCAATGTATTCAGCTTATCGTCGGAATATGAGACCCAATCTGAATCAGGTATACTTTGCACTTTATGTACATTATATCATTTATGTCATTTAACTATAAAATATATTTCATTATCATGTTATTGTTCTCTTTTAAAATGATGTGTCTGTGACAGGTATCATGTCATCTAGAAGGAGGAGTTCTTCCTATTCTTTAGGAGGCGATGACAGTGGTCCATCGCAACCGCCACAGCAACCCGTTGTGTCTCTACTACTTAGAGCGGAGGGGTAAGTATTAAATTTTTTTCAGCATCTTAAATATCTTGTGTACGATATACTAATTTGTATCATATTTAACATAAGGGTTTGACCTACAGCCATCAGCTGTAGTTCTATCAGTTTCAAGAGAGTCGTACAAAAGTAGGATGTCGGCTTATTAGCCGAAGTGGGATAATATCCCTCCCCACATCCTGGAGTGTATTTGGCAGGATTTCATTTTAAGTATAATCTTCTGTTTTCCATATTTTTTTTGTCGCTTATTTATTGTTCACCATTTATTGTTTAATTTTTGATTGCTTGTTTATCATGAAATGCAGGTCGCGGTCGACATATAATCATATGATCTGCAGCCGGTACGACATTATTGGATGTAGAAGATGAGGAAGAACTATACGGATTTCATGTCGACAGTGAAACATAAAGGGTAGAAGCCGAACTGGATGGGGACAAGTGTGTGAAAGGGTGGCTGACACATTGGGATAGTGACGAGGGGAAGGTAAATGTACTAAACATTTATTAATTATTTGATTGATATGTAAATATCAAAAAATATTTGGTAAGTAAATAATGTATTAAATTTAAATGTACAGGCAGAGTCGGAAAGAAACTCTGCAAATAGGAACAAAGATTCCATCACTCGTTGAGGAGGGTCAAAGTCGTTCCAGCAATATCACCAGGAGTTGGTAAATTTATTAAATGTGAATTGTAAATAGTTATTATGCTATATAATTTTGAATATACAATAACAATATATAATAATCAATTTCAGGAAGCTGGGACATAGGGTCCTATGTGGTATATGGATGTGTTTACCCGTACTCATGTCGTTGAGCATGTAAATCTGAACTGGACAGTTTCATATACATGGCACGACGATAAATCGAGAAAGAGCCATGTAAGCATATTTTAGTTTATGTACTATTAGTAATTGTTTTAATTATTAAAGTATAACGAATTAAGATATCATGCTATTAATTTTGACTACATTTTTATTTGTTCATGAAGGCAAGGTTTATGGAACACCGCCAGATACTCCTTGAGAATATCGGTCGAAAGCAGCTGACGATGGACGAGGAGGATGTTATTTTTGAGTCAGTAATGGATACACCGTCATGAAACAAGCGCTACGGCTTTGACAATCAAGTGGTAATGAATAATATATTAAGATATAACAATTTAATAATCTGTTAGTTCTAAAGAACTTCACATCACTTTATTTTCAGTAATAAGTTTATAGATAAAACAATTAATGCATTAGGTTGTAGCTTTGATAGTAAGATTATAGACTAAATTAAATAAGTGTTGCAGGCCAGCAGACAGAGGAGAGCCAGCCAAACGGCCAGAGCTGATATCGTTCTAGCAGTGGTCGAAGAGTTGAGAGCTAGGGTGGCGCAACTGGAAGAGCAGAACCATCGCCAGGCTATCGAGATGACATAGCTGCTGGATTGGCATATTTCTGAGTACATGCAGCAGTATGATGACCGCTTTCTATCCTCAGCCGGTTCGAGAGGTTCCGGTGCTGATTGACCGAAGTGATAGGTTTGGTTTTTTGTTTTGTGTCATTGTTTAGTAAGTTTTGATGATACATTGAGTTGATGGAGTTGGATTTGAAATGTTGTGTATATTGTTTGATGATACATTGAGTTGGTGGAGTTGGATTTTAAATATCATGTGGTATTGATTGATGATACATTTGGTTGTAGTAATTCTGATATTTGTGAGTTGATGGTGAGGAGTTGGTGAAGGATTGATGTATATATTTTATAATTAGAGTATGTAAATTATGGTAGCGAAGTTTGATTTGATTTTATATGAATTATGCTTGATTTATTTCTTTATGATATTTGATTATGTTTGTATGGTTTGATTTCATATTGAATATTTGATTTGGGTATATGCTTATTGGATGGAATATATTGTGTTTATGGATTGTGAATGAAAAATGAAAATGCAGCAGAAATACTAAAAAACAGGTACAGGTTTTTCGACGGCTTCCGACGGCCTTTAGGCGAAAAATTTCCAACGGCTTTCGACGGTTGAGGATGAAAAAATTCCGACGGCTACCGATGGCTCCCGACACATTTCGGCAAACATCGTGATGGTCCACGTGTCTTCCAACGGCCGTCGGAAGCCGTCAGACGGTCGTTTGCAGCCGTCGAAAAAACTACGATCGGTAGTGTTGGGAGCCGTTGAAAATTCTATGCACCGATGGATTTTTTTAAAGCGGATTTTTCCGATGGCTTTCGACGGTCCCCGATAGATAGGAGTCGTCGTAAATTGATACGATTCTTATAGTGTCGGGGATAACAAGATCAATTGATATTCTTAATTTCTTGATGTCTTACCGTGATGTTAGTGGATTTTTAAATGCTTTGGTTGCTTATCGAATTCTGTTAACTATCCCGATCACAGTTGCTTCTACGGAAAGAAGATTTTCAAAATCGAAGTTGTTAAAAACATATTTTCGAACCACTATGTCACAAGAGAGATTATGTGGATTAGCTATTATTTCAATTGAAAATGAGTATTTGTATACACTCAATTATGAAGAGATTATAGACGAGTTTGCTTCGAAGAATGCACGAAGAAGTTGCTTCCATTAGTGCGTGTTAATTTGTTATGATATCGTATTGGATTTCAATTTATTTTGAGATGTAATTGAAATGACTAATTGAACAATATTTGTGACTTAAATTTTGTTATTAAAAGTTTATTTGATTTTTTGCATATAATTTGTGTAAATAGGGCAACAAAAACGCAAAAGAAAAATTGTTTGTCGAGGGCATTGTTATCCTTGGACCGGCTACATATATACGTACATACACACATGTATATATATATACGTATGTATGTATGTATGTATGTATATATGTATGTATATGTACATACGTACATACATACATATATAATGTCGATTATTGCATGGAATTTAAGTAGACTTAATTCCTCCGAAAGAAAGTTAGATTTAGCTAATTTGTTATTTACTAACAATCCCACTATAATAGGCTAACTAGAGATGCCAAGTTTGCTTTTTTTATTACTTCAATTGTGTACCATGTAACAGTTAAAGAGAAATGTTTAGATAAACAATCAGGTAAAGCATAGAAACAATCGATTACACTTTGGCATTACCATAGGAGATAGGAATCATGTGTGTTACACTACATAATCATTGGTAATTTAAGTCATCTTTAATCGCTTATTCCTAATGTCATAACTTCTCAATATCCATAAGATGATCCCCGCCTACCTCGAGCATTCATCTTGTATTGACATAGACTTTATACACGGAAGTTACGTGTGTTTGCTAAAATGAAAAATGAATTTTTATCGATCTCTGTTTTTCATTCCATCAAATACAATGCTACTCTTTGTATTTATAAGAACAGAAAAGCTACTGGGTTGAAAGAAGAAGCCCAGCCCAATATGCAGAACAAAAGCAAATAAAGATAAGCCAGATACAATCCTTATTACTCCCCCATAAACTAAACTAGGGTTTCCACCCCTTCATGTCTTCTCTTCATTTTTCGTGGCGGCTGGGAGAACGCAAAGTTCCTCTCTAAGTCGAATGAAATTCTTGGATGAAATTGCCTTTGTTAATACATCAGCGCATCGGTAAAAAGAAGGGATATGTCGGATTTGGAGCTTCCCACTTCCAGTTCGTTCTCTAACGAAGTGTAGATCCACTTCTAGATGTTTCATTCTCGAGTGATGAATAGGGTTCATGGAAAGAGATATGGCACTCAAATTGTCCACCCAGACAGTTGGTGTTTGCTTAAGCTCGAATCCTAATTCTCTGAGAAGAGCTTTAGTCCAAGTGATCTCGGCAGTAACACTAGCGATAGCTCTATATTCTGCTTCCGTGCTCGACCTAGAAATGGTTGATTGCTTCTTCGTGCACCATGAAATGGGGTTGTTGCCGAGATACACACAATGCCCAATAGTGGATCTCCTATCGTCTAAATCATTGGCCCAATCAGAATCACTGTAAGCTTGTAAAGTTATATTTTTGCATGACACTAATCTTAATCCATAGTCAGTAGTTCCCTTTAGGTATCTGAGAATGCGTTTAACTGCACGCCAGTGCTCGTTAGTTGGTGATTTCATGTATTGACAGGCATTGTTTACACTAAAATAGATATCTGGTCTAGAAATAGTTGCATACTGGAGTGTCCCAACTACACTCCTATATTGTTTGACATTTTCAATCGGTTCTCTCTTGTCTTTAGACAGTTTAAGATTACTTGTCATGGGTGTGGGTAGTGCTTTGGCGTTGTCCATATTTGCTCTTACTAGAATATCTGATATGTATTGCTTTTGTGACAAACTGATGCTTGAATCTGCATTTCTCTAAATTTGAATCCCCAAAAAGTAATTTGCAACCCTCAAGCCTTTTATAGCAAATTGTCTGTCTAAACACCTGATAACCGTTTCAATTTCATGCTGATTGTCTCCTGTAATAAGAATGTCATCAACATATACCAATATGTAGATGTTATTATCTCCCTGCTTTCTTACATAGAAGGAGTTGTTGGATTTAGTGGCAGTGAATCCCAATTTGACTAAAGTAGTTTTTAGTTTTTCATACCAGGCCCTTGATGCTTGTTTCAGCCCATATATAGCCTTGTGTAACTCGCATACTTGATTGCTCATGTCTTCAGAATTATAGCCTTTTGGTTGTTGCATGTACACTTCTTCCACTAAGTCTCCATTTAAAATGCATTGTGCACATCCAACCATCTTATCCCCTAATGCTTGTGTAGGGATAAAGTTATTATAACTCTGATTGTTTCTGGTTTAATTACTAGGGAAAAAGTCTCATTGAAATCATAACCATACTGTTGAGTATAGCTCTTTGCCACATGTCTTGCCTTATGCTTGATTACTTTGCCATCTACATATCTTTTGATTTTATAAGTCCACTTGCTTCCAACTATGTTTTTGTGTTTTGGTGGGTCAACTAAGGTCCATGTTTTGTTTTTAATCAGTGCATTATATTCTTCATCCATGGCATTCCTCCACCTTTTATCTTTAACAGCTGATTCATATGATGTTGGCTCTACTACATTGATTTGAGTGTTGAATATTTTGGGTTTAAAATTACCACTTTTGGATCTAGTAATCATGGGGTGTTGACTAATGGTTGGTTGTGGCACCATAGTTGTCATGGGGTCCTAACTAATGGTTGGTTATGGCACTTGATGTTCAACCATATAGTGATCAGTAATTTCATTTGTCGAGTCTTCGTTGCCTTGATCTTCCTGTATATCTACTTGATGTTGTTCATTATGCTGTGAGCTGTCCATTGCACTTTGCTCTGAATTATCAATATGAACACTCTTTGTTGATTCATAATTTATTTTGTTTTCATTGCTGATCCAATCAGACAGATTAGGTATTTGACTTATCTCTGCATTGTTGATGTCCATTCCTTGTTTGTGTTATTCCTTCTCTATAAAAGGGAAAACACTTTCATTAAACACTACATGTCTTGAAATATAAAGTCTGCCTTAATTGTCTAGGCACTTGTAGCCTTTCTGATTATCTGCATAACCCAGAAAAGTACATTTACTAGACCTCAGGCTCAATTTATGTTTATTGTATGGTCTAAGACAAGTAAAACACAGGCACCTAAAATTTCTTAAATACTCATAATCTGGTTTAACACCAAAAAGTTTTTCAAAAGGGCAGATATGGTTTAACACTTTGGTTGGCATTCTATTGATGAGATATACTGCTGTGGAAAATGCCTCCCTCCAGTATCTTATGGGGAGACATGCTTGTGACATAAGTGTTAAACCAGTCTCTACTATGTGTCTGTGTTTTCTTTCCACTAATCCATTTTGTTCAAACGTGTGTGGGCATGTCATTCTATGTATGATTCCTTTCATGGCAAAGAAATCCTTTAGTGTTTTGAACTCACCCCCACCATCAGTTTATATCATCTTCACACTGCTATTTAATTGTTTTTCAATACAAGTGATGAAATGTTTCATAGCATTGCATGTGTCTGATTTTGCCTTTAAAAATTATATCCATGTATATCTACTATGAGCATCAACAAGTGATAGGTAATACCTGTCTCCTTGAGTTGAATTATGTGGAGATGGTCCCCACAAGTCAGCTGCCACTAGCTCAAGAGGCTTTTCATATACAGTTTTAGAATATTGAAAAGGTAATTTATGACTCTTACCAATTTGACAGTGTGTACATACATTGGAAGTACATAATTTTGGAAAAGAAATTTTATTTTCATTCAATACATGTTTGACTACATCAAGACTAGGATGCCCTAACTTGCAATGCCATACATCAAGAATATTATCCTGTTTGTTATCATCAGCACTAACATTGTTACACCATACTGCATTGTTACAAAAAGATCTTTTTCTCATATTGCTAAACTTGTATAAACCTTGATCCAGTTTACCCTGTAACAATATAGTTTTATTCAGCAAATCCCTGACATGAAAAAATCTAGGGTGAAACTCAAAATATACATTATTCTCTTTAGCAAATTGTGAAACACTGATTAAATTCTTTTTGATACTTGGTACTCTCAATAAATTATTAAGATAGAGTAGCCTTATACCTTCTATAGTGTCTGTTCCCACATGTGATATATTTATTGTTTCACCATTTCTCATTGCAACAGAATGCTTACTTGTGTAGCTTTTATTCCCAAGTTTAGATTTTGCAAGTTGTTAGTCATATGGTTAGTGGCCCTTGAATCAGGAAACCATTCTTCCATGTTGACATCTTCAGGTCTAGTTGCAACATCTGTTGAGTTGTCTGCACTATTTCTGGATTGATTACTGGTTTGTGCTATGTTTGCTGTTGGTCCTCTGTTTGCTTGACCTTGCTGAGCAGTATTGTAATCTTCCTTGAATCTGAAGTAGCACTTATTTTCCATATGGCCAAATTTCTTACAAATTTGACATTTGACCCTATGATTCTTTGGGTACCTTCCTCTGCCTCTTCCTCTTTGACTGTTGTTTCCTCTTGAATTTTGATTTTCTTGTTTATTTGACTATGTTTCAAATTTATGTTCTTTGTGGAGGAGGCATAGTTGGCTGAAAAGTCTTCTTGCAATATGAGTTTTCTCTGTTTAACTCTGCCTTCATGAGCAAGAAGTGCTGAGTGAACATACTCTAAATCTGGTAGAGTTTGCTATGTAGCAAGAAATGTCACTAAAGATTCATATTCTTGATCTAGACCATTTGTAATGATAAGAATCTGCTCACTATTAGATATCTCATGACCAACAGATTTCAATTTATCACAAAGATTCTTGATTCTGGCAAGATACTCTCTCATACTTGTATCATTCTTTCTTGTATTTTGTAGCTCTCTTTTATAGTGCATAACTCTGCCTGCTGATCGTGAACTAAAAATTCTTTCAATAATTGACCATATTTCATATGATGTGTAACACTCAACAAGTTGTGACACAAGACTCTGACTAATAGAATATAAAAGCCAAGATGCAAGCAAATTATCTTGCCTTTGATATTGAATGTAATCTGGATTGCTAACAAGTTTCCCTTTATCATCAGTGATGTTAATAGGAGGAATTACCTTGGTTCCTTTAACATAATCTTGCAGATCATAACCTCTTAATGCAATTTCTACCTGATATTTCCATGTTATATAGTTGTCTTCATCTAATGGTGTGTTAATTGCTTGAATTTTAGGTCTGATCAAGATTGGGTCAGTGCTTTGGTCATTTCCGGACCTGTTGCCTGTGTTTACAGAGGTGGCATCATCATCTTGATTTGCCATGGTGGATCAAGAACACTGATGTCTGGATATCTTGATCAAGAAAGCAATACTTTGACGAGGCAATGATGAACTTGCAACCAATGCAGACGAGGACAGTACAATCAGGTGAAGGAGATCTTGATCAAGAAGGCAATGTTTTGGCGAGGCAATGATAAACTTGCAGCCAAAGCAGGCTGTAATGATTGAGATCAGTGTAACCAGATGAGGAGATGAAGATTTAGAATCTGATCCTCTTCTAGGATGACACAATGAATGCAAGAACTGATGAAAATCTGATACTATATTGATCGTGAAAATGGTATACCTCCCTTGTGATGATAATGCTCTGAGGGGAGAAGAGTGAAATCACTTTCTCTTATCGATAACTGCCTTTTGGCTATATTAGCTCTGATACCATAAAATGAAAAATGAATTTTTATTGATCTCCGTTTTTCATTCCATCAAATACAATGCTACTCTTTGTATTTATAAAAACAGAAATGCTACTGGGCTGAAAGAAGAAGCCCAGCCCAATATGCAGAACAAAAGCAAATAAAGATAAACCAGCCCGATACAATCCTTATTATTTGCATGGTACATTTTTTTTATGTATAGACTACCATAACTGTCCTTATTTGCATCATGCACGCTCCAGTAGTTAATATTTATTGTCCATGCTTTTTTTCAGTATAGGATAAGTTTATAGTAATTGGCAATGGTAAAGATTTGTGACATGGTGTGGTTGAGTGAGTTTTGGCCATGCCAAATCATGAGGGATTGGTTAACTGTAACAAAGAAAATATTGCGAAAGAAAATGCCATATCTGTACCTTTTCCTATTGGTTTTGCAAGGTTTTTTTAGTACTTTTCAAATATCCTATGATATAAGATACCTTACAGACATAGAGCTAACATGATGCCTGATTTGTTTATAGGTGACTTAAAAGAAAACTAAAGTTAGATGAGCTAATTTTCCTTGGTCTATAGTCATTTTTCTTTTGATCGAACAAAAAAGAAATCGTGGCATATGAGTGCAGGTGCATAGCAAATGGAAATAGGTTATTCATGAATAAATAGCAACGTTGATTGTACATATTTCATGTATATAGATTAAATATATCCTCTATTGGCCTTATAAAAGTGATTGAAATTCGTCTTACTTTTGTTACTATAACTATATTATCGAAAACCAGCTTTATTTTTCCCTTGAGAAATAATGTGATGCATGTAAGATTATTTTTTCCTTGAGAAACGTTGATGTAATTGGATGAAATAAAATTATATTACTGCATGACCTATATGCATATTACGTAAGCACACGTCCAGTTAGATTCATGGATAAGATTTTATGTATGTACTATTATCTTTTAAGAAGACTGATATGAAAACCCAAGTTCGATTCCTATCATGCACTTCCCCATTCTATATAAATTTACACAGGGTATGGGGGCTTGGATCAACAGACGGCTTTACTGTACCATTCTCAGGAATTTACCGACCTGCCGGGTTCTCTGGGTTTCAAAAAATAAAAATAAATAAATAAATAAAAGACTGATATGAAAAAACAATATATTTCTTTACTCTCACTATACACACACAGCTGTCCGCTACCTACACAATGGTCTGAGGTTGAATCATATCATTTTTGTTTAAATTGTTATTCCAATGCAAAGAACGAGAAAAAAGAAGAAACACCACCTCCCTTCCTCCCTCTTTACATTTAAGAACTTTAGCTAACCAAGCTTTGTGTTCCTGTAATGCATAACATCATGACCTATATACAAAATGTTTGTACACATGCTGATAGCACGGGCTTCGTATTAGGGTAAACAAATAATAACAGCGTCATCTCAATGTCCACACTGTTAAATATCATGTACCCCTCGCCTAAGCTACAGCTGCATGATTTGCTCCACGATAAAAGTTGTACACATCTAAGTAGTTGTTATATGTCTAGTGTACTAAAACAGATAGCACGCTACAATAAACTCATCGCACAAGTTTATTAATTAGAATTCCACTACGCTGAAATTCTGTATTAGATAAATGTAACAATAAGTTACGTTGTAAATAAATTACAACAACAACGTTATACTATTGTAAGAAATAGTATAACTTATAAACGGAAAAGATTACAGTGAATCTAACCAGTATATAAAGGAAATTCCGTCTGAGGCTTGTCGTAACAATTTCCTTAAGAATTTTATTTCAAAACTCTCCCAAGATACAACAGACGTAATCTGCACGAGATTGTAATGAGTATGTCAACTCTGTGATATATATATGGAATATAGAGCAGTGGAGCAAAGAAGCAGAAGAAATTAGGTTGGAATAGAATGAGAATGTGATCAGTATTCTCTCTTATTTATAATTTCATCCGCAACCCTTCAAACAGTCGCGTCCGCTTGACGGGTCGCACCCGTTGCCTTTTGGTCGCTGCTGTTCGTTAACGGGTCGCACCCGCCTGTCCAACGTTTCTGTTTCGTACCTGCTCTTACTGTTTCGCCCGCGCCTCTTCAGTCGGGTCGCACCCGCTTGCGCCGGCGTCCGCTTCAATCGGCTCGCTCGCACCTGTTTGCTTCCAGTGGGTCGCACCCGTTACTGTTCGCGTCCGCTCATGAACAGTCGCATCTCCTCAGGCAAAAACCCCGCCCGCTTCTCTTCAAATTCCAGGCCCAGCCCAGTTTCAGACAATGCCCAAAACCATTAAACAATGGCCTGGTAAAAAGAATGGTCATTTTAGACCCGTACCCGTACCCGAGCCTGGCCCGGCCCGGCCCGGCCCGGTTCGGTCAAACGGACGGCGGCGGCGCGCGCGTGTGGTGGTGATGCATGATCTCCCTCCTCACAACGAAGCATGCATTTGGGAGCCCCAGGCCCCCAACCTCCACTTGAGAAAGGCATATATAAACTAATATACCTCTCAATAAATTGGCGATGTGGGACTTATGTTATTTTTCATTCACTTGACCTTTAGGAATTCTAACAATCCCCCACATAAATGATAATATACATATCCCCCACACGAAGCGAAATATCACAGAATACATATGGAATAATGCTTTATCGTGGATAAGTAGATATTTCACTTTGAACTTTCCCTAGTTAAAACTTATCGGATCTACTTGGCTAATCGGTGAATTATTTCATCTTGAACCGTCGGCCTTTATTGTATATCCAGACAATAAGCTTTATGAAGCATTGATTCCCTTCTCATCCAATCTCTTGGTTGTGTTCATTTTGGTCCTGAACAATTTTTGGTTCTGTTGGTGTTTTAGAGAATAAAAGCCTTTTAGTATTCTCATAGAGCCGACCCAGCTCACACTAACATAGGTGATCGCAACCATTAAGAGTATCCTACATATACCCCACTTGTTATTTCCAAGATATGGTCATCATTAAAAAACATAGTTTTAACCTTTAAAACTTCTGTAGGCATGCATTATATTTTGCACCATAGGAATGGAGTAGGACCAAGTCCAGACAAATGCATTACTTCTTGAGTTACTCATAACTGGTTTGCCTATTGATCCTAGTCTGTGGGATCTCCAGTCGCTAGGATAGGTTTCCGTATAAGGTAACTCTTGTAGGTTTAGGCTTTTAAACCCATTCCCCTCGATGCACAGTCAATTTTCTCTCTTGATAAATCTTTAGTAAATGGATCCGCTAGGTTATCATTTGTTCTCACATAATCTATGGAAATAGTTCCATTTGAGAGTAACTGCCTAACTGTATTATGGCGTCGACGAATATGTCGTGACTTTCCATTATACACAAAGTTTTGCGCTCTGCTTAGCGCTGCTTGGTTATCACAGTGTATGCATATGGCCGGTACAGGTTTAGGCCAAAACGGAATATCTTCTAAAAAGTGACGAAGCCATTATGCTTCTTCACCTACTTTATCTAATGCAATGAACTCTGATTCCATAGTGGATCGAGCTATGCATGTTTGTTTAGTAGATTTCCATGACACCGCTGCCCCTACTAGGGTAAAGACATAACCACTCGTTGATTTTGATTCCTCTGAATCTGCAATCCAGTTTGCATCACTATATCCTTCTAAGACGGTAGGATATTTTCCATAATGTAAGGAATAGTTAGTGGTATTTTTTAAATATCCAAGCACTCTCATTAGTGCTTTCCAATGTTCCTTCCCTGGATTGCTTGTATACCTGCTCAATCGACTTACTGCATAAGCTATATCTAGCTGGTGCAATTCATCAGATACATTAAGCATCCTATTACACGAGAGTATTCCGGTTGCATTACACTCTCATCAGTGTTTTTATGCAGTACTTCCGATGGATTAAAAGGTGTCCTCACTCCTTTAATTCCATACTCTTGGAATTTTTCAATCACTTTGTCTACATAGTGTGACTGAGATAGTCCAATTCCATTAGGTGTTCTTATTATTTTGATTCCCAAAATAATGTCCGTAACTCCTAAGTCTTTCATATCGAAATTGTTGACTAACATCTTCTTTATAGTCTCTATTACTTTAGTATTAGGACCAAAGATTAGCATATCGTCTACATATAGACAAATCATCACATATGATTGTCCAACCTGTTTGTAATAAACACATTTATCACATTCATTTATACGAAAACCATTTTTCATCATGACACTATCAAATTTTTCATGCCATTGTTTTGGAGCTTGTTTTAGTCCGTATAGTGATTTCACTAACCGACATACTTTGTTTTCATTTCCTTTGGAAATAAAACCCTCAGGTTGCTCCATGTAAATCTCCTCATCGAGATCTCCATTTAAGAATGCTGTTTTGACATCCATATGATGAATTTCCAGATTATATATGGAAGCAATTGCTATTAACATTCTTATAGAGGTTATTCGTGTAACCGGTGAATAGGTATCAAAGAAGTCTACTCCTTCTTTTTGACGATATCCTTTGGCTACTAATCTGGCTTTATACTTGTCGATAGAGGCATCTTCTTTCATTTTCTTCTTGAAAATCCATTTGCAGCCAATTGGTTTTATTCCTGGTGGAATATCAACAATTTCCCAAGTTTTATTACTTAGAATTGAATCAATCTCACTTTGGATTACTTCTTTCCAACATGAAGATTCAGAAGATGACATTGGTTCCTTGTACGTTTGAGGTTCGTGTTCTAACATATAAGTTAAAAAATCCGAACCAAATGTTTTGGAAGTTCTTGCCCTTACGCTTCTTCTTGGTTCAACCTCCTCGTTGTCCTGATGAGTTTCATCTTCACATGTCTCATCTCTGTTATCTCTTGTCCTTTTTGGGACAGGATTTCCATCGTTTCTTTTATGTGGAAATACATCTTCAAAGAACGAGGCATCTCTTGATTCCATGATTGTATTTACATGAATGTCATTTATATCAGACTTGAATACCAAAAATATGTAGGCACTACTATTTTGGGCTGGCCCAAGATAATAACAATCTACTGTTTTTGGTCCATGTTTGACTCTCTTGGGAGGCGGAACTGGAACTTTTGCCAAGCACCCCCACACTTTGAGGTATTTAAAGCTTGGTTTGTGTCCTTTCCATATCTCATATGGAATTGTTCCCGTTTTATTGTGAGGAACTTTGTTTAATATGTGATTAGACATATTTAAGGCTTCCCCCCACAAGTTCGTCGGTAGACCAGAAGTTAAAAGCATGGCAGTAATCATGTCTTTTAACGTTCTGTTCTTCCTCTCGGCTACACCATTTTGTTGTGGTGAATATGGAGCCGTTGTTTGATGAATTATACCATTTTCGGCACAGAATTGTTCAAATGGTGATTCATAATCTCCACCTCGATCAGATCTCAATATCTTGATCTTTTTATTTAACTGATTTTCTACCTCAGCCTTGTATTTTATAAACGCGGTTATTGCTTCATACTTACTATTTAAAAGATATACATAGCAATATCGCGTATAATCGTCAATAAAAGTAATAAAATACTTTTTCCCACCTCTTGTAGGTAGTGATTTAAAATCACATAAATCTGTATGTACCAAACCTAATGGTTCGGTGCTTCTGTCAACAGATTTAAATGGTTGTTTGACCATTTTTGCTTCCACACATGTCTCACATTTGTAGTTCTTATCTACTTGGAAATTTGGAATCAATCCCAAGTTTGATAATTTCTTCATTTTTCGGAAGTTTATGTGTCCTAATCTATCGTGCCATAGTAAAATTTCGTGCTCAAGCAAGTAAGAGACTTCAATTTTATTATTAGCACAATCAGAATACATAGATTTATTGCCGGTAACGGCTATATTTGCCTTAAATAGGCCATCACATAAATATCCCCTTCCGATATGCATTCCAGCTTTGGACAGAACCATCTTGTCTGACTCAAACACCATCTTGAATCCCTTCTTTGATAGGACTGCACCAGAGATGAGATTCTTGCGTATGTCTGGAACGTGAAGCACGTCATTCAATTTGACAGTTTTTCCAGAAGTGAACTTGAGGATAACTGTGCCACTGCCTTCGATCATGGAAACTGCAGAATTACCCATGTAGAGTCTTTCTTTCTGATCGAATTTCTGGTATGTTGAAAACATGGATTTTTCAGAGCAAACATGATGAGTAGCTCCTGTGTCAACCCACCATTGGTTAGGGTTCTGAATCAAATTGCATTCAGAAATAACCGCTGAAAAGTTGGACTTATCCATTTTCATGTTGTCAACTGTTAACATCTCTGTTTTAGTGTAAAACAGTAAAATTCTTAAGATGTTATATGTCTTGTGTACTAAAACAGATAGCACGCTACAATAAACTCGTCGCACAAGTTTATTAATTAGAATTCCACTACGCTGGAATTCTGTATTAGATAAATGTAACAATAAGTTACGTTGTAAATAAATTACAACAACAACGTTATACTATTATAAGAAATAGTATAACTTATAAACGGGAAAGATTACAGTGAATCTAACCAGTATATAAAGGAAATTCCGTCTGAGGCTTGTCGTAACAATTTCCTTAAGAATTTTATTTCAAAACTCTCCCAAGATACAACAGACGTAATCTGCACGAGATTGTAATGAGTATGTCAACTCTGTGATATATATATGGAATATAGAGCAGTGGAGCAAAGAAGCAGAAGAAATTAGATTGAAATAGAATGAGAATGTGATTAGTATTCTCTCCTATTTATAATTTCGTCCGCATCCCTTCAAACAGTCGCGTCCGCTTGACGGGTCACACCCATTGCCTTTTGGTCGCTGCTGTTCGTTAACGGGTCGCACCCGCCCGTCCAACGGTTCTGTTTCGTACCTGCTCGTACTGTTTCGCCCGCGCCTCTTCAGTCGGGTCGCACCCACTTGCGCCGGCGTCCGCTTCAATCGGCTCGCTCGCACCTGCTTTCTTCCAACGGGTCGCACCTGTTACTGTTCGCGTCCGCTCATGAACAGTCGCATCTCCTCAGGCAAAAACCCCGCCTGCTTCTCTTTCCAGGCCCAGCCCAGTTTCAGACAATGCCCAAAACCGTTAAACAATGGCCTGGTAAAAAGAATGGTCATTTTAGACCCGTACCCGAGCCCGAGCCCGGCCCGGTTCGGTTCGGTTCGGTCGGACGGACGGCGGCGGCGGCGCGCGCGCGTGTTTGGTGGTGGTGCATGATCTCCCTCCTCACAACGAAGCATGCATTTGGGAGCCACAGGCCCCCAACCTCCACTTGAGAAAGGCATATATAAACTAATATACCTCTCAATAAATTGGCGATGTGGGACTTATATTATTTTTCATTCACTTGACCTTTAGGAATTCTAACAGTAGTTACCCCAAGTTATCATCTTTTATTTAAAAATCAGTCCATCTCCTATTCATCCAGGCTTCCATTGCTTTGAAAGTATTTCTCTCCTACTGCATTCTTCTTTTTCACCTACCATTGTTGACATCAAAAAAATGATATCGCTGTTGTACAAATATGTGACTTCATACAGACCTCCACCTTCCTCTTTTATTCAAAATTATGTTATTGTTTACACATCTTTTAGCATTGTTTCAAATTTATTTCCTTCTTTTCTTAGTTTACATTCTTTATGCACATGAATCTGTGTATATGGACTCGCAATTAGTTGTTTGTTTTAGTTTATTATTTTTTATTATTTTTTAATTTTTTGTTGAAAACTGATATTGATGCATCATTTCTTCATTTCATGGCAGAGAATGCAAAAGAAAAGGAAAAAGTGATGGATTTGGAGTCCAATTGAAAATCTACCTTTTGGCGTGCTTTTCTACAAATAAGTATGGTTAAGAAGAAAGAACTATTAATGACCATAAATATTGAAATTGGATGTAGTTGTGTAGGAGCGAAGAGGCCAACTTGAAAAAAAGGGGTTAAACAACAGTGAAGAGATATGCAAGTTGGTTTTACCATCAAATATCTTTGAAAACTGACTATAGTGGTTATCATGGCACAATCGATGGTGCGCACACTAAAAAAAAGCTAATATTCCGACAGCACGTAGCGACGGTTTCCGACGGCTAATTTCCTAGAGCTAATTTCCGACGGCTTTCGACGGGCCGTCTGTGGCTGTCGGAAGCCGTCGAAAATTCGCGAATTACAGGCCCAGCCGAGCCTTCTTCTTCCTCATTTTGCAGCTCGAAATTCTTTATCAAAAACCCCCAAATCCCTCCTACAAGCTTTCAATCTCTAATTTCGAGCTTCCGGATCCTCCACGGTTGCCTAAGGAAACTCTATTGTTCTCAATCTCAGATATAATATCTTAATTTGGACAAAAATCTAATTTTTATCCTAAATCTAGATTTTTATAAGATGATAAATGAGAGCTAATTAGTGATTGCAATTGTTTTCAATTGCGTAATAATGGTTTATAGCATCCCATGATATACCTATTTCATATGTTATCATGAAATTTCAAAGAGTACGTATAATTTGTGATTGTGTGTGTATGTAGTTAGTAAAATTGTATTTTTTTCGTAAAATGCGCATATTTAATTAACTAATGTCCTTAGAAAGTTTTTGATCCCGTCTAACGAGTGTTGTACATGATCGTTATATAAATAGTCGTTTTTTTCAAAAAACGATCATTTATTTTCATCCGGTACAATATTTGTTGGATTTGTCTCTGTATTGGACAAGTTATGAACACAGTAAGCATTTATATTTTGTATACTACTTCGTCTCAAACGGTTCATAAAATTTCGGCATATCTTTTCTTTTTTGTTTCCTGCGTACACGCATTTGTGTTCAATGGAGTGAACAAAAGGAAAATGTTGCCGAAATTTCGTTGAATCGTTTGAGACAAAGTAATATACGAAATGTAAATGCTTACTGTGTTTGTAATGGAAAGTATGATGTCTGACCATGGAAAAAAAAATCCTTTTTGTACAAAATTTTGTACCGATAAGTTAGAAAATAAAATGTGTCATATTTGAAAATATTTTTTAATTTGTGAAATAGTTCTTTAAATTCAAATATTATACGACCACGAAAATAATCTTTTATGAATTTGTATTCTTGAAAATAAATATTAAATTTTGAGTTTGTGACTCATTTTCTCAAATAGGAAAAATGATTGATTATTTCGTTGATCGAAGGAGATGGATGTACCAAAGAAAATGAGCGAGAGACTCAATAAAAGATGATTTTTATAATGGTATAAACGTATTTGTTGAATTCGCTTTAAGTAATAACGGAAACGATCTAGAAATTCATTGTCCGTATAGTAGCTGTAGGCATTTGAAGCATTTGTTACCAACTATTGTGAAAGTTCATTTGTGCCAAAACGGTTTCATACCCGAGTATTATGTTTGAGATCGACATGGAGAAGTTGTAGCAAATACTTCTGTAGAGTCTGAAAGTGTCATTAACGAAGTAGTTACGACGACCCGTATAGAAAATATGGTTGAAGATGCAGCACGATCAATGTTTCCTATGGTTGAAGTTGAAGACGCTGGTGGAAATGTTGAAGAACCAAATATTGAAGCAAAAAAAAAAATATGATTTACTAGATGCTGCTAACAAACCTATTTGGATGGTTGTGAAAGCGGCACTCAGCTGTCGGTAATCGCATAATACATTACGATAAAGTCAAAATACAACATCACTGAAGCTGGGTTTACGGCTGTTGTACAAGCTGCAAAAAGACATATGCCGTCCGATAATCTAATATGTGAAAATCACTATGAAATTAAAAACTTATGTCGGCTTTTGGTTTACCTTATCAGAAAATAGATACATGTTTAAAAGTCTGCATGTTGTTTTGAAAAGAAGACGCAAACCTTAGAAATTGCAAAATTTGTAATCAGGAAAGATACAAACCAAGAAAAAAGAGGGGGAAGGAAGTTCCGTACAAGCGTATGCATTACTTACCCATCACTTCAAGGCTTCAAAGATTATATGCATCTTCTGTAACTGCATCTAATATGAGATGACATAGTGTGAGAATGGAGAAAGAGGGTACGTTGACACATCCGACCGATGGAGAAGCATGGAAGCATTAGGATAAAACGTATCCAAATTTTGCAGCGGAGAGTTGAAATGTTAGATTAGGGTTATGTAGGGATAGTTTTTCGCCATTTTCCCAATTTGGTTTTAAATATTCATCATGTCGCATTATCGTCACACCGTATAATTTCCCTCCATGAATGTGTATGAAAATGCAATATATATTTCTTACTGTTGTCGTTCCCTGGCCTCGACGATCCGACACAAGGAATCGATGTATATTTACAACCATTGATTGAGACGTTAAAAATACTATGGAACAAAGGAGTAGAAACATACGATGTGTTCAAGAAGAAATTTTTTCATATGTTTGCTTCTTTGTTGTGGACTATAAGTTCTCGTAATGTAACGTACTATTATTTTTGTTAATAAATGGTTGAATCACAATTTAAAAAGGGTCAAAAGAACATATTTTCAAATGTATACATTATACATAATTAATGGTTAGAACTTCATTAACGTGTAAATTATTGTAGCTTTGATTTTATTGCATTAAATAACAGGAAGAAATTCAATGCGGCAAAATGGTAATGGACAGAGTTTTGAAATAGAGTGACTTTGCCATAAAGGCCTAAGGTGCTTCTAACGACATACTTAAATTTATTTATTAGCGACTAATGTAAAATGTGGATTCATTTTTGAAAATACTCGAGTAACATATGATTTTTGAATGAAAATATATAAACTGAACGAGTACTTGTATATTTGTTTTGAAATAAAATAATACGAGGATAAAATTATTTTGCATCGACATAAATTATTTTATTGTTAATTTTTTCTTCATTTTAGGACTAGTGTCTTGAAAGTATAAATGAACATATAAATATGAAGTACAAATACTTTACTAGAGTAGATTACATATTGCTGCAATAATTTGTAAATAAAGGCCTTTAGTGTTTCAAGTATCAAAATGGCGGTTTATGCTACGGAACTACATCAATTAATGTTTTTTCCCATCATCTAATATGCGTAAATTCTAATTTCAAAAGATGGGTGATTTTTTAAAATACAAAATAATGTTTTGTAATAGATGATATTTATCCAATACATTGTCATCCTCATTCAGTCTACAATTCTATGTTTTAGTCGCATGACCCTCCTTAACCAATTTACATACTATTTTTTGAAATTAATCATTTCCTTTCGAAATAGTTATCCCTTTGCTAGGTGACACAACTGTTCGTATCTATAAATTAGCCAACTTCCCTCTCATTTGAGAGATAGAAAACAGAGTAATTGTAACAACCCGCATATTTTATGATTTTATATTTAAATATTTTATTTAAATATAGCATCGTTAGTCGGATTAAAGTCCAAAATGCTACTTTTTCCAAACAGTCGAATCATGACCCGAGACTACTTCCATTGAGTTCAAAATAGCGTTTTGATCTTTTTGAGTATAAACATTGATATGTTTGGAGTTGAGTAGAATTTTGATGTTTTCATTTAGGGCTTTGGGTTTGGGTTTCAGCCCGTTAACCCAACTCCACTCCACTCCTCTTCATTCCTTCATAATGTTTCCTAACACTCAAGAATTAGTAAAAATGGGGGAAAAGATTGGAAACTAAAATTCCTAAGCCCTAGATTCTTAGGAAATTCCAATTCAAGCTCTAGAAATCCAAGAGAAGCTTAGGTAAGCATCTTCTTCATCTTCTCCATCTCAATCCCTTTTCAATTTTCAGAAATTTCTATAACCTAATTTAGGAAAAACTTCACCTTTGGTAATAGATTGAAGGTTCTAGAGGTGTAGTGAAGGGGAATTGATCTTACCTTGTTTAAAAAGCTTCTCCTTCATTGTTTTGGGTTTAAAGGTGAGGTTTTGAACTCACATCTATGTCTATATCTTTGATAGTTGTTAGGTAGTTAATCCTATAGATATTCCTTGTCCAATTGCTTTGGATTGAATTGGTTTTATGAATATTCCAATTTTTGGTGTTTTGAAGTCAAATCTTCAAAAATCATAGGTTTAATGTTTGAACATGTTTTTAGGGAGTGTAGAAGAGCCTATAAGGCTGGATTGTCGCGTGGCATAAATCTCTAGTCGTCGTTGTTCGTTTGATCGCTCCCGGTTAGGATTTTGCCCTTCTTGGGAATAGGCTGAGAATACTGGAAATACCAGTTCCGTCGATTGAACCAGGAGGTCAGTCGACTGAAGCAGAACCCAGGAAATTTCCTAAGACAGCATTAGGCGACTGACCATCCTGGTTTAGTCGACTGAACCTAGGAACAGAAAGTTCCTGTACCAGTATCAGTCGACTGACCACACTGGTCCGGTCGACTGAACCTAGAACCAAAAATTTCCAAGCATTGTGTCAGCTGACCGACCATCCCGGTCCAGTCGACTGAATCTGCTCCTCTCAGCCAATCTTGTCTGTTGTGTGGATTTCCAATTTTTAATCGATTCTAGTAGATCCGGTTTGTTGTTATCACCTTTGTTGACTTTGATAACTTATTTTTCGGGATTTTTGAGAATATCCATTTAGATGGATTTTTATATTGATTTCTTTGGATTTAATTCACGTCTTCGAATGTGAATTTTTGATGATTGATCGTTTTTACAATCAATTTTGTGATTTGTCACTTTAAAATACAAAGGTTTCTATACTAGTAGTAAATATTCAAACTCTTTCACAAAGACGAATTCAACTCGATTTTTAATACAAAGCTCGTTTATAAAACAGTTTTCTAATCTATTAGTATACACAAACCTTTACCTCATTCATTCGGGAAATCCAATTAAACGACTTGGCAAAACAAGTGGTATGAAACGCTTGCGTTTACTTTGTCGGTTAATTCTTAGACTCGTTCTATCGAAACTCTTGCGACAATTTTCGAGTGGAATCTACAATTTGTTCGTAAATATTTAAGTTAAGCCAGTGGTTATGGGACATGAAGCTAAACTCATTTATTTACTAGCTTAGTGTAATTGACACTTCTGGTTGATCGATGATGATCATTTTGTGATTTAGACTAGCAATGTGCGATGTCTCTTTATTTGTGTGGGGGACTAAACGCCATTTGTGGAGTTTCGACTCAAAATTTGGTGGGGTAGCGACCCATGGTCTTCGGGCCGTTTGTGGAGCCTCGGCTAAAAAATTATTGGTTAGCGGCCATGGAATAGCGTTCCTTTGTGATGCACGTGTTGGTGAATTTTCATGCTCCCATTTGTGATAGGCCTCCCCCTTTGTGATTTCTGGATTTCTAATTGATGATTTCTAGAATTTGTGTTTCACCAATTTTACGATCGACATTGATATATGTGTCAATATTTCTGGTTTGGTGAATAAAATAAAGAATATGACATTCTTTTTTATTTCTGAGATTTGTTGAGATATCGTATGATTTTTGTTGTTGTTAAATGTATTCTTTTCATAGTATGGCATTATTATTATCATACGTTTGTGTCATATCTCTTATTATATCTCATTTTTATCTGATATTTATAGCTAGATTGATCCGTTTATTATTTTCTTATTAAATAATACTTGGGTCAGACCGAGATGTTACAGGTGCTTCTGCTTGAGTACTTATCTGGGACCATCATCTGACTTTTGCCTAACTACTTAGCTTGGTAGTTTTTGTTTGATACATTCGAGATAGAGACTCCTTGATGCATACATATTCTTTTATCTAGCACTTGTATCTACTCTTTTGTTTTGTAGTGGATCTTGTATGACCACTACTTTGATGTACACTTTTATATGATATATTGATATCTGTTTCCGCCTTTACGATATGAATTTCTATAACTGCTTTGTGTTATGCTTATTTCTATATTTGTTCCCGAAGACCATATAGCCACTGTGTAGTAGCCTTGAGTTTGTATCGATATGTCGGATTTCCTCTTGAAATGAAATGTATGTTATACCATCCGACAAATCGAGACTCACTCAAAGCAATTATACAGATGGTCGCTCCTCAACAGCCTTATTCTTCATGCTAGTTGACGGCATTACTCCGTAGTGTCCTTGGCTGGCGTGAGTATAGAGGTGGGGCGTTACATCTTGGTATCAAAGCCAAACTTCGAAACAATGTAGAATAATCTAGCAAAGATCATTGTCCTAAGTCCTTCTTAGGAGTCATGCCTTAGGATTTATCCAAGTCTTAGGACCCGTTCTATCCTATTTTCTTTTATGATGCCTTGTTTTATCAATCATGATTGTTTGATATTCATTTTGTGAATAACCTTTTTCTTCTTCTTTCTTTCTTTCTTAAAGAAGAGAAATGGTTAGACCAGGTCGTCCCAGCGCCGGTCAATCTGGTGCTACTCCTCAAGGAGTATTTATGTCTGCCCAACAGCTTTTAGATCTTGTAAAGAATGCTCAAGCTGCTGGCCTCATTCCAGAGCCTACTCACCCTAAATCTGCGTTTGCACGTTTGTGCAGTGATTATACAAATTTGGGTGGAAAGCCATTCAGGGGTTCCGAAAGCGTTATAAAAGTCCAAGCTTGGATTAGAACATGCGATCGCATCTTTTCTCGCATGAATCTTATTAATTTGCATCGTGTCCAAGTGGCTTCTAGTATGCTCCACGAAAGAGCGTTAGATTGGTATGCGCTTCTGATTTCTGAAATTATTGAAGTGGATCTTACTTAGGAGCAATTCCGGGAACGATTCGAATTAAAATTTATGCCAAAAGCTGAAAAAGTAACGTTAGCTCGGCGCTTTATTGACCTTCTTCAAGGTGAATCTTCTATGATGGATTACGTCGCATTTTTGAATCCCTCTCTAAATATGGGGTCGAGTACATTAATACCCCGTCGAAGAAAAATCAGAGGTTTTTCTATGGCTTGAATAAGAATCTCAAAAGGCCATTACTTCTAAAATTAGATGTTTCTTTCGACCAGCTTGTTGATATCGCTCTTCAACTTGAAGAGGTCGATAAAGAAAGTGATGTTGAAGTTGTGGGTGCCAAACAGAACTTCAACAACAACAAGAAGAGGCCTATTAAGTTTAACCCTAATTCCTACTAGAAAGGGAAACAAGCAACTTCGGTAGCAAAGACTCCTACCTCTAGTCGTGGGCAATGCTACAATTGTTGTTCTAAGGACCATTATGCAAATAAGTGTCCAAAGCCCCTTACTTGTCGCTATTGCAAAAGTTCGGGTCATTATATATCTGCATGTTCCAAACTTCAAAGCAAAAACGAGGTAAAGCTAAATGTTGTGCAAGCCCCTAGTAACACTTCTCGTGGTCAAGGTATTTCTCATTCTATCCTTGATGGCATTATTATGTTTCGTGATCTTCCTATTCGAGTTCTTTTTGATACGGGTGCATCTCATTCTTTTATATCAAAAGAACTTGTTGATACTTTTTCTTTAAATGTTATGGGCTGGATGACTTTTTTGAGAATTGCAAATCCAGTTGGTGGATCCGCAACCCTCAGTTTACTTTTTAGTGATGTCAAGATTATTTTATGTGATTATTCTTTCTGAGCTGATTTGCATGTTATGCACTACTTAGGCTTCAGAATGATTTTGGGATGGATTGGTTTAACCGTTATTAAGCCCACATCCTATGTCCTGAGAGGACTATTCATCTTCGACATCCTCAATCTGTTAAGCCGATTTCTATTGTTCTTAAAGATTCAGATTCCAAATCGATGGCATCCTTATATTCTCTAAACCCTCATGATGACGATAATGACGACGACGAAGATGTCATTTCCCTCATTCACGTTGTTCGTGAATTTCCCGACATATTTGAGTCTGTCTTAGGATTACATCCTAAGTGAGAAATCGAGTTCAGAATTAATCTAATCCCTGGAGATCTACCTATCACTCGCCCTCCTTATCATATGTACAATAAGGAAAAAGAGGAGATGCGTAAACAATTATCCGAAGTGGAAGTAAAACAGTTTATTCGCTCTAGTTCCTCTCCTTGGGGATCTTCGGCTATTTTTGTGAAGAAATCTGATGGTACACTTAGGCTTTACGTTGACTACCGCAAGCTTAATGATCTCACCATCAAGAATAAATATCCTATACCTCGGATTGATGATTTATTCAATCAACTTAGTGGTGCTAGAGTCTTTTCACAGTTAGACTTAGCAATCGGCTTTCATCAGCTTCGTATTGCAGAGGATAGCATTCCTTTGACATCATTCCGTACTCGTTATTGATCTTATAAATGGCTTGTTATGCAATTTGGTTTAAAGAATGCTTTAGCTTATTTCGTTGACCTCATGAATCGAGTTTACAAAGACTTCCTCAATCGATTTGTTCTCATCTTTATAGATGATATTCTTGTTTATTCCAAAACCGAGGAAGAGCATGAAAAGCATTTTCGGATTCTGTTGGAAATCCTTAGGAGAAATCAATTGAAAGAAAAAATTTCTAAGTGCTGCTTTTGAAAATCTCGTGTGAAATTTCTCGGTCATATTATTTCCAAATCCAGAATTTCCATGGATCCTTCAAAGATCGAAGCGATTCGAAATTGAAAGAGACCGGAGAGTGTAACGGAAATCCGTAGTTTCCTTGGATTGGCGGGCTATTACCGTCGTTTCATAAAAGACTTTCCTAAAATTTCTGTGCCTCTTACTAGTTTGACAAAGAAGGAAGTTAAGTACATTTGGTCAGACAAATGTGAAGCTTCTTTTCAAAGATTAAAAGAACTCATTTTCGATGATCCTATTCTTGTGATTCCTGAAGGGAACCAAGACTTTATTGTTTATACCGATGCTAGTCGTGTTGGTTTGGGAGCCATTCTCATGCAAATGGAACGTGTTATTGCTTATGCTTCTAGGCAATTAAAGCCTGCCGAGACTAGATATGCCACTCATGATTTAGAGCTCACGGCTATTGTTTTCTCCCTTAGAATTTGGCGCCATTTTCTTTTGGGAGAGAAATTTGTTCTCTATACCGATCATAAATCTTTGAAGTATTTATTTTCTCAAAAGGAACTTAATTTGCTTCAACAACGTTGGCTCGAATTCCTTGCATCTTATGATCTTGATATTCTTTATACTCCCGGAAAGGGAAATCGTGTTGCCGATGCCCTTAGTCGTAAGCAACAAGCGGTTGTTTCTATGATGGTATCCGAATGGAATGATCTTGAGACTTTATCCACTTGTGAGACTCGAGATCGTGAATCCTATTTATGATCATATCTTGTTCTATGTAGCCTTGAGGCTCATCCTTCTCTTTTAGACCGCATTCTTGAAGCTCAAAAGCATGATCCAGAATTGGTTCTTCTTAGCCAAAGTTGTCGGGATAGTAATATTGATGGTTTGAAAGACTTTGAAATCGATGCTCGTGGTGGCATTCGAAAATTTGGTAGACTTAACGTGCCAAATATTAGTGATCTTCGTAAAGACATTGCAGAAGATTCTCATCGTTCTAAATTTACCATTCATCCCGTTAGTAGTAAAATGTACGCAGATATGAAGCGACTTTATTATTGGGATGCAATGAAATTTGATATTGCTAGCTTCATTAAGCGTTGCATGACTTGCCAACTCATAAAGGCCGAACAACAAAGGCCCGGTGGGTTATTGCAACCTTTGGACATTCCAATTTGGAAGTGGGATCAAATCTCCATGGTCTTTATTGATGGCCATCCTCGTTCTCGTTCGGGTCATGACAGTTTATTCGTGATTGTCGACAGGCTTACAAAATCCGTCCATTTTATTCCTGTTCGGTCTAATCGGACCGTACCTCTTTTGGCCAAACTCTATATTAAAGAAATTGTTAAATTGTATGGAGTTATTACTTCTATTTTTAGCGATCGTGATCCATTATTTACTAGTGGATTTTGGAAGAGTCTTTAAAAAGCTTTGGGAACGAAGCTTAATTTTATCACCACTTATCATCCTCAGTCCGATGGACAAACCGAGTGTGTGAATCAAACTCTTGAAGATCTTCTTCGTGCATGTGTTCTTGATTTTGGTGGAAGTTGGAAAGATCATATTTCTCTTGTTGAGTTTTCCTATAATAATAGCTTCCAATCTAGTATTGGTATGTCATCTTTTGAGGCACTCTATAGAAGGCCATGCCGATCTCGTTCTTGTTGGCTTGAGGCCGTTGAGAAGCTGGTTTTAGGTCCAGATTTTATTTGTGATCCATAGAAAAGATTGACATTATTTGTCATAGGATGAAAGAAGCTCAAAGTAGACAAAAATCCTATGCCGATAACCGAAGAAGGAAATCAGAATTTTCTTTGGGAGATATTGTGTTTATTCGTGTTTTACCTATGAAGGGTGTTGTGCGTTTCAGTCGATCGGAAAAATTAGCATCTCAATATATTGGTCCATTTCCCATCACCGAACGTATTGGTTCCGTGGCTTATCCCCTTTTATTACTGCTCAATTTTCTGCTATTTATAACGTGTTTCACATTTCTCAACTACGAAAGTGCCTTAGTGATTCCGATTCTATTCTTGAGCCCGGTGTTATCGAAGAAATTGAAGTTTCGCCTAATTTGACTTATGTGCAACATCCTTATCGTATCATTGCTACAGAGGTTAAATGCCTTCGAAATAAAGATGTTTCGCTTGTGAAAGTTCAATGGTCCTCAAATCCTAAGGATTGATCTTGGGAATCTAGAGAATTCATCGAGCGAATGCATCCGGACTTACTCTCTCATGCTCCTTAAAGGTGAACTTCTTGTTTCAAATTTTCTTTTGTGTTGATATGCTTTTATGGTTGTTACTCATTATTTTCTTCTTAAAGTATTACGAGGACGTAATTTCTTTAAGGAGGAGAGTCTGTAACAATCCGCATATTTTACGATTTGTATATTTAAATATTTTATTTAAATATAACATCGTTAGTCGGATTAAAGTCCGAAATGGTACTTTTTGCAAACAGTCGAATTGGGACTCGAGACTACTTCCATTAAGTTTAAAATGGCGTTTGTGACCTTTTTGAGTATAAACATCGATATGTTTGGAGTTGAGTAGAATTTTGATGTTTTCATTTAGGGCTTTGGGTTTGGGTTTCAGCCCATTAACCCAACATATTAACCCAACTCCACTCCACTCCTCTTCACTCCTTCATAATCTTTCCTGACACTCAAGGATTAGCAAAAATGGGGGAAAAGATTGGAAACTAAAATTCCTAAGCCCTGGATTCTTAGGAAATTCCAATTCGAGTTCTAGAAATCCAAGAGAAGCTTAGGTAAGCATCCTCTTCATCTTCTCCATCTCAATCCCTCTTCAATTTTTAGAAATTCCTATAACCTAACTTAGGAAAAACTTCACCTTTGTTAATAGATTGAAGATTCTAGAGGTGTAGTGAATGGGAATTGATCTTACCTTGTTTAAAGAGCTTCTCCTTTATTGTTTTTGGGTTTAAAAGTGAGCTTTTGAACTCATATCTATCTCTATATCTTTGGTAGTTATTAGGTAGTGATTCCTAACATCTATTCCTGTCCATTTTCTTTGAATTGACTTGGTTTTATAAATATTCCAATTTTTGGTGTTTTGAAGTCAAATCTTTAAAATCCTAGCTTTAATATTTGAACAAGTTTTTGTGGTGTGTCGAAGAGCCTATAATGCTGGGTTGTCGCGTGGCATAAATCTCTAGTCGTCGTTGCTCGTCCACTCGCTCTCGGTTAGGATTTTGCCCATCTTGGGAATAGGTTTAGAATACTGGAAATACCAGTTCAGTCGATTGAACCAGGAGGTCCGTCCACTGAACCAGAACCCAGGAAATTTCCTGAGCCAGTATCAGTCGACTGACCACCCTGGTTCAGTCGACTGAACCTGTGAACAGAAAGTTCCTGTGCCAGTATCAGTCACTGACCACTCTGGTCCAGTCGACTGAACCTGAAACTGAAAGTTTCCACGCATTTTGTCAGTCGACTGACCATCCTGGTCCAGTCGACTAAATTTGCTCCTCTCAGTCAATCTTGCATGTTGTGTGGATTTCCAATTTTTAATCGATTCTAGTAGATCCGATTTGTTGTTATCACCTTTGTTGACTTTGATAACTTCTTTTTCGGGATTTTTGGGAATATCTATTTTGATGAATTTTTTTATCGATTTCTTTTGATTTAATTCACGTCTTCGAATGTGAATTTTTGATGATTGATCGTTTTTACAATCAATTTTGTGATTTGTCACTTTAAAATACAAAAGTTTCTATACTAGTAGTAAATATTCAAACTCTTTCACAAAGATGATTTCAACTCAATTTTTAATGCAAAGCTCGTTTATAAAACCGTTTTCTAATCTATTAGTATATACAAACCTTTACCTCATTCGTTCGAGAAATCCAATTAAACGACTTGGCAAAACAAGTGGTTTGAAACACTTGCGTTTACTTTGTCGGTTAATTCTTAGACTCATTCGATTGAAACTCTTGTGACAATTTTCGAGTGGGAATCTACAATTTGTTCGTAAATATTTAAGTTAAGTCAGTAGTTATGGAACATGAAGCTAAACTCATTTATTTACTAGCTTAGTGTAATTGACACTTCTTATTGATCGATGATGATCATTTTGTGATTTAGACTAACAATGTGGGATGTCTCTTTGTTTATGTGGGGGACTAAGCCCCATTTGTGGTGTTCCAACTCAAAATTTGGTGGGGTAGCGATCCATGGTCTTCGGGCCGTTTGTGGAGCCTCGACTCAAAAATTGATGGTTAGCGACCATGGAATAGCGTTCCGTTTGTGATGCACATGTTGGTGAATTTTCATGCTCCTGTTTGTGATAGGCCTCCCCCTTTGTGATTTCTGAATTTCTAATTGATGATTTCTAGAATTTGTGTTTCACCAATTTTGCGATTGGCATTGATATATGTGTCAATATTTCTGGTTTGGTGAATAAAATAAATAATATGACATTCTTTTTTATTTCTGATATTTTTTGAGATATCGTATGATTTTTGTTGTTGTTAAATGTATACTTTTCACAGTATGGCATTATTGTTATCATACGTTTTTGTCATAACTCTTATTATATCTCATTTCTATCTGATATTTATAGCTAGACTGATCCGTTTATTATTATTTTATTAAATAATAATCGGGTCAGACCGAGATGTTACAGATGCTTCTGCTTGACTCCTTATCTGGGACCATCATCTGACTTTTGCCTAACTACTTAGCTTAGTAGTTTTTGTTTTATACATTCGAGATAGAGACTCCTTGATGTATACATATTCTGTTATCTAGCACTTGTATCTATTCTTTTATGATGTAGTGGATCTTGTATGACCACTACTTTGATGTACACTTTTATGTGATATATTCATATCTGTTTCCGCCTTTGCGATATGAATATCTATGACTAATTTGTGTTATGCTTATTTCTATGTTTGTTTCCGAAGACCACATAGCCACTGTGTAGTAGCCTTGAGTTTGTATCGATATGTCAGATTTCCTCTTGAAATGAAATGTATGTTATACCATCCGACATATCGGGACTTGCTCAAAGCAATTATACAGATGGTCGCTCCTCAACAGCCTTATTCTTCATGCTAGTTGACGACATTACTCCGTACTATCCTTGGCTAGCGTGAGTATAGAGGTTGGGTGTCACAGTAATTTCAAATTTATTTCTCTCATCGTTCCCTACAGTTACTTTACTTATGCTAAAATTTTCCAAAGTTATAGTATTTCAAAATATAAATCAACAATCTTGTCACTATAGTTATTTAGTGTTACCACAATCTAAGATGTTATCGACATGCACATACACTTACGTAAACATGCATAAACTAAATTAAATAACATTACCACACTGCTAATCATTCACATACCTGCACATTCACTTACAGAGATCACACAGCTAAATTAAATATTTATTACATGCCAACAGTCAGAGACGGGGTAGGCAGGCTAGAGCTTAGATCGATCTAGCAGAGATTGAAGATTTGCGGGCTAGAGTGGCGCAGTTGGAGGAGCAGAACCGTCGGTAGGCCAAAGAGACCACACAGTTGCTAGACCAGCGTATCGCCGAGTAGATGCAGCAGTATGGGGACTTCTTCCCTTCCTCTTCTGGCTCTGGTTCTGGAGGAGATTGATTAATTGCTTTGGTCGGTATGTTTTTTTCTTCTGTTTTGTATGATTTGGTAGATGGTGGACGTAGTTGTTGATTTATGTACTATGTTATGATACACTTAGCTGTTTTGTTGTAAAATTATGTGTTTTGACTTAATTTTATGTATTTTTTTGTTTGGTGAATCGTGTATAGTTTGGTTTTTGATATTTGGTTGGAATATTATATATTGGATTCTGCAGTATTGGTGGAATAGTATTTGTATGGAAAATGTGGATGGAATGCTATATTGCAGCAGAAATAAAAAAAAATTGCAGCAGATTTCCGACGGCTTCCGACAGCTTTCGGGTTATATTTTTCTAACGGCTTCCGACTGCTTTCAGATTAATTTTTCCAACGATTTATGACTGCTTCCGAAAAGTGTCGGAATCCGTCGAAAGCCGTCGAAAATACAAACGGCGAGATGTGTCGGAAGCTGTCGGAAACAATGCACCCCTTTCTTATTTTTCTACGGCATTTTCTGACGGCTTCCGACGGCCTCCGACGGCCGCCAACGGTTTACGACCGTCGACGGTTTACGACCGTCGACGGTTTACGACCGTCGACGGTTTACGACCGTCGAAAGATGCCTTTTTCTTTGTAGTGACAAATTTTCCACCACAGCAGACTACATCAGATAGAGTGAAGTCCAAGCGCAGTAACATACAACAACAAAAGTTACAACCATGGAAAGAACGGCATAGGCATATAATTTGGTTGACGCAAAGCCAGATAGTTATGGGAGTGTTGTGTTCAGATTTTACATGAAAATTTGTCCGACTCTGCTTTCAATGTCAGAAATAAAAATGAATCTATCAGAATAGTACGTTGGTTGTGTTTTCGTTGCCTTTTAGTGGGAAGTAATTCCTAGGGGAGTACATTTTTTCTTTGGGATATTTGGAGTAGATGCTGGTAAAAAATGCATTGTAGTTGACTTGGTCCATTAATTAATATACAATGAGTGGCTGTTAGTGATGTCTTGTGTATTTTGATCAAACCGAACATTAGTAAGATTTGTTTGACCAAAATCAAATGCTCTGAAATTCAAATAATACTTCCATGTTTCCTCCTATCCTACAATATCTCCGCATAAACAAATGTTGCATCCCCAATATTCTCGGTTCTATTATCTCCAAATATTTTTCATTTGCGCTTCCACAAATTACTTTATTCCAGTTTCTCTCCTCTTCGATCCAAACCCTAGAATATGAAACACCTAATTTTTAGTTGAATCAACAATATCGTGCGCTATTCTAGAGCTAAACTTAATCTCAACAAAGGACAAATCCGTATATGCATGGTAGTAGGAATTTTGATTGGAATGCAACTTCCAGCTTCAATGTGGACGTGTGTATGTTTTAGATTGAGATTTGATATTTATTTTGTTTGATGTGTATTGGAGAAGGAGTTAATATGGGGTAACAGATTATAAATAAAATTTGTTCGATATTTGTATCAATGATTCGAGAAAGATGAAGATTATAACTGCTGTACTTCTGACTTCAAGGATCTACTATGTAGATTCTTTTAGACAATAGTTCAACCCAACAGGTACAAACGGCTTATTGAATTATTGACTTTAGGATTCAACGAAGCCTTGAAATAACATAATCGGATTTAAAACTTGTACGATTTTGATTCGACCAAAAACACTCAAATTTGATTTCTGATAATACAATGAGTAGAGAACATGATGAAGAAGAAGAAAACTAATTTGCAATGTTTCTGCGTTTGCAACACCTTTCAGGCCTCGCAAACTATGGTGAAAGGCAATGTTCTGCAAGACTCTCTTAACGTCGCAGATCTGGAGGAAGAAGAATGAGATAGAAAGAAAAGAGATTATTCTTTTGTGATGGTTCCTGGGTGTCACTATTTATAGCAGTGAGGAAGTGTGCCCATTCGTCAAGTGTCGCATCCTATTCAACAGCCCAAAACCGTTGTAAACGGTCGCACCTTTTCACAACGGTTTAAAACTATTACTAAACGGTCGCGTTTCTTCATTCAAATAACCCATCAAAAAATATCCGTTCAAACTCAAATTCTGGATCCGACCTGTTAACAAAAATTAATTCGTCATTTTAGACCCAAACCCGGTCCGGTCGGTCGGACGGTGGCGGCGGCGCACGCGTGTGGTGGTGATACATAACTTCCATCCTCACATCAAAGCAAAGCTTTGGGTGCCTGGCCCAACCTTACGTAGAGAAATGCATACATAAATCAATATATTCTCTTAATTTTCTAGATGTGGGACTATTCATCCCCTCTTCTTTCTTCTTCTTCCACTTCTTCCTTCTTCAAAAACAAACCCAAACCCAAAACTATTTTGAATATTTCCAACAATTTCCCCACATTTTCAAAATAAGTAAAATAAATAAAATAGATGACTGCATCACTAGAGTGACTACCTACATACCCAAGTGGGGTTAAGCCAATGTAGTTCCAAGATCAAGTTTTGCATCATCATGGAAACCAATACATAAATGATAGGTATCTTTTGGATTTGAACCTTTACTTAGTGTAAACCATTCAAAGTTCTATCGAGGTCTATGGTGAATATATCTTGAATCAAGTACCCCTAGTGATAGTACCGAAACAGTCACACATACCGATTTCCATACATAGAGTGTTCTGTATGCTCAGCACATTAATGGCCATGTGCTTAAATCCTGAGTTCATGAGTCTACTTTAGAAAGCAGTCTTACTTTCTTAGGAAACGACCTGATTTCCATACTCATATAGGTGAGTGTCTTAAGGTGTTTCTGTGGTACACCTTTTAAAGGTAAATAGACTTATTAAGGATATATTATCCATCCTTTGTTCTTGTAGAATCCAACCGTAAATTTTATGGGATTATTGATTTAGTGTTCCTTAATCATTCTCTTAATTTGTTGGTACCCATTGAACTTTATCTTATCCTTTTCAAAACATTATGGGTTTCTGTTAAGGATGATCAACCTTCATTCATAGACCTTAGTCCCATTTCCTTTGATTTTATAGAAACCATTGCGTGACTCTTTATGAGTGGATCAACCAAGTTTTTCGTTGTTTCTATATAATCAACAGTTGTTACTCCACTTTGAGTAACTGTCTTATCATTTGATGTCTTAGACTCACATGTCTAGACTTCCCATTATATGTCTTATTAGAGACATTGTATATTATAGCCTGATTATCATAGTTAATCGAGACTACTAGGGATGGCATCTTCCATAATGGGATTTATATTAATAAATTCCTAAGCCATTCCGCTTTCTTAATAGCATCTGCTAATGCAATCAACTATGAAAACATTGTTGAGTCAGATATACAGGTCTGTTTCTTGGAAACCCAAGACACAGCAGCACCTCCTAATGTAAAGATCCATCCAGTCGTAGACTTGGATTTTGATTCAACATTGTTTCAGGTTGCATCACTATATCCTTCTATTACAGCAGGATATCCTTTATAAGATAAACCATAGGTAACGATTCCTTTCAAATAAGCTAAAACTCTAGAAATAGCTTTCCAATGTTCGTAACCTGGATTACTCGTAAATCGACATAATATGCTTATAGCATGTGCTATGTCTGGTCGACTGCAATGCATAACATACATAAGACTTCCAATAATACTGGAATAGTCAAGTTAAGAAATGGTAAGTCCAGTATTCTTTTCTAATTTAATAATAGGATCTAAAGGAGTAGGTGATGCTTTGTCATTATAATGACCATGCTTTCGGAGGAACTTCTCAATGTAATGAGATTGTGTTAACAACAACTCGCCTTCTTTCCTAATAATTTTAATTCTCATAATTACATCAGCTTCTCCTAGATCTTTCATATCGAATTTAGAAGACAGAAACTTCTTAGTTTCATTCACACAGGATATACTGGAACCAAATATTAGCATGTCATCAACTTATAAACATATTATAATATAATCGTTGTTATCCGATTTGCTATAAATACATTTATCAGCATCATTAACAATAAATCCATATGACAATACTATTTTATCAAACTTCTCATGTCATTGCATAGGAGCTTGCTTCAGGCCATAAAGAGACTTTACTAATTTGAAAACTTTCTTTTCTTGATCTGGGGTTTTGAAACCTTCAGGTTGTTCCATATATATCTCTTCTTCTAAATCCCCATTTAGAAACACGGTCTTTACATCCATTTGATGTATGACCAATTTATGAATTGATGCAAGTGCTATTAAACAACATATAAAAGATATGCGAGCAACTAGAGCATATGTGTCAAAATAATCTATTCCATGTCTTTGCTTATATCTCTTAGCAACTAATCTGGCTTTAAACTTATCAATGGATCCATTTGTACTCAATTTTTTCTTAAATATCCACTTACATCCTATAGGTTTAGCACCAGGAGGTAAATCAGTTAAAGCCCAAGTTTGGTTTAACAATATGGAATTCGTTTCATCATTAATAGCTTCTTTCCATAATATTGAATCTTTGGAACTCATAGCCTCAGAATAAGTTTTGGGGTCATCGTCGACTTTCATGACATATCTAGTCACGTTAAGGACTTCATCCTTACTGCCTTCTATAAGATATGTAATGAAGTCAGGACCATAATCCTTCTCTATTCTTTCTCTTTTACTTCTCCTTTGTTCAGTACTATTATTTGAAAATGTTACTTCCTTGCTGAGCAGGAGCATAGTCATTGTCATTGATATCATCAATCGTATTAGGTTCTGGGCTAAATGATCTCAATGGAATCTCAACGGAATCTCAACAGTTTGATTTTCAAAACATTCTACATCTATAGATTCTAAAATTTATAATGTGTCAAGAATTAGGAATTTATAAGTAATACTTTTAAGTGAATATCCTATGAAAACACATTTAAATGCCCTATTTCCTACTTTGGTCGTTTAGGGTCTGGTTTTTCTAACATATGCTAAACAACCAAAACTTTAAGTCTTGCAAGATTAGGTTTCCTGTTAAACCATAATTCATAAGGGAAAACATTATTCTTTTTAAATGGTACTCTATTTAAGATATAACATGAAGATAACATAGCATCACCTCGTAGGTTATAAGGTAAGTTTGAACTTATGAGCATGGCATTAACCATTTCTACTGAAGTTATATTTTTTTCTTTCAGCAACACTGTTTTGTTGTGGTGTATATGGGGCAGTGCATTGGTGTACTAAACCGTGTTGTTTACAAAATAAGGTGAATTCATTTGAGAAATATTCACCACCTCGATCTAAATGTAATACTTTTATTTTAACTCCTAATTGTGTTTCGACCTCTACTTTGTAAATTTTACATTTACCAAAGGCTTCATCTTTAGTTTTAATTAGATACGCATATGCATATCTAGTATAATCATCAATAAATATTATATAGTATTGGTTACCACCATAGGTGATATGATTTTTTTAAGTCACCCACATCACTATATACTAAATCAAGTAAGCTAGTTTTCCTTTCTACAGATTTAAAGAATTTTCGGTGTATTTTGGCTTGAACATTCACATTTAGAGATAGTATCGAAATCAAAATCAGAAATTAATCCTAGTTTATGCATATTTTTAAGGGAATTATAATGAACATATCCTAGTCTACCATGCCATAAACTAACAGAATCAACAATATAAATAGAAGATTTCTTTATTAGATTCAACTTCACCATATCGTTACAAGAGTATCCTTGTCTAATGAATTTACTGTTCTTGGACAGCACTAACTTATCAGACTTATACACCATCTTGAATCCTCCTTTGTTAAGAAGGTATCCAGAGACCAAATTCTTACACATATCAGGTACATAAAATACATTAACTAATGTAAGAACTTTTCCAGAAGTAAATGTAAGTTCTATAGTGTCTTTTCCCAAAACTTTGCTTGGAACCTTATTTGCTCCAGTAACCTTGTCGGCTTCTCCATTATTTTCTTCGAATTTCTTAAACAGATTATGGTCTTTGCAAATGTGAATGTTGCTCTAGTATCAAATCATCAATTATTATCAGTTTCGATAACAGAGTTTGCCTCTTACACTACAACCACAAGCGAGTCTTCGACCACATTCATCTTTTGTTGTTTCTTCTATTGATGGCAGTCTCGGCATAGCGGCCGGGCTTGTTACAGTAGTAACAAGGACCATTCTTTTTGTTGTTGGAATTTTTCTTCATAAATCGTGTCTTATTCTTAGGCTTCATCTTGTCAGTAATTTGAACATTATTTACGTTAGAATGAGACTCGGTTTGCGGATTATCATCTAGGCCGTGTTTATGAGAGTCCTCTTCAATACAAAGATGACGCCGTAAACCGTCTAAATTATAATCTGTTTCTGCATGCTTTAATTTTTTCTTATAATCATTCCAAGAATTAGGAAGTCTTGAAACTATAACTCCAACAACAAAAGATTCAGGAAGATTTATTCTAGCATCCTTAAGTTGATTCACTAATAGTAGAATTTCGCTTACTTGTTCAACTATGGACTTATTGACATCCATTTTGAAATCTATAAAATTGTAAATAAGAAATTTTTTGTTACTTGCCTCGGATATGCGATATTTTCTTTCTGGTGCATCCCATAGTGCCTTTGTAGTTTCCAAAGTCCTATATGCGTTGTAGATATGAGTAGACAATGCATTCAGAATGTTCCCTCTGCATAGAAAATCATCCACTTTGCGCTTTGCACGTTTTGCTTTCAATTCTTCTGTATCTTTATCGGTTTCCTCTGTTAGGAAATCCAATATACAGTTTCAATGACAACAACTATACAATGGAAATCGAATATATATATATATATATATATACAGGTACTTGGTAGAACAACATCACTAGAAAGACAAGAACAAGGCTCAGAGGACACTACAAGAGACTACAAGTTGATAGATACAAATGAGCAAAAGAAAAGATGCACAAAACAGACATGCACAAGTATCAGACGTCTGTGTGCACAAGCCAGATGTTTGGAAAAGTCCTTTGGAACAACAAACAAGTGAAACCGGACGTCTGGTAATAGCACTCAGACGTTTGAAAATCTACTATGTACAAAAAACATATAGTATCATACGTTTGATACAAATACCAGACGTTTGAATTCAAACTTGAATTTCAGATATGAACTTCAACTGCCACGTACGAATGGACATCTTCGCTTCTATTCACTACAACTCTTCATCATCAACAGAAGCAACTATAGAGCACCCGTTAATGGATGCAACTACTCAAGATACCTATCTACAACTATGTATAGCATCAAGATCAAGATAACAGCGCTAAACCCAATTTACTTACTTATGCTTTCTAATTCATATTCTATACTATATTCTTGATCCCTGCACTCTCGCAGTCTATACTTGTATTTACTCTTCCATATACTCAGTTCTTCATAGACCATATTCTTTAGATATATACTGGAAGCAATTGTACTAATTAGTTAACATACATATTATACTCGAATACACACATGACAAGAACAACTTATTGTAACCAAGCCTATTCCTCCGGGTGAAGCGAGGGTTTTTGATAGTAGAATTCCAAAAGGGAGCTCAGGGACTAGACGTAGGACGGCAGGTTCGAACCATATAAAATCCTGGTGTGCTTATTCTATATTTACTTAAATTACTACTATTGTAGTTGCATCATATATTTTGTCATATATACTTGCATATACACTACACGTCCACCATGTAGAATTTCAATTGGTATCAGAGTAATGTTTGATAAAAGTATAGTAACACGTATTTGAATCACTTTAATATGGAAAGTATTTTTCAAGAAGGTCAATCCACAGCACGTCCCCCACTTTTTAATGGTTCTAATTATGCATATTAATCAACACGTATGAGAATTTTTATGGAAGCTAATGGATTAGAAATTTTGTCAGCCACTCAAAATAAATATGAAGCACCTGACATTGCAATGAACACATGTAATGATGCACAAAAAACCACAGCTTCCAATAATGCCAAAGCTATGAATGTTTTATTTTGTTCATTAGATAAGAATGAATTTTCACGTGTCATGTTATGTAACACTGCATATTATATTTGGCATACTTTACAAGTTACACACGAAGGCATAAACAAAGTTAAACAAACTAAAATTTCAGTTTTACAAAATCAAGTTTCATCATTTGAAATTTCAAAACCATCAGGTAATAGAAGTGTAATATTTAAAAATAGTTCTAAACAAAAAGGGAATAATATTAAGAAATATAGTTTTATTTATAAAAACACTAAAAGATCACCTAAGTCTAATACGAATACCAAAAATATAAAAATTTGGATTCCTAAGAAAAATATTAATTTTGATTAGATAAAAACATATTAACAATTTTTTAGATAATGTAGTCTATAATAAAAATTATGTTCATAAAGGTACCAAACCTTCTTGGGTATGGCTACCTGCACCTTCTAACATCTAGGACCCTAACAAAGTATATGGGCACCAATTAAATCATTTTTTATTTTGTAGGTCGAAAATAAAAAATAAGGAGAAATGCATACTTGATAGTGGATGCTCCAAGCATATCACCGGAAACTCAAAAATGTTATCAAATATAACATACATCGATGGTGGAAGGTAACTTTTGGAGATAACTCAAAAGGATACGTCGTTGGCATCGGAGAAGTCATTAACTCTGGTATTTCTAACTCTCCTATTATTACAAATGTTTTGTTAGTAGAAAATTTAAAACTCAATCTACTTAGCATTATTCAATTATGCGATAAAGGTTTTCAAATTAATTTCGAAAAAGATAGATGTAATATTTTCGACAATAACAAACAACTTATCTTTGAAGGTTTTAGAAACAAAAATATTTATGTCTTAAATATGAATATAAATCAAAATTCAAACTTATGCTTAACTGTCATACATGACGATCCATGGTTGTGGCATAAACGATTTTGTCATATTAATTTTAAACATATTAATAAATTAGCAAAATATGAGCTAGTTAGAGGTTTACCTAAAATAAATTATAAAGTAGAAAATTTATGTGACGATTGTCAAAACGGAAAACTAAAGAAAATCTTTATGAATCTAAAAATAATATTTCTACAAAACAACCATTAGAATAATTAAATTTAGATTTATTTGATCCAACTCAATTACGATTTATAAATCACAACAAATATGTTTTCGTAGTAGTTGATGATTTTTCAAGATATACTTGGACTTTCTTTTTAAAACATAAAAGTGACACATTTGGTATGTTTAAAATTTTTGCTAAAAGAATTAAAACTCAAATGGATTTGAAAATTAAGAACATTCGATGTGATCACGGTGGAGAATTCGAAACTAATCTTTTTACTAATTTTTGTAATAAAATGGGCATAAATCATAATATTTCTTTTCCCCGCACACCTCATCAAAATGGTGTAGTAGAAAGAAAAAATCGCACGTTACAAAAATGTATAAATAGTAGCGATTTACGAAAATATTTTTAAGCCGAAGCTATTGCTACGGCTTGGTATTTTTTGAATTGAGTAACCATATGACCTATGACTAAACATACTTGTTTTGAAATATTTTTTGAAAGAAAACCTAAAGTATCATATTTTAAAACTTTCGGATCAATTTTTTTTATACTAAATACAAAAGATAATTTGGGAAAATTCGACCCGAAGGCCGATGAAGGAATTTTTGTTGGATATTCCGATAGTAGTAAGGCGTATAGAATTTTTAATAAACGTACTAACACAATTGAAGAAAGTTTACATGTTTCATTTGATGAAAATTTCTTGACCATCATAATAATGACGATGAAGAAATTATTCCAATAACAAATACAACAAACTTATCTAATAATGAGACAAACACACAAAATAATACTTTAATGTCATCCTCCAGAATTCTAAAAGATCATCCAATAGATAATATCATTGGGGATCTTAACTCCAGAGTAACTAGAAATCAACTTAACCAAATAAGTCGTATAGCATTTGTGTCAAATTCTGAACCAAAAAATTATAAAGAAGCTTCAAACGATAATTTTTGGATAATAGCCATGCAAGAAGAATTAAATCAATTTGAACGTAATAATATTTGGGAACTAGTACCAAGACTAGAAAATCAATCAGTTATTGGAACAAAATGGGTACTTAAAAACAAAGCAGATGAAAATGGAAATATAGTTAGAAATAAAGCACATTTAGTAGCTCAAGGTTATAATCAAGAAGAAGGTATCGACTACGACGAAACTTTTGCTCCAGTAGAAAGACTCGAGGTCATACGTACATTACTTGCTTTTGCAAGTCATCAGAATTTTAAATTATTTCAAATGGATGTCAAAAGTGCTTTTTTAAATGGTTTTATTAAAGAAAACATATATGTTGAACAACCTTATCTCGATCATGTTTTTAAATTACACAAAGCCTTATATGGTTTAAAGCAATCCCCTCGTGCCTAGTACGAATGTTTTAAGAATCATTTAATTACATCTGGTTTTCAAATAGGTAAAATAGATACGACTTTATTTATTAAACGAGAAAATAAGACATCTTAGTTGTACAAATTTATGTAGACGATATTATTTTTGGATCAACTAACGAAAATTTTTGTACTCAAGTTTCAAATATTATGAAAAACGGATTTGAAATGTCTCACATGGGTGAATTGAATTTCTTTTTAGGTTTACGAATAAAAAAACTTGAAAATGGCATTTTTATTCATCAAGAAAATTATTTTAACGATCTATTACGTCATTTTGAAATGGATAAAACTTCAAGCAAACCAACACCAATGAGTACTAATGTTCACTTGCAAAAGATTATAACAGAAATTTTTTTGTAAAAATTATATCGTAGTATGATTGGATCCTTACTTTATTTGACGGCTAGTCGACCCGACATTATGATGAGCATATGTCTTTGTGCTCGATTTCACGAAAAACCAAAAGAGTCTCACCAAAGAGTTGTTAAACGTATCTTACGTTATTTATCTAGTACTAGACATTACGGTTTGTTTTATCCTAAGGGATCATCATTTGAACTTGTTTCATATAGTGACGCGGATTTCGGTGGATCTAAAACAGATCGTAAGAGTACTAGCGGAACGTATCACTTTATCGAACAATCATTAGTTTCATGGTTTAGCAAAAAATTTATGTCTCCTTATCCACCTGCGAAGCCGAATATATTTCAGCGGCTTTAGCATGTGCACAAGTGATATATATGCAACAAATGCTTAAGGATTTCAGCAAAGTTATCGATAAATCACCAATATATTATGATAATACAAGTGCAATAAATCTATCAAAAAATCCTGTAAACCACTCACGTACTAAACACATAGATATACGACATCATTTTTACGCGACATTGTAGAAAAAGGAATTATTACATTAGAATACGTAAGTACTGAGAATCAAATAGCAGATATTTTCACAAAACCACTAAACGAAAAAACGTTTGTTAAACTACGATGCGATTTAGGAATATGTTCCCTTAATGATCTTCTCAGCTAATACTACATTTAATTCATTCTATCTTTGGTTATAAAAAATTTATCCACAAATCAAAATTTTAACACTAACCAACAATTTTTAAGAAATTTGTTTCTGCAATTAACTATGTTTAACCTTTTAAAAAATACATAAATAGCCTCTCTTTTTATCAAACATAGATTTCATATTCCTTCTAAAAAATAAAAGAAAATAGAAACATGTCTTCCGATAATTTTTATCTCTCCTTATCAACACCAACATTGGATAGTTCAGCAGATACCCCTCATCAACTTCCTACTCCTACACCAGGTCAAAAGCCAAACTATAAGTGGTCCTCCTACCACACGGGATTCACTCCCCATAAAAAGAGGTCCAAACGATCTTTATTTGTCTCTCTTAACACCAAGAAGAAAAACGATGAGATACTTCATTACCAAAAGCAACAAATAGATTTACAACGAGAATTATACTTTGAACAAAAAGTCAGCGCATGACGACTAAGTTTTCTAGAGCAAGTAGTGACCAAAATTTTCAATTCACGAAAGAAGGATGTACATGAACCACTTTCGATTCCTTGCAGTTCTCCGGATCCTTCTACAACTTATTGTACACCTTGGGATCCTCCACCTAGGCAATTTTTTGGTTCCCCAAGAACCAACGAACATGGAAATATTTGGTCTCCACTCAAGCCATGGAAGGATAGCCCCTCTGAAGATCGCAATGCTCCGTCTTCATCTAAATAAATTTATTTATTCTCATTGTATTTTCATTTACGTATATTTGTATTTGTTTTTCAAAAACTAATAATATTATGTTCACTAAAAAATCTCTCAAAAATAAGCGGAAACCTTCAAAATAAATCTATTTTTAGACATACTGCACATTTCAAACATCTGGACAATGCCTTCAGACGTCTGAAACCTTTGTGACACACCATTTTTTTATACTGTGCATGTAACAAACGTCTGATTTAAACTTCCAGACGTTTGAAAATTATTTCTGCCTAACAAAAATTACAAACCACTTTATTTCAGACGTCTGAAATAGTGACCAGACGTCTGAACAAAGTTTCTGCCTCCTTATGATACTAACTCAGGCCATTTTCAGACGTCTGATATTATATCCAGATGACTGAGAAAACTATCTTTCCTAAAAAATAACACTTCGGTCAATTCTAGACTTCTGATTCTACATCCAGATGTCTGACAAAGCTCTCTGTCTTCCAAAATTTAAAACTCATCTATTCCAGACGTTTACCACCAACAATCAGACGTTTGAACATATGTACTGTCTTCATTCTAGGTCAAATCAAATGTCTGATTCACCTTCCAGACGTCTGAAATTCAATCGATACTCTGAAATAACCTTATAACGTCTATTTTTTTCACTTATCTCACTTTCATTTCATTTCGTTTCTACTGCAAATTCAATCCCCTAATTTTCCAGATCGCTTTCTCCTCCAAATCGCTCGAATTTCATGGCATCCAAAACGAAAAACCCTAAACTCTTTAAACGCAAGTATGACCAAGCTACTTCATCCAACCCTCAAGTATGTTCTGATGATAAAATTGAGAGATGGATGAATCGCATACCACATTCAATCAAAAGATACAAAGATATTCAAAAGAAGAAGCTACATACATGTCCATTTTATAATTTGCTTAAGTTCCCAATGTATGATTTGGACGAAATGTGTGAAAATGCCGGGTTAGAAACATTGATTTCCTTCAATCCCAATAATGTCCAAATCGATCAGCTCACCATATTTCTTTTCTATGCTATCCTCGATAGCACTGGCCTATGGAACACCGAAAATGAGGATAATTGGTTTTGGTCAAGTGTTTACAGCAATACTATCCGCCTAACTCTGGGAATAATAGGCCGTACTTTAGGATGTTCCAACTCCGGCGAAGACTTGTATAACATTCCTAATATGCGCCTTAAACCTAGAGATAATATTACTCATCAGATATGAGAAGATGAAATGCCTCTATTTGCATCAAAATACTTAAGACCTAATGCGAGACTTCTCCCTAGAATGATTATCAACACTATCATTCCTCACCTTGGTAGACATGAGCAAATCACAGAGTTAGAACACAAGGCTCTATATGCTATCTTTAGTGGAAAAAGAGTTAATTGGGTGAAATTTATATTTGACGAGCTCAAACACTATTGGACTCAATCACGCATGTCCATCATCTACCCTACTTATATCATGAGACTTCTACGAGCTCACAACATCCCGTCATATTTATCAACTATTGAAGAGATTCTCCCACAAAATTCTTCTCTCTAATGCATTTACGAGAAAATCCTCTGGATTTTATATAATTTGAAGAACAAACGCAACATCGTCAAGATAGTCAAGCTAGGCTTCCACCCATCAACAACCTGAACCATTACAGGATGTAGAGCAACATCGCGAGAATACTCCTCCTCCTCCTACACCTTTCGATTATTCGTGCCAAGACGACATTTTGGAGACTCGCACTGTGACGAATCCAAATGAGAATATTCGTGACTTAACTCTCCAAAATCAACTTATTCTATCACAAAATCAAAAATTATTGGCTAAGCATATTGATAGTTTTGAAACAACATTTGCTTCATGCCTAACCATAGTTGAAGCATCACTTTCAACAACATTATCCATTCTCAAAGAGGTTCTTCAACGAGTTCTTGGTCCCACACCAACTTTAGAAGATTGGCCAACTCCAGTGCCTTCTCCTCTTGCTTCAAAACACTCTAATCTTTTTGAAGAGGAAAAAGAACCTCTTGAACATACTCCGACATCTCCTAAAAAACAAGCTAGCTCTTCAAAGAATGAAGATGAAGGAGATGATCAAGCTCAAGATAAAACTTCCCTAAAAGATCCTTTTATTTTTTATGATTCCATCTTTTGTGTTATAATCAACAATCTATGCATGTAATCATTCAATATGTTTAATGAAAAGTGCATTTTGGTTTGTTATTTCTGTGTATAGGCATATATCCTTCCGATGATTGGTAAATATTAAATTGCATGAACATGATGTCTATGTTAAAAATTATTAATGCTTTTTGATAATGCCAAAGGGAGATAAATAATGGGAAGCACATATCCAGGGGGAGATTTATAAAATATCTAAGTATATTGTATAGTTGCCAACATCAAAAAGGGTGAGAATGTTAGGAAACCCAATATACGGATTCGATAACAACAACTATAAAATGGAAATTGAATATACATTTATATTTATATATACAGGTACTTTCTAGAACAACATCACTAGAAAGACAAGAATAAGGCTCAAAGGACACTACCAGAGACTACAAGTCAATAGGTACAAAGGAGCAAAAGAAAAGAAGCACAAAATAGACATGCACAAATATCAGACGTCTATGTGCACAAGCCAGACGTTTGAAAAAGCCCTCTAGAACAACAAACAGGCGAAACCAGACGTTTGGTAATAGCATTCAGACGTCTGAAAATCTACTATGTATAAAAAATATATAGTATCAGACGTATGATACAAATACCAGACGTCTGAATTCAAACTCAAATTTTAGATATGAACTTCAACTGCCACATATGGACATCTTCGCTTCTCTTCGCCGCAACTCTTCATCATCAACTGAAGAACCTATAGAGCACTCCTTAATGGATGAACTACTCAAGATACCTATCTACAACTATATATAGCATCAAGAATCAAGAGAACATAACTCAACTCAATTTACTTACTTACGCTTTCTAATTCCATATTCTATACTATATTCTTGATCTCTGCACTCTAGCAATCTATACCTGTATTCACTCTTTCATATACTCAGTTCTTCATAGACGATATTCTTTAGATATATATATTGAAAGCAATTGTACTAATTAGTAAACATCCGTGTTATACTAGAATACACACTTGACAAGAACAACTTATTATTACCAAGCCTATTCCTCCGGGCGAAGCGAGGGTTTTTGATAGTAGAATTTCGAAGGGGAGCTTCGGGACTGGATGTAGGATGGGAGGTCTGAACCAGTATAAAATCCCAGTATGCTTATTCTATATTTACTTAGATTAATACTATTGTAGTTGCATCATATATTTTGTCATATATACTTGCATATACACTACATGATCCACCTTTGTAGAATTTTAATTTCCTTTACTATTTCCTCCAAGTTATCTTCAAGAATATAGAACAATTTGACGGTGATCAAAAAGAATTTCGTCGTCTCTTGCCAACGAGTGAAATTTTCACCATTAAACCGCTCCAGTCGCGTTAAGTGCTGAATCATAACTTGAAGAGCATTGAGATTGATTCACTACTAGGAAAAATAATTATTCCGATAGCATCCAGCGACGACTTCCGATGGCTTTCGACGGGACGTCGGTGGCTGTCGGAAGCCGTCGGAAATTCGCGATTTACAGGGCTCAGCCGAGCCTTCTTCCTCATTCTGTATACGAAAATTTTAAACATAAAATCCCCAAATCTCTTGCCCAACCTTCCAATCGTCAATTTCGTGCTTTCGGATCCTCCCCGGCCACGCAATCAACGTCTATTGCTCTCCAGCTCAGGTATAATCTCTTATTTTCGCCAAAAATTCTGTTTTTACCCTATTTCTAGATTTTCATAAGTTGATAAATTAGGGCTAATTATTGATTGAAATTGCTTTCAATAGTGTTATAATAGTTTCTAGCATTCCATGGTATTTCTATTTCATCTTTTATCGTGAAATTACGAAAAACATGTATAATTTGTGGTTGTTCGTGTATATGTAAATCATTGTGTATGCCTTGATTCTATGATTGTATATGTGTGTAGCACTGCTATCATTGTATTCTGTTAGTTGGAATAAGATAAAATGAATGTACGAGCTAGGAATATTATATTGTGCACGTATTGACTTAAGCAACAAACAAATACGTCGAACGAGCCTTAAGTTAATGTAATACGTAGAATAAATGTGTTAAATTAAAATATTTTTGGTAAATGTAAACAGTTAGTACAACTGTATTTTTTTCGTAAAATGCACGCATGTAATTGACAAATGTCCCTTAGTGAGTTTTTGGCCCCGTATGACGAGTGTTGTATATGATCGTTGTGTAAATAGTCGTTTTTTTCGAAAAACGACCATTTATATTCATCTGGTACAAGTTTATTGGATTTGTCCGTGTATTGGACAAGTTATGGACATAGTAAGCATTTACATTTTGTATACTACTTCATCTCAAACGGTTCATAAAATTTCGGCCTAACATTTTTTTGTTTCCTGCGTATACGCATTGTGTACAATGCAGGGAACAAAAGGGAAATGCTGCCGAAATTTTGTTGAATCGTTTGAGACGAAGTAGTATACGAAATGTAAATGCTTATTGTGTTTGTAATGGTAAGTAGAATGCCTGATCATGTAAAAAAAAATTGTACAAATTTTTATATCGATACGTTAAAAAATAAAATGTGCCCTGTTTGAAAATATTTTTAAATTTGTGAAGTGGCTCTTTAAATTCAAATATTATACGACCATGAAAATAATCTTTTTCGAATTTGTATTCCTGAAAATAAATATTAAATTTTGAACTTCTCATTTTGTCAAATAGAAAAAATGATTGATTATTTTGTTGATCGGAGGAGATGGATGTACCAAAGAAAAGGACTGAGGGGATCAATAAAAGAAGATTTTTATAATGGTATAAACGTATTTGTTGAGTTCGCTTTAAGTAATAACGGAAACGATCCAGAAATTCGTTGTTCATGTAGTAGGCATAGACATTTGAAGTATTTGTTACCAGATATTGTGAAAGTTCATTTGTGCCAAAACGATTTCATACCCGAGTATTATGTTTAGGATCGGCATGGAGAAGTTGTAGCAAATACTCCTGTAGATTCTGAAAGTGTCGTTAACGAAATAGTTATGACGACCCGTATAGAAAATATGGTCGAAGATGCAGCACGATCAATGTTTCCTATGGTTGAAGTTGGCGACGATGATGGAAATGTTGAAGAACCAAATATTGAAGCAAAAAAATTATGATTTACTAGATGCAGCTAAAAAATCTATTTGGGATGGTTGTAAAAGCGGCACTCAACTGTCAGTAATCGCAGAATACATTGCAATGAAGTCAAAATACAACATCACTGAAGCTGGGTTTACGGCTGTTGCACAAGCTGTAAAAAAACATATGCCACCCAATAATCTAATGTATGAAAATCACTATGAAGTTAAAAAACTTATGTCGCCTTTTGGTTTACCTTATCAGAAAATAGATACATGTTTAAAAGGCTGCATGTTGTTTTGAAAAGAAGATGCAAACCTTAGAAATTGTAAAATTTGTAACCAGGAAAGATACAAAACAAGAAAAAAGAAGGGGAAGGAAGTTCCGTACAAGCGTATGCATTACTTACCCATAACTCCAAGACTTTAAAGATTATATGCATCTTCTGTAACTGCATCTAATATGAGATGGCATAGTGTGAGACGGAGGAAGAGGGTACGTTGACACATCCGGCCGATGGAGAAGCATGGAAGCATTTCGATAAAGCGTATCCAAATTTTGCAGCAGAGAGTCGAAATGTTAGATTAGGATTATGTACGGATGGTTTTTCTCCATTTTCTCAATTTGGTTCTAAATATTCATCATGGCCCATTATCATCACACCGTATAATTTACCTCCATGGATGTGTATGAAAACGCAATATATATTTCTTGCTGTTGTCGTTCCAGTGCCCGACGATCCGACACAAGGAATCGATGTATATTGACAACCGCTGATTAAGGAGTTAAAAATACTGTGGAACGAAGGAGTAGTAACATACGATGTGTCCAAGAAGAAATTTTTTTGTATGTTTGCTTCTTTGTTGTGGACTATAAGTGATTTTCCTGCCTATGCAATGCTTTCAGGATGGAGTATTGCCGGTCGTTTAGCATGTCCATATTGCATGGATGAAACACGAGCGTTTTCTTTACCTCATGGTAAGAAAATTTCATGGTTTGACTGTCATCGATGTTTTCTCCATGTGAATCATCCCTTTAGAGGAGATAAGAAAAACTTTTTACCTAATAGAGTAGATACCAGACAACCACCGATGATATGGTCAAGCGAAGACATATATGGACTTGTTAGGGACTATCCAAAGATATATGAAACTGGAGAGCAAACAAAAATTAAAGGCAAATCAGTTGTTCATAACTGGTGCAAACAAACTATTTTTTGGGAGTTGCCGTATTGGAAACATCTTCTGCATCGTCATAATACAGATGTGATGCACAATGAGAAAAATGTATTAGATAATGTTTTTAACACAATTTTGAATGTGAAAGGGAAGACGAAGGATGATTTGAAATCAAGACGTGATATAGAAGAATTATGAAAACGTCCTGAGCTTCATACAAAACCAGATGACAGTAAAAAACCCAAAGCATGTTACGAATTAGATAATAATCAAGTTAAAGCTATGTTAAAATGGGTGGAAGGGTTAAGATTTCCTGATTGGATATCATCAAATCTTCGTAGATGTGTTGACATTAAAAATGGTTGATTGAGCGGAATGAAAAGTCACGACTGTCACAAAAGGATGGCAAAGAACTGTTACCGTTAAAAGTTTGAAAGGTAGTAACGGAGCTATGTATGTTTTACAAAGAGCTTTGTTCGACTACTTTAAAAGTGAAATGTTTACGTAAACTTGAAGTGGATATTCCTATATTGCTTTACAAATTAGAGAAAATATTTCCGCCAGGTTTTTTTTTTAATGTAATGGAACATTTACCTGTTCATCTCCCATCTGAAGCACGACTTCGAGGTCCTGTCCAACATGGATGGATGTATCCATTTGAGAGGTATGCAATATGTTATCACGTAAATTAATTGCATTTGAAAGATGAAGTTAATATAAAATAATTTTTCATAGATATTTGAATCATCTAAAGAAAAAAGTGAGGCAAAAAGCACGAGTTGAAGGTTCGATATGTAAATCTTACATCAAAGAAGAAGCTTCGTTCCTTTTCTCTCACTATTTCAGTGACCATGTGAATATTTCATTTGAAAGTGTTCCTCGTAATGATGAAGGCAACGAACAAGAGTCCTCTCAAGCAATGTTACCTATTTTTAGACAACATGGTCGGCCTTCTGGAAAACGTGTAGAAATATGGCTAGGCGATAGAGATCTTCATGTAGACACGTTTATATTCTACTAAATTGTGCCGAGATTGTACCGTTTTTTAGGTAATCTGAAATAATAATTTGTATTTTATTCTTTTCTATAATGCACGCGCGTGTATAACCTAATTTAATAATTTGTTTATATAAATAGTGTTTATGAACGTGAACATCCGAACGGAGATCTCAGTAAAGAGTTTTTCGGTTGGTTTTCAAATTACGTTTATGAGCCAAGAAATTGTGTTGTTGACGAAGGATTGAAACATCTTGCGATGGGACCAAAAAGAGTAATAAAGACATATCCAATTATTTCATCAATGGATATAAATTTAACACCAAAGAATACGGTGCAGAAAAATTAACAAATAATACTGGTGTATTTGTTAAAGGTAGTTACGATCCAGAAAATCACTTAAATGATTTTTATGGCATTCTAACACAAATTTTTGCAACTGACATATTTCTCACGACCCGTGGAGGAGGTGTTTCTGTTTAGATGCGATTGGTTTAGCAATGTATCAGGTTTTGGAATTAATGTGCACAAGGATTATAATATTATCGAAATAAAGCATGCATCGCACTATCACAAGTATGGTCCTTTTGTGCTAGCCAAACAAGCATTGCAAGTTTATTACGCTCCTTATCCGTCTCTAAAAAGAGATAAAACAGATTGGTTTGTAGTTTTTAAAACAAAGGCCAGATTCACATTCAATGGGAAGAATATTCCAGATGAACAAGCTTATCAAGCAGATCTTGAGCAAAATAACGAAATAATAATTACAGACGATCATATAGATTTTGTCCTTTGATCGATGAATCAAATGTTTTGGTAGAAGCGTTTGACAGTGCAGAGGAAAATATCGTAGAAAACGAGACCGAATCTGAATCAGAAGACTGTGATGACTGATATAAATCTGAATCTGATTTTTTTGCAATTGATGTAACTATGTTGAATTCTTGATGTATTATGAAATTGATGTGACTATGAAACCAAATTTGTTTACCATTGTTTACATGTTTTATGTCATTTCCATTTGTCATTTATTTAGCAATTTTTACTAAAAATGCAATGAAATGTGCTTATCGTCGGAACCGTACACCCATTATGAATCGGGTATAACACATTTCTATTTCTGTTTCCATTTCAGTCATTAATTAAGCAATTTATACCGCTGATGTCATTTACATATGAAATATATTTCATTATTATGTTATTATTCTGTTATATAATGATGTGTATATATGTCATAGGTTTATCATAATGTCATATAGAGGTAGGAGCTCTTCCCGATTATCAAGAGGCGATGGCAGTGGCCCATCGCGAGAGTCACATCGTCTAGTAGTTTCGTCAGTCCTTAGAACAGAGGGGTAAGAATTAAATTTTATTCAGCATCTTATTTTTTTATGATATATGTACATACTTATCTGTATCGTATTTAAAAACAGGGGGTTCGACCTACTTCCCTCGAAGGTTGTGTTGGATGTCTCTAGAGCTTCTTATCGTAGTAGGATGAGTGCTTGCTGGCCGAAGTGGGTTAACATCTCTCCTCACATCATAAAGTGTATATGGCAGGATGTCCTAATATGTATATTTTTTTGTTTTCCATTTTTAATTCGTTTTTGTCGTTTTCTACTGTTTATCGTTTACAGTGTAATCTTTTTTTTTTTTACTTTTTATCGTTAAACACGGGCTAAGATAGACATCCAGATAGATGATATGCTGCTGGCACGAGGATACTGGATGAAGAAGATGCACAAGAACTACAGGGACTCGATATCTGAAATTAAGAAATCTGGTAAGAAACCACGGTGGATGGGGGAGAGCGTATGACAAGCTTGGTTGAGATATTGGAAAACGGACAAGGCGAAGGCAAGTGTACTAAATTTTTTTGAATTATTAATTTGACGTGATCGAAAAATAATGTATCAAATTTTGAATGTACAGGCAGAGTCGGATAGAAACTCTGCAAACAGAAATAAAAATCCTGTCACTCATTGCGGAGGATTAAAGTCATTTCAGCAGTATTGGCAGGAGTTGGTAAATTTACTGATTGATAATTGTAAATAGTTTATGCTATATAATTTTAAATGTATAATAATTGTATGTAAAAATCAACTTCAGGAAGCTGAGGCGCATGGTCCTGTGGGCTAAACGGACGTGTTCACTCGTACGCATGTTGTCGAGCATGTAAATCCGGATGGGACTGTTCCGTATACATGGCAGGACGATAAATCTAGCAAGAGCCATGTAAGCATATTTCATTTTATGCAGTATTAGTAATTGTTCTGCTTGTTAACTATAATGAAATAAGATATGATGTTACTAATTTGTTAATGCAGGAAAAGTTTATGGAGCAGAGCCAGAAACTCCTTGCTGATACGGGTCGAGATCAGCTGACGATTGATGAGGAGGACGCTATTTTTGAGTCCGTTATGGATCCAGCAGAGCATGGCAGATGATACGAATTTGGCAATCAAGTGGTAAATAATTTATTTTACTGCTAATTTGATATTTAAGTCATAATTCTATGTTGGAATGTATAATTTTATCTTAAAATACTTCAAATATGCTATTTTGACCTTTTCAAAACAATAAACTTAAATTTAATTCATTTTTCCATTATTTAAAAATATTTGAACCTTGAAAAATCCTCCATATTGAATTTGAATTCAAACCAACCAAATGACTTTATCACACCAATAAAGCACAAGAAGGCAGAAGATATGAACGTTATGTTACTTACTAGCTTACAGAGATATGCACAAACACTTACAGAGATCACACGGCTAAATTAAATATTTATTGCAGGCCAGCAGTCAAAGACCGGGTCGGTGGAATAGAGCTCAGAGCGATCTAGCAGTTATAGATGATTTGCGGGCTAGAGTATCCTAGCTGGAGGAGCACAACCGCCAACAGGCCATGCAGACCACACAGTTGCTAAAGTACATGCAGCAGGTTGGTGGCCGCTCCCCTTCCTCTGTTGGCTCTGGATCTGGAGGAGATTGGTTCATTACTTGCTTGCGTTTTCAGGTATGTTTTTTTAGTTTTGTATGATTTGGTAGACGGTGGAGGTAGTTGTTGATATTTGTATGATTATGTTTGATACACTTAGTTGTATAGTTGTATGATGATGTGGATGTTGATGATTTTGTGTTATGTTGTGCATGTATGACATGGTAGAACACTTGTTGTGAGTTGTTGTGAATGTTGGAATGGTTATGTATATTATGTATTTTATTTTGATGTAATTTGATGTATTTGTGTATTTGATGAATTTTTTGTAGTTTGGGTTTTGATATTTGGTTGGAATATTGTATGCTGGATTGTGCAGTATTGGTGTAATAGTTTTTGGATGGAAAATGTGGATGGAAGGCCATATTGTAGCGGGAACAAAAAAAATACAACAGATTTCCGACGGCTTCCGACAGCTTCCAGGAAGTCATTTTCCGACGGCTTCCGATAGCTTGTAGGTCATTTTTTCCGTTGGTTTCCAAGTGTCGGAATCCATCGAAAGCCGTCGGAAGCCGTCGGAAAAATGTTCGGTGCCCTTTGTCGGAAGCCGTCGGAAACACTGCTTCCCGATGCCTTATTTTCCGACGGCCGTCGGCTTCCGACGGCCGCCGACGGTTTTTAGCCATCGGAAATTACTGTTCTCGTTGTAGTGATTGAACGCGAACCATCCACAGTTGAAGGTATTGTCTAAAATTTGTTGGATATTTGTATCGATGATTCGTGAAAGATGAAGATTATAACTGCTGTACTTCTGACTTCAAGGATCAACTGTGTAGATTCTTTTAGACAATAGTTCAACCCAACAGGTACAAACGAGTTATTGAACTGTCAACTTCAGGATTCAATGAAGCCTTGAAATAGAGTAATCGGATTCAAAACTTGTAGGATTTTGATCCGACCAAGAACGGTCAAATTTGATTTCTAATGATGCAATTTAGTAGAGAATAGGATGATGAAGAAGAAGAAAACCGATCTGCAACGTTTCTGCGTTTGCAACACCTTTCAAGCATCGTAAACTATGGTGAAGGGCAGTGTTCTACAACACTCTCTGAGCGTCGCAGATCTGGAGGAAGAAGAATGAGATAGAAAAAAAAAGAGATTATTCTTTTGTGATGGTTCCTGGGCGTCACTTTTTATAGTAACGAGGAAGTGTCGCATCCTTTCCAACAATCTGAAACCGTTACAAATGATCGCGTCTCATTCTGGATCCGGCCTATTAACAAAGATTAATTTGTCATTTTAGACCAAAACCGGTCTATCAACGCTCGATTAACCAGACCGGCTTTGGGTCTAAAATGACAAATTAAACTCTAAGACCGTTAACGATGGTGGCGCGCGTGTGGTGGTGATGCATAACTTCCCTCCTCATATCAAAGCAAAGTTTGGCTGCCCAAAGGGTCCAACATTCCTTAGAGAAATGCATATATAAATCAATACATTCTCTTAATTTTCTAGATGTAGGACTATTCATCCCCTCTTCTTCCTTCTTCTTCCACTTCTTCCCTCTTCAAAAACAAACCCAAACCCAAAACTATTATGAAAATTTCCAACAAAGTTATACCATAATCTTAGAAGATATTCCTTTTTTATTTCGATTCAACATCACTTGAAACTCGAGCAACCATTATCGTGCAATTTCCGGAGCATAAGAGCTATATATTTTGATCTTGTGCACTAAGACCATTTAGAAGTTATGTCTAGTTGATGTTCTTCTTCTCTTTGCAATTAGATTTTTAAGTGCCTTGAAGCAATAATACAAATATAAGATGATTCTCTCCATAGGAAGATAAGCTACTAGGTTAATATGGTAAGTCTGCATTAATTAATAGGCATGTATAGATATGCTAGCTGTACCACAAAAGTAGTTGTGTTTAGTATGATTAGAGAATATTTTGCAATCCAATATAAGAGTGAAAATTATCTTCAAAATTACTTTTTAATTTTAAATAGTTGATAAATCATAAGTCATAAATAAAAGAAACTTATCATTTTTTATCCACTTTGACAATAGCTTTTAACAAATATCTAATTATTCAAACGCATTTATTTTTGTTAAAACAGTATAAAAGCTTGGTTGTAATGGTTCGTGGAATGATAATAGCACTTAATACATGAATTGGTACTGTACACAGAATATACTTGGGTGTCCATACGATATTCATTGATTTTTTTTTCATGTATATGTTCACATTTTGCACTTTTGGTATTTGAAATGTAGTTGTAGAGGACCATGTGGGTACTTATTCAGAAACAACACTTATTTGGAATATTTCTGGCTTTTACTTCGGCATTTTTAAGTAAATTTTTCGATCTTCTCAATAACAATCATAATGTGAGATTTTTGCAAGCCATATGATCTTGATACTAAACATTCGTACTAAATAAGAACAACTACTTGATCTTAGGCACACTCCCATCAAAATATGATTCATGAGTTAAGACAATGGAGTTAAATGAGAGCAACTAAAGGTGATAATGATATTGGTGGCCTAAAGAAACATGTATGGTTTTCAAGTGGATATGTATTTTAAATTTCTTTTGTTCAATTTCTTATGGATTTTGGAATTAGGCCTTTGAATCCATGATATCATGTAGCTTACTAGCTTAACTGTTTAAAATAATATTGACTCTAATTATGGTACTACAAGTGTGAATTGTTTAAAACTTGATCTAGGTATTTCAAGTAAATATTTACAGAGTATAACTAATTGTAATTTATTGTTTATGGTTCGATATCAATAACTTTTTTATAGCATCGGAAATGCGATTCACCTGAATTCACGTACTATTTGATATTCAATTGTTTAAGGACAACTACAGTTCTAGTTTGTCATGTAGACATATCAAAACTGAAACGATGGATTGACTATTTGGTAAACCGACTACTTTGTAAAATCAACTTTACTCGACATGCTGAGGTATTCACTATTTATACTAAATCTGATGACATGGTATTATTATTGCAATTTTTATGTTTTAATATTTAATGGGACAATATAAACCAAACAAAAATGCAATTTTATTGTTTAATTTCCAACAGGTATTCTTAGATCTCTTTCAACAAGATTCATGACTGGGGAAAGCATACAACACAAGACTTTAGATAAACTAATCCTTCCATCCATAACTTAATACTTACAAAATATTATATACTTGATTGCCAATTTATTTCATCTTGTTTTTGAGGAATACCGTGAGCAAATTAACTTAATTGTTCATTTGATGTATAGTTATGATATATTTCAAAATATGATCCTCATATGATTTAACTTTGCCAATTTAGCTAAAATTCTACATTTCTCAGTAAAAATATAACAAAAGAAAACTATAATTGAAAGTGCAATTTAATAGTTGGAAGAGAAGAATATAACCTACTTATTAGCTAGTATTTTGACATGTGGGATGTACATATGTTCAAGTATTTTAACAAATAAACAAAACTATCAAATTCAAATTTTGTATATACTTTTTGATCAAATAATTTTTTATCTACGTAATTGGTACACAAACATACTATTAATAAAAGTAAATGTGTTGGCATAATTAGCTATGTTGTCTGAGATGCGAAGCGAAGCGGAACGCTAGGATTTTTTTTAGAGCCTGGACGGAGTCCAAGTGAAGCCTAGATGAAAAAAGACGCTCATAATCATTTTGCAACTCCTTTACTTACTTTTTTTGCACTCCTTTTATTATTTGTAAAAAAAATATGAGTAATAAAATAGGTATGTTGGATGTAAATTTTATCCGACGTCCGTTCGAGTTCGTGATCGAAAAGTATATGTCCGTTTCTATCCAGTTTTTATTTAGGACATGAATTAGGACAAAATAAAATGCACAAACTCGTGTCTGCTCGAAATATCTGATGATTTTTCGATTGTCCTTCCATTGTCTATCTATTCCGATGAGTGTACGGAAAAACTCGCGTCCGGTGTGAGTCCGTATGATTTTTTAGGAGAAATCAAACACACTCGCATCCCCTCCGATTTGACCGATTTACACCTCTACCAGTTAGGGACTAGCCAACACTGCTTGCCTATGCCAAAAAAATCGACAAAAAAAAACGTTCAAAGAGCGCCTAGGAGCGCCCTACCTTAGGAAAAAAGCCCCTTCTAAGCAGCGCCCTAGTAATTGGGCATTTTTAGGTAGTGGGGCGCTAGAGCGACGCTCTCATTTATGAAACTAGCTCCCTGACGGTGCTCGGCGGCACCCCGACGAAAACTATCGCACTTGGACCATTAGAAGCCGTCGTCAAGGGTCGTCGGTATTTTAAGTTATTCTTGTAGTGTTAGGAACATATCCTTATAGAAAGCACTGCACTCATGACCAATCATTCTTCGTCCACTAGAGTCTGATTGCTTCTTATCGATACATCAGTATGTAGGGTAGAGAGGAGTTACTTTGAAGCAAGTCTCACTTGTTTTTAGACATTATTGGAACATTTATCCAAAATACTTACATATTCGATCAAATCCAATTAACTTTATTATTTTGCATGTTCTTGTTTTCTACTTTTGTTTTATATTTTATGGATTCGTGATAGTATCTTATTTGTGTATCAAATACACATGGTCGTATCTAAGATAATTCATTGATGAATTAAATTAAGTAAGTGGATCCATTTTGGTATAATTGATCCTTAGATTACATACATACATATATATATCAATTTGAAGAGTTCATTAACTCTTTTGTTGCTCCCACTAAAAGGGTGCTTTTCCCTTAATCATTTGAGATGCAATTCACAAGTACCATATGATTCATAATCGTACGATTAAAGAATTAATTTTCAAGGATATGGATTACTCCATGATCTCAAAAATAGATTTATTTTATAATGAAAATACATAGTACTCATATTAAAAAAACCGCATACATCAATGTGCTTTCAAAACTCAAAATATTTATTATTTCATAAATTATATTTGGCATATACAAAATTAATCTTTCAAAACCTTATGATTCCATTAGCAAGTGTTATATGGTATGCTTTTACTATTTCCCTTGTTACAATAAAAAGTTTGAAATACGAAGCTACATTCAACCACTTATTACGGTTATTTCTTTTTTTGTAACTAATTTACAATTTCGAGTTTTAGATCGAATATCTCAAATTCAAAAAAATCTTATGGAGAATAATTTTCTATAAGAAATATACATTTGGAATAGAAATCATATTTCTTGTTCGCTATCATGCATGTACAAATATTTTAAACGACTTCATTTTCTATCTTTTTATAAAGCAGAGGTGACCATTCACTCTCCTCATCCCAGTTGTGCCAATATTATCACTAGTCTCAAGCTTTTGATTTATATTTTTAAAGGTTGAACCATTTAAAAGAGAAATCCTTTACCACCAGACTGCACTAGATTTCTTTATAATGATGCATTCGGTCATCCTAATATTTAAGAATATCGAATAAGTAGCACTTAAGTAAACATTTCAAAATTGAAAATTTAGTGATCTAATTCCTTGATCATACTGTAGTCCTTGGTCCAATATTATTTCTAACATAATAAGATCCTGATTATTTTCAATCGTATTAAACGCATGATCAAGCATTATGATTTACTTACTCATTTCAAATGAAATATTTTCATCGAGATTTCGTATAATACGAACGCAACTTTTCACCATGCAACTTTTGCATATGATTGAATATTGATCTAATGTACATACTCTTATAATGCTTTAGATTTCATAACTCATGGACAATCTTGGGAAAATTAACACTTAAGTGACCAAGAAAGGAATGTTTTAATGATTGTATAATTTGGCTCCTGCATAGGCCTTAAAGCGACAGTATATGCCAAAAGATTTATTGGTAAGTATATTTTACATTTTTGTTAATCTTTAATTCAGTCCATTTAGTATATTTAGTTGATAAACAATTTTATCGATTTATTAACCATTCAAATTTATTTGGTAGATTATTATAATATCATATACATTCTTAAACTAACTGGATTGGTTTGTAATTATCTAATAAGGCTATCGTTGAATTTTTCATCTCTTAAAAACCCTATAGGACTCGTTTATCATGTTACTACGATCTTAATGTCGCTTAAAAATTATAGTCCCCATAAATGGAAAGTAACTCCTTATAAAATATATCTCGTATATAACTCCTAAATGTCTATATGACATTAAGGGTGCTCAACAAATCAAAAAATACCATATGAAGGAACTGGTCCATTTCGTATGGGTGAAATAAGTAAAATTCAATAATAATTCCTTGATTGGATCTTGATTGCCTATGAAGTCTAATATCCAAAGTCTAATATCCAACATTAGATCTAATCTAGTTATTTTACTAAAATCATTTTTATTTGAATAATCTTCTTATTTATTTATTTATTTATTTATTTATTTATTTATTTATTTATTTAATCCAACTAATTAAATGTATTTGGTGTGAATATACAATTAAGAGAGGTAGGGGAGTGAGTAGTCAACCATAGATGAAAGAATTAATTGAATCATATTCAATCAAATGACAAAGAATGTTTTGTTGCATTTAGAGAAGAAAACCTTTTCATTTCTCTCTTTTAAAATATTCCTTTAATTTTAGATCCAACGATCAGACTATTTCCTTTAATTTAAAGCTAATTATATAATGACTTATATATGAACTACAAATCTAATATGTATACAACAATTATTAATAGCACACATATGGTATAGCATGATATTGGAATTTATATCTACCATATGCACATTCTCCATATATATAAATGATATCTAAAATATATATCTTAATTAAGGTTGAATTGACAATATATAACATCCATTGATTGAATTAAAGTTAAAAATTCAAAATTGTAGATTAAAATATCTAAGTTTGACTTGTAGAGTATATTTAAATCTAGATCTGCATAAGGTTAACTAATGTGAAATATCTCTTTGCATTAAATATAATACATACAGACACATGCAATAATAAGACGAGGTTTTTAGGCTTAAGGAAAAAGTTAGAGAAAAATTTAGTTTCAGGGACAAGAAGTTTGTTTTTTAGGCCGAATGACACATTTTAGTTTAATTCACCGAATGATAGTTGTAACTATCATTTTTAGTTTACACTAAAAAGTTTCCTTCAGACTAAAAAGCAAACTTGTTGTTCTTAAGACTAAATTTTTTTTGAAACTTCTTCCTTGTTACTATTTACTTGAAATAAGATTAAAATAATTTTCAGTTAATTCAAATATGCATACATATTATGTTAAATTATTCTAATCCATTTACTAGCAAGCACATACGCGCACGCGTGCACACGCTCGCACACACACATATATATGAAATTATATAAATGAACCTTTTTGAAAAATACCTTTTTAGAAAGTAACCAAAAGTTTGAAGTTAAAATAAAAATGTTAGCTTGAATAAGAGATCAATGAATTTTGTGTTTCTAAATGATTGAAGTTCAAAACTAAATAATTGAATCATAGAAATTTTATGCTATGTTTATAAATCTAATACATGTTTATTAAAAACATATTCACAGCTGAAACATAATTATAAAAAAATATGTATTTTGATTTTAATCCATTAAATTGAATCAAACCACATCAGTCAGTTAGTTGTTTAGAATATAACATAATTCCAAATCAAAATGGGACATAATAATTATATAAAATTGTGATAAGAATGATACAACTAAAGTATACAAATGTAAATAAGAATCATATATTATAGGTCTAGCCAATTAGTGAAACATGGATCTGCAAATTCTCCTAAGATTCCTAGAATCAACATTCAAACATCGCTAGAATCAAATGAGCCACCTTGTTTTATTTTATTTGACTAATTTTTAGGTAAATTGGAAGAAAATTACAATCATGAATGAAATGGGAAGCCAACCATGATATGGAGGACGAAAAGAACAAAGAAAGGAAAGATTGGAATGAAAGAAAATCAAGAGATGTTGTTTTAATTTGGAGAATGAAACATTTCCTACTCTCTTCATCAAAATTTACCCTTTAATTCTATTTAGTTTTTAATCTAGCCAGACATTAATTTCTCCCTAGCATGCCTGAACATGAATTTTCCTATATGGATTTTTTTTCCATAAGCATGTTTTTAGTGTTTATATCGATTTAACACCTGTTTAAACATATACTTACATTGTATACAAATACTCACATATGTAACTTTTATATATACATCAAAACAATTACTAACAATACCCAAAAGGACAAATTTCTATATAGGCCAGATTTCAAAACAAATAACAATATCAGGCCAATTCCAAAACTTATTACACAAACAGGCCAGTTTTGACCACGTTGGATGCCACATATGCCGGCGGCATCTCAAATGCCGCTAGTACACGTGTGATATGAAAAACAACACTGGCGGCATTTGAGATGTCGCTAGTATGCAGCATCACAAATGCTGCCTATTTCTTTGCTCTTTGTAATTTTGCAGCCTATTCATCCATACACACTCTCTCTCCTTTCTCTCAATCTCTCTTCACAAAATACCCAAACCCCCCCCCCCAATTCAGCAAAAATCAAAATTTCAAATAAATAACCACTTAAATTTAGCTAGAATTTAAACTATGGCTTCCTCATCATCTCAAGCATATCCTGTAGGAATGAAATCTATCGATTTTGTCTCTAATTGTCATTATTCAATTTAGGGTTTAGGACTAAAATTGTTCTATAATTGCAAATTTATGGTTTATACTACAATGAAGTTGAGTATTCACTAAGAGCACATATTTAATTATTTCTTGAGTTGATATAAGGATATATTATGGTATGACTATGATTATGTAATATTATCGTGGTAGAATATGACGAAATAGCTTCTAGACCGATTGATCCTACTGTGCTTTACCTCCAACCTCAACACCGCACAAACAACATCTATATGATGGAGGTACAATCTCATATAATTTGTCATTACTTTTGCAAAGTGTTGGCAATTAAAATAATTGCTTTCATTTGTTATTATTTATTGACAAGGGGTTGTGTCGAACAGCTTCATTGACCATTTATCCACTTTAAAGCTTGTCACGTCAGCACATCCGAGCGTGTTGGAACTGTTAGACAGAGTTGGATTTGGTGTTGTCAATAAGTTGGGATATACACAGCTCGACCAGAATATTTTGACTACTTTGATCGATAGATGGTGACTGGAGATGCCTACATTTCATCTTAGAGTAGGTGAGATGACAATCAATTTGAAAAACATAACTGTATTGCTCGGATTGTCGATTAATGTGGATCCCATCCTAAAACTGGATTTCCCAAGAAATTTATGGAATTGTGTGAGATTTTGCTCGGATTGTCTCCTCGAGAAGACTTGAGGTGGGGAAATGAGTCGATAATGGCCACGTGGTTTAGAGAGCAATTGGTCGGTGATATTCCCCGTCATGCCTCTCCTTTGCAGATTGTCCAGTGCTCCCGCATTATTATGTTGCACATCATCACATAATGTCTTTTTTGCGATCGATCGAAGACAAGAGTGGCCCTTCAATGGCTTCCATTGTTAGAAGACTTCGATTCATGTCGGCGATACTCATGGGATAGTGCGGTGCTAGCTTTTACCTATACGGAGCTCACAAGAGTTGCTTTGGTCTAGCAACGGTCCACCGGAAGGCGTATGACTCTACTCCAGGTATGGATATAGTCATTCGCTGTTGCTTATTTGAGTTTGTCGTAAAACCGTGACTAAAAATAAGTTTCACACTTGCAGCTTTGGTCATGGACCTACCTTCCGGTTGGTCGTATTTCTATGAAGACGCAAGTAATTGACAATTCAAAGCCATGTGGAGCGAGTTAAAACATTGTTGTTAGTGTTTTATTAACACAGTAAATTTGAATACTTCCTATAACATGTTGCTATTATAGGTGGATTGGCCCGAAGAATACAAAAGTGACCCCTGTACGCAATCTAGCCTTCTACCGAAACGAGTTTGATGTCTTAGATTACAATGCAGTGACATGGAATCCGTATTCCGAGGCAGACCTTCAGGCTCTTCCGGCTCTTTGTACAGTGGACAGGCCATTATAGCGGGCAAGGCTTATTATTTTTTTCAGGAGATTTAGCATACCATCTGCCAAACGGAGTAATGAGACAGTTTGATCTTCGATAGCACTTATCGTATCCTGCTCCATATTACACGCTTCCATATTACATGCTTCCATATGGAGAAGATGAGTTTGAAACGATGATTGAGTTATGGAACAACCGTTTCATAGCTAGGAAAGATGAGCACGTAGTCACTCTGACCGATGAGGTGTATCTTAGTTAGTATTGGAACATCACTCGTTGTTATGTGCTACGAAGACGAGCGGAAGAACCTGAGCAAGAGGTGGTACCTTACACTCCATGAGCTCCGCTAGAATGAAATATGGTACTATTAATGTTGACAACTTGTATAGGACTTAATGAAACTCATAATGGTTTATGTTATATGCAAGCGGATGGTATGTATCATGTGTTGGACATAGTAGACAAGCTTGTGGAGGAGGTTCCTGAAAAGGGCAAGGCGAAATGCTTCTCCAACAAACAAATTCTACTATCATGTTTGTCGAAGAACAAGATGTCAAGGCCCATCCCACCTCCACCTCCTTCTGTCGCGCCACCACTTATCGAGGATATTTTCCCTCTCACATCGTATGAGGACATAGCTGCAGTCCCACCGACCCCCTCACTGAAGGAAAGTATGGAAGAAGGAAGAAAATTGTGGGTGAGAGTTCCGAAGTGATATCTTCCCAGCATACACAACTCGTTAGACCATCGCAACCCCCGACGGAAAGGGACACAAGAGGAGGGCAGTGAAGAGCTGTCACTAGAAAAGGAGGAATTCATGCTCAAGCCGAGAAGATCGAAGAAGAAAATCCTCAGGAATTAAAAAATCTGAGATGAAATTTTAGACTATCATAGTGGATCATGGTTTTTATTTGTTGACATTAGTATCGGTTGACTCTAGCGTTGATTGATCATTTGTGTGGGATGTTGACTGTAGTGTTGATTGATCATGGTTTCTATTTGTTTGTTTAGGATGTTTGGTTGTTAACTAATGAAGATTATTGTTTTTTGCTGTGATTGTAGAGGTGACTCTAGTATTTCAATGTTGGTATCATGTTATTGACTATAGACTTGTATTTGTTGATGGTGAATGTAGTTATGAGCTCAGACATTTCTAGTAGTCAATGTTTCGAAATTTGTTTACATTGGTTTATTGTCCCGATTTGTAGTTTCTCTAAGTAAGTAACAGAGGGGAATTTGAAATTCCGCACGTGGAGGCATTTGAAATGTCGCTACCTGTGACATTTCGGATGGCATGCTCTGGTTTTCCCATGCAAAATTTGAGATGTCGCAGTGTGGTGTGCATTTGTTGTAGTTTTGGCAAGCATGTAGACTGACTTTTCAAAACAAAAGAGTTCAGCTAAGCAATAACATACTTCGAACATATAAATATTATTTCGAATAATGCTTCAACAAGTTAGCGCAATTGTTTCGGATACTTATTTATTATACAACAAGTTTCTGATATCATTACGTTACATTTCAATTATCCTTCAACGATCTACGTAGCCACAACGCCAAATACTTGTACCCGTGAACCAATAATTCATTTCGGTATTCAAGGTTCAACTTTTTCAAACGACTAACCTCCGCTTGCATCTCTAGAGCATATTCCACACCTCTAGGACAAAGTGGTGGATCGATCCACTTAAAAAAATTGCAGCATTCAACCTGATGCGGCCGAATCTTATAATCGTTGTATCCAACGCGGCGGTAGAAACGATGTCCAACGTTCCTATCGCTTCTACAAACGACTACTTCACATTCCTCTCCACAGTCACAAACTGCACATGGAGCATGGGAGCTTGAGCTTGCATGATTTTGCCGACCAAGGACACCTAAAACACATGCATGGAGCTATTGTTGGATTGGTCTATCAACCGCGGCTTCTCTACGTGATGTTCGACTATCCGCAACCGGGGGTTCTTCTTCGAATTGTGTCTTTGGTACAAAATCAACTTCAAGGTCGCTGCCGCCTGAAATCCCCTTTCCTCTATTTTGTTCGAATTCATCGTGCATCTTCATCATTTTTTCGTCATCAATTTTCCAATTGTCCATTATACACCTATGAATACAATCAAATAATACATCGAGAAAATAATTGTTGAAATTGAACGAGAATTGTATAATACTTACCTTTGAGCCGCCATGTTGAATTGAAATATGGGGTGGCGTAGTTGCAAATTATTGAAATTGAACGAGAATAGTATAACAATATGAAACTTGAAGCTTTTGATGAAATAGATTTGGTAAAGTTAGGGTGTGAGTGGGGTATTTGCAGAAACTTAGCAAAAATATAGGCAACAAAGCGACTTTTTAAATGTCGCCAACATGCGGCATTTCAAATGATGCTCAAAGCGACATTACAAATGCCTCCCCACGTGGCATTTCGAATGACGCACATAAGAAGCATTAGAAATGTCGCTCTATTAATTAACCACCAATGTATTCAAATTTTTGGACAATTCCACAATAAACTTTCAATACACTCTGTGTTAGAATGTTAACGACAAAATAAATAAAATGTTGAATAAACTTTGCATGCAACATTAGATTACATAAACAGTTGTTCTCGACAAACTAGAATACATTCTAATTAGGATTCCAAAAAAAATAAAGTGAAAAAAAATTAAGTTGTTGTATTACAACGATTTTTTTATGATCAAGAACACCATATTTTGTGCATTTATTTCCTTTAGGGATCTGCATCTCGTCCATTGTGCCTTTAATTCTAGTTGAACGTGGACGTCCTGGTTGTCTTTTAGCTACCGAAGGTGTGACCAATTGACTATCACTTGAACTCCAATAGCATTTATCTCAGACCGGGTGAAACTCGGGTGTGTAAGCGGCCAGGTATTTCACTACGGAATGACATGTTGAGGCGAAGTCATGATGGGCTCTATTTTCTCCATTGGAAACCGTTGAGCAAGCGGCCATAACATGCATACATGATAGGTGCTCTAAAAGAGGGATGTTGCACGTACAAGAGAAACTGTTATCGTTGATTAATACTTTGAACTCGTCACCAAAATAGTGCATAACTTGCCACTCTGTCTAAATTGAATTATTCTTGTATACCTAGCTTCGTTGGCTCTTTCGGCAATCTTGGCTTCCCACTTCGGAGTAAGACGGGACGCCAGTTTTGCTGCTACTTATCCTCATTGGCAAAAATAATCAATCGACCTGAAAAAGGTGCGTGCAACTAAAGCTTTGACAAGTTAAATTTATCTCCTTTTAAGAACACCATTGAAACTTTCTACACAGTTAGTAGTCGTGACATGAAATCGATTGCCATCATCTTTACACAATGTCCAATTCTCCTCATGCGCTCCCAAACTTCTTTCTATCCAATTGTGAGCTCTGATGCTTATAGTTTTGATTTCTTCACATATTCTGATGTACTCGGCTTCTTCCGTAGCAGAAGCTGTAGCATAAAAATTGTCTGGTTAATCATTTTTCTCTTAACCCTGCAGCTTGAAAATTAGCTTTAAGATGTCTAACATAAAATCTGTGTTTATGTGGCAAACACCATTTCGATTCTAAGGCTGATGGTATTCCTTTCATTCGATCCGAATTGAAGGTAATTCGTCGATAGTTAACACTGTGAATGAACCGCCACATGCAGGCAAAAAACCACCCCAACTATCCCCAAATTCAGACTCTACAACATACGCTAAAGGGTATAGGTGATCATCCGCATTAACAACAGTGGCCACAAGTAGTATCCCTTTATATTTCCCATACAAATGTGTCCCGTCAACACATAACAACGGACGAAAATGAACAAATCCTTCAATACAAGGTCCAAAGGCTAAAAAAGCTCGATCTAAGATCCATAATCATCAGTTGTAACGTGTCCAACACTTCTCGGGTTCGATCTTGTTATTTTAGAAAAATATATCCATAGACTGCTATATGACTCTGCCCAATCACCATAAATTCTTTCCACCACCTTACTCAAGGCTCTCCAAGCCTTTATATAGGTAATTTTCACGAATAACTGTTCTTCCACCAAAACTTGTACTGTCCAGCTATAATGTTTTGATCGGCTTTCACAAAAGGTAATATTTTGTCACTACAAAATTGGATGTCGCCTGCTTGTGAGTGGAGTTCACCGTGGGGTTAACACAATTGTGTTCTTTAGGATATTTCCTTAGAATCCACCAGTTCTACTCTGATTTTTTTGAGACAATGGCATGAATTCTCCATGGACATTCTGTATCTATATTACAAACGGCGGTGTATTTGGTTTTATTGCTTTAAAAGAAATGACATGCAAAATAGACTGTTCGCTCAACTGTTGTAACAACTTAGCTTTCGTCTCGAAAATCAAACCAATTTTTAATCCATTCTGAATGCTTACGGTTGAAAACAGATAATTGATGAACTCAAGATTCGCAACGATTGACCTTGCCATAGTTTGTCCGTTGCACAAATCATCATCCAAAGGTACTTCCATTTCCACCTCATCATTGTCTTCGGAAATATTGTCTTCAACTGGAAAATCATAGTTCAATGGATCATTGTTCACTTGCATACTACCAATCCATGATATGTCGTTCTCCGCCATGTTCACTAAATCCATACTATTTATAGGGGGTTCGTCATTGACATCTTCACCTTCATCCCATCCATCTCAGTATCAACATCTTCGTTGTTTGTGTTTATGTTTATATTCTCCAAATCAGCATTAGATTGCGTAGCAGTATCGTGCGTGAGGAATCTGCTATTCAAACATACATATTACTTTAAAACCAGTACCGTAATTACTATCTACCAAATTTTGATTCTTTATGATACATATATTTGACCAAGATCGTATAACTCGAATGGAGTTGGATGCATAAATTGAGACATATGGAAGTTTGATGGTCGGCAGGACTAGACGGTGTTGGTCAACAAGGAAGATAACTGCATATACAACGGAAAAGACTGTTAAGAAGAGCACACCTATCAAATTAATATGACCTAAATTTCATAAATAAATGTTTCACCTTCCAAGAAAATGCATAAAGAAGACTTGATTTGGATAGGGGTACGTATATTGAACGCCCTATGGATAAGTCATATATGGAGGATATCCATATATGCCTTGATGTTGACTATAAATCGCTGTCATATTCGGACTAATGAAACCCGGAGACACATTTCCACGACTAATACTTACTGCCTCAACTGTTCTTCGGTGCTCCTCAATAACATTATTAACTTCTGGTTCTCGTACGGGTTCTTCTTCTTGCAAGCACCTAATTTTTCCAACAAACAGCTCAATTGATTTCGATGTCACTGTAAACATTAGCTCCACATCGTCGTCATCGGCTTTTTAATGGATTTTGATCCTAAGTCCGTCGGCCAGTTACACACTAATTCTATGTCAAATTCTTCAGATTTTATCTTGGTCACTCTATAAATCGATTCTTTCAGTTGCATCAGATTACAACCTTCCAACACTTTAGCTGGTTTACACGAGCCACCGACATATTTTCCACAATTAAGTACATCAACAACCAATTCGCCATTGAAATAACAGATCGTTGGTACACATGTGGGAGCCATTCTACAATCTATTTAGTTAACTCGTTGCCTATTATCATTTGTTACCAAATAGAAAATGAGAAATAAAATTTAATTGAATTAGGTTTCCCAAAAACACATACATTCTATAGCTAATTCCTTGTTCAAGAGGAATAATTAGATGTTGCTCCTCATCTATATCTAAATCCAATTAAGATGACACTAGAGTTCACAAATATTTTCACAGTTTGGAGTATAGGAATTTTGTATGTCTAAGAAAACTTTGGAAAAAGGCAAATATAAAAAGGTGGCTGCCTAATATAGCGGTAGATACTGGCGGCATTGTAGATAGCGCTTACTGCCGGCATCTCAAATGCTGCCAATATATTTTTACAAATTATACGTGTACTTATGGCATTTGAAATGCCGCCCGTATACGTGACATCCAACGGGCCAGAAGTGGCCTACTATTGTAATTAGTTTAGAATTTGGTCTAAAGTTGTAATTTGTCCGCAAATTTGGCGCGAATCAAAAATTTATCCTACCCAAAAACATCAAATAAATATTTTGCCTATGCCCTATCAACTTTTATATAGAAAATTATTATTGATGTGAGGCTGGTGATCTCAGCAACTTCGGTACATACACCTAAAGTGTAGTATCACTCAAACAAGTTGCACTCATCAATCACTCAAAAACTCACAAATGAACCATATATTCACTTAGCAACTCACATTAACACGATACATTCACTATTACAAGAGACTACACTTGAACAATACCAAACCACTCAAGCTTGCAAGAAAAATAGATGTACCATCCACTTTGCAGTACCAAAGATTGTGACACAAATCATGAGCCCTTAATACTAGGATCAGATTACGCCATATCCAAAAGATTAGCAACAACACCAAGCTGTTGAGCAATCGATAGATGAAAAAAATTTGCAAACCAAAAGCATACTAAGATCCAACTAATTACATGCCAGGACCATTAAGTTCGATAGTGCAAGGACAACCCAAAGAGCCACAATACTACTTTGTCCATAATGAAACGATAGCCAACATTAAAATCAAACACAACTCACTTAAACAAATTTGCTTAAAAGTTGAAGTTACCTAAAAATGCCAAGTATACCCAATATTTTCATGTGTCTCGGCTTAAGAAAAGTGTAGGAAATTATCTTATGATCCAAGATGATGCATCTATCTTTGAAAAAGAAATAGTGGATCAACTTGTAACAATCATAAACAAAAGAATGATTTTTAGAAATAATGATGCAATGGCTTGGATGTTGATTAAACGGAAAGAAAAACCAATGAAGGAGAAAACCTAAGGGGATTTTTGGCCAATGATTTGGAGGTTCCTCACCTTAGACCTTAGGATAGGGTCTACGGTTGAAGGAGAAGGGAGATGTAACAACTAAACATTAATTTCCCTATTCACATGCTATAGAAATAAAGAAGACACAAATTCCAACTAAGTTCACCAAAAAGCCACCACCGGTTCATCTAGGAGGCAGTTGAAGGTACCATAAGTGGTGCATTGGCTTGACATGAAGCTTGCATGGCCAGGGTGGAGGGAATAAGCGTGTGCATGTGTGTGCATGAGTGCATAATAATACCTGATATATCATTAGTATTTTTCTTTGTTCTTTGTGTGGGTTGTAATATGTTTTGACCAACAGCCATTCCAAGAGCATTCCTCATTATTGTTGCCGTCACAACATTGAACATAGCTTGGAAATCAGGCGTAGTATCGCATGATCCTGCTCCTTCTTTAAATTCTAAAGTAGATCTCACAGTATTCCTTATATAACAGCTTATCATATAGCAGGCTATGTACGGGCTAGGGTATGGTTCGAATAGGGAAAGAGTGGCCGATGTATATGTTTATGGGTATATATAAATCATGCACATGAAATAATGTACTCTGTAATATTGAAATAACAAGTATATTTTTCTCTTTGTTCACATTCTCGTATACATCTTCCCTTTATTTTCTTTATTAATTTTCCTGCCTAAACACTTTTCTAATCATCTCTTTGGTCATCTTTCTCTCAAACCAAGCCTACTTCCTTTTTTTTCTCTATCCCCTTCTTGTTTGTCTCTTCATCAACCATTCCTTACCCCACTCTTCATCACCTACTTCTTAAAAATCTATCACCGACTTCTGCGCCACATTACCAGAACACCATAAAGAAGACTTATCATCAACTAGAGTATTGCACTTTGTAACATCTGGATATTTTCAACCATTCACATCCACACATGTCAGATTTGAATTGCTCAAAATACCAGATTGTTAACTTATATTTGGCAAAACTCAGCATATATAGTAAATAAACAAATCACAGAATCAAAAACATAAAGTAATATACAATATGCAGCGGAAACAAAATGAATAGTAATCCATGAAGCTACTATATATATATATCAGAGTTATATAAGATACAATAGAAGTTTCAAATACAATAGTCAAATACAATATCAGAATACATCACTGGAATTAACTGGATATCAGAAAGCTGGATAAATAGTTGGATCTCCAAGTGAAGCTCCAACTCCAAAGGCGAGTCCTGAATACTTGTACACTCAGTCTGACCAGAGCGTAAAGCAAAACACAAAACACTCGAGTCAGGATTAACATTCTTATATCAATAAATCCAACTCAAGTGAAATAACAACTAAAATACAAGTAACTCAAAGGATGTTGGGGATAACCAACCTCTAAGGATCCGTTAAACTATCTACTATGTAGTAATATACGCTATTATAATAATCTCTAAAGTAAAGTATAATATATTTTAAAAATAGCGTTACGGCTTTACATTTTCCACATTAACACATTTTATGTATTCCCATAGTTTATACAGTACCATAATCTCTCCCGTGCTGGGCATCGTCAGAGGGCACTCCATAGGTATGGTACAAAAAAAAATCGTATAAGGCACGCTATGGTAGGTGACATGGCACAACTAGGCAATGCTAGGGTAGATATACCAATTACACTTCCGAACCGGTGGTAACGCATAGCCGCAGCTACCGGCCACCTCGAGCCACACTCCCAAAAATCAAAGGTGTACCCAATCAATCACAAAGTAATAGAATGATATCGAAGGAGAGTGTCCGATCAGAGGAGCTACCTCAATAGCCCGTTAATTGCTCCTGTTTTAGCCACCATATGCCAACTTACGGGAGTCGGGTCCATGTATATACCTCAATAGAATGTCGCCACCAACGTACTTCATTCTGAAATCTCCACCGCGTACACGGTTGTTAAAGTGATTTTCAGAGTTGGCAGAGAGTATGACAACTTTCTATCTCGGTTTCTTTAACAACCAAATGTTATTATAACACCGTGGTCATTTTAAAATAGTTTATATTTCAAAACCAACATATCATTGTCATTTCAAAAATCATATCAATACAATATTATTTCCATTTCAAACCAAATACAATATCATTTCCATTTCAAAACCATATACGACATCATTTCCATTTCAAATATATCCATTCCAGTAATCATAGCTCTTTCAAAGTTATAACACTTTCGAAACCAAACACTTGAATTTAAAACACTTTCGAAACATAATACTTTGAAAATCATAATACTTCCACTTAACCAATTTAAATATTAAAATAGTATAAATATAATAAAATTGTTTTCCTCAAATTTCACAAATTAATTTCAAATCAACTCGAATTCCAAAATTCAAATTTAATCAGATCTCAAATCATTAATTCCAATTTAGCTTCTAAATAAACCATTCAAAATTATATCGATTTCATATACAAGTTTGAACCACAAATATACCATTTCAAAATATATATTTCAAAGCTTTAAATATTCTGTCACTTCAAAACTAAATGTGATAATTATATATATATATATATATATATATATATATATATATATTAATTCAACTTACTATTATATAATTTTGAAATATTTGCTTAATAAATTCAATATCATTTAAATAAAACTCAAATTTTGAAATATTTATTAATCACTTTAGACCAACATCAAGTTATAAAAATCATATCCTTTAAAATCTCAACTTCAATAAGTTCCAAATCGACTTCAATTAAATATAATTCTTAATTAAATACAATTTCAAATCAATTTCAAATCCATCTTCTCAACCTTAATTCATTAAAATCATTATAAACTCTATATTAAAATATAATTTAAATAAATACTTAACCATATTATATTTAATAAAATCAAACTTTATTATTAGACTTATTTTTTATTAAACTAATTTATACATAGCTTAAATTTAAGAATTTAACTATACATAAAATAATATTTATATAATATCCAAAATCAGTATTTATTAAACCATATATTTCTTTCCAAAACCATAAAAATCCTTTCAAAATATTTATATATAGACCAGCGGTGTCTGTATATATAATTTTCTATCCTATGGTCAAGTAATACAGATACTTATTATTTCAATTCGTAATTTAAATATATACGGGTATATATCATTTCAACCCGCAATCCCAAATTCAATTCAAATGAAAATAGCTTGGGTCTATCATTTCAACCCATAATGATTTTCTCTTATTCTACAGATCGTTCGGGTATGTATTATTTCAATCCATAATGAATTCTATACTAACATGGACTTGTAGAGTGATAACAGATATGACAATAATATAACAGGCATATATCATCAATATAAATAACAGATAATGGTGTCAGATGTCATAGGTGAACAGATACAGATAACCACATACATATAACAATGTAAATAACTAACAGCAGCATATTTCAACTGTCGTTTCAATTGAAATAAAATTTAATAAATATAAGAACTTAGCCATGAGTGATTGCTCACCTTTCTAAGCTAGAGATGAACGAGAATGAAATGAGTTAAGAATTCAAGCATGAATTTCAAAGCAAAACGAGATGGGCATGTATTAGAATAACAAAGCTTATAAAAAGGAATCGATGAGAAAAAATCAAATAAATCTTGATATAAATAGAATATATATATATATATATATGTATATATATTTCATATATATATTTATAAAATATAACATATGTCAGAATCAAAATCTATATATGGATATTTCAGGATCACTATTAAATCTAGCCACGTATATTTAAGATATATACATGTTATACTTAAAATCAATTCTTATATTAACGTACATATATATAATATATTCAAAATTTATACTGACAGGTCATATAACACACATATAAAAAAACTTTATGTAATTATATATATATATATATATATATATAATTTAAAAAAATCAATATTTATAAAACTCATATCCATACAAACTGACAGATGAACTAATATATAACTAACTTACATATTATGTTGTAAATCGATGCTAACATATTTCCTTATGCTGTACATATTTATAAATACAAACTATTATATTTATACAATAAAACTCAACATGTGAATACTACTAAAATCGTATATATTTTGTAAATATATATATACACTACCGTAAATTATCTATCTGTAGATATATATGTATATAAAAGCAAGATTGCCCAAAAGTACAATTTGAAACATATATATATATATATATATATATATATATAACATGCCTATATATATATTATAGTAACATAAAAGTACAACATATTACTATATATACCTAATTAACGTATACATCAATATATGATAACATAGCATATACCTATACCAAGCAAAAGCAGCTGCAGATTTCTCAATATGCGAAACTACTTCATTAATAAACATACATATACATGACTTTGTAAACTTATGTATATAATACTTATAAACATATATGTATCTAAAACTAATATAACTATTGAGAGACAAACAATACTAGAAGCACACTTATTGATCCATGTGGTTGACAGCATTTGATATCAGCCTTTGATTAAGATCAACGGCCAGTATTAGAGCTTTCATTATGTTTGGATTGCCAAAGGTAATATATGGGCTCTGTAGCTTGTTTCCAGCCCATTATATTTTGTATATAAATACTCAGCTCTTGTAATTAAATTATCATAAAAGTATTATCAATAAAAGCTGATTTTCAACAGTTATTGCTTTTATGGTATCAGAGCCCAAAAAGGTCAAACGGCAAAATTCTCAAAAAATCATAAAAAAAAAGGTTTCAAAGATTTAGGCTGTGTATACTCCTCTCAGAAAAATATCATCATCGAGGAGGTATACCTTTCTCTCAATTGCATCAAGATCGGTCATATCTGTTCTATATCCACTTCCTGCCATATCAGAGGAGAAATCAGAATTACTTCATCACTTATCCCCCTGACTGCAAGATTCTTTACCGATGTCCATCTATATTACTGCTTCTTGATGAAACAGTAATATACATTTATCACTAGCAGTATCATTTCAACCTTTTCTTGCTTCTTGGCTGCTATTTCCTAATAGCCACGCCAAAGTTTCTGTTATCTGCAACTTACATCAAGAAACCAGGCATTTCAAGATTCTTGAATCACCATGGCTCTTGAAGAAGAAGGAACAACATCAGCCACTTCAGGGAACCAGTCCAGTAATCACCAGGATTCGAATCTGATCTTGATCAAACCTAAAAGTCAGGTCATCACGACACCGCTAGATGAAGATAACTATATCTTATGGAAATATCAAGTTGAAATAGCATTAAAAGGATACGACTTACATGAGTATATTGCTGGAACCAAGAGCATACCACCAATCATGATAACTGACAAAGAAGACAAAATGGTTAGCAATCCAGACTACAAACATTATCGAAGACAAGATAATCTTTTATCATCATGGCTTCTATCTTCAATTAGTAAAAGCTTACTCTCACAAATGGTTGGATGCAACAGCTCTTATGAGATTTGGTCAGCAATTGAACGCATTTTTAGTTCGCAATCAGCAGCAAAGGTCATGCAATATAGAAGAGAATTTCAAAATGCAAGGAAAAATGATATGCCAATGAGTGAATATCTTGCCAAGATCAAGAACTTATGTGACAAATTAAAGGGGGTAGGTCATAATGTGTCTATCAATGAGCAGATACTGGTGATAACCAATGGATTAGATCAAGATTATGAGTCCTTGATAACATACATTGCCACACAACCAACCCTACCCGATATTGAATACATCCACACTGCCTTACTTGCTCATGAGGGGAGGATTCAACAAAGGAAGTCAATGCAAGAAGAATGCAGTGCCAATTATGCAGTCACATCAAGAAACAGAAATCAGAAAATACATCAAATCAACCCAAACAAGACAATCAAAGTCAGAGAGGAGGCTATGTTCAAAGAGGAAGAGGTAGAGGAAGGAGTGGATACAATAATAAAATTAGATGTCAGATTTGTGAAAAACTTGGGCACACAGAAAACAAATGCTATTTCAGATGTAAAGAGGATTTCAATGCAGGACAAACATCTCAAACCAGCAAACAACCAAGTGCAAATGTGACTCAAATCAGCAATCAATCCAGAAATAATGGAGATAATATTACTGATGATACCCCCAAAACAGATGATTACAGCATGGATGAATGGTTTCCTGATTCTGGAGCCACAAATCACATCACAAAAAGCCTACAGAATTTGAATTTGGGGAACAAAGGATACACAGGTAATAAAACTGTTCTTATGGGAAATGGTGAAGCTACAAACATAACACATGTTGGTACTGGCTGTATAAAAGGTACAAGGTAACTCTATTTAAAAAAATTGTTAAGAGTACCAAGTATCAAGAAAAACCTCATTAGTGTTTCACAATTTGCCAGTGAAAATAAGGTGTACTTTGAGTTTCACCCAAAAACATGCTGTGTTAGAGATTCATTAAGTAAAAATATATTATTGCAGGGTAAGCTGGACAATGGTCTATACAAATTTAGCAATGTTCAAAACACTGATGCTGCTGATGAAAGAATTTGGTCATATAATATTAGCTCAACAAATGACAACAATGTAAAGTTGTTTCACGAATGGCACTGTAAACTTGGCCATCCTAGCTATGATGTAGTTAAACTGATTTTAATGCAAAATAATTTTTCTGTACCAAATAAGTCTGATTTATCTCTATGTGATCATTGTCAAATGGGCAAAATGCATAAATTGCCTTTTCAAATTTCTGAAACTATATATGAAAAACCCCTTGAGTTAATCACTGCAGATTTATGGGGACCAGCACCACTGTTTTCAACACAAGGGCACAGGTATTATCTATCTCTTGTAGATGCACACACAAGATATACATGGATTTATTTTCTCAGAGCCAAATCTGATACTAGTTTTGCTATAACACAGTTTATTACTCATGTTGAGAAACAATTTAATCAATGTGTAAAGATAATACAAACAGATGGTGGGGGAGAATTTAAATCATTAAAAGAATTTTTTAACAAAAAGGGAATTCTTCACAGAACCACCTGCCCCCACACATCAGAACAAAATGGTATAGTTGAGAGAAAGCACAGACACATTGTGGAAACTGGTTTAACACTTTTGTCCCAGGCATCTCTACCTTTGAAATACTGGAGTGATGCTTTTGCCACTGCAGTATATCTTATTAATAGGATGCCGACAAAGGTGCTAAACAATATTTGCCCACATGAAAAACTCTTTAATGTTAAACCAAAATATGATCATTTAAAGGTGTTTGGGTGTTTGTGTTATCCTTATCTCAGACCATACAACAAACACAAATTGAGCCTGAGATCAAGTCCATGCACTTTTATAGGATATGCACACAATCAAAAAGGATATAAGTGCATGGACAATCAAGGCAAAATTTATATTTCTAGACGTGTTGTGTTTAATCAAAATGTGTTTCCATTTACAGGTCAAAAAGGGCAGAATCATGAAGCAAACAATAACAAAATTCATGATTTTTACATCCCAGATTTGACAGAATGTGCTCAAAGAATCAATCAGGCAGTGCAGGATGGTGATAAAGATGCATCCATATCCAGCACCAAATCTGGATACAGTTCAGACAATGAAAATAATAACAGCTACTCACAAATTGATTTCAACAATCAGCAAAATGCTAGCATATCAAGTAGTAGCCAGAATAATGATCAAAGTACAAGTGTGTCTAATAGCAACCAAGCAACAGATACAGCAACCAACACAAGTGACAACCAACTAGAAGATTCTCACAGACAGCAGACAGAAATAGGACACCCCATGATCACCAGATCTAAAAGTGGTATTTTTAAACCTAAACTATACATAGCTCAAACACATGAGGTGGAACCAAGTTCTTATGATCAGGCTAGAAAACATGAGAAATGGAGAAAGGCAATGGATGAAGAATTAAATGCTTTAATCAAAAATAAGACCTGGACACTTGTGCAACCACCAAAGAACAAAAACATAGTGGGATGCAGATGGACTTATAAAATCAAGAGAGATGCAGATGGTAATATATCCAAGTATAAAGCAAGGTTGGTAGCAAAAGGATATTCACAGCAGTTTGGTTTTGATTTCACTGAAACCTTTTCCCCAGTAATCAAACCAACCACCATAAGAATTATGTTAACCTTGGCACTTCACAAAAATTGGAAAATAAGACAGCTAGATGTTCATAATGCTTTCTTGAATGGTGAATTATGTGAAGATGTCTACATGCAACAACCAGAAGGATTCAATCATCATGCAGATAAAAATTATGTTTGCAAATTACACAAGGCCATATATGGATCAAAGCAAGCCTCTAGAGCTTGGTATGAGAAGCTCAAAGGTACACTAACACATTTGGGTTTTGATGCCACAAAGTCAGACAATTCTCTTTACTTAAAAAGGGGCAAGTATTTCAGCATATATATACTTGTGTATGTGGATGATATACTCATTACATGAGATAATCAGCAGGAAATCAACCATATCATAAAGCTACTAGACAAGCACTTTGCAATCAAGGACATGGGTGAATTAAAATATTTTTTAGGAATCAACATCCAAAGGAAAACTGATAATGAATTCTTTCTGTCACAAAAGCAATACATCAATGACATTTTGGTCAGGCACAACATGGACAAAGCAAAGCCACTACCTACACCTATGACATGCAGCAAGCAGTTATCAAAAAATAAAGGTGAACCCATTGATAATGCCAAGCAATACAGAAGTATTGTTGGAGCACTTCAGTATGCAACTATTACAAGGCCGGACATATGTTTTAGTGTCAACAGGGTATGTCAGTATATGCAGAACCCCTTAAACGAGCATTGGATTGCTGTCAAGCGAATTCTTAGATACCTCAAAGGCACCAATACATATGGATTAACTTTAAAAGCTAGCAAAGATATAAATATTCATGCTTACAGTGATTCCGATTGGGCAAATGACATAGATGACAGGAAATCCATTACTGGATATTACGTCTACCTGGGACCAAATCCAATTTCTTAGTGTACGAAGAAGCAAAATACCGTTTCTAGAAGCAGCACTGAGGCTGAATACAGGTGTATTGCAAGTACGGTCGCTGAAATCGCCTGGATCGAAACCCTAATTTGGGAATTAGGGTTCGAATCAACTCGCAAACCTATCATCTGGTGTGATAATCTCAGTGCAATCTCTCTTTCCATGAATCCAGTTCAGCATACTCGAACAAAACACATGGAGATAGATCTCCACTTCGTTCATGAACGAACAGGAAGCGGCAAGTTAGCCATTAACCACATACCATCTTACTATCAAAGAGCAGACTTTCTAACCAAAGCTTTATCTGCCAAAAATTTCAATCGCTTTCGCAAAGAGCTCAGGATTTATTCAGCCGACATGGAAGACAAGAAAAATATGAAACCCTAGTTTTGTTTGAGGCGGCATATTGAGAGACAAACAATACTAGAAGCACACTTATTGATCCATGTGGTTGACAACATTTGATATCAGCCTTTGATTAAGATCAACGGCCATTATTAGAGCTTTCATTATGTTTGGATTGCCAAAGATAATATATGGGCTCTGTAGCTTGTTTCCAGCCCATTATATTTTGTATATAAATACTCATCTCTTGTAATTAAATTATCATAAAAGTATTATCAATAAAAGCTGATTTTCAACAGTTATTGCTTTTAATAACCACATAAAACAAAACATGTAACAAAGTCAACATACAATTTCTGTAAAACTAGATATATAAAAGGACCGACACGAGTATATATATACACCTTACAAGCAAATGCTTCGCTGAAGCTTAGGGAGGCGGACGTTCTGCCTGGCAAAGCTCAAAGAACGGAAAACCAAAGCTGGGTAGGTGGCGGCATTGAAAGAAATGAGAGAGAGGCAACAACTCGTGGGCTTGCATGGAGGAAGGTCAATCAGGGAAAGGAGGCCAGGAACTGAAGGCCGATCATGAGTGGGTCGGAGAAGTTGGTGGCTCGGCGCTGACGCGGCTGATCGATCAGGGAAATTGTTGGTGGTCAGTGTGCACGCGAGATAGGTGGCAGCGGCGAACTGAGGAGGAAGGTCGGGGGGATGAGTGGCTCACTGAGGGAAGTTGGTTTGCGTTGTGGCAGAGGATGGGCTACTGGCGTGCATGGGGATGGAGATGCGAGAGGAAGGAATCAGGTGCGGTTTCTGGTGTGAGGTAGCTGCAGCCATGATGGCTTCGGTGGAGGCAAGGGAAAAATAAGGTGGGAAGGATCGAATGAGAGAGAGGGGTCGAGAGAAGAAGATGGGTTTTCAGAGGAGCAAGTAGCAATATGATTTCACAAGCAAAAGAAAGAAAAAAATGAACAGCAGGTTAGATGGGTTATTTTTTTGTTTGAGATGGTGGAAGATGACTAAATATCATATGGAAGATAAAATGACTGCTCATAGGATATAAGCTTATAATATTGTTTATATACATATCAATTCGATTCAACAGACAATAAAATGAAGGAGCACGAACCGGTAATAAATTAAGACGTGATTTCCAAGAAAAATATAAACGAAATGAATTTGAATAGTTGCGGCTCCAAGGTAGAAAGCGATTACATAGTATGTATATTTATTGTTTTGAACGGCAAAACCCATAAAAGGTAGAAAACCAACCATCATATATTTTATAATAGGAATAGAAATTGTGAAGCACGAGAATTCAGCAAAAGTTATTACGGCAATTTATTATATTGCTTGGATGACACGGTTAAAGTTTGAAACCCAAAAGAAAACAAAAGGTCACGGATCCAGTACCGATACGGTTACCGGTTACGAGGATTCCTCTATGTACCGGACTTCAAAACATAGAATTGAATATACCATAGAAATCTACATGACGAGACGATCAAAATGGTATACATATATTAGTGGTACGATCATTCGATCAAAAGTCGATAATCGATACCGAAAATGCTATTATTTTGTCGAAAATAAGATAAACAGAGCAATAGAGGTCCAAATTTGAAGAAACTAATTATGACATCTCACTTAGAAGATGATTTACAAATCTTCTATACAAAAATATTCAGATTTGGAAAACATTTTATTATCATCAAATATTAACCGATTTAAATTGAAGTAAAATTATACAAGAAAATAAACTTCAATATTATCTGATAAAATTTTACCAGTTGTTATGTTCAAATAGACGTATTCCAAATATTAAATTCTTATTTCAAAATATTATTATTTAAAATTTCACAAAAATTCAATTAATTAAATAAATAAAATCACTAAAATTTATGGGTCGTTATACTCTCCCCCACTCAAAACTTTTCGTCCCCGAAAAGGAAGGAGGTAGGAGAATAGAAACAACCAGAAGAAAAATAAACTTGAAAACAAATTTCATTTAAATAAAACAATATTCGTTAATTGATTTTAAATTCAAGGTATTTCATTCAGTTGATTTACTTTAAATTTTATCAATTACCTCGAACAAAATTTATTTTATTTATTTTATTTATTTCATTTATTCATTATCCTATTATTCTATTCATCTCTATTAACCTTTTTATAATTAAAATCTAAGTGCATAACATTTATTATAAACACTCAAATTTATTTATAAAATAATTTATATTGTATATTATCGAATTACATATTCAACTTCTGACTAATTTAGGTAAGTTGTATTGAAAATGGAATTGGGTATTATACAAAATAAATTCTCCAATTCAATCATTTCAAGAGTTAGATATTTACTAAGATTTATTTATAATTAAAATCATCCTTTAACATAACTTTAAGAATTAAATTCCTGATTAACTTCAAACTATACATACATATATATATATACATATCAAATCAAATTTATAAATATATACCTACATATATAATAAATCAAGTCATATTAAGAAATTCAAATCAAATTTATTTTCCACAACAAAAGTGTAGCAAAGCCACGAATTGATCTGTCCATTTTGAAACCCGAAAATGAATGTTGATAATGCTGCAGTCATCACCGAAATTATTTTCCAGCGATAATAAAAGAGAGTACCGATTTAAAATTCTACAAATTTTCTGAAAACAATTTCTATTTGAAAATACTTTAAATGATACATATTTAAAGCTTTAAAACCAAAGTTTGAAATCATCGAAAATTAGGTTCTCAAATTCTAATTTAAATTTATTTAAATTCTAAATCAATTTATAAACCATGTTTTATAGTTCAATTATTTATGTATATATGTGAGAAAAATCAATGGTTTACAAAGCATAAATAAAATCAAATATTATTATCACTAATAACCAATTCAATTTGACTGTTTAAATTTAGAAAGTTATACTTATATATATACAATATAATTATACAAAATTAATTTCATTTACCGAATTTTGAAAACAATATTGTGTCAGTTTGCTTTGCTCAAGTGTTTTGGAAATCCTATCGATAGCATTGATCAGACGAATCAATCGAAAACCCAAATCAACATCAACAACTCAAACAACACGATATATATAGAAAACATTTAATATTAATTTACAAATACACTTCCTCGCTCGACGATACAAGAATGGATTTTAAAGCAAGGATAGAGATTCAAATGTTGAGTGACCCTAATTCAAAAGAATTCTAACAAGAAAGATAGGCTTGAGACGAAGGTAAAATGATTAAATAGCAAAATAGAAAGATGGATAGGTTTATATAAATCGCGGGCAACCTTAACCGGGTCGACCGTGACTTCAAGAATAAGATGATGTAGAATTCCGAGGCAAATCTACATTCGATCGCAAAAGGTTGAATTCAGGCATAGCAGGAGATAAATAGCATCGTAAACCGAGGATACGGAAATCTTCGGTAAAGCAATGCCTATTGTAAAAGAGTTTCACCCCTTTACAAATCATTCGAAGATTGGCGAGACCGCCGATTTATTATAGACATTATTTGAAGTGGAGTTATGGGATACTCCAGAATACGAATAGAGAGAGACAAGGAAGGATTTTGGAACCGAGGGGAACGCTTTAAAATTCAAAGGAATTGAGTCAAAAAGGAAGGGATACAAACTCGAACGAAAGTGATTCTGTAATTAAATTTACCCTATATGTTGAGTTTTTCCTAAAACCTCTCCCTGATACCAAATGTAACATCCTGATATTTTCATCCATTCGCATCCACGCATGTCGAATTTGAATTTCTCAAAATACCTGATTGTTAATTTATATTTAGCAAAACTCAGCATTTACAGTAAATAAATAAATCACAGAATCACAGACACAGAGTAATATATAATATGCAGCGGAAACAAAATGAATAGTAGTTCATGAAGCTACTATATGTATAAGAGTTAAATAAGATACAATAGAAGTTTCAAATACAATAGTCAAATACAAGATAAAAATACAATACTGCAATCAACTGAATATCTGAAAGCTGGATAGATTGCTGGATCTCCAAGCAAAGCTCCAACTCCAAAGGTGAGTCCCGAATAGTGATACACTAAGTCTGACCCGAGCGTAAAGCAAAACACAAAACACTCGTGTCGGGATTAACATTCTTATATCAATAAATCCAACTGAAGTGAAATAATAACTAAAATACAAGTAACTCAAAGGATGTTTGGGATAACCATCCTCTAAGGATCCGTTAAACTATCAACTATGTAGTAATATACGCTATTATAATAATGTCTTACGTAAAGATAATATATTTTAAAAATAGCGTTAAGGAATTACATTTTCCACCTTAACATATTTTATATATTCCCATAGTCTATATAGTACCGTATCCATAGGTATGGTACAAACAAAATCGTATAAGGCACGCTAGGGTAGGTGACATGGCACGACTAGGCAATGCCAAGGAAGATATGGCAATTACACTTCCAGACCGGTGGTAACGCATAGCCACAGCTACCGCAAACCTCGAGCCACATCCCGAAAATCAAAGGTGCACCCAATCACAAAGTAATAGAATGTTATCGAAGGAGTGTGTCCGATCAGAGGAGCTACCTCATTAGCCCGTCAATTGCTCGTGTTTTTGCCACCTTATGCCAACTCACGGGAGTCGGGTCCACGTATATACCTCAATAGAACGTCGCCACCAACCTACTTCATTCTGGAATCTCCACCGTGTACAGGTTGTTAAAGTGGTTTTCGGAGTTGGCAGAGAGTATGACAACTTCCAATCCCGGTCTCTTTAACAACCAAAAGTTATTATAACACCGCGGTCATTTCAAAATAGTTTATATTTCAAAACCAAAATATCATTGCCATTTAAAAAACTGTATTAGTACGATATCATTTCCATTTCAAACCAAATACAGTACCATTTCCATTTCAAAACCACATGCGATATCATTTCCATTTCAAATATATCCATTCTAAAAATCATAGCACTTTTAATGTTATAACACTTTCGAAACCAAACACTTGAATTTAAAACACTTTCGAAACATAATACTTTGAAATCATAATACTTCCACTTAACGATTTAAATATTAAAATAGTATAAATATAATAAAATTGTTTTCCTCAAATTTCTAATGAACTCGAATTCCAAAATTCAAATTTAATCAAATCTCAAATAATTAATTCCAATTTATCTTCTAAATAAACCATTCTAAATTATATCGATTTCAAATAAAGGTTTGAACCACAAATAAACCATTTCAAAATATATATTTCAAAGCTTTAAATATTATATAATTTCAAAACTAAATGTGATAATTTTATATATATCTTAATTCAATTTACTATTATTTAGTTTTGAAATATTTACTTATTGAATTCAATATCATTTCAATAAAACTCAAACTTGAAATATCTAGTAATCACTTTAAACCAACATAAAGTTATAAAAACCATATCCTTTAAAATCTCAACTTCAATAAGTTCCAAATTGATATTAGTTAAATATAATTCTTAATTACATAGGATTTCAAATCAATTTCGAATCCATCTTCTCAACCTTAATTTATTAAAATCATTATAAACTCTATATTAAAATATAATTTAAATAAATACTTAACCATATTATATTTTAATAAAATCAATATTTATTATTAAACTTATTTTATATTAAACAAATTTATACATAACTTAAATTTAAGAATTTAACTATATATAAAATAATATCTATATAATATCAAAAATCAATATTTATTAAACCATATATTTCTTTCCAAAATAATAGAAACCCTTTCAAAATATTTATATATAGACTAGCGGCGTCTGTATATAATTTTCTAACCTATAGTCAAGTGATACAGATATTTATCATTTCAATCTGTAACTTAAGTTTATATGGGTATATATCATTTCAACCCGTAATTTCAAATTCAATTCAAATGAAAATCACTTGGGTCTATCATTTCAATACATAACGATTTTCTCCTATTCTACATATCGTTCGGGTATGTATCATTTCAACCCATAATGAATTCTATACTAACAGGGACTTGAGAGTGATAACATATATGATAATAATATAACATGCATATACCATCAATATAAATAAGAGATAATGGTGTTTGATATTACAGTTGAACAGATACAGATAACAACATACATATAACAATGTAAATAACTAACAGCAGCATATTTCAACTGTCGTTTCAATTGAAATCAAATTTAATTATATAACAACTTAATCATGAGTGTTTGCTCATCTTTCGAGGCTAGAGATGAACGATAATGAAATGAGTTAAGAATCCAAGCACGAATTTCAAAGCAAAACGAGATTGGCACGGATTAGAATAACAAAGCTTATAAAAGGAATCGATGAGAAAAAATCAAATAAATCTTGATATAAATGGAATATATATATATATATATATATTTCATATATATATTTATAAAATATAACATATGTTAGAATCAAAATCTATATATGGATATTTCAGGATCACTATTAAATCTAGCCATGTATATATAAGATATATACATGTTATACTTAAATTCAATTCTTATATCAACGTACATATATATAATATATTCAAAATTTATACTGACATATCATGTAACACATATAAAACAACTTTGTGTGTGTGTGTGTGTGTGTGTATATATATATATATATAATTTAAGAAATCAATATTTATAAAACTCATATCCATACAAACTGACAGGTGAACAAATATATAACTAACTTACATATTATGTTGTAAATCTATACTAACATATTTCCTTATGCTGTACATATTTATAAATACAAACTATTATATTTATACAATAAAACTCAACATTTGAATACTACTAAAATTGTATATATTTTGTATATATATATATACACTACTGTAAATTTATCTATCTATAGATATATGTATATAAAAGCAAGATAGCCCAAAAGTACAACTCGAAACATATATATATAACATGCCTGTATATATATATATTATAGTAATATAAAAGTACCACATATTACTATAAATATATATACCTGATTAACGTAAACATCAATATATGATAACATAACATATACCTATACCTAGCAAAAGCAGCTGTAGATTTCTCAATATGCGAAACTACTTCATTAATAAACATACATATACATAACTTTGTAAACTTATATATATAATACTTATAAACATATATGTATATAAAACTAATATAACCATATAAAACAAAAAAATGCAACAAAGTTAATATACAATTTCTGTAAAGCTATATATATAATCGGACCAACACAAGTATGTATGTACGTATGTATATATATAGGGAGGCGGAGGTTCTGCCTAGCAAAGCTCAAAGCACGAAAAACGAAAGCCGGGTAGGTGGCGGCAATGAAAGAAATGAGAGAGATGCAACAGCTCGTGGGCTTTCATAGAGGAAGGGGGAAAGGAAGCCAGGAAGTGAAGGCTGATCTTGAGTGGGACGGAGAAGTTGGTGGCTCGACACCGACGTGGCTGATCGATCAGAGAAATTGTTGATGGTCAGTGTGCACGCGGGATAGGTGGTAGCGGCGAACTGAGGAGGAAGGTCGGGGAGATGAGTGGTTCGCTGAGGGAAGTTGGTTTGCTGTAACAGCCCGCTATTTTGGACCATTCGCATCCGCACATGTCAGACTTGAATAATTCAAAATACCGAATTGTTAATTTAAATTTGGCAAAACTGAACATATACAGTAAATAAATAATCACACATTACAGACACAGAGTAATAAATGCAGCAGAAATAAAAGATAGTAGTTCATGAAGCTACTATATATATAACATAGTTAAATAAGTTACAACAGAAGTCTCGAATACAATAGTCAAATACAAGAATCAGAATATATCACTAGAATCAACTGAATATTTGAAAGCTGGATAGATAGCCGGATCTCCAAGCGAAGCTCCAACTCCAAAGGTGAGTCTCGAATACTGGTACACTTAGTCTGACCCAAGCGTAAAACAAAACACAAAACACTCGAGTCAGGATTTACATTCTTATATCAATAAATCCAACTCAGGTGGAATAAAAACTGAAATACAAGTAACTCAAAGGACGTTGGGATAACCATCATCTAAGGATCTGTTAAACTATCTACTATGTAGCAGTGTACGCTAAGTAGATAATGCCTATCAGTAATACAAAGTATCAACATAGTGTTAAGGCGTGAAACTACCGTTTCCTGATCTGGACTGGTGAGAACGCATCGCCGCAACGATCGCAACACCGCAAAACAACACTCCCAATTCAAGGGTGCGCACCAATCAAAAAAAGTAACGAGTAGTTTACAAAGAAGTGTGTTCGCTAAGAGGTGGCTAATCTCATTGGCCCGGCACGGCTCCTGTTTTAGTCATTTCCAATTTGACACAAGTGTCAAGGCTATCCATTATCGTTCTCTTTCTTCAAATCCAGCAATGTCGTCATTCCAACCACTTCATTCTGGATCATACTCCGTGTATAGTTATTAAAGTGGTTTTCGGTTTAGACAGAGAGTATGTCCATAGCCGATCCCGGTTTCTTTAATAACTTTCGTAATTTTTACACCGATTGGTCGTTTAGCAAATCAATTTCAATTTCAATTAGAATTTGTAAACCAACATTTCATTTGTCTTTCTATATCAATTTCCATAATTTACGTTTCTAAACTTCCAAATTTAATTAAATTTGTCAAATCAAATTCTTTAAATTTCAAGTTTTATATTAATTTCAATAAATCACATTTTATTTATTGTTAAAGAAATTCAATTTCACTTATTTATTTATTTAGTTACAAATTTAGAAACTTGATTAACAAAAAATCAATTTCACTTATTAAAGAAGTTCAATTTGACTTATTAAAGAATTCAGTTTTATTTAATTATTAAATAATTCAATCTCATTAAATTATTAAATAATTTCAAAACTTAATTATTAAATAATTTCAAAACTTAATTATTAAATAATTTCAAAACTTAATTCGATCATTTCTTAAATTAAACAACGTTCTTTCATCAATTACTTTGTTAATATTTTGTTCCAGATTATTAAATATTAACATTTAAATTTCACTAGAATTCAAATTCCAACTTCATTTAAAACCCTTATTATTTTATTCAAATAAAATCTTTATTTTTATTTTTATATCAAATTATTGACCAATCGGGTTTTTATTTAATTCTCTATCCTAACTCAAAGTTTTATTTGGGTATTTATCATTTCAACCTGATTCCATTTCAATTCAAAAATCAAAGCATAGCAAAAGGGAACTTGCAGTGTGATAACTGGGATGGTATCAAAGTAAATAAACAAGAAATAACAACAATCAATAACAATCCATTGATTAATTCAAATAATCCTGAAATAATAGTATTAATTCACATTGTTGTTTGTGCAAATTAATATAATTATTTTTAGAATCTACACTATCATTTCATATAGATTAAAGATTATTACACTATTATTTTGTGCGGTTCTACACTTGACATTTATTATTCGATTTCATACTATATCAATTTATACAACATAAATTTAAATGGTTCAAGGTGTAATTAATCATATTTCTACATGTCAAGTAATTAAACACCAAAAGGGGTCATATTATACAAATTTTATCTAATCAAATTCAACACATATAGCAATTTCAAATTGTTAACTCCTACGTCAATTTCAATTGTAAATTATTTATCATTTCATACATTAAAAATTTAACGTCCAATACCAACATCAAACAATCAATCATTTATCAACCAAATTGGATTATCATCGTATAAATAACAGATAACGGTGTCAGATGTCACAGGTGAACTGGTACAGGTAATAACATATATATAACAGTGTAAATAACTAATAGCCGCATATTTCAATTGTCGTTTCAATTGAAATCAAATTTAATAAATAGAAGAACATTAATCATGAGTGATTGCTCACTTTTCGAGGCTAGGTGTTTTGACAACAGAGCAAGCTACGAATCCAAGCACGAATTCCAAAGCAAATGAAGCTTGGAACGAATTTGATGATCGAAGCTGATAAAAGGAGTTGACGAAATCAAATCAGAACCGATCGATGGTGACAAGTGGTATAAGTGAACTTACATATACAGAATCATATATACTATTTAAGGAAATCATATTCTCAATTCAAACACTTTTAAATTTAAATATATATACAGGTATTTCAAAATCATTGTTCACATTAGACACATATATAATATGATTTAAAATCAAACTCAAGTACTTATGTGTAATATAAAATCAATCATATCTATACAACATGCATATATGTCATCTTAAAATAAAATAAAATAAAATAAAATAAATCTAAATTTCATCATATAGTCAATTACATTTATCCATAATAACATAGCTTATCCCATATAAACTGCAGGTTACATATGTATATTCAAACCAACCTAGTATATATAAACTATATTTTTGAAATAAATACATATATATTTACTAGATCCACATATATAAATTCATATATAAAACAAACAGATTGTACAAACCAACATACACACTTACTTTACTGTATGTATGTATATATATATATATAACACAGCCTAAATCACTAAACATAATTCATTTTTATATACTTTGAAACATGTATATGCCACAGTAGAACAAAACTATACCACAGTACTAACTTATAATATATAAGCTGTTATAAAATTAAATATACACCTTTTTATAAATACTGTACTCATCACTCATATACATAAATTTTCATATATATACAATACTGATTGAAATAGGATATACTGACATGTTTAAAACCGATATTATATAAAACGAAAATATTATGGCTTGAACAGATCATACTATAACTTGTATAATTTGTACATATAAAATCAAACAGAAAATACACTGCGCCAATAATATATAAACTTATACTTTATAACTTATACAACTTATATATAATGAACAACAGATAGCACATATATCGACTAATATAAACTGAGCAATTTGTATATAAAAAAAATTAAAAAAAACTACATATATATGAAATATTATTACACGTAAAATACGTTTAACACAACGTATATAAAACAACAGATCTGAATCTTCTCTGCTTAAATCATATACATACTAACTAATTAAACTAACATAAAAAAAAATATGTTATATCTATACTTACATGACAGAGAGGGAGGAAGGCCGAGATGGCTCGGGGAAAGAGGAAGAAAGATGGCGACTAGCTGGAGGACAGGGTTGCGCGGAGGCGTTGGCAAGCGTGTGATCGGAGAGGCAGAGATGGAGGGAGCGCGGTCAGGCCTGGATTTGGCGGCCGAGAAGGTGAAAGCGGAGGCCGTGGCTTCTTGAGGCGGGTTACGGCACTGGTGTTGGGTTTGGGCGGAGGTAGCTTGGTTTGGTGGGGCTAAGCGTGTTCGAAGCAGATATGGGTGAGGGAGGAGACGCAAGCATGGTAGCGGCATATCTTATTAGAAGAGTATGATATGATATTTCAAATGAAGATGATGGTTATCACAATGCAGATAATGGAATTGAGAATGGTCTTGCTATTTCATCTTGTCTTAACAGGGGAAAAATGAATGTTTAACGAGCGGAAATGGAAGCAGAAACGATAGTGCTAGCATGGGAAAAAGTCATGTTTGTAGCATAGGTGGAAGGCATGACAGGAGCAGTTCATTTGAAAATGAGGTTATTTTCCCTTTGGAAGTCTTAGTGCATTAAAGGTTGTTGAGCTGGAATACATTGTATAGCGAATTTAAATACCCAAGACGGTAGTCCAATCGGTACCACAAAAGCTATGTTTGAGAATATATCATTTTGTAATATGTCGCCAAAAAAATAGTTTACTTACAATTAATTAATATTTAATGAGGGAGATCGGCCATGCATAAAGTAAAGTAAAATAAATAGGCTTGGAAGAATTTGAAGAAGAACCTGTAGCTTGTATAAGTTAACATACTTTATATTACTTTACATGTATTAAATATTGCTATTATTATTTTGGGAGATGAGCAGGCTAAAGATTTATGAATGGGTGAGGACGTTTGGCTTTTCTAGTACAATGAATGAAATCATATATTATAACTATACAAAAATTTCCAAACACAATGGCAGCAAACAAATGAATGGAAAGAGACTCCAATAGATTATGATTTGAATCTAGAGAAAAGTAAAAGTCATGGCGCTAGAAATTAAGCAGTATTAAAGGAAATGACTACTTGACTTCGACCGTTAGAAAATTGAATTGGCCCCGGAAATCAAAAGTTGAAATTTCGTAACTGATACGGTTGTCCGTTTCGCGTTTTCCGTCACGTACGGGCACCGAAATACAGAGATGAATATATTGCGGAGACCAGCATGACGAGAGGATCAAAACAGTATACAGATATTAGTGATTCGATTGAATTATAAAAATTTTGAATTTTCTACTAGCGGAAAATACAGCAAAAACGCAGAAAATTAAGATCGACGGAGCTAAAGAAGTCCGAATTCGGAAAAATGAAAAATGATGTCTTGCTTAGAAGATGATTTAGAATTTTTTTATATAAAAATATTTAGGTTTCGAAAACACTTTAATTTCATCAATTCCTAACTGATTAAATTGAAATAAAATTACACACGAAAATAAACTTTCATATTTTCGGATGAAAATTTACCAGTTGCTATGTTCAACTAGACGTGTTCCAAATATCAAATTTATATTACAAAATTTTATTGTTTAAAATTTCACAAAATTTCAATTAAATATATTAATAAAACAAATAAAATTATTAAAAATTAACGGGTCGTTACATTTGCCTTGTGGCAAAGGATGGGCTACTAGCGTGCTTGGGGATGCAGATGCGAGAGGAAGGAATCAGGTGCAGTTTCTGGTGTTGAGGTAGCTACAGCCATGATGGCTTCGGTGGAGGCAAAGGAAAAAGAAGGTTGGAAGGATCGAATGAGGGAGAGGGGTTGAGAGAAGAAGATGGGTTTTCAGAGGAGCAAGTAGCAATATGATTTCACAAGCAAAAGAAAGAAAAATGTACAGCAGGTTAGATGGGTTATTTTTTTGTTTGAGATGGTGGAAGATGACCAAATCTCACATGGAAGAGAAAATGACAGCTCATAGGATATAAGCTTATAATATTGTTTATATACATATCAATTCTTTTCAACAGACAATAAAATGAAGGAGCACGAACCGGTCATAAATTAAGACGTGATTTCAAAGAAAAATATAAATGAAATGAATTTGAATAGTTGCGGGTCCAAGATAGAAAGCAATTACATAGCATGTATATTTATTGTTTTGAACGACAGATCCCATAAAGGTAGAAAACCAACCGTCATATATTTTATAATAGGAATAGAAATTGTCGATCATGATAATTCAGCAAAAGTTATTACAGCAATTTATTATATTGCTTGGATGACATGGTTAAAGTTCGAAACACAAAAGAAAACAGAAGGTCACGTATCCGGTATCAATACGGTTATCGGTTTCGTGGATTCCGCTATGTATCGAACTTCAAAACACAGAATTGAATATACCATAAAGATCTACATGACGAAATGATCAAAATGGTATACAGATATTAGTGGTACGATCATCCGATCAAAAGTCGTTAATCGGTACCGAAAATGCTATTATTTTGTCGAAAATAAGATAAACGGAGTAATAGAGGTTCAAATTTGAAGAAACGAATCATGACGTCTCACTCTGAAGATGATTTACAAATTTTCTATAGAAAATATTCAGATTTAGAAAACATTTTATTATCATCAAATATTAACCGATTTAAATTGAAGTAAAATTACAAAAGAAAATAAACTTCAATATTATCTGATAAAATTTTACCAGTTGCTTTGTTCAAATAGACGTATTCCAAATATTAATTTTTTATTTCAAAATATTATTATTTAAAATTTCACAAAAATTCAATTAATTAACTAAATAAAACCACTAAAATTTACGGGTCGTTACACACTTACTCATTAACGTTATCGACATTTACTTCACGAAAGTGGTGTGGCACATATGGCAAGAGTAATACAATAGGCTGTCGTAATAAATGCATAAATAAAGATCTATTACATATTCTCATTAGTCAAGACTAAAACATCTAATAGGTAAATCAAATCAAAGTGAAAGCTAAAGCAAAGTAAAAGAGACAAAGAGGTTTTACGAAACTTGGCTTTTGATGAGAGAACCTTAACGATGACTTTGATGGACTAGTGATTTTGATAAGAACCTCACCAGTTCATAGATCACCACCTTCGCAATAATCAATTTTCTAATTTTTTTTGTTTTCTCTAGTTTTTTATTAATTAAAAGCAGGTTTTATTTTTGTGTACATGGGCATGATGGCCTGCAATGGATACTTTTTTTTTCTTTTTGTAGGAGTCGAGTATGTATGTGGAGAGTCATTTGTAGTACCGTACATACTATTTGTTTTACATAATATAATAGAAGTAGCAATTAGAAAAAAACGAAATTCATAATAACATCTCAATACAAATTCATAAATATATTTCATCCAGGCCCTATTTCCAACAATCCGAATCCAAAGTATTGAACAATACTAATGCTTGATGTATAAATGAATACACCGATATAAAAATAATAACTATACTGCCCATACATCAAGCAACAATAAAAATATCAGTGAAAACTAACAACCACACATGTCAACAAATGGTAAAGACTAACAACCACATATACCAATATTGATTACATACCAATAAACAGAAATTACACACCACAGACATTAACCATCTGTAACGACTTGGTATTTCGAACCATTCAAATCGACAATCATCCACTCATATCAGACTTGAATCGCTTAAAACAACATATTATTAATTTGTATTTGGCAAAATTTAGCATATACAGTAAATAAATCAATCACAAAATCACAGGCACAGATTTATACAATAATAAGCAGCGGAATAGATAAATAGTAGTTCATAAAGCTACTACATAAATATCAGAGTTAAAATTAAATACAACAGAAATCCCGTATACATAGAAGTCACTAATACAAAAGCAACTGACAAGTCTGAATATGAACAGCTGGGAACAACTGAAATAACTGCAAAGCTGAATAGATATAGGACAAATCTTCAAGCAAAGCTCCAAACTCTAAAGGTGAGTCTCAAATGCTGTGACACTTAGTCTGACACGAGCATAAAGCAAAACACAAAACACTCGAGTCATGATTAACATTCTTATACTAGTAAATCAACCCAAGTTAAATGTAAGTGAAATACAAAGTAATTCAAAGGATGTTTGGGATTCCCATCGTCTAAGGATCTGTTAAACTATCTATATACATAGTACAATACGCTACATATATAATATTTATAGTAAAGCAAACTATTAAAATAGCGTTAAGGCGTTACACATATCCCCCTTAACACATTTTTATATATTCGCGTAATCTATACAGATACTATAAGCTCCACCAAACAAGTGGGATACTCATGGGTACTCTATACAAAACAAACTTGGAATGGATGCGATAAGGCATGTGACAAGGCACGCGAGACAATGCCAGGGTAGGAGTCTACCGTTTGCACTCCTGGACTGGTGGTAACGCATAACAGCTACTACCACCCACCTCGAGACACACTCCCAAAATCAAAGGTGCACCCAATCAAATTACAAAGTAATATAATGGTATCAAAGAAGTATGCTCGATCGGAGATGCGACCTTACTTGGCCCGGTAAAGCTCATTTTAGCCATATCAAGCCGACTCACGGGAGTTAGGGCTGCGATAATACCTCATACAGAATCATTGCCAAACCATCATACTTCGTTTTGCATTCTCCACCACGTACACAGTTGTTAAAGTGGTTTTCTGTATTGGCAGAGTGTATGACAGTATTCGATCGCTGTCTCTTTAACAACAAAATGCTTATTTCACACCGTGGTCATTTTATATTTCAAACAGTTCATGCTTCATATCAAAATATCATTTATTTCAAAATCAAATCACTTTAGAAATCATATCATTTCCAAAATCATATTCACTTCCAAAATCATAATTGCTTCTAAAATCAAAACCACAAAATAGTTTAAACCTCCATACCAAAATATACGCATTTAATTCCATTAAATCTAAATCATAACAGTTCCAACCTAAACAATTTAAATATTAAAAATAGTTATAAACTAAAAATCGTTTATATTTATAATATTTTACGGATTAAAATAGTTTATATATTAAAAATAGTTTATATAAAAATATTGGTTATAGATTAAAATATTTTATATATTAAAAATAGTTTATATAAAAATATAAGTTATAGATTGAAATATTTAACATATTAAAAAAAGTTTATATATTAAAAATAGTTTATATATAAAAATATATAGTTTATATCAAAAATAGTTTCGAATTAGAATTGTTTCTTCCAATTCCACAAATCAATTAAAGTTCCAAAAATTCAATTCAAATCAATCTCAGTTCAATAATTACAATTCAATTCAAATTCTCAGTAAAACCATTTTTAATTTATATTAATTTCAAATTTAAACCACTTCCCATTCAATAGGTTTCAAAGTTAAATATTCAAGCAATTTACAATAACTTAATTTGATAAATTTCATTTATATTTAAAAATTCAAATTTAGTTTTATTTAAATTTGAAATATTCATTTATTCATTTTAAATAACATTTAAATAAAATCTCAAATTACAAATTTAAATCAAATCCAATATTCAACTTCAATATATTTAAATTTGAAAATATTTTTTTACCACTTTAAATAAAATCTCAAATTACATATTTAAATCAAAATTAAATATTCTAAATTCAATTTTATTTAAATTTAAAATATTCATTTAATCACCTTTAATCAAAATCAAGTTATCAAGTTATAAAATTATATCTATCAAAATCTCAAAACCAGTAAGTTTCAAATCAATTCTGATTTAAATATAATTCCTAAACAAAATAAACTTCAAATCTATTTCAATTTATCTTTCCAACCATGATTTGTTAATTACAAAATCTATTTTCAAAATATTAATATAAGATTTAAATAAATACTTTAAACGTATTATATACATATTAATTAAATTAGATTTTTATTAAATTTTATTATATTAAATATTATTAGATTAAATCTTATTATATATATTTAAAATAAAAAATTATAAGTAAAATCTTAAAATTTACATTTTTCAAAACTTAACTTATAAATTTAAAATTTCCAAATATATAATTTAAAATCTAAAATTTTAACATATTAAAAAATCTTTATATTATATTTAAAAATTAATATTTATTAAAACCCATCTATTTCCTTTCAAAACTTGGGAAATCATTTGTCAAAATTAGTCCAACGATATCCATATATAATTTTATATGCTATGGTCAAGTGATACAGATATTTATCATTTCAGTTCGTAATTATTTAAGTTTACGGGTATATATCATTTCAACCCACAATCCCAAAATAATGAAATCGCTTGGGGTTATCATTTCAACCCATAACGATTTTCCCTAATCTAAAAGATCGTTCGAGTATGTGTCGTTTCAACCCATAGGGAATTCCTAACTATAAGAGAACTTACAGAGTGAGAACAGTAAAATAATAGCATAAAATGACATAGCATATCAATGGAAAATTGATCATAATTAATCATTTAAACAAAATATGTTCAATAGGTCATGATGTTTTGTGTCGATTAACATAGGTTAACAATTTTAAATATTAACATATCATATTCAACAATTAAATAACCAACAATTCAAATTTAACAACATATTTCAATCGTCATTTCATGTGAATTGAATTTACTAAGTATAAGAATGTTAATCGTGAGTGATTGCTCACCTTTCAAGGCTAGAGAAATAACACGAATAAGATGAGACAATCCAAGCACAAATTTCAAAGCACGGCACGTTGGACCTGAATTCGACGAGCAAAGTTGATAGTTTAGGAATGATGAAAACAAATCAAAATCAACTTGATATAAATTGAAATGAAATATATATTATATTTTTTTCTTCAAACCAATATTTAATTTAAAAATACATATTTAAAATAAAATCTCCATATATATATCACTTTTTTTCTCAATAATATCTATTAGAACCCAATTTTCCTAGAATTCTTCAATAAGTATTTAAACACAATATATATATATTAAAGTTATTATAAAAATCAAATTTAAAATATTAACATAAATTTGCCTGAACACTTTTAAACATATCATATATACATTTTTTTCCAAATAAATATTAATTCATGAGATATGTATATACTTACAAAAGCTCATATATGTTTACTCACTATATAAACAATTTTTTTCTTTAAAACAATATTAAAATCGATAACCTTTTTTATATAATATATATAAATGAAGAGATGATTTGCCATTGCACGAAGAGGATGGTTGGGCTGATGATTACGTGTAGGTTTTGCTAGTGATCGGGATGGCGGAGGAACGCGTGCGGCTACCAGAAGTGGAAAATCATCTCTTAGGGAAGGAAAGCAAGCCTGGAAATGATGGGGAGGGGCTTACAGAGGATAGTAGGTGTGGTTGAGTGTGTTTGGTGATTGGTGTGGTCGATGGATATGGCCATGGGTGATAATTGGAAGGGTGCTCGGCAGGAGATCAAGTGAGCGGCTTGGAGATTCACAGGCGAGTCAGGGTGGAAACGGTTGCGAGGTTGATGGTGATACGGCGATGAGAAGGCTGCTACGATGGAGGCGCTGTTTCGACTGCAAAAGTGGATGCGCTTGATGTTGTGGAGTAGTGGGTTGTAGAGGCAAGGCAAGGCAAGGCTGTCAGGGTTTGGAGTTGTTCAGCGCGGAGACTGTGTGGAAAAGGCAAAACAGTCGAGTGGGCGAGGTGGTGATGAGAAAGAGAGGCGGAGGCAAGTGGATGAGGTGGAGAAGATGAGCATCATTCATCGTGTATGCTTAGCGTATAGGGTGGAAGTGGCGAGTGGCGGCCATGCTGCTATAGGGTTGTGGGTCTGGTCATGGAAGGACAAGGCGAAGGGTCGGAGCACAAGGCTATGGTGGCGCTCAAATGATGGGAAAGGTGGAAGCTTGGGCGGAGGTTGATGATGGCGTATGGTTGTGTGCATGGATGGTAGCTATCTGGGCGAACTTGGGTTCAAGGCGGCTGACAGGAAGTTCTTTGGATAGAGGGAAGGTGGAGGTCAGTGACATGAGGCGTGGAGCAAGGGTGTGAGGTCGATGGTAAAAGGTAAAGTGACGAGCAGAGTCCAGTGGAATTTTTTGGCCACGAATAAAATGGTTGCAAGCAAAAGCCGAACAGGGTTGTGAAGGAACATAGAAATATATAAGCATGCTACATAGAAAAATGGATGTACAGATTCATGATCCAATATATAAGCAACAAATTTTATAATTTTTTTCTTTTTCAAAACATGGATAGACTAAAAGAAGAAAGGGGAAGAGGCATGAATCAGAATATAAAAGAAATGAGAAATAACAAAAGCCAGGGGATTTAAATTCATGGAATATGTTAAAAGCTAAGAAGCCATTTATTTCTAATGGTGGAAAATGAATGGTCATAGGAAAACCCAAAATGCTAAAAAAGGTACTGATACGGCTCACCGTTTTGCAGGTTTCGCCGCGTATCGGACTCCGAAATGTACAAATGAATATGCTGCGGAGATCAGCACGACAAGATGAACAGAATGTTACACACATATCAGCCATATGATCATCCTATCAAAACTCGATATTTCACTGCCAAAGTGATGCTAATCCGTTGAAAACAAAATAAACGGAGCTAGAGCAATCCAACTTTGGCAAAATGAAATATGACGTCTCACTTAGAAAATGATAAACGTTTTTATTTTATAAAAATATTTATATTTCAAGGATATTTTATTTTTATCAATTTAACTGATTTAAATTAAAGTTGAAATTTCACAATAAAACAAACTTCCATATTTTTCAGTAAAATTTTGCCATTGGCTATGTTTAACTATATTTATTCCAAATATCAAATTTTTATTGCTAAAATTAAATTATTTTATTTTAAGAAAATTCATTTAATTATGCTATTTAAAACTGTCAAAATTTTCGGGTCGTTGCACCGTCTCGTCACCTAGTAAACACAAAAGATATACGACAACTAATACAAAGGTATACCCCAACAAAATGTCTTTAACTGGTCTACCAGCATCATCATCCTTCCCGATTGAAGTTGGGATAAGAGATGAAGTGGAGAAGATGATGGTAGATGTGAATGCAAAGATGCTAAAACAGCAACTGCCTTAAACAGAACTGGTAAAAAGTATGCATGAGTAGCGTTGGCCTTTCCTAGACAAAGGATTGAATTGCAATGGTGAAGGAGCGGTAGAAGGAATGGTCATCTTCAGATTGTAATGAAGAACGCTTGTCTTCAATAGAATGGAACAGAATGGTGAACAACTGATGCAGAGAAGGGCTTGGGAAGCACAAAATAGAGTTGTGAAAGATAGAGAAAATCAAACAATGCTAAAACATGTCAGTACCGAGATAACCATTAATTGGTATCGAGATGTTTGCTAAGGGTCTAAATTTGTCTAATAGCGAGATAGATTTGTAGGATGTTGAGGCTGGTGAAGGGAAAGCTACTAATGTTCAGATTGGTGGTGTTCATATGAATACACAAACTATCTAAGAGAGTATGTAGCCCAACGAAACATCGACAGAGATGTCGAGATGATTGGTTCCTCTAGAGACAGAGGAACTTAGACACCATGCAACTAACCTAGAAATTTTGCAAAGTCAAACACTCGGGAAAGTTCTTGATGGTCGTCATCTAGCCACCAAATGTAGTGATAAGTATATCGTTGATATAGTGAAAAAATGTTAAGTGAGAGCCAACATAGACGATATGAGAAGTGAAGTTCATCGTCAAGTCAGACTCTGTTCACCAAAAACATCCTTTGAAGCGAAGTACTCGAAGAAATTCATGTTGCTGACTTTGTTAACCTACAATGGAACGATTGATCCAAGGCAAACTCCATTGAAGTATCGATGAGGCATATAGATAGGGCTCATGCATTGAACGCGACAGAGGTATGTGTGTTTCCATAATCCTGGATGGAGTGCCAACGATGTGGTTCACTCAGCTCCCACCAAGATCCATGTCATCATTCAATCAACTAACTAAGAAGTTTATAGAGCAATTCTAGGTTCACACCGTGTGACCAAAAGATGTGATGTCATTATCTAGCGTGCATCAGAGTCCTAAAGAGACTCAATTTTTTTTCACAAAGGTTTAATAATGCGGTTACTTAGGCGAGCAACCAAAGAGAGGAGATTGTGTTGATGGAACTAATCAGTAGGGTTCACATAAGGAAGAATTTGGTAGATGACTCAACAGAAAGCAACTATCTACCACGGAAGTTTTTTACCAAAAGGCATTCGAATTTCTACACTTAGAAGCGGCAGATTTGGCTGCTGGATCAGCCATTTATGGTCAAATGGGACTAAGTAGTGTGATATAAAGCAATATTGTTGTCAAACAAAGTGGCAGCAGCATTGGAAACATTGAAATGAATGTTGGAAATAAGGCCGGATTCGGTTCCATACTGAAAATTTATATTTAAAACCATTACTATACTGATTTACTTTGTAATAGAAAAATCATACAATACCAGCCGAGGTAATCGGAAAATCGATACTTTGGTTTGTGGTTTGTAATGGTTGGTTGAGATCGGTAATAAACTTTTACCATTTACCAGTATGATATATATTTGTATAAATATTTCATGTTAGAAGAATAAATATTGAGAGCTGTTATTTTTTATTATATGATAGTTTATCGACTTTATTTTCTATAGTCAAACATACAAGTAAATGTTGTGCAAGGAGCTAAATTGTGTAAAATCATTTTTTAAAATACCTGATAAGAATTGCATTCAATCTAATATCAAAATAGTGTTTTGCTAGATTTTCAATTACATCATTACACATTAAATGTGATGCTGTATAATAGAAACATATAATGATATATGTGTATGTGTGTGTGTGTTAAGGTATGTGGTAGGTATGGTAATTATCACATTTAGTGGTTAATTACCATTACCATACCGTATATTTTCATGCGGTTCGGCAAATCATACCAATCAAATTGGTTACCGTTTTTTTGGAACCATTTTTGTCGGTAGCGGTTGGTAATGATTGGTAAGTGGTACTATGGTTAAAATGTCTAGTCCTTGTTGGAAATAATAATAATAATAAGAGAAATAACTAAGGTGTCGGTGGTAAGAAGAAAGACACCAAGAAGCACATGAGGTACATCAGACCGGGATATTATACTCCACCGACTGATATAGGTTAGAACGTATACCTTACAGCCAAGGTACTTAATACTATAAGAAATCACCTCCGAGGGAGGCAATTGAAGAAAAAAGATGTTCGGGACAATATCATTTCTTCCATGATACCTATAGGCACAATGCGAATGAGTATAGGCATCTGAGATATATTGTTGAAGATTTGAAATGTAATAAAAAGCTAAAATAATAAACCCCAAGGGCAGCCCACCCAAGGGAACCATACTGAATCCAGTACAAAGGGATTGAAACAACGCGTGAGAGGTATTGTGATCAGTAATATCTCTAAAGGTCCTAATCCTATGTAGAGTATTGTAATGAGATGGAACAGTATGCTAGCTCGTTGAGGCATGTGTCTCAAAAGTGTGTTTTTCTATAAAGGATGGTGTTATTCGGCCTTTTTGTCCAGCTATATTTAGACCGACTGGACAAGTTAGACTGGACGATCATCGAGGAAGATAGCCTGGAAAGATGACTATTAGGCTCAGAGATCAAGCACAGGTAATGATATGAAGCGACGATCAACTAAGACCAAGTGATAGACTCTCTAAAACATTTTAAGTACGAATTTATGTCTCCCCTGAACGGGGGATCAGTGCCTATCACTTTCTTAAGGGGATAGGTACACATCCTCAATTTTTGTCCCAAACATGGTAAGATCGATATAGACGGCCCCATGAGGCTACATTTCAAGTTTCAAGTCATTCGGAGTTCGTATGCTAAAGTTATGGGCAAATTACTTCACCTATTAAAAGGGATCGGTATAAAAGGGATCGGTATAAAAAGGGATCGTCCATATTCAGCTTTCACTATATATTGCAACAATGATCGGTCAATAACTCATAATCTACACATGCTATCAACATGAAACTTAGAGTATAAGCTAATTAGAACATGTGGAACACTCCATAGGGATGCATGGAATTTGGAAGAGATTGGAGGGATTGGTACCAATCCCTCTAGAGGGATCGGTAGAAATAAGATTTCAAGCAGGACCACTTCACGGAAAATGCAATATCTCACAAACCATACATCAGAATTGCACAAAATTTAGGGAGCAAGTAGCTAACATCATGGGTGCATCCCTTAGAGGGATCATGGTCCATTTGGATGCACTAATAGGGATCGATACTGATCCCTATTGTGTTCTCGATGGGCCTACAAAATTTTTGGTAGCCTTGTCTTGGTCTCCCGAACCTTCTGCCAAAATTTTAGTCTGATCCGTGCATGTCTTCCCCTAAAAATACAGCAAGCTTAGCGTCAGAAAAGGGTCCTGCTTTCTCTGCCGAGGCTCTGCCATTTTTATTCTTCACTTTTGTACTAATGGATCCCATCTGATCCAAACATTCTTGCAATCATAATCAAGTGGAAGATCAATAAAAATATGAAGTGGACGTAGGCCAAGATTGCCGAACGACTATAAAAATCTGTGTGTTCCTTTATGATTTTTGCTTTGTTTTAATTTCATTCTTCATCTAATATCTACTACATTCTATTGGGTGTTGATGCCCATTTTTGACGCCACAAATGGGACTCCAATAATGCAACAGAGAATGATCATTGATGATATTGTATTTTGAAACCATGATGCTGATGGTGTTGAAGTGCTAAAGCTTGACTCTATGGAGATTATGGTCGCTATTAACCCAATTATAGTGCACCGAGTCCTTACCAACTATGGGAGATCGGTGGATATAGTGCTTAAGAAAATCTTGTATCAAATGTGGCTCAGCAAGAAGGACGTGAAGTGTTGTAAATCTTGAATTCAGGGATTTACCAAAGAGGTCAAGGAACTTGTTAGCTGTAGAAAGTTACCCATTGAGTTAAGTTAAGGAGACCATAAAGTAGTGTAGTTGCAAATTTTTATGGTGGTTGATGAATTTATGGCATATAATGCTTTCTTGTGTTGACCAGCTACTCCCAGTTTTAGGATTGCACTTGCTTCGTGGTGTTTGATGATGAAGTTCCCCACTAAGAATGGTGTAGGAGGAATACAAGACGATCAAAGCATGAGTTGAGAATGATACGTCATAGAGTTTAGATAGGCAAAGCGGTGTGAAAAAGGAAGTGTTAACTAATATATTAGCCAGCCTTAAAATTAGACTAATAAGCTATATTAGCAAAAGGCACTTATTAATACTAGGCTTAAAATACAGAATATGGGGGAAAACAAGAAAATTAAAGTAAATGATAATGGATATAGAGTGGTTTTACTAATCTTGTTTACACCCACTATGGTGATCTCTTACTATGTTTATCTCGTACAATTACATGGAATTACAAGGAAATAACAAGAAATTAAACATTTAAGATTTAAAAGTTTCTCAGCTTGAGAGCTTAAGGCTTTAGCTTATTAGGATGTGTATTCTGAGCATAAAAATCAACCCCTTTGATGTTATATGGAAAAAGGTGTTTATACGAGCTGATATGGATGATGGATGGTGGAGATTGCATAGTAAAACAGGGGTGAAGTGCTCCTAGCCGTTGATCTTGTCATACAAGCCTATGGAGAGCAGTTGTAAAGGCAAAGTAGAACATATGCCTAAGAAATGTGCCAGTTTTCATTCTGTACCAGGCACGTGTTTTGCATTTAATGCACATTTAATGTGGTGGCATGCTACAGGACATGCTAATGGCAGACATGTATGCATAAGTTATATTCAATGTATAACATATAAATTGAATAAAATAAAAAATATACATATATATTCATGAAATTTATTTTAACTTCAATATATATATGTAATATTTTGCAAAAATAGATTTATTTATATATATGATGCTATTAATATATATATATATATATATATATATCCATGTATATAAGTTAATCATATTAAATACTATATTGTCATCCATTAGTTTTTTTTATAAAATCCTTTTTTATTCCAACAGAATGTTTTTTAATTCATAAAACATATATTTATTTATATATTTAAAAATCACTCATTATTTATGAAGTTGATCTTTGAAAAGCCGAAAGCATAACGTACAAGTCCATCCACTCACTCTCTGACGAGGGGACTTGCACCCTACACTCTGATCCTATCTCACCGGACGGGACTTAAAGCGATCAATTTATCGGTCATCACATTCAATGTGGATTTTTCAAAAGTCAAATATTCAAATCAAAGCAAACAAGTAGAAGTCCTAATTATACATTCAAGACATTCGACTCAGAGTATGCCTAGGGATCAATCTATGTCCCGTAAGCACGTGAGCAGTTCGAGGTTATTATAGTCCTAAATAGTCATCCTAGGCATCCAACTAAGAGCGTGCCTAGAGACTAATCTAAGCCTCGTACACCTGTAAGCGATCTCAAGTTATAATTATCATAATTATTCAAAGTGAGAAAAAACAAAGCAATGGAGTCGAACCCGACTCCTCACAATCCCAATCATAGGATTTTGAGTTTCGAACCAGATCCCTAGTTGTTCCTTAATGAGTTCGCTACAGATGGTGGTTGCTCCTTCCACACCATTACAGTTTGGTTCCACATATACTACTGTAGCTGGTTGCTTCAAATTAGTTCTTCTATCAGATCACGAGGTGTCGAGACTTGTTTGTTTCATGTCTGTCGTGCTCATAGAAGATAAAAAATTTCCAGATCTTTTCTCCTAACTAGTGGTCCCCTTCTAACAGGATTTCGATATGGGATATGCCCATAGAGTCCAAATATATCCTCTCGGGGGTCTCTTTTAGCTCAATGTAAGAAGAGAACTTTGGTTTCTTCTTTGCCATTTCAGTTTTGCGAAGTCATCATCGGCCCTTTTCTTTTGTCCTCTTTGTTCCCTTCTCAGACAGTCCTCTGTCATCCATAACACTAATTTTAACATCCTCGACTTCGGCGTCTTCCTGATGCAAATATCTCTCAACTTAGATATGCACAAGATCCATCGGTGGATCCCTTTCCGGTGCAAGTTTGGAGTCGGTCTTACTCATGTCTACAAATACTGCCAGCACTAAGATTATAGATGGATCTGGTTTATCGATGACTACGGCTCCCTCATTGAACATTGTCAAATAGCTTCGCAAGGCCTCTTTGGGCCTTTGTTTCATGCTTGATTGCATCATCATATTCTTTGGTCATGAGACATGAATTCTGAACTGTATTAAGAACTTATTCACCAAAACGATTTATGCGTTTATGGACTTATTCTCCAATTTTTTAAACCACACTGCTGCCAAGTCCATTAAGTATAATGGGCAGCACCACCCCATTACCTTCTCAGAACCACCCAACACCTCTATATATCGGGTGTATCTCATCACATGAACCATCAAATACGACTTTACGTCATATATTTTAAGCGTTTGAAGCTTGAAATTGGAAGGATTTCTTGCACCAATATTAGAAGTGAATGGATTCTTGTTTACATCTTCCAAAATCTGACCTGGGGACCTCCACTAACTATCCTCCTTATCAATTCAGCAATTCTGTTTTCACCGTCCTACGATGGTCTTCAACCAAAAGCGATATTCTACCCTTGCTCCTGTAGGGGAATTTCGGACCATACTTTAACATATATTCCTCTAGCTGCATGTACATGTTCTGACCTACTTCTCTAGCTTTATTTTCTATCCTCCATTCCTACGGGAGGTTCTGGCACATATTCCTTTGGTTGTTGCGCATTTGCATTTTGATTTGCATCTCTAGTTCCAACATTATCCGTTCCTAATATCCCAGCAGTCACATCAGCATTACCCCCGAGTATAGTTCTCTCAACATCAAGTTGTTCTGTTTGTAGGGACATTGCTCCAATTTGATCTATTCCAACTCAAGATGTTCCTACATTAGCTCATAGCACTTAGTTCTGAATTTCTACATCTTTAGATATTCCTTGTTGTGCCATTCTTTGAAAGAATCATTTAAGCATTTACTGCCGCCGAGTCATTAATCCATTTTGAATATCATTCATCATTTTTTCCATCTCTTCTTTTGTCACATAGATGGATTAATGAGAATTTGAGGACATTTCCTTCCCGCCCAATGCTTTGGTTAGCCTGCTTCAACCTTAGATTTGTGTTAGGTCTCTTCATCTTCTTCATATCTTAGATTCAAGCATCAAGTCTTCATAACTTGTTAGTTCAATTCTCAATGAAAGCACCAAAATGTTAAACCAAAAAAATTAGATCAACACCTTGAAATCAGATGAAAGCACTGGTTCCATTAAAAGTTAAGGAAAAAGGCTAAAAAGTAAAAGAAGTCACAAGAATTTTCATAGTGGTTCAGCAATTTATGGCCTACAACCACTTTATAGTTTATTATTCGTTGTCTTCTCTCCAGATGACAACGAGTTATATTGTATTTGACCATAATTTAGTGGATCTTAACATTACAATGAAGTTTCTATAGAGTTTAAGAGTCATTAGTACTAGAGATTTGCTTATCTAAATCACAGAGCAGCAAACGGTGGCTTCCTAGGTGACTTTAATGGAGGAGGAATAAGATTTGAAGAAGGAAAAGAAGTCTCCAATGGCAGAGAGAACAGATCCCATTTTGATTGCAGGTATGCTGGTTTTTATAGAGAAACTGAGGTAAGGAGTTAGAAGCCCATTTGCAATGAAGTCCAGAAGAAGGCTCGATGTCACACAAGAAAAATCAACGAATCACGACCTAAGGACATTGGTCGGTACCGAGCTATGAATGTTGGTGCAAAGCCAACTTTGCCACTTGCCCTGCTCCTCTATCTTTTAGTTGATGTGTTCCATGCTATTTTTGTTGACTAGTTGGTTGATTCTAGCAATCTTCCCTCTATCACTTGAATTATCCTGCTTGCTTGGTTTTCCTCTCATCAACTCTGGAATTGATCATTCAAACTCTAAGAAAACCACTTGATCATGAGCTATTGAAGATGTATATAAGAACTATGGAGCTTGGAAAGTGAAACTAGAAAGATTTGTAGGTCGGTTTGGACTTATAGTAGCTCAGCACTGAGCTATGTACTTAGCTTTATTTTGATTAAAACTTCTCTAAGTTGTTCCTCTAGTCCTTCTCGGTATGATTCTAAGTTTATGAATTGTTTCATTCTTATTTTTATCTTCTAAGTCTAGTTGAAATTTGCTTTGCTAAAAAACGGGTTAAAAACCACGATCTAAAATGCTAGGACGTAATTATTGATCGTAAACATGACTTGATGACGTAAAGACCTAATGAGAGGCGGAAAACTAACTTCGAACTACTGACATCACGATAGCTGCTTGCGTCCTAGCTCATATACTAGCATAACCCGTGTGTTGTACACGGTATGTCGTAGAAAAGTAATATTATAACTATTTTTAAAGAATATTATTTATTATGCAATATTTGATGAATTTTATTAAGATAAATGAGTTATAAATTTAAATTACTGTATTTATAATTATGTATTTTTTTATGAGATTCATATATTTTTATATTGGAATAAAATGTAAATTATCATTTTTGTTGATAAAAATGAGTTATATATCGGTTTATTATTTTTTAGGATTCATTATTTGACAATTGAATAAATTAAAATAAGCATGCTTAATAAATTTTGAAATTAGTATTTTTATAAAATTTCATAACTAAATATTCATGTACATATATTCTAAAATTGAGATTAAGTTTTGATGCATTTGACTAAAAGATAAATGACGTATACATTAAATTTCAAATATTACTTGAAAGATTGATGACAAATACCCAAAAATTAGAAGTATAAGACCAAAGTTTTAATATATTTTATGCATTTATAGTTTTTGCAGCATATATTATCAAAATAATTATATGATATTCTTAGAGTGATAAAAAATATTTACTTAACTAACATTTTTTTAATCCATTATTTCATACCTTACTATTTTTATTTAATTATAGAACTTTCAAAAAATATTTAATAATTATGTAAAAAAGATAACAAAAGATGAAAGAAAAATATATTTAATCAAAATATGGTATAATTTTTGTCCATTGATTAACTCAGATTACAGATATAACTAATTAAAATGTAACTTTTTGTACAAAACCGTGCTAGTTGAAGATAATTATTATTTTTTCAATATTATAGGATACAAACATTCATCACTTATCGTTAATTTTATGTTATTCTTTTCAAATGTTACTTAATATTGATAAAGTGTCCATTTGACATACCAATTTTATGACGAAACAACGTTATAAATGTTTGTAATAATGTACAATTTTGGAAACAAATTTTTTGTACATATTTGTTTGTAAAAAAATACCAACTTTATAAAGAAATTTTTTTGTATATATTTCTTTGTATTAAATAACTAATTTTAGAAAGAAAGAAACTTTATGAACTTAAATGTAGAAAAACGTAAAAGTATCAAAGATAATTTTGTATATAATTGTAGAAATATTAAATTATATGAACTTGAATGAAAATAGAGTTTTGTCATTTATGTTAGTACAAATACGTTATACATGTTGAATTATCATTTTTATGATTTATTAGACTAATTAATGAATATTTGTTAATTAGATTTAGTTAAAAAATTTAAATTCAAGATCAATTAGTAAACTCAAATATATGAACTTGAATGTAAAATAATATAAGAAAACTTAGGAGAAATCCATAAGTAATAGAAACATTATTGAATGTTGGCATTTAATGCAAAATGATAAAAGAGAATATTAGTAGAACATTATAACGGTATGTATATAATTATGGAAATTTTAAACTACCCGGACTTAAATGAAAAATTAGTTTTACTATTTTTGTCGATGTGAATGCGGTACACACATTGGATTATCATTTTTAAAAATTTATTATATCAATTAATAAATATTCATTAACAGTATTTATTTAAAAGGCTTAAATTTAAGGTCGCCTAACTAGTTTTAATATATATGGACTTAAATGTAAAATTACAGGAAAAAACTTGAAGAAATCTATAAATAATTGTTAAAATTAGTGTTAAATTTTAACAATAGAAGTGAAAACCAGTAGGGATATTGTAATAATTATAATAATAGTAAGTTGCGAGGATGTGAAAATAAAATATCTAGAGAGAATTAAGATGAGAGGAGGAAATTCTTAGAATTAATAAGTGATCTTTAAATTCTTCTACGTTACTATTATTTTATATATAGTTTCCTACACCGTAGTATTAACAATATCAATGAATGAGACATACCATTGTCAAGGTTCATGATATATGCATAGAATAGATTGAGCAACTATGCTCACTAAAGAGGTATTATCCGTGATTTTTTTATGTAAAAACATTGGGTACGAGTTATTATTATTAAACTCATGGAAAAATAATTCAACCAAGTGGAGCAAAGCAAAATAAAAATGGAACCAGATCATGTTTGCTTCATAAGAATGTCCAAGTTGGAAAATACAAATGCATTCATAATTTGTAGGTAACATTGAGGTACGTAATGCGCAAAACGTTATGCGCATTTGAAATGTGAACACACATGTTAAAATGAAAAGAAACAGCGTAAATGTCGCACAATGCATTTAGAAAAGCAAGACTATTTCGATAGGGTAATTGGTGATAAAAGGTAGATGGAGCACTTTCGAGATAAGCGCTTTAAATTAGCAAGTAATCCATGCATTGTCATCTTTAGTAGGAATGCAGGCGTGCTTTAATAAAAATAATTCAACATGTGAGAAGAAAGGGAAAAAGTAGAGTTACAGGAAGATAAGGATTGTTATAGTGATTCACTGTAGCTACCAACATATCCTTTGAGTATCTTTTACAGTTTTTTCATACTTTATTATAATATGTCGATTATTGCTTGGAATATTAGAGGGCTTAATTCTCCTATAAGAAAACTGGATGTATGAAATTTAATTTTTGCTGAAAAGCCAAGTATCATTGGTTTGCTAGAGCATAAATTGAATAATACAAAAATTGAAGATTATTATACTAGGCATCTTTCCAGTTGAAAAATTATTTATAATAACCAAATGGGGGATAATGGCAGAATTTTGATGTTATAGGATGATAATATCTGGAATCTAGTTAACCACTTATTAAATTTTCAATTCATTCATTGCTCCTTTACAACAAATGTGGTCTGCAATTGGAAATCACTTTTATTTATGCATTAAATTTTGAAAATGAGAGATTTTCTTTATGGAATGATCTTGAGCAATTAAATAAACAAATCTCCCTTCCCTTGATTATGTTGGGTGACTTCAACACAACCATGCATGCATCTGATAAAAGGGAAGACATACCAGTCCCATTCAAAAAATTGGAATTTATAATCAATTTCTTTTTAAGGAATGGTATTGTAGAAGCTAACTTTATTGGTAATAGATTCACATGGAAGCCAGGTAACTATTGAAATATACATTTCAAGATTGATAGAAATTTAATAAATTAAAATTCTGTAAGTTTGTTTCTTAATTTCAAGTGCTTCACTTTATCTCAAGCTATAAGTAACCACACCCCTGTTCAAATCTTTCTTATTGAAAACTTGTTATGCAAGAAGAATGTCCCATTCAGATTTATGAAAGGATGGGTTTTTGATGAAAATTACAAAGAATTCGTCAATAAATGCTTGTCATTTAAAAGACAGGGTACTGCCCAATTTAAAATTTTCAAATTTTTGCATATTGCGAATGGGCATATTAAAAGCTGGAATAATAGTAGAAGCAAAAATGAGATTAAGCAAGCAAAAGGAGATTGTAAGAAATTTAAGAATGCTCTTGATAATGATTGCTCGGACAGTATTATTATTAAATATTTCTTTCGGGCATAAAATAAGTTTATCTCCTCCCTTCATGTGTGTTCAATTAATTTAAGGAAAAAGGTTAAAGTTGACTGGCTAACTAATAGGGATGAAGCTAGTAAATTTATTTATGCCAGAATGTCTAGTAGGAAAATGAAGATGTCATTGGTAAACTTATTTATGTAAAAGGGAATGCTTTAAAAGATATAAATGAGATAGAGAGGGAATCCATTAATTATTTCATAGATTTATATAACAGAAATGAGTATGTGGATAAATTTCCAAATATTAATACTAATTCTTATTAAAAGAAAGTAGTCGGGAACTTCTTTTTGCTTCTGTCAGTTTATTGGATATAAAAACAATATTTTTAATGTTAACAATGACAATAGTCCAAGTCCTGATGGATTTGGAGCTAATTTTTACAAAACTCATTGGTCTGATTTTAGTAGTAGTATATTTGAGGTTATTACTGAAATTTTTAAGACGGGTTAAAATCTTTCAATCGTACTTTCATAACCCATGTTCCAAATGTTAATAATCCTATTGGGCCGGAAGATTATAGACCCGTATCTTGTTGTAACTTCGTATATAAAATCATATCTACTATTTTATGCAACAGAATAAAAGCGTTTTGGAAATTTTTAGTTTCTGAAAATCAGTGTCCTTTTATCCCTGGCAAGCTTATTACTGAAAACACTCTTCTTGCCCATGAACAAATTAGAAACTTTAACAATAAATATAAAAGTCTTATGTGTATTAAAGTTGATTTACACAAAGCATTTGATAAAATAAATATGTAGTTTATAATACACATGATGAAACAAATGGGGTTTAATGAAAAATTTATACACTTATAAAAGAATGCATTGACAATGTATCATACTTAGTGATGATTAATGGCTCCCCAAAAGTATTTATTCATAGCAGAAGGGGAATTAGACAAGGATATCCATTTTCTCCCTATCTATTTACCATTGTTACGAAATATTTCTCTTATTTAATTGATATTGAGAAAAGTGAGGGAAATATTAAAACTATAAATAGATTCAGGCCCTCTATTACTCATCTTTTGTATGCTGATGGTTTTCTTTTGTTTACTAAAGCAGAAGCTAAAAGTGCTTGTTCTATTGTAAAGATTTAAAAAATTTTGGATATTTTTGCTGGTTTAAAAGTCCATGAATGCAAAAGTACATATATTTCAGCAAAGGGTGCAGATGCAAGGAGGAAATTTTAAGCATTCTAAAATTTAAGGAAGGTTGTCTGTCAGTCAAGTATATGTGCCTACCTTTAAGTATGAACCAGTTAAATGATGGAGATTGCTCAAGATTATATGACATTATTCAAGGCAGACGCGAAGGGTGATCTAACAAAATTTTGTCTCTAGTTGGTAGACTAGAACTCGCACACACTATTATCTAGAGAGAATTAAGAAGAGAGGAGGAAATTCTTAGAATTAATAAGTGAGCTTTAAATTCTTTTACTTTACTATTATTTTATATATAGTTTCCTACACCGTAGTATTAACAATATCAATGAATGAGACATACCATTGTCAAGGTTCATGATATATGCATGGAATAGATTGAGCAACTATGCTCACTAAAGAGGGATTATCCGCGATTTTTTTACATTAAAACATTGGGTACGAGTTATTATTATTAAATTCATGGAAAAATAATTCAACCAAGTGGAGCAAAGCAAAATAAAAATGGAACCAGATCATGTTTGCTTCATAAGAATGTCCAAGTTGGAAAATACAAATGCATTCATAATTTGTAGGTAACATTGAGGTACGTAATGCGCAAAACGTTATGCGCATTTGAAATGTGAACACATATGTTAAACTGAAAAGAAACAGGGTAAATGTCGCACAATGCATTTGGAAAAGCAAGACTATTTCAATAGGGTAATTGGTGATAAAAGGTAGATGGAGCACTTTCGAGATAAGCCCTTTAGATTAGCGAGTAATCCATTCGTTGTCATCTTTAGTAGGAATGTAGGTGGGCTTTAATAATAATAATTCAACATGTAAGAAGAAAGGGAAAAAGTAGAGGTACAGGAAGATAAGGATAGTTATAGTGATTCAATGTAGATACCAACATATCCTTTGAGTATCTTTTACAGTTTTTTCATACTTTATTATAATATGTCGATTATTGCTTGGAATATTAGAGGGCTTAATTCTCCTATAAGAAAACTGGATTTTTCAAATTTAATTTTTGCCGAAAAGCCAAGTATCATTGGTTTGCTATAGCATAAATCGAATAACACAAAAATTGAAGATTATCATACTGGGCATCTGTCCTGTTGGAAAATTATTTATAATAACCAAATGGGGGATAATGGTAGAATTTTGATGTTATAGGATGATAATATCTGGAATCTAGTTAGCCACTTATTAAATTTTCAATTCATTCATTGTTCCTTTATCAATAAATGTTGTCTGCAATTGGAAATCACTTTTATTTATGCATTAAATTTTGAAAATGAGATATTTTCTTTATCGTGAGCAATTAAATAAACAAATCTCCCTTCCCTTGATTATGTTGGGTGACTTCAACACAACCATGCATGCATCTGATAAAAGGGAAGACATACCAGTCCCATTCAAAAAATTGGAATTTATAATCAATTTCTTTTTAAGGAATGGTATTGTAGAAGCTAACTTTATTGGTAATAATTCCATGGAAGTCAGGTAACTATTGAAATATACATTTCAAGATTGATAGAAATTTAATAAATCAAAATTCTATAAGTTTGTTTCTTAATTTCAAGTGCTTCACTTTATCTCAAGCTACAAGTAACCACACCCCTGTTCAAATCTTTCTCACTGAAAACTTGTTATGCAAGAAGAATGTCCCATTCAGATTTATGAAAGGATGGGTTTTTGACGAAAATTACAAAGAAGTCATCAATAAATGCTTGTCATTTAAAATACAGAATACTGCCCAATTTAAATTTTTCAAATTTTTTCATATTGCGAATGGGCATTTTAAAAGCTGGAATAATAGTAGAAGCAAAAATGAGATTAAGCAAGAAAGAGGAGATTGTAAGAAATTTCAGAATGCTCTTGACAATGATTGCTCTTACAGTATTATTATTAACTGTTTCTTTTAGGAATAAAATAAGCTTATTCCTCCCTTCATGTGCATTCAATTAATTCAAGGAAAAAGGCTAAAGTTGACTGGCTAACTAATAGGGATGAAGCTAGTAAATTTATTTATGCTAGAATGTCTAGTAGGAAAAATGGAGATGTCATTGGTAAACTTATTGATGTAAAAGGGAATGCTTTAAAAGATATAAATGAGATAGAGAGGGAATCCATTAATCATTTCTCAGATTTATATAACAGAAATGAGTATGTGGATAAATTTCCAAATATTAATACTAATTCTTATTAAAAGAAAGTAGCCGGGAACTTCTTTTAGCTCCTGTCAGTTTATTGGATATAAAAACTATATTTCTAATGCTAACAATGACAATAGTCCAGGTCCTGATGGATTTGGAGCTAAGTTTTACAAAACTCATTGGTCTGATATTAGTAGTATATTTGAGGTTATTACTTAATTTTTTAAGACGGGGAAACTTTTAAAATCTTTCAATCATACTTTCATAACCCATGTTTCAACAGTTAATAATCCTATTGGGCTGGAAGATTATAGACCCATATCTTGTTGTAACTTCGTATATAAAATCATATCTACTATTTTGTGCAACTGAATAAAAGTTTTTTCAAAATTTTTAGTTTCTGAAATCAGTGTGCTTTTATCCCTGGCAAGCTTATTACTGAAAACACTCTTCTTGCCCATGAACAAATTAGAAATTTTAACAATAAATATAAAATCCTTATGTGTATTAAAGTTGATTTACACAAAGCATTCGATAAAATAAATAGGTAGTTTGTAATACTTATGATGAAACAAATGGGGTTTAATGAAAAATTTGTACACTTATAAAAGAATGCCTTGACAGTGTATCATACTTAGTGATGGTTAATGGCTCCCCAAAAGGATTTATTCGTAGTAGTAGGGGAATTAGACAAGGATATTGAAGAATTGGCAAAACTCAGCTTGAATTATTATTAATCACCAGCATCCCTATTTATAATACATACCCAATACTCAATCTTATGGTAACTATAAAATTGCGGAAATAGTAGGAAATCTTCCGAAGATATACCCCTTATCACATACCACTCATAACATCTAATCATATATTTCGGAAACAACAGAAAATCTTCCAAAGATATATCTCTTATCACATACCACTCATAACATCTAATCATATATTCTAAATATATCGTAATATCTTAATCATATATTCTAAATATATCATAATATCTTAATCATATATCCTAAATATATCTCAATACCCCCCCTCAAGTTGGTGCATGAGATTCAAAAATGCCCAACTTGGAGAGAATCAAATCAAAATGAGCCTTGCCGAGAGCCTTTGTAAAAATGTTCGCCAACTGTGACGATGTCGAGACATGAGTAGGAGATATCAAACCTTCATTGGTCGCATCACGAACACAGCGACAATCAATCTCGATGTGTTTCATCCGCTCATGAAAAACAGGATTCTTTTCTATATGTAACGCCGATTCACTATCATAAAATAATTTAATAGCTTTAGGATGATGCACACCCAAACTCAACAACACCCCTTTTAGCCACTTCAATTCGCAGGTAATTGCAGCCATAGACCTATATTCAGCTTCCGTAGAAGATCGAGATACTGTATGTTGTTTCTTTGTCTTCCAAGAAATAGGAGACTAACCAAGGAACACAAGCAAGCCTATCAACGAGCGACGAGTAAGAGGACAAGCCGCCCAATCCGAATCACACCATCCTTCCAAGGTCAACTCACTGTCAGCACGGAGGAAAATACCCTGACCCGGAGTCCCTTTCAAATAATGCACAACCCGAAGAGCCGCTTCCCAATGTTCAATTCAAGGCGCTTGCATAAATTGAAACGAAATATGAACTGAATAAGCCAGGTCCGGTTGAGTAACCGCAAGATGAATCAAACGACCCACAAGTCGTCGGCATGATTCAGGATCTGCTAGAAGCTCTCCAGTTGCATGACCTAGCTTATGATTTTGTTCTATAGGGAACCCAATCGGTTTTGCCTCCAACAAACCTGCTTCAAAAATAATATCCAAAGTATATTTGTACTGACATAAAAACAAGCCTGATGAACTACGGGCGACCTCAATCCCCAAAAAATATTTGAGATTTCCAAGATCTTTCTTTTTAAAACAGTCACTAAGATAAGCTTTGAATATGGTAAGCGCAGCGGAATCATTTCCAGAAATAATAAGATCATCAACGTAAACTAAGACATTAATCTGAACACTGCCTTTACTAAATGTAAGAAAAGAATAATCTGAATAAGACTAAAGAAAGCCATATCCTTTCAAAGCCGACACCAATTTTGCAAACCAACATCTTGGAGCTTGCTTTAAGCCATACAATGAGTTACGCAACTGACACACCAAAGTTGGATCCGAGCTCTCAAACCCACGAGGTAATTTCATGTATACCTCCTCATCAAGGTCACCATGTAGGAACGCATTATGAACATCCATTTGATGTAGTTCCTAATTCTTGGATGCCGCTATGGCTAGAAAAGCACAAACTGTAGTCATCTTGGCAACATGAGCAAAAGTTTCATTGTAGTCAATTCCTTCTTGTTGGTGATGACCCAACACTACTAATCTAGATTTGAGGCGCTCAACATCTCCATTTGACAAATATTTGGTCTTGTACACTCATTGACTACAAAGAGCACGTTTCCCCGGAGGAAGATGCTCCAAGGTCTATGTGCTGTTGACTTCTAGAGCCCGTATCTCATCCTTCATGCGACGACGCCACTCATCGGATTTCATGGCTTCTTTAAATGATTTAGGGTCCTTACCCTTAATTATAGCTGCTAGAAATCTCCGATAATTTACAGAAAAATTATCACAATTTATATAATGTGCTAGTGGATAAGGAGTACTTGAGGAGTGATTGGAAGGAGGAGAGTCAGAAGACGGACCATTAGCAAAAACCGTATGTGTCACAAAATCTCAATGTAGAACATTTGAGAACTTTTTCCGAAGACCACGACCCATTTCCTGTGGGTTAGTAGACTGATCCGAAGTAGAACCATGCTCAGACCCAGCAGACCCATCTAAAGACCGATCATCAATATGTATAGTGGGCTGTTGATGGGATGCCTAGTAGTCACTGGTTCTGGAATAATGGCCTGTGCGTCAATTTGAACTTCGTCCATGTGATTTTGATCATTATACCCATTATCATTAATCAAAAAATCAACATCCTCATCTTCATAAATTATTTCAGCAAAACCTTGATGAATATCATGATCATTATTCTCACTACATATTATACTGACATCTTTTGGGCACCCAAACGAGAACACCTCCTCTACAAATTTCACATCTCTAGACACGAAAAATTCCTTTGTATCAAGATCAAATAATTTCCACCCCTTCTTATCGAACGGGTAACCCAAAAAAAATACACTTTCGACTCCGACTTGCAAATTTATCTCCCTTAGTCTTTTAATTATGAGCAAAGCACAAGCACCCAAAGGTTCGAATAGCACCAAAAGAGTGTGGTTTACCAAAAAGTATCTCAAAATGTGTTTTATTTTGTAACTTGGAAGAGGGTGTACGATTAATTAAATGAGCGGCAGCAAGAACACATTCACCCCAAAAATAAATAGGTAATTTTGCTTGAAAACGTAATGCCCCACCCACATTCAAAATATGTTTATGTTTCCTCTCAACTCTCCCACCCACACACGAAGTTTGAAACAAAATTCCAGTTGCATTAAAAAAATCAATCAAGCAATTAAACTCAGTTCCATTATCACTTTGAACAACCTTAATTGTTTGAGAAAATTGCCTATCGACCATAGCAACAAAAGACATAAACATTTGAAAAACCTCTAATTTGTCAACCAACAAATAAATCCAAACTTCTCTCGAGAAATCATCAACTATTGTCAAAAAATAACGGGCCCCACACGACGAAACGTGTCGATATGGACCCCACAAATCACAATGTATATTCTCAAAAATTCTAGAGGCTTTATTGTCACTTAAAGGAAACTTGTATCTAGGATGTTTAGCACGCATGCATACTTCACACCCTTTATCTAAACTATCTTTACTATTTTTGACATGAGGAATTAACTTAACTTCTTTTTTGAAAGGATGCCCTAGCCGACGATGCCACAACTCCAAATTTGATGTTGCTTCAACTGTTGACACAAATTCTGGTTTGCTAAAGTAGTACTGTCCATCTCTCCTAACTTTCGTTCCAATCAGCTCCTTCGTGTGGTCCTGTACAACACAAATATAAGAATCAAATTGGACAATAGTTCAAAGATCATCATTAAGTTGAGAAACAGAAATTAAATTGCAACTCAAATTTGGAACATAAAGTACGCCGGTGAGAGTAATTTCGTCCGACACACATACCACCAAAGTAGCAATCATTTTTTCACCATTTGGCAAACCAACATGACACTAAATGTTTTGTGTGTCAAATAACCATGAACGTTGCCCTTTAACATGATGGGTTGCTCGGGTATCGATAATCTATGAAGTAACATCAAACTTACCATTTAATCGATTTTCGAAATTTTACTATTACCAATCACGCCCGAAATAGCTTTCCACTGCTGACCACCAGCCATGGCAAATTATTGTTGAAGAAAAAAAATCATTCTTTGCTCTATACCATGAAGAATTGGCAAAACTCAGCTTGAATTATTATTAATCACCGGCATCCCTATTTATAATACATATCCAAGACTCTATCTTATGGTAACTCTAAAATTGTAGAAACAGCAGGAAATCTTCCAAAAATATATCTCTTATCACATACCACTCATAACATCTAATCACATATTCCGGAAATAGCAGAAAATCTTCCGAAGATATTTCCCTTATCACATACCACTCATAACATCTAATCATATATTCTAAATATATCATAATATCTTAATCATATATTCTAAATATATTATAATACCTTAATCATATATTCTGAATATATCTCAATAGATATCCACTTTCACCTTATCTATTTACCATTGTTACGAAATATTTCTCTTATTTAATTCATATTGAGCAAAGTGAGGGATATATTAAAACTATAAATAGAGTCAGGCCCTCTATTACTCATCTTTTGTATACTGATAGTTTACTTTTGTTTACTAAAGCAGAAGCTAAAAGTGCTTGTTCTATTGTAAAGATTTAAATTTTTTTGGATATTTTTGCTGGTTTAAAAGTCTATGAATGCGAAAGTACATATATTTCAGCAAAGGGTGCAGATGCAAGGAGGAAATTTTAAGCATTCTAAAATTTAAGGAAGGTAGTCTGTTAGTCAAGTATATGGGCCTATCTTTAAGTATGAACCAGTTAAATGATGGAGATTGCTCAAGATTATATGACATTATTCAGGGCAGACTTGAAGGGTGATCTAGCAAAATTTTGCCTCTAGCTGGTAGACTAGAACGCGCTCATACTATCATAACAGAAATTATAATACATTGAATGCAAGCTCATAATATTCCAGCAAAAGCAATTTGCAAACTTGAAAAAATGTGTGCAAACTTTATTAAGAAAGGTAAACAGCATAAAATAGCTTGGGAAAAAGTTTGCATGCTTGGAAGAGCAGGTGGCTAGGGTCTAAAAAATATCAGAGTCTTAACAGAAGCAGTAAAATACAAGTTATTCTGGAAATTAATAGATGGTAAATCTCTTTAGGCTAGATGGATGAGAGAAAAATATCTTAAAAATAAAAATTTATGGACTGCAAATACTGAAAGCCATCATTCCTTCACTTGGAAAAACATTCCTAGCTCTAGGGGGAATGGGAAAAAACTTTTAGAAAGGAAGTTTAAGGATGTTAGTCTAACTAGCTTATGGTTTGACCCATGGATTTTTGGAAAATCACTTATTTGCTTGGTTTGAACAACATGTATTTATTGGGGGTGCTAATGACAATGTTCAAAGTATTATTCAAAATCAATGCTAGAATGCAAATCAACAAGTAGTAAATATTTTCAAGTTAGCAATTGATAAAATCACAATAGACCACAACCTTCAAAGAGACACTTGGACTTGGAGACTGAGCTCAAAAGAAAACTTTTCTTTAAAAAAGTGTGGAAATTTATAAAGGGTGAAGAAACTGAAGTCAATTGGCACAATGTCATTTGGAACAAATCAAATTGTTCAAAAATGTCTCATTGTTCTTATTTTGCCATTCTCAACAAGTTACCACAAAATATAGATGTGCCAAATGGACTAAAAATGCAGAAAACAAATGTCTACTCTACAAAAATGATGTGGAAAGTGCAAACCATCTTTTCTTTGACTACTCTTTTTCAAAACATGTTTTGTATATTGTTAAAAATATTTTAAGAATTAATCGGCAGCAATCCATTTAAAGCATAAGAGAAAGCACTCAATATATTCAGAGCAACTTCAGACCCAAATCAAAGGAATTTAAAAGAGCTTCCATAATGTTAACCACTATTATATATCATATTCAGAGAGAAAGAAGTCGAAGGCTGCATCATAATATAGTGCATTCAATTATGGAGAAATATACATTCAGATTTCCAGATTGTCAGTAGAAAAACAAACAAGCATCATGAATGCACTGAAGTAGCTAACTCTGATTCTAATAAGCTTGATAATTATGAGTATATAGTTGAGGATTTCTTACAAAGGGGGAAATTCACTACTGATATTCTTCAAAGGAGTCACAATTGCAACTGCCATTGTCACGTTTATGCTTCTAACAAGGTAAAGCCATCTTTAGGTCAAGACAGCAGCTCCTCGAGCTATCTTTCTAGAGGCGGCCACTTCAGAACTATAGACAAAATTGGATTCTGCAAGGGAAGTATACATAACTTACTGCTAATAATGATAGTTTATATTATGTTATGAATAATAATACTTGTTGTTTACTTGCTACAGCCCAGAGAAGCTACCACTCTTCCAGCAGTGTTCCCGAGGAGATCATGTTGCTTCAAATGAAGATCACATTCATTTGAATGTTAGCGATAAAAGACTCTGGAACATTTACTACAAAAGCTAGCTTAATAATAGAGTTTATCACTTATCTAGCTGGTGCAGAGGTGAAAGCAGTAAGCTTTCCGAAGAAGTCTCTCAATTCGGTAGCAACCCTTTCAATCGTCACTATTCTAAAAATGAAATCGTAGATATGAAGAATAGCAATAGATTTTGAAAGTTGGAGAGGCTTACTTCCAAAAATTCTCATTTTGCTAGCGAAAAGCTTCAGGCTTCGAAAGCTAAAGCTTTTCGGAAGGGGAAGGAGATGCTGTGGAAGTCTCCGTGAAGTGAAGATTGAGAGGAGGATGAAAGTGAGCAACATTGCTGGAAGAGATCGGTCTTAATCGAAAGAATTGCTAAAGGATCTGAAGTCATCATCTTCTCTTCTCATAAGCGAAAAGGAAATATTGCGTAATTGATGTTTATCTGGTATGATAGTCGGGTATGTGGGCTGGTGTATTTGTATTGGCATTGGGCTGTTTTATTTATCTTTTCCAAAAAATAAAAAAATAAATAAGTATGTTAGCTCAAGAGGGATTATTCGCAATTTTTTTTATGTATAAAAATATTGCGTAACTATGAGTTGTTATTATTGAACTCGTGGAAAACTAATTCAACGTAAGTGGAGCAAAGCGGAAAAAAAAAAAGGGACCAGATCAGGTTTGCTTCGTAAAAATGTTCAAGTTGGAAAATACAAATGCACTGATGATTTGTAGGCAACGTTCAGGCATATAATGCGCAAAACGCTGTGCGCATTTGAAATGTGAACATATATAGTAAACTGAAAAGAAACAAGGTAAATGACGCACAACGCATTTACAAAAGCAAGACTATTTCAACAGGTCATTTGGTGATACAAGGTAGATGGAGCACTTTCCGGATGAGCGCTTTAAATTAGCGAGTAATACATGCGTTGTCATCTTTAGTAGGAATGCAGATGGGCTTTAATACAAATGGCCAACAAATGGGCTTTTATTCTACTACAAATTAAACCATGTTTAGAAGGCCATAACTCCTACGTATTCTTCAAACGGGCTTTCGATTTTACTGCACGCTGGAATAGTCCATATGTCATGTAAACTGACCTATACCGCCTGCAATTATGTTCTATTTTCTAAAAACGTTTTATGATTACGGACCCGTGACTCGTACACGGGCTGTTTGTGTTATTGTATACGTTGATATTTCGTTTAAACGTATGTATGTAAATGGAAAGTAATGACATTTTTAGAATTTCAAAATGACACGAAGTAAATTGGTTTAACGAATTTTCTTTTTTAGAAGTAGAGAAGTAGAGATAGGTATAAAGTTTACACGGTTTAGAATAGATGGTTCAAGTTAATGGTATTAATACATAACATATGTTCTACGTTAGTCATAAATCATATGTTCCATGTTGTTTGTTCATACTCTAATGATTACAGATTAGTTTTAATTGATTCAAGTTAAGGGTATTAATACAATGGTTGCTTATGCAGTTCCATAACATGTTTCATGTTATTTTATTGTGATTTATTGTTATTACAATCACCTGACAAATATTTTTTGGCATTATAATAAGCCCAATAAATGTTACATAAGAAAATAGTAAATATACAGCTAAATTAACTCGCTAAATTAGGAGACAAACATGCATTGATATGATGGCACCAATATCATCATGTGCCTTTGTTATTCTTGCCTATTTAGAACAAAGTTAAGTGGAAAAAAGAGTAGCAGTGCAAGAAACTGTGAAAAGATGTTCGTGGGTGCGGGACAGTGAAAAGGAGGCCTGAGTTCTGGTAAAAAGATACAGTTTCGATTTCTATCATACGCTTTCCTATCTTATATAAATTTACCCGGAGGGTATGGAGGCTTGGATCAGCGGATGGCTTTACTATACCCTTCTCGTGAGTTTACCGGTCCGCCAGGTTCTTCTGAGTTTAAAAAAAAAAAAAAAAAACTGTGAAAAGATTAAAGATGACCTACTTATTGAATTAGTATTTCAAAATTATTATTTGAATATTTTTTACACCAAATTTAAAAGTAATTTTTAGGAAAGAAAAGAAAGGAAAATTAGATAATCTGCTTGGGTAAAGTTTATGTGAGCTTTTGCAGTCAGAGACGGGTAAAGCAAGAAGAAGAAATAAAAGTTGGTGCAGGGCTCTGTAAAAAAGAGAATAACGTGGGGGTGTTTTGAAGCAATAATTGAGTACTCGATTGCCTGTGGGGGGTTTCGAATGGTAAAAAGCTGCGGACTGTTTCTAGCAAAAGACTCGGTTAGACCCACTGGATTCCAAGGATAAGATTATTAATGCATCGTCCTATAAACCAAGTCTTTTGCTGCAAAGAAAGAGCTGTTAGTAATGCTTTGTTTTACATTTTGACCGTTAAAGTTACTGTATAATCTATTTAATAGGGCATTTTTATGTTTTTCTTTATTATATAAATCTTATGGTTATTAAGTTTTATTAATTTTTCTCGTCAACAGTTGTTGATAAATCTTTTTTGATAAGTTTGCTATAATAATCTCCTAAAGCATAAAGTATAACATTATGTTTTTGAAGTTTGTACAAAGATAAGAAAACCACATTTTTCATTTATTTATAACATGATAACCATTACATTACGAGGCGTATGTACTAATTTTCAAATGTAAGTTGAATATGAGTTTATTGTTAAATAAAAGTATGTGTTTGATTTTTTATTCTTAAAATTTTATTAAATCCAAGATGGCGATTGCGGCAATCCAAAAATCTAGGGTTTTACAAGCTTCTCTTCTCTGTCTTCAATTTTCGTAATCACACTAGCTCTTCTTCGGCGTCGAACCATCTTTTCGGATCCTTACTAGTTCAATGCGGTGTGGTTTCTTTATTGTATGGTTGTTTGATGGCAGGTACGCTGCCTCATCGTGACATGGTAGAAGAGTTCCCCACTCTTACATCTCTCAAGGTTTGTGATCGCCTTGGATTGGCGAGTTCTGGTTTTGAAGCGGTTGGATCTAAATCGCAATCTGTTCAATTTTGTCTAAAACACTTCAAGATGAGGTATGCACGGCCTCCACTACTTTACCTGCTTGTAACTCCTTTAATTCAATTTTGTGCTGAAAAGAATTCATATTCCTAGTTGGTCGCTGAAAATTCCAATTCAACATGTAAATGCTCATTGTTGTTTAAAAAGAGGTCTTGCAATGCAAACTCTTTTTCTCCCAAACATTATGTAGTTGATTTTGCTGACAAATCTGTTCTGCCCCTTAAGGAAATTATAGGCGTTAAAATTGCATTTTGGAAAGACTACATAATTGGTTTCTTTTTGAATGATCCTCCCCGTTACTCCATTTTGAAAAAACATGTTCTTAGTTTACAGATGGATCATGGAATGGTAGTTGTTAAATGTGATAACTCGATGTGCTTTTTCGAATTCTGTTAACATCGAGAGAGATCTTGTATTTCGAAAACCGATCATATCATTATTGATGGAAAAATATTTATCATCACTCAATGGAGCCTTTCTGTTGATATTGAACGTGAGAAAGTCTTATCTATTTCTATTTGGGTGCATCCCTCTAATATCCCATTTCATTTACTAGTCTCTCAAAGGAGTTAACTGGATTTCTAACCATATTGATCGGTTGATTTGTTTTGATATTTCCATTTCCACTGAACGTAGGCATCTCATCCGCTTCGCCAAAGCCCTGGTTGAGATTACCTCTACTAGGCAGCTGCCAACTCGTATCCTTGTATCCCTTGGTTAGGACATGATTTATAACATTGGAGTCTCCTACCGATGGAAGCATCTTTTTTGTGATCTCTATCACTCCTTTGGTCGTCTTGCTCGCATTCGACACCGCTCCAAATAGCCCTCAACCTAAGAATCCCCTGTCGAAACCTCCTTTTAGGTGTTGGCAGATCTTGGCCCCCCCTCAGTTCCAACCCTTCCACTCCTCCTTATCTCTCTTCTCCTCCCTTTGACCGTTTGGTTGTCTCTCCCTTTGACCGTTTGGTTGTCTCTCCCACCCTTATGATGTCCCCGCCCACTCCTATCACCAGCCCTCAAAATTCGCCGCCTAGTATGCCTGTCTCAGTCTCTTCCTCTCTCCCCTCCACAACCCATCGATCTACCATGTGTCGCATTCCTATGATACCTCTGCATTAGCCTTAAGAGAAAATTACTCACCCCTCTCCATTCATCCAGTGCCGAGCGCATTGCCTTGGAACTTCATGAAAAACTAGCTGAAGGTATGAAGCTAGTCTGGTGCAATAAGGCTAGAATTTTGTCTCACAAAGGAAGTGGTTTGTACTAGCACTCGAAATGGATGATATTCTCCAAGTGGGTACCAAATGATGAGAAAGATGACTGGGAACTCTATTACAGACTTACAGACAACTAGCTAGTCATCTATAATGATGATGAATATGGAGCCAACAACGAGGAGATTCTGACTATAATGGATTAGTATCGAAAATATATATGACTTCCCCACTCTTCTAGACACTGCTCCGAGTTTATTAGCTGGTCCTGTAAATGCGCATGGTTATGTAATACCCCGTAAAAATTTACGATAGTTAATAAATAATTATTAAGGCTTAAAAATAAAAACCATACAAATCTTGTAATTTGCCTATGAAGCTTACGCCATTGCGTTTGCGGCAATTTTCTTAGCAATTTTCACATTTGGAGTTTTGTGATCGGAGCTCAAATGAAGAAGTTATCAGCGTTTGAAGTTATTGGAACGAAAATAATAAAAAATAAAAATTAAATAATATAGATGCAGGACCCCATCGGTCGACCCCATACTTGAACCAGTCGATCGTTAGCAGTCGACCCTTATAGGAAAGCGGTGACCCTTATAGGAGAGCGGTCGACTGGTTATGGAGTGATGGCTAGGGTTGAACCTTAGTCGAACGGTCCGGATTTAATTTCTAATCTGATGGATACGATTAATTCGAACGCCTATTAATAGGCATAACCCCTGACTTCTCTTCTCATATTTTCTGTACAAAGCAGCGTAGCTCTTCCGTTTTCCCTTCTCCACTATTTTTAGAAATTTTAAAATATTTTAAATTTATACAAATTAGAGAAGAGAGGAAAATAAAAGAAAGAAGGGAAGAAGCAAATCAACATTGCGAAAGAAAAAGGTAATTTCTATAATTATGAATCCATGTTCTCCTTAACCTCAAATATCTTCTTAAATCTGTAATTTTAATAGTACATATATATCTAGTTATATATATTTGTTTGGATTGGAAAGGAGGAATAAAATTAAAGGGATGAATTCAAATTTCGAAGATATGGAAAGCTTGAAAGGTGATGCAAAATTATATGATTTATTTATAACATTTTTATACCACTGACTTTTATTTAGTTACTACGCTTATATAAAATCGGACGAGTTATAGACTTAATAGAACATATAGGAATATCGTTTACGTATTCTGTAAGTTAGGTAATTGGAATAGGAATGTTATTTACATCATAATTTGAAAATTTGAAAATCAGTCCCTAAATTTGTTAAAGTTGAATGTTGATAAGATTGTAGGATTTGTTCTAGATTTATGATACTTGGGTTGTAAATTATTAGTATTAATTTAGATTGCCAAAATTTGACTTGTAATGTGAATTTCTATGCTTTAATTTAGTGAGAGCATTATAAGTATAATTTAATTGTACCTATTTCCATGTAATTTCCATATATTATCTAATGCCAAAAACATGTATATAAAGTGCATCTTTTGAATTAACAAGGAATACACCGAGAGGAAAGATATGTGTAAAGTGTGGATGTTATCCTCCGAAGTTCACATTGTCTATTCCATAAAAGAAAATAAATAATTCATTATAATTTCAAACAAAGTAAAGTTTTTTCTTTGGGTTAATTTATGGAAACTTATAATGAAAATCCTTTTTAGAAAGATAACTCTAATAAATTAAAACGTGGAAAGGAATGTTCAGCTTTAAGGATTAATAGTTAGAAATAGGAATATATATACACACAAGCACGCGTATAACCGTGCACACTGATTAAAAAATATATTTATATAAGTCAATATTTGCATTAGTTATCATTAGGACGTCTAGTTATAAATAGCTTAGTAAATAGGTTTACGAAGTGTAAATGGAAAAAAAGATATCAACTCCAAAATTAACAGGGCAATAAATGTGCAGTAATTAGGGAGTTACAAGAATATATGGGGGGCACAAATGAATTAATGGGACTATGTAACATCCTCTACTTGAAGGCCCAAAACTAACGGCTATGGATGTTGCAGTCATCCATAATTATTAATCTACGACGACCACATATGGCGGTGCTAGATATATTGATACACAGATCATAGAAATATGAAAAATCTTGATAATTCAAAAATATATTTCCACATTCAGATTAAAACATTTCATATTTCTTACACAATCCCAAATACGTTAACCACGTTGAGAAAAATATAATTATTACAATTATGCTAAGAGCGACATAGGAAGATGCCCCCTTGGTTGATCAGAGTATATAGTAAGGCTAATAAATCTTCCTTTGTAAACAAAATGGTGAATTTTTATGTTTTTCTTTATTATATAACTCTTATGGTTATTAGGTTTTATTAATTTTTCTCGTCAACAATTGTTGATAAACCTTTTTTCGATAAGTTTGCTATAATGATCTCCAAAAGCACAAAGTATAATATTTTTTGAAATTTGTACAAGGATAAAAAAACCACATTTATCAGTTATTTATAACATGATAACCATTACATTACGAGGCGTATGTATTAATTTTAAAATGTAAATTGAATATGATTTTATTGTTAAATAAAAGTATGTGTTTGATTTTTTTATTCTTAAAATTTTATTAAATCCAAGATGGCGATTGCTTTTGAATTTCAAATGTGACGATCCCAAATCTAGGGTTTTACAAGCTTCTCTTCTCTGTCTTCAGTTTTCGTAATCGCACCAGCTCTTCTTCGGTGTCCAGACTTCTTTTCGGATCCTTCTAGTTCAACGCGGTGTGGTTTCTTTATTGTACGGTAGTTTAATGGGAGAAACTCCACCCCATCTTGACGCGGTAGAGGAGTTCCCCACTCTTACATCTCTCAAGGTTTGTGATCGCTCTGGATTGGCGAGTTCTGGTTCGAAAGGGCCTGGATCTAAATCGCAATCTGTTCTTGGGTTCCATTCAGCTCTTACCATATCATCTAAAACACTACAAGATGAGGTATGCCCAGTCTCCACCACTTTACCTGCTTATAACTCCTTTAATTCAGTTTTGTGCTGAAAAGAATTCATATTCCCAGTTGGCCACTGAAAATTCCAATTCAATGTGTAAATGGTCATTGTTGTTTAAAAAGAGATCTCGCAATGCAAACTCTTTTCCTCCCAAACATTATGTAGTTGATTTTGAAGACAAATCTGTTCTACCCCTTAAGGAAATTATAGGCGTTGAAATTGCATTTTGGAAGGACTATATAATTGGTTTCTTTTTGGATGTGCCTCCCCGTTTCTCCATTTTGAGAAAACATGTTCTTACTTTACGGATGGATCATGGAATGATCGTTGTTAGATGTGATAACTCGATGTGATTTTTCTAATTCTCTTAACATCGAGAGAGATTTTGTATTTTGAAATCATATTCTATCATTGTTGATGGAAAAATATTTATCATCACTCAATGGAGCCTTTCTATTGGTATTGAACGTGAGCAACTCTTATATATTTTTGTTTGGGTGCATCTCTCTAATATCCTAACCATTTACCAGTCTCTCAAAGGAGTTAACCGGATTGCTAACCATATTGAACGATTAATTTTTTTTGATATTTTCATTTCCATTGAACGTAGGCATCTCATCCGCTTCGCCAAAGCCCTGATTAAGATTACCTCTACTAGGCAGCTGCCAACTCGTATCCTTGTATCCCATGCCTAGGAAAAGATTTATAACATTGAAGTCTCCTGCCAGTGGAAGCATCTGATTTGTGATCTTCCCTTTCGAAACTTCCTTTTAGGTGCTGGCAAATCATCACCCCTTCAATTCCAACCCTTCCACTCCTCTTTATCTCTCTTCTCCTCTCTTTGACCATTTGGCTGTCTCTCCCACCCTTATGATATCCCCGCCCACTTCTATCACCAGCTCTCAGAATTCTTCGCCTAGTATGTTTGTCCCGGTCTCTTCCTCTCTCCCCTTCTCCCCTCGATGGCCCATCGATCTACCATGTATCGCATTCCCATGATACCCTTGTTATTAGCCTTAAGAGGAAATTACTCACCGCTCTCCATTCATCCAATGCCGAGCGCAATGCCTTGGAACTTCAAGAAAATCTGGCTGAAGGTATGAAGCTAATCTGGTGCAATAAGGCTGGAATTTTGTCTCACAATGGAAGTGGTTTGTACAGCACTCGAAATGGATGATATTCTCCAAGTAGGTGCCAAATGATGAAAAAGATGATCGAGAACTCTATTACAGACTTATAGACAACTAGCTAGTCATTTATAACGATGACGAATATGGAGCCAACAACGACGAGATTCTGACTGTAATGGATTAGTATCAAAAATATATTTTATTTCCTCACACTCCTAGACACTACTTCAGCTTATTAGCTGGTTTTGTAAATGCGCATGGTTATGTAATACCCCGTAAAATTTACGATACCTAATAAATAATTATTGAGGCTCAAAAATGAAAATTATACAAACCTTGGAATTTGACTATGAATCTTATGCCATTGTGTTCGAGGCAATTTTTTTAGCAACTTTCACGGAGCTCAAATGAAGAAGTTATTAGCGTTTGAAGTTATTGAAATGAAAATAATAAAAATTACAAAATAGAAAATAAATAATATTAGATGTAGGACCCCACCGGTCGACCACATACTTGGACCAGTCGATCGTTAGCGGTCGACTGGTTATGAAATGGTGGCTAGGGTTGAACCTTAGCCGAACGGTCCAGATTTAATTTTTAATTTGACGGACACGATTAATTTGAGCGCTTATAAATAGGCATAACCCCCGACTTCTCTTGTCATATTTTCTGTACAAAGTAGCGAAGCTCTTCCATTTTTCCTTCTCCACTATTTCTAGAAATTTTAAAATATTTTAAATTTATATAAATTAGAGAAGAGCAGAAAATAAAAGAGAAGAAGGGAAGAAGCGAATCAACATTGCGAAAGAAAAAGGTAATTTCTATAATTATGAATCCGTGTTCTCCTTAACCTCAAATATCTTCTTAGAACTGTAATTCTAATAGTACATATATATCTACTTATATATATTTGTTTGGATTAGAAAGGAAGAATAAAATTAAAGGATGAATTCGAATTTGGAAGATTTGGAAAGTTAGAAATGTGATGCGAAGTTATATGATTTATTTATAACATTTTTAAATCATTGACTTTTATTTAATTACTATGCTTATATAAAACCAAACGAGTTATAGAATTAATAGAACATATAGAAAATCGTTTACGTATTCTGTAAGTTAGATAATTAGAATAGGAATGTTATTTACACCCTAATCTGAAAATTTGAAAATCAGTTCCTAAATTTGTTAAAGTTGAATGTTGATAGGATTGTAGGATTTGTTCTAGATTTATGTTACTTGGGTTGTAAATTATTATTATTAATTTAGATTGCTCAAATTTGACTTGCAATGTGAATTTCTATGCTTTAATTTAGCGAGAGCATTATAAGTATAATTAATTGTATCTATTTTCATGTAATTTTCATAAATTATCTAATGCCAACAATATGTATAAAAAGTGCATCGTTTGAATTAACAAGGAATACACCGAAAGCAAAGATATGTGTAAAGTGTGGATGTCCTCCTCCGAAGTTCGCATTGTTTATTCAATAAAAGAAAATAAATAATTCATTGTAATTTCAAACAAAGTAAAGTTTTCGCTTTTGGTTAATTTATGGAAACTTATATTGGTAATCCTTTTTGGAAGGATAACTCTAATAAATTAAAACATGGAAAGGAATGTTCCACTTTAAGGATTAATAGTTAGAAATAGGAATATATATATACACAAGCACACGTAATAACTGTGCATACAGATTAAAAAATATATTTATATAAGTTGATATTCACATTAGTTATAATTAGAACATCTAGTTATAAATAGCTTAGTAAATAGGATTAGGAAGTGTAGATGGAAAAAAGATAGTAACTCCAAAATTAATAGGGCAATAAATGTGCAGTGATTAGGGAGTACAAGAATTAATGGGGACATGAATGCATTAATGGGACTATGTAACATCTCTCTACTTGAATGCCCAAAAATAACGGCTACGGATGCTGTAGCCATCCATATTTATTAATTTTCGAAGACCACATATGGCGGTGCTAGACATACTGATACACAAATCACAGAAATATGGAAAAATCTTAACAATTCAAAATATATTTGCACATTCAAATTAAAACATTTCATATTCCTTACGCAATCCCAAACTACGTTAACCACGTCCAACAAAATAAAATTATTACAATTATGCCTAGAGCGACATATGAACATGCAACGTTGGTTGATCAGAATATATAGTAAGGCTAATAAATCTGCTTTTACAAACAAATACACAGTGGAAAAAAGAAAATTCTAAATAACTATCTGCCTCCTACAAGTCTCCGGAAACTTTATTCGTCTAAGAAGAGAACCTGAAACCCTAAATCTCAAACTACTCAAAATCAATTAAGTACCCAAGAGTTTAAGAAGAAAACAAAAATTCAAGTCAGACATAAAGCTGGTATAAATAATAATCTAACATATCAATCCTTTTTAAATATCTAGTGAGAATACGCCACTTAGCGGAATGGGTTTCCCCCTCACTGGTATCCTAAAACCTTTTTAAACCCTATACTGTGCTCCTGTATCCACAATGTTTAAAACATACATTTTCAAAATATTATGATGATGTGCATACTTGAAAATAATTAGGATTTTCCATTCCCAGTTTAGTCAAACCCCCTGTCAAAATTATAGTTTCTAGGGTCACTATTAACCTTTTTAATTTCCATGAGTTTACTAATAACCTTGTCATACCTAATAGATACCTGTCCTATTCAAAATTTTCATGGGATCACTAAGAACCTATGGGCTCCTAACAGTTAACTTAATCAATTCATGGATCCTCCTGAACCTATTAGTCCTTCCAATAACTAATCACCTTATCCTAGTTTCCATGGGTTTACTAGGAACCTATGGACTTATCTAGTAACTCATTTCACATCCTAGTTTTCATGGGTTGAATAGGAACCCACTGATACTTCCATTAGACACGTTCTTACCTAGATTTCATGGGTTTACTAAGAACCTATTGACTGATGTCAATTCATAATCTGTATATAGTTTTCGTGGGTTCAAGACAAACCAATAAGCCCCTGCCAACTGTCCTTAATACATAGTTTTCATGGGTTAACTATGAAGCTATTAGTTTCCTCCAATAACTACTTTATCATAGTTTTTATGGGTTTACTATGAACCTGTTGGTTTCCTCCTATAACTACATTATCATACTTTTCATGGGTTTACTATGAACCTATTTGTTTCTCTAATAACTACTTTATCATAGTTTTAATGGGTTTACTATGAATCTTTTGGTTTACTCCAATAGCTACAAAGTTCAGACATCTTACATTATTTGGTCATCGTGACTCCTTAGATGCAATTCAACTCGTTCAGAAGTTTAAGAAATATATATTCACTATTGAGTTAACCTAGAAGGTTCTTATACCCCCTTTTTCAAAAATTCAGTTATGGGTTAACATGTGAATATATTCCTATTTGAAGAAGCAACAATTTTAACTATACCACATCCATGAGTTTAAGGTCCTCCAAATATATTTTCTAAAACATAGTTAACACCTTTAACTTGTTTTTTTTCCAAGGCAATACTTCTTTAAAATTTCATACCTAAAGCCATTACGGACTCCTTTACATAAGCCTTGGGTGTTTCCTTTAAAAATTAGAGTATGGGTCTTAAAACCTTTAGACAATGTCGAAAGCTATTATTTTCGACCCTTTCGAAGGGTTTCAATCACATCCTTTTAAAATAACAGGCTCTAACCCTCTTTATACTTTAAAACACTTCTTTCCAAACCCTTTGACCCCATTGAAACTCAAACCTTTCGCAAGTACTGGAAAACCATTCGAACCCATTAAAACACAAACCTTTCGAAAGTAACAGAAAATAAACCTTTCGAAAATTCACTGGATTCAATTTAAACCATGTGAAGAATCTTCCTTAAAAACCTATCGACTTCATTAGAAGCAACCTTTCGACATTGTCAAAAGCTCTACTTCGAAACCTTTAAAACATATCATTTAAAATGATAGGCCTCTGCCCGTTAAAACAACTCCTTCGACAGCTTTGGGTTATACTTCAATTATAAAACCAGGGTTAATCACGTAAGTCAAAAGCTTTGATACCTTTCAAAAGCACTGGAGAAGCAGTTATTTTTTAAACAAGTAAACCTTTTGAATTTGTCGAAAGCAATGACTTCGAAAGGTTGGAAAAAGAGGCAATAACCTCTCAATTGTGTTGGAAGGCTCAAAACAAAACAATGATAAAGCGGCAGTAACCTTTTGACTATGTCGAAAGCTTTAAAACCTTTATTTTAAATGATTGACCTGGTCGAAAGCAACCAAGTCAAAAGATCCTTTTCGAAAAGAAGTAGGTGTAAGCTTTTGGTTTATAAAACAAACATACCCCAACCTCTTTGGCAACCAACCTTTCGACTAAGTATCCTTCGACCTTGTTTAATTCATTACATACCAAGTAACTTAATACCATATACATTGAATTTTGACCTTGTCGAAGTCTATAACCTTTCGACTTTGTCGGATGGTTTGGGTCAGAAGGTTTGATGCCTAAAATGGTTGAAACATGCTAAAAGCATGATTTTTTTGTTTTTAACTTAAAACGATAATTTTCCAACTAACATTTCTTTGTTTTTCAAATTCCTATTGGTTAACATGTATTTTCAGAAAATTGCTGCCATTAATTTCATAATTAAATAATAATTTATTTTATAAAACGCCCCTTCTTCTTAATTAAATATATAAAACATTTAAGTCTTGTATCTTAAATAATTTTGTATATTCATCAAATCACTTAGGAAATATCTGAAAAAATTCTAAAAAATCTATTTTAATATGTTTTCCGACATATAAAAATTTCAAACACAAATAATAATTATTTTAGCCGTAAATAATTTATAACCCAATAAATCATTTTCTTCACTAGAAAATTAATATAAAATCCATATAGACTCAAAAAATTATTAAAATTGGAACCCATCTCTAGAATCATGTTTTCTATAACATATAATTTTCCCATGGAATTTGAAAACCATATCATCTCGGTTTTACCCAAAAACCGTGTATATCTCCTTTTTAACAAACTTGTTTAATCCATATAAATCATAATTCAAGTATATCATCATTCAATATATCATAAAAAAAGATTACTCTAAAATATGAAACTATATGATTATAGAACTAAAATAGATATCTAGAAATTATTATTCACTTAGATTGGATAAGGAAATTGAAGTTTGGTTGAGATTGATTACTTCTAACTTGAATCCTAAGCTTTAAGTTGATTTTCTCTTTTCTTCTTCCTAATGGCCGACCTTGCATCTCACGGATATAAAATCTTGTTTTAAGTAAAATGAATGTGTATAACCTAATGAAAATAGTATAAGGGTGGAAAGTATGGTTATTTACCTTAACACCCTTATGTTTAATTTCTTAACCATTTATATAAGTTCATTAGATTTTGAATAAGCGCAACCACCTAATTTATTAATCAAACCTTAATCTCCTTATCTGTATTATTCTTTTTAATTTATTCTAATTAAATCTCCTGAATAATGTCTATTAAATTAGGGGTGTTACAGACTGATTAAAGCATTTATTATGGAATTTATAGGATAATAAAATCATAATAGGTTGAATTTGAACAAATAAATAAATGTCACTGGAGGTTATCTAATTGGAATTATAATGACTATTTATTACGGACAACTAAAATTCATGGAATGTAGCAAACAAGCATATAAGATAGAAATTAAATACTGGAATATAGTATAATTTGCATAATGTAAAATTATAGTCTTAATTATACATTTGGAATGAGCGTAAATCAGTGGGCCTAGCCGAATATTTAGGCTTAGGATGATCGGTTTGTTTTAGCAGGTTGGATGCGAGGTCAGCAGAGTTACACAATACAAGTCTGCCCTTTACATAGATGCTACCGGCAGTTGTGTATACTTACTATTGATGTAAGACATCTATAATGATTGGATCCGTGGGAAATGGATATGCGTTTGCATATAGGCAGGAGAAAATATACCAAGGGTTCGCTTCAGATTTGAAGTATTAAATGGCTTGGTACCTTTTAAGGAAATTGGGCTGCTTCATTTCTAAAATGTGGTTTTAAATAACTAGAATGAGTAGTTTCCTGACTTACATTAGGTTAGTCTAAATAAGATTTCAGATATGGAAGGCCGCTGGGCTATGTCAGTATTTTTGTTGGACCAGTATTTAGTAGTAGGGCTGACATATGAGCTATAATAACCAGCGATCCCTACGGTCGATAGCAAAGACTCGGGTTATGGCTTGATGGACTTCGCTTCCTACTAGTATAGAATCAGTATGGGATATGCACAGACCTCAAAGTTTAGTTAGTTAGTTGTTTTTTTGTTGAAAGTGGGCTAGTTAACCCTTAGATGAGTCTTTGAGTTGCGTTAATAATATAAAATTATATTATAATTCTGTATTTATGGGTCATCGATCTCTATAGCTAGAGTCAATGGACTAGCAATTACGTTATAGAGGGCCCGCTTCGGGGTTGAAGTATTAAATGACCATTGGGTCTGCCTCCTTCCTATTTAAGAAGTATTTAGTGACCGGGGTTTCTGGATGGTACAATGTTTATATATATATATGTATATATATATATCTGTGTGTGTACGTATATGTATGTGTGTGCGTGTGTATAGTTATACCTCAAAGGAGATTTGTCATACCATACGTGCACATAGATTTAACATATTAGCCGTAAATTATAGAAATAACACTTAGATGGAAATCACCTTGGCATAAATTAGTGTTATGGGTAAAGTATGTAATTTTTTACTCACCAGAACGTTGTTCTAATGCCCTCCTCATCACAGCCCATGGGATAGTTTAAAGGGACATGTTACTAGAGCAAGATGGAAACAGTAGATGGAGAAGTCTTTTTATTCATGCTCAGTGCTGGCAAGGCAATCAGATATCCAAGGAATTCTATCAATTCCAAGGTATTAACCTCAGTCAGTATTTATGTTCTATTATATTTTTCTATTCCTCTATGAGGTTATATTGATTACTCTCTAATATACTTATGTTTATTACAAATTACAAAAACCAACAATCTATGTCCTAATGGATTTGGGTTTTAATTTAGTCGAAATTCGAGCCCATTAAGGTGAAGGTTGTTGCATTTAGTATTAGAGCTTAAGTTAGATGATCATAGAAATTAGTATATGCTGACAAAATGTATTGTATGTTTACCTGTGTGTGTGTATATATAATCATATATATGCCAAACTCTATGAATTTCGACTATAGAAGTAGTTATGACCATATTCCGGAAGGATGGATGAGGCAACAATGACTTGGAAAGATAAATAGAGTTAAAATCTATACACATACCCAATTATCCTATGGAGTGTTAGCTATATGACAAGACATTGACCAAGAAGAGCATGAGCACGACATATAGAAGGATCCTAGAGGATGGATGGTGTTTGACTCCTTTATTGGTCCGAGGTTGCCTTACGATTGTGGACTTCGATAGATTGCCTATTGAAGATGCATAGTTCATCCAGGCAGATGAAAGTAAGAGACTATATGTTGCAAATATCCAAAAGCAAGATATAATAGGAGCGGAGTAAGTTCCTGGAAGAAGGTGGACATTAACCATCATAAGATGATAAACTAGATTTTCATGAAGGTGAGTAGAAAGAAGTGAAGTCCATTTCTATATTCGACCCCATGTGAAAGGATTTATTGAAGAGTCATTATTTTGAAAGAAAGAAACAATTGAAATTCTTATTTTTAATTGGTTGAGTTAAAAGTTTTCGATTTAATGGTTTTTGGTAAAAGGATTCTTCGTTTTCAGAATGAATGAAAAAGAGAGCATATGTTTGCTCGATGATTGATGTAGATAGGGTATGGTGCAAGGAAGGGTCTGCATACTCGATAGAAAAAAGTATTCTCGTATGAAGAAAACACAGAGAATAACTAATGAAATATTTTTGGACTTTTAAAGAAAGTTGATGGCTAAAGCAATATAGGAAAGTGCACTCCGAGATTTAAGAAGAAGACGAAGAGAGCTTGACGAACTAGGCGGTAGGCTAAGGCACCGTTATATAGAAGGCAAAGATTTCTTAGAGTTGTGCAGATCTGGTTGGATTGAAGAAAAGGAAGACGACATGAAATGATATTATTAATAAATTTAACCCAGCCCAAATAGTGTCTAGGTTCATCCTGGGACCAAAATTCAACTACCAGTCAACCAGTAGTAGTCGACTGATTGTTAGGCAGAATGTGCAACCCGAACTTGAATGTGGCATACAACCATGTTCAGGTTTTTCCCCCCATTCCTTCGTCTTCCTCCTCTCTCCATCCTTCGACCCCCTCTCTTCCATCAAAAACATGAGCACAACCGTCTCTCCTCATTTGATCCATCCATGAGCGCCACCCGTTCCAATCTTCAGTAGTCTCTGCACACTTCATATCCAATCACATCCTTAATATAGGATCCAAACTCCCCTACCCCGACCATAAATCAATCCATGGCACCACCACGAGTCACCGACACCTCATTGCATCTCTCGAATCTTACACCCTAAGCGATCACATGGCCCGATCGAGATGACCGAAAAATATCCACCTATAAAGACTCAACAAACTTCGTCTTTCTTCAAGGATGACCAATGAAATAAGGGGAATTCACAGCATATAGACTAGAGGATTCTTTCACAGCTCCAGGTTAAGCACCGATCCTCAACCATGGCACTTTTGTGCTAGAGTGCTACTAGTAATGCACTCGACTATTTTAATCTGCAATACAAGTTTGGTGAATATATCAGTAGTCTTATATGGAGGTAAAAGGGGTAGCAACTGATCTGACAAATGATGATTTCAGAGATATTTTAAGGATAGTTGCGAAAGGAGTGGATTTGGAAGATGTTAAGACTATTGATCCGAAGATTTTACAGTGGATCTTTGTTGGAGCTGTTGGTGTTTGGAGACCAGACAACTTGCGGGCCATGACCCACCTTGTCGTTCGCATCGTTTAGTAGAACGTCATTTGGTAGACAAGGAGCCTTGACCAGATTTATCCATTAAGGCAAAAGAGCACATATGCCATTGTAGGTGGTACAACAATCTTATGGCTTGCAATATCATGAGCAACTATGTGAAGCTAGGAGTAAGGACTCCACGAAATTACATTCCATGTCACCATATTTTCACTTGCGATTTTAGGCAATACGGAATGAACCTCTATGGAAAGAAGGTTCAGAAGAAGGCTGCCTGCTTCATTTGATAGACCATCTCTTAGGATAGTAGAGATTGTAGAGCCGCCAACGAAGGTAGCAGCACCGGCAGTGGAGGAGCATCCACAGTAGGAGGCAAGGCAGTGACATAGTGTTGTAGGGTTCCAAAGCCCCAAGTTAGTGGAGATCCAAGACTCTTAGTTCTAGATCGAGACTTGGCTATGGGAGATATGAGCTGAGTAGCAGCGCCAGGGCCATGAGATTGGGTGCATAGCGGACATGTTATGCCCCTTTAGGGGTCACGACAATGGCTCGAGCTCCCATAGAGAATCATGACCATGCCATAGCTCGTAGGCAGAATTTCGGGTTAGTAGTAGTGTTTTTATTTTTCTAACAGCATTTTTTATTTTCTTTAAGTTGTTTAGATTGTAACCATTAGTTGTCTTTTTGTATAAAAGATGCACACAATATAATATGAGATGTGTTTTTATTTGTCTAATGTGCTATTGTTTTTGGAAATGTTAACCGCTATTATCTATATTCGGAAGAAATAGTATAAATATAGAAATCTCATCTAGACACTTAACTAATGGTAAATGCAATGTAAGGCTAGAAATTTATAAAATAAATTCTAGCCAAATAAAGACAGGCTAAGTTTATTATGAAATCATGGGTCATTATCCATGTGCCTTAAACTTAATATTTATAAATAGGGTCGTGTGTTGTTTTTTCAATAAAGGGATAGGTTTTGAAAGTCTAGGATTTATTATGCAATGTTAGGGTCAGTTACCTGTTGTCGAGAAGCAATTATTTAATAATTAAATAATAATAGATAATGAATTAATCAGGGTTTGAATTAACTATTTGAACTGAGGAGATAAATTAGAAATTAATAGGAAATATTTTATTGAAATGATAAGAATTTAATATAAAAATAATAATGATTTAATAATTTATTTAATCATTTTAGAATAGGAAAATAAGAATTAATTATTTTAGAGATAATGATAAATTTAACTTTGTAAATATAAAATTTATTTTGCTAGGAGAATAAATTTATTAACAAAGTTTTGAAATTAATTAGTAAATGATTTAAATAAAATGATTAATTAAATACATAAAATTATAGGAAATGATTTTGTAAGATAAGTAATGTTGTAATTTATTAAAAAGCAATTTTTGGTAGAAGTGAATTTTGTATTTGGGCTAGAGTATAAAAATATTTCACGGAATAAACTAAAAGAAAGAAAAGGAAAAGAAAAGGAAAGCAAAGCCCATTATCATAAGCCGAAATATTTAACCCTAAAATTCTCGTTTCTTGACTCTTTTATCTACTGACTTTTCACTTCTCCTAATTCTTCTTTTACATCTATAAATATAACCTATACATTTACATTTACTTACTTAGAAAAATGATCATAACACCCAAAACCTATCTCTCTAATAAATCAAGCTAAATTAAAATATAAATCTGCAAATTTCAGTAACTTAAAATCCAGATTTTGTTCATCAATTTAAGGTGGAAACAACTTACAGTGAAGGAGGAAGGAGAAATAGGAAGAAGGAGCTAGAAGAGTAAGTGCAATTCTTCAATCAAGGTGAGAATTTCAAATCACAACTATTTCTATATGACAATAAATTAATGGTATATTAGAACCTGAGATGTTATAACCACCCGTGCATCAATATCTCATCATCTTCATCATCCTGTTTCATTTCCTTAACCTTGTACATTGAAATTGAATCGGTTTTGTATGGAATTTTGTTGATGTTCGGCTTTTATTGTATCATGGGATGATGGGATTAGAGCATGTACTAATATATGATAAGGGAGTGGAGAAAGAAAAGAAAGGTGGTTAGAGATGCACATTTACATGCACAATCATTTGCGTGCCTGGTACCGACTGGTTGACCACTTCCATTGACCGGTGGTCGAGACTGGTCTAGCGGCCAGTTGTCTAATAAGTTTTAAAAAAAGTTCACAATAAAATAAGATATAATATAACCGTGTTAATATACTATAATAAATATGTTTATATTTAACTATGATTAATATCTAAATCGTTTAATAATTTAAATAAAGTAAAGCAAATGATAATATTTCAAAGGAAAACTGTAAAAATTAGTGAATGATTAATTGTAGAATTATAAAATGATATTATAATAACTGATAAAGGTTGTAAAATTATATTGTAGATTTATAAAGGAATTTTGGGGTGCTTGAATATTTAATTGATTATTGTTTCATACAATATTAATTTATATTCATCTTGTTATAGAAAATGTTATTTTGCCTTTGAATATAGTAAACATATTTACATAAAAATTACTTTGATTATTATTGTACATTATTTCTATGCGATGTGGAACTTGAATAAATGTTTTAGTAATACCATCTGGTATGTGACTTTCGGTAACACTTTTTCGATTATTCATTGGACTTATTGCATAGAAATATTTAGTGTGACTCGAGTGTATTTTAAGGGCATTAAGTAAACAATTGAATAACATACGGTGGTATAGGACGCCGTATCATTATTTATTTGGTTATTCACTGTAAGTAAATATTACTCGTGTAGGGATATATTTACGGTTTGATACGGTACTCACAATGGCGAGTTATGATGGTTATAGCCGTGTGTTCATATGAGTATGTGTAACACCCCAAATTTTATTAACATTATTCAGGGATTTAATTAGAATAAATTAAATATAATAGTGTAGATAAGGAGATTGAGGTTGATTAATAAACTAGGTAGCCGTGCTTATTCAAAATCTAATGAACTTATGTAAATGGTTAGGAAATTAAACATACGGGCATTAGAGTAAATAACCATACTCCCACCCTTATACTATTCTTATTAGGTTATACACGTTTGTTTTTACGTAAAACAAAAATTTATAACCGTGAGATGCAAGAAAGGCCGGCTATTAGGAAGAGGAGAAGAGAAAATCAACTTAAAGCTTAGGATTCAAATTAGAAGTAATCAACCCCAACCAAACATCAATTTTCTTATCCAATCTAAGGTGAATAATAATTTCTACATCCTTATTTTAGTTTTATGATCATATGGTTTCGGATCTGAGTGTAAATCTATTTTTATGATATATTGAATGTCGATATGCTTGATTTATGATTTAAATGGATTAAACAAGGCTGTTTAAAAGGAAATATACATGGTTTAGGGGTAAAGCCGAGATAAAATGATTTTTATTTGCCAGGGAAAAGTTATATATTATAGAAAATATGATTTTGGAGATGGCTTTTAATTTCCATAATTTTCTGAATTAATATGTATTTAATATTACTTTTCTAGTGAAGAAAATGATTTATTGTATTATGAATTATTTACGGCTAAAATAATTATTATTTGGGTTATAAATTTTAAATGCTGGAAAACATATTAAAATAGATTTTCTGGAATTTTTTCAAATTTTTCCAAGTAATTTAATGAATATATAAAATTATTTAAGGTATGAGACTTTAATGTTTTATATATTTAATTAAGGAGAAGGGGCACTTTATGAAATAAAATCATTATTTAATTCTGAAATTAGTGGCAGCACTTTTCTGAAAAGTATTTGTTAACCAATGAGAATTTGCAAATAAAGGCAGCTTAGTTGGAAAGTTATCTCTTTTAAGTTCAAAACAAGAAAACCATGCTTTTAGCATGTTTCAGCCATTTTGGCATCAAACCTTCCGACCCAGACCTTCCGACTAGGTCTAAAGGTTATGGCTTTCGACAAGGTCAAAGTTTAATGTATATGGTATCAAGTTACTTGGTACGTAATGAACCGAACAAGGTCGAAGGGTACTTAGTCGAAAGGTTGGTTGCTAAAGAGGTTGGGGTATGTATGTTTTATAAACTAAAAGCTTACACCTGCTTGCTTTTGAAAAGGAGCTTTCGACTTGGTTGCTTTCGACTTGGTCAATTATTTAAAATAAAGATTTTAAACCTTTGGACACAGTCGAGGGGTTGCTGCCGCTTTATCATTGTTGTGTTTTGAACCTTCCGACTCAGTGGAAAGGTTATTGCCGCTTTTTCTAAACTTTCGAAGTCGTTGCTTTCGACAAAGTAGAATGGTGTGCATATTTTAAAACCATTTGCTTCTCTATGCTTTCGAAAGGTATCGAAGCTTTCGACTTAGATGATTTACTCTTGTTTATAATTGAAGTATAACCCAAAGATTTCGAAGAAGGTATCTTGACTTAAGCTTATTGTTTTGAAAAGATGTTTTAAAGTTTTCGAAGCAGACCTTTCGATGGGGTTGAAAGGTGGCTTCCAATGAAGTTGAAGGTATTGAAGTAGATTTTCCTTATGTTTTAAATTGAACCCAGTGAGTTTTCGAAAGGTTTATCTTCCAATGTTTTCGAAAGGTTTTGAGTTTTAATGGTTTCAAAAGGTTTTCTAATGCCTTCGAAAGGTTTGAGTTTCAATACAGTCGAAGGTTTGCGTAAGAAGTATTTTAAAGAATAACAATGGCTGGGGCTTATTATTTTAAAAGGTATGATTAAAACCCTTCAAAGGGGTTGAAAGATAGAAGCTCTAGACATTGTTGAAAGGTTTTAAAGCCCATAACTCTAATTTTTAAAGGAAAATCCACGGCTTATAAAAGGGAGTTTTGTAATGACTTTAAATGTGTAATTTTGAAGAAGTATTGCCTTGAGGAAAAATATAAGTTAAAGGCGTTAACCATATTTTAGGAAATATATTTCAAGGACCTTAAACCCACAAGAGTGGTATTGTTAAATTGTTGTTGTGCTACTTCAAATAGGAATATATTCACATGATAACCCATAACTGTATTTTGGAAGAAAAAGGGGTAGAAGAACCTGCTACGTTTACTCAATTGTGAATATAAATTGCTTAAACTCCTAAATGAGTAGAATTACATCCAAGGAGTCAAGGTGATCCAAAAATATAAGATGGCTAAACTTTGTAGTTATTGGTGGAAACCAAAAGTTTCATAGTAAACCCATCAAAACTATGACAAGGTAGTTATTGGTGGAAACCAAAAGGTTTGTAGTAAACCCATGAAAACTATGATTAAGTAGTTATTGGAGGAAACTAATAGGTTCATAATTATGAAAACCATGTATTAAGGGCAGTTGGAGGGAGCTAAATGATTCGTAGTGAACCCATGAAACTATATCCGGATTAAGAATTGACACTAGTCAATAGATTCCTAGTAAACCCATGAAAACTAGGATAATAATGTGGCTAATGGAAGTATCGGTAGGTTCCTAGTTAACCCATGAAAACTAGGATATGAAGTGAGTTACTGGATAAGTCCATAGGTTCCTAGTCAACCCATGAAAACTAGGATAAGGTGATTAGTTATTCGAAGGACTATTAGGTTCAGGAGAACCCATGAACTGATTAAGTTAACTGGCAAGAGCCTATAGGTTCTTAGTGATCCCATGAAAACTTTGAATAGGCAGGGAGTCTATTAGGTATAAAAAAGTTATTAGTATATCCATGAAAACTAAAAAGGTTAATAGTGATCCTAGAAACTATAATTACGATTGTGTGTCAAACTAAACTGGTAATGGGAAATCCTAATTATTTTCTAGTAAACATATCCTCATAATATTTTGAAAATGTAAGTTTTAACCATAGTGGATGTAGGAGCACGGTATATGGCTTTATAAAAGTTTTAAGACACTAGTGAGGGAAAAACCAATTTCGTTAAGCGGCATGGTCTCACTAGATATCTAAAAAGGTTTGATATGTTAGATTATTATTCATACCAGGCTTTATGTCTAACTCGAAGTTTTTATTTTCCTCTTAAACTCTCAGGTACTCAATTGATTTTTAGTAGTTTGAGGTTTAGGGTTCTCAGGTTTTCTTCTCTGCCGAATAAAGCTTTTGGGGGCATGCAGGAGGTAGATAAAATTTTGAATTTTCTTTCCTCTATGTGTTTTGTTTGTAAGGGATGATTTACTAGACTTACTATATACTTTGATCAATCTAGAAGGCATTTTCATATGTCGCACTTGGAATTTTGTAATAATTATATTTTACTGAACATGGGTAACTCAAGTGGGATTATATAATGAACATGAAACGTTTTGATTTAAATGTGGAAATATGTTTCTGAATTGTTAAGATTTTCCATATTTCTATGATCTGTGCATCAATGTATCTACCACTGCCGTATTTGGTCACCAAAGATTAATAACTATGGATGATTGCAGCATCCATAGCCGTTAGTTTTGGACCTCCAAGTAGGGGGATGTTACAAGTTGGTACTAGAGCATAGGTTTATGAAACTATAAAAAAGAATAGTTAAACCTAAAAAGCTTTATCAAACATAATCCAATAAATTTAAAAATATGATCGAGATGTTGGTTAACGCTATATTAATGTACTTGTATTTGATATATATGTATAAATCTAAGTACGTATTCCCCTCTCTCTTAGACCATTTTTCTGTATCTTACTAAGGCTAGTATGCAGATATACGAGAAAGAGGATATGGAGGCAGGAAATGGAAGAGGAAATCTAGGTAGACGAAGCACCAATACTAATAGAAATGCTCGACCTAATACTCGGAGAAACCAAGGTCGACGGGCTAATGCTAATCAAAATGTTGAGGTAGGTGTTGGAAATCCGCCAACAGATATGGGGATGGTGTATCAGTTATTGGCTAATCTTTTGCAACCTGGAGCTACTGGTAATGTGGTAGGAGCTAATCCTGTAGTTCCTGTTGGATATAACCATGCTAAGCTAAGTAGAGACTATATCAGTTTGGGAGGAAAGCCGTTGGTTAGAACAGAAGATGCTATTGAAGTAGAGAACTGGCTGTTGGACTATAAGAGGATCTTTAGAGATTTAGGTTTGAATGGTGGAGAGAAGAGAAGACTACCCTCTAGACGGTTGTAGGGGTTAGCGCTTCATTGTTGGAATCGTGTGACGGCTGGAGGAAGAGTTAACTTGGCTGACTTCAGGAAGAGCTTCGAGCAGAGGTTCTTTTATGAGGTTGCCAAGTTGGCATTGATGAGAAAGTTCATGGATCTTTTCCAAGGACAGATGCCCATGATCGAGTATGTTGTTAAGTTTGATGAGCCATCTCGATATGGTTATGATTTGGTTGATACGGATGTTAGAAGGAACGAGAGATTCATTAGAGGTTTGAGGCCAGAGCTAGGCAGGATGGCTATGACTCATATTAGAGAACCTAACATGTAATGGTGGAGATGATCGTCCGCCATGAGGAAATGCTTGCTGTTTCAACTAGGAAGAAGCTAGTTGAATCCCAAGGTTCTCAGGGAAGGAAAAGGAAATTTTTTAAGAAGAAAAGAGCCTAGAAAGAGGAGGCCGCTAAGAAGGCGAAGGCTGATTTGGTATGTAATAATTGTGATAAGAAGGGACATTATGCCCACGAGTGCAGAACTGGTAAAGGAAAGAAGCCTTCAAAAAAAAGAATTTGAAATGCTTCAACTATGACCAAGTTGGGCATTATAAGAACCAGTGCCCAGAGCTAATCAGGGCGGAAAAAGGGAAGGTGTTTACTATTGGACCACCATCATCTTCTATACCTACTGTAGCAGAGAAAGGGAAGACTATGATGGAAGATACTCTTTTGATACAGAATATACCAGTTAGGGGACTTTTTGATAAGAGTGCATCACATTCATTTATATCACAATATTTGGTTGAAAGATTATGTATAGAACCCACATACCTAATTACTTCCTTAAGGGTTGCGAATCCAATAGGTGGGTATGCAGCTCTTGGGATGAGATGCGACTAGTTTGAACTTGATTTTTTAGGCCATAAGTTTGCATGCAGTTTGTATGTTCTTGATTTCATAAATTTTGGGATCATATTGGGTATGGATTGGTTGAGTAAGTATAAGGCTAGGATATTTTGCTAGGATCGGAAAATATCATTGACGCACCTAGATAGTCATAATCGAATCATTATCTTAGTGGAGAATTCCACTAAGAGTGTTTGGGCTTTGTTGAGTGCTATGAAGGTTGAAGAATGGCTTAGCCAGGTTCGTGGCTAAAGAGTTTGCAGATGTACTTGATCCGCTCATTGGATTATCACCGAAACGAGCCGTTGAGTTTTGGATAAACCTTGTACCGAGAGCTGAACCTGTCAGTAAACCACCTAGTAGGATGTCATTGACAATGATGAGGGAATTTAAGGCGCAGCTAGTGGATCTTGAGGGAAGGAATTTTATTTGACCAAGCAGTTCACATTAGGGAGTAGCTGCGGTGTTTGTGAAGAAACCATATGGGTTGTTAAGGATGTGCATCCACTATCGTAAGTTAAATGAAAGGACGATCAAGAATAGGTACACTCTGCCGAGGAAAGATGATCTGTTTGATCAGTTGAGTGGAGCCAGAATATGTTCCTAGTTGGATTTGGCGATGGGGTTCCATCAGTTGAGAATAGTGGAGGATAACATTCCTTTGACGACATTTCAAGCTAGGTACGGTTCATATGAGTGGTTAGTGATGCCATCTTGATTGACTAATGCACTTTTTTTCTTTGATGATTTGATGAACCTGGTTTTGAGCACTTAGACAGGTTTATGTTGGTAATTATAGATGACATTTTAGTGTACTCTAAAGATGAAAGGGAGCATGAGATTCATCTTAGAGTGGTGTTAGAAATGCTGAGGCAGAATTAACTGAAGGCGAAGTTTTTCTAGTGTTATTTTTGGAAGAAAGAGGTTAAGTTTCTTGGTCATATGGTTTCAGAGAAGGGATTGTCAATCAATCCAGACAAGATTAAAGTTGTGAACAAGTGGAAGAGACCAGAAAAGGTGACCGAGGTTAGAAGTTTTCTTGGACTTGGTGGTTATTACCGGAGATTCATCAAAGAATTCTTGCGGATAGCAGCACCTTTGATTAAGTTGACCAGGAAGGATGTGATGTTTGTTTGATCCGACAAATATAAGGAAGCATTCCTTAAGTTAAAGCATTTTCTAAATAATATTCCAGTATTAGTATTTCCAGACGGTAACCAAGGGTTGGTTGTATACAATGATGCATGTAGCACTGGATTGGGAGCAGTATTGATGCAGAAGGACAAAGTTATTTCTTACACATCTAGGCAATTTAGACCACACGAAGTTAGATATCCTACTCATGACTTAGAGTTGGCTGCGGTGATCTTTGGCTTGAAGATTTGGAGGAATTATCTTTTGGGAGAGAGATTTGAGTTGTATAATGATCATAAGTCATTAAAGTACTTATTTTATTAGAAGGAGTTGAATATGAGGCAACAGAAATGGCTAGAGTTTTTATCTGCTTATGATTTCAGCATAAAGTATACCCTGGGGAAAGGAAATAAGGTAGCAGATGCTTTTAGTAGAAAATATCAGGACGTGGTGTTAGCGATGTTGGAAGAATGAAAGAATCTAGAAGCTTTAGCCAGTTGTGGCGTGCATTTGAGATCTACTGCTAGTTCTAGTCAGGTTATTGCCATGTTATCTTGTTTAGAAGTCCGACCAGTTTTGATCAAGAGGATAGTTTCTAAGCAGAGAGAAGTTCCAATTTTAGTTGAGAGGATAGAAGGCTTGAGGTAGGATCTGAGATTGATGACCTAAAGGATTTTAGACTTGATTAAAGAGGATGGTTGGGAAAGAAGGAACGATTATGCGTTCCAAATGTGGAGAATTTGAGAAGAGATGTTTTTGAGGAATTTCATCGATTCAAGTTTATGATTCATCCTAGAGGGACTAAGATGTATAACGATATGAAGAAGAGCTTCTATTGGGTAGGCATGAAGAGGGATGTTGGCTTATGGGTTAGGTAGTGTGTTAGCTGTCAATAGGTGAAGGCTGAACATTAGAAACCGAGTGGGTTATTTCGGCCTTTAGATATTCAAGTTTGGAAATGAGATTCAATATCAATGGTTTTCATAGATGGTTTGCCAAGGTCAAGAAAAGGAAATGGGAGCATATGGGTTATTGTGGACAGGCTGATCAAGAGTGCCCATTTTATTTCGGTAAAGTCAACAAGGGCGACACCTATTTTGGCTAAGTTATTTATAAAGAGCATAGTTAGACTTTATGAGATTCCTAATAACATAGTCAGCGACAGAGATGCATTATTCACTAGCGAATTTTGGAGGAGTCTACAAGAGGTATTAAGTACCAAGCTCAAGATGAGTACAACTTATCTCCCATAGATGGATGGGCAGATGGAGAGAGTCAATAAAGTATTTGAGGATTTATTGAGAGCTTGTGTCGTGGACTTTGGTGGATCTTGGGAAGATCACCTGCATTTAATTGAGTTTTCCTATAATAATAGTTATCAGACAAATATTGGAATGAAACCTTTTGAAGCTTTATATGGAAGGCCATGCAAATCGCCAGCATGTTGGTTGGAGACTGGAGATAGATTGGTCTTGGGTCCGGATTTGGTTAGAGAGGCGTCGGAAAAGATTGAGTTAATTTGAGGACAGATGGGGGAAGCTCAATCCAAACAGAAGAGTTATGCTGATAAGAGGCGTAAAGACCTAGAGTTCTCAGTAGGAGACATGGTTTCCATTAAAGTATTACCAATGAAGGGTGTGGTACATTTTGGGAAGTCGGAAAAGTTGTCCCCGAGATATGTTGGACCATTCCAGATTTTAGAAAGGATTGGAAATCTCACGTATAAAGTAGTGTTGCCGAGCAGTTTGTTGGGTGTTCATAATGTATTTCATATGTCTCATCTTCGCAAGTATGTGCATGATCCAGAGGCTACTATTTCACAGATACAGTTGGAGGACTTGGTAGTAGAGCCTGATTTGACGTTTGTTAGACATCCAGTCCGGGTTATAGCGAAAGATAAGAAGAGGTTGAGGACCAAGACAGTCAAGTTGGTGAAAGTTCAATGGGGATACAACGAGAAAGATTGTAGTTGGGAGACGGAAGAAAGGATTCGAGAGGCTTATCCTTATCTGCTTTGATGATATGTTTATACTAGATCTATATAGGTTGATTGTTATGTTTGCTAGTTAGTTCTTACTGAATTTCGAGACGAAATTCTTCAAGAAGTGGAGCCTATAACACCCCTAATTTTACTAACACTATTCAAGGGATTTAATTAAAATAATTTAAATAGAATAATGTAGATAAAGAAATTGAGGTTGATTAATAAACTATGTGGCTGTGATTATTCAAAATCTAATGAACTTATATAAATGGTTAGGAAATTAAATATAAGGGCATTAGGGTAAATAACCATACTTCCTACCCTTATACTATTCTCATTAGGTTATACACGTTCATTTTTACTAAAAATAAAATTTAAAACTGTGAGAAGCAAGCAAGGCCGGCTATTAGGAAGAACAGAAGAGAAAATCAACTTTAAGCTTAGGATTCATGTTAGAAGGAATCAATCTCAATCAAACATCAATTTCCTTATTCAATCTAAGGGGAATAATAATTTCTAGATCTCTATTTTAGTTTTATGATCATATGGTTTCAGATTTGAGTGTAAATCATATTTACAATATATTGCATGATGATATGCTTGATTTATGATTTAAATGGATTAAAGAAGGTTGTTTAAAAGGAGATATACATGGTTTAGGGTAAAGCCGAGATAAATTGATTTTTATTTGCCATAGGAAAATTATAAATTATAGAAAACATGATTTTGGAGATGAGTTTCAATTTCCATAATTTTCTGAATTAATATGGATTTTATATTAATTTTTTGGTGAAGAAAATGATTTATTGGATTATGAATTATTTACAGCTAAAATAGTAATTATTTGGGTTTGAAATTTTTATGTGTTGGAAGACATATTAAAATAGATTTTTTGGAATTCTTTAAGATTTTTCTAATTAATTTTATGGATATATAAAATTATTTAAGGTATGAGATTTAAATATTTTATATATTTAATTAAGGAGAAGGGGAACTTTATAAAATAAAATCATTATTTAATTCTAAAATTAGTGGCAGCACTTTTCTGAAAAGTATTTGTTAACCAATGATAATTTGACAAATAAAGGAATGTTGGTTGAAAAGTTACATCTTTTAAGTTCAAAACAAGAAAACCCTGCTTTTAGCATGTTTCAGCCACTTTGGCATCAAACCTTCCGACCCAGACCTTCCTACAAGGTCCAAAGGTTATGGCTTTCGACAAGGTCAAAGTTTAATGCATATGGTATCAAGTTACTTAGTATGTAATGAATTGAACAAGGTCGAAGGGTACTTAGTCGAAAGGTTGGTTGCTAAAGAGGTTGGGGTATGTTTTTTTTATAAACTAAAAACTTACACCTGCTTGCTTTTGAAAAGGAGCTTTCGACTTGGTTGCTTTCGACCAGGTCAATTATTTAAAATAAAGGTTTTGAACCTTTCGACTAATTATTTAAAATAATGGTTTTGAACCTTTCGACAAAGTCGAAGGGTTACTGCCACTTTATCATTTTTTTTGTTTTGAACCTTCAGACATAGTCAAAAGGTTGTTGCCACTTTTTCCAAAATTTAGAAGCGATTGCTTTCGATAAAGTCGAAAGGTTTACTTGTCTTGAAACCAGCCGCTTCCCCATGCTTTCAAAAGGTATCAAAGCTTTTGACTTAGATGATTTACCCTTGTTTTATAATTAAAGCATAACCCAAAGCTTTCAAAGAAAGTATTTTGAAAGGCTGAATCTTGTTGTTTTAAAGAGATGTTTTAAAGCTTTCGAAGCAGACCTTTCGATAGGGCGAAAGGTAGCTTCCAACGAAGTCGAACGGTTTTAAAATAGATTTTCCTTAGGTTTTAAATTAAACCCAATGAGTTTTCGAAAGATTTATTTGCAATGATTTCGAAAGGTTTTGAGTTTTAATGGTTTCGAAAGGTTTTTAGTTTTAATGGTTTCAAAAGGTTTTCTAATGCTTTCGAAAGATTTGAGTTTCAATACAGTTGAAGGGTTGCAAAAGAAGTATTTTAAAGAATAAGAAGGGCTGGAGCTTATTATTTTAAAGGGTATGATTAGAACACTTCGAAGGGGTTGAAAAATAGAAGCTCTCGACATTGTCTAAAAGTTTTAAAACCCATAACTCTACTTTTTAAAGAAAAACCCATGGCTTATAAAATGGAGTTTTGCAATGACTTTAAGTATGTAATTTTGAAGAAGTATTGCCTTGAAAAAAGAGAGTTAAAGGTGTTAATTGCGTTTTAGGAAATATATTTCGAGGACCTTAAACCCATAGGACTGGTATTGTTAAATTGTTGTTGTGCTTCTTCAAATAGGAATATATTCTCATGATAACCCATAACTGTATTTCGAGGAAAAAGTGGTAGAAGAACCCGCTAGGTTAACTAAATAGTGAATATAGATTGCTTAAACTCCTGAATGAGTAGAATTACATTCAAGGAGTCAGGATGATCCAAAAATATAAGATGCCAAATCTTTGTAGTTATTTGTGGAAACCAAAAGGTTCATAGTAAACCCATGAAAACTATGATATTAGTTATTGGCGGAAACCAAAAGGTTCGTAGAAAACCCATGAAAACAATGATTAAGTAGTTATTAGAGGAAACCAACAGATTCATAGTTAACCCATGAAAACTATGTGTTAAGAGTAGTTAATGGGAGCTAATGGGTTTGTAGTGAACCCTTGAAAACTATATCTGGATTAAGAATTGACACTAGTCATTAGGTTCCTAGTGAACTCATGAAAACTAGGATAAGAATGTCTCTAATGGAAGTATCAGTAGGTTCTTAGTCAATCCATGAAAACTAGAATGTGAAATGAGTTACTGGATAAATCCATAGATTCCTAGTCAACCCATGAAAACTATGATAAGGTGATTAGTTATTGTATGGACCAATAGGTTCGGGAATACCCATGAATTGATTAAGTGAACTGACAGGAGCCTATAGGTACTTAGTGATCCCATGAAAACTTTGAATAGGATAGGGCATCATTAGGTATAATAAGGTTATTAGCAAACCCATGAAAACTTAAAAGGTTAATAGTGATCCTGGAAACTATAATTATGATAGGGTGTCAGACAAAAATGGGAATGAGAAATCCTAATTATTTCCTTGTACGCATATCCTCATAATATTTTGAAAATGTAAATTTTAACCATTGTGGATGCAGGAGCACAGTATATGGCTTATAAAGGTTTTAGGACACTAGTGAGGGGAAAAGCCGTTCCGCTAAGCGGTGTGGTCTCAGTAGATATCTAAATAGGATTGATATGTTAGATTATTATTCATACCAAGCTTATGTCTAACTCGAAGTTTTTTTTTTCCCTTAAACTATCGGGTACTCAAATGATTTTGAGTAGTTTGAGGTTTAGGGTTCTCTAGTTTTCTTCTCTGATGAATAAAAATTCCAGAGGCATGCATGAGGCAGGTAGATATTTAGATTTTTCTTTCCGCTATGCGTGTTTTGTTTGTAAAGGTAGATTTATTAGCCTTACTGTATACTCTAATCAACCAAGAAGACATCTTCACATGTCGCTCTTGGCATATTTGTAACTATTATATTTTGCTGAACGTGGATAACACAGTGGGATTATGTAATGAACAGGAAATGTTTTTATTTGAATGTGGAAATATGTTTTTGAATTGTTAAATTTTTTCCATATTTCTGTGATTTGTGTATCAATGTATCTAGCACCGCTGTATTTGATCGCCGAAGATTAATAACCATAGATGATTGTAGCATCCGTAGTCATTAGTTTTGGGCCTCTAAATAGGGCGATGTTACAATATGGAACTGTGTATGTCAGTATATATATGCATAGTTTTGTGTCAGCAATAGTTATAAATAGTTGTGTTTGTCTATCACTGTCCGACTTCCTTTTTGGTGTGGAAGTTGAACCAGATTGGCTAGTATCCATCCTAACGTCCTGATTGCGATGGTTGCGACCTGAATCTGTGATATCTCATTTTATAACCATGTGTCGGAAATGTATAGAACCCTATGTTAGTGATGTGTATCCCCTTTGTGTCACCACGACCAATAGCCTGTTACTATTTTAGAGGCACATGTAGGTCATGACCGAGTCCTCGTGTAGTCGAGTACACTACTGGATAGGAGTCACGATGTTCGTTGAGGTAACTACGACTATATAAGCCATGTCAGGTGGATGCAAGTCTCCTAGAGTAGGTGCGTGCACACTGTTAGTCTTCCATCCAGTTTTGGTGTGCGTGATAGATATGCATATACTATTTATATATGTTTGAAGATGAGCACGACTATTCTAAAGACTGAATATGTGACGATCCCCTTTCTTACTCCTAAAGATGATACTTAATACATCCACGATATTCGTATGTCGATCATCTAGGCATCCGAAAGATAGGTCATTGTGGTAAAAGGAAAGATAAGAAGAAAGAAACACAGAATCTCACAATATATGGAAATCATATATATAGTAGAACATAAGATAGTACATACAGTCACCCCCAAAAAAACTCAGAGTTACAACAAGTACTAACTTAAGCTAGGGATAGTTATAACCGACTGCTCTAATAATGTTGATACTTACTATATACACAGTGGAAATAAAGTAAATAACTGGATAACGATGAAGCCTCCTGCTCCATACTCCTCCAACATGCATCAGTAACAATCTGGACCACTTGGCTACTCAAGAATTAGAGTACCCAAAACATTTATGCCACACCGCACATAAATACGGGTGGGATTTTACCTTACGATAACCAAACATTTATACCTAAAAATAGGGATATTATTATTAATGTCTAAGGTTTAAAATCAATATATAACAAAGCTAAAATGCTTGCATCTGACGTTCCAACATATTTGGCAAACAACTAAAGCCATAAAGCACGTAGTGGAAATGGATTCCAACAATGAAGATGCTACTTGGGTGCCACTTGTTACAGTACATCTCTTAAGAAAATGTATCAAGGGCCTCACTGGGACCCTCTATGAATCAGGATCGGCCTACCTCTTACTGATAATACATTACTGATAATACAGAATATGATCATCCCTCCATTGTGATCAACAACCATACTGGGCCCCAAGTATACATCCAAAATAATATCAATCTAGATCTGAGATAATCACATCCTAATGGTAGCGAACCACATAATCCTGAAGCATATCCCTTGTTTAGTCATTTCCAGATGCGAGGCTAGAGGCAACGATTATGATTTTAGCAAACCCGTCTTGGAATGCTAAAACTTTCCTCAAGGCAACAATGCAATGGCAATATTTATCCATACAACTTGTTCTGGGATCGGACAATCACAAAACCAGCTACCTTCCATTTTGGAATCACCCTCAGGAATGCTAGTACAACACCATAGCATACTTTACAATGATTCGGATCACAAATCATTTTTTAGTTTGAAGTGGTTTGGATAAACCATACTTATCCCTAAATAGATGTTTCCAAACTAAAGCGATAAATTTCCAACCGACTTAATTTCGGTTCTTCTATAAGTATGTGAACATCCCTGTTGGGATTTGAAATACTCTTTCTTTAAAGCGAACTACGTTTTATAGAAATGAGTCCTCCCTAGAGGATCTCAAATGGTATGAAATCGCGAAGCTTCTATATACTTCCCAAGTTAAAAAAGGTCAAGTTGTCGATAGTGGACAAACCACTATAGAGTGTAAGTATAAAATTTACATATGGAAAATCGAACATCATACACTCATACACTTATACTCCTTTTCGATTTCAACCCCGTACCATCCCTCGATCAACAATGAAGTCGAAAAAGTTAGCGAACTACCCTTGCCCATTGTTCATTTTTTAAATTTTCACTGGCTTCAATATCTCAAAATTTAGTGTCAAGTATATGATGAAATGCACATACTTAATTAATCATGACCTCTTTATTGAAATTAACCCTCGTATACTTATCATGTATCCGACATTTTGATTTCTCTATCCCTCGTCTAGATTCGGAGTCCGGTAAGTCATAGTACTGACTGCTCCCTACCTTGTCTTAGCTACAACACTCCGATTCTAGATCTTACAGATAAAGGAAAGTCTACCCACTGGCTTTTAGTGCTAAATATAAGACGACTTACTTTCTATAAACGTGTTAACATTTTAACACTATTTATCGTATTTAATTTATGTTACTTAATGACATTTGAATAAAGAAATCCCTTGTTTAAAATAAGGACCTTGAAAAATCATCAGAAAATCATCTTTGAAACTTAATTCTAGTTTTTTGTTTCAAACTTATAAGTTAAACCTTTTCCAAAAATCCTTTGTTTAAAAGTATAGCTTGATTTTTAAATAGGTAACATTTTCCTTTATAAACCTAAACCTTTTCTAATAAATTCCAAACCACTTCCCAACCTCTTTATATAGTGTTTCGAAAACAAGAATCGAGTTTGGAAAATCCTTTAAAACATTTTTATAAAGGTAAAGTAACAAACCACTTTTAAAAGAAACTAAAGGATTTTCAACATCGCATAAAAAAAAGCGACTATTGCCATGCAACATACACATTCCATCACATCTTAGTTAGTATATAAAATGTAAATAAACATCCACAAGGCGAGGAACACCTTGGATTCCCTCTACAAAAATTGTTCCCTACAAATCATCACATATGCACTTCGAAGTGTATCGTAACCAGCAATTCACTACAACCACTTTGACTTCTTTTCTAGTCCCATGTCTAAATTCTATGTGTCATTCGGTTTCAAGTAGGGACAAAACCAAAAAATTATAGTTACATACAATTATACTAATAAGAAACCAACCTAAATTATTGCAACAAAATAATGTATTTTTGGGCTTTCTTTTAAGTGAGTAAAGCTCACTTAAACAAACATGAACTTTACCTAATACTACCATGACCTTGAAAACAACACATAGACCTAGCTTCCCTCTGCAAAACTTGCTTTTAAAGAACATGGGAACCGAGTTTGGGTCCTGCCATCGCTAGAGTGGGCCTAGCCATGGCTTAAAAGGGAAGTTTTTTGGTTTGATTCTGGTAAATGAGTGGTGTAGAGAAATGGAGTATTGTTTATAAAGTTTTCTTAAGAAAATTGAGGAGAAGAAGTGAGAATGAAAGTGGGAAAATGGAAAAAAAAGTAAAGTGGAAAGGGGAAATGGAGGCGTTCCTTTTATAAAAATGGAAAGTGGCCAATTACCGAATTATCCTAAGCTGATACCCTCCTTAAGAGCTCGACAACTCACCCTCCACCATCATGATCAGGCACGCTCCCCGTAATGTAACATTAAGCTACCACATCTCCTTTTTAAAGTATTTGTATTATATTTTATGCTTTATTTCGTTTTAAAGTATAAAAGAAAAGTCCACCTTTAATTTATTAACTTAAGTATTTTTTTTAACTTGTTTTTATCTAACTATTCCATTAGAAAAAATATTTGTTATTGTATACAGATGTACATATGTACACTAGTGTGTACAACATATTCCGACAACTTTTGGACGATGAGAAGTCGAAAATCCGAAAAAACTATTTTGGGTTACATTTTCGATTTTCCTTCGAAGCAATTGTTTTTACTAACAAAATTTTAATTCTTTTTACTATCATTAGTTATTACTTAAAAGAGGTCTATTTGAGTTATAAAATTCAATATTTAATCATTTAACAATATATTAATATTCATATGTAATGTGACTGAATTACTGGTCCTTGCATCCTCTCCCCGTTAAAAGAATTTCGTTCCGAAATTTAACACGCAAAGAATGTACTTAAAAGAACTCATATCATATTAGATGATAAACATACAAAAGAGATATTTGATTAAGTAAATACACCATAGGTGGTGAGTAGCTATCAACACACTAACAACTACCCAATTCAAAGCAACTTGGGATAAGCCTCTCTTATGCTATCCTTAGTTTCCCCAAATGCAATCTTTAGGATTTTCGCTCTATTGAACTTTAAAATATTTCAGGACCTTATTATGCAAATATTTTATGTCACGATCAATAATGCAAATAGGATGCCTTATTATGGTCAAGTTCGATTCCACTTCCAAGTCTTCCTAAACCGCTGGCTCAATAATAAGGGATGGATCATGCATGTATTTCCTTAAATGTGACACATGGAAAACATTATTTACCCCTGACAATCTCTCTGGTAACTCAACTCGATAGGTAAGCGACCCAATCCACTCAAAAATATGAAAAGATCCAACATATATAGGTGCCAACTTTCCTGCCCTCTCAAACCGTACAACTCCTCTTATCATTTTCACAAATACAAAGTCTTCGATTGAGAATTCTAAATCCCTACATCTTCAATTTGCATAGTTTTTCTCTCTATCCTGAGCTTTCTTCATCTTCCTTCTAATCAAAGCTACCATCTCTATGGCTTCCAGAATCATATCAGGATCAATTACTCATCGATCTTCGGTTTTTGACCCAACACTATAGTTATTTGCACGGTCGTCCATAAAAATCTTCATATGGTGTCATGTCAGTACTTTCCTAGTAACTATTATTATAAAAGAACTCAATTAAGTATAGATGATCCTTCCATGAACCTCCGAAATCCAAGATACAAGCTCTCAAAATGTCTTCCGAAACCCGGTTCACCCTTTCTGTCTTACCATCGGTTTTGACAATGATATGTCATGCTCAAACTCTGCTTCGTTCTCAGAGCTACTTGTAATGCTTTGCAAAAATGACTAGTAAAAATTGGATCTCGATAGCTTACAATGCTTCTTGAAAATCCATGCAATCGAAAAATCTCCTTCATGTAAATATATACTAAGCTAGCTGCAATCCTGGTAGATTTTACCAAATAAAATGCGCTTTTGGTGAGCCGGTCGACGATAACCCAAAGGCCTTCATTACCCTTTCTTGATCCTGGCAAACCATCAATAAAGTCCATAGATACTTGCTCTCATTTCCAATTAGGAACCTTAAGTGGTTATAGTAGCCCAATAATCCTTTGATGATCACCTTTAATTTGCTGGCAATTTGCACATCTTCTAACATAAAATGAAATGTACCTCTTCATTCATCTCCACCAAAACACCCACTTCATATCCCGTGCATCTTAGTAACTACTAGGTGGATACTTAACTTAGATTTATGGAATTTTTCTAAAACTTCTTGCCTAAGACCATTGATATCTGGAACGGATATCCTTCCGTTCATCCGTAATATCCCTCGGCTGTCTATATCAAAATTCAAACATCATCCTTCTTCAACTTCTTGCATAAACTCTATCAGATGATTGTCTTCTCTTTGCTTGCTTGAAATCTTTTCGAGGGGAGTCAGACTAACTTCCAAAAGAGCCAAAATGGCATTTCTACTTAAAGCTTCAGCTACTATATTATCATTTTCTGATGTTATAAAATATAGGTCATATGCCATAAGAAATTCCAACTAACGCTACTGCCTCATATTCAAATCCTTCTGAGTGAAAAACTACTTCAAGGACTTATGATCCATGAAGAGGTCAAACATTTCACCTAAAAAGTATGCCTACACATATTTAATGTAAAAACAATAGTTAATAATTCCAACTCGTGTGTTATATAATTACACTCATGAGGCTTTAGTTGTCTACTAGCAGAAGCAATAACTCTTTCATGCTGCATCAATATCACATCCAAACCTACTCCAAAGCATCCGTATACACAGTCAATCCTTCACCTCCATCTGGAATAGCTAAGACTAGAGCGCTGATTAACCTCTTCTTTAAATTAATGAATGCTTCCTCATAATTCGAAGTCCAAATAAACTTAACATCCTCCTTTGTTAACTTTGTTAGGTGTGAGGCGATCTTTGGGAAGTCTTTAATGAATCTCTTATAATATCCTTCTAAGCCTAAGAAGCTTCGAACCTCCGTTGGAGTCTGTAGTGTCTTCCAATCTTGAATATCCATCACTTTCTCTGGATCAACCGAAATACCATCCCCTGACAAAACATGATCGAGGAACCTTACTTCCAATTGCCAAAAATGGCACTTTGAGAATTTATCTCTTAAAATGTGTTTCCTTAACATTTCAAGAACCACTTCTAGATGGTGTTTGTGTTCCTCCTCGGTCTTGGAATAAATAAAAATGTCATCAATAAAGATTGACACAAATTTATTAAGCACATTCCTAAAAACTCGATTCGTAAAATCCATCAGATAAGCGGGTGCATTAGGTAGTCCAAAAGGAATAACCAACCACTTGTAAAAACAATCTGGACCTTTGAATGCTGTTAAGGGTATACTATCCTCTGCTATCCTTAATTGGTGAAATCCTATAGCAAGATCCATTTATGAGAATACTCGAGCACTTTGTAGTTTGTCAAACATGTCGTCTATGTAGGGTAGGAGATACTTGTTCGAACCGTCTATTTATTTAGCTCACAATAAGCAACATATAGTCTTAGCGAACCATCCAACTTTGCAACAAAGACTATAGCTACTCCCTAAATTGAGCAACTTGATCGAATCAGCTCCTCTCTTAACAAATTATCTATCTGATTTCTTAACTCCTCCTTCTCTCTTGAAGGCATCTTACGAATAGGATGAATATCAGATTTCTAACCGAGAATTAAGTCAATATAAAAATCAATCTCCTGATGTGGAGTAGACTGCTAACTTATTCAAAAAACATCTAGAAAATCCTTAATAATTAATATCGACCCTAACACTTTTTAGGATGAATCAAGTGCATAAAGGAAACTACTCATTAATATATTGTCTTATCACACAACATCCTTTCTAATACCCTTACGGACTCAGCTTTCAATGCTATTATCCGCTTGATGCAGTCCAGAGTAGCTCCATACTTTGATAAGAAATCCATGACGAGTAAAACATGAAACCCTCTAAAATCTAGAACAAACAGGTCATATGGAAAATGGTGGGTAATGAAAGTACTTTGTACATTTTCACAAATCATGCACAGATTAGTTGCACCACCTACGGGGTTAGATACACAAATAGAGGTTTCTACAATCCTTGGGGTAAGTATCTAGCTACAAAACTTTTAAAAATAAAACTATGGAAATCCCGGGTATCAAATAGTACTTTAACTAAAATGCTATTAATAAATAAAGTAATTTCAAGAACACCTTTCTCTTTTACATCCTTTGAAGTCGCTGGTTCCTCTTTGTGCATAAACTTTGACTTGCTGACCCTTCTTTATAAGCTGACAATCCTTCACCATATGACCTAGTTGGTGGCAATTAAAGCAGAGTGTCTTTAGAACCATAGGAGAAATATGACCTTTTTGTTGCTTCCAAGCTTTAAAATTTGGGAAGAATTTTTCAATACAGCCCTTCTACTTACAAATAAAAGAACCAACGTCCTAAAAATGGTTTCCTTGAGCCCCTCCTCTCGGTTTTCCACCCCACCACTTCTTTCCTTATTGATTGGACTTTCTCTTGTTTGGATTGTTGCTATTGTTGCTTATGCTGCTGTTAGCTTCTTCTTCTCAAGAGCTTCATAATGCAAAGCCATATTTATGAGGTCTACAAAAGATCGTTTCAGGTGAAAAGTCATCTTCTCATGATATTCTTCCCGCATCCCAACTATAAACATTTCATTCTCCTTAAGAGGGGTAACAATAAGTCTTAGACCAAATTGTGACAACTCATTGAACTTAGTTTCATACTCAACTACCGTCATTTCCCTTTTTTTAAGATCTAGAAAACTTCTATACAAATGGGTCTTCCCTGCAGCAGGCATATACCGATCTTCAAACACCTCTTTGAACATTACCCAGGATAAGTCATTCTCTGGAATGTTTGTGGTAAACGAACCCCACCATGATGAAGCTCCATCCTGCAACTACCAAAATGCCAAGAAACACTTTTGCTCATCAAAAATATCAAGTCCCTTAAAGATTTTATCATAAGAACGAAGCTAAGCTTAGACTGCGATAATGGATTAGTGAATTTGAGAGGCTTTCCTCCCAAATTAGTATTGTCTTTGCACAAGGATGCAAAGTTAACTCGATGATGTACATGTGACACCTCTTCTACTACTCCTACCCTTCCAGCATTCAGTGCCTGTGATATCCCGGAAATTGGGCAATATAAATTTAATAATCTGTGTTAGAAATTAATTTGATTTGATAATTTTTGATAATAAAATTTGAATTGATTTAATAATCTTCTTCTAATAAATATTTAAATTAGTAGATTTTATCTTTTAAAGCTAATAAACTGTTTTCTGTTTATATATATATATATATATACACACACACACACACAATTGTATATCTTGTAAATGGATAAACTTTGATTTAAAACGTAGTAAATAAATCAATTTTTAATTTTTATTTATATTCGGTAAAATTGGAAATTTGATTTAAATTTAACATTTAATTGTTCTAAACAATTTAATAAATAATTATATAGGTTATTTTAAAGGAAAATTTTATTTGTTTAAATTTATATTTAATTAACTTGAATATGAATTTAAAATTAGATTAACATTTAAAACTTAGTTGTATTTTCTTTTTAAATTATTGCTTGAATTTATATATAAGAATTTAAAATAAAATTTACATATGATCTTAATTTATTAAGTAATAGAAGTAATTTATGATATCTTTTATAAATCATTTTAAATATTGTTTAATTTGTTATTTTCAAATGATATTGAGAATACTTAGTTTTTTATAAACATAAATAAATTTTGTTAGAAATAGGATTTGTTATTTTAAAATTTAATAAGAGTTATATATGCACACATATATAACTTGATTTTTATTTTGAAGTTTATAATTTAATTTGAATTTGACTTTGATATTTTGAAATTTAAAAGAAATAAATGTTTAAAATATTTGAATAATCTTATAATCATAATTTGTTTGTTTAATTTCTTTTAATTAGAAAAGGAGAAGAAATAAAATTCATTTATATATTACATAAGAAATAAAATAAGATTTAAAAGCTCTTATAAAACAAGTTAGAGTTTTATAAACAATTTAGAATTAAAATTTAAAATAAAAACACTTAAATGCATGTGTGAATCTTTTAACATTTTAAAAAAAAGACATGTGTTAATCTCCTAAACACCTAAATCTCCTAAACATCATTTTAACTTTTGTAAAATTTCTTTTATAATAGAAGTATTATTTATCATTTAAAGGTTTTAGATTGATTTTTTTTTTAAAAAAAACTTGTTAAAGCTAAATAATAATTTGTATTCCATTTAATTATTAGGGTAATTAAATGAATAATTTATTTATTTAATAAATTAATAAAAGGGTAATTAAGTGTTTAATCTTAAAGGTTTAAGATTAATTATTCTTAGAATAATTAATTGTAATTTAAGAATAATTAATTAAATAAGATTAGTTTTTAATTAATGATTAATAATTAATTAATCAAGTAATAATGGATTAATTAAGTTTTAATTAACACTTAATTATTTAATTAATTAAGGGTTAATTAATGAGTTATTAATGATTAATTAATTTGTAATTAATAATGATTAAAACAAGTTAATTATTTTAGAAAATAATTAATGAATCGTTTAATAGTTAATGAAGGTCATTAACTGAGGATTAATTAATTAATTAATTAATTAATTAATGTGATTAATTTTTAATAATTAATTTGATTATTTAATTTAAAGCTAATCATTTGAGTAATTAAGGAAATTAATTATTTATTGTAATTAATTGAGGTTAATTTGATTAGATTAAATTAATTAATTCAGTTTAATTAATTTAAAATAATCATTTGATGATTTGTGAAGTATAATTACTTAATGTAATTAAATAAAGAGAAGTTACTTAGGGTAGTAATTAATGTTAATTGCTGGATGTAAGTAATTGAAGATGATTTGATAATTGAAGTAATTTAAGTATAATTACTTTGTGAATTCATCAAGGAATTAATTTGAGATAATTAATTATGTAGTAGTTAATTTGTTTGGTAAAGTATTTAAGGGTAGTTAATTACTAAATAGGGTTAATCAAGAGTGATTAACAATTATGGTCTAAATTAAGATTAATTACTTAATGTAATTAATTTAAATAAGGTAATTAATTGAATGTAATTAGAGATCATTAATTAATATAATTAATGATGTAATTAAGATTGATTAATTAAGATTAGTTAATCAATGATAAGTGATTAAGGTAATTAATTAATATAATTAATTAAAGATTAATGTAATTAATTATAGTTAATTAATTGGTGAAGTAATTAAGGTTATTTACTGTATTTGGATTAAGTATAATTAATTTGTGAAATTAATTAAAGGATAATTACATAAATGTAATTAAGGAGTAATTAATCAAAGGTGATTAATTAAAGTGATTAATTGGAAGATGATTAATTAATTAATTTGTAATTAATTAATAGTTATGAAAGCAAGATTTATATTGATGAAGTAATTAATTTAATTACATTAAATTAATTTGAATGACGTAATTAATTTAATTCATTTTAAATTAATTATATTTGGAATGATAGATCATTGCTTATATGGATGGTTAATGTTGATTGCCTAAATGGATTGAATCTCAAATATGAGATAGATAATGTTGAGTGATTTGGATGTATTGGTTGCATTGTGATGATGATATAGATTATCTTTGATAATGATATTATGGATTATCCGTGTGATGATGATATTGATTACCTATTGTGAATCTATGATTTATCTATCTGTGTATATAGATAATTGAATTGTTTTAAACTTTAAAACAACTTGGCCTTAAAAGACACGCTTTGGACTTCGATGAGACCGGGATCGGGTTTTCATATTTGGATATCCGAAAACCACATCGATCCAAATTAATGTTAGGTCGTGAATCCAAGTGGAGCGAGTGAAGACTCGAGGGGTAAGGGCTATACGTCAGTATAACTCTGTGGGTGATTCCGTAATGAGTTTGACGGAATAGTACTTATAGATTCGAGATGGAGATTCAGAGTGTAAGGGTTATCGTCGTTAACTCTGAGGGTGATTCCAATACGAGTGTAACGAGATAATGCCTTCGGTTTCGTTCGAACCTGGAACGAACTTGTATGGATTGAATGCTTTCAGAACATCGTCAGGTAGACGATGAGCATTCTAAGAGATGTGTCCTATAAAGGTAATCGTAGCCTTAAGCCTCATCAACCGGGAATGGCTAAAACGGGGGAGGTGCAGCAAGGCTTCGTGGGTAGCCCCCACTTGAGAGCAAGATTTTCCCCTGTCTAGAGGTCCCTTTTATTTCGGCTGTGTGGGCGGTTGGAACGTACGCCAACTGCGGGGTTGTCTTTTTCGAGACTGTCCAGTAAGGGATGGTTCCGGTCTTGTGTTGCAGGGGATCGGGAGTGGTCCTCGGTACGTTGATCTAGGCCACGTACTATGACGGGCGGTACCCCAGTAGCCCTGCCATTGATGGAATCCAAATCCAATAAATGCCAACGGTTTTGATTGTATTACCCACTTTTGTGGCTAGTAGCTGGAATTTAATAGATGTAACAATTTCGGCTATTTCATATTTACTTGAAAACCCTAGACCTATTATAATATCACTGGATTTCCTATCAAATGTTTTGGTTAGTGTAAGGTAAAAACTTTTCCATGTTTATGTGTGGGAAGTGTTACGTGATACCTTTTCTTTTCAAAGGTTTTTCAAAGTTAAGCAACTTTAACCTGTTACTCACACCAGACCCATGTCTGACCCGGAGTTTATTTTTGTTTTTCATAAACTCTTGGGTACTCAAATTTTTACGAGCAGTCAAGGGATTCAGGTTAGCTTTGACGAATTGTGGAGGAGCAAATGGAGCAGGAGGCTTCTGTGTTATAGATAATAGTTCCGCTGTGTGTTCTCTGTGTTTGTATTGTTCTGTTGAGTTATATTGAGTTGTATAACTAGACAGGTGTTTATAACTGTCTAGTATGTGATGTAAATTCTGTGTAACTCTGATAGTGGTTGTAAACTATGTAATATTTTATGTTATTAATATAATTTATTCGTTCCGCTGTTGAGATTCTGGTGTTGTTTCTTCTTTCTCTTCTTTCTTTTCTCTTCTCTATCCCTTTCTTTCTTATTAATGATGCGTCAATCTGTGGAGTCGGATGGCGGGTTGTTACAGTGGTATCAGAGCATTAGGTTGAGTGAATACCTAGGCTCTGGAGTGGTGTCTATCTTGAGAGAGCGTATTTGTAATTTATATATATATAGATATATTTATTTCTACCTATCTGTTAGGTTACCCGTTCAGGTTTTCCAATATAATTTATAAAGGTAGAAGGGGTAGTAGTGTGTGTAACACGACTACCACTGGTTAGTGTTTGAATGTTTGAGGTTGGAAGTGTATCTGTCGAGACTGTAGACCTAATACCGTCTCGAGTGAGTTGAGCAGAGTGTAGAGGTTTCATCGACCTCTGAAGGTAACCTGTAAAGGTTCGGAGGTCATCTCTGAGTTGGATGAGTAGAGTTTGGTTCTGTCGAATGGGCAGAAGGAAATGATGGTATCTCAATACCTTAGGAATTAGTAGCTGTGTGATGAGACACAGTGACTATGGATGTGTCCAAAGATTTTTCTTTGGAACAAGTTTAGGAAGTATGTCTGCTTCGATGTTGGCTGGGTTCAGCAGAATGTTACTGTCTGGTTTGAGACCCGAGTTTCCCGAAGAGCTTTGGATTAGGAAGTCTTTGGCATCGGTATTGACAGTGCAGCTCGGAGTGTTCTGTGCTGACATGAAGGATTTTTGTTTAGTAGTTTTTTCTAAAGGAGTTCAGAAGCAGCAGAGTGGATCCATTTCTTCGATGGATTGTCTATATAAACATAAGCTGTTATGATTAATAAAGAGAGAACAGTTTACTTTGGATATTGGACTGGTTGATCGCAAAAGTGACTTGCGATAGTTCGGGTATTCTCTTGAGCTATGAGAAGTTTGTCCGTACCTGGAGGCTGAGTTTTCTTATCGACTGGATTCCTGGAGTGATACTGGTGGTTCAGTTTAGTAGAAGGATCAGATGGGATATCTGAGTTTTCTTTTATGGATCTGTTGAACCATATTTCTGTGATATGTTGTCTAGTTTGTGCTCGAATTTTCCTTCTACGTCAGATTAGAGTTGTGCAGCGAAAGCAGATGGAAATGCTTTTGATTTATCTTTTCCGAATAGGAGAAGTATGTTAGTTTTCTAATATTTGTGGAGTAGAGTTGGTGTTCTTGGTTTGGAAATTGATCTTGAGGAGATCATTCTGTTGAGAAGTTTTGGTTCTGTTTGTTTCTAGAGACATCAGCGAAGGTTGAGCTGATCAGAAGAATTGAAGGCAGCCTAGGATCATTAGAAGTGTTTTGTGGATAGGAGACAAAGGAATTTGGATTCCGGAGTCGGAGATTTGATCTTGAATAAGTTTTCTATGATCTAAGGAGCTATAAGATTGGGTAAGTCTGGGTAAGTCAGTTCCGAAGTGTTTTGGATCTTTTCTGTATTCTTGTGAGGATTGGTGTTTGATTTTCAAGGTTGAATTTCCAGTTTGGATAACTGGGATGCGTTGTGTTTCACATATCTCTGAGGGAGTACGTGTATGATCTATCTTTGGTTGTGGAACCAGCAGTTCAGGAGGATGAGACTGTTAAAGTTAGACTTGTTTGTAGTCTGATACTATTTAGTTTTGTAGATCTTGTTGGATAGGAGCTCTGTAGCTTGGTAGTATTGATTGTTTAGGTTCTATAAAGCGAGTATCCCGATATTTACCGGGGAAACTCGTGAAAATTTTATCCAGAATTTTTCTGGATAATTAGATTTGTTTTGATTAGGTAAATTGGTTGCTATGGTTGTTAACATATGTTTAATATATGCTTGTGTTTTAAAATTAAAATCTTAGGATAGATTATTAAATTACCTTTGCTTTTAAATTTCGGGGACGAAATTCTTTTAAGGGGGGAGGAATGTGATATCCCGGAAATTGGGCAATATAAATTTAATAATCCGTGTTAGAAATTAATTTGATTTGATAATTTTTGATAATAAAATTTGAATTGATTTAATAATCTTCTTCTAATAAATATTAAAATTAGTAGATTTTATCTTTTAAAGCTAATAAACTATTTTCTGTTTATATATATATATATATAATTGTATATCTTGTAAATGGATAAACTTTGATTTAAAACTTAGTAAATGAATCAATTTTTAATTTTTATTTATATTTGGTAAAATTGGAAATTTGATTTAAATTTAACATTTAATTGTTCTAAACAATTTAATAAATAATTATATAGGTTATATTAAAGGAAAATTTTATTTGTTTAAATTTATATTTAATTAACTTGAATATGAATTTAAAATTAGATTAACATTAAAAACTTAGTTGTAATTTCTTTTTAAATTATTGCTCGAATTTATATATAAGAATTTAAAATAAAATTTACATATGATCTTAATTTATTAAGTAATAGAAGTAATTTATGATATCTTTTATAAATCATTTTAAATATTGTTTAATTTGTTATTTTCAAATGATATTGAGAATACTTAGTTCTTTATAAACATAAATAAATTTTGTTAGAATTAGGATTTGTTATTTTAAAATTTAATAAGAGTTATATATGCACACATATATAACTTGATTTTTATTTTGAAGTTTATAATTTAATTTGATTTTGACTTTGATATTTTGAAATTTAAAAGAAATAAATGTTTAAAATATTTGAATAAGCTTATAATCATAATTTGCTTGTTTCATTTCTTTTAATTAGAAAAAGGAGAAGAAATAAAATTCATTTATATATTACATAAGAAATAAAATAAGATTTAAAAGCTCTTATAAAATAAGTTAGAGTTTTATAAACAATTTAGAATTAAAATTTAAAATAAAAACACTTAAATGCATGTGTGAGTCTTTTAACATTTTAAAAAAAAAGACGTGTTAATCTCCTAAACACCTAAATTGACAAGTGTAAGGCATGGATTAAAATTGTGACAAATGTTTAAAATTAGTAACAAGTGTCTTATTTATTTTCTTTTACTTCATGTAAGTCATTTTTCTTTTCTATTCTTTCTTTTTCAAACTTGAGAAAAAAAAAATCAGCTTGAAATCTTAAAAAAAAATCTTCTTCTCCTCAAAATCAAAACCATCTTAAACCATTTTCAAAACCCTTCAAATACATCAACCTGATCATCAATCTACAATATTCAAAAGATTGCAAAGCTCATTTCCAAAAATCTGCAAAAATCTGTTGTCCTCAAATTATTTCTGAAACAATATGATCGTCAAACCCAAAACTATCTTCAAAACTGCATGCATTTTCTTTCTGGAGACCTGCATTTCATTTCTGGAAACATGCATGTGATTCAGAGTAAAAGCATTACTGTAAATCAAGTTTGAAGTATATATATATATATAAAAGCAAACTGCAGTTTTTAGAAGTACTGAAGCAAATTGTTGAATCTGGAAGCAAAAGCATTGCAGTAATATAAGACTAAAGTTTTAAAAAGGGCAAATCAAAGAAGCAACTTGAAGTTTTGGAATTGAAAACACAATTCAAGATCAGGCTTTTCAAAATCAGAGTGCTCTGTTCCTAAATCTGTGAGTAACCTCACTCTTTAATATAAATTAAGTATGAAATTAGTTGCTAGTTTTACTCTGAGATTATGCATATTTATATTCTCTTTACAAGTTCATTTCTGGTATATATGTGAATATATGTTGTAGTGCATGCTGCAGAGTAATTTAGTTTTTGTACTTAAGTTCTAGATGCTAGAATTTCTTAAAAAAAAATTCCATTCCATTGGGTCTAATCTGTGTTAAGGACTAAGGATTAAATGTAATATAGTTGTGTAATATAAGTAAAGTTTAAATTTTATTTAATACAGGAAATTCTGTATTTTCACTGGAAACTTGATAATAACAGAACAAAATTGTATATAAGTAAGAATTTGATTATTCAAATTCATTGATTAAAGTTTATAAACCAATTACATTATCAAAAACTTGAATTTTAAAAATAAAATTAGAATTTTTAGTATGGAATTGGTTGAGTATTTCTGGTTTAACCAGAAATCCTATTTTTAGTTGGAGCTGGGGATCTAGGAGGTCGGAGTGGCCAGTATCTTTTCTGGTGATGGATGGGTGAATGATGATTCAAGGAAAATTATTGGAAGATGGAATAATGCAGTGAGGCAGTGATGATTTAGTTTTGTAATGTTTAACCCTAGTTTGCTGTTGTTTGGGAAATTTGTTCCTCTCAACTTCTATGGTGAATCGAGTTCACTCAAAATGAGGCGATTGATGGTGGGTTGCTTGTCGAAGGTGATGGTAGAAGGTCAAGATCGCTGGTGGCCGGAATTTGGAGTTTGAGGTAAATTTCCAGTTCGACATTTTCTTACAGTTTTGAGCTCGAAGCTCGTTTTCGATTTAGGGGTTTCTGAAGTTCTTGGATGGTCGGAATCATGTTGGAGGAAGGCCGTCAACTTGCTCGTGGGGTTGCGAGAGGCCGGAGGTGATGGCCGCGGCGGTGCAGGTGCACAGCGAATTTGGGTATCAGCTAATTTTTTTTGGGGAAGATGGGTTTCTTGAGTTTGGTCTCGGGTTGCATCGCGTTTTACTCGAAGCATGTGTGGTATGAGACTCGAAGAAGATGAGTTATTGGCTCGGGTATTTTGTTGATGCAGGTTTTGTTAAACCTGATAGCACCCTAAAAGATTTAATTGAATTCTAAGGGATTTGTTCTCGATTTTACTCGAGTTTGTTTTAAATTTTGCTCGGGTTAAGATAGGATGAGGGTCGAGTGAATTTTGTGATCACTCGAGTTGGGTTCGTATCGGGTTAGAAAACTACCTTGTTTTCAAATTTAAACTGAAGGTTAAGTTATTAATCAAAGATTTAAATTAAATTTTAAATCTAATTTGAATTATGGATTCAAGTCGAATTGAATCTTATGTTGGAAATGATCAAGTATTTAAATTCAAATTTGTTTGTGGTTTAAAAATGTTTGTTTTTAAATAAATTTGAATTTAAATTTGGAAATTGAAATATAAAGTAATGTTTAAACAAAGTTTAAATTTGATCCAAATTTGGATTTGAATCGTTGTTTCAAAATAAATTTAAGTTTTATAAATATAAGTGTTTGAAACAAATTTGAATAATAATATAAAGTTTAAATGGTTTTCAATTTAAAAGGAAATTTGTTTTAACTTTTATAAAATTTCTTTTATAATAGAAGTATTATTTATCATTTAAAGGTTTTAGATTGATTTTTTTTTTAAAAAAACTTGTTAAAGCTAAATAATAATTTGTATTCCATTTAATTATTAGGGTAATTAAATGAATAATTAATTTATTTAATAAATTAATAAAAGGGTAATTAAGTGTTTAATCTTAAAGTTTTAAGATTAATTATTCTTAGAATAATTAATTGTAATTTAAGAATAATTAATTAAATAAGATTAGTTTTTAATTAATGATTATTAATTAATTAATCAAGTAATAATGGATTAATTAAGTTTTAATTAACACTTAATTATTTAATTAATTAAGGGTTAATTAATGAGTTATTAATGATTAATTAATTTGTAATTAATAATGATTAAAACAAGTTAATTATTTTAGAAAATAATTAATGAATCGTTTAATAGTTAATGAAGGTCATTAACTGAGGATTATTTAATTAATTAATTAATGTGATTAATTTTTAATAATTAATTTGATTATTTAATTTAAAGCTAATCATTTGAGTAATTAAGGAAATTAATTATTTATTGTAATTAATTGAGGTTAATTTGATTAGATTAAGTTAATTAATTCAGTTTAATTAATTTAAAATAATCATTTGATGATTTGTGAAGTATAATTACTTAATGTAATTAAATAAAGAGAAGTTACTTAGGGTAGTAATTAATGTTAATTGCTGGATGTAAGTAATTAAAGATGATTTGATAATTGAAGTAATTTAAGTATAATTACTTTGTGAATTCATCAAGGAATTAATTTGAGATAATTAATTATGTAGTAGTTAATTTGTTTGGTAAAGTATTTAAGGGTAGTTAATTACTAAATAGGGTTAATCAAGAGTGATTAACAATTATGGTCTAAATTAAGATTAATTACTTAATGTAATTAATTTAAATAAGGTAATTAATTGAATGTAATTAGAGATCATTAATTAATATAATTAATGATGTAATTAAGATTGATTAATTAAGATTAGTTAATCAATGATAAGTGATTAAGGTAATTAATTAATATAATTAATTAAAGATTAATGTAATTAATTATAGTTAATTAATTGGTGAAGTAATTAAGGTTATTTACTGTATTTGGATTAAGTATAATTAATTTGTGAAATTAATTAAAGGATAATTACATAAATGTAATTAAGGAGTAATTAATCAAAGGTGATTAATTAAAGTGATTAATTGGAAGATGATTAATTAATTAATTTGTAATTAATTAATAGTTATGAAAGCAAGATTTATATTGATGAAGTAATTAATTTAATTACATTAAATTAATTTGAATGACGTAATTAATTTAATTCATTTTAAATTAATTATATTTGGAATGATAGATCATTGCTTATATGGATGGTTAATGTTGATTGCCTAAATGGATTGAATCTCAAATATGAGATAGATAATGTTGTGTGATTAGGATGTATTGGTTGCATTGTGATGATGATATAGATTATCTTTGATAATGATATTATGGATTATCCGTGTGATGATGATATTGATTACCTATTGTGAATCTATGATTTATCTATCTGTGTATATAGATAATTGAATTGTTTTAAACTTTAAAACAACTTGGCCTTAAAAGACACGCTTTGGATTTCGATGAGACCGGGATCGGGTTTCCATATTTGGATATCCGAAAACCACATCGATCCAAATTAACGTTAGGTCGTGAATCCAAGTGGAGCGAGTGAAGACTCGAGGTGTAAGGGCTATACGTCAGTATAACTCTGTGGGTGATTCCGTAATGAGTTTGACGGAATAGTACTTATAGATTCGAGATGGAGATTCGCAGTGCAAGGGTTATCATCGTTAACTCTGAGGGTGATTCCAATACGAGTGTAATGAGATAATGCCTTCGGTTTCGTTCGAACTCGAAACGAACTTGTATGGATTGAATGCTTTCAGAACATCGTCAGGTGGACATGAGCATTCTAAGAGATGTGTCCTATAAAGGTAATCGTAGCTTCAAGCCTCATCAACCGGGAATGGCTAAAACAGAGGAGGTGCAGCAAGGCTTCATGGGTAGCCCCCACTTGAGAGCAAGATTTTCCCCTGTCTAGAGGTCCCTTTTATTTCGGCTGTGTGGGCGGTTGGAACGTACGCCAACTACGGGGTTGTCTTGTTTGGGATTGTCCAGTAAGGGATGGTTCCGGTCTTGTGTTGCAGGGGATCGGGAGTGGTCCTCGGTACGTTGATCTAGGCCACGTACTGTGACGGGCGGTACCCCAGTAGCCCTGCCATTGATGGAATCCAAAATCCAATAAGTGCCAACAGTTTTGATTGTATTACCCACTTTTGTGGCTAGTAGATGGAATTTAATAGATGTAACAATTTCGGCTATTTCATATTTACTTGAAAACCCTAGACCTATTATAATATCACTGGATTTCCTATCAAATGTTTTGGTTAGCGCAAGGTAAAAACTTTTCCATGTTTATGTGTGGGAAGTCTTACGTGATACCTTTTCTTTTCAAAGGTTTTTCAAAGTTAAGCAACTTTAACCTGTTACTCATACCAGACCCATGTCTGACCCGGAGTTTATTTTTGTTTTTCATAAACTCTTGGGTACTCAAATTTTTACGAGTAATCAAGGGATTCTGGTTAGCTTTGACGAATTTTGGAGGAGCAAATGGAGCAGGAGGCTTCTGCGTTATAGATAATAGTTCCGCTGTGTGTTCTCTGTGTTTGTATTGTTCTGTTGAGTTATATTGAGTTGTATAACTAGACAGGTGTTTATAACTGTCTAGTATGTGATGTAAATTCTGTGTAACTCTGATAGTGGTTGTAAACTATGTAATATTTTATGTTATTAATATAATTTATTCGTTCCGCTGTTGAGATTCTGGTGTTATTTCTTCTTTCTCTTCTTTCTTTTCTCTTCTCTATCCCTTTCTTTCTTATTAATGATGCGTCAATCTGTGGAGTCGGATGGCGGGTTGTTACAGTGCCCGATCATTAATGAACATGGTACTACTAGCTCCCTTTCGTAACTTTCCTCTATTAATCATTCTTACTACCTGAATATAGCCAGATAACTTTAGAGTACATAGAAGATATTATCCTAAGGAAAAGGGTACAAAATCAAAATATTAAAATCTAATCAAAATAACGCTATATATACATACACAGATAAAAATAACAAATACGCACTTTAAAAGACTAAACTCATTCTTGTTTACCACTAACCCTATCTCTAATGAGTTGATGTCAACCAAGGCCTAAGCATTTACTCAACCTAAGCTCTAATACCACGTATGACAGTCCACCATTCTTACTCCTAAAGACAACTCTTAATACATTCATGATATTCGTGTGCCATTATCTAAGAATTTGAAAGATGGGTCGTTGGGGTATAAGAAAAGAAAAGATAAGATAAGAAGAAAGAAACATAGAATCTCACAATAAATGGAAGTCATATATAAATGAACATAAGACAGTACATACAATCACTACTAAAATGAAACATCAAAGTTACAACAAGTACTACCTACAACCAGGGACAGTTATAATTGCATGTCCCCACAATGATAATACTTACTATACACACATAGAGGAAATAAAATAGATGATTGGATAACTATAAAGCCTCATACTCCTAACTCCACCAAAGTGCATCCGTAATAGCCTGAACTACTTGGCTATTCAAAAATTAGAGTACCGAGGAGTTTAAGGGAAAAGAAAGAATAACTTTGGGTTAGACATGTGTTTGGGGGTGAATAAACTCAAAACATATGCATTTAGGAAAAATACAGGTATCTTGTAAGACCATACTGCCCAAAAACAAAGATGGATTTTTACTTTACGATAACCAAGACATATATACTTGAAAATGGGGATATTATTATTAATGTCTAGGGTTTAAAATAAATATATAACATAGCTGAAATGCTTGCATCTCATATTCCAGCATATTTGATATACAACTAAGTCCATAAAGCACGTAGTGGAAAATGGATTCCAATAATGACAAGGCTACTTGGTTACCGTCTGTCGTAGTACATCTCTGGAGAAAATGTATCGTGGGCCTCACCAGGACCCCCTACAAATCAGGATTGGCCTACCTCTTTCTGGATAGTGACGAATATGATCTCCCCTCAGTTTGATCAACAACCATACTGGGCCCGAATTATACATCCAAAATAATATCGATCTACATAATCACAACCTAATGATAGTGAACCACATAACTCTTAAGCATATCCTCTATTTTAGTCATTTCAGCATGTGAGGGTAAAGACAACAATTAAATTTTTAGCAAACCCATCTTGGAATGCTAATAGTACCCTCTAGACAACAATCCAATGTCATCATTCATCCATACAAATTGTTTCGGGATCGAACAATCGCAAAACTTACTACCTTCCATTTTGGAACCACCCTCAGGAATGGTAATACAACTCCATAACATATTTGATTCAGACCATGAATCGTTTGTTAGTTTGAAGTGGTTCGGATAAACCATACTTATCCAAAATCGGTGTCTCTAAAATAAAGGGATGAATTCTCAGTTGACTTAGTTTCGGTTCTTTTAGAAGTTTGCAAAAAAAATATAAGAGTCCTTACCCGGATATCAAATATACATTTTTTTACAACAAACCGCATTTCATAGAAATGGGTCCTCCCCGAGGGATCCCAAACTGTATGAAAATTGCGAAGCTTATATATACTTTACAAGTCAAATTGGGTCATGTTTTTGATAGTGGACTATTTGGTGTAAGTATATAGTTTGCATATGGAAAATCGAACACCATACACTTATCGCCACTTTTTGATTTCAACCCTATACTATATCTTGATTAATAATAAAGTCGGACAAGTTAGAAAACTAACCTTGCCTCGATGTACATTCTTAAACTCTCACAAATAGAAGACGGGTTTCCATACCTCGAAATTTAGTGTAAGTATATGGTGAAGTATCATCCATATACTTAGTTAATCATGACCCATTTATCAAAATTAACGCTCTTATACTTATCACATTTTCGACATTTCAACTTCTCTATCCCTCGTCCAGAATCAAAGTCAGGTACTGGTTGCACCCCGCCTCACCTTAGTTATAACACTTTGATTCCAGATCTCATAGATAAAATGAAAGTCTACTCATCGGCTTTTAGTGCTAAATATAAGACTTTTCCATAAATGTGTCAACATTTTAACATTATTTATCATATTTTTTTTATGTAACTTAATGGCACAGACAAAGAAATCTCTTTTTTTTTAAAAACAAATACCTTTAAAAATCATCAAAAAATCATCTTTGAAACTTAATTCTAGTTTTTGATTGCAAACTAGTAAGTTAACCTTTTCCAGAAATCCTTTGTTTAAAACTAAAGATTGATTTTTAAAAAGGTAACATTTTCTTTTATAAATATGAACACTTTTTTAATAAATTCCAAAACTCTTCTTAACCTCTTTGTAAAGAGTTTTGAAATAATAATCAAGTTTGGAAAATCTTGAGAACATTTTTAGAAGGGTAAAGTATCAAACTACTTTTAAAAGAAAATAAGGGATTTTCAACATGCATAAAAACAAGTCTTCAAAACAAGCGACTATTGCTAAGAAACATACACATTCCAACATATCTAACATAGTACATAAAATATAAATAAACATCCATAAGGCGAGTAACTCCTTGAGTCCGTCTTGTTCCTTGCAAATCATCACATATGCACTTAGAACTGTGTTGTAGTGACTTACTCGCTACGAACACTTCGACTTCTTTTCTAGTCCCCGGTTTAAATCCTATGCGTCATCTTCTTTTAAACAGAAACCAAACCAAATAATAATAATTACATGCAATTATGCACATAAGAAATGAACCTAAATTATTACAATAAAATAATGAATTTTCAAACTTGCTTCTAAGTGAACTTTACTCACTTAAACAAACACGAACTTCACCCAATGCTACCATGACCTTGCAAACAACATATAGACCAAGCTTCTTTTTACGAAACTTGCTTTTAAAGACCCTAGGGACCTAGTTTGGTCTCGACCATGGCTAGGGTGGGCTCACCCATGTCTTAGAAGGGAAGATTTTGGGTTTGATTTTAGAGAATGAGTGATGTAGTTGGTGATGGTAATGGTTTTAGAGACTTGTTTTTGAATTTAGAAGAGAAAATAAGTGGATTTGAAGTTATTTGGAAAATAAAAGAGGCAAATGGTGTATTCTTTCTAAAGCTTTCTTAAGAAAACGGAGGAGAAAAAGTGAAGGAGAAAGTGAGAAAATGGAACATAAAGTAAGGTGGAAAGTGAAAAAGGAGGTGTCCATTTAACAGAAAATGGAAAGTGGCTAACTAACAAACTATCCTAAGCTAATACCCTCCTTAAAAGTTTGACAACTCACCCTCCACCATCAGGATAAGGCACGCCCACTAATAATGTCACATTAAGCTATCATATCTCTTTTTTAATATACTTTTATATTAGATTTTGTGCTTTACTTCGTTTTAAATTATAAAAGAAAAGTTCACCTTCACTTTACTAACTTAAGTATCTTTTTTTGAACTTGTTTTTATATAACTGTTCCATTAGAAAAAGTATTTGTTATTTGTGTACATGTGCGCATATGTACACTAGTGTGCACAACATATTTTGATAACTTTTGGACGATGAAAAATCGAAAATATGGAAAACGATTTTCAATCACATTTTCATGTTTTCTCCAAACTAATTATTTTTACAAACCAAATTTTGAAACAAATTTACTGTCATTACTTAGTACTTAAAAGATGTATATTTGAGTTATAAAATTCATTATTTAATCATTCAAAATATATTAAATAATCCTAAGTAAAATGACCGAATTATAGGTCATTACAAAATATCTAAACTATAGTCGGTTCCCATACCGTCCATATTTGACTTGTTAGCATGATATTTTATATAGTATGGTTTGATGTTATACATATATGTGTTATTATAGTATCATGTATTTCTTTATGAATCACATTATATTACACTTAAAATTGATTCATACATATTTTGACCGATGTATTTTATAATCGGGTCAGTCCGAGGGATTTCAAGTGCAGGTATCCAGTGATGTTAGAGCTTGAAGTTCTTTTGGGAGGCTAGTAGTAGATATAGGATGATATATTCCATATGTATTTTATTGTCTCTATGATGTATCTATTATGTAGTAGTTGATGATGTATTATATGGTGGGCTAGTCTGTCATTTTGTAGCCCTGGACTATATTATGCATATTATGTATTATATTTTACCTGTTGCTTTGTGACTCTGTGACTCTAATATTATTTTCCGATTGTGTACTATTCTATCCTTGCATCACATGTGTTTATTGCTTTGCACTGAGATGGTGTACATTATTGGTAAGTATTATATGATGATTGAGATGTACCAGTGTTGATTTAAGGGAATATTCATGTGTGTACCTCATATAGCCTCATTCTCTGTATTACTCGATGGTATTATTTTATAATACTCTTGCGTAGTATGGGTATAGAGGTAGGGATGTTCACATCAGTCATATGCATTAACTCATTGACCGAATCCAGATTACATGTGTCTTAAATGTTTAAATTATTTTGGAAAAGAATTGTCTTAAATGCTTTTTGAAAATTCTTATTCAAATGTTTTTGAAAGAAAATTGATGTTTAAATGCTTTTGAAAATTAGAATTTTCAAACCATTTTGCAAATTGGAAGGGGAAAAATGTTTCTAAATGGAAAATGAGAATTTTCGATTTTCAAATGCCACATGCTATTGCAAAGAGGATTGATGTGTTAGTGGATATAAGGTTAAGCGCAAACGATGAAAGGAAAAAATCTGTTTGAGCCTTGGAATTTCTATTTTCATACCTTGTTGATAGCAAATGAAATTCACTTTTAAAGTTAATTCCTTTTTAGAATCTAGAAATAAACCTACTTATGCATATTGTACTTGAAAAAAATTGGAGAAGATATGAGGGGAATAGAAAAAGTTACAAGTTACAATAGAATTGGTACCCATCAGAAAGGCAGGAATGTAAAGTTCTCCATCTAAATTCCTTTTGCGGCATAAGAATAAAGGTTTAGGAAATAAAAGAATTGACGTATTATATTTTGATGGTAGGAATTTGATGCAAAACTGGTTGAACCATACTCCTATTCGTAAGAGTAGGAAAATTATTTTGTGATAAAAGAAGGCAGTGTTTGGTTTATTGTATTTAGTTTTGAGTTTTCATCCATATAAAAATTCACATGATGCATGTATATTGTGAAAAACGGCTGAATTAGAAAACGAAGTTAACATACAAAATAGAAAACAACTTTTTCTTATTTTTTGTGTTTTGTGAAGTAACAAAAGCACGCGAAATAATCCGTTCATCCATCGTCCATCCATCCTCTTAAGTCCTCCCATCCGTCTTTCTTTCATCCCCTCCATCGTCCCTCTATGCTTCTCATATTTGAGATACATATTGAAAACCAAAAACACAAAATTCATTTTAAACCGAACATTACCTAATTTTTTATTTTGGAAAACTTGCGTACATATAAAATTTCCAGTATATATAGGTTGTTTGCATCATATTTTCAAATTGTTTTTAAAACAATGCATTCATATAGGAGGCAGTGATGTAGAATTATTCCGTATGTTATCTTATATGTCGTGATACACTATGCATTTGTACACATTTGAATGTAAAATTGATTGTACACTAACTGATGTGATAGTTTAGGATGGTTACGCGCTATGCCCCATGATCCAATCATTGGGGAATTTCGAGGATGAAATCCTTTTAAGAGGAGACAACATAACACCCCGTAAAATTTATAGCAATTATTAAGTAGTTATTAGGGCTCAAAGATGGAATTTGAGCAAATGATAGAATTTGTCCATGAAACTTGTACCATTGCATTCGTGGTGATTTTCTAGTTAACTTTCATATTTAGAGTTTTGCGGTCGGAGCTCAAACGAAGAAGTTATTAGTATTTGAAGTTTTTAGGATGAAGATAATTAATAATGGAAAAGAAAATGCGGGACCCTACCAGTCGACCCCCTCCGTGCTAGCAGTCGATCGGTTTTGTAGTGGCGGCTAGTGTTGAACCTTTACCGAACAGTCCAGATTTGATTATTTAAATCTAACGAATATGATTGGGTCAAGCGCCTATAAATACAGGCCTAACCCCTCACTTCTCTTCTCATATTTTTAATCAAAGTGTTTGCGCCAAAATTGGTCACAAACACCCAATACCGTGAAAACACCCGTTTATCAACACAGATCAACAACAATCAATATAGAATTTAGATCTAAGCAACAACAATCACGATAATTCACAAATAACAATCACAAACACAGGATTTATAGTGGTTCGGCGATCTTGCCTACGTCCACTTTGAAGGTTCTCTCTTTATTGATTCACTTGATGATATTAATCGATTACAGTGGATTACAGTTGATGATAGCTTTGAAATCTGAATACAACAGCGATAATGAAGTATGGAATTCAATCTGGCAGAGTCTGGACGTTCAATGGTGGAAGCTCTGAAAGATCCCATTTTCTGAAGGCTTCAGGGTGCTATTTATAGGCGTCGGAGGCCCATATCTCGCTCAAACTTCGGGAGACTTCTTCTGGCACGTAAGTGGGCCCACACAACCGACCCCACCAAGTTTCGGCTCGATCTGACATCGATTCGAAGTGGTTTCGAACCCTTCAAGAAATGGTCCGATCGAGATGAAACTTGGCGGGAACAATCTTTATCATGTATGGAAGCTACTGTGAAAATTTCGTTGCATTTGGATCAGTGGTTTAGGAGATACGATCGATTCAAATTGGAGTTTTTTGGCTGGCTGTGTAGTTCGAATCCATCCCTTCGAATCCATTCCCTTCGAATCCATCAGCTCACTTAGTCTTGTGATGAGGTGGCGCGCGTCTTTCGAGTCGATCCGGTCTTCTCACCTCGTTGAGCGCTTCGTCTCCGTGAATCTTGCTATCTTCGTATCGTGGAGTGACACGTCATCCAAGCTAGCTAACTTGGTGGATACGAACAAACGAATATTCCTGGGTTCGAACGCGACCGATTCGAACCGAGGTGTCCCAGTGGGTTCGAACTCGATCGATTCGAACAACATCGGTTCGAAGTGACTTGGATTCGAACCTGGTGGATTTGAATGGATTCGAACATAGTCATGCAAGGATGGATTCGAAGTGAGGGCCTGCCTGATGGAGTCGAGGCAAAGGAACTTCTCATGGGTTCGAAGCTGATGGAGTCGAACCAAGGCACTCTGATGGGTTCGTATGGATGGATTCGAAGGTGATGGATTCGAAGTAGGTGGAGTAGAATCAATGGGTTTGAACATAGTCTCTGGCCATCGGTTTGAACTATGGGGTATCCTATGGGTTCGAACCGAACATGGGCTATCTTTCTCAAATTGAATCCATCATATCTTGAGCATACAAACTCGGATTAACTTGAAACTTGAAACGCTGGCTCTCGTGGATTTGCTTGTCATGTCTTGTCGATTCTGGCACAATCCGAACTCGGACAAAATTCATCGATATCTATAGCGAAGAGAAGTACAACCAATCTCTGAGATGAACTGTCTTTTGTTTTTTGATCGATCTTTTGGTATCATGGCTTTGCCAAAAAGCGGGATAACATTTGCCCCCCAAAACATGCCTTGCGGTAGGAAGGTGTGTTTTGTAATGCCTTGAGTTGGATGTTCATATCCTATCGTCAACCTGTAAAGAACTTGATAGTTTCATATGTCCTCAAATGACGATCATTCGAGATCGAGCTATTTGGGATGAAGCACGGCCGTTTATGGTCAAACGCCTAACTTCAAATGACGATCGTTCGTGATCGAGTCACTTGAGGTGAAGTGCGACCGTGCGCGGTCAAGCGCATAAATCCATGCGTCGATCGTTCGGGATCGAGTCATCTGCGGTGAAATGTGACTGTTCATGGTTAAGCGCTTAACCTCAAATGACGACCGTTCGGGATCGAGTCATTCGAGGTAAAGTGTGACAGTGCGCGGTAAAGTGGTGGACCTCAAATGACGACCGTTCGCGATCGAGCCATTTGAGGTGAGATGAGTTGTGCCGTTCGAGGCGAGTTGTGCCTGTTCGAGGCGAGTTGTGACCGTTCGCGATCGTGTGCTGTTCGAGGCGATTTTGTGACCGTTCGAGGTCGGGTGCCGTTCGTGGCGAGTTGTGATTGTTCGAAGTCGAGTGCCGTTCGCGGCGAGTTGTGACTGTTCGAAGTCGGGTGCCGTTCGAGGCGAGAAGGTATGCCCGCGAGGGCTTGGCATTATCGATACCAGGCTCACGTTCGCGTGGGTCCCTGGATCGTTTGTCAGGGCGGTTTATCGCCATCTCAGAGCATGCCTAAGGACCGTTCGCGACCCCATACATGTGTAAGTAGCTTAGCCATTTCAGAATTATCAGGATCAAATATCTATTCAACAGATGAATTTTAAAAACAGAAATGTCCAAACAAACCAAGTTCAAATGTCCAAATCAACATGAAACAAAAGCAAAGCAAAGATGTCAAAGTGTAAGTTCCCACTACGAAACAATCAATGATCATTCAGAGCATGCCTGGAGAACGTTCGCGATCTCGTACATATGTAAATGATTTAATTGTGTTAGTGGAAGCTTGCGACTTGTTCATCATTATTTTAATTAATTGATAACCAAACGATGCCCTGGTTCAGGGTTGCCCCTGGCTGATGCAGACGATGGCCGCTCTGGCTCCACCGCTGAAGCTCGTCTCCTCACATATTGAAGGAGCATACCGTTCCTGATATGCCCTTCCACCTCGTCCTTCAGATGCCTACAATCATTAGTGTTATGACCATTTAATTCATGAAATACGCAAAACTTATCTGATCTCCTTTCGTCAGAAGTTGGATCCCTTCGTATCGGTCTACGATAGGGAACCTGCTCTTTGGTATCCTGATAAATCCGCTCCAAACTCTCAGTCAGCTCGGTGTAAGTAGTGAATCGCGGCTCCCTCTGTTGCCGTTTTGACCTGTCATTATAATCCTCAGTCCTTCGTTTTCCTTTACCCTTGTCTGAGTCCATTTCGAGAGGCTTTTTGTCTTTAAGCACGTAAACTTCTATTCCCTCTCCTTTTTCTCTTTCCGCATTCGCATCCTCTAACCGTAGAAACTTTTCTGCCTCATTGTAGAATTCCTCTAGATCCACGGGCGGATCCTTAGTCAACGAATTTTTGAACTCTGTGCCATCAGCTACTCCGGACACAGCTGCCATCACCACCATAGATGGATCTGCTCAATCCATCGAAGCTGCTGCTGCATTGAATCGTGCTAGATAACTCCTCAAGGTCTCTCCGGCTTTTTGCTTTAGGATTGCCAAGGTCATAACATTCTTGGGTCATGTAATGTGAACCCTGAATTGCCTCATAAATCTCTCAACTAAACCATTCCGTGTTCCGATGGATCCATTCTCCAATTGTCTAAACCACAATACTGCAATATCCGCCAAGTACAATGGAAAGCACCGGGCCATAACCTCCTCTGATGCCTCCAGCACTTCCATATGCCTCATATACTTCGTTAGATGAACCGTGGGATCCGTTCTCCCATCGTACATGTCCAACGATGGTAATTTGAAATCCGGTGGGTTTCTAGCTCGTCTGATTGCTGGAGTAAAAGGACTCCTATTAACATCTTCCAAATCCTTGTTCACTAATCCGCCTCTCATGGCTCGCCTGACTATCTCTGCCAATCTGTCATTGTCCCCGAGATGCAACCTTCGCTCATCACTTTCGACCTGCCCCCCGAGTCCACGAGGGAAATCTGGGATCTGCTTCCTTGACCGAGAGTTCACTCCTCTACTACTCCCGGGTTATGCAGATGTTCCTCTGTCTCTCTCTCTCTGAAATTGGGTCAACGTTCTCCATGGGCGTGCCCCCTAGTTCAGATGCTACGCCGGACGGTCCTGCTCCGTTATGGACTCCATTAGCTTCTCTATTCTGTGCTCCAAGCTGTCCTATTTGTTGAAATAAACTCTAGATCAACTCCTCTTGTTTCTTCATCATTGTTTCCATCTCGTCCCTAGTGATGAAGATCGAAGCTTGATTCGCTCCTGAGGAAGCCTCTTGACTTCCTTGGTGTTTGCTCCTCTCTGGCCTTTTCTTCTTACTTGTTTGTCTCGTCATAGCTCTTAGATCTGAACTTTCAAACTTTCTGGACCAACTTCTAATTGGTAGAACTCCTGAGTTCAATTCTCGGTGAAAGCACCAAAATGTTTGCGCCAAAATTATTCACAAACACCCAATACCGTGAAAACACCCGTTTATCAACACAGATCAGCAACAATCAATATAGAATTCAGATCTAAGCAACAACAATCATGATAATTCACAAATAACAATCACAAACACAGGATTTATAGTGGTTCGGCGATCTTGCCTACGTCCACTTTGAAGGTTCTCTCTTTATTGATTCACTTGATGATATTAATCGATTACAGTGCATTACTGTTGATGATAGCTTTGAAATCTGAATACAACAGCGATAATGAAGTATGGAATTCAATCTGGCAGAGTCTGGACGTTCATTGGTGGAAGCTCCGAAAGATCCCATTTTCTGAAGGCTTCAGGGTGCTATTTATAGGCGTCGGAGACCCATATCTCGCTCAAACTTCGGGAGACTTCTTCTGGCACGTAAGTGGGCCCACGCGACCGACCCCACCAAGTTTCGGCTCTATCTGACATCGATTCGAAGTGATTTCGAACCCTTCAAGAAATGGTCCAATCGAGCTGAAACTTGGCAGGAACAATCTTTATCATGTATGGAAGCTACTGTGAAAATTTCGTTGCATTTGGATCAGTGGTTTAGGAGATACGATCGATTCAAATTGGAGTTTTTTGGCTGGCTGTGTAGTTCGAATCCATCCCTTCGAATCCATTCCCTTCGAATCCATTAGCTCACGTGGTCTTGTGATGAGGTGGCGCGCGTCTTTCGAGTCGATCCGGTCTTTTCTCCTCATTAAGCGCTTCGTCTCCGTGAATCTTGCTGTCTTCGTATCGTGGAGTGACACGTCATCCAAGCTAGCTAACTTGGTGGATACGAACAAATGAATATTCCTGGGTTCGAACGCGACCGATTCGAACCGAGGTGTCCCAATGGGTTCAAACTCGATCGATTCGAACAACATCGGTTCAAAGTGACTTGGATTCGAACCTGGTGGATTTGAATGGGTTCGAACATAGTCATGCAAGGATGGATTCGAAGTGAGGGCCTGCCTGATGGAGTCGAGGCAAAGGAACTTCTCATGGGTTCGAAGCTGATGGAGTCGAACCAAGGCACTCTGATGGGTTCGAATGGATGGATTCAAAGGTGATGGATTCGAAGTAGGTGGAGTCGAATCAATGGGTTTGAACATAGTCTCTGGCCATCGGTTCGAACTATGGGGTATCCTATGGGTTCGAACCGAACATGGGTTATCTTTCTCAAATTGAATCCATCATATCTTGAGCATACGAACTTGGATTAACTTGAAACTTGAAACGCTGGCTCTCGTGGATTTTCTTGTCATGTCTTGTCGATTCTGGCACAATCCGGACTCGGACAAAATTCATCGATATCCATAGCGAAGAGAAGTACAACCAATCTCTGAGATGAACTGTCTTTTGTTTTTTGATCGATCTTTTGGTATCATGGCTTTGCCAAAAAGCGGGATAACACAAAGTAATGAAGCTCACTATTTCTAGAAATTATAATATATTTTATTTATAAAAATCAGAGAAGGGAAGAAAACAAAAGCGAAGAAGAGAAGAAGTGAATCATCAATGCGAAAGAAAAAGGTAATTTCTATAGTTATAAATATATATTCCCCTTAACCTCAAATCTCTTCTCAGATTTTTAATTCTAATAGTATGTACGTACTTCGTTATACATATTCTTTTGGATTCGAAAGGAGAAGGCAACAAATTAACGGGATGAATTCGGATTTGGGAAGTTCAAAAAGCTTGAAAGTGAATGGGAAATTAAATGATTTATTTATAACCTTGAAATTTATATCATTGAATTTTATTCAATTATTATGCGTATATAAGATCTGATGAACTTATAGGATTAAAGAGTATGTATAGGAATATCACCTATATATTATGTAAGATAGGTAATTGGAAAAGAAATGTTATTTACACCCTAAACTAAAAATTTGGAAATCAGTCTCTATATTTTTTGAAGTTTCCAGATTTAGGATAGCTAGGTTGTAAATTATTAGTATTAACTTAGATTGCCCTAATTTAACTTGGAATGTGAATTTCTATGCTTCAATTTATTGGGAGCATTATATGTATAATTTAATCGTATCTATTTCCATGTAATTTCAATAAACTATCCAACTCCAAAAATAGGTATAAAAAGTGCATCGTTTGAATCAACAAGGAACATACCAAAAGAAAGGAGATGTGTAAATGTGGAGTTCTCCTATATAGTTTGCTCTGTCTATTTCAATAAAAGAATAGAAATAATTCCTCATAATTTCAAGTGAAGCAAAATTCTCACTTTTCGTTAATTTATGGAAAGTTATGTCGATAATCCTTTTTGGAAGGACATCTCTAATAAATTAAAACATGAAAAAGATGTTCTTTTCAGGGATTAATAATTATATATATATATATATATAATACAGACCTACAGGCACACATGTAACCACGCTTACCAATTAAAAATAAAATATATATTTATATAGCGTAATATACATTGATATTCACTTTAGTTATAATTAGGATGTCTAGTTATAAACAGCGTAGTAAATTATAGGATTAAGAGGTGTAGATGAAAAAGAAATAGCTACTCGAAATTTAATATAATAAACGTGCACTAAATAGGAATTACAAGAACTAACGGAGACATAAATGCGTTAATGGGACTGATTAAAGTATTTATTATGGCATTTATAGGAAAATAAAACAGGTATAATAGGTTGATTTAAAACAAATAAATATCACCTGAGATTGTCCAATTAGAATAAGATGATCATTTATTACTGATAGAGTAAATAAGCGTATAAGGTATGAATTGAATATGGGAAGGTGGTAAAATTTCCATAGTGGGAAGTTATATAACCTTTAGTTTACATTTAGAACGAGCATAAATTAGCAGCCTAGATCAACATTCAGGCTTAGGGCGATCAGTTTGGTTTAGTGGCTTGGGATGCGTGGTCAGTAGAGTTAGACAACGAAATTATGTCCATCACTAGAAGTTGTGAATATTTACCACTGACATGGGACATCTTCAACCATAGGACCCATGAGAAAGGGATATGAGTTTGCGTATAGATAAGGGAAATACACCTAGTGTTCGCTTTAGATTTGAAGTATTAAATGGCCCAGTATTTTTTAAGGAAATAGGATCTTCTTAGTTTCTAATAAGAGGTATTAAGTAACTAGAATTGGCACTTTCTTTAACTTGCATGATGTCAGTCTAAACAAGATTTTGACTGTTGGAGGTCGATGGGCTATATCAGTATTTTTGTTGTACCAATATTTGGTAGTAGATCTAGCATATAGGCTATGGCCACCAGTGGTTGTTAGCAAAGACTCAAGTTATGCCCTGATGAATTTTGCTTCACACTAGTGTAAAATTTATATGGCATATGTACATGCCACAAAGTTTAATTAGTTAATTGTTTGTTGTTGGAGGCGGGCTAGTTAATCCTTAAACGAGTCTTTGAGATTTGTTAGTAATACATCAGTTATATTATAAAGCCGTATCTAGGGGTCATCAGTCTCTATAACTAGAGCCGATCGACAAGCGATTAAGTTATCGAGGTCCTGTTTTAGGGTCAAGGTATTAAATGACAGTTGGGTCTGCCTCCTCCCTATTGAAGAAGTATTGAGTGGCTGAGGATTTTGGGTTGTACAATGTTTAGATACCTGTGTGTGTGTATGTATATAGGTGCGCAATCGCCCATATGCACACACACACACACACACATGTATATGTATAGTTATACCTCAAAGGAGGTTTGGCATATCGTATGCATATATAGGATTTAATATATTAGTATCAAATAATAGATAAAATACTTAAATAGAAACCAATCGACATAAATTAGTATTATGGGTAAAGCATGTAATTTCCAGTCACCAGAACAGACCCCCTCTTCATTACAACCTATAAGATAGTTTAGAGGGATATGTTATTAAAGGAAGACGGGAACAGTAAGTCAAGAAGTCTTATTTATTTATGCTCGACGTTAACAATGCAATTGGATATCCAAGGAATATTATTGATTCCAAGGTAGTAGCCTCAATCGCTATTTATGTTCTGTTATATTTTATTATTCTGCTATGAGTTTATATCGTACTCTTCTTAATATACATGTGTTTATTACAGGTTACCGAAACCAAAGATCCATGCTCTAATAGGCTTGGGTTTAGATTTAATCAAAATTTGGGTCCATCAAGGAGCGGGTTGTTACAGATTATAGTTGGGACGTATTTCTGATCTCCTCTTGTCATTGTTAGTTTATGGACTATATGACATAGTATCTTCACCGGTATAGTCTGTCGTTTCTGATTCTTTTGTGCTTATTATATATTTTTTGCTATGTCTAATGAGACACGTTGGCAGTTATATTCTATTATGTAGGCCTGGTGCCCAAAATTCCTATATCTTATATGTATGTGTATTTATATGTGTGTGCGTGTGTGTGTTTTTGTGTGTATTGGAACTGAACCAACCCGCATTAAATGAAATAAATGAATTTCAAAAAAAATTCCATATTTGATTTTTATTGGTTTATGAAATCTAATTCATTTAGAACTTTTCTAAATTCTTTTAAATAAAATCATTATTTTATAAATAAAGCTTTATTTTATATATTATATGTTATCTCTAAATATGTGTATCATTTACACATATATGTGTTTATCACATATGTAACAACCCTAGATTTTTTTTGCATATAATTTAAATTTGACTTTATATTATTTTGAAATTATTTTAAACTTGTCTTATTTCAAACATTTCATTCTCAAATTTAAATTTTTATTATTATATGAATTATAATTTCAAACTGGTATAAATTGAATTTTTTCCTAAAAATGGATTTGTGGTTAAAACTGGTCAAACTTTGACTTTTAAATTTTAAATTTAAATATTTGAATTATTTAATTTTATCTTTTATTATGAAAATAGATTTAATATCATGAATACTGCTTTTTGTTTCGTTGAAATTGGATTTAAATTGTGAAAGTTATACCGTTTACAATATTTTGTGTATATAGGGTTATTTAACAATATTCTTTGTTTTAATTTATATAAATGACATTTTTACTTCATATATCTTATTCTAATTTGTATATTTATGTTATATTATGTATATTTTGACTTTTAAATATTTTTTAAAAGTGATGTTTGGATTTTTTCCAAAGCTTATTGAATTTATTTTTAATTTTTAAAGCCTACTTTCTATTTTCTTTGCTATTTTCTTCATTTAAATTCTATTTAATTAAAATTTATTTATTTATTTTTGTGAAGGCATTTCTATTTTGTGTTCTTATCTTTATTTATACATATTTTTCAAGTACATATAATTTTTTCAAAATTTATTCTGTTTATTTTCAAATTTGCTTGACTAGTTTGCATTTTCTGAGCTATTTTCTTATTTTTACCTTATATAATAATTAATTATTTATATATATTTTATATTTTGTTGCATTTTCGAAATTTTTACTGAAACTATTATTATTCTCAGTAATTTAAACTTATATAAATAAATTAAAGGTAATTTGAAAAGGTTTTGACTTTTGGTTTCCATTGGCTCTTTATCTTCCACCCTTTCACATTTAACATAACTTGTCATCAATTAGCCTTTACTATCCACATCTTTCAGCCGCATACTCCATTTACAATTCATGTACATTCAATTCTCATTTCTGAAAAAAAAATGATTTCAGCCATAGCTATTGAGAAATTTTGGGTAAAAATCTTTTTCTTTTTCTTTTGTTTTTCATTTATACTTCTTTGATAATGATTTGCTCTTGATCTCCTTCATCATAGGCTCGACCACCTCCATCGCCATGCCCTTCCGCCTCCACCATCACCTGAGAACACCTCCACCACGACCTCCTCCCTGGCCAAACCCCAAGCCGTGCCTCCTAGTGGATGATCCATCACCTAAAATCCAACAAAACTCCACCTTTTTGTCCTTAGCCGAGCTCTGCCATGTTTACACCACCTTCCACCACCCATGGCCGCCGCCAACACCACCTCCACCACCTCCAGCACCACCTGGACTCTCGGCCACATCATCCCCTTGGCTTCTACTATGAAGGCCGTGACCCTAGTGCCCTTGACCGAGCCAAACTTTGGCTTGAAACCATGTGTACGTTGATTGTTGTTGTTGTTTCCATCTCCACCACTTTTGCACCACCTTCTAGCACGTTAGGCCGACCCTTAGCAACCCAAACCTGACCCAAAAACCTTGCCTTACCTTTCTTTTCACTTATGGCCGATCCCAATGTATGCTAGAAGCAAGTGCAAAGCAATTCTGCTTTGATTTGTGCAGTCAATTCTATCTTAGTTTATCGTATTTAAATTTGAAATCTTATGTATATTATATTGTTTTGTTTGACTTGTATTCAAGGGAATTGACAGTTTGGCTCTTCCACTCATCTTTGTGTCGTGTTATCATGCTTTTTTAGATCTCATTTGTGCATTCGTCTTTGTGTCTCCACCTCAAACCAGTGAGTTATTCTCACTAGACAATTTTGTACTTATATAACTAGTAAATCGATCACCTGTGAATATGTAAAATGCATCGCCATATTATATCTGCTATATTATGATCATATGATGTTCACCTATGCTTAAACACCAGTTGTATCATATGTCACCGTTATATTATGATGTTCTATTATTTATATCAATTTATCACACTGCAAGTTCCCTATAGATTAGAATCACTATGGGTTGAAATGATACATACCCGAACGGACTTTAGAATAGGGGAAAATCGTTATGGGCTGAAATGATAGGCCTGAATGATTTTCAATTATTTTCATTTACTTGGAACTGCGGGTTTGAAATTATAAAACCCGGATTTTCTTTGTAAATTACGGGTTGAAATGATATATTAGCCGTATCACTTTACCTAGCGTAGAAAACTATATACAGGCCCGTAGTTAAAATATGTTTTCCTAAAAATTTTAAAATATTTTAGAAATGTAATTATTATAATATTTTGATTTAAAATTAATTACAAATAATTTTTGTAAAGTATTATTGATTTTCTGGAAATTTATAAGTTAAATCAATTATGGAAAAGTTAGAAAATTTGAATGTAAGTTATTTTGGAAATTTTGATTTAATTATAACTAGAAATTAAATTAAATATGAAATTATGATAAATTTATGATAATTTTAATTTAAAAATGAATTTAAAGTGATTTTATAATATATTAATGATTTTTGAATAAAGTTAAAATGTGGAATGAATGATTATTTAAGTTGAAATTTTGAAATATAACCAAAATGGGAATTTGGCTTAAAAGTGAATTTTTAAGTTAAATAAATAAAATTGAAATTAATTTATATTTTAAATTTTAAAATTAAGTTTTAAGTTGAAATTAAATTCAACGAATTTAAAATTTAATGTTAAAATTTAATAAGTGAATTATTATTAAATCTTGATTTTTGAATTGAAATTTAACTTTATAAAATCATGAACTTACGGAAAATTAAATGATGTTTAACAATGCGAATATGTATGATTTTATAAGTTAAAAATGTTTTAAATAAAAATAAAATTGGTTGTGAAATTATATTGAATATTTGAAGTTAATTAACTGCATTTTTGAAATGCTATTAATTGAAGTGTAAATGATATTACAGCATTTGTAAATGCTATAGTTGATGATAATGAACTGAAAAGCTAAATTGAATTAAAGGCTATTATAGCAATTTATGTAAGTGCTATAATTGTTGAATTTAACTAAGTCTATTTGAAATTTAAGTAAACCCTATTACACAATTTTCAAAATGCTGTCTTTTGTTAAATTGAACTGTTTTGAATGTAACTTTCCGTGGCGTTTTCTAAATGCTGCGAAAAGTGAATTTTCACTGTTTTGATAAAATTAAGTGAATAAATGAACTTTGAAAGTTGAAAATTTTAGAAATTTTGGAAATTTAATTATTAAATATAATAACTTCATTTTTAATGATTTAAAATGATTTTTGAAATATAAACTGTTTTGAAATGTGAAATCAAATGGTATTTTAAATTGAATGAAATGAATAATGATTTGAAATTAAGTTTTGGAAAGATACGATATTTTGATATATTAAAATGATTGGAAAGGAAGTTTTGAAAAGATATGATATTTTGATATATTAAAATGATTTGAAATGTGGTTTTGAAAAGATATGATATTTTAATACATTGAAATGATTTGAAAGGAAGTTTTGTAAAGATATGATATTCTAATATATTGAAATGATTTGAAAGGAAGTTTTGTAAAGATACGATATTTTGATATATTAAAATGATTGGAAATGAAGTTTTGTAAAGATACGATATTTTGATATATTGAAATGATTGGAAATAAAGTTTTGTGAAGATACGATATTTTGATATATTCAATGATTAGAAATGAAGTTTTGTAAAGATATGATATTTTGATATATTGAAATTATTGGAAATGAAGTTTTGTAAAGATATGATATTTTGATATATTGAAATGATTGGAAATGTTGTTTTGTAAAGATATGATATTTTGATATATTGAAATGATTTAACAGGAAGTTTTGGAAAGATATGATGTTTTGAAATGGTTTGGAATTAATTTAATCTTTATTTTGATAAAGATTTGGATTTGAAATGATATTCTATTTTGAAGTATAAATATTATTTTAAAAGTTATAACCGCGGGTTATAATAACGATTGGTTGGCAAAGAGACCGGGATCAGATATCTGGCATACTCTCTGTCGATACTGAAAACCACTTTGACAACTGTGTATGTGGTGGAGATTCCAGAATGAAGTAGGATGGTGGCGACGTTCTTGAGGTATATTACGTGGACCCGACTCCCGTGAGTTGGCTTAAGGTGGCTAAAACAGGAGCGATCTCGGGCCAAAAGGGGTAGCTCCTCTAGTCGGACACATTCCTTCGATACTATACTCTTACTTGTGATTGAGTAGATGACCATCCTACGATTTTGATATGGGAGTGTGTTCTGAGGTGGGCGTATGTGACTGCTGGGTTACCACCAGCCCGTGTGCGTAATTGGTATATCTACCCTGGCATTGCCTTGTGTGCTGTGTCACCTACCATACCGAGCCTTTACTACGAGTTTGTTTTTCTCCCGTAGCCCATGGAGTATTTAGGATAGTCTCCCGATCTGAAGATATGCTGATGCTGGATGGACTACTGGGACTATTATGTGTGAAGGGTGATATGGGTAGCCCGGAAAGCTATTTAAAAGTAAGTTTATTTTACTGTAGACATTATTATAATAGCACAATATTATTACATAGTAAATAGTTTAACGAATCCTTAGAGGATGGGCGGTCACAGGCATCCTTTAAGTTACTTGTACCTTATTACAGTTCACTTGAGTTGGTTTACATTATATAAGTATATATTGTCTTGACTCGAATGTTTGTATTTTTATTTATGCTCGGGTGAGCCTGAGTTATTCACAGATTTGATTCCACTTTCTGCAGTTTGGAATCGCTGGAGATTATCTGCTTATCTAGTTTTATCTATTCCAGTTTTGTTGTTATATTCAGCTTGTACTTGGTTATCATTTTGAGACTTCTGTTGTACTTTATTTATTCTGTTGTATTTTATTTAACTCTGATATATTTACACATTAGCTTCATGAACTACTATCTCTTTTACTTCCGCTGCATTTCCTACTCTATGTTTTTGTTCTGTGATTATTATTTACTGTATGTTCTGAGATTTGCCAAATTTTATTTACAACGCAGTATTTTGAGCAATTCAAGTCCGACATTTGCGGAGGCGAATGGTTGAAAATATCGGGTTGTTACAGTTAGTATCAGAGCTTTAGCTTTGAGGCAAAACTTAGAATGTATGGTAAATTTGGTTACAGAATCACTTTCATCCAAACTTGAATCTCTTCATCTTTGATTCAAATTCCATTTGAACTTGTGAACGTTCCATGCGGTTCCAAAATTCATTAGAGTCCCTCACTATTCATCTTCTTTTGATTCTGGAGTATCCCATAACTCCACTTCGAATGAGCTTTATAGTAAATTGGCGGTCCCGCCAATCTCAAAAATTCATTTGTAAAGGGGGAAACCCCTGTACAATTAGCATCGATTCACCAGAGATTTATATCTATCCTTGGGTTAGATACTAATATTTTTGTTATTCCAAACTCTATCTACTGAGATCGAATGTTGATTTACCCTAGAAAATCCACATCGATCTTATTCTTTAAGTCACGGTTGACCCAGTTAAGGTTGCCCGCGATTTATTTAAGCCTATCCACCTCCCTATTTTGTTATTCAATCATCTTGTCTTTTATTTCCAATCTATCTTCCAAACATTTTTAATTGTACTTGTAAATAAATATTAATGTTTTTTTTATATTGTGTTGTTTGAGTTGTTGATGTTGATTTGGGTTTTCGATTGATTCGTCTGATCAATACTATCGATAGGATTTCTAAAACACTTTGACAGAACAAACTGACACAATATTATTTTAAAATTTGGTTAACGAAATAAATTTTGATATAAGTAAATTTATGGAACTTAATAAATTGATTTAAATTAATCATATGAAATGATAATATTTGATTTATCATTTATTTTTCTATAAATGAATTTATATATAGCTGTTTATAAATTGATTTGGGAACTGAAATGAGTTTAAAACAAAAAAATTGAGAATTTAATTTCTGATGGTTTCAAACCTTGTGTTTAAAGTTTTAAAAGGGGTATATTATTTAAAGTATTTTCTAATAGAAATTTTTTCCAAGAAATTTTAAAGTTTAAAATTAGTGCTCTTCTCTTTGTCGCTGGAAAATAACTTCGGTGATGACCGCGACATCATCGACGTTCATTTTCGAGTTTTGAAGTGAAGAGACCATTCTGTAGTCTTGCTACAGATTTTTTTTGGGAAATTTAATTGATTTGAATTTCTAAAATAAGACTGGATTTATAATATATATAGATATATGATTTAAATTTGATTTGACATATTATGTATATATATTTAATTATCTATAAATGGTTTGAAGGAATCGGAAATTTCATTCTTAAACTTTATCTTAAAGAATCATTTCAATTATAAAAAGAAAATCAAAATTTTAGATAAATGATTCAAACTTGAGATGAGGGAATTAGAAAGTTTTATTTGTATAATACTCAATTGCATTTAAATATAACTTACCCAAATTATACAGAAGTTAATAATGTAATTCGATATTATACAATATAAAAGGATTTTATAAATAAAATTTGAATGGTTAACATAAATGTTGTACACTTAAATTTTAGTTATAAAATTATTAACAGGATTAAATAGAATAAAAGGTTAATTGAATAATTTACAATATAAAATGATGATTAATGGAACTAACAATAAATTAAAGCAGTTATAATAAGAGTAAGTATAATGGGCATAGATGATAAAATATATTGAGAGGAATAAATTTAACTTTAAGTAGGAATAAAGAAGAATTAAATTTAAGTACATTATGAGTATAATGAATGACTATTTTTCAAATCCATAATCTTAGAAATTGTTAATTTAAGATGATTAGAAGATAAGATAATAAAATTTGAGATAGTTAAGATTTATTTAACTTGTGTAAAAAGAAATTATTATCTATTTAAGTTGAAATTTCCATGGTTTCTAACTTATTATCTTATTCTGTTTTTCACACTATCTTTTGGTTGTCCTTATTTTCCTTATCTTGCTTCACGCCGGTGTAGGCATTTTGCTATAATTTTTCTGTTTAGAAATCTTTCTATAATCTTTGATAATCTCCACCTTGTTAAAATTACCTATAACAATAGTTATCAGGTATAATTTCAATCTCCTTGTCATCTTGTCTTAATCTTATTTCACTTTATCTTTTTCTGTGCTTTCCCGTACCTCATTCCTTTTCGGGGACGAAAAGTTTTGAGTGCGGGAGAGTGTAACAACCCTAGATTTTTTGCATATAATTTAAATTTGACTTTATATTATTTTGAAATAATTTTAAACTTGTTTTATTTCAAACATTTCATTTTTAAATTTAAATTTTGAATATTATATGAATTATAATTTCAAACTGGTATAAATTGAATATTTTCCTGAAAAATGGATTTATGGTTAAAACTGGTTAAACTTTGACTTTTAAATTTTAAATTTAAATATTTGAATTCTTGAATTTTATCTTTTATTATGAAAATAGATTTAATATCATGAATACTACTTTTTGTTTCGTTGAAATTGGATTTAAATTGTGAAAGTTATACCCTTTACAATATTGTGTGTATATAGGGTTATTTAACAATTTCTCTGTTTTAATTTATATAAATGATATTTTTACTTGATATATCTTATTCTAATTTTTATATTTATGTTATATTATGTATACTTTGACTTTTAAATATTTTTAAAGTGATGTTTGAAATTTTCCAAAGCTTATTGAATTTATTTTCTATTTTTAAAGCCTAGTTTCTATTTTCTTTGCTATTTTCTTCATTTAAATTATATTTAATTAAAATTTATTTATTTATTTTTATGAAGGAATTTTTATTTTGTGTTCTTATCTTAATTTATAAATATTTTTCAAGTACATATAGTTTTTCCAAAATTTATTCTGTTTATTTTCTAATTTGCTTGACTAGTTTGCATTTTCTGAGCTATTTTCTTATTTTTACCTTATATAATAATTATTTATTTATTTATATTTTATATTTTGTTGCATTTTCGAAATTTTTACTGAAATTATTATTATTCTCAGTAATTTAAACTTATATAAATAATTAAAGGTAATTTGAAAAGGTTTTGACTTTTGGTTTCCAATGGCTCTTTATCTTCCACCCTTTCACATTTAACATAACTTTTCGTCAGTTAGCCTTTACTATCCACATCTTTTAGCTGCATACTCCATTTAAAATTCACATACATTCAATTCTTATTTCTGAAACAAAAGATTTCAGCCATAGCTATTGAGAAAGTTTGGGTAAAAATCTTTTTCCTTTTCTTTGTTTTTCTTTTATACTTCTTTGATAATGATTTGCACTCGATCTCCTTCATCATAGGCTCGGCCACCTCCATCACCATGCCCTGCCGCCTCCACCATCACCTGAGAACACCTCCACCACCACCTCCTCTCTGGGCAAATCCCAAGCTGTGCCTCCTAGTGGATGATCCATCACCTAAAATCCAACAAAACTCCACCTTTTTGTCCTTAGCCGAGCTCTACCATGTTTGCACCACCTTCCACCACCCATGGCCGCCACCAACGCCACCTCCAGCACCACCTGAAATCTCGGCCACATCATTCCTTTGGCTGCTACTGTGAAGGTTGTGACCCTAGTGGCCTTGACCGAGCCAAACTTTGGCTTGAAACCATGTGTATGTTGATTGTTGTTGTTGTTTCCATCTCCACCACTTTTGCACCACCTTCTAGCATGTTCGGCCGACCCTTAGCAACCCAAACCTAACCCAAAAACCTTGCCTTAGCCTTGCTTTTTCACTTATGGCCGAGCCTAATGTTTGCTGGAAGCAAGTGCAAAGCAATTCTGCTTTGATTTGTGCAGTCAATTCTATCTTAGTTTATCGTATTTAAATTTGAAATCTTATGTACATTATATTGTTTTGTTTGACTTGTATTCAATGGAATTGATACTTTGGCTCTTCCACTCATCTTTGTGTCGCATTATCATGCTTGTTTAGATGTCATTTGTGCATTCGTCGTTGTGTCTTCAGCTCAAACCAGTGAGTTATTCTCACCAAACAATTTTGTACTTATATAACTAGTAAATCGATCACCTGTGAATCTGTAAAATGCATCTCCATATTATATCTGCTATATTATGATCATATGATGTTCACCCATGCTTAAACACATGTTATATCATATGCTACTGTTATATTATGCTGTTCTGTTATTTATATCAGTTTATCACACTGCAAGTTCCCTTTAGATTATAATCACTATGGGTTGAAATGATACATACCCGAACGAACTTTAGAATAGGGGAAAATCATTATGGGCTGAAATGATAGGCCTGAATGATTTTCAATTATTTTAATTTACTTGGAACTGCGGGTTTGAAATGATAAAACCCGGATTTTCTTTGTAAATTACGGGTTGAAATGATATATTGCCCGTATCACTTTACCTAGCGTAGAAAATTATTTACAGGCCCGTAGTTAAAATACATTTTTCTAAAAAATTTAAAATATTTTAGAAATGAAATTATTATATTATTTTGATTTAAAATTAATTAAAATAATTTTTGTAAAGTATTATTGATTTTCTGGAAATTTATAAGTTAAATAAATTATGGAAAAGTTAGAAAATTTGAATGTAAGTTATTTTGGAAATTTTGATTTAATTATAACTGGAAATTAAATTAAATATTAAATTATGATAAATTTATGATAATTTGATTTTAAAAATGAATTTAAAGTGATTTTATAATATATAAATGATTTTTGAATAAAGTTAAAATGTGGAATGAATGATTATTTAAGTTGAAATTTTGAAATATAACCAAAATGGGAATTTGTGAATTTGGCTTAAAAGTGAATTTTAAGTTAAATAAATAAAATTTAAATTAAGTTATATTTTGAAATTTTAAACTTAAGTGTTAATTTGAAATTTAATTCAATGAATTAAAAATTTAACGTTGAAATTTAATAAGTGAATTATTATTAAATCTTGATTTTTGAATGGAAATTTAACTTTATAAAATCACAAACTTAAGGAAAATTAAATGATGTTTAAAAATATGAAAATGTATGATTTTATAAGTTAAAAATGTTTTAAATAAAAATATAATTGGTTGTGAAATTATATTGAATATTTGAAGTTAATTAACTGCATTTTTGAAATGCTATTAATTGCAATGTAAATGATATTACAACATTTGTAAATGCTGTAGTTGATGATAATGAACTAAAAAGCTAAATTGAATTAAAGGCGGTTATAGCAATTTATGTAAGTTCTATAATTGTTGAACTTAACTAAGTTCATTTGAAATTTAAGTAAACCCTATTACAGCATTTTTAATATGCTGTGTTTTGTTAAATTGAACTGTTTTGAATGTAACTTTCCGTGGCGTTTTCTAAATGCTGCGAAAAGTGACTTTTCACTGTTTTGATAAACTTAAGTGAATAAATGAACTTTGAAAGTTGAAAATTTGGAAATTTTGGAAATTTAATTATTAAATATAATAACTTCATTTTTAATGATTTAAAATGATTTTTGAAATATATAGTGTTTTGAAATGTGAATTGAAATGGTATTTTAAATTGAATGAAATGAATAATGATTTGAAATGAAGTTTTGGAAAGATATGATATTTTGATATATTAAAATGATTGGAAAAGAAGTTTTGAAAAGATATGATATTTTAATATATTAAAATGATTTGAAATGTGGTTTTGAAAAGACATGATATTTTAGTATATTGAAATGATTTGAAAGGAAGTTTTGTAAAGATATGATATTTTAATATATTGAAATGATTTGAAATGAAGTTTTATAAAGATATGATATTTTGATATATTAAAATGATTGGAAATGATGTTTTGTAAAGTTATGATATTTTGATATATTGAAATGATTGGAAATGAAGTTTTGTAAAGATATGATAATTTGATATATTAAATGATTGAAAATGAAGTTTTGTAAAGATATGATATTTTGATATATTAAAATGATTGGAAATGAAGTTTTGTAAAGATATGATATTTTGATATATTGAAATGATTGGAAATGAAGTTTTGTAAAGATATGATATTTTGATATATTGAACGATTTGACAGGAAGTTTTGGAAAGATATGATGTTTTTGAAATGGTTTGACATTTATTTAATCTTTATTTTGATAAAGATTTGGATTTGAAATTATATTCTATTTTGAAGTATAAATATTATTTTAAAAGTTATAACCGCGGGTTATAATAACGATTGGTTGGCAAAGAGACCGGGATGGGATATCCGGCATACCCTCTGTCGATATCGAAAACCACTTTGACAACCGTGTACACGGTGGAGATTCCAGAATGAAGTATGATGGTGGCGACGTTCTTGAGGTATATTATGTGGACCCGACTCCCATGAGTTGGCTTAAGGTGGCTAAAACAGGAGCGATCTTGGGCCAAAAGGAGTAGCTCCTCTGGTCGGACACATTCCTTTGATACTATACTCTTACTTGTGATTGATTAGATGGCCATCCTACGATTTTGATATGGGAGTGTGTTCCGAGGTGGGCGTATGTGGCTGCTGCGTTACCACCAGCCCGTGTGCGTAATTGGTATATCTACCCTGGCATTGCCTTGTGTGCCATATCACCTACCATACTGAGCATTTACTACGAGTTTGTTTTTCTCCCGTAGCCCATGGAGTATTTAGGGCAGTCTCCCGATCTAGAGATATGCTGATGCTGGATGGACTACTGGGACTATTATGTGTGAAGGGTGATATGGGTAGCCCGGAACGCTATTTAAAAGTAATTTTATTTTACTGTATTCATTATTATAATAGCGCAATATTACTATAGTAAATAGTTTAACGGATCCTTAGAGGATGGGCGGTCCCAGACATCCTTTAAGTTACTTGTACCTTATTATAGTTCACTTGAGTTGGTTTACATTATATAAGTATATATTGCCTGACTCGAGTGTTAGTATTTTTATTTACACTCGGGTCAGCCTGAGTTATTCACAGATTTGGATTACACTTTCTAGAGATTGGAATCGCTAGAGATTATCTGCTTATCTAGTTTTATCTATTCCAGTTCTGTTGTTCTATTCAGCTTGTACTTGGTTATCATCTTGAGACTTCTGTTGTACTTTATTTATTCTGTTGTATTTTATTTAACTCTGATATATTTACATAGTAGCTTCATGAACTACTATCTCTTTTACTTCCGCTGCATTTCTTACTCTGTGTTCTGTGATAATTATTTACCGTATGTTTTGAGATTTGCTGAATTTTATTTACAACGCGGTATTTTGAGCAATTGAAGTCTGACATGTGCGGATGCGAATGGTTTAAAATATCGGGTTGTTACAACATGCAAAATAAATAAGTGTGTATTGTGGTGTGAGATATTGCAAAAATTTATCGCTTACTTAGTTTCGATAAAATCTAATTTTACATTGGTAAGCATTACATGATAGTGATGATTATTTTCACTAATTCTCTTCGTCAAAACTATATCACTTTGGACTTATGGAATTTGGTGATGGTCAAAATTCCAATATCGTCTATAGTTAACTCTATAATCAGAGCACAAAGTCCTTGGTTTAATAATAACGATTATTATTAACCAAACTGCTCTGGTCAGAGACTTTGACTTTGAGTTGTCTTTGATTGACCGTGATACCAACCTCATATAACCATGGAGACTATTCCTCTCTTGAATAGTGTTCCACTTTCAATGCTTCCACTTAACCCAACTTTAGTTGTTCGATGGAGGACGTGCCACGATTTAACTATAATCAAACCGAAGCTTCCACATTGAAGATCAATAGTATTATCAAGTCAAGAGAATCATGTAATTTTATCACATTAATATTTTCTATTTAGTTATATTAACTAACAGAAACTATCGAGTGAGTCATTCCATAGTTGTCCAGTAACTAGTAGTATGTAACCCTTTGGTGCCCACAACAGTCATGATGAATACAATGCCCAACGTTTGTAGAGAATTACGTACTCCAGTATCTGTGAATGCTTTGATAACCAGCCTCGATACATTTTGATTAGGAATATTTAAAACGGTATGTTTAATTTCATTATGATAAATTACCCATAGTCACAACATTTTGTGACAACTATCATAAAATATACCATTTGTGGATTTTCTATGAAATATATTTTTAAATAAATAAATTAATTAATATAACACATTATATCAAGTATATAATAGAAAGAAAACACCTTTCATTCGAAACAAGATTGGCTACCGAGTTAGATATATGTAACAAATTATATAATTGCCCCTTGGGCATACCTATAACTCTATCAATCTCCCATTTACACCTAGGCCAATTATGGAATCTCAGTCCCATCCTTTTCATCAGTTGATGAGAATTGATCAAGTTAGACCCTTTTTGAATGGATCTGCTATGTTGCTTAATTGTCCGCTCCGTCAATCGACTCTCTCTAATGCTGATAAACTACCTTTATCATATGGAACTATTCAAAGTATATTTCTCGACTTCTAGTGAGCTCTTATTATTACATTATTATCATATAACAATGTTTAGTATTCTTAATACATGGAATCATCCCTAGCTCAATAATAAATTTATACATGTATATATATATACATTGATTTTATTGTGGCGCTATTCAAGGCAATGTAGCTAGCCTTTCTATTGAATCAGTCGCAATGTTCCGTTCGGAACATTTCCAACTCCAAGCTTGTTAATTAAGGTTTGAACATAAATTTAACATTAGCATATTATACTCGATAGCTCTTATGAAGTTTGAGTCTAATCAGTTGAGTGGTTTTTTTTGTAAATAAATCTCTAGTATTTCTTAAATACTCAAGAATACTCTAAAATACCATTTAGCGATCATAATTGGATTTGATATTTGCTTCAGGCATCAAATACATGAGCAAAATACAATACAGTACAAAATGTATGACAATTTCTATTATCAATACATAAGGAATCCATCTTACATGTTCCATATTAAACATTTTATTATTGTGTTTTTGCATCTTATTTAGGACATTCCCAACATCCTTTATACTTATTATAAAAGATATATTTTACAAATCCACTATTGAGTATTAAACAAACAAACTATTACTGATTTTAGCATAAATACATCGTTAACAATCATTAATATGTATAATCTAGAAATATTTATGTAACTTTTAGTATTCTTTCTTATAGACACAACTTCCTTTACATTTTGATTGAAAATCAAACAAGTTGATATTTCTGTCAAAATCATATTCAATTCTAATGCTTATAGAATGACACTTTTGTATCATTTCTTGGATTAAATCGGAAAAACCTACAAACTAATACCACTTCCACTGACTTCGAGACACTTGGGTTATTATGTGCAAATTGTCTATTCTAAATCATTATTTATAATTTTCCATTTCAATACACATGTATGAAACACAAAGTCGCACTAAGCGATAATTTTATGAGTAAATCCAATTAACTTGAGCACTTTGAATAATGAAATTATTATGCTACTTTCAACAATTGAAATTTACGATGTTATACTTATCGACGTTGATCGTTATATTCCGACTATATTAGTCTTTCTCTTAAAGATGCATTTGTGGCCGATGGATCATATCCCTTTGGATACAACTACCAAAACCATATCTTGATAACGTACTTGGAATCCACTTCATATTTGCGCATCATACCATATCTTGTAGTCAATACTCTAAATGGTTTAATTAATAGCAGTGGACTATCTATCCTTTATATTGAAAAGAAACTCATAGTTTCTATTTATTAGAGATTCTAACTCATTATATTCATTCAGATTTAGTTAATTTCATTTCATCCCTCGTAACTAGTCTTATCCTTGGATCATAATTAGACATTGTAAAATAAATTTCTTCACTATAAAGTTGGTATTTCTTAAAACAACAATTATTTCTCAGTGTAATGGAATATATATTCATAACACTTTATGAATTGACTTATATATAAAACTGATTTGGTTTTAGTTTACAATAATTACATTCAAAACATAAGTCGGTCATCCAATGGCAGTCATTTCCAAACTCCTTTTGTGGTGATTCGTACATGGTCCCTCATGACCAATTACTTTGTGCAGTCTTTCGACTCACATAATCTACACTCCTTGGCCTAATACGTTGATCTCATAAACCCTTATAGTGTATGATTTTGTAAACTTTTATTTAGATGAAAATAATTTTAACCTTGTTGTGACGACCCGAATTTCTGAGCACAGAAAGACGTATCATCTTAAAGAAAGAAAGGGGTGAGAAAATAGAAAAGATAGAGAAGAAAGAACAACAACATCAGAATCTCACAGCGGAACGAATAAATTATATTAATCACATAAGAGAATACATAATATACAACATCATTAGAGTTACACAGATAATACAACACATACTAGACAGTTATAAACACTTGTCTAGCTAATACAACTCGGTACAACTCAAACAAATAACTCAAAGATACCAACACAGCGGAACTATATATATATATTTACAACGCTGAAGCTTCCTGCTCCATTGCTCCTCTAGAATTCGTCAAAGTAAACCTGAATCCCTTGGCTACTCATAAAAATTTGAGTACCCGAGAGTTTAGGAAAAACAGAAATATACTCCGGGTCAGACATGGGTCTGGTGTGAGTAACAGGTTAAAGTTGCTTAATTTTGAAAATCCTTTGAAACAAAAGGTATTACGTAAGACTCCCCACACATAAACGTGGGTAAGTTTTTACCTTACGCTAACCAAAACATTTGATAGGAAATTCAGTGATATTATAATAGGTCTAGGGTTTTCAAGTAAATAGAAAATAGCCGAAATTGTTACATTCATTAAATTCCAGCTACTAGCCACAAAAGTAGGTAATACAATCAAAACCGTTGGCACTTATTGGATTTTGGATTCCATACAATGGCAGGGCTACTGGGGTACCGCCCGTCACAATACGTGGCCTAGATCAACGTACCGAGGATCACTCTCGACCCTCTACAACACAAGGCCGGAACCATTCCTTACTGAACAGTCCCGAACAAGATAACCCCGGCAGTTGTTGCAATCAATCGCCCACACAGCCGAAAATAAAGGGACATCTAGACAGGGGTATATCTCATCCTGTTTGGGCATGACCCACCTAACCTTGCTGCATCTCCCTTGTTTTAGCCATTCCTGTTGATGAGGCTTGAGGCTGCGATTACCTGTAGAGAATACATATCTTAGAATGCTCATCGCCCACCTGACGATGTTCTGAAAGCATTCAATCCATACAAGTTCGTTCCGGGTTCGAACGAAACCGAAGGCATTATCTTGTTACACTCATTTTGGAATCACCCTCAGAGTTAACAACAATAACCCTTGCACTCTGAATCTTCATCTTCACTTCAGATTCACGACCTATCGTTAATTTGGATCGATGTGGTTTTCGGATGTCCAAATATGGAAACCCGATCACGGTCTCATCGAAATCCAAAACGTATCTTTTAAGGCCAAATTGTTTAAAGTTAAAACAATTCAATTCAATATTATCAATATACATACAGATAGATAGTTCACATCTCATAATAGATAATCACATTATCATCATAAACAGATAATTAATATTATCATCCAAACAGATACTTACTATTATCATACTTAAACCAAGCATCCATATCACATAGATATCACTCATCTCATATCTGAATTCACAATCATCAAATGAAATATCAATATCATTCATCCATAAGCAATGATTTATAATTATACCATTTATAATTAATTTAAAATGAATTAAATTAACTACTTCTATGTCTAATTAATTTAAAGTAAATTAAATTAATTACTTCATCTATAAATCCTGTTTATACAATCCTTAATTAATTATAATCAAATTAATTAATTATTCTCTAGATATTTATCTTGATTAAACAGCTTTGATTAATCGTCTTCTAATTACAATAACTATTGGTCTTTATTTAATTCCACAAATTAATTATTTTAAATCATTCATAGTAATTAACATATAATTACTTCGTTTATTAATTAAATATGAATAATTACATTTATCCTTAATTAATTACATTAATTAATCATCACATTATTAATTATTTCTTAATTAAACAATTCTTAATTACATCATTAATTATATTAATTAATGATCTCTAATTTAGATTTAAATTAAATCACTTTATTTAAATTAATTACATTAAGTGATAAATCTTTAATTAAACACGATTATTAATCACCCTTGATTAATAACAAAACAGTAATTAACTATCCTTAATTACTTACATTAGTAAATTAATTATTCCATAATTAATTATCTCCAGTAATTAATCCTTTGATTAATTACAAAAGTAATTACCCAAATTACTTCATTAACACATCATCTTTCACTAATTACATTCAATAATTAACATTAATTACTTCCCTAAGTAATTATGCTCCATTAAATACACTAAGTAATTGCACTTATCAAATCATCAAATGATTTTCTTAAATTAATTAAACTAAATTAATTAGCTTAAATTAATCATATCATCTAAATTTATTACAATAGGTTATTTTGTCTCTTAATTACTTTCATCAAGTAATTACATTTAACAATTTACAATAGATTATCTAAATTAATCTAATTAATTATCAAAATTAATCACATTAATTAATTAATAATCCTTAGTTAATTATCTTTATTAACTAATAACATTTCTTAATTTACTTCTTAATTAATGTCTAGTTATAAATTGATCTAAATTATTAATTTATAAATTAAATACATAAGTCATTTCTTAATTAACTTATTCATTAAATCATTTCAATATCTAAATTATTTCTAAGATAATTTATTTCTATATTAATGACTCCCTTAATATTAAAGTGTATTAGAACATTACATTTTAAATTTAAATTCAAATTCCATTTTGAATTTAAGATTTAAAATGATTATTGTTTAAACATTTACCAAATTTAAATTCAATTTATAATCTTTTAAAATAAATGTAAATAACATTTATTACTTACATATGAACTTATATGAGAAAAGCCTTTAAATTCAACAACTTAAATCTTTATTTAAATTTAAACTTCCAAAATACATTAATATTTTAACTTGCAAATTCAAGTTAAAACAATTTGTTTAACTTCCATTCAAAAATCCCTTTAAAAAGAACTATGTCAAAATCAATTCAAATATTTATTTGAAACAAATTACCTAAAAAAACTATTTGATTTAAACTTGTTTTATATATTTAGATTTAAAAACTGATTTAAATTTCAGATTTGAATTCAAAAAGAACTTGAATCCATTGGTTTAACTTTGATTTTAAAACTTTGGCTTTAACTTGCTTTTGAAAACTTTATTTTTAATTCTATGATTTAAAATCCAAATTCATTTTTAAAAACTTAGATTCAAAAGTTCATTTGAATCTATACTTTAAACTTCTAATTTTGAACAGAGTTTAAAAATCCTGTTTTTAAATCTTGAACAAAATTTAAACCTGAAACAATCAGGTTTACTAAAACCTAAAACCATTCACTGACTCGAGTGTACCCAGACTTGCTTCGAGTCTTCCCTCCCTCTGCTTCGAGTCACATACTCGAGTGACCCGAGTACTTCCCGAGTCAAAATACCCTGCACCCAACAAAATTCTTCAGCACTACAATGGGCACGGTGCACGTGCACCGTTTCTCCACCTAACTCCGACCATCTTTGACGACCTTCACAAGTCATCTATCACCACCTCTTCCAATTCCGATCACCAGGACTTCTACGCATCCTTGAAGATGAATTCGAGCATCAAACTCAACCTGGAACCACCCCTACAACCTGGAAACACCAGAGCATTTCAACCTCACAACCTGTCAACAGTTCGCCGCTACTCCTCCGACCATTAGGGGTCCTGAAACTCCGGCCTCGTCTTCCTCTACAACCCAACCACCATCTCCCAAAAACACGAAGCGCTCGATCAATCATAGTACCCTTGGTGGATCGAACAACCAAACCCGGTTAAACTATGGTTAAGAACAGAAAACTTCCACCATCATCAACACAATGATCTAAACACCAAACTAAAAATTTTCCCCCACTCATCGATCATTCATCTACCTCCAAAACAATTCACGACCTCCCAGATTTCAGAGATCATCAGAAATCTCAAAAATTCTAATTTCTGGTTAAACCAGAAATACACACAAACCCCTTCATTAAAAACTTCCATTTTAGTATTAAAAATCAAATTTTGGTATTAGTATTTGATTCATAAACCTGGATTTATAAACCATGACAAATTATTTTTGACTAAATTTAAGTTTACACCGATATTGATTTATTTCCAGAGGCCATACTCATTATTTTAACTTAAATACATTTTTAAACTAAAATCTATGCTATAACAAACATGTTTGGTTTAAGCCTTAAGTACTAATAAAGACTTGATCAAAAGAGATCAATTCAAGATTAATTTAGAACCTGGAAACTGAAATTAGATAGAACATCCAAACATATAGCAAATGCACACAACCAAATATTCACATATATATACACACAGAAGAATACATGTGTACAAAGCAATCTTATTCCAGATTTTAACCATGCAACCAAATACGTATACTTAAGTTTAAAAATAATGTTACTCATAGATTTGGGAATGAAGACAGAGCACAACTGTTTGCAAACAGCTTTGAACCTTAAATCCTCTTTTTTTTATTTGCTGAAGTTGTAAAATGTTTTCAGTTTGTAAAAATGAAAATGTTTGCTACTTGTATATTTTCAGGTTTGCTATGACTTGAACGAACTAAAAATAAGGGGATGATATATAGAAAAGAAAAGTTAGTGTGGGGAAGGTGTTTACTAGGTTAGCAAATGCAGGTACAATTATTTATTTTTGCTTGTATCAGGCAAGATTATATTTTGGGGGCTGAGTTTTACTTTTATACAATTTGAATTGACAATTGTTGCTAACATTTAATATTTAAGTACTTTGTGTCTCCTATTACTCATTTTTATATATAGATTCTTTTTTTACTTTGCTTTCCATTTATTTTTTGGCCTGAATCTTTATTTACAAGCTACCTACATTTTTTATTTTTACTTTACTTTGTTTTATACTACCCTTTGCATTTTAAAACTTTACAGGCAACAAATTTCCTCTTTTTTTATTCTTGCATTCAAAACCTTTACAGGTTACATACAAATACATTTTTACTTACCTGGCAGCTTATACTTTATGTACATATTATTCTTTTGTTTTATTTATGTAATAAATTTTAGATTAAGTATTTATCATAGTTTCTTGTGTTTATTATCTCACCTTTACTTGCCTGCATACCATACAGCCTACAAACATATCTTACTTTACTTTGCTTTTGCTTGCTCTACATAACTACCTACAGGCCATACTCTTTTATTTTTTTTACACAAACCTAGTTTGCTTTCATACTTGATGTTCATAGATATAAAGTTGTTTATCACTTGTAATGGTTTGTTACTTAACACATGTTATAAAGCTCCAATATGATAATACTTGTTCCTTAAGCATTATCTATTTATTTTGAAACTTAAACTTTCCAATATTACACTATTAATATTGTTTGAAAAAAACTCATTATTAAATTAAAATAATTTATAAATGAAATTATCACTATATACATAAATTACTTATTTTATGGACTATATTTAAAACAAGAACAAAACAACCTTTATTAAATTTAAATTTAAGTTAAAATCATTTAAACAAATTTTAACTTTGTCTTGAGTATATTTAAACCATATTTTTATCAAGCTATACTAAAAAGAAAATAAAAAAATCTTTTTGTTAATAAATTTTAAATTTAAACTTAAGCTAGAATAAGTTCTAACTATTAAACATTTATCTTAAGTATTTAAAACCATATAGTTCTTTATTTAATAGCTTAATACTAAATAAAATCAAATTTCCAAATTATCAGAAATAATTAAATTAGAAAACATGTCTTTATTTATTAAATTTAAAACAAAGCTTATCTATTTATAATATATACAAATATATATATATATATATTCTACAAATAGAAAACAATTTATTAGCTTTCAAAAGATAAATTATCAGTTAAATATTTATTTAAAGAAGATTATTAAACCAATTCAAATTATTAACAAATATTACCAAATCAATTTAATTTTAACACAGATTATTAAATTTATATTGCCAAAATTTCCGGGATATCACACTTGTGGACCACTCTTAAGTATACGACCCTTTAGAAAGAATTTAACTCAACTTCACTCACCATTAATCATACTTTGTTCAACAAAGTTCAATTAGTTCTGACCGATACATCATTATGTATCATAGGGAGGAGTGACTTTTGAGATCGAATCTTTATTCATTTTTAGGTACGTCAGAAATCTTTTCAATATACTTACATATTCGATAAAATCGAATCAATTTTATTTTCTATTGCACATTATTTTATTTTATTCCGTTTTATACTTTATGAGCTTATAATAGACATACTACATGTGTATCAAATATACATGTCATTGTCGATAATAACTCATCGGTTAATATTGCAAAGTATGTGGAACCGTTATGGTATTAATAGACTTTCGATTGTATACAATTATATATATATATATGTGTGTGTGTGTGTGTGTGTGTGTGTGTGTACGTTATCAAGGAGTTCATCAACTCTTACAATGCTCTCACTCAATGGGTGCTTTTCCTTTATTGTTTGAAATATAATTCACTAGTACCATATGGTTCATAATTTTATAATCAAAGAATTATTTCTCCAAATTTTGACTTAGTCAATAATTCAAAAATAATTGGAAATAAATTTTAATGCTTCTATATTTTACAACGCTTCACAAATACCACTATTGTAGTGTTATTTATACCAAACACTGTTATTATTCATATTGAAATAAAACTATGTCTATTTTTCCATCAATGCTGAAAAATAATTATTGTTTCATAAATAATGTTTAGCACATTTTACGAAAACAATTTTTGTAACTTGATGCAACTAGTAAGTGTTATATAGCGTGCTCCTACTATTTCTACCAATACTATAATACGTATGTAAATCGAAACTTCATTCAACCATTTAATATACACTATTTATTTCATTTACTGCAATTGGTTTACAACTGCGAATTTTCAGATCAAATATCTTAAATTTAAAGAAATAAATCTCATAGAAAGTAATTTTTTATTTGAAAATACATTTTGGAATAAGAATCGAATTTATTATTCCAATGTTATGTATCAACTATTATTTTACAATTTTCGTTTTCAATGTCTCTTTATGAAGCTGAAGTAACAATTCACTCTCTCCATCCTAATTGTGCCTTAGGTTACATCCACTCTCATATATTCAATTTCCTTCTAAATGATCAAGCTATTTAAAGGAAACCCTTAATACGATATCATAATGAACACTTTACAAACATGCATTTGATAATCCTTAACTTTTAAGGATATTAAATAAGTTGCACTTTATATAAACTGTTCAAACTGACATTTCAGTGACCGAATTCTTATACCTATCTTGTAGACTTTGGTCCAGTATTACATTTAACACAACAAGATCATTATCGTAGTCATCAATCATATTGAACATATGATCTCGTACTACAATTTACTTGCTCATTTCAATGAACTAATTTCATCGAGGTTTCGTAAGTTATGAATTATGACCATTCACTATATAACTTTTATATGTTATCAAATATGGATCAAATATCCATATTCTTATATTGTTTTTAGAGTTTGAAATTCACTGAAAACAATGCACAATCTCGGGTAAGTAAACTCATAAGTGACCAAGTTACGAACCTATTTAATGGTTGTTTACTTAGGCATTTGCATGGGTCAACATGCAAAGATTTATTGGTAAGTATATTTATATTCTTATCTGTCAATGTTAATTCGGTTCATTTATATATTTTAATTGATAAATATTTTATCAATTATATTAAGTGCATAAATTTATCAACGTAAATTACTATTACTCTATATAGTAGATGTTCTCATAATATTAGAAACGTTAAATGTTACAATTCCATTTTTCTAATAAGGCTCCCACTAGTCTTTTATGTTTCTCCAAACCATAAAATGAAACATATAAGTCTTTCGACTTCACTGCTGGGTGTTAGGACTCGTCCATCTTGGGATTCTAACTTTGAATTTGCTCAACAAGTCATAGCCCTACATATGATGGATAATCCTCATCGGTTGTATCACATACAACTCTTAACTCATGGTTCCTTGTCCTAATCTCATTTCAACCTTGAGTTTCTCAACAAATTGAAAGAGATTATTCACTCGCACCTACCAATCCACAACGGCCCTAGTATATGTACCTTGAGTTTTCTCAACAAATACATATAGTTACCATATCTCGTCTAGTCAATATATTAATCATACTACACATAACATCTTTAGGTTGAGTTTGCTCAACAACCATAGAGCGTGCAAGTAATTTATTAAGTGTAAATGGTAGATGACAAACTTATACTAAAGATTCATAATCTTAGTGTATCATATCGAATGATATCGACTTTTAGAATAATGTATTTCTTATGAAATACACCTGTGACTTAAGTGTCAAACGCATCAAAAATCACGGTATATGTACATATGTATTTATTCCTCAAGTCTAGTCGGGCTTCTTTAATGTTCCACCTTTAATTTATAAATTTTTATTATATAATTTTTATTATTATATAACATTTATACCTTATTTAATTTGCATAATATTTTACGTATAACATCGTGTTAAAAAAATCTTATTTAATTAATTGACACTTTAGTTAATTATTATAGTATTCAATTATAATATATTATCACCTTTATAGCAACACACATATATCTTTTATATATGTATTTAAAATTATTAACTAACTTTAATTAATTAATTACGTAATTAATCAACTATGACTAGATTTCATTAATACAGAATTTTTTTATACACACATATATACTTAAATTATCTTAAACAACTTAAGACAACATATATCATTGTGTATTATTCATGTGTATATATTTAATTAATTAGATTACTTAATTAATTCACTTATTTTATTAACCTTATTAATAAATGATATTTTTAAAATTAATTTTATATCGTTTTCAAATATTTAAGAAAATTATATTATAACTTTTATAATATGTGTTTTATTTTCAATTTATCTTTTAAATTTAAAATATTTATTTATTTTCAAAGCAATTTGAAAATCTATATTATAACATGTATAATAATTTTTATTTTAAATTTAAGTTTTAAATTTAAAAACTTTATTTTTTTCTTTGAATTTTTTTGAAATTAGCCCAAGGCCCAATTTAAATGGGCCTTTTCTATTAGGGACAACCTTTGGATCACATAACTCTTCTGGCCAGATCAATAGCTAGGTAGGACTAGGTACTTGATTACCAAATAATCCAGCCTAGACACTACCTTTCTTAAACACCTTACTAACTTGGTTGTAAGCATAATTAGTTAGCCATAATTTGACTAATTTAGACCGCATATGCTATTTGGCTCCAATACCATTGTCGGGACTAGGCCAACCCGGAGCGGAAGAAATGTGGGAATTTAAAAAAAATTCCATTTTGGATCTTTATTCGGCCTATGAAGTCTAATTCATTTTGAACTTTTCTAAATTTCTTTTAAGTAAAATCATTATTTTATTTTATAAATAAAGTTTTCCTTTATATATATTACGTGTTATGTTTGAATATGTGCACCATATACATATATGTGTGTATGTGCATGTGCAACATAATAAATATACATGATTTAACATGTCCATGTATATGTGTTGGGATTTACGCTACAACGTACATGTTAGCCCCTTTAGATTCTATATGTGTCTAAATGAATATACACACACACACACACACACACACACACACACACACACACACACACACGTCTAACGCATGCATCAATGTTATATATATATTTGTATAATATTATACATATGCAAAATATAAAAATACACACACATATATATGTCGAAATAATAATTGTAATAATTTACTTAAAAAATTTAATATGTATTTTTATAAATATTCTTTTATATTATATAACAAAATAATTTAATAATCAATATAAAATAAATTTTAAAAAATTCAATTTTTATTATTAGAATTATCGCTGAAACTTGAGAATAACAATTTATTTTATTTAATTATAAACATTTGTAAACGTAAAAACATATGTGCACACACACACACATATAAATGATAAAAAATTAATTAATACATACAAATTTTAAGCTCATGGCAAAAAAAATTAATTTTTTCGGATTTGTAAAATTATTTTTTACTAAACAATTATAAAATAATTTAAAAACTGATTTAAATTGATTATTGAAAAAATCGCTTTTGAAATCTCAAAATTATGTAATATTATCATGTAAAATTTTATAATTAATTTTGAATTATATAATATATATATTGTGATGCCCCACCTCTATACTTACGCTAGCCAAGGATACTACTAGGTAATGCCGTCGACTAGCATGAAGAATAAGGCTGTTGAGGAGCGACCATCCATGTAATTGCTTTGTGTGAGTACCGATATGCCAGATAAAGGGGCACAAGAAATCCGACATACGAAGTACAAACTCAAAGCTACTACACAGTGGCTAAGTGATCTTTGGAAGAAAATATAAAATAATCATAACACAAACTAGTCACAGATATTCATATCACTAAGGCGGAAACAGATATGAATATATCACATAAAAGTGTACATCAAAGTAGTGGTCATACAAGATCCACTACATCACAAAAGAATGGGTACAAGTGCTACACAAAAGAATATGTATGCATCAAGGAGTCTCTATCTCAAAAGTATAAAAGCAAAAACTACTAAACTAAGTAGTTAGCCAAAAGTCAGAAGCTAGTCCCTGCTAAGAAGTCAAGTGGAAGCACCTGTAACACCTCGGTCTAACCTGAGTATTATTTAAGAAAAAAATAATAAATGATTCAGTCTAGCTATAAATACCATATAAAATGAGATAGGATACGAGATATGCCAAAAACATATGATAACACTAATGTCATACTGTGACAAGTATACATTAGATAACAACAAAAATCATACAATATCTGGAATATACTCAAACACCAAAAAGAATGTCATATTCTTTAACATATTCACCATAGCACAAATATTGATAAAACTTATCAATGTAAATAACAAAAGTTGGCGAAACGCAAATTCTAGAAATCATCAATTAGAAATCCAAAAATCACAAAGGGTGGAGGCCCATCACAAACGGAAGCATGGAAACTCACCAACACGTACATCACAAACGGAACGCTATTCCATGGTCGCTAACCATCAATTTTGAGCCGAGGCTCCACAAACGGCCCGAAGATCATGGGTCGCTACCCCACCAATTTTGAGTCGAAACTCCACAAATGGGGTTTAGCCCCCCACACAAACAAAGAGACATCGCACATTGCTAGTCTAAATCACAAAATGATCATCATCGATCAACAAGAAGTGTCGATTACACTAAGCTAGTAAATAAATGAGTTTAGCTTCGTGTCCCATAACCACTGGCTTAACTTAAATATTTAAGAACAAATTGTAGATAACCACTCGAATATTGTCACAAAAGTTTCAATTGAGCGAGTCTAAGAATTAATCGACAAAGTAAACGCAAGCGTTTCATACCACTTTTTTTGCTAAGTCGTTTATTTTGGATTTCTCGAATGAATGAGGAAAAGGTTTATATATACTAATAGATTGGAAAATGATTTTATAAACGAGCTTTGTATAAAAATATAGTTGAAATCATCTTTGTGAAGAGTTTGAATATTTACTACTAGTATAGAAACCTTAGTATTTCTATGTGACAAATCATAGAAATGATTGTAGAAACAATCAATCGCCAAAAATTCACATTCGAAGACATGAACCAAATCCATAGAAATCGATACCAAATCCATCAAAATGGATATTCCCAAAACTCTCGAAGAAGAAACTATCAAAGTTAACAAAAGTGATAACAACTAATCGGATCCACGAGAATCGATTTAAAATTGGAAGTCCACTCAAAAATAGCAAATTGGCTGAGTTAAGCAGATTCAGTCGACTGAACCCTGTAGTGAGTCGACTGATTCTATGCCTGGAAACTTTCAGTTTCCAGGTTCAGTCGACTGATCCCAAAGGTCAGTCGATTGAATCTATGCTTAGAAACTTTCTGTTTCTAGGTTCAGTCGACTGATCCCAAAGGTCAGTCGACTGAATCTATGCCTAGAAACTTTCTGTTTCCAGGTTTAGTCGACTGAACTCCGTAGTCAGTCGACTGACACAGGGACAGGAATTTTTTGAACATACAGTTCAGTCGACTGAACTGCAATTTGCAGTCTCAGCCTAGCACTAAGAAGGGCAAAATCCTACCGAAAATGATCGAGCGAGCAACGAAGACTAGGGATCCATGCCAAGCGACAACCTAGCCTTATAGGCTCTTCGATACACCCCAAAAACATGTTCAAACATCAAAGATAGGGTTTTTGAAGATTTTGACTTCAAAACACCATAATTGGAATATTCATCAAACCAATTCAAATCAAAAGCAAATGAACATGAATAGATGTTAGGAATTCACACCTAACAACAATGAAAGCTATAGATATAGTTGTGAGTTCAAGAACTCACCTTTTAAACCCAAAAACAATGAAGGAGAAGCTTTTAAAACAAGGCAAAATCAATTCCTCTTCACTACACCTCTAGAATCTTCAATCTATTATCAAAGGTGAAGTTAGGTTGTAGGACTTTCTGAAATTTGAAGAGGGATTGAGATGGAGAAGATTAAGAGGATGCTTACCTAAGCTTCTCTTTGATTTTATAACTTCAGGTTGAATTTTCTAAGAGAATTAGAGCTTAGGAATTTCTAATCTATTTTCTTTTCCCCCATTTTTCTAGGGCTTGAAGTGTTAGGAAATAATGTAAACGAATGAAGATGAGTGGAGTGGAGTTGGGTTATTTGTTAGGTTAGTGGGCTGAAACCCAAACCTAAAGCCCTAAATGGAAACATCTAATCAACTCCAAACATATCGATGTTTATACTCAAAAAGGTCGCAAACACCGTTTTAAACTCAGTGGAAGTGGTCTCGAGTCCTAATTCGACTATTTGCAAGAAGTAGAATTTTGGACTGTAATCCGACCAATGATTCTATATTTAAACAAAATATTTAAATATATAATCGTAAAATATGCGGGTTGTTACATATATACACACACATAATCGATTTCTAGCTAAATAAATAGCTACATTAATAATTAAATATAAAATAAATAAATACATATATTAAAATTAACCATTCTTTGCTACTGAATTATTATTATTATTATTATTATTATTATGCAAAAAAAATTAATATAAATTTTAAACTGTTGATTATATGATTTTAATCTTTAAGATATAATTTATTAATTAATAAATCATATTATTTAATTAAAAAATATGTTTTTTAGGTTATGAGTTTAATACTAGTATGTATACAAAATGAATTTTTTAATTAAAATATATGTACATGTACTAATATGCTTAATCATCTAATATGTTATAGAACATCGATACATTAGATTCACAATATACCTAAGCAACCTACGATATAATGAAATAATTGATAATAATATTTAATAAATCAATAAATAAGTTGTGTACCTTTCACCAAAGCCTAGGGTTCATATGTTGAGACATTGCAGTAAACTCCTTAATCTTATCACAATCCAGAAGATGCTAGCTTCGAATTGCTATCTACCGACTATCGAATAGCTGATTTTATTTTTATTTATGCTTGAAAATTTTAGAGAAGGAGGGATCTAATTTTCGACCGGCAAGGAGATCATTGGAGGCTCCAAAAATCACTTTAGAATGAAGGTTATGATCCTTGTATAAAAGAGAGACTAGAGAGAGAAAGTAGGATCAAGATCCTTAAGTTTCTCTTACTCATTCTCTACCTTTGAACACATCAAAACCACACCTCAGTGCCATCATATGCCTGCCCATACCATGATCAAATTATGGACAAAAATGTCATGCCCAACAAGGGCTTTTAACCCACTTCACGGCCGAACAATATTTATTGAATTTAAATCCAATCTATATCATATACAGATTAATATTTTTACAACTATTAGAAACATTTTTATTAATATTTTTCAACATGTCAAATAAAATTTTTATAACTAGTATTTCATAAATATTAATTTGATTTATAGCAATTATAAATTAATTAAATTATATGGTTAAAGGATTATTCAACGTTTCGGTTATATGACTTGTAGATTTGATCAGTGATTAATATTGAGCGATTCGGATATTAACGTTCACACGTCACTTAGCAGATGGTGTACATTTTGGCCTAATTTATTTCTTACTTGGTTTCGATAAAATCTGATTTTACTTTGTTAAGCATTACCCGATAGTGACAATTATTTATACCAATTCTTTTCGTTAAAATTATATCACTATAGACATATGGAATTTGGTAATGTTCAAAACTCAATTATCATCTATATTCAACTCTGTATTCCAAACATGAAGTCCTTGGTTAAATAACGACGATTATTATTAAACGAACTACTTTTGCTAGAGATTTTGACTTTGAGTTGACTTCAGTTGACCATGATACTAAACTCATGTAACCGAGGAAATGAATCCACTATTGAATAGTAGTTCACATTCAATGTTACCATATGACCCAAAATTTTTGCTAGAGCTCCATATTGAGGAAAAATATTCTCTAGTCAAGAGAACTGTATAATTTTGTCACATTGATATTTTCCGTTTGACCTTAATAATATTAGCCAACAAGAACTATCAAGCGAGCCATTCCATAGTTATCCAATAACTATCAATACTTAACCCCTTAGTGCCTCCAGCGGTCATGAGTAATGCATTGCCAACATTTGGAGAGCATTACTTACTTTATTCTCAAAAGATGCATGGGTATCCAATGTAAACAACGCACCTCTATACCATACTACCCAAAAGTATCACTAAGAAACACCCTTATATAGTACAGAGAATTGAGACTGTAAGGGATACATATGTAAATAATCCCTTGGACTAATACCATTATAAATCTCAAATCAGAATATACTTACAATAATTGTACTCACTCTCAGTACAAATCAATAAACACATGTGATACCAAGATAGAACAATGAACAATATATGGTAAATAACAAGAGCATAGAGTCAGAATTGCAGTGATAATATGTAAAATATAACATATAAGACAGTGTGGATAAAAAATATCTCAAATGTCAACTATCTCAATATAATACAATGTGTATAAAATATATACATCATGATGACGTGTATACAATTGTAACAGCCCGCAAACCCGTACCTCCTTTGAGTCGACAATATTCTCCATCAATTCAACTCAAATTGGATGGAAATACGAACCATTAGGGTTGAAGAAGAAAGAGGTAGAAGAAAAAATAGAAAACAACATCAGAATCTCACAATCGCAGTGGAATAACATATAATAGATAACAACAAATTTTTATATAAAAGAAACTGCAACTTTTTAATACTTACAATCATCAGAGTACACAATCGACCACTAGCACAATACCAGACAGTTATAATAACTTGTTCTCACAAAGGCTGACTATACAACATACCATACACAATAGAATATAAATCAAGTACGTGTGATACGTCTCGCCATCCAGCTCGTCTTCTGAGCTCCACAGCATCCTATCCTGTATCTGTAATACTCGGTATGACTCAAGCATTATAATAAAATAACACCCGAGTCAATCTGGAAAACGAGCGTGAGAAATCAAACTCAATTGAATTATTAAAGTTTTCAAAACCCTTTGAATCAAAGGTATCTCGTAAGACCACGCCACAAATAAACATGTCGGGTTTTTACCTTACGATAACCAAAACATTTCTTATCAAAATCCTTTGATATTATAGAAGTGTCTAAGTACAAATACTTATTCAAATAGCCCAAATTGTTACATTCATTAACTTCCAGCATACTAGACAATACAACCAAAACCATAAAGGGCACGTAGGGAGAATGGATTTCCAACTAATGACTAGGCACTGGGGAACCAACTATCATGGTACCTGGTCTAGATCAGCATATCGAGGACCACTCTCGATCCTCTACAACACAAGACTAGAGATACGCCTTACTGGATAGTTCGAATAAGATCACCCCGCGGTTGGAATCAGCAACCGTCCACACAACCGAATAAAATGGACATCTAGACAGGGGAAATCTTATCCTAATTGGGTGCTACCCACTTAGCCTTGCTGCATATCCCCTGATTTACAGTCACTCCTGGTTGATGAGGCTCAAGGCTCGAGGCTAAGCGTTACCTTTTTAGAAATATTCACTTAGACTGCTCATTGTCCTCTAGTGACAATGTACTGATTGCATTCATCCATACAAGTCCGTTCTTGGTCCAACGGAACTGAAGTCACTACTCCTACTACATCCATTTTGGGATCAACCTTAGGATTAGTAGCAGTTAGCCCTTGCACTTCACTGCTCCATCTTTGACACCAAGCTCTTGTCTTCCTTTCGAAAACATACTAGTTGGATTGAAGCGGTTTTCGGATCACAAATCTGATCCCGTCTCTTCGAAACAACGTTCGCTATTTCCCGTTAAACTCAACCCTGGTTCTTTAGGAAATATACAGACGAAAATAAGATCGGAGATCACCTCCTAACTGTTAGTGGACAGATTTCCTAATAAACATCCTAGAAGAACGAACGAGTTTATACGTACAGTATAGCACCTCAGATGGTAACTGTACCATATAATACTCATACCTCTTCTAGATATTCCCAAAGTTAAATTTTGGGTCCAGATTTTTGATAGTCGGTTATTAAACTATCAAATAAACAATCAATTCAACCAAATATTTTATTTCCATTGTAAAACCCCAAGTCTTTTAAAATTTAGATTTTAAAATAAATTAAATCACTTTATCCAAAATATACACTTAACATATTTAAAATAAAGCTACTTAAATTCTTTACTCAAAATAATACTTATAAAATTCTATAATAATTCTCCAAGTAAAACTTTAGCCAAAAACTTCTTCTAAACATAAAACTATTGTAACAACCTGATATTTTCAGCCATTCGCATCCATACATGTCGGACTTGAATTGCTCAAAATACCGCATTGTAAATTAATTTGGAGCAAATGAAAAACAATCACAGAACCACAGACACAGATATATCAGAATAACACGCAGCAGAAATTAAAATACCATAGTAGTTCATAAAGCTACTATAACAAAATCTCAAAACCAATACATAATATCAGTTTGAAAAAAAAACATATACAACGGAAATCTCAAATACATAGAAGTTTATAAATGCCAGAACTGAAATAGAACAACTGAAACTGAAAGGGAATAGATAATTAGACAAGCAGAATCTCCAGCGATTCCTAGCTCCAGAAAAGAAATCCAAAGCTAAGCTGTAAATACTCAGGCTGACCTGAGCATAAAGTAAAACACAAAACACTCGAGTCAGGATATACATATTTATATAATGTAAACCAACTCAAGTGAACTGTAGTAGTAATGCACAATAACTTAAAGGATGCTTGGGATCCCCTATCCTCTAAGGATCAATTAAACCATTAATTAAATACATCCAAAGTCACAAGGCATACAGAGAAGAGTACCCATGGTTAAAATTTCCAAAATGGTATTTTATACTTAAAAAAATCAAATATCGTTTCAAAATTCAATATAATTTCAAATTCATTTCAAAATATCATAACCTTCCAAAACCTCATTCATATTTATTTAATTTAAACACCATTTTAATCACATTTCAAAAATGGTTTATATATCAAATCAAAAATACCCATTTAAACCATATAAACATGAAGTTATCATATATTAAATTCCCAAAATTTAGCGTTTCAAAATTCATTTAGTTTCTTAAATTTAATAAGACGGTGAAATTCAACTTCCGCAGCATTTAGAAAATGCTACGGAAAGTTACCTTTGAAAACAATTCAATTTAACAAAGATAGCATTTACAGAAATGCTGTAATAGTTCAGGTTTCAAATAAGAGCTTTAGTTCAATTTTGCAAGTACAGCACTTACAAAGTGTTGTAATAGCCCTTGGTTCATTTTTTTGCCCTTTAGTTCATTTGAATCAACTACAACTCTTAGAAATGCTGTAATATCCTTAACTTCAGAAATGATAGCATTTCTGAAATGTTGTTAAATTACATTTCAAATTTCAGTACAATTCCATAAACCATTAAACTTTAATTTAAACCATTTTTAACTTATAAAATCATAATTTTCTCACTTTAAAACAATCATTTGAATACCCATTAATTTATGATTTTATAAAGTGAAATTTTCGTACAAAAAATCAATTATTTTTTTTAATAATTCACTTATAAAAATTAACGTACAATTTTATAACATTTCATTGACTTTACATTTTAATTAAGTTTACCATTTCATAAATTAAATTTAAATTCTATTTTATTTCTTAACTTAACTTTTATTTAAAACACATTTCACAATTTCCACGTTAAGTTATATTTCAAATTTCAAATTTCAATTATAAATATTTATTTATTTAACTATTTTTAATTTATAGAAAACTCAATAACACTTTATAAAATCATTTTAAATTTAAATTTAAATCAAATTATCATATTTTCTTCCTTAACTTAAACTTCATTTATAAACAAAATCATAAATTCCAAAATTAACTTATATTTCAAATTCTACTCTACCATTGAATTATTTCACTTATTTAATCCGTAGAAAATCACTAATATTTTATAAAATCATTTTTAATTAAATTTAAATCAAAATATCATAATATTTACATTTTTAAAAATATTTTAAAATTTTTAGAAAAATATATATTAACCACGGTCTGTATATAAAATTTTCTAACCTAATTCTAATGATACAGATAATATATCATTTCAATCCGTAATTTACAAAGAAAATCCGGGTTCTATCATTTCAAACCCACAATCCCAAGTTAAATGAAATAAATTAAAATCGTTCAGGCCTATCATTTCAGCCCATAACGAATTTTCCCTATTCTAAAGTCCGTACGGGTATGTATCATCTCAACCCATAGTGATTCTAATCTACAGGGAACTTGCAAAGTGATAAACAGATATAAATAAAAAGAATAACATTATATAACAGTAACAGATGATACGATAGGTGTATAAACATGGTGAACATCATATAAATAATATCATAGGCAGTTATAACATAATAATATGCACTACAGATTCACAGGATGTCAATTTACTGCCTGTATAAGTACAGAATGTATGGTGAGAAATACTCACCTCTACAAGTTGGAGATAACCGATTCAGACACACAAACAAACACCCAAGAAGCACAAAGGCACGATTATAGATTCAAGTGAGAGGAGAGCCAAAATAGTTGTCTTGTACATATGAAGCAAAACAACATATTTCACATTAATATACAACCCAGATATCATTAAACAAGTTGTAAAATAACACAACAAAATATCACACACAACTTGCACTTGCTTTCACCTATCAAATGCTCGGCCAAAGAGTGATAAGGCATGGCCATGGGGTGTGTTTGGTCAAGTATGGGTCACATAGGCTGGGCCTAGCAAGGGTATGAAGGAATAATGGCTGTTATGACATGAAAATGCAAACACAAGGCAACAAAGTGGATTCTTGTGCAAATATGGTTTAGCCATGGTTTTATTTGGCATGACCAGACCTGGTGGTGTCTAGGGGATGGTGTGGCAGTGACTTTGGGTCAGGTAGTGGCTGGTGGAAGGTGGTGCAAAGGTGTCCAAGGGGTTTTATGAAGTGGTGATGGCCATAGGAGGTCGGCAATGCATGTTTAAGTGGTGCTTGGCAATTTTTTTGTGGAGTTTCACATCAAGAATGGCCACGGCCAGGTAGGTCAGAGGGGATGGAGGTGTTTGAAGCAGACCTAAGTGGTGATGAAGGTGGTGGTGAAGGTGGAGGCTACAGGCCGAACACACATAATGAAAGCAAGGCAATAATTTACACAAAAACAATGAAGAAAATGGGAAAAAAAGTGAAAAACATTTACCAAATTTTCTTCTTAGAATGGAGGCCGAAATTTTGTGATGAGAAACTTTATTTTTTTGTGAGAATGAAGGATGATCAACTGAAGAAAGAATATAGTCAGCCAAATTGAATGCGATTGTTGATTTGCAAATGAAAAGGCAAAAAGGAGGTGAAAAGTCAAAGGCATGTGAAAGGTTATAAACTCTTCAAATTTCCTTTATTCTTTATTCATATTTAAACACATGAAAAATGAATGTAAATAAAATAAAAACACAACAAAATAATATATGAATAAAAATAAATAAATTTTACATAAGTATAAATTAAATAAGAAAATAGCTTAAAAATAGAAACTAGGTTTTAAAAATTGAAAATAAAATACAATAAGTTTTGGAAATTTTTAACATCACTTTTAAAAAATGTTTTAAAATAAAATATATACCTAACATGTTATAAAACATATTAGAACATGATATGACAAAAAAAATATTATTTATATAAATTAAAATAGACAATTTTATTAAATAAATCAATTTACATACAATATTGTAAAAATCATAACTTTCACAATATAAATCGGAATTCAACGAAAGGAAAAGCAGTATTCTAAAAATTTAATTTATATTCATAATAAAAGATAAAATACAAAAATTCAAACATTTAAATTTTAAAGTCAAAGTTTGACCAGATTGACCAAAAATCCACTTTTTTGGAAAAGATTCTTTTTATTCGGGTTTGAAATTATAATTCACATAAAAATGAAAATATACTTTTAAAATAACAAAATTTATTAATTTTAATAAATATAATAAAGTTTTTAAATCAAGATTTTCAAATAAAATAATGAAAATAAGCAATTGAAATAAATCACAAAATTCAGGGTTGTTACACTCTCCCCCACTCAAATCTTTTCATCCTCGAAAAGAAGGAACAAGGAAAAATAAGAAAAAGCAAGATAGAAAAACAAATAGTACCTGGAAAAACAAATTCCGGATTTGAAGCACAAATGCTCTCCCTTGTCTCCCAGGTACAATCCCGATCATTAGTACTCCAGCGTACTTTGATCAGACTAACAGATTTCCTTCTTAGCTGCTTCGTACCTCTGTAGATAATACGAAGCGGCTTCCTCTCGACAGTCTGATTAGGATCAATATCCAAACTATAAAGAGCAGAAGGCTGAACAAAAAGAGATGGGTCAAGAAGATACTAGAGAAGATGTGAGACGTGGAATACATCATGCACTCCAGAAAGTTTGTCAGGCAAATCCAAACGATAAGCCAAAGAACCAACTCTTTTCATAATACAGAAGGGACCCACAAAGAAGAAGATGGTAGGAATAGCTAGAAAGGAAAGTAGGTTGAAAGACATGAACGAATCATAATTTAAAACCTTATACATTTCAATTTAAAAAGAATTTATTTACAACCTTTTGAATGTTTTATAACATACATCTTATAATATGATGAATAGTCATTTGATTCAAATTTGATAGTTCGAAGTAAATAATATTTAAAACATTTTATATTATTTAGAAAAAATAAATGATAAAAATATCCTTTATATAATACTTTATCAAAATACTTTTATAACTCGATATCTTAACAAGTTTACTTTCGTTCCTGCAGACTCTGGCCATGCATTGATCAGGCGCAAAGCTAGAATTCTCCAGGTACTTAGTAGACTTGTTTCAACACCTAGTGAAAATACTTGAAAACATTTTAAAAACAGATATTGAAAGTACAATCCAAACAGAACAACCAAAGCAAAACATGTCAATCATGGATCGCGGATACACAATGGTTACGCCTAGATCCTCCAGGAAACATCCGTACCCGTAGGCTGACTACCGCAGCCCTACGATTGCGCCATTAAGACTGGTAGTACCGCGGATACACAATGGTTACGCCTGGATCCTCCAGGAAACATCCTTACCCTTAGGCTCTCGCAGCCCCTGTGGATTACGCCACCAAGCGACCCAATAGATCGCAGGTACACAATGGTTACGCATGGATCCCCCAGAAAACATCCATACCCGTACGCTCTCGCAGCCCCTGCGAATTACGCTATGCAGTTGCGCTCGTAAGACCATGGAGATCGCCATGGAATTCGATGGACACTCGAGTATCATATCCGGAAAACCCAAATCAGAGAGAATAATATCGATAGAATGAATCCACAATGTAGCCACAAAGCGAATATCAAGCAGAAGACACTTTCCATATCTGTACTTTGAAAATATGTATCATAAAGTTCTTTTTCTAATCACTTCCAAATATCATACTTATATAAAGTCCATCATATATATAATTTCATTTTTAAATCAAATACTTTCCAAAACCAATAGTATATCAAATCATACTTATATAGAATAGATTATATAAGATTTTATTTTACAAATTGAGTACTTTACCAAATCAATAGTTTCCAAATCAACTTCATACTTATACAAATCAATTTTATATAAGTGCGATAACTCCCAAATCAAAGTATTTAATAAAATAAGGTTCTCAATTTCAATCCTTTTCAATAACATTTCAGTTTCAAAATCATATATGATTTCGTCAAATCATTTCTTCCAATTTATATATTCAATTTCAAAGTTTCTCAAAATAATAGATTTAGAAAATAATCCAAATTTCCAAATCAACAAAATTTAGGTCAAACAAATTCATTTCCGAAACATCATATAAATACTGGGTTTAACTATCCAATCTATTTTCAAAACCTTATCTTTCTCAAAAATCAATTTATACCCAAAATGATTTCCAAGTTTAATCCCTTTAAAACCTTTAAACTATTTATTTCTATTCAGAAGATCAATTTACCTTTCAAACTATTTAAAACTTAATTTTATTCAAAATATTCCAAACTAAATTCCATATCAGTATAATTCAAAATAGTCTTATTCATTTACTTAACAAAATAGTTTCAACTCATTTACCTAATAGAATGATTTATATTGTTTTTCAGGACTACATAGCTTTGAAAATTAAACCTTGATTTGAAAGTGCTCGAACTTTTAAATATAGTCGAAGAAATCAAATTTTCAAATCCAAGAGTTGGAAATCAACAACAAATCAGTAAATCAATTCCAATAGATAAGGTTATACCAAAACAAATATGAATCTCGAGGACTGAACACCGGCTTACTTTAAATCATTTCAAATATATATATATAAATATATATATACACACATATCTTTCGAAAATCAAATCATACTTAAAAATCTGAAATCAAAATTTGTTTCAAAAAATCACTCGCATAGTAAAGCTACAAGAGTGGCCTCTCCCCCCACTTAGAAACTCGAAAATCAATGTCGATGATGCATGCGTTCATCACCGAAATTATTTTCCAGCGACATAAGTGGGTTCTGGACTTTTATTTTCTTGAAACTTCTTTGAAATCTCTTTGGAATCATTGGAATTCATTCGAATACATTTGAAACATTTCTTATTCAAAAAATATCTTTAAATCATATAATGACTATATATTTTCCAAAATCCTAAAACCGATTTCAATACACCGGAGTTCGATTCCTCGAAATTCAAATTCAAAACCCTTCAGTTATAAATCATTTTTATATAAGTCAAATTCTTATAAAATTTTCAAAATTTCAAAACCTTTCGAAATTTCAAATTTTCAAACAAGAAAAATATAACCCTTTCAAAGCTTCAAATTATCAATTTCAAAGGATATAAAATCCTTATTGAAAACATTTAACTTTATATAAAATGTGGTCATCCTTATCAAAATAATAATTTCGATGTATGCACAATTTCAAAATACAACTAAACACAAATTCCAAAGGATTGATTCGAGGATGGATTTCACACAAACAGAGATTCAAATTGGAGGAACTCTAATCAAATAGAATCCTGATTCGAAGATAAACTTGAACGAAGATGAGATAATTCAATTACCCAATAGGAGATAGATAAGCATATATAAATCGCGGGCGACTTAACTGGTCAGCCGTGACTTTAGGAATATAACCAATGCGGAAATCTAAGGCAAATCGACATTCGATCGCCAGAGATAGAATCCAGGTAGAGCAGGAGATAGATAGCGTCATAAACCGAGGATATAGAAATCTCCGGTGAATCAATGCTAATTGTAAAGGAGTTTCACCCCTTTACAAATCATTCAAAGTTTTGCGGAATCACCGATCTTTATAGAGGTCATTCAAAGTGGAATTACGGAATGCCCCAAAATCAAAAGGATAAAAAATAGGGAAGACAAGACTGGATTTCAGAACCAGTAGGAGCGTTCCAAAGTTCAAGGAATCCTAATCGATAAGAATCCTAACCAACAGATTTCTAACAAGGTGGATACCGAAGGGATGAAGTTTAGAAAATCTTGGTTTCAAAATAAGAAAATTTTATACTAATATATTCTTTGAAAATACTTTAAAACTCATATGGAAATCATTTTATACTTCAAAAATACGTTCTATCATAAGGAAATGATTCTGAGATTGATTTCACTCATTCCAGGGTATTTATACCCTATCTCTAAAGAGTTTTTGCTCCGCAGGCTAAGGTTTGCCTAAAAACCAAAGCTCTGATACCAACTGTAACAAATCGATATTTTCAGCCATTCGCATCCATACATGTCGGACTTAAATTTCTTAAAATACCGCATTGTAAATAAATTTGGAGCGAATGAAATACTATCACAGAATCACAAACACAGATATATCAGAATAACTCGCAGCGGAAATTAAAATACCATAGTAGTTTATGAAGCTACTATAACAAAATCTCAAAACCAATACAAAATATCAGTTTGAAAAAAAAAACATATACAATAGAAATCTCAAATACATAGAAGTTTATAAATACCAGAACTGAAATAGAACAACCGAAACTGAAAAGAAATAGATAACTAGACAACCAGAATCTCCAACGATTCCTAGCTCCAGAAAAGAAGTCCAAAGCGAAGCTGTAAATACTCAGGCTGACCCGAGCGTAAAGTAAAATACAAAACACTCGAGTCAGGACATACGTACTTAAGCAATGTAAACCAACTCAAGTGAACTGTAGTAGTAATGCACAATAACTTAAAGGATGCTTGGGATCGCCCATCCTCTAAGGATCAATTAAACCATAAATTAAATACATCCAAAATCACAAGGCATACAGAGAAGTGTACCCGTAGTTAAAATTTCCAAAATGGTATTTTATACTTAAAAAAATCAAATATCATTTCAAAATTCAATATCATTTCAAATTCATTTCAAAATATCAAAATATCATATCCTTCCAAAACCTCATTCATATTTATTTAATTTAAATACCATTTTAATCACATTTCAAAAATGGTTTATATTTCAAATCAAAAATACCTATTTAAACCATATAAAAATGAAGTTATCATATTTAATAATCATATATTAAGTTCCCAAAATTTAGCCTTTCAAAATTCATTTAGTTTCTTAAATTTAATAAAACAGTGAAATTCAACTTTCGCAGCATTTAGAAAATGCTACGGAAAGTTACCTTTGAAAACAATTCAATTTAACAAAGATAGCTTTTACAGAAATGCTGTAATAGTTCAGGTTTCAAATAAGATCTTTAGTTCAATTTTGCAACTACAGCACTTACAAAGTGCTGTAATAGCCCTTGGTTCATTTTTATGCCCTTTAGTTCATTTGAATCAACTACAGCACTTAGAAATGTTGTAATATCCTTAACTTCGGAAATGATAGCATTTCTGAAATGCTGTTAAATTAAATTTCAATTTTCAGTGCAATTCCATAAACCATTAAACTTTAATTTAAACCATTTTTAACTTACAAAATCATATTTTTCTTGCTTTAAAACAATCATTTGAATACCCTTTAATTTATGATTTTATAAAGTGAAATTTTCGTACAAAAAATCATATTTCTTTAATAATTCACTTATAAAAATTAATGTACAATTTTATAACATTTCATTTACTTTACATTTTAGTTAAGTTTACCATTTCATAAATTAAATTAAAATTTTATTTGAAAACACATAAAACACATTTCACAATTTCCAAGTTAAGTTATATTTGAAATTTCAATTATAAACATTTATTTATTTAACTATTTTTAATTTATAGAAAACTCAATAACACTTTATAAAATCATTTTAAATTTAAATTTAAATCAAATTATCATATTTTCTTGCTTAACTTAAACTTCGTTTATAAACAAAATCATTAATTCCAAAATTAACTTATATTTCAAATTTTACTCTACCATTGAATTATTTCAATTATTTAACCTGTAGAAAATCACTAATATTTTATAAAATCATTTTTAATTAAATTTAAATCAAAATATCATAATATTTACATTTTTTAAATATTTCAAAAATTTCAGAAAAATATATATTAACCACGGTCTGTATATAAATTTTTCTAAACTAATTCTAATGATACAGATAATATATCATTTCAATCCGTAATTTACAAAGAAAATCCGGGTTCTATCATTTCAAACCCGCAATCCCAAGTTGAATGAAATAAATAAAAAACGTTCAGGCCTATCATTTCATCCCATAACGATTTTTCCCTATTCTAAAGTCTGTACGGGTATGTATCATTTCAACCCATAGTGATTCTAATCTACAGGGAACTTGCAATGTGATAAACTGATATAAACAAAAAGAATAACATTATATAACAGTAACAGATGATATGGTAGGTGTATAAACATGGTGAACATCATATAAATAATATCATAGGCAGTTATAACATAATAATATGCACTACAGATTCACAGGATGTCAATTTACTACCTGTATAAGTACGGAATGTATGGTGAGAAATACTCACCTCTACAAGCTGGAGACAACCGATCCAGACACACAAACAAACACCCAAAAAGCACGAAGGCACGATTATAGATTCAAGTGAGAGGAGAGGCTAAATAGTTGTCTTGTGCATATGAAGCAAAACAACATATTTCACATTAATATACAACCCAGATATCATTAAACAAGTTGTAAAATAACACAACAAAATATCACACACAACTTGCACTTGCTTTCACCTATCAAATGCTCGGCCAAAGAGTGATAAGGCATGGCCATGGGGTGTGTTTGGTCAAGTATAGGTCATATAGGCTCGGCTTAGCAAGGGTATGAAGGAATAATGGCTGTTATGACATGAAAATGCAAACACAAGGCAACAAAGTGGATTCTTGTACAAATATGGTTTAGCCATGGTTTTATTTGGCATGACCAGACCTGGTGGTGTCTAGGGGATGGTGTGGCAGTGACTTTGGGTCATGTAGGGGCTGGTGGAAGGTGGTGCAAAGGTGTCCAAGGGGTTGTATGAAGTGGTGATGGCCATAGGAGGTCGGCAATGCATGTTTAAGTGGTGCTTTGCAATTTTTTTGTGGAGTTTCACATCAAGAATGGCCACGGCCAGGTAGGTCAGATGAGATGGAGGTGTTTGCAGCAGACCAAAGTGGTGGTGAAGGTGGTGGTGAAGGTGGAGGCTACAGGCCAAACACACAAAATGAAAGCAAGGCAAGAATTTACAAAAAAACAAAGAAGAAAATGGAAAAAAAGTGAAAACATTTACCAATTTTTCTTCTTAGAATGGAGGCCGAAATTTTTGTGATGAGAAACAATATTTTTTTGTGAAAATGAGGATGATCAGATGAAGAAAGAATATGGTCAGCCAAATTGAATGCAATTGTTGATTTGCAAATGAAAAGGCAAAAAGGAGGTGAAAAGTCAAAGGCATGTGAAAGGTTATAAACTCTTCAAATTTCCTTTATTCTTTATTCATTTTTAAACACATGAAAAATGAATACAATAAAATAAAAACACAACAAAATAATATATGAATAAAAATAAATAAATAAATTTTACATAAATATAAATTAATTAAGAAAATAGCTTAAAAATAGAAACTAGGTTTTAAAAATTGAAAATAAAATACAATAAGTTTTGGAAATTATAGCATCGCTTTTAAAAAATGTTTTCAAATAAAATATATACCTAACGTGTTATACAACACATTATAACATGATATGACAAATAAAAATATTATTTATATAAATTAAATAGACAATTTTATTAAATAAATCAATTTACATACAATATTGTAAAAAGAATAACTTTCACAATATAAATCGAATTTCAACGAAAGGAAAAGCATTATTATTAAAAAAATTAATTTATTTTCATAATAAAAGATAAAATTCAAAAATTCAAAAATTTAAATTTTAAATTTGAAAGTCAAAGTTTGACCAGATTGACCAAAAATCCACTTTTCTGGAAAAGATTCTTTTTATTCAGGTTTGAAATTATAATTCACAAAAAAAAAATATACTTTTAAAATAACAAAATTTATTAATTTTAATAAATATAATAAAGTTTTTAAATCAAGAGTTTCAAATAAAATAATCAAAATAAGCAACTGAAACACTCTCCCCCACTCAAATCTTTTCTTCCTCGAAAAGAACGAACAAGGAAAAATAAGAAGAAGCAAGATAGAAAAACAAATAGTACCTGGAAAAAAAATTCCGGATTCGAAGTACAAATACTCTCCCCTGTCTCCCAGGTACAATCCCGATCATTAGTACTCCATCGTACTTTGATCAGACTAACAGATTTCCTTCTTAGCTACTTCGTACCTCTGCAGACAATACGAAGTGTCTTCCTCTTGACAGTCAGATTAGGCTCAATATCCAAACTATCAAGAGAAGAAGGCTGAACAAAAAGAGATGGGTCAAGAAGATACTAGAGAAGATTTGAGACGTGGAATGCATCATGCACTCCAGAAAATTTCTCAGGCAAATCCAAACGATAAGCCAAAGAACCAACTCTTTTCATAATACAGAAGGGACCCACAAAGAAGAAGATGGTTGGAATAGCTAGAAGGGAAAGTAGGTCGAAAGACAAGGATGAACCATAATTTAAAACCTTATACATTTCAATTTAAAAAAAATTATTTACAACCTTTTAAATATTTTATAATATACATCTTATAATATGATGAATAGTCATTTGATTCAAATTTGATAGTTCGAAGTAAACAATATTGAAAACATTTTATATTATTTAGAAAAAATAAATGATCAAAATATCCTTTATATGATACTTTATCAAAATATTTTTATAACTCGTTGTCTTAACAAGTTTACTTTCGTTCCTGCAGACTCTGGCCATGCATTGATCAGGCGCAAAGCTAGAATTCTCCAGGTACTTAGTAGACTTGTTTCAACACCTAGTGAAAATACTTGAAAAACATTTTAAAAACAGATTTGGAAAGTACAATCCAAACAGAACAACCAAACCAAAACATGTCGATCATGGATCGCGGATACACAATGGTTACGCATGGATACCCCAGGAAACATCCGTACCCGTAGGCTGACTACCGCAGCCCTACGATTGCGCCATTAAGACTGGTAGTACCGCGGATACACAATGGTTACGCCTGGATCCTCCAGGAAACATCCTTACCCTTAGGCTCTCGCAGCCCCTGTGGATTACGCCACCATGCGACCCAATAGATCGCAGGTACACAATGGTTACGCATGGATCCCCCAGAAAACATCCATACCCGTAGACTCTCGCAGCCCCTGCGAATTACGCTATGCAGTCGCGCTCATAAGACCATGGAGATCGCCATAGAATTCGATGGACACTCGAGTATCATATCCGGAAAACCCAAATCAAAGAGAATAATATCGATAGAATGAATCCACACTGTGGCCACTAAGTGGATATCAAGCAGAAGGCACTTTCCATATCTGTACTTCGAAAATATGTATCATATAGTTCTTTTTCAAATCACTTCCAAATATCATACTTATATAAAGTCCATCATATATAAAATTTCATTTTCAAATCAAATACTTTCCAAAATCAATAGTATATCAAATCATACTTATATAGACTTCGATTATATAAGATTTTACTTTACAAATTGAGTACTTTACAAAATCAATTGTTTCCAAATCAACTTCATACTTATAAAAATCAATTTTTATAAGTGAGATAACTCCCAAATCAAAGTATTTAATAAAATAAGGTTCTCAATTTCAATCCTTTTCAATAACATTTCAGTTTCAAAATCATGTATGATTTTGCCAAATCATTTCTTCCGATTTATATATTCAGTTTCAAAGTTTCTCAAAATAATAGATTTAGAAAATAATCCAAATTTCCAAATCAACAAAATTTAGATCAAAAAAATTCATTTCCAAAATATCATATAAATACTGGGTTTAACTATCCAATCTATTTTCAAAACCAAATATCTTTCTCAAAAATCAATTTTTAGCCAAAATGATTTCCAAGTTTAATCCCTTTAAATCCTTTAAACTATTTATTTCTATTCAGAAGATCAATTTGCCTTTCAAACTATTTAAAACTAAATTTTATTCAAAACATTCCAAACTAAATTCCATATCAGTATAATTCAAAATAGTCTTATTCATTTACTTAACAAAATAATTTCAACTCATGTACCTAATCGAATGATTTATATTGTTTTTCAGGATTACTTAGCTTTGACAATTAAACCTTGATTTGGAAGTGCTCGAACTTTTAAAAATAGTTGAAGAAATCAAATTTTCAAATCCAAGAGTTGGAAATCAGCGACAAATCAGTAAATCAATTCCAATAGATAAGGTTATACCAAAACAAATCTGAATCTCGGGGACTGAAAACCGGCTTACTTTAAACCATTTCAAATATATATATACATATATCTTTCGAAAATCAAATCATACTTCAAAATCTGAAATCAAAATTTGTTTCAAAAAATAACTCACATAGCAAAACTACTAGAATGGCCTCTCCCCCACTTAGAAACTCGAAAATCAATGTCGATGATGCATGCGTTCATCACCGAAATTATTTTCCAGCGACATAAGTGGGTTATGGACTTCTATTTTCTTGAAACTTATTTGAAATCTCTTTGAAATCATTGGAATTCATTCGAATACATTTGAAACATTTCTTATTCAGAAAATATATTTAAATCATATAATTATTATATATTTTCCAAAATCCTAAAACCGATTTCAATACACCAGAGTTCGATTCCTCGAAATTCAAATTCAAAACCCTTCAGTTATAAATCATTTTTATATAAGTCAAATTCTTATAAAATTTTCAAAATTTCGTATCCTTTCGAATTTTCAAATTTTCAAAGAAGAAAAATATAACCCTTTCAAAGCTTCAAATTTTCATTTTCAAAAGATATAAAATCCTTATTGAAAACATTTCACTTTATATAAAATGTGGTCATCCTTATCAAAATAATAATTTCGATATATGCACAATTTCAAAATACAACCAAACACAAATTTCAAAGGATTGATTTAAGGATGGATTTCATACAAACAGAGATTCAAATTAGAGGAACTCTAACCAAATAGAATCCTGATTCGAAGATAAGCTTGAACGAAGATGAGATAATTCAATTGCCCAATAGGAGATGGATAAGCATATATAAATCGCGGGCGACTTAACTGGTCAACCGTGACTTCAGGAATATAAAAAATGCGGAAATCTAAGGCAACTCGACATTCGATCACCAGAGATAGAATCCTGGTAGAGCAGAGATAGATAGCGTCGTAAACCGAGGATATAGAAATCTTTGGTGAATCAATGCTAATTATAAAGGAGTTTCACCCCTTTACAAATCATTCAAAGATTTGCGGAATCACCGATCTTTATATAGGTCATTCAAAGTGGAATTATGGAATGCCCTAAAATCAAAAGGATAAAAAAATAGGGAAGACAAGACTGGATTTCAGAACCAGTGGGAGCATTCCAAAGTTCAAGGAATCCTAATCGATAAGAATCCTAACCAACAGATTTCTAACAAGGTGGATACCGAAGGGGTGAAGTTTAGAAAATCTTGGTCTCAAAATAAGAAATTTTTTATACTAATATAATCGTCGAAAATACTTTAAAACTCATGTGGAAATCATTTTATACTTCAAAAATACGTTCTCTCACAAGGAAATGATTCTGAGATTGATTTCACTCATTCTAGTGTATTTCTACCCTATCTCTAATGAGTTCTTGCTCCGCAGGCTAAGGTTTGCCAAAAAACCAAAGCTCTGATACCAACTGTAATAAATCGATATCTTCAGCCATTCGCATCCATACATGTCGGACTTGAATAAAACACCGCAGTGTAAATAAATTTAGAGCAAATGAAAAACAATCACAGAATCACAAATACAGATATATCAGAATAACTCGCAGCGGAAATTAAAATACTATAGTAGTTTATGAAGCTACTATAACAAAATCTCAAAACCAATACATAATATCAGTTTGAAAAAAAACGTATACAATAGAAATCTCAAATACATAGATGTTTATAAATACCAGAACTGAAATAGAACAACCGAAACTGAAAGGGAATAGATAACTAGATAAGCAGAATCTCCAGCGATTCCTTGCTCCAAAAGAGAAGTCCAAAGCTAAGCTGTAAATACTCAGGCAGACCCGAGCGTAAAGTAAAATACAAAACACTCGAGTCAGGACATACATACTTATATAATGTAAACCAACTCAAGTGAACTGTAGTAGTAATGCATAATAACTTAAAGGATGCTTGGGATCGCCCATCCTCTAAGAATCAATTAAACCATAAATTAAATACATCCAAAATCACAAGGCATAAAGAGAAGTGTACCCGTGGTTAAAATTTCCAAAATGGTATTTTATACTTAAAATAATCAAATATCATTTCAAAATTCAATATCATTTCAAATTCATTTCAAAATATCAAAATATCATATCCTTCCAAAACCTCATTCATATTTATTTAATTTAAATACCATTTTAATCACATTTCAAAAATGGTTTATATTTCAAATCAAAAATACCCATTTAAACCATATAAAAATGAAGTTATCATATTTAATAATCATATATTAAGTTCCCAAAATTTAGCCTTTCAAAATTCATTTAGTTTCTTAAATTTAATAAAACAGTGAAATTCAACTTTCGCAGCATTTAGAAAATGCTACGGAAAGTTACCTTTGAAAACAATTCAATTTAACAAAGATAGCATTTACAGAAATACTATAATAGTTCAGGTTTCAAATAAGAGCTTTAGTTCAATTTTGCAACTACAGCACTTACAAAGTGCTGTAATAGCCCTTGGTTCAATTTTTTTGCCTTTTAGTTCATTTGAGTCAACTACATCACTTAGAAATGTTGTAATATCCTTTACTTCAGAAATGATAGCATTTCTGAAATGCTATTAAATTAAATTTCAATACAATTCCATAAACCATTGAACTTTAATTTAAACCATTTTTAACTTACAAAATCATATTTTTCTCACTTTAAAACAATAATTTGAATACCCTTTAATTTATGATTTTATAAAGTGAAATTTTCATTAAAAAAATCAAATTTCTTTAATAAATCACTTATAAAAATTAATGTACAATTTTATAAAATTTTATTTACTTTACATTTTAATTAAATTTACCAATTCATAAATTAAATTTAAATTCTATTTTATTTTCTTAACTTAACTTTTATTTAAAACACATTTCACAATTTCCAAGTTAAGTTATATTTCAAATTTCAATTATAAACAATTATTTATTTAACTATTTTTAATTTATAGAAAACTCAATAACACTTTATAAAATCATTTTAAATTTAAATTTAAATCAAATTATCATATTTTCTTACTTAACTTAAACCTCATTTATAAACAAAATCATAAATTCCCAAATTAACTTATATTTCAAATTCTACTCTACCATTGAATTATTTCACTTATTTAACTTGTAGAAAATCACTAATATTTTATAAATCATTTTTAATTAAATTTAAATCAAAATATCATAATATTTACATTTTTTAAAATATTTTAAAATATTGAGAAAAATATATATTAACCACGGTCTGTATATAAAATTTTCTAACCTAGTTCAAATGATACAGATAATGTATCATTTCAATTCGTAATTTACAAAAAAATCCGGGTTCTATCATTTCAAACCCGCAATCCCAAGTTAAATGAAATAAATAAAAATCGTTCAGGCCTATCATTTCAGCCCATAACGATTTTTCCCTACTCTAAAGTCCGTTCGGGTATGTATCATTTTAGCCCGTAGTGATTCTAATCTACAGGGAACTTGCAATGTGATAAACTGATATAAATAAATAGAATAACATTATATAACAGTAACAGATGATATGACAGGTGTATAAACATGGTGAACATCATATAAATAATATCACAGGTAGTTATAACATAATAATATGCACTACAGATTCACAGGATGTCAATTTACTACTTATATAAGTATGGAATGTCTGGTGAGAAATACTCACCTCTACAAGCTGGAGATAACCGATTCAGACACACAAACAAACACTCGGAAAGCATGAAGGCTCGATTATAGATTCAAGTGAGAGGAGAGCCAAAATAGTTGCCTTGTACATATGAAACAAAACAACATATTTCACATTAATATACAACCCAAATATCATTAAACAAGTTGTAAAATAACACAACAAAATATTACACACAACTTGCACTTGCTTTCACCTATCAAATGATCGGCCAAAGAGTGATAAGGCATGGCCATGGGGTGTGTTTGGACAAGTATGGGTCATATAGGCTCGGCCTAGCAAGGGTACGAAGGAATAATTGTTGTTGTGACATGAAAATGCAAACACAAGGCAACAAATGGATTCTTGTGCAAATATGGTTCGGTCATGGATTTATTTGGCACGGCCAAACCTGGTGGTGTTTAGGGGATGGTGTGGCAGTGACTTTGGGTCAGGTATGGGCTGGTGGAAGGTGGTGCAAACATGGCCAAGTGGTTGTATGAAGTGGTGATGGCCATAGGAGGTCGGCAATGCATGTTTAAGTGGTGCTTTGCAATTTTTTTGTGGACTTTCACATCAAGAATGGCCACAGCCAGGTAGGTCAGAGGAGATGGAGGTGTTTGCAGTAGAACAAAGTGGTGATGAAGGTGGTGGTTAAGGTGGAGGCTACAAGTTGAACACAAATAATGAAAGCAAGGCAAGAATTTACACAAAAACAAAGAAGAAAATGGAAAAATAGTGAAAACATTTACCAAGTTTTCTTCCTAGAATGGAGGCCGAAATTTTTGTGATGAGAAACTTTATTTTTTCGTGAAAATGAAGGGTGATCAGCTGAAGAAAGAATATGGTAAGCCAAATTGAATGCAAGTGTTGATTTGCAAATGAAAAGGGAAAAAGGAGGTGAAAAATCAAAGGCTAGTGAAAGGTTGTAAACTCTTCAAATTTCCTTTATTCTTTATTCATTTTTGAACACATGAAAAATGAATATAAATAAAATAAAATCAAAAAAAAATAATATATGAATAAAAATAAATAAATAAATTTTAGATAAATATAAATTAATTAAGAAAATAGCTTAAAAATAGAAACTAGGTTTTAAAAACTGAAAATAAAATACAATAAGTTTTGGAAAATTATAACTTCACTTTTAAAAAATGTTTTAAAATAAAATATATACCTAAAATTTCATACAACATATTAGAACATGATATGAAAAATAAAAATATTATTTATATAAATTAAAATAGATAATTTTATTAAATAAATCAGTTTACGTACAATATTGTAAAAAACATAACTTTCACAATATAAATCGGATTTCAACGAAACGAAAATCAGTATTCTTAAAATTTAATTTATTTTCATAATAAAAGATGAAATTCAAAAATTCAAATATTTAAATTTTAAATTTGAAAGTCGAAATTTGACTAGATTAACCAAAAAACCAATTTTCTGGAAAAGATTCTTTTTATTCAGGTTTGAAATTATAATTCACACCAAAATAAAAATACACTTTTAAAATAATTTTTTTATTCATTTTAATAAATATAATAAAGTTTTTAAATCAAGGGTTTCAAATAAAATAATCAAAATCAGCAATTAAAATAAATCACAAAAATCAGGGTTGTTACAACTATTATATAAAGTATAAATGTTTTCTAGCTATCCTTTAAACCATAATACTAATTTAACCTTTAAAAATAATTACTACTATTGTTAAGTTAAATAAATATTTACTTAAACAATTTTTAAACAACTAAATAATAATTTTCCTAAAACATTCTTCCAAAACGACTTTTAAAACTTCTAATTTATACTCAAAAATCTCTTTTGAAATTGTACTTGGCCTTTCAGGAAAATACACTTTTCATTCCAATATAACCGTCTAACATTTATAAATCATTTTTGATTTATTTCCATTTTAACTTACGTCCAAATCTCGTAAATTTTCTTTTCCACACTTTTCAAAAATAAAAATTCTCTTTTTATTTTTAAAACAAATTACCCTTTCCTTATAAATTTCCACCGTGAATTTATAAATCCAAATTATCCACTGATAAATACACTTTATTTATAAATCTAGTTTATAAATTCCATAGTATTTTCCTTTTATAATCACTATTCTTAAAGCATTTAACCGATTTCCAAATTGATTTTCTTGAATTAAATTCCATTTAAAAATTTATTTCTTGATTTACCCAAATTTATTCCAAAATCCGTTAATTCCAGTTTTACGCTTTTATTATGATTTAAAACCTTATTTAAATCTGAAATACCAATTTCATACTCTTTTTCAAAATTCTCCTTTTTATTTTTCCCATCCCATTTAAATCTTGAATTTAAAAATAAATCCTTTTATCTTTAAACAATATCACTTAAGTCCTCAAAACTCTTTTATTCCCATTTATACAAAATCTCTATTTTCCAAACTCGGAATTTATTTAATAGGCCTTTAGAAGTCAACCCTTTTTTTTACTCTTTTCCCAAATTCATTCTTTTAATTTATCCACTTTCACTATAAATATTTTACTTAAAATTTCCTTTTTATTTTCCTTTAAAAATCCAATCTCTATATTTTTGATATCTTAAAATACCAAAATATATTCAACCAAACCATAGCATTCAATAATTTCAATTTCCAATTATAATCAATATAATCTATCACAGATTATCAAGTAAATCATATCACTGCATATGAAATAAATTCAACACTTTTTGAGGAATCCAGTTGGATCCCTCCAACCTGTTTCGCTGCATCTACAAATGTTAGCACAATTTAAAATACCAATCCTACTTCGATGGGGATACCGCGATATACAGGGTATATATATAATATCATATCTAGATTGATAATAATTATCAATTTCAATCAATCAACTAATAATTTAATTTAACAATTTAAATTCACCAGTAAATCCAATTTGAGTGAGATTAACTCACTTTGGCCTTTAATTTGCAGTTCGATCCAAACAGCCTATTTCCTTCATGATTTTGGACCTTATATAAACATTATATGGTTTCTTAACATTTGAAATAATTGAACATATCAATTACCATTTAATAATTTTATTTAATCAAATAATTTAATTTTAAACCAATATTCCATTTATAAAATATTTTTATCAACTAAAATAATTAAAAATGTTTATTAAACAAATTAATCGCCATAATACATTATTTAAAATAACTAGTTAAGTGAAAATATGTGTATATGTATACTTTTTTATTTTTAAAACTATATATATACTTTTAAAAATAATCCATATAGATTTCATAAAAATCTAATTTATATAAATTCTTTCAAGACTTAAAAATTTCTATTTATTTCTATATATTTTTTTCTAAGCCTTATCCATATATATTTTTACTATTTATCTATATATATATATATTAAATTATGTATGTGTGTGTATATATATATTTAATAAATTAAAAAATAGAATTAATTTTTACCTTATTATAAATATTTTCTTCTTCTTTCTGTATGTATATATGTACATAAAAAAAATCTGCATATATATACTTCACTGATCATTTTTGTTTTGCTTTTTGTAAAATGTGTATATATAATTTAGTAAATAGACTTTAAAATTCCTCACTGCTTCTATCCAAACCCTAGCTTCGACAGGTTGTCGATCCTCACGGGGCAAGCGCCGCCTTCACCTTTCGTGCCTTGGCCATCATGTCCAAAAGCTCGAGAGTCTTCCTGCCTCCCATACGATCGTGAGCCCTCAGTCACCCGATCGCGAACCCTAGAATGTCATCGACCCTCTCGCGATGCCGCCCGCTACTCAACTCGAGCCTCGACGTCGCCACGCGATTAAATCGCGGACCCCCTGCTTTACCTTACGCCAAAGCGAGCGTGAAATCAAATGTCGGCCGCCATTTATATATTTTGAACGAGACAACGTATTTTTTTGATTTGCAAATGAATTTGAATTCGTTCGGTTTAAAGTCAGAGAGGAGAAAAGAAAAGGGAGGCTATGATTTTAGCCCTGCGTTTTATTTTATTTTTTTAAACGGCTGCGTGAAATATAAAGGAGGTAGGGATTTGATTTTTGCGTGTACAGGTGTTTTGCGTGTACGAGGGGTGCTATAGTGACGTGAAGAGAAGTGGAAAAGCTTTAAAGTGAAAGGTAAAAGTTTAAATGGGAATATATTTAACCAATCAAAAACATATATACACAATTTAAACTCAAACTGTCCCGATTACATAGCTCAAAATCATGAACCCCTATCGAGGTGCGCCGCCAGGCGTTTATAATGGTATACCCCTATTTCGAACGCCATGAAAAAGGTTTCGATTCCTAATTCGATCGTATGGAGAAGATAGCTTTTTGGACCTAGTTATTATATTGAATTTTCGATATAAATTCCAGCGCGTTTACAAACCGTACGCTCAAACGATAACTCCAAACACTACGAAAAGTGAAATCTGATAATAATACATTATTACATCCAATGAAAATGGTTTCATCAAAATCCGAGACTGTGTCTCGAAAGGCTATTTTTTATATACCAATTTAAATGATATATTTTCAAAACTGAACGTACCACTTTTAAATTCAAATTTAAAACTTTTATTTCTTCAGTATCATCAATATAGATTCTATAAGCCTTCAAATTATTTTTAACAAGCTCAAAACTCCCAATTTCATATTTTACCCAATTTCCAATTGTTTAATTCAATGGTTTAATTACCCAATAAATAGTTATTTTTTGAAATCCAATTTAAAAATCTACACCTGAATATTTAAAATCAATTAAATATTCAAATTTCAAATACCCAAAATTTCGGGACGTTGCATTCCTCCCCCCTTATAAGAATTTCGCCCCCGAAATTGCTAGTTAAGAAAAATGTTCTGTTGAATATGAGCTTATATGATTTTTGTTTGATGATAATAAACATATATACATTCGTTTAAATGTATTTGTTAATATACTATTCTATTTTTCACAGATTAAATAAATATTTGTTGAATAAATTAAATAACACAGAATTTGAATTCAAACGAATATTTTATTCAAACAAATATTTATTACAACTTTGAATAGTACAATTTCAAGCTCTCACTATAATTATACAACTTTGATTACAATAACATCACATTTCATATTTACAGTTCACCTCACTACGTATCACTCACACTCGTATTTATCTTCAACTTCATTCCAGTTTGAATCCAACATCTGAGCAATCTGTAAAAATATTTACTAACGCAGTAAAATTGAAAATAAAATATTTTTGCGATATAAAATAAAATATGGTTTTTGAAAATAATATTTGCCTCGGTTATTTGGGTTGTTCGTCATCATTCATATTCGAATTCGTCATACACGAACAACTTGTGACATACACAGTGTATCACTGTATATGCCACAAGGCCGTGCACACCGATATACACTTGATAATGCTACAGGGACAGGTGAGCGCAGGTCAAACCCAAATGCAAAGCCGGGTTCAACTCACGTGTAATAACATTGAAAATCACGACACGAGCACAAGGTCAAACCCGAGTTTTAAAACTGGATTCAACACAAGGCAACATGACATGAATGAAACGAAGACCAACAGCAAAATGGACTGCAACAATCATGGCAGTTCACATGTCAAAAACAGTTGCAACATGGATATCACAAAACAAAACTCACTGGAATGAAAAATGCACAGCCAGTCCAAACTCGAGTGCAATAGAGAAGCTATGGTACTATGCAAGTACAAGCTGCAGCATACCAGACAGTGATACAAGTGCAAACACATCAAGTAAGTGACACAACAAACTCAACAATGAAAGTTCAAGTCTGACCAACACCAAACAACCAAACAAACAACTGCATAGCATCTACAACAATGACCAATGAACAAAGAACACAGACCAAATGCTCAAGCCACCAAGAATCAGTGCAATGACCAAGAAATGATCAGACACAGGAAACCAAAGGCAACAGTGAAAGTGCAGACCAAATGCAATATGCAACAAAGCCAAGCATGATACAGGTGGACAGTGAAGACAGCTACTACCACAAAGTACAGTGCAACTCAAACCAATATAGCAGCAACACACCACCAAGTAAACGCACAGCAAAAATGAGACCAAATCAAACTCAGTTCAACCAGACCGGATAGTACAAGCAAAAATGCAAGACAGTGGTCATGAATGCAGTAACAACATCGAGCCAGAGCCGTCAAGTTCAAATATCACAAAAGCCAATGGCAAGTAATGTATACAGTTCAGATAAACAAGCCAGAGGTATGAAACAAGGCTACAAGATATCATAAGCAAGACCAAACTGCATAAGTGACCACAAAGACAGAAGTGCATTTATCAAGAACATAATGAAGCAATACAGTATGTAAAGCATGCAAGATCTAACAGCTACATGAAGCATCAAAACACATGAATACAGTAGCAAGGTTGCAAGCATATGAAATGCAGACTACAAAGTGTACAACTACAAGATCAGGTCAAAATAAAGCATGAATCACATGAACAAGTTCGAGCATTATAAAGAAACAAGGTACAAATGAACGAAGTTCAACAGTATAAAAAATTCGAATTCATGACAGTGTATCAAGTACGCATCTTTGAGAAAGTCAAAGCCGTGACTTTATCCAGAAATCAAAACAATTTCAAGATGAACGAGTCAAGGCCGAAGCAGTAGAAATCAACACCGTGGTCATCACGAAATAAATCAAAACTGTAACCATCAAGCAACGAAAGTATATTCATATTGAACAAGTCAGAATCAATCTCAATCGTTCAAGAATAATAAAGTGGCCGAGATGAAGAATTTGACAAATTCAAATATAATTGTACGAACGAAAATTCAGGGGGTCGAACCCTATAAAAGTGATTAACATCATCGGCAATTGAGGTATTCGAGTTCGAGCATAACAAAGAACAAATCATCCAACTCGAATCACGATCGAGTTTAAGCATCAACCCAGTAAAGAAAAAAGATAAAATTACATACCTAAGCAAGGAGTCGAACTTGATCGAACAACGAAGCAGCCAAGAGCGAACGAACGAGAACAAAGCACACGAAAAAGGCGCAGCTTCAATACCCTAAATTTGGATCAAGAGTCGAAGCCCTAATTTGGAGTAGAAGAGCCGAAGCACTAATTTCTGAATCAAGAACGAAAGCCCCAATTTTGCAAGAGGAACGGCCGGCATTATTCTCAAGCAAAAAAAAAAGAACTAGGCCGATAAAATAAAAAGGAGAAAAGGGGGACGCAAACTTTTAATTAGTGGGCCGATTCTAATAATATTATTTTGGGCTTAGTTGTTTTAAATTAGGGTTATTTTGTTTTAAATTGTTTAATTGTATTTTCTTTTTAAACCGTTTTATTTTTCTAGTCGTGTGACTAGGGGACAAGCTACGTGGCGTAGCTTGAGAATTCGCAACTCAGTGGCTGGGTTTTGGCAGGGTTTTGAGCGTAGAGTTAGATTAGTCAATAGCGGGTATAGCGAGTTTACGTGTGTAAGCGAGGGACTATCTAATTTCTAGTAGAAACCTTGGAGGCAGCACGTAGGCAGGGTTTTGCCGAAGCTGGGTAAATTCTGTGTCGTTCTATTTCTGCATTTATTATTCTGCTATTATCTGTGCTGCTATTTTTCTGTGATCTGTGTTGAAATTAATTTATAAGCTTCCGCGATTAATTTTTAATAATTTATACCATCACCCTATTCACCCCCCCTCTAGGGTGAAATCGATCCTACAAGTGGTATCGGAGCTAGGAACAAAAGCCGTTTTTGTTTTAATTTTTTTTTTTACAAAAATCAATTTTTGTTTTAAAAATTCGTGTTTTAAAAATTGGTTTTTGTTTTAAAATTTTGAATTTTTGAAATGGCTTCTTTTATTAATACTTTTGTTGAGGGTCGCTCCAATATTATTCCTTCTATTTTCGATGGAACAGATTTTTTGAATTGGAAATTAAAAATGGAATTTTATTTAAAATCTGTTAATATTAAATGTTGGGATATTATTGAAAATGGGTGTGATATAACAGATAAGAAAATTATCTCGATTAAAGCTCTTGCTATGCATATATTATATTCTTATATTAATCAAGATAATTTTAATTTCATCTCTCATTATGAAAATGCACAGGAAATTTGGAATACTTTAATTGCAATATATGGTGCAACAGCCAACAGCAATGAGAAGTCCTCCACAACCGACTCAGTTAAAGAAATTTGCTTAACAGGATTGGTAAATAGCAGTTGTGATGAGGATGATGATGATGGAGCAGCCGAGCTGGCATTAATAATGAAGAAATTCAAAAGGTGGAACCGCAAATACGGAAATCCAAGTCTAAATCAAAAATTAAAAAGCAGAATAATCAAAGCACTGGATAACTCGGAAGAACACGGGATCATTTGCAACAAACCCTGTAATATCAAGCCCAATTATCCCCGATTTCAACGCGATTTTGAAAAGAATTCAAAACAGTGTTTTGCAGCCACGTGGAATAAAAGCGATAGCAGTGAGAGTGAGAAAGCAGATATGTGCCTTCATGGAAATATAACTGATAGCGATGATGACGAGCCAAGTGAGGTATCAAAACTTACTCACTCTGAATTACTTATTTATTTCCACAAAGTAAATGGCTGTTTTGAACGACTTAGGGAAAAATACGCTAAACTTGAATCACAAAAAGACACTTTGATAGATTTAAATAAACAACTTGACCAATTAGTTAAAACCTATCAAAGTAGGATCCCTAAGTGTGATAAGTTTCCAACATTCGAAGATGAGAATAAAAAATCAGAAATTAAAATTAAATCGCTTGAAAATGAAATTCTGATTGTAAAGGAGAATGAAAATACTAGGAGAGAGAATTCTATTAAAAAGTGCACACAATTGTTAAACGAAAATGAATCTCTCAAATCACAAGTCCAACAACTGTCTACTACTTTAGATAAATTTTCCATAAGTGAAAAATCATTGAATATGCTATTAGGAAAACAAACTGTTAATACGGTTAGACAAGGACTTGGATATAATAATTCAAAAATTGTTGAAAGCAATATTAATCAAGTTAATTCTATGTGCACAATTTGTAGAAAATATGGACACAATCACAATAATTGTTGGTATAGACCCAAACATTTAAAAACTATACCGATTTGGGTTCCAAAAGGCACAAATGTAAAATCTCTCAAAGTTAAACAAATTTGGGTGCCGAAGGGAACAATTATAAATAGTTTTGGGTCTACACAAAATTATTTTTCAAAATATTCTGCCACTAACAATCATGGACCTATAAAAACAAATAGGTCACATAAATCTTTTCCCGTGTAGGTGTGGTGGCAGGCTAAGGAACAACAATAGTGTTCTCTGGATTTTTTGGCTGTTCCAGAAACACAACGGGCGACAAAGCAAAGTTCCTTAGCCTAGTATAAAGGTGACAGAATCACAATGGACAATGACGAAAAATATCATAAAGGTAAAACAGGTAATGGTATGTTTTAAACGATATATTAAATGTGATAACCTGCACCGCATTCTGAATTAAAATCAGCCAATATTGAGATGATGAAAAGATGATGATTCCGACTTATTCAAAATAGTTGGCCAATTATATTCTTATGCCAAAAACACTATAAAAATCTCTAGATTCTTTGAATTACTTCATATATATCATTTTGGATTAAAAATAGTGTTTTGTTGGATAATAATACATTTGGTTATAATTCGGCTAACTCTATATTCACGGTTTTCTGATTATTAACACGGCTTCAATTCAGATTCAAAAGAATGTCATTTAAATTGTTGTTAAAATTGAATTTGAAATTTTTGGTGCACACTTCATGTTTTGGTCTATAAAATTCAATTGATGATAATTTTGAGTGAAAGAGAAATTCAGATGCAGATTACACTGCTAATCTAGTTGATAGAAAAATTACTAGTGAAACGTGATTTTTGTTGAGACATTTAGTAACTGCATCGTTTTTCAAAGAAAATATCTGCATATTCTTCATTTCAAATAATTTTCAAATAGCAGAAAATTTTCTTTTAAAACCCCCTGGAGAAAATCATGTTTGACCATAGTTTCAGATTAGTCATTTTTTGAAAAATTAATTTCATAATTATTTTTGAATTTGATTTTAAATGACTATTTTGACTAATCTGACTCCCTAATGTTTATCGAAAAGGAAAATAGTGATTGAAAAAGTGATGAGTGTTAATATTGATCAAATATTATGACTCGAGACGGTATAATTAATAAATTTCTTTAGAAATTTAAACAAGAGTTATAAAACTGTTTGTTGGTAAAAATTCCATGACCATCTCTATATCTATCATATTTCTAACGACCACCACTCATCAAAATTCTATATAGTTTGTCGATATGTGGTACTTTAAACAGGAATCATTCGTTTTTAATTTTTCACATTTTTTTTGAAAAAAAAGGGTAATAATAATAATAAATACCAAAGTATTCACTCTCATTTAAAAGTCCTCACGGTTATGCATGGGTGAATTACTTGGAATTTGTTATGTGGTTCCATGCTCATTTAAAAGTCCTCTCGTTTATGCATGTATGGAACGCATATCAAAAGTTGATTTTTTTTTAAAATAAACAAGTTGATTCTAATCCCATTTAAAAGTCTCACGGTTATGCGTGGTTAGAAGACACTTGAATTCATTTTTTTTTTAAAATAAAATTGGAATACTACTAATCTCATTTAAAAGTCCTAACGGTTATGCATGGTTAGTAGATATTCAAATTCCTGATATAAATATACCACAAATAGACATAATAATATGGTTTTATATGATGACAACATTTCCATCATTCTAAAAGTGGAATATGCGCCTAACAAAATATTTATGATTTTTGTTTGATTTTTTATTGAAATTTAATATTTATATTCAATTGAGTTTTAATGTTGGATTAATATCGATCACTTTATCTCTATTTTCTCTAACACTATTATTCTTTTGCTGATAACAAAAGGGGGAGAGAAAAGTTAAGATTTTGTCAAATAAAATCAAGCAAAGGTCAAATAATTTTCTATTTGCATCTAGGCTCATTTGCATATTTTTATTTGTATGCATATATGTAGGGGGAGTATTGTGTAGAGAGGGAGCATTTAAATAGGGGGAGCAATTAGAGCATATGAATGATCAATACATTTAACATATTCAAAATCTTAAATATATGTTTGTTATCATCAAAGGGGGGAGATTGTTGAATATGCGCTTATATGATTTTTGTTTGACGATAATAAACATATATACATCCGTTTAAATGTATTTGTTAATATGCTATTCTATTTTTCACAGATTAAATAAATATTTGTTGAATAAATTAAATAACACAGAATTTGAATTCAAACGAATATTTTATTCAAACAAATATTTATTACAACTTTGAATAGTACAATTTCAAGCTCTCACTATAATTATACAACTTTGATTACAATAACATCACATTTCATATTTACAGTTCACCTCACTACATATCACTCACACTCGTATTTATCTTCAACTTCATTCCAGTTTGAATCCAGTATCTGAGCAATCTGCAAAAATATTTACTAACGCAGTAAAATTGAAAATAAAATATTTTTGCGATATAAAATAAAATATGGTTTTTGAAAATAATATTTGCCTCGGTTATTTGGGTTGTTCGTCATCATTCATATTCGAATTCGTCATACACGAACAACTTGTGACATACACAGTGTATCACTGTATATGCCACAAGGCCGTGCACACCGATATACACTTGATAATGCTACAGGGATAGGTGAGCGCAGGTCAAACCCAAATGCAAAGCCGGGTTCAACTCACGTGCAATAACATTGAAAATCACGACACGAGCACAAGGTCAAACCCCAGTTTTAAAACTGGATTCAACACAAGGCAACATGACATGAATGAAACGAAGACCAACAGCAAAATGGACTGCAACAATCACGGCAGTTCACATGTCAAAAACAGTTGCAACATGGATATCACAAAACAAAACTCACTGGAATGAAAAACGCACAGCTAGTCCAAACTCGAGTGCAATAGAGAAGCTATGGTACTATGCAAGTACAAGCTGCACCATACCAGACAGTGATACAAGTGCAAACACATCAGTAAGTGACACAACAAACTCAACAATGAAAGTTCAAGTCAGACCAACACAAAACAACCAAACAAACAACTGCATAGCAACTACAACAATGACCAATGAACAAAGAACACAGACCAAATGCTCAAGCCACCAAGAATCAGTGCAATGACCAAGAAATGATCAGACACGGGAAACCAAAGGCAACAGTGAAAGTGCAGACCAAATGCAATATGCAACAAAGCCAAGCATGATACAGGTGGACAGTGAAGACAGCTACTACCACAAAGTACAGTGCAACTCAAACCAATATAGCAGCAACACACCACCAAGTAAACGCACAGCAAAAATGAGACCAAATCAAACTCAGTTCAACCAGACCGGATAGTACAAGCAAAAATGCAAGACAGTGGTCATGAATGCAGTAACAACATCGAGCCAGAGCCGTCAAGTTCAAATATCACAAAAGCCAATGGAAAGCAATGTATACAGTTCAGATAAACAAGCCAGAGGTATGAAACAAGGCAACAAGATATCATAAGCAAGACCAAACTGCATAAGTGACCACAAAGACAGAAGTGCATTTATCAAGAACGTAATGAAGCAATACAGTATGTAAAGCATGCAAGATCTAACAGCTACATGAAGCATCAAAACTCATGAATACAGTAGCAAGGTTGCAAGCATATGAAATGCAGACTACAAAGTGTACAACTACAAGATCAGGTCAAAATAAAGCATGAATCACATGAACAAGTTCGAGCATTATAAAGAAACAAAGTACAAATGAACGAAGTTCAACAGTACAAAAAATTCGAATTCATGACAGTGTATCAAGTACGCATCTTTGAGAAAGTCAAAGCCGTGACTTTATCCAGAAATCAAAACAATTTCAAGATGAACGAGTCAAGGCCGAAGCAGTAGAAATCAACACCGTGGTCATCACGAAATAAATCAAAACCGTAACCATCAAGCAACGAAAGTATATTCATATTGAACAAGTCCGAATCAATCTCAATCGTTCAAGAATAATAAAGTGGCCGAGATGAAGAATTTGACAAATTCAAATATAATTGTACGAACGAAAATTCAGGGGGTCGAACCCTATAAAAGTGATTAACATCATCGGCAATTGAGGTATTCGAGTTCGAGCATAACAAAGAACAAATCATCCAACTCGAATCACGATCGAGTTCAAGCATCAACCCAGTAAAGCAAAAAGATAAAATTACATACCTAAGCAAGGAGTCGAACTCGATCGAACAACGAAGCAACCAAGAGCGAACGAACGAGAACAAAGCACACGAAAAAGGCGCAGCTTCAATACCCTAAATTTGGATCAAGAGTCGAAGCCCTAATTTGGAGTAGAAGAGCCGAAGCACTAATTTCTGAATCAAGAACGAAAGCCCCAATTTTGCAAGAGGAACGGCCGGCATTATTCTCAAGCAAAAAAAAAGAACTAGGCCGATAAAATAAAAAGGAGAAAAGGGGGACGCAAACTTTTAATTAGTGGGCCGATTCTAATAATATTATTTTGGGCTTAGTTGTTTTAAATTAGGGTTATTTTGTTTTAAATTGTTTTAATTGTATTTTCTTTTTAAACCGTTTTATTTTTCTAGTCGTGTGACTAGGGGACAAGCTACGTGGCGTAGCTTGAGAATTCGCAACTCAGTGGCTGAGTTGTGGCAGGGTTTTGAGCGTAGAGTTAGATTAGTCAATAGCGGGTATAGCGAGTTTACGTGTGTAAGCGAGGGACTATCTAATTTCTAATAGAAACCTTGGGGGCAGCACGTAGGCAGAGTTTTGCCGAAGCTGGGCAAATTCTGTGTCGTTCTATTTCTGCATTTATTATTCTGCTATTATCTGTGCTGCTATTGTTCTGTGATCTGTGTTGAAATTAATTTATAAGCTTCCGCGATTAATTTTTAATAATTTATACCATCACCTTATTCACCCCCCCTCTAGGGTGAAATCGATCCTACATGATCCATCACTCGTTAACTATGTTTCCCAAAACCAAACGGTTTCAAACTACGTCCCAAAACAACCTGTTATTTAAGACACCCTCTCACTCTTGCTAACTTCCCATACTCATCCATAGTTCCCAAACAAAATTATTTACTCAACCACTCAAATTATAATTTAAAACCAAATTATAAATTATCAAAATTCCTTCAAAAATTTTCTAACTCCTTAAATTTTTGAAAAAATTTCTCCAGCGTCTCCGTTGCACGGCTAGCTCTGAACAACTACAAAATGCCTCTACGGATCCCAAGTTTCAACAGGAAACAAAAGCAAAGTGGCTAGATTAGAAAATCATTAAATTTCATATGACAATTTGAAATATATACCTTTTTGTCGGGCAATTCAAAATTTATCTTCTGAAATTGAAAACACCAATTTTCTTTCACTTTTAAAACACCTGTACCTTATCAACCAATAATATCCAATTGTACAGTTCAAAACTATTTTACTTATCTCTTTTCAAAATTGTCTTTACTTAAGCCGTACGATGTACATATATCATCCGTACGCAATATTGAATCTGATCGCTCACTCGATCACACAATTTCACTTCTGAACTAGTATTGTTCACCCGACTTCGTAGTGTGGACTCAGATTTGGCTTCTTGATCAGAAACCGTCATTCTCCTTGCATAACCATATATTATGACAGAGAATTTCCAGAATTAATCAAAAATCCATATCAAGGGTTTGTCATCAAAAATCGAGTGAAAAATCCCAACTCGGATCGATATATCTATCTCGAAATTCTGTGCTCGAATCTAGATCAAATCGTTATACGAATAAAATAATATGCGTACATCCTACGTATTTATCTCAATTGATTATCAGTTATATCAATTCTATTTTTATTCACATTTATTTTGGTTTCCATCCATTTATTCACAATTTCCCATTTCACACTTTACTTAATCCTCATTCAAGAATTAACTTAGTATATTTTCCCCATACCAAATTTTACTTAAGAATTTCACCACTAACTTTCTTAAGTTCAATATAAACATTTCATACAACTTCTTATATTGATTTCCTCTTTACCCCTTTGGTTTTATATCCATTTTTATTCAAATTAAATTTTTAATTCCATTTGAATTCAATTTACCATTCCTTCGCCCATTTATTCCCAATCAAATTCAATATTGAATTTTTATATTTAATTAACTAATTTATCTCATTTCCAACTCAATCTTATTCCCAACCTTTGGTTTTACTTAGTCCAATCCAAACCAAATTTTCAACTTCACCTTATTCACATGATCCAAATAAAACATCAATCCAATATTAAATTCCAATTTCATCTTCTTACAAATTTAAATTTATTTGTTCATTCACTCATTTATATCCAACTCAATAAATTTTATCCAATAATTATTTCCAGTTGGCCTACTTTGTCTTATTTCCTCCAAGTTCACTCTATTTAACTTAAATTCAATTACATTCCAATTCAATTCAAATTTAAACCTTTATAAATTTTCCAACCTATTTACATCCCATTCAATAATCTCTTTATTTTTTTGAATAACTTCCAAAGTTTAAGCAATTACTTAAGCATTTCAAAATCATTTTTGAAATCAAATGTATCCCAAAATCCTTTGGTGTATCGAATTATTCCTTCGAATTTCAAAACCACCCAGTTTTGCAAACAACTCCAACTTAAAACATTCAGGTAGTAATTCCTCCCTTGGAAACTCGAAAATGAATATCGATGATGCTGTAGTCATCACTGAAATTATTTCCCAACGATCGAAGTGAGTTCAGTGCTTTTATTCTTTTTTTAAAAACATTTCAAATATTTTAAACATCAAATCTCACCAGCTTTCATATTCAAATAAAAAATATTTCCAAATAATATCCCCATTATTCCTCCAAAGCCTTTGAAAATCATTTTCAACTCAAAGGAATTTTTTTTCTTCCAATTTTGATATTTCAAATCCTTTCAATCTATATTCAAATATTACTCTAGAATTTTATCCCATTTCAAATTACAAATCACATTTGTAATTCACATTTACAATTTCCACTCTGTTATATAAATTTGTTTCTAAACTTTTGGTCATAATTTCAATTCCTTGCTCAATTTCCACAACAACAATGATAATAATTTAATATTATCATTTTCTAACAACCAAGCAACCATATATACTTATAATAATTTACAAAAATTGTTCCTTTCATATATAAAAATAATTTGGGTAAAATTATTTCATTTACCCACTTCTAAGAATAATGCTATGTCGGTTTGCCTAGTTTAAGAGTTTACAAATCCCTATCGATATAGTTGTTCCGACCGTACCGACCAGAATTCCTAAACACTCAACCGATAAGTCAACACAATATAAAAACAATTTATATTCACTAACAGATACGCGCTCATATCTATTATTACACGCAAACTAATTCTAGAATACTACCGACTCTATCTCTAATGAGTAATTCCTACCAGAGCCAAGGTTCTCGCTTAATCTTCGGCTCTGATACCACTATAACAGCCCGCAATCCTGACCCCCTTTGAGTAGACAATATTCTCCATTAGTTCAACTCAAATTCAATGGAAATATGAACCATTAGGGTTAAAGAAGAAAGAGGTAAAAGAAGAAATAGATAACAACATCAGAATCTCACAATTGTAGCGCAACAACATATAACAGATAACAACAGATTTTTATACAAAAGAAAGTGTAACTGTTTAATACCTACAATCATCAGAGTACACAATCAACCACTAGCACAATACCGGACAGTTATAATAACTTGTCCTCACAAAGGCGGACTATACAGCATACCATATACACCGGAATATAAGTCAAGTACGTGTGATACGTCTCGCCATTCAGCTCGTCTCCTGAGCTCCATAGCATCCTATTATGTATATGTAATACTCGGTCAGACCAAAGCATTATAATAAAATAATACCCGAGTTAGTCTAGAAAACGAGTGTGAGAAATCACACTCAAATGAATAATTAAAGTTAACCCTTTGAAATCAAAGGTATCTCATAAGACCACGCCACAAATAAACATGTCGGGTTTTTACCTTATGATAACCAAAACATTTCTTATCAAAATCCTATGATATTATAATAGTGTCTAAGTACAAATAATTATTCAAAGAGCCAAAATTGTTACATTCATTAAATTCTAGCATACTAGGCTCTACAACCAAAACCATAAAGGGCACGTAGGGAGAATGGATTTCCAACTAATGACTAAGCACTAGGGTATAGCCTGTCACGGTACCTAGTCTAGATCAGCATACCGAGGACCACTCCCGATCCTCTGCAGCATAAGACCGGAGCTACCCCTTACTAGATAGTCTGAATAAGATCACCCCACAGCTGGGATCAGCAACCGCCCACAAAGCCGAATAAAAGGTACATATAGACAGGGAAAATCTTACCCAAATTGGTTGCTACCCACTTAGCCTTGCTGCATATCCCCTAATTTTCAGTCATTCCCAGTTGATGAGGCTCGAGACTAAGCATTACCTTTTTAGAAATATTCACTTAGAATGCTCATTGTCCTACAGTTACAATGTAGTGATAGCATTCATCCATACAAGTCTGTTCCCGATCCAAACGAAACCAAAGGCCCTACTCCTACTACATCCATTTTGGAATCATTCTGAGGATTAGCAGCGATTAGCTCTTGCACTTCACTGCTCCATCTTCGACTCCAAGCTCTTGTCTTCCTTTCGTAAATATACTCGTTGGATCGAAGTTGTTTTCGGATCACAAATCCGATCCCGGTCTCTTCGAAACAACGTTCGCTATTTCCTGGTAAACTCAACCCCAGTTCTTTAGGAAATACACAGACGAAAATAAGATCGGAGATCACCTCCTAACCATTAGTGGAAGGATTTCCTTGTAAATGTCGTAGAAGAACGAACGAGTTTATACGTATAGTATAACACCTCGGATGGTAAGTGTACCACTTAATTCTCATATCTCTTCCAGATATTCCCAAAGTTATATTTTAGGTCCAGATTTTTGATAGTCGGTTATTTTACTATCAAATAAACAATCAATTCAACCAAATATTTCATTTCTACTGAAAAACCTTAAGCCTTGTAAAGTTTAGATTTTAAAATAAATTAAATCACCTTATCCAAAAATGTACACCAAACATATTTAAAATAAAGCTACTTAAATTCTTTACTCAAAATAAAACTTATAAAATTCTATAATAATTCTCCAAGAAAAACTTTAGCCAAAAACTTCTTCCAAAAATAAAACTATTATATAAAGTACAAACATTTACTAGTTATCCTTTAAACCATAATACTAATTTAACCTTAAAAATAATAACTACTACAATTAACTTAAATAAATATTTAATTTAACAATTTTTAAACAACTAAACAATAATTTTTTCTAAATCATTCTTCCAAAACCACTTTTAAAGCTTCTAATTTATACTCAAAAATCTCTTTTGAAATTATACTTGGCTTTCCAGAAAAATACACTTTTCATTCCAATATATCCGTCTAACATTTATAAATCCTTCTTGATTTATTTACACTTTAATTTACATCCCAATCCAGTAAATTTTCTTTTTCGCACTTTTTAAAAATAAAAATTCTCCTTTAATTTTGAAAACAAATTACACTTTCCTTATAAATTTCCACCGTGAATTTATAAATCCAAATTATCCACTGATAATTATTCACTTTATTTATAAACCCAGTTTATAAATTCCATAGCCTCATTTTCCTTTTATAATCATTATTCTCGAAACACTTAACCGATTTCCAAATTGATTTTCTTGAATTAAATTCCATTTAAAAATTTATTTCTCGATTTACTCAAATTTATTCCAAAATCTGTTAATTACAGTTTTACTCTTTTATAATGATTTAAAACCTTATTTAAATCTGAAATACCAATTTCATACTCTTTTCCAAAATCCTACTTTTTATTTTTCCCAACCCATTTAAATCTTGGATATAAAAATAAATCCTTTTATTTTTAAACAATATCACTTAAGTCCTCAAAACTCTTTTATTCCCATTTATAAAAAAATATCATTTTCCATACTCGAAATAATAGGCCTTTAAAAGTCAACCCGTTCTTTTACTTTTTTCCCTAATTCATTCTTTTAATTTATTCAACTTTCACCATAAATATTTTACTTAAAATTTCATTTTTATTTTCCTTTAAAAATCCAATCTCTATATTTCTGATATCTTAAAATACCAAAATATATTCAACCAAACCATAACATTCAATAATCTCAATTTTCAATTATAATCAATATAATCTATCATAGATTATCTAGTAAATCATATCACTGCATATGAAATAAATTCAACGCTTTTTGTGGAATCCAGTTGGATCCCTCCAACCTGTTTCCCTACATCTACAAATGTTAGCACAATATAAAAATACCAATCCCACTTCGGTGGGGATATCGCGGTATATAGGGTCTCCGCTATTATGTGGGGTGCATAGGGTCTCATCCGCTACATAATGTGGGAATATCATTCACTCTAATATATATACTATTATATATAATATCACATCTAGAATGATAATAATTATCAATTTCAATCAATCAACTAATAATTTAATTTAACAATTTAAATTCACCAGTAAATCCAATTTAAGTGAGATTAACTCACCTTTGGCCTTTAATTTGCAATCCGATCCAAACCGGCTATTTCCTTCGTGATTTTGGACCTCGTATAAACATTATATGTTTTATTAACATTTGAAATAATCGGACAGATAAATTACCATTTAATAATTTTATTTAGTCTCATAATTTAATTTTAAACCAATATTCTTTTTATAAAATATTTTTGTTGACTAAAATAATTAAATAAGTTTATTAAACAAATTAATTCCCATAATACATTATTTAAAATAACCAGTTAAGTGAAAATATCTGTATATGTATATTTATTTTATTTTTGAAACTATATATATACTTATAAAAATAATTCATATAGATTTCATAAAAATCTAATTTATATAAATACTTTCAACACTTAAAAATTTCTATTTTTTTTATATTTTTTCAAAGCCTTATCCGTATATATTTTTACCTTTTATCTATATATATTAAACTATGTTTTTGTGTGTATATATATATTTATTAAACTAAAAACAAAATTAATTTAAACCCTACTGTAAATATTTTCTTCTATTTTCTGTATGTATATATATATACAAAAACAAATCTGCATATATATACTTCACTGGTCAATTTTTTTTGCTTTCTGTAAAATGTATATATATAATTTAATAAATGGCCTTAAAAATACCTCACTGCTTCTATCCAAACCCTAGCTTCGACGGGTCGCCAATCCTCACGCGGCAAGCGTCGCCTTTACCTTACGTGCCTTGGCCATCAACTCCAAAAGCTCGAGAGTCTCCCTCCCTCTCGTACGATCGCAAGCCATCAGTCACCCAATCGCGAACCCTAGAATGTCATCGACCCTCTCGTGATGCCACCCGCTACTCGACTCAAGCCTCTACATCACCACGCAATTAAATCGCGGACCCCCCCGCTTTATCTTTGGCCAAAGCAAGCGCAAAACCAAACGTTGGCCGCCATTTATATATTTTGAATGAGACGAAGTATTTTTTTGATTTGCAAATGAATTTGAATTCGTTCGGTTTAAAGTCGGAGAGAAGAAAAGAAAAGGGAGGCTACGGTTTTCTTCTGCATTTTATTTTTTTAAACGGCTGCGTGAAATATAAAGGAGGTAGGGATTTGATTTTTGCATGTACATGTGTTGTTGCATGTATGAGGGATGCTAAAATGATGTGAAGAGAAGTGGAAAAGCTCTGAAGTGAAAGGTAAAAGTTTTGATGGGAATATATTTGACAAATCAAAACCATATATGCACAATTTAAATTCAAACTGTCCTGATTACATAGCTCAAAATCATGAACCACTATTGCAGCGTGCCGCTGGACATTTATAATGTTATACCCTTATTTCGAACGTCATGGAAAAGCTTTCGAGTCCTAATTCGATTGTATGGAGAAGATAGCTTTTTGGACCCAATTATTATATTGAATTTTCGATATAGATTCCAGTGCGTTTACAAACCGTACGATCAAACGATAACTGCAAATGCTACGAAAATTGAAATTAGATAATAATACATTATTATGGACCCAATGGAACTGGTTTCGTCAAAATCCGAGACTGTGCCTCAAAGGCTATTTTTTAAATACCAATTTAAACGATATATTTTCGAAAATGAACACATCACTTTTAAATTCAAATTTGAAACTTTTGTTATCTTTAGTATCATCAGTATAAATTTTATAAGCCTTCAAATTATTTTTAACAAGCTTGAAACTCCCAATTTCATATTTTACCCAATTCCAATTGTTTGATTCAATGGTTTAATTACCCAATAAATAGTTATTTTTGAAATCCAATTTAAAAATCTACACCTGTGCAATTAAATATTCCAATTTCAAATATTCAAAATTTCGGGTCGTTACAACAATTTATCAACCAAATACTAATAATATAAAACAATCCTGAGTATCATGTCTCCACTATTCTCATAAAACAGAAGTGGGTCATGTATCCCTGTACCTGAAATGTCTCATACTGACCCAAGTACTACGCAAATAACACATGGGTTAGACCATGTCTAAATCAAGGATATATTAATATATGTGACATAGTATATACTAGGAATAACAACATGAACGCTATAAGAGTATTCAAGATAACAATCATGATGTTTGTATGTACATGAGTGTGTACATGTGTGTGTGTATATATCGAAAAGTATGCATGATATATAATAATAACCTAGATAATAACCAAAACATCATATATCACAAATATCATAGGATCATGCATGAAGATGTCATCACCTAAAATATAAAAGAATATCAAATCAAAAATCATGTAATCAACATCAAATAGGTGAATCATCCACATCTATAAACCATCGTCAAAATCTAGTAAATATCTACAAATGAGATATCATCAAGTATATTAGGCTAGCACATAGCATTGCCCAAATATATCTCTCAATCCTAATAAATAGAACAACATTATCCATATATATGATAATATAGGCTGCCTATTAGTGTAAAGAAAGATTTGAAAATCTACTATACTTTAGAAACCTATCTAGATATAATCTCGTCCCCTCGTATATATTAATAATCAAAATATATCATGACACAAAATGACTATACTCTATAATTAGCTGATATTCTCTGCTTAACTATACCATTACTAATTCATTTTTAAATACAAAACAAATAATCATCCAAACAAATTCACAATACACTTTATTCCCATTATCATTAGTTAGCACGTAAGGTGGTCTGCATTAACTCATTAAGCATCACATAGAGTAACAAAAAAATCAATGATTAAAACTTTCATTGATGGCTTACTAAAGATTTGATTCTTATTGAAATATTTAGTTCGAATTCCACCTTTCAAATTGACAATTTGCAATAGTTTGGTTCATATATAAATATTTACCAAAATTGAAAATTACTTTCATAATTACAAGATACTTCATATTGATAGATTCATCTTTAAATATATTTTTTCCTAAACCCTCATCATACATTTTATTTAAATACTTCTAAAAGTTAACATTTTTAGTAATTCATTAAGCCAACATTCATCAGTTCATTACTTGCAAAATAACTTACTCATACGTCGTTATTACCAAGCATACTTTCCAAACTTACCAATATCAATTTATAAAATCTGTTTTTTCCAAACGGTTAATATTTTATAATTTCTAAAAACTACTTAAGCAAATTATTTCGATATATATAGAAATCACATATCTTTTCAGTTAATGTAATAGCTTCCCAAAGTATACAAATATTTAACCACTTGTCAAAATTATATATATATATATATATATATGTATGTATGTATGTATGTATGTATATGGAAAATCCAAACACATTCATAAAATAAATAAAATTATTTCTCTTACTAAAATAATTCTCAAAAAAAAATTGTCATCCAATATCATAAATATGAATAAGCTATAATATATTCAATCATAACCTCAAATTCATAATTACCATTCTTACATATTATTCCAATCATAATCTAATATGCATAAAAACCAAATCATATTCATATTTATAGTTTCTAAAAAACTTCATACATTATTTCAACACATATGTGTATCAAAATCTCAAATACTATAAAATATGATGATCTTGCCTCGCCATTTACAATTGATTACAATATTGATTACGTAATCAATACTACCTCGCTAGTTACCTCGGCTATTACTAATGTCCAATGGCTGCAAACATCACTTAAAATATGTCCAAATGTATAAGATATCTTTTACAGTATAATTCTTCAATAATATAATAGACATAAAATTTTATTTCCAAAACCAATTCAAATATTGTCTTAATCACTTTTTAAGAATAACTAACTTTTCTTTGAAAATTATTTAAAATATTTAACCTTTTAAAAATACTTTAATTTTCTCAAAATAATTATATCTTTTTAAAATACAATGCCCAATATCTCGTTCTACTGTTTAAGAATCCTTATCGAATACATGTGCACCCGCATCGACCAGAATTTTTAACACGCTCAACATCCAAATAACACATATTCATTTCAAAAAAAATTATACCATTTTTCTATACAACTCCTTTAACATACTTGCCTTTATAAAATTATCATTAGCTTATGTTAAACTTAATCAAATACCATAATTTATTATTACATTTCTAAGTGAAACATTTTCTAAAAAGCTACATACATATATAATAAAAACTCTTTCCTAAAACAAATACTCATCAACCTTAGAACATTTACTTACATTCTCTAAATGCACATTGAAAAAATTCCATACCAATATACATTATTTCATTACAAATGGACACCATACACAACTATTTAAAAGAGATAAAAATAAAAAATCCAATCCATTCCACTACTTTAAGAAATATACACAACAAATCAGATATACAGAGGAAATAAAATCTATGAATTCAGCGAAAATTATTCACCAGTTTCCACTGCACACTCTAATCGGTAACAAATCCAATCAAAACAATTCAATGCCAAGCCACCAAGGACAAATATTCGACATCGATACAAATATTATTGGTTGAACCACCTGTAGGATCTAGATTAACCCTAGAGGGGGGGTGAATAGGGTTATAGCAAATTTTCTTGATTTAAACACAAAAATAAACTGCAGAAATAAATATACTAAAAAGTAAATCACACACAAGATTTACCCAGCTTCGGCAACCCCTGCCTACTGCTGCATTCCCAGGTTTCTATTAGAATTAAACAGTATCACGCTTACAAACACTCTAACAGACTTGCAAACCCTGCTACCGCCTATAGAGTTTTGCAAACTCGCAACCCCTGCTTACTGAACTAACTCTAAATAGACAATCAGACACAGCCTAAAACCTAGGTGGTGATTTACCTAAACTCTTTGATTCGTAAAATAAAAACAATAATTAAGAACAATAGAAAATAACCCTAAACTAATTAACAATATTAATAAAAGCCTATTGTTAAACAAAACCCCCTTTTGATTTTTAAGACTGGCCCACTTCCTTATTTCACCCGATCCTCTTTTTGTCTTCGTTCGTGAGAAATAATGGCGGCTTTGTTCCCTTTTGTTCCAGTTAGGGCTTCGGCTCTTTGTTCCAATTAGGGCTTCGGTTTCTTCAATTGATCTGTGATTTGTTGCCCTAGCTCGCTGCTTCTCTGATGGTTGACTTTTGCTTGTTTGCAGTTGCTCGATCGAGTTCGATGCTTGTGAATTCGGTATGTACTGTCTCCTTTTTCTTTTTTAAATTGATACTTCAACTCGATCGAATCTAAATGTCGTTGATGATTAGGGTTTTAATAGGATTTGATTTCCTATTTTTGCGTTCGACTGATTGCTGCAAAAATTCTTGTTTTGCCGTTCGATTACGCTTTGATGTTGAGGATTAATCTGACTTTGTCAATTTCGTATTTCTAGTAACTTGATTCACACGGCTTTGAATTGATTTGAGATATTTGACTTTGTCAATTTCGTATATCTTCGACTGTTGATTTTGGGTATGTGAATCCACTACTCTGTATTAGCTTTGATCATCACCATTGCTTTTAAATTTTCTCTGCTGCATACCACTGCATTTCACTGCACTGTTGAAATTTTGTGTCTGCATTTGTTATTTCTGGAGCTCGATTTGCACTTGCTCACTGCTTGATGGTCTTGTGACTATAACTGGGCATTTTGAGTTTGTTGCATTTTCTGGCTTGTACTGTCCACTGCCCTGATCTTGTTTGTTCGATCACTTTGCTGTTCGCATTGATGCTGCACTTGGTCTAGTTGTAGTTTGCATATTACCTGCTATTCCACGGTCTATTTGGTGCTATTTGATTCATTTGATACTTCTGTTGGGGCTTGTATAATTTGAGTTGTAGCTTGATGGTTTTGTGATTAACTTTGTACCATTGACTTGATATTCTTAACTGCCTGTATTTTGCATTCATGTACTTGCTGCTATGTTGGTGGAAATCTTGTGTAAGTGCTTCACCATACTTGTTGTTGCAGTATTCAAGTTTCTTGTACTTGTGCTACTTTCACTGTGTCACTTGAGGTCTTGCACTGTTTCATGCATGTACTCTTAGCTGTTTATGCATTTGCCACTGAGCTTGATTCATGCTTACTGTCACTACTGCTTCGAGTCAGTTTCATGGTCACTTATGCAGTTTGAAGCTTGCCACTGACTTTGGTTCTTCGCTTGCATCGTTGTAGTTGCATTTATGTCACGTAGTTGCAAACTTTGACTTGATGCTGCATATATGTTTGTTGCAGTCCCTTTTTGCTGTTGCTATCCACATTGAACTGCCTTTGATGCACTTTTGAACTTTGTTGCAACTTGGTCTTGAGTTGTTTGATCTGAACTTGACATCGTATTCTCTGGTCAGTGGTGTTTATTGTGATGATTTGGCTTGTAGCACTTATGCAGTCTTTACTGTTGTTGTTTGATGCTGTCTTGATTTTTCTGCTTTCACTTGTGTACATTTTCGAGTTGCACACTGCTGCTTGTACTTGTAGTCTTGGTCAGTTGACTGTTGCTTTGAGTTGTTCATTGCTTGGTCTCTGTTGCCTTGAATTTCTGGTTGGAGCTGTGCACACGAGTTGGCGAGGCAATGCACACGTGTATGAATGTACACGTGTGTATTGCAGCCACTTATGATTACCTGTCCCTGATAAAAAATACTGATATGCACAGATATTGCACAGTCAAAAAATGATGACGAACAACCCAAATAACTGAGGCAAACAATGTTTTCAAAATCATCGTTTCTTTCAAATTTTAAAAATATTTCTCTTTCAATTTTACTGCGTTTGAAAATATTTTTGCAGATTACTCAGATGCTGGATTCAAACTGGATTATAGTTGAAGACAAAAATATGAGTGTGAGTGATATGTAGTAAGGTTTTGATGTAAATGTGAAATGTCATGTATTGTAGTCAAAATTGTATATGTATAGTGAGAGCTTGAAATTGTACTATCAAAGTTGTAATAAATATTTGTTTGAATAAAAATTTCTGTTTGAATAAAAATTTCTGTTTGAATTCAAAATCTGTCTAACTTGTTCTGTTTGAATTCAAATTCGAATTCTGTGTAATTTAATTTTATTCAGCAAATATTTATTTATTCTATAAAAAATAAAATAGTACATTACCAAATACATTTAAATGAATGTATATATGTTTATTATCATCAAACAAAAATCATATAGCGCAAGGCGCATATTCAACAATCTCCCCCTTTTGATGATAACAAACATATATTTAAGATTTTGAATATATCAAATGTTATTTGATAATTTCAATTTGCTCCCCCTATTTGAATGCTCCCTCTCTACACAATACTCCCCCTACATATATGCATAGATATATATAAATGAGCCTATATGCACAGTGAAAATTATTTGACCTTTGCTTGATTCTATTCGACAAAATCTTAACTTTTCTCTCCCCCTTTTGTTATCAGCAAAAGAATAATAGTGTTATAAAATAGGGATGAAGTGATAGACATGAATCAAACATTTAGCTCAATTAAATATAAATATCAAATTTCAATAAAACTCAAACAAAAATCATAATTACCCTTGTCAAGCGCATATTCCACTTTCAGAAGTGATGGGGATAAAAAATCATCAAAAATCATACAATTTTGTCTATTTGTGGTATATTTATTTTAGGAAATTTGAATATCTACTAACCATGCATAACCGTTAGGACTTTTAAATGAGATTAGTAGTATTCACAATTTTTAAAAAATGAAATCAAGTATCTTCTAATCACGCATGACCGTGAGGACTTTTAAATGGGATTAGAATCAACTTGTCTATTTAATTAATTAATTTTGATATGCGTTCCATACATGCATAACCGTGAGGACTTTTAAATGAGTATGGAAGCACATAATCATAAATCCAAGTAATTCACCCATGCATAACCGTGAGGACTTTTAAATGAGAGTGAATACTTTGGATATTTATTTTTTTAATTGCTGAATATAATAAGTTGAAGCACAAATAATTTCCTTCACAGATTTAAAGATATTGAAGAACAAATGATTTCCTTTGTAAACTACCACAAATTTACATACTAAATATGATCTTGAAGAGTGATGGTCGATAGAAAGATGATAGAAATAGAAATGGTCATGGAATTATTACCCAACAAATTTTTTTTATAACTCTTGTTATGAAATTCTAAAGAAATTTTCTAATTATACTTTCTCGAGTTATAATATATGATAAATATCAACACTCATCACTTTTTCAATCACTATTCATCTTTTCAATAATCATTAGGGAGTTAGATTAGTTAAAAAAAATTGTCATTTAGAATCAAATTCAAAAATCAAATTTTAAAAAAAAATGATTAGTCAACCTCTATAATTCCCAAATCTAAACGTAATTTGGAAAATCTGTCTTCGGGGAGAGGTTTTGTGAATATATCAGCAAGTTGAGTTTCTGTTGAAATATATTCAATGCAAATGTCTTCTTTAGCAATGTGATCTCGAAGAAAGTGGTGTCTCACATCAATGTGTTTTGTGCGAGAATGATGGACAGGATTATTTGACAAATCTATAGCACTCTTACTATCACATTTTAATGGAACTTGTTTATAGACTAAGCCAAAATCAGAAAGAGTTTGCATCATCCATAGAATTTGAGCACAACAACTTCCCAAAGCAATATATTCTGCTTCAGTGGTGGATAATGCAACACAATTCTGTTTCCGACTTGACCATGAAACTAATGAATGTCCTAGCATGAAGCATGTCCCACTAGTGCTTTTTCTGTCAACTAATGAACCAGCATAATCAGCATCGGAATAACCTACTAAATCAAAATTTTCACAAGAAGGGTACCATAGTCCAAATTTGTGTGTGTGTGAAAGATATCTCAAAATTCGTTTAGTAGCTTTTAAATGAGATTCTTTGGGATTAGCTTGAAAACGTGCACACAAGCACGCAGAAAACATAATATCAGGTCTAGAAGCAGTAAGATAGAGAAGTGAACCGATTATCCCTCGATATTTCTTTTGATCAATTGCAATTCCTTTCTCATCTTTGTCCAACTTTGTTGATGGGCTCATAGGAGTTCTCAATGGTTTGGAATTTTCGACTCCAAATTTCTTCAATAGCTCCAACACATATTTGGATTGTGAAATGAAAATACCATCACTACTTTGCTTAATTTGAAATCCAAGAAAGTATTTCAATTCACCAACCAAACTCATCTCAAATTTAGCCTGCATGACTTGTTCAAAATTCTCACACAAAAGCTCATTAGTAGCACCATAGATAATATCATCCACATAAATCTGAACAATCAAAAAATCACTTTCTTTATGTAATAGAAACAGAGTCGTGTCAGCACTTCCCTTTTTAAAACCATTTTCCAAAAGATATGTACAGAGGCAGTCATACCAAGCTCTTGGTGCTTGCTTAAGACCATATAATGCTTTTTCTAGCTTATACACATGATTTGGAAATTCATGATTTTCAAAACCGGGTGGTTGTTCAACAAAAACTTCTTCTTTTAATTCACCATTCAAAAAGGCACTTTTTACATCCATTTGTTTAAGTTTGAAACCCTTGTAACATGCAAAACTTAGCAAGATTCTAATGGCTTTTAACCTAGCAACTGGAGCAAATGTTTCATCAAAGTCTATGCCTTCTATTTGGTTATAACCTTTTGCAACCAACCTAGCCTTGTTTCTAATTACATTTCCTGATTCATCAAATTTATTTTTAAACACCCATTTAGTCCCTACAATTGGATAGTCATTAGGCCTAGGAACTAAATTCCAAACTTTGTTTCTCTCAAATTGATTAAGTTCATTTTGCATTGCTAAAAACCAATTTTCATCATTAAGAGCCATTTCAACAGAATCAGGTTCAATTTCAGAAATAAAACCACTATGACAACAAAACACACACAAATTTTCATCAAATGAGGAACGAGTACGTATACCTTTCGTAGGATCACCAATAATTAATTCAGGAGGATGATTAGGTTTGAACCTTAATTTATCAGCATCAACAGTCCTTCTTTCAGTTTTCTCACTAAATGTCCCTTCTTCAGTGCCTTCAGGATCTACTCCATCGTCAACCATCCTTTCAGTCGTTTTTTCCAGATCAGATTCATCAAATTTCACATTGATTGACTCAACAATTGTCTTTGTTCGTTTGTTATATATCCTGTAAGCCTTACTCCTTGTTGAATAGCCCATGAAAATTCCATCATCAGCCTTTGATTCAAATTTTCCAAGTTGATCACCTGTGTTAAGAATGAAACAAGGACACCCAAATATACGAAAATAAGAAATGTTAGGTTTCCTTTCATGCCACAATTCATAAGACGTTTTGCCAAGTATTGGTCTAATCATTACTCTATTCATTACATAGCACGAAGTATTCACTGCCTCTACCCAAAAGATTAGAGGTAGCTTATACTCACTTAACATGGATCTAGCCAATTCCTGTAATGTACGATTTTTCCTTTCAACCACCCCATTTTGTTGAGGTGTTCGTGGAGCAAAAAATTCATGTTTTAAACCATTTTCTTCACAAAAATTTTCAAATTCAAAATTTTCAAATTCGCCTCCATGATCACTTCTCAAGGTTTTAATTGTAACTCCTTTTTCATTTTGAACAAGTTTTGCAAATTTTGAAAAATATTCGAAAGATTCAGACTTTTTGGCTAAAAAGTAAACCCATGTAAATCTAGAATAATCATCAACCAATACATAACAATAACGTTTTCCATTCAAGCTTGAAATTTCATTTGGTCCAAATAAATCCATGTGAACTAGTTCAAGGACCCTTGATGTGCTAACAATGTTTTTAGGACGAAATGATGATCGACTAAGCTTGCTCAAGGAACATGCTTTACACACTTTATTATTTTTAAATTTCTGATGTGGTAACCCTCTGACTAATTCTTTTGATTCGAGTTTTTCTAAGAGACTCATGCTAGCATGTCCAAGTCTCCTATGCCATAAATATGCCTCTTCGTCAGTGGCTACCAAACATCTAGAAAGATTTAAATTATCAAATGAAAGTGAGTAAACATTCCCTTTTCTTTTGCCCATAAAAACAATGTTATTAGAAGATTTATCAATGATTTTGCAAGTATCACTATCAAAAATCACGTTCATACCTTTGTCACATAGTTGGCTAATAGAAATGAGATTGTGATGCAGATTTTCAACGTATAAAACATTAGTCAAGGAAAAAATACCGTTACCAACTTCACCTTTGCCAATAATCTTACACTTGCTATTGTCTCCCATGATCACATTTCCACCTTTAAAATTTTCTAAGCTAAGGAACTTTGATTTGTCACCTGTCATATGTCTAGAACAACTTGAATCTAGAAACCATTCTTGTTGTTCCTTAGCCCGCCAACAGACCTACATAAGAAGAGAGGAAGATGACCTAGAGAAACTCTTAGGTCCAATGTTATTAGTGATAGAAGCATTGTGAATAAACAATCCCTTTGGAATCCATACTTGTTTAGTCCTTTTATTTTTATTCCAATAAACATGAAATTTGTTTGTAGAATTCTTAGGAACCCAAACTTGTATAAATTTTGTGTTCTTGTTCCTATGACTATAATTTTCAGCACGACATCTAAATATTTCACATCTATCAAAGACATTCTTATATTTTGCATTATCATCAACTTGTGTTTTCCCAAAACCTAGTCCTTTTCCGTTGTTAGCAAAAATTTGATTTCCCAATAGCATGTTGAAAGATTTTTCGCCTCTTGAAAAGTTATTCAAAGATTTCTCAAGATTTTGGACTTTGGTTTTTAATGTTGAGTTTTCAATAACAAGTGAGGTGCATCGATTAATAAAATCCTTTCTCCTAGTGTCGATGGTTTCCTTAAGATTCAAGTTTTCATTTTCAAGACTTTCAAAGTTATTCCTCAGTTTTGATAATTCTGAATCTAAAATCTTACATTTTTTACATTCTAGGTTTTGAATATTTTCAATTTCAGTTTCTAACCTAGAATTTTCATGAACAAGTTCTCTCCTATCAGATTTTAGTTTTTCAATTTTAGATTCAAGAGTATCAATCATTTTAGTAAAATCACAACACATTGAAACAAGTTCTTTATAAGAATAGTTACTTACCTCACTAGATTCCTCTAAGCTTGCTTCTGAATCCGATTTTGACATAAGACACAAGTTAGCCTCCTCTGAGCTATTATTCGAAACTTCCTCTCCTTCTTCATCATCCCAAGTTGCTGCAAAGGCCTTCTTTTTCTTTTTCTTTCCTTTGTTGTTTTTGAGAAGTGGACATTTTTGTTTGAAGTGGCCAGGCTTCTTGCAGTTATAGCATGTCAATTCATTATCGGAATCGTCAGAATTCTTTGACTTATTACCACTTATTTTCTTCTTTCGTGACTTGAATCTTGACCATTTTTTAAGATTATTGACAGCCATTGCAAGCTCTTCAATTGGATCTTCTTCTTCTTCATCGCTTTCTTCTTTGCTCTTTAAGGCAATCGTCTTCTTCTTTGGTTCGGAGTTGTTGCGTTCTTCCTTTGCTTTTAGCTCAAGCTCATATGTCATCAAGTTGCCAATCAACTCCTCCATGCTTAGTTTGCTCAGATCTTTCGATTCTTGGATTGCTGTGACTTTTGCCTCAAAGTTCATTGGTAAAACTCGTAGTATCTTCCGCACAAGCTCTACCTCAGTGAATACCTTCCCAAGCGCTCTAGCATTGTATACCAAGGTTGAAAAGCGTCCAAACATATCCTTTATGCTCTCGCCTTTGTCCATCACAAAGTTTTCGTATTCATTGCTGAATAGGGCTAGCCGAGACTCCTTGACTTGAGAAGTTCCTTCGTGTGTCACCTCCAAAGTATGTCATATTTCCTGTGCTGTTGTACAATGAGAAATTCTATTAAATTCATTTTTATCAAGAGCACATATCAAAGCATTCATGGCTTTAGCATTTGTTGTTTTCAATTTCTTATCGTTAGCATCTCACCTATCCTTAGGTTTAGGAATCTCAGTATCACCAACGATTATAGTGGGGGGTTTATAGCCAGTTTCAATAATATCCCAAACTTCATAATCAACAGAACTGAGATAGATACCCATCCTAACTTTCCAATAAGCATAATCGTTCCCGTTAAACATGGGTGGCCTAGCAATAGATTGCCCCTCAGAAAAACCACTATTTTGTAGACTCATGACTCTAGAGTTAAAAAAATATACCGTGCTCTGATACCACTTGTAGGATCTAGATTAACCCTAGAGGGGGGGGGGGGGGTGAATAGGGTTATAGCAAATTTTCTTGATTTAAACACAAAAATAAACTGCAGAAATAAATATACTAAAAAGTAAATCACACACAAGATTTACCCAGCTTCGACAACCCCTGCCTACTGCTGTATTCCCAGATTTCTATTAGAATTAAACAGTATCACGCTTACAAACACTCTAACAGACTTGCAAACCCTGCTACCGCCTATAGAGTTTTGCAAACTCGCAACCCCTGCTTACTGAACTAACTCTAAATAGACAATCAGACACAGCCTAAAACCTAGGTGGTGATTTACCTAAACCCTTTGATTCGTAAAATAAAAACAATAATTAAGAACAATAGAAAATAACCCTAAACTAATTAACAATATTAATAAAAGCCTATTGTTAAACAAAACCCCCTTTTGATTTTTAAGACCGGCCCACTTCCTTATTTCACCCGATCCTCTTTTTGTCTTCGTTCGTGAGAAATAATGGCGGCTTCGTTCCCTTTTGTTCCAGTTAGGGCTTCGGCTCTTTGTTCCAATTAGGGCTTCGGTTTCTTCAATTGATCTGTGATTTGTTGCCCTAGCTCGCTGCTTCTCTGATGGTTGACTTTTGCTTGTTTGCAGTTGCTCGATCGAGTTCGATGCTTGTGAATTCGGTATGTACTGTCTCCTTTTTCTTTTTTAAATTGATACTTCAACTCGATCGAATCTAAATGCCGATGATGATTAGGGTTTTAATAGGATTTGATTTCCTATTTTTACGTTCGACTGATTGCTTCAAAAATTCTTGTTTTGCCGTTCGATTACGCTTTGATGCTGAGGATTAATCTGACTTTGTCAATTTCGTATTTCTAGTAACTTGATTCACACGGCTTTGAATTGATTTGAGATATTTGACTTTGTCAATTTCGTATATCTTCGACTGTTGATTTTGGGTATGTGAATCCACTACTCTGTATTAGCTTCGATCATCACCATTGCTTTTAAATTTTCTCTGCTGCATACCACTGCATTTCACTGCACTGTTGAAATTTTGTGTCTGCATTTGTTATTTCTGGAGCTCGATTTGCACTTGCTCACTGCTTGATGGTCTTGTGACTATAATTGGGCATTTTGAGTTTGTTGCATTTTCTGGCTTGTACTGTCCACTGCCCTGATCTTGTTTGTTCGATCACTTTGCTGTTCGCATTGATGCTGCACTTGGTCTAGTTGTAGTTTGCATATTACCTGCTATTCCACGGTCTATTTGGTGGTATTTGATTCATTTGATACTTCTGTTGGGGCTTGTATAATTTGAGTTGTAGCTTGATGGTTTTGTGATTAACTTTGTACCATTGACTTGATATTCTTAACTGCCTGTATTTTGCATTCATGTACTTGCTGCTATGTTGGTGGCAATCTTGTGTAAGTGCTTCACCATACTTGTTGTTGCAGTATTCAAGTTTCTTGTACTTGTGCTACTTTCACTGTGTCACTTGAGGTCTTGCACTGTTTCATGCATGTACTCTTAGCTGTTTATGCATTTGCCACTGAGCTTGATTCATGCTTACTGTCACTACTGCTTCGAGTCAGTTTCATGGTCACTTATGCAGTTTGAAGCTTGCCACTGACTTTGGTTCTTCGCTTGCATCGTTGTAGTTGCATTTATGTCACGTAGTTGCATACTTTGACTTGATGCTGCATATATGTTTGTTGCAGTCCCTTTTTGCTGTTGCTATCCACATTGAACTGCCTTTGATGCACTTTTGAACTTTGTTGCAATTTGGTCTTGAGTTGTTTGATCTGAACTTGACATTGTATTCTCTGGTCAGTGGTGTTTATTGTGATGATTTGGCTTGTAGCACTTATGCAGTCTTTACTGTTGTTGTTTGATGTTGTCTTGATTTTTCTGCTTTCACTTGTGTACATTTTCGAGTTGCACACTGCTGCTTGTACTTGTAGTCTTGGTCAGTTGACTGTTACTTTGAGTTGTTCATTGCTTGGTCTCTCTTGCCTTGAATTTCTGGTTGGAGCTGTGCACACGAGTTGGCGAGGCAATGCACACGTGTATGAATGTACACGTGTGTATTGCAGCCACTTATGATTACCTGTCCCTGATAAAAAATACTGATATGCACAGATATTGCACAGTCAAAAAATGATGACGAACAACCCAAATAACTGAGGCAAACAATGTTTTCAAAATCATCGTTTCTTTCAAATTTCAAAAATATTTCTCTTTCAATTTTACTGCGTTTGAAAATATTTTTGCAGATTACTCAGATGCTGGATTCAAACTGGATTATAGTTGAAGACAAAAATATGAGTGTGGGTGATATGTAGTAAGGTTTTGATGTAAATGTGAAATGTCATGTATTGTAGTCAAAATTGTATATGTATAGTGAGAGCTTGAAATTGTACTATCAAAGTTGTAATAAATATTTGTTTGAATAAAAATTTCTGTTTGAATTCAAAATCTTTTTAACTTGTTCTGTTTGAATTCAAATTCGAATTCTGTGTAATTTAATTTTATTCAACAAATATTTATTTATTCTATAAAAAATAAAATAGTACATTACCAAATACATTTAAATGAATGTATATATGTTTATTATCATCAAACAAAAATCATATAGTGCAAGGCGCATATTCAACACCACCTCCTTTCTTCCTTGCTACTCCAACCATTTATATCACATACTCAAAAGAAATAATTAAAAAGAAATTACGTGGATATAAAATATCAAGTACGACCCTTGATGATTATCCAGGTAATCATCCTATATATACACACATACACACTTTCTATTCCTTATTATGGGGAACTACCCGACACACCTAAGGGGACATGGATCTAAGTCTCATCTAAGGTCTTGACTTATGTCTTTTGTATATGTATTATTCTGAACCTTCTTTGATACCAAAATTTTGAACACCACCACTATATCTATACTATCCAAGAGCATTACTAAGTAATACTATCAAATAATATGGAGAATGAGGCTATAAGGAATACACACGTGAATAATCCCTTGGACCAACACTAGTACAAATCTCAAATCATAATATACTTGCCATAAGATCTCAGTACAAAGCAATAAGAACGTGTGCTACTAGAATAAAACAATACACAATATACAATAAATGACAAAGAGCATATAGTTAAAATCACCTCGATAATATATAATATATAATCTATATGCCAATGTGTACAAAAAACATCTCGAATGTTAACTATCTTAATATTGTACAATATGTATCGGATATATACATCACGATGACATGCATATAATTTATCAACTGCACACAAATAACATACAACAATCCTAAGTATCATGTCTCCACTATTCCCATAAAACACAAGCTGGTCACATTGTCCCTATACTAGAAATGTCTCTGACTGACTCGAGTACTATGTAAATAACACATGGGTTAGACTATGTCTTCAAGGATATATAAATATAGGTGACAGAGTATATATTAGGAATAATAACATGATAACACTATCAGAGTACTCAAGTTAAGAATCACGATGTCAATATATATATATATATACATATACATATACATACATACATATACATATACATATACATATACATATACATATACATATACATATATATATATATCCGTGTATATGTGTGTGAGTGTGCGTGTGCGATGCATGCGTGCATGCGCGTGCGTGCATGTGTATGGAAACGTATGCAGGGTATATAATAATAACATAGATAATCACCAAAACATCATATATCACAAATATCATAGGGCCATGCATAAACATGTCATCACCCATATATTAAAGCACATCAAATCAAAAATCATATAATCAACATCAAATGGGTGAATCATCCATATCAAGTATCCATCATCAAAACCCAATGAAAATCTATAAATAAGATATCAATAATTATATCAGGCTAGCATATAGCATTTCCTAACTATATCTCTTAATCTCAATAAATAGATCAACATTATCAGTATATATGATAAGATCGGCTGTCTAACAGTGCAATAAAAGATACGAGAATCCACTATACATTGGATACATACAGATATAATCTCATCTCCGCATATATGTAAATAATCAAAATATATTGTGATGTGAAATGACCTTACGACAGACATGAAGTCCCTTGTAGAGCCATCTATATACATCATTATATGAGTCTTCTAACCTATCACTATACACAAGTTAGGTGTATCAATAATACGTACCAATCTATCACTCTGTTAGTACCATAAGGGAGACTGGTGGCACGGAGCCAGCTTCAGAGTTAAAGAGACTATATAGTGTTTAACAACCTCTATGGTATCGTGAAATGTACCCAGCGGTGAGCTCGTCAACGCGAATACTCATAGTCACGACATTGCTCCTGCCCTATAGGTAATAGACTACTGGCCTAGGTGACATAGGGACAAATGCACGTAGCGACATCATGAAGCTATATGAATATATGGTTTCATAGATCTAAGGCACTACCCCACAATCAGGTCGCTACGATAGATTCGAGACATGTAGTCCCTCCAATGTTTATAAAAGGAGTACGTCACGACAGTGGCACGTATAACTAATAAATAGAGACATGAAACCATGCTCATCGTTAGGCATGTAGCCATGCTTGTTGAATATAGGCATAGGGCAGTACTCATCTCTATGCGTATCGCCTCACACTCATAATACTATTCCCGTTATGTAAATGTCATCTACTTACAAAAACTAACGTAATAAATATCACAACAGCATTCCATATCACTACGTGATACTTAAACATTTATTCACTACTCATAAAATATACATAATTTCTATAACATCCTATATAACGAGTCCAAAAAATAATCGAAGAAATATTACCGAAAGTCCCAACCAGATGGTATTATAACTCCATTTATTAAATTTCTCATCACATAGAAATTAAATAGTACGAAATCATATAAAGGATATCATCACTGTATCATATCAAAATCACTAATCAAATCTTTATCAACAATGAATCCCTTATATCATCCAAAATCATCAAGAATAAGTGAGAAATTAGAAAAGCTAAATGAAATCATATCAATCATATATTTAAGAAACATTTTTATTTAGTGCGTATATAGTACTTTTAATACTTTAGACCTTAATTAGAAACCACTTCATACTTTAAGAATATATATATTATATCTTTAAACAATCTCTTAAAAATCCAAAAAGATTCACTTTCAAATAAATTAATTATCTTTAAAGTATAATAAAATGCAATGCTAAATTTAAAATAAAATATTTCTTCATAAACTTACACACACATATGTATGTACATGTATATAATTTTATATGAATCATCAACATATCCAAACTCATTAAACCAATGCTAGAATTTAATTGGATATTTAAATAAACTTTAAACCATTAAATACACATTTTATTTAATTAAATATAAATAAATTTATGACATTCTTCTATAAAAACTTGCTAATTTCAAAGTCTACTATGAAACAACTAGAATGTTCCTTATACTACATATTTCTTATTTTCTGGAATATATATTTAACCTTTATATGATTTTCAAAATCAAATATCTAATTTATTCTTTAGTTAATTTCTTTAAATAAATAAATAATGCATTATTTTATAAAATCACATATAAACTTATTCATTTTTAATCTACTAATCACTCTTTACTTATTTATATTATAAATATTTTCAATATTATTCATTTTTATTTTTATTTTATTTTTAATTTTATTTAAACCAATGGGACACAGTCGATCAATGGCCTAACAATGTCGCGAATCTAAAGCTAGATTTAACTTCTAATTATATTCCGACCACTATAAACTCTTCATTTAATTATAATTCAAAGCTTGTAATGTTTTAAACACATACACCATTCCAAGTCAAGCATAAACATTTAGAATTATGTAATTATACATAGATTTGTGAGTGTAAACACTTACTTGTAGCTTGCTGTGACCTGGTTGCTTGTTCTTCCTGTACTCGTGTACTTCCAGAACAATAGAGCATGAATGATTTATAAAATTCAAAAAACATACTTCAATTTGAGAATTCTTGGTAACTAATTTGATTTAATTTAATTGTAGAATGGAATAGGGTTAGCTTTTTTCTTTCAATAAGAAGGTAAATGATGAGGGAGCGGTGTACGTGAACGTTTTCTAAAGAGAACAAAAGTCTTGAAGATGAAAAATCTGGATTAAGGAATAATAGGGTTTGGGCTTTGGTTGGCTTAGGTATATAAAACTATTTTCTATTTAATTAATATAAATTCAAATTTCTATTCTATAATCATTTCTTTGCCAAACCAATATTATACATTAATTATACCACTTTTATAAAATATTATTTCTATATTTTTAACTTATTTTAATTTAGTTATCATATATTTACAATTTTAACCCATTTATCAAATTGATTACAAAATCATTCTTTTTTACTATTTAAAAATCCATTTTAGTCAATTAAATCATTATTATTAACTTTAATTAATCATCGCTTAAAATATGAGTTGTTACATCCAATCTCGATACATCTTGACTAAGAATATTAAAATGGGATGTTTGATTTCAGTGTAAAAATTACTCTTGGTTACAACACTTTGTAACTACTATCACACCATTTACGGATTTTCTGTTAAATATATTTTTAAGTAAATAAATTAATTAATATAACATATTATACCAAGTATATAATAGAAAGAAAACACCTTATATTTCAAACAAGATTGGTTATCGAGTAAGATTTATGTAACAAATTACATAATTGCCCTTAGAGCATGCCCTAACTCTATTATATATATATATATATTGTATGGTTGTATAATCCTCGGTTCATACATCCTTTATATATATATAAAATGATTTTATTGTATGTTCAATATATACTTTAAATATGTATGCAGTTTGCTATGATAATCGTGTTCTAGACTTGAAATAGGGAAGCCATGCTTAAAGTGAAAGAGTGTTTCAAATTTGATTCAAATAAAAACACTCCACCACTTTCATTATTACATTTCTTGATATCACGTGGTACGAACTAAACTAGAAAACCTCGCAGAAAATGAAACACTACATTTTTCGATACATGTAGTGTAATATGACATGCAAATTCAACATAGTACATATATTCTATCAAATTTTTGAAACAAACGAATAAATTTTCCATCAATTCAAGCGTTCATGTAAACATAATACGTATAGTGTAGTGTTATATTGTGACTGCCTAAAATACTAGTGCATAAGCATGTTCAGTTCATGCTTATCACGTTGTGCATAGCAACGCTCTCTACCAAGTGTTATGCTTGCGCATACTTCCCCTGCATAGAATTCATAAGCATAGCCTATGCATTTTCATGCACAGTTTGATAAATGATTAGCTTCAGGAAACTCACCTCATGCACATGCACCATCGACAGTGTCATATTGAAGCGCATAATGAACCGGCAACACACCAACAAACACGCTTTGGTGATTGTTTTATAACTTCAATAAATGTGTCATTACCATATACTTATACTTTGCCTTGATTTTATATGCAACTTTCTGTTGCAGGCACATGCTCAAATTGTTCTAGCCATAATTTCACTCACTATAGTTCACTTAGAAATGTATGCTCTCTCGTTGCCAAATTTGTCAAGGATTTTCTGAAATAAACTAGTACAATCTATATAGTTTCAATAATCATATGACAATAGAACCCCTAGGTACTTGACCAGTAGTGACCATTCCCCAATTTGTTGTATGCCAAAATTTGGCTTTTGTTACGACAACTTCTATTGAAAAATATTTTGCGCTTTAGCTAGTCAATATTGACTCATGGATTAGTTCCCATTTTGAGTTATAGTTTTGATGCATTGAGCACTTTTCTCGTCTACTATAACAACTATCATCACATCATCAGCGTAGAGTAAGTGAGATGCCAATGGATTGACATTGTTAATTGAGTTGTTTTCTTCTAAATGATGCTTCCAACTTAAATGACATATATTCCATTGCTATGCTGAAAAGGTAAAGGAACAGTAGGTCCCCTTGCCTTATCCCTCTTATTGATATAATATAGCCCTTGGGCATTCCATTTAAAAATGAATATGTTGGGCAACAATATGGTTGTAAATTAGTCACACTAATTGTTGGGGGTGCCCATTTACTCATCATATGACATATTAAGCTTATATCATTCTATCATAAGCATTTTATAGGTTCATCTTGAAGAAAAAAAAAGTAATGCCTTATTTGCTGAAGTTTCTTATCGACTCATGTGCCAGTGGAATATTTTTTACTATATTTCCCCACAGCACAAAAGCACCTTGTAATTCAAAAATCAAATAAGTTAAGAATCCCATTAACCTATTGTAAATAAATTTTGATATTATTTTGTATATCATGTTTCAACAGGCTATTGGTTTATAATTTGAAATGTCCAGTGGCTTATTTTTGTGGGGATTAATGTAATAGATGTATGATTTAAGCCATTTGGTATCTCTTGTGTGAGAAAAGCGCAACTAATAGCATTTGTTGACTCATCTTTTATGAGGCTCCAATGAAGATTGAATTTAATTTTGAAGAAGAACCATTAGGCCCTGGTGGTTTATCATCATTTATTGAAAAATTGCTTCTTTCACTTCTATTATTGATACTTGTTGAAGCATATACATTTTTCCTTTGTAATTCAAGAATTTCCTATAGTTAACATATTTAAATTCATTTTATACATGATCTTCATTATATGATTCTATGTAGAACTGGATAAGCTGTTGTTGTATCATATTTGCATCAAAGATTAACTACTTACATTTATTGTATAAGGCTTGTATATAATTTCATCTAAACTTTCTCATGGATATCTTTGCATAGAAAAACTTCAAGTTTGAATCCACCCTTTACCGGCCAGTGTACTTTTGATTTCTGCACTACATCAGAGTACTTAGCATATATTTGCCTTCTAAGTTTTGTATTAGCTTCTACCATTTCTTCATAATGATTAATATCTTCAGGATTATTGTCACATTGCAATATTTTTTCTATGAAGTCTAACTTTAATTTTCTCAAATCATCAATATCTCTGTTTCATTTTTTGTTCCAATTTTCAAATTCTATTTTATTTTCCTTAATTTATCAATGAACCTTTTCATAGAATTTTGATTATGAAGGATTCCTATGTATAAAAAAATTAAGTCAGAAAAGTGAACGAGCAAAAAACCCTAGATCTTCATACGCTGCCTCCTCTTTCGTTACTGCCTTCCCCTTATAATCTATATCTTGCGAATAACATAAACCCTAAGATCTAGAATTACATGATTATCACATATATAATGAATTAATAAAACATACCTCCGGACATCTTGTATACGAATCAGCAATGGTTGTTGTCGAAAGCTGTTTCAATGGAGAAAGGAAATGGTTTCTCTGTCTTTTCCTATATCTTTCTTTATGTGTTTTCTATATCCTTTGTGATGGGCAAAGGTTAATATTTATAGGTAGAGAGAGGACCAACTTTCCAGATTTGTAGACTTAATCTTGATCGTCCATCAAGATCAAGATGAGAGAAATTAATGCTCTAGATTATAACCGTTTTATTTATTAGCATATTAATAGGAAAACCCTTTAGATTCTATTGACCCACATAATGAGGAAGGAAACTTTTGAGGAAGGAAACGGTCCATTAATGTACCACATAATGAGGAAGGAAACTGTCCATTAATGTACCACATAATGAGTAAGGAAACGGTCCATTAATGTTTTCGCATTAATTTCCTTACAAAACGGTCAAATTTCCTTACAGTCTCCCACTTGGTCAATAGTAAAATCCATTAATGTTTTCGTATTAAGGTCATAAGGCGTGCATAATATGATAAACTTTTCTTTAGTCATTTATCATAAGTGTCTTGGCTAATCTAGTGGTCAATGGAAGTCATGACGTGTACACGTTATTTTACAACATGCTTACTTCCATGTACTATAACATTGACAACTTTCATAACTAGACCATAGAAGAGCATAACTTAATGGTCACATAATGTCTTGAAGCAAAAGACTGTTTCTGTTATCATTTATCTAAATATATATGTGTACACATTATAAAACAGAAATAAACGATGTCCAAATTATTAAGAGCTCAATAATTGTCATGTCTAGTTAAGTACAAAATAAATGGCATAATAAGAAGATAAGTAGGAACTATCTGCAAGACCCATGCTATCAGTATGTCTCTGAAAGGTCTTTGGAGGTAGTCCTTTCGTGAATATGTCTGCCACTTGTAAGTCTGTACTTATCGATTCAACAATAATTTTTTTTAGTTTAACATCTTGCTTCAGTAGTAGGTATTTAAGTTCCATGTGTTTGAAACCTTTGGTTATCCTATCATGCTTGGAGAAAAAGGTTGCAGCTTCATTGTCGCAGTAGACAGTTAGTGGCTTAGAGATAAAACTTAAATTTCCAAACTGTGAGACAAAATTACGCAGCCATGTTCCCTGAATTGAAGCCTCATAACATGCTATGTATTCAGCCATCATGGTGGATCTGAAAAGCATCTCAGATTTCTGGTTTCTCCATGATATTGCACCTCCACATAAGAGGTACACATAGCCAAGAGTGCAGATCCAAGTGTCAGGACATCCAGCAAGGTCTAAATCAGAATAACCAGTTACCTGTAGGTAACTTGATTTTCTATAGGTGAGCATGTAATTCTTTGTTCCCTTTAGGTATCTCAGTACCTTCTTTGCAGCTTTCCAACGAGTGATTCCTGGGTTACTTTGAAATCTACCCAGCATAACAACTGCATGACTGATATCAGGTCTTGTACAGACCTGTGAATACATCAAACTCCCTACAAGAGATGCATAAGGATATTTGGTCATTTCTTCTCGTTTTATAGGAGTCTTTAGGCACTGCTCAAGAACAAGTTTGTCTCCTTTCTGCAGTGGAACAGGACTAGAGGAACAATTCGTCATGCCAAATCTCTCAAGAATTTTGTCAATATATGTTTTTTCAGACAATCCTAGAATTCCTTGTGATCTATCACGGAATATTTCTATTCCTATCACATAGGAAGCCTCACCCATATGTTTCATTTCAAAATTCGTTGAGAGATAATCCTTAGTTTCACGTAATATACCAAGGTCGCTGCTAGCTAATAATATGTCATCAACATACAGAATCAAAAATATAAACTTGCTCCCACTGAACTTGAGGTATATACAAGGGTCAACTATGTTTTCTGTGAAATCGAAAGCGGTAATGATTTCATGAAACTTTAGATACCATTGTCTAGAAGCTTGTTTCAGTCCATATATTGATTTCTTAGTTTGCAGACCATGTCTTCCTGTTCTTCAATTATGAAGCCTTCAGGTTGACGCATGTAGACTTCTTCTTCCAAGTCTCCATTTAGAAATGCTATTTTCACATCCATTTGATGTAACTCGAGATCATAATGAGCTACTAATGCCATGATAATTCTAAGAGAATCTTTCCTGGAAACAGGAGAAAAAGTTTCATTATAGTCAATGCCTTCTTTCTGATTAAAACCTTTGAAAACAAGTCTAGCTTTATATTGTTCAATTTTACCATTGCAGTCACGTTTGTTCTTGAAGACCCACTTACAACCGACTGCTTCATGTCCTTGCGGCAATTGAACGATTTCCCAAACTTGATTATAGATTTTAGTTCATCTTTCATGACATCAATCCATTTAATAGAATTAACATCCTTAATGGCTTGTGAATAAGAAATTGGGTCCGTAGTTCCTTAAGATTCTATTAGATAAAGCATATAATCATCAGGAATAGTTGATCTTCTTTGTCTTTGAGATCTTGTTAATGCTAGTTCTGTGGTACTTCATCAACATTATGATTGGTGATAATTTCATTATGGAGTTGTTGATCATTTATTGGGTTTTCCTCATTGTGAACAGGTTCAACAATGGGATGATTCCCAATATCTTTCGAAATAGAGGATAAGATAATGGGTACCCTTATTTCATGAATGACCACTTCTTGTTGTTTTGTACTCCCACTGATTTCACCATTCTCATAGAATTTGGCATTGCCGGTTTCAATAATTCTTGTACAATGGTTAGGACAATAAAATCTATATCCTTTAGATTTTTATGGGTAACCTATAAAGTGACCACTGTCTGTCTTAAAATCCAATTTCTTCTCATTTGGATTGTACAGTCTAGCTTCAGCTGGGCAACCCCAAATTTGGAGATGTCTTAAACTAGGTTTTCATCCTTTCCAAAGTTCAAAAGGAGTCTTTGGAACGGCCTTACTTGGAACTCTATTTAAGATGTAGACAATTGTTCGTAATGCATCCATCCATAATGATATAGGTAAATTTGCATGAATCATCATGGATCTAACCATTTCCATGTATGTACGATTTCACCTTTCAGCTACACCATTCTGCTATGGAGATCCAGGCGTTGTGTATTGTGCAACAATTCTAATTTTTGAAGAAGTCTAGCAAAAGGTCCAGGATGTTGTCCTGTTTCATCATACCTTCCATAGAATTCACCACCCCTATCTGACCTAATGATTTTCACTTTTCTTTCTAATTGCCTTTCGACTTCAGTAGTGAACACTTGTACAACATCCACTGACTGAGATTTTTCATGCAACATATAAAGATAGCAATAACGTGAAAAATCATCGATAAAAGTGATGAAATATTTCTCCCCTCCAAAAGTTGGAACATAAAAAGGTCCACAAATATCTGTATGTATTATTTCAAGAAGTTGTGTACTTCTTGTGGCTCATTTCTTTGTGTTTTTTTGTTGTTTTTCCTTTAATACAATCAACACATGCTGTAATGTTAGCGAAGTCTAGATCCGGTAGGACACCATCTTTCACTAACCTCTTGATTCTTTCACTGGATATATGACCCAGTTTTTTACGCCACAAGAAGTAAGAATCATTCTTGGATGACTTTCTTTTAGTTTCTTTTCCATGCAGGGTGAGTTGGATTTCAACATTTTGTTTAAGATGAAGTTTATAAAGTCCATCAATTAATAATCCAGAACCAATAAGACTAGAATTTTTAAATAAACTAAAATTTCCATTTCTAACTTCAAAAGAATATCCAAATTTATCAAGTACACTTACAGAAATCAAATTACGGGAAATAAACGTAACATAAAGAGTTTGACATAAATCTAACTGAAAACCGCTATCTAAAACAAGACGAAAAGTTTCAATAGCTTCAACTGGAGCTTTATCTTTATTCCCCATGAAAATGAAATTCTCACTTGGGTTTGTGGTTTGGATCGTAATGAATCCCTGCATAGAATTCGAAACATGAACGTTAGCAGCAGTATCAATCCACCAAGTAGAAGAAGGTACATTAGTAAGATTTGATTCGAAATGACTTACAAAACCCATTGGGTTACCTTTCTTTTCGAACCATGCTTTGCGCTTAATACAATCTGCCTGGAAGTGTCCAGGTTTCTTGCAGAATTTGCAGACATCATCCTTCTTTTTCTTCTTGGATTGTTGAGTGGCGTCATCAGATTTGGGTGGTGCTCTTTTATGTTGTGAGTTATTCTTTTTTCCAGCTTGTTTTCCAACCCCTTGAGTGAAATAAGCAACTTTAATGCCTTTCGAGCCTTGCCTAGACTTCTCTTGAACCCGTTTGTTAGTCAATTCATTTAGACTCTACTTTTCCGTAATAGTGTTGTAATGAATTTTGAATGGTTCATACTGAGGAGGTAAGCTAGTGAGAATGAATTCGACGAGAAAAGCATCGTCCATAACCAATCCCAAGTTCTTAAGTTTGGCAGCAAGGTTAATCATTTCAATGACATGAGTGCTCATTGAGCGAGAACCATCAAATTTCATGGTTACAAGATCTGCCATAAGTTTTCCAGCAAGGGATTTGTCTGCGGTCTTGAACCGATTTTCAATGGATTGCAAATATTCTTTTATGCTTTCAGTTTTGGGTAGGGAGGTTTTGATGTTGGTATCAATCACCATTCACATAAACATCATGCTGAGCCTATTAGATCGTTCCCAATCATCATGGAGTTTGTTTTCCTCAGGCGTACTTGTGTCAGTAAGTGGTGTTGGCTTTTCCTTTAGGAGAGCCATGTCCAGTTCAAGTATGCCTAAAGAAAACTCAACTTGCTCTTTCCATTCTGAGTAGTTGGTTCCATTGAGTCTGACGATAGACGTAGCGTACGAATTAAGGTTTGAGGGCATTGCAACTGTAGATATAAAAGAAATGTAGGCTTCTTTATTTGAATAAAACACATGTCATAATAAGAGGTTAGGTTTAGCGCCTCCCGTGGGTAGGCAGTAGAACCATACTCATGAAAGAATGATAAACATTAATGTTTCATACGTTATTATGCAAGCAGCAGCCGCCTGTGGACGGGACTGCATGCATCAGACTAGAGGAAACAAGGAAATTAAGCGCGGAAGCAAAAACTAAAATAAGAGAGAAAAGAGATAAACATTATTTTTTTTTATTTTTTTATTTTTTTTGCATAAACATTTGTCATTCTTTCAAGTAATCCACAACAAGGATAATAAATGTTTAGTAACTCCAAGTAAATTCCATACATGAATTTAACATATAAATAATTATTTTGCAAATCATGTATAGACAATTATCTTGCAATTTCAAGGTCATGAATTTATGTCAAACTAGGAAACAATTGTTTTCAATATGTATACTTTCTGAAAAGTATTCGCATACAATAAGTTGTTCCATATTATACAGTAGGTCAAACATTAAAGTAGAAAAAAAATCAATTTTTGCGGAAATATAAATTTTCCAGATCCAGATCTAAGCATACAGTAAATAGAACAATATTGATAATCATGATTACTATAGAAACTTAAATAATATGAATATTAAACTCGAACCATATTAACACTAATAATCATTATCATCATCATCATCATCATCATAGTAAAATTACAAACATCGTATCATATATCTATGCTAGTTTTGTTTTATATATTGATGGATAATCACAAATTCTAAAACCTTTCTCTGATACCACATGTAATCTATATCTTGCGAATAACATAAACCCTAAGATCTAGAATTACATGATTATCACATATGTAATGAATTAATAAAACATACCTCCAGACATCTTGTATACGAATCAGCAATGGTTGTTGTTGAAAGCTGTTTCAATGGAGAAAGGAAATGGTTTCTCTCTCTTTTCCTATATCTTTCTTTATATGTTTTCTATATCCTTTGTGATGGGCAAAGGTTAATATTTATAGGTAGAGAGAGGACCAACTTTCCAGATTTGTAGACTTAATCTTGATCGTCCACCAAGATCAAGATGAGAGAAATTAATGCTGTAGATTATAACCGTTTTATTTATTAGCATATTAATAGGAAAACCCTTTAGATTCTATTGACCCACATAATGAGGAAGGAAATATTTGAGGAAGGAAACGGTCCATTAATGTACCACATAATGAGGAAGGAACGGCCTATTAATGTTTTCGCATTAATTTCCTTACAAAACGGTCAAATTTCCTTACACCCCTCATCCCAATCCCCACGTGATCGGAATCCCATGCCGATCACCCCACGATGTCTTTCCTCAATCCCTATTCATCGCCAATCGCCTCCGCCAGATGATCCTCCTCCCGAGATCATAGATACTCCTCCAGGTTTCATGCCAATCAACTCCTTAGTGCATCTCTCGCCTTCGATGGATACCATGTTGGATGAAGATGGTTTCATCCAAGTTAGATCCAAAAAAATTAAGAGACAAATTGAACCTTTCAACATCCTTTTACAGCTAAGTCTCATGCTCATGTTTTGCAAAACAAAAATCTTACCCTCTTGCGAATGTTTCAGTGAAACCGAACATGTCTAATTGTTCTAATTTGGATGAACAGAATGTTAATTCTGCTAATAAGCCTGTAATAAACAAATGGTACTTTTCTACTTTCGCTAGTGGTGCATGGAAAGAAGTAAAGGAAATAACATTCCAGTCTGTACTCCCTTAAAGTTTTACCAACCCCTTGAATTCAAATCGATGCATTGCGCTAAGATGTCGATTGATGTTGTTCAAGATGCAAAAAAAAATAGTGGGATAATACCATCGTGATATACATTATTGGCCCTAAAACTATCTATACTTCAAAGGTTACATTCTTAGAGTTTGGAAGCCTGTAGAAGATTTCTCTATTTTTCTCTAAAGATAATGGATTTTATGTTATTAAATTTAATAGCAAAATAGACTATGACAGTACTCTAGAAGGCGGTCTTAAATAATTGATGATGATGAAGAGATGGTCTCTAGGTATGCAATTGAACAAGGAACTCCTTACTCTATTCAGATATGGGTCCGCTTTCCTAATTTATTGCTTGATTACTGGATAGAAGAGGGAATTAGTCGTATCACATCGGTTCTTGAAACTCCTAAAATTGAATAAATTTACTGAATGTATTATAAAAATCCCCAATGCTAGAGTTCTTAATGAGATCAATAGACTTTGATTTTCCAAATAAGATCCTTATTATTTCTGAAAAAATGAACTTATTTGGCAAAAGATTGCTTATGAATGGAAACCCTCCACATGCTCTAACTGCACTAGCTTTGGGCACTCCGAAACTCATTGTCAATTTACAAAAATTTGGAGACCTAAAGCCAGTCAACATAATTAGATGAGAGAAGGTATTGACATGATAATTGATGAAATTGATCGACAAGAATGTAATCTGGATAAATATGAAGATAACATAGTTTCCCTTGACGTTCAGTCTTGAAAAGTATTTAACGAACTGACATACTCAGTTAGCAATACTAACTCGATTCACAACAGCTACAGTAAGGAAGATATTACAAGAGAAAAATTCCTGAACGTTCAATCGGCCTCTTAGGCGGTGATCTCTAATTCCAGTACAAAAAAGATGGTTCAAAATTTATGCTTTGATATGGATTTACAATTAGAGAATATAAATGATACAGAAATGATAAATGAATTGGAGGACCAACCTAATAAATAGACATAGACTACGCCCGACAGTTTTATTGAAGAACAAAATTCTGATTCTCTTCGAGACTCCAGACCACGTTTCATTCGAAAAGTTAGAATAGAGGAAGAATCATTTGAATTCAAAGCCACCAATGCATAAGATGTTGTTGAAAATCCTGCATGGAATATACTTTTAAATCAATTGAAAGGAAAAAACAAAAAAAACAAAAAGCATAAGACAGTAGATGCAGCTACTCCTCTAAATGACAGTAGCATGCCTGACAATAACAGTTAGATGGAGTTCCTTTTCTGGAACATCCGTGGCATGAATGCCCCATACAAACAATTAGAAGTTTTGAACCTTATTAATAATAAAAATACATCGTTCATTGGTATTTTTTTAAAATAAACTATCGGTAGAAAATATAGACATATCAATAATAAATGGAAGTATACTCATAATATCTCTACTGATAATAAAAGTAGAATCTTCATTTTATGGGATTCTTTCCAATGGTCTAATATTATCCTACGTGCTAATGATCAATATATTTCTTGTATTCTTCATAATGCTAATGGAGCTAGTGATTTATGCACAACAGTATATGCTTCCAACGATGAGACGAAGCGTTTGGACTAATGGAAATATATTTTTAATCAATCAAAGGCTTTTAATTTCCCATGGATTGTGGAAGGTGATTATAATTCTATTTTATCTCGATATGACAGAATAAATAATGGTTTATATAATGTTATGGGAGATCAAAATTTTACAGACTGTATTTTCTCATCTTCTCTCATGGAACCAAAATTTATAAGAAACTATTTCACATGGAGAGGAGGCCTTCATTTTTTTCATCCATAGTAAAATAGATAGAGTCTTTGTTAATAACCAACGGATGAATATGTTTTCTCAGTTTGGTGTTCATTTCGGTCAACGTTTTATTAGTGATCACTCTACTATCAATATCAAGTTTATTATGCATAATAATGTGAAGTGTAGAATACCTTTTAGGTACAACTATTCATGGCATATACAAACTGAATATAATGAATCCTTACAAGATGCTCCGACCAAGAACTTTTAAGGAAATCTCCTTCATGTTCTGTTATGTAAGTTGAAAACAGCCAAAGCTGCTTTAAAATCCTAGAGGAAAAAAAAAATTAATACTCAGAAAATGATTGATTAATGTAAAGATGAGGAAAATCATATTTATAATAATCTAGTTACCGATCCTCTAAATGAGGTGTTAATTAATCATTATGCTGCTAAAAATGATCAAATCCACATTCTCATGATAAAAATAGCTTTAAAAAATGATCAGAAGATGAATCTTAACTGGTTGAATAAAGGAGATAGACCTACCACTTATTTTTATAAATGGATCAATGTGTCAAAGCCTCATCGTAAGAATAATTTTGTTCCTTAATGATGGTTTATGGATTTTAGCATCAGAATAATTGGCAATAGAAGCAGTCCAATATTTCTCAGACCTATTCTTATCATCACAGACAAATTATCAATTTCTAGGCATCATGTGTAAAAAAATCCTCTTGAAAAATGCAAGATTCAATTTATGTAAGACTTTCCAACTAGAGGAAATCAAGGAAGCTATTTTTAAAATTAATGGTAACAACTCCCAGGCCCGAATGGTATTAATTCGAAGTTCTTTTAAATACATTGGGAACAGTTGAAAAATGATATATGGAAAGCTATGAATGGAATTTTCATATCAGGTAAGATTATTAGAGAAATTACGCACACTTTTATTTGTCTTATTCCAAAAAAGCCCGAGGCTAAAGATTTGATTGACTTTAGGCTAATTTTTCTTTGCAATGTCACGTATAAGATTTTAGCCATTATTTTATGCAATCGACTAAAACCCTATATGAACGATCTTATCTCCTATAATCAAAATGCTTTCATCCCCGAAAGAATTATTGCTGAAAACTCTTTACTCGCATATGAAATGATTAGAGGTTTTAATGAGAAAAAATCAAACAACTTCTTCCTGAAAATTGATTTGCATAAGGCCTATGATAAAACTTGCAAAGAATTTGTTCATCATATGCTGATTTCTATAGGGTGTTCTTTATTATTTGCTAATCTCAATTATGAATGTGTATCTACTCCTACTTTTTCGGTGTTAATTGATGGATCCCCCATGGTTTTATTGAGAGTTCGAGGGGGTTGAGACAAGGTGATCCTTTATCGTCATACTTATTCGCTATTGAAATGGAATTTCTTACTATCAACATTGATTTGGAGTTATTGAAAGGAAATATCACTCCACCTATCACATTGAGCCAATGATAACCTATTTATTATATGCGGATGGCATTCTTATTTTGGCCAAAGCTACGTATAAAAATGCTACAAGCATAATAAATATATTCCAAACCCTAAAAAATTTAGTCGGCCTTGATTTAAATACAAATAGATCTACTGTTAATTTTAGCAAAGGTGCAGCTAATAGACAGTTAATTGCAGAGACCCTAAATATTCACATAGGAAATCTCCCAGTGATTTATTTAGGCATTCCTTTGTCTAGCAATAAAATGAAATCAAGGGATTTTAGTTTTCTGATAGACAAGATAAAAAAAAATTCACTCATTGGCATAGAAAAATTCTTAACATAAGTGGTAGAGGTGAATCAGTGAAAACAGTTATTAATCCCAGATCCAATTTTGGGCAAAATTCGCACAATTTCCAGTGGCTGTCATTAACAGAATTAACTCTCTATATGCCAATTTCATTTGGAACTCTAAAGCACATAAGATGAGATGGGATGATGTTAGTAAAACAAAAATTAAGGGAGGTCTTGGAATTAGGAAAATCAAAGACACTTTCAAAGCTATGGTAGTTAGATTACTGTGGAATTACATTCATGGTGAATCTTTATGGTCGAAATTGATGCGAAACTAGTATTGCAACAATTTCTGGACTGTAGTTTCAAATAATAATGCATCTTACACTTGGAAACTTATGCTCAAAGCCAGGCAATGTTGTAAAGGTGCAATTGACAGAAAAATAGAAAATGGTGAAAGTACAGATATATGGCAAGATCCATGGATCAATGGGTTTTCTCTAATTGATAAGTTTGGGTGGAATTCAATTTTCATCAATGGTGGTACTAACAAAATGGTATCAAATCTTATTTCTGACAATAAATGGAAGGAACATCATGTTTATGTGCCTATTCAAGTCATAAATATTGTGCATACAATAAAAATACAATATCAAATGCGTAAGGACTTCTAGTTTTGGATCCCAAGAAGCTCTAGTCAATTCAATTTATGTTCGGCTTGGGATCACATAAGAAATAAATATACAGAACTTAAATGGACAAGTGCTATTTGGTGTGAGAAATGCGGATTAAGGATCTTAAGGCTAGGATAAACAATAGAGGGGGAGGGGGTGAATAGTGTTTTAGAGAATTGTTATATCCTTTTGAGTTTTTGTTAATTTAAACACAAATGTATGCAATATTCAGACACAGATATGATCAAAGAATCAAACACAGATGCAAATATAAAGTAAAACTAGTAAAGGAAAGAACACACTGGATTTTGTAATGGTTCGGAGTTACCCTACATCCAGTCTCGCACATAAGTACGGATTTCCTTTCAAAAAAAACAATCTTTACAATTACACCCTCGATTTCAAGGCAACGAGGTACACCATCCAGAATCTCAATCCTCTGGGTAGAGATACTTGATTTCTCGGGCAACAAGTTCACCCAATTGATTTCCCAAGGCTACAATCACACCTTATCTCGCTTGATTGATTTTCAAGGCTACAATCACACCTTTTCTCGCTAAGTTGATTACAAAAAGCCTATAACTCTGAATAGCACTGAGGATCTTGTTGAGATAGTGATAGAGAATCAAACCAGAGATAATCTAGTTAGATTCGATGCAGATTTCGGTAGAGTAATGGTAAGAATTTGTATATAGAAATGTGAAAGAAGAAGAGGAGTGAAAAACCAGAAAATATATGTTCAAATTCGTTGAAACCAACCCCTATTTATAGAAGAACAATAGCCATGTCCATTCGTGAAGAGTTATGACAAATAGACACTTCTTTTGAAATTTAAATTTTGAATTCAGCTGACACTATGTCGACATGGAGTACTTGGGCATGTCGACATCCCAAAGGATATTTTGGTGTTTTGTCTTTCTTTGAAAATAACTTTTATCTTATTTTAAAACTATTTAAACTTTTATAAATATACTTAAATATAGTTGAAATACATAAACAAATATATAGAATAATATTTTGGTATATATAAAATTTTACTATAATTTATATTTAAATCTAAATATATAAATATTAAAAAAATAATATACCTTTATTTTAAAAGATAGTTTAAAACCGAGGATAATTTGATTTTGAAATTCAAGATTATTTTGAGGCTAAAAGTATTTGAAATCAGGATAGATGTTTTTGATTCTTTTAAAAGGAAGGTTTTGAAATCATTTTGAAAATAGGATATAATTTTGAATAATCATTTCTAATAAAAAGTTAGCGAATACAAAAATATGTTCCACTAGATTTTTCATAGGTTCCATCCTACTTAGGATTCCATCCCTTTAACAGGCTCGAAGTGGATTCCATTCCATGAATAAATTGGATTTTAAGATGCCAGTGCTTTTCTAGGAGTTTCAACAAAATTTCTAATTAAAAAATAATAAATTACTTGAACTCTTGAACTCTTGATAATCTTGATACTTATGAGTCTTCAATCTTGATATCTTGAATCTCTATACTGTACAGTCTTCATTCTTGTTACCTGCATAGTTAAATCCAGCATATATATATATCTAAACTTATACTGTTAGTATTTATATTTTATAATCTATTCTAAGGTTGTTGTCATCAAAACCATCATCTTACAAACTAACAATCTCCCCCTTTTTGATGATGATAACCCTTTGTTTCTAAATATTACTTCTATCCTAATAACTCCCCTTAATCTGTGCCTAACTACCCTATTTTATACTTCTCCCCCTTTGTCATCAATAAAAAACTAACTCTAAACTATATAACACCAAACTATATAACTCCCGTAAATCTAATACTCTATGACATGTGATTATAATGATAGTGTTATCATAAATAATCAACACTTAGATCTAATTAATAAACCTAATCCTAAACTACTAACTATTCTAAGTATATAGTAACCATATAATTATATTTATTAATAGGGAAGAACACATATAAGAATACAATTTATTTATTAATCATATAGTTATATTTACATTTTCGTGGGAAACGTAAAAATGAACATACAATAATGGTAAAGAAAGAGAAGAAATTAATGTGTGTTTTTGAACATAGGAGATCTATGAATCGAACAGTTTGCATAGTGGAAACAAAAATTTCCACGTTGTTCGACAAGATTCCCATTTTTGTCAAAACACACTTCACCAACGCAAACGACCTTATCGTCATCTTCCGTATGCGTTTCTTCCATGGGTTCTTCTTCTTCTTCGCGGGCCTCTTGTTCTTGATCTCCTGAGGATTCTTCATCAATCAAGATTGGGTTAGCATGATTGTCCATTAGAAATTTTTGCAAATTCCTAAGGATTTTGCCTTGCCTCTCTTGTTCCTTGGCCATTTGAAGTTGCATTACTTGGATTTCAGTCATTAACTGAAGTGCATCCTTCAGAGAATCCTCCATTTTAGTCACACGAGCGAGAGTAGTACGTTGAAATGGACCAGAAGTGGGAGAAGGAAACGAAAAGGTAGAATTTTTGTTTGATTTTGAAGAGGAGGCCATTGATTATTTGATTTCAGAGGATAGAACAAAGAGATTACATAAAGAATGAATAAAATTTCGAAAATGAGAAGAATATATAACCAATTATTTTGAATTTTGGTGGGAAAAAATTTAAAAATAAAAAACGTTATATGTAGATATGGGTTGGGGGGTATGTCGACATAGTCCTTTAAATTTTTATTAATTGATTTATTTTGATTTAATTTTTAATTATACTTTGTTATTTATGTTTCAGTTATTGAACAAATACCTAATTCTCTCCTTAATTTAGTAAATATAGGTTCGTTTAATGGTTTTGTTAATATATCAGCAATTTGATTCTCGGAATTAATATACTCTAGAATAATTACTTCCTTATTTATATTATCTCTGAGAAAATGATGTCTTATATCAATATATTTAGTTCGAGCATGTTGAGTAATATTTTTGGATAAATTTATCGCACTAGTATTATCACAATAAGTTGGTGATTTTGAAAATTTTAAACCATAATCTTTTAAAGTCTGTTGCATATATATTACTTGAGAACAAGCCAAAACAGTAGAAATATATTCTGCTTCAGTTGTTGATAAAGAAACTGTGTTTTGCTTTTTACTAAACCAGAAAATCAGAGAATGCCCCAAAAAGTGACAAGTTGCACTTGTACTTTTTCGGTCTGATTTACAACCAGCATAATCAGCATCACAGTAAGATATTAAATCAAAAGAATCATTTTTAGGGTAAAATAAGCCATAGTCAGAAGTGTGTTTAACATATCTTATGATACGTTTCACGGCTTTTAAGTAGGTCTCTTTAGGTTGGGATTGATATCTTGCACAGAGGCAAACACCATGCATGATACCAGGTCTACTAGCAGTAATATAGAGTAGTGATCAAATCATTCCTCTATATAACTTTTGATTTACATCTTTCGAGAGATCTTCTTTACTAAGTACTCATTGGTTCCCATGGGAGTGGATTTTCCACTCGCAGTAGTCAAACCAAATTTATTAATTAGATCTTTAGCATATTTTTCTTGACTAATAAGTATGCCATTATCTAATTGTTTTATTGGTAATCGTAAAAAGAAGTTTAATTCACCCATATGGCTCATCTCAAACTCTTTTGTCATTATTTCAGAAAATTCTTTATTCATTTCAAAATTAGTTGATCCAAAAATGATATCATCTATGTAGACTTGTACTAGTTGAATATCGTTTTTATTTCTTTTAATCAAAAGAGTATTATCTACTTTACCAATTTCATAATTTGATTGTAATAAGTAAGATCTTAGTCTATCATACCAGGCTCTAGGAGCTTGTTTTAGGCCATATAGGTAATTTTTCATTTTAAAAAAGTGGTGGTTGTTCAACATATACTTCTTCTTTTACAAATCCATTTAAAAAGGCACTTTTAACATCCATTTGATATAATTTGAAATTATTATGGTTTGCAAAAGCAAGTAGAATCCTAATGGCTTCTAATCTTGCTACGGGAGCAAAGGTTCCATCAAAATCTATTCCTTCTTTTTGACAAAAACCTTGAGCGACTAAACGTGCGTTATTTCTAACTACCTCCTAGTTCATTCATTTTATTTTTATAAAACCATTTAGTTCACTTTATAGTTTTATTTTCAGGTCTAGGAACAAGTTTTCGAACATCATTTCTAGTAAATTGATTTAGTTCTTCTTGCATAGCAAAAATCCATGAATCATCATTGATGCTTCTTTTGGATTTTTGGGTTCAATAGTTGATATAAAAGCTACATTACTCATTTGACTTAGTTGATTTCTAGTTTTAACTACAGATTGCATATCTCCTAGCATATTTTCAATAGGATGATCTTTTGAAAGTTTAGTCATTTTATTGGGATGGTTAATTTCATTATTAGTTTCTGTTGACTCTTGATTTTGAGTAATTAAATCATCTTCATCATTTGTACCTTCAAAATTTTTGAAATTTTCATCGAATGACACATGCATTATTTCTTTGATGGTGTTAGTTCTTAAATTAAATACGCTGTACGCTTTACTTCAATTAGAATATCCGATAAGGATACCATCATCGGATTTAGGATCAAATTTATCTAAGTTACCTTTAGTATTTAAAATAAAACATTTACTTTCAAAAATTCTAAAATAAGATACTTTAGGTTTCTTTGAGTGAAGAAGTTCATAAGAAGTCTTATTAGTTAAAGGTCTAATTAAAATTCTATTTAAAATATAACATGCGGTAGCAACTGCTTCTGTCCAAAAATTCTTTGGTAATTTACTGTCTAAAAGCATAGTTCTCGCACACTCTTGAATCGCCCTTTTTTACGTTCTACTACTCCGTTTTGCTGTGGAGTTCTTGGAAATGAAAAATTGTGAGTTATTCCCTTTTTATTGCAGAATTCCTCAAACTTTTCATTTTCAAATTCACTACCGTGATCACTACGAATGGTTATAATTTTTACAGAAAGTTGATTTTGAATCCTTTTTGTAAAGTTCTTAAAATATTCAAAATTATCACTTTTATGTTTCAAAAATACTGTCCATGTAAATCTAGAATAATCATATACAATTACGAAAACATATTTACTATGATTTATTGACAGAATTTGAGATGGGCCAAATAAATCAAGGTGAAGTAATTCAAGAGGTTTTGAAGTTGAAATCATATATTTTAATTTAAAGGAACTTTTTCTAAGTTTTCCTAGTTGACATGCATCACATAGACTATCTACTTTAAAATTCATTTTAGAGAGACCTCTTACTAGATCATATTTTGATAGTCTAGATAAGAGTTTGAAATTCAAATGCCCAAATCACTTATGCCAAATCCAAGGGTCACTTGTATTTGCCAAAACACATAAGTTATCATTTGAAACTTTCATACTAAGAATATAAATATTCTTTTTCCTAACTCCCTCAAATATTATGGTTGAATTGTTATCTTCAATGCGACATTTATCCTTTTCAAATTTAATTTTATATCCTTTATCGCAAAGTTAACTTATACTTAGCAGATTATGTTTCAGATTTTTAACTAGCAAAACATTAGTAATAATAGGAGTTTCAGACTTACCGACTTTGCCGATGCCAATCACATATCCTTTTGAATTGTCTCCAAAGTTAACCAGTCCTCCGTCTTTGTATATTATATCATTTAACATATCTGGATTGCCAGTCATGCGTCTAGAACATCCACTATTGAGAATCCATTTATCCTTTCTGATATGCATAATTTGGCCATTGTTTATTGGTTCCTCAACAACCATAAAGCATGATTCCTGCACATCAAACAATTTTGGTAGAAAACTTGAATTTGAACATTGATTATATGCAGACTCAAAAGACAATGATGAACTGAATATTTCTAAACTAGTATCAACAAACATGGCCATTTTAAAACTTTTTCAAAAATCAGATTATGAAACTTTAAAAACCTTGCTCCGATACAAAATGTGAGAAATGCGGATTAAGGATCATAAGGCTAGGATAAACACTAGAGGGGGGTGAATAGTGTTTTAGAGAATTGTTAAATCTTTTTGAGTTTTTATTAATTTAAACACAAATGTGTGCAATATTCAGACACAGATATGATTAAAGAATCAAACACAGATGCAAATATAAAGTAAAAGCAGTAAATGAAAGAACATACCGGATTTTATACTGGTTCAGAGTTACCCTTCATCCAGTCCCGCACACAAGTACAGATTTCCTTCAAAAAAACAATCTTTACAATTACACCCTCGATTTCAAGGCAACAAGGTACACCTTCCAGAATCACAATCCTCTAGGTAGAGATACTTGATTTCCTGGGCAACAAGTTCACCCAATTTATTTCCCAAGGCTACAATCACACCTTATCTCGCTTGATTGATTTCCAAGGCTACAATCACACCTTTTCTCGCTAAGTTGATTACAAAAAGCCTATAACTCTGAATAGCACTGAGGATCTTGTTGAGATAGTGATAGAGAATCAAATCAGAAATAATCTAGTTAGATTCAATGTTGATTTCGACAGAGTAATGTTAAGAATTTGTATATAGAAATGTGGAAGAAGAAGAGGAGTGAAAAACCAGAAAATATATGTTCAAATTCGTTGAAAGCAACCCCTATTTATAGAAGAACAACATCCATGTCGATTTGTGAAGAGTTATGACGAATAGACACTTCTTTTGAAATTTAAATTTTGAACTCAACTGACACAATGTCGACATGGGGTACTTGGGCATGTCGACATCCCAAAGGATATTTTGGTGTTTTGTCTTTCTTTGAAAACAACTTTTATCTTATTTTAAAACTATTTTAAACTTATATAAATATACTTAAATATATTTGAAATACATAAATAAATATATAGAATAATATTTTGGTATATATAAATTTTTACTATAATTTTATATTTAAATCTAAATATATAAATATTAAAAAAAAATACCTTTATTTTAAAAGATAGTTTAAAACCAAGGATAATTTGATTTTGAAATTCAAGATTATTTTGAGGCTAAAAGTATTTGAAATCAGGATAGATGTTTTTGATTCTTTTAAAAGGATGGTTTTGAAATAATTTTGAAAACAAGATATAATTTTGAATAAAAAGTTAGCGGATACAAAACAATGTTCCACTAGATTTTTTATAGGTTCCATCCTACTTAAGGTTTCATCCCTTTAACAGGCTCGAAGTGGATTTCATTCCACGAGTAAATTGGATTTTAAGATGCGAATGCTTTTTTAGGAGTTTTAACAAAATTTCTAATTAAAAATTAATAAATTACTTGAACTCTTTATAATCTTGATACTCATGAGTCTTTAATCTTGATATCTTGAATCTTTTTACTGTACAGTCTTCATTCTTAGTACCTGCATGGTTAAATCCTACATATACATATATATATCTAAACTTATACTATTAGTATTTATATTTTATAATCTATTCTAAGGTTGTTGTCATCAAAACCATCATCTCACGGACTAACATTTGGGACTCTTGCTGTGCACCCAAAATGTCTACTTGTGCTTTGTTGGCCAATTTCAACAAATTGAGTACTAAAGACAGAATTAGGGGATGGAATCACGAGATTAACCAATTGTGCATGTTATGTAATAATCAAAATGAGGATAAAGATCATCTTTTTTTTACATGTTCTTATTCTTTGTCTGATTTTTTGAATGAAGTTGTGAAGCCATTGTCTTCCTTCCTTGAAGCCCGATTGCTTTCTGTTTGCCATTTTTGTTGAATGAGAAGTATTTTCAGATCTGCTTTCTCTATTTGGTAAAGTAATTCTCTCTCTTCGCCTGTAGTCAGCAGAGTGAAGCTTTTTTCACTTAGATTATTTATTTGCTTTGTTGAAGTGTCGCTCTCCTATGGCCCCATGACTTGTCTTGTTGTTTTATTTTTTGTATTTAGTTTGGTCAATTGTATTTGTTTTATCTTTAGTTTATATCCCCAAGTTGTTCGTATGGATGATTTTGAGTGCGTCAATTAGTTGTTTTAACTCCTCTATCTATTTGACAACCTAGGTTTCGACTATATTCTCTTGTACTGTTAATTTATGGACATAATATGTACTCTTTTTCCTTGCAATGTACCCCTCTAGGTTAGGGGGATTGTAAGGTTTTAACGAGGCATATTATGAAAGTATATATGCACTTTCTGTTTGTTAATAAAGTACTTCAAAAAAAAACAATGAACCTTTCAATGTCATTGCCCGAAGATGAGTATTGAAGAACATATACAACTTGATCATCATATACATCCATAGTATGCCAGCTATTCACATATCTAAAAGTTTTCCTTTTGTCTTGCAAGCCTTTTTTGTTTGTCCTTAGAGTTAAGAATATTATTAAAGCCCCCTACAAGTGTCCATGCTTTATGCACAAATTCAAGAACTTTGTGAGTTGTTACCATAGCCCCCTCTCTGAAAACAGATTATTTGCATATATAACGGTTATATACAAAATATATCCCCCTTTATTAGTAGCAGAACATATAATTTGTTTTGTACTTTGGTTCACTATAGTTAACTGCCATGCATTTGTTGTCCCACATATCTAAAAGGTCTCCCTTTGTCATGTAAGCCTTCTTTGTTTTATCCTTAGAGTTAAGAACATTATTAAAGTCCCCTACAACTATCCGTGCTTTGTGCACATAATTAGAGAAGTTTGTGAGTTGTTACCATAGCTCCCTCTCTGAAAATAAATTATTTTCATATATAACAGTTATATACAAAATATATCCCCCCTGTTTACAAGCAGAACATGTAATTTGTTGTGTACTTTGGTTCATTATAGTTAACAACAATACATTTTTGTCCCACATAAGAAAAATTCTTTCCTATGAGCCAAATCATTGTTATGTGAAAATTCTCAATTATTATCCATTTTGATCATTAATTTTGTCATATTCTCGACCGATAATTTATTTTCCAATAACCCAGTAACACTTGGGTTATTAGTTTAGAAAGATTATTACCTCATTCATCTTGAATTCAATATTAACCCGATGAAATTTCATGTTATTAATGTCATATACCAACATTCTTGGCCCTTGTTGCTCTTTGAAGGGGCCCTAATTAATAATTTGTATAGTAGATGCTTCGTTTATTTGTTTTGCATATTATGGACCCTCTGATACATATTATTTCCTCCCTTTACTCTACAACATTCTCAATGAAATATCCGATTCAAAATCTTCATGTATAGGAATGAAATCTTCGTTTTCTTCATCATGTAATGTATTCTATCCTCCTTTATGCACTATGCTCAATAAATCAAATTTATTTGAAGTAGGCGGAGTTACATTTGGTTGTCGTTTGCCTTTCTGTTTTTCATTTTTCTGCAATTTTTTACATTTTCCTCTATGTTGTGGTTTTCATTGTTCACATTTGATGATTCAATAATTACATGTTTATAGCCAGTGCTTGTTTTATTGCCAATGGGTCTTTAGTTTCTTTGTGCAATTTGTTATTAAATGTCCAAATTCATCAAAGTGTGCACATATGTATAGTTTGAATTCATACTACACTTGTATTTGATCATATCTCTTTTGCTCGTTTTTATAATGATTTGCTATGGGTATGTAGTGGAAGTGTCGATCTGAAACAACAGTCTTGCATAGCTTGTTCTGGTTAATGCTACTGTAACCAAATATGCTCTTATAGCAATGCCAACCACACAACTACCGAGTGTGTCTTTGTCCTAGTGTTCTAACCATAAATTATGTAGTTTAATTGTTTTGGTTAATGATGTTGTAACCAAATGCGCTTTTGTGGGAATATCAACCACACAGCTACTGAGTGCTTCTTTGTCCCATTGTTCTAACAGTAAATTATGCAGGTTAATCCAAATCTTCATATTTGTAATTCTATCCATTCCTGGTTTCCATTGCTTAATAATAATAAAGCATGACTCATATGTATATGTTCCGGTGGACGATGAAATAGCCTTTGCTTTGTATTTATAAATCATATGGACTCTTTAGCTTTCAAACTTTGTTTATATAATTCTTGAGCTGAAAATACGAGGGTTTTGGACCAAATTCATAGCATATCATTGTATTTTTCCATTTTTTCTGGATCGACCAATAACTTCATATATTAGGAGAGCATATTCACTATTTTCCTCCTTTTCGTGGAGAGTAGTATTTTAAATTCATACGTTTTTCCATCTTTATCATGGTGCTTCTCTCCTCTAGCCGCTTTTGCCCATGATTTGTTACTAGTAGATGAAGAAGCATTGGTAGATCCAAGTTTTTCCAATGCATTATTTGATTTTCCTATTGGAATTCTGTTCGATTCTCCTTACTGCACCTCTCTTTCGTTACACCTCACTCTACACCTTTACGATTTTCTATGCTGCAATATGATAGGGTATTGATGCACCGGCAAGGTAATATGCCTAAACGAACTACATGCAAACCGGCAAGGTAGAAGAGGTCATACAACATGCAACACAAGTTAATGTACATGACAAAGCAGTTAATATATTATCAATTCAATTATGATAAGACACATGATTGAAAAGTTGTTATTTCTTTTTCTTTATGCATTTAGCAATTCAATTACAAAATTTATAGCCTAGAATGGCTCATCTTTCCATTGGTCCAGCTGTCCAATTGGTTACAAGTTGTTGCAATATGTAACTATAAAAAGTATGAAAGAGAAAATGATTTGCAGGATGGAAATTAAGTATATCTCTTCTTTACTATATTTCTCTCTTCTTCTTCTTATTGTGTTTTCTTCTTTCTTCTCTTCTCCTCCTTAAAATTATAGTATCTATTTTAATTCCATATCATTTGGTGCTTTCACCTTCGTTTTCTCCTCTCGCCATGGGTGAAACGCTAACGCTACAATAACTTCGCAACAACTCTTACCACCTCACCATCCGTAGCTCACCACTAGCCATTCAAAGCACTCTCATACAAGAAACCATGCTTCAATCCAACCATGCCACCTTCACCGACATAAAATCCATCATCAGCTCTCAAATACAACCTTACAAAACACTACAAAAACTCTTATTGAACTCTTTTTCAAAATATCTTCCTTCCAACCACCACCGACTCGTCCAACACCGTTATATACTACTGCTACGGACTCGACAACGCCATCTCCTCCTTTGACCTCTGTTGCTGCTGCAGCACCTTCCCGCCATCTTCCTTCATTCATAAATCATCCTCATTTAAACTCATCGACACTTCTCATCAATTCATGCTCCTTGCCATCAACACCAGTAGCACCTTCGATAGCTCTCGCAACCCTCAAACATATTCACCTCCTCCTACCACAATAACGACCGCAACAACCTCTTTGTCAATGACAACATACTATCTTCCTTTCTCATCCCCAATCCAAAAGCCAGTCCCGCTCTCCACCTCAACGATGCCGGCCCTAACCACTCAACCCATTAACTGAAAATCGTTTCTCTAAAATCCTAATCGAAATTCCATACTAGCAGCAAACTCCATACAGACAAGTCATCAAACAACATTAGTACCCTCTAAGCAAGTCACCAACTCACCCTTCAAGCTCATATCCTTCTTCTACATCATGTCTCTAATGCAACGACTAAAGATGACATCCGATTCTCTTCCCAAATCCCATCTCATAAATGAATTTTACTGCTTGTTGATAGTTCAGAAGTTGCTAAACTATATGATGAAATGACAGGAAAAGGCTACTATTGACAATGTGATTTTGTGTTGGACAAAAATAGGAAAAATATAGCTGGAAAGACTTTATTTGTATTTGATCCCCATGGAATGTTCACTGTTGAGAGCATTTCCAACCTTGAGGACAAAGTCGATTTGAGGTAGGGTATTGATGCGCCAGTAAAATAACATGCCTAAACGAACTACATGCAAACCAGCAAGGTACAGGAGCTAATACAACATGCAACACAAGTTAGTATACATGACTATATATGATTACTTCAATTAAGACAAGGCACATGATTGAAAAGTTGTTATTTCTTTTCCTTTGTGCATTTAGCAATTCTATTACAAATTGTATGGCCTAGAATGACTCATTTTTCCATTGGTCTAGCTGTTCAATTGGTTACAAATTGTTGCAATATGTAGCTATAAAAAGCATGAATGAGAAAATGATTTGCAAGCTGGAAATTAAGTATATTTCTTCTTTCCTGTATTTCTCTCCTCTTGTTCTTGTGTTTTCTTCCTTCTTCTCTTCTCCTCCCCTAAAATTCTACTATCTATTTTAATTCCATATCACAATATTCCAGATCAAATGAAACTTTGGGAGTGTTCAATACACACTACGAACATCATCTGCACGAAAAATGACACTACAAGACACACAGTGTATTCCAACGGAGCCTTCTAATGGCCTCCAACGTCATTGACCAACGTCTTCTAACGTCCAGTGTTTTCTCGTATATTTTATTAGTTAAAAACTGTAGGACGTTGGTAGACGTTGGAATCTGGACGTTGGCGGCCATTGAATGACGTTGGAAATCCGCGAGCATAACAGAAACCCAACTTATTCTTCCTCATTCGGCTGAAACCTATCCCCCCCCCCAAATTCCCAATTTTGCTCCGATTCCGACCCCCCGCCGCTCCGACGATCAACGGTTGCTCCAACGACTCCAACGACTCCAAGCCTTCCTCTCGTCCTCTCTAACTCCCTAATCTCTCAAGAAAAGGTATAAATCCTAATCCCTATATTTAATTAAATTTGTTAAATTAGTGTATTAAATGTTTGTAATGCCTTATTGTATGTATAATCTAGTTTATTGAGGCATAATTTATGTTATTAACTTATGTATTGCAAGATTATATATATTTAAGTTTGTGTTAACAATAAAATAATGTGCATACAATTAGTTTTAGGTTTGTTTGGAAACGTTAGTTGTTACTGAGCATACAATTAGCTTATGTATTTTAGAAAATTTCAAAAATGATATTTTATATTCATGAAACCCTTACAGTGTCTTTCGGCCCCGTCTGATAAGTATTGTATATGATCGTTATGTGGATATTCGTTTTTTAACAGAACGGACATCTATATTCATCATATACAATATTTGTTGGATTTGTCCCTGTATTGGACAAGTTACGAACACAATAACGTAATTAAATCTCGTAAAACATTTCATTTTAAATGGTTCATACAATTTCGACAGCGCTTCCTTTATGTTCCCTGTGTACACGCAAATGTGTACTGTTCAGGGAACTAAAGCGAAGTGCTGCCGAAATTTTGTTGAATCGTTTAAATTGAAATGATTTACATAATTTAATTACGTTATTGTATTTGTAATGGGAGGTAGGATGACCCATCGACAAAGTGTCAATGATATATTAATATAAAATTGTCAATGATATATTAATATAAAATTCACCAATAATATTGTTTTAATAAAATGTCATTTTTTTAAATTTATATCGTACTTTTTAATTATATACGTAGGTAAATAGACAATTATTTGATTGATCGAAGCTGGATGTACAAAAAAAGAAGGGTCGAAAATGGAGGCTTAATATGTGAACAGTTTAATAACGGTGTTCGCGTATTTATTGATTTCGCTTTAAGTAATAACAGAAACGACGAAGAAATCCGTTGTCCATGTACTAAATGCAAAATGTTAATGTATTTGATACCAGAAATGGTTAGAGTTCATTTTCATCAATACGGTTTCGTGCCGAACCATTTGGTTTGGGATCGTCATGGAGAATCGTTAGCATCTAATCATGTACAAGCTGAGGAGGTAGTGTGTACTGAAATTGATACGACGAATCTCGTAGAACATATGGTTGAAGATGCTGCATGGTCAATGTTTCCTGTTCCTCAATTAGTTTATGACGATGGTAATGTTGAAGAAGAACCAAATATTGGAGAAAAAAATATATGATTTATTAGATGCCGCAAAGAAACCCCTTTGGGAAGGTTGTACAAGCGGAACCCAATTATCAGTAACTGCTGAATACATTGTGATGAAATCTAAATACAACTTCACAGAAGCTGGATTTACAGTTATTGTACAAGCTGCAAAACGGCATATGCCTCCCAATAATTTAATATCATTATGAAGTAAAAAAATGATGTCAGCTTTTGGTTTACCGTATCATAAAATATATACATGTCTAAACGGTTGCATGCTGTATTGGAAAGAAGATATCAACCTTAGAAATTGTATAATATGTAATCATGAAAGGTACAAATCAAGAAAGAAAAAAAGGAAAGGAAGTCCAGTATAAACGTATGCATTATTTATCAATTACTCCTAGGCTTCAAAGTTTATATGCATCTTCTGTAACCGCGTAACATATGAGATGGCATAGTGTTAGAACACGGGAAGAAGGTACGTTAACACACCCAACTCATGGGGAAGCATGGAAGCATTTTGACCACAAATATCCTGATTTTGCATCCGAGAGTCGTAATGTTCGACTTGGTTTATGTACGGATGGATTTTCACCATTTTCTCAGTTTGGTTCTAAATATTCATCATGGCCTATAATTGTTACACCTTATAATTTACCTCCATGGATGTGTATGAAAACTCCATATATGTTTCTCACAGTTGTCGTCCCTAGTCCTAATGATCCGACACAAGGAATCAATGTTTATTTACAACATTTGATTGAAGAATTAAAAACACTGTGGTACGAAGGAGTAGAAACATACGATATTTCCAAAAAAATACTTTTGCATGTATGCTTCTTTGATGTGGACAATCAGCGATTTTCCTACTTATGCAATGCTTTCAGGTTGGAGTACAGTTGGTCATCTAGCTTGTCCGTACTGCATGGAAGATACACGAGCATTTTCTTTACCCCATGAAAAGAAAATTTCATGGTTTGACTGTCATCGATGTTTTCTTCGTATTAATCATCCTTTTAGAAGAAATAAGAAAAACTTTACAGCTAATAAAAATGAAACTTTGAGACCACCTACGGTTTGGTCAAGCGAAGATATTTATGAACTTGTAAAGGATTATCCAAAGATACATGAAACCGGAGAACAAATTGAAGTTCAAGGTAAATCATCGATTCATAACTAGTGCAAACAAAGACTATTTTGGGAGTTGCCTTATTGGAAAAATCTCCTGATTCGTCATAATATTGACGTGATGCATAATGAGAAAAATGTGTTTGATAATGTTTTTAATACAATTTTGAATGTCAAGGGGAAGATGAAAGATGATTTGAAATCAAGACGTGATATCGAAGTAATATGTAATCGTCCTGAGCTTCATATAAAGCCAAATGACACAAAAAAGCCAAAAGCTTGCTATGAGCTAGAAAATAATCAAGTTAAAGTACTTTTAAAATGGGTGGAAGGACTAAGATTTCCGGATGGTATATCTTCTAATATTCGTAGATGTGTCGACTATAAGAACAATAAACTTAGCGGGATGAAAATTCATGATTGTCATGTTATGATGGAAAATTTATTACCCGTCGCTTTTAAAGAACTGTTGCCCGTAAAAGTTTGGACTGTTGTAACAGAACTTAGTCTTTTTTATTAAGAGATTTGTTCTACTACATTAAAAGTTGATCGTCTACGTAAACTTGAGGAAGAATTCCCGATATTGCTCTGCAAAATGGAAAAAGTATTTCCTCCAGGTTTTTTCAATGTTATGGAATATTTACCTATTCATCTTCCATTAGAAACACGTCTTCGAGGGCCTGTGTAATATGGATGGATGTATCCATTTGAAAGGTATTTTAATCATCTAAAAAAAGTGACACAGAAAGCTCGAGTTGAAGGTTCGATTTACAAATCATACATCGAAGAAGAAGCTTCGTTTTTTCTCTCATTATTTTAGTGACCATGTGAACATATCATTTGAAAGTGCTACGCGTAATGATGAAGGCATTGATCAAGATGATTGTCAAACGACATTATCAATTTTTTAAAAAACAAGGTCGGCCTACTGGTGCTTGTGTGGAAGTATGGTTGGATGATAGAGATTATCATGTTGCACACACATATGTTCTTCTCAACTGTGCCGAAATTGCACCGTTTGTTAGGTAATTTACTTATATATATATATATATATATATATATATATATATATATATATCATCAACACGTGTGTATACACAAATATATGCACACACGAGTATCTTAATCATAATGCAACATTTGTTATATAATTGCAGTATTTGCGAATCACAACCTCCTAATGGCGATATGGGCAAAGAATTCGCTTCTTGGTTTTCTAAGTACGTTTTTGACACAACAAATTGTGTTGTAGACGAAGGATTGAAACATTTAGCTATGAGACCAAAAAGGAAAGTGAAGGCCTATCCAATATTCTTTGTCAATGGATATAAATTTAATACCAAAGAATACGGTGCCAAAAAATTAACTAACAATACTGGTGTTTTGTTAAAGGTAGTGATGATCCAAATAATCATATACATGATTTTTATGGCGTGCTAACCCAGGTTTTGCAATGGACGTATTTCACACAACCCGCGGAAGAAGTATTTTTGTTTAAATGCAACTGGTTCGGCAACGTTACAGGTTCTGGAATCAACGTGCACCCAAAACATAATTTTATAGAAATAAAACATACTTCGCGTTATTATAAATACGATCCTTTTGTACTTGCCAAACAAGCTCTTCAAGTTTATTATGCTTCTTACCCATCTCTAAGAAGAGATAAAATAGATTGGTCGGGTGTTTTAAAACAAAGGCAAGATTTACATTTGATAGACGGAATATTCCCGAAGAACAAGCTTACCAAGCAGATATCAAGGAAAATAGAGGAATAATAATAACCGACGATCAAACAGATTTTGGACCTCTAAACAATGAATCAAATGCATTAATTGAAGCATTTGAGAGTACAAAGGAACAAAATATGGAGTGTGAAACAGAGTCTGAATCCGAAAATGACGAGGACTGATCAACCATCTACATTTTGAGAAGGTAAATTTATATTTTTTATACATTATCCTGTTTTCATTAAAAATGAAATGGTATGCAAATATATGATATGTATCACATCTTGTTTTTATGTTATGCCATACAGTATGTTTTACATATAGTCATTTTATTTTTTGTTATAATGTTTGTTTGTAACATGTATTATATAGGTATGTCGTCACGTAGACATTCTGGGTCTCCCTCTTTCTCACAGAGAGGGCATGCTCGTCCGGACGGTGGTGATGGCGGTGGTCCATCACAAGAGCTACGGCGTCCTGTGGTGTGGCTAAAGCCAAAAGCAGATCAAACGTAAGTTTAAATTTCAAAATTAAATTTCATTTTCGTACAGTCTATTCTGAAAATATATAATAGTCATGAAATATTAAATATTTTTTCTCTGTTTAAACACAGTGGTTTCTCTTTGGAGCCGACTCAAGTAGTTCTATGTATATCTCGACGGGCGTACATGGGTCGTATGACCGAATGTTGGCCTAAGTGGACATTGATTCCAGATAATGTTAAAGAGACTATTTGGCAGGATTTTTTGGTATGTCACTTTATATATTAAGAACATGTTATATCAATTCATGTTTACATTATTTATAAAAGCTGTATAACTCTTATTTTGTCAAACGTGCAGGCGGAAGTGGACCTTCAGGACGCTGATATTTCAGTCGTATATCGCCACTGGTGCAGCAAAGTTGCAAAGAACTACCGAAAAACAGTAAACAGCTTAAAAACAGCGGGAAAGAAGCCTCAGTGGATGAGCGCAGCTGTGTGGGATGATTTTGTGAAATGGTGGGGAAACGAGGAGTTTCAGGTAAATTTATCACATGTTTAATTTAAATTCTTCTACGCAAATACTAACTAGAAATGTTAAAAAAAATTGTTTTTAAATTAAATTTACAGAGGCAGTCGGAGAGGAACTCAGCCAATAGGAGCAAGAATCCTGTCACACATCGTGGTGGTTCCAAGTCATTTCAGCATCACCGAGAGGACTTGGTATATTTATTAATTATGATAATAATTTAAAGATTTTAAGTTCTAAGTTGTAGATAATGTAACAATATATATATATATATATATATATATATATATATATAATATGTATATGGACATATTTCAGGAGAGACAGCGTGGTGGTGCTTCTGTGAGTTACTAGGATGTTTTCACGCATACTCATGCGTTGAGCCAGGTCGACGAAGCAGACACCGTTTCATACTCCTGGGATCACGATTCCAAAGCGTAGTCCGCATATGTAAGTAACATAATGACTTAACACTTATATAAGTTAATTAAAATACTGTTATCTAAATTCTACTTATTTCGTATAACATCAAAAGTTTCAGCAAGCACGGACTTTCATTCTCGAGGGCTCTTGGCGCGACGGGTTGACCGCCGATGAGAATGACGCTATTTTTGAGTCTGTCATGGATCCATCGGGACATGGAAGACGCTATGGTTTTGGGAATCAATCGGTAATAACTTTAACTTAAATTTTAAAATAATTATTCCGGACCAACTGTTGCACATTGTGATGGATTATAGTAAACACGAATTACAATTATTAAACACTGATAATTTAAATTTTATTTACAGGCTAAGACGGCTCAGATTGAGTATCAGAGAGCTCAAGATAAGAAGGAGATTGCACAGCTTAGAGCCCACGTCGCCACGCTCGAGCAACGCAACATCCGCACCGAAGCCAAGACGGAGGAGCTGAACAGGGGTCTTACGGAGTTTATGGAGCAATACGGCCGGTTTCGGTCTTCTGGTGGTTCTGAAGGAGAGTGATTTCAGGTATGATTTGATTTGTTTTGCCATGGACATGTATATTTGGAGAGTGTGAGGATTTGATACATTCTGATGTTTTGGATGTTGGTTTGGATGTGATTTTTGAGATGTTGACGTAGTAGTTTGGATATTGTTGGATTGGACGTTTTGTTGGATGTTGATATTGGATGGTTTATGTTGTTTATATTGATTTGTTTTGTGTATATTGATTAGTATATATGTTTATTACTTGGATTTACTATTATGATTGATTATATGTAAGATATGTTGTTGTATATGTGCTCGAAATTGAGCTTTTTATGAGATATACGATGTTGGAGGTGGCTGGAAGCATGCATTGTTGGTTTTGTAAAAAAAACATCCACATTTCCAACGTCTTCCAACGTCCACCAACGGATTACTGGTGCATTTATTCCAACGTCTTCCAACACCGTTCCAACGTCTATTTGGTCAACATCTTCTTCCACGTGGACAACTTGAACGTTGGAAGACGTCGGTATATGCGTGTTGGTTCCGCTGGTTGACGTTGGACGGCGTTTCCAACGTCCATCAACGGTTTTCCAACGGCCGCCAACGTCTGGCCGCCGTGGAATGCACTGTGTGTCTTGTAGTGTGAGAACATTTTAAAACTTCTAACACGTCCAAAATATAAAATTGAATATCGATTGCTAAAACATTTATGTTAATCGTTGATTTAAAACATGATTTTGAAATGTTACAGTTATTCAAATTAAGACATATTTTGTAGAGATGATCTATGTAAGAAGATATCTATAAATTTCGGTTCAATTTCGAACCATGTAGATCAAAGATAAGAGCGGCATAGATGAGCTGTAATGAAGAGAGGGTGTGAGTGTAGGTAACACTCTTATTTAGCTCCCTTTAGCACTCCTATTCGTGACCACAAGTTTTTATTTAATTATTATTATAAACTGATTTGAACATGGATATCAACGTCTGTGCTTCAAGTAATTGTTCTTTGTCTGTATGAATAAAGAATTCAACAAAGTATACACAAATGCGTACAACCTTATTAAACCGTCAGCCTAGTCGACTGGTCCATCTCTGGATACCAAAATGACCTGCATTATTAATTGTCTGTAGAATTTGGTCTTTGTCTATTGACATCATCTGTACATCTCTAACATATAACATGCATTCCAATTTTTTAATAGATATTCCAAGTCTCTATCCCTATCAAAATTAAAAAGTCTCTTTCTCCTTGATTCAATTTAATAGCTGCACCACCCTCCAACTCCCAAAAAATTTCATAAAAAAGGATAAAAATTCTTTCATTCTCTCTGTCAAACATTATACCTCTGATTTCTCTATATGCACCACATATATCATTTTCACACTCTCTTTCCCCCACTTGTACATGTCCACCTCTCTGCTATTCTCTTACTCTATTTTCCACTAGCTCTTCTTTTTCACAATAATTGATGATGCATATACCATTTGATGTGGGTTTGGAGTCAATGTAAAGCAAACTATGTATTTTCTTAAACCCTTGGTTAGAGCATTGTGCATGACTTATCGTCAAACTTAATCATAACCTTTTTTTTATTAACAATCTAAAATATTGAAGTTTTATGATTCACTTTCTTTGACAGTTTTAAGGATTGTCTGGTCTACTTTGTATCAACAAACATGACTGTTTGATGTGGAAATATGATGATAGAATCGAGATGTGAGATATATTAATGAATATCCTAAATATCAACAGACCAAAAACACCTAAAACGTGTTAAATAAATATTTGTAATCATCATAAATAAAATGAATATTATATATAAAAGATAATATATTATAGCAATGTTATAACCTTAATGTGTTCTCTTAACTTTTTTTGTTGTACATACATCATTACGACAATTAATTAAAAATATGTCTAGGGACCTCATACTGTCAATTTTAAAATATGGGACTGACTGCATAAATAATTATACTACTACCCTATAGCTACCCAAGCCTTCACATTCATTGTAAATCTTATATCACTCATGACCTAATATATTTCTTTTTAACCTGTTCACTAGATCTTTCACTTGATATCACATATCATATGAATATGGAGTCTATGTTAGAGCCTGCATTGAAATTAGGTTTAGATTTGAAATCAACAGATGCATCTCAAGGGCAAGAAGTAATAACCAGTCAAAATTTTCTCGATCAAAATCGACATACTCAGATCCATATACCATGCAAGAAGAATTCAAGATTGGAAGGAAAAAGAAGTGCTCGAGCTCCGAGAATGAGGTGGACTACTGCGCTTCATTCTCGCTTTGTGCATGCTGTCAAGCTTCTTGGTGGGCATGAAAGTATGAGTTCAACCCTAGAAAAATAAAAATAAAATGATCAAGGTTGTATATATACACTTGGTTAAACAATTTATTTGATATTTTTGTTTATTTTAGGGGCGACACCGAAATCTGTGTTGGAGCTGATGAATGTAAAGGAGCTAACTTTGGCTCATGTTAAAAGTCATTTGCAGGTACACAAAGCGAAAAGAAAAAAATCATTTTAGAAAATATATTCAAGAAATGAAATGAATACAAGCAACTGTGTTCATTCAGCTTTCATTTTTTTTCTGTTTCCTGCTTTTGCAGTTAGAGGCTTTGTCCGTAGTAAATTTGGTTTAGGGTTAGGGTTTTTGGGAAGAGAGTTTTGAATACAAGTACTAAGGACAAAATGGAATCTAGTGTTAATGCTATTTCATACACATCTTACATTATTTCTCCTTCATTTAACTCTTCCTGGCATAATAATATGAATTTTTATTCCTGTATTTGTTGCAGATGTATAGAACAGTAAAAAGCACCGACAAAGGCATAGCAGGTAATAGTTTTAAAATTTTATTTCTCTTTTCCTAATTTTAGTAAAAAATAAAATGTTTTATATTCCATTTAGCAAATTTGGTTTAATATCTTCTTAATAGTTATTTTGGGTTTAGGACAAAGGAATGATGATATGAATATGAAGGTGCAGAAGACATTAGTACAAATCGATCAAGAGCAAGTTGCATGTTCTGAGAAAGATGAGACAGTAGTAGATAATAACAATAATAATTATAACAATATGGATCCTGCTTATAGTGCAGTTAGTACACTAATTCCACCCGCTCTTCCATTCTCAGAATTACCAAGGTATGTTTCCAAAAATAAATTCTAAATTACACACATGATATAATTAGTGTTTTTAATATGTTATAGTCATCTTTCAGAGGCAACAATTTATTTAATCATAACATACAATATTCCTGTTGGTTTCATTAATTCTCTCAAATATCTATGCAAAGGGAGTATGTTTCTTCTTAATTCTTCTTTAAATTACTTTGATACATTTCGAAGAATTCTTCTGTTTATTGTATTAGACTAATTTAACCAGCTCGAAAAACATTTTAAACATATATAAATCTTAACTGAATTGACCCACATATTCGCACTTGGATTTCGGACAAATGCAAACTAAGTGGGTATTTTTAATTGTAATGTCCTGTCTCCATTTTTTTAACCATTAACAAAATCATACGGAAAGATTTGATTAAATACACTGATTCACAAATGAAAAATTAAAGTTAAAATATGCTATCAATACATTATAGTTTGGTCTTTTTAAAAAAAATGGAGATGATTTGAGGCTTTGAGTTTCAATATTAGAATATTTCATCATATTGTAAAGCTTTGGCTTATATATAAAAGCTTAAGAACTGAACTATAAAGATTGAAATTTGATTAGTAGAGATTTATCAAAGCAGGAAGGGATTAATGGGTTTTGAATAACATTAAAAAAATGTGCTAAATGCAGTTTTGCCCGATGGGCGTGCATCACTGGATGTACCATTTTTGTGAAAAACCAAGAAAAATATTTGTTTTCTGCATCTTATGTTGTACGATATAAGTCGCAGTATTTTCCTTGGTAAAGGTTCCCCATAAAGAGTCCTTAATTTGGTTCTGATGATACAATAACTTTCGTGGCATAAAAGTATGCATAAACTTTCTGTGACAAGAAAAGTATGTATAAACTTTATGTGACAAGAAAAGTATGTATAAACTTCAAGTCCATTATCTCGGTTTCAATAATTTAGAGTTAGTAGCCTCTGGCTATAAGATCAATTCCAAAAAAAATAAACATTTGTAATATATAACCAACCTTGAGATTTTGTTGTGGGTGTTTTAATATATCAGTTATGTTCATTCCTGTGGTGGTTTAACTTTATGTGCTCTAGGTTTCTGTAATATCATTTTGAAATTCAGTTATAAATTATAGTGTACATACATTGGGAGAGGAAAAAATGTGCACATTTTTCATTAGAATATATAATAATAGTTAGGTAGAAGAATTTGTATCTTTAACATAAATGAAAATCTATGTAATGTTAATGCTACCAATAAATTGCATATTATATCATCAGAAAAGGTTATAGTTAATTAGCAAGTACTTCTATCATTTAGTATAATTTTAATATGCATATGCCAACACTGATATATACATTTTGAAAGCAAACCATTTTGACTTTAGTGATAGTATTGATTCTATTGAATGTATTATCGAATATTTATTCACAGTTATAGATATAGTAACTGTTCTAGCTGGTATAATTTACCAAATATTTAATAAATTATGCTTGCCAGTGCTTCTGCTCCACTTGAACTGCTTCTGCAAGTAGTGCAATACAAAACAGTGTTCAAGGAGCATATATTTGTGATTCGTCCATCTATATATGTATATTTAGTATAAAAATGGTCATTTTAGTCGTCATCATTTCGATTATACCCTTTTATAAATGGACTAGTAGTTCAGTCAGTAAAATTTGATCCTAACCGGGCAGCATTTAATGAATGTTCTCAATAACGACTAGTTAAGAGTCCTTTTGTCCAGCTACAATGCTACATGACTATGGGGAAGAAACAAAGAAACAGATCTAAAATTTTTGACAGTAGCATACTAATTATTACTGTCCGAAACAACTCATCATATAATTATCTATGTCCTATTTATGTTATTTAATTTAACTGGTACTTACTGGAGTATAAACAGTGAAAGGAGTGCTAGCTAGACTCAGTCTGCTAGAGTGTACTGTGAGGCAACGCATTTATACTCATTAGTGAATATAATGAACCTCGACACTCTATTTATGAAACCAGAAAGAAAGTTTTTCAACATCAGCCAATAAAATAGACCAAGGAGTAATGAGTATTTGATCACCCTTCAAAGGGCTGCATGAGCTTAACATTTTATAATTTGAAATTACATGTATTTTTAAGGAAACATATTCGGATTGCAATTTTATAATTCCTATATACTAAGTTCATTTATCTGTGCAAAATTTTAAAGTATTTACTGTATGATGCTAGAATCTTGACATTTGCATACACATGTTATGTTAACGGTTTCTTTTATATGAAACTGCAATGCAACTGCGATGTTAAAGAAAAATGTTACTTTATTCTGTTTTATTTTATGTTTGTCAATGACCACTTGTACAATGATACGGTACTAAGATCAAATCTCATTAGCATCATTAATCATGCTTAATTTAATATAAAAAATGATAAATGGAAGTCATTTTTCTTCTCACTAAAAAGAATGACAAATTCAGTTACTATGATCCATTGTTTCTTTTACCTAATACAAAGAGTATGTTTAAATTTTCCAATATTTTTGTCATTACTAATCATCATTGATGTATGCCCAAACTGTAATGGTCAAGCTCTCTAACCAATGCATATATTATATACCTGTATGTAGCAAGAAATTGAAGTTCTTACTAAGCTTTCATATGGCTGCAGATATCCTTGCTTACAGGTCCAAAACAAGAAGTTGAATTCATCTCTGCAACAAAAAGGACCATTTGAATTCAAGGTAAATATAGTTGATACATATTAGATTGGCATTCAGCAAGAGGCATATCTTAGCAATACTTTCACGTACTCTTTTAATAGAATATCCGCTGCATTTGAGAACTTCTTTTAAAACTTAAAACAGTTTCGAACTGTGATTTTTAAATAGTTTAAATGAATTGTAAACTGTAAGAAACTCAAAATTTTAAGTTGCTACCAAACATTTCCAGTATGAAAAGTAATTAAAGTTATTGACAAACACCGTCTAATTATTATTGGTTCTCTGCAAATAGGTGCTGGAAGATTTAGATAGAGAATACATAATAAATTCGCTATCTGGAGATCAACGAGAAGATATAACAAGGATTAATAGTTTATCACCAACTCAGCAAACTGAATCAAACTCTATTACTGGTACCGATTTACCTAACTTGGATATTTCACTAGGAAGACAAAGCTGGCAAATGGAATGTGTTGACTCCTCAAATGAACTGACTCTTCTAAAATGCCTGTGAATTAATTACTACCGGAAGAAAACAAGAATTAAAATATATATATGATCTGTGTGCGATTTTTAGTGTGGAATTAAAAAAATGGGTAATTAGGTGGATTTGGAAGCACAAATGAATGACTGTTGTTAGTGGAAAAGTACTTTTTAATCCTGTAAATTTAATGGAAATGAATGCATTATCATGTTTGTCATTCAAATCATTTTCCTAATACTTGCAGAGTTTACTATTTTTATCAGAATTTGCTCTTTAATTAACTCATAGTTTGACTAAGATAAAAATGATCAAATATTTATATCCTACATCAATAAAAATTCTCCAAAAAATAATAATAGTATAATGTATAACAATTTTCAATAAATAGTTAAATTCAGATCATCTTATCAGTTAATGTGATGCCAAATCTTTCTGAAATCATATGAAACTTGATCAGAGGTAGATCACTTCCATTGGATGGAAACCAAAGCTAAGCTCACCTAGGAATTTGAGCCACTAAGTTTGATCAAATATTTAGTTGTTTAAATCATTTAAAGTATTTTAGCATATTCTATGTGGCAAAAATGCCTCAATTGATTTGGACCAATAGATTTTTAATCTAAAAGCATGAAACAACACGTTGACGTCTACTTTGCTTTCAACTAAGTATATGATCCAAATCCAATTTGAACTATGAAATTTTGGAAAATAAATTTAGCAACGTTTCTGAACATGAGTGAAAACGAGATTTAGCGAAACTAGATATTATTATTATTATTATTATTATTATTATTGTTTTCCCAAACATAGATATATAAATAACCAACTCCAAAAGCTGCCAACATGCTCGGCAGGTAACCAACAAAAACAGGAGGACCAAAATACTAAAAAGACGAAAATGCAAAGAAGACACACAAAAGAGACGAAGAAACTAAAAGACATAGAACCAAAGCTAAGCTAAACAAAGGCAAGGAAGGCGAAGCCGACCACAGAAGAAGGAGATCAGCACGGAATAACTGAATGAGCTCAGGAAAATCCACCGTCCATCTAACAATCTCATCGAACTCCGGCAACGCCACCGTCCAATGAGGAAGTCAACAGAAACTCGTGCTGAGCAAGCCATGGGAACAGTCAGCCAAAGGCCCTCTAAAGCAAAGCGAGAAAACCAAGCGAAAACAGAATCTGGAAGGAGGACAGAAGAACCTCCTCCGCGGCCACACCGAAAACACCCACCAGGCCAAGAGGAGAGCAGCAAGGCCAAATTTGATAAACCATAACCTGAAAATTACTAGCAGAGACATAAGAATGAAAAAGGGGGGAGCGGGTGCGGACCAAACAAGACAGCCCGCGCCCGAGAGAGAGAAGGCCTCAACCAATTCCAGCTCTTGCGGGAGCCTGGACACAGGAAATGGCAAGAAGACCCACAAGACGCTGGGAGCGGGAACTAGTCGCGCCGTTAAAAGACCTACCACGAAATGCTAGGAATACGTCATTCCTAACACGCCGGATGATCGAAGGAGAATCCATTGGGGAATCCTCAAAGATTGCCTTATTCCGAGCGCACCAGATGTGCCAACAAATCAGGCATGGAATCAGACGGAAAAGGATTGACCGAAGCGATTTATTAGAGTTATCAGACCACCAGTTCCCTTGTAAATCAACAGGAGAACTGGCGTTACCTCGGATACCTACCAGATTCCCGAAGTAATTCCAGCAAGCCCGGCTGTAAAGCCGAGAAAAAACAAATGACTCAGGGATTCCGTATCACCATTCCCGCAACAACGGCAACGGGAGACGACAGGAATACCTATCCTCTGAAGGTTCTCATCTAATGGCAACCCATCATGGAGGATACGCCACATTAGCAGAGAAACTTTAGGAGGGATACGAGAATCCCAAATGAAAGAAAACAAGGGGATAGCTGGAGCAGAGGAGCGAATCGATCTCCAGGCTTTGGAGATCGAGAATGAGCCGCCATCCCAACCAGAAAAACAGCCATGAGAATCAGAGATCGATTTCACCGATTGCATGTGTTTCCAAGTCCCAATAGCGTAAGAGGGAGAGCCGGAGAAACCAGAGTTTGCTAGCCTGCGGTACTTAGCGTGAAGGAAAGACGCCCAAAGGGAGTCGGTAGCCCCAAACCGAAACCACAGCTTGCACGCAAAAGCCGTGCAGACTTTCTTAGGGTTACGCAAGCCTAAACCGCCTTCACGCCTGGGACGACAGACGACGTCCCAAGAGACCCAATGATGGCGGCGGCTATCAACCTTCGACCCCCAAAAGAAAGAAGAAGCCAACGACTGAAAAGACTGAAAGAAGGAAGAGGTTGGAGACATAGCAGCGAAAACATGGGTGCCCATCGAGGCTAATACCGACTTGATGAGGACCAGTCTACCAGCCTGAGAAAGAAGATTCGCATTCCAACGAATGATCTTTCCCTTCACTTTGTCTGTCAACGGGTCGAAAATCGCATTCAGTTTCCGACCTCTATAGAGAACAATACCAAGGTAAGGAATCGGGAGGGAAGCTTCCTTGAAGACGGTAAAGCTCTCTACCCAAGAAGCGTGCGAGGGAGCCATGTCCTTGGCATGAATGAAACAAATCTTGGAGGGATTGACGAGCTGACCCGATCACCTCTCATATTGCTGGATGAAACGGAGCTGACGTCTAACTGAGGGACGGATGCCATTCGAGAAAATGACAATGTCATCCGCAAAGGATAAGGAAGAAACAAGCGGACAGCCCCGCGGGATCCCAAACCTCTGAATTTGGTTATAAGTCTAGAGGGTCTGTATCCCTCGGATGAAAGCCTCTGCCGCGATCACGAACAGGGATGGCGAAAGTGAGTCTCCCTGACATAAACCCCTTCTCGCTTTGAAGAAACCATTGGCCGATCCATTGATGAGAACGGATAACCAACAGTTGGAAATGAGCCTCCAGACCAAATCAATAAGGGGCTCTGGAAAACCAAAAGCCCGCGGAACCTTTTACAAAACCCGCTTGGGAAGGAGATATGATACGATCAAGGTATGGGGCCAAAAGGTTGGCCAACACCTTAGAGATAACCTTGTTAGAGAAATTGCACAGGCTGATAGGCCTAAAATCCACGCATGATCTGGGGGAATCACACTTCAGAATTAGGACCAGATTGGTGGACGTCCACCCTAAGGGAAGTGAACCGCCCGAGAAGAAAGATTGAATAGCCAGAAAAAAAATCTTTTTTTTTTAAAGAGAGTTATATAAATAGAAACAGAAGCTGTCAACAAGCCTGACAGGTAACCCATACCAAGAAAGACTAAAAGTCGGCGAAAGAAGCCAACGAAGGAAAAATCAAATAAAACCGATAAAAAAAACGAAAAAATAAGCCAACAGAAGGCCAAACACTCCTGAAGAAGACTCCATTGAAACCGTCAGGCCCACTAGCACTATCCTTGCTAAGAGCAAAGATGCATGCCCGAATCTCATCCGATGAAGGAGGACTCGCAAGATCGAAACTCTCCGTCGGAGGGACTAATCTGGGGATAAAAGCCAAAAGGGACGGATCGGAAATCGAGACTGAAGGACATCCCAGAAAGGATTGGAAGTGGGCCAAGATGGTCACTTTGACTTCTTCAGGCGAAGTAGCCACAGAGAGATCTGGACGCAGGATCTCACGGATAGTGAGAAGATTGTTCTTCTTACGAATAGAGGAATGGAAGAAATTAGAATTCGTATCTCGCTCGGCCACCCATTTCATCCTCGCCTTTTGCCTGAGGTAGTCGTTTTCGATACGAAGCTCAGAAGAGAAGGCCTTTTGGGCTAACGCCCAAGCCTCCTTGTTAGCAGCAGAAGGATCCTCGTCTAACAAGGACTCAGCCAAGATAAGAGACTTTTCGGCCGCTCTAACATGATCGAAGATGTTTTTGAAAACTGGAATGTTCCAATCCTTAAGACAGGCCTTGAGACGTTTAAGTTTTCTGGAAAAGACAGCAAGGGGAGGGCCAACAAGAGGGGAGCTCCAAGATTCCTCCACCACTTGATGGAAGGAGTGATGAGATCTCCACATACTCTGGAACCTAAAAGAAGAAGGACCAGAAAGGGAAAGAGGGGAGCATCGCAGAATCACGAGGGCATGATCAGAAAAGGTACAGTAGAGGTGGGAGATAGAGAAGGAAATGGGGAGACGGAACCAATCTTTCGAACCAAAAACTCTGTCCAGTCTGGAAAGAATACGGTCCGGTCCCCCTTGATTGTTCGACCAGGTAAAAGCAGAACCGACAAAGGGTATTTCCGAAAGGCCCGAGCTAACAATGAAGGCGTTGAAATCCGCCACCGTAAGGCAGTTGATGGCGGCGCCTCCCCGTTTTTCAGCTTGACTAGCGACGACATTGAAGTCGCCACCCAAAACCGAAGACGAAAAGCCCAACGCAGAAAGCGAAAGAATATCGGACTAGAGAGTCACTCTTTCCGAGTGGTCACATTTGGCATAAATCGCCGAGAAAAGAAAAGATGACGCGAAAGAAGGAGTCGAGCATGCCACTGAAAGCAGCTGATCCGAGTCAAAAACAGGGCGAATCACAAAGGCTTTGGACCACAGGATCCAGATCTTGCCCGAAGTGTTGGAGAAAGCACCACCGGAACCTAAGGCTAAGACAGTTCTGGTTACTACTTCAGGACCCATCAAAGGTTCCAAAATAGCAACCAAATAGATAGAATGCTTCCTAACAATGCGCTTCAGCCTGGCCGAAGACTCCTCATTGCCGATACCACGAATATTCCAAAAAAGAAAATTAGACATGATGAAAAAACTGAAAGAAGGAAGCAAGCTAAAAGAGATAAGGAAACAAGCCAAGAGAGATCTCAACGCAGATAAGATACGGCGAAAATCGAGACGATCGGTCGATCTTCTCGGACGCCGCCATAAAGCATGTGCGAATAGTGCGAGGAGTAGAGGGAGCTCCTCGCGATCTGCGACGAGACGAGCGAGAAGGAGGGGCGGAGGCCCGGGGAGAGGTCTCAAAAGACACCTCACCACTAGCCTCAGACAAGGCAGCCTCCGCAGCAGCAACCAGAGAAGGGGAAGAGTTCCTAGTCAGGCATGCTAGGCGAACATTAAGGCTCGCAATTTCAGCCTTACTCATGAGAGGAATGGATATGGACAATGAGCAGGATGAAGAGGGAAGAGAACTCGCCGAGGAACAAAGAGAGGCAGAAGGAACAAAGCGATATGGGAGATCCGATTGAAAGCGGACGAAAGTGGGTTGGCGGACAAGGTGAAGCGCACGTCACCGCAAGGACCAATCCACAGCAAGAAAAGGAAACAACTGTTGAATATGCGCTTATATGTTTTTGTTTGATGATAATAAACATATATATATATATATATATATATATATATATATATTCATTTAAATGTATTTGGTAAGGTACTATTTTGTTTTTCATAGACTAAACAAATATTTGTTGAATAAAATAAATTACACAGAATTTGAATTTGAATTCAAACATAACAAGTTACACAGATTTTGAATTCAAACAGAAATTTTATTCAAACAAATATTTATTGCAATCTTGAATAGTACAAATTCAAGCTCTCACTATACATATACAATTTTGATTACATCACAATTCAGTTTACATTAATAACCTCACTACATATCACTCACACTCGTATTTTGTCTTCAACTGCATTCCAGTTTGAATCCAGCATCTGAGCAATCTGCAAAAATATTCACTAACGCAGTAAAATTGAAAAAGAATTATTTTTGCAATATAAAATGAAATATGATTTTTGAAAATACGATTTGCCTCAGTTATTTGGGTTGTTCGTCATAATTCACATTTGAATTCATCATACATGAACAATGTGACATGCACAGTATGTCACTGTACATGCGACATGGCCGTGCACATCGATATACACTTGATAATGCTACAGGGACAGGTGAGCACAGGTCAAACCCAAATGAAAAGCCGGGTTCAACTCACGTGCAATCACGACACGAGCACAAGGTCAAACCCGAGTTTTTGAAACTGGGTTCAACACAAGGCTGCAAATGTATACTACAGGTCTAAATATCAATCATGCCAAAAGTATGGTTACAACATAAAGGTGGTCAAGGAAAAATTGAAAACAAGCTCAAACCAGAATGGATCCACTGATAAAGTCAGAGCAACAAAATCATCACAATAAGAAGACCACAAAACAACAAGTCTCGACCAACCAGAGTGAAGAACATGGATGTCAAAGGCAACACACAAGTGGACAGTGCAGACAATAGTCATGATCACACAAGAAAATGTCCAAACAACAAACATCACAATGACATGCACAACTAAATGAAACAGGTCAAGCATATATAGATATGCAGTGACAAAGTGGATCAAAACAAATACAAAATGAAGTAGTGCAAGCATATGAAATGGCAACTCAGTGATATATGCAACATGAACAGATGAACATCAGTGCAGACAAGTAGGAATTCAAACATGAAATGGAGAACATCATTGCAAGTGCAACAGGTAGAAGAAGTTGCAGTGAAGCATATACAAGGGCAATACATATATGCAATCCAAACATGTGCAGACTCAACTGGAACAACACACCAGCAATGAAGAGCATTGATACAAGGACCAGTTTCGACCAATAATATGCATGTGAAACCAGAAGCAAAAACAACTATAGATCGAGTATGTTGCAAATATGAACACACACATACAACAAGTGCATGCAACAGTGAAACTCGAGACCAAATGCAACAAAGTGAAATTACAAAGACCACAACAAACTTTAAATGACACAGTGTACATGAAAATTCGACAAGCACATGAGCAACTATTTTTCACAAGCAAGAAGCTGACAGCAAGGATTAGAATGCATCAGTGAGCAAAAGATATGGCAACTCAACAATACAAAAACTACAACAATCAAATGAAGACAGCATCTTGTACAACTGAAATGCAAGTAGATCAAATGATGTGTTAAGAGCTACAACTAAACAAGTATACAAGCAACTGAAGACAACATGGCCAAGGTCAATGAAGCCACAGCAATCAGATGCCATCAAAAACCAACAAAGACCAAGGCTACGGCATAGTGCACCAGAGGAATGCAATAGTATAAACAAACAAACTCACCAAGTAAGTGACAACAAAACCAAAATGAAATCAGGGATTCACAGAAGCAAGAAAATGCAAGAAATCAAATGGCCGAAGTAAACACTCAAGTCAAGGCCGAAGCAGAATCAAATGAACAAGTGAATGTGCAGGCCCAACTGACTACAGCAAATATGTTAAAAACATATGAACCAGCAAAGGCCAAAATTTAACAAAGGCAAATGCACCAGAGAATCATATGTGCAGAGGAATAGTGATGATCGACTTAATGCAGAGTCGTGGAGTGGATATGATTCATGAAGTCAACACAGTATAAAAATACAAATCAAACCGAAGTCAAAAGTCAGGTGCACATCTTTGAAAAAGTCAGGAAGAAGAAAAAAAATGGAAAGTTTTAATGCCGTATGAATCAAGTAAGTATCGAACGCATCAACATCAAGGCCGTGAGTAACAAGTTGCAAAAAATATCAGGAAAGTCGTGTGCATCAAGAAAGTGAATTTCAGGAAAGTATCGAGTTAATTAGTGTATTCGAATTCATATAAATACGAGTACCAAAGTATCATCATCGACATGAATGAAAAAGCAATCGAACTCAAGCAATCAAACCTAAAAGCAAAAGATACAAATAACATACCAAAAGAAAAGGCGAATTCAATTATCTCGAAGCAACCGAAGTCGAACCCTAATTTCACAAACAAATCAAGAGAAGCAGCCGAGCGCGACTCCAAGCAAGCGGATCAATAGAGCATCAATATCAATCGACAAGAGCAATGAGATAAATTGGCATCCAAAACCCTAATTTTGATCGAAGGACAAAAGCCCTAAATTATGATCGAAGAAGCCGCCATTTTCCAAAGGTACAAATAGAAAAGGATCGGGTCCAAATAATAAAAGGGGTCGTCATCAAGTATTAGGGTTTTAGTGTTTTGAAACAAGGGCTTTAGTTTTTTTTAAATAAGGGTTATCTCTTATTATTTGTTTTAAATTTGTCTTTAATTTTAAATCTCTTTTCAAACCGTTGTATTTGCTAGTCGTGTGACTAGGGGACAAGCTACGTGGCATAGCTTGAGAATTCGCAACTCAGTGGCTGAGTTGTGGCAGGGTTTTGAGCGTAGAGTTAGGTTAGTCAGTAGCGGGTGTCGCGAGTTTACGTGTGTAAGCGTGTGACTATCTAATTTCTAGTAGAAACCTTGGGGGCAGCACGTAGGCAGGTTTTTGCCGAAGCTGGGTAAATTCTGTGTTGTTCTATTTCTGCATTCTGCTTTTATCTGCAATGCTACTATTCTGTGATCTGTGTTGAAATTATTTTATAAGCTTCCGCAATTAATTTTTATAATTAATACTATCACCCTATTCACCCCCCCTCTAGGGTGAAATCGATCCTACAAGTGGTATCAGAGCAAGGAATAGAAGTCAACTTCTGTTTTAAAAAACTCGTTTTTCAAAAACCAATTTTTATTTTAAAAATTTGAATTTTTAAAATGGCTTCTTTTAATAATGCTTTTGCTGAGGGTCAGTCCATAGTTAGACCACCAATGTTCAATGGTGAATATGCTTATTGGAAAAATAGAATGAAAATTTTTCTGAAAACCATTGACGCTTGGAACATTGTTGAGACAGGTTATAGAGCACCAACTATAATTGTAGATAATCAGAAAATAGATAAACCGATGGATCAATGGACAGAACTAGAAAATAAATTACAAAATGCTAATGCTAGAGCTATGAATTCTATTATCTGTTCATTGGATCAATTTGAATTTAATCATGTCTCACATTGTCTAACTGCACAGGAAATATGGCACACATTAGAAGTGACTCACGAAGGAACATCTCAAGTCAAAGAATCTCACATTGCCATGCTAAGCAGCGAATACGAGAATTTCACAATGGAAAAAGAAGAAAATGTCAAAGAGATGCATGGACGACTTTCCAATATCGTATACAAATCAAAAGCCCTTGGAAAACCATATACAGAGTTGGAGATAGTCCGAAAAATCCTCAGAGTCCTTCCACGAAGTTTTGAAGCCAAAGTGACTGCCATTCAAGAATCAAAAGATTTGAAACAAATGAAAGTCGAAGAACTCATTGGAAATCTCACTGCTTATGAGCTAGAAATGAAATTCAAGGAAGAACGTGAAGGAGGTGATACTCGAAAGAAATCAATAGCTCTTAAAGGAACAACTGAAAGTGATAGTGATGATAATGATGATGGAGCAGCGGAATTGGAGCTGATAATAAAGAAAGTCAAAAGGTGGAATTACAAATACGGAAATTCAGCTCTAAATCGAAAAATGAAAAGCAGAATAACTAAAATATTGGACAATCCAGAAGAACAAAAGATCATCTGTCATAGGTGCAACCAACCCGGACACATCAAGCCCAATTGTCCTCAAAATCGACGCGACTTTGAAAAGAAATCAAAAAGAAGAAGTTTTGCTGCCACGTGGAATACAAGTGATGAAAATAATCAAAGTGCTAACAGTGAGGATGAAAAAGCAGACTTGTGTCTTCATGGTGAAATAACTGACAGTGATGACGACGAGCCAAATGAGGTATCAAAACTTTCTCATTCGGAATTACTTATATATTTCCACGAAGTGAATGGTTGTTTTGAACGACTTAGGGAGAAGTATGCCAAACTTGAATCACAAAAAGATACTTTGATAGATTTAAATAAACAACTTGACCAATTAGTTAAAACCTATCAAAGTAGGATCCCTAAGTGTGATAAGTGTCCAACATTCGAAGAAGAAATCAAAAAATCAGAAACTAATATAAAATCACTTGAAAATGAAATTTTGATTTTGAAAGAAAGTGAAAAAACAAGGAGAGAGAACTCTATTAAAAAGTGCACACAATTGTTAAACGAAAATGAATCTCTCAAAACACGAGTCCAACAATTGTCGACGACCTTAGATAAATTTTCAAAAGGTGAAAAATCGTTGAATATGCTATTAGGAAAGCAAACTGGTAATACGATTAGACAAGGACTTGGATATAGTCAATCTGAAAATGTTGAAAGCGATATTAATCAAGAAAATTCCATGTGCACAATTTGTAGAAAATATGGACACGATCACGATAATTGTTGGTATAGATCCAAACAAGTGAAAAACATACCAATTTGGGTTCCAAAAGGCACAAATATAAGATCTCTCAAAGTTAAACAAATTTGGGTGCCAAAAGGAACATATATAAACAGTTTTGGGTCTCCACAAAATTATTTTTCTAAATATTCTACCACTAACAACCATGGACCTATAAAAACAAATAGGTCACATAAATCTTTTCCCGTGTAGGTGTGGCGGCAGGCTAAGGAACAACAACAATGTTTTCTGGATTTTTGGCTGTTCCAGAAAAACAACGGGCGACAAAGCAAAGTTCCTTAGCCTATTATAAAGGTGACAGAATCACAATGGATAAACAACGAAAAATATCGTAAAGGTGAAACAGGTAATGGTATATTTATTTGAACAATATATTAAATGTGATAATCTGCACCATATTCTAAATCAGCCAATATCGAGATGATGAAAAGATGATGACTTTGATTCTGACTTATTCAAAATAGTTCGCCAATTACATTTATGCCGAAAACACTAATCTTTGAATTACTTCATACATATTTGTTTGGATTAAATATTGTGTTTTTGTTGGATGATAATGCATTTGGTTATAATTCGGCTAACTCTATATTCACAGTTTTTTTTTATTTACACGGCTTCAATCCAAATTCAAGAGAATGCCATTTAGAATGCGTTTTGAGTTTTCATACACACTTTATGATTTGGTCTATCAAATATAGTTAGTGATATTTTGGAGTGAAAGAAAAATTCAGATGCAGATTACACTGGTAATCTAGTTGATAGAAAAATTACTAGTTGAACGTGATTTATGGTGAGAAATTTAGTAACTGCATCGTTTTTCAAAGAAAATTCTGCATATTTTTTATTACAAATAATTTTTAATTAGCAGAATTTTTTTCTCATATAACCCCTTCGAGAAAATAATTGTTTGACCATATTTTTAGATTAGTCATTTTTATTTGATTTTAAATGACAAATTTTGACTAATCCGACTCCCTACTAATTATCAAAAAGATAAATAGTGATTGAAAAGGTGATAAGTGTTGATATTTAACATGCATTACTCAATAGAATATATTTGGAAAATTTCTTTAGGAATTCAAACAAGAGTAATAAAACTTTTTGTTGGGTAAAGATTCCATGACCATTTCTATATCTATCATATTTCTATCCACCATGGTTTATCAAAACTTAAATATAGTTGGTCGATATGTGGTACTATAATCAGGGAACATTTGTTTTTCATTTCATATTTTTTTTTAAAAATAAATAAATGTCCAAAGTATTCACTCTCATTTAAAAGTCCTCACGGTTATGCATGGGTGAATTACTTGGATTTTTGATTATGTGCTTCCATGCTCATTTAAAAGTCCTTATGGTTATGCATGTATGGAACGCATATCAAAATTAATTGATTTAATAGACAAGTTGATTCTAATCCCATTTAAAAGTCCTCACGGTCATGCGTGGTTAGAAGATACTTGATTTCATTTTTAAAATTAAATTGGAATACTACTAATCTCATTTAAAAGTCCTAACGGTTATGCATGATTAGTAGGTATTCAAATTCCTGATATAAATGTACCACAAGTTGATACAATTGTATGATTTTATATTAGAACATCATTTCCATCATTCATTCTAAAAGTGGAATATGCGCCTAACAAGGGTAGTTATGATTTTTGTTTGATTCTTATTGGAGTTTAAGATTTATGTTCAATTTGAGTTTAATGTTGGATTAATATTGATCACCTTATCTCTATTTTTCTCTAACACTATTATTCTTTTGCTGATAACAAAAGGGGGAGAGAAAAGTTAAGATTTTGTCAAATAAAATCAGGCAAAGGTCAAATTATTTTCCATTTGCATCTAGGCTTATTTGAATATTTCTATTTGTATGCATATATGTAGGGGGAGCATCATATAGAGAGGAAGCATTTAAATAGGGGGAGCAATTAGAGTATAAAATTGGTCAAATACATTTAACACGGTCAAAATCTTAAATATATGTTTGTTATCATCAAAAGGGGGAGAATGTTGAATATGCGCTTATATGTTTTTGTTTGATGATAATAAACATATATATATATATATATATATATATATATAGTCATTTAAATGTATTTGGTAATGTACTATTTTGTTTTTCATAGATTAAATAAATATTTGTTGAATAAAATAAATTACACAGAATTTGAATTTGAATTCAAACAGAACAAGTTACACAGACTTTGAATTCAAACAGAAATTTTATTCAAACAAATATTTATTACAATCTTGAATAGTACAAATTCAAGCTCTCACTATACATATACAATTTTGATTACATCACAATTCAGTTTACATTAATAACCTCACTACATATCACTCACACTCGTATTTTGTCTTCAACTGCATTCCAGTTTGAATCCAGCATTTGAGCAATCTGCAAAAATATTCACTAACGTAGTAAAATTGAAAAAGAAATATTTTTGCAATATAAAATGAAATATGATTTTTGAAAATACGATTTGCCTCAGTTATTTGGGTTGTTCGTCATAATTCACATTTGAATTCATCATACACGAACAATGTGACATGCACAGTGTGTCACTGTACATGCCACATGGCCGTGCACATCGATATGCACTTGATAATGCTACAGGGACAGGTGAGAACAGGTCAAACCCAAATGAAAAGCCGGGTTCAACTCACGTGCAATCACGACACGAGCACAAGGTCAAACCCGAGTTTTTGAAACTGGGTTCAACACAAGGCTGCAAATGAAGACTACAGGTCTAAATATCAATCATGCCAAAAGTATGGTTACAGCATAAAGGTGGTCAAGGCAAAATTGCAAGCAAGCTCAAACCAGAATGGATCCAGTGATAAAGTCAGATCAACAAAATCATCACAATAAGAAGACCACAAAACAACAAGTCTCGACCAACCAGAGTGAAAAACATGGATGTCAAAGGCAATACACAAGTGGACAGTGCAGACAATAGTCATGATCACACAAGAAAATGTCCAAACAACAAACATCACAGTGACATGCACAACTAAATGAAACATGTCAAGCATATATAGATATGCAGTGACAAAGTGGATCAAAACAAATACAAAATGAAGTAGTGCAAGCATATGAAATGGCAACTCAGTGATATATGCAACATGAACAGATGAACATCAGTGCAGACAAGTAGGAATTCAAACATGAAATGGAGAACATCATTGCAAGTGCAACAGGTAGAAGAAGTTGCAGTGAAGCATATACAAGGGCAATACATATATGCAATCCAAACATGTGCAGACTCAACTGGAACAACACACCAGCAATGAAGAGCATTGATACAAGGACCAGTTTCGACCAACAATATGCATGTGAAACCAGAAGCAAAAACAACTATAGATCGAGTATGTTGCAAATATGAACACACACATACAACAAGTGCATGCAACAGTGAAACTCGAGACCAAATGCAACAAAGTGAAATTACAAAGACCACAACAAACATTAAATGACACAGTGTACATGAAAATTCGACAAGCACATGAGAAACTATTTTTCACAAGCAAGAAGCTGACAGCAAGGATTAGAATGCATCAGTGAGCAAAAGATATGGCAACTCAACAATACAAAAACTACAACAATCAAATGAAGACAGCATCTTGTACAACTGAAATGCAAGTAGATCAAATGATGTGTTAAGAGCTACAACCAAACAAGTATACAAGCAACTGAAGACAACATGGCCAAGGTCAATGAAGCCACAGCAATCAGATGCCATCAAAAACCAACAAAGACCAAGGCTACGTCATAGTGCACCAGAGGAATGCAACAGTGTAAACAAACAAACTCACCAAGTAAGTGATAGCAAAACCAAAATGAAATCAGGGATTCACAGAAGCAAGAAAATGCAAGAAATCAAATGGCCGAAGTAAACACTCAAGTCAAGGCCGAAGCAGAATCAAATGAACAAGTGAATGTGCAGGCCCAACTGACTACAGCAAATATGTTAAAAACATATGAACCAGCAAAGGCCAAAATTTAACAAAGGCAAATGCACCAGAGAATCATATGTGCAGAGGAATAGTGATGATCGACATAATGCAGAGTCGTGGAGTGGATATGATTCATGAAGTCAACACAGTATAAAAATACAAACCAAACCGAAGTCAAAAGTCAGGTGCACATCTTTGAAAAAGTCAGGAAGAAGAAAAAAAAATGGAAAGTTTTAATGCCGTATGAATCAAGTAAGTATCGAACGCATCAACATCAAGGCCGTGAGTAACAAGTTGCAAAAAATATCAGGAAAGTCGTGTGCATCAAGAAAGTGAATTTCAGGAAAGTATCGAGTTAATTAGTGTATTCGAATTCATATAAATACGAGTACCAAAGTATCATCATCAGCATGAATGAAAAAGCAATCGAACTCAAGCAATCAAACCTAAAAGCAAAAGATACAAATAACATACCAGAAGAAAAGGCGAATTCAATTATCCCGAAGCAACCGAAGCTGAACCTTAATTTCACAAACAAATCTAGAGAAGCAGCCGAGCGCGACTCCAAGCAAGCGGATCAATAGAGCATCAATTTCAATCGACAAGAGCAACGAGATAAATTGGCATCCAAAACCCTAATTTTGATCGAAGGAAAAAAGCCCTAAATTATGATCGAAGAAGCCACCATTTTCCAAAGGAACGAATAGAAAAGGATCGGGTCTAAATAATAAAAGGGGCCGTCATCAAGTATTAGGGTTTTAGTGTTTTGAAACAAGAGCTTTAGTTTTTTTTAAATAAGGGTTATCTCTTATTATTTTTTTTAAATTTGTCTTTAATTTTAAATCTCTTTTCAAACCGTTGTATTTGCTAGTCGTGTGACTAGGGGACAAGCTACGTGGTGTAGCTTGAGAATTCGCAACTCAGTGGCTGCGTTGTGGCAGGGTTTTGAGCATAGAGTTAGGTTAGTCAGTATCGGGTGTCGCGAGTTTACGTGTGTAAGCGTGTGACTATCTAATTTCTAGTAGAAACCTTGGGGGCAGCACGTAGGCAGGTTTTTGCCGAAGCTGGGTAAATTCTGTGTCGTTCTATTTCTACATTCTGCTTTTATCTATGGTGCTACTATTCTGTGATCTGTGTTGAAATTATTTTATAAGTTTCCACAATTAATTTTTATAATTAATACTATCACCTTATTCACCCCCCTCTAGGGTGAAATCGATCCTACAAGAACGACGACGAAGGTAACAAAAAGTAGGATGAACAACCAGGAAGCGATAGCGAAGGAACAGCCGACGAAGGAGAAGGAGAGAGCGAAGAGGGAAAGGGATGAACCGGAAGAGAAAAAGCAGTAGAGACGCCACAACCGAATGGCTCGACTCTCTGAGCGACACCCGATAAAGTCTCACTGTCAATGGGTTGACAGTAAGACATGGCATCGAGGAACCTAATCCAGCTGGGAGCCTGGGGGAACTGACGGGTGGAGGAACCATCAATCCACAAATAGAAATCTAACGAGAAGGTCCCTAAAAGGAGAGAGATGACTCCAGGCAGCACCCTAAGGACCCGACCTGAACTCTCAGCATCCACTAATCCAAGGAAACAAAACGAAGCGAAAAAGACCATCCATGTATAACCGACATCTATGCAGATAGCCTCCGACAGACGCCGACCAGAGAACGCGACAAAGCACTAACCGAAAGAGACGAGAGAGAAAAAATTAAAGCTGGAGCTGGAGAAAACAGTCCCCGTAACCCCGAAGAAAAGCACAACCTCGAGGGAAGTAGCGCAGCTCGAACGGACAGACCAAAAATAAGCACAACTGGTACCTATCACTACCACCTCTGAAGAGGCATCCGTAGTGATAGGGAGCACACGCGAACATGTGTCATGGCTCACTATAATAAGCGGAATGTGCGCCAGAGCTAACAGCAACAGGTCACAATCCAGATAAAAAGAGACAAAACCAAGGAGCGAGGGCGATAAGCGAACCTAACAAAGCCCCAAGACGAGACCATACCTGACCAAAGCATCATGGAGGCCAACAAAAGAGCCACAACCCATCAAAACTGCAACATCAACAAACTGCGAAGCAGCACCCCAAACACCATCCGGTAACCGAACAGTAGATCCGTCAACAGCTCCTAATAGCAGCTCAGCAAAAAGCACAAAAGATGAAGAAGAAAAGGTGGTCAATTCCTTTTCTTCATCAACCAAGCCATCAGACAGCCCAAACAAGGAAGGCACGGCCAAAGCAGCAGCCTCACTAAGAGGCAAAGAGAGAATATCAGATAAACCCAAAACAACACCAGGTAATTCAACCAACTGGAGATCGATCAAAGAGGGTAAGTTGATCAAATCCTTATCCTCGAAATCACAGACAAAGCCCTCAGCCCCAACAGCCCCAAAATCACAACAAAACCCAATAGAGCCATCGACAGGATCGACAGCCTACGGACCTCCAACATCACCACAATCTACCTCGCCCACTAAAAAATGAAGATTCCCAGGAGACCGAACAAGACAGTTAACCCCAAAAGACAAGCACGACCTAAAGCGAGTGATTAAATCCCGCGTTGGCCAATAAACAGCAGCACAAGGTGGTGCAGGCAAGCCCCTCTGTGTAGGAGCAGGACATAGCCTCTCATGAGGGGAAAAACGCGAACGCAAGCCAATTTCAGGGCAAGGGATCAGCTCAAGAAAGCGACCGTCAATGACCAAAAAACGAAAACGAGATAGAGCAGCAAAATCAGCCAGATAGTAAACCCTAACCTCAATCGAATAGCGTCCGCTAAAAACAATAGAAACAAGTCCCTCAACCAGCGGACGAATAGCATCTGCGATTGAATTGAAAGCAGGGCTCGGTTTCAAGAAGGAACCATAGAGGGAGAATACGCCCTCGCCTACAACCATAGCAAACTCGACCAAAAGGACAAAGCAATAAAAGAGCTTAAGCAGAGGAGCACACTCAAGATTAGGGATCAGAGAATATGAGACTAGCAAGAACGAGCAGAGAGAAGAAGAGGAAAATTAGCAGCAGGTCGTCTCCATTTTTGACCGTTGTTTTTGTTTTTTGGCTTACGAAACTAGATATTAAGATTTCAATAGAAAATCTCATAGAAAGTCATGTTCATTTCATTTAAATATTTCTTTTACTTCTTATTTAAATTATAATAACATTTTACTAGTCCTTTAAATTCGCCTTTTATTTTTTAACAAATGAGCCAAAAAAAATATATTATCCAAATGCTAGAATACATTCAAACTTTTGAAATTATTGGAAAAAAAGACAAAATATAATTTAGAGAAGAAAAAAGAATACTTTATTACCGCTTGATCATAACACAATTCATTACTGACAATTCATAGGCACATTACTTAGAGTCTAAGTAATTATACAATAGGAAAATTATTGTAATATGAGAAAGCCCAGATATTGAAAACACCTCTGATTTATTCTTTAACAATACAAGTTATCGCATAACATCCCCGTCAAACTCACAATCTGACAGCCATAAACACCGAGAGTTTGCCAACTAAAAATTGAAAGCCAACTAAAAATTGAAAATGAGAAACTAAGTTGACTTAGTAGAGAGGTCTGCAATCTGCATGGAACGGAGAACGAAAGTGTGAGGACCTATTTCTTTGACTCTTGAAAATCGACACCAATACATCCTCGGTATTCATGTGCCATAATTCTAAGTGCTGGAGAAGCAGATTCTCAAGGTAAGAAAAAAATAAAGATAGAATAGAATCTCACATATGTTATTTCAATAGAAACTTTACAGCGGAAATTAAAATACATTTATCAGGGTTAAAAACATAAATAGTTATAAATTCCCGGCCTTACAAATGCAGAATACTATAGTATAAGAGTGTGGTGGAAATAGACAAAATCTTCAGTAGAATCTTTTAACTCTATGCTTCGAGCTCCATCCTGATTTCTTCTAAACTAAACCCGACTACTAGTCTGCCCGGGAAAATGAGGGCATCCAGAGTTCAGGGAAAAGGAAAATAAACTCTAAATCAGTCATGGGACTGGTGTAAGAACTCAAAAATACGTGTTTGAAAACAAAAAGGTATCTCATAAGACCACGCCGCATATAAGCACGGAACGGGTTTTTACCTTATGATAACCAAATCTTTATTATGTAGAAATAAGAGATATTATTTTTAATGACATTCCTTTGAAAACATTTGCAAGTAAACTTATTAATCTTAGCCAAGATTGTTACATTATTAAATTCCAGCATATTAGCCACAAACAAACAAAATGACATACACTTGGATTTCCGAACAAATGACCGGATGAAGGGACTACCTTCCGGCAGTACATCTCTAGAGGAATGTACAGAGGCACAACTGATGGTCCTCTACCAACAAAAGAACGGCCTACCTCTTCCTAGATAGTACCCAATATATCATTATCCTGTCGTTACTGACGTATCCGAGGGCCATCACAGCATACATCTATAATAATTTAAACCGAACGTCATAGCGGGTAGAAATATATTTAGAAGGGAATGATCATACCCTAATGGTTGCAAACTACATAGTCTTGGTGCATCTACCATGTTTCGGTCATTTCCTAGCGTGATGCTTGAGATAACGATTACCTTTCACATAACACATCATCTTTCCTCTTTGTATGTCACATTGCCCTTCCATAATCACACAATTGATTCTACAAATGTATAACTTCTGAGCTCATACGTCTCGAAAAAATGTTGTTAAGCTAAGAGAAGTTGCCTTTTCCGCCACCCGCAGATAATAAGTCCATTGAGATCATTTATGTAACTAGAAACACAACGTCAAACATTTGTCCATACAAGTTGTACAGGAACAGGACAAATCGAAGGCACTCTCCTACCACATTTTGTCGGGAGTTACCCCTAGGATTAGTAGCGAGAAGTCCTTGCAACCCGAACAGTTTCAAAAATAAAGAGATCACTGCTGTTTTAGTATTTAGGAGCTAACCAAAATTATAATAAAGCAGACTTTTCAATTCGAAAAGCTTTGGTCTTCATCCTTCAATTTTCTTTATCAAGACTTCAATTTTCAAACTCATACATTGGTTCGAAGTGGTTTTCGGATAGGAATTACCTAGAAACGACCCTGTTTCCTTCGATCCAATCATCCATAAAATGAGGTTCTGTAATTAGGGAATCATTCTTTAATTGATTAAGTTCTTTTTATTGAAATCGCTTTTGGAGATATATATTTTCTAAAACATTCTTTCCGTATATACGAAATCATTAAACCTCTCATATTAAATCCTTTAATTGCTAAAACCTTTTTTAAATTCCAAATCATTTCATATTTTCTTAGGAAAATACTTTCAAATCACTTATTAAAATCTTGACAAAGATTTCCTAATCATAACTTTTAAAACAGATTAAAAACAATATTATTCAAGACATCATTTACTATAAATCCAAAACAATTAATTTTTAAGTTTATGAATTAAACTAATTCTAAATTATTTCATTTTAATCTTGAGAAAGATTTCTAAATTTAAATATATGATTTGATTGAAACCATGTTATCTAGAATGTTAATCCAAAAACCAGTAAGTATTAATTATGCAGAATATATATAAATCATCTAATTCTACTCAATATCAATTTTCGTATTCAACAAATACTATTGGCAGAATAATGGAAAAACCACCTTTTAAATTCCACGAATAGTACGAGTTCCACTTTGTGCTTTAACACCAAGTATAAGAAGATCATCTCTATAAAATCACAGTTGTATTTAATTTGGAAAATTTAATCTTTTTATACTTAACTCATTTCCGACATTTCGACCTTATCAATCCCTCGTCTAGGAAAGAGGCCAGGTGAGCCAGGGCAATGGTTGCTCTTGAACATCTTTTTAGTTTAAGCACCTCACATTTAAATCTTACGAATAGATAAATTCAGTCTACTCGTCGGCTTTTAGAGCCAAGATTAAACCATTTAATTATAATAGCTTTGCTTTAAACATATATTTAAATTCTTTTTAAATAACTACAAAACTTCCAATTCATTATTAAAACATTTAATTGTTCAATTGAAAACATTTATAAAATATTTGGAGAAGAATTGTTAAGTTTAAAGCTATGTTTCAAAAGTTGTAGTAAAGTATTGCGCATAAGTGCCGCGGAACGTGCCCTTTTAAGCTATATTAATCAAAACGACTTTTTATTACTTGAAAATTTGTTTTTGTTACTAAAATCACTTTTGAAAAATTTATAAGATTTATTCCATATTTTTAAACAATTTTAAAACATCATTTTCAAAGAAATCATGTTTTGAATTCCGAACTGCAAAATACCGCGATTTCTAAAAAAGCTTGGTTTACTCGTCTTCCAAAATTTACTTATCCGAATCTCGATTTTCTTTTTTCGTTAAAAAATTTGGGTATAATAGTTCAGAAAATTCTTATCTCGAAGAATTCCAAGTTATATTTCATCTTTTAGACTGGCTTTTATGACGCGAAATCGTGAAATACTGTTACGCGTCGCGTCTATTTTTGACTAAATTTTTCATTATCATTCAAACTTCACCAAAACACTTTTAAATGTTTAAAAAACATTTCAAACTCATTTTTAAACCTTTTAAGAGAGATTTAACCTTTCGTATACCCAATTCATTAATATAGAAGAAAGTGATTTCCTTTGTGCTTATCGATGTGTATTTCCGTAACTTGCATATATTTTCAATATTCATATGAAAACATCCAAACTTGATGATCAAAGCATATTAAACATTCATTGCAAACTTCAAATCATCATCAAAATATAATATAATAGTTCAAGAGTTCTCACGTTTAGTTTCCCTTCGAGCAAATAGAAAATCAGCAATAGCTCCGCTACAATTGAACCAAAGCAAACTAAACAAAGCCTACGACCCATGGAGGAGCTCGGCTTAACTTTGGATAGAGATGGTGCTAGCGGACAAGGTGGTGTAGGGTAGTGGTTGTTGATTTTGGAAGAAAAGTGGAGGATTTTCGGACTAGTTTTGAAGTGGATTGATATTATAAACTAGTATATATCTTTTTCTTCTTTTATTTGTGGTATTTTTTTTTCTAGCTTTTATTTATTTTTATTTTTATGAATAAGAAGATATTAGAGAGCTCTTAAAAAGCTTGAAAAGTAGAGGAAGAAGTAGAATAGTATTAGGATTTTTGTGAGAAGAGGGGTGGTATTTATAGAAAAAACTTTAGAATAAAGTATTATATTGCATAATTACCTAAATGCCCCTAACCCACACCCCCCTCCTAGACCTTAGCACATGGCTTCCATCCCCCAAAGAATGCGATGGTTGATATGAGGTGATGGTGTGGTATTGTGAAGTGATGGTTGCTTTATGGTTACTTAAAGGTTAAGCTTTTGAATTATTTAATCAGTTTTTGTGATATACATACATATATACATATATATATATATGCACATATGTGAAAGTTTTCATGTGCATGTAACATATATATGTATGTACATGTAGATGCAAAATACTTCGAACAACTTTCGTTCGTTAAATCGTTGAAATCCGAAGAACCGATTATCGATCACATTTTCACTTATTTATTAACATACATATATTAGTAAACAAAATTCAAAAAATTAAATTTATTATCATTTTAAACAATTAATATGATCACATTTTAATTATAAAATCATATAAACTAATATTAAAAATTATTTACAAAAGTTGTCATTATACCGATAAAGCGATATCGATTTTTCCTTATATTTCCAGATTAAATATATATCTTTATAAAAGTATTATAAATGATTTATTATCACTTTATGGATATTAAAATTGAATTATCCTTATTAAAATAATTATTTGGATAATTAAAATAATTATTAAACCATTAGATCTCAATTTAAATTAAATAAACCAATTATTTAAGTTCAATGCTATCTTATCAATATAAATTTGAAGGAAAATATTTTATTTAAATATTTATTCAAAATAAGATTACCATTACTTATTATCCCTTGAAATAATTTTATCCTTTTGTTTGCATAAATTTAAAAATAAATACAATTTATCAAAGCAATAAATTGGCGGGTCGTTACAGACTCACCTCCTTAAAAGAATTTCATTTTCGAAATTATCCAAAACAAAAACCCAAAGGTTTTCCCAAAATATTTATTTACAAACTTAGACTCGTATGATGTATATAGATCATTTGTATGTAATATTTGATTCAATCTTCTATTCGAATCCATAACTTTAATTCCGTACTAGTACTGATACCCCGATAATTTAGTGCAGACTTTAGCCGGTCTTTCTGATCAGAACTTCTGTTTTCCTTGCATAGCTCTTAACTGTGATTGAAAACTCAGGCATCTAACCACAAACCCTCATTAATGGCATCGTCAAGAATCAAGTGATAAATTCTTTTTCGAATAAGTGTCAAACATGCCAGAGTTATGTAATCCATCTTTAGATTAAATCGTGTGATGAAATAATCCACATACTTTATATTAATTAACCTTTCCAAAATTCTTATAAAAAATACTTCATAGAGCTTTCATCTTTTATGCATACTTTCATAAAGATACTTCTTTGCACATAACCATTTTACATTTTTATTTCCGAATATTTCTACTTAAAGAAAACATTTTTTTTAAAGATAAATATCTTATTATTATATTAAATTTCTAAACATATCTTAATGGTTTCTAGAAACTTATTTTTAAAATAATTCGTCAAAGTGACAAATAACCATAAACTTCATTTAGCTAATATCAACTGTGAAAACATTCTGTATTTAGTTAAAACTTCTTTATCAATTAATATTCCTTTATTGATTGAAACTTCCTTTATATATATTTTTTCTTTACTAATATCAGTTTTAATACTTAAAAGTATTTATATACCTATTCAATTGTTATAAGTATATTCAATAAGTTTTTTACTTACCTTTAAAATATAATCAAAGAGATTAAAACATTTACTCCCAAAACATTGTTATAATGATCTTTTTTACAATATGTTAATTATAATATTTTCTATCTTTTTATAAAAGACTATAATACTTGTTATTATCTTTAAAATCCCTTTATTAAAGATCTAAGTATACCTAAAAGATTTCATCCAAAGTTCCATTCAAGGGTTTAAAGACAAATGTTGTTAAAACATAGTTTACCACTAATCCAAAACCATTCATTAATAACTTCAAATATTTATTTTAAAGGTTGGTACTAATGAGAAGTTAGGACAACATCATATTATAAATTCTCACATGCTTACATTATTTTAAAATTTTCTAAGCTTGGGTCCGAAAAGAAAAGCCCCCCCTTTCTTACTTTAATACATTTCTAAACACCAAATGAAAAAAAACATCTCATCCATACTCATACATACAAGAATTATCTTCAATTCCCAAAGCTATTTTTGTTCTTCTGAGTCCGAAGATAATGGTGGGCTCCAACATCCCAGATCAACCATTACTTCACCTTCTCCTTCTTTGTTGCTATCCAGTTCGTCGTCGGCCTCATTGCCATCTTCTTTCAATATCTCTCCCATTACCTGAGGTGACCATGGTTGGTACCACGGGACATGTTCCATGCCGACTGGTATTCTAAGAATGGCTTCTCCTTCTTCTAACTCCTCTAAGCCTTGCTCGTTTTCCTCCCAAGGATTCTCAAATTCTTCGACCCTCTACTCTTCTTCTTCTTTTATTTCTTTTTCATTGTTGCTTCCTGTCCCTTTCCAGTTTATGTATGAACTGAATGATCTCTCCTGCCACAAGACATGCTTCCCATCCATATCCCAAAATACATTGCTACATTCACTTGATATGATAGCATCAGGGTCTTCCATCATCTTTGATTCTTCCTGCATAGGCTCTATTTCATCTTCCATGGGTTCTGATTCTTCTCCCATCGGCTCAGTCTCTTCTATTGGTTCCAAAATGGAGCTAGCGGGATCTGCTATCCAATTCCCCACTGAGACCTGCCTGGGTTTAACGCCCTAGAGATCATAATTACTTCTGGAGCTGGGGGCGGTACAAGCATTTTGGCCATAGGGTATCCATCTTCACCCCTTCGAATATATAGGGCATATTCTCCTTCGATCGGAAACCCACCTTTGTTAGGCGGATATTCTGGTTGCTCTTCTTCGTCACTAGAGAGAACAACGAGGCTATCCTTCTTGCCCTGATTCGCTCTAGAAGGCTCCCCTTTCGCGTAACTTCCCTTATATGGTTTCTACAAGGCAAACAATTATTCTTTTAGACACAAGAGTAGGTAATTGGTAGCATATTCTTAGGTAGAGAGGTTTGGTCAATACTCGGAAAATGTTTCGAGATTTATTTCTAATGATGGCTTTTAAGATTATTTGTACAAAATGTTTACTTTGACTCTTTAACCAAAATATTCTTTTCTTTCAAAATACATATATATTAGTTAAAATGATTTCATATAAACCAAATTCATTTGTATATAATATTAATAAATACACGCTCATATATACTCAAACTCATTCACAGTGTTACTAACCCTATCTCCAATGAGTTACCCATCCTATGGTATTACTAACCCTATCTTTGATGAGTCTTTTACCCTTATCGAGCTCAGGTGTTCGCTCAACCTTAGCAGTGATACCACATATGTGAGGACCCGTTTCTTCGACTCTTAAAAATCGACACTAATACGTCCTTAGTATTTACGTGCTGTAAATCCAAGTGCCGGAGAAGTGGATTTTCAAGGGTAAGAAAAAAATAAAGATAGAACAGAATCCCACATATGTTATTTCAATAAAAACTACAGCGGAAATTAAAATACATTTATCAGAGATAAAAACATAGACATTTATAAATTCATATCCTTACAAATGCGGAATACTATAATACAAGAGTGTGGTGGAAATAGACAAAAAAATTTAGTAGAATCTACTGAATCCATGCTTCAAGCTCCATCCAGATTTCTTCTAAACTATACTAGGTTGTCCGAGAAAATTAGGGCACCCAGAGTTTAAGGGAAAGAAAAATAAACTCTGGGTTGACTGGTGTGAGAACTAAAAAGTACTTGTTTTTGAAAACAAAGGGTATCTTATAAGACCACGCCGCACATAAACACGGAACAGGTTTTCACCTTATGATATTCAAATCTTTATTATGTAGAAATAAGAGATATTATTTTTAATGACATTCCTTTGAAAAGATTTACAAGTAAACTTATTAATCTTAGCCGAAATTGTTCCATTATTAAATTCCAGCATATTAACCACAAACGCGGGTTCTACAAACAAAACGGCAGGCACTTACTGGAAAATGGATTTCTTTACAAATGACCAGGTGAAGGTACTATCTTTCTGCCATGCAAGACCGACCTACCTCTTCCTAGATAGTATCGAATATGTCATTACCCCAGTCGTTACTAACCTCGAGGGCTCTCATAGCGTGCATCCATAATAATTTAAAGTTGAACGTCATAGCGGTAGAAATATATCTAGAAGGGAATGATCATACCCTAATGGTTGCGAACCATATAGCCTTGCCACATCTACCCTGTTTCGGTCATTTTCAAGTGTGAGGCTTGATGTAACGATTACCTTTCACATAGCACACCATCTTTCCTCTTTGAACGCCACATTGCCCCTTCCATAATCACACGTTTAATTTCTACAAATGTATAACTCCTCGGCTCATACATCTCAAAAAAGGATGTTAAGCTAAGAAAAGTTGCCTTCTCCATTACCAACAGATAATACGTCCATAGAGATCACTCATGTAACTAGAAATGCAATGTCAAACATTCATTCATACAAGTTGTCCAGGAATAGGACAAACTGATGGCACTCTCCCACCACATCCTATCGGGAGTTACCCCTAAGATTAGTAGAAAGAAGTCCTTGTAACCTGAAGGGTTTTTGAAATGAAGAGACCACTCCAACTTTAGTATTTGAGAGCTAACCATAATTATCAAAAAGAAATCCATTCATACCGAAAATCTTCGGTCTTTATCCTTCATTTTCTTTATCAAGAATTCAATTTCCAAACGCATACATTGGTTCAAAGTGGTTTTCGGATAGGAATTACCCAGATCCAAACCTTCTTCCTTCTATCCAATCATCGATAAAAAGAGGTTCTGTGAATAAGGAAACATTCCTTGATTGATTAAGTTCTTTTTAACAATATCTCTTTTGGAGATATATATTTTCTAAAACATTCTTTTCGGTGTTTATGAAATCATTAAACCTCTCTTATTAAATTATTTGATTACATAAAACATTTTTTTAGATTCCAAATCATTTCATATTTTCTTAGGGAAATACTTTCAAATCATTTATTTAAATTTTAACAAAGATCTCCTAATCATAAATTTTAAAATGGACTGAAAACAATGTTATTCAAGACATCGTTTACCATAAGTCCAAACCAATTAATTTTTAAGTATAGGAATTAAACTAATTCTAAATTATTTCATTTAAATACTAAAAAAGATTTCTAAATTCATAATTTCATTTGGTTGAAACATGTTATCTAGGATGTTAATCCAAAACCAGTAAATATTAATTGAGCAGACTATAGAAATCATCTAATTATACTCAATATTAATTTTCGCACTCAATAAATATTATGGGCGGCATAATGGCAAAACCACCTTTTAAATTCCATGACTAGTACCAGTTCCTTCTTAGGGCTTTAACAATGAGCATAATAAGATCATCTCTATATAATCACAGTTGTATTTAATTTGAAAATTTTAATCTTGTTATACTTAACTCGTTTCCAACGTTTCAACCTTATCTATCCCTCGCCCAAGGAAGAGGCCAAGTGAGCTAGGGGACTGGTTGCTGCTGAACATCTCCTTAGTTTAAGTACCTCACATTCGGATCTCACGAATAGAAAAATCCAGTCTACTCGTCAGCTTTTAGAGCCAAGATTAAACAGTTTAATTATAATAGCTTTTCTTTAAACGTTTATTTAAGTTTTTTAAATAACAACAAAACTTTCAAATCATTATTAATACACTTAATTATTTATTTGAAAATATTTATAAAATATTTGAAAAAGAATTGTTTAGTTTTAAAGATATATTTCAAAAGTTAGAGAAAAGTGTTGCGGATAAGTCCTGCGGAAAGTGCTCTTTTAAACTATATTGATCAAAACGACTATTTATCATTTAAAAATTAATTTTTATTACTACTTTTAAAACATTTTAAAGGATTTATTCTATATTTTTTAAATAATTTTAAAACATCATTTTCATAGAAATCCTATTTTTGATTACGAATTGCAAAACAGCGATTTTCAAAATCTACTTATCAGAATCTCTATTTTCTTCCTTCATTGGAAAAATATAGATATAATAATTCAGAAAATTCTTATATCAAAGAATTCTGAGCTATATTCTATCTTTTACATTTGTTTGACTTTTATGGCGTGAAATCGCGAACTACCGTTGTTACACGATGCGTCTATTTTTGACTAAATTTCCTATTATCATTCAAATTTCCTATTAATTGTTTACAAAAAATTTCAAACTCATTTTTAATTTTTTTAGAGAGATTTAACCTTCCATACACGCTAACTCATTAATATAGAGGAAAGTAATTTCCTTTGTGCTTATCGATGTGTATTTCTATGACATGCATATATTTTTAATATTCATATGAAAACATCCAAACTTGATGATCAAAGCAAATTAAACATCAATTGCAAACATCATATCATCATCAAAATATAATATAATAGTTTAGGAGTTCTCACCTTCAAGAGCCACAACCCATCAAAACTGCAACATCAACAAACTGCGAAGCAGCACCCCAAACACCATCCGGTAACCGAACAGTAGATCCGTCAACAGCTCCTAACAGCAGCTCAGCAAAAAGCACAAAAGATGAAGAAGAAAAGGTGGTCAATTCCTTTTCTTCATCAACCAAGCCATCAGACAGCCCAAACAAGGAAGGCACGGCCAAAGCAGCAGCCTCACTAAGAGGCAAAGAGAGAATATCAGATAAACCCAAAACAACACCAGGTAATTCAACCAACTGGAGATCGATCAAAGAGGGTAAGTTGATCAAATCCTTATCCTCGAAATCACAGACAAAGCCCTCAGCCCCAACAGCCCCAAAATCACAACGAAACCCAATAGAGCCATCGACAGGATCGACAGCCTCCGGACCTCCAACATCACCACAATCTACCTCGCCCACTAAAAAATGAAGATTCCCAGGAGACCGAACAAGACAGTTAACCCCAAAAGACAAGCACGACCTAAAGCGAGTGATTAAATCCCGCGTTGGCCAATAAACAGCAGCACAAGGTGGTGTAGGAAAGCCCCTCTGTGCAGGAGCAGGACATAGCCTCTCACGAGGGGAAAAATGCGAACGCAAGCCATTTTCGGGGCAAGGGATCAGCTCAAGAAAGCGACCGTCAACGACCAAAAAACGAAAACGAGATAGAGCAGCAAAATCATCCAGATAGTAAACCCTAACCTCAATCGAATAGCGTCCGCTAAAAACAATAGAAACAAGTCCCTCAACCAGCGGACGAATAACATATGCGATTGAATTGAAAGCAGGGCTCGTTTTCAAGAAGGAACCATAGAGGGAGAATACGCCCTCGCCTACAACCATAGCAAACTCGACCAAAAGGACAAAGCAATAAAAGAGCTTAAGCAGAGGAGCACACTCAAGATTAGGGATCAGAGAATCTGAGACTAGCAAGAGCGAGCAGAGAGAAGAAGAGGAAAATTAGCAGCAGGTCGTCCCCATTTTTGACCGTTGTTTTTGTTTTTTGGCTTACGAAACTAGATATTAAGATTTCAATAGAAAATCTCATAGAAAGTCATGTTCATTTCATTTAAATATTTCTTTTACTTCTTATTTAAATTATAATAACATTTTACTAGTCCTTTAAATTCGTCTTTTATTTTTTAACAAATGAGCCAAAAAAAATATATTATCCAAATGCTAGAAACATTCAAACTTTTGAAATTATTGGAAAAAAAGACAAATTATAATTTAGAGAAGAAAAAAGAATACTTTATTACCGCTTGATCATAACACAATTCATTACTGACAATTCATAGGCACATTACTTAGAGTCTAAGTAATTATACAATAGGAAAATTATTGTAATATGAGAAAGCTTAGATATTGAAAACACCTCTGATTTATTCTTTAACAACACAAGTTATCGCATAACATCCCCGTCAAACTCACAATCTGACAGCCATAAACACCGAGAGTTTGCCAACTAAAAATTGAAAGCCAACTAAAAATTGAAAATGAGAAACTAAGTTGACTTAGTAGAGAGGTCTGCAATCTGCATGGAACGGAGAACGAAAGTGTGAGGACCTATTTCTTCGACTCTTGAAAATCGACACCAATACATCCTCGGTATTCATGTGCCATAATTCTAAGTGCTGGAGAAGCAGATTCTCAAGGTAAGAAAAAAAATAAAGATAGAATAGAATCTCACATATGTTATTTCAATAGAAACTTTACAGCGGAAATTAAAATACATTTATCAGGGTTAAAAACATAAATAGTTATAAATTCCTGGCCTTACAAATGCAGAATACTATAGTATAAGAGTGTGGTGGAAATAGACAAAATCTTCAGTAGAATCTTCTAACTCTATGCTTCGAGCTCCATCCTGATTTCTTCGAAACTAAACCCGACTACTAGTCTGCCCGGGAAAATGAGGGCATCCAGAGTTTAGGGAAAAGGAAAATAAACTCTAAATCAGTCATGGGACTGGTGTAAGAACTCAAAAATACGTGTTTGAAAACAAAAAGGTATCTCATAAGACCACGCCGCACATAAGCACGGAACGGGTTTTTACCTTATGATAACCAAATCTTTATTATGTAGAAATAAGAGATATTATTTTTAATGACATTCCTTTGAAAACATTTGCAAGTAAACTTATTAATCTTAGCCAAGATTGTTACATTATTAAATTCCAGCATATTAGCCACAAACAAACAAAATGACATACACTTGGATTTCCGAACAATTGACCGGATGAAGGGACTACCTTCCGGCAGTACATCTCTAGAGGAATGTACAGAGGCACAACTGATGGTGCTCTACCAACAAAAGAACGGCCTACCTCTTCCTAGATAGTACCCAATATATCATTATCCTGTCGTTACTGACGTATCCGAGGGCCATCACAGCATACATCTATAATAAATTAAACCGAACGTCATAGCGGGTAGAAATATATTTAGAAGGGAATGATCATACCCTAATGGTTGCAAACTACATAGTCTTGGTGCATCTACCATGTTTCGGTCATTTCCTAGCGTGATGCTTGAGATAACGATTACCTTTCACATAACACATCATCTTTCCTCTTTGTATGTCACATTGCCCTTCCATAATCACACAATTGATTCTACAAATGTAGAACTTCTGAGCTCATACGTGTCGAAAAAATGTTGTTAAGCTAAGAGAAGTTGCCTTTTCCGCCACCCGCAGATAATAAGTCCATTGAGATCGCTTATGTAACTAGAAACACAACGTCAAACATTCGTCCATACAAGTTGTACAGGAACAGGACAAATCGAAGACACTCTCCTACCACATTTTGTCGGGAGTTACCCCTAGGATTAGTAGCGAGAAGTCCTTGCAACCCGAACAGTTTCAAAAATAAAGAGATCACTGCTGTTTTAGTATTTAGGAGCTAACCAAAATTATCATAAAGCAGACTTTTCAATTCGAAAAGCTTTGGTCTTCATCCTTCAATTTTCTTTATCAAGACTTCAATTTTCAAACGCATACATTGGTTCGAAGTGGTTTTCGGATAGGAATTACCTAGAAACGACCCCGTTTCCTTCGATCCAATCATCCATAAAATGAGGTTCTGTAATTAGGGAATCATTCTTTAATTGATTAAGTTCTTTTTATTGAAATCGCTTTTGGAGATATATATTTTCTAAAACATTCTTTCCGTATATACGAAATCATTAAACCTCTCATATTAAATCCTTTAATTGCTAAAACCTTTTTTAAATTCCAAATCATTTCATATTTTCTTAGGAAAATACTTTCAAATCACTTATTAAAATCTTGACAAAGATTTCCTAATCATAGCTTTTAAAACAGATTAAAAACAATATTATTCAAGACATCATTTACTATAAATCCAAAACAATAAATTTTTAAGTTTATGAATTAAACTAATTCTAAATTATTTCATTTTAATCTTGAGAAAGATTTCTAAATTTAAATATATGATTTGATTGAAACCATGTTATATAGAATGTTAATCCAAAAACCAGTAAGTATTAATTGTGCAGAATATATATAAATCATCTAATTCTACTCAATATCAATTTTCGTATTCAACAAATACTATTGGCAGAATAATGGAAAAACCACCTTTTAAATTCCACGAATAGTACGAGTTCCACTTTGTGCTTTAACACCGAGTATAAGAAGATCATCTCTATATAATCACAGTTGTATTTAATTTGGAAAATTTAATCTTTTTATACTTAACTCATTTCCGACATTTCGACCTTATCAATCCCTCGTCTAGGAAAGAGGCCAGGTGAGCAAGGGCAATGGTTGCTCTTGAACATCTTTTTAGTTTAAGCACCTCACATTTAAATCTTACGAATAGATAAATTCAGTCTACTCGTCGGCTTTTAGAGCCAAGATTAAACCACTTAGTTATAATAGCTTTGCTTTAAACATATATTTAAATTATTTTCAAATAACTACAAAACTTCCAATTCATTATTAAAACATTTAATTATTCAATTGAAAACATTTATAAAATATTTGGAGAAGAATTGTTAAGTTTAAAGCTATGTTTCAAAAGTTGTAGTAAAGTATTGCGCATAAGTGCCGCGGAACGTGCTCTTTTAAGATATATTGATCAAAACGACTTTTTATTACTTGAAAATTTGTTTTTGTTACTAAAATCACTTTTGAAAAATTTATAAGATTTATTCCATATTTTTAAACAATTTTAAAACATCATTTTCAAAGAAATCATGTTTTGAATTCCGAACTGCAAAATACCGCGATTTCTAAAAAAGCTTGGTTTACTCGTCTTCCAAAATTTACTTATCCGAATCTCGATTTTCTTTTTTCGTTAAAAAAATTTGGGTATAATAGTTCAGAAAATTCTTATCTCGAAGAATTCCAAGCTATATTTCATCTTTTAGACTGGCTTTTATGACGCGAAATCGTGAAATACTGTTACGCGTCGCGTCTATTTTTGACTAAATTTTTCATTATCATTCAAACTTCACCAAAACACTTTTAAATGTTTAAAAAACATTTCAAACTCATTTTTAAACCTTTTAAGAGAGATTTAACCTTTCGTATACCCAATTCATTAATATAGAAGAAAGTGATTTCCTTTGTGCTTATCGATGTGTATTTCCGTAACTTGCATATATTTTCAATATTCATATGAAAACATCCAAACTTGATGATCAAAGCATATTAAACATTCATTGCAAACATCAAATCATCATCAAAATATAATATAATAGTTCAAGAGTTCTCACGTTTAGTTTCCCTTCGAGCAAATAGAAAATCAGCAATAGCTCCGCTACAATTGAACCAAAGCAAACTAAACAAAGCCTACGACCCATGGAGGAGCTCGGCTTAACTTTGGATAGAGATGGTGCTAGCGGACAAGGTGGTGTAGGGTAGTGGTTGTTGATTTTGGAAGAAAAGTGGAGGATTTTCGGACTAGTTTTGAAGTGGCTTGATATTATAAACTACTATATATCTTTTTCTTCTTTTATTTGTGGTATTTTTTTTCTAGCTTTTATTTATTTTTATTTTTATGAATAAGAAGATATTAGAGAGCTCTTAAAAAGCTTGAAAAGTAGAGGAAGAAGTAGAATAGTATTAGGATTTTTGTGATAAGAGGGGTGGTATTTATAGAAAAAACTTTAGAATAAAGTATTATATTGCATAATTACCTAAATGCCCCTAACCCACACCCCCCTCCTAGACCTTAGCACATGGCTCCCCTCCCCCAAAGAATGCGATGGTTGATATGAGGTGATGGTGTGGTATTGTGAAGTGATGGTTGCTTTATGGTTACTTAAAGGTTAAGCTTTTGAATTATTTAATCAGTTTTTGTGATATACATACATATATACATATATATATATATGCACATATGTGCAAGTTTTCATGTGCATGTAACATATATATGTATGTACATGTAGATGCAAAATACTTCGAACAACTTTCGTTCGTTAAATCGTTGAAATCCGAAGAACCGATTATCGATCACATTTTCACTTATTTATTAACATACATATATTAGTAAACAAAATTCAAAAAATTAAATTTATTATCATTTTAAACAATTAATACGATCACATTTTAATTATAAAATCATATAAATTAATATTAAAAATTATTTACAAAAGTTGTCATTATACCGATAAAGCGATATCGATTTTTCCTTATATTTTCAGATTAAATATATATCTTTATAAAAATATTATAAATGATTTATTATCACTTCATGGCTATTAAAATTGAATTATCCTTATTTAAAATAATTATTTGGATAATTAAAATAATTATTAAACCATTAAATCTCAATTTAAATTAAATAAACCAATTATTTAAGTTCAATGCTATCTTATCAATATAAATTTGAAGGAAAATATTTTATTTAAATATTTATTCAAAATAAGATTACCATTACTTATTATCCCTTGAAATAATTTTATCCTTTTGTTTGCATAAATTTAAAAATAAATACAATTTATCAAAGCAATAAATTGGCGGGTCGTTACAGACTCACCTCCTTAAAAGAATTTCATTTTCGAAATTATCCAAAACAAAAACCCAAAGGTTTTCCCAAAATATTTATTTACAAACTTAGACTCGTATGATGTATATAGATCATTTGTATGTAATATTTGATTCAATCTTCTATTCGAATCCATAACTTTAATTCCGTACTAGTACTGATACCCCGATAATTTAGTGCAGACTTTAGCCGGTCTTTCTGATCAGAACTTCTGTTTTCCTTGCATAGCTCTTAACTGTGATTGAAAACTCAGGCATCTAACCACAAACCCTCATTAATGGCATCGTCAAGAATCAAGTGATAAATTCTTTTTCGAATAAGTGTCAAACATGCCAGAGTTATGTAATCCATCTTTAGATTAAATCGTGTGATGAAATAATCCACATACTTTATATTAATTAACCTTTCCAAAATTCTTATAAAAAATACTTCATAGAGCTTTCATCTTTTATGCATACTTTCATAAAGATACTTCTTTGCACATAACCATTTTACATTTTTATTTCCGAATATTTCTACTTAAAGAAAACATTTTTTTTAAAGATAAATATCTTATTATTATATTAAATTTCTAAACATATCTTAATGGTTTCTAGAAACTTATTTTTAAAATAATTCGTCAAATTGACAAATAACCATAAACTTCATTTAGCTAATATCAACTGTGAAAACATTCTGTATTTAGTTAAAACTTCTTTATCAATTAATATTCCTTTATTGATTGAAACTTCCTTTATATATATTTTTTCTTTACTAATATCAGTTTTAATACTTAAAAGTATTTATATACCTATTCAATTGTTATAAGTATATTCAATAAGTTTTTTACTTACCTTTAAAATATAATCAAAGAGATTAAAACATTTACTCCCAAAACATTGTTATAATGATCTTTTTTACAATATGTTAATTATAATATTTTCTATCTTTTTATAAAAGACTATAATACTTGTTATTATCTTTAAAATCCCTTTATTAAAGATCTAAGTATACCTAAAAGATTTCATCCAAAGTTCCATTCAAGGGTTTAAAGACAAATGTTGTTAAAACATAGTTTACCACTAATCCAAAACCATTCATTAATAACTTTAAATATTTATTTTAAAGGTTGGTACTAATGAGAAGTTAGGACAACATCATATTATAAATTCTCACATGCTTACATTATTTTAAAATTTTCTAAGCTTGGGTCCGAAAAGAAAAGTCCCCCCTTTCTTACTTTAATACATTTCGAAACACCAAATGAAAAAAAACATCTCATCCATACTCATACATACAAGAATTATCTTCAATTCCCAAAGCTATTTTTGTTCTTCTGAGTCCGAAGATAATGGTGGGCTCCAACATCCCAGATCAACCATTACTTCACCTTCTCCTTCTTTGTTGCTATCCAGTTCGTCGTCGGCCTCATTGCCATCTTCTTTCAATATCTCTCCCATTACCTGAGGTGACCATGGTTGGTACCACGGGACATGTTCCATGCCGACTGGTATTCTAAGAATGGCTTCTCCTTCTTCTAACTCCTCTAAGCCTTGCTCGTTTTCCTCCCAAGGATTCTCAAATTCTTCGACCCTCTACTCTTCTTCTTCTTTTATTTCTTTTTCATTGTTGCTTCCTGTCCCTTTCCAGTTTATGTATGAACTGAATGATCTCTCCTGCCACAAGACATGCTTCCCATCCATATCCCAAAATACATTGCTACATTCGCTTGATATGATAGCATCAGGGTCTTCCATCATCTTTGATTCTTCCTACATAGGCTCTATTTCATCTTCCATGGGTTCTGATTCTTCTCCCATCGGCTCAGTCTCTTCTATTGGTTCCAAAATGGAGCTAGCGGGATCTACTATCCAATTCCCCACTGAGACCTGCCTGGGTTTAACGCCCTAGAGATCATAATTACTTCTGGAGCTGGGGGCGGTACAAGTATTTCGGCCATAGGGTATCCATCTTCACCCCTTCGAATATATAGGGCATATTCTCCTTCGATCGGAAACCCACCTTTGTTAGGCGGATATTCTGGTTGCTCTTCTTCGTCACTAGAGAGAACAACGAGGCTATCCTTCTTGCCCTGATTCGCTCTAGAAGGCTCCCCTTTCGCGTAACTTCCCTTATATGGTTTCTACAAGGCAAACAATTATTCTTTTAGACACAAGAGTAGGTAATTGGTAGCATATTCTTAGGTAGAGAGGTTTGGTCAATACTCGGAAAATGTTTCGAGATTTATTTCTAATGATGGCTTTTAAGATTATTTGTACAAAATGTTTACTTTGACTCTTTAACCAAAATATTCTTTTCTTTCAAAATACATATATATTAGTTAAAATGATTTCATATAAACCAAATTCATTTGTATATAATATTAATAAATACACGCTCATATATACTCAAACTCATTCACAGTGTTACTAACCCTATCTCCAATGAGTTACCCATCCTATGGTATTACTAACCCTATCTTTGATGAGTCTTTTACCCTTATCGAGCTCAGGTGTTCGCTCAACCTTAGCAGTGATACCACATATGTGAGGACCCGTTTCTTCGACTCTTAAAAATCGACACTAATACGTCCTTAGTATTTACGTGCTGTAAATCCAAGTGCCGGAGAAGTGGATTTTCAAGGGTAAGAAAAAAATAAAGATAGAACAGAATCCCACATATGTTATTTCAATAAAAACTACAGCGGAAATTAAAATACATTTATCAGAGATAAAAACATAGACATTTATAAATTCATATCCTTACAAATGCGGAATACTATAATACAAGAGTGTGGTGGAAATAGACAAAAAAATTTAGTAGAATCTACTGAATCCATGCTTCAAGCTCCATCCAGATTTCTTCTAAACTATACTAGGTTATCCGAGAAAATTAGGGCACCCAGAGTTTAAGGGAAAGAAAAATAAACTCTAGGTTGACTGGTGTGAGAACTAAAAAGTACTTGTTTTTGAAAACAAAGGGTATCTTATAAGACCACGCCGCACATAAACACGGAACAGGTTTTCACCTTATGATATTCAAATCTTTATTATGTAGAAATAAGAGATATTATTTTTAATGACATTCCTTTGAAAAGATTTACAAGTAAACTTATTAATCTTAGCCGAAATTGTTCCATTATTAAATTCCAGCATATTAACCACAAACGCGGGTTCTACAAACAAAACGGCAGGCACTTACTGGAAAATGGATTTCTTTACAAATGACCAGGTGAAGGTACTATCTTTCTGCCACGCAAGACCGACCTACCTCTTCCTAGATAGTATGGAATATGTCATTACCCCAGTCGTTACTAACCTCGAGGGCTCTCATAGCGTGCATCCATAATAATTTAAAGTTGAACGTCATAGCAGTAGAAATATATCTAGAAGGGAATGATCATACCCTAATGGTTGCGAACCATATAGCCTTGCCACATCTACCCTGTTTCGGTCATTTTCAAGTGTGAGGCTTGCTGTAACGATTACCTTTCACATATCACACCATCTTTCCTCTTTGAACGCCACATTGCCCCTTCCATAATCACACGATTAATTTCTACAAATGTATAACTCCTCGGCTCATACATCTCAAAAAAGGATGTTAAGCTAAGAAAAGTTGCCTTCTCCGTTACCAACAGATAATACGTCCATAGAGATCACTCATGTAACTAGAAATGCAATGTCAAACATTCATTCATACAAGTTGTCCAGGAATAGGACAAACTGATGGCACTCTCCCACCACATCCTATCGGGAGTTACCCCTAAGATTAGTAGAAAGAAGTCCTTGTAACCTGAAGGGTTTTTGAAATGAAGAGACCACTCCAACTTTAGTATTTGAGAGCTAACCAGAATTATCAAAAAGAAATCCATTCATACCGAAAATCTTCGGTCTCTATCCTTCATTTTCTTTATCAAGAATTCAATTTCCAAACGCATACATTGGTTCAAAGTGGTTTTCGGATAGGAATTACCCAGATCCAAACCTTCTTCCTTCTATCCAATCATCGATAAAAAGAGGTTCTGTGAATAAGGAAACATTCCTTGATTGATTAAGTTCTTTTTAACAATATCTCTTTTGGAGATATATATTTTCTAAAACATTCTTTTCGGTGTTTATGAAATCATTAAACCTCTCTTATTAAATTATTTGATTACATAAAACTTATTTTTAGATTCCAAATCATTTCATATTTTCTTAGGAAAATACTTTCAAATCATTTATTTAAATTTTAACAAAGATTTCCTAATCATAAATTTTAAAACGGACTGAAAACAATGTTATTCAAGACATCGTTTACCATAAGTCCAAACCAATTAATTTTTAAGTATAGGAATTAAACTAATTCTAAATTATTTCATTTAAATACTAAAAAAGATTTCTAAATTCATTATTTGATTTGGTTGAAACATGTTATCTAAGATGTTAATCCAAAACCAGTAAATATTAATTGAGCAGATTATAGAAATCATCTAATTATACTCAATATTAATTTTCGCATTCAATAAATATTATGGGCGGAATAATGGCAAAACCACCTTTTAAATTCCATGACTAGTACCAATTCCTTCTTAGGGCTTTAACAATGAGCATAATAAGATCATCTCTATATAATCACAGTTGTATTTAATTTGAAAAATTTAATCTTGTTATACTTAACTCGTTTCCAACGTTTCAACCTTATCTATCCCTCGCCCAAGGAAGAGGCCAAGTGAGCTAGGGGACTGGTTGCTGCTGAACATCTCCTCAGCTTAAGTACCTCACATTCAGATCTCACGAATAGAAAAATCTAGTCTACTCGTCAGCTTTTAGAGCCAAGATTAAACAGTTTAATTATAATAGCTTTTCTTTAAACGTTTATTTAAGTTTTTTAAATAACAACAAAACTTTCAAATCATTATTAATACACTTAATTATTTATTTGAAAATATTTATAAAATATTTGAAAAAGAATTGTTTAGCTTTAAAGATATATTTCAAAAGTTAGAGAAAAGTGTTGCGGATAAGTCCTGCGGAAAGTGCTCTTTTAAACTATATTGATCAAAACGACCATTTATCATTTAAAAATTAATTTTTATTACTACTTTTAAAACATTTTAAAAGATTTATTCTATATTTTTTAAATAATTTTAAAACATCATTTTCATAGAAATCCTATTTTTGATTACGAATTGCAAAACAGCGATTTTCAAAATCTACTTATCAGAATCCCTATTTTCTTCCTTCATTGGAAAAATATAGATATAATAATTCAGAAAATTCTTATATCAAAGAATTCTGAGCTATATTCTATCTTTTACATTTGTTTGACTTTTATGGCGTGAAATCGCGAACTACCGTTGTTACACGATGCGTCTATTTTTGACTAAATTTCCTATTATCATTCAAATTTCACCAAAACACCTTTAATTGTTTACAAAAAATTTCAAACTCTTTTTTAATTTTTTTTAGGGAGATTTAACCTTCCATACACGCTAACTCATTAATATAGAGGAAAGTAATTTCCTTTGTGCTTATCGACGTGTATTTCTATGACTTGCATATATTTTTAATATTCATATGAAAACATCCAAACTTGATGATCAAAGCAAATTAAACATCAATTGCAAACATCATATCATCATCAAAATATAATATAATAGTTTAGGAGTTCTCACCTTCATTTTCCCTTCCAGCAAATAGAAAATTGGCTATAGATTCACCATGATTGAACCAAATCAAACGAAACCAAGCCTACAACCCAAGGAGGAGGTCAGCCTAGCCTTGGATTGAGATAGTGCTCACAACCAAGGTGGTGTGGGGTAGAGGTTGTTGATTTTGGAAGAGAAGTGGAGGAGTTTCGGACTAGATTTGAAGTGGATTGATATTATAAAACTAGTATATATCTTTTTCTTCTTTTATTTGTGGTATTTTTTTAGCTTTAATTTATTTTTATGAATAAGAAGCCAATAGAGAGCTCTTAAAAATCTTGAAAAGAAGAGAAAGAAGAAGTGGAATGATATTAGGATTTTTGTGAGAAGAGGGGTGGTATTTATAGGAAAAACCTTAGAATATAATATTATATTGCATGATTACCTAAATGCCCTTGGCCCGCACCCCCTCCTAGCCCCTAGCGCATGGCTCCCCTCCCCTCAAAGCCATGTGGTGGTTGATGTGAGGTGATGGTGTGGTGTTGTGGAGTGATGGTTGCTTTATGGTTACTTAAAGGTTAAGCTTTTGATTTATTTAATCATTTTTGTGATATATATATATATATATATATATATATATATATATATGTATATGTATGTATGTATATATATGTAATCATGTATATATATGCATGTTGTCATTTGCATGTAACATATATATGTATGTACATTTAGTTGCAAAACACTTCGAACAACTTCGAACAACTTTCATTCGTTAAATCGTTGAAATCCGGAGAACTGATTATCGGTCATATTTTCACTTATTTACTAACGTACATATATTTGTAAAAAAATTCAAAAATAGATTTCATATCATTTTAAACATATTAGAATGGTCACATATGAATTATAAAACCATATAAATTAATACTAAAATTATTTACAAAAATTTTCATTATGCCGATAAAGCGATATCGATTTTTTCTTATATTACCATACTAAATACTGGTATGGGCCGTTCTTCGCACACGGGCTTTTTTATTATTGTATACGTTGATATTTTGTTTGAGTGCAAATATATAAATGGAAAGCAAGGGCATTTTTGGAATTTCAAAAAGACACCGATTAAATTAGTTCAACCAATTTTCTTTATTAGTAGTAGAGATATATCTTTATAAAACTATTATAAATGATTTATTATCACTTTGTAACTATTCAAAATGAATTATACTTATTTAAAATAATTATTTGGACAATTAAAATAATTTTTAAATCATTAAATCTCAATTTAAATTAAATAAATCAATTATTTAAATTCAATGATATCTTATCGACATAAATTTCGAGGAAAATATTTTATTTAAATATTTTTTCAAAATAAGATTACTATTACTTATTATCACTTGAAACAATATTATCCTTTATTTGCATAAATTTAAAAATAAATATAATCTATCAAAGTGATAAATTGGCGGGTCGTTACAGAATGGTAAAGTGGAAATAGAGCAGAAGAAATGGAGGTGCTACAATTAAAGAATATAGTGGAAAATTTTGCTCCGCTACAATCAGGAATTTTTCAAGTTTGCAAAATTTCTAATGCAGACGTGGGTGCTAAAAATTTCTAACGAGAAGAAGAAACATGACCTAAATGTGAATGTCATAAATAAAAACTATAGGAAGAAGACAAACGAAAAGAAGAAAAATCAATACTGGTAGCAGTACTAACTGTAACTTTTAATTAATTCAATGCATATAATCCCCCTTTCTATTTTATGTCCCTATTATTTTGAGATTGTAGATCCTGCACAAAATAAGAATCAAAAGTAAATGTTACTATATTATCAGAGTCACATAACTGACCAACAGATACAAGATTTAGTATGAGATTCGGTATATAATATATATTAGAATGAGATAAGTTGGAAGTAACAACATAATCAACTCCCGCCAAAGGCATAAGAGTGCCATTAGTAGTCATAACAAGAATAGAGGTTCACAATGACAAAGTAGAAAAAGATGAAGAGTCTCGAGACATATGTGGAAAGCACTAGAATCCAAGACCGTTAATGATGATTTACTCGAGGAATTATTATGTGTTTGACCTAAAAATAAAGAGGCAGACATGACCTATGGCTATACATAATGAAGATTCCGAAAGGACTTATAGCCGGTGGGATGAACAGTTGCATTCGAGGAATTGTGAGACAATTGGAACTCTTTTTAAAATATTAAATTATGGTATATCTCAATGTTAGAATTTCAATATACTTTAGAATTGATTAATCATGAAAACCTAAATTTGAATAGGTGACCCGTATTGATTTGATTGAGAAGAAATCAAAGAAAAATAAATGAACTAGCGTAAGCTATACCTGAATCCATACTTGATGATTGGAAAAGTAAATTTGATTTGGTTTTTCATATTGACACAAACCATGGATATTATATTAAATATGAATCCATATTATTGCTTTCATATTTCATAAACTAATTAAGAGAAAGAGATAGATCTAAAAGATAAGAGTTGGATCCGATCTTCTAAATTGACATAAACCCTAGATCTGAATTATTTCCATATAAGAGATTAGAAGAATAACTAGAGCTTGTGTAATTTGGAGACCATAACCTTTTTTTTATTGTTGGTATTTTCTAATTTGGTCCTTTAATAAATTATAATTGGCTCAGTATCTACGCGTTAATATCATGACAATTAAAACTTTATAACTTAAATTCATAATTTGATCATTTTAATTAGGCTTTACACCAAAATAGCACAACACATTTTATTTTAAATATGTGACCCATAAGTTGGAGTTTTCCAACAATATCCCCCTAGACCGTATATTTAATAATCTTATGTATAACTTTATGAGCTCCAAAATTTGTATTTATAAAGTTGTTTTCAAGATAATCCCCTTCATTAACTATGCTGACAAAGGATCAAGTAGCTTATGTTACCTTAAGTATAACTAAACCAATCAACGGTCACATATACCAACATAGTCAAACGACACAGATCAATCATGGATGTGTAGCGTGGAAATTACATGAGATATGATCCATACATGTCTATTTCATTCACTAATCATACTTTAATGAGACTAAAACGTTCAATATTTGAAAAACCTAGAGTGCAAACAAAACATTATTACTTTATTTCTAATCATAAAAAAGAACTTATAGTTTGTAACTGAATTATAGAGCTATGTGTCATATGAAAATACAAAAAGAAACTCCCCATAAGCTAAAATATTCTTACATAAAAGTTACACCAACTGAGCTACATGCTCATGAAAGACCATGGATGATAACCCTTTTGTAGGTGGATCGGCCATAATGGAGTTTGTCAAAACATGCTTTGTAAATTAAAATTTATTTTGCGCTCTCCTCTTATTAGAAATTATTATGTTGTTTATTTTCACAATTTTACTTTAGTGGCATTTCAATTCCTTTTTTAATAATTTTGTGGTAAAATTTTGCAATTATTTTCCATCGTTGGATACCCCATAACAGAAAATAAATTTTAGTTCCAAAATAGAGGAGGCTATAGGTGTCTGTATGACAACTTTCTTTATATAGATCCACCAAAAAAATTATTATTACCTTAAGTGGATAATTTATACTTTCGGCATCCAAAATATTCAGATCATAATACTTTATGATCTCCAACCAATCCGATTCTTTATCTATGAGCATATTACATTTTGTTCCTTAAAGATTTCTCGTAATCATTTTGGTTACTAACCATTGATCCACTTTCAGTATTAGTAAGATATCTGTCGAATAATACATGCAATATCCATGTGTATATGCCTTAGCATGCATTAGACTCTACACCGTAAATGTATGAGAAATATTTTGCATTTCTTTAACTTTAAGGATGTTCTTATATTACTATATAAGGCAATAGTATAACAATCTGCATCTTAATGAGCCTAAATTTTGATAAAATTTGAAATTCATGTTCATCAAAGCACATATTGTTGGATTGGTACCTGCAAATAAGCATGAGTGTTATCAGAGATTGATAGAAATATAAACTTATAAAGGAAACAATATTAGGATAAGAATACTGACTATGACTACTACTTTGGAATTAATTATATCCCTTGGATAGCAGATTGCGACATCAACATCGCGCATGAGAGAAAGAAGACTCTCCACTAACAAAGCTTATCCTGCTCCAGTGACATGTTCCTCTAAATTCTATCCCGTGGATTGTAATGAGAAGGGAGGTTAGAAAAATGTTCCGGTGATTGAAAAAGATATAAACTATCCATAATATAAACTCGTACCGATAGGTTTTCATTTAATTGTTATGCCCATTAAGGTTAACAATCCTTATCTAACATTGCCTTGCATACATGATTATATACTTACCCCATTCCAAGGTATGAAATACTTAATGAAGTCATACCAACCATCCAATACTTCCTAATCCATTTGCCACTTTAATACTTCTAAATATGAAGTGGACTTCTATAATACTTCTAGGAAAAAATAAGCAGACTTTGTCATTTGCAACCGTAATTAAGGTAGACCCCGTAATTTAAGACTTATTCCCAAGGTGGTTTCCTAACAATGTTATCAATTGTAACGACTCGTATTTTTGGATCTTCGAATTTGAATATTTAATTTATTTAAATATTCAGGTTTGAATAAAATTATAATAAAATACATATTTCAAATTTAGGCTAGATTTTTGGTGACGTCATTTTAGTTTAATTTATAGAATTTGTCCATAACTTTTAGTTTGAGAAATAAGAATATTTTTGTTTGATGCATTTTATGTTAAATGATGGTACTTCGAAATTTTACAAAATAAGTTAACTTGTCTATTTTATTTTTGTTTTGAGATCGCGTTACATTGTTATGCACAGTCATATTTTTATTTACTATCGTTGTGGCTTGTACTTGGACGGGATATGTGTAGCATCGTACCCTTGAAAATTTTAAAATAAAAAGTTAAATCAAGACAGATGGATTTCTTCTTTGTTCATTCATGCCTTGTTTGTTCTTTCTTATTGATTGAAATAATGTGTTTGTGTTGCTTTGCATTTATTATTTGTACTGGCGTTGCTAAAGAATCCACTTTATATATACGTACGTCATTTCTTTGCTGCCAGGTTTCATTTTCCTTTGTTGTTTCGTCTTTGTTCCTCCTTGTTCTTCATTTCCAATATCAATTTAAAAAGGTCAGTGAGTTTTAAAACTAGGATCAAATATTATAGTTTAGAAACCATATGTCTCCTCCTCACTTACAAGATCAAATACCCTACAATAGTATATGAACATGCAAGTACATATTGATGGTAGCATACTTGAGCCTGAGGATGCAAAGGATGCCTCTACGTTTGGAGGTTGGATAATATCAAGTTCACAAATTTCAGTTAGAGTTAAAATTCTTGGTCTGTCAAATCTTTATGTCAGCGTAAGGCAATGGCATGGACGTGAAATATTAAATCAAACAATTAATGTCGAGGTTTACAGTCAACTTCGTTTGAATCCAGAGTATCATTACCTAACTCCTGGTTCTTCCTACTTGGAAACTATGAAGGCTTGTACAATTTCCTCTTCACAAAAATTATATACATATTTGCTATTTTCTGAACACATGTAATCCGTAGATGATATATACGGCCATGGGTTGCATAGATGTTTGAGAAGGCTACTATGGGTGGGCCTCTGGCCGTGCATGGGAAAACGCATGCATGGGTTGGCAGCGAAGGCTGTAGGTGGCTGTTAGTAATTGGAAAAGGAGAATAGTGTGGCACTATTCTTCACAATTTAATATGCTAATTGGTCCAAACTAATGTGTATAATTACACATGCACGGGTGGGAAGAATGTTGCGGCTGGAAGTTGTTTCATTGATTAGGTCCTTTCTTTGCAAGCATGTGAGCTTCTACCGTATGGGCCTTGCTAGCCTAAGGCTGTGGTGAGAAAACCTTCGCAATTTAATTGATTTTTATCTTAAATGATTTGTTGAATTATAAAATTTATTATCTTTCTCATAATTAACCCGATTGATATGTGGACTTTTTCTTTGCACTCATGTTGATTAGTGTAACGTCGTAATATAACTTGTTGATAACTTTGGCAAAGTATAAATTTATGATATATCCAACGGTCTGAATTTTAAATTAGATTATTTTAGTTACTAATGTTGTTTAAAATTTATACACCTTAATAATTGATGTTTATTTGACCAAATAAAATACTGTTGAGTTAAATTGAATTGAATGTGGATATTAGATATTTGTTTAACAGAAATAACACCATCCGCTAATTAAATTAATTGGATCCATATTTAGCAAAATAAATCACCATCCTGCTATTATTGATTGGATAAGTTAAATTTGGACATTTATTTAGCAAAAATAAATTTCGTTTTGCTATTACATTAGTCTGGACATTTAATTACATTCCAATTCGTTAGTGTTGGATAAGTGTTGTATTAACAATTGATTATCGATGACGAGTTTAGTTTACATATTTGATGTTATGTAAATACTAGAATCTGTAACTTAGAAAGCTACTGAAATTAGTGGTGACTTGATTAAGTACCATTGGAGTTGCTAAACCTCTTTCCAGATTTGGATGTTGATTCTTAAATCAAAGTTATTTTAAAAAGAAATATTATTTATTAATGAGGTTTTAAAGGATAATTATTGTTTATTAATGGAATTTTAAAGATAAATACTAATTATTTAATAATGATTTGAATTTAATTATTTTATGATTCTTAAAAGTTATTTAATAATAAATAATTATTATTTCAAAGTTATTTATTTATTCTTTTTAAAATTATATTTTAATTATTAATTGAATTTATTTTATTATAATATGATTTAAAAATTAATTACTATTTAAGAGTTAATTATTATTACAATGTTATTATTTCAAAGATAATTTGTTAAATTATTAATACTATTTAAAAAAAAAATCTTATTCTTATTGTTGAAATTAATTATTTAAAATATTTAAAGTTATTTTTATAAAGTTAAAAGTTATTTTACTATTATTAAATAATGTTTTGTTCTAAAGAGTTGGTTTTAAACGAAAGGATTTAAAATAAAAATTTACCAATGGTTTGAGATTTTTTTTAAAAGTATTTTCCTGAATTAAACATGGGAATTTATATAGAAATTTTATATGTATGATTTTGAGATATTTATTAAAATAAAAGATTTTGGAAAAGTAATGGTATATTTTCATAGCGTAATTCGAGGGAAAAGACTGCTTATAGTTTGTTATGTTTTCGCTGGGACTACAACGTAACCATTGTGCAAACTACGATCTATGATTGATTGCATGGCGGAAATTGGAAGGTAGAGATTACCTAAGTTAAGTTTGGATTTCTAGGATAGAGATGTAATCATTGAGCTACGATCCATGGCTAATACCAAATAGTACTTTCCAAATATACTTATATATATGTAGTTTTCTTAAAAGTTTCAAATATTTTCAAAAGGAATGATTTGTTAACATACTTATTCCGGTGAGATAAGTATATGACTGTTTTTATTAAGAGATTTAGTTTATTGAAATTAAGTTAAATGAGGCTTGGTGACTTCAGTGGAAAATGAAATCTTTGGTTGAATATTTGTTTATTTGATAGTTAAATAACCAACTATCAAATCTTGACCAAAATATGTAATTCTTCTTAATTTTGGTGGTACAGAATTATTCCCTACTTAGCACCGAAGGATTTTAACTATAGAAATATCTACGAGAAATGCGAGAATTATATGGTATAATTATCGTTCGAGGTGCTATAATGTACGTATAAACTTATGGATCTTCTAGGACAAATGATAAGGAGATCGTCCACTTAAACGGTTAGGGGATGACACCCGATCTTATGAATTGGTTGATTATCTCCTAAAGAACCGGTCTTGAGAATTCTGGAAATCGAAGAATTTTTTTTTGAGCACTTGGGAAATGGAGAGTGTACTCGTAAGATATGACTCGGAACCCATGACCCACTCTGAAAACCATATAAGATTAAATAGAGGAGATGCGTTATATTTTGGGATGTTGAAATCTATATGTGTTCCGTAAGTCATTGGAGTGTGGGAATCTGTGTGAGATTCCAAGATCTATGGAAATGTGGAATTCAGGTGTGATTCCGTGACCTGTTAAGGTGTGGGAATCCCTGTGGGATTCTGTGACTTATTTTTGGAGATGGTGCATAAGCTGGAACGCCGTACTAACCTCATTAGTAGAGATGACTAAAACCAAAGATAAAATGCATAGCCAAAGGGCCTAGCTAACCCATGAGGGCGTAGTCGTCTCTCTTTCTAGCAAGTCCCTATCGTTTATTTTATGCATGATGTGAGTGATGCACTCCGCCTTGATGGCCAGTTATGTACTTCCTATGGTACCCCGACTTGACGGGTATAATTCTTTGGAAGAATAGCTCTAATTCTTGTGCAAATGGACCGTTCTCGAAGTACTTAGGGCACCTCCTTGGAAATACTACATAATTAGCGAACGAGCTTTATTGGATTTGATCTTATGACTAGTATCGTTGTGATGTACACAGCACATGCATCGTAGCTACTTATTTTATTTTTTTAGCAATTATACACTATTATAATATCAGATGATTTCTATAAAAGAGTTTTGGTTATCGTAAGGTAAAAACTCATCTGTTTTTATTTACGGAAAGGTCTTATGAGATACCTTTTTTTGAAAGGATTTTTAAACTTAAGAATCAAGTTGGTTGTGTTTCTTACGCTGGTTTTACCAGACTAACCCGGGCATGGTTTTTCCTATATGCTCGGGTCAGACCGAGCACATTTCCAGGCTTAGAATATGGATATTTTGGAGCTTTAGGAGAGGAGCTGGAGGCCCAGAGATGTTTTCATGTAGATGATTATATTTTACATTGCTTACGTTATTGTATATTATTCAACAATTGTGAGAACAGGTTGTTATAACTGTCCATGCTGATATAGGTTAGTGTACTCTGATTTATGTCTGTATGTACTTATATTACAGATTTGTTTTTGTGCAAAGATTGTTATACATATTGTAGATTATTCGTTCCGTTGTGAGATTCTGTGTTTGTTTAGTTCTCCGTGGTCTTCTATCTTCTTTCGTTTTACCTTAACCAATCGGGTTTTCGGCATTCGATTTCTTGGCATATAATATAATGAATGTATTTGTGTCAATTTTCGAGGGTCGAAAATCCGATTTGTTACAGTTGGTATCAGTGCTGAAGGTTAAGCTAGAACCTTGGCTTTGGTGGGGTAGAACTCATTATAGATAGGATTAGTGATGCCTTAGAATGAGTAACTCGTTAGAGATAGGGTAAGTGACACCCTAGAATGAGTTTGAGTGGTATATATTAAGAGCGCTTATGTTTTAGTGATATAAAAATGTTTTATATTGTGTTGTTTGTTCTGTTGAGTGGCTTAGGAATTCTAGTCGGTGCATTTGGCCAATATTATCGATACGGATTTTCTAAACACTCGAGCAAGACTAATTGACACAGTATTGTTTTAAAATGGGTAAATGGAATTATCTTACTTGGAAATATATTATATATATAAAATAAATTTTCCATAGTTATTCTTGGTTGTCAGGGTAATAGTGTCCCATCGTTATCTTCTAGGGTTTGAATGGTCATACTCGTCCATTTCTAAGCATTGACTATTATCCATAAATCTATCTTGAATCTTCCTTTGGAAATATGGACTGGGTAATAGGAATTTTGGAAACATTGAAATGACTACCTTGTAAACTGAGTTTTGCAAATTTGAATATAAAGAACTCATTGATAATGTTAAGTTGAAATTTGATTTCTGATGGCATTTATTTAAAAAGAGTATAATGACCCAGAATTTTAGTCATTCGAAATTAGAATATTTAATTGATTTTAAATATTCAAAAGTAAATTTTATAAGTTGAATAACTTATATTTCAAATATCTTAATTCAATTGGATAATTAGATTATTGATTTAATATTTGAAATTGTGTAAATAATTGAAATTTGAATTTAATGTGAATAAAAATGAATTATAAAGTTGAATTAAATTCTATTTGAATTAGAATGACGTTGGTAAACTTTTAAAATTGAATTAAAAGTTAATTTATAGAAATTGGAAATTTGTCGATTTAATTAACGTGTAAAAATAGTCATTTTTGACACAATCACGGATTTTGACGAAACAAGTTTCATCGGTCTGTAGTGCTAAATTACGATAGGATTTCAAATTTCATGTCAATCGGACTTACGGTTTGGTTGTGCAAAGCTGGAATGCGTATAAATTTATTTAAGTAATTTTAATTAAAATAATTCGACTTGAAAATCTATCTTTCAAATACGATGGAATTGGATCTCGATATATATTCCATTGTGTTCGGAAATGGGTAAAACATTATAAATTACTAGCGACACGCTTCATTTGGAGTTCGAAATATTTTGGACTGAATAGTGTTTTGTAATTGTCTATATAAAGACGTTCATTCTCAAACCCTAATCTATTCAAGCCCTAGCCACCACTTTCATTAAATGGCCTAGAAGCTCGAAACTTCTTCCCTCATTTTCTTTTGATCCATCCACTATTATGAAAAAATCAACTACAAACTTGCCAAGCTCGTCGAGCTCCATGATATGAACAGTGATGATCAAAAACTATGCGGTGGATCGACAACAAATTGGCAACAAAGGGTCGGCATTCATGCACGCTTTTCGAGATGATAGTGCGATCGAGCTGTAATTGGCTTTGGGCGGTGGTGCAACATGTGATGGCTATTCGATTGATAGTCCTTGGTCATGCTACAGTTGGCTAGAGAGCAAGCGGCGATTGACTTTATGGGTCGTGTATTGGGTTCGAACGACATTGGGGGAGTGAACGCGTGAAGGAAGAAAGAAGGTGGTGGATGGATCTGACTCATTTATATTTTTATATATGTGAGAATGAATTTATTTTATGCCCTTTGATGATCGTTTGAGTGATATATGATATATATATATATATATATATATGTATGTATGTGTGTGTGTGTGTGTGTATATATATATATTGATTGATTTGGATATATTCCCACATATTTTGGCGGATGAGACCCTATACATTCCCGTGAATGAGCGGATGACCCTTTGTACGTGCGTCTGCCTCGAAGTGAACATTGTACATTTTCTCATATGTATATTTGTTGTAGGTGACAGGTTGGAGGGATCCAACTAGATTCCTCACTAGTATTGATTTTTATTTACAGATATTAATATATATGCTGTTATCATGTGATATATATTGATTTGCATGCCAGATTGATATAATTGATATGAATCACCTTATTTAGGGCCGTTGCAACATTAGGCCATATTTTGGAATTTAAAAAAAAAATTAAAATGATGATTTCATATTAAAAAGGCTGTTAAAGTGATTTTTTGAATTATATGAGTTTTAATGATGACTTCTAAATTATTAAAAGAATTAGTTTATTTAAATGAAAACGAAATGTGATTTCTGGAATATGAAGTTAATTATTTTGTAAGTTAAATTGGGATTTTAGACTTATTATAAATGGTTTTTATATATAAGATTTACAAAATTGATATTTTATAAATAAAAGTAATAGAATTGTAAATAGTATCTTATATATATATATATATATATATATATATATATATATATATATATATATATATATATTATAAATGGAATTATAATCAAATTTGTGTATGGATTTTGACTTTAAATTTAGAAATGAATTTATAATGGATTTTATAAACGATAAAACTTGAAAAGAACGAATTTGTAAATAAAGAGATTTATAAGTAAATTAACTTATAATTGGATTTCGAGATATAAATGGAATTTGTTAGTAAAGGGATTTCGTATATGGAAGTTTATAAAATATAAAAGAAATTTACGAACATTGTTTTATGAATGTGGAATTAATTTGAATTGATAAGTTAAATACGAAAGTTTATTAAAGGAATTTTATTCATGATTTTGAAAAGTGGACAATCCTTTAATAAATGTGTAGAAATAATGAATTTGCTTAGAGAATTATGTTCGCGATTTTGGACAGTGAATAATCTTTTAAATAGAATGGATATTTTTGGAAAGTGATATTATAAAACGAAGTTTGAATGGTTTGAAATTAAAGTAAATTGTAAATTACGTATTATTAAAATAAGTATATATAAATGTTTTCCAAATAGTGAAATATTGAAATGGTTTTGAAAATATATTTTTTAAAGATAATTTGAAGTGAATATTTGAAAAGTGATTTAATTAATAAAAGATTTATTAAAAGGGCTTAGTGATTGTTTATGATGCTAGATAATTGTTGTTTGCTTTGATAGTTTAATAATCGACTATCAAAATTTGACCATTTTAGTTCCTTGACTTGATTTGAGAAATATTTAGTTGTACAATCTGTATGTTACCATCTTTGTAGGCTTGATTATCGTTTGTGTTGGGAATGTTGATTCATGCAGTGTGGACTATTATCCAATCTATCGAGCTTCCTTCTTGGCCAAAGGATAGCAAGTTGAAAGTTGGTGACGTGATAAGTCTATGAGACTTTGTTTCTATGTGAGGTTGAGAAATACTTTTGCGTTGTTGGTGAGAAGAGACCAGGATCAAATTTATCTGAAAACAACTTCGAACCAACGTATATGCGTTCGATTGTGCCGATTGTGATGATATTGATATTTAGGATTTTCATAGTGAAGGACTGCTTGTTGATTTTTTGGGGTTAAAATTCCAATATACTTCTAATAGCAGTAGTGTCTTCGTAATGAAATATCTAATGTAAGAACTATTCGCTGCTAATCCTAGGTATTTTCCGACAGGATGTGGTAGGAAAGTACCTTCGGTTTGTCCTATTCCTGGACAACTAGTATAGACGAGTGTTTGACATTGCATTTCTAAGATTACGTACATTGGTTTTTACAAACGTACATCAGTGGTGGTAGAGAAGGCAACTTCTCTTAGCTTAACACCCTTCTTGAGACATACGAGCTCAAGGGTTGTAATTTTGTGGAAGGCAACTATGGAAGTGGCAATGTGGCATTTAAAGTGATGTGATATATGATATGTGAAAGGAAATCGATACCTCAAGCCTCATTAACCGAAAATGACCCAAACAGGGTTGGATGCACCATGGCTATGTTGGGTCTTTCATAATTAGGATATGATCATCCTCTTCTTGATATATTTCTTCCCGCTATGATGTTTGGGATGTAAATTAATGTAGTTTGCATGTTATGAGGCCCTCGGAAAGGTCGGTAACGACCGGGGGATGATATATTTGGTACTGCCTAGTTATAGAGGTAGGCCAGTCTTGTATTGCTAGAGGATCCATTGTGATGGTACTCGGTAAATTCCTCTAGAGATGTACCGCCAGAAGGTAGTCCCTTCACCTGGTCATTTGTATGGAAATCCAAACTCCGCTACGTGCTTGCCATTTTGATTGTATTACCCACTTTAGGCTATATGTTGGAATTTAATCAATGTAACAATTTCGGCTATGATTAATATTATCTATGCAATAGACACTATTATAATATGACATGATTTGATATGAAAGGTTTTGGTTATCGTAGGTAAAATCATGTCCGTGTTTATGTGTGGGCGTGTCTTACGAGATACTTTTGTTTTGAAAAGGAAAATTTTGGTAATTTATTAAATAAAATTGAGTGTGTTTTCTCACTGGTTTATCAGACTGATCTGGGCGTTCTTCCCTTCCAATGCCTGGATCAGACCGAGTATATTTTCAGGTTTAGATTGCTGCTTTTGGTGCTTCAGCAGGGGAGATGGAGATCTTCGTTTTCGTATACACGTATCTGTTTATTTTTCCACTGCTTTCTTATTTAAATTATCAACAATTGTAAGGATAGGTTAATATAACTGTCCAGCCTGATGATTAGTGATTGATCGTTTAACTTTGATTGAAGTATGTATATGCAGTTTCTATTTGGTAAAGATTATTGATATGATATTATATATTTCCATTGCGATGTGAGATTTGTATTATTCTATTTGGTTCTCTCTTATCACTTTCTTATCTTCTCTTCTTCCCTCTTCTTTCTTTCTTTCTCATTACTTTCCATCATTCTATGCTTTTTTGGGTCGGACATGTGTGGTTTATTGCCAATTTAAAGGGTATGGATTTACGGGTCGTCAGAAAGAGAATTTGATATTCTGGAATAAATATTTTAGAAATACAAAGCTTGGTTTGATTAAGTTTAAGTAAATGTTATTAAAAGAAATTTTGATATATTTTGAAATAATATTTGAAAATGGTTGAAAATAAAAGTTGGTTGTATTTAAATCAGATTTATTAAAAGAATGTACTAAAAGAAAAATCTAAATATTTTTGGAATAAACACCTAAAAAATGATTTATATAAGGAAGCTAAATATTTTCACAATAAATATTTGAATGGTTTCCTTTAAATGGAAATGACTTATAAATTTGATTTATTATAACATGCCTTATAAATAAAAGGAATCTAAACCCCGGTGAATTTGGCAAAATGATTTTCAAGGTTTAAAAGGTTAATAATAGTGGTTAAGAATATTTTGGATTTATTAATAGGAAATTGTTACTATTAGAACCTTGCTATATAATTGTTTAGATTGAACAATTTTTGATTTGATTTCAAAAGTATGGTTTGATTTACTATAAGTAAAAATGTATATTATTATTTAAAACGATTTTGGAGAAGGAAATAATAATTTTATTTTGAGATAATTTTGGGTCTTAAAGGGTTTTTGGTGTGCTAATATTTTGAAAAGAGTTGCTTAGAAGTATAATTAAGGATAAATATCTTTGAAAAAGAAATCTGGTGGAAAAATAAGCATTTCTTTTAGATTTTTTTATGGTGATCAGAATAATCTTCTAACTGACGATCGGATGTTTGCTTAGACAAACAATACTGTGTACTTAGTAAATTATTTTCATTATCATTGTACAATCGGATGGGTTCGAACCCGAACGAATCCAAAGATAATTTGAATTGGCTATTTTGTTGGAATAGTTTCCTGGGAATATATTTATGACATTGTTTCAAAATGGTTTGAAAGAAAGAAGTGATTTTTAGTTAACTAGTTCGAGTGTCTGGATAAAATAACTAAAATGGGTAAGAGATACTGGATGGTAAATGTTCTCCTGAGTATTATCCTTCTTGTAAGAGATATATGATACTGTTTGGTAGCACCTAGTTCCTTGGCATAATTTTGGGGTTACTCGGGCTAACTATACGTATTTTTCAATGGATTAAATATATAATATTATTTCAAAAAGTGTTTTTAATAAAAAACAAGGTGTTTTAAATTCTTGAGTGAATTCAAAATAAAATTTTGAATTATGGTTTTTTATACCCTTAGAGGATGATAGAAGATTTTATAAGTTAAGCTATGTATTATAAAAAATGCTTTTATAAATTATAAAGGTAATATAATTGGTTTAGGGATAACCAATTAAATAAGTGTGCGAGATGGATGTTGACCATTTTCCTTTCCCATGTAATTTGGTCTAATATTCGAATTCAAGGCTTTGAGGTGTTTTAAACTGTTCCAAATAAGAATCTATTACTCGATTTTAGACGGCGAGTACTTGGTGAGGGTTCTTGCTACGGAACAAAGATTTTCTATCATCCTACAGATATGTAAAGAGAGTAGATGTTCCTAATCAAGGAGCCTGATCAGGATCCGCATTAGAAAATCGGGTGAGCGATATTGGTTTGGAAGTAAAGTTATGTATTCGAGTAGTGACCGAATCAGATTATGTATATTTATAATCTATGAACATCATGTGAGATTATGAATAGTATTGAGTATTCTTTTGTTGGAATTTCGGGGGCGAAATTCTTTTAAAAGGAGAAAGAATGTAACGACCTGTATTTTCGGGTCTTCAAATTTGAATATTTAATTTATTTAAATATTCAGGTTCGAATTAAATTATAATAAAATGTATATTTCAAATTTAAACTTGATTTTTTGTGACATCATTTTAATTTTAATTTATAAAAATTTTCCATAATTTTTAATTTGAGAAATAAAAATATTTTTGTTTGACGTGTTTTGCGTTAAACGACGATACTTTGAAATTTCACAGAATAAATTAACTTGTCTATTTTATTTCCATTTTGAGATCACGTCACATTGTTCTACACAGTCGTATTCTTATTGTGGCTTGTACTTGAACTGGATATTTGCAACGTCGTACCCCTAAAGCTTTTAAAATAAAAAGTTAAATCAAGATAGATGGATTTCTTCTTCGTTCGTTCATGTCTTGTCTTTCGCGTATTCATTTAAATAACGTGTTTGTGTTTCTTTGCATTTATTGTTTGTACAGGCTTTGGTAAAGAATCCACTTTATATATGCGAACGTCACTTCTTCACTACTAGGTTTCATTTTCCTTTGCAGTTTCGTCTTTGTTCCTCCTTGTTCTTCATTTCCTATACCAATTTAAAAAGGGCAGTGAGTTTTAAAATCAGTATCAAATATTATAGTTTAGAAACCATAAGTCTCCTCCTCACTTACAAGATCAAATACCCTACAAAAATATATGAACGTACAAGTACATATTGATGGTAGCATACTTGAGCCTGATCAGGATGCAAAGGATGCCTCTATGTTTGGAGGTTGGATAATATCAAGTTCACAAATTTCAGATAGAGTTAAAATGCTTGGTCTGTCAACATTTTATGTCAGCGTGAGGCAATGGCATAGGCGTGAAATATTAAGTCAAATAATTAATGTCGAGGTTTACAATCAACTTCTTTTGAATCCAGCGTATCTTTACCCAACTCCAGGTTCTTCCGACGTGGAAACCAGGGCTTGTACAATTTCCTCTTCACAAAAATTAGATGCATTTTGCTATTCTTTTGAACACATGTAATAGAAGAGGACACACAGCAAACTACCATGTAAGTTTTAGTGACTAGATAGATATATACGGCTGCAGGTTGCATGGATGCTTGGGAAGGCTTGCGAGTATGGGTGGGCCTCTGGCCGCGCATAGGAAAATGCAGGCACAGGTAGGCAGCGAAGGCTGTAGGTGGCTGTCAGTGCATGGATGCTATGCGAGCCTGGAAGGGATGCAAAGGGAGAGATGAGATGTGCAGGCGGCAGCAAGTAATAGTAGAAAATGACACTACTAGAAAAGGCTTTAATACCGACAGGTAGGACCGACGGCGTCCGACGACTAATTTCCGACGGCTTTCGACGGGCCGTCGGCGGCCGTTGCAAAACTGCGATTATAGGCCTCCGCCAAGACCTCCTCTTCTTCATTATTTCATACGTAAATTAAACCAAAAAACCTCCAAATCCCTTCTCCAAGCTTCCAATCCCTAATTTCGAGCTTCCGGATCCTCCACGGCTGCCTAATCAAACTCCATTACTCTTAATCTCAGGTATAATCTCTTATTTTTGTGAAAAATTCAGTTTTTACCATAATTCTAGATTTGCATGAATTGATAAATTAGGACGAATTAGTGATTGCAATTGTTCCAATAGCGTAATAACGGTTTATAGCATCACATGGTCTACCTATTTCATCTTTTATCGTGAAATTGTGAAAAACATATATAATTTGTGGTTGTTCATGCATATGTAAATTGTTGTGTATATCTTGATTCTACGATTGTATACGTTAGTTGGAATAAGATAAAATGAATGCATGAACTAGGAGTATTATATTATGCACGTATTGACTTATGAAAAATATATGTATTACTCTAAATTATAATTGTGTGTATTGAAAAATGACAAAAATGTTAAACCAGCTTTAAGTTGATGTAATACGTCGAATAAATGTGTTAAATTAATATATATTTTTGTAAATGTGAACAGTGAGTAAAACTGTATTTTTTCGTAAAATGCGCTCATGTAACTGACAAATGTCTCTTAGAGAGTTTTTGTCCCCGTCTGACGAGTGTTGTGCATGATCGTTGCATAAATAGTCGTTTTTTTCGAAAAACGACCATTTATATTTATTTGGTACAATGTTTGTCGGATTTGTCCCTGTATTGGCAAGTTATGTACACAGTAAGCATTTACATTTTGTATACTAGTTCGTCTCAAACGGTTCATAAAATTTCGGCCTTACTTTTCTTTTTTGTTTCCTGCGTACACGCATTTGTGTACAATGTAGGGAACAAAAGGGAAATGCTGTCGAAATTTTGTTGAGTCGTTTTGGTACGAAGTAGTATACGAAATGTAAATGCTTAATGTGTTTGTAATGGGAAGTAGGATGCCTGACCAATGAAAAAGAAAATTTATATAAATTTTTATATCGATACGTTAAAAAATAAAATGTACCCTATTTGAAAATAATTTTAAATTTGTGAAGTTGTTCTTTAAATTCAAATATTATACGACCATGAAAATAATCTTTTTCGAATTTGTATTCTTCAAAATAAATATTAAATTTTGGACTTCTCATTTTCTCAAATAGGAAAAATGATTGATTATTTTGTTGATCGGAGGAATTGATGTACCAAAGAAAAGGACTGAGGGGCTCAATAAAAGAAGATTTTTATAATGGTATAAACGTGTTTATTGAATTCGCTTTAAGAAATAATGGAAACGATCTAGAAATTCGTTGTTCGTGTAATAGGTGTAGACATTTGAAGTATTTGTTACCAGATATTGTGAAAGTTCATTTGTGCCAACACGGTTTCGCATCCGAGTATTATATTTAGGATCGACATGGAGAAGTCGTAGCTTATACTTCTGTAGAGTCTGAAAGTGTCGTTAACGAAATAGTTTCGATGACCCATATAGAAAATATGGTCAAAGATGCAGCACGATCAATGTTTCCTATGATTGATGTTGACGACGATAATGGAAATGTTGAAAAACCAAATATTGAAGAATTTTTTTTATGATTTACTAGATGTTGCTAAGAAACCTATTTGGGATGGTTGTAAAAGCGGCACTTAGCTGTCAGTAATCGTAAAATACATTGCGATGAAGTCAAAATACAACATCACTGAAGTTAGGTTTACGGCTGTTGTATAAGCTGTAAAAAGACATATGCCACCCGATAATCTAATGTGCGAAAATCACTACGAAGTTAAAAAACTTATGTCGGCTTTTGGTTTACTTATCAGAAAATATCACTACAAGAACGGCAACAGTTAGCGACGGCTTTTAGCCATCGCCGACCGTCGCTAACCGTCGCTGGCCGACGCTAAAAGCCGTCGCTATAAATGTCGTCGCCCAATAGTGTAGCGACGGCTCTAGCGACGACTCCAAAATAGCGACGGCTAGCAACTGCAAATGTGCCACGTGGAAATTTTTCCAACGTCTAAATGCCGTCGCTAGTCGTAGCTCGCCGTCGCTAACCTGTGTAATTTGGCCGTCGCAAGCCGTCGCTAATCTGTGTAATTTGGCCGTCGCTAGCCGTCGCAAGCCGTCGCTAATCTGTACAATTTGGCCGTCGCTAGCCGTCGCAAGCCGTCGCAAAACTGGATAAATTTTCAGTGCATATGCACAGCCCATATACACCTCAACCAATCTGAACCAAACCACTATACACTATAGTCATCAAGAATAACCATCATATATCCATCATATAACATAACTATACATTCAAACAATATAAAATCCAACCAAATCTCATTTTCAAATCAAATAATCGTAATATGTAAATAGTAAACCGAAATTTCTACATAATATCCCGATATATATATACATAATATCCAACCAAATCCATCAACTAGAAGTCATCAAAATATATGTACATAATATCCTGAAATATATATACACCATACCAACCAAAATGTGTATATACCAAACTATCAGCAAACAAACATACCTACTCCTCGCCATCGCTGCCGTCCTCTCCAGGCATCCTCCCATGCTGTTGCAAATAGGCCGCAATCCGCTCATCCAGCTGTTGCTCAAAGAAACTCTTCCTCCAATCATTTATTTCTTCAACTGTCGCCCTCAACTGAGCAATCTCCGCCTCTTGCTGCGACCTCCTGTATGCACTCTGCATTCTCATGGCCTATAAAATAATTCATAATTATTTATATATTAGCATATATATAATATTATTAAAATTGTTAAACTTATATATTAGTACATGTCAAAATTTACCTCCACATTTCCATAGCTATACCGTCGACTGGTCCGAGAAGGCTGGTCAATAATAGCATCCCAAATATGGTTCTCCTCCTCTAACGTAAGCTCTTCCCGACAAGTGGACTGTGCTACACAAGCCCGCTCTGCTTCGTACCTCTCCTGCGATTACAAACAATTGTTTTACACGATAAAAACCGAATTTCAAAATTTTGAAAATACAATAAGACAAAATATTGTTATTAACAGTAAAATAATTTACCATTATAGATTGTGATTTGTCATCCGTCCACTCGTACGAAACATTGCCCTCTTCGTCGGTCCTCTCCACGGCATGCGTGGCCTTGAACAGCTCGGCCATAGTGGGCTCGCGGTTGTATCTTGTGGCCTGAAAATATATAAGTATTATTGCTAATCTGATTATAAAATATTGTAATAAAATGTAAACATGGTTTATAAATTTAATTACCAGCTCTCTCTTATGCTCCTGAAAGGATTTGGAGCCACCACGGTGCAATGCAGGATTTTTATTCCTGTTTGCCCGGTTCCGCGCAGATAGCTCCTACAAATTAATATAAATTATCACGTATATATCTTACGAGATTTATATTAGATTTAAATAACAAAGCAAACATATATTACTTACTTTTACTGCCGGACTTGTTTGATGTGATTTTTTGTTTGATGATAACAAACATATATATATCAATATATATATGTGTTTGCAGTTTGGACTATATTCATATTGAATAATTATACTATTGCACAGAATCTATATAATTCAACTAGTATTTTTTATTCAATATAATATTTTATTACAACACTTAAACAATACAAAGTTTTCAGCTCTCTCTCTATATATACATACATCAGTTCATACATTTTACTTTTCTCACTACAACACTCAACACTCAATTTTTCACTCTGTCTGCACATCTGCATCTATCTGCATTGTCCAGCTCCACTTCTCGTCCTGTCTCCTGTGTACCTGTATAATTAGCAACTACAACAGTAATCTGAAAACAAACAAATTTAAATTTGCAAAAATAAAATTTGTTTGTGTCTCAGATACATGGGTTATTGTCATCATCTTTGATTGTGCAATATCTGTGCATATCAGTATTTTTTTATCAGGGACAGGCAATTATAAGTGGCTGCAGTACACACGTGTACATTCGTATACGTGTGCACTGCCACGCCAACTCGTGTGCACAAACTACAACAAAACACAAATTCATTCAAAGCAACATAACAGAGAAGAACAAAGACCAAGTGCAGACCAGAGGAACCAGTGAAAATAGTGGACATCAAGTACACAAATTCAATTACAAGAACATCACAAGTTGCCAACATACACTTCAGGTCAACATTAATGAATGTATATGACTAACACTGACACAAAGCACAAAAGTGCAACAGCAAATGCAATGACCATGTACAGGTGCAAGTGAATCAGAATGAAGCATGCAACAAAGACCAAGAACAAGCACAACATGTATCAGTGGATCTGCATACATGAATACCAGATGTTCAAGTGAAGTTCAGGTAAAGGTTATGGAGACCAGAGCATAGAAATGTGCAGACCCAACCAACAAACTCAAAAATCAATTTACAATGGCCAGACCAACCAGCAAAGGTGCAATCCAAATATGCAGTGCATACAAGTAACCCAAGTAATACAAGAACAGTGCATAGAACAATGTGCACAGATACAAGTTCAAGTGCTCAGTGCACACCAGGTTACAACATGGCGAAGACTACAATGCAATGCAAACAGAAGTGCACTAGAACAATGCACATGCAAAGATACAAAGACCAGCTGCAAAATGAATACATATGCAACAGCAAGTCTGAAATGCAACAGTGAAGAATATGGAGTTACAGGAAGGGAATCATCAAGTCAGGCATGAAGAAAACACAGTGAAGAGACCAAGTGCATGACTAAACTAACAAATGCAAACTCAGTAAACATATATACACATGAACAACATGACATGAACAATGCAAAACAACGACACAGTGGCAACATGCTCGAAGACTACACAAATGACCAAGTACAGGTGAAGTAAATCATGTCAAAGAAAATGCATGAAAGCTACAAACTGCAACATGCTTGAAGATGGTTACCAACACAAGACTGCAACCAAAAGGTCAGAGATACACAAGTTTACATGTGTGCCAATACCAAATGCATGTAACCAAGACAGTACAACATTACAGGAGAACAAAAACCAAATGAAGTCAGCAGTGATAATGGTCGAGAATTATACAAATGTTTGAAGACTACAGATGAAGCCAGAGACAGTGTAAGTACAGGTGAACAACGACTTCAAATTCAAGTACAGACCAAATGAAGTTCTGATTCAATCCCATAGCAAAATCAAGTCACAATGAAAGTACAAACCCAAAAATATATGCATACACACATACAAATGTATATATGCACATATAAAGTAAACTGGTGAATGTGTAGTAGGAACACAAGACAGTGGCAAGTACAAGGCAGTGCAGAAATCAAGCCGAAAGAATAAATTCGTATTTTTTTTGATTAAGTCTTTGATTAAGTCAAAGATTTCTAATTTGGAAAGAAATCTTTGCAGCAAATTTCTCGAATTCATATATGGACAGTATTAATTCAAATGAGGACCGAGACAGCAAATACAGCAAGATATCTTCGAATCAATTAATTCGAATTCAAATATGGTCAGCATTTATTCGAAATTGAATCAAGAAAGGAATACTCCAAATCCAGAACAAATTCAGGAAAATAATCAACGACATGAAGAAATCAAATCTGACAGTGTTAATTAGGGTTTCAACCCTATAAATACACCCAAGAAATCATCATAGACACAGAACAATCGAGTTCGAAAATCACAAACCACAAACAAGCAAAAAAGATTACATACTGCAATAGTAAACTCGATTGTCAGAGAACGAGCTAGCAACAAGCATCAAATCATCAGAGAACGAGCGTGAGAAAGATCAACACAAGTCAAAGAATCAATCATCAGAACAAATCCCCAAATCTCACAGAAGAACCGAAGCCCTAAATTGAAAAAGAAAAGGATCGGCCATTTTTTTCTTTCTCACAAACAAAAGAAAATGGACCGGGTAAAATAAAGGGAAGTGACCGTATATCATATGTTTGTATTGGGTTAAGTTTTGTTTTATAAAGGCAAGACAATTCAAATAGTTTTAAATTTAGTGCTTGCTTTTATAATTTGGTTTATTCGTATGTTCTTTTCAAAACAAAACATGATAATTTATCACCTAGGGTTTAGGTGTTGACAGATTGTCTAGTTAGAGTTAGTCCAGTTAGCAGGGTTTGCAAGTTTGCAAAACTCTATAGGCGGTAGCAGGGTTTGCAAGTCTGTTAAAGAGTTTGTAAGCGAGAAACTGTTTAATTCTAATAGAAATCTGGGAATGCAGCAGTAGGCAGGGGTTGCCGAAGCTGGGTAAATTCTGTATGTGATTTATTTTTCAGCATATTTATTTCTGCAGTTTGCTTCTGTGTTTAATTCGCAGAAATTTGTTATAACCCTATTCACCCCCCCTCTAGGGTTAATCTAGATCCTACAAGTGGTATCAAAGCAAGGTATTTTACTTTAACTCTAGAGTCATGAATCCACCAAATAATGCTTTTTCTGAGGGGCAATCTATTGCTAGGCCACCCATGTTTAATGGGAATGATTATGCTTATTGGAAAGTTAGAATGAGTATTTATCTTAGTTCTGTCGATTATGATGTTTGGGATATTATTGAAACTGGCTATAAATCCCCCACTATAGTAGTTGGTGATACTGAGATTCCTAAACCTAAGGATAGGTGGGATGCTAACGATAAGAAATTAAAAACTACAAATGCCAAAGCAATGAACGCTTTGATCTGTGCTCTTGATAAAAATGAATTTAATAGAATTTCTCATTGTACAACAGCACAGGAGATTTGGCACACTCTGGAGGTGACACACGAAGGAACTTCTCAAGTCAAGGAGTCACGACTAGCTCTATTTAGCAATGAATACGAAAACTTTGTGATGGAAAAGGGCGAGAGCATAAAAGATATGTTTGGACGATTTTCAACTTTGGTGTACAATGCTAGAGCGCTTGGGAAGGTCTTCACTAAAGTAGAGCTTGTACGGAAGATACTGCGAGTCTTACCAATGAACTTTGAGGCAAAAGTCACTGCGATACAAGAATCAAAAGATCTGAGTAAACTAAGCATGGAGGAGTTGATCGGAAACTTGATGACATATGAGCTTGAGCTAAAGGCAAAGGAGGAACGTAACAACTCCGAATCAAAAAAGAAGACGATTGCCTTAAAAAGCAAAGAAGAAAGCGGTGAAGAAGAAGGAGATCCAATTGAAGAGCTTGCGATGGCTGTCAATAATCTTAGAAAATGGTCAAAATTCAGGCCACGCAAGAAGAAAACAAGTGGTAATAAGTCAAAAGATTCTGATGATTCCGATAATGAATTAACATGCTTTAACTGCAAAAAGCCTGGCCACTTCAAACAAAAATGTCCACTTCTCAAGAACAACAAAGGAAAGAAAAAGAAGAAGAAGGCCTTTGCAGCAACTTGGGATGATGAAGAAGGAGAAGAAGTTTCAGATAATAGCTCAGAAGAGGCTAACTTGTGCCTTATGGCAAAATCAGATTCAGAAACAAGTTCAGAGGAATCCAGTGAGGTACATAACTATTCTTATAAAGAACTTGTTTTGATGTGTTATGATTTTACTAATACAATTGATACTCTTGAAACTAAAATTGAAAAATTGAAGTCTGACAGGAGAGAACTCGTTCATGAGAATACTAGGTTAGAAACTGAACTTGAAAATATTCAAAACCTAGACTGTAAAAAATGTAAAATTTTAGATTCAGAAATATCAAGACTTAAGAATAGCTTCGATAATCTTGAAAAAGAAAACTCGAGTCTTAAGGAAATCATTGACACTAGAAAAAGGGATTTTATAAATAGATGCACCACACTTGTGACTGAAAACCCAACACTAAAAACCAAAGTCCAAAATCTTGAGAAATCTCTGAATAACTTTTCAAGAGGAGAAAAATCGTTTAACATGTTATTGGGAAATCAACTCTTTGCTAACAACAGAAAAGGACTAGGTTTTGGGAAAACACAGGCTGATGATCATGCAAAAGGTAAGAGTGTCTTTGTTAGAAGTGAAATTGGACATCGTGCTGAAAATTGTAGTCATAGGAACAAGAACACAAAATTTATACAAGTTTGGGTTCCTAAGAATTCTACAAACAAATTTCATGTCTATAGGAACAAAAATAAAAGGACGAAACAAGTTTGGGTTCCAAAGGGATTGTTTGTTCACAATGCTTCAGTTACTAATATCATTGGACCTAAGAGTTTCTCTAGGTCATCCTCCTCTCTCTTTATGTAGGTCTGTTGGCGGGCTAAGGAGCAACAAGGATGGTTTCTAGATTCAGGTTGTTCTAGACATATGACAGGTGATAAATCTAAGTTCCTTAGCCTAGAGAAGTTTAGAGGTGGAAATGTGATCATGGGAGATAATAGCAAGTGTAAGATTATTAGGAAAGGTGAAGTAAGTAATGATACTTTTTCCTTGACTAATGTTTTATACGTTGATAATTTGCATCACAATCTCATTTCTATTAGCCAACTATGTGACAAAGGTATGAATGTGGTTTTTGATAGTGATACTTGCAAAATCATTGATAAAACTTCTAATAACATTGTTTTTATGGGCAAAAGAAAAGGAAATGTTTACTCACTTTCGTTTGACAATCTAAATCTTTCCAGATGTTTGGTAGCCACTGACGAAGAGGCATCTTTATGGCATAGGAGACTTGGACATGCTAGCATGAGTCTCTTAAGAAATCTTGAAACGAAAGAATTAGTCAGAGGGTTACCACATCAGAAATTTAAAGATAGCAAAGTGTGTAAAGCATGTTCCTTGGGCAAGCTTAGTCGATCATCATTTCGCCCTAAAAACATTGTTAGCACATCAAGGGTCCTCGAATTAATTCACATGGACTTATTTGGACCAAATGAAATTGCAAGCTTGAATGGAAAACGTTATTGTTATGTATTGGTTGACGATTATTCTAGATTTACATGGGTTTATTTCTTAGCCAAAAAGTCTGAATCTTTTGATTATTTTTCAAAATTTGCTAAACTTGTTCAAAATGAAAAAGGAGTTTCAATTAAAACTTTGAGAAGTGATCATGGAGGCGAATTTGAAAATTTAGAATTTGAAAACTTTTGTGAAGAAAATGGTTTAAAACATGAATTTTCTGCCCCACGAACACCTCAACAAAATGGGGTGGTTGAAAGGAAAAATCGTACATTACAAGAATTGGCTAGATCCATGTTGAGTGAGTATAAACTACCTCTAACTTTTTGGGCAGAGGCGGTGAATACTTCGTGCTACGTAATGAATAGAGTAATGATTAGACCAATACTTGGCAAAACTGCTTATGAAGTGTGGCATGAAAGGAAACCTAACATCTCTTATTTTCGTGTTTTTGGATGTCCTTGTTTCATTCTTAACACAGGTGATCAACTTGGAAAATTTGAATCAAAGGCCGATGAGGGAATTTTCATGGGCTATTCAACAAGGAGCAAGGCTTACAGGATATACAACAAACGAACAAAGACAATTGTTGAATCAGTCAATGGGAAATTTGATGAATCTGATCTGGAAAGGACGACTGAAAAAACGGGTGATGATGGGGTAGATCATGAAGGCATTAAAGAAGGGACATCTACTGAGAAAGATGGAAGTAGGACTGTTGATGCTGATAGATTGAAGTTCAAATCCAATCATCCTCCTGAATTGGTTATAGGAGATCCTACGGAAGGAATACGCACTCGCTCTGCATTTGATAAAAATTTGTGTGCGTTTTGTTGTCATAGTGGTTTTATTTCTGAAATAGAACCTGATTCTGTTGAAATGGCTCTTAATGATGAAAGTTGGGTTTTAGCAATGCAAGATGAACTTAATCAATTTGAGAGAAATAAAGTTTGGAAATTAGTTCCTAGGCCTAATGACTATCCAATTGTAGGAACTAAATGGGTGTTCAAAAACAAACTTGATGAATCAGGAAATGTAATTAGAAACAAAGCTAGGTTGGTCGCAAAAGGATATAACCAAATAGAAGGCATAGATTTTGATGAGACATTTGCACCAGTTGCTAGGTTAGAAGCCATTAGGATTTTGCTCAGCTTTGCTTGTTATAAAGGTTTCAAACTAAAACAAATGGATGTAAAAAGTGCATTTCTAAATGGTGATCTGAAAGAAGAAGTTTTTGTTGAACAACCCCCCGGTTTTGAAAAACACGATTTTCCAAATCATGTGTATAAACTTGAAAAAGCATTATATGGTCTTAAGCAAGCCCCTAGAGCTTGGTATGACTGCCTTTGTACATATCTTCTGGAAAATGGCTTTGAAAAGGGGAGTGCTGACACGACACTGTTTCTATTACATAAAGGAAGTGATTTTTTCATTGTTCAGATTTATGTGGATGATATCATTTATGGTGCAACTAATGAACTCTTGTGCGAGAAATTTGAACAAGTCATGCAGGCTAAATTCGAGATGAGCTTGGTTGGAGAATTGAAATATTTTCTTGGATTTCAAATCAAGCAAAGCAGTAATGGCATTTTCATTTCGCAATCCAAGTATGTGTTGGAACTGTTGAAGAAATTTGGAGTTGAGAACTCCAAACCATTGAGAACTCCTATGAGCCCATCAACAAAGTTGGACAAAGACGAGAAAGGAAGTGCTGTTGATCAGAAAAAATATCGAGGGATAATTGGTTCACTTCTCTATCTTACTGCTTCTAGACCTGATATTATGTTTTCTGTGTGTTTGTGTGCACGTTTTCAATCTAATCCTAAAGAATCTCATTTGAAAGCCACTAAACGAATTTTAAGATATCTTTCACACACACACAAATTTGGATTATGGTACTCTTCTTGTGAAAACTTTGATTTAGTTGGTTATTCTGATGCTGATTATGCTGGTTCATTGGTTGACAGGAAAAGCACCAGTGGGACATGTTTCATGCTAGGACATTCATTAGTTTCATGGTCAAGTCGAAAACAGAATTGTGTTGCATTATCCACCACTGAAGCAGAATATATTGCTTTAGGAAGTTGCTGTGCTCAAATTTTATGGATGATGCAAACTCTTTCTGATTTTGGCTTAGTTTATAAACAAGTTCCATTAAAATGTGACAGTAAAAGTGCAATAGACTTATCAAATAATCCTGTTCATCATTCACGCACAAAACACATTGATGTGAGACACCACTTTCTTAGAGATCACATTTCTAAGGAAGACATTTGCATTGAATATATTTCAACTGAGGCTCAACTTGCTGATATTTTCACAAAACCCCTCCCCGAAGACAGATTTTCTAGATTACGTTTGGATTTGGGGATTATAGAAATTGACTAACCATTTTTTTTTCATTTTTAGGTTGAAATATTCTTGGATATATACTTTCAACTTCAATTTCTAGGATTCAAACAAGTTTTGGATATTTTTCCGAAGATTGATTCGAATATGGTATTCAGTACTGGATATTACATAATATAATTAACTTGGTAACTTATTCCACGATCATTTCTATTTCTACCATCTTTCTATCATTCATAATGGTTTGATAAAATAAGAAGAATGAATTATTTCAAATTAAAAAAAAAATTAATTAAATAAATAAATAAATAATAATAACTCTCATGCATCCATTCTCATTTAAAAGTCCTTATGGTTATGCATGGATGGAGCATGTGAGTGAATTATTTTTATCATTACTCCATTCTCATTTAAAAGTCCTTATGGTTATGCATGGATGGAGTAAGGTAACTAAGTATTCTGGTCTCACTTAATAGTCTGGATGCTTAGACTTATAAGTAACTGCTAATCCCATTTAAAAGTCCTTATGGTTATGCGTGGTTAGTAAGTGCTTATTTTTTTTTGTGCTTAAATTTCAAATTAATGTTAAAATATCTCTCTTCTTATTAAAACTAATCATCGATCCATCCTCTACAATATGGAAGTTTTTATCTCGTTATGATATATTATTTTTTGTTCCTACTATTCCATTTTTTTTGTCAGTCTTTTGATAATGACAAAAGGGGGAGAAGAACAAGATTTTGATGAGAAAGTAAATATTTTTTTAACCTATTTCAGAAGAACAAGATTTTGATGAGAAAGTAAATATTTTTTTGACCTATTTCAACAATTTTGGTTAAATATTGTTAATTAATTTTTCTTTAGTTCTTTTATTCTTTTGAAATTTTTGTTATCTTCTAAACAGGGAGTGGTCTTGGTTGTAGGGGGAGCATTCAAATAGGGGGAGCTAAAAATTTCGTGTTCAAACACATGTATTAGCATTTCAAAATCCTTAATATATATGTTTGTCATCATCAAAAGGGGGAGATTGTTTGATGTGATTTTTTGTTTGATGATAACAAACATATATATATCAATATATATATGTGTTTGCAGTTTGGACTATATTTATATTGAATAATTATACTATTGCACAGAATCTATATAATTCAACTAGTATTTTTTATTCAATATAATATTTTATTACAACACTTAAACAATACAAAGTTTTCAGCTCTCTCTCTATATATACATACATCAGTTCATACATTTTACTTTTCTCACTACAACACTCAACACTCAGTTTTTCACTCTGTCTGCACATCTGCATCTATCTGCATTGTCCAGCTCCACTTCTCGTCCTGTCTCCTGTGTACCTGTATAATTAGCAACTACAACAGTAATCTGAAAACAAACAAATTTAAATTTGCAAAAATAAAATTTGTTTGTGTCTCAGATACATGGGTTATTGTCATCATCTTTGATTGTGCAATATCTATGCATATCAGTATTTTTTTATCAGGGACAGGCAATTATAAGTGGCTGCAGTACACACGTGTACATTCGTATACGTGTGCACTACCATGCCAACTCGTGTGCACAAACTACAACAAAACACAAATTCATTCAAAGCAACATAACAGAGAAGAACAAAGACCAAGTGCAGACCAGAGGAACCAGTGAAAATAGTGGACATCAAGTATACAAATTCAATTACAAGAACATCACAAGTTGCCAACATACACTTCAGGTCAACATTAATGAATGTATTTGACTACACTGACACAAAGCACAAAAGTGCAACAGCAAATGCAATGACCATGTACAGGTGCAAGTGAATCAGAATGAAGCATGCAACAGAGACCAAGAACAAGCACAACATGTATCAGTGGATCTGCATACATGAATACCAGATGTTCAAGTGAAGTTCAGGTAAAGGTTATGGAGACCAGAGCATAGAAATGTGCAGACCCAACTAACAAACTCAAAAATCAATTTACAATGGTCAGACCAACCAGCAAAGGTGCAATCCAAATATGCAGTGCATACAAGTAACCCAAGTAATACAAGAACAGTGCATAGAACAATGTGCACAGATACAAGTTCAAGTGCTCAGTGCACACCAGGTTACAACATGGCGAAGACTACAATGCAATGCAAACAGAAGTGCACTAGAACAATGCACATGCAAAGATACAAAGACCAGCTGCAAAATGAATACATATGCAACAGCAAGTCTGAAATGCAACAGTGAAGAATATGGAGTTACAGGAAGGGAATCATCAAGTCAGGCATGAAGAAAACACAGTGAAGAGACCAAGTGCATGACTAAACTAACAAATGCAAACTCAGTAAACATATATGCACATGAACAACATGACATGAACAATGCAAAACAACGACACAGTGGCAACATGCTCGAAGACTACACAAATGACCAAGTACAGGTGAAGTAAATCATGTCAAAGAAAATGCATGAAAGCTACAAACTGCAACATGCTTGAAGATGGTTACCAACACAAGACTGCAACCAAAAGGTCAGAGATACACAAGTTTACATGTGTGCCAATACCAAATGCATGTAACCAAGACAGTACAACATTACAAGAGAACAAAGACCAAATGAAGTCAGCAGTGATAATGGTCGAGAATTATACAAATGTTTGAAGACTACAGATGAAGCCAGAGACAGTGTAAGTACAGGTGAACAACGACTTCAAATTCAAGTACAGACCAAATGAAGTTCTGATTCAATCCCATAGCAAAATCAAGTCACAATGAAAGTACAAACCCAAAAATATATGCATACACACATACAAATGTATATATGCACATATAAGTAAACTGGTGAATGTGTAGTAGGAACACAAGACAGTGGCAAGTACAAGGCAGTGCAGAAATCAAGCCGAAAGAATAAATTCGTATTTTTTTTGATTAAGTCTTTGATTAAGTCAAAGATTTCTAATTTGGAAAGAAATCTTTGCAGCAAATTTCTCGAATTCATATATGGACAGTATTAATTCAAATGAGGACCGAGACAGCAAATACAACAAGATATCTTCGAATCAATTAATTCGAATTCAAATATGGTCAGCATTTATTCGAAATTGAATCAAGAAAGGAATACTCCAAATCCAGAACAAATTCAGGAAAATAATCAACGACATGAAGAAATCAAATCTGACAGTGTTAATTAGGGTTCCAACCCTATAAATACACCCAAGAAATCATCATAGACACAGAACAATCGAGTTCGAAAATCACAAAACCACAAACAAGCAAAAAAGATTACATACCGCAACAGTAAACTCGATTGTCAGAGAACGAGCTAGCAACAAGCATCAAATCATCAGAGAACGAGCGTGAGAAAGATCAACACAAGTCAAAGAATCAATCATCAGAACAAAGCCCCAAATCTCACAGAAGAACCGAAGCCCTAAATTGAAAAAGAAAAGGATCGGCCATTTTTTTTTTCTCACAAACAAAAGAAAATGGACCGGGTAAAATAAAGGGAAGTGACCGTATATCATATGTTTGTATTGGGTTAAGTTTTGTTTTATAAAGGCAAGACAATTCAAATAGTTTTAAATTTAGTGCTTGCTTTTATAATTTGGTTTATTCGTATGTTCTTTTCAAAACAAAACATGATAATTTATCACCTAGGGTTTAGGTGTTGACAGATTGTCTAGTTAGAGTTAGTCCAGTTAGCAGGGTTTGCAAGTTTGCAAAACTCTATAGGCGGTAGCAGGGTTTGCAAGTCTGTTAAAGAGTTTGTAAGCGAGAAACTGTTTAATTCTAATAGAAATCTGGGAATGCAGCAGTAGGCAGGGGTTGCCGAAGCTGGGTAAATTCTGTGTGTGATTTATTTTTCAGCATATTTATTTCTACAGTTTGCTTCTGTGTTTAATTCGCAGAAATTTGTTATAACCCTATTCACCCCCCCCCCCTCTAGGGTTAATCTAGATCCTACAGGATTGTCCCAAAGCTGAAGAAAATCATTCCATACACCCTCGCCCATCCAGTTTGGCTTTTTCCCTGAATTTTTGGCCTTGGACAGTGTATGCCTGTAATTTTTTCTCATTCGTTTGTTCCAGTGATTTAAAAAAATGGCCAAGTCATCAGGGTCGACGCGGACTGCAGCCTGTAAATTTTAAGTTATAAAGATTATATTAATTTACAACTGAAATTCAAACTACTACTTACAAGTAAATCCGCTTGTATGGCGTTCTTGACATGAGGGGGGATGTTGTCCCAGCGAGGCCAACAACCATGCATCCGGCTCTGAAAAGCCTTCCTCGAAACCTGTAAAATATAATCTGATGGCTCCACCTCAAAGCCACTGCAAAAGTTATGATATACATGTTTAGTGGATTTTAAAACTTATACTATAAATAAAATTGATACTTACCCAGCACTTCAAGGAACAACTTCTGCAATCGGACGTAAGTCCGGTGCAGTGCCACTACCACCTGCACCGGGAGATGGGGATGGCGTGCCACCACCACCTCCACTCCGTCTCCTGCCAGACATATCTGCTATAGAAAAACAATATCATCACAGAACAATTATACAAATTCACTACTACATATCATTTTTCAATCACTTTCACAGAAACAATTATAAAAATTTACTAGTACAAAACATGGATAAAAATTATATAAATAATCATCACAGAACCATAATAGAAATTCACTACTACATAGCATGTTTCAATATTCACTTTCACAGAACAATTATAAAAATTTACTAGTACAAAACATGGATAAAAATTAACTAAATGATCATCACAGAACAATTACAGAAATTTACTATTACATCGAATGTTTCAATCACTATCACATAACAATTATATCAATAACGATCAGTCTTCATCGTTTTCTGATTCAGATTCAGTCTCGTATTCTATCTCATTTTCTTCGGTACTTTCAAATGCATCAAATAGGAAGTTCGATTCATCATTCAAAGGCCCTACATCAATATCATCAGTTATTATTATTTCTGTATTTGATTCAAGATCGGCTTGATATGCTGCTTCATCTGGAATATTATTTCCATCAATCGTAAACCTTGGTTTCGTTTCGGTGGTCAGTCATTCTACTTCCCATTACAAACACAATAATGTAATTACATTTTATAAATCATTTCAGATTAAACGGTTCAACAAAATTTCAGCAGCACTTCCCTTATGTTCCCTGTATCGTACACAAATGCGTGTACACAGGGAACGTAAAGGAAGTGCCGTCGAAATTTTGTAACCGTTTAAAATGAATTGATTTATAATATGTAATTACTTTATTGTGTTTGTAACTTGTCCAATACCGGGTCAAATCCGACAAATATTGTATCAGATGAATATAAATGTCCGTTCCGTTACAAAACGAACATCCATATAACGATCATATACAACACTTGCCAGACGGGGCCAAAGACAATCTAAGGGATAAAGAAATTTCTTTAAATTTTATCAAATATTATTGTTCTTTTCAAAATTTGACAATGTTTCAACTATTTATATTTTATTTCAAAAATTTGTGTATTTAAATTTTAGTTCAACATTCAATTAACAATTTTACTTCAATATTAATTTCTTTATTTTTTTTAACGACGTAGATTTTATGTGACTATTTGTTGTTGTTATATTCATTTCTTAATTTCTTTACAAAATCGATTTTAGTACAATATCTGTTGTTTTTAAAGTCGTTTCCTAATTTTTTTCAAATAAATCATATATTTGCAGAATTTTTAATGTTCCCGTATTCATTTTTTAATTTTTGTACAAACTTTATTTTTTACAATATATACAACCTTTTGCATTTTGTTCATCGCTAGCCGTCGCGATTCATCGCTAAAATTATCAAAATGGCAATCGCTAATCGTCGCTAGCCGTCACTCAATCAACAGGGTAAATAAAACAATTATCAATGAATATAATTAGAAAACAATAAATTCTAATTATCTAATAGATAATTAGAAAACAATAAAAAACTAATTATTAAATAAAAATTTGTCAATTTAAATTTACTTAACAACTTAAATTTGTAATTTATCAGTTTCATAAACTATGAAATACTTTCATGTAAATTTATCAATAACCAAGTTAATCATTAATATACACTATTTTTTCACCTAAAACAACTAACCATGTTAATCGCCAACACTAATTATCTACATCAACCATTTATTCAACTTCATCATGATGAAATAATTAATATGTACTTAATTCAAGTTCATGATAATAAACTAATTAATCTGCCAAATCAACATACAACACTACTAATACCTAATTTAACAACACTACTAATACTCAAATTAACAACAAATCTAAATTGTACAACAAATCATAATTGAATTAGGTTTAAACTATACCTAAAAACATCAAATTTACATTCAAACAAGAGATTAGGAGCATACCGACACAAATTTGGATGATTTGTAGGCTTTGAAGGGTTGGGCGCCAGCTGGGGTGACGGGGGGCGATGGAGTTGGGGAAGGAGGGAAAATTTGGAGAAGGAAGAGAATGAAATCTGTGCTCTCGGCCAGGACCTGTATATTCCGATTTGCGACGGCTAGCGACGGCCGCTTTTTTTAGCCGTCGCTAGCCGTCGCCCCCCTTCGTCGCTAATCGAAGCCTTTCTTGTAGTGTATATACATGTTTAAAAGGCTGCATGTTGTTTTGCAAAGAAGACACAAACCTTAGAAATTGTAAAGTTTGTAACCAGGAGAGATACAAACCAAGAAAAAAGAAGGGGAAGGAAGTTCCGTACAAGCGTATGCATTCTTACCCATAACTCCAAGGCTTCAAAGATTGTATGCATCTTCTGTAAATGCATTTAATATGAGATGGCATAGCGTGAGAAAGGAGGAAGATGGTACGTTGACACATCCGGCCGCTGGAGAAGCATGGAAGCATTGCGATAAAACATATCCAAATTTTACAGCGGAGAGTCGAAATGTTAGATTAGGATTATGTACGGACGGTTTTTCTCCATTTTCTCAGTTTGGTTCTAAATATTCATCCTGGCTCATTATCGTCACACCATATAATTTACCTCCATGGATGTGTATGAAAACGCAATATATGTTTCTTACTGTTGTCGTTCCTGGCCCCGACGATCCGACATAAGGAATCGATGTATAATTACAACCGTTGATCGAGGAGTTAAAAATACTGTGGAACGAAGGAGTAGAAACGTATGATGTGTCCAAGAAGAAAAAATTTCGTATGTTTGCTTCTTTGTTGTGGACTATAAGTGATTTTTTTGCCTATGCAATGCTTTCGGGATGGAGTACTGCAGGTCGTCTAGCATGTCCATATTGCATGGATGAAACACGAGCGTTTTCTTTACCTCATGGTAAGAAAATTTCATGGTTTGATTGTCATCGATATTTTTTCCATGTAAATCATCCCTTCAGAGGAGACAAGAAAAACTTTTTAGCTAATAGAGTAGAAACCAGACAACCACCTACGATATGGTCAAGCGAAGACATATATGAACTTGTTAAGGACCATCTAAAGATATATGAAACTGACGAGCAAACAGAAATTAAAGGCAAATCAATTGTTCATAACTGGTGCAAACAAACTATTTTTTGGGGAGTTGCCGTATTGGAAATATCTTCTGCTTTGCCATAACATAGATGTAATGCACAATGAGAAAAATGTATTTGATAATGTTTTTAACACAATTTTAAATGTGAAAGGGAAGACGAAGGATGATTTGAAATCAAGACGTGATATAGAAGAATTATGCAAACATCCCGAGCATCATATGAAACCAAATGACAGTAAAAAACCCAAAGCATGTTACGAATTAGATAATAATCAAGTTAAAGCTGTGTTAAAATGGGTGGAAGGGTTAAAATCTCCTGATGGGATATCATCAAATCTTCGTAGATGTGTTGACTTTAAAAATGGTAGATTGAGCGGAATGAAAAGTCATGACTGTCACATAATGATGGAAAATTTATTTCCCGTAATGTTCAAAGAACTACTGCCGTTAAAAGTTTGGAAGGTAGTGACGGAGCTTAGTATGTTTTACAAAGAGCTTTGTTCGACTACTTTAAAAGTGCAACGTTTACGTAAACTTGAAGTGGACATTCCTATATTGCTTTGCAAATTAGAGAAAATATTTCCACCAGATTTTTTTAATGTAATGGAACATTTACCTGTTCATCTCCCATCTGAAGCCCGACTTCGAGGTCCTGTCCAATATGGATGGATGTATCCATTTGAGAGGTATGTAATATGTTATAACGTAATTTAATTGCATTTGAAAGATGAAGTTAATATAAATTAATTTTTCATAGATATTTGAATTATCTGAAGAAAAAAGTGAGGCAAAAAGCATGAGTTGAAGGTTCGATATGTAAATCTTACATCGAAGAAGAAGCTTCATTCTTTTTCTCTCACTATTTCAGTGACCATGTGAATATTTCATTTCAAAGTGTTCCTCGTAATGACGAAGGCGACGAACAAGAGTCCTCTCAAGTAATGTTATCCATTTTTAGACAACATGGTCGGCCTTCTGAAATATGTGTACAAATATGGCTAGACGATAGAGATCTTCATGTAGCACACACTTATATTCTTCTAAATTGTGCCAAGGTTGCACCGTTTGTTAGGTAATCTGAAATAATAATTCGTATTTTATTCTTTTCTATAATGCATGCACGTGTATAACCTAATGTAATAATTTGTTTACATAAATAGTGTACATGAACGTGAACATCCTAACGGAGATCTCAGTAAATAATTTTTCGGTTGGTTTTCAAATTACGTTTACGAGCCGAGAAATTATGTTGTTGACGAAGGGTTGAAACTTCTTGCGATGGGACCAAAAAGAGTGGTCAAGACATATCCAATATATTTCGTCAATGGACATAAATTTAACACCAAAGAATACGGTGCAGAAAAATTAACAAATAATACTGGTGTATTTGTTAAAGGTAGTGACGATCCAGAAAATCACTTAAATGACTTTTATGGCGTTCTAACACAAATTTTGCAACTGACATATTTCTCACGATCCGCGGAGGAGGTGTTTCTATTTAGATGCAATTGGCTTAGAAATGTTCCAGGTTCTGTAATTAATGTGCACACGGATTATAATCTTATTGAAATAAAGCATACATCGCACTATCACAAGTATGATCCTTTTGTACTAGCCAAACAAGCATTGCAAGTTTATTACGCTCCTTATTCGTCTCTAAAAAGAGATAAAGCAGATCGGTCTGCAGTTTTTAAAACAAAGGCCAGATTCACATTCGATGAGAAGAATATTCCGGACGAACAAGCTTATTATGCAGATCTTGAGAAAAATAATGAAATAATAATTACAGACGATCGTACAGATTTTGGTCCTTTGATCGATGAATCAAATGTTTTGGTAGAAGCGTTTGACAGTGCAGAGGAAAATATCGTCGAAAACGAGACCGAATCTAAATCAGAAGACGATGATGACTGATATAAATCTGAATCTGTTTTTTTTTTTGCAATTGATGTAACTATGTTGAATTCTTAATGTATTATGAAATTGATGTAACTATGAAACCAAATCCGTTTACCATTGTTTACATGTTTTATGTCATTTCCATTTGTCATTTATTTAGCAATTTTTATTATAAATGCAATGAAATCTGCTTATCGTCGGAAGAGTACACCCATTATGAATCAGGTATAACACACTTCCGTTTCTATTTCCATTTCAGTCATTAATTAAGCAATTTATACCGTTGATGTCATTTTCATATGTCACAGGTTTATCATTATGTCATATAGAGGCAGGAGCTCTTCCCGATCGACAAGAGGTGATGGCAGTTGCCAATCGCAAGAGCCACAGCGTCCAATAGTTTCGTTAGTCCCTAGAGCAGAGGGGTAAGAATTAAGTCTTATTCAGCATCTTATTTTTTTATGATATACGCACGTACTTATCTATATCGTATTTAAAAACAGGGGGTTCGACCTACTTCCCTCGAAGGTTGTGCTGGATGTCTCTAGAGCTTCTTACCGCAGTAGAATGAGTGCTTGCTGGCCGAAGTGGAATAGCATCCCTCCTCACACCATAGAGTGTATATGGCAGGATGTTCTAGTATGTATATTTTTCTGTTTTCCATTTTTAATTCGTTTTTGTCGTTTTTCTACTGTTTATCATTTAAAGATCTTTTTTTTTTACTTTTTATCGTGAAACACAGGCTGAGATAGACATCCAGACAAACGATATGATGCTGGCACGAGGATACTGGATGAAGAAGATGCGCAAGAACTACAGGGACACGATATCTGAGATTAAAAAATCTGGCAAGAAACTACGCTGGATGGAAGAGAGCGTGTGGCAAGCTTGGTTGAGATACTGGGGATGGAGAGGCGAAGGCAAGTATACAAATTTTTTTGAATTATTGATTTGACGTGATCGAAAAATAATGTATTAAATTTTGAATGTACAGGCAGAGTCGGATAGAAACTCTGCATATAGAAATAAGAATCCCGTCACTCATCGCGGAGGATCGAAGTCGTTTCAGCAGCATCGGCAGGAGTTGGTCAATTAATTGAATAAATGTAAATAGTTTATGCTATATGATTTTAAATGTATAATAATTGTATGTAACAATCAACTTCAGGAAGCCAAGGCACATGGTCCTGTCAGCTATATGGACGTGTTCACCCGTACGCATGTTGTCGAGCATGACGAGACTGTTTCGTATACATGGCAGGACGATAAATCCAGCAAAAGTCTTGTAAGCATATTTCATTTTATTCAGTATCAGTAATTGTTTTTCTTGTTAAACTATTATGAAATAAGATATGATATTATTAATTTGTTAACGCAGGAGAAGTTTACGGAGTAGCGGCATAAACTCCTTGCTGATACGGGTCGAGATCAGCTAACGACCCCTGAGGAGGACATTATTTTTGAGTTCGTTATGGATCCAGCAGAGCATGTTTGACGATACGGATTTGGCAATCTAGCGGTAAATAATTTAGTTTTTCTTAAAATACTTCAAATATGATATTTTGACCTTTTCAAAATAATAAACTTGGATTTTATTCATTTGTCAATTATTGCAGGCTAGTAGTCAGAGTAGGGGATGACGGAGTAGAGCTCAGAGCGATCTAGCAGATATAGAAGAATTGCGGACTAGAGTGTCCTAGCTGGAGGAGCAGAACCGCCAACATACCATGCAGACTGCATAGTTGTTAGAGTACATGCAGCAGTTTGGTGGCCGCTTCCCTTCCTCGGCTGGCTCTGGATCTGGATCTGGAGGAGATTGATTCATTGCTTGCTTGTTCGTTCGTTCGTTCAGGTATGTATTGTTTTAGTTTAGAATGATTTGATAGACGGCGTAAGTAATTGTTGATTTATGTATAATTATGTTTGATACACTTGGTTCCGTGGTTGTATGAGGATGTGGATGAGGATGTTGATGAATTTGTGTATTAATAACATGCTAGAACACTTATTGTCAGGATTATTGTTAATGTTGGAACGGTTATGTATATTATGTAGTCTATATTGATGTAATTTTATCTATTTGTGTGTTTATTGAATATTATGTAGTTTAGGTTCTAATATTTGGTTGGAATATTGTATATTGGATTGTGCAGTATTGATATAATAGTGTTTGGAAGACAAATGTAGTTGGAAGGCTATATTTGCAGCGAATTTAAAAAAAAAAGCAGATTTCCGACGGCTTCCGACGGTTACCGACGGCTTACAGGTCAAAATTTCTGACGGCTTCCGACGGCTTCCGGCGGCCTATAGCACATTATTTCCAACGGCTTCCGACATTTGTCGGGATCCATCGGAAACCGTCGGAAGCCGTCGGTTTCCGTCGGAATCTTTTACGGCAGCCCCCGTCAGAAGCCGTCGGAAATACCGCTCCCCGACGCAATATATTCCGACGGCTTTTTCCGACGGCCGCCAACGGTTTTCGGCCGTCGGAAATCTTTTTTCCCCTTGTAGTGTGGGATGCTTGGCCGTATAAATTGGCAGCGGGAGTTCATGCATGTAAGGATGTTCGTGGTAGGTGGGAGATGATGGAAGCAAATGATGGAAAAGGGGAATAGCGTGGCACTGTTTTTTACAAATGAATATGCAACTTGGTCCAAACTAATGTGTACGATTACACATGCATGGAAGGGAAGAATGTTGCGGTGGGAGGCTGTTTCATTGATTCGGTCCTCTCTTTGCAAGCACGTGGGCTTATGCTGTATGGGCCTTGCTAGCTTAAGGCTTTGGTGAGAAACTCTTGGAAATTTAATTGATTTTTATATTAAATGATTTTATATTAAATGATTTTTTGAATCATAAAATTTATTATCTTGCTCATAATTAACCCGATTGATACGTGGATCTTTGCTTTGCATCGTATTGACAAGTGTAATGTCGTAATATAAGTCAATAACTTTGGCAAAGTATAAATTTATGATATATTCAACGGTCTGAATTTTAAATTACGTTGTATTAATTAGTAACGTTATTTAAAATTTACACACCTTAATTATTGATGTTTATTTGACCAAATAAAACACTATTGAGTTAAATTGAATTGAATGTGGATAATTAGACATTTCACTACAAGAGAAACCGGCCACTCCAACGGCTCCAAGCCGTTGGCGGCCGTTGGAATAGCGTTCACGCTTTCCAATGGCTTCCAACGGAAGCCATGGGGCTATTCCAATGGCTTTTCCAACGGCTTCAAACAACACTTAGCCGATGGAGGCCGTTGGAATAAAATGACCAAAAAGCCGTTGGTAGCCGTTGCTAATCTGCGTGAATTTTTTTTATAACAGCAAACCATTCACCTTCCCGCCACACATAATCAATATATATCCATTTCCATTCCATTTCCACTCAATTTCATATATACATATACATATATATATATTACATATCCAACACATTATACCACAAACAATATAAATAACCAAATATCAACATCAAACATTACATTTTCAAACCAAACTCCAAGTCAATGTGTACATAAACAACAAAACCCTCACCAAAGCCAACACCAACACCAACTCTATATTCAAGTCAATATATACAATGCAAACACTTAAACCTCACCACCTCAAAGTCAATATATACACAATAACCATCAAACACAATCCTCACCACCTCAAAGTCAGTATATACAATAACCAACCAGAAAGACAATAATCATCATACCTCTCAAGCATCATCATCACCTCCGGAAGCACGAGACGACGAAGGGAAGGAACCATACCTCTGCGCGTATTCCGCTAAACGTTGATTCAGCTGCTCCATTTGTATAGCGCGAAGACGGTCCTGCTCTTGCAGCTGCTCAACCATGACTCTAAGCTCTTTTATTTCAGATTTGTCACACGCCTTTTGAGCTGTCCGAACATACAAATAGAATGTGAGATGTTCTCATTTGTATTATAATCATTTTCTTAAGCAATGCATATTTTAAAATATAAAAACGTAAATGACGTGATCTTAAGCAACGCATATACCACAAGGAAATGCATATTTTATTAAATGATAATGGTGCAGGATGATAATGGTGCATTTTTTTCAGTTCATGTTTTTGGTTCCTAATGTAAAATAGCGAACCCTTTTCTTGGAATATATACCACAAGGAAATGATTCTTTTAATGCAATATGTAGGTGTTAAAAGTATTCTTATATTTTTTTTTGGTTCATCCATTTTCATCACACATCTTTGTATATTTTTTCCTATTTTACTTATCTAATATTTATAAATCACGTATATGTTAGATTTAACTCAGGTAGAAATTATCCTATGTATAGTGTATCTATAGGTTAATTTTTAAATATAATATTGCAATGTTTATAAGATTACCGCTTGGTTTCCATAGCCATAGCGCCTATTCCACTGCGTCGGATCCATAACAACGTCAAAAATATTATCTTGCTCCTCTACCGTCAACTCATCGCAGTCCGATTCTGCAAGCAGCTCTGCCCGTGCCTCCTGAAACTTTGCCTAAAATAAAAATCAATTACAGGTTAAAATTAGTAGAATAGGATTTAAACTTATCGATATTAATAAAATAAGATTTAAAATATGCATACATATGCAGCCGTTGCCTTATCATCATCATCCCACTGATATGTAATATTGCCAGCATTGTCTGCTTGTCTTGATGCGTGGGTGCGGGTAAATACCTCCATCATAGACACGGAACGTCCAAGCGATCTTTCCTGCAATAAATAATTTATATATTTTAATTTTTCATAGCTAATTACTGAACTGATTAATATGCAAAATGTAATAACGGTTTAGATTCGTAATTAATAAATTTACCAAGTCCTCACGGTGATGTTGAAAAGACTTGGATCCGCCGCAATGCGTTACAGGATTCCTACTTCTATTGGCAGAGTTCCTTTCCGACTCCTCCTGCAATTTAAATTGAATATTATATTTACTAATTGCGAAATAATTAACTATATATTTAGTAGATTTACCTTGAACTCGTTGGTCTCCCACCAACTCATCCAAGAATCCCATACGGAAGTGCCCATCCAGTTCGGTTTCTTCCTCGATTTTTTAAGAGATGACATTACCTCCCTGTAATTTTTGGCGACCTTCGAATTCCAGTGGCGCTGAACCATGGGGACATCGGGCTCCGCCAAGTTCACTTGCCCCTGTACAAAGAAAAATATTACTAATTGTTCATTTATACTTATTCATATAGTAAAGTGGTATAAACTCACCAGAAAATCCTGCCATATGGCCTTCCTGACTTGGACAGGGAACTTACTCCACTTAGGCCGGCAATCTGTCATCCTGCTCATATATGATTGTTTGGAAATGCCAAGCACAACTCCTGAGGGCTCCAAATCAAATCGCCTGTGTTAAATATAAAACAAAGCTTTAGACAAGTATATATATGTATGAACAAATTTATATTGTTATCATTTTAATTTTGATACTTACGCTTCATCAGCCTTCTACTGCAAATATACAAGTGGTCAAGCCGTAGGCTCACCACTACTCTCGCCGGCCGAGCGAGAAGAGCTACGATGTTTGGAGCCTGACATAATACCTATTGAAAGTTTCATTTTTAATTATAGACATAGATAAAATGATAATGATATGTGGTGCATGTAGTAAAGTCATTTTTAATTGGCAATGCATGTAATGATGATGATATGTGATGCGTGTGCTTGAATAATTGTAAAAATTACCAGATATTACTCAGTCCTCGTCGTTTTCTGATTCAGACTCGGTCTCGTGTACTACGTTGTTTTCCTCTACACTCTCAAATGTTACGATTGATACATTTGTCTTATCATTTAATAGTCCAAATCAGTTTGATCGTCTGTAATTGTGATTTCAACATTTTCCTCGATATCTGCTTGATCGACTTATTCTTCTGGAATATTCTTTCCATCAAATGTATATCTCGCCTTGGTTTTAAAAACCGTAGATCAATCTGCTTTATCTCTTTTTAGAGACGGAAAAGGGGCGTAATCAACTTGTAGGGCTTGTTTGGCTAGTACAAAAGGATCGTACTGCTGATAACGGGAGGTATGTTTTATTTCTACAAGCATATAATTTGGATCCACGTTAATACCAGAGCCTGGAAAATTGTTGAAACAGTTGCATCTAAACAAAAAAACTTCCTCTACGGGTCTTATAAATTATGTCAATTGCAAAATCTAGGTTAACAAGCCATAAAAATCATGTATATGATTATTAGGATCATCACTGCCTTTAACAAATACAGCGGTATTGTTTGTTAATTTTTCAGCACCGTATTCTTTGGTGTTGAATTTATATCCATTAACGAAAAAATTGGATACGTCTTAACTTTCCTTTTCGGTCCCAATGCCAAATGTTTTAATCCTTCATCTACCACGTTATTTGTAGGATCACAAACGTAGTTCGAAAATCAAGTAGCGAAATTTTTGCTTAAATCGCCGTTTGGATTTTGTGATTCATAAACACTGCAAACAAAAACATAATATATTGCTTTATTATTAATTTACACATGCAATATTAAATTAAATTTATCAAAACTTGTAATCCGATAATTCGTAATAAATGGTGCAACTTCTGGACAATTAAGAAGAATATATGTGTGTGCTACATGGTAATCTCTATCATCTAACCATACTTCTACACATTTTCCAGCATGTCGACCATGTTATTTAAAAATAGATAACATTGCTTCAGAAGAAGAATCTTGTTCAACGGCCTCATCATTACGCGCAACACTTTGAAATGATAAATTCACATGATCATTGAAATAATGAGAGAAAAAGAACGATGCTTCTTCTTCGATATATGATTTGCAAATCGAACCTTCAACTCGAGCTTTTTGTCTCTCTTCAAATGATTTAAGTACCTAATAAAAAATATTTCATATCAATATTGATTTTTATTTATAATTAAATTAACATTTACATACTCAGTATTAATAACATACCTCTCCAATGGATACATCCATCCATATTGCATAGGACCTCGAAGACATGTTTCAAATGGAAGATGAACAGATAAATGCTCCATTACATTGAAAACACCTGAAGGAAATATTTTCTCCAGTTTGAAGAGAAATATAGGGATTTCTACCTCAAGTTTACGAAGACGGTCAATTTTTAACGTAGTTGAACAAAGCTCCTTATAAAATAAACTAAGTTCTGTTATAACCTTCCAAACTTTTACGGGCAACAATTCTTTGAAAGCAACGGGTAACAAATTTTGCATCATTACATGACAATCATGGCTTTTCATCCCACTTAGTCTTCCGCTCTTATAGTCGACACATCTACAAAGATTAGATGAAATTCCATCAGGAAATCATAATCCTTCCACCCATTTTAACAGTACTTTAACTTGGTTGTTATCTAGTTCATAACATGCTTTGGTTTTTTTAGTATCATTTGCCTTCATATGAAGCTCATGACAATTACATATTTCTTCTATATCACATCTTGATTTCAGATTGTCCTTAGTCTTGCCCTTAACGTTCAAAAGTGTATTAAACACATTATCAAATAAAATTTTCTCGTTATGCATCCTGTCAATGTTACGATGGATTAAGATATTTTTCCAATAAGGCAACTCCTAGAATATACTCTGTTTGCACCAATTATGAAACGTCGCTTTACCTTGGATTTCAGTTTGCTGCCCGGTTACATGTATCTTTGGATAATCTTTTACAAGTTCATATATATCTTCACTTGACCAAATCGTTGGTGGTTGTATAGTCTCATGTCTATTAGCTATGAAGTTTTTTTTGTCTCTTCTAAAAGTATGATTAATATGGAGAAAACGTCGATGACAATCAAACGATGAAATTTTCTTCTCATGCCGTAAAGAAAATGCTCGTGTTTCTTCCATACAGTAAGGACAAGCAAAACGACCAGCCTACTCCAACCCGAAAGCATTGCATATATAGGAAAATCGCTAATAGTCCATAACAAAGAAGTGAACATCTGAAATTTTTTTCGATACGTCGTATGTTCCAACTCCTTCATTCCACGATGTTTTCTACTCTACGATTAGCGGTTGTAAGTAAACATCGATACTCCGTGTCGGATCTTCAGGGCCAGGGACGACAATTGTGAGAAACATATATGGAATTTTCATACACATCCACAGGGGTAGATTGTAAAGTGTAATGATTATAGGCCAAGATGAACATTTAGAACCAAACTGAGAAAACGGTGAAAATCCATCAGTACACAAACCTAGTCCAACGTTATGGCTCTCCGCTGCGAAATCGTGATATTTCTTATCAAAAATACTTCCATGCTTCTCCATCAGATGGGTGTGTTAACGTACCTTCTTCAGGTGTTCTCACATTGTGCCATCTCATATGATGCGCGGTTACATATGATGCATACAACCTTTGAAGTCTAGGAGTGATAGGTAAATAATGCATACGCTTGTATGGAACTTCTTTTCCTTTTTTTTTCCTTGGTTTTTATCTTTCTTGATTATATTTCACAATTCCGAAGACTGACATCAGCTTTCCAAAAAAACTTGCAACCATTTAGACATGTATCAATTTTTTGATACGACAAACTGAAAGATGACATAAGCTTTTTCACTTCATAATAATTTTCGCACATTAAATTATCTGATGGCATATGGCGTTTAGCAGCTTGTACAACAGCCGTAAATCCGGCTTCTATGAGGTTGTACTTTGATTTCATTGCAATGTACTCTCCAGTTGCCGATAATTGAGTACCTCTAGTACATCCATTCCAAAGAGGTTTCTTAGCAGCATCCAATAAATCATATATTTTTTTCGCTCCAACATTTGGTTCCTCTTCGACGTTAACATCGTCGTTATTAATTTCAACAGTAGGGAACATTGATCGTGCTGCATCTTCAAACGTATGTTCTATGAGATTCGTCGTACTAACTTCATCACTACTGACCTCTATTGACTGTTCTTCGTTACGTGTTATAATTTCTCCATGACGGTCCTACACCAAATAATTGGTTACGAAACCATATTGGCACAAATGAATCCTAACCATATTCGGTACTAAACGCTTCAATAATTTGCACCTACTATATGGACAACGAATTTCTATGTCGTTTCCAATATTACTTAAAGAAAATACGACAAACACATTTACCCCGTTAAGAAAATGTTTACTTATCGAGCCTCCCATTTCTCTTCTTTGATACATCCAGCTCTGATCAACAAAATAATTGACCATTTTTCCTACTGTAAAACCTATGATCAACAGTAAAAAAATTATTAATCAAATTCGATAAAAACATTTAGATTTTACTGTTTTTTTTAATCCATTTTTTGTTTATATACAAAGTTATATTTCTTGTTATTTTGTTTACATTTTTGTACCTTTTGTGATGGTCGGTCATCCTGCTTTCCATTACAAACACAATAGTAATTACATTTCTTAAATCATATCATTATGAACGATTTTCCAAAATTTCGACAGCACTTCCCCTTTGTTCCTTGTATCGTACACATATGCATGTGCACAAGGAACAGAAAGGAAGTGCTGTCGAAATTTTGTTAACCGTTTATAACGATATGATTTACGAAACGTAGTTACTTTGTAGTGCTTGTAACTTGTCCAATACAGGGACAAATCCAACAAATATTGTATCAGATGAATATGAATATCCTTTTTGCAATAAAAACGAATATTCATACAACGATCTTATACAACATTTGTCAGACGGGGCCAAAAATTCACTAAGGGATTTAAATTTTGTTTATATGTTACCGTTTTATTAAATATATAAAATAAAACATATTATGCATTATTTTATTTATGTTCTACTATTTTATTAAATATATAGTAAATTATATGGTTTTTACTATTTCGCAAAATACATAATTCATGTGTATATATATACTAAATTATATACTTATCTAATGCTAATATGTTTTGTAAAAGATTTAATTCATGTTCGTAAAATATTCGACTAATTCATGTTTTCCTAATATTTTATAAAACATACACAAAATAATTTAAATCGATCCTAACTAATCTAACGCTAACTCAAATGCGCATTTACATTAAATTATCAACATATGTATATATGTGCATAATATATACACACAAACAATTTGGACATTTGGATGGTAATAATTGTAATTAGCACTTAGTTTGGTATAATAAACAATCAGTAGGCCATTAGATACAACTATAACAACAAATTAAACACAAAATTAGCAAAATTTAAATTTTTAGGGTCTTAGGCAAAACCTGATTTTGGAGTGTATTTGGATGGAGAGAGGCCGCTGGTGTTGATTGATGGCGTCAGAGTGGCTGCCGGTTGCGTAAGGAGGCTGGGAGCAAGAAAAGAGGAGGAGTGGAGGAGGAAGAAGAAGGATTTTGGGTTTTTTTGTTGGAGGAGGAGAGAATGATTGCTGCGCTCGGCTTGCTGCAGGTTTACACGAATTATTCAACGGCTTCCAATGGCCGCAAACGGCATTTTTACAACGGTTACCAACGGCTTGTTAAAAAATAACGAGTCGTTGGTAGCCGTTGGAAATTCCCGTTGGTGGCCATTGGAAACCTTTCGTGGCTATATACAGTAGTTCTAGTAGTGTTTGTTTAGTGGAAATAATACCGTCCGCTAATTAAACTAATTGGATCCTTATTTAGCAGAATAAATCACCGTCCAGCTATCATTGTTTGGATAAGTTAAATTTGGACATTTTTATAGGAGAAATAAATCATGTTCTGCTATTACATTAGTGTGGACATTTAATTACATTCCAATTGGTTAGTGTTGGATAAGTGTTGTATTGACAATTGGTTGTCGATGGCGAGTTTAGTTTACATATTTGATGTTGTGTAAATACTGGAATTAATAACTTAGATAGTTATTGGAATTAGTGGTGACTTGATTAAGTACCATTGGAGGTACTAAACATCTTTCCATTTTTGGATGTTGATTTTTAAATCAAAGTTATTTTAGAAATAAATATTATTTGTTAACGAGGTTTTAAATGATAATTATTATTTATTAATGTCGTTTTAAAGATAAATAATAATCATTTAATCATGATTTAATGTTAATTATTTTATGATTCTTAAAAGTTATTTAATAATAATTAATTATTATTTCAAAGATATTTATTTATTCCATTTAAAATTATATTTTAATTATTAATTGAAGTTATTTTATTATAATTTGATTTAAAAGTTAATTTGATAGTTAAATAACCGACTATCAAATCTTGACCAAAATATGTAATCCTTCTTAATTTTGATGGTACAGAATTATTTCCTACTTCACACCGAAGGATTTAACTCTGGAAATACCTAGGAGAAATGCAAGAACTGTATGGTACAATTACCGTTCGAGGTGCTATAATGTACGTATAAACTTGTGGATCTTCTAGTACAGATGATAAGGAGATCCATCCACTTTAACGGTTAGGGGGTGATCCCTAATATTATGTATTGGCCGATTATTTCCTAAAGAACTGGTCTTGAGCATTCTGGAAATCGACGAATTAATTTTGGAGCACCCAGGAAATGGTGAGTATACCCTATGAGATGACTCGAAACCCATGACCCACTCCAAAAACCATATACGGTTAAAATGGAGGAGATGCGTTATATTTTGGGATGTTGAAATCCATATGTGTTCCGTGACTCGTTGGAGTTTGGAAATCTGTGTGAGATTCCAAGATCTATGGAAATGTGGAATTCAGGTGTGATTATGTGACCTATTAAGGGGTGGGAATCCATGTGGGATTCTGTGAATTATTTTGGGAGACGGTGCATAAGCTGGAACGTCGTACATAGCCTCATCAGCGGAGATGACTAAGACCAAAGATAGGATGCATAGCCAAGGGGCCTAGCTAACCCATGAGGGTGTAGTCGTCACTCATTCTAGCAAGTTTCTATTGTTTATTGTATGCATGCTAGGAGCGATGCACTTGGCCTTGGAGGCCAGTTATGTCTTTCCTATGGTACCCTGGCTACACGGGTATGACGCTTCGGAAGGATAGCTCTAATCCTTGTGCAGGAGGACCGTTCTCGAACACCTGAGGGCACCACCGTGGAAATCCTACACAATTAGCGAACAAGCTTTATCGGATTTGATCTTATGACTAGTATTGTTGTGAAGTACACACCACATGCATCACAGCTACTTGTTATTATCATTTAGGCGATTATACACTATTATAATATCAGACGATTTCTATAAAAGAGTTTTGGTTATCGTAAAGTAAAATCCCATCCGTGTTTATTTACGGTAAGTCTTACGAGTTACCTTTGTTCTGAAAGGATTTTTCAACTTAAGAATTAAGTTGATTGTGTTTCTCACGCTGGTTTTGTTGAGACTTGGTTTTGATTCATGACACAAAGCTATCACTACAACATACAGATTCGATAACTGTTATGACAAAAAGAGAATATATACTACATGGAGACAAGACATCAAAATCAGTGCATCAATTTCTATATTATCTTGTTTTGAGTCTTAATTCAATTTTGTTAAGATCTCTCCTCGTTTAATGTATATATTAGCTTATATATACCTAATGATTTACACATATAAGCATAGAAAATATATATGTATGTTATTGAAGTTTTTCTTTAAAATCATATATATATATATATATATATATATATATATATATATATATAACCTGTGTAAACTGTGCAAATTGCATAGAAATCACCAGGTCCTTTGATTGACTTGTCAATTTTTGTGCAACGTGCATTGGTGCACAAATAAACAAATATGTATTAAAAATACGTTTGAATATCCAGTCGACCGACCTAGAGGTTTAGTTGATTGAATTTCTACAACAGCTATTTTCTAAAAAGACAAGACTATTTGTGAAGGGTTAAGAATCTCTACAAAATGATTTGGACGCAACACTTCAACTGAAACACTTCATCAACAGTCGCTGCTTTTTAACATCTATAAATACATACTCTAACTTGATTCCAAACTACCGAATTTTTTTATCTTTCTTATCTACCTCTCTTGAATCTACTTGCAACTATACTTTCAAATATTCTGCATTAAAGCAATATTATACCTTTTTATTATTCATAAACTTCAAATATACATGTTTTTACTCGAGGAGACGATCATAGGAAGGATGTACTATAAACAGACTTATCCGTGTTATCAGAACACGAAAAAGTCAAACAATATTTTGTATTTGTTGAAGTCATGTTCTGCTGCTCTGGCGTGTGAAGTCCTCTTCTACTGCTAAGGCGAAATTTTGTTCCGCTGCTCAGGTCCTTGTTCAGTTTCTCAAGGGTTGCATAGACCTGTTCCTCCAGGTTAAGTGAGGGTTATTATTTTAGTGAAATTCTAGAAGGAGTCTGGGACTGGACATAGGATAGAGCTCCAAATCAGTATAAAAATCTCTGGTATCATTTTTATTATACTGCTTTTATATTCCACATTATTTACTATATAGCTATCACCACTATACTCTGTGTTATCGTATATCCATAGTACACGACCCATAGCACACTTTCATTTGGTATCAGAGCAAGATCATCATATAACCGTAACATAGTTATCTGATCAGATAATAATATGGAAACCAACAGTAGCACTAGCATTAACACTAGCTTCATTAAAGGACAATCTACCGCACGTCCACCACTATTTAGTGGCATGAATTATAGCTATTGGGCCACAAGAATGAGAATATATATGCAAGCATATGGTTTTGATTCATGGAATATAACTCAGATAGAATATATTATTCCTACTGAAGAGTATTCTACTTTGACAAATACGTAGAAGCTAGATGCCACGGCAAATGCAAAAGCCATGAATATGTTATTTTGTGCCTTAGATAAAAATGATTTTAACTATGTTAGCATGTGCAATACTGCATATGAAATATTGCGTACACTCAAAGTAACACAGGAAGGGACTAACAAGGTCAAACAAAGCAAAATATCCATGCTCAAAAGTCAGTTTCAAAACTTTAGGATGAAAGAAAATGAATATATAAATGATATATATTCAAGATTTCATGATATCTACCATTCATTAGTAGGACCAGGAGAAAAATATTCAGATTTTGATATTGTATCCAAAATCCTTAACTCTTTAATGAAAGAATGGGAAAGAAAAGTTCTCGCTATTGAAGAAGCGAACGATATTTCCAAAATAACTCTGAAAGAGTTAATGGGAAATCTAATGTCCTATGAAGTAAATTTGCAGGCTAAACGAGTTCAAGCTCAAGATAAGAAGAATATAGCATTCCATGCAGAACAAGAAGAATCAGATTCAGACAAAGACGACCTAGACTTTATTGCCAAAAACTTCAAGAAATTCTTGAAATATAGAAAAGGAAACAGAAATAATGGCAAGAGAAGCTCAGACAGCAATAAACCACCATCTTCATCAATTTTGAAATACTTTAACTATCACAAAAAGGGGCATATATAGAAAGTCTGTTCGGATCAAAAGAAAGAATATCGCAATCAAAGGAAGGATAAATGCAAAAGGAAAGCTTTCTCAGTTACATAGGATGATTCAGACTCTTCTTCCTCTTCTGAAAGTGAGAGTGACATCGATAATGAACAAGCCAACGTATGCTTTATGTCCAAAGATAATGAGGTTAGTGATTTCACTTTTGATGATATGATAGAAATAAACTCAGAATTATTAGATACTTTAAAAAGTCTCAAAAGAAAATATAAAGAGGTTGTTGAAAAGCATAACAAGGCAGAATTCGAAAGAGATATGCTTAAAGACGAGAAGAAAATATTAGAAGAAGAACCTGAGAAAACTCAAGAATCACTTTTAAATGTTAATTCTCAACTGATATTATCAAGTCAAGAAATTGAGACTCAAAAAGAAAAGAATGATGTTCTTGTTTCTGAAAATCATGATTCAAAAACTAATATTAAAATGGTAGAACTAGAAAATTCAAGTCTAAAGACCAAACTAGAAAGAATCACTAAAAACATTTCAAATTTTAATAAAGGAAGAGAAAATTTATCTAGAATTATTGAAAATTCACAACCTGTTAACAATAAAAATGGTTTAGGTTATAAGAAGAAAGTCAAGAATTCACAATCCTGTAATTTAAACAATGTTAAGTCAAATAAAACATCCATATCTTCAAAAAGACTAGTTTCTAAAACTATAAATATATGGGTTTCTAAAACTAATAACAAGTTAATAAGGAATAAGTATATTAGATCATTCATAGAAAACGTTCATAATAATAAGAATTATATCTGTAAAAGGGATACTAAACCCACTTTGATTTGGTTTCCTAAGATTAGACTCTTAGGACCCTTTTAAAAAAGTGGGTACCAACGTTATCACATATTATTTTGCAGGTCTCACTCAAGAAGTGAAGAAAATGGATACTCGACAGTGGTTGCTCAAAACATATGACATGAGACAAAGATACGTTGACAAACGTTACATACTTAGACGGAGGTTCTGTCATTTTTGGAGATAATTCCAAGGGCTTTATCATCGGCAAAGGCGATGTGAGCAATTATGGTACATCTAATTTACCTCTTATTACAAATGTATTATTTGTTAAGAATCTAAAATATAATCTATTAAGTATAAGTCAACTATGCAATAAAGGTTTTAAAATATCCTTCCCTGAAAATAAATGTAGTATCTTCGATCAAAATCAGAATCTTATTTTCGAAGGAAATAGAGATAAATACATTTATGTTTTGAATATGAAAGTAAATCATAACTCAGACATGTGTTTAGTATCCAAAGAAAATGATCCATGAATATGGCACAAACGATTCTGTCATATCAATTTCAAAACCGTAAATAATATTTTTTACAAATAATCTCATAGAAGATTACCAAAGATGAGTTCTAAACATGTGTCAATTAGGGAAATGAACTAAATCTTCGTTTAAATCTAAGAAAGTCATTTCGACATTATAACCACTTGGATTACTTCATATGGATTTATTTGGACCTACCCAAGTTCAATCCATAAATCACAATAAATACGTATTTGTAATAGTTGATGAGTTTTCAAGATATACATAGACTATGTGATGACCCCCCCTTCTCGACCCTCGAAAATTGACACGAATACGCCACTGTATAATATGTCGACGATCGAGTTCTCGAAAAGACAGATTGCTAAGGGAAAGAAAGAAGGAGGTAGAAGAAGAGGAAACAAAACATCAGAATTTCAGAATCGCAGCGAAACAATATATAATAGATAAATGACTGATCTTTATACAAAAAGAACTATATCTGTTAATAAACATTACATCATCAGAGTACAACACAATTAGTAGCAAAATACTGGACAGTTATATTATCCCGTCCTTCACAAAAGCTGAATATGCAGCTTATACTGCACATCGGAATATACATCAAGTACGTATGATAAGTCTCGCCATCCAGCTCGCCTCCTAAGCTCTACAACATCCTATCCTTTATTTGTAATACTCGATCTGACCTGAGCATTATAATAAAATAATACCCGAGTCAGTCTGGAAAACCAGCGTGAGAAAAATACACTCAATTTAATTATTAATGTTTCAAAATTCTTTGAAAATCAAAGGTATCTCATAAGACCACGCCATAATAAACATGTTGGGTTTTTACCTTACGATAACCAAAACATTACTTATCAAATCCGCTGGTATTATAATAGTCTCTAAGTATAAATACTTATTCAAATAGCCAATATTGTTACACTCATTAAATTCCAGCAATTCTAGGCTCTACAATCAAAACCATAAAAGTATGTAGGGAGAATGGATTTCCAACTAATGACTAGAAACTGGGGTACCACCTGTCACGATACCTGGTCTAGATCAGCATACCGAGGACCCCTTTCGATCCTCTGCAACACAAGACCGGAACTAACCCTTACTAGATAGTTCGAATAAGATCACCCCACGGTTGGGATCATCAACCGCCCACACAGCCGAATAAAGGGACATCTAGACAGGGATGACCTTACCCTAATTGGGTGCTACCCACTTAACCTTGTTGCATATCCCCTGATTTTCAGTCATTCACGGTCGATGAGGCTCGAGGCTAAGCATTATCTTTTTAGAACATTCACTTAGAATGCTCATCGTCGTCCTGACGATGTTCTGATAGCATTCAACCTTACAAGTCTGTTCAGGTTCGGAACGGAACCGAAGGCACTACTCCTACTACATCCATTTTGGAATCACCTTGAGGATTAGTAGCGATTAGCCCTTGCACTTCACTGCTCCATCTTCGACTCCAAATTCTTGTCTTCATCACGAAAACGTATCCGTTGGATCAAAGTGGTTTTCGGATCACAAATCCGATTTCGCTCTCTTCAAAACAACGTTCACTATTTTTCGGTAAACTCAACCTCTGTTCTTTAGGAAATATACAGACGAAAATAAGATCGGAAATCACCTCCTAACCGTTAGTGGACGAATTTCCTTCTAAATGTCCTAGAAGAACGAACAAGTTTATACGTACAGTATAGCACCTCGGATGGTAACCGTACCATATAATTCTCATACCTATCCTAGAGATTTCCAAAGTTATATTTGGGTCTAGATTTGATAGTTGGTTATTTAACTATCAATTAAACAATCAATTCAACCAATTTTATTCTCATTGAATAACTTCAAGTCTTATTAAATTAGATTTTTAATAATTTAAAATCACTTTACCCAAAAACATACACTTAAAACCTTTGAAATAAAACTACTTAAATCGTTTTACTCAAAATAATGGTTATGAAATTCTAGAATAGTTTTCCAAGTAAAACTTAAGCCACAAACTATTTTAAAAAGTTTTGGATAAAGTATAAATATTAGAAAATTTTCATTTAAAAACATAATACTAATTAACCTTTAAAACAATTACTACTAAAATTAATTTGAATAATATTTACTTTAAAATTCTAAGACAATTAAAAATAATAAATTTCTTTAAAACATTCTTTTAAAACAATTTTAAAACCTTGAAGTTATACTTAGAAATCTTCTTTTGAAAAATATACTTAGCTTTTCAGGAAATACACCTTCCAACTTTTAAAAATAAAACACCCTTTTATTTTTAAAACGAATTGCCTTTTCTTATAAATTCACACTATGAATCTATACTTTCAAATTTGTCCATTGATAAATATTTCACTTTATTTATAAACCCAGTTATAAATTTCCATTCTCAACATTAGTCTATAAATAGGTATACTTATTCTCTGATATAATACAGACTAACAAAAATATAAACCAACTATCATTATATCAACCTCTCCACAATCAACCGAATCCATTGAAATACTAGCCTCTTCCGAATCACCAAAAACACTTGTGCATCATACTACACCACCTTCTACCTCTCATGATCATACCAGATATACACCTAAGAAAAAGAAAGGGAAGAAGATGATGTTTGACGTCTCTCCAAACACTAAACAAAAAATAAGTGATTTGCATCACTATCAACAAGAGTCGCTGATGCTTCATCGTGAAATATTTTACGAGCAAAAGATCAACTCGAGACGTCTAGGAATTATAGTACACATTGCTATGAAATTTTGCGGTTCTTCATCCCATCTAATAGACGACCATGCCGTTTTGCCTATTCGACGACCTTCTACTTCATCCCCGCCACGACCACTGGTCTCACCAAACTCATGGGATCGAAATGAAGCATCAAATTTTTTCGCAAACAGCTATAGGTCTACAAAACTCCTAGCTCTTCAAAATAAGTGTATTTTTTATTTTTTGTTATTTTTCGAATAATTTGACTAAAGTATGTACAATTTTTTGGAATAAATCATTTCTTTTCCTTCATATTATCAACATATATACTGTTCTAATATCCAAATCAATAAACTTACAAGCTTCATAAATATAAATATATAAAATATTACTTAAAACAAAGATAATTGGGGGAAATCACACAGGTCTGTCGACTGAACCGGTGTATCAGTCGATTGACACTAGGATATTTTTTTTTAAAACCAGCCTCAGTCGACTGTCATAGTGGATCAGTCGACTGGATCAAAAGACAAAATCTACATAACCAAGATTCAGTCAACTAGAATAGGCATTCAGTTGACTGAACCAAAAGTTCGAAAATTGTGAATTTCAGGTTCAGTCGACTGATCAACTAATTCAGTCGACTGATTCGTGGATCTGAGCAAAATTACAGCTCCTACCCACCCATTTCTCACCTCTTCACTTTCCCCTTTACTCGTCACTCTCATTTCAGATTTTCAACTTTTTTGAAAACCGTAGATCTTCAAAAACTCAATTTTTACCTCCAAACAATCAAATTAAATGGCTCCAAAAAGAAAAGGACAAGCATCTTCATCCTTCCAACCTCCTTCTAATGAGAAAATCCAATAATGGCTCTTCGATGATATGGCGGTTAGAAGATAGAGGAAAATGCAAGATTCTCGTATTTTTGAAGGTTTGTTTGTAAAATTTGCCGATTTTCCTCCTTATCACATACAAGAATTGGCTCGTCGAAGAAATTTAGATTCTTTGTTCAATTTTGATGAAAATAAGCATAAAATAAACCAAATTATGGTAAGCTATTCTATGCTAATCTTAATTTAGGCCACCAAACCATTCAAAACCAAGAAGATTGTATATGGAGTTTGGTTTGTGGAAAACCGGTATTTTTATCATTAGATCGAATGGCTCATAATTTAAGATCTGAAAATGATGGTATTGAATTAAAAATGTTGATTGTGATATGGTCGTTTGTGACCGTATAAGTCATTTATTTTTGGAAGATGATATGCACCAACTCAAGTCCATGTCCTTAAGGCTAAAAGCTAGAATTATACACCGTGCATTAGTGAAAACCATAACTCCATGAACCGGAAGTTATGAACTTGTTTATGAACACAAATTCCTAGCCATATATGCTATCTTCGAAAATATCAAATTTAATTGGCTTCGGTTAGTTCTTGATGAGTTCTTAAGTTTCAATAATGATCGAATGAATGTCATCTACTATGGTGAGTATATTATGCGCTTGCTAAAAGAATGTGAGATTCTGAAACTTGACTCACCGGTTTCTACCATCAGGTACTTAAACTCTCGTACTTTAGCATTAATAAAGCTACCAGTTGCTCGACCTCCTCCTATCATTACTTTTGAAGAATGGACTCAACGCCAATTACCTCAAGGTCAACCACTACAACAATAAGGCGAAGCATCTCACCGTCCAACTCGCCAAAGATCTACTATTCGTCAACAAGACGAAATTTTAATTTCTAATCCAGGCCTTCCACCATGAGCCTATTTCCATGATTTTCCGTTACCAACAAATTCTTCAATCCCATATCACTAAAGTTGACAAAAAGCATGATAAAGTTAAAGGATTTTTTACAAAATTATGGCAAGCTATCTCGTGTTCATCCAGCACTTCCACGGATACATTAGATGATTCGGGTAAGCAACCCGTCTTCACTTGGTCTTTCTCTTCCAATAATCAAGCAAGTAGTAGCGACCACAGTGGAGATGGAGGTGATAATGGTGGTCAAACATCACATGGTGAAAGGGGTAAGCATAAAATGAAGTAAGTAGTTTCTTTTCTTATATTATAAAAACATTAATCTTTATTTCACAACATTATGGCTTGTATTAAATAGCCACTCTTTTCGTATTATTTCAAGACTCTTGTTTATGATATTGTAATGTATGAATGTTCGGTTCCTTCATAATATCTCGCTATACATTATAATTTTTATTCCTTTTTGTCAATGACAACGGGGAAGAATTATTATCACTAACATTAAGAACGTAGTATATAGATCATCAAAAATTTAAGGGGAGTACTTATTTATATTATACATACACTCAAAACCTATATCTATTTACATGTTGTCATCAATCAAAAAGGGGGAGAATGTTGAGACTTGGTTTTGATTCATGACACAAAGCTATCACTACAACATACAAATTTGATGACTTTTACGACAAAAAGAGAATATATATACTACATGGAGACAAGACATCAAAATCGGTGCATCAATTTCTATATTATCTTGTTTTGAGTCTTAAGTCAATTTTGTTAAGTTCTCTCCTCATTTAACGTATATATTAGCTTATATATAATCTTCCTAATGATTTATACATATAAGCATAGAATATATATACACACACACATATATATAGTATCAAAGTTTTACTTTAAAATCATCTACAATATATATATATATATATATATATATATATATATATATATATATATATATATATATAACCTGTGAAAACTGTGCAAATTGCACAGAAATCACCAGGTCAGTCGGCTGACCTGGTAGGTTAGTCGATTGACCTATCAATTTCTGGGCAACATGCATAGGTGCACAAATAAACAAATATATATTAAAAAACTACGTTTGAATATCCAGTCGACTAACCCAGAGGTTTAGTTGACTGAATTTCTACAACAGCTATTTTCTGAAAAGACACGACTATTTGTGAAGAGTTACGAATCTCTACAAAAAGATTTGGACGCAACACTTCAACCGGAACTCTTCATCAATAGTCCCTTCTTTTTAACATCTATAAATACATACTCTTACTTGATTCCAAACTACCGAATTTTCTTATCTAACTCTCTCGAATCTACTTGCAACTATACTTTCAAATATTCTGCATTAAAGCAATATTATACCTCTCTATTCTTCATAATCTTCAAATATACATATTTATACTCGAGGAGAAGATCGTAGGATGGGTGTACTATAAACAGACTTATTCGTGTTATCAGAACACAAAAAAGTCAAACAATATTTTGTATTTGTTGAAGTCCCGTTCTACTACTCAGGCTTGTAAAGTCCTCTTCAACTGCTGAGACAAAATCTTATCCCGCTGCTCAAGTCCTTGTTCAGCTGCTCAAGGGTTGTATAGGCCTGTTCCTCTAGCTTAAGTGAGGGTTATTGTTTTAGTGAAATTCTAGAAGGAGTCTGGGACTGGATGTAGGACGGAGCTCCGAACCAGTATAAAAATCTCTGGCGTCATTTTTATTATACTGTTCTTATATTCCACACTATTTACTATATAGCTATCATCACTATACTTTGTATTATCGTTTATGCATATTACACGACCCATAGCACACTTTCAGGTTTTATTAGACTGACCTGGGTGTGGTTTTTCCTGTATGCTCGGGTCAAACAAAGCATATTTCCAGGTTTAGATGGATACTTTGGAGCTTCAGGAGAGAAGCTGGAGGCCCAAAGATGTATTAACATAGATGATTATATTTTTCGTTGCTTACATATTGTATATTCAATTGTGAGAACAAGTTGTTATAACTGTCCAAGCTGAGATATGTTAGTGTACTCTGATTTATGTCTGTATATACTTATATTACACATTTATTTTTGTGTAAAAATTGTTATACATATTATAGATTATTCGTTTCACCGTGAGATTCTGTGTTTGTTTAGTTCTTCTCATCTTCTATCTTCTTTCTTTTCACCTAACCAATCGGGGTTTAGGCATTCGATTTATGGGAATATAATATAATGAATGTATTTGTGTCGATTTTTGAGGGTCGAAAATCCGACTGTTACATTAATGGTCAGTGGGTCCTAACCGCAAGACATCTAACCACTATTCAAGGCTTTTGACATTTAATGACCAACTATTACTGCAATTATCGCTGATAAAATTGAAGTCATGTAATAAACAGTACCCAAGTAACTTAATACCTTTTATTAGAAAATAGGTAGACTTTGGTCATTTAAGACCTTAACTAAGGCAGACTCCATCATTGAAGACCTATCCCCAAGGTGTGCTTCTAAATGGTACTATTATTATTTCGGCTTTAGCAATGCAAGAGATTGTATCTAAGCCACTTACTTACCAGTGGAAAATAGGTAGACCCTGTCATTTATGACCTATTTCCAAAACTGTGCTCCTTACTGGTACCATGTAGTTGTCATTGCATAGAAATCTCATCGGGGTATATAATAATTCTTTTATAGGAAAGAGAAGGACTTTATAGTCACTTAAGACCCTAAAACTGAAGCGAACTCTTACCGAGATATCCACTCTCACTCTTTAACTATAAATATGGCATCTCATTAGGTTACTTCCTTCAGTAGAGATGCACACCCTTCTGCCACTCAAGATCTCAATACTGAAGTAAACCCTTTTTAGAGACATCCTTATTTATCTATTTATTTATTTAGAATCTCATAAAGTTACTTAATACTTCCATTTAAGAGAGGGCGGACCCTTTAGCCACTTAAGACCTCAAATCAGAAGCGAACACTTATAGAGATATACCTCACCGCTCCTAATTCCAAACTTGAACCATTTAATACTTTTTTGTCAGGGGTCATTGGATTAGTGATATCTCACATCAGTAGTAAGTACATATGACTGCTGGTAGCCTAAAAATGGAGGACAATCTTCCGTCGAGTGAATCTACTAACCTCGCATCAATAACCCACTAAGTCCAGTTAACCATCCTATGTATATTATCGTAGATAGATATTGGACTTAGCCTACTAATTCTCTTTTTATTTAAGGCAATAAGATTTACCTTAAATACTTACCAACCCATAGTTCTCTGTTTAATGCTCATAAATGTTAATTTATCCGTAAAATCCTAACGGACATTTTCTAAGACATTTATTTATGATTACTAATTTCAGAGTAGTAACATTTTACATCTATTCCATTTTTATTTACTCAACTTCTTTACTTATTAGTTCCATTAATCCATTTACCCTATCAAATTATTACAACTTCCATGTTTATTACCATTTATTGGAGTCACAACATTTTAAATTTTTTTCTCATTAGTTAATTATCGTAAATGCAGATATTACATGTTAATATTATTAGTAGCTTTTTATTTAATTATAATAAGCATAATGATTACCAACAAATGTTTACTTTTATCAAATGTGTTCTAGCGATATATACTTTTACTAGAATATACTTTTGCACATTAAATTGTTGGAATCTTATCTAAAATGATTATCCATTATAATTTGGATAAATTAGTTCAAAACGAAAGATTGAACTTTAAAATATAAAAGACTGTATCATTTTAAATTACAAGGATAATCATTTCTTTTTATTATTGAAACAGATAGTGTAAACTACAATGAATTCATACTTTATGCATCTCTTTCTCTTTCTAATTATACCTATTACTTATTAGATCAAGCATTGTATCTTTCTAAAAGGGAAAGAATTCAAACTAATTTACAAATATTGAATGGATTTAAATTCCTACAATTTCAAATATAGAAAAGTTTATATTATAATAAGAGTAGGGTGATAATCCAAATTTATAACATTATTGTACAATCTATTATAGATCTAGAATAAATTTCATTCAAATTAATATTCTAAATTCCTATTTTTGGGACTGATTTCTAGATCAGGTTGTATACAACGCTAAATCAATTTATAAATAAGAATATGTAGATGACATTTATTAAACTCGAATCGTAATCAATTCGCTGCCTGTAACTCATATATAACTATCCAATTAGGCATCGAAATCAAATAGACACCAACTGGATAATTTTCATATTATAACAGCAGATAAAAATTTCCACTCATCTTTTAAAAGCGATTCAAATCTTCAGATCTGAACTGGAACCTTCGATTTATCTCCAAATCATTTTTAATCGAAGAGATATGTATAAAAGAGTATATACATACATTAATATTATAGATCCGAGAAGATATTTGGGATTGGGAAATAAAATAAATATATAAATTAACTCAAATACGCATGTGATTTATTCTCTTCTCTTCTCGTTTTTATTAGATTTCTACCCTTCTCTGATTTGTATGAATATAGATACAAATATCTTGTCTTTTTAATTTAGAAAGAACGTGGGGAAGAGAAGGTAGGGTTAAATCTAAATTTGTAGGCTGCTAGAATCAACCAAAACCGTTAGATAGAAATGTATTAAATCTTGACCGTTGCAGCCTAGGTTTACTGGAGCCGCTAGGTTGCCACAGGTCGACCGCCCTTGAGTGATAGGTCACCACTAGGGGCCGACCTTCCCCAATGATGGGTCGGCCTATGGACCCGGATAATTAATATAGAAATATTTATTATTTATTATTTAATTATTCCATTTTGAATTATTTTTTTGTCCGTAACTTCTTTATTTGGACTCCGATCGCAAAACTCCAAATATTAATTTTGCTTAGAATTTTGCCATTAACATAATGATGCATGGTTCATGGTCAAATTCCATTGTATGTACAAATTCCATTATTGGAGCCTAATTAATTTACTAACTAATATCAAATTACGTGGTGTCACATTCTTCCTCCCTTAAAAAGAATTTCGTCCTCGAAATTTCATCAATGATTAAGTCAAGATTTAGGTTCCCAATTATCCTTAACTACACAACAAATTGGTGTACAACCTATTTTGCAACCAAATGTGCATAATGCATGGTGTATAACTATATCATCACATAGAGAATATGTATGCAAAATAATTCTAAATTAGATCATGAATGCATTCCTTTTGAAAACATTTTTGAAAACATGATGCAAACATCCTATATATAAACTGGCAGTTCGATATGTATTCAGCCTTTTTTGAAAAATCTTTTCAACCAAAACTGCCATACTCCAACAAATAGAAGTATGAAGCAACCAATTTTGTATCCACTTCTTATCATCCAATAAGCTAACACATCTAAAAATAGGCAGATTATTTAACATTCTTCCCATATTATAATCTTTTTAATCCCCTAGTACGGTGGAAATTTCTTTGCTGCCCTAGATTCACTCCAAATTTTCCACATATAAACACATAAGGAGGCTTATTTCAACCTTTAAAACATAATTAAGTCTAAAAATAGACTTGTGCACATCATGGACAAGGTATGGAAATAGAAATTCCAATTTTATTTTATAAAACTTTTTGGGATGTCTTAAAATATGATTTGGTTAATATGTTTAATGACTTTCATAATGGTAATTTGCAATTAGGGAGATTTAATTTTGCAAATGTTATTTTGTTACATAAATAAGTAAGAGCTAAAAATTTAAAAGATTTTAGACCTATTTCTTTGATTAACTGTTTAGTTAAGATCATTTCTAAAGTTCCAGCTAATAGACTTAGTATAAGATTGAATGATTTAATTGATTGTTCATAATTGGCTTTTATTAAAGGAGAAATATCACTGATGGAATGCCAGTTGTTCAAGAATATATTAATTACTATTGTAAGAATAACACAACCTATGAAATTTTAAAACTGGATTTTGCTAAAGCTTTTGATTCAGTGGATTGGGATTTTCTTATAGATATCTTTCACGCTAGAGGTTTTGATCATAGACGGACCACTTGGATTATGAATCCGCTTAGAACCGGTAACTCTAGTATTATGGTTAACGGTATTTTAGGTAATAAAATATGGTCTAAGAAAGGTTTAAGGCAAGGGGATCCTTTATCGCCTTTATTGTTTAACTTAGCTGCTGATGTTTTTTCTAAGATTATTAAAAGAGTAGTAAATAATGGATATTTAGGGTGTGTAGGCAATGACATATCACGTAATGCTATATCGGTTCTCCAATTTGCTGATGATACCTTGCTTTTGTCTTCTCATTTACCTAGACACATTATTACCCTTAAGTTCATTTTATACAGTTTTGAACTTTTATCAGGTTTAAAAATTAATTTTGACAAAAGTTCAGTTTTAGTTTTAAATGATTTTGAAAAAGTTGAAAGCTTAGTTGCTAATACTCTAAATTGCAAAACTATGAACTTTCCTTTTGAATATTTAGGTTTTGTGATTAGACCTACCAAACTCAAACATGATGATTGGCTTATTATTATCGATAAAATTAGAAATAAGTAACTAACTGGAATGAGAGATTTTTATCTAGAGCAGGTAGACTAGTCTTAAGTAATTCGGTTTTATCAGTCCTTCCTATTTTTTGGATGTCCATGCATCTGTTTCCAGATTGGGTTATTGATAAAATCGATAAAATTAGAAGAGATTTCTTATGGAGTGTGGAAAATCCTAATAATAATATAAAATGTCTGGCAAATTGGGAAACTGTTTGTAAAGCCAAAAAGGAAGGTGGTTTAGGAGTTATTAATTTGCATAACATGAATCTGTCCTTGCTAGGTAATTGGTTATTGAAGTTTAAGGATCTAAATGATAACTCTATTTGGAAAGAGATCATTTTCAAATATTACTATAATGGAATTAGCAATTTACATAAAATTGCTTCTCTAATCACTCAAAGTATATCTAGTTTTTGGAAAAATATTTTAAATTGTCATGAGATTTTTAACTTAGGAACAAATACAATAGTTCATTCTGGTAATCGTACTTCTTTTTGGCACGACCGTTGTATTTCGGTCTTACCTCTTAAATTGGAATTTAAAGAACTTTATGAAATCTGTAATTTTAAGTTTGCTTTAATTAATGAAGTTTATTCTCCTGATAATGGTCCTCCTTGGAATTTTAGTAGGTTCAACCCTTAGGCAACTTTCTTTGCTTTATGCAAGATTAAATCTTTATAATATTGTAATGATAATGATATTATTTGTTGGGAATGTGATAAGAGTGAGAAATATACTTCTAATTCTTTTTACAGATTTATTAATTTTTCGGGTATTATAAACATTTCATTTAAATTTATTTGGAAATCTAACGCTCCTCCTAAATTTGAAATCCACATGTGGTTAATATTGCATGGCAAACTTAATACAATAGAATTCTTAAAGAGAAAAAACATTCAATATGATAATAAATGTTATTTTTGTAATCTGCATCTTGAAGATATAAAACATATATTTTGTGATTGCATTGATTCTTGTTACATTCCAAATAATATTTTAAAATTTTTAATTTCAATATATTAACTAAAATTTCGGATTGTGACTACTGGAATAATTTTAGATTTAGATTTAAAAAGAATATTAGATTTTCACTTGACACTTTATTCACAATTATTAGTTGATATATATGGTTTGAAAGAAATCAATTTTTTTAATAATAATAATAGTCTTCATAACAAATTGATTTTTACAATTTCTTCATTTAGTTTTAATTAGATTTCTAATCCCAATATAAATTAACTAAAAATAATCTTTTTAAAGGGTATCTTAATAAGGTTAGCTATAATATTAACTTATTTAAACACAATAATAATATATTTTAACATTAACAGTATTAGTATTAATATTTTTAATTTATCTGATGATCTTATTGTTAATCATAACTTACTTATGATTAAAGATTCATAAGAATCTTTTTAGTTTTGTTTCAATTATCTTCGTTTGTATTAGTTTATAAGTTCTTTAATTCTATTATTTTTGTTCATTTAGTCTTATTTAGGTTTTATTTCCTACCTCATCTATACATATATATGTATGTTAATTATATAAATATACATATATATATATATATGTATCATTCTAACTTTATCCTTAGTCATCTTTCAGATACAGGTATGGGAGATAGGTTGTATGGCACATTTTGCAGGTTCTTGTGTCTTCAGATGGCAGGTTTTCAGACCGTAGAGAGGCCATCAGAGTAGAATTTTCCACTCAGAATTACTTGCAGTTCCACCACAGATACATGATACTTTCATCTCTATTTTGGCGTATTATCTTCTGGAGGATCCATTCTTCTGCTTCGTACTTCTTCCCCTATACAGAGTCTCTAGAGCAGATTTTCCTTTCAACATCATATCTAGTTCCACTTCAGAGTAGATGCTTCTTCATTCCTTCCGATCCAGATGCATGGAGTTTCTTTCTTAGTTGGTGATGCATGGAGCTTTCGATGCAGATGTATGGAGCTTCATTTTTCTTTTGTTTTTAGGTACTTCTAACACCTCAGCATCAGGTGGTGGCCATGCCGGAACTCGATATTGGGGTGTGATGGTTGGTGGCCTTGCCGGAACTCATCTTAGGGTTACCTGATTTTCTTTGATTCTTGTATTTAGTTTTGTTACCTGCCAGGCATGTTGGCAGCACCTTATTGTTGTGATATATATATATACACATATATATATATATGCATGTGTGCTCTCCTCTATTTACAGAGGATCACACATTTTTCTTAAAAAAGGCTAAAACAGCTTTTCCCTTGTTATTGCTTGCATATCGCATCGTCGACCCTAATGCACTGCTAAATTCGCAAATTCTAACCCTGTTTGCCTTTCCTATGCCCAACGTATGGCTTTTAAAATGAAAGTTTTTGTTAGTACCTGAGATATTGGTTTTAGTGATAAAACCTTAGGAAATCGTATAAAATATTAGTATTAATGTTTTATCAAGTCATATATTTAGGTTATGATTTAAGAAAACTGTATATTATCAAGTAAAGATTGAAGAGATTAAAGATGTTACTATAGAGACTCAAGAGCTAGACAATGAAGACTCATGAGTATTGAAGAGTTCAAGATTTCAAGATATTCCAAATAAGTTATAGAGTTATAGATTTATGTTAAAATTCTCATAGCACTTGATCTCTCTCTCTCTCTCTCTATTTTTAAATAAGTTTTTAAATATTCTTTTCAAAACAACTTTCAAATAGTTTTCAGTTTCTTATACTTATAAATATTGTTTTAAGTTTTTGATATTTTACTAAGTTAATGTTTTTCTTAAATTTTGTGTACTTTGATTTTCAAAAATCTTATCGTATAAGTTTACTCATTTTATTGTGATTTAAAAATGTATAAATTACATTTAAGCATGTTTACAAAGTATTAAATTATTTTACAAAGTAACACATTTTCAAAATAATATTTTAAAGTGTTTTCCAAAATTACAAAGAATATGTCGACATACTAGTCGTATTTACAAAAATCAAATTTTAAAAGAAGTGTTTATTCCTCGTATCTCTTCAAGAATGGACATGATCATCATTCCCCTAGAAACACCTCTCTACCAACAAATTTTCTAATCATTTTTGATTTTTCTTATCTTCTCTTTATCCATTTTCATTTTTCTAAACAAAAATGTAACCTTGCTCTGCTTAATTTCAACCAGAATCAAACTCAATCACTATAACTTTGATTCTTTATCATTTTCTCTCTGGTTTCTATCATCTCTCTTATTCCAATCAAGATCAAAGTGCCATTCAAGAGTTATATGATCATTTGTAATCAAGATTTAATATCCTACTCTGTAAAACTCTATAAAATCAAACTGCTATACTTATGGGTGAGATTGTAGCCCGTAAATCAATTGGGTGTGCTTAGTAGCTCTTATATCTAGCAGGTGTGCTATTAGACAGAAAATCAAGTGGCCCCATTGGGGGTGTATCTCGTAGCATTGAAATCAAGATTGTATTTGCATTTACTAGTTAAAAGAAATCCATACAAGGAATTGTGCAAGACTGGATGTAGGGTAACTCTAAACTAGTATAAATCCCGATGTGTTCTTTCCTTTTACTTTTACTGCATTTAATTTTATCTGTATTTTTGTTCTATGATTGTTTCTATAATTAACGATTGCATAATTCTAAGTATAATTTCAAAAGGTTTCAAAAAAAATTCATATAAATTAGAAAATACTATTCACCCCTAGTGTTAATTTAGCCTTAAGATCCCTATTCCATAATCATAAATTTGATACCAGAACATTGGATTTCAAAGTGTTCATAATCTGATTTTTGAAAACATTAAATGGCTACCAACACTGATAATATTACTATTAGTACCACAGTAAATACATTCGTTAGTAATTCATTTATGTAAGGATAATCTACTACTAGACCACCATTTTTTAATGACAGTAACTACACATATTGGTCAAGTAGAATGAAAATCTATTTAAAATTAACTGGATCAGACACTTGAAATATCAAAAAAATCGAGTACACTGAACCCGAGACTAATTTTTCACAATGGACTGTTGAATAAAAGGCAGTTGCAAAAAGTAACTCTAAGGCCATAAATATACTATTTTGTCACCGGATATAAATAATAGTGTTTATTTGTAAGTCTGCTTTTGAAATTTAAAAAAATTTGCAAGTTACACATAAAGCACAAGTAAAGTTAAACAGACGAAGGTTTCCATGTTAACAAACCGGTTTCAATTATATAAAATGAGTCCAAATGAATCAATGTCCGATATGTATAGTAGATTTTAAGATATAGTACACTCACTTATTCCATTGGGTAAAAGTTTCTCTGAGAAGGATCAAGTTAGAAAAATCCCAATTTCACTTGCTGCTAAATGGGGCCAAAAGACTCTTGCAATCGAAGAGGCTAATGATATTAGAAAATTAAAGATTGAAGAGTTAATTGGGAATTTAATGTCTTTTGAGGCATAAATGCAGGTCATGAGAGAAAACAAGCAATAAAGAAGAAATCCATAGCATTCAATGCAATGACAGATGTAACGACCCAGAATTTTGAGCAATATCAATTTAATTTTCTTTGTTAATAATTAAATTGATTTGATCATTTTACATTATAAATTAACAAGTTAAAATTATTTTAAAGGCTGATAATAATAATTTATAAATATCTATCAATAATTTTTCTTAACAATATAAATAGGCAAGAATTATTCTTTTGAAGTTTATAATAATTTGATTTGGAAATATTTATTTTTGTAAATAGGTAATGGTTAATGTAATAAAACTTTATATTCAAATTGTAATATATATAAATATATATATTATGATTTGGTTTGTGTTTTAAAAATTCAACATGGTAAATTTCAAATTTAATGTTAAAATGTTTTTCTATTTGAAATGTGTATATATATTTGAAGTAGGAAAAATATTGATTTGAATTTAACAAGAGTTTTCAAACTTTAATATATAATTTTAAATTTGATAGGTTAATTTGTTTTAATACTTTTGAAAATGATATTTGAGATTTAAATTTTAAATAACAAAGTTAATTTCTTATTTAATATAGATACATATTTATTTTGTACTTAAGTTCTAAATAAGATTTAAATTAAAAGTTTAATTGTTTTTAATATTCATTCATTTTAAATTTTAACACAAGATAAATTTGTTTTAAAATCTTAAGAGTTAAATTAAAATAGATGTTTCAAACATATAAACATTAAATTGAATCAAAATATAAGTTACTTGAATTCATATGAATATTTATTAAAGGATAAATATACACATTTTATAATTATCTAAATGTTACATAAATACATTGTACATAGCTTAAATAGATTATTAAAAAGAAGATAACATTTAAAACATTTATGAAACATTAGAAAATACTTTTGTAAATATTAATTAAACCTTAAGGACACTTGTAAGTATATTAATATTGTTAATGATTTTTGCTAATTAAATGGCATAGGTGTAAGCTAATAAGGATATAAGGTAGACAAATGTCATCCTCTTAATACTTTAATTTAAAATTTAATAATAAGAAAAAGAAATATTTTTCAGCAAAACATTTTGTTCATTCTGAAACAAAGATCAAAAATGAATGCAAATCAAAACAAAGATAAAAAAAAGAGATGAAACTGTAGAAATCTGAAATCAGAAGTAAAAAACTGGAAATTCAAACAGAGGCTAATGCAAGATTTTCAAATGAAATTAGAGGCAAGCAACTGGAATAATTCAAGCAATTCAAGAAATTCTGGAATAAAACAATTCAGACGGTTCATCAACATGCAGAAGGAATTCAAGAACATGCAAATAAAATTTAAAACCTGGAAGTCAAGAACAGTTTCTGTTCTCTGTAATATAAAGGCGAGTAAATGATTTTTAAAAAAAACAGTTTTAGAAACCTGAATTTTCATCATGTTCTTGGTTAAGTATCTTGATGTTATTTGAATACTTGGATTAAAATTGGATGCATGTTTGAATTAAGTTTAGTTGAATGCCTGGGTAGTTTCAACTTATACTCTGTGTGCATATTACAGATCTAAATTTTATAATAAATTCAATAACTTGACTTTGAATTCGAATTAGGCTTTGAGTTGTAAATAGAAGTTGATCGTAAGAAAGTAATCTATCTCTTAAAAATATTTATAGGATTTTAAAGTGAATTAATGGCTCGGTAATTTTAAATTTACATTAAATCTTTAATTTGGGTCAAAAATTTTTGTATTCAAATTTAAGTTTTGATTTTATAATTGGGTTACAATTGGGAAATCACGATTTTAGAAGCTTGAATCACGAATTTTAGGTTAGTAATTTGCGAGAATTTGGGGTTTCATTGCTTTGGGCAAATTGATCGATTTACGACAAACCACGGCGAGTTGGTCAACGACGTTGATCATGAAGGTTGAGGGGAGGTAGTAGATCATCAGAAAAATACTATTGGATTTTGTTTGTGATTATGTTGGCCTAAATTGTTCGAGATAGGGTTTATCACCTGATTTTTTACGTCGTCTTTTATTTCGATTTTGCGGCGACATGGAGCAATCAGAGTTGTGCGCGTATGGTTAGGGAGATGGTGGGAAGCGAGACGTAGCTTCTGGGAGGAGGACGAGGCATCTCGTGGCAAAGATCGTCGGCGGCGAACCATTTTTAGTTGAGTTTGGTTCAGGCAGTTTGGGTTTATGGTCGAATATTCGTATTTCAATCGAATTTGAGTTTCTGGGTTTTGCGAAGTACTGTAGGGGTCGAGAGAGACTCGTTGTAGCCGCGACGATGATCACTGGTGGACGGTGGGTCGGTGCATGATGCACGACATCGTGTATCAGAGGAGTTTGGGTTTTGGTAAGGACGAGGGTGGAAAATCGAAGAATGTTTCGTGTTTCTATTGTTCTGGCTCGAAGCAAGGTTTAGGGTAGGGAAAACTCGACTGTGACGCCCCACCTCTATACCCACGCTAGACAAGAACATTACGGTGAATGCTGTCGACTAGCACGGAGAATAATGCTGTTGAGGAGCGACCATCCATGAAATTTCTTTGCGCGAGCACCGATACGTCAGATAATATAAGACGCATTCTATTTCAAGAGGAAATCCGACATACCGACACAAACTCAAAGCTACTACACGGTGGCTATATAAATCCTTCGGAAAACAAATATAGAAATAAGCATAACACAAATCAGTCACAGACAATTCATATCACAAAGGCGGAATAAAATATGAATTTTACACTAGAAGGTGTACATCAGAGTAGTGGTCTAAAAAGATCCACAATATCACAAAAGAATAGTTACATGAACTACACAAAAGAATAAGTATACATTAAGGAGTCTATATCTCAAATGTATACAACAAAATAACTACTAATCTAAGTAGTTGACCCAAAAGTCAAGGAGTTAATCCCGGATGAGAAGTCAAGCAGAAGCACCTGTAACATCTCGATCTGACCCGAGTATTATTTAATAAGAAAATAATAAACGGATCAGTCTAACTATAAATATCAGATAAAACGATATAGAATAAGAGATATGTCCAAACACATAATAATCACAATGCCAAGCTGTGATATATATATATATATATATATATATATATACTAGTTGATAATCATCAAGAGATTAATCACTGTCACCAAATCTACACAAGAATCAAAGAAACGTCATACTCCTTATTTCGTTCACCATACCATAAATATTGACGATAATATCAATGTCAATCACAAAAGTCAATGACACACAGATTCCAGAAGACTACACAAGAAATCCAGAAAATCACAAAAGTCAATGACACACAAATTCACCAATGCACAAATATTGATAAAACTTATCAATGGAAATCACGAAAATTGGTGAAACATAAATTCTAGGAATCTACACAAGAAATCCAGAAAATCACAAAAGTCAATGACACACAAATTCACCAATGCACAAATATTGATAAAACTTATCAATGGAAATCACGAAAATTGGTGAAACATAAATTCTAGGAATCTACACAAGAAATCCAGAAATCACAAAGGGGGGGGAAGGCCTATCACAAACGGGAGCATAAAGCCCACCAACACGTGTATCACAAACGGAACGCTAATTCCATGGTCGCTAACCATCACAAATTGAGCCGAAGCTCCACAAACGGCCCGAAGACCATGGGTTGCTACCCCATCACAAATTGAGTCGAAACTCCACAAAACGGGGTTTAGTCTCCCTCGCAGACAAAGAGACATCGCACATTGCTAGTCTAAATCACAAAGATGATCGTCATGATCAGCGAGAAGTGTCGATTACACTAAGCTAGCAAATATATGAGTTTAGCTTCATGTCCCATAACCACTTGCTTAACTTAAATATTTACGAACAAACTGTAAATCTCCACTAGAAAATTGTCACAAGAGGTTCAATCGAACAAGTCCAAGAATTAACCGACAAAGTAAACACAAGCGTTTCATACCACTTGTTTTACTAAGCCGTTTAATTAGATTTCTCATACGAGTGAGGTAAAGGTTTGTATATACTAATAGAATGGAAAACGGTTTTATAAATGAATTTGGTATTAAAATAGTATTGAAATCGTTTGAGGAAAGAGTTTTGATATTTACTACTAGTATAGAAAACCTTTATATTTTTAAAGTGACAAATCACGAAGAAGATTGTAAGAACAATTAATCACAAAAATTCACATACGAAGACGTGAATAAAATCCAACGAAATCGATAAAGGATCCATCGAAATGGATATTCAAAAATCCCTAAAAAGAGTCATCAAAGTCATAATAGATGATAACAACAAATAGGGTTATCACGAATCGATTTAAATTTAGAATTTCAATCCAAAAAGGCAAATTGGACTCAAACAGCAGGTTCAGTCGACTGAACAGAGTTTTTCAGTCGACTGACCCTGTTCCTGGAAATTTTCCAGGTTCAGGAAACTTTCTGTTTCCAGTTTCAGTCGACTGTGTAGAGTTTTTCAGTCGACTGAAACATGCCTGGAAACTCTCGGGTTTCAGATTCAGTCGACTGAACAGAGATTTCAGTCGACTGAATCATGCCTGGGCTATTTTTCAGCCTTATACAAATGAAGAGCAAACTCTTCCAAAATGCAACCGGACGAACATTGGCTCTAAGGGTTTATGCCAATCGGCAACCCGGCCTTATATGCTCCTCGATGCATCACCAAAAGCATGATCAAACATCCATAAAAGGATTTCACACAAATTTGACTTAAAAGCTCAAAAATTGGAATATTCACAAAACCAATCCAAATCAAGAGTAAATGCACATGAAGAAGTGTTAGGAATTTACACCCAATAACCAAAGATAATAATAGTCATAGATGTGAGATAAAAATCTCACCTTTTCTCAAAATCAAACAAGAAGAAGCTTGAAAGCAAGTGGAGAATCAACCTCTCTTCAACACAACCCAAACGAGCTTGAATCTAAGCTCAAAAACAAGAACATTCTCGAAATTAGGTTTAGGAATTTCTGAAATTGGTAAGAGAATAAGTTGGAGAAGAAGAAGAGAAGCTTACCAATGGGTTCTTCTTGAGTTTGGAGCTAGGAATTTGATTTGCAAGAGAAACTAGGGTTTTGGAGTTTTAATTTCCAATCTCCTTCACCATTAATGTTATAAAACTGAAAAGAGAAGAGAATGAGGGTGAGTGGGGGAGAGTGGCTCAGATTTGAGCATAAGTTAACATAGGGCTGAGCCCAAAAACCAAACCCAAAGTAAAAAATAGCAAAAATCAACTTTCTACAAACATATCGAAGCTTATACTCAAAAAGGTCGCAAACGGCATTTTAAACTCAATGGGAGTGGTCCCGAGCCCTAATTCGACCGTATGCAAAAAGTAGCTTTTCGGACAAAAATCTGACTAACGATAAAATATTTAAATAAAATATTTAAATATAAAATCGACAAATATGCGGGTTGTTACATCGGCGTTTTTGTTTGGTTTACTCGTAGTTGACGCGTGATTTAGTGTGGATTGCTCGAATTATTGGGTTTGTTTGGTTTGGTTCAGAGAAGTTTTAAAATTTTAACAGTAATGTTATAAAAAAAGTTTAAACAAAGAAACTTGATTTTCGTAATTGATTAAAGTTTTAAAGCCAAAGGACTACAAGTATTAATTATAAAACTAAATTTGTTTAATGTTAAGTTGTAAACAAAATTCTTATATTTTGAAATATATGAAGATTTTAAAAATAAGTAAAATTTTATTAATAAAGTTTGTATGAAATTTTATTTAATAACTTTGAAAGGTTAAAAAGTTTTAATTTGAATGTTTAAATTACTTTGATTTCTAATGTATATTATTTTATTTCAAATAAAGAATAATGATTTATAATTTGGAAATCAATTATAATAAAGATTTTTCTAAGTAATTTAGAATTTTGATTTAATTAAAGATAATTAAATTTGTAAAGGTAATTAAGATAATTAAATTATTTTATTAATTATCAAGTGCTATTGGTTAATAAATGATTTAATTAAGATAATGGTTTCTTAATTAAGATTCTTTTTAATATAGTAAGTTAAGAATCATTTAATTAAACTTAAATGATTAAGTTAAATAATTAATTAAATAATTAATTTGTGATTAATTAAGATAATCACTTATGGGTTAATCTTATATAATTACTTGGGAAAGTAATTAAAGTAATTAAGTGGTTAAGTACTAGATGTTATTAAGTAAGAGTTAATTACTTTATTAAAAGTAATTAGTAAATGTGATCAAGGATTAATCACTTAGGTTATTAATTAAAGAATTAATTAATAATTAGTTAAAGGTTTAAATTATTTGATTAATGATTAATTAATAAAAGGATTAAGAGTAATTAATTAAGTGATTAATTACATGTTAAAGTAATTAATTAAGAAAGAATTTAATTAATAAAGTAATCATTAATTAATGGAATTAATTAATTAATTATTAATTATTAATTTAAGGATAATTAATTTATAATTAAGTTTTAATTACTAAATGTGATTAGTTAATCAAATGTTATTAGTTTTAAAAGGGTAATTAAGAGATAATTACTTGGAATGATTAAGAGGTAATTAATCAAAATGATTAATTAAAATTGTAATTAAGGATTAATTACTTAAAGTAATTAAGAGTTAATTAATCAAGGGAGATTAATTTAAAGTGGAGAAGTAAGTGAAGTTTATTAGTTAATTTGTAATTAATTAATGAGAAATTGGATTGATGATAATCCAAGTGATTAAGTAAGGAATTAATTTAATTAAGGATTAAGTTAGTTAAGTTGAATTAAACTTGTGTATGAATGATGAATGATTGGTTGATGAGTATCATTTGATGAGTTAATGATATTGGTTGATATTATATGTCATTGGTTGATATGTGATGATGTGAATGTGATGTATCTGAAATGTGATATATATGCTGCTTTGTGATATGTATGGATGAATGTGATAATAGTGGATTACTATCTGTGTAATGTGAATCATCCATTTATGTTAAATGATATTTCTGAGTATCTATTGTTTAAATCCCTTAAGTATAACTTGGACATTAAAATGGCGTTTGGATTCGGTGAGACTGGGATCGGGTTTCCATATTTGGATATCTGAAAACCACATCGATTCCAATTAAACGTTAGGTCGTGAATCCAAGTGGAGCGAGTGAAGACTCGAGGTGTAAGGGCTATACGTCAGTATAACTCTGCTGGTGATTCCGTAATGAGTTTGACGGAATAGTACTTATAGGTTCGAGGTGGTGATTCAGAGTGCAAGGGCTATGGTTGTTGACTCTGAGGGTGATTCCAAAATGAGTGCAACGAGATAGTGCCTTCGGTTTCGTTCGAACCCGGAACGGACTTGTATGGATTGAATGCTTTCAGAACATCGTCAGGCGGATGATGAGCATTCTAAGATAAATGTGTCCTATAAAGGTAATCGCAGCCTCAAGCCTCATCAACCAAGAATTGCTAAAACAGGGGAGGTGCAGCAAGGCTTCGTGGGTAGCTCCCACTAGAGAGCAAGATACATCCCTGTCTAGATATCCCTTTTTATTTCGGCTTTGTGGGCAGTTGGTCTGCAGCCAACTGCGGGGTGGTCTTGTTCGGGACTGTTCAGTAAGGAATTGTCCCGGCCTTGTGTTGCAGGGGAGTGGGCGTACTCCTCAGTACGGTGATCTAGGCCACGTACTGTGACAGGCGGTACCCCAGTAGCCCTGCCATTGATGGAAACCATTTTCCCTACGAGACCCTACGGTTTTGTTTGTATTACCCACTTTTGTGGCTAGTAGCTGGAATTTAATAGATGTAACAATTTCGGCTATTTCATATTTATTTGAAAACCCTAGACACTATTATAATATCACCGGATTTCCTATCAAATGTTTTGGTTAGCGTAAGGTAAAAACTTTTCCATGTTTATGTGTGGGAAGTCTTACGTGATACCTTTTCTTTTCAAAGGATTTTCTAAAGTTAAGTAATCTTAAACCTTTTACTCACACCAGACCCCTGTCTGACCCGAGTGTTTATTTTCTGTTTTATTAAACTCTTGGGTACTCATATTATATATGAGTAGTCAAGTGATTCAGGTTATCCTTGACGAATTCTGGAGGAGCTTTGGAGCAGGAGGCTTCAGCGTGTAGATATATAGTTAGAGTTTCCGCTGTGTTGTTATTCTGTGTGATATCTTGTTTTGTATTAGACAAAATGTTATAACTGTCTAAATTGAGATGTTTAGTTGTGTACTATGATGTATATGATACTATGTATATGTTCTATATTATATTTTCAATCGTTCCGTTGTGAGATTCTGATGTGTTGTTTCCTTTTCTTTTCTTTCTTTTCTTCTTCTATCCCTTTTCTTTCTTAATTAGTGATGCGATTTTCTGGTGATAGAAAGTCGGGTCGCTACAATAGATAATCTCGATTCAGATATCGATGATGATTATAAAGAACTTCAGAGAATTCCTAAAATGTAGGAAGATAAACAATTTTAAAATAAATGACAATAAAAATCCTTGAAAAGACAGTGGAAGTGAAAATGACATTATATATTACAACTATAATGAACATGGTCGCTAAAAATGAGACTGTCCACATCCCAAGAAACAAAAAACCATACAAAACACCGATTCATCTAGAAAACGAAGAAGAGCCTATACTGCAACACTAGATGGCTCAAACACATCATCAAGTGAAAATGAAATATACGTAAATAGCCAACATGTGCTTCATAGCAATACAAAATTCACATTAAATTGGTGAAATTGATTAGAAAAAGGTATGCATTTATTAAATTAAAAGCCTTATATCATTTGAATTTCGATTGTTTGGAATATCCTATCGATTAGTAATAATATTGGTTGAATATTGTATGATTTTTAATAATTTTATAATTTTACACATTTTTATAATATAATAATGATATAAAATATATTTAAAATTATTTTTAATATATTTTTCAATAAGTAGAATAATTATAAATAGTTATATGTAAAATAAAATAAGATATAGTTAAAAACAAATCGCTTTGAAACATTCAATGCATATATCGACATACACCCCTAGCATATGTCGACACACATGTGCAAAATTTGAATTTGAATTTCAAATCCAAAATTTGAATTTTTCCTTCACCTTTTCACCTATCCCAATATTCTGAATGGTGTCTCTTGACCAGAGAACATGTCATTTGATTCTCTATTTATTATCTCCATTTCTTTTCATTCAATTCGCCTTTCATTTCAAAATTCAAACCTTCATCAACTCTTTTATCTCCTAAAAACATTCATTAATGGCTTCCTCAAGCACTCCAATCTCCATGAGACCCTCCAAAACTATCAAAAACCTTCTCTTCCATGATTAAGAAGCCATGAAAGCTTAAATTAGCTATAAGGATTGTGCAAAATTTTCCACGGGAAAGTTTGCCATTTTTATTGATTTTTCTTCTTATTAAATTGATATCTTTGTTCTCGAAATGGAATTCTCGGTTTAGTTGATGCTTTTCAAAATGATTTTGTTAACTATCCACATTGGTTAAAAAAAATTTACGCAAATTTCAAAGGGAAATTTCATGAAGCTGGAGAAGGAGAAGTGTGGAGTAGTGTTATAGAAACTTTAATCATTTTGAATTGTGAAATATTGAGTACCATTCTTGGATGCAAAACTACTGGAATGGACCTTAATTCTTTCAAAAATGATGAGCATGATCGTGAAGTTTTTCATAACATTTTCAAAGGTGATGTTAATTTTGAGTTCAAAAACCGAAATTTCCATCCAAAAGCTAGAATTCTTAATCTTCTTTTGCAACATACTATCACTCCTTGCTCGGGAAATTCTAATAATCCTACCTTGAAATTCTGTAAAGCTCCTTTTGCCATTTATGGTCGATATGACATAAATTGAATACAAGTTATTTTGAATGAATTTTATCCCGAAAATTGTTCCAACCATTAAAATACTCAATTTCATGGTATTTATCTTACCTGTATTTTCAACTACTTTGGTGTTGACTTTAACGGAGAGGAATTTGTCTCTCATAAAGTGTTTAATCAAGAAAATATAGCTTTTATGAAAATTCCACCAATTTTCGAGCCATATGAACACTTGTGGATAAAGAAGAGAGGTTAGCACATGAAGAGGTGGAAGAGGATGAGGGGAAGAAATGGATATTGAAGAAGAAGAAGAGAAGGAGGAGGAAAACTACTTAAAAATCATTGAATATCCACTCCGTCCAACAAACCAAGACCTTCTCAACAATCAAAAGAAGATTGTTGAAAACCAAAAGATTCTTAAGCGTTCCATGAGCAAGAAGTTAAACACTATTCTCAACAAAATGGACAAATTCTTTGAAAAGGTGAAACACAAGCTTGGAATCTCTTCACCATCCTCTTCGTCCACATCTTTCTAGTTAATATATAGTTGTTTAAGTATGTTTGATTTGGTTATTTTAGTTTAAGTGTAGTTTGAATCTATGGATCTTTTAATTTTCTTATGTTCTATGTATCTCTACCTTAATATTGATGAAAAATCTGTTTCCTTACTGTTATACATTTATTATCATCCCTTGAAATCATAACTAGTATAGTAGTATAAGTTAAATATTGTAGCATACCAAAACAAAACAGTATCGAAAATTTGTATGTATATTTCGACATACCCTAGGTATGTATGTCGACATGCAATGGTAAGTTTTTTTATTTTTTTATTTTGAAAATTGAATAGACATCAAATGTCTATTAAATTCCTGTGACTTTCCATACCTTTAAATACACATTCAGACCAGAAATTACCCATTTTCCACTCTCTTTCATCTTCTTTACATTCCTAAACTCCAAATCATAATTAATGGCTTCTCCTATTCAAAAATTAATCAAAAAACTTAAACGAACGCTTGAATCTTTCAAAAATATTCTCTCTTTCATCCTACAAAACCAGAGGAACTTAGTGTGATGACCCACCCTTCTACTACAGAAAGACGTGTCATCATTAAGAAAGAAAGGGATAGAAATAGAAAAGAAAAGAAAAGAAAAGAAAGAACAACAATATCAGAATCTCATAGCGGAACTGAACAAAATATAATATATCACATAACTATTACATAGTTTTACATATATCAGAGTTATACAATATCAGTACACCTGACAGTCATACATACATCTGTCACTATATACATCAGAGATACAACATACAATAACTAACACAACGGAACTAGATAGATAACTACATACGTCTGGTACTCCTGCTCCAAGCTCCTCCAGAAACTCGAGAATCCAAAACCTATCACTTGGCTACTCATAAAAATTTGAGTACCCAAGTGTTTATGAAAAACAAAATATAAACTCCGGGTCAGACATGGGTCTGGTATGAGTACACGGTTTAGAGTTGTTTAACTTTGAAAAGTATTTGAAAATAAAGGTATCACGTAAGACTCCCCACAAATAAATACGGGTAAGTTTTTACCTTACGCTAACCAAAACATTTTATAGGAAATTCCATGATATTATAATAGTGTTTAGGGTTTTCAAGTAAATAGAAAATAGCCAAAATTGTTACATCTATTAAATTCCAGCAACTAGCCACAAAAGTGGGTAATACAAATCAAAACCATAGGGTCTCGTAGGGAAAATGGATTTCCAACAATGGCAGGGCTACTGGAGTACCGCCCGTCACAGTACGGGCCTATAACATCGTACCGAGGATCACCGTACCTTAATTATTAATAAATAAAACTTAATTACCTATTTATTTACTGCTAATTACTTAATTAATCAATTATTAATAAGTAGTTAAATTACTTAATTAATTGACTATTAACCATTCTTTAATTAACTTAAGTGGTAATTGCAATTTCATTTACTACTTAAACATCAATTAATCCATCACTAATTAAAATTAAAAAGTAATTATTCTTAATTGTTTTCTAAGATAATTAATTAATCACCATTTAATTTAATTAACACTTTAAAGCTCTTCTTTAAATTTTGAAACTCAATTAATTTTTAACTTCCAACTTTAAATGTTAATTAAATTTATATTTACTTAAAATAATTACTTAATAATAATTAAGTGCTAAAACATTATTAAGGTATTAACTAAAAATGAGAACTTATATTACATTCTTATCTCAACAGTTAAATCTTTATTAAACTATAGTATTAAAACTTGTACTATGTTTTGCCTCAAATTGTTAAACCTTAATTAGTTTATAGGTGTTAAAACTGTTGAAAACAAAATCTAGTTAACTTTATATTTATTTTAATTTTTGTTTTGTTTTGTGTACTGCAAATAAAAAAAAACCCGAGCACTCCCCTTTGTTAACTCGAGTAATTCTCGAGTTACTTACCCTCTGGCCCCGAGACTTCTCCCACGTATCCATCTTCTTCTTCCGTTTTTTTTTCTTTTCATCATTTCAGTAAGTATTAAATTTAAAACTTAAGTTAAACTAAAACAACAGGTAGCTCGCTCTCGAACAAGACTTAAAACCCAAAGCCAACATCAAAATACTCGAGAATGACTCGAGGATACCTAATGACGAAATCTTCATCCTCCATGTCGTACACGTCCACGGCGGCAGAACCCACCTCCGACGATCACCAACCTCATCGGCAAGTCACAATCCACTCCAAAACTCGAAATCAAAGCACAAATCTCCTACATAAACTTGAATTCGAAATTTAGACATTTGGACGAAAAACTGTAACAAAACACTCTCGGTAAATCGCCTCGCCACCGCCGCTCCATCCACCTACAGCGCTCAAGCTTTCGCCCACACGACACCATCACAATCAACCACCAACCTCCAGAAACTGGATCCACTCGATCGCGTTATGAAGACGATCTAGACACAATACAGTCATTAATAAAAACAGGAACTCAAGTCCTAAATTGATCCCGTATCCAAATCTCAAGCAATATAAAAAATTTCTGGCAATTTTTATGAAATCACATACGTTTATATTTGCTTCAGCCCAAATTTCAACTTTTATTATTGATTAAATAACAAGATATTTGCGAAAGTGCAGTTTTGGTTCAAATGCAAACTGCTTTGGAAATACTGAGTTAAAAATCTTCATACAAATATCTTAAATCATAACTTTTAGTATTAATTCAAGATATCAACTCGAATTAGCAATTTATGGCATTTAAATTTATCAAAAAAATATTTGAATTACCTGTATAACATGTTACAGTGAAGTATTTCCTTCAAAATATTTAAATTAGCTTTTAAAAACAAATCTTAATTTAGTTTAAACATTTTGTTTAAGTTGAAATAATTACAGATTATCAATGTTGATCAGAATAACTTGAGTTTTAAACAAAGATCAGTAAAGTATAACAACAGAGAGTTCATAACAGAGAAGAACATAATCTAAGTAAACCTAGATTCATTTCAACATATACGTCCCCATATATTCCATGAATCATCATACTGTTTCTAATTAAATTTAAGCTTGAAAATTTTAATGTTTACTTACCTGTATCATTCCTGAACAACGAATAAATTTGATGTTGATTATCTGAAACTTGAAACTGTCTTGAATCTGCAGTTGAAACTGCCTGATATTTCTGTTATTGACTTCAATAAAGATTTGAGTTTTGTTTTCTCAAGTTTTCTTTTTCCTTTCTATAGTTTACCGAATGAATCAAATAGAAATATGTACACCCATATATATAGAAGAAAATAGGTGTATAAGGGTAGGTTGCAACTGGACTGTTGTTGTCTAATTTTTTTTCTTCTGTTTTAACCTGACAGATTTAGTGTTCGACTGTATAGATTTGTAAATATATTCATAGACCAAATAATAGGCTGAGTTGATAGTAATTAATGCTTTGTTGCCTAATATGTTTGCATATCATAATTGAGATTTGCTGTATATATATAGATATTTGTATGTACATGTTCACTTTGCAGTTAAACATATGGCTTGCATATGAAGATATCTTGATAAAATCATTTGTTTTTTGTTAACCTCTAGTTTGAATAGTCTATATACATATGGTCAGGTTTTACTTTTCATACTTTTTTGTCTGGTATAAAAATATTTGTTTTTATCTTTTTATTTTATGAACATATAGTTTCAGGTTGTAGTTTATACACTTGGCCTTGTTTATAAAGATAGTTTGTATAAAAATGTTTGTCTTATTACTTTTAGTTTGAACTTCATACACATGTTTTCTGTCAAGTATTGTTTATACTATGGCTTATGGCTTGCAAATGAAGCTTTATTATGTTTTATCTTTTTATTTTATAAACATATAGTTTCCAGGTTTATTTTATATTTTGACTTTGTATGAAGATATCCCTGTTTGGAAACATTTGTTTTGTTATTTTATTTTATGAACATATATAGTTTCAGGTTGTAGTTTATACACTTGGCCTTGTTTGTAAAGATAGTTTGAACTTCATACACATGTTTTGTGTCAAGTATTGTTTATACTATGGCTTATGGCTTGTGAAAGAAAACATTATGTTTAAAAATGTTTGTTTTGTAATCTTCTAGCTTAAATAATTCATGTACATATGTGTCTGATGTACTGTTATGCTTTAGCTGACTTTGTTTTCATCCATATTCATTTGATTTTGTTTATGAAGGTATTTTCATATATAAATATTTGTTTGAAAACTTACACTTGTTTCTTATTTTTATTTCTATTTGTGTTTTATATTTTGACAATCAATAATTACATGGTTTATTTACTTATATTTATATTTCATATTTAACTATCAATATTTAAATGATATTCATTTGCTTACTTATTTATATTTGTATTTTATATTTTGATTATCAATATTTACTTTATATTCTAAAGTTTTACTTATATTTAATATTTATACTTTATATTGATAAACTTTGATTTTATGTTGAACATTATCATTCACATCAGTGTATTTATTTATCACATGTTAATAAGGCGAAGGATTGTAATTCAATCATATAAGACAGATTTTATTTTAATTGAATTATATAAGAATAATTTTATTGTAAATATTATTGAGATTTATTTTAAATTTCCAAATCAATCTCCTTTTTAAAATACAATTTATATATAAATAAATGGCAATATTTCCAAAATCATATTCATTTTAAAATGATCGGTTTACATTTAATTTAATCAAATTAAATATTTATTAAAATAACACGACCCAAAATCTAGCGTCTTTACATTCCTCCCCCCTTAAAAGAATTTCGTCCCCGAAATTTAAAACTAAGATAATTTAAAAGCTATTATACAACCATTCAAACATATCATTCATACAGTAGCAAACAATCAAACAGTCTATCCTAACAAACATCACTAGCTATCCGAACACAAATCCGGATAAGCTTTCCTAAAACTATCCCGAGTTTCCCGGGTGCAATCTCTGGAATTCTCATTCCACTGCACTTCGACACGCTTCACTACCTTACTTCTGAGTTGCCTCTCGTCTTGATCAACAATCCGAACTGGATTCCCGACCATAGTCAAATCTGGCTCGCCTTCGAAATCTTCCTGAACTACTTGTTCAACAACAAATGATGGACCATGAACAGATTTCCTTAGATGGGATACACATAATATATTATGAATTCCAGACATCCTTTCAAGCAATTTAACTCTGTAAGCTACAGCTCCAATTCTTTCCAACACTAGGAATGATCTAATATATCTCGGGGCAGGTTTTTCCGTCTTTCCAAATCCAAAAACTCTTTTAATCAGGAAAACTTTGACAAAAACCAAAATCACCAATCTCAAATTCCAATTGTCTCCTTCACATATCTGCGTACTTCTTCTGACGATCCTGAGCAGATCTCATCCTTTTCCTTGATAAGCTCAACTTAAGCAGAAACTTCACGAATCAAATCTGACCCAAACACAAGACGATCTTCCGACTCTATTAAAGAGAATGGGAATCTACACGGTCTTCCATATAGAGCTTCATAAGGAGCCATCTTAATACTTTCTTGGTAACTATTATTATATAAGAATTCTGCCAAATGAAGACGGTCTTCCTAGGATCCACCAAAATCCAAAACACAAGCTTGCAGCAATTCTTCTAGAATACGATTCAGCCTCTCCGTTTGTCCATCGGTCTGAAGATAATAGGTTGTACTCTATCTCAAACTTGTTTCCAAAGCTAATCGTAGAGCCTCTCAAAATTTTCTGGTGAAAATAGGATTATGGTCACTTACTATACTGATACGAACACCATGCAATTCGACTATCTTCCTCAAGAAAAAATCTGCCAGAGAAACTGCAGTGACTTGCCTTAACTGGTGTCACTAGTACAAAACAGATCAGCTGCTTCGCCTCTTTTGTGTCGGTTGTCCATAAAACCGACACAAATAGTCTAATTTGTGTCGGTTATTCATTAACAACCGAAACTATTGACTTATGGGGTAAGAAGAAAATGTTAAAAATGTAATTTGCATCTGTTGTTCTTAAGAAACCGACACAATTGAAGGGAAGCAATAGATCTATTCGTGTCGGTTGTTTGAACAACCGACACAATTAATTACAATAGCATCGGTTGTCCAAAAACCGACACAATAGGCGCACAACTTTTCCCCCTCAATCCATTTCAGCCGCCCAATCTTTTCCCGCGAACGCTAAATTTTAGAGGGAAAATTTAGCCTTCACGTACCCGACCCGCCTTCTTCTTTTCTTCTTCGTCTCCACCCGCGAACGCTAAAATTAAACTTTATTCCTTCTTCTCTCTACCGTTCTCTCTAGCAAAAAAAACAGAGAAAACAACAATCGCTTTTTTCCTGTCCCCTTATGCTTCTCTCTCTTTTGAACTAGGGTCGAGTGATTGAAGAGTTTGCGTTGCGATTTCGTCTGCTTCTAGATCAAGATTTTCGATCTTTTAGGTATGCCTTATTGAATTATTGAAGACTTTGGTTTTTGCGATTTTGGGTTTTTTCGATTTGCGATTTTGGGTTTTTTCGGTTGAATTTATGAATTATTGAAGACTCCTGACTATGGAAAAACGAACAAGTGCAAACTTGCTAGGATTTGAATAAGCAGGACTTTAGAAAAAAGGTTGAAAATCGTGAATATCAGCTTACAAAAAGGTTGGAAGTACTGAGAACCAAAGTGTAAAGATGAGGATCATGTGTTGCGTGCTAGCTTAAATAGGCTGTCATCATCAATGATTTTTATATACATAATTGCTGTATATGCTACATTTATTAGTACAACAAACATAAAGATTACTTTCCATATCTAATATTTAATTAAGGTGCTTAGTTGTGTAATGTGCTTTTACCAATGGATATAAAATCCTAACAAGCCTTTTACATGTCGCATATACTTACATCCAGGCAAATATTGGCACCATGAAATCATTGCAGGGCCATTGTTATTTTGTACCTTAACTATTCATTTCATCAAGTGAAATTCCAATAAACATCATATAGTTCACCATTATACTTCACCAGTAGTTTACATGACCCAATGGGTTTGATCCACAAAAAACTATTAATAATAGTAGTGATGTGTTGAGTGTTAGCTATGTTAGGAAGATCGTGAAGGCATACTTAAGTTGTTCTACCATAAAAAACTATTTATGAGGATGTAAACTTGTATTATTTAGTTTGCTAGTTATATGCTTGTCTATGAAATTTATGTACATGTGAACTTAGGCGTGCACAAACTCAGTTTATATATAATTATTTTTGTTTGGTTGATGTTGAAGTGGTCACTTATTATTTTTGTTTGGTTGATATGTTGAAGTGGTCACTTATTATTTTTGTTTGGTTGATGTTGAAGTGGTCACTTATTATTTTTGTTTGGTTGATGTGTACAAGAAAATGGCTTGGTTGATGTCTGTAGGCTCTCTGGCCCTTCAGTGTTGATTAGTAACATGTTTAGTACATCCACCCCCTTTATTTATTTAATTTTTTTACTGTCCCAATTAGCTATATCTAGTCTGAAAGTTTTGGTTGATGTATACAAGAAAATGGCTTGGTTGATGTCTGTAGGCTCTCTGGGCCTTCAGTGTTGATTAGTAACATGTTTAGTTCGTCCACTCCCTTTATTTATCTAAAATTTTTACTGTCCCAATTAGCTATATCCAATCTGAAAGTTTTTTCTGTTTTGTTTCAAGTTTTGAAATAATTTTTTGCTTATATTTTACTAAATGAAGCAGAGTCAAATACAGATGTTCTTTCTGATTCACGGTCTGATTTTATACAGGAAAATAAAATGAAAATTCAATTTGTAATCTTTAATTGAACTGAAACATTATCCCTCTTTCTATAATTAATTGTTGTCTTAGTATTATTTTTGTTAGCCCAACATGATGCATGCAACTATACATGATTGGCCTGCATTTTCTTAATTCAAAAATTTTAGAGAACAACAATTTTTTTAATAAAGAACTACAAACCTGTATAGATTGAATATTTCAAGAAAATAAAAAATAAACTTGAAGGAAAATGATCGTGCTCAGTGGTAGTGTTAGGTCGATTGTCATAGTTATGAATTATAAATAAAATAAACAATTACAAATGTTTCAATCATATTGCCTAGGTTCAGTAGGGACGCACTAAAGCTGTAACAACGCAGCAATGAAATTCAACAAATATGATAGGGTTCAGTAGGGTTGGATAGTTTGCCCTTGATAAATGGGTCTTAGATTATAAATGGGTCTATTCAATTTTGGCCTGTACGCATATGATATGATCTAGCTCATTTAAAAAGAATTGGCTTCATCACCTGTAAAACTTATTCTGCAAGTTATTAATTTTTATACAAATATTTCATAATTATGGAAGATTATGAATTGATTTTAAACGTTATCAGGTGATTTTGATATTGTTTATCAATGATTTGAGCATATAGTGAAGTTTTAGATTGAAATCTATATTTTGAAATAAGTATAATTTATTGTGAAGTAAATAAATAAATAAGTAAATATTGAAATAGTATTCTATGATAGAAAATAATAAAATTGAATTTGAAATAATATCTATACAAGCTATTAGAGAATTGAATATATATATATATATATTATAAAGGATTTGAATCATAAATTAGGGTTTAAATTAAAAAGAATTATTTTGGTGATTTATAAATATATTTTAAAGTATATTTGGCTATAGAAATTTATGAAATGAATCAATAATTATTTTGAATTGCAAAGTAGTTTGGAAGTTTGGAAAATGTGTATAAAAGGATTCAGAGGTGAATTATTGTCTTTTGTTATTAAAAAAAGTAAATATATAATTCAATATATAATTTAATTAAAGATGTTTATTGATTTGTTGAAAGAAGTTTGGTTATGTTTTCATAATTAAAATCACTTTCCTAATTTACCTGGAATGGTTTGAGATTATATTATGGTTTGATTTATAAATACTTTGAATTCAAATTAAATATTTCAATATTTAAAGTAAATAATAGTGTTTTAATCTTCGTTTTTGGTAATTATTATATAAATAAGGTAAACTTATTTTCTACATAATGGTTTTACTAAGTCTATTTGTTATTTTGGTATATAAGATTTTTAGAAAAAAAATCTCTTTATTATTATTACTTTACTGGAAAGAAATCTATATTTTGTTTTAAATTGTTTAGCAAAATATTTTGTTGAAATATTATTATTATTAATTCATCTTTGAATTGAAAATTAGGATTTCACTGGTATATGAAACATCAACTGTAAACATAGCCTATGGGTAAAATAGTCGCTTAAATACGTAACAAAGGGGAGGAACATTTTGCTGATGACACCTCCGCAAAAAATCGGTTGGATTTAAAGAAATTTGCTCAAGTCGTGGGAAGTTGTTCTTCCTCACACGCGGTATATTATCTCACCTTAAAATCAGGTTAGCTTCTGGAATGATCCATGGTTCAAACCAGGCATTATACTTCATAGACTCATAAGTCATAGTGATCTAACTCAGTCTGGTGTGGGTGAAAATGCAGTGGTTAGCACATTCATCCATAACTGCAAAATTGTCTTACCATCAAGTTCAAATCAAAATATTACAATTCTATGGAATCCAATACAAGCTACTGAGTTTAAATCTACTATGACTAGAAAAGTTTCTTAGGTCTAGAAGAATGTAAGGTACTCCTCTAAATCAATGTACAATCCGCTCTTTGGTATTACCTCCTACCTCGTTGCAAATGGCACTCCTTTGTTTGGAAAAGATTAAGTCCGGCCACCAGTAACCTGATGCTATGGAAGGTGTTAAATAACGCTCTCTTAAATCGTGTCAAACTTGTCAGTAGAGGTATGAGCATGTCGATATACTGAGGTTACTGCTCTCAGCACCTTGAAACTATTGATCATATGTAAACTATTGAAGCAGCTTATGGACATATCTGATTCTCCAGTAAGTGGATTTTATCAGTTCAAATTTATTTTCTTTTTCACCAAACAATACAATAGGTAGCCATTTGCTATATCCGTCCAACCTTTTTCAAACACATGTTGATAATCCTCATGCATCTATCAATGATTCATATGTAGACAATGATGAGCGAATGGTCACTAGAACATTTTGAAAGATACTAAGCACTGTTGATATAAAAATGTTTGTTCTTATTTTGTGAAATAAGAGTGTTTGACGCTTTGGAATCTCGTTGCATCACATCAACTTTTTGTTAGCTTTTTTTCACTTGGTATACAATGCATCAATTTATAGCAGATTGGATTACGCGTATGGAGATTATCTGATCCATTTTGGGATCAGTATTAACCCCCCCTCCTCCCGCGACATTCCAAATAATGATAGTCATTTACCATGTTTTCGATCCCTTAACATTCTTTTAGGAGGCTTAGATTGGTTGAGGTTGAGAATAAACAATTTTTTTCACTTTTCACAGTAACCCTACATTACTATACATGCTATATACATTTCCGAATCATCTATGGTTGATTATTTTAAACACTCTCTTTCTCTCTCTCTTGGTCTCTAAAATGGCTTCTATAAAAAATCTAGCTATTGATCATTGCTTACTCATTCATACACTTTAATTTATAATCAATTATCCATCAAGCAATGCACTTGCAAGAACAGAAATTCTAACTTCTTCATTTTCAATACTAAGTTTATATGATCTGATGTTGAGGAATAATTGAAATATCCAAACAAACATAAGAAACACTTATGATTTTTTTTTGCTTATGTAGTGCGTCTCTAGCAATTTCACATGGATCGTAATTGGATGTATAACGTGAAACGTAGTGATGATGAGTTCTTGAACAAAATGGAAGGATTCATCAAGTGTGCATTGAATGATCAATTAACAAGAAGAGAAGAAACAATTTTTTGTCCTTGTAGACGTTGCCAGAATAGGAGGAGATTTCGTAACATAGATCAGATCAGGGATCACATAATTCGGTATGAGCTCAAGCAAAATTATACACAGTGGATATGGCATGGTGAAAGCACACTTAGTACACCTAGTTCTAGTAATCATTACACTAATGAGGATGACCACGAAGGTACCGTGAATAACGAGGTAAATGATGAGACTGATGAGATCGACAATGTTAATGAGATGTTTGATGATGTTCAAGAACATTTGATGGAAGAGCCAAAATTGTACGAAAAAATATTACTTGATGCTGAGAAGCCTTTGTATTCTGGTTGTGCTAAGTTTACAATATTGGCTGCTGTGCTTAAGCTTTTCAATTTAAAAGCAAAACACGGGTGGAGTGATATAAGTTTTACATCATTGTTGGAACTTTTGAAAGACATGCCACCGGAAGGTAACGAGCTTCCTACTTCTAATTACGAGGCAAAGAAAATTATGTGTCCAATTGGCATAGGATACAAAAAGATACATGCATGTCCAAATGATTGTATATTGTATCGAAATGAATATGAGAGGTTGCATGAGTGTCCTAAGTGTGGATTATCCCGTTACAAGTCGCGAGAAAATGTTCATAACGACCCAGATAAGAAATGGCCTCCAGCAAAGGTTTTATGGTATTTGCCCATTATACCAAGGTTTAAACGTTTATTTGCAAATAAAGAAAATGCAAAAAACTTAAGATGGCATGCAGATGTGAGGAAGGATGATGGATTACTAAGGCATCCAGCCGATTCTCCGCAGTGGAGAAATATCGATACCATGTGTTCTAGTTTCGGCGAAGAAATAAGAAATCTCAGACTTGGTCTTTGCACAGATGGCATAAATCCATTTGGCAATCTTAACAGTCAACATAGTACTTGGCCAGTTCTTTCGGTGATTTACAATCTTCCACCTTACTTGATTATGAAGCGCAAGTACATTATGTTGTCTCTTATGATTTCGGGACTACGACAACCGGGAAATGACATCGATGTTTATCTAGCTCCTCTTATTGATGATCTAAAACTTTTGTGGGATAAAGGTGTGCGCGTATTTGATGCATATAGTAGAAGTGAATTTACATTACGCGCCATGCTTTTTTGTACCATAAATGATTTTCCCGCATATGGTAACTTGTCTGGATATAGTACAAAAGGTGCTAGAGCATGCCCAATTTGTCAAGACGACATGGCTGTTGAGCGCTTGCATTTTTGCAAGAAAAATGTGTATATGCATCATCGTAGATTTCTCCCTCTCAATCATCCTTATCGTAAAAAGAAGAAACCTTTCAATGGGGAGATAGAAAGCGGAGTTGCTCGTTTGCCATTAACAAGAAATGATGTATATGAACGGATCAAGGATATTGAAAATGTATTTGGCAAAGCCTTTCCTCTTCAAGAAGGCATGTGGAAGAAAAAATCTATATTTTGGGAACTTCCATATTGGAAACATTTACAAGTTAGGCATTGTCTAGATGTAATGCATATAGAAAAAAATGTTTGTGACAGTATCATTGGAACACTCTTGAATATACCTGGTAAGACAAAAGATGGTGAGAAAGCTAGACAAGATATGTTGAAAATGGGTATTCGAAAGGAGTTAGCACCAGTGGAGAAAGGTAAACGTATCTATTTGCCTCCTGCATGTTATACATTGTCCAAAAAAGAGAAAACTAGTTTATGCGAGTGTCTTCATGGTGTCAAGGTTCCATCAGGTTATTCTTCGAACATTAGCAGTCGTGTATCAATGAAGGATTTGAAATTGACGGGCATGAAGTCCCATGACTATCATGTGTTAATGCAACATTTGTTGCCTGTTGCTATTCGAAGTATATTGCCTAAACATGTAAGACATGTTATTACAAAGCTTTGTATTTTTTTTAATGCAATTTGTAGCAAGGTGATTGATCCTGATATGTTGGATGATCAACAAGCCGATGTTATTGTTACCTTGTGTCAATTTGAGATGTATTTCCCCCATTCATTTTTTGATGTTATGGTGCATTTGGTTGTACATTTGGTAAGAGAAATCAAGATTTGCGGTCCTGTTTTTATGAGGTATATGTATCCGTTCGAAATACACATGGGAACTTTAAAAAGAAAAACAAAGAATAGATATAGACCTGAAGCTAGTATCGTAGAAGGTACTGTAGCCGAGGAAGTTATTGAATTTGTCACTCAATACCTAACTGACGTTGAACCTATTGGGCTTTGCAAGTCTCGACATGAAGGGCGACTTAACGGTCATGGCATAATTGGGTTTAAATTGATGTCAATTGGTGATGATATGTTTCACAAAGCTCACCTACTTGTTTTATAGCACCTTAGTGAGGTTCATCCTTACTTGGAAGAGCACATGACAATTCTAAAGTCTCAAAATCCTTCAAAGAACGAAAGATGGTTGACAAATGAACATAACCGCTCATTCGTCATATGGTTTAAAGATAGGGTAATGTCTCAATTGTCTCAAACAAATCATAATGTTTCCGATACAATAAAATGGTTGGCGTATGGGCCTAAATTTCAAGTTAGCTCTTATGAAGCATACACTATTAATGGGTATGTCTTTCATACGAAGCATCAGGATGAAAATAGCAAAATGCAAAATAGTGGAGTAAGTGTCGTAGCATCTTCAAGAGAATTTGCTAGTGCTAAAGATAACAAACCAATAAATGCGACAATGTCATATTACAGAGTGATTGAGAATATTTGGGAACTTGAATATAGGGACTTCACGATTCCTCTATTTCAATTTAAATGGGCCGATAACCATCGTGCTGTACAAGTGGATGAACATGGATTCACACTTGTTGACTTTGATCGAGTGAGTCATGATAACGATCCACTCATTTTGGCATCTCAAGTGAAACAAGTTTTTTATGTCACCGACCCAGCTGATCATAAGTGGTCTGTTGTCCTTCCTGGAAAAAGACGCATTGTTGGGATCGACGACGTGGTAGATGAAGAAGAGTATAATCAATTTGACGAGAATCCACCTTTTTCCATTGGCGTAAGTCTATCAGAAGAAGAAGTTGATTTAAATGAAAATTATGCACGTACTGATCACGATGAAGGGGTTTGGATAGCGGGGTAATTTTTTAACCTTCTAATACTGTCACCATTTAATTTGTTCATATGTGTACATTTATTTGGAATGTGTGAAATACTGAACTGATTTCAAAGAGAAGCAGACGCTTTATTTCAATGAACGAAATGCCATATATTGATTAATTACAGAAGTAAATCTGAAACAGAAGAAAAGAACAAACATAAAAATACAAGATCATTGAGAGCATTTCTACCATCGAATTAGCATTTTCTGCCTATACAGTGCACATCTATACATTCATGTCTTTTGATGTCTCTACTGTCAATGGCTACGAGCCATTTTTCTGTTCAGACTTCAATGAATCCAATGTAATTTAAGTTTACCACTGCATTCTCTTTTATAGCTGAAATTAGTTCAGTGTTTTTTCCATTAAAATCATTTGTTTTCTTTCTATTAAATTGTTGTGTCTCTTTTCCAGCTGCATTAGATGTGATTCCCATTTAATCTAATTATGCTTCCTTTTCAATATCATTGAATTCCTCTTCATCAAATTCAATTATCTCTCCTTCTTGTAAGTGCAGAACTGAGTATTTGTTACTGGCTAACATTGCCTTTTCATTTCTAATCTCATTCCCATGCCTTGTTTCTACTAGAATTTTATTTTTTGCTTCTTCTTTCTTACTTATTGATAGTTCAGTGCTGGAGTTGTCATTATGCCTTTTTTTACCATGTACTTCAACAGTAATCTCAACTGTTTTCCATACCGTTTCCATACTGTTTATATACACACAGTATTATTTATAGCAGGCACAATGTAGTTTACATGACATTAGTCTTTTTTATAATTACGCAACTTATACTTCCCAACTGACTCCTTTGAGTATAAAAAAAATACATAGCTTTCTTTCTTCTTCTTTTTTCCCATTTTTTCTTTTTGATTTTTTTTGAAAGTAATAGTGGTGCTTTGTTCAAGCAGAGTACACAGCTTATTTCTTATAGTTATGCAGTTTAGATTTCCATATGAATTATTATGCTTTTTTTTAGATTTTATTCTACCACTGAATAAAATTTCTGTTTTGTTAACCTCATCTTCAAATAATTAATCCACCATATTGTTTGTTGAGACGAATCAGATATCTTAATTGACATGTTGATTTAAAAGGTGCAGTAACTCATTTTATGGACACTGCTAAAGGTACAAATTTGTTAATACTTATTTTGTAACATGTTGATTTTTCTATTATTTAGTTCTTTAGCTCTCATTTGCAACAAACTTGCAAAGTAGTGTTTTTAAAATGTAAATTAGTTCTCTGACAAATGCACTGGACTTTCAGGCTATACATTTTACGATATTGGACTTGCAAAGTGGTCTTTTTGTTCTAATGGTAACTCGTGGTAATAGGTGGTCAACATAATTGGTAGCCAAATATTTTGTGTATATAAATATGAAATAATACTGTTTCCATACTTATTTTCCATACTGTTTTTTTTCATTATAGGTTTATGACTATTTCTTTTAATCTCAACTTCATCTACTTCAGTGTGAACAAGCTCCTCATTTTCTTTTCCACTAGTGTCTTGTATTATCTTCTCTGCATATTTTTGGCTGTGTGCATTTTGCAATCAAGCAAATATGTCTTCAAATCAGTTCATACTGTGTGATATTTAAGTTAATATTTGTTTGTTGAAATATTTTATAACTTTCGGGTGCACATCTGTGATACAGGAATAATGGAAATGCAACTATATGAACACACTGAAGAGCAAAACACTTCCGCTTTCGCTTCAGAACCGTCATCTAAGAGGAGGCAAAGAGGTCCAACAACCGGAAAGAAATACAGAATATCCGAGCCAAAATTCATTGAGTGGTGTGATAATGGCAAACCTACTGGAAAATGGGTGAAGTCTTTTAAGGCTTACGTAGGCGATACAGCTAGATCTAAAATTGATATCAATATCAAGAATTGGGCTAGCGTTAGTCAAGGGCTTAAGGATACCATCTGGGAAGACATTACGGTATTATAAATTCATTTGTTCGCTTATTAAATTGTCAGTTGGATCCTTTGTGTTTGGAGTCATGAACCGCTTTCATTGTTTATCAAATTCATTTTTACCGCTTTGACGTTGTTTATTTTTTATTTTTTATTACCTCAGACCGAGTATCATATCGACGAAAAAATGAAAAATAATGTGTTAAAAAATGTTTGTGGAGCATGGAAGGGTTTCAAAACAAAATTGGTTAGTGGTTGGATTACGAAGACTAGAGAGCTTCCAGAAAACCATAAAGAGCCATACGAATGTTATGATGGGGTTACAAAAACACAATGGGAAACATTTAAGAAGTATTGTGAAACCGAGGAGTTTAAGGTATGTTTTTTATGCCATATCCACAAGTCACACGCTCTTTAGCTGTACGAAAACTGCTCTTTAGCTGCATATTTCACCAAGTCATTTGTCACAATCACCCTGGTTTTTTCTTTCCTTCACACGTAGTATTGTCACTGTTATAGCTGCATATCCAATATTGCATCGCTTCTTCGTTTTGTTACCCCTATTTATCCATAAAGAATTACACTAATACATAAAACAAATAGTTGTACTAAGTCATGTCATACTTACTCTTGGTGGTAGAATTTTTAATTTTGCAGTTAGTTGCTGAGTATACTTGAAGCACACTAAGCATTCTAAAATAATTATTCCCATCCTTTCAGATTCAGTTCATTTCACCTTTAGAGTTTAGTTCATTTCACCTTTCAGATTCATTTTTTTTGTAATGGTTCTTAATTTGCACCTCCCTTGTTGTACTTGTGCACCTGACCTGATGCTTTATTTCTTTGTTGAATTAAATGGATGACTGCTATATAATTTTGTATATCCATCCATGTTTTCTTGCCTTTGTGTCTTGTTCATATATAGTATCACTTGGTGTTCTAAATCAGATTCTTGGATACTAAGTAAAAACATTTTATGAACTTTGTGAATCTTCTTGCTTATGTATAACTACATATATCTGAGGTATACTTTCTTAAATTTTGATTTTTTTAAAATCAGTTTAATCATGAATAATTAGTGAAGTATTTTGTAAATCAAATAAACTCAATTGTTTTGAGTAACTGTTTATATATATAGCATTGTATATATATATATATGTAATAGTAATACACCATTTTAAAAAGAAATGAGAATTGTATGATGTCTTGTATATATATGCATAATTTTATTTAATACATGAGGACATCTCAATATGTTTCATTGTTTCTTTAAGAAATGAGGCACCTCATTGTCCTTTGCTTTGAAATATGGACACAACCATGCTTTCTAATTCGCAAATTTTCGAAAATTTATGCTGCCTTGACTTGCATATTTTTCTTTCTTCTTCTATCATTGCATACTAAATGCATACTGCTCATACATAGAGAAATAGTACAAACATTTGTGCAAATTGCAACTGTTCTACGGCTTGTGCTATTCTGTTTTGCTTAATTTTGCAATGTCATAAAACAGCAAATAAGTGAGAAGGCTAGGAAGAGTCAGGCATGCAACGAGCATCCTCACTATTTAGGACAAGCTGGATATGCAGGGAAGAAGGCTAAATGGATAATTGAAGGCCATAGTTCCTCGACCATATTGCCAGGTGGACCTGTTTTGGATCAGAGTATTGATTGGATTATGGCACGATCAAAAAAAGGAGCCGATGGAAATTATGCCATCCCTAATGAGAAAACTAAGATGGTCGTAGATAAAATGGTACGACTACTTTCCATGTGTTTTATCGCTTTACATGTTTTAAACTGAAAACACACACGACCCAACATTCTTTATTAGATAAAATATGACACCTTATGTTTTCTGGTTTTGGATGATTGGGTCCCCCTATATATACTAAAGGCAATGTAGGAGCAATCCCTGAAGTGATGGTTGCAAATGGTCTGGGATCTCTATGTTCGTGCCCTCAAGGAAGCCTCTCTGTAGCTCCACCATTCTGTTCGCTAATACTTGGGTTATGAATAGAAGGATCTAGGATATAAGCACTATCATTTTTCTCTGTTAACTACCCCACAATGAAAGTGCATACTTACTGCTGTGATACCAGTGCATAATACCAGTGCATACTTACTGCTGTAAACATAATACCAGTGCATACTTACTACTGTGACCACTGAACTCTTTTATGTGGTACTAGAAGTATGTAATAATGTAAAGGATCGGTTTCTCCATTACATTGAAATAGATACTATTTTTAATAACGAATTTGATATTTGAGCTTCTCTACCTTAACCTACAGGACAAATAAAATAAAATAAATAAATAAATAAATAACGAAAGAAAGAAAGAAATGAATATAAACCTTCTTTTATATTGTTTTGAAATAAATGAAATTCAAATTGAATATCTTGATATTTATTTAGTGTTTCAGAATGAATAGATTGTTTATTTTTCCCAATTGCATCTTAACTTGAGTTTTATATTAAAATCTGAGAATCGAATCATATTTGGAGAAATACAGTCAAAACTAAATTTAATTTTTCTTTTTTTACTTGATTTCCTACATAGAGAGAAAAAAAGTTGATATCATTTTTTTCTGTATCAGAATTTGGGAATAATTTTGTTCACCCATCCACCTCCAATTCATTTTGATGCGAGATCGCGAGGCATCCCAAAATTCGATATCATGCTCACTTGAAGTAAGTGCATGGATAGACTTAACAAAAGATTTGTCCCGTGTTATAAAATTTTATGAATATTCGAAGCCTATCCTCACTGTTTTGAAGCTACACTGTTATTTCCCATTCACACAGTAATCACCATATTATATCCAGCTGGCGATAGCATGATTATGAATCTTAAAATGTATCCTTCCCAGCTCATATACTTGTATTCTCTTGTACAATAATTTATATTTCTCATGTTTTGTTATGATTATGAATCTTAAACTATGCACAAGGATACTAACTGACTAGACTATAATCCAATTGGAGAAGTTTTTTTAAAAAAAGTTTCTCATGCTTTGTTATGATTTGCTAAGCTAACTGCTATTTGGTAATTTTGACAAGCTATCAACTTTTATTTTGAATGATGAAGCTGGTTTTGATTTTTTTTTATCTATCGTCCTATAAACTAGACATTACATATAAACATAAATTTTAGGAAAAACGGACTTTGCTATTTTGATATCCACTCTTCTGGTACTTACCCTTTATATATCCGTTAAATTTAAACTAATAATGCTTGTAGAAAAAACATATCTTTATTGACATGTTAGCTGCATTTAAGTCTTGTTGCCATTATCAGACCGATGAATCTACATTTTAACACGAGTAAATGAAAGTAGTTCGTGCATCAGTTGAACACGAACTTCCAACATCAGTTGAACATCGTATTTTTAACACAACACAATGGCAGCCTATTTGCCTTCTTCTTTTACATGAATTATTATTCGTATCCAATCACACAAACCTTGAAGTCTTAAAGCAGTGGGAAAATATACTTAGCAAAGTGCGAAAGTAAAAAATTACAACTCTCCTAAAAACATGTAATTACCATAAACAAATCTCCTAGTGTCAGATATGGTCATTGTTTAAATTCTGATAATACAACAACTTGAAATCACAAAACTTCACTATAAATTTTGGAACTAGGCATGGTAGCTACTCCATCTATAGAAAATTCTTGGGACAATCACAACCTAAGCTATCTTTGATTATAACTTATGAGCAGCATTCAAATACTTACTGCTGTAAACATAATACCAGTGCATACTTACTGCTGTAAACATAATACCATTGCACCTGCTCGAATAACCATACTATCATACCAGCAAACGTGTGGTGCTAACATTTCAGTAAAAAGCATGATACTATAGCACTATTTTAATTTTTTAATCTTCATATGATAGTGAAAAGCATGCCACCTTATGTTTTAGCTTTTTTTTGTTGACAGAATGATTGGAGAGGAAAAGCCGTTGAAGGGTCATGGGTTCCAGATAGGTATGATGATGTCTTGAGTCGTGGTCTTGAAAAAAGAGAGCATCCTGGCCGAGTTAGAGGGATTGGTGGGACGGTTGGTATAAAAAACGTATTTGGGGATGTAGAGAAAAGGAAAGGTCGAAGTGGTGTAATATCAGCTGATGAGCTGCATGTTCTCACTCAAGAAATAGAGGCTAAAGTGAGCCAAAAATTGAGACAAGAGATGAATACAATGGTTCAAGAGCAGATTGCAAACATTTTGAACACGATGAATTTGCCCAAGGAGGTGGAGATCAACACACTATTAACTGATCATCGTAGTAGTTGTCAATCAACGCACCCGAGCAAATTACAATATGCAAACAAAACTCAAGAGACGGATCCCTTTGCAGACTTGCAGGTAAACAATTCATAGTTTAATTTATAAACGTATACGATTTTATGTATTTGACAAGTGCTAAGTGAAAAATGTTGGTTTTGTACTTTTCCATTCTAGAAACCGATTAAATGTCGTTTGGCCGTGAATATGGACTCCAAAATTGTTGTAGTGGGTCATGGCATGGTACATCCCGCTTCAAGGTCTGGAGATCAATGTGATAATCAACAAATCTTGGTCGATCATGTAAAAGTTGGTATTGATGCAGTGGAGTCTAGTCATGAAGGAACCTCACTTCCTGTTCTAACTAAATATCACAACACGATAGGAGAAGTGGTCGGGAGTTTTGTTCAATGGCCTAAAAGCCTTGTGCTTTTAAGAGATAATGATACGGTAATGAATGCATTTTTCTTCCTTAATTTAGCTTGCTAAACTCCTCTATTTCATATTAGAACATATTAAAGAAGTAAAATTTCTTCATACTAGAACTTATTATAGATAATTTAGCCATTTATAAACTTATCGGAAAGTAGTTAACATATGAATTTGAATTCTTAGCATTCGTCTATTCTTTTAGCAACATCATTTCAAACATCTACTTAAAATTTTGAATTAGGTTCCTACATCTCAACCAAACAAGGATTTGTTTGAAAATAGTAATGACAAGGTCGTGAATACAATGTCAGATGAGTCTGCAAAACGCAAATCAATCGTGGATGAAGAGATTCTCAAAACTTTAACGAGCGAGTGCAGATATTTCCATGACCTAATACTTCAAATGTTATCCAATGATAGTGCCATCAATGCAATTCAAGTGAATAAGGATTTATTCACATACGATGAGGACTTTGAAATTCATATCACGATGGACGACATTATCCAATTCCTTAGTATGCCATGGTTGAATGCATCATGGTTGCAACTATACATCATGTGAGTATTTTTTCCTTAGCAATTTTTTTATATATAACCATCTTAATTTTTTGATGAATAGTCAATTTTTAAAAAAATAATAATATATGTTTAAATTTGTTTAGGTGGTTAAATCATATGTGCAATGATCTCAAAGTGGAGACCATTGGATTTATGTGTCCCAAAAAGCTTTCCCAAGTGCGAAAACATCCAGATGCGACAAATACATATTTGTCGAACACATGGAAAGCATTGCAATCTAAAAGCTCACTTTTAGCCCCACAGTATGAAGGGTATGAACATTAAACTTTTAGTAACTAGTTTACAAATTTGATGCAATTTTAACTTACTATAAATCTTGTAACGCAGGAAACATTGTATACTGCTTGTTTTTCGTGTAGAAATGAATGAGATTTATGTTTTTGATCCTCAGGCCGAACGCAAACATAAACTTGAAATTAAACCGCAAGTGAGCACGTAAGTGTATATATTTGCTCTCTTATATGAAGTTAGTATATGTGGTAAAATTAAAAATTTATACATGAAATTAGTGTATGTAAATGCGGGTGCCAGAGTAGTTATTATTTAACATTTTCTTGCATGTGTAGGGCTTCAAAATTTACAAGGCATTCGGTGGCAAGTCTCGAGGAAGTACCTTGAAATGGAAGCATGTTAAGGTGATTTGATTTTCAAACAGAAATAAAATAAAATAAATACTATATATTGTTTGGCATATGAATTCATTTTAAACTAACTATTAAGTTATCTTGTAATATTGCTGTAGTGTCCTCAACAATTAGGAGCAACTGACTGTGTATATTATGTGATGAGGTATATGCATGACATAGTGAAAAACTACAATCAAAGCATTGATTTACAAAAGGTACTACTTTAGTTTTTTTCCTTCATATTATACATTAGCTACATTATAGGTATATTTCGATCAAATCATTGTTGCAATGCTAGTTAGAAGAAATCAAATGCCAAGTCTTTATTTACTGTTCAGCTCATGTATTTGAAGAAAAAAAATAAACCGAGAAAATGTGTAGTGATGCACCAAGCAGATTGGAAATTGGTTTATATGCTTTTTAATTAGATGATTTCATTCGACTGTTACCTAATTGATTATTGTATTATTTTCCATAATTAACAGTAAATCTATCAAAAAAACAGTAATGAGAGTAATGGACCAGAATGGTGACGACATTTCAGTTAAAAGTATAAACCGGTAAATCAATAAGTTAATCAAAATTAGTCTGGTTTACATTTCAGTTTGTGGTATGGTGTGATGTTGATGATTGGGTTTGAATGGGTGTATGATCTGTAATTGGGAAAGAAATGCAGGCATTTTTGTAAGAGGGATGGTGGTGGTATTTGAGGTCGACTTTGTGGATAAATGAGATGGCCAGAGGGTGGGTCGATGTAGAAGCAGATGAATGTTGAGGCAGTGGTGAATTGCAGATATAGCATATGTGCACTGGTGAAGATGGTAGCTGTGGTTGATGGGCAGTGTGTATGTATCTGTGGTATGTAGAGGAGTTGGATGAATTGTGAAAGTGTGTGATATTCTCTGTTGGTTTGGAGTGATATGCAAAGGAGGAGTTTGGTGATTTATGTGAATGTGCAGCAAGGGATGGATGTAAGGTGATGGACTGATTGTATGAAAGGATGCAGGGATGTGCAGTTGATAGAAGGCTGGTAGGTTGAGGGGATGGTGACAGAGTGTATTGATGAGTGAATGTGACTGATGTTAGTTGGGTGATTGCAACTGTGGTATGTAGCAGTGGCAAGGTCGTGTAATAGGGAGGTGTATGGGCACATGCACAATAGCAGTAATTGTGCAGCAGCAGTAGCACGTGTGGAGGGAAGTAGCAGGCGGAAGCTGTAACTGTTTGTGATAATTTTTAAAGAGAATGTGTATTTGATGTGCACATGCACATCAGTAGGCAGGGTGGTGGAGCTGAAATGTTATATGCAGGGAAGAATGGCACTGTTGTATGAGCAGAGGAGGGTGCTGACAGGGTGACTGATGGCAGTGGATGGTTATATGCAGATTAGATGTAGTTGGCCGTAGAAAATGGTATTTACAAGGAGGAGTTGGCAGGTTGAAAGTAGCACAGTGATGTTATTTGGTATGGTAGTTTGAAGGATGTGATGCAATGGTGACTGTGCAGGTATGTTGTCACTAGGATGCTGAAGTGAAACTGGAGATGGTGGAAGGGGGTAAGGCAGTAGTAATGGTGATGTTGAGGTAGAGGCAATTGACAGTGGCTTGGTGTTTTGACTGGCAAGTGTTGAAGCAGTGGTGATGACTATATGGTATGTATGGGGGCGGCAGTGAATGTTGATGGGAGAGGAGGGAAGTAGGGTGGGTACTAGTATGTATGCAGATGTAAGAAGATGGAAGTGTGGTATGAAGTATATAGTATGTATGGAAGATGTAAGAAGATGTTAGTGGAGATGACAGTAGTTCTGTTGTATGGGTTGCAGGCAGGGGGAAAGTTAGAGATTATGTTGACAGCGGTTAAAGGTGAGTGTGATGAAGTTGTTGAATGATTGCTGTCAGGTTGAAGTGGATGTATTTGGGTTGAAGTGGTTTGGCAATGGCACAGTGGTTATCTCAAGCCACTGTCAATTACTGGACCATGAAAGAGCTTTTACAACTGCACCCTCCAACTGCACTAGGATTTGTTGAAACCTGCAGTGAATCATATACAAACTTGAGTTATTAACATTTTCAGACCAACATTTGGTAATTATAGATGTTACTGAGTTTGTTTATCACTTAATTCAACCAGTGTTTGTTTCCAATATTCCTTGTAGCTATCATTTAATTTGTTCACAACATTCAGCTTATGGTTCAACCTGTGTTTGAATTTCATTAATTCCTCTCAGATTCTTTTATGCAGAATATTAAATCCTGACTTAATTATTGTCTTTTGTATAATAATTCTCTTAATTGCAGGACTTTGTACGAGACGGTTCTTATAACCAACAAGAGATAGACGAGGTTTGAGAGAATTTAGCTAGTTATATCATGTATAATTGGATGTAGTTGTTTTTTGTTGTGTACGCTGATCTTTTGTATTGTACGTTGGTATTTTGTTATGTACGTTATGTTTGTGATAGATTATATTCTATTTTGGTCTGTAAAAATGAATTATGTAGATGGATAATATAATTATATTTTTTGTTCGACCAGTTCATAGTAACGTTGGTTTATAAAAAATTAAAATTCAATTTCAGACTATTTTTATAATCTTAAACGGTAATAATATTATTTTTTTGCTTCATATATTACTTGTGTCGGTTGTTACTGCAAAGGGAACCAATACAACTGTATATCAATTGTGTCGGTTTAAAAACAAACATAACCGACACAAATATCAATCATTTGTGTCGGTTGTTAATAAAGAGCCGACACAAAACTATGAACAGTTGTGTCGGTTTTTCTAAATGGACCGACACAATAAACGGCGGTTTGCTTCACTATACAAGCTGATTTGTGTCGGTCCTTTAAGAAAGACCGACACAACTGTTCATAGTTTTGTGTCGGTTCTTTTCAAACAACCGACACAAATGATTGATATTTGTGTCGGTCGTACAACCGACATAACAGAAAAATGTCTTTTGTGTCGTCTTCATATGAGTCGGTTGTAAAACCGACACAATAGGGGTTACACAACCGACACAAATGACCAGTTTTGTACTAGTGTGTAAAATGGGCACTCTTAGTTGAACGATCCGTAATAACCCATATACCATCGTTTCCTTTCTTGGTTCTAGGCAAATCGTCGATGAAATCCATCGAAATCATCTCCCATTTCCATATGGGATTTCTAAAGACTGCAACACCGGTTGACATCTGTTGAACTCCTTAACTTGCTGACAGATAGCACAACTATTAACAAAAGCAGCTACACCCCTCTGCTTGCCCGGCAATCAGAAAATTCTTCTCATATCTTTATACACCTAAGAGATTCCGGTTTGAATATTCAGTTTGGAGCGATGACACTCAGCTAAGACTTCTTGCCTCAATCCATCCATATTAGACACACACGAATGACCATTAATCCTCAAAATAACATGATCATCCACCTTGAAATCCAAAATACCGACCATCCTTAGATTCACGAATTAGTTCCTCAAAAGATCTATCCTCCATTTGCTTACTAATAATTCTGTCCTGGAGAGAAGGAACAACTTCCAAAAGAAACAAAACTGCATTCCTGCTAAGAGAATCAACCACAACATTTGCTTTTCCTGGGTATACAGAAAATCCAATCATTTGATGCCAGAAACTCGATCTATCGCTACTACCTCAGATTAAGATCCTTTCGAGAGAAAAGATATTTCAACGGTTGGCGATCCATGAATAACTCAAACTTCTCTCCCAAGAGATAATGTCTCCAAATCTTCAAAACAACAAAAAAATGGCTAACAATTTAAGATCATGCGTAGCGTAGTTTCTTTTTATGTGGCTTCGATTGCCAACTCGCATACGCAATTACCCTTCTATCTTGCATCAACACTGCTTCCCAAACCAACTATACAGGCATATGTATACTTCAAATTTGCTTTTCCCATCCGGAATAGCAAACACTGGTTAGCCTCGTCTTCCACTCTTGAAAAGCTTCTTCACACTGGCATGTCCACTTAAACTTAACTCCTTTCCTTATCAACTTAGTCAGAGGCAAAGAAATCTTGGAATGATCCTTTATATTCAGCTAATACCTAGAAAATTTCGAACTTCCGTCGGTATCTCCGGCTGCTTCCATTCCAGAATAATCTCGACCCTCGCTGGATTTACAGAGATACCTTTACCAGAAATAATGTGCCCCAAAATATAACTTTCAATTTTCTAAAATCGCACTTAGAGAACTTCGCCTTCAAAACATGCCTTCTCGGTGTCTCCAACACTATCCTCAAATGCAGCTTGAGCTCTTCGAATATACTATAACAAACTTATTTAGTTCTCAAAAATCTACACAGAACCTTAGCAATCTATCTGATTTAGTGATAAACACTGCCGTAGAATCTCAACAAGAAAAACTGAGCCAAATCAACTCCTTCTCCAAAAGATCCTGAGTCTGCTTAACTAACTCTTCTCTTTCTTTAGGAGTCATCTTTCTACTATGCTGAATCACCGGCACTGCTTCTGAAATCAAATCAATGCGATACTCTAACTCTCGATGAGGAGGCAAAACTTGACTTCCTTGAATACATCAGGGAATTTTTGGTCCACATCGATATCTTCAACCTCTCTTGAGAATTCTCAACTTAATGTAAAAGACTACTCAAGTGAATTCTAGAATTATCACACGATACTCTGGCAATTCTACCCAAATCATTTTCCAAAGAAACCGTTCTCTCATCACAAATCCAAACAGCTTATATTTGTCGAGATAATCCATCAAAGAAATGGATCCACTCAGCTACTTCCGAAATCACCTCAAGAAAACTGCTAACCGAAAAATCTTCTCGACGGCACACAGAACGCTTCGAGCTACAATGCTGACCCAGATGCCGAAAGACTTCCTATCCAAAGCTCTTCGAGAAACTCGGACCTCGAATCAAACAAAATACCGTACTGAACTCAGCCAAAATACCGAAGCAGACATACTTCCTTAACTTGTCCCAAATAAATATCTTCGGAGACATCCATAATCACTTTGTCTCATCACACAACTACTACATCCTGAGGTAAGAAAATATCATCACTCGCTTTTGTCCAACCGACAGAGCCAAATCTAGCTCAACCAAACTTACACTTCAAAGATGAACTTCGAATCTTAACAGGTTTCCTTCAGAGATTAATGAAATCCTTACTCCACCCAAAGCTCACTCGAGACGGTAATGGGTCTACAGTCTCGACAAATACACTTCCAACCTCAAACATTCAAAACTCCAACCATTGGTAGTCGTGTTACACACACCACTACCCTATCTACCTTTATAACTTATATTGGAAAACCCGAACAGGTGACCCAACAAATAGGTAGAAATATATATATATATATATATATATATATATATATCTATATATATATATATATCAAAATTACAAATACGCTCTCTCAAGAAAGAAATCACTCAAGAGCCTAGGTATTTGCTCAACCTAGTGCTCTGATACCAACTGTGACGACCCGCCCTTCTACTACCAGAAAGATGTATCATTATTAAGAAAGAAAGGGATAGAAATAGAAAAGAAAAGAAAAGAAAGAACAACAATATCAGAATCTCACAGCGGAACGGAACAAAATATAATATATCACATAACTATTACACAGTTTTACATATATCAGAGTTATACAATATCAATACACCTGACAGTCATACATACATCTTTCACTATATACATCAGTGATACAACATACAATAACTAACACAACGGAACTAGATAGATAACTACATACGTCTGGCACTCTTGCTCTAAGCTCCTCCAGAAACTCGAGAATCCAAAACCTATCACTTGGCTACTCATAAAATTTGAGTACCCAAGAGTTTATGAAAAACAAAATATAAACTCCGGGTCATACATGGGTCCGGTATGAGTAAACGTTTTAAAGTTGTTTAAATTTGAAAAGTATTTGAAAATAAAGGTATCACGTAAGACTACCCACAAATAAATACGGGTAAGTTTTTACCTTACGCTAACCAAAACATTTTATAGGAAATTCCGTGATATTATAATAGTGTCTAGGGTTTTCAAGTAAATAGAAAATAGATGAAATTGTTACATTTATTAAATTCCAGCTACTAGCCATAAAAGTTGGTAATACAAATCAAAACCGTAGGGTCTCGTAGGGAAAATGGATTTCCAACAATGGCAGGGCTACTGGGGTACCGTCCGTCATAGTACGGGGCCTAAATCACCGTACCGAGGATCACTCCCGACACCCTACAACACAAGGCCGGAACTATTCCTTACTGAACAGTCCTGAACAAGATAACCTCGGCAGTTGTTGTAATCAACCTCCCATACAGCCGAAAAATAAAGGGACATCTAGACAGGGGTATATCTCATCTTGCTTGGGCATGACCCACCTAACCTTGCTGCACCTCCCCTGTTTTAGCCATTCCCGATTGATGAGGCTTGAGGCTGCGATTACCTTTACAGGACATATCTCTTAGAATTCTCATCGTCCGTCTGACGATGTTCTGAATGCATTCAATCCATACAAGTTCATTCCGGGTTCGAACGAAACCGAAGGCATTATCTCTTTACAATCACTTTGGAATCACCCTCAGAGTTAACGACGATAACTCTTACATTCTGAAAACACCATATCGATCTTCATTTCAGAATTCACGACCTAATGTTTATTTGGATCGATGTGGTTTTCGGAGAATCATAAATGAAACCCGATCCTGGTCTCATCGAAATCCAAACGCCATTTTAAAGGCCAAGTTGTCTAATTAACTTAAACAGTTTAAATTCAACAATTGAATTAACATAGCATTTATCACCGATGAATCATACACAATTATTATAGATATATCACAGCATATCACAGAACATCACAGAATATCATCAAATAAATATCAAAATCAGATATTCTACACAACAATCCATAAACAATCATCTTTAAATTCTCATTGTAATTAATTCAATTTAAAATTAATTACATGAGAATTTATCTCTTAATCCTGTTTAATTAATTATTAATTATCAATTAATTACTTATTCCATTTCAAATTAATTAATTAATTAATCATTTCTAAATCAACTATTAAATCTTAATTATTTAATTAATTACTTGTTTTATTCCACACCATTTAATTAATTCATTCATAATCGATTTATTTAACTTTAATTAACCATTAATTAATAACCTTAATTATTAATAAATAAAACTTAATTACCTATTTATTCACTGCTAATTACTTAATTAATCATTTATTAATAAGTAGTTAAATTACTTAATTAATTGACTATTAACCATTTTTTAATTAACTTAATGGTAATTGCAATTTCATTTATTACTTAAACATCAATTAATCCATCACTAATTACAATTAAAAAGTAATTATTATTAATTGTTTTATAAGATAATTAATTAATCACCATTCAATTTAATTAACATTTTAAAGCTCTTCTTTAAATTATGAAATTCAGTTAATTTTTAACTTCCAACTTTTAAATGTTAATTAAATTTATATTAACTTAAATTAATTACTTAACAATAATTAAGTGTTAAAACATTATTAAGGTATTAACTAAAAATGAGAACTTATATTACATTCTTATCTCAACATTTAAATCGTTATTAAACTATAGTATTAAAAGTTGTACTAAGTTTTACCTCAAATTGTTAAACCTTAATTAGTTTATAGGTGTTAAAACTGTTGAAAAAAAAATTTGGTTAACTTTATATTTATTTTAATTTTTGTTTTGTTTTGTGTACCGCAAATAATAAAAAAACCCGAGCACTCCCCCTTGTTAACTCGAGTAATTCTCGAGTTACTTACCCTCTTTCCCCGAGACTTCTCCCACGTATCAATCTTCTTCTTCCCCATTTTTTTTCTTTTCATCATTTCAGTAAGTATTAAATTTAAAACTTAAGTTAAACTAAAACAACAGGTAGCTCGCTCTCGAACAAGACCTAAAACCCGAAGCCAACATCAAAATAACTCGAGAATGACTCGAGGATACCCACTGACACGACGAAATCTTCATCCCCCACGCCGTACACGTGCACGGTGGCACAACCCACCTTCAGCGATCACCAACCTCATCGGCAAGTCACAATCCACCCCTAAACTCGAAATCAAAGCACAAATCTCCTGCATAAACTTGAATTCGAAATTTAGACGTTTGGACGAAAAACTGTAATAAAACACTCTCGGTAAATCACCTCGCCACCGCTGCTCCATCCACCTGCAGTGCCCACCACACGACACCATCACGATCAACCACCAACCTCCAGAAACTCGAGCCACTCGATCGCGTTATGAAGACGATCTCGACATAATACAGTCATTGCTAAAAACAGGAACTCAAGCCCTAAATTGATCCCGTATCCAAATCTCAAGCAATATAAAAATTTTCTGGTAATTTTTATGAAATCACATACGTTTATATTTGCTTCATCCCAAATTTCAACTTTTATTATTGATTAAATAACAAGAAATTTACGAAAGTGCAGTTTTGGTTCAAATGCAAACTGCTTTGGAAATACTGAGTTAAAAATCTTCATACAAATTTTAAAAATCATAACTTTTAGTATTAATTCAAGATATAAACTCGAATTAGCAATTTATGGCATTTAAATTTATCAAAGAATATTTGAATTACCTGTATAACATGTTACAATAAAGTATTTCCTTCAACATATTTAAATTAGCTTTTAAAAACAAATCTTAATTTATTTTAAACATTTTGTTTAAGTTGAAATAATTACAGATTATCAATGTTGATGAGAATAACTTGAGTTTTAAACAAAGATCAGTAAACTGTAACAACAGAGAGTACATAACAGAGAAGAACAGAATCTAAGTAAACCCAGATTCATTTCAACATATACATCCCCATATATTCCACGAATCATCATACTGTTTGTAATTAAACTTAAGCCTGAAAAATTTAATGTTTACTCACCTGTATCATTCCTGAACAAAGAATAAATTTGATGTTGATTATCTGAAACTTGAAACTGTCTTGAAACTGCAGTTGAAACTGCCTGGTATTTCTGTTTTTGATTTGAAGAAAGATTTGAGCTTTGTTTTCTCATGTTTTCTTTTTCCTTACTACAGTTTACTGAATGAATCAAATAGCAATATGTATACCCATATATATAGAAGAAAATAGGTGTATAAGGGTAGGTTGTAACTGGACTGTTGTTGTCTAATTTTTTTTTCTGTTTTAACCTGACAGATTTAGTGTTTGGCTGTATAGATTTGTAAATATCTTCATAGCCAAATAGTAGGCTGAGTTGGTAGTAATTAATGCTTTGTTGCCTAATATGTTTGCATGTCATAATTGAGATTTGCTGTATATATATAGATATTTGTATGTAATGTTCACTTTGTAGTTAAACATATGGCTTGCATATGAAGATATCTTGATAAAATCATTTGTTTTTTGTTAACCTCTAGTTTGAATAGTCTATATACATATGGTCAGGTTTTACTTTTCATACTTATTTGTCTGGTATAAAAATATTTGTTTTTATCTTTTTATTTTATGAACATATAGTTTCAGGTTGTAGTTTATACACTTGACCTTGTTTATAAAGATAGTTTGTATAAAAATGTTTGTCTTATTACTTTTAGTTTGAACTTCATACACATGTTTTGTGTTAGGTATTGTTTATACTATGGCTTATGGCTTGCAAATGAAGCTTTATTATGTTTTATCTTTTTATTTTATAAACATATAGTTTCCAGGTTTATTTTATACTTTCACTTTGTATGAAGATATCCCTATTTGGAAACATTTGTTTTGTTATTTTATTTTATGAACATATATAGTTTCAGGTTGTAGTTTATACACTTGGCCTTGTTTATAAAGACAGTTTGAACTTCATACACATGTTTTGTGTCAGGTATTGTTTATACTATGGCTTATGGCTTGTGAAAGAAAACATTATATATAAAAATGTTTGTTTTGTAATCGTCTAGATTATATAATCATGTACATATGTGTCTGATGTACTGTTATGCTTTGACTGACTTTGTTTTCATCCATATTCATTTGGTTTTGTTTATGAAGGTATTTTCATACATAAATATTTGTTTGAAAACTTACACTTATTTCTTATTTTTATTTCTATTTGTACTTTATATTTTGACAATCAATAATTATATGGTTTATTTACTTATATTTATATTTCATATTTAACTATCAATATTTAAATGATATTCATTTGCTTACTTATTTATATTTGTATTTTATATTTTGATTATCAATATTTACTTTATATTCTTAAGTTTAACTTATATTTAATACTTATACTTTCTTTGATTTTATGTTGAACATTATCATTCACATCAATGTATTTATTTATCACATGTTAATAAGACAAAGTATTGTAATTCAATCATATAAGACAGATTTTATTTTAATTGAATTATATAAGAATAATTTTATTGTAAATATTATTGAGATTTGTTTTAAATTTCCAAATCAATCTCCTTTTTAAAATACAATTTATATATAAATAAATGGCAATATTTCCAAAATCATATTCATTTTAAAATGATCAGTTTACATTTAATTTAATCAGATTAAATATTTATTAAAATAACAGGCCCCAAAATCCAGCGTCGTTACACTTAGAATCAAGTCAAATGTAGACGATCAAGGAGCAAGAAAGTGATTTCAATGTGAGTTGATGGATGATCTCAGCACTGAACAAAGAAGAACCAATCGCTAATCTAAAGAGCACCATCAACAAAGACAATGAAGATTAGGAGGCTATTACAGCGGATTCCATCTTTGGTGCTGATCGATGGGTAGAAGTCCCACGAAATGCCTAGTTTAAAAATAGTTTGATTTACATACTTAATTTGATTGGAAAGGTTTGTTTGGATTTGATGAGCTTTAAATTTGTTTGAATTTGAATATTTTTTCGTGTGTGACATTATGTACGCATGGAATTAACTGAAATATTAAATAATGTTTTCTCATTTTACATATCATATTTCTTATATATCATTCTTGTCATTTTGTGTTTCACGGTCATATTACTTATCTTATATGGTGTTTTATGTAGAGGGAGTTAGAATTAATATTAAGAGATAAGGTTATTTTTGATCGATGACAAAGAAAGAGAAATATATAAAATACTAGGCATAAATTAATGGGGAGTTTTATTATACATAGCTTAAAGGGGAGTTATATTATATTTTATATTCAAAGTTGTCATCATCAAAAGGGGGGAAATTGTCAGTACTGGAGATATTGGTTTTAATGACAACAACTTTAGGAAACCATATAAAATATAAATACTAATGTGTTATCAAGGTATATAGATATTAGACAGGTAATGATTCAAGAAGACTGTATAGTATCAAGTAAAAATTGAAGAGATTCAGGACATTGATATAGAAACTCAAGAGCTAGAGAATGAAGACATATAACTATTGAAGATTTTAAGATTTCAAGATATTCCAGATAAGTTATGGAGTCATGGATTTAAGTTAAAGTTTCGATACGACTTGATCTCTCTCTCTCTCTATCTACTATTAAATAAGTGTCTCTCTCTCTGTCTACTTTTAAATAAGTTTTAGATATTCTTTTCAATATAGCTTTCAAATAGTTTTCAATTTCTGATACTTTTAAAAATTATTTTAAGTTTTTGATATTTTACTAAGTTATTGTTTTATTAAATTTTGATTTATATTGGTTTATTTTTTAAAATCTTACCATATAATTTTACTTAAGTTTGATTATGATTTAAAAGTGAAGAAATTACATTTAAGCATGTTTACAAATATTCAAATTATTTTACGAAGTAATACATTTTCAAAATAATATTTTAAGTTTTTTTTTTCAAAATTTCAAAGAGTATGTCGACATACTCTACACTTATATGTCAACTTACTAGTTGTAATTTTCAAAAATCAAATTTCTATAGAAGTGTCTATTCATCGTACTTCTTCATGAACGGACATGACCGTTATTCCTCTATAAATTATCTTCTTCCCAATGAAGTCTATAATCATTTTTCATTCTTCTTCTCTCCATCTTATCCTCTTTCATTTTCTAAACAAAAATATGACCATATTCTGCCGAATTTCAACCTAAATCAAACCAATCACAATTAGTTTGATTCTCTATCATTTGATCTCTGATTTCTATCATTCGCTCACTATAATCAACGTCAAAGTGCTATTCAAGAGTTATAGGATCATTTGAAATTAAATTGAAGACCTGAGTTAGTAAAACTCTATCAAATCAAACTGCTACACTGACGGGTGAGATTGTAGCCCATAAATCAATTGGGTGTGCTTAATAGCCCATAAATCTAATGGGTGTGCTTGTAACCTAGAAATCAAGTGGCTCTACCCAGAGGCCGGGATTTCGGAGGGTGTGTCTCGTAGCCTTGAAATTGAGATTGTATTTGCATTTACTAGTTGAAAAGAAATTCATACAAGAAATAGTGTGGGACTGGATGTAGGGTAACTTTGAAATAGTATAAAATCCTGATATGTTCTTCTTTAACTTTTACTGCATTTACTTTTATCTATGTTTTGATTATGTGGTTGTTTCTATGATTAATGATTGCATAATTCTAAGTACAATTTCAAAAGATTTCAAAAAAGTTCATGTAAAATAATAATATTGTTCACCACCTCTTTAGTATTAATTTTGCTTTAAGATCCATATTCCGTAATCTTATAGTTTTCACAAAAATCTTTCTCACTTTTCAAATTTGTATGCCATTTGAAAAATAAAATCCCAAAATTTTTAGATGCACATTTTCCCTTGAAATAAAATTTTAAACAAAAACCCCAAAATAATTGAAGTGTCCAAAATAACTAAAACACAAAAATTTGCTTTTTTTAAAGGAAAATTCTCAAATTAAGGGAAATTTTTTCAAAATATGTTCCTTTCAAAAATTTTAATAAATCGAGCCACACTTTTAGCGTAGTTGGAAGTTGGTTATGTGCTAGGTGCATAAACCAAATTCTAAAATTCTACAACTAACATTTACCCAAGAATTTGACATTTTATTTACAAATGTCAACACATCTGTTATTCAAAATTTTTAGCCTTTAAAAACGTGAGCATATCCTTCACTAAAATTTACAACTATTCTAAACTTCCATTCTTATATTGCATTTACTATTAGTTAAGTGTCCTTATGAGATTCTCATATTTATATCGTTCCTTTACTATGCTTATATATATAGGAGCATTCGCATACCCAGAAAAAATAACACAGAAGATGAATAGAAACTCAAAAAATCGTGTATGCCTTTTATAAGAGACAACTAATGGCTACAACCCAAACAACCGACAAGAAAAGAAATTATGTTGGAAGAGAAAAGGCAATAACACCATAACTCCTCAAATAATACCCATAAACTACGAGATGCCTTGCTCTGCAGCTGGAGCTTAATCCATTGCTGCAACCCTTGAATGGCTGTAGCATGTTGGTTATACTGGCGCTGCTGTTTTTGTAGACAGCTTTGAAGTTTCCATCTTCCTTAAGGAAGGATCTAATGTTGGCAGAATGAACCTTCTGCTAAACTACCTCACCATGGAGGTTCACCCGTAAGTCCTAAAGACAAGTGTGGATAGGTAAAAATATGAAAATTGACTTTATGGAATGCTAATCCTTGATCATTAAATTGAATCAAAAGGGTGCACATCCAATTGACGATGATGCCACCAATAATAGCATATGTGGTCTTCCGCACCATGAGATAAATATGGTTGTAACTTCCCGTCTTAGAGATGACATTATGCTGAATGATGCACGTAATCAGACAGGCAATCAGACATAGATTATCCATCTTCCAAACACCAACACTCTGAAAAAAGATCTCTTGTAAAATCATTAAGTCGTTCATTTCAAAATCATCCCATTTTGCATCCTTCATGGAGACCTCCAAAATCTTGACGAGATCATCATTTGACAACCCAATCAAGATACTCTTCACCTTCGAATGAATCGAACTATTGCCTTCAACGAAAAGGTAGATGCAGCATGGGTAACATTCCCGCTTAAGGGTCTCGAAGCAAAGGATCGGTGCAAATCCTACCATGACGGATAGCTCTTTCAGCCTAAAGGCGGCAAAACCTTCTACTCATTTTGGTCCCGCCAAGTGGCCTTTTAAGGGTTGAGACCACAAGGGTGCAAGGAAAACTCCGTAGTGCGGAAAGGTGACTTGGGCTAAGAAGTAGTCGGGGGAGAAAATAAGGTCAAAATCTAGAGTGGTGGTGGGGCGAGATCTAACATGCAAAACTAGCACGAAGGGGTCGTGTAAGGAGGAACGAAAAAATGAGGTTGATACTTAGATGAAGGGGAGGATGAAGATTGGGTTTGGCTTGTTGAGGAAGGAGAAATGAAAGAAAACAACCGGGGGAATTTGGATTCGATTTTAATAGTCCCGTTCCATGTATAAGTTATGTCAAAACTCGTTGACTAGTAGATCTCTCTAAGTTTATCGCTAGGTGGTCCACTGTTAGATAGGCTTTAGGCGTTAATTGAATCTAACCTCAATTTTGGTCAGATTAAATAATAATAGTCGTTTCACGCTATCTCGTTCAATTTTACATAATCCGAAAGATTCCTATCCTCATTGCAGTAGTGTCAAAAGCCTACCGCTTTGTCTTGAGCCATGCTCTAGCACTTCATAGTAGTCCCAACAAAACTGCAGTGACCAACAAAAATTCCAAAAACGCAGAAATATTCCAGTAACTATTTCTTACCTACTACGCACAAACATATTTCTTCCAATAGCAATGGGTACAAAACACTGCAAATTACATACCCCAATAAAAATGAATGTCATTTCTATTTTGCCTGTACCTTATGGAGAGAAAATATACAATTCTCAATTTTATAAACCGTAAAATCACTGAGCTAAATATATGCTCCTTTGTACTTGTTTCTAAATAACAGAAACCATTTCATACCAAAACTTCCCTTAATTAAACTTATAAATATGTATATTTCATGGTTTTCAAAAACCTTTTTAAACACAAATTTTCCAAATTGGAAAACCATTTTCTTGCCAAAAACAATGTCAAGCCTTTACTGTTATATACATCTAAATGTTTAAGGATTTAATGAATTAATCTTTTATAAACCAATATTTTCATAACACAATCAACCTAGTGGTAAATGTGTTTCTCGAAAATTTAAAATTTCAAAACTTTCCCAAAACAAAATTTCCAAAATAAAGCCTTGAGAGAATAAATCATTTGAAAACCCTTTTTCAAAATTCTAAGGCATTTTCAAAATATACTTTATAAACATCTTCTCACACATTTTAGACCAAGGAATTGAGATCAATTATTCACATAAAAATCCAATTTCCCATCAAAAATGTGATTAATGAATGCACCCTAACAAAGACTTGCTTTTGGACAATTGTCACGTATGGAATCTAATTTCCCATTCATCTAGAATAATTATGTGTCTCCGATTGGAACTCAAAATCCAAAATCACAAGTTAGCAAGAATCTCAACCGTCAAGTCGAAAACCACTTGTCTCCACGATTCACTTATATATCGTACTGATGCTCTTCATCAACAACGCTTTACGCATCGCCAGCACTCCATGAGGTGCTTCAAAGTTGGTGTGGAAATCTTAGCTCTAAGATATTTCCAACTCATGGTTGTTTTTCCATTCCTTCGGAGTGGAACAACAACTACTTCTATAATTGGAACTCTTAGAATCTTACGTGAAAATATAATTTTAATTGATAGAAAAATACGAATACTCTCAATTTATTCTTATCCCTTTGATCTACTAACCTAGTGCTCTAATACCAAATGTAACAACCTGCACCATAATGGGCCTAAATTTTGATAAAAATCGAAATGCAAGTCCATCAAAGCACAGATCACTAGATTTGGTACCTACAAATAAGCATGAGCATTATTAGAGATTGGTTGAAATCTAAAGTCACAGTGGAAATAATAATAAGACAAGAATACCGACTATGACTACTACCTTGGAATTAATAGCATTGCTTAGATAGTATAATGTCACATCAGCTTCGAGCATGAAAGAAAGAAGACCCTCCACTAACAAAGCATATCCATCTTTAGTGACCCGTTCTTTGAAATTCTATCCCGAGGGTTATACAATTAATATACCAGGGAATTCTTCTCATTAGCTCGATCCCCAATTAATATACTGCTTTTGGAATGAGGAGGGGGTTAGAACAATGTTTGATGACTGGAAAAAAAACTACAAATTGTCCATAACATAAACTTACGCCGATAGATTTCCATTCAATTGTTATGTCCATTAAGGTTAGCAATTATAATTTAATCTTTCCTTGCACACACGATTACATACTTAGCGCTTCCTAAGGTACGAAATAGGAGTGAAGCTATGTCAACCGCTCAATACTTTCAAATCCTTTTGCCACGTAACTTCTAAATATGAAGTAGGTTTCCATAATACTTTTAATGTAGAAATAGGTAGACTTTGTCATTTATGACCTTAATTGAGGCAGACCCATCATTTAAGGCCTATTCCTAAGATAGTTTCCTACCAATGTTGTCAATGGTTAGTGGGTCCTAGCTACAAGACATCTAACCACTATTTAAGGCTTTTCATATTTAATGTCCAACTATTATCGCATTTATTGCCAATAAAATTATAGTCATTTAATAAGCAGTACTCAAGCTGCACTTTTTATTGGAAAATAGGCAGACTCTGTTTGATTAAGACCTTAAATAGGCTAAACCCCATTATTTTAGACCTATCTTCAAGGTGTGCTCTTAAATGGTATTATTATTATTTTAGCTTTAGGAATGTAAGAGACTGTGTCCAAGCCACTTAATACTTTTCGGTGGAAAATAGGTAGACCATGTCATTTAAACCTACTTTCAGAAGCATGCTCCTCACCAGTACCATCTAGTTGTCATTGCTTGAAAATCTCATTGGGTTACTTAGAACTTCTTTTATAGGAAAGACGAGGACATTATAGTCATTTAATACCCCAAACCAAAAGCGAACCCTTCCCGAGATATCCACTCTCACTCTTTAATTATAAATATGGCATCACATTACGTTACTTCATTTGGTAGGGAGGCGGACCCTTTAGCCAGTTAAGACCTCAAGACTGAAGTAAACCATTTTTAGAGACATTCTTGTTTATTTATTTGGAATCTCACCAGGTTACTTAATACTTCCATTTAGGAGAGAGGTGGATCCTTCAAACACTTAAGGCCTTAAATCAGAAGCGAATCCCTATGGAAATATCCCTCAATGCTTCTAATTCCAAACTTGGACCATTTAATACATTCCAATTAAGAAAGCAAGCCCAATCTCTCATGTTGTCATGGGTCATTGGATTAGTGATATCTCACATCAATAGTAAGTATATCTGACTACTGGTAGCCTCAAAGTGAAGGGCGGTCTTCTGTCAAGTGACTCTATTAAACTCGTAGCACTAACCCACTAAGTCCTATTAGCGATCCTAAATATTTATTTATATTATCTTTGGTAGAAATTGGATTTAGCTCACTAATTCCCTTTTTATTAAGGCAATAAGATTTTCCTTAAATACTTATCTACCCATAAATCACTGTTTAATGCTTATAAATGTTAATTTGTCCATAAATTCTAACGGACATTTCCTACGACATTTATGTATAATTACTTATTTCAAATTAGTAGTCTTTTATATCTATTCCATTTTATTAATTCAACTTCTTTTCTTATCAGTCCCATTAATCCATACCCTATTAAATTATTGCAATTCCCATATTTATTACCATTTATTGAAGTTATAAACTTTTAAATTCTTTTGTCGTTATCTAGTCATCCTAAATGTGAATATTACATGCAATTGACATTATTAGCTTTTTATTTAGTTACAATAAGCACAATGATTATGTATAAATATTTACTTTTATCAAATGTGTTCTAGGTATATACCTTTACTAGAAAATACTTTTCCACGTTAAATTGCTGGAATCATATCTAAAAAGATTATCAATTATAATTTCCATAAATTAATCCAAAACATAAGAATTAACTTTAAAATATAAAAGATTACGTCGTTTGAAATTACATTTGATGATCATTTCTTTTATTGTTGAAATAGATAGTGTAAATTATAATGAATTCATACTTTACACATCTCTTTCTATTTGTATCTATTCCTTATTAGATCAAACGATGTATCTTTCTAAAAGGGAAAGAATTCCAAGTAATTTACAAATATTGAAGCGATCTAAATTCAAACAATTCCAAATATAAAAAGTTTATATTCTAACAAGATTAGGGTAATAATCCAAATATGTAACGTTATTGTACAACCTATTTCAGATCTAGAATAATTTTATTCTAATTAATATTTTAAATTCATACTTTTGGGATTGATTTCTAGTTCAGGTTGTATACAATGCTAAATCAATTCATAAAATAGAATATGTAGGCGATATTCATTATATCGAGACTATATTCAACTGTTGTCTGCAACTCATATATAATTATCCAATTAGACGTAATAACAAAATAAACACCAACAGGATAATTTTTATACTATATTAATATATAAAATTTTCCACTCAACTTTTAAAGCGATCCAAATCTCCAGATCTAAAGTAGAAACTTTGATTCATCTCCAAATCCTTTTTAATCTAAGATACATACATACATACATACATATATACATATATATATATATATATATAAGGGTATATACTAACATTAGAATTATAGATTTGAGAAGAGATTTGGGATTGGAAGAGAAAATAGATAAAACTATATAACTATATAAATTACCTCAAATACACATATGGTTGATTCTCTTCTCTTCTCCTTTTTATTGGATTTCTACTTTTCTCCGATTTGTATGAATATGGATACAAATATTTTTTATTAATAATTTAGGAAGAAAGTGGAGAAGAAAAAATGGCAGAGCTTTGCTACTACCTCCATAAAAATACGAGAAGAGAACGTAGGGTTAGACTTTAATTTATAGATGATAGAATCAACCAGAACCATTAAATAGGAATATAGTAAATCCGGGTCATTGTGGCCTAGATTTACTAGAGCGAGCAGGTTGCCATCGGTCGATCACCCTTGGGTGACCTGTCGACTACCCTTGGGTGACCGACCGGCCGACCGCCCTTGGATGACCGGTCGACCGCTAAGGTTCGACCGTCCCTAATGATGGGTCGGCCTAAGGGCCTAGGTAATTAATATAAAAATGCTTAATATTTATGATTTGATTATTTTCGTTTCAAATTTCTTTTTCATCTATAACTTCTTTGTTTCGACTCTGATTGCAAAAATCCAAATTTTAAAGCTGCTCAAAATTTTTCCACAAACGCAATGATGCAAGTTTCATGGTCAAATTACATCGTTTGCACAAATTCCTTTTTTGGAGCCTAATTAATTTACCCACTTACTAATTAAATAATAAATGCCCAATTATGGGGTGTTACAATATTGTCTCATTTGGCATAAAGAGAATATATTACTTCGTAGTTTGCATACAAAAATTTTTATGCACTTATCTGCCCAGCTCTTTTATGATACACAAAATATCATTCGATGAATAATAACAATATATTTGAATCCCTAATACAAAAGAGTAATCCATAAGTGGGTTTCTTTAATTTTTTCATTAATGTCTCCATTGAGAAACATGACTTTAATATCCATCTGATATTGCTCAAAATTAAAATCTGCAACAAGTTTCAAAATAATTCTAAAGAGTCTTTCAACAAAACCAAAGAGAAAGCGTCTTTAAGAAAATATTGTTTTCCTCTTGAATATATTCTTTTCTATAACGAGCCTTATACCTTTCCGCATTACCCACTTATTCCTTGTAACGACCTGTATTTTATCTATGTTAAATTATTAAATTTAATGTAATTATTAAATAAAAATGGTTGAAAATAAGAATTTTAATGATTTTGAACATATGTTATTGGATATGGACTTGAATAAATTTTGAAATAGATTAATTTCGAAGATTTAAGTAGTAACAGTATTGAAAATAAAAGCCACTTATTGAATGAGTTTTCAATCAATAGTTGGTTTAAATAGTAAATGTTGGATTCAAAAAATGGAAATAAAGTAATTGGTGGTTAAATAAAATTTAAGTGAAATCAAATATTGAAGTTTGTTAATATTGAATAATTAAATTATTTCATTAATATTGGAAATTTATTCGGACAAATGAATTATGAATATAATATGATTTCTAAGGTGAATTAAGGTTCCATTGGAGTTAGGATTATAATACGGGACTATTGTTTACAATTAAAAGTTGATAAGTTAATTTGAAATTTATATATTAAATTAATATTGAAAATTTAAAATATGAAAATTGAGTTAATAATTGAAATTTGATTTACTATGATTCAAATTGGTTTCCAATGTGAATATAAATTATATTTGAATTGTAATGGAGTTAATAAGATTTTTAAATTGGAATTTTAAGCAATTTTGTAAATTTAGAAAAAGTCATCGATTTAATCGATGAGTTAAAATAGCCTTCTGGGGGACATTCTCGGAATTTGATGAAACTAGTTTCGTTAGATCCGTAATAGTTTATTATTACCAGATTTCAAAGTAATCAGAGTTATCGTTTGACCGTGGCAGCTGTAAACGCTTAGAAATTAATTTAATCGAGTTAACTTGAAATTGATCGTTTGTTCCGTAACTCACACATACGATCGAATTAGGCCCCAAAACATGTTCCATTGTGTTCGGAACGTGGATAAAACATTATAAATGCCCGTTGGCATGCGTTGTTTTGAGATCGTTTGAAAAGTTGTTCAAATGTGAATTTAATATTAAAATATTACTAGATATGGTTATATATATGTGAACGTTAGAAACCCTTGCTTTCTCTAAAAACACAGCTGCCACATAGAAATCAATGGCCGAAACGATCGACTCTTTCCCCATTTCTTTCTCCCTATCCGTCGATTAATAGCAGAATCTTCCAACTAGTAATTCGTAGAGGGCATCGAGATCTACGAGGTAAACGACATACGATCGTGTCTCGAGAAATGGATTGGCGACGAAGTGGTGTTGAAGGCCGTGACTACAAGCACGAATTTCAAGGCCATAGGATGACCGAGCTCTGCCTGGTCGTAGGCGGCGGTTGCTATCGCGCAAGCGCATGCATCGAAGCTCTCCGATCGATCTTCGACATGTTGTAGGTGGTGGGGCCATCTTTTCTTTGTCACTTGCAATGGGTTCTGCGATCCTAAGGCTTGCGAGAGAGAAGAAAGCGAAATCGGCGGCCTTGATTTGGTATTTGTAATGCATGGCCCTGATACGTTCAGGTTATAAAAAAAGAAATTGTTTATAAATATATATTCAAACTTTAGAATCTCATATCTCATCCATGCGAGGTTGGAATCGAACGAAAATGGCGAGGTCGAAATCGTAGAGACGAGTGATACGCTGAGATGCTGATTCGGGAGCATTTGTAGCTGATTGCAATTTTAGGTTAAATCGAACGTTGTTCGATTTAATTTAAAATTGAAAAATCAAGGTGAGTGTTTTATAACGCTCACAACATATTAGAATATTCTTATGCTAGTTTAACTCGAAGTTATGAATTTGTTTGAATTTATTGATCGTTGTTTGATAAGTTTGGATGGTCATTGGAAGTTAATCGTTATAGCTATAAATTGACAGCTGAAATTGAAAATTGGAATATAATTGCCAAAATATAAGCGACAGTAGTAACTGTGAAATTATTATGAATTACATTGACTGTTCGAATGGTTGATTGCGATGGGTGCTATAGATTGATATTTGGATGATTTGAATGTTTGTTATTTCTAGAATATCCTATTATTACCCTATTAATTATTTACATTATATTAAAGTGTAAATTGAACTATGTCGAATAAACTAAGAAATATTTTGAAATGATATATACCTATGACATTGTGATTTGGATTGAAATGATATATATATATATATATATATATATATATATATATCCATCCCTGAAATTAAATTGAAATAACTAATCACTTGGCCATAAGGTAAAAAATTTATACAAGCACCGGATCGGTTAAACGAATTGGTTTTGAACGTTGATTTGAAATTATTCTATTGGACTTGGTGTAAAAAGAATAAGATCGGATTTATAGAAAACAAATTATTTTTGAACTTGAGTTCGAATTTGTTAACTGAACTCGTGGAAATCGAAGTTGTTTGGATAAGCTAAGTTGGGATTGAAATTTATAATTGACTTATAATTTTGACTTTTGAAAATTGGTTTTTTTAAAAGATTGAATTTTTATTCGGATCTTGAATGTATAAAAGCGATATAAAACGATATTTTGACTTAAGCTTGGATTTGAATTATATTTGAAAATGGGATTTTTAAATTAAATATTGAAGGTAAATTGATGAAGTGCTTAAATCGATGATTTTGGAATTGATTCAAATCGGAATGGTTGAAATTAAGAATTGAATTGAAATGGTTTTGAACTGGAATTGAATTGATTGAATTGAACTGAATTGGTTGATGTGATAACGGAAGTGAATTAATTTGAAATCGAAGTTAAAGTCCAGTTGAATTAGTATCGTAATTGAATCAACTGAATGAAAATTGAGATTGATTTGAATTGGAAAGTTGAAATTGGACTGGTTTAATTTTGAACCATTTTTAAAATAAATTATTTTCGGGTTTCCAAGTATTTTACTATATAAACCATTTTGTACTAAACCATTTTATATTGAACTATTTTAACTATTAAAACTACTTTATCCGTTTTACATTAAACTATTTTAACTATTTTAAATACTTAAACTACTTTAAAAGTATCCAAACTATTTTTCAAATATTCAAACTGGTCAAAGGCGAATGTTTATTTTAAATCCTAGATTTAAATATGAACCATATTTATTTGAAGTTATAAATCAAATTGGAACTTGAAACAATTTTTGAATTGAAGTTAAGATATTGAGGTGAACATGATTAGGAATTGAAATTGTATATTTTGAGTAAATGTGATGATTTCGAAATGGATTTGATTTTGAAGCGAACATGAAATTTTTGATATCAATTACGGATTGTTTTCGAAATGTAAAAGAATCGACTGGTGTGTAAAACGACATTTGGTTGTTAAAGAGACCGGAGCCGGATATATGCATAATCTCTATCGATACCGGAACCACTTTGACAACTGTGTACATGGAGCGATGATCCAGAATGAAGTGGTTATATTTGGCATCGTTTACTGGATTTGAAGAAAGAGAACAATAATGGATTAGCCTGGCACTTGTGCCAATTTGAAATGACTAAAATAGAAGCCCTACCGGCCAAGGGGTTTGCTACCATACGCGAGCACACTTCTTCGTATTAATATCATATTTTGTGATTGACTGGTGTGCACCCTCCCAATCTGAAGGTGAGTGTTAGACCTAATGGGCGATCATGGCTATGATGCATTACCACCAACCGGGAAGGGTAAACTGGTAGTATCCTACATTGGGCATTGCCTCACGTGCTTTGTCATACTTTTATCCCTAAACGATACCTATACGATTTTGGTTTAGTGTTGTCCTGTCACGACGCATCCCTATCCACCGACCGTTTAACTGGTGTTTTATATGAAAAACGTACGACAATGCTTTAAAACGCGTTAAAGGGGATTAAGGTAAAATATTAACGCTATTTGAATATTTATTTTATTGATTAGACATTATATATATAGCGTATTCTACTACATATAAATATTTTGATGGATCCTTAAGTGATAGAAAATCCCGTAATATCTCTTGATTTATTGCACGCACGTTATACACGGGATAAGAGATGGAAATCCCATAAGCATCTCTGACACGGTTACACTCATGTTTATGCGATATTGATTTGACTGACATAAGGATATTCTAGTCCTGACTCAAATGTTTCGTCTTTTCATTATGTTTGGGTCAGTCCTGAGTTTTTCCGCTTACTGAAGATCTATTCTGGTGAACGAAGATGAAGTTTTGGTATGCTACTACTATTATTAACCCTGCATCATATTGTCTGATGTATTATTTATTTATCTATGATGTATATGTATAACTCTGATAAATATTGTATAAATAATAATCAAAAGTATATTAAACAGCTTCATGAACTATTTACTTGATTATTATATTTTATCGTTCCACTATGAGATTCTGCGTTTGTTTCTTCTACTTTTTCTCTTATTTTCTTATTTATACCATTAACAATCCTCCCTTTTAAATGGTTTGAGTTGACATGTGGGTTTATTATCGATTCAAACTGTCCAAAAACATGGGTCATCACACTTGGTATCAGAGCTTTGGTTTAGCGATAACCTTAGCTTTGTGGGGTGTGGCTCTTTATAAATAGGGTAGTAATACCCTATAATGAGTCACTGAGTTTATATAAGAGAGAGTATATTTGTTAGTGATATAAATTTTTTATATTATATTGATTGATTTGTTGAGTGGTTTATGGATTCTGCTCAATACGAGTAATTTACGTCATTGATAGGGATCTCTAAACGCTTGAACAGAACAATTCGACATTGTATCATTTTGAAATTGGGTAAATGAAATAATTTTGTCCTAATTATATTTTTCATATAAAGGAATAATTTTTTGAAATTATTATGATATACCTAGCTTGTTTGGTTGTCAGCAATGATAATATTGATTGTTATCATTAATTAGATATTATGTTTTAATAAATAAGGTTTATTATAAAATAAACAATGATAAAACAACTTGTGGAATGTTTAAGGAAGTAAAATTTTATAAGAATAGTTTATAATGGAAATGGTTTTCAAAACTTTGAAGAAAATATATAGTGATATGATTTGATAAATGGATTTTGGTTTAAACTCCAAAGTTATGATTTGATATACAAAAGATATAAGTGTATATATTTATTTCAAATGATTTGAATTGAACTGGACATTTAAATTTCTAAGTTCTGTTGATTAATAATTTTCAAATTATTTGAATGAATTGTGTATAACCAGAACTTATAAAATAACAGGATTAAGAATTCTACGCGTAATGTTTTTGAGAAAACTTTAGAGTTGAAGTTTAACCCTTAAAATGGAAAAGTAGAGAAAATTTAAACAAGAAAAATTGCGAACATTCTAATTAAGTAAAATGAATCCTTAATTGGTATAATATCAAATTGCATTCTAATAACATATAATAAGGCTTACCAAATGTTAAAAGTTAAAATATGACTTGGATATGTAATGTGATGTTATACAAGTAAACCAACTTAAAAGTAAATAGAATGTTATATATACTTAATTGGTATGTTATGAAATGATTAATGACTGACTAGAATCAGTAAGTGAACTTAAGAAAGTAGATAAATGAAATAAACAATTTCTTTGTAAATTGGTTAAAGAATCTAAAATAAATTTGCAAAGGAATTGTGAAATTGAATTCGTAACTTTTGAGATAACTATAAACTAAAGAAAGTCATATATAAGAAGTTAGACTTTTATAGAATGATTATAAACTAAAGTGGTCATTAATAAAATGTTCCACAATAAATTTGTATTTAAATGAAATTATGAAAATCAAGTAACTGTAAACAGAAGAATTTGGTATAGCTAAGAATCAATTGAAAAATGAAATCGAATTTAATTAAATTCTATAGGATGTTTAAAATGAACTTAAGTAAGAAAATTCTATGGAATGATGTTTAAGAAATGGTAGTATTAAAGAATATGTTGTGTGAAGAAATAAATACTAAGCAGATAAGGGATATGAATGATGGATTGTGGATAATTGATTGAAAATGAAATATAGGTAAGTAAAAGAAATTCAATGTAGATGAGTTGGAAAGAAATCTATTGAAAGTTAATGTGTAAGTTGTATGTATATTATTTATTTTCCATTACGATTTGATTCGGATTCGAGCACAGAATTTTGAGATAATTTATATCGATTTAAATTAGAATTTTTCACTCGATTCTCGACGGTGAAACCTAGATACGAATTTTGATTTGATTCTAGAATTCTTTATCATAGTATGGCTATACAAGGAGAATAACGGTTTCTGATCAAGGAACCAAATCTGAGTCCGCACTAGAGAGTCGTGTGAACGATGCTAGTTTGAAAGTGAAGTTGTGTGATCGAGCGAGCGTTCAGATTGGATACTATGTACGGATAATATATGTACTTCGTACAGGTTTCAGTAAAGCAAACATTGGAAATTGAAAATGCAAAATATAAAATAATTTTAAATTATACGATTGGATATTATTGGTAATTAAGATGCAGGCATATAAAATCAAAAAATTTGGATTGACCGACGAAAAGGTACGTGTTTATTTTATCATTGGATTTGGTGATTTTCGATGGAGCCATTCGTCGTTTTGATTTTGTTTTGTTAGTTTAAGGCCCGTAGCAGCATTTTGTAGCTGTTCTGATCGAGCCGTGCAAAGGAGACTCTGCCAAAAAATTTCATAAACCTAGGTGTTAGAAAATTTCGAGGCTTTAAAATTTTATAACTTGTTTTGATAATTAAAATCAAAATTCCATAAGCCGATGGAGTAGCTTAGTAGAGGCATAATAATGGCTTTATAAATGAAACTTCATTTTTTATAAGTTTATAATTTTGAATAAAATATATCAATGTTGAATTCTCTACTTAGTTCCTTTTCGAGGATGAAAAGTTTTAAGTAGGGGAGATTGTAACGACCTGTATTTTAGCTATTTTAAATTACTAAATTTAATGTAATTATTAAATAAAAATGGTTGAAAATAAGAATTTTAATGATTCTGAATACAAGTTATTGGATATGGACTTGAATAAAACGTTGAAATAGACTAATTTCGAAGATTTAAGTAGTAACAATATTGAAAATAAATGCTACTTAGTGAATGGGTTTTCAATCAATAGTTGGGTTAAATAATAAATGTTGAATTCAGAAAATGGAAATAAAGTAACTGGTGGTTCAATAAAATTCAAGTGAAATCAAATATTGAAGTTTAATATTGAATAATTAAATTATTTCATTAATATTGGAAATTTATTCGGACAATTGAATTATGAAAATAATATGATTTCTATGGTGAATTAAGGTTCCATTGGAGTTAGGATTATAATACAGGACTATTATTTAAAATTAAAAGTCGATAAGTTAATTTGGAAATTTATATATTAAAATAAATTTTGAAATTTAATACATGATAGTTGAGGTAATAATTGAAATTTGATTTACTTTGATTCAAGTTGGTTTCCAATGTGAATATGAATTATATTTGAATTGTAATGGAGTTAATCAGATTATAAAATTGGAACTTTAAGCAATTCTGTAAATTTTGAAGAAGTCGTCGATTTAATCGACGAGTTAAAATAGCCTTTCAAGAGACAGTCTCGGAATTTGACGAAACTAGCTTCATTGGGTCTGTAATAATTTATTATTATCGGATTTCAAATTTCGTAGTAATCGGAGTTGTTGTTTGACCGTGGCAGCTGAAAACGATTAGAAATTAATTTAATCGAGTTAATTTGAAATTGATCGTTTATTCCCTAACTCGCACATACGATCGAACTAGGCCCCAAAACATGTTCCATTATTTTCGAAACTTGGGTAAAAAATTATAAACGCCTGTCGGCACGCATCGTTTAGAGATCGTTTGAAAAGTTTTTAAAAGTGAATTTAATATTAAAACACTATTATATATGCTTATATATACGTGAACATTAGAAACCCTAGCTTTCTTTTAAAACGCAGCCACCATATAGAAATCAATGGCCGAAATGATCGACTCTTACCCCATTTCTTTCTCCCTATCCGTCGATTAATAGCAGAATCTTCCAACTAGTAATTCGTAGAGGGCATCTAGATCTACGAGGTGAACGACTGCGATCGTTTTTCGAGAGATGGATTGGCAATGAAGTAGAGTTGAAAGCCGCGACTTCAAGCACGAATTTTAAGGCCATAGGACGAATGAGTTCTGCCTTGTCATGGTCGGCGGTTGCTATCGCGTAGGCGCACGCATCGAAACTCTCTGATCGATCTCCGACATGTTCTAGGTGGTGGGGCCATCTTTTCTTTGTCGCGTGCAATGGGTTCTATGATTCTGAGGCCTGCGAGAGGGAAGAAAGTGAAACCTGAGGCCTTGATTTTGTATTCGTAATGCACGACCCTGATACGTTCAGGTTATAAAAAAAGAGATTGTTTATAAATATATATTCAAACTTTAAAATCTCATATCTCATCCTTGCGAGGTCAGAATCGGACGAAACCGGCGACGTCGGAACCGTAGAGGCGAAGGCTATGCTGCGATGTAGATCCAAGTGTGTTTGGAGCTGACTACAATTTAAGGTTAAATCGAATGTCATTTAATAAAATTTAAAATTGAAAAATCATGTTGAGTGTTTTATAACGCTCAAAACATACTAGAATATTCTTATACTAGTTTAACTCGAATTTATGAATTGGGTTGAATTTATTGATCGTTGTTTGATAAATTTGGATGGTTATTGGAAGTTAATCGTTATAACTATAGATTGATAGTTGAAATTCGAAATTGGAATATATTTACCAGAAAATACCCGACAGTGGTAACTGTGAAATTATTTTGAATTATATTGACTGTTTGAATGGTTGATTGCGATGGGTGCTATCGATTGATATTTGGATTATTTGAATTTTGTTATTTCTGGAGTATCCTGTTATTGCCCTATAAATTGTTTACAATATATTAAACTGTAAATTGAACTATTTCGAATAAACTAATAAATAAGTTGAAATGATATATACCTATGACATTGTGATTTGGATTGAAATGATATATACATCCATCCCTAAAATTAAATTGAAATAACTGACCACTTGGCCATATGGTAGAAAATTTTATACGAGCATCGGATCGGTTAAATAAATTGGTTTTAAACTTTGATTTGAAATTATTCTATTGGACTTGGTTTAAAAAGAATAAGATCGGATTTATAGAAACCAAATTATTTTTGAACTTGAGTTCGAATTTGTGAATTGAACTCGTGGACATCGAAGTTGTCTTTTAAGTGAGATCCTATTTTTTTATGTCTTTATGAACTGAAATCGTGATCCTATTTTTTATGTGAGCCTTCTTTTATGTCTTTTAAGTTTTCTCCCCAAATTTCAAGTCAATTCGACTCTGTATGAGTTCTCTAAGTCCATTTTAAGTTAGTTGCTTTTGATTTAACAACTTGAATCTGATGAGCCTTCACTTCTTGAGCTAGATTGTTTCACATCCTGTGAAACTTGGCAATCATGCTTAGAAATGGTAATGAATGATAATGAAAGTGGTTTTGGTGGCTCATGATGCTTCCCTATCGATTGCTAGCGATCCATGGATGAGGGATCGCCAGCAATCTATCTACTTAGTATTTTATTGGCTGATTTTCCTTGATTCCTATTGACTTGTTTGCTTTGTTGTTTTGGTCGAGTCTCGAGTTACTCTAGCATAATCAAAATGTTCTAACTCCTATTGAATTATGATGGTTTAAAAACTTATTAATAATTGCCCCCTAAAGTACGTCTTTTGAATGAAAGATGTGCTTTTCTTAAGAACAAGTTCCTGTCTCCAGTCTCTGATAATTGAGCTTTCCAGCACTTTAGCCTCGATAAATCGTCTAGTTTCTTCGGATTCTCTTTCCAATCACAAGTCGTTCCAAACCTTTTATATCCTAAGATTCCAGAATCTACATAGAAGTTATTAAATCCCATATCTCTAATTAAATCACATATTTCTTGTTACATCACATATCACTAATTACATCATATGTCATCATTTACATCAATATCTCTAATTATCTCATGTTCATTCATGATTTACGTCGCTATCAATTTTTTACTTCTCACTTAGAGTTGTCACATAATATATCAAAATCACATCATATATCAAAATCATATCATATATCACAAATCACATCATATATCGAAATCATCCCGTGTTCATCTAGGATTTATTAGTTTTATTCTATTTATAAGGCATTCAAATACTAAATCAAATTTTTTTGAGGGCTCGATCTTTCCTGATTGTTTAAGTTTAATACGCGATCTCTCTGGATTGTCTAATGTTTAGTTTAATGCGCGATCTTTCTGGGTCGTTTAATCTTTTAAGATTAAGGGATGATCTCTTCGGATTGTTTGTTTATTAAGCTAAGGAGGATTAAGTAAGCTCATTCTCTCACTCTATAGCAAGAGGAATTACCTCTCGCACCTTGGTTTCATCTCTTCGGTAGGTACTCTAAGCGATCAACATCGTATATGTCCATCCAGTCGCTCTATGGCAAGGTGACTTTCACCTTGCACTCTGATCCCGTGGCGAGACTCTAAGGCGACCAATATCAGTCATCACAATCAATGTGGATTTTTCAAAATTCAAATAAAACAAACAAGGAGAAATCAAACAAGAAGGAATCAAAACAAGCTGAAAACCTTAATGTTCACCTCAAAGATTCGACTTAGAGAGTTCCTAGAGACTAATCTGTATCACGTACATGTGTAAGCGGTTCGAGGTTATTATTGTCCTAAATAGTCATCTTAGGCATCCGACACAGAGCATGCTAAGGGACCATTTAGGATCTCGTACATGTGTAAGTGACCTGAGGTTATTATTGTCTAAATACCAAAAGAAAAGTGTGGAAAAAGAATTGAAAAAGCAAAGCATAGGAGCCAGATCTGACTCATATCTATCCCGACCATGGGATAATTTGTCTAGGCGTAAATCCCTGGGAATTTTTGATGCATTTTCCACGGATGGTGCTTGTTGCTAACTTTCTATCGAATTAGAAAATCATCGATAAAATTTTAATTAAAAATAACCGCATGCGCACGATGTATAATTTTTAGTATGTGGCGAGTGCAGGTCGATCCGTAGGGAATTGTATTGATTTAAAATTTTAATCAATCAAATTAACCTAAACTTGAGATTATAATAATTATAAAACTAGCTGGAACAAGTGAATGAAAATATAATATTAGAAAACAATTTAGAGGCAAGTCCACTCTCAAATTTTTACATAAATCAGCACAAAAATAATCCGTGATCTCTCTACTTTATCTTAGATGAAATTAGTGATGTATTTATCATAATATGATTTATTTATGTTATTAATTAACATAACTTAAACCATCGAACTATAAAACAATAACCAAAACCACTTATCAAATGTAATGAAAATGAAATCAAAGCGAAAGCTATTTTAAGTATGATCTATTTAATATTGTATTTAGTAACATAGATCATCAAATTTTGTTTCTACCTTAATTTCACAATCAAAAATCAATTAGTAAAATGATGATGTAAATTGTGTTTATGTTTGAATAAGAACGGCCTATTTGCAAATACAACATAGGTTATCAAATTCATTTTATAAACTTGCATCAAAATCAAACTCTTCATGAAGCATAAAAGTGATCATAAATCACACAATATCTTGAATTTACATAATTTTAGAGAGCTTCATTACTTCTAAATTTGACGCAGCGGATTAATCAAAATTAAACTTCAATCGGTGAAAGTAGTAATCAGTGGATTGATGAATACCAAAATGCCCAAATTCGTTGATCCGAAGATACCGAATTCTAGCTATCTCTAACACGTTGATCGCGCACGATACCGTGAAAGAAGATCTTCAATTCTTCAAGCGTTGATCAAGCGCACTTGATTCCGCGAATCGGCTTCAACAATCGTTGATTCGAGCGCACTCGAATAACCGAAAGTGGAGATAGGAGATTACACTCAACTACCAATTTAAGATGAAAGCACACAGCAATCAACAAGAAATTTTATTCAAAAATCGACCCCCTGAAATGTACAACTCACTCCCTATTTATAGCATTTTTGACAACCCTGACCCTTAAGTCATACACGGCTTACGACTTACCATAAGTCGGCACCGACTTATCCCAAGCGACTCAACCCCTCTACGACACAACACAATGCAAATGACTCAAACATGGCCGACTTAATCACGTACGACCTAACACACAACTGACTTAAGAAAATACAACACAACACCCATTCATAGGTCGGCCACGACTCAACTTACACGACTCATCACCTTTACATACATGACCGACTCAAGGACTTAACGCCTCAACACATCACTTAGGTCGTATGCGACCTAACGACCTACAACTCAAACGACTCGAAACAATTACATCACAATATACGACTCATCGTTACATGCGACTCAACAAACCCAGTATTTACATACCAGCTCGTAACACAACATATACGACTCAACCTATGTCGTGAACGACTCACGACTCAACTAAGGACCGACTCAAGACCCATACGACTCAAGCGAGCTGCGTCTTGAGCTCCATGCGCATTCCTCTCTTGTGGCTTGTTAACTCGGATACGACTCAAATCTCCTTCTTTAACTCGCGTCTCTTCCCTTGTGTCCCCTCTGGCCTCCAGTTGAGTCGTGTATGACTCAATTCCTCCATGCTGAGTCGTGGACGACTCAATTCTTCCATTCGACTTAAAGCTTTGTTCCTTATCTCGTGACAACTTAGGTCGTATACGACTTATGCCTTCACTTTCTGATCTGCTAAGTCGTGAACGACTTAAACCCCCACTAAGTCGTAACTTCCTTTCCGCTGCTCTGTTAAGTCGTAGACGACTCATGCCACTTACTTGCAATCCGTTGACCCAGGTCTGAGCTGCATCATCCTCCCCTAGTTGAGAAAAATTCGACCTAGAATTTGTAAACTCTTCCGCCTCAAATTGTTCATCCCCATAATATGGTACAAGATGCTTAACATTGAACACGTCAGAAGTGTATACGTCCTCTGGTAGGTTCAACTTATAAGCATTTTCATTGATCCGTTTCACAACTTCTACAGGACCAATATTTCTGGCTTTCAACTTATTATAAGCGCCCACTGGAAAACGATCCTTCGTTAACACAGCATACACCAAATCACCTTCGTTAAATTCTATATTTCGTCGCTTTAAATCTGCAGCTCGCTTATACTTCTCATTTTCTTTCACCAATCGTTCCTGAACGATTTTATGACATTCAGTCAATTCATCAACAAAATCAGCAGCTCGTTTAACCGTCCCTTTTGGTTGTGGTACTACTGCCAAATCCAACGGTCCCCTGGGTACGTTTGAATATACAATCTGAAATGGGCTGAATCCTTTGCTACGATTCACTGCATGATTATGTGCAAACTCTGCCTGGCATAACTTCATGTCCCAACTTTTCAGACCGTCCTTCACAAGACATCGCAACAAATTTCCCAACGATCTATTAACAACTTCGGTCTGTCCATCCGTTTGCGGATGATAAGCACTGCTAAATTTCAACTTCGTTCCTACCATCTTCCACAAACTCAACCAAAAATGACTCAGAAAACGGGTATCTTTATCCGACACAATAGACTCTGGTAACCCATGAAGTCGATAGATTTCTTTAAAGAACAACTGAGCAACACGAACAGCATCTGCCGTCTTCTTACAAGCAACAAAATGCGCCATTTTCGAAAATCTGTCAACCACTACAAATATAGAATCATTTCCCCTTTGAGTTCTAGGCAAGCCCAAAATGAAATCCATGCTGATGTCAACCCATGGTTTAGTCGGTACAGGTAATGGCATATATAATCCTGCATTTGTCGCTGTTCCCTTCGAAACCTGACAAATATGACATCTCTCCATAAACCTCTCTACCTCTTTTCTCACCGACGGCCAAAAGTAAGATTGAGAAATCAAATGTAATGTACGATCACGGCCCACATGTCCTTCCTCGTGCAACTCTTTGATAATCTTCAATCTCAAACTGCTTTCTGGAATACATAATCGATTTCCTTTAAACAAGAATCCATCAACCAGCATAAATTCATTAGTATTCCTATCCTTAACTTTCTCAACGAACTTTGCAAAGTAAGGATCTTCGTCAATCAATTCTGGCAATAATTCAAACCCTGTCACCTCAACTTTCATTGTAGTCAACAAATGGTTCCTTCTACTCAAAGCATCAGCCACACGATTCGTCACCCCAGATTTGTGCTTAACAACAAAGGTAAATTGCTGTAAATATGCAATCCACGATGCATGTCTCGCTGAAATCTTATCCTGCCCCTGTAAATGCTTCAACGCCTCATGATTAGTGTAAAGAACAAACTCTTTCTGGAATAGATAATACCTCCAATGTTTAACAGCTTGCACAACAGCATAAAACTCAACATCGTATGTACTATATCTCATCTTTGCCCCTGATAACCTCTCACTGAAATAAGCAACTGGCCTCCCACTCTGACTCAACACTCCTCCAATCCCAACCTTTGATGCATCAGTGTGTAGCTCAAATAATAACTGAAAATCTGGTAATACAAGAATTGGTGCTGTCGTCAAAAGTTCTTTGATTCGTTCGAAAGCAACCCTCGCTTCCTCCGACCAAGAAAACTGCTTCCCTTTCATACAATCAGTAACCGGTGTCATCATGCTACTGAAGTGTGGAATGAATCTTCGGTAGAATGATGCCAATCCATGAAAACTTCTAACTTCAGTGATAGTCCTCGGCTGTGGACAATTTCTAATAGCTTCAACTTTACTCTGGTCCACCTGGATTCCCTTCTCAGATACAACATAACCCAAAAATAATACACTTCTCGTCATGAACACACATTTCTTCGTAGCTGCATAAAATTGTTCCTCACGAAGAATAATTAACACCTTTCTCAAATGCTCTACATTCTCCTCCGTACTCCTAGTGTATATCAGAATATCATCGAAATAAACCACCACGAACTTCCCAATGAATGGTCTAAAGATTTGATTCATCACCCGCATGAATGTACTAGGTGCATTTGATAAACCAAATGGCATAACCAACCATTCGTACAACCCCTCTCTCGTCTTGAAAGCTGTCTTCCATTCGTCTCCTGGTCTAATCCGAATCTGATGATAACCACTCTTCAAATCAATTTTCGAAAAGATAGTAGCCCCACTCAACTGATCTAGCAAGTCATCCAACCTTGGCATAGGAAATCTGTAGCGAACAGTAATCTTGTTCAAAGCTCTACTATCGGTACACATTCTCCATGTTCCATCCTTCTTTGGCACCAACAATGCCGGTACTGCACAAGGACTCAAGCTTTCCTGAACACGTCCCTGTTCTAACAATTCCTCTACTTGCCTTCGCAACTCCTCATGTTCCTTCGGACTCATTCGATAATGTGGTCGATGTGGTAAAACTGCTCCCGGAACAAGATCAATTTGATGTTGAATGTCTCTCAGTGGCGGTAACTCCTTAGGCAACTCTTCTGGAAATACGTCTTCAAATTCTTTCAAAACTGGCTCCGCTTCTTCTGGAATTTCAACCTCTTCGTTACACTCTCGCCCAATCAACAAAAATACCTCAGGCTCCTCTTCAATCTCCTTGACAAACTCCTTCAAAGATAGCAAAGTTTTCAGTTCTTCGATCTCTTCCAACTTGCTCTCCTTCTGTTGTTGCTGCTTAGGAACCAAAGTGATTTTAGTACCCTCGAACATGAAATTATAGCTATTAGCACGACCATCATATTGCACTGCTCTATCAAACTGCCATGGTCTGCCCAACAACAGATGACACACATCCATGTCTACAACGTCACACCAAATTTCATCTTTGTACTTCTTCCTAATAGAAAAATTCACACAAGCTCTTCGACACACCTTCACTTCACCACCCTTCCTCAACCATGCTAACTTGTACGGTTTAGGATGCTTCTCAGTTTTCAAGTTCAACTTCCTTACTGCTTCTGTAGAGATAATGTTGTCACAGCTTCTAGCATTAATAACGAACTTGCAAACTTTCCCTAGAATAGTGCATGTCGACTGAAAAATATTGCTTCTCAACCAACTAGAATCCGCTTCTTGCTTTGGTGTAAGACATGACCTCCTCATCATAAGATTACAACCTTCATCTCCAGACAATTCTTCTTCCTCCTCGACATAAGGTGTATTTGAACATTCTGCCTCCTCACCATCATCCTCAATCTCAGCAACCATTGCTCTCTTCTTCGGCTTCGGACATTCATTGCTTTTGTGACCCAACTCCTGACAATTATAACATTTGAAACCACTGCTAATCTTCGCCTTCTCAGCCTCCTTCACCACTGGTTTTGTAACAGGTTTAGGAACGTTAGAACTTCCACTAACACCCTTCGCTTGATTATCGGAATTAGTAAACACACCACCTCCACGCCTTCCTTGCTTCTCCCAAGCCAACGCTTTCTGATGTGCCTCTGCAACAGATCGCAGACCGAACATATTAACCATATCCTGGATCTGCATTCGCAATCCTCGAACAAATCTAGCAGTTAGCTGTTCTTCCGTCTCCATAATATCATTTCTGGCAATGAGTTGGTAAAATTCATCAACATAATCACTAACAGACTTCATCCCTTGCCTCAGATTCTGCAACCTCTGGTACATAAGTGATTGATAGTTGTAAGGTAAGAAAGTAGCTCTCATCAACTTCTTCATCTTATCCCAAGATTCAATCTTTGACTTTCCCATTCTCTCCCTTGTAAGTTTAGTTTGCTGCCACCATGCCAAAGCTCTCCCCCTCAACCTAGTAGCAACCAACTTCACTCTTCTATGCTCAGGAACTTCCTTGAAATCAAAGATCTCTTCAACATTAGACAACCAATCAAGAAATCCTTCGGCTACCATTCCACCTTTAAACTCTGGAATTTCAATCTTCATACCCGACCCCCATCGACGATCTTCATCCACATCTCGATATGAATTTCGAACTTGGTCTCGATCTCGATAATGAATGCTAGCTCTATCACCCTCTTCATCAAAATCAAAAGTACGCCTACATCGATCTCGACCATCATCATCCCTTCATTCATGCATGCTTCTTCGACTATGTCTCTCTTCATCTCTATATGCCTCATTGTCAAATTCACGTTGACTTCTTCTCTCTTCATGTCCATAGTCATGATGATCTCTCCGTGATGAAATTGATGTTTCTCTTCTATCTCTAAAAGAATGCGGTGATACCCTCCTCGCTTCCGTAACCGATGGAGAAACTCGGTTTCCTCCATGGTTCGAGTTTGGTGATCTCCTCCTTTGAGTTTGATTCAAATCATTCATCAACTTCTCTAACTTTCCAATGCCTTCATCAAATTTCTCATTAATACGTTGTTCCATAAGCTCAGCTTCTTCTCTTCTATACAACGCTTCAACATTTTGATGACGGTTAGCTCTTCTCGGTGGCATGATTGAAAACTTCTCAAAAAACTTCAAATACTTCAATATAAGTCAAACAAGTCACGGCTCAATTCAACTTGGCTCAATTATCACTTGACTCGGCTCGGCAACAAGCAACGACTCAAGGATAGGTCGGTTTCAACTCAACAAAGCACGGCTTAACACTCCACTTGGTTCGGCCACCTACTCCAACCCTTCAATTCAAACAACTTGAAACTTCAAAAGACTTCAAAACTCTCCAACACAAGCCCAAACAATGCACGGCCTTCAAACACTTCTCCAACTCTAGATCCAAAATGAAATGGATCAAAATCTTCAACTCGTTGCAACTTCAAGATGAACACGATGAACAACAACTTCAAACTTCAACTTCAAAAATTGGCTCCAAGTCTCGGCTTAGCTATGATTGGCTAAGTCTAGCTCTGATACCAAAACTGACGCAGCGGATTAATCAAAATTAAACTTCAGTCGGTGAAAGTAGCAATCGGTGGATTGATGAATACCAAAATGCCCAAATTCGTTGATCCGAAGATACCGAATTCTAGCTATCTCTAACACGTTGATCGCGCACGATACCGTGAAAGAAGATCTTCAATTCTTCAAGCGTTGATCAAGCGCACTTGATTCGGCGAATCGGCTTCAACAATCGTTGATTCGAGCGCACTCGAATAACCGAAAGTGGAGATAGGAGATTGCACTCAACTACCAATTTAAGATGAAAGCACACAGCAATCAACAAGAAATTTTATTCAAAAATCGACCCCCTGAAATGTACAACTCACTCCCTATTTATAGCATTTTTGACAACCCTGACCCTTAAGTCGTACACGGCTTACGACTTACCATAAGTCGGCACCGACTTAACACAAGCGACTCAACCCCTCTACGACACAGCACAATGCAAATGACTCAAACATGGCCGACTTAATCACGAACGACCTAACACACAACTGACTGAAGAAAATACAACACAACACCCATTCATAGGTCGGCCACGACTCAACTTACACGACTCATCACCTTTACATACATGACCGACTCAAGGACTTAACGCCTCAACACATCACTTAGGTCGTATGCGACCTAACGACCTACAACTCAAACGACTCGAAACAATTACATCACAATATACGACTCATCGTTACATGCGACTCAACAAACCCAGTATTTACATACCAGCTCGTAACACAACATATACGACTCAACCTATGTCGTGAACGACTCACGACTCAACTAAGGACCGACTCAAGACCCACGAGCCGCGTCTTGAGCTCCATGCGCATTCCTCTCTTGTGGCTTGTTAACTCGGATACGACTCAAATCTCCTTCTTTAACTCGTGTCTCTTCCCCTGTGTCCCCTCTGGCCTCCAGTTGAGTCGTGTATGACTCAATTCCTCCATGTTGAGTCGTGGACGACTCAATTCTTCCATTCGACTTAAAGCTTTGTTCCTTATCTCGTGACAACTTAGGTCGTATACGACTTATGCCTTCACTTTCTGATCTGCTAAGTCGTGAACGACTTAAACTCCCACTAAGTCGTAACTTCCTTTCCGCTGCTCTGTTAAGTCGTAGACGACTCATGCCACTTACTTGCAATCCGTTGACCCAGGTCTGAGCGGCATCAAAATTGAATGGGTTTAGCTACCCATTTGTGTTATCATTTCAACATATGTTCAACATAAATAAAAAAAGAAAAGTGTAAGGTAATTAAAATAAAAATGAACTAACTACTTGCATAAAAGTAAAACCAAGCCACTAACATGAAGTGAAAGAGAGAATGTAATTAAAAATAAACATGAAAGAACATGAAAGCATGAAATAAAAGCAAAGAAGAAATAGAAGAGGCTTGGGAAGCCATTTTATTTCTCATTTCATTTGAGGCTACAACTTGCGTTCTAGTGTAAAAACTAAATCTCCATTACATGTACATAAAAGGGGTATATATACAAGCCTAAAAACCTAATGCATATTTTAAGGGACTATCCAAAATACTCCTTAGGAAGTGTGGCCACCAAGTTATCATTAGCCTCCAGTTAATCCTCCATTAGGTATGCATGTCGCTTTAATCTCCACTAGCATGTGCATTAGCTCCTAATTGTTGATCAAGGTAAGTGGGCAGGTAGGGTCCTCCATGATGCAATAGTTGATTTATTTTCATCTTCATTTACCTTCTTCTCTTGTGCATGCATGAATACATGAAAGCCTTTTCATATTTCCATATAAATTTCTACGAATAAAAATAAAATGTGTAAGTGAATATTCTCAAAATTAGTATATGCATAAAATTACCATTTTACCCCCAAGTTGATGGACGAATGATGACTTGAAACCATTTTTGAAATTTGGTCTTAAGCATGTAAAAATACTAAATTATGACATTTATTTAAATAAAAGTAGATTAAATACGGATGTAAAAATATACACATTTATGTGCACATCACCGTCACTCATTCATGTCATGCATATTCAGCTCATGGAAGATGCAAAACTTTCTAGGTCTTTTCACTCGATCAGTGAGCTCCCTCCTAGATTGCCTCCGGTAGAGGTTCTTCCCTATTGTATCCAAGTATATCCTCTCTGGGGTTTCGATTAGGTTAGTGTATGAAGAGAAACTCGTCTCCCACCTTTATCGCTTCGGCTCCCCAAACGCGTCATTAATTTTTCATTTCTCTTTGTCATTTCCAATTTAAGCTCCAAACGGTCCTCAATCCACCACAACATTTATTTCAGCATCCACATTCCCACCCTCGAATTCAACATCTTCCTGATGAAAATATCTCTCAGCTTCATAGTATAGTTCTGCAAGATCCATTGGTGGATCCCTTTTCAATGAAGCTTTGAAATCACTCTTACTCGTAGCTCCAGATACTGCAGCCATTAGGATAAATTATGGATCCGCCTTGTCAACCGCAGCTGCCGCCGTGTTGAATCTTGTTAAATAAGTTCTAAAGGACTCTCCAGGCCTTTGTTTTATGTTTGAGAATGTAAGTATATTCCTCGGTTGTGAGACATGAACTCTGAATTGTCTTAAGAACTTACTTACCAAGCCGGTCCATGTACTTACGGACTCATTTATGAACCACACTGCAGCCAAATCCGTTAAGTATTATGGGATGCACCGCCTTATTACCTACTCAGAAGCACCTAAGATCTCCAAATGTTAGATGTATCTCATTATATGAATCGTCAAATCTGTCTTCCCTTTGTACATTTCTGGCATCGGAAGCTTTAAATCTGGAGGATTTCATGCATTCTAGATATTAGCGGTGAATGGGTTCATGATCACGTCTTCCAGATCCTGATCTACGAGTCCTCCTCTAATGAAATTTTGTACCAATTCAACAATTCGGTTCTCACCATCCAATGAAGGTCTTCATCTTAAAGCAATACTTTACCCCCTATTCCGATGGGTATCTTGGGATGAACTCTTTCGGTCGTATACTTGTGTTCTAATTCATAATTCTAGCTTCATTCAGACCTGCCATCCTTCGAGGAAGTTTTGGTACATATTCTTCTAAAGCTGCATCCTAGTTTTTGGATTAGCTCCTGCACTGCCATTTCTTGGTGTTTCAACAGTCACTCCGACATTGGATTGATTCCCATGTTGATTTTATCATTGCTCCCAAGTATCGCTTGCTCTGTTGTAGGGGCAGGACTCCATCTTGTTCTAATCCAACTCCAGCAACTCATGCATTATTTCCTAGAGTTTGATTCCTATTCCCTCCGGATCTAGCCATCCCTTGCCGCTCCATCCTTTAGAAGAAGACGTGCATCATCACTTGTTGTCTAGCTAAGATCTTGTATCTTTTCACCATCATTTCCATCTTCTCTCACATAGTTCAATTGATAAGAATTTAAGGACACCTTCGGGCTGCCTCCAGGCTTCGGTTGACTTGCTGTAGCTCTAGATCTAGTATAAGGCCTACTCATCTTCCTTAAATCTTAGATTCAAACTTCAATTCTTCAAATTTCATTCAAAGATCTCGTGAAAACACAAAAATATTAACCCAAAAAATGGATCAACACCCTTAATCAAGTGTGAAAGAACTAGTGCAGATAATTAATCACACAAATCTCAGATAAACAACAAATAAAGCGCAGAAGTAAGAAAAGCGACACATAATTTTTAAAATGGTTAGGATGATCTGGCCTACGTCCACTATAATCAATCTCGATTATGATTATACTAGTTGAATGTATCAGGATATAAACTAATTATCCCTTAGATCTATGTTACAACAAGTTAGAAAAAGCCGCAAGTACAAGGGTTTACTAGAGAATCACAGTAACCTCCTTGATGACTGTTGTGAGGGAGAAGAAAGTTGAAGAAATGAAGGAATTTCAGTAGAGTAATGGTGGCTCTCTCCCAGGAAAAGATCCATCTCTAGTTGCAGGTAGGATTTTATTTAGGGTAGGAAAGCTGTTGAGCCAAAGCCGACTTGTCAGAAGCCTCTACTTAGTGCTTGGAAGTAGTCCAAAAAATTTCAAGGTGACCCAAGATAACATGATGGATCGCTAATGATCCACGGGTAATGGATCGCTAGCGATTTATGCCTTTAGACTAATTTTGAGTCTACCCTTTTGGGTTGCCTTTCTTTTATCTATTTGAATGCCTTGTCCAAATATCATGTCATTTGGTGTTTGTTTGATCGTCCATCCTCATGGGTCATCTAGTTTAGAAGAATCTTCTACAACTCGCTTAAAACTTAAAGAAATTAGACAAAACTTTACAGGTACACTAGAGGATGTCTTGGACCTACTAGAAAAATTTTAGGTGGTAGGGCCCAATCTACATGGATCGCTAGCGGTCCATCTGGTTAGGTAGTGATCCATCAAACAACCTCCAAATGATCCCTTTTTTCTTTAGGTCTTCTTTTATGCATTCTAAGCGTTCTCCCAAAATTCAAGTCAATCCGACTTCGTCTGAGTTCTCTAGGTCAATTTTAATTTAGCTGCATTTGGTCAGACAACTTGAGTTAGATGAGTCTTCACTGCTCGAGCAAGATTGTTTGATATGCTAGGAAACATGACAAGCATGCTTAGAAATGGTAATGAAGCATGATGTAAGAGGTTTGGGTGACTCATGATGCTTCCCCATGGACTGTGGGTGATGGATTGCTAGCGATCTATCTACTTAGCATTTTATTGGCTTATTTTCCTTAAGTCCTATTGACTTGTTTGCTTAGTTATTTTGGTTGAATCTCTAGTTACTCTAGCATAGTTTGAATGTTCTAACTCCTATTAAATTATGATAGGTTATAAACCCGGTTAATAGTACTCTTATTGTAATGATCAGACACTAACAATACATTCAAGTCAAATAACAATCTTTCTTTGGGCCGATTAGTTATTCACTTGTAGAAGCTAATAATTTTCACATATTCATCACATATGTGTAAGTTATTCGGCCAAACATTAGTCATCCTTTGGACCAGTTAACAATTGCATGAATAAATACACAAAAATATCAAACGTTCTCAAGAACAAAAAAATAAGAGATGTCACTTTGGTCACATGATATTTCAATTAGCTCACTTGGAATGTAGGATATTTATAATTAATTTGCAAAGAGACACCAAAAATATATTTGAATTTATTTTTAACATATGTATAATATATTTTGAGTGTTATGAAACACTTCAAAAAAAAATTTAGGTCTATAAGATACTTGAAAATCTCAAAATTATAACGTGACACAATTTTTTTTGTCATAGCTATAATCTTTTGCTTCAATTATATGGTTACATTCATGACATTTCCTAGATAAATAGATACAATGCATCATAAATAAATAATATAACAAATAACACGGATGAACGCCAGAATTAAACGACACATTAAGTTATATATAAATGACATAATAAATGTCGTACTAAATAAGGGGAAAAAATGTAGTTTCTATGGTGTATATTTGAACCATAATATAGCTATATAGAATGCTACTATCATTTTATTTTTCAGTATATTATTTGAATACTTAATTATGATCATTGACCAAGCATTTTGACACAATATGAAAACTGCTGCTTTTTTACGCTAACCAAACCATGAAAATGAAACATGTTTTCAATGAGCATGGGTCAAACATATAAAACATCTGTAACTATCAAACATAAATGCATATAATAATAAAACATATGCTTTTTCTTGTCTCAAATACAAACATGCCGCATCATTAAATTAACTGTAACCGATGCATTTAGGGCATTTTAATAATAAATTAATTCATTTGTTACCGCAACGACCACATTTAATGCATTTATGATAAACAAAATGCAATTAACAGTTATGTGGTCCAAAATGTAAATTAGTAACATGTTAACATTCATTTCAATAATAAAATAAATATAAACACTTTAAAGTAGCACACTTTATTTCTAATTAGTCAAATTTTTTGAAATAACCAAAATACCTTATATATATCCAAATTACTTAATCAAAAGTTGGTTACTATAAAATAATCATAGAACCAGATATATATTACTTGCATAAATGGTTTTAATTATATATATACATACCATTTATATAGACATGAAAGAAAATGACTGTACAAATCAAATCATAATGTATTCCTCATATTAAAATTCACAACTAATTTACTAAATATAAAATAAAAACATACAGATGCTTTAACCAACATAAGTTATTTTAGAAATTTACCGAAATTTAGATTATTTCCAATAATTTAATGATTTCAAAATTCTAACTTATTTTGTAAATAACTTACAATCATTTAGGTCTATATTTCTACACCAAACAGTTTCACCAATCAGCCTTTTGAATTGATATATATTGAAAAAAATGATAGTAAATCACATTTGAAATTATCACAAAAAAATCCTTGATACACAGATGAAGTAGGTCTGAGACTTAAATGGAATATAATGACTTCTAAATGAAGTTTGATTTAAAACATTCGCATAATTAAAAAAGGAAATTTCCAATGAAATCAATGATGGGTGGCTCTTATACCACTTATTAGAATTTCAATATACTTTAGGGTTGATTAATCATGAAACCTTAGTTCTAAAATAGATGATCCACTTTGATGTGATTAAGAAGAAATCATAGAAAAATAAATGAATTAGTGGAAGCCATACCTCTATTCATAGTTGCTGACTAGAAAAATAATTTTAATTTGATTTTCCATATTGGCACAAGCCTTGGATCTTATATTAAATCTGAGTCCATAGTTCTTGCTTTCATATTTCATAAACTGATTGAGGGAAAGAGATAGATATAATTGATAAGAGTTGGATCCGATCTTCTAAATTGATATAAACCTAGATTTAAACTATTTTCATAAAAGAGATTAGAAGAATAACTAGAATTTGTGTACTTTAGGGAGCATAACCATTTTTTTTATAATGATGGCATTTTGTAATTTGGCTCTTCAACAAATTAGAATTGCCTTGATATCTACACATTAATACCATGACAATTAAACCTTTAAGCCTTTTAATTTTAGTTCATAACTTGATCACTTTAATTAGGCTTTGCAGTAAAATAACACAACATGTTTAATTTTAAATATATGGCCCATGTGTTGTAGTTTTCCAATAATATCCCCCTGGATCGTATATGGAATAATCTTATAAAAATGTATAACTTTATAAGCTACAAAATTTGCTACTAATAACATAATGTGTTTCTGAAATAATCTCGTCCATTAAACATACTGACAAAGAATGAAAGTGGCTTTTGTTAGCTTTACGTATCCCAACCAATCAATGGTCACATATACCAACATAACCAAATAACATAGACCAATCATGGATACGTAGCATGAAATATGATTTATACATGTCTTTTTCCAACTGTCATACTTTTGTGAGATCATGACATTTAATATTTGAAAAACCTAGAGTGCAAACAAAACATTATTACTTTATTTCTGATAAAAAAGAACTTATAGTCTATAATCAAAGTATAGAGAAATTTCTCGTATGACAATATCAAATACAAAGTCCCGCTGAATCAAAAAATTCTTATATAAAAGTTACACCAACCGACCAACATGTTAGTGAAAGACCTTGGATGATAATCCATTTGTAAGCGGATCCGCCATAATGGAGATTGTCACAACATGCTCTATAAATTACAATTTATTTTGCATTCTCCCGTTATTGTAAAATAATATATTATTTATTATCACAATATTACTTTAATGGTCTTTCAATTCCTTATTTAATATTCCTTTACTTTGTGATAAAATTTTGCAATTATTTTCTATCTTTGGATACCCCATAATAGAAAATAATTGTTAATTCCAAAATAGAAGAGGCTATAAGTGTCTGGATGACAACTTTCTTTATATAGCTCCACCAAAAAATAATAATATTACCTGAAGTGGATCCTTTATACTCTTGGCATCCAAAATATCGAAATCCTAATACTTTATAGTCTCAAACCAATTCGATTTTATACCTATGAGCATATTACCTTTTGTTACTAACCATTGATCCACTTTCGATATCAGTAAGATACATACAAAATAATACATGCAATATCTATCTGTATAGGCCTTAGCATGTATTAGACTCCACACCGAAAATGTACTAGGAAACTTTTGCATTTCTTTTGTTTTAAGAATGTTCTTATATCACTATATAAGACAATATTTGTCTCATTTGGAAAACAGTGAATCAATTAATTTGTAGTTTACATACTGAACTTTTTTATGCACTTATCTGTCCAGCTATTTTGTGATAATCCAAATATCACCCTATGAATAATAACAGTGTATTTGAATCCCTAATCCAAAAGAGTAATCCATATGTGGGTTGCTTTAATTGTTTCATCAAAGTCTCTACTACGAAACATGACTATAATATCCTTCCGATGTTGTTCAAAACTATAATCTAGAATGAGTCTCAAAATAATTCTAAAGAGTCTTTCAATAAAACCAAAGAGAAAGTATCTTTAAAAAAAATATTATTTTCCTTTTGAGTATATTCTTTCCTATAACAAGTCTTATACCTTTTTGCATTATCCGTTTAATCCCTTTTGGTTTTGAATAGTTATTCATCACCAATGACCTTGTTACCTTAAGGTAATGGAAAAGATCTCAAACTTTATTGTTTTTAAGAGATTCATACTATACATTCATACCTTAAATCCACATTTCAAACTAATATCCTATATGGATTGATGTAAACCATGTTTTGAACGTGCATATGACTATGATAGTTGTAGCATATTATATAGCTTATAAAATTATAATATGGTCTGATATATTTTAATAAGTATAAAATGTACTGTTTGTTTAAAGTATTATATCATATAAGTTGATATATGGTATAATTTATTTACTGAATATAATATGAAATTTTTAAGTATACATATTTTTTTTGATTTTGGTTTACCCAGTTAGTTCATTTAGTAAGGGATGCCTGTAAAGTTAGTATTATATGTATGCAAGTTATACATTATTATAAACTAATTTCATATTGCTCTTCATAATAAATAGTGATTTTGAATATAGAGGGTACGAAAGTTAAATATTCGTATGTTTATATGTTTTACTGCAAATGAAGTAGCATACCAGCTTACTGTTTATATTATGCTATGTTCCAATATAAAAAGTTATAAGTACCTAAATAGACATATTAGTTCTGTGTATTTTGTCATATACCAATAATACCATAGATTTCAAAACATTAAATTTGAATATAATAAGTTATATTACAAGCTATAGGTTGTACAGTTTGTTTAAAATATATATTAGAAATATTTGACTATATATACATGTACATAGTGCATCATATGTGTGCATCTACTGGTATATATTTGTAACTTTCAAATGGATTTGCTTAAGTGTTCATATATATGTTTTGACTTTTAAAATTATATCCTTGTATTGAATAAAAGAATATAGGTATATATATGTGTGTTTATTTCAAAAATATATAATGTATAAGTGTTGATTTTATATATGTGTTTAATTGAAAACTATGATCTTGGAAACTGTATATATATTTAAATTAATATATGTTTAAATTTAGGATGTTTACGTAAATAGATATGTATGGTTATATGTAAGTTCACATACACTAATTATCATTATCGATCCAGCCTGATTTGAATTCGTCAATTTCCATCTGTCAGCTTGTCCATCGAACGTGTATCCATTGTGCTTTGTTTGGATTCGTTCGTGGATTTCGTAACTCTACTTCATTGTCAATCTCCTCTAGCCTCGAAAGGTGAGCAATCACTCACTATTAATGTTCTTTTATTTATTAAATTTGATTTCAATTGAAAGGACAATTGAAGTATGCTACTGCTAGTTATTTACACTGTTAAATGTATGCTACTACCTGTATCAGTTCATCTGTGACATCTGACACCATTATCTATTAATTATGCAATAATAATCCAGTTTGATTGATTATTGATTGATTGTTCATGTTTACATCGGACGTTAAATTGTTAATGTTTAAGTTATAAAAATATGCAATTGAATTTGATATAGGATAGTTAATAATTCAAATGGATATATGCGTTGTATTTGATTAGTTAAATTTGTATAATATGATCCCCTTTAAATGTTAAATAATTGACACGTAGAAATAGTGTTAACTACACCTTGAACTATTGAATATATGTGGTATAAATTGATGTAATATAAATTGAATAATGAATATCAAGTGAAGAACCATATAAATATTAGTGTAATAATCTTTAATCTACATGAAATGATAGTGTAGATTCTAGAAATAGCTATATTAATTTGCACAAACAACAATGTGAATTAATACGATTATTTCGGGATTATTTGAATTAATTATTGGATTGTTATTGATTGTTGCTATTGCTTGTTTATTTACTTTGACACCATCCCAGTTATCACACTGCAAGTTCCCTTTGCTATGTTTTGATTTGTGAATTGAAATGGAATCGGGTTGAAATGATAAATACCCAAATTTAATTTGACTTAGGATAGAGAATTAAATAAAAACCCGATTGGTTAATAGTTTGTTTTAAAATAAATAAAGATTTTATTTGGATAAATAAAAAGATTTTGAAATGAAGTTAGAATTTGAAATTTAACGAAAGGAAAATGTTAATATTTAATAATCTAAAATAAAATATTAACATAGTAGTTGATGAATGAACGTTGTTTAAAATTTAATTATTTAATAATTAAGTTGGAATTATTTAATAATTAAGTTTGAAATTATTTGATAATTAAGTTTGAATTATTTAATTAAGTTTTGAAATGATTTAATAATTAAATAAAATTGAATTATTTGAGAATTTAATAAAAATTTGAATTCTTTGATAAGAGAAATTGAACTTTTGAATAAGTAAATTTGAACTTCGTTGATAAATGAAATTGGGTTTCTTTATTTGTTAAGTTTTGGAAAATTATTTAAGTAAGTTAATAAGTGAAATTGAACTTCTTGAATATATGAAATTTAGTTTCTTTATTAGTTTCTTTATTAATTGAGTTTGAAATTTGTAACTAAGTAAATAAATAAGTAAAATTGAATTTCTTTAACAAGAAATAATATGTGATTTATCGGAATAAATATAAGACTTGTAAGTTAAAGAACTTGATTGAAGAATCTAATTTTATTCAATTTGTAGTTTTGATATAATAAAGTTGAACTTAAGAAATTGATTTAGTGAATTGGAAATTCAATTGAAATCATTGGAATGATAAATTTACTTAATTTAAATGATTATTAAACGAAATCGATAAATGAATTTAAAATTGGTTCGAATGTTAAATTAAATTTTTTTTATAATTTCAGAATAAAACTTATATACGAACTTGAATCAACATTTGAATTGTTTTTAAATAAAAATTGAAATTGAATTGTAAGATTTTGAAATAGTAATTTGGAAGTTTTGGAATGTAAATTATAGGAATTGTTTTAGAAAGACAAATGAAATGTTGATTTACAAAATCTAATTGAGAATGAAATTGATTTGTTTTTGAAGTATATTAAACGACAAATTGGTGTAATAATTACGCAAGTTATTAAAGAAACCGGAATCGGTTATGGGCATATTCTCTGTTTAAACCGAAAACCACTTTAATAACTATACGCGGAGTGTGATCCAGAATGAAGTGGTTGGAATGATGTACGTGATGACTGAAGAAAGAGAACGATAATGGATAGCCTTGACACTTGTGTCAAATCGGAAATGACTAAAACAGGAGCCGTGCCGGGCCAAATGGGGTTAGCCACCTTGAGCGAACACACTTCTTCGTAAACTACTCATTACTTGTTATTGATTGGTGCACCCTCGTTATTTTGGTAGTGTTGCTTCGTGGTGTTGCGATCGTTGCGGCGATGCGTTTTCACCAGTCCGGATCAGGCAAACGGTAGTTTCACTACCTTGGGTATTGCCTCATGTGCCTTGTCATACTTGTATCCCAATATACGCGACCACTATGAATTTGTTTTGTGTTATACCTATGGAGTACTCCCTGATATCCCACTAGTTTAAGGTGCAGTTTACTGTTCTGTATAGACTATAGCGCTTATATAAAATGTGTTAAGGGGGATAATGGTAACGCCTTAACACTTTTTTGATACTTTATATTACTGATAGACATTATCTACTTAGCGTACACTACTGCATAGTAGATAGTTTAACGGACCCTTAGAGGATGGTTATTCCAACATCCTTTGAGTTACTTGTATTTCAATTGTTATTTCACTTGAGTTGGATTTATTGATATAAGAATGTTAATCCTGACTCGACTATTTTGTGTTTTGCTTTACGTTCGGGTTAGACTGAGTGTATCAGTATTTGAGACTCACCTTTCGAGTTGGAGCTTCGCTTGGAGATCCAGCTATCTACACAGCTTTCAAATATTCAGTTGATTCCAGTGATGTTTTCTGATATTTTCGGATATTGTATTTGACTATTGTATTCGAGACTTCTTTTGTACCTTATTTAACTCTGTTATATATATAGTAGCTTCATGAACTGCTATCTTTTGTTTCCGCTGCATTTATTATTTTGTGTCTGTGATATGTGATTATTTATTTACTGTATATGTTCAATTTTGCCAAATTTAAATTAACAATTCGGTATTTTGAATTATTTAAGTTTGACATGTGCGGATGCGAATTGTCCAAAATAGTGGGTTGTTACAGTTGGTATCAGAGCTTTGGTAGCTCTAGGAAAAACTTAGAATATAGGGTAAATGTATTTTCAGAATAACTTTAATTCGAGTTTCAATCTCTTCCTCTTGACTCGGTTCCTTTGAATTTTGGAACATTCCCTACGGTTCCAAAATCCATTCGTGTCCCTCACTATTCGTCTTCTGTGATTCTGGAGTATCCCACAACTCCACTTCGAATGATCTCCATAATAAACCTACGGTGTGCCAATCTCCAAATGATTTGTAAAGGATGACACTACTTTACAATAGGCATTGATTTACCGGAGATTTCTGTATCTTCGGTTTAAGATGCTATGTATCTCCTGTTATGCCTGAATTCTATCTCTTACGATCGAATGTCGATTTGCCTCGAAATTCCGCATCGATCTTATTCTTTAAGTCACAGTTGACCCAGTTAAGGTTGCCTGTGAATTAAATAAGCGTATCCATCTCCCGATTCTGTCAATTGAATTATCCTATCTTCTGTTTCGAACTTATTATTGAATCAAAATTCTCTTTGATTTGATCTCCATCAAATTTGAATCTCTATACTTATTTTGAAATCCATTGTTGTATCGTCAAGTGAGGGAGTGTATTTGTATTTATACTAAAATGTTTCATATATTATGTTGCTTGAGTTGTTGATGTTGATTTGGATCTTCGATCGATTCGTCTGATCAACGCTATCGATAGGAGTTCCAAAACACTTTAACAGAGCAAACTGACACAATATCGTTTTCAAAATTGGTAATTGAAAATTTTTGTATGATTATTTTATATATAAATATAGGTTTTCAGAAATTAAATTGTTAATGAATTTGTTGTCAGAAATATTAATATTTGATTTCCTTTTTTGTTTTGTAAACCATTGACTATTGAAAAATAAATAAATGAATTTATAAACTTGTTTATAATTTGATTTGGAATTTTGAAGTGAATTTAAAATTGAGAATTTAATTTCCAATAAATTTCAAACTATGGTTTTAATGTTTTAAAATGTATATTATTTAAAATATTTTCGAATAGAAATGGTTTTCAAAGAATTTTAAATAATTAAATTAGAGCTCTTCTCTTTTTGTCGCTGAAAAATAATTTCGGTGATGACGGCCGCATCATCGACATTCATTTTGAGTTTTGAAATGAAGAGACCAATCCGTAGCTTTGCTACAGTTATGTTTTGGAAATGAAATCGATATATATTTCTTAGGTATGATTTGATTTATATATATATAGGTATATTATTTTAGATTTAATTGGATTTGATATATATAGTCCATACATAATTATCTCTTAATTGTTAAAGTTAATCGGAAATTAAATTCTTAAGATTTGGGTAAAAGACGATTTCGATTATAAATGCAACCAAATTTTGAATTAGTATTTAAACATGAGAGAATTGAATTAGAAATTTACTTGTGTAATACTCAATTGCATTATATATAACTTACCTAAATTTTCAAAAGTTAATTATGTAATTGAATATCATACAATATAAATGATATCAAAGGAATTTTTAAATAAATTTGAGTAGTTATAATAAATGTAAATATACTTAATCTGTATGTGATAGGATATATTAAGTAGAATAAATTTAATAATAATTTAGAATAAATAAGAATTAAATTTGTCGAATAAAGTATGGTTATAATAAATGACTATTCAAATTTATGATCTTTGAAATTGTTAATTTAAGAAAATTGGATAATATATAATATAAATTATCTTTATAAATAAAATGTGAGTGCGTATAATAAATGTTATTCACTTAAATTTTAATTATAAAATATTTATGGAGATAAATAGAATAATAAGTTAAATAAATAATAGGTGTGATTAATAGAAGAAAAATTTGTTTTAAAAGTTAATAAATTGAATTAAATCAACTTAAGGGAGTATCATGAATTAGTTGAATTTAAATTGAATTTCGTTTGAAAGGAACCTTTGTATCTAACATTAATAAATGTGAAATCAAATCAATTTAATGAAAATCTTGAATTTAAAAACAAATTGTTGAATATAAATTTATTTAAAGAAATTTATATGGTTTAAATTAATTGTTTATTATGTAATTCAAGTCTACTTTCGTTTGGTTGGGTCTATTCCCCTACTTCCTCCCTTTTCGACGAAGAAAAGTTTTGAGTGGGGGAGAGTGTAATGATCCGTAGATTTAACTGGTTTTAATAACGCTATTAATTGAAATTTTGCAAAATTTTAAACGATAAAATTTTGAAATCTAAATTTGATATTTGCAACGCGTCTAGTTAAACATAGCAACGGGTAAATTTTCGTCCGAAAATATGAAAGTTTATTTCGCGCGTAAATTTACTTCAATTTAATCAGTTAGAAATCGATGAATATAAAATGTTTTCAAAACCTGAATATTTTTACACAGAAAAATTCTAAACCATCTTCTGAGCAAGACGTCATTTTTCATTTTTTCCAAATTCGGACATCTTTAGCTCCGTCGATCTTATTTTTCTGTGTTTATCATGCATTTTCCGCTAGTTGAAAATTCAAATTTTTGTAATTCAATCATACCACTAATACCCTTATACCGTTTTGATCGTCTCGTCGTGCTGATCTCTACGGTATATTCAATTATCAAATTTGGAGTCGGGTGTACGTTGCACTTTGAGAAACGCCTTCCGTATCGGGACCGTTTTTGTGCCCGTTGAATGTGTAACTTTTTATATATTCAATGTACAATGCAAATAGCCGTTCAACTTCAACTTCAGGCTTCTTATTTTCCCAATGCCGTAACTTTTATTATTCCCACCAGCCTTTATTACTATCTCGCCTTTTCAATTTTGTTTTGATTTTTGATCTGCTGATAGCTTCTACTCTTTTTCTTCTGGCATGAGAACACATTTTCCATCTTCTCTTTTATTTCCGTACAAAAGAATGTTAACATGCGTAACTTGCTTCCATTTTTTTTCTTGAGCGTCCTCTCTCTTCTCCAAATAAGCTACAGCATGTAGCCTTCCCATCCACAAAGCCACCGACTCTTATGCAAGCACCGTGCACCACCACTTCGTCAACCATCCCAGCCTCAGACCGCCTTCCCTCACCCAAGCTCGGCCACCGCGTCCATTCACTTGTCGTTACCCGCATCTGCCCTCACTGCCTCTAGACTACCATGACCAAGCTCCCTTCTACCTCCTTCCCTTCGGCCCTCCTTTCAACCATCACTCACCACGATACGGCCACGGCAGCCAGCACGTGGACCCGCCCCACGCTCCTCCAAATGCCAGACCCGCAAGCAGCCTTCGACCACGCAGCCCTCTCTCCACCGTCTTTTCTCCTCTACTGCCAAAGCCTCCCATGCGAACAACGACCCTTCGCAAGCCTGAGATTTCCTCCTCCACTTCAGTCCAGACGTGGGTGAGCAACTCCTAATGTTTGCATATATGTATTATTGTTTGCATATATACGTTATAACACGTGTTAGTATTTTTGTCTTTATTGATTTTTAATACATCCGGTTCAAGACTCTTCCTCTCGAAAAAAAAAAAACAAAAGTGGTACATACGTGCATATGACTATGATAGTTGTAGCATATTATATAGCTTATAAAGTTATAATATGGTCTGATATATTTTAATAAGTATAAAATGTTCTGTTTGTTTAAAGTATTATATTATATAAGTTGATATATGGTATAATTTGTTTATCGAATATAATATGAAATTTTTAAGTATACATATTTTGTTTTGATTTTAGTTTACCCAGTTAGTTCATTTAGTATGGGATGCCTGTAGAGTTAGTATTATATGTATGCAAGTTATACATTATTATAAACTAAGTTCATATTGATCTTTATATTAAATAGTGATTTTGAATATAAAGGGTACGAAAGTTAAATATTGGTATGTTTATATGTTTCACTGCAAGTGAAGTAGCATACCATCTTACTATTTATATTGTGCTATGTTCCAATATAAAAAGTTATAAGTACCTGAATAGACATATTAGTTCTGTGCATTTTGTCATATACCAGTGCTACCATAGATTTCAAAACATTAAATTTGAATATAATAAGTTATATTACAAGCTATAGGTTGTACGGTTTGTTTAAAATATATATTAGAAATATTTGACTATATATATGTATATAGTGCATCATATGTGTGCATCTAGTGGTATATATTTGTAACTTTCAAATGGATTTGCTTAAGTGTTCATATATATGTTTTAACTTTTAAAATTATATCCTTGTATTGAATAAAAGAATGTAGGTATATATATGTGTTTATTTCAAAAATATATAATGTATAAGTGTTGATTTTATATATGTGTTTAATTGAAAACTATGATCTTGGAAACTATATATATATATATATATATTTAAATTAATATATGTTTAAATTTAGGATATTCACATAAATAGATATGTATGGTTATATGTAAGTTCACTTACATCAATTATCATTATCGATCCAGCCTGATTTGAATTCGTCAATTTCCATCTGTCAGCTTGTCCATCGAACGTGTATCCATTGTGCTTTGTTTGGGTTCGTGCCTGGATTTCCTAACTCTACTTCATTGTCAATCTCCTCTAGCCTCGAAAGGTGAGCAATCACTCACAATTAATGTTGTTTAATTTATTAAATTTGATTTCAATTGAAAGGACAATTGAAATATGCTACTGCTACTTATTTACACTGTTAAATGTATGCTACTACCTGTATCAGTTCACTTGTGACATCTGATACCATTATCTATTAATTATGCAATAATAATCCAGTTTGATTGATTATTGATTGATTGTTGATGTTGACATTGGACGTTAAATTGTTAATGTTTAAGTGATAGAAATATGCAATTAAATTTGATATAGGATATTTAATAATTCAAATGGATATATGCATTGAATTTGATTAGTTAAATTTGTATAATATGATCCCCTTTAAATGTTAAATAATTGACACGTAGAAATAGTGTTAACTACACCTTGAACTATTGAATGTATGTGGTATAAATTGATGTAATATAAATTCAATAATGAATATCAAGTAAAGAACCGTATAGTGTAATAATCTTTAATCTACATGAAATGATAGTGTAGATTCTAGAAATAATTATATTAATTTGCACAAACAACAATGTGAATTAATACGATTATTTCGGGATTATTTGAATTAATTATTGGATTGTTATTGATTGTTGTTATTGCTTGTTTATTTACTTTGACACCATCCCAGTTATCACACTGCAAGTTCCCTTTGCTATGTTTTGATTTGTGAATTGAAATGGAATCGGGTTGAAATGATAAATACCCAAATTTAATTTGACTTAGGATAGAGAATTAAATAAAAACCCGATTGGTTAATAATTTGGTTTAAAAGAAATAAAGATTTTATTTGGATAAATAAAAAGATTTTGAAATGAAGTTAGAATTTGAAATTTAACGAAAGGAAAATGTTAATATTTAATAATCTGAAATAAAATACTAACATAGTAGTTGATGAAAGAACGTTGTTTAAAATTTAATTATTTAATAATTAAGTTGGAATTATTTAATAATTAAGTTTGAAATTATTTGATAATTAAGTTTGAATTGTTTAATTAAGTTTTGAAATGATTAAATAATTAAATAAAATTGAATTATTTGAGAATTCAATAAAAATTTGAATTCTTTGATAAGAGAAATTGAACTTTTGAATAAGTAAATCTGAACTTCGTTAATAAATGAAATTGGGTTTCTTTATTTATTAAATTTTGGAAAATTATTTAAGTAAGTTAATAAGTGAAATTGAACTTCTTGAATATATGAAATTTAGTTTCTTTATTGATTGAGTTTGAAATTTGTAACTAAGTAAATAAATAAGTAAAACTGAATTTCTTTAACAAGAAATAATATGTGATTTATCGGAATAAATATAAGACTTGTAAGTTAAAGAACTTGATTGACAAATCTAATTTTATTCAATTTGAATTTTTGATATAATAAAGTTGAACTTAAGAAATTGATTTAATGAATTGGAAATTCAATTGTGTAACGACCCGGAATTTTCGATCCCAAAAATTCCAGATAGTTAGTGAAAAGAAGAAACAGAAAGAAGAAGAAACAGGAAATCAATCTCAGAATCTCACATTTGCAGCGGATAAAGTATAATATCACATTAATAATAGTTTTACAAAGAAGAACTGTGTTAGTTCACCTATACATTTATACATCAGAGTTACGACATTTACACAACATTGGACAGTTTAAATCAATATGTTCAGATATACTACTATAATATATACAGCGGGTACGCTCCATACGTTCCTGCTATCCATCTCGCCTCCTGAGCTCCCGAACGTCCTTACCTGAAAATCTGTATTACTCGGTCTGACCCGAGCATTACATAAAAGTAACACCCGGGTCAGGCTGGAAACCAGCGTGAGTAAACCCATCTAACATGGAATACAAAAGCATACAACTTACATAAACCCGGGGTAACTTATATCGATTTACAACTTCACAAGTTGATATAGACATCAATCATTTCACACATCAATTACTAAGTACCAAACTTAGCTTTAAATGGTCCAATTTACTTAAGTCATTCCACTTCAGCGTATTAGTTTCACCTATCAAATTATAAGAATCGAAGTGGTTTCGGGTATTTACTAATATCCGACTCCGGTCTCTTCGAATCCAATGTTCCTTAACCCAAGTTATTCAAATGAAAAACAATTCAAATTTCTAAATACAGGATTCCATTACACACATCATTGCATTTTGATAGGTGGCCATACTTTTCAAACTGCTAAATCAAACAGTATCATTTATCCATACATAAGCAAGGATCCAATAATCACACTATAATAATTTAAAATGAATTAAATTAATTTCTTCATCAATATAAATCTTGCTTATAGAACCACCAATTAATTATAAATAATAAATTAATCATTCTCTATTTAATCACCCTTGATTAATTATTCTTTAATTACACTAAAGTAATTATCTTTTTTTTTTTAAATTAAACCACAATTATTAATCATCCCTAGTTAATCTCATCTAGTAATTAACTACCCTTAATTACTTCATTAAATTAATTAAACTCCTTAATTAATCTCTTTGATTAATCCCTTGATTAATCACCCAAAGTAATCAAACTCAAACTACTTTCATTAACAAATCATCACTCAATTAATTTCATCCAGTAATTACTCATTAATTTCTTTCTTAAGTAATTGTACTCCATTAATTACGTTAAGTAATTATACTTAATCCCATCATTAAGTAATCCTCTTTAATTAATTAAACTTAATTAATTAATTAAAATCAACCATGTTAACTTAATTAATTACACAGGGTAATTAATTTCCTTTAAATTCTTCATTGAGTAATTATTTTTAATAATCTTCTTTAACATTAAGTAATTAACCTCTTAGCTACTTATTTCTTAATTGATTAATCTTGACTAATCAATTTTTTTTTTTTAATTAAGTAACTAATTACACTCGATTAATTACACAAATTAATGTATCTTAATTTAATTACTTAAATTAAACATTTAAGTTAATTAAGTAATTATACATCAAATACTTTTGTTAACAAAACATGATTAAAATTAAGATAAATCATTTATTACATAAATTCTTCCAAATCAGTGATCCTTAATTAACTATTTCCAAGTAATTAATTTTAAATCTTAATTAGTTTAAACTAACCCTTTTATATATATTTTTTTATTTTTACTAACCTTATCTTAATCATACATTAAATAAAAATAAAAAAAACTAGTTATTACAAACTTTAGAAACCATGTACTATTAAAACAAGAGAGCAGCTGTGACAAATATGGCTCTGTTCCTCCCCTTCCTTCCCTATTTCCTTTTTATTAGTTTAGTTTAGTTTAGTTTTAAACTTACCAAATACTAGAGAGTATCTCCTCACCATCTCGAGTTCATACTCGAGCACTAACCCAAATCACCCGAGCCAACCCCAAACGCACACGAAACCAACAGAATTGGCACGGCAACATTACTGTGCACGTGCGCAGTTCACCAACGTCGTCGCCTCCAACGGCGACACCCCCTACAGGTCGACGGTCAAGCCCACTCCTCTTTCCGACCCTCAAACCAAAATCACAAGGTACAAAACAAAAACGAGTATCACCGATGATCCTGATCCCATAATTTTACCAGAAAACCCTCTCAATCATCACGATTCTGATCATCGATCATTGCGCAACTTCGGCTACACCTCCGCGACGCTACCACGCAGCTATCCCATTCCTGATCATCCCAGAAATGCTTCAAAATTCCACACTTAAAATTCTCGATCTTGTTTTTAAAAATCAAGTTTTTTTATATTGATTCAAGTTGCAAACTTGAATCGAGAAATCACAGAACTTGGTTTTATCATATTTTAAAAAAAAACTCTTACCGTTCTTCCTTTGTTCCAGAGAAAATTCACATTAAAAATTTTAACAAAAATTTAAATTTAAGATTATAAACCTAAAGATCATATTTGTTATGAATCATTAAATCCAGTAATAACTAGAATGGCAAATTTTTATATTTATATGTATATTTTAATTTCTGGACTCTGTAAATTACAAAACAGATACCAATCTTTATTTCCATATACTGGATCAACACCTATATAAATATAGAAGCTTTAAACATAAACATACAAGCAGATTTAAAATAAATATACTTAGTTCACACATGCAACAATTTATCATCAAGCTTCTAGTCATGCACCCAAATTTAGTTAAAACAAATTAATATTCACTCACCTTTATTGCTTGAATAGAACAGGATTTAATGCTTTAAATTCTTTTAATAATATTTTTAAAAATCGAATTAGGTAAAAACTAACACATTTCATTTTAAGATCATAACCTGAAACTCATTATATATGAGATCTAAACTTTCAATCCTGATTTAGTTACTAAAATCAAAACAGAGACCATTTTTTTTTTTTATTTTACCCAGACACGCATGTACTTATTTACCCTGAAATTCAGATATACTTCTACAAACTTTACATTATACAAAACATATTGCTTCACACATAATCTCATGCAACCAGATATCATACAAATTTAGCTATTTAAAAAAAATGATAGTGGTTTACTCACCTCTGGAAGATAACAGAGCCAAGTTTAAAATCCTGAAACTGCTTTCTTGAGTTGTTTATAATTTGAAAACTAATCTTACTTCAGGTTTTGAGTTGCAGATGCTTGTCTCTGTTTTTATTCTTTTGAAACAGAAAAGCCTTTGAACTGAAATGCTTTGATTTCCAAACTTTGAGTTGCTTGCTTCTTTAAATTTTTTAACTTTAAATCCTGTTTGTAGTTGCTTCCTGATTATATTTGTATGCATGCTGCTTTGACTCCAGATTCTAAGTGAAATGCAGTCCTTAAAACAGTTTTGTTATGAATGCTGCAGATTTGCTTGATCGGTTATAGAGGTTACAGGATTTTTTTTTTTGCAAATTTCAGATTTACAGAATTTGAAGATGATTCAGATTTTAGTTTTTGAGGAAGTGTTTATATTTTTTTTCCAGATTTGTTTGTCTTTAGATTTTAGAAGAAGAAAAGAAAAAAAAATGAGAGAAAGAAGATATTTTTATAAGCTAAAATTTGATTTTATTAAAAGAAAAATAAAATAAAAGACACTTGTCCCAAAATATAACATTTGTCATAAACCTTACATTATTATTTAACATGTGTTATTATAAGGCTTAAGAAGATTACACTTGTCTCTAAATTTAACTAGTTATTATTAAATGTTAATTAATTATTTAGTTAATATGTTAATATAAGAAGAAGAAGAAATGAATCTTTGATTAATTAATTAGTTAATATGTATTTATATATAATTGGTTTTATTACTATAAAGTTATATATATATATATATATATAAGTATTTGTAAATTAATAGATTAAGTTAAAAAGTTTTTATTTACGTTTAAAAAAAATAGAATTACTTTAAAAAAATCCAAATTAAAGTCAAATAACTACGCATTCAATTTGAAATAACAGTTTTATTATTATTAAAATCTATTCACATCTATATATAAAAACAACTCATTATTAATATTATTTATATCCAGATTTCCTTTATTATCGAAATTCTTATCTGTTCAATGTAACGACCCGATATTTTCAACCATTCGCATCCATTATAAGTGTATAGGTAGACACTCATACCGGAATTGGATAGCTCAAAATACCGCGTTGTAAATAAAAATTTGGCAAATCTTAGAATATACAGTAAATAAAATCACAGATCACAGACACAGAGTATATAAAATTGCAACGGAAGAAAAAGAGATAGTAGTTCATGAAGCTACTATATAAATATGAGATACATCAGAGTTAAATAAGATACAACAGAAGAGTAACAAGATACATCACTGAAACACTGGATACTGAAACAAAATAGAAGGCTGGATCTTCAAGGAAAGCTCCAACGCCGAAGGTGAATCTGGAATGCTAACTCACTCAATCTGACCCGAGCGTAAAGCAAAACACAAAACCCTCGAGTCAGGACATAAATACTTATAAACTGTAAATCAACTCAAGTGAACAGTAACAAAATGCATCAGTAACTTAAAGGATGCTTGGGACCGCCCATCCTCTAAGGATCCGTTAAACTATTTACTATGTAGTAATATACGCTATATACGGTAGTGTCTAATCAGTAAAGTATAATCATATAGAAAATAGCGTTAAGGGGATGGTGAACCTTAACGCGGTCGGATCTTTAAAACCAAAATCGTAGTGGGCTCGATATAAGGATATGACATTGCACGCGAGGCAATGCCAGGGTGGATACACCGTTTGCACTCTCGGACCGGTGGTGACGGCAAGCCAGCAGCTTTCGCCCACCTCGAACAATACCCCCGAATCAAAGTGGCGCCACCAAATCGAATCACAACAGTAATAGAATAGTTTTCGATGGAGCATGCTCGATGAAAGGGTGCGACCCTTTGTGTAGCCCGATATAGCTCCTGTTTTAGTCATATATGCCAACTCACGGGAGTTGGGTCCACGTAACATACCTCGAGAACGTCGCCACCATCCTACTTCATTCTGGAATCTCCACCGCGTACACAGTTGTTAAAGTGGTTTTCGGTATTGTCCGGCTATAAGACAATATCCGATCCCGGTCTCTTTAACAACCAATCGTTATTATAACCCATGGATATTTATTTCAAATAATTTATACTTTCAAATCCAAAATATCTTACTCATTTCAAAACAATATCACAATTGTATCATTTCCATTTCAAAAATAATTTAATATTATATCATTCAAATAAAACCCAAATTTTCAAATCATTTAATATTTCTTTAAATTTATTAAACTTGAAATATTCCTTTAAATTATCATAGCATTTTGGAAATGTTATCTTAAGGAATCATAGCATTTTTGGAATGTACTACTTTCCACTTTACATTGTATATAATCAAAGTATTGTTAAGCTTAAAATTTTAACATGTCAATTTATCATAGCCTTATAGTTAAATAAACTTTCTTACTGTAATATACAATTTAAACCGAAATTCTTATGTTAAGTTAAAAGCACCTTATTAACTTACATTATTATTACAATAAGTAACATTTATCATTTTAATCAATTTAAAATACACCATTACATTGATTAAAATCTACGCGTCAAATGTACGTTTTAAATTTTATATTCCTATTACAATAATGAACATTTATTAATTAAATCAATACCACACCACTTAAAACTTTACATTTTTCTTTCTTAATTAAAACTTTACATGTTCTTGCATTAATTAAAACTTTCATGTTCTCTCATTAATTAGGACTTTACACGTTTCTTTCATTAATTAAAAACTTATACGTTTCTTTCATTAATTAAAACTTATACCTTCTTTCATTAATTAGGAATTTACATGTTCCTATCATTAATTAGAACACCATACGTTCTTTCATTAATTAAAACCTATACGTTTCTTGCATAAATTAAAACCTATACGTTTCTTTCATAAATTAAAAACTATACGTTCCTTTCATAAATTAAACCCTATACGTTTCTTTCATAAATTAAAACCTATACGTTCCTTTTATAAATTAAACCCTATACGTTTCTTTCATAAATTAAACCCTATACGTTCCTTTCATAAATTAAAACCTATACATTTCTTACATAAATTAAAACCTATACGTTTCTTTCATAAATTAAAACCTAACATTTCAGATTTATATTACCATTTCACAAATTTAACTAAACTTTCAGTTTATTTAATTAATTTAACATCTTTAGTTAAAACTCAAATTTCACATTTTCAAGTCAAATTATATTTTAAAATTTCATTTTCAACAGTCATTTATTCAACCACTTAAATTTATAGAAAATCAATAATTCTTTAATAAATCACTTAAATTCAAATATAAATCAATTTATCATATTTACCATTTTCCAAATAAAATTAAAGTCCATTTTATTCATGTAACTTAAATATCATTTTAGTCAAAATTCCAAATTTCAAACATAAGTTATATTTCAAAAATCCAGTTAATCGATTCATAAATTACATTTTTAACACATAGGAAAATCATAATTTATTTATTTTAAAACCTTTCAAAATCTATTTAAATCAAATTTCATAATTTTATATTTTTAAAATACTTAAAATATTCAAAGCACTTTATAGAATAACCACGGGTCTGTATATAGTTTTCTAACCTAGGTCAAGTGATACGGATATGTATCATTTCAATCCGCAGTTTAAAAGGTAAAAATCCGGGTTCTATCATTTCAAACCCGCAATCCCAAGTTTAAATAAATAAATAAAATAACTCAGGCCTATCATTTCAGCCCATAATGATTTTTTTATCCTAACAGGGAACTTGCAGTGTGATCATATACATAAATAATATAAACAATGTCAATATCACAATATACAGTCATGTATCAGATGTCAGGTGAAAATTAACAGTTTTAACATTGTAATAACATGGTAATAACACGACATAGCATATCATATGATCATCATTAACTTGCATAAACATTTTACATTACTAAACACTTGTCATCAATCCACTTTTCATAAGTATATATGTCAGAGTGAGAAAGACTCACCTTTTTCAAAGCTAGAGACCAAAACAACAAACACAAGAGCGATTCCAAAAGCACGACAAACACGATTTGAATTGAATGAATGGAAAGCCTTGATAACGATCTTGTATACAACAAATAAACAAGACCATGTAAACATATGCATACAATATAAAGATTTGTTGAACAATAGAAAAGTAGAAGCAATAAATGACATTACCAAGCTTTTCAACCACTTTTGCTTGACCACAACTCCATGTATGCTCGGCCATACATGCTTAGGGCTAGGCCACACATGTTTTCAGGTGGAAAAGGATCTGGTTTGGCATCACAAAGGCATGGCAAGCACAAAAACGTGAAGTGGTAGGAGATGATATGAGGAGGTGTTAGGGTTAATTGGTGAAAGGTTAGGTTAAAAGCAAAAGGGTGGACTATAAAGGCCCATAGAAAGATAGAAAGTTTAAGGCCTTTCAAATTTCCTTTTCTATTTAATTTTATAAAAACAAAATAAACTATGACTTCAAAAATACAAGCCCACTTTTAAAATAGACTATAACTTCAAAACAAAGGTGAAAAAACAAATTTTGTTCATTTCTTTTTTTTTTCAAACAAAAGGGCAGAGGGAATATAGACTAGAATGCCAAATTACAGAGGTGACAAAACAATTTTTTTTTTCCTCATTTCTTTTTTCCAGAACAAGGGCCAGTGGAAAAATAGATTATAACTTCAAAAATACAAAGTGACAAAAGCAACTTTTTTTTTTCATTTCCCCTTTTTTTTTTCAAAACAAGGCTCGGTGGCAATATTACTTCAATAACAAAATACAAAGGTGACAAAAATGGAATTTTTTTCATTCCTTTTTTTCTCAAACAAGGCTCGGTGGTCTGGCATGGGTAGGGTCGGAAAAATATGGTGAATGGCCAAGCACGGTGGCAGGCAATAGGATAAAGCAAAACAATGAAAGGAGAACAAATGAAATAAAACAAGAGTGAAGAGAAGAAAGAAAGAAAAAAGAGGAAAAAAATGAAAGGAAAAGCATGCGCCGGTTCATACCTTCAGGAGATGCTCACGCAAATTTTGATGGAAGCAAAATGAATAATTTGTGGTATGAAACTTTTGAACGTGAAATATATATTAACATTTGCTCACTAATTTATGTAGAGGGCAGGCAAGAGTAAAATGCTTGAACGGTAGAGGCAATTTAATTCTATCCAATAGGTGGAAACGTATGGGAGGCAAGAGGGAAAGAAATAATTCACACATGGAAATGATTTAAGGCAAGATTTGAGCAAGATTTTGGATTCTCAAAAGAGAATATACAGCTGAAAACTTTGCATTGTTAACGCAAGAAAAAAAATCAAATAGATAACGAAAAGGCAAGAGCAACAATTAAATATATGCCCAAAGTAACGCACAAATTATTTTGTTTCTCTTATTAAATAAATTTAAAATACTAACGTTTCTATTAGGAAAAATAAACCATCACTTTAAACCAAAATTTAACAGCTATTATACCATAATTAATAACATTTGATTTAGCTTCATCCAATTGATTGTTAAATATAAAGTTAAGAAACAGATGTAAACATATGTAAAGGAAATGTAAAGTTTATTTCCCGTTTCACACTAATTATTACTAACTTTTTTTTTAAAAAAGTATACAACAAATCTGACCAAAACAAAAGTGAAACAAATGTTACACAATTGTATATAGTTGAAGATGAAAATTTTGCCTTTAGAATTATAAAATTTAGAATTTCTATTAAAGTTACACTTTTTATCCAAATCAAATTTTCAGACATTGTTTATTTTTATTTAGACAAATGATCAGAAATCATTTCAAGAAAATTTCCAAAATTAGATTTTTAAGAAAACAAAAGCCAAAGTCTTTAAATAAATGAAAAAAATTAAAATTTTAAACTTTTAAAATTTTAAGTTGAAAGTCGCAGTTTGACTATTTTGACCAAAATCAGCATTTCAGGCAAATATTCAACTTACACAAGTTTGGAATTATAACTCATAAAAATAAAGATTATATTTAAATAATAAATTTAATCATTTCAAATAAGTAAAATAAGTTTTTAAATTAAAATCTTACATTAAAAATAATTAAAATATACAATAAAATAATTACAAAATACAGGGTTGTTACACTCTCCCCCACTCAAAACTTTTCGTCCCCGAAAAGGAATGAGGTATGGAAGGGCACAAAAAAGATAGAGTGAAATAGGATTAAGATAAGATGACAAGAAGATTGAAGTTATACCTGATAACTGTTGTTATAGGTAAGTTTAACAAGGTGGAGGTGATCTTTCCAAGATCCTCCAGAATCAAGAACACAAGCACGAAAAAGGTGGATTCAAAATGATTACCAAAGGTTTATCAAGATTATAGAAAGATTTCTAAACAGAAAGATTGTAGAAAGATGCCTATACCGGTCTATAGCAAGATAAGGAGAATAAGGACAACCAAAAGATAATTTGAAAAACAAAATAAGGAAATAAATTTGAAAGCATGGAAATTTCAACGTAAATAGAGAATAAATCTTTACACAAGTTAAATAAATCTTAACTACCCCAAATTTCATTATCTTATTATCCAATCATCTTAAATTAACAATTTTTAAAACCAGGGGTTTGAAAAATAATCATTTATTACACTCACATTATACTTAATAAATTTAGTTCTTCTTTATTCCTAATTAAACTTAGATTTATTCCTCTCAATATATTCATCACTGATGTTAAATATACTTACACTTATTATAACTGCTTTATTTTATTCTTAGTTCTTCTAACATTGTTTTATTGTAAGTTATTCAATTACCCTTTATTATTCTTTAACCCTGTTAATCGTTTTATAACTTAAAATTTAAGTGTATAACATTTATTATAACCACTCAAATTTTATAAAAAAATCTTTTTATATTGTATATTATTCAATTACATTGTTAACTTCTAAAATTTTGGTAAGTTATATTTGAATGCAATTGTATTATACAAATAAAATTTCCAATTCAATCATTTCAAGCTTAAATCAAATTTTTCTTTTTCTTTTTATAATTGAAATTATTCTTTAAAAATAGAATTTAAGAATTAAATTTTCGATTCCATTCAAACCATTTAGAGATAAATAAATGTATGTACATAGTTTATCAAATAAAATTTAAGTCATATGTCTATATTTATTATAAATCGAGTCATATTTTAGAATTTCAAATCAATTTAATTCCCAAAACAAAGCTGTAGCAAGACTACAGAACAGTCTCTTCACTTCGAAACTCGAAAATGAACGTCGATGATGCTGCAGTCATCACCGAAGTTATTTTCCAGCGACAAAGAGAAGAGTACTAATTTTAAACTTAAAATTCTTTGGAAACAAATTTCTATTTGAAAATATTTTAAATATTATATCCCTTTAAACTTTTAAACAAAAGGTTTGGAACCATCGGAAATCAAATTCTCAAATTTCTTTTTCTAAATTCATTTAAGTTCCCATATAAATTTATAAACAATTATTTATAAGTTCATTTATAGAACAATAAATGATAAATCAAGTGTTATCATTTCAAATTATCAATTTGAATCATTTTATTAAGTTCCATAAATATATATATCAAAATTTTATTTCATTAACCAAATTTTAAAATAATATCGTGTCAGTTTGTTCTGTCAAAGTGTTTTAGAAATCCTATCGATAGCGTTGATCAGACGAATCGGTCGGAAACCAAACTCAACATCAACAACTCAAATAACACAATATATAAACAAAATATAGATTGACAAATACAATTCAAAATGTTTGAAAATATGTTGGAAACAAAAGACAAGATGATTAAATACAGAGTAGGGAGGCGGATAAGCTAAAATAAATCACGGGCAACCTTAATCGGGTCAACCGTGAGTTAAAGTATAAGATCGAAGTGGATTTTCTGGGGTAAATCTACATTCGACCTCAAGAGATAGAGTTTGGGATAATAGGAGATACTAGCATCTAAATCGAGGATATAAAATTTTTGGTGAATCGATGCTGTTGTAAAGGAGTTTCACTCCTTTTACAAGAAAATTTTTGAGATTGGCGGGACCGCCAATTCACTATAAAGATCATTCGAAGTGGAGTTATGGGATACTCCAGAATCAAGTGAAGATGAGTAGCGGGGAATAAGAATGGATTTTTGGAACCGCAGGAAACGTTCCAAAATTCAAAGGAATCGAGTCAAAAGAGAGAGATTCAACTCGAATGAAAGTGATTCTGTAAATACATCTACTCCATATGCTGAGTTTTGCCTAGAGCTACCAAAGCTCTGATACCAACTGTAACGACCCGATATTTCCAACCATTCACATCCATTATAAGTGTATAGGTAGACACTCATGCCGGAATTGGATAGCTCAAAATACCGCGTTGTAAATAAAAATTTGGCAAATCTTAGAATATACAGTAAATAAAATCACAGATCACAGACACAGAGTATATAAAAATGCAGCGGAAGAAAAAGAGATAGTAGTTCATGAAGCTACTATATAAATATGAGATACATCAGAGTTAAATAAGATACAACAGAAGAGTAATAAGATACATCACTGAAACACTGGATACTGAAACAAAATAGAAGGTTGGATCTTCAAGGAAAGCTCCAACGCCGAAGGTGAATCTGGAGTGCTAACTCACTCAATCTGACCCGAGCGTAAAGCAAAACACAAAACCCTCGAGTCAGGACATAAATACTTATAAACTGTAAATCAACTCAAGTGAACAGTAACAAAATGCATCAGTAACTTAAAGGATGCTTGGGACCGCCCATCCTCTAAGGATCCGTTAAACTATTTACTATGTAGTAATATACGCTATATACGGTAATGTCTAATCGGTAAAGTATAATCATATAGAAAATAGCGTTAAGGGGATGGTGAACCTTAACGCGGTCGGATCTTTAAAACCAAAATCGTAGTGGGCTCGATATAAGGATATGACATGACATGCGAGGCAATGCCAGGGTGGATACAGCGTTTGCACTCCCGGACCGGTGGTGACGGCAAGCCAGCAGCTTCCGCCCACCTCGAACAATACCCCCGAATCAAAGTGGCGCCACCGAATCGAATCACAACAGTAATAGAATAGTTTCCGATGGAGCATGCTCGATGAAAGGGTGCGACCCTTTGTGTAGCCCGGTATAGCTCCTATTTTAGTCATATATGCCAACTCACGGGAGTTGGGTCCACGTAACATACCTCGAGAACGTCGCCACCATCCTACTTCATTCTGGAATCTCCACCGCGTACACAGTTGTAAAAGTGGTTTTCGGTATTGTCCGGCTATAAGACAATATCCGATCCCGGTCTCTTTAACAACCAATCGTTATTATAACTCATGGATATTTATTTCAAATAATTTATACTTTCAAGACCAAAATATCATACTCATTTCAAAACAATATCACAATTGTATCATTTCCATTTCAAAAATAATTCAATATTATATCATTCAAATAAAACCCAAATTTTCAAATCATTGAATATTTCTTTAAATTTATTAAACTTGAAATATTCCTTTAAATTATCATAGCATTTTGGAAATGTTACCTTAAGGAATCATAGCATTTTTGGAATGTACTACTTTCCACTTTACATTGTATATAATCAAAGTATTGATAAGCTTAAAATTTTAACATGTCAATTTATCATAGCCTTATAGTTAAATAAACTTTCTTACTGTAATATACAATTTAAACCGAAATTCTTATGTTAAGTTAAAAGCACCTTATTAACTTACATTATTATTACAATAAGTAACATTTATCATTTTAATCAATTTAAAATACACCATTACATTGATTAAAATCTACGTGTCAAATGTACGTTTTAAATTTTATATTCCTATTACAATAATGAACATTTATTAATTAAATCAATACCACACTACTCAAAACTTTACATGTTTCTTTCTTAATTAAAACTTTACATGTTCTTGCATTAATTAAAACTTTCATGTTCTCTCATTAATTAGGACTTTACACGTTTCTTTCATTAATTAAAAACTTATACATTTCTTTCATTAATTAAAACTTATACCTTCTTTCATTAATTAGGAATTTACATGTTCCTATCATTAATTAGAACACCATACGTTCTTTCTTTAATTAAAACCTATACGTTTCTTGCATAAATTAAAACCTATACGTTTCTTTCATAAATTAAAACCTATACGTTCCTTTCATAAATTAAACCCTATACGTTTCTTTCATAAATTAAAACCTATACGTTCCTTTCATAAATTAAACCCTATACGTTTCTTTCATAAATTAAACCCTATACGTTCCTTTCATAAATTAAAACCTATACGTTTCTTTCATAAATTAAAACCCATACGTTTCTTTCATAAATTAAAACCTAACATTTCAGATTTATATTACCATTTCAAAAATTTAACTAAACTTCCAATTTATTTAATTAGTTTAACATCTTTAGTTAAAACTCAAATTTCACATTTTCAAGTCAAGTTATATTTTAAAATTTCATTTTCAACAGTCATTTATTCAACCACTTAACTTTATAGAAAATCAATAATTCTTTAATAAATCACTTAAATTCAAATATAAATCAATTTATCATATTTACCATTTTCCAAATAAAATTAAAGTCCATTTTATTCATGTAACTTAAATATCATTTTTAGTCAAAATTCCAAATTTCAAACATAAGTTATATTTCAAAAATCCAGTTAATCGATTCATAAATTACATTTTTAACACATAGAAAAATCATAATTTATTTATTTTAAAACCTTTCAAAATCTATTTAAATCAAATTTCATAATTTTATATTTTTAAAATACTTAAAATATTCAAAGCACTTTATAGAATAACCACGGGTCTGTATATAGTTTTCTAACCTAGGTCAAGTGATACGGATATGTATCATTTCAATCCGCAGTTTAAAAGGTAAAAATCCGGGTTCTATCATTTCAAACCCGCAATCCCAAGTTTAAATAAATAAATAAAATAACTCAGGCCTATCATTTCAGCCCATAATCATTTTTTTTATCCTAACAGGGAACTTGCAGTGTGATCATATACAGAAATAATATAAACAATGTCAATGTCACAATATACAGTCATGTATCAGATGTCAGGTGAAAATTAACTGTTTTAACATGGTAATAACATGGTAATAACACGACATAGCATATCATATGATCATCATTAACTTGCATAAACATTTTACATTACTAAACACTTGTCATCAATCCACCTTTCATAAGTATATATGTCAGAGTGAGAAGACTCACCTTTTTCAAAGCTAGAGACCAAAACAACAAACACAAGAGCGATTCCAAAAGCACGACAAACACGATTTGAATTGAATGAATGGAAAGCCTTGATAACGATCTTGTATACAACAAATAAACAAGACCATGTAAACATATGCATACAACATAAAGATTTGTTGAACAATAGAAAAGTAGAAGCAACAAATGACATTACCAAGCTTTTCAACCACTTTTGCTTGACCACAACTCCATGTATGCTCGGCCATACATGCTTAGGGCTAGGCCACACATGTTTTCAGGTGGAAAAGGATCTGGTTTGGCATCACAAAGGCATGGCAAGCACAAAAATGTGAAGTGGTAGGAGATGATATGAGGAGGTGTTAGGGTTAATTGGTGAAAGGTTAGGTTAAAAGCAAAAGGGTGGACTATAAAGGCCCATAGAAAGATAGAAAGTTTAAGGCCTTTCAAATTTCCTTTTCTATTTAATTTTATAAAAACAAAATAAACTATGACTTCAAAAATAAAAGACCACTTTTAAAATAGACTATAACTTCAAAACAAAGGTGACAAAACAAATTTTGTTCATTTCTTTTTTTTTTTCAAACAAAAGGGCAGAGGGGATATAGACTAGAATGCCAAATTACAGAGGTGACAAAACAAATTTTTTTTTTCTCATTTCTTTTTTCCAGAACAAGGGCCAGTGGAAAAATAGATTATAACTTCAAAAATACAAAGTGACAAAAGCAACTTTTTTTTTCATTTCCCCTTTTTTTTCAAAACAAGGCTCGGTGGCAATATTACTTCAAAAACAAGATACAAAGGTGACAAAAATGGAATTTTTTTTCATTCCTTTTTTTCTCAAACAAGGCTCGGTGGTCTAGCATGGGTAAGGTCGGAAAAATATGGTGAATGGCCAAGCACGGTGGCAGGCAATAGGATAAAGCAAAACAATGAAAGGAGAACAAATGAACTAAAACAAGAGTGAAAAGAAGAAAGAAAGAAAAAAGAGAAAAAAAAATGAAAGAAAAAGCATGCGCCGGTTCATACCTTCAGGAGATGCTCACGCAAATTTTGATGGAAGCAAAATGAATTATTTGTGGTATGGAACTTTTGAACGTGAAATATATATTAACATTTGCTCACTAATTTATGTAGAGGGCAGGCAAGAGTAAAATGCTTGAACATTAGAGGCAATTTAATTCTATCCAATAGGTGGAAACGTATGGGAGGCAAGAGGGAAAGAAATAATTCACACACGGAAATGATTTAAGGCAAGGTTTGAGCAAGATTTTGGATTCTCAAAAGAGAATATACGGCTGAAAACTTTGCATTGTTAACGCAAGAAAAAAAAATCAAATAGATAACGAAAAGGCAAGAGCAACAATTAAATATATGCCCAAAGTAACGTACAAATTATTTTGTTTCTCTTATTAAATAAATTTAAAATACTAACGTTTCTATTAGCAAAAATAAACCATCACTTTAAACCAAAATTTAATAGCTATTATACCATAATTAATAACATTTGATTTAGCTTCATCCAATTGATTGTTAAATATAAAGTTAAGAAACAGATGTAAACATATGTAAAAGAAATGTAAAGTTTATTTCCCGTTTCACACTAATTATTACTAACTTTTTTTTTTAAAAGTATACAACAAATCTGACCAAAAAAAAAGTGAAACAAATGTTACACAATTGTATACAGTTCAAGATGAAAATTTTGCCTTTAGAATTATAAAATTTAGAATTTCTATTAAAGTTAAACTTTTTATCCAAATCAAATTTTCAGACATTGTTTATTTTTATTTAGACAAATGATCAGAAATCATTTCAAGAAAATTTCCAAAATTAGATTTTTAAGAAAACAAAAGCCAAAGTCTTTAAATAAATGAAAAAAAATTAAATTTTAAAATTTTAAAATTTTTAAGTTGAAAGTCGCAGTTTGACTATTTTGACCAAAATCAGCATTTCAGGCAAATATTCAACTTACACAAGTTTGGAATTATAACTCATAAAAATCAAGATTATATTTAAATAATAAATTTAATCATTTCAAATAAGTAAGATAAGTTTTTAAATCAAAATCTTACATTAAAAATAATTAAAATATACAATAAAATAATTACGAAATGCATGGTTGTTACATTCAATATATAAATCAGTATTCTCAATAATTAAATTCAGTTACTTTATCAGTTACCGATATTCTAAAATTTCGGATTATCACATTCCTCCCCCCTTAGAATCTTTTCGTCCTCGAAAAGAAACGAATACAGAATTTATTAAAATGTTTTAAAAACTAGTTAAAATATTCTTTGATCATTTTTCAAACACCTTTAAAATCTATAAAATATAGCCAAAATTGTTTTTATAAAAGAAAATACTTTTATAACTCGATGTCTCAACAAGTCCATCCTTGTTCTTATAGAGATTCGGTCATACGTTGATCAGGCGTAGGACTGAAAGTCTATAAGTACTTAGCAGACCCATCTTTAACACCCAGTGAAAATACTTCGAAAATAATTTTATTGAAAATATTGAAAACATTTTGAAAATAGAGGATATATCTTTGGTGAGAATGCTCTGGAAATCATCACCCTCATCCATGGTCGTAGTTAACCCGATGGTTACGTTGCCATCCCGACAAAATCCATAGATAACTGTAGGCCTCCGTGCTCCTCAATTACGCCATGGAACCTGCTACAGATCGCAGCTACAACTGGAATTACGTTGCTGTCACAGCAAAAACCCATATAACTGTAGGCATCAGCGCCCTCGACTTTCGCTGCCAAAAGAATGAAACTTCTCCACTCCACTTGACCATAGATTGCAGTCTACCGATGTTGCGTTGCCTTCTCGGCAAAATCAAGTGTAGACCGTTGACACTCATCCTCCACACGATTTTCGCTATGGTCCTCACAGTAGATCGCAGTGACATCGAGTTACATTGTCGTCACAGCATAACCAAAATGCCCCTGTAGGCATCAGCGCCCTCGACTTTCGCTACCCAATAATCTTCAGGAACTAGTTTGTCCGGACTCCTCATAGGATCAACTTTAGAAACCCCCCTTGGGGCTCAAGGCAGCACCACCCGGTGGTACTCCTGAGAAGTCCATTCCAAGGGAGCGCCTTTTTCCCCAGAGCATCATCAAAACATTTTATACTATACATATATAGTATCTTTAAAATATACACCTAGTATGATCTCATACAAAGCACCTTTACACAAAATCGATTATTCCAAAATCGATAATTCTCAAACTAGGCTTTCCAAATTCTCATATTGATTTTACCCAAAAATCAAAAGTCTTTCTTCCCAAAACCTTTTTCCAAAATTCTCATATGATCCTTTATATATATATATATATATATATATATTCAGATATATAAAATCTTTTAAAACTTTGGATCATTCTAAACTTGTATAAATTCCTTTATACTTCAAACATTTCCAAAAACCCTTTTCTTCTGGCAAAAGATTCAACAAGGGGAGTATCATTTTATAAAACAAAGATATTTAACTCTGTTTACTCAAAATCAAATATTCAAATTTGATTATTCTTTTCAATATCAATTTCATTCAAATCCGTATGATGTACACATATCATTTGTACGCTATACCAATCTGATCGCTCACTCGATCACATACTTTCATTTCCGAACTAGTATCGTCCACCCGACTTCCTAGTGCGGACACAGATCTGGTTTCCTGATCAGAAACCGTCATTCTCCTTGCATAGCTTAACTATGATAGAGAATATCCAGAACCAATCAACAATCCATATCCACGTTCGCCGTCGAAAATCGATGAAAAAATCCCAACTCGGATCGACATACTATCTCGAAATTCTGTGCTCGAATCTGGATCAAATCACTATGCGAATAAAATAACATACGTACACCCTACGTATTTATCTTTATTGGTTATTAGCCAAATTAATTCTCTTTCTATTCACATTTACTTTAATTTTCATTCACCCATTCACAACCGCTTCAATCCCATTTAGATTATCACCTTTATTTTATCTCGATTAGGTATTTAACCAATAACAGTTTAAACTCTGTCCAGTTTAAATTTAGAAAATAGCTTGGAAAGTTAAAAATAAATAAGTAGTTGGAAAATAATTACTAGTTTGTAAAATAGGTGTAAAATAGTTAGAAAATAGTTAAATAATTATAGAAATTTTATATAATTGCAAAATAATAGTAAGATAGTAATTTGTTTTGTAAAATAGTAATTAGTTTATAAAACAGTTGGAAAATTGTTAAACGGTTTCAAAAATAATTGTAAATCAAATATAAGATAGTTTGGCTTTTAAAAGAAAGGTTGTATATATAATTAATAGCTTAGAAAATAGGTTTATATTAAAACAATTTATATTAAAAATAGTCCAGAGTCAAAACTGTGCACTTCCCAATCTCCATTCTCATTAATTCAATTTAAATTTACATTTCCATTTAAATTGACCTAATTCCAATTTAAAAAACTTCAATTTCCTTTGAAATTGATTCAACCCTAATTCAAGTTGAATTAATTCTCAATTCCTTTTCAAATTTAAATCAAATTCCATTTAATTTTAAACATATTCAACTTTAATTACATTCCCAAGTTATTCCAATCACTTTGGACTAACATCCATTCAATTGAACCCGCTTCAATTCCTAATCCATTTCAACTTCAGTTTGAATTGATCCCAATTTCAAATTTCATTTCCAAATCAAGTTGAATTATTCTTGATTTCCTCCCAAATTTAATTCAAATTCCATTTGAATTTAAAACTATTAAATTTTAATTATAATTCCAAATTATTCAAACCAATCCAATTCAAATTTTCAATTTGAATTTTATACTTATACATCTTCAATCACCATTTCAATTAATTCAAATCAAATTCAATTTGAACCAACTTCAAATTCCAGTTCACTATGAACCATCTCGAATTACATAAATTCGAGTTAATACTACAATTGTTGATTTAATTTCTTTAAATAAATTTACCTTTTTATCCCAACACTGGATTACCAAACTCCATTTCTCATTTATTTAAACAAATCCAATTCACATTTTAAAGATTATTAATAACAATAGGATGATATCACTCAATTCATTTTAAAACATCCATCAATTTCCAATTTCCAGATCTCAAACCCATTTTGAGATCATACAAACTCCAATTTCAAATTAACCATTTAACTTTTCAAGTTAAGTCCTAATTTCATCTTGAAATTTTCAAATCAGGTTGATCATTTAAACTTATTTAACTTTTTTTTTTCAAGTCAAACTCAATTTACTTATCCAGTCAACCTTACCCAATTTGAACTTCCGTTTCAAATTCTAAACTTCACATTGATAATCTTTCCATTTATAAGTTCAAAAACTTATCACCTCGTATCACATCTTATTCCAAATTCAAGACTCACCATTTAGAGTTTATTTCCAATCACCTTTGATATTATGTATATCCATATGTATACATATTAATTTATTTTACATACCAAGTTATACTTTAAAATTTTAAACCACCTTTGGTTTTAATTCAAAACGAATTCCCTTTAAATTTTCAAACAACTCTTGTTTGAAATATGACCATTTCATTAAAATGCATTAAATAATATTTTTTGTTATTTGTTTAAATTAATTACATCATTAATTAATCACATTCGGTAATTAACTTATTTCTTAATTACCTTTATTAAGTAATTGTCCCTTAAATTACTTATCTCCAGTTATTTCATTAAGTAACTCCCTCTTTATTTATCATTTCCAACTATAATTATCTTTTTCTAAAACTCTTCTCCAATTCAAGATTTCAATTTTAGTTTGAATCCATTTCAAACTTATTTTTATTTAATTCCAATTTCAATTTGGTTGCATTCTATTAATTCTTAATTTAATTCTTAATATAACTTTTAATTTAATTAATACTACATCAAATTTCCTTAATATAATAGATAATCTATTTCTTATATGAGATTCATTTACTTTTGAAATCATTTAAAAACCTTTATATAAGAAAATAACAAGTACGCTCTCTCATATTTATATACTGTACTCATCCTAGGGTGCCACTTACCCTATCCTTAATGAGTAATCCTACCAGAGCCAAGGTTCTCGCTTAACCTTCAGCTCTGATACAAAAATGTAACGACCTGGAATTTTCGATCCCGAAAATTCCAGATAGTTAGTGAAAAGAAGAAACAGAAAGAAGAAGAAGAAGAAACAGAAAGAAGAAGAAACAGAAAGAAGAAGAAACAGGAAATCAATCTCAGAATCTCACATTCGCAGCGGATAAAGTATAATATCACATAAATAATAGTTTTACAAAGAAGAACTGTGTTAATTCACTTATACATTTATACATCAGAGTTACGACATTTACACAACATTGGACAGTTTAAATCAATATGTTCAGATATACTACTATAATATATACAGCGGGTACGCTCCATACGTTCCTGCTATCCATCTCGCCTCCTAAGCTCCAGAACGTCCTTACCTGAAAATCTGTAATACTCGGTCTGACCCGAGCATTACATCAAAGTAACACCCGGGTCAGGCTGGAAACCAGCGTGAGTAAACGCATCTAACATGGAATACAAAAGCATACAACTTATATAAACCCGGGGTAACTTATATCGATTTACAACTTCACAAGTTGATATAGACATCAATCATTTCACACATCAATTACTAAGTACCAAACTTAGCTTTAAATGGTACAATTTACTTAAGTCATTCCACTTCAGCCTATTAGTTTCACCTATCAAATTATAAGAATCGAAGTGGTTTCGGGTATTTACTAATACCCGACTCCGGTCTCTTCGAATCCAATGTTCCTTAACCCAAGTTATTCAAATGAAAAACAATTCAAACTTTCTAAATACAGGATTCCATTATACACATCATTGCATTTTGATAGGTGACCATGCTTTTCAAACTGCTAAATCAAACAGTATCATTTATCCATACATAAGCAAGGATCCAATAATCACACTATAATAATTTAAAATGAATTAAATTAATTTCTTCATCAATATAAATCTTGATTATATAACCACCAATTAATTATAAATAATAAATTAATCATTCTTTATTTAATCACCTTAATTAATCACCCTTGATTAATTATTCTTTAATTACACTAAAGTAATTATCTTCTTTTTTAAATTAAACCACAATTATTAATCATCCCTAATTAATCTCATCTAGTAATTAACTACCCTTAATTACTTTATTAAATTAATTAAACTCCTTAATTAATCTCTTTGATTAATCCCTTGATTAATCACCCAAAGTAATCAAACTCAAATTACTTTCATTAACAAATCATCACTCAATTAATTTCATCCAATAATTACTCATTAATTTCTTTCTTAAGTAATTGTACTCCATTAATTACGTTAAGCAATTATACTTAATCCCATCATTGAACTTAATTAATTAATTAAAATCAACCATGTTAACTTAATTAATTACACAGGGTAATTAATTTCCTTTAAATTCTTCATTGAGTAATTATTTTTAATAATCTTCTTTAACATTAAGTAATTAACCTCTTAGCTACTTATTTCTTAATTGATTAATCTTGACTAATTAATTTTTTTTAATTAAGTAACTAATTACACTCGATTAATTACAAAAATTAATGTATCTCAATTTAATTACTTAAATTAAACATTTAAGTTAATTAAGCAATTATACTTCAAATACTTTTGTTAACAAAACATGATTAAAATTAAGATAAATCATTTATTACATAAATTCTTCCAAATCAATAATCCTTAATTAACTATTTCCAAGTAATTAATTTTAAATCTTAATTAGTTTAAACTAACCTTTTTTTTTACTAACCTTATCTTAATCATACATTAAATAAAAATAAAAAAAACTGGTTATTACGAACTTTAGAAACCATGTACTATTAAAACAAGAGAGCAACTGTGACAAATATGGCTCTGTTCCTCCCCTTCCTTCCCTATTTCCTTTTTATTAGTTTAGTTTAGTTTAGTTTTAAACTTACCAAACAAGAGAGTATCTCCTCACCATCTCGAGTTCATACTCGAGCACTAACCCAAATCACCCGAGCCAACCCCAAACGCACACGAAACCAACAGAATTGGCACGGCAACGTTACTGTGCACATGCACAGTTCACCAACGTTGTCGCCTCCAACGGCGACACCCCCTACAGGTCGGCGGTCAAGCCCACTCCTCTTTCCGACCCTCAAACCAAAATCACAAGGTACAAAACAAAAACGAGTATCACCGATGATCCTGATCCCATAACTTTACCAAAAAACCCTCTCAATCATCACGATTCTGATCATCGATCACTGCGCAACTTCGGCTACACCTCCGCGACGCTACCACGCAGCTATCCCATAATTTTCACGCAACTCGATGCATCCCTCAATTTACAGTCACTCCATTTCCAGTCACGACCCAAAAACAATATTAAACCCTAAATTTCCCAAATTCAAATTCTTCGATGATTGATTTCATCCTCCCCTATTTTTCTTAGGTTCAACAATCACTTCAAATGCTCCAATCCAAGCCACAATCCTCAGAATCCACCCAGTCACCAGAAATTGATCAAAAAGTCATTCCTGATCATCCCAGAAATGCTTCAAAATTCCACATTTAAAATTCTTGATCTTGTTTTTAAAAATCAAGTTTTTTTTATATTGATTCAAGTTGCAAACTTGAATCAAGAAATCACAGAACTTGGTTTTATCATATTTTAAAAAAAACTCTTACTATTCTTCCTTTGTTCCAGAGAAAATTCACACTAAAAATTTTAACAAAAATTTAAATTTAATATTATAATCCTAAAGATCATATTTGTTATGAATCATTAAACCCAGTAATAACTAGAATGGCAAATTTTTATATTTATATGTATATTTTAATTTCTGGACTCTGTAAATTACAAAACAGATACCAATCTTTATTTCCATATACTGGATCAACCTATATAAATATAGAAGCTTTAAACATAAACATACAAGCAGATTTAAAATAAATATACTTAGTTCACACATGCAACAATTTATCATCAAGCTTCTAGTCATGCACCCAAATTTAGTTAAAACAAATTAATATTCACTCACCTTTATTGTTTGAATAGAACAGGATTTAATGCTTTAAATTCTTTTAATAATATTTTTAAAAATCGAATTAGGTAAAAACTAACACATTTCATTTTAAGATCATAACCTGAAACTCATTATATATGAGATCTAAACTTTCAATCCTGATTTAGTTACTAAAATCAAAACAGAGACCATATTTTTTTTTTTATTTTACCCAGACACGCATGTACTTATTTACCCTGAAATTCAGATATACTTCTACAAACTTTACATTATACAAAACATATTGCTTCCCACATAATCTCATGCAACCAGAAATCATACAAATTTTGCTATATAAAAAAAAATGATAGTGGTTTACTCACCTCTGGAAGATAACAGAGCCAAGTTTAAAATCCTGAAACTGCTTTCTTGAGTTGTTTATAATTTGAAAAATAATCTTACTTCAGGTTTTGAGTTGCAGATGCTTGTCTCTGTTTTTATTCTTTTGAAACAGAAAAGCCTTTGAACTGAAATGCTTTGATTTCCAAACTTTGAGTTGCTTGCTTCTTTAAATTTTGTAACTTTAAATCCTGTTTGTAGTTGCTTCCTGATTATATTTGTATGCATGCTGCTTTGATTCCAGATTCTAAGTGAAATGCAGTCCTTAAAACAGTTTTGTTATGAATGCTGCAGATTTGCTTGATCGGTTATAGAGGTTACAGGATTTTTTTTTTTTTTGCAAATTTCAGATTTACTGAATTTGAAGATGATTCAGATTTTAGTTTTTGAGGAAGTGTTTATATTTTTTTTTCAGATTTGTTTGTCTTTAGATTTTAGAAGAAGAAAAGAAAAAAAATGAGAGAAAGAAGATTTTTTATAAGCTAAAATTTGATTTTATTAAAAGAAAAATAAAATAAAAGACACTTGTCCCAAAATATAACATTTGTCATAAACCTTACTTTATTATTTAACATGTGTTATTATAAGGCTTAAGAAGATTACACTTGTCTCTAAATTTAGTTATTATTAAATGTTAATTAATTATTTAGTTAATATGTTAATATAAGAAGAAGAAAAAAATTGAATCTTTGATTAATTAATTAGTTAATATGTATTTATATATAATTGGTTTTATTACTATAAAGTTATATATATATATATATATAAGTATTTGTATATTAATAGATTAAGTTAAAAGTTTTTATTTAAATTTAAAAAAAAAATAGAATTACTTTAAAAAAATCCAAATTAAAGTCAAATAACTACACTTCAATTTGAAATAACAGTTTTATTATTATTAAAATCTATTCACATCTATATATAAAAACAACTCATCATTAATATTATTTATATTCAGATTTCCTTTATTATCGGAATTCTTATCTATTCAATCTATAAATCAGTATTCTCAATAATTAAATTCAGTTACTTTATCAGTTACAGATATTCTGAAATTTCGGATTATCACAAATTGAAATCATTGGAATGATAAATTTACTTAATTTAAATGATTATTGAATGAAATCGATAAATGAATTTAAAATTGATTTGAATGTTAAATTAAAAAAATTTAATAATTCAGAATGAAACTTATATACAAACTTGAATCAATATTTGAATTGTTTTTAAATAAAAATTGAAATTGAATTGTAAGATTTTGAAATAGTAACTTGGAAGTTTTGAAATGTAAATTATAGGAATTGTTTTAGAAAGACAAATGAAATGTTGATTTACAAAATCTAATTGAAATTGATTTGTTTTTGAAATATATTAAACGACCAATCGGTGTAATAATTACGCAAGTTATTAAAGAAACCAGAATCGGTTATGGGCATACTCTCTGTCTAAACCAAAAACCACTTTAATAACCATACGCGAAGTGTGATCCAGAATGAAGTGATTGGAATGATGTACGTGATGACTAAAGAAAGAGAACGATAATGGATAGCTTTGACACTTGTACCAAATTGGAAATGACTAAAGCAGGAGCCGTGCCGGCCAAATGGGGTTAGCCACCTCGAGCGAACACACTTTTTCGTAAACTACTCATTACCTGTTATTGATTGGTGCACCCTCGTAATTTTGGAAGTGTTGTTTCGCGGTGTTGCGATCATTACGGCGATGCGTTTTCACCAGTCCGGATCAGGCGAACGGTAGTTTCACTACCTTGGGTATTGCCTCATGTGCCTTGTCATACTTGTATCCCAATATATGCGACCACTACGAATTTGTTTTGGGTTATACCTATGGAGTACTCTTTGATATCCCACTAGTTTACGGTGGAGTTTATTGTGCTGTATAGACTATAACGCTTATATAAAATGTGTTAAGGGGGATAATGGTAACGCCTTAACACTATTTTGATACTTTATATTACTGATATACATTATCTACTTAGCGTACACTACTACATAATAGATAGTTTAACGGATCCTTAGAAGATGGTTATTCCAACGTCCTTTGAGTTACTTGTATTTCAATTGTTATTTCAATTGAGTTGGATTTATTGATATAAGAATGTTAATCTTGACTCGAGTGTTTTGTGTTTTGTTTTACGCTCGGGTCAGATTAAGTGTATCAGTATTTGAGACTCACCTTTGGAGTTGGGGCTTCGCTTGGAGCTTCAGATATTCAGTTGATTCTAGCGATGTTTTCTGATATTTTCGGATATTGTATTTGACTATTGTATTCGAGACTTCTGTTGAAACTTTTTTAACTTTGTTATATATATAGTAGCTTCATGAACTATTATCTTTTGTTTCCGCTGCATTTATTATTCTGTGTTTGTGATCTGTGATTATTTATTTGCTGTATACGTTCATTTTTGCCAAATTTAAATTAACAATTCGGTATTTTGAATTATTCAAGTCTGACATATGTGGATGCAAATAATCCAAAATAGCGGGTTGTTACACGTTGTTTGTTATAAATCCTAAGCACTTATCCTTTTCTATTTCAAAACATATCTTTAAACCAAATACTAAATAATTACTAAAATATATTAATAATTCCAAACCCTTCTTTAATTGATTTAATAATTTTTCTAAATCGTACTTGAAAATAGTTCCCAAATGTTTAAGATAGATAAGCTTCCAATATAAAGAAATCATAGAGTTTTAAATTTGCAACGGTAGCGACTTATGCTACATGGACCATAACCTTTTCACTTGTTCATGATTAAATAGCATTTAAGCTCCATTCTCTTTATTTATAAAATATCATTATAAAACCTTTCCATTTTGTTTACAAATATACTTTAAAAAATATTTCCTTTATTTATAAAATATCATTTTTAAATCCTTAATATTATATTATATAAAACATTATATATAATTCATCTTCCTTTATTTATAAACTCTTTTAATAAATCACTTTATTAACTTAGAAAAAATTAATTAAATCATTTAATTAGCTTGACATTATTAATTTCAATGACTAATTATCCTTAAAATACCATTAATTACATAATTAATTTGTAACGACCCGTAAATTTTCGATAATTTTTATTTGTTTTATTAGTTATATTTAATTGAAATTTTGAGAAATTGCAAACGATAAAATTTTGAAATAAAAATTTAATATTTGAAATGCGTCTAGTTAAACATAGTAATTGGTAAATTTTCGTCCGAAGATGTGAAGTTTATTTTCGTACGTAAATTTATTTCAATTTGATCAGTTAAGAATTGATGAAAATAAAACGTTTTCGAAAACTAAATATTTTTAAATAGAAAAATTCTAAATCATCTTCTGAGCAATACATCATTTTTCGTTTTTCCAAGTTCGGAATTCTTTAGCTCCGTCGATCTTATTTTTTGTGTTTTTGCTGCATTTTCCGATAGTAGAAAATTCGAATTTTTATAATTCAATCATACCACGGATATCCGTATGCCATTTTGATCGCCTCGTCGTACTGATCTCTGCGGTATATTCAACTCTGTGTTTTGAAGTTCAGTTCGCTGCGGGATCGATGAAACAATTTGCAGTATCGGTGCGGTTTCGAACATTTCAAATGTCTTTCGATCATTCAATTTTCACCGTATCAATCCAACAGCCATCTGCTCTATTTATTACCATAATTCAATATTCTGACTTTTACTGTTCCCAATCGTATAATAGTACGCTAGTTGCAGCTTTTCATTTTTCTTTGTTCTGTTATTCACGTGAATTATAAAATATGCTTTACTTCCTCTGTGTAAATCAACGGGCATCTGTCATTAATTCGTTCTGAATTTGCGTGTGACTTTTAATATCACCTTCATTATTATCTTGCATTTGGTAAACCAGCGGTTCATAGCTAGATTCCTCTGTCATCTTGCAGTATCGGTGCGGTTTTCCTTCATGGCCACGTATTTTCACATTCCCACATTTTACCTTCCTCCCTTGCTCCTCACTTCCACCCACAATCTCATCTTGGCCTTCCACCGATCAACCTTGCCATGTCAGCCATCAGGCTATCCACCTCACCACTGAACGCCGCCTCGGCCACCACAGCAGAAACCCGACCCAAACTTCGTTTATCGTCAGCCCAAACCCCGCGCCGATCTTGGAAAGTGCCGAACCCCACCTGAGCTCTACCGTGCCATCAACTCAAGCCTTGTTTCCGCCACTCAAAGCTTTCCTCCATCTTGCTCTATCCAGCACGCCGTTTCCTCCGCCATCTCGCTTGTCGCCTCCGAAGTCTACTACCGCTTGCGTAGATGAATTTTTTTCAATACCAATGTTTGGATATGGAGCTGCAAACAAAACCCGATGTGGTGCTTGTGATTGACATCATAGTTGTGAAGAAGTAACATCTTATGAACAACCAATTATTTAAATGCCTACATTGGAGATGGACGCTATTCTAGAAATTCCAATCAGATACCTGCTTGCTTTATTTTCATTGATAGAAAATTTTATCAAAGCATTATCAGATTTGGCATATACCGTATTATTGTCTATGTCTTCATTCTAGGCCATTTCCTCACTGCGAATTGCAGATCGTCAGTCACTACTAGCAGAGGGTTTAAGGTGGTTTATAGTGGCAAAATAAGGTAAAGATGAAGGCGACCTTAGTGGATGTGGTAATGGCGAGAAATTTAGAAAAAAGAAAAATGGGTTTTTCACGTTTTCTTTTCATGGCTAGTGGAATTTGTGAGGTGGCAGCTGGATGGGATTGTGGGTTGAGTAGTAGCCGCAGTGGAGGAGGCATGGGATGACTCAGATGGTGGTGGTTCGTGGCATGTAGCATTGAAATGGGGAGCGTGCGTAAGCTATTGAAATGGAGGAAGAAATGGTTACAGCATCCTTACAACATTATAAACTACGGGACAAATGACATGGCAAGCAAAAAAAAGGGATAAAAATACGCCGCACAAGGACCGACTGAAGGAGAGGTCAAAGTCCAGGATGGTGGTAGTCCGAGCTGAATTGGATGTGCTATGTGGATAAGAGAGTTTGCGTGAAAGAAAGATACGGGAGGTAATATTGGATCCAAGCTTACGTAACTTTTAGGAATAAAGAAGGAACGGTGATGGCATGGAAAGTAATTATGAATCCAATTATGAAGGTGGTTTGCTTAGTTAATTACTAATTAAGTCATTAGTTAATTAGTAGGATAATTTATTTATTAATTAAGTAATGTATACCGATTTCTTATACCGACCATATCTTTTACACATGAGATTCATTTTGAACATGGTCTCTTGCATCGTGCTCACGATGGAGAGTTCTACGACTTGGTGATGGTTTGGTCAGCTTTGATTAAGCTTGTCCGTCGAATTCGTGCCAATCTAGCTTTGATTTGGAATCCACGCTTGGAATCGCAACTCACTCTATCGTCAAATCTCTCTAACCTCGAAAGGTGAGCAATCACTCACGATTGATGTTCTTTGATTTATGATTTCAATTGAAACAACAATTGAAATATGCGGCTGTTAGTTATTTACACTGTTATATATATATATATTATTACCTGTATCAGTTCACCTGTGACATCCGACACCTTTATTTGTTGTTTATGCAATGATAATACAAGTTTGGTTGATAAATGATTGTTATTTGATGTTGACATTAGACGTTAAATTGTTAATGTAGAAAGTGATAAATAATTTGAAATTGAAATTGACGTAGAATAATTAGATTTGGTATATATGTTAAATTTGATTAGATGACATTTGTATAATATGACCCCCTTTAAATGTTAAATAAATTGACGTAGAAATAGTGTTAACTACACCTTGAACCATTGAATGTATGTAGTATAAATTTATGTAGTATGAAATTGAATAATAGATATCAAGTGAAGAACCGTATAAATATTAATGTAATAATCTTTAATCTACATGAAATGATAGTGTAGATTCTAAAATTATTATATCAATTTACACAAACAACAATGTAAATTAATACGATTATTTCGGAATTATTTGAATAAATTATTGGATTGTTATTGATGGTTGCTATTGCTTGTTTATTTACTTTGACACCATCCCAGTTATCACACTGCATGTTCCCTTTGCTATGCTTTGATTTTTGAGTTGAAATGGAATCGGGTTGAAATGATAAATACCCAAATAAAACTTTGACTTAGGATAGAGAATTAAATAAAAACCCGATTGGTCAATAATTTGATTTGAAATAAAATAAAGATTTTATTTGAATAATAATAAGGTTTTGAAATGAAGTTGGAATTTGAATTTTAATGAAAGGAATATGATAATATTTAATAATCTGAAACAAAATATTAACAATGTAATTGATGAAAGAAGTGTTTAAATTAAGAAATGATTGAATTAAGTTTTGAATTTATTTAATAATTAAGTTTGAAATTATCTAATAATTAAAATTTTAAATTATTTAATAATTTAATAAGATTGAATTATTTAATAATTAAATAAAAATTGAATTCTTTGATAAGAGAAATTGAACTTCTTGAATAAGTGAAATTAGTTTCTTTATTAATTGAGTTTTGAAATTTGTAACTAAGTAAATAAATAAGTGAAATCGAATTTATTTAATAAGAAATAAATTGTGATTTATTGAAATTAATGTAAGACTTGTAATTTATATATTGAAGTTGAACTTAAGTAATTGATTTAATGAATTGGAAAATAAATAGAAATTGTTTTGAATGATAAATTAACTTAATGAATATTGAATGAAGCCGATCAATGAATTTAAATTGATTTGAATGTTAAATTAAATTAATGTAAATGATTTCGGAATGAAACTTATATACGAACTTGAATCAATATTTGAATTATTTTAAATAAAAATTTAAATTGAATTATAAGATTTTGAAATTGTAATTTGGAAGTTTTGAACGTAAATTATGGAAATTGATATAGAATGACAAATGGAATAATGATTTACAAATTTTAATTTTAATTGAATTTGATTTGGTTTTGAAATTTACTAAATGACCAATCGGTGTAATAATTACGAAAGTTATTAAAGAAAGCGGAATCGGTTATGGACATACTCTCTGTCTAAACCGAAACCACTTTAATAACTATACGCGGAGTATGATCTAGAATGAAGAGGTTGGAATGATGTACGTGATGACTGAAGAAAGGGAACGATAATGGACAGCCTTGACACTTGTGTCAAATTGGAAATGACTAAAACAGGAGCCGTGTCGGGCCAAATGGGGTTAGCCACCTCGAGCGAACACACTTCTTTGTAAACTACTCATTACTTGTTATTGATTGGTGCACCCTCGTAAATTTGGGAGTGTTGTTTCGCGGTGTTGCGATCGTTGCAGCGATGCGTTCTCACCAGTCCGGATTAGGCAAACGGTAGTTTCACTACCTTGGGTATTGCCTCATGTGCCTTGTCATAATTGTATCCCTATATAAGCGACCACTACAAATTTTTTTTGTGTTATACCTATGGAGTACTCCCTGATATCCTACTAGTTTACGGCGGAGCTTACAGTGCTGTATAGACTATAACGCTTATATAAAGAGTGTTAAGAGGGATAATGGTAACGCCTTAACACTATTTTGATATTTTATATTACTGATAGACATTATTTATTTAGCATATATTACTACATAGTAGATAGTTTAACAGATCCTTAGAGGATAGTTATTCTAACGTCCTTTGAGTTACTTGTATTTCAGTTGTTATTTCACTTGAGTTGGATTTATTGATATAAGAATGTTAATCCTGACTCGAGTGTTTTGTGTTTTGCTTTACGCTCGGGTCAGACTGAGTGTACCAGTATTCGAGACTCACCTTTGGAGTTGGAGCTTCACTTGGAGATCCGGCTATCTATCCAGCTTCCAGATATTCAGTTGATTCCAGTGATATATTCTGATTCTTGTATTTGACTATTGTAATCTAGACTTCTGTTGTAACTTATTTAACTCGGTTATATATAGTAGCTTCATGAACTACTATTTTTTGTTTCCGCTGCATTTATTACTCCGTGTCTGTGATCTGTGATTATTTATGCCATATAGGTTCAGTTTTGCCAAATTTAAATTAACAATTCGGTATTTTGAATTATTCAAGTCCGACATGTGCGGATGCGAATAGTCCAAAATAGTGGGTCGTTGCATAATTATTTAAATACCATTAGAAATGATTAATTTCTTTACTTTAACCTCATAAATCAAAATAATCAACTTAAAATTTATCAATTAATTAATTAACCTAAACCACTTTGATTAATGAAATTAATTAACCTTAAACCTTTTTATTAAAATAATGAATCAACTAAAACATTTTATTAGAATAATTAATTAATCTTAAAAACATTTTGTAAATAATTAACTAACTTTAAACATTATTTGATAATATAGTTAATAAAATTAAACCTTATTAATTAAAACAATTTAATCAACTTAAAAGCATCCTTAATTAAATATAATTAACGCAAAAATATCACTAATAAAACAATAATCAACTTTAAACGTTTTTAAATAAAATATAATTAACTTGAAAACATTGCTAAAATAAAATATAATTAACTTTAAAATGTTATTAAAATAGAATATAATTAACTTTAAAATATTTTCAACTAAGAAATTAGTAAAACTTCAAACATTGATGAAATCCTAGGCTTAGCGACTGCAATGATACTTAAACAAGCTACCAAATATTTTCATATCACAAAGGGATTCATATGTCAATGTTATATTCAATACGGTTAGGCTACCAAGCTTATGGCGCTAAAAATTAACAGTTAATAGTTAGTTTAATACTTGATCCATATTAATTAATTTGTATATTAATTACTTATCCATATTAGCATTTTTCTTGACAAGCACGGAACGGGGTTTTATTCTGCTCAATAGATGTCAACAATGAACTATTCACTTCATTTTAACAAAATGGTGTTTTATTTAACCAAATAGATATTACCGATTTAGGTATATTAATTTAAACGATGTTATTAATTAAGTTAACGTAATTTAAACTCGGTCCGTATTATCATGTCATAAATTTATACAATTTCAAATCTATCAACAAATTACACTATAACGCTGTACTTATTAACATGAATCCAATGCAAAAATCCGCATGCAAAACGGATATTATATGAGCAAGTTATGTAATTTATTGACTAACACGCATTTATATAAATAAATTAACACGGTTATAAAAATATTTTTCTCCGACCTATCCAATATGGGCTCGGCCCAAGACCCGCTCCATAAACCCGACTAACTTCCCCATCATATTTTTCTTCCCTCCATTTCAAATTCAACTTCCCGAAGCCACTTTCGTGCACGGCATGCATGTGCATGGCCCCCCACGACATCCAGACACCAACCCGAACCCCCGTCAACCTCCCCTCGCCTTGATCGTTACTCTCCACCCATCCACGACACCTCACCCATCCTTAATCAAAACGCATTCGAGCTACTCCTCCCATGACCCTGTCAATTCGCGATCACCACCAAAGCTCCGATTATCACCAAAATTTGCCGCCAGGTCAACCTTCCCAACTCAACGCAAACCTAAGATTAACTATCTGATGGCCCAATTTGTCGAAATTCCTAACCTTAGTTATCCCAAATCGACTAGGCAATGATGAACCTCCCAAATAGAACCCCTCCAAAATCATATCAAAATAAAGAATATGCCAAATGAAATTAAACCAACCTAGTTTTGTGATTTTTACCTAACTACGTAGCTAGATTTTGATTTTTAGGGGTTACTGCCATTTGTGTTCGTTTTACAGATCTTTGCTGTTTTCTCTTTTTTTGTTCTTTTTTCCCTTTTCCTTAAGCTTTCTTAGGGCTTATTTTGTTTTGTTTTATTTTACAACAACAACAAAAAAAGGAGTTAGAGAAGAATGAGGAGTGAAGAGAAGATTGGAATTAGAATTGTAAAGGAAATGAATGAGTTTGTTTTCGATTTCTTTTTATAAACAAAATTTACTTCAGTTCTAAGTTGACCCAATTTTTTTAATTTAAAGATGCTTATCAACCCACCTTTCAAAATCAATGCATTACCCAAAGGATAATATGCTAGATATTAAGGTGGATTGTACTTGAGTGTATAATATGGAGGATAATAGAAAGTTACCTATACTTGGTTGATTTTACATTTGAGTTTTCAAATCCATTTCGCATCCATCATTCTTCTCCATCATGGAAAGTAAATAAATTTACTTTTAAATACTACATACTAAATTATTTATTTTAAAATATAAGTGTGTCAACGTTCAGAAGTTATTTTAAAGCTTAATTACAAGTTATAATAACTTATTGTTTGATAAAAAACTAAAAATTCGAAAATTGCGTTTTTGATCAATTTTTCAGTTTTCCATCGAACTATTTATTTATGTAAATAGAATTTAAAAATAATATTTCTATTAAAAAATTTAAATTTTAAATTATATTTGATTATTAAATCCATTATTTGAATATTTAAAGTAAATTAAACATTCTCAAATTAAATCGATAAAATTACTGGTCGTTACAAAGAAGAAAATAAGGAAATACTTTATTACCGCTTCATCGTAATATAACTAATTGCTAGCAATTTATTGGCACATTACTTAGGATTTATGTACTTGTAAAATGGGTAAGCCTAGATATTGAAAATATCTCAGATTTATTCTTTAACATATAAAAGTATCTCTTAATACAAACAAACCAAATCAATCATTTTACCACTCGTATAAAAAGTTATCGTTTTACATAAATTATATATCTTAAAAAGTTTATATATAAAAACAATTATTATAAAAACCTTTAAAATGTCAAATTTAAACGTTTAAGTTGCTTCAATTTAATTCGAGAAAGACTCCAAAATCTGATGTGTCAATCCGAGATGCACTCATGTCATCAAAGATGTTGTGTTCGATATGAGACATCGTGTGTAAAACTCATGACATGAGACGCAGTTGAAATCCAAGATTTAAAATCTTGGAGTTGCCGAAGAGTAAGGGTTAACAGGAGAAGCATAAAACAGTACAAAAGATTCCTTAAAAGAATCTCAAAAGAATCATTGGTTTAACATCGAAGCAATAACACATTCTTAAGCAATCACTACCTCTACTCATGGGCTTCCACATCAGCATTCTTGAAGCTAAGATTTAAGTGGCTTCAGTTGCTCCAAATTTACGTATTGCAGTCCTATGTCTTTAAAAGCGATTCATTCCATCAACTGGGTATATAAACATGCTCATCGTCGATGGTTTTATACATTAAAATCATTTTCATTTTTTAGCAAGGGTTAAAAAGAGCTGAGATAAAATGCCTAGTTTGGTGGAGATAATCAGCACTATATCTAAGTGTAACAAGAAGAAGCAAACTGCATTGCGAACATGCAAAGAAGGCAAGGAGAAGGAAGTGCTGTTTGTTTCAGGGAAGAAGAAAAGGAAGAGCATGAGTACTCTTTCTGAAGCGGAGGCAACTATATGCATACTGCTCATGGATCGATTTTCACCTAGCTAATTTTTCTTGTTTGCAGAAGCATACTGTTGTGTACATGTAGTACTGGCACTGAAGATCCAAGTTGTATATTTTCGTTTAAGATAACAAATTTATTGTCATCACATTTGGCTTCTGTTCTTGGTTGATTGGATTGTTTTATAGTTGTTTACTCAATGGTATCTTTATGTCCGTGTTATCTGACGCTGCAATTTAACTACAAACTGAAAATAATAACAGTTTATGAATATTGTTTTGAGACAGAAATCCAACATAGAAACAATCTTGAATCCGAGTACACTAGGTTTACACACTCTAATAATTTACTAATATAATACTACAATAAAACAAGCAATGAAAGAACAATCAGAAGATCTAAGAGGCTCACAAACATTTCATCAATGGTTCAATTCAGTGCAGCAAAAAGATGATAGCCTCAATTATTAAAGATCTAAGACTCTTTATTAGAAGGTGAAACAGGTTATCAAAATGTACACTCTTAAAATTTCAAAGATGATACTCTCTAATCGACACAAGTAAAACATTAAAGCAATTTATTTGACGGTCATAAACTTGATCACCTCGAGTTGATGACTGATGCAAGCATTAAATACTGGAGCTCGCATTAAATGGATTAATCATTACTTGGCATTTCTTATTATTCCCACTGATATTTATATGCTTGAACATCTATCCTATAAGAAAATAAATTTATTAAAATCTTCTGTTGTGGGATGTTATTCAATAAATCTAAACCTTTTGTACAAATGATTGAAAAATTGTAAGTTTCTCAATGATTTTCTAGCATTCTAGAACCTCTAACCAAATCAAAGTTTAGTGTAGATTTGTAATGTAGAAATTTCATGTTTTGCTCCTTGCTTCTTGCTACCTGTTATTGTTTTCTTATTTCACTTTCAGTTATAGCCAGATTTTAAAGGAAAAAATACCAAGAAAAAACTAGTAGTATACACGTACATGTGAATAGTTTGAACTTCTTCACACTATTCACGACTACTCCTTTGTTGGCATCTACTAGATATTTGTCCATAGACAAAAAGAACCGTGTAGAAATATCTTCCTCTTAATAAATGTATGTACCATATGCTCAAAAGAGTTCTACATTCATTTATACAACCCATCCGTTTCCTCGTGGTCTCACCAAAGTAAGGCTCAAGTGGCCCTTGTTGTTCCACTTGGTCCCACGATTGATTATATGTTGTATTCACAAACAACTAGTCTCTTCTAATTCGTTGACTTTCGGTATTATATAAACTGATTCAGTATTAAGCACATTCTTATCATAATTCATAACCCAAAAATGTCCAGCTTAGCTGTATTTTTTAGCAAGCTAGGCAAGTGCGGCAAGAAGCAACAAACAACTTCAAGTTTTGATATTCAAGTACAAGTAAAAACAGGCGAGGAAGAGGAGAAATATGTTTCAAGCAAGACGATAAGGAGGATAAACACTTTGTCAGAGACTGAAGCTATCATATGCATTTTGCTCATGGATCGATTTACACCCAGTTAGATTTTTAATACGAGTGTATTCTGGATGTTGAGTTTAACTACAGCGCATTATGTTTTCGATCCAAGTGTGTACTTTGGAAGCTTACTGTTATCATTTCTTGTTTTGATATGTTAAAAATTTAGGTGATACAAGTTCACATTTACGTGAAGAAACAAAAGGAAAGAAAGGGTAAATTTCGAATTTTCCAAACTAATGAACATATTTATTTTTTTCTTTAATTGGATAATCAATTTATCATGTCATGCATGTGTCTACACATAAATGCATACATACATATGTTTATATAACTTACGCACTAAGTAATTAACCGTTGTAAATATAGCTAAAAAAGAAAGTGAAATGATGTAGAAAAGTATGTGATGTTTTTCCCTTCTTTCATCTTTATTTATCTTCAAACACTAAAAAGCCATTATCACAGAGACCAAACTCCGTCCTCAATTAGGTTATTGGTTTTTTTTATATACTTTTATTTGCTATATTAGTTGTAAATTTATTTATTTATTTATTTATTTATTTTTTGAATCCAATATAAAGGGTGACATAGTGGAATCTTATGTGTAGGTTTTTTTGGTTAGTGTTCAAATATCGTTAATTTTATCCGTTATAATCTCTTTGTGACTTGCGTGATATAAGATCCTGGACTAAAGAATGTCACAATCCACGCAACTTAGACTTTGTGAATAGAATAAAGTTCTAATTTATGTTTAACACTTAAGAACTTGAACTTAGACCTATAACCTAAATTTGTTGATTTAGTTTATAAGAGAACTGGACCGATTAATCTTTTATATTAAAGTTGCTAAAGCAGATTGTAACAGTCCATGCCTTGATGGGTCTGAATTTCAACTAAATCGAACCTAAGTTCATTAGGAGGCGGATCGTTGGTGTTGGTAACATGTAATAAATAAAAGTATATCAGAGAGATATCTATATAAACATACAACATAATAGAAAAATACAATAGAACATATATATTGACTAAGGGTCTAACTTGGAATAATATTTATTATCCGATAGCATTGCCAGCACCGACCATGAAAGAGAAGACTTCACCATCTACCATTCTCGTCTTACATAGGTAGAATGTCCTCTAATCTATCATGTGTATTGTAATGTGGAGAGAATCAGAACAACGTTTTGGTGACTGAAAAATTAATTTCATTAGCCGTAACACTACTTTATGCCGATTGATATCTATTTAAGTGTTATGTCTATTATTCACGACTTATCAGTCTGATTCCAACTACTCGTACGATATATCAAACCTTCTCCGAGGCATAATTACACACACAAATACATGTGTATGTGTGTGTGTATAGCATTGTACAACCCAAAAAAAACCTCGACCACTTAATATTTCTTATAAAGGGAGGAAACATACCCAATGCCCATTTACTATCTCAACTCCAAACCCGGCCATCCGTAACAAAATTTCTAGTCAACATGCTCATAGCTACAAAGACCGATGACCCCTAGATACTGTAAACGTTTGTAAAACGCTTGTATAATCAAATAAGAAGAAAAAGATAATTCATATTATTCAGCAAGACGGCTGAGCAAAAAAGAGATTGATTACATTAGGGTTACAGAGATAGGTTTATATAGATAGAAAGCATAAACAAGAAAAAAGGCTAAAAAACCCAATATGCTAACATTCCCCCTCAAACACGCGATGGTACGGCAAAAAGCATCGAGAGTTTGCCAATGAAAAATCTATGACGTTCGATAGTGTGAGCCTTCGTGAAGAAATCAGCAAGTTGCGTCGATGACGAAGTAAAAGGCAGAGAAATAGTTCCATGAAGCAAGTGATACCGAGTGAAATGACAGTCAATCTCAATATGTTTGGTGCGCTCATGAAAAACAATATTGTGAGCAATTTGAATAACGCTCTTATTGTCACAATACATAGGAGTGGGAGAAGAAATCGAAACACCCATATCCTCCAACAACCAACGTAACCAAATAACCTCAGATGTAGTAAAGGCCATAGCACGATACTCTGCCTCAGTGGAAGACCGAGAAACAACATCCTGTTTCTTGCTCTTCCATGAAATAAGGGAATCTCCTAAAAATATACAAAAGCCAGTTGTGGATTTTCTACCCGTTGAATCACCAGCCCAATCTGCATCAGAGAAGGCACAAAGCTCCAAAGATGAGGTCGATGGGAACAAAAGACTCTGGTAAAGTGTTCCTTGGAAGTAACGAAGAATGCGCATAACAGCAGCCCAATGAACAGAGGTAGGGGAAGATATGAACTGGCTAACAATGTGAACAGCATAGGCAATATCTGGACGAGTGATGGTCAGATATACAAGGCAACCAACAATAGAACGATATAAAGTGGGATCAGAAAGAGGACTCCCATCGGTCGGAGTATATCGGGCATTTACCTCAAGTGGTGAATCAACATGACGTGTATCAGTAAGACCAGCACGATGAATAATGTCAATGGCGTATTTGGACTGGGAAAGAAGATAGCCTTTTTCTAAGGAAGCTATTTCAATGCCTAAAAAATAAAGTAGATGACCCAAATCCTTCATATCAAAGCAACGAGACAATGTGGCTTTAATACTCAAAATACCATTATTGTCATCACCTGTAATGATCATATCATCTACATATAGTAGAAGAAGAATACGGCTTGCTGAAGTCAATCTGACAAAAAGTGCTGAATCATGGGGACTAGAGGTAAAACCAAGTGATGTAACTACAGTCGAAAATCTCTTATACCAAGCACGTGGTGCTTGCTTAAGACCATATAGAGCTTTCTTAAGCATACAGACCTGACCTGGAGCATGAGAAACACCAGGTGGAGCAACCATGTAAACTTCTTCCTTGAGATCTCCATTAAGAAAAGCATTTTTAACATCCATTTGAGAGATGTCCCATTGACGACTGGACGCAACAGCAATAAGAACCCGAACAGATGTCATCTTAGACACAGGAGCAAATGTCTCCTCATAATCCATGCCATACTCTTAGGCAAATCCTTTAGCAACTAATCGAGCTTTGTATCGCTCAATAGAACCATCTGACTTGGTTTTAATCTTATACACCCATCGACAACCAATAGTTTTCTTCCCAGTGGGAAGGTATACAAGATCCCAGGTACCAGTTTTGTCTAAAGCAGACATTTCCTCAGACATAGCACGTTGCCATACAGGAGAACGAACAGCCTCCGAGTAAGAAGAAGGCTCATAGAAAGTGTCAATGGAAACAAGAAATGAAACAAAAGCCCGAGAGTAACAAGATTAAGCAAAATCAGATAATTGTGTAGATTTACGTGTTCAAGTGGGATAGCGAGGTTGAACAGGATCAGTCATCACACGAAGTGTTTGAACAGTCGTAGTAGCAGGGGATGAAGTGTCACCTGCAGAAGGAGGAGGAACAGAATGTATGGATGACGGAGTATCAATGGTAAGAGGTGGTGAATCAGAGGAGTTATCAGTAGGAAATGGATCAACGTGAATAAGATCAGACTTAGTCATACTATGAGGACTAGCTGGAATAGAGTAGAAGGGAATATGTTCAATAAAGGAAATATGACGAGAAACATATAGTTTATTTGAAGAAGGATCATAACAGCGATAGCCTTTTTGTCCAATACCATACCCAAGAAAAACACATATAGCAATACGTGAAGATAATTTTGTACGTTCTACGTGTGGACGAAGAACAAAACAAGTGGAACCAAACACTTTTAGGTGAGAGTAATCAGGAGTTTGACCAAACAACTTGGCATGAGGAGAAATACCAGAGTTATGAGAAATCGGGATCTTATTAATAAGATAAACGGAAGTAAGAACAGCTTCTCCCTAAAATTCTTTTGAAACGTTAGCTGAAAGAATCATAGAACGGGCAGTTTCAACAATGTATCTATGTTTTCTTTCAGCAACACCATTTTGTTGCGGGGTATCAGTGTAGGAAGTCTGATGCAAAGTACCATCAACCGTGAATATGTTAGAAAGGTCTCCCTTAGTGTATTCCCCCCCTAAATCAGAACGAAAGCATTTAACAATAGCAGAGTGTTGTGTTTTAACATATGCTTGAAAGGCAGTATATATATCAATAAACTCAGAACGAAGTTTCATCAGAAAAACCCAACAATAACGAGTATAGTCATCGATAAAAGATACATAATATCTGCACCCTTCTTTTGTGGAGATGAGTGCTGGACCCCAAACATCATAGTGAACTAAGTCAAAAGGTGCAGTGGAAGTAGAAACACTTTGATTAAAGGGAAAAGCAGAAAATTTTCCAAGTTTACAACCATTACAATCTGAAATATCATGAGAACGTAAATCTCCCAAAACACCAGAATTACATAAGAATTTAAGACGAGAGCTTGAAATATGACCAAGTCTAGAATGCCACAAATAAAACTTAGAAGACAATGGAGTTAAATGAAAAGAAGAAAGATCAATACTAGCAGCAGCGGCATGACTTGGAATGTGCAAGTCATCCAAAACATAAAGACCGCCCTGCCTACGGCCTGTCCCAATCAACTTCTTGGAGTTGGGATCCTGCACAGAGCAAGTGGTAGAAGAAAATGAACAAGATATCCAAGATCACAAAGCTGTCCGACCGACACAAGATTCATAGTTAATTTAGGAATACAATAAACATTTGGGAGGGAAACGTGTGTGGTTTGAATTGTACCGATTCCTGTTAATGGAAAAGGTGTGCCATCAGTAGTCAAAATAGAAGGTGAGCGAGACTCAAAAGACATAGATATAAATGATGAACAATCATGAGACATATGATATGAGGCACCAGAATCCAAAATCCACAAAGGAGAATTCGAACCTGATATGGAGGGAGCTGACATGGCAAAGTGCTGAGATTGAGGAGCACTCGTGTTTTGAGACAAAGACTGGCTGGCAAGGAACTTCTGAAATTATTCTGCAAGAGAGTCCATAGAGGAATCCACAATTGATTGACCAAAAGGATGTACCAATGCAGCAGTCTTAGGCTGGGAATTACCTCGTGACTGTCCATGTCCTTGTGCAGTAGAGAGGGACTGTTGTTGGCTACAACGTTGTTGCTGTTTTGATATATCACCTGGCTTAAAACTTTGATTTTTTTATCGAGCCAATAATTCAGGACATTGATTTTTCCAATGGCCTGGTTGTTTACAATAATTACAATCACGACCATTCTTGATATTTATCTAGTTGCGTTGAGATGGGATTGGTAAAATCCCTGTAGCAAAAACAAATGCAGAAGAAGTCTGCGCAACTTTCTCAGTTTGAGACTTCAAGCGAGTTTCTTCAGCTAATAATTCATGTAGAACAAAATCAACAGAAGGTAAAGGAGTGCGATGTAGGATGGACGCACGACAATGCTCGTACTCTGGTCGAAGAGCCATCAACAATTGAACAAGACGTTGTTCCTCCCTACGAGCGATATATGGAGCAAATGACCTAAGCTCAACAGCCTCAGTCATAGCCAATTGATCCCAAAGAGCAGTAATTTCAGAATAAAAATCTTGAATATTTCGATCATTCTGAGACAATGACCGAATATCAGCCTCTAATTAATATTGAACGGCGAAGTTAGAACGCACAAAAAGTCGCTCCAAATAGTCCCAAACTTGCTTAGAAGTATCATACTTAGCTAATTGCATACCAATTTTATTTTCAACAGAATTATTAATCCAAGTGATGATCTTTGAATTGTTAGTATCCCATTTCTCCATCAATTCAACATTAGCAGCTTTAGGATCCACAATAACACCAGAAATATATCCCCACATCTGTTTTCCTTTCAGAAAATTTTTCATGACATAACTCCAATAAGAATAGTTTTTCCATCTAAACGAACACTAATAACCTGTAATGAATCATCACCTCCTGCCATATTTTGAAGTCAACAACTGCTTCAGGTCGAGACAGGTATTAATTGGGCAAGAGTTTCGGGGAACTAGGGTTTCGGGTTGATCGGCAAGCTAGGGTTTTGGGACAGGGAGATCGGCAGGCTAGGGTTTCAGCAGGCAGATCGGCAGCTGTGGCAGGCAGATCGGCAGCTGGGGACTTGGGGGCAGGCAGGGAGATCGACAGGCTGGGGACTTGGGGACGGGGCTCTGAGGTTTTGGGACAAAATCGACGACAGGCTAGGTGCTAGGGTTTGGAGCAGATGATGATACCAGGCTAGGGTTTCGGGTTGAGGCAAGAAGACTAGACAGCAACGAGGCAGCGACGAGGCAGCAGGCAGAAACAGGAACGAGGCTTTGATACCATGTAAACGTTTGTAAAACGTTTGTATAATCAAATAAGAAGAAAAAGATAATTCATATTATTCAGCAAGATGGCTGAGCAAAAAAGAGATTGATTACATTAGGGTTACAGAGATAGGTCTATATAGATAGAAAGCATAAACAAGAAAAAAGGCTAAAAAGCCCAATATGCTAAACAACCCAATATGCTAACAGATACAAATCTACAATTGAATTTTGCGTAATACTAACGCATCTCAAAGACTTATCTAAGGTTTAATTAGGCCGCCTCCGACAAAAAATTACTAATTAAACTTTGAGGTCTTTGCATAGCTCATACGGGTTCAACACTAATAGGAAGCGAAATGTCAGGGCATAACCCATGTTTTTGTAACGACTGCTCATGAACGATGGTGGTTAAATATGCTAACCCTATGGCTAAATATGTCACAACCCGAATTTCACTCCCAGAAAATCGCGTCATGAATTAAGAAAGAAAGGGATAGAGAATAGAATAGAAAGAAGAGAAGAAGAAACAACATCAGAATCTAACACAGCGGAACGAATAAATTATATTAATAACATAATACTTTACATAGTATCATATGCATCAGAGATACACAGCATAAACAACTCATACTAGACAGTTATAGACACCTGTCTAATTATACAACATAATACAACAAACTCTCAGAGAACACACAGCGGAATACTCTATATATATCTACCCGCAGAAGCCTCCTGCTCCATTGCTCCTCCACAAGTCGTCGAAGCTAATCCAGAATCCTAACCTGAATTCCCTTGACTACTCATAAAAATTTGAGTACCCAAGAGTTTATGAAAAACAAAAATAAACTCCGGGTCAGACATGGGTCTGGTGTGAGTAACAGGTTAAAGTTGCTTAACTTTCAAAAACCTTTGAAAAGAAAGGTATCACGTAAGACTTCCCACACATAAATATGAAAAAGTTTTTACCTTACGCTAACCAAAACATTTGATAGGAAATCCGATGATATTATAATAGTGTCTAGGGTTTTCAAATAAATAAGAAATAGCCGAAATTGTTACATGATTAAATTCCAGCTACTAGCCACAAAAGTGGGTAATACAATCAAAACCGTTGGCACTTATTGGATTATGGATTCCATACAATGGCAGGGCTACTGGGGTACCGCCCGTCACAGTACGTGGCCTAGATCACCGTACCGAGGATTACTCCCTTCATCCCCTGCAACACAAAGCCGGACCCGTTCCTTACTGAACAGTTCCAAACAAGACAACCCCGGCGATTCTAGCTAGCAATCGCCCCACACAGCCGAAATATAAAGGGACTTCTAGACAGGGATCAATCTTGCTCTCCAGTGGGCGCGACCCACGAAGCTTTGCTGCACCTCCCCTGTTTTAGCCATTCCCGGTTGATGAGGCTTGAGGCTACGATTACCTTTATAGGACATATCACTTAGAATGCTCATCGTCCACCTGACGATGTTCTAAAAGCATTCAATCCATACAAGTTCGTTCCGGGTTCGAACGAAACCGAAGGCATTATCTCGTTACACTCGTATTGGAATCACCCTCAGAGTTAACGACAATAACCCTTGCACTCTGATTCACCATCTCGAATCTATAAGGTCTATTCCGTCAACTCATTACGGAATCACCCACAGAGTTATAATGACTCATAGTCCTTACACCTCGAGTCTTCACAAAGCTCCACTTTGATTCACGACCTAACGTTATTTGGAATCGATGTGGTTTTCGGATATCCAAATATGGAAACCCGATCCCGGTCTCATCGAAATCCAAAGCGTGTCTTTTAAGGTCCAAGTTGTTTTAAAGTTTTAAAACAATTCAATTACAGTATCTATATACACACAGATAGATAACTTAAATCATAACTGATAATCAACATTATCACATAACAGGTAATTCACATCATCAATATCAAATAGATATTCCATATATCGACATCACAATAGATAACCTATGTTATCATCACAATACCATCAAATATCCATACCACACAACCATACTTATCTCATTACTGAGATCACAAAGCATCCAAGACAATCATCAACATCCATTTATACATAAGCAAAGATTTACTCATACCATATAATTAATTTAAAATGAATTAAATTAATCATCTCTATCTTAAATTAATTTAAAATGAATTAAATTAATTCCTTCATCTATAATTAATTTAAAATAAATTAAATTAATTACTTCATCTACATAAACCTTGCTTATCCAATCATTTAATTGATTACAATCAATTAATCAACCATTCAAAATAAATTACCTTAATTAACCACTCTTGGTTAATTACCCTTAATTACATTCATGTAATTATCCTTAATTAATTTCACAAAATTAATTATTCACAACCAAACAGTAATTAACCCTTAATTACTCAATTAATTAATTTATCATAATTAATTACATTAATTAATTACCTTTAATTACCTATTATTGATTAATTAATCATAATTAATCAACTTTAATTACATCATTAAAATAATTAATGATCTTAATTACTTCTTAAATTAATTACTCTAAGTAATTAACAAACTTAATTACTATATTAAACCAAATTAATTATCCTTAATTAATTTCTTAATTAATTAGTTGATTAATTACTAAATAATTAATCCAAATTATCTCACACTTAAACATCTCCACTTAATTACAGTCTGTAATTAGATTAATTAATTAAACTTAGTAATTTCCAAATCCTTAATTACATAAAGTAATTATTCTTAACCCAAATGTTTAAAATTAATTAAACTTAATTAATTAAAAATAAACAATCATATTAAATTAAATTAATTACGTTAAGTAATTAATTTCTTAATTACTTTATCAAGTAATTACTCAAACCATTTATACTCGATTATTATTAAATTAATTAATCTAATTAATAATAAAAATTAACCAAATTAATTAATTGTTAAATAATCATGGTTAATGACCTTCATTAACCATCCTCTAATTATTTTATTTAGCAATTAACTTAAATTAATTACCATTAGAATATCCTTAATCATTTATCAATTAAATTAAATTATTAAACTAATTAACCTTAATTAAAAACTTAACCACATAATTAATATTCATTTATCATTAATTAAAAAATTTAATTAATCATCTTAATTCCAAATTGATAAATCATTAATCAATTATTAATTCCAAAATTAATAAATTTAAATAAATTAACAAATCTTAATTACCTTATTAATTAATTCTAAAACATAAATCTTAATCAAGTTTCAAAATAAACATAACTAAATTATGTTTAAAACAATTTAATTCAAATCTAAGTACTTTTGAAAATTACCTTTCAATTTCAATTTAAATTCAAATTTAAAATAAAATAATTTTAAACTTATCAAAGTTTTAAATAAATTTAAAACTTTTAAATTGCCAATCAAACAAATACTATATGAAATTTTAAAGTCAATTCCATTTTAAACCTTTAATAACTCAAGTTTCCACTTTAATTTAAAACTTCAAATTTAAACCTTATTTGAAATTTAAAGCTGAAATTCAAATTTAACTTTTTAATTTCCAGATTATAAAATTAACTTCAAATCTATTCATATGTTAAAATCTCATTTTTAAAAATGATTAAACTATTTATCAACATGATATAGTTAAATAAGTTAAATTTTAAACTTAAATTTCTATTTTAAAAACTGGAGTTTGAACTTGAATCAAAAAGTTCAAACTTGAATTTGATTTAAACCTAACCTTACTTTTAAACAACTACAGATTTTAAAATATGAAACCCAAATTTTAAAAATAAACAGAAAACAGGTTTAAATGCTTGGAATTTTAACTCAAATCAAAATTCAACTTGAATTTAAATCTAAAATACAAATTTGAATTTTATTTTTAAACTCAAACTTTCTAAAACCTAAAAACTACAGGTTTGATAGGTTTTGAAAACCCAGATTTCAAAAATAAACAGTTTCCCCTGAAACCTGTTAATCTACAGGTTCTACCCGAGAACCTCATTTTCTACTTCGAGTTTCCCTCACACTTACTCCGAGTTCCACACTACCCTGCTTCGAGTCATTCTTCCACTTTCCCCACAACTTCCCTGCAACATCCAAAATCAAAACAGTATGCCTGAAAACATGTCGCTGCCACCACTGCCGATCACTCGTGATGATCCAACAACCTCCAAAACCCCTCAATACCCTAACTACAACACCAGGTTGAACAAAAGTTCAAGCATTCCAATATTAAGCTCTGAAACCCCCAAATCAAAACCTGTAAAAAGTATTACAGGTTTACATTCTAACCTGTCAACGGCGAGTGCTTGTCGTTCCGATCATCTGATGATCAAACCTTTCGGCCCCGAGTTCCCTCACCCATCATCTACACCATCACCAACTTTCATAACACTCGATCATTCCCTCTCTTCACACTGACTAAAAGCTTAGACCCACTTCCAAAACTAGGTTTAACTGAAATTTTTTAAACTGTACTAACTCTAAACAGTTTTAAATAAATCACTTATTTTTCTGAGGATCAATGATCCTTACTCTATGACTCAGGAGAGTTTTAAGTTTCCTTAAACTACAGTTTGCAAGAATTTTGCTTATACTCAGTTTTGGTTTAAGAATAAACTGTTTCATTGTCAAGCACCTAAAAATACTAGAACTTGATTTAAAAATCAAGCTTCAATTAATACATAGTTTTGTGATTCTGAAATACCATGTTAACTCATTGAAAATTTGTTTTGAATTAACATGCAGAGGCCACACTACTTATATCTTTAGCTTGCTAAAGTTTATTTATCTCCATGCAGTAATCAATTCACCTAAAAATATTTTGATTTTTAATCTAAATAAGCAAACAGTTTTAGTTATTTGAAGAACAGATTCTAACACAAATTTAACCATATTTGGTGGATTACTTTCAATAGGAAGATGAATTAGAGATCACAACAGAGCATAAACATCATGTACATTCAAACTTATATAAGTACACAACATATTTATCTCAACATTTAACAAGCAACTTATTTAATTTGAGATATAAATGTTACTCACTTTTGAAAAATGCAGAGCTCAGTTGAATATGCAGAAAACTCAAAAATGCAGGCATTCCATCTCATACACAAACACAGACATATCCTTCATACTTATCAGGCAACTAATTTAAGCAACTATATCATTTTAATTTAGTTTTAAAATAAATTGTTACTCACATTTTATTATGAATGCAGGCCCCTGTTTGAATTGCAGAACACATGCAGGCTTGACCCCTTTTTGTTGAAATCTGAGTTTGAATTGATATGCAGTTTTCCAGTTGCCAAATGCATGCTAATGCTTATGATCCCAACCCAAATTTAAAACAGTGCAGACTTTAAAAATGCAGGTGCTTCTTCTGTTGTTATAAGTCTGGTTGCTCATGCTTTCCATGACCAGGATGCTAGCATGCAGAAATAGATGATGCAGTGGCTAAACTTCCCAGTTTTAACAGAATGCAAAGAGACTAAGGTGTGCAGGCTCACTTGAATTTTGAGGAAATGCAAATTGAATTTGATGAGGAGTTTTGATCTTTGATGAGTTACAGATTTGAATATGCAGATTTTAGGATTTTATATGCATTTGTGAATGCAGATTGTAGGATTTGGTCTTCATTTGTTTGAGAAATGCAGATTTTAAAATGAATATGAAGATGGCTTGATCTTTGTTGATTTAAGAAAATGGAAAAATATGCATGAAGATGTAAACTTAACTATATGCATATTTCAGATTTTAGGAAATAAAAAGAAGAATTTAAAAACTCAAACTAACACTTGTCTTAAATTAGACACTTGTCTATTTACTCTTTTGATAATGCAACACATGTTATCTTAAGTTAATTAGTACTAATTACAAATTTATGTGCATGTTATATTAGCTTGAATTAAGTTGTTAATGTAAATTTGAATATGTGTATGATTATAAAAGAAAACAACCCATGTTTACAAAGGAAATTTATACAAACAATTTAAAGACTTTATACTTTTAAATTCAAATTCAACTAAATTCAAAATCAAATATTTTTCAAATCAAGTTATAATAATAATTCAAATTAAGTTAAAAATAAAAATACAATTTGAAATAAACATTACAAATCTTATTCAAAACTTATTTATAAAGACAATACCAAATCAATATTGTTTTTATAAATATCTCTTATTAAATTAAAATCATTTTATTGAATTTATTCTAAATTTAAAACTATACCAATCTATTTAAAATATAAACCATATATTCATATTGTAAATAGAAATCAATTTATTATTTTTAAAAGATAAAATAACCAATTTAAATAATTATTGAAAAAGATTATTAAATTTATCTGAATAATTATCATCAGAACATCAATATCAATTTAATTTTAATTACAGATTATTAAATTGATATTGTCAAAAATTCCGGGATGTTACAATCCTTCCCCCTTAAAAGAATTTCGTCCTCGAAATTTAAAACAAAGGTAATTTAATAATCTCATTATATTTTTATTTTAAACACAAGTATATATCAACATATGCTAACAACCAAACAACCAATTCAACCAATCCAGCAAATCTAATTATCCAGACAAATTCTGGATAAAATTCTATCGAGTTTCCCCTGTGTATATATATATCCACCGGGATACTCGCCCTAGAAAATCCAAACAAACAATACTATGAAGCTACAAAGCTCCTATACAACTATATCTATAACACTAGACAAAATATCAGACTACAAACGAGTCTGACTCAACAACCAAAACTCCAAAACTGCTGGTTCCACAACCAGAGACAGATCATACACCTACTCCCTCAGAGATACGTGAAACTCATCAATTCCCAGTTATCCAAACTGGCAACTCAATCCTGTAGATCAATCACTTATTCTCCAAGATCACAGAAAAGATCCAAAACACTACAGAGCTACTTCACAGACTTACCCAAACTTATAGCTCAGTTACGATCAGAGAAAACTTATCCAAAATTAAACTTCCGACTTCAGAGTCCAAATCTCTTCGACTCTTATCCACAAAATCTCTTCGGACGATCTTGAGCTACCTACAGCCTACCCGCTCAGCTCAACCTACGCTGATGCTTCTAGAAACAAACCAGACCAATCAACTCAACAAAATGATCTCCTCAAGATCAACCAAGACCAAGAACTCAAACTCAACTCCTCAACATCAGAAAACAACAACTTACTTCTCCTGTCCAGAAAGAAAAGCAGATACACTCCCCAACTGCTTCCGCTGCTCAACTCTGATCCGAAGAAGAGAATTGTTGAAGAAGAACACAAGCACAACTCAACAACATACCCCAAAGATATGGTTCAACAAATCCATAAGAATCATTCAGGAGTTCCTCCAAAAACTCCAAGCTGCTACACCAACTCAATCTCCTAGAACCATTCTACTATTAGGCTGAACCACCCGAACCACTTCTGGAATCCCAGCCGATAAGGAAGCTCAATCTCCAGATGCAAACCAAACTCTGACTTCCTGAAGACATTCAGGAAAACTCAGATAACCCAAGAGAACACTCCATCAATCGCAAGTCACTTTTGCGATCAACCCAAACCAAATCCAAGGAAAACCGTTCTCTCTTAACCAAATATAACAACTTAAACTTAATTAGTCAACCCATCGAAGTAACGGGTCTACTAAACTGCTCCTGAACTCTACTTCAGAAAAACTGCTAAATCAGAAGATCTCTTGCCAATGCCGAGAACACCCCAAACTACAATGTTGCCACAGATGCCAAAGAATTCCAAAACAAAGCTCTCCGAGAAATTCGGACTTCAAAGCAAACAGAAACTCCGGCTGAACACAGCCACAACACTGAAGCAGACTCACCTTCTTAAACTTGTTCCAACGAAAACATCTTCGGGAACATCCATAGTCACTGCATCTCATCACGCAGCTACTACTTCCGGAGGTATCAAAATACCATCACTTGCTTCAGCTCAACCAAACAGATCCAAACACTACTCATCAACTTCAGAAATAAACTCTGAACCTTAACAGGTTTCCTTCAGAGATTAATGAAGTTCTTCATCACTACAGGACTCACTCGAGACGGTATTAGGTCTACAGTCCCAACAAAACACCTCCAACCTCAAACATTCAAACTCCAACCAATGGTAGTAATCGTGTAACACACAATACTACCTCATCTACCTTCATAACTTATATTGGAAAACCTGAACGGGTAACCCAACAGATAGGTAGAAATATATATAGTTATATATAAAAATTACAAATACGCTCTCTCAAGAAAGACACCACTACTGAGCCTAGGTATTCACTCAACCTAATGCTCCCTAAAGAAAGATTCATTCCAGAGCCTAGGTATTCGCTCAACCTAAAGCTCTGATACCACAATGTCACAACCCGAATTTCACTCCCAGAAAATCGCGTCATGAATTAAGAAAGAAAGGGATAGAGAATAGAATAGAAAGAAGAGAAGAAGAAACAACATCAGAATCTAACACAGCGGAACGAATAAATTATATTAATAACATAATACTTTACATAGTATCATATGCATCAGAGATACACAGCATAAACAACTCATACTAGACAGTTATAGACACCTGTCTAATTATACAACATAATACAACAAACTCTCAGAGAACACACAGCGGAATACTCTATATATATCTACCCGCAGAAGCCTCCTGCTCCATTGCTCCTCCACAAGTCGTCGAAGCTAATCCAGAATCCTAACCTGAATTCCCTTGACTACTCATAAAAATTTGAGTACCCAAGAGTTTATGAAAAACAAAAATAAACTCCGGGTCAGACATGGGTCTGGTGTGAGTAACAGGTTAAAGTTGCTTAACTTTCAAAAACCTTTGAAAAGAAAGGTATCACGTAAGACTTCCCACACATAAATATGGAAAAGTTTTTACCTTACGCTAACCAAAACATTTGATAGGAAATCCGATGATATTATAATAGTGTCTAGGGTTTTCAAATAAATAAGAAATAGCCGAAATTGTTACATGATTAAATTCCAGCTACTAGCCACAAAAGTGGGTAATACAATTAAAACCGTTGGCACTTATTGGATTATGGATTCCATACAATGGCAGGGCTACTGGGGTACCGCCCGTCACAGTACGTGGCCTAGATCACCGTACCGAGGATTACTCCCTTCATCCCCTGCAACACAAAGCCGGACCCGTTCCTTACTGAATAGTTCCAAACAAGACAACCCCGGCGATTCTAGCTAGCAATCGCCCCACACAGCCGAAATATAAAGGGACTTCTAGACAGGGATCAATCTTGCTCTCCAGTGGGCGCGACCCACGAAGCTTTGCTGCACCTCCCCTGTTTTAGCCATTCCCGGTTGATGAGGCTTGAGGCTACGATTACCTTTATAGGACATATCACTTAGAATGCTCATCGTCCACCTGACGATGTTCTGAAAGCATTCAATCCATACAAGTTCGTTCCGGGTTCGAACGAAACCGAAGGCATTATCTCGTTACACTCGTATTGGAATCACCCTCAGAGTTAACGACAATAACCCTTGCACTCTGATTCACCATCTCGAATCTATAAGGTCTATTCCGTCAACTCATTACGGAATCACCCACAGAGTTATAATGACTCATAGTCCTTACACCTCGAGTCTTCACAAAGCTCCACTTTGATTCACGACCTAACGTTATTTGGAATCGATGTGGTTTTCGGATATCCAAATATGGAAACCCGATCCCGGTCTCATCGAAATCCAAAGCGTGTCTTTTAAGGTCCAAGTTGTTTTAAAGTTTTAAAACAATTCAATTACAGTATCTATATACACACAGATAGATAACTTAAATCATAACTGATAATCAACATTATCACATAACAGGTAATTCACATCATCAATATCAAATAGATATTCCATATATCGACATCACAATAGATAACCTATGTTATCATCACAATACCATCAAATATCCATACCACACAACCATACTTATCTCATTACTGAGATCACAAAGCATCCAAGACAATCATCAACATCCATTTATACATAAGCAAAGATTTACTCATACCATATAATTAATTTAAAATGAATTAAATTAATCATCTCTATCTTAAATTAATTTAAAATGAATTAAATTAATTCCTTCATCTATAATTAATTTAAAATAAATTAAATTAATTACTTCATCTACATAAACCTTGCTTATCCAATCATTTAATTGATTACAATCAATTAATCAACCATTCAAAATAAATTACCTTAATTAACCACTCTTGGTTAATTACCCTTAATTACATTCATGTAATTATCCTTAATTAATTTCACAAAATTAATTATTCACAACCAAACAGTAATTAACCCTTAATTACTCAATTAATTAATTTATCATAATTAATTACATTAATTAATTACCTTTAATTACCTATTATTGATTAATTAATCATAATTAATCAACTTTAATTACATCATTAAAATAATTAATGATCTTAATTACTTCTTAAATTAATTACTCTAAGTAATTAACAAACTTAATTACTATATTAAACCAAATTAATTATCCTTAATTAATTTCTTAATTAATTAGTTGATTAATTACTAAATAATTAATCCAAATTATCTCACACTTAAACATCTCCACTTAATTACAGTCTGTAATTATTAATTAATTACTTAACTTAGTAATTTCCAAATCCTTAATTACATAAAGTAATTATTCTTAACCCAAATGTTTAAAATTAATTAAACTTAATTAATTAAAAATAAACAATCATATTAAATTAAATTAATTACGTTAAGTAATTAATTTCTTAATTACTTTATCAAGTAATTACTCAAACCATTTATAATTGATTATTATTAAATTAATTAATCTAATTAATAATAAAAATTAACCAAATTAATTAATTGTTAAATAATCATGGTTAATGACCTTCATTAACCATCCTCTAATTATTTTATTTAGCAATTAACTTAAATTAATTACCATTAGAATATCCTTAATCATTTATCAATTAAATTAAATTATTAAACTAATTAACCTTAATTAAAAACTTAACCACATAATTAATATTCATTTATCATTAATTAAAAAATTTAATTAATCATCTTAATTCCAAATTGATAAATCATTAATCAATTATTAATTCCAAAATTAATAAATTTAAATAAATTAACAAATCTTAATTACCTTATTAATTAATTCTAAAACATAAATCTTAATCAAGTTTCAAAATAAACATAATTAAATTATGTTTAAAACAATTTAATTCAAATCTAAGTACTTTTGAAAATTACCTTTCAATTTCAATTTAAATTCAAATTTAAAATAAAATAATTTTAAACTTATCAAAGTTTTAAATAAATTTAAAACTTTTAAATTGCCAATCAAACAAATACTATATGAAATTTTAAAGTCAATTCCATTTTAAACCTTTAATAACTCAAGTTTCCACTTTAATTTAAAACTTCAAATTTAAACCTTATTTGAAATTTAAAGCTGAAATTCAAATTTAACTTTTTAATTTCCAGATTATAAAATTAACTTCAAATCTATTCATATGTTAAAATCTCATTTTTAAAAATGATTAAACTATTTATCAACATGATATAGTTAAATAAGTTAAATTTTAAACTTAAATTTCTATTTTAAAAACTGGAGTTTGAACTTGAATCAAAAAGTTCAAACTTGAATTTGATTTAAACCTAACCTTACTTTTAAACAACTACAGATTTTAAAATATGAAACCCAAATTTTAAAAATAAACAGAAAACAGGTTTAAATGCTTGGAATTTTAACTCAAATCAAAATTCAACTTGAATTTAAATCTAAAATACAAATTTGAATTTTATTTTTAAACTCAAACTTTCTAAAACCTAAAAACTACAGGTTTGATAGGTTTTGAAAACCCAGATTTCAAAAATAAACAGTTTCCCCTGAAACCTGTTAATCTACAGGTTCTACCCGAGAACCTCATTTTCTACTTCGAGTTTCCCTCACACTTACTCCGAGTTCCACACTACCCTGCTTCGAGTCATTCTTCCACTTTCCCCACAACTTCCCTGCAACATCCAAAATCAAAACAGTATGCCTGAAAACATGTCGCTGCCACCACTGCCGATCACTCGTGATGATCCAACAACCTCCAAAACCCCTCAATACCCTAACTACAACACCAGGTTGAACAAAAGTTCAAGCATTCCAATATTAAGCTCTGAAACCCCCAAATCAAAACCTGTAAAAAGTATTACAGGTTTACATTCTAACCTGTCAACGGCGAGTGCTTGTCGTTCCGATCATCTGATGATCAAACCTTTCGGCCCCGAGTTCCCTCACCCATCATCTACACCATCACCAACTTTCATAACACTCGATCATTCCCTCTCTTCACACTGACTAAAAGCTTAGACCCACTTCCAAAACTAGGTTTAACTGAAATTTTTTAAACTGTACTAACTCTAAACAGTTTTAAATAAATCACTTATTTTTCTGAGGATCAATGATCCTTACTCTATGACTCAGGAGAGTTTTAAGTTTCCTTAAACTACAGTTTGCAAGAATTTTGCTTATACTCAGTTTTGGTTTAAGAATAAACTGTTTCATTGTCAAGCACCTAAAAATACTAGAACTTGATTTAAAAATCAAGCTTCAATTAATACATAGTTTTGTGATTCTGAAATACCATGTTAACTCATTGAAAATTTGTTTTGAATTAACATGCAGAGGCCACACTACTTATATCTTTAGCTTGCTAAAGTTTATTTATCTCCATGCAGTAATCAATTCACCTAAAAATATTTTGATTTTTAATCTAAATAAGCAAACAGTTTTAGTTATTTGAAGAACAGATTCTAACACAAATTTAACCATATTTGGTGGATTACTTTCAATAGGAAGATGAATTAGAGATCACAACAGAGCATAAACATCATGTACATTCAAACTTATATAAGTACACAACATATTTATCTCAACATTTAACAAGCAACTTATTTAATTTGAGATATAAATGTTACTCACTTTTGAAAAATGCAGAGCTCAGTTGAATATGCAGAAAACTCAAAAATGCAGGCATTCCATCTCATACACAAACACAGACATATCCTTCATACTTATCAGGCAACTAATTTAAGCAACTATATCATTTTAATTTAGTTTTAAAATAAATTGTTACTCACATTTTATTATGAATGCAGGCCCCTGTTTGAATTGCAGAACACATGCAGGCTTGACCCCTTTTTGTTGAAATCTGAGTTTGAATTGATATGCAGTTTTCCAGTTGCCAAATGCATGCTAATGCTTATGATCCCAACCCAAATTTAAAACAGTGCAGACTTTAAAAATGCAGGTGCTTCTTCTGTTGTTATAAGTCTGGTTGCTCATGCTTTCCATGACCAGGATGCTAGCATGCAGAAATAGATGATGCAGTGGCTAAACTTCCCAGTTTTAACAGAATGCAGAGAGACTAAGGTGTGCAGGCTCACTTGAATTTTGAGGAAATGCAAATTGAATTTGATGAGGAGTTTTGATCTTTGATGAGTTACAGATTTGAATATGCAGATTTTAGGATTTTATATGCATTTGTGAATGCAGATTGTAGGATTTGGTCTTCATTTGTTTGAGAAATGCAGATTTTAAAATGAATATGAAGATGGCTTGATCTTTGTTGATTTAAGAAAATGGAAAAATATGCATGAAGATGTAAACTTAACTATATGCATATTTCAGATTTTAGGAAATAAAAAGAAGAATTTAAAAACTGAAACTAACACTTGTCTTAAATTAGACACTTGTCTATTTACTCTTTTGATAATGCAACACATGTTATCTTAAGTTAATTAGTACTAATTACAAATTTATGTGCATGTTATATTAGCTTGAATTAAGTTGTTAATGTAAATTTGAATATGTGTATGATTATAAAAGAAAACAACCCATGTTTACAAAGGAAATTTATACAAACAATTTAAAGACTTTATACTTTTAAATTCAAATTCAACTAAATTCAAAATCAAATATTTTTCAAATCAAGTTATAATAATAATTCAAATTAAGTTAAAAATAAAAATACAATTTGAAATAAACATTACAAATCTTATTCAAAACTTATTTATAAAGACAATACCAAATCAATATTGTTTTTATAAATATCTCTTATTAAATTAAAATCATTTTATTGAATTTATTCTAAATTTAAAACTATACCAATCTATTTAAAATATAAACCATATATTCATATTGTAAATAGAAATCAATTTATTATTTTTAAAAGATAAAATAACCAATTTAAATAATTATTGAAAAAGATTATTAAATTTATCTGAATAATTATCATCAGAACATCGATATCAATTTAATTTTAATTACAGATTATTAAATTGATATTGTCAAAAATTCCGGGATGTTACAAAATACACATCCAACAACAACACTAACATAGCCTATTGACCTCGCGTAGCCAAAATCTCGTTTAGGCTAACCTAATGCAAGTCAATGAAAAACATCTATCCTAGTTACTTAGTACCTCTTGTTAGTACATCCCTTCCCCACGGATTCAATGGTTAGAGATGTCCCACATCAATAGCAAGACTGGATCAACACATAGTCAAATTAAGAAAATGACTAAGCCACTTAAAATAAACTTTTATCCACTAAATGGATAATTAATGTACTGGTAGTTTAGGCTTGAAGTAAATTGATGGAAATCATCAAAGCGTTTGTCCATCAAACAATTGTATAAATGAACAACAATTTTTTTTTTGAAAACGCAGGAGAATCCAACAGGCCGGTAAACTCTTAAGGAGGGTACAATAAAGTCGTCCGCTAATCCAAGCCCCCATACCCCTAGGTAAATTTATATAGGATAGGGAAGCGCATGGTAGGAATCGAACTTGGGTCTTTTTACGAGAACCCAAGCCTCCTTTCCACTGCGCTGCACCAGCGGACTGAACAACAATTATTCCTAAAGTCAGTGCACTTTTCCTCACTCCATAAACCACTTCTTTCAACTTCAAGAGCTCATCTTTACATTTTTCCACACTCCCTAAAGCAATTCTTCCCACTTAAACACGAATAACCTCTAAATATTCGGTTAAATTATGTTCTTTACGCAAATATTTAGTTGGAGATGTTGGAAGAAATTTAAAGAAATATTATAAAGATATAAATTTACCAACGAAATAATAAATATTTAGATAGGTTATTGTTGATTAATATCATTTTAGTGTTCACATACATGACACCCCGCACCTCTAGGCGCCCCGAAAATCGAACATGACTAGAAGCACGGGTGGTCGGATGAAATAAAAATCCATCACATAGCACAGAGACTAAGGCAACATCATAAAATGATTAAAATATTACAGCGGAGGAAAACTTTCACAAATAATAAATTAATAGTAAAACAGCTTCATCGAAAAAAACATTATCTCAAATTTATCTGTGAAACAAAAATTACCAAGTAGTCTCCACCAAAATATAAAACATAACAGAGTTCATAATATAGATTTCCCATATATAGAGTAAAGTACGGAAAAGAGAAATGAAGTACATGAAACAAAAGAAACAAAAGCTGAAGATAACAACTGCTCCAATGACCCTTCAAGCTGCAAAGGACTACAACCTAGACCTGCCTACCTGTGATTTGGAGAAAATAGGAAAAATAGAAATGGGCCAGACATAAAGTTTGGTAAATGAGAAATAAAATGAAGCAGAAAGAATAAAATAGTTTAATTTCAGGTCTTCCCCAAATATTGTAGAGGATGAATAATATAATGCAATGAATCCTTCTTAGATACAATTCCTAAGAAGCCAAAGTCTGTGGTCTCTTTAGAGAAATCAACAATGAAGAAATACTACATGTCAATCGACCTATCGGACATGCTGTTATTACGTATCCACGTGCTACAGCGTGAAAGTCATGCTCTTCACCCATGCATCGTGACTAAATGCCACTTACTTCTGACTAACGCCGACTCAAACAACCTCGTATGACCCCAAAGTTGCGCTCAGGCTCCACCAAACTGGACTCCTATCCTTATGTCTCCTCGATCACCAACGTGGACTTACCCCTATCCAAAGTGTCGGTCTTCCGAATGAGCACTCGTAGTTGGGTCGACTTTGCAAAACCCTTCAATGATCTGCATAAAGAAGCCTAGGTCGAAGCACACTTGTTATATTCCGTCCGTGTTGATCTGCCTGAAGAAACCCACGATTGCGGATGCTGCCTATCCTACGTACTAGCAACCTATGAAAGGTAACAAACATCCTTACGAACCAACTTTCCCACTCCTAGTATGTACAACCAAAACTATATTTTGGTCTTAACTGCATGAAACACCTATCCAGACCTTTATAAGGTCTTCCTACCAAATTGCTTCCAAATGAATTAATTTTACCGTTACAGTTTACATACTGTTTATTTTCATTAATCTGCTTTAAGTCTTTTTTACATCCGATTTGGTTATTTCACACCCTTTTTCTTGCATAAATAGTATTTCAATTTCACGTCCGTTCAGTTCGTATGGTTTATCTATAATTTTTGTGTCATTTTGTTACAGATTTACAATAGCCTTTAGCGTCCATTTAATTTATATTTTTTTCTCCACCCTAATTTATGGTCTCCTTTTAGAGATTTAGTCTGAACAAAATTTTATCCAATAGGCATAAACCATTTAATTACACAAAATTCCACTTTTACACTTTTAGACCACATATGAAACAAACAATTATGCCCATTAGACTTTCCAATTTTGTTCCAAAACCATATTTAAAATTATGTAATTATATCTATTAAAACTATAATTTTATTCAAGTAACATATTATGAATTTATTTAACTAACATGTTCTAACGTTAGAAATTGAATAACAATTCTAATTTAATTTAATTAAACCAACTTCTTTATGCCATGAAACGTGAATAACAATTTGTTTGTTTCAAATTTCAATCCAAATATGAATTAGAATTGAGAAGTGGAAGAAGAAGAAGATACAATAATCTACATAAATTCAGTCTTATTTATGCCTAAAACATAAACAGACAAATTATACGTTCCATATTTTAAACCGAACATGAATCAGGTTTGAGAAGTGGAAGAAGAAGAAAAGGTTGCAATAATTTACATCTATTCTCAATTAATAACAGAAATAAATTCATTTAATGTACTAGAAAAAAACTGAAATTGAACTATTTTATTTTTCTATTTCATATTAATTCCCACTCATCTAGCACATGAGCTTGTATAAATTTGAAAAAAGCTTTGCTTTAATCTTTCCCCCTTTGATTCTTCTACATTCCCCAAGTTTCTTGAATATATGTAGATAATTTAATTTGGTAGAGATTTTTTTATTTAGCAGAGAAAAGAAGGAAGAATAATACACGCTAATTTTACTGTAGAATTATGGCGATGGCTAAATAAGAGATTAGGTTTATGTTAGATGGTTTATTTATAGATTGTTTGAGTGAATATAATCAATTAGATATTTTAGATTAAATCTGGTTCTTTCATACACTTAATGGTCATCCATTCTAGCTTATACACATCACTCAACCAATAAAATTTAGCCATCTCATTCTATTACATCACCGGAGCGAATGGGTAGCCGCCATATTTCAGAAACAACTCTGAAATACATAGGAAAATAGCTGAAAACGAACCAGCAAAAAAACCATGCTCCAGATTTTGGGGGACCACGGGACTTGATCCTTAGTCCCTAAGGAATTCAATATGCACCTTTATCATTCTACCAAATGTGCTTTTAATTTCTATCAATTATATTTCCTATAAAATATCGGGGTGTTACATTCTCCTCCCTTAAAGGATTTCATCCCCAATATCTCCAAAGACGGAACAACGTAATTAACAACCAGCATCCAAGAACTACATCCATCTACTCAACCACCATCCAATTCTACCATTGTCCTTATTTTTAACTAATGCAATTTATGATTTATGCAAAGTGAAATGCATATGAACTTACCTAATGCGAAAAGGTAGTCGGTCTACTGATTCAGTTGACCTCCTGTAATGCAAGTATGCTTATGCCATACAATCAAATGTATGCAATTACCCTAGTATAATTGATAATTCTATATGTATGTTTCAATCATTCACCCAAATGCACCATCCATATGCAACATCCGTTGAAACACACATACACACACATACATATAACACCATGTGCAAACACAATAGATAACAGGCATGCATATGTAGGTGTGTGCATCTAGTTGGCCGATTATCCTAATAAATATCTATCTAATGCATGCAATGCATCCATATGCAAATATTGGCAACCACTTGCAATCATTTTCATCCATCACACATTACATGCCCTAATGACATGTTTACAACCAAGCTACCATCCATAGGTTTCACCTAAAGATTATCGAAAAGACCCTAACTAAGGAAAGATCAAAGGTCAAAGATAGGATATTTGAAGTGTACCTTCAAATAGGAAAGGATAAGAAGTTTGAATTCTCTCCTCAGATTGCCATGTGCACTCCTTGGGGTCAATCCCCACTAAACCCTCACCAAACGAATTTCCTTGTTGCGTAATCTCTTGACGCACTGTTCCAATATACGAATGGGTGTACGACGCACAAGTGATCCGCGCTCTACCTCCTCTTCCCTTCGCTGATCGGGTTCTACTACTACTACAAAATCATGTAGACACTTCCGCAGATGCGAAACATGAAAAACATCGTGAACTTCTGCCAACTTATCTGGAAGATCAACTCTGATTCCACTTCTCCAATCCATGCGGTAATAGGGAAGGGTCCTACAAATCTCGGTGCCAACTTGCCCACTGAGCCAAATCTCATAACGTTTCTCAAAGGAGAAACCTTGACAAAAACCATATCTCCAACCTTAAATTCCAAAACTGAACATCTTCTATCGGCATATGACTTTTGTCTATCTTGTGCAGTCTTCAGCCTCTTGCGAATCAAATCCACTTTCTCGAAAGTTTCTCTCACCAAGTTTGGTCCAAGCAAGATCCTATCGGTGGGATCCCACCAACAGGCTGGTGATCTACATGGTCTTCCATAGAGGGACTTGAATAGTGTCATCCCAATGCTTGCTTGATAACTATTATTATATGCAAACTCTACCAAATCTAGGTGGTCTTCCTAAGAGCCTCCGAAGTCAATGATGCACAATCTGAGCAAATTTTCAAAAACCCTATTTTACCCTCATAGTCTATCTATTTGTCCGAGGGTAATATGTCATGCTTAAATTTAATTGTGTTCCCAAGGCTTGCTGAAGACTCCTCCAAAACTCATTGGTGAATAATGGAATTCTTGTCGCTAACAATGCTAGTGGGAACTCCATAAAGCCTAATTATCTCCCTTACATAAAGAGTCGCCAAAGAAGCTACCGTCCTATTACTCTTAATGGGTACAAAATGAGCGCTCTTCGTCAGTCTATCCAAATGACACAAATGCTTGTGTTCCCTCTCCGTGACCTTGGTAATCCATCCATGAAGTCCATATAGATGCTCTTCCATTTTCATAATGGAATATCCAATGGCTGCAACAGTCCTCTAGGCTTCCTCTACTCCGCCTTTACCCTTTGACAAGTGATGCACTTCAATACATAATCCACCACCCACTTCTTCATTCTGGGCCAATTGAATACCCTCTTCATATCCCGTACATCTTATCACCACCGGGGTGCCTTTTCATCCTAAAATTATGTGACTCAGCCAACACCGCATCAACTAAATCCTTACTACGGAGAACACAAAGTTTACCATCCCTTCTATGCCATCCCCTAGTGTCCATGGTATAGCGCCTAAGATGTGGTGATGACTCTCCTCTACCAAGCTTCTCTAAAATGTCCTTCAACTCTTCGTCCTCACCTTGCCTTGCTCCAATCTGCTCCATCAAAGTGCGTTGGACATCGAGGGCTGCTATGTATCCCGGAGCTGTCTAAAATCAAAGATAGCAATATACTCCAAATGCTTCAATTCTAAAAATAGAGGACTTAAAACCACTTTGCATCTACCCAACGCATCTACCACTACATTACCCTTGCCAGGGGTATAGGAAATCTCAAAATCATAAGATGCTAAAAAATCCATCCATCTTTGCTGTCTCAAATTCAAGTCTTTCTGAGAGAATAGATACTTCAAAGACTTATGATCTATGAAAAACTCAAATCTTTCTCCTAAGATATAGTTCCTTCAAGACTTGAGAGCAAAAACTATAGCTACCAACTCAAGATCATGTGTCTGGTAGTTTTCTCATGCATTTTCAATTGTCTACTCGCATAGCACACTACCCTACCCTCTTGCATTAGTACCACCCCAAGCCCTATGTCATAAGCATCCATATAAACGTAGAAAGGCTTAGTTCCATTCGGTAATACCAATACAGGCGTGGTAGTCAAAGCTTCCTTCAATCGACCAAAGGCATCCTCACACTTGGCATCCCAAACAAAAGCTGAGTTCTTCTTGGTAAGGCGGGTAAGTGGAGTTGATATCCTAGCGAAGTCCTTAATGGACTTCCTATAGTAGCCCGCAAGACCAAGGGAATTCCTTATGTCTGTGGCATTCTTAGGAGTCTGCCAATTCTGTACTGTTGCCACTTTTGCCGGATCTACTGCAAGTTCATCCCTCGAAATGATGTGTCCCAAAAAGCGAACCTCATCCCTCCAAAAGTGGCACTTGGAGAACTTCGCCTTCAACTAATATGCTCACAAGGTCCTAAGCACTTCTTCTAAGTGAATAGTATGCCCTTCCTTGGTTCACGATTAAACCAAAATGTCATTGACGAACACCACCACAAACTTGTTCAACGATTCGTGAAATACTCGACTCATTTGGTCCATTAAATATGCTGGAGCGTTGGTTAGTCCAAATGGCATGATTAACCACTCAAGTAACCGATCTGGAGTCCTAAATGCAATCTTCTCGATGATATCCTCTACCATACCCAACTGATGAAATCCTGTGGCCAATCGAGCGGCGAAAATATCTTGGCTCCTTCTAGCTAGTCGAAGAGATCGTCTGTATGGGGAAGTGGATAACAATTCTTCGTCGTCGGCATATTAATCTCTCTATAATCAACGCAAAGCTTACGAGAACTATCCACCTTAATGGCAAAGATGAAGGGTGCGCCCCACTCAGAAATGCTCCTAAGAATGAAGCCCTTCTCCAAAAGCTCTCTAATTTGCTTGCTCAACTCACGATGTACCTTAGGAGTCATGTGGCTTACCGATAAAGCAACCGATTTGGTATTATCAACAAAATAAATCTTGTACTCGATCTCTCTTCGAGGTAGAAGGCCAGCAACCTCCTCGAGCACATTTGGAAAGTCTCTAACAACGGGTATCGAGCTAAAACTATCAGGTGATAAGTCAAGAGAATAAAGGTAGCTCAACATGACCGATCCTCTAAGATCACAAGATATCTCCAAGGTACGTCCACTATAAGTGCCTAACCTTACTACCCTCTTATCGCAATTAATAACATCACCATACATGGATAGCCAATCCTTACCAAGAATCAACCCGAACCCGGTAAAGCCTAATACAAAGGCACTACTATCAAACTCAACCCCTAAAATACAAAATTTCAAATTCCGACATAAGATGGACAAATGGGTCGATCATTCTATGAAATTTTGTACTACTACCGGGTTGGTCACTAGCAAGCATCAAGACCAAGACCCTCAACCAGAGTACTAGATATTAAAGAGTGTGAAGCTCTAAAATCGAATAGAGTATGAACAGGAAAATCAGAGATAGATAACACACCATCTACGATGACCTTCTTATCCTTGTCCACAATCGGATGAGTACTAGAGGAAGGAGCTGCCTTTAAAGCATAAGCCTGAGCACACTGTGAAGGTGTCTGTGAACTGTCCTTGGGCTTCGACTGACAGTCCTTTTTCATATGCCACACTTGATCGCAAAGATAGCACTCAGTCTCGGTCGCTCTCCTACCCCTCTACAATCCTTAGCAAGATGACTTGGTTTCCCACAAGTATTGCACTTCTAGTCCTTCCTCGGAACTTTCCTTTTTCCACCTGACTTTCCTCCTCCTCTCCTCTTTCCTTTCCACTGCTTCTTCCCATCACCCTTCTACGCCACATCTCCTTTCTTCTCAGTATTAGCAAGTAAAGCCTTCTGTACCAATCTCTCAAAAGTGGCTCCCATCGAAATGTGGCTTACCGCCAAACCCTGTAGTGGCTGACTCAAACCCTTAGTGAACTTCAGTGCCTTCTTGTGAGGAATATCGATCAGATCTAGCCCAAATCTAGCAAGCTCATTGAATTGATTAACAAATTCCTTAACTTTCATATCCCCTTTCTTGAGAAGCATAAATTTCTATAGCTTTACTCCCCCTTCAGCTTGCAATAAGAATTTCCTCTCGAACCTAGTATGAAAATCCACCCAAGTCAAATTATCAGCCTCGGTCTCCACAATCTCCCACCAACAAAGGGCCTCTCCCTACAACTGCCATGAAGACAATTGCCTTCGAGCTAAGTCCTCCAATCCCATAAGTTCAAGTATCCGCTCACAACTATGGATCCAAGCTCTCGCCTCAGTATATGACTCGGTGCCAAGAAATGGCTTGCCTCCTAAGCTGGTGTGGTGCTGGCATAACTTAGGAAAATCAAGAATGCTTGGTGGAAGAGCTGGAGCCCCTTCCGCTGGAACAACATTCCTAGCTACTGGCTCTGCTCGTGCAATGGCCTACAAATAATGTCTGAAGCATGCAGGCATATTAAGGCTTGGAACTTTGGTGATATCTTATGGTTCAGACATGTAATAACCCATAAATTATAATGATTTTTATAACATAATTAACTGAAATTTTGATTGAAATTAAACAACTAAATTTAGCAATGAAAATTTGATATTTGGTATACGTCTACTGAAACATAACAAATGGCAGATTTTCATCTGGAAACATGAAAGTTGATTCTACCGTGTAATTTTCAATTTAAAATCAGTTAATTTGATGAAAATAAAATGTTTTGAAAACCTGAATATTTTATACAATAAAAACGTAAAACATTTTCTGAGTGAGACGTCATATTTCATTTTGAAAATTTTGGATTTCTCTAGCCGTGTTTATCTTATTTTCGGCGAAATCGCAGCACTTTGGCAGCTAAATATTGACTTTTGATAGGATGGTCGTATCGTTGGTATCTGGGTACCATTCTATTCACCCCATCGTGTTGATCTCCACTGCTGTTCACCCAGTCAGCTGCATCCTCCCTCTTCCCTTCCACCTTGTAGCCATTCCAGCCAAGACTCCATGAACCACAGCCTTACTTCCTCGCCATCCACTCCTTGTGGCAGCCGTGCCAGTTTATTGTCCATTTTCTTCTACTATTCTACATATTTAAGTTATATATAAGTTTTTATATATTAATTTACATAATAAAGTTGATCAGTGGCATGCATGTATATTATAAAGCTTGTACGTTAGTTTATATATTAGTATATATGAGTTTATATATTGGCTACTTATATATTTCGATAGGAAATAAATGTGTTTTAGGAATTAATGATTGTAAAGGTTTTATTATATGTGTTTATATTTTTCAAAGATAATATAAAAAGTTTTTTTTGTGTTTTAAGAAGCTATGATTTGAAATATATATATATATGTGTGTGTGTGTGTGTGTGTGTGTATTATATATAGACTTTATTTTATATAATTTAAACATTGATTTTAAAAAATACATATAACGATTTTATTTTAAATATGAGAAAAAATTGATTGAATATTGATTTTAGGAAGTATATATATATAATAATAATATGAAATATTTTTTTCACTTATATCAAGCTAGTTTGATTTGTTTCATCGTTTCCAAGTTATCAACTTTGCTCGTCAAATTCGTGTTCATCGTGTGTACTTTGGGATTTGTACTTGGATTCATAGCTCATTTCATTGTCAAAATTATCTAGCCTCGAAAGGTGAGCAATCATTTACTATTAACATTCTTATATTCAGTAAATTTAATTCACATGAAATGAAGATTGAAATATGCTATTAAATTTGAATTGTTAAGTTATTTAGTTGTTAAATATGATATGCTATTATCTATAATTGTTCACATATGATATATGACACCATAACCTGTTTTATATATTATATTAAAATATGTTACTAATGATATATGCCTGTTGTTGATATGTTATATTCATATTTGTTCTTACTCTACAATTTCCCTGTTAGTTTAGAATTCCTATGGATTAAAATGGTACATGCCTGAACGATCTTATAGGATAGGGAAAATCGTTATGGGTTGAAATTATAAACCCAAGCGATTTTTATTGATTCTAAATTTTAGGATTGCTGGTTTAAATATATATATATATATATATCCATAATGGTAGATTTTAAATTGTGGATCAAAATGATAAATATCTGTATTACTTGACCATAGGTTAGAAAACTATATACGGACACCGTTGGTTTACTTTAAATGATTTTCCTGAATTTTGAAAGGAAATACATGGGTTTTGATAAATATTAATTTTTTTTAAAATTTTAATATAAATATTTATTTTAATATGTGTAAAACTTAGATTTCTAAATTTATATGTTTTAGAAATTTTGAAATTATAAGTTAAGTTTTAAAATGTAAAATATAGAATTTTACTTATAACTTTATTATTTTTAAGTTATATATAAAATAAGATTTGAAAATGATTTAATAATAATGAGATTTAATTTAACAATAAATAATATAATAAAATTTAATAAAAATTTAATTTAACTAATATATATATAATATGTTTATAACTATTTATTTAAAATTATATTAATATTTCAAAAGAGATTTTGTAGTAATTTTAATTAATGTAAGTTGGAAAGATAAATTTAAATAAGAATCGATTTACAATTGAATTTATTTAGAATTAAATTTAAATAAGGTTTGGTTTGAATTTATTGATTTGAGATTTTGAGAGGTAATATTTTATAACTTGATTTGATAAAAAGTGCTTAAATGAATATTTTCAACTTTAAATAAAAATTGAAATCGAATATTTGATCTTGATTTAAATATGTAATCGAAGATTCATTTAAACTTTATTAAAATGATTATACGAATAATTCAAATTTAAAATAAAAATCAAAGTTGAATTTGAAATATAAACGAAATTTATCGTATCGAGATATTGTGAATTGCTTGAATATTTAACTATGAAACCCATTGGATTTGAAATGGTTTAAATTTGTAGTTCAAATCTGGATTTGAGATCAATAAATTAAATTGATTTAAATGAGAATTTGAATTGAGATTGATTTAAAATGAATTTTGGAACCAAAGTTGATTTGAATTGATTTGTGAAATTGGAGGAAACAATTCTAATTTGAACTATTTTTATATAAACTATTTTAGTACATATACTCTTTTAATATAGAAAACTATTTTTAATTTATAACTATTTCAATATATAAACTATTTTCAATATTTAAACCATTTAACCTGGAATTGTTATGTTTTTGATTTAATGGATTTAAATGCGAATATTTGATATGATGGTTTAACCTATTTGTGGTTAAGATTTTGAAAACAAATATGACTTTAAAGTGAAATATGATTTCAAAAGTGAATATGATTTTCGAAAGTGATATGAATTTTTTATGAATATGATATTTGATATGATGTATGAACTGTTTGAAATGATTATAAAAGTGATTTTATAAAATGACCACGGTGTGAAATAAGCGTTTAGTTGTTAAAGAGATCGGGATCGGATATTGACATACTCTCTACCAATACCGAAAACCACTTCAACAACTGTGTACGTGGTGGAGATTCCAGAATGAAGTAGGATGGTTTGGCGAAAGACTCTGTATAAGGTATTTATGTAGCCCTGACTCCCGTGAGTCAGCTTAGATGTGAGTAAAACAGGAACCATGTCGGGCCAAGTGGGGTTCCACCCCATATTGGGCACACTTCTTCGATTCTATTCTATTACTTTATGATTTGATTGGGTGCACCTTTGATTTTGGAGTGTGTCTTAAGGTGGGCGATAGTAGCTGCTATGCACTACCACCAGTCCGGCTCTACAAACGGTATTTCTACCCTGGCATTGCCTCGCATGCCGTGTTCACATGTCTTATCGTGCCTTCTATGAGTTTGGTTTCTACCTTACCTATAGAGTGTCCTCTGGGTATGCCACCGGTTTGGTGGAGCTTACAGCATTGTATAGACTATAGGAATATATAAAATATGTTAAAGGAAATATGGGTAATGCTTTAACGCTATTTTAATAGTTTATTTTACTATAAACGTTATATATGTAGCGTATTGTACTTTATATGTAGATAGTTCCATGGATCCTTAGAGGATGAGAATCCCAAATATCCTTTAAGTTATTTTGTATTTCACTTGAAATTTCACTTGAGTTGAATTACTATCTGTAAATCTTGACTCGGGTGTTTTGTATTTTGCTTTATGCTTGGGTCAGACTGAGTGTCACAACATTTGCGACTCACCTTTGGAGCTTGGAGCTTCGCCTGAAGATCGGTCTTTGTATATTCAACTTTCCAGTTACTTCAGTTTATTTCAGTTGTTTTGTTTAGACTTGTCAATTACATTTGTATTAGTAACTTCTGTAATTTTTAGATATCTGTTGTATTTTACTTTAAACTCTGATGTCTATATAGTAGCTTCATGAACTACTACTATCTATTTCCACTGCTGTTGTTATATTACTCTATGTCTGTGATTCTGTAATTGATTTATTTACTGTACATGCTTTTACAGAATATAAATTAACAATGTATTGTTTTGAGAAATTCAAGTTTGACATGAGTGGATGATTGTCGATTTGAATGGTTCAAAATAGCCGGTCGTTACATGACATTTCTATCTGTGGATATTAAAAAGGGACTAGGTACTCCACAAATAGTTCAATAGATATCGAGGAAGAGATATGAGGGACCCATTTCTAAAATTTTTTTTTCCCCAAAATTTATTCATATACTTTCAAAAGTATTAATTGGAATATCCATTAAAAATTGTTCGTAAACCTTTATATTTTTAAAATATTATTAGGATTACCGAAACCTTAGCTCTGATACCATCTATGACACCACACACCTCTAGTCACCCCAAAAATCGGATATGACTAGAAACATGGGTGGTCAAGTGAAATTAAAATCCATAACATAAAACACAGACTAAGGCAACAACATAAAATGATTAAAATATTACAGCAGAAGAAAACTTTCACTAGTTATAAACTAATAGCAAAACAGCTTCATTAAAAACTACATTATCCCAAATTTATTTCCGAAACCAAAAGTGCCAAGTAGTCTCGACCAAAACATAAAACATAACAAAGTTCATAATATAGGTCCCCATATATAGAGTAAAGTACGGAAAAGAGAAACGAAGTACATGAAACAAAAGAAACAAAAGTTGAAGATAACAACTGCTTCAATGACCCTCCAAGCTGCAAAGGACTGCAACCTAGACCTGCCCTCCTATAATTTGAGGAAAATAAGAAAAATAGGAATGGGCCAGACATAAAGTCTGGTGAATGAGAAATAAAATGAAGTAGAAAGAATAAAACAGTTTAATTTCAGGTCTTCCCCAGATATCACAGAGGGTGAATAATATAATGCAGTGAATCCTTCTTAGATATAGTTCCTGAGAAGCCAAAGTCCGTGGTCACTCTAGGAAAGTCAATCATGCAGTAATACTAAATTTCAATCGACTTTTCGAACCTATTGTCCTTACCTATACATGTGCTATAGCATGAAAGTCATGCTCTTCACCCGTGTACTATGACTTAATGCCTCTTATGTCTGACCGGCGCCGACTCAAACAGCCTCGCAGGACCCCTGCTCTGGCTCTGCCAAATGGACTCCTATCCTCCTGTGTCCTCGGTCATCAACATGGACTTCCCCTAACCAAAGTTTCGGTCCTTCGAAAGAGAACCCACAGCTGGGTCGGCTGCGCAAAATCCTCCAACGATCTGCCTAAGGAATCCTACATTGGAGCACACTTGTCCTATTCCTTCCGCATCGATCTGCCTGAAGAAGCCTACGATTGCGGATGCTATCTATCCTATGTACTAGCAACCTGTAAAAGGTAACAAACATCCTTACGAACATACTTGCCATTTCCTAGTATGTATAGCCAAAATTATATTTTAGTATTAACTGCATGAAACACCTATCCAGACCTTTACAAGGTCTTCCTATCAAATCGCTTCCAAATTAATTAGTTTTACCGTTATAGTTTACATACTGTTTATTTCCATTAATCTTCTTTAGGCCAATTTTACATCTGATTTGGTTATTTAACAATTTCCCTTTTTCTTACATAAATGGTATTTCAATTTCATGTTCGTTCAGTCCATATGGCTTGTCTATAATTTTTATGTCATTCTGTTGCAGTTTTACACTAGTTTTTAGGGTCCATTTGATTTACATTTCTTTCCATCCTAATTTACGTCATCCTTTTAGAGATTTAATCTGTACAAATTTTTTATCCAATAGCCATAAACCGTTTAATTACACAAAATTCCACTTTTACATTTTTAGGCCACGTATGAAACAAAAAATTATGCCAATTAGACTTTCCAATTTTGTTTCAAAACCATATTCAAAATTATGTAATTATATCAATCAAAACCATAATTTTGTTGAAGTAACATATTCTGAATTTATTCAACTAACCTGTTCTACCATTAGAATTAAATAACAATTCTAATTCAATTTAATTAAACCAATCTTATTTATGCCATGAAATGTGAATAACAATTTGTTTGTTCAAATTTCAACCCAAATATGAATTAGAATTGAGAGGTGGAAGAAGAAGAAGAAGATACAATAATTTACATAAGTTTCAATTTATTTATGCCATAAAACGTGAATAGATAATTTAAATGTCCCATATTTTAAACCAAACATGAATTAGATTTGAGAAGTGGAAGAAGAAGCTGCAATAATTTATATCTGCTTACAACAACAGAAATTAATTCATATTAACATGCCAGAAAATAACTGAAACTGAACTACTTCATTTTTCTATTTCGTATTAATTCCCACTCATCTGGAATTTGAGCTTGCATAAATTTGGAAAATGCTTTGCTTTAGTCTTTCTCCCTTTGATTCTTCTAAATTCCCCAAGTTGCTTGAATATATAAAGAAAATTTAATTTGGTAGAGATTTGTTTGTTTAGTAGAGAAAAGGAGAAAGAATAATACACACTAATTCTACTGTAGAATGATGGCGACGGCTGAATAAGAGATAAGTCTTAGGTTAGATGGTTTATTTATAGATTATTTGAGTAAATATAACCCACTAGATTATTTTAGATTAAATCTGGTTCTTTCATACACTTAATGGTTATCCATTTTGGCCCATACACATCACTCAACCAATAAAATTTAGCCATCTCATCCTATTACACCACGGAGCGAATGGGAAGCTTCCATATATCAGAAACAACACTGAAATATGTAGGAAAAGTGCTAAAAACGAACCAACTATAAAAATCATCGCTCGAGATTTTAGGCGACACCAGGACTTGCTCCCTGGTCACTAAGGAAGTCAACATGCATCTTTATCACTGTACCAAATGCACTTTTAATTTCTTTTTAATTATATTTCCCATAAAATATCGGGGTGGTATAGCACATTTCAAAGTGTTTATAATGAACAGTGTAATAAATTGGTTTCATGGAAGATATTTCTATTTTTTTTGTTTTTTTTCCAATTGCCTGAGGCCTCATATTATATTAGGATGGCCTTGATCAGTAGTACACATACACAACTGTTGGTAACCTCTAAGTGAAGGACAAACTTTTATTACGTAAGTCTATATACATCGCATCCCAACCCATTTTAAACGAATCAATTATCCTAAACCAAAATATTGAACTAGGCCCACTAATTCACGCTCTATCTAAACATATTATTGAGGCTACATAATTTCTTACTATAAGAATTATACTGCCTCCTGAGTTTATTTACTACTATTTAATTCGCTTATTTGATGTGAAACTATTCCTATTATATATGCCCATTTCCTATGTTCCACACTTCCTTCTATGTCTCATACATGTCAATTATCTATAACAAATGGTCATTATTATTCAAATTGGACAATTATTCATGACATTTATTTATTCATTCAAATTAAACTTGTTATGCCTAATTCATTTTCCCATAAATGCCATGCTAAATTCTTTAATCGGTCTCACTAAACGCATTTACGTTAATTCATGTAACTCCTTATTATCTACACATTTATTTTCCATTAAATTTGCAATCATCGTTCATAGATTTTGGAGTTACTATCTTTATTCCATTTCGATCCTATGATTTACTATGCTATTAATAAATAATCATCCTAGTTATAACTAATATGAATATTGACGTATATTATGCATTATTTGTATGTATATTTATATTTTTAATCGGTAGGCGCTGTTATACAAACACACACTCCTATCTTTAACTCATTCATTCTCACATTTAGGAATTCTAGAACATAATTATATGTACATTTTATAAAGAATATTTATCTCCACCCCACATTTTAATATAGTAGAGTTATCCATCCCAAAAAGGATTATCGTCATAACTTTCCATAAATTACCCAAAAGCGAGACTTTTCTCTGTTTGAAATTATAATGAATTAACTGTTTTCTTTTATTGATATAGACAGTGCAAACTACGGAGGAGATCATCTATACTTTACACATCTTTCCTTTTAGGTATATTCCTTATTATTTCAAATGATGCACTTTTTTTACATAGTTATAGAATTAAATAATTTATGGAAACTACATGGAAATAGATGCAACTAAATTATACCGACAACGCTCCTAATAAATTGAAACATAGAAATTCATATTCCATGTCAAATTAGGGAAATCCTAATTAATACTAATAATTTACAACCTAATTATCATAAATCAGGAATAGATCTTACAACCGTATCAAGATTCTACTTTAGCAATTTAAGAGACCGATTTCCAAATTTCTAGATTATGATGTAAATACTATTTCATTCCAGTTACTTAACTTACAGAATATGTAGGCGAGATTTCAACTGAATATGTTTTTTTAACCCTACAACTCAACAGATCATACATAAGCATATTAATTAAATAAAAATCAACCATATAAATTTCAATGTTATATATACATCATATAATTTCCCACTCACCTCTAACTTTCCAAGTCTCCTAAATTCGAATTTATCCTTTTAATTGACTCATTTTCCTTTCCAATCCAAAAACATGTATAACAAGATATATACATGCCCATTAGAAGTACATATCTGAAAGTTGATTTGAATTAAGTAGAATATAGATTTATAATTATAAAATTTACCATTTTCACATTATCGATTCGTCCTTCTTTCTTCTCTATTAATTTTTGTCCTTCTCTGATTATCTATGTATATATAATATTTAATAATTAATATAAATAGAGGATAAAGGAAAATGACATAGCTTCGCTTGCTGCTTTGATTAGAAATATTAGAAGACAAGTGAGGGGCTAGGCCTATATTTATAGGGCTCGAATCAACCATATTCATCAGATTTAAATGTGTTAAATCTAAGTCAATCGACCAAGGTTCAATACCCTAGCTGTCACCGGTTCAACCAGTCAACGTCTCCCTCCTAATGGCTCGATTACAAGAGTTCGACCGGCCCAAGGAGAGGGTCGACTAGTGGGGTCAATGTGGTTTTATTATTTATTTCCTTTTTAATTCCTATTTAATTATTTTCATTTCATAAAATTCAAACGCTAATAATTACTTCATTTGAACTCCAATCATAAAACTCTATATATGAAAGTTGCTTAAAAAATTGCCAAAACACAATGGTGCAAGTTTTGTGGCCGAATTTCCGACGTTTTCTCTAATCCCTCTTTTTAGATTTAATAATTATTTATTAATTACCATTTATCCTACAAGTTTTAAATTCTTTCCCTGTTAAAAAAATTTCATCCCTGTAATTCCTCATGTGTTGAATGATGTAACATAGTGTGCAACCATTCTGTATTATCTAACCAATTAGTGTACAACCAATTTAGCCAATAGTTTATAAGTGCATGGTGCATCACAACACATATGATATATATGTAGGATAATACTAAATCGGCGCTTTCTATATGACTAAATTCTTTCAAATTAATTTTTTAAAACATGATATAAAAAATCCTCTATATACTTCCAGTTCTATATCTATACAAGTTTTCAAAAACAAAAATATTGGTTTTCACACAACAAATTCCACACTCCTTTGAATATGAGTATGGTCCAACCAATTTTGCTTGCAATCGCTACCATCGAACACCTAAGACATAATATTTAACATCCAAAATTTTGGAAACCCGATTTTTCTAAACATGTACTCCTATATCGGAAAAGAAATTTAGATGAAGAATTTGACATTTCCACCCTTCATTTGAACACATATTTTTTGCACCTTGGAGCCTTCACTTTTGCCTCTACATCTTTTCCAACTTGTTCAAGTACAATTTGCATATGGAGATCTAATTTTAGATGTTAAAAAAAAAAATTTAAACATAAGTTTTATTTACTATCAACAAGGTATGGAAATAGAAATTCCAAAACTAAAACTGTTTTTTCCCTTATTATTAGCCGTGTTTGTGTACTGTCACCCTTACTGCATTGAAAAATCCATATCTGCTAATACATCGACCTTTCCTATGCTAAGCATATAACACTTGTAAATAAGAAATTCTCTCATTTCCCATAAAAACCCTTTTCCCTTTCCAATCAACTTGTAAAATAGTTTTAAAAGTCAATTTCCGAAAGCATTTAAGCACCATGTTTTTTCGAAAGCACATGAATAAAATTTTCCAATTGCATTTGAACCTAACTTATTTTGAAACAAATCAAGCCACATCTTAACATAATCGGGATCCAGTCAATGAGTTAATCTATATGATTAACCCTAGCGTTGAGATTTTGAAAACCCTTCCTCCTATTTCAAAAAAATAATAATACAAAAGTATATTTATAAATTTTCACTTTTAAAATACATAAATAATGTCCTATGGTTTGGACAATCTTTACCTGCCCTTGACTTGCAAAAATTTATTTGTAAACTTCTTATTCTTACTTTACATTTGTCGTAAGTTAAGTGTCTATATAAGATTTCCATATTTATAATGTTTCTTTCAAATATCATAGCGGTCAAACATATCCAGAAATATCAACATAGTAAGTAAATAGGAACACAACTCATAATATGTCGTGTGCACCTATTATATAAAAAGACAACTAACGTTTACAACCCAACAGCCAAAAGAAAAAGTAACAAATATTGAAAGAAAAATAAAAAAAATTATTACTATTAACCCTAAATACTACGTATAAGCTAGAAGATGGTCCTGATCCCTAGTGGGAACTGAAGCCATTGCTGTGACCACTTAATGGGAATAATATGGAAGCTATGCATCTGAGCTCGTGGCTCCAACGCTGCTGCTCGGCTCATATATCCCATAATTCAATCTCGTCTAGAGTTGAGAGTCAGGGATCGCTACTAGCGTAGGGCTTTGTAACCCTACAACACCTTATCCCTACTCCACCGCTTGCTATGCCTGCTCTTCAGCCTCCAGTATGACTACCTCAACTGATGCCTCCATAATCCTCGTCCTCCTTATGGAGGTTCTATCAAATGGTGCATAGGCCTTGTTCTAGACCTACTCTCCATGAAGGTTCACTCCGTATCTTCTGAAGACATGAGTGAAAAGATGACAATATGAAATGTAGCCCCATAGAGTCCCTACTCTAGGCTCCACATGCAATTCCTTCTGTTGGATTCATATTTAAATTCTGGACAACATAAAATTGATTTAGTTGAATTTGGAGACTGTTGAGTTTTTGCGCTTCTGTTTGGATTTTTATGGGCCAAAATCAAAGATGGTTTTTTAACCCACTTACAACTACTAAGTTATCTTATGTTGGTAAAATTAAATTTATGATGTGAATAAAAATTGATTGATTGATGTTTCGTATAAAATTGTCATTCCAGTTAAATATGACTTTTACTGCATTTAATCGTCAATTAATTTAATGTTAAATTTTAATTCGTTAGTTTATACTTATTATTAACAAACAATTAGCTATTGATGTTTATTGTTTGATTTGGATGATGATTTTGATGGATGTTTGATTTTTGATATTAGATGACCGGATGTTATATTTTATATTGTTGTAACACTGTAAGTCCTATAGGTTGAAATGATACATACCTGAACGATCTGATAGATTAAGGAGAAATCGTTATGGGTTGAAATGACAAACTCAAGCGATTTCATGTATTGAAATTAAATTTTGGGATTTCGGATTGAAATGATATATACACATAGAATTTTAAATTGCGGATTGAAATGATAAATATCCATATCACTTGACCATAGAGTAGAGAATTATATACGGACACCGGATTGGTTAAATTAAACAATTTTAAATCCTTAAATTTTGAATTTAGTTAAATGATATTTTAAAGAAAACTTGATTTATATAAACTGAATTGTTTTTGAAAATCCAGATTTTAAATGTTGAAATTGCAATTGGTTCAAATTGAAATGTTGAAGTTGTAATTGAAGTATAAACGATATTTGTCGAAGTTAATTTATTGAAATGTTGGAATGTAAGAAATGGTTAAATATCTTGTTAATTTCAAAATTTATTATCTCAATATAAACTGTAAATTTTCTTTTAAATTCTAATTTTTAGATTTTCAACTATTAAAATGTGTATTTTAGACCAACTTAATCAATTTAAACCATTTAATTTATTTTAATTTATTTTAATCTATTTTAACCTATTTTAAACTAATTAACCTATTTAATGTATCTTAATCTATTTTAATTTATTTAATATATTTTAATATATTTATATCTATTTTAAATCATTTAAACTTTATTAAACTATATCAAACTATTTTAATCTATTTAAAACTATTTTAATTATTTTAAACTATTTAATCTATTTTAATTCTATTTAATATATTTTTAAATTCATTTAATCTATTTTAAATCTAATTAATACATAATAAACCTATTTAATCTATCTTAAACCATTTAAACTATTTCAAATCTAATTAAAGTATTTTAATCTATTTTAAATTTATTTAATCTATTTTAAACCTATTCAACCTAATTTATCTCCATTTAAAACTATGTAAATTAATTAAACTATTTATAACTATGTAAATTATTTTCTAAATTTCAAATGGTGTACAGTGGAAATGTTTTTCATTAAAGCCTTGATTTTTAGGCAAATAATGTCTAATGATGTTATAATATAAGTAGGGATTTAAATGACATATTTGAGGAATATTATGATTTTAAACGAGCATTTAATTTATTTTTAGAAACATGAATTCAGAAGTGATATAATTTCAAATGTGGTATAATTTCGGAAGTAAATGTGATTTCGAAAATGATATGGTTTTGGGAATATGATATTTTGACAATAATTGTGAACATACTTTTGAAATGTAAAAGAACCATGTGGTGTGAAATAAACGTTTGGTTGTTAAAGTGAGCGGGATCGGATATTTTCATACTCTCTGCCAACACCAAAAACCACTTTAACAACCATGTACGTGGTGGAGATTCCAGCAATGAAGTAGGATGGTTTGGCGAACGATTATGCATGAGGTATTTACTTGACCCTGTATGACGAACCTGACTCGACCTTCGAAAATCGACATCAAATACATCACCCGTATTCGAATGCCGCAGATTCAAACATTGAATCTGGTTCACCGGAGCTTATAACACATTAAGTAAACAACAACACAGTACACAAAAATGAATGAATTTATTGATACATAATATTGGATACAACAATGATACAATGAATATTAGTATTATCAAAAATACAGGAGCGGAAAGATTAGCATTATGCTAAACATTAACTTTGACTTCCAAAAGAGAGAAAGCGATAATCCAACCGATTTCATCCACAATTCCAAAGCTTCAAAACTCCAACATACAAGATCGAACCACCATCATGTTGAACTAAGAAAACTCGGTATACAACGCGATCGCCAAATCATAGATTTCAAAAATTGCCAAAACTATGATTACTAGCTGATTATCTGAAAATATGACTCTAGGCTGCTCGTATGAAAAATTATGGCACCTAGAGTTTAGAAAGAGAACAATAAACTCTAAGTCAGTCGTGAGACTGGTGTGAGCAAACAAAACAGTTTATCTTTAATAAAAGAAAACGAAAGAAATTAAAAGAATCCGTAATGCTTTTTGGAAAATGAAACTACCATAAGGCCTCCCGGCACACACACAATGCAATCGCACACTTGGGGCAGATTTCTCCTTATGATAGTTAAACATGCTTGATACGTAAAAACCTTTTTGATATTATTATTAGTGTATAGAGCAGAAAACATTTGCAAGTATAATATTAATCTTAACCATCATACGTACCATTATAGTATGCCTACTATAGTTACCATATTAGATAGCAGATTCTATAACTAAAACCATACAAGGCGCATACTGGATGATTGGATTTCCAACAAATGGTCAGGCTAACAAACTTCCTATGCCACATGGGTACGCCTCTGGAGGGACACCTCGAGGACTTAACCAGTTCTCTGCCAACACAAGGCCAGGTTACCTCTGTAACTAGGTAACACTGACACGAGCATGCCATCCCCCGGTAGTTACTGGCCTTTATCCGAGGATCCTCCACCACGAAGAAATAATCACAAAGCAATAGATTTGCAGCAACCACATAAGTTAAATATCTGGGCTCCATACCATGATATCACTTTTATCCAGAAGGATATGGACATACCCTAAGGGGTGCTACCCCAATTAACCTTGTTGCATCCTTCCTGTTTCGACCATTCTCGGGTTGTGAGGTTCCGATGAAGTCTCATCCTACAAAGCTACGCTTTTCACAAAAGCCATGCTTTGATCAACAAATTATCAACAGCACTCAACATGCCACATTACCAAATTGGGAATGTATCACTAGTAACCATCAACTACATAACCTTTGAGCTCGTACATCTTAGAGAAGGGTGTTAAGCTAAGAGAATAAATTCTCCACCACCAAACAGAAATGTATTTGATAGAAACCAGTTTTACATCTCAAAGTGTAATGTCAGACAGACATCTATACAAGTCTGCCGTGTTCAAACGGAACCGAAGGCACTTCAAAGAAGCCCTTGCAATCCGGGTATTCACAATCCAGATCAGACTCCCTATTACATATGGAGATCTCTATACCATAGTTACTCAGTGAAGAGTCATTCGACAGGTAATCCTTTCGTTTTTGAAAATACCCGGTCTTCACCACCGATCTTTAAATGCTATCCATTTCATCGTATCATTATTCGAAATGGGTTATATGACATAAAGTCCTCTCTCGGCTAAACCGAATAATGAGCGTAAATTTTAAAACCATACGGATATAGTTGGATCTTAGTTAAGTCACAACCTTTAGCCTAAAACCTTTTTTGAATGGTTTAAACAAATTTCCACTTTCAATGTTTTTAACACAAAAGATTCACCTTTTAAAATCCACTTCAATTTGAAACCAAGGATCACTAATCTTTCACAAAGATTCATTCATAACTTTCAAAACAATTTCCGTTTCAAATCTTTTATACAAAAGATACACCTTTAAGATCTTCTTTGATTTGAAAACAAAGTTCACCAATCTTTCACAAAGATTCTGTTAATCGACGGAATTTCTATCGGATTAGAAAACCGTCAAAAAATTTAGAAATAAAAATAACCGCAAGCGCACGGCGTACATTTGAAGTACGTGGCGAATACGGGTCGATCTGCAGGGAGTCGTTAGAGTTTTAAATATCTATTCAATCAAATTAGACCAAATGGAGGAGAAATTGTTGACTAGAACTAAAATGAAGTTAAACTAGAATTAAAATGTGATTAGTAAACTATTGAACTAGAGAACAATTTAGAGGCAAATCCACTCTCATATTTTTGTAAAAATCAACAACAAACAATTTATGATCTCTAACTTTGATTTAAGTGAAATATTGTTGTATTTATCATAAGCATGGTTTGTTTATGTTATTAATTAACATAACTCAAACCATCAAACTATAATGCAACAAATACCCACTTATAATTCTCATGAAAATGAAACAAAAGCAAAAGCTATTTTAAGCATGATCTATTTACTATTGTATCTAGTAATATAGATCATCAAATCTCATTTATACTTTAATTTCACAATCAAAAATGGATTAGCAAATGATGATGCAACTTGTGTTTATGTTGAATAAGAATAGCTCATTTGCATAAGCAATATAAGCTATCAAACTCACTTGTATAAACTTGCATCAAAATCCACTTCATGAAGCATAAACCAAATGAGATCATAAATCATAAAATGTTGAAATTACATAAAGTTAGAGAGCTTCATCACCCCTAAATTGAAGGGGTTTAGCTACTCATTTGTGGCATTGAAGCAACACAAGTAAGTTTCAACATTAAAAAGAAAAGAAAATAGAAAATAAGCAAAGAAAGCAAAAGAGATTAGCTACTAACTACTTGCATAAATGTAAATCTAAGCTATGAACATAAGGAGAAAGAGAGCATATAAATAAACATTAACAATAAAACAAAGAAGAGCATGTAGAAAAGAGAGAAGAAAGAGGCTTGGAAGCCATTATTATTTCATAGAACATTGAGCTTACACTTTGATTTCTTAATCTCCTAAGTAAAATGAAAGAGTAGATGATAGTTCATATACATAAGAGGGCTATATATACATGCATAAAACCCTAATTATATTTTTAAGGGGCTACCTAAAATGCCCTTTAGGAAGTGTGGCCAACAAGTAACCATTAACCACAAATTAATCCATCATTTGTTTTGCATGAAGCTTTAACCTCCACTTAGTTGTCCATTAGCTCCAAATTGTACTTTTAGGTAAGTGGGTGGGGTCCTCCATGTTCATGGCTTGAATTATTTCCCTCTTCTTTCCTTTGTATTCATTTGTGCATGCATATATCTTCATATAAGCCTCTTCCATATGCATCCAAATTCCTATAAAAATTATCGAAAAATGTCCAAGTAAAAATTCTTATATTGACACATGCAAAAAATGACCGTTTTGCCCCTGAATGAAGATGAAAATATGATGGTTGGAAATAATTGAATTTTGGTTTTAAACGTGTTAAAATGCCTAAATATGATGATTATTTAAATAAAAAGAGATAAACTTGCTTGATACGCAAAATCCTTTTTAATATTATCATTAGCGCATAGTGTAGAAAACATTTCGAAAGTATAATATTAATCTTAGCCAGCATAGGTACCATTATACTATGCCTACTATAGCTGCCATGTTAAATGGCAGGTTCTACAACTAAAACCGTACTGGGTTCGTATTGGGAATCGGATTTCCAACAAATGGTCAGGCTAAGGAACTTGCTATTGTCATATGGGTACGCCTCTGGAGGGACGCCCCGAGAACCTAACCGGATCTCTACCAACACAAGGCCGGATTACCTCTGTAACTAGGTAACAACTACACGAGTATGCCATCCCCCGATCGTTTGCGACATTTATCCGAGGATCCTCAACCACAAAGCAACAACCATAAAGTATAATAAATTTGCAGCATCAACATAGGTAAAATATCTGGGCTCCATACCATGATACTACCCTTTTCCAGAAGGAAATGACATACCCTCAGGGGGCGCTACCCTAAATAACCTTGCCACATCCTTCCTGTTTTGACCATTTTCGGGTTGTGAGGTCCAACGAGGTCTCATCCACAAAGCTACACTTTTCACAAAGTCATGCTTTGATCAACAAATGATCAGCAACACTTCGTATGCCACGTTACCAATTTGGGAATGTATCACTAGTAACCATCAACTACATAACCTCCAAGATCGTACGTCTCAGAGAAGGGTGTTAAGCTAAGAGAATAAATTCTCCGCCACCAATAGATATGTATTTGAAAGAAATCTGCTTTATATCTCAAAGTGTAGTGTCAGACATATAACCATACAAGTCTGTTCCGGGTTCGAACAGAGCTGAAGGCACCTCGTCCAATAAAGGAAGATGCCCTTGTAAATCTTGCTATCCACAATTCCAATCGGACTCCCCATCACATGTGGAGATCTCTATACCAGAGCAACTCAGTGCAGAGACATTCGACAGGTAATCCTTTCATTTTTGAAATTACCCGGTCTTCAACACCATCTTCAAATGCTATTAATTTCGTCGAATCACTATTCGGAATGGGTTATATGACACAAAGTCCTCTTCCGGCTAATCCGAATAATAAGCGCTTATTTTTAAAAAATAAGTGTTATATTCAGATTTCAACAAATCACAACAATTTTCACTTTGATCTTTTAAATAAAAGATCCATCACAATCACAAAGGTTCGATGTGGTTTTCGGATATCCACTTGGAATCCGACCCCCGGTCGTATCGAAATTCAAATGCCACTAAAAGGCCAGTATTGATAGTCGGTTATTTAACTATCAATCAACGTCTACAACAATTACCGGATTTAAATAAATTTCCTAAATTATTTATTTTCAAAACATTTTTCGCAAGATATACTTCACACTTCAACCATTTGAAAACAAATTTCAAATCATTTACCTTACGCGGAATATATTTTTAAATATATTTATTCATTTTCACTGAAAATCTGCCGAGTTCAAATACTTTAAAATAATTTAAATACTTATACATATATCTTGGAAATATTCAAAATAAAAATATTTCAAAACACTAGCTCAAATATTAATTATGAAAATATTAGACTACTATCTCATATAAACCTAAGTCCAAAATAATTTAAAAAAAAATTATTAGATAGAGTCTAACTATTTAAATAACCATTTTCTAAATCAAATATCAATTAAATATTTAAATAATCACTTCTATAATTAATTAAATAAATCTCTATTTTAAAGATTTGAAACCAGTTAAGAAAATAATTTATCCAAAGTATCCTTTCTAAAACCATCCTTAAAATTTTCAGTTTATATTTATAGGCTACTTCGAAATCATACTCAGCTTTCCAAGGAAAATACATTTTCCATTTCAAAATGGTTCATTCAAATCAATTAATAAATCTTTCTTGATTTATTTTAAATTTACGTTTTGAATCTGTAAATTCCTTTCACACTTTTAAAAATAACCAAATGTTTATTTTTAAAACAAATTTCCCTTTCCTTTATAAATTCCCATTGTGAATTTAAACTTCTAAATATCCATTGATATACGATTTTCAAATCGATTTCCAAATATTCATTTTTAGCACCAAATTAAATTCTAAATTGATTTCCAAATTTATTTTCAAATAACAAATCAATTTTCAAAATTTATTTCTAAATTTATTTCAACACCAAATTTATTATCCTTTGAAACAAATTCTTACTTTTAAATTTATTCAATTTTCTAAAATTAATTTACTATAAATTCTCTACCCAATTTCAAAAATCCAATTTTATTTATTTTTGATATCCTACGATATCAAAATTATATTCGGCTAAATTATAGCCTTCAACAGTTTCAATCACAAATAGTCAGACACAAATTACAAATAGTCAACGCAAACTAATTCAAATATTTGAGGAATCCAGTTGGATCCCTCCAGCTTGTTTTCCCTACATCCATAGATGTTAGCACAACAATTAAATACCAATTCCACTTCGAGGTGGAATATCGCGGTATATGTGATTTATAAAATATCATCCGCTATTATGCGGCGTATAGGGTCTAAACTAATATAACGAATAATAAATCAATCATCCAAGCACACAGTCAACCAGATTTAAATTTAACTATTCAAAATTTAAATCAGAAAAATATTCGATTGAGTGAGAAGATCTCACCTTTGTGTTTTATTTTGCAACCATTTCCATTTTCGGTTTGATTCCTTTCATATTTTGACCTTGTATAAACAATTTATACAATTTGTTAATATTCGAAATAATCGAATAATAAATTCCCTTTTTAATTTTAGTTAACCAAAAATTTGATTTAAAACAAACTTCCCTTTTTTTTAATGAGAGTCATCATACTGTTACAGTTTCCTTTTCCTTAACCTACATAAAAAAATTCTAGAAAATATTATTTATCTATCTCCTTTGAATAATTTATTTAACAAAAAAAATTTAAAATTAAAACTAAATTTCCTTTTAAATAAATTAATCAACTAAAAATCTAGTTTAAACAATTTTTTTCCACTTATTTTCCAAAAGCTTATTCACACATATATAGAATTAGACCGGACTTGTTTAAACTTCATTGTAAATATTTCAGCTTCCTGTATATGTATTTCTGAAAAAATTTAACTGTCTCCAATTATATATAATTTTTCACTATTGAAATTTTAAAATGGTAATGCAAAAAAAATTTCTTTTACTATAAAATTTTTATTTTCTACAAATTAAACAGTAATTAACCTTGCTGTAATCCAAAAATGCTTAAAATTCAATAAAATAAATTATACCTTGCTGTACGAAGACGAAACCATACTCACGGCCTCGATTAGCGACCCCATTATCATGCCATCGTACTTGCGATGCTCCCCCACCCTCGCGCGCGTGCGACCCTCGAACAGCTCACGCGCATAACCCTGTTCAAATTCACGAATCTCGATCGCGCTGCCATGCCTCGCGTATGCGAGCGCCGCTCCAATCACGACATCGCCGATGATGCGCCATCCTCCTCGAATCGAAAGCCTAGAACCATTTCGTCGCTCCAACTGTGGCCTCACTACTTGCGCCGCCACCCACTGATGCCCTAGACGCGACGTCGCCTCGATTTCGATTGCCAAAGTCTCTCTTTTTTTTAATTAAGGAACGAATCAATTTAGGTTCATATTAGAAAAGCGAAGGGGAGAGCGGCCATTATCACTTGAACGATTTTTTTTAAATTTTTAAGTAATGAATCCAGCAGCGTGATATACGGGAAGAGGAGGCAAGATGTGATGTTGAAAAGGAGTTCGCGTGCCCAAGAGAAGCTGCAGTGATTTCAGAGGAGACAAAGGCAGCTAAGGAGAAAAAGTTTGATGTGCTATAAATTCAACTGAATTTGACCAGGATAAAATATAGTTTAAATTCAAATTCAAATTCAAATTGTCTCGCTTAACGAAGCTTAAAATCGCGAACCCCTATCGTGGCGTGCCGCTAGGTGTTTATAATGATAAACCCATATTCCGAACACAATGGAAAATGTTTCGAGCCCTAATTCGATCATATGGAGAATATAGCGTTTTGGACTCGGTTGCTAAATAAAATTTCGATTTAATTTTCAGCGCGTTTACTTATCGTACGGCCAAACGATCACTCCAAACATTACGAAAATTGAAATCCGATACTAATACACTATTACGGATCCAATGGAATTAGTTTCGTCGAAATCCGAGACTGTGCCTCGGAAGGCTATTTTTAGATATCGATTTAAACGATATATTTTCAGAACTGAACAAAACATTTCCAAATTAAGTTCTGAAGCTTCCATTATCGTCAGTAATATCAATATACATTTTCCGAGCCTTAAAAATATATTTTAAATCAGCTTAAAACTGAGGATTCAAATTTTTATCTAACTTCAATAAATTAAATTAAATTCAATAATTAAATTGCCAAATTCGTCGTTATAATTGAAATTCAAGCTAAACCATCATTCAAATATTTAAATCAATTAAATATCCTAATTTCAATTGTTAAATATTTCTGGGTCGTCACAATTTAATTATCCTTTTACTAATTATACTTAATTCATTATATTAATTAATTAACCTTTATTTAATAAATCACTCCTTAATTATTTTCATTAATTAATTAACCTTTAATTAATTAATTATCCTCAAATTAATTACCTTAATTATTTACCATTTAATTAATTAGCCTTAATTAATTACAATAAGTGATTATCCTAATCACTTATACTAACAAATCACAAATCAATTACACTGAGTAATTATCCTTCAATCACTTGATTAATCAATCTTTAAATCATTAATCAATTAATTTCAATTAAGCAATTATCTTTAAGTAATTAATTACATTTAATTACTTACATAAATAAATCTTAATTAATTAATTATCCTTAATTATAATTACACAAAGTAACTATAACTTAATTACATTAAGTAATAATCTTTCATTAAGTTATTATACTCAATTAATCTCATTAAGTAATTATACTTTAATTACTCATCATTAATCAGTTAACTCACGATTAATTAATCCTTACTTAATACTTAATTAACCTTTAATTAATAATCCAGTTTCAAAAAATAACCCATTAGTTACTTAATTATATTCAAGTTTATATAATAAACCTTTAAAATCAATTATTATTAACACATGGATTAACTAAAAAAATGTTAATGCATAATTGAAAACATTTCCTTAATTAAATATATAATTAGAATATTAAATTTATCTAAAATAGAATTTTAAAATAAAGATTATATATGTATATAAAAACTCATTAAAACTAAATTAGTTTGAAACAATTTCTTTAAAAACTTTAACTAATTCCAAAACTAGTGCAACACATTTATTATTAATTAGGAAAATTTAAAAACTTGTTTTATTTTAAAAATTAAAAACCACTTTCAACCTAACCCGAAACCACTTCGGATTCCAGCCCGAGACCCAACCCCATTTCCCAAAGCTCCTCCCTGAGCTACTTCTTCCTCTTCCTCTTCCTTTTTCTTTTTAAAATTATGTTTTAGTTTAAATTTTTAAAACTGGTACATAGTCTAGACGCTCGCGAGCATCTTCGAGCTATTTCATCACTTACCCGATATCAACTTCGAGACCACCCAGCACAGAGACCGGATGACATAAATAGTAACTTGTACACGTGTAAGCCTGAACAAGGCGATTTCGACCATTTCTATGCTGCCTGGCAGGTCGACAATGACCCAGACGAACCTTCCTACCACCCATTTCAACGAAAACAGTAGCAAAACGAAATCGTACGACTCGATCGATACTAGGAATAACCCATTTTATCCCAAAACTCCTCGATTCTCCGCCACAGATCATCGGAATCCTCACGACTCCGTCCAGAGCTCCACCACAACCTTACGCATCGCATCATCCTGGTCCGGTTCCACCCCAATCCATCATCGACGACGAAATTGACTTGATTATAACACTGACCAAAATGGGTTGCTAAACCCTAAACCCACGCCGTGTCTCTGCACCGATCATCGGAAAAATCTTCGAGCATTTTTCCCATGTGACGCAACCCTCCAGCCATCTCCCATGTCAACCATGACCTCCCTAGTTCACACGATCGTTGGAATTTGACCCAAATACTTTTTTCGTTCAATGCGCAATTTGTTAACGAATCCGAACTTAAAAATCTTGATACTATTATCAAAATTCATTATTTTCAAAGACGAATCATATTATAAAATCAAAACACGAATTCCAAAAAATCGAGTTTCTAACTTGATTTTGTTTTCACCGCTCTTCCTTAATTTCCAGAAAATTACAAAATTATTCTACTTAAACATATTTTTATAACTTAATCTATGTTAAAACAAACATATCTCATTTGAAAACTAAAGTCTATCTGAGGATAGATAATGAGATTTGTATTTTTAATTTAAATTTGAACTCTGTAACACAAAGCAGAGATGAACACAGATATATCAGACATGCACATCCATTCCCAGATATATATATATATATATATATATATATGCATACAAACATATTTTCTTCCACACATAAAAAATTATCACATGAAGATCAAGATTTAAACCAGATTTAAGATTTTAATATGTAGTTTGCTCATCTGGAATGCAAATAGAGAACATGCTTGATTTTTTTTCCTCGAACCTGATGTATTGAAGCTAAAACTTTGATTTGTTTTGATCTGTGCTTTGATATTATTGGTCTTGTATTTTTTTAGTTGGATTTGATCTTTGAATTGTTGAACTTGAAGTAGATTTTCGATTTGGCATTTGAAACTAATCTTGCTTGATTGAACTTCAGGTTGAAAATGGTTTTGATTTGCTTGCTTGAATTTATCTTCACGTTTTAGAATTGAAGAGGAATTTGTTGTTTGAACTTTTGAAAAACTTTGGTTTGCTTAATGTTTGAGATGAATTGAACTTTACTTTGTTTTGAGATATTGATTTCTTTTTATGCTCTTCTGTTTTGAAAGATGAAGAGAAAGCAGCCTGATTTTTTCATCTTTTTTATACATGTTTATATGATTTTCAAATCAAAAGAAATTTGTGAGATGCCACTTATTTTAATGCTTGTTAAAATGTTATAAATCTTAGATTATATAATGAAATATTTACACTTGTTTAATCTCGCATTATATGGTTTACACATGTAATAAATTTTTTTCTATAACACTTATACATGTAATATAGATGTATGTATATTTATATGTTTCTAAATTTATATTAACATTTGTTAAAATCAAATATATATACACTTATATTTTAATATTTATATATATACATTCTCTCTTATTAATATATATTTATATTATTTTAATAAAATGAATTTAAAACAAATTATACATTAGTAAATATATATATAAGTTCTTATAATATAGAATTTAACTTTCAAATAGCTTTTGAAAATTATCGTACTAATTTCAAAATAAAATTTCCCAAACTTATACTCATATACAAAATTAGAAAACAATTTCTATTATTTTAAAATATAGAGTTTTAAATCCAATTTGTTTTAAAAATATTTATTTTTGAATTTCAAATTTAAATTTCAATTTGAAATCAATTCACATGCTTATATATAAATAAACAAACAAATATCTTATTTATTTTAGGAAATTTTCAAATAAATTCATAAATAAAGCCATAAATTTATATAAATTACTAATTAAAATTTGACTTAAAACTGGGATCATTACAGATTCCCCTCTTAAGAAAATTTCATCCCCGAAATTTGCTAGACAGGGAGACAAACAAAGTATAGATGAACCACAGAGAAATAGATTTTCAGATCAAGCTGAATACTCTTCTATATTTGGTTTACCAAATCAGAATATCAACAATAGATACGAGAACGAATCTATTCAATACTTCACAAGATACTCGGGTCATCCTGTCTACGAAATATACAGAGCATTGGTTAGTTTGAAAGGATAACTAACCATTCGTAGAATATATCTGGACCCCAAAGAATTGACAAACAAATGCAATTCAATTTAACTTCATAATTTTTTAATCAATTTATTTTAATTAAAATTTCAAATTCATTAAAGTTAAAACGAAAAGCTGATAGAAACTGACAATTAGAATACGAAATTGGAACATTTTTACAGAGATTCGTAGGGCCGCCACCACACCGAAGCTTCTTCTTATAGTTGCCAGGAAACCATCAAATAATTGAAAACGGATGATGAACAAAAGAGATTGATAGAGAAAGTTATTTCCGTTGTTGCAGGGCATTGACCATTTGTAGTGGTACTCCCCTGTCCCCTATCTCATCCCTTCTTGTACTCATACTCACTATTTATGGATAGTAAGAGAATTTACTGAGGCATACAGACAAGATATCTTAGGGATATACTCATTCTACGATATTTGTAACCCTATCTCTAATGAGTCACTTAATGTTTTATACTCCCGAGCTAAAGTCCTTACTCAACCTTCAGCTCTAATACCAATTACGACGACCCTGACTTAACCTTCAAAAATCAGCACCAAATACATCACATGTATTCGAATGCCGCAAATTCAAACATCGAATCTGGCTCGTCGGAGCTTATAACACATTAAGTAAACAACAACACAGTACAAAAAAATGAATGACCTTATTGATACATAATATTCAATGCAACAATGACACAATGAATATTAGTATTATCAGAGATAGAAGAGCGGAAAGATTAGCACTAAGCTGAACATCAACTTTGAATTCCAAAAAAGAGAGAGCGAGAATCCAACAGATTTCATCCACAATGCCAAAGCTCCTAAACTCCAACAAACAAGCTCGAACCACAATCAAGTTGAAGTAAGCAAACTCGGTGCACAACGCGATTGCCAAATCACAGATTTCAAAGAAGGCCAAAACTATGATTACTAGCCAATTATCTGAAAATATGACTTTAGGCTGCCCGTGTGGAAAATTGTGGGCGCCTAGAATTTAGAAAGAGAACAATAAACTCCAGGTCAGTCATGGGACTGGTGTCAGCAAACAAAACAGTTTATCTTTAATAAAAGAAAACAAAAAAAATTAAAAGAAATCTGCAATGCATTTTGGAAAATGAAACTACCATAAGGCCTCTCGGCACACACACAGTGAAATTGCACACTTGGGGGAGATTTCTTCTTATGACAGTTAAACATGCTTGATACGCAAAAACCTTTTTGATATTATTATTATTGCATAGTGTAGAAAACATTTGCAAGTATAATGTTAATCTTAGCCAGCATACGTACCATTATAGTATGCCTATTATAGCTACCATATTAGATGGCAAGTTCAACAACTAAAACCGTACAAGGCGCATATTGGATGATTGGATTTCCAACAAATGGTCAGGCTAAGGAACTTTCTATGCCACATGGGTACGCCTCTGGAGGGACGCCCCGAGAACTTAACCAACTCTCTGCAACCAAAAGGCCGGGTTACCTCTGTAACTAGGTAACCACTGACACGAGTATGCCATCCTCCGGTCATTACCGACCTTTATCTGAGGATCCTCAACCACAAAGCATCAACCACAAAGCAATAGATTTGCAGCAACCACATAAGTTAAATATCTGGGCTCCATACCATGATATCACTTTTTATCCAGAAGTAAATGGACATACCCTAAAGGGCGCTACCCCCAATAACCTTGCTGCATCCTTCCTATTTCGACCATTTCTGGGTTGTGAGGTTCTGATGAAGTCTCGTCCCACAAATCTATGCTTTTCACAAAATCCATGCTTTGATCAACAAATGATCAGCAGCACTCAGCATGCCACATTACCAAATTGGGAATGTATCACTAGTAACCATCAACTACATAACCTTTGAGCTCGTACATCTCAGAGAAGGGTGTTAAGCTAAGAGAATAAATTCTCCACCACCAAACAGAAATGAATTTGATAGAAACCAGTTTTACATCTCAAAGTGTAATGTCAGACATATATCCATACAAGTCCATTCCGGGTTCGAACGGAACCGAAGGCACTTCAAAGAAGCCCTTGCAATCCAGGTATTCACAATCCAGATCGGAATCCCCATCACATATAGAGATCTCTATAACATAGCTACTCAGTGTAGGGTCATTCGATAGGTATTCCTTTCGTTCTCGAAAATACCTAGTCTTCACCACCGGTCTTCAGATGTTATCCATTTCGTCGTATCATTATTCGAAATGGGTTATATGATATAAAGTCCTCTCCCGCTAAACCGAATAATGAGCATAAAATTTTAAACCATATGGCTATAGTGGGATCTTAGTTAAATAACAACCTTTAGCCCAAAACCTTTTTTTGAATGGTTTAAACAAATTTCCACTTTCAATCTTTTTAAAATAAAAGATTGACATTTTAAAATCCACTTCAATTTGAAACCAAGGACCGCTAATCTTTCACAAAGTTCATTCATAACTTTCAAAACAATTTTCGTTTCAAATCTTTTATAAAAAAGATACACTTTATGATCTTCTTTGATTTGAAAACAAAGTTCACCAATCATTCACAAAGATTCATTCATAGCTTTCAAAACTATTTACAATTCAAATCACACAGCGTGAAATCCTTTCAACAAAAACTGGAAATTCTTTCGTTATATGAAAGCCATTATCATTTGAAAACAAATGCTTTTCTTTTCGGATAAATCCGATCAAATAAACACAAGTTATAGCCTTTAAAGGTATAAACAAGAAAATCAGTGAACTGCCATATTATCCGCAAGTTTTATTCGAATTAAATTCAAATTCCCAAAATAATTTATTTAATATACTCCAAAATGTTATAAAATCTATATATACACATTGTATAACTAGTATAAGCCTTTCAAACCATATTTTCAAAAATAATTTCAAAGCTTAAACGGGATATACTGTATTCAAATTAAATTTCAAAACTTCCTTTTCTAAAGCTTTTCATATCCAATCCAATTCCATTTCCAAAACCATTTGGATTCAAAATTCAAATTTTAAACAAAATAATATTTAGATTTCAAAATATCTGTGACTTAACCGATTTCCTCGTGAAATCCATATTTGTGTGTGTAGTATAGTCCTGGGGTTTTACACACAACAATACAATATCATCAATCATCACAAATCCAAACGTAGCAATATTGATAAGCGGTATAATCCTATAACGCTAATCTTCATTCACAGACTTAAAGATAAATAATATAAATTCATCACAAATAAATAAATTACATTCATCATAGCTTAAATCAAAATGGAGCGTCACTCATCAGAGATATCAAACAATTCAAAGCATTCAATACAATCCAATCATCCATAAGTAAGATTCACTAATTATCTAATTAATTTAAATCAGATAAATTACTTATGAATAAAATACTAATCCTGGTTAATCAATTACAAACCATTTTAATTAATTATCCTTTAATCATTTATTAATTACCCTTTAATAAATTAGCTAACCTTTAATTATTTATTAATCAACCTTAATTAATAAATCAATCAACCTTTAATCATTAAATAATTAACCTTTAATTATTTAATTATCCTTTAACTAATTATACTTAATTAATTATATTAACTCATTAACCTTTATTTAATAAATCACCCCTTAATTATTTTTATTAATTAATTAACCTTTAATTAATTGATTATCCTCAAACTAATTACCTTAATAAATTACCATTTAATTAGTTATCCTCAATTAATTACAATAAGTGATTACCCTAATCACTTGTATTAATAAATCACAAATCAATTACATTAAGTAATTATCCTTTAATCACTTGATTAATCAATCTTTAAATCATTAATCAATTACTTTTAATTAAGTAATCATCTTTAAGTAATTAATTACCTTTAATTACTTACATAAATAAATCTTAATTAATTAATTATCCTTAATTGTAATTACATAAAGTAATTATACCTTATTTACATCAAGTAATAATCGTTCTTAAGTAATTATGCTTTATTAATCTCATTAAGTAATTATACTTTAATTACTCATCATTAATCACTTGACTCAAGATTAATTAATCCTTAATTAATACTTAATTAACCTTTAATTAAGTAATCGAGTTTCAAAAAATAACCCATTAATTACTTAATTATATTCAAGTTTATTTAATAAACCTTTAAAATCAATTATTATTAACACGTGGATAACTAAAAACATTTAAGTTAATCCATAATTGAAAAGATTTCCTTAATTAATTATATAATTATAATTTTAAATTTATTAAAATAGAGTTTTCAAATAAAGATTATATATGTATATAAAAACACTTTAAAAATAAATTAATTCGAAACAATTTCTTTAAAAACTTTAACTAATTCCAAAACTAGTGTAACACATTTATTATTAAGTAGGAAAAAGTTTAAAAATTGATTAAATTTAAAATTTGAAAACTTGTTTTATTTTAAAAATTAAAAACTGCTTTCAACCCTAACCCAAAACCACTTCGGGTTCCAACCCGAGACCCAACCCCATTTCCCCGTGCTCCTCCCCAAGCTACTTCTTCCTCTTCCTTTCCTTTTTCTTTTTAAAATTGTGTTTTAGTTTAAAATTTTAAAACTGGTATATAGTCTAAATGCTCATGAGCATCTTCGAGCTATTTCGTCACTTACCCGATATTAACTTCGAGACTACCCAACACAGAGACCATATGACACAAATAGTAACTTGTGCACGTGTACGCCTGAACGAGGCGATTCCGACCATTGCTACGCTCCTCAACAAGTCGATGATGACCCAAACGAACCTTCCTACCTCCTAGTTCAACGAAAACAGTGGAAAAACGAAATCGAACGACTTAATCAATACTTGGAACAACCCAGTTCATCCAAAAACTCCTCGACTCGCCGCCACAGATCGCCAGAACCCTCGCGACTCCATCCTGAGCTCCACCACAACCCTACGCATCGCCTTCTCCTGGTCCGATCTATCCAGATCCATCATCGATGACAAAATTGACCTGATTATAACACTGACCAAAATGGGTTGCTAAACCCTAAACCCACGCCGTGTCTCCACTCCGATGATCGAAAAAATCTTCGAGCATTTTTCCCAGGTGACACAACCCTCCAGCCATCTCCAATGTCAACCATGACCTCCCTAGTTCACGCGATCGTCGGAATTTGACCCAAATACATTTTTCGTTCAGTTCGTAATTTCTTAACAAATACAAACATAAAAATCTTGACATTAATATCAAAATTCATTATTTTCGAAAATGAATCATATTATAAAATCAAAACACAAAATCCAGACAATCGAGTTTCTGACTTGATTTTGTTTTCACTGTTCTTCCTTAATTTTTCTGAAAATTACAATTTTATTTTACTTAAACATATTTTTAAAACTTAATTTATATTTAAACAAACATGTAACAACCCGATATTTTCAGCCATTCGCATCCACATATGTCGGACCTGAATTACTCAAAATACCGCATTGTAAATAAATTTGGAGGAAATGAAAACAATCATAGAATCACAAACACAGAAATATCAGAATAACTCGCGGTGGAAATTAAAATACCATAGTAGTTCATGAAGATACTATAACAAAATCTCAAAACAAAATAAATAATATCAGTCCAAAACATATACCATAGAAATCCCAAATACATATAAGGTCACTAATACAAGATCTGAAATAGATGACCTGAAACAGAAATAGATGAATAACTAGATAAACAGAATCTCCAGCGATTCCTAGCTCCACAAAGAGAAATCCAAAGCTAAGCTGTGAATACTCAGGCTGACCCGAGCGTAAAGTAAATCACAAAACACTCGAGTCAGGACATACATACTTATATAATGTAAACCAACTCAAGTGAACTGTAGTAGTAATGCACAATAACGTAAAGGATGCTTGGGATCGTCCATCCTCTAAGGATCAGTTAAACCATAAATTAAATGCATCCAAAATCATAAGACATACAGGGAAGTATACCCGTGGTTACAATTTCAAAATGGTATTTTATACTTCAAAAATCAAATATCATTTCAGAATTCAATATCATTTCAAATTCATTTCTAAATATGAAAATATCATATCCTTCCTAACCCTCAATCATTTTTATTTAATTTCAATACCATTCCAAATCACATTTCAAAATGGTTTATATTTCAACTCAAATATTCCATTAAACCAATTAAAATGAAGTTATTATATTTTAAAAAATCAAATATTCGATTCCCAGAAATTTAGTCTCTTCAGACTTCATTTATTCACTTAAATTTATTAAAACGGTGTAATTTTAGCTTTCGCAGCATTTAGAAAAATGCTATGGAAGTTACATTTGAAAATAATTCAATTAAGCAAAGACAGCATTTAAACCTGTTGTAATAGTATCCAAGTTTAGTTTCCACAACTACAGCACTTACAAAGTGCTGTAATAGCCCTTAGTTCATTTTAGGCTTTTAGTTCATTTGTATCAACTACAGCACTTAGAAATGCTGTTATATCCTTTACTTCAGAAATGATAGCATTTCTAAAATGCTGTTAATTAAATTCCAAATTTTCAATACAATTTAAATAAACAATTAAATTTTAATTTAAACGAATTTAACTTATAAAATCATATTTTATCACTTTAAAAATGATCATTTAAATATCCTTAATTTATGATTTTATAAAGTGAAATTTCACAAATAATTATCAAATTTTAATAATTCATTTATTAAAAAATCAATGTATAATTTTATAACATTTCATTTACTTTGCATTTAAACCTAATTTACCATTTCATAAATTAAATTTAAATTCCATTTTTTTAACTTAACTTTTAATTTTAAACACATTTCACGTTTTCTAAGTTAAGTTATATTTCAAATTCCACTTAAACATTCATTTATTTTACCATTTTTAATTTATAGAAAAATCAATAACACTTTATAAAAATCATTTTAAATTCAATTTTAAATCAAATTATCATATTTTATTACTTAATTTAAACATCATTTAAATAAAATCATAAATTATAAAATTAACTTATATTTCAAACTCTACTCTACCATTTATTTATTTCACTTAATTAACTTGTATTAAATCACTAATATTTTATAAAAATCATTTTTAATTAAATTTAAACCAAAATATCATAATATTTATATTTTTAAAATATTTTAAAATTTTTAGAAAGATATATATTAACCACAGGTCTGTATATAATTTTCTAACCTAAGTCAAATGATACGGATAATATATCATTTCAATTTGTAATTTATAAAGGAAAAAATCGAGGTTCTATCATTTCAAACCCGCAATCCAAAGTAAAATAAAATAAAAATTGCTATGGCCTATCATTTCAGCTCATAACGATTTTTCCCTATTTTAAAGTCCGTTCGGGTATGTATCATTTCAACCCATAGTGATTCTATTCTACAGGGAACTTGCAGTGTGATAAACTGATATAAATAAACAGTGTAACATTATATAGCAGTAACAGATGATATTATAGGTTTATAAATAGGGTAAATATCATATAAATCATATCACAGGCAGGTATAACATGATAATATAAATCTACAGATTTATATGGTGTCAATTTACTGATTATATAAGTACAGATGTCATGTATGAATCACTCACCTCTGCAAGCTCGAGATAGCACAACCAAACACACAAACAAAGATCCAAAAAGCACGAAAGAACGAATACGGACTCAAGTGAGGGGGGAGCCATAGTGATAATCTAGTACATAGCAAACAAAACAATATATTGAAAAAATAAATTTACAACACAACTATAACATTAAACAACTTGAAAATAAGGATAACAAAGAACTAAACAACTTGACCATTGCCTCAAGCATTACATGCTTGGCCAAGGGGTGTACTGTGATCGGCCATAGTGGTGATTTGGGCTAAGATATGGCATGCATGTGCACGGCTACAAGGAGTGGAGTGGCTTGAGTTACAACATGAAGGAATACAAAGGGTTTAAGGCAATTAGTGGATATTAGTGCAACCACATGGCTCGGCTTGAGTTGATATGGGCTTGGCCATGCAAGGTGAATGTCAAATGGGGTCTGGAGTTTCAGCCAGAGGTGGTGGAGGAGCAGGCGGCGGCAACTATAGAGGTGGTCAAGGTGGAAAACGAAGGGTACGTGCAAAATAAGGGGTTCGAGTAGGCAATTGCATGAAGATTGTGGAATTTTATGGTGCAAGCAACCTAGGCATGCCACGGCTTGGTCAAGATAGAGGGGAAGGAGGGTGAAGTGGCCCTGGATATGGTGGTGCTGGACGGTGGAGGTGGTGGAGGGGCTAAGGCCGATCAAGACAAGGAGAGGCAATGCACAATTTCAATGAAAATTTCAATAAAATGATAAGAAAAAGTAGAAAATTTTTTAAAAAACCTTTACCTTTTCTTTATATCTAAAAACATGCGTGAAAAATGAAATGAGAAAAGGTATTCTTACATGAATAACAAAAAAACTCACGACTGTAGTCTTTGGGAAAGGTTGGTCAAAACATGAAGGGGTGTGAAGATGGAAGGTCAAAAGTTAAAAGGCCAAAGTTTATTGATTCCTTTAGTTCTAGTCTCTGTTTGGTTTTTTGTTCTAGTCTATGCTTGGTTTTTTTTTACAGTTTATTCATTCCTTTAGTTTTTGTCCTGTTAATCTTATTTAGGTTTTTTTTCATTCCTTATAAATACACATGTATATTTTATATATAAATATACATATATATGTATCATTCTAATTGTCTTTTCCCTAGTCTTATTTCAGATACAGGTTTTGGGAGAGAGGATATAAGTTTCATTTTGCAGGTTTCTCTTGTTTTCAGATTGTTGGATGTCAGATTATAGAGAGGTCATCAGAGCAGAGTTTCTTCACCCAGGACTTCTTGCAGATCTCCCCTCAGATATAGAATTCTATTATCTTCACTATGGAGTTCTTTTTTAGGATGTTCCATTCTCCAGTTTGGCACTCCTTCTTCTAATTCAGAGCCTTCAGAGTGGTCTCTCTATTCAGCAGATCCTCTTCAAAGTAGATGCTTATTCACTTCTTTTTGTTCAGACTTTTGGAGCTTTCTTATTATTAGACTCGTCTCTCAATGTTTTGTTTTTTCTCTTTAGCCTTTTTGGTACTTCTAACATCTTAATATCGGGTGGTGGCCATGCCAAAACTTGATATTGAGGTGCGATGGGTGGTGGCCTTGCCGGAACTCATCCTAGGAGTACCTGAGATTAGCTATATGTAATTTTGCTCTTGTTACCTGCCAGGCATTTTGGCAGCTCCTTATGTTCTTATTATATATATATTCACATGTGTGCTCTCCTCTATGCATAGAGGATCACACATTTTTCTCAAAAAAAAGTTGAAAGGCCAAAGTCCCTTTAAATTTCCTATTTCTTTTATGCAAATAAACTAAAATAAAAACCATGTAAATAAAAATAAAAATGAATACAAAATAATGTGAAAATGAAATTTTATAAAAATATAGAAAAATATAAGAAAATAGTTATTTATATGTAAACTAGTATTGAAAATTGAAAACAAAATATATCTAGTTTTGGAAAAATAACTCTAATACCTTAAAAATGTTTTTAAAAATAAAATATATACATAGCATGACATATTACACACATATACACAAATTAGAATAAGATATGAAAAATAAAAATGTTATTTATATAAATTAAAACAAACAATTTTATTAAACAGGAAAATAGACGTAGGGAAGAAGTTGAAAAAAAAATTAGTCTCAGGGACAACAAGTTTGCTTTTTAGTCCGAAGAACACTTTTTAGTGTAAACAGAAAATGATAGTTACAACCATCATTCTGTGATTTACACTAAAAAGTGCTCTCCAGCCTAAAAAGCAAACCTTTTATCCCTAAAGCTAAATTTTTCTTCAACTTTTTCCTTGAGCCTAAAAACCCCTTTATTAAATAAATCAATTTACATACAATATTGTAAAAAGCACAATTTCACAATATAAATCGGTTTTCAACGAAACGAAAAGCAGTATTCTTGAAATTTAATTTATTTTCATAAAAACATAAAATTCAAAATTCAAATATTAAAATTTCAAATTTAAAAGCCAAAGTTTGACCATTTTGACCAAAATTCACATTTTCTAGAAAATATTTAATTTATTCATGCTTGATATTATAATTCACATAAAAATCAAAATTTATATTTAAAATAACAAAATTTATTCATTTTAATAAATAAAATAAAGTTTTTAAATCATCAATTCAAGTAAAATAATTGAAATATACAATTAAAATAAATCACAAAATACAGGGTTGTTACACTCTCCCCCACTCAAATCTTTTCGTCCTCGAAAAGAACGAACAAGGAAAACAAAGAAAAAGCAAGATAGAAAAATAAATAGCACCTGGAAAAACAATTCCGGATTCGAAGCACGAATGCTTTCCTCCGTCTTCCAGATACAATCTGGATCATTAGTGCTCTATAATACTTTGACCAGACTAATAGATTTCCTTCTTAGCTGCTTCGTATCTCTGTCGACAATACGAAGCGGCTTCCTATCGACAGTCAGATTAGGCTCAATATCCAAAGTATCAAGAGTAGAAAGCTGAACAAAAAGAGATGGGACATGAAGATATCAGCGAAGATGTGAGACGTGGAATACATCATGCACTCCAGAAAGCTTCTCGGGCAAATCCAAATGATACACCATAAAACCAACTCTTTCTATAATGCAGAAAGGACTTTCGAAGGGGAAGAAGGTAGGAATACTAGAAGGGAAAATAGGTTGAAAGAAAAGGATGAACCATTATTTAAAAACCATTATATATATATTTATAACATTTTAAACATTTATAATAGGATGAATAGTCATTTGATTCAAGTTTGTTAGTTCGAAGTAAACAATATTTAAAACATTTTTAAATTATTTATAAAAGTAAAATAAATGATCAAAATATCCTATATATAATACTTCATCAAAATACTTTTATAACTCAATGTCTTAACAAGTTTACTCTCGTTCCTGTAGACTTCGGCCTTGCGTTGATCAGGCGCAAAGCTAGAATTCTCCAAGTACTTTGTAGACTGTTTCAACACCCAGTGAAAATAGTAGAAAAATTTTAAAAACAGATATGGAAGGTACAATCCAAACAAATCAACCAAACCAAAACATTTGTCAAACCATGGATCGCAGACAATGGTTACGCCTGGATCCCCCAGGAAACATCCGTACCTGTAAGCTATCCCAGCCTGCGAATTACGCTATGATGACTTGTAGACCGTAGATACACAATGGTTATGCCTGGATCCCCAAGGAAACATCCGTACCCTTAAGCTATCTCAGCCAGCGGATTTTGCTGCTAATACGACCTACATAGATTGCAGGATACACAATGTTACGCCTGGATCCCCCAGGAAACATCCATACCCCTAAGCCATCTCAGCCAGGCGAATTACACTATGCAGTCGCGCTCATAAGACAATGGAGATGACCAAGGAATTCGATGGACACTCGAGTATCATATTTAGAAAATCCGAATCAGAGAGGATAATATCGATAGAATAAATCCACAGTGTGGCCGCAAAGCGGATATCAAGCAGAAGGCACTTTCCATATCTTTACTTCGAAAATATGTATCATAGTACCTTTCAAAATCACTTTCAAATGTCATACTTATATAAAGTCTATTATATATAAGATTTTATTTACAAATCAAATACTTTCCAAATCAATAGTATATCAAATCACACTTATATAGACTTCGATTATATAAGATTTAAAATTTTAAATTGAGTACCTTTCCAAAACAATAGTTTTCAAATCAACTTCATACTTATACAAATCAATTTTATATAAGTTCGGTAACTCCCAAATCAAGTATTTAATAAAACAAGGTTCTCAATTTCAATTCCTTTCAATAATGTTTCAGTTTCAAAATCATATATGATTTCGCCAAGTCATTTCTTCCAAATTATACATATTTAGTTTCAAAGTTTCTCAAAACAATAGGTTTAGAAAATATTCTCGGAATTCCAAATCAACAAAATTTAAGTCAAACAAATTCATTTCCAAAACCATCATATAAATAATGGGTTTTACTATCCAATCTATTTTCAAAACCAAATATTTTCTCAAAAATCAATTATACTCAAAATGATTTCCAAGTTTATAACTATCCCTTTAAAACCCTTAAATTATTTATTTCTATTCAAAAGAACAATTTACCTTTTTCAAACTATTTAAAACTAAATTTTATTCAAAACATTCCAAAACTAAATTCCATATCAGTATAACTCAAAATAGTATTATTCATTTAGTTAACAAAACAGTTTCAAACTCATTTACTTAATCGAATGATTTATATTTTTCCAGGATTACTTAACTTTGAAAATTAAATCTTGATTTGGAAGTGCTCGAACTTTTAAAAATAGTCGAAGAAACCAAATTTCCAAATCCAACGGTTGGAAATCAGCAACAAATCAGTAAATCAATTTCAATAGATAAGGTTATACCAAAACAAATCTGAAACTCGAGGACTGAACACCGGCTTATTTTAAATTATTTCAAATATACATACATCTATCTTTCGAATATCAAACCATACTTCGAAATCTGAAATCAAAATTTGTTTCACAAAATCACTCGCATAACAAAGCTACTAATGTGGCTTTTCCCCCACTCTGAAACTCAAAAATCAATGCGATGATGCGTGCATCTTCACCGAAATTATTTTCCAACGACATAAGTGAGTTCTAGGCTTCTATTTTCTTGAAACTTCTTTGAAATCGATTCGAAATCATTGGAATTCATTTGAATACATTTGAAACATTTCTTGTTCGGAAAATATCTTTAAATCATATTATTATATATATTTTCCAAAATCTAAAAACCAATTTCAAAACACCGGAGTTTGATTCCTCGTAATTCAAATTCAAAACTCTTCAGTTATAAATCAACTTTATATAAATCAAATTTGTTATAATTTTCAAAATTTCAAATCCTTTCAAAGCTTCAAATTTTCATTTTTAAAAGATATAAAGTCCTTATCACAAACATTTTACTTTTATAAAATGTGGTCATCCTTATCAAAATAATTATTTCGATATATGCACAATTTCAAAATACAACCAAACACAAATTTCCAAGGGATGATTCATGGATGAATTTCAAAACAAACAGAGATTCAAAATTTAGAGGAACTCTAATCAAATAGAATTCTGGTTCAAAGATAAGCTCGAACGAAGATGAGATAATTTAATTACCAAATAGAAGATGGACGAGCCTTTATAAAGCACGAGCGACCTTATTCGGTCAACCATGACTTCATGAATATAATCAATGCGGAAATCTAAGGCAAATCGACATTCGTTCGCCAGAGATAGAATCCAGATATAGTAGAAGGTAGATTGCATCATCAACCGAGGGTACAAAAATCTCCGGTGATTCAATGCCAATTGTAAAGGAGTTTCATCCCTTTACAAATCATTCAAAGATTTGTGGAATCACCAATCTTTATTGAGGTCATTCCAAAGTGGAGTTATGGAATGCTCCTAATCAAAGAATACAAATTGGAGAGACAGGAATGGATTTCAGAACAAGTGGGAGCGTTCCAAAGTTCAAAGTAATCCGAATCGATAAGAATCCTAACTAAAGAGATTACTAACAAGGTGGATACAGAAGGGATGAAGTTTAGAAAATCTTGATTTCAAAATAAGAAATTTTTTTATACCAATATAATCTTTGAAAATCCTTTAAAATCATTTTATACTTTGAAAATACGTTCTCTCACAAAGAAATATTCTGAGATTGATTTCACTCATTCTAGGGTATTTCTACCCTATCTCTAATGAGTTCTTGCTCCACAGGCTATGATTTACCTAAAACCAAAGCTCTGATACCAACTGTAACAACCTGATATTTTTAGCCATTCGCATCCACACATGTCGGACTTGAATTTCTCAAAATACCGCATTGTAAATAAATTTGGAGCAAATGAAAACAATAACCAGAATCACAGATATAGAAATATCAGAATAACTCGCAGCGGAAATTAAAATACCGTAGTAGTTCATGAAGCTACTATAACAAAATCTCAAAACAAAATACATAATATCAGTCCGAAACATATACAATTGAAATCCCAAATACATATAAGGTCACTAATACAAGATCTGAAACAGATGAACTAAAACAGAAATAGATGAATAACTTGATAAACAGAATCTTCAGCGATTCCTAGCTCTAGAAAGAGAAATCCAAAGCTAAGCTGTGAATACTCAGGCTGACCTGAGCGTAAAGTAAAACAAAAAACACTTGAGTCAGGACATACATACTTATATAATGTAAACCAACTCAAGTGAACTGTAGTAGTAATGTATAATAACTTAAAGGATGCTTGGGATCGCCCATCCTCTAAGGATTAGTTAAACCATAAATTAAATGCATCCAAAATCACAAGACATACAGGGAAGTTTACCCGTCGTTATAATTTCAAAATGGTATTTTATACTTCGAAAATCAAATATCATTTCAAAATTCAATATAATTTCAAATTCATTTTTAAATATCAAAATATCATATCCTTCCTAACCCTCAACCATTTTTATTTAATTTAAATACCATTGCAAATCACATTTCAAAGTGGTTTATATTCCAACTTAAATTTCCATTAAACCAATTAAAATGAAGTTATTATACTTTAAAAAATCAAATATTCAATTCCCAGAAATTTGGTCTCTTTAGACTTCATTTATTCTCTTAAATTTAATAAAACGGTGTAATTTCAGCTTTCGCGGCATTTAGACAAATGCTACGGAAGTTACATTTGAAAACAATTCAATTAAGCAAAGACAGCATTTAAACCTGCTGTAATAGTGTTCAAGTTTAGTTTCCACAACTACAGCACTTACAAAGTGCTGTAATAAACCTTTGTTCATTTTAGCCTTTTAGTTCATTTGTATCAACTACAGCACTTAGAAATGCTGTAATCGTTTACTTCAGAAATGATAGCATTTCTGAAATGCTGTTAATTAAATTTCAAATTTTGAATACAATTTAATTAAACAGTTAAATTTTAATTTAAACCAATTTAACATATAAAAAAATATTTTCTCACTTTAAAAATGATCATTTAAATACCCTTAATTTATGATTTTATGAAGTGAAATTTCACAAATAATTATCAAATTTTAATAATTTATTTATAAGAAAATCGATGTACAATTTTATAACATTTCATTTACTTTACATTTGAATTTAATTTACCATTTTATAAATTAAATTTAAATTCCATTTTTTTAACTTAACTTTTAATTTTAAACACATTTCACATTTTCTAAGTTAAGTTATATTTCAAATTCCACTTAAACATTCATTTATTTTACCATTTTTAATTTATAGAAAAATCAATAACACTTTATAAAAATCATTTTAAATTCAATTTCAAACCAAATTATCATATTTCCTTACTTAATTTAAACTTCATTTAAACAAAATCATAAATTTCAAAAATAACTTGTATTTCAAATTCTACACTACCATTTATTTATTTCACTTGTTTAACTTGTAGAAAATCACTAATATTTTATAAAAGTCATTTTTAATTAAATTTAAATCAAAATATCATAATATTTATGTTACTTAGAGATTTGACCAAGCAACTAGGAACTCGGCATTTGTGTACCATTCGGCATCCTGAGCATTCGGCACAACTAGAGCGTTCGACATTCGAGAGCGTTCGACATTAAGAGCCATTCAGAATTGTATATCGTTCAGCATTAAGGGCCATTCGGCATCTATGGTCGTTCGGCATTGAGGATCGTTCGGCATCTATGGTCGTTCAGCATTGAGGATCGTTCGGCATGGCAAAGTCGTTCGGCATTCCACACTGCTCGGCATCCAGACCTCGTTCGGCATTCAACCCCATTCGGCATAAAGCCCGTTCGACATCCAGTGATGTTCGGCGTCCTGACCTTGTTCGGCATCTAAGGACGTTCGGCATATGCCATACAGTATTTATGGATCGGCACATAGGAGCAACTTGTTTTGGGTCGAGGTATCTCACTGATAGGCCCACCAGAGAAGTCCAACCCATCTTCGTCTATAAATAGAGAGGCAGAGGCACAGTGAAAGGGACCCTTTTTCGAGAACATCGAGGAGAACTCTGCCGCATTCAAGACTTATCTTTTTTGTTTAACAATTGTAATCAAATAGTTGGTGTACGGATTGCATCTGTATTCAATTGTTCAGAAAAGCAATAAAGATTAACCTCAAAGTGGACGTAGGCAGTTACGTCGAACCACTATAAATCTGGTGTTCGTACTTCCTGCATTTAAATTTGCGTACTGTTCTTTGTTTAACTTTACTTTCTTCATTAATCTCTCTACACAATCTCTCTTAAGGGTGTTAGTGACCTATTCTGTCGCTAACATTTTGGTGCTTTCATTGAGAACCGAATTCTCAGACCGCCAGGATCTGCTTTGTAGCTATTGGATTTAATAAATCCCTCGAAGGAGATCCAAATCATTCACAAGACATCTGTTGATTCTACTCAGAGTTATAACCGACAACTCTACCATGGTGAGACCACGAACTAGATTGGCCTCTCACAACGCATATGTCCACGAGACTGCTAGCGTGCAACAAGTTGTACCTAACAACCAGCAAGCAATTCAAGGCGTAGGACCCTCCACCCAAAATGAAGCGGAAGTCGTTTTCGAACAGAGTTCAACGACTTGATAAGAGAACTCAGGGAAAGTAGAAGGCAACTTGCTGAGCAGATTCAAGCCAACACTAATCTCATGACTCATCTTGCCGAGCAGCAGCATCAGAATGCCGGAAGTAGTCATGCTCCTTATTTTTCCTCTAATAGCTCGACCTCAGCCGATGAACCTCCTAGGCGTAGATGCCGTAGGACAGAGGCTGAACAGGTAGGTGCCACTGATCGATCTGCCAGGGATCAGGCACGTGAGGAGACCGGACGCCCGGCTCACCAAGACCAAAACCAAACCGGCCTTTAGGACGCACGTTTGACCGACCGCGAGCAGGCGGGACATCAACCTGCACGGTCCCGTGGAACGGAACCCAACCTTCCATCCTCCACACAAACTCCAGACTTATCAGCCATGGTCAGGTAGTTAATGAGAGAAAACCAAGGCCTGACCAACGAAGATTGGGGAGTGTCCAGGAGTCATACTCCCTTCGCAGACATTATTCTACAGGCAGAGTATCCCAAGAAATTCAGTATGCTGGCTATCCCAGCCTACGAAGGGAAGATTGACCCTAGGCAGCACGTGATGAGGTACGAATGGATGATGGATTCTACAAGGGCAAATGACGCGAATAAGTTTAGGTGCTTCCCAATCACTTTGTCCGGAATCCACTATATGGTTCACTCGACTTCCTCCATGATCTATATCCAGCTTCGATGAGTTGGCGATGAAATTTGTTGAACAGTTCAAGATACATGCAACATGTCCGAAGGATGTAATGTCCTTATCAAGCGTGATCCAAGCTCCGGTAGAGCCTTTGAAAGCATACTTACATAGGTTCCATGTTACCGCCACTGAAGTTAGCAACCTTAGCAACCATGCAATCTTGAGGGCAGTATGCGAGGTGTAGATCCAGACTCGAAGTTTAGAGATTGGTTGGCGGTAAAGCCACCAAATACGTTGGAACGATTCTATTCCAAAGCTCACCCGTTCATACGGAGGGAGGAAGCTCGATGGACGAGACGAGATAAGGCACCAGGACCAGTTCAGGACACTGTGAAAAGTAACATCACCATGAAACAATCCGGCGACAGTTCGGGAAAAGTTCAAGTTAACGTCTAGAACAAGCCTGGGCAATTTAAAGGATTCGGAGGTGGAAATCCCAGAAACAAAAAAGAGACAGGGAGATGGAAGTCAAGGATTTTGACCTACAACGAATACTCCCCCCTCAATACTTCTCTTGAAAACATTTATCTATCTACCTGTAACACCTTTGAATACAGAAAGCTGCGCCCAAAGGAGTCCACTGAAGATCAGAAGAGGACAGGGAAGTATTGTCGCTTCCATGAGACCCATGGGCACAATACTAAGGAATGTAGACACCTCCATGACGCCATAGAAAGGTTAATCAGGCAGAAAAAGCTGTAGGAGTTTGTTAAGAACCCACCAGAGGGTAGGCAAGGAATGACAGACCCCGGACGCGGGCCGGCTCCACGCCACCCAAAGGAACCTACCTGGACCGTAGGTAGGTCGATCATAAACACTATAGTTGGAGGACCTCATCCCACAGACAAGAATTGGCAGGAGATGGAATGATATGCTACCTCCCTGAGGCATGCAAATTATGAATGTTATTCGAATGTGGAAGATGGAACCCCCGCAAAACAACAACACATGATGACAGACGATATAGTGTTTAGAGGTCGAGATGAAGACAAGGTGGAGGCTCCTACTATCGACCCAATGGTTATATCTGCAATGATATGGCCAGCTTACGTAAAAAGAATTTTGACTGATTGTAGAAGTTCTATCAACATCATCTTCAAGAAGGCTTATGACCAAATGAAGATGGAGACAAAAGATTTGGAACCATGCAAAGCCCGCATCCACAGCTTTAATGGTGCTGCAACCGACGCAATGGGGTATAATGAGTTACCAGTTGAACTGGGGGAAAGTGAGCGTAGGAGAGTGCGAGTCATACCATTCATAGTGATGGATGTTGACTCTCCATACAATGCATTCCTGGGTCGTCCGGCTCTGGCAGAGTTTAGGGCAGCCTTGGCCTCTTGGTGTTTAACGTTGAAATTTCCGACTGACAAGGGAGTTGGAGTGGTACATGGCGATCAGGCGACCGAATGTGCATGTTTTGTGGCAGAGCTGAGAGAAGCTTAGCAGAGAGAAAAAAGGAAGGTTGCAGACAGCACCGTCCGCATCCTAAATACTGATGATTGACAAGTAGTGCCTGAGCCCTGGATCGGGCGACGTTCTCGGATCCTTAGGGACATAGATCCGAGAGATGATGTTGGGGAGCCCAAGGAAACGAATGCAGCACCGGCTGAGCTGACGATCGAAATTCCAGTCAGTCGGGATGACCCATCATGAGTCCTTAAGACTGGATCACAACTCGACCCTTCGGTGGCCGAGGACCTTACTGATTTCCGCCGAGCGAATCTGGATGTTTTCGCTTGGACACACTCTGATATGTGAGGGATTTCTCCCACCATTTCGAGTCATATGTTGAAAATAGACCCAAAATACGTTCCTATGAAATAGAAAAGGAGAGGCATGGACCCGGAGAGGTCTGTTGCCCTCAAAGAGGAGGTGGACAAACTCAAAGCCAATGGGTTCGTTCGTGACGCCTTCTACCTCGAATAGGTATCTAACACTGTGCCGGTGAGAAAAGCGAATGGGAAATGGAGAATTTGTGTTGATTACTCTGATCTGAATAAAGCACGCCCGAAGGATAGTTTCCCTTTACCAAGAATAGACTAGCTCGTCGACTCTACCGCCGGACACGAATTATTGTCATTTATGGATGTGTATTCGGGATATAATTAGATCCCGATGCACATTCTAGACCAAGAAGACACCAGCTTTGTCACAGATGTGGGGCTATTTTGCTATGTAGTAATGCCTTTTGGATTGAAAAACGTAGGAACAACTTATCAGCATCTGGTGAATCGAATATTTAAAGACCAGATTGGTAGAATGATGGAAGTCTATGTGGATGATATGCTCATGAAGTCACGGCAGTCAAACGACCACATCCGAGACTTAGCAGAGATGTTTGATATACTCAGGCATTGTGGGATGAAGATCAACCCATTAAAGTGTCCTTTTGGCGTTGCATCAGGGAAGTTTTTGGGTTTCATTGTGAACGCACATGGAATTAAAGCTAACTGGGAAAATATTCAGGCTATTCGGGACATACAAGTGCCAAGAACTATAAAGCAAGTGCAAAGCTTGAACGGAAAGGTGGACGCGCTGAGTCGATTCATGTCCAGAGCCATGGATAAGTGCATTCCTTTCTTTGATGTGATAAAGAAAGAAAAGAGGAATTTCGAGTGGACATCTGACTGCGAGGGAGCATTCCAAGCTCTGGTTAGACGTCTAGAAAGTCCCCCGGTGCTATCAAAACCAATTCACCATGAAATGCTGTATGTATACTTGGTAGTATCCCAACATGCTATCAGTAAGGCTCTGGTTCGCGAGGAGGACCGAGTCCAAAAGCCAGTATATTATGTCAGCAAACGTTTGACAGGGGTAGAAAGAAATTATCCCAGAATTGAGAAACTGGCTTATTGCTTGGTGATTGCATCACGCAAGCTTTGCCCATACTTCTAGGCACACTCGATCAGTGTTTACACCGATCAACCCTTGCGAAAGGTACTCCAACGACCGAAAACTTTTGGAAGGATGTTAAAATGAAATATCGAGTTCAGTCAGTTCGATATTACTTACCTACCGCGAATGGCCATACAGGGGCAAGCCCTAGCGGATTTCATTGCCGAATTCACCGTGACAGACGAATCAAACGGCCGTAATGTCATACCTCCCATTCTATGGAAGATGTACACCTATGGGGCATCTAACGACCATTGTTCGGGGGTTGGCATAGTTCTTGTCACTCTAGAGAACTAATCAGTTTGCTATGCTTTGAAGCTCGAATTCACAGCAACGAATAACGAAGCCGAGTATGAAGCATTGATTGCCGGCTTAAGACTTATCAAAGAACTGGGAGTAAGATCGGTTGAAATCTTTTGCGACTCGCAACTGGTGGTGTACCAAGTGCGGGGAGACTACCAAGCAAAAGGGTAGAGACTTGCCCCATATTTGGTCCGAGTTTAGGAGCTGCTAGTGAATCTCGAGTATTATGATATTTCACATGTCCCGCGTGAGCAAAACGGAGCAGCCGATTCATTGGCAAAATTTGCAAGCACTGGTGATGCGCAACAAATGGAATTGTTTTCCTTTAAAACCTTACATATTCTGAGCATAAATATAATGGAGGTAGATTTCATGTTAGAAGCAAAAATCGAGAAGGAGTCATGGATGACACCATTCAAGCAGTACTTGTTACACGGGGTCGTGCCCAAAAGAAGGAGCAAAAGACGATAAGTCATTCGTAAGGCTTCACGTTATGTAATGCAAGATGGGGTAATGTATCGAAGGGGATTCTTGACCCCCTTACTCCGGTGCATTGCCCTTGATGAGATAAAATGGGTCCTAAAGGAAGTCCATGAAGATGAGAGTGGAGACCATACCGGAGGGCGTACATTAGCAAAGAAAATCCTCCGCTATCGATACTATTGGCCAATTGTAAATCGAGATGCTGCAGACTATGTGAGAAGATGTGACAAATGTCAAAAATGTGTGAAAATCCCGAGAGCTCCGCCGATAGAACTCACACAAATGGTTAGTCCCTGGCCATTTGCGATGTGGGGGATTGATATAGTCGGTTCCTTATCCCTACCCAAAGGTGGTGTGAAATACGCGATAGTTGCGGTCGATTACTTTACCGAGTGGGCAGAAGCAGAGCCTCTGGCCACTATCACCACCAAAAAGGTCATTAATTTCGTTGTACGAAATATTATATGCCATTTTGGCCTTCCACGGACCATCATTATAGACAACGAAACTCAGTTTGAAGGCAAAGAGTTCAAGGTGTGAAAAAATTTGCAGCAGTTGCCCACCCGAAAGCTAATGGACAAGTGGAAGCCTAAATAAAATAATCAAATCCATATTGAAAAACGTTTGGAAAAGGCTAAAGGCAAGTGGATGGATGAGCTTCCAATAGCACTTTGGGCTTATAGAACCGCCCACAAGTCCGCGACTGGCCACACTCCATTCGCATTGGCATATGGTACATAAGATGTCATACCAGTAGAACTTGAAGTTCCATCACATCGGGCAACTTATTATGACCCTAAGTCAAAACAAGATCTTTTGCTGGAATCATTGGACTTCATTGATGAAAAGCGCGAAGAAGCTAATTTAAGAGCGGCCACGTACAGGCACCAAGTCACTCGATATTATAATGAAAAAATCCGACCAAGAATTTTTGTTGTGGGTGATCTCGTTTTGAAATGAGTTTTCCCGGTTCCGTCACATATGAGCCCCGCATGGGAAGGTCCATACGTCATTGAACGGAAGCTTGGAGGAGGAACTTTCAAGTTAGCGACTGTAGATGGTGTGACTCTCCCTCGAGCATGGAATAGCAAGCATTTGCGGCATTATTACACTTAGTTCATTTCTTTCATATTTTATTTACATTTATTTCCAGCAAGTTTTCATTCCTAGTTTACGACATGTCATAAGACAATTTACCTTGTTTGCATTAATAAAGGCATGAAGCCATTTTCTCTATGAATTTTCGATGTTTCTGTATATGATAACGCTGTGACAAATAACTAAGAAATACATTATTTTGCCTGGCGCACGAACGCGAACGAGCACTCAAAATCTTCGAGTCCCCGGAGTGCGGACTAGAGTACTCTGAGTCCCCGGAGTGCGGATCAGAGCATAAACAACTCAAAATCTCCAAGTCCCCAGAGTGTGGACTGGAGTACTCTGAGTCTCCGGAGTGCGGACTAGATTATAAACGACTTAAAATCTCTAAGTCCCTGGAGTACGGAGTATAAACAACTCAAAATCTCCAAGTCCCTGGAGTGTGGACTTGAGTACTTTGAGTCCCCGGAGTGCGGACCAGAGTATAAACGACTTAAAATTTCCATGTCTCCGGAGTGCGGATTGGAGTACTCTGAGCCCCTAGAGTGGGGACCAGAGTATAAACGACTTAAAATCTTCAAGTCCCCGGAATGCGAACTGGAGTACTCTAAGTCCCCGGAGTGCGGATCAGGCATAAACAACTCAAAATCTCCAAGTCCCTAGAGTGTGAACTGGAGTACTCTGAGTCCCCGGAGTGCGGACCAGATTATGAACGACTTAAAATCTCCAAGTCCCCGGAGTGCGGGCTGGAGTACTCTGAGTCCCCATAGTGTGGACCAGAGTATAAACAACTTAAAATCTCTAAGTCCCCGGAGTGCGGACGGGAGTACTCTGAGTCCCCGGAGTGCGGACCAGAGTATAAACGACTTAAAATCTCCAAGTCCCCGGAGTGCGGATTGGAGTACTCTGAGTCCCTAGAGTGCGGACCAGAGTATAAATGACTTAAAATCTCCAAGTCCCCGGAGTGCGGACTGGAGTACTCTGAGTCCCCAAAGTGCGGACTAGAGTATAAACGACTTAAAATCTCCAAGTTACCAGAGTGTAGATTGGAGTACTCTGAGTCCTCAGAGTGCGGACCAGAGTATAAATGAGTTAAAATCTCCATGTCCCCAGAGTGCGGACTGGAGTACTCTGAGTCACCGGAGTGCGGACTCGAGTATAAGCTATTCAAATCTCCAAGTCCCCAGAGTGCGGACTGGAGTACTCTGAGTCCTCGGAGTACGGATCATAGTATAAATAACTCAAAATATCCAAGTCCCTGGAGTATGGACTAGAGTACACTAAGTCCCCAGAGTGCAGACTCGAGTATAAACGACTCAAATCTCCAAGTCCCCAGAGTGCGGACTGGAGTATTTTAAGTCCCCAAAGTGCGGATTCGAGTATAAGCGATTCAAATCTCCAAGTTCCCTGAGTGCGAACTAGGACAGAAATGACTTGAATTTATCAAGTTCCCAACATACGGACTAAAAATATTCTAAGTATTTGAAGCATGGAATGAAAAATGAACAGTTCCAAAGAATTTCTGAGCTATATGAAGATAAATCGAGAAGTTTATGTTATTCACAACAGCTTGGATTTCAATCATGATCGCGCAAAAAAATGAACGAGAAGAGTCTTTTGAAAGACAAAAGAACTAAACTTTATTCAAAATTAAGTTTCTACTATAACTCCTTCAAAATTCGAAGTCAATAGTCTATTTACAAGGACTTCGAAAATAGATAAAAATAATTACATAATCTAAACTAACTCTCGTTGAACGAGAGTAATAATAACTTCTTGGATTTCTTCGACTTTTTCACCACCTTTGTCTTCTCAGACGACTCCTCTCCCGTGCGTTTACCTTTGGTGATTTTCTTGGATGGGGAGGTGACAACTGAAGAAGTATGGGGAACTTCCATAGGCTTGGACCCGCCAGGAAGGATGACCTTCAATGGCTTATTCAGAGGATCATCCAGGTACACAGCTTGAGGTTTGATTTTGAACTCGACTATCTCTTTCTTCTCCTTTTCAAGCTGCTCCTTCATGCTTAGTTTAGATGTGTGTTTGGAAGCGCCCGTAATTTCAATTTCATAACTCCCATCGATGGGAGATGAAGTCTCGGATTTATCTTCGCCGAGCGCTCCGATCACCTGAGCATCTAGACCAGGAGCCTCTCTTGTGTGTGTGGCCTCACTTATCTTTTCCTTCACCTCCTTGGCAACATCGCTTCTCGGAGTGGGCTCGGGATCAGAACGGCCTGCACAAAATCATGAAAAATAAGCACTAGAATACGATAGCTTCTGGTGAAAATGACGACTCTTGGAATGTTAAGGTGAAAGAGTTATCTACCAGGTTCCGGGTGGCTCTCAGCCGTCAGAGGGGTCTCACCCTCTGGAATATGAGACAAAATGTGAACGCCAAGGCCGGGGTCTTCGGATCATAACCGATGTGCTACTCAAAGGGATTGAGTATCGGCCGACCGACCGACTGAGTAGGCGCATGAGCTAGAGACTCGATCCCGGATGGATCGGTAATAACCTCTTTCCCTTTCGTTGAGGGGGAGCCTTTGCAGTAAAGAGCTTTTGCCACTGACGGGTCCGAAGGCTCGTTTCCCTTAAGAAATTCTTTTATCAAAGCTCCTTTATCAACCTCCTCGATACCATGTTCGGCCTTCTTGATTTCTATTAAGGTCTCCCATGCCTTGGCTAAAGATTAGACATAGCCCTCGCCTAGAAAAGTCAAGTCTCGGTGCATAAGAACGCGGGCATTGAATTCTGCAATTAGCGGGTTGAACATGCTTTTGACCTCTTCCCTACCTTCTTCTTTAGCCGCCTTAATACGGGAGTCGATCTCCGCAGACGCTATCGTTTTGCCCTCTTCATGGGCTTCACTCTTTAGCACCTCAACTTTAGAAAGCTCATCGTCAAGTTTCGCCTTTTAGGAGTCGCATAGCAACGATCTTGTCGCAATACCATTGCGATTCTTCTTGGGCAGCAGTCTTCTCGTCTTTCTCTTTGCGGAGTCGCTCCTCAAGTTCTTTGACTCGGAGGATGAATGCATCCCTCTCTTTTTGCACCGAGTCTTTCACCAAAGCTAAGGCCCCACAGCGTTGGACCGCCTCGTCGATTTCTTTTTTGTGGGTTGATTCCAAATGAGTTACGGCTTCGGCGGTATCTTTGGCGTTCTGCTTGGCGGCTTCAAGCTGAGATTTGTAAGACGCAAGCTCTTCGTCTTGAGCTTTGATAATGTCTTTGTCATGGATAGCCTCAAGCTTCAGGCGATCAATCTCATGCTGGTGCTCTATGGAGACTTCTGACACTTTCTCACCAAGATGAACGAACGCGTCATGTTGAACGTAGACTTCGTTGGTACAGGCGATAGCGCTCTGCTTGACATGTCCCGGAATAGGATGAATCGCTGGGAGAAATTTCAGGCCATCAAAGTAGATTTTTGGGAATTTAGCCTTGAGCTCGTTCAGTCTCTCTGGTATTTTGGGATTTGTTGCCGGAACAGGAGGTGATGGCTTTGAAAGTTCAGTTCTCTTGTAAGAATCCCGAAACTATCGTGTGGTAGAAGAATCGGAGTGTTGATTGTGAGTGACATCTGATTACGACCCCTTATGGCTGTGCTTATCTTTGCCTTGCCCCGAGTGAGAAGAAGGATAATGATGGTATTTGGGCTGATAATAAGATTTCTTTCGAGATTATGAATCTCGGGAATGATAATCCCTATCGCTGTCGTCATCCCTACCTCGCCTTTCGGTACCTGAGTCCCGTGCTGATTGATGGAAAATCATAAACCGCGAACGCGGTCAAGTCCATGTGTGCGCCCCATTTCAACTGCACAGAGTTTAAGTAACGACGAGTTAGTAAAAAGTAAGGTAATGACGAAAAGTTAAAGTGCAAAGTGAAGTGCGTGTGTTTGTGTGTATCCTAGTGTTTCCCCCCGACGGGTCAGTTTCTTTACTAATAGGAGTTTGTTCTCCCTCGCTTTGGGTTTGAGCGTTGGAATCACCTCTCGAGGGCGAGTGGAGCTTAAGGGCCTCGGGATCGTTGAAACCATAGTTGAGTAGATCGTCTGGTATGGTAATGTTCGACAGACCTTTTAGAGAACTTTCCAAGTGTCGCGGGGAAGCTTCTTTCTCCGTTGGAATAAGGGTAACTTTAGAAGTTCCACCCACTTTCTCCTTCCTCAGCTTATATGTTAGTTTCTTCTTCCTCTTTGAAGGAGAAGACGGCGTTTCAATGTCGTTGACTTCAACTATTGGATCCCGAGGTGGACTAATAGTTTTGCCTTGTACCCCGGGCATTTCGGTTTCCTTAATCTCCCTCTCTTCTAGTGTGTCAGGGGCGTTACGTGTGGAAGACTCGGCTTGCTTTTTCCCTTTGCCAGCAATTGGCCTGGGTATGGTAACGCCCTGAGGGAGGCTTATCCGGCGACCTTCCGCCAACAGCCCAAACCTTGAAAGCGACTCATTTGAAATAAGAGTTTGATGTCCCATTCTTCGGCGGGAATGGCTCGAATAGCATCGACGGCTTCAGAATATCCGGGTCCCTCAGGACGTGGGTTAATGCCTAAAAAGATGGAAAAGATTTAGAAAAGGTACAGCATCGACCAAGCATAAGTATCGGTCCAGAGAGAAGACTTACTTCCTTCCATCCATCTCCTCGCGAAACCACAGAGGAAACACACATAAAACCATTCCTGTTTATGCAGGGCAAACTTGCTCCATTCCCCATTTAAGATTTGGCATTTGTTGTGCGACTCGAGAAACATGAAAGAGGGGCTATCCCTCCGCTTCTTGATGCAGTATATATATCTGATATCGCCCGGGGTTGGAAGCCTGGAAAGGACACTCATGAAGAGGATGCAGGTGCCGTAGATGAATGTGTGGCTGTTTGGGTGCAGTTGCGATGGGGTAATTATCAAATGGGATAATTACTTGATGGAAGTAATAAAGGTTAATTACTTCGTGTAATTAATTAAGGATTATTTACTTAGTGTAATTAATTAAGGATTGATTAATTAGAGAAATTAATCAAAGGTTAGTTATTTAATTTGAATAATTAAAGGATAACTAATCAATATTGATTATAAGATAATTAATTTGAGTAATTAATTAAGGATCAATGTAAGTAATATGGATGGGTAAGAGTTAATTACTTATTGTGATTAAAGGATAATTAGTCAAGGGTGATTAATTTTGATGGATAATTAAAGAAGATTAATTAATGGGTTGTAATCAATCAATGTTAAGTGAAGGTAATCTAAGTGATTAGGGATTGGTAATTAATTTAATTAGAGATAAATTAAATTAATTTTGAAAGTGATCAACCTTGCTTATGAATGATTGAATGATGATTTAATGCCTTGAATGGATTGATATCTCTGTTATGAAATGTTTTGTGATATGATATGTTTGGGCTGTACATAGATAATGTGATTATCTATCGATGATGAATTTCTGTGTTAAAGTGATATTCTGTATTTAAAATTAGATTGTATTCACTTGATTAACTTGGGTTAAGATGGCATTGGATTCGAAGAGACCGAAGTCGGGTATTAGTTCAAACCCGAAACCACTTCGATTCTTATAGATTGATATGTGAAATCAATAGGCTGGAATGGAATGATTTAAGTGAATTGGACCATTTAATCTAAGTTTTGGTACTTAGAAACTGATGTGTGAAATAAGTGATGTCTATTACAAATTGTGAATTTGTAAATTGATTCAAGTTGCCCCGGGTTTTATGTAAATTTTATGCTGTTGTATTCCATGTTAGATGGGTTTACTCACTTTAGCTTCCAGCTTGACCCGGGTGTTACTTTGATATAATGCTCGGGTCAGACCGAGTATCATAGATTTTTTGGTAAGGCCGTTCTGGAGCTCAAGAGGCAAGCTGGATGGCAGGAACGTATGGAGAGTATTTCGCTGTATATATATTGTAGATTGCCTGGGACATGTGATATTAACTATCCAATGTTTGTAAATGTTGAAAACTCTGATGTATTAAAATGTAAATTTACTGATACAGTTTTCCTTTGTATAACTATTATTATTTGATATTATATTTTGTCCGCTGCGAATGTGAGAATCTGTGTTTTGGTGTTTCTGTTTCTTCTTCTTCTTCTTCTATCTCTTTTCTTTCTTTCTTTAACTAGTTGGAATTTTTGGGATAGAAAATTCTGGGTCGTTACAGGTTCTGCCCTATTGTATCTAAGTATGTACTCTCTGGGGTTTCGATCAGGTTAGTGTATGAAGAAAATCTTGGCTCCTACCTTTATCGTTTCGGCTCCCCAAAGTCGTCATCGGTTTTCCTTTTCTCTTTGTCATTTCCAATTCTAGCTCCAAACGATCCTCTATCCACCACAACATTTATTTCAGCATTCACATTTTCATACTCGACTTCAACATCTTCCTGACATGTATATCTCTCAACTTCATAGTATAATTCTGCAAGATCCATCGGTGGATCCCTTTTCATTGCAGCTTTGAAATCACTCTCAGATACTGCTGCCATTAGGATAAATGATGGATCCGCCTTGTCGACTGCAGCTGCCGCCGTGTTGAATCTTGTTAAATAACTTCTAAAGGACTATCCAAGCCTTTGTTTTACGTTTAAGAATGTAAGTACATTTCTCGGTTGTGAGACATGAACTTTGAATTGTCTTAAGAACTTACTTACCAAGTCAGTCCATGTACTTATGGACCCATTTTCCAATAGTATGAACCACACTGCAGCCAAATCCGTTAAGTATAATGGGATGCACTGCCCTATTACCTACTCAGAAGCACCTAACATCTCCAAATGTTAGATGCATCTCATCATATGAATCGCTAAATCTGTCTTCCCTTCGTACATTTCCAGCATCAGAGGCTTTAAATCTAGAGGATTTCACACATTCCAAATATTACCAGTGAATGGGTTCATGTTCACATCTTGTAGATCCTGATCCGCGATTCCTCCTATAATGAACCTTTGTACCAATTCAACAATTCAGTTCTCGCCGTCCAATGAAGGTCTCCATCCTAAAGCAATACTTTGCCCCTGTTTCGGTGGGGGTATCCCAAGATGCACTCTTTCGGCCGTACGCTTGTGTTCTGATTCATAATTCTAGCTTCATTTAGACTTGCAGTCCTTCGAGGAAGTTTTGGTACATATTCTTCTGTCAGCTGCATCCTAGTTTTTGGATTAGCTCCCGCACCACCAGTTCTTGGTGTTTCAACGGTCACTCCGGCATTGGAATGATTCCCATGTTGATTTTAGCATTGCCCCAAAGTATCGGTTCCTCTATGTGTAGGGGCAGGATTGCATCTTATTCCAATCCAACTCCGGAAGCTCCTGCATTATTCTCTAGAGTTTGATTCCTATTCCCTCCAGATCTAGCCATCCCTTGCTGCTCCATTTTCTGGAAGAAGCATCCATCATCGCTTGTTGTCTAGCTAAGATCCTGCATCTCTTTCACCATCCTTTCCGTCACTCTCTAATCATATAGTTGGGTTGATGAGAATTTAAGGACACCTCTGGGCTGCCTCCAGGCTCCGGTTGACTTGCTGTAGCTCTAGATGCAGTATAAGGCCTTTTCATCTTCCTTAGGTCTTAGATTCAAACTTCAATTCTTCAAATTTCATTCAAAATTCTTAGTGAAAACACCAAAATGTTAACCCAAAAAATGGATCAACACCTTAATCGAGCGTGAAAGCACCTCTGCAGATAATTAGTAACACAAATCTTAGATAAACAACAAATAAAAAGCAGAAGTAAGAAAAGAGGCAGAATTTTTATAATGCTTCGGATGATCTGGCCTACTCCACTTTAATCAATCTTGATTATGATTATTCTAGTTGAATCTCTCTAGATAACAACTAGTTAGCCCTTAGATCTATGTTACAACAAGTTAGCATCAGCCACAAGTATAAGGGTTGACTAGAGAATCACAGTAACCCCCTTGATGACTGTTGTGAGGGAGAAGAAAGTTGAAGAAATTAAGTAATTTCAGTAGTGTAATCGTGGCTCTCTCCTCCGAAAAATCCATCTCTCGTTGCAGGTAGGATTGTATTTAGGGTAGGAAAGCTGTTGGGCCAAAGCCGACTTGCCAAAAGCCTCTACTCAGTGCTAGGAAGAAGTCCAAAAAATTTCAAGGTGACCCGAGATAACATGATGGATCGGTAGCGATCCATGGGTGGTGGATCGCTAGCGATCCATGCCCTTAGACTAATTTTGAGTCTACCCTTTTGGGTTGCCTTTCTTTCATCTATTTGAATGCCTTGTCCAAATATCAAGTCATTTCGTGTTTATTTGATCGTCCATCTTCATGGGTCATCTAGTCTAGAAGAATCATCTATAACTCGCTCAAAACTGAAAGAAATTAGACGAAACTTTACCGGTACACCCTAGATGGTGTCTGGGACCTACCATAAAAACTTTAGGTGGTAGGGCCCAATCTACATGGATTATTAGCCATCCATCTAGTTAGGTAGCAATCCATCAAACAACCTCCAAATGTTCCCTTTTTTCATTGAGTCTTCTTTTATGCATTCTAAGTGTTCTCCCAAAATTCAAGTCAATCCAACTCCGTATGAGTTCTCTAGGTCAATTTTAATTCAGCTGCTTTTGGTCAGACGAGTCTTTGCTTCTCGAGCAAGATTGTTTGATATGCTAGGAAACATGGCAAGCATGCTTATAAATGGTAACGAATCATGATGCAAGAGGTTTGGGTCACTCATGATTCTTCCCCATGGACCATGGGTGATGGATTGCTAGCGATCTATCTACTCAGTATTTTATTGGTTTATTTTCCGTAAGTCCTATTGACCTTTTTGCTTGGTTGTTTTGGTTGAGTCTCTAGTTATTATAGCATAGTTAAAATGTTCTAACTCCTATTGAATTATGATTGGTTATAAACCCGGTTAACAGTACTCTAATTGTAATGATCAGACACTAACAATACATTCAAGTCAAATAACAATCTTCCTTCAGGCCGATTAGTTATTCACTTGTAGAACCTAATAATTATCGCATTCATCACACATGTGTTAGTTATTTGACCAAACATTAGTCTTCCTTTGGACTGGCTAACATTTGCATGAATAAATACACACAAATATCAAACAATTTCAAGAACAACAAAATAAGAGAGGTCACTTTGGTGACATGATATTTCAATTAGATCACTTGGAATGTTTGATATTTATAATTAATTTGCAAAGGGACACCAAAAATATATTTGAATTTTTATTTCTTAACATATGTATAATATATTTTTAGTGTTATAAAACACTCCCAAATAAAAACTTCAGGTTTATACGACACTTGAAAATCTCAAAATTATAACGTGGCATAAAAAGTTTTTATCATAGCTATTATAATTTTTGCTTTAAGTATGTGGTTACATTCATGAAATTTCCTAAAAAAAATAAATACAATGCATCATAAATAAATAATATAACAAATAGCACGGATGAACGCAAAAATTAAACGGCACATTAAGTTATATATAAATGACATAATAAATGTCTTACTAAATAAGAGGAAAAAATGTAGTTTCTGTAATGTGTATTTGAACCATAATATAGCTATATAGAACGCTACTATCATTTATCTTTAATATATTATTTGAATATTTAATTTGTCAGTAACTGAGCATTTTAACAAAATATGAAAACTACTGCTTTTTTATGCTAACTAAGCAAGAAAATGAAACATGTTTTCAATGAGCATGGGTCAAACATATAAAACATCTGTAACTATCAAACATAAATGCATATGATAACAAACCATATGCTTTTTCTTATTTCAAATACAAACATGTCGCATCATTAAATTAATTGTAACCAATGCATTTAGTGCATTTATAATAACAAATTAATTCATTTATTACCATAACAACCATATTTAATGCATTTATGATAAAAATAAATGCAATTAACGGTTATGTGGTCCAAAATGTAAATTAGTGACATGTTAACATTCATTTCAATAATAAAATAAACATAAACACTTTAAATGAGCACATTTTATTTCTGATTAGTCAAATTTTCTGAAATAACCAAAATACCTTATATGTTCAAATTACTTAATCAAAAGTTAGTTAATGTAAAATAATCATAGAACCAGATATATATTACTTGCATAAATGGTTTTAATTATATATATATATATATATATATATATATATATATGCATACCATTTATAGACATAAAAGAAAATGACTGTACAAATCAAATCATAATGTGTTTCTTATATTAAAATTCACAACTTATTCACCAAATATAAAATAAAAACATATAGGTGCTTTAACCAACATAAGTTATTTTAGAAATTTACAGGAATTTAGATTATTTCTCGTAATTTAATGATTTCAAAATTCTAACTTATTTCGTAAATAACTTACAAATCATTTAGGTCTGTATTTCTACATCAAAATAGTTTCACCAATCAGCCTTTTGAATAGATATATACTGAAAAAAATGATGCTAAATCAAATTCGAAATTATCATAAAAAAATCCTTGAAACATAGATGAAGTAGATCTGATACTTAAATGGAATTTAATGACTTCTAAATGAATTTTAATTTAGAATTATTCATAATTAAAAAAAATTCCAATAAAACCAACGATGGATGGCTCTGATACCACTTATTAGAATTTCAATGTACTTTAGGATTGATTGATCATGAAACCCTAGATCTGAATAGATGATCCAATTGATGCCGTTGATAAGAAATCATAGAAAAATAAATGAATTAGTGGAAGCCATACCTCTATTCATAGTTGCTGACTAGAAAAGTAATTTTTGTTTGATTTTCCATATTAACAAAAGCCTTGGATCTTATATTAAATCTGAGTCCATAGTTGCTGCTTTCATATTTCATAAACTGATTGAGATGGAGAGATAGATCTAAAAGATAAGAGTTGGATCCAATCTTCTAAATTGACATAAACCCTTGATTTAAATTATTTTCATAAAAGAGATTAGAAGAATAACTAGAATTTGTGTACCTTAGGGACCATAACCCTTTTTTTATAATGTTGGCATTTTGTAATTTGGCTCTTCAACAAATTAGAATTGCCTTGATATCTACACGTTAATACCATGACAATTAAACCTTTAAGCCTTTTAACTTTAATTCATAACTTGATCACGTTAATTAAGCTTTGCATCGAAATAGCACAACATGTTTAATTTTAAATATGTGGGCCATATGTTGTAATTTTCCAATAATCTCCCCTGGATCATATATGAAATGACCTTATAAAAATGTGTAACTTTATGTGCTACAAAATTTGCTATTAATAACATAATGTTTTTCTGAAATAATCTCGTCCATTAACTATACTGATAAAGAATGAAAGTGGCTTTTATTACCTTTAGTGTACCTAAACCAATTAATGGTCACATATACAAACATAACCAAATAACATAGATCAATCATGGATGCGTAGCATGAAAATTACATGAAATGTGATTTATACATGTCCTCTTCTAATCGGTCATACTTTTGTGAGATCGTAAAATTTAATATTTGAAAAACCTAAAGTGCAAACAAAACATCATTACTTTATTTCTGATCAGAAAAGGAACTTATAGTCTATAATCGAAGTATTGAGAAATGTCTCATATGATAGTATCAAATACAAAGTCCCACAGAGTCAAAAAATTCTTGTATAAAAGTTACACCAACTGAGCAACATGTTAATGAAAGACCTTGGATGATATTCCTTTTGTAAGCCGATCCGCCATAATGGAGTTTGTCACAACATGCTCTATAAATTACAATTTATTTTGCATTCTCCCTTTATTGTTAAATAATATATTATTTATTATCACAATATTACTTTAATGTTCTTTCAATTACTTATTTAATATTCCTTAACTTTATAATAAAATTTTGCAATTATTTTCCATCGTTGGATGTCCCATAACAGAAAATAGATGTTAGTTCCAAAATAGAAGAGGCTAAAGTGTCTGTATGACAACTTTCTTTATATAGCTCCACCAAAAAAATGATAATATTGCCTGAAGTGGATTTTTATACTCTTGGCATCCAAAATATTCGAATCCTAATGCTGTATAATCTGAAACCAATCCAATCTTTTACCTATGAGCATATTTCCTTTTGTTCCTCAAAGATATCTTGTAACCATTTTGGTTACTAACCATTGATCCACTTTCAATGTCAGTAAAATACATACAAATTAATACATGCAATATCTATCTGTAAATGTCTTAGAATGTATTAGACTGCACACCGAAAATGTACTAGGAATCTTTTGCATATCTATAGTTTTAAGAACGTTCTTATATCACTATATAAGACAATATTTGTCTCATTTGAAAAACAGAGAATCGATTAATTTGTAGTTTACATACTTAACTTTTCTATGCACTTATTTGTCCAAATATTTTGTGATAATCCAAATATCACCCTATGAATAAAAAAAAGTGTATTTGAATCCCTAATACAAAAGAGTAATCCATATGTGGGTTTCTTTAATTGTTTCATCAAAGTCTCTCCTAAGATACATGACTGTAATATCCTTGTAACGACCCGAAATTTCTAGCAATTTAAATTTGAATAATTAATTGATTTTTAAAATATTTAAAGGTTAATTTTAACTTGAATTCAAGATATCAATATTTACTTGATAATTAAATCATTGATTATATAGTTTAAATATTGAATTCAATAATTGAAAATTTGGGTAAATGGTTGAATCTGAAATTTCTTAGCCTGTTTAAATAATTTGAAGGCTTATAAAATTTATAATGATAATACTGAAGATAATAGAATAGTTGAAATTTAATTTAAAGGTAATTTGTCCAATTTTAATAATAAATCGTTTAAATCGATATTTAAAAATAGCCTTCCGAGGCACAGTCTCGGAATTCGACGAAACCAGTCCCATTAGATCCGTAATAGTTAGTTATTATTGGATTTCAATTTTCGTAGCAATCAGAGTTGTCGTTTGACCCTGGCAGCTCGAAACGCTTAGATATATTTTAATCGATTTAATTTAATATCGATCGTTTATTTCCGTAGCTCGCACTTACAATCAAATTAGCCCCCGAAAAACGTTCCGTTGTGTTCGGAACGCGGGTAAAACCCTATAGTCGCCTAGCGGCATTCCCTTAGAAGAGTTCATAATTTTTAATGGCAATTATCGAGACGTTTTAGAAGTTTTATAATATAATAAACTTAAAGTCAAATGCTCGTAGATACTTTTATTACCGCTTATGCAAGAAGCTTCCTCCATCTTATAACGTACCCATTCCTTCTATATCCACCATCAGGAATCGAAATTCATAAAAAAAAGCAAATTAATGGACTCATTAATAATAAAATCGATGTTCCCTTTTTGCTTTTAATCGAGATTCTTGCTCCTCCTTTATTCTCTTCTACCCTACGCGATTTCAATGGCGTATGAGATGGTTAGCGATGCCTTCTTCTTCTCGCTTTCGATTTCGACTTCATGGTAGAACGACGCTCGAAGTCGAGGCGGCAAACTCAGGGTCGAGAATGGAAGGCGACGTGGCCTGAGTGCGCGCTGTAATGGGGGGGATTTGGGGTTGTCGCGGTCGCGTGGGGACGTGGGAAATTGCCGATGGATGCGAGTGCAATAAGGGCGGTGCTAGGGTTGTGTCGATAGGGGGATCGTGTTAAGCAGAAGGTATAACTTTTCTTTTTGTTATTAAGTTTAATTCACCTGCACGTATATTATAAACAGTGAAGGATGTGTGTGTGTGTGTGTGTATATATATATATATATACACACGAAACAAATGTATGCAGTTTTAAAATGTTTAAAGCATTCACAAAAGTTAGGGTTTTGAAATTTATAATTTCTTAAGTGTATATGAGTCTCAAAAGGGAAACATTTTTAGTTTAAATTTAAATCTTTTTTTTATGACGGTAATTGATTGATTTATTTCAAATATTAAAAATCATATAATTTTTATACCAGGTCGAATTCGAGGAAACCAAGGCAAGTTTGAGGTGGATTGCAAATAAAAGCATAGGTGAGTAAATCTCACTCTATTAGATTCTATTTGAGTTGGTTAAATTAAAATATTTGATTGGATGATTTAATTTGTTTGATATGCACTGTGAATTGATGATTGGGTGATTTTGGTATTGGATGGTTCTCGAGTTAATAGTTGCTTAACTTGATGTATTAGGAATTTTAAATTGTTTTAAATTTAAAATAATAAATAAGAAAATATTTCCGTATAAAGTTACTAACGACTTAATGATTTGAGATACACTAAATTAGTAGAATAATTGAAATGGATAATTAATTAATTTAATTAATTAATGATTTGGGTTATTTAATTCAGTAATCAAAGGTTTGAATAACTAATAAATTAAGTTGTAAGCTAATTAACTAAGTATAAATAATGTAGAATAATCATTTGACGGTGTGCTGAATAATTACTTAATGTAATTAATAAAATATAGTTACTTTGTGAAATTTATAAAGAGATAAATTAAGATAATTAATTAAGGAATAACTGATTTATTAATAAAGTAAATAAAAGAATAGTTAATTACATATTGAGATTAATCGAAAATGATAAATATTGGGGTTGAATTAAAGTAATTAATTTAGATTAGAATAATTCAAAACATAATTAGAAAATCATTAATTTATAAAATTAAAGATGTAATTAAAGATTGATTTATTAAGATGAACTAATCATAAGTGACTCATGAGAAATAAATTAATATAGGTGGTTAAGAATTAGTGTGACGCCCCACCTCTATACCCATGCTAGCCAAGGACACTACGGTGTAACGCCGTCAACTAGCACGGAGAATAAGGCTGTTGAGGAGCGACCATCCGTGTAATTTCTTAGTGCGAGCATCGATATGTCAGATAGTATAACATGCAATTCTTTTCAAGTGGAAATCCGACATGCCGACACAAACTCAAAAGCTACTACACAGTGTCTATAATATCTTCGGAAACAAATATAGAAGTAAGCATAACACAAATCAGTCACAGACAATTCATATCACAAAGGCGGAAATAGATATGAATATAACACATGAAAGTGTACATCAGAGTAGTAGTCAAACAAGACCCACAATATCAAAAAGAATAGATACAAGTGCTAGACAAAAGAATAAATATGCATCATAGAGTCTGTATCTCAAATGTATACAACAAAAACTACTAAACTAAAGTAGTTAGCCAAAAGTCAGAAGATGGTTCCAGATAAGAAGCCATGAGGAAGCACCTATAATATCTCAGTCTGACCCGGGTATTATTTAAGTAGAAAATAATAAACGGATCAGTCTAGCTATAAATATTAGATGAAATGATATACAATAAGAGATATGACTAAACATATAATAATCACAATGCCAAGCTGTGATAAATAAATATTTGAAAAGTCAATAAGAGATTAATCAATATCGCAAAGATCTTCTCAAAGATAAAAAGAAATGTCATACTCCTAATTTCATTCACCAAGCCACAATAAATGACATATATATAAATGCCAATCGTAAAAGTTAGTGAAACATAAATTCAGAATTCAACACACGAAATCCAGAAATCACAAGAAAAGGATGGCCAAGATATTGATGTAGTGCAAACGGTACACCCAATGTATCAAAAGAATATCATTGATGTAGTGCAAACGGTACATCCAATGAATCAAAAGCAAAGACATTGATGTAGCGCAAACGGTACATACAATGTATCAAAAGCAAAGACATTGATGTAGTGCAAACGGTACATCCAATGTATCAAAAGCAAAGACATTGATGTAGTGCAAACGGTACATCCAATGTATCAAAAGTATATCATTGATGTAGTGCAAATGGTACATCCAATGAATCAAAAGCAAAGACATTGATGTAGTGCAAACGGTACATCCAATGTATCAAAAGCAAAGACATTGATGTAGTGCAAACGGTACATCCAATGTATCAAAAGCAAAGACATTGATGTAGTGCAAACGGTACATCCAATGTATCAAAAGCAAAGACATTGATGTAGTGCAAACGGTACATCCAATGTATCAAAAGAAAAGACATTGATGTAGTGCAAACGGTACATCCAATGTATCAAAAGCAAAGACATTGATGTAGTGCAAACGGTACATTCAATGAATCAAAAGCAAAGACATTGCACATGCTAGTCTAAAACACAAAAATGATCGTCATGATCATCAAGAAGTGTCAATTACAGTAAGCTAGTAAATGTATGAGCTTAGCTTCATGTCCCATAACCACTAGCTTAACTTAAATATTTACGAACAAATTGTAGATCTCCACTAGAAAATTGTCACAAGAGATTCAATCGAACAAGTCCAAGAATTAACCAGCGAAGTAAACGCAAGCGTTTCATACCACTTTTTTTACTAAAACGTTTAATTAGATTTCTCATACGAGTGAGGTAAAGGTTTTTATATACTAATAGATTGGAAAACGGTTTTATAAACGAATTTGGTATTAAAATAGAATTGAAATCGTTTGAGGAAAGAGTTTTGATATTTACTACTAGTATTGAAACATTTATATTTTTAAAGTGACAAAACACGAAAATGATTGTAGAACAATCAACCACCAAAATTCACATTCAAAGACGTGAATAAAAATCCAAAGAAATTGATCTGAATCCATCAAAATGGGTATTCCCAAAAATTCCAAGAATAGAAGTCATTAAAGTCGTAGCAACAACAAGTGGGAAATAACACGAATCGATGGAATTTGGAAACCAAGCAAAAATATGCACAAATATGCACAATTAGGCAAATAGGTGCAGGTCAGTCGACTGACTAAAAGGTCCAGTCGACTGGACCAGAAGCATGAAAAAATAATTTCCTGCAGTCAGTCGACTGACCTAAAAATTCAGTCGACTGAATGCAGGGGAAACAGAGGACCCGAGCCTCTAGTAGTTGCCTTTGGAATGCCTATGTGCTACAGCCAGTCGACTGACTCAAAGGTCCAGTCGACTGACTGGCCTCAAGGCTGCTTTCCAGCCTATAAAATAAAGATGCAAATCTTCTTCAAAATGAAATCGAGCGAGCAACGGACACTAGGGATTTATGTCAATCGACTACCCGGCCCTATAAGCTTCTCGATGCATCCCCAAAAACATGTTAAGATATCCATAAAAGGATTTTCATGGATTTTGATTTCAAAACACTAAAAATTGGAATATACACCAAATCAACTCAAACCAAAATCAAATGCACATGAATATGGGTTAGGAATTTATTCCTAACAATCGAAGATAATTATAGACATAGATGTGAGATAAAAAATCTCACCTTTGAACCCAAATTAATGAAGGAGAAGCTTTTAAAACAAGCTAAGATCAATTCCTCTTCAATAACAACTCAAGAAGCTTCAATCTAAGCTTACAAGTAAAATATTTCCTAAATTAGGTTTAGGAAATTTCTGAAATTGAATGGAGAAAGAGTTGGAGAAGATGAAGGAGGTGCTTACCAATGGGTTCACTTGAGTTTGGAGCTAGAAGTTGGATTTGCAAAGAAAGCTAGGGCTTAGGAATTTCCTTTTCCCATCTCTTCCACCATTTTTACTTTAACTTGAAGTGTTTTAATTAAAGAGGAGAAGTTATGAAGAGAAGGGGTTGGCTGAGCTAATAAGGGTGCAGTCCAAACCAAAGTCATAAGTGGGAAAAAGTAGCAAAAATCAACTTTCTCCATACATATCGAAGCTTATACTCAAAAAGGTCGCAAACGGCATTTTGAACTCAATGGGGGTGGTCTCAAGTCCCAATTCGACTGTTTGCAAAAAGTAGCTTTTCGGACCAAAATCCGACGAACGATAAAATATTTAAATAAAATATTTAAATATAAAATCGATAAATATGCGGGTTGTTACAGATTCCCCTCCTTAAAGAAATTGCGTTTTCGCAATACATAAGAAGAAAATAAAGAGTAACAACCATAAAAGCATATCAACACAGAAGAAAATTGAAATAAGAAGTTTACCACAAAGAGCACGAAAGAGTTAGCACGAATGGGATCGCTCGATGAATTCCCTAGATTCCCAAGAGTAATCCCTAAGATTTGAGAACCATTGAACTCTCACAAGAAGAATATCTTTATTCCGAAGGCGCTCAACCTCCGAAGCAATGATGCGAATGGAATGTTGCTGATAAATCAAATCTGGTGAAACTTCAATTTCCACGATATCACCGGGCACAAGAATAAAAATCGGAATCCCTAAGGCATTTCCGTAGATAAAAGACGTGGAGAACGTCAAGAATAGCAGAAAATTGAGCTGGTGCAACGACGTAGTATAATAACAGTACGCCCGAGGAACCAGAAACTCAAATAATTTGGAACATCAGCGTAGTACAAAAATGGTACGCCCAATGAACCAAAGCCCGAATAATTTCGGAACACCGACGTAGTACAAAAACGGTACGTCCAATGAACCGATAAACCGGAACAATGATGTAGTATAATAATGGTACATCCATTGATCCAGATAAGATGGAACATCGATGTAGTATAACAACAGTACATCCGATGAACCGAACACCATAAAAGAACATCAGACGCGAGTCCATAAAAGAAACGAGATGAAACTCAATAAAACGAAGTACATCAAAACGTCTGATGAACTTGATAAAAAGATAATTCCATTCAGACATCATCAAAGAATCAACACCTTGTTGCCTACGACAAAGCGCGTTGGCAACACGATTTCCAGAATATCAAGATCATAAGATGCCAGGAACTCGAGTCGACATGAAGTTCCCTACGAGAAAATAAATATTCCAAAGATTTATGATCGAGGTAGAGAACAAATTTCTCATCCAAATATGATGATGCCAAATTCCAAAAGTAAAAACAATAGCCGCGAGCACTAGATCATGAGTGGCATATCTAGTCTCAATAATCTATAATGATTTAGAAGCACAAGTGATAGCACGTTCTCCTTTGCAAGAGAATGACATCCAAACCAATACGACTAGTATCGGTACAAATAGCAAAGTCTTGGTTCCCCTTCAGGAATCACAAGAAAGAATAAGAGTATCGAAAGAAAGAGTTCTTTTAAATAATCTTCTTTCCCGAAAAGTTAAAACTTTCAAAATTACATTTATCTTTATGTAATAATCTTTTTAGAAAAATTTACATTTTTACAAGTCAATATATCGTGTCTGACTGTCTCATCAAAGCGTTTAAGTAATTCCTATCGATAACGTTGATCAAGCGCATCGACCAAAATTCTTAAAACACCAAATGGGCAATACAATCACAAAATCTTCTTCTATATGACAAAAATGTCTCTCAAAAACTTTTAAGAATATTCTTTGTTCATTTTAAGAACAAAAATCCAATTATACTTATAAATAAATCTTATGAAAAAGATTTGCAAAATTTTAAATTGCTATTTTCATCCAAAATCAATAAATACAAGAATGGAGTCATCGAGATATTCATAGAATATTCGATCTATAAAATGGATGAAATAAGTTGGACAAACTGAATGACAAAATAAGTCATTCATAAGAACCGTAACGAATGCGGAATGCGGTAAGTGAAACGCGAACTTCCGCAACTCGTAGCCAAATGAAAATCGATGACAATGTCGAACTAAAAAGACCTTAACACCACACAAAAGATTTCTTAGGTGATAATCCTAAGACAAACTCAAAAATACTGGAAAAGTTTCACAAATTATTTAGATAAGAGAAACAACACTTTCCTTATAAGTGGGCTTAAGGAATAAAATGATTCCACCAAAAATGTGAAATCGGAATCACAAAGAAAAATCAGAAAGCTGCTTAACAGATAGAAAATGTCGAAGATGAATAGTCCACTTGAAAAATAGGATATGGGCTTCACAATGATTAAGCCGATCCTTTCAAAAAAATCAATTCCGAAGCCTAAGTAAAAATATCGGCTCGAAAAGAAAAATATCATAAAATAATTTCGACATCAATGAAAAGCAAATTGAGTGTTGTGGATCTACCATCCGGATTCACAATCCTCAAAGAAGTCATCAAGCCCAAAATATTCAAAGAAAAAAGAATCGAGAAGTTCTTTTGATATAAAAATAATGAGATGAAACCCATATCAAAAAGAATTCGAATAAGAAGATCACGAAATAAAACAATGCCATCAAGGATTGAATGTAAAATACCTTGACCAAGAGAAGAGTTGCTAGGGGCTTGCTGCTCTCCTTCTCTCTTGCTTGGAAGCTTAGGACACGAAGATAAAAGATGACCCGAACCTTTGCAATAACGACAAAAGAGGGGTTTCGGGCACTCCCTTGCATAGTGGTCTGTGAAACCACAATTGTAGCATCGTCCACGACTAGAGGTAGGTGCTTTTGCTACCGGGGTTTCTTGCCTCCCTTTCTTGTTGGGAATGGGGCCTTTGAATTTAATAGGCCTCTTCATTTTGTTGTTGAAGTTTTGTTAGGCACGCACAACTTCAACATCACCTTCTCTATCGGCCTCTTCAAGATAAAGAGCGATATCAATAAGCTGATCAAATGAAACCTCAAGTTTCAGGAGTAATGGCTTCTTAAGATTCTTATTCAAGCCATAGACAAATCTCTGATTTTTCTTCAATGGGGTGTTGATGTATTCAACCCCGTATTTGGACAGAGATTCGAAAGATGCGACATAGTCTGTCACAGAAGATTCACCTTGAACAAGGTCTATGAAACGCCGGACTAAAGTTACTTTCTCAGCCTCCGGCACAAACTTTAATTCGAATCGTTCCTGGAATTGCTCCCAAGTAAGATCCGCTTCGATAATCTCCGAAGTCAAGAGCTCATACCAATCTAACGCTCTTTCTTGGAGCATGCTAGAAGCCACTTGGACTCGATGTAGATCAATAAGGTTCATGCGAGAAAAGATACGATCGCATGATTTGAGCCAAGCTTGAATTTCAATAACACTCTCGGATCCCTTGAATGGCCCTCCACCGAAATCGGTGTAGTCTCTGCATAAGCGTGCAAAACCGGATCTAGGATGAGTAGGCTCTGGATTGGATCCAGCTGCTTGAGCGTTCTTTACTAGATCAAGAAGCTGCTGGGCAGACATAAAAACTCCATCTTGGGGAGTAGCACTAGATTGACCGGCGCTGGGACGGCCAGGTCTAACCATTCCTCTTCTTTAAGGAAGAAAGAAAGAAGAGGAAAAAGTTATTCTCAAAATAAATTTCAATCAAACTTGATTGATAAAACAAGGAATCATAAAGAAAACAGGATGAATCGGTACGAAGACTCGAATTAAATCCTAAAGCACGACTCCTAAGAAAGACTTAGGACGATGATCCTTGTTATAATATTCCATATTGTTCCGAAGTTTGGCTCCGATACCAAGCTGTGGCGCCCCACCTCTATACCCATGCTAGCTAAGAACACTACGGTGTAATGCCGTTAACTAGCATGGAGAATAAGGCTGTTGAGGAGCGACCATCCGTGTAATTGCTTGGTGCGAGCATCGATATGTCAGATAGTATAACATGCAATTCTTTTCAAGTGGAAATCCGACATGCCGACACAAACTCAAAAGCTACTACACAGTGTCTATAATATATTTGGAAACAAATATAGAAGTAAGCATAACACAAATTAGTCACAGACAATTCATATCACAAAGGCGGAAATAGATATGAATATAACACATGAAAGTGTACATTAGAGTAGTAGTCAAACAAGACCCACAATATCAAAAAGAATAGATACAAGTGCTAGACAAAAGAATAAATATACATCATAGAGTCTGTATCTCAAATGTATACAACAAAAACTACTAAACTAAAGTAGTTAGCCAAAAGTCAGAAGATGGTTCCAGATAGGAAGCCATGAGGAAGCACTTGTGATATCTCAGTCTGACCCGAGTATTATTTAAGAAGAAAATAATAAACGGATCGGTCTAGCTATAAATATCAGATGAAATGATATAGAATAAGAGATATGACTAAATGTATAATAATCACAATGCCAAGCTGTGATAAATAAATATTTGAAAAGTCAATAAGCGATTAATCAATATCGCAAAGATCTTCTCAAAGATAAAAAGGAATGTCATACTCCTAATTTCATTCACCAAGCCACAATAAATGACATATATATAAATGCCAATCGTAAAAGTTGGTAAAACATAAATTCCAGAATTCAACACACGAAATCCAGAAATCGCAAGAAAAGGATGGCCAAGACATTGATGTAGTGCAAACGGTACACCCAATGTATCAAAAGCATATCATTGATGTAGTGCAAATGGTACATCCAATGAATCAAAAGCAAAGACATTGATGTAGTGCAAACGGTACATCCAATGTATCAAAAGCAAAGACATTGATGTAGTGTAAACGGTACATCCAATGTATCAAAGGAAAAGACATTGATGTAGTGCAAATGGTACATCCAATGTATCAAAAGCAAAGACATTGATGTAGTGCAAACGGTACATCCAATGTATCAAAAGCAAAGACATTGATGTTGTGCAAACGGTACATCCAATGTATCAAAAGCAAAGACATTGATGTAGTGCAAACGGTACATCCAATGTATCAAAAGCAAAGACATTGATGTAGTGCAAACGGTACATCCAATGAATCAAAAGCAAAGACATTGCACATGCTAGTCTAAAACATAAAAACGATCGTCATGATCATCAAGAAGTGTCAATTACAGTAAGCTAGTAAATATATGAGCTTAGCTTCATGTCCCATAACCACTAGCTTAACTTAAATATTTACGAACAAATTGTAGATCTCCACTAGAAAATTGTCACAAGAGATTCAATCGAACAAGTCCAAGAATTAACCGGCGAAGTAAACGCAAGCGTTTCATACCACTTGTTTTACTAAGCCATTTAATTAGATTTCTCATACGAGTGAGGTAAAGGTTTGTATATACTAATAGATTGGAAAACGGTTTTATAAACGAATTTGGTTTTAAAATAGAATTGAAATAGTTTGAGGAAAGAGTTTTGATATTTACTACTAGTATTGAAACCTTTATATTTTAAAAGTGACAAAACACGAAAATGATTGTAGAACAATCAACCACCAAAATTCACATTCAAAGACGTGAATAAAAATCCAAAGAAATCGATCCGAATCCATCAAAATGGGTATTCCCAAAAATTCCAAGAATAGAAGTCATTAAAGTCGTAGCAACAACAAGTGGGAAATAACACGAATCGATGGAATTTGGAAACCAAGCAAAAATATGCACAAATATGCACAATTAGGCAAATAGGTGCAGGTCAGTCGACTGGACCAGAAGCAAGAAAAAATAATTTTCTGCAGTCAGTCGACTGACCTAAAAATTCAGTCGACTGAATGCAGGGGAAACAGAGGACCCGAGCCTCTAGTAGTTGCCTTTGGAATGCCTATGTGCTACAGCCAGTCGACTGACTCAAAGGTCCAGTCGACTGACTGGCCTCAAGCCTGCTTTCCAGCCTATAAAATGAAGATGCAAATCTTCTTCAAAATGAAATCGAGCGAGCAACGGACACTAGGGATTTATGTCAATCGACTACCCGGCCCTATAAGCTTCTCGATGCATCACCAAAAACATGTTAAGATATCCATAAAAGGATTTTCATGGATTTTGATTTCAAAACACTAAAAATTGGAATATACACCAAATCAATTCAAACCAAAATCAAATGCACATGAATATGAGTTAGGAATTTATTCCTAACAATCGAAGATAATCATAGACATAGATGTGAGATAAAAATCTCACCTTTGAACCCAAATTAATGAAGGAGAAGCTTTTAAAACAAGCTAAGATCAATTCCTCTTCAATAACAACTCAAGAAGCTTCAATCTAAGCTTACAAGTAAAATATTTCCTAAATTAGGTTTAGGAAATTTCTGAAATTGAATGGAGAAAAAGTTGGGGAAGATGAAGGAGGTGCTTACCAATGGGTTCACTTGAGTTTGGAGCTAGAAGTTGGATTTGCAAAGAAAGCTAGGGCTTAGGAATTTCCTTTTCCTATCTCTTCCACCATTTTTACTTTAACTTGAAGTGTTTTAATTAAAGAGGAGAAGTTATGAAGAGAAGGGGTTGGGCTGAGCTAATAAGGGTGCAGTCCAAACCAAAGTCATAAGCGGGAAAAAGTAGCAAAAATCAACTTTCTCCAAACATATCGAAGCTTATACTAAAAAAGGTCGCAAACGGCATTTTGAACTCAATGGGGGTGGTCTCAAGTCCCAATTCGACTGTTTGCAAAAAGTAGCTTTTCGGACCAAAATCCGACGAACGATAAAATATTTAAATAAAATATTTAAATATAAAATCGATAAATATGCGGGTTGTTACAATTAGTGTAGTTGATTATAGATAATTAATTTGTGAAGTAAATAAAAAAAAATTTAGTCATTGATTTGGTCAAATAATTAATGTCGTGAAATTAATTAAAGACAATTACTGGAATGGAATTGGAAGATAATTAATACAAGGTTGTTGACTCAGACAAATGGATATGGAGGAGTTGATTAATTTATTAATTGATTTGGAATTAATTAATGAAAGAATCTAAGCGATTGAGGATTGAAACTCAATCTGATTCAAGTGAATTGATTTGTATATGATTAAGCCTTGCTTATGGATGATGAGTAGTATTGGATGTTTTGAATGAGTTGATATGTCTGGTATGAAATGTTGAGTATTTCATTGGGATGACTTGGGTTAAAATTTCATGAGGCTTGAAGAGGCTGGGATCGGGTATTGGGAAGATACCCGAAACCACTTCGAATTTTTATAAGTTGATTTTTGAAATCAATAAACTGGAATGAAATGATTTAAGCAAATTTGATTATTTTAACTAAGTTTAGTACTTAGAAAAGTGCTTGGGAAATAAGTGATGTCTATAGCAACTTGTGTAGTTGTAAATTGATACAAGTTACCCGGGTTTATACAAGTTGTAGACTTTTGTATTTCATGTTAGTTAGGTTTACTCACGCTGGTTTCCAGCCAGACCTGGGTGTTACTTTGGTGTAATGCTCGGGTCAGACCGAGTATTACAGATTTTTCAGGTTAGGACATTCGGGAGCTCAGGAGGCGAGCTGGATGGCAATATCGTATAGAGTATTTTCCGCTGTATTTATATTATTGATAATCTGAGACATGGTAATGGTAAATATTCAGTGACTGTATATAATGTGAAACTCTGATGTATATTAAATGTAATCGACAGATATAGTATTCTTTTGTAAGTTATTATTATTTATTATTATTTTTTATCCGCTGCGAATGTGGGATGTTTGTTGTTTCTGTTCTTCTTCTTCTATCTCTTTCTTCTTTTCCATAACTATCTGGAATTTTCGGGTTCGAAAATTTCGGGTCGTTACATTTGGTATCAGAGCTGAAAGGTTAAGCGAGAAGCTTGGCTCTGGTGGGGATCACTCATTTAAGAGAGTCTGTAGTACTCTAGAATGAGTTGAGTATATAAATATATATGAGCGCGTACTTGTTATTTTCTTATAAAAAGATTTTAAATGATTTATATAAAAATATATTTTGATATATAAAACAATATTTCCTTCTAATAAATATTATGACGATTGGTTGTTAAATTATTGGAATTAAAATTTAGAAGTAATATAGTACAACCAAATTGAAGTCTTGAATTGTAATTAAATTAAGTAGAAATGGAAATACAACTAAATTAAAATTTAAGTGATTGAAAATGAAATTCTAAATCTGGTCCTAGAATTTGACAATTTTGTTTCAAAGTAATAGAAAAATAATAAATAAGTATTATTTGGATAACTGGGACTTGTTGAAAACAATGGGTTGTTTGAAGTTTGATTTGAATTTAAAACCAATGGTGGTTTAAAAATTGTAAAACATGGCTGAGAGGGCCAGGGAATAAATATATATATATGTATGGATATACATGATATTAAAGATAATTTGAAATAAACTTTATGAGGTTGAATTTTTATTTTTCCCTGAAATGTGATATAAAACCCAAAGTGATATAAGTTTTGAACTTGTAAAAAAAAAAGAATTTGAAGTTTGAAGTGGGAATTCAATGTGAGAATGAGTTTGACTGGATTAAGTAAATTGAATTTAACTTGGGAGAAGTTAAATAAGTTTGAATGAACAACTTGGATTGAAGATTTTAAGATGAAATTGGAATTTAACTTGGAAAGTTAAATGGTTGATTTGAATTGGAATTTGTGTAATCTTAAAACGGGTTTGAGATTTAAAAATTGAAAATGGATGGATGTTTTAGAATAAAATAAATTTGAATAATTGAGTTTGTAAATTAAATTGTTTAAGAACTGACTTCAAACGGGAAGATAAAATTGAATAATAAATTAAATTTTGAAAACAAATAAAATTGTATTGAGCTCTTATTTGAATCTGAAAATATAAGTAGAGATAAATTGAAATGAAGAATTGGACTCAGAAATTTAAGATTGTTTAAAAACTTTAAATAAAAGTTAATTTGGTTTAGAAAGTTAAATCAACCTTTGAGAATTTAACTCAAATTCATATAATTCGAGGTAGTTTAAATTCAAGATTGAAATTGAATTAGTTCAAAATTTAATTTGGTTTGAAGTAATTGGATTGGTGATTGAAGATGTATAAGTTTAAAAATTTAAAATGAGAAATTGGATTGGATTAAATTGAAGTGATTTGGAATTCTAAAATTAAATTGATAATAATTCAAATTGATTGGAGTAGAATGAAATTATAATTAAAATTGAACAGGATTTAAAATAAACTAGAATTTGATTTAAATTAGGAAAGGAATCAAGATTGATTCAACTTGAATTGGGGATTAATCAAGTCCAATGGAATTTGGAGTTATTTGAATTGGAATTGGGCCAATTTAAATAAAGATTTAAATTAAATTGTTGGGGAGGTGAACAGTTGGCTCTTGACTATTTTTAATATAAATTGTTTCTAATATAAACTTATTTTTCTAAGCTATTAAATATATACAACCTTTCTTTCTTAAAGTCAAATTATTTTATATACTTGTTTTACGATTATTTTTGAAGTTATTTAACTATTTTTCAACTATGTTACAAATTAATTATTATTTTACAACTATTTTACAATTATCTAAAATTTCTGGAATTATTTAGCTATTTTCAACTATTCTACAATTAGTTAACTATTTTCTAACTATTTTACAAAACTAGTAATTATTTTCCAACTACTTGTTTGTTTTTAAAATTTTCAAGCTATTTTCTAAATATAAACTGGTCGGGGTCCAAACTGAGATAAGAATTGAAGTATAAAAGGATTTTATACAAGTTTGAGAAGATCCAAAGTTTTAAAATTTTTATATATCTGAATATATATATAAAGGATCTTATGAGGATTTTGGAAAAGGTTTTGGGAACCTTTGGTTTTGGGAAGGCATTTGATTTTTGGATAAAATCAATATGAGAATTTCGAAAGCCTAGTTTGAGAATTATCGATTTGGGATAATCGATTTTGTGTAAAGGAGGTTTGTATGATATCATACTAGGTGTATGATTTGAAGATACTATATGTGTATAGTATAAAATTATTTTGATGATGGCTCTGGGGAAAAAGGCGCTCCCTTAAAATGAACTTCTCAGGAGTGCCACCGGGTGGTTCTACCTTGAGCCCCGGGGGGTTCTAAAGTTGATCCTGTGAGGAGTCCGGAAAAAACTAGTTCCTGAGGATTATTGGGTAGCGTAAGTCGATGGCGTTGATGCCTACAGAGGCGTTTGGGTTATGCCGTGACGACAGTGTAACTCGATGTCGCTGTGATCTACTATGGGGACCATAGCGAAAATCATGTGGAGGATGAGTGTCAACGGTCTACACTTTATTTTGCCGGGAAGGCAGCGTAACATCGGTAGACTGCGATCTATAGTCAAGTGGAGTGGAGAAGTTTCATTTTGGCAGCGAAATTCGATGGTGCTGATGCCTACAGTTATATGGGTTTTTGCTGTGATGGCTACGTAACCCCAGTTGTAGCTGCGATCTGTCATGGGTTCCATGGTCTAATCGAGGGGCGCGGAGGCCTGCAATTATTTGTGGATTTTGTCGGGACGACAACGTAACCATCGGGTTAACTGCGACCATGGATGCGAGTGATGATTTCCTGAGCATTCTCACCAAAGATATTTCCTCTATTTTCAAAAACTGTTTTTTTCTATATTTTCAATAAAATTATTTTCCACGTATTTTCACTAGGTGTTGAAAACGGGTTTACCAAGTACTTATAGATTTTCAGTCCTACGCCTGATCAACGTATGATTGAATTTCTGTGAGAACAAGGATGGACTGGTTGAGACATCGAGTTATAAAAGTATTTTTATAAAGAGCTATTTTATTGAGTATGTTGTGAATTTAAAAGCATTTCTAAAATTTTAAATAAAGGTGTTGGAATTTTGGGAAAATAAAAAGGAAATCCAAACTAGAATTTCAATGAAGTGATTTGTAATTAAAATCGAATATTGATTTAGAAATTGGAAATAAGCTTATCGATTAAATAATTGTTTGATTGAGGATGTTAAGAAAATTTAACTTTGGTAAATAAATGGATTGTAAGTTGATAATGGGTTTGGGAATGAATTCGAATTTTAAATAGAATTCGACTTAGATTTGATAATGAATTAAATAAGAAGAGATGTTGTAAAATAAAAATAAAATAGAGTCGGATTGAAAATGTGATGGTTTGAATTACAAATAAAATTCAAAGGTGATTTGAAAAATATTTAATGATATTTGCAAGTAAATTAGATATAAGAGAAGTGTCGTCATATGAAATTTATTTATAATAGACATGGTTTAATTGCAATAAAATCCAAGGGAATAGAAATAAATTGAGAATGGCCATGTATTAATAAAATAAATTTGAAAATGAATTAAGTAAGCAAATTAAAAATTTAAAACGGGTTAATTGAGTTAAATGATAAATGGATGAAGTCTGATTGATCAGGCTGAACTTAAATTTGGTGATATATTAATTTGAAGTATAAATGAGTTCAGTATGTGGTTGGATATTATTTTGATAAATTGAGAAGGTGAATTAAAATTAAAATTTAAAATGGATGGGCTTGCTGAATTTAATGGAAGTTGGTTAAATGAGAATCAAATAGAAGTAGACTTAAGTTTGATGTTGGAATAAATTAAGTAAATTCACTTGAGTTTAAAATTTATGGAAGCTTGGCTTCGGATAAGAGTGAAAGCCCATTCAATAAAAACTTGGATTGAATTAACTTGGGAAATGGTTATGAATTTATAAGTATTGGATGTGCTAAGTTTAATAAATTGTTTTGAATGAAACAATTGCGGAAATGAAATGAAATGCAATGAATGGTTCGTAAATAGTTTAGAAAAGGAATGGAGTTAAATGCAGAATGAGTTGAAATTAATTTAAAATAGTTATAATCTAACAATAATTGTCGTTTGGCGTAAATAAAAGTAATTAAAATACTATGAGTTGATAGAGATTAAATAAAATTGATTCTGAATCATTTGAAGTGAATATGAGCTTGTTTGGATTAAAAATCAATGGAATGTAAGAAATTGAGTTCCAAACCATTGAAATTGAATGAAATGGTATGTAAATTGGTTGAAAGCAATTGAATTAGTTTTGAAAACATATAAATTGCTTGTGGAAGTTATTTTGAATGCATTTCTTTTAGAATTGAAGTGTTACAGTTGTTTATGTAAGAGAAATGTTATAAACTTCATTTATACAGTGCTTATATGTTGAAGTTGAGTAAGTACAGGTACCGGGAAGCCGTTTGGCTGGATTTGGATTGCGCTATTTGCTAAAATTAATACGCTGCTTGCTTAAAATGCTAAATAAGGTACGCCTACGCAAAAAAAATAGGAAATATGAACTGTTTTAGCTTTTTCCGACCGGGTGGGTCGATGTATATATATTTATATCTCTTGTCAAATTGCAAAAGTTCCTCCGTACAAAGGAGACTCTGCCAAAATTTTTCCAAAATTTTGGGAGTTAGAAAATTTTTGAAAATTTTTGGGGAAATTTTGTTAACGACGAACAATTTCAAATTGAAAATTTAAAGTAAATTAGTAGATGGAACTAATCTGAATCAGTTATGAATGAAAAATAAAAAAATTCAATATTCAAATTGAGTTCGTATGAAAATGGGAAAATTAAGTTGAATAGAAGTATATGTGAAAACTTCTGTAAGAAAGGTATAAATGATTTGAAAAGTTATGATTGTATATTATTGCTAAATAAGATATGCAGGTATTAAAAAGGGAAAAGAAAATTTGATTTGATTCCAAAAGATAAATGTGAATGGCCCGACTAAAAGGTACGTATTTAAATTTCTAGATGAAATTGGATTGGGTTTTTGATGTAGCCACTTGGCTTTTGTTTTCTTTTGGACTTTGGGAGCCCGTAGAGGCCTTTTGTAGTAGTACTGTGCTAGCCGCGCAAAGGAGACGCTGACAAAATTTTTCGGGAATTTAGAAAGTTAGAAAATTTTGATAATTCAAATTTTGGTTTTAAATTGAAATTTAGATGATTGAGTAAAGGGTTATTGTTTGAAACTATAAAAGGTTTTAGGGAGTTGGTTAAGGTGATAGTGGGTCTTTAATAAAAGATAGTTGGTAGGATGTTGAATTGTGAGTTTTGGAAAAAGTAAACGGGTATTGGTCTATTCTTCCTAACTAGTAATTTCGGGGACGAAATTCTTTTAAGGGGGAAGGAATGTGACGACCCGAAATTTCTAGCAATTTAATTTTGAATAATTAATTGATTTTTATAATATTTAAAGGTTAATTTTAACTTGAATTCAAGATATCAATATTTACTTGATAATTAAATCATTGAATTATATAGTTTAAATATTGAGTTCAATAATTGAAAATTTGGGTAAATGGTTGAATCTGAAATTTCTAAGCCTGTTTAAATAATTTGAAGGCTTATAAAATTTATAATGATAATACTGAAGATAATAGAATAGTTGAAATTTAATTTAAAGGTAATTTGTCCAATTTTAATAATAAATCGTTTAAATCGATATTTAAAAATAGCCTTCCGAGGCACAGTCTCAGAATTCGACGAAGCCAGTCCCATAGGATCCGTAATAGTTAGTTATTATTGGATTTCAATTTTCGTAGCAATCGGAGTTGTCGTTTGACCCTGGCAGCATGAAACGTTTAGATATATTTTAATCGATTTAATTTAATATCGATCGTTTATTTCCGTAGCTCTCACTTACGATCAAATTAGCCCCCGAAACACGTTCCGTTGTGTTCGGAACGCGGGTAAAACCCTATAATCGCCTAGCGACATTCCTTTAGAAGAGTTCATAATTTTTAATGGCAATTATCGAGACGTTTTAGAAGTTTTATAATATAATAAAACTTAAAGTTAAATGCTCATAGATATTTTTATTACCGCTTATTCAAGAAGCTTCCTCCATCTTATAACCTACCCGTTCCTTCTATATCCACCATCAGGAATCGAAATTCATAAAAAAAAAAGCAAATTAATGGCCTCGTTAATAATAAAATCGATGTTCCCTTTTTGCTTTTAATCGAGATTCTTGCTCCTCCTTTATTCTCTTCTACCCTACGAGATTTCAATGGCGTATGAGATGGTTAGCGATGCCTTCTTCTTCTCGCTTTCAATTTCGACTTCATGGCAGAACGACGCTCGAAGTCGAGGCGGCAAACTCGGGGTCGAGAGTGGAAGGCGACGTGGCCTGAGTGCGCGCTGTAATGGGGGGGATTTGGGGTTGTCGCGGTCGTGTGGGGACGTGGGAAATTGCCGATGGACGCGAGTGCAATAAGGGCGGTGCTAGGGTTGTGTCGATAGGGGGATCGTGTTAAGCAGAAGGTATAACTTTTCTTTTTGTTATAAAGTTTAATTCACCTGCATGTATATTATAAACAGTGAAGGATGTATATATATATACACACACGAAACAAATGTATGCAATTTTAAAATGTTTAAAGCATTCACAAAAGTTAGGGTTTTGAAATTTATAATTTCTTAAGTGTATATGAGTCTCAAAAGGGAAACATTTTTAGTTTAAATTTAAATCTTTTTTTTATGACGGTAATTGATTGATTTATTTCAAATATTAAAAATTATATAATTTTTATACTAGGTCGAAATCGAGGAAACCAAGGCAAGTTTGAGATGGATTGCAAATAAAAGCATAGTTAGTAAATCTCACTCTATTAGATTCTATTTGAGTTGGTTAAATTAAATTATTTGATTGGATGATTTAATTTGTTTGATATGCATTGTGAATTGATGATTGGGTGATTTTGGTATTGGATGGTTCTCGAGTTAATGGTTGCTTAACTCGATGTATTAGGAATTTTAAATTGTTTTAAATTTAAAATAATAAATAAGAAAATATTTCCGTATAAAGTTACTAACGAATTAATGATTTGAGATACATTAAATTAGTAGAATAATTGAAATGGATAATTAATTAATTTAATTAATTAATGATTTGGGTTATCTAATTCAGTAATCAAAGGTTTGAATAACTAATAAATTAAGTTGTAAGATAATTAACTAAGTATAAATAATGTAGAATAATCATTTGATGGTGTGTTGAATAATTACTTAATGTAATTAATAAAATATAGTTACTTTGTGAAATTTATCAAGAGATAAATTAAGATAATTAATTAAGGAATAACTGATTTATTAATAAAGTAAATAAAAGAATAGTTAATTACATATTAAGATTAATCGAGAATGATAAATATTAGGGTTGAATTAAAGTAATTAATTTAGACTAGAACAATTCAAAACATAATTAGAAAATCATTAATTTATAAAATTAAAGATGTAATTAAAGATTTATTTATTAAGATGAACTAATCATAAGTGACTCATGAGAAATAAATTAATACAGGTGGTTAAGAATTAGTGTAGTTGATTATAGTTAATTAATTTGTGAAGTAAATTAAAAAAAATTATTTACTCATTGATTTGGTCAAATAATTAATGTCGTGAAATTAATTAAAGACAATTACTGGAATGGAATTGGAAGATAATTAATACAAGGTTGTTGATTAAGATAAATGGATATGGAGGAGTTGATTAATTTATTAATTGATTTGGAATTAATTAATGAAAGAATCTAAGCGATTGAGGATTGAAACTCAATCTGATTCAAGTGAATTGATTTGTATGTGATTAAGCCTTGCTTATGGATGATGAGTAGTATTGGATGTTTTGAATGAGTTGATATCTCTGGTATGAAATGTTGAGTATTTCATTGGGATGACTTGGGTTAAAATTTCATGAGGCTTGAAGAGGCTGGGATCGGGTATTGGGAAGATACCCGAAACCACTTTGAATTTTTATAAGTTGATTTGTGAAATCAATAAACTGGAATGAAACGATTTAAGCAAATTGGATTATTTTAACTAAGTTTAGTACTTAGAAAAGTGCTTGGGAATTAAGTGATGCTATAGCAACTTGTGTAGTTGTAAATTGATATAAGTTACCCGGGTTTATACAAGTTGTAGACTTTTGTATTTGATGTTAGTTAGGTTTACTCACGCTGGTTTCCAGCCTGACCGGGTGTTACTTTGGTGTAATGCTCGGGTCAGACCAAGTATTACAGATTTTTCAGGTTAGGACGTTCGGGAGCTCAGGAGGCGAGCTGGATGGCAATATCGTATAGAGTATTTTCCGCTGTATTTATATTATTGATAATCTGAGACATGGTGATTGTAAATATTCAGCGACTGTATATAATGTGAAACTCTGGTGTATATTAAATGTAATCGACAGATATAGTATTCTTTTGTAAGTTATTATTATTTATTATTATTTTTTATCCGCTGCGAATGTGGGATGTTTGTTGTTTCTGTTCTTCTTCTTCTATCTCTTTCTTCTTTTCCATAACTATCTGGAATTTCAAGGTTCGAAAATTTCGGGTCGTTACAATCCTTATGATGTTATTCAAAATTATAATCTAGAATAAGTTTCAAATTAATTCTAAAGAATCTTTCAATAAAACCAAAGAGAAAGTCTCCTTAAAAAGATATAATTTTCCTTTTGAGTATATTCTTTCCTATAGCAAGCCTCATACCTTTCTCCATTACCCATTTAATCCCTTTTGGTTTTGAATAGTTATTCATCACCAATGATTTTGTTACCTTAAGGTAATGGAAAAGATCTCAAAATTTATTATTTTTTAGAGATTCATACTATACATTCATACCTTAAATCCACATTTCAAACTAATATCTTATATGGATTGATGTAAACCAAAAGAAACATCTTCACCAATCCATTATTTATGTTTACGGAGAAATACTATATAATCATCTGATATAGTATTTCTTCTTTTCCTAGTGGATTTATTTAGTGACTTTCCACCTTGAGGATGTTGAGTTTGATTTCTTTAAACATCAATCTTAATTTGAACAAAATTTTGTTTAACATTGTCTTATTATGGTTTCCGATTTACTTCTTGTCAATGAAAGGAAACAAATCCTATAGATTATATGAAGAAGTAACTGTAGTTGAATCAAAAACAATGATTCTCTTTAAAGACAATGATCCCTATGAAAATTTTATTTAACATTGTCCTATTATGGTTCATGATTTACTTCTTATCAATGATAAAAAAATCTTATACATTATTTGAAGATGTAACTGTTGTTGAATCAAAGATAATGATTCTCTTTAAAGACAATGGTCCACACTTTATTTCTTCCCCAAACTCAACATTCTCAGAAAATTGTTGCATTTCTCATCTTAAATTTTTCTCTTAGAGGGGATTTATAAAACTATAACTTTTAAGCCGCTTAGAATATCAATAAAGTGCTTTCAACCTTTAGTAATTTAGTCTAGAATTATTTAGTAAGTTGAATAAATAATATTATTAATCACCAAATAAAAACTTGAGACTCCATTATAAAAGGTATTAAGCATAAGTAGATATAAGCCATTTTAAACATTAGGAGCTTTAATTCCAATAATGTTTGAATTTACTCATAAATCAATCTTATTATTCCTAAATGAACAATAATAACTTAATTTGTTGATATTAGAAATAGAAAACCAAAATCTATCTAAATGACATCATAACAAAAATATAAAATAAATCCAAATAATATAACTAAAATCTTAATAATAACTTTAAAAAATTAGCGAACTTTAGTTTATATGTGTATATCTCATTAAAGAAACAACTATAAATATATCTATATGTTATTTCTTTTCTTCTAGATCCTTCCCGTCTTCTTTATCCTTATTTATACATTTATTTATAATGTATTTAAATGAGCACTTTCAATCTTACATGCTTCAACCTCGCTTCTTCTTATCATAATGTGAAATAAGCTCAATAAGAAGTCATTTTATTTTTAAGAAAATTAATAACAATCTTAAAATGGTTATACCGTGAATAAAGAGAGTACCAAAAAAACAATAACTTGAGTGCCTTTGAATTTCGAAGCAATATTTTCCATATGGTACTCATTCATGTTACCTTTACTTTGACTTTATGGAATCAAGCAATATAAAGCGTGCTTGTTTCTCCTTAACATTTTGACAAAACGCTTGCATTCTTAGTAAAGAACTCCTTAGAATTCATTATCTCTAACATCATTGAAAACTTTTGAAATATTATACTTTATGATCTTTTGACTCTTGCTTTTTGAATTATCCCACCTCTGAATGTTCTTCATAACATTATAAGAGCATTCAATCATAATATGGGAGGGTATGACTTTCTTAATTGCAAGAGCTAGGTCCATGAATTAAGAACAAACAATATATTCTCTTAATAATGCTCAGAGTTAGTCCCAAACTAGATGAGAATAATAAAATTGGCAGACACTATAGTCAAATTAGTTGAAAATTGAACAAAATTTAAGGAATGACCGTATATGCTCATATCCAAATATCAGCTATAGTAAATTCAAATAATTGGTATGTCTCTTATCAAGATACCTAACAAAAAATTAATATCAAGTCTTTGGACAGTAATAGTAACTGTAAGTGGTACTCTTGTTATAATGATAAAGCACGGACAATAAATCCAAGCCAAATTACAATCTTCTTTTGGGCCAATTAGTTGTTCACTTGTAGAACCTTATAACATATTTATCATCATACATGTGTAAGTTATTCGGCAAAATATTAGTCTTCCTTTGGCCCGGCTAACATCCACACTAATAAATACACACAAATATCAAACATTTTTATGAACAACTAAAATAAGAGAGGTCATTTTAATGACATGTTACTTTAATTAGCTTACTTGAAATGTGGGGCATTTACAATTAGTTTGCAAAGAGACACAAAAAATTTATCTGAATTTATTTCTTAAAGTATGTACAATACATTTTATGTGTTATAAAACACTCCTAAATTAAACTTTAGGTCTATGTGATATCAAAATTATAACTGTGTCAAAACAAGTTTTTATCATAACTGTTATAATCTTTTGCTTTAAGTATGTAGTTACATTCATGATATTCCCTATATAAATATAATACAATACATCATAAGTAAATAATATAACAAACGTCACGGATGAACGCCAGAATTAAATGGCACTTTAAGTCATATATAAATAACATAGTAAATGTTGTACTAAATAAGACAAATGAACGTAGTTGCTATGATGTATATTTGAGCCATAATATAGCTACACAGATTGCTACTATCGCTTTATCTTTAATTTATTATTTGAATACTTGATTATGGTCATTAACTAACCATTTTGGCAAAATATAAAAACTGCTACTTTTTATGCTAACCAAAGCTTGAAAGTGAAACATGTTTTCAACGAGCATGCGTTAAACATATAAAATATATGTAACTATCAAACATAAATGCATAAAATAATATACCATATGTCTTTTCTTATTTCAAATACAAACATGTTGCATTGATAAGTTAATTGTAATATATGCATTTAGTGCATTTATGATAACAAATTAATTCATTTATTACCATAACAACGACATTTAATGCATTTATGATAAAAATATATGCAAATCATAGTTATGTGGTCCAAAATATAAATCGGTGTCATGCTAAAATTTATTTCAATAATAAAATAACATAAACACTTTAAAGGAGCACACTTTATTTCCAATTAATTTAAATTTCTGAAATAACGTAATACCTTATATATTTCCAAATTACTTAATCAAAAATTGAGTTATGTAAGATAATCGTAGAATCAGATTTATATTACTTGCATAAATGGTTTTAATTATATATATATATATATATATGCTTAACATTTATAGACATAAAGGAAAATGACTATACATATCATATCATAATGTATTCCTCACATTAAAATTCATAACTTATTTACCAAATATATAATAATAAACATGTGAATGTTTCATCGAGCGTATGTCGTTTTTGAAATTTAGACGAATTTAGATTATTTCCCATAATTTAATGATTTCAAAATTCTAATATATTTCATAAATTACGTACAGATCATTTAGATTTATATTTCTATATCAAAATAGTTTCGCAAATCAGCCTTTCAATCTAAAATATATAGAAAATAATGATACTATATTAAACCCAAAATCATCACAAAAAAAGTCCCTCATACGTAAACCAAGCATATCTAAAACTTAAGTGGAATTTAATGACTTCTAAATGAAGCTTAATTTATAGCTTATAATTAAAAAAAGAAAAAAAATTGCCAATGAAATCAATGATGGGTGGCTCTGATACAACTTGTTAGAATTTCAATATACTTTAGGATTGATGAATCATGAAACCCTAGATCCAATCCATAGTGACTTCTTTGAAAAGAAATCAGAGGAAAAAAAATTAGCGGAAGCCAAACCTGAATCCGAAGTTGCTGATTGGAAAAGTAAATTTGATTTGGTTTTCTATATTGACACAAGCCCTAGATCTTATTATTAAATTTGAATCCATAGTTGCTACTTTCATATTTCATAAACTGATTAAGATAAAGAGATATATCTAAAAGATAAGTGTTATCTGATCTTCCAAATTGACATCAACCTTAGATCTTAATTATTTCTATAGAGGAGATTAGAAGAATAATAGAGCTTGTGTAATTTGAGGACTATAACCTTTTTTTTCACAATGTTGGCATTTTCTAATTTGTCCCTTCAACAAATTAGAATCACCAAGGTATCTATACATTAATACTATGACAATTATACCTTAAGCCTTTTAACTTTAATTAACAATTTGACTGCATTAATTAGGCTTTACACCAAAATAGCACATCACATTTTATTTTACATATGTTGCCCACATGTTGGAATCTTCCAATTCTCAAGTCGTTTTTCTACAGAAAGAATTCCAATAACAAACTACTAATTATCAACTATAACAGATAAAATAATATTCTCATCTGCATTTTTGGATTCTACAAGCGTAGTCGGTGAAGGATGTAAATATTTATCAATACCTACTTTACATTTAAGACTTTGTTTGAGTTTCAATTCGGTATCATAAAATTTCATTATTTCTTTTCTTTGCTTCTTTTTTTTTATCTTTTTCTTTTTTTCTTTCCTTCTTTTCTTTTTTTCCTTTTTTTCAAAAAAATAAAATAACTTGATTAGCAAACCTAACCTGGAGACAAAGATAAACTTTGAAAATCATGGAGGTAGGAGTGAAAGTTTGTTTGGATGAGTTGCTTGAGAAGGGTTTGAATCTCGTATCTAGGTTAGGTTGCATGTTGTAGATTGTGTATTTGGTTGAAATTCTTTGGTCTAGATGTCAGATTTGATTACAGCGGGTTATGATAATGGATCACAGTGGAGATAGAATTGAGGAAGTTTGGTAATGTAATTTGAGAGTAATGAAGTTGTGATGTTTTTAGAGTTTGATGATAGTGGAAGTAGACAAGAAGAAGAGAGGGAAAGAGAAAAATTATAACAGAGAGGATGGGAAATGATGATGTTAACACCTTACATCAGAACGTTTTGATACCATGTTGAAATATTTGGAGAAAACAAAATAACATATAATTTAAAGAATTTACAATTCGCATTTTTAATCCTCAGAAGTTGACTATTACATCCACAGTATTCATATGCCGAAGGAAAGATAGGTCATGTGGTAAAAAAAGAAAAGACAGAACATAATCTCACAAATGTGACTAGTAACATATAATATACAAATGATCTTTACAAAAGAAACTAAACTTTATAATACATACATCAATCAGAGTATAACACTATCATATCATCAGAATGGACAGTTTTAATAATCTATCCTTACAACTTGCTGATAAATAAAAGTAGAACAAATAACAGAAGAATAACTGAAAAATATGAAAGTATGCATTGGAGGCATTAGCTCATCTCCTGAGAGCTCCAAAGGGTCCAGCTAAATCTGGAGAACATGCTCGGTCTGATCTGAGCATTATAGCAAAAAAAAATATCCTGGTCAATCTGGTAAAACCTGCATGATAAACATAATCAAATGGATTACACTATGTTATAAAACCCTTCGAAGTAAAGTTATCTTATAAGGCAACGCCGTACCTAAACACGGATGGATATTTACCTTATGATAACAGAAACATTTTTATAGAAAATCTAGTGGTATTGTAGTGATGTCTAGGATACAAATACATATTGATCATAGTCAAAATTGTTACATTAATTGAATTCCAGCATGATAGGTATACAACTAAAATCGTAAAGGCACGTATTGGAGATTGAATTTTCAATATGAAATGATAGAGGGCTCCTTGCGTACAGTACACCTTTGGATAAATTGTACAAGAGGTCAACAAGAACTTCTTGCATTCCTGGTACACAGAGCTGGTTGCCCCTTTAACATAGCATATAGGATTACATCATTCCCTTGGACCAAGGCCCATAATTTTTTGCACCCTCCTTGGTCCCCCTCCTTGCGTGCATACCAAATCTGTAAATACTGACTCTAGATTCGAGGAATGATGCTTCTAATGGTGGTGAACCACATTGTTCTATTGCATCCCCTGTTTTAGGCAACACCGGATTGTGAGGCTTGTGAGGTCACATTTTATCTCTTTTCTCTCTTAGCATTTCCTACCTGGAATGCTAACACCACCCTCCAGGCATCAATGGAATGCTTGCACTCATCCATACAATTTGTTCTGGACATGAACAAACCAAAGGCACCACTTCTACTTAATCTATTTTGGAATCACCCTTAGGATTAGTATCAAATAGCCATTGCACTTTAAAGAGCTTCTTCTTCGATTCCATCATCTTCAAAATATCTTCAATACATCGTCTGAGTTGGATCGAAGCGGTTTCAGATAATTCATACTTATCCAATCCCAGTCTCTTATCACCAACATTCGATAATTCCCGGTAAATTTAACTTTGATTCTTTCGAAAATATACAAACAATACATAGGAGAAAGGATCACCCCCTAACATTTTAAGTGGACGAATCTCCCTATCATTTACCGTAAGAGAACATAACGAGATTTATACGCATAGCACAACATCATCGAAGATGACTGTGCCTTATAACTCAAGTATTTCTCCAAGATATTTATAGAGTTATATCCTTCGGTGTTAAGTAGGGAATTGCTTCCCCACCATTAAAATTAAGAAGGATTATTGAGGTCATGATTTGATAGTTGGTTATTTAACTATCAAGTAAAACAACAAACAGTCATAGATTTACCATAGAACACTAAACTCGGTTAAGCCCGTGAACAACCACTAAGCCTCTTTAAATTAATATTTTTATTAATTAAAACACTTTGTAAATACTTGTAAATCATTCCATATACTTATCTCAATGGAATAAGTATATTCACAAAACACTATATTTTTGATACTTAGATAATATAATCATATACTTATCTTAATGGTATAAGTAGAGTAACAAAACCAACGTAGATATCATATTTTCCTAAATAGGTCAAAACGACTGCTATTTAAATACATTGTTTATTGTAAACTCTAAGCACTTATCCTTTTCTATTTCAAAACATTTCTTTAAACCAAATACTAAATAATTACTAAAATATATTAATAATATATTCCAGACCCTTCTTTAATTGATTTAATAACTTTTCTAAATCGTACTTGAAAATAGTTCCTAAATGTTTAAGATAGATAAGCTTCCAATATAAAGAAATCATAGAGTTTTAAAACTGCATACATAGCGACTGACGCTACATGGACCATAACCTTTCACCTGTTCATAATTAAATAGCATTTAAGCTCCATTCTCTTTATTTATAAAATATCATTATAAATCCTTTCCATTTTGTTTATAAATATACTTTAAAAAATATTTCCTTTATTTATAAAATATCTTTTATAAATCCTTACTATTATATTATATAAAACATCATATATAAATCATCTTCTTTTATTTATAAACTTTTTTAATAAATCACTTTATTAACTTGGAAAAAGTTAATTAAATCATTCAATTAGCTTGACATTATTAATTTCAATAATTTATATCCTTAAAATACCATTAATTACACAATCAATTATTTAAATACCATTAGCAAATGATTAATTTCTTAACTTTAACCTCAAAAATCAAAATAATCAACTTAAACTTTATCGATTAATTAATTAACCTAAACCACTTTGACTAAAGAAATTAATTAACCTTAAACCTTTTTATTAAAATTATAAATCAACTAAAACATTTTATTAGAATAATTAATTAATCTTAAAAACATCTTAGTAAATAATTAACTAACTTTAAACATTATTTAATAATATAGTTAATAAACTTAAACCTTATTAATTAAAACAATTTAATCAACTTAAAAGCATCCTTAATCAAATATAATTAACACAAAAATATGATTAATAAAATAATAATTAACTTTAAACGTTTTTAAATAAAATATAATTAGCTTTAAAAAAATTTTAAAAGAAAATATAATTAACTTTAAAATGTTATTAAAGTAAAATATAATTAACTTTAAAATATTTTCAACTAAGAAATTAGTAAAACTTTAAACATTGATGAAATCCGAGGCTTAGCGACTGCGATGATACTTAAAAAAGCTACCAAATATTTTCATATCACAAAGGGATTCATATGTCGGTGTTATATTCCATACGGTCAGGCTACCAAGCTCAGGATATCCATATTAATTAATTCATATATTAATTAATTATACAAATTAACATTTTTCATAGCAAGCACAAAATGAGGATTTATTCTTCTCAATAGATGTCCATAATAAACTATTCAATTCAGTTTAACATAATGATATTTTATTTCGCCAAATAGGTATTACCGATTTAGATATATTAATTTAAACGACGTTATTATTAAATTAACGTAATTTAAATTCGGTTCGTATTATCATGTTATAAATTTATACAATTTCAAATCTATCAACAAATTAAACTATAACGCTGTACTCATTAACATGAATCCAACACAAAAATCCGTGTGCAAAACGGATATTATATGAGCAAGTTATATAATTTATTGACTAACACACATTTATATAATTAGATTAACACGATTATAAAAAGATTTTTCACCGACCTTTCCAATATGCGCTCGGCCATAAAACCCGCTCAATTAACCCGACTCACTTCCCCATCATATTTTTCTTCCCTCCTCCATTTCGAATTCAGCTTCTCGAAGCTACTTTCGTGCATGGCGTGCATGTGCACGGCCTTCCACGACATCCATACACCAATCCGAACCCACCATCAACCTCCCCTCGCCTTGATCGTTATTCTCCACCTATCCACGACACCTCACCCCACCTTAATCAAAACGCATTCGTGTTGCTCCTCTCATGACGCTGTCAATTCACGATCACCACCAAAGCTTCGATTATCACAAAAATTTGCCGCCCGGTGCGCCTTGACCTTCCCAACTCAATGCAATCCTAAGATTAGCTACCCAATGGCCCAATTTGTCGAAATTCCTAACCCTAGTTAGCCCAAATCGGCTAGGCAATGACGAACTTCCCAAACACAATCGAACCCCTCCAAAAATCATATCAAAATAAAGAGCATGCCGAAAGAAATTAAATCAACCTAGTTTTATGATTTTTACCTAACTATGTAGCTTGATTTTGATTTTTAAGTGTTACTGCCTTATGTGTTCGTTTTATATATCTTTGCTCTTTTCTCCTTTTTCATTCTTTTTTTCCTTTTCCTTAAGCTTGCTTAGGACTTATTTTATTTTATTTTATTTTACAGCAACAACAAAAAGAGGGGTTTGAGAATAATGAGAAGTGAAGGGAAGATTGGGATTAGAGTTGTAAAGGAAATGAATGAGTTTGTTTTTGATTTCTTTTTATAAACAAACTTTACTTCATTTCTAAGTTGACCCAACTTTTTTATATTTAAAGATGATTATCAACCCACCTTTCAAAATCAGTGCATTACCCAAAGGATAATATGCTGGATATTAAGGTGGATTGTACTTGAGTGTATAATATGGAGGATAATAGAAAGTTACGTGTACTTGGTTGACTTTTGCACTTGAATTTTCAAATCCATTTCACATCCATCATTCTTCTCCATCATGGAAAGTAAATAAGTTTACTTTTAAATACTATTTATTAAATTATTCATTTTAAAGTATAAGTGTGTCAACATTCAAAAGTTGTTTTAAAGCTTAATTACAAGTTATAATAACTTATTGTTTGATAAAAAACTGAAAATCCGAAAATTGCATTTTGATTAGTTTTTCAGTAATCCTTTATTTATGTAAACAGAATTTAAAAACAAATTTTCTATCGTAAATTTTAAATTATATTTGATTAATAAATCCATTATTTGAATATTTAAAGTAAATTAAATATTCTCAAATTAAATCGATAAAATTACTGGTCGTTACAGAGAAGAAGATGAGGAAATACTTTATGGCTGCTTCATCATAATACTACTCATTGCTAGCAATTTATAGGCACATTACTTAGAATTTATGTAATTATACAATGGGAAAATTATTGTAAAATGGAAAAGCCTGGATATTGAAAATATCTTAGATTTATGTTTTAACATATACAAATTATCTCTTAATACAAACAAACCAAATCAATCATTTTACCACTCGTATAAAAAGTTATCGTTTTACATAAATTATATATCTAAAAGAGTTTATATATAAAAAAAATTATTATAAAAACCTTTAAATGTCAAATTTAAACGTTTAAGTTACTTTAATTTATTTCGAGAAAGACTTCAAAATCTGATGTGTCAATTCGAGATGCACTCATGTGATCAAGGACGTTGTGTTCAATACGAAACATCGTGTGTAAAACTCATGACATGAGATGCAGTTGAAATCCAAGATTTAAAATCTTGGAGTTTGGGTTAACCGAAGAGTAAGAGTTAACAGGAGAAGCATAAAGAATACAAAGGATTCCTTAAAAGAATCTCAAAAGAATCATTGGTTTAACATCGAAGCAACAACACATTCTTAAGCAATCACTACCTCTACTCATGGGCCTCCACATCAGCATTCTTGAAGCTAAGATTTAAGTGGCTTCAGTTGCTCCAAATTTATGCATTGCAGTCCCATGTCTTTAAAAGCGATTCATTCCATCAACTGGGTATATAAACATGCTCATCGTCGATTGTTTTATACATTAAAATCATTTTCATTTTTTAGCAAGGGTTAAAAAGAGCTGAGATAAAATGCCTAGTTTGGTGGAGATAATCAGCACTATATCTAAGTGTAACAAGAAGAAGCAAACTGCATTGCAAACATGCAAAGAAGGCAAGGAGAAGGAAGTGCTGTTTGTTTCAGGGAAGAAGAAAAGGAAGAGCATGAGTACTCTTTCTGAAGCGGAGGCAACTATATGCATACTGCTCATGGATCGATTTTCACCTAGCTAATTTTTCTTGTTTGCAGAAGCATACTGTTGTGTACATGTGTAGTACTGGCACTGAAGATCCAAGTTGTATATTTTCGTTTAAGATAACAAATTTATTGTCATCACATTTGGCTTCTGTTCTTGGTTGATTGGATTGTTTTATAGTTGTTTACTCAATGGTATCTTTATGTCCGTGTTATCTGACGCTGCAATTTAACTACAAACTGAAAATAATAACAGTTTATGAATATTGTTTTGAGACAGAAATCCAACATAGAAACAATCTTGAATCCGAGTACACTAGGTTTACACACTCTAATAATTTACTAATATAATACTACAATAAAACAAGCAATGAAAGAACAATCAGAAGATCTAAGAGGCTCACAAACATTTCATCAATGGTTCAATTCAGTGCAGCAAAAAGATGATAGCCTCAATTATTAAAGATCTAAGACTCTTTATTAGAAGGTGAAACAGGTTATCAAAATGTACACTCTTAAAATTTCAAAGATGATACTCTCTAATCGACACAAGTAAAACATTAAAGCAATTTATTTGACGGTCATAAACTTGATCACCTCGAGTTGATGACTGATGCAAGCATTAAATACTGGAGCTCGCATTAAATGGATTAATCATTACTTGGCATTTCTTATTATTCCCACTGATATTTATATGCTTGAACATCTATCCTATAAGAAAATAAATTTATTAAAATCTTCTGTTGTGGGATGTTATTCAATAAATCTAAACCTTTTGTACAAATGATTGAAAAATTGTAAGTTTCTCAATGATTTTCTAGCATTCTAGAACCTCTAACCAAATCAAAGTTTAGTGTAGATTTGTAATGTAGAAATTTCATGTTTTGCTCCTTGCTTCTTGCTACCTGTTATTGTTTTCTTATTTCACTTTCAGTTATAGCCAGATTTTAAAGGAAAAAATACCAAGAAAAAACTAGTAGTATACACGTACATGTGAATAGTTTGAACTTCTTCACACTATTCACGACTACTCCTTTGTTGGCATCTACTAGATATTTGTCCATAGACAAAAAGAACCGTGTAGAAATATCTTCCTCTTAATAAATGTATGTACCATATGCTCAAAAGAGTTCTACATTCATTTATACAACCCATCCGTTTCCTCGTGGTCTCACCAAAGTAAGGCTCAAGTGGCCCTTGTTGTTCCACTTGGTCCCACGATTGATTATATGTTGTATTCACAAACAACTAGTCTCTTCTAATTCGTTGACTTTCGGTATTATATAAACTGATTCAGTATTAAGCACATTCTTATCATAATTCGTAACCAAAAAATGTCCAGCTTAGCTGTATTTTTTAGCAAGCTAGGCAAGTGCGGCAAGAAGCAACAAACAACTTCGAGTTCTGATATGCAAGTACAAGTAAAAACAGGCGAGGAAGAGGAGAAATATGTTTCAAGCAAGACGATAAGGAGGATAAACACTTTATCAGAGACTGAAGCTATCATATGCATTTTGCTCATGGATCGATTTACACCCAGTTAGATTTTTAATACGAGTGTATTCTGGATGTTTGAGTTTAACTACAGCGCATTATGTTTTCGATCCAAGTGTGTACTTTGGAAGCTTACTGTTATCATTTCTTGTTTTGATATGTTAAAAATTTAGGTGATACAAGTTCACATTTACATGAAGAAACAAAAGGAAAGAAAAGGTAAATTTCGAATTTTCCAAACTAATAAACATATTTATTTTTTTCTTTAATTGGATAATCAATTTATCATGTCATGCGTGTGTCTACACATACATACATACATACATACATGCATGTGTGTATATAACTTACGCAGTAAGTAATTAACCGTTGTAAATATAGCTAAAAAAGAGAGTGAAATGATGTAGAAAAGTATGTGATGTTTTTCCTTCTTTCATCTTTATTTATCTTCAAACACTAAAAAGCCATTATCACAGAGACCAAGACTCCGTTCTCAATTAGGTTATTGGTTTTTTTAATATACTTTTATTTGGTATATTAGTTGTATTTTTTTTTTTTTTTTTGAATCCAATATAAAGGGTGACATAGTGGAATCTTATGTGTAGGTTTTTTTGGTTAGCGTTCAAATATCGTTAATTTTATCCATTATAATCTCTTTTGGACTTGCGTGATATAAGATCCTGGACTAAAGAATATCACAATCCATGCAATTTAGACTTTGTGAATAAAATAAAGTTCTAATTTATGTTGAACACTTAAGGACTTGAACTTAGACCTGTAACCTAAATTTGTTGATTTAGTTTATAAGAGAACTGGACAAATTAATCTTTTATATTAAAGTTAGTAAAGCAGACTGTAACAGTCCATGCCTTGATGGGTCTGAATTTCAACTAAATCGAAACCTAAGTTCATTAGGAGGCAGATCGTTGGTGTTGGTAACATGTAATAAATATAAGTATATTAGAGAGATATCTATATAAACATACAACATAATAGAAAAATTACAATAGAACATATATATTGACTAAGGGTCTAACTTGGAATCAATATTATTCCTTTAGTATCCGATAGCATTGCCAGCACCGACCATGGAAGAGAAGACTTCACCATCTACCATTCCCGTCTTACATAGGTAGAATGTCCCTCTAATCTATCATGTGTATCGTAATGTGGAGAGGATCAGAACAATGTTTTGGTGACTGAAAAATTAATTACATTAGCCGTAACACTACTTTATGCCGATTGGTTTCTATTTAAGTGTTATGTCTATTATTCACGACTTATCAGTTTGATTCCAACTACTCGTACTATATATCTAACCTTCTCTGAGGCATAATTACACACACAAATACATGTGTATGTGTGTATAGCATTGTACAACCCAAAAGATAACCTCGACCATTTAATATTTCTTGTAAAGGGAGGAAACATTCCCAATGCCCATTTAATATCTCAACTCCAAAGCGGGCCATCCGTAACAAAATTTCTAGTCAACATGCTCATAACTACAAAGACCGATGACCCCTACATACAAATCTACAATTGAATTTTGCGTATTACTAACGCATCTCAAAGACTTATTTAAGGTTTAATTAGGCCGCCTCCGACAAAAATTTTATTAATTAAACTTTGAGGTCTTTGCATAGCTCATACGGGTTCAACACTAGTAGGAAGCGAAATGTCAGGGCATAACCCAAGTTTTTGGTAACGACTGCTCAGGAACGATGGTGGTTAAGCGTATATGCTAACCCTATGACTAAATATACATCCAACAACAACACTAACATAGCTTATTGATCTCGCATAGCCAAAATCTTGTTTAGGCTAACCTAATGTAAGTCAATGAAAAATACATATCCTAGTTACTTAGTACCTCTTGTTAGTACATCCCTCCCTACGGATTCAATGGTTAGAGATATCCAACATCAATAGCAAGGCTGGATCAACACATAGTCAAATTAAGCAAATGACTTGACCACTTAAAATAAACTTTTATCCACTAAATGGATAATTAATGTGATGTTAGTTTAGGCATGAAGTAAATAGACGGAAATCATTAAAGCGTTTGTCCATCAAACAGTCGTATAAATGAACAACAATTATTTCTAAAGTCAGTGCACTTTTCCTCCCTCCATAGACCACTTCTTTCAACTTCAAGAGCTCATCTTTACGTTTTTCAACACTCCCTAAAGCAATTCTTCCAAATTAACACGAATAATGTAACGACCCTAAATTTTAGACAATTTAAATTGAAAATATTTAATTTATTTTAAATATTTGAATGATGGTTTGACTTGAATTTCAAATTATCATAATAAATTGGCGATTAAATTATAAAATTTAATCTATTGAAAGTTGAATAAAAATTTGAATCTTCAATTTTAAGTTGATTAAAAATATTTCAAAGGATTGTAAAATTCATATTGATAATATTGAAGGTAATAGAAGCTTCGGAATTGAATTTAAAAGTAATTTGTTCAGTTTTAAAATTTATACCACTTAAATTGAATTTAAAATAGTCGTCCGAGGCACAGTCTCGGAATTCGATGAAACCAGTTCCATTGGGTCTGTAATATTGAGTTATTATCGGATTTCAAATTTCGTATTTTTCAGAGTTGATATGTGAGCACACGGTAAGTAAACGCGTTGAAATTAAATCAAATTCAACTTGAATTTAAAATTTAAATTTTCATTTTAGTCAACATCAGAAACACTGTAGCTTCCTTAAAATACGCCCAAAAATCACGGGGAAGAGATCGTGCAAACACGTTCTATCTGCTTGATCACGTACTCTTGTCTCCCCCATTCATTACAAATCTCAGGCAAATCCTTTCAACGCAGAAGAAAAAAAAAATCTTCGTTCAAATTAATAATGGCCGAAGCCGTCTCCCTCCTCTCCTATTTCCTCTCCCCCTTCCGTTCGTTCAAATCAAAATCAAATTGGCCGAAGCCCAGAAATAAACAGCAGAAAAAAAGGCCTCGGCCATATTTCCTTGGAAGCGAATCAATGGCGACCGAGGGGGGGACTCGAGTTCGAGCGCCTCGCGCACGCATAGGCATGGGAAGATGGAGGCGGTAACGTAATCGAGTGGGGCAGCTCGATCGAAGCATCGCGATCGAGGCGAGAGCGTCGTGATGAGTTTCGCGACGATGGCAACGACAGGCAGGGGATGTCGAAGTCGAAGCTAGGGCTTAGGGTCCATCGATTACAGACGACGAAGGCGACTGGGTCACGTGGTCCAACGGAGGGCGATAGGCTGCTCGATGCACTTGGTGGGTCTCTGGATATTGAATTTAGCAGAGGTATAAAATTTTATTTTGCTTTTATCATTTAATTTAATTTAATTCAAATATATTTATATGGGATTTTAAATTGCAGTAAGGTATAAATGCAGTTTTTGGGTTTTTATTTTAGTATACAGGAAATGTATTATTACAGTACAAGAATTTAAAGGCAGGTTATATATATTTATATTGGAAGTTTAAATGTTACAGTAAAATGCAAAGTTTAAATGTTTGAGTTTATATGAAAATTTGATTTTTACCTATATGCAGTTGAAATGAAGAAAAAAAAATAAGATTTGCTTTACTAGGTTGATAAAATAATTTATTTAGGGTGTTTAATTCATTTAATTAACTTATTTAATTTTTTTAGAAATTGTTAAGGAAGATTAATTAAAACTAAAATAATTTGTTAATTAAATCTATTAAATGGGAATTTAATTGTTTGATATATTCGAATATTAACAAATTGTATAAATTATTTATACAAGGTTTAAAATCGAGAAAACATGCCGGAAATGGAAATGAGTTGGAAATGGACTGCAAAATTAAAAGTAAAGGTGAGAACTTCTCACTCAAAAGGGTTTATTTAAATTTTAAATAGTTAGATTTAAAATTTTTCGATGGATTGATTGTTTGCTTGATTGGGATAGTATATATAGTAGTATATCTAGCAATATATATATATATTGGCATATGTATATATTGGAGTTGTTGATTTCCCGCATTATATAGCGGATGAGACCCTATTGCGCTGCTTATTAAGCGGATAATATTTTATAAAATCCCATATACCGCGATATTCCGTCTTGAAGCGGAATTGGTATTGTGCTAACATCTGTGGATGCAGGGAAACGGGTTGGAGGGATCCAACTGGATTCCTCAACTGTATTTAATTTATTTACAGATATTGTGATATTTGATTGATTATCATATCGATATATGATGTTTGTTGTCGTGATTGACTATTTGGTGTTGTTGCATCATCGGATCCATTTTTAAAGTTTAAAAGTAACGATTTTGAATTTTAAAAGATTTTTAAAGTGATTTTCAAAAGTAAACGTTTTATTAAAATTTTGAATTGATTCCTTTTAAAATAAATTAACGTTATAAAATTTAATATTATAAAAATTTCTATTTTTGTAAAATATAACCAAATTAAGATTTTTGAAATAAATAGGGATAAATTTATAAATGGTTTAATTGGGAATTTTGAATTATAATAAAAGAATGTATATAAAAGATTTATAAAATGGATATTTATAAATTTAAAATATTGGAATTATAAAACGAGTTTATTAATGGTTTAAATGAAGTATAAAATGGATTTCATTGAAAATTTTAGATTTATAATTGTGAAGATTATAAAATGAATAGATGTTGTAAAATAAAAGATTTATAAGTAATTAACTTATAAACTGGATTTTGGGCATTTAAATGGGATATTAATAGAAATTGTTAATAAAGGAGATTTTATAAGTTGAAGTTGTTATAAAATTTAAATGAATCTTATAAGTAATAAGATTTAAAATTTGTGAAGTTTTTAAGGAACGATTTTGTAAATAAATGAATTATAAGTATTTAACTTATAATATAGACTTTTGGTATATAATTGAGTTATATAATTTGAATTGGATTAATAAAAGAGATTTATAAATCGAAGTTTATAAATAGAAATGGAATTTATAGACATTGTTATAAATTCAAAATCAATGGAATTTGATAAATTGAATATAGAAATTTATTAAAGGAAGTATATTCGCGATCTTGGATAGCGAATTATTCTTTATATAAGAATGTGTAGAAATGTTGAAATGGGTTAAGGAATTTTATTCACGATTTTGGACAGTGAATATATTATTAAATAAAATGGATATGCTTGGGAAAATGAATATTATAAAATGAAGTTAATCGTTTTAACGATGTTTTAAAAATGGATTATAAATCGAATACATAGATTTCAACATTCATTGTTGAAATAAACGTTTTCGAGGAATAAGGAAATGGTGGATTATAACACTGTTGTTATAGTAAATGGTTTCCGAAAGGAAATGTTTTATATAGTATTGGGATTTATATATCTATCTAAATTTCGAATCCCTATACTAGTGATTTTGGGTTGTCGTAACAATGTTTTACGCAACATTCGTTTTGGCCCAAATAAATGTGTTTAAGAGAATGATTTCTTAAAGAATGAAATATATACTTAATTTCGATTTAAGTATATTGAATGTTTTTCAAGTGTTGAAAATAAATGGATTTGTGAATTACTTATTATTAAATAAGTATGGAAGTGTTTTCCAATATGAAGTGAATATTTTGAGATTTTATCTTTTAAAGCTAACGGAAAATGAATATTAGAAATCAATTTGGAAATCGCATATTCACAGATATTTAGGAAATGTAAATTCAATATGGAATTTATAAATGAAATTGGGAAAATTGGTTTAAAAATAAATATCGATTTATTTTTAAAGTATTGGAATTATTTATATATATATATATATCTTGTAAAGATGTTTTGGAAAATAAATTATTTGGAAAATTATTTGGAATTTGGTGATGTTGCGCATCTTTATTGATAGTTAAATAATCCGACTATCAATATTTACCTTTAAATGGGTATTTGTTGTGATTTGCTTGAATTTGAATGCCACACTTATTTTTAAAATAAGCGCTCACTATTCGGGTTAGCCGGGAAAGGATCTTGGGGTCGTATAACCCATTCCGAATATGTGATACGTCGTTATGGATTGCATTTTATGACCGGTGTTGAAGACCGGATATTTGTGAAAACGGAAGGATTACCGTCGAGTTACTCTACATCGGCTGATCTCCTATATAGAGGTTTTATCACCCTTAGTGACGGGAAGTCCGGTCGTGATTAGTGAATATCCGGATTGCAAGGACTTCTTTGGAAGTGCCTTCGGTTCTGTTCGAGCCCGGAACAGACTTGTATGGATTGTATGTCTGACATTACAAATTGAGATATAAAGCTGATTTCTTTCAAATATATTTCTGTTGGTGGCGGAGAATTTAACCTCTTAGCTTAACACCCTTCTCTGAGATGTACGAGCTCAGAGGTTATGTAGTTGAAGGTTATTAGTGATATACTCCCAATTTGGTAATGTGACGTGCTGAGTGTTGCTGTAGAATGATCATTGTTTGATCATTTGTGATATGATCATTTGTTTGATCCTTTATCTTGGTGATCATTACTTTGATCATTTGTTGACCCAAAGCACGGCTTTTGTATATAGCGTGGCTTTGTGGACGAGACTTCGTCGGACCTCACACCCCGGAAATGGTCAAAACAGGAAGGATGCGGCAAGGTTATTAGGGGGTAGCGCCCCTTTAGTGTATGTCATTCCTTCTGGAGAGAGGTGGTATCATGGTATGGAGCCCAGATATTTAACCTATGTTGTTGCTGCAAATTTTGTGGTTGTTGGAAATCGAGGATCCTCGGATAGATCGGTTACGATCGGGGGATGACATATTCGTGTCAGTAGTTACCCAGTTAGGGGTAACCCGGCCTTGTGTTGGCAGAGAACCGGTTTGGTTCTCGGGACGTCATTCCAGGGGCGTTTCCATGTGGCAATAGGAAGTTCCTTGGCCTGACCATTTGTTGGAAATCCAAAGAAACAATACGAGACTTGTACGGTTTTAGTTGTAGAACCTGCCATTTACTTATGGTGGCGCCCCACTATTTAGATGGTAGCTATATTAGGCATACGATAATGGTCGTATGTTGGCTAAGATTTATATCTTTACTTTCGAAAAGTTTTCTGCACTATGCACTAGTAATAATATCAAATGTTTCTTTTTAATGCGTATCAAGCATCTTTGACTATCATAAGGAGAAATCTCCTCCGATTCTGCGTTTGCATTGTGTGTGTGTGTGCGGGAGGCCTTATGGTAGTCTCATTTTCTAAAAAGCATTGCAAATCTATTTTAAATTCTCCTGTTCTTTAATTTAAAGATAAATAAACTGTTTTGAGTTCTCACACCAGTCACATGACTGACTCGGAGTTTATTGTTTTCCTTCCTAAACTCTGGGTGCCCACCAATTTCCACACGGGCAGTCTAGAGTTAGGTTTATCAGGATATTCTGGAATTCAGGAGTTGCAGGAGGCAAGCTGGATGGCATGGCGTATTACTAGTATATAGTATTTCTTTTCCGCTGTCGATGTTGTTGTTGTTGTACACTCTGATGATGTAATGAAATGTAATGTGATGTAATAACTGTTATAGTTCTTTGTTTAAAGATTATTCATTTATCTATTATATATTGTTCCGCTGCGATTGTGAGATTCTGATGTTGTTCTATTATTTCTTTCTGTTCTTTTCTTTCTTCTTCTACCTCTTTCTTTTTCTTAAACCATAACGGTTCTGTTTTTCGGCATCGAAAAATCCCAGTCGTTACAAATAATCTCTAAATATTCGGTTAAATTATGTTCTTTACGAAAATATTTAGTTGGAGATGTTGGAAGAAATTTAAAGAAATATTATAAGGATATAAATTTACCAATGAAATAACAAATATTTAGATAGGTTATTATCGATTAATATAATTTTAGTGTTCACATACGTGACACCCCGCACCGCTAGGCCCCTCGAAAATTGAACATGACTAGAAGCACGAGTGATCAGGTGAAATAAAAATTCATAACATAGCACAGAGACTAAGGCAATATCATAAAATGATTAAAATATTACAGCGGATGAAAACTTTCACAAATTATAAATTAATAGCAAAATAGCTTCATTAAAAAAAATTATCTCAAATTTATTTCTGAAACAAAAATTATCAAGTAGTTTCCACCAAAATATAAAACATAACAAAGTTCATAATATAGATTCCCATATATAGGTAAAGTACGAAAAAGCGAAACGAAGTACATGAAACAAAAGTAACAAAGCTGAAGATAACAACTACTCCAATGACCCTTCAAGCTGCAAAGGACTACAACCTAGACCTGCCTACCAGTGATTTGGGGAAAATAGGAAAAATAGAAATAGGCCGGACATAAAGTTTGGTGAATGAGAAATAAAATGAAGCAGAAAGAATAAAATAGTTTAATTTCAGGTCTTCCCCAGATATTGCAAGGATAAATAGTATAATGCAATGAATCCTTCTTAGATACAATTCCTAAGAAGCCAAAGTCCATGGTCATTCTAGAGAAGTCAACCATGAAGTAATACTACACGTCAATCGACCTGTCGGACCTGCTATTCTTACCTATCCACGTGCTACGGCATGAAAGTCATGCTCTTCACCCATGTATCGTGACTAAATGCCACTTACTTCTGACTAACGCTGACTCAAACAACCTCGTAGGATCCCGAAGTTGCGCTCAGGCTCCACCAAACTGGACTCCTATCCTTATGTCTCCTCGATCACCAACGTGGACTTACCCCTATCCAAAGTGTCGGTCTTTCGAATGAGCACTCGTAGTTGGGTCGGCTTTGCAAAATCCTTCAATGATCTGCATAAAGAAGCCTAGCACACTTATCATATTCCGTCCTTGTTGATTAGCCTGAAGAAACCCACGATTGCAGATGCTATCTATCCTACGTACTAGCAACCGATGAAAGGTAACAAACATCCTTACGAACCAACTTTTCCACTCCTAGTACATACAACCAAAACTATATTTTGGTCTTAACTTCATGAAACACCTATCCAAACCTTTACAAGGTCTTCCTACCAAATTGCTCCCAAATTAATTAATTTTACCATTACAATTTACATACTGTTTATTTTTATTAATCTGCTTTAGGTCTTTTTTACATCCGATTTGGTTATTTCACACCCTTTTTCTTGCATAAATAGTATTTCAATTTCATGACCGTTCAGTTCGTATGGTTTATCTGTAATTTTTGTGCCATTTTGTTACAGATTTACACTAGCCTTTAGGGTCCATTTAATTTATATTTTTTCTCCACCCTAATTTACGTTCTCCCTTTAGAGATTTAATCTGAACAAAATTTTATCCAATAGCCACAAACTATTTAATTACACAAAATTCCATTTTTACATTTTTAGGTCACATATGAATCAAACAATTATGCCCATTAGACTTTTCAATTTTGTTCCAAAACCATATTTAAAATTATGTAATTATATCTATTAAAACCATAATTTTATTCAAATAACATATTATGAATTTATTTAACTAACATGTTCTAACATTAGAAATTGAATAACAATTCTAATTCAATTAATTAAACCAATCTTGTTTATGCCATGAAACGTGAATAAACATTTGTTTGTTTCAAATTTCAACCCAAACATGAATTAGAATTGAGAAGTGAAAGAAGAAGAACATACAATAATTTACATAAATTTCAATCTTATTTATGCCTAAAACGTAAACAGACAATTTATATGTTCCATATTTTAACATGAATTAGATTTGAGAAGTGGAAGAAGAAGAAAAAGTTGCAATAATTTACATCTATTCTCAATTAATAACAGAAATAAATTCATTTAACGTGCCAGAAAAAAACTGAAATTGAACTACTTTATTTTTCTATTTCATATTTATTCCCACTCATCTAGCACTTGAGCTTGCATAAATTTGAAAAAAGCTTTGCTTTAATCTTTCTCCCTTTGATTCTTCTACATTCCCCAAGTTGTTTGAATATATGTAGACAATTTAATTTGGTAGAGATTTTTTTATTTAGCAGAGAAAAGGAGGAAGAATAATACACGCTAATTTTACTGTAGAATGATGGCGTTGGCTAAATAAGAGATTTGGTTTAGGTTAGATGGTTTATTTATAGATTGTTTGAGTGAATATAATCAATTAGATTATTTTAGATTAAATCTGGTTCTTTCATACACTTAATGGTCATCCATTCTAGTCCATACACATCACTCAACCAATAAAATTTAGCCATCTCATCGTATTACATCAACCGAGCGAATGGGTAGCCGCCATATTTCAGAAACAATGCTGAAATACATAGGAAAATAGTTGAAAACGAACCAACAAAAAAATAGCGCTCCATATTTTGGGGGACAACGGGACTTGATCCTTAGTCCCTAAGGAAGTCAATATGCACCTTTATCATTCTACCAAATGCACTTTTAATTTCTATTAATTATACTTCCCGTAAAATATCGGGGTGTTACATTCTCCTCCCTTAAAGGATTTCATCCCCAATATCTCCAAAGACAGAACAACGTAATTAACAACCAGCATCCAAGAACTACATCCATCTACTCATCCATCATCCAATTCTACCATTGTCCTTATTTTTAACTAATGCAATTTATGATTTATGCAAAGTGAATTGCATATGAACTTACCTAATGTGAAAAGGTAGCCGGTCTACTGATTCAGTTGACCTCCTGTAATGCAAGTATGCTTATGCCATACAATCAAATGTATGCAATTATCCTAGTATAATTGATAATTTTATATGTATGTTTCAAGCATTCACCTAAATGCACCATCCATATGCAACATCCGTTTAAACACACACACACACACACATATAACACCATGTGCAAATGCAATAGATAATAGGCACGCATATGTAGGTGTGTGCATCTATTTGGCCGATTATCCTAATAAATATCTATCTAATGCATGCAATGCATCCATATGCAAACATTGGCATCCACTTGCTATCATTTTCATCCATCAAACATTACATGCCCTAATGACATGTTTACAACCAAGCTACCATCCATAGGTTTCACCTAAAGATTATCAAAAAGACCCTAACTAAGCAATGATCAAAGGTCAAAGATAGGATATTTGAAGTGTACCTTCAAATAGGAAAGGATAAGAAGTTTGAATTCTCTCCTCGGATTCCCTTGTGCATTCCTTAGGGTCATATCCCTACCGAACCTTCACCAGACGAACATCTTTGTTGCATAATCTCTTGACGCGCTGTTCCAGTATACGGGTGGGTGTACGACGCACAAGTGATTCGCGCTCTACCTCCACTTCCCTTACCTGATCGGGTTCTACTACTACTACGGAATCATGTAGACACTTCCTCAGATGCGAAACATGAAAAACATCATGAACTCCTGCCAACTTATTTGGAAGATCAACTCAGATTCCACTTTTCCAATCCATGCGGTAATAGGGAAGGGTCCTACAAATCTCGGTGCCAACTTGCCCACTGAGCCAAATATCATAACGTTTCTCAAAGGAGAAACCGTGACAAAAACCATATCTCTAACCTTAAATTCCAAATCTGAACATCTTCTATCGGTATATGACTTTTGTCTATCGTGTGCAGTCTTCAGCCTCTTGCGAATCAAATCCACTTTCTCGAAAGTTTCTTTCACCAAGTTTGGTCCAAGCAAGATCCTATCGGTGGTATCCCACCAGTAGGCTGGTGATCTACATGGTCTGCCATAGAGGGACTTGAATAGTGTCATCCCAATGCTTGTTTGATAACTATTATTATATGCAAACTCTACCAAATGTAGGTGGTCTCCCTAAGAGCCTCCGAAGTCAACGATGCACAATCTGAGCAAATTTTCAAAAACCTTATTTTACCCTCTTAGTCTGTCTATTTGTTCGAGGGTAATATGTCATGCTTAAATTCAATTCTGTTCCCAAGGCTTCCTGAAGACTCCTTCAAAACTCGCTGGTGAATAATGGATCTCTGTCGCTCACAATGCTAGCGGGAACTCTACTAAGCATAACTATCTCCCTTACATAAAGAGTCGCTAAAGAAGCTACCGTCCTATTACTCTTAATGGGTATAAAATGAGCACTCTTCGTCAGTCTATCCAAATGACCCAAATGCTTGTGTTCCCTCTCTGTGACCTTGGTAATCCATCCACGAAGTCCATAGAGATGCTCACCCATTTCCATAATGGAATATCCAATGGCTGCAACAGTCCTCTGGGCTTCTTCTGTTCCGCCTTTACCCTTTGACAAGTGATGCACTTCAATACATACTCCACCACCCTCTTCTTCATTCTGGGCCAATTGAATACCCTCTTCATATCCCGTACATCTTATCACCACCGGGGTGCCCTTTCATCCTAAAATTATGTGACTCAGCCAACACCGCATCAACTAAATCCTTACTACGGAGAACACAAAGTTTACCATCGCTTCTAAGCCATCCCCTATTGTCCATGGTATAGCGCCTAAGATGTGGTGATGACTCTCCTCTACCAAGCTTATCTAAAATGTCCTTCAACTCTTCGTCCTCACCTTGCCTTGCTCCAATCTGCTCCATCAAAGTGCGTTGGACATCGAGGGATGCTATGTATCCCGGAGCTAAATTCGATGGAGGTCTAAAATCAAAGATAGCAACGTACTCCAAATTCTTCAATTCTAAAAATAGAGGACTTAAAACCACTTTGCATCTACCCAACGCATCTACCACTACATTACCCTTGCCAGGGGTATACGAAATCTAAAAATCATAAGATGCTAAAAAATCCATCCATCTTTGCTGTCTCAAATTCAAGTCTTTCTGAGAGAATAGATACTTCAAAGACTTATGATCTGTGAAAATCTCAAATCTTTCTCCTTAGAGATAGTGCATTCAAGAATTGAGAGCAAAAACTATAACTACCAACTCAAGATCATGTGTCGGGTAGTTCTTCTCATGCATTTTCAACTGTCTACTCGCATAACACACTACCCTACCCTCCTGCATTAGTACCGCCCCAAGCCCCATATCATAAGCATCCGTATAAACTGAGAAAGGCTTAGTTCCATTTGGTAATACCAATACGGGCGCGGTAGTTAAAGCCTCCTTCAATCGACCAAAGGCATCTCACACTTGGCATCCCAAACAAAAGCTGAGTTATTCTTGGTATGGCGGGTAAGTGGAGCTGATATCCTAGCGAAGTCCTTAATGAACTACATATAGTAGCGCACAAGACCAAGAAAACTCCTTATGTCCGTGGCATTCTTAGGAGTCTGCCAATTCTGTACTGCTGCCACTTTCGCCGGATCTACTGCAAGTTCATCCCTCGAAACGATGTGTCCCAAAAAGCGAACCTCATCCCTCCAAAAGTGGCACTTGGAGAACTTCGCCTTCAACCAATATGCTCACAGGGTCCTAAGCACTTCTTCTAAGTGAATAGTATGTCCTCCTTGGTTCGCGAATAAACCAAAATGTCATTGACGAACACCGCCACAACTTGTTCAACGATTCATGAAATACTCGACTCATTTGGTCCATAAAATATGTCGGAGCATTGGTTAGTCCAAATGGCATGACTAACCACTCAAGTAACCAATCTGCAGTCCTAAATGCAATCTTCTCGATGATATCCTCCACCATACGCAACTGATGAAATCCTATGGCCAATCGAGCGGCGAAAATACCTTGGCTCCTTCTAGCTAGTCGAAGAGATCGTTTATACGGGGAAGTGGATAACAATTCTTCTTCGTCGGCATACTAATCTCCCTATAATCCATGCAAAGCCTGCGAGAACGATCCACCTTAATGGCAAATAAGAAGGGTGTGCCCACTCAGAATGATCCTAAGAATGAAGCCCTTCTCCAAAAGCTCTCTAATTTGCTTGCTCAACTCACGACGTACCTTAGGAGTCATGTGCCTTACCGATAAAGCAACCGATTTGGTATTATCAACAAGATAAATCTTGAACTCGATCTCTCTTCGAGGTGGAAGACTAGCAAACTGCTCGAGCACATCTGGAAAGTCTCTAACAACATGTGTCGAACTAAAACTATCAGGCGATAAGTTAAGAGAATAAAGGTAGCTCAACATGACTGATCCTCTAGGATCACAAGATATCTCCAAGGTACGTCCACTATAAGTGCCTAACCTTACTACCCTCTTATCGCAATTAAGAACATCACCATACATGGATATCCAATCCATACCAAGAATCAACCTGAACACGGTAAAGCCTAATACAAAGGCACTACTGTCAAACTCAACCCCTAAAATAAAAAATTTCAAATCCCGACATAACATGGACAAATGGGTCGATCATTCCATGAAATTTTGTACTACTACCGGATTGGTCACTAGCAAGCATCAAGACCAAGACCCTCTACCAGAGTACTAGATATTAAAGAGTGCGAAGCTCTAGAATCGAATATGGTACGAACAGGAAAATCAGAGATAGATAACACACCATCTATGATCACCTTCTTATCCATGTCCACAATCAGATGAGTACTAGAGGAAGGAGCTGCCTTTAAAGCATAAGCCTGAGCATGCTGTGAAGGTGTCTGTCAACTGTCCTTGGGCTTCGACTGATAGTCCTTTTTCATATGCCACACTTTATCACAAAGATAACACCTCAGTCTCGATCGCTCTCCTGCCCCTCTACAATCCTTAGCAAGATAACCTGGTTTCACACAAGTGCAATCTAGTCCTTCCTCGAAACTTTCCTTTTTCCACCCGACTTTCCTCCTCCTCTCCTCTTTCCTTTCCACTACTTCTTCCCATCACCCTTCTACACCACATCTCCTTTCTTCTCAATATTAGCAAGTACAGCCATCTATACCAATCCCTCAAAAGTGGTTCCCATCGGAGTGTGGCTTACCGCCAAACTCTACAGTGGCTGACTCAAACCCTTAGTGAACTTCAGTGCCTTCTTGTGAGGAGTATCGATAAGATCTAGTCCAAATCTAGCAAGCTCATTGAACTGATTAACAAATTCCTTAACTTTCATATCCCCTTTCTTGAGCAGCATAAATTTCTATAGCTGTACTCCCCCTTCAGCCTGCAATAAGAATTTCCTCTCGAACCTAGTATGAAAATCCACCCAAGTCAAATTATCAGCCTCAGTCTCCACAATCTCCCACCAAAAAAGGGCCTCTCCCTACAACTGCCACGATGACAATTGCCTCCGAGCTAAGTCCTCCAATCCCATAAGTCCAAATATCGACTCACAACTATGGATCCAAGCTCTCGCCTCAGTATATGACTCGGTGCCAAGAAATGGCTTGCCTCCTAAGCTGGTGTAGTGCTGGCATAACTTAGGAAAATCAGGAATGCTTGGCGGACGAGCTGGAGCCCCTTCCGCTGGAACAACATTCCTAGCTACTGGCTCTGCTCGTGCAATGGCCTACAAATAATGTCTGAACCATGCAGGCATATTAAGGCTTGGAACTTTGGTGATATCTTACGGTTCAGACATGTAATAACCCATAAATTTTAATTATTTTTATAACATAATTAACTGAAATTTGATTGAAATTAAAAAGCTAATTTAGCAATGAAAATTTGATATTTGGTATACGTCTATTGAAACATAACAAATGGCAGATTTTCATCTGGAAATATGAAAGTTGATTCTACTGTGTAATTTTCAATTTAAAAGCAGTTAATTTGATGAAAATAAAATGTTTTTGAAAACCTGAATATTTTATACAATAAAAACATAAAACATTTTCTGAGTGAGACGTCGTATTTCGTTTTTCCAAATTTGGATTTCTCTAGCCCTGTTTATCTTATTTCCGGCGAAATCGCAGCAACTTAGTAGCTAAATATTGACTTTTGATAGGATGGTCGTATCATTGTTATCTGGGTACCATTCTATTCATCTCATCGTGTTCATCTCCATAGTATATTCATTTGTGCATTTTGGAGTTCAGCACGCGGCAAAATTTGCAATACGGTTAGCCGTATCGGTACCCTATTGAGCCTTTTTGGTTTCCTTGTGACCATTCATTTTCCATCGGGTAAAACTGTATAATCATTGGCCTTTATTACATTCCAGAATTCGAAGGATGACTATCACTATTCTCTATTGCAAATGTTTATTTCGGTTTGTCATTTCACTTACATAGGCTCATCTTTTTCCTTTTGTCCCGTCATTTGAAAGAAGAAAAATATTTTAACCTTCTAGTTCATCACTGTTTCTAACGCCTCTCCCATTTCCTCTTCTTTTTTTCAAATATATATATATATATATATATATATATATATATATATATATATATATATGTTTGTATGCTTGCTCGTACTCCATTTTATCTCCGACCATCCATCCCCTCCGCCTTGGACCCACCATGCAAGCCTTTCCATCTCCACACCCCTCCGCCTTGTCCCCTCACACATCGGCCCTGCCTTTCAATCACCAGACCGCCTCCCTCCGGTCCCACCTTCACTGATATCCATCGTAAACACCAATAACAAAATCCACTATCGAGTTTTCCTACCTCTAGATCTGGCCTCCTCTCCCCGATTCCGCCCTCCATAGCAGCGAGTAGCCGAACTTTCTCTTTCATTATCACCCACAACCACATTCACACGAGCAGTCCTACCCAAACATCCTTCGGCCCTCTAACACCGAGCAGCATGCCCCATGCAGCAACGACCCATCACCTCCGGCCACCTTACCATCACTCACAACACATGTCGATAGTCGCATCCATTCCCTTTGCCACTCCACCATCCCTCTTCCTTCAGTTCAGCCTCACCCACCATTCCTTCACTATAACCAGCCTCGTCCCATTTCCTTCACCCGCCATTTCCACTTCCCGCCAGCAGTCTCCACTGCTGTTCACCCAGTCAGCCGCATCCTCCCTCTTCCCTTCCACCTTGTAGCCATTCCAACCAAGACTCTATGAACCACAGCCTTACTTCCTCGCCATCCACTCCTTGTAGCAGCCGTGCTAGTTTATTGTCCCTTTTCTTTTACTATTCTACATATTTAAGTTATATATAAGTTTTTATATATTAATTTATATAATAAAGTTGATCAGTGGCGTGCATGCATATTATAAAGCTTGTACGTTAGTTTATAATTAGTATATATGAGTTTATATATTAGCTACTTACATATTTCGATAGGAAATAAATGTATTTTAGGAATTAATAATTGTAAAGGTTTTATTATATGTGTTTATTTTTTCCAAAGATAATTGTTTTAAGAAGCTATGATTTGAAATATATATATATATGTGTGTGTGTGTGTGTGTGTGTGTGTGTGTATTATATATAGACTTTATTTTATACAATTTAAACATTGATTTAAAAAAAATACATATAACGATTTTATTTTAAATATGAGAACAAAATTGATTGAATATTGATTTTAGGAAGTATATATATAATAATAATCATATGAAATATTTTTTTTTCCAGTTATATCAAGCTAGTTTGATTCGTTTCATCATTTCCAAGTTATCAACTTTGCTCGTCAAATTCGTGTTCATCGTGCTGTACTTTGGGATTTGTACTTGGATTCGTAGCTCATTTCATTATCAAAATTATCAAGCCTCGAAAGGTGAGAAATCATTCACTATTAACATTCTTATATTCAGTAAATTTAATTCACATGAAATGACGATTGAAATATGCTATTAAATTTGAATTGTTAAGTTATTTAATTGTTAAATATGATATGCTATTATCTACAGTTGTTCACCTACAATATATGACACCATAACCTGTTTTTTATATTATATTAAAATATGTTACTGATGATATATGTCTGTTGTTGATATGTTATATTCATATTTGTTGTAACAACCCGCATATTTAACGATTATATATTTAAATGTTTTGTTTAAATATTGCGTCGTTAGTCGGATTTAGGTCCGAAATGTTACTTTCTGCAAATGGCCGAATTGGAACTCGAAACCACCTCCATTGGTTCCAAAATGGCGTTTGCGATCTTTTTTTTTGCAAGGCAAGCGGGGTTAACTGGTCCCCTACCGGTTTATTGATTAAAAGAAAAATGTAACTATGAACAAGCTCATAGTTACAAAATAAAATAGAGAACACTAACATGGGCAAGAGAAACAATGAAAAACCAAAAAACATAGAAGAACAGGACACAGAGAAAAACAGGGAGCTGAAAAAGGGAAAAAACTTAAAAGATCAATCCATAGCATCAGCCAATAAAGAACTGAAGGCAAAATTGCTTTCCTTCATACCCATGATGATAGTTGTCTTAAGCACTTCCCATAATTGCTGTATACTTCTAACCTTGTTTTCAAAAATTCTCAAGTTTCTTTCCTCCCAAACAATGTTCAGATACTTCTTAAGAAAGAAAAAGAAAACAGTTCTTCTTTCCTTCCTCCACCTAGTTGATTTGCAAATCAGATCCCATTCTACTTCTGATATGCCATGCCTATGATCATCAGCAATTATTGTAACCAAATTTCCCCATAGACCAAGTAATTCATTGCATTCAAAGTACAGATGTGACACTGACTCAATCTGCAGCTTGCAGTAAACACAAAGGGGATCTATGTTCATGCCATAGCTCAACATTTTTTCCTTAGTTAACAATGCATTCATGATCACCTTCCACAACATCAGATTGTCCCTAGCAGGAGAGGATTTGAACCATATAACTTTGTACCAAACAGAAGTAGAACTGCCAATCACATTATATAGAATTTCATATGCTACAGATATAGAATGTTGTTTCCCCTTCCACAAAACTTCATCTTTTTCAGCTAAACCATATTGATGAGATAGGTATGAATTCCAAAAAGCCCTTATTTCCTGATTACTTGTATAAGGGAGCAACAGCTTTCCCTCATTCAAGTAGTCAGTAGCATTAGCAAGTGTACCTATGCCTGCTTGTTCAATCTAATGGGGAGAGAAGACATTGACAAGAATCAAGCCTTCATCCATCCATGGTTCATTCCAAAACTTGATACTACTGTTATAAGTGAGATCATACCTAATGTACTGAGTGAATTCAGATCTCAACCCTAATAAACACCTCCAAGTCCAGCTGCATCTCTGAGGAACTGGCATTGTCTAGAAATTCCTACTACCCAAGTTATACTTTCTGGTCCATTCAACCCATAAAGAATCAGCACCAACGAGTAAGGAGTTTATGTGAGCACTGATAGCTGCTTTGTTCCATTTATTCAAGCAGATGATACCAAGACCTCCTTTCTTTTTAGGAAGTTCCATTTTAGCAAAAGAACATGGAATAAGTTTTTTTGAAAGAACAGAGCCAGTCCAAAAAAATCTAAGCGTTGCAGTTCTAACCATGTTTACCAGTTTTTTTAGGAGAATAACAACTCTAGACCAATACACCATCATAGAGGTGATAACAGACTTGATAAGAACAAGTCTTCCAGCTTGAGAGAGAAACCTATTAGCCCATGTGTTCATTAAATTACAGATTTTAGAATACAAGGGCAGGCAGTGTCTGGTGGTGATTCTTGAAGTACAAAGAGGTATACCCAGATAATTCATGCTATTTTCCATCAGTTGCAGCCCAGAGATACCAGTAATTCTATTAGCTTCCTCAGTGGATATTCCTGAGCAGATAATATGAGATTTATTGGCATTTAATTTCAACCCAGTCATGAGGTAGAAATAATCAAGGGTTATTTTAATATTTTCAATTGATTTTTGATCTGGCTTTGTGAAGATCATAATGTCATCAGCAAATAACAATGATGTGATTTGGAGGGGTTTACATTTTGAATGGAACAATATGTCACTTTGCATATATTTGTTAGACAACATTCTAGTAAGCACTTCCATTACTAAAATGAAAATATATGAAGAGATAGGATCCCCTTGTCTGATCCTCTGTTTGTTGTTGAAAAACCCAGATGTAAAGCCATTATACTTTAAAGAGAATGTAGCAGTTGAGATACAACTGTATATCCAAGCCACATAAACTTTGGGAAATTTCATCAGGGCCATAATTCTAACTATAGAAGTCCAGTGAACACTATCATAGGCTTTCATCAAATCCACCTTAAGCATAGCATTTTTGGGAGCATGAGTTCGACCATAGCCATTTAATAATTCATGAGATAACAATATATTATCAAGAATGTTTCTATTGGGAAGAAATGCAGTCTGATTATTGGAATGATTCTGGTGAGGACTATAACAAGTCTGGATGCCAATATTTTTGAAATACACTTATACATGACATTACAACAAGAGATGGGTCTAAAGGAAGCAACAGAATTGGGAGACTGGACTTTGGGTATAAGAACTAAATTAGTTGCATTCACTTGTTTAAGAAGTTTGAATGAACTGAAAAAATTATGGACTGCCTTTAGAAAATCCTTCTTGATAATTTCCCAACTATGGATTAAAAAGATGACATTGAATCCATCAGGGCCTCCACTTGAATGTTTGTTCATTGCAAATAAGGTTTCTTTAATTTCCTTATCAGTTACCTTATCAACAAGTTTGACAGGTTCATCAGGAAACACCTCAGGTAAGTGGATTTGGGATAGGTCATCAATTGAGGGAATGAAATCATTATTGTTACCTAGCAAATTCTTGTAGTTGAACAGAAGTGCTTTATCAACAGCAGCAGGGGTTGAGTGCAATTCTCCTACTTCATCATATATGTTAGTGAAATGCTCCTTAGATTATTTTACCTTGGTTGCAGCATGAAAATAGGCAGTATTATTGTCTCCCTCAGAAACCCATTTTTGCCTCAATTGTTGACTCTTCATATTGGCTTCAGACTTCAAGGCTTCTGTAAGTTGATCAAAAAGAGTCCTCTCAGCAGCAGCAGCCTCAGGATTGTCAGGGTTTTTCATCATTTCTTCCTGAGCAAGAATGAGGTGGCTCCTTAACAATGCAGACTTTAAATTGCCATCACCAAATTTTCCTTTGGCCCATTCTCTTAGAGCAATTTTAGTAGCTCTTAATTTCCTGCAAAATATAAACATTGGGTTACCAAAAAAGTTTTCATTCCATGCTTTACTAATGATATTATATACTCAGGTTCATGGACCCAAGCATTATAAAATTTGAAGCTTCTTTTATCTTTTAACATCTTCTGACCAGAAGAGAAAATAATTGGGGAATGGTCTGATAGAACAGGGTGGGGGATAAAGGTTGACAGAGTTGGCCATGTGGTTAAAGCATTGAGGTTGGCAAAAGAGTGATCAATTTTTGAGTAAGTTCTGACACCAGATCTGCTCCTATTATTCCATGTGAACTCAGCACCAGATGAAGGTATTGAAATCAAGTTAGAGTCCTCAATAGCCTTATTGAGGGGATAAATATCATAAGGGAGAAGGGGAAGACCACCATGTTTGTCATTCAAGGATAAACAGCAATTAAAATCCCCAAAAACAAGCCATGGGTGTGTATTTTGCCAGAATGCAGGAATGAGATCAAGAAAAGATTGCCTTGATGATGGAGAGTTTTGGGCATAGACTATTGTTATATAAAATGATGTGGGAGAATCAAAATATTTAGCTTGAAAATGGATGAGTTGATCAGTGGAATGAACAGAAGTTAGACATAAGACAGTTGGATCATGGATGACCATAATTCTACCATAGGAGGCTTGATTCAAATTATGATTTAGAGACCAGCTGGGGTTTATATGGCTTGCAGCTTTAATTGTTAGGGACTCATTCAATTTAGTTTCAAGTATAGCAAAAAGGGAAATTTTGTGCTGGTTTATGATATATTTCACTTGATCAAGCTTAGTTACAGAATGTGCTCCTCTGACATTCCATATAGCATAGCTGTGCATCATTGGTATACTTCAGAGATTGATGTACCACATTTTTCATGCTCCTAGTTGCAGGAGAGTCTCTTTGAACATTGTTTAAGTCAACATTTTGTTCAATCCCATCATTAAGACACTTACCTTTATTCTTGCCTTTCTTTGGAGTATTTTGTGAGGCAATTGAGGCAGGTGGCAAAGAAAGCCATCCAGGCAGATGGCCAGAGAAAAAGTAACCACCTGGAGAGGGGGGTATACAGTCTGAATGTTCAGCTAAGATTAGGGCCATTAATTCTTTTTCAAGTTCCTCTTTAAACTGTGCTTCAGCTTGAAGTGAATTATCTTTAATTCTACCTTTATTTGCTTTAAAAATTTGCATGTCACTGGTTTGCTTTGTTATTCCTTCACTTGAACCGGCCATAGCATTGTCAACAGTATATGTGGATTTGAGACTCTGATCAGCAGGATTTGAGTTAACAAAATTAGCCACCATCCCTGATCTGTTGTTTTCCTGATCTCCTCGAACATTTTGCATTATTAAGAGGGGTGTAACATGCACACCACAATTTTCATCTTGCTTGCTTGCAAAAATTTCCCCTTCCTCAATTTGTTCTTCCTTGTCACAGTTTTCATTGCATAGTTCATTATCACTTGTGTCATTACATGAATCAATCTCGTTTTCATCCAACAATACATTAAAATTATTAATGTCTGTTCTTATATCTTCATTTGACTCCACCATGTCTCCTTTTTTAATTATGCTTGCATTTACATCAAGTTCATCACTATTTTTTGGTTCATCATCATTATTAACCTCCTCAATTATCTGAATTTCACTTCTATTTTCTTTTTCCTTATCTCATCTTGTTTTAGTTCCCTTACTTTCAACCTTTCTCCACTCTTGCTTTTTCTTTGTGTCAGCTTTAATTTTTTTCATTTTGATTTACACTAATCATTCTTTCCTTACTAAGCTTTGTTACTGTTATTGCATTCCCTTCTTGTTTTGTTTTATTTTTCATGCACATTTCAGTCGTATGCCCAAATTCTTTGCACCCACTGCATACCTCAGGCTTCCATAAACAATCTACCTTTACAATCTGCTCTGATCGATCCAGTAATCTCACTGAAAATTCATCCAATAACTCAACTGCTGGTGTGATTTCTACCATGCATTTTGCATAGCCAATTCTTTCCAACTTCTCTGTTTGTTCATCCATACACATGAAAGTTCCAATTCGACTAGCTAGCCAATTTATGCCTATACGTGACCAGGCATATAAAGGGATATTCGATAACTTAATCCACACCGGTACAGATTTTATCGTACTGCAACTATTTCCAACGTTTGGATCCCATTGTTTAACAATGAATAACTTTTTCCTCATGATAATTGGATCAGCTGCAATTATTTTCCTTCTATCTTCTTCGCATGATAGATTGAATAGGAACAAGAAACCATCGGACTTAACTTTTATAGAACCTTTTAATTTCCAAACTTTTTTCAGGTGAGCTATAACAGTGAGATAAGAAAGGGGTTTATCAAGGAAGAAACCTACCAGGTAATCTCCCCACACTTCATTTCCAGCTCTTATTACATTCTCAGGAGGAACTAGGACATGGCCTTCATAGACAAGTGGGACTTGAATCGGGATGTGTTTCCCTGCATTATGCGGTTTTGCCTTGAATAGAGAATTCCATTGAACGGTGGGGAGAATTGAAGAAGATGAGGAGTTCAGTTTATGCAGAGGAGTAGCTTGACAGATTGAAACAACATGGGGAGATTGAGAGGAAGAAGGCAACAAAGAGGCTGGATCAGGCGGTTGTGGGTCCGGAGGAAAGTAGGGAGGCTGAAGATGAACAGGAGGGGAGATGGTGGAAAGTATGGGTTGGCTGATGGATTGGACGGGGGCGTGGTTTGAAAGGACAAGGTTAGGAGGGAAAGAAGGAGCAGAGGACATTAAAAAGTAAAAGAAGCCGTTTGCGATCTTTTTAAGTGTAAGCTTTGATATGTTTTGAGTTTGTGAATTTTTGCAACTTTTCTATTTGGGTTTTGGGTTTGAGTTCAGCCCATTTGTAAGTTTAAACCCCTAACTCAGCCCTCTCTTCATCCATTTACCCTCATTTCATTTCTTAGCTTAAGAAAACTGAAAATGGTGGAAGGGAAAGAGAAATAGAAATTGCTAACCCTAGTTTCTTCTTTGCAAACTTGATTCTTGCTCCAATATCAAAGAGAAGACATAGGTAAGCTCCTCTTCATCTTCTCTATCTCTTTCTCTCTTCAATCTCAGAATTCCTAAACCTAAACTTAGAAAAAATACTTGTTTTGATCTTAAATTGAAGCTAGTAGAGTAGAAGTGGAGATTAGTTGGTCTTCTCCTTGCAAATTGAACTCCTTCTTCTTTGTTTTTGGATAAAAGGTGAGTTTTGAACTCACATCTACTTCTTTTGATATCACTGATGTTAGGCATGAATTCCTAACACTTGTTCATATGTTCTTTTGCTTTTGATTTGGTTTGTTTTGGTGAAATTGCCAAATTATGATTTTTGAAGCCAAATCTATGTAAAACCTTATATGGTTGATGTTTATGTTGTTCGGAGTGTTTGGGTGTGTCGTTAAGGTTGGGTAGTCGTTTGACGTAAGCCCATAATCAACACGCATCTGATTGCTTTCGATTTGTTTGGCCATAGTTGGCCTAGGTTCAGGAAATGTCTGTCCATCATGTTTCAGATGTCTGAAACTCCTATTTTAGACGTCTGAATATTGTTATGGGGAAGATTCTTATCCCCAGATTCAGACGTCTGAATTTATATTCCAGATGTCTGAAAGTGTTTAATTTCGACCAGAAAGGAAATATGCCAAAATATGCCTATTTCAGACGTCTGGATGTTTGGATTCAGACGTCTGAATTCTGTTTTGAAAAACAAATTTATTTTTAGTTTCAGACGTCCGAATCCCTTCTTTCAGACGTCTAAATATGCTTTTTTTTTCAACTTGCCTTGTTTGTTTAATTTTCCAAATTTAATCGATGCATATTGATTCCAATTAGTTGTTTATGCGTATTTGACCTTGATGATTCCTTTTTGACTTCATTCACGGGTTTTTATAAATGATTTCTTCAAATCGTATTAAAAGTTCGCTTCTCCGATTTATAAATTCTATTTAAAACACACGCACAATTTCGCAATTCGAGCGAAGTGGAAGGGTGATTAAATGGTTGGGCAAAACACGGACCATGAATCTGTGCGTTTATCCTTCCGATTAATTCCCGACCTATTCAATTGATCGTTTTAACCTTCGGGTTGGTTTACCGAGGATATGAGGTGAACTTCGTACTGCTTTGAGTGTGAAATTAACTAACGGATAGTAAACCATTTAGTGCGAACGAGTGGTTATGGGACCCACGTTACCACTTTTCTGATTCCTTTTTGAGAGTTATGACACATTCCGCCAGTTAGTGGTGTCCAGTACTGGGTCTCTGACCTTCACCACTACGGTTTGTTGCCTTCGGGTATGTGCCTTCGGGTTTGTGCCTTCGGGTTTGTGCCTTCGGGTTTGTTGCCCTTTAGTATCGCTTCCGATGTTGGTCGTTATGAGCCGCATGGGTGATATTGGGTTGCCCTTTAGTATCGCTTCCGATGTTGGTCATTATGAGCCGCATGGGTGATATTGGGTTTGGAGTCTTCGGGCTCATGGATCCTTGTTTATACAGTACTGAGCTGGAGCAAATTTTATGATGTTTCATTGATATGTATATTCCCTTGGTATCGCCCTTCGGTGTTGGTCTTTTTGAGCCGCATGATGCGTAGCGTTTACCTTGTGGAACTTGTATACCTTATTGGTATTTTTTATTGCCTTTTGGCCTGCTTTGGGATATTCTTATCCTTTGTTTCTATATGTTGCCGATGATATGAGGCTTGTTATAATATGATTCATCTTTTGTTAGATGATTGTGTTATCTCCTTTAGAGATATTAGTTATACTTTGTAACCTTGCAGGTTTATTGTCGTTCAGTTTATCTAACTGATTTGTTTAGCTAGACTGACCCGTGTAATTTTACTCGGGTCAGACCAAGATGTTTCAGGTTAGGTGCTTTTGGACTTAGCCTATTTTGCTTCCGCATGGACTATTCAGCTCGTTCCTTTTTGTTAAAGCTTTTTGTGTAGTCCTTTTTATTCGTAACTCTGATATATGTATTCTTTTGGGATTCGTTTGTATATTGTGGTTTTCTATACCACTTGACGTGTATTATTTTGTAAACTTTGTTATGTATCTGTATATGTGTATATGATGAACTACTGTTCTGTGATGTATATTACATTTGAGTTGTTATATTCTGTTTTGATAGATCCAACCACCTATGGTTTTGTTTTAAGTATTCATTGGGTATATCGACCTTATTGGTATGTTTATTGTCGATGCATTCAATGGTTAGTTAGAGCAAAGCTATGGATGGTCTCTCCCAACCAGCCTTATTCTCCGTGTTAGTTGACGGCATTACCCTGTAGTGTCCTTGGCTAGCGCGGGTATAAAGGTGGGGCGTCACAGCGTGGTATCAGAGCTGAGTTAAGAACAAAATATGATAAACACGGAATAGATGCACATATTACGGTACATCAAAGTGTATAAGTGATACAAATCTTTGAATCATCGTGCCTTTCTACTCCTTCTTTTATCAAAGGTTAGATAGAATTTGGGGAATACGTCTAGGAGTGCATTTTATTCCGTTGTATTCCGTATTGATTATCTACCTTGTGTATAATCTCGTTCTTATCTCACTCTCAGCGTATGGCTGGAAGAGGCAGGGGACTACGTTCGGGTGTTGGGCAATCCAGTGGCTCACATCTGGATGGCGTATATATGTCTACTAATCAGTTTTTGGAATTGTTTAGGAGCACTCAGCCTCCAGTTCCCCCTCGAGTGTCTCCACCTCGCAAGTCTGCCTTTGCACGCCAGTGCGGTGATTTTTCTCATCTTGGAGGAAAGCCGTTTAAGGGCTCCGAGTCTGTTCTTGAAGTCCAAGCTTGGTTTCGCACGTGCGAGCGTATCTTCTCTCGCATGGATCTTTTTGACCATGATAGAGTTCTTGTAACTTCTAGCTTATTATAAGAGCGTGCTCTTGATTGGTATGAGCTTCTCATAGCCGAGATTGATGAGTCTACTCTTTCTTGGACTCAGTTTTGGGAGCGATTTGAACTCAAGTTCGTTCCTGAATCTGAAAAAGTTTTATTGACCCGTCGCTTCCTTGAGTTGAAGCAAGGGAAATCTTCTGTTTCTGAGTATGTTGCATCATTCGAGGCTTTATCTAAGTATGGTCTTGAATTCATTAGCACTTCTTACAAGAAGAATTTGAAGTTTGTCTCTGGTCTTAAGAAATATCTTAAGAAGTCTTTGTTGCTCCAGCTTAAACTTTCTTTTTAGGAGTTGGTTGATTCTGCGCTTCATCTCGAGACCGTCGAGAAGGAGTGTGATAGTGATGTTGATGTTGAGGTTTCCAAGAACCCCAACAAGAAGTCGATTCCATTTCAGAAGAAGCCTTTTCCTTCTAAGAAGAGGAAGATTGGTGGTCCTAGCTCTCAGCCTCAGCATTCTGGAACACCTTTCATTCGGAAGTGTTTCAATTGTGGTTCTCCTGATCATATTATTCGAGCTTGTTCTAAGCCTCTCTTCTGCCGCTATTGCAAGAAGGAAGATCATCACGTTTCAGCTTGCCCTACTGTTCCGGCTGGTGCCAAGTCTAGCAGGCTTTATGCTGCTAAGGCTTCTGAAGGTCCTTCTTAGTCCAAAGGTATATCTCCATCTATTTTGGAAGGTTCTATTTTATTTCATGATCACAGTATTCGGGTTTTTTTCGATACGGGTGCTTCATATTCTTTCGTATCGAAGAAGCTCGTCGATGATTTATCTTTGGATATTTCTTGTTTGGTTACTTCTTTAAGGATTGCGAATCCTATTGGGGGATCTGCGACCCTTAGTTTGCTTTGTGATGATGTGGAGATTGTTTTAGTGGCTTTTCTTTTCGTCCGAATCTGCACGTTATTTCTTGTTTGGAATTTGATATGATTTCTTGTTTGGAATTTGATATGATTTTCGTGCGAATCTGCACGTTATTTCTTGTTTGGAATTTGATATGAATTTGATAAGATTATTACATTAAGTAATAATCTTTCATTAAGTAATTATACTTAATTAATCTTATTAAGTAATTATACTTTAATTACTCATCATTAATCACTTAACTCACGATTAATTAATCTTTAATTAATACTTAATTAATTAATAATCAAGTTTCAAAAATAACCCATTAATTACTTAATTATATTCAAGTTTATTTAATAAACCTATAAAATCAATTATTATTAACATATGGATTAACTAAAAACAAGTTAATCCATAATTGAAAACATTTCCTTTAATTATATAATTAGAATAATAAATTTATTTAAAATAGACTTTTAAAATAATGATTATATATGTATATAAAAACACTTTAAAACTAAATTAATATGAAACAATTTCTTTAAAAACATTAACTAATTCCAGAACTAGTGTAACACATTTATTATTAATTAGGAAAATGTTTAAAACTTGATTAAATTTAAAATTTGAAAACTTGTTTTATTTTAAAAATTAAAAACTGCTTTCAACCCAACCCGAAACCGCTTCGGATTCCAGCCCGAGACCCAACCCCATTTCCCCAAGCTCCTCCTCGAGTTACTTCTTCCTCTTCCTTTCCTTTTTCTTTTTAAAATTATGTTTTAGTTTAAATTTTTAAAACTGGTATATAGCCTAAACGATCGCGAGCATCTTTGAGCTATTTCATCACTTACCCGATATCAACTTCGAGACCACCCAGCACAGAGACCATCTGACACAAATATTAACTTGTGCACGTATACGCCTGAACAAGGCGATTTCGACCATTGCTACGCTCCCTGGCAGGTCGACGATGATCCAGATGAACCTTCCTACCACCAGTTCAACGAAAACAGTAGTAAAACGAAATCAAACGACTCGATCGATACTTGAAACAACCCAGTTCATCCCAAAACTCCTCGATTCGCCGCCACAGATCGTCAGAATCCTCACGACTCCGCCCAGAGCTCTGCCACAACCTTACGCATCGCCTCCCCCTAGTCCGGTCCACCCCGATCCATCATCGACGACGGAATTGACTTGATTATAACACTGACCAAAATGGGTTGCTAAACCATGCCGTGTCTCCACACCGATCATCGAAAAAATATTCGAGCATTTTTCCCATGTGACACAACCCTCGAGCCATCTCCAGTGTCAACCATGACCTCCCTAGTTCACACGATTGTTGGAATTTGACCCAAATACATTTTCCGTTCAATTCACAATTTATTAACAAATACGAAGTTAAAAATCTTGATACTATTATCAAAATTCATTATTTTCAAAGATGAATCATATTATAAAATCAAAACACGAATTCCAAAAAATCAAGTTTCTAATTTGATTTTGTTATCACTGTTCTTCCTTAATTTGCAGAAAATTACAAACTTATTTTACTTAAACATATTTTTAAAACTTAATCTATGTTTAAACAAACATATCTCGTTTGAAAACTAAAGTCTTTCAGAGGATAGATAAGGAGATTTGAATTTTTAATTTAAATTTGAACTCTGTAACACAAAGAAGAGATGAACACGGATATATCAGACGTTCACATCCAAACCCAGATATATATATATGTATGTATGTATGTATGTATGTGTGCATACAAACATATTTTCTTCCACACATAAAAAATTATCACATGGAGATTAAGATTTGAGGTTTTAATATGTAAATTGCTCACCTGGATGCAAACAGAGACAGGCTTGAATTTTTTTCCTCGAACCTGTTGTATTAAAGCTAAAACTTTGATTTGTTTTGATCTGTGCTTTGATATTATTGGACTTGTATTTGTTTTAGTTGGATCTAATCTGTAAATCGTTGAACTTGAACTAGATTTTTGATTTGGCATTTGAAACCGATCTTGCTTGATTGAGCTTCAGGTTGAAAATGGTTTAAATTTGCTTGCTTGAATTCATCTTCAGGTTTTAGAATTGAAGAGGAATTTGTTGTTTGAACTTTTGAAAAACTTTGGTTTGCTTAACGTTTTAGATGAACTGAGCTTTACTTTGTTTTGAGATATTGATTTCTTTTTCTGCTTTTCAGTTTGAAAGATGAAGAGAAAGCAGCCTGATTTTTTTTATCTTTTATATATATGTTTATATGATTTTTAAGTTCAAATAAATTTGTGAGATGCCACTTATTTTAATGCTTGTCAAAATGTTTACAAATGTTAGATTATATCACGAAATATTTACACTTGTTTAATCTCACATTATATGGTTTACACATGTAATAATTTTTTTTCTATAATACTTAACATGTAATATACATCTATGTATATTTATATGTTTCTAAATTTATATTAACATTTGTTAAATCAAATATATATACACTTATATTTTTAATATTTATATATATACATTCTCTCTTATTAATATATATATATATATATATTTAATTATATTATTATAAGAAAATGAATTTAAAACAAATTATACATTAATATACATACATACATACATACATACATATATATAAGTTCTTATAATATAGAATTTAACTTTCAAATAGCTTTTGTAAATTTTCATACTAATTTCAAAATAAAATTTCCCAAACTTATACTCATATACAAAATTTGAAAACAATTTCTATTAATTTAAAATATAGAGTTTAAATCCAATTTATTTTAAAAATATTTATTTTTGAATTTCAAATTCAAGTTTCAATTTAAAATCAATTCATATGCTTATAAATAAATAAACAAACAAATATCTTATTTATTTTGGGAAATTTTCAAATAAAATTCATAAATAAACCCAATTTTTTTATAAATTACTAATTAAAATTTGACTTAAAACTGGGATCGTTACAGATTCCCCTCTTAAGAAAATTTCGTATCCGAAATTTGCTAGACATGGAGACAAACAAAGAATAGATAGACCATAGAGAAATAGCTTTTCAGATCAAGCTGAATATCTCTTTTATATTTGGTTTACCAAATCAGAATAACAACAATAGATACGAGAACGAATCTATTCAATACTTCACAAGATACTTGGGTTATCCAGTCTACGAAATGTACAAAGCATTGGTTAGTTTGAAAGGATAACTAACCATTCGTAGAATATATCTGGACCACAAAGAATTGACAAACAGATGCAATTAAATTTAACTTCATAATTTGTTAATCAATTTATTTTAATTAAAATTTCAAGTTCATTAAAGTTATAATGAAAAGCTGATAGAAACTAACAATTAGAATACAAAATAGGAATATTTTTACAAAGATTCGTAGGGCCGCCACCACACCCAAGCTTCTTCTTATAGTTGCCAGTAAACCATTAAATAATTGAAAACGGATGGTGAACAAAAGATATTGATAGAGAAAGTTGTTTCCATTGTTGCAGGGCATTGACCATTTGCAATGGTACTCCCCTGTCCCCTATCTCGTCCTCTTCTTGCACTCATACTCACTATTTGTGGATAATAAGATAATTTACTGAGGCATGCGGACAAGATATCTTAGGGATATACTCATTCTAGGGTATTTGTAACCCTATCTCTAATGAGTCACCTAATGTTTTATACTCCCGAGCTAAAGTTCTTACTCAACCTTCAGCTCTGATACCAATTATGACGACCCTGACTCGACCTTCAAAAATCAGCACCAAATACATCACATGTATTCGAATGCGGCAGATTCAAACATCGAATCTGGTTCGTCGGAGCTTATAACACATTAAGTAAACAACCACACAGTACACAAAAATGAATAACCTTATTGATACATAATATTCAATACAACAATGACACAATGAATATTAGTATTATCAGAGATAGAAGAGCGAAAAGATTAGCATTAAGCTAAACATCAACTTTGACTTCCAAAAGAGAGAGAGCGAGAATCCAACAGATTTCATCCACAATGACATAGCTCCAAAACTCCAACAAACAAGCTCGAACCACAATCATGTTCAACTAAGAAAACTCGGTGCACAATGCGATTGCCAAATCACAGATTTCAAAGATTGCCAAAACTAAGATTACTAGCTGATTATCTGAAAATATGACTTTAGGCTGCCTGTGTGGAAAATTGTGGGCACCTAGAGTTTAGAAAGAGAACAATAAACTCCAGGTCAGTCATGGAACTGGTGTGAGCAAACAAAACAGTTTATTTTTAATAAAAGAAAACAAAAGAAATTAAACGAAATCCGCAATGCTTTTTGGAAAATGAAACTACCATAAGGCCTCCCGAGACACACACACACAATGAAATCGCACACTTGGGGAAGATTTCTCCTTATGACAGTTAAACATGCTTGATACAAAAAACCTTTTTGATATTATTATTAGTGCATAGTGCAGAAAACATTTGCAAGTATAATATTAATCTTAGCCAGCATGCGTACCATTATAGTATGCCTACTATAGTTATTATATTAGATGGCAAGTTCTATAACTAAAACCGTACAAGGCGCGTATTGGATGATTGGATTTCTAAGAAATGGTCAGGCTGAGGAACTTCCTATGCCACATGGCTACGCCTCTGGAGGGATGCTCCGAGAACTTAACCAGCTCTCTGCAACCACAAGGCCGGGTTACCTCTATAACTAGGTGACTATTGATGCGAGTACACCATCCCCCGGTCGTTACCGACATTTATCCGAGGATCCTCAACCACAAAGCAACAACCACCAAGCAATAGATTTGCAGCAACCACATAAGTTAAATATCTAGGCTCCATACCATGATATCACTTTTTATCCAGAAGGAAATGGACATACCCTAAGGGGTGCTACCCCCAGTAACCTTGCTGCACACTTCCTATTTCGACCATTCTCGGGTTGTGAGGTTCTGATGAAGTCTCGTCCCACAAAGTTCTGCTTTTCACAAAAACTTGCTTTGATCAACAAAAGATCAGCAACACTTAGCATGCCATATTACCAAATTGAGAATGTATCACTAGTAACCATCAACTACATAACCTCTAAGCTCGTACGTCTCAAAGAAGGGTATTAAGCTAAGAGAATAAATTCTCCACCACCAAACAGAAATGTATTTGATAGAAACCAGTTTTACATCTCAAAGTGCAATGTCAGACATACATTCATACAAGTCCATTCCGGGTTCGAACGGAACCGAAGGCACTTCAAAGAAGCCCTTGCAATCTAGGTATTCATAATCCTGATCAGACCCCCATCACATATAGAGATCTCTGTAACGTAGCTACTCAGTGCTGGGTCATTCGACAGGTAATCTTTTCATTCTCAAAAATACCCAGTCTTCACCACCGTTCTTCAAATGCTATAAATTTGGTCGTATCATTAGTCGAAATGGGTTATATGACATAAAGTCCTCTCCCGACTAAACCGAATAATGAGCATAAATTTTAAAACCATATGGATATCGTGGGATCTTAGTTAAGTCACAACCTTTAGCCCAAAACCTTTTTTTTGAATGGTTTAAACAAATTTCCACTTTCAATCTTTTTAAAACAAAAGATTGACCTTGTAAAATCCACTTCAATTTGAAATCAAGGATAAATAATCTTTCAAAAAGATTCATTCATTACTTTCAAAACAATTTCCGTTTCAAATCTTTTATACAAAAGATACACCTTTAAGATCTTCTTTGATTTGAATACAAAGTTCACCAATCCTTCACAAAGATTCATTCATAGCTTTCAAAACTATTTACAATTCAAATCACACAACTTGAAATCCTTCCAACAAAAACTGGAAATTCTTTCGTTATATGAAGGTCATTATCATTTGAAAACAAATGCTTTTCATTTCAGAAAAATCCGATCAAATAAACACAAGTTATAGCCTTCAAAAGTATAAACAAGAAAATTAGCGAACTGCCATATTATCGGCAAGTTTTATTCGAATTAAATTCAAATTCCCAGAATAATTTATTTAATATACTCCAAAATGGTATAAAATCTATATAATATACATTTTATAACTAGCATAAGCCTTTCAAACCATATTTTCAAAAATAATTTCAAAGCTTAAACGGGATATACTATATTCAATCTAAATTTCAAATTTCAAAACTTCCTTTTCAAAAGCTTTTCATATTCAATCCAATTCCATTTCCAAAACCATTTGGATTCAAAATTCAAATTTTAAGCAAAATAATATTTAGATTTCAAAATATCTATGACTTAACCGATTTCCTCGTAAAATCCATATTTGTGTGTGTAGTGTAGTTCTGGGGTTTTACACACAATAATACAATATCATCAATAATCACAAATTCAAACATAGCAATATCGATAAGTGGTATAATCCTATAACGCTTATCTTCATTCACGGATAAAAAGATAAATAATATAAATTCATCACAGATAAATAAATTACATTCATCGCAGCTTAAATCAAAATGGAGCATCACTCATCAGAGATATCAAACAATTCAAAGCATTCAATACAATCCAAACATCCATAAGTATGATTAACTAATTATCTGATTAATTTAAATCAGATTAATTACTTATGAATAAATTACTAATCCTGGTTAATTGATGTTAATTAATTACAAACCATTTAAATTAATCATGCTTTAATCATTTATTAATTATTCTTTAATAAATTAACTAACCTTTAGTTATTTATTAATCAACCTTAATTAATAAATCAACCAACCTTTAATCATTAAATAATTAACCTTTAATTATTTAATTATCCTTTAACTAATTATACTTAATTAATTATATTAATTTATTAACCTTTATTTAATAAATCACCCCTTAATTATTTTTATTAATTAATTAACCTTTAATTAATTAATTATCCTCAAATTAGTTACCTAAATAAATTACCATTTAATTAATTATCCTCAATTAATTACAATAAGTGATTATCCTAATCACTTATGTTAATAAATCACAAATAAATTACATTGGGTAATTATCCTTTGATCACTTGATTAATCAATCTTTAAATCATTAATCAGTTACTTTTAATTAAGTAATTATCTTTACGTAATTAATTACCTTTAATTACTTACAAAAATAAATCTTAATTAATTAATTATACTTAATTATAATTACATAAAGTAATTATACCTTATTTACACTGAGCAATAATCGTTCTTAAGTAATTATACTTAATTAATCTCATTAAGTAATTATACTTTAATTACTCATCATTAATCACATAAGTCATGATTAATTAATCCTTAATTAATACTTAATTAACCTTTAATTAATAAATCGAGTTTCAAAAAATAACCCATTAATTACTCAATTATATTCAAGTTTATTTAATAAACCTTTAAAATCAATTATTATTAACACATGGATTAACTAAAAACATTTAAGCTAATCCATAATTGAAAAGATTTCCTTAATCAATTATATAATTATAATTTTAAATTTATTTAAAATAGACTTTTAAAACAAAGATTATATATGTATATAAAAAACACTTTAAAAATAAATTAATTTGAAATAATTTCTTTAAAAACTTTAACTAATTCCAAAACTAGTGTAACACATTTATTATTAATTAGGAAAATGTTTAAAACTTGGTTAAATTTAAATTTTGAAAACTTGTTTTATTTTAAAAATTAAAAACTGCTTTCAACCCTAACCCAAAACCACTTGGGGTTCCAACCCGAGACCCAACCCCATTTCCCTGTGCTCCTCCCCGAGCTACTTCTTCCTCTTCCTTTCCTTTTGCTTTTTAAAACTGTGTTTTAGTTTAAAATTTTAAAACTGGTATATATTAAAAACGATCGAGAGCATCTTCGAGCTATTTCGTCATGTACCCGATATTAACTTCGAGACCACCCAACACAGAGACCATCTAACACAAATAGTAACTTGTGCACGTTCAACGACCGTTGCTACGCTCCTCAACAGGTCCATGATGACCCAAACGAACCTTCCTACCTCCCAGTTCAACGAAAACAGTAGCAAAACGAAATCGAACGAGTCAATCAATACTTGGACAACCCAGTCATCCAAAAACTCCTCGACTCGCCACCACAGATCGCCAAAACCCTCGCGACTCCGTCTTGAGCCCCACCACAACCTTACACATTGCCTCCTCCTGGTCCGGCTTATCCCGATCCATCATCGACGACGAAATTAACTTGATTATAACACTGACCGAAATGGGTTGCTAAACCCTAAACCCACGCCGTGTCTCCACTCCGATCATCGGAAAAATCTTCGAGCATTTTTCCCAGGTTACACAACCCTCCAGCAATCTCCAATGTTAACCATGACCTCCCTAGTTCACGCGATTGTTGGAAATTGACCCAAATACATTTTCCGTTCAGTTCGCAATTTCTTAACAAATACGAACATAAAAATCTTGACATTATTATAAAAATTCATTATTTTCAAAGACGAATCATATTATAAAATCAAAACACGAATTCCAGACAATCGAGTTTCTGACTTGATTTTTTTTCACTATTCTTCCTTAATTTCCAGAAAATTACAATTCTAGTTTACTTAAACATACTTTTAAAACTTCTATGTTCAAACAAACATGTAACAACCCGATATTTTCAGCCATTTGCATCCACACATGTCAGACTTGATTTGCTCAAAATACTACATTGTAAATAAATTTGGAGGAAATGAAAACAATCACAGAATCATAGACATAGAAATATCAGAATAACTCCAGCGGAAATTAAAATACCATAGTAGTTCATGAAGCTACTATAACAAAATCTCAAAACAAAATACATAATATCAGTCCGAAACATATACAATAGAAATCCCAAATACATATAAGGTCACTAATACAAGATCTGAAATCGATGAACTAAAACAGAAATAGATGAATAACTAGATAAACAAAATCTCCAGCAATTCCTAGCTCCAGAAAGAGAAATCCAAACTAAGCTATGAATACTCAGGCTGACCCAAGCATAAAGTAACACGCAAAACACTCGAGTGAACTGTAGTAGTAATGCACAATAACTTAAAGGATACTTGGGATCGTCCATCCTCTAAGGATCAGTTAAACCATTAATTAAATGCATCCAAAATCACAAGACATACAGGGAAGTATACCCGAGGTTACAATTTCAAAATGGTATTTTATACTTCAAAAATCAAATACCATTTCAAAATTCAATATTAATGCAAATTCATTTTTAAATATCAAGATATCATATCCTTCCTAACCCTCAATCATTTTTATTTAATTTAAATACCATTCCAAATCACATTTCAAAATGGTTTACATTTCAACTCAAATATTCCATTAAACTAATTAAAATGAAGTTATTATACTTAAAAAAATCAAAAATTAAATTCCTAGAAATTTAGTCTCTCGGACTTCATTTATTCACTAAAATTTATTAAACGGTGAAATTTCAGCTTTCACAGCATTTAGAAAAATGCTACGGAAATTACATTTGAAAACAATTCAATTAAGCAAAGACATCATTTAAACCTGCTGTAATAGTGTTTAAGTTTAGTTTCCATAACTACAACACTTACAAAGTGCTGTAATAGCCCTTAGTTCATTTTAGGCTTTTAGTTCATTTGTATCAACTACAACACTTAAAAATGCTGTAATATCCTTTACTTCAGAAATGATAGCATTTCTAAAATGCTGTTAATTAAATTCCAAATTTTAAATACAATTTAGATAAACAGTTAAATTTTAATTTAAACCAATTTAACTTATAAAATCACATTTTCTCACTTTAAAAATGATCATTTAAATACCCTTAATTTATAATTTCATAAAGTGAAATTTCACAAATAATTATCAAATTTTAATAATTCATTTATAAAAAAATCAATGTACAATTTTATAACATTTCATTTACTGTACATTTAAATTTAATTTACCATTTCATAAATTAAATTTAAATTCCATTTTTTAACTTAACTTTTAATTTTAAACACATTTCACATTTTCTAAGTTAAGTTATATTTCAAATTCCACTTAAATATTCATTTATTTTACCATTTTTAATTCATAGAAAAATCAATAACACTTTATAAAAATCATTTTAAATTCAATTTTAAATCAAATTATCATATTTTCTTATTTAATTTAAACTTCATTTAAACAAAAACATAAATTCCAAAATTAACTTATATTTCAAATTCTACTCTACCATTTATTTATTTCACTTATTTAACTAGTAGAAAATCACTAATATTTTATAAAAATTATTTTTAATTAAATTTAAATCAAAATATCATAATATTTACATTTTTAAAATATTTTAAAAAATTTAGAAAAATATATATTAAACACAAGTCTGTATATAATTTTCTAACCTAAGTCAAATGATACAGATAATATATAATTTCAATCCGTAATTTACAAAGAAAAAAATTCAGGTTCTATCATTTCAAACCCGAAATCCCAAGTAAAATAAAATAAAAATTGCTCTAGCCTATAATTTCAGCCCATAACGATTTTTCCCTATTTTAAAGTCCGTTCGGGTATGTATCTTTTCAACCCATAGTGATTCTATTCTACAGGGAACTTGCAGTGTGATAAACTGATATAAATAAACAATATAACATTATATAGTAGTAACAGATGATATGACATGTGTATAAATAGGGTGAACATCATATAAATCATATCACAGGCAGATATAACATGATAATATAAATCTACAGATTCATATGGTGTCAATTACTGATTATATAAGTACAGATGTCATGTGTGAATTACTCACCTCTACAAGCTGGAGATAGCACAACCAAACACACAAACAAAATCCAAAAAGCACGAAAGCATGAATACAGATTCAAGTGAGGGGAGAGCCAAAGTGATAATCTTGTACATAGCAAACAAAACAATATATTGAAAACATAAATTTACAACGCAAATATAACATTAAACAACTTGAAAATAAGGAACAACAAAGAACTAAACAACTTGACCATTGCCTCAACCTTCACATGATCGGCCTACGGGTCTACTGTGCTCGGCCATAGTGGTGACTTGGGCTAAGATATGGCATGCATGTGCACGACTACAAGGAGTGGAGTGGCTTGAGTTACAACATGAAGGAATGCAAAGGGTTTAAGGAAATTAGTGGATATTGGTGCAACCACATGGCTCGGCTTGAGTTGATATAGGCTTGGCCATATAAGGTGAATGTCAGGTGGGGTTTGGAGTTGCGGACAGAGGTGGTGAAGGAGCATGTGGTGGCGGTTATGGAGGTGGTCAAGGTGGAAAATGAAGGGTAGGTGCAAAATAAGGGGTTCGGCTAGGCAATTGCATGGAGATTGTGGAATTTTGTGGTGCAAGCCACATAGGCATTCCATGGCCTGGTCAAGATAGAGGGGATGGAGGGTGAAGTAGCCGTGGAAATGGTGGTGCTGGACGGTGGAGGTGGTGAAGGGGCTAAGGCCGATCAAGACAAGGAGAGGCAATGCACAATTTCAATGAAAAATTCAACAAAATGATAAGAAAAAGTAGAAAAAAATTTAAGAAACCATTGCCTTTTCTTCATATCTGAAAACATGTGTGAAAGTGAAGTGAGAAAAGGTGTTTTTACGTGAATAATAAAAAAAATCACGGCTATAGTCTTTGGGAAAGGTTGGTCAAAACATGAAGGGGTGTGAAGATGGAAGGTCAAAAGTTAAAATGCCAAAGTTTATTCATTCCTTTAGTTCTAGTCTCTGTTTGGTTTTTTGATTACAGTTTATTCTTTCCTTTAGTTTTTGTCCTGTTAATCTTATTTTGGTTTTTAATTCAGTCCTTATAAATACATATATACGTATATCTTCTATATAAATATACATATATATGTATCATTCTAATTGTTTTTTCCCTAGTCTTGTTTCAGATACAGGTTTTGGGAGATAGGATATAAGGTTCATTTTGCAGGTTTCGCTTGTCTTCAGATTGCCGGATATCAGATCATAAAGAGGTCATTAGAGCAGAGTTTCTTCATTCAGGACTTCTTATAGATGTCTCCTCAGATATAGGATTTTGTTATCTTCACTATGCAGTTCTTTTTCAGGATGTTTTATTTTCTAGTTTGGCACTCCTTCTTATTCAGAGCCTTCAGAGTGGTCTCTCTATTCAGCAGATCCTCTTCAAAGCATATGCTTATTCACTTCTTCTGGTTTAGACTTTTGGAGCTTTCTTATTAGTTGGATTCGTCTCTCAGTGTTTTGTTTTTTCTCTTTATCCTTTTGGTACTTCTTACATCTTGTTATCGGGTAGTGGCCATGCCAGAATTTGATATTGAGGTGCGATGGGTGGTGGCCTTGCCGGAACTCATCTTAGGAGTACCTGAGATTCCATATGTATTTTTTCTCCTGTTACCTACCAGGCATATTGGCAGATCCTTATGCTCGTGTCATATATATATTCATATGTGTGCTCTCCTCTATGCGTAGAGGATCACACATTTTTCTCAAAAAAAGTTGAAAGGCCAAAGTCTCTTTAAATTTCCTATTTCTTTTATGCAAATAAACTAAAATAAAAACCATGTAAATTAAAATAAAAATGAATACAAAATAATGTGAAAATCAAACAAATAAATAAATTTTATAAAAATATAGAAAAATAAAAGAAAATAATTATTTATATGTAAACTAGTATTGAAAATTGAAAACAAAATATAACTAGTTTTGAGAAAAATAACTGCAACACCTTAAAAATGTTTTTAAAAATAAAATATATACATAGCATGACATATTACACACATATACACAAATTAGAATAATATATGAAAAATAAAAATATTATTTATATAAATTAAAACAAACAATTTTATTAAACAGGAAAATAGACGCAGGGAAGAAGTTGAAATAAAATTTAGTCTCAGGGACAACAAGTTTGCTTTTTAGTCCAAATGACACTTTTTAGTGTAAACAAAAACTGATAGTTACAACCATCATTCTGTGATTTTCACTAAAAAGTGTCCTTCAGCCTAAAAAGCAAACCTTTTGTTCCTAAAACTAAATTTTTCTTCAACTTTTTCCTTGAGCCTAAAAACACCTTTATTAAATAAATCAATTTACATACAATATTGTAAAAAGCATAACTTTCACAATATAAATCGGATTTCAAAGAAATGAAAAGCAATATTCTTGAAATTTAATTTATTTTCATAATAAAGGATAAAATTAAAATATTAAAATTTTAAAAATTTAAATTTAAAAGCAAAGTTTGACCATTTTGACCAAAATTCACATTTTCTAGAAAATATTCAATTTATTCATGTTTGAAATTATAATTCACATAAAAATCAAAATTTATATTTAAAATAAAAAAATTTATTCGTTTTACTAAATAAAATAAAGTTTTTAAATCAGCAATTCAATTAAAATATACAATTAAAATAAATCACAAAATACAGGGTTGTTACACCCTCCCACTCAAATCTTTTCGTCCTCAAAAAGAACGAACAAGGAAAAAAAAAGAAAAAAAAAAGATAGAAAAACAAATAGTACCTGGAAAAAAACAATTCTAGATTCGAAGCACGAATGCTTTCCTCCGTCTTCCAGGTATAATCTCGATCGTCAGTACTCCATATTACTTTGACCAGACTAACAGATTTCCTTCTTAGCTGCTTCGTACCCTGTCGACAATACGAAGTGGCTTCCTCTCGATAGTCAGATTAGGCTCAATATGCAAATTATCAAGAGTAGAAGGCTGAACAAAAAGAGATGGGTCATGAAGATACCGACAAAGATGCGAGACGTGGAATACATCATGCACTCCAGAAAGCTTCTCGGGAAAATCCAAACGATACACCACAGAACCAACTCCTTCCATAATGCAGAAAGGACTCTCGAAGAGGAAGAAGGTAGAAATAACTAGAAGGGAAAATAGGTTGAAAGACAAGGATGAACCATTATTTAAAAACCTTTATATATATTTATAACATTTCAAACATTTATAATAGGATGAATAGTCATTTGATTCAAGTTTGTTAGTTCGAAGTAAACAATATTTAAAACATTTTTAAATTATTTAGAAAAGTAAAATAAATGATCAAAATATCCTTTATATAATACTTTATCAAAATACTTTTATAACCCGATGTCTTAACAAGTTTACTCTCGTTCCTGTAGACCCTAGCCATGCGTTGATCAGACGCAAAGCTAGAATTATTCAGGTACATAGTAGACTTGTTTCAACACCCAGTGAAAATACTGGAAAACCTTTAAAAACAGATATGGAAAGTACAATCCAAACAAATCAACCAAACCAAAACATTTGTCAAACCATGGATCGCAGATACACAATGGTTACGCCTGATCCCCCAAGAAACATCCATACCTGTAAGCTATCTCAGCCTGCGACTTATGCCATAATGACTAGTAGACCGTAGATACACAATGGTTACGCCTGGATCCCCTAGGAAACATCCGTACCCTTAAGCTATCTTAGCCAGCGGATTTCGCTACTAATACGACCTACATAGATCGCAGGATACACAATGATTGCGCCTGGATCCCCCAGGAAACATCCATACGCCGTAAGCCATCTCAGCCAGGCGAATTACACTATGCAGTCGTGCTCATAAGACCATGGAGATCGCCAAGGAATTCGATGGACACTCGAGTATCATATCCGAAAAACCCAAATCAGAGAGAATAATATCGATAGAATGAATCCACAGTGTGGCCAAAAGCGGATATCAAGCAAAAGGCACTTTCCATATCTTTACTTCGAAAATATGTATCATATAGTACCTTTCAAAATCACTTTCAAATATCATACTTTTATAAAGTCCATTATATATAAGATTTTATTTTCAAATCGAATACTTTCCAAATCAATAGCATATCAAATCACACTTATATAGACTTCAATTATATAAGATTTAATTTTTCAAATTGAGTACCTTTCCAAAACGATAGTTTTCAAATCAACATCATACTTATACAAATCAATTTAATATAAGTTCGGCAACTCCCAAATCAAGTATTTAATAAAACAAGGTTCTCAATTTCAATTCCTTTCAATAAATTTTCAGTTTCAAAATCATATATGATTTGCCAAATCATTTCTTCCATATTACACATATTTAGTTTCAAAGTTTCTCAAAACATAGAAAATAATTCCGGAATTCCAAATCAACAAAATTTAAGTCAAAAAAATTCATTTCCAAAACCATCATATAAATACTGGTTTTTACTATCCAATCTATTTTCAAAACCAAATATTTTCTCAAAAATCAATTATACTTGAAATGATTTCCAAGTTTATAACTATCCCTTTAAATCCCTTAAACTATTTATTTCTATTCAAAAGATCAATTACCTTTTCCAAACTATTTAAAACTAAATTTTATTCAAAACATTCCAAAACTAAATTCCATATCAGTATAATTCAAAATAGTCTTATTCATTTAGTTAACAAAACAGTTTCAAACACATTTACTTAATCTAATGATTTATATTTTTCCAGGATTACTTAGCTTTGAAAATTAAACCTTGATTTAGAAGTGCTCGAACTTTTAAAAATAGTCGAAGAAACCAAATTTTCAAATCAAAGAGTTGGAAATCAGCAACAAATCAGTAAATCAATTTCAATAGGTAAGGTTATACCAAAACAAATCTAAAACTCGAGGACTGAACACCGGCTTACTTTGAATTGTTTCAAATACACATACATCTATCTTTCGAATATCAAACCATACTTCGAAATCTGAAATCAGTATTTGTTTCACAAAATCACTCGCATATCAAAGCTACTAAAGTGGCCTCTCCCCCACTCTAAAACTCGAAAATCAATGTCGATGATGCGTGCACTCGTCACCGAAATTATTTTCGAACGACACAAGTGGGTTCTGGACTTCTATTTTCTTGAAACTTCTTTAAAATCAATTCGAAATCATTGGAATTCATTTGAATACATTTGAAACATTTGTTGTTCGGAAAATATCTTTAAATCATATTATTATATATATTTTCCAAAATCCAAAAACCGATTTCAAAACATCGAAGTTTGATTCCTCGTAATTCAAATTCAAAACCCTTCAGTTATAAATCATTTTTATATAAATCAACTTTGTTATAATTTTCAAAATTTAAAATCCTTTTAAAGCTTCAAATTTTCATTTTTAAAAGATATAAAATCCTTATCGCAAACATTTTACTTTTATAAAATGTGGTCATCCTTATCAAAATAAAAATTTCGATGTATGCACAATTTCAAAATACAACCAAACACAAATTTCCAAGGGACGATTCAAGGATGAATTTCAAAAAAAATAGAGATTCAGAATTTAGAAGAAATCTAATCAAATAGAATTTTGGTTTGAAGATAAGCTCGAACGAAGATGAGATAATTTATTTACCAAACAGAAGATGGATAAGCTTTTATAAATCGCGGGCGACCGTAACCGGTCAACCGTGACTTCAGGAATATAATCAATGTGGAAATCTAAGGCAAATCGACATTCGATCGCCAGAGATAGAATCCAGATATAGCAGAAGGTAGATAGCATCGTAAACCGAGGATACATAAATAACCGGCGAATCAATGCCAATTGTAAAGGAGTTTCACCCCTTTACAAATCATTCTAAGATTTGCAGAATCAACAATCTTTATTGAGGTCATTACAAAGTGGAGTTATGGAATGCTCCTAATCAAAGGAATACAAATAGGGGAGACAGGAATGGATTTAAGAACAAGTGGAAGCATTCCAAAGTTAAAGGAACCCGAATCGATAAGAATCCCGACCAAAGAGATTACTAACAAGGTGGATACAGAAGGGATGAAATTTAGAAAATCTTGATTCCAAAATAAGAAGAAAAAAAATTATACCAAAATAATCTTTGAAAAATCCTTTAAACTCATTTGGAAATCATTTTATACTTCGAAAATATGTTCTCTCATAAAGAAATGATTCTGAGATTGATTTCACTCATTCTAAGGTATTTCTACCCTATCTCTAATGAGATTTTGCTCCACGGGCTATGATTTGCCTAAAACCAAAGCTCTAATACCAACTGTAACAGCCCCATATTTTCAGCCATTCGCATCCATACATGTCGGACTTGAATTGCTCAAAATACCGCATTTTAAATAAATTTTGAGCAAATGAAAACAATAATAGAATCACAAACACAGAAATATCAGAATAACTCGCAACGGAAATTAAAATATCATAGTAGTTCATGAAGCTACTATAACAAAATCTCAAAACAAAATACATAATATCAGTCCGAAACATATACAATAGAAATCCCAAATACATATAAGGCCACTAATACAAGATCTGAAATAGATGAAATGAAACAGAAATAGATGAATAACTGGATAAACAGAATCTCCAACGATTCCTAGCTCTAGAAAGAGAAATCCAAAGCTAAGCTGTGAATACCCAAGCTGACCCGAGCGTAAAGTAAAACACAAAAAACTTGAGTTAGGACATACATACTTATATAATGTAAACCAACTCAAGTGAACTGTAGTAGTAATGCACAATAACTTAAAGGATACTTGGGATCGCCCATCCTCTAAGGATCAGTTAAACCATAAATTAAATGCATCCAAAATCACAAGACATACAGGGAAGTGTACCTGTGGTTATAATTTCAAAATGGTATTTTATACTTCGAAAATCAAATATCATTTCAAAATTCAATATCATTTCAAATTCATTTTTAAATATCTGAATATCGTATCCTTCCTAACCCTCAATCATTTTTATTTAATTTAAATACCATTCCAAATCACATTTCAAAATGGTTTATATTTCAACTCAAATATTCCATTAAACCAATTAAAATGAAGTTATTATACTTTAAAAAATCAAATATTCAATTCCTAGAAATTTAGTCTCTTTAGACTTCATTTATTCACTTAAATTTATTAAAATGGTGAAATTTCAGCTTCGCAGCATTTGGAGAAATGCTATAGAAGTTACATTTAAAAACAATTCAATTATGCAAAGACAACATTTAAACCTACTGCAATAGTGTTCAACTTTAGTTTCCACAACTACAGCACTTACAAAGTGCCGTAATAGCCCTTAGTTCATTTTAGCCTTTTAGTTCATTTGTATCAACTACAGCACTTAGAAATGTTGTAATATCCTTTACTTTAGAAATGATAGCATTTCTGAAATGTTGTTAATTAAATTTCAAATTTTGAATACAATTTAAATAAACAGTTAAATTTTAATTTAAACCAATTCAACTTATAAAATCATATTTTCCCACTTTAAAAATAATCATTTAAATACCCTTAATTTATGATTTTATGAAGTGAAATTTCACAAATAATTATCAAAATTTAATAATTCATTTATAAAAAATCAATGTACAATTTTATAACGTTTCATTTACTTTACATTAAATTTAATTTACCATTTTATAAATTAAATTTAAATTCCCTTTTTTTTACTTAACTTTTAAATTTAAACACATTTCACATTCTCTAAGTTAAGTTATATTTCAAATTCCTCTTAAACATTCATTTATTTTACCATTTTTAGTTTATAGAAAAATAAATAACACTTTATAAAAATCATTTTAAACTCAATTTTAAATCAAATTATCATATTTTCTTACTTAATTTAAACTTCATTTAAACAAAATCATAAATTCCAAAAATAACTTGTATTTCAAGTTCTACTCTACCATTTATTCATTTCACTTATTTAACTTGTAAAAAATCACTGATATTTTATAAAAATCATTTTTAATTCAATTTAAATCAAAATATCATAATATTTATGTTACGTGGAGATTTGACCAGGCAACTAGGTACCCATTATTTGTGTACCATTCGGCATCCTGATCATTCGGCACAACTAGAGCGTTCGGCATTCAAGAGCGTTCGGCATTAAGAGCCGTTCGGAATTGTATATCGTTCGGCGACATCGTGGTCGTTCGACATTGAGGATCGTTCGGCATCTATGATCGTTCGACATTAAGGATCGTTCGGCATGGTAGAGTCGTTCGGCATTCCACACTGCTCGGCATCCAGACCTCGTTCGGCATTCAACCCCATTCGACATATAGCCCGTTCGACATCCAGGGATGTTCGGCGTCCAGACCTCGTTCGGCATCTAAGGACGTTCGGCATATGCCGTTCGGTATTTATGGATCGGCAGATAGGAGTTACTTGTTTTGGGCTGAGGTATCTTACTGCTAGGCCCACCAGAGAAGTCCAACCCATCTTCGTCTATAAATAGACACGCAGAGGCACAGTAAAAGGACCCTTTTTCGAGAACACTGGGGAGACTCTGCCGCATTCAAGACTCATTCAAGACTTATCTTTTTTGTTTAACAATTGTAGTCAAATAGTTGGTGCATGGATTGCATCTGTATTCAATTGTTGAGAAAAGCTATAAAGATTAACCTCAAAGTGGACATAGGCAGTTACGCCGAACCACTATAAATCTGGTGTTCGTACTTTCTGCATTTAAATTTGCGTACTGTTCTCTTTTTAACTTTACTTTCTTCATTAATCTCTTTACACAATCTCTCTTAAGGGTGTTAGTGACCAATTCCGTCGCTAACATTTTGGTGCTTTCACTGAGAACCGAATTCTTAGACCGCCAGGATCTGCTTTGTAGCTACTGGATTGAATAAATCCCCCGAAGGAGATCCAAATCATTCACAAGACATCTGTTGATTCTACTCAGAGTTATAACCGACAACTCTACCATAGGGAGACCATGAACTAGATCGGCCTCTCACAATGCAGATGTCCACGAGATTGCTAGCGTGCAACAAGTTGGACCAAGCAACTAGCAAGCAATTCAAGGTGCAGGACCCTCCATCCAAAATCAAGTGGAAGTCGTTTCCCAAACAGAGTTCAACAACTTGATAAGAGAACTCAGGGAAAGTAGAAGGCAACTTGCTGAGAAGATTCAAGCCAACACTAATCTCATGACTCGGCTTGCCCAGCAGTAGCATCAGAATGCTGGAAGTAGTCGTGCTCCTCATTCTTCCTCTGATAGCTCGACCTCAGTTGATGAACCTCCTAGGCGTAGACGCCGTAAGACAGGGGCTGCACAGGCAGGTGCCATTGATCGATCCGCTAGGGATCAGGCACGTAAGGAGACCGGACGCCCGGCTCACCAAGACCCAAATCAAGCTGGCCTTCAGGATGCACGTTTTGCCGACCGCCAACAGGCGGTACATCAACCCGCACGGTCCTGTGGAACAGAACCCAACCTTCCGTCCTCCATACAAACTCCAAACTTTTCAGCCATGGTCAGGCAGTTAATGAGAGAAAACCAGGCCTGATCAATGAAGATTGGGGAGTTTCCAGGAGTCATACTCCCTTCGCAGAAATTACTCTACATGCAGAGTATCCCAAGAAATTCAGTATGCCGGCTATCCCAGCCTACGAAGGGAAGACTGACCCTAGGCAGCACGTGATGAGGTACGAATGGATGATGGATTCTGCAAGGTCGAATGACGGGACTAAGTGTAGGTGCTTCTCAATCACTTTGTCCGGAATCGCCACTATGTGGTTCACTCGACTTCCTCCATGATCTATATCTGGCTTCGATGAGTTGGCGATGAAATTTGTTGAACAGTTCAGGATACATGCAACTCGTCCAAAGGACGTAATGTCCTTATCAAGCATGATCCAAGCTTCGGGAGTGTCTTTGAAAGCATACTTATAGAGGTTCCATGTTGTTGCCACTGAAGTTAGAAACCCTAACGACCACGCAATCTTGATGGCAGTAATGCAAGGTGTAGATCCAGACTCGGAGTTTGGAGATTGGTTGTCGGGAAAGCCCCCAACTATGTTGGAATGATTCTATTCCATAGCTCACCAGTTCATACGGAGGGAGGAAGCTCGATGGATGAGACGAGATAAGGCACCAGGACCTGTTCAAGACACCGTGAAAAGTAACATCGCCATGAAACAATCCGACGACAGTTCAGGAAAATTTCAAGTTAACATCCAGAACAAGCTTGGGCAATCTAAAGGATTCGGAGGTGGAAACCCAAAAAAGAAAAAAGAGACAGGGAGATGGAAGTCGAGGATTCCGACCTACAACGAATACACCCCTTGAATACTTCTCTTGAAAACATTTATCTATCTACCTGTAACACCTTTGAATACAGAAAGTCGTGCCTAAAGGAGTCCACTGAAGAACAGAAACGGATAGGGAAGTACTGTCGCTTCCATGAGACCACGGGCACAATACTGAGGAGTGTAGACACCTCCATGACGCCATAGAAAGGTTGATCAGGCAGAAAAAGCTTAAGGAGTTTGTTAAGAACCCACCAGAGGGTAGGCAAGGAACGACAGACCCTAGACGTGGGCCGATGGAGATGGAACGATGTGCTACCTCCTCGAGGCATGAGAATTACGAATGTTGTTCGAATGTGGAAGATGGAACCCCCGCAAAATGACAACGCATGATGACGGACGATATAGTGTTTAGGAGTTGAGATGAACACAAGATGGAGGCTCTTACTATCGACCGATGGTTATATCTGCAGCGATCGGGCCAGCTTACGTAAAAAGAATTTTGATTGATTATGGAAGTTCTGTCAACATCATCTTCAAGAAGGCTTATGACCAAATGAAGATGGAGACAAAAATTTGAAATCATGCAAAGCCCGCATCCACGGCTTTAATGGTGCTGCAATCGACGCAGTGGGGTATATTGAGTTACCAGTTGAACTGGGGGAAAGTGAGCATAGGAGAGTGCGAGTCCTACCATTCATAGTGATGGATGTTGACTCTCCATACAATGCATTTCTGGGTCGTCCGGCCCTGGCGGAGTTTAGGGCAGCCTTGGCCCCCTGGTATTTATCGTTGAAATTTCCGACTGACAAGGGAGTTGGAGTGGTACATGGCGATCAGGCGACCGGACGCGCATCTTATGTGGCAGAGCTGAGAGAAGCTCGGCGGAGAGAAAAAGGGAAGGTTGCAGACATCACCGTCTACATCCTAAATACTGATGATTGACAAATAGTGCCCGAGCCCTGGCTCGGGCGACATTCTCGTATCCTTATAGATATAGATCCGAGAGATGATGATGGGGAGCCCAGGGAAACGAACGAAGCACCGGCTGAGCTGACGATTGACATTCCAGTCAGTCGGGATTACCCATCACGAGTCCTTAAGATTGGATCACAACTCGACCCTTCGGTGGCCGAGGACCTTACTGATTTCCTCCGAGCGAATATGGATGTTTTCGCTTGGACACACTCTGATATGTGCGGGATTTCTCCCACCATTGCGAGTCATATGTTGAATATAGACCCAAAATACGTTCCTGTGAAACAGAAAAGGAGAGGCATGGACCCGGAGAGGTCCGCGCCCTCAAAGAGGAGGTGGACAAACTCAAAGCCAATGGGTTCGTCCATGATGCCCTCTACCCTGAACGGGTATCTAACCCTGTGCTGGTGAGAAAAGCAAATGGGAAGTGGAGAACTTGTGTTGATTACTCCGATCTAAATAAAGCATGCCCGAAGGATACTTTCCCTTTACCAAGAATTGACCAGCTCGTCGACTCTACCGCCGGACACGAGTTATTGTCATTTATGGATGCGTATTCGGGATATAATCAGATCCCGATGCACATTCCAGACCAAGAACACACCAGCTTTGTCACAAATGTAGGGCTATATTGCTATGTAGTAATGCCTCTTGGATTGAAAAACGCGGGAGCAACTTATCAACGTCTGGTGAATCGAATGTTTAAAGACCAGATTGGTAGAACAATGGAAGTCTATGTGGATGACATGCCCGTGAAGTCACGGCAGTCAAACGACCACATCCGAGACTTAGCAGAGATGTTTGATATACTCAGACATTACGGGATGAAGATCAACCCATTAAAGTGTTCTTTTGGCAGTGCATCAGGGAAGTTCTTGGGTTTCATTATGAACGCACGTGGAATTGAAGCTAACCCGAAAAACATTCAGGCTATTCGGGACATACAAGTGCCCAAAACTATAAAGCAAGTGCAAAGCTTGAATGGAAAGGTGGCCACGCTGAGTCGATTCGTATCTAGAGCCATGGATAAGTGCATTCCTTTCTTTGATGTGATAAAGAAAGGAAAGAGGAATTTCGAGTGGACACCTGACTGCGAGGGAGCATTCTGAGCTCTGGTTAGACATTTAGAAAGTCCCTCGGTGCTATCAAAACCAATTGACCATCAAATGCTGTATGTATACTTGGCAGTATTGCTGCATGCTATAAGTACGGCTCTGGTTCGTGAGGAGGGCCGAGTCCAAAAGCCAGTATATTATGTCAATAGACGTTTGACGGGGGAAGAAAGAAATTATCCTAGAATTGGGAAATTGGCTTATTGCTTGGTGATTGCATCACACAATCTTCGCCCATACTTCCAGGCACATCGATTAGTGTCTACACCGATCAACCCTTGCGACAGGTACTCCAATGACCGAAAACTTCTGGAAGGATGTTAAAATGGAATATCGAGTTGAGTCAGTTCGATATTACTTACCGCGAAGGGCCATACAGGGGCAAGAGCTAGCGGATTTCATTGCCGAATTCACCGTGAGAGACGAATCAAGTGGCTGCAATGTCATACCTCCCGTTCAATGGAAGATGTACACCGATGGGGCATCTAACGACCGTTGTTTGGAGTTGGCATAGTTCTTGTCACTCCTGAGAACTGATCAGTTTGCTACGCTTTGAAGCTCGAATTCACAGCAACGAATAATGAAGCCAAGTATGAAGCATTGAATGCCGGCTTAAGACTTATCAAAGAACTGGGAGTAAGATCGGTTGAAATCTTTTGCGACTCGCCACTTGTGGTTTACCTAGTGTGGGGAGACTACCAAGCAAAAGGGCAAAGACTTGCCCTGTATTTGGTCCGAGTTCAGGAGCTGCTAGCGAATCTCGTGTATTATGATATTTCACATGTCCCACATGAGCAAAACAGAGCAGCCGATTCATTGGAAAAATTTGCAAGCACTGGCGATGCGCAACAAATGGGATTGTTTCCCATTGAAACATTACATGTTCCAAGTATAAATATGATGAAGGTAGATTTCATGTTAGAAGCAGAAATCGAGAAGGAGTCATGGATGACCCCATTCAAGCAGTACTTGTTACATGGGGTCGTTCTCGAAAAAAGGAGCGAAAGACGACAAGTCATTCGTAAGGCTTCGCGTTATATAATGCAAGATGGGGTAATGTATCGAAGGGGATTCTTGACCCCTTTACTCTGGTGCATTGCCCATGATGAGATAAAGCAAGTCCTGAAGAAAGTCCATGAAGATGAGTGTGGCGACCATACCGGAGGGTAGATGTTAGCAAAGAAAATTCTCCGCTATGGATACTATTGGCCAACTGTAAATTGGGATGTCGCAGACTATGTGAGAAGATGTGAAAAATGTCAGAAATGTGCAAAAATCCTGAGAGCTCTGCCGACGGAACTCATACAAATGGTTAGTCCCCGGCCATTTGCGATGTGGGGGATCGATATAGTCGGTTCCTTACCCCGATCCAAAGGTGGTGCGAAATATGCGATAGTTGCGGTCGATTACTTTACCAAGTGGGCAGAAGCAGAGCCTCTGGCCACTATCACCACCAAAAAGGTCATTAATTTCGTTGTACGAAATATTATATGCCGTTTTGGCCTTCCACGAACCATCATTACAGACAGCAACTCAGTTTGAAGGCAAAGATTTCAAGGAATTTTGCCAAAAATATGGTATTGAGAAAAAGTTTGCAGCAGTTGCTCACCCGAAAGCTAATGGACTAGTGGAAGCCATAAACAAAATAATCAAATCCATATTGAAAAAGCGTTTGGAAAAGGCTAAAGGCAAGTGGGTGGATGAGCTTCCAACAGCGCTTTTGGCTTGCAGAACCACCCACAAGTCCGCGACTGGCCATACTCCATTAGCATTGGCATATGGCACAGAAGCTGTCATACCCGTAGAACTTGAAGTTGCATCACATCGGGTAACATATTATGACCCTAAGTCAAATCAAGATCTTTTGCTGGAATCATTGGACTTCATTGATGAAAACACGAAGAAGCTAATTTAAGAGCGGTCGCGTACAGGCACCGAGTCGCTCGATATTATAATGAAAAAGTCCGACCGAGAATTTTTGGTGTGGGTGATCTCGTTTTGAAACGAGTTTTCCCGGTTCCGTCACATATGAGCCCCACATGGGAAGGTCCATACGTTTTTGAATAGAAGCTTGAAGAAGGAACTTTCAAGCTAGCGACTGTTGATGGTGCGACACTCCCTCGAGCATGGAATAGCGAGCATTTGCGGCATTATTACGCTTAGTTCATTTCTTTCATATTTTAGTCACATTTATTTTCAGCAAGTTTTCATTCCTAGTTTACGACATGTAATAAGACAATTTAGCTTGTTTGTGTTAATAAAGGCTTGAAGCCATTTTCTCTATGAATTATTGATGTCTCTGTATATGATAACTATTAAATATGCGATTATATGATTATTTTTTTTGATGATAATAAACATATATTTATTCGTGTAAATGTATTTTTAATGTACTATTTTATTTCTCATAGATTAAATAAATATTTGCTGAATAAAAATAAATAACACAGAATTTGAATTCAAACAGAATTTTTATTCAAACAAATATTTATTACAATTTTGAATAGTACAAATTTGAGCTCTCACTATATATATACAAATTAAATAATACAATTTCGATTACATAACAATTTCTAATTTACAAATGTCCTCACTACATATCGCTCATTCACTCGTATTTTATCTTTAACTTCACTTAAAATTGAATCCAACATCTGCGCAATCTGCAAAAATAAATATTGACGCAGTAAAATTGAAAAGGAAATATTTTTTCAGTATAAAACAAAATGTGAATTTTGAAAATAATATTTTCCTCAGTTATTTGGGCTGTTCGTCATCATTTAATTTTCAATTCATCATACACAAACAGCTTATGACATACACAGTGTATCACTATATATGCCGCAAGGCCATGCACACCAATATACACTTGATAAATTTACAGGGACAGGTGAGCACAGGTCAAACCCAAAATACCGGATTCAACTCAAGTGCAATAAAATAATGTCATAACTTTCAGCACAGGGTCAAATCCGAGCTATAAGCTGGATTCAACACAGGTGCAAGTTCATGAAAATGGTGAAGACAACTGAAACAAGCTTATCTAAACAACAACAAAGTCAACAATGAATCAGAGATTACAAACCAAAGGATAACATTTCAAGTCACCTCTACCATATACAGGAATGCAAGCAGTACACTATATATGCAATCAGCTACACGAGTGCACAAGGGCAAGTGATAACAAATAGATCAGTGAAATGCAAAAAAAAATCAAGTTAATAACATATGTGTAAATATGGTGATACAGCCTCGAGTATAAATTGGATGTAGTAGTTATTCTCTCACAAACACATATGTATACATGCATACATGTCATGAAGAAATCAAAACCGAGACAATGCAGACTGTAACACAGCAGTAAATAAAGGCATACCAAATGAAACAATGAACAAGGCTACAAGATGAACCAAACCAGAGCAATCAAGCTAAAGCATGGCATGACCAAGTTGAATTAGAGATCTCAAAACCACGACCATGCTATAGTGAAGACAAAAATACACAGTGAGGTACAACATCAAGATCAAAAGCCACCAGACAACAGAATGCATGAACACAGGAATGTGTATATATATATATGCATATGGTCAAGCTATTATTCAACACAGTGTAGTATGAAAAAAATGGCTCTATCAATATATGCTACAGGATGATCAAACTTAATGCCACAAGACCACCAAGCAAAACAAGTCGATACAACATGATCAAACTCAATTCACAACCAAAGACAGTAAATGCCGAAGTCATAGAACTGCAGCCAATACACAAAGATGTCGAAGTCAGTAAAAGTTAAGCCAGAAATAGGAAATGTCAGTGATGAAAAATTTGACTCTACAGTTACGAAGAATTTAAAAGACGATGATAGAAATGACTCGGTAGAAGTAGAAAATGCATTGCCTTTTGATACTACGTGCACAACATCAAGAAAAATCAATTTGAAGCCGTGAACAACTGACCGTACTCAAGATGAACAAGTCAAAATTGTGGTGGCCAAGAAAATTGACCGAGTCATAAATCAAAACCGTGAGGGTCAAGTATCAATTTATACGAAATTGAAAAAGTCAGTGAAATCATCAACATCCAATCGAAATCGAATGGCCGAAGCTAAATATTGAAAATATCAAACGAACGAAAATCTAGGGATTCAAATCATATATAAAACAATTCATCACCGGCAATGAAAATCATCGAGTTCATACATGCAACCAGAAAGTAAAAAGAGCAAAAATTACATATCGAAGCCTTCTCGAACTCGATCAAATTCGAAGCAGTCAAAGCAAATGTAAGAGACCATCGATTGACAAAAAGGAACGCTGAAATCATCTATTCAATCGAGTATTTAAAGTCGCTTCTTCGAATTTACAGAAGCCCTAATTTTTGAAGAAAGAGGAACGAACAAGAGCCGCCATAACAATAGAACGGGCCGATAAAAGATAAAAGAGAAAGAATAATTATTTGGCCGGCCGTTATATTAGTTTTGGGGTTTATAATTATATAAGGCTCATAATTATAATTAGGGTTTTTTTTGTTTTGTGTTTAAATTGTATTTTCAATTTTTAAACCATTGTAATTTCTAGTCGTGTGACTGGGGGACAAACTACGTGGCGTAGTTTGAGAATTCGCAACTCAGTGGCTGAGTTGTGGCAGGGTTTTGAGCGTAGAGTCAGGTTAGTCAGTAGCGGGTGTCGCGAGTTTATGTGTGTAAGCGTGTGACTACTTAATTTCTAGTAGAAACCTTAGGGGCAGCACGTAGGCAAGGTTTTGCTGGAGTTGGGTAAATTCCGGGTCGTTCTATTTCTGCATTTATTATTCTGCTATTATCTGTGCTGCTATTATTCTGTGATCTGTGTTGAAATAATTTTATAAGCTTCCGCAATTAATTTCTATAATTAATAGCATCACACTATTCACCCCCCTCTAGGGTGAAATCGATCCTACAAGTAGTATCGGAGCTAGGAATAGAAGTCAACTTTTGTTTTAAAAAATTTGTTTTTCAAAAATCAATTTTTGATTTAAAAAAAATTTGAATTTTTAAAATGGATTCTTTCAATAATGCTTTTACTGAGAGTCAGTCTATTGTTAGACCACCAATGTTCAATGGTGAATATGCTTACTGGAAATATATGACGGAAATTTTTCTAAAAACCATTGACGCTTGGAATATTGTTGAGACAGGTTATAGAGCACCGACTATAACTGTAGATAATCAGGAAATAGATAAATCAAAGGAACAATGGACAGAACTAGAAAATAAATTACAAAATACTAATGATAAAGCTACGAATTCTATTATCTGTTCATTGGATCAATTTGAATTTAATCGTGTCTCACATTTTCTAACTGCGCAGGAAATATGGCACACACTCGAAGTGACTCACGAAGGAACATCTCAAGTCAAAGAATCTCGCCTTGCCATGCTATGCAGCGAATACGAGAACTTCACAATGGCGAAGGAAGAAAATGTCAAAGAGATGCATGGACGACTTTCCAATATCGTATATAAATCAAAAGCTCTCGGAAAATCATACACAGAGTTGGAGATAGTCCGAAAATCCTCAGAGTCCTTCCACGAAAATTTGAAGCAAAAGTGACTGCCATTCAAGAATCAAAAGATTTGAAACAGATGAAAGTTGAAGAACTCATCGGAAATCTCACCACTTATGAGCTAGAAATGAAATTCAAGGAAGAGCGTGAAGGAGGAGATACTCGAAAGAAATCAATAGCTCTCAAAGGAACAGCCAAAAGTGATGATGATAACGATGATGATGATGGAGCTGCAGAATTGGAGCTGTTAATAAAGAAATTCAAAAGGTGGAATTACAAATACGGAAATCCAGCTCGAATTCAAAAATTGAAAAGAAGAATAGGCAAAGCACTAGACTACTCAGAAGAACAGAAGATCATCCGTCATAAGTGCAACCAACCCGGACACATCAAGCCCAATTGTCCTCAAAATCGATGCGACTTTGAAAAGAAATCAAAAAGGAGAAGTTTTGCAGCCACGTGGAATAAAGTGATGAAGATAATCAAAGTACTAGCAGTGGAGCGAGAAAGCAGATATGTGCCTTCAAGGTAATATAACTGATAGCGACGATGACGAGTCAAGCGAGGTATCCAAATTCACTCACTCATAATTACTTGTATAATTCCACGAAGTAAATGGCTGTGTTGAACGACATAGGGAGAAATATGCTAAAATTGAATCACAAAAAGATACTTTGATAGAATTAAATAAACAACTTGACCAATTAGTTAAAACCTTTCAAAGTAGGATCCCTACGTGTGATAAGTGTCCAATATTTGAAGAAGAAATTAAAAAAATCAGAAATTAATATAAAATCACTTGAAAATGAAATTCTGATTTTGAAAAAAAGTGAAAATACTAGGGGAGATAATTCTATTAAAAAGTGCATACAATTGTTAAACGAAAATGAATCTCTCAAAACACAAGTCCAACAATTGTCAACGACTTTAGATAAATTTTCAAAAAGTGAAAAATCGTTGAATATGCTATTAGGAAAGGAAACTGTTAACATGGTTAGACAAGGACTTGGATATAATCAATCTGAAAATGTTGAAAGCAATATTAATCAAGAAAATTCAATGTGAAAATATGGACACAATCAAAATAATTGTTGGTATAGACCCAATCATGTGAAAACTATACCGATTTGGGTTCCAAAAGGCATAAGTATAAAATCTCTCAAAGTTAAACAAATTTGGGCGCCGAAGGGAAAAAATATAAATAGTTTGGGTCCACAAAACTATTTTTCTAAATATTCTGCCACTAACAACCATGGACCTATAAAAACAAATAGGTCACAAAAATCTTTCATCGTGTAGGTGTGGTGGCAGGCTAAGAAACAACAATAGTGCTAATTGGATTTTGGCTGTTCCAAGGACACAACGGGCGACAAAGCAAAGTTCCTTAGCCTAGTATAAAGGTGACAGAATCACAATGGACAACAACGAAAAATATCGTAAATGTAAAATAGGTAATGGTATATTTTGAACGATATATTAAGTGTGATAATCTGCACCATATTCTGAATTAAATCAGTCAATAATGTGATAATGATGATTTTGATTCTGACTTATTCAAAATAGTTAGCCAATTATATTCTTATGATAAAAACACTATAAAATTCTCTAGATTCTTTGAATTACTTCATATATATTAGTTTGGATTAAAAATAGTGTTTGTTGGATGATAATACATTTGGCTTACTCTATATTCACGGTTTCTGATTATTTACGCGGCTTCAATTAAAATTCCAGAGAATGTCATTTAAAATGCTGTTAAAATTGAGTTTAAAATTCTTCTTGCACACTTCATGGTCTGGTCTATCAAATTCAATTAATGATAATTTTGAGTGAAAGAAAAATTCAGATATAGATTACACTGGTAATCTAGTTGATAGAAAACTTACTCGTTGAACGAGCTTTTTGTTGAGACATTTAGTAACCGCATCGTTTTTTTAAAGAAAATATCTGCATATTTTTCAATTCAAATAATTTTCAAATAGCATAAATTTTTCTCATATAACCCCTTTGAGAAAATCATTTTTGACAATGTTTTCAGATCAGTCATTTTGAAAAATTAATTTCATAATTATTTTTGAATTTGATTTTAAATGACTATTTTGACTAATCTGACTCCCTAATAATTATTGAAAAGATAAATAGTGATTGAAAAAGCGATGAGTGTTGATATTTATCATATATTATGACTCGATACGGTATAATTGGAAAATTTCTTTAGAACTTTAAACAAGAGTTATAAAACTTTTGTTGGTAAAAATTCCATGACCATCTCTATTTCTATCTTATTTCTAACGACCAGCACTCATCAAAATTCAATATAGTTTGTCGATATGTGGTACTCTAAACAGGAATCATTTAATTTTTCATTTTATATTTCCTTTTAAAAAAATTTAAAAATAAATAAATAAATACCAAGGTATTCACTCTCATTTAAAAGTCCTCACGGTTATGCATGGGTGAATTACTTGGAATTTGTTATGTGCTTCCATGCTCATTTAAAAGTCCTCACGGTTATGCATGTATGGAACACATATCAAAATTGGTTTTTAAAATAAACAAGTTGATTCTAATCCCATTTAAAAGTCCTCAAGGTTATGCGTGGTTAGAAGATACTTGAATTCATTTTTTAAAAATAAAATTGGAATACTACTAATCTCATTTAAAAGTCCTAACGGTTATGCATGTTAAGTAGATATTCAAATTCCTGATATAAATATACCACAAATAGACACAACTGTATGGTTTTATATGATGACATCATTCCCATCATTCTAAAAGTGGAATATGTGCCTAACAGAGTATTTATGATTTTTGTTTGATTTTTTATTGAAATTTAATATTTATATTCAATTGAGTTTTAATGTAGAATTAATATCGATCACTTTATCTCTATTTTCTCTAACATTATTACTCTTTTGCTGATAACAAAAAGGGAGAGAAAAGTTAAGATTTTGTCAAATAAAATCAAGCAAAGGTCAAATATTTTCCATTTGCATCTAGGCTCATTTGCATATTTTTATTTGTATGCATATATGTAGGGGGAGCTTTGTATAGAGAGGAAACATTTAAATAGGGGAGCAACTAGAGTATATCAATAATCACATACATTTAACATATTCAAAATCTTAAACATATGTTTGTTATCATCAAAAGGGGGAGATTGTTGAATATGCGATTATATGATTTTTGTTTGATGATAATAAACATATATATATATATATATATATTCGTGTAAATGTATTTGTTAATGTACTATTTTATTTCTCATAGATTAAATAAATATTTGCTGAATAAAAATAAATAACATAGAATTTGAATTCAAACAGAATTTTTATTCAAACAAATATTTATTACAATTTTGAATAGTACAAATTTAAGCTCTCACTATATATATACACAAATTAAATAATACAATTTCGATTACATCACAATTTCTAATTTATAAATGTCCTCACTACATATCGCTCATTCACTCGTATTTTAACTTCAACTTCACTTCAAATTGAATCCAGCATTTGAGCAATCTGCAAAAATAAATATTGACGTAGTAAAATTGAAAAGGAAATATTTTTGCAGTATAAAACAAAATGTGAATTTTGAAAATAATATTTGCCTCAGTTATTTAGGTTGTTCTCCATCGTTTAATTTTCAATTCATCATACACGAACAGCTTGTGACATACACCGTGTATCACTGTATATGCCACAAGGCCGTGCACAACGATATATACACTTGATAATTTTACAGGGACAGGTGAGCACAGGTCAAACCCAAAATACCGGATTCAACTCAAGTGCAATAAAATAATGTCACAACTTTCAACATAAGGTCAAATCCGAGCTATAAGCTGGATTCAACACAGGTGCAAGTTCATGAAAATGGTGAAGATAACTGAAACAAGCTTATCCAAACAACAACAAAGTCAACAATGAATCAGAAATTACAAATCAAAGAATAACAGTTCAAGTCACCTCTACCATATACAGGAATGCAAGCAGTACACTATAGATGCAATCAGCTACACGAGTGCACAAGGGCAAGTGATAATAAACAGATCAGCGAAAAGCAAAAAAATTCATGTGAACAAAATATGTGTACATAGGGTGATACGGCCTCGAGTATAAATTGGATGTAGTAGTTATTCTCTCACAAACACATATGTATACATGCATACATGTCATGAAGAAATCAAAACCGGGACAATGCAAACTGTAACACAGCAGTAAATCAAGGCATACCAAATGAAACAATGATCAAGACTACAAGATGAACCAGACCAGAGCAATCAAGCTAAAGCATGGCATGACCAAGTTGAATTAGAGATCTCAAAACCACGACCATGCTACAGTGCAGACAAATATACACAGTGAAGTACAACATCAAGATAAAAAGCCACCAGACAACAGAATGCATGAACACAGGAATATATATATATATATATGCATATGGTCAAGCTATTATTCAACATAGTGTAGTATGAACACAAATGGCTCTATCAATATGTGCTACAGGATGATCAAAGTTAATGCCACAAGACCACCAAGAAAAACAAGTCGATACAACATGATCAAACTCAATTCACAACCAAAGACAGTAAATGCCAAAGTCATAGAACTGCAGCCAATACACAAATATGTCGAAGTCAGTAAAAGTTAAGCCAGAAATAGGAAATGTCGGTGATGAAAAGTTTGACTCTACAGTTATGAAGAATTCAAAAGACGATAATAGAAATGACTGGGTAGAAGTAGAAAATGCATTGCCTTTTGATACTACGTGCACAACATCAAGAAAAATCTATTTGAAGCCATGAACAACTGACCGTATTCAAAATGAACAAGTTGAAATCGTGGTGGCCAAGAAAATTGGCCGATTCATAAATCAAAACCGTGAGTGTCACATATCAATTTATACGAAATTGAAAAAGTCAATGAAATCATCAACATCCAAACAAAATCAAATAGCCGAAGCTACATATTGAAAATATCAGACGAACGAAAATCTAGGGATACAAATCATATATAAACCAATTCATCATCGGCAACGTAAATCATCGAGTTCAAACATTCAACCAGAAAGTAAAAAGAGCAAAAATTACATACCGAAGCCTTCTCGAACTCGATCAAATTCGAAGCAGTCGAAGCAAATCTAAGAGACCATCGATTGACAAAAAGGAATGCTAAAATCATTTATTAAATCGAGTATTTAAAGTCGCTTCTTCGAATTTACAGAAGCCCTAATTTTTGAAGAAAGAGGAACGAACAAGAGCCGCCATCACAACAGAACGGGACGATAAAAGATAAAAGAGAAAGAATAATTATTGGGTCGGCCGTTATATTAGTTTTGGGGTTTGTAATTATATAAGGCTCATAATTATAGTTAGGGTTTTTTTTGTTTTGTGTTTAAATTGTATTTTCAATTTTTAAACCGTTGTAATTTCTAGTCATGTGATTGGGGGACAAACTACGTGGCGTAGTTTGAGAATTCACAACTCAGTAGCTGAGTTGTGGCAGGGTTTTGAGCGTAAAGTTAGGTTAGTCGGTAGCGGGTGTCGTGAGTTTACGTGTGTAAGTGTGTACATACTTAATTTCTGGTAGAAACCTTGGGGGCAGCACGTAGGCAGGGTTTTGCCGAAGCTGGGTAAATTCTGTGTCGTTCTGTTTCTGCATTTATTATTCTACTATTATCTGTGCTGCTATTATTCTATGATCTGTGTTGAAATAGTTTTATAAGCTTCCGCATTTAATTTCTATAATTAATAGCATCACCCTATTCACCCCTCCTCTAGAGTGAAATCGATCCTACAATAACGCCGTGACAAATAACTAAGAAATACATTATTCTGCCTGAAGTACGAACACGCACGAGCACTCAAAATCTCCGAGTCCTCGGAGTGCGGACTAGAGTACTCTGAGTCCTCGGAATGCAGATCAGAGTATAAACAACTCAAAATCTCCAAGTCCCCGGAGTGTGGAATGGAGTACTCTGAGTTCCCTGATGTGGACCAGAGTATAAACGACTTAAAATCTCCAAGCCCCCGAAGTGCGGACAAGAGTACTCCGAGTCCCTAGAGTGTAGACCAGAGTATAAGCAACTTAAAATCTCCAAGTCCCCGGAGTGCGGACTGATGTACTCTGAGTCCCCGGAGTGCGGATAAGAGTATAAACAACTCAAAATCTCTAAGTCCCCGAAGTACGGACCAGAGTATAAACGAATTAAAATCTCCAAGTCCCCGGAGTGCGGACTGGAGTACTTTGAGTCCCTAGAGTGCGGACCAGAGTATAAACGACTTAAAATCTCCAAGTCCCTGGAGTGCGGACTGGAGTACCCTGAGTCCCCGGAGTGCGGACCAGAGTATAAACGATTTAAAATCTCCAAATCTCCGGAGTGCGGACTGGAGTACTCTGAGTCCCCGGAGTGTAGACCAGAGTATAAACGACTTAAAATCTCCAAGTCCCCGGAGTGCGGACTAGAGTACTCTGAGTCCCCAGAGTGCGGACCAGAGTATAAACGGCTCAAAATCTCTAAGTCCTCATAGTGCGGACTGGAGTACTCTGAGTCTCCAGAGTGTGGACCAGAGTATAAATGCCTTAAAATCTCCAAGTTCCCGGAGTGCGGACTGGAGTACTCTGAGTCCCCAGATTGCGGACCAGAGTATAAACGACTTAAAATCTCCAAGTCCCCAGAGTGCGGACTGGAGTACTCTGAGTCCCCGGAGTTCAGACACGAGTATAAGCTATTCAAATCTCCAAGTCCCCACAGTGCGGACTGGAGTACTTTGAGTCCCCGGAGTACGGATCAGAGTATAAACAACTCAAAATCTCCAAGTCCTTGGAGTGTGGACTGGACTACTCTAACTCCCTAGAGTGCGGACTCGAGTATAAATGACTCATATCTCCAAGTCCCCATAGTGCGGATTGGAGTACTCTAAGTCCCCAGAGTGCGGATTCGAGTATAAGCGATTCAAATCTCCAAGTTCCCTGAGTGCGAACTAGGACACAAATGACTTGAATTTATCAAGTCCCCAACATGCGGACTAAAAAATATTCTACGTATTTGAAGCATGGAATGAAAAATGATCAGTTCCAATGAATTTCCGAGCTATATGAAGATAAATCGAGAAGTTATGTTATTCACAACAGCTTGGATTTCAATCATGATTGCGCAGAAAACTGAATGATAAGAGTCTTTTGAAAGACAAAAGAACTAAATTTTATTCAAAAATAAGTTTCTACTACAACTCCTCCAAAATTCGAAGTCAATGGTCTATTTACAAGGACTACGAAAATAGATAAAAATAATTAGATAACCTAAACTAACTCTCGTTGAACGAGAGTAATAATCACTTCTTGGATTTCTTCGACTTCTTCGCCTCCTTTGTCTTCTCAGACGACTCCTCTCCCGTGCATTTACCTTTGGTGATTTTCTTGGATGGGGAGGTGACAACTGAAGAAGTATGGGGAACTTCCGTGGGCTTGGACCCGCCAGGAAGGATGACCTTCAATGGCTTATTCAGAGGATTGTCCAGGTCCACAGCTTGAGGCTTGATTTTGATCTCGACTGTCTCTTTCTTCTCCTTCTTAAGCCGCTCCTTCATGCTCAGTTTAGATGTGTATTCGGAGGCGCCCGTAATTTCAATTTCATAACTCCCATCGATGGGAGACGAAGTCTTGGATGTATCTTCATCGAGAGCTCTGATCACCTGAGCATCTGGACTGGGAGCCTCTCGTGCGTGAGTGGCCTCACTTGTCTTTTCCTTCACCTCCTTGGCGACATCGCTCCTCGGAGTGGGCTCGGGATCAGAATGGCCTTCACAAAATCATGAAAAACAAACATTATAATATGATAGCTCTTGGTGAAAAACGACGACTCTTGGAATTTTAAAGTGAAAGAGTTATGTACCAGGTTTCGGCTGGCTCTCAGCCGTCAGAGGGGTCGCACCCTCTGGAATAGGAGACAAAATGTGAATCCAAGGCCGGGGTCCTCTTGATCATAACCGATGTGCTGCTAAAAGGAATCAAGTATCGGCCGACCGGCCGGTTGAGTAGGTGCATGAGCCGGAGACTCGATCCCGGATGGACCGGCAATAACCTCTTTCCCTTTCGTTGAGGGGGAGCCTTTGCAGTAAAGAGCTTTTGCCGCTGGCAGGTCCGAAGGCTCGTTTCCCTTAAGAAATTCTTTTATCAAAGCTCCTTCATCAACCTCCTCGGTACCATGTTCGGCCTTCCTGATTTCTATTAAGGTCTCCCACGCCTCGGCTAAAGAATCAAGATATCCCTCGCCCAGAAAAGTTAAGTCTCGGCGCATAGGAACACGGGCATTGAATTCTACAATTAGCACGTCGAACATGCTTTTGACCTCTTCCCTACCTTCTTCTTTAGCCGCCTCAAGATGGGAGTGGATCTCCGCAGACGCTATCTTTTTGCCCTCTTCACGGGCTTCATTCTTTAGCACCACAACTTTAAAAAGCTTATCCTCAAGTTTCACCTTTAGGAGTCGTGTAGCAACGATCTCGTGGCAATACCGTTGCGACTCTTCTTGGGCAGCAGTCTTCTCTTCTTTCTCTTTGCGGAGTCGCTCCTCAAGTTCTTTGACTCGGAGGCTGAATGAATCCCTCTCTTTTTGCACCGAGTCTTTCTCCAAAGCTAAGGCCCCATAGCATTGGACCGCCTCGTCAATTTCTTTATGATGGGTTGATTCCAAATGAGTTACGGCTTCGGTGGTATCTTTAGCATTCTTTTGGACGGCTTCAAGGTGAGATTTGTAAGACACAAGCTCTTCGTCCTGAGCTTTGATAATGTCTTTGTCATTTATAGCCTCAAGCTTCAAGCGATCACTGGCGCTCTATGGAGACTGCTGACACTTTCTCTGCAAGATGAACGAACGTGTCATGTTGGACATAGACGTCGTTAGTGTAGGAGATTGTTCTTTGCTTGACATGTCTCGAAATAGGATGAATCGCCCAGAGAAATTTCAGGCCATCAAAGCAGATTTTTGGGAATTTAGCCTTGAGCTCGTTCAATCTCTCCGGTATTGTCGAATCTGTTGTGGGAACAGGAGGAGATTGCTTTGAAAGTTCAGTTAACAATCTTGGGAATGTCGTGTGGTAGAAGAATCAGAGTGTCGATCGCAAGGGACATCTGATTGCGACCCTTTATGGTCGTGCTTATCTTTGCCTTGCACCGAGTGAGAAGAAGGATTATGATGGTATTTGAGCTGATAATAAGATTTCTTCCAAGATGATGAATCTTGGGAATGATATCCCTATTGCCACCGTCATCCCTATCTCGGCGCCTTCCGAAACCTGAGTCTCATCCTGATTTATGGAAAATCGATGAACCGCGAAGGCGGTCAAGTCCATGTGTGCGCCTCATGTCACTTGCATAGAGTTTAAGTAACGATGAGTTAGTAAAAATTAAGGTAATGATGAAAAGTTCAAGTGCAAAGTGAAGTGCGTGTGTTTGTGTGTGTCCTAGTGTTTCCCTCGACAGACCAGTTTCTTTACTAATAGGAGTTTGTTCTCCCTCCCTTTGTGCTTGAGCATTGGAATCGCCTCTCATGGGCGAGTGGAGCTTAAGGGCCTCGGAATCGTCGAAATCATAGTTGAGAAGTTCGTCAGGTATGGTAAGGTTCGACAGACCTTTTAGAGAACTTTCCAAGTATTGTAGGGAAGCTTCTTTCTCCGTTGGAATAAGGGTAACTTTAGAAATACCGCCCACTTTCTCCTTCCACAGCTTATACATTAGTTTCTTCTTCCTCTTCGAAGGGGAAGACGACGTTTCAATGTCATGGACTTCAACTATTGGATCCCTATGTGGACTAACAATTTTGCCTTGTACTTCGGGCGTTTCGATTTCCTTAATCTCCCCCTCTTCTAGTGTGTCAGGGGTGTTACGTGTCGATGACTCGGCCTGCTTTTTCCCTTTGCCAGCGGTAGGCCTGGGTATGGTAATGCCCTGAGGGAGGCTTATCTGACGACCTTCCGCCAACAGTCCAAACCTTGAAAGCGACTCAGTTGAAATGAGAGTTCTGATGTCCCATTCTTCGACGGGAATGGCTCGAATAGCCTCGACGGCTTCAGAATATCCGGGTTCCTCAGGACATGGCTTAATGCCTGAAAAGATGGAAAAGAGTTAGAAAAGGTACAGCTTTGACCAAGCATAAGTATCGGTCCAGAGAGAAGACATACTTCCTTCCACCCCTCTCCTCGTGGAACCAGGGGGCAACGCACGTAATACCATTCCTGTTTATACCGGGCAAACTTGCTCCATACCCCAGTTAAGATTTCCGTGGATCCTTCAAAGATTGAAGCGATTCAAAATTGGAAGAGACCGGAGAGTGTGACGGAGATCCGTAGTTTTCTTGGATTGGCAGGTTATTACCGCCGTTTCATAAAAGACTTTTCTAAAATTGTCGTGCCTCTTACTAGCTTAACAAAGAAAGGTGTTAAATACATTTGGTCAGACAAATGTGAAGCTTCTTTTCAGAAATTAAAAGAACTCCTTTCCGATGCTCTTATTCTTGTGATTCCTGAAGGAAATCAAGATTTTATTGTTTACACCGATGTTAGTCACATTGGTTTGGGTGCTGTTCTTATGCAAAGAGAACGCATTATTGCTTATGCTTCTAGGCAATTAAAGCTAGCCATGACTAGATATGCCACTCATGATTTAGAGCTCGCGGCTATTGTTTTCACCCTTCATATTTGGCGTCATTATCTTTTGGGAGAGAAGTTTATTCTCTATACCGATCATAAATCTTTGAAGTATTTATTTTCCCAAAAGGAACTTAATTTGCGCCAACAGCGTTGGCTCGAATTCCTTGCACCTTATGATCTTGATATTCTTTATACTCCTGCAAAGGGAAATCGTGTTGCCGATGCGCTTAGTCGTAAGCAACAAGCGGTTGTTTCTATGATGATATCCGAATGGAATGATCTCGGAATTCTATCCACTTGTGAGATTCGAGATCGTGTTACCGAATTATGTTCATCTCTTGTTTTATGTAGCCTTGAGGCTCATCCTTCTCTTTTAGACCGCATTCTTGAAGCTCAAAAGCTAGATCCCGAATTGGCTCTTCTTGGCCAAAGTTTTAGGGATAAAACTAATATTGAAGGTTTGAAAGATTTGATATTGATTCTCGTGGCGGTATTCGAAAATTTGGTAGACTAATCGTGCAAAATATTAGCAATCTTCGTAAAGACATTTTAGAAGATTTTCATCGTTCTAAATTTACCATTCATCCCGGTAGTAGTAAAATGTACACGGACATGAAGCGACTTTATTATTGGGAGGGAATGAAATATGATATTGCTGACTTTGTTAAGTGTTGCATGACTTGCCAACTTGTTAAGGCCGAACATCAAAGGCCCGGTGGGTTATTGCAACCTTTAGAAATTACAATTTGGAAGTGGGACCAAATTTCTATGGATTTTATAAACGGACTTCCCCGTTCTCGTTCGGGTCATGATAGCTTATGGGTGATAGTTGGTGGACTTACTAAATCCATCCATTTTATTCCCGTTCGGTCCAATCGAACCGTACCTCTTTTGGCCAAACTTTTTATCAAAGAAATTATTAAATTGCATGGAGTTCCTACTTCTATTGTTAGTGATCGTGATCCATTGTTTACTAGTGGATTTTGGAAGAGTCTTCAAAAAGCTTTGGGAACGAAGCTTAATTTTAGCACCGCTTATCATCCCCAGTCCGATGGACAAACCGAGCGTGTGAATCAAACTCTTGAAGATCTTCTTCGTGCATTTGTTCTTGATTTTGGTGGAAGTTGGGAAGATCATATTTCTCTTGTTGAGTTTTCCTATAATAATAGCTTCCAATCTAGTATTGGTATGGCACCTTTCAAGGCACTCTATGGAAGACCATGCCGATCTCCTTCTTGTTGGCTTGAGGCCGGCGAGAAGCTGATTTTAGGTCCAGATTTTAATCGTGATTCCACAGAAAAGATTGACCTTAGTCGTCATAGGATGAAAGAAGCCCAGAGTAGACAAAAGTTCTATGCCGATAACCGGGGAAGGAAATTAGAATTTTCTGTGGGAGATCTTGTGTTTATTCGTGTTTCACCTATGAAGGGTGTTGTATGTTTCAGTCGATCGGGAAAATTAGCGCTTCGATATATTGGGCCATTTCCTATCACCGAACATATTGGTTCCGTGGCTTATCGCCTTTTATCAACAGCTCAATTTTCTGCTATCCATGACGTGTTTCACGTTTCTCAATTACGGAAACGCCTTCGAGATTCCGATTCTATTCTTGAGCCCAGTGTTGGGGAAGAAATTGAAGTTTCACCTAATTTAACTTATGAGCAACATCCTATTCATATTATTGCTTTGGAGGTCAAACGCATTCGAAATAAGGATGTTCCGCTTGTTAAAGTTCAATGGTCCTCAAATCCTAAGGATTGTTCTTAGGAATCAAGGGAGTTCATCGAGCGAACACATCCGGACTTACTTTCCCGTGCTCTATGAGGTGAATTTCTTATTTCAAATTTCTTTTGTGTTGACATGCTTTCATGGTTGTTACCTTATATTTTCTTCTTAAATATTGCGAGGACGCAATTTCTTTAAGTAGGGGAGTCTGTAACAACCCGCATATTTTATGATGGAATATTTAAATATTTTATTTTAATATTTTATCGTTAGTCAGATTTTAGTCCGAAAAGTTACTTTTTGCATACGGTCGAATTAGGACTCGGAACCACTTCCATTGAGTTCAAAACGCTGTTTGCAATTTTTTTGAGTATAAACTTTGATATGTTTGGGGTCGTGGAATTTTGCCACTTTTTCACTTTGGGCTTTGGGTTTGGTTTAGCCCATTAGCCTAAGCTATTAATTCTAACTCAACCCCCTTCCCTTCATAACTTCACTTTCATTTCCTAACACTCAAGCTTCATTAAAAATGGAGGAAGGAATGGGAAATTAAAACTCCAAGCCCTAGTTCATTTGCAAATCCAACATCTAACTCCAAATTCAAAGAGAAGACATTGATTCTTCCTTTGCTTTCAAGCTTCTTCTTCATTGATCTTGTGTAAAGGTGAGATTTTTATCTCACATCTTTGTCTATAACTATCCTTGATTGTTATGAATTCCTAACACTTTTTCATATGCATTTGCTCTTGGTTTGGATTGAAGGTGAAAATCCCAATTTTTTGTGTTTTGGGTTCAAATCTTTAAAAAAATCCTAACTTTGATGATTGAAAACGTTTTTGGTGATGCATCGAGTAGCCAATAGGACCGGGTAGCCGATGGGAATAATCCCCTTGCGTCCGTGCTCGATTGGTTGCAAATTGAGAGAGTTTTGCACTTAAATTCCCTAGGTCGTTTGGCCTGCACCCTTCGAATCGCTCGGCCTGCAGATTAGCTCGGCATGTCTTATGTCGCCGGCCCTAGGTCGGCTATGTTAGGTCGCTCGGCCTTCTTCACCAACTTTGGTCGCAACCCCATAGGCCGCTTGCCTTGCTGTTAGGTCGTCCTGTCTTAGGTCGCAACCCCTAGGTCGCTCGCCTTGGGTCGCTGGCCACATTAGTCATTCGGCCTACACCATTTTCCCTCGGCCTACAATTAGGTCGCTCGTGTTTGGTCGCTCAGCCCATTAAGTCGCGCGTGCATATTGGTCGCACCATCCTTAGGCCGCTCACCTCCTTAAGTCGCGAGTTCCTTAAGTCGCTCAGTATTGATTTGGTCGCGCCATGCTAGGTCGCGTCGTGCTAGGTCGCTCCTGGTATAACTCGCACCACCTAGGTCGCCCCATGTTAGGCCGCACGCTTTCTGTTAAGTCGCACGTTCATCTTAGGTCGCTTACATCATTATGCCCCAACTCCTTAGGTCGCTCGGCTTGTTAAGTCGGCCTGCACATAGGTCGCAACCACTAGGTCGCTTGGCCTTCTGATTTAGGTCGCACCTGCTCATAAGTCGCTCGGCCGGTTATGTCGCACCATGTTGTGTTGCTCTGTTAGGCCGTATGCTATTTCTTGACCCGCTGATTTTTTGTGTTGACTTATGTTAAGTCATAAGTCGTGGCTGTTAAGTCGCAAGGGTATTTCCACTTTGATGGATTTGGAATTCTTTGGATTTTATTCACATCTTCGAATGTGAATTTTTGTGATTTATTGTTTCTACAATCATTTTTGTGATTTGTCACTTTATATCACTCGTACGAGAAATCTAATTAAACGGCATAGTAAAACAAATGGTATGCAATGCTTGTGTTTACTTCGCCGGTTAATTCTTAGACTTGTTCGATTGAATCTCTTGTGACAATTTTCGAGGGGAGATCTACAATTTGTTCGTAATATTTAAGTTAAGCTAGTGGTTATGGGACATGAAGCTAAGCTTATATATTAACTAGCTTACTATAATTGACACTTCTTGTTGATCGATGATGATCATGTTTGTGATTTAGACTAGCAAATGTGCGATGTCTCTTTCTCTACGAGGGAGACTAAACCCTGTTTCTGTGGAGCTTCGTCTCAATTTGGTGGGGTAGCGACCTATGGTTTTCGGGCCATTTTGTGGAGCTTCGGCTCAAAATTAATGGTTAGCAACCATGGAATAGCGTTCCATTTTGTGATACACGTGTTGGTGAGTTTTCATGCTCCTGTTTTGTGATAGGCCTCCCCCTTTTTGTGATTTCTGGATTTCCATTTATGATTTCTAGAATTTGTGTTTCACCAATTTTCATGATTTACATTGATATGCTTTATCAATATTTGTGCATTGGTGAATTTGTGTGTCATTAACTTTTGTGATTGGCATTGATATTATTGTCAATATTTATGGTTTGGTGAATAAAAATAAAGAGTATGACATTCCTTTTGATCTTTGAGAAGATTCTTGTGATATTGATTAATCTCAATTACATACTTATCACGGTATGGCTTTATGGTTATCATACGTTTTTGTCATATCTCTTATTCTATATTATTTCATCTGATATTTATAGCTAGACTGCTCCGTTTATTATTTTCTTATTAAATAATACTCGGGTCAGACACAGATGTTACAGGTGCTTCTGCTTTACTTCACATCTGGGATTATCACTCGGACTTTTGGCTAACTACTTAGATTAGTAGTTTTCGATGTATACATTTGAGATATAGACTCATTGATGTATCCACATTCTTTTGTCTAGCACTTGTAACTATTCTTTTGTGATATTGTGGATCTTGTTTGACCACTACTTTGATGTAAGCTTTCATGTCATATATTCATATCTTTTTCCGCCTTTGTGATATGGATACCTGTGACTGATTTGTGTTATGTTTGTTTCCGAAGATATTATAGCCACTGTGTACTAGCTTTGAGTTTGCATCGGTATGTCGAATTTCCTCTTGAAAGGAAAATGCATGTTATTCTATCTGACATATATGTGCTCGCACAAAACCATTACACGGATGGTCGCTCCTCAACAGCCTTATTCTCCGTGCTAGTTGACGGCATTACACCGTAGTGTACTTGGCTAGCGTGGGTATAGAGGTGGGGCATCACACTAGGGTAGGTGACACGGCACAACTTGGCAATGCCAAGGTAGATATACCAATTACGCTTCTGGGCCGGTGTTAACGCATAGCGCGCAACTACCGCCCACCACGAGCCACACCCCCATATCAAAAAAATCAAAAGTGGCCAACGAATCAATCCAAAAGTCAGAGTATAATATCGAAGGGATGTGTCCGATCAAAGGTGCTAGCTTATTAGCCCGTCAATCGCTCTTGTTTTGGCCACCTTATGCCAACTCGCGGGAGTCGGGTCCACGTACTTAACTCAAAGGAAACGCTGCCACAATCCTACTTTATTGTGGAATCTCCACCGCGTATACGGTTGTTAAAGTGGTCTTCGGAGTTGGCAGAGAGTATGACAACTTCTGATCCCGGTCTATTCATCAACCAAACGTTATTAAAACACCGTGGTCATTTCAAAATAGTACTTTAAAAACCAAAATATCATTGCTATTTCAAACCATATCCTTTATTTCAAAATAACATATACTTCAAACCCCTATTAAATAATATATCAATTCCATTTCAAAAACGATTAAATAATATATCATTTAAATAAAACCCAATTTTTGATCACTAAATCTTCCTTTAATCAATATAAACTTGAAATATTATTTTAAATCATCTTAAACCCAAACCACATTATGAAATCATATTCTTAATCTTCAATTCCAATAGGTTTAAATCAATATATTCATAGATATTCTTTAAATAAATTCAATTTCAACTAATTCATTTCCTAACCATAAAAATTTCAACGTTATAACAATTCCAAAACCCAACATTTTGAAACCATAATACTTTAAAATACTTAAATTTTGATAAAACATTTCAATTTTGATATATTTCAGGTCCTTAAATATTCCAGAGTTTCCAAACCAAATCTGATAATCTCTATATATCTTAATTCAATTTTCTATTATTTAGTTTAGAAATATTTATTTAATACATCCAATGTCATTTAAATAAAGCTCAAATTTGGAATATTTGTTAATCACCTTATACCCTCATCAAGTTATAAAATCATGCCCTTTTAAAATCTCAAATTCTATAAGTTCCAGGTTGCTTCAATTAAATAACATTCTTAATTTAGAAACAATTTTTAAGTCGATTTCAAATCCATCTTCTCAACCTTAATTTAACAATATCATTATAAACTCTATATATATTAAAATATAATTTAAATAAATACTTAACCATATTATATTTTAAATAAAATCAAACTTTATTATTAAACTTCTTATATAATGAACAAAATTATACATAGCTTAAATTTAATAATTTAACTATATATAAAATAATATGTATATAATACTCAAAAATCAATATTTATATAAATACATATATTTCTTTCCAAAACCAAGGAAATAATTTTCAAAAATATTTATATATATATATAGGCCAACGGTGTCTGTATATAAATTTCTATCCTATGGCCAAGTGATACGGATATTTATCATTTCGATCCGCAATTTAAAATAAAAATACAGTTGTATATCATTTCAAACCGCAATCCCGAATCAATAATGACAAATCAATAAAGAACTTGCAGATTATGATGATATAAACAAAACATCCATTCATCCATCATAAAATCATACATCCATCACAATCATCATCCAAAACAATCAATCAATATCAATATATAACTGATAATATATAACTGGTAATTAACTGGCAGTTATAATCAATAATAAATTAAATAACGATTTAATTTAAATAAATGCAATTAACTGAGATGATGATTTAAAAATATACAAAACAGTCATAAATATATTCATAATCGTAACATAAATTAAATTTAATGAACATAAGAAATTTTAAAAGTTGTGAGTGGGTTAAAACACTCACCTTTTGAATTTAAATTGAATTTAAATCCAATTTAAACCCAAAATTTCAATAGTCTCCAAATTTGTCCAAACCAGCATCAAAATGTCCGGAATTCCAATGCGAACCTACCGGAAAAAACCACGCGTGAAACATATCACGTACGTAAAAATTATGCGCATTAGAATGGTCTAAATTGAAATCAAAATAAAATAAAAAAACAAAACAACTCACCTCCACAACTACAACCACGTCATCACCTCTAAGCATGCAACTCCCCGGAAAATTTTTGAACACATGAACCGACGCCCAGTATGCACGAACAATCCAGCCGCCATAAGAACGCACAAGAATCGTTGCAACGTCGGCCGCCGCTACTTCACCACCGCGCACGCCGCAGGCGAACATCACCCCCCATACGCGACCACGGCACTCACGACCCCTCCCCGAGACAGCCGCCGCCACTGTTTGTTTCGAAACCCTAGCGAATTTTTTTGGCTGATCCAACCGTCGAATCGCAGAACGAACACCACCGATGCACACCCCATCGTCCACTTTACAATACCCAGAAATGATTTGACGATTCGACAAGGTTCGTCGATGCGCGGTGAACGGCCGTGAATGTTTGTTCGATTTCTGGCCACATCGAACCTTGAAAAAAAGACAGTAGAATTGACATGCGCTCTTCGAGAGCTTCGAATCCATATAAAAATTGATATTATTTGGAGAGTTTGAATTTTTGGCTCTAGATTTGATGTGGGATTGTATTTGGGAATTAGGGTTTGCAGCATTGGAAAGAGGAGCTAATAGAACATACAGAAATGAGAAACAAGAAATGAATTAGGGTTTATAACAGGGTATATATAGGTAGGATGAAATTAGAATGGACCGGATCGATTGGATACACGCGTTGAACGTTAAAATGGCCCGAAAAGCCCGTTTCGACTCCGGAACGAAATTGGGTCAACCCATATATCGAAATAGATATTTTTAAATATTTTAAACGCGATGGAATAGGTTTCATGTCCAAATTCTATCGTATGAAGAAGTTATGCTAAAATCAATATATTTTAAATTGATTTCAAGGCGTTTCGAGCCCGTACGATCAAACGACAAGTCCGATCGCTACGAAACTTGAAATCCTACAATAATTCACTGTTACGGATCCGATGAAACTAGTTTCGTCGAAATCCAAGTCTGTGGCGAAAATGGCTAATTCTCAGTTAATTAAATACAATTAATTAATTAATTAATTTAATCACTTTTCAATTTCATTTCCATAACTAACAAATCTTATCATTTTTAATTTCTTAAACAATTACAATAACTTAAGCAAATTAGATGTCAATTCAAAGTTAAATTTGTTTACCCATTACCGTAATTAATTCCAATTTTTGTAGATTCATTAATTATCAATTGAAATTCCAATAAATCATTTATTAGATTTTTTATTATGTTATTCAATCCATTATCACTATATAGATAAAATTAATATCGGTTCATGGTTTATTACATTAATATTATCAAATTTCAACTTAATTTCCATTAACGTAATATTTAAATATTAAATTTCCATTTACCTGTAATTAATCCAATTATTAAATTTAAGTTCCAATAAATTAATAAATCCTGAATTTCCATTCTTTTTATTCAACCTATTATTATATTATGAATAGAATTAACATTCCTTCCAAACATTAATTAAATTTACATTGACACAATATTTTAATTACATTTATTGAAATTTATTTCCAATCTAAATTACCAGGCTACATAGATAGGTAACCCACCATAGTTTGCCCCATATACCATTTAGATCCCATAATGATCTTTTGTTTCTTACAAATCAATGTTACTACTTATTTTCATAATACAAATTTCATTCAATTTCCATTAACAATATATTATTTCCTTGGTTAATCCAACATTTCATTTATTCACTTATGTTCAACTTATAGTCAAGTATCACATTTAAATTTATTTTCATTAATTGGCATTTCCTTCCATTCATTATTTATTAACTTAAATCAGCATTGTTTACTTCTTGTTGAATTAACAATCTTCAATGACAAATTTAAATCTACCCTAATTGCACAAACTAAGCCAATTAACTGCAATTGATTTCACATTAAATTTTAAATTCCATTTATTTTCAATTAATTCAATTATTAAATTTAAATCCCAATATATTGGCAAAACTTTATTACCATTCCTTTTTTTTCAACCAATTGTCATAATATATATAGAATTAACATTATTTCCATTTATTTCCATAATTTATACTAATATAACATTGAATTGAGATTCAATGCAATTGATTAAATTTGATTTAATGGACTAAATAAATGATTACTTTATAATAGTTTTTTGACTGGAAGACCTAGAGCTAACTATCGAGACTTTGGACTATCCGGACACGTACTTCGAGAAATACATGCGTGTTTGTTACCCGGCGCAACAAGATCCAGTTGGTTGTTGCCACTAACCCTTAATCATATTTATATAAGTTATCATTTCCAAAAAATTACATACAGAACATTGATTTTATTCAATCACTATTTTTTATTATTAATTCACTTATTAATTCAATATTTACTTTTTTTTTCTTATATTAAATTTATTACCAAATATTCCTATTTACAATCAATTATAAGCCAAATAGTTGTTTCAATCAATTGAGATTGCATTGAATTAATTATCTATTAGCTTGCTTTAACATTTTTACCTAAATCTACGTTCAGTTACTATTAATCAATATATTATTCATTGGTTAAATTCAACACTTACTTTTATTTACTTATTTTCCAGTTTAACCAAGTGCAATAATTTACACTACTACACTATTGGGATTTAACACCAGTTGTCAGTAATTAATTTTAATTACCATTGCTACATTTCATTCTTAACATTTATTTCAATATAAATTATAAATTTTTTATTTCTTTCTAAATTTAATTACGAAAATCTTTTTAATTTAACCAATTTAATTATTGAATTTTACGGGTCATTACACTGGGCATCTACCATTCTATTCTATATAGTACATTTATGATATTGTAGAGTAGCGTATTGTGTTATTATGTGCTAACATTTGGTTGTAGTGGACAGATCAGGTATGATTGCACCTTTGTTCCTTACTACATTTACCTGTATAGTATTTTGAGATTCATTTACCGCTCACACCAGGCTGTTGTCTGATCCAAAGTTTTATGCTTTGCTTCTTATTACCTTGGATTCTCTTAAACGTTTAGACTATATAACTGGTCTAGGTAATGTAGTAGCTGTGCGAAGGATGAATTGGACGGAGCTATCTCGTATTGTGTACATATATGTATATCTATACTTCCGCTGGGCAGCACTGTGGAGCCTTGGCAGTGCTCGCTTATTTCCTTTTCGTTAGGACGATTGTTTGAGTTGATTCTGTTGTATATACTCTATGACTGTTGATGTTTAACTTTGTGGATCTTATATCTTGATGATTAGTTCACATTGTTATTACCGTCTCTTTTGTTATATCTGTGATATTATATATTGTCTATGCGTTATGAGAAATATGATAGGTTATATGCTATATTTGTTTCATTTTAAACCCTGATGATCATTCTTTATCAACCAGGCATGACTGTAGCGCACTACTTATATACTATTAGCGTCGAATGTATAAGGCTATCGTTAAGCTATATTTGTAGAAGCTCGAACCAATCATATCCATTAGATTTAAATTAATTAAATCCGGACGGTTCATCTAAGTTTCACCCTTGGCTACCACTATTTCAACCGGTTGACCACTCCCTTCAGGGGGTTCAACCGCTAGCGATCAACCGACCCAAGTTGGCAATCAACTGCTATGGTCCATGCAATTTTATTATTTAATTCGTTTTAATTCTTATTTAGTTATTTCTCTTTTGAAAACTTCAAATGAAACGTCTTGTTTGAACTTTAATCGCAAAACTGTGACGACCGCTCATGACTCCCGCATCAAAACAATGGAATAGTGCGCTGAAAGGCGTGCCAGGTAGCCATGGACGACAGTCAGGGTAAAATAAAACAGCAAACTCTATCGTACAACTCACAGCGCATGGATAAAATACAATAGAGAAATATATAGTGAAGCCCCATAACAGAAAAATCATCATATAAGCATCGTAGTAGTTTTATACAAACATGAATCATCCATACATCAAAGCCTCACTACAAACACTCAATCAGATATAACAGCGGAACACCCAGTACATATAGTAAGAAAACTAGTATGCAAAGCCTCCTGCTCGTCTTCGTCATCATCAGCGTAGATCTCTAAGAACAGCACCTGTCACCTGCTACCTAGTCTGCCCATCCCAACATGGATGAACAGCCCAAGGTAATAAGAGGAGACATAAAACCTTGAGTCAGACAAAGTCTTAGTGAGCAGTAAATCAACTATCAAACATACCAAAAGAGCATAAAGGATAAAAGGAATAGGAACCAAACCATCCCACTCCACCTCTTTCTACAGTGATAGCCCCCAGATACACACCAAAGATAAGTAAGCATAACATAGCAGATAATTAAGGTAAAGCAATAATCACTCGAGTCAAGGGCGATGTTTTCCAAATACAAACCCCCAAGGCCTAAACCAAGATCAGATAAGCACCTAGAAAATACCGCTCTTGAGACCGAATGATGATACAACCAAACGTCCAAACATCCATGACTCTGGCTATCACTGTTATCCTTACTTCGATTTTACCGTTGATTGAATGACCATCCGTCAAGGGCTAATGGTAACCCTGGTTCCAGACATAACTCCGCACACTGCCTTGTGCCTAGGACTTATCTACTTTGCCCAGAGTACTCGACTACCTACCTGTAGTCTTTTGGTTGTCCCGACTACCTACCTGTAGTCGTTATGGGCACCCCATGTACTCTTGCTTTTGAGCATGCTAGAACCTTCAACAACGATGAGACCCAAGCCTCCTAGTCATCCTCCTTGACGACTATCCTCATACTAGCTCAAGCTACCTCTCGAGCAATCCATTATCAACCAACTCGAACCATCCCTCGAGTTATCAACATGCTTGGAATGATCCCTACCTGGATTACGCCAAGTCTACATCACATCATACTTCGCTTTATTACACCATAGCAAAGTCTCAACTCAACAACATGGTTTGCCTCATCGCATCATGGCAAAGTTCCATCTCAACATCATTCAATCCATACATATGAGCTTCCACATCCGCCACATATGCCTTTAGCAGCTTTCACCATTCAAGAGCCTCTTCTGTAGCTTTTGAATCATCTTTGACCATACTTGTCCAAATCTATCAACTAGATAGCTCATTCACAACAATCAATCAAGGCAAACATTAATCCAAACAAATAAGTATTCAATCAAGATCTAATTAGGCATTCATAACTACAATGGCAATTTCGTAAATAAATGAGCATAGAACTAACATACATGAATCATGGGTTTTTAGCATAGATCTAGCAAATATAAAACATGGGTTTTGTTTCTATAACTTAATAAATGAGCTTGCATAGGTAAACATCTTCACAAACAATGGATCTATACTTGGATCTAAGGAAAATGCACAAAATCACTATCTACAACACTCCAACAAACCACCAATCCAATATACTCCTTTGGGTCCGCGTGAGAGATAACTACCACTCACCAAATCACCTAAACACCTCAAAAACTAAACACTTCAGATCTGGACAGCGAAGATCAAGGCTTGATCCGGCGAAATCTCGCTTAAAACGATGAAATCTAGCTTCGTTGGATGAAGATCTTCAACTTTGTCTCTTGGATCTTCAATCTCGATCTTCGATCTTGGATGGATGTTAGAATTAGATTGGAATGGAGAAAAGAAGATGAAGAAATGTTGTAGTCGAGTTCCCAAAATGGCAGCACTTCGTCGCTTCAAAAACCGGTGCCAAAAAGTGAGCCAAACCCCCCCTATTTATAGGCTGAATCAACCTTAGATCGCCCAAGGTCTTAACTCGGAGTTCGCTATTAGGTCGTTACCGACCTAAAAAGACTCCGACCTAACATAGGTCGCTGCCGACCTATGCTCTTCTACGACCTAAAACACACGTGCCTTAACCATCCCACCGACCTAACGGCTTATCCCTAGTGCCGACCTAAAGACTTAAACAGGTCTCCGACCTATCGTTATAACCAGATGCCGACCTAACTCTTAGCACATAACCAACTTAGGTCGCATACGACCTTATCCCTCGACCTATCAATATAACTCGTAGCTCCTTAAGCCGGTATCTCCCCTTAACGTGTTATCCCGGTGACTTTGCTAGCTCGGCATCTCCACTAAGCCGATCACCACTAAGTCGGTCAACCCCTTAACTCGGCCATAACTCTAAACCATTAGCTCTTAGGTCGGTCACTCCCCTTAGGTCGGTCCAATCCTTAACCTGCTAACTCCTATAGCTCGGCCACTTCCTTAGGTTGGTCATACGAGCTAACCCTTAATTCGTACACAACTCATCCCATGGCTCGAACAAGACTCAGGCTAGAGACAGCATAACCAATCCTTCGACCTGTAAATTCTACAATATATCAACACGTAAAATACGGGTCGTTACATTCTCTCCCCCTTAGGAATTTCGCCCCCGAAATTCCAAGCAAACAACAGCAATCAAAGATAATCCGCATGCCTACCATCCATAGCAATCAACAAACCATGCATCCAATTCTAGCCTAGCATGCAGAATTCTAAGGCTTAGAACAAGCTACAAATTCATGAGATGTCACGACACTTTAGGGCCATACCTCGAAGAGTCCGGGATGAGCTGCCTTCATCCTCTCTTCCTCTTCCCACGTACAGTCGTTAACATCATCACTCCATTGTACCTTGAGCAACGTAATCATCTTCCTCCTAAGCTGTTTCGTGTCAGTTTCAACAACACGAAGCGGCTTACGAGGTCTCGTAACCACTGGATCAACCTTCAAGTCTTCACAGCTATCAGCAGGAACCACCGTAGTTGGGTCATGCACATACTTCCGTAGATAAGATACATGAAAAACATTGTGCACACCCGCCATCTTTTCTGGTAACTCCAATCTGTAAGCGAGTTTTCCAATTCGTTCGATAATCGGGAATGGTCCAACAAATCTCGGAGTCAATTTCCCTTTCTTCCCGAATCTAATAACACTCTTCAAAGGAGAAATCTTCACAAAAACCATATCACCTACGTCGAATTCCAAATCCTTTCGACGATTATCGGCATAACTCTTCTGACGATCTTGGGCTGCTTTCATTCGTTGCCGAATGATCTCTATACAATCCGAAGTCTGTCGAATCATCTCTGGCCCAAGTATCAGCTTTTCTCCAGTTTCCAACCAACATGTCGGAGAGTTACACGGTCTTCCATATAATGCCTCATATGGTGCCATACCAATACTCGACTGATAACTGTTATTATATGCAAACTCCACCAAATGAAGATGATCTTCCCATGATCCTCCGAAGTCCAAAACACAAGCTCTGAGAAGATCTTCCAAAACTCGGTTAACTCTCTCAGTCTGACCATCTGTTTGAGGGTGATAAGCTGTACTCAAACACAACTCAGTTCCCAAAACTTCCTGGAAGCTCTTCCAAAATCTACTAGTGAACAATGGGTCTCGATCGCTCACTATACTCTTCGGAATACCATGGAATCGAACTATCCACTTAACATACAACTCAGCCAACTTTGATGCAGTCCTAGTTGATCGAACAGGAATGAACCTTGCACTCTTGGTCAAACGATCTACTATGACCCAAATTCCTTCATTTCCTGCTCTTGTCCTAGGTAGACCATCGATAAAGTCCATCGACACTTGCTCCCACTTCCATGTAGGAACTTCTAATGGCTGAAGTAATCCACTGGGCTTCTTCTGCTCAGCTTTCACTAACTGACAGTTCATACACTTGGAAATAAAATTTCCAACATCTTTCTTCATGCCTTCCCAGTAGTAAGTTCTCTTCATATCCCGATACATCTTATTTCCACCTGGATGAATTGTCAACTTCGAGTGATGACCTTCCCTCAGAACTTCATCTCTCAATCCATCAATGTCGGGAACAACCAATCGTCCTTGCTTCCGAAGCCAACCCTCTCGATCGACCTCAAATCCCTTATTCTTCTCTGGGTCCAATCCGGATTCCAAATCTCGGATAATCTTAACAAGCCTATCATCTCTCTTTTGGTTCTCGCCAATCCTTTCCACAAGAGTAGGTCTTATCGATAAGTTTGCCAACATTTCAGGTTCCAACTCACATCTGGGCCTGAAATCAAATCCAGCCAAATACTCAAGGTTCTTCCATTCCGAAAACATGGCTCCCAAACCTGCATGTCTTCGACTTAACGCATCAGCCACCGTGTTACCTTTTCCCGGAGTATAGGCTATGCCAAAATCATAAGATGCTAAGAACTCTAGCCATCTTTGCTGTCGAAGATTCAAATCCTTTTGGGAGAACAGATACTTCAACGACTTATGATCTGTAAATAACTCAAATCTAACTCCCAATAGATAGTGTCTCCATATCTTCAAAGCAAACACAATCGCCGCTAACTCCAAATCATGAGTCGGATAATTCCTTTCATGCGGCTTCAGTTGTCGACTAGCATACGCAACAACTTTATCCTTCTGCATTAGCACTGCTCCAAGTCCAGTGCCACATGCATCGGAGTAAACCACCATCTCATCATTCCCACTAGGAATAGTCAAAACAGGAGCACTCGTCAGTCGCTCTTTCAGGATTACGAAAGCTTGCTCACACCTATCATCCCATCTGAACACTTGGTTCTTTTTCGTCAATCCTGTCAACGGTGCAGCTATCTTGGAAAAGTCTTTAATAAACCGACGATAATATCCTGCTAATCCAAGAAAACTTCTTACATCAGACGCATTCTTAGGTCTAACCCAATCCTGGATTGCTGCCACCTTAGCGGGATCAACCGCTATTCCATTTCCCGAGATAACATGGCCTAAGAACCTCACTTCACTCTTCCAGAAGTGACACTTCGAAAACTTAGCCTTCAACTGATGTTTCCGTAAGATCCCCAAAACAATCCTCAAGTGTGTCTTGTGCTCTTCCTCAGTTCTGGAATAAATCAGAATATCATCCACGAACACAAGCACGAACTTATTCAACTGATCTCTGAACACTCTATTCATAAGATCCACAAAATATGCTGGTGCGTTAGTCAACCCAAACGGCATTACCAGCCACTCATAAAAACCGGATGGTGTCCTGAAAGCAGTCTTCGGCACACTATCCTTAGCCACTCTCAACTGGTGAAATCCCGTTGCCAAATCCATCTGAGAAAACACCTTGGCCTCGTGAAGCTGATCAAACAAGTCATCTATTCTCGGCAATGGATACTTGTTCTTCTTAGTCAACTTATTCAGCTCACGATAATCCACACACAACCTCAACGATCCATCCGCTTTGGTTGCGAACACAACTGGTGCACCCCATTCGGACACACTTCTCCGAATGAATCCTTTCTGCAAAAGGTCTTCAACCTGCACCCTCAACTCTAGCTGCTCCCTAGGAGCCATCCGCCTAAGAGGCATCACAACAGGTCTGGCTCCCTCAACTAGATCGATACGAAACTCGATCTCCCTATGCGGCGGCAACCCTTTGACTTCGTCAAAGACATCCTCGAATCCATTCACAATAGGCACTGATGACAGTCCATCCCGTGGAACAACCAGCGAATACATGAAGCTCATGAAGACGCCTTCCTCATGCTTACATCGTATCACAACCTTTCGCCCTTCCACATTCCCGACTGTCACCTCAAGCCTCTCACAATCAATCCTTGCCGCATACTTCTTGAGCCAGTCCATACCCAAAATAAGTCCGAACCCCGCAAAGTTCAGAACAAAGCAATCACAATCAAACGAGCAATCATGACTCGACACAACCAGACCACGGCATATCATACACAAACATGACGAACCCCCAACCGGATTAGTCACAACCAATGGCCTATCAACAATATCCGGTTTCAAACCTAACCGGCCTACCAAATCATTACAAACAAAAGAATGCGACGCTCCAGTATCAAACAACACTCTAACTGGAACACCACAGATAGAAAGAGTACCTTGAACCACCACACTCTTCCCCTTTTCTTCAGCAGTAGGAGCTTTTGAAGATGACGGCACAACTCCCAAAGCATAAGCTTGCACAATCTGCCTATCTTTCCTCGGCTCTGGGCAATCCTTCTTGATATGTCCCAGCTTATCACAGTTATAACATTTTCCCGGCACCTTGGGATTCTTACAATCTTTGTAAAGATGGCCCTTCTGTTGGCAGTTATAACAAGTCACTTCGCCTTTCGGCTTCTTCTGGCCATCCTTACCCTTCTGCTGCTGCTGCTTCCTCCTTTTATTGCCACTCTGGTGTGGTTTAGATCCTTCTCTGGTTACAGCAACAACAGAACTTTCCTTAGGAAACAAACTCTCATGCCTGAGGGCTTTCTCCACAAGCTTCTCAAATGGATCGTCCAGATGATCCACCAACTGCCTCCCAAGATAAGCATCCAAACCAGTCACAAACTTCTCATTCTTCTGATAAGGAGAATCAATATACGATCTAGCATACTTGGACAAAGCTTCAAACTCAGAAATATACTCAAGAACTGGTCTCCCACCTTGCTTGAGCTCTACAAACCTCTTGAACAAAACAGACTTCTGAGCCGTAGAGATGAACTTGGCTTCAAATCTAACTTGGAATTGCTCCCAAGTGATCTCTTCTTCTGGAGTATCGATGGTGATAGAATTCCACCAATCAGCAGCTCTTCCCTGAAGCTGTCTCGATGCAAGCTTCCTCTTGGTTGCATCCTCAATTCCCAAGTCCCCAAAGATTCTTCGGCAAGCATCAATCCACCTCTGCACTTCAATAGTCGACTCTGTCCCCAAGAAAGCTTTTCCTCCAAGAGAAGTATAATCCTTGCAAAGCTTGGCAAAATTCACCGGTCTTGGAGCTTGGACTTGAACTCCAACATCTACAGATGGCCCTGGAGCTGGTATCCTTCTCATGATCGAAGTCATCATCGTTTCGAACATAGTTCCATAATCAACCGCTCCTTCAGTAGCACGGCTTTCCCTTGCAGCTGGTCTCCCTCTTCGACTCATCCTTAATATCTACAAAAAGGAATGACTTAGAACACCTTGAGAAACAACTGCAAAAAGGAGTTCAAATCCTCCTAAACTACTATATTATATATAGTAATCATTCATCAAAATACAATTACGTCTCTCATACATAGTTACGTCAGCGAGCGTTGGATAAAATCGATTAACCAAAGCTCTGATACCAAATGTGACGACCGCTCATGACTCCCGCATCAAAACAATGGAATAGTGCGCTGAAAGGCGTGCCAGGTAGCCATGGACGACAGTCAGGGTAAAATAAAACAGCAAACTCTATCGTACAACTCACAGCGCATGGATAAAATACAATAGAGAAATATATAGTGAAGCCCCATAACAGAAAAATCATCATATAAGCATCGTAGTAGTTTTATACAAACATGAATCATCCATACATCAAAGCCTCACTACAAACACTCAATCAGATATAACAGCGGAACACCCAGTACATATAGTAAGAAAACTAGTATGCAAAGCCTCCTGCTCGTCTTCGTCATCATCAGCGTAGATCTCTAAGAACAGCACCTGTCACCTGCTACCTAGTCTGCCCATCCCAACATGGATGAACAGCCCAAGGTAATAAGAGGAGACATAAAACCTTGAGTCAGACAAAGTCTTAGTGAGCAGTAAATCAACTATCAAACATACCAAAAGAGCATAAAGGATAAAAGGAATAGGAACCAAACCATCCCACTCCACCTCTTTCTACAGTGATAGCCCCCAGATACACACCAAAGATAAGTAAGCATAACATAGCAGATAATTAAGGTAAAGCAATAATCACTCGAGTCAAGGGCGATGTTTTCCAAATACAAACCCCCAAGGCCTAAACCAAGATCAGATAAGCACCTAGAAAATACCGCTCTTGAGACCGAATGATGATACAACCAAACGTCCAAACATCCATGACTCTGGCTATCACTGTTATCCTTACTTCGATTTTACCGTTGATTGAATGACCATCCGTCAAGGGCTAATGGTAACCCTGGTTCCAGACATAACTCCGCACACTGCCTTGTGCCTAGGACTTATCTACTTTGCCCAGAGTACTCGACTACCTACCTGTAGTCTTTTGGTTGTCCCGACTACCTCGTTATGGGCACCCCATGTACTCTTGCTTTTGAGCATGCTAGAACCTTCAACAACGATGAGACCCAAGCCTCCTAGTCATCCTCCTTGACGACTATCCTCATACTAGCTCAAGCTACCTCTCGAGCAATCCATTATCAACCAACTCGAACCATCCCTCGAGTTATCAACATGCTTGGAATGATCCCTGCCTGGATTACGCCAAGTCTACATCACATCATACTTCGCTTTATTACACCATAGCAAAGTCTCAACTCAACAACATGGTTTGCCTCATCGCATCATGGCAAAGTTCCATCTCAACATCATTCAATCCATACATATGAGCTTCCACATCCGCCACATATGCCTTTAGCAGCTTTCACCATTCAAGAGCCTCTTCTGTAGCTTTTGAATCATCTTTGACCATACTTGTCCAAATCTATCAACTAGATAGCTCATTCACAACAATCAATCAAGGCAAACATTAATCCAAACAAATAAGTATTCAATCAAGATCTAATTAGGCATTCATAACTACAATGGCAATTTCGTAAATAAATGAGCATAGAACTAACATACATGAATCATGGGTTTTTAGCATAGATCTAGCAAATATAAAACATGGGTTTTGTTTCTATAACTTAATAAATGAGCTTGCATAGGTAAACATCTTCACAAACAATGGATCTATACTTGGATCTAAGGAAAATGCACAAAATCACTATCTACAACACTCCAACAAACCACCAATCCAATATACTCCTTTGGGTCCGCGTGAGAGATAACTACCACTCACCAAATCACCTAAACACCTCAAAAACTAAACACTTCAGATCTGGACAGCGAAGATCAAGGCTTGATCCGGCGAAATCTCGCTTAAAACGATGAAATCTAGCTTCGTTGGATGAAGATCTTCAACTTTGTCTCTTGGATCTTCAATCTCGATCTTCGATCTTGGATGGATTTTAGAATTAGATTGGAATGGAGAAAAGAAGATGAAGAAATGTTGTAGTCGAGTTCCCAAAATGGCAGCACTTCGTCGCTTCAAAAACCGGTGCCAAAAAGTGAGCCAAACCCCCCCTATTTATAGGCTGAATCAACCTTAGATCGCCCAAGGTCTTAACTCGGAGTTCGCTATTAGGTCGTTACCGACCTAAAAAGACTCCGACCTAACATAGGTCGCTGCCGACCTATGCTCTTCTATGACCTAAAACACACGTGCCTTAACCATCCCACCGACCTAACGGCTTATCCCTAGTGCCGACCTAAAGACTTAAACAGGTCTCCGACCTATCGTTATAACCAGATGCCGACCTAACTCTTAGCACATAACCAACTTAGGTCGCATACGACCTTATCCCTCGACCTATCAATATAACTCGTAGCTCCTTAAGCCGGTATCTCCCCTTAACGTGTTATCCCGGTGACTTTGCTAGCTCGGCATCTCCACTAAGCCGATCACCACTAAGTCGGTCAACCCCTTAACTCGGCCATAACTCTAAACCATTAGCTCTTAGGTCGGTCACTCCCCTTAGGTCGGTCCAATCCTTAACCTGCTAACTCCTATAGCTCGGCCACTTCCTTAGGTTGGTCATACGAGCTAACCCTTAATTCGTACACAACTCATCCCATGGCTCGAACAAGACTCAGGCTAGAGACAGCATAACCAATCCTTCGACCTGTAAATTCTACAATATATCAACACGTAAAATACGGGTCGTTACATTCTCTCCCCCTTAGGAATTTCGCCCCCGAAATTCCAAGCAAACAACAGCAATCAAAGATAATCCGCATGCCTACCATCCATAGCAATCAACAAACCATGCATCCAATTCTAGCCTAGCATGCAAAATTCTAAGGCTTAGAACAAGCTACAAATTCATGAGATGTCACGACACTTTAGGGCCATACCTCGAAGAGTCCGGGATGAGCTGCCTTCATCCTCTCTTCCTCTTCCCACGTACAGTCGTTAACATCATCACTCCATTGTACCTTGAGCAACGTAATCGTCTTCCTCCTAAGCTGTTTCGTGTCAGTTTCAACAACACGAAGCGGCTTACGAGGTCTCGTAACCACTGGATCAACCTTCAAGTCTTCACAGCTATCAGCAGGAACCACCGTAGTTGGGTCATGCACATACTTCCGTAGATAAGATACATGAAAAACATTGTGCACACCCGCCATCTTTTCTGGTAACTCCAATCTGTAAGCGAGTTTTCCAATTCGTTCGATAATCGGGAATGGTCCAACAAATCTCGGAGTCAATTTCCCTTTCTTCCCGAATCTAATAACACTCTTCAAAGGAGAAATCTTCACAAAAACCATATCACCTACGTCGAATTCCAAATCCTTTCGACGATTATCGGCATAACTCTTCTGACGATCTTGGGCTGCTTTCATTCGTTGCCGAATGATCTCTATACAATCCGAAGTCTGTCGAATCATCTCTGGCCCAAGTATCAGCTTTTCTCCAGTTTCCAACCAACATGTCGGAGAGTTACACGGTCTTCCATATAATGCCTCATATGGTGCCATACCAATACTCGACTGATAACTGTTATTATATGCAAACTCCACCAAATGAAGATGATCTTCCCATGATCCTCCGAAGTCCAAAACACAAGCTCTGAGAAGATCTTCCAAAACTCGGTTAACTCTCTCAGTCTGACCATCTGTTTGAGGGTGATAAGCTGTACTCAAACACAACTCAGTTCCCAAAACTTCCTGGAAGCTCTTCCAAAATCTACTAGTGAACAATGGGTCTCGATCGCTCACTATACTCTTCGGAATACCATGGAATCGAACTATCCACTTAACATACAACTCAGCCAACTTTGATGCAGTCCTAGTTGATCGAACAGGAATGAACCTTGCACTCTTGGTCAAACGATCTACTATGACCCAAATTCCTTCATTTCCTGCTCTTGTCCTAGGTAGACCATCGATAAAGTCCATCGACACTTGCTCCCACTTCCATGTAGGAACTTCTAATGGCTGAAGTAATCCACTGGGCTTCTTCTGCTCAGCTTTCACTAACTGACAGTTCATACACTTGGAAATAAAATTTCCAACATCTTTCTTCATGCCTTCCCAGTAGTAAGTTCTCTTCATATCCCGATACATCTTATTTCCACCTGGATGAATTGTCAACTTCGAGTGATGACCTTCCCTCAGAACTTCATCTCTCAATCCATCAATGTCGGGAACAACCAATCGTCCTTGCTTCCGAAGCCAACCCTCTCGATCGACCTCAAATCCCTTATTCTTCTCTGGGTCCAATCCGGATTCCAAATCTCGGATAATCTTAACAAGCCTATCATCTCTCTTTTGGTTCTCGCCAATCCTTTCCACAAGAGTAGGTCTTATCGATAAGTTTGCCAACATTTCAGGTTCCAACTCACATCTGGGCCTGAAATCAAATCCAGCCAAATACTCAAGGTTCTTCCATTCCGAAAACATGGCTCCCAAACCTGCATGTCTTCGACTTAACGCATCAGCCACCGCGTTACCTTTTCCCGGAGTATAGGCTATACCAAAATCATAAGATGCTAAGAACTCTAGCCATCTTTGCTGTCGAAGATTCAAATCCTTTTGGGAGAACAGATACTTCAACGACTTATGATCTGTAAATAACTCAAATCTAACTCCCAATAGATAGTGTCTCCATATCTTCAAAGCAAACACAATCGCCGCTAACTCCAAATCATGAGTCGGATAATTCCTTTCATGCGGCTTCAGTTGTCGACTAGCATACGCAACAACTTTATCCTTCTGCATTAGCACTGCTCCAAGTCCAGTGCCACATGCATCGGAGTAAACCACCATCTCATCATTCCCACTAGGAATAGTCAAAACAGGAGCACTCGTCAGTCGCTCTTTCAGGATTACGAAAGCTTGCTCACACCTATCATCCCATCTGAACACTTGGTTCTTTTTCGTCAATCCTGTCAACGGTGCAGCTACCTTGGAAAAGTCTTTAATAAACCGACGATAATATCCTGCTAATCCAAGAAAACTTCTTACATCAGACGCATTCTTAGGTCTAACCCAATCCTGGATTGCTGCCACCTTAGCGGGATCAACCGCTATTCCATTTCCCGAGATAACATGGCCTAAGAACCTCACTTCACTCTTCCAGAAGTGACACTTCGAAAACTTAGCCTTCAACTGATGTTTCCGTAAGATCCCCAAAACAATCCTCAAGTGTGTCTTGTGCTCTTCCTCAGTTCTGGAATAAATCAGAATATCATCCACGAACACAAGCACGAACTTATTCAACTGATCTCTGAACACTCTATTCATAAGATCCACAAAATATGCTGGTGCGTTAGTCAACCCAAACGGCATTACCAGCCACTCATAAAAACCGGATGGTGTCCTGAAAGCAGTCTTCGGCACACTATCCTTAGCCACTCTCAACTGGTGAAATCCCGTTGCCAAATCCATCTGAGAAAACACCTTGGCCTCGTGAAGCTGATCAAACAAGTCATCTATTCTCGGCAATGGATACTTGTTCTTCTTAGTCAACTTATTCAGCTCACGATAATCCACACACAACCTCAACGATCCATCCGCTTTGGTTGCGAACACAACTGGTGCACCCCATTCGGACACACTTCTCCGAATGAATCCTTTCTGCAAAAGGTCTTCAACCTGCACCCTCAACTCTAGCTGCTCCCTAGGAGCCATCCGCCTAAGAGGCATCACAACAGGTCTGGCTCCCTCAACTAGATCGATACGAAACTCGATCTCCCTATGCGGCGGCAACCCTTTGACTTCGTCAAAGACATCCTCGAATCCATTCACAATAGGCACTGATGACAGTCCATCCCGTGGAACAACCAGCGAATACATGAAGCTCATGAAGACGCCTTCCTCATGCTTACATCGTATCACAACCTTTCGCCCTTCCACATTCCCGACTGTCACCTCAAGCCTCTCACAATCAATCCTTGCCGCATACTTCTTGAGCCAGTCCATACCCAAAATAAGTCCGAACCCCGCAAAGTTCAGAACAAAGCAATCACAATCAAACGAGCAATCATGACTCGACACAACCAGACCACGGCATATCATACACAAACATGACGAACCCCCAACCGGATTAGTCACAACCAATGGCCTATCAACAATATCCGGTTTCAAACCTAACCGGCCTACCAAATCATTACAAACAAAAGAATGCGACGCTCCAGTATCAAACAACACTCTAACTGGAACACCACAGATAGAAAGAGTACCTTGAACCACCACACTCTTCCCCTTTTCTTCAGCAGTAGGAGCTTTTGAAGATGACGGCACAACTCCCAAAGCATAAGCTTGCACAATCTGCCTATCTTTCCTCGGCTCTGGGCAATCCTTCTTGATATGTCCCAGCTTATCACAGTTATAACATTTTCCCGGCACCTTGGGATTCTTACAATCTTTGTAAAGATGGCCCTTCTGTTGGCAGTTATAACAAGTCACTTCGCCTTTCGGCTTCTTCTGGCCATCCTTACCCTTCTGCTGCTGCTGCTTCCTCCCTTTTATTGCCACTCTGGTGTGGTTTAGATCCTTCTCTGGTTACAGCAACAACAGAACTTTCCTTAGGAAACAAACTCTCATGCCTGAGGGCTTTCTCCACAAGCTTCTCAAATGGATCGTCCAGATGATCCACCAACTGCCTCCCAAGATAAGCATCCAAACCAGTCACAAACTTCTCATTCTTCTGATAAGGAGAATCAATATACGATCTAGCATACTTGGACAAAGCTTCAAACTCAGAAATATACTCAAGAACTGGTCTCCCACCTTGCTTGAGCTCTACAAACCTCTTGAACAAAACAGACTTCTGAGCCGTAGAGATGAACTTGGCTTCAAATCTAACTTGGAATTGCTCCCAAGTGATCTCTTCTTCTGGAGTATCGATGGTGATAGAATTCCACCAATCAGCAGCTCTTCCCTGAAGCTGTCTCGATGCAAGCTTCCTCTTGGTTGCATCCTCAATTCCCAAGTCCCCAAAGATTCTTCGGCAAGCATCAATCCACCTCTGCACTTCAATAGTCGACTCTGTCCCCAAGAAAGCTTTTCCTCCAAGAGAAGTATAATCCTTGCAAAGCTTGGCAAAATTCACCGGTCTTGGAGCTTGGACTTGAACTCCAACATCTACAGATGGCCCTGGAGCTGGTATCCTTCTCATGATCGAAGTCATCATCGCTTCGAACATAGTTCCATAATCAACCGCTCCTTCAGTAGCACGGCTTTCCCTTGCAGCTGGTCTCCCTCTTCGACTCATCCTTAATATCTACAAAAAGGAATGACTTAGAACACCTTGAGAAACAACTGCAAAAAGGAGTTCAAATCCTCCTAAACTACTATATTATATATAGTAATCATTCATCAAAATACAATTACGTCTCTCATACGTAGTTACGTCAGCGAGCGTTGGCTAAAATCGATTAACCAAAGCTCTGATACCAAATGTGACGACCGCTCATGACTCCCGCATCAAAACAATGGAATAGTGCGCTGAAAGGCGTGCCAGATAGCCATGGACGACAGTCAGGGTAAAATAAAACAGCAAACTCTATCGTACAACTCACAGCGCATGGATAAAATACAATAGAGAAATATATAGTGAAGCCCCATAACAGAAAAATCATCATATAAGCATCGTAGTAGTTTTATACAAACATGAATCATCCATACATCAAAGCCTCACTACAAACACTCAATCAGATATAACAGCGGAACACCCAGTACATATAGTAAGAAAACTAGTATGCAAAGCCTCCTGCTCGTCTTCGTCATCATCAGCGTAGATCTCTAAGAACAGCACCTGTCACCTGCTACCTAGTCTGCCCATCCCAACATGGATGAACAACCCAAGGTAATAAGAGGAGACATAAAACCTTGAGTCAGACAAAGTCTTAGTGAGCAGTAAATCAACTATCAAACATACCAAAAGAGCATAAAGGATAAAAGGAATAGGAACCAAACCATCCCACTCCACCTCTTTCTACAGTGATAGCCCCCAGATACACACCAAAGATAAGTAAGCATAACATACCAGATAATTAAGGTAAAGCAATAATCACTCGAGTCAAGGGCGATGTTTTCCAAATACAAACCCCCAAGGCCTAAACCAAGATCAGATAAGCACCTAGAAAATACCGCTCTTGAGACCGAATGATGATACAACCAAACGTCCAAACATCCATGACTCTGGCTATCACTGTTATCCTTACTTCGATTTTACCGTTGATTGAATGACCATCCGTCAAGGGCTAATGGTAACCCTGGTTCCAGACATAACTCCGCACACTGCCTTGTGCCTAGGACTTATCTACTTTGCCCAGAGTACTCGACTACCTACCTGTAGTCTTTTGGTTGTCCCGACTACCTACCTGTAGTCGTTATGGGCACCCCATGTACTCTTGCTTTTGAGCATGCTAGAACCTTCAACAACGATGAGACCCAAGCCTCCTAGTCATCCTCCTTGACGACTATCCTCATACTAGCTCAAGCTACCTCTCGAGCAATCCATTATCAACCAACTCGAACCATCCCTCGAGTTATCAACATGCTTGGAATGATCCCTGCCTGGATTACGCCAAGTCTACATCACATCATACTTCGCTTTATTACACCATAGCAAAGTCTCAACTCAACAACATGGTTTGCCTCATCGCATCATGGCAAAGTTCCATCTCAACATCATTCAATCCATACATATGAGCTTCCACATCCGCCACATATGCCTTTAGCAGCTTTCACCATTCAAGAGCCTCTTCTGTAGCTTTTGAATCATCTTTGACCATACTTGTCCAAATCTATCAACTAGATAGCTCATTCACAACAATCAATCAAGGCAAACATTAATCCAAACAAATAAGTATTCAATCAAGATCTAATTAGGCATTCATAACTACAATGGCAATTTCGTAAATAAATGAGCATAGAACTAACATACATGAATCATGGGTTTTTAGCATAGATCTAGCAAATATAAAACATGGGTTTTGTTTCTATAACTTAATAAATGAGCTTGCATAGGTAAACATCTTCACAAACAATGGATCTATACTTGGATCTAAGGAAAATGCACAAAATCACTATCTACAACACTCCAACAAACCACCAATCCAATATACTCCTTTGGATCCGCGTGAGAGATAACTACCACTCACCAAATCACCTAAACACCTCAAAAACTAAACACTTCAGATCTGGACAGCGAAGATCAAGGCTTGATCCGGCGAAATCTCGCTTAAAACGATGAAATCTAGCTTCGTTGGATGAAGATCTTCAACTTTGTCTCTTGGATCTTCAATCTCGATCTTCGATCTTGGATGGATGTTAGAATTAGATTGGAATGGAGAAAAGAAGATGAAGAAATGTTGTAGTCGAGTTCCCAAAATGGCAGCACTTCGTCGCTTCAAAAACCGGTGCCAAAAAGTGAGCCAAACCCCCCCTATTTATAGGCTGAATCAACCTTAGATCGCCCAAGGTCTTAACTCGGAGTTCGCTATTAGGTCGTTACCGACCTAAAAAGACTCCGACCTAACATAGGTCGCTGCCGACCTATGCTCTTCTATGACCTAAAACACACGTGCCTTAACCATCCCACCGACCTAACGGCTTATCCCTAGTGCCGACCTAAAGACTTAAACAGGTCTCCGACCTATCGTTATAACCAGATGCCGACCTAACTCTTAGCACAGAACCAACTTAGGTCGCATACGACCTTATCCCTCGACCTATCAATATAACTCGTAGCTCCTTAAGCCGGTATCTCCCCTTAACGTGTTATCCCGGTGACTTTGCTAGCTCGGCATCTCCACTAAGCCGATCACCACTAAGTCGGTCAACCCCTTAACTCGGCCATAACTCTAAACCATTAGCTCTTAGGTCGGTCACTCCCCTTAGGTCGGTCCAATCCTTAACCTGCTAACTCCTATAGCTCGGCCACTTCCTTAGGTTGGTCATACGAGCTAACCCTTAATTCGTACACAACTCATCCCATGGCTCGAACAAGACTCAGGCTAGAGACAGCATAACCAATCCTTCGACCTGTAAATTCTACAATATATCAACACGTAAAATACGGGTCGTTACAAAAACTCTATATATGAAAGTAGCTTAGAAAATCTCCATGAACACAATTGTGCAAGTATCATGAAAAAATTCTGGCGTTTGCTCAAATTCCATTTTTGAGCCTTAATAGTTATATATTAGTTGCCATTTATTCTATGGGGTTTTACATAAATGCTAAAACCACTGATTTAGCATGAACAATAATGGAGTTTTAAGAAGATCTACTATTCAATAGTACTAAATTGAAAAGGCATAGTAATTGAAGTACGCTAAGCGCTTTAGTAGCAAATTAGCAAGGCTATAATTGAGCTTTATTGCATATTTTTGAACCAAAGACTTTGTTTACGGACTAAATGAGTTGAATAAGGAAGATGAAGTAATTTTGACCAAAGCCAAATTTCATAACTCTTAAAGTGATATAGTGTCGACGAAGGGAATTGGCGTAAGTAGTCATCATTGAAAGGTACCACTTTATTTTGTAAAATTGGATTTTACGATGAGATTTGTAAGCGACGAGTTCAGCCAAATTATCACACCACTACCTGAAATGACATGTAAAAATTAGTACTTGAATTATTCAAATATTAATCATTGATTAAATTCACACTTATGAGTCGGACAATTGAATTAATTTCCATCTCACCACTCGATATAATAAATTCATTCCGTCTTCTAGAAATGTTGCATTTCTAATCGTAATTAATTGATAAGAAAGTTATATATGTGTGCATCGATATTTGATATTGATAAGAGTTTAAATTGGATTTAAATAGAGTTAATTACTATTGGGTTTGAAGCCCATTTGTTCCATTATAAACAAAAGATATGACGACCAAGAAGAAGGGAAAAGGGGTCTCAGGGCATGACTTGGTAAGAGGAGATGGTGGAAGATATTTCTACTAGATCCCCTATTTAAGTGACCCCAAGGCTTCACCTTTTGGATTAATTTTCTTTTTCTCCACCTCTCCAACTCTTGATCACCATCAACCCTATTTTTTCTAGTCCTAGCCAAGCATACATTTACTCTGAATTAAATAGAAGACTCTTTCAAGGGGTGGCTCTCTGAAGTTTGCACCTCTGGATAGGGATCTAGAATATCAACAAGACGATTTGAATTGACGTGTGAAACAAGTGCTACTTAGCTTTGGTATATTCTTTCTTGTTATATATATTATTCATTATCCATGTTCATATCATTATAATGATTTTATATATGTGATACTTGATAGAGTTAGTGGTATGCTTTATGACAAACGTTGTAATGTATTGTAAATTATTTACTTTGCAGCGAAATGTTGTTTGAAATAAAAGGTGTTTTTCTTTCTATTGTATACTTATATATTGTGATATGTTAATTAATTATATAATTTATGTGTATTAAATAGAAAATCCTTAAATGATATATTATGTGATAGTAATTCCAATATGTTGTAATCATGAGCAATTTATCACATCAAAAATGATAGTATGTTAAATATTCTTAGTCAAGACGTTTCAAAATAGGATACCGATACATCTATTGAGCCTAGAGCATGTAATGCTCCACAAATATTGGACAATGTATTGTTCATAGCTGCTAGGAGTAGCAAGAGGTTACGTACTAATTATTATTAAATAATTATAGAATGACTCACTCAAGAGTTTTATTTTGGTTAATATAACTAAGTTCAAACAAAGAATCTTAAAGTGATGATTTTAAATGGTTCTCTCGACTTGAAAATATTGTTAGACTTTAATGCGGATGCTCTACATTGATTATCTTTAAATCATGACATGGCATCCATCAAACGTTTATAGTAGGTCTGAGTTGAAGCATTAGAAATGAAACACTATCCAAAAGAGAACTCATCCCCTCGGTTATATGAGGTTAGTACCAAGGTCAACTGTAGTCGACTTAAAATCAAAGTCTCTGACCATAGGAGTATAGTTAATAATAATCGTTATTATTGAACCAAAGATTTTGTGTTGGATAGAGTTAGGGGTATGCCCTAGGGGAAATTATGTAATTGTTGCATTTATCTAACTAGTTAACCAATCTTGTTTAAAATAAAAGATGTTTTTTTCTAATATTTACTTGATATAACGTGTTATATTAACTTAATTAAAAGTATATTTAATAAAAAATCAATAAATGGTAAGTTTTGTGATATTAGTTACGAAATGTTGTAACCGTGAGTAATTTATCATAATAAAAAATAAATATACCATTTTAAATATTCCTAGTTAAGATGTATTGAGACTGGATACCGATACATCCATTGCGAATAGAGATGTCCGAATGTTGGGCATGTATTACTCATGATTATTGAAGGACACCAAGGGGTTACGTACTGATAATCATAAGATAACTATGAATGAATCACTTGAAAATTTTCTATTACTTAATATAACTAAGGTAAAAACAAGAAACACTAGTGTGACTAATTTACATAGTTCTCTCGACTTGAGAATACTGTTGATCTTCAATATGGAAGCTCCGCTTTGATTATAGTTAAATCGTGGCATGACACTTATCGAATTACTATAGTCGAGTTGAGTGGAAGCATTGGAAGTGAAGCACTATTGAAGAGAGGATTCTCTTCTCGGTTATATGAGGTTAGTATCGTGGTCAACTAAAGATAACTCAAAGCCAAAGTCTAGCTAGAGCATTGCGGTTATTAATTATTATTATTAATGAACCAAGGATTTTTATTGGATATAAAGTTGAAAATGTGCGATAATGGAATTCTGACCATTAACAAATTTCATAAGTCCAAAGTGGTATAGTTTTGATGAAGGGAATTGGTTTAAATAACTATCACTAATGGGCAGCGCTTCAATAAATAAATTTAGATTTTAGCCAAAGATATGTACACATTAAATTCAGCCAAAATGTCATGGCACAAACTAAGGTGACATGTGAATGTTAATATTTAAATTTGTCAATTTTAGTCGCTAACTGAATTTACACCTTTGAGACCTACAACCGTGATGTTGAATTCTCCAAAAACCACATGATTTAATTAATTTATAAGATGTTTTAAATCAATTAAATTAATTGATATTTGAGAAATATTATGTGATATCCTAGAATTTTTGGCAATATCAATTTAATAATCTATATTAAAAATTAAATTGATTTGATAATTTTTGTTAAGAAAATTTGAATTGATTTAATAATCTTCTTTTGGTAAATATTTAATTAGTGAATTTTTTTTAAAAGCTAATTAAATTGTTTTCTATTTATAATGTATATATTTGTATATATTGTAAATAGATAAGCTTTGTTTTAATTTAACAAATAAAGCATATTTTCAAATTCTAATATTCTTGATAATTTAGAAATTTGATTTTATTAATATAAAAGCTTTTCAAAGCTATTAAATAAATAACTATATGGTTTTAAATACTTAAAGAAACTGTTTAATTATTTAAATTTATTTTATTTTAAGTTTAAATTTAAATTAATTAATAAAAAGGTTTGTTTTTATTTTCTTTTTAAATATAGCTTAATAAAATAAGTAATAAAGAGAAAAGTTCTTTTATAATTATTTTAATTTGATAAATGAGTTATTTTTAAACAATATTAATAATGTATTGTTTGTACTAATAGATTTTAATATAAATACAATTGTTATTTCAAATTTGAATTTGTGTAGTTATATATGTATGTATATAACTTGATTTTAAAAGTGACTTTTGAATTTGATTTGAATTTGAATTTGAATTTAAAGTTTTGAAATTCAAAGTGTAGATTTTAAATCGTTTTGGATTTTAAAATTTTTGTATAAACTTTTATTTATGAATATAATTGTTTTATTTCTTTTAAAACTACCTATACATATAAAAAACTATTATTAACTAATTAATTAAGCATAATCTTATATTAATCTTTAATTATAAATACTAATTAATTAAAAGATATGTGTTAGCTAATAAATTAAGGTATGTGACAAATGTTAATATTTAGGACAAGTGTCATGTTTTAATTTTCATTTTTGTTTGATTTTTTATTAAACCATAAATTAAGTTATATAAGCATAAATCTCTCATTTCCTTTTCTTTTTCTCATTTCTAAACAAAGAAAACTTCAGCTGAAACTTATTTCTCAAAATCAAATCTGAGAATAAAAACCAGAAAACCAAAGCTTTTCATCAACCCTATAATACATTTTGCAAATCAATAAGCCTGTAATCATTTTCCAAAGTTTCAAGTGAAATCTGGAAATTTTCTACTGCATGCAACTGCATTTTCAAATCAAAGCAAGCAACTCAGTTTCTAAACAAAGAAGCAAAAGCATTTCAGCAGTCAAGTTTTTAAAGATCAAAGCATCAAAAGCTTTTCAAATTTGGAGGCTCTGTCTTCCTTCTTTAATTCTGGTGAGTAACATTACTTTTAAAAGTTTAAGAATAGAAATTTGGTTGCATGCTAGTGTTGTTGAAATGAATATGTATTGTGTGAAATCTGCTGTGTATATATGTAAATGTTTGGGTATGCATGCTTGTTTACATAGGAATACTCTTTGTTTATAGCTCTAGTTTTCTGTTTTGATTTAATTCATTTTTTTCTTGAACCAAATTATTGTTAGGAATTAGTCTAAAAACAATTTTTTTTAAATTTAGCATAGATAAATGTTTAAAATTATAAGTAAGTTAAATATAAAATTTGAGTGGCTCTGGAAACATAAGCAACATAGCAAAAATCTTCTAAGTCAAAATTCAAACTTTGTTTAATTTATTGTTTTAGGCTTAGGATCTGAAACATCATCCTAAAGCATGATTTTTAAAACTAAATTCATAATTTTTAATACAAGTTTGAAGGTGCAGTTCTTGTTTGAACTGAAAATGGAAATTGGGATTTTCTGGTGATATACTTGATTTTGGAGGTCGGGTTTCTTCCTGGAGGTGGAGGAATGATCGGAGAGTAAGGGAAAATTGGTAAGGAGAATATCAGATCATTGCAGTGGTAGCGGTGTTCGTTTTTGTTTTGTAACCCTAGTTTTAATTAGGTTTGATAATTTGATCACCACGGTTTCTCCATTTGATCAAGTGCAACGGGATCTTGGATGATGGGAGTTTGGACGTTGGCGAAGACTTGGCCGGAGGTGCTGACCTTCTGGTGGTCGGAGATGCGAAGACAGATGTTTTTCAGGTTGAAGTGTTGTTCCAGGTCTGGTTTGAAGGTCCAATTTGATTTCGATTTTGTTATAACCATCTGATGATCGTGATAGGGTGTTTGGATGATTGTGGACATAGGAAGATCATCGTTGATGATCAGAGGTGATAAGCGTCACCGTGCATGTGCATGGTGCACTGTTTGTTTCTGGTGAAGTTTGGTTTTGGGTAGAGGGTTTGTACTCGAGCAAATTGATGTTTGACTCGAAGTGTTATGGGGTTTTGCTCGAAGCAATATAGGTTATGTCTCGCGCAAAATGATGTTACAGGTTTTAAAGAAAACCTGTTATTGTTTTTAAAAAACATTTAAAACTAAAGTTTAAATCTAGAGCAAAGTTTTAAATAAGTTTTAAATCAAAGTTTAAATTTGATTAAAGTTTAGTTTGAATCTTAATTTAAAAATATAATATAGTTTTTAAAATTTAAATTATTTTAACAACCTTAAAATGTTTAAATAGTTTGAATTTAAAAATGAAGTTTTAGAATGTAAGTAAAGTTAATCAAAGTTAAATCTGGAATCAAATTTAATTTCTATCCAGTTTTGAAATAAATGAAAGTTTTAAAATTTAAAATGTTTTAAACAACTTTTAAATGTTTAAAGTGTATTTTTAAATTGATTTGAATTTAAAATGAATTTGGTTTTAAAATTCTTTCAAATTTCTTTTATAAGACAAATACTTATTTAACATGTAATTCAAAAGGGTTTTGAATTGTTTTTAACTTTGTTAAAGTTAATTTGTATTCATTTTAAATCTTAAATTTAAAATGAAATTTGAAAGTAAAATTAAAAGTAAATTGTTTTTAAATGCTTTGTTATTGATAATTTAATCATTAATAAAAATAAAGTTTTATCTTAAAGTTAATTAGAATTTAATTATTTATGATTCATTAAATTATTAAGGTAATTAAAATGGATTAATTAATTTAATGAAATGAATAATTAATTAAAGTAATTAAGGGTTTTAAATTAATTAATTAAGGTTTAAGTTAATTAATTAAGGATAATTAATTGGTAATTAAGGATCACTAATTAGATAAGATTCGATTATAAATTAATGATTAATAAATCAAGTAATTAAAGATTAATTAAGTTACAGTTAAAACTTAATTAATTAAATAATTAGGATTAATTAATGGGTTATTAGTGGTTCATTAATTTGTAATTAATATTGATTAATGTAAGTATAATTACTTAAGAAAAGTAATTAGAGAATTGATAGTGGTTAATGAAGGTCATTAACTTGAGATTATTTTAAATAATTAATTAATGTGATTAATTTTAATAATTAATTAGATTAATTAATTTAAAGATAATCATTTATGAAATTGTTTAAGTGTAATTACTTAATGGAAGTAATTAATGAATTAATTACTCATTGTAATTAACTATGTTTAATGTGATTAATTTAAGTTAATTAATCAAGTTTAATTAATTTAAGATAATCACTGGATGATTTGGTAAGTATAATTACTTAACGTAATTAATGAAGTGTAATTACTTAGTGAAGTAATTAATGATAATTTCTGGATGTAATTAATTGAATGGTCATTTATTAATGGAAGTAATTTGAGTATAATTACTTTGTACAATTAACCAAGGGATTAATTAAGATAATTAATTAAGGAATAATTAATTTATTTAATGAAGTAATTAAAGGTAGTTAATTACTGGATGTGATAATCAAGGGTGATTAATAAATGTGGTTTAATTAGAGATTAATTACTAAATGTAATTAATTTAAATTGAATAATTAAGAGGTAATTAGGGATCATTCATTTATATAATTAATGATGTAATTAAGGGTTGATTAATTAAGATTAATTAATCAAATGATTAGTGATTAAGTATAATTAATTAATGTAACTAATTAAGGAATAATGTAATTAATTATTAATTTATGGAGTAACTAAAGGTTAATTACTATATTCGGTTAAGAATAATTAATTCATGAAATCAATTAAAGAATAATTACCTGAATGTAATTAAAGGATAATTAATCAGGGATGATTAATTAAGGTGGATAATTAGAGGGTAATTAATTAATTAATTTGTAACTAATTAATGGTTAAGTAAGCAAGATTTATAGTAATGATGTAATAAATTTAATTTATTTTAAATTAATTAGAGATGGAGTAATTAATTTAATTCATTTTAAATTAATTATAGTGTGATTCAGTAAATCCTTGCTTAGGTATGGATGAATGATATTGTTTGCCTTAAATGGTTTGAGATCTCAGATATGAGATAGGGAATGCTGTGTGATATGGATGCTTTGATTTAAAGTATGCTGATAATATGAATTATCTGTTTGTGATGATAACATGGATTAACTGTTTGTGATGATAATGTAGATTATCTACTGTGATATTGTAAATTATCTATCTTTGTGTATATAGATAATGGAATTGAATTGTTTTTAACTTTAAAAAACAACTTGGCCTTAAAAGATACGTTTTGGATTTCGATGAGACCGGGATCAGGTTTCCAGATTTGGATATCCGAAAACCACATCGATCCAAATTAACGATAGGTCGTGAATCTCAAGTGAAGATGAAGATTCAGAGTGCAAGGGTTATTGCCGTTAACTCTTAGGGTGATTCCAAAATGAGTGTAATGCGATAATGCCTTCAGTTTCGTTCGAACTCGGAACGAACTTGTATGGATTGAATGCTTTCAGAACATCGTCAGGTGGATGATGAGCATTCTAAGTGATGTGTGCTATAAGGTAATCGTAGCCACAAGCCTCATCAACCGGGAATGGCTAAAACAGGGGAGGTGCAGCAAGGCTAAGTGGGTAGCACCCAAGTAGGACGAGATTTTCCCCTCTCTAGAGGTCCCTTTTTATTCTGTTGTGTGGGCAGTTGTAAGCTCCAACTGCCGAGGTTGTCTTGTTCGGAACTGTCCAGTAAGAGATGGTTATGGCCATTTGTTGCAGGGGATTTAGGGTGGATCCTCGGTATGTTGATCTCGGCCACGTAATGTGACGGGCGGTGCCCCAGTAGCTCTGCCATTGTATGGAATCCAATCTCCAATAAGTGCCCTCGGATTTGATTGTATTACCCACTTTTCTGGCTATTATGCTGGAATTTAATAAATGCAACAATTTCGGCTATTTTATATTTACTTGAAAACCCTAGACCTATTATAATATCACTGGATTTCCTATCAAATGTTTTGGTTAGCATAAGGTAAAAACTTACCCATGTTTATGTGTGGGGAGTCTTACGTGATACCTTTTGATTTCAAAGGTTTTTCAAAGTTAAGCAACTATAACCTGTTACTCACACCAGACCCATGTCTGGATCGGAGTTTATTTCTTTCTTCTTAAACTCTTGGGTACTCAAATTTTTACGAGTAGCTAAGGGATTCAGGTTAGCTTTGACGAATTATGGAGAAGCAATGGAGCAGGAGGCTTCAGCGTTATAGATATATATAGTGCTCTGCTGTGTTGGTTTCTCTGAGTTGTATTTGAATTGTATAATTAGACAGGTGTTTATAACTGTCTAGTGTGTGTTCTATAAGCTGTGAAACTCTGATGTATATGATACTACGTAATATGTATGTGATTAATATAATTTATTCGTTCTGCTGTTGAGATTCTGATGTTGTTTCTCCTTTCTTTTCAATCTTTGTCTTTTCTATCCCTTTCTTTCTTCAAGATGATGCGACTTTCATTAAGAAAAAGTCGGGCCGTCATAGTTGGTATTAGAGCGCTAGGTTGAGTGAATACCTAGGCATTGGAGTGATTTCTTTCTTGAGAGAGGATATTTGTAAATTTTTATATATAACTATATATATAGTTGTTTCTACCTATTTTTTGTTTTACCTCTTCGGGTTTTCCAATTTAAGTTCTAAAGGTAGATGGGGTAGTGGTGTGTGTAACATGACTACTACCAATGGTTGGAGTCTGAGTGTTGAGATTGGAAGTGTATCAGTTGATACTATAGACCTAATACCGTCTCGAGTGAGTGATAAGATTCCATCGATCTCTGAAGGAAATTTGTTAAGGTTTGGAGTCTATCTTTGAAGTTAGATGAGTAGAGTTTGGATCTGTCGGTTTGGCAGAAGTGAGTGATGGTATCTTGGGAACCTCAAGAAATAGTAGCTACGTGATGAGACGCGGTGACTATGGATTGTCTCCGAAGATGTTTCTTTAAAACAAGTTTAAGGAAGTATGTCTACATCGGTGTTGTGGTTGTGTTCAGTAGGGTGTTTGTGTTTGCTTTGAGGTTCGAGTTTCTCAAAGAGCTTTGGAATAGGAATTATTTGGCATCTGTGTCAGCGATGCAGCTCGGGGTGTTCAATGTGCCGGCAAGAAGGTTATCTAGCTAGCAGTTTTCTGGAAGTGGAGTTTAGAAACAGCAGAGTGGATGTGACGCCCCACCTCTATACCCACGCTAGCCAAGAACACTACGGAGTAATGCTGTCAACTAGCATGGAGAATAAGGCTGTTGAGGAGCGACCATCTGTATAATTGCTTTGTGCGAGCATCGATATGTCAGATAGTATAACATGCATTTCTTTTTCAAGAGGAAATCCGACATACCGACACAAACCCAAAGCTACTACACAGTGGCTAAAATATCTTCGGAAACAAATATAGAAATAAACATAACATAAATCAGTCACAGACAATTCATATCACAAAGGAGGAAATAGATATGAATATTACACATAAAAGTGTATATCAGAGTAGTGGTCAAATAAGATCCACAACATCACAAAGGAATAGATAAAAGTGCTAGACAAAAATATGTATACATCAAGAAGTCTATATCTTAAATGTATACAACAAAAACTACCAAACTAGAGTAGTTAGCCAAAAGATCAGATGATAGTCCGATAAGGAGTCAAGCAGAAGCACCTGTAAAATCTCAGTCTGACCCGAGTATTATTTAAGAAGAAAATAATAAACGGATCAGTCTAGCTATAATTATCAGATAAAAATGAGATATAAGAAGAGATATAATATTAAAACATATGATAGCTAAAAATGTCATACTACGACTAGTATACATTAGAGAATCACGAAAGTCATACAAAATCTCAAGAATCTCATAGCATCAAAAAGAATATCATATTCTTTTTTTAATTCACCAAGCCACAATAAATGACATACATATCAATGCCAACTGAGAAAGGTGGTGAAACATAAATTCTAGAAATCATCAAATAGAAATCCAGAAATCACAATAAAAGGATGACCAATCCCATAAACTGGACATCGACGCACCTAGAAAGACACGCCCCATGCACAGTCGAACATCGACGCACCGAGAAAGATACGCCCCATGCTCTAGCATCGACGCACCTAGAAAGATACGCCCCATGCATAAATAAACATCGATGCACCTAGAAAGATACATCCCATGCATAAATAAACATCGATGCATCTAGAAAGATACACCCCATGTAATGTCTAACATCGATGCACCTAGAAAGATACACCCCATGCAAAGTCGAACATCGACGCACCTAGAAAGACACGCCCCATGCATAGACGAACATCGACACACCTAGAAAGATACGCCCTATGTCCCGACTTATTGAGCCGATTGCTCCATGAAGTAAATAAACATCGATGCACCTAGAAAGGTACACCCCATGCATAAATAAACATCGACGCACCTAGAAAGGTACGACCCATGTGTAAACAAACATCGACGCACCTAGATAGGTACAACCCATGCAAGAAATGAGACGAAGCTCAATAAAATGAGGAATAGTCCTCCACATAGACAAAGAGACATCGCACATTGCTAGTCTAAACCATAAAATGATCATCATCGATCATCAAGAAGTGTCAATTACAATAAGCTAGTAAATATATGAGTTTAGCATCATGTCCCATAACCACTAGCTTAACTTAAATATTTGCGAACAAATTGTAGATCTCCACTAAAAAATTGTCACAAGAGATTCAATCGAATAAGTCCAAGAATTAACCAACGAAGTAAACGCAAGCGTTTCATACCACTTGTTTTACTAAGTCGTTTAATTAAATTTCTCATACGAGTGAGGTAAAGGTTTATATATACTAATAGATTGGAAATCGGTTTGAGAAAACGAGCTTTGTAATAAAATAGTGTTGAAATCATTTGAAGAAAGAGTTTTGATATTTACTACTAGTATAGAAAACCTTTATATTTTTAAGTGACAAATCATAGAAGTGATTGTAGAAACAATAAATCATAAAAATTCACATTCGAAGAAGTGAATAAAATCCAAGCAATCGATACCGAATCCTTCAAAGTGGATATATCCTAAATTCCCAAAGAAAATGTCATCAAAGTCGATAATAAATGAAAACAACAAATAGGTAACAACACGAATCGATTAAAGCTGGAAATTCAAGCAACTAGGCGAAATAGGCAAAATATCATCAGGTCGATCGGCCGGCTACAGAGCTCGGTCGACCGGACCAGAAAAACAGAAATGCTCGAGGTAGCAGGTCGGTCGACCGGACCCTGAGTTCAGTCGGCCGGACCTGTAACCTGCACTTCCTAACAGAGGCTGGGAAGTGCCTCGGTAGCAGGTCGGTCGGCCGGACCCTGAGTTCGGTCGGCCGGACCTGTAGCCAGCACTCCCCAAGCCAATCTAATGAATGTCAAATTCATCCATATTGTTATCGGTCGAGCATCGGCTCTAAGGGTTTACGCCAATCGACGACCCGGCCATAGAAGCTCTTCGGTTCATCACCAAAACATGATCAAAATATGAAAGCTATGATTTTTAAAGAATTGAACCCAAAACACTAAAAATTGGAATATTCACCAAATCAATCCAAACCAAAAGCAATTGCACAAGAATAAGTGTTAGGAATTCATACCTAACAATCGAAGATAAATATAGACTAAGATGTGAGATAAAAATCTCACCTTTAAACCCAAATCAATGAATGAGAAGCTTGAGGACAAGGGAAGATCAACCACACTTCAATCTCAACACTAGAAGCTTGAATCTAAGATTAAAAGAAGAACATTCCCTAAGTTAGGTTTAGGAAATTTCTAAAATCAAAGAGAGAATGAGTTGGGGAAGATGAAGAGAAGGTTTACCAATGGGTTCTCTTGAATTTGGAGCTAAAGCTTGGATTTTGCAAATGAACTAGGGCTTAGGAATTCTAATTTCCAATCTTTTCCCCCATTATTCTCTTGAACTTGAGAGAGTTAGGAAATGAGGAGTGAATGAAGAGGAGAGGGGGTTGGGACTGAGTTAGTAAGTGGTTAATGGGTTCATCCCAAACCAAAGCCCTAAGTGAAAAAGTGGCAAAAATCAACTTTCTCCAAACATATCGAAGCTTATACATAAAAAGGTCGCAAACGGCATTTTGAACTCAATGGAAGGGGTCTCGAGTTCCAATTCGACTGTTTGCTAAAAGTAGGTTTTCGGACTAAAATCCGACGAACGTTGAAATATTTAAATAAAATATTTAAATATACTATTGATAAATATGCGGGTTGTTACAGACTCCCCTCCTTAAAGAAATTGCATCCTCGCAATACTTAAGAAGAAAAAAAATAAGAAGTAACAATCACAGAAGCATATCAACACAAAAGAAAATTTGAAATAAGAATTTCACCATAAGGAGCATGAAAGAGTAAGCCTGAACGGGATCGCTCGATGAATTCTCTGGATTCCCAAGAGCAATCCTTAGGATTTGAGAACCGTTGAACTCTCATAAGAAGAACATCTTTATTCCGATGGTGCTCAACCTCCGAAGCAATGATGCGAATGGAATGTTGCTCATAAGTCAAATCTGGTGAAACTTCACTTTCTTGAATAACACCGGGCTCAAGAATAAAAATAGGAAACCTAAAAGCATTCCCATAGTTAAAAGACGCAGAAAACGTCAAGAATTGCAGAAAATTGAGCCTGTGCAACGGCGTAGTACAGAAACGGTACGCCCGAGAAACTAGAAACTCGAATAATTTGGAACACCGACGTAGTACAAAAATGGTACGTCCAATGAACCGATAAACCGGAACAATGATGTAGTATAATAATGGTACATACATTGATCCAGATAAGACGGAACATCGATGTAGTATAATAACAGTACATCCGATGAACCGAACACCATAAAAGAACATCGAATGCTAGTCCATAAAAGAAATGAGATAAAGCTCAATAGAACGAAGTATATCAAAACGTCCGATGAACTTGATAAAAAGATGATTCCATTCAGACAACATCAAAGAATCAACCACTTGTTGCTTACGACTAAGCGCATTGGCAACACGATTTCCCTTCCGGGAATAAAAAGAATATCAAGATCATAAGATGCCAGGAACTCGATTCGACATGAAGTTCCTTATGAGAAAATAAATATTCCAAAGATTTATGATCGGGGTAGAGAACAAATTTCTCATCCAAAATGATGATGCCAAATTCTAAAAGTAAAAACAATAGCCGCGAGCACTAGATCATGAGCGGCATATCTAGTGTCAATAAGCTATAACGATTTAGAAGCACAAGTGATAGCACGTTCTCATTTGCAAGAGAACGGCATCCAAACCAATACAGTTAGCATTGGTACAAAAGATAAAGTCTTGGTTCCCTTCGGGAATCAAAAGAATAAGAGTATCGGAAAAGAGTTCTTTTAAATAATCTTCTTTCCCGAAAAGCTAAAACTTTCAAAATTACAACTATCTTAATGTAAAAATCTTTCTAGAAAAATTTATATTTTACAAGTCAATATATCGTGTCTGATTGTCTCATCAAAGCGTTTAGGAAATTCCTATCGATAACGTTGATCAAGCGCATCGACCAGAATTCTTAAAGCACTTAATGGGCAATACAGTCACAAAATCATCTTCTATATGATGAAAATATCTCTTAAAAGTTTTGAGAATATTCTTTGCTCGTTTAAGATCAAAATCCAATTGTACTTATAAATAAATCTTATGAAAAAGATTTGCAAAATTTTAAATTTCTGTTTTCATCCAAAATCAATAAATTCAAGAATGGAATTATAGACATTCCTAGAATATTCGATTTATAAAATGGATGAAATAAGCTGGACAAACTGAATGATATAATAAGTCATTCATAAGAATCGTAACGAGTGCGGAATGCGGTAAGTGGAATGCTAACTCCCGCAACTCGTAACCAAATGAAAATCGGTGGCAAGGTCGAACTAGAAAGACCTTAACACCACACAAAAGATTTCTTAGGTGATAATCCTAAGACAAACTCAAAAATACCGGAAAAGTTTCACAAATTATTTAGATAAGAGAAATAACACTTTTCTCATCTTGGGGGCTTAAAGATGATGCCTTCAAAAATTTGGAATCGGAATCACAAGAAAAAATAGAAATCAGCTTAACAGATAGGAAATGTCGAAGATGAATAGTCCACACGGAAAATAGGATATGGGCTTCACAACGATTAAGCCAATCCTTACAAAAATCAATTCCGAAGCCTAAGTAAAAAAAAAACCGGGTCGGAAAGAAAAATCACATAAAATAATTTCGACATCGATAAAAAGCAAATTGAGTGTTGCGGATCTACCATCTGGATTCACAACTCTCAAAGAAGTCATCAAGCCCAAAATATTTTCAAATAAAAAGAATCAACAAGTTCTTTTGATATAAAATAGTGAGATGGAACCCATATCAACAAGAACTCGAAAGGATGATCACAAAACAAATGTAATCAAGGATTAAACGAGAAATACCTTGACCACGAGAAGTGTTACCAGGAGCTTGCACTACATTGAGCTTTCCCTCCTTCCTACTTTGAAGTATGGGACATGCAGTTATATGGTGACCCGAATTTTTGCAATAGCGACAATAAAGAGGCTTCGGACACTCCCTTGCATAGTGGTCCGTGGAACCACAATTGTAGCATTGCCCACGACTAAAGGTAGGAACTTTTGCTACCGGGGTTTCTTTCCTCCCTTTCTTGTTGGGAATGGGGCCTTTGAATTTAATAGGCCTCTTCATGCTATTGTTGAAGTTTTGTTTGGCACCCACAACTTCAACATCACACTCTTTATCGGCCTCTTCAAGACGAAGAGCGATATCAATAAGCTGATCAAAAGAAAATTCAAGTTTCAGGAGTAATGGCTTCTTAAGATTCTTATTCAATCCATAGACAAATCTCTGATTTTTCTTCAATGGGGTGTTGTATTTGGGAAGAGATTCGAAAGATGCGACATAGTCTGTCATAGAAGATTCACCTTGAACAAGGTCAATAAAACGCCGTGCTAAAGTTACCTTTTCAGCCTCCGGCACAAACTTTAGTTCGAATCGTTCCCGGAATTGTTCCCAAGTAAGATCCGCTTCGATAATCTCCGAAGTCAAGAGCTCATACCAATCTAATGCTCTTTCTTGGAGCATGCTAGAAGCCACTTGGACTCGATATAGATCAATAAGGTTCATGCGAGAAAAGATACGATCGCACGATTTGAGCCAAGCTTGAATTTCTATAACACTCCCGGATCCCTTGAATGGCCTTCCACCCAAATCGGTGTAGTCTCTGCACAAGCATGCAAAACCGGATCTAGGATGAGTAGGCTCTGGAACGGGACCGACTGCTTGAGCGTTCTTTACTAGATCAAGAAGCTGCTGGGTAGACATAAAAACTCCATCTTGGGGAGTAGCACTAGATTGACCGACGCTGGGACGGCCTGGTCTAACCATTTCTCTTCCTTTAGAAAGAAAGAAAGAAGAAGAAAAAGGTTATTCACCAAATTGAATATCAAGCAATCTTGATAGATAAACAAGGAATCATAAGGAAAATAGGATGAATCGGTACGAAGACTCGAATTAAATCCTAAAGCACGACTCCTAAGAAGGATTAGGACGATGATCCTTGTTATAATATTCCATATTGTTTCGAAGTTTGGCTCCGATACCAACCTGTGACGCCCCACCTCTATACCCACGCTAGCCAAGAACACTACAGACTAATGCTGTCAACTAGCATGGAGAATAAAGCTGTTGAGGAGCGACCATCTGTATAATTGCTTTGTGCGAGCATCGATATGTCAAATAGTATAACATGCATTTCTTTTTCAAGAGGAAATCTGACATACCGACACAAACTCAAAGCTACTACACAGTGGCTAAAATATTTTCGGAAACAAATATAGAAATAAACATAACATAAATCAGTCACAGACAATTCATATCACAAAGGCGGAAATAGATATGAATATTACACATAAAAGTGTATATCAGAATAGTGGTCAAATAAGATCCACAACATCACAAAGGAATAGATACAAGTGCTAGACAAAAATATGTATACATCAAGGAGTCTATATCTTAAATGTATACAACAAAAACTACCAAACTAGAGTAGTTAGCCAAAAGATCAGATCAAAGTCCGATAAGGAGTCAAGCAGAAGCACCTGTAAAATCTCAGTCTGACCCGAGTATTATTTAAGAAGAAATAATAAACGGATCAGTCTAGTTATAATTATCAGATAAAAATGAGATATAAGAAGAGATATAATATTAAAACGTATGATAACTAAAAATGTCATACTACGACTAGTATACATTAGAGAATCACGAAAGTCATACAAAACCTCAAGAATCTCATAGCATCAAAAAGAATATCATATTCTTTATTTAATTCACCAAGCCACAATAAATGACATACATATCAATGCCAACTGAGAAAGGTGGTGAAACATAAATTCCAGAAATCATCAAATAGAAATCCAGAAATCACAATAAAAGGATAGCCAATCCCATAAACTGGACATCGACGCACCTAGAAAGACACGCCCCATGCACAGTCGAACATCGACGCACCTAGAAAGATACGCCCCATGCTCTAGCATCGACGCACCTAGAAAGATACGCCCCATGCATAAATAAACATCGATGCACCTAGAAAGATACATCCCATGCATAAATAAACATCGATGCATCTAGAAAGATACACCCCATGTAATGTCTAACATCGATGCACCTAGAAAGATACACCCCATGCAAAGTCGAACATCGACGCACCTAGAAAGACGCGCCTCATGCATTGACGAACATCGACGCACCTAGAAAGATACGCCCCATGTCCCGACTTATTGAGCCGATTGCTCCACGAAGTAAATAAACATCGATGCACCTAGAAAGGTACACCCCATGCATAAATAAACATCGACGCACCTAGAAAGGTACGACCCATGTGTAAACAAACATCGACGCACCTAGATAGGTACGACCCATGCAAGAAATGAGACGAAGCTCAATAAAATGAGGAACAGTCCTCCACATAGACAAAGAGACATCACATATTGCTAGTCTAAACCATAAAATGATCATCATCGATCATCAAGAAGTGTTAATTACAATAAGCTAGTAAATATATGAGTTTAGCATCATGTCCCATAACCACTAGCTTAACTTAAATATTTGCGAACAAGTTGTAGATCTCCACTAGAAAATTGTCATAGGAGACTCAATCGAATAAGTCCAAGAATTAACCAACGAAGTAAACGCAAGCGTTTCATACCACTTGTTTTACTAAGTCGTTTAATTAGATTTCTCATACGAGTGAGGTAAAGGTTTGTATATACTAATAGATTGGAAATCGGTTTGAGAAAACGAGCTTTGTATTAAAATAGTGTTGAAATCATTTGAAGAAAGAGTTTTGATATTTACTACTAGTATAGAAAACCTTTATATTTTTAAGTGACAAATCATAGAAGTGATTGTAGAAACAATCAATCATAAAAATTCACATTCGAAGAAGTGAATAACATCCAAGAAATCGATACCGAATCCATCAAAGTGGATATATCCTAAATTCCCAAAGAAAATGTCATCAAAGTCGATAATAAATGATAACAACAAATAGGAAACAATACGAATCGATTAAAGTTGGAAATTCAAGCAACTAGGCGAAATAGGCAAAATATCATCAGGTCGGTCGGCCGGCTACAGAGCTCGGTCGACAGAACAAGAAAAAAAGAAATGCTCGGGGTAGCAGGTCGGTCGACCGAACCCTAAGTTCGGTCGGCCGGACCTGTAACCTGCACTTCCTAACAGAGGCTGGGAAATGCCTGGGTAGCAGGTCGGTCGGCCGGACCCTGAGTTCGGTCAGCCGGACCTGTAGCCAGCACTCCCCAAGCATATCTAATGAATGCCAAATTCATCCATATTGCTATCGGTCGAGCATCGGCATTAAGGGTTTACGCCAATCGACTACCCGGTCATAGAAGCTCTTCGGTTCATCACCAAAACATGATCAAAACATCAAAGCTATGATTTTTAAAGAATTGAACCCAAAACACTAAAAATTGAAATATTCACCAAATCAATACAAACCAAAAGCAATTGCATGAGAATAAGTGTTAGGAATTCATACCTAACAATCGAAGATAAATATAGACTAAGATGTGAGATAAAAATCTCACCTTTAAACCCAAATCAATGAATGAGAAGCTTGAGGACAAGGGAAGATCAACCACACTTCAATCTCAACACTAGAAGCTTGAATCTAAGCTTAAAAGAAGAACATTCCCTAAGTTAGGTTTAGGAAATTTCTGAAATCAAGGAGAGAATGAGTTGGGGAAGATGAAGAGAAGGCTTACCAATGGGTTCTCTTGAATTTGGAGCTAAAGCTTGGATTTTGCAAATGAACTAGGGCTTAGGAATTCTAATTTCCAATCTTTTCCCCCATTATTCTCTTGATCTTGAGAGAGTTAGGAAATGAGGAGTGAATGTAGAGGAGAGGGGGTTGGGACTGAGTTAGTAAGTGGTTAATGGGTTCAGCCCAAACCAAAGCCCTAAGTGAAAAAGTGGCAAAAATCAACTTTCTCCAAACATATCGAAGCTTATACTTAAAAAGGTCGCAAACGGCAATTTGAACTCAATGGAAGGGGTCTCGAGTCCCAATTCGACTGTTTGCTAAAAGTAGGTTTTCGGACTAAAATCCGACGAACGTTGAAATATTTAAATAAAATATTTAAATATACCATTGATAAATATGCGGGTTGTTACAGTGGATCCATTTCTTCGATGGATTGGCTAGATTAGCATATGCTGTTCTGATTGGTAAAGAGAGAATAGTTTTCTTTGGAATTAGGTTGATCGCAAAAGTGACTTGCGTTAGTTGAGTGTTCTCTTGGGTTATTAGAGATTTTCTGGATATCTTCAGGGAAGTCGGAGATTTGTCCGCATCTGAAGATTGAGTTTTCCTATCAAATGAATTCCAGGAGTAATACCGGTGGTTCAGCTTAGTAGAAGGATGGTTCCTAGAAATAGAGTTTAGTGAAGCAGCTCAGGATTTGGTGGAATTTCTAAGTTTTCTCTTTATGGATTTGTTGAACCATATCTCTGGGATGTGTTATCCAGTTTTTGCTCGTGTTCTTCATCAACATTCACATCAACTCCAGATCAGAGTTGTGCAGCAGAAGCAGTTTGGGAGTGCATATGTTTTGTCTTCTCCGGATAGGAGAAGTTTGTTTTCTTCTGATGTTTGTGAGTAGAGTTGGTGTTCTTGATTTTGGTTGATCGTGAGAAGCTCATTTTGATGAGTTATTTTTGGTCCAATTTGTTTCTAGAAGCATCAGCGAAGGTTTAGCTGATCAGGAAGGAGGTAGGCAGCCCAGGATCATGCGGAGATTTTGTGCATAAGAGACAGAGGAATTTGGATTCCGGAGTGGGAGATTTGATTTTGGATAAGTTTTCTCCGATTAAGGGAACTATAAGTTTTGGTAAGACTGGAAAGCTAGCTCTGAGGTGTTTTAGATCTTTTCTGTATTCTTGTAAAGATAAGTGTTTGGTCTTCAGGACTGAATTGTCGGTTTGGATAACTGGGATTCAATGTGTTTCACGTATCTTTGAGGGAGTACATGCATGATCCATCTGTAACGATCCCGAATTTAATTAATGTTAAATTGAAAATTAAATTTATTTTTGATTGAAAATTGTGAAATTAAATGATAAATTGATTCGAGTTTTTTCCAAATTCAAATAAATTATGTTATTTATATAGTTTCTTTTATAAATTATTTTAAATTTAGTATTGAGATATTTTTAAACAATATTAATATAGAGATATTTGAATTCAATCTTATGAAATGGATTTTTTAAGTTGTGTGAATATAACAAAATTTTTGAAATAAAATATTTAAGTTAAAAATAAAAGCAAACATGCAAAATATAAAAGTAAAACACATTTAACAAATTCTAACAACAAATTAAATATAGAACTACATCCAAATTATAAAGCATAAAGTAAGCAAGACAAATAAAAATACAAACAGACTAGGCAAATAAACAAATATAAAAGTAAACATGCAGGCTGAGGAAACAAGTAAACAAAACATAAAGCAAAGCATAAAAATAAAATATCTTTGTACACATAAACAAAGTATAAGATAAAAATATAATAAAACCTCTGCCATACTGCTATCATCTCAGCCGAGACAAGCAAGAACAAAGCAAGAATAAAATATGTAAGGCAAGCAAACAAAAGTATCTATGTACAAAGCAACAAGTACTAAAGAAGAAAAATATAATATATTCAAGTATGTAGGCTGTAAACCAGGCATGGAGCAAAGTTTTTTCGAGCTTGCCTAGGATCATTTCAGCCTGCCTAAAGTTGTAAGCAATTAATACAAAGATAACATTCCCTATTCAATACTGTTTCTCGTTTATATATACATCCTCTATATCTGAGATGATCAACTCAGAGCAAAGAGTAAATCAAGCTTTGTAAAAAAAATCAAGGTGCATGCAAGATTCAACTCAGTTTAAAGGTAAATCAAACAGCAAGTGATTCAACTCAAAAATATAAAGCAAAGATTCAACTGGAAATAAAATCAAACTAAATATCAAGTTCTTCCTCTGTTCCTTGCTGTCAGATTTTCCAGGTGAGCAAACTATCCCCTCTGTTATTTTGATTGTGTGTGATAAACACCTGATGCTTGTGATTGAAATCTTGATATGAAGGGTGTTTGTATGGGTATCATTTGATGTCTGTATGTATGCAAATGTCTGTGCATATTAACCTCTATTACATCAATAGAATAAAGTGCAATTAAAAGAAAATCATATCTTTTTGTCTAAATCAATTCAGGTTATAATTCCTGAAAAGAAAATGATTATAATAATGTTAAGTTGTTATTTTTTTTAAATTGATCCCAAGTGAAAACATTTAGCAAATACTTAAAAAAAAATAGAAATGACAGTGGAACTATTACAATTAGGAAAATCGATGATCATGATTTTGTAATTTGATTTCGTAAGTTGATTAGTGCTAACAAAAGATGATTTTTAAAAGTTAAATTAAGATTTTTAGTTTCTTATTATAAGAGCAATTTGTATTTGAAATAAATTTGCATTTCTCTCATTTTCAGGCAATTGAATCATTAGTAAATTTCGAAATTTGTTGTGGAGCTAGTATGAACATCTATGATGTTAGGAAAATTACTGAATAATTTTTCAAATTCATGAATTTGTCGAACGAATCTATTTTAGGGTTTAACCCTAAGTTTTAGAGAGGGTCGGGATTTGATTAACTGTGACGTCGACGAAGCATTTGGAGTGATCGCACCGAGTGGAATGGCTGCGTGGATGGGAGGAGGTGCTATGGTCAGAGGGGCACGGTTTCTGATCGCCGTGAGCGCCGTGGCGAACGCAAATTATCAATGTGGGTTGGGTTCTGGGTTGGTTGGGTTTGGTGGTGAGAGAGTTCGATTTTGACTCGCTTTCGAGTTCGAACATCGGTGAGGTCGGAATGTTCGTGGAGATCAACAGTGATGTGCTGGAAGTCTCGGTGATGGTCGGCGACCATCCAATCGCCTGGGCACGTGCACGTGCACGTTTGGGATTGGGTTTGGCCGTGGGTTGCGTCTTTGGGGAAGGAGAAGGAGGCTCGAGCTGTTGCGTGGTTAACTCGAAGTCATTCTCGAGTAAAACAGGGGATGTCTCGGGTGAAGCGTCAAACTGCTTTTTTTTTAATTTTTTTTATGAAAGTGACGTGGGAAAAGGAGGGGAAGAACTCGAGTCTTGCTCGAGTGAGTGCAGCGTGTTTCCTCGGGTCTGATATTTTGGCCTAAAATATTTAACTATTTGATTTACAAAGTAAATCTTTGATTTAAATTTTATCAAGAATGTTTTTCAAACGTAAGATAGTTAATTTAAATCAAACATAAATTAAGAATGTAATAAATTTTATAATTATGATTAAATAAGTAGTTAAGGTTTAAAATTTGTAATTAAAGATTTATTATAATAATCGTGTGTTTAACAAATTTGAACTCAAGAATTTAATTAACTTTTTAAAGTGAATAAATAAATATGAGTGAATTAGTTAAGTAATTAATTAATTATTAAATGATTTAAAAATTGGAAATTAAGAATAAGTATATCATAATTATAATTAGAGCATGAACTAATTAATGTTTTAAGTAAATAAATAGATTCGTAATTAACTACATAAGTTAATTAATGGATTATTAATAGCTAATTAATTTACAGAATTTATTATAAATTAATAAACGATTAACTAAGTAATTAATAATTAATAATGGAAAATCAAGGGTTATTAATTAATAATTGAGTGTCATTAATTAATAATTAAAGTTATTAATTAATGATTATGAGAAGTAACTAAGACTTAATAATTGATTTCAAAATAATTTGTTAATTTAATAATTTGAAAAGGGATAAGAATTAATTTGTAATTAATTATCAGGATTGGGTAATAAATTCATGAGTAATTAAGTTGCTTGGAAATAAAGTGAATCAATTAGGATTAAGCAATTAATTGATCTTACTTATAAATGTTTATTGAACGTTTGACTTTACTTATGAATGATTGTATTGTGTAAGATGCATTGAATTGATTGTCCTATTTGATCTGTGCCATTTTGTTCTATGGATTGAGCTGTGTGTAACTTATTCATTTACTTATGATACATCTGTATATTATCAGTAAATCTGTGAACGAGCGATAAACATTATAGTTTATATCGCTTATCAATTGTATTTCTGTATTTGATCTGCGATGGTTGAATGATGTTGCACTATTGTGTTAAACCCCTAGACCACACCATACACACACAATTATGGATTTCACGAGGAAATCGGTTAAGTCACAGATGTTTGAAATAGTTTTGAATTTGATTTTTTAAATTCAAATGTTTTGGAAATGGAATCGGAATAAATGTGAAAAAGTTTTGGAAATGGAATTTCAAGATAAAATGTATTTTTAAATTACTTGATTGAGTTTTGGAATTTAAATACTTTGATTTAAATTTGAATTCAATATTTAAATTGAATTCTGCAATTTGAAACTAGGGATTAACGATATTATACTAGTCATTATGAGTTAAACCATTTTTAAAGTATTATTTTTGGAAATTTGAATTAACCCAAAGATTGTAACTTGTATAAATGAAATCGGGTTTTTTTTGAAATAAGACTGTTGTTTCTAAATGATAAAAAGCTTTCATAGGAGAAACGAATTTCAAATTATATAAAAGAGATTTCAAGTTTAAACTGAAATAGTTTACCAAGTTATTGATAAATATTTGGAAATGAATTTTGAAAGTGAACATTTGGGAACGGTTTGAAAGCTATAAGATAAATCTTTAATTTAAATATTTTAAACGAGTTAATCCAAATGAAATAGAAATTGTTTTGAAATCCGTAAATTGAATTTTGTGAAATGAATCTTTTTTTTAAAAGAGTTGAAATGGTAATTGGTTTAAACCATTTGAAAGAAAGTTTGAATTATTAAGTTGTGACTTAATTGAAATCCCATATCCATATGTTTTAAATATTTTCGCTCACTTTTCGGGTTAGCCGGGAAAAGACCTTTGGGTTGTATAACCCATTCCGAATATGTGATTCGTCGTTATGGATAGCATTTGAAGACCGGTGGTGAAGACCGAGTATTTGCGAGAGCGATAGGATGACCTATCGATTGTTTCTGCACCGAGTCGCGCCGGTATAGAGACTCCCTAAGTGATGGGAAATCCGATCGGGATTGTGAATACCCGGATTGCAAGGACTTCTTTGTAAGTGCCTTCGGTTCTGTTCGAACCCATAATAGACTTGTATGGATTGTTATGTCTGACATTACAATTTGAGATATAAAGCTGATTTCTTTCAAATATATTTCTGTTGGTGGCGGAGAATTTATTCTCTTAGCTTAACACCCTTCTCTGAGACGTACGAGCTCATAGGTTATGTAGTTGATGGTTATCAGTGATATATTCACCATTTGGTAATGTGACATGCTGAGTGTTGCTGTGAAATGATCATTGTTTGATCATTTGTGATATGATCATTTGTTTGATCATTTATCTTTGTGATCATTTCTATGATCATTTGTTGACCCAAAGCACTGCTTTTTTATAAAGCGTGGCTTTATGGACGAGACTTCGTCGAGCCTCACACCCCGGAATGGTCAAAACAGGAAAGATGCGGCAAGGTTATGAGGGGTAGCTCCCTCTAGGGTATGTGCATTTCCTTCTGGAAAAGGGTGGTATCATTGTATGGAGCCCAGATACTTACTCATGTTGAAACAATTTATTTATTGTGGTGTGATGTTGATTATGAGCGCTCGGATAAAGGTCCCAAAGGACCGGGGGATGGCATACTCGTGTCAGTAGTTACCCAGTTAGGGGTAACCCGGCCTTGTGTTGGCAGAGATCCGGTTAGGTTCTCGGGGACGTCCTTCCAGAGGCGTTCTCATGTGGCAATGGGAAGTTTCTTGGCCTGACCATTTATTGGAAATCCAAAGAAACAATACGAGACTTGTACGGTTTTAGTTGTAGAACCTGCCATGGAATGTGGCGGTAACCTGCTATTGAACATGGTAGCTATAGCAGGCATACGATAATGGTCGTATGTTGGCTAAGATTTATATCTTTACTTTTGAAATGATTTTTACTACACTATGCACTAGTAATAATATCAAATGTTTCTTTTTAATGCGTATCAAGCATCTTTGACTATCATAAGGAGAAATCTCCTCCGATTCTGCGTTTGCATTGTGTGTGTGTGCGGGAGGCCTTATGGTAGTCTCATTTTTAAAAAGCATTGCGAATTGACTTTAAAAATCTTTTGTTGAATGCTTTAAAAGATAAACTGTTTTTGTTGCTCACACCAGTCTTGCTGAGCTTAGGGCTATGTGATGGGGAGTTCTCGCTTCGCGGTTAGGTGGCGAACGGGAGACTCTTGCCCCCACACGTCCTCTTTTAGGGGGTTGATTAGGCGTAAGCTGAGACAGTCGAGAGGCTGGCCATAAAAGCGGGTTTGGGATACCTTTGTGAGCCACGGTGGGGCTGGGATGGTTGAAAAGCCTACCGGTTGTGACCACTGACGGCGCGTCGTCACATTTGGTATCAGAGCTAAGGTTAAACTTTAGCTCAGGAGTATAACACATTAAGTAGCTCATTAGAGATAGGGTGAAGTATCCCTAGAATGAGTATATCCCTAAGATATCCGTTTAAATGCCTCAGTAAATTCTCTTACTATCCACTGATAGTGAGTATGAGTGCAAGAAGAGGATGAGATAGGGGACAGGAAAATACGACTATAATTGGTCAATGCTCTGTAACAACAGTGGAAACATTCTTTCTCTATCAATCTCCTTTGATTCGTAATTTAATAAATTGGATGAATTGGAAATTTTGAATAAATTGGAAATTTTAAATTGAGTTAAAATTGATTAATAGAATATGAAGGATAAATTGAATTGTATCGATAAAGCGATTTCGTTTAAAACCAAATTTTGAAATTCTATTGTAATTTCTTGGGTTGGTCGAAGTCCGAAGAGGGACCAATTATGTGTATTTTGGGGTATTCCGATTTGAGTTTGGAATCCATATCTTGTGTTTGAGGAATTATAGAAGATCAAATCTATCTATCTTTGTTGTTTTCGTGCCTACGAATTTCGAGGACGAAATTCTTTTAAGGGGGGAAGTCTGTAACGATCCCGAATTTAATTAATGTTAAATTGAAAATTAAATTTATTTTTGATTGAAAATTGTGAAATTAAATGATAAATTGATTCGAGTTTTTTCCAAATTCAAATAAATTATGTTATTTATATAGTTTCTTTTATAAATTATTTTAAATTTAGTATTGAGATATTTTTAAACAATATTAATATAGAGATATTTGAATTCAATCTTATGAAATGGATTTTTTAAGTTGTGTGAATATAACAAAATTTTTGAAATAAAATATTTAAGTTAAAAATAAAAGCAAACATGCAAAATATAAAAGTAAAACACATTTAACAAATTCTAACAACAAATTGAATATAGAACTACATCCAAATTATAAAGCATAAAGTGAGCAAGACAAATAAAAATACAAACAAACTAGGCAAATAAACAAATATAAAAGTAAACATGCAGGCTGAGGAAACAAGTAAACAAAACATAAAGCAAAGCATAAAAATAAAATATCTTTGTACACATAAACAAAGTATAAGATAAAAATATAATAAAACCTCTGCCATAGTGCTATCATCTTAGCCGAGACAAGTAAGAACAAAGCAAGAATAAAATATGTAAGGCAAGCAAATAAAAGTATCTATGTACAAAGCAACAAGTACTAAAGAAGAAAAATATAATATATTCAAGTATGTAGGCTGTAAACCAGGCATGGAGCAAAGTTTTTTCGAGTTTGCCTAGGATCATTTCAGCCTGCCTAAAGTTGTAAGCAATTAATGCAAAGATAACATTCCCTATTCAATACTGTTTCTATTTTATATATACATCCTCTATATCTGAGATGATCAACTCACAGCAAAGAGTAAATCAAGCTTTGTAAAAAAATCAAGGTGCATGCAAGATTCAACTCAGTTTAAAGGTAAATCAAACAGCAAGTGATTCAACCCAAAAATATAAAGCAAAGATTCAACTGGAAATAAAATAAAACTAAATATCAAGTTCTTCCTCTGTTCCTTGCTGTCAGATTTTCCAGGTGAGCAAACTATCCCCTCTGTTATTTTGATTGTGTGTGATAAACAACTGATGCTTGTGATTGAAACCTTGATACGAAGGGTGTTTGTATGGGTATCATTTGATGTCTGTATGTATACAAATGTCTGTGTATATTAACCTCTGTTACATCAATAGAATAAAGTGCAATTAAAAGAAAATCATATCTTTTTGTCTAAATCAATTCAGGTTATAATTCCTGAAAAGAAAATGATTATAATAATGTTAATTTATTTTTTTTTAAAAATTGATCCCAAGTGAAAACATTTAGTAAATACTTAAAAAAAAAAGAAATGACAGTGGAACTATTACAATTAGGAAAATCGATGATCATGATTTTGTAATATGATTTCGTAAGTTGATTAGTGCCCACAAAAGATGATTTTTAAAAGTTAAATTAAGATTTTTAGTTTGTTATTATAAGAGCAATTTGTATTTGAAATAAATTTGCATTTCTCTCATTTTCAGGCAACTGTATCATTAGTAAATTTCGAAATTTGTTGTGAGCTAGTATGAACATCTATGATGTTAGGAAAATTACTGAATAATTTTTCAAATTCATGAATTTGTCGAACGAATCTATTTTAGGGTTTAACCCTAAGTTTTAGAGAGGGTCGGTATTTGATTAACTGTGACGTCGACGAAGCATTTGGAGCGATCGCACCGAGTGGAATGGCTGCGTGGATGGGAGGAAGTGCTATGGTCCGAGGGGCGCGGTTTCTGATCGCCGTGAGCGCCGTGGCGAACGCAAATTATCAATGTGGGTTGGGTTCTGGGTTGGTTGGGTTTGGTGGTGAGAGAGTTCGATTTTGACTCGCTTTCGAGTTCGAACATCGGTGAGGTCGAAATGTTCGTGGAGATCAACGGTGATGTGCTGGAAGTCTCGGTGATGGTCGGCGACCATCCAATCGCCTGGGCATGTGCACGTGCACGTTTGGGATTGGGTTTGGCCGTGGGTTGCGTCTTTGGGGAAGGAGAGGGAGGCTCGGGCTGTTGCGTGATTAACTCGAAGTCATTCTCGAGTAAAACAGGGGAGGTCTCGGGTGAAGCTTCAAACTGCTTTTTTTTAAATTTTTTTTATGAAAGTGACGTGGGGAAAGGAGGGGAAGAACTCGAGTCTTGCTCGAGTGAGTGCAGCGTGTTTCCTCGGGTCTGATATTTTGGCCTAAAATATTTAACTATTTGATTTACAAAGTAAATCTTTGATTTAAATTTTATCAAGAATGTTTTTCAAACGTAAGATAGTTAATTTAAATCAAACATAAATTAAGAATGTAATAAATTTTATAATTATGATTAAATAAGTAGTTAAGGTTTAAAATTTGTAATTAAAGATTTATTATAATAATCATGTGTTTAACAAATTTGAACTCAAGAATTTAATTAACTTTCTAAAGTGAATAAATAAATATGAGTGAATTAGTTAAGTAATTAATTAATTATTAAATGATTTAAAAATTGGAAATTAAGAATAAGTATATCATAATTATAATTAGAGCATGAACTAATTAATGTTTTAAGTAAATAAATAGATTCGTAATTAACTACATAAGTTAATTAATGGATTATTAATAGCTAATTAATTTAGAGAATTTATTATAAATTAATAAACGATTAACTAAGTAATTAATAATTAATAATGGAAAATCAAGGGTTATTAATTAATAATTGAGTGTCATTAATTAATAATTAAAGTTATTAATTAATGATTATGAGAAGTAATTAAGACTTAATAATTGATTTCAAAATAATTTGTTAATTTAATAATTTGAAAAGGGATAAGAATTAATTTGTAATTAATTATCAGGATTGGGTAATAAATTCATGAGTAATTAAGTTGCTTGGAAATAAAGTGAATCAATTAGGATTAAGCAATTAATTGATCTTACTTATAAATGTTTATTGAACGTTTGACTTTACTTATGAATGATTGTATTGTGTAAGATGCATTGAATTGATTGTCCTATTTGATCTGTGCCATTTTATTCTATGGATTGAGCTGTGTGTAATTTATTCATTTACTTATGATACATCTGTATATTATCAGTAAATCTGTGAATGAGCGATAAACGTTATAGTTTATATCGCTTATCAATTGTATTTCTGTATTTGATCTGTGATGGTTGAATGATGTTGCACTATTGTGTTAAACCCCTGGACCACACCATACACACACAATTATGGATTTCACGAGGAAATCGGTTAAGTCACAGATGTTTGAAATAGTTTTGAATTTGAATTTTTAAATTCAAATGTTTTGGAAATGGAATCGGAATAAATGTGAAAAAGTTTTGGAAATGGAATTTCAAGATAAAATGTATTTTTAAATTACTTGATTGAGTTTTGGAATTTAAATACTTTGATTTAAATTTGAATTCAATATTTAAATTGAATTCTGTAATTTGAAACTAGGGATTAACGATATTATACTAGTCATTATGAGTTAAACCATTTTTAAAGTATTATTTTTGGAAATTTGAATTGACCCAAAGATTGTAACTTGTATAAATGAAATCGGGTTTTTTTCGAAATAAGACTGTTGTTTCTAAATGATAAAAAGCTTTCATAAGAGAAACGAATTTCAAATTATATAAAAGAGATTTCAAGTTTAAACTGAAATAGTTTACCAAGTTATTGATAAATATTTGGAAATGAATTTTGAAAGTGAACATTTGGGAACGGTTTGAAAGCTATAAGATAAATCTTTAATTTAAAGATTTTAAACGAGTTAATCCAAATGAAATGGAAATTGTTTTGAAATCCGTAAATGGAATTTTGTGAAATAAATCTTTTGTTTAAAAGATTTGAAATGGTAATTGATTTAAACCATTTGAAAGAAAGTTTGAATTATTAAGTTGTGACTTAATTGAAATCCCATATCCATATGTTTTAAATATTTTCGCTCACTATTCGGGTTAGCCGGGAAAGGACCTTTGGGTCATATAACCCATTCCGAATATGTGAATCGTCGTTATGGATAACATTTGAAGACCGGTGGGGAAGACCGAGTATTTGCGAGAGCGATAGGATGACCTATCGATTGGTTCTGCCCCGAGTCGCGCCGGTATAGAGACTCCGTAAGTGATGGGAAATCCGATCGGGATTGTGAATACCCGGATTGCAAGGACTTCTTTGTAAGTGCCTTCGGTTCTGTTCGAACCCAGAACAGACTTGTATGGATTGTTATGTCTGACATTACAATTTGAGATATAAAGCTGATTTCTTTCAAATATATTTCTGTTGGTGGCGGAGAATTTATTCTCTTAGCTTAACACCCTTCTCTGAGACGTACGAGCTCAGAGGTTATGTAGTTGATGGTTATCAGCGATATATTCACCATTTGGTAATGTGACATGCTGAGTGTTGCTGTGAAATGGTCATTGTTTGATCATTTGTGATATGATCATTTGTTTGATCATTTATCTTTGTGATCATTTCTATGATCATTCGTTGACCCAAAGCACAACTTTTGTGTAAAGCGTGGCTTTGTGGACGAGACTTCGTCGAGCCTCACACCCCGGAATGGTCAAAACAGGAAAGATGCGGCAAGGTTATGAGGGGTAGCCACCTTTAGGGTATGTGCATTTTCTTCTGGAAAAGGGTGGTATCATGGTATGGAGCCCGGATACTTAATCATGTTGAAACACTTTATTTATTATGGTGTGATGTTGATTACGAGCGCTCAGATAAAGGTCCCAAAGGACCGGGGGATGGCATACTCGTGTCAGTAGTTACCCAGTTAGGGGTAACCCGGCCTTGTGTTGGCAGAGATCTGGTTAGGTTTTCGGGGACATCCTTCTAGAGGCGTTCTCATGTGGCAATGGGAAGTTACTTGGCCTGACAATTTGTTGGAAATCCAAAGAAACAATACGAGACTTGTACGGTTTTAGTTGTAGAACCTGCCATGGAATGTGGCGATAACCTGCTATTGAACATGGTAGCTATAGTAGGCATACAATAATGGTCGTATGTTGGCTAAGATTTATATCTTTACTTTTGAAATGATTTTTACTACACTATGCACTAGTAATAATATCAAATGTTTCTTTTTAATGCGTATCAAGCATCTTTGACTATCATAAGGAGAAATCTCGTCCGATTCTACGTTTGCATTGTGTGTGTGTGCGGGAGGCCTTATGGTAGTCTCATTTTTAAAAAGCATTGCGAATTGACTTTGAAAATCTTTTGTTGAATGTTTTAAAAGATAAACTGTTTTTGTTGCTCACACCAGTCTTGATGAGCTTAGGGCTATGTGATGGGGGGTTCTCGCTTCGCGGTTAGGTGGCGAACGGGAGACTCTTGCCCCACACGTCCTCTTTTAGGGGGTTGATTAGGCGTAAGCTGAGACAATCGAGAGGCTGGCCGTAAAAGCAGGTTTGGGATACCTTTGTGAGCCACGGTGGTGCTGGGATGGTTGAAAAGCCTACCGGTTGTGACCACTGACGGCGCGTCGTTACACCATCTCTGGTTGTGGAACCAGCAGTTCAGGAGGATTTGGTAGTTGATTCCGATTTTTCTGTAGTTTGATGTCCTATTTAGTTTTGTAGATCTAGATTAGTAGGAGCTCTGTAGATTATTGGTATAGATTGTTTGGATTCTGTAGTGCGAGTATTCCGGTATTTATACTTGGGAAACTCTAGAAAGTTCTATCCTGGATTTTGTTTGGATAGTTAGATTATTTGATTGGGTGAATTGGTTACTATGGTTGTTAGCATATGATTGATATTATATGCTTGTGATTTAAAATTAAAATCTTGGATAGATTATTAAATTACCTTTGCTTTTAATTTCGAGGACGAAATTCTTTTAAGGGGGAAGGAATGTGATATCCCGGAATTTTTGGCAGTATCAATTTAATAATCTGTATTAAAAATTAAATTGATTTGATAATTTTTGTTAATAAAATTTGAATTGATTTAGTAATCTTCTTTTGGTAAATATTCAATTAGTGATTTTTCTTAAAAAGCTAATTAAATTGTTTTCTATTTATAATGTATATATTTGTATATATTGTAAATAGATAAGCTTTGTTTTAATTTAACAAATAAAGCATATTTTCAAATTCTAATATTCTTGGTAATTTGGAAATTTGATTTTATTTAATATAAAAGCTTTTCAAAGCTATTAAATAAATAACTATATAGTTTTAAATACTTAAAAAAAATTTAATTGTTTAAATTTATTTTAGCTTAAGTTTAAATTTAAATTAATTAACAACAAGGTTTGTTTTTATTTTCTTTTTAAATACAGCTTGATCAAATAAGTAATTTATTACTAAATAGATAATTTCTTTTGTAATTATTTTAATTTGATAAATGAGTTATTTTTAAACAATATTAATAATGTATTGTTTTTGATTAATAGATTTTAAGATAAATAGAATTGTTATTTCAAATTTGAATTTGTGTAGTTATATATGTATGTATATAACTTGATTTCAAAAGTGAACTTTTGAATTTGAATTGAATTTGAATTTAAAGTTTTGAAATTCAAAGTATAGATTTTAAATTATTTTGGATTTTAAAATTCTTGTATAAACTTTTATTTATGAATATAATTGTTTTATTTCTTTTAAAATTATCTATACATATAAATAACTACTTATTAACTAATTAATTAAGCATAATCTTATATTAATCTTTGATTATAAATACTAATTAATTAAAAGACATGTGTTAGCTAATAAATAAAGGTATATGACAAATGTTAATATTTAGGACAAGTGTCATGTTTTAATTTTCATTTTTCTTTGATTTTTATTAAACCATAAATTTAGTTATATAAGCATACATCTCTCATTTCTTTTTCTTTTTCTCATATCTAAACAAAGAAAACTTCAGCTGAAACTTATTTCTCAAAATCAAATCTGAGAATCAAAACCAGAAAACCAAAGCTTTTCATTAACCCTGTAATACATTTTCTAAATCAAAGAGCCGGTGATCATTTTTCAAAGTTTAAAGTGAAATCTGGAAAAAAATTACTGCACAGCTTTTCAAATTTGGAGGCTCTGTCTTCCTTCTTTAATTTTGGTGAGTAACATTACTTTTAAAAGTTTAAGCATAGAAATTTGGTTGCATGCTAGTGTTGTTGAAATGAATATGTATTGTGTGAAATCTGCTGTGTATATATACAAATGTTTCGGTATGCATGTTTGTTTACAAAGGAATACTCTATGTTTATAGTTCCAGTTTTCTATTTTGATTTAAATTCATTTTTCTCTTGATCCAAATTACTGTTAGGAAATAGTCTACAAACAAAAGTTGTTTAATTTAGCATAGATAAATGTTTAAAATTATAAGTAAGTTAAATATAAAATTTGAGTGGCTCTAGAAATATAATTAATGAAGTAACTAAAGGTAGTTAATTAATGGATGTGATTAATCAAGGGTTATTAATAAATGTGGTTTAATTAAAGATTAATTACTTAACGTAATTAATGTAAATAGAATAATTAAGAAGTAATTTGGGATCATTAATTTATATAATTAATGACGTAATCAAGGGTTGATTAATTAAGATTAGTTAATAAAATAATAAGTGATTAAGTGTAATTAATTAATGTAATTAATTAAGGATTAATGTAATTAATTATAGTTAATTAATTTATGAAGTAATTAAAGGTTAGTTACTATATTTGGTTAAGAAAGGTTAATTTGTGAAATTAATTAAAGAATAATTACTTGAATGTAATTAAAGGATAAGTAATCAGGGATGATTAATTAAGGTGGATAATTAGAGGGTAATTAATTAATTAATTTATATTTAATTAATGGTTAAGTAAGCAAGATTTATAGTAATGATGTGATTAATTTAATTTATTTCAATTAATTAGAGGTAAAGTAATTAATTTAATTCATTTTAAATTAATTATAGTGTGATTAAGTAAATCCTTGCTTATGTATGGATGAATGATATTGTTTGCCTTAAATGGTTTGAGAACTCAGATATGAGATAGGTAATGCTGTGTGATATGGATGCTTTGATTTAAAGTATGATGATAATATGAATTATCTGTTTGTGATGATAATATGGATTATCTGTTTGTGACGATAATGTAGATTATCTATTGTGATATTGTAAATTATCTGTCTGTGTGTATATAGATAATGGAATTGAATTGTTTTTAACTTTAAAAAATAACTTGGCCTTAAAAGATATGTTTTGGATTTCGATGAGACCGTCATTGGGTTTCCAGATTTTGATATCCAAAAATCACATCGATCTAAATTAACGATAGGTCGTGAATCTCAAATGTAGATGAAGATTCAGAGTGCAAGGTTTATTGTCGTTAACTCTGAGGGTGATTCCAAAATGAGTGTAATGAGATAATGCCTTCGGTTTCGTTCGAACCCAGAATGAACTTGTATGGATTGAATGCTTTCAGAACATCGTCAGGTGGACGTTGAGCATTCTAAGTGACGTGTTCTATAAGGTAATCGTAGCCTCACGCCTCATCAACCAGGAATGGCTAAAACATGAGAGGTGCAGTAAGGTTAAGTGGGTAGCACCCTAGTAGGATGAGATTTTCCCTTGTCTAGAGGTCCCTTTTTATTTGGCTGTGTGGGCAGTTGTGTGCTCCAACTGCCGGGGTTGTCTTGTTCGGAACTGTCCAGTAAGGGATGGTTCCGGCCTTGTGTTGCAGGGGATTTAGAGTGGATCCTCGGTACGTTGATCTTGGTCACGTAATGCGACGGACGGTACCTCAGTAGCCCTGCCATTGTATGGAATCCAATCTCCAATAAGTGCCCTCGTATTTGATTGTATTACCTACTTTTGTGGCTAGTATGCTGGAATTTAATGAATGTAACAATTTCGGCTATTTTATATTTACTTGAAAACCCTAGACCTATTATATTATCACCGGATTTCCTATCAAATGTTTTGGTTAGCGTAAGGTAAAAGCTTACCCATGTTTATGCGTGGGGAGTCTTACGTGATACCTTTTGATTTCAAAGGTTTTTCAAACTTAAGCAACCTTAACCTGTTACTCACACTAGACCCATGTCTGACCCGGAGTTTATTTTTATTTTTCTTAAACTCTTGGGTACTCAAATTTTTACGAGTAGCCAAGGGATTCAGGTTAGCTTTGACGAATTGTGGAGGAGCAATGGAGCTGGAGGCTTCAGCATTGTAGATATATATATTGTTCCGCTGTATTGGTTTCTCTGAGTTGTATTTGAGTTGTATAACTAGACAGGTGCTTATAACTGTCTAGTATGTGTTAAGCTGTGAAACTCTGATGTATATGATACTATGCAATATCTATGTGATTAATATAATTTATTCGTTCCGCTGTTGAGATTCTGATGTTGTTTCTTCTTTCTTTCCAGTCTTTCTCTTTTCTAGCCCTTTCTTTCTTCAAGATGATGTGACTTTCTATGGAGAGAAAGGCGGGTCGTCACATATTAATTATTATTTAATTTATCCGATGTTTGAGAGTTGTTTGTAATTATTCGGATGCGTTTATAAAAGGTATATTTGTGCGCATTAATATATGATACCGATGTAATTTTCGATGGATGTAAATTAAAGATAATTTCACGTAGTAATTTATGGAAAACTTATGTCATTTAGTGGCATGTAATTTCGTCCATACCCTATAAAGAGGTAGGAGTGGAGAGAGAAAGATAACCGATGGAATAAATTAAAGAAGTTTTAACCAAAGAATGAGAAAGGTTTCATTGTTTTAATTAAAACATATCCACCTATTCTTTCCTATAGAAAATTCATTCCTTCTCATTCATTTTTTCTTCTCTCTTCTTAACCTTCCATGGAAAAAAAACAAATAAAAACAAATAACATTCACTTACAAATACATATATAAGAGTATATTTGATACGCTTTTATTTATGTAAATATCATTAATGTCGTTTAATAAATTATTCAATTTAATTAAAGGAAAGAAATGAAAAGTTTCTCTCTCTAATTAAAACCATACATCCCCTTATTAATTGAATAAGTTAATAGAAAAAAAATGATTGGTTTCCTTCTCTAAATTATGTTTAACAAGCAACAATCACACGTAAATGCATATATAAAAGTATATTGATATATTCTAATTTATGAAAATAAAAAATTTAAACCTTTTCAAACCAATCAAACGGAATGAAGATTTTATTTAGAAGGAAATTTAGATAAAATATAAATGAATTTAGATTTCATAGGCCCAACATAAATTCAAAATGGTAAAAATCTTGAAATTTATCCATTTTTTCCTTGTGAGTTGGTCTAGTTCCAATAATGGCAAGAACCCAATAGCCTATCTGATCTAAATACATGTTATGGCTAACTGATTAAGCTTGGCCACTTAGTATAGTGTCTAGAACGGTAACGTCTAGAATTGTAATTGGGTAATCATGTTCCCCGTCCTACCTAGTTACCAGCCTGTTCTTAAAGGTGAAGCGAGCCCAAAGGCTTCCTCTATTAGAACAACCAGTTTGAATTGGACCTTGTGTTAATTTCAAAATAGTTTTGAAAATTAAGACAAAATTTAAATTTAAAAGTTGAATTTACTATAAAAATATGTTTATTAAAAAAAGGTTATATATAACACAAAATTTCAAAATGTTTGAAAAGCTATGAAAATTTCAATATGTTTGAAAATATTCAAATATTAATTTCAGAATTTAAAATTTATTAATAGGATTAATAAAATAAATTAATTAAATGAGTTAATTAATTAATATTTATATGCATGTGTTATATATGTTGATATGTGGTATGTTATTTCAAAGGTGTTTTAGATAACATATGTATACATATATGAATATAAATTAAATGTTGAAACTAATATTTTTTTTTTAATTTTTTTAATCAAATAGAATAATTAATGGTTAATTAATTATACAAAAATACACATATATGAGATATATGTGTAATACTATAAAGGTTATAATATGTATATACATGTATGTATATATGTAGTATAAACTATAAATGTTATAGTGGACATGTCCAATATAAAAGTTGCATTGTAGTACTAATATAAAATCAATTAAAGATTTAGTTAATTAAATTATATTTAATTAATATAATATTAGACATATGACTATTATATAAGTAATATGGAATGTAAAAGTTATATAATGATAAAACTTATATGATCGACTGTATAAGCTAAAGGTGGAACATCAAAGAAACCCTAACAGAAATAAGAATAAATACATATGTAAATGTACATATACCGTGATTTCTGATGTGTCGGACACTTGAATCACGAAGCAATTTCATAAGAAATATATATTATTCCATAAGTCGATATCACTCATTATAATATATTAAAGATTATCAATCTTCAATATAATGTTGTCCTCTACCATATATATATATATATATATATATATATATATATATATATTATTAATTTACCTACATACTCCTTAGTTGTTGAGCAAACTCATGCTAGGGATGTTATGTCTAGTACTACTAATATATTGAATATATGATGTAAGATAATTATGTGTATTGTTAAGCAAACTCAAGGTTCATATACTATACTTAGGCCATCACGATATTGTAGGGACGAATGAATAAACTTTTTCGATTTGTTGAGAAAACTCAAGGTCGAAATGAGATTAGAATATGGAATCATGGGTTGGGAGTTGTACATGATACAATCAATGAGGAGGTATTCATAGTTTGTGGGGCTATGATTTGTTGAGCATGGCTATGATTTGTTGAGCAAACTCAAGGTCAGAGTCCTAAGACAAACGAGTCCTAACACCCGCTAGTGAAGTCGAAAGACTTCTATGTGTTGTCTTAGGATTTGAAGATAAAAAAGTCTAGTGGGAGCCTCATTAGAAAAATGAAATGATAACATTTAACCTTTATAAATAGTAATAACATATGCTAAATAATATTATGATTATCTACAATGATAAATTTGTGCATTTAATATGATTGATACAATGTTTATCAATTAATATATACAAATGAACTGAATAGAAATGTAACATATACTTACATGTAAATGCTAATTGCATGTTAACGTTTTGACACCCATGCAAGCGCCTAAATTAACAACTAGTTAACACGTTCATAATTTAGTTGCACGTGACTTTATATTATTGACATGGTATGTTGCGTTCTATGAGTTTCTAACTCAAAAGCAATATTGATAGAGTTAAGGGTATGCTCCATAGGCAATTATGTAATTTGTTAAATATATCTATCTCGTTGACAAATCTTGTTCAAACTAAAGGTGTTTTCATTCTAGTCTATACTTGATATAATGTGTTATGTTAATTAATTAATTTAATTAAAAGTATATTTAATAGAGAATCCATAAATGGTATGTTTTGTGATAGTAGTTATAAGGTATTGTAACCATGATTAATTATCTCAATAAATATAAATATATTATTTTACGTGTTCCTAGTCTATATGCATACTAGATATCGATGTATCCATTGTGACTAGAGTATGTAATACTCTCCAAATATTGGGATACATATTACTTATGACTGTCGAAGGCGCCAAGATGTTACATACTGATAATTATTGGATAGCTATAGAATGACTCACTCAACTGTTTTCTGTTCATTAATATAACTAAGGTCAAATAGAAAATATCGATGTGACTAATTTACACAGTTATTTCGACTTGAGAATACATGGATCTTCAATATGAAAGCTTTGCTTTGATTATAGTCAAATCATGGAATGATCTTTCATTAAGTGACTATAGTTGGTTCGAGTGGAACTACTGAAAGTGAAGCATTATTCAAGAGAGGATTCGTCTTCTCACCTATATGGGATTAGTATCATAGTAAATCAAGTCAACTCAAAGTCCAAGCCTCTGACCAAAGCATTTCGGTTAATAATAATTGTTATTACTAAACTAAGGACTTTGCGTTTGGACTATAGAGTTGAATATGGACGATATTAGAATTTCGACCATTACCATTTTCCATAAGTCCCAAGTAATATAGTTATGAAGAAGAAAATAGGTGTAAATGAATGTCACAACCGAGTAACGCTTAATAAATTTAAATTGGATTTTACCAAAATTAATTAAGCAATAAATTTGGCCAAAATGTCATATCATCTGCTAAGTGACGTAGAACGTTAATATTCGAATAGTTCGATGTTAATCGCTGGCGAGTCATACAACCGATATGCTGATTTGTCTTTAGACCAAACGATTTAATTAGTTTATAATTGTTCTAAATTAATTGGTTAATGTTATGAAATATTAATTATAAAACTTTGATTATGATTTGAGGAATAAATATATTGTATATATTTATATTAGTTATAAATATATTGATCGAAATGCGATATCGATAAGAAATTAAATTAGATTTAATTAATAACATTTATTTGGGTTTAATATGGGTTAGAGCCCATGAAAGGGGTTGGAAATTTCGGAAAAAATGAGATCAATATGCAACCATAAGACTGTAATAACCCGCGAGATTTTCGACCCTCGAAAATCCACATCAATATGACCACTTTATAGCATGCCGAGAAATCGACTACCGGAAATATCATATCATTGGGGTGAAGATGAAAGAGATAGAAGAAGAAGAAGAAACAACAATACAGAATCTCATAATCGCAGCGAACAGATCTTTACACAAAGAAAGTATACTGTAATATACATACAGTCATTATAGTATAACAATCAACAATATCCATCTGGACAGTTATAATAACTTGTCCTAGCATGTACTTAATATACAGTTTAACATACACAACGGAAAATTACAAAGTACGTGCAATATGCCTGAAATCCTCTACCTCACCTCATGAGCTCCATAGCATCCTAACCTGTATCTATAATACTCGATCTGACCTGAGTATTATAATAAAATAACACCTGAGTTAGTCTGGAAAACCATTGTGAGAAAAATAGTCAATTTGAATTACTACTATAATCAAAATCCTTTAAAATACAAAGTTATCTCGTAAGACCACGCCACAAATAAATACGACAGGTTTTTACCTTATGATAACCAAAACATTTTATGTCAAAATCATCTGATATTATAACAGGGTCTATAGGAAATAAACTATAAAATAGCTGAAATACTTGCATCTCACGTTTCAGCATAGTTGGGTACAATCAAAACCGTACAGGCACATATTGGATATTGGATTTCATACAATAACTGGACTATTGGGGTACCGCCCATCACAGTACACCTCTAGAAAATGTAGCGAGATCATACCTAACGATCTCTACCAACACAGGACCTACCTACTCCTTACTAGATAGTACCGAATATATTATAACCCCGAGTGTCCCCACCCTATCGAGCACTCTCTTTTTCATGCACAACCATATCCATAATTATAATATATCTGAGGGTATCTAGAAAAGTGTAATATACCCTACTTAGGTGCGATCCACTGAGCGCCGCTGCATCTCCCCTATTTTAGTCACTCCCGGTTGATGAGGCTTGATGATACATATTACCTTAAGAATAGCATTCATACATGGAATGCTAACTCTACCTTCCAAATAACGATGCAAATGACAGCATTCATCCATACAAGTTGTTCTGGGTCTGAACAAACCGAATCTCCAAAATCACCATCTTCATTATCTTCATGATATCACAATTCGTAATGCACAAATTAGATCGAAGTGGTTTTCATATAATTAAATCTGATTCCGGCCTCTTCGAAATGATCAATGAATTTGGCTAGATTTGATAGTCGATTATTTAACTATCACGATACACACATAGGCAGTCACTAAGCTCATATTATAAATCTATCAACATTTATTTCAAAATATCTTTATAAAGATATATATTCAATTTTTTAAATATTCTAATATCTGAAAACAGTTTCAAATACTATATCCATAACATGATATTTCCAAAACTTATCATCACTTAGAAGTAATTCCAATTTCAATTTATAATCCACTACATAGAAAAATATTTCTATGTAAATCATTTTGTCGCTAAAATATCTCTAAAATCGTTAATTCCAATGCTTAGGAAAATATTATAAGTCCATTTTAGATAATTTCTAATATCGATACTTAGGAAATATTTCGCATTTATCCCATAAATCTCCAAAATTTTTATTAATTTCTTTTATAATTTCCAAAAATTATCAATCATACTTATTTATAATCCAACTAAAAATTTATAATTCCTCAAATTCATATTCATTTTAAGTTCTCGAGTCGAATTATTTTGGGAACTCCCCTAAATTTTCAAAAATCCCATTATAACATTTCACTTATGCAATCACATCTGTTTAATGCAATCCGGTATACGATCTCGAGAGCATTTATAAATAAATTCCAACTACTTACTTTTAAATTCTATGTATATATATGATAATAAATTTCAAGATCATGGTTAAATAATTATTTAAAAATACCAAGCACTTCTGAAATAACGTCAATATCTAATTCCAACTCATTTATAAAACTTCTAATCGATGTATAAACTTGTTTAAAATCTTAGAATTCATTTCAACCAATTTAAATATCTAAATAACTAACTTTTTGAAATATTTCAACGCTAAAACAGTTTTGAATTGCATAGTTTAATAATTAGAAATCCTCATTTTAAAACAAACTTAACTTCTCGATAAAAATATGTTTTTAAAATTTCAATATAACTAATTTGAATTTATAAATCTCTCTCTTGATTCACAACTGTGATGAACCACATTTCGGAAGGTTTAAATCGAAAGTAATCCACACGTGTCCGACTTAAAAAATCCCGAACATAGATAATCAATGGCGTTAATTAAGAAAAATAAGAAAAGAAGAAGAAACAAACATAGAATCTTGCAAAGGAACGATAAAATATAATAATCAAATAAACTGCTCATGAAGCTGTTTACTATACATTTGATTATAATTTATACAACATTTATCAGAGTTATATATACATCAGGGATAAATAAATAATGCACCAGACAACATGATACAGGAATACTAATAGTAATAATATACCAAATCTTCGTCCTCGTCCTCCAGAATAAATTTTCAATATGCTGAAAAACTCAGGGATGACCCGAGCATGATGAAAAGAAAAAACACTCGAGTCGGGACTAAAATATCCTTATGTAAGTTAAATCAATGTTGCATATAACATGAGTGTAATAGTATCAGAGATGATTACAGGATTTCACATCTCCTATCCGGTGTATAACGTGTGTGCAATAACTCAAGAGATGTTACTTGATTTTTCATCTCTTAAGGATCCGTCAAAATATTTATATATAGTAGAATACGCTACATATATAATGTCTAATCAATAAAATAAATATTTTTCTTAGCGTTAAGGCTTTACATTAATCCTTCATAATGTGTTTTTAAGCATTTGCGTACAGTTTCATATAAAACACCAGTAAACTATCAGTGGCAAGGATGCACCGTGATATGATAACACTAAATCAAAATCGTAGTGGTCTCGTATATGGATAAAAGTACGATAAGGCAAGTTAGGCAATGCCTAAGGTAGGATACTACTAGTTTAACCTTCCCGGTTGATGGTAACACATCATAGCCATGATCGCCCACCACGTCCAACACTCCCCAAATCAGAGGGTGAGCACCAATCAATCACAATGTAAATCATGGTAATACGAAGAAGTGTATCCGCTTGGGGTAGCTAGCCCACTTGACCAGTAGGGCTCCTGTTTTATTCATTTCAAATTGGCATAAGTGTAAGACTAATCTATCATTGTTCTCTTTCTTCAAATCCAGCAAACGTACGCCAAATCCAACCACTTCGTTCTGGCTCATCACTCCATGTACACAGTTGTTAAAATGGTTCTGGTATCGACATAGAGTATGATCATATCCAACCCCGATCTCTTTAACCACCAAACATCGTTTTACACACCGGTTGGTTCTTTTACATTTCAAAAGCTGTTCATACTTGATATCAAAATATCATATTCGCTTCATAATAAAATCCATTTTGAAATCATCATATTTACTAAAATATACAATTTGACTTCAAATATAATTTCTGCCTAAATATCACATTTTCTCTTCCAAAATTGTTTCAAATTTATATTTGGGCTATAACTTCATTTTAACATAATTTGCACTTAAATAAAAGATTTAGTTATAAACATTTCATCCCATTGACCAATTTGAATTTTTAGAAAAGAGTTTAAATAATTTTAAAATAGTTTAAATAATTAAAATGGTTACAAATAGTTTGAAAGGTTAAAGTAGTTTTATATAAAATAACTTAAGTATTAAAATGGTTTATATAGTAAAATTGTTTGGAAAATCCAAAATAATTTGAATATTTAAAAAGATAGATTTAAATATATTATATCAAAATACTTTATTTGAAAATAGTTTCAAAGTCAAATTAATTCAATTTCCAAAATTTCCAATTCAAATCACTTTTAAATTTCCACTTTGATTTAACCGATTCAATTCTGATTCCAAGTCGAATTTTGCTTCGATTCCAAATTAATTTCGATGTTAATTTCAAATTAATTTCAATTACAATTCCAATTTCAATTACAATTCCAAATAATTTCAATTTTAAATTTCTAAACCATTTTGATTTTTATCAGTTCCGAGTTCGATTTTCAAAACATCAATTTAAAACACTTAAATCCATTTACTTTCAATACCCAATTTGAAATCCAAATCCTAAAATATAATTCAATTCCGAGTTCAACTTTGAAATAGTTCGATTTTCATACATTCAATTTTCATTTTATTAAAATCAAATCATTGAAATAAATTTCCAATCAAAAAATTTAAAATCATTTAATTAAACCAATCCAGTGTTCGTATATAGTTTTCTATCTTATGGCCAAGTGAACGATTATTTCATTTTAATTTCAGGGATGGATATATATCATTTCAACCCAAATCACAATGTCATAGGTATATATCATTTCAACCTATTTCTTAATTAATTTGAAATAATTCAATTTACAGTTTTATATATTGTAAATAATATACATGATGATAGTAGGATATATCAAAATAAATAAACATCCAAATTATCCAAACTGTCAATCAATAGCATCCATCACAATCAACATCCAGATCAGCTAATAATTCACAACAATTTCATAGTTATCAGTATCTGGAATTTTACTGGCCATTAAATTCCAATGTCAAATTCAACTGTCAATTTTAATTTTTAACAGCTAACTTGAATGACAATTAAACTTATCAAACAATGATTAATAAATTTATATCACTTCAATATTTTGAATTTAACTAGCATAAAAATATTCTAGTACGTTGTGAGCATTATAAAACACTCACCTTGAGTTTTAAATTTTAAATCAAATCAAACAACATTTGATTTAACCTAAAATTTTAGTTAGCTCCAATTGTCTCACAATCAGTTCCAGATCATAGTGCTTGTCGCCATGATTCAATAGCCACTTGTTTCATCTTAATCGGACCTCGTATGAGCGAGTTATCAGTTTTATAAGTATTTACGAATTTATAATAAAATAAATTTACAATTTCTTTTTCTTTTAAATAATCTACATTATCTGAACCATCCAATCCTTCCTTCATCAAACCAGGTCGCCCTTGCTTCCTCCATCTCTCTATGTTCGCACGTGATCTACCAGGTCGAGAAACCCATCAACATTCACGACAAATCGATCACCTCTCCACCACCCCTCAACTATATGATGATCAACCACCATTAAATCGTGCGCCTATCCTCGCTGCACCTCTGCCCCAAACCACACGACATTCGGCAGTCCCCACTTCTCGAAATTCGTGCTTGAACGTCGCAGCTTTATAAGCCGATTTTGGCGAATATATGCCACCATCAACGATCTCCACCATTCACCTTGTAGAGCTCGATGAGAACTTTGACTTCCATTTAGGAAGTTTTTGAAAATATAGCTTGGATCGAGAGATAAACTAGGAAGAATATGGGACATTTTCGGCCATTAAATTATAACTGGCGACTGCGTTTTAGTTTGCTAGGGTTTACTGTGCTCGCACATATATATAGATGTGTACGCGTAATATTTTATTATTATATCGTGTAACGACCCATAAATTTTAATTGTTTTAATAGTATAGTTAATTGAAATTTTGTGAAATTTTAAATAATAAAATTTGACAATAAAAATTTGATATTTGTAAAACGTCTATTTTAAAATAGTAAATGGTAAATTTTCATCTGATAATATGGACGTTTATTTTATTGTGAAATTTTATTTAAATTTAAATCAGTTAATATTTAATGATAATAAATGTTTTCCAAACCTGAATATCTTTACATAACAAATTTGTAAATCATCTTCTGAGTAAGACATCATATTTCGTTTCTTTAAATTTGGACTGGTATTGCTATGTGTATCTTATTTTCAACATATTAGCAGCACTTTCGGTACAGATTATCATTCCACACCCAAAGCACATCCCATCCCCTAGCTCCCTCCACCTCGACCCTTGCTAGCCTTACAAGTCGAAACCCTCACACTCGCGTCGTCCTTCCACTCCTAAGCATAGCTAAACTCCTTAATCACCGCTCATCCTCCGCCTAGTCCCTTGTCGTAGGCCGCCTCTCCTTCTTTTGCTGTCACACCTTCATCTCGCCTCCACCAGACAGCCCGCATCCCCCTCCACGTGCAAGACCAGCCACCACTTCCACTTCCTCCAACTTCGGCCCGCTATGCATCCCGCCTCCCGACTTGCTCCTCAGCCATGAATTTCGGTAACCGCATCTCTCCTTCCTTCATTTGGATGTTGCAGTGAGTATATATTAACATATATATATATATATATATATATATATATATATATATTAGTCTATGCATGTTGTTTATATAGTATGTAGATATTTATTTTTTAATAATATTATATACACACACTCTGTTTTATAAGTTATATATGTATATTTTCTAAATTTTATACATATTAGTTTATATAAAAATATTATTTAATTTTTTTATCTACGGATAGATCTAATATATATATATATATATATATATATATATATATATATATATATATGTTATTTACTTAAGTTGTATATGTACTTTTACCTGCATCCTGTTTATCCATTTACTGTTTTTTCACAAAATTCGTATACATATAATAAGTTTAAGGATATATAAAGTATTTTCATTTTTCACAATCGTGTTTTGTTGTAAATAAACACTCTATATATATATATATATATATATATATATGAATTTACTGATCTACATTAGGCTATATGTAGTTAGCTATATATGTTTATATATTATGTTATGGTATAAGAGTGTATCGAGTTTTAAATATATGTATTAGTTTTGATACTGTGTTTTTGATCGTATATATATACTTTCACATATGCTACTTCATACCATATATACTTCACGTATAAATTATATACATTTTTATACTTATCTGGTGGGTATTTATGTTATTTTCTATATGTCAGTCTATATAATTTAAAATACGATAGTATATGTCAGTTATATGTAAGTCAAATATATATCAGTGTGTTATGCCTATGATGCATGTTCCCATGTTTATAGTTTACGTTTATATCTAATATATATGGAAAAAACTATTTAGACACAAAATATAGACACAATTCATGACATAAAGAATCTCTAACATTGGATTGCCCCCTGAATTCCACCTTCCCCATAATAACAAAAATATCTAATAGTCCGGATCTTTTATGTCACCATTTTGTGTTTAATTTTGTGTTCAAATAGCCGACCCCAATATATATTAGTAATATACTATATGTCGGTTATAAATGTAAGTTCACTTAAGATTCTAAACAGATCAACTTATAGATATGTTCATATACATTAGTTTATACATTAGTATAAATAAGTATTATTTCAAATTTTATTATATACATATATGTTTGACTTTAATAGGTGAATTTTTATTTAAAACAATGATTTTGAAAACCGTATATATATATATATAATTTAATATACGTTTGGATTTAGAATATGACTTTATATGTATATAGTTATATATATAAGCCCACTTATACCATTTATCTTCATCAATCCAGTTCTGATTTGATTTCGTCTATTTTTAGTTATCCGCTCTATCCGTCGAATTCATGCCCATCTTGTTTCGCTTTAAAATTCATGTTTGGATTCACAATTCGCTCCCATTCCCTTTAATCTCTCTAGCCTTGAAAGGTGGGCAATCACTCACGGTTAACTTTTGTATATTTATTAAATTTGATTTCAATTGAAATATGCTGCTGTTAGTTATTTACAATGTTATACATATGTCATTATCTGTATCTGTTCACCCGTGACATCTGACACAATTATCTGTTATTTATATATTGATGATACGCATATTATACTATTATCCTATCAGTTCTCACTCTGCAAGTTCCCTGTTAGTATAGAATTCCCTAAGGTTTGAAACGATGTAACGACCCGTAAATTTCGTTAATTAAATTTGTCATTCTAATAAGATATTGGAATTTAATTTAGGAAGAAATGACAAAAAATTTATAATTAATAATGAAGCGAATGTTGAAATGGAATCAAACCATGGAAATTTAAGATAAGTATTAACAATTGAAATAAAATTTTGAATAATTGAAGTAATGTAAATTGTTATACTAGGCTAAGATTTGAATATAAGAATACAAAGGTAAATAGTGAATTAATTTAATGAATTAATATATGCTATTTATTTAGGGTTTTGAATAAATTTGGTAATCTTATTGCAGTTAATGGTAATAATGTTGATATAAGCTAATAAATAAAATTTTAATGAAATACCCGTTAATGCATGGAATGAAATGGGATTTATGTAAATGTATACTAGGTTTGACGTCAAATGGAAGTTATTTGTAATAAGTGGATGTAAATATTGAATTAATTTATGAAATAAATATAAAGGTTATGTTTGGTTAGAACATAGGCGAATGAAATTAGTAGTATGGAAATAAATGCCAACATTGATTATAAGTAATAAAGGCTTATTTATGTGACTAAGGGTAACGGTAATGTTTATTTAGGTTACCTATTTAATTAGTTTGTTAATTGGAATTTGAGATAAATTGTAATAAATGTAAATAAATGTTTCATTTGTGTGGAATGTAATACAATGGTTAGGAGTATTAGAATGGATATATTAAAGTAATGAATGGGAAAACAAGGTAACTAAGTTTATATAGTCGTATTGAACTTAATAAAAGATTTGAATTAAACGAATCAATTGATATATGTTTATTTCTTTAGTATGTGCATAAAATTTGGAAATCAAATTGCAATTAAAGGAAATTAGGTAGCACGTTATTTGAAAATAAATTTAATAAATACATTAAGGAAATATAATATAATTCACTATTATTTATACCCAAAAATGTCTATTTATTGAATAGCAAGATTTTTTAAATCAATAAACGAATTTATTGAGGTTTCAATTTATAATTAATAACATTTAATGTATAATCAATTACAATTAATTGACTTAAATTGTGCAGTTAGGGTAGATTTGTTTTGTAAATGAAGATAGTTAATTTTATAAGATGAAATTAATGCTAAGCCTATTTACTATAATGAAAATTCGTTGATTTAAAGAATAGAAAGCATAATTTATTATTTTGATTTAAGTGCTAAAATTCAACATTTAATAGTACGTTAATTAAAACTAGATGGAATGAGAACACTAATGTAATGAATGTAAGAAAAATATTAACTATGATTTTAGAAAGGATTAATAGATAATGGAAGGATTGAAATTAGGTTTAAAGCACTAATTATAAATAACTGGATTTATTTAAATTGAATGTTAAATACTATAATTTGTGAATTAATTTACTTTATATTGATATAGGGATTGGTTTTAAAGGATTTCTAAATTTCTTAAGTAATACAAGATGATAAAATTTATGAATTATAGAATTTGAATTTAAATAGTGGTTTAATTTATAATAATTGGATTAATTGCAAATGAATGAAATTAAATATTCAATTATTACGTAAATTAAAAATTTAGTTTAAATTGGAGATTTTTAACGTTATAGGTATGCAGCCAATGTTAATTTTATCCAATTGACATCAATGAATCGAATAATAAAATGAAAGGTAAATTTAATAGAAATTTTGGAAATTTAATTTATAATTTTCGAATTTAATGAAATTGAGGTTAATACCGAAATTTATAAATTTATCAACTCTAATTTGACAGTTAAATTTGGTTTAAATCATTGTAAATGATTGGAAAAATAAAGTGATAAGAATTGTCAATTTTGGAATTTAATTTGAAAGGGTGATTTAATTAATTTATTTATTTTCTATTTAATTATTTAATTGGAAAATAGCCATTTTGGCCACTGACTCGGATTTCGACGAAAATAGTTTCATCGGATCCGTAACGGTGAATTATTGTAGGATTTCAAGTTTCATATAGATCGGACTTGTCGTTTGATCGTATGTGCTTGAAACGCCTTGAAATCGATAAATTGAAATCAATTGAAATCAATTTGAAAATATTGATTTCAGCATAGCTTCTTCATACGATGGAATTTGGATGTGAAACTTTTTCCATCGCATTAAGAATATTTTAAAACATCTATTTTGATATATGGGTTGACCCAATTTCGTTCCGGAGTCGAAACGGGCTTTTTGGGCCATATATCGTTTAGCACGTACATCTATCTTATCCGATCCATCCTGTTTCAACTTTGGCTATAAATATGTCGTTATAAACTCTAACTTTGGTTATAAATATGCCTATGTGCACTTGTGTGTCTGGTCAGTAGCTTGATTGTGCTCGACCTGATGCTGCACTGTTGCTTGTTGTCACGATCGTTGTGTCACTTACTTAGTGCATTTGTTTGCGCTGTGCATTCATGTGTATTGGTCTGGTTCCATCTTGTAGTCTTCACTTTAACTTTGAGCTGCGCAATTGTATATGCACAGTACTTGTTCATGTGCATTTATATGCTTCTTGATTTTGTTTTGGTGTACATGACTCGCTACTTTGCTCATCGCCTTGTGATGAGCCTAAAATTCATTGGGCTTGACCTCACCTTTGTCTCTGCAATTTAATCGACATTCGGCCTTATGACATTCACGGCGATGCTTGTGAATTTTCATTGGGTACATCATCACTGTAAGTGGCATGGCAGTGCACGCAAGCGTGAACTGCAGCCACACGGTACTGCTTTTATTGTTATTTCTTTTGCTTTTGATTTATGGATCTATTTCGTATTCCATATGTTGTAGTGGCGAGGCAGTATACGCGTGCGTATACCGCAGCCCTACTCGTGTTGACCTATTAATTGATGTTCCAATTGATTTGAATTGGTTCGCGTTATATTTACCGTTATCTGATTTCTTATTTAAGAATCGGATAGGTAAATTTATTTCTGTGACTGTCGTCTATTCATTATTTAATTATTATTGCTTCTGTGCACTAATAACTGAGTTTGAATTAGACTGACCCGGGTATTATTTTCTTTTGAATGTAATACTCGGGTCAGACCGAGTATTTTTAGGTTGTAGATATTCTGCTTTGGGATGCTGCTTGAGCTATGAAGACTTTTCATATCTTTTGGAGTTGTCGAGTCATAGTATAGGTTGATATGTATTCATGTATATAAGTCGATAATGTACTTGTATATATAACTTCCTGAGTCGACTGTTGTAGTTGTATCACATGTACCGTGTCAAATGTATTGTAACTGACATCAGTTATTATATATATATATATATATATATATATATATGAGACTTTCTGTTTCATCTGTGTTCCGCATTTATATTATCTGTGTTATTATTTTATATTTTTGTCCTAGACTATTATAGCCAATGTGTAGTAGTTTTGAGTTTGCATCGGCATGTCGGATTTCCTCCTGATATGAAATGCACGTTTTTACTATTTGGCATATCGTTGCTCGCACAAAGCAATTACACGGATGGTCGCTCCTCAACAGCCTTATTCTCCGTGCTAGTTGACAGCACTACACCGTAGTGTTCTTGGCTAGCGTGGGTATAGAGGTGGGGCGTCACAAGTGTAATTCACTGGTGGTGTTCGTTTTTCATTTTGGGTTGTCATTTGATCAGTAAAAATTAAGGAAGTTTTGGCCATTTGTGGTTAGGCGTTGGATTGTACGGTGGATCTGACTCCGTTCAACGATCGAGTTGTATAGACAGGTAGAGGGCGTCGAGGCACGTAGATCCATACGGCTACTTGGGTCTTTAGGGTTTTGATGGCGTGCAAAATGGACAAGGGTCGGACCGATCTCGTGCTCGGCCTGACGGGTGGCAGCGACGTCTTGGAGGGCCGGTCGAAGGGATGACGTGCGGCCCGGAGTGGTGGGTGTGCTCGCGTGTTCTGACCGATGGGAAGGTGGATATGGTGGCGCGTTTTGGGCTATAGAAAGTGGCGGCTGTAGAGGGGAATTCGTGAATTAGGGTTTACGTGTTTCCTGTTTACGTGCTTGGTGATGAAGGAGGACGTGACGTTGCATGATTTACGTGTGGTAATTTGTGTATTTTATTTTATTTTAATTTAAACTTTTAAATAGTCTAACACGCATAACTATAGCATACGTTATCCGTTTTACGTGCAGTTTTTTTTGTTAGGATCGTATTGAAATTTCTGACGTTTGAGCCCTGGTTTGGATGGATTTGGAGACTGTGCATATTTTGGGTTTAAATTGTATTTAAATTCAATTTAAATCCAAAAGGTGAGTGTTTTAACCCACTCACAACTTCTAAAATTTCTTATGTTTGTTAAATTGATATATGATATGATTTTTAATTTATTATGGTTGTTTGGCATATTTTAATCATCATCTCAATTAAATTGCATTTATTCAAATTAAATTGTTATTTAATTTATATTTTGCATATAAATTGGCAGTTAAGTTTATTTAGTATAGAATATAAATTGCTTGTTAAATTTATTTATTATTGCATATAAACTGCCAGTTAAACAGTATTGATTTATTTTTGAATATAAATTGTTCGTTGATACCTGTTGTATTTTATATGCTATATAGTGATGTTTTGTTTAAATTGGATGATAATTTTAATAAATGGTTGATGGTTGACATTGGATGAATGGATGCTGAATTTTATATGGTTATAAACTGCAAGTTATTATGCATTTTCATCTCATTCGGGATTGCGGTTTGAAATGATATATAATCGTAAATTTTACTTTATTTTAATTTGCGGATTGAAATGATAAATATCCGTATCACTTGACCATAGGATAGAAAATTATATACAGACATCGCGGTCTATATGTAAAATGATTTATGTGGTTTTGTAAAGAAATATATGAGTATATAGATATTGATTTTAAATATTTTATAAATGCTATCATATTATTGAATTTAGCTATGTATAAATTTGTTTTGAATTATAAAATAAGCTAAAAATGAAGTTTGATTTCTTTTATAAAATATGGTTCAGTATTTATTTAAAATTCCATTGTATATAGAGTTTTTAATAACTCAAATAAAAGTAAGGTTGAAGATAAATGTGAATATGATTTAAATTAAAGTATTTAAGAATTATCCTCGAAAAATTTGTTTTGAAATGTAAATAAATTAAGATTTAAAAAGTATTATTTTATAACTTGATTTTGATTAGAGGATTTAAACGGATATCAAATTGATTTAAAGAATATTATCAAGTTAATTAAAAAGAATATCTTGTTATTGAAGTTTAAGGGTTTTACTTAAATAGTATTTTTTTTATTAAGTAAACCTTTCAAATTTAAATAATAAGAATTGGATTTGATATATATTAAATTATCAAAGAATCCGTTTTGAAATAGTGGAATATTTAAAGATTGAAATGTATGAACTATAAAAATTTATGTTTTGTAATGTAGAATATTAAGCTTTGAAATATATGGGAATTAAAATGGTTTATTTGGAGGTTCAAATTGATATTGGGAATTTATTATGAAATTTAAAGAAGCTATTCTATTTTATTAAGTAACATAGTATTTAAACCATTAAGAATTAAAATTTATGTTTCAAAGCTATGGTTTCAAGGTATATAGATTTGAAAAGGCTATGATTTTGGAAAAGATATATTTGTGCATGATATCATATTGATTTGGGTTTTTAAAAAAAATGATATCATATTTATATGGTTTTGAAATGAATAATTTATTCTGGTTTTTAAAGTGTAAACTATTTTGAAAAGACCCCGGTGTTATAATAACATTTGGTTGTTGAAGAGACTGGGATCGGAAGTTGTCATACTCTTTGCTAACTCCGAAAGCCACTTTAACAACCATGTACGCGGTGGAGATTCCAGAATGAAGTAGGATGGTGGCGGCGTTTCCTTTGAGGTAAATACGTGGACCCGACACCCGTGCGTTGGCATAAGGTGGCTAAAACAGGAGCGATTCTCGGGCCAATGAGGTCATTCCTCTGATCGGACGCACTCCTTCGATATTATATTTTGAATTTTGGATTGATTCGGTGGCCACTTTTGATTTTGATTTTGGTGGTGTTGTCCGAGGTGGGCGGTAGTAGCTGCTACGCATTACCACCTGCCCAAATGCGTAATTGGTATATCTACCCTGGCATTGCCTAGTTGTGCCGTGTCACCTACCCTAGCGCGTCTGGTATGAGTTTCTATTTGTGTCGTACCTATGGAGTATCCTCTGGTAGCCTCCCGATCAGGAGGTATTACGGTACTGTATATACTATTGGCGTTATTACGTATTAAGGTGGAAAATGTAAAGCCTTAACGCTATTTAAAAGTAAGTTTATTTTACAAGTAGACACTACTATAATAGCGAAATATACTACATTGTAAATAGTTTAACGGATCCTTAAGAGATGTAAATCCCGAGCATCTCTTGAGTTACTGCACTCATATTTATTTCTATTGATTTAACTTACATAAGATCTTTTAGTTCTGACTCGAGTGTTTTGTCCTTTCAATTCGTTCGGGTCAGTTCGAGCGTTTCAGGATCGAAGACTTTAGCTCTGGAGGACGAAGATGGAGATTTCTATTATTATTATTTATTATATTCCACTACACTCTTATTGTTCCGCTGCATTGTTATATGGTATGTGTAACTTTGATGTATGTCGTATAAGTATAATCGAATATTTTAAAACAGCTTTATAAACTGTATATTTGATTATTATATTTTATCCTTCCGCTGTGAGATTCTGTTTTGTTTTTTTTTCTCTATTTTTCTTTATTTACCCGATAATAATCCGCCCTTCCGTATGGTTTGAATTGACATGTGTGTCGATTTAAACCGTGCAAAAAGGCGGGATGTTACAAACGATGCATACCCGAACAATCTTCTAGAACAGGAGGAAATTGTTATGTGTTGAAATTATAAACCCAAACGATTTTCGTTTAATTGAATTTGGGGTTGCGGGTTGAAAAGATATATACCGGTATATATTTAAATTATGGATTGAAATGATAAATATCCTTATCACTTGACCATAGGATAGAAAATTACATACAGACACCGTTGGTCTATATATATATATATATATATATATATATATATATACATATTAATTTGAAATGATTTCTATGGTTTTAAAAGAAAATATATGGTTTATTCAAATATTGATTTTAAGATATTATATAAAAATGTATTTTTTATAAAAGTTTTAAAATTTAGATTTTAAAATTATATGTTTCATAAATTGTATAGTTATAAGTTAAATTTGAAATTATAAATTTTAAGAATTTATTTATAATTTTACTATTTTAAAAATGTATAAATAGATTTAATATATAAATATATTTAATAATATGTTTAAGTATTTATTTAAAATTATATTTTAAAATAGATTTTATAATGATTTTTACAAGTTAAGGTTGGGAAGATAAATTTGAAATTATTTGAAATTTTATTTAATTAAGATTTTTATTAAATTAAATCGATTTGAAACTTATTGAAATTGAGATTTTAAAGGATATGATTTTATAACTTGTTAGCACCAAAGTTGGTCACCAACACCCAAAGAAAGATTTGTGTAGAGAGATTAATGAAGATAGAGAATTAAAATAGAGGAATGCATGCTAAATTAACTACAGAACTAGAACACCGAATTTATAGTAGTTCGGCGAAACTGTCTACGTCTACTTTGAGTTTAATATATATTGCTTTTTCAAATAATTAAATACAGATACAATCCATACACCAACAACTTGAATACAAGTTCTAATAGAAAAGTAACGAGTCTTAAAAATGATAGAGTCTCCCCAGTGTTCTCGAAAAAAGGCCATCTTTCACTGTGCCCCTGCCCCTCTATTTATAGGCGAAGATCGGCTGGACTTCTTTTATTAGCCCAGGGACAAAGTACTTCGGCCCATAGCAAGTGACTTCTGTGCCCCGATCCACTTACGCCGAACAAGACACGCCGAATGTCACTTTGTCGGGCGATGCTTGCCGAGTGAGGTATGCCGAGCGATATATGCCGAACGACGACACCCTCACTTAAGGTTGAGTATTGATCCTCCCTTTAAAGCCGAACGGCATCAAAGCTGAACCAAAGTGTCTATGCCGAACCACATGCCTATGCCAAATGGCATCCAGGCCGAGCCATACTTCTACGCCGAACGGCATCCAGGCCGAGCCCCACGTCTATGCCGAAAGACATCTAAGCTGAGCCATACGTCAATGCCGAACGACTTCTAAGCCGAGCCATACGCCTACGCCGAACGACATTCAGGCCGAACGATGTTTGTATGCCGAAAGGTGTGCTTGCTTGACGAGCCTCCCGTAACCGGGCTAAACAACAGCCGGGTAACATTTTCCTTCCAAAGTGTGTCGTGTGAGGCAACAAGACACGCTTTGAACCAATATCCAATTCTTACTGTCAAAAGTCAAGTGTGTTCAGTGAAGGTCAAAGCACGGCAGTCCTTTGTTGTGATATCCCGGAATTTTAAGCAATTTAAAATGTGATAATCTCCTTTATAAATTATTAAAATTGGTAAAGAAATTATTTCCAAACAATAATAATAATAATGTGTTGTTTTATATAAATAGATTTTAAATAGAATTATTATTTAAAGATTGAATTTGTGTTTGTTTAAATTAATATATATTTATTTAAGCTGATATTAAACTGGATATTTTTAAAATTCGAATTTGAATTTGAATTTGGATTTATATTTAAAATTTAAAGGATATATATCTTAAAAAAAATTTGGACTTAAAAATATATGAATAAGTTTTTATTAGAATAAGATGTGTTTTATAATATTTTCTTTAAAAAATTTTTTTTTATATATTTAGAAAGTATTTATTTACTAGTAAATAAATACAAAAGTTTTATATTAACATTTAAATATGAATTAAATATCATATATATGATTTTATTTAGAATAAAATTGGTTTTTCAAAGCAAAGATAAGTTTTTCAAAACTGGAATCAAGCAAGATTAGAAGCTACAACTTCAACCTGAAGCAAAAGTTCAACATCAATTTCTCAAGATCTAAAGCAAATCAAGTTATAATTCACAAGCAAGTTCCAATCAACAGTTAGGTTCCAAAATAAGCTCCTCTGTTCAACAGTGAAGGTGAATAAACCTATTATTTTTATTTACCGATGTACGTAAAATTCAGAAATGCACTTGATCATAAATCGAGGAATTCAATGCTTATGGGAAGATTAAACATGTTTTAACTTTTGTAACTTTAAAAAAAAGAAGCCACTGAGTTCTCCTGTTTCATATTTTATTTAAAAACTGCTTAACGTCAATCTTTTAAAAATTAATATCGCTTCAAGTGTTTTGTTTTAAGCCACGATTTCAAAAAGAAAACTTTTTATTTCCAGATGAAGTTTAATCTAAAAATCATTTCGAGATCTAGTATGCAATATTTGGAAAGAGACCCACGTTCTACAGTAGAAGATTTTAATTTTGTCAAAACTCAAACATGGAAATTTTGATTTTTAATTATATGATCGGATTCGCCCTAGAAAATAACGATATTTAAATGTAAATTTGAAATGTTTAGTAAACTATCGGTGGTAAATTGTTATTTGAACGATATTGGGTGTAAGGTCAAATTTCGGCGATAGGTTGGGTTCGGATGCGGGTCGATTGGTCGTGGTGCGGCATTGGGCTTCGGCGAAGCTAGGAAAAATGGTGTTGATTTTTTTTGTACAGGGTGGTGGTGTGCCGGGATCAATCTGGGTTTAAGGGTTGATTGGGTAGAGTTCGGTTTTTGGCCAACTGCGAAGTGGAGGGGGAAAGGAAGGAGTGCGATCCTAGGTAAGGGGGAATGAAGGATGGTGATTGGATCGATGAGGTTTGGTGGGAGATGGACCACGATGGTGGTTCGCCGAGGAGATTGAAGTTCACTATCTTCGTTCGATTGGGGTGTAAGTGTTAAATTATCGGACTCGGCCTGGGTTTCGAGTTTCCTTACAAGGAGAGCGTTTGAGGGGTTGTGTGCGATTAAGGATGACGATCGTCGGCGAATTTCGGTGGTCGGGGCTTGGATTCAGGTGCACGCTTTCGTGCACACTCATGCACAGGCAGGTGGAAGAGAACTAGAAGTAGTGGGCCGAAGTATTTTTATTGGGCCATGTACTAACTTGTATAAGGAAATAAAGAAAGGTGGAGGAAGAAGGTTTTCACGGGAGAAGTTGGGAGTGCACTGGGTTTTTACTGGGGAAATATTGTCTTGAGCCGGGTGTTTTAGGAAGGTAGAATTTATTTTTCAAGGTTAAATCTTAGAAACAAAACTGGTTTCTTTGGAAATAATCTCTCAACTAAATTCTTTTATATGATAAATGCTTTTAAATATTGGTTTAAAATGATGCTGGGTATATTTTACTTAAATTAATTAAGTAAATTCTTAAGTTTATTTTTAAACTTAATTTAAATATGTGATTAAGAGAATTAATTAAAGGATAAAATGTTGTGAATTTATATATTAATGATAGATAATTAATTAATAAAGATAATGGTTTATCATAGAGGTTAATTAGGGTTTTTGGTGAGGAAAGATTAATTAAATTAAAGGGAAATTTAATTAATTAATAATTAAGCTTTAATTAATTAAAAATTAAGGATTAAAAATTAATTAATTAGAGATTAATTAATTAATAATTAAGGATTAATTGATTGGTAATTGAGGTTAATTACTTAAATGATAATTACTTAATGGAAGTAACTGAGGATTAATTACTTAGTATATTTAATTAAAGTATGGATCAATTAAGGAAATTAAATTAAGGGTTAGTAAATTAATGTGATTAATTAATGGATAATTAATCAATATAAGTGATTATAGAATAATTAATTAGAGTAATTAATTAAGGATCAATGTAATAAATTATTGTTAATTACTATGTGAGAATAATTAAAGGATTATTCAACGTAAATGGTTGAAGGTTAATTAGTTTGTACAATTAATTCAAGGCTAATTACTTAATGTAATTAAAGATGATAAGTGAAGGTAAGTAAGCAGGATTTAAAGGTGATTGAAGTCATTAGTTTAAATTTTATTTAAATTGATTAGAAATTGTATGACTAATTAATCTTGCTTATGAATGATTAAATGATATTGGGTGCCTTAGATTATTGATATATCTGATATGTGATTGTGATGCTTTTGTGGAATGAGATACTTTGGTTGAACTATGACAATATGAGTTATTTATCTGAGATGAACTATTGTGTGGATATGATATTCTGAATATAAATTGTATTGTTTAACTTAAACAATTTGACTTGAAGAATGATATTGGACTCGAAGAGACCGAGGTCAGGTACTAGTAAATACCCAAACCCACTTCGATTTGTAACCTACAATGATTCTTTAAAGTTTTGATATGTGGAATCAATAGGCTGAAATTGGATAAATTTAAATGACTGGATCATTTAAACTAAGTAAGGGTACTTAAGGGTTGATGTGCGATGTAAGTGATGACTATAACAAGTTAAGAACTCGTAATGAATTACGAGTTACCCCGAGTTTTAAATAAATTTTATGCTTTAGTATTTCTTGTTAGATGGGTTTACTCACGCTGGTTTCTAGCCTGACCCGGGTGTTACTTTGATGTAATGCTCAGGTCAGACCGAGTATTACAGATTTTCAGGTGAGGACGTTCTGGAGCCAAGGAGGCGAGCTGGATGGCAGGAACGTATGGAGTGTATTCAGCTGTGTATATTGTTGATGTTTATCTGGGACAAGTTAATTGTAACTCTGATGTATTAATGTAAATTAACTGATACAGTTTTTCCTTGTACAACTGTTATTTTATTTGATATTATATTTTGATTCGCTGCGAATGTGAGATTCTGTGTTTCATTTATGTTTCTTCTTCTATCTCTTTTCTTCTTTTCCTAACTATCTAGAATTTTCGGGATCGAAAATTCCAGGTCGTTACGTTTGGTACCAGAACTGAAGGCTAAGCGAGAACCTTGGCTCTGGTGGCTTTACTCATTAAGGATAGGGTTAGTGGTACCCTAGAATGTGTTGAGTGTGTGTGTGTGTGTGTGAGGGCGTACTTGTTATTTTCTTATATAATGATTTTAAATGGTTTAAAAATAAATGAGTTTTATAAAAGTTTATAAGTAGAGTAAATAATTTTCCAATTATTATATAAAGAAATTGGTTGTTGGATATTGAAATTGAATAAGTATTAAGTGATATATATATATATATATATATATATATATATATCAAAGTGGGAATTGAATAAAATGAACTACAGATAAGATGGATTAGAATTTGTTTCAAACCAGAATATGGAATGGTTATTGTGTTTAGTAATGGGATGTTGTTTTCTAGTAAACATTAATAAAGAAAAATGAAAAAGTTTTAAGGAAAAAACTTTTAGATAAGTTTAACTTATAAATTGAAGTGGGTTTTAAATTGTGAAGTTTTGAATCCCAAGTCTAGGAACATTTGAAATTGTTTTCAAAATATTAAAAGAAATGATCTTATTTAGACTATTTTGAATGTGATATTATTTTAAAATAAGAAATGTTTGGAAAATTTTAAAGGAATTTGTTTTGAATTTAAAACCAAAGGTGGTTTAAAATTTAAAGTAATTTGGTGTGTAAAGGAAATAAATATGTGTATTTGAAATAAAATCTAAGGTTGAGTTTTGATTTTCCCTGAAGTGTGATGTAAAAACCCAAAATAAAATAAGTTTTTGAACTTTTAAGTGATAGCAATATGAAATTTGAAGTGGGAATTCAAATTTGAGTAAGGTTAACGGGATTAAATTGAGATTTAACTTAGGGAAGTTAAATGGTAGATTTGAATTAGGAGTTTGTGTGATCTCAAAATGGGTTTGAGATCTGGAAATCTGAAATGGATGGAAGTTTTAAAATAATTTGGATAATATTATCCTATTGTTATTAATAATCTTTAAACTGTGGATTGGATTAGTTTAAATAAATGAAGAAATGGAGTGTGGTAATATATCCATTATTGAGATAAAAGGGAAATTAAACTTTAATTTGAAATTAAGGATATGGAATTACTTTGAACTTAAGATATGAATGTTAAGAATTGAATATGTAACTAAAATTATTTAAGAATCGGTTTCCAAGTTGGAAGATAAAATTGGGTAATAAATTGAATTTTAAAGATAAAATTATTTTGAACTCTTATTTGAACTTTGAAATAAGTTAAGTAAAGATAATTTAAAATGGAATTTTGAAATTTTTATTCAGAATCAATTTTTTTAAAGATTTAGATTGTTGATTTAAAAATAAAGGTTAATTTGATTTAAGGAATTAAATCAACATTTAAAATTTAACTCGAATTTATAAAATCCGAGAAGGTTTAAAGTTGAGATTTAAATTGAATTAGTTCAAATTGAATTTGATTCGAATTCATTAGAAATTTTATTGAAGATGGATAAGTTTAAAACTCAAATGGAAAATTTGAATAGGATTAATTTGAAATGAAATTGAAGTTGAATGAGTTCAAATTCAAGTGGAATTTGATTTAAATTTGGAAAAATCGAGGATAATTCAACTTGAATTGGGATTGAATAAATTCAATGGGATGGAAAGTGTTTGGAAATGGAGATGGGAATTGAGATTAATTCAAACTAGAATTGTAATGAGATGAAACTGGTTCAATTTGAAATTTATTTGAATCAATTGAGATTGAAATCGAAATTGAATAAAGTCTAAATTTGGAATAGAAATTGAAGTTATTTAAATTGAATTGTTTGGGATGATCATTGGGTAGTTAAACAGTTTGGCTCTGGACTATTTTCAAATAAATTATTTTAATATAAACTGTTTAAAATCTATTTACTATATACAACCTTTATATTTATTGTACAATTATTTTTGGAACTATTTAACTATTTTACAACTGTTTTATAAACAAATTACTATTTTTTAACTACTTTATAACTAATTACTATTTTAAACCTATTTTGCAGTTATCTAACTATTTTATAACCATTTGACTATTTTATAACTACTTAACTATTTTACAGCTATTTTAGAAACTAATAATTATTTTTCAACTACTTATCTATTTTAAACTTTTCATGCTATTTTCTAAATTTAAGCTGGAAAAGTTCGAACTGTTTATGATTTAATATCCATTTGAGATAAGAATTGAGGTGATAATCCAAATGGGGAATGAGGGAATTGTTAATAAATGAATAAAGATCTATGAGAATATGAATAGAAAGGAGAAATTGATTTAGCTAATAATAAATGAAGATAAGTACGTAGGATGTACGTATATTATTCTATTCGCATAACGATTTGATCCAGATTCAAGCACAGAATTTTGAGATAATATATCGATCCGAGTTGGGATTTTTCACTCGATTTTCAATGGTGAACCTGGATATGGACTTTTGATTGGTTTTGGAAACTCTCTATCATAGTTATGACTATGTAAGGAGAATGACGGTTTCTGATCAAGAAACAAGATCTAAGTCCGCAGTAGGAAGTCCGATGGACGATACTAGATCGGAATTAAAATTATGTGATCATGTGAGCTATCAGATTGATATAGCGTACGGATGATATGTGTACATCGTGCAGGTTTGAATGAAATTGATATTAAAAATTGGTGGATAAGAAATGCAAAAAGATTTTTGGAATGGAAAGTATATTTTGTGAGATATGTGATGAAATAAAGTGGAAATTCGATATTTCTATGGTAGAAATTTACTTTATAGAAGTAAGTAATATGGTAAGTTATTTTATAGAGTAATCAATCTTGAATATTGTTTTGGCATAAACAAAGTTATGTATATATAATTGATAAACTCCCCATTTTGAATCTACATCCAGAATAAAAAGGGTTTTTGAAAATATTTGAAGTATAAAAAGGGAATTTATACAAGTATGAAGTGATCCAAAGATTTTCAAAGTTATATATATATATATATATATATATATACATACACACACACACACATATATATATATATATATATATGAAGGATCTTATGAGAATGATTTTGAGAAAAGGTTTTGGAACCTATGGATTTTGGAAAGGCTTTTGATTTTTGGGTAAAATCAATATTGGAATTTGGAATGCCTAGTTTGGGAATTATCAATTTTGGAATAATCGATTTTGAGAAAAGAAGATTTATATGGGATTCATACTAGGTGTATGATTTGGAAGATATTATATGTGTATAGTATAAAGTGTTTTGAAAATGGCTTTGGGGAAAAGGCGCTCCCTTGAAACGAACTTCTCATTAGTACCATAGGTTGGTACTGCTTTGAGCCATAAAAAGGAGAGAGGCTCTAAAGTGGATCCTGTGAGGAAGCTCGGACAAACTGAAGTCCCTGAAGATTATTGGGTAGCGAAAGTCGAGGGCGTTGATGCCTACAGAGGCATTTGGGTTATGCTGTGACGATAGTGTAACTCGATGTCTCTACGATCTACTATGGACCATAGCGGAAATTGTGTGGAGGTGAGTGTCAACGGTCTACGCTTGATTTTGCCGGGAAGGCAACGTAACATCGGTAGACTGCGATCTATGGTCGAGTGGAGTGGAGAAGTTTCATTTTTTTCCAGCGAAGTTCGAGGGCGCTGATGCCTACAGTTATATGGGTTTTTACTGTGATAGCAACGTAGCCCAGATGTAGCTGGGATCTGTAGTGGGTTCCATGGCGTAATCAATGGGCGCGGAGTGCCTACAGTTATCTATGGATTTTGCCGGGATGGCAACGCAACCATCTGGTTAACTACGACCATGGATGGGGGTGATGATTTCCAGAGCATTCTCACTAAACATGTTCCTTCTATTTTCAAAAATATTTTCTATATTTTCAATAAATTATTTTCCAAGTATTTTCACCGGGTGTTGAAAATGGGTTTGCCAAGTACTTCTAGATTTTCAATCTGACGCCTGATCAACATATGATCGAATTTCTATGAGAACGAGGAAAAACTTGTTGAAACATCGAGTTATAAAAAGTATTTTTATAAAACTATTTTAGCAATATTATATAGATTTTAAAGTGTTTTAAAAATGATTAAAGAGTAATTTATCTGATTTTAAGTATAGAATACATACTGGCTTCCTTCCCTTTTGAGGACGAAAAGATTCTAAGGAGGGAGGAATGTGATATCCTGGAATTTAAGCAATTTAAAATGTAATAATCTCCTTTATAAATTATTTAAAATTGGTAAAAAAAATTATTTTCAAACAGTAATAATAATAATAATAAGTGTTGTTTTAAATAAATAGATTTTAAGTAGAATTATTATTTACAAATTGAATTTGTGTTTGTTTAAATTAATATATATATTTATTTAAGTTGATATTAAATTGGATTTTTTTAGATTCGAACTTTAATTTAGATTTAAATTTAAAATTTAAAGGATGTATATTTTAAAAATATTTTGGATTTAAAAATATATGAATAAGTATCTATTAGAATGAGATTTGTTTTATAATATTTTCTTTAAAAGAAATTTATTTATATAAATTTAAATAAATACAAAAGTTTTATGTTAACATTTAAATATGAATTAAATATCTTATGTTTGTGTCAAAATTGGGCACAACACTCTTCGGGAGTCGTTGAAGAGATAATAGTCAAGAATGCAAGTTCAAAACAGATATTATCTAACAAAAACTCCAATCAACAGTAAAGTAAATGCGTAGACAAGCGATTTATAGTGGTTCGGCGTGTTGCCTACGTCCACTGTGAAGTTTTTGATGTTTTATTGATTCTCTTTCAATGATTACAAGTTGTTACAGCGATCAACAGCAAGTTACAACTGGGAATTCGAAATCAACAATCAAGTTATGATATAGGATGATGGAGATCTTGATCCGGTAGAGTCTCGGCGTCTCAGAGTCAGAAGATCCCTTTTCTGTTGGCCCTGGGGCTCTATTTATAGGCGTAGGCTGCTGATATTTCGCTGAAAACTCGGGAGACCACGTCTGGCACGTGAGGGGTCCCACACGCACGGTCTCGGGAAGCTTGGGCCCACTTTGGCATCGGTTCGAACTCCATTCGAACCGATCAAGAATTCGTCCAATCAAGGTGAAATTTGGCGTGGACATTCTTCAACATGTACACAAGCTTTAGTGAAAATTTCACGGCATTTGGATCAATAGGTTAGGAGATATCTTGAATTCGAAATTGGGTCTTGGGCATAGCTGCCTGGTTCGAACCCATGTATTCGAAACGATGGTTTCGAATCCATCATGGCACGCGGCTTCGTGGTGACGTGGAGCGCAAACTTCGAATCGATCCGGACTTCACACCGTGTTGACCGCTTCGACTCCATGTATCTCGGCGCATTCGAACCGATGGAAGACACGTCATCGTGGCTGGTTGACCCAGTGGGTTCGAACGAAGTTACTCAGGATGGGTTCGAAGATGGTATCACAGATGGGTTCGAAGAAGGCCTCTGTGATGGGTTCGAAGCATGGCTTCGGGAGGATGGATTCGAAGGTAGGAATGCTGGGTTCGAACATTGGTTGATTCGAAGCACTTTCTCTTGATGGGTACGAAGGAAGACCATGGGATGGTTTCGAACTAGATGGAGTCGAAACTGATGGGTTCGAAGGTGGCGTGACTGTGCTATGGGTTCGAACACGGTGCCTGCTCGGATGGATTCGAAGCATGGCTAAGCCTCTTGGGTTCGAACTAGGGAAGGTTCCGGATGGATTCGAGGTGATGGATTCGAACTGAGCAAGGTTCATTTCTCTCAACTTGAATCCATCATAACTTGAGCATACGACCTCGGATTGACTTGAAATTTGAAATGCTGACTCCTGTGGTCTTTCTTGCCGTGTCCTATCAATTGTAGCTCAATCTGGACTCGGATAAAATTCAGTGATATCCATGGCGAAAGGAAATACGATCAACCTCTAAGGCGAACTGTCCTTCGCTTTCGATCAATCTTTTGGTATCGCGGCTTTGCCAAAAAGCGGGATAACATTTTACCCCCCAAAGTATGTCTTGTGGGAACATGACGTGCTTTGAATTGCTGCAATCTCTCTCTGAACAATCATTGCTCTCTTTTTTGTCGTAACTCGTATGTTGTACTGCTGTAACCTTGCGTTGATATGATTGATTGCTGTATAATAGTGCTTAGCTGTTGGCTGTCGCATTTGTAACAGGATGGGTGTTTAATCCCTGTGAATATTCAAAATCGAACGTTAGTCCAACATGTATGTGCATGTGTTAATTTGACCCTTGTTAACGTCGTGCGTCCACGAGTTGTTGTCAGTTTGGTTTGCTATAGAATTTCGTATTGATTCTCTCCTGAACCAACTTTGAAATTTGAATTGAGACAACGCTTGGTGGTTGTTTTGAAGGGCTCCTTCGTATCGATACTCTCCTGAACCGATGTAGAAGGTTAAAGGAATCGAATTTGTATTGCGCGAGCGCGACGTTTCGAACCGATGCATTCGAGCATTGATGGGTTCGAAACCCACGTTTGTATGGACGCGGTACGCTCGCTGCTATGATGGATTCGAAATTGACATTCGAATCGATCTGAAAGGGTGGAGTACACTTGTGTAATGATGGTTTCGAAATTGACATTCGAGCCGATGTGAGGGGATGGAGTACACTTGTGTAGTGATGGGTTCGAAATTGACGTTCGAACCGATGTGAAGGGATGGTTTCGAGACTTTTGTTCGTGGTAGTGGTCCGTGTGCTTCACACGATGGAGCCTCAAGCGTATGGGTTCGAAAATGGATTTCGAAACGATTCTGCATTCTGACCTGTTGTAATCGGTCAAGTCCACCGGCACGCGAATCGATTCAGTCATCTCTAACCCCCCATATAAATAGTAAGGACCTCGGCACTTTCTCACTTTTTACTTTTACTGTTGCCTGCTTGTTACTGTGCTCTTCATCGTCTCAGAGCTCCAGAAGAGAAAACACAGCGTCACTCTTTCGAACCATTCAAGATCTGAATCTTCAATTCCTTGAATTCATCATCCAAACTAGGTAATTAGCCTTGGATTCGAACGGCGAAGTTACTTCGAACCTGTTTCTTTTTATCGATTGCGTAGCTTCGAGATTGGCAAAACCAGATCTGGTTTGGGAGGGATTCGAACCGATACGTAGGCTCGAGTTCGAATCGATGACGGTGGCGTCTTCTTACTGGATTTCGAATCGATCCTTGGAATGTCCTTGCTGGGATGTGTAGTTCGCATCGATCAAGGGATTCGAGGGGTCCATTCGAACCGATGGGTTCGAACCCATAGGCTATCGTTTCGAAGTCCACAGCTTCGTATCGATACGAAGTGGGTCGGTTCGAATGTGAGTGATGCGGAGTTGAGGTTTTCCCATCGGTTCGAACTAGTCATCTGTCTATCGGTTCGAAGCACGCCAGGATGGGTTCGAACGCATGGGTTCGAAGCGACGTCAGGATGGTTTCGAACGCATGGGTTCGAAGCGAAGTCAGGATGGTTTCGAACGCATGGTTTCGAAGCGACGTCAGGATGGGTTCGAAAGACGTCCTGGTGATGGATTCAAACCCTACATGATGGATACCAAAATTTGAAATTCTTCAAGCATAACTCCGACGAGCTTCATTCCTGCATATTTGGACTTGAATATTAAACTGCATACATGACTGTCTTTTGAAGCTCGTCGATGGAACTATAACAACTTCTACACGAACCAACTTCCATCATGGCAACGGATCGGTGATGACGGTCAGCGATGACGGTCATCATAGCTGGACTTCGTAGCCTTGTCGTTTGCATATTTCTTTAACTCTGCAACAATTATTCAAGTAATGCACGTCACTGCACAACACACACTCATACACGTTACACTGGGGAACGCACGGGTTTTTGGCGTCTAACGATGGTTTCTCGTGAGTTAGCTAGTTATGGAACCGTCAAGTTCACAGCAGTAGGAAACTCAAGTTACCGTCTCTCCGAGGCTAGAGATTCCGGATATTGATCCTGAGATTATTGGTCCAGCTCCGGATGAACTTCCCGATGCGTCGTTCATTGCCAATCCATCAGATTCCGTTCCGTCCAATATCTCTGAAGACATGTTGGGGAGAATATGTTTGAGACACGGCCTGTCGCTGGATGATGTGCTACTGCCGGGGCCGAATGATAGACCGCATAATCCACCGGAGGGATATACGGCATTTAACCGCCACGCGTGTGCGGCCGGGACACTCCCTCCATTCAACGAGTACATAAGGGAAGTATTGTCGTTCTTGAGGATCGCCCCATCTCAGCTGCACCCGAACGGATATGCGTCGATCAATAGCGTGTTCATCGCATTTATGGAATATCTCCATCGACCACCGCTCCCAATTGAGATCAGATACTTGTTCAATTTCAAAACTCGGGGTGATTATCCCTCCTTTACATTCCTGGAAGCGGTGAGAAACTGCCAAGTGGTTACCAGGTCTTGGACCAGGTTGAGCTATTATAGGACAGAATGGTTTTATGTCAGATGTCCTCCTGGATTCGCCCGACGATGGCTATTCAGATGTGAGTATAGTTGAGTTTGTAAATAATTACTATGGCAATTGCAGCCGAAGTGGAACTTATGTTTTATCCTTTTTTGCAGCGGTGATTCAGCGACCTGAAGGCGATCACTTTAGAGAGATGGTGCGAGTGCTTCGAGAAGTCCCGGATGGAGATAGGGATATCGACGTGTTATTGACTGATAGGAATCTCCGGGCCTGCGGTTTGATCGAGCAAGGGCAGAGCATAAGTTTTGAAGTGGCACTAAGGGTCGTCTCGAAGAAACGAGTCAAGCACAAGAAACCCAAAGTTACCACAGCTGAGGAAGCGGACTCTGAAAGAACCCACACCGATGATGAGCCGCTGATCGGGCCTACTGACGCAGCTCCGGACGTCGCGGAGCAGAGAAAAGGCAAGGCTGCCATGGTTAAGTCAAGAAGAAGGGGAGATGGAAATCGGTCGTCACGGCCCGTTCTGCTCCCGGAGTTAGAATCTCGGAGACGTCTCCTCCGAGAACTGAAAATCTTTTTGAGGGGCTTGCCGATCTTCCAATCCCGGACGATGTGTCTTTTCAACATGATGCCGGGTTGGAGGAATTCGATCGCACCTTAGAATTGAACGAGCCTCTTATTACTAGCGAGGTCGACACTTCCGGTTGGTCGGGGGGAATGCATATTCATACACATTTCACGACACTGCATAACCTTTGACTGAAAACTATCTGTTTTGAAAGGTGATTAATTCTATTTTATTTTGCTTCGCAGATATCATGTCTAAGCGAGGTTCAATGCTTGGGAGTCTTCGACATGCCCGCAAGCCTTCATATTACGATTCGCGCAGACGTGAAGGGGATAGAGGTTATGATCAGGGGCGTCCTGGGTATTATGACCAGGGACGCTCCGGGTATTCTAGTCACGAGAGATACGACACGGACAGGGGCTATAAGCGTCGATCGCGGTCGCGTACTCCTCCTCCTTCCAGAGATCCCGTACAACCTCCTGCTCATGTCCCTCATCCTTCCGAGTCTTCTCGATATACGTTGGTTTCTCAAGCTTCAAGATCCAAGGCGATGACCCCGATAGTCACAAAGCAGCCTCCTACAGAGATCTCGGGAGAAGGGGCAATTAGACTTGCGCAACTAAAGAGGGAGTTCCCGAATATCTGCTTCGACAACTACGTCTTTCCCCCGAACCTGAAAAGGGTCCCGTCGGAGGCTGAGCGGTTAGCGCTCGACTATGTGCATGACTTCTACTCCCAATACAAGGCGTGGTATAGGGCGGCCGATAAGGCATCGGCGTTGGCCTTCGAACGAGCCGCTACCATTGAAAAGCTTCAAACCGAGTTGGCTCAAAGAGACCGTATCATACAAGTGTTGAATACCGAGGCTGAATCGTCTCGAAAGTCGGAGATGGAGGCTCTTACAAAGGTCGACGAAGCTCAAGCAGCCATGGATAGAATGAAAAAGGAGCACTACGTTACGGTGGAAGACATGGGCCACCGGAACACTGTCGTCACTGCTGAGCGGGATGCGGCGTTAAAAGAACTTAACGAGCTCAAGGCTAAATTTGCTGAGATTATTAAAGATAGAGATGACGCGCATAATACGGCGCAAGAGGCCTGCGATCAAGCCGTAGTGCTTCGCATTGAAAGAGATGTGGCCGTGGCCAAAGTTCAGGTGGTCGAAGCAGAGGTGGAGGAGAAGGTTCAACAGGCAGAGGCCAGGCTAGAGGCTGATATTGAAGATTTGCTCATAACTTACAACGCCAATGTGTTGAAGCACCGAAACTTGGCCTGGCTTCAAGATTATCCAGTTCACCTTCGTAGCGCTTGGGACCGATTGGTTGGGGAGGAAGAGGAAGCGCAACCAGGTGAAGTGGTCGATCGATTTGAACTGGAGAATCGGCTGCTCACAGACGATGAGAAGAAGGTTCTTCATGACGCTATCATTGCTCATGAGAAGGAAATGATCGGTGGTCGTTCCCTGGAAGTCGGAGAGGGGTCAGGCGTTGAGCACCATTCTGCTGTCACTGAAGTTAGCACATCATCTTCGTCGGTGCCTGTATCTGTGGTCGGTTTGCAACCTGTTCCTGCTTACGACCCGGAACAACCACGCTTATCTCCTATTCATGAGTGTACTTCCGAGGCCGTTCAGCCGTCTACGAGCCAAACTGGGGAAGGTATTCTGAAGTTATCTCAAGCGTTCTCTGAATAGAGTGTTTGTTTTATAGCAGTTTTTTAATAACTTCTTATCTTTTGCCTAGTGACTGGAGTTGCGCCGACTGTTGTGGCTGAAGAATCAAGCAGAGGAGATAAGGCCATCGCTACCGAGACTACTGTTGTAACTGCGGTATCTGCTGAGGCGACGCAGGGGGGATCCCTGTCTGCTGACGAACAAATGGTGAGCGAACTGCTCGGTGAGCAGGGTGGTTCTTTCTCTGACTTGCCATTTATCATCGTTAGTAGCCTCCCGCCGTCTTCAAGTTCTTCGATGCAGGCCGAAGATGCCCCCAGCCAAGCCCATGCGACTCGTGATGAAGAAATTTTGGCTGAGATTAACGCCGAAATAGAAGCTGCGGGGCATAGCGGTATCGTTGGCGGCAGCACGGCGGCGCAGAGTCCAGCACCTGCTACGGTAGCGCCATCGGGTGGCACGGTCTCAACTTCCGTTACGGATCCATTTCCCCCTACTCCTCCGGCAGGTAGCCTCCATGTAGACTCAAGCTCCGAGGAGGATATTGACATCATGCCTCCTGCCGAAGAGCCACCGCCGGAGAGGAGACATTCAAAACGAAGGATTTCTATCCCTAGTGACACTGATGATGTACCACTAGTTAGAAGGAAAAAGAAGAAATAAATCAGCTTCTCAAGTAGATGTTTTGGTAGATAGGTACTTGTCTTCGTTTTTTGTTAGTAGGTCGTGTATAGATGCAGGTTCGGCCCCTGCTAGTAGGCATTCTTTTTTGGAAGAACTTATCTGCGTGTAAGTCCTTGTTTTAAGTTAGTTGAAATAAAATTTTATTTCTTTGTTTCAACTCTTGTTTTTATTTGTGCTTAAGTACTTGCAATGCCTTGTTTTCGGTCCGGTGTACTTGTGGTGTTTTTACCGTTTAAGTAGAGTTCGTCTCATTTTCCAAGTCTGAAGATCTTGGTCACACGTTGTGATTGATGACTGAGTTGAACTTCGGACGTTGTATCACTTCGGTTAGCAAGTAATATTTAGCTTTCGTGCCCCCCAGTTTTGGGGAACAACACTTGTATTTATGATGGTTGATCGCACTTGTTGCAAGTCTTGAGCACACGTCCGCCTTCCGGGGACTTAGAACAATTTGAGATCGATAACCTGGTTTGCATTCCAGGAGTTCGAGTGTTATTGATGCTTGTAACGTGGTTCGCGCTCCGGGAACTCGGGAATGATGTTCACATTCCAACTTGCATTCTACTAACTCGGGGTTAGTATTAACACTTTAGTTCGCACTACGGGAACTTTGACTTGGCGTTTGTGCTCCAATTCACACGCCGGGAACTTGGATAAAACATGTGTGTTTGGGTTCGTACTTCAGGAACCCGGAATTGACGTTTATACTCCAACTTGCACTTCGGGAATCTGGAGTTTGCACGGATGCTTCGGTTCGCGCTCCGGGAACCCGTAACTTATGTTCATACCCCAATTCATGTTTTGGGGATCATGGAGTTGGTGTTGATACTACGGTTCGCGCTCCGGGAACTTTGAATTGATGTTTATACTCCAATTCACACTCTGGGAATTTGGAGTCCGCATTGATGGGTTGGTTCGCGCAGTGGGAACGAATTATTAAATGTTTATACTCTGATTCGCGCTGTGGGAATTTAGAGCCCGTTCGCGCTCTGGGAACGAATTGTTAAGTGTTCATACTCCAATTCGCGCTCTGGGAATTTGGAGTCCGTTCGCACTCCGGGAACGAATTGTTAAGTGTTTATACTCCAATTCGCGCTGTGGGAATTTGGAGTCCGTTCGCACTCCGGGAACGAATTGTTAAGTGTTTATACTCCAATTCGCGCTGTGGGAAGTTGGAGTCCGTTCGCGCTCTGGGAACGAATTGTTAAGTGTTTATACTCCAATTCGCGCTCCGGGAATTTGGAGTCCGTTCGTACTCTGCGAACGAATTATTAAGTGTTTATACTCCAATTCGCGCTGTGGGAAGTTGGATTCCGTTCGCACTCCGGGAACGAATTGTTAAATGTTTATACTCCAATTCACGCTGTGGGAAGTTGGAGTCCGTTCGCGCTCCGGGAACGAATTATTGAATGTTTATACTCCAATTCACGCTGTGGGAAGTTGGAGTCCGTTCGCACTCTGGGAACGAATTATTGAGTGGACTGTCGTGTGTTGGTCCAGTTCAGCCTTCGATGTGTTGGCTTGCCCCCGAGCTGGGGTTTCACTTAGTGAGTGGCCGGTTGTAACGCAGTCACTCGCTATTTGAATAAATTCCATTGTTCGATGGAACTTAGCTCTTCGTGTGTCGTGATTGTTGAATGTTGTATTCGGTGAATCACAGCTTTAGCTTGAAGAGATAGCATTTTATTTGCTGAAATGAGAAAATGTGGCAAAGTCAGTGCCTTATTAAAAATTTAAAATTCAGAACATAAAAGAAATTGTAAAGTATTCATGGATTGAAGGAGCCTGTCATGTGTGACAGTGACGAGGTTCTTCGTCGTTCCAGGCTTCTAAATGAGTAGGCCCGCCACTGATGGCGTTTATCACCAATCTCCCACGGGGACAAGTCGAGTCCTCCTGCCTCGGTCGATTGGGGTCATAGATTGGATTGGATGGGCCCGCATCTCTGGGCTGCGGTGTCCGCACAAACTGTTCCAGTTTCCCTTCCCTGACCAGTTTTTCAACAAGATCCTGTAAGTGACGACACTCGTTCGTATCGTGCCCGTAGCCTTCATGGAACCTGCAAAATTTTCCCGTCTGGATTTGTCTCTCCGACGACGGTCTTGGAGCAGGTTTTTCATATTGAACCGCATTACGGGTCCGCAAATACAAGTCCTCCAATGAAATATTCAAAGGAGTATAACTGTCGAACTTCGGATTTTTGCGTTGCGGACCGCGATTTTGATCTTGTTTTTTAAGTAGATTCACGCTCTCTCTTCGCCGAGCTTGCTTATTTTTAATGTTCAATTGAACTTTTCCGGAGCTCTCACCGGATTGTTTTATTGCAACATTGCTTTGGGTTCCTCCCGCATTTGGTCCCGCGTCAGTTTGCTTCCTAGACTGTTTCGCGTCTTCCCGTCTCAGGAATTGAGCTGCTTTGGCATGGAAACGGTCCAATGACGCAGGTGGTTTCCCGGCTAGCCAATTGCCAAATTCAGAATCGGGGTCGATCCCCTTAGTTAACGCCATAAGGATGGAGTTATCGTTTGGATTACTAAGCTCCGCACATGCAGTGTGGAATCTTTCTAAGTAGTGTCTGAGCGTCTCTCCGGGAGCTTGCGTGACACTGGATAGAGTGTTGACATCTTTCGGCCTTGCGACGTGCATGCGAAATTGCTCAACGAATTTTGTGGCCAGCTGGTCGAATGAGGAGATGGATCGAGGAGGCAATCGGGTGAACCACATGGTGGCGATGCCCCCCAAGGATATGGGGAAACTATGACATTTCACAACGTCGTCGGCTCTGGCAGCAGTCATCGACCATTTATATTTTAGAATATGTTGATTGGGATCGGAGTTTCCCTCATCCATGGGCAGAGTTGGCATTCGGAATCGCCGTGGGGGTTCAGCATTAAGAATGTCGTCCGTAAAGGGAGTGTGGCTTCGGGAAACTCCCCAATCGTCGTTTGTGAATCCCTGACTCTCACGGATCATCTGACGTATCATAGTTGAAAGATCCGGCATTTGCACCGGAGTATGGTCACATTCCATACTTCGGGTTTGAACCAGATATCGTTGACGGTTCACATCTTGCCTTCTCGGATCATAGTCCTCTGGGACGTACAGTTCAGGAGTATGACCGCTTTGACGACGGTCCGGGTCCGACTGATCTCGAGCGTCGACCCCTGGTTCAGCCGCAACGCTAACGGTGCGGTATTCAGCGGCGTGGTGAGGAATGGCACCCCCTCGGGAGGAGGGTCCGGTTTGGAAGCTGGTCGACGGACCAACTCGTATTTGTCCAACGGTCAATGTCGGTTGGTTTCCAGTGGGTGGCATACGACCCTCATCTAACCGGGGTCGTGGAGGTCGGTTATGATAATCAGAAGATGAAGAACTTTCGCTGGAAGAGCGAGAAGCACGATCTCTCATGGATCTTTTTCGTTTTTGGCGATCCAGCTTGTTGATTAGCTCAGCGTTAGTGCGTAGCTGTTCTTCTAGTTGTCGCCGACTCTGGGTCAGCTCTTGAAGTAACAACTGCAATTCTTGTTGGGTAACCGGACCCGACGGTTCTGAGTGCCCAGCGGCATCTTGATTAGGTGGAGGTACAGGGGCAGGATTCTGTCTATCCTGTTCTTCTTGATTGACGGCGTTTGAGGTGGTTCTTGTGCTAACCATCTTTAGAGTTGACTTCCTTTCCTAGACTTTATGCAAATCTGAATAGAAGGGAAAGAAGTTGGATTTAACGATCTGGATCTCTCTCTTAGATTTATTCAATCCGGTATCGATGACAGATCCAATGAGCAGGAGAAAATCTGGGTTTTCTCAGTGAAAGCACCAAAGTGTTTGTGTCAAAATTGGGCACAACACTCTTCGGGAGTCGTTGAAGAGATAATAGTCAAGAATGCAAGTTCAAAACAGATATTATCTAACAAAAACTCCAATCAACAGTAAAGTAAATGCGTAGACAAGCGATTTATAGTGGTTCGGCGTGTTGCCTACGTCCACTGTGAAGTTTTTGATGTTTTATTGATTCTCTTTCAATGATTACAAGTTGTTACAGCGGTCAACAGCAAGTTACAACTGGGAATTCGAAATCAAAAATCAAGTTATGATATAGGATGATGGAGATCTTGATCCGACAGAGTCTCGGCGTCTCAGAGTCAGAAGATCCCTTTTCTGTTGGCCCTGGGGCTCTATTTATAGGCGTAGGCTGCTGATATTTCGCTGAAAACTCGAGAGACCACGTCTGGCACGTGAGGGGGCCCACACGCACCGTCTCGGGAAGCTTGGGCCCACTTTGGCATCGGTTCGAACTCCATTCGAACCGATCAAGAATTCGTCCAATCAAGGTGAAATTTGGCGTGGACATTCTTCAACATGTACACAAGCTTCAGTGAAAATTTCGCGGCATTTGGATCAATAGGTTAGGAGATATCTTGAATTCAAAATTGGGTCTTGGGCATAGCTGCCTGGTTCGAACCCATGTATTCGAAACGATGGTTTCGAATCCATCATGGCACGCGGCTTCGTGGTGACGTGGAGCGCAAACTTCGAATCGATCCGGACTTCACTCTGTGTTGACCGCTTCGACTCCATGTATCTCGGCGCATTCGAACCGATGGAAGACACGTCATCGTGGCTGGTTGACCCAGTGGGTTCGAACGAAGTTACTCAGGATGGGTTCGAAGATGGTATCACAGATGGGTTCGAAGAAGGCCTCTGTGATGGGTTCGAAGCATGGCTTCGGGAGGATGGATTCGAAGGTAGGAATGCTGGGTTCGAACATTGGTTGATTCGAAGCACTTTCTCTTGATGGGTACGAAGGAAGACCATGGGATGGTTTCGAACTAGATGGAGTCGAAACTGATGGGTTCGAAGGTGGCGTGACTGTGCTATGGGTTCGAACACGGTGCCTGCTCGGATGGATTTGAAGCATGGCTAAGCCTCTTGGGTTCGAACTAGGGAAGGTTCCGGATGGATTCGAGGTGATGGATTCGAACTGAGCAAGGTTCATTTCTCTCAACTTGAATCCATCATAACTTGAGCATACGACCTCAGATTGACTTGAGATTTGAAATGCTGACTCCTGTGGTCTTTCTTGCCGTGTCCTATCAATTGTAGCTCAATCTGGACTCGGATAAAATTCAGTGATATCCATGGCGAAAGGAAGTACGATCAACCTCTGAGGCGAACTGTCCTTCGCTTTCGATCAATCTTTTGGTATCGCGGCTTTGCCAAAAAGCGGGATAACATCTTATATATGATTTTATTTAGAATAAAATTGGCTTTTATTCTATTTTCTTTAAAGGATTTTATTTATTTAAAATTAAGAAAAGCATTTATTAATTTAGAAATATACTTATTAATTAGGAAAATTAAATACAAAAGCATTTAAATCATATTAAAATAATATAAAAATGAATAATGACAAGTGTTAGCTCTTAAATCATGTAAAGTACAGGTGTAATTTGATTAATAAAGTTAATGACAAATGTTAACAAATTTGGCAAGTGTCATCTTTGTGTTTTTTTTAGATCACAATTAAGCTTACATAAACACATATCTACTTTCTTCATTTCTTTTTCCCATCTTCTCTTTTCAAAAGCAAGAAAATAACCTATTAAACAAAACCAATAAAGAACATCAAAAAGAAAAATCATGGCAAAGATATGTTTTTCAAAACTGGAATCAAGCAAGATTAGAAGCTACAGCTTCAACCTGAAGCAAAAGTTCACATCAATTTTTCAATATCTAAAGCAAATCAAGTTAAATTCAAGAGCAAGTTCCAATCAATAGTCAGGTTCCACAATAAGGTCCTCTGTTCAATAGTGAAGGTGAGTAAACCTATTCTTTTTATTTACCAATGTATGTGAAATTTAGATAAGCACTTGATCATAAATCGCAGAATTCAAAGCTTATGGGAAGAGTAAACACGGTTTAACTTCTGTAACTTAAAAAAAGAAATCACTGAGCTCTCCTGTTTCATGTTTTATTTAAAAACCGTTAAACATCCATCTTTTAAAAATTAATATCTCTTCAAGTGTTTTGTTTTAAGCCACGATTTCAAAAAGAAAATTGTTTATTTCGAGATGAAGTTTAATCTAAAATTCGTTTTGAGGTCTAATATGCAGTATTTGGAGAGAGAGCTTCGTTTTACAGTAGAAGATTTTAATTTTGTCAAAACTCGAACATGGTAATTTTGATTTTTAATTATATGATCGGATTTGCCAATGAAAATAACAATTTTTAAATGTAAATTTGAAATGTTTGGTAAAGTATCGAGTGAGAAATTGTTAGTTGAACGAAATTTCGTCTAAGGTCAAATTTCAGCGATAGGTTGGGTTTGGGTTGGGTCGATTGGCCGTGGTGGGGGCATTAGGTTTCGGCGAAGCTAGGAAAAATGGTGTTGATTATTTTTGGATAGGGTGGTGGTGTGTCGGGGTCAATCTAGGGTTTAAGGGTTGAATGGGTGGAGTTCGATTTCTGGGCAACTGCGAAGTGGAGGGGGAAAGGAAGGAGTGCGGTCCTGGGTAAGGAGGAGGAGTGGAGGATGGTGAGTGGATCGGTGAGGTTTGGTGGGAGATGGACCACGGTGATGGTTCGCCGAAGAGGTTGAACTTCACTATCTTCGTTCGATTGGGGTGTAAGTGTTAAATTATCGAACTCGGCCTGTGTTTCGAGTTTCCTTTGGGGGAGAGCGTATGAGGGGTCGTGTGCGATTAAGGACGATGATCGTCGACGAATTTCGGTGGTCGGGGCTTAGATTCAGGTGCACGCTTTCGTGCACACTCGTGCATAGGCAGGTGGAAGAGAACTGGAAGTAGTGGGCCGAAGTATTTTTGTGGGTCATGTATTAACTTGTATAAGGAAATAAGGAAAGGTGGAGGAAGAAGGTTTTCTTGGGAGAAGTTGGGAGTGCACTAGGTTTTTAGTTGGGAAATGTTGTCTTGAGTCGGGTTTTTTAGGAAGGTAGAATTTATTTTTCAACGTTAAAGCTTAAAAACAAAACAGGTTTCTTTGGAAATAATCTCTCAACTAAATTCTTCTATATAATAAATGCTTTTAAATATTGGTTTAAAATGATGCTGGGTATATTTTACTTAAATTAATTAAGTAAATTCTTAAGTTTATTTTTAAACTTAATTTAAATATGTGATTAAGAGAATTAATTAAAGGATAAAATGTTGTGAATTTATATATTAATGATAATTAATTAATTAATAAAGATAATGGTTTATCATAGAGGTTAATTAGGGTTTTTGGTGATTAAAGATTAATTAAATTAAAGGGAAATTTAATTAATTAATAATTAAGTTTTAATTAATCAAAATTAAGGATTATAAATTAATTAATTAGAGATTAATTAATTAAAAATTAAGGATTAATTGATTGGTAATTAGAGGTTAATTACTTAAATGATAATTACTTAATGGAAGTAATTGAGGATTAATTACTTAGTATAATTGATTAAAGTATGGATTAATTAAGGAAATTAAATTAAGGGTTAGTAAATCAATATGATTAATTAAAGGATAATTAATCAATATAAGTGATTATTGAATAATTAATTAGAATAAGTAATTAAGGATCAATGTAATAAATTATTGTTAATTACTATGTGAGAGTAATTAAAGGATTATTCAATGTGGCCTTGCCAAAAAAAAAGGATTATTCAATGTGAATGGTTGAAGGTTAATTAATTTGTATAATTAATTGAAGGCTAATTACTTAATGTAATTAAAGATGATAAGTGAAGGTAAATAAGCAGGATTTAAAGGTGATTGAAGTAATTAATTTGAATTTTATTTAAATTAATTAGAAATTGTGTGACTAATTAATGTTGGTTATGAATGACTAAATGATATTGTGTGCCTTAGTTATTGATATCTTTGATATGTGATTTGTGATGCTTTTGAGGAATGAGACACTTGAACTATGATAATATGAGTTATTTATCTGAGATGAACTATTGTGTGGAGATGATATCCTGAATATAAATTGTATTGTTTAACTTAAATAATTTGACTTGAAGAATGATATTGGACTCGAAGAGACCGGGGTCGGATACCAGTAAATACCCGAACCCACTTCGATTTGTAACCTACAATGATTCTTTAAAGTTTTGATATGTGGAATCAATAGGCTGGAATTGGATAAATTTAAATGACTGGACCATTTAAAATAAGTAAGGGTACTTAAGGATTGATGTGTGATGCAAGTGATGACTATAACAAGTTAAGAACTCGTAATGAAGTACGAGTTACTCCGAGTTTTAAATAAGTTTTAGGCTTTAGTATTTCTTATTAGATGGGTTCACTCACGCTGGTTTCCAGCCTGATCCGGGTGTTACTTTGATGTAATGCTTGGGTCAGGCCGAGTATTAGAAATTTTCAAGTGAGGACGTTTTGGAGCCAAGGTGGCGAGCTGGATGGCAGGAACGTATGGAGTGTATTCATCTGTGTATATTGTTGATGTTTATCTGGGACAAGTTAATTTTAACTGTCCGATGTTTGATTCAATGTTGTAACTCTGATGTACTAGTGTAAATTAGCCGATACAATTTTTCCTCTTATAACTATTATTTTATTCGATATTATATTTTAATCTGCTGCGAATGTGAGATTCTGTGTTTCATTTCTCTTTCTTCTTCTATCTCTTTTCATCTTTTCCTAACTATCTGGAATTTTCAGGATCGAAAATTCCGGGTCGTTACATTTGTACAGTCCCGAGTCTATTCTCTCCCTTCCTTTCCTTTATACATAAACAAGGACCCGTTCGGCATATAGATACTGAACCACTCATTCGGCAAGCCTATTGCCGCTCGGCACAACTGCTTACCAAGCCACTGGGATATCTTGACCGGTCCACTGGTTGATGCCTGTTCACCTCCCCTTCTTTATATATAAAAGCCAACACTTCTCTCCTTTTTTTTCACTCTTACTTCAACCCCACAAGACCCTTTAACCTATCTTCTGTAGAATTTCAGCTACCATGCAACCTTCCTCTCTCATCCTAAAACTAGTGCGTCTGCTCTACAACTACCCCTGGTAACAAATCGAAATGAACTCTGGCCTCTAATCTTTCAATTCCCCAAGCTTCGACACGCTTTCTTAGGTATGAATCTTCCATACAACCGACCTTCTCAAGCTAGGGTTTTGTACAAAATTCGATTTCATGAATTTTCTTCAGGTTACATACGGTATGAGTTGTGTAGGTTATGAAGTTGAACTCGAGGTTAGAACATGTTTTAGGTTGGAACCGATGATTCCCAGGACGTTGGTTCCTTTTGGGCCACCAAGTAAAGGAGAAGGAAGTGGTAGTGGGTCGGTAGAAGTTAGTGAGTTCAAGAGGTGCTGGCTGAATGTTAATGCTGAGCATTTAGGTTATGGAAGTAGAACTAAATTGGTGATTGATGTCGTTCGAAAATCATGAAGTGAGGGAGAAGTGAGTGCGAATGGGTTAGCATATTCTTTTTGGGTGGAAGCCGGTCAACTACGAATCGGTGACTCGGTAGTCTTCGTGTGGGAGTAATGTTAGGGAGGTAGGAAATGAGTGAGTCGGTATTAGCAATTTGGTTGGATGTATGTCGTTCGGTCATCCCCTTGTGGGTGTAATGCTATAGAGGTAGAGGAATGGGATGTCAGTCGGTTTAAGGAGAGAGAGTGTTGAGGCGATTTGAGGAAGTGAGGTGGAAGTGAGTGAGTGAATCGGTGTCTTCGATCCAGAGCATCGTTCGGTTGTTGAAGGGATAGGAAGTGAGTGAGAGTGAGTGGGCCAGCTTCTCTGGTTTAGAGGGTTGTTTGGTTGTACACTTTGACAGTCGCTCGGCATTGAGCCTTGAAGTTGGAAATGACAGTCAAAATCAATTTAACTTGAACACAACACATGCCAAGTTCACTGACTTCCCATGCCTAATCATAGGACAATAAACAAGGACAAGAGCTTAAGCAAACAAGCATATCGAACTTATTCGGATTGATAATTCCCTAGTTTCAACAACCATAAACCTGATTCAACTCGATAAAAAAAACGATAGCCTTCAACATATAGTGCTAATGTCCGAGTTCAAAACTAAAACCATTATAGGGCAGGCTCGGAGACGGTCAGCGATGACGGTCTTCGAAGATGGCAGTTTAATGCTTAACTTTATTTTACTAGCTTCATGACTTTTAATTTTTTTACACTTATACTCGAATAATTGCACTAGTCCACACACCACATGGGGGGAGCACTTTTGTCGTTATGTCTAAAATTGACTGTCTTTCAAGTATAGTTCAAATAGGTGTTTATCCAAATTCGACGCTCATTAAAGATGTCTAGAAAGTCGAGCTCTGTCACAGTCTCAGATAAACCTGAGCCAAGTTCTCAACAGGAAGTAGTGGGAACTTCGATCCATCGATAACTCCTTCACAGAACATCCTGAGTCCAACGACTGCGTCCGTTGACTTGGCTCCTGATGCCATAGATGGAGCAATCATCCTAGACAATCCGGCTTATTCTCAGGCTTCGAGAATAAATGAAAATGCTCTTTGCCAACTATGCTCAATCCATAGAATTCCTTTTGATGGTGTCCTGGTTCCATCGGGATAAGATCGTCCTCACCTGCCCCCAGCTGGATATACTTCCTGGAAGAAATTCATGTGTTGGGTTGGTAGCATGCTACCATTCAACTCCTTCTGCGATGTGTTGCAATATATTGCGATCGCCCAAGCACAGCTACATCCCACAAGTCATGCATTCATATATGGCACGTATATTCTTTTCATGAGCATTCTATTCAGGCTTTCCACTCCTGGTGACATCCGCTAACAAGTGCCAAATCCTGACGGGGGCGTGGCGCAAATTTGCCCAATACAAGCGGAATGGTTTTACATGCGTTGTCCCACTGGATTTGCAAGGAGATGGTTAGAAGGGAGTAAGTTTCTTTTTGGATCAATATTATTACACGGCAGAATGTACATCCTTTCTAAACCTTTTCTTGACTTTTACAGGTATCAACCCATGTCTCGAAGGCTCCGGGTACTCTAAGGCTGTCGAAGCTATTCGAGCTGTTCTCATGGGAGACCGGGACATCAGATCCATCATTTCTAACAAACCGCTCTCAAAATTTGGGTTGTTGGCGGAAGGTCGCCGAATAAGTCTCCCTCACGGTGCGATTACAACTGGGCCTACCTTAGACAAAGGCAAAAGACAAGCTGGGCATCCGATGCCTTCAACACGTGGTGCCCCTAACACCCCCGTGGAGGGCGAGATTAGAGAAACTGAGGTGTCAGAAGTACCGGGTGAGGATGTTAGTCTTGCTCCGGAACCGGTGGTTGAGGCACATGACGCTGATGAACCGCCTCCCCCTTCAAAGGGAAAAAATAAATCGTCTTACAAACTGAAAAAAAACACAGTAGGCGGAACCTCAAAGATCATAATTACTCTAGTGGAGAAAGTGACGTCTCCAAAACATTTAGGGGTCACTGAAAGGCTTATCTGACCTCACCCTATGACTTGCTTAATTATGGCTTCAATGATCCATAAGCCCTAAAAATTCATTCGCCCGCGAGAGGCGATGAAGGCGTTCAAGCCCATAATCGAGGAGAAAAAGCTCCGGTAAGTAAAGCCAAATAAACTGTTCCATCGAGGGGAAACACTAGGACATATACAATAACATTTAAACCTCAGCTCGCACTTAAACTTCATCTCTCATGTTATTCTTACTAACTTGTGTTTACTTAATTTCTATGCAGGTGATATAGGACGCTCTCATGGATTCGACCACCTTCGTAGGTCCTCTATTTTCCAACATTTCAGGCGGGATTCGAGCTCCAGCAAACATCGAGATAAAGACGACGACAACTTTAGGGACTATCGCTCCCGGGATTCACCATCTCAAAGGAAAATTTATAGTCAGTCTTCATACCTTCACAATCCACCCTCTCAAACAGAGCAAGGCAGGGAAAAATCTGCTCATAAGGAATCCCATTTCGATACACACCGCGACCAACACTCTTGTTCATCTAGTACCAGGCAATCCTAGGAACTTCATAAAAAATCCCGTAGTCTCTAGACAAACTTCTTCTACTCCCGCACATGATCCGTCTATAGCGGAAAAGTTAATCGAGCTTAAAGCCACGTTCCTAAAAATAGGTTTCGCCGGTCTGAAGTTTCTTCCAGCGATTCATCACATTCCGAGGCACGTTAAACAAAGTGCCATTGCTTGCAACAAGGATTTCTACGTTCAAAACGATGCATTTTTTCATTTGGCAAAAAAAGTTTCAGAAGTCTCTATCGAACGCCAACATGAAATTGATCGTCTGAAACTCAAAGCTATCCATGACAAAGACATTATCAAAACCCAGGATGAAGAGCTTTCCTCATACAAGTCTCATCTTGTAACTGCTCAACAAAATTCTAAAGGCATAGCTGAGGTAGTTAAACGTCTGGAGGCCGCATATAAGAAAGAGATCGATGAAGCAGTTCAACACTACGGCGCCTTAGCTTTAGAGAAAAACTCCATTCAAAAGGAGAGAGATGCATTCGCTCAATGAGTCAAATAGTTGAAGAGCTACTTCTCAAAGAGAAGGAAGAAAAGATTGCTGCTCAGGCGGAGTTGCAATGATATTGCGACGAGATGGTTGCTACACGACTCTTGAAGACAAAGCTCGATGAAGAACTCTCTAAGGTTGAGACACTGAAGGATGAGAACATGAAGAGAGAAAAAGAATAGCGCTCACGAAGATTTATTCTCGCCTTGAGGCGGCTGCTGAGGCTGGTAGGGAGGACATTAAGTGCATGTTTGATCCTCTCATAGCCGAGTACAATGCTCGAGTTCTCATGCATCGCGGCCTAACATTTCTTGGCGAGGGTTACCTCGAATCTTTGGCCGAAACATGGCCGAAACATGAGAGATTTTGATAAAGATCAAAAAGGTTGAGTCGGGCACTGAAGAGGTTGACGAAGAAGCTTTAGTAAAGGAATTTCTCTACGGGAATGAGCCTTTGAACTTGTCTACAGCGAAGGCTCTTTATAGCAGAGACTCCTCCTCACCAAATTGAAAGAATGACATTGTCGGCCTGTCCAGAACCGAGTATCCAGTCCCCTCTACTCAACCGACTGGTCGCCCATCAATTGACCCCTTCGAGCAGCACATTGGCTACCACCCAGAAGATCCTGGCCTTGATATTCATGTTCTATCTCCCATTCTAATAGGTGAAACTCCCGGGACAGTTGAGAGTCATCCAGAAATCGGTACATAACTTTTCTTCCCAACGTTCAATGGGCAGTCGTTTTTGGCAAGTATTTAATGCATTATATCATTTGTCTCTTATGATTTCGTCCAGGCCGTTCTGATCCCGAGCCAACTCCAAGAAGCGATGTCGCCACGGAGATGGAGGAGAGAATGGAAGAGGCAATTCAAACGGTAGACTCTTAGACCAGACGCTCAAGTAATCAAGGTGCTTGACGAAGACAAATCTGAAAATCCGTCGCCTGTTTAAGAATATGACAACATTGAAATTACAGGCGCCTTTGAGCATACATCAGAATTGAGCATGGGGGAGCAAGTTATGGAAGAGAAGAAGAAGAAGGCCAAAATCAAGGTCGAACCCCAAGTAGTGGAACTAGATGATCCCTTGAATAGGCCTTTGAAGGTCATACTCCCCGGTGGGACCAGGCTATTGGAAGTTCCTCTTCCTTCCTCGGACACCACTTCCCTTGCAAGCAAAGCGTCCAAGAGAAAATGCATGGGGGTGGAGTCATTTGAGAAACCGAGGAAGGTGAAGAAGTCAAAGAAGAAGTTACCATGCTTGTGCAATGAGAGTTAGCCTGGATTATGTGATTATTTCTATTTATTTTCATAGCCAACGTAAATAGATTTTTGACTCCGAGATTAGAAGGAATTGTAGTGGAACTTTGTTTTGGAAATTGTGAATAAAACATAGTTTCTTTGTTTTTCGATGACTTTTTCTTTTCAACTTACTATCTAACTTGTTGCCATAGCTCAGAATTTGGTGAGTTACACTAGCTCCAGTTCATCTCCATGTGACTCGGAAATTTTCTGAGAATTGTAGATGCTCTATCCATGCTTCGGGCACTTAGAATATTTTTAGTCCATGCCCTGGGGACTTAAAGATTTTCGAGTCGTTTATACTCTAGTCCGCACTTTGGGGACTCAGAATACTCCAGTCCGCATTCTGGGGACTTGGAGATTTTTAAATCATTTATACTCTAGTCCGCACTCTGGGGACTCAGAGTACTCCACCCAGCACTCTAGGGACTTGGAGATTTTTAAGTCGTTTATACTTTAGTTCGCACTCTAGGGACACAGAGTACTCCATTCCGCACTCCGTGGACTTGAAATTTTTTAGTTGTTACATACTCTAGTCCGCACTCTGGTGACTCAAAGTACTCCAGCCTGCACTCTAGGGACTTGATGATTTTTAAGTCGTTTATACTCTAGTCCGCACTCGAGGGACTCATAGTACTCCAGCTCGCACTTTGGGAATTTGGAGATTTTAAGTCGTTTACACTCTAGTCCACACTCTTGGGACTCAGAGTAATCCAGCCTGCACTCTAGGGACATGAAGATTTAAGTCTTTTATACTTTGCTTTGGGGACTCGGAGTACTCCAGTCTGCACTTTGGGGACTTGGAGATTTTAAGTCGTTTATATTCTAGTCCGCGCTCTGAGACTCAGAGTACTCCTGTCCGCACTTTGGGGACTTGGAGATTTTTAAAGTTTTTGTGTGCGTTCATACGCTAGGCAAAAATAATGTAACTTTAATTTTTCCATAGAATTGCAACACATGGATACATCAATAGTTCATGGAAAAGATGGCTTCAAGCCTTTATTAATGAAAACGAACTAAATTGTCTTATTACATGCCGAATACTAAGAATCAACGAAATAAAAAAAATACACTGGAAATAATTGCAACTTAAATGCAAAAGTAATAGACTAGTATAATAACATCGTAGATGCTCGCTATTCCATACTGGAGGGAGTGTCGCATCATCAACGGTCACTAGCTTGAAAGTTCCTTCTCCAAGCCTCCGTTCAATGACGCATGGACCTTCCCTTATGGGATTCATATTTGATGGGACTGGGAAAACTCGCTTCGAAACGAGATCGCCCATATCAAAGATTCTCGATCAAACTTTTTCATTGTAATATCGAGCGACTTGGTGCCTATATGCGGCTGCTCTTAAATCAGCTTCTTCACGTTTTTCGTCAACAAAGTCCAGTGATTCCAACAAGAGATCGTGATTCTTCTTAGGGTCATAATGATTTAAATGATGTGAAGGAACTTCAAGTTCAACCGGTATAACAGCTTTCATGTCATATGCCAATGTGAATAGAGTGTGGCCAGTCGCGGACCTGTGGATGGTTCGGTAACCCTAAAGTGTTGTTCGAAGCTCATCCACCCACTTGCCTCTAGCCTTTTCCAGACATTTTTTCAATATGGATTTGATTATTTTGCTCACGGATTCTATTTATCCATTGGCTTTTGGATGAGCAACTGCTGCAAACCTTTTCTCAATGCCATACTTTTGAAAAAATTCTTTGAACTCCCTACTTTCGAACTGAGCTCCGTTGTCCGTAATGATAGTTCGCGGGCGGCCAAAACGGCATATGATGTTTCGTACAACAAAATTAATGACCTTTTTGGTGGTGATTAGCTAAGGGCTCTGCTTCCGCCCACTTGGTAAAGTAATCAACCACAAATATTGCGTATTTTCCACCACCTTTGGAGATAGGTAAGGAGCCAATTATATCGATTCCCCATATTGCAAACGGCCAGGGCCTAACCATTTGTGTGAGTTCCGTTGACAGAGCTCTCGGGATTTTCGCATACTTTTGACATCTATCACATCTCCTTGCGTACTCCGCAGCATCCCGATTTACAGTTGGCCAATAGTATTCATAGCGGAGGATCTTTTTTGCTAATGTTTGCCCCCTGTATGGTCACCAAATTCTCCTTCATGAACTTTCTTAAGGACTCTCTTTATCTCATCGTGGGTAATGCACCGAAGTAAGGGGGCCAAGAATCCCTTACGATATATTATTTCGTCCTGCATTTCATATCATGAAGCTTTGCGAATGACTTGTCGTCTTTCGTTCTTTCTTTCGGGCAACACCCCGTGTAGAAGGTATTGCTTTCAATGAAGTTATCCATGACTCCTTCTCGATTTCTGTTTCTAACACAAAATCAACCTCCATCTCATTTATACTCGGAGCATGCAAGGTTTCGAAGGGAACCAATCCCTTTTTTTGTGAATCGCCGGTACTTGCAAAATTTTCCAATGAATCGGCTTCTCTGTTTTGTTCACGTGGGACATGTGAAGTATCGTGATATTCTAGATCTGATAACAGCTCTTGAACCCGAGAAAGGTATGGGGAAAGTCTCTGCCCCTTTGCTTGATAACCACCCCCTCCCCCGCACCTGTTACACCATCAATTGTGAATCACAAAAGAGTTCTACCGATTTTACTCCAAGTTCCCTGATAAGTTTCAAGCTAGCAATCAATGCTTCATACTCAGCTTCGTTATTTGTAGTTGAGAAATTGAGCTTCAAAGCGTAGCAAATTGATCGGCTTTCGGGAGTCATAACAATTATACGAGCCCCGGAACAACGGTCGTTGGATGCCCCATTGGTGAACAGTTTCCATCGAGTGGTAGGAATGACATCATGGCCGTTTGGTTCGTCTGATACGGTGAATTCTGCAATGAAGTCTACTAGCATTTGCCGTTGTATGGCCCTTCGTAGCAGGTAGGTAATATCGAACTTACTCAACTTGATATTTTGTTTTAACATCCTTCCAGAGGTTTATGGCCGTTGAGTACCTACTGCAAGGGTTGATCGGTATAAACACTGATTGAGTGTGCCTGAAAGTACGAACGAAGCTTGCATGATGCAATCACCAAGTAGTAGGCCAGCTTCTCAATTTTAGGATAATTTCTTTCTTCTCCCGTTAGACGTTTGCTGACATAATACACTGGCTTTTGAACTTGTTCCTCCTCGCAAACCAAAGCCGTACTAATGGCATATTTAGATACGGCCAAGTATACATACAACACTTCATGGTCTATAGGCTTCGACAGAGCCGGGGACTTTCCAAATGCCTTATAAGAGCTCGGAATGCAACCTCACAATTGGGCATCCATTCAAAATTTCTCTTTTTTTTATTACATCGAAGAAGGGAATGCACTTATCTATTGCTCTGGATATGAATCGACTCAGCGTGGCCACTTTTCCGTTCAGGCTTTGTACTTTCTTTATAGCTCTAGGCACTTGTATGTCTCAAATAGCCTGAATCTTTTTTGGGTTAGCTTCAATTTCACGTGCATTAACAATGAAACCCAAAAACTTCCCTGACGCGATGCCAAAAGAACACTTCAAAGGATTGATCTTCATTCCATAATATCTGGGTATATCAAACATTTCCATCAAGTCTCGAATGTGGTTGTTTGACTATCGTGACTTCACGAGCATGCCATCCATATAGACTTCCATTGTTCTACCAATCTGGTCTTTAAACATCCGATTCACTAGGCACTGATAAGTTGCTTCCGCATTTTTCAATCTGAGAGGCATCTCCACATAACAATACAGTCCAATATCTGTGACAAGACTAGTGTGCTCTTGGTTTGGAATGTGCATCGGGATTTGGTTGTACTCGAATACGCATCCATAAATGACAATAACTCATGCCCTACTATTTAGTCGACCAGCTGGTCAATTCAGGGTAAAGAAAAATTGTCCTTAGGGCATGCTTTGTTCAGATCAGAGTAATCTACACAGGTTCTCCATTTCCCATTTGCTTTTCTCACTAGCGTGGGTTTAGACACCCATTTAAGGTAGAGGGTGTTGCGGACAACCCATTGGCTTTGAGTTTGTCCACCTCCTCTCTTAGAGCCACGGACCTCTCTAGGTCCATGCCTCTCCTTTTTTGCTTTACTCGTAATGGCGGGTGAAATCCCACACATATCAGATTGTGTCCAAGCGAAAACATCGAGATTCATTTGGAGGAAATTATTGAGATCCTCGACCATTGAGGGGTTGAGTTGCGATCCAATCTTAAGTACTCGCTATGGGTAATCTCGACTGACTAGAATGTCAATCGTCATTTCAGTCGGTGTTGCTTTTGCCTCCCTAGGTTCCTCATTGTCATCTCTCGGATCTATGTCTCTATAGATTCAATTGTTGGGCAAACCCTGCATGCCGAACCATCCAACACCGAACCAGGCTTTGCCTCGCGCCGAATCATCCCTAAGACCAACCCTACATGCCGAACCACCCAACACCGGTCCAATCCCATCTCCCCTGCATGCCGAACCACCTCCACTCCAACAACTACCGGACCAACCAACTACCGGACCAACCAACCCACCGAGCCAACTCCACACCGAACCAACATGGCTCCCAACTACTGCCGGTCCAAGCCTCTTCCAACTCACCACCGGACCAGCACTCTCCTGACCAACTCCATCTTCCACTACCGAACCAACCTGAAGAAGGCATTCCGGATCAACTTTACCGGACCAGGTTGCAGCAGTCCAGGCCCGTCAGCGGCTATATACATGCAAGACCTCTGCTCCCAACCTCACTCTATAAATAGAGGGGTAGGGGTACAACAATGGCGGACAAGTTTGAGAGCTCAAGCAAGGAAGAAACTTTCGAACAACTTTCATATACTTGTATAAAAAGCTTTGTACTTGTAATCTGAAAGAAAAGGGAGAATAACATATAAAGTGGACGTAGGCACGTTCTGGCCGAACCACTATAAATCTGTGTGTCTTTTACGGTTTAGTCCCTGCTTTTTAAATATTTGCATAACCCACCCAAATTACTAAGAACAGCATAAATCAACTAAATCATACGACTTTGAGGTATTTGTCCATTTTTTGCGCAAACATTTTTGGTGCTTTCACTGAGAACTTGGAACTCGAAGCTTCAGCTTCCCTCATTCAACCTTCCTTCCCAATAGCACCCTTCATTGCCTAGGAAACATGACTTCCAGGCCGAGAAAAGACGCCAACAAGGGAAAAAACGTTGCAAACAGCAGCGCTCCAGATCCAGTGGATCCAGATCAAGAGAACCGTCCCACTACGACAGCAGTGCTAAATGTAGATCAGGCAATTCCGACAGCCCCTGCCGCGGAAAAACCGGCAGCAATCACTAGGGTAGACCTAGACAGAATTGTGGTTGAAGTGACTAACCGCTTCGCATCCCAACAAGAAGCTTTGGTGAACCAACTCATGTCACGCTTGAGGGATGCCGAAGAATCCAACCGCAATACTGAATCATGGGGTGAGTCTCAATCTGGAGGATCTCAGAGACAACAAAGGTCTTCCCTCTTCGAAGAAGCTATCAACAGGAACAACAATGATAGGGGCCGCGCCCGGACTCAGCCCGAACTCCGACTCGAGGAAGCGCTTGGAACCGAACCCAATGAGGGAGGCACCAGGCGAGGGTCGGATGTAGCTGAGCCAGTCATGCCGCCTAATCATAGAAACCCCGCTGAACGGAGCCGAGCTAGAACCCAGCCCGAAGTTGACCCCATGGAAATGCTCGAAACAGAACCCCACAGGGGAAGATCATGGCAGGGGGCAACTGTAGCTGGTCTTAGCATGCATCCGAGCAGCCAAAGACAGCCACTGGATAACGTCAGAAGTGATAGACTATACCATCCCTACAGGTCATCTGGACGAGATCGATCTCGCAGGGAAGAACCATGCTCATTTTTGTCCGCTCCAAATTCTGATGAAAGAATGACATGATTATTCAGGGAATGTGTCCGACGGGAGCAAAGGGATCGAGGGATAGGCGCTAGGGTAACCAGCCCTTTCACCCGCGACATCGAAACCGCCATCACCCCTCGAGAATGGAAAATGCCGACAATGGAACCTTACAAGGGAACCTCTGACCCCATCGTACACTTACAGAGATACACCCAGCATATGCTCATGAGCGGAGCAACAGAGGGAGTGTTATGTAAATGCTTCCCACTTTTCTTGGCAGATCTAGCTACCTCCTGGTTCTGCCACCTACCTCAAGGGTCGATCAGCTCATGGGAGATGTTAAAAGAAAAGTTCATTAGCCAGTTCCGCATTCATGTGGAACAACCCAAGGATGCTTATACTCTATCTACTGTCAAACAGAAATCCGGAGAGACACTGCAGCAATACCTAACCCGGTTCAATGCCGCAGCGGCAGCAGTTCAAGATGCCGATGAGAAACTCACCCTAATGGCCCTCTGTAGTGGTGTGCACCCAGATACCAAGTTTGCTAGAAGACTAACTAAAGAAAAACCAGCTATCTTGCCCGATTTCTTCCATGAAGCTGGGAAGTACATGAGACTCGAAGAGGCTGCCGCTGAAAGGCAGACAGGACCACAGACTAAGACTGCTCATGGAAACGCCCCCGCCGCAGCGAAGGACACTCGGAGAAATGACTCCAGAGACAATGCAGGGGGCAAGAAGGGAGAAAAGCGCTTGTACCGACCAGGACCGAGATTCGACGCTTACACTCCCTTGAATGAAATAGTCGAGAACATCTTCCTGGCCACCCAGGACGAACTTACATACAAGCGCCCCCCGTACAAGAAAGAGTCAGATCGCGCAATCCAGTCCGGAAAATTCTGTCGTTTCCACGAGTCTCATGGGCACGATACTAATGAATGCCGCCATCTACGAGACCTAATTGAAGAACACATCAGGAGAAAGAGATTAGAACGCTATGTGAAGGGACAGGACAGGACCCCAACTCCTGCCAATGAAAACCCAGGGCAGCTCCACCCAGAGACAGGCGGAGGAAATCGCAACACCAGCGGCTCCAGCCAAGAGAAGATAGTGGTCCATACAATATCAGGAGGGCCACACATCGCCGACAAGAGCTGGGCAGAAATGGAAAGATATGGAAACTCACTCAGAAGCGAGGAAGACTGCGTCAATTCTGTTATGGAAGAACGCCACCCTAAGCGGAAGGAAAATAATGACATCACATTCAGTGGGCGTGACCTAGAAGGAAGGCAGTACCCACACATGGACCCTATGGTCATCTCTGCCTGGTTCGGTCCAGCCAAAGTTTTCCGAATTTTAATAGACACTGGAAGTTCAGTAAATATCCTATTCAAGCATGCTTTCAACAAAATGAAGCTGTCAATGAAGGATGTATCCCCCTGCAACAAACCACTACACGGTTTCACTGGAGAAGCGAAGATGCCCCTCGGACAATTGGATCTCTTTGTTGAATTGGGAAGTCATCCCGCTCCGCCGTTCGGAAACAAACATTCGTGCTAATAGACAACCACTCGGCCTACAATGCCTTTTTAGGAAGACCAGCCTTGTACGACTTCCAAATTGTCCTTGCCCCATGGTGCCTGAAGATGAAGTTCCCAACGGATAATGGAGTGGGAGAAGTAGAAGGGGATCAAGACGCCGCTCGGGACTGCTATGTAACCGAACTTCGCAATAATCGCAGGAGAGATAAAGGGAAAAATGTAGAGACTATTCTCTGCATGAAAAGCTTGGAAGCATAGCAACTAAAGAAAACCCCTCCTCTTCGGTATACCAGTGATCCTTTCAACGAATTAGACCCCAGGGACAAAGAGGAGGAGGTCACCGCCGAGCCTGCAAAGGCTATGGAATTCGTATCTGTAGACAAACGCGACCCAAGTAAACTGCTGAGAGTCGGATCTCAGTTAAAAAGAGAATTAACGAATCAACTCATTGATTTTCTTCGCCACAACATGGATGTATTTGCATGGACACACGCTGATATGACTGGAATCTCCCCGGACATAGCATGCCACGCACTGAACATTGATCCTACCAAGGTACCGGTAAAGCAGAAGAAGAGAAGTATGGGGGCGGAACGATCAGCAGCCCTCGAGGAAGAAGTAAAGAACTTACTTGCCAATGACTTCATACGTGAAGCCATCTACCCGGAATGGATCACCAACCCGGTACTGGTAAAGAAAGCTAATGGGAAGTGGCGAACATGCATTGATTTCTCCAACTTAAATGACGCTTTCCCGAAAGACTGCTTCCCACTCCCCCGAATCGACCAACTCGTGGACAGCACTGCCGGACACGAACTCTTATCCTTTATGGACGCATACTCAGGATATAACTAGATCCCTATGCACGCCCCCGATCAAGACCACACTAGCTTCATCACTGACCGAGGATTGTACTGCTACAAGGTAATGCCATTTGGACTTAAAAATGCCGGAGCTACTTATCAGCACCTCGTCAACAAGATGTTTGCAGAACTGATAGGACGAACTATGGAAGTTTATGTGGAGGACATGCTGGTAAAATCGAGGAAAGCCAACGACCATATAAACCACCTGGACGAGATGTTTCAAGTACTTCGCCAATATGGAATGAAGCTGAACCCTCTAAAGTCTCCTTCGGAGTGTCATCAGGAAAGTTCTTGGGATTCATCATCCATGCCAGAGGGATCGAAGCAAACCCCGAGCAAGTCCGAGCCTTGCAAGATATTAAGATACCATCCACTCGAAAAGAGATGCAAAGCCTAAACGGGAAGGTGGCCGCCCTAAGCCGGTTCATCTCTAAAGCAACTAACAAATGCATTTCTTTCTTCGAAGCCCTGAAGAAAGACAAAGGAAAATTCGAATGGACCGATGAGTGTTCAACAGCTTTCCTTAACCTAATCGAACACCTCTAGCGGCCACCAGTACTCTCAACTCCTAATGAAGGCGAAGAACTATACCTATACCTTGCTATGTCACCACATGCCCTAAGCGCCGCGTTGGTAAGAGAAGACAACCGCACGCAACGGCCCGTATACTTCGTAAGTAAGAGGTTTACGGGGGCAGAAGCCAGATATCCTAAACTTGAGAAGCTAGCATACTGCTTAATAATCACGTCACGGAAACTGCGACACTACTTCCAGTCCCATTCCATCCGAGTTCTAACCGATCAACCACTAAGGCAAGTACTTCATCGTCCCGATACTTCTGGGCGGTTATTTAAATGGTGCATTGAGTTGAGTCAATATGATATCACCTACCATCCCCGCACCGCCATCAAGGGACAAGCTATGGCCGATTTCATTGCCGAATTCACCACCGGTGAAGGTAGGGAGCAATCCGAGGTGTCAGAAGACGTCAAATGGAATCTCTTTGTGGATGGAGCATCGAACGAACAAGGCTCCGGGGCAGGTGTTGTGATCATCACTCCCAGGGGAAGAAAGCTGCGTTATGCACTAAGGCTGAATTCGCTGCCACCAACAATGATGCCAAATATGAAGCAGTAATAGCCGGATTAGAGCTCGCCCTGGAGATCGGAGTCAGTTCCTTATGTCTTCACAGTGATTCGCAACTCATCGTAAATCAAATACTAGGGGAGTTCCAGACTCGAGGAGAGCGGCTCACGGCATATCTGAAAAAGACCAAGCGGCTGCTCAATCAATTGGATCACTACTCGATCAAACACATTCCTCGAGAAGAAAATCAAGAGGCCGACGAGCTGGCAAAGCAAGCTAGCATGGGAGATGATACCACTTCTGGAATGATAACTGTCTCAAGGCTACTAATCCCGAGTTTCGAGCAAGTAAATCTGATAGCTGTAACCGAAGAAGAAACATGGATGACCCCTATCCGAGAATACTTACAAAACGGCACCCTACCCGACGGGTGAATGAAACTAAGAAAATTCTAAGGAAAGCCTCCCGCTACACAATGCAAGAAGGCATCCTCTATCGGCGCGGCTTCTCTAACCCCTTATTGAGGTGCGTTGCTGGAAGAGAAGCTAGGGAAATTCTATCCAATATCCATCAGGGAAGTTGTGGAGACCACACCGGAGAGCAGACCCTAGCAAAAAAGATACTCCGATATGGGTATTTCTGGCCCACTTTAAACAAAGATGCCTTGGACTTCGTCAAGAGATGCGACAGATGTCAGAAATTTGCCAAGATTCCTCGACTACCCACAAATGAGATTACTCAAATGACCAGCCCTTGGCCCTTTGCAGTATGGGGAATTGACTTGATTGGCGAACTGCCAACGGGACGAGGCGGAGCCAAATATGCTATAGTGGCAGTTGACTATTTCACCAAATGGGTGGAGGCGGAACCTCTAAATAAAATATCTTCGGCAAAAGTTATCAACTTCTTGATCAAAAATGTTCTGTGCATGTACGGAATCCCACTCAAGATCATATCAGACAACGGACTTCAATTTGACAGCGAAGAGTTCGCCAACTAGTGCCAAGAGCACGGGATTCACAAAAGCTTCTCATCCGTGGCTTATCCCCAGGCAAACAGCCAAGTCAAAGCTGTCAACAAGATCCTCAAGACCTTAATCAAGAAGAAACTTGAAAAGTCGAAAGGCGCTTGGGTGGACGAACTTCCTACGGCACTTTGGGCCTATCGCACATCTTACAGAACTTCAAAAGGGCATACTCCCTTCTCTTTGGCATACGGATCGGAGGCTATGCTCTCGGTTGAAACTATAGTGCCCTCTCACCGTAGGATCCACTATAACCCGGAAGAGAACGAAGAGCTCCTCCTCATGTCTTTGGATCTGATTGAGGAGAGAAGAAATAACGCAGCACTCAAAGCAGCAGCTCACAAACAAAAAGGGGCAGCACTATACAACTCCAAAGTCAAACATCGCAGCTTACAAGAAGGAGATCTTGTCCTCAAGCGAATCTTTCCGCGCCCCGGGGCACTGGACCCCATCTGGGATGGACCATATGTAATTCATAAAGATCTCCACAACGGAGCTTATATTTTGTCAACAGTGGACGGAGAGGTGTTCCAAAGGGAATGGAACATCCGACACCTCCGTCGATACTTTTCTTAACTTGTACTTCCCATATGAAGTGAATTAACAAAGAGAATCAGTGGATGTAGGCATTTTCGTGCCGAACCACTTTAAAAAATTTGGCTCTTGTTAACTTGTTCCTTTATATCTTGGCTACTTGTTCAGCTTTATCCTTTGCTGTTGAACAAAATCCTTTACAGATGACATTTCAATTCAAAGCTTCACGACACAACTCCACCTGGACAAAATCTAACAGGTACGCTACGATTCTATGCCCTCGCCAATGAGACACTTTGCTCCGGTATCCCTCTACCGCGAGTTAACTCATTGTTTGCCTCGGCCCTTAAAGCCGACTGTAATAAACCGAGTATAAGCCACCAAGAAGGCCGATTATGCCATGGCAGCTCATTACAGCGATTCGGCTCGCCGGCAACTGTGAACCGATCATAAGCCCCAACATAAGGTGTGGCCAGCCAGGGGCAGTTCACAGTTGACGATCGCCCCCCACGCTAGCCGGCCACAGTAAATCGAATAATACCCACGATTACGGGCCATAATGGCCCGGGTAGTTACTATGCGCGATCGGCTCCGATGTGTCTTAAGTGCGGCTGTGGTAAAAAAGAAAACTCCCCGCAGAGGCGTAAGATGGGTGACAAATGTCTCCAAGACCCACAGCTAGGGAAAGTGACTACAAAACCCGTTTGCCACGAACTTAAGCACATCGACGGCCTTCCGTGACTGGAAGTTTTACTTTTCCTATATTTCAATTTCATTTAAAACTTTTCTCCTATTCTCCGTAACGGTGCTTGAAAGTACAAGACGTGAAATAGGGAACGCTCGCTAATGGGACAGAAACTTACAATCGGATGACGAGACACTCAACAGCATTCCGTGCTTAGTCTTACAGGGCGCACAAAGTTGCCGTCCACAGCCGAAACATGAAGGGCGGTACCCTCTACTTTTATACATTAATGCATAGTTGCAGTTCATATTCACACATCACATTTACGTCGCAAAATGAGAAAATTATACTTTAAGCCAAAAACTTGGCATCAGGCACAGTCAAGCCACTAGTAACATGCATAGTTACATCACTTACACAGCACAACAAAATAGCGATAACATTCCAACATAAAGGAATCAGCTTATGTTATGAAATTACATAAAGTCATTCATCACTAACAATGTTATTACAGTCACATCAATGTTTTGGACTAACATTAACAGCAATAAAAAGAAATCAAAAGGTGGCCGAATCCGGACAAGGAACCAGCTGCGTCCACGCTTTGCCCTCATCCTAGCAACTCTCCAAGCCTACTTAGCCGCAGGGTCGGAGCTCCCAGCATGTTGATCGGAAGTCCCACCTATCCAATTCAGAAGAGGAATTCATTAAACAAACAGTAAGCGATCAAGTTATGAAAATCTAAAAAGAAAAGAGAAAGAGAAGAGAGACTCACCAGCGTCCGCCGCTTGATCCTCATCCTCCAATTGCATACTCGCTTCCTCTGCAGCAAGCAGCCGCATCCCCTCCTTCACCGCCGCTTGTTCCTCCTTCGAAAACTGAGCGGTGACTACATCCAGACTAAAGGCCGCTCCACCTTCCTTACCCGCATCAACCCTGGCTTCCTCTAAAGCCCGAAGATATACCTTGGCCATAACCCGGGGATAGTCATCCATCCAGGATAAGCTGCCCTCCTTCCAAGTGCGGAAGTACATGTCCTGCAGCATATCATCCATCATCCCCTCATCCTCTTCAAACCTCTTCACCCGGGCCTCAGAAATCTGCAACTTAGTGGCATCAGCATCCCTTTCCCGCCGGTATCTCGAGCACTCAGCCTGGAGGGATCTCCTCATGTCCTCCATCTCTTCTTTCAACTTGGCTTGAGCAAGTTCTGCAGCTTCAAGCCTCCCAGATATCTCTTCAACCCGCTCGAGATCCGCCCTCCTAACCTCATCAACCGTGGTAATGGCCATGTCAATGCGTTTCTTGCAAGCGGCCTCCATTTTCCGCAACTCAGCTCTGCTAGCCTCCTCCATGGCCTTCTTCAGTCGTTGGGAGTCGGCTTCATGCTGCGAAATCCTAATAGCCTGGTCGTCAAGTTGTTTCGCCTGATCAGCAACCACTAACCACAACCTTATATTGGCACTCCCTATCTCCTCCCCGGCCTTGGCCAATAGGGCGTGATGTTCCATTAACTTCTTGACCTCCTCCGCGACCCGGTCAATGTTGGCCTTGGCTTCGTCCCCCATAGCAGCTATCCGAGTAGTGAGCAGATCCAGATCTAGGGACTTAGCCTCATCAAGAACCCGAACCATGGGATTGCGGGGGAGAAGATTCTCGCCCGTGGCCTCGTCAAATAAAATATCTTGAGAGCTTGGGTCCAAATCCGGGTGGCCGGCAAAGGGATTGCGAGGCACGTCGGGACGTTTTATGCGAATAACAGTAGGATTCTCGGAAGGATGCGGAGAGGGGACAAACTCCGTGGTTTCTTCCGTGGTATCTCGGGAAGGCTGAGTAGGAGGCTGAGGACCAGGTGGTGAATCAAACAAGGAACGCCTCCTCTTCCTCTTTTTCATATCTTCCTCAATGACTCCAAGAAGAGGGCGATATCTAACTACATCTCCCAGAACGGCTAGTTGGCGGCTTTGGTTTGGCAGAAGCTTTGAGTAGCTTATACTGTTCGAGGCGGTGCCGGATATCTGATGACTTGGCCGCCTTACCTGCTCCTGGAATAAAAACCAAGTGTTACGAACATGCAATGATCCATAATTCAAGAAATATGTTAACTTAAAAAGAATGAGAAGGCACGTATGTTATACAAACCCTGCGGAGGAGTAGAATACTGCAATAAGTCCTGAATCTCAGTCCCGGACGGAAGCGAACCATAAAATATTCCTAAGTCCCTATCATAAATGGAGTCTGCAGAAGTCAAAAGTTTACCTTGAATCGCTGGAATCGCCTTAGCTGAAGAACTCTCAGAAAATGGATCCGCGCCAGCCCCAGTCTTGTCAACCCCCTTTGCCTTCTCAACCAAAGCCGATCCTTCCTCCGACTCCCCAAAAGCTTGACGGAAAGCATCATCCGTCCACTCATGAATCTCTCCCGCTTGCCCGGAGGTTAAGGCACCAACGCCACTTCCGCTCTGTCCATCTCCTCCTTCACCTTCACCTCTATCTTCCTCTACATCTTCCTCTCCCAGAGCAAGTGGGCAAGTACTAGAAGAGGGACCGTCGGACTTCTTGAGCTTCTTGCCCCCAACAACGGGAGGCTTCGTAAAAGGTGCCCTCTTGCCACTCTTCACGTGGCCCCTTCCTTGGCCTTGGCGGCCTTCTCCTCAGCTATGTCCCTCTGCTTAACCACGGATTGGTGTGGCAGGATCAAGTTGTGCTTCAGAAGAGTAGCATTCCTGATCAGGAAAGAAGCCGACCTGTCCCGTCCCGAAATGGCCTTTATTTCCGCAGCCATCTGGACCAGGGAATCACTCTCTACGACTGCAAAGACACCTGTCGCTAGCAAGAAATAGAAGCATATCAGAAGGAGCATGGCAGTCGGAACAATGAAACTGTAAATAAAGTTCAACTTACAGCAAGAAGTGAAGAGGCGAAGGAGACAGAATCGTCCCTGATAAAAAACCATTCTTTCTTAAACATGGTGAACTTTGAGTATAAGTCCAGGACTGGTTTGAAAGGAACAGCCGCTTCCAAGCTAACGTACGAGGATCCCTTCTTGTAACCCCTCAAGTTATATAGATACCGGATCTCCCGGTTGGAAGGGGGCGCCCGTACCTTCTCTGAAAAATAATGTATAAGCACACCAAGATGGCGTAGGAATTGGGCTGAAGCTGGAAAGGAGCCACCTTCAGATAAGTAACGAAGCTGACTATCTAGGTATTAATGGGACGAATGGCCCCACACATGCAGTGGTACCTACTGTATGCAAAATATCCTTCGGGGGGATTATACGACATCACTCCATCTCCCGGCAATAGCATGCTAGCCTTGTCAATCCTAAAGGAACGAGAGATGACATCAAGCTGCTCCTCCCTGAGGGAGCTAGGAAAGCAGTCGGGCGGAGAATTCAAGAGCTCCTGGGGGCAATACCCATCTACTAGCGATCGCGGAGCAGGCCCAGGACGTTCGGCCCGAACTGGGGGCACTATGGAGGACTCTGCTCTGTCCTTGGACTTCCGTTTATCGGATCGGGTTTCCACTTTTTGAGACATTTTATCTGCATACACAAAAGCGAAAGACGTGTTGTTAGTACAAGAAGTACAGAGGTATAAGCAAACAAGTGTATAAAGCAAGCCAGCATATATAAATCTAGAGTTTCACTAATAGTTCAAGTATAAAAGTCCATTCGGCAAGGGACTCATTCAACACTCAGAATTCCCAATCTCATTCGGTAATACAGCCCAGAGCTCATTCGGCAGTACACATTCGGCAATAAACGTCTCTTAACACATCCGGTATTAAGTTCATTCGGTAATCAGCATCACCAAGGTCATTCGGCGTTCACACTCCCAATAACATTCGGTAGTTTAAAAACACCGGAATCATCCGGCAATTACCTGGTCCGGTTGACAAAAGGTTTCAGCAATATAAGTTGATTCGGCAGAAATCTGGCTCGGTTCTCTCAATTCAGTAAGGAGTAATGCAGGGGTGTAGCCCCTATTTATAGGCAGATATAGGATACCGAACCAAATGGTTCGTCACTCAGGGACCGAATGGAAACAGCTAAAACAAAGTGCGACACATACAGGCATGTGCCCCACTTTGGGGGGCAAGTGTTGGGCAAACCCTGCATGCCGAACCATCCAACACCAAACCAGGCTTCGCCTCACGCCGAATCATCCCTAATACAAACCCTACATGCCGAACCACCCAACACCGGTCCAATCCCATCTCCCCTGCATGCAACCACCTCCACTCCAACAACTACCGGACCAACCAACTACCTGACCAACCAACTACCGGACCAACCAACCCACCGAGCCAACTCCACACCGAACCAACATGGCTCCCAACTACTGCCGATCCAAGCCTCTTCCAACTCACCACCGGACCAGCACTCTCCTGACCAACTCCATCTTCCACTACCGAACCAACCTGAAGAAGGCATTCCGGATCAACTTTACCGGACCAGGTTGCAGCAGTCCAGGCCCGTCAGCGGCTATATACATCCAAGACCCCTGCCCCCAACCTCACTCTATAAATAGAGGGGTAGGGGTACAACAATGGTGGACAAGTTTAAGAGCTCAAGAAAGGAAGGAACTTTCGAACAACTTTCATATACTTGTATAAAAAGCTTTGTACTTGTAATCTGAAAGAAAATGGAGAATAACATATAAAGTGGACGTAGGCACGCTCTGGCCGAACCACTATAAATCTGTGTTTCTTTTACAGTTTAGTCCCTGCTTTTTATATATTTGCATAACCCCCCCCAAATTACTAAGAACAACATAAAATCAACTAAATCATACGACTTTGAGGTGTTTGTCCATTTTTTGCGCAAACATCAATCATATTGCCCGAGCCAGGGCCCGGGCACTACTTGTCAATTTTCAGTGATTCAGGTGTGGATGGAGTTGTTCACAACCTTTCCTTTCTCTCTTCTCTAGGCCTCTCTCAGCTCAGGTACATAACACGCACGACCAGTCGCCTGATCGCCATGCAGAACACCAACTCCTTCTCTGTCGGAAATTTCAATGTTAAACACCAAGGGCCTAAAGCTTCCCTAAACTCTGTCGGCGCCTGTCGACCCAGAAACACATTGTACGGAGTATCAACATCCAAAACGATGAAAGGTTGGATTCGCACCCTCCTACGTTCACCTTTCCCAAGTTCAATTAGCAATTCAACAAAACCAACTGCATCGGTAGCTGCACCATTGAAGCCATGGATACGGGCTTTAGATGGTTTTAAATCCTTTGCCTCCATCTTCATTTGGTCATATGTTTTCTTAAAGATGATGTCAAAAGAACTTCTATAATCAATCCATATTCTTTTCACGAATGCTGGCTCGATCGTCGTGGAGATGATCATCGGGTCAACGGAAGGAGCCTCCACCTGATCAGCATCTCTGCTCTTGAACGCTATATCATCCGTCATCGTTCGCTGCTATGTAGCCGGGGACCCATCCTCCGTATTTGAAAAACATTCAAAATCTTCATGCCTCAGGGAGTTAACATATCGCTCCATTGCTTGCCAATTCTTGTCTATAGGGTGATGTCCACCAACTATCATGTTTATGAATAGTCTACCTACAGTTCAAGCAGGTTTCTATGGATGGCATGGAGCTTGCCCGCGACCGAGGTCTGATGTTCCTTGTCTACCTTCCTACGAGTTCTTGACAAACTCCTGCAATTTTTCTGTCGAATCAGCTTTTCTATGGGATCGTATAGGTGTCTACACACCTCGGTATTGTGCTCGTAAGTCTCATGGAAGCAGATATACTTCCCAGTTCACTTTTTCTCCTCTGCGGAGTCTTTCGGGCGCGGCTTTCAGTATTGAAAACTATTACAAGTCGATAGGTAAATATTTTCCAGAGACGCATTTAGAAGAGTGCATTCATTTTAAGTCGGAATCCTTGGTTTCCATTTTCCAGCTTCCCTTTTCTTTCCGGGATTTCCTCCTTCGGACCCTTTGGGTTACCCTGGCTTGTTCTAGACCTTGACCTTGACCTTCCTCGAGTTATCACCGGATTATTTTACAGCAATGTTGCTCTTCACAATTTCCTTGCCAGACCCTGGTGCATTGTCACGCCTTGTCCACCTGCCTTCCTCTCTTCTTATGAATTAATGCGCCTAAAAATGTACTAATGTAGTTGGAGGCTTTCCTGCCAGCCAATCGCCCAACTCCAAATCCGGATCTGCGCCTCGCATGGCAGCCATCAAAATGGCATGGTCATTTTGGTTGCTAACTTTAGTAGCCACAACATGAAATCTCTACAATTACTCCTTCAACGACTCCCTTAGAGCCTGAATCATACTGGACAAGGACATCACATCATTGGGACGAGTGGCATGAATCGCGAACTATTTTACAAATTCCTTCGCTAATTCATCAAAGCCGGAGATAGCCGCGGAGGAAGTCGGGTGAACCACATTGTAGCAATTCCAGATAAAGTTATTGGGAAGCATCTACACTTAGTTGCATCATTTTCTCTAGCTGAATCCATCACCCATTCATATCTCATCACATGCTGTCGGGGATCATTCTTCCCTTCGTAGGCTGGAATAGTTGGCATGTTAAACTTCCTGGGGTACTCGGCCTATAGAATAGTATATGTGAATGGAGTATGACTCCTGGATATCCCCCAATCATCATTAGTCAAGCCTTGATTTTCTCTCATCAGCTATCTGACCATAGCCAATAGGTCAGTGGTTTGTATGGAGGATGGCAGGTTGGAATCTGTCTTACGAGGTCGTTCTGGTTCACGTCTCCTCTATTGGCGATCTATCAAACGTTTGTTTTGGGGACCAACTTCATTAGGACCTTGGTGAGCTGGCCGTCCAGCTTCCACTCTTGCTCTAGATCATAAGTTTCCTGCTCCAGTTTGGGTGTGATTTCCTTGACGTAAGTGAGGGGCCATGGCTCCAGGTAGGGAACCTAGAACATCCCTGGTTGATCGATCAACAACAACTGCTAGTGTTGTTTTGGTTCTACGGCGTCTATGCCTAGGAGGTTCATCGGACAAACTCGAGCTGTTAGATGAGGAGTAAGGAGCGGCACTACCTCCAGCATTCTGATGCTATTGTTGAGTCAGCTGATTCATGAGGTTATTGCATTAGCTTGAATCTGTTCGTTAAGATGTCTCCTGCTTTCCATAAGTTCTTTCATCAACTCCTTGAACTCCATTCTAGTGACAAATTCCATTTGGTTTTGGGCAGCAACAGTCCCTGTGCCTGGAGTAACTTCTTGATTACTGAGTCTTACTTGCTGGACAATAGCAGTCTCATTGACATCCGTGTTCTGTGAGGCTGATCTGGTACGAGGTCTTCCCATTATAGAGTTATTGGTAAGAACTCTGAGTAGAATCAAAGGACTTCCTACGAATGACTTGGATCTCCTTCGAGGGATTTCTTCAATCTAGTAGCTACAATGTAGATCCTAATAACCTGATAATGCGTTCTCGGTGAAAGCGCTAAAATGTTAGCACCAATGTTAGTCACTAACACCCAAAGAAAGATTTGTGTGAAGATAGAAAATTAAAATAGAGGAATGTATGTTAAATTAACTGCAAAACTAGAACACTGAATTTATAGTGGTTCGGCGTAATTGCCTACGTCCACTTTAAGTTTAATCTTTATTGCTTTTTCAAATAATTGAATATAGATACAATCCGTACACCAACAACTTGAATACAAATTCTAACAGAAAATAACAAGTCTTGAAAACGAAAGAGTCTCCCCAGTGTTCTTGAAAAAAGGTCCTCTTTCACTACGCCCCTGCCCCTCTATTTATAGGCGAAGATAGGCCGAACTTCCTTCATTGGCCCAGGGACAAAGTACTTCGACCAATAGCAGGTGACTTCTACGCACCGAGCCACGTCCGAACTAGACATGCCGAACGTCACTTTGCAGGGCGATGCTTGCCGAGCGAGGTATGCCGAGCGATATATGCCGAACGACGATGCCCTCACTCAAGGTTAAGTGTTGATCCTCCCTTTAAAGCCAAACGACATCCAAGCTGAACTAAGGTGTCTCGGCCAAACCACATGCATATGCTGAAAGGCATCCAGGCCGAACCATATGCCTAGGCAGAGTGGCATCTAGGCCGAGCCACACGTCTATGCCGAAAGACATCTAAGCCGAGCCATACATCTATGTCGAATGACATCTAAGCCGAGCCATACGTCTACGCAAAACGACATTCAGGCTAAACGAAGGTTATATGCCGAAAGATGTTCTTGCTTGATGAGCCTTTCATAACCGTGCCAACAGCCAGGTAACATAACTTGATTTTGGTTTAAGGTAATTAAATATGCATTTCAAATTTACATAAGTTGAAATGGTATATTTAGTCTATTAAATTTGAAATTCGAAGTTTGTTTAAATATCATTGGAATAATTAAGTAAATATTTCAAAACTAAATAATAGTAAAGTGAATTTGATACATATACATATACATATATATATATATATATATATATATATGAAATTATTAAATTTAGTTTTAAAAATGTGGAATATTTAAAGCTTTGAAATATATTGAAATTGAAATGGTTTATTTTGTGGTTCAATCTGTACTTGAAGTCGATATAATTTGAAATGGTTTATTGAGAAACTGAATTGAGCTTGAATTAAATTTGAATTTTGGAATTCGAGTTGATTTGAATCGATTTGTGAAATTGGGGATGCTATTTTACTATATTAAGTATTTTTAAACTATATGTAAAACTATTTATATATTTTACTTTATAGATCATTTTAATATAAACTATTTTAATATAAACCATTTTTAACATAAACTATTTTTAACATAAACTATTTTAATATACTAATTATTTTGAATATAAACTATTAACTTATAACTATTTTACAAACTATTTTATTATATATACTATTATTAATATCTAAACTGTTTAAGGGAAGTAATATGATTTCAAAGTGTTATGATTTCCAAAGTGTTATGACTTCTAAAGTGTTATGATTTCAAAGTGTTATGATTTTCAAAGTGTTACGATTTCAAATATTATGATTTCGAGGGTTATAACTTTGTAAGGGCCATGATTTTGGAATGGGTATATTTGAAGTGATAAATGATATATTATTAATATGGTTTTGAAATGGAAATAATATTTTGGTTTTGAAGTATAAACTATTTTGAAATGACTGCAGTGTGATAATAACATTGGTTGTTAAAGAGACCGGGATCAGACATTGTCATACTCTCTGCCAATACCGAAAACCACTTTAATAACTTTGTACGTGGTGGAGATTCCAGAATGAGATAGAATGGTTTGGTGACGGTTCTATATGGTATTTACTAACCCTTACTCCCATGAGTCAGCTTGATGCGGCTAAAACAGGAGCCATGCTGGGCCAAGTGAGGTCATTCCTCCTATCGATCACGTTTATTCAATACCATTCTATTGCTTTGGTGATTTGATTGGACGCACCCTTTGATTTGGGAGTGTGTCACGAGGTGGGCGGTGTAGCTGCTATGCGTTACCACCAGTCTGGATACGCAAACGGTATATCTACCCTAGCGTTGCCTCGAGTGCCTTGTCGCATGCCCTATCACTTTACGAGTTTAGTTTGTACCATATCTATGGAGTGCCTTTGATAGCCCTCCAGTTTACGGAGGAATTACGGTACTGTATAGACTATGGGAATATATAAAAATGTGTTAAGGGGGACATGTGCAACGCCTTAACACTATTTTAATACTTTTACTTTACTATAGACATATTATAATAGCATATATTTCTACATAGTAGATAGTTCCACAGATCCTTAGAGGATGGAAATCTCACACGTCCTTTAAGTTATTTGTATTTTAGTTGATATTTCACTTGAGTTGAATTTACTAATACAGGAATATTAAACCTGACTCGAGTATTTTGTGTTTTGTTTTACACTTGGGTCAGACTGAGTGGCATAACATTTCAGACTCACCTTGGGAGTTTGGAGCTTTGCTAGGAGATCCAATTATCGATTCAGCTTTCAGTCATTCAATTGATTCCAGTGATGTATTCAGATTTTGTTATTTGACTATTGTATTCGAGACTTCTGTTGTACCTTGTTTTAACTCTATTATATATGTATATAGTAGCTTCATGAACTACTACTCATTGCTTCCGCTGCTTATTGTTGTAATATTCTATGTCTGTGATTCTATGATTTATTTATTTACTGTATATGTTGTGTTTTTCCAGATTTAAGGTAACAATCTTATATTTTGAGCAATTCAAGTCCGACATGTGCGGATGCAAATGGCATGAAATATTGGGATGTTACAGTTGGTATTAGAGCTCTTGTTTTAGGCAAAACTTGGCATATGTAGTATATTTGATTACAGAATCACTTTCATCGAGCTTGATTTCCTTCCTTTTGACTCGGTTTCCTTTGAACTTTTCCATTCGATCTGAAATCAATCCTTATCCTTCCTATTCATTTTCTTCTTGATTCTAGAGTATCCCATAGCTCCACTTTATGATTTGTAAAGGGGTGAAATTCCTTCACAACAGGTATTGATTCACTAGAGATTCCTATATCCTCGGTTTACGATGCTGCTATCTCTTGCTATGCTAAATTTTATCTCTTGTAATCGGATGTCGATTGCCTTAGAATTCTACATTAATTATACTCTTGAAGTCACTCTTGACCTGGTTAAGTTCGCCTGCGATTTATGTAGGTTTATCCATCTTTTCTCTTTTGTTATTTAAACATCTTATCTTCATTTAAAGTCTATCTTTTTAGTTAGAATTTATTTGATTAGGGTCCCTTTGAATTTGAATCTCTATCCTTATTTTGAAATCCATTCTTGAATCATCGAGTAAGGGAGTGTATTTGTAATTAAAAATAAAAATGTTTTATATTGTGTCGTTTGAGTTGTTAAGTTTGAATTTAGGGTTTTGATCGATTCGTCTAGCTAACGCTATCGATAGGAATTCCAAAACACTTGAGCAAAGCAAATTGACACAATATTGCTTTAAAAATTTGTAAATGAAATAATTTTGTGTATGATTATATTTTAGATATAAAGGTATAATTTTCTTAAATAAAAAGTCAATTAAATTGGTTGTTCGTAATGATAATACTAGATTGTCATTCATTATTTTTGTCAACACTACGAAATCATTTTCTATCATTGTATGTTATAAGGTGTTGAAATTTTACAAATAGGGTTTATTTGATTTGAAAATGAAATGAGTTTAAACTAAGAATTTGAGAATTCAATTTTCGGTATGTTAGAAAAATTTGGGTTTTAAAGTTTAAGGTTATTATTTAAAAGTATTTTCGAATAGAAATTGTCTCAAAAAAATAATTTTAAAGTTTAAAACCTGTACTCTCCTCCATTGTCGCTGAAAATTAATTTTGCAGATGATTGCAGCATCATCGACATTCGTTTTCGAGTTTCAAAGTGGAGAAATGAGTTAGTAGCTTTGCTACACTTTTGTTTTGGAAATGAATTTGATTTGAAATTCTTGAATATGATTTAATTTATATAATATATGTATATAATTATTTCCAAATAGTTTGAAATGAAACCGAAAATCTGAATCTTAAAATTTATATTAAGAAATGGTTTTAAGTATTGAAATGAAGTGAAATGTTTGAATAAGAGGAATATCTAAAATGATAAATGAAATTTAACCAACTTGAAATAGTTAAATTTGAATAAAAACTTATTTGTATAGTACTAAATTGCTTTCTAATATATATAACTTGCCTAAAATATTCAAAAAGTTAAAATGTTAGGATATAATAAAGGGTTGTGCAAGAAGAAAATTTAAGTAATAAATTGTTCAAACTAAAATCTGGATTAATATAAATGTTGTAGATAAAAGGGAAATTTGTCTAGTATTTAATTGCATTCATAAATATTTATATAACTTACCTAGAAAGTTTAATGTAATTAGAATGTAATTGGATAATAAATTAGATAACTTATAGATAATAAATTGAATAATAAATCGAATAATAAAAAGGGAATTAATTTGGTGAACAAAGGATGGTTATAATATGTTTATACACATAATATATGTTAGAAAATATGTTAAGTAAAATAAAATAAGTAAGTAAAAGAGAAGAATATTTAAGCAGATAAATATGAACTTAAGAATAGTAAACTTGAACTTAAGTTGAACCAACTTAGCTGAAGTGTAACTATCCCGGTTTTGAGTCAAGTTTAAATTAGATATTAAAATAGATTTTTGGATTTAATGGTGAATTAATTTGAATTTTTCAAATTAATAAGATATGTGCTTGTTTATTTATATAAATAGATTGTAATTTGAAATTTGAATGTGAATTTTTTTCCAAAATAAATAGGATTTGTGTTGGTTGTAAATAAGAATTTGATTTGACATTCAAAGATAAATATATTGAAAATAAATTGGATTTGAACTATATTTTAAAGTTAATAAGAATTTGTTTTCTTATTATAAAATATATACATATTTGGAACTTATGATTTTCAAAAGGCTATTTTAATTTAAATTCTTATATAGATAAAATAAACGTGATTACTTATTTATGTATAATTGGTTTTAAAATTATTTTCCTAAAGGTTATATAAATAGTTATAAAAGTGTATAACATTTAAAACATAATAAATATAAATTTGAAAATATAAACATAGATTTTATAAAAGGAATATTTCTTTCTTTTAAAATAAATATAATATATATTTATCTCATAATACTTAGTTAATAAAAATATAAAATATGATTCTTAAATATACAAAAGTGTAAACAATTGTAAATATAAAATTAAATAAAATTTAATTAAAGAGTCTAAAACATAAATTTTAAATTTATTTAGAGTAAGAGTTTAAACACAATTATTTTCATTTTAAAAAATGTAAAGTTGAGATTATATGTATCAACATGTGTTGCTTAATTATAATTTGCATTTACAAGTTTAATATAACTTGATATAGACAAATGGCAAGCAAAAGATTTTTCTTTTAATATAAAATTATAAAATATGAGTAAATCTGTAACAGTCCGCAAACCCGTACCCCTTAAATCGGCATTATTCTCCATCAATCAACTCAAGATGAACGGAAATACGAACCATTAGGGTTAAAGAAGAAAGAGGTAGAAGAAGAAAATAGAAATAACAACAGAATCTTACCATTGCAGCAGAATAAAATATAGTAGATAATAACAGATCTTTACACAAAAGAAAACTATGTCTGTTTTATACATACATCATCAGAATACATCATCAGAGTTCAACAATATCAATAACATACAACTGGACAGCCATATAAACCAATCCTCAAAACTGAATACACGGCGGAATAATAATCAAGGACGGAAGTACGTATCGCCATCCAACTCGTCTCTTGAGCTCCACAGCATCATATCTTGTATTCTATAATACTCGGTCTTACCCGAGCATTATAGTTAAATGACACCCGAGTCAGTCTGGAAAACTAGCGTGAGAAATCAAACTCAAATTGATTATTAAAATTCCAAAAATCCTTTGAAAAACAAAAGCATCTTGTAAGACCACGCCAAAAATAAACATGTTGGGTTTTTACCTTACGATAGCTAAAACATTTATTATAAATTCCTCTGATATTATAATAGTGTCTATATACAAATACTTATTCAAATAGCCGAAATTGTTACATTTATTAAATTCCCGCTACTAGCCACGGTCGTGTGTAATACAAACAAAACCGTAAAAGGCACATAGGGAAAATGGATTTACAGCTTATGACTAGGCACTAGGGTACCACCTGTCACAGTACGTGGCCTAAATCACCGTACCGAGGATTACTCCCAATCCCCTACAACACAAGACTGGGATTAGCCCTTACTGGATAATCTCGAGTAAGATCGCCCCACGGTTGGGATCAGCAACCACACCACCAAGCTGAATAAAAGGGACATCTAGACAGGGATGACCTCACCCTAATGGGTGCTACCCACTTAGCCTTGCTGCATATCCCTTGATTTTCAGTTATTCCCCGTTGACGAGGCTCGAGGCTAAGCGTTACCTTTTTAGAACAAATCACTTAGAATGCTCACCGCCCACCTGACGCTGTTCTGAAAGCATTCATCCATACAAGTCCGTCTCGGGTTCGAACGGAACCGAAGGCACTACTCCTACTATATCCATTTTGGAATTACCCTAAGGATTAGTAGCGACTAGCCCTTACACTTCACTGCTCCACCTTCGAATCCAAACTCTTGTTTTCCACACGAAAACGTTCAAACCGGATCGAAGTGGTTTTCAGGAAATAAATCCCAATCCCGGTCTCTTCGAAGCGATCAGCGCGTTGGTCAATATTGATAGTCGGTTATTTAACTATCAATTAACATTCACAAACAACCATCAAACAATAAATAATCGCCCAAATTATTTATTATCCTCAAAATATCTTCACAAGATATATTTCCACTTTCAAACCTTTTTGAAACAGTTTTCAAACCATCTTTCTCTCATGGAATACATTCCCCAATTATTTTCTATTTCCACTGAAATCATCAAGTACAAACACTTAGATTTTAAAATAATTTAAAACATTATATTATAAAACATACTTTAACATTTAAATTAATAAAACTACTTCAATACTTTATTAAAAATATATACTTTAAGAATATTTAAAATGAGGTTACTTTATAAAATATAAAACTAGATTTTCTCCTTTAAAACAAATACCAAGCCACCTTTAAATAATTACTACGGTAATAGATTTGAAAAATACTTACTTTAGAATTTAAACATTAAAAATAATACATTTTCTAAAACATGCTTTTTAAAACAACATTAAATCTTTTAACTTATATTTAAAAATTTGCTTAAAAACGTACTTGGCTATCTAGGGAAATACGCTTCTCTTTCACATCTTTTAAAAATAAATCACTATTTATTTTTAAACAAATTTACCCATTCCTTTAATAAATTCCCATCGTGAATTTATTCTTCCAAATGTTCAGTGATACATTGTTTTGCTTTTATAAACCAAGTTTATAAGTTTCGTAGACTGAACTTCCTTTTGAAATTCCGACTCCCAATTTACTCCATTAGAAATAAATTTCTTTACTTACTCAATTTATTTCAAAATCCATTAACTTTAGATTTTATTCCCAAATTATGATTTAAAATCTTTTTAACTGAAAACACCAATTTCAGATTTTCCAAATTTCTTCTTTATCCTTTCAAATAAATTAAACCTTGAATTTGAAGTAAATTATTTTATTCCTTTAAATAACATCACTTAAGTTTACAGTTCATTATTACTCTATTTATTCAAAATCCCATTTTCCATACTCGGAACTTAGTTATTAGAATTTGAAAATCACTTTCATTCTTTTCCAATTCATTCTTAAATTTATTCAAATTCTCTATAATTATTTTACTTCAAAATTCACTCTTTTATTTTCTTTTCAAAAATCCAATTCTATATATTTTGATAACTCAGTGCACCGAAATATATTCAAGTAAACCATAGCATTCAATATTCCAAATATAATTCATCACAGAATATCAGATATTCATAACGTAGAATATTAAACAATCTCAATAATTTTGAGCAATCCAGTTGGATCCCTCCAACATGTTTCCCTGCATCCATAGATGTTAGCACAATACCAATTCCACTTCAAGGTGGAATATCACGGTATATGGGATTAATATAATATCATCCGCTATTATGCGGCGCGTAGGGTCTCATCCGCTATATAATGCGGGAATCAATCACTCCAATATATACTATATACTACTATATATAATATAGCACATCAAATCAATTCAATCATTCAACCAATTATTTAAATTTAACCATTTAAATTTAAATTAAATCCAGATGAGTGAGATTAACTCACCTTTGCTTTATATTTGCAATCCTTTTCAATATTGCCTTAGTTATCCCGATTTGACCTTGAATAAACAATTTATATGATTCTTATTAATATTCGAAATAATCGAACAATCACTTATTATTAAAGTATTTAATTGACTAACAACTTTATTCAAACTGATAATTTCCCTTTTAATAAAAAATTAAATTATTTTCTAGTGACTAAAATAATTAAATAAATATATTACACAAATTAATCACTGTAATACATTATTTTAAAAAAAACTAGCAAGTTTAAAATGTGAATATATATATATATATGTATGTATGTATGTATGTATGTATATATGTATATAAACAAAACAAAACTGCCTTAGAATTTCTTTACTATAACCCATTTTTCCTTTTTTTTCCCAATTTAACATGGTTACAGAAAAGAAAAAAATAATATATACTTCATTTTAGATTTTTTTCTAATTGAATTTGCAAATCCTAAACAAAAGAAACAGAGATAGTACCTCCCTAAAACACCTCGTCCTGCAAGCACTGAAGACCCACGACGAACTCGACCTGACATGCCACCGTCTCCAAATCGAACTCCTGCCTACGCACTCGCTAGAATCTCCAACCCTAACCCACACCACCCACCGAGCCTTGCCTCTGTCATGACCTCTTTCAGATTTTGCCACAAAGGCCCATCGTTCGAGGCTCGCGACAGCTGCCTACAAAGGCCCATCGTTCGAGGCTCGCGACGGCTGCCTTCCTTCCATCGCGGTGATGCTGCCGCAATCACCTAAGCGACTCCGCCGTTTATTTGTTGACCTCGTTCTCGATTGAACGTCACTTGAGGAAGAAGAAAGAGAAATCACGATTTCGTTTGTTTATTTGAAGGCCGGTTTGAATATGAGGAAGGCTCGAGTATTCTTCAAACAAGAAGGGGAACTATGATTTTTAACAGCGGCCATTAGCGTTGAACTGGGAAAGAAAGCACGCGAAATATATTTTTCGAATGAGGGATGAAATTTTGTTTTGAACACTCAGCCATTAATTCGATTTTTCTGAAGCTTTTATTTTATTTTCTCCCTAGGACAAAGGCTGCGCGAATTAAGGAAATGGATAGCGTGCATAAAATGCTTTGCTACAGTGACTTCGATAGGAAAGAAAAAAAAGTGCTAATGTGAATAGCACCTTTGACCAGTCAACAATGTATACAATAGTATTTAAATTTAAATTTAAATTTAAATCGTCTTGAAATCACCACTTAAAATTTTGACTTCCTATCGAAGCATGCTGCCAGGCGTTTATAATGTTATACCCCTATTCCGAACGCAATGAAAAAGGTTTCGAGTCTATGGAGAAGACAACTTTTTGGACTCAGTTATTATATTGAATTTCGATATAAATTTCATCGCATTTATATATCGTACACCCCCACAACAACTCCAAATGCTACAAAAATTGAAATCCGATAATAATACAATATTATGGATCCAATGGAACTGGTGTCGTCAAAAACCGAGACTGTGCCTCGGAAGGCTATTTTATATAAATAGATTTTAAACGATATATATTTTTAAAACTGAACAAATCATTGTTAAATTCAATTTTAAAAGTTCTATCACCTTCAGTATTATTAATATGAATTTTACAAGCCTTCAAATTATTTTTAACAGGCTTTAAACCCCAGATTCAACATTTTACCCAACTTCAAATTATTTAATTTAATAATTAAATTACCTAATAAATGGTGATATTTGAATTCAAGTTAAAAATAACTTTTAAATATTCAAAATCAATTTAAATATTCTGATTTCAAACATCCAAAAAATTCCAGGTCGTCACATTCCTCCCCCCTTAAAAGAATTTCGTCCTTGAAATTGCTAGTTAAGAAGAATGATCCAATATCCAATACTATTTTTCCAAAACCAAACAGTTTTATCAACTCGCCATAACATATCTTTTATTAAAGACCCACTATTATTTCAACCAACTTTCCAAAACCTTCCATAGTTTCCATCAACATTATTTACTCCACTTATTAAAATTTAAATTTAAATCCAAATTTTGAATTATCAAAATTTCCTCAAAAATTTTCTAGCTCCCTAAATTTTCGAAAAATTTTGCCAGCATCTCCTTTGCGCGGTTAGCTCGGTACAACTACAAAATGCCTCTACGGGCCCCCAGATTTCAAAGGAAACAAAAGCCAAGTGGCTAGACTAGAAAATCATCAAATTTCATGCAGAAATTTAAATACATACCTTTGCCGAGCAAATTTCAATTTATCTTCTAAGTCAAAAACATCCATTTATCCCTTGCCTTAACACATCTGTATATCATATTTAGCAATAATATCCCACCGCAACATTCAAAATCATATTATTGACTTCTTTACAAAATTTCAATATCTATTCATTCAAGCCCGTACGGTATAAATATATCATCCGTACACATTATTAAATCCGATCACTCGCTCGATCATACAATTTCACTTTCGAACTAGTATCATCCACCCGACATACTAGTGCGGACTCAGATCTGGTTTCTTTATCAGAAACCGTCATTCTCCTTGCATAGTCATAACTATGATAGAGAATTTTTAGAATCAATCAAAATCCATATCCAGGGTTCGCCGTCGAAAATCGAGTGAAAAATCCTAACTCGGATTGATATAACTATCTTGAAATTCTATGCTCGAATTTGGATCAAATTGCTATGCGAATAAAATAATTGTAACAACCCAAAATTTTCGAGCCTGAAAATTCCAGATAACTATGAAAAAGAAAAAAAAAGGTAGAAGAAGAAGAACAGAAACATCAACAACTCACATACGCAGCGGATAAAATATAATAATAAATAATAACAGTTTACAAGAATTCTATATTTGTCGATTACATTTAATATACATCAGAGTTTCACATATATACAGCCGCTGAATAAATACAAGTATCATGTCTCAGATACACAATAATATACTACAGCGGAAGTACTCTATACGTTCTCCCATCCAGCTCGCCTCCTGAGCTCTAGCACGTCCTACCTGAAAATCTGTAATACTCGGTCTGACCCGAGCATTACACCAAATTAACACCCGGGTCAGGCTGGAAACCAGCGTGAGTAAACCCAACTAACATAAAATACAACGTATACAACTCATATAAACCCGGGTAACTTATATCAATTCACAAGCCACAAATTATTATAAACAACACTTAGCCTACATAAAGGTTTCTAAATACCAAAGATTTAGGTTTTAAAACAGTCCAATACCTCCAAATCACTTCACTCCAGCATATAGATTTTATATATCAATCTGCAAACATTCGAAGTGGTTTCGGGTATTTCCCCAATACCCGACCCCGGTCTCTTCGAATCTTATGTCATTCTAACCCAAGTTATTCATATGAAATACACAACCTTTCATATCAGAGATATCAACTCATTCAAAACATCCAATATCATTCACTCATCCATAAGCAAAGCTTAATCGCATGCAAATCAATTCAATTGATTCAAATTTGAATTTCAAACCCCAATCACTTACATTCTTTCATTTAACATTAATAAATCCCAAATCAATTAATTGGTCAACCCATCATTATTCATCTTAATTAATCACCCTGGATTAATTTATTTTTCCAGTTACATTCAAGTAATTATTTTTAATTAATTTAACAATATTAATTATTCTTAACCAAAACAAATAAGTAAATCTTAAATTACTGTATAAATTAATTAACTATTTTAATTTCACTAATCATTAATTACTCATATTAGTTAACTTCCCATATGTCTCTTTATTATCGAATAATTTATCTTAATTAATCTATCTTTAATTACATCGTTAATTATATAAGTAATGATTTCCAATTATATTTTAATTTATTCTAATCCCGATTAATTACTTTAATTCAACCACAATATTAACCATTTCGAATGATCTCAACCTGTAAGTAACTATCTTTTTATTTACTTCATTAATAAATTTATTACTCCTAAAATAATTATCTTAATTAGTCTCTCGATTGATTTCACAGAGTAATTATATTTTATTAATTATATTAAGCAATTATTTATCACACCATCAAATGATTATTCTGAATTACTTATACTTAGTTAATTAATTTACAGCTTAATTTATTATTTATTCAACCCTTTAATTACTAAGTTAAATAACCTAATCGTTAATTAATTGAATTAATTAACTATTCTTTTAAATTACCTTACTAATTTAATATATCACAAGTCATTAAGCCTTTAGTACGGAAACATTTTCTTATTTATATTTTAAGTTTAAACAACTTAAAATTCCTAATATTTTGAGTTAAACAACAATTAACTCGAGAACCATCCAAAACCAAAATCACCAGAACATCAATTCACAGTGTATATAAAATCAATTCAATCATTCAACCCAATATTTAAATTTAACCTTTTAAATTTAAATAAAAATCCAACAGAGTGAGATTTACTCACCTTTGCTTTCGATTTGCAAATCCATCCAAATCCGATCTTGACTTGTTTCCTTTCAGATTTCAACCTCGTATTAACATTTCATAATTTATTAATAATTTGATCTAATTTATCAATTTATTTATTTTTTTAAACCAATTTCCATTTATAGAATATTTTAGCAGCCAAACAATTAAATAAGTTAATTAAATAAATAAATAAATTTTATCAAACAATTTAATCTCCCTCATATTTAATTGTTTTTTTTTAACCGTTTAAAAAATTCAAAATCTAAATCAAATAAACCATAAACCTAAAACAACTCACCAGACAAAATCGCCACCCAATCGTGATCGACGCTTCCTCCCTCCACTACAACGAACTCGGCCAAAACTCCTTAGGTCTTCACGAGCTCCAACGCCTTGCTCAATCCCTGTTCTTGCAAATCTGGTGACTGCGAGATCCCCCAAACCACTGCTCCAGCCTCCAATTACACAAACGCTCCTCCTCGGCACCCACTTCCTAGCTACAGCGGTTAACACCCTTCACCTCATTCCAAGCCAATCACGACCCCATCCAAATTGTCGCGTGAGCATGCATTTCTCATTATCGTAGGTCGATCGCGAGATCCATCGTAAGGCTTGAATTTTAGCTTGACTCTAAAACGACCACCATAGGCACGAGCTCCTCCAATCGAAGTCACGATCTCGATTATACTCGAATCGCGAGCCGTCGTTCCCCCCACAAACCACTTCGCTGAGCCTTCGATAACCCTCCAGGCCTTCGTTCCTTGCCGAGCGCCTTCGCCATCACGAGACCACCGCACCCCAGTTTGAAGTTGAGAGCTCGATCGATTTGGCTTTCATATTTTTTTTCCTTTGTTGAATTAGATTATCGAAGTACTGAAAGAAAGGAGGGTAAATAAAAAGAATCGGCCACTAATTTCCCCCTTTTTTTTTGAGATTCGATCTGGTTTGAGAATGGAGAACGGGGATAAGATAATGATATGGGAAAGCTTCTGGAATACGCATTGTATATGAAAATATCTTTGACTATTATACTTTAAATTTTATTATATTATACAAATTTCAAAACGTCTTGTTAATTGCCATTTTAAATTTTGAACTCCTCCTAAGGAATGCCGCTAGACGATTATAGGGTTTTACCCACGTTTCGAACACAATGGAACGTGTTCCGAAAGCTAATTCGATCATATGCACGAGTTACGGAAGTAAACGATGAATTTTAAATTAAACCGATTAAATAGCTCTAAGCGTTTTGAGCTGCCAAGGTCAAACGACAACTCCGATTACTATGTAAATTGAAATCCGATAATAACTAACTATCACGGATCCAATGGAACTGGTTTTGTCAAATTCCGAGACTGTGCCTCGGAAGGCTATATTTAAATATCGATTTAAACGATATATTTTCAAAACGGAACAAAACACTTCCAAATTCGATTTTAACACTTTTACTACATTCAGTATCATCATTATACATTTTATAAGACTTCACATCATTTTTAACAGGCTTAAAACTCCAGATTCAACAATTTACCCAATTCCGACTCATATAATTCAATAATTTAATTATCAAGAAAATATTAATATTCGGAATTCAAGTTCAAAATTAACCTTTAAATGTTTAAAATCAATTAAATATTCCAATTTAAATTGTTAGAAATGTCGGGTCGTCACATTCCTCCCCTCTTAAAAGAATTTCGTCCCCGAAATTACTAGTTAGGAAGAATGGTCCAATACCCATTTACTTTTCCAAAATCAAACAGTTATATCAACTTGCCATAATATATCTTTTATAAAAGACCCATTATCATTCTTACTAACTTCCCAAATTCACCCACAATTTCAAACAAGACCATTTTGCTTAAACATTCAAATCTCAATTTAAACCAAATTTTGATTTATCAAAATTTTCTCAAAATCTTTCCGACTCTCTAAATTTCCGAAAAAAATTTCCAACGTCTCCTTTGCGCGGCTAGCTCGGTACGAGTACAAAAGGCCTCTACGGGCTCCCAAATTCAAAAAAGAAAACAAAAGCCAAGTGGCTACATCAAAAATCCAATCCAATTTCATACAGAATTTAAATACAAACCTTTTAGTCAGGCAATTCAAATTTATCTTTTGGAATCTAATCCAATTTCCTTTCTCTTTATTATACCTGCATATCTTGCTAGCAATAATATTCAACCGCAACTTTTCAAATCATTCTTGCATTTCCTTACATAGGATTATATCTATTTCAAATTGATTTCCCATTTCTATATGATTTCAATTTGTCTTCAATTTTGAACATTAAATTTCATCTTCCGTTTATAACTGATTCTAATTAGTTTCATCTACTAACTTATTTTAATTTCCAATTTGAAATTGTTTTGCCGTTAACAAAAATTTTCCCAAAAATTTTCAAAAATTTTCTAACTCCCAAAATTTTCGAAAAATTTCGGCAGAGTCTCCTTTGTACGGAGGAGCTTTTGCAATTTGACAAGAGATATAAATATATATACATCGACCCACCCGGTCGGAAAAAGCAAAAACAGTTCATATTTCCTATTTTTATTGCGTAGGCGTACCTTATTTAGCATTTTAAGCAAGCAGCCTATTAATTTAAGCAATAAGCGCAATCCAAACCAACCAAACAGCCTTCAGGTACCTGTACTATCTCAATTTAAATATGTAAGTGTCATATATAGAAATTCTATTAGCATTTCATCTACTTTTAATAGCTAAACACAAGCATTTCAAAGCAACAAACACCAAACGCTTACCATAAGCGATTTATATAATTTAAAGCTAATCCAATTGCTTCCAAACAAATTTATATGCCATTTCATTCAATTTTAATGGTTTACAACGCAATTGCTTACATTTAATTCATTTTTAAGCAAAACAAATCATATTCATATCAATTGACTCAAAAATCAATTATATTTGCTTCCACTAATTCATAGAATTTAATTAAATTTCGTTTCCGTTAAACAACAATCATTTCTACGAAATTTGATAATATCGATGTGAATAAATAATTACTTAAGTTTTATAACCAATTAAAATTGATTCCAACTTAATTTTATTTAATTCAATTTCATTTTAATTTATTCACAACCTACTTAGCTCGACACATTCCATTCTTGTATACTACTAGCCATTTCCAAATTAATTCAATCCAAGCTTTTATTTAATGGGCTTTCATTCTTATTCGAAGCCAAGTTTCCATAAATTTTAGACTTAGTTAACTTACTTTAATTTTTTTCCAACATCAAACTTAAGTTTACTTCTATTTGATTCTCATTTAATCAAATTCCATTACATTCAGTTAGCCCATCCACTTTAAATTTTAATTTTAATTCACCTTCTCAATTTATCAAAATAATATCCAACTCCTATTTAACTCATTTATACTTCAAATTATTATGCCACCGAACTTATGTTCAGTCTGATAATCCAATTCCAATCACAACTTTGATTTAGTTTTTTATTCTATCAGACTTCATTCATTTATTATTTAATGCCATTAACTCATTTCATATTTCACTTCCTTAATTCATTTGCGAATTTATTTATTAATACAAAGCCATTCTCAACTTATCTCTACCCACCTGGGTTTTAGTTGCAATTCAAACCATTACTATTATAGTTCACTTTAATTTCATTCTACAATTCTTCCATTATATCTAATTTATTTGCAAATTTCGTTATATATTATTCATATCACCTTTGAGTTTTATTTGTAATTCAAACCTTCACTATTTGATCCAACTCTATTTTAATTTATACAACTTCACCACTTATTTAATTTATTATCAAATCCAAGTCGACTTCTATTTACAAATTTGAATTAATCTCCAAATTCTATTATTAACATACAACTCATTTTATTTAGCCGAGCTAAATTTAATTAATACCTTTTATTCAAATAATTTATTTAGCTAATTAGCTTACCTCCAACTTTATTTACAAAAATCTCTTCATTAAATTTTCCTGAGTTTAGTTTTATTTCATTATTCCAGTTTGGATTCCCTTTTATTTTAAAATTTAGAAATGCCTTTAAATTCAGATATTACAATTAAAATAGCTGTTTATAAAAATACTTCTTATAACTCGATGTTTCAACCAGTCCATCCTTGTTCTTACGGAAATTCAGTCATACGTTGATCAGGCGTAGGACTGAAAATCTATAAGTACTTGGTAAAACCGTTTTCAACATCTAGTGAAAATACTTGGAAAATAATTTTATTGAAAATATCGAAAACATTTTTTAAAAATAGAGGAAATATCTTTGGTGAGAATGCTCTGGAAATCATCACCCCCATCCATGGTCAGAGTTACATTCCAGGGTTACGTTGCCGTCGCAGCAAAAGTCCATGCAACTACAGGCTCTCCGTAGCCTCTCGATTACGCCATGGAACTAACACATCAGATCATAGTTACATCCAGGGTTACGTTGCCGTCACAGCAAAAGTCCATGTAACTGCAGGCTCTCAGCGGCCTCTGATTTTCGCTGTCGAAATGAAACCTCTCCACTCCTACATAGGTCGCAGTCTGCCGATATAAAATCAAATGCAGACCGTTGGCTCTCAGCGGCACACACAACTTCCGCTATGTTATACCATAGGTCGTAGTCTACCGATATAAAATCAAACGCAGACTGTTGGCTCTCAGCGGCACACACGACTTCCGCTATGGTATACACTACTCATAATCCTTAGGAACTAGTTTTGTCCGGACTCCTCACAGGATAAACTTTAGAACCCCCCCTTGGGGCTCAAGGCAGCACCACCCGGTGGCACTCCTGAGAAGTTCATTTCAAGGAAGCGCCTTTTTCCCTAGAGCCATCATCAAAACACTTTATACTATACATATAGTATCTTCAAATCATACACCTAGTATGATCTCATACAAGGCTCATTTACACAAAATCGATTATCCCAAAATCGATAATTCTCAAACTAGGCTTTCCAAATTTCAATATTTGATTTTACCCAAAAATCAAAAGCCTTTCAAAATCCAAAATTTTCCAAAACATTTTCCAAAATCCTCATAAGATCCTTTATATATATATATATATTCAAAAATATATATAATTTTTAAAACTTTGGATCATTCCAAACTTGTATAAAATCCCTTTATACTTCAAATACTTTGAAAAACCATTCCTTACTGGCTATAGATTCAACAAGGGGAGTTTTATCTTATTCAACAAAGATATATATATATATATATATATATATATATATAACTTTGTTTATTCAAAATCAAATATTCAAATTTGATTACTCCTTTCAATACCAAATTCATTCAAATCCGTACGATGCACACATAACATCCATGCGCTATACCAATCTGATCGCTCGCTCGATCACACAATTTCACTTCCGACTAGTATCGTCCACCCGACTTCCTAGTGCGGACACAGATCTGGTTTCTTGATTAGAAACCGTCATTCTCCTTGCATAGCCATAACTATGATAGAGAACATCCAGAACCAATCAACAATCCATATCCAGGTTCGCCGTCGAAAATCGAGTGAAAAATCCCTACTCGGATCGATATAACTATCTCGAAATTCTATGCTCGAATCAGGATCAAATCACTATGCAAATAGAATAATATACGTACATCCTACGTATTTAACTTCTTTGATTGTTAGCCAAATCAATTTCCTTTCCATTCACATTTCCTTTATATTCTATCCACTTACTCACATTGCCTTAATCCCCATTTGGATTATTACCTCAATTCTTATCCCAGTTGGGTACTTAATCAATAACAGTTTGAACTCCGACTAGTTTAGAAAATAGCTTGAAAATTTTAAAAATAGATAAGTAGTTGAAAAATGATTATTAGTTTGCAAAATAGCTATAAAATAGTTAACTAATAGTAAAATAGTTGGAAAATAGCTAAATAGTTTCGGAAATTTTTAGATAATTGCAAAATAATTGTAAATTAATAATTAACTTGTAAAATAGTTGAAAAGTAGTAGTTAGTTTAGAAAACAGTTGAAAAATGGTTAAATAGCTCCAAAAATAATTGTAAAACAAGTATAAAATAATTTGGCTTTAAGAAAGAAAGGTTGTATATAAATTTAATAGCTTGAAAAAAAATAAGTTTATATTAAAATAGTCCAGAGTCACAACTGTTCACTTTCCCAACAATTCAATTTAAATTTCCACTCTCATTTAAATTGACTCGATCCCAATTTGAATAATCTTCAATTTCCATTGAAATTGATTTAATCCCAATTCAAGTTGAATTGATTCTCAATTTCCTTCCAACTTCAAATCAAATTCCATTTGATCTTTAAACTTGTACAATTTTAATTATAATTTCAATTCTACAATTTCTATTTATAATCAGTTACATTCACATTTTGCTTTTAACTAGGAATTATACATTTTATTTAGCCAATATATTTTTATTATTCCATAAACATTTTAATCAAGATCCCAGAGTTTAAACAAATTTCCAAAATTCTTTGGCAAATTCATTCATCCCTTTGAATTTCAAAACCAAACCCAGTTCACAAACAATTCCAATTTAAAATAATTGGTAGCAATTTCTCTTCTAGAAACTCGAAAATGAACATCGATGATGCTGCAGTCATCACCGACGTTATTTTCCAGTGACCGAAAGAGTTCAATGCTTTTATCTTTTTTTTTAAAACACTTCCAATATTTTTGATTTCAAATCTCCCAGATTTCAAATTCAACACCAAAAATGTTTTTGAAATAATACTATTATTTCTCCAAAACCTTTGGAAACCACTTAAATCCAAAGGAATTTTAAATTTTCCCAAAAATCCCATATTCCCAATCCCTCCAATTCATATTTAAACATTACTCTGGAATTTTCATCTTACTTTATTTTCAAATATTCTCTGAAATTTTATTTCAACTTATAATCTCATTTATTTATGAAGTTTATTTCAATTTATAAATTACATTTATAATCTATATTTCAGATTTCATTTTGTTATATAAGTTTATTATTCAACTTTGGTTAGTTTCAATTTGGTCGTATTTTATATTACTTCTTAACTTAATTCCACTAATTTAACAACCAATCACCTAAATATTTATTAGAAAGAAATATTGCTATATATATCAAAACATATTTTTATACAAAATCATTTAAAATCATTATAAGAAAATAACAAGTACGCTCTCATACCTATATACACTCAACTCATTCTAGAGTTCTTCGTACTCTATTCAATGAGTAATCCCCACCAGAGCCAAGGTTCTCGCTTAACCTTTCAGCTCTGATACCAACTGTAACAACCCGAAATTTTCGAGCCCGAAAATTCCAGATAGTTATGAAAAAGAAAAAGAAAAGGTAGAAGAAGAAGAACAGAAACATCAACAACTCACATACGCAGCGGATAAAATATAATAATAAATAATAACAGTTTACAAGAATTCTATATTTGTCGATTACATTTAATATACATCAGAGTTTCACATATATACAGCCACTGAATAAATACAAGTATCATGTCTCAGATACACAATAATATACTACAGCGGAAATACTCTATACGTTCTCGCCATCCAGCTCGCCTTCTGAGCTCTAGCACGTCCTACCTTAAAATCTGTAATACTCGGTCTGACCCGAGCATTACACCAAAGTAACACCGGGTCAGGCTGGAAACCAGCGTGAGTAAACCCAACTAACATAAAATACAACGTATACAACTCATATAAACCCGGGTAACTTATATCAATTCACAAGCCACAAATTATTATAAACAACACTTAGACTACATATAGGTTTCTAAATACCAAAGATTTAGGTTTTAAAACAGTCCAATACCTCCAAATCACTTCACTCCAGCATATAGATTTTATATATCAATCTGCAAACATTCGAAGTGGTTTCGGGTATTTCCCCAATACCCGACCCTGGTCTCTTCGAATCTTATGTCATTCTAACCCAAGTTATTCATATGAAATACACAACCTTTCATATCAGAGATATCAACTCATTCAAAACATCCAATATCATTCACTCATCCATAAGAAAAGCTTAATCGCATGCAAATCAATTCAATTGATTCAAATTTGAATTTCAAACCCCAATCACTTACATTCTTTCATTTAACATTAATAAATAACAAATCAATTAATTGGTCAACCCATCATTATTCATCTTAATTAATCACCCTGGATTAATTTATTTTTCCAGTTACATTCAAGTAATTATTTTTAATTAATTTAACAATATTAATTATTCTTAACCAAAACAAATAAGTAAATCTTAAATTACTGTATAAATTAATTAACTATTTTAATTTCACTAATCATTAATTACTCATATTAGTTAACTTCCCATATGTCTCTTTATTATCGAATAATTTATCTTAATTAATCTATCTTTAATTACATCGTTAATTATATAAGTATTGATTTCCAATTATATTTTAATTTATTCTAATCCCGATTAATTACTTTAATTCAACCACAATATTAACCATTTCGAATGATCTCAACCTGTAAGTAACTATCTTTTTATTTACTTCATTATTAAATTTATCACTCCTAAAATAATTATCTTAATTAATCTCTTGATTGATTTCACAGAGTAATTATATTTTATTAATTATATTAAGTAATTATTTATCACACCATCAAATGATTATTCTGAATTACTTATACTTAGTTTATTAATTTACAGCTTAATTTATTATTTATTCAACCCTTTAATTACTAAGTTAAATAACCCAATCGTTAAATAATTGAATTAATTAATTATTCTTTTAAATTACCTTACTAATTTAATATATCACAAGTCATTAAGCCTTTAGTATGGAAACATTTTCTTACTTATGTCTTAAGTTTAAACAACTTAAAATTCCCAATATTTTGAGTTAAACAACAATTAACTCGAGAACCATCCAAAACCAAAATCACCAAAACATCAATTCACAGTGCATATCAAATCAATTCAATCATTCAACCCAATATTTAAATTTAACCTTTTAAATTTAAATAAAAATCCAACAGAGTGAGATTTACTCACCTTTGCTTTCGATTTGCAAATCCATCCAAACCCAATCTCGACTTGTTTCCTTTCAAATTTCAACCTCGTATAAACATTTCATAATTTATTAATAATTTGATCTAATTTATCAATTTATTTATTTTTTTTAAACCAATTTCCATTTATAGAATATTTTAGCAGCCAAACAATTAAATAAGTTAAATAAATAAATAAATAAATTTTATCAAACAATTTAATCTCCCTCATATTTAATTTTTTTTTCTAACTGTTTAAAAAATTCAAAATCTAAATCAAATAAACCATAAACCTAAAACAACTCACCAGACAACATCGCCACCCAATCGTGATTGACGCTTCCTCCCTCCACTGCAACGAACTCGGCCAAAACTCCTTAGGTCTTCACGAGCTCCAACGCCTTGCTCAATCCCTGTTCTTGCAAATCTGGTGACTGCAAGATCCCCTAAACCACTGCTCCGGCCTCCAATTGCACAAACGCTCCTCCTCGGCACCCACTTCCTAGCTACAGCGGTTAACACCCTTCACCTCATTCCAAGCCAATCACGACCCCATCCAAATTGTCGCCTGAGCATGCATTGCTCATTACCGTAGGTCGATCGCGAGATCCGTCGTAAGGCTTGAATTTTAGCTTGACTCTAAAACGACCACCACAGGCACGAGCTCCTCCAATCGAAGTCACGATCTCGACTATACTCGAATCGCGAGCCGTCGTTTCCCCCACAAACCACTTCGCTGAGCCTTCGATAACCCTCCAGGCCTTCGTTCCTTGCCAAGCGCCTTCGCCATCATGAGACCGCCGCACCCCATTTTGAAGTTGAGAGCTCGATCGATTTGGCTTTCATATTTTTTTTCCTTTGTTGAATTAGATTATCGAAGTACTGAAAGAAAGGAGGGTAAATAAAAAGAATCGGCCATTAATTTCCCCTTTTTTTTGAGATTCGATCTGGTTTGAGAATGGAGAGGGGAGAATGGGGATAAGATAATGATATGGGAAAGCTTCTGGAATACGCATTGTATATGAAAATATCTTTGACTATTATACTTTAAATTTTATTATATTATACAAATTTCAAAACGTCTTGTTAATTGCCATTTAAAATTTTGAACTCCTCCTAAGGAATGCCGCTAGACGATTATAGGGTTTTACCCACGTTTCGAACACAATGGAACTGTTCCGAAAGCTAATTCGATCATATGCGCGAGTTATGGAAGTAAACGATGAATTTTAAATTAAACCGATTAAATAGCTCTAAGCGTTTTGAGCTTCCAGGGTCAAACGACAACTCCGATTACTATGTAAATTGAAATCCGATAATAACTAACTATCACGGATCCAATGGAACTGGTTTTGTCAAATTCCGAGATGTGCCTCGGAAGGCTATATTTAAATATCGATTTAAACGATATATATTCAAAATGGAACAAAACACTTCCAAATTCGATTTTAACACTTTTACTACATTCAGTATCATCATTATACATTTTATAAGACTTCACATCATTTTTAAGAGGCTTAAAACTCCAGATTCAACAATTTACCCAATTCCGACTCATATAATTCAATAATTTAATTATCAAGAAAGTATTAATATTCGGACTTCAAGTTCAAAATTAACCTTTAAATGTTTAAAATCAATTAAATATTCCAATTTAAATTGTTAGAAATGCCGGGTCGTCACAATAATATACGTACATCCTACATATTTATCTCAATTGATTATCAACTATATCAATTCTCTTTATATTCACATTCATTTTGATTTCTACTGACTTATCAACGCTTATCATTTCACATACTTTTATTAAATCTTCACTCAAATGCTTATTCAATATATTCTCCCGACACCCATATTACTTAAGAATTCTACCATTTCTTCTTAAGTTCAACATAAATATTTTATGCGCTTCTTATATTTATTTTCACTTCACCACTTTAGTTAATATCTACTTCTATTCAAATTGGTTCTCCCATTTCCTTATGAATTCTATTTATCTTCAACTCTGAATATTGAATTTTATCTTCCAATTATAACTGATTCATATCATTATTTTAAATTAGTTTCTTCCAATAATTTATTTCAATTTCCAATTTGAAATCATTTTGTCGCTAACAAAAATTTTCCCAAAATTTTTTCGAACTCCCAGAATTTTCGAAATTTTTTGGCAGAGTCTCCTTTGTACGGAGGAGCTTTTGCAATTTGAAAAGAGACATAAATATATATACATCGACCCACCCGGTCGGAAAAACAAAAATAACAAACAATAGTTCATATTTCCTAACTTTTATTGTGTAGGCGTACCTCTATTTAGCATTTTTAAGCAAGCGGCTTATTATTTAGCAATTAGCACAACCAAAATCCTGCCAAACGGCCTTTAGGTACCTGTACTTACTTAATTTAAATATGTAAGCACTATATATAAGAAGTTTATAGCATTTCACTCATATTTAAATAGCTAAAACATGGATTCTATAACAATGCATGTTATATACTTTCATAAGCACATATGTAAGGTTTCGACACTTATTTCAATCGCTTTCAATCAACTCTCAACCCATACTATTCAATATAAGTGATTTACAACTCATTTGCTTGCATACGATTCATTTTTAAACCAAACGAACTTATATTCATTTCAACTGGTTCAAAAATCAATTTTATTTACTTCTATTAATTCATAGAATTTTATTTAATCTCATTTTCGTCAAACGACAATTATTTCCATGCAAATTCGGCGATATTTATGTGAATAAACAATTACTTAAGCTTACAATCATTTTAAATTGATTCTAATATAATTTATATTAAACTTTATTCCATTCTAACTTATTTACAAACCATTCACTTACATTTCATTCATTCCCGCGTTGGTTTCATTTAAACCCATTCCATTAAGCTTGACAACATTCCATGTTAATATTAATAACCATTTCCCAAATTAATTTAACCCAAACTTTTATTTAATGTGCTTTCACCCTTACTCGAAGCCAAGCTTCTATTATTTTTAAACTTAAGTTAATTTACTTTCTTCAAACTTTTTTCAACTTCATAACTTAAGTTCACTTCTATTTAGTTTGATTTTTACCTTCAAAAAATCACTTCACTTAATTTCTTGAGTTCCAATTATTTTATAATTCAAGTTTCTGGATTTTTATTCATTTACAATCAATCCCGTTCACATTTTACTTTTTGACTCGGGATTATATATTTTATTTAGCCAAGAATATATTTTTATTCAATGGGTTTTCAATTCTTCTATAAGCCATCGAAATCTATTTATTCTCATTCAATCTTATTTAACTAAACTCCAGTTAAATCTAACCTCATATTATTCTTTTGACTTCACCATCCATTTAAATTTTATTAAGTAAGAACTTAATTTCATTTAATGTATCCACCACGTGATACAGTTCCATTTCAATTATATTTCAACTTTAATTCAAATCCAATCACCATAGTGTTAAACTTAGCTTGAGTTCATTTAATTCGACTTACTCTTCTAACTCATTAACTTTTTACTAGTTAATTCCATTCCAGGAAATTTTCAAACTTTATAAATTTCCAAATCCTTTTATAACCTATAAACATTTTTAAAATAAATTCCGAAGCTTCTTTTAATCGATTACTCAATATTTCAAAATCATTTTTTTTGAAATCAATTATATCCAAACCAAATATTCCTTTGCATTACAAATCAAAACAATTTCACCAAACCAAAACTTCAATATTTCAAAAACCATATTTGAAATCCATAATTCAATTGCATCTCCAATTATTCCTTGAATTTTTAAAACCAACCCAATTTTTGCAAACAACTCCAAATTAAATCATTCGGTAGCAATTCCTCTCTGGAAACTCGAAAACGAACATCGATGATGCTGTAGTCATCACCGAAGTTATTTTCCAGCGACCGAAGTGAGTTCAATGCTTCTATCTCTTTAAAAACATTTTCAAATATCCTTAATTTCAAGTCTCACCAGATTTCAAATCCAATTCAAAATATTTCCGAATAATATTCTATCATTCCTCCTCGAAATCTTTGAAAATCATTTTCAACTAAAAGAATTAAACTTCCCCAAAATTTCAAGTCCTAAATTCTTTCAATTCATGTTCAAATATTATTCTGAAATCTTATTTCAATTTATAAATCACATTTACAGTCTAGATTTAAAAATTTCCTTTGTATATGAATTTATTCCTTAGCTTTAGTTAAAATTTCAATATCTTATTCAATTTACACATTAATGATAATAATTTAATATTATCATCCCTAACAACCAAGCATCCATATATAACAATAATAATTTACGAAAAATTATTTCATTTGTATACAAAAATAATTTTGGGTGAAATTATTTCATTTACCCTGTTTAAAACAATATTGTGTCTGTTTATCTTATTTAAGAGTTTAGAAACCCCTATCGATGACATGTCACTAACAAATACGCGCTCATATTGTTAATACACTCAAACTCATTCTAGAGTACTACTGACTCTATCTCTGATGAGTAATCCCCACCAGAGCCAAGGTTATCACCAACCTAAGCTCTGATACCACTATAACAGCCCGCAAACCCGTACCCCTTAAATCAACATTATTCTCCATCAATCAACTCAAGACGAATGGAAATACGAACCATTAGGGTTAAAGAAGAAAGAGGTAGAAGAAGAAAATAGAAATAACAACAGAATCTTACCATCGCAGCAGAAAAAAATATAATAGATAATAGCAGATCGTTACATAAAAGAAAACTATATCTATTTTATACATACATCATCAGAATACATCAACAGAGTTAAGCAAAATCAATAACATACAACCGGAAAGTCATATAAACATGTCCTTAAAAATGAATACACTGTGGAATAATAATCAAGTATGGAACTACGTATCTCCATCCAGCTCGTCTCCTGGGCTCCACAACATCTATCATATATTCTATAATACTCGGTCTGACCCGAGCATTATAGTTAAATAACACCCGAGTCATTCTGGAAAACCAGCGTGAGAAATCACACTCAAATTGATTATTAAAGTTCCAAAAATCTTTTGAAAATCAAAAGCATCTCATAAGACCACGCAACAAATAAACGTCGGGTTTTTACCTTACAATAGCTAAAACATTTATTATAAAATCCTCTGATATTATAATAGTGTCTATATACAAATACTTATTCAAATAGCCGAAATTGTTACATTTATTAAATTTCAGCTACTAGCCACAGTCGTGGGTAATACAAACAAAACCGTAAAAGGCACGTATGGAGAATGGATTTCCAACTAATGACTAGGCACTAGGGTACCACCTGTCACAGTACGCGGTCTAGATCACCGTACCGAGGATTACTCCCAATCCCCTACAACACAAGACCGGGACTATCCCTTACTGGATAATCCCGAGTACGATCACCTCATGGCTGGGATCAGCAACCGCACCACTAAGACGAATAAAAGAGACATCTAGACAGGGATGACCTCACCCTAATGGGTGCTACCCACTTAGCCTTGCTACATATCCCCTGATTTTCAGTCATTCCCGGATGATGAGGCTCGAGGCAAAGCATTGACTTTTTAGAACAAATCACTTAGAATGCTCGCTGCCCACCTGACGATGTTCTAAAAGCATTCATCCATACAAGTCCGTCCCGGGTTCGAACGGAACCGAAGGCACTACTCCTACTATATCCATTTTGGAATTAGCCTTAGGATTAGTAGCGACTAGCCCTTGCACTTCACTGCTCCACCTTCGAATCCAAACTCTTGTTTTCAACACGAAAACGTTCAAACCAGATCGAAGTGGTTTTCAGGAAATAAATCTCAATCCCCTTCTCTTCGAAACGATCAGCGCATTGGCCAATATTGATAGTCGGTTATTTAACTATCAATTAACATTCACAAACAACCATCAAAAAATAAATAATCGCCCAAATTATTTATTATCCTCAAAATATCTTCACAAGAAATATTTCCACTTTCAAACCTTTTTGAAACAGTTTTCAAACCATCTTTCTCTCACGAATACATTCCCCAATTATTTTCTATTTCCACTGAAATCACCAAGTACAAACACTTAGATTTTAAAATAATTTAAAACACTATATTATAAAACATACTTTAACATTTAAATTAAAAAACTACTTTAATGCTTTATTAAAAATATATACTTTAAGAATATTTAAAATGAGGTTACTTTATAAAAAATAAAACTAGATTTTCTCCTTTAAAACAAATACCAAGTCACCTTTAAATAATTACTACGGTAATAGATTTGAAAAATACTTACTTTAGAATTTAAACATTTAGAAATAATAAATTTTCTAAAACATGCTTTTTAAAACATCATTAAATCTTTTAACTTATATTTAAAAATTTGCTTGAAAATGTACTTTGCTATCTAGGGAAATACGCTTCTCTTTCACATCTTTAAAAAAAGTCACTATTTATTTTTAAACAAATTTACCCATTCTTCTAATAAATTCCCACCGTGAATTTATTCTTCCAAATATCCAGTGATATATTGCTTTGCTTTTATAAACCAAGTTTATAAGTTTCATAGACTGAACTTCCTTTTAAAATTCCGATTCCCAATTTACTCCATTTGAAATAAATTTCTTTACTTGCTTAATTTATTTCAAAATCCATTAACTTTAGATTTTATTCCCTAATTATGATTTAAAATCTTTTTAACTGAAAACACCAATTTCAAATTTCCCAAATTTCTTCTTTATCCTTTCAAATAAATTTAAACCTTGAATTTAAAGTAAATTCTTTTATTCCTTTAAATAACATAACTTAAGTATAAAATTCATTATTACTCTGTTTAGTCAAAATCCCCTTTTCCATACTCGGAACTTAGTTATTAGAATTTTAAAATCACTTTCATTCTTTTCCAATGCATTCTTAAATTTATTCAAATTCTCTATAATTATTTTACTTAAAAATTCATTCTTTTATTTTCTTTTTAAAAATCCAATTCTATATATTTTGATAAATCAGTATACCGAAATATATTCAAGCAAACCATAGAATTCAATATTCCAAATATAATTCATCATAGAATATCAGATATTCATAACACAGAATATTAAACAATCTCAATAATTTTGAGGAATCCAGTTGGATCCCTTCAACCTGTTTCTCTGCATCCACAGATCTTAGCACAATACCAATTCCACTTCGAGGTGGAACATCGCGGGATATGGAATTAATATAATATCATCCGCTATTATGCGGCGCATAGGGTCTCATCCGCTATATAATGCGAGAAATCAATCACTCCACTATATACTATATACTACTATATATAATATGGCATATCAAATCAATTCAATCATTCAATCAATTATTTAAATTTAACCATTTAAATTTAAATTAAACCCAGATGAGTTAGATTAACTCATCTTTGCTTTATATTTGCAATCCATTTTAGTATTGCCTTGGTTTTCCAGATTTGACCTTGAATAAACAATTTATATGATTCTTATTAATATTAGAAAAATTCGAACAGTCACTTTCTATTAAATTATTTAATTGACCAACAACTTTATTCAAACTGATAATTTCCCTTTTAATAAAGAAATTTAAATTATTTTCTTGTGACTAAAATAATTAAATAAGTATATTACAAAAATTAATCACTATAATACATTATTTTAAAAATAACTAGCAAGTTTAAAATGTGGATATATATATATATGTGTGTGTAAAAACAAAACAAAACTGCCTTAGAATTTCTTTACTGTAACCCTTTTTTCCTTTCTTTTTTCTAACCTAACATGGTTACAGAAATGAAAAAATAATATATACTTCATTTTAGATTTTTATTTTAATTGAATTCGCAAATCCTATACAAAAGAAACAGAGATAGTACCTCCTAAAACACCTCATGCTGCAAGCAACGAAGACCCACGACGAACTCAACCAAACACCCCACCATCTCCAAATCTAACTCATGCCTACGCACTCGATAGAATCTCCAACCCAAGCCTACACCACCCACCAAGCCTCGCCTCTGTCACGACCTCTTCCAGATTTTTCCACCAAAGCCCATCGTTCGAGGCTCGCGACAGCTGCCTTCCTTCCATCGCAGTGATGCTGCCGCAATCACCCAAGCGACTACGCCATTTATTTGTTGACCTCGTTCTCAATTGAACGTCACTTGAGGAAGAAGAGAGAGAAATCATGATTTCGTTTGTTTATTTGAAGGCCAGTTCAAATATGAGGAAGGCTTGAGTATTCTTCGAACAAGAAGGGGAACTATGATCTTTAATTGCGGACATTAACGTTGAACTAGGAAAGAAAGCACGCGAAATATATTTTTCAAATGAGGGCGAGATTTTATTTTGAACACTCAGCCATTAATTTGATTTTTTGAAGCTTTTTTTATTTTATTTTCTCTCTGGGACAAAGGCTGCGTGAATTAAGGAAATAGATAGCGTGCATAAAACGCTTTGCTACAGTGACTTCGATAGGAAAGAAAAAAAGTGCTGATGTGAATAGCACCTTTGACCAGTCAACAATGTACACAATAGTATTTAAATTTAAATTTAAATTTGAATCGTCTTGAAATCACCACTTAAAATTTTGATTTCCTATCCAGGCATGCCGCCAGGCATTTATATTGAATTTCGATATAAATTTCAACGCGTTTATATATCGTACGCTCCCGCAAAAAACCAAATTCTACGAAAATTGAAATCCGATAATAATACAATATTACGGATCCAATGGAACAGGTCTCGTCACAATCTGAGATTGTGCCTCGGAAGGCTATTTTTTTAAATATCGATTTTAAACGATATATATTTTTAAAACTGAGAAAATCATTGTCAAATTCCATTTTAAAAGTTCAATCACCTTCAGTATTATTAATATGAATTTTACAAGCCTTCAAATTATGTTTAACACGCTTTAAACCCCATATTCAACATTTCCAATTTCAAATTATTTAATTTTAAATTACCTAATAAATGGTGATATTTGGATTCAAGTTAAAAATTAAGTTTTAAATATTCAAAATCAATTTAAATATTCCGATTTCAAACATCTAAAAAATTCCGAGTTGTCACAAAATCATAAACCAGGCTATGTCCAATTTTTCACATTCATTTCTATATTTCTTTCATCTTCAAAAGAAAAATAAAAAACTGAAACAAAAAACAGAACAAAAGATAAAAGGAAATTAGCACAACAATAAACAATCTACACAAATCTTCAAACCTAAGAGAGTAAGCATTGTTTCATATCTGTTTCAATCAAAAAGATTCAACTAGCAATTCAAAGCTCAACTCAAAGATTTCAAACCTGAAAACAGATTTAAGATCAAACAATCAAATCTGAGAAGAATTCAAAATCATCTCAAACTAAATCTAGTAGTAGATTAAACAAAGCAAATAAATAGCTGAATCAAAGCATGCAAATTGAATTCAACTTTATCAAGCAAAGTAAAGTTTTCAAAAAACAACAGTCAAGATAAAGCATATCCAGGTCAAAAATCATCCTCCAGTTTTCAAATTTCTAGTCTCTGCTTCATCAAACAGGTGAGCAAACATTACCTTTTAACCTTAATATAGTTATATCTTGACTGGATGAGATAAATGATTGAAGTAAAAATGTTGTGTGAATGCAAATATATCTGCAGGTATATGTATATGTGTGTGAATTTATGCATGCCCTTGTAAATGTATATATACATCTCTATTATATTATACAGGTTCAAAAACACTAAAAAAGTTCACACGTCTTAATATAATCTGTTTTCGATAATGATCTTTACATGAAAAAGGTTTGAAACAATGTAATTTTATTTATAAAAATAGTCTCAAGTAAAAATATTAGGTAAATATTCTGAAAAATAAAAATCACAGTGAAAACTGTTAAACCAGGGAAATTCGATGATTTTAATTCAATGATTTGACTTTATAATCTGATTCGATGTTGTAAATAATGAATTTTTAATAATAAAATCATGATTTAAATTTTTGATTTGAGGTGTGATTTTGGGTTTGAACGGAAAATTTGTTTTCGTCGATTCTCGTCGACCCATGATGAATTGAATGTCGAGATCATTGCTGGAGGAAGTTCAGGTGTTGATGGTTGTAGGAAAAATTCTCATCGAATTTTTTGTACGCCGTGGAGGTGGCGCGGCAGCGATTTAGGGTTGATCGAGCAGTTTCAGTCGATGAGCTAGTCGAGTCAATGGTGTGGTCGTAGGGGAACTTGAGGTGATCAGACTAGGGGGAATCGTCGCGTGGGGTCACGATGTAGCTACGGGTGTGTCGGCGTGAGTCCTGGTGGTCGGAGGCAATGTCCAGGGGTGGTTTTTCGAGGGGGATGGGTTCTAGACTTTGGGTCGTGGGGTTCGATTTTGTTTGGTTGTCGATTTCGTTGACATGGGTTATCATGAGGAGTGACATTGTTGTCGTCGGCACGTAGGTGGTCGTGGCGTTAATCGATGGTGGTCGAAACGACGTGCACGTGCACACGTGCACGCTCGCGTTAGGTTTGATTTGAGTTTGGGGAGATGATGTTTTGTTTCGGTTTGTTCTCGAGGAACTGATGTTGTGGCTTGAGTTCCATATCGTGTTGTTTGCGGCTATTTCAACGGTTTTTAAAATTAAAACCAAACACAAGTTTTAAAAAGAAAAGTTAAAGGGAAGAAGAAGGAGGGTGCTCGGGGTGGTTCTCGGGAAGAATTGGATGTGGCCTGAGTTCCTGATCGTAACCTCTGGGTTTGGGCCGGGTATATATGGAATGTTTTAAATACATTTCAAAGTAAATTTGTCAAACAAATTTCCAAAAGAAATATTGACCAAGTTTTCGAATTGAAATTATAAACAAGTTTTAAAACAAGTTTCAAAGATTTGAAAGTTGAAATGTTTTCAAAATTGTTTTGGTAATCAATAATACTGCATTAGTTAATTAATTAAATTAATTAACAGGTATTTTCAAAATTTTAATGCTATGATAAAAAAAGTAATTAAGGAAGTGTTTTGATCCATAATTAATCAAGAAGATCTTAACTGATTTTGTATGATAACAATTTCAAGTATTTATCTTACTTAAATGATAATCACTTAATGATGTGATTAAAGAATAATAAATCAATTTCTTAATTTATGAAAAGAGTAATTAATTTCTTAAGATAATTATTCAATGAAAGTAATTAAAAAATTGATTAATAATTAAGGATAATTAATCAAGGGATTAAAGGATAATTATTCAATGTAGTTAATTTGTGATTTATTAATATAAGTGATTAGGATAATCACTTATTGTAATTAATTAAGGATAATTAATTAATGATTAGAAGTTGATTAATCAAGTGATTAAAGGTTAATTACTTAATGTAAGTAATTAAAGATAATTTGAAATTAAAGGTTAATTAATTAAAGGATAATTAAGGATTAATCACTTAATAATTAAAGGTTAATTAATTTGAGGATAATTAATTAATGTAATTAACTAAGGATTAATTAATTTATGTAATTAACTTCAGGTTAATTTAGTTATGTGATTAATTAAGGATAATTAATTAAATGGAAATCAATTAGCTTCAGGTTAATTTAGTTATGTGATTAATTAAGGATAATTAATTAAATGGAAATTAATTAATGGTTAATTAATTAATAAAATTAATTAAGGATAATTAGTTAAAGAATAATTAAATAATTAAAGGTTAATTATTAAAGGTAGATTGAATTATTAATTAAGGTTGATTAATTAATAATTGAAGGTTAATTAATTTATTATTAAAGGTTAATTAATAAATTATTAAGGGATAATTAATTAAAATTGTTTGTAATTAATTAATGTTAATTAACCAGGATTAGTAATTTATTCATAAGTAATTAATCTGGTTTAAATTAATTATAATCAGATGATTAATTGATTTTACTTATGGAAATTTTGATTGTATGGGATGCTCTGAATTATTTGATATCCCTGATGTGTGATGCTTGGTAATATGAATTATTTGGATTTGAGTTACCTGTGATGAATTTATAATATTTATCTGTGAATCTGTGAATGAAGAAACGCTTATCGATATTGCTGTGCTTGGATTTGTGATGATTGATGATATTGTATTGTTGTGTGTAAAACCCCTGGACTACACCATACACACAAAAATATGGATTGCACGAGGAAGTTGGTTAAATCATGGATATTTGAATTTAATATTACGAAATGGTTTTAAATATTGAATTTTGAATCCAAAATGATTTTGGAAATGGAATTGGGTTGAATATGAAAAGCTTTTGAAAAGGAAATTTGAAATTGAATTTAGTTTGAATGGAATATATCTTGTTTAAGTTTTGAGATTATTTAGGAAAATATGGTTTGAAAGGATATACGAGTTATACAATTATATATATGGATTTTAGACCATTTTAAAAGCATTATTTCGGGAATTTAAGTTTAACCCAAGTTTATACTTTAAAGGCTATAAATTGTGCATATTTGATCGGATTTTTCTGAAACGAAAAGTATTTTTTTCCAAATGATAATGGCTTTCATATAAAGAAAGAACTTCTAGTTTTTGTTGAAAAGATTTCAAGTTTGAAATGGAATTGTCTTGAAAGCTATGAATCTTTGTGAAAGACTGGTGAATCTTGGTTTTAAATTGAACTGGATTTTAAAAGGTGAATCTGTTGTTTAAAAGATTTAAAGTGGAAATTTCTTTAAACCATTCAAAAGAAAGGTTTTGAGCTTTAAGTTGACTTAACTAAAATCCCATATATTCATATGTTTTTAAAATTTAACGGTCATTATTCGGTTTAGCTGGGAGAGGACTTTATGTCATATAACCCATTCCGAATAGTGATACGACAAAATGGATAGCATTTGAAGAACGATGGTGAAGACCGGGTATTTTCAAGAACGAAAGGATTACCGTCGAATGGCTCTGCACTAAGTAGCTATGGTATAGAGATCTCCATATGTAATGGGGAGTCCGATCGGGATTGTGAATACCCGGATTGCAAGGGCTTCTTTAGAAGTGCCTTCGGTTCCGTTCGAACCTGGAATGGACTTGTATGGATGTATGTCTGACATTATACTTTGAGATATAGAGCTAATTTCTATCAAATACATTTCTGTTTGGTGGCGGAGAATTTATTCTCTTAGCTTAACACCCTTCTCTGAGACATACGAGCTCAGAGGTCATGTAGTTGATGGTTACTAGAGATACATCCCCAATTTGGTAATGTGGCATACTAAGTGCTACTGATCATTTGTTGATCAAAGCATGGCTTTTGTGAAAAGCGAAGCTTTGTGGACAAGACCTCATCAGGACCTCACAAACCGGAAATGTTCGAAACAGGAAGGACGCGGCAAGGTTATCGGGGGTAGCGCCCCTTAGGGTATGTCCATTTCCTTTTGGATAAAAAGTGGTATCATGGTATGGATCCCAAATACTTAACTTATGTAATTGCCGTAAATCTATTGCTTTGTGTTTATTGCTTTATGGTTGAGGATCCTCAGATAAAGGTCGGTAACGACCGGGGATAGCATACTCGTGTAGTAGTTACCTAGTTACAGTGGTTACCCGGCCTTGTGTTGGCAGAGAGCTGGTTAAGTTCTCAGGGCGTCCGTCCAGAGGCGTACCCAAGTGGCATAGGAAGTTCCTTAGCCTGACCATTTGTTGGAAATCCAATCAAACAATATGAGCCTTTTACGATTGCAGTTGTATAACCTGCCACCTCAGGTGGTAGCTATAGAAAGAATAATATAATGGTACATATGCTGACTAAGATTAATATTATACTTTCGAAAATGTTTTCTGCACTATGCACTAATAATAATATCAAAAATATTTTTCGTATCAAGCATGTTTGACTATCATAAGGAGAATCTCCCCCAAGTGTGCGACTGCATTGTGTGTGTGTCGGGAGGCCTTATGGTAATTTTATTTTCCAAAAAGCATTTTGGATTTATTTTTAAATTATTTTTGTTTTTTTTGTTAGCTCACACCAGTCCCCTGACTGACCTGGAGTTTATTGTTCCCTTTCTAAACTTTGGGTGCCCGTAATTTTCCACATGGGTAGCCTAGAGTCAGATTTTCAGATAATCAAATAGCATATATAGATTCGATATCCTTGAAGTCTTTGGATTTTGGCTATCACATTGTGCTTCTCTTCAACATTCTGGAACGGACTTGCTTCGTTCAACATGATGGTGGTTCGAGCTTTTGGAATTTGAAGTTTTAGCATTGAAGACATTGTCTTTCCGCTGCTGTTGTTTCTGCTATTGTATCTTGTCTCTGATATTGATATTCAATTGTATCATTATTGTTTTCATATTGTATATCAATAAAAGTAATTCATTTTTCTTCCGCTATGTTGTTGTACTTAATGTGTTATCAGCTCCAATGAACCAAATTCGACGTTCGAATCTGTGGCATTCAAATATGGGTGATGTATTTGGTGCCAATTTTCGAAGGTCGAGTCAGGATTGTTGCAGTGGTATCAGAGCTGAAGGTTGAGTAAGAACTTTAGCTTAGGAGTATAACACATTAGGTGACTCATTAGAGATAGGGTTACAAATGCCTTAGAATGAGTATGTCCCTAAGATATCCGTCCGTATGCCTCAGTAAATTCTCTTGCTATCCACTTATAGTAAGTATGAGTGCAAGAAGAGGATAAGGTAGGGGACAGGGGACCACCACTACAAATGGTCAATACCCTGTAGCAACAAGGAACAACTTTCTCTATCAATTTCTTTGGTTCATCATCCAATTTCAATTCTTTAATGGTTTCATGGAAGCTTGAGGGAGAAGCTTTGGTGCAGTGATGACCCTACGAATCGTTGTAAAAAAGGTTCTAAAGTTCCTATTTTATATTTTCTTCATCAGTTTCATATCAGCTTTCATTTTAACTTTAGTAAATTTGAAATTTTATTTGAGATAAATTGGTAAACAAAATATCAAGCCAAATTGAATTGTATCCATTTGTCTATTCTTTGAGGTCCAGATAAATTCTAGGAGTGGTTAGTTATCCTTCGAACCAACCAGTGCCCTTGCATGTTTCGTAGACCGGATGACCTAAATATTTCGTAAAGTATCGGATGAGTTCGTTCTCATACTTATTGATGATATTCTTATTTAGTGAGCTAAATGTAGAATAAATACTTCAGCTTGATCTAGAGAGCTATTTCTCTGTGTGTTCATCTGTTCTTTCTTTGTCTCTCTGTCTAGCAAATTTCGAGGACGAAATTTTCTTATGAGGGTAATCTGTAATGATCCCGGTTTTGAGTCAAGTTTAAATTAGTAATTAAGATTTTTGGATTTAATGGTGACTTAATTGAATTTTTCAAATTAATAAGATATGTGCTTATTTATTTATATAAATAGATTTTAATCTAAAATTTGAATTTGAATTTTTTTCCCCAAATTAATAGGATTTGTGTTGGTTGTAAATAAGAATTTGATTTGAAATTCAAAGATAAATATATTGAAAATAAATTAGATTTAAAACTATATTTTAAAGTTAATAAGAATTTGTTTTCTAATTATAAAATATATACATATTTGGAAGTTATGATTTTCAAAAGGCTATTTTAATTTAAATTCTTATAAATATAAGATAAATGTGATTACTTATTTATGTATAATTGGTTTTAAAATCATTTTCCTAAAGGTTATATAAATAGTTATAAAAGTATATAACATTTAAAACATAACATGTATAAATTTGAAAATATAAACATAAATTTCATAAAAGGATTATTTCTTTCTTTTAAAATAAATATAATTTGTATATTTGTCTCATAATACTTAGTTAATAAAAATATAAATATGATTCTTAAATATACAAAAGTGTAAACAAATGTAAATAAAAAATTAAATAAAATTTAATTAAAGGGCCTAAAACATAAATTTTAAATTTATTTAGAGTGAGGGCTTAAACACAATTATTTTTATTTTAACAAATGTAAGGTTTAGATTATATGTATCAACATGTGTTGCTTAATTATATTTTGCATTTACAAGTGTTAAATTAATAAAACTTGATATAGACAAATAGCAAGCAAACGATTTTTCTTTTAATCTAAAATTATAAAATATGAATAAATGATAAACCAGGCTATTTCCAGTTTTTCACATTCATTTCTAAAATTTTTTCATCTTCAAAAGACAAATCAAAACCTGAAACAAAAACCAGATCAATAGATAAAAGGAAATTAACACAACAAAAAACAATCTTCATATATCTTCAAACCTGAGCAAGTAAGCAATGTTTCAAATCAGTTTCAAATCAAAAAAAAAAAAGATTCAACTAGGCAATTGAAAGCTCAACTCAAAGACTTCAAACCTGTAAACAGATTCAAGATCAAGCAATCAAACTTGAGAAGAATTCAAAATCATCTCAAACTAAATCAAGTAGCAGATTAAACAAAGCAAATAAACAGCTGAATCAAAGCATGCAAATTGAATTCAACTTTATCAAGAAAAGTAAAGTTTTCAACAAACAACAATCAAGATAAAGCATATCCAGACCAAAAATCTTCCTCCAGTTTGCAAATTTCCGGGCTCTATTTCATCAAACAGGTGAGCAAACATTACCTTTTAACCTTAATATGGTTATATCTTGACTGGATGAGATATATGATTGAAGTAAAAATGTTGTGTGAATGCAAATATATCTGCAAGTATATGTATATGTGTGTGAATTGATGCATGCCTGTGTATATGTATATATACATCTCTGTTATATTATACAGGTTCAAAAACACTAAAAAATAAAAATTCACACCGCTTAATATAATCTGTTTTGGGTAATGATCTTTATATGAAAAAGGATTGAAACAATGTAATTTTATTTATAAAAATAGTGTCAAGTAAAAATATTAGGTAAATATTCTGAAAAATAAAAATTATAGTGAAAACTGTTCAATCAGGGAAATTCAATGATTTTAGTTCAATGATTTTAATTCAATGATTTTAGTTCAATGATTTTAATTCAATGATTAGACTTTATAATTTGATTCGATCTTGTAAATAATGAATTTTAATAATAAAATCATGATTTATAGTTTTGATTTGTGGTGGAGTTTTGGGTTTGAACGGAAAATTTGTTTTCGTCGATTCTCGTTGACCCATAACAAATTGAATGTCGAGATCATTGCTGGAGGAAGTTTGGGTGTTGATGGTTGCAGGAAAAATGCTTGTCGAATTTTCAATACACCTGGAGGTGGCGCGACAGCGATTTAGGGTTGATCGAGCTGTTTTGGTCGATGAGGTGGTCAAGTCAATTGTGTGGTCATGGGGAAACTTGAGGTGATGGGACCAGGGGGATCGTCGCGCGGGGTTACGATACAGCTACGGGTGTGTCAGTGTGAGTCCTGGTTGTCGAAGGCGATGGCCAAAGGTGGTTTTCCGACGGGGACGGGTTCCAGACTTTGGGTCGTGCGGCTCGATTTTGTTTGGTTGTCGATTTCGCTGATATGGGTTATCGAGAGGAGTGACATTCTTGTTGTTGGCATGTAGGTGGTCTTGGCGTCGATCGATGGTGCTCGGAACGGCATGCATCGTGCACACGTGCACGTTCGTGTCAGGATTTATTTGAGTTTGGGGAGATGATGTTTTGCTACGGTTTGTTCTCGAGGAACTGATGTTGTGGCTTGAGTTCCATATCTTGTTGTTCGCAGCGATTTCAACCATTTTTAAAATTAAAACCAAACGCAAGTTTTAAAACGAAAAGGTAAGGAGAAGAAGAAGGAAGGTGCTCGGGGTGGTTATCGGGAAGAATTGGATGTGGCCTGAGTTCCTGATCGTGACTTCTAGGTTTGGGCCGGGTATATTTGGAATGTTTTAAATAAATTTCAAAGTAAATTTGTTAAACAAATTTCCAAAAGAAATATTGACCAAGTTTTCGAATTGAAATTATAAACAAGTTTTAAAACAAGTTCAAAGATTTGAAAGTTGAAATCTTTTTGGAATTGTTTTGGCAATTAATAATTTTATATTAGTTAATTAATTAAATTAGTTAACAAGTGTTTTCAAAATTTTAATGTTGTTATAAAAAAAGTAATTAAGGAAGAGTTTTAATCCTTAATTAATCAAGAAGATCTTAAATGATTTTGTATGATAACAATTTCAGGTATTTATCTGACTTAAAGGATAATCACTTAATGGTGGTGATTAAAGAATAATAAGTCAATTTCTTAATTGATGAAAAGTGTAATTAATTTCTCCAGATAATAACTTAATGAAAGTAAAAAAAATGATTAATAATTAAGGATAATTAATCAAGGGATTAAAGGATAATTATTCAATGTAATTAATTTGTGATTTATTAATATAAGTGATTAGAATAATCACTTATTGTAATTAATTAAGGATAACTAATTAATGATTAAAAGTTGATTAATCAAGTGATTAAAGGTTAATATTACTTAATGTAAGTAATTAAAGATAAATAGAAATTAAAGGTTAATTAATTAAAGGATAATTAAGGATTAATCACTTAATAATTAAAGGTTAATTAATTAATTAGAGGATGATTAATTAATGTAATTAATCAAGGATTAATTAATTTATGTAATTTACTTCAGGTTAATTTAGTTATGTGATTAATTAAGGATAATTAATTAAATGGAAATCAATTAACTTCAGGTTAATTTAGTTATGTGATTAATTAAGGATAATTAATTAAATGGAAATTATTTAATTGTTAATTAATTAATGTAGTTAATTAAGGATAATTAATCAAATAATTATTAAATAATTAAAGGTTAATTATTAAAGGTAGATTGAATTATTAATTAAGGTTGATTAATTAATAATTAACTGTTAATTAATATATTATTATAGGTGAATTAATAAATTATTAAAGGATAATTAATTAAAATGGTTTGTAATTAATTAATGTTAATTAACTAGGATTAGTAATTTATTCATAAGTAATTAAGCTGGTTTAAATTAATTATAATTAAATGATTAATTAATCTTACTTATGGATATTTGGATTGTATGAAATGCTTTGCATTGTTTGATATCCCTGACATGTGATGCTTGGTAATATGAATTATTTTGATTTAAGCTGTGATGAATGTAAATTATTTATCTGTGATGAATTTATATTATTTATCAGTGAATCTGTGAATGAAGATAAGCATCATACGATTATAACGCTTATTGATATTGTTGTGCTTGGATATGTGATGATTGATGATATTGTATTGTTGTGTGTAAAACCCCTGGACTACACCACATACACAAATATGGATTGCACGAGGAAATTGGTTAAGTCACAGATATTTGAATTTAATATTATGAAATGGTTTTAAAGATTGAATTTTTAATCCAAAATGATTTTGGAATGTGAATTGGGTTGAATATGAAAAGCTTTTGAAAAGGAAATTTGAAATTGAATTTAGTTTGAGTAGAATATATCTTGTTTAAGTTTTGAAATTATTTTGGAAACTATGGTTTGAAAGGATATATGAGTTATACAATAATATATATGGATTTTAAACCATTTTAAAAGTATTATTTCGGGAATTTAAATTTAACCCAAGTGTATACTTTAAAGGCTATAACTTGTGCATATTTGATCGGATTTTTTCGAAACAAAAAGTATTTATTTCTAAATGATAATGGCTTTCATATAAAGAAAGAACTTCCAGTTTTTGTTGAAAAGATTTCAAGTTTGAAATGGAATTATTTTGAAACTATGAATGAATCTTTATGAAAGACTCGTGAACCTTGGTTTTAAACTGAAGTGGATTTTAAAAGATGAATCTTTTGTTTAAAAGATTTAAAGTGGAAATTTGTTTAAACAATTCAAAAGAATGGTTTTGGGCTTTAAGTTGGCTTAACCAAAATCACATATATCCATATGTTTTTAAAATTTTACGCTCATTATTCGGTTTAGCCGAGAGAGGACTTTATGTCATATAACCCATGCTGAATAGTGATACGACGAAATGGATAACATTTGAAGACAGGTGGTGAAGACCATGTATTTTCGAGAATGAAAGGATTACCCGTCAAATGACTATGCAGTGGGTAGCTACGTTATAGAGATCTCTATATGTGATGGGGAGTCCAATCGGGATTGTGAATACCCGGATTGCAAGGGCTTCTTTGAAAGTGCCTTCGGTTCCGTTCGAACCCGAAACGGACTTGTATGGATGTATGGATGTATGTCTAACATTACACTTTGAGATTTAAAGCTTGTTTCTATCAAATACATTTCTGTTTGGTGGCGGCGAATTTATTCTCTTAGCTTAACACCCTTCTCTGAGACGTATGAGCTCGGAGGTTATGTAGTTGATGGTTACTAGTGATACATTCCCAATTTGGTAATGTGGCATACTAAGTACTACTGATCATTTATTGATCAAAGCATGACTTTTGTGAAAAGCGAAGCTTTGTGGACGAGACCTAATCAGGACCTCACAAACCGGAAATGGTCGAAACAGGAAGGATGCGGCGAGGTTATCGGGGGTAGCGCCCCTTAGGGTATGTCCATTTCCTTCCGGATAAAAAGTGGTATCAGGTATGGATCCCGGATACTTAACTTATGTGGTTGTTGCAAATCTATTTCTTTGTGGTTGAGGATCCTCGGATATAGGTCATTAACGACCGGGGGATGGCATACTCGTGTAGTAGTTACCTAGTTACAAAGGTAACCTGGTCTTGTGTTGGCAGAGAGCTGGTTAAGTTCTCGGGGCGTCCCTCCAGAGGCGTACCCATGTGGCATAGGAAGTTTCGTAGCCTGACCATTTGTCGGAAATCCAATCAAACAATACGAGCCTTTTATGATTGTAGTTGTATAACCTGCCACCTTAAGTGGTAGCTATAGCAGGCATAATATAATGGTATCTATGCTGGCTAAGATTAATATTGTACTTTTGAAAATGTTTTCTGCACTATGACTAATAATAATATCAAAAGGATTTTTCATATCAAACATGTTTGACTATCATAAGGAGAAATCTCCCCCAAGTTTGCGATTGCATTATGTGTGTGCCAGGAGGCCTTATGGTAGTTTCATTTTCCAAAAAGCATTGCAGATTTCTTTTTAAATTCTTTTTTGTTTGTTTTTATTCAAAAAAACTATTTTTTGTTTGCTCGCACCAGTCTCATGACTGACCTAGAGTTTATTGTTCCCTTTCTAAACTCTAGGTGCCCATAATTTTCTATACGGGCAGTTTAGAGTCAGATTTTCAGATAATCAGATAGTAGATGTAGATTCGATATCCTTGAAGTCTTTGGATTTTGGCTATCATATTGTGCTTCTCTTCAACATTCTGGAACGAACTTGCCTAGTTCAACATGATGGTGGTTCGAGCTTTTGGAATTTGGGCTTCTAGCATTGAAGACTTTGTCTTTCCGTTGCTGTTGCTTCCGCTATTGTACCTTGTCTCTGATATTGATATTCAATTGTATCATTGTTGTATTCATATTGTATATCAATAAAATTTATTCATTTTTCTTCCGCTGTGTTGTTGTACTTAATGTGTTATAAGCTCCGGCGAACCAGATTCGACGTTCAAATCTACGACATTCGAATACGAGTGATGTATTTGGTATCGATTTTCGAAAGTCGAGTTAGGATCATTTCATGAAGATAAATGGATAAAATAAATGAGTTGATTTAAAAATGAATTTGTTTGAAAAAAAATTTGATAAAATGGAAGAAAATCAATTTTAAATTAAATGACTATTTATTAATTGAATAAAATGGGTTGAACCAAATTATTGAATATAAACTTATCTAAATTTGAAACCTATATAGTTTTGAATTGTTGAAGTTGAATGTTGAGGTGGAATTAACTATGGTTGATCTAATAAATTTAATAAATGAATAAAATAAAACAAATTTTGTTGTGAAATTTCTTAACAAATACTAATAAATGGGAATAAAATAATTGAATAAAAATATGTGGTAATGAAATCAATCAAATGTGTACACAATATATTTAATTGATCAAATAAAATGAATTGGAATCGGTTAATTGAATATAAACCAATTTTTAAAATAATCGAAATTTATGTGATTTGAAATTAATTGTTATATCTGGTATTTTTTATTACAATCTATTTTCTTTCTGGTTGTTTCTATTCTCCCACTTCCGTCCTTTTCGGAGACGAAAAGTTTTTAGTGGGGAGAGTGTAATGACCTGTAAATTTTAATGGTTTTAAATATATAGTTAATTGAAATTTTATGAAATTTTAGATAATAAAGTTTGAAAATAAAAATTTGATATTTGGAATACGTCTATTTTAATATGGCAAATGGTAAATTTTCATCGGATAATATGGAAGTTTATTTTATTGTGAAATTTTGTTTAAATTTAACTCAGTTAATATTTGATGATAATAAAATGTTTTCCAAATTTGGATATTTTTACATAATCAATTTGTAAATCATCTTCTAAATGAGACGTTATATTTCGTTTCTTCAAATTTGGACTGTTATTGCTCCATCTATCTTATTTTCGACATATTAGCAGCATTTCGGTACCGATAATTGACTTTTGATAGAATGATCATACGACTGATATTTGCATATTGTTCTATTTGCCTTGTCGTGCTGCTCTCTGCAGTATATTCATTTTTGTATTTTGGAACCTGCTATGCGATGGAAACAACAGAAAAAGATGTTATATCAGTACCATATCCATGACCTTTAGTTTTCTATTGCCTTTCAAACTCTAGCCGTGTCATCCAAGCAACAGTTAATTGCTTTAAATTATTTCCCTGATTCTAGCTTGAGTTACCGTTACCATTACATCCACTCCCTTATATATTTATGTCTATTCACCTTCATTTCCTTTTATTTGCTCTGCCACCTTCCAGATCTCTACCTCCCCTATTTTTTTTCATCTACCCATCTTGTTCCTCACCCGAAGCACAGCCCATCCCCTAGCTCCCTCCAACCCGACCCTTGCTTGCCTTCCTAGCGGAAACCCTCACACTCGCCTAGTCCTGCCACTCCCAAGCATAGCTAAACTCCTCAATCACCGCTCATCCTCTGCCTGGTCCCCTGTCGTAGCCTACCCCTCCTTGTTTTGCTACCGCGCCTTTATCTCCCCTCCACCAGACAGCCCACATCCTCCTCCACACGCCAGACCGGCCACCACTTCCACTTCCTCCAGCTTCGGCCTGCCATGTATCACACCTCCCGACCTTGTTCCTCGTCCATGAATTTCGGTAGCCGCGTCTCGCCTTCCTTCATTTGGATGTTTCATGTGAGTGTATATATGTGTATATATATATATATATTAACATATATATATATATACATACTAGTTTATGTATGTTGTTTATATAGTATGTATATATTTATTTTATAATAATACTATATATGTATACTCTGTTTTATAAGTTATATATGCAGATTTTCTCAATTTTATATGTATTAGTTTATTTAAAAACATTGATTTAAAATTGTCATATACATATAGATCTAATATAAAAAAAAAATTATGTAAGTTATATATGTACTTCTACCTGCATCCTGTTTATCCATTTATTGTATTTTCAAAGTTCGTATAAATATAATCAGTTTAAAGATATATAAACTATTTTCATTTTTCAAAATCTTATTTTGTTGCATATAAACACTTTGTATATATGATTTTACCGTATATACGTTAGGCTATATGTAGTTAGCTATATATGTTTGTATATTGTGTGCTTGGTATAAGAGTATATCGAGTTTTTAATATATGTATCAGTTTTGATAATGTGTTGTTGACGGGGTGTGTGTGTGTGTGTGTGTGTGTGTATAAAAGTATATATATATACACACACTTTTATATATGCTACTTTATACTATATGTACTTCACATATATATTTTATACATTTTGTACTTGTTTGGTGGGTATTTATGTTATTTTGTATATGTCTGTTTATATTATTTAAAATATGATAGTATATGTCAGTTATATGTGAGTTAAATATATATCAATGTGTTATGCCTGTTATGCTTGTTTCTATGTTTATAGTTTACATTTATATCTAATATATATTAGTAATATACTATATGTTGGTTATAAATGTATGTTCACTTAAGATTCTGAACAGACCAGCTTGTAGATATGTTGATATAAATTAGTTTTTACATTAGTATATAAGTATTATTTCAAGTTTTATTATGTATATATATGTTTGATTAATATATGAATTTTTATTTAAAACAATGATTTTTGAAAACCGTGTATACATATATAAAATTTAATATATGTTTGGATTTAGAATATGACTTTATATATATATATATAGTTATATATATAAGCCCACTTATACCATTTATGTTCATCAATCCAGTTCTGATTTGATTTCGTCTATTCTATTTATCAACTCTATTCGTCGAATTCGTGCCCATCTTGTTTTACTTTGGAATTCGTGTTTGGATTCACAATTCGCTTCCATTCCCGTTCATCTCTCTAGCCTCGAAAGGTGAGCAATCACTCATGATTAATGTTCCTATATTTATTAAATTTGATTTCAATTGAAACAACAATTGAAATATGCTGCTGTTAGTTATTTACATTGTTATACATATGCCATTATCTGTATCTGCTTACCCATGACATCTAACACCATTATCTGTTATTTATATATTGATGATATATGCTTGTTATATCATTATCCTATCTGTTCTCACTCTGCAAGTTTCCTGTTAGTATAGAATTCCCTATGGGTTGAAATGATACATATCTGAACGATCTTGTAGAATAGGAGGAAATCGTTGTGGGTTGAAATGATAAACCTAAGTGATTTTCATTGAATTGAATTTGGGATTGCGGGTTGAAAAGATATATACCTGTATATATTTAAATTATGGATTGAGATGATAAATATTCGTATCACTTCACCATATGATAGCAAATTATATATAGACAACGTTGGTCTATATATATGATTTCTATGGTTTTGAAAGAAAATATATGGCTTATTTAAATATTGATTTTAAGATATTATATATTAATGTATTTTTATAAAAGTATGAAAATTTAGATTTTTAAAATTATATGTTTTTTCAATTTTATAGTTATAAGTTAATTTTGAAATTATAAATTTTAAGAATTTATTTATAATTTTACTATTATTAAAATATAAATATATTTAATATATAAATGAATTTAATAATATGTTTAAGTATTTATTTAAAATTATATTTTAAAATAGATTTTGTAATGATTTTTATAAGTTAAGGTCGGGGAGATAAATTTGAAATTCTTTGAAATTGTATTTAATTAAGAATTTTATTTAATTAAATCGATTTGAAACTTATTAGAATTGAGATTTTAAAGGATATGATTTTATAACTTTATTTTGTCTTAAGGTAACTCAATGAGCATTTCAAATTTACATAAATTGAAATGGGATATTTAGTTTATTTAAATTTAAAATTTGAAGTTTATTTAAATGTTATTGTAATGATTAAGTAAATATTTCAAAACTAAATAATAGTAAAGTGAATTTGATATATATATATGTATACATATACATATACATATTATATATATATATATAAAATTATTAAATTTAGTTTTGAAAATATGGAATATTTAAAGCTTTGAATATATTGAAATTGAAATATTTATTTTGTGGCTCAATCTTATTTGAAGTCGATATAATTTGAAATGGTTTATTGAGAAACTGAATTGAGCTAAAATTGATTAATTGAGATTGAATTAAATTTGAATTTTGGAATTCGAGTTGATTTGACTCGATTTGTGAAATTAAGGATGCTATTTTATTATATTAAGTATTTTTAAATTATATTTAAAACTATTTATATATTTTACTTTATATATCATTTTAATATAAACTATTTCAATATAAACCATTTTTAATATAAACTATTTTTAACATAAACTATTTTAATATACTAATTATTTTTAATATAAACTATTTTTACTCATATCTATTTTATATCAACTATTTTATTTTATAAACTATTTTATTATATATACGCACACTATTATTAATATCCAAACTGTTTAAGGGAAGTATTATGATTTCAAAGTGTTATGATTTCTAAAGTGTTATGATTTCCAAAGTGTTATGATCTCAAAGTGTTACGATTTCCAAAGTGTTATAATTTCAAATATTATAATTTCGAAGTGTTATAACTTTGAAAGTACTATGATTTTGGAGTGGGTATATTTGAAGTGAAAAATGATATAGTATTGATATGGTTTTGAAATGGAAATGACATTTTGGTTATGAAGTACAAACTATTTTGAAATGATCACGGTGTTATAATAACGTTTGGTTGATAAAGAGACCGAGATTAGATATTGTCATACTCTCTGCCAATACCAAAAACCACTTTAACAATTGTGTATGTGGTGTAGATTCCAAAATGAGGTAGGATGGTTTGGTGACGGTTTATATAGTATTTACGTAACTCTGATTCCCGTGATTCAGCTTGATGCGGCTAAAACAGGAGCCATGTCGTGCTAAGTGAGGTCATTCCTTCTATCGGACACATTTCTTCGATACCATTCTATTGCTTTCATGATTTGATTGGGTGCACCCTTTGATTTAGGAGCGTGCCACGAGGTGGGCGATAGTAGCTGCTATGCGTTATCACCTGTCCGAATACGCAAAAGGTATATCTACCCTTGCATTGCCTCGAGTGCCTTGTCGCATGCCCTATCGTGCCTTTTACGAGTTTGGTCTATATCATACCTATGAGTGCCCTCTGATAGACCTCTAGTTTACGGAGGAATTACGGTACTGTATAGACTATAGGAATATATAAAAATGTGTTAAGGGGGATATGGGTAACGCCTTAACGCTATTTTAATACTTTTACGTTACTATAGACATATTATAATATCGAATATTAGTACATAGTAGATTGTTCCACGGATCCTTAGAGCATGGAAATCCCAAATATCCTTTAAGTTATTTGTATTTCAGTTTATATTTCACATGAGTTGAATTTATTAATATAAGAATATTAATCCTGACTCTAGTATTTTGTGTTTTGCTTTACGCTCAGTTCAGACTGAGGGATACAGCATTTGAGACGCGCCTTTGGAGTTTGGAGCTTCACTTAGAGATCCAACTATCGATTCAGTTTCAGTCATTCAGTTGATTCCTGTGTTGTATTCAGATTTTTTTATTTGACTATTGTATTTGAGACTTCTGTTGTATCTTGTTTTAACTCTATTATATATATAGTAGCTTCACGAACTACTATTCATTTTTTTTTCCGTTGCTTATTATTGTAATACTCTGTGTCTGTGATTCTGTGATTTATTTATTTACTGTATATGCTTAGTTTTGCCAAATTTAAATCAATAATCTGATATTTTGAGCAATTCAAGTCCGGCATATGCAGATACGAATGGCATGAACATCGGGATGTTACATATCGACTATTTATGCACTCTTCTGGAAGAACTCCGAATGAAGCATGCTGCTTGGCATTTATAATGTCTTATCCCTTTACCGAACACAATGGAATATGTTTCGTGGCCTAATTCGATCATATATGGAAGATAGCCTTTTGAACCCAATTAAAATATTAAATTTTTGATATTAAATTCAACGCATTTTTATCCTACAGGACCAAACAATAACCCCATACGCTATGAAATTTAAAATTCAATAATAGTATACTATTACAAACCTAATGGAACTAGTTTCATCGAATTCTAAGACTATGCCCCGAAAGGCTATTTTTATTGGTCAATCAAAATATAAATTTTCAAGTTTTAAAATTAATCACTTTTCAATCCAATTTAAAGTAAATAATCTTCTTTCTCATTTAATTACAATTCATATCAACTTTTAAAATCATTATCATTCGTTTTTAATTTAGGATTCAATTATTTGAAATTTTCAATATTAAATTTAAACAATTTAATTATCCTATAAATCAGTATAAGTAAATCATTAAGTTCCAAATTAATTTTAGCTATCAACATCATTTTATTTCTATCTAAATAATTCACAATTATTATTCAACTTTAGTTATTGATTATAAACCCAGTCAATATATAGAATTTCATTTAAATACTCGTTATTGCCAAATTTCGAAATTAGTTTATTTCAAAATTTTATTTAAGTTCATATTTAATAACTATATTAATAAATCATTAAAAAAATTATTTTTAACCATTTTTATTCAATAATTACACTAAATTTAATGATTTAAAATAGTTAAAATACGGTTCGTTACATTATCCCCCACTCAAAACTTTTCGTTCTCGAAAAGGAACTAAGTACAAAATTTAATACCTAATATATTTTATTCAAAACAATCAACTTATAAAACATTAAATCTCATTTATAATACCTTACTACGTTTCCACTATGCTACACAGATAGGCTTACGGAATTTACAAGTTAGTTATCAAAACAAGTTATAAAAATTTTAATACTTCAAAATTTTTCCAACTCCAGGGTTTATGAAAAATTTCGACAGAGTCTCCGTTGCGCGGCTCGATCGGAATTTTTTTACAATTCAATATGTAACCCAAATATACCAAATAGATATCAAATATACATCTCATCTCAATGTGAGGCCTTATATAAAAGCGCATTATGTAATGCGAGATATGTACCTTATTATTATTAATACGATCGAGTTCGCTCATATTAAGCAAGCAAAAGCATATAAAATCCACGTATACGTCTAAACGATCTTCGTATGCACCTATCTCAACTCAATTTAGAATATTAGTCATTGATATGTGATATAGAACATGTATGAATTTTATATAAGCATATAACCTGAATTATAAACCCAAACCATAACATAAGCATTAATATACAACAAACAACAGTCAGATACAATAAAACAGTTATAACGACGATTTGCAACAAAAGTAACCATTCGATTATTACTATTCATCCAACTAATCCATAACGATATGAATTTACATTATCCAATGTCACTATTTCAATTTTACGCTTCATTTCTTATTAACATCCAAATTTCATCAGCATATAATTGATTTACTTCCAATTTATTCAAATCTATTTCATTTGCATTCAATTTATTCGATTCAATTTGTTAAATTTCAATTGTTTCATTTCACATTTAGCAACATCTTATATCAATTCATTTATTCACATTCATTCTACACATAAGTTCATTTTCATTTTAAATCAATGTTATTTAATTTGCTCATTTTACTAATATAATTTCCTAACTTCTTCCATTTATTCGTTTCGGTTAGCTTTTCATAAGTTAAAGTTCCTTTCATAACTCAATATTAGGTTCCTTCCTTTAACATCCATATTTAATTAATTTAACATCTTGTTTAACTAACATTTATAAAGTTATAAACTATAAACTTTTCTTTACATTTTCGCAAAATATTTGAATTATAATGTTCATATCTCCATTTTTAGCATCAACATCATTAATGAATTATTTCTTATATCCTTACATGAGTTTCTTTTCAACTAAGTTCACATTTATTTTCACAATTTCATTTAGTAACAAATTTATTTGTGAAACAATTTATTAATCATCACAATAGTTTACAATCAGTCTATAAAAGTCCAACTTCTTATATATGACTTTATCTAAGTTTATAATTATTTCAAAGGTTACAAATTTAATTTCAAAAGTTCTTTGCAAAATTATATTTAATTCTATAACCAATTTACAATGATATTATTTATTTCATCTGTCAATTTCTTAAGTCCCACTTAAACCATTTAGTGATTAATCATTTCATAATATATTAGTATATAACATTTATTATTACAACTGAATTTCCATTTATAAAGATTTTAATAACTTAAGTATTGGTTTGCTTGTATAATATTCTATTACATATCCAATCATCACTTTAACTTTTAACATTTGGTAAGTCATATTATATGTTATTAGAATGCAATTTGGTATTATACAATTTAATCTGATTCATTGGACTTAACTAGAATGTTCGCTATTTTAACTTGTTTAAATTTGCTTTACTTTCAATTTTAGGGTTGCACACTTCAACTCTAAAATTTCTCAAAAAATTTAGCTTAGATTCCTTAAGTCACTTATTTTATAACTTCTGTTCATTCAAATATTCATTCCATTTAAATAATTTGAAGATACTAATTAACAGAACTTAAAATTTTATATACTGGGTTCTTTTCAAATCATTTGGAATAAGTGCGTATACTTATATCTCTTATATATCAAATCATACTTTTGGAGTTTAAATCAAAATCCATTTATCAAAAAAAAATTCATAACACAGCTTCTCAGAAGTCTGTCCCACTTTGAGACTCAAAAATGAATGTCGATAATGCGGCGCAGTCATCATCGAAATTATTTTCCAACAACAGAATAGGGGAGTACTAAATTCATTCCTTTTTAAAATTTGTTTGAAAGCAATTCGCATTTGTATATACTTTTAACAATACTGCTATTATTTTCCAAATCTTGAAAACCTTTTTCAGAAACATCGGAATTCAATTTTATCAAATTCTCAAATTCTCAATTTTATATTCATTTTACTTGCAAGTTATATTTTATTAATCACATTTGTACCATTTCATTTTCTTATAATCCTATAAAAGCTAATAGTTTAGGAATATTGATTAATCACACCATAAACGATAATGATCAATATTAACATTTTTAACAACCAATTCACAGTATATATACCATAATAATTTCAGAAAATTATTCCTTTATATACAAAATATAATCAGGGTAAAATTATTCCATTTCATGTCGAATTGTTCTGTTCAAGTGTTTAAAGATCCCTATCAATATAGTTAATTAGTCGTATTGACCAGAATCCATAAGCCGCTCAACAAATCAACCAACACAATATAAAACAATTTTATATTCACTAAGAAATACACGCTCATATCTATTAATATACTCAAACTCATTCTAGGGTGCTACTGACCCTATCTCTAATGAGTTACCCATTAAAGCCAAGGTTATCAGCCAAAGCTCTGATACCAGTTGTGACAACCCACATTTCGGAAGGTTTAAATCGTCAATAATAAATACATGCCCGACTTAAAGAATCCGGAACACAGATAATCAATGGGTTCATTAAGAAAAATAAGAAAAGAAGAAGAAAACTAACATAGAATCTCACAACGGAATGATAAAATATAATAATCAAATAAACAGTTCATGAAGCTAATTACTATACATTTGATTATAATTTATACAACTTTTATCAAAGTTATATATATACATTAGGGATAAATAAATAATGTTGCAGACAACATGATGCAGGAATACTAATAGTAATAATATACCAAATCTTCATCTTCGTCCTCCAGAATAAATCTTCAATAAGCTAAAAAACTGAGGGCTGACTCGAGCATAATGAAAAGGCTAAAAACTCGAGTCAGGACTAAAATATCCTTATGTAAGTCAAATCAATATTGCATATGACATGAGTGTAACAACATTAGAGATGTTTACGGGATTTCATATCTCCTATCTAGTGTATAACTCGCGTACAATAACTAAAGAGATGTTACAGGATTTTCCAACTCTTAAGGATCCGTCAAAATATTTATATATATAGTAGAATACGCTGCATATATAATGTCTAATCAATAAAATAAATATTTTTCTTGGCGTTAATGCTTTACATTAATCCCCCTTAACGCATTTTCAAGCATTGGCGTACAATTTGCAAAGAAAACACCAGCAAACCATTGGTGGATAGGGATGCGCCGTGATACAATAACACTAAACCAAAATCATAGTGGTCTCATATAAGGATAAAAGTATGACAAGTCATGTTAGGCAATGCCCAAGGTAGGATACTACCGGTTTACCCTTCCCGGTTGGTGGTAACGCATCATAGCCATGATCACTCACCACGTCCAATACTCCCAAAATTCAAGGGTGTTCACCAATCAATCATAATGTAAATGATGGTAATACGAAGAAGTGTGTCGCTCAAGGTAGCTAGCCCACTTGACCGATATGGCTCCAGTTTTAGTCATTTCAAATAGGCATAAGTTTCAGGCTAATCCATCATCGTTCTCTGTCTTCAAATCCAACAAACGTATGCCAAATCCAACCACTTCTTTCTGGATTATCTCTCCAAGTACACAGTTGCTAAAGTTGTTCCGGTATCGACAGAGAGTATGCCTATATCCGGCCCCGGTATCTTTAACAACCAAACGTGGTTTTACACACCAATTGGTTCTTTTACATTTCGAAAACGGTTCATACTTGATATCAAAATATCATATTCTCTTCAAAATCAAATCCATTTTGGAATCATCATATTTACTCAAAATACATCATTAATTTAATTCAAAAATCATTTTTGCCTCAATATCACGAGTTCCCTTCAAATATAGTTTCAAATTTAGATTTGGGTTATAACTTCATTTTAACCCAATTCCAACTTAAATCCAAGATTTAATTATAAACATTTCACATCTTTGACCAATTTGAATTTTTAGAAAATAGTTTTAATAATTGAAATAGTTAAAAATTGTTTAAAGGTTAAAATAGTTTTATATAAAATACTTTAAGTATTAAAATAGTTTATATAGCAAAATTGTTTGGAAAATCCAAAATAATTTGAATATTTAAAAAGATAGATTTATATAGTTTATACCAAAATAATTTATTTGAAAATAGTTTCAAAGTCAAACTGATTCAATTTTCAAATTTTCCAATTCAAATCACTTTTAAATTTCCACTTCAATCTAATCGATTCAATTCTGATTCCAAGTTGAATTTTACTTTGATTCCAAATTAATTTCAATGTCAATTTCAAATTAATTTCAATTCCAATTTCAAATAATTTCAATTACAATTCCAAATAATTTCAATTTCAAACTTTTGAACCATTTCATTTTTTATCAATTCTGAGTTCGATTTTCAAAACATCGATTCAAAACACTTAAATCCATTTACTTTCAATCCCCAATTTGAAATCCAAATCCTCAAACATAATTCAATTCCGAGCTCAATTTTGAAATAGTTTAATTTTCATAAATTTGATTTTCATTTTCTTAAAATCAAATTGTTGAAATAAATTTTAAAGCAAAAAATTTAAAATCATTTAATTTAACCGATCCGGTGTTCGTATATAATTTTCTATCCTATGGACAAGTGATCAGTTATTTTAATTTAATTTCGAGGATGGATATATATCATTTCAACCCAAATCACAATGTCATAGGTATATATCATTTCAACCTATTTCTTAATTTGTTCGAAATAATTCAATTTATAATTTTTTTACTATAAATAATATACAGGATGATAGCATGATGTATCAAAATAAATAAACTTTCAAATCATCCAAACGGTCGATCAATAGCATCCATCACGATCAACATCTTGATCAGCCAATAATTCACAATAATTTTATAGTTATCAATATAAGGTATTTTACTGGCCATTAAATTCCAATTTCTTATTTAACCGTCAATTTTAATTTTTAACAGCTAATTCGTATGACAATTAAATTTACCAAACAATGATCAATAAATCTATATCACTACATAATTTTGAATTTAATAAGCATAAAAATATTCTAGTACATTGTGAGCGTTACAAAACACATACCTTGAGTTTTAAATTTTAAATCAAATCGAACAGCGTTCGATTTAACCAAAAATTTTAGTTGGCTCCAATTGTCTCCAAATTAGTTCCAAATTGTAGTGCTCATCACTATGGTTTCATCGCCACTTGTTTCGTCTCAATAGGACTTCATATGAGCTAGTTATGAATTTATAAGTATTCACAAATTTATAATAAAATAAATTTATAATTTCTTTTTATTTTTAATAAACTTAATTATCTGAACCCTCCAATCCATCCTTCATCAATCCAGGCCGCTCTTGCTTCCTCCTTCTCTCTACGTTCGCACGCGATCTACCAAGTCGAGAAACCCATCAACATTCGCGACAAATCGATCGCTGCCCCACAACCCCTCGACTATATGACGATCAACCACCATCAAATCGTTCCTCTATCCTTGCTACACCTCCGCCGCAAACCACGCAGCACTCGGTAGTCCCTATTTCTTGAAAATTGTGCTTGAACATCGCACTTTCACTAGCAAATTCTGGCGAATCTAAGCCACCATCGACGATCTCCACCGTTCACCTCGTAGAACTCGACGAGCTCTTCGATTTTAATTTAGGAAGTTTTCAAAAATATACCAAGGATAAAGAGATAAATGAGGAAAAATATCGGACGTTTTCAGCCATTAAATTATAACTGGCGGGTGCGTTTTGGTTTTCTAGGGTTTACTGTGTGTGCGCATATATATAGAGGTGTACACGTTATGTTTTATTATTATATCGACTATTTACGCACTTTTGTAGACGAACTCCAAATGGAGCATGCCGCCTGGCGTTATAATGTTTTATCCTTGTTTCGAACACAGTGGAATGTGTTTCGTGGCCTAATTCGACCGTATGTGGAAGATAACCTTTTGAACCCAATAAAATATTAAATTTTTGATATCAAATTCAACGCATTTTCATCCCATACGACCAAATGATAACTCCTAACGTTACGAAATTTGAAATCTAATAATAATACACTATTACGGATCCAATAGAACTGGTTTCGTCGAATTCCGAAATTGTACCCAAAAGGCTATTCTTACCCGTCAATCAAAATATAAAATTTTCAAATTTTAAATTTAGTGACTTTTAAATCCAATTTTAAAGTAAATAATCTTCTTCCTCGTTTAAGTAGAATTCATATCAACTTTTAAAATCATATTCATTCATTTTTAATTCAGGATTCAATTATTTGACAATTTCAGTATTAAATTTAAACAATTTTATTATCCTATAAATCAATATAAATAAATCATTAAGTTCTAAATAAATTTAGTTATCAAAATCATTTTATTTCTGCATGAATAAATTACAATTATTATTCAACTTCAATTATTGATTATAAACCCAATTAATATATAAAATTTCATTTCAATACTCATTATCGCCAAATCTTCGAAATTAGTTTATTTCAAATTTTTATTCAAGCTCATATTCAATAACTATATTAATAAATCATTTAAAAAATTATTTTTAACTATTTAATAATTATACTAAATTTAATGACTTAAGATAGTTAAAAATATAGGTCGTTATAATAACACATCGACCACTTTCCCAATTTCATAACCTTTTTCACATTCCAAAAATATACTCTACTATTTCTTTTTAAACTGATTACCCCATCTCATTATAAATTCTCACCATGAATTTTTAATAAATGATAATCATCCCACTTTAAAATCTACTTATAAATCGATTTCTAATTAAAATCCTATTTATTCAATTTCTCAAATAACCCAAACTATATTCGAAAACCAATGAAATCTCGATTTTCTACTTCCCTTTCCTATCTTAAAAATCTTATTTAAAATCCATTTTTTTTGAAATCCTCAATCTAAAATTCTCTAATTGAAACCATTTTACGAAATAGTCAATTAAATATCCAAAATACAATCATTTATTTTATCCAATTCAATTCCCTTTTTAAATAATATCAAAATTCAATATAAATATTTTATTTCCAAAATTGCCCTTGAATTTTCTGTTTAAATTCAAAATATTTTTTGAAATACTAAAATTTAGGCAAGTGCTGCTATAACATCTAATAAGCGAATCACACAACAATCCATAAAAAATTATTCAATCACATCATATATCACTGTATATGAATAACAATCAATATATTTGAGGGGGTTGGTTAGATCCCTTCAACCTGTTTTCCAACATCCACAAATGTTATATAACGTAAAATATTAATCCCGCTTTGAGGTGGGATATCATGGTAATATAGGGTTATCTGCTATTATACAGGACGCATAGTGTCTCATTCTCTCCAATCAGCGGGAATGTATTCAACTACTAATATAGATACTTCTATATATAATATAATATTCAACTGATAAATTATTATAAGTTCATCCAATCATACACTAATTAATTTTAATTACTATAAATTAAACCCAGTAATCCAAATGAGTAAGATTTACTCACCTTGATTTTTATTTGCAATTTATTCCAATTTTAATCCTATTGCGTAGATTCCACAGCTACGAATTCCACATGACTGATTCCGTTCGATTGAACCTCGTATAAGCAAATTTTGAATCATGTAAATTGACGTTTTTAATTTTAATTATAATTAATCAGCTAATTACTTAATTTAAACTAATTACCAAATCACATTGAAAACCCTACTACAAATCTCGTTTCCAAGCATCTCAGGCCGTTGCTTCCCTTTATTGGCAAATCGTGCTCAACCACTATGATAACCCTGATTTTATGAACAAGTTTTATAATTTAAATTAGTTTATGCTTGTTTAAAAATTTGGTTTCCTAGAAAATAATAAACTGATTGCAAATGCAGTGTTTAAATATGGATATGTACACAAGATAGTGCACACACCTGCGTATATTTCTCTGCAAGATAAAATAAGCAGAAATTAATTTGTAAGCTAGAATAAACAAATTACAAATATATAGGCATGACATGTTTATTACAGATATGATTGTGTCATTAAAACAAGTCTAGTATAAAGAAAATAAAGGCTTAGGTCAGGATAGAGATACATGTATTATACATGTACTTCAAACAAATGCTTGCTGAAGGAAAAATTAAAATTGCATGGAAATGGTATGAGTTTTTGGACAAACACTTTATCCACTTTTAGCAATTTCCTTAGCTTTATAAAAAACAAAAATCATGCAAATGATATGATCGGAGTAATAAAGCATAATTCCTGAAAAATAAAGGCAGGGACCACTTACCCATTTTTCCCTTGAAATAAAAATGAGAGGTTGATTATAAGTGGTAGGGTAAAATTGACATTGGGTAAATTCTAAAACCCTAGAGGCAGCCAAGGTCTGTTATAAGAAGGTTTAAGGGTGGAGAGATCTGCCACCATTTTCTTAAAAACAAAGGAAAAATATATATATAGCAAGCAAGAAAAAGAGAGAGAGAGAGAGAGAGAGAGAGAGAGAAGCATTGGCCATTAGAGATAAGTGGGAAATAGAAGATCAAAGGAAAAAGGATTAAGGTGAGTAATCTCACTGAAAACTTGGCATTAAGTCCTGAATATTGAGGCAGCCTAAATAGTTCGTCTATATAATCTGTGTTTATTTTGGGTGTGTTGATGATCTGTTTAAATGTTCAACCCACTATATTGATATACCCAGAAAATATGATTATGGATTTCCTATTTAAAATGATCACCTGTATCATGCATTAATCTTGACAGAAGATGTTTTCCTTTATGTGTTTTCTGCATACAGTAATTTATTAAAAGAAAATCCCAAGGGAAAATTTTGTAAATCTATGGTCTAAAAAAATGAAAAAGAAAAGATGGGACTGCAGCATAGAATGGTTGCTGCTTATGTCTCATAATTAAATAAGTGGAAATATAGAAGTGCAATGTTACACATGTGCTGAGCTCCTATGTTTACAAATAAATCCAAATAAGAATAAAGACTTGTGGTTTAGTCAGATCTTATGAAATTGTGAGCACCTGATTAAACCAGAGGTAATGGATGCAACAGAGAAAACTATTTATGACCATATATTTATAAACATGATCCATTAAAAACCCATGATTTAAATAACATGTATACTGAGAACTCAGACTAGCTAGTATGATTAAATCTATGTTTACGAAAACAAGATCTAGTATTTCTTGAATACATGCATGATGGTTGAGTTATTTATTTTCTCTGATTAAATATGAGATGTAGAAGGGATTAGCACAATTGGGGGAGGGGAAAATAAACACTTAGTAATTTAACTAAGGATTTTGGATCTTAGGGCTACAAAGTATGGCTTGGCAAGGGGAACATTGCAAGCTCACACATGGTATGATTATACCCAGGGGCCTGAGTGTGTTGGGTTAACAGTGAATATGTCCCAGACAATGTGTGATTTGATAGAAGGAAAGTAGCTAAAGACCAACATAAAATACCTGATATTGAATTCTAAAAATAAGTTCACAAAAAGGCTTGGGTAAAATCCCTGATAGCCAGAAAGTTTGTAGATGAGGAAAGATGATTTAAAGGATGATTATATTGGTTGTTTTAAAGTATTTTATGGATGGATTATATGCTTGTGCTCCCTGACACAACACATTGAATCATGAATTATTTTGCTGGGCAATAATGAACATGCACAGGTTAAACCGGAAGATATACAAGAGAAATATTGCTTTCCTTTATTTATTTTAGAATTTATTTGAAAATGAGAAAAGTTATCTAAATTTAGATTTTCAGTAAGATTGCTCATACTAGACAATTAGTCCGACCTTTTGTGTGTTTGTGCACCATTGGGTGTCTCATATTTTTATGAGGCAGCTCATGGTGATTCTGTAGGAAAATAGGCATTTCTTTGATCATGAATTGGATGGATTAGCTGCTAAGGATTTAGATACAATAATTACAGACTCATTGATATTGAAATAGAGTTTAAGTTGAATTTATGTTATGAGATGTTAGTTAAGTTATTTGGGAAGAAACTGATGTAGTAATATTTTCTGTTTGCAAGTATTGAACTTAGTATGGAATTTCTGTTGAAAATTGTGAGTTGCTTTGGGAATGCTTTGTCAAGTAAAATAGCTTCTAATATTAACTTCTAGAATATTTAACAAAAATGCGCAGTACTAGAAAAATCTGAAATGACTAGTATATTTAAACTAAAAGAATAACCTGGTAACTGTTGTGAGATCTCATGGAAAAAAAGGGCAAATAATAGCTTAAAGACACATAAAGCAACCCATAATTATGTGTGTGTTCTGCTTGTACATAGTGGCAATAGAATTCAGGCTAACTTGACCATTTTTACTAAGCCTGGGTTCAACCCCTTCTAAATAGTTTTAAAACCCAACTTGTAGAGAAAAAAAAGCTAATTACATATACAAGTAGAGTAAGCCTCATTATTTCAAGTTAATAATTATTTGAAAAAGAATTAAAATATTTAAAAATCCTATTAGTAAATAAACATGCACAGGGATTTAAAGGGCAGGTTATAAATAGTTTAGTAGAAATAAGAATGACTGGGGAAAACTTTATTCTAAAGAAAAGAAATTGTTGTGTATAAATTATTTAATGATTTTCAAAGCAGATTCCTACTTATTAATATATATACTCTGATTCAAGTAAAAAAAAGGAGGGGAATAATTTACATGGTTTCACATATGTAAATTTGATAAGTTGAACAACACAATATTTTTATATTGGATAAAAGATACTGGCTAGAGAAAATTTAGAGATAACATTCTCTTGAGTAGATGACCACAGTATGATTAAAAAAAAAATTGGTAGGAGAAAGTGGGTCATCTCATTTGGTATCAGAGCTATGTTGTTAAATAACATAGCAAAATTTTGTATGAATTTGTCTGCATTGATTGTATGAAAGTGATGACTGCTTTGGATGACTTGTTTTGTTAATATATATATTACTAGTATTTCTTATAACTAAATAAGAAGAAATTGAAGTGAATTAATTTATAGAGTGTTAGGCAAGATGAATTAACTTAAGTATCATATCCATAGAATTATGGTGAGACCCAGACAACAAGAGGTAGGACCCATTGAACCACCAATGGTGAATATGCAAGACTTTATGAGAGCCATAAGAGATGGAGTAGGTAACATGCCAGAAAATCCACATGAGGAGCTTTCCAAACTTCTCAAGACCTTTACCAATCTTGGAGGCAAGACTTTTGATGGAACAGAAGGGATTATGGGAGTTCAAAATTGGCTCAGAATTTTGGATAGAATCTTTGCTAATATGCAAGTTGAAGACCAAAAGAAGAGGCTGATAGCATATAGACAATTAAGAGGAGCAGCTCTGGATTGGTGGGAAGTTATTATAGCCGGAAGACCTGAAGGATAGGTGACATGGAACCAGTTTAAAGAAATGTTGGAAGGAAGATTTATACCTGCATCAGCTAAAGAGTCTTTGCTAGAGGAATTCATTAAATTAAGACAAGGGGCTATGAGTGTTACTGAATACACACAGAAGTTTGAATCTCTGGCAAAATATGGTGCAGTGCTTATCACAACCCAAAAGGCTAAAAATGGAAGATACATCCAAGGACTGAATGCTAGTCTTAGTAGAGCTATGCTGCCATATAAGGACCGGACATTTGATCAAGTTTTAGATCTGACCTTGAGTATTGAACAACATGATAAAGCCAGAGAAAATTTCAGGGCATTTAAAAATAATCAAAACAAGAAAGGAAAGGGTAAGTTTCACCCTTATGATAAAAAGAAAACAGATGTAGCTTCCACCAAGAAATCAGAAGAAGTCAAAACTGCCGAGGTTACGAAGAAGATCACTTGCTATAATTGTGGACAACAGGGACACATGAAAAATAGGTGTATAAATCCTAAACCAGCATCCTTCAAATGTCACCAGTGTGGAAAGGAAGGTCACATAAGGAGGAACTTTCCAGAGTTTAAGCAAGGAAAAGTGAGTACTTTGGAGGTGAAAGGCAAAGCAACAGAAGGACCAAATGTTGAGAATCATGGCCAAGTTGAAGGTACTTTGCTTATTCACTCGATGCCTTTTGCAGTAGTGTATGATACTGGGGCTACACACTCTTTAATTTCTCATGATATTGCACAAGAATTAAAATTGAATTGTATGATTGTTGATAGGCCATTGCTTATTAAAAGTCCTTTAGGTAATTACTGTGTTTTGGGTATGATGTGTATGCAACTGGGATTGAATATAGGGGGATATATGTTTAATGCAGACCTATATGTGTTGCAATATCCAGGCATAGGAGTTATTTTAGGAGTTGATTGGTTAAGAAAATATAGGGCTATTATAAAAATAGAGACCTCCACCATATCATTGAAAACTTCTGAAGGAAAAAGGATAGTTGTTTTTTGTGAAGTAAATAAGAACAGAAATATAGTTACCCTTGCTAACTTATCTAGTGAGAAGCACATGCCAGCATTAGAAGAAATTCCTATAGTAAATGAATATGTTGATATGTTTGATGAAGTTAGGGGAGTTTCAAACCATAGACCAGTAGAGTTTTCAATTAAACTGATTCCAAGAGCTAACCCAGTGGTTAAGAGGCCAACTAGAATAGGGCCTATGGAATTGATAGAACTAAAGAAACAACTGGTTGAACTAGAAGAAAAAGGCTTCATCAGACCTAGTAGCTCATCATGGGGAGCACCAGTAGTTTTTGTTAAAAAACAGGATGGACCTCTTAGATTATGTATTGATTATAGGGAGTTAAACAAAATCACAGTTAAAAACAAATACCCAATACCAAGAATTGATGATCTTTTTGATCAATTAAGTGGTGCAAAAATATTCTCCAGACTTGATTTATCTTCAGGATTTCATTAAATGAAAGTAGAAGAGGAAAGCATTAAATATACAGCTTTTAATACTAGGTATGGGCTTTATGAATTTTTAGTGATGCCTTTGGCTTGACAAATGCTCCCTCTTACTTTGTTGATTTGATGAATAGAATTTTTAGAAAATACTTAGATAAATTTGTATTGATATTTATTGATGATATCTTAATTTATTCTAAGACAGTTGAAGAGCATGAGAATAATTTGCATATAGTACTACAGAAATTGAGGCAAGAAAATTTGAAGGCAAAATTTTCAAAATGTACTTTTTGGCAGAATGAAGTAAACTTTATAGGACATGTGATATCAGAAAAAGGTATATCTGTAGATCCCAATAAGCTAATTGCAGTTCAAGCTTGGAAAAGGCCTACTAATGTCACAGAGGTCAGGTCATTTATGGGGATGGCTGGTTATTATAGAAGGTTTATAAAAGATTTTACAAAGATTTCAATTCCATTAACTAGATTGACAAGGAAGAATCAGGTATTTGGTTGGACTGAGGAGTGTGAGAAAGCTTTTGGGAGGTTAAAGGAAGCATTAATACAAGCCCCAATACTAAAAGTACCTGAAGGGAATGAAAATTTAGTGATATATACTGATGCAAGTGGACAAGGACTTGGGGCAGTATTGGTGCAACAACACCAAGTAATAGCTTATGCCTCTAGACAGTTAAAACCCAGTGAGGTAAGGTATGCAACACATGACCTTGAATTGGCTGCTATAGTGTGTGCTCTTAAATTATGGAGACACTATTTGTTAGGGGAAAAATTTGAAGTGTACACAGACCATAAATCACTTAAATATTTGTTTTCACTAAAAGAATTGAATATGAGGCAGCAAAGGTGGATTGAACTACTAGCCTCATATGATTTTGAAATATTGTACACCCCTGGAAAAGCTAATAGAGTAGCAGATGCTTTAAGTAGACAGCATGCCAATGTAGCTAGATTAATGATAGAAGAGTTCAACACTTTATCACTGTTGATTGATTCAAAGGTAGAAAGTGAGGATATAAGGAGCATGAGCATATGCAGTGGGAATGTAGAGATGGGAAGGTTAATCTTTATTACCTTGGAGTCTAAATTGAAGAATAAAATTGTAAAGCTACAATACCAAGATTCATTTTTATTTGAGAAGAAAACTCAAATATTGAATGGTGAGACAGTGGAAGATTTTCAATTGAATAAACAAGGTCAACTGGAGAAAAGAAAAAGAATATGTGTTCCTGCCAATGATGAATTAAAGCAAGAAATATTGGATGCTTATCACAACAGTAAATATACCATACATCCAGGAAGCACAAGAATGTATCATAGCCTCAAAAGAGATTATTGGTGGAAAGGTATGAAAGTGCAGTAGCCACTTATGTGTCTAAGTGCATGGTTTGTCAACAGGTAAAAGCTGAATATCAAAGACCCTCGGGAATGCTCCAACCTTTACCAATACCACAGTGGAAATGGGAAGACATATCAATGGATTTCATTGATGGTTTGCCTAAAACTAGGAGGGGAAATGATAGTATTTGGGCTGTAGTGGATAGGCTAACCAAATCAGCCCATTTCATACCTGTAAAGTCAGAAAGGAATGCATGCACATTAGCTCAATTATTTGTTAAAGAAGTAGTTAGATTGCATGGAGTACCAAAAACCATAGTAAGTGATAGAGATACCATCTTCACTTCAAAGTTTTGGCAAAGTTTTCACAAAGCAATGGGGACTGATTTATGCTTGAGTACAGCATATCACCCTCAATCTGATGGTCAAACAGAAATTGTGAATAAATTGCTTGAAGACATGTTGAGGGCATGTGTGTTGGATTGTGGAGGAAGCTGGGAGAATCACATATTTTTAGCAGAATTTGCATACAACAATAGCTATCACAGCAGCATAGGCATGGCACCCTTTGAAGCACTCTATGGTAGGTCATGTTTATCACCTTCAAGTTGGATTGAATCTGGGGAGAAGGTGGTCTTAGGACCAGAAAATGTAAAAGAGACTTCTAAAAAGATAGTTTTGATTAGGAAAAGGATTGCTTCTGCCCAAGACAGGCAAAAGAAATATGCTGATCAAAGAAGAAAAGAAGTGCAATATGATGTTGGAGACTTTTTATTTATTAAAATATCACCTATGAAGAAGGTTCTAAGATTTGGGAAACAAGGAAAATCAATTCCCAGATACATAGGACCATATAAAATTTTAGAAAGAATTGGAAATGTAGCCTATAAGTTAGAATTGCCAGAGGAGATGAGAGCAATGCATAATGTTTTTCATGTGTCTCAGTTAAGGAGATGGATTCATGATGCAAAGACAATCTTGGAATCCACTAGGGATGTGCAGATTGATCCCAGAATGATTTATGAAAAAGAGCCAGTAGGTATTATTGCAAGAGAAATTAAGAAATTGAGGAACAAAGAAATTAAATTGGTGAAAGTGCAATGGAGCTTTGACCCAAATGATTGCACATGGGAAGTGGAAGATAAAATCAGAAATGATTATCCAAAACTGTTTGACTGAATAAAAGGTAATATATATACAAGTATACTAATGAATGTCTTGATTAAATATACCTTGATATGTATAGGGTTTAATTAAGTGATTGGTTTGAGAATGATTGATTTTCTGAATTAATGATGTCTGAATTAAGTATGAAAGAATTGTGGGACACAATTCCTTAAAAGGAGGGGTATATGTGATAGCCCTGATTTTATGAACAAGTTTTATAATTTAAATTAGTTTATGCTTGTTTAAAAATTTGGTTGCCTAGAAAATAATAAACTAATTGCAAGTGCAATGTTTAAATATGGATATGTACACAAGATAGTGCACACACCTGCATATATTCTCTGCAAGATAAAATAAGCAGAAATTAATTTGTAAGTTAGAATAAACAAATTACAAATATATAGGCATGACATGATTATTACAGATATGATTGTGTCATTAAAACAAGTCTAGTATAAAGAAAATAAAGGCTTAGGTAAGGATAGAGATACATGTATTATACATGTACTTCAAACAAATGCTTGCTGAAGGAAAAAATTAAAATTGCATGGAAATGGTATGAGTTTTTGGACAAACACTTTATCCACTTTTAGCAATTTCCTTAGCTTTATAAAAAACAAAAATCATGCAAATGATATGATCGGAGTAATAAAGCATAATTCCTGAAAAATAAAGGCAGGGACCACTTACTCATTTTTCCCTTGAAATAAAAATGAGAGGCTGATTATAAGTGGTAGGGTAAAATTGACATTGGGTAAATTCTAAAACCCTAGAGGCAACCAAGGTCTGTTATAAGAAGGTTTAAGGGTGGAGAGATCTGCCACCATTTTCTTAAAAACAAAGGAAATATATATATATATATATATAGCAAGCAGGAAAAAAAAAGAGAGAGAGAAGCATTGGCCATTAGAGATAAGTGGGAAATAGAAGATCAAAGGAAAAAGGATTAAGGTGAGTAATCTCACTGAAAACTTGGCATTAAGTCCTGAATATTTAGGCAGCCTAAATAGTTCATCTATATAATCTGTGTTTATTTTGGGCGTGTTGATGATCTGTTTAAATGTTCAACCCACTATATTGATATACCCAGAAAATATAATTATGGATTTCCTGTTTAAAATGATCACTTGTATTATGCATTAATCTTGACAGGAGATGTTTTCCTTTATGTGTTTTCTGCATACAGTAATTTATTAAAAGAAAATCCCAAGAGAAAATGTTGTAAATCTATAGTCTAAAAAAATGAAAAATAAAAGATGGGACTGCAGCATAGAATGGTTGCTGCTTATGTCTCATAATTAAATAAGTGGAAATATAGAAGTGCAATGTTACACATGTGCTGAGCTCCTATGTTTACAAATAAATCCAGATAAGAATAAAGACTTGTGGTTTAGTCAGATCTTATGAAATTGTGGGCACTTGATTAAACCAGAGGTAATGGATGCAACAGAGAAAACTATTTATGACCATATATTTATAAACATGATCCATTAAAAACCCATGATTTAAATAACATTTATACTGAGAACTCAGACTAGCTAGTATGATTAAATCTATGTTTATGAAAACATGATCTATTATTTCTTGAATACATGCATGATGGTTGAGTTATTTATTTTCTCTGATTGAATATGAGATGCAGAAGGGATTATCACAATTGGGGGAGGGGAAAATAAACACTTAGTAATTTAACTAAGGATTTTGAATCTTAGGGCTACAAAGTATGGCTTGGCAAGGGGAACATAGCAAGCTCATACATGGTATGATTATACCCAGGGGCCTGAGTGTGTTGGGTTAACAGTGAATATGTCCCAGACAATGTGTGATTTGATAGAAGGAAAGTAGCTAAAGACCAACATAAAATAGCTGATATTGAATTCTAAAAATAAGTTCACAAAAAGGCTTGGGTAAAATCCCTGATAGCCAGAAAGTTTGTAGATGAGGAAAGATGATTTAAAGGATGATTATATTGGTTGCTTTAAAGTATTTTATGGATGGATTATATGCTTGTGCTCCCTGACACAACACATTGAATCATGAATTATTTTGTTGGGCAATAATGAGCATGCATAGGTTAAACAGGAAGATATACAAGAGAAATATTGCTTTCCTTTATTTATTTTAGAATTTATTTGAAAATGAAAAAATTTATCTAAATTTAGATCTTCAGTAAGATTGCTCATACCAGACAATTAGTCTGACCTTTTGTGTGTTTGTGCACCATTGGGTGTCTCATATTTTTATGAGGCAGCTCATGGTGATTCTGCAGGTAAATCGGCATTTCTTTGATCAAAAATTGGATGGATTAGCTACTAAGGATTTAGATACAATAGTTACAGACTCACTGATATTGAAATAGAGTTTAAGTTGAATTTATGTTATGAGATGTTAGTTAAGTTATTTGGGAAGAAACTGATGAAGTAATATTTTCTGTTTGCAAGTATTGAACTTAATATGGAATTTCTGTTCAAATTTGCGAGTTGCTTTGGGAATGCTTTGTCAAGTAAAATAGCTTCTAATATTAACTTCTGGAATATTTAACAAAAATGTGCAGTACTAGAAAAATCTGAAACGACTAGTAGATTTAAACTAAAAGAATAACCTGGTAACTATTGTGAGATCTCGTGGAAAAAAATGGCAATTGATAGCTTAAAGACACATAAAGAAACCCAGAATTATGTGTGTGTTCTGCTTGAAAATAGTGACAATAGAATTCAGGCTAACTTGACCATTTTTACTAAGCCTGGGTTCAACCCCTTCTAAATAGTTTTAAAACCCAGCTTGTAGAGAAAAAAAAAACTAATTACATATACAAGTAGAGTAAGCCTCGTTATTTCAAGTTAATAATTATTTGAAAAAGAATTAAAATATTTAAAAATCCTATTAGTAAATAAACATGCACAGGGATTTAAAGGGCAGGTTATAAATAGTTTAGTAGAAATAAGAATGACTGGGGAAAACTGTATTCTAAAGAAAAGAAATTGTTATGTATAAATTATTTAATGATTTTCAAAGCAGATTCCTACTTATTAATATATATACTCTGATTCAAGTAAAAAAAAAAGGGAATAATTTACATGGTTTCACATATGTAAATTTGATAAGTTGAACAACACAATATTTTTATATTGGATAAAAGAACCTGGCTAGAGAAAATTTAGAGATAACATTCCCTTGAGTAGATGACCACAGTATGATATATAAAAAATTGGTAGGAGAAAGTGGGTCATCTCAACCATCATGATGTCGCCGTCTTATATCCTAACGTAATCCCACCCTCGTAAGCACTGTGCAGGAAATAGTCGGCTGCCCCCTTTCATCATTTTTTTTAAAGGAGGCAACGTCAGTGGACAATTCCCTGAAACATGACTACCTCCTCTCCCTCACCGTACGCAAATCACCCACTTAGGCCTCGCTATTCGATCGCGACCTTACTCCTGGACTCCTACACGCGCGCTCTGATTTGCAATCGAATCGTACACACATTCGAAATCACCTCCACCACTTCTTGAAAGACGCTACCAAGCTCCCTCTCCCTATCATGCTCACACGCACAAGTCCAACTGATCATTCCTCCATCGCGCTGCTATAGGTCGCTTGAGACCAGAGAAGAATGCGACCTGATCGCTGGAATTGATTTGATTTAATTTCTTTTGATTTTTTATATGACTTGCAATTTTTGAATTAGAAAAGGAAAAAAGTGAAGTCGCGATTTCAAAAGGTGAAAGGGCGGCTGGGTTCAGGAGTTAGGGTGGCTGATGGAGACATTATAGGGTTCGACCTTTTTATTTTTAATTTTCTAGTCAGAATATCTCGTATTATATACAGGGAAATCATGACCTCCTACTGAGGTATGCTGCCTGACAACCTAAATTATACTACTATTCCAAACCCAATGGAACAAGTTTCGGAACCTAATTCGATCGTATGTGAAAGATAGCCTTTTGAATTGACTATTATAAATTAAATTTTCGATGTTAATTTCAACGCATTTCTATCCCCTATGACCAAACGGTAACTGCAAATGCTACGAAATTTTAAATCTAATAATAATACACTATTACGGATCCAGTGGAACTAATTTCGTCGAATACCAGGATTGTGCCTCGGACGCTATTTTAATGTGTAGATTAAATCGTCGATTTCAAAAATTGATGAAATTACTTAAAATTCCAGTTTTATAAACATACTAATTCAATTATAATCCCATTAGAATTTATGTCAACATTAGAAATCGTTTCGATTCAAATTCAACTCAAATTTCTATTATTGACTATTCCATATTTTGTAAATTGCGAAATTTTAAATTTTAAATTCATTCTACAATTTTCTACTAGAATCTTCATGTTCAAAAATCAATTTTTATTCCAAATCCAATATTTAAAACCGTTTCAATATTCAAATAAATTTTGGAAAATCGGGGTGGTCACATTTCCTTCCCCCTTAAAAGAATTTCGTCCCCGAAATTGTTAAGGTAGGACGAATGATCCAAACCCATGAACTTATTAAAACCCACTTAGTTAAAACTCGATATTTCACTTTTCTAAGTCCTTTAGTTTCATACAGAACAATTAATTTCCATTTCTGAACCAAACCCCTTATTTCACTTACGATTCGAAATCAAATTTTGGTGAACAAAATTTTCAAAAATTTTCTAACTCCCTAAATTTTGAAATTTTTTTGTAGAGTCTCCCTTGTATGGAAAGCATTTTGCAATATAACAAATATGATAAAAAATATATAAATTGGCTCTCAAGGCCGGAAAATGCAATATATATATATATATATATATATAAAGCGTACCTTATTTTAGCATTATTAAGTGAGCTCGTGCAATTCATATGCAATTACGCAACCAAAATCTGTCCAAACAGTTCTCTTACGTTTACTTACTCAAAATAAACACATACGTTCCATAATTCTGAAATTTAATAATATCACATGCATTTAACTAACTAAACACATAGATTTCATTAAGCAAACTTGTCAGATCATGTATTTTATCATTCATATGCAAATACAAGGTTCAAATATTCAATTATTCATTTCCAATTCAATTTATATGCCATTTCATTCAATTTAGAATGATTCACATACTTGCATTTTATTCATATTCACATTCAGTAGATTCAAATCCATTTTATTAAGCTTCAGAATCATTCCATGTATATCGATTCTTGAATAATTCAGCTTAGGTTCATGCACTTGCATTCATATTAATTTCACTTCTAACTTGTATTACTTCTTTCCATTCACTTTCATTTAATTCACATAGTGTTATTTACTTCATTTTACAATGAACGACATTTCATTCCATACTAATTTATTAATAAACCATTTCATAAAATTATTACTAAAATTTATTATGAACATTCCATACTACTATTTAAATTCTTATTTCATTCTTATCAATCAATATCCCATACTGAATCCAATTCATTTACACTTAGTTTGAATTCCATTCCAACTCAAATTTCAAATTTAATTCATTCAATTTCAATTTACCATCCATTTTATTTCAATCAGCAACATTGACAACACAATTAGTTCGCCTATGCTTAAGTCGAATTCCATTCATAATTCATGTCTCGTTCTTACTTAAGTTAAGTTTCATTTCTGGAAATTATTTAATTTAACTCGATTTGAGTTCCACTCCATTTTATAATCCCAATTCGGATTTTTCATTTCCTTTAACCAAATGTTTAAACATTTTCATCTGAACTGGGTTCCGCCTTCCCATTTGTCCATTTTTATAAGTTATACAACTTTTTATTCACAGTTCCATAAATTTTCACTTAAGATTTATTCTCATTCCATAATCATAACTTTAAGTTAGATAACCATTTTACAATACAAATTTTGTTTAACCTTATTATGAATCCAATTCAATTCGATATTGTTTCAAGTCTAATCCTACTCTGTGTAGTTAATGCTCCGCTATAACTCTGCTATATCTCATAGCGGATTTCTACCGCTACGATTTTTTCATGTAGCCTCAAAGTATAGACTTTCCGCTTTAAGCCCCGCTATTTCTGCTATATCCCGTTATTCCCACTATATTTCCGCTATATCTTTTTTAATGAAGTGAATTGAAAAATTGCATTTATGCATTATAAAAATTATGAAACTAATTTATTTGATTTAATTTTTAATATATTTTCAGAAATGAAAATACTCTAATATTATAATAAATTCAATTATGTTAAATAACAGTTTTACGTTTATTTAAAGTATATTTGCACATGTTTTATTTAAAATTATTTATGTATTAATTATAATTCAAATGAATGATGATTTTTCATTTAATTACCATTTATATATTTGTAAAAACATTAAGTACGAGTTTTATATGCTATTTTAGATCCATCCTCTATATCCCATTATATCCTCGCTATATCCCCGCTATGACTTTTTACACCTCCACCGCTTTAAATCTGCCGAGCGCATTAGCTGCTCAGATCTTACTTTATTTAACTTTTCTTAAGTTAAATTCAATCCATTTTAACTTACTAAAGTTAAATTTTAATTCAAGGACTAAAATTCTCACTTTCATTTCACATTTTCATTATTCTTAATTTATAAGTTCAAAACTTATTTCATGTCACTTTCACAAAACATTTAGATTGGAATTCCTGAATTCAATCGCCCTGTTTTATTTTAAATCATTTTGAAATTATAAATATATATAGCCCTTTAGTATATCAAACCATATTTTCAGAATTGTCCAAACAAACTTTGTTTTATCCAAGTCAATTTTTTTGGGATTTGAACAAAATAAGTTTACCAAACAATCTTAGCCAATCACTACGGCAGCAATTTGTCACTTATAAACTTGAAAATGAATACTAACGATGCGGCCGTCACTAGTAGGATTATTTTCCAACGATTAGAGTGAGTTCAATACTTACTTCCAAAGTCCATTTAAAACATTTTCTATTCCAAAAATATCTCCAAAATAATGCTCCATTATTCCGTCAACCACTTTGGAAAACATTTCCACAACTTCCGAGATTCAAAATTCCCAAATACTTAGTTCAAATCCATTTTAAACATTTCTCGAAGCTTCCGAGATTTTAAATTTCCAAATTCTAGTTTGAATCCAATTTTAGTTATAATCACATAAATTTCACCTTCGAAATTCCCTTTGGTTATATAAACCATTTCAATTATTGTAATCTTGTTTGATTGTAATACTATCACCTAACACCTCAAATTTACTGTAATAATTTCTAAAAATTATCCCTTTATATCAAAATATAGTTCGGGTAAAATTATTTCACTCACCCACTTCAAAACAATACTGTGTTGATTCACCTTATTGAAGAGTTTAGAAACCCTTATCGATAAAGTTGTGCTTCCTGTACCGACCAGAATTCATAAACATTCAACCGATAAATAAGCACAATATATATCATTTCGTATTCACTAACAAATACGCGCTCATATCTATTAATACAGTCAGACTCATTCTAGGGTACTACTGACCCTATCACTAATGAGTAATCCCCACCAAACCCAGTTCGCGCTTAACCTTGCGCTTTGAGACCACTATAATGACCCGCAAGATTTTCGACCCTCGAAAATCGACATCAATACGACCATTGTTTAGCAATCCAAGAAATCGAGTGTCGGAAATACCAGATCATTAGGGTTAAGAAGAAAGAGATAGAAGAAGAAACAGAAACAATAATATAAAATCTTACAATCGCAGCGGAACAAAATATAATATATTTATAGATCTTTACATAAAGAAACTATACCGTGATATACATACAATCATCGGAGTAAAACAATTAAAATATATGTTTGAATAGTTATAATAACTTATCCTCACATGTGTTTAATATACAGTTTAACATACACAGTAGAAAATAACAAAGTACGTGCAAATACGCCTGAACTCCTTCAACTCGCCTCCGAAGCTCCATAGCATCCTAACCTAAATTTGTAATACTCGGTCCGACCCAAGTATTATAATAAAATAACACCCGAGTCAGTCTGGAAAACCATATGAGAAAACATACTCAATTTGAATTATTACTATTATCATAATCCTTTGGAAAACAAAGGTATCTTGTATGACTACGCCACAAATAAATACGACGGGTTTTTACCTTACGATAACCAACATATTTTATATCGAAACCATCTGATATTATAATAGGGTCTATAGAAAATAAACTATAAAATAGTTGAAATGCTTTCATCACACGTTTCAGCGTAGTTTAGTACAATCAAAACCATATAGGCACATATTGGATATTGGATTCCATACAATGACTGGGCTACTAGGGTACCGCCCATCACAGTAAACCTCTAGAAAAATGTACCGAGATCGTTGCTAACGATCCCTGCCAACACAGGACTGGCCTACCACTTACTGCATAGTGCCGATTATGTTATCACCACGGGTGTACCCACCCTATTAAGCGCTCTCTTTTCATGCACAACTATATCCACAATTATAATATATCCGGGGTATCTAGAAAAGTGATAGCATATGCTCCTTGGGTGCAACCCACTTAGCCCGGCTACATCTTCCTTATTTTAGTCATTCCCGAAAAGTGATAGTGTTCATACTTGGAATGCTAACTCTTCCTTCTAGACAACGATGAAAATGATAGCATTCATCCATAAAAATTGTTCTGGGTATAAACAAACCAAATCCCCAAAATACCATCTTCATTATCATCATGATTTCATAACGCACAAATCAGATCGAAGTGGTTTTCAGATAATTAAATCTGATTTCGGTGTTTTCGAAACGATCAACGAATTTGGCCTGATTTGATAATCGGTTATTTAACTATCAAATTGCACACACAGGCAGTCACTAGGCCCATATTATAAATCTCTCAACATTTATTTCAAAATATCTTTACAAAGATATATATTTAATTTCTTTCAATATTTCAATATTTGGAAACAATTTAAAATACTACATCCATAACATGATATTTCCATGCCATATCATCACTTAGAAATAATTCCAATTTCAACTTATAATCCATTACTTAGAAATATATTTCTACATAAATCATTTCATCGCTAAAATATTTCCAAAACCTTCAATTCCAATACTTAGGAAAATAATATAAGTCCATTTCCCAAGATCATTTCTAATATTCATACCTAGGAAATATTCCATACTTGTCCCATAAATCTCTAGAATTTTTATTAATTTCCTTTATAATTTCCAAAAATTAACGATTATACTTATTTATGATCCAACTAACAATTTATAATTCCTTAAATGAATTCAGATTCATTTAAGTTCCCGAGTCCAATTGTTTTGGGAATTCCCCTAAATTTCTAGAAATCCCTTTATAACATTTCACTTAAATAATCACATCTGTTTAATGCAATCCGGTTTACAATCTCAAGAGCATTTATAAATAAATTCTAATTAATTACATTTAAATTATATATATATATATATATATATATATATATATACTGATAATAAATTTCAAGATCATGGTTAAAAAATTATTTAAAAATACCAAGCACATTTAAAATAACGTCAATAACTAATTCTAATTCTTTTATAAAATTTCTATTCGATTTATAAAACTTGTTTAAAATCTTAGAATTCATTTCAACCAATTTAAATAGCTAACTTTTTGAAATATTTCAACGCTAAAACCATTTTAAATTGCATAATTCAATGATTAAAAATCCTCTTTTTGAAACAAACTTAACTTCTCGATAAAAATATATTTTTAAAGTTCCAATATAACCAATTCCAATTTATAAATCTCTCTCTCAATTCATAACACATCAACCACTTTCCCAATTTCATAACCTGTTTCACATTCCAAAAATGGACTCTACCATTTCTTTTTAAACCGATTACGCTATCTCATTATATCTTCTCACCGTGAATTTATACCTCCAATTTATCCAATGATAATCATCTCACTTTAATTATAAACCTTGTTTATAAATTTCATAATCTCATTCCTCGGCTTATACAGGTTTACATTACAAAATCTATTTATAAATCGATTTCTAATTAAAATCCCATTTATAAATCAAATTCTTAAATAACCCAAAGTATATTCCAAAACCAATCAAATCTCGATTTCTACTTCCCTTTCGTACTTTAAAAATCTTATTTAAAATCCATTATTCTAAAATACTCAATTTAAAATTCTCTAGTTGAAACCATTTTACAAAATAGCTAATTAAATATCTAAAATCCAATCATTTATTTTATCGAATTCAATTCCCTTTTAAATAAAACCAAAATTCAAATATAAATATCTTATTTCCAAAATCGCCTTTGAATTTCCTATTTAAATTCAAAATATTTTAAAAAAAATACTAAATTTAGGCTAATGCTACTATAATATCCAATAAAAAAATCACACAACAATTCATAACAGATTATTTAATCATATTGTATATCACTATATGTGAAAAATAGTCAATATATTTGAGGAATCCAATTGGATCCTCCAACCTATTTTCCTACATTCATAGATGTTATATGACATAATACCAATCCCACTTTGAGGCAGGATATCGCGGTAATATAGGGTCATCCGTAATTATGTGGGACGCATAGTGTCATCCGCTCCAATCGGCGGGAATATATCCAACTACTAATATATATACTACTATACATAATATAATATTCAATTGATAAATTATTATAAATTCATCCAATCATATAATAATCAATTTTAGTTATTATAAATTAAACCTAGAAATCCAAATTAGTGAGATTTACTCACCTTGATTTTTATTTGCAATCCAATTCATTTTATTCATATTGCGTAGATTCCGCAACTATGAATCTCACACGATTGATTCTGTTCAGTATAATCAAATTTCTAATTATATAAATTAACGATTTCAATTTTAATTATAATTAATCAATTAATTACTTAATTCAAACTAATCACCTAATCAAGTTGCTAACCATGCTGTTAATCTCGTTTCCAAGCATCTCAGGCCGCTGCTTCCCTTCATTGTCAAAACGTGCTCAACCACCTTGATGTCACCGACTCTATATCCAAACGTGATCCCACCCTCGTACGGACTACCCAGGAAATAGCCGACTGCCCCCTTTCAACGTTTTTTTTAAAATGGCAATGTCAATCGACAATTCCTTAACAACATGACTACCTCCTCTCCCCTACCGTAGTAAATCACCCACCTGAGCCTCATCATTCGATCGCGACTTCGCTCCTGGACTCGTGCACATGTGATCTGCTTCGCAATCAAACCCTACAGACCTTTGAAATCACCTTCATCGCTCGTTGAAAGCCGCAACCAAGCTCCTTCTCCCTATCATGCCCATGAGAACAGTGCGACCCATCCTCCAACGTGTGGCTACAGGTCGCTCGAGACCGGAGAAGAATGCGACCCGATCGCTTGATTTGATTTGATTTCTTCTGATTTTTTCATATAACTCGTTATTTTCGAATTTTTGAAGGACAAAAGAGAAGTCGCGATTTTAAAAGGTGAAGAGGCGGCGGATTTTAGGAGTTAGGGTGGCTGATGGAGACATTATAGAGTTTGAACTTTTTATTTTTAATTTTATATTCAAAATATCTCGTATTATATACAGAGAAATCTCGAACTTCAATTGACATGTACCGTCTAGCGTTCCTTCTGTTATACCGCTATTTTAAACCTAATGGAACAAGTTTCGGAACCTAATTCGATCGTATGTAAAAGATTGCTTTTTGAATCGACTATAATTAATTGAAATTCCGATATTAATTTCAACGCATTTCTATCCCGTACGACCAAACGGTAACTCCAAATTATGAAATTTGAAAGCTAATAATAATACACTACTAAGAATCCAATGTAACTACTTTCATCGAGTTTCGAGTCTGTGCCTTGGATCGCTATTTTAATGCATCGATTAAATTGTTGATTTCAAAAATTGATGAAATTACTTGAAATTCCAGTTTTAAAAACTTACTAATTCAATTATATTCCCAATAGAATTTACAATATTAGAAATCATTTTGATTCAAATTCAACTCAAATTTCAATTTTTCACCATTTCTGTATTCAGATAAATCACTATATTTGAAATTTAAAGTTTATACTAAAATTTCAACCAAAATCTTCATATTCATAAATCAATTTATATTCTAAATCCAATATTTAAAACCATTTAAATATTCAAATTAAATTTCAGAAAATCTAGGTTGTTACAAAGATGGTGCAACAAAGGCTTTGAGATGGTGGGCTAAGATGGAAGAGAATTGGTAGGAGATGATATAGAATATTGATCCTAAAATATCTCCAACTTCTACTCTATACAAGCATCTCCATTCTCAACCTTTAAAATACTTTTAGCTGCCTTATATCTCTATTTTTACTGGCTGATCCATACCTCAGAGAGCTCTATTAACATTCCAACCAAATCAATTCAAAGCTATAGCTATGTGATAGCAAAATGGTCTACAATTCAAGGATTAAAAAATCTCCCAAATTGTGAAAAGTTCTAAGGAATGTAATTCATCATAGTAAGGTGTAGTTCAAGGCATAGGTTTTGGAATGGTCTATTATTTCATATGAATTATAATTAATATATAATATTCTATTGCTTTTTTGTGTATGGGTGTATCATAATTATATTGTTAGTTAGGAGAGCTTCGTATATGTATGAATGTTTTCGTATGTTGAATGGATATATGTATGTATGTATAGTAATATTTTAATATAGATCTTATGTATTCACAACCAAATAAATTTATTTTAATTTTTATTAATGAATGTTGTCATATGTTGAATGGTTATATGTATGTATGTATAAAAAAATTTGAATATAGATCTTATGTATACACAACCAAATAAACTTTTTAATTTTTATTATTTTATTAATTAACTATACTTATATTAATATGTCATAATACGTACATAAATTAAAAGGCTTATCTTTAGTTATGTCGCCCTATCATATTAAAATTGGTTTTATATTTTTATATATCTAAACTAATAATAAATATAATTCCAAGTAACAGCAAAGTATTTTTTTACTAATTATTTACTAATTTTAATACTATTTAAATTGAAATATAAGTTAAATAATTCAAGAAAAATAATATATGATTCAAAAATTATATTCTAAATTTTATAAAACTTCTTGATCGCCATATTATCACTCGGCCAAAAATCCAGAATTAAAAAATTAAAAATATTATTTTTTAAAAATCATTAATTATGCAGTTGAAATTAATTAAATAATAAAAATATATAATTTTAACTTGGAAAATTGTGGAATCTTTTGTGACCTTATAAAATTGTAAGAACCCATAAATTTGCAAATAATTTTAAATATAATTTATTTGACTTTGATTTTAAATCAGTTAAAATTTGAAAATTTGGAATTTTACAATGAAATTTTGGGATTTGTTGAGAATTATTTTTCCAAATATAATAAGATAAATATTTTTTCTGAAATTTGAATTTTGGTCAGCTTTGATCAAAGTTTGACTTTCAGTTAAAATTTTTAATTTTTAATTTTTAATTTTTATTCTTTTTCTTCGAAGCTGGACTTGATTTTATTATTCTCTATGCTTTTCGTTTCGCCAAATTCTGATTTATGCTTTTTAAATCTGCAAAGTTTCAGCGTTTTACATGCAAATATTTTCGAGATTTCTATTCTCTATTTTCTATTTTATTTTCTATTTTCTATTTTCTATTTTGTTTGGCTTTGATGTTTTTATTGAGTTTTTGAGCTTGTTTTGATTTGGTCTTTGCGTTTGGGTTGTGTTTTTCCTAATCGACAATTAGTTGGAAATCCATTCTCCCTACGCGCCTTTTACGAATTTTGTTTGTATTACCCACTCTGTGGCTAGTAGCTGGAATTTAATAGGTGTAACAATTTCGGCTATTTTAATAAGTATTTGTAAATAGACCCTATTATAATATAAGAGGATTTTAATAAGAAATGTTTTAGCTATCGTAAGGTAAAAACCCGACATGTTTATTTGTGGCGTGGTCTTACGAGATGTTTTTGTTTTCAAAGGATTTTTGAAACTTTAATAATCAATTTGAGTGTGATTTCTCACGCTGGTATTCCAGACTGACTCGGGTGTTATTTAACGATAATGCTCGGGTCAGACCAAGTGTTATAGAATATAGGATAAGGATGCTGTGGAGCTCACAAGACGAGCTGGATGGCGATACGTACTTCCGTACTTGATTATTATTCCGCTGTGTATCCAGTTGTATGTTATTGATGTTGAACTGTGATTGATGTACTCTGATGATGTAATATATAAACAGATATAATTGATTTTGTGTAAAGATCATTTATTTTATATTATATTTTATTCCGCTGTGATGGTTAGATTCTGATGTTGTTTTCTATTTTCTTCTTCTACCTCTTCTTCTTTAACCCAAATGGTTCGTATTTATGTACAACTTGAGTTGATTAGGTAGAATTGTGTTGACTCAAGGGGTACGGATTTACGGGTCATTACAGTTGGTATCAGAGCTTAGGTTGGTGATAACCTAGGCTCTGGTGGGAATTACTCAAATAGAGTCCGTGGTACTCTAGAATGAGTTTGAGCGTATTAATAGATATGAGAGCGTATTTGTTAGTGGATATAAAAATGGTTTTATATTGTGTTGATTGGTTTATTAAGTGGCATATGAACCTTCGTCGGCACAGTATGTGTAATAACCCGCATATTTGTCGATTTTTATATTTAAATATTTTATCGTTAGTCGGATTTTAGTCCGAAAAGCTACTTTTTGCATACGGTCGAATTAGGACTCGGAACCACTCCCATTGAGTTTAAAATGCCATTTGCGACCTTTTTGAGTATAAGCTTCGATATGCTTGGAGAAAGTTGATTTTTGCTACTTTTCACTTTGGGTTTGGTTTTGGGCTCAGCCCTATATTAACTTATGCTCAAATCTGAGCCACTCTTCCCCACTCACCCTCATTCTCTTCTCTTTTCAGTTCTAAGGCATTAATGGTGGGTGAGATTGGAAATTAAAACTCCAAAACCCTAGTTCCTTTTGCAACTTCAAATTCCTAGCTCCAAATTCAAGAGAACCCATTGGTAAGCATTCTCTTCTTCTTCTCCAACTTATTCTCTTACCAATTTCAGAAATTCCTAAACCTAATTTTGGGAATGATCTTGTTTTGAGCATAGATTCAAGCTCATTTGGGTTGTGTTGAAGAGAGGTTTATTCTCCATTTGCTTTCAAGCTTCTTCTTGTTTGATTTTGTGAAAATGTGAGATTTTTAATCTCACATCTAAGTCTATGAATTATCTTCGATTGTTAGGTATAAATTCCTAACACTTATTCTTGTGCAATTGCTTTTGATTTGGATTGTTTTTGAGAATATTCCAATTTTAGTGTTTGAAAGCCAAATCCTTAAAAATCATAGCTTTGAGGTTCAAATGTGTTTTTGGTGATGCATCGAGGAGCCAATAGGGCCAGGTAGCCGTTAGGCATAATTCCCTAGCGTCCGTGCTCGTTCGGTTGCGAATTGGTGGAGCTTGCATATCAATTTATGGGCATCAAATTGTAGAGCATCAGGTTCGGCCGACCGACCCCCTTGGTCCGGTCGACCGACCTGCTACCAAGTGCATAAGCACTCCCCTGTTTAAGGTTCGGTCGACCGAGTACAGTGTAGCCGGTCGACCGACCTACTGTCCCGAGAGTTTTTCAGAACAGGGTCCGGTCGACCGAGCTCTGTAGCCGGCCGACCGACCTGATGATTTCTTGCCTACTTCGCCTAGTTGCTTGAATTTCCAACTTAAATCGATTCGTGTTGTTTCCTATTTATTGTTATCAATTAATATGACTTTGATGACTCCTTTTTTGGGGATTTTTGAATATCCATTTTGATGGATTCTTTGTCGGTTTCGTTGGATTTTTATTCACATCTCCGTATGTGAATTTTAGTGATTGATTGTTCCTACAATCTTCTTTGTGTTTTGTCACTTTAAAAATATAAAGGTTTTCTATACTAGTAGTAAATATAAAAACTCTTTCCTCTAACGATTTCAATGCTATTTTAATACCAAATGCGTTTATAAAACCGTTTTCCAATCTATTAGTATATATAAACCTTTACCTCACTCGTATGAGAAATCTAATTAAACGACTTAGTGAAACAAGTGGTACGAAACGCTTGCGTTCACTTTGTTGGTTAATTCTTGGACTTGTTCGATTGAAACTCTTGTGACAATTTTCTAGTGGAGATCTACAATTTGTTCGTAAATATTTAAGTTAAGCTAGTGGTTATGGGACATGATGCTAAGCTCATATATTTACTAGCTTACTGTAATCGACACTTGTCGTTGATCATGACGATCATCTTTGCGATTTAGACTAGCAATGTGCGATGTCTCTTTGTCTGCGAGGGAGACTAAACCCCGTTTTGTGGAGTTTCGACTCAATTTGGTGGGGTAGCAACCCATGGTCTTCGGGCCGTTTATGGAGTTTCGGCTCAATTTGTGATGGTTAGCAACCATTGAATTAGCGTTCCGTTTGTGATACACGTGTTGGTGGGATTCATGCTCCCGTTTGTGATAGGCCTCCCCCCCTTTGTGATTTCTGGATTTCATGAGATGATTTCTAGAATTTGTGCTTCACCAATTTTCGTGATTTCTATTGATAAGCCTTATCGATATTTGTGCATTGGTGAATTTGTGTGTCATTGACTTTAGTGATTTCTGGATTTCTTGTGTAGTCTTCTGGAATTTGTGTGTCATTGACTTTTGTGATTGACATTGATATTATCGTCAATATTTATGGTTTGGTGAACGAAATAAAGAGTATGACGTTCCTTTTATTCTTGTGTAGATTTGGTGACATTGATTAATCTCTTGATGATTATAAACTAAGTATATATATATATATATCACAGCTTGGCATTGTGATTATTATGTGTTTAGTCATATCTCTTATTCTATATCGTTTCATCTGATATTTATAGTTAGACTGATCCGTTTATTATTTTCTTATTACATAATGCTCGGGTCAGACCGAGATGTTACAGGTGCTTCTGTTTGACTTCTCTCTTGGGATTGATTTCTCTGACTTTTGGTTAACTACTTAGATTAGTAGTTTTTGTTGTATACATTAGAGATATAGACTCCATTATGTATACTTATTCTTTTGTGTAGTTCGTGTAACTATTCTTTTGTGATATTGTGGATCTTTTTAGACCACTACTCTGATGTACACTTCCTAGTGTAATATTCATATCTATTTCCGCCTTTGTGATATGAATTATCTGTGACTGATTTATGTTATGTTTATTTCTATATTTGTTTCCGAAGATATTATAGCCACTGTGTAGTAGCTTTGAGTTTGTGTCGGTATGTCGGATTTCCCTCTTGATAAAGAAATGCATGCTATACTATCTGACATATCGATGCTCGCGCAAAGCAATCACACGGATGGTCGCTCCTCAACAGCCTTATTCTCCGTGCTAGTTGACAGCATTCTCCGTAATGTTCTTGGCTAGCGTGGGTATAGAGGTGGGGCGTCACAGCTTGGTATCGGAGCCAAACTTCGGAACAATATGGAATATTATAACAAGGATCATCGTCCTAAGTCTTTCTTAGGAGTCGTACTTTAGGATTTTATTCGGATCTACGTACCGTTCTTTCCTATTTTCTTTTATGATTCCTTGTTTTGTCTATCAAGATTGCTTGATATTCATTAGTGAATAACCTTCTTCTTCTTCTTTCTTTCTAAAGGGAGAGAAATGTCTAGACCAGGCCGCCCCAGAACCGTACCTTCTAGCACTCCACCCCAGGATGGAGTTTTTATGACTGCTCAACAGCTTCTTGATTTAGTGACGAATGCTCAAGCAGCTGGAGCTAACCCGGAACCTAATCACCCAAAGTCGGGATTTGCACGCTTGTGCAGCGATTACACTAATTTGGGTGGGGAGCCATTCAAGGGTTCCGAAACTATTATTGAAGTGCAAGCTTGGCAAGGTCATGCGATCGAATCTTTTCTCGCATGAATCTTATTGACCTTCACCGAGTTCAGGTGGCCTCTAGTATGCTCCGAGAAAGAGCATTGGACTGGTACGAGCTTCTTATTTCTGAGATTAATGAAACGGATCTCACCTGGGAGCAATTCCGAGAACGCTTCGAATTAAAATTCGTGCCAGAAGCTGAGAAAGTGACGATGGCTCGTCGTTTCATTGACCTTGTTCAAGGCGATTCTTCCATGACGGACTATGTTGCTTCTTTTGAATCACTTTCCAAATATGGGGTTGAATACATCAACACCCCTCTGAAGAAGAATCAGAGATTTGTTTATGGCTTAAACAAAAATCTCAAGAAGCCATTACTTCTAAAATTAGAAGTTTCTTTCGACCAACTCATTGATATCGCTCTTCGTCTTGAAGAGGCGGATAAGGAGAATGATGCTGAAGTGGTGGGTTCCAAACCAAACTTCAACAGCAAGAAGAGGCCCAGTAAATTCAAAGGACCTTATCCCAATAAGAAAGGGAAGCAAGCAACCTCCGCGGCAAAGACTTCTTCCTTTGGCCGTGGGGAATGATATAATTGTGGTTCGAAGGACCATTATGCGAACAAGTGCCCAAAGTCTCTCTCTTGTCGCTACTGCAAAGTTCCCGATCATGTTATATCTTCATGCCCTAAGCTTCAGGGCAAGAAGGAGGGAAAGTTAAATGTTCTTTAAGCCCCTGGCAACACATCTCGTGGCCAAGGTATTTCCCATTCTATTCTGGATGGAATTATTTTATTTCGTGATCATCCTATTCGAGTTCTTTTTGATACGGGTGCGTCCCATTCTTTTATATCAAAAGAACTTGTTGATGCTTTTTCTTTGGATGTTTTGTGTTTGAGGCTTCTTTGAGAATTGCGAATCCGGTTGGTGGATCCGCAACAATCAGTTTATTGTGTAAAGATGTCGAGATTATTTTGTATGATTTTCCTTTCCTAGCTGATTTGCATGTCATGCGTTATTTAGGCTTTGGAATGATTTTGGGAATGGATTGGCTTAACCGTTATGAAGCTCATATCCTATGTCCTGAGCGGACTATTCATCTTCGACATCCTCAATCTGTTAAGCAGATTTTTATTAATCTTCAAGATTCAGTTTCCAGCTTGGTCGCATCTTTGTATTCTTTAAATCCTCGTGATGACGATGATGATGATGAGGGTGATATTATTTCTCTTATTCACATCGTTCGTGAATTTTCTGACATATTCGAGCCCGTTTTAGGATTACCACCTAAGCGAGCAATTGAGTTCAGAATTAATCTCATTCTAGGAGCTCAACCTATCACTCGCCCTCCTTATCGTATGTCCAATAAAGAAAACGAGGAGATGCGTAAACAATTATCCGAATTGGAGACGAAGCAATTTATTCGCTCTAGTTCCTCGCCTTAGGGAGCTTTGGCTATTTTTGTGAAGAAATCCGATGGTACACTTAGGCTTTGCGTTGACTACCGCAAGCTTAATGATCTTACTATCAAAAATAAATATCCTTTACCTCGGATTGATGATCTATTCGATCGGCTTAGTGGTGCTAAGGTCTTTTCACAATTAGACTTAGCTACTGGATTTCATCAGCTTCGTATTGCAGAGGATAGTATTCCATTGACCTCGTTCCGTACTCGTTATAGATCTTATGAATGGCTTGTCATGCCATTTGGTTTGAAGAATGCTCCGGCGTATTTCGTTGACCTTATGAATAGAGTTTTCAAAGACTTCCTCGACCGGTTTGTTCTTATCTTTATCGATGATATTCTTGTGTATTCAAAAACCGAGGAGGAGCATGAAAAACATCTTCGGATTGTGTTGGAAACTCTTAGGAGTAATCAATTAAAGGCGAAATTTTCTAAATGCCATTTTTGGTAATCTCGGGTAAAGTTCCTTGGTCACATTATTTCCGAATCCGGAATTTCCGTGGATCCTTCAAAGATTGAAGCGATTCAAGATTGGAAGAGACCGGAGAGTGTGACCGAGATTCGTAGTTTTCTCGGATTGGCGGGCTATTGTCGTCGTTTTATCAAAGACTTTTCTAAGATTGTCGTGCCTCTCACTAGCTTGACGAAGAAAGGTGTTAAATACATTTGGTCGGAAAAATATGAAGCTTCTTTTCAGAAATTAAAAGAACTTCTTTCTGATGCTCCTATTCTTGTTATCCCCGAGGGGAATCAAGATTTCATTGTTTATACCGATGCTAGTCGCGTTGGTTTGGGTGCCGTTCATATGCAAAAAGAACGTGTTATTGCTTATGCTTCTAGGCAATTAAAGCCTGCTGAGATTAGATATGCCACTCATGATTTAGAGCTCGCGGCTATTGTTTTTGCTCTTCGGATTTGGCGTCATTATCTTTTGGGAGAGAAATTCGTTCTTTATACCGATCATAAATCTTTGAAGTATTTAATAAAAAGAACTTAATTTGCGTCAACAGCGTTGGCTCGAATATCTTGCACCATATGATCTTGATATTCTTTACACTCCCGGTAAGGGTAATCGTGTCGCCGATGCTCTTAGCCGTAAACAACAAGCTGTTGTTTCTATGATGATATCCGAATGGAACGATCTCGAGATCTTATCCACTTGTGAGATTCGAGACTGCGTATCCGATTTATGCTCATCATTTGTTTTATGTAGCCTTGAGGCTCATCCTTCTCTTTTTGACCGCATTCTTGAAGCTCAAAGGCTAGATCCTGAATTGGCTCTTCTTGGCCAAAATATTAAGGATAAAATTGATATTGAAGGTTTGAAAGACTTTGATATCGATTCTCGTGGCAGCATTCGAAGATTTGGTAGACTTATCGTGCCAAATATTAGTGATCTTCGTAAAGATATTTTAGAAGATTCCCATCGTTCTAAATTTACCATTCATCCCGGTAGTAGTAAAATGTACGCGGATATGAAGCGGCTTTATTATTGGGAGGGAATGAAACTTGACATCGCTAACTTCGTTAAGCGTTTCATGACTTGCCAACTCGTTAAGGCCGAACATCAAAGGCCCGGTGGGTTATTGCAACCTTTAGAAATTCCAATTTGGAAGTGGGACAATATTTCCATGGATTTTATAGATGGCCTTCCCCGTTCTCGATCGGGTCATGATAGCTTATGGGTGATCGTTGATAGACTTACTAAATCCGCCCATTTTATTCCCGTTCGGTCTAACCGAACCGTTCCTATTTTGGCCAAGCTCTTTATCAAAGAGATTGTTAAATTACATGGTGTTCCTACTTCTATTGTTAGTGATCGTGATCCATTGTTTACTAGTGGATTTTGGAAGAGTCTTCAAAAAGCTTTGGGAACGAAGCTTAATTTTAGCACCGCCTATCATCCTCAGTCCGAAGGACAAACCGAGCATGTGAATCAAACTCTTGAAGATCTTCTTCGTGCTTGTGTTCTTGATTTTGGTGGAAGTTGGGAAGATCACATTTCACTTGTTGACTTTTCCTATAATAATAGCTTCCAATCTAGTATTGGTATGGCACCTTTTGAGGCACTCTACGGAAGGCCATGCCGATCTCCTTCTTGTTGGCTTGAGGCCGGTGAGAAGCTGGTTTTAGGTCCAGATTTTATTCGTGATTCCACAGAAAAGATTGAACTAATTCGACATAGGATGAAAGAAGCCCAGAGTAGACAAAAATCCTATGCCGATAACCGGAGAAGGAAGTTAGAATTTTCTGTGGGAGATCTTCTGTTCATTCGTGTGTCACCTATGAAAGGTGTTGTACGTTTCAGTCGATCGGGAAAATTAGCGCCTCGATATATTGGGCCATTTCCTATCACTGAACGTATTGGTTCCATGGCTTATCGCCTTTTATTACCGGCTCAATTTTCTGCTATCCATGACGTGTTTCACGTTTCTCAACTTAGGAAATGTCTTCGAGATTCCGATTCTATTCTTGAGCCCGGTGTTGTGGAAGAGATTGAAGTTTCGCCTAATTTAACTTATGAGCAACATCCTATTCGTATCATTGCTTCGGAAGTCAAACGCCTTCGAAATAAAGATGTTCCGCTTGTTAAAGTTCAATGGTCTTCAAATCCTAAGGATTGTTCTTGGGAATCTAAAGAGTTCATCGAGCGAACACATCCGGACTTGCTTTCTCGTGCTCTTTGAGGTGAACCTTTTATTTCAAATTTCTTTTGTGTTGAATATGCTTTTATGGTTGTTACTATATATATCTTCTTCTTAAATATTGCGAGGACGCAATTTCTTTAAGGAGGGGAGTCTGTAACAACCCGCATATTTGTCGATTTTTATATTTAAATATTTTATCGTTAGTCGGATTTTAGTCCGAAAAGCTACTTTTTGCATACGGTCAAATTAGGACTCGGGACCACTCCCATTGAGTTTAAAATGCGTTTGCGACCTTTTTGAGTATAAGCTTCGATATGTTTGGAGAAAGTTGATTTTTGCTACTTTTCACTTTGGGTTTGGTTTTGGGCTCAGCCCTATGTTAACTTATGCTCAAATCTGAGCCACTCTTCCCCACTCACCCTCATTCTCTTCTCTTTTCAGTTCTAAGGCATTAATGGTGGGTGAGATTGGAAATTAAAACTCCAAAACCCTAGTTCCTTTTGCAACTTCAAATTCCTAGCTCCAAATTCAAGAGAACCCATTGGTAAGCATTCTCTTCTTCTTCTCCAACTTATTCTCTTACCAATTTCAGAAATTCCTAAACCTAATTTTGGGAATGATCTTGTTTTGAGCATAGATTCAAGCTCATTTGGGTTGTGTTGAAGAGAGGTTTATTCTCCATTTGCTTTCAAGCTTCTTCTTGTTTGATTTTGTGAAAAGGTGAGATTTTTAATCTCACATCTAAGTCTATGAATTATCTTCGATTGTTAGGTATAAATTCCTAACACTTATTCTTGTGCAATTGCTTTTGATTTGGATTGTTTTTGAGAATATTCCAATTTTAGTGTTTGAAAGCCAAATCCTTAAAAATCATAGCTTTGAGGTTCAAATGTGTTTTTGGTGATGCATCGAGGAGCCAATAGGGCCAGGTAGCCGTTAGGCATAATTCCCTAGCGTCCGTGCTCGTTCGGTTGCGAATTGGTGGAGGTTGCATATCAATTTATGGGCATCAAATTGCAGAGCATCAGGTTCGGCCGACCGACCCCCCTGGTCCTGTCGACCGACCTGCTGCCAAGTGCATAAGCACTCCCCTGTTTAAGGTTCGGTCGACCGAGTACAGTGTAGCCGGTCGACCGACCTGCTGTCCCGAGAGTTTTTCAGAACGGGGTCCGGTCGACTGAGCTCTGTAGCCGGCCGGCCGACCTGATGATTTTTTGCCTACTTCGCCTAGTTGCTTGAATTTCCAACTTAAATCGATTCGTGTTGTTTCCTATTTATTGTTATCAATTAATATGACTTTAATGACTCCTTTTTTAGGGATTTTTGAATATCCATTTTGATGGATTCTTTATCGGTTTTGTTGGATTTTTATTCACATCTTCGTATGTGAATTTTAGTGATTGATTGTTCCTACAATCTTCTTTGTGTTTTGTCACTTTAAAAATATAAAGGTTTTCTATACTAGTAGTAAATATCAAAACTCTTTCCTCAAACGATTTCAATCATATTTTAATACCAAATGCGTTTATAAAACCGTTTTCCAATCTATTAGTATATATAAACCTTTACCTCACTCGTATGAGAAATCTAATTAAACGACTTAGTAAAACAAGTGGTATGAAACGCTTGCGTTCACTTTGTTGGTTAATTCTTGGACTTGTTCGATTGAAACTCTTGTGACAATTTTCTAGTGGAGATCTACAATTTGTTCGTAAATATTTAAGTTAAGCTAGTGGTTATGGGACATGATGCTAAGCTCATATATTTACTAGCTTACTGTAATCGACACTTCTCGTTGATCATGACGATCATCTTTGTGATTTAGACTAGCAATGTGCGATGTCTCTTTGTCTGTGAGGGAGACTAAACCCCGTTTTGTGGAGTTTCGACTCAATTTGGTAGGGTAGCAACCCATGGTGTTCGGGCCGTTTGTGGAGCTTCGGCTCAATTTGTGATGGTTAGCAACTATGGAATTAGTGTTCCGTTTGTGATACACGTGTTGGTGGGCTTCATGCTCCCGTTTGTGATAGGCCTCCCCCCCTTTGTGATTTCTAGATTTCATGAGATGATTTCTAGAATTTGTGCTTCACCAATTTTCGTGATTTCTATTGATAAGCCTTATCGATATTTGTGCATTGGTGAATTTGTGTGTCATTGACTTTAGTGATTTCTGGATTTCTTGTGTAGTCTTCTGGAATTTGTGTCTCATTGACTTTTGTGATTGACATTGATATTATCGTCAATATTTATGGTTTGGTGAACGAAATAAAGAGTATGACGTTCCTTTTATTCTTGTGTAGATTTGGTGACATTGATTAATCTCTTGATGATTATAAACTAAGTATATATATATATATATATATATATATATCACAGCTTGGCATTGTGATTATTATGTGTTTAGTCATATCTCTTATTCTATATCGTTTCATCTGATATTTATAGTTAGACTGATCCGTTTATTATTTTCTTATTAAATAATACTCGGGTCAGACCGAGATGTTACAGGTGCTTCTGTTTGACTTCTCTCTTGGGATTGATTTCTCTGACTTTTGGTTAACTACTTAGATTAGTAGTTTTTGTTGTATACATTAGAGATATAGACTCCATTATGTATACTTATTCTTTTGTGTAGTTCGTGTAACTATTCTTTTGTGATATTGTGGATCTTTTTAGACCACTACTCTGATGTACACTTCCTAGTGTAATATTCATATCTATTTCCGCCTTTGTGATATGAATTGTCTGTGACTGATTTATGTTATGTTTATTTCTATATTTGTTTCCGAAGATATTATAGCCACCGTGTAGTAGCTTTGAGTTTGTGTCGGTATGTCGGATTTCCCTCTTGATAAAGAAATGCATGCTATACTATCTGACATATCGATGCTCGCGCAAAGCAATTACACGGATGGTCGCTCCTCAATAGCCTTATTCTCCATGCTAGTTGACAGCATTCTCCGTAATGTTCTTGGCTAGCGTGGGTATAGAGGTGGGGCGTCACAACATGGACAACTGTATCGAAGGGGTTTCTAAACACTTGAATAGAATAGTTCGACACAGTATTGTTTTAAATGTGGGTGAATGAAATAATTTTACCCAAAAATATATTTTGATATAAAGAAAAGTTTTTGTAAACTATTTAGCTAGTACGTGGTTGCTTGGATGTTAGGAATGATAATATTAAATTATTATCATTATTGTGAGGAAATTTAATTAGAATTGAAAATATAACTAAAGATTAAGGAAATAAATTCATTTATAAAATGAAATTTATAAATGTGAATTATAAACGTGATTTATAAATTGAAATATAATCAAATGAGAACTTGGATAAGCATAAACTATACAAATGAATTATAGTTAAAAATTGTTTGAAGCGGGATTTGGAAATTTAAAAACCCGAGAAATCTTGGAAGTGCTTTTCGAAGTGTTTTGAAAACAAATAATAGCATTATTGTTTTAGAAGTATTTCTGAAGGGAAATTGTTTCAAATAAAATTTGGAAAGGGATATAGCATTGAGCTCACTTCAGTCGCTGGAAAATAATCCTGGTGATGACTGCGCAGCATCATCAGTATTCATTTTCGAGTTTCTAAGTGACGGATTGCTGCTAAAAATTGATTTGTTTAGAAAAGTTAGTTGTTTTTGAAAATTTCAAAGGAAATTTGTTGAGGATAAAAACAAGGATTGGTTTAAATTTTTGAGAAGTGTAATTTTGAGATATTGGAGATTTCAAAATGATTCGAAACCAAAAGCCGGGTGTTTAAAAATCCTGATGAAATAGGTTGTAAGCTTATAAATTGAGATGATTTTTAAATCAGGAAGGAAATATGAGCTTTGAATGTTGGAATTTAAATTTAAAGTGAAAAGTTAAGAATAAGATTAACTTGGATTGATGAAGAAAACTGAATCGAATTGGAATAAAATTCAGTTGAGTTATGGGTGATATTGAATGGAATTGGACTCTTACTTTAATAAATGGAAGTAAGTTGGATAAGAAATAAGTTGGATAAGAATTGGATTGGAATAAATAAATTAGAAAACTTATAAAAGAATTAAAAATCCATAGAATAAAATATACTTAGGCTATAAATAAGCGTAAATCTTGAGTTAAAAATAAAAGATGAATATATTCAAGCCTAGAATGAGTGGAAATGTGTAAAATAATAAGTTGTGACTTATAAAATTGAAAAGTAGGATAGAAAACCCAAAATTAATATTTTTGATGAATTGGGAAATAAAACGAAAAAAAATCCAAAACTTGAATTATAAACTTAAAAAAGTTAAACGAAATGATTTTTTTGAGATTAAAAATCAAGTATTGAATGATAAATAATGGGAGAATTAATTTGGAATAAAATTAGTTAATTGAATTTGTTAATGGAATTTAAATTGGTTAAGTAGAAATTGAATTGTGAGTTAATAAAATTTGAAGGTAAATTAAAAGCGAAAGGTAGAATCAGAATTTGAGCTATTAATTAAAATTCAACTTGAAGTGTTAACAAATTAAATATAATTGGAAATGTGTTGAATAAAAAAAATAAAATTGGATTAAAATTGTAATGGTTTGAATTGCAAATAAAATCCAAATAAGTAGAAATAAATTGGAAATGGCCTTGTAATCAATTGAATGAGTTGAATCTGAAAATTTAAATTTTATAATAACTAATCAAATAAAATTGTAGATTTAAAATGAGATTTGATTGAGATAGAATTAAGTTGAATAATAAAAAAGGGAAAAAATTTACTTATAAAATGAAAATGAGCTTGAGTATTAAATTTGAATAAATTAAAGTAAATTAACTTAAGCTAAATAGATGGAGGAGAGTTGAATTGAAGTCAACTTAAACTAAGTTTAATGATATTGGGTTGGATTTAAATCAAGTGAAAATAAGATTTAATCGAAATAAAATTCGGTGATTTACAGATAATATTTAATGGAATGAAATTATCCAAGATCATTAAACTTTAGATTAATGGTAAGGAATGTCTTATAACATATACATATAAGAACAACTATTCTTATTAGCTATTACATCATCAAAATAGCAGTAAGAAATTATTTATTTTCATCTAAAAGTGGGTCAGACATTGAAAAGAATTAAAACAAAATTATATGAATGAAATTGTTGAAAGTTTGTGTATAAATTAATTGGAACTTGGCTTACTATGATGTTATTATCTATTTAGTAAAGTGGTTCCAGTAAGGAAGTGATGGATAAATTTGGTATCAATAGTTGAAAGTTGAATTAGATTAATTATAATCCGACCACAACTATTCTTATTAGCTATTACAATTCAACAATTCTGATGTTAAATTTTATATGTAAGTAATTATTTATGTTAATGTAAGTAATTTGTGGGTTGTAAACCGTGCAAGTTGAATGAAAATGGTATATGAATTAACTGAAAACAGCAGAATTAGTATGAAAACTATATAAATTGCTTACGGAAAGTGTTTAATGTGCATTGTTGTTAGAATTCATGTATTTAACCTTTGCAAATAAGTGAAATGTTGTTAAACTTCATATATATGATACTTACATGTTTAAATTGAGTAAGTACAGGTACAAGGAGGCCGTGTGGCTGGATTTGGCTGCGCTAATTGCTAAAATAATAAGTCGCTTGCTTAAAAATGCTAAATAAGGTATGCCTACGCAATAAAAATAGGAAATAAGAACTGTTTTTGTTTTTCCGACCGGGTGGGTCGATGTATATATATATTTATATCTTTTGTCAAATTGCAAAATCTCCTCCGTACAAAGGAGACTCTGCCAAAATTTTCCGAAAATTTTGGAAGTTAGAAAATTTTTGAAAATTTTTCGAAAATTTTGTTAACGGCAAAACGATTTCAAACTGGAAATTGAAATAAATTAGTAAATGAAACTAATTTAAAATAATGACATGAATTAGTTATAAAGAAAATAAAATTGGAGTTGAAGATAAATTGAATTCATATGGAAATGAAAGAATCAATTTGAATAGAAATAGATATAAACTAAAGTGGTAAGGTGAAAATAAATAAAGAAACATATAAAATGCTTATACTAACTTAAGAAAGGAACGGTGAATTCTCAAATGGAAAATTGATATTACAAATATATTCTAAGTTAATATTTGAATGAATAAATATTGACATTTTGTAAGGTAGTCGATAAAAATGTTTTTGGAATGTTGTGATTGGATATTATTGCTAAGTAAGATATGCAGGTATTATAAAGGGAATGGAGAATTGGTTTTGATTTCAAAAGATAAACTTGAATTGCTCGACATAAAGGTATGTATTTAAATTTCTGTATGAAATTTGATTGGGTTTTTGGATCTAGCCACTTGGCCTTTTGTTTTCTTTTGGAATTTGAAAGCCCGTAGAGGCATTTTGTAGTTGTAACAAGCTAGCCGCGCAAAGGAGACGCTGACGAAAATTTTCGAAAATTTCGAGAGTTAGAATTTTTTTTAAAAAGTTTTGATAATTTGAATATGGATTTAAATTGAAGTTTGAATAAATGAAGTAAATAATGTTGGAAACTATGGAAGGTTTTGGAAAGTTGGTTGAAGTAATAGTGGGTATTTAATAAAAGATATGTTATGGCAAGCTGGTAAAACTGTTTAGTTTTGGAAAATAGTAATGAGTATGGGATTATTCTTCTTAATTAGTAATTTCGGGGACGAAATTCTTTTAAGGAGGGAGGAATGTGACAACCCGGAAATTTTGAGCATTTGAAATCGGGATATTTAATTGATTTTAAATATTAAAAGTTAACTTTAACTTGAATTCAAATATCACTATTTATTTGATAATTAAATTATTGAATTAAATAATTTGAAGTTGGATAAAATATTGAATCTCCAGTTTTAAGCTTGTTAAAAATAATTGGAAGGCTTGAAAATTTATATTGATAATACTGAAAATAGTAAAAGTGTTAAAATTGAATTTAAAGGGGATTTGTTCAATTTTGAAAATATGTTGTTTAAATCGATTTTTAAAAATAGCTTTCCGATGTGCAGTCTCGAAATTTGACGAAACTAGTTCCATTGGATCCGTAATATTGTATTATTATCGGATTTCAATTTTCGTAGTATTTAGAGTGATCGTGTGGTCTTACGGTTAGTAAACGCGCTAAAATTAAATCGGAAATTCAATTTTATGACTGGATTCAAAAAGCTATCTTCTCCATACGATCGAGTTAGGGCTCGAAACCTTTTCCTTTACATTCGGAATAGGGGTATAACATTATAAACGCCTAGCGGCACATCTAAATAGGAGTTCAAATTTTTACAGTATGTAATTTGAGATATATTGAAAAAAAAATAGATATTTATGTAAAAGCAAAATCAAGTAAACTGAAACCATCTCCCACACGCTTCCCCAACTTTATATCTCGTCTTCAAAATTGATAACCGTGAATCCTTTCCTTTTCTCCTTCTAATCAACAGGGAATCTAATGTCTTTCCCTTTTTCTGCTAATCGAATCAGCGGTCCCTAAAATAAATAAATAAAAATATTTTAACGAACGAATCGATCGATCGAAGTAGCCAAGGCAGGCGAGCAAAGATCGAGCGAAGGCAACATGATGGCGACGAACTAGGTAGCTCGAACTTGAGCATACGAAGGGGAGTCTCTCGCGATGGTGAGTGGTAGCGCGAGATGGAGGAAATCGTCGAGGGAAGCGCGTGTCCGGTTGGCAGTGTCGTGTCGCGATTTGGATCTAAGGGTCGTGTGGCTACAGTTTTCTCGAGGAGGGTTCGGAGTTGCGTTAGGGTGGCTCGAACACGCATGGCAGGGAGAGCGACGAGAGGGTCTTCGTCTTCGACGAATGAGGAGGTAGAGTCGCCATCGTCGACCCGGCCTCTTGCTGGTAACCTCTGTTTCTTTTCTTTCTCTTTTGAGCATTTAAGTTTTTGTGAAAAGTATAAGTTGTTAACTCGTTAATATTTTAATTTGTTCGAAAAAATATAATGATAATATAATTACAGCAAGGTGGAATATGATTCTGTTCTAAATTAAATATGTGTGTATATGTATAAGAAACAATAAATATATGCATATGTAAGATTTTGAGAAAATATAGGAATCATAAATGTTGTAGATTTTATACAAAGATAAGATTTTTATTAAAAACCCATATAGCTTATTTTTATATGTAGTTTGGAAAAATGGAAAGTAAAAACTAAATATGATTTACTAATTTATTTTAGTGGTTAAATTATTTGGTTAACTCATTTAATTACTTTAGTTACAAAAAGATTTTTAAAAGGGAAAATTAGTTTAAAGTTTAATTATTTGTTTAAATTAAATCATTAGTTAAAACTAAATTATTGGTCAATCAAAATTTTTACCTGGAAATTGATTATTAAATTAATTCAGATATTAATGAAGCATATAATGTTTAATAAAGGTCTGAAATCGTGAAGAAATCAAGCTGGATTGGAAATAGATTGCATACAAAATCAAAGGTGAGTTACTCTCACTCAGCTGAATTATAATTTTAATTTAAATGGTTAAATTTAAATAATTGGTTGATTGATTGTTTGGATTGGATGTGCAATATTATATATAGTAGTATATAATATATCTTGGAATGATTGATTTCCAGCATTTTTATAGCGGATGAGACCCTATGCGCCGCATAGTAGCGGATGATATTATATTTAATCCCATATACCACGATATTCCACCTCGAAGTGGAATTGGTATTTTATGTTGTGCTAACGTCTGTGCATCTGGTATTTCATGTTGTGCTAACGTCTGTGGATGCAGGAAAACAGGTTGGAGGGATCCAACTGGATTCCTCAACATTTATTTAAATTATTTAATATTCTCAGTCATGATTATTTTATATTCTGTGATGATTTATATTAGAATATTGAATGTTATGGTTTACTTGAATATATTTCGGTACACTGAGTTATCAAAATATATGGAATTGAATTTTTGAAAATAAAGGAAAGCGAATTTGAAAGTGAAGTAATTATAGAGAATTTAAATAAATTAAAATGAACCGGATAAGAATATTAGTGGTTTTTTTTAAAATCTAATAAATAAATTCCGTGTATGAAAGGGAAATATGAATAAACAGAAAGTTAATGAATTTTACACTTCAGTGTTATTATTTAAAAGGAACAAAACATTTATTTAAAATTTAAGATTTAAATTATTGAAAAGAATAAAGAAGAAATTGGGAAAACTCTGAAAATTGTATATTTCAGTTAAAAGATTAAAAATCAAACGGAAAAAAATAATAATAACAAAGTCCATAATTAACGAATTTTGAAATGAATTGAGTAAGTAAAGAATTTTTTTCCAAATGGAGTAAATTGGAAATCAATTTGGAAATTTGATTTAAGTGATTGAAATTGGAAATTCTCCCTGAATAACCAAGTACGTTTTCAAAGTAAATTTTTGAATATAAATTAAAGGTTTTAAAGTTGTTTTAAAAAGCAAGTTTTTTTGGAAAATTTATTATTTCTATATATTTAAATTCTAAAGTAAGTATTTTATTTTAATCTATTATAGCAGTAATTATTTAAATAGTGACTTGGTATTTGTTTTAAAAGAGAAAATCTAGTTTTATATTTTATAAAAGTAGCCTCATGTTAAATATTCCTAAAGTGTATATTTTTTTAATAAAGTATTGAAGTAGTTCTCAATCTTAATGTTAAAATATATATTTTATTTATAAAGAGTTTTAAAGTATTTTAAAAATCTAAAGCTTTGTACTTGGTGTTTTCAGAGGAAAATAAATATTTGAAAATTCATTCCATGAGAAGAGTATGGTTCGAAACTATTTTTCAAGGGTTGAAAAGTGGAAATACATCTTGTGAAGATAATTTGAGTTTAATAAACAATTTGGAGAAATTATTTATGTTGGATGGTTGTTGTGAATGTTAATTGATAGTTAAATAACCGACTATCAATATTGGACAAATGCATTGATCGTTTCGAAGAGACCGAGATCGGGATTAAATTCTCGAAAACCACTTCGACCCGGTTTATACGTTTTCGTGGAAAACAAGTTTGGAGTCGAAGATGGAGCAGTGAAGTGCAAGGGCTAGTCGCTACTAATCCTGAGGATATTTCGAAAATGGATGTAGTAGGAATAGTGCCTTCGGTTCCATTCAAACCCGGGACGGACTTGTATGGATGAATTCTTTCAGAACATCGTCAGGTGGACGATGAGCATTTTAAGTGAAACGATCTAAAAGGTAACGCTTAGCCTCAAGCCTCATCAACCGGGAATGACTGAAAATCAAGGGTTATGCAGCGAGACTTGGTGGGAAACACCCATTCCTAGGTAAGGTCATCCCTGTCTAGATGTCCCTTTTATTTCGGCTTAGTGGTACGGTTGCTGATCCCAACCGTGGGGTGATCTTACTCCGGACTATCCAATAAGGGATAGTCCCAGCCTTGTGTTGCATGGGAGTTAGGGTGGCTCCTCGGTACGTTGATCTAGACCAGATACTGTGACAGGTTGTACCCTAGTGCCTAGTCATTAGTTGGAAATCCATTCTCCCTACGCGCCTTTTACGAGTTTTGTTTGTTTTGCCCACTCTTTGGCTAGTAGCTGGAATTTAATAGATGTAATAATTTCGTCTATTTTAATAAGTATTTGTAAGTGGACCCTATTATAATATCAGAGGATTTTAATAAGAAATGTTTTAGCTATCGTAAGGTAAAAACCCGACATGTTTATTTGTGGCGTGGTCTTACGAGATGCTTTTGTTTTCAAAGGATTTTTGAAACTTTAATAATCAATTTGAGTGTGATTTCTCACACTGGTATTCCAGACTGACTCGGGCGTTATTTAACTATAATGCTCGGGTCAAACCGAGTGTTATAGAATAAAGGATAAGGATGTTGTGGAGCTCAGCAGACGGGCTGGATGGCGATACGTACTTCCATACTTGATTATTATTCCGCTATGTATCCAGTTGTATGTTATTGATGTTGAACTGTGATTGATGTACTCTGATAATGTAATATATAAACAGATATAATTAATTTTGTGTGAAGATCATTTATTATATATTATATTTTATTCCGCTGCGATGGTTAGATTCTGATGTTGTTTTCTATTTTCTTCTTCTACCTCTTCTTCTTTAACCCAAATGGTTCGTATTTCTGTACAACTTGAGTTGATTAGGTAGAATTGTGTTGACTCAAGGGGTACGGATTTGCGGGTCGTTACACCACTTTAAACAAACGTGTATGCGGTGGTGATTCCTTCCAAAATGAAGTTGGATGGTGGCGACGATCCTATGAGGTATATACGTGGAGAGGACTCCCATGACTTGGCATAAGGTGGCTAAAACAGGAGAAATCGACGGGCCAATGAGGTAGCTCCTCTAATCAGACACACTCCTTCGGTACCATTCTATTACTTTGCGATTGATTGGGTGCACCCTTTGATATTTTTTGGGAGTGTGGATCGAGGTGGGCGATAGTGGCTGCTATGCGTTACCACCAGTCCGGAAGTGCAATTGGTATATCTACCCTGGCATTGCCTAGTTATGCCATGTCACATACCCTATCGTGCTTTCTACGAGTTTGATTTGTGTCGTACCTATGGAGTATTTATGGTAGCCTCTCGATCTGGAGGTACGATGGTACTGTATAGGCTATTGGCACTATAAACGTGTTAAGTTGGAAAATGTAAAGCCTTAATGCTATTTTTAAGTAAGTTTACTTTATACATTACTATAATAGCGTATAATAGCCTTCTGATCCCAAGCATCGTTTAAATTACATATGCATTTCTAATACAATCCACTTGAGTTGATTTACATTATACAAGTATGTATGTCCTGACTCGAGTGTTTTTGTATTTGCTTTACGCTCGGGTCAGCCTGAGTATCACAGCTTTGGATTTCACCTTCTGGAGTTAGAGAATTTTCTAGAGATTATCTATCTATCAAGTTTATCTATCTATTTCTATTTCAGTTGTTTCTATTCAGCTTATTTTTTAGTGGTTTTCTATTGTATTTTCTTTCAGACTCTAGTATTTTGTATTTGCTTTGAGACTATGTATGTAGTAGCTTCATGAACTACTATGGTTATTTTATTTCTGCTGCGAGTTATTCTGATATTCTGTGCATGTGATTCTGTGATTGGTTTTATTTTCTCCAAATTATAATAACAATCTGTTATTTGAATTATTCAAGTCCGACTTGTATGGTTTTATTGTCGATTTGAATGGTCCAAAATAGTGGGTCGTTACATTTGGTATCAGAGCTTTGGTTTTAGGAAAACCGTAGCCTGCGGTGCAAAAACTCATTAGAGATAGGGTAGAAATACCCTAAAATGAGTGAAATCAATCTTAGAATCATTTCCTTGTGAGAGAACGTATTTTAAAGTATAAATGATTTTTCAAATGACTTTCAAAAATTTTAAAAAGATTATTTTAGTTATAAATTTTCTTGTTTTAAAAATCTAATTTTTCTAACTTCCTTCCTTTTCTTATCCACCTTGTTAATCAAATTCTTTGGTTAGGATCTCTATTCTTGTTGAATTTTGTCTTTTATTTCTCAATTACCTTTGTCCTAAAATTCATTCTTGATTTTTTAGGATGGATCGTAGGAATACCAGAGGTAGGGGTCGTGGTGTTTCCCCAGTTCCTGAGCCGGTTACACCCATTAGGTTCACTACTCTCTGTAGGGAATTCACTGAGCTTGGTGGTACAAAGTTTACTTGATTAGAGAGCATTATCGAGGCTCGGTAGTGGTTAAAGGGTTTAGAGAAGATTTTCTTCGGCCTTGAGATCACTGATGCTCAGAAGTGTCAGTTGGCAGTTGAAGGGAGCAGCTTTGGATTGGTGGGAGTCTGTTACTGCTTAGACCATTAAGGCTGATATTTCTTGGGAGCAGTTTACATATCATTTTGTATTAGTTTTGAATTTGGTTCAGTTTTGTTTTGTTCTTTTGGAATCTTTCTTATGTTTCGATATCGTGCTTGAGGGATGCTTTTGTGGTGAAGTGGATGCCCGAAGCAGGGAAGTCTCAGCTATATGGGGAGTTTATGGATCTTAAGCAGAGAGAGATGTCATTTTCTGAGTATGAGCGGAAGTTCAATAAACTATCCAAGTTTGGGCCTAGCCAGATTGACAACCCTCTTAAGAAGAATGAGAAGTTTATAGCTGGAGGTCACCTAGAGTTTTATGATCGTCTCATTTCTCATGTGCATAGCTCTTTCACTGGTTTGATGGATATGGCTATTAGATATCAGAATCCTACTTTTAAGGATCCTTATGTTGCTCATGCTCCTTCATCTCAGTCTTTCTCTAGTAACCCTCACTGGTTTGATGGATATGGCTATTAGATATGAGAATCCTATTCTGCTCCTCGTGCTCCTTCATCTCAGCCTTCCTCCAGTAACCCTAAGAAGAGAAAGCCTAACTTTCAATAGAAGAAGGATTGGAATAAGACTCCTGGTTTGGGATCTTCTTCTTCTCAGAGGTATCCTATCGACCTATCTTCAGTCACTTACTTCAATTGTGATCAGAAGGGACACTATGCCAATAGTTGCCCTACTTCAGTTGGTGCTGCTGTTCCTCCTCCCTCTTAGTTGAACAGGCATGATCTTTGTCATATTTGCTTGCAGCCTAGCCACTTCAGGAAGGATTGTCCTACTCAGCAAAAGGGCAAGCCATTTGGTATCTTTGCTATCACCTCTACCACTCCACCAGCTACAAGTGATACTGAAGGTACTCTTCAGGGCACCTTTTCCCTGTTTGATTTTCCTATACGTATTTTATTAGATACTGGAGCTTCCCATTGTTTTATTTCTGTGGATCTATGTGATAAGTTCGAGCATCTCCTTTCTCCCGAGTATGCTCCGAAACTTTTGTGTGTTAAAAATCCTATTGGTGGTCCTGTGAACCTTAGTAGGATTTGTCGAAGGGTGAAACTCTTCTATGCTGGCTATCGTTTTTCTAGTGATTTCTATGTTTTGAATTTTGATGCTTTTGATCTATTGTTTGGAGGTGATTGGCTGAAGAATCATGAAGCCGTTATCTCTTGTAAAATCCAAACTGCTTCTTTTGTTGGTGATAAGGGTGATTCTTTGGTGATTCGGTGATGTTTGCCTCAGGATTATGCTGGATTTTTTATTTATTCTCTTGACTCTTCTCCTGATGATCTTGACTCGACTCATGTAGTCAAACTCTATCCCGATGTATTTGGTGAGTCACTGCTTTACCTCCTAAGCAGGAAATCGATTTCCGTATTGATTTAATTCTTGGAGCTCGACTTGTAGTTCTTCCTCCTAGAAGAAGGGCACCCTATGAGAAGGTTGAGTTGAGGAAGCAAATCGAGGACTTGTTCTCCAAAGGTCTGATCAGACCTAGCCATTCTGAATGGGGAGCAGCGGTGGTTTTCGTCACTAAGTCTGATGGTTCTTTGAGGATGTGCATTGATTATAAGGAGCTGAACAAGCTCATTATGAGAAACAGATATCCTACGCCTCGTATTAATGATATGTTTGATCAGATCTATGAAGCTACTGTTTTCTCTCAGCTTGATCTTGCTACATGTTTTCACCAGCTCAAAGTTGCCAAAGAAAGTATTCCCAAGACCGCTTTCTGTGCTGAGAATGGATTCTTTGAATGGTTAGTTATGCTTTTGGTTTGACTAGCGCCCCAGCTTTCTTTGTTGATTTGATGAATCGTGTTTTTCGTGATGTTCTTAACAAGTTTGTTCTAGTCTTTGTTGATGATATTCTTGTCTTCTCCAAGTCAAGGGAAGAGCATGAGTCGCATTTGAAATTTATTTTGGAGACTCTTAGAAATGACGGCTAAAGGCTAAATTCTCGAAATGCCATTTCTTGAAGGATTAAGTCCAATTTCTCGGGCATACTATTTCTAGTAATGGAGTTTCTGTTGATCCAGTGATGATCGTTGCGATCAATGTAAGTATTTCTTCTCTTTTCTCTTTGTAATAAATTATTCTATCTTTTCTGTGGTCTTTATTTCTCCCTATTCTGCTACAGGTTTGGTAAACTCCTAAGACCCCATCTGATATTCGTAGTTTTCTGGGCCTTGTCGGTTATTGTCGGAGATTCACTGAGAAGTTTGCTCGGATTGCTGCACCTCTCACTGCTTTGAATCATATGAATGCTAAGTTTATATGAAATGATAAGTGTGAAGCTACATTCAATGAGTTAAAGAGGAAGCTTACTTCCGCACCAGTTCTTACCATTCCAAATGGAATGAGGGATTAACGATATACACTGATGCTAGTTGTGAGGGTTTAGGAACTTTTTTGATGCAAAATGGAAAGGTTATTGCTTATTCCAATCATCAGTTAAAGACCCATAAAGCCAATTACGTAGCTCATTATTTGGAATTTCTTGCCGTGGTTTTTGTTTTAAAGCTTTCAGGCATCATCTTTTGGGTACTAAGTTTGAGCTCTTTACGAATCATCAGTCTTTGAGATATATCTTCACCTAGAAGGATTTGAATCAGCAGCAGGTTAGATGGTTTGAGTTACTTGCTTCTTATGACCTCGACATTAGTTATATCCCTGGGAAGGCTAATATTGTGGCCGATATTTTGAGTCGGAAGAAGGCTATGTTGTGTCAGCTTGTTGTTTCTTCTTCTCTCCTTTTGGATCATATTATTGCTAAGCAGGATGAGGATATAATTATTAGATTGATTAAGGAGAATGTTTGTAATAATGTTGGTAGTAGTAGTCTCGATGGTAGTAGAGCTCAGATCGATGATAGAGGAATTTTGAGGATTAATAATTGGATTTGTATCCCGAATGTCGATGGATTGAGGCAAGAGTAACTTCGAGAAAATCATCGATCCAGACATTCTATTCATCTAGGTGTGAGGAAGATGTATCAGGATATGAAGAAGCTTTATTGGTGGAGGGTTATGAAGCGTGATATTTCTATCTTTGTTAGTAGGTGTGCGACTTGTCAGCAAGTCAAGGCCGATCATCAGAAGACCCCTTGTTTATTGCAGCTTCTTGAGGTTCCCAATCGGAAACGGGAATAGGTTTCTGTGGATTTTATTAATGAATTACCGAGGATTAGGAGGGGAAATGAGAGTATTTTGGTTATCTATACTATTATATTATTACTGATTTCAATTTTAAAAGCACACAAGCCCCCTTCATTTTGGCAACTGAGTAGTCACCAAATTTATGTCTATACTATTATATTATTTTCTCAATTCAATTTGAAGAACGTACAAGCCCTTTGAAATCAACAGTCGCGTTTCTTATTTCTTCCTGTCCATACCCAAATCTCTGCTTCATTCTTTTATCCTCCAAACCCTCAATATCAACGTCCTCCTTTCCTAATATATCAAAGTCGGCTTTTCCTCCGATAACAATCGTTTCCCTGCAGCTCCAAACCTTCGCCCAATCTACTTCCTCCTTTGTGTAAACAGAAAATGATATATGCCGGATTGAGTTCGTTTTTCTAGGGCATCTCAAATTCGAATTGTTGCTTTCTTATTTCGGTACTCATTTGCTCAAATATTTTCTTTAGTTCCTAAAATTTGTTGATACCTCATCTAATCGCTTCATGTGATTCCGTTTATTCTTGATTTTTGTCTATGTTTAATTTTGTAGATATGTTAAAAATAGTCTGCTTCCTCAATCTTTAAACGAATCGAGTTTCGATTTGTTCGACCTTGGAGGTGATAAATTTTTAGATCTGTTTTAAATCGAGGCAGATCTATTAAGGTTTCCTATGTTTTGATCTGATCTACATAAGTTTGTTGATTGATTGTTTGGCTTTTGTTATCGTCATTGTTTGTGGATTGTTTACGTTATCTTACCTGATCTTTTATGAAGTTGAACATTGTAGATCTGGATTGATTTTGAAAGAATGTAGAATGATTTTTGAATCTGAACTTCATAGGTAGACCACATGTGTTCTACGAAGGTATTAATTTCCATGTTCATCTACATAACGTTGTTTTAATGGATTTTTGTACTAAAATGCTTAGATGGTGCATATAGTTTAGATGAACATCTGTTATGGATTACAGATAATTGCATTTGTTGTATATTATGTCCCATAGCCGCTAACCTTTATAACATTTTCCTGCAGACGTGTAAATAACATGATTTCTAACTGTATAGTGGATCTGGAGTGTAGTTTATATTGTGCAATGCAGTAGTATAAAAGAAGGATGAAGTGAATGCGCATGATGAATCTTCGATTACCTAGGGATTCTAGAATTTTATGTGATCGTATGTTTTTGATTCAAGTTGTTATTCCATGTGCTCAAACATTTTAGTCGATATAATGAAAGAGTTTTTATTGTTTTCAGATAAAATCAAAATATGTAAGTAATGTCTCATAAAGATTTGAATTTTCATCGGGTTCTTTTATAAGTTGATCACTCCTAATTTGTTAGTTCTATTCTCACAAACTTCCATACCATGGAAGAATATACTTTTTGGTTGCAAGTATTTTTTAGGTTATGATTATTTGGAATACAAGAAGTATGATCATAAAATACCAATTAACTTTAGTTGTGTTTGTAGATGATCAAGATTTTATTTTTGTGTAGTGTTTTCATAATGTAATGAACATTAACAACATAAATAAGTGCAACAAAAATGGTAATTAGTTTGAAACATTTATTGAAATAAATGCTTGATAATCTGGACATCAATTAGAGTTGCATTATACATATATATATATATATATATATATATATATATATATGCATATAACATATTTTATTACATATCTGTTGCTATTTTTAATATTTTTATCTGGCTATTACTGCATCTGTTTGTTGAAATGCTTATTAGTGGTTGCAATCACATAATGCTTCTTAAACTCTTCTGTCTGAGTAGGCTTACTACATAAAATCTTTATATATTGAGTCATGCACAAGATTACGCATGGGAAGGTATTTTTTAGTTATATTAAATCTATATTGAAAAGAATTTGTTCTTTTTATTACGTCATCATATATAACTCTTTTAATTGTTAAAAATATCAGGCAATGTGAAACGGTTGTAATTCAGAAATGCTATCGAAAACCAAAAAATAAATGATACACCCCTGTATTGGTCTAATAAACTGCTTTTCAAGTTCTATCTACACTCAGTTAGTTATTGATTAAAAACAAACTATTTGAGCATTACATCATGTGTGTTGAAAAATCTTATGCAAAATCTTACTGTTGCCAACACTACATTTATACATGCCTTAGACACGTCAAAATTTTCCTTCTTTAGCGCAAAAGAACTTAAATATTTGAAATATTTTCCTAATATCAATTCAGCCTGAGCGTATTATATTTGAGCAACAAAAAAATGTATAGTTAATATATGGTTAGAAAATCTAAAAAGGCGAAGGAAAAACTGCTTCTGTTCAACAAAAGAAGCCATATTGCATGTTGATGCCTCAAAATGAGAGCTATTCCATGTTCATGCTAGAAATAAAAGTCATGAAAGTAACCAATTATAATCTAGAAGATAACATATATGACATTAAAATCGCACTCCAAATGAAATTTTAAAATATGTTGCAAGTGATAATTCAAAAATGTTATGAATCTAATCCTGATAAAGATTTTGGTAATAATGGCAATAAAAAAGGTCTAACATAAGATAGTGTATGTCGAAACCAATAGAGCAGAAGTAAGATACGTTATGAAGTGTATGGGTTGCGTGAAAGTAGAGTATTTCTACTACATCAGTAGTGAATTAATAGCTATCTATGTGAATAAAAATTTACATTATAATAGGCAAAAAATAACAAATTGAAGAGGATATTTTCTTCAGTGTTGCATTTGCACGTGAAACCAAATTAGAAGAACAAAAAGGCCGGTTAATAACCAATTCTGTTGCATTGTCGGTCATATACTATTGCACACCAAGTTTGGAGTAATGGACGAGAAGCATGAGCCAACAAAGGAGCGGCCTTTAAATATATTTTTAGGTGGCAAGGTGATTAGGTTATGTAGCATTCCTCTCAAATATAGTTTTTCTAGCGACAATAAAAGTGGACTTTTAATTCATGGTGTTAGCTAGACTAATTCATAAAGTATGCATACAAAGTGAGATTTTTTTAATTAAGATGAATGTTTCAATTTCTGATCAAGACCACGATCTCAAATAGTAGATCTTTTGTTACAACCGAATAATCTTAAAATATCATATATTTTTTTTGTTAATTATGAAGAGATTTCATAGGAAATGTATGTCGGAACGTAAAATTATAGAGATTTATCTAATTCAAAAAACATTAGATTATGTGCTAAAACTTCATTATATATGTGAAGAATGGAGCTTCAATGAAGAAATTTTGCATATGAGAAGATTGTTGGTACGGTTTTGTAAATCAATAATTGCTTGTGCTAATTGCATCTAATAAAATTAATATAATTTATTTCTTTGTTGGTTCACTTTTGGATCCTATACCGTAATACCACTAACATTACTTGCAATCGAATTATCATTTTTAAAGATGAGGTGATTCTAAAATTTGCAACTCATTTACTATTTGAAACCATTTGTTATGTTTATTTGGGTATAAATTTTGCTAAATACATACACTGTGATGCATATTATTTACATATCTATGGTAAATTATGTAATATATATAGGTATGTGTGTGTGTCTATATATATAGGTATCTTTGTATTTATGTACGTATGTATGTATTTGTGTGTGCGCTACAATAAGTTGATGTTCCATCTGATAGAGTTACTCTATATATATTATATTTGCAGGAAGAAACAGACCGAGTGTTAATACAACTGCATGAAATAGTTGATAAAATATCAGTTCCTTCTGATAGAGTTCTAACTGAACCCTCAATAGTCAAGAGCTCCATGCCGACGCACAACTGCTGCAATAAGTGCCTACTTCAATAGGGAGTTAAATACTCTACCCATTTATGTAAGAATCCTTTTGGCTGCATCACCGAGTTCTTTTAGAAGCCAAATTTCATATTACCAAGCACTTCATCCTGAGCTAAACTACTAGAAAACCTAGTCGACCTTTACATGCTTCTAATTAGCACTCCCCTCATTAATAACAACCAATGTGCAGCAAAACCCCTCTTATAAGTGTGTTGTTTCTTATAAATATTTTGACTCCTATTGGATGTGGTAGCAAAGTGATTGGATTTGGTGAAGTATGATTGGAAGTTAAAACAAACACTTATGAGTTTTCATCGATGTAGTCTATGGTATGGAAGATGAGTAGAATTGAATACTAAGAGAAATTTTCTTGATGAGCTGATTAAATTTTAGATTATTATATGGTAGTTTATGTGTCATGCTAAGCATTTTCATTTTTGTTTTGTGTTGTAATCCCAAGAGTTTCATTGATGTGTAAAATAATTGAAAAATACAAAGGATGTTAGATTATAATTTCTATTGCTATTAATGCATTTGTGCAGCATTAATTATGTTTATTTTTCATGTACTTTCTGGAAAGGCAAACAGAACAAAACGTAATGATACTAATAAAAACTTATATTCTTGCTTGTTAGATGAGATTTATTCCCTTGATTTGTTACGTCCGCTATATTGTTATTAATGTGGCATTTATAGCCATTTGTTATTTACGTAGGTTTTTTTGAATTTGCATGAATGCAATATTTGCATTTATAGTGTTCATTGGCTTGGTGCACTTTTATTAAATAGAAATTGTATGGTGACTGCAAATTTTCTCATACAAAACTGACAATGAGGTTTTGATGCTGTAATCCATGTAATTAATCTATTTAGTGGATTTCTATGTACAATTACTGTATGTTTATAAATCTTTCCTCTATTTTTAATAAAAATCATAGTTTGAAAAGTTTGAAATATTTTATAAGAATGAATGTCCATCATTGGAAATCATTAAACCCGTTTGCTAATAAATGTCCTCAATGGAATGCTTAGGTAAATTTTCACCATAGTTATATATTGAATAAAACAAAGAACGATAACTATGAAAAATAATGTTGCAAACCTGTATGCGCAGCAATGAGCAATCGAACCATACCTAGTGTGATTGAAATATTTTTACCATGCCCGTGTGCAAAGCACGGGTGAACACTAGTTGTGGATAGATTGACCAAGTCAGCTCATTTCATTCCAGTCAAGTCTACCTGTTCTGCTTCTAGTTGGCTGAGATTTATATGAGGGAGATTGTCTGCCTTCATGATGTTCCTGTTATTATTGTTTGTGATAGAGATCCCATCTTTACCAGTCAACTTTGGAGAGCTTTTCAGGAATCTTTGGGTACTCACTGTATCTGAGCATTGCTTACCATCCACAGACCGACGGCCAAACAGAAAAAGTGAATCAGATCTTAGAGGATCTTCTTCGTGCTTGCGTTCTTGGTTATGGAGAATCTTGGGAAGATCATCTCCATCTTGTTGAATTCACCTATAACAACAGTTATCAGGTATAATATCAAATCTTCTATCTTAATCCTGTCTTAATCTTTTATCTATCTCATTTCATTCTTGAATCCAGGCTAGTATTGCAATGTCTTATGGACGACCTTGCAGATCTCCATCTTGTTGGATTGAATCCGGTAATCGTTTGGTTCTTGGTCTTGATATGATTTTGGAAGCTTCTGAGAGAGAGTTGAGGTGATTAAGAGAAAGATGAGGAGTGCTCAGGATAGGCAAAAGAAGTATGCTGATCGGCGTAGGAGGAGTTTGCAATTTACTTTTGGTGATCAAGTTTTTCTTAAGGTCTCTCCCTTAAGGATTGTGATTCGGTTTGGTCGGAGAGGGAAGCTTGCTCCTAGGTTCATTGGTCTTTTCCGCATTTTAGAGAGGGTTGGTTCTTTAGCTTATCGCCTGGATTTGCCTGAGAAGCTGTCTGGAGTACATAATGTATTCCATGTTTCGCATCATCACTGATACCTTCATGACCCATCTTTGGTTGTCCATCCTTCTGCTCTCAAGAGTTTGGATATTGACCCAAAGCTTACCATCGAGAGGAAGCAACTTCGTATTATCGATAGAGGTACGAAGCAGATGAGAAGGAAATCAGTCAACCTGGTTAAAGTGCAGTGGAGTACTGATGATTGGGATTGTACGTGGGAGACGGAGGAGAGCATGCGTGCTTCGAATCCGAAATTGTTTGTTTTAGATACTATTCGTTATTCTATCGTATCTTTCTTTGTTTTCCGTATCTCGTTCCTTTTCAAGGATGAAGAATTTTGAGTGGGGAAGAGTGTAACAACCCATAAATTTGTAAGTATTTTTAAATATGATTTATTTGAAACTTTGATTTTAAAACATTTAAAATTTGAAATTTTGGAATTTTACAATGAAATTTTGGGATTTGTTGGGAATTATTTTTCCAAATATAATAAATAAAGATTTTTTCTGAAATTTTAATTTTGGTCAACTTTAGTCAAAGTTTGACTTTCAATTGAAATTTTTAATTTTGAATTTTTAATTTTTATTCTTTTTCTTTGAAGCTGAACTTGATTTTAATATTCTCTATGCTTTCCGTTTTGCTAAATTTTGATTTATACTTTTTAAATCTGCAAAGTTTCAGCGTTTTACACGTAAATATTTTCAATATTTCTATTCTATATTTTCTGTTTTATTTTTTATTTTCTATTTTGTTAGGCTTTGATTTTTTTATCGGGTTTTTGAGCTTGTTTTGATTTGGGCTTTGCATTTGGGCCTTGTTTTTCCTAATAGACATGTCTTAGTCTATTCAAAATGAAATGGTACCTTTTCCTTTAGCATAGCCATACGAAACATTTTCATTTCCTCCTCTTTCTCATTTGCTTTTTCCTAAATAAATTATACAGTAAGTCATGTCTTCCTTCTTCCTCTTTTTCATTTTTCTTTTTCTCTTTTGTTCTCAAGCTATGTTCGGCCATCTCTTCTCCATATGATGACCTCTCCTCCACCACACCATCAACCATGACCGGCCATCATCACCTCATCACCACCCCCTACCTATGCCATTATCTCCTTGATCCAAATCATCACCAAAATGACATGAAAACCCTAGCCGATCTCCACTACATCACGACTTCCCTTCCCCCAGCCTCGGCCACCACTTCTCTAGGCCTTGACATGACAAAATCCATGTCATAGCCGTACCATTTTAGATATGACCTGACCACTCGATCATGCCCAAACCATAGGCCGAGCACAACATGAACCATGTTGAACCATCCTAACCTAGGGCCAAACCCAAAGTTGCTTGCCTCTTGACCTTTTGCTTTCCAAATGGCTTTTGACATGCCACCCTTCAACTACCCTATAGCCGTTCACATCCATACCCCTCATGCCTATTTGTTGCCATGGCCGAGCATAACCAAGGTGGCCGAACCTTGTTTGATGATGGTCAAGTCTATTTGAGAAGTGGCCGAGCCCACTTGACTTGGTTAAGCCATGTTAACTTCATTTTGTTCATATTTTTACATTGTTTGATTCATATACTTTTGTGTTGAATGTATACTTATTTTTTATATTTCATTTGTTTGCAAGACTTGGATCTTGGCGACTTCCTCTCCCCCCTCCCTCGATCCGTTCCCTGATCCTTCCTCCCCCTCCTCCTCCTCATCCTCCTCCTCCTCCTCCTCATCCTCCTTCTCGTCCTTCCACGATTTTTTCTTCCCCGATTCACTCTCCTTCCTCTCTGATCCTTTCCCATTCTTCTACTAACCCTCCACCTTCTTCCTCGGTTCCTTCTCTTCAACCCCATTCCCCTCAACCCCACTCTCCCCAGATCCCTTTCCCTCATCATTCTCATTCCATCTGCCATCCTTCTTCTTTCCCTTCTTCATTTTCTTTTCCCTCTGGTCCCTCTTCTGTGATTGGGGATTTTCGTGTTGAATCTGAGAAAATATCATCTTCCGGTTTTAAATGTAATGTTGATTGTTCTTGTTCTGTAGTTCCTGTTGTTTCTTTGGAGAAACCTGGCGATAAGTTTGGTTTAGATCCTTCTGTTCAGGATAAATCCACTAATTGCTTGGATGTTGATTCTTCGTGTATTGGGGATGTGGGTACTTTTAAGGAGTCACGTCAGCAGAATAAAGATTTTGTTCCAAAATGGTCTTCACTTTTCAAGAAAAAGCCTAAAAATGCTGGAGTTTATGTTCCTAGAGATTTCGATATTATTAGAGATGGTAAACCTAAACAGTTGCCAGAAGATGTTAAGAATGAAGGTATCAAATATTGGAGCGATCATTTGGTTGGATTTTTCCTAGATGGAGCTCTTTCTTATCTAGCAGTTACTAATCATCTCAAAAGAATTTGGAAGCTTAAAGGTGAGGTTGATATAAAATCTGACAATGAGAATTTTTTCTTTAAATTTTCGAATGAGCAAGACAAACTTCATATTCTTCAATCTGATCCCACTTTTATCAAAGGAAAAATGTTCATAATTAATATGTGGAATCCTTCAATTGGTTGTGTGCAAGAAAGTATTAGAAGAGTTCCAATATGGGTTCATTTTTATAAAATCCCTACAATAGCATGGACTCTTATGGGTATTAACTGGCTGGCATGTCATATTGGAAGACTGATATGTTTTGATGAGAATACTGAAAAATTGAAGAGATTTAAATATGCAAAGGCATTGATAGAAATTGAGCCAAATCAGAAGCTACCTGAATATATAGAAATTGATGGTTTGGGTGAAGGTGGTTATAAAGTAAGAATCGAATATGATTGGAGACCTAGAATTTGTGAATTTTGCAAAGTTTTTGGACATACTTCAGAAAACTGTATGGAATCTGCATTGGGGAATTGTTATGAGGCTTATGATGAAGATGGCTTTGGGAATAATTACTCAGAAGATAGTAAATTCTTTAGGGAGTCTAGTGATGTTAATTTGTTGAAGAATTATTCCACGCAAGTTAATCAATCAAGGGATTTGGATAAGAACAATTTTGTTCCTCAAAAAAGAAAGAATAAGGTTTGGAAGAAAAAGGATATTCAAGTGGTTAGAATTAAGCAAAAGGCAAAGACAAATGAAATTGGAAATGGAAATGAAATTGGTGTGCATGCTGGTGATATGCAAAACACAAAAATTGTAAAGGTAGTGAACAAGGAATATGCTGATGAGGTAAATAAATCAAAAGGAAATCAAGATATCCTTAAATCTAATGAGGTGGTTACTTCTAATACATTATCAGTTCTAGCTGATATGAGTGAAGGTGTTAATAACAATTCTGAAAATAAGATTGTGGATGGATGTTTACCATCAAACTAAGTCCATTTCAACTCTCCTTACTCTCACTTGTCTCCTCCTGATAATATAATACTTCCTCCTCCTATTTCACATTCTACATCTTCTCCTGTAAAATTGAATTCTTCCTTTACTCAAGACAATTCCATTCCTACTTCATCTTTTAATGATTCTTTGATTCCTGATCCATCTTTAAAGGAAAATCCCATTATTTTTAATCAAAATTCTGATCCTTCTATCAATTGTACGCTGAACTTGTCAGTTAAAAGGGGTAGAAAAGCAAAGAGAAATAATTTGAATCAGAAAGTTGTGGATATGAACAATGATATTGATTGTAGTATTGAGGAAGTCCAACCTAAATCAGACAGCATAGTTTTTAATTCTTCAGGAAAATTTACAAGACATACTAGGAGGCATCCTAATAAGTTAAACATTCCAAATACTTGATGATGATGAAAAATATAGCCTACTGGAATATAAGAGGAGGGCACTTGCTCTCTAAGCAAAATGAAATTAAGAAATTGATTAAAGAGGAAAACATCCATATTATGTGTGTTAGTGAAACCAAGTTGAATGCTGATTTAACTAGAAGAGCTTGCATGTATATTGCTCCTAATTGGCAGCATGATGATAACATCTCAAGTGCTTCCTATGGAAGACTAATGGTGATGTGGAACTTAAAGTATTACCAGATGAAAAAATTGGAAGAATCTGACCAATTTCTGCATTATGAACCTCTATCTGTTGAAACCAATTCTTCCTTTTTTCTTACATTTGTCTATGCCCAGAACTGCAGTGATAGAAGGAAAATGCTTCTTAATCATTTGCCTAATCTTAAAAATTCTTCAGTGCCCTAGCTTGTTTTAGGAGACTTTAATTGTATGTATTCATCTTTCCATAAATCAAGGGGTACACCTCTTTCTACCAAAGATATTTCTCCTCTCTTTCAAATGTTATCGCATGCTTTTCTATCTCCCATTCAAACCCTTGTCCCTTTATTCACTTGGAACAATAAAAGTAAAGATGGACCTAGAACATTTTGTAAACTTGATCATGCCTTTCAAAATACTTCAGCTATTTCACTTTGGCCTTCTCTTTACTGTAACATTCTACTTCCTTCAATCTCTGATCACAGTCCTCTGATCTTATCATGGGGAGAGGTCGCAAAGACAAAGTTCACCTCTTTTAAAAAATTTAAATTTTGGACTAATCATTTTTCTTTTCAGGATTTAGTTTTACAGGTTTGGCAAGAAGAAGTATTTGGTAATCCTATGTATATTCTCAAGACTAAACTTTTCAAATTAAAGAGCAAATTGAAGATATGGTCTAGGAATAATTTTGGTACTGGCTGTGATATCTCCTCTGATTTGAGAAAAAAGCTATCTGAGGTACAAAGAGATTTACTTTCTGATCCCTTGAATGCTTCACTTGCTATGGAGGAATCTGAATTATCAAAGTCATTGCAAGATATTTTAGAATTTGAACTATCTATGTCTAAGGAGTTACTCCATGCTAAATATGATAAATTTGGAGATAGGAATACAAAATTCTTTCTTGATTCTATCAAGGTCAAGCAATCAAAAGAAAGAATTAGTTGTATATATGATATTAAAGGTTTAAAGCATGTTAATGAAGAGAATATTAATTCTGCTTTTGTGGATTACTTCGCATCCATTCTTGCTAATCCTAAGCCTTATGATGCTGATGTGAGTCCTTTATTTCAACTTCAAACTCCTCATTTATCAGTAACCCAAGCTAATAGTCTTATTAAGGAAATTACTAATGAAGAGATTGAGATAGCAGTATTCAATTTGAATAAGGAAAGTTGTGGAGGTCGTGATGGGTTTAATACCTATTTTTATCATCATTGTTGGAAGACAATTAGATTTGATGTACTAAGAGCAGTAAAATTCTTTTTCAGTTCTAATAAGCTTTCTAAAGGATTTAATTCTACTGCAATTACATTAGTCCCCAAGATTGATAATCCATCTAATGTTTCAGAGTTTAAACCAACATCTTGTTGTAATGTTGTTTAAAAGATAATCTCAAAAATTATAGCTTCTAGAATGCAAGCAGTCCTCCCTTCAATTATATCTAATAATCAGGTGGCTTTTCTCCCCAACAGGAACATAAGTGATAATATCCTTCTGACTCAAGAGTTATTAAGGGGATATGGAACTTCTAATATATCTCCTAGGTGTATGTTAAAACTGGATATTAGGAAAGCTTTTGATACTATATCATGGCGTTCTATCATTGCAATCATGGCAAGAACGAATTTTCCAAAACCTCTGCTGGCTTTGGATTTATACATGCATATCTACACCTTATTATTCTATATCTAGAAATGGTTGTTTAAATGGTTTTTTAAAGGGCACACAGGGGGTTAGGCAAGGTGATCCAATCTCACCTTATTTTTTTATCATTGTAATGGAGATTTTAAATGTTCTAATAAAGGAGAAGGTAGAAAATAAATCTTTGGATTTACATCCAAAATGTAAAGAACCTATGATCACACATCTACTTTTTGCTGATGATTTGGTATTATTCACAAAGCCTACTATTGCTAACATTCAGTCAGTATTGGAGGTACTTAACAAGTTTGGTAAAATCACTGGTCTTCATATTAACATCAGTAAGTCTAATATTCTTATAGCTGGAGTTGAAGAGGATATGAGAAATGAATTGATTAAGTTTTCTGGATTAAATATCATGCCTTCTAATGCAACATACTTAGGATTACCACTTATAACATCTAGACTCTCAAAAGTTAACTGTTTACCTTTATATGAGAAAATCACTGAAAAGCTTTCTTCATGGCCTAGCACCAAATTATCTCAAGCTGGAAGACTTGTTATAATCCAGTCCATTGCTTCTGCCATGACAACTTATTGGATGAGACATTATATTTTACCTATTAAATTAATTTCCATGATTAATAGTGCTCTGAGTAGATTTCTTTGGCATGGTGATCCTTTCTCCAAGAAAATAATCCCTATATCATTCAAAAAGATAATTCTGCCAAAATCTAAAGGAGGACTGGGTATTATCAATTTACAACTATGGAATCAAGCTACAATCTCAAAATACTTTGACAAAATTCTGAGCAACAGTAAAGACTTATGGACAAAATGGATTAATAATAATTTGATTAAGAGGAAGAATTTTTGGGATATGCAAATTCAGCAAAATTCTAGTTGGAGTTGGAGGAATATTTTAAAGTTGAGAGAGAAATTTTTACCAATGATACAGATCAATCCAATGAAGAATTTAAGTTGTTATTTTTGGTCTGACCCTTGGGCTAAAATTGGGTTAATTTTGAAAAATTGTATGAACTACTCTAGTTTTATTTCTACTGGCATTCCTCTTCAGACCAAAGCATTAAATTTTCTTCAAAATAATGAAATTGTGCTTCCTTACAGCAGTTCCATGGAGGTTAGAAAGATTTGGAATGAAATTGCTAAGATTAGATTTCCTGAGAGTGATATTACTGTATTTTGGTCAAGTCAGAGAAGATGTCATTCAATAAAATTAATATATGAATTGCTTCTGGATAATGAATGTAGAGATAAATTTGCTTGGAATAATAGAATATGGAACACTGATAGTCCAGCTAAATATAATTTCATGCTATGGAAAGTTATGGCCAATGCTCTTTTGACAAAGGATAAACTTGAGTCTTTTGGTTTGACTGATAATAGTACTTGTGTACTATGCAATGATCATATGGAAAACAATACTCATCTATTTTTTAGTTGTGCATTTACAGGTGATGTTTGGAACAAGTTGATGATATCTGGTAATTTTCACATTCCCAATAAGAATTCCAAAGAAGAATGGTTCAATATTTACAAAGCTACTAGATGGAGGAATTCCAGAGCTATAGAATTATTGTCAGTTCTTAAAATCTTTGTTTATGCAATTTGGAAGGAAAGGAATGTGAGAATTTTCTTTGATAAATATAATTCAGTCAGTGAATTGTTTGCAAGGATTTAAAATTTGTTTCTTAGCAGATAGATTAGATGAGTGGGTATATTTTAATGGTCTGAGATACACTGCCCGTCCTTTGGTTGTTGTGATTTATATTGAATGATTGTTTAATATAATGGTTACTGATGCTAGTTATGGAGCTGATGCATAGAGGTAGTAGCATGGTTTCTGATTTACAAGCATGGGCATTAATTGACTGTGATCTTCCTGTTCCTTTGGTAGCTGTGCTTTATATTGAATTTTTGTTTCATATAATGGGTACTGATGCAAGTTATGGATCTAATGCATTGAGGCAGTTATAAGGGATTCTGAAGTACGAGAAGGGACATTAGCTGACTGAAATATGCTTCCTGATCCTTTGATTGATATGTTTCTAATTGTATGTTTGTTTCTTATAATGGGTACTGATGCAAGTTATGGATCTGTTGCATAGAGGCAGTAGCAAGTTTTCTGTAGTACAAGCATGGGCATTAATCAAGACAAGTTGATAGTTCATATAATATTTTCCTTGTATGTTATTTAGATTTGTTTACTTGCAAGATATGAGCTGATGTATGTTGATATGAATTCTGTGGTAATGAACAATGATGTAATAAATGGGCAAGGCTCCCTTAGCCTATTGATTTTCAAATAAAAAGACTTGGATCTTGGATCTTCATCTACTAAAATCTAGTTCGTGCTTTGTCGTGTTTTTCGGAGTTTGTTCTTGTATCTTAAATTGTCATCTCTAGCTTAAGAAGGTGAGTTTATCACTCTCGACTACGTATTGTATTATAGTAAATTGATGACATGTGGAATTATAGTAGTGATATGCTATGTTGATAGTGGTTTCATTTATGCATGTGATATGATATCATATGATGTTATCACCTTATACCATACCTGTTTTATCACATGACATGATATGCTATGTTACTCTGCTTATTTTATATTCCGTTTCTCACTCTGCAAGTTCCCTGTTAGTATAGAATTCACTATGGGTTGAAATGATACACACCCAAACGGACTTTAGAATAAATAAAAATCGTTATGAGCTGAAATGATTGGCTTAAGCGATTTTTATTTTATTTGACTTAGGATTGCTGGTTTGAAATGATAAAACCCGGGATTTTATATTTTACGGATTGAAATGATACATATCCGGACAACTTGACCTAGGTTAGAAAATATTATACAGACCCAGGGTTAATTTTAAAATAATAGTTTTCTAAAAATTATTAAGTATTTTGAATTTTAAATATATGAAATTTTAACTTAAATTTTGATTTAAAGGAGTTAAATACTTTAAAATACTTTATAAGTAAATAAGTATAAGTTAAATTAGTTTTCTAAAAATTATTAAGTATAAGTTAAATACTTTATAAGTAAATAAATGGTTTGTTTAAACTAAATTTAAAGATTTTATCTAGGATATAAAATTTAAAATAACTTAATAATTTAATTTAATATGGGATTTTAAATCTAACCTAACGTTAGTGATAGATTTGATTTATGAAATGGATATGATTTTATAATTAAATAGATTTTAAAACTATGATAAAATTGAAATATTATGTTTTAAAACATGTTGTAGTAAAATTTGTAGCATTCACAAAATGCTATGCTATTTTAAGTTATGCTTTCAAAATGCTATGCTACTTTAGGTAATGTTTTAAAAGCGCTACTATTTCTTAAAATGTAGCATTTTCAAAGTGCTATTATATAAGGGTCACATTTTCAAAGCGTTATGGTTTCTAACGTATTACATTTTTAAAATGTTATAACTAAGTGTATAGTTTTTGAAAGTGTTACAACTTTGGAAAATGGATATTATTTTGAAAGTATAATGACATTGGATTTAAATGGTTTTGAAATGAATATACTTGATTTGAAAAGATAAACCATTTGAAATAAATAACCATATAATGATTGGTTGTTAAAGAGACCAGGATCGAAAGTTGCCATACTCTCTGCTAATTTCGAAAACCACTTTAAACAACCGTGTACGGGGTGGAGATTCCAGAATGGAGTAGGATGGTGGTGATGATCCTATGAGGTGTATACGTAGACCCAACTCCCGTGAGTTGGCATAAGGTGGCTAAAACAAGAGCAATCGACGGGCCAATGAGGTAACTCCTCTAATCGGACACACTCCTTCGATACCATTCTATTACTTTGTGATTGACTGGGTGCACCCTTTGATATTTTTTGGGAGAGTGGATGGAGGTGGGCGGTAGTGGCTGCTATGCGTTACCACCAGTCCAGAAGTGCAATTGGTATATCTACCTTGGCATTGCCTAGTTGTGCATGTCAACTACTCTATCGTGCTTTCTATGAGTTTGATTTGTATCGTACCTACGGAGTATTTATGGTAGCCTCCCGATCTGGAGGTACGATGGTACTGTATCAACTATCGGCACTATAAATGTGTTAAGGTGGAAAATGTAAAGCCTTAATGCTATTTTTAAGTAAGTTTACTTTACTTTAGACATTATTATAATAGCGTATATTACTACATAGTAGATAGTTTAACGGATCCTTAAAGGATGGGCGATCCCAAGCATCCTTTAAGTTACTTGTGCATTTCTATTACAGCTCACTTGAGTTGATTTACAATATATAAGTACGTATGTACTAACTCGAGTGTTTTTGTATTTGTTTTACGCTCGGCTTAGCCTGAGTATCAAAGCTTTGGATTTCACTTTTTGGAGTTAGAAAATTTGCTGGAGATTATCTATCTATCAAGTTATCCATCTATTTCTATTTCAATTGTCTCTATTCAGCTTATGTATTAGTGGATTTCTACTGCATTTGCTTTCAGACTCTAGTATTTTGTATTTGTTTTGAGACTATGTATGTAGTTGCTTCATGAACTACTATGGTTATTTTATTTCCACTGTGAGTTATTCTGATATTCTATGTCTTTGATTCTATGATTAGTTTTATTTGCTCCAAATTATATTAACAATCTGTTGTTTTGAATTATTCAAGTCTGACAGGTGTGGTTTTATTGTCGATTTGAATGGTCCAAAATAGTGGGTCGTTACAAAAATTATGTCCGAATTTCATAAATTTTAAATTTGAAAAATAGTCCATGAAACTATTTTTTAACATTATTTTGATGCTTTTCGGCTAATATATTTATATAATATAAAATTATAATAAAATATTTTATCTGTTGTGTACTGGATCTAGAATGTTATCAAAATATAAATTTTATTTTCATAATCAATATAATTATAATATATATATATACACACACGCATATTTGTAAATATTTTAGATATTACAAATATAATTATACATGAATGCATATATATACATACATACATACATGTTGTTTTATTGTTATAAAGTATACACAAATATTACATTTAAAAAAACTACTTTGTATAGTATGTATATTATATATAGTTATTTTTCTAATTTAATATATATATATATATATTAATATTTTACATTTATGCAATACATATACATAAGTAAATGTTTGTATTGTTTTATTACTTATTTGAAATAACAAGTTCATATATATACATGAATATATTTGGACAACATGCAATACAAGTAAGATAAGCTACCCTTACGATGCAAATTCCAACATCTATATACATGCATGTTATAGCTTGCACGGATTATTATGTTACACAAGCACACATACACACAAAGATATACATACATACATACATACATACATATATATATGGTACATATGTGTACCATTATATTTAATTTAACATAAATTAAATAATATTCATTTCCATTAGTTATAAATTTAAACAAAATAAATATTGTATTTAAACCAAATTTATAAATGTTCTAAATATATTAGACTTTAGGCCGAATAAAGATCTAATAGGATAATTTTTTTTGAAATTCATCTATGACTTCCGCAGCGGGATGGCCCAGTTCCAACAATGGTATAAGAATACAATAGCCTATGCAGTCTAAATTAGTTCAGTTATGGTTGACTAATTAAAGCCTACCCATATACTTGGTTGTTTGGAAAAGTGGTGTCTAAGGTTGGGTTTGGATAATCAAGTACTATGCCATATTTCGCTACTAGCCTAGCCCGAAATGATATGGTAAGCGCAAAATATTATCCCTAATAGAAAAGGCCCAATTTGTATTAGACCTTGAGCTGATTTCAAAATTATTTTGAAACTAAAAGTAAAAGTTTTAAATTTAAAATTTAAATTTAAAATAAGAAAAATATTGTAAATGTTATAATATAAATTTTCAAAATTGTTTGAAAATTTATAATATAAGATTCTAAATTTAAAAGTTAAATTTAAAGTAAGATATACAAATATTATAAAAGTTATAATATAATAATGTTTTTCAAAATGTTTGAAAAGTAATAGAAATTGATTTAAAAATTTAAAAGTTTGTTAAAAAGATTAATAAAATAAACTAATTAAACAAGTTAACTAATAAATGAATACATGTATAATATATTATGATATATGTTATGTTATTTTAAAATATTCAAAATGACATAAGTATATATATGTTAACCCAAAAATGGATGAACATCCTAGAATGAGTGTAAAAGCACCAGCCTTGTTTATCAACGCAGATAAAATAGAGACAAAGAATAGTAACTCGCGGACAAAGTATAAGAGATTTTTATAGTGATTCGGTTGTTAATGAAGTCTACGTCCACTTTATAACTTTTGTAATTGACCGACTACAATTACAAGTTGAATCTGATTACAATTTGATTGAATCTTGTATGTTAAATCAAGTCACTAGTGTTAGAGTTCAGTGGAGAATCAAAGTGAATCCTTTAGATGACTGTTATGTGGGAGGAGAAGAACAAAGAATAGTTTCTACAGAGTTTCAGCAGCCAGTCCAGAAGATCCTATTTATGTTGCAGTTAGGATTGTATTTATAGGGGTTGGAGAGCACTTGAGTCAGAAGATAAAGTGCAGAAGAGTTCAGTTGTTATGTCAGGTCATCACCAAAAATCTCAGATTAATCTGATGCATTTCTTTGGATTGTTATCTATCCACAGGTAATAGATCACTAGCTATCCATCAACTTAGCATATTTTTCTACCAGAAGCTTTTACTTAGTGCTAAAAAGGAGCTCGGAAAGTTTGAAGGCGATCTGATCTATCTTGATGGTTCGCTAGCTATCCATAGGGGATGGATCACTAGTTATCCATAAGGGATTGACCGTTAGCTTTCCATTGGGGAGGATCTTGGTTATCCATCAACTTAGCATATTTTCTACCAGAAGCCTTTGCTTAGTGCCATGAAGGAGCTAAGAAAGTTTGAGGGTGATCCGACCCATCTTTATGGATCACTAGCTATCCATCCACTTAGCATATTATTGAGTGATCTTAGTTTGGTTGTCTTCCTATCTTCTATTTAAGTGCCCTATCCAAACATTAAGTCGTTTGAAGTTGGTTTGATCACTATCTTCATTGGTCATCTGCTCTAGAAAAATCATCCATAACTCTCTCAAAACTTAACAAAATCGGATGAAATTTTATAGGTACACTCTAGGGAGTGTTAGAGCCCTACCATATAAATTTCAGATGGTGGGGCCCAATCTGCATAGGTCGCTAGCATCGATCTAGTTAGTGACCCATCTAGCCTCATTAAATCGAGCTCATTTTCGATGAGTACTTTCTTTTATACTTTCTAAGTGGTTTTCCAAAATTTCAAGTCAATTTGACTCCGTATGAGTTCTCTAGATCTGTTTTAAGATAGTTGCTTTGGTCAAAAAGTTGGTGAATAGTTTGAATTAGACGAGTCATTACTTCTCGAACTACGCTGGTTTGAATGCTATAAGACTTGGTAATTATTCTTAGAAGAGGTAGTAGATCTTGATGCAAGAGGCTTTGACATCTTGTAATTCTTTTTTTATCGCTAACGATCCATGGATGATCGATCGCCCACGATCCATCCACTTAGTGGATTTTTGGCATGTTTCTCTTATGTTCCATTGGCTTGTTCTTTTAGATGCCTTGTTCAAGTTTCAAGTCATTCTAGCTTAGTCAAGATTTTCTAACTCCTACTAAATTATGCTGGGTTAAAAACCTAGTTAAAATTTGCACCCAGAGTATGCTTTTGTTGGAAACAAAGTATGCCCTGGAACAAGACAGGTTTTGGACTATTAAGTGAATTTCAATGAATCATCAGAGTCCATCTCAGATGTTGTTTTCAATTGACTGACTTATGATAATTGTTCGTTTTTGTTTTCGATCTGAATTTCAATCCCTAGTGTTGATGATGCAATCTTATTTCCGTAGTTAATACAAAGGTTTAGGTCGGTAAGTGGGTGCATGACGTAGAATTTGAGTCGACCTATATAGTTTTAACTTAATTGGCGGTGAAGCTAAGTTTTGTCTCGAACAATTGTATGCCGTTTTGGAGCGAAGTCTTGCTCTCTATCTTTAACGGTTTCTTTTTAAGGACTTGATTAATTTCATGTCACCGTTTTGAATTCTAAAGCGACGGTTTATTCCAAAATCGAATATACTGGATGATTCAATCATACCGCTGTACCGTTTTTGTACTCAGGGATATGGAAAAGAAAATCTTTCCACATCACTTAGGACAGCGGCTCCGCTCCAATCATTGATCAATAATGGGTAAGTGTGGAAAAGATAAATTCAGAGGATGATGTGATTTTTTTTCAAATGTAAGCAAGCTATCTGGACTAGATTGTTCATTTGCAGTATATGGGATACTGGACTCTTTTCATGTAGGTAACATACTATATTTGCCCCTGTCAACGCTTAGAACCCGACTAGTCCACATACTTCGACTTCCCTTGGATTTCAGACGTTGATTATATGAGGATATTATTTAAAGTAAAATATGGCTGATAGGGTTGAATGCTAAGTTTTATTGTTCAAAATGACTATCCAATTATCTAATCTTTAGTCTGGTAGAGGGACTTCCACTAATCTAGAAGATGGTCCTTCACAACTTAAGCTTCGCTTATTATTCCTATCATATTTGGGATGACTGTTTACAGTTAAATTATAAGGCACTGCTGCACTTGTAGAGATTTAGTTTAAGTTCGATTAGGCATGGTTTCGGTCTTCGAAATATAGCGCATGACTTAATCGATTATGATTATCCTTCCTTTGTGTTTTTTGGAATTCAACCTGCATATCAGCCTTTGTCTCTAGGGACTATTGGTTTAATTGCTCAATATCGATCATTACTTTTTCTCGCCGTTGCACCTATTGTGTTCAGGTGCATCATACTCGTTTACTGTAATTCCATACATGTAAGTAATACTTCTATAGTCATTTTGGCATATCCTATTTCATAGCTTTGTTCAGATCTAAGAGATTATTTGGTCTAGACAGTTCTATAGCTAATCCCTACTTATGCTCAATTGATTTTGTTTCAACAAAGCGTTGGTGTATGTGCCTTAGTCCGTAGGGCTGATTTCTCTTAATAATAGGTATGTATGTTTTAGGGAGACTAGGTCTTCTGGCCAATATGTTCAATTACCCCAGTTTGATTGACACGATAGCTCCTATCCCAGGAACTAGGGACTTTGCTGCTTGATTTCAAGCTCTGATTTTTTCAACAATGTCTGTTTCCCGACGGTAATTGAATTCTTCTAAGTTGACATCATCATCCACTGTCATTCTTGGTACACGTGCTGCAAATGCGCGTTGTCGTCATCTTTTGCTAGAGTAAATTCTTCCAAGTCTAGTGTTGAGACCCTGATCATGTATTAGTTTCTATCTCTAGAAACTCATGTGTAGATGACTCAGCTCTATGGATTTTTCCTTTATGTTGTGAATCTTCAGATAGCATAAGATGTTAGAAGGTAGTGCTAAAGATTTAATCAAAATCTTGCTTCTATTTCTGAAAGCCGATGTATCGATAGTTTCATTCTGTTGGTTTCTTCTTAGCATCACCAAACTTTAGGGTAATGGCATATTCCTAAAATTTGGAACCAAATGATCGAGTTAGACCGTAAATAGGTCATCGATCTTTCACATCATTACCAAACTACGAGCGACGGTTCATTTCTGAACGTTAAATTTTTCATTTCCTTTGTTGGCGTTTTGTTGCCAGAATGCTCTGTTTTGTGATATAGAACCATTACCTAACCAACCACGCAATTATTTATGTTTGGGCTTTGCAATATTTCTTTCAATCAAGTATCTGTACGTCTATCCATGCTCGAGGGACTAGCTATTTCGAACGCTGGTATTTGGGCGATTGTGAGAGATTGTGTAACATACCAAAATTTTATCAATTTAAATTGGTAATTGTTGAACTTTTATAATATAATTTGAAAAGTTACAAAATAAATAAATAATAAGTGATAATTTAAATGAATAAAGATTTCAAATTTCGTTTGAGTTTAAAAAATTTGAAATACTAAAAATAACATTTGAATCTAAATTTTATACATATATGTGAATACATATGTATGTGTGCATATATGGGTAAAATTTGAATTTATATATTGAATTTTAATTTTAATTTGAATTTTAATTTTTTTTTTAAAGTAAATGTTTTAGTAAAAAAATTGGATTTATAGATATATATCTATGTAAATTGTTTAATATGTATTTAACTTCAAAACATTTTTTTTAATAAGGTGTATTAATATAAAGCTAATATTTTTAATAAGAAATGTAAGTTTAAATACAATCTAAATAGTGTAAAATATTATGTTAATAAAGAATAAAAAAAATTACAAGTGTTAAGCTAACAATGACTATGGAGACAAGTGTAATTCATGAGAAGAAAATTTAACAAGTGTCATTTGCATCATTTTCATTTTTGTTACATAATTTATAGAAAAGGAAATAAATTATATAAGTCATTTTATCTTCTCTTCTTACTTTTTTATTCAATTTAAAAACCATGTACAATCTTTTAAACCAGAGAAGAAAATCATCAGAATGAATAATTAAAGCCTAACCTCCTCAACAATTGAAATCAAGAAAAAAATTCCAGAAAAAGATCTGTAACAAAACTTTCCTCTCAATATCTTAAACCAAAAGAAGAATTCAAAGATAATTTCAACTCTTCAACAAAAACTAACAGAATCAAGCAAGAGAACTTCAAGGATTAAAGAGATTCGGGAATCAACTTAAAAAGAAAAAAGAATAAAACTAGCGAACACAAGATTTAAAGGTGCAGGCCAGAGATTTCTTCCCTCTGTTTCAACTAAAAAGTTACTGTAAGTAAATTTAATTTTTAATTTGTCGTTAAAAGATTAAGTAAGTAAATTACATCAAAGATTTAAACAAGTTCATACAAAAATTTGTTGCAGATAACAATTCAAAAAAAATCAAGCTAAGAAGAAAAAGGGGCGGTTCCAGGTTTTGATTTTCAAATAGGAGAAAACTGTCTCTGCTAAGTTATACAGGTGAGTAAACCTGTTTTAAAAACGGATTGAACCTATTCCTTTATATATCTTGCCTGAGTGATGAATATGGTAATGATATGATGAACAACGTTTACATGTATGATGTGTGTGTGTGTGTATATATATATATATATATATATATATATATATATATATATATATATGTAGTTGTATGACTGTATAGGCATGTAAATAGATATAGATGTTCTTTGTTCTCTGTTCTTTGTTTAGGCTTCAGCCTTGGTAGGAAAAAATTCTTATCTTCATTTACATTTAATTTTAGGCTTGAGCATGTAAATGAAAAGGTTTTCTAAAAATGTAATTCAAATTTTAAAAATAGATTCATGGGTATGAAATTAGTACTTAATCTAAAATTTTAAAATTTACAGTAAAAATCAAGAAATGGGCAAAATCAAACTAGTTAATTTTAATGTTTGATTATGCAAGCTGAATCATTGTACCAAATCATGAATTTAGCTATTAGAATTGGAATTTATAGTTTGGAATTCAGGAAGATATTCAGTGTTGTACGATTTTGGGATTTTTGTCATTTGCCGTTGATTGGTGATGGGGTGTGCGGCAAGGTTTGACCTGATGGCGGTCGAGGTGTCGGGGATCACTAGAAATATGGAGGATGATTTTTGTGTCGACCGTGGCGGCCGGAGAAGGAGGAAGTAGGGTTTTAGGGGATGTTTTGTCGATGTGGGTTGTTGAGGTGATCTCAGCGATATATGAGCGTCGGAGCTGATCGCTTGGGAGGGGATCTGATCATCAGGACGTGGCGCGGCTGTGGGATGGAGACGCATATTCCGGAGGTCGGAAGCGATGGACAGAGGTGATTTTCTGACGTGAGAATGGGTTCCAGTTCGATCGCGATACCTATTTTTGATTTGCAGGCGTTGACGTTGATCTGGGTTAACGGGGGTGATAAGGTAGTTGATTCCGACTTGTAGATGGCCTAGAAGACGATCAACGGTGATCGGAATGTCGTGCATGGAGCACGGTGATCGTGTGTGTGTCTGATTTTGTTTGGTGGGGAAGAAGATGAAGTTTTGGTCTCAGGGTCATTCTCGAACCATTCGTGGGTTTGCTCGAGTGATTATCGTGAATGCTCGGGTTTTCTTTTGTTTGGTTCGGGTCTGTAGTGGTTAAGCTACAGTTTTTTAAGAAAATTTGTTTCTAGGATTTCAAAATTTATATGAAGTTGAAAATGAACCAGGTTTAAGTTTTAAAAAGTATTTCCTGGTTTAAAATTTTAAATAGGTACTCATATTTAAGTTTTAATTTAAAGAAAATAGTGATCAGATTTTTAATGTAAGATAGATTTTTGAAAATTAGATATTTAATGGAAGCTTTACAAAGTTTTAAGTAAAAAATAAAAATATAAATAAAGTAAATGTTTTAACTAAGTTTAATAAAGAAACTTAATCAAGTTCAACTGTATAAAGTTTTAAAGATATATTTAAATTAAGTTTCCAAAGGGAAGAGATTTTTATTAAATTTATGAAACAAGATTGATCAAGTTTTTCGAATATTTTAAATGTTAATGTTTAATTCATTTTGTTTTAAATAAATTATATCTCTCTAATTATAAAATTGATTACTAAATGTTTTCTAATAAGTTTAATGATGTAATTAAGTTTAACTTAATTAAACGTACTTATCTTTAATTAATTTGGGGTTATGATTAATTAAGATAATTAATTTGGGAAGTTAATTAAAAGAATCATTAAATGAAATTAATTATATGATTAATTAGTTTAGATCACGCAATTGATTCATCTTAGCTGGATATGATTTATAACTATTGTATGATGTGTATTGATTGATATCTCTGATTGTAATCGTGATGCTTTATGATGTGAATTGCTTTATGCCAAGCTATGATATCTGTGATGAATATACTTCTGTGTGAATATGAAACCCCTTTGGCCGTAAAACGGCACTTGAAATTCGATGTGATAGGGAGTCGGATTACAGTTGGTTATCCGAAACCCACATCGAACCTGTGAATCTCTGTGAATGACGTATCCACATGTTTTTTTAAAATTTACGCTCACTATTCGGTTTAGCCGGGAGAGGACCTTTGTGTCATATAACCCATTTCGAATATGTGATACGACGAAATGGGTAGCAATTGAAGACGGTGGTGAAGACCGGACATCTTCAAGTACGATAGGACAACCTGTCGAATGACTCTGCACTGAGTTGCTCCGGTATAGAGTTCTCCATATGTGATGGGGAGTCCGACCGGGATTGTGGATGCCCGGATTGCAAGGACTTCTTCGGAAGTGCCTTCGGTTCTGTTCGAACCCGGAACAGACTTCTATAGATTGTATGTCTGACATTACATTTTGAGATATAAAGCAGATTTCTTTCAAATACATTTCTGTTGGTGGCGGAGAATTTATTCTCTTAGCTTAACACCCTTCTCTGAGACGTACGAGCTCAGAGGTTATGTAGTTGAAGGTTATCAGTAATATATTCTCAACTTGGTAATGTGGCATGCTGAGTGCTGCTGATCATTTGTTGATCAAAGCATGGCTTTTGTGAAAAGCGTAGCTTTGTGGAAAAGACTTCGTCGAACCTCACAAACCGGTAATGACCGAAACAGGAAAGATGCAGCAAGGTTATTGGGGGTAGTGCCTCTTAGGGTATATGCATTTCCTTCTGGATAGAAGTGGTATCATGGTATGGAGCCTAGATATTTAACTTATGTGGATATCGAAAATAAATATTACTTTGTGATTGTTGTAGTTGGGGCCCCGGATAAAGGTTGGTTACAACCGAAGGATGGCATACTCGTGTCAGTAGTTACCTAGTTATAGAGGTAACCCGACCTTGTGTTGGCAGAGATCCGGTTAGGTTCTCGAGACGTCCCTCCAATGGCGTACCCATATGGCCCAGGAAGTTCTTTAGCCTGACCATTTGTTGGAAATCCAATTACCAATACGAACCCAGTACAGTTTTAGTTGTATTACCTGCCATTTACTTATGGCGACGCCCCACTGTTTAGATGGTAGCTATAGTAGGCATAGTTCGGAATGTCTATGCCGGCTAAGATTAATATTATACTTTCGAAAAATGTTTTCTACACTATGCACTAGTAATAATATCAAAGAATTTTTCACGTATCAAGCATATTTGACTATCATAAGAAGAAATCTCCTCCAATTCTGCGATTGCATTGTGTGTGTGGCGGGAGGTCAGATGGTCGTTTCATTTTCCAAAAGGCATTGCAGATTTTAATTTAAATTCTTTTGTTTTTTCTTAAAAGATAAAATGTTTTTGTTTACTCATACCAGTCCCATGACTGACCTAGAGTTTATGGTTTCCTTTCAAAACTCTGGGTGCCCATAATTTGCACACGGGCAGCCTAGTAGCAGGTCTTCCGTGTTTTTGGTGCTAGCTGGATTTTGAAGTCTTATGGTTTGGAGGCTATCGGTTTTTGAAGGATTTTAACTTGGAGATATTTTGATAACTTTTGGATCTCAAGGTTCTTAGTTTGGATGTTCGCTATCGCTTCTTTTCTTTGGAGACTTTCTTGGAATGAAATCACTTATTTTGCTGTCGTGATGGTCTATTTTGAAGTTGTGTTATATGTATAAAAATACTCTGATGTTGGTGATGATGTTGCAATGAATATTGTGATGATGTTGTATCTGGAATATTGATGTAGGCAGTTTATTTTGTTTCCGTTGTTTATATTCATCTAATGTTGTTATAAGCTCCATCCGAACTGGAAGTCGACGTTTGAATCTTTGACAGTCGAATACAAGCGAGGTATTTGATGTCGATTTTTTGAACGCTGAATTTCGGGTCGTGACAAGTGGTATCAGAGCTAAAGGTTGAGTAAGAACTTTAGCTACGGAGTATAACACATTAGGTGGCTCATTAGAGATAAGGTGAAGTATACCCTAGAATGAGTATAAACCGAGACTGAAACCTCAAAATTTTCTTAGTCTATTTTCTTTAACTGCTGATATTCCTTAAGATATCTCGTCCGAATATCTAAATCAAGTTTCTTACTAATTACAAATAGTAAGGATGAGCGGACGAAGAGGTAGAGCTAGGGGTCAAGGGAATGCTACAACAGCTAGTCAAGTTTCCCCTTCGACGGAAGCAGCTTTGCCTACTCAGTATCAGCCGAATCTGGCTGATTTGTATAAAAGTTTCTCAAGACTTGGTGGTAGGCTGTTCACCGGCAAAGAGTCGATTATTGAGGCCCAGGCTTGGATCAAATCATGTGAAAAAGGGCTTAAGCTGCAAGATAATCAGATGCGTCTCATTGCTTCTTGGCAACTTCAAGATGAAGCCTCAGCCTGGTGGGAAACAGTCACTGTAGATGAACCAGAAGAAGAGTTTACTTGGAGTCGATTTAAGGAGGTGTTTGAAAAGCACTATATGCCATCGGAAGGAATTTCCCGAATGTATCAAGAATATATGGATTTAAAGCAAGGAAGCTTGTCATTTGAGGAGTACTTAAACAAGTTTAACGAACTATCCCGTTTCGGTCCAGAGTTGGTAAACACGCCTCTAAAGAAAAATGAAAGATTCATTCGTGGGATGAACAAGAAGTATCATGAAAGGATGACAGCACACGTCAAAGAATCTTTTTCTGATCTTATTGATAGGGGATATTGGTATGCCACCTTGGATATGCAGGAGATTCCAAGAGAAAATTCAAGTAATCAGAATTGGAAAAAAAGAAAGTTTAGGGGCAAGAAGCCACATCAAGGCAAGGATAAGAAGAACAATCAAGGAAATTTGGCTAGAAATGTAACTTGTTACAATTGCCAAGAAAAGGGCCATTATTCAAACAGCTGCAAAAACCCGAAGAAGCAAGTTAAGAAGGAACAACCTGTGAAGAATGATCAAGGAGTTAGAGAATGATATAATTGTCACGAACCTGAACATGTTGTTAAGAATTGGCCAGTGATGAAGCAAGCACGGGTGGCAAATGTTTATGCGATAAAGGAAGACCCTTCAACTTCGAAAGAAGATAAAGGAAAGGTGTTCTGGAAGGTAACCTTACTATTTATGATAAAGTTGTTAGAGTTTTATTTGACACAGGAGCTTCATATAGCTTTATCTCCCAACAAACCGTAAATGAATTAGAACTTAAAACTGAATTTGTTAACGACCCTATTTGCGTGAAAAATCCGGTTGGAGGTCCCGCAAATCTTTGTTTGTATTGTAGGAAAGTTCCTATTTCATATGCTTGCAATCAATTTCCTATCAACCTTTATATCCTCAAATTAATGAATTTGAAATCTTACTCGAGATGAACTGGTTATCGAGATACGAAGCTAAATTGGATTGTAATAATCGGACAATTTTAGTCAAAACAAACCTTGGAAATTTTATTGAAATCTCTTGTGAGAATCCGAGTCCAAAGAGAGATAAATTAATGTATACTTTGGGATATCCTGAACTAAGTCTGGAGTCTATACCTATTGTTCGGGAATTTTCCGATGTATTTGAAGAAGTAAAATCCTTACCTCCACACAGAGAAATAGAATTCCGAATTGACTTAGTACCCAATGCTCGTCCTGTCGTTCATGCAAGTCGCAGGATGAAACCTAGGGAAAGAATTGAATTAGTCAATCAAACTCGAGATTTGATAAAGAAGGGACTGATTCGCCCTAGTGTTTTCAAATGGGGTTCAGCTATCGTGTTTGTGGCAAAATCGGACGGATCTTTGAGATTGTGTGTAGATTACCACGATCTCAATAAACAAACTCTCAAGAACAAATTCCCTTTACCTAGAATCGACGATCTATTCGATCAACTTCATGGTGGTCGATTCTTTTCTAAAATGGATTTAGCTCAGGGATTCCATCAGTTACGAATAGCCGAGGATTATGTTCATTTGACTTCCTTTAGGGGTCCTAACATGTTCTACGAATGGTTAGTCATGCCCTTGGGGCTAACCAACGCTCCTGCGTATTTCGTAGATTTAATGACCCGTGTGTTTCGAGAAGTATTGAACATATTTGTCCTTGTATTTATTGATGATATCTTGATTTACTCCAAAACTGAAGAGGAGCATGCTGAACATCTCAGAATTGTTTTGGAGATATTGAGGAGGAATATCCTATTCGGTAAATTCTCTAAATGTCACTTTTGGGTCAAAGAAGTCAAATTTCTCGGTCATATTGTTAATGAAGAAGGTATTTCTGTTGATCCAAGCAAGATTTCTGCAATTCTGGACTGGAAGCGACCCACTACTCCTAGAGAAGTTCAAAGTTTTCTGGGTTTAGCGGGATATTATAGAAAGTTTGTCCAGGATTTTTCTAAGTTGGCCAGTCCATTGACTAAGCTAACAATGAAGAATGCTAAATTTGATTGGACGCCAAATTGTGATGAAGCTTTCCAGGAATTGAAAAGGAGATTAACTACCGCTCCCGTTCTCGCTATCATTAACGGGAACCAAGGGTTATATGTCTATACTGATGCTTGTGGAGATGGTTTGGGTGCGGTACTAATGCAAAATGGGAAAGTAATTGCCTACGCGAGTAGACATTTACGCCCGCATGAGAGAAATTACCCAACACACTATTTGGAGCTTTTAGCTATTATTTTCGCCTTGAAAATCTAGCGACATTATCTTCTGGGTAAGAACTTTTTCGGCTTTCTTAACGATATAAGAAATCTAACTTAACTAAATAAATATACTTAATGAACTCTCCTTGTTTTAGGTGAAAATTTTGAATTATTCACCAACCACAAATCTTTGAAATATCTCTTCACCTAGAAGATTTAAATCTACGGCAACATAGATGGTTAGAATTTCTAGGGTCATATGACCTAGATATTCTGTATACACCCGGTAAAGCCAATGTAGTTGCTGATGCTTTAAGTAGGAAGCATGCTATTCTTACTCATCTTGTTATCACTCCTACTCTTCTTAAGAGGTTGCGAGCAAGCAATATGAAGATGAGTTTCTTCGGGGAATTTATAAAAGAATATGCTAAGGATAAGACAATAATTTTGAGATGGATAGTAGGAGAGTTATAAGGATAAAAGGCCGAATATGTGTTCCAGACTTCGTTGATTTGAAGCGTGAAGTTCTAGATGAATGTGATGAATCAAAATTTAGTGTCCATCCAGGAGTTAATAAGATGTATAGAGATATCAAAAGAACTTTCTGGTGGAAGACAATGAAAAGGGATATATCTACATATGTGAGTCGCTGTGCTACCTGTCAACGAATTAAAAGCGATCAGAAGAAGATGGCGGGTTTACTCCAGCCTTTGGAGGTACCAAAGTGGAAGTGGGATCAGGTATCGATGGATTTCATCGATGGGTTGCCCCGCACTCGAAAGGGGAATGAAGCAATCTGGGTTATTGTGGACCGTTTGACTAAGTCAGCCCATTTCATTCCAGTGAAATCCACCCGGACAGCAGCAAGTTTAGCTGAGCTATATATCAAAGAGATTGTCTGTCTCCATGGTATACCGAGCAGTATAGTGAGTGATCGTGACCCGATCTTCACTAGTAGATTTTGGGAGGCATTTCAAGCCATGTTGGGAACAAAACTAAATTTCAGCACTGCTTATCACCCACATTCTGATGGGCAGACTTAAAGGATAAATCGAATATTAGAGGATCTTTTGCGAGCTTGTATTCTCGACTTTGGTGGTTCTTGGGAGGACTATTTACATTTGGTCGAATTTTCATATAACAATAGCTATCAAGCCAGTATTGAAATGGCTCCTTTTGAAGTTTTATATGGTCGTCCGTGTCGATCACCGGCATGCTGGATTGAATCCGGTGATAGACTCGTTCTTGGTCTAGATATGATTAAAGAAGCCAATGAAAAAGTTGATTTTATTCGAAAGAAGTTAATAACTGCTCAAAGTCACCGGCAGAGTTATTACGACCGCAGAAAAAGAGCTTAGAATTTCAAGTTGGAGATTCCGTTTTCTTGAAAGTATCTCCAATGCGGAGTGTGTTAAGATTTAGGAAAACTGGTAAGTTGGCACCACGATACATTGGTCATTTTCCTATTTTGGAAAGTATTGGTCCTCTAGCATATCGAGTGCAGCTACCTAATTGGTTATCCGGCGTACATGATGTATTCCACATTTCACATCTTCGAAAGTACGTACACGATCCAGATAGTATTATCGAAGAGGCAGCTCAGCAGGATCTAGAGACCACACCAAATTTAACAGTTAAAAGAGAACCAATTAAGATTATGGATTGGGACGAAAAGCAACTAAGGAACAAAATTGTAAAACTGGTTAAAGTGTAGTGGAGCGGTGATCCAACGGACTGTACTTGGGAGACAGAAGAGAGTATGCAAAAGTCTTATCCCAATTGAAGAGTGGATATCTCGGCTTAAACTGGTAAGCCATTTTTCTATCCTTTTCTGAATTCGTATATTCTTTGTTTACTTTTCTCTCTCTTTCAAAATTTCGAGGTCGAAATTTTCTTAAGGGAGGGAAATCTGTAACATACCAAAGTTTTATCAATTTAAATTGGCAATTGTTGAACTTTTATAATATAATTTGAAAAGTTACAAAATAAATAAATAATAAGTCATAATTTAAATGAATAAAAAGTTCAAATTTCTTTTGAGTTTAAAAAATTTTAAATACTAAAAAAAAACATTTGAATCTAAATTTTATACATATATGTGAATACATATGTATGTGTGCATATATGGGTAAAATTTGAATTTATATATTGAATTTGATTTTTAATTTGAATTTAATTTTTTTTAAGTAAATTTTTAGTAAAATAATTTGGATTTATAAATATACATCTATGTAAATTATTTAATATGTATTTAACTTCAAAACATTTTTTTTAATAAGGTGTTTTAATATAAAGCTAATATTTTTAATAGGAAATGTAAGTTTAAATACAATCTAAATAGTGTAAAATATTATGTTAATAAAGAATAAAAAAAATTACAAGTGTTAAGCTAACAATGACTATGGAGACAAGTGTAATTCATGAGAAGAAAATTTTAACAAGTGTCATTTGCATCATTTTCATTTTTCTTAAATAATTTATAGAAAAGGAAATAAATTATATAAGTCATTTTATCTTCTCTTTTTAATTTTTTATACAATTCAAAAACACTGTACAATCTTTTAAACCAGAGAAGAAAATCATCATAATGAATAATTAAAGCCTAACCTCCTCAACAATTGAAATCAAGAAACAAATTCCAGAAAAAGATCTGTAACAAAACTTTCCTCTCGGTATCTTAAACCAAAAGAAGATTTCAAAGATAATTTCAGCTGTTCGAAAAAAACTAGCAGAATCAAGCAAGAGAACTTCAAGGATTAAGAGATTCAGGAATCAACTTAAAAAGAAAAAAGAATAAAACTAGCAAACACAAGATTTAAAGGTGCAAGCCAGAGATTTCTTCCCTCTGTTTCAACTAAAATTTACTGTAGGAAATTTAAGTTTTAATTTGTTGTTAAAAGATTAAGTAAGTAAATTACATCAAAGATTTGAACAAGTTCATACAAAAATTTGTTGCGGATAACAATTCAAAAAAAATCAAGCTAAGAAGGAAAAAAAAGGGCAAATTTAGGGTATGAAATTAGTATTTAATCTAAAATTTTAAAATTTACAGTAAAAATCAAGAAATGGGTCAAAATCAAACTAGTTAATTTTAATGTTTGATTATGCAAGCTGAATCATTGTACCAAATCATGAATTTAGGTATAAGAATTGGAATTTCTAGTTTGGAATTTAGGAAGATATTCAGTGTTGTATGATTTTGGGATTTTTGTCATTTGCCGTTGATTGGTGATGGGGTGTGCGGCAAGGTTTGACCTGATGGCGATCGAGGTGTCGGGGATCGCCAGAAAAATGGAGGATGATTTTTCTGTCGACCGTGGCGGCCGGAGAAAGAGGAATTGGGGTTTTAGGGGATGTTTTGATGTGAGTTGTTGAGGTGATCTCGGCGATATATGAGCGTCGGAGCTGATCGCTTGGGAGGGGATCTGATCGTAAGGAAGTGGCACGGCTGTGGGATGGACAGCGCATATTCCAGAGGTCGGAAGTGATGGACAGAGGTGATTTTCTGACGTGAGAATGGGTTCCAGTTCGATCGCGATACCTATTTTTGATTTGCAGGCGATGACGTTGATCTGGGTTAACGGGGGTGATAAGGTAGTTGATTTTGGCTTGTAAATGGCCTAGAAGACGATCAATGGTGATCGAAATGTCGTGCATGGTGCACGGTGATCGTGTGTGTGTCTGATTTTGTTTGGTGGGGAAGAAGATGAAGTTTTGGTCTCGGGTCGTTCTCGAGTCATTCATGGGTTTGACAGGAGTGATTATCGTGAGTGCTCGGGTTTTCCTTTGTTTGGCTCGGGTCTGTAGTGGTTAAGCTACAGTTTTTAAGGAAATTTGTTTCTAGGATTCCAAAATTTATATAAAGTTGAAAATGAACTAGGTTTAAGTTTGAAAAAGTATTTCCTAGTTTAAAATTTTAAATAGGTACTCATATTTAAGTTTTAATTTAAAGAAAATAGTGATCAGATTTTTAATGTAAGATAGATTTTTGAAAATCAGATATTTAATGGAAGCTTGACCAAGTTTTAAGTTAAAAATAAAAATAAAAATAAAGTAAATGTTTTAACTAAGTTTAATAAAGAAATTTAATCAAGTTCAAATGTATAAATTTTTAAAGATATATTTAAATTATATTTCCAAAGGGATGGTATTTTTATTAAATTTATTAAACAAGATTGATCAAGTTTTTCAAATATTTTAAATGCTAAAATTTAATATTTAATTCATTTTGTTTTAATAAATTATATCTCCCTAATTATAAAATTGATTACTAAATGTTTTCTAATAAGTTTAAGATGTAATTAAGTTTAACTTAATTAAATGTATTTATCTTTAATTAATTTAGGGTTATGATTAATTAAGATAACTAATTTGGGAAGTTAATTAAAAGAATCATTAAAGAAATTAATTATATGATTAGATAGTTTAGATCACACAATTGATTCATCTTAGCTGGATATGATTTATAACTATTGTATGATGTGTATTAATTGATATCTCTGATTGTAATCGTGATGCTTTGTGAAGTGAATTGCTTTATGCCAAGCTATGATATCTGTGATGAATATACTTCTGTGTGAATATGAAACCCCTTTGGCCGTAAAATGGCACTTGAAATTCGATGCGATAGGGAGTCGGATTCTAGTTGGTTGTCCGAAACCAACATCAAACCAGTGAATCTTTGTGAATGACGTATCCACATGTTCTTTTTAAAAGTTACGCTCACTATTCAGTTTAGCCGGGAGAGGACCTTTGTGTCATATAACCCATTCCGAATATGTGATATGACGAAATGGATAGAAATTGAAGACGGTGGTGAAGACTGGACGTCTTCAAGAACGATAGGATAACCTGTCGAATGACTCTGCACTGAGTTGCTCCGGTATAGAGTTCTCCATATGTGATGGGGAGTCCGATCGGGATTATGGATGCCCGGCTGCAAGGACTCCTTCGGAAGTGCCTTCGGTTCTGTTCAAACCCGGAACAGACTTTTATAGATTGTATGTCTGACATTACATTTTGAGATGTAAAGCAGATTTCTTTCAGATACATTTCTGTTGGTGGCGGAGAATTTATTCTCTTAGCTTAACACCCTTCTCTGAGACGTACGAGCTCAGAGGTTATGCAGTTGAAGGTTATCAGTAATATATTCCCAACTTGGTAATGTGGCATGCTGAGTGCTGCTGATCATTTGTTGATCAAAGCATGGCTTTTGTGAAAAGCGTAGCTTTATGGACGAGACTTCGTCGAAACTCACAAACCGGTAACGATCGAAACAGGAAAGATGCAGCAAGGTTATTGGGGGTAGCGCCCCTTAGGGTATGTGCATTTCCTTCTGGATAGAAGTGGTATCATGGTATGGAGCCCATATATTTAACTTATGTGGATATTGCAAATATATATTACTTTATGATTGTTGTTGTTGGGGCCCCGGATAAAGGTTGGTTACAACGGGGGATGGCATACTCGTGTCAGTAGTTGCCTAGTTATAGAGGTAACCCGGCCTTGTGTTGGCAGAGATCCGGTTAGGTTCTCGGGACGTCCCTCCAGAGGCGTACCCATGTGGCCCAGGAAGTTCCTTAGCCTGACCATTTTTTGAAAATCCAATTACCAATACGAACCCAGTACGGTTTTAGTTGTACTACCTGCCATTTACTTATGGTGGTGCCCTACTGTTTAGATGGTAGCTATAGTAGGCATAGTTTGGAATGTCTATGCCGGCTAAGATTAATATTATACTTTCGAAAAATATTTTCTACACTATGAACTAGTAATAATATCAAAGAATTTTTCACGTATCAAGCATATTTGACTATCATAAGAAGAAATCTCCTCCAATTCTGCGATTGCATTGTGTGTGTGGCGGGAGGTCAGATGGTCGTTTCATTTTCCAAAAAGCATTGCAGATTTTAATTTAAATTCTTTTGTTTTTTCTTAAAAGATAAAATGTTTTTGTTTACTCATACCAGTCCCATGACTGACCTAGAGTTTATGGTTTCCTTTCAAAACTCTGGGTGCCCATAATTTGCACACGGGCAGCCTAGTAGCAGGCCTTCCGTGTTTTTGATGCTAGCTGGATTTTGAAGTCTTATGGTTTGGAGGCTATCGGTTTTTGAAGGCTTTTAACTTGGAGATATTTTGATAACTTTTGGATCTCAAGGTTCTTAGTTTGGATGTTCGCTATCGCTTCTTTTCTTTGGAGACTTTCTTGGAATGAAATCACTTATTTTTCTGTCGTGATGGTCTATTTTGAAGTTGTGTTATATGTATAAAAATACTCTGATGTTGGTGATGATGTTGTAATGAATATTGTGATGATGTTGTATCTGGAATATTGATGTATGGCAGTTTATTTTGTTTCCGCTGTTTATATTCATCTAATGTTGTTATAAGCTCCATCCGAACTGGAAGTCGACGTTTGAATCTTTGACAGTCGAATACAAGCGAGGTATTTGATGTCGATTTTTTGAACGCTGAATTTTGGGTCGTGACAAGTGGTATCAGAGCTAAAGGTTGAGTAAGAACTTTAGCTACGGAGTATAACACATTAGGTGGCTCATTAGAGATAAGGTGAAGTATACCCTAGAATGAGTATAAACCGAGACTGAAACCTCAAAATTTTCTTAGTCTATTTTCTTTAACTGCTGATATTCCTTAAGATATCTCGTCTGAATATCTAAATCAAGTTTCTTACTAATTACAGATAGTAAGGATGAGCGGACGAAGAGGTAGAGCTAGGGGTCAAGGGAATGCTACAACAGCTAGTCAAGTTTCCCCTTCGACAGAAGCAGCTTTGCCTACTCAGTATCAGCCGAATCTGGCTGATTTGTATAAAAGTTTCTCAAGGCTTGGTGGTAGGCTGTTCACCGGCAAAGAGTCGATTATTGAGGCCCAGGCTTGGATCAAATCATGTGAAAAAGGGCTTAAGCTGCAAGATAATCAGATGCGTCTCATTGCTTCTTGGCAACTTCAAGATGAAGCCTCAGCCTGGTGGGAAACAGTCACTGTAGATGAACCAGAAGAAGAGTTTACTTGGAGTCGATTTAAGGAGGTGTTTGAAAAGCACTATATGCCATCGGAAGGAATTTCCCGAATGTATCAAGAATATATGGATTTAAAGCAAGGAAGCTTGTCATTTGAGGAGTACTTAAACAAGTTTAGCGAACTATCCCGTTTCGGTCCAGAGTTGGTAAACACGCCTCTAAAGAAAAATGAAAGATTCATTCGTGGGATGAACAAGAAGTATCATGAAAGGATGACAGCACACGTCAAAGAATCTTTTTCTAATCTTATTGATAGGGGATATTGGTATGCCACCTTGGATATGCAGGAGATTCCAAGAGAAAATTCAAGTAATCAGAATTGGAAAAAAAAAGTTTAGGGGCAAGAAGCCACATCAAGGCAAGGATAAGAAGAACAATCAAGGAAATTTGGCTAGAAATGTAACTTGTTACAATTGCCAAGAAAAGGGTATATGCATTTCCTTCTGGATAGAAGTGGTATCATGGTATGGAGCCCAGATATTTAACTTATGTGGATATCGAAAATAAATATTACTTTGTGATTGTTGTAGTTGGGGCCCCGGATAAAGGTTGGTTACAACCGGAGGATGGCATACTCGTGTCAGTAGTTACCTAGTTATAGAGGTAACCCGACCTTGTGTTGGCAGAGATCCGGTTAGGTTCTCGAGACGTCCCTCCAATGGCGTACCCATGTGGCCCAGGAAGTTCCTTAGCCTGACCATTTGTTGGAAATCCAATTACCAATACGAACCCAGTACGGTTTTAGTTGTATTACCTGCCATTTACTTATGGCGGCGCCCCACTGTTTAGATGGTAGCTATAGTAGGCATAGTTCGGAATGTCTATGCCGGCTAAGATTAATATTATACTTTCGAAAAATATTTTCTACACTATGCACTAGTAATAATATCAAAGAATTTTTCACGTATCAAGCGTATTTGACTATCATAAGAAGAAATCTCCTCCAATTCTGCGATTGCATTGTGTGTGTGGCGGGAGGTCTTATGGTAGTTTCGTTTTCCAAAAAGCATTGCGGATTTCAATTTAAATTATTTTGTTGTTTCTTAAAAGATAAAATGTTTTTGTTTACTCATATCAGTCCCATGACTGACCCGGAGTTTATTATTTCCTTTCTAAACTCTGCGTGCCCATAATTTCCACACGGGCAGCCTAGTAGCAGGTCTTCCGTGTTTTTGGTGCTAGCTGGATTTTGAAGTCTTATGATTTGGAGGCTATCGGTTTTTGAAGGCTTTTAACTTGGAGATATTTTGAAAACTTTTGGATCTCAAGGTTCTTAGTTTGGATGTTCATTATCGCTTTTTTTCTTTGGAGACTTTCTTGGAATGCAATCACTTGTTGTTCTGTCGTGATGGTCTATTTTGAAGTTGTGTTATATGTATAAAAATACTCTGACGTTGGTGATGATGTTGTAATGAATATTGTGATGATGTTGTATCTGGAATATTGATGTATGGCAGTTTATTTTGCTTCTGCTATTTATATTCATCTAATGTTGTTATAAGCTCCATCCGAACTGGAATTCGACGTTCGAATCTCCGGTAGTCGAATACAAGTGAGGTATTTGATGTCGATTTTTTGAACGCTGAATTTCGGGTCGTGACAGATTGAGAGGTTTGGGGAAAATGATTCGATTACCCCTAGTCTGGCTCTCAGTCCTATTCTAGGATTGAGGAAGTATGATGGTTTTAGTTTCAACGTCCTTAATTGTCCTTACATGTCGTTAGTTGTGCATGCTTTGCTTGATTGCTGTCATCATGGATGTTTTGTTCATACGCAAATTCCTATCTTCGGGAATTGATAACCTAACAGCTTGGTCCAAGCATCGAGGCTGCCTATCTTTTGGATGTATCTAAATTCCTTTTAATTTGAATACGGAAAATTCGATTGTGCAATATCTTTCATCCTTAGAAATTAGTGCACGAGCAATTCAATCCTAAGATTTCCCTTATTTGCTGCTTTATTCCTTTATAGTTGCTGATTCCTATGATGAAAGGTCGAACCATCCAGGCTGACTTATAAAAGGTTATGTCTTCCTGTTGTTGCCCATTTTCAAGCAACAGTAGTTTTCTGAAATAAGGGTAGAATTCCAGTTGAGGACCAACTTCTATCACCGGAAGCTAGTACATTGATGGTTCACTATGATGAATGCTTCTCATTGAATATATAGATTAAAGTTTTCCTAGCGTTGCTGGGGCAATACTAGTACGCAGTGAATAGAAAATGTCCTGGAATTACTGATGCAATGTCGGTACCTAGGAAATATAGGGTTTCCCGACGTTGCCTGGGGAGCACCGATAGTCATGAAATAGAAAGTTTCTCGATGCTGTCGGGATAACACCGGTACTTAGGAAATAAGAAAAGTCATTAACATTACTTGGGTAACACCAACACTCAGGAGCTGGAATTGATTTTCCCCGTCGATCCGGCAATTAGCAATGCTTTTGATCCAATATGCACTAGTTTCGTCTTTAAAAACCTGCATTTTAATGATTGGATCGTAGAAGTCTTTTCTTAGTGTTGCTAGTCTTCGGTAAATGTTAAATTCATGTTGGTTAGGATTGAATCATTCATCTGATTCTATATAGTCGAGAAGATCCCTTTCAACACAATGTGGCTGTTTTTCCCAATGTTGCTTAACTTTAGGATATGCCATGTTCTAGGAGGAGGGGAGCCTAGTGCATTTCCATTGTCTAGCCTTGTTTATCACCGTCAAGTGTCACCTCTGGAAATGCAGGGTTATTGCTTAACCAATTACATGGTTACTCTAATTCATGAAGAATTGGATTTCCTCCAACCAATATTATGATCTAATTTCTGTCTACGGAACCCTTCATTTCTAGGCAGAACTCTTTATTTCTAGGTGTCAAATTCCAAGTTCTTAAAGAAAATTTGAAAGTCATCATATTACCCCTGGTATGACCACGCTCGTTCCTATCCTGATCACGGACTGATAGAGTTCGATAGTGTTTGTCTTGAATATGTGATACTTATCCTTCCTTGTTTCGGGCCATATGCATTATATTGGGCTCATAACATTCTTGCGGATATCAACCTTATTCATTAGTTCCAATCTTCGAGAATCAATGCTTTAGCTGCTCGATTTCGAGGGCTCTCTCCTTGCCATTACTGTCTACGGCTAACAGCTAGTTTTCTGCAAGTTGGATTTAAGACCTCAGTCGAGCACCTGCTTCTGTCTTCGTAAAATGTTGCATTGATGATTTGATTTTAGAAATGCCTTCCGTCGTCATCTATCTCTAGTGACCATAAGTTTCTCCTTTTATTGCAAGTTGGAGCGATTTTCTATCCTGACCAAGTGTTAATGTATTATGTACCCCTCAGTTCGTAGGGTTAATTATTCTGAACAATTAATGTGAGACCTGATGTTTTAAGCGGCTCCTTGGGTGCTCCTAGTCAAAGGAACATTGTAGCTCCTATCTCTAGGAACTCGTGACTTAAATGTATTGAATTTAGACATTTTGCATATTAACTTTGGTTAAAGATCAAAATTCTTTTTCAATGTCTTAATTTGTGACCTTTGTGGCACTCTTGGAGCAATGTTGATTTTTCGAGTAGCAGGAGTTCATCCCTGTTAATCCTGCAATAGACAAGTTTCTCGGTGTTGTCGAGATAACATCAGTACTTAGAAAAATTTAACAATTTGCCGATGATTCCAAAGAAACATCAAATAGTGCTTGTGCAGCATGAGAAAGGTGCGGCTTTTAAGAGTGCACGACATACGAAGTGCACGGCTTACGAAATAAATGGCTTTTGAGAGTGTACGGCTTACAAAATGCATGGTCTTCGAGAGTGCATGGCTTACGAAATGCGTGGCTTTTGAGAATGCACGGGTTACAAAATTTGTGGCTTATGGGATCGATACGACCCATTGATCCGAAATGGTGTGGGACTTCTTGACGTTGCCAATCTTTGAATAATGTAAGGAGTTCGTGCTTCGAGACTGTGGTTCCAAGGTGTAACAAGTGATGCATGATGGAGTGCGCGGCTTATGGGATGAGCATAATGGTTTGGGCTTTCCTGGTGCTGGAGGAGCAATACCAATTCTGAGAAGGTAAGGATCGAGTTTTCCCATCAATCCCGCGATTTGACTTCGCTGGAACGTGATTTCGTCAGTTCTAAGAGATAATTCATTTTTGGATTGGGTATTTGTGACGCCCCACCTCTATACCCACGTTAGCAAAGAGTATTGTATAGATAATACCGTCTGCTAACACGGAGAATAAGGCTGGATAGGAGCGACCATGTGTAATCTTACCTTAACTATTCACTAAACACGTCGAAAAGTAGAATCACAAACAGTTCGTCGTATTCAATAAATATTTACAGCAAGAATACAATGGCTATAGGATCTATCAGAACAGAATATAACAACTCAAATGTAATATACATCACAGAACAGTAAATCATCACATACACATATATAGATACATAAAAGAGTATACAAAATGATACATATCAAGTGGTATAGCAAACCACAATATACAGACGAGTTCACAAGAATACATATCAGAGTTACAACATATAAGGACTACAAGAAAGCTAAGACAAAAAGAAACTAGCGGAATAGTCCATGCGGAAGCAAAAGAGGCTAAGTCCAAAGCACCTAACCTGAAACATCTCGGTCTGACCCGAGTATAAAATACACGGGTCAGTCTAGCTAAACAAATCAATTAGATAAACTGAATGATAATGAACCTGCAAGATCACAAGGTATAGCAAATAGCTCTAAAAGAGATAACACAATCATCTAACAAAAGATGAATCATATGATAACAAGCCTCATATCATCGGCAACATATAGAAACAAAGGATAAGAATATCCCAAAATAAACCATAAGGCAAATAACAAATACCAATAAGGTATACAAGTTCCACAAGGTAAACGCTACTCATCATGCGGCTCAAAAAGACCAACACCGAAGGACGATACCAAGGGAATATAATATCAATGAAACATAATGAGCGGTGGTGAAGAAACCACTCCAATATCTCTTGAGCGGTGGTGAAGAAACCACTCCAATAGCAATACTAAAGGTAACCGACAATCCCAAATATCTCTCGAGTCGGGGCAAAGGACCAACTCCAAAAGCGATATTAAAGGCAACAAGCCAGAGGAGACAGTCTGAAGACACTATTCCAAAGGCAGCATGTGTCACAAACTCCCAGAGAGGAATCCGAAAAGTGGTAACGTGAGTCCCATAACCACTCGTTCGCACTAAACGGTTTACTATCCATTAGTTAATTTCACACTCGAAGCAGTACAAAGTTCACCTCATATCCTCAGTAAACCAAACCCGAAGGTCAAAACGATCAATTGAATAGGTCGGGGATTAATCGGAAAGATAAACGCATAGATTCATGGTCCGTGTTTTGCCCAACCATTTAATCACCCTTCCACTTCGCTCGAAGTGCGAAATTGTGCGTGTGTTTAAATAGAATTTATAAATTGGAGAAACGAGCTTTTAATATGATTAGAAAGATTATTTTATAAAAACCCATGGATGAAGTCAAAAATTAAGTTATCAAAGCCAAAGATGCAATAACAACCACTAAAAAGCAACTTGAATCGATAAAATCCGGAAAACAAATCAAAATATACAAAAACAGGCAAAACAGGGCAAATAGGAGCAGGTCGGTCGGCCGCCTACAGGGCTCGGTCGACCGGACACTGTTCATAAAAACTCTCGGGAAGCAGGTTGGTCGACCGGACTTCCTGGGTCGGTCAGCCGAAGCCAATTTCCTGCACCCAAAACAGAAGCAAAGAAGTGGTCTGGAAGCAGGTCGGTCGACCGGAGCTTGCGCTCGGTCGGCCGAAGGCTGTTTTCCAGCACTTCTTGCCATTATCAAATGAATTCCAAATCTTTTTCAAATCAAAGCAATAGCACATGAATATTTGTTAGGAAATCATACCTAACATCAATGATAGCAAGAGAGGTAGATGTGAGTTAAAAACTCACCTTTTTACACAAAAACAATGGAGAAGAAGCACAATTGCAAGGAGAAGATCAACCAATCTCCACTTCAACTCAACAAGCTTCAATCTAAGATCAAAACAAGTATTTCCTAAATTTAGGTTTAGGAATTTCTGAGATTGAAGAGAGAAAGAGATAGAGAAGATGAAGAGGAGATTTACCAATGGCTTCTACTTGATTTTGGAGCAAGGATTCAAGCTTTGCAAAGGAAACTAGGGCTTGGAATTTCCTAATTCTTTTTCTCTTCCCCCATTTCAGTTTTAACTTAAGAAATGAAATGAGAGTGAATGGAGAGGAGAGGGCTGAAGTAGAGGGGTTAAGTGGGTTTAGTTAGCTAGTGGGCTGAACCCAAACCCAAAATCCAACTAGAAAACGTATCCAATTACGACTTACTCCAAACATATCGAAGCTTATACTTAAAAAGATTGCAAACGACATTTTGAACTCAATGGAAGTGGTCTTGAGCTCCAATTCGACCGTTTTCAAAAAGTGACATTTCGGACCCCAAAATCCGAATAACGACGCCATATTTAAATCAAACATTTAAATATGTAATCGTTAAATAGGCGGGTTGTTACAGATCTCCCCTCCTTAAAGAAATTGCGTCCTCGCAATACTTAAGGAGAAAATAAATAGTAACAACCAAAAGGCATATCAACACAAAAGAATATCCGAAGAAGAAGCTCACAATAAAGGGCACGAAAAGATAAGCCCGAACTTGCTTGCTTAGAGAATTCTCTAGATTCCTAAGCTCAAATATTTGGAACACCGACGTAATGCAAACAATACGTCAATGAACCGAAGCCCAACAAAAAGAAGCACAATAAACGTCCGATGAACTTGGTAAAAAGATCATTCCATTCGAACATCAACAAAGAAACAATCACTTGTTGCTTACAACAAAGTGCATTGGCAACACGATCCCCCTTCCGAGAGTATACAAAGAATATCAAGGTCATAAGATGCAAGGAAATCAAGCCATCATTAATCTCCTTATGAGAAAATAAATATTCCAAAGATTTATGATCGAGGTGGAGATCAAATTTCTCCGCCATAAATAAACGATGATGCCAAACTCTAAAAGCGAAAACGATAGCCGCGAGCACTAAATCATGAGTGGCATATCTAGTCTCGATAGGCTATAACTATTTAGAAGAATAAATGATAGCACGTTCTCTTCTGCAAGTGAACGGCATCCAAACCAATACGATTAGCATTGGTACAAACGATAAAGCATTGGTTCCCTACGGGAATAACAAGAATAGGGATATCGAAAAGAAGGAGTTCTTTTAAATTAATTTTCTTTCCCAAAAAGCTAAGACTTTCAAAATTACAATTATCTTTATGTAATAATCTTTCAAGAAAAATTTACTTATTCCAAATCAATTTATTGTGCCTGATTGTCTCATCAAAGCGTTTAGGAAATTCCTATCGATAACGTTGATCAAGCGCATCGACCAGAATTCTTAAAGCACTCAATGGGCAATACAATCACAAAATCATCTTCTATATGATAAACATGTTTCTAAAAACTTTTAAAAATATTCTTTGTTCGTTTTAAGAACAAAAATCCAATTATACTTATAAATAAATCTTATGAAAAAGATTTGCAAAATTCTTTAAATTGCTATTTCCCATCCAAAATCAATAAATACCAAAATGGAATCATCGAGATATTCACAGAATACTCGATTCATAAAATGGATGAAATGAGCTAGACAAACTGAATGACATAACAAATCATTTATAAGAATTACAACGAGTGCGGAATGCGGTAAGTGGAGTGCTAACTTCCGCAACTCGTAGCCAAATGAAAACCAGTGGTAAGGTCGAGCTAAAAAGACCTTAACACTACTCAAAAAATTGCTTAGGTGATAACCCTAAGACAAGACCAAAATGTCAGAAAATTCTCAAACTACAAGAATGAGAGAAACAACACTTTCCTCGTCATGAGGAATTAAAGAATAAAATGATACCATCAAATTGGAATCGAAATCACAAAGAAAATAGAGACCTACCAAAATAGATGGTGACATACCTTATGCTCGAGAAGAACCTCCAGGAGCATCTGCTATACTTGGCTTGCCTGGTTGAGAATTATTCGGAGCAATGGGACAAGTGGAAATACGATGGCCTTCCTTCTTGCAATAGCGGCAGAAGAGAGGCTTAGGATAAGCTTGAATCATATGATCAGGGGAACCACAATTGAAACACTTTCGAATGGAAGGTGTTCCAGCAGACTGAGACGGAGAATCAGATTCAACGGACTTTTTCTTCTTGGAAGGGAAAAATTCCGGCTCATCCAATGGAGACTGCTTTTTGTTGGGGTTCTTGCAAACCTCAACATCATCACTACTATCACACTCCCCCTCGATGGCTTCGAGATGAAGTGCAGAATCAACTAACTCCTCAAAGGAAAGCTTAAGCTCAAGCAATAAAGACTTCTTCCGATATTTCCTAAGACCAGATACAAACTTCAGATTCTTCCTATAAGAAGTGCTAATGAATTCAAGACCATACAAAGATAAGGCCTCGAAAGATGCAACATATTCAGAAACGGAAGACTCCCCTTGCTTCAACTCAAGAAAGCGCCGGGACAACAAAGCTTTCTCAGATTCAGGAACGAACTTGAGTTCGAATCGTTCCCGAAATTGAGTCCAAGAAAGAGCAGACTCATCAATTTCGGCTACAAGAAGCTCGTACCAATCAAGGGCACGCTCTCGCAATAAACTAGAAGTTACAAGAACTCTATCATGATTAGAAATATCCATTCTAGAGAAGATACGTTCGCACGTGCGAAACCAAGCTTGGGTCTCAAGAACAGACTCGGAGCCTTTAAACGGCTTTCCTCCAAGATGAGTAAAATCACTGCACAAGCGTGCAAAGGTAGACTTGCGAGGTGGAGACACTCGAGCAGGAACTGGAGGCTGAGTGCTCCTAAACAACTCCATAAACTGATCGGCAGACATATAAACTCCGTCCGGACGCGAGCCACTGGATTGCCCAGCACCCGAGCGTCGTCCTCTGCCTCTTCCAGCCATAAGCTGAAAGTTGAAGAAGATAAAGATTAACTACAAGGTAGATATTTCAATACGGAATACTACGGAATATAATATATTCCTAGACGTATTCCCCAAATCCTATCTACCCCAAAAACACGGAGGGAATAAAAGCACGATGATTCAAAGATCTGTAACACTTGTTACACTTTGATGTACCGTAATATGTGCTCTATTCTGTGTTTATCATATTTTGTTCTGAACTCAGCTCTGATACCATGCTGTGACGCCCCACCTCTATACCCACTTTAGAAAAGAGTATTGTATAGATAATATCGTCTGCTAACACGGAGAATAAGGCTGGATAGGAGCGACCATATGTAATCTTACCTTAACTATTCACTAAACACGTCGAAAAGTAGAATCACAAACAGTTCGACGTATTCAATAAATATTTAAAGCAAGACTACAATGGCTATAGGATCTGTCAGAACAGAATATAACAACTCAAATGTAATATACATCACAGAACAGTAAATCATCACATACACATATATAGATACATAAAAGAGTATACAAAATGATACATATCAAGTGGTATAGCAAACCATAATATACAGACGAGTTCACAAGAATACATATCAGAGTTACAACATATAAGGACTACAAGAAAGCAAAGACAAAAAGAAACTAGCGGAATAGTCCATGCGGAAGCAAAAGAGGCTAAGTCCAAAGCACCTAACCTGAAACATCTCGGTCTGACCCGAGTATAAAATACACGGGTTAGTCTAGCTAAACAAATCAGTTAGATAAACTGAACGATAATGAACCTGCAAGATCACAAGGTATAGCAAATATCTCTAAAAGAGATAACACAATCATCTAACAAAAGATGAATTATATGATAACAAGCCTCATATCATCGGCAACATATAGAAACAAAGGATAAGAATATCCCGAAATAAACCATAAGGCAAATAACAAATACCAATAAGGTATACAAGTTTCACAAGGTAAACGCTACTCATCATGCGGCTCAAAAAGACCAACACCGAAGGACGATACCAAGGGAATATAATATCAATGAAACATAATGAGCGGTGGTGAAGAAACCACTCCAATATCTCTTGAGCGGTGGTGAAGAAACCACTCCAATATCTCTTGAGCGGTGGTGAAGAAACCACTCCAATAGCAATACTAAAGGTAACCGACAATCCCAAATATCTCTCGAGTTGGGGCAAAGGACCAACTCCAAAAGCGATATTAAAGGCAACAAGCCAAAGGAGACAGTCTGAAGACACTATTCCAAAGGCAGCATGTGTCACAAACTCCCAGAGAGGAATCCGAAAAGTGGTAATGTGAGTCCCATAACCACCCGTTCGCACTAAACGGTTTACTATCCATTAGTTAATTTCACACTCGAAGCAGTACAAAGTTCATCTCATATCCTCAGTAAACCAAACCCGAAGGTCAAAACGATCAATTGAATAGGTCGGGGATTAATCGGAAAGATAAACGCACAGATTCATGGTTCGTGTTTTGCCCAACCATTTAATCACCCTTCCACTTCGCTCGAAGTGCGAAATTGTGCGTGCGTTTAAATAGAATTTATAAATTGGAGAAACGAGCTTTTAATATGATTAGAAAGATTATTTTATAAAAACCCAAGGATGAAGTCAAAAATAAGTTATGAAAGCCAAAGATGCAATAAAAACCACTAAAAAGCAACTTGAATCGATAAAATCCGGAAAACAAATCAAAATATACAAAAACAGGCAAAACAGGGCAAATAGGAGCAGGTCGGTCGGCCGCCTACAGGGCTCGGTCGACCGGACACTGTTCATAAAAACTCTCGGGAAGCAGGTCGGTCGACCGGACTTCCTGGGTCGGTCAGCCGAAGCCAATTTCCTGCACCCAAAATAGAAGCAAAGAAGTGGTCTGGAAGCAGGTCGGTCGACCGGAGCTTGCGCTCGGTCGGCCGAAGGCTGTTTTCCAGCACTTCTTGCCCTTATCAAATGAATTCCAAATCTTTTTCAAATCAAAGCAATAGAACATGAATATTTATTAGGAAATCATACCCAACATCAATGATAGCAAGAGAGGTAGATGTGAGTTAAAAACTCACCTTTTTACACAAAAACAAAGGAGAAGAAGCACAATTGCAAGGAGAAGATCAACCAATCTCCACTTCAACTCAACAAGCTTCAATCTAAGATCAAAACAAGTATTTCCTAAATTTAGGTTTAGGAATTTCTGAGATTGAAGAGAGAAAGAGATAGAGAAGATGAAGAGGAGACTTACCAATGGCTTCTACTTGATTTTGGAGCAAGGATTCAAGCTTTGCAAAGGAAACTAGGGCTTGGAATTTCCTAATTCTTTTTCTCTTCCCCCATTTCAGTTTTAACTTAAGAAATGAAATGAAATGAGAGTGAATGGAGAGGAGAGGGCTGAAGTAGAGGGGTTAAGTGGGTTTAGTTAGCTAATGGGCTGAACCCAAACCCAAAACCCAACTAGAAAACGTAGCCAATTACCACTTACTCCAAACATATCGAAGCTTATACTTAAAAAGATTGCAAACGACATTTTGAACTCAAAGTGGTCTTGAGCTCCAATTCGACCATTTGCAAAAAGTGACATTTCGGACCCCAAAATCCGAATAACGACGCCATATTTAAATCAAACATTTAAATATGTAATCGTTAAATAGGCGGGTTGTTACAGTAATCTTGGCTTGGAAGATCTTTCCGTATTTTGGGAAGATGTGCATGGCCAAATAGATATAGTTGCCATAGTAGAGAGGTATATAGCTGACCGCATGGAGATGGTTTTGAAGAAAGAGCTTATGCGAGTTCGGGGCATGACTCTCAGTTTTTGGTCCAAACTGCCTTTAGTGAATTAGTCTTCAACTAGCATACAATCTAAAAGGAAAAGGAACTAGTCACCAAGGATGGTAAAGGAGGAGTTGAGAAGAAGTAAGCAAGTATTATGCTTCTATTTCGTGTGTTGTGCTAGCTAGGTCATTAAGTCCGTAGTTATCATAATTCCAAAAATTTTGATCGGGCATAACAGAACTTTGGTATAATTAGTCTCGGCCTTCCTTGTGTCTATTAAATTTTTGATCATGCATAACAGAACTATAGTATGATTAGTCTATTCCTTCCTTGTGGCTAGTCAAGTGCATGCGGAGCCCCCATGCTATAGGGATATTGGTGCACTTAAATTGTACCTCGGTTCTCTCCACAACTCGTATGGTTCCCCCAGTCCAATGGGTGTGGTTCTCTCAAGTTCTAAGTCTTGCTTGATTTGAGTCAACCTCTTATTAACCACAAAGTAGGTTCAATTTTTTTTTAATTCCATTGAGCAACTTTGAATCTCTGGAGTTCAGCACTGTTTGTTTCATCGGTCGTTTTGGAAGTGATTCGGTTAATTATACAAAGTGACTGATATGATTGTCGCTTTGTTGCCTCTTAGCATGACTTCGTTGACTTCAAGGGGCTCTAGATTAGATGACTGCTGATCTTCTAATTCACCTTTGCTGATATCAGTCGTATATCAATTTCGCTGATCTACCGTTTCGCGTTCATGATGCTTTAGTTCATGAAAGACCTTCTCATTCGTAAAGGGGTTTTTTGGATCAGATAACCGCTGATCTACCAGTTTACCCTCATGAAGATTTAGTTCATGAATGACCTTCATGTTTGTGAAGGGATTTCTGGATGAGATGACCATTGATCTACTGGTTCTCCTTCACGCACTTTAGTTCATGAAAGACCTTCACGTTCGTGAAGGGTTTTTTGGATCGGGTGATCCCTAATCTATTAGTTTTCCTTCATGATGCTTTAGTTTTTGAAAGATTTCATGTTCGTGAATGGTTTTTTAGATTAGATAATCGCTGATCTATCGGTTTTCCTTCATAATGCTTTATTTCGTGAAAGAGCTTCGCGTTCGTGAAGGGTTTTTGGGATCAGATAACCGTTGATCTACCGGTTCACCTTTATGATGCTTTAGTTTGTAAAAGACTTTCACGTTCATGAAGAGTTTTTTGGATCAGATGACTGTTTATCATCGGTTCACCTTCACGACGCCTTCATGATGCTTTAGCTTGTGAAAGACATTCATGATGCTTTCGTTCAGAAAGGAGTTTTTACGATAAGATTTCTAGCAACCAGACGGCCTTGGAATGATAATTTATTGATTTCGAGAGAAATTTTGGTTGGATGTGCAATGACCAGACGGCCTTGGAATGATAATTCATCAACTCCACGAAGAGTTTTGGGCCATGTGTTCAACGGCTCAGTAGTCTTAAAGCAATGATTCATTGACTTCAAGAGAAATTTTGGTTAGATATCCGATGACTAGATGGCCTTGGAACGATAATTCATTGACTCCAAGAAGAGTTCTGGGTCGTGTCTCAAATGACCGAACGGTATTAAAGCGATGGTCCAATGACCTCGGGAGGAATTTTTAGGATTCATCTTGTGGGAACATAATTTTATCGGTTCCTAAAGACTAAGAGGTTGTATTTGTTTGTTCGAAGACCCTTTGGATAGGACTTTTTGACACTACCAAATCAATGCCAATTCTCAAAAGGGGCATCGACATGACTCGTCGAGGGCATAGAAGCATTTATTTTTTCACGCTGTCTGTAATGCATCCCATGTCCCAATACATCTCATTTAGAAAAGGAAAGTAGACATGGATGGATGAGAAGGCATCGCTTTAGGTTGCTGCCTCATTTCATAGAGTTAGCAAGCCAGAGTGTTATTTGATAATCATCCTTTTGTCTGATTTCATCACTTAGCAAGGCACTTTTCTACCGGGTCTTAGTGGCCTTTCTTGGGAAGAAGGCCCCTGAGGTCTTGTAGCTTCTTCACCATTTGGTATGTTCTTTGGAAAATTTCCAAGTTTGCCTTCTGCCAATTGCACTATCCGTAGTCTTTAGAACTGGATTGACATCCAAGAGAACTCTTCCAAGGTAGTAGGTTGTTTCATCCTTCAATGATTCCTGAAGGCCTGGTGGTAGACAGCATTCATCTCCCTTGCTTCGTCCATATGCTAGTCATAATTTTAAAAAAGCAATATCGAATCAGTTGTACAATTGTAGAAAGGTATGGTTAGCATGATAAAGTTCTTTTGATATTCTACATGTTGAATGGCTTCTGTGAATGGGTTTCGACTGGGAAAGCTGCTTTAATCGTTGTCAGATCAGTCTGTTTCATGTTATGGCTTTTTATAATGCTTGAGAATGATATGTACATGATTGTCCTATGCGTGAATGATTGGAAATACCGATTGAATGACAAATCACTTATAATGGGGTCATGGATCAGTGGGGATCTCCAAAAAATTTCAAACTATGTGAGATCGGTTTGGAGTAACAACGAAGTCTCCATAAGGTTGCATTCCAAAGTTTATGGTATTTGGAGTTCGCATGTTCGAGTTATGGGCAAAGAAGATGGATTGGCATTCATGGATCGGTGTCATTTAACTTGGAGTTCGACTAGAGAAAAATTTGTCATTTTCTTGGAGTTATCACATGGTTCACTTGGAGTCACATAATTTGAAATGTTGCGTTGGTGACAAATATTGCTTGGAGCCATTTGCATGTTTTCTTAGAAAAAATTCTGGTTTTACCCGAGTCTGATGTCAGGCCATAATTTCCTAGGTTTACTTCAAATCAAATGGGTGATTACTCGAGTTTGACTTCGAGTTAGGACTTCCAAAATCTTCTTCGAGTCAAATAGGCGATTACCCAAGTTCAACTTCGAATCAACCCTAAAGTGAGTTTTTCAACGACCATTTTGACGATTTTTGATGATTTTTGATGATAATCATTCGTTATTCAACGCTAAGAGCTCCACGATGGGATTTGAAGTTGATTAGTTGGGAGTGATCACAGTATACCATAGGAGTTTGGCTTTGCAATTGATCTCGATTTATATCATATCTTCTTGGTTCTCCTACCTCTAGGAGTACCGTTTGAGTAGCAGTTTCTCTTCCATTACTTGGCATTGTGATGCGGCATAGATTTTAGAACTTCTTCCAACGTTTTGCTTGTTGGATTTTTCATCAAATTTGTCTTCCTTAAATTTTATATCATCTCCAAAGCCGAAAAGAGCAATCATTATATCCCTCCGTGGGGTTTTCACCCCTAAGTTCAGGTTTGCAGCAGGTGCTTTTGCAGTGGGTAAAGTGTTAACGTTTTCTTTCGTCATTATTCTTGGAGCTCCACCCATTACTTTCTTTTTCACTTGCCTTCTATTTCTTTCTTTCAAGCTAAAAACGGAACAGTACTCATGCTCCGTAGCAGCCATGGCTTCAAGCACCATTCTAGGAGTAGTTAGCGATTAGAGCACTAACAGAGCATCTATCTTTTCCATAAGAGCCTTTTAACTGTTTGTCATTTTATGGTTAATTTCATCAACCATCTTGTTCAATTCTCTCTTAGTCACAATTATGCAGAGGATCTTGAAACCTGGTCTCCAGAGTTGGTTCCTAACAGAAGGTTATTGGGGTCGTTGACTTCAATTTTCTAGGGGTTGTTTCTTCTCCAGCAATGGTAGCTCCTATGGATCTTACTAAGGTTGTTCTCTTTCTTCTTCGAACCATTGATTCCCAGTTGCAAATCTTCTAAGCAGTGATTGAGAATCTAACTTATAAACCTATCTAATCCAAAGTGGATAGGTAGATCTAAGCCTTAGTTGGGTTCTCAGTGAAAGCACCAAAATGTTAACCCAAAAAATGGATCGACACCCTGGATTGAGTGTGAAAGTGCCTGCCTATTTTTCAAGAACAAATGACAAGGAATAACAATTCGCGGATAAAGTAAGGAGACAAGAGGTTTTTATAGTGGTTCGGTTGTTAACGAAACTACGTCCACTTTATAACTTTTGTAATTGACTGACTGCAATTACAAGTTGAATCTGATTACAATTTGATAGGATCTTGTATGTTAGATCAATTCACCATTGTTAGAGTTCATTGGAGAATCACAGTGAATCCTTTAGATGAATGTTATATGGGAGTAAAATAATAAAGAATAGTTTCTATAGAGTTTTAGCATCCATTTCCAAATATCCTATTTATGTTGCAGGTAGGATCATAATTTAGGGGTTTGAGAGCACTTGGGCCAGAAGTTTAAGTGTAGAAGAGTCCAGTTATTATGCCAAGTCATCGCCTAAAATCTCAACTCAATCTGAGTCATTTTTATGGATCACTAGCTATCGATAGGGGATGGATCGCTAGCTATCCATCAACTTAGCTCATTTTTCTACCAAAAACCTTTACTTAGTCCTACGAAGGAGCTCGAAAAGTTTGAGGGCAATTTGACCTATCTTCATAGGTCGCTAGCTATCCATATGAAATGGATCATTAGCTATCCATAGAGGATGGATCGCTTGCTATCCATCAACTTAGCATGTTTTTCTACCAAAATCCTTTACTTAGTGCTATGAAGGAGCTTGGAAAGTTTGAGGGCGATCCAACCTATCTTGATGGATCGCTAGCATCCATAAGGGATGGGTCGCTAGCTATCCATAGAGGATGGATTGTTAACTATCCATGAAGGATGGATTACCAATAAACCATCCACTTCGCATATTTTAAAGTGATCTTAGTATGGTTCTCTTCCTATCTTTTATTTAAGTGCCTTGTCCAAATATCAAGTCATTTGGAGTTTGTTTGATCATCCATCTTTATATGTCATTTAGTCCAGAAGAATCGTCCATAACTCGCTCAAAACTTAACAAAATTAGACGAAACTTTACAAGTACACTCTAGAGAGTGTCAGGACCTACTATAAAAATTTCAGATGATAGGGCCCAATCCACATGGTTCGCAAGCGATCTATCTAGTTAGATAGCTAGAGACCCATCTAGCCTTATCAAAAAAGTTCATTTTCGATGAGTGCCTTCTTTTATGTCTTCTAAGTGTTCTCCTAAAATTTCAAGTCAATCTGACTCTATATGATTTCTTTAGGTCTGTTTTAAGTTAGTTATTTTATCAAAAGGCAAGTAAACAGCTTGAACCAGATAAATCTTTACTTCTTGAACTACACTGCTTGGAATGCTATAAAATTTTGTAAGTATTCTTAGAAGAGGTAGTAGATCATGGTGCAAGAGGCTTTGACAACTCACAAAGCTTTCTTTTGGATTGCCAACGATCCATGGAAATCCATGGATGATGGATCGCTAGCGATCCATCTACTTAGTTAATTTTTGTCTTATTTCTTTTAAGTTCCATTGACTTGTTCTTTTAGATGCCTTGTTCAAGTTTCAAGTCATTCTGGCTTTGTCGGGATGTTCTAACTCTGGTTGAATTATGTTGGGTTAAAAACCTGGTTAACAATATATGTATGTATGTATGCATATCAAATAAATTTTAAAATTAATATAATTTTATTCAAATAGTTTAATTAAGTAAATTAATTAAGAGGTTAATTAATTAAATAATATATATGTATATGATACATGGCTTATACTATTAAAGTAATAGTATATAATAAATAATGAATATAAATGTTATATTAATATGATATTAATTAAAATATAATTAATTAAGATTAATTAAAAAATGATTTTATTAATATAATTTTATACATAAGACTATTATATAGGTGATATAAAATATAAGAGTTTTATTATTAATAAAATTTGTATAATATAAATGTATAAATTAAAGGTGGAATAGTAAAGAAACCCTAATTGGACTTAAGGAATATATACACATACGTAAATGTACGTAGATTGTAATTTCCAATGTATCCGACACTTGAATCACGAGAGTAGTTCATAAGAATTATATTATTCCATAAGTTAATATCACTCAATAATATGTATATATATGTTGAAAATTATGAATCATCAATATAATGTGGTCCTCTGCTATATATATATATATATATATATATATATATATATATATATATATTAATAAATTACTTTCATACTTCTTAGTTGTTGAGAAAACTCAAGCTAGGAATATTATGTGTAGTGTTAATAATATATTAAACAGATGAGATAAGATAACTATATGTATTTATTAAGCAAACTTAAGATACATATATTATGCTTTGGTCATCTCGATATGGTAGGTGCGAATGAATAATCTCTTTTGATTTATTGAGCAACTCAAGATCAAAATGAGATTAGGACAAGTAACCATGGGTTAGGAGCTAATTTAATACAACCGATAAGGAGTCTTCCATCGTTAGTGGGGCTACGATATGTTCAGCAAACTCAAGGTCAGAATCTCAAGACAAATGAGTCCTAACGCCAACTAGTGAAGTTGAAATACTTCTATGTTTCGCTTAAAGCTTGATGAAACATAAAAGACTAGTAGGAGACTTATTAGAAAAAGGAAATGATTACATTTAACCTTTCTAATTCTGTAAGAATATATGCTATATATTTTTATAATAACCTACATTGGTAAATTTGTGCATGTAATACGATTGATAAAACGTTTATCAATTAAGATATACAAATGAACTGAATTTAAAATAGAAAAATAAAAGTATAGCATATACTTACTATTAAATGCTTATTGCATGTTAACTTTTCAATACCCACGCAAGCTCCGGATTTTACAACTCCTTAATACATTCATAATTTTGTTGCTTACTTGCTTAGTTGGTTGAGGCCTTGTATTGAATGCGATGAGTTTCGATCTCTAAAAGCAATACAAGATGATGGATATTCAATCCATATACTATCACATATAAGTGTTATATGGGGAATGGTCATAGTTTTTGTAATGTACGACACTTCAATAAAATAAGCTCATTCGAGAAAATCAAATAAACGACGCTATAAGTCGAGTATTCAATTTGATTGACTACAATAGATGATCATATTGTGTTAAATGTAACACAAGACCGAAACTACAATATAAATTTAAGAACTTGATCACCAAAATGTCAGTTTGATCAATTTACGTGAAGTGCAGCATATGTGATGCCCTCAACTGTTAAGGACAATCTCATGCTCTTTTGTAAAGAGTTTGTTATTGTTTGGACGGCTAAATGTCTATGAACTAGAAAATAGCTGAACGAATTTTATAATAAAATAATCGCAAGCGCACGGTGTACGAATGTAGCACGTGATGAATACGGGTCGATCCGTAGGGAATTGATGATTTTAAAAATTCTATTCAATCAAATTAAACCAAAGTCGAGTGAAAGTTAAGCTAGAGAATCAGAGAACTAACTAAATAACTAAAAGAAAAGAGAAGCAAATATAAGAGTTAAGTGACAAGTTAGGAAATAAATCAACTCTCTAGATCATGCAGTTCAACATATAAGAAATCATGATCTCTCTTTTATGGTCATTAGTGCTTTAATTGATGTGCTTACCATAAGTATGGCATATTTGTGCTATTGATTAGCCAACATAAGCCATCAAACTATAACACATCCCTTAAAGCACTTACTAACTCTTACGAAACTTGACGAAGAATATGAAAATGAAATCTATTTTAAGTATGGCCTATTAACTATTGATTAGAAATATAGACCATTAATTTCAAATCACTTTCTTTTTCCATAATCATATTTTGATGAAGAAGTAGTTAATATCAGTGATTGTTTAAGCATAGCCTATTTGGTGTCAACAATATAAGCTATCAAATTCAAAGCAAAAACAACTGGTAAACCATTTCTATCATCATCATTAAGCACAAAAAGAGAGCATGAATTAAAAAAATAGTTGAAGCTACATAATTAGAGAGCTTCACTACCCCTAAATTGAAGGGGTTTAGCCTCTCATATTTGTCATTTGACTAACAAATGTAGCTTGCAACATGAATGAAAAAGAAAAGGAAAAAGAAAGCAAGGTAAAGAAAAACTAATCTACTTGCATGAAATAAGAGAGATCTACACTACTTGCATAAAAGGAAATGAACATGTAATTAAAAAGAAACAATAATGAACATTGCATAAAATGAAAAGAAGATTACATAAAATAAAAATGGCTAAGTAGCCATGAAAAGAGAAAGGGAGCTTTCTTTTATTTTGAGCCTAAACTAATCTAAAGAGAGACTAAGTGATAGGAGAGATTACATGAAATATATGGGTATTTATACATGTATGAAATCCTAATTCATATTTTTGGAGAATGCCCAAAATGCTCTTGAGGTAGTGTGGCCACCAAGTAATCATTAACATGTCATAATCCCAACTTAAATGTGCATAAAGCTTTAATGGCCTTTAGCATGTGCATTAGCTCCTAATTGAAAATTAAGGTAAGTGGGTAGGTGTGGTCCTCCATATTCTTCACTTTGAATTATTTTCATCTTCATTCTTTTGTATCTTCTTTGTGCATGCATATTTCATCACAAAACCACTTGTAGAATTCACCAAATTTCCTACAAAACAACATAGAAAATTTCAAGTAAATTTTCACAATTCAATAAATGTGCAAAAATGACCATTTTACCCTTGTACGAAGATGAATATGTGAAAATTTGAAAATAATTTGAATTTTGGTTTAAACAAGTTAAAATGCCCAATATGATCATTTATTCAATTTAAATAGATTAAATATGGTGGTAAAAATATGCACATTTACATGCACATTAAATACCCCCACACTTATCTTTTTATTCGTCCTCGAATAAAGAAAAACTAATATAATTCAATTTTCATAGGGAGCACGATTACATTGAGCGTATGCATTAAGTCGTTAAACCTTTGGGTGTCCCCAGTAGGACGAGTGTTCTCTCGTGAGGGTTTTCAGCGGATACTACTCACAAAATCCAAATGCAGGATGAAAATATTTACAAAATGTAAGATTTATTTACAAAGAGATGAATGCATGTTTTTGAAATATTTATAAATGAAGGATTTATTTTTAAATCGACATAAATAAGTTAAATACAGGTTTTGGTTATTATCTTGAAAATTTATGTCATTTACTCGTCAAAATTTCCAACAAAAATCAAGATATCAGAACAAATAGACTATAGTTTAACTCGTTGTTTTGGCGAATAACACGGTGCAACTATGAAATGGATCCTTAGTTGATTATCAAAGTTTATCAAAGTGGTCTTTTCATTTCTCTTCAATAACAAATCAAATCATACAAGTAAAAATAGTGCTGTGATTTCAATTGTTTGCTCTCTCATTGTTTGCAAGAAAAATTACACACCTAGCTCGGATAAACTGAGGCCAGATATACCACCCATGCACTGCCTTTCGGGCTTATGTGAGGTGAGTACAGAGCATGGCGAGTGCACACACTTTCGTGCATACACCTATCCACCGTAGGTGGTTTTTATTAAGTCTGTTCTTTTTTTTCGTTTTGTTTTACATGTGTTGCATACATGCATAACCGTGAGGACTTTTAAATGAGTATGAAAGCGCATAATCAAAGATTCCAAGTAATTCACTGATGCATAACCATGAGGACTTTTAAATGAGAGCGAATACTTTGGATGTTATTATTTTTTATTTTTTTATATTTTTTTAAGAGATATAGAGAGAGAGAGAGAGAGAGTTTTGTAAAATCATCTTAGCACCATTTAACTTAGAAGACAAAAAAAATGTTATACCTTTACTTTAAATCAACCACTTTTTAAAACAAAGATTTTCAATTAGGATGTATTTAGTAATTAACACGTATGAATCTTCCTATATACTAGTTAATAATTGTTATTTGTAATAAAACTTTATTTTTATTTTTGTTAAGACAAATAAATTTTCAATAATTTTAGTTTAATAAACCAAAACCATATATATGTCTTATAGTGTTTCTTTAAAAATAAATCAGAAGAAAATTTGTTTTTGAATTTTGTTTTGAGACTTTAAAAGAAGAGGCAAAAATAAACCATGAAAATTGAAATAAAAATGAAGATGAGTCTCCCACCACACTTGATTTTGACTGTGTCCTCATAGTCAAGCCAAGTGGAAGGAGAAAAAAAACATAAATATTTATTTAAATGAAAATGAAAAGATGATATTTACATGACATCAGAAAGTATGCCGTTAAAGAGTAAATGAACCGGTCTTCCAAAAACCGATTCATTTGTCTCGCTAAGTATATGAGACACAGCTTAAGCACAGAAAACCAAACCGTAAAAGATTTTGGAATCGAATGTGGATTTGGAAACACGAATGCCGTTTTATTGAAAACTGAATGGGTTATTTTGTTTTCGGTGATTTTTGGGGTTGATAAAACAATTGATTGAAATTCAAGTTTATTTTCACCAAGTTGAAGTTCAAACTTATCATTGAAAACTTCTTCAAAATTATTGATTTCAAAATCAAAATGGTGATGTAAATCTTCCCTTTCAGAATGTAACAACTCATTTTCAAAAATTCCAAAGAAATCATGTTCATTAGATTCATCTTCCTTTGTTGGATTATCAGCAATTTTATTACACGTCTCAAGTTCAAAATTCAAAGTTGTTGTATTCGAATTTTCGAAATCGAGAAAGGAAGATCGAATGGTTCCACACCCTCAAAAGAATTGAAATCCAACTTAATTACCATGTTTTCAACAACTTCATTAATATTTTCGTTTTCAATTTCAAAAGTTGTTATTTGAAAATCGTCGATTTGGGAAAAAGATGGATTATCACTTGACTCGTCACACATTGGAATTTGATTTTGTTTTGCACGTTGTTTCATATAAGTTTCAAACAACGAATCTGTGTGATCATCGTAAATTTTGTTCATTTGTTCAACAAAATCCAATTTATAATTATTAACTTGAGGATTTTCGATTTGGATTTGCTTAAAGCAAAAAATTTCAGTCAAATCGTAGTCAAGATTATTCCCACTGCCAAAATTATTTGAAAAGTGGATCACATTTTCGTTTTGATTTTGAAATTCATTTCGCAGTTCAAAATTGAATTAGCATGGGTTATACTCGAGATCAATTGAATTTTGATTATTTTGAAAACTTTGATTCGAGTTATCGCACAAATATGAATTACACAACTCATTTATCATTTGATTTTGTTGTGTAGAAGTTCGAGTAAAGATGAAATGTTATTTGCGAGATTCGAGAGTTGGTCGTTATTTTGAAAACTTTGTGATGCAAAATCCGAATTATTTACAAAATAGTTGTTGTTAAAATATCCATAAGAATTTAGAGTGAAATCATATGGATTATATTGATTTTCACAACTATCATAAAATTCAAGTGAATATGGAAATTCGGACATTTTCAAGAATATTTTTGGTTTTTTTTATAAAGAAAAAAAATGTTTACAATTAGAATTTATCAAAAGGGAAATTGATTTTTGCTTTGTCTTTTGTTTTGGTTTTTGAATTTTTTTCTGTTTTTGAAAATATTATTCATATATATATATATATATATATATATATATATATACATCTGTGATTTTGAATTTCTAATTTTTTTTTGGATTTTTGAAATTTCAAAGGAAAGGATTTAAAAATTTCAAGGGAAAGTGAATATTTACAAAAAAAATTGGTTTTGGATTTTGAAATTTTTTTGTTTTTTTTAAATATGCATGAACTAATGCAACTAAATGAATGCAAGGATTAAATACAAATGATTCATCCTAAGTTAATCCAAAATTGTATACTCACGCATTGTCTTAGATAAACAAGATAGTTCTCAGCCAGATAACGGACAGGATTTATCAGTGCACCACGAAATCACCGTAGCAATGCAGCCGAACGTTTAAGTACCTTCAGAGAAACAACCACTATAATATTTACGAATCACCATAATATTTTTAAATGGTTATTACTCTTTCGTAGCTTAGACAGCAAGAAATTAAATTATTCAAAGAAGACAAATTGTCAATATACAATTAAGTGTTATCGATGTCTAACCGTTATTATTAACAAATTCTACGATGAAATGCAAAACAGAAATTAAACGTGTATTAATAATGCAATTACGAATGGATTTTTGTTTTTTTCTAAATGCAAACGACCAACAATGCAAATAAAAAAATAAAAAGAGATATTGTTGCAATATTTTTATAAGCAAGCAATTTATTTGGCAAGCAGAACGGCTTTCTTTTGGCAAGCACTTCTTCTCCTTATGATTTTCTGCTTTGGTAGCCTGAAAATAAAAACTATATATATATATATATATATATATATATATATATATTACACACACACACACACACATATATATATATATATATATATACATATAGGTTTTTTTTGAAAAGAGAAGAGAAATGAAATTAAAAGAAAATACTTACAACTCAAGACAAAACTATATACAAGAAACATCTAAGCAACATTCAAGCAAACTCAAAGCAAGAATTTTCGTTTTTGTTTATTTATTTTTTCCAATGAAGAGTTAAAACACTAATTAACTGTCAAAACAAATTTACTAAACAAAGGCAAACCCACCCTTTTTTTTACTTAAACTAAACTAAAGCTCAAACTAAAACAAAAACCAAAATAAATCAACAGAACGGGCCCGACCCAAATTCTTATTCAGTTCAAACAAAGTAAAAGGAAAAATAAACAACTAAAACACTTCAATTTCTTAAGCGGATAAAATGATCTCACAGATCACCAAATCCTCAATTTCAAAAGTGTTTCTCCCAAATTAAGTCGAGTTATGCGAATCGAAAGCTTCTATCTTTGACTGTGAGTGTCGTGGCGGGTTCGAAGTAGTTCGAGATGGTCGATTCTGGGGCGGTGGTTCGATTGTCCAATTGGTTTGCTCGAGTTATGGTTTTGAGGATTTGAAGTTGGAGGCGAGGCGGTTTTGGGGATTTGCTGTGGTGGGAAGTTCGTGAGTTTGAGGCGATGATTGGGTATGTGGTGAAGGTTACGGTTTGACTTGGGGGTGGATTTGATTGCGAAATTGGATTGTTCGATGAAGCTTGTTCGAGCAGGGGATTAGAGGTCGTGGAGTGTCTTTTGGGGATGACGATGAGTTTGGTGAAGGGAACTATCGAATGGAGTATGGATGACTGATTTCTTCAGCTCAGCGACGTGATATTGAGGTGGTAGAGGGTGTCAAAATGTTACTGTTTGCTGTCGATGTTGAGGTCGATGATGAAATGGATGAACTTGTTATTGTAGTGGGAGGTTAGGCAACAGTCGACGGCAGTTTGTGGTTGTGTTGCTTGGGATTCACAGCGATGTTTTTATAGTAGAGGAAGGTGACTTTTGGTTTCAGATGGCTGCCATAGTTAGCATGGCCGGTGGGAATAGAAGAGAAGATGGTTGTCTATTGCAGAAGGAATAATGTTGTAGGCTAAACTGGCATGAATTATGGTGGATGGCAGTTGGATGCCGAGGCAGTTGGATGGTGGTTTAAGAGAGAAGGTTTTCTGGTGATGTGAATGTGGTGAGCGTTGTACAGAGTTAGGCAAAAGAAGATGAGTTATATGGAGGAGGTTGAAGTGGTTTGGTCAGTTGTGTGGCATACAGGAGCAGTTTGTGGTGATGTAATTGTTGTAGTGGAGGTTGTGGGACAGATACAAATGGTGATGCAAATGGTAAGACAGTGACCAGTTAAGGCTAAGAAGAAGTGGTATGAACAAAGATGAATGGTAGTAGGGAATGTTGGCAAATGAAAGTGATGAGTGGAGTATATGCTGTTGAATTTAGGCAGTAAGATGATGAGGAAGGTTTGTGATTTTGGCGAGGGTTTGTTTTGGCAGAAAATGGGTAGTTGGGAATGTGTAATGTTTTTGGTAGGAGTGATTTGTATTGGAAGAATTTGTAGATGATGGTTGAAGAAATGCTGTCAGTTTGTATGTGGTTGAGGAGTAGTAACTGGTGGGGGGAGTCTGACTGGAGTTGTTTGGCTGTAGAGGAGTTGGATGAAGGGTTGTCAGTGGTGGGAAGAGATGGATGGTAAGAAGGTGGGTAGTTCGGGAAGTTCGGGCAGTTATTGCAATGTGGACTGGAATAGTGATTGAGGAGTTTCTGGTGTGGCGGAAACAAGTATGGTGGTTGACAACAAGTGCAAATAATGGTGAACTTGTATGATTGCTTGGTAGTGGTGTTGAAGTGTTATGTGTTGTGTGTATGGGTTTGTCACAGTGGTCAGTGGAGAGGGGTGTAGTAAGGGAAAGACTAGTGTTGATAGGCAGTAGATTTGAAGTAAAAGAAGTGACAGGTATTGGTTTGTATCACTGTGCAGAGAACAGTAAACAGAGAGGAAGGCCAGAGAATAGTGAATAGTATTGTAAATAGGCAGTTTTGAAAATGCAAATTGAAAATTCAAAATGTAAATGGAAAATCTGCAAATGAAGTTGAAAATGAAATGGAATAATTTTTTTCAAATGAGATGTGTGAATGTTTTTATTTTTAATGATAAAATAAACTAACAACTAGAAAACAATAACAACACTCAAACAAAAATGCAAACACAAATCACACGAACACACAAGATTTTTTTTTACGCAACACACACAAAAATTGAAAAAACTAATAATTCGAAGAATAGAAAAATAAAATCAAAACAACTCTCTGGCAACGGCGCCAAAAACTTGTCCGGACGGCTAAATGTCTATGAACAAGAAAATAGCCGAATAAATTTTATAATAAAAATAACTGCAAACGCATGGCGTACGAATTTAGCACGTGGCGAATACGGGTCGATCCACAGGGAATTGATGATTTTAAAAATTCTATTCAATCAAATTAAACCAATGTCGAGTGAAAGTTAAGCTAGAGAATCGGAGAACTAACTAACTAACTAAAAGAAAAGAGAAGCAAATATAAGAGTTAAGTGACAATTTAGAAAATAAATCCACTCTCTAGATCATGTAGTTCAACATATATGAAATCATGATCTCTCTTTTATGGTTATTAGTGATTTAATTGATGTGCTTATCATAAGTATGGTATATTTGTGCTATTGATTAGTCAACATAAGCCATCAAACCATAACACATCCCTTAAAGCACTTACTAACTCTCAAGAAACTTAACAAAGAAAATGAATATGAAATCTATTTTAAGTATGGCCTATTAACTATTGATTAGAAATATAGACCATCAAATTTTAATTTCAAATCACTTTCTTTTGCCATAATCATATTTTGATGAAGAGGCAATTAGTGTTAGTGATTGTTTAAGCATAACAATATAGGCTATCAAATTCAAAGCAAAAACAACTAGTAAACCATTTCTATCATCATCACTAAGCACAAAAAGAGAACATTAATTAACAAATAGTTGAAGCAACATAATTAGAAAGCTTCACTACCCATAAATTGAAGGGGTTTAGCCTCTCATATTTGTCATTTGATTAACAAATGTAGCTTGCAATATGAATGAAAAAGAAAAGGAAAAAGAAAGCAAGGTAAAGACAAACTAATTTACTTGCATGAAATAAGAGAGATCTACACTACTTGCATAAAAGGAAATGAACATGTAATTAAAAAGAAACAATAGTGAACATTGCATAAATGAAAAGAAAATTACAAAAAATAAAAATGGCTAAGTAGTCATGAAAAGAGAAAGAGAGCTTTCTTTTATTTTGAGCCTAAACTAATCTAAAGAGTGACTAGGTGAGAGGAGAGATTACATGAAACATATGGGTATTTATACATGTATGAAACCCTAATTTATTTTTTTGGAGAATGCCCAAAATGCCATTGAGCTATATGGCCACCAAGTAATCATTAGCATGTCATAATCCCCACTTAAATGTGCATGAAGCTTTAATGGCCTTTAGCATATGCATTAGCTCCTAGTTGAAAATCAAGGTAAGTGGGTAGGTGGGGTCCTCCATGTTCTTCACTTTGAATTATTTTCATCTTCATTCTTTTGTATCTTCTTTGTGCATGCATATTTCATCACAAAACCACTTGTAAAATTCACCAAATTTCTTACAAAACAACATAGAAAATTCTAAAGAAATTTTCACAATTCAATAAATGCAAAAAAATGTTCATTTTACCCTTGTATGAAAATTAATATGTGACAATTTGAAAATAATTTGAATTTTGGTTTAAACAAGTTATAATGCCCAATATGATCATTTATTCAATTTAAATAAATTAAATATGGTGGTAAAAATATGCACATTTACGTGCACATCAGTTATGATATTGTAGTAAGAGTATTCTTTTGAATGGTTTGACCATTTGAAAGGAAGATGAATGTATAAGAGTAGATTGAATATATGGTACAGTTGGGATGAAGCGAGTGAACAGTCACTTTTGCTTCATAAATAAACAACGGAAACGAGAATTGTAATAATCGTGATTAATGCTTAACATTGGAATAAGAAATATGATTTCTATTCATGAAATGTATTTTCATATAGAAAACTATTTTCTATGAGATTTATTTCTTTGAGTTCAAGATATTTGATAAAGAACTCACTGTTGTAAACTAGTTACGATATATGAAATAAATAATTTATATTAAGTGAAAAATGCACCTCGGAATTCAGTATGCATTATAGTAATGGCGGAAATAGGGAGCGTGCCATATAACACATATTGATTGCTCAAAATTATGAAAAATGGTTTCATAAAATGTACCACACATTATTTATGAAATAATGACTATTTTTCAGTATCGACTATAAAATAAGTATAGTTATATTTTGATGTGAATATCGTGAATATTCATTATGTAACAAAACTACAATATGGGATTTGTCTCTATTACAAAATGGTGCATTGGAAAATAATGAAGTATCTAAAAGTATTTACAATTATTTTGGAATTATAGACTAAGTCTTAGTTTTAAGAAATAATTTTTATTATATAACTATGAGTCATATGATAATGGTTACATATATTTCAAACAATTAAGAGCAATGCACCTATTAGCAATGCACCTATTTAGTGGGAGCTTTAAGGGAGCTGATGACCTCTTCGGATTGACACATATCGATGTATACAATCGTAAGTCTATTAATCCCAAATGGGTTCTGGGTACTTGATTATATTCGTCGTTGATTTATCACCAACATGGACATGTGTATTCGATACACGTGTAATATGTTTATGATAAGGTCATAGAGTATAGAAGAAAAGTATATAAAATAACATGCAATAAAATAAAATGATTCATTTTGATCGAATAGTTGATTATATTGGAAAGAGTTCCGAATGTATCTAAAAATGAATAAAGATTCAATCTTAAAAGTCACTCCTCCTTGTGGTACATAATAATGTGTCAATAAGGAGTAATCGAACTTCGTCGGGCAAAGTACGCTTAATTGTAACTGAAGTTGAGTTAACTTCTTTGTTTAGATCGGGTATTAGGAGTAATACACAAGGTTAATATTATTATTTTTAAATAATAGTTTACAAAATCATATAAGATAAGGGTCTATAAGAAACCCTAATATATCCTAGGTCAAGGAGTTGGAAGGTTGTGTGAGTTGAAAGTCTGCACATAATAATTGTTTATGAGGAATATTGTACAAATCATCTGAAAAGGAGTTTGGAAAGGACTGTCATTGGATGACATACTTATATTTTGAACATAAGTTTTGTAAACTAAAACTAAATTTTTTTGTATAGAAGGAAATTCATAAAGTGTTTATGAGTACCTATTTTATTGCATTGAGAAATAAGTGTTGTTTTAGAAAATATCAAATTTATAGTAAAGGAATTTCTTTGAGAAATTATTGGTAATAAAATGGAATTGGATGCGATCCATAGATAAAATTGATTACATGATATGAAATGAAATTAAAAGACCTAAATGAACACATCGCATTATAGTGTCTGAAAAGTATTCTCGCACATTGAAGAGAACTATGAGTTTCTTATCAATGTCGAAAATATACAATCCTCGGTTGTTTAATTAAACCATTAAGAGTGTTGACTCATAATATGGCATGATGTGAGCATCCAAAAATATATTCCAAGTACATTATCAAAATATGATTTCGGTAGTCGTAATCAGACTGATATGATCTATCGGCCATGATTGCGTTTTTATGAGTAAGACTAATGTAGTTGGACTTAAATGAGCAACGTTGATAAGAATAATTAAATTTTAAATATTGAAATTAACGTGATAGATTCACCAATTGATATGCTCCAGTTCATTCGATTTACTAACAAAATGATCGCTTTGTAAGACTTTGTGGTTAGGTACATATGTAATGAAATGGAAACTTCTAAATAATGATTTAGAATAGACTATTTACACATGAAACCAAAGTGTCTCGAAGTCATTGGAGCGATATTTGAGTTTGTGAGTCTCTCAATATGATCCAAGAACCGATACGAAAGTATCATTTGACAAGCTTCAAAATTGAACAAGAGTTTTGACAGAAATATCAAATAGTTTGATTGTCAATCAAAATGCAGAGGAAGCGCGAGTTCATAAGAAAGAACGTTAAAAGGTACATTGATATTTATAAACTATAAGTAAACAACACATTGCTTTTTTTTAACGATGTACTTGTGTCCTAATCAGCTTTACTTGTTTTAATACTTGATGTTAGATTTGTAAATGTTGTCTTTTATAGTGAGTATAAAAGATATTTGGAATGCCTTAAATCGATATGCAGACATCAATTGTTTAATACAGAACATGTGAGATAAATTCTATATGCATTGGCAATAGGAATTACCATACATGTTATGTTGTCTACGATATCATGATTTGTTCATGTATTTGATACATGAAGCAAATATTAAATCTAAAATTAATATCACTAAATGATAGTTTGGAGAGTTCTCGTGTATTTATAAAATATTAGAGAATTGTTTCCAGAAACAACGAACTCCTTACGAAGGAGTGTTCGGACTCAAACTTCATAAATGGTATAAAGTATGATATGTCAATATTAAATTCAATTTAAGAATCTATAAGTTTGAAATATTCTAAATGAATGACTATGGTTGATTCAATAAAAAGGATAAGTACACCGACTTGAATAGCGCCATAATAAAACGATGTATATAAGTATAAATGCATGAATTTATAACCGAGCTAAGGGTAATTGCAAATGTTCCGTAACGACCCGTACTTTTAACCATCAAAAAATATTGAGTTAAATATATTTCTTGAATAGAATTGTTTGAAAGTTTTTTTATTTATTTTAATTATGTTAACTTGTATTAAAAGATTAGTTTATGATCTTAACTTGAATTCTTATTAATGATACAAATTGCAATAAGATAAAGGGTAACATATATTAGAATATTATCGAATAGTATTGGCCTGTAGGTAATTAATAACAGGGATTGGACTAATAAATGATAAATTTAATAAAGAATAGAATGAATGATTTTATTAAAGGAGAAAGCATAGGTTTACTTATTCGAAATATATTTTTAAGTTTGATTACAGGAATAATAAATCAATTATTTAGTAAGTAATTTATAACTCTTGCTGCATATAATAATTTATAAATATGTTTTAATACAATTGTTTTATTTCTCTTCCCATTAATTAGTGTCCGTGTTATAATTTAATATTAAAACTAATTGCAATTAATGTGATTGGAATCTTTCAATTAAAAGGAAAGAAGATGTTAATTGTAATTAATGTGTGTAATAAAAGGAACATTTGTATTTAAATAAAAAGAACATTTTGATCCAAGTAAAGAATGTTGAGAAAAATAAATGAACTTTTCATTTGAATGTAATTGTAATTTTATAAAAGGACATTTTGAATTTGAAACAATATATAAATACATATATTAGTATTCAAATTTTAAAAAATATCAGATGGTTTGGGTTTGTATAAATTTGGTGGAATCAATTAGAAATTATCTTGTATTTACAATTATACATTAATTACATTGTTCACATATATTTATATTTCTATTTTAAATATTGTTAAAACCTGTAACTTGGTTGTATTAATGTGACGTTGCAATAATTAAAAAAGTAAAGTAAACTTCTTAATCATTTTTATAATGCATATATATATATATATATATGCATGAGTTAATAAAGTGGTTTGAGTAACATAAACAAAAGGGTTTTTAGGCTAAAGGAAAAAGTTAGAAAAAAAATTAGTTTGAGGGACAAGAAGTTTGTTTTTTAGGCTGAAGGACACTTTTTAGTGTAAATCACAGAATGATAGTTGTAACTATTATTTTCAGTTTACACTAAAAAGTGTCCTTCAGGCTAAAAAGCAAACTTGTTGTCCCTTAGACTAAATTTTTTTGCAACTTCTTCCTTGTGCCTATTTACCTGCATAAATAAATATATAAATTGATTGGTTGATTGATTGATTTACTGATTGATTGTTGATTGATTGAGTTAATAAAATCTACACTTATTAACATAAAAAGAAAGTTTTAATAAATAATTAAATGGTATAAGTATATGTATATTTGGGGTTAGTGAAATTAACTAGGCTGAGAATACGTTAAAAAATTGAATTTCAAAAGGTTATTTTGCATTTATTACCCGGTCATTCATTTTTATTAATTAATACAACATCCTCATTTCATTCATTTCTTTACGTTGCTATTTCTCCTTTCTATTCTAATCTCCATTTAACTTATCCTTCCTGAAGCTTTCCACTTCATTTCATTCCCAAAGCTTTATTCCCGTAGCTTCTCTTTTAAATGTGAGATTCCTTTTTTATCATTTCTTTCATGACCTCCTTTTCCTTCTTCCTTCTATTTCACTTTTACTTACAAATTTTAAGACTAGTCATGTCAAAATCAAACTTTTCCCAAATCATTTTTTGTCTCAAATTTTTAATTCCAAAAATACCTCCTATTCCCCAAGCCATAACTTCCTCAAAAAAAACAAAATTCAGTGATACTTTTTTGTAAAACCATGTAGAATTTAATAAGGAAGAACTTTCCGCCAGATCATTTTTTAAATTCAAAATCGTTTTTCAAATTCCTGATGCAATCTGGTCAAAATCATATGAGAAGTCGACCTATTTTCTGGTCCAGTTTTGAATGAAAAGGGGGTTGCTTTAGCTTCGAGGTTATGGTAGGTGTTTCCTAAAATTTTGGGTAAACATAAACTTTTTCGAGAAGCTCCTAAAGTTGGTCTGTCCGCCCGATCCTCACTCAGCCAGCTTGTTACCCCTATCAGCGGGTGACCAGGTCGACGTATTCAGCGGCCAACTGCACCTACTCCGCGTTCGAAGACAATACGAATGGAATCTCAAACCTCAACTATCACCACTTACTTCAGGATCCCAAAAGAATGGTAGGCCCCATAGCATGCCTACCCGATTCAGCACTGCCTCCTACCACATGCTCTGTAGAAGTTCCCACACTCGGCTCCTTTGGTGTTGTTACCGCATACCAAGATGACCGCCTCCTTAGATGTTTCATCCTCTTCCATGCGGAATGGCCGAATGAAGTCCTCAAGCGACCCACCTTCCTCAATAAGGCATCGAGCGCTCACAACATTCTGACGATCCTTTGAAGTCGGTCAGCCAATTCTCCTAGAAGCATAAGCCTAAGGTTATGCACTCGGGCCTTCCATGGTATCCTTTCCCTCAGAAGGCAGAGCCAAATACGACCTCTTCGGCACCTGCCCAATCCAATTCTTCATCCCAATCCATGCGCCAAGTACTACACCGTCCGTCCAACGCCATTGCTTAGCGGCCTTCCTCCCCCTCTGAGGCCCGGGTCCACCCTCGGCACGATCCTAGTATGAGAAGTAACTTTATTGTCACATGATCATCCATCGACTTCACTCTCCACGTGGCAGCAATCGGGCCCTACATATCTGCTTTCCGCTGGACAACCCGGCCGTTTAGAGCCGACACCGAACTAGCTATCTTGTGTGGCTAACTACTCCTACATAGGGATCCGCCCGACCGCGGTGGGCAGACGGCCTTCTGTCCTTAGCAATACTAAACCTACCAGTTAGGGCCGCCTGGCTTGCCCGAAACAGCTTACAGTGAAGTACCTTAACCAATCCCAATCCAACAACTCCATAGTACATGCCATCAGAGAAAAGTATTGTTTCTCTACCAATAGCACTCCACATAAAACACTTTCTTCTCCTCCACCTTTTCCACAGCCAATCAAAGCCCCTGCACCCCTACCTACTAAAGGTTACCGCCTTTTCAAGGATTGCCATAGACCCTTCTTTCTAGTTGGTTAGCAATTCTAGCCGTGGGCTCGAATTTACTTTTTTGCTAGCTCCTATCCTATGTCCTCTCTAATCCATGGGCCAGAGCCCCTCCTGCACTATTATTCTATAATCTTCACTAACCATTCACAATGTACATCCTCTACATATACCCAATGCCATACTATATGGCAGAGTGACAGATATATTGGTTTCTCCAACCCATCCCCCTCACTAACTCTCTCAACCTTCAAAGCCTCTCTAGTGGCGTCTTCGCCCGACTTCCATTAGAGAGAGCCTCTATCAAACTCTAACACTCAACCCACCGTGCTCTACCTACCAAACTCTACCACCATCATCGCCTCCAACAACAAGCCTATCACTCCAGTAGCGGCACCTCCTTCTAGCGCCTATCTTCCGACTACTACCAGCAACCCCTCCTTCAAAGGCTCTTCTGTCTTCGAGACTATCCTCAAGGGATAGCCTTTCCAGTGGGTCTTCCCTCATATCTCCTCACCACGAGACCCTTAGGATATTAAACTACTGTTATATTTAGTTTATACTCCATTATTATTCTCTTGTAACAGTGTGTAAATTATAAGAGGTCGATATAGTAAAGGAACATCATAGTGCAAGTAGGCCGCACTAAGCTGAACCTCTATATATCGTTGTGTATTTGCTTTCTGTACTTAGTTCTCCTTAGGATCATTCCTTACCGTCTCCTGCAATAGGAAAGTCTTCATGTGTGCTCCAGCCCTCCATACTCGCAACCATGGGTAAGCGCCTCTATCCGCTCCTGCCCATCTCAATCCACATTCCCACAAGCAATGGTCCAATAATAATAGGCACATTCGGTCGCCCTCTGCTTGGAGATTTTGGTCTGCAACCAACCTCGTGGCTCAAACAGGTTCACACCCTCCATCAATGGCGACCCTTCCCTCTAGGGTCGACTCATCCAAAAAGTAAGCCTAGTGTCGGTGTGACGATATCCTCGCTTGCACAATCACATTCCAAGATTCGGTCGGTTTTTCGTACTAGTCACAAACAATCTGGTCAACAATTTGGTGCCCGTCGTGGGACCCGATCCATGACCACAAGGTTGAAAGCCTCACAACAGCAACTGCATTCCGCATCAGGCAACATCCTAGCTTCAGTCGCAAAAATCTTTTTGTCCTCTTCCTTCCTCCAACTAATAAAAAGGAAGACGTGCCAAAAGAGAGAGGAATTCGGATTCCTATTTTATGGTCCCATGTTCTCCTGAGAGAAGTGGCCACAGTCTCATGTTCCCTATAGATGTGGCCTTTTCTATGTCGTTCAGCCCTCCTACATCCTCACAGTGTGCTCCATGGACCTCCAGATACTACGTTGCTCGTCAAAGCGTCCCCGTCTCTCCTTCCGTCTCGTTTTTAGTACCAAAAGGAGACCTTAGGTTAGTACCTCTCGACCTGAAGGATGGGACATGGATTCCAAAGCCGAGGAGCGTCATCCCCGCACTCCAAGCAGCAGCCTTGAATTCTAACCCTTGGCCTCTTCTCATGACCATTGGTAGCGGATTCAAGCATCAAAGGGAAACCCTGTAAAATCCTTCGGGTTTGCAAGCATCTCTTCCTCAATCCCACATGGCATTTCCCAAGAGCGGCATGGCATGGAGAGGCTTCTTCGCCCCCTCGATGGGTTGCATAGCCTCCCTCTAAAAGCTAGCCTACACGCTATACGCAACCCAACATTCTGGAGTCCACAGTCGCATATCCTACTTCAGTCAGAGCTAGAGTCTTGAAGCAGAGTCACCTCTTCCGCCATTTCATCCAATTAATTTTGGCAGCACCAACACTCTTGCATCCTCCATTAACATCCTCTAGACCTGAGGGCATCCACCACTTCCTAGGAGAGTCCGATGAAAGCAAGCCACGACACATTTAGGGTCTCACAAGGACCGCCCTAGATTATGGAATACATCCAATCATTCCTATCCTATTCACCCGGAGCAGTAAGCGGGCCACATCCAGTTTATCATGGGTTCGACTTGCGCTAAGGATCGTATCTCCATTCAATCGGCGGTACATCCCCATCATAGAACCTAGAGGCGGCCGCGTGCTTCAACTCACACTTGGAAGCTCCGTTCCAGTGAGGCACCCACAACGCGCATTTCGACTGCTACTCGATGTTCACTTGGAGCGGCATGACATGGATCCCCTTGAATAGGTCCTCCTCCAGCATTCCTACAGCCATCTCCATCTGCGGTCATCCTCCATCAGATCTCCAAATGCCACAGCACTAGGACACCTGAACCCGCCTGGAGTAGCTAGAGACTTTAACAGTCTGCAATGTTCACTTCTATTGAATCGAGCAATGTCCCCAACCACTTTGGGCCGAGCAAGGGATGTCCTCCTGGTGCCCCATCCCTAGTTTGTAGTTAATAAAAAGGTTGACACACCAGCTAGCCTCTTAATCAGCATTCCCATGGCTCAGGCCATCCTATCTTCGAAATCCCAAAAAATGCAAAGAAAGCCCCTAGAGTCTGCCCTTCGGTTTCCACCTGCTTGGTTCATCAACAAGCCAGGGACATTTTTCCTCATTATCCCAGGATTTTGCCAGAAGCACCTAATGTTGCCTCCGGCGACCGTCTTCTAATTATAGTCGGATAGCGCCACCTTTAGCACGAGCTCTTGATATAGCCTCTTCTAGGGACGACCCTCCCGATGAGTCTTCCCTTGGATCTGGATAAGCCCGAAGCATTCGAATCCTCCGTTGCAAGAAAGGACAGATTTAAAGGGCAAAATGTTTACCAAAGTTTTGGGTAAACAAAAACTTTCTAGAGATGCTTCCAAAGTTGGTCCATCCATTAGATGCCCGCTCAGCCAGCTAGTTACTCCAGTCAATGATGACCAAGCCGACGTCTTCAATGGCCAACCATGCCTACTTTTGGTAACCGGAGACACCATGGATGGAAAATGGATGGAAGCTCAGCCCTTAGCCATCACCACTTCCTTTAGGATCCTGAAATAATAGTGGTTCCCGAAGCACGTTTACTTGATTCTACATGGTATCCTATCGCATCCTCTCCAGAAGTTCCTGCACATGGCTCCTCTAGTGTCGTTCCCGCATACCAGGATGATCACCTCCTCAGACTACCCCTCTTCTTCCATATTGAACGGCTGGATGAAGCCCTCAAACGACCCACCTTCCACAACATAGCACCAAGTGCTCCTAACGTTTTGAAGATCCTTTGTAGTCGGTCATCCATTTGGTCATAGAAGCATAAGCCTAAGGTTGCGCCTTCAGGCCTTCTTTGGAATCCTTTCCTTCAACAGCCAGAGTCGGCTTCAGCTTCTTCGGCACTTTCTCGATCCGTACCTTTATCGCCATCCGTAAGCCAAGTACCACAACTTCCGTGCAACGCCATTCCTTTGTAGCTTTCCTCCACCTCTAAGGACTGGTTCTGCCAAAGACACAATCCTAGTATCATAAGTAGCTCCGCACTAACGTGACTGTCTATCGACTTCGCTCTCCACATGGCTGCAACCAAACCCTACATGTCCTTCCTCCGCCTGATGCCCTAATCATTCAGAGCCGACACTGGGATAGCTATCTCGTGTTGTCCAACTACTCCTACACAAGGATCCGCCCGACCATGGTGGACCGACCACCTTATGTCCTTAGCAATCCAAAACCTACCAGCTATGATCGCCCGCCTAACACGAAACAGCTTACTAAAGAGTACTTTAAACATTCCCTGTCCAACTGCTCCAAAGTTCATGCCATTGGAGAAAAGTACTATTCCTCTGCCAACAGTACTTCGCGGGTAGCCCTTTCCTCACCCCTACTTTTTCAATAGCCAATTAGAATGCCTACACCCCTACCAACTAAAGCGTACCACTTTTCCTAGGTTTTCCATAGACCCTCCTTTCCAACTAGTAAGCAATCTGAGCCGTGGGCTCGAATCTGCTTTCCTGCTGGCTCACATCCTACGTCCTCTCCAATTCATGGACCAGAGCCTATCTTGCACCATCATTCTACAACCTTGACCATTCATTCACACCCCATATCCTCTATATATATAAGATGCCATACTTTATGGTAGAGGGATGGACAGAGTGATTTCTCCAACCCATCTCCCTTACTAACTCTCTCCTCCTCCAAAGCCTCTCTAATGGCGGCTTCAACTGACTTCCATTAGAGAGAACCTCCATAAAACTCTACCACTTAATCCCCTGTGCTCTACCCACCAAGCTCTTCCACCATCATTGCCTCCAACAATAAGCTTATCACTTCAGCTAGCGGCACTTCCTCCTATCTCCTACCTTCCGACCAATGCCAAAAACCTCTCCTTTAAGGGCTGTTCCATCTTCGAGACTCCTCCTCAAGGGATGGCCCTCCCGGTTGGTCTTCCCTTGGGTCTCCTCCTCGTAAGACCCTTAGACTGGGATATTAAACTCTTGTAATATTTAGCCTAGACTCCTTCATTATTCACTAGTAACAGTTTGTAAATTGTAATAGGTCGATATAATAAAGGAACATCATAGTAGACGTAGGCCGCACTGGGTCGAACCATTATATATCATTGTATATTTACTTTCTATAATTAGTTCTTCCTAAGATCATTCTCTGCCATCTCTCGCCACAAGCAAGTCTCCAGGTCTTCTCTAGACCACCATACTCCCAACCATGGGAAAGCGCCTCCATCCGCTCATGCCCATCTCAATCCACATTCCCTCCAAGCAACGACCTAACAGCAAAGCATCCATCCGACTATCCTCCGCCTATTGGTGGTCGGCCTGGAACCAACCTTGTGGCTCAAGCGGTTTCACGCCTTCCACCAATGGAAAGCCTTCCCACCGGGGTCGAATTGTCCAAATAGTAAGCCTAGCTTCGGTGCGGTTGTATCCTCATCGGTGTGTCTACATTCCTTGGTTCGGCCAGATTTTCCGTACTCATGACGAAAAATTGGGTCAACGGTAGGAAGGTCTACCCTAATCTAGTGGCTAGTGATGTTTGTTAACTTGGTTTTAAGGTGCCTAAGTTGATATTTGTCTTGTTGTGAGATGTTTGTCTCTCTTGATCTTGTTTTGGAAATTCTAATAAGCTAAATTAAGGTGACTTTTATAATTTACGACCTTATTTTCTTATTCAATTAAATTTAGTTTTGGTTTGTTTGAATTGAATGTTAATTTAATGTTGTTGTACTATTCTGATATTGTAATCGAAATTGAAATTTATGTTGACATCTACTATTGAATTGAATTTGTTTTGTATATTGTGTCACCTTGTTGAAATATTGGACTTGAGTTTAATGTTGACATATAGGAATGAAGTGAAATGAAATTAATAGAAATAACTTGAAATTTATATGTTGGAATCAATAGTTGATTTAACATGTTATGATCAAAATAAAGTAGTGTGAAATTTCAGTGGAAATAAGATAGAATTTTCACTATTTGGAAATTATATATTAAGTTATACTGATTGGAGATCGAAAATGAATTGAATTGAATGTTGGATGATATGTTTGTAGGGTTAAATGGTTGCTATGAATATTTTTTGTTGCAATGAATGTTCTGTGATGATTTTAAAGTCACTATCTCATGTCATTCCAGATTATTGATTATTATGACACACTACAGACTTTGTATTAGACCCTATCGTCATGGACTGTTTATGGAAGTTATGTCAATTAACTTTATTACTAATGGTGAAATTTAAATAGCATTGACATTTATTATTGAAATCAAAAGATTGAAACTGAAATTTGATTGTTTTGGCCCCAAAATTAAGGATTAAATACATATGTGCATATAAAATTTTCGAATAAGGACAAAACGATAAAAAATATTGACAAGTTTTTCGTTTTGTCCTTACTCGAAAATTTGTATACTTGTTTGTATTTAATCCTTAATTTTTGATATGTTCAAATAAATAATATTTTGGTTAGGATGATATAAAATTGGTCTTAAGTTTACATGTAGATTTTTCAGATTAAATTATTTAATTAAAAATGAATAAATAGGCGTTTTGAAAGAATTGTTATTTTAACTTGAAAATTTTTCTGTAACTCGAACTCAGCAAAAGAAAAATATTTTATAAAGAAACCTATACCAAATTATATCATCTAGTATTTTATATATTTTATTCTTTGAAAATGGGTTTATTAAAGTTTTACAAATACATTATTTTGACTTGAAACTTTTTCTGTTGAATTTGAATATTATGTGGAGAATATATAATAAAGGTACTCGTATTTAGTTCTACCATCCAATAATTTTATTAATTCAATCTTTGAAATCCACCATTTGAAAATTTGGGAAAATTATCAAATTGATTTGGAAATATCAGAAACTTACTAAAAATTCTACAAAGGAGTTTTAAGAACTCTAAAATTTAATTTGGAATTTATATGCAAAATTTTAAGCTTTTTGTAATTTAATTAGTGTAAAACCTGATGTATTTCTAAAAACAATAAAAATTTCTAAAAATTTCTATAACTTTTTCTATGAATTCCTAAAGCAAAATTAAAGACTATTTATGTTAAATACCTGTTGAGATTCTTTACATATTTTTCTATAAAAGTTAAAATGGGTAAATTGACATACTTTTATATATTGAATGATTGGTCATTAAAGAGACCGGTGTTGGTATTGGCATACTCTCTTTTAATACTAAAACTAGTTTAATAACCATGTATGTAGTGGATGTTATCCAGAATGTAGAGGTTGAACTAACGAATGGATGACCTTGATACTTGTGTCAAATTTGAAATGACTTAGGAGCCTGTGTCTGGCCAATATGTTAGCTACCTTTAATGAACATCTTTCCCTAGTATTACCATCTTGACTTTGAATTTGATTTGTACGTACCTTTTATTTTGGATTGATGGATGTGGTCGACCGTTAGGGGTTACGACCGGCCATAAAAGGTAAAATTGTATAATCCTACCATAGTCTTTACCTTATGTTCCTCGTCATATGATTATTACATGTGAGAGCACTACGATTTTGTTTTGTATTGTATCTATAGGGGACTCGTTGACATCTAACGACATTGCTGGTGGTGTCAAAGGACCTGCATATACCACATGCTTAAAAACGTGTTAAGAAGGGTTAATGTAAAGCCTTAGCATTATTTTAACATTTACATTACTGATTGACATTGCATATATACTATATATAGATAGTTTAACGAACCCAAAGGAAATGGAAAGTCCCGCAACATCTCTTAAGTTATTGTACCTTGTTGCTTGTTTTGAATTTACATACATAAGAATGTATAATCTCGACTCGAGTGTATAGTTATTCTTTATGCTCAAGTTAGTCAGAGTTGTTTCAGTGTTTCGAAGACATTTATTTGTTGAAGACGAAAACAAAGATTGGAAGATTGTATTTATTAGTATTAGTCCAGTACATTTTTGTTGTGTTAAAAAAGATATAACTCTGACTATACTTTAAAAGAAAATCAATGTATATTATAAAATAGCTTCATGAAATATTTACGTAATAATCATATTTTTTTCACTCCGCTATTAGATTCTATGTTTTGTTCTTTTTTCTTCGTATTTTCTTTTTAAACCCCATTAATAATCTGTTTTTGGACTATTTGAGTTAGACATATGTGGCTTATTGTCGACTTGAACCATTTAAAATATAGGACAGTCACATGTTGAAAGTCCCATAACATTATTATATGGTAACAATGTTACTATATAGTTCGTAACAGAACTTAGAGCGCACTGGAAGTAGAGAAACATACTCCAGATTGCTCCACATGATAAGGGTAGTTTATCAGCATCAGAGGGAGTTGATTGACTTGAAGATAATTGAAACATAATAGCATACTCATTCAACGAGAGACTGAATAAATTAGTTTGGCGGAAACCAATTGGAGAAGTTGGAAAAGGTTCCATAATTGACCCCAAGTGCAAGTGGAAGATTGGTAGAGTTAAGGTATGTAATTTGTTACATACATCTAACTTGTTGACCAATCTCAAATAAAAGTGTTTTCTTTATCTTATATGTTTGATGTAATGTGTTATTTTAATGAACTATTTTAATTAAAAGTATATTTAATAGAGAATCCATAAATGGTATGTTTTGTGATAGTAGTCACAAAGTGTTATAACCGTGAGTAATTTATCACAATAAATATAAATATACCATTGTTAATGTTCTGGTCAAGATGCATTGAGACTGGATATCGATGTATCCGTTAAGACTGAAGTACGTAATGCTCTCCAAATATTGGATGGTTTATTACTCACGATTGCTGGAGGGACCAAGAGGTAACATACTGATAGTTATTGGATAAATATGGAATGACTCACCCGATAGTTTTATCTTGGTTAATATAACTAAGGTCAAAAATAAAATATCGATGTGACTAATTTACACAGGTCTCTCGACTTGAGAATAATGTGGATCTTCAATATGAAAGCTCTGCTTTGATTATAGTCAAATCATGGCATGACGTTCCACTGAGTACTATAGTTGGGTCGAGGGAAAGTATTAGAAGTGAAACACTTTTTAAGAGAGGATTCATCTTCTCAATTATATAGGGTTAGTATCACTGTCAGTTCAAGTCAACTCAAAGTCAAAGTATTTGGCCAGAGCATTTTGATTAATAATAATTGTTATTATTGAGCTAAGGACTTTGTGTTTATAGTTGAATATGAGTAATATTGGAATTTTGACCATTACCGCATTCAATAAATCAAAAGTTATATAGGTTTGACGAAGAGATTTGGAGTAAATAAATGTCACGGCAAGGTAACGCTAATAAAAATAAATTAAATTTTATCGAAACTAAGTATACGATAAATTTGGCGTAAATGTCATACGATCTGCTAAGTGACGTGTGAACGTTAACATTCAAATAGTTTGATATTAATCACTGATCAAATTTACATCTGATGAGTCATACAATCAATATGATGATTTCTCTTTAGACCAAATGATTTAATTAGTTTATGATTGTTCTAAATTAATTAAATTAGTTGATATTTATGAAATATTAACTACCAGAATTTGATTATGATTTGAGGAATAAATATATCGTATATATTCATATAGTTATAAATATATCAATCGATATGCAATATTGATAAGCAAATAAATTATATTTAATTAATAATATTTATTTGGGCTTAAAATGAGTTTTGAGCCAGTGAAAGGAACTGGAAATTTTGACTAAAATGTGGGCAATATGCGCCATAAGATGGTGCAACAAAGGCTTTGAGATGGAGGGCTAAGATGGAAGAGAATTGGTAAGAGATGATGTTGGATATTGATCCTAAAATATCTCTGACTTCTCCTCTGTATATACATCTCTATTCTCAACCTTTAAAACACTTTTTCCTGCCTTCTATTTTTATTTTTGCTGGCCGATCCATGCCTCTAAGAGCTCCATTAATATTTAAATCAAATCAATTCAAGGCTATGACTACTTGATAGAAAAAGGTATACAATACAAGGATTAGCAATTTGCTGAATTAGGAGAAGTTCCAATGAGAGATATTCATCATACTAAGGTGTACTTCAAGACATAGGTTTGGGTACGGTCTTATTATTTCATATGACTTATAGTTAATGTATAATATTATATTGCTTTCTTATATATATCATAATATATTGTTAGTTAGGTGAGATTTCTATATGTATGAATGTTGTCTCAAATTGAATGGCTACATGTATGTATGTATGTATAAAAAACATTTTTTTACATAGATGTTCATCGACGGAAATTCTATTGAGTTAAAAAACCGTTGAACGAATTTAAATTAAAAAGTAACCGCAAGCGCACGACATAAAATTCTAGTATGTGGCGAGTAATGGTCAAACCGCAAGGAATTGTTAGAATTTAGAACTCTATTCAATCAAATTATACGAAAGTCGAGAGAATTTTTTAACTACAAAAAATGTAAAAAAAAACTAACACTACAAAAGTGAATGAAAACTATGAGTATAAAATGATAATTTAGAGATAATTTCACTCTCTAGATGATATAGTTCAACAAAATGAAATTATGATCTCTTATTTTTGGTCATAAAAGAATTTAAATGATGTACTTATCATAAATATGGCATATTTATGCTATTAGTTAGCCCAACACAAGCCATTAAACAATAACACAACCTTTAAATCACTTTTAATTCTCATGAAAAAATGACAACAAGTTGAAAGTAAAATCTATTTTATGCATGGCCTATTAACTATTAATTAGAAATATAGATCATCAAATTTTGATTTCAACATTCACTCCCTTAACATAATCATATGTAGTTGAAAAGGTAATTTGTGTTTAGTGATTGTTTAAGCATAGCCTATTTGGTGTCAACAATATAGGCTATCAAATTTAAAGCAAAAACAACAAGTTAAACCACTTCAGGCATTTCCATTAAGCATAAAAAAGAGCAATAATTATCAAAATGTTGAAGCTACATGATTAAAAAGCTTCATTACCCCTAAATTGAAGGCGTTTAGCCTCTCATTTTTGTTATCATTTCAACAATTGTAGCATGCAACATGAAATAAAAAGAAAAGGAAAACGAAAGCAAAGTAAAAGAAGAGCTAACTAAAAAGAAATAAAACTATTCTACTTGCATGAATAAATGAAACTACACCAGTAACATGAAAGGAAATTAACATGTAATTAAAAGAAAACAATAATTAACATTGCATAAAAAAGAAAAATTGCATAAGAAAAAAATAGCTAAGTAGCCATAAAAAGAGAAAGAGAGATTTCTTTTATTTTTAATCTAAGCTAAAACTAACTAAGAGGAAGAGAGGTTACATGAAACATAAGGGATAATTATACATGTATGAAACCCTAATCCACTTTTTTAGGGAATGACCAAAATACCCTCTTAGGAAGTGTGGATGCCAAGTAATCATTCGTGTCAAATAATGATGATTTAAGTGTGCATGAAGCTTTAAACTCTATTAATATATGCATATGTCTTTAATTTGTACATTAAGATAGGTGGGTAGGTGGTATAACGACGCGAAATTCTATACCGTGAAAACTCGACACTAATATGTTCATTGTAGAAGTGCCGAGCAATCGAATGCTGGAAATTCCAGATTGTTAGGGTTAAGAAGAAAAGAGGTAGAAGAAGAAACAGAAAACAAAACACGGAATCTCACATTCGCAACGGATAAAAATATAATATAAAAATAGCAGCATTTACACAAGAAAGTTGTAAATGTCAATTTACATACAATATATCAGAGTACAACCAAACTGGACAGTTGTAAAAACTTGTCCCTGAAAACAATCAATACAACTCCAATACACGGCGATATATTCCTTACGTTCCTGCCATCCAGCTCACCACCTCAGCTCCAGAACGTCCTTACCTGAAAACCTATAATACTCGGTCTGATTCGAGCATTACAATAAAGCAACACCTAAGTCAGGCTGGAAACCAGCACGAGTAAACTCATATAACTTGAAATACTAAGTTATAAAACTTTTTCGAAAACTAGGGTAACTCGTACATCACTACGATTTTTAATCATTCTGTAACCAAACACTTATTTCACCAATAATGTCTAAGCACTGTTACTTAGTTTCAATGGTCCAGTTTACTTAATTTATTCCATTCCAGCCTATTTGATTCCATAATCAAATCTACAAAGAAGTTTAGTAGTTGCTTATCGAAATGGTTCCAGATGTTGCTGATATCCGACCTCGATCTCTTCCAACCCAATGCCATCTTTAAGCCAAGTTTTTTAAGTGAATACAATTCAATTTTTAATTCAGAATGTCATATTTACACAGCAATTCATCACAAATAGATAAACCACATTACCACAGTTCAACTAAAGCATTCATATCACAGAGCATCACAAATTAAAGACTAGGGATATTAATCAATCCAAGCGTTCAATCCAAGTTTTCCATTCATAAGCAAGAGTAATTTGTTATACAAATTCTAATCAATTTAATTTAATCACCAAATGAATTAAATTAATTACTTTTAAACCCTTCTTAATTTAACTTATTATAAACCATTTATTATTATTTTAATTAATTATTGTAATTAATTAATTATTCTTTAATTACCCGAGTCCTTAATTAATTTAAGATAAACCATTTATCTTAATTAATTACTTAATTATCATTTAAATCTTTATTAAATTAAACGCTTGAAAATAATTTATACAAAATCTCCTGAGACCTTTTTGATTAATTAAAAGTTTAAAACATTTATTTTCTTTAACCAACTACTTAGGAATTAATTCAATATATTAACCAAATATATAATTATTCAAATCAACTCAACTTAAATTCAAAACATATCTAACATTATACTCTAATTTTTTGAGATTTATTTGAAACTTGATGAAAACCCTTACGTTGAAATTTTTTCAATCATTAGCTTTGAAAACTTGGTTAATATTTTATTTTATTTTTAAGCTTTGGAAACATGTATTATTTCCTTTATTTACAAACTTAATAACCTACCAATGAAAAACTCGAGCCCAACCCATAAATTCATCGAGCCAGACCCGTGCTACTCTCCCACTCAATAAACTCGAGTTCGAACTCGAAGCAAACCTCCATCTTTCCCGAGCTCAACTCAACATAGCGACATCTCCAGACACGAAGGACACATGTGCACATGCATGCAAATTCTGACCAACTCCGATCCATGCTCCGACCATCAACAAGTCGGTGATCTTCCTCTGAGTCTTTTTGGCCACGCAGATCAATGATACCCACTGGAAATTGAAAACGAGCAAGATAGCACCTCCTCGAACCCAAACCAATCGATGAAAACCCTCTCGCACCGCCGACTCTGATCTCCTACGACCTCGCGATCATGACCAGACCTCCGCCACTCGCCTACGCTTCTAATCCCCCACTTGGATCAACTTCAGTGCACCCACGACATTGCAATGCCTTCGAGAACAGCGTCGACTAAATCTGGTCGTTAAACCCTATTCCACCGTCGTTCCACCTCTATGGCAAACTAGAATTTCATCGACCTATTTTTCTTTGATCTCCATCACTCCAGCTACCTCTAGCGTCGAGCACGATGCCCAACCCATTGTCGATCGTCAGAATTCGACAAAAAACCAATTCTCATTCAAGTAGAAAACTCTACCCAACCCTAAACTTAAAAATCATGAAATTATTATCAAATTCATCATTTTCTAGTACAAAACTAATTATGAAATCAAAACATGAAATTAAGATCCTCGGTTTTTTCTGATTTGAAAAGATTTCACTGTTCTTTCCTGTTTTCTAAGTAATTACTCATCATATTCACTAGAAAACACTTTTAAAAATGATATTATACCCATACAAACATTTTTCCTTTAATGTTCATAGCCTAAAATTGTTTAGGTGAAGAGATAAGAATTTATTTAGTGTATTCTTGAGCCTGTTAAGCCAAAACAGAAGCATGCATACCCAAACACAGACATGCACCTAGTAACACAACTTATATTTCAAGTAAAATTCATTTCTATATCCATGCAAATTGTTTTCACATCAATACTACCATTATTTATCATATGTATCTAAAAATTTAACTAAAAGGATTCAAGTTTACTCACTTGTAAAACTTTGAACAGAGAAACTAGAGGACACGACATTTTGAAATCTGGAAATTGCCTTTTTGATTTTGAATTGGAAGCTTGATCAATTTTTAGTTGAGCTTGAATTTTCTTGCTGGATTTTGAGTTTGAATTTGATCTTGAATTGCTTAACTTCAATTTTGAATTTTGAAAGAGTTTGATTGTCATTTTATTTCTGGTTTAGTTCTCAGGTTTTTTTTTTTGAGAATGAAAGATAGAAGATAAATCAAAGAGTAAAGATATATATATAGCCTTGTTTATTTATTTTTAAAATGAAGAAAATAAATCAAATATGACACTTGTTATTTGCATGGCATCCTAAACTTACAAATGTTCTTATGCATGTATTTATATTTATTTATATTTATATTTTTGTTTTAATCTTTTATATTTATACATTGTCTTTTATTAATTAATGTAACTTTTAAAGAAATAATATAAAACCTATATATACAATATAACAACTATATACACACTAGTATTTGAAAAAAATGTAGAGTTTTAATCTAATTTACTTTTGAGATTTTGAAAATAAAAATATAACTTTCGAATAAATAGAATATCTTGTGGATTTTGATATTATATACATCCATATTATTACAAACTTCCCTATATTTCATTCCATAGGCATGTATATACTAATATACATTATAAACCTAGTGTATATATATATATATGGATATTTTATCTTGAACCAAATAGTGAAATATATTATTCATTTATTTACTATAAGATTTATCATCTCCAGAGATTTATAATTCAACATTTATTATATTTCAAATATATATATATATATATCCATATATTTATTAGAATTTTATTTTTTCAACTAACAAATCAGTATTTTAATAAATTTAATCGTGTAAATTACCAACTAGCAGTTGTCAAAAATCCGGGTTATCACATTCCCCCGTTTAAATCTTTTCGTCCTCGAAAAGGAACAAAGAAAGAATTTGAATTATTAGTTAAATTATTCTAAAGTTTAAAACACTTTAAAATCTACATAACATAACTAAAAAGCTTTTATAAAATACTTTTTATAACTCGATGTCTCAACAAGTCCAGCCTTGTTCTCATAGAAATTCGGTCATACGTTGATTAGGCATAGGACTAAAAATCTATAAGTACTTGGTAACCCCGTTTCAATACCCAGTGAAAATACTTAGAAAATATTTTTGCAAAAATATAGGAAACATTTTTGAAAATATAGAAAACATTTTTGGTGAGAATGCTCTGGAAATCATCACCTCCTCCGTGGTCGTAGTTAACCCAATAATTACATCGCTGTCCCGGCAAAACCATAGAAAACTACAGGCCTCCACAAACCTCGACTTCACCATGGAACCTGCCACAGATCGCAGCTACACCCAAGGTTACGTCGCCATCACGGCAAAAACCCATGTAACTGTAGGCATCAACGCCCTCGAATTTCGCTGCCAAATGAAACTCCTCCACACTGACTACATAGATCGCAGACTACATCAGTCGAGTCCCAATGTAGCCTGTAGGCATTCAATGTCACATGACTTTCGCTATGTCTTCATATATCGCAGTCTACCGATGTTATGTCGCTCTCCCAGCGAATTCAAACGTAGACCATAGGCAATCACTACCCTCGACTTTCGTTATGGTGCGTAGTAGATTGCAGGGACATCGAGTTACACCGTTGTCACAGCATAACCCAATGTCTCTGTAGGCATCAGCGCCCTCGACTTTCGCTATCCAACCACAATCCTCAGGAACTTCAATAAGTCCGGACTTCCTTCCATGATCAAATTTAGAACCCCCCTTAGGGCTCAAGGCAGAACCACCCCATGGATCTCCTACTAGAAGTTCATTTAAATGGGAGCGCCTTTTTCCCTACAGCCATTCTCAAAACGTTTTATACTATACACATATAGTATCTTTCAAATCATACTCTTTATATGTATCACATATAAATCTCATTTACACAAAATCGATAGTTCTCAAACTTGGCATTCCAAATTCCAAAATTTGATTTTTCCCAAAATCAAAAGCCTTCCAAAATTAATGAGTTTCCAAAATCCTTTTAACTAGAACAAAATATTTTTCAAAGATCTTTTCTTCTGGTTAAAAAAAATTAACAAGGGAGTTTATTATATATAACAAATATATATATAATTTTATTTATGCCAAATCAAATATTCAAGTTTGTTTTCCTTTAAAAAATTATTTACCCCTTTACTTACTCTTTAAAAAAGTGATTTTCAATTATAGAAATATCCATTTCAATCAAGCACATACGATGTACATATATCATTCATTTGTACACAATATCAAACTCGATCGCTTCTCGATCACACAATTTCACTTCCGAACTAATATCATCCACCCAACTTCCTAGTTCGGACTCAGATCTGGTTTCTTGATCAGAAACCGTCATTCTCCTTGCATAGCTATAACTATTGTAGAGAATTTCCAAAATCAATCAAAAATCTATATCCACGGTTCGCCGTTGAAAATTGAGTGAAAAAACCCAACTCGGATCGATATACCATCTCGAAATTCTGTGCTCGAATCTGGATCAAATCATTATGTAAATAGAATAACATACGTACATCCTACGTATTTATCTTTATTGATTATTAGCTAAATCAGTTTTCTTTTACTCTACATTTATTTTGATTTCTATTCACTTATTCCCAATTGCTTCAATTTCCATTTGGTTTATCACTTCAATTCTTATCTCAATTGGTATTTAATTATAATCAGTTTGCACTTTAACCGTCTTGAATTTAGAAAATAGCTTGAAAAGGTTTAAAATAGTTAAGTAGATGTATAGTTACTAGTTGTAAAATAGTAGAAGAATGGTTAAGTAGTTATAAAATAGTTGTAAAATAGTTGAATAGTTGTAGAATAGTTAGATAGTTGCAAAATAATTGTAAAATAGTAATTATTTTGTAAAACAGATGTAAAATAGTAATTAGTTTTCAAAATAGTTGTAAAACAAGTATAAGATAGTTTGGGTTTTAAAAGAAATGTTATATAGTAAATAGCTAGGAAAAATAGATTTAAGACAATTTATATTAAAACAATTTATTCGAAAATAGTTTCAGAGTCAAACTGGTTCAATTTCCCAATTTCTCATTTCCAATCAATTTCCAATTTCCACTTGCTTTTAAATTGATTCAATTCCAACTCAATTTGAATCAACTTCAATTCCTTTCCCAAATTCACATCAATTCCCATTTGAATTAACTTACTCAACTTCAATCATAATCCCAAATTATTCAAACTAATTCAATTTGAACAAATTTCAATTCCAATCTCAACTTTAATCCATCTCGTATTATATAAATTCGAGTTACATTTTTAAATGTTGATTTAATCCCTTAAATCAAATCAACCTTTACTTCTAATTTAACAATCTAAGTTTTTAAACAATTAATTTTGAGTCCAAATTTCAAATATTCATTTTAAATTACCTTTACTTAACTTATTTCAAGGTTCAAGTAGGAGTTCAAAACTTTTTAAACAATTTAATCTTCCGAATCCAATTTATTACCTAATTTTAACTTCTAACTTTGAAACCAATACTTAATAATTTTAGTTTGCAAGTTTAATTTTTAGCATTTCTTAAGTTCAAAGTGATTCCATTACCATATGTTCAATATTTATTACTTAAAATCGAAATTATTTAAATAGTTTCAAATTAAATTTTTATTTCCATTTTATTTCAGTAATGGATAATATATATATATATATATATATATATATTATCTCAATCCACTTCTTAATTCAATTAAAATAATCCAATTCTCAATTTCATAGATTATTAATAACAACATGATGATATCAGGTTAAGTCAAAGTAAATAAACATCCAAATTAATTAAAACATTCATCAATAGCATCCATCAATAGCATCCATTTCCAATTTTTAAAACTCAAACTTGCTTTGAGATCACACATAACATCCATTCAAACCAACCATTTAACTTCCCAAAGTTAAATCTCAATTTCATCATGAAATTTCCAAGTTAGGTTGTTTGTTAAACTTATTTAACTTCCCCTAAGTTAAATTCAATTCATTTAATCTAGTTAAACTTACTCAATTTGATTTCTCCATTTTAAATTTTTAAACGTCTTATCAATATCATTTATCACTACAAAACTTATTTCTCTTTGGGTTCACATCACACTTCAGGGGAAAATTCTAAACTCAACACTTAGTGTTTACGTCCAATCAACTTGTTATTATGTATATCCCACTTATATACATATTCATTTCTTTTACACCCCAAGTCATATTTTAAATTTTAAACCATTCTTGGTTTTCGGTTCAAAACAAATTTCTTTGAAATTTTTAAAACAACTCTTGTTTTAAGATAAGATTCCTATATTTAAAAATATTATTTATTATATCTTTTAACACATTAAAACAATTTAAATTTTCTGGACTTAGATTTTAAAACTTCACAATTTAAATCCCTTTAAATTTACAAGTCATGCTTATCTAAATTGTTACTTCCGTCAAACATTCCATTTTGCTTTTATTATTAATTATTACTAGAAAAAAACATCCCATTATAAGACACAACAACCATTTTATGATAATAACCAAGATTATCATATCTGGAAACCAATTCATTATATTATATCTCATAATTTATGGGAAAATAAAATCAGGGTAACTTAATTCAGCATTCTGAAAACACTTCTACAAATTTCAGGATTTTATTTTCTGGTTTGAATCCATTTCAAACTTATCTTATTTGTATAGTTCATATTATCCAATTCTTATTTGGATATATATATGTATGTATGTATGTATGTATGTATGTATGTATGTATGTATGTATGTATGTATTACCACTTAATTCTTACTATTATATTTAATTTCAATAATCAACAACCAATTACCTTAATATATATAATAATTAGAAAAATTATTGCTTTACATATTAAAATATAAACTAATTTTAAAACCGTTTTTAAAATCATTATTTAAGAAAATAACATATACGCTCTCATATAATACACTCAACTCATTCTAGGGTACTACTGACCCTATACTTAATGAGTAACCTCGCCAGAGCCAAGGTTTTCGCTTAATCGTCTACTCTGGTACCAAATGTAACGACCCAAAATTTTCGACCCCGAAAATTCGACATTAATACGTTCATTACAGAAGTGCCGAGCAATCGAACGCCGGAAATTCCAGATTGTTAGGGTTAAGAAGAAAAGAGGTAGAACAAGAAACATAAAACAAAATACAGAATCTCACATTCGCAGCGGATCAAAATATAATATACAAATAACAGCATTTACACAAGAAAGCTGTAAGTGTCAATTTACATACAACACATCAACCAAACTGGACAGTTGTAACAACTTGTCCCAGAAAATAATCAATACAACTCCAATACATAGCGGAATACTCCTTACGTTACTGCCATCTAGCTCGCCACCTGAGCTCTAGAACGTCCTAACCTGAAATTCTGTACTACTCGGTCTGACCTGAGCATTATAATAAAGTAACACCCGAGTCAGGCTAGAAACCAGCATGAGTAAACCCATATAACTTGAAATACTAAGTTATAAAACTTCTTCGAAAACCAGGATAACTCGTACATCACTACGAGTTTTAATCATTCTGTAACCAAACACATATTTCACCAATAATGTCTAAGTACCGTTACTTAGTTTCAATGGTCCAGTTTATTTAATTTATTCCATTCTAGCCTATTTAATTCCACAATCAAATCTACAAAGAATTTTAGTAGTTACTAATCGAAATGGTTTCGGATATTGCTGATATCCGACCCCGATCTCTTCCAACCCAATGCCATCTTTAAGCCAAGTTGTTTAAGTGAATACAATTCAATTTTTAATTCAGAATGTCGTATTTACACAGCAATTCATCACAGATAAATAAATCACATTATTACAGTTCAACAAAAGCATTCATATCACAAAGCATCACAAATTACAGATTCGGGATATTAATCTATCCAAGCGTTCAATCTAAGTTTTCCATTCATAAGCAAGATTAATTTGTCATACAAATCCTAATCAATTTAATTTAATCACCAAACAAATTAAATTAATTACTTTTAAATCATACTTAATTTAATTAATTATAACCATTTATTATTATTTTAATTAATTATTGTAATTGACTAATTATTCTTTAATTACCTAAGTCCTTAATTAATTTAGGATAAACCATTTATCTTAATTAATTACTTAATTATCATTTAAATCTTTAAATTAAATGCTTGAAATTAATTTATACAAAATATCCTGAGACCTTTTTGATTAATTATAGTTTAAAACATTTATTTTCTTTAACCAACTACTTAGGAAATAATTTAATATATTAACCTAATATATAATTATTCAAATCAACTCAATTTAAATTCAAAACACATCTGCCTTTATAGTCTAACTTTTTTGAAACTTGTTTGAAACTTGATGAAAACCTTTACTTTGAATTTTTTTCAATAATTAGCTTTGAAAACTTGGTTAATATTTTCTTTTATTTTTGGGCTCTGGAAACATGTTTATTTCCTTTATTTACAAGCTTAATAATATTGCAATGAAAAACCGAGCCCAACCCATAAATTCCTCTAGCCAGACCCAAGCTACTCTCCCTCTAAATAAACTCGAGTTCGAACTCGAAGCAAACCTCCATCTTTCCCTAGCTCAACTCAACAAAGCGACATCTCCAGACACAAAGGACACATGTGCGCGTGCATGCAAATTCTGACCAACTCCGATCCATGCTCCGACCATCAACAAGTCGATGATCTTCCCTTGAGTCATCCCGACAATCCAGATCAATGATACCCATTGGAAATCGAAAATGAGCAAGACAGCACCTCCTCAAACCCAAACCAATCGACGAAAACCCTCTTGTACTGCTGCCTCTGATCGCCCACGACCTCGCGATCACGACCAGGCCTCCGCCACTCGCCTACGCTTCTAATCCTCCACCTACGATCAACTCTGATGCATCTATGACATCGCAATGTCTTTGAGAATAATGTCGACCAAATCTGGTCGTTAAACACTATTCCACTGTCGTTCCACCTCTTTAGCGAACTAGAATTTCACCGACCTATTTTTTTCTCCGATCTCCATCACTCCAGCTACCTCTAGCTTTGAGCACGATGCCCAACCCTTCGCCGATCGCCAGAATTCGATAGAGAATCAATTCTCGTTCAACTATAAAATTCTACCAAACCCCAAACTTAAAAATCATGCAATTATCATCAAAATTCATCATTTGCTAGTACGAACCTAATTATGAAATCAAAACATGAAATTAAGGTCATCGATTTTTTTTGATTTGAAAGGATTTCACTGTTCTTTCCTGTTTTCTAAGTAATTACTCATCATATTCACTAGAAAACATTTTTAAAAATGATACTATACCCATACAAACATGTTTCCTTTAATGTTCATAGCCTAAAATTGTTTAGGTGAAGAGATATGAATTTATTTAGAGTATTCTTGAGCCTGTTAAGCCAAAGCAGAAGCATGCATACCCAACACAGACATGCACCCGATAACACAACTTATATTTCAAGTAAAATTCATTTCTATATCCATACAAATTTTTTTCACATCAATACTGCCATTATTTATCATATGTATCTAAAAATTTGACTAAAAGGATTCAAGTTTACCCACTTGTAGAACTTGGAACAGAGAAACCAAAGGACACAACATTTTGAAATTTGGAAATTTCCTTTTTGATTTTGAACTGGAAGCTTGATCAATTTTTAGTTGAACTTGATTTTTCTTGCTGGATTTTGAGTTTGAATTTGATCTTGAATTGCTTAGCTTCAATTTTGAATTTTGAAAGAGTTTGATTGTTATTTTATTTTTGGTTTAGTTCTCAGGTTTTATTTTCTTTTTTCTTTTTGAAAATGAAAGATAGAAGGTAAATGAAAGAGTAGATATATATATATATAACTTTGTTTATTTATTTTAAAAATGAAGAAAATAAATCAAATATGACACTTGTTATTTGCATGGCATCCTAAACTTACAAATGTTCATATGCATGTATTTATATTTATATTTTTGTTTTTATCTTTTATATTTATACATTTTCTTTTATTAATTAATGTAACTTTTAAATAAATAATATAAAACCTATTTATACAATAATTAAAAACTATATATATACTAGTATTGGAAAAAAATGCAGAGTTTTAATCTAATTTACTTTTGTGATTTTGAAAATAAAAATATAACTTTGGAATAAATAGAATATCTTATCGATTTTGATATTATATACATCCATATTATTACAAACTTCCCTATATTTCATTCCATAGGCATATATATACACTCATATACATTATAAAGCTTTTATATATATATATATATATATATATATATATATATATATGGATATTTTATCTTGAATTAAATAGTGAAATATATTATTCATTTATTTACTTAAGATTTATCATCTCTAGAGATTTATAATTCAACATTCATTATATTTTCAAATATATATATATATATATATATATATATATATTATTAGAATTTTATTTGTTCAACTTAATCCTGTAAATTACCAATTAACAGATGTCAAAATCCGGGTTATCATAGGTGCGGACCGACATTATCATGAGTTTGAATTATTTCCATCTTCATTCCTTTGTATTCATTTTTGCATGCATATTTTCCATGAAACCCTCTTTCATTTGAATGTAGAAATTTCCAAGTAAATTTTCATAAATTAATATATGCACAAAAATGACCATTTTGCCCCTATATGAAGATGAATATACGACGAGTTGAGAATAATATGAATTTTGGTTTAAACATGTTAAAATATCTGATATGATCATTTATTTAATTTAATTAGATTAAATATGGTGGTAAAAATATGCACATGTACGTGCACATCAAATACCCACACACTTATCCTTTTATTCGCCCTCGAATATAGGAAAAAAACTAAGATAAATCCATTTTCATAGGGAGCACGATTGCATTAGACGTATGCAACAAGCTGTTAAACCTCTGGAGATCCCCAGTAGGACGAGTGTTGTCTCATAAGGGTTTTCAGCGGATATTATCCATTAAATCCAAATGCAAAGTGAAAATAATTACAAAATGCATGATATATTTACGAAAGAGATGAATGCAAGTTTTTGAAAATGTTTACAAATGAATGGTTTACTTTTAAATTAACACAAATAAGTTAAATATAAGTTTTGGTCATTGTCATGAAAATTTAAGTCATTTACTCATCAAAACATCCAACAAAAATCAAGTTATCATAAAAAAATAGACTATAGTTTAACTCGTTGTTTCGGTTGATAACATGGTGTAACTATGAAATAGATCCTTAGTTGATTACAAAGTTTATCAAAGTGGTATTTGTATTTCTTTTCAATAACAAGTCAAATCAAACGAGTTAAAATAGTGCTTGAATTTCATTTGCTTGCTTTCTCTATTTTTTTGAAAATTTTCTTGATATTTACAATATTTACATATGCCTAACTAAGATAAACCAAGGCCAGATATATTACCCGTGCACTTCCATGTGGACTTATGTGAGGGGAATACAAAACGTGACCAGTGAATACACAAGTGTGAATACTTATCGACCGTAGGTATTATTAATAAAAGAATTTTATTTATATACACACACTTAACTCAAATAAACTAAGGCTAGATATACCGATCGTGCACTGCCTTTCAGGCTTACGTGAGAAGGGTACAGAGCTTGGTGAGTGAACACACGAGTGTGAACACATGACTCTAGGTGTTAATAAAAATTATATACATATATACAAATATATTTTTTTGTTTTTTGTTTATTTCTAAAGAGAGTTTTGCAAAATCAGCTTAGTACCATTTAACTTAGAAGACAAAAATATGTTGTATCATTTACTTTAAATTCATCACTTTTTTAAACAAATATTTTCAGTTAGGATATACTTCATAATTATGACCACGAACCTACCTACATACTAGTTAAATCGTCGTTATTCATAATCAAACTTTATTTTTATTATTGTTGAGATAAATAAAACAAAAATAAAAGGATATCGATATTTACATGAATGGAGAAAAATAAAGCAAAAATAAAAGGATGACCTATATTTACATGAAAACGAAAAGATTATTATTTACAAAAGTTCGAAAAGTATATCATCAAAAAGTAAATGAAGTGGTCTTCCAAAGATCGATTTATTTATCTCGTCAAGTGTGCAAGACACAGCTTAAGCTCGAAAAACCAAACTGTAAACGATTTCAAAGTTGAATGTTGATTTGGAAAAACGAATATCGTTTTATAAAAATTTGTATTTGTTTTATTTTCGATGTTTTTTGGGGTAGATATAACGGTTGATTGAAGTTCACGTTTATTTTCACCAAATTGAGATTCAAAGTCACCATTGACAAATTTTTGAAATTATCGATTTCAAAATCAATACGGTGTTTTAAATCTTCCCTTCAAAATTCAACAACTCATTTTCAAAATTTTCAAAGAAATCGTGTTCGCTAAATTCGTCTTCCTTTGTTGGATTATCAACAACTTCATTGCATATCTCAAATTCAAAATCAAAGGTTGTTGTATTTAAATATTTGAAATCGAGAAAAGGAAGGTTGAATTTTAAATTTGGTTCCACACCCTCAAAAGAATTGAAATCCAACTCAATTACCGTATTTTCAACAATTTCATTAAGAATGTTGTTTTCAATTTTAAAAAAATTTATTTGAAAATCGTCAAATTGGGTAAAAGATGGATTATCACTCGATTCTTCACACGTTGGGATTTGAGTTTATTGTTTACATAATTTTTTATACGTTTCAATCAACAATTCGTGTGATCATCATAAATTTCGTTCACTTGTTCAACAAAATTCAATTTATAACTATTAACACGAGAATTTTTGATTTGGACTTGTTGTAGACAAAAATTGTCAATTTCAATAGTCGGTAGATTATTATGTCATTCTTCATAAGTTGGGATTTGATTTGCTTCTCATGAAATCTTTTGCAGGTTTAACGCAACAAATCCTCATAATCGTTTTCCATTTTCTCAACTAAACCAAATTCATTATTATTAATTTGAGAATTTTCAATTTGAATTTATTGAGAACAAAAATTTTCACTTGCAACGTAGTCAAGATTATTCCCATTGCCAAAATTATTTGAAAAGTTCACATTTTCATTTTGATTTTGAAATTCACTTTGGAGTTCGAAATTGAATTGGCATGGGTTATACTCAAAATTTTTTGAATTTTAAAGTGAATTCAAATCTTGATTATTTTGAAAACTTTGCTTGAGTTATTGCATAAATCGTTCATCCTTTCATTTAGTGTGATGAGTTCAAATAAAGACGAAATGCTATTTTCAAAAAATTTGTTGTTCGAAATTCAAATTATTTACATAATAGTTTTTGTTAAAATATCCATAAAATTTGGAGTGAAATTATATGGATTATATTGATTTTCACAACTGTCGTAAAATTCATGTAAGTAGGGAAACTCGAATATTTTAAAGAATGTTTTTGGTTTTTTTTGAATTTTTTTTTGGGTTTTTTTAAAGGAAAAATATTCACAAAGAATTTATTTTTAAAAAGGAATTTTTTTTGGTTTTTGAGAAGGTTTTATATATATATATATACACATACATGCATATATATATATGGATTTTTTTTTTGGCATAGCCGACGGTTTTATAGTGGACCGACCACTTTTATTACGAACGTAATAAGGTTGAAGTACAGGAGTAAGGTAGAGGCACCTTAGCTACTATGAATGAGAAATAAAAAATACAGCACAGGAGTATGACAGACATGTCACAGCTACTAGTATATATAACAAAGCTAGTTCTCCTCCGCAGAGGAAGAATCTCCAACGTCCTCATAAACCCTGGAAGAATCCAGAGAACCACCCCCATGTAGACCAAAAAAGGGGCGAAAAAGAACGGCAAGAGAAGGATCATAACAGTCAATGTCAGAAGAGTATATAAAAGATCGATCCCATGCAGAATCATCAAGAAGAACAGAATTAATCTCAGCATACGAACTATCCATGTCAAGAACCAAGGAATCACCAATAATAGTATAATAAAGGCATCGAAGATCCAATAAGTCATCAGATACATATCTAAAATAGGTGTCATCCACAGGGTTGAATCTCATATCAGAACGACGATCAACCCAACAATGTTCAGTCTCAGCCCAAACAACACGCGGCGGAGAGAGAACGGTTCAGCAGGGAGAACTGAAGGAACATCACCAGGATCTGGAGAAGCAGGACGCACTAAGGAAAGGGATGGACCAGTGTGAGAAGCAACCAGAGAGGCTTTGGGAAACCATTTTCTTAGCGGAGGCCGAGGCAGAGGGATCTTAGGAGCAGCATCAGCATATCGCGTGCAGGCTGAGGCAATATGGCCAAAAGAATGACAGGAGGAACAAATGTCAGGGACCCATCCATAACGAACACGAACATCGACCACGTGACCAACAGCTAGCTAGACAGGAATAGAGGTAAGAAGAGGCTTATGGGGAGAAATCTCAATCAGGGCCTTGGCGTATACAAGCTTATCACGCGCAACTGTATTAGAGTCAAAACATTTCAATTTACCTATATTGCATGCAAGCCAATTCAAGCCAAGCAACGGTTGTAAAGCAGATGGAATTTGGGAGAAATAAACCCAAACAGGGATAGAAAAAACTTGGTCACGAACACTAGCTACCGTCGGAGACCAGGGGGTAATAATAAAAGGTTGTCCATCAAAGAAGGAAGGCTCAGACTCTAGAATAGGACTACGTTCCTCAGAGGAGGAGAACAATAGGTAGTACAAGGAATCAACCATCTTAACTTTAAGCCCACCCTGAAGTCTCCAGGCCCTACGACAAACAGCAGCCGCATCATGAAGACGATGATTAGGGTCCAAAAAGAATCCAACTACGTATCCTGACCAAAAGTCCAATCCGGCTTGCATAACACAGGGGGGAGGGATCATCACTCCGTTTTCCTCAACGATGTCGAACTCAACTGGTTTATAAACACCCGCATTACGGGGCATGGATGTAAAAAGTGATGACCAAGTTTTGGGTACAGGCGGGCAAGGTGCAGCAGGGCGACACACATTAACAGCAGTAGTGGCCTCAGGATTGGGGCATTGTGCAATAGGGGGAGAAGAAACTGCATGCATGATATCGCCAGGATATAAATTGTTGATCTCTGGAGGCACAGCAGATGAAGGCCCAAGTCCAACCTGAACAAAAGGCAGATTAGGAGTTGCGTCGGGCACGGGCGCAACCACAATGTCAGGAGTACTGGTGCCAAGACCCTCAGTAGCATTAACACAAACAGAAGATGTGCAACAAACAGACGCCACAGTCTTAGCCAAACTAACGTTACCATCCAACAAATCACCTTTATCACACTCATTTACCACAGTACCCAAAACTTGCTCGGCCTCAAAGCAAATGGGATTTTTATGTCGACTTTCATTCAACCCAGGACCACCCAACATACCAGATTGAGACGCAGTCGTTTGGAAGAAGGCAAATCGCAGGCATCAATCACAGGCACGTCAATCATAATTGACCGCGCAATTGTTTCAGGGCGAGTCGTTTTGGATGCACGAGGAGGTGGAAATTCGTTGGACGAGAGGATGTTAGGGAGAGTGTCGTCAAAGGTTGACATAGCTCTATAGCAGCGGCCAGAACGTGTAGACGAGAGAGAGGGGGGCTCTGGGGAGTTGGAATAGGAGATGAAGATAAGGACATGAAGGAAACGGACGAGCAGAAGTCACAACAGGGAAGAAATCACGAGAATCGCCAAATCCTGGACGCCACTAAGTGAGGAATAATTAATTCTGAAAACTTTTGTAAACTTTGGGGCCAAGCAAACTATGTTTCTCCTGGCCTTTGGTTAGACTGGTTTTATAGTGCCCAGACCACTTATGTCTCATTATTGTGGCCGTTGGGAATCGATCCGGTGCCACTACAACACAATGTAGCAACATCCACTATGTCGAAACCACTGGACCACTAGAACTTAACTAAACTTTGGGGCCAAGGAAACTATGTTTCTCCTGGCCTTTGGTTAGACAGGTTTTATAGTGCCCAGACCACTTATGTCTCATTATTGTGGCCGTTGGGAATCGATCCGGTGCCACTACAACACAATGTAGCAACATCCACTATGTCGAAACCACTGGACCACTAGAACTTGACATATATATGGATTTTTGCTTTTGAACAAAAATTTAAAAGAAAGGATTTAAGAACAAAGTTAAGGAATATTACAAATTTTTTAGTTTTGGATTTTGGATTTTTTTTTTTTTTAATATGCATGAACTAATGCAACTAAATGAATGTAAGGGTTTAATTACAAATTATTTATCCTAAATAGCCCCTAACCCAAAATTGTATAATCACACATTATCTTAGATCAACAAGATGGTTCTCAGTCAGGTAACAGGCAGGATTTATCGGTGCACCACGAATCACCGTAGCAATGCAGCCGAAAGTTTAAGTACCTTCAGAGGAACAATTCAATATAATATTTACGAATCACCATAATATTTATAACTAACTATTGCTATGTCGTAGCCTAGACACCATAAAATTAAATTGTCAAAAGAGGATAAATTGTCAATATACAATTGAACATTTATCGATATCTGACCGTTATTACAACAAATTCTAGGATGAAATACAAAGTAGAAATTATACGTGTATTAATAATGCAACTACGATGAAATTAGTTTTTGTTTCAGTTTTTGAATTTTTTTTCTAAAATACAAGCAAACAACAATGCAACGCAAATTAAAACAATAGATAGAGATTAAAAGCAGCAAAAAAATTTATGAGCAAGCAAACAGTTATTTTTTTGGCAAGCTAAGCAAACCAAGCAACTCTTCCTATTTGTTTTGGCAACCTAAAAATAAAAACAAGATATATAATTTCTTTTTTATCAAATGAGAAACTATACAAAAGAAAATCAAAACAATTGAATTTAAATGAAATAAAGCAAAACGAAAGATATATTTATTTCTTTATTTTAAACAAAAAAGAATATAACAAAAGAAAACTTAAAACAAAGAAAAAACTAAACTAAACAAATTGGAAAAACAAAGGAAGACCAAATCAAATGTTGTTTTTGATAAGAAGGAAACTAAATAATTAAAAAAAAAGTAAGAAACAACTTAAAAAAACAACTAAAAAGAACTAAACAAATTATTTCAAGCCTACAACATACAACTCAACCCATTTGTTTATATATATATATATATATATATATATATATATATTTAATAATAGTTGTAATAGATTTGGTGTCACACTTTTTTGGTATCAACGCCCTCTATATGTTATCTAATCTTAATTATTTAAAAATGGAGTCTAATACTAAATTTCTTTTGCAAATTCAAATGCCCATAAAAGTAGGATCTAATAACTAAACAAACTTTAAAATTCAAAACGCTTTTAAAAACATGATCTAAAATTAAACCTTCTTTGCAGATTCAAAATATTTCTTTGCAAAATATCACTTGAAAATAAAAAATTATTTTTTTAACTGATTTAAACATATACAATTTATAAGAAAAACAATTCACGCGCAAAGCGCGTGCCATTACACTCGTGTATATATATAAACCGAGAGTAAAGGAATAAAATTACTTCCTAAAACAAAACACAAAAAAATAATAACTTTTTTTACAGTGGTATTAATTACAGTGGTATTAAGGTGGGCCTTGCCCAAAACGAATGGACAGTCTAAACAACAAAGATTTAAGTTTTTTCGTCCCAAAACATTCACTCTTCTCTATTCCCAATTATCTACAAGCAATTTCCTCGATTAAATTTCCAGAAAAATCGCGACCCAAATTTAACAAAATCGTTTTTAAATTCAAATTCAATGTCAACAAGGTGGAATGAAGTTGCACGGTGGTGGTCAGGTTATGATGGTGCCAATTTCAAGTTTGATTCTTATCGTGGTCTTAGGGTTGAGGAGTTGGTAGCTTGGCGGAGGCGATTGGAAGAAGTTGACGAGGAAGGTCGCGTTGGCCGCGATTCAGTGTGATGGTGGAGATGGTTCGTATGTCGGTTGTGGGTTGTCGAATTGGGATGGAGATCGTGGGTTTGAGGAATTCGTCGACTTGTGCGGCGATTGGGTCTGGTGGGTTACTGGAGGTAGCAGCAGCAGTAGTGGGTAGAGTAGTGGTATGTATGCAGTTTTTCCTTTTTTTTGTTGAGGATGGTCGCCATGATTTGGTGAAGCTCGAGTCAGATTGTTGCAGAGTGGAGTAGTACATTGGATTGTGGTTGGAAGTCGAAGTAGCAATGTGATGTAGGCAGAAATGAATTTGCAGCAGTAATGGTTGATGTTAGAGGTTCTTGACAGTGAGGAGGAGGGGCAGTGAGCTGAGGTTTGAAGTTGCTATTGTGGTTTGTGTATTGAGTTTGGTGAGATGATGATGAGAAGTGTTATTGAAGCTGGTATGCACTGTTGTGGCTGCACTGTTGTGGGGTGGTTTGACGTCGAGGAGCTGCTGTCAATTGAGTGTGATGGCTAAGGTTATGGTTGAACAAGGTGGAATGGTCAGAAGTTTGCAGTTTTGAAGACAAATGTGGGTTGAGTTGTTTGGTGGATGGCTGGAGTTTTGAACTGGCAATTGTTTGGAATATGGAGTGAAAATTGCAGAGGGATGTACTGGTGGACTGGGGATGGTGGTAGAACTATCGCAGTGCAGTTTTGAAGTGCACTTGGTTGGTGCAATGCTGGTTGTGGTGACTAGAACAGGCAAAGGGCAGTAAATGCGGTAGAGGGTGGTCTGTGTCTGGTGACAACTGATGGTGCTTGAACTGATATGGTTTGGTCAGGCAAAGGGCAGTAATGCAACGGACTGGGTGGATTGGCTGTTGAATGTGGTGGTAGGAAGGAGTTGTGCAGGTTAGTGGTTCAAGGAAATGAGGTAGAAAAGCAGATGATGTAGAAGGCTGTGATGTTATTGATTGTCTGATGGTTGATATGAAGAATGTATATGGGCAGTGAATTGAACGTTGTCTAGAGCATTGAATTGAAGTGTACAGTTTAGTTGAAGTGCACTACACTGTACAGAGAGTTGAAATGCACAGTTTTGAAATTTGTTTGTAAAATGATGAAGCAAATTCAAATGCAAATGTAAAATAAAATGAAATGGGATACAAATTTTTCTTTTCTTCCGCAAATGAAATTGTGGATGTTTTTCTATATATATACAAATGCAAAAACAACTAGAAAACAAGAAACAAGCACACAAACACAACAAACAAAATCACACATAAACACATAATTTTTTTTAAATACAAATTGACACACACAACAAACACACAATAAAATCAAACGAAAAATAATTCGAAAAATAGAAATCTAAAATCAAGACTATTCTCCGGCAAAAGCGCCAAAAACTTGTTCGTCGACAGAAATTCTATTGAGTTAGAAAACTATCGAACAAATTAAAATTCAAAATTAACCGCAAACGCACGACATACAATTCTAATACATCGCGAGTTAGAGTCAATCTGCAAGGAATTGTTAGATTTTAAATCTCTATTCAATTAAATTATATTCAAGTCGAGAGAATATTTTAACTACAAAAAAATGTAAAAAAAACTAACACTATCTCTAGATCATATAGTTCAACAAAATATGAAATTATGATCTCTTTTTTTGTCATAAGTGGATTTAAATGATGTGTTTATCATAAGTATGACATATTTGTGCTATTAATTAGCGCAACATAAACCATCAAACTATAACACAACATTTAAATCACTTTTAATTCTCATGAAAAAATAACAACAAGTTGAAAGTAAAATCTATTTTAAGCATGACCTATTAACTATTAATTAAAAATATAGACCATCAAATTTTGATTTCAACATTCACTTCATTATCATAATCATATGTTGATGAAGAGGTAATTTATCTTTTGTCATTGTTTAAGCATAACCTATTTGGTGTCAACAATATAAGTTATCAAATTCAAAGTAAAACAACAAGCTAAACCACTTCAAGTATTGTCATTAAGCACAAAAAGAGAGCAATAATTATCAAAATGTTGAAGATACATGATTAGAGAGCTTCATTACCCTAAATTGAAGAGGTTTAGCCTCCTCTCATTTTTATTATCATATCAACAATTATAACATGCAACATGAAATAAAAAGAAAAAGAACGACGGCAAAGTAAAAAAAAGAGCTAACTAAAAAGAAATAAAACTATTCTGCTTGCATGAATAAAAGAAACTACACTACTAGCATGAAAGGAAATGAACATATAATTAAAAGGAAACAATAATTAACATTGCATAAAAAAAGAAAAATTACATAAGATAAACATGGCTATGTAGCCATAAAAAGAGAAACAGGGCTTTCTTTTATTTCTAATCTAAGCTTAAACTAACTAAGAAAAAGAGAGATTACATGAAGCATAAGGGGTATTTATACATGTATGAAACCCTAATCCACCTTTTTGTAGAATGCCTAAATACCCTTTTAAGAAGTGTGGAGGCCAAGTAATCATTTGCATCAAATAACCAACATTTAAGTGTACACGAAGCTTTAAACTCTATTGGCATATGCGTTAGCCTCTAATTTGTACATTAAGATAGATGGATAGGTGGGGTCCTCCATTATTGAAACGACCCAGAATTTCAGTTGAAATTCATATATTTAATTGATTTCAAATATTCATAAGTAAAATTTATAAGCTGGATAACTTATATATCGAATATAGTGATTTAATTGGATAATTAAATTGTTAATATCCGAAATTACAGAAATAATTGGAATTTGAATTTTATGAGAATGAAAATGATTTATAGAATTGTATTAAATCATATTTGAATTAGAATGATGTTAGTAAATTTTAAAATTGAATTAAAAGTTAATTTCTAGAAATTGAATATTTTAATATTTAATTAACGTGTGCAAACGGCCAATTTTAAAACAGTCTGGAATTTCGACGAAACTAGTTTCATTGGATCCATAAGGTTATATTATTGTTAGATTTCAAATTTCGTGTCAATCGGACTTACGATTTGTCCGGGGCAAGCTAAAACGCATCGAAATCTGTTTAAACGAATTTAAATTTAAATAGTCGATTCAAAAAACCTTTCTTTCAATTACGATCGAATTGGCTTCGGATATATATTCCATTGTGTTCAGAATAAGGGTAAAACATTATAAACGTCAGGCGGCACGTTTCGTTTGGAGTTCGAAAAATTTTCGGGTGAATAGTGTCGCGAAATTTTCTATAAGAGGACGTTATATTTTTATAATTTGCATCAAAAACTAACTAGGGTTTAGAGCCGCCAGCTCTAGTATATTCAATGGTCGGTAATTCACAATTTTCTTCCTTCGATTTCTCCAAATCCGTCAATCTGTGCGAAAAATCACCAACTAGAAAATTATAGAGGATGGAGAGACGAACAAGTTCAATGGTTATGATCGTGATTGGTGAACCAGGGCAACCTAGGGACAAGCTCGAACGGCGTGCATTTGGAGGCCGATTTCACAGCTTAGGAGGGGTCGAGCGGCATGCCGTTGTGGGCAGAGGTGTAAGGAGATTCAAGCTTCGAAATAGCGGTCACCGATCGTCGCCGAAGGCGGGGGCTCGAAAATGGATTGAATAATGGCGGCTTTGGGTTGTTCATCACGAATTGAATGAAGGGGTGGGAAGAAGATACACCGATAGCCCAGATCTGTTTGACCAAAATAACAGCCGAGAAAAGCTAGGGTTTGAAAATTAATTAAAAAATTATGAAATTTATATATATTTAAATTCGTACAAATTTTAAAATGTTGTAACTTCTTCATATGAGGTTTGTTTTTGACGAAAAAAGTTGTGTTGGGTCCGTATTGACGAGCACTACATTTTAGAACTGGTTTGGAGTTGATTGGAGCTAGTGTAAATTTTGGGTAAAATTAGATGGCTGTTTAATTTTATTCGGATTTAAACACTGCAACTGCTATTGAAATCAATGTGCGTACAACTCACTCTTTCTGACTCACTGATATTTTGATATAAGTGAGAAATAAATTTATTTATTTGATTGATGATTTTTTTGACGATATATGATATATTATCTATATATTGATTGGTATTTGGATATATTCCTGCCTATTAGAGCAGATGACCCTATACGTTTCCGTGTATGAACGGATGACCCTTTGTACGCGCATCTGCCTTGAAGTGGATATTGTACACATATTCTAATATGTATATTTATTGCAGGTGACAGGTTGAAGGGATCCAACTAAATTCCTCAACGGTATTTGTTTTATTTACAAATATTGTGATATATGCTGTTATCATATGATATATGATGTTTTAGATGCCATGATTGATGTATTTGGTGTTGTTGCAGCATTGGGCCTATTTTGATAATTTCAAAAATATTGGAAGTGATCATTTATAATTAAAAAGATTTTTAAAGTGATTTTGAAAATAGATGTTTTATTTAATATTTGAAGGGCTAAGGAAATTGATTTATTTTAAATAAATAAAAGTTATAATTTTTATCGTTATAAAAATTATGATTTTTTTGAAATATAATCAGAATGTGATTTTTGAAATGTGAAGTTGATTATTTTATAAAATAGTTTAAACTGCGATTTTTGATTTATTATAAATGGTTTTATAAGTGTTAAAATAAAGTATAAATGAATCTTATAAGTGAATAAGATTTATGATTGTGAAGTTATAAAAAGAATGACTTTGTAAAATAAATTATTTATATGTAATTAAAGTGGGATTTTTTATTTATCATAAATAGTTTTATAAGTGTTAAAATAAAGTATAAATGAATCTTATAAGTGAATAAGATTTATAATTTTGAAGTTTTAAAAAGAATGACTTGTAAAATAAATGATTTATATGTAATTAACTTAGAATTCGAATTTCGACATATAAACGAGATTTAAATGGAATCGGTTAACAAAAGGAATTTATGAATGAAAGTTTTATTTAAAATATAGAAACGGAATTTATGAATATTGTTTTACAAATCCGACATCAATTGAATTTGATAAGTTAATTATTATAGTTTATTAAAGGAATTTCATCCACGATTTTGGACAATGGATAATCCTTTAATTTAAATTTGCAATAATATTGAATTTGGTAGATGAATTATGTAACAACCCGCATATTTATCGAGTTTGTATTTAAATATTTTATTTAAATATTAACTCGTTAATCGGATTTTGGTCCGAAAATCTACTTTTTGCAAACGGTCAAATTAGGACTCGAGACCACTTCCATTGAGTTCGAAATGTCGTTTACAACTTTTTTAAGTATAAACATCGATAGTTTTGGAGTTAGTGAAATTTCACTAACTTTTCCCGCTTTGGACTTTGGGTTAGTTTAGCCTATTAAGCCCAAGTTCCAACCCTCTTCTCCTCACTCTTCATAAATTTTCTAACTAATCAAGCTTTGGCATTAATGGTGGAGGGAATGGGAAATTAAAATTGCAAAACTCAAATTCAATTGCAATCCATCTTTCTACTCCAAATTCAAGAAGAAGACATTGGAGTCAAGCTTCTTGTGCTTAGATAGAAGAAGGATTGATTCTTGCTTGCTTAAAACTTCATTTTCATTGATATTTGGTGCAAAGGTGAGATTTTTATCTCACAATTCTAGTCTATAACTATATTGGACTGTCGGGAATGATTCCCCATCACTTTAGCATGTATATATGCATTTGGTTTGGATTGGATTGGCGAAAAACTCCAATTTTTAGTTGTTTGGTGAACTTCCTGAGCTTAGGTCGCTCTGCCCAGGTATAGGTCGCTCGGAATCATTAGCTCGCGCGTGTGGAAAAGTCAAGGCCTGCATATTTCGTTCGCCTCGGATTTAGGTCGCCTCGGCTTTAGGTCGTAGGTCGTTGGACTTTAGGTCGTTCGCGTATAGGTCGTTCGGCCTTGCCTGCCTCATTAGGTCGTGGGACCTTAGGTCGTAGGTCGTTAGGCTTAGGTCGTTAAGTCGTTCCCTCTGTTGGAAACGTCTCCTCGGTTTTAGGTCGTTAGACCTTAGGTCGCCCCCCCCCCCAGGTCGTTAGACCCTGAGTTGTTCCGCCTTCATTTAGCTCGCGCACTTCTTTAGGTCGCATACTCCTTTAAGTCGCATGACTCCCATCCCTTTAGGTCGTTGAACCTTGTTTTCCTTAGGTCGTTGGACCCTATTTCCTTTAGGTCGTATGACCCACTAGGTCGCTTGGCCCCTTAGGTCGCGACATCTTTAGGTCGTGTTACCTATATACCCCTAGGTCGAAAGACCTTAGGTCGTGCACCTTTAGGTCGCGAACCCTATTAGGTCGCGAACACCTTTAGGTCGCGAACCACTTTAGGTTGCATGACCTCGTCTCCGTTAGGTCGTGAACCTTGTTAGGTCGCGAACACCTTTAGGTCGCGAACCACCTTAGGTCGCATGACCTCGTCTCCGTTAGGTCGCGAACCCATTTTAGGTCGCATGACCTTTACCCTTTAGGTCGCTGGACCACTAGGTCGTGCCCCTTAAACCCCTAGGTCGCAACCATTAGGTCGCTCGACTCTATCCGGGCAGGTCGAACCCCGTAAGCGGTGGCGTTGCCCCCGCACCCCCACCTTGGGGGGTTGCCACCCCCCCTGGACCCCCCTCCGTAGGGGATCTTATCTGAAAAACATTGAGCTGATTTCCTTGGATTTTATTCACATCTCCGTATGCGATTTTTGTGACTGATTGTTTCTACAATTGCTTCTGTGTTTTGTCACTTTATAATATAAAGGTTTCAATACTAGTAGTAAATATCAAAACTCTTTTAACAAACAATTTCAACTCTATTTTTAATAACAAAGCTCTTTTCTTAAACCGTTTTCCAATCTATTAGTATATACAAACCTTTACCTCACTCGGATGAGAAATCTAATTAAACGACTTAGTAAAACAAGTGGTATGAAACGCTTGCGTTCACTTCGTCGGTTAATTCTTGGACTTGTTCGATTGAACCTCTTGTGACAATTTTATTAGTGAAGATTTACAGTTTGTTCGTAAATATTTAAGTTAAGCAAGTGGTTATGGGACATGAAGCTAAACTTCTATATTTACTAGCTTAGTGTAATTGACACTTCTCGTTGATCTTGATGATCGCTTTATGAATTAGACTAGCAATTGTGCGATGTCTCTTTCATTGCAAGGTTAGACTAGACACCACTTGTGTGATTCCATTCACACATACCTTTCTGCTTTTTGGTTAGTCTTGACCTCAATCTGTGTGATTCCATTCACACATGCGGGGTAACTCCCCTTGGTCTTCGGACCGTCATGTGATAGGCCTCTTTCTCTTTTCTATGATTTCTGGACTTCTTGCATTGATTTCTAGAATTTATGTCATTGACTTGTTATGAGTACAAGTTTGGGGTATGATGCCCTTTCCGAATCTTTGAGAAGATTCTTGTGATATTGATTATCTCTTATTGATTGATCTTCTGTTGATCATTATTTACATACTTATAGTGGTATGTCCTTATGGATGTTTATGTTTATGCCATATCTTTTATGTTATATCATGTCATTTGATATTTATAGCTAGACTGACCCGTTTATTATTTTCTTAAATAATACTCGGGTCAGACCGAGATGTTACAGGTGCTTCTGCTTGACTTCTTCCCAGGGATTCATCACTCTGACTTTTGGCTAACTGTTTAGATTAGCAGTTTTTGTTGTATACACTTGAGAGATAGACTCATAGTTGTATTCTTTTGTATAGCACGTGTTGCTATTCTTTTGTATTATCGTGGATCTTACTGACCACTACTCTGATGTACACTTTCATGTGTTAGTTATATATTCATATCTTCTTCCGTCTTTGTGATATGGATATCTGTGACTGATTTGTGATATGATTATTTCTATGTTTGTTTCCGAAGATTATTTATAGCCACCGTGTGATAAGCAATTACATGGATGGTCGCTCCTCAACAGCCTTATTCTCCGTGCTAGTTGACAGCACTACTCCGGAGTGTTCTTGGCTAGCGTGGGTATAGAGGTGGGGCGTCACAAATTATATTCATGATTTTGGACAACGAAAAATATATTAAATAAAATGGATATATTTTGGGAAATGATATTTTAAATTGGATTTAAATGTTTTGAAAATGTTTTAGAGTGTGTTAAATATCGAAACCATAGATCTCAACATTCATTGTTGAAATAGATGTTTTCAAGAAATAAGGAAATGATGGACTCTAACACTGTTGTTATAGTAAATGATTTTCGAAAGAAAATATTTTATTTAGTACAAGGGATTTATATATCTATCTTATTTTCGAATCTCTATACTAGTGATTTTGGGTTGTCTTAATGATGTTTTACGCAACATTCATTTTGACCCAAATAAATATGTATAAAGAGAATGTTTTCCTTATAGAATAAAATATATACTTAATCATGATTTAAGTATATGTAATATTTTCTAACTATTGAAAATAAAGAGATTTGTGAATATGTTTATATTGTTTAAATAAGTATATGGAGATGTTTTCCAATATTGAAACAGTTTTGAGATTATATCGTTTTAAAGATAATTTGGTGATTATTTGGCAAGTGATTTAATTAATCAAAGATTAATTAAAAGGGCCTAGTGATTGTTATGGCGCTAAATATTTGTTTGTTTGCTTTGATAGTTAAATAAACGACTATCAAATTTATCCATTTTAGTTCCTTGACGTGATGTGGGTACTATTTAGTCATACACTTAGTATGTAGTCTTCTGTGTAGGCTTGATTATCATTTGTGTTGAGGATATTGATTCATATAGTGCAGAGTATTACTCTAATCTATCGAGCTTCCTTCTTGGTCCGAAGGATATAAAGTTGAAAGTTGGAGACGTGATAAGTCTATGAGACTTAGTTTCTGTATGAGGTTGAGAAACACTTTTGCGTTATTGGTGTGAAGAGACAGGGATTAGATTTATCTGAAAACCACTTTGGACCAACGTATATGCGACGATTGTGCAAGTTTCTTATTGATGATATTGATATTTAGGATTTTCATAGTGGGGTACTATTTTTTGATTGTTTGGGGTTAAAATCCCAATATACATATAGTAGCAGTGGTCTTTTCATTATGAAATATCCAATGTAAGGGCTATTCGCTACTAAACCTAGGGATTTTCCGATAGGATCTGGTAGGAAAGTACCTTCAGTTTGTCATATTCATGGACAACTTGTATGGATGTTTGTTTGACATTGCATTTCTTAAGATTGCGTACATCGGTTTTGCTTGATTATGTTCGGCCTGAGAGGGGGGTTCTCGCTTTGTGAACAGTGAAGAAGCTTAAACTCTTACCCCTACATGTCCCTAGTGTGAAAGAGTTGATAGATAGTCGAGATGCTTGCCGTAAAAGCAATCGAGGTAGCACTTGTGGTAACCTCCATGTTGAAAAGTAGGAGTACCCGATGTTGAAAAGCAGAAGGGTAGCGGGATGGTTGAAATGCCTACCAGTGCTGGTATGGAATTGCCCGTTCGTCACATTTGGTATTAGAGCTTAGATTTTGTATATTCCTAAGCTTTGATGTGTACTCAGTATAGATAGAGACAGTAGCACCCTAGATTGAGTTGAGCGTATGATATATATGAGCGCGTATTTGTTAGTGTTATAAAATGTTTTATATTGTGTTTTCTTATCCGTTGAGTTGTTTGTGAATTCTGGTCGGTATGTGGGCCGCCATGTTATCGATAGGGATTTCCAAATACGTAAATGAGGCAAGTCGATAGTATTATTTTTAAATTGGGTAAATGAAATAATTTGACCTCTTTTATATTTTATATATAAAGAAAACAATTTTTTAGAATTATTAAAGTGTATATAAATTGATTGGTTGGTTGTTTAAAAATGTATATATATAAGTTAATAAAAGATGTTTGAATAATCTAAATATAAGCAAGTAAAAGAATGAAATTATATAAGCTAATGAATTATAAGTATGAAATTATAATTGATATGATTTTACAATTGTGAAATAATCTTATATATATAAGAAATGAAAGAACATGAGTATATTTATAAAGATGATTTATAAACGAAAATGAATTTAAACTAAGAATTTGAAAATTTGAATCCTGTAGATTTTGAAAGTTGTTTTTCAAAGTAAAAGAGGTTATATTATTATAAATCTAGATAAGATAAGTGAATTTGGAATGAATCTTATATAAGTGAAGTAAATAGTGAAATTACATAAGTAAGATTTATAAATGTGATTTATAAATATAAAAAGGAAAATTTTAAAAAGAATATAAAGCACCGAATTCACTACTGTTGCTGGGAAATAATAAGGATGATGACTGTAGCATCGTCAATATCATTTTCGAGTTTCTATGTGATGGATTTGCTACCAATAATAAATTTAAATTTAAATTTTGCTATGATAAATAAATTTGAAATTAAAATCCAAGTTGAAATTGGTAAATATAGGTGAAATGAATTTTGACTTATGATATGAAATAAATTTTTAGCTTTGGTTAAGTTAAATAAATTTGAGTTAGCATAATAGAATATATGATCTGAAATTTAACTGAAGGAAGGTTAAATAATTTTGAATTGGATTAGATAAGTTATTGAAATGGAATGTAAACTTAAAAGATAAGTGATTATATAATATGAATTTGAAAGTTTAAGTAATAAGTTGTATAACTTATAAAATGAGAAAAGGTAAGTAAAACCAATTGTTAAAATGGTTAAACAATTTTGTTAAGCAAAACAAAATCTGAATTTGAATAAGTGATGAATTTGACCTAAGTAAAACTTAAATATTAGAATGGTTAAACATTTTTGTTAAGAAAATCAAAATCTAAATTTGAGTAGTGATAAGAATTTGAGTTAAGTAAAAGTTAACTGAAATAGAATTTGAATTAAATTAGAAGTGAATTTAAGTTGTATAGTGAATGTAAATGCAAGTAAGAATGAAATGAAACATAACTTAAGTGATGTTGAATAATGTTGATTTTTGTATCAAAGTAAATTAATAAAGTGAATTAATGAAATGAAGTCATTAAATGAATACGAACTTGAGTTATAAAAAGAAATTCAACTTTATTTGTAAGATGAATCAGCATTAGAAATGTTGTTGTTAAGAATTGGATAAAACTTAAGTTAAAAAGTTGTGAATTAGTTATAATAATATTGGAAGTGTTGTATAAAAATGTGAATCACTGAATACTAGAATTCAATATAAATTGAATAATTGAATGAAAATCAATTAGATATTAACCAATTGAAATTAAATGTGTGAAAAAAATGGATGTTGCATATAAATTAAATAAATTTGGTTATGTTGGTTATACATTGGTTGTTAGTTTGTTGTTGGTTGATTGTATAGAAATTTATATGAAGTTGAATTAATAAAATTGAAAGCTAAATAACTGAATTCAAATTGGAAGTGAAGAAAATTTAATTAGAATTGAATTTGATTTAATCTGAATTTGAAGTGAACCAACTTGAATGTAAATTAGTGAATGTAGACTAACTGAATATGAATAAATGAATGTTAGTAAAATCCAATATTAATAAATCGAATGTGGTTAAATTGAAAATCAATTCAATGAATATTAATGAGAAGTGAATTAATATTGATTTGGTTATGTATTTGTTGGATAGAGATTGGCTTGTTGGATGTAGTTGGATGATAGTTATTTGATGTTGGATTTGTTGCTATTGATTGCATTTGATATATTGGCATATATAGTTGTTGTGTTGATATATGTTGTATATTGATATTAATTTTATATATACATGTTCCTCATTTGTTTGTTGAGTATTTAGTAGGTGTGGATGGCGTTTGCTTCGCATTTGGAGCTCGCTTTCGCGCTATATTAGCCGTATATGCTTGCTAATAATATATAAGGTACATATCTCTGATTACATATCGTACTTTTAACTTTTTCCATACGGGATGCCTCGTCCTCAAAGATGAGATGTATATTTGTGATATAAATATGTTGTGATCCTACTACGATCGACCGCGCAAAGGAGATGCTGGCGATTTTTTTTGAGAATCAAGGCGTTAGAAAATTTTCAGGAATTTTGAAAAATTTATGATAAATATAATTTTGATTTTGAGTTAAAAGTTAAATGATATTAGTTGGTTTTGAAAAGATAACTAAGTATGATTTTAAAACTTAGTAAAGTTTTTGTAAGAAGTTTAACTATTGGATTTTGAAAAAGTTAAAAGGTTTAAACTGTTGATAATCAAGTTGAACGAATTGTTTTTGAAAAGTTAATTGATTTTGTGACTTTTTCTTACTTGGTAATTTCGGGGACGAAATTCTTTTAAGTAGGGGAGAATGTAACGACCTAGAATTTCAGTCATTTGAAATTCATATATTTAACTGATTTTAAATATTCATAAGTTAATTTTATAAGCTGGATAACTTATATATTGAATATAGTGATTTAATTGGATAATTAAATTGTTAATTTAATATTTAAAATTACAGAAATAATTGGAATTTGAATTTTATGAGAATGAAAATGATTTATAAAGTTGTATTAAATCATATTAGAATTAGAATGATGCTAGTAAATTTTAAAATTGAATTAAAACTTAATTTCTAGAAATTAAATATTTTAATATTTAATTAATGTGTAAAAATTGCCATTTTTCAAAAAGTCTCGGATTTCGATGAAGCTAGTTTCATTTGATTCATAAGGTTATATTATTGTTAGATTTCAAATTTCGTCTCAACGGATTTACTGTTTGTCCGGGACAAGCTAAAACGCGTAGAAATCTATTTAAGCGAATTTTAAATTTAAATAGCCGATTCGAAAAACCTATCTTCCAAATATGATCGAATTGGCTTCCGGCATATATTCTATTGTGTTCGGAATAGGGGTAAAACATTATAAACGCCAGGCGGCACGTTTCGTTTGGAGTTCGAAAATATTTCGGGTGAATAGTGTCACGAAATTTTCTCCAAAGGACCTTATTTTTTATCATTTGCATCAAAACCTAACTAGGGTTTGTAGCCGCCGGCTCTAATATATTCAATGGCCGGTAATTCATGATTTTCTTCCTTCGATTTCTCCAAATCCGTCAATCTATACGAAATATCACCAACTAGGAAATTGTATAGGATGGAGAGACGAACAAGTTCAATGGTTATGATCGTGAATGGTGAATCGGGCATCCTGAGGACAAGCTCAAACGGCGTGCGTTTGGAGGCCAATTTCACAGCGCAGGAGGGCCGAGCTGCATGCTATTGCGGGCGGAGGTGCAAGGAGATTCAAGCTTCGAAATAGCGGTCACCGATCGTTGTCGTCGAAGTGATCGGTGGGGGCTTAAAATTGGATTGAATAATGGCAGCGTTTGGGTCGTTCATCGTGAATTGAATGAGGAGGGGGGAAGATACACCGATGGGCCAGATCTGTTTGATCGAAAGCAACGGCCATATAAGCTAGGATTTGAAATTTAATAAAAAAAATTCTGAAATTCATATATATTTAAATTCGTACAAACTTTAAAATGTCTTAACTTCTTTATACGAGGTCCGTTTTTGACGAAACAAGTTGCGTTGGGTCCATATCGACGAGCATTACATTTTAGAGCTATTTGGACTTGATTGGAGCTAGGGTAAATTTTTTGTAAAATTAAATGGCTGTTTAATTTTATTTAGAATTAAACACTACAACTGCTATTGGAATCAATATGAGTACAACTCACTCTTTCTGACCCGCTGATATTTTTATATAAGTGAGAAATAAATTTATTTATGTTGATTGATGATTGTTTAGATGATATATGATATATTATCTATATATTGATTGGTATTTGGATATATTCATGCCTATTGGAGCAGATGACCCTATACGTTCCTGTGTATGAGCGGATGACCCTTTGTACGCGCATCTGCCTGGAAGTGGACAACGTACACATATTCTAATATGTATATTTGTTGTAGGTGACTGGTTGGACGGATCCAACTGGATTCCTCACCAATATTGGTTTTATTTACAGATATTGTGATATATGATGTAATTATATGATATATGATGTTTTGGATGCCGTGATTGATGTATTTGGTGTTGTTGCAGCATTGGGCCTATTTTGGTAATTTTAAAATTATTGGAAGTGATGATTTCAAATTAAAAGGATTTTTAAAGTGGTTTTGAAAATAGATTTTTTATTTAATTTTTGGAGGGTTAAGGAAATTGATTTATTTTAAATAATAAAAGTTATAAATTTATTGTTTTAAAAATTGTGATTTTGTGAAATATAATCAGAATGTGATTTTTGAAATGTGAAGTTGATTATTTTATAAAATAGTTTAAACTGAGTTTTTGATTTATTATAAATGGTTTATATAGAAGATTTATAAAATTAATATTTTATAAAGTAAAATAGTTATGAAGTTATAAAAAGAATGATTTTATAAAATAAATGATTTATAAGTAATTAACTTAGAATTTGGATTTCGACATATAAACGAGATTTAAATGGAACCGGTTAATAAAACAAATTTATAAATGAAACTTCTATTTAAATTATAGAAATCGAATTTATAAACATTATTTTATAAATTTGAAATCAATTGAATTTGATAATTTAATTATTATAGTTTGTTAAAGGAATTTCATCCACGATTTTGGACAGTGGATAATCCATTAATTTAAATTTGCAATAGTATTGAATTTGGTAGATGAATTATATTCACGATTTTGGACAGTGAATAATATATTAAATAAAATGGATATATTTTGGGAAATGATATTTTAAATTGGATTTAAATGTTTTGAAGATGTTTTAAAGTGTGTTAAATATCGAAACCATAGATTTCAACATTCATTGCTGAAATAGACGTTTTCGAGAAATAAGTAAACGATGGACTATAACACTGTTGTTATAGTAAATGATTTTCAAAAGGAAATGTTTTATATAGTATATGGGATTTATACATCTATCTTATTTTCGAATCCATATACTAGTGATTTTGGGTTGTCATAACGATGTTTTACGCAACATTCATTTTGACCCAAATAACATGTGTCAAGAGAATGTTTTCCTTATAGGATAAAGTATATACTTAATCGTGATTTAAGTATATGTAATATTTTCTAAGTATTGAAAATAAAGAGATTTGTGAATATGTTTATATTGTTTAAATAAGTGTATGGAAATGTTTTTTAATTTTGAAATGGTTTTGAGATTATATCTTTTTGAAGATAATTTGAAGTGAATATTTGGCAAGTGATTTAATTAATAAAAGATTAATTAAAAGGGCTTAGTGATTGTTATGGTGCTAAATATTTGTTTGTTTGCTTTGATAGTTAAATAACCGACTATCAAATTTAGCTATTTTAGTTCCTCGACTTGATGTGGGAACTATAAAGTCGTACATTAGTACGTAGCCTTCCGTGTAGGCTTGATTATCATTTGTGTTCGGGATGTTGATTCGTATAGTGCGGGGTATTACTCCAATCTATCAAACTTCCTTCTTGTCCCGAAGGATAGCAAGTTGAGAATTGGAGACGTGATAAGTCTATGAGACTTAGTTTCTGTGTGAGATTGAGAAATGCTTTTGCGTTTTTGGTGCGAAGAGATCGCGATCAAATTTATCTAAAAACCACTTCGGACCAACGTATATGCGATTGTGCAGGTTGCTTGTTGATGATATTGATATTCAGGATTTTCATAGTGGGGGACTGCTTGTTGATCTTTTGGGTTAAAATCCCAATATACATATAGTAGCAGTGGTCTTTTCATTATGAAATATCCAATGCAAGGACTATTCGCTACCAATCCTAGGGGTTTTCTGACAGGATGTGGTAGGGAAGCACCTTCGCTTTGTCTTATTCCTTGACAACTTGTATGGATGTTTGTCTGACATTGCATTTCTTAAGATTACGTACATTGGTTTTTACAAGCATGCATTAGTGGTGGTGGAGAAGGCAACTTCTCTTAGCTCAACACCCTCCTTGAGACGTATGAGTTTAAGGATTGTATTTTTGTGGAAGACAATTAATAGTTAACGGAAATGGCCACGTGGCATTCTAAGTGATGTGATATGTGAAAGATAATCGTTACCTTATGCCTCATCAACAAGGAAATGACCAAGACAGGGTTAGATGCAGCAGGGCTAAGTGCGTCGCTCCCGTCAGGGTATGATCATCCTCTTCTACATATACCTTTACATGTTATGACGTCGTGTATCTGATTATTGTGGTTTGTATGCTCGAGAGCCCTCGGTAAAGGTCGGTAACGACCGGAGGATGATATATTCGGTGCCATCTAGTTATAGAGGTGGGTCGTTCTTGTGTTGGTAGAGGAACTTTGTGATAGTTTCTTGGTACATTCTTCTAGAGATGTACTGCCGGAAGGTAGCCCCTTCACCTGGTCATTTGTATGGAAATCCAAACTCCACTACGTACCTGCCATTTGATTGTATTACCCATTTTGGGCTACATGCTAGAATTTAATCAATGTAACAATTTCGGCTATGATTAATATTATTTGTATACTAGACACTAGTATAATATTAGATGAATTTGATATGAGATGTTTTAGTTATCATAAGGTAAAAACATGTCTGTGTTTATGTATGGACTTGTCTTACGAGATACTTTTGTTTTGATAAAGGAAAAAATTGGTAATTTAGTAAATTCAGTTGAGTGTGTTTCTCACGCCGGTTTACCAGACTGATCCGGGAGTTCTTCCCTTTCAATGCTCGGGTCAGACCGAGTATATTTAATGGTTCAGATTTGATACTTTTGGAGCTTCAGCAGTAAAGATGGATATCTTCATTCTCGTATACACGTATCTGTTTTGATTATCCGCTATGTTTAGTTGTCGTATATTATCAGCAACTGTGAGGACTGGTTAGTATAACTGTCCAAGCTGATAACTATTGTTTGAATGTTTTACTCTGATTGATGTATGTATATATATAGTTTCTATTTTATAAAAATCATTGATATGATATTACATGTTTTCCGCTGCGATGTGAGATTCTGTATTATTCTGTTTGATTCTATCTTCTCTCTTTCTTCTCTTCTCTTCTTCTCTCTTCTTTTCTTTCTCCCGACTTTCCATCAATCTGTGCTTTTTGGGTCGAACATGTGTGGTTTATTGTTGATTCATAGGGTATGAATTTGCAAGTCGTTACAATTATCACGAGTTTGAATTAGTTCCATATTCATTCCTTTGTATTCATTTGTGCATGCATATTTTCCATGAAACCCTCTTTCATTTGAAGCCAATTTCCTACAACATAATGTAGAAATTTTCAAGTAAATTTTCATAAATGAATATATGCATAAAAATGACCATTTTGCCCCTATATGAAGATGAATATATGACGATTTGAGAATAATATGAATTTTGGTTTAAACATGTTAAAATACTCGATATGATCATTAATTTAATTTAATTAGATTAAATATGGTAGTTGTAAAAGTATGCACATTTGCGTGCACATTGACAGATCTTATGCATACAAAGCAAAATAATTTTTTTTAATTTTCATTATATATCAATTACTTATATTTATATTAATATGTCATATTACATAAATTAAGACTTATAATTAATTATGACATCATATCTTTTTTTGGTAAAGCCAGCGGGGTTGAATGGTCCCCTACCATTATATTGAAATACAAAGAATTGTTACATAACAATACAACAAACACACCACCAAAATAAAACAATCAGCACATAAGAAAATCTAGAGCTACATGGATCTAATTATAGACAGGACCATTACATGTTTAGAGGTAGATTGACCTTTAAACACTTTAATGTTCCTCTCCATCCAAATGAAATATATAGACTTCTTAAGAATTCTTAACATCAAATTTCCCCTTTCATTCTTCCATCTAGTAGCTTTGAAAATGTTGAACCATTCCAATGTAGACACTCTTCTAGGATTATGCAAGCCATGTGATGTAAAATTCTATTCCAAATGTAGAAAGAATAGTCACATTCAAAGTACAAATGTGACACAGTTTCCACACCAATACCACACAAAAAACATGTATCACTGTGTATTACCACACAGGCTTTAAGTTCTTGAAGAGAAAGAATACCATTCTTCAAAACTTTCCACATGAACAAGTTTTCCTTAGGGATAGATTGAGAGTTCCATATTCTAGTAAATCAAGGAAATAATGGATAAACATTGGTAGCATTAAGAACTTTGTATACTGATTTAATTGAATGAGACTTTTCATTCCATATTACCTGAACGTTGCAGGTGTTATATATCTTACTTTGAATTACATTCCAAGCAGCTCTAACAACAGAGGAACTGCAAAAAGGCAAGGTAACAGTTCCATCAGTCCAATATCTATCAACAAAAGATTTGTCATGAATTCCTGAAATTACTCTAGTCTCGTATTTAATAATATTAGCTAGGATAACACCTTTGGCAGACCAAGGATCGTACCAAAAGGAGATCTTATCAATATCTTTCATGCCCAGCCGAACCATAAGAAGGAACATATCTCTACTTCTCAAGATGTTCCTCCAAGACCAACTACAATCAGAAGGAGGAGAGATAGACCAGAAGTTACCATCTTTGATGAGATATGATGTACACCAAGAAGCCCATAAATTTGTGTCTTTTCTCAATTATTTGTCAACTCTAGATGAAAGAGCAGCAAAGTTCCATCTTTTAATATTCATAATTCCAAGCCCACCCTTATCATAAGAGCAGCATATATGTCTAAATGCAATAGGGATCATTTTCTTAGAATAAGGTTTCCATGCCATAAAAAATGATTCAATGCAGAATTGATCATGCTAATAAGCTTGGCAGGAAGGATGAAGAATCTGGCGTAATATACACACATGGAGACAGCAACAGATTTAACAATCACCAACCTTTCAGCCATACAAAATTTTGAACTATTCCAGCTAGTTAACTTAGAACTAATTTATTCAAACAATTGTAAACATTGGTATGTCCTTATTATAGAAGTGCACAGAGGAGCTCCTAGATAAATTTCATTGTCACTGAAAGGAGATAGACTAGACATGGCATACAAGATCCCCTTATCAATATCAAACAGGCCAGCAATTTTAATTCTGGACTTACTTCTATTAATGAATAGACCAGTCATAACCTGAAAACTAGATAGAACATCCAAAACCCCATTAATAGATTTAGTGTTAGGCTTAGTAAACAGAAGCAGGTCATCAGCAAAAAGCAGGGAAGAAATACTATTCTTCTTGCATAAAGGGTGATAATCCATAAGCTTATTAGACATTGCTGCTGAATTGAGTGAAGCGAATAGTTCCATGACACACACAAAAATGTAGGGTGAAACAGGGTCACCTTGTCTAATACCCTGAGTAGCGCCAAAGTAGCCAAAGGTGGATCCATTAATACCTAGGGAATAGTTAACAGTAGATATGCAAGTGAATATCCAACAAAGGAAGGAATAAGAAAATTCATTTTATGAAGAATGTACATGATAGCTTTCCATTGAACAGAGTCATAAGCTTTTTGAATGTTTAATTTAAGAACACATCTTCGATTGATGAATTTCCTATTGTAGCCCTTCATAAGTTCAGAGGCAAGTAAGATATTATCAGAAATATCTCTAGATGGCAGAAAGGCACTTTGATTAGGAGAAATCAAACCATCCAGAGAACTCTTCATTCTAGCAGCCAAAGTTCTTGAGATGCATATATAAATCACATAACAACATGCAATGGGTCTATACTGATTTACAGAAGAAGGTTGAACAATTTTAGGAATCAAAGCAAGCTTGGTTGCATTTATTCTAGTGACTAATTTACTATGCTTGAAGAAGTTCTTAATGGCTTTGATCACATCACCACCTATAATAGCCCAAGTAATTTTGAATGACTATTAACACCAAATATAATTTTAGGTAATGGCAAAGTACTTTTCAATAGTTATGTACTAATTTTAATATTATTTAAATCAAAGTATAAGTTGAATAATTCGTACAAAATAATAAATGTTTCAAAAATTATATTTTGAAAATTATAGAAATTCTATCATCACCATATTATCTCTCAACCAAAATCCCAGAATTAAAAATAATCAAAATTATTATTTTTAAAAACTAATTTAATTATGCGGTTGAAATTAATTAAATAAAAAAAATTGACTCAAAACATTATGGAATTTTATTCGTGACCTCATAATATCATACTTGAATTTTATAAAATTTACAATTTGAAAAATATATCACAAAAATATTTTTAACATTATTTTAATGCTTTTCAACTAATATATATATATATATATATATATATATATATATATATATATATATAATGTAAAATTATAATAAAATATTTCATGCATTGTGTATTGAATCTGGAATGCTATAAAAGTAACTATTGATTTTAATTTAATTTTCATAATCGATATAATTATATATATATATATATATATTTAGATACACATATTTATAAATATTTTAGATATTACAAAAATAATTATACATAAATACATATACATACATACATACATACATACATACATACATACATACATACATACATACATACATACATACATACATACATACATATAAGTGTGAGTATGTGTGTTGTTTTGTTGTTGTAAAATATACCTGCATATTATATTCTTTAAAAACGACTTTGTATTTATATGTACATATATATAGTCATATATCTAATTTAATACATACATATGTACATACATATATATATTAATATTTTACATTTATGTAATATACATATAAGTATATTTTTGTATTATTTTAATGCTTATTTAAAATAACAAGTTTATATATATGTAGACACACATGCATATTTTTGGACAATTTGCAATACATATAAGATGAGCTAACATGTTTGTTGCGATGTAAATCCCAACATTTATATATGGGCATGTTGTACCTTGCATGGATTATTATTCGACACATGCACACTCATACATATGTGTACATGATACACGTGTATACCATTATATTTAATTTAATTTAGAATTTTTCTAAATAAGTTAGACTTCATAGGCTCAATAAAGATCCCATAGGGTATTTTTTTTTAAATTCACTTATAACTTCCGTTACGGACTGGTCTAGTTCCAATAAATATAATACTATGGATATTTGGCCCATGTACAATCAACTAAAAATGTTATACCATGAATAGTCATAGTCTGTAATGTACAATATTTCAATGAAATTAGTTCACAAAACAAGAAAATAAACAATAGTGCGAGATCGAGTATTCAATTTGATTGATTATAATAAAAGATCATATTGTGTTAAATGTAACACAAGACCAAATGTACAATATAGATCTAAGAACTCGATCGTTGAAATGTTAGTTTGATCGGTTTACCTAAAATGCAACATATTTGATGTCCTTAAACATTAAGGATAATCGAATGCTCTTTTGTAAAGAGTTCATTATGATATTGCAGTAAGGGTTCTTTTTGAATGATCTAACCATTTAGAAAAGAAAATGAATGTATAAGATTAAATACGATTAATGTACAGTTGGGGTGAAAAGAGTGAATGATCACTTCTGCTTCATAAAGAAACATTGCAAACGATAATTGTAATAATAATGAGTGATAACATAGGAATAAGAAATACAATTTCTGTTTCGAAATGTATTTTTGTATTACAATTGTTTTATATTAGATTTATTTTTCGATTTTAAGATATTTGATCAAAAAAATCTCTGTTGTAAACTAGTTAGAGTATAAGAAATAAGTTATCTATATTAAATGAATAATGAACCTCCGAATTCAATACGCTATTATAGTAATGGCAGAAATAGTGGTAGCATGCCATATAACGCTTATTGATTGCGTCAAGTTATGAAATTTGTTTTCGTAAAACATGCCAAACATTATTTAAAAATAATGACTATTTTTCGACGTCGATTGGAAAATTGACATAGTTATATTTCAATGTGAATATTTTGAATATTCATTATGAAATAAAGCCATAATATGGTTTTTTTGTAATAAAAGTGAATTATAGACCAAGCCATGTATTTGAGAAATAATTTTTATTATATGATTGTGAATCGTATGATACTGGTTAATTATATCTCAAACAATTAAGTGCTATGCACCTATTTTATGGAAGCATCATAGGAGTTGACGAACTCTCCGGATTAATACATATAGATGCATGCAATTGTAATTCCATTAGTACCATAACAGTCCATGTACTTTTTTATATTCACTGATGAGTTATACAGACAAGGACATGTGTATTTGATATGCATGTATAAGTCTATGGTAAGCTCATTGAATATAAAATGGAAGTAAATAATATAACATGTAGAAGAATTGATTCGATTTGACTGAACGAGTGAGTATATTGGAAAGAGTTCCGTATGTACCTAATATGAAAAAAAATTCAGTCTCAAAGGTAAATCCTCCCTATAATAATGATGTATTGATAAGGAGTAATCAGACTTTATTGGCAAAGCACGATTAATGATGAGTGAAATTGAGATAAATTCTTTATATAAGATATGTACTTAAGAGTAGCATATAAGGTTAAAACTAATATCATCCAAAGAATAGTTTACAAAACCATACGAGGTAAGGGTTTATAAGAAACCCCTACATATCCTAGGCCAAAGAGTTGGCGGGTTGTTTGAGTCAAAATACTGCATGTACTAACCGTGCGTAAGGGATTTTGTGTGAATTACACCAAAATAAGTTTGGGTATGATAGTCATTGGATAACTAATTAATGTTGTGAATATAAATATAGTGTGAACTAATGCGAAATCGATTTTATATAAGGCAATTCATAAAATGTTTATGAATTTTCATTTTACTGCATTGAGAAACAACTGTTGTTTCAAGAAATTGCAACTTTGTAGTGATATAATTTCTTAAGAAATTATTGGTATAAAATGAATTTGGATATGATCCAAGGATAAAACTAATTGCTAGAGATAAAACGAAATCAGCCAAACCTAAATGAACACAACAAATTAGAATATCTAATAAGTATTCTTGTACATTGAAGAGAAACTATGAGTTTTTTGTCAATGTCGAGAATATACAATCCTCGGTAGTCAATTAAACCATTAAGAGTATTGACTCTATGACATGGTATGATGCACAAATCTGAAATAGAAATGGATTCCATCTACATTATCAAAATATGATTTTGAAAGTTGTAGCCAAAGGAATATGATCCATTAGCAGCAAAATTTTCTCTAAGAGGAAGACAAATGCAGTTGGAATATAGCAAGCCACATTAACAAGAATAGTACCGTAAATTTCAATTGTTGAAATGAACGTAACAGATCGCTATTAAATATGCTCAAGTAGTTTCGGAATTTACTCACAAAATTATTGCGTAGTATGACTTTGTGTTTGGGTACGTATGTGCTGAAACAAAAAATTCTAAATAATGATTTAGAGTAAACTATTTACATATAGTAACCAAAGTGTCTCCACATCAGTGGGAGCAATCCTGAGTTTGTCAGTTTCCGAATCCGACCCGGAAATAGATACGAAAGTACCATTCAGAAAAGCATCAAAATTGAAAAAAACATTTTGATAGAAATATCAAATAGTTTGGTTATTAATCAAAATGCAGAGAAAGCGTATGTTCATGAGAAAGAGCATTAAAAGGTACATTGATATTTCTAAACTATAAATAAACAACATATTTTTGATTTTTTAACGATGTACTTATCTTAAAATCAACCTTAGTTGTTTTAATACATTACGTTGGATTTGCAAATGTGGCGACCCACCCTTCTCGACCCTCGAAAATCGACACAAATACGTCACTGTATAACATGTCGAACGATCGAGTGCTGGAAAAGACAGATTGCTGAGGCAAAAAAGAAGATAGAAGAAAGAAGGAACTAAATAATAACAGAATCTCACAATCGCAGCGGAACAATATATAATAGATAATGACTGATCTTTACACAAAAGAACTATATCTGTTTTATACATTACAACATCAGAGTACAACACAATCAATAGCAAAATACTGGACAGTTATATTAACTTGTCCTCAAAAAAACTGACTATAAAGCTTATACTGCCCAGCGGAATATACATCAAGTACGTGTGATACGTCTCGCCATCCATCTTGTCTCCTGAGCTCCACAGCATCATATCCTGTATTTTATAATACTCGGTTTGACCCGAGCATTATAATAAAATAACACCCGAGTCAGTCTGAAAAACCATCATGAGAAAACACACTCAATTGGATTGTTATAGTTTTAAAAATCCTTTGAAATCAAAGGTATCTTGTAAGACCACGCCACTAATAAACATGCCAGGGTTTTACCTTATGATAATCAAAACATTTTTAACAAATTCGTCTAATATCATAATAGTGTCTATAGAAAGTAAAATAGAATCTAGCTGAAATGCTTGCATCTCACGTTCCAGCATAGTTGGGCACAATCAAAACTGTACAGACGCTTATAGGAGATTGGATTCCATGCAATGGCAGGGCTACTGGGGCACCGTCCGCCACAGTACCTGGTCTAGATCAGAGTACCGAGGATCCCTCCCAATCCTTTGTAACACAAGACCGGAGCTACCCTTTACTGGATATTTCGAATAAGATCACCCCGCGGTTGGGATCAGCAACCGCCCACACAGTCGAAAAAAGGGACATCTAGTCACGGATGACCTTACCCTAATTGGTTGCTAGCCACTTAGCCTTGCTGCACCTCCCCTGTTTTAGCCATTCCCGGTTGATGAGGCTTGAGGCTATGCGTTACCTTTTAGCATACATTCACTTAGAATGCTCACCGTCCTCTTGACGATGGTCTGATAGCATTCATCCATACAAGTTGCCTTGGGTCTGGACAAACAGAATCACCGTCTTCATCATCTTCACGATATTCATTCGCTATGTTCAAACCGGATCGAAATGGTTTTCGAATAATTAAACCCGATCCTGGACTCTTCGAAATGATCAGCGCATTGGCCAATATTGATAGTTGGTTATTTAACTATCAAATTCAACAATCATCCAACCAATTGTTTATTTCCACAGAAAAGCACCAAGTCTTAATAATTAAGATTTTAAATAATTTAAATTCCTTTGCCAAATAATATAAACTTAAAACGTTAGAAATAAAACTACTTAAATCACTTTATTCAAAATATTAGTTATAATATTCTATAATAATTTTCCAAGTAAAACTTTAGCCAAAAACTATTTTTAAATAAAACTATTGTATAAAGTATAAATACTTAACAATTATCTTTAAATCATAGTACCAATTTATCCTTTAAAATAATTACTACTAAGATTAATTTAATAAATATTTGCTTTAATTTTTTTTAAAACAATTTAAATAATAAATTTCTATTAAAACATTCTTCTTTTAAAACGTCTTTTAAAACCTCTATTTTATATTTAAAGACCTTCTTTTGAAAATATACATAGCTTTTTAGGAAAGTACATTTTCCATTCCAATACAACCGTCTAGTCATTTATAAATCCTTCTTGATTTATTTCCAGTTAAATTTATGTCTCAATCCCGTAAATTTCTTTTCACGCTTTTAAAAATAAACACTATTCATTTTTAAACAAATTACCCATTCCTTTATAAATTTCCATCGTGAATTTATACTTCCAAATCCACTGATATTTTATTTCACTTTATTTATAAACCCAGTTTATAAATTCCATAGTCTAATTCTCCTTCAATCACAGTTTCAAACGCTTATTCAATTTTTTCAAATCGATTTCCAAAGTTTAATTCAATTTTAGAATAAATTCCTTTACTTATCCAAATTTATTTAATTTCTACTTCACTCCTTTATCTATGATTTAAACCCTTATTTAAATTTGAAATATTAATTTCATACTCTACTTCCAAAATCCTCCTTTTTATTTTTCAAAACATTTAAATCTGGAATTTCTAAAATAAATCTTTTAATTCTTTTAAAAATATCGCTTAAGTCTTCAAAACTCCTTTATTCCTATTTATTTATAATCTCTATTCTTTTCCCATATTCGAAGTTTATTTAATAGGATAAAAAATCAAACTTTTATATATATTTTTCAAATTCATTTCTTTAATTTATCTGAATTCACTATAATTATTTTACTTAAAATCCTCCTCTTATTTTCCTTCAAAAATCCGATCTTTATATTTTCGAAATCTCAAATATCAAAATATATTCAACCAAAACATAGCATTCAATAATTTCAATTTCTGATATAATCAATTAAATCTATCATAGATTATCAAATAAAACGTATCACTGAATATTAAAATAATTTCAATATTTTGAGGAATCCAGTTGGATCCCTCCAACTTATTTTCCTGCATCCACAGATGTTAGCATAAAATAAAAATACCAATCCCACTTCGAGGGGAACATCGCGGTATAAAGGGTCATCCGCTATTATGCGGGGCGCATAAGGTCTCATCTGCAACGTAGGAATATCAATCACTCCAATATATATACACACACACTACTATATATAATATCACATCCAGGCTGGTAATAATAATCACATTCAATCAATCAACCAATAATTTATATTTTAACTATTTAAAATTTATTATGGAAATCCAGATGTGAGTGAGATTAACTCACCTTGAAATTAAAACGCCGAGCGTTCCAATTTCAAATTAAATCGAGCCCGTTCGATTTAATCTAAAATTCTCGCTAGCTCTGATCGTTTCCAGACTTCTACAATGCAAAGAGCTCGTTGCTGCAATTTCGACGCTTCCTGTTTCGTCTGAATCTGACCATGCATGCAAAAGTTATGGTTTTATGCAGTTTAGATATAATTTAAAACAAATTCTTTTTTTACCAAAACAAAATCTGCCGATTGTTCAAAAGAAATCAAGCCGATAAAACATCTTCCTCATGCGATTTCGTATGCGCTTATCCAACCCAAAACTCGCGACAACCCTTATGGTCGCGTCCCTTTACGCCGAATAGAAGTTGATTTACCCATGCCTAGGCAAGCACCAGCTCGAGCTCCACTGACGCCTAGGACCATACGAGGCTCGGTCATCCCTAGGCTCCAGAATCTAAGCATGAATGTGCGCCTTTCAACCTCGATTTGCAAACAAACCAGAGCTCAAATTCCGATCATAGCCGTTCAACTTGAAGAACTCAATGAGCTCTTCATCTTCGTAGTTGGAAGATTTCGTCATTACGCGATGGGTTGATCAAAAGTTGGAGATGAAATTTAATGCTTTTTGGCCATTGAAATATTTTTGCTGGCGGCTAGAAGAAGAACTAGGGTTCGTAGAAATGAGCTTATATAAACGTTTATTAATATTATTTTAATATTATTTACAATTTTAACAAGCCTTTTTCGAATGAACTCCAAACAACACGTGCCACCTGGCGTTTATAATGTTCTATGCATATTCCAAACACAATGGAAAATGTTTCGGAGGCTAATTTGATCGTATGTGAAAGAGAGCTTTTTGAATCGATTTTAAACATTAAATTTTCAATTTTAATTTTAACGTGTTTCTCACCTGTCCGAACAAACGGTAACTCCAAACGCTACAAAATTTGAAATCCGATAATAATACACTCTTACGGATCCAATGGAACTGGTTTCGTCAAATTCCGGGACCGTGCCACCGGAAGGCTATTTTAACTCGTCGATTAAATCGAGCGATTTTCGAAATCGTCGAAATCATTTAAAATTTCACTTAAAACTTTACTAACTTAATTATATATCATATAGAATTTATATTCGCATTAGAAATCACCCCGATTCAATTTGAATCAAAATCTTATTATTTACATTATTAATATACATTAAATTCCATTATTAAATTAATATAAAAATTCCAATTTTAACTTATCGACTTTTGATCCATCCAAAAGTCTAATAATATAATCAAATCCAATTAGACTTAAATAAATTTTACAAACCATTTCCATATCTATTTACACCCATATTCACAAATCATCCCAATTTCAAATATTAAATCACTATTTATCCAAATCCGATTAAATCGTTATATTTGAAATTATAACTCATTTTATTAATTCAACCAAAATCTTCATATTCCAAAATCAATTAACAATCCACATTCAACATTTAAATTAAATTAAATTTCCAAAAACTAACGACCAAAATTTCGGGTCATTACAGTAAATGATACCTTTTATAGTAAGTATAAAAGATATAGGGAATGTCTCAAATGATATGCATGGACACCTGATTAAAATATTTAATATAGAACATATAAGAAGGAATCTATATGTATCGACAGTAGAAATTACCATACATGTTATGTTGTCTACGATATCATGATTTGTTTATGTATTCGATACATGAAGCAAATATCAAATCCTAATTGATATCACTTAATGGTTGCTAGAGATTTTCTTGTGTATTTATAAAAAACTAGAGAACTGTTTACAGAAAAACCAAACTCCTTATGAAAGAGTGTTCGGATATAAATTTTGGTAAGTGATATTGAGTATAAATGTCAATAATAAGTCAAAGATAAGAATCTTTAAGTTGAAAATGTTCCAAATGAAAGACTGCGGCTAATTCAATGAAATGGCTGAGTAAACGTCTTGAATAACGTTGCAATAGAAGTAATATATATAAATATAAATCCATAAATTTATAATTGAGCCGAGGGTGACTCAAATGCTGAGAATCCCGTAACATTGTTATATGATAATAAAGTCACTATATGTGTCACGATCCGATTTTTCGACGCCGAAAAAATGACATCAATACGTCCATTGTATCAAATGCCGAACAATTGAGTGTCGGAAAATCAGACTGTAAGGGGAAGAAGAAGAAGGTAGAACAAGAAATATAAAACAACATCAGAATCTCACAATCGCAGCGGAATAAATATAATAGATATCAACACGTTTTTATACAAAGAAACTGTAATTGTATTATAAATTACATCATCAGGGTACAACATTAAACAAAACACAACACTGGACCGTTATGATAACTTGTCCACATAGGAACTGATTATGCAACAAACCATACACAGCGGATAATACATCAAATACGTGTGATACGTCTCGCCATCCAGCTCATCTCCTAAGCTCCACAACATCCTTTCCTATATCTATAATACTCGGTCTGACCCGAGCATTATAGTAAAATAAACCCCGAGTCAATTTGGAAAACAAGCGTGAGAAAACACACTCAATTGGATTATTAAAGCTTTCAAAATCCTTTAAAAATCAAAGGTATCTCGTAACACCACACCACAAATAAACATGTCGGGCTTTTACCTTAAGATAACCAAAACATTTCTTATCATATCCTCTGATATTATAGTAGTGCCTATATATAAATATTTATTCAAACGGCCGAAATTGTTACATTCATTAAATTCCATCATAATAGGTATACAATCAAGCCCGAAGGCACTTATTGGAGATTGGGTTTCCATCAATGGCAGGGCAACTGGGTACCGCCCGTCACAGTACCTAGTCTAGATCAGAGTACCGAGGTTCCCCTTCGATCCCCTGCAACACGAGACTGGAGCTATCCCTTACTAGATAGTCTGAATAAGATCATCCCGCAGTTTGGATCAGCAACCGCCCACAGAGCCGAATAAAAGGGACATATAGACAGGGACGACCTTACCCTAATTGGTTGCTAGCCACTTAGCCTTGCTGGACCTTCCCTGTTTTAGCCATTCCCGGTTGATGAGGCTTGAGGCTATGCGTTACCTTTTTAGCACACATACACTTAGAATGCTCATCGTCCCTCTGACGATGTTATGATAGCATTCATCCATACAAGTCCATTCCCGGTCCGAACGGAACCGAAGGCACTACGCCTACTACATCCATTATGGAATCACCCTTAGGATTAGTACCGATTAGCCCTTGCACTTCACTGCTCCATCTTCGACTCCAAGCTATTGTCTTTCTTACGAAAACGTTCAAACTAGATCGAAGTGGTTTTTGGGAAATTAATCCCGATCCCGGTCTCTTCGAAATGATTAGCGCATTTTCCAACATTGATAGTCGGTTATTTAACTATTGTATAACATCCACAAACAACCATCAGACCTTAATAATTTCAAATTATTTATTCAAAATATCTTCGCAAGATATTTTTCTACACTTCAACCCTTTGAAAATAGTTTCAAATCACTTTTTTTCTCCCACGGAATAAATTTCCATCCAATTGTTTTATTTCCATTGAAAATCACCAAGTCTTAATATTTTAGATTTTTAAATAATTTAAGTCATTTTATCCAAAAATATATACTTAAAACATTTTAAAATAAAAAATTTAAAAGACTTTATTCAAAATAAAAGTTATGAAATTCTATATTGATTTCCCAAATAAAAACTTTAGCCAAACAACTTTTTAAAATAAAGCTACTTGATAAAATATAAATATTAATAATTATCTTTTAAATCATAATAACAAGTTAACCTTTAAAATAATTACTACTATAACTAACTTAATAAACATTTACCTTTAAAATTTAAACAACTTAAATAATAATTTCTCAAAACATTCTTTTAAAACAACTTTAAAACTCTTAACTTTACTTAAAAATCTGCTTTGAAATCTTACTTGGCTTTTCAAAAAAATACACTTCCCATTTCAAAATAGTCCATCTAATCAGTTAATAAATCCTTCTCGATTTATCCCAATTTAATTTACGTCTCAAGCCTGTAAATTTCTTTCCCACACCTTTAAAAATAAAACCTCTATTTATTTTTAAAATGAATTACCCTTTCCTTCATAAAGTCCCACCGTGAATTTATACTTCCAAATATCCACTGATATCTTATTTTACTTTATAAACCCAGTTTATAAATTCCATAGTCCCATCCTCCTTTTAATCACAGTTTCAAACATTTAATCAATTTTCAAATCGATTTCGAAAATTTACTCCATTTTGAAATAAATTCCTTTGCTAACTCAACTTATTTCAAAACCCATTAATTTCAGATTTTACTCCTTTATTATGATTTAAATTCTTATTTAAATTGAAAATACCAATTTCATACTTTTCCAAAATTCTTCTTTATCTCTCCCAACTATTTTGAACCTTGAATTTAAAAATAAATCCTTATTCCTTTAAATAATATCACTTAAGTTTAAAAATTAATTTATTCCATTTATTCAAAAATCTCCTTTCCTATACTCGGAATCTATTTATTAGAATTTTAAAAATCAAATTTTATCGATTTCTAGTTCATTCTTTAGTTCATCCCAATTCTCTATAATTATTTTACTTAAAAATTATCTCTTTATTTCCCTTCAAAAATCCAATCTTTATATTTTTGATAACTCAATATACTCAAATATATTCAATCAAACCATAACATCCAATATTTTCAATTCCCAATATAATCAATAATCTATCACAGATAATCAATGAATCATATCACATATTATGAAAACATATTCAATATTTTAAGGAATCCAGTTGGATCCCTCCAACATGTTTTTCCCTGCATCCACAGATGTTGTCACAATATTAAAATACCAATCCCACTTCGAGAGGGATATCGCGGTATATAGGGTCATCCGCTATTATGCGGGGTGCTTATGGTCTCATCCGCTATATAATACGGGATCAATCACTCCAATACACACACACACACACACACACTCTATTATATAATATCACATCCAGTCAATTCAATCATTCGACCAATAATTTAAATTTAACTATTTAAATTTAAATGGTAATCCAAATGAGTGAGGTTAACTAACCTTTGGTTTTTTTTTTGCAATCCGATCCAACCCGACTTGTTTTCTTCATGATTTCCGACCTTGTATAAACATTATCTATTTATTAGTAATTGAAATAATCAAACAGTCAATTACCCTTTATTAATTAAATTGTAAACAAAATTTCCTTTAAAAATTTTCTTAGTAACTGAAATAATTTAAATAAGTTAACTAAACTATTTAATCACCCTAATACACTATTCTTAGTAACTAAAATAATCGATTTCAGTTCATCACCTTTTTTTTCCCACAATCTTTTTCTACATATATATATATATTATTCGGTTTCTAATGACACAGTTAACTAAGGTAATCTAAAACTAAAAATTAAAATTTTATAAGCATGTAAACCTGGTAAATAAATTATTTAAACCAATTAAAATCATTACTGAGGCTATCCCCTCAATCGACGCTTGCTTATCACAATGCCATCGCGTCCCCCAACATCTCGATAGCGACCAGATCGCCTGTAGACTTGCGCAACCCACTGTCGCCGAACGAGCCTCGCTGATTCTGTTCACCGAGAGCCATTGCCCCTTCGCGAATGCCGTCGCGAGCCACCCTAGCTTTGTGATAACCTGGAATTTTTAGGTAAATAATAATGTGATAATTTTCTTATATAGTTATTTTAAACGTGCAAAATTTTCTTCTAAAAAAATAAAATATGTATTTGTTTATGCATATATAAGTAGATTTTAAATAGGATTTGAATTTGAAATTATAAAAATAAATATTTTAAAAATAAATATTTTAAAAATAAATTGGATTTAAAAACTAATATATATATATATGTGTGTGTGTGTGTGTGTGTGTGTGTGATTTTATTAGTGTATAATTAAGTTTAAATCATTTTCTTTAAAGATTATATAAATATAAATAATAGGAAAAAGTTTACATGTATAAACATAAAACACATATTAATATAAAACTAAATTGAAAATATAATATAAAACTATATAAAAAATTTAATACCGGCAAATTAACAAGTGTAAGTTTAGTAACATGCAATTTAACAAGTGTTAATTATTAGTTTCTTTTATTTTTGATAATAAAAAGGAAATCAAGGCTATATATGTATATCTATACTCCTCTTCTCATTTTCTTTCTTATATTCAATTAAAACAAAAAACTGAAAATAAACAATCTAGAGAAAAGAAAAAAAAGTATAAAAAACCTCTTGCAATCTAAAACCTGAATCTTAAAGCAAAGAAAGGAAATCAACATTCAACTTCAAACTTAATCAAACAGATCAGATCAAGTTCAAAATCGAGAGCTAAGAAAATTCCAGGCTTCTCTGTACAAAAACAGTCAGTAAACATTTTTTTTTAAAAAGTTAAAACTGTTTATTTCTTGATTTTCATGTGATAAATGCTTGAAATAATATTGTGAAAAATGGTTGCATGAATGTAAATATGCTTGCATGTATATCAGTTTATGGTTGATGTGTATGCATGTCTGGGTTTGGATATAGTATCCTCTGTTCTCGTTTTACAGGTTTCAAACTTATTCAAAATTTAAAATCTCATCCCCTAATTCTTTTTAGACTTTGATGTTAGAACAAAATCAGATTAGATTATCAAGATCTTGATTTATAAAATATTTGTATGTATAATTAGTTTGAGTATTTTTTGGAAATTAGAAAAATATAGTGAAAACCCAAAGCATGTCAAAATTCGAATGTTATGATTTCTGGTTTCATTTACATCATCAGATTCGTACTCAAAAACCATGAATTTTAAAAGAAAAATCAAGATTTTTAGTTTAGTATTGAATGAGGAATTCGTGGTTGAATGGGAAAGGGGTTTTGGCATTTCCTGGCGATCGACGAGGAGTTGGAGGTCGGGATCGTAGCTGAAGCTTGCTTGGAGATCGATGAACTCGGGAAAAAAGATCGAAATTTTTTCCAATCATCGTGGCGACGGCATAACATCATTGTAGGGTTTTAGTAGCAAACTTGGTCGATGTGAGTTTCGAGGCGGTTTCATCATTGTCAAAGCATCGGACTGGTTTGGAGAAAGAGGGATAGGTGCGTAGATCTTTGGTGAGGCTTTGGTTGAAGTATCAGATTTTCTAGTGACCGGAGGTGGCTACTCGAGGTGGTTTTGGGTGTTCGGGTTTGTTCTAGTGGAGCTTCGGTAGCTCGAATTCGATTTCCATGATCGATTCTAGTAGCCGGTGGTCAGAGTCGAAGGAGGAGGTCGAAGGAGATTTGTTGGCGTTGGCATCGATGGTCGGAGTGCCGGTGATGGTCTATGCAGGTGCATGGGTATCTGTGTGTTAGAGAGTTTGGGAAGAAGGTGGAGTCTCGGGTGGATCTCAGGGAAGTGATGTTGTAGCTTGAGTGTTATATCGGGTAGGTGCACGAGAGTTTAGCATGTATAACAGTTTTAAAATTTAAACATAACAAAGTTTAAAAAAGAGAGAAGAGAAACTGGCTCGGGTTAGGGCCCGGGATAGATCTGGATTTGACCCGGGTATTTATAATAGCAATTTTAAATAAAGCAAGTTTTATTTTAAAAGTTAAATAAATCAAGTTTTAAATTATTTCTTAAATCAATTTCTTTTAAATAATAAATGTTTATTTAAATATTTGTTAGATAAAAGTTGTATGATTTATTTTAACTTAAATTTATTAAGTTAATTCTTAAGTTTACTAAAATAAATTAAATGGTGTAATTAAGTAGTTGATTAAGAAGGGAAAATGTTTTTAATTTTTAATTAACTTAAGGATCTTAAGTTAATTCATATATTAATGATAAATTATTTCCAAAGGTTTATTAAATAAGATTTTAATGATAATAAAGTACTTAATTAAGATAAATGGTTTATCTTTTAATTAATTAAGGTCTTGGTTAATTAAAGATTAATTAATTAATGAAAGCAATTAAAGAATAATTAATTAATTAGTAATTAAAGGTTATTAAGTAAAGGTTAATTAATTAAAGGTTAATTAATTAAAGGCTAATTAATTAATAATTTAAGGTTAATTAATTATAATTAAAGATTAATTAATAAATAATTATGGATTAATTAATTAATAATTAAAGGGTAATCAATTAGTAATTATAGGATAATTAATTAATGTAAGTAATTAATGATGATTAATTAATTAAAATAACAACAAATGGTTTGTAAATAATAAAGGTTAATTAAACAGGGTTAGGTAATTAATTCATAAGTAATTAATTTATTTGGTTTAAATTAAATTAATTATAATTATGTGATTAATTAATCTTGCTTAATTATATTGAATGTTTGGATTGATTAATAGTATGTTAATCTGTGATGTTCTGTGATGTGCAATACTTTGGACATAGCTGTGATAATGTAAGTTATTTATCTATGATGAATTACTGTGTGAATACAATGTTCCGAATTGAATTAAATTGTTTTACTTAAACAACTTGGCCTTTAAGACGACGTTTGGACTTCGGTGAGACCGGGATTGGATATCAAATTTGTTATCTGAAAACCACACCGATCCAAATTAAGGTATAGGTTGTGAAACCTCCAGTGAAGAACAAGATGAAGATTCAAAGTGCAAGGGCTATTTGTCGTTAACTCTAAGGGTGATTCCAAAATGAGTGTAACGGAGATAGTGCCTTCGGTTTCGTTTGAACCAGGAACGAACTTGTATGGATGAATGTTATCAGACCATCGTCAATGAAGGACGATGGGCATTCCAAGATATGTGTTCTAAAAAGGTAATCATAGCCTCAAGCCTCATCAACCCGGAATGGCTAAAATAGGGGAGGTGCATGGAAGGCTAAGTGGGTAGCACCCAAGTAGGATAAGATTTTCCCCTGTCTAGAGGTCCCTTTTTTGGGTTGTGTGGGTGGTTGTTGGCCACAACCACGGGGTTGTCTTATTCGGACTATCCAGTAAGGGGTAGCTCCGGTCTTGTGTTGTAGGGGATCAGGGTGGATCCTCGGTACAGTGGTCTAGAGCACGTACTATGACGGGTGGTACCCTAGTAGCCATGCCATTGTATGGAATCCAATCTGCAATAAGTGCCCGTATAGTTCTGATTGTGCCCAACTCTATTGGAATGTGAGATATAAGCATTCCAGCTATTTCCTATTTCATATTGAAAACTCTAGACACTATTATAATATAACTGGATTTCCTATCAAATGTTGTGTTTATCGTAAGGGAAAAACTTGTCCGTGTTTATTTACGGAGAGTCTTACGAGATACCTTTTATTTCAAAGGTTTTTCAAGTTAAACAACTTAACCGTTTACTCACACCAGACCCTTGTCTGACCCAGTGTTTAAATCTGTTTTTCTTAAACTCTTGGGTACTCAAATTTTTATGAATAACCAAGTGATTTGGTTGGCTTGATGAGTTTTTGGAAAATCTTGGAATAGGAGACTTGGCATATATATATATATATATATATATATATTCCGCTGTGTTGGTATCATCTGTTTGTATTTGGGATGTAATGGATATTCATGACTATCTAATGTGATGTTGTTGTATCCGTGCAACTCTGATGTACAATGAATATTATGTAATATCTATGTGAAGTAATATATTTTTCCGTTTCCGCTGTGAAATTCTAATATTGTTTCTTTCTTATTTTCTCTCTATTCTTTTCTACCTATTTCTTTCTTAATGATAATACGTCATTCTATGGAATGAAAGGCGGGTCGTCACAATGGATATCAAAGCGAGGTTGAGATAATACCTAGGTTTTGGAGTAATATCTATCTTGAGAGAGCATACTTGTAATTTTTATATATCTATATACCTATCTAATTTGTTGGGTTACCTATCTAGGTTGCCAACATGAGTTTTAGAGCAAGAAGAGGCAGAGGTGTGAGCAGCACAACGACCACGAATTGAAGATGTCCGAATGCTGATGGACTAAGGGTAACTGGCGAGGATGTAATCCCAATACCGCCTCGAGTAAGCTTTGCAGCGTTGTGCAAGGATTTCACCAATCTTGGAGGAAAGCCTTTTAAGGGAACTGAATCCATCATTGAAGTTTAGTCTTGGTTGCACTCGTGTGAGTGAATTTTTAAGAGTTTGGATCTGTCAGATGAGCAAAAGAGAGTGATGGCATTGTGGCAACTTCAAGAAGGAGCAGCTGCATGGTAGGATGTAGTTACCATGAATATTTCAGAGGATGATATTTATTGGAGCAAGTTTAAGGAACTGTTTGAGGAACAATTTATGACTACAATTGGGAAGACTCGTCTGTATAGAGATTTTCTAGATCTTAAGCAAGGAAGTATGTCGGTATCCGAGTATGAGACTAAGTTCAACGGGATGTCTCGCTACCGACCTGGTCTTGTTGATACACCCCTCACGAATGAGATGCTTGTGCTTGGAATGAGGCCCGAGTTCCACGAAAAGATGACAGCACATATCAAGGGATCATTCGTGGAATTGATAGATATGACATTGAGGTATGAAGAGCTGATGGATAAGAAACCCTTGGCATCTGTGGCAGCACCAAGGGGAACTTCTTCCAATCCGAATAAAAGGAAATTTAACCCAAATTGGAAGAAGCAAGGTAAAAAGAAACCAGGAGGTAATAATGGAGCTCGTAAGTGTTATGTATGCCAGCAAGAGGGTCGTTTGGCTAAGTAGTGTCCCATAGTTAGAGCTCAGCGGTAGCAGTGTAAGGGTGGACCCGGTTCCAGAATGATTCAGTAGTATTTGTGTTTCAACTGTCAATAGCCAGGGCATATGGTGAAAGCTTGCCCACTTCTTCAGAAAGCTCAACCGACTAAGGTGGTTGCTATTTAAAGAGGTATGTCAACATCTTCGGATGGGAAAGGCAAAGGCGTTCTGGAAGGTACTTTGCTTTTAGATGGCATTTTTGTTAGAGTTTTGTTTGATTCTGGTGCTTCTCTTAGTTTTATTTCTTTGGAATCGGTAGAGAAGTTTCATCTTACCCCTAGTATTATGGACCGTCTATTTTTGTATCTAATCTTATAGAAGGAGTGACCAAGTTAGATATGATCTGTAGAGGTCTAAGAATTTTTTATCTACCCATAGTTTCTCTTGCGACCTAGTTGTATTGGATTTTAAACGGTTTGACCTTTTTCTAGGAATGGATTGGTTGGACAAGCATAAGGCTGTTCTAATTTGTGAAGAGAGGATAATGTCATTGGAAACTGGGCTGGGAAGGATTGCAAAAGTGACTTGCGAGAGTTCAGGAGTTCGCTTGGGTAGTCTTTTGCATGGAATCGAGGCATCTCTAGAAGATGTAGGGTCCATCGAAGTGGTCAAAGATTTTCTAGATGTATTCGAAGAAGTCAAAGGTTTGCCCCCGCATCGGGAGATAGAGTTTCAGGTCGACTTGGTTCCAAGAGCGATACCAGTTGTTCAACCTAGTAAAAGGATAGCACCGAGAGAGAAAGAAGAGTTGGTGAAGCAGATTCAAGATTTCTTGGAGATAGGTTTGATCCGGCCTAGTTATTCTAGTTGGGGTTCTGCTGTAGTTTTTGTGACCAAGTCAGACGGATCTTTAAGATTCTATGTAGATTGTCGCGAGTTGAATAAGGTGACTATTAGGAATAAGTATCCCTTGCCTCGTATAGATGATCTTTTTGATCAACTTCATGGAGCTTCTGTTTTCTCTCAGTTGGATCTAGCTTCGGGTTTTCACCAGCTAAGGGTAGCTGAGGATAGTATACCCTTGGCTGCGTTCGAAGGACCTAACTGTTTTTATGAGTGGCCGGTTATGCCTTTTGGGCTAACCAACGCTCCTGCTTATTTTGTGGATCTGATGAATCGTGTCTTCCGGGATGTGCTGAACAAGTTTATGCTCGTGTTCATCGATGACATTCTCGTCTACTCCAAATCTGAGGAGGAGCATAAGCGTCATTTGGAGATAGTACTGGAGACTTTGAAGAGGCATGTCCTGAAAGCTAAGTTTTCAAAGTGCCATTTCTGAAAGTCGAAAGTTAATTTTTTGGGCCATATCGTATCTGGAGAAGGTATTTATGTGGCCAAGGTAGTAGCTATTTAAGAGTGGAAGCAACCGCAGACTCCTATGGAAGTTCGTAATTTTCTTAGATTGGCAGGGTATTGCAGGAAATTTATCAGGGATTTCTCTAAGATTTCTTCACACTTAACAAAACTGACTAGGAAAGGAGCAAAGTTTAAATGGAACCCTAAGTGTGAAGAGGCTTTTTTGGATTTGAAGGCGAGGTTGACCAATGCACCTGTTCTAGCTATTCATGATGGTAAGAGTAAGTTCGAAGTCTACACCGATGCTTGTGGAGTAGGACTGGGTGCTGTGCTGATGCAGAATGGGAAAGTGATTGCGTACGCGAGTAGGCAATTGAAGCCGCATGAGAAAAACTACGCTACGCATGATACAGAATTGTTGGCTATCATCTTTGTTCTGAAGATTTGGGGGCACTATCTGTTGGGAGAGAAGTTCGAGCTTTTTGTGAGAAATGCGAATTACAGATCTTAAGGCTAGAATGAACACTAGAGGGGGGGGGGGTGAATAGTGCTTAAAGAAATTACTAATTCTTTTTGAGTTTAAATTAATTTGAACACCAATGTATGCAATATAAAGACACAGATATGATCATAGAATCAAACAAAGATGCGAAAATAAAGTAAAACCAATAAAGGAAAGAGCATACCGAATATTATACTGGTTTGGAGTTACCCCACATCCAGTCCCACAACACAAGTACGAATTTCCTTTCAAAATCAATTCTTACAATTACACCCTCGATTTCAAGGCCATGAGGTACACCACTCCAGATTCACAATCCCCTGGGTAGAGGCACTTGATTTTACGGGCAACAAGTTCACCCAATTGATTTCCCAGGCTACAATCACACCTTCTCTCGCTTGATTGATTTCATAAGCTACAATAACACCTTTTCTCACTCAATTTATTACAAAGAAGCCTATAACTCTGAATAGCACTGGATCTTGTTGAGATAGTGATAGAGAATCAAACCAGAGATGATCTAGTTAGATTCAGTGGTGATTTCGACAGAGTAATGGTAAAAATGTATATAAAGAAATGTGGAAGAAGAAGAGGAGTGAAATCAGAGAATATATGTATACAAATTTGTTTAAAACAACCCCTATTTATAGTAGAACAACAACCATGTCCATTCGTGAAAGGATATGACGAATAGACACTTCCTTTGAAATTCAAAATTTTGAAATAAACTGCCACCTTGTCGACAAGGGTATCTTGGGGTTGACGACACGCCTATGCAATTTTTGGTAATTTGTTTTTCTTTGAAAATAACTTCTATCTTGTATTAAAACTATTTTAAACTTTATAAATATACTTAACTATAGTTAAAATACATAAATAAGTATAGAGAATAATATTTTGGTATATATAATATTTTACCATATATTTAAATCTAAGTATAAATATTAAAAGTTAAATGTATTATAATTAATAATAGTTTAAAATGAAGGATAATTTGATTTTGAAGATAAACATCATTTTGAGGATAAAAGTAATTGAAAACTAGGATATATGTTTTTGATTCTTTTAAAAGGAAGATTTTGAAATCATTTTGAAAACAAGATATAATTTTGTAAAACATTTGAATAAAAGTTAGTGGATACAAAACAATGTTCCACTAGATTTTTCGTAGGTTCCATCCTACAGGGTTCCATCCCTTTAACGTGCTCGAACTAGATTCCATTCCACGAATAAAATGGATTTTAAGATGTCAGTGCTTTTCTAGGAGTTTTAACAAAATTCCTAATTAAATTACTTATATTGAAACCTTGAACTCTTGATAATCTTGATACTCACGAGTTTTCAATCTTGATATCTTCAGTCTTGAATCTCTATACCGTACAGTCTCCATTCTTGGTACCTGCATGGTTAAATCCTGCGTATACATATATATCTAAACTATAATGTTAGTATTTATATTTTATAATCTTATTCTAAGGCTGTAGTCATCAAAACCATCTTCTCAAGGACTAACAATCTCCCCCTTTTTGATTATGACAACCTTTGTTTATAAAATATTACTTCTATACTAATAAATCCCCCTAAAACTAATAACTACCCCTTAATCTATGCCTAACTATCCTATTTTATACTTCTCTCCCTTTTTCATCAACAAAAACTAACTCCAAACTATATAACTCCCCCTTAATGTAATACTATATGACATGTGATTATAATGATAGTGTTATCATAAATAATCAACACTTAATTCTAAAACTAAGAATCCATATATGATAATACTTATAATAATGATAATGTGAGAATTCAAATACAAGAACACAAATTATTTATTAATTATATATTGTTATATTTACATTTGCGTAGAAAACATAAATAAGATCATATAACGATAAGAAAGAGAGAAAAGAAACTAATGTACGTCCTTGAAAATGGGTTATCTATGAACCGAGCAATTTAGGTAGTGGAAATAGAAATTTCCACGTTGTTCGACTAGATTTCCATCCTTGTCAAGGCACACTTCGCCAACGCAAACAACTTTGTCGTCATCTTCAGCGTGCTCTTCTTCCATGAGGGCTTCTTCTTCTTCTTCCTCGTTGTCCTCTTGCACTTGATCTCCTGAAGATTCATCATCAATCAAAATTGGATTAGCGTGATTGTCCATTAGAAACTTTTGCAAATTTCTAAGGATTTTGCCTTGCCGTTCTTGTTTTTTGGCCATTCTGAATTGCACTACTTGAATTTCAGTCATTAGTTGCAGTGCTCCTTTAAGGAATCCTCCATCTTAATCACTCGTGCAAGCGTAGTTCGTTGAAATGGTCCAGAAGAAGGAGAAGGGAACGAAAAGGTTGAATTTTTATTTGATTTGGAGGAGGAGGCCATTGTTTTACTGTTTTCAGAAGTTAGATTAGAGAAAGGACAGAAAGAATGAACAAAATTTCGAAATAAGAAGAATATATAATCACTCATTTGAATTTTGGTAGGAAAATTTTAAAAGAAAAAAATCGTTACATGTCGACAGGGGTAAGGGAGGGTTGTCGACAGGGTACCTATATTTTTACTATTTGATTTATTTGAATTTAATTTTTCATTATACTTTGTTATTTATATTCTATATTTTAGTTATTGAACAAATACCTAATTCTCTTCTTAATTTAGTAAATATAGATTCATTTAAGGGTTTTGTTAAGATATCTGCAATTTGGTTCTCGGAATTGATATAATCGAGAGTAATTACTTCTTTACTTACATTATTTATGAGAAAATGATGTCTGATATCAATATGTTTAGTTCGAGCATGATGATTAGGATTTTTAGATAAATTTATTGCACTAGTATTATCACAATAAACTAGTGATTTTGAGATATTTAAACCAAAATCTTTTAAAGTTTGTTGCATATATATATATATATATATATATATATATATATATATATATATTACTTGAGAACAAACCAAAGCAGCAGAAATATACTCTGCTTCAGTTGTTGATCAAGAAACCGTGTTTTGCTTTTTACTAAACCAGGAAATCAGAGAATGTCCCAAAAAGTGACAAGTTCCACTTGTACTTTTTCGGTCTGATTTACAACCAGCATAATCAGCATCACAATAAAATATTAATTCAAAAGAATCTTTTTTAGGATAAAACAAGCCATAATCAGAGGTGTGTTTAACATACCTTATGATACGTTCTACAGCTTTTAAGTGGGTCTCTTTAGGTTGGGATTGATATCTTGCACAGAGACAAACACTATGCATGATATCGGGTCTACTAGCAGTGATATAGTGTAGTGATCCAATCATTCCTCTATATAGTTTTTGATCTACATTTTTTGAGAGATCTTCTTTACTTAGGTACTCACTAGTTGCCATGGGAGTGGGTTTTCCACTTGCAGTAGTCAAACCAAATTTACTAACTAGGTATTTAGCATATTTTTCTTGACTGATAAAGATACCATTATCTAATTGTTTTATTTGCAATCCTAGGAAAAAGTTCATTTCATCCATATGACTCATCTCAAACTCTTTTGTCATTATTTCAGAAACTTCTTTATTCATTTCAAAATTAGTTGATCCGAAAATGATATCATATACGTAAACTTGTACTAGTTGAATATCATTTTTATTTCTTTTAACAAAAAGAGTATTATCTACTTTACCAATTTCTAAGTTTGATTGTAATAAGTAAGATCTTAGTCTATCATACCAGGCTCTAGGAGCTTGTTTTAGACCACATAGAGCTTTCTTAAGTTTGTAAACATGATTTGGTAATTTTTCATTTTCAAAAAGTGGTGGTTGTTCAACATAACTTCCTCTTTTACAAATCCATTTAAAAAAGCACTTTTAACATCCATTTGATATAATTTGAAATTATTATGATTTGCGAAAGCAAGTAGAATCCTAATGGCTTCTAATCTTGCTACGGGAGCAAAGGTTTCATCAAAATATATTCCTTCTTCTTGACAATAACCTTGAGCGACTAACCAGGCTTTATTTCTAAAAACCTCACCATGTTCATTTATTTTATTTTCATAAACCCGTTTAGTTCCAATTGTAGTTTTATTTTCAGATCTAGGAACAAGTCCCAAACATCATTTCTAGTGAATTGATTTAATTCGTCTTGCATAGCCAAAATCCAGGAATCATCAGTTGCTGCTTCTTTTGTATTTTTGGGTTCAATAGTTGATTTAAAGGTTTCATTGCTCATTTTACTTAGTTGATTTCTAGTTGTAACAATAGATTGCATATCTCCTAGTATATCTTCTATAGGATGATCTTTTAAAAGTTTAATCTTTTTATTAGGATGATTAATTTCATTATTAGTTTCAGTTGACTCTTGATTTTGAGTGATTAAATCCTCTTCATCATTTGTATCTTCAAAATTTTTGAGACTTTCATCAAATGAAACATGCATTGTTTCTTCGTTGGTGTTAGTTCTTAAATTAAACACTATGTATGCTTTACTTCTATTAGAATATCCGATAAAGATACCTTTGTCGGATTTAGGATCAAATTTGTCTAAGTTATCTTTTGTACGCAAAATAAAACATTTACTTCCTAAAATTCTAAAATAAGATACATTAGGTTTATTTTTGTGAAGAAGTTCATAAGATGTCTTATCATTTAAAGGTCTAATTAAAATTCTACTTAAGATATAACAGGCGGTAGCAACTGTTTCTGCCCAAAAATATTTTGGTAATTTACTATCTAAAAGCATAGTTCTCGCACACTCTTTAATCATCCTATTTTTACGTTCTACTACTCCATTTTGTTATGGAGTTCTTGGAAATGAAAATTTATGAGTTATTCCCTTTTTATTGCAAAATTCTTCAAACTTTTCATTTTCAAATTCACCACTGTGATCACTACGGATGGTTATGATTTTTACAGAAAGTTGATTTCGAATCCTTTTTGTAAAGTTCTTAAAACATTCAAAAGTATCACTTTTATGTTTCAAAAATATTGTCCATGTAAATCTAGAATAATCATCTACAATTACAAAAACATATTTACTATGATTTATTGACAGAATTTGAGATGGACAAATAAGTCAAGATGAAGTAATTCAAGAGGTTTTGAAGTTGAAATCATATCTTTTAATTTAAAGGAACTTTTTCTAAGTTTTCCTAATTGACATGCATCACATAAACTGTCTACTTTAAAATTCATTTTAGGGAGATCTCTGACTAGATCATGTTTTAATAGTCTAGATAAGAGTTTGAAATTCAAATGCCTAAATATCTTATGCCAAGTCCAAGGGTCACTTGTATTTGCCAAAAGACACAGGTTATCATTTGAAACTTTCATACTAAGAATATAAATATTCTTTTTCCTAATTCCCTCAAATATCATGGTTGAATTATTATCTTCAATGTGACACTTATCTTTTTCAAATTTAATTTTATATCCTTTATCGCAAAGTTGACTAATACTTAGCAGATTATGTTTCAGATTCTTAACTACCAAAACATTAATAATAATAGGAGTTTCAGAGTTACCGACTTTGTCGATGCCAATCACATATCCTTTTGAGTTATCTCCAAAGTTAACCAGTCCTCCGTCTTTGTATATTATATCATTCAGCACATTCGGATTACCAGTCATGTGTCTAGTGCATCTACTATCGAGTTTCCATTTTTTTTTTGATCTGCACAATTTGTCCATTGTGGATTGATATCTTAACACCCATAAAACATGTTTCCTTCACATCATACAATTTTGGTAGATAACTTGAATTTGAATGTTGATTATATGCAGACTTAATATTTCTAAACTAGTATTAACAAGTTTTTTAAACATAGCCATTGTAAAAGCTGTTTCAAAAATCATATTATGAAACTTTGAAAACCTTGCTTTGATACCAAATGTGAGAAATGCGAATTATGGATCTTAAGGCTAGAATTAACACTAGAGGGAGGAGGTGAATAGTGTGTAAAGGAATTACTAATTCGTTTTGAGTTTATATTAATTTGAACACAACTGTATGCAATATTCAAACACAGGTATGATCATAGAATCAAACACGGATGCAAAAATAAAGTAAAAGCAATAAAGGAAAGAACACACTGGATTTTATACTAGTTCGGAGTTACCCTACATCCATTCCCACAACACAAGTACGGATTTCCTTTCAAAATCAATTTTTATAATTACACCCTCGATTTCAAGGCCACGAGGTACACCACTCTAGATTCACAATCCTCTGGGTAGAGATACTTGATTTTACGGGCAGCAAAGTTCACCCAATTGATTTTCCAGGCTGCAATCACACCTTTCCTCGCTTGATTGATTTCACAGGCTACAATCACACCTTTTCTCACTCAATTTATTACAAAGAAGCCTATAACTCTGAATATCACTGGGATCTTGTTGAGATAGTGATAGAGAATCAAACCAGAGATGATCTAGTTAGATTTAGTGGTGATTTCGACAGAGTAATGGTAAAAATGTATATAAAGAAATGTGGAAGAAGAAGAGGAGTGAAATCAGAGAATATATTTATAAAAATTTGTTTAAAACAAGCCCTATTTATAGTCGAACAACAACCATGTCGATTCGTGAAAGGATATGACGAATAGACACTTCCTTTGAAATTCAAATTTTTGAAATAACTGCCACCTTGTCGACAAGGGTATCTTGGGGTTGTCGACATGCCTATGCAATTTTTGGTAATTTGTTTTTCTTTGAAAATAACTTCTATCTTGTATCAAAACTATTTTAAACTTTATAAATATACTTAACTATAGTTAAAATACATAAATAAGTATAGAGAATGTATATATAAAATTTAACCATATATTTAAATCTAAGTATAAATATTAAAAGTTAAATGCAATATAACTAAAAAATAGTTTAAAACCAAGGATAATTTGATTTTGAAGATAAAGATCATTTTGAAGCTAAAAGTATTTTAAAACCAGGATAGATGTTTTTAATTCTTTTAAAAGGAATATTTTGAAATCATTTTTGAAAACAAGATAAATTTTGTAAAACATTTGAATAAAAGTTAGTGGATACAAAACAATGTTCCACTAGATTTTTTGTAGGTTCCATCCTATTTGGGGTTCCATCCTTTTAACGGGCTTGAAGTGGATTCCATTCCATGAATAAAATGGATTTTAAGATGTCAGTGCTTTTCTAGGAGTTTTAACAAAGTTCCTAATTAAATTACTTATGTTGAAACCTTGAACTCATGATAATTTGATACTCATGAGTCTTCAATCTTGATATCTTCAGTCTTGAATCTCTATACTGTACAGTCTCTATTCTTGGTACCTGCATGGTTAAATCCTGCATATACATAGATATCTAAACTATAATGTTAGTGTTTATATTTTATAATCTTATTCTAAGGTTATTGTCATCAAAAACATCTTCTCAGGGACTAACAATCTCCTCCTTTTTGATGATGACAACCTTTATTTATAAAATATTACTTCTATCCTAATAACTCCCCCTAAAACTAATAACTCCCCCTTAATCCATGCCTAACTATCCTATTTTATACTTCTCTCCCTTTGTCATCAACAAAAACTAACTCCAAACTATATAACTCCCCCTTAATCTAATACTATATTACATGTGATTATAATGATAGTGTTATCATAAATAATCAACACTTAATTCTAAAACTGAAATTGAGTTCTTGATTACTAACTATCATAACTAAGAATCCATATATGATAATACTTATAATAATGATAATGTGAGAATTCAAATATAAGAACACAAATCATTTATTAATTATATATTATTATATTTACATTTGCGTAGAAAACATAAATAAGATCATATAATGATAAGAAAGAGAGAAAAGAAACTAATGTGCGTCCTTGAAAATGGGAGATCTATGAACCGAGCAATTTGGGTAGTGGAAACAGAAATTTCCACGTTGTTCGACTAGATTACCATCCTTGTCAAAGCACACTTCGCCAACGCAAACAATTTTATCGTCATCTTCAGCGTGCTCTTCTTCCATGAGAGCTTCTTCTTCTTCATCTTCCTCGTTGTCCTCTTGCACTTGATCTCCTGAAGATTCATCATCAATCAAGATCGGATTAGCGTGATTGTCCATTAGAAGCTTTTGCAAATTTCTAAGGGTTTTTCCTCGCCATTCTTGTTCTTTGGCCATTCTGAGTTGCACTACTTGAATTTCAGTCATTAGTTGCAGTGCATCCTTCAAGAAATCCTCCATTTTAATCACTCGTGCAAGCGTAGTTCGTTGAAATGGTCCAGAAGAAGGAGAAGGGAACGAATTGAATTTTTATTTGATTTGGAGGAGGAGGCCATTGTTTTACTGTTTTCAGAAGTTAGATTAGAAAAAGGACATAAAGAATAAACAAAATTTCAAAATAAGAAGAATATATAGCCACTCATTTGAATTTTGGTGGGAAAATTTTAAAAGAAAAAAATCGTTACATGTCGACAGAGGTAAGGGAGGGTTGTCGACATGGTACCTATATTTTTACCATTTGATTTATTTTAGTTTAATTTTTAATTATACTTCGTTATTTATATTCTATATTTTAGCTATTAAACAAGTACCTAATTCTCTTCTTAATTTAGTAAATAAAGATTCATTTAAGGGTTTTGTGAAGATATTAGCAATTTGGTTCTCGGAATTGATATAATCAAGGGTAATTGCTTCCTTACTTATATTATCTCTGAGAAAATGATGTCTGATATCAATATGTTTAGTTCGAGCATGATGAATAGGTTTTTTGGATAAATTTATTGCACTAGTATTATCACAATAAATTGGTGATTTTGAGATATTTAAACCGAAATCTTTTAAAGTTTTTTTGCATATATATTACTTGAGAACAAACCAAAGCAGCAGAAATATACTCTGCTTCAGTTGTTGATAAAGAAACTGTATTTTGCTTTTTACTAAACCAGGAAATCAGAGAATGCCCCAAAAAGTGACAAGTTCCCCTTGTACTTTTTCAGTCTGATTTACATGTAGAGTTGGGTATCGTTTTTGCTTTGAAGATTTGGAGGCACTATCTATTGGGAGAGAAGTTCGAGCTTTTTGTGAGAAATGCAGATTACAGATCTTTAGGCTAGAATGAACACTAAAAGGGGGGGGGGGGGTGAATAGTGTTTAAAAGAATTACTAATTATTTTTGAGTTTAAATTAATTTAAATACAAATGTATGCAATATTCAGACACAGATATGATCATAGAATCAAATACATATGCAGAAATAAAGTAAAAGCAATAAAGGAAAGAACATACTGGATTTTATACTGGTTTGGAGTTACCCTACATCCAGTCCCGCAACACAAGTACGGATTTCCTTTCAAAATCAATTCTTACAATTACACCCTCGATTTCAAGGCCACGAGGTACACCACTCCAGATTCACAATCCCCTAGGTAGAGATACTTGATTTTATGGGCAACAAGTTCACCCACTTGATTTCCCAGGCTACAATCACACCTTTTCTCGCTTGATTGATTTCACAGGCTATAATCACACCTTTTCTCACTCAATTTATTACAAAAAGCCTATAACTCTGAATAGCACTGGGATCTTGTTGAGATAGTGATAGAGAATCAAACCAGAGATGATCTAGTTAGACTAAATGGTGATTTCGGTAGAGTAATGGTAAAAATGTATATAAAGAAATGTGGAAGAAGAAGAGGAGTGAAATCAAAGAATATATGTATACAAATTCGTATAAAACATCCCCTATTTATAGTAGAACAACAACCATGTCCATTCATGAAAGGATAGGACAATAGACACTTCCTTTGAAATTCAAAATTTGGAAATAAACTGCCACCTTGTCGGCTAGGTATCTTGGGGTTGTCGACATGCCTATGCAATTTTTGGTAATTTTTTCTTTGAAAATAACTTCTATCTTGTATTAAAACTATTTTAAACTTTATAAATATACTTAACTATAGTTAAAATACATAAATAAGTATAGAGAATAATATTTTGGTATATATAAAATTTTACCATATATTTAAATCTAAGTATAAATATTTAAAGTTAAATGTATTATAATTAAAAGATAGTTTAAAACTAAGGATAATTTGATTTTGAAGATAAAGATCGTCTTGAGGCTAGAAGTATTTTAAAACCAGGATAGATGTTTTTGATTCTTTTAAAAGGAAGATTTTAAAATCATTTTGAAAACAAGATATAATTTTATAAAACAGTTGAATAAAAGTTAGTTGATACAAAACAATGTTCCACTAGATTTTTCGTAGATTCCATCCTACTTAGGGTTCCATCCCTTTAACGGGCTCGAAGTGGATTCCATTCCACGAATAAAATGGATTTTAAGATGTCAGTGCTTTCCTAGGAGTTTTAACAAAATTCCTAACTAAATTACTTATAGTGAAATCTTGAACTCTTGATAATCTTGATACTCACGAGTCTTCAATCTTGATATCTTCAGTCTTAAATATTTATACTGTACAGTCTTCATTCTTGGTACCTGCACGGTTAAATCCTGCATATACATATATATCTAAACTATAATGTTAGTGTTTATACTTTATAATCTTATTCTAAGGTTGTTGTCATCAAAACCATCTTCTCAGGGACTAACACTTTTCGCTGATCATATGCCTTTAAAGTATCTTTTCTCCTAGAAAGATACGAATTTGAGGCAGCAGAGATGGTTGGAATTTTTGGCATCATATGATTTGGACATTCTTTATACTCCAGGGAAAGTGAATGTAGCAGCAGATGCTTTGAGTGGGAATGCAGTTTTGGCTATTTTGGAAGTTATTCCATCTCTACAGGAAAGAATTGTAAGTAATCAGATGTGGAATAGAACTTTTGAGGAATTAATTCTTGGAGCTAAGGATGGTCGATATTCGGATTTCAAGATTGACGATCAAGGAGCTTTGAGAATCAATGGACGATTGTGTGTGCCAGATGTGGACGGATTGATGCAGAAAATTTTGCTGGAAGGCCATAAATCAAGGATGAGTATCCATCCAGTGATCTCTAAGATGTATAAGGATTTGAAAAGAGTTTTCTAGTGGCCAGGCATGAAGAAGGATGTTGCTACCTTCGTCAATGGATGTGCGATTTGTCAACAAGTGAAGGGTGATCAACAGAAGTCCACGGGATTATTGTAGCCTCTGGAAGTCCCTAAATGGAAATGAGAAATGATATTAATGGATTTTGTCGATGAATTGCCAAGGACCAGAAAAATAAATGAGGGAGTGTGGGTAATTGTAGACCGGCTGACCAAGAGTGCCCACTTTATCCCAGTTAAGGCAACTAGAACTGCAGCATCCTCAGCAGAGATTTTCTTAAAAGAGATTGTCAGGTTGCATGGAGTTCCCGTCGGCATAGTAAGTGACCGTGACCCAACCTTTACCAGCAAATTTTGGGAAGCTCTACAGACAGCTCTAGGAACAAGGTTGAGTTTAAGTACAGCCTATCATCCCCATACCGACGGTCAAATAGAAAGGCTGAATCATATTCTTGAGGATATGTTGAGGGCTTGTGTTCTGGATTTCGGCGGATCTTGGGAGGACCATCTGCATTTAGTGGAATTATCGTACAATAATAGTTATCAGGAAAGTATTGAGATAACACCCTATGAAGCTTTGTAGGAAGACCTTGTAGATCACCGTCCTGTTGGGTAGAGTTAGGAGATTGCCTTGTTCTTGGTCCAGATTTGATTCAAGAGGCGTCTGCGAAGGTGGAGCTAATCAAGAAGAGAATGAAGGCAACCCAGGATAATCAAAAGAGTTATGCGGACAAGAGACGAAGGCAAATGGAATTTGAAGTTGGAGATTTGGTTTTTGTCAAGGTTTCCCCGATAAAAGGAACGATCAAATTTGGCAAGGCGTGAAAGCTTGCCCCGACATATATTGGACCGTTCCATGTGCTTGAGAGAATTGGTGCTTTGGCCTACAGGATTGGATTGCCAGACCGAATGGCTGGAATTCACAATGATTTTCACGTATCTCATCTAAGGAAGTACGTGTATGACCCATCTCTAGTTGTGGAACCGCCAGTGCAGGAAGATTTAGAGGTCGAATCGGACTTAACTTTGATCAGGCATTTAGCTCAGATTGTTGATCGAGATGAGAAGCAGCTAAGGAACAAAGTGGTGAAGCTGGCGAAGATTCAGTGGAGCGAGGATCCCAAAGATTGTACCTGGGAAACTCTAGATAGTTTTAGGAAAGCCTATCCAGATTTGTGTCAGGATGGTTAGGAATGTTTGTTTTAATGAATTGTTTGCTTTGGTTGTTAGTGTATGGTTGATATGTATGTTTGGATCGTTTGGAATAAAAGCTTTTGGATTATCTTTTGTTTTTAAATTTCGAGGACGAAATTCTTTTAAAGGGGGAGGAATGTGATAACCCTGAATTTGTAGGCAAATAATAATGTGATAATTTTCTTATATAATTATTTAAAATGTACAAAAATTTCTTTTAAAACAAATAAAATATGTATTTGTTTATGTATATATAAATAGACTTTAAATAGGATTTGAATTTGAAATTCTAAAAATAAATATTTTAAACATAAATTGGATTTAAAAACTAAAATATATATGATTTTTATTAGTGTATATTTAAGTTTAAGTCATTTTCTTTAAACATTATATAAATGTAAATAATAGGAAAAAGTTTAAATATAAAAACATAAAACACATATTAATATAAAACTAAATTGAAAATATAATATAAAATTATATAAAAATATTAATACATGCAAATTAACACGTGTAAGTTTAGTAACATGCAATTTAACAAGTTCAATTATTAGTTTCTTTTATTTTTAATAATAAAAAGGAAATCAAGGATATATATATCTATACTCCTCCTCTTCTCATTTTCTTTCTTATATTCAATTAAAACCAAAACTGAAAATAACAAACCAGAGAAAGGAAAAAAATTTATAAAACAACCTCTTGTAATCTAAAACCTGAAGCTTAAAGCAAAGAAAGGAAATCAGCAATCAACTTCAAACTTAGTCAAGCAGATCAGATCAATTTCAAAATCAAGAGAAAAGAAAATTCCAGGCTTCTCTGTATAATAAAGTGAGTAAACATTTCTTTTAAAAAGCTTAAAACTGTTTATTTCTTGATTTTCATGTAATAAATGCTTGAAATAATATTGTGAAAAATGGTTGCATGAATGCAAATATTCTTGCATGTATATCAGTTTATGGTTGATGTGTATGCTTGTCTGGGTTTGGATATAGTATCCTCCGTTCTTTTTTTACAGGTTTCAAACTTATTTAAAATATAAAATCTCATCCCCTAATTCTTTTTAGACTTTGATGTTCAAACAAAATGGAATTAAATTATCAAGATTTTGATTTTAAAAAATTTGTAAGTATAATTAGTTTGAGTATTTTCTGGAAATTAGAAAAATGCAGTAAAAACCCAAAGCATGTCAAAATTCGAATGTCATGGTTTCTGGTTTCATTTACATCATTAGATTCGCATTCAAAAACCATGAATTTTAAAAGAAAATCAAGATTTTTAGTTTAGTATTGAGTGATGAATTCACGATTGAACAGGAAAGGGGTTTTTGGCATTTCTAGGCGATCGGCGAGGAGTGGGAGGTCGGGATCGTGGTTGAAGCTTGCTTGGAGGTCGGCAAACTCGGAAGATCAGAAAATTTTCCGATCATCGTGGCGGCGGCATAACGTCACTGTAGGGTTTTAGGAGCAGACTTGGTCGACGTGAGTTTCGAGGCGAGTTCATCGTCATCAAAGCGTCGAACTGGTTTGGAGAAAGGGGGATAGGTGTGAAGTCTTCGGCAAGGCTTTGGTCGGAGTATCGGATTTTTTGGTGACTAAAGGTGGCTCCTTGCGGTGGTTTTGGGTATTCGGGTTTGTTCCAGTGGAGCTTCGGTAGCTCGAATTGGATTTCCGTGATCGATTCTAGGAGCTGGTGGTCGGAGTCGAAGGAGATTTTATGGCGTTGGCATCGATGGCCGGAGTGCTGGCGATGGTCTGTGCAGGTGCACGGGTATTTGTGTGTCAGAGAGTTTGGGAAGAAGGTGGAGTCTCGGGTGGATTTTGGGGAAGTGATGTTGTGGCTCGAGTGTTGTATCGGGTAGGCGTGCGAGAGTTTAGCATGTATAAAAGTTTTAAAATTTAAACATAACAAAGTTTTTAGAAAAAAAGAGAAGAGGAAGTGGCTCGGGTTACGGCTCGGGATAGATTTGGATTTGACCCGGGTATTTATAATAGCAATTTTAAATAAAGCAAGTATTTTTTAAAAGTTAAATAAATCAAGTTTTAAACTATTTCTTAAATCAATTTCTTTTAAATAATAAATGTTTATTTAAATATTTGGTTAGATAAAAGCTGTATGATTTATTTTAACTTAAATTAATTAAGTTAATTCTTAAGTTTACTAAAATAAATTAAATGGTGTAATTAAGTAGTTGATTAAGAAGGGAAAATGTTTTTAATTTTTAATTAACTTAAGGATCTTAAGTTAATTCATATACTAATGATAAATTATTTCCAAAGGTTTATTAAATAAGATTTTAATAATTAAATTAATTAATTTAGATAAATGGTTTATCTTTTAATTAATTAAGGTCTTGGTTGATTAAAGATTAATTAATTAATGAAAGTAATTAAAGAACAATTAATTAATTAGCAATTAAAGGTTATTAATTAAAGGTTATTAATTAAATGTTAATTAATTAGAGGTTAACTAATTAATAATTAAAGGTTAATTAAATAATAATTAAAGATTAATTATTAAATAATTAAAGAATTAATTAATTAATAATTAAAGAGCAATTAATCAGTAATTATAGCATAATTAATTAATGTAAATAATTATGGATGATTAATTAATTTCATTAATTAATTAAAATAATAACAAATGGTTTTAAATAATTAAGGTTAATTAAGCAGGGTTAGGTAATTAATTAATTTATTTGGTTTAAATTAATTTAATTATAATTATGTGAATAATTAATCTTGCTTGTGGATGATTAATTATATTGAATGTTTGGATTGATTAATAGTATGTTAATCTGTGATGCTCTGTGATGTGCAATACTTTGGACATAGCTGTGATAAATGTGAGTTATTCATCTATGATGAATTGCTGTGTGAATACAATGTCTTAAATTGAATTAGATTGTTTTACTTAAACAACTTGGCCTTTAATACGGCATTTGGATTTCGATGAGACCGGGATCAGATATCAAATTTGTTATCCGAAAACCACATCGATCCAAATTAAGCGATAGGTCGTGAAATCTCAAGTGAAGATCAAGATGAAGATTCAAAGTGCAAGGGCTATTTGTCGTTAACTCTGAGGATGATTCGAAAATAAGTGTAACGGAGATAGTGCCCTCGGTTTCGTTCGAACCCGGAACGAACTTGTATGGATGAATGCTATCAGACCATCATCAATGGAGGATGATGAGCATTCCAAGATATGTGTTCTAAAAAGGTAATCGTAGCCTTAAGCCTCATCAACGGGGAATGGCTAAAACAGGAGAGGTGCACGCAAGGCTAAGTGGGTAGCACCCAAGTAGGATATGATTTTCCCCTGTCTAGAGGTCTCTTTTTTCGGCTGTGTGGGCAGTTGTTGGCCACAACCGTGGGGTTTCTTATTTGAACTATCCATTAAAGGGCAACTCCAGTCTTGTGTTGTATGGGATCAAGGTGGATCATCGGTACAGTGATCTAGACCAAGTACTGTGACGGGCGGTACCGCAGTAGCCCTGCCATTTTATGGAATCCAATCTCCAACAAGTGCCTGTACGATTTTGGTTGTGTGCAACTATGTTGGAACATGAAATGTAAGCATTCCGGCTATTTCCTATTTTATATTGAAAACCCTAGACACTATTATAATATAACTGGATTTCCTATCAAATTTTTTGGTTATCATAAGGGAAAAACTTGTCCGTGTTTGTTTGCGGAGAGTCTTACGAGATACCTTTTATTTCAAGGGTTTTTCAAGTTAAATAACTTAACCATTTCCTCACACCGGACCCATATCTGACCTAGAGTTTATATCTGTTTTTCTTACACTCTTGGGTACTCAAACTTTTATGAGTAGCCAATTGATCAGGTTGGCTTGACGAGTTTATGGAAAAGCTTGGAGCAGGATACTTGGCATATATATATATATATCATTATGTTGGTGTCGTCTATTTGTGTTTGGGATGTAATGGATAGACAGTTCTTCACGACTGCCTAATGTGATGTTGTTGTAGCTGTATAACTCTGATGTATGACGAATATTATGTAATATATATGCGAAGTTATATATTTTTCCGTTTCCGCTGTGAGATTTTGATGTTGTTTCTTTCTTGCTTTCTATCTATTCTTTTCTACCCATTTCTTTCTTAATGATGAAACATCTTTCTATGGAATGAAAGACAGGTCGTCATAAGCTTCTTGACGACAACGACTTGCCGTGGATTCTCATGTGCGCATGAGCGCCTGCCTCCCCTACTCGCAAAGTTCGCCGCAATTTGAAGCCGCGGCCCCAATATCTTCTGCCAAAATCTCTCGAATCGATTCATTCGACTCGATTTTTTTTCTTTTTTTTAAAAACTGAAGGACGAAGAAAGAAATGATCGGCCTTTATCTGATTTTTATTTTTTCAAAATGGACATCTGGAGCATGCTTAAAAAGGCCGGGAGACACGTTTCAATTCCGAGTGACAACTTGACTTGAATATATATATTATAAAATTTCAAATATCTTGTTTACAAAACAGCTCAGAATTTTCGACTTCCTATCAAGGCATGCCACTAGGCATTTATAATGTTAAACCCCTATTATGAATGCAATGGAAAAGGTTTTGAGTCCTAACTCGATCGTTTGGAGAAGATAGTTTTTTGGAATTAGTTATTATATTGAATTTCAGATGTGAAATTTCAGCGTTTTTATTTACCGTATGATCACACGGCAACTCTAAACATTACAAAATTTGAAATCCGATAATAGTACACTATTACGGATCTAATGGAACTGGTTTCGTCGAAATCTGAGACTGTGCTTTGGAATGTTATTTTTAAATATCAATTTAGACGATATATTTTTTAAATTAAACGAATCACCTTAAAATTCAATTTTAACACTTCTATTATCTTCAATATTATCAATATAAATTTTATAAACCATTGAAATATTTTTAACAAGCTTTAAATTCCTGATTCAATACTTTACCCAATTTCCACTTATTAAATTCAATAATTTAATTATCCAATAAATGGAGATATTACAAATTTAAGTTAAAATTACCCTTTTAAATATTTAAAATCAATTAATATTCTAATTTCAAATATCCAAAAATTTCGAGCCGTCACATTCCTCCCTCCTTAAAAGAATTTCATCCGTGAAATTTCTAGTTAAGAAGGATGATCCATAACCCGTTAATTATTTCATAAATCAATAGTTTCAAACTACTTTCAAAAAAGTCTTTCATTAAAGACACACTATCACCCTCACTAACTTCCTAAACTCATCCACAGGTTCCAAACAATATCACTTACTCAACCATTTCAGATTTAAATTTAAAACCAAATTTTAAATTATTAAAATTTTCTAACTCTCTAATTTTTCAAAATTTTTTGCCAGTGTCTCCTTTGTGCGGCTAGATCGGTACAACTACAAAATGCCTCGGCTGGCCCCCAGATTTCAAAAGAAAACAAAAGGCGAAGTGACTAGACTAGAAAATCATTAAATTTCATATGAAATTTAAATACATACCTTTTTGTTGGACACTTCAAATTTATCTTTTGAAATCAAAACACCAATTTCCCTTTGCTTTTAATTACCTATATCATGCATAGCAATAATATCCAATCACAGAATTCAATATCGTTTTATTCACTTTTTTTTCAAAATTTCAATATTAGCATTATTAACCCCGTACGATGCACATATATCATCCGTACACAATATCAAATCCGATCGCTCACTCGATCACATAACTTCACTTCCGACTATTATCGTCCACCTGACTTCCTAATGAGGACTCAGATCTGGTTTCTTGATCAGAAACCCTCATTCTCTTTTCATAGCCACAAACTATGATAGAGAATTTTCAGAATCTATCAAAAATCCATGTCCAGGGTTCGCCGTCGAATATCGAGTGAAAAAATCTCAACTCGGATCGATATAACTGTCTTGAAATTCTGCACTTGAATCTGGATCAATCGCTATAACATAATATACGTACATCCTATGTATTCATCTTAATTGATTATTAGTTATATCATTTCTCTTTTATTCACCTTTATTTCCATACTCCTATTCCCAGTTATCCCATTTCACACTTTTACTTAATCTTTATTCGAATATTAACCTTGAATATTTTTTCCAATACCAATTTTTACTTGAGAATTTCACTCTTTGCCTTCCTTAAGTTTATAATAAATATTCTATATACTTTAATATTTATTTTTACTTCACCACTTAAGCTTCCACATCTATTTACATTTAATTTAAATTCTCAACTCCATTTCGAATTCAATTTATTTTCCATTCTTAATTTATTCCCAAATCAAATTTAACATTGTATTCTATTCACCTTATCTCAAACTCGTTCTTAATTAACCATTCTTTAAATTAGTTCCATTAAATAATTCGTTTCCAATCAAATTCAATTTCAAATCTATTTAAATTACTAATTTATTTATTACTTCATTTCCAAATTTAATTTCAAATCTAATAAAAGTTTTATTTTATTCATTTATTTTTGACATAATCCAATTCAAACATTATTCAAATGTTCGGTTCCAATTTAATAAATTTTATTTCGAAAACTATTCCATTTAGCTTATTGGGATTTGTTCCCTTTAAGCTAATTCAGTTACATTCTATTCTAATTCAAAATTTTAAATTTCCATAAGTTTTCCAATTTATTTTCATTCCATTTATTAACCTTCTTTAATTTACTTAATTTAATTGGCTTACCCTTCTAACTTATTTCGTTTCCATACTTATTTTAATTTAACTCTTCCTCAAGTTGAATTTTATATTAACCAATTTCAAATTTTACAAATTTTCAAACCCATTTATATTCCATAAACATTTTAAATAAGATTCCGGAGTCTTTTAAATAATTACTCAACATTTCAAAATCATTTTTTTGAAATCAGTTATATACATCATTCAATCATATATCGAATTATCCTTTGAATTTTAAACCCAACCCAGTTTTTGCAAACAACTCCAATTTAAAACCTTCAGGCAACAATTTCTTCCTTGAAAACTCAAAAATGAACATCGATGATGTCGCGATCATCATCGGGGTTATTTTCTAGCGACCGAAAAGAGTTTAGTGCTTTTATCTCTTTTAAAACCCTTTTCAAATATTTGAAGTTCCAAATCTCACCACGCTTCAAATCTAACTCAAAATTTTTTTCGAAATAATATCACTATTATTTCTCCAAAACCTTTGAAAATCATTTTCAAACTCAAAGGAATTTAATTTCCAAAATTTCAAATTCTAAATCCTTCCAAATCCCTATTCAAATATCACTCTGGAATTTTATTCTATTATAAATGACATTTATAATTCATATTTTATAATTCATATTTACAAGCTCTGTCTTGTTATAATTTCAATTTCTTATTCAACTTCCATACTACCATGATAATAATTTGATATTATCACTTCCTAACAACCAAGCAACCATATATATATATATATCTATAATAACTTTCAATTTTTTTTCTTTCATATATAAAAATAATTTGGGCAAAATTATTTCATTTACCCCATTTAAAATGATACTATATCGATTGTTCTATTCAAGTGTTTAGAGATCCCTATCAATAACGTTAATTACACGTATTGAGCAGAATCCATAAACCACTCAACAAACCAAACAACCCAAAATAAAACAATTTTATATTCACTAACAAATACGCGCTCATATCTATTAATACACTAAAACTCATTCTAGAGTTCTATGTATTCTATTTCTAATGAGTAATCCCCACCAGAGCCAAGGTTCTCGCTTAACCTTCAGCTCTGATACCAAAATGCCACGATCCGATTTTTCGATGTCCAAAAATTGACATCAATACGTCCACTGTATCAAATACCGAACAATCGAGTGCCGAAAAACCAGACTGTAAGGGAAAGAAGAAGAAGTTAAAAGAAGAAATAGAAAACAACATCAGAATCTCAAAATCGTAGCGAAATAACATATAATAGATATCAATAGGTTTTTATACAAAGAAACTGTAATTTTATTATATATTAAATCATCAGGGTACAACATCAAACAAAAACACAACACTGGACAGTTATGATAACTTGTTCACATAGGAACTGATTATGTAGCAAACCATACATAGCAGATAATACATCAAATACGAGTGATACGCCTAGCCATCCAGCTTGTCTCTTGAGCTCCACAACATCCTTTCCTGTATCTATAATACTCGGTCTGACCCGAGCATTATAGTAAAATAACACCCGAGTCAGTCTGGAAAACAAGCGTGAGAAAACACACTCGATTGGATTATTAAAGTTTCCAAAATCCTTTAAAAATCAAAGGTAGCTCATAAGACCACGCCACAAATAAACATGTCGGGTTTTTACCTTACGATAACCAAAACATTTCTTATCATATCCTCTGATATTATAGTAGTGTCTATATGCAAATACTTATTCAATAACCGAAATTGTTGCATTCATTAAATTCCAGAATAATAGGTATACAAACAAGTCCGAAGGCACTTATTGGAGATTGGGGTACAGCATAGTATCTGGTTTAGATCAGAGTACCAAGGATCCCCCCTGATCCCCTACAACACAAGACCGGAGTTACCTCTTACTGGATAGTCTGAATAAGATCACCCCGCGGTTGGGATCAGCAACCGCCCACACAACCGAATAAAAGTGACATCTAGACAGGGATGACCTTACCCTAATTGGTTGCTAGCCACTTAGCCTTGCTGCACCTACCCTGTTTTAGCCATTCTCGGTTGATGAGGCTCGAGGCTATGCGTTACCTTTTTAGAACACATACACTTAGAATGCTCATCGTCCCCCTGACGATGTCATGATAGCATTCATCCATACAAGTCCGTTATCGGTCCGAACGGAACCGAAGTCACTACTCCTACTACTTCCATTTTGTAATCACCCTCGGGATTAGTAGCGATTAGCCCTTGCACTTCGCCGCTCCATCTTCGACTCCAAGCTCTTGTCTTTCTCATGAAAATGTTCAAACCGAGTCGAAGTGGTTTTCGAGAAATCAATCTCGATCCCGGTCTCTTCCAAACGATCAGCGCATTTGCCAATATTGATAGTCGGTTATTTAACTGTCATATAACATCGACAAACAACCATCAGGCCTTAATAATTTCCAAATTATTTATTTCAAAATATCTACGCAAGATATTTTTCCACACTTCAACCCTTTGATAGTTTCAAATTACTTTTTTTCTCCCACGAAATAAATTTCCACCCAATTGTTTTATTTCCACTGAAAACCACCAAGTCTTAATATTTTAGATTTTTAAATAATTTAAATCATTTTATCCAAAAATATATACTTAAAACATTTTAAAATAAACTATTTAAAAGACTTTATTCAAAATAAAAGTTATGAAATTCTATACTAATTTCCCAAATAAAAACTTTAGCCAAACAACTTTTTAAAATAAAGCTACTTTATAAAATATAAATATTAATAATTATCTTTTAAATCATAATAACAAGTTAACCTTTAAAATAATTACTGCTATAACTAACTTAATAAACATTTACCTTTAAAATTTAAACAACTTAAATAATAATTTCTCAAAACATTCTTTTAAAACAACTTTAGAACTCTTAACTTATACTTAAAAATCTTCTTTGAAATCATACTTGGCTTTTCAGGAAAATACACTTCCCATTTCAAAATAGTCCATTTAATCAGTTAATAAATCCTTCTCGATTTATCCCATTTAATTTACGTCTCAAGCCTGTAAATTTCTTTCCCACACATAAAACCTATATTTATTTTTAAAACGAATTACCCTTTCCTTTATAAATTCCCACCGTGAATTTATACTTTCAAATATCCACTGATATCTTATTTCACTTTATAAACCCAGTTTATAAATTCCATAGTCTCATCCTCCTTTTAATCACAGTTTCAAACATATAATCAATTTTCAAATCGATTTCCAAAATTTACTCCATTTTAAAATAAATTCCTTTACCAACCCAATTTATTTCAAAACCCATTAATTTCAGATTTTACTCCTTTATTATGATTTAAAATCTTATTTAAACTAAAAATACCAATTTCATACTTTTCCAAAATTCTTCTTTATCTCTCCATTTTAAACCTTGAATTTAAAAATAAATCCTTATTCCTTTAAATAATATCACTTAAGTTTAAAAATTCATTTATTCCCATTTATTCAAAAATCTCCTTTCCCATACTTGGAATTTTTTTATTAGAATTTTAAAAATCAACTTTTATCCTTTTCCAGTTCATTCTTTAATTCATCCCAATTCTCTATAATTATTTTACTTAAAATTATCTCTTTATTTCCCTTCAAAAATCCAATCTTTATATTTTTTATAACTCAATATACTCAAATATGTTCAATCAAACCATAGCATCCAATATTTTCAATTCCTAATATAATCAATAATCTATCATATACAATCAATGAATCATATCACAGATTATGAAAACATATTCAATATTTTGAGGAATCCAGTTGGATCCCTCCAACCTGTTTTTCCCTGCATCCACAGATGTTAGCACAATATTAAAATACCAATCCCACTTTGAAGGGGATATCGTGGTATATAGGGTCATCCGCTATTATACGGGGGACACAGTGTCTCATCCGCTATATAATACGAGAATCAATCACTCCAATGTGTATATATATGTACACTAGTATATAATATCACATCCAATCAATTCAATCATTCAACAAATAATTTAAATTTAACTATTTAAATTTAAATGGTAATCCAAATGAGTGTGATTAACTCACCTTTGATTTTTGTTTTGCAATCTGATCCAACCCGACTTGTTTTCTTTATGATTTCAGACCTTGTATGAACATTATATGTTTATTAATAATTGAAATAATCGAACAGTCAATTACCCTTTATTAATTAAATTTTAAACAAAATTTCCTTTAAAAATTTTCTTAGTAACTGAAATAATTTAAATAAGTTAACTAAACTAGTTAATCACCCTAATACACTACTATTAGTAACTAAAATAATCTATTTCAGTTCATCACCCTATTTTTTTCCACAATTTTTTTTTGCATACATATATATTTTTGTTGGGTTTCTAATGACACAGTTAACTAATGTAATCTAAAGTTAAAAATTAAAATTTTATAAGCTTGTAAACCTGGTAAATAAATCATTTAAACTAATTAAAATCATTATCGAGGCTATCCCCTCAATCGACGCTCGCCTGTCACAATGCCACCGCGTCCCCTAATATCTCGATCGCGACCAGATCGCCTATAGCCTTGTGCAACCCACTATCGCCGAATGAGCCTCGTTGATTTTGTCCACCGAAAGCCGTTGCCCATTTGCGAATGCCGTCACGAGCCACCCTAGCTTCTTGACGATGATGACTTGCCATGTATTCTCCTGCGCATGCGAGCGCCTGCCGCCCCTACTCGTGAAGTTCGTCGCGATTTGAAACCGCGGCCCCAAATATCTTCTGCCCCAATCTCTTAAATCGTTTCATCTGAATCGATTTTTTTTCTTTTTTGAAAACTGAAGGACGAAGAAAGAAATGGTCGGCCTTTATCTGATTTTTATTTTTTCAAAATGGACATCTGGAGCGTGGTTAAAAAGGCAGGGAGACACGTTTCAATTCTAAGAAAGACAACTTGACTTGAATATATATATTATAAAATTTCAAATATCTTGTTTACAAAACAACTCAGAATTTTCGACTTCCTATCAAGGCATGCCACTGGCGTTTATAATGTTAAACCCTATTCTGAACGCAATGGAAAAGGTTTCAAGTCCTAACTCAATCGTATGGCGTAGATAGCTTTTTGGAATCAGTTATTATATTGAATTTTCGATATAAAATTTTTGCGCATTTATTTATTGTACGATCACAACACAACTCTAAACATTACAAAATTTGAAGCCCAACAATAATACACTATTACGGATGCAATGGAACTAGTTTCGTCAAAATCCGAGAATGTACCTCTGAAGGCTATTTTTTAAATATCAATTTAAACGATATATTTTTAAAATCGAACAAATCACCTTAAAATTCAATTTTAACACTTCTATTATCTTCAATATCATCAATATAAATTTTATAAACCACTGAAATATTTTTAACAAGTCTTAAATTCCAGATTCAACACTTTACCCAATTTCCACTTATTAAATTCAATAATTTAATTATCCAATAAATGGAGATATTTGAAATTTATGTTAAAATTATCCTTTTAAATATTTAAAACCAATTAAATATTCCAATTACAAATAGCCAAAAATTATGGGTCATCATAATATGGTTCATAACAGAACTTAGAGCTCATAGAAGTCAAGGGACATACTCCGAATTGTCCTATATGATGAAGGTAGTTTATCAGCATTGGAGAGAAGTGATTGACATAGTACAAGGTTGAAACATAAGCATACCCATTTACTGAGGGACATACCCAATTAGTTTCGATAAAAACCAATTGAAGAAGTTGAAATGAGATTCCATAATTGACCCCAAGTGCAAGTGGAAGATTGATAGAGTTATGGGTATGCCCTAAGGTAATTATGTAATTTATTATATATATCTAGCTCGATAACCAATCTCGTTTGAAATAAATGGTGTTTCTTTCGACTATATACTTGATGTAGTATGTTATATTAATTAATTTAATTAAAAGTACGTTTAATAGAAAATCCATAAATGGTATGTTTTATGATAGCAGTTGCAAAGTGTTTTAACCGTGAGTAATTTATCACAATAAAAAATAAATATACATTTTAAATATTCCTAGTCAAGATGTATCGAGACCAGATATCGATACATCCGTTGAGACTAGAGGACATACCGCTATCCAAATGTTGGGCATGTATTACTTAGACTGCTGGGGGCACTAAGAAGCTACATACGAATAGTTATTAGATAACTATGGACTGACTCACTCGAAGGTTTCCTATTGGTTAATATAACCAAGGTTAAACAAAAAAATACCGATGTGACTAATTTACATAGTTCTCTCAACTTAAGAATACTGTTGATCTTTAATATGGAAGTTCCACTTTGATTATAGTTAAATTGTGCCATGACTTCCATCGAATGATTATAGTTGGGTAGAGTGCGAGCATTGGAAGTGAAACAATATTCAAGAGAGGATTCATCTCCTCCGTTATATAAAGGTAGTATCTGGTCAACTGAAGTCAGCACAAAGTCAATTCACTGGCCAGAGCATTTTCGATTAATAAGAATTGTTATTATTAAACATTTTTTTTTTGTGTTTGGACTATAAGTTTAAATTGATGATACTAGAATTTGACCACTGCCAAATTCCATAAGTCTAAAGTGATATAGTTTCGTTGAAGAGAATTGGTGTAAATAATTATCACTAATGGGTAATGCTAAAACAAGTAAAACTGGATTTACCGAAAGATGTGTAAGGATAAATCCAACCAAAATTTTACATCGTTAGCTAAGATGACATGTGAATGTTAATATTTAAATCGTTCGATATTAATCGTTGATTGAATTTACACCTTTGATTCATACAACCAAAATGATGAATTCTCTAAAAAACCACATGATTTAATTAATTTATAAGATGTTGTAAGTTAAATAAATTAAATGATATTTGAGAAATATTAATTACTGTTTAATTTAATAGATGTTTTGGAGATGTTTGTAATTATTTGGATGCATTTATAAAAGTTATATTAGCAAGCATTGATATATGATATTGATGTAATTTTAAACGAGTGTAAATAGAAGATATTCATATAGTGATTTATAGAAAACTTATGTCATTTGACGGCATGTAATTTTAGCCATACCATGAAAAGAAGTAAGAGTAACGAGACAAAAATAATAAAGGGAATCAGTTAGGGAAGTTTTAATCAAAGAATGAGAAACGTTTCAGTCTTTTAACTAAAATATACCCACTAATTCTTTTCCATAGAGAACACATTCCTTATTCATTTTCTCTCCTCTCCTTCTAACCTTCCATGGAAAAACAAATAACATCCATACACAAATACATATATAAAATATGTTTGATGTAAATATCATTAATGTCATTTAATAAATTATTCAATTTAATTAAAGGAAAGAAATGAAAAGTTTCCACTCTCTAATTGAAACAATACATCCCCTTATTAATTGAATAAGTTAACAGAAAGAAAAGATATGTTTTCTTCTCTAAATTAAACAACTAGTAACAGTCACACATAAATGCTTATATAAGAGTATATTTGATATATTCTAATTTATGCAGATACCAAATTCAAACCTTAAACCAATCAAATAAAATGAAGATTTTATTTAAAAAAATTAGATGAGATCTAAATGAATTTAGATTTCATAAGCCTAACATAGATCCAAAATGGTAAATTTTTTGAAACACGCTTATTAGTCCCACTGAGGGATGGTTCAGTTCCAACAATGGTTGGATTAAACAAGTTGAATGTGAGCGATATTGAAATTTTGAACAAAACCAAAACTTATAAGTTATAAAGTTATATAATTTTAACGAACGGAATTGGTATGAACAATCATTAGTATTGGGTACCGCTTAAAATAGTAAAACTTGATTTTACTGGAAAATGTATAAGTGATAAATTCAGCAAAACTGTCACACCACTAGTTAGGCAACGTATGAACTTTAATATTTAAATTGTTATACATTAATCATTGACTCAATTTATAACATTGAGTCACATAACGACAATGCTGAATAGTACGAAATACCAAGTGATTTAATTAAATTATAATTCTTATAAATTATTTAATATTTTTGAAATAATAATTTTTATTTTATTTATTTGATTGTCGTTAGTATTTAAAAAAAGTGCATATATAGAAGTTATATATGTATGCATCAATATACGATATCAATAAATATTTAAATTGGATTTAAATTAGTTAATAATGATTGGATTTGGAAAATTTTAAGGGTCCATCTGACCCATACTACGTCGATTATAAGAAAGAGGGAAGAGTTTTGAATGCAAAAAATCTGTTTTTGAATTGGCAAAAAGAAAGAGTTAACAAGAAGATGTGGATCTCCACTTTTTACTTAAATCTGGTGCCTATTTAAACCTTACCTCTTCACTCATTTTAAGTTAAATTTTTGGATTTCTTTCCTTCCTCTTGGTCACAAGTTAGTAGGATTATAACTCTTTATTTCTGAATCAAATTCAATTTAAATCAAGAGTGTTGTTGGTCTCTAGTCTACTACAAAGTCAAGAGGTGTTTGGATCAGATCTAAAGGAGCTTCATTAAACATTCAAGGTGCATTTCACATGCTACAATTTTGGTAATGATTTTAGTTTAACTATTATTTTAAAATCGTATATGTTGTTCATTTAATTTATGTTACTTTTATGTAGATAACTATAATTAAAATAAATAAAATTATCGTCCAATATTGCAAACGCGCAGGCTCGCACACATAAATATAAATAAATAATTATATATGTATCTAAATTATTTAATAAACAAAACTTGTATACACACACACACATAATGTTCATCTTCATTTCGGCTACTTTAAATTTAAAAAAATAATTTTGAAATTTAAAATAGATTTTAACTATTTTTAAAATTTAAATATGAACTTTAATTAAAATATATAAAACATATTTAAAACTGATATATTAATATGCAAGCATTTCCGATTTAAAATAATAATAATATATATATCTACAAAATATAATTAAAAATATATATGAATATATTTTTAAAACCCTTTTAAGTAATTAGTTTATGTTTTATTAAATAATATTCAATACAAATCTATATGGATATGTAATTAAAAAATAATAATTTATTTAATTAAAAGTTTTTTCGATTAAAAAATAAAACAATATTTTTTCATATGTAAACATATTTATTTATTAACAATTTATGAACAAACATTTTAAACTAAAATTTAAAGTTCTTATGAAAGTTTATTTCAAAAAAATTATATGTGTGTATGTGTGTTTGTGTGTGTGCGTATGTGTAAGTTTGTGTGTGTTTGTGTGTGTGTTTGTTTATTTATTTAAATACATATATGAAATTTGGATTTAGATTTAAAACAATTTTTTTACCTACATCAAGATCTGGTTTTAAATTTAAACCATCATTAATTATTTCAGGTATTAATTTCAAAACTATTTTGGATTGGTCAAAATATTTCAAATAAATAAAAATCATTATATGTATGTCTATAAATATGTGTGTGTGTGTGTATATATATATGTCTTAAACTAAATCATGAACAACAACAATATATGTAAAGGGACAATGTGTCCATTGCGGTGTAAATCCCAACACTTTCATATGGGCACGTTAACCATGTACATTTTCTATATATTGCACATGTGTTGTACACATATGTGTATTAGATGCAAATATACTTATAATTTATATAAGTGAAACCAATACCTTTATAGAAATAAATAAAATAAAATAAATGTTTTATTTAAAAATACTTTAAGTTGGATATAAAATAATTTAAACTTCATAGGCCCGTTAAGATCTAAGATGGAAAAAATTAAATTCGCTCATTTAGCACATTACCACCCAATCCTTCAATGGTACTTGAGGCTAATAACCTATGCGGTCTAAATTAGTAGCATTAGGCCTAACTTATTAATGATTTCCAATTTAGTAGAATGTTTAGAAAGGTAGTGTCCAAGGTTGGGTTGGGATAATTTAGTACTCTGCCAGACTACTGGCCTGGCCTGGCCTAAAGGATAAAGTAGACTAAATATTATCACCGATATAAAACCCCAATGACCCTTGAGGTAATTTGCAAAATCTTTTTTTGGAAAGGCAAGCGAGGTTAACTGGACCCCTACCAGAGTTTATTAAAGAAATTAGAATAACACAACAAAAACACACTTTTGTCGCAAACACAACATGCAAACAATGAAAAAACAAACAACTAATGACACACTAAACAACCACAAGACTTGGAAAGGTAGAAAATCATGAAATCGTGACATGCACAAATGAATGCACAAGCACAACAGACACAAGCACGCAGGAAGACCCAGAAAGAGATGACCAGATCATTTCCAAAACCCATGGTTATGGGGTGAGAAACCATGGCGTGAAAATCTAATTCCAGAATCAATTTTCTTCATAACTTTGATCCAAAACTGTTGCGCCACTGTTACTTCACTTCTGAAGCACCGCGAGTTTCTTTCGTTGCACACCAATCTGATGTAAATCTTAAGGATGAAAAATATAATGTCCCTTTTGTTAAATCTCCACCTTGTAGTCATCTTCAGCTCGTTCCATTTAGACGTTGTATTGCCATCAAAGCTCGATATTCCTACTTTATTCATCAGCGTACTGATCATATTTGATAAGAAATCGCATTCAAAGAAGATATGATCAACAGATTCAGGGCAGACATTGCAGAATAGTCAATGATGATCAATTTCCATTCCAGCAAAAACCAATTTATCCCTCGTTAGAACATCTTTGTTTAATATTCTCCAGAACATCAAGTTTTCGTTAGCTGGAGAGTGTGATGACCAACACACCTTAGCCTATGGAAAGTTTGGAAAAGCATCAGTATGAAGGAGGAGATCGTACACCCTACCAATAGTATGTGGCTTACCCTTCCAACATATTGCAGTCTCATGTTTGATTAGCACCAAATTATCATGCAAACTCCTCCATAACGAGTTGACAACATGATTACTAAAAGAAGGAGTGCGCAACTTCCCATTAACAATGAACTCAACAGCACAAGCATTGTAACCTATCAGTGATTGCATTCTTTCTTGGGTACTCGGCATTGATTCCAACGTCATGCCATCCCCCATCCAAGGATCCTTCTGAAATTTCACCTGGCAACTAGGGTAGAAACTGTATTTGACATAAGGATGGAATAAACCTCTCATGCTCAAAATTTTGCACCATATCCAACTCGAGCTTTGTGAGACATTCATAGTCCAGAAGTTTCCATTCTTAATACGATAAATCCATACCCATTTCACCCAAAGGCTGTTCCTCTTCAGCAATAAAGCATCCACATGGGTACTAACCCCAGCTTTATTCCATAAGGAGATATTGGTAATGCCAAGCCCTCCTATGATGAGAGGCTTTTCCAAACTGGGGAAAGGCAATGGAATAATCTTTCTATTGTGGACAGATCCTGTCCAAAGGAATCTTAACATAGCAGCTCTGATCATGGTGAGCAGTTGAGTGGGAAGAATGAAGGTTCTAGCCCAATACACAGTCATTGAAAAGCAAATTGACTTAACATGCACCAATCTTCCAGCCATGGAAAGGAATCTAGAAGTCCAAGAATTGAGCTTTGTGGTGATCCTATCATATAGGGTAGTGCAGTCATCCCTAGTTACTCTGGATGTACAAAGAGGAAGGCCAAGATATGTCATCTTATTTTCCATAGGATGTAGACCAGAAAGAGCTTCCAACCTAGCTTTGTCAAACAAGCCAATTCCAGAGATGAGAATATAGGATTTAGAGTAATTTATCATTAAACCAGTATCAAGATAAAAAGAATGGAGGGTCTGAAGAATGCAAGCAATGGAATGTTCGTTAGGCTTTGAGAAGATCATTATGTCGTCCGCAAAGAAAAGAGAGGAAATTTGTAGCCGTTTACATTTAGGATTGTAAGATATAGAGTTATCTTCAAATTTCATTAACAACATACAAGTCAGCGCTTCCATTATAATAATGCAGATATAGGACGAAATTGGATCCCCTTGGCGAACCCCTTGCTTCCCTATAAATAATCCCAATGGCTTCCCATTATAACAAAGAGGGTAAGAGGGGTTGAAATACAAACGTATATCCAAGCTACAAAGACTTTACGAAATCCCATTAGTGACATAATACGAACGATGGAGGTCCGGTGCAAGCTATCATAAGCTTTACATATGTCAAGCTTAATCGTAGTCCTAGGAGAGATCTGGCATCTACCATACCCATTAATTAATTCATGTGCCATCATTGTATTATCAAGAATATTCCTATTTGGAAGAAATGCAGACTGATTAGGGGAGATGATAGATGGGAGCACTAATACAAGTCTTGTGGCTAGAATCTTGGTGATACACTTATAAACTACATTACAGCATGAAATAGGTCGAAAAGAGGAAGCATTTTGGATGGGCCTGACTTTAGGAATAAGTACAAGATTGGTAGCATTAATTTCACCAAGCAATCGAAAGTTGTTGAAAAAATTATGAATTGCAGCAATAAAATCATTACTAACAACAGGCCAGCTGGCCTTGAAGAAGATAACATTAAATCCATCAAGCCCACCAGTCGAAGAGGCATTCATCGTATAAAGAAAATCTTTAATTTCTTGATCCGAAACCTTTTGAACAAGCATATTTTCCATTGTGAAGTTTAACATAGGGAGGGGAAGGCTGTTTAGTCTGTCAAGACCAGGTTGAAAATTATCATAGTTTTCTAAAAGCTTGGTGAAATGTTAAATCTGGTGATGGTCAATATCATCAGCAGAAGTCAGGAGAACACCATCATCATCCCATAGAGAATGGATGTGGTCAGTAGCTTGTTTATTTTTGATTGTTGCATGGAAGAAAGCAGTATTCCTATCTCCCTTGCTAAACCACTTTTGATGCATCTTTTGCTTCATCATGCTTGATTCAGAATTTAAGGCATCATTGAGTTGTAGAAAAAGGATGGATTCATTTCGGGCTAAAGTTGGATTGGTGGGATCTGCATCTAGAAGACTTTATGCATTCTTAAGCTGATTCTTAAGATTCTTGGAAATGAGGGAGCCATTTCCAAATTTGTGCGAGGCCCATTGTCTTAACGCATGCTTAGTAGCCTTTAATTTCCTGCACAAGATAAACATAGGATTTCCATGGCAAGTGTTAGACCAAGCAGTTGATATAATTGGAATATATTCTGGGTCCCTGAACCAAGCATTGAAAAATTTAAAAGTTTTTTCCCTCTACAAGGCAAAAAAACGGGTGAGAGAATTATTAGGGAGTGGTCAGATAAGATAGGGTGTGGCAGATAAGCAGAGATGGTAGGCCACAAGGATAAAGCAGGAGCGTTACAAAAAGAGAGATCAATGTTGGTGAACGTTCTAATCCCAGACCGGCTTCTATTGTTCCACGAGAAAGGGACACCAGTGCGAGCAATGGGGAGGAGATCAGAGTCAGTTAAGGAGATATTAAGAGGGGCAATATCCCGAGGCATAAGAGGCTGCCCACCAATTTTATCATTCAGGTTGAAACAACAGTTGAAGTCACCCAGAGCAAGCCAAGGATGGGTATTTTGTCTAAGTGATGGGAGAAGATTGAGAAGCGTTTGCCTAGAAACACTTGCATTGTGAGCATAAACAAAAGCTAGGTAAAAAGGAAGAATCAGAGGAAGAAATGTTGCATGAAAGTGGATCAGCTGGGATGTAGTAAGAATGGGGGGGACAGAAAAAATAATTGGGTCATGGATAGTAAGAATCCTACCATAGGCAGCATTAACCAGATTATAATGAACATGCCAAGCAAGGTTGATATATTTTGCAGCTTTAAGGGTCAAAGGAAGGGATTGTTTGGTTTCCAAGATTGCAAAAATCTTAATATTGTGTTCACTGATTAGATATTTTACATGATCTAATTTGGCAGGATTATGAGCTCCCCTGATATTCCATGAAGCAATTTTATTCATAAAAAAACTAAGATAAGAGGTGAGGTAAACTTGCCCTACTCCTAGTTGTAGGACGATCAGATCGAACTGACTTTAGCTTTGCAGCTAATAAGGAGGACTTGATAGCACTGGGATAAAGGGAATTTGAACGAGGAGGTGGAGAGGCCCAACCAGGAATGGAGCCGTGAAAGATATAGGGGGAGGGATTTCAATTTGATGGATTAGATTGAGGAGAAGAGGAAGTAGGAGCATTAATTGGAACAGTTGGCTTAAAGAGATCAAAAATGTGGTTTTCAATCTGATTACGGAAGGCTAGTTCAAGGGAGATAGGATCCAGATCAGTAGTTGGCACCTTTGCATGGGAATTTAATAAACTTTGTGTTGATTGGCTAGCGGGGATGGGAGCATAATGAATGTACTATAGTAGGAATCTTTTTCTTCGGATGAGCATTTTCAGCTTCATAAGATGAAAGAACCTCTAACAGCTGTAAAGCACTATTTGGGGGTGTTGCAGGACTAACTAAATGATCAGTGGCCATCACTGCTGAGGAACATAAACCTCCTTTCTTAGTAGCATTAAAGATTACTTCATTCTTATTGAGTTCTGTTACTTTGTGCGCGTGACAGATGAGGGATTTGCATTCAGCATTACTTCGGGCAACTTTGGAACTTCTTGCGTGTTTACTTCGGGGTTGTTAGCTACCGTATAGTTTCCTCCTTCAATTACTTCATGCACAGAACTAACTTCATGCACAGCCGACCTTCCTTCAGAACTTAGTTCAGGATACAGAAACAATTCTGAAGACTGAACATTGGGTTGAACAAATCCTTTATCAGATAGAATAACAGCAGTATTCACTGCTGAGGAGCAAAACTCTCCTTCCTCGGTAGCATTAAATATTACTTCATTCTCATTGGGTTCTGCTTCTTCATGCACAAGGACGGGGATTTGCATTCAGCAATACTTCAGGATCATTGAAACTTCTTGCGTATTCACTTCGGGGTTGTTGGCTACCAAATTATTTCCTCCTTCAAATTACAGCATGGACAGATCTTACTTCAAGCCCTATTGACATTCCTTCAGTACTAGCATCAGGATTCCGAACCAATTCTGAAGGCATTACATTGGGTTGAACTAGACATTAACAGTTAGTTTAACTGCAGTGTTGCTATTCTTTTTCATATCCTTGTGAACTTTATACTTCCTAAAAGCTACTTTCCTCCACCCTTCCTTTGGAGCAACATTACTGTAAACACCATTTTCATTATGGTTACTTTCTTTACCAGCAACTGAATTGATCAAGAGACCCTTCACAGCTATTTTATCTACCACAATACTGTCATTAATGCATTTCAGCACTTTACAACAAGAAGATGGATGCCCAAAAACCTTGCAGTCCTCACATATAAGTGGTTTCCACAAATAATCAACTCTAACTTGTTGCACTGAGCCATCTAGAAGTTTAACCATGAAGGCATCAGGCAGCACAATATGAGCAGACACCTCAACCAAACATTTGGCAAACCCAATCCTTTCCAACTTTTCAGTGTTATCATCCATACAAAGGAATTTCCCTATCCTTGTTGCTAACCAATTATTGCCTAAGTGTGACCAACAATATAAAGGGATGTTAGATAGCTTCAACCACACCGGCACTGACTTGATGGTACTGACACTATTACCAATGGTAGGGTCCCATTCCTTAACTAAAACAACTTGTTCCTCATCACAATAGGTTCAGATTGGATGATCTTCCTTTTATCTTCATCAGAAGATAGATTGAAGAGGAACAAGCAACCATCTGATTTAACCTCAATCGATCCTTTAAGATGCCAAACTCATTTAAGGTGTTGCAAGACAACCATATAAGGAAGTGGTAAGTCAAGAAAGAAGCCAACAAGGCAGTGACCCCAGATAGCATTACCAGCGTTAACAACTTCAACTAGCGGTACAATGGCACCTTCATCAAAGACTAACGGGAAAGAGACCAATTCAAGGCAACCAGCATTTCAAGGTTTGGCCTTGAACAATGTGTTCCACAGGAGAGGAGAGGAAGAAAAGGGATGGAAGGAAGGTTCAGGAACTGGTGGGGGGCCGAGGAGAGAGGGTGGAGCAGCAGAGGGGATGGGCGGCGGATCAGGCAGAGGAGAGATGGTTGGGAGAGAAGGAGGAGAGGTCGTACTGTACGAGGGGATGGTAGAAAGGACGGGCAGCGTGAAAGAAGGGAAAGGACGAGAAGGTGAGGCCATGAAAGAAGGAAAAAATCTTTTATGAAAACTTAGATAATATTTTAAAATTTAGAAATTCAGTTAAAATATGAAATAAATTTTGTAAAAGTTATAAAATATTTTTCAAAATTGTTTTGGAAACTAATAAATAATTTTCAAAAAATTTAATGTAATTAATTTGTTTAATTAACAATTTAAATTAAAAAATATATATGTGTATGTGTATTTATCTTAAAATGTTTAATGTAAATAATAATAAAATTTTCAAATTAATCATACTTAATTAGAATTATTTTAATGAATTAAATTCGTTAAAACTTAAATAATAATTAATATACATGTACAACGGTATTGTATATTACTATAAATGTTATAGTCTATAAATATATTCAATTTTATTTTTTTAAATAAATATAATTAAATTAATTAAAGTTTTAATTAAAATTAATTAAACTAATCAAATATAATATAATTAATGAAATTAAAATCAAAGTCAAATTAAATATATTTTAATTAATTAGAGTGGAAATATAAGAAACCCAAATTAGATTTAAGGAATAAATACATATGTATTGTATGTATATAGTGGTTTCAAATGGGTCTAATACTTAAACCATGAGGGTATTTTAAAAGAAATACATTACTTCATAAGTCAATATCACTCAAATAAATGTATTAAAGATTTTGAATCTATAATATAAATGTTATTCTCTACCTTTTATATATCAATAGAATGCTTGCATACTCTTAGATTGTTGAGATTTCCACAAGCTAGATGTGCTATGTGTAGTACCATTAATATATTGATTTGAAAATGTGGATGCATGCACGTATTCGTCAAGCTTTCCTTAAGGTACACACATTATACTTAGGCCATCATAAAATGATAAGTATAAGTAAATAATCTCTCATGATTTTTTGAACTTTCCTTAAGTTTAAGATGAGATTAGGATAAAACCACAAGTTAGGAGTTATATATGATACAACTAATAAGGTGTTAGCTATCACATGTGGGCCTATAATTTGTTGGGCTTTCCTTATGCCGCAAGACCTAAATAAACCAAGACAATTCCTTATGCCGCAACTTCCTATGCCGCTTCTCCCTAAGTCGATGTGACCTACTAACCCTCTCAGATTGACCAAGTGCAAAAAGGATGAGCCGTAGCTCGTATCCCTTAGGTCGCTAGCGACCTACGACCTACCTTTAGGTCGTTCGCGACTTACGACTTAGCCCGGATTTTCCCTATAAATACTCCACCTAATCCTACTGAAAAGGGACTTTGGCTCATTTCTGGAACGCCTATACTCTGCTGATTTCTTGACTCATCCAACACTTCACACACGAAAGACACTTCAACGAACTTCAAGAAGAGATTTAATACATTCAACATGAATTTAAAGAATTCTCCTACATCGGAGTTCTAGTTATTTGTCTAAGTGGTGTTGTAATTGAAGATTGTTGTATAAGTTGTAATCGAATCAGCAATAAAGGAGATTAAAGTGGACGTAGGCTTAACTGGAAGCCGAACCACTATAAAACTGTTGTCTCTTTACTGTTTTTTCTGTGACTTTTCTACTTACTTCTAATTCCCGTATTGACGGGTGGTGCTTTCACTTTATCTCTACTTACACCAGGTTGTTAGCGTTGAAATTCAACGTTAACATTTTTGGTGCTTTCACTGAGAACATCGAACTCAGGGTATTTTCATCATTGCTTCGCAAAAGTTTGTTGAAAGAATCTCTCTCAAAACCAGAAGTCTATCAGAGATCATGGCTCCTGGAAGAAAGCGCAGATCTACTAGACCCGGTGATGCTCATGAAAATACTACCACTTCTCCTTCATCAAGTCAAGCAGCTCCAAGTGCTGGGATTACACGGGCAGAGTTGGATGCTGCAGTGTCTGGGCTATATCAGCAAATGGAAGCCCAGAAAACTTGAATGCTTGATAGGTTGAATGCTTTGCTCGGAGCTAACCGTCAACCGGTGAATAATGAAGAAAACTTTGCTGATCATGTTCATAATCCTAAAGAGAGAAATATTCCTCAAAAGGCAGCTAGCCCCGCTGAAGAGGCACCTCCCTAGGCTGGAGGATCAAGGCCACAGCCGACTCTCCACGAACATTTGTCAAGGCAAACTTCCGAGAAAATGGTTGAAGTCTGTCCGGTAGAGCCTTTAAATGATGAGAAATACCTTTCGGGTATGGTTCGACAGATTATGAAAGAAAGTATGCAAAGAGAAGAAGACGAAAAAGAGTGGGGGTTCGCTCCAAGCAAAACTCCATTCATCGAAAGGATTCTGAAGGCAGAGTTCCCAAGGAAGTTTGTTCCTCCCACCATTCCGGATTATAAGGGAACAAGCTACCCTAACCAATTCCTATATAAGTATGACTGGCACATGACTAGTGCTAGAGCATCGGATGAGATCAAATGCCGGTACTTTCCGGTATACTTGGAAGGAGTGGCTTTGCTCTGGTTTACAAAGCTACCTGTCCGATCTGTAAACCAGTTTTCCGATTTAACTCGGAAGTTTAAAGAAAAATTCAGGTTGTATGCTTCAAAGGCGAAGGATATTATGTCACTGTCCAGCCTGGAACAGAATCCCAGAGAATCTATTAGATCTTTCTTAAATCGCTTCAACATGGCCTTGGCTGAAGTGGACAATGCAGAGCCACGAATGGTCTTGACCTACTTAATGAGGGCTATCGACAAATCGAGTGAGTTTGGGAAATGGTTGAAGATGAAGGAACCAAACTCGCTTAAGAAATTCTACAAGAAAGCTGACGAGTTCATGTGCTTGGAGAGCCTTCATGCACCGACAAAAGTGGCATTGACAGAGGTTAAGAATAACACCGCTGCTCCTACCAAAAAGGAATCAGAAAGTCAGAAGAGGGAGAATAACGGTGAGAAGAAACAGAAGGATGTGAGGAAACCTCGCTTCTTAAAACCTTCAGATTTCACCCCTTTAACTGATACTCCGGAGAATATCTTTTTCGCTACTAAAGATGCCGTGGAATATCCTAAACCACCTGAGTTGAGAGTTGGGAAAAAAGCTGCTCAAAGTGGGAGATTTTGTCGGTTTCATAATCAACCCGGTCATGATACTAACGAATGTCGCCATTTGAAAAGTTTGATTGAAGAACTGCTGAGAGAGAACAAGCTGCAGCAATATGTTAAGAGAAATAGAAACAACTCAACTTCATCTACCGAGGGCCAGCAACGTCCTGCTCATCCATCTGGCTCGGGTGAGAGGACTACCGCGCATGAATCGGAGAGGCCTATTATTAATGTAATCACGGGAGGTCCTCACCCGGCAGGCAGAAGCTGGGGCAAGATGAAAAGATATGCTCGTGCTTTGAAATATACCCCAGCAGAAGAGAATGTTTTTGTGTTGGAAGACGCTGCACCTTTGAAGCAGCAAAGAACTTTTAATGATGATATTGTATTCAGGGCCAGGGACACTATGGGTGTTGAAGCTCATACCATGGATCCCTTGGTCATCTTTGCAGGCATCGGGCCTGCTATTGTAAGAAGTGTGCTTGTTGATTGCAGCGCCTCTTGCAATATCCACTTCAAAAAGACATTCGATCAAATGAAGATTCCTATGGCTGATGTTCAGGCTTCATCGCAGAAGATTGCTGGGTTCACTGGGGAACCAAAGCAGCCAATTGGAACTATTGACTTATTCGTTGAATTTGGGGAGGGGCAGAAAAAGGTGGTTCGAAAAAAGACTTTTGTGATTGTTGACGGATTTTCTGCTTACAATGCCTTCCTAGGCTGGCCAACTTTTGCAGCATTCAAGGCAATTCTCGCCCCGTGGTGCCTCACTATGAAGTTCCCCACGGATAATGGCGTTGGTATTGTTAAAGGGGATCAGAATGCTGGGCCAGAATGTTATCTGATAGAGTTGCGGGAAGCAAGGAAGAGAGAGATGGGAAAGGATGCGGCAGCTCCACTCCACATCAAGGAACCAACCTTGTAGCAATTACAGGGTGGACCCTGCACTGACGAGCATAGTGGAGCACGAAAAGAAATGGGTCCCAGAAAAGCCCCTACAGGGGAGAATAGAGTGGTGCCAGTAGAAGTAACGGTGCCAGCATCTGTTGACCCGAAAGATCCGAACAAAGTGCTGAATGTGGGTTCGCAACTTAGTGTGAAGTTTCAGAATATTTTGATATCATTTCTGAAAGCAAATCTGGATGTATTCGCTTGGAGTCATGCCGATATGTGTGGAATATCTCCAGAAATTGCGGTACACACTCTGAATATTGATCCGAAATTTACACTTGTAAAGCAGAAAAGAAGAACCCAAGGTCCAGAAAGGTCAGCAACATTGAAAGGGGAAGTAGATCGGATCATGGAGAATGGTTTCATCAGAGAGTCCACTTATCCAAATCGGGTTTCTAATCCGATGCTGGTTAAAAAAGCGAATGGAAAGTGGAGAGTATGCATCGATTTTTCAGATTTAAACAAAGCCTGCCCCAAATACTGCTTCCCGTTACCCAGGATTGATCAGTTGGTGGATGGAACAGCTGGGCATGAATTGTTGTCTTTCATGGATGCTTACTCTGGATATAACAAAATCATGATGCATGAGCCAGATCAGGAGGACACGAGCTTCATCACCGATGTCGGTCATTAATGCTACAGAGTCATGCCCTTTGGACTGAAGAATGCAGGGGCAACTTACCAAAGACTTGTTAATGCTATGTTCAAGCCACAGATTGGCAAAACTATGGAAGTTTACGTTGATGATATGTTGGTGAAGTCAAAGAAAGCAGTGGACCATATGGATCACTTGGCAGAAATGTTCGCAGTCCTCCGAGAGTATGGAATGGAGCTTAATCCTTTGAAATGTTCATTCGCGGTAAAGTCCGGGAAATTTTTGGGTTTCATTGTGAGTGCTAGGGGCATTGAAGCTAATCCTGCTCAAATTACTGCTTTGAGAGAAGTCAAAGCCCTTAGGACAAAGAAGGAATTACAGATCCTCAATGGGAAAGTTGCTTCTTTGAGTCGGTTTATTTCCAAGGCCACGGATAAATGCATTCCATTCTTTGACGCTCTGAAGAAAGGAAGGAAAATTTTTGATTGGACTCTGGAATGTCAGAAAGATTTCAATGAACTAATTCGTCATATGGAAGCGCCTCCAATACTTTCTAATCCTAGCAGCGGTGAAGAACATTTCATATATTTAGCAGTTTCGTCTCATGCTCTCAGTGCAGCATTGGTACGGGAAGATGCAAAAATTCAGCGTCCGGTCTACTACATCAGCAAGAGATTTACTGGGGCATAGATGAATTATTCAAAGCTAGAAAAACTCGCCTATTACCTTCTAATAGCTTCCAGAAAGTTGAGGCCATATTTTCAAGCTCATCCTATCGAAGTCCTCACTGACCAGCCTCTAAAGCAAGTCCTATTTCGCACTGAGACTTCGGGTCGTCTTCTGAAGTGGAATATTGAACTCAGCCAATATGGTATCACTTACCACCCTTGAAGAGCAATCAATGGACAAGATTTAGCAGATTTCATTGCAGAATACACAGATAAAGGTGACAGCGAGGAAGAAGTTACTGATGACATCCCAACCCGATGGAAATTATATGTTGATGGCGCAAGAAACGAGTATTGTTCTGGAGCCGGGGTTGTGCTTGAAACCCCCGAAGGGCGATCATTGTGCTACACATTGAGATTGGAATTTCCTTCGACAAATAACGAAGCAGAATATGAAGCTCTTATTGCCGGCTTGAAGATCGCTAAAGAACTGAATATCAGAGTGTTACGGATCTTCAGCGATTCCCAGCTTATTGTATGCCAAGTTAAGAAAGAGTTTCAAACTAAAGGAGGAAATCTGCCCGCTTATTTGTCAAAAGCCTGGGAACTTCTCGATGATTTCGATCATTACACGATAAGTCATGTGCCCCGAGAAGAGAACATGAAGGCAGATTCTCTCGCAAAGTATTCAAGCACTAGCGAGGCTCAATTACTGGGATTGGTTCCTATAGTGGTCTTGTCAGCCCCAAGTACTGATGAAATGGAGATTGACTGGATCATGACTGTTTCTCAACAGCAGGAGTCGTGGATGACTCTAATCAAGGAATATCTGCTTAACCGCTCCCTTCCAGAAAATTCAAAGGAGCGTCAGAAGCTGTTAAGGAAAGCCTCAAGATATGTAATTCAAGACGGTCGGTTGTGCAGACGGGGATTCTCAATGCCATTACTCCGATGTGTAACCAAGGAAGAGGCTAAGACAATTTTAGCCGAAGTGCACGGAGAAGAGTGTGGAGATCATTCAGGTGGTCAAACTCTAGCAAAGAAAATTCTCCGCTATGGGTATTTTTGGCTAGACATTAACCGTGATGTTGCTAGCTATGCCTGAAAGTGTGATCGATGCCAGAGATTTGCAAAAATCCCAAGAGCACCTTCCACCGAGCTAATGCGGATGGTCAGTCCATGGCCATACTATTTGGGGAATAGATCTCATTGGGCCTTTGCCAACTGCCAAGTCCGGATCGGATATGCTATTGTTGCTCTTGATTATTTTACTAAATGGGATGAATCTGAACCATTAGCTACTATTACCTCTAAAAAGATGATAAACTTTGTGACTAAGAATATCATTTGCAGGTATGGTGTGCCTCAAAAGATAATCACAGACAATGGTACCCAATTCAAAAGTGAAGAGTTCCAGGATTTTTGCAAGCGATTCAAGATCCAAAAAAGCTTCTCAGCAGTGGATCATCCGTAGGCAAACGGGCAAGTGGAGGCAGTAAACAAAATTATCAAGTCAACCATCAAAAAACAGTTGGAAAAAGCAACAGGTGGTTGGGTCGATAAGCTGCCACTAGCACTATGGGCATATAGAACTACCCACAAAACTGCGAGTGGGCGCACTCCATTCTCATTAGCATATGGATCAGAAGCAATGATTTCGGTGGAAATAGAAGTCCCTTCACATAGAAGAATTCATTTCAACCAAATCGAAAACGAAGAGTTGCAACTTGTAGCATTAGACTTCCTTAATGAAAGAAGGGAAGAGGCTCAGCTCAGAATTGCAGCTCATCAGCAAAATATTGCTAGGCACTTCAATTCCAAAGTTCACCAACATAGCTTTGAGATTGGGGATCTAGTTTTGAAAAGGATCATGACAACAGGAGTGTTTGCGCCAAACTGGGAAGGGCCGTATGTCATAGGCAAAAAACTTCTTGATGGCACTTTCAAGCTGACAACTGTCGAAGGAGATCCAATTCCAAGAGCTTGGAACAGCAATCACTTGCATCCATGTTTTACTTAAAAGCTTTGCTTAAATTTGTAAAACGATTATGGATGTATGATTCTTGTATTGTAAGCTATTGTAAAACTAAGTACAAATGAATAATAAGAACTATAAAGTGGATGTAAGCCCAGTTCTTGGTCGAACCACTATAAATCTTGTGTTCTTTACTATTATAAAATGCATGTTTTGTCTCGATGTGTAAATACTTTAAATGTATTGCTAAAATGTCGATTTAACATTGCAGGCCCTTAAAACAAAGCTTACCCATTACAAGGCCAAGCGATCCCTGAAATCACTCAATAAAAAAATGTTAAGCCACAAAAATTCTAGATTCCAAATCCTATATAAGGAGTGCTTCATGCAAGCAGTTAGTGATTCCGTCGGACTCGCCTAACAATGAAGTACACTTCTTTGGATAAGACAAACTACTTGCAAAAGAAAGGAACATGTGCTTGAAAAATGATAACAGGGAATCGCTAATGAGTAAATAACAAACAAACATGGGCGAGCTGACTGAAAACAGCCAAAAAGGAGTCCTGCTTCTCAACAAAAAGGTTGGTGGGACCACCGAAGAGGCACCTTCCCAAAGCGAAGGCACCAAGCCCTTGCTAGCTAGTTGCGATCGTTTGTGAAAACGAACATCCGATTGGATAGCTTGCATCCGCCCCGTGGATCCACTTAACCGTGAGGCGCAACCTTCATGGCAAGCCAACCACCCCAAAGACCTCTTCGGAGGCACAAGCCCTCTTCGGAGGATAAAGACCTCTTCGGAGGCGAAAGACCTCTTCGGAGGCACAAGCTTTCTTCGGAGGCACAATTCTTCAGAGGATAAAGACCTCTAACGAGGCACGCCGAAAAAAGAAAGTTCTCTACCCAACCAAAAAAGATTGGTGGAATTACCGAGGGCCCTTGTTAACTAGTTGCGATTGTTTGTGCAAACGAACATCCAATTAAGTAACTTGCGTCTGCCCCGTGAATCCATTCAACCATGAGAGAGTAACTTCCAGGTAATCAAATAAAGACCTCTTTGGAGGCACAAGACCTCTTCGGAGGCACAAGACCTCTCCCGAGGCGCCATAAGACCTCTTTGGAGGCACTCGCCTTCACCAAAGGCACACACCTCCCCTCTTCGGAGGCAGAAGACCTCTCCCGATGCACCATTAGACCTCTTCGGCGGCACAAGACCTCTTCGGAGGCACAAGACCTCTTTGGAGACACGTCCCAAGAAAAGCACTTTCAAGTGAACGAAGCAAAAAGGCCCTCCAACGAGGCACAATGAGAATAAAAAAAGAAAGCCCTCTTCGGAGGCACACTGCAGCTATCAAAGGAAGATCAATTTTCTCATTTTGAAAATATTCTTTCGCAGAAGTTGTAGTGCCAATTCAAATCCTTTTTTGGAAACCCGCTTCACCGTGTAGGAGAGCACAGTTATCAAAAAATAAAATTGACTATCTCCGAAAGTGAAGTGTAATATTTCCAAACAAAATAAAGAGAAGAATTCTCCAATACAAGGCACACTCTACTAAAGCAGAATAACAGTTCCTCAAAATGAAAAATTATTCTTTAAAGAAAGAGTGCGAGCCTCTTCAAAATGGAAGAATTATTCTCCAACTTAAGAGTACAAGTCTTCTCGAAACAAGAAGAATTGTTCTCCAACTTAAGAGTACAAGTCTTCTCAAAGCCGAAGAACTGTTCTCCAAAGTTTTACCAAATAAAAGGAATTGCAATAAGCCGTGGTATGGGGGCAATACAATACAATATAGCTACGTTAATAAAGCAACGCTCAAGCAGCATACCACGAACTTATTGCAATATCACAGTGAAGAAACTTGTGCGAAAATAAGGAATAAATACATTCACAAATATAGTCAAAGATTGTACAAGTAAAAAGAATAATTTCATTCCATACTATAAAAAATTTTATACATGTGAAGGTTTCAAAAGAGCAGGGACCGGTACCCGCACAAATTCCGGTCAATACAGGCCTTTATGTACAAGCAAAAAGCAAAACAAAAAGGGTAGAACGAGACTCATTATTTCTTCTTCCCGCCACCTTTAGAGCCCTCGCCTGGCCTAATGGTTAACTTTGGGAGTCGGCCTGGTCGAGTCGGGGAAGAAGGAGATAGAGTTGCAGCTGGGTCTACTTCCGCCTTCTCTTCGCCAGCAGAAGTGCTTTTCCTTCTCCTCTTTGAAATTGCACGCTTCCCCTTCTTCCTTGAAGAAGACTCGCTGCCCGGAGTGATAAGTGCAGACAGTTTTGTGTCATCGTGAAATGGCTCCGGAGTCTTTTCACCTTCTTCAAGTTCCTCGGCCATCTGCTCTTGCGAAGCAGCCGGGTCGTCCAAGCCTTGAAGAGCTTCTATCAATTCTTCTTGCGACCCCGGTTGAGAAGCAGAAGGAGTAATTTAAAGAGACGGAGGTGGAGCAACTGGAAGAGGAGAAGTCTGCGTGGCACTTGGCGTTTTCACTACAGAAGAAGAGAAGTTAAAGTCAATATTCCCCGTAAAGAGAGGAGATAGTGGCGCGTCAAGACTTAAGTAATAATCAAAAAGTTCGTCAAGTTCATGTGAAGTGAACAAGTAATCCACTTGAGATAAATCAACGTTGAAGTTACCTGAAAAAGTTGGCTTTATCACGTCAACTTCAAAGCCTTGTTCTTTAGCGCTTTCTTGAGCCTCATCTCCAGTATGAGTGGTTACAATTCCAATGTCAGCTTTGGCAGGTGGCGAGGAACGGGAACTGGAGCCAATGATATCAATGTCGGCCGAACCAAAGGAAGAGTCGGGTCGGTCGAATGTGCCTTCCCTAAAGGTTCTCCTTCCGTCGTTCCGGCTCGCTGTTAAGCAAGTTGCTCCTTTCCCTTGACAAGGGCGGCACATGCATCATCATCCATATAGTGTTCCTCAAGATCTGCTTCAGCATAGCCAGCGCCTTGAAGCATATCAATTGCAGCCTCCCACATTTCGGCCAAAGTAATCTCGTATTTCGAGCCCAAAAACGAAAGGCCACCGCGCCCCAAAACAGTATGTATGTAAATCTCGAATAAGATAGAGCTGATGTTGGCCTTGGTCGCTTCATGAGATTCTTCGGCTGCTGCTTTGCCGACGACAGCTTCATCATGCTCTTTTTCAACTTCAGAAAGTCGAGCTTTTAACATTTCAATTTCCAAGTTCTGGGAGCTTGTTTTTTCTCGCAACTGAGCAACGTCAGTTCGGTAGCTTTCTACAACTTGCTGCTATGTTTCGAATTTAACTTCAGCATCTCTTTGTCCGGCATGAGCATCTCTCACCTATTTTTGAAGCACTTCTTCTTTTTGAGAATAAGAAGCGGAAGAAGTGGCAAGCTCTTCTTTGAGTTTCTCAATTTCCTCTTCAAGCTTCTCATTGTAAGCGGCGATGCTCTTCATCTCTGCATCATGCTGGTCGAGAGTTTTCTGCCACTCGGATTTATCGTTTTCCATAGTCAGCATGGCTTCGAGATTTGTGCGGTTTACAATTTGGAGTTAGTCAACAAGTTTTTGCCAACCAGACATTCTCTCAATATCGAGTTTGACGGCATCAAGATTTCGCAACATCGCTTGCTTGTCGATTGGGACCAAATCAAGATCAAAACGCACTCCTTTTAAGCACCAGTGCGGAAACCGACTTTGAAGAGTAGCCGGACCCTATCCAACTTGATACGAAGGCCTACTGATGATCGTTTGAATATCAGCTCTTTGAAGGGCAGGAGAGCTGGAAGGGATTTCCAAAGAGATGGGAGCAGCGGGCTTTTCAGAAATTTCAGATTCTGGCCTTTCGCTAAGCTTGGCCCGTTTACTTCGATCTTTAGCGATGTGACTTTTCCCCTTGTCATCATGTGATTTTCTTTTGTGGGAATCATCACCTCTCTGGGAAGAATCATGTCGCTCATCCCTTCTTCCATAGCGCTCTTCATAAGCCCGTCTCTCGCGAGCTTTTCTTGCGGCTCTTTCTTCGTCGGTCTCCCTAGGGGCAGGAAGGTACCGCCTTGGGATCATAAGAGTCGCGTCTCCCATAACGCTGAAAATCATCATAGTAAGAGCCGCTATGTCCCATTGGAGAACCTAAAAATGAAGAAGAGACAAGTTCAGAAATCTTCAAAGCAAGGAAGTTAAGTGCACAAAGCTGCTAAAATTCTAAGTGTGTGGGGCATGTGAACTACGCGCGTCAAACTACAAACCACTCTTCGGCTTAATAGTTATCTCTTGGGTTGATGGAGTTGTTTGCAAAACTGATGTCACTTCAACCGCTGGAGAAGTAAGTTTAGAAGCAGTAGAATCATCCTTGAAGAGTTCACGTGAAGTAACCACCAAATCTCTCAACCCCTCAAAAATATCGTCACTGTCATGCCAGCTGGGACTCTTTCTCTCAGCTCCTTCATCAGCAGCCTTCCCGGAGTGTTGAGGAGGTTCTTTTTCTCCAGTAACCGGGGGAAGTACAAATTTGCCGGATGACCCCGCGACGTCAACGGAAGCAGAACATTTTACCAATGAAGCCTCAGCAGTAAGTTCCTTCGGTGCATGTTCTTCGATAGAAACTGGGTCACCTGATATTTCTGCTTGAGAACCAGGGGAATCTTTAAGCTGAGTAGATCGAGAGGGGTGCAAAAGTCCGAATTGATGCAAAAATTCATCCTTTAGCAAAAATTTGACGCTTCTCTCCTCAACCGCCACAGCACTTAGTCTTTCGAAAGTCGGCTTATGGCTTGAATCTTTAGAAGGAGGAGGAAGTGCTGTAAAAGTAAAGAATGAAGTTAGCACTTAAAAATTTGGATTTTGGAAAGTTCAGAAACGGAAAGAACGGAGATAGGCAATCTTACTTCTTGTTCTCCAAATGCTGTAAAATCCTGGGGGGCAACGGACGAAGAAAAATTGATTCAGAAACCCGTGAGCGCTTTCGGGAAGATCGGTGGTCAATTTCCGGTTCCTTGCGCTTCTCACAAGTATTATAGAGGGGTGATCTTTGTTCTTCGGGAATGTGCATAAGTAATAAATTTCTTCAAAGCTTGGAAAACGGTCCAGTGTCCTCCTGAAAAGTATACACAGTCCATCAAGATGGCGTAGCCATTGGGATGCAACTGGAAGGGAGAGATAGTCAATCGGAGAAGGAGCTGTTGAAGAAAATCATTAAAGGGAGGAATAGCTCCACTCAAGCCCATTTGACGATTAACTGCGATAAAACACAGAGGTGGCCTGTCAACAGTGTCATTAACCCTAGGAAGCAGGCGGTCCGTTTCGGCAATAGCAAACCGAGTGCATAACTGGCTAAACACCCGTTGATTCAGAGTAGTTGGAATCCTTTCCGAGGGGTCATCCTAGGGGTTAGCTATTGGGAAGACCTCTCCAGCTCGTCCTACTATCTCTTCTTGAGAAGCCATTCTACATAATGAACTAGATATTCAAATATGAAGGTGCACGTTTCTTAAATGTGTGAAGTGTTGTGCAAAACTAATCAAATGACAAACGAATATAACTGAAATTAAACTAATAGGAATTTGTCGATTATAAAATTTCAGGGCTTGTTATTTTAAGTCCAAGTACAAGTGCAGTGTTGATGCAAACAAATCAACTTTAGTTGATTAATTTTGCTTCGCTTTAATACTTCACTCGAATTTGTTGATTTATAGCACTTCATTCATATAATTTCTTTAAGTTGATCATTCTTTATCGACTAATCTGTCATTCGATGTGGGCAGTCAGTGGCAGTATATTCGCCCTAGTTTTCTGCAAATGTTGTATTTAACAGGTTATTAGCTTCAAAAGTTAATATAATCCGTAAAGAAGTGCAACAAGTTCAGGCAGTTTATCTCAACAGTTCAAGTTAAAAATTCAGTTAAATGTCGTCCAATTTTTACAAGTGGTCAAGCTCAAACGACTGGGCATAGGTCGAATATTCTTAAAGTTGCATTGTTCAAGTCAATAAGTTCAACAGTATCATGTTTCCACCAGTTAAAAGTCATGACACGGGTTAAAGCTTCAGGTCAAAGCAGTGCGAATTTGGCTAAGTCCTAGGTCGCTCGCGACCAAAAAAGTTAGGTCAAAAACGGTTTAAGTCGCAAGGGGTAGGTCGCAAATTTGTTAGGTCGCAAGAAGCAACTCGGCAGTGAAAAGTTGTTTAAGTACTAAGTCGCTTACGCGACCCAAAGATTAAGTCGCTAAGAGTTAAGTCGCAAAGGGTAATGCCATGAGAAGTTAGGTCGCAAAGGTAGTTAGGTCGGCCAAATTTGTTTGGTCGTGAAGGTCTTTAGGTCGCTCAGTTTCACTAGGTCGTTTCTGATGTAACGCAGCTATCTCAAGCTATCTCCCGTCAAAACCGCTATGCCTTGCTCTCCAATTACACCTTGCCACGCGTCCACTAACCATTGCGTCGCTTGAAGTATCGTGACTAAACCTAAAAACCCATTAACCCGATTTACCACGAATCCTTTTCTCTCCTCAAACCGCCTAAAGCCTCATCTTCTCCTCTGACCAGGAACCATTATTAAACCTCTCGAATTCAAAGCGCTTATTAGCTTCGAAACAATCGCCGGCAATTCAACAGAAATCGAAGACAAATACGAGTGTGCTTTTACAACGGGACAATAAAAATCGTATGGAGATGATTATGGGGAATCGGTGGCAAATGCGGCGAATAAATGCTCGAGATTACCTAAATTTACTGATGGAATTAACGATTGGAGAAGATTTTGTGCTAAGGCTCTGAGCTTTGGTGTATCAATGGCGGCAAAGGCAAACAGTTTAGTGAGGAAGGAGAAGCAAGCTAATGAATTATATAGGTGGGAAGGATGAAGGCGTATCGGTCGTAAGTTAATTAGCTCGTTAGGTCACCTACGACCTAGAGCAACTACATCGAAGCACATGACCTATGATATAGGCGTGTACTTCGAGGGCCAAGTGTTAATATCGTTCTGTTTCACGACCTAACGACCCAATATAGGAAGCGACCTAACGACCCAATATAGGAAGCGACCTAACGAATAGGAAGCGACCTAACGACCTAATATAGGAAGCGACCTAGCGACCTAACAACACATTGCAAAAGAAAGACACGACGACTTAACGACTTAAAAGACTCCAAAGATTCAACAGAACAACGACCTAGCAACCTAGCGACCTAAATAAACCAAGACAATTCCTTATGTCGCAACTTCCTATGCCGCTTCTCCCTAAGTCGCTACGACCTACTAACCTGCTCAGATTGACCAAGTGCAACAAGGATGAGCCGTAGCTCGTATCCCTTAGGTCGCTAGCAACCTACGACCTACCTTTAGGTCGTTCGCGACTTACGACTTAGCCCGAATTTTCCCTATAAATACTCCACCTAATCCAACTGAAAAGGGACTTTGGCTCATTTTTGGAACGCCTATACTCTGTTGATTTCTCGACTCATCCAACACTTCAAACACGAAAGACACTTCAATGAACTTCAAGAAGAGATCTAATACATTCAACATGAATTTGAAGAATTCTCCTACATCGGAGTTCTAGTTATTTGTCTAAGTGGTGTTGTAATTGAAGATCGTTGAATAAGTTGTAATCGAATCAGCAATAAAGGAGATTAAAGTGGACGTAGGCTTAACTGGAAGCCGAACCACCATAAATTTTTTGTCTCTTTACTGTTTTTTCTGTGACTTTTCTACTTACTTCTAATTCCCGTATTGACGGGTGGTGCTTTCACTTTATCTCTACTTACACCTGGGTGTTAGCATTAAAATTCAACGTTAACATGTATAATTTAAATTAATCTACTTTAATAAATTTTTGCAACTAATGTAACTAATAAAATGTTTACCACTTAAAACATACAAATGAACTGAATTAAGATTGACAAATAGAAATATAAAGTGTACTTACCAATAAATTTTTGCATGTTGTAAGTTCAAGGCCAATGCAAGCGCCTAATTACATAACTACTAAATATGTTCGTAACTTGGTCACTTACATTTTATTAGCCTAAGATTGTATACTGTCTTTTATAAGTTTCAAACTCTAATGCAATAAAGAATAAGGATATTCGATCCTTATTTAATCACATATAAATGTAACATAGTGAATGGTTGCAACTCGAATGTACGAAACAATGATGAAATTAGTTCATTCAAAATGAGCAAGTACTGTGACAACCCACACCTACTTGCACACTGATCCAATTCCTATTGTGACTTTTGAAGTCATATTATGCCAAGAAATTCATATAACATTTCTAAGATGTACTACACTTTTATAACATTTCACGTCATAGATCTTAATGCAAGATGATATAATCTAAGATATACTTTACCTTTAGAACTCATAGTGGAAGGAATAAAATATATAACACAAAAAATATCCATCTTAGTAAGTATTCAAATCACAATCTCAAAAAATCAATATGTGATCCATTACAAAGTACATAGAAGATATCACTCTAAGTCTAATGAAAGAGAAACTATACTGATAAGATAGATAAATGCATGGAGAGAAAATATACTAAAGAGAGGTCTCTAAAGATAAGCTCGACACTCCAAGTATTAAGAATGGACCGATCACCTACTGCTATGCCCACCTTTGGTGGGGAAAAAGAAGGAAACTGAATGGATCAGACAAAAATCTAGTGAATGGGTAGAAGTTTAATATGTGATGATCATGTATAGTTACTTCAATACTACTCTATGATATAAGGTGTGATACAAGTGTCTGTGAATTCCTAAGGTCTGTTACATAAGGGTTCTTGTCTAATACCTTCCTGCACAACAATTTGTGTAGGCTAATACAATGGATCAAACTAAGGATCGAATCTCGTATATAATGATCGACCATCGCTCCTAGAGCAACTCAACACGTAAGACACCACCCTCCTGGCTACTAACTCTGGAAAATTCCATCACCGGGCAACTATGGAAATAAATTTTGCTGCTATGACTACCAAAGGCTACTGGGAATCGTTTCCCCCTCATTACACCTGGAGAGAAAGAACTCGAGTGCCGACTTGACGGAATGTCTCATCATCTGCATTCGCTTCCACCTGGTCTCTTATTGCACGCTTTGAGTCCTTCATTTTCACTGTATCATGTGCATTAGAAATCATGCATAATAGGACCACCCGTTGTGCCGAACGAACTTCATCAGGCATCCTTATCTGTGCCGCATGCCTACCGTGGAACCTCCTGTGAGTGCCATTTGCAAAAATGCATCGCGTCAAGTCGATTAATCGATCAGAAATTGGGGAAACAATATTTACACGATACCATCATGACCTAGCGTCCTTTCCTAGGGAACTAGCTTCCCTACAAATCCTTACATTTATCCAGGGCCCTTGAATATGCCTCCAACATTTAAAGTTATATATATTTTTATTAAAAATTTGTGCCTTAGATCGAGGTTCAAAACTGCAATTTTCATTCTAAATTTTCGACCGCTAGACCAAACCAATGACTGCTACCAATCGACCGCTGGAGGTCCAGGGTCGACTGTTCATGAGCAAATTTTGCGGTTTTCGCGATTTTTAATTGTTGATTTTTGTTCCTTCTTTAATCATATTTTACTAACAGATATTAGACCCTAATTTCTAGATGACCACTTCGTATTTCAATCAGCAATTCAATTTGAGGTTTGTTAAATTTAGGTTTTGCAAGTTTAACTAAAGAGGGATTATACATCAATTTCAAGTTTTATAGTTATAGTGCTTCAATTCTAATCAAGTTTGCATATTCCAATTTAGGGTTTTTTATAGTTCAATTTAGATTTCTAGCACCCTAAATCAATTATATTAGTTTAAATCTATCTATAATAATTATCTTAATAAAATTGTTCCCACTCACCTTAAGCCTATGCACTTCCTATTGCTCTTGCCTGAGAATCGCCCCTCAATTTGTTAGATCTGCTTGCATCGTCTTGATTCCAATGCTTATGTTCTTCTCGGTTGATTTAATTTGATTTTAGGAAATTTTTAGAGTAAGGGAAGAGAGAAAATTTTGGTAGAGTTTTGTTTGTGTTTTGTTAAGTGAGTTTTAGGTTTAGATTAGGCTAGTATTTATAGGGTTTGCAAACTAATCTTTGATGTTAGATGTAGGTTGGAGAATCTTTTATGAAATTTGATTTGCTCGTCAATAACTTGTGTGCAAAGCGATTAATCTCATTCATTCAGATACGTCAGTGTAAACTCAAAACACTTGATTTTACTCGAGGTACGGTCAACTGCTTCTGACCCTGGGTCGACCGCTATTGGTCGACCATCGACTCCTATTGGTTGACAGGTGGCAATGTTAACTTTGGGCATTTTTATTTTAAATTTCTTATTCTAATTTCAATTCTTCTAATCCCATAAATTCTTTCTCTTAACTCTGATTTTGAAGTATTATGTATGAAAATCATTCAAAAATTTGCTATGAACGCAATGACGCAAGTTTCGTGGCCAAATTTGAACACATAGGAAAATTTTCTTTTTAGTCCTTATTTTACTAATTCATTTTTCTTATAAATTTTCGGGTGTTACATTCTTTCCCCTTAAAGGATTTCTCCTCGAAATCTCAAAGGACGGAAAAATATAACTAATACACACAATAACCAATAGCTACGACCATCTACTCAACCATCATACATGAGAAATCATTGTCCTTGTTATTTTTTTAATGTATTATTTACATATATATGCAACGTGAAATGCATGTGAACCTACACTAATGCAAAAGAGTAGGTGGTCTACTGATCCAGTCAATCCCTTATCATGCAAATGCTTATGGCATGCATCTAAATGTATGCAACATTCTATGTAAATATTCTTGCAATTCAATATGTATGTGCAACTATACTACTCATATGCAACATTCATACGCATGACATCTACTAGCACAACCGTAATAAAGAGATAACATGCTATCAAGTGTAAGTGAGTGTCTATACGTAGAGAATATACTATCCTAAACGTGTAAAAGAGAATAACTCAAGGAAAAAAATCCAAATACATCCATTAGAATATATCATCCATGATATGTCCAACCAACACGTTTGCAACCATTCCTACCATCTAATAGTCTCTACCTAAATGGTGTACTACTAAGTCCTACAAATAAATAACCTATACCTATAAGAATTAAATTGGAAACATATGAGAAAAGAGTTGTAGGTGGGTAGCATGGATCTTCTACTGAGGCTCCCATGTACTCTCCTTTGGGCCGTCTCCCTATCATACTTCAATAAATTCGATCTCTATGTTGCAAATCGCTTTGTACCATGCTCTAATATACGAGTGGATGCACAACGAACAAATGACTCTCGCTCAACTTCTGCCTCTTCTAGGTGACTCAGCTCGACCATGGTAGCCATATAGTGCAAGTACTTTCGCAAATGTGACACATGAAAAACATTATGTACCTCGGCTAACTTCTTTAAAAGCTCTGCTCTATAAGATAACTTCCCTGCTCTAACACCTATCAAGAAAGGCCCTACAATTCTTGGTGCTAGCTTCCCCGGTCGATCGAATTTCATAACATGCCTATGGGATGAAACTTTTTTATCATAATGCCTCCCAATGCGAACTCTAACTCTGTACGTCTCCTCTCAGCATAAGATTTCTGCCCATCCTAATTGGTTTTCATTCTTTTATGGATCAAAATCAACCTTCTTTGATGTCTCCCTTACCGTCTCCAGACCATGAATAATCATATCCACCATATCCCACCAACACGACGATGATCTACAGGGTCTATCATACAATGCCTCGAATGGTGCCATCCCAATGCTTGCATAATAACTATTATTATAGGTAAACTCCACCAATGGCAAGTGATCCACTCAAGAACATCCAAAATCTAAAGTGCACATCCATAAGAAATACTTCAATACTCGATTTACTATCTCTGTTCGTCCATCCATCTACAGATGATATGCGGTGCTCAAGCTCAACTCAGTCCCCAAACCTCCTATAGACTCCTCTAGAACTCGCTGGCATAAAGAGGATCTAACTATACTAGTAGGGACTCCACGTACCTAACGATCTCTCTCACATATAGAGCCACAAAAGATGTCATCGCCCTCGAACTCCTCATTGGTATAAAATGAGTGTAATTGGTCAACCAATCGACTATAACCCAAATGCACTCATTCCTTCTCCTACTCTTCGGTAAATCATCTATGATATACATAGTAAATCTCTCCCACTTCCACTATGGAATATCTAATGGCTATAATAATCCTTCTGGCTTCTACTACTCTGCCTTTACCTTCTGGCAAGTCATACATCTAGCTACATACTCCGATACTTGCTTCTTCATACCAGGCTAAAATAAGACTCTTTATGTCATGATACATCTTGTCACCACTGGGATGATTGGTCATCCTAGAATGGTGAGATTTAGCTAGTACCTCATGTACGAAGTCCATACTATGAGTAACACAAATTATATCACCCCTTTTTAACCATCCTCTCAAGTTTGTGGCATAATGCCTCAAATGACCCGATGACTCTCCTCTACCAATCCTCTCTATAATGTCTACTAACTCCTTATTCTCCTTCTTCCTAGAGCCAATATGCTCGACCAATGTAGGTTGCATATCTAAAGCTGATAGTAACCTGGGGGTAATTCTGATGATGGTCAGAAATCAAAGGTAAACATATACTCCAAATGTATCCAATCCATGAATAAGGGACTCAATATTGCACGTCAACTACTCAAACATCTGCCACTACATTACTCATCTTTGCCCTTTCCCAGGTTATAAGAGATATCAAAATCATATGATACCAAGAACTCCATCCACCCGTGCTGCCTAAAATTCAAGTATATTCTAGAAGAACAAGTACTTCAAGGATTTGCGATTCATATATAGCTCAAACCGCTCTCCGAAATGGTAATGCTTCCATAACTTGAGCATAAAAATAATGGCCGCTAACACAAGATCATGAGTTGGCTAGTTTCTCTCATGGTTTTTCAGCTGCCTACTCTCATAACTCACCACTATTCCCTCTTGCATCAAAACACCACCTAACTCCATACCACAGACGTCGGTATAAACTATAAATGGTCCCATCAAGTAATACCAAAACCGGTAACCTAGTCAATGCCTCCTTTAATTTAATAAAAGCTACTTCACACTTTGCATCCCATAATTAAACTAGATTCTTCTAAGTAAGATGGGTCAGTGGGACATAGATCTTCATGAAGTCCTTAATGAACTTCTAATGGTAGCCAACCAAACCAAGGAAACTTTTCACTTCCATGGCATTCTTTGGACCATGCCAATCTCGAACTGCTACCACGTTACTAGGATTAACTGTTAAGCCACTTTCTAAGATGATGTGTGCCAAAAAGCATACTTCCTTTCTCCAAAACCGGCACTTCAAAAACTTCGCCTTTAGCTTATCCACATGGAGTGTACTAAGCACTTCTTTTAAATGCGACGCATGCTCCTCCTTGCTCCTTAAGTAAACTACGGTATCATCCATAAATACCATGATGAATTTATTTAGCAACCCCCTAAATACTCAGCTCATTAGATCAATAAGTAGGTTGCTGCATTGGTCGTTCACGGAAATGACTAGCCACTCATACAATCTGTCGGGTGTGCGAAACGCCGTCGTCTGTATACTATCATTTGCAACATGAGATGGAATTTGAAAGCCAAATCAAGCTACGAGAATATCTTAGCTCCAACTAACTGATCAAAGAGATCGTCTATATAGGGCAAAGGATAACAATTTTTCTTTGTTAGTTTATTCAGCTCCCTATAATCGATGTAGAGTCTTAGAGAACCATTCGCATTGGTGGCAAAGACAACTAGTGCTCCCCAATCATAACCGTTCCTCTTGATAAAACCCTTGTCCTACAACTCATTAACCTACTTGTTCAATTCGTGACTTTCTACTTGAGCCATATGCCTTAGTGGTAAGGCAACGGTGAAAGTACGTATGTCATATAGCTAACACTTAGGATCATGTAATATGGAATGTATTATAATCTAAACGCGAAAACAGATAATAATAGTAAAGTAAATAAGAATAAACACATCAGGAGATTTTATACTGGTTCGAACTTCCCGTTCTACGCCCAGTCCCAGACTTTCCTCTGGAATTTCACTCAATTGACCCCTCACTTAACCCGGAGGAACAGGTATACAACACCTGAGTAGCCGAACATGATGTTTCCACCTCAGCAGCCGAAGAGGATTTTTCCGCCTAATACAAACTAACAGGACTTCTCCATTTTCAATAAAGTTGTTGACGCTTTGTGTTCTTGAGAACACTAATTTCTCTTTGATAGTACACCCTTCCTATAATCAAATCCTCAAGTACATATTGTGCGTGTGAAGATTCGAAAGGAAGATATTGCTTTGAATCGAAGTATATAATAATTAACCTTGAGATTCAAGAAACATATCTTTGATTAGAAAGCTTTTAGAATGCAGAAATATAGTCAAGAAATATAGATCAGAGAATAGAATAGATTGAAGTAAATTAGATCATTAAAATCATGGATTTATATATATATATATATATATATATATATATAAGGTTGTTACGGTTCACAAAGAGTTTCAATCAAGAGTTGCATCTGTAACTCTTTGAATTGGATCGTTTCTCTTCGCAAAGAAGCAACCCTTCAGGAAATATAGCAGTTGCGTATGGTCAGTTAACTGGTCAAAAACATCTAGTTGACTGAATATTCAAAGTGGTGTGTACGTGTGCATGGATATGCAAAGAACACAGATTTAGTCGACTGGTGAATTCAGTCTAGTCGACTGAACTGTGCTTTTTTCCATAGTGAGCACTTGTGCACACTTTTTGTGTGTGTGTGTGTGTGTGTGTGTGTGTATATTTAAAACTTTTGTATTTTGTGTGTAAGCTACTTGAGGATGATTTAAACAATTATAAACTATAACTACGACTCAGACAATAAAGATTTTTATAGCGTACCCAGGTTTAAAGTCCAGTTTCCTTTGTAGTTTACCACGTCTGTATAGCTTTCTCTTTTTTGTCGCTTTGATCATCTAATCTCATTGTTGATCGTTGGAGCCTTCATGAATCAAAACTCATGATTCAACATTCTCCCCTTTTTTGATCAATGACAACTGATTTTGACGATTCTTTATATATATATATATATATATTAATATATAACTTAGATTATATATTCCTCCCACACAATGTGTGGCGATTTTTCTATTCCTGCAAAAAAAGTTAGTACACAAATTTCTCCCCCTTTGACATCGACAAAAAAGGAATACTTGATTCAATAATCACAGAGTACTAACGAATATTTGTAGAATGAGACATTATGAATCATTACAAATATGAACATAAACATTATCATACAAACATTCATGAACATATCACATCACAGACATTGTTTTACGAATACAAACATCACAAAAGCACAAACGTTTGGTCACAACATCACAGACATAACATCATAAAGCATATCATAGTTTTTCATAAAAGACAACTTACTAAAAGATCAAATTTTCACCTCCATTTTCCCTATCATTCATCAAATTCTTCTTCTTCGTCATCTCTGGGAATCATTGGCCTCTTTACCTTATCTTTGTCCATATCACTTTCTGTTTCCTCATCTGATGTTGTCCACATAAATTCTGGTGCCAGTTGTTTTTCGAATGAGGTAGATGAACTAGCAGTGCAAGTGATAGCTTCCCATAATATGACAAAGAAGCTCTTTATCTTATTGAACTTCTTACCAATTTACTTGTCGAGGAGTTTGACACGTGAATCTAATATTACTTGATTGCGAGCTATGAGATCGATTGCTTCACGTGTTCCTTAGGAAGGTGTAGTGGTTCGAATTTCATCACCTTGTCTTTGCGGTGATGCTTCTTCTTGATGTTCTTGTGAACGGTATTGCCAATCTTGGAATGTTATGATATGAAGGGGTCTTGGGGGTAATTTCATGAGGCTTATCGTTCGACTATCAAGAGTTTTTACAATTGAAGTGTCCAAGTCGGGTATTGGCACTTGAAAGTCTATAAGAAATCTCATAATGTACACTCCGTAGTAGATTATATTTTGTTTCCCTTGATTGAAGACTAGAAGTTCATCAAGAATAAGTTTCGGCTAATTTATTTGAAAATTTCCATATATAGCGTATAATGCTCTATAGTTCTCTAGGTATACCAAATCATATGATCCGGCTCTTGGAAGTATTGTTTTCATTAAGGCATGATGCAAAATTCTTGCTGTCGGTTGTAGTGAAATAGATTTTAATTCTCTCATATTACCTTTAAGGAGAAGATGGCTTATCTCATCTTGAATATTGATATCGCAATTCATGTCTTTCAATGGTATACCGTCGGAGTGTGAAGTATCTGTTCTACTCTTGCTAAAGAGAAAAATACTAGTTGTCCACAAGCTAGACTCCAAACACAATTATCTCTATTCCGTGGTATTTGGTGATCTAGATTGAGATTAGAAAGAAATAATTTCACCATAGTATGATTAATTTTTACCTTGTTCTGATTGTGGTCTAATAGCGATTCCAAACGACTTCTTCTTGCCAAATCTCAAATTCCATTTGCGTTGAAGTCAGGGTAAACCATAAACGATCCTTCTAGAAATCTTGATTCCTTCATTTTGTTCCACCATTCAACCGCTACATGATTGTAAAGCCATTGACCAATTTGCATATCAATTGGTTCTAGAGAGATTGAGGTTGCACTTCGTTGTCTTTTCTGAGGTATAGGAGCCATGATGTTGAATGATTTGTAGAATTTTTGATTTAGTAATGCTTTGGAATTTTTTAGGGTTTTGAACGTTTTGAGTTTGAAATGAATTTATCAAAGAAAGTGTACGTGAAAGGTTTATAACCTAGGGTTTTTTTATGTCGTTGTTACGTCGTTCAGTCGACTGAACTAAAAAGTTCAGTCGACGAACCTTTTCCTGAAGCTTTTTACTTCGGAAATTTGTTCGGTCGGCTAGACATTTTGGTCCAGTGGACTGACTTCTGTTAGTGACTTTTGCTTGCTTTATATTGAAATGCAACTAAGTTTATTTTGTATGATGATTTCATGACATAATATAACAATGATTTTACAAGATATAATACCAATTGAAAAATTTATTATATGTTTGTTGATGATTACATGAAGGTATGCAATAATAATAAATTTCAAAAACAAAGTGGTCATCAACGAATATGATTTATTTTGAAGGTGATTTTGTTGGAGTCATAGATTTCTCCTTATCATCCTTCTTTGATGACGTGTTCGCTGGTGATTAATTGAATTTGCAATCCTGTAAGTTTCGAGTTCGAGGAGAGTATCATGGAGAACGATCCAATAGATTTTGATATCTAGCTGATGGGTCGAGTGATGAACACGGTTTTGGCAATGGTTCCTATGTGTCTATTGGTTTAGAGTTGCAAAATTTGACTGCAACATTTCCAAAAAATTTAAGCGTATTACCTTCACTTTTTTTTCAAAATATAATTCACGTTGTATGTCCATTTGTTGTTTTTGGTAGTGATGAATATTGTCGATCTTCTCTTCAATCGACGGCGAGATGAATGTAGCTTGTTTTTCCTTCTTATTATCCGGTGTATAACCAGTATGATAGCTTTCCCACGTACGTACCGGTTTATATTCCAGTGTTGGAGTAGGTGATCGATGGTCGAAGCTATCTAAGGAAGGTGTTGCATCATCTGAGGATTGCGACACCATTAAATAATAAAATATATAAAGCTTGTATTTAAATTGTATTTGGAAAGTGTATGCAACATTTTAAAAATTCATGTATATATAGAAGTAGAAACTTGTATTTCCTATGGATAGAATATGAAATTAGTTTTAGACCATATATAAATAAGTTAATGACTTAAGGTAAAAAATGATTTGAAAAGTATGGTTAAAAGAATTTCGAGCTAATTTAATATAGGATGAGCTTTTTACTACTGAACAAGAAACAATAACTACCAAACTGATAGACACATGAGACTTCCAACAGAGAGACCAGAGTTCAATTCCCGTTGGGTTCAACATTTTTGAATTTCAAAAATTTTGTTTTTAACAAAAAGTGGATTCTGTGTTGTGATAAGAAACACCCATAGCTCAAGTGGCTATAGACATTAGAAATTTAGGAATGGATGGAATTCGAATCCCCTAATGGTTAGAAATCGTATATTTTATTTTTCACATTTTTGCCTTTTATTAATAAATATTATTATAACTCTTTTATTGACAATATTCCAAGTTCTCTTCTTAGTTTTATAAATATATTTTCATTTAATGGTTTAGTGAAAATACCAGCTAGTTGATTTTCTGAATTTACAAATTCTAAATTTACTAAATCCTTTTCAATACAATCACGAAGAAAATGATGTCGTATATCTATATGTTTGGTTTGCGAGTGATTTTTGGATTTTTAGAAAGATTCACTAGTATTATCACAATATATTATTGATTTATTTAAATGTATATCAAAATCTTTTAGTGTTTGTTGCATATAGACGACTTGAGCACAAGCTAAAGCGGTAGATATATATTCTGCTTCACACGTCCATAAGGAAACACAGTTTTGTTTCTTGCTAAACCAAGAGACTAAGGAACGTGCAACAAAGTGACACATCCCACTCGTACTCTTTCTATCCGTCCGACTTCCTCCAAAATCAGCATCATTATATGATACTAATTCGAAAGGACATTCTTTCAGATAAACTAGCCCGAAATCTTTGGTTTTGCTTAAGTAACGAATAATGCGTATTACCGATCGCATATGTAATTCTTTAGGATCTTCTTGAAATCAAGCGCATAAATAAACACTCATCATTATATCAGGTTTACTAGCAGTTAAGTATAGTAATGATCCAATCATACTACAATATAGTTTTTGGTTGACACCTTTGCCTTCTTCATCTCTATCTAGATGTATTGTTGTACTCATCGGAGTTGGTGTGCTGCAGCGTTTCCATACCAAATCATTTAATTTAATTATTACAATATTTTTATTGATTAATTAAAAGTCCATTTTCTAATTGTTTTATTTGTAATCCAAGAAAATATGATAATTCTTCTATATGTGTCATTTCAAATTCATTAGTCATTATGGTTGAAAATTCCTGACATCATTTTTCATTGGTTGACCCAAAAATAATATCATCTACATATATTTGAATAATTAAAATATCATTTTTAGTCTTTTCAATAAATAAAGTTTGATCAACCTTTCTAATTTCAAACCTGAGTCTATTAAAAATTTCTTAAGACAATCGTATAAAGTACGTGGTGCTTGTTTCAAGCCATATAAAGCTTTCTTAAGTTTATAGACGTGATTTGAAAAATTTTCGTGAGTGAAAAGAGGAGGTCGTTCAACATAAATTTTTTATTTAATATATCCATTTAAAAAAGCACTTTTACGTCCATTTGAAATAATTTAAATTTGTGAAAACACGCGAAGGATAATAAAATGCGTATGGCTTCTAATCTAGCGACTGAAGCGAAGGTTTTTTCATAATCAATACCTTCTTCTTGATTATATCCTTGCACTACTTGTCTAGCTTTATTTCTAGTTATATTATCTAATTCATCGGCTTTAATTTTGAATACCCACTTAGTACCAATGACTGATTGATCACTTGGTATAGGAATAAGTTCCCAAACTTCATTTCTTTCGAATTAACTTAGTTCTTCTTCCACAGCAAGAATCCAATAGTCATCTGTTGAGGTTTCTTTTATATTTTTATGTTCTATAGTAGCCCATTTGTTTTAATTGGTGTCTAGTTATAATATTTGAATTTACTTCTCCAATTATATTTTGAAAAGGGTGATCCAGTAAAATTCTAGGCGGAGATCTTATATTTTCTTCATTATGAATAATGTTTTCATCTTTTATAATATTATTATTATTATCATTAACTTCTTGAATAATATCATCATCATCATCCAAGTAATTTTTGATATTATTTATATTTTCATTAATAACTTTATTTTTATTTATAAAGTTTTCATCAAAAGAAACATGAAGAGTTTCTTCAATAATTTTAGTTCGTTTATTCAAAAATTCGATAAGCTTTACTTCGTCCTGAATAACCTATAAATATTCCTTCATCGGATTTTGGATAAAATTTACCGAGTTGATCTGTGACGCCCCACCTCTATACCCACGCTAGCTAAGAACACTCCGGAGTAGTGCTGTCAACTAGCACGGAGAATAAGGCTGTTGAGGAGCGACCATCCATGTAATTGCTTATCACACGGTGGCTATAAATAATCTTCGGAAACAAACATAGAAATAATCATATCACAAATCAGTCACAGATATCCATATCACAAAGGCGGAAGAAGATATGAATATATAACTAACACATGAAAGTGTACATCAGAGTAGTGGTCAGTAAGATCCACGATAATACAAAAGAATAGCAACACGTGCTATACAAAAGAATACAACTATGAGTCTATATCTCAAGTGTATACAACAAAAACTGCTAATCTAAACAGTTAGCCAAAAGTCAGAGTGATGAATCCCTGGGAAGAAGTCAAGCAGAAGCACCTGTAACATCTCGGTCTGACCCGAGTATTATTTAAGAAAATAATAAACGGGTCAGTCTAGCTATAAATATCAGATGACATGATATAACATAAAAGATATGGCATAAACATAAACATCCATAACGACATACCACTATAAGTATGTAAATAATGATCAACAGAAGATCAATCAATAAGAGATAATCAATATCACAAGAATCTTCTCAAAGATTCGGAAAGGGCATCATACCCCAAACTTGTACTCATAACAAGTCAATGACATAAATTCTAGAAATCAATGCAAGAAGTTCAGAAATCATAGAAAAGAGAAAGAGGCCTATCACATGACGGTCCGAAGACCAAGGGGGGCTACCCCACATGTGTGAATGGAATCACACAGATTAAGGTCCAGACTAACCAAAAAGCAAAAAGGTATGTGTGAGTGGAATCACACAAGTGGTGTCTAGTCTAACCTCGCAATAAGAGACATCGCACAATTGCTAGTCTAAATCATCAGAATGATCGTCATGATCAACGAGAAGTGTCAATTACACTAAGCTAGTAAATATAGAAGTTTAGCTTCATGTCCCATAACCACTTGCTTAACTTAAATATTTACGAACAAACTGTAAATCTTCACTAAATAAATTGTCACAAGAGGTTCAATCGAACAAGTCCAAGAATTAACCGACGAAGTGAACGCAAGCGTTTCATACCACTTGTTTTACTAAGTCGTTTAATTAGATTTCTCATCCGAGTGAGGTAAAGGTTTGTATATACTAATAGATTGGAAAACGGTTTAAGAAAAGAGCTTTGTTATTAAAAATAGAGTTGAAATTGTTTGTTAAAAGAGTTTTGATATTTACTACTAGTATTAAAACCTTTATATTATAAAGTGACAAAACACAGAAGCAATTGTAGAAACAATCAGTCACAAAAATCGCATACGGAGATGTGAATAAAATCTAAGGAAATCAGCTCAATGTTTTTCAGATAAGATCCCCTATGGAGGGGGGGTCCAGGGGGGTGGCAACCCCCCAAGGTGGGGGTGCGGGGGCAAGGCCACCGCTTACGGGGTTCGACCTGCCCGGTCAGGGCGCGGGGGTCCAGGGGGCAGCGCCCCGTCCAAAACGGTACGACTTAGTGAAGACAAAATGAGGTCTAACGACCTAAGAGGGATAGGGTCGAGCGACCTAATGGTTGCGACCTAGGGGTCTAAGGGGCACGACCTAGTGGTCCAGCGACCTAAAGGGTAAAGGTCATGCGACCTAAAATGGGTTCGCGACCTAACACTCAAACGACCTAAAGAAATTAAGGAGCCGAGCGACCTATAAGAAGCCGCGACCTAAGTAGAAACGAGGCCCAACGACCTAGGGGTTAGGTCATGCGAGTTAAGAAGGTCAGCGACCTAACAAAGACACGCGACCTAAGAAAGAAACGCGACCTAAAGGCACGCGACCTAGCGACTTAAGAGGAGAGCGACCTAAGTGTTACGACCTAAGAGTCGAACGACCTAGTGTGGAAGCGGCCTAAAAGCCAAACGACCTAACGACCTAAGGTCATACGACCTAGCGACCTAAAGCCATACGACTTAACGACCTAAGGTCATACGACCTAGCGACCTAAAGCCATACGACCTAACGACCTAAGGTCATACGACTTAGCGACCTAAAGCCATACGACCTAGCGACCTAAGGTCCATACGACCTACGACCTAAGGTCCATACGACCTAACTCCGAAGACGTTAGAAATGGCCAGGACGACCTACGACCTAAGGTCCATACGACCTACGACCTAAGGCTCAACGACCTAATTCCGAGGCTAACGACCTAACGCTGCAGGGGGAATTTAAGGCCAGAAACGACCTACGACCTAAGGGTTAGGTCGCGAGCGACCTAACTCCGAACACACGAAAATGGCCAGAACGACCTAAGTGCAGAAAATTCACCAAAACGCTAAAAATTGGAGTTTTTCGCCAATCCAATCCAAACCAAATGCAAATGTGCATGCAAAAGGGATAGGGAATCATTCCCAACAGTCCAATATAGTTATAGACTAGATTTGTGAGATAAAAATCTCACCTTTGCACCAAATATCAATGAAAATGAAGTTTTAAGCAAGCAAGAATCAATCCTTCTTCTATCTAAGCACAAGAAGCTTGAATCCAATGTCTTCTTCTTGAATTTAGAGTAGAAAGATGGATTGCAATTGAATTTGAGTTTTGGAATTTTAATTTCCCATTCCCTCCACCATTAATGCCAAAGCTTGATTAGTTAGGAAATTTATGAAGAGTGAGGAGAAGAGGGTTGGAACTTGGGCTTAATAGGCTAAACTAACCCAAAGTCCAAAGCGGGAAAAGTTAGTGAAATTTCACTAACTCCAAACCTATCGATGTTTATACTTAAAAAAGTTGTAAACGACATTTCGAACTCAATGGAAGTGGTCTCGAGTCCTAATTTGACCGTTTGCAAAAAGTAGCTTTTCGGACCAAAATCCGATTAACGAGTTAATATTTAAATAAAATATTTAAATACAAACTCGATAAATATGCGGGTTGTTACATGATCTTTAACGTTTAAAATAAAACATTTTGAACCAAGAACCTTAAAATATGAAATATTTGGCTTTCTTCCATTTAGTAGTTCATATGGAGTATTTTTAGTTAGTGGTTGTATAGAAACATGATTCAAAACATAACAAGCAGTTGCCACAGCTTCTGCCCAAAAATGTTTTTGTAAAGTGGTTCCATTTAATAAAGTTCTTGCACATTCCTATAATGTTCTATTTTTCCTTTCGACAACTCCATTTTACTATGGTGTTATAGGTAAAGAAAAATTGTGATTACTTCCTTTCTTATTACAAAAATATTCATAGGCTTCATTTTTTAATCCTCGTCCATGATCACTTCTAATATTTTTAATTTTTAAATCTTTAATATTTTCAATTCTTTTGACAAATATTTTAAAGTTTTCAAAACTATCACTTTTATTTTTTATGAATATAGTCCACGTATATCTAGAAAAATCATCTACAATAACAAACACATATCTATTATGATTGATCGATTGAATCTGAGTAGGTCCAAAAAGATCCATATGTAATAGTTTAAACGGTTGTTCTATAGATATTACTTTCTTAGTTTTAAAAGAAGATTTTGTTAATTTTCCTAATTGACATGCATTACAGTTGTTGTCAATTTTGAATTTTATATCGGGCAAACCGTTTACTAGTTTATTTTTGGCTAATTTATTCATAGTTTTAATATTTATATAAAAAAAATCGTTTGTGCCATGCCAAGAATCATTTTCTTTTGCTACTAGACACATATTAGAGTTATTATTTATATTCATATTTAAAATATAAATATTTCTATCTTGTATACCTTCAAAGATTAACTTTTGATTTTTATTAGTAATATTGCATTTATTTCCTAAAAACGATGTATTAAAACCTTTATCGCATAATTGAATTATACTTAGTAAATTATATTTTAAATTTTTAACTAATAAAACTTCAGTAATAAGAGGTAAATTAGAGGTACCGTTGCTGCTGACATCACCTTTGCCGACGATATAGCCTTTGGAGTTATCTCCAAATGTGACTGTCCTCCATTCGATTAGATATTATTGGTTAGCATATCTTTATTGCCAGTCATGCGTTTAGAGAAGCCGCTGTCCAATATCCATTTTGCTCTCTTTTTAAGTGGTACCGGCAAAAAAAATAAAGAACAATATTGGTACTCACTTCCTCCGTTAGGGTCCTAAGGGTTAAATCTTAGGAAGCCAAACCCAATAGGGTTCAAAGTTCCCTTTTAAAATATAATTATCATTATAACGAACAGTTTCCATGAATGATTTAATATATTTATTCCTAATCAAATTATTATTTATTTTAGGAATCCATATTTTTATTGTTTTAATTTCCTTAGAAACTGTTGATTTAATATACCTTTTAAACCTATTATTAATGTTATTCAAACCTTTTCCAAATTATGGTTTAAATAATTTTTTATATCCTAGTCCTAATTTATTTGAGGTAGATTGAGAATTTTCTATAATATTAGAAAGATTCTCTCTTTCTTTATTACAATTAGAAATTTTGTTAGAAATATTTTCTAATTTTGTTTTGAGACTATAATTTTCTAATTCTAAAACTTCATAACTAGATTTTAAATTTTTAATATCTACTAATAGATAATCGTTCTTATTTTTCTGAATTTCTAGTCTTGAGCAATCATAGATATTTGGGAAGTTAAATTAGAATTAGATTCTTGAGTATTCTCAAGTTGAATTTTCTTCTCATCTTTTAACATATTCACTTCTAATTCTAATCTATTCAGTTTTTATATTAATTTCTTATTCTTGTTTCTAATCTATTTTACTAAATTTATCAATTCTGAATTAATTTCTACTGATGATGAATTAATTTCTACTAAATCATTAAAACTTAAATCTCTTACATCTCTTTTGTGGCCATGGAGCATACATTAGCTTGTTCATTGTTGCTGTCGCTATCACTAATTTGATGAGTCTGATTCATCCCAAGTGACTGAAAAAGCTTTCTTTTTGAATTTTTCCTTTTTGAATTTGTTCTTTTTACGTTCTGGACAATCTCTCTTCATATGGTCCTTCTTATGACATTCATAGCATTCCATGACTGAAGATGATGGTTTATTGCTATCAGTACCGTTATTGGAGTTACTTTTATTACTCCTGAACTTGTTATTCTTTTTGAATTTCAAAAACCTTTTTGAATTTTTTTGCAATAAGTGTTATATCCTCTTCATCTGTATTTGAATCATCCTTTTCTGCTTGAAATGCTAGATTCTTCTTATTTTGTGCTTGAACTTTCTTTGCTTGCAAATTCACTTCATATGACATTAAATTTCCTATTAACTCTTCTGGTTTCATAGTGGAAAGATCATTTGCTTCTTCAATAGCTAAGACCTTTCTTTCCCATTCATCCGTTACAGAGTTTAGGATTTTTGATACTATATCAAAATTAGAAAAAATTTCTCCTAGTCCTAATAATGAATGATAAATATCTTGGAATTTGGAATACATATCAATAATGGACTCATTTTCTTTCATTTTAAAATTTTGAAATTAATTATTAAGCATAAATATCCTACTTTGTTTAACCTTGTTAGTACCCTCATGAGTTATTTTCAGTGTTCGCCATGATTCATATGCAGTATTGCCCACGCTAACACGATTAAAATCATTCTTGTCCAAGGTGCAAAACAGCATATTCATAGCTTTAGAATTTGCAGTGACATCTAATATTTGTGTGTTAGACCATGTAGAATATTCAGTTGTGGGTATATGATACTTAGATTGTGTGATATTCCATGAATCAAAATCATTTGCTTGCGTATAACTTCTCATACGTGTAGCTCAATAAGTGTAATTCATGCCATTGAATAGTGGTGGTCGTGCAGTGGACTGGCCTTCTATAAAACCGTGTTAGTGTTATTTTCCATATTACTAGAATATATCAAATAACGAACTATGTAACGGTTATTAGATGACCTGGCTCTGATACCAATTGAAAGTACATATCCCATATAGCTAACACTTAGGATCATAGGATGGAATGTATTATAATCTAAATGTGGAAACAGATAATAATAGTAAAGTAAATAAGAATAAGCACACTAGGAGTATTTATACTGCTTTGAACTTCCCGTTCTACGTCCAGTCCCAGATTTCCCTCTGGAATTTCACTCAATAACTCCTCACTTAACCCGGAGGAATAGTATACAACACCTGAGCAGCCAAACAGGATTTTTCCGCCGCAGCAGCGGAAGAGGACTTTTCTGCCTGATACAAACTAATAGGACTTCTACAATTTCGATAAAGTTGTTGACGCTTTATGTTCAATATAATACTGATTTGTCTTTGATAGTACACCCTTCCTATAATCAAATCCTCAAGTATATATGATATTAGAAAGGAAGATATTGCTTTGAATCGAAGTATATAATAATTAACTATGAAATTCAAGCAATATATCTTTGATTAGAAAGATTTTAGAATGCAGAAATATAGTCAAGAAATATAAATCAGAGAATAGAATAGATTGAAGTAAATTAGATCATTAAAATCATGGATTTAGATCTATATATATATACTATATAAGGTTGCTACTGTTCATGAAGAGTTTCAATCAAGAGTTGCACCAGTGACTCTTTGAATTGAATCGTTACTCTTCGCAAAGAGAAGCAACCCTTCAGGAAATATGGCAGTTGCGTACGGTAAGTCGACTGGTCAAAAATATCTAGTTGACTGAATATTCAAAGTGGTGTGCACGTGTGCATGTCTATTCAAAGAACAAAGATTCAGTCGACTGGTGAATTCAGTCCAGTCGACTGACTATGCTTTTTTGCACAGTGAGCACTTGGGCACACTATTTTGTGTGCGTGTATATATATATATATATATATTTAAAACTTTTGCATAGTGTATGTAAACTACTTGAGGAGTTATTTTAACAAATATAAACTATAACTACGACTCAAACAATAAAGATTTTTATAGTGTACTCGGGTTTGAAGTCTAGTTTCCTTTGTAGTCCACCACATGTGTATAGCTTTCTCTTTTTTGTCGTTTTTGATCGTTTAATCTCACTATTGATCGTTGAAGCTTGTCATGAATCAAAACTCATGATTCAACAAACGGGTCTTGCATTCTCAACAAGATAAATTCTAAACTCGATCTCTCTCTAGGGTCGGAGACCGATAACCTCAGTTAAAATATCTAGAAAATCTCTAACTATAGGTACCGTGTTTAGCTCGTCATGTGATAGGTCTAAAAAATACATGTAACTCAACATAACTGATCCTCGAGGATCGTAATAAACCTGCAAGCTATGTCCACTACACATGCTCAATCTAACGACCTTCCTATCATAGTCTAAGATAGCTCTACACATACTTATCTACTCCATGCCATTATTAATACAAACATAGAGAATCCCAATACAAAAGCATCACAATCAAACTTGACACCTAAAATAAATAACTTCAAACCACTACATACCATAGACAAATAGGCCGATCCTCCTACGATGTTTAACATAACTACAAGGTCCATAACTAACTAGTGTGTAAGTGCAAGTGATCAATAAGTCTACTAGAAATGAAAGAATGTGAAGCCTTAGTATCGAATAAAGTGCGAATATATAATCCGGAAAGAGTAAACACACCTTTGATCACTACTTTCTTACCCTTGTTTGCTGCAGCCTTTGCATTAGAGCTATGGATTTCCTCCAGTGCATAAGCTAGGACCACCTGAATAGAAGTCCGAGTAGAAGCTCTTGGTGGTGCTATGCAAGCTCGCTTAAGATGTCCATAGTGAAAGATTTACCCTGCTCTCCTTCATGAAATTCATCTTCTTGCCACGCTTTCTATAGTGCATATCCTTATTATGTATCTTTCCTTTGGGTCTAACTCTACCTTTATGCTGGTTGCCGACAACCTTATTGGGTTCCTCTTCCTTGGATTCCACATCGGAAATAGTATTTGGCAAGGCCATCTCCACCATACCCTCATACGTAGCAGCCATAGGAATATCACTCAGAGCAAAATATTAGAGAGGTTGTTTGAATACTTTAGCAAATTTTAATGCCTTCTTTTGCGGGTATCAATCGGTCTCATCTGGAATCTAGCTAGCATATTGAACTGATTGAGATATCTCTCAATGGATAGATTCCTTACATCAAGTGAATGAACTTCTCTAAGCGCATACCTTTCTCTATCCTTGAAAGAACTTCTGCTCAAATTGCCTTCGGAACTCTTTCTAAGTGATCTCCTCTCCGTCAATCTCATCCTTAACTACCTCTCACCAGCTCAACGCCTCACACTGTAAATACCATATAACTTATTCCACCCTTGCCTCATCAGTCAAACCCATCAAACTAATGATCCTCTCACAAATACAAATCCATGACCATGGATCCACATAAGACTTTGTCCTCATATAAGGCTTTCCATAAAAATTTGAGAAATCTCTACATAGCTTAGCAACGTATATAGCGATTGGTGGGTGGATAGGAGCCGCACCTGTCGCTTCCTCCGTGGGTCCTCTAGTGGGATTAAGCTCGGTCTACCCCTTCGCTTGGAGGTATCGGCAGAAACAAATCAGAATGTTCATGCCTGAAATCTCGGCTGCATAACTGGAGCTTTAACCTATGGGATCACTCATCTTCTATATGTAAATTTTAAGAATATTATTACCAACTTTCCATAGATAGCATAAATACGATTAAGAGATAACATAGGCACGAATGAGAATTAACGTAGGCACGGACAAAAGAGATTTTGAGATACAAAAAATTTGAAAAACTGTCTGAAATTTTTTAAAAACATTTTGAAATATTTTATCTATACTTATATATATACACTACAAAAAAAGTCCAATTTGAAAACTTTTGGAGACCAAATTGAAAATCCTTCTCAAAAACATTTCAAACATATTCTCTCAATACGGTCCTAATCTTTGAGAAACCTTGAAACCTATTTTTTAATACCAACTATGACAAACGCATCTTCCGACACACATATCCAAAGCCTAATGTGACTTTCAAACTCGCAACATGTCGAGAAATGCAGATCATCAGGATTTTATAACAATTCACATCATTGAGACTAATGCAAGCATGCAATGACCCGCCATTTTGACCATCGAAAGTCAGCATAGAATACTACCACTGTATTCCAATGTCACGCATAAAATCAATAAAAGGGTAGATTGTTAGGGTAAATAAAAAGAAAAGAACAGAGAAAAGAGATAAACAGAATCTCACAAATGAATCAACGGTATATAATGTTACAAAAAAGTAGAATTTGTCTCTTCAAAAATACAAAGTATATCAGAGTTAAAATAAACCTTATCAACGGGACAGTAATAAAATCCTGACCTTACAAATGCTGATAGGTATACTATATAATACAGCGGAAAATAAAATACTACGATAGATGAATCTCAGCTCCACTCCATGATCTCCATAACACCAAATCCAACCTAGGAAATACTCGGTCTGACCTGAGCATTATAAATATATAACACTTGAAACAGTCTGGAAATACCAAAGTGAGATAACTCGAATAATGAGGAATCATATATAAAAATTCTATGAGACCACACTACTAACGTGGAACAGGTTTTTACCTAACAAGAATAACATCCATACATGCAAGAGCAGAAATAAATATCAGGAAATAAATCCAAATATGAATGAGCAGAAAAAATATTAAACCATACTTGAAAGAATGAAAATAAACTAAGTAAAATCCAAACTAGACAGAATGGATAAAATAAGGAAAAATAGTCCAACTTGATATAATGGACTAAATAAGGTAATAGTCCAAACTCGATAGAATGGGCTAACTAAAGTAACAGTCTAAACTCAATAGAATGGGCTAAATAAAGTAACAGTCCAAACTCGATAGAATGGGCTAAATAAACACTTAAATGTCATGATGAGGAGTTAGCTCTACTCGTGGCAATTTTAAAGCTAAAACATATTCAGGGATACGAATCAAATAAGAATAGAAAATTTTCCAACAAATGACTAGGAGGGTACTTCTCCCTCACCGAAAGTATATCTCTAGAAATATACTTAAGAACTCTGACAGCTCTTGGAAACCACAAAGCCGAACCCCACCAACTGTTACCAAGAATCCGAGTACTTCATAGCTCAATGCACAACACCGAATCCAATCTAGAGTGAATGTGAAAATATCCTAATGGGAGCAACTTCACATAGCTTGATCCCTACTTGCTCCTTATTTTTTGTCATTTCCAATAAAGGATAACAAAGCTCAAATGAGCAACACGTCCTCTTTGAGTGACAAAATAAAGCGGCTGAAGTAACCAATAGTTGAGATGCCAACTATCGAGGACATAAACCAATCGTATATGGAAATTAAGTCCGGTATACTTGTCACCACTCAATGAATTCAAACCTGTACTATATATGGGTTAACAATAATACCGGACAAGTCAAGGTAGTGTTATCTCAAAGTCATGTCACATGGTTATTCTTAACTGTCGAAATAGCGACAAGTCTACTTCTTTAATATTTAGTGCTAGGTATACAAATAAATCGTTTCCATATATGTGATTCGCTTTACAAAAATAATTCATTTCCATAAACAAATCAAAACTTTTCCTTCTAAAAATAAACTAAATTTTTTAGCTTGATTTTCGTATTGGTAAAACACTTTAAGAATTAGTTTCAGATTGTTAAAACGTTAAGAGAATAATTTTTCCTAGTGCGCGACCCCAAAATGCCTAAACCAACATCAAATCGAACACCCAGAAGATTAATTAACTTAACATCCTAATAATCGAGTTCCAATTCCATTTTAACTTTAAAAATAATATTAATTTTCCCGAAAGATAGTTATTCTCACTTAAAATCCCTTTAAATGAACAATTCATTATCTATAATAAAATAGATAATTATTCCCAAACACTTTAAGAATATTGGTAAATTAACTTTAAAATCGTTATTAAATCAGCTTATTAACTTTAAGTCAGTTTACTAAAGCAATTTTTATTATATTAGTTAGCTTACTTTAATCACCTTTATTAAATCAATTAATTAAAAAGACTTATTAAATTCAAATAGTCATTAATTAAGTGAATAAGTAATCTCAAACATCATTAACTAAAATGATAACTAATTCTAAATTCCATTGATTAGCACCATTAATTAAGTTCAAAGTAATCATAAATTAATCGGATTAATTAAATCCAAACTTCATAGTCAAACCGATTAATTAAAACATCATTTGTTAAAATGATTTATTTAACTATAAAGCATCATTAATTAAAATGATTTAACTAAATTCCAAAAATCATTAGTTAAAACAATTAATCAAATTTAAAAACAATCATTAATTTGAATGGTTAATTAAATTCAAAAATCATTATTTAAAATGATTTATTACTTTTAAATACTATTAATTAAAATGATTATTAATTTCAATTATCAGTAGTTGAAATAATTAATTAAGGTCAATAAATTAATTAAACGCCATTACCATTAATTAAAATAATAAATTAAACTCAAATAATCATTAACTAAAATGATCAATTAAGTATAAAAACATCATTAGCAAAATTGATTAATTAAATCTAAAGATAAACCAATTTTAATCTTTATTTACTAAATTGGGTAATAGTCCCAAATTAATTAATTAAAATGATTAACTAATTTAAATTACCATTAATCATAATGATTAATAAATTTTCAATATTCTTTTTTAGTGGAAACATAAGCTGCAATTCATATGATTGGGGTTTTAGGTTGAAATTTATCAAATGATGATATAGCGAAAATCGCTATAACGACATTTAAACTATAAAAGGGGATATCAGTAATTAATTTCAACAAACCATCAATATTACAACATAATGATCTAAAAAAAAATTATGGTCGAGAAACCCCATTTGGGTCTCTTTACCAATTTTCCCTGCAAAATAATGCCTACAAATGATATATAGATAATCATATGGGTTTATAACGATCAAATTAACATTTCATCTATTTTTCAAATGGAAATTCAACCAAACAAGCAATCAAACAATTTTAACTAACATCCAAACAATCAATAAACGATTTTAACATCATTAATATGATATAATAAAATTAAATGCAAGTTAAACTCACATTGATTTTCGTTTTCGTCAAATCGTCCCGATTTCGGACTAAAACCGATCAATCGTCTGATTTTAGCCTCACTTGCTCCAAATCCAACCGAACCAATTCCATTGCAAAGCACTTAACATCATGAGTCCAATGCAAAAAAAAGGAATCTAAATCCGACCTCATATGAATGAGATACACAACTTATAAGTTGTCGACGATTTAAAATTAAAAACAATCAACTTATTCACATATTTACAAATATACCCTTCCACTACCTTTCTTCCCCAATTCGTCTCCTGTGCATGAACATTCATATGCACAGAGCAACCCATGTACAAACACAGCCTCACTCCTCCTAGCACCCTCTTACTCGATGAAACTTTGATCCGACAAGTCCGTTGCTCCTCTCTTTGTGAGCTCTTCCCGTAACAACCCACGAATCGAAGCCCAGACCCACCTCCAAAATCTGACCTACACCCATACACCCCGCTACCCTACAGGACACGTGACTTCCTTTACCTCTAAACAACGCCAAACTTTGGCCGAAGCACCCCCTCCCAGTGACAAACCCAATCTCGAACTCCAGTAGTCGAATCGATGACCAAATGCCTTAAATTCTCTAAACCTTGTTTTCAAACTTTTACTACGAATGCCCTAAACAAACTCTACAAAATTGGTAATGGCTTCGAGATATAGGCTAGTCAATTCCAAAGAAACGAGTTTTGTGATTTCTAGAGGAGTGTAGGATTTTATTTCGAATTTTTAAGATTTGGGGTTTTTCGTTTTACTGAATGAAATCAAAATAAAAGAAGAAAGGAGGAAAATAGGATTTTGAAGTGTACAGTTGGGTTAAGGGTGAATTCTTTTGATTTTATAACCAAATAAAGTAATATGAAAAAAAATGATTATGTTTGCTTTTCTCACAACGGAAGGTGTGTGGGCTATGAAATGATGGTGTATGCGCTATGAAATGGTGGGGTGTATCGGCTATGAAATGCTGGGTATGTGCATATAAATATTATTTTAAATTGAAATATTGTACAAAACATACCCAAAAATCTCGAACTCCAAACATGACGTGCGACCTGACATTCCTAATGTTTAACCCTTATTTCGAACGTAATGGAACTTGTTTCAAGACTTAATTCGATCGTATGAAGAAGATAGGTTTTTGGACCTAGTTATTATATTAAATTTTCAATATTAATTTCAACACGTTTCGATATCGCACGACTAAATGATACATCGGATTACTACGAAATTTGTAATGAACTAGATTTTCGACCGTCGAAAATCGACATCAATACGTCCACTGTATAGAATGTCGAGCAATCGAGTGCTAGAAACACTAGTTCACTAGGGGTGAAGAAGAAAAGGTAGAAGAAGAAATAGAAAAAACAACAACAGAAAATCTCACAATCGTAGTGGAACACAATATAATATATAATAATAGATCTTAACTACAAGAGTTGTACTGTTAATATACATCCCATTATCAGAGTACAGTAAACAACAATCAATATGGACAGTTTAGTAACTTTTCTTCATATACATAACATACATAGCGGAAATATTAATTAAATATGGGAATACGCCTTCGTCATCCAACTTGTCTCTTGAGCACTATAGCATCCTATCCTAAATCTGTAATACTCGGTCTGACTCGAGTATTGTAATAAAATAACAACCGAGTCTGTAACAACGCCCGTATTTATCGATTTTATATTTAAATATTTTATTTAAATATTTTATCGTTAATCGAATTTTAGTCTGAAAATCTACTTTTTGCAAACAGCCGAATTGGGACTCGAGACTACCCCCATTGAGTTCAAAATGCTGTTTGCGACCTTTTTGAGTATAAGCTTCGATATGTTTGGAGAAAGTTGAATTTTGCTACGTTTTGCTTTGGGCTTTGGTTTGGGCTGAACCCACTTACTAACTCAGTCCCAACCCACTCCAACTCTTCATTATTTCATTTCTAATTCCTAACTCTTCAAGCTTTCAACAATGGTGGAAGAGAAAAAGAATTAAAACTCCAAGCCCTAGTTCCATAGCAAAATCCAAGTTCTTGCTCCAAAATCTAAGAGAACCCATTGGTAAGCATCTCCTCCTTCTTCTCCAACTCATTCTCTCCTTGATTTCAGAAATTTCCTAAACCTAATTTAGGGAATGTTTCTCTTTTAAGCTTAGATTCAAGCTTATTGAGTTGGAATTAAAGAGTGCTTGTTCTTGCCATTGCTTCATAGCATCTTCTTCATTCGTTTGGGTTCAAAGGTGAGATTTTTATCTCACATCTATGCTTATATTTATTTTCGAATGTTAGGTATGAATTCCTAACACTTATTCGTGTGCATTTGCTTTTGGTTTGGATTGAATTGGTGTATATTCCAATTTTTAGTGTTTTGAGTTCAATTCGTTAAAAATCCTAACTTCTATGTTTGAACATGTTTTTGGTGATGCATCGAGGAGCATATAGGGCCGGGTAGTCGATTGACATAAACCCTTAGCGTCGTTGCTCGTGCGAATGCAATTTTGGTCAAGATTGAACCTCATTTGTAATAGGCATGGATGAGGCTGGAAATAGGCTCGGCCGACCGACCCCCTGGTCCGGTCGACCGACCTGCTTCCAAGTGCTTAAGCACTTTCTGTTTTAAGGTTCGGTCGATCGAGTACAGGGAGTCCGGTCGACCGACCTGCTGTCCCGAGAGGTTTCCAACCTTTGGTTCGGTCGACCGACTCAGGGAGTCCGGTCGACCGACCTGATGATTTTTGCCAGATTTGCCTATTTTTCTAATTCGTTTGAATATCCAACTTTAATCGATTCGTGTTGTCTCCCTTTTGTTGTCGTCATTTATTATCGACTTTGATGACCTTTTCTTTGGGAATTTTAGATATATCCACTTTGATGGATTTGATATCGATTTCTTTGGATTTTATTCACGTCTTCGAATGTGAATTTTTATGCCCGATTGTTTCTACAATCACTTCTATGATTTGTCACTTTAAAATATAAAGGTTTTCTATACTAGTAGTAAATATCAAAACTCTTTCTTCAAATGATTTCAACACTATTTTATAACAAAGCTCGTTTTCTCAAACCGTTTTCCAATCTATTAGTATATACAAACCTTTACCTTACTCGTATGAGAAATCTAATTAAACGACTTAGTAAAACAAGTGGTATGAAACGCTTGCGTTTACTTCGTCGGTTAATTCTTGGACTTGTTCGATTGAAACTCTTGTGAAAATTTTCAAGTGGAGATCTACAATTTGTTCGTAAATATTTAAGTTAAGCTAGTGGTTATGGGACATGAAGCTAAGATCACATATTTACTAGCTTATTGTAATTGACACTTCTCGTTGATCATGACGATCATCTTTGTGGTTTAGACTAGCAATGTGCGATGTCTCTTGGTTTATGTGGAGGACTGTTCCTCATTTTATTGAGCTTCGTCTCATTTCTCACATGGGTCGTACCTTTTTAGGTGCGTCAATGTTTATTTATGCATGGGGTGTACCTTTCTAGGTGCATCGATATTTATTTACTTCGTGGAGCAATCGGCTCAATAAGTCGGAACATGGGGCGTATCTTTCTAGGTGTGTCGATGTTCGTTTATGCATGGGGCGTATCTTTCTAGGTGCGTCGATGTTCGACTTTGCATGGGGTGTATCTTTCTACGTGCATCGATGTTAGACATTACATGGGGTGTATCTTTCTAGGTGCATCGATGTTTATTTGTACATGGGGTGTATCTTTCTAGGTGCATCGATGTTTATTTGTGCATGGGGCGTATCTTTCTAGGTGCGTCGATGCTAGAGCATGGGGCGTATCTTTCTAGGTGCGTCGGTGTTCGACTGTACATGGGGCGCGTCTTTCTAGGTGCGTCGATGTCCAGTTTTTTTTTTGGGGATTGGACATCCTTTTTATTGTGATTTCTGGATTTCGTGTATTGATTTCTGGAATTTATGCTTCACCAACTTTTATGATGGGCATTGATATATATATATGTCATTTATTGTGGCTTGGTGAATGAAATTAGGAGTATGACATTCCATTTTATCTTGAGTAGATTATTGTGATATTGATTAATCTCTTGTTGATTTTCACTTACTTATTTATCACAGCTTGGCGTTGTGATTATTATATGTTTATGTCATATCTCTTATTATATATCACTTCATCTGATATTTATAGCCAGACTGATCCGTTTATTATTTTCTTCTTAAATAATACTCGGGTCAGACTGCGATTTTACAAGTGCTTCCTCATGGCTTCCTATCTGGAACCATCTTCTGACTTTTGGCTAACTACTTTAGTTTAGTAGTTTTTGTTGAATACATTTGAGATACAGACTCTATGATGTATACTTATTCTTTTGTCTAGCACATGTTGCTACTCTTTGTATTATTGTGGATCTTTTTGACCACTACTCTGATGTACACTTTCATGTGTAATATTCATATCTATTTCCGCCTTTGTGATATGAATTGTCTGTGACTGATTTATGTTATGTTTATTTCTATATTTGTTTCCGAAGACCTTTATAGCCACTGTGTAGTAGCTTTGAGTTTGTGTCGGTGTGTCGGATTTCCTCTTGATAAAGAAAATGCATGTTATACTATCTGACATATTGATGCTCGCGCAAAGCAATTACACGGATGGTTGCTCCTCAACTGCCTTATTCTCCGTGCTAGTTGACAGCATTCTCTGTAATGTTCTTGGCTAGCGTGGGTATAGAGGTGGGGCGTCACAGCTTGGTATCAGAGCCAAACTTCGAAACAATAAGGAATATTATAACAAGGATCATCGTCCTAAGTCATTCTTAGGAGTCGTGCTTTAGGATTTAATTCGAGTCTTCGTACCGATTCATCCTATTTTTTTTATGATTCCTTTTTTTATCAATCAAGTTTGATTGAAATTTACTTTGAGAATAACTTTTTCCTCTTCTTTCTTTCTTTCTTAAAGAAGAGAAATGGTTAGACCTGGCCGTTCCAGCGCCGGTCAATCTAGTGCTACTCCTCAGGATGGAGTATTTATGTCTGCCCAGCAGCTTCTTGATCTAGTAAAGAACGCTCAAGCTGCCGGTCCCAATCCAGAGCCTACTCATCCTAGATCCGGTTTTGCACGCTTGTGCAGAGACTACACCGATTTGGGTGGAAGGCCATTCAAGGGATCCGAGAGTGTTATAGAAATTCAAGCTTGGCTCGAATCATGCGATCGCATCTTTTCTCGCATGAACCTTATTGACCTTCATCGAGTCCAAGTGGCTTCTAGCATGCTCCAAGAAAGAGCATTAGATTGGTATGAGCTTTTAATTTCTGAAATCGTTGAGGCGGATCTTACTTGGGAGCAATTCCGGGAAAGATTCGAATCGAAATTTGTGCCGGAGGCTGAAAAAGTAACTTTGGCCCGGCGTTTTATTGACCTGGTTCAAGGTGAATCTTCTGTGACAGACTATGTCGCATCTTTCGAATCTCTTTCCAAATACGGGGTTGAGTATATTAATACCCCGATGAAGAAAAATAAGAGATTTGTCTATGGCTTGAATAAGAATCTTAAGAAGCCATTGCTTTTGAAACTTGAGGTTTCATTTGATCAGCTTATTGATATCGTTCTTCGTCTTGAAGAGTCCGATAATGAAGGTGATGTTGAAGTTGTGCGTGCCCAACAGAACTTCGACAATAACTTGAAGAGGCCTATCAAATTCAAAGGCCCCGATTCTAATAATAAAGGAAAGCAACAAACTCAGGTAGCAAAAGCTCCTACGTCTAGTCGTGGCCAATGCTACAATTGTGGTTCCACGAACCACTATGCAAGGGAGTGTCCGAGACCCCTCTTTTGTCGCTATTACAAAAATTCGAGTCACCGTATTACTGCATGTCCCGTACTTCAAAGTAAGAAGGAGGGAGAGCTCAATGTAGTGCAAGCTCATGGTAACACTTCTCGTGGTCAAGGTATTTCTCATTTAATCCTTGATTACATTTATTTTGTGGTCTTCTTATTTGAGTTCTTTTTGATATGGTTTTCGTCTCACTATTTTATATCAAAAGAACTTGTCAATTCTTTTTCTTTGAATATTTTGGGCTTGTTGACTTCTTGAGAATTGTGAATCCGGATGGTAGATCCGCAACACTCAATTTGCTTTTATCTGATGTCGAAATTATTTTATGTGATTTATCTTTCTGAGCCGATATTTTTACTTAGGCTTCGGAATTTACTTTTGTAAGGATTGGCTTAATCGTTGGGAAGCTCATATCCTATTTTCTCGAGTGGACTATTCATCTTTGACATTTTCAAATCTATTAAGCAGATTTCTATTTTTCCTTTATGATTATGATTCCAACTTGATGGCATCATTTTATTCCTTAAGCCCACTTATAAGGAAAGTGTTGTTTCTCTTATCTAAATAGTTTGAGAAATTTTCCGGTATTTTTGAGCTTGTCTTAGGATTATCACCTAAGTAATCTTTTGTGTGGTGCTAAGGTCTTTTCAGTTTGACCTTACCACCGGTTTTTATTTGCTACGAGTTGCGGAATTTAGCATTCCACTTACCGCATTCCGCACTCGTTATGATTCTTATGAATGACTTATTATGTCATTCAGTTTGTCCAGCTTATTTCATCCATTTTATATATCAAATATTCTATGAATATTTCGATGAGACTATTCTTGTATTTACTGATTTTGGATGAAAATAGTAATTTAAAATTTTGCAAATCTTTTTCATAAGATTCATTTAGAAGTATAACTGGATTTTTGTTCTTAAAACGAACAAAGAATATTCTTAGAAGTTTTTGAGAAACTTACTTATCCTATATAATACGATTTTGTGATTGTATTGCCCATTTAGTGTGTTAAGAATTCTGGTCGATGCGCTTGATCAACGTTATCGATAAGAATCTCCTAAACGCTTTGATGAGACAATCAGACATGATATATTGACTTGTAAAAATGTAAATTTTTTTAGAAAGATTATTACATAAAAATAAAAATGTAATTTTGAAAGTTTTAACTTTTCGGGAAAGGAGAATTATTTAAAAGAAGTTCTTTCTTTCGATACTCTTATTCTTGTGATTCCTGGAGGGGAACCAAGACTTTGCTATTTGTACCGATACTAGTCGTATTGGTTTGGATGCCATTCTCTTGCAAAGTAGAACGTGCTATCACTTGTGCTTCTAAATCATTATAGTCTATCGAGACTAGATATACCACTCATGATCTAGTGCTCGCGGTTATTGTTTCTACTTTTAGAGTTTTGCATCATCATTTTTAGGGGAGGAATTTGTTCTCCATCTCGATCATAAATCCTTGGAATATTTATTTTCTCATAAGGAACTTTATGTTAACTCGAGTTCCTGGTATCTTATGATCTTGATATTCTTTTTATTCCCGAAAGGGAAATCGTGTTGCTAATACGTTTTGTCGTAGGCAACGAGGGTTGATTCTTTGATGATGTCTGAAGGGAATTATCTCTTTATCAAGTTCATCGAACGTTTTGATGTACTTTGTTTTATTGATTTTTATCTCATTTCTTTTATGGACTAGCGTCCGATGTCCTTTTATTGTGTTCGGTTCATTGGACGTACCGTTTTTGTACTACGTCGGTGTTCCGAAATCATTCGGGCTTTGATTCATTGGATGTACCGTTGTACTACATCAATGTCTTTCCTTTTGATACATTGGATGTACTGTTGTACTACATCAATGCCTTTGCTTTTAGATTCATTGGATGTACCGTTGTACTACATCAATGTCTCTGCTTTTGATTCAATGGATGTACCGTTTGTACTACATCAATGATTTTGCTATTCGATTCATTGGATGTACCGTTTGTACTACATCAATGATTTTGCTATTCGATTCATTGGACGTACCGTTTTTGTACTACGTCGGTGTTCCAAATTATTCGAGTTTCTAGTTTCTCGGGCGTACCGTTTTTGTACTACGTCGTTGCACCGGCTTAATTTTCTACTATTCTTGACGTTTCCCACGCCTTTTATCTACGGAAATGCCTTAGGGAATCCGGTTTTCATTCTAGAGCCCGGTAATATTGTGGAAATTGAGGTTTCACCAGATTTCTTGCTAACTCTTTCTTGCACTTTATGGTGAACTTCCGAATTCAAATCTTCTTTTGTGTTGATATGCTTCCATGGTTGTTACTTCTTATTTTCCTCTTAAGTATTGCGAGGACGCAATTTCTTTAAGGAGGGGAGTCTGTAACAACCCGCATATTTATCGATTTTATATTTAAATATTTTATTTAAATATTTATCGTTAATCGGATTTTAGTCCGAAAATCTACTTTTTGCAAACAGCCGAATTGAGACTCGAGACTACCCCCATTGAGTTCAAAATGCCGTTTGCGACCTTTTTGAGTATAAGCTTCGATATGTTTGGAGAAAGTTGAATTTTGCTACTTTTTGCTTTGGGCTTTGGTTTGGGCTGAACCCACTTACTAACTCAGTCCCAACCCACTCCAACTCTTCATTATTTCATTTCTAATTCCTAACTCTTCAAGCTTTCAACAATGGTGGAAGAGAAAAAGAATTAAAACTCCAAGCCCTAGTTCCATAGCAAAATCCAAGTTCTTGCAACAAAATTTAAGAGAACCCATTGGTAAGCATCTCCTCCTTCTTCTCTAACTCATTCTCTCCTTCATTTCAGAAATTTCCTAAACCTAATTTAGGGAATGTTTCTCTTTTAAGCTTAGATTCAAGCTTGTTGAGTTGGAATTAAAGAGTGCTTGTACTTGCCATTGCTTCATAGCATCTTCTTCATTCGTTTGGGTTCAAAGGTGATATTTTTATCTCACATCTATGCTTATATTTATCTTCGAATGTTAGGTATGAATTCCTAACACTTATTCGTGTGCATTTGCTTTTGGTTTGGATTGAATTGGTGTATATTCCAATTTTTAGTGTTTTGAGTTCAATTCGTTAAAAATCCTAACTTCTATGTTTGAACATGTTTTTGGTGATGCATCGAGGAGCATATAGGGCCGGGTAGTCGATTGACATAAACCCTTAGCGCCGTTGCTCGTGCGAATGCAATTTTGGTCAAGATTGAACCTCATTTGTAATAGGCATGAATGAGGCTGGAAACAGGCTCGGCCGACCGACCCCCTGGTCCGGTCGACCGACCTGCTTCCAAGTGCTTAAGCACTTTCTGTTTTAAGGTTCGGTCGACTGAGTACAGGGAGTCCGGTCAACCGACCTGCTGTCCCGAGAGGTTTCCAACCTTTGGTTCGGTCTACCGACTCAGGGAGTCCGGTCGACCGACCTGATGATTTTTGCCAGATTTGCCTATTTTGCTAATTCGTTTGAATATCCAACTTTAATCGATTCGTGTTGTCTCCCTTTTGTTGTCGTCATTTATTATCGACTTTGATGACCTTTTCTTTGGGAATTTTAGACATATCCACTGTGATGGATTTGATATCGATTTCTTTGGATTTTATTCACGTCTTCGAATGTGAATTTTTATGCCCGATTGTTTCTACAATCACTTCTATGATTTGTCACTTTAAAATATAAAGGTTTTCTATACCAGTAGTAAATATCAAAACTCTTTCTTCAAATGATTTCAACACTATTTTATAACAAAGCTTGTTTTCTCAAACCGTTTTCCAATCTATTAGTATATACAAACCTTTACCTCACTCGTATGAGAAATCTAATTAAACGACTTAGTAAAACAAGTGGTATGAAACGCTTGCGTTTACTTCGTCGGTTAATTCTTGGACTTGTTCGATTGAAACTCTTGTGACAATTTTCAAGTGGAGATCTATAATCTGTTCGTAAATATTTAAGTTAAGCTAGTGGTTATGGGACATGAAGCTAAGCTCACATATTTACTAGCTTATTGTAATTGACACTTCTCGTTGATCATGACGATCATCTTTGTGGTTTAGACTAGCAATGTGCGATGTCTCTTGGTTTATGTGGAGGACTGTTCCTCATTTTATTGAGCTTCGTCTCATTTCTCACATGGGTCGTACCTTTTTAGGTGCGTCAATGTTTATTTATGCATGAGGTGTACCTTTCTAGGTGCATCAATATTTATTTACTTCGTGGAGCAATCGGCTCAATAAGTCGGGACATGGGGCGTATCTTTCTAGGTGCGTCGATGTTCGTTAATGCATGGGGCGTATCTTTCTAGGTTGTCGATGTTCGACTTTGTATGGGGTGTATCTTTCTAGGTGCATCGATGTTAGACATTACATGGGGTGTATCTTTCTAGGTGCATCGATGTTTATTTGTACATGGGGTGTATCTTTCTAGGTGCATCGACGTTTATTTGTGCATGAGGCGTATCTTTCTAGGTGCGTCGATGCTAGAGCATGGGGCGTATCTTTCTAGGTGCGTCGATGTTCGACTGTACATGGGGCGCGTCTTTCTAGGTGAGTCGATGTCCAGTTTTTTTTGGGGATTGGCCATCCTTTTTATTGTGATTTCTAGATTTCGTGTGTTGATTTCTGGAATTTATGCTTCACCAACTTTTATGATGGGCATTGATATATATATATATATGTCAGTTATTGTGGCTTGGTGAATGAAACTAGGAGTATGACATTCCTTTTTATCTTGAGTAGATTATTGTGATATTGATTAATCTCTTGTTGATTTTCAATTACTTATTTATCACCGCTTGGCATTGTGATTATTATATTTTTATGTCATATCTCTTATTATATATCACTTCATCTGATATTTATAGCTAGACTGATTCGTTTATTATTTTCTTCTTAAATAATACTCGGGTCAGACTGAGATTTTACAGGTGCTTCCTCATGGCTTCCTATCTGGAACCATCTTCTGACTTTTGGCTAACTACTTTAGTTTAGTAGTTTTTGTTGAATACATTTGAGATACAGACTCTATGATGTATACTTATTCTTTTGTCTAGCACGTGTTGCTACTCTTTGTATTATTGTGGTGTATTATTGTGGATCTTTTTGACCACTACTCTGATGTACACTTTCATGTGTAATATTCATATCTATTTCCGCCTTTGTGATATGAATTGTCTGTGACTGATTTATGTTATGTTTATTTCTATATTTGTTTCCGAAGACCTTTATAGCCACTGTGTAGTAGCTTTGAGTTTGTGTCGGTGTGTCGGATTTCCTCTTGATAAAGAAAATGCATGTTATACTATCTGACATATCGATGCTCGCGCAAAGCAATTACACGGATGGTCGCTCCTCAACAGCCTTATTCTCTGTGCTAGTTGACAGCATTCTCTGTAATGTTCTTGGCTAGCGTGGGTATAGAGGTGGGGCGTCACAGAGTCAGTCTGGAAAACCAGCGTGAGAAACACACTTAATTTGAATTATTGCTATTATTTCAAAATCCTTTGAAAAACAAAGGTATCTCGTAAGAGCACATCACACATAAACATGATGGGGTTTTACCTTACGATAACCAAACATTTTTATCAAAACTGTCTGATATTATAATAGTGTCTAAACCAAGTAAATAGAAAATAGCTAAAATTCTTGCATCTCACGTTTCAACATAGTTAGGCACAATCAAAACCGTACGACGCTTATTAGAGAATGGATTTCACTTAATGACTAGGCGTGGGGTACCACCTTTCACGGTACATGTCTGAAAAAATATACCAAAGACCTCGTCGGGATCCCCTACAACACAAGGCCGGCCCTATCCCTAACCTAGATATAACCAAATATGTTACCACCCTAGGTATTCCCTCCCTTATCAGGAGCTCTTTCGTATACACCATATCCATATAATATATGAGAGTATCTAGAAAAGTGATAACATACCCTAATTGGGTATGATCCACTTAGCCTTGTTGCATACCCCGTGATTTTCAACCATTCCGGTTGATGAGGCTAGAGGCTGCGATTACCTTTCAAGAATAATTTCACTTAGAATGCTCATCATCCACCAATGATGATGTTCTCATAGCATTCATCCATACAAGTTGTCTTAGGTCTGTAACGACCCTAAATTTTATTAATTTCTGTAACGTATTTAATTGAATTTTTGAGAAATTTTAAATAATAATATTTTTAAATAAAAATTTATTATTTGGAATATGTCTATTTAAACATAGCAACTTGTAAATTTTCATCAAAAATATGGAAGTTATTTTTCTAGTGCTATTTTATTTAAATTTATACCAGTTAATATCTGATGATAATTAAATGTTTTCCAAACTTGAATATTTTCAATAGAAAAATTGTAAATCATCTTCTGAGCAAGACGACAAATTTCGTTTCTCAAATTTTGAGTGTTATTGCTCTGTCGATCTTATTTTCGGCAAAATAACATTTGAATTTAAAAGTATTTCGAAACCTAAATAAGTTAACATGAGAAAATTTATTTATAATATTCTGAACCTGATTGTGAAATTCGTTTCATGAAATTCGGACATTTCTAGCTCCATTTGGATTTTTCCGTATGGAATTTGTAGCATTTTCCAGTACTAGATATCGACTTTTGATCGGATGATCCTATTTCTGATATATGTATACCATTTTGATCGTCTCGTCGTGCTGATCTCTATGGTATATTCAGTTCTGTATTTTGAAGTCTAATACACAGTGGAATCCGCGAAACCAGTAACCATTTCGGTACGGATCCGTGACCTTTTGTTTTCTATTGCATTTCAAACTTTGAAACGTGTTGCCCAAACAATATTAATTGCTTCAATAAACTTTTGCTGATTCAATGGTTAGCAGTTGCATCTTCATTTGTCCACCATTAAGAATTTAACAGTTGCTTACCTTTATTACACCCTGGATTCACATGCTGCTCCCACTATTCCACCGATTCAATTTTCAAAATTTCTAGTTGATTTTTATTTTTAAAATATACAACAGGTGTGAGTGCTTATACATGTGATACAATATAAGCTTATTTATACATTTTCTTTTCCACGCCACCTCTTTCTAAATTCCATCCTTCTGCTAAATTTTTTTCACATAGTTTTAAAACTTTTCCTCTTCCTGAACCATCTCCTTCCTCTTCCCTTTCTCTTTCTTCCAAGTCTCCTCCTCCATTTTCCCACTTCTCCTGCCACCTACCCAATCATCTACTTGTTCAAACCGAAACATCAACCTACCATCCCTCTTCACAACACCTTGTTTCGGCCTCCTACCATTTGTTGTGCGTCCACCGTTGGTCACCTCCACCCCTCGGCTGCAAACCCGAGCCCGCCTCCAACTCAAATCCACAATACGCAGACGTGACCACCGAACAAACGTCCTCCCACCCGCGCAAGCACCTCTACCCCTGTGAGAACCAATCCCCTCCACTCTCGCGTTCTCTTTCCCACCAATCTCTCTCCTCTCCACGTGCAAGCCTCACCGACCACCTTCTTTTCTTCTCCGCCTCGGCCTTAACAAACCCACGGCCACCCGAGTATCCACTCACCCAGTCAACATATGCAGCAACACCGCGTCCAACTTCTCCTCTGTAAGGCCGCATATACTAGTTCTTTGTTTCCATTCTTGTTCGTCCATTCCTCTGCCAGCCCATTCGTTTGTAAATCCGTGTAAAAGGTGGTATTTTTAAATTTCTCTGTTATAAACTATATATGTTTTATATGTAGATCTTGTTAATCTTTGGTTTAGATACACACACACACACACACACACACATATATATATAAGTTATATTATATGGTTCGGATTTTGTTTGTTGTTTGCGTGATAAGCTATTTATATGTTACAGTATTACAGTATTATATCCTTGGATTTTAATAAGTATAGTTTATATGAATTGAAAATAAAGCAAGTTTATTTGATTTCAACTTTAAGTTTATTCGATTTTAACTGCAATATATAAATATATATATATATATATATATATATATATTGTATTATGTATAGGTTCGCTTATAACCATTTTTGGGTAGCTTGTATGTGTGCTATGAATAGGTATATCTAGTTACAGAAATATGTTTTCAAATCACGCGTAATTATATTGGCTTTTACAAATATTTATGTAAGTCTGCCTGTTATTGTTCATGCTATACATGTATATTCTTTTTTTTAGCTGTTTATATGTTTAGAATGTACAAACTTGTTGTTGGTTATTTCCAGTTTATATAATTAGTGCAATATAAAGTATATGTACGTGAGTTAGTATGGGTTTAATTTAAATATGTATATGTGTAGCATTGCAGTAGTTTGTATATATACACGCAGTTTGCCTATAAAATTATTTAGAGTTGAATTTCCTATATTTTATTTTAACTATAGTTTGCATTGCTTAAAATATAAAATAAGCATTTTTCATTTTTTAGTGTATATATATATAGGAAGTTATTTCATATATATTATGTATATATTGAGTTTAATATTTGTGTTTTAATTTAAAAAAATATTAATTTTGAAGTACCGGTATATTTAATATGTATTTGAAATTTAGAATATAATTTTATATAAATAGATATAAATATAGTATATATATAAGTTCACTTATATTGTTAATCATCACAGATATAGTTCTGATTCATTTTATTGATTTTCATTTTTCAGCTTTGGGTCCGTCGTGCCCGTTTTCTTCATCGTTTCGTGCCTATCTAGCTTTGTTTTGGAATTTGTGCTTGGATTCATAACTCATTCTATTGTCGAATTTCTCTAGCCTCGAAAGGTGAGCAATCACTCACGATTAACGTTCTCGTATTTACTAAATTTGATTCAATTGGAACGATAATTGAAATATGATGCTGAAGTTATTTAAATTGTTGTATATGCTATTTTCTATAACTGTTCACCTGTGGGATATGAAACCATATCCTATTGTTCGTATTTTATTTAATTACTGATGATATATGCCTGTTGTATTATTATCACATCTGTTATCACTCTGCAAGTCCCATATTAGTATAGAATTCACTATGGGTTGAAATGATACATACCCGAACGGACTTTATAATAGGAGAAAATCGTTACAGGTTGAAATGATAGGCCCAAGCGATTTTCATTTACAATGAATTTGGAATTTGGGGTCGAAATGATATCGACTCGTATATGTATATTTAAATTACGGATTGAAATGATAAATATCCATATCACTTGACCAAAGGATAGGAAATTATATACAGACACCATTGGTCTATATATAAATATTTTAAAAATGATTTCTATTATTTTGAAAGGGAATATATAGGATTTTATTTAATATTGGGAATATTTTAAGTTTTATATAAAGTAGATTTAATAATAAACTTTAATCTAATAAAGTTTGATTTAATTAATATAATATGTCTAAGTATTATATCTTTGAATAGATTTTTAAGGATTTGTATAAGTTAAGGAAGAGAAGTTGAATTAAGTAAAATTGTATCTAATTAAGAATTCTACTTAATTAAGTTGATTTGAACTATTGAATTTGAAGTTTAAGATTTGATTTTATAACCTTATTTTGTGATTTAAAGTGATTAAATGAATATTTCAAGTTTAAAAAAATTCGAAAGGAATATTTAGTTTAAAGGTAAATTTAGGTTATTTAAATAATATTGAATTTGTTAAATGAATATTTCAAGACTAAATAATAATGAGGTTAAATCGAGATCTATATGAAAAGGTTAAATTTAACTTTGAAATGTGGAATATTAAAGCTTTGAAATATACTGGAATTTAAATAGTTTATTTGTGATTCAAATCTGTATTTGAAATCGATAAAATTTGAATTTAATTTAAGTGGGAAAGTCGAGTTGATTTTGAAGCAATTTGTGAAGTTGGAGAAATTACAAATACTTTATAAATTATTTAATATATATATACACTATTTTGGAAAATAGATATATTTGAAATGAAAATGATATTTTGGTTTTGAAATGTAAATCATTTTGAAATGAACATGGTGTTATATTTTATATTTCTACCTTGTAGATAATTCCACAGATCCTTAGAGGATGGTTATCCCAAACATCTTCTTGGTTACTTGTATTTCAGTTGATATTTCACTTGAGTTGGATTTATTGATATGAGAATGTTAATCCTGATTCGAGTGTTTTATGTTTTGATTTACGCTCAGGTCAGACCGAGTAATACAACATTTGAGACTCACCTTTGGAGTTGTCGTTTGGAGATCCAACTATTGATCCAGCTTTCAGCTTTTCCAGTTGATTGGCTCAGAGAAATCGTCTGTATGTACTGGAGACTTCACTATATTGTGATATTCTATTGTATTTCATTTCAAACCCTAATGTTTATATATAGTAGCTTCATGAATTACTATTTATCTATTCCACTGCGTTATTATTATATTACTCTGTGTCTGGGATTCTGTGATTGATTTATTTACTGCATGTACTGAGTTTTGCCGAATTTTAAATTAACAATATGATATTTTAAGCAATTCAAGCCCGGCATGTACGAATGCGAATGGTTGAAAATACCAGGTCGTTATAGTTGATATCAGAGCTTTGGCTCTAGGCAAACTTAGCATATATGGTAAATTTATTTGTAGAATCACTTTCGTTCGAGCTTGAATTCCTTTTTCTTTGATTCAGAATTTTTTCGAACTTTGGAATCCTACCTTCATTCTGAATTCCATTTTTATTTGTATTTAATTGATTCTGGAGTATCTCATAACTCCACTTCGAATGATCTTTATAAGAATGGACGATCCCGCCAATCGTTGAATGACTTGTAAAGGAGTGAAACTCCTTTATAATTGACATTGATTCACCGGAGATTTATATATCCCTCGGTTTAGATGCTGCTATCTCTTGTTATAATTGAATTCTATCTCTGACGATCGAATTTCGATTTGCCTTAGAATTCCGCATCGATCATATTCCTAAAATCATGATTGATCGGTTAAGGTCATTCGCGATTTATATAAGTAGGTCCATCTTCTATTTCGAAGTTTTCTCATCTTCGTTCAAGCCTATCTTCAAATCAGAATTTTATTTGATTAGAGTCCCTCTAATTTGAATTTCTATCTTTGTTTTGAAATCCATTCTTGAATCATCCTTTGTAAATTGGGTTGGTTTGTATTTTGGAAATTGTTTTATATACCGAAATTTTAATTTTGATAAGTATGATTATATTCTATATATAAAAGTGAAAATGTTTTCGATAAATATTATATACCTTTTAACAAAAAACTAGAATTTGAAGTTTTGAAAGGATTTGAAATTTTGAAATTAATGAGAAATTTGATTTATCTATAAATGATTTATAACTGCAAGGTTTTGAATTTCAAATTCGAGGAATTGAACTCCGATATTTTGAAAATTTGTTTTAAGATCTTGGAAATATATGATAATACGATTTGAAACTATTTTCTGAATAAGAAATGTTTCAAATGACTTCAAATGAGCTCCAATGATATCAAAGAAATTTCAAAGAAGTTTTTAAGAGAATAGAAGTCTAGAACCCACTTATGTCACTGGAAAATAATTTCGGTGATGAGTGCATGCATCATCGACATTGGTTTTCGAGTTTCTGGGTGGGGGAGAGGCCACTCTCGTAGCTTTGCTATGCAAGTGATTTTGTGAAACCATATTTTGATTTAGATTTCGAAGTATGGTTTGATATTCGAAGGATATATGTATATGTATATTTATATATATACTTGAAATGATTTAAAGTAAGCCGGTGTTCAGTCCTCGAGATTTATATTTGTTTTGATATAACCTTATCTATTGGAATTGATTTACTGATTTGTTGGTGATTCCTAACTTATGGATTTTGAGCATGATTTCTTCGACTATTTAAAGTCGAACACTTCCAAATCGAGGTTTAATTTTCAAACCTAAGAAATTTCGAAGAGTATAAAATATTTGATAAAGTATATAAGTTTAGTTTTGTATGTGACTTAAATAAATTTGAAACTTTTGTTAAGCAAATAATTTGCAAAAGGAAATTTGGATCTTTTGAATAGAAATAAATTGTTTAAAGGTTTTAAAGGGATAGTTATAAACTTGGAAATCATTTTGGGTATAATTGATCTTGTGAAAAATATTTGGTTTTGAAAATAGATTGGATAGTAAAGCCCAGTATTTATATGATGGTTTTGGAAATGAATTTGTTTGACTTAAATTTATTGATTTGGAAACCAGGATTATTTTCTAAATCTATTATTTTAAGAAACTTTGAAACTGAATATATATAATTTGGAAGAAATGATTTGGTGAAATCATATATGATTTTGAAATTGAAACGTTATTGAAAGGAATTGAATTGAGAACCTTGTTTTATTAAATATTTGATTTGGAAGTTACTGAACTTATATAAAATTGATTTGTATAAGTATGAAGTTGATTTGAAACTATCGTTTTGGAAAGCCACTCAATTTGAAAAGATAAATCTTATATAATCGAAGTCTATATAAGTGTGATTTGATGTACCATTGATTCTGAAAAGTATTCGATTTGAAATGGAATCTTATATATAATGGACTTTAGATAAGTATGATATTTGAAAGTGATTTGAAAAAGGTACTATATGATACATATTTTCGAAGTAAAGATGTGGAAAGTGCCTTCTGCATGATATCAGCTTTGTGGCCACATTATGGATTCATTTTATCGATGTTATTCTCTATGATTTTTGGTTTTCTGGATGTGTTACTCGAGTGTCCTACCATGGCGATCTCCATGGTTTTACTTTTGAGCACGACTGCATAGCGTAATTCGCAGGGGCTGCGAGAGCCTACGGGTACAGATGTTTCCTACGGATCCAGGCATAACCGTTGTGTATCTGCGGTCTATATAGGTCGTATTTGGTAGCGTAATCAGTAGGAGCTGCGAGAGCCTACGGGTACGGATGTTTCCTGGGGGATCCAGGTGTAACCATTGTGTATCTGCAGTACTACCAGTCTTCATGGCGTAATCGCAGGGCTGCGGTAGTCAGCCTATGGGTACGGATGTTTCCTGGAGGATCCAGGCGTAACCATTGTGTATCCGTGATCCATGATCGACATGTTCTGGTTTATTGTTTGGATTGCACTTTCCATATCTGTTTTTTTCAATTTTTTTCAAGTATTTTCACTAGGTGTTGAAATAATTCTACTAAGTACCTGGAGAATTCTAGCTTTGCGCCTGACCAACGCATGGCCAAAGTCTGCAGGAATGAGAGTAAACTTATTGAAACATTGAGTTATAAAAGTATTTTTGAAAGGAAAAATTTTGTTTCGATATGAAAATATTTTACTATAAAGGTATTTTATTATAAAAGTATTCCCAATAAAGAAATTTATTATTAATATTTGAAATTGAAATTCTTATGGTTTGAATTAATTAGTCATGCCCGGTGCTATTCTTTTGAATCTACCTTATCTGCTCAGCTTTATTTATTCACCTATATTCTGTTTTCAAATCTACCTTCCTTTCCTTCTGAATATAATGTTTAAAATATTGTTTATTTATACACTACATGGCTTAATAAGAAAAAGTATTAATATTTTAGAAGTATTAATTAAATAAAAAACATATTTAAAGTAAATAATTATTGATTTATTAATAATATCTGGAAGGTATTTTAGATAAAATTAATAAATTTATGAATTATGGATTTAATGTTTCAGTAACATATAAATGGAAATATTTTGATTTACAAAATTTATAAATGACTGTTTATGGACATAATAAACGGATTTAACCAAATTATTGAATATTAATTAACTTAAAGTGAAATTTATATAGTTTTAAAAATTATTGTCCATCCTTGTCTTTCAATCTATTTTTCTTTCTTGTCATTTCTATTCTCCCACTTCCTTTTCGGGGATGAAAAGTTTTAAGTGGAGGAGAGTGTAACGACCCGTAAATTTTATTAATTTTTATAACGTATTTAATTGAATTTTTGAGAAATTTTAAATAATAATATTTTGAAATAAAAATTTATTATTTGGAATACATTTATTTAAACATAGCAACTTATAAATTTTCATCAGAAAATATGGAAGTTATTTTTCTAGTGCTATTTTATTTAAATCTATATCAGTTAATATCTGATGATAATTAAATGTTTTCCAAACTTGAATATTTTTCAATAGAAAAATTGTAAATCATCTTCTGAGCAAGACGTCACATTTCGTTTCTCAAATTTTGAGTATTATTGCACCATCAATCTTATTTTCGGCAAAATAACAGTTGAATTTAAAAGTATTCCGAAACCTAAATATGTTAATATGAGAAAATTTATTTGGAATATTCGGAATCTGACTGCGAAATTCATTTCGTGAAATTCGGATGTTTCTAGCTCCGTTTGGATTTTTCCATACGGAATTTGCAGCATTTTTCGGTACCGGATATCGACTTTTGATCGGATGATCCTATTTCTGAAATATGTATACCATTTTGATCGTCTCGTCGTGCTGATCTCTGCGGTATATTCAGTTCTGTGTTTTGAAGTCTGGTACACAACGGAATCCGCAAAACCAGTAACCGTTTCGATACTGATTCGAGACTTTTGTTTTCTCTTGCATTTCAAACTTTGAAACGTGTTGCCCAAACAATATTAATTGCTTTAATAACTTTTTGCTGATTCAATGGTTAGCTGTTACATCTTCATTTTTCCACCATTAAGAATTTAACAGTTGCTTACCTTTATTACACACTGAATTCACGTGCTGGCTCCTACTACTCCACCGGTTCAATTTTCAAAATTTCTAGTTGATTTTTCTTTTTGAAAATATACAACAGGTGTGAGTGCTTATAAATGTGATACAATATAAGCTTATTTATACATTTTCTTTGCCACGCCACCTCTTTCTAAATTCCATCCTTTTGCTAAAAAGATGTCACAGAGTTTTAAAACTTTTCCTCTTCCTGAACCATTTCCTTCTCTTCCCTCTCTCTTTCTTCCAAGTCTCCTCCTCTATTTTCCCACTTCTGATGCCGCCTACCAAATCATCTACCTGTTCAAACCAAAACATCAACCTACCATCCCTCTTAGCAACACCTTGTTTCGGCCTCTTACCATTTGTTGTGCCTCCACTGTTAGTCACCTCCACCTCTCGGCTGTAAACCCGAGCCCACCTCCAACTCAAATCAACAATATGCAACTGTGACCACCAGACAAACGTCCTCCCACCCATGCAAGCACCACCACCCCTACATGAACCGATCCCCTCCACTCTCGCGTTCTCTTTCCCACCAATCTCTCTCCTCTCCACGTGCAAGCCTCACCGACCACCTTCTTTTCTTCTCCGCCTCGGCCTCTACAAACCCACGGCCACTCGAGTATCCACTCACCCAGTCAACATATGCAGCAACACCACATCCCACTTCTCCTCCGCAAGGCCGCACATACTAGTTCTTTGTTTCCATTCTTGTTCGTCCATTCCTATGCTAGCCCGTTCGTTTGTAAATTAATTCAAAAGGTGGTATGTTTAAATTTTTCTGTTACAAACTATATATATTTTATATATAGATCTTGTTAATCTTTGGTTTAGATACATATATATAAGTTATATTATATGGTTTGGGTTTTGTTTGTTGTTCATGTGATAAGCTATTTATATAATATAGTATTTTATCCTTGGATTTTAATAAGTATAGTTTATATGAATTGAAAATAAAGTAAGTTTATTTGATTTTAACTGTAAGTTTATTCGATTTTAACTGTAATATATATATATACATATATACATATACATATATATATATATATTGTATTATGTATAGGTTCGCTTGTAACCATTTTTGGGTAGCTTGTATGTGTGTTATGAATAGGTATATCTAGTTACAGAAATATGTTTTCAAATCACGCATAATTATATTGGCTTTTATAAATATTTCTGTAAGTTTGCCTATTATTATTTATGCTGTACATGTATATTCTTTTTTTAGCTGTTTATATGTTTAGAATGTACAAACTTGTTGTTGGTTATTTCTACTTTATATAATTAGTGCAATATAAAGTATATATATGTGTGTTCGTATGGGTTTAATTTAAATATGTATATAGTGTAGCATTGCAGTAGTTTGTATATATACACACAGTTTTCCTATAAAATTGTCTAGAGTTGGATTTCCTATATTTTATTTTAACTATAGTTTGTATTGCTTAAAATAGGAAATGAGTATTTTGCATTTTTTTAATAAATATATATATAGGAAGTTATTTCATATATATTATGTATATATTGAGTTTAATATTTGTGTTTTAATTTAAAATAATAATAATTTTGAAGTACTGTATATTTAATATGTATTTGAAATTTAGAATATAATTTATATAAATAGATATAAATATAGTATATATATACATAAGTTCACTTATACCGTTAATCATCACAGATATAGTTCTGATTCATTTTATCGATTTCCATTTTTTCAGCTTTGGGTCCGTTGTGCCCGTTTTCTTCATCGATTCATACCCATCTAGCTTTGTTTTGGAATTTGTGCTTGGATTCATAAATTATTCTATTGTCGAATTTCTCTAGCCTCAAAAGGTGAGCAATCACTCACGATTAACGTTCTTGTATTTATTAAATTTGATTCAATTGGAACGAGAATTGAAATATGATGTTGAAATTATTTAAATTGTTGTATATGCTATTTTCTATAACTGTTCACCTGTAGGATATGGCACCATATCCTATTGTTTATATTTTATTTAATTACTAATGATATATGCCTATTGTGTTAGTATCATACCTGTTATCACTCTGCAAGTCCCCTTTTAGTATAGAATTCACTATAGGTTGAAATGATACATACCCGAACGGACTTTAGAATAGGAGAAAATCGTTATGGGTTGAAATGATAGACCCAAGCGATTTTCATTTGCATTGAATTTGGGATTTCATGTCGAAATGATATCGACCCATATATATATATATATATATATATATATATATATATATTTAAATTACGGATTGAAATGATAAATATCCGTATCACTTGACCATAGGATAGGAAATTATATACAGACACCGTTGGTCTATATATAAATATTTTAAAAATAATTTCTATGGTTTTGAAAGGGAATATATAGGATTTTATTTAATATTGGGAATATTTTAAGTTTTATATAAAGTAGATTTAATAATAAATTTTAATCTAATAAAGTTTGACTTAATTAATATAATATGTCTAAGTATTATATCTTTGAACAGATTTTTAAGGAATTGTACAAGTTAAGGAAGAGAAGTTGAATTAAGTAAAATTGTATCCAATTAAGAATTCTACTTAATTAAGTTGATTTGAACTATTGAATTTGAAGTTTATGACTTGATTTTATAACTTGATTTTTTGATTTAAAGTGATTAAATGGATATTTCAAGTTTAATACAAATCGAAAGGAATATTTAGTTTTAAGGTAAATTTAGGTTATTTGAATAATATTGAATTTATTAAATGAATATTTCAAGAGTAAATAATAATGAGGTTAAATCGAGATCTATATGAAACGGTTAAATTTAACTTTGAAATGTGGAATAGTAAAGCTTTGAAATATACTAGAATTTAAATGGTTTATTTGTGATTCAAATCTGTATTTGAAATCGATGAAATTTGAATTTAATTTGAGTGGGAAAGTCGAGTTGATTTTGAAGCAATTTGTGAAGTTGGGGAAATCACAAATACTTTACTTTATAAATTATTTAATATATATATACACTATTTTGGAAATAGAAATATTTGAAATGAAAATGATATTCTGGTTTTGAAATATAAATCATTTTGAAATGAACATGGTGTTATACTGTATATTTCTACCTTGTAGATAGTTCCACCGATCATTAGAGGATAGTTATCCCAAACATCTTCTGGGTTACTTGTATTTCAGTTGATATTTCACATAAGTTGGATTTATTGATATGAGAATGTTAATCCTGACTCGAGTGTTTTGTGTTTTGCTTTATGCTCGGGTCAGACCGAGCAATACACCATTTGAGACTCACCTTTGGAGTTGTCGTTTGGAGATCCAGCTATTGATCCATCTTTCAGCTTTTCCAGTTGATTGGTTCAGAGAAGTCTTCTGTATGTGCTGGAGACTTCACTATTCTGTGATATTCTGTTGTATTTCATTTCACACCCTGATGTTTATATATAGTAGCTTCATGAACTACTATTTATCTATTCTGCTGCGTTATTATTATATTACTCTGTGTCTGGGATTCTGTGATTGATTTATTTACTGCATGTACTGAGTTTTGCCAAATTTTAAATTAACAATCTGATATTTTGAGCAATTCAAGTCCGGCATGTGCGGATGCGAATGGTTGAAAATACTAGGTCGTTACAAGGTCTGTCAAATCGAATCACCGTCTTCATCATCTTCACGTTATTCATTCGTAATGTTCAAATCGGATCGAAGTGGTTTTCAGATAAATAAATCTGATCCCGGTCTCTTCGAAACGATTAATGAAATTAGCCAAAATTGATTGTCGGTTATTTTACTATCGATACACATCCATAAGCAGTCATCAGGCCTTATTATAAATTTTCCAAAATTTATTCCAAAATATCTTCTTAAAATATTACTTCCAATATTTCAACATTTGAAACATTTTCAAATCCTTATATTTTCAACGGGATATTTCCAACCATTCCAATATTGAGTATATTTTTCTAGTTTTATTTTTTGTTCAACAGTTAGGAAGTATTACTTTTATTTCCTACTTCATTATTTCTCCAAATCATTTACAATTTTATTTGTAAATTTCTTGACTCTTTTGTAACAAATTCCATAAGTTTTGGGATTCCTTAATTAATTAATTTAATATTTCCAAACCCAGTGATACTTGCTTAAAATTTCAATTTCACTTTTTACTTCTTTATGAATTCTACTTCATTTTTCAAAGTTCACTTTTATTTAACTACTTTGGAAATTTTCTTTCTTTTCCTCCAATTTCATTTTAAGAATTCTCTTATAATTCCATCTACTGAATAACCCTTTTCCAACCTCGAGAAGATTTATAAATAAATTTAAAACATTAAAAAAATCTATATATATAATAAGTATTTAAAAGAATAATAATATTTTATTTATCATTAAGTCGTGTTCAAGCAATTAGCAAAACATTGAAACACTTTTATAACATCCCTTTTCAAAGCTGATTTTAGTAGGATTTTTTTAAAATAAAAGTAAAATATATGAAAAATCAATTTACCGAATTATTTCAATCTGAACTAGTTTTTCAATTTCATAGCTCAAAAAAAATCCCTTTTCAAAAATAAACTTAACTTCTTAAATTTTAAAAATATTTAAAAAAAATTCCAATAACCAATTCAATTTATAAACTCCTCTCGGTTTCCATCACATCGCTTCCATTTTGATCTCCTTAACCATTTCTACTTTAAAAATAGTATTCACTATTTTTCTCTCACGCTATTTCCATATGCAAATATAAATTCTCCCTATAAATTTATATTTCCAATTTCATCTAATATCAATTTCCTTTATTTATAAACATCGTTTATAAATATTTTATAACTCCTTTGAGTTTCAATAAAAATAATCTCATTTATAAGATCCCAATTTATAAATTCAATTCCTTGTAAATTATATTCATTTTTTCCAATCTATTTTAATTATTGATTTCAATTTCTTTTTATATTTCCAGAATATTATTTAAAAATCCACCGTATAATATATAATTTATTTAAAAATCTCTATTTAAAATGTATTTTTTACGAATAGTTAAATGCAACCAAAAATCAATTATTGTTTTTATCCAAATCCATTTCTTAAAAATAATCCATATTTTGAGTAAATAATTTTTATATTCAAAATTCCTTTTTAATTTCTTCAAATTTAAAAATAGTATTTACGTATTCCAAATACCCAAAATTCAGGCCAGTGCTACCATAGTATTCAATAATTCACATCACAACAATAATCTGTAACAGATTATTCCAACACATCATATATTACTATATATAAAAAACAATCAATATAAATTTTGAGGAATCCAGTTGGATCCCTGAAACCTGTTTCTCTACATCTATAGATGTTTGACAACAATAAAAATATCAATCCAACTTCGAGGGGGATATCGCGGTATATAAGGTCATCCTCTATTATGTGGGGCGCATAGGGTCTCATCCGCTATACTGTGAATATCTCTTCAACTAATATATATATATATAGACACACACACTCTACTATATATTATATAATCATCCAACACATAATTTAAAATTATCAAATCATTTAATCAACCGATAATTTAAATTTTCAGCATTTTCAATTAAACTATGGCAATCCAACTGAGTGAGAATTTCTCACCTTTATTTTTCTTTTACAATCTGATCCAAACCTGGCTTGTTTCTTCACGATCTTAGACCTCATATAAACGTTATACAGTTTATTAACATTTGAAATAATCAAACAATTAGTTACTATTTAATAAATTTAAATTAATTAATTATAGATGTTAGTTACCTTTGTTAATGCAAACCATAATAGGATACACATTCATAAATGAACTATCAGCTCCATCCACGCCAACACTGCTGCTTCCGTCGCCGTCGCCCGTGACCACTTTCAATAAAAAGCGTCATCACTGTCGCGCGCAATCCCTTCGACATCTACCTCGGCCTCATCGCGAGTTGTTGTTCACGACATCGAGCCACCACCAATCGCGCGTACGCGCTTTCCCGCCAACGCTCGCGCACGTACAAAAGCAGGACCGAGCTCGATTGCCCTACGTCTTCTATCGCGATCACGTCCAAATACTTGCGCTTGCGACATGGCCCTCGCCTCCATCGTACATCGCGACCACTCCCTCACCGTTTCCTCCTCTAATCGTGAGAGCCACTTATCGCGGTGTAACCAAGCTCAAGTTCGAGCTCTCCTCTCTCTGCATCGACATCCCCCTCAGTTTTCTTCGCTCGAGATCGATCTCTCTTTTATTTAAATTTCGAATATATTTGACCCGATTTTGTTTGGTATATTTTTTTAAATTTACGAAGTTCGATTTTTTTCCCGTTTGAGATAGGCCCTCGTGATTTAAAAGAACTGAAAGGATGGGGTCGCATATTTGAATGGGTATAAGTTACAGTGAAAAGATATGACAACGGCTGAAAGGGAGGTTGACAAATTAATATATTAATATAATTTCAAAATATCTCGATCCATGCAACTCAAAATCACGAACCCCTATCTTGGCGTGCTGCTAGGCGTCTATAATGTTATACTCCTATTTCGAACACAATGGAAAAGGTTTTGAGTCCTAATTCGATCGTATGGAGAAGATAGCCTTTTGGATCCAACTACTTATATTAAATTTTTCGATATTAAATTCAACGCGTTTATATACCGTACGGCCAAATAATAACTCCAAACGCTACGAAATTTGAAATCCGACAATAATACACAATTATGGACCCAATGGAACTAGTTTCATCGAATTCCAAGACTGTGCCCTAGATCACTATTTTAGCTCATCGATTAAATCGACGATTTCTAGATTTTCTGAAATCGCTTAAAATTCCAGTTTTAAAATCTTACTAACTAACTTATGATTCCAGTAGAATTTATATCAACATTTGAAATCGTTTTCGAATCATATTCTACTCCAATTCAATTATTTGACAATTTTCAATTATAAATTCAACAATTAAATTTATTCAGCAAATCACTATATTTGGAATTTAAATCATTCCACTTATGTAACGACCCAGTATTTTCAACCATTCGCATTCGCACATGTCGGACTTGAATTGTTCAAAATACTGCGTTGTAAAATAAATTTGGCAAAACTCAGAATATGCAGTAAATAAATCACAGAATCACAGACACAGATATCAGAACTCACAGCGGAAATATAATATTCAGTGGTTCATGAAGCCACTATAAAAACTTTAACCAAACAGAATTACAAAGTTTAGAATCTGCAATACAGTTTAGACATAAATAGAAACAGAGTCTTCCAAAGTCTTGATTGCAAATAAGATAAAGACTGAAAAGCTTCCGGCAGCACGAATGATCTATGGGATGTCCTAGCTCCGGATAGAAACTGAAGCTGCAACTCAGGCTGACCCGAGCATAAAATAAAACATAAACACTCGAGTCAGGACATACATACTTATATAATGTAAGCTAATTCAAGTGTACTGTAATATAGAGCAAGTAACTTAGAGGATGCTTGGGACCGCCCATCCTCTAAGGATCCGTTAAACTATTTACTATGTAGTATATTGCGCTATTATAATAGTGTCTATTTATAAAATAAACTTACTTTTTAGTAGCGTTAAGGGGTTACCCATATAGCCCTTAATACAGAATAATGCCAATAGTCTATACAGTACCGTAGTACCTCCTGATCGGGAAGCTACCAAAGGATACTCCATAGGTACGACACAAATAGAAACTCGTAGTAAAGGCTCGGTATGGTAGATGACACGGCACAACTAGGCAATGCCAGGGTAGATATACCATTTGCGTACCCAGGTTGATGGAAACGCGTAGCCGCAGTTACCGCCCACCTCGAACAAACTCCCCCAAAATCAAAATATAAGTGGCCACTGAATCAATCCAAAGTCATAGTATAATATCGAAGAGGAGTGTCCGATCAGAGGTATGACCTCATTGGCCTGGGAATAGCTCCTGTTTTAGCCACCTTATGCCAACTCACGGGAGTCGGGTCCACGTATTTACCTTACAGGAAACGTCGCCACCACCTACTTCATTCTGGAATCTCCACCGCGTACACGGTTAGTCAAAGTGGTTTTTGGTATCGACAGAGAGTATGTCCATATCCGATCCCGGTCTCTTTGCCAACCCATCGTTATTATAACCCGTGGTTACAACTTTAAAAATGGTATTTATACTTTGAAATCAAAATAAATTTCAAATTCCTTCAATATCGAAATATTGATTTAAACATTTCATGTTATAATATACCATTTAAATTTTATTCAATCTATTTTGGAATTTATAGCTTTACCAAATTTTTTTGAAGTTAAATTCTTCCTTTAAAACCACAAAACAAATTCTTAACTTGTTACATATTAAATTCCAAAATTTACAACTTTTCCCAAAATTAATTTCCATAAATTTTAAAACAATCAAATTCTAGATTCTGTTGCACTTATGAAATGCTACCTAAGGTCTATGGGTTAAAATAGTCCAATCCTAAAAAAAGACAGCATTTAAATGCTGTAATAGATTATTAACTTAACAATTCATTTTCAAATATAACTTATTATTAATTATTTTCTTAACTGAAATCTTACCCTTTCAAAAATCCAGAATTACCAAAATAAGTTATATTCCAAATTTTATTCAACATTTATTTATTCATTAACATTTATAACTCATTCAAAATCAAATAAAAATCCTTTAAAGATATTAAATCAAAATATTTAACTTCCAAAATAATTTTTAAATATTTCAGAAAATATTATAAGAACCACGGGTCTGTATAAAATTTTCTAGCCTAGGTCAAGTGATACGGATTTATATCATTTCAATCCGCACTTTACAAAACCCCGGGTTCTATCATTTCAAACCCGCAATCCCAAGTTAACAGTTAAGCAGTTTACAGAATAATTGGACAATACTAATCATTTTAGGCCTATCATTTCAGCCCATAACAATCTAAATTTTACAGGGAACTTGCAGTGATGATTTAAGCAGTAAATAAACAATTAATAATATAACTGCAGAAATAATACAACAGATAAATAACTGATGAGGTGTCAATTTAAATGGGGTTCATCATTCTACGTTATACTACAGACAGATAATATTTAAATAAAATTTTACACATACACTTGCGATAATTTACCAAAATATATGTACGTATGTCTAGTGAGAAATACTCACCTGAAAACTGCAGAAAATTTTGAATTTCAAAACGACAATTTCACCGGAAAAGAACGACAGAGAGTAACGATCAAAATTCCTCGGATGTCGCCTAGATTCAAATCTAGAACAAAATTCAAATATTGAATACGCGACTTTAGGATTTACGGTCAAAGAAAAATCAAAATAGAACGAGGATTTGTTTGACTTGCTCGACCACTCCACCGTGTAATATTACCCAATATACCCAAACGTGAACCGTGCTAACACAAAAATTACGACAAAATTTCCTAAAGGCCGACTGACGCACTATGGTGAAGCTTTCTCCTATGGGCCGTGATACACATGTACACGTGCACACTTTCTATTTCAACTTACACGTGTACACGTACACACTCACGCCAACATTTTATGCAGCCTAATTTTTTTTTTCCACTTGAATCCAACTACTTGAATATCAGCTACTACTGCAAATTTTACTTGGTCTTGATATTGCTTTTCAGTTTAGTTTTTTTTTTTAAAAAAAAATTCCAGGCTGTACAAACTAAAACCAGACAGAACCATCATTCCCTACACGAGTCACCAACATAGTTACTCCGAGAAAGTCAGGTAGTTGCTTCGAGTAAAACTGCAAAATCTTCGAGTCCATCTTGCCAATGCTTCGATTCACATATGTAAAGCTCTGTGACAAATTCACGCAACACTTTCTTTAACACTAACATCCAGCAGCTCCAAACTCATACTTCTCCAAATTCTACTGCATGCTTGTGCACTTGTGCACTGTTATACTGCTGTCATCCACAGGTGAAACCTATTCTCAGTCAACACATAACCACGCAAATCATATGCCACAATCTACAGGCTGTTAACCCAATCAGTGTCACACCCATACAAACTCATGCCTAACTTTTTCACTTGGATGCTTCGAACAACTACTTCTTTCCCAGTTTAATCATTCACATCAAACAAGCTCCTAGCTTCACAACTACCAGTCCAATCCTATCTCTAGCATTAAGCACATTCGAAACTTCACTAAATAATTCATGTCAGTGATGAAATTTACAGACTAGGCTCTGTCAATACTTATTGTATGCTTCAACTACAGTCATGTAACATTCATGGTGTTGCCGTGCACAACGTGCACAGATGCACACTTGGTTCTGAAGTTTCAACATCTCAGCTTATAGACTACAAGCAACTACTGATGGATAGGCTACGAAACATTTCAGATCTAATACTACATATGCAACTGAACTGAAACCTCTCTGATCCCCTTACTGTTAAATGCACAAGGCCAGTCTTACATCTAAACATGCTCACGCCTACTCTGCAAATCCTATAGGTGCAAACTATTAATACAACCAGGTCAAGCTTTTGCAAAGAAAATCTGCCTATGTGATATGTCTGAAGACTCACCCAGTTCCACTCGGTTATGCCTTTGTATAAAATGTGTACATCATCCTGTCCTATGCAAAAGAAAAACTCATGCAACTATGAGACTCATCTTTTATATGTTATATCTTATATTATCACTGGATCCTTTCTTACATATGCAAACAGAGTCTAGCCTACCCTTTGCCATTTCTACCCATGACTTGCAATTTAAAAGAAACTCAGGTTAATGACTTGGCCGAGACTACTCTACCTCCTAAAGCAATTCAGGTCAGTTCCATTACCAATTCTTTTGCTTTTATTACTTATTCTTTAAGCAAACAAAATATGCAGACTAAGTTCAAATGTTTTAGCCTAACTCGTTTCTGCACCTTACTTCTTTTTTTCTTTTTTTTTCCAATGCAATCTCTTGCAACATACCCACGTCTCTGCCCCATCAATGCACCTGAAACTCTACTTCATAACCAAACGTGCACTCTGTCTTCTTTCTCTACCCTATATATATCTTCCCTTTTTACAACTTCATCTATGCGAACGAGGGCTTGGTTAAGACAAAATATGATATGGCCGTGACTTATGCATGTACAGGTGCACATTCTTTCTCACAACAAAGGGAAAAAGACTCAAGACAAAACATATACTCAGCGCATGAATCATTTAAACTTTTATCCAATGAGGTGAAAAATATATTAGACTGGGCAAAACTCCACTTTATCAATATTTACTGCTGTCGAATTCATTGTCAAAAGAACAACCTTCTACAGATCCCTTATTATTAGAATATATATCAATTACCTAAAAAAAAAAAGATTGGACAAAATCTAATGTCACAGGCTCGGCATGGGGTTTTAAATGGATAGCAGGTCTAGCTTGTGATGTGGCTGAGCTAGTGGGATTATGTAGATGGAGTAGTCGAGCACAAAACAAAAAATTTTCAAAGGAAGGAACAGAGCATGGCAGGAAAAGGAAATACAAAAGAAGAATAACATTTACCTGATGGAGCTTTGAAAAGAAGACGTGATGGCTGAAGTATGATAAGCAGAGGAAGGTTGATGTGAATGAGTGGGTATTTATAGATAATATTTGTGAATTTAAGGGAGCAGAAGGCAGGTGAAAGGATTTTGATTTCCTTTCCAGTTTTATGTTTCTGGAAGTTGCTTATGTGATTTACACATTCTAGTTTGCAAAAATATATAAACTTTCGAAAAGGCCGAGAGTTTCACAAAGTAAAAGCTTGATCAGGGGAGGAAAAATTATTAGATTCGACGTTGCAAAATTGGAAAAATATGATCTGTGGCAAGATCAGAGGAAGAGCAATCAGTGGTTTATGACATCAGTTACAAAAGGAATGAAATAAAGGGAGGGGCCGAGAGTTACACCACATTTAAAGTTTGAAAATATGTAAATATGAATGCGTGATTTCAGCATGCTTTGAATCCCTTATTTAGTTTGATTAAAATAAATGAAATGGCCAGACTTAAGAATTAATTTATGAAAGAAAACTGACATGCGGAGGCAAGTGTAAATGAGTATATTACGTGATTAAGGAAACCCCTGATTTAGCATGTCACATAAGAATGGTAAATGTTAACCGTTTCAAATATTCAAGCACTTATACTATAGTTTGATAGAATTAAATTTTGAACGGCAAGAATATATAGCAAAGCTTTAGAAAAGAACGTATACAAATTTATTCAAAATCAGACTGTTAGTTAACAAAGTAACGTTTGGTAGAAATTTACTGACTGATATTCTTCTTCAAAAATATTTGAAAATATGATTTTTACACTACGTTAAACTGGCGTAATGTAAAACATCGAATTTTTTTATAAAAATAACATTTTAAAATCACACGTTTTATTACGTTAATTATACCCTATAATTGACGTGTCTTTTAAACGCGAAATTTAACAGTTCAAAAATAGCTTAAATCTTCACAGTTATTATTAAATTTTATTGACATACACAATTGTATAAAATATATTTCAAAATTTAAATAATTAAAAGAAATAAATAGTTATAAAACTAGGGTTGTTACAACTTATTTGATCGTTAAATTCCATATTAAAATTCTATTCACATTTCAAAACTCAACATTTAAAATAAATTAAGTGTTCGAAATCAACGACCAAAAATACGGGTCGTTACATTCCTTCCTCCTTAAAGAATTTTGTCCTCGAAATTTCCGAGGCAGGAAAATGCTCCAAACCCATTAACTTAACAAAACCCACATAGTGAAACTCGACATTTAACTTCTAATCTCTTAGTTTTCAATCAAAACAATTAGTTTTCAATTCTCATTACACAACCCTTTATTCCAATTACAATTAGTAACAAATTATCGTTAAAAAAAATTCAAAAATTTTCTAACACCCTAAATTTCCGAAATTTTTTGGTAGAGACCCCTTCTACGAAGGGCCTTTTGCAATGTGACAAGAGAGATAAAAAAGTATAAATCGACACACACGGTCGAAAAACAAAATATATATCGATAATTTATATTTTGCTGTATTTATTCCAAAAACGTACCTTATTTTAACGTTTTTAAGCAAGCGGCTTATTTAATATGCAATTACGCAACCCAACTCTAGCCCATAACCTCGGGTACTTGTACATACTCAATTTAATCACGTAAGCATAGAAATATGAAAGTTCCATAACATTTCATTCATTTAACTAACTTAACACATGAATTTCGTATACAACATGCCAAACAAAGATTTATAAGCAATTATAAGGTTCCATTACTAATTTAATTACTTCTTCTCGATCCATATAACATTTCATTTAATCCGAAATGATTTACAACCCAATTTATTAGCACTCACCTTATATTTATACCAAATAAACTCATATCCATTCCAAATTGATTTAAAAATCAATTTATTCGCTCCCTATTACTTTACAGAATTTCATTTACTTCTGTTTACGACAAACGCCAATTGTTCTATGTAAATTCGGTGATATTTATTTAATTAAATAACCATTCCAGTATATAGCTATTTTAAGTTGATTCCAAATAAATTTATGTCTAGTTCTATTCTATTTCAAATTTAATTCATTCATTTACATTCTATTCATATCCACATCAAGTTTCAATTTCATACTCAAATGCAATCTCGAATTCATTTAATGTAATATTCAAGGCCATATTTAATTTATTTCCACTCACATTGAGTTTATTTATAACTCAAGCCAATTATATTTCAATCCAATTTTATTTGATCATATTCCACATATATTTAATCAGTTTATAGATAAGTCGAATTTTATTTATTAATCAAGTTCTATATTCAAATTCAGGTTTTAATCCATAGTCCATTTTATTTAATTAAGTTTAATTCCATTCACATATTCAATTAAATAATTAATTTATCCAAATAGTTCAGTTCCATTTTAATTTACTTGAGTCTATATTCATTTTATAATTCAAGTTCGAATTTTATATCTTCACTTTAAAATGTCACACCATTTTATTTTGGTTGCTCTATTCTATTTTTTTCCAATTTAATGAGCTGCACAATTTATTTTTCAAATTTTATTTTTAACTCAATATAATACATCTATTTATAGCCTAAGTATATTTTTATTCCATAAATTTCACTTTTTATAAGCTATATAAACTTATTTATTCACCATTCCATAATTTCCATTAATTTTTATTCCATTCAAAATATTTATAGCTTATAGTTATATATCTATTTCATACTCAGCTTTATATTCGATATCTTCCATTTTATTCAATTCATTCAGTTATTAATATTTGTTCCAACTCACATTATTAGTTCTTTTCATTTATACACATCCAATTCCTTTTCATTCAATTTATTCGCATCCTAATTTAATTAGTCCGCTTCACTAATTAATTCCATTCAAATCACAATCAACTAAATTTCTAAAATCTAACTCCTTCAACTTAACTTAAGTTTAATCTCATCTATTTTTAAATCTCATCCCGATCGATACCATTTCTAATCTAATTTTATTTAGCTTAGCTCAAGTTAAACTTCATTCATTTTAACTTACTTAAGTTAAAATTTATTTCCAAATTCAATTTCCTTATTTTCTTTAAAATCATTCACCATTTATAAGTTCATAACTTATTTTCTGATATTTTCTAAAACATTTAAATAAGGATTCCAGAATTTTTAAGCGCTCGGTATATATTTCCAATCATTTTGAAACAAATATATAGCTTTTGGGTTTAACAAACCATTTCTTTGAAATTTTCAAAGTCAACCCGACTTTATCCAAAATAATTCCTTTTGGAATTTCCAAAAACAACAATTGTTTACCAAAATAAAATTTTCCATATTAATTTACTATGATAGCACTCAACACTTAGAAACTCGAAAATAAACACCGATGATGTCGCGATCATCAACAAATTTATTTTTCAGCGACTGTAGTGTGCTTAGTGCAATATCTCTTTCAAAATCCATTTAAAAAAATTCCTTCAGAGATATTTCCAAAAATAATACTCTTATTATTATTTTCCACACAACCTTGAAAAATAATTTTCCAAACCTCCCGGGATTTAAAATTTCCAGATTCTGATTTGAAACAAATTTTAATCATCATCCAGTTGTATAATTTATACTTACACAAATTTTCATTTGGTTATATAAACCATTTCCAAATTTTATAATCTTATTTGATAATATTATCATCCAAACACCCCAATTATATATAATAATTTTCATAAAATTATTTCTTTTATATCAAAATATAACTTTGGGTAAAATTATTTCATTTACCCCATTCCAAACCAATACTATGTTGAATTACTCTATCCAGGTGTTTAGAAATCCCTGTCGATACAATTGTACGGACCATGCCAACCAGAATTCATAAGCCACCCAATATATCAATCAACACAATATAAAACATTTCATATTCACTACAAATACGCGTTCATATCTATTAATACATTCAAACTCATTCTAGGGTACTACTGACGCTATCTCTAATGAGTAATCCCTACCAGAGCAAAGTTTCTCGCTTAACCTTCAACTTTAATATGAATTGTAACAAACTTGATTTTCGACCCTCGAAAATCAAAATCAATACGTCCACTGTATAGAATGGTGAGCAATCGAGTGCCGAAAACACCAATTTATTAGGGGTGAAGAAGAAACAGAAAAAACAACACAGAATCTCATAATCGCAACGGAACACAATATAATATATAATAATAGATTTTAAACACAAGAGTTGTACTATTAATATACATCCCATTACCATAGTAAAATAAACAACAATCAATCTGGACAGTTTAATAACTTGTCCTCACATACATAACATACACAGTAGAAATATAAATCAAATACGAGAATACATCTTCGTCATCCAGCTCGTCTCCTGAGCTCCATAGCATCCTATTCTGAATCTGTAATACTCGGTCTGACCCGAGCATTATAAAAAAATAACACCCGAGTCAGTCTGGAAAACCAGTGTGAGAAACACACTTGATTTGAATTATCTCTATTATTTTCAAAATCCTTTAGAAAACAAAGGTATCTCATAAGACCACGTCTGTAATGACCCGCCTTTCATCTCATAGAAAGACGCGTCACTATTAAGAAAGAAAGAGATAAAAAGAGAAAAGATAGAAAAGAAAGAACTAAACAATAACAGAATCTCACAGTGGAACGAATAAACTATATTACATTACGTAAGATATCACATAGTATCATACACATCAGAGTTATACAGCTTATACATCACAAACTAGGCAGTTATAAGACCTGTCTATCATACAATACAGACTTCATCATAGAGATATAATGTGACGGCCGCCCATGACTCCCGCACGGAAACAAGGAAATGGTGCGCTGAAAGTGTGCCAGGCAGCCATGGACGATAGTCAGGGTAAGGTAAACACAGAATAGCCTATCGTATTACTCACAGCGCATGGATAAAATACAATAGAAAGTATACATAGTGAAGCTCTATAGAACAGAAGTCTCATCATATAAGCTCATAACAATTTGATACAAACATCTAATAGCCAATACATCAAGCCTCACTACATAACACTCAGAGAATCATACAAACAGCGGAATACCCAGTACATATAGTAAGAAAACAATATGCAAAAGTCTCCAGCCCGTCTTCGTCATCAACAGCGTTAGTCACTAAGAACAGCACCTGTCACCTTCTACCTAGTCTGCCCATCCCAACATGGATGAACAGCCCAAGGTAATAAGAGTTAAACATAAAACCTTGAGTCAAACAAAAGTCTTAGTGAGCAGTAAATCAACTATCAAACATACCAAAAGATCATAAAGGGTACAAAGGAATAGGAACCAACCATCCCACTCCACCTCTTTCTATAGTGATAGCCCCCAGACACACTAAGCAGAAGCAAACATAGCAATTCAGACATTCAAAGCAAAGTAATTATCACTCGAGTCAAGGTCGGCGTTTTCCAAGTACAAACCCCCAAGGCCTAAACCATGATCAGATAAACACCCTGAAAACATCGCTCTTGACCCAAATGACGATACAACCAAACATCCAAACATCCATGACTCTGGCTATCACTGTTGTCATTGCCTTGATTTCCCCGTTAGTTGAATGACCGCCTGCCAAGGGCTAATGGTAACCCCGGTTCTAGACATAGCTCCGCACGTCATCGTGACCGTGCCTAGGACTATCGCATCTGCCCAGAGTACTAGCACGTCATCGTGACCCGTGCTTGGAACGTCATCGTGGCCCGTCCCAACGTACTCTTGCTTTGAGCATGCTAGAACCTTCAACAACGATGAAATCTCAGCCTTCTAGTCATCCTCCTTGACGACTATTCCCATACTAGCTCAAGCGCCTCTCAAGCTAACCATTATCCACAAACCCGGACCACATCACCGAGTTATCAACATGCTTGGGATGATCCCGTCTGGATTAAACCAAGGCTTTCTCACATCATGCTTTGCTTCATCGCATCATAGCAAAGTCCCATCTCAACATCATAGTTTGCCTCATCGCATCATGGCAAAGTCCCATCTCAACATCATGGTTTGCCTCATCGCATCATGGAAAAGTCCCATCTCAACATCATCATCAAATCTATCCATATGAGCTTCAACATCCGCTTCATATGCCACAAGCAGCTTACCTTATTCAAGAGCCTTTCCACTTAGCTTTTGAATCATCTTCGACCAACTTGTCCAAATCAAGTTATCAATCAACTAATCCATCAAATCAAACATTAATCCAAGTAATCAATCATTCAAACAAGATCTAAATAAACAATTACAACAATAATGGCAATTTCGTAAATAAAGAGTCCAAATCTAACATGCATTCTAACAAGCATGAATTATGAACAATATCTCTACAAATTGATGAATGAACTTGCGTAAGTGAACATGTAGTAAAAAAGATGTCAAATCATCATGAACAATAGATCTACATGTAGACTTGAGAAAATGCACGAAATCACTCTCTTTAACACATAAACAAACCACCGATCCAATATACTCCTTTGGGTCCGTGTGAGAGATAACCACCACTCACCGAATCACCTAAACATCTCAAAAACAACCAACTTCAGACCTGGACAGCAAAGAATCAAGCTTGATCCTCCAAAGCTCCGCTTCAAACGATGAAATCTCTCTTCGATGGATGGAGATCTCTAACTTTGGCTCTTGGATCTTCAATTTGATCTTCAATCTAGATGGAAGGAATCACAAGATTAGAGTGGAGAAAAGAAGTGAAGAAGTGTTGTAGTCGAGCTCTCAAAATGGCAGCACTTCGTCGCTTCAAAAACCGGTGCCAAAATAGTGGGATATGGACGTGTATTTATAGGCTGAAAACCCATAAGTCATCCCCCCCTTAGGTCGTCCACGACTTATAAAACCCAACGACCTAAAACACTGCCGACCTAAGAACTCCAGCCTATACCCGACTCAACCCCCGCGCGACCTAACGCTAAGTCGCTCACGCGACTCAGCGACCTAACGCAGCAATACTCATGCGACCTAACTAAACATCCTACCTCAACATAGGTCGTTTACGACCTAAATACATACGGCGACCTATCTTATCTCCTCAAGTCGCTCGAGCGACCTAACTTCCCTAAGCCATTAACCCTTAGGTCGTCCAAACCTATAAGTCGCTCAATACTATAGGTCGCTCCTATTTTTAAGTCGCTAAACACCTTAACTCCTTAGGTCGCTTAATTCTATAAGTCGCCTCTACGACCTAAACTAACCCGTTAACTCGCTAACTATATTTAGGTCGTCCCAATTCTTAAGTCATCTATTCCTTAGGTCGGTAAATCCCCTAAGTTGCTGGCTTCTCTAACTCGTTGACTACTAGGTCGTACTATCTTGAGTCGCTCCTCTATCTTAGGTCGCTCACCCCTTAGATCGTTAACTCCCCTAGGTCGCCAACTCCTTAGGTCATTCCACCGACCTAAACTACCCAACGACCTAAACCTCTTAAGTCGCTGCCTCCTTAAGAAATACCCGACCTAAGCTATCTACGACTTAAGCACCACACGAGTTAACTTCCATACGACTTAAGCTATGGTCGACTCAAACTTTAAATGACTTAACAACAATACTAACGACTTGATGGCATCTATTTTACGATTTATCGACACGTAAAATACAGGTCATTACATTCTCTCCCCCTTAGGAATTTCGTCCCCGAAATTCCAAACAAACAAGAGCAATCAGAACTATTCTGCATGTCTATCATCCATAGCAATCATTAAACCATGCATCCAATTACTAACCTAACATGCAGAATTCTAAGATTAGAACAAGTTACAAATTCATGAGATGCCACGACACCTTAGGGCCATACCTCGAAGAGTTCAGGATGAGCTGCTTTCATCCTCTCTTCCTCCTCCCATGTACAGTCGTTAACATCATCACTCCATTGTATCTTGAGCAACGTAATCGTCTTCCTCCTAAGCTGTTTCGTGTCAGTTTCCACAACACGAAGCGGCTTACGAGGTCTTGTAACAACTGGATCAACTTCTAAATCTTCACAGCTATCAGCAGAAACCACTGTATTCGAGTCGTGCACATACTTCCGTAGATAAGATACATGAAAAACATAGTGCACACTCGCCATCTTACCCGGTAATTCCAATTTATAGGCAAGCTTTCCAATTCGCTCGACAATCGGGAATGGTCCAACAAATCTCGGAGTCAACTTTCCTTTCTTCCCGAATCGAATGACATTCTTTAGAGGAGAAATCTTCACAAAGACCATATCACCTACGTCGAATTCCAAATCTTTTCGACGCTTATCGGCATAACTTTTCTGACGATCTTGGGCTGCCTTCATTCGTCGCTGAATGGTCTCTATACAATCTGAAGTCTGTCGTATCATTTCGGGCCCAAGTATCAGCTTTTCTCCAGTTTCTAACCAACATGTCGGAGAGTTACACGGTCTTCCATACAATGCTTCATATGGTGCCATACCAATACTTGACTGGTAACTGTTATTATACGCAAATTCCACCAAATGAAGATCCTCCGAAGTCCAAAACACATGCTCTGAGAAGATCCTCCAAAACTCGGTTGACTCTCTCGGTCTGACCATCTGTTTGGGGATGATAAGCTGTACTCAAACACAACTCGGTTCCCAAAACTTCCTGGAAGCTCTTCCAAAATCCACTAGTGAACAATGGGTCTCGATCGCTCACTATACTCTTCGGAATACCATGGAATCGTACTATCCACTTGACATACAACTCAGCCATCTTCGATGCAGTCCTAGTTGATCGAACAGGAATGAACCTTGCACTCTTTGTCAAACGATCTACGATGACCCAAATCCCTTCATTTCCTGCCCTGATTCTAGGTAAACCATCGATAAAATCCATCGATATTTGTTCCCACTTCCACGTAGGAACTTCCAATGGCTGAAGCAACCCACTTGGCTTCTTCTGCTCGGCTTTTACTACCTGGCAGTTCATACATTTGGAAATAAAATTTCCAACATCCTTCTTCATACCTTCCCAGTAATAGGTTCTCTTTATATCCCGATACATCTTATTTCCACCTGAATGAATCGTCAACTTCGAGTGATGACTTTCCCTCAGAACTTCATCTCTCAACCCATCTATATCGGGAACAACTAGCCATCCTTGTTTCCGAAGCCAACCCTCTCGATCGACTTCGAATCCTTTATCCTTTTCTGGCTTCAATCCAGATTCCAAATCACAGATAATCTTGACAATCTTATCGTCTCGCTTTTGACTCTCGCCAATTCTTTCCACAAGAGTAGGTCTTATCGATAAGTTTGCCAACATTTTAGGTTCCAATTCACATCTAGGCCTGAAGTCAAATCCAGCCAAATACTCGAGAATCTTCCGTTCTGAAAACATGGCTCCCAATCCTGCATGTCTTTGACTCAACGCATCAGCCACTGCGTTACCCTTTCCCGGAGTATAGGCTATACCAAAATCATATGATGCCAAAAACTCTAGCCACCTTTGCTGCCGAAGATTCAAATCCTTTTGGGAGAAAAGATACTTCAACGACTTATGATCTGTAAACAACTCGAATCGAACTCCCAATAGATAATGTCTCCACATCATCAGAGCAAAAACAATCGCCGCCAACTCCAAATCATGAGTCGGATAATTCCTTTCATGCGGCTTAAGTTGTCGACTTGCATACGCAACAGCTTTATCCTTCTGCATCAGCACTGCTCCAAGTCCAGTACCACATGCATCGGTGTAAACTACCATCTCATCGTTTCCACTTGGAATAACCAAAACAGGAGCACTCGTCGGTCGCTCTTTCAGGATTCCGAAAGCTTGCTCACTCTTAGCATCCCATCTGAATATCTGATTCTTTTTCATCAATCCTGTCAACGGTGCAGCTATCTTGGAAAAGTCTTTGATAAACCGACGATAGTATCCTGCTAATCCAAGAAAACTTCTCACATCAGATGCATCCTTAGGTCTAACCCAATCCTGGATTGCTGCCACCTTGGCGGGATCAACCGCTATTCCATTTCCAGAGATAACATGGCCTAAGAACCTCACTTCACTCTTCCAGAAGTGACACTTCGAAAACTTAGCCTTCAGCTGATGTTTCCGCAAGATTTCCAAAACAACACGTAAGTGCGTCTTGTGCTCTTCTTCAGTTCTGGAATAAATCAAAATATCATCCACGAACACAAGTACAAACTTGTTCAACTGATCCCTGAATACTCTATTCATAAGATCCACAAAATACGCTGGTGCATTGGTCAATCCAAACGGCATTACCAGCCACTCAAAGAAACCGGATGGTGTCCTGAAAGCAGTCTTCGGCACACTATCCTTTGCCACTCTCAACTGGTGAAATCCCGTTGTCAAATCCATCTGAGAAAACACCTTAGCTTCGTGAAGCTGATCAAACAAGTCATCTATTCTCGGCAATGGATATTTGTTCTTCTTAGTCACTTTATTCAGCTCACGATAATCCACACACGACCTCAACGATCCATCCGCTTTGGTTGCAAACACAACTGGTGCACCCCATTCGGACACACTACGCCAAATGAATCATTTCTGTAAAAGGTTATCAACTTGCACCTTCAACTCTTGCTGCTCCCTAGGCGCCATTCGCCTAAGAGGCATCACAACAGGTCTGGCTCCTTCAACTAGATCGATACGAAACTCGATCTCTCTATGCGGCGGTAACCCTTTGACCTCGTCAAAGACATCCTCAAATCCATTCACAATAGGCACCGATGACCGTCCATCCCGTGGAACAACCAGCGAATACATGAAGCTCATGAAGACGCCTTCTTCATGCTTACATCGTATCACAACCTTTCGCCCCTCCACATTCTCGACTGTCACCTCCAGCCTCTTACAATCAACCCTTGCCGCATACTTCCTAAGCCAGTCCATACACAAAATAATTCCGAACCCCGCAAAGTTCAGAACAAAACAATCACAAACAAAAGAGCAATCATGACTCGATACAACTAGACCACGACATACCATACACAAACAAGACGAACCCCCAACTGGATTAGTCACAACCAATGGTCTATCAACAATTTCAGGTTCCAAACCTAACCGGCCTACAAGTTCACTACAAACAAAGGAACGCGACGCCCCAGTATCAAACAACACTCTAACTGGAACACCACAAATGGAAAGAGTACCTTGAACCACCACACTCTTTCCCTCCTCTTCAGCAGTAGGAGCCTTCAAAGATGATGGCACGACCCCCAAAGCATAAGCTTGCACGATCTGCTTATCTTTTCTCGGTTCTGGACAGTCCTTCCTGATATGCCCCAGCTTATCACAGTTGTGGCACTTCAACTGCACCTTTGGATTCTTGCAATCCCTAGAGAAATGGCCCTTCTGCCGACAATTGTAGCAGGTCACTTCACCCTTTGGCTTCTTCTGGCCATCCTTACCCTTCTGCTGTTGCTGCTTCCTCTTCTTGTTTCCACCCTGCTATGGTTTGGAATCTTCCTTAGTCACAGCAACAACAGACCCTCCCTTAGGAAACAAACTCTCGTGCCTGAGAGCTTTCTCCACAAGCTTCTCAAACGGATTGTCCAGATGATCCACCAACTGCCTCCCAAGATAACTATCCAAGCCTGTCGCAAACTTCTCGTTCTTCTGATATGAAGACTCAATATACGATCTGGCATACTTGGACAAAGCTTAAAATTCAGAAACATACTCAAGAACTAGTCTTCCACCTTGCTTGAGTTCCACAAACTTCTTAAACAGAACGGATTTCTGAGCTGTAGAAATGAACTTAGCTTCAAATCTAACTTGGAATTGCTCCCAAGTAATTTCTTCTTCCGGAGTATCAATGGTGATAGAGTTCCACCAATCAGAAGCTCTCCCTTGAAGCTGTCTTGATGCAAGCTTCCTCTTAGTTGCATCCTCAATTCCCAACACCAAAGATCCTTCTACAAGCATCAATCCATCTCTGAACTTCTATGGTTGATTCTGTTCCCAAGAAAACCTTCCCTCCAAGAGCAGTATAGTCTTTACACAACTTAGCAAAATCCACTGGTTTTGGGGCTTGAACCTGAACTCCAACATCTACTGATGGCCCCGGAGATGGCATCCTTCTCATGATCGAAGTCATCATAGCCTCGAACATAGAAGCATAATCAGCAGCCCCCTCAACAACATGGCCTCCCCTAGCAGCTGGTCTCCCTCTTCGACTCATTCCTAATATCTAAAAGAAATGATTAATATACCCTGAGAAACAACTGCATAAGAAGTTCAAATCCTTCTAAGTTACTACATTATATATATAGTAATCATCCATCAAAATTACAATTACGTCTCTCATACGTAGTTACGTCAGCGAGCGTTGGCTAAAATCGATTAACCAAAGCTCTGATACCAAATGTGACAACCGCCCATGACTCCCGCACGGAAACAAGGAAATGGTGCGCTGAAAGTGTGCCAGGCAGCCATGGACAATAGTCAGGGTAAGGTAAACACAGAATAGCCTATCGTATTACTCACAGCGCATGGATAAAATACAATAGAAAGTATACATAGTGAAGCTCTATAGAACAGAAGTCTCATCATATAAGCTCATAACAATTTGATACAAACATCTGAATAGCCAATACATCAAGCCTCACTACATAACACTCAGAGAATCATACAAACAGCGGAATACCCAGTACATATAGTAAGAAAACAATATGCAAAAGTCTCCAGCTCGTCTTCGTCATCAACAGCGTTAGTCACTAAGAACAGCACCTGTCACCTGCTACCTAGTCTGCCCATCCCAACATGGATGAACACACCAAGATAATAAGAGTTAAACATAAAACCTTGAGTCAGACAAAAGTCTTAGTGAGCAGTAAATCAACTATCAAACATACCAAAAGAGCATAAAGGGTACAAAGGAATAGGAACCCAACCATCCCACTCCACCTCTTTCTACAGTGATAGCCCCCAGACACACTAAGCAGAAGCAAACATAGCAATTCAAACATTCAAAGCAAAGTAATTATCACTCGAGTCAAGGTCGGCGTTTTCCAAGTACAAACCCCCAAGGCCTAAACCATGATCAGATAAGCACCCTGAAAACATCGCTCTTGACCCAAATGACGATACAACCAAACATCCAAACATCCATGACTCTGGCTATTACTGTTGTCATTGCCTTGATTTCCCCGTTAGTTGAATGACCGCCTGCCAAGGGCGAATGGTAACCCCGGTTCTAGACATAGCTCCGCACGTCGTCGTGACCCGTGCCTAGGACTATCGCATCTGCGCAGAGTACTAGCATGTCATCGTGACCCATGCTTGGAACGTCATCGTGACCCGTCCCAACGTACTCTTGCTTTGAGCATGCTAGAACCTTCAACAACGATGAAATCTCAGCCTTCTAGTCATCCTCCTCGACAACTATTCCCATACTAGCTCAAGCGCCTCTCAAGCTAACCATTATCCACAAATCCGGACCACATCACCGAGTTATCAACATGCTTGGGATGATCCCGTCTGGATTAAACCAAGGCTTTCTCACATCATGCTTTGCTTCATCGCATCATAGCAAAGTCCCATCTCAACATCATGGTTTGCCTCATCGCATCATGGCAAAGTCCCATCTCAACATCATGGTTTGCCTCATCGCATCATGGCAAAGTCCCATCTCAACATCATCATCAAATCTATCCATATGAGCTTCAACATCTGCTTCATATGCCACAAGCAGCTTACCTTATTCAAGAGCCTTTCCACTTAGCTTTTGAATCATCTTCGACCAACTTGTCCAAATCAAGTTATCAATCAACTAATCCATCAAACCAAACATTAATCCAAGTAATCAATCATTCAAACAAGATCTAAATAAACAATTACAACAATAATGGCAATTTCGTAAATAAAGAGTCCAAATCTAACATGCATTCTAACAAGCATGAATTATGAACAATATCTCTACAACTTGATGAATAAACTTGCGTAAGTGAACATGTAGTAAAATAGATGTCAAATCATCATGAACAATAGATCTACATGCAGACTAGAGAAAAATGCACGACATCACTCTCTTTAACACATAAACAAACCACCGATCCAATATACTCCTTTAGGTCCGTGTGAGAGATGACCACCACTCACCGAATCACCTAAACACCTCAAAAACAACCAACTTCAGATCTGGACAGCAAAGAATCAAGCTTGATCCTCCAAAGCACCGCTTCAAACGATGAAATCTCTCTTCGATGGATGGAGATCTCTAACTTTGGCTCTTGGATCATCGATTTGATCTTCAATCTAGATGGAAGGAATCACAAGATTAAAGTGGAGAAAAGAAGTGAAGAAGTGTTGTAGTCGAGCTCTCAAAATGGCAGCACTTCGTCGCTTCAAAAACCGGTGCCAAAGTAGTGGGATATGGACGTGTATTTATAGGGTGAAAACCCATAAGTCGTCCGCCCCCCACCCCTTAGGTCGTCCACGACTTATAAAATCCAACGACCTAAAACACTGCTGACCTAAGAACTCCAGCCTATACCCGACTCAACCCCCGCGCGACCTAACGCTAAGTCGCTCACGCGACTCAGCGACCTAACGCAGCAATACTCACGCGACCTAACTAAACATCCTACCTCAACATAGGTCGTTTACGACCTAAATACATACGACGACCTATCTTATCTCCTCAAGTCGCTCGAGCGACCTAACTTCCCTAAGCCGTTAACCCTTAGGTCGTCCAAACCTATAAGTCGCTCAATACTATAGGTCGCTCCTATTTTTAAGTCGCTAAACACCTTAACTCCTTAGGTCGCTTAATTCTATAAGTCGCCTCTACGACCTAAACTAACCCGTTAACTCGCTAACTATATTTAGGTCGTCCCAATTCTTAAGTCATCTATTCCTTAGGTCGGTAAATCCCTAAGTCGCTGGCTTCTCTAACTCGTTGACTACTAGGTCGTACTATCTTGAGTCGCTCCTCTATCTTAGGTCGCTCACCCCTTAGATCGTTAACTCGCCTAGGTCGCCAACTCCTTAGGTCATTCCACCGACCTAAACTACCCAACGACCTAAACCTCTTAAGTCGCTGCCTCCTTAAGAAATACCCGACCTAAGCTATCTACGACTTAAGCACCACACGAGTTAACTTCCATACGACTTAAGCTATGGTCGACTCAAACTTTAAATGACTTAACAACAATACTAACGACTTGATGGCATCTATTTTACGATTTATCGACATGTAAAATACGGGTCGTTACATATAACACAGCGTAAACTCTATATATATCTACACGTTGAAGCCTCCTGCTCCAAAGTTCCTCCAGAATTCATCAAAGCTAACCTGAATCCCTTAGCTACTCGTAAAAAATTTTGAGTGCCAAAGAGTTTAATAAAACAGAAAATAAACTCCGAGTCAGACATGTGTCTGGTGTGAGTAAACGGGTTAATATTGCTTAACTTTGAAAATCATTTAAAAGAAAAGGTATCTCATAAGACATCCCACACATAAACATGGAAAAAAAATTACCTTACGACAAGCAAAACATTTGATAGGAAATCCAGTGATATTATAATAATGTTTAGGGTATTTAAGTAAATAGAAAATAGTTGAAATTGTTACATGATTAAATTCCAGCATACTAGCCATAAAGTGTGCTATACAATCAAAATCGTAAAGGCACGTAGGGAAAATTGGTTTCCACCAATGGCAGGGCTACTGGGGTACTGCCCGTCACAGTTCGTGGCCTAGATCACCATACCGAGGATCTACCCTAAATCCCCTGCAACACAAGGTTGGAACCATCTCTTACGGGATAGTCCCGAACAAGACAACCCCAGCAGTTGTCGTGAACCAACTACCCACTAAGCCAAATAAAAAGGGACCTCTATACGGGGAAAATCTCGTCCTACTTGGACGCGACCCACTTAGCTTTGTTGCACCTCCCATGTTTTAGCCATTCCCGGTTGATGAGGCTTGAGGCTACGATTACATTTTTAGAACACATCTATCTTAGAATGCTCATCGTCCTCCTGACAATGTTCTGAAAGCATTTAATCCATACAAGTTCGTTCCGGGTTCGAACGAAATCGAAGGCAATATCTCGCTACACTCGTTTTGGAATCACCCTCAGCGTTAATGACAATAGCCCTTGCATTCTGAATCTTCATCTCGAAACTGGAAGTACTATTTCCGTTAAATACATCTTGGAATCACCCTCATGTTTTAACGAGACATAGTTCTTACATTTCGAGTCTTCATCTTGATCTTCACTTGAATTCACGGCCTAACGTTTAATTTGGATCGATGTGGTTTTCAGATACCCAAATTTGGAAATCCGATCCTAGTCTCACCGAAATCCAAAACGCTATCTTTTAAGGCCAAGTTGTTTTAAGTTAAAACAATTTAATTTATTATCTATATTCACGCAGATAGATAATTCACATTATCACAGATAAATAATCCATATTATCACTATTCAACCAAAGCATCTCATATCACAGAGCAAACATATCACATATCATAGATATCACATAATGCAAGGCATTCAATCATTCACAAGCAAGATTTATTAGTCTCACAATCTCTAATTAATTTAACTAACCACCATGAATTAAATTAATTACTTAAATTACTTTTAAATCCTCCTTACTTAACATTAACTAATTGTAAGCCAATTAATTAATCATCCCTTAACTATCCATCTTAATTAATCACCCTTGATTAATTATTTTTTAATTACATTAAGTAATTAGCCTTTAATTAATTACACAAATTAATTATCCTTAATCATTTACAGTAATTATCCCTTAACTACTCTCATTAATTAATTAATAATCCCCTAATTACTTCATTGATTAATTAACTATAATTAATTGCATTGGTCCTTAATTAGTTCTATTAATTAATTATACTTTAATTAATCACTTTCCTTTAGTTAACCTTAGTTAATTACAAACAGTAGTTAGCCATCTTGTAAATACTTACCTTAATTTATTAACTCTATAATTAATTGTATTAATTAATTCTTAATTAATTACACAAAGTAATGAATCCTTAATTACTTCCACTAAGAAATTATTCTTCAATTACTTCCATTAAGTAATTCCCCTATAATTAGTTACATCCAGTAATTACACATTAATTACTTACACTTAATAATTATACTTATTAATTACATTAAGTAATTATACTTAATCAATCATCAAGTGTTTAACTTTAATTAATTAAACTAATTAATTAACTTTAATTAATCACATTAATTTAATTAATCAAATTGAGTAATTAATCCTTTAAATTACTTCCATTAATTAGTTACTCTTTAATTAATTACCTTTAATTACTTAGATCAATTAACCCTTAATTAATTAAGTAATTAACTAACCTTAATAAATTAAACCAATTATTTTAACTTAATTACATTAATTAATCAACTCATAATTACTAGTTAATGATCTTTAAATTACATTCATTAACTGTCCACTAATTACTTACTATGTAATTATCCTTTGATTATCAACATTAATCAATTTAACCTTTATTAACCTCATTAAGTGATTATCTTTTAATTAATTTCAATAATTAATTATCTTTAATTAATTACAACCTTAATTAAGGATAAATTCTTTATCTACATAAATTACTTAATTACATCATTAATCTTCATTAAAAATCATTGGTAATTAATTACATAATTAATATAATTACTTTCAAAACAAATTTAAATCATTAACTTAAATATATCAAATTTTTGAAAACTTGTTAAATACTTTTCTTTGGATACTAAATCCACACTTATACTATATTTGAAAACTTTCTTTTGAATACTTCCATTTTATTTCTTTTAAAAGCAAGTTAATATATTTTAAAAACTAGATTTACTTTTGCTTTGAAATCATTTTCGTTTAAAATACACTTTTTAAAATTTAGTAACATTACTTTCGAAAGCTAAAACATTTTAAACTTTAAAACTATCCATGTTTTACTTCCCTTTTTAAACCCTGGACAGAATTCCTTTGAAAATTTAAAATCTGGTAACTTACACAACTAAAACCCGAGCGAAATCACTCAAATACCCGAGTTAAACCAATAAATAACTCCGAGAAACTCACGCACCAACATCTTCAAGACAAACACACAAGCATCTCGAGCCAAACCCGTGTAGAAAGCTTCTTCCCCAACTTCACACCAAACCTCATACGTGAAGATACTCTTGCAGGTGCACGTTGATCGGAACGTCACCGGCACCTCGCCGACGATGCTCGCCAGTCGACGACATCCTATCCTAAAGTTTTGACCACACAGCTTCGTAAATATCGAAGCAAATCCAAAAACGAGCGACTGGAACGCAAAGGAACCAAAAACCATCCTGACAAAATGACTCGCCTCATCGCCACCGTTCATCAGAAAACTTGTCGACCCAATCAGAGTCGCTTCCCAAACCCCTGTGTCGACTCCTCCTCATGTGATCCACTCCAATGCGCTATCGACCCCGTAAAAGTCTCGACAAACTCCTCGACCCCAAACAAGCTTCGAAAACTAGTTTGACGATGCCTGATCATCTCGGCCAATTGAACATCAAGTGATCATTTTTCCAATGACCATCAGCCTACAAGCTACCTTCACCCTCAAGCTCAACGTCCTCCCTTCGTTTGCTGCCGTGGATCGACCAAAACTCCTTAGTCGATCATCTCGCAAATACTCAACAATTTCTATGCTACAAATCATGATTGCTTTCCCTAAATTCATCATATTGCAATACGATTCTATTTAGGTAATCAAAGCTTCCAATTAACATGATCAAATTTTTGACACAAATTTGTGGAAAAATTCCTGAATTTAAAAACTTGTTACTATTTTTAAAGTTGATATTGCATCCTTACAATCATTTTTTTCTTCAGAAATCTTAACCTAATTTTGATCATATACAGAGTAATGATATTTATAAAATAAAAATTAGAGCCTGTCATTTGAAACAGAGAACAGATTTACACATATACATTCACATGCACAGACAGATCATATTAATACACACACACACACACAAATCCAACTTCAATCATACATGCAAACCATATCATTAAAAAGAATTCATCATATGCATCAAAGTTAAATCTTAGATTTAAACCGTTTTTTAAAGAAAAAGGTTTATTCACCAGTTTATAAAGCAGAGGACAAGTTATTGCCTTTTTAGTCTGGAAATTTTGTTTTTTGATTGTTGAAACTGAAGCTTGCTTTGATCTTGAAATTGCTACTGATTTCGATCTTGCTTTTTAAACTGAGAAGATTTTTGCTTTTAAAACTGAGTTGAAGTTGCTTTTTTAATTTGAGAAGATTGCTTGATATTTTCTGGTTTGAGTAAAAATGTTTACGGGTTGTTGGTTTGAAAATTTGTGTTACAGCTTTTGAGTTTTGATTAGGTTGAGAAATGATTTTACAGGTTATCTTCTTGAGTTTTCTTTTCTTTTGAAAATGAGAATAAGAAAAGTAATGAAGAGAGGAGACATATGTTTATATAGACTAAATTATGATTTATTAAAAATATAAAAGAAAATAAAAAAATAAGTGACACTTGTTAAACTTCTCAACATTTGTCATTATGCATTTTATTATTATTTTTAAATGTTTTTACGAAGCTTTTATATTTGTTTTACTGTTTTAATAAATACTTTCTTAATTTGAATAAACAAAATCTCTTCCAAAAAATAATATAGAAAATATATTCTACTAAGATCATATATAATATATTTTAAATCCAGAATATTTTAAGATATCTATTTTTAAATTTCAAATTTAAATCGAAATTCAAATTCAAATTCAATTTAAAATCAACTCAAGTATATATATTTAAACAAACACAAATTCAATTTGAAAATAATTATTGAAATTTATTTATCCATATTTAAAAACAGCACATTATTATTATTGTTTAAAAATAACAATCTTGCCAATTTTAAATAATTTATAAAGGGATTATCACATTTTAAATTGCATGAAATTCTGGGATATCATATTATTTGTAAATTACTTATATTTAAATGAATTAATGTATCAGATATTTTATATTAAATTCCATCATAACTTCCAAATTACCAAAATATATATCAGAATTTGAAAACATGTTTTTATTTGTTCAATTCAAACCAAAGCTTTTTTATTTACAATATATATACCAATATATATATATACATTTATAAATAGAAAACAATTTTATTAGCTTTAAAAGATAAAATTCACCAATTAAATATTTATAAAATAAGATTATTAAATCAATTTAAATTACTTATCAAAAAAGATATTAAATAAATATTGCCCAAAATTCCGGGACCTCACATTCCTTCCCCTTTTAAAGAATTTCATCTCCAAAATTTAAAAGCAAAGATAATTTAATAATCCAACAAAGATTTTATTTACAAACATCAAAGAACACATATCAGCTATACACTAACAACCATAGAAATGAATTTATTTAACAAACAAATTCAACTATCCAGACAAAATTCTGGATAGGACTTCCTAATACTATCAAGAGTTTCCTAGGTACAAACACTGGGATACTCGCTCTACTGAACCTAAACAAACTACACTACTAACTAGAGAGCTCCTACTCATCTAGATCTACATTCTGATCAGGATTTCTGATCACAGTCAAGTCCGACTCAACTTCAAAAATCTCATGAACTGCTGGTTCCATAACCAGTGATGGATCATACACGTATTCTCTTAGAGATACGTGAAATACATTGTGAATCCCCGTCATCTAAACTGGCAACTCAATCATGTAGGCCAAAACATTTATCCTTACAAGAACACAGAAAGATCCAATATACCTCGGAGCTAGCTTCCCGATCTTACCAAATCTTACTGCTTCCTTTACCGAAGAAACCTTAACAACAACGAAGTCTCTAAATTCAAATTCCAGATTCCTTTGTCTCTTATCCACATAATTCCTCAGACGATTCTGGTTGCCTACATCCTTTCCTGAACAGCTCAACAAAATCTGAACCAAGAACAAGACGATCTCCAGATCTAACCCACAAAAATGGTCCTCACAAAATCTGCCAAAATCCAGAATACAAGCTCTATTCTACAAACATCAGTGGACTTCGAACTAACTTCTCCTATCCAGAATAACCAAAACAGGTGCACTAGACAACTTGGCCTTCAAATCCTGAATGAATTTCCTGAAGGAGTTTACAGTCGCTTCCATTCTAGAACAGCTGCTACCTTGCTTCCGCTGCGCAACTCTGATCTGAAGTAGATGAGAATGCCGTCGATGAACAAACTTGTCCAACAAATCCCGAAAGACACGGATCCATAAAGAGAAAACACAGAAGCTCCAAGAAGTCCTGAGCAGCTTCATCAAATTCTCACTCTAGGGTCCATCCTTCTATCTAGTTGAACCATCGGTATAGTTCCATGAAGCAAGTCGATATGAAAACTCAATCTCCAGATGCTAAGGCAAACCTTGACTTCTATGAAAACATCCGGAAAAAATCTCTGGCAACTCTGGTAGCTCCTACTTCGCCTCGATCCCATACAAAAGATTACTCAGAAGAACACTCAACTAACGCAATTCACTTTTACGATCCTACCCAAATCAATTCCAAAGATACTGTTCTCTCTTCGTAAATCAGAACAGCTTAGGCTTGTCTAACCAATTCATCGAAGAAATGTGTCCACTCTGCTGCTTTTGACCTCCACCTCTAAACACTGCTTAGCCAGAAGAAAAAAAAACACTTCCGAGTTACATTGGTGCCACAGATGCCAAAGACTTCTAATCCAAAAGCTGTTCGATTCTCAAAACCATATCATCCATTTCCACACAGACCCTTGATATGGGCAGACATCTCCTCTAGAAACTCCGGCCTCAAACCAAGCACAAACACCTCGTTCTTCTAAGGGGGTGACAATGAGACCATGTCCGTAGCAAGGTAACTCATTGACCTTAGTCTCATACTCCAATGCAGACAAACTCCTTTGACTAAGATCCATAAAATCCTTATGCAGTCGAGTCTTCCCGCGGTAGGTAAAAAAACCGTTCCTCACATTCTTCCTTAAACTTGCTCTAAAAGAAAACATCTTCGGAAACATTCATAGTTACTGCGTCTCACCACGCAGTTGCTTCTTCCTGAAGTTGCCAAGATGCTATCACCGGCTTCTGCTTAACCGTCAGATCTAAGCTCTCACTCATGCAAACTTGCACTTCAATGATGGACTCCGAACCTTTAAAAGGTTTCCTTCAGAGATTGGCGAAATCCTTACACCAAGCTGCAAAGCTTACTCGAGGCGGTATTAGGTCTTCAGCCTCGGCAAATACTCATCCAACCTCAACACTTAGACTTCTTTCATTAGTAGTTGTGCTACACACACCACTACTCCTACTATAACTAAGACTCATGTTGGCAAACCTGAAAGGTAACCCATCAAATAGGTATAAAGATACACACACACACACAAGTACGCTCTTTCAAGAAAGAAATCACTCCAAAGCCTAGGTATTATCTTAACCTAGCACTCTGATACCACACTGTAATGGTCTATCCAACTCTCCGCCGTGGCATACAGTGGTACCTCGAATTTGCTTTTATGGCCAGCCTCTCGATTTGCAACCAACCCAAGGCCTTATACTACCTCTCAGGGACATGTAGGGGTAAGAGTCTCCTGCTCGCCACTAAACACGAAGCGAGAACCCCCTATCATGTTGTACTGAATCAAATCTAATCCCAGTCTCACCGAAATCCAAAACGTTGTCTTTTAAGGCCAAGCTGATTTAAGTTAAAACAATTTAATTTATTACCTACATTCATACTGAAAGATAATTCACATTATCACAGATAAATAATCCATATTATCACTATTCAACTAAAGCATCTCATATCACAGAGCAAACATATCACATATCAGAGATATCACATAGTGCAAGGCATTCAATAGCATTCAATCATTCACAAGCAAGACTTTTTAGTCACACCATCTCTAATTAATTTAATTAACCACCAATGAATTAAATTAATTACTTAAATTACTTTTAAATCCTTCTTGCTTATCATTAATTAATTATAACCCAATTAATTAATCATCCCTTAATTAACCCTCTTAATTAATCACCCTTGATTAATTATTCTTTAATTACATTAAGTAATTAGCCATTAATTAATTACACAAATTAATTATCCTTAATCATTTACAGTAATTATCCTTTAACTACTCTCATTAATTAATTAATGATCCCCTAATTACTTCATTGATTAATTAACTATAATTATTTACATTGATCCTTAATTAATTCAAATTAATTAATTATACTTTAATTAATCACTTTCCTTTAATTAACCTTAGTTAATTACAAGTAGTAATCAACCATCTTGTAAATACTTACCTTAATTAATTCTTTAATTAATTATATTAGTTAATTCTTAATTAATTACACAAAGTAATTAATCCTTAATTACTTCCACTAAGAAATTATTCTTCAATTAATTCCATTAAGTAATTCCCCTTTAATTAATTACATCCAGTAATTACCCATTAATTACTTACACTAAGTAATTACACTTATTAGTTACATTAAGTAATTATACTTAATCAATCATCAAGTGATTAACTTTAATTAATTAAACTAATTAATTAACTAACTTAAATTAATCACATTAATTTAATTAATCACATTGAGTAATTAATCCCTTAAATTACTTCCATTAATTAATTATTCCTTATTAATTATCTTTAATTACTTAGATCAATTAACCCTTAATTAATTAAGTAATTAACTATCCTTAATAAATTAAACCAATTATCTTAATTTAATTACATTAATTAATCAACTCATAATTACTAGTTAATGATCTTTAAATTACATTCATCAACTATCCACTAATTACTTACTAAGTAATTATCCTTTGATTATCAACATTAATCAATTTAACCTTTATTAATCTCATTAAGTGATTACCTTTTAATTAATTTCACTAATTAATTATCTTTAATTAATTACAACCTTAATTAAAGATAAATTCTTTATCTACATAAATTACTTAATTACATCATTGATCTTCTTTAAAAATCATTGGTAATTAATACTTGTTAAATACTTTTCTTTGGATACTAAATCAACACTTATACTATATTTGAAAACTTTCTTTTGAAAACTTCCATTTTATTTTTTTTAATAGCTAGTTAATTTATTTTAAAAACTAGATTTACTTTTGCTTTGAAATCTTTTTCATTTAAAATACACTTTTTAAAACTTAGAAACATTACCTTTGAACGCTAAAACATTTTAAACTTTAAAACTATTCATGTTTTATTTCCCTTTTTAAACGTTGCACAGAATTCCTTTGAACATTTAAAATCTGGTAACTTACACAACTAAAACCCGAGCGAAATCACTCAAATACCCGAATTAAACCAAAAAATAACTCTGAACAACTCACGCACCAACATCTTCGAGACAAACACACAAGCATCTAAAGCCAAACCCATGCAGAAAGCTTCTTCACCAACTTCAGAACAAACCTGATAGGCGAAGATACTCGTACATGTGCACGTTGATCGGAACGTCACCGGCGCCTCGCCGACGATGCTCGCCAGTCGACGACATCCTATCCTAAAGTTTTAAGAACAAAGCTTCATAAATATCGACGCAAATCCAAAAACGAGCAACTGTAACGCAAAGGAAGCCAAAACCATCCTGAAAAAATGACTCGCCTCATCACCACCATTCGTCAAAAAACTCGCCGCCCCAACCACAGTCGCCTCCCGAACCCCTGCGTCGACTCCCCTTTATGCGATCCACTCCGATGCACCATCGACCCTACAAAAGTCTCAACTAACTCCTCGACCCCAAACAAGCTATGAAACCTAGTTTGACGATGTCTGATCATCTCGGCTAACTGAACATCAAGTGATCATTTTTCCAATGACCATCAGCCTGCAAGTTACCTTCACCCTCAAGCTCGAAGTCCCTCCCTTCGTCTACTGCCGTGGATCGACCAAAACTCCCAAGTCGATCATCTCGCAAATACTAAAAAATTTCTACGCTAAAAATCATGATTGCTTTACCTAAATTCATCATATTGCAATACGATTATGTTTAGGTAATCAAAGCTTCCAATAACATGATCAAATTTTTGACATAAATATAATTAGCTCAGTAATTATAAATTTTTGGAAAAATCCTGAATTTAAAAACTTGTTACTATTTTTAAAATTGATATTTCATTCTTACAATCATTTGTTCTTCAGAAATCTTAACCTAATTTTGATCATATACAGAGTAATTGAATTTATAAAATAAAAATTAGAGCCTGTCATTTGAAACAGAGAATAGATTTACGCATATGCATACATATGCACAGACAGATCATATTAATATATATGCATCCAACTTCAATCATATATGCAAACCATATTATTAAAAAGAATTCATCACATGAATCAAAGTTAAATCTTAGATTTAAACTGTTTTTTAAAGAAAAGGTTTACTCAATAGTTTATAAAGTAGAGGATAGGTTATTGCCTATTTAGTCTAGAAATTTTGTTTTTTGACTGTTGAAACTGAAGCTTGCTTTGATCTGGAAATTGCTACTGATTTTGATCTTGCTTTTTAAACTAAGAAGATTTTTGCTTTTAAAACTGAATTGAAGTTGCTTTTTTAATCTGAGAAGATTGCTTCATATTTTCTGGTTTGAGTAAAAATGTTTACAGGTTTTTGGTTTGAAAATTTTTGTTACAGCTTTTGAGTTTTGATCTGGTTGAGAAATGTTTTTACAGGTTATCTTCTTGAGTTTTCTTTGCTTTTGAAAATGAGAATAAGGAAAGTAATGAAGAGAGGAGACATATGTTTATATAGACTAAATTATGATTTATTAAAAATGTAAAATAAAATAAAATAATAAGTGACACTTGTTAAACTTCTCAACATTTGTCATTATGCATTTTATTATTATTTTTAAATTTTTTATGAAGCTTTTATATTTATTTTACTATTTTAATAAATACTTTCTTAATTTAAATAAATAAAATCTCTTTGAAGAAAATAATATAAAACAAACTATATTCTAATAAGATCATATATATAATATATTTTAAATCCAAAATATTTTAAGATATCTATTTTTTAAATTTCAAATTTAAATCCAAATTCTAATTCTAATTCGATTAAAAATTCAATTTAAAATCAACTTAAATACACACACACACCTATATTTAAACAAACACAAATTCAATTTGAAAATAATTATTGAAATTTATTTATCTATATTTAAAAACAACACATTATTATTATTTTGAAAATAACAATCTTGCCAATTTTAAATAATTTATAAAGGAATTATCACCTTTTAAATTGCATGAAATTTTGAGATATCATATTATTTATAAATTACTTATACTTAAATGAATTAATGTATCATATGTTTTATATTAAATTCAATCATAACTTCCAAATTACCAAAATATATATCAGAATTTGAAAACATGTTTTTATTTGTTAAATTCAAACCAAAGCTTTTTTAATTACAATATATATACCAATATAAATATACATTATGAATAGATAACAAATTTATTAGCTTTAAAAGATAAAATTCACCAATTAAATATTTATAAAAGAAGATTATTAAATCAATTTAAATTACTTATCAACAAAGATTATTAAATAAATATTGCCTAAAATTCCGAGACATCGCAATGTCACACACAAACACGACGGTTTTTACCTTACGATAACCAAAACATTTTTATCAAAACCGTCTGATATTATAATAGTGTCTAAACCAAGTAAATAGAAAATAGCTGAAATGCTTGCATCTCACGTTTCTGCATAGTTGGGCGTAATTAAAACCGTACGATGCTTATTGGAGAATGGATTCCATACAATGACTAGGCACTGGGGTACCACCTATCATGGTACATGTCTAGAAAAATGTACCGAGCACCTCGCCGGGATACCCTGCAATACAAGACCGACCCTATCCCTAACCTGGATAGAACCTAATATGTTATCACCCTGGGTGTTCCCACCCGTTTTGAGAGCTCTTTTGCATGCACCGTATCCATATAATATATTCGAGGGTATCTAGAATGGTGATAACATACCCTAACTTGATATTACCTTAGCCTTGTTACATACCCCCTGATTTTCAGCCATTTCGGTTGATGAGGCTAGAAGTTATGATTACCTTTCAAGAATAATTTTAGTGAGAATGCTCATCGTCCTCCAATGATGATGTTCTCATTGCATTCATCCATACAAGTTGTCCTGCGTCTGGACAAACCGAATCACCGTCTTCATTATCTTCACGGTATTCATTCGTAACGTTTAAACCGGATCGAAGTTGTTTTTGGATAACTAAATCTGATCCTCGTCTCTTCGAAACGATTAAAAAAATTGGCCAAAATTGATAGTAGGTTATTTAACTATCAATACACATCCATAAGCAGTCATCTGGCCATATTATAAATTTTCCAAAGTTTATTCCAAAATATCTTTATATGATATTACTTCCAGTACTTCAACATTTGAAACATTTTCAAATCCTTATATTTTCAACGGTATATTTGCAATCATTCTAATACTTAAACTATTTTTCTAATTTTATTTTATATTCAACACTCAGGAAGTATTCCATCTATTTTCTACTTCCTATTTCTCAAAATCATTTACGATTTTATTTGTAAATTCCTTAACTCGTTTATAACGAATGTCATAAGTTTCGAGATTCCTTAATTAATTCCTATTAGTATTTCCAAAGTCAATTATACTTGCTTATAATTTCATTTCCCTTTGTACTTCTTTATAAATTCTATTTCATTTTTTGAAGTTCACCTTTAATTAACTGCTTCTGAAATTTTCTTACGTTTCCTCCAGTTTCATTTTGAGAATTCCCTTATAATTCCATCTACTGAATAACCCTTTTCCAACTCTCGAGAAGATTTATAAATAAATTTAGAACCTTACAAAACTCTATATATATATATATATATATATATATATATATATATATAAGTATTTAAAAGAATAATAATAATTTATTTATTTTTAAGTAATGTTTAAGTAATTATCAAAACATTTAAACACTTTTATAACATCCCTTTTCAAAGCTGATTTTAAAGTTTAGGATTTTTTTAAAATAAAAGTTAAATATTTGAAAAAATCCATTTACCTAATTATTCCAATCTTAACTAGTTTTAAAATTTCATAGCTCGAAAAAAAATTCATTTTTCAAAAACAAACTTAACTTCTTAAATTTTAAATATATATATATATATATATATATATATATAAATTCCAATACCCAATTCAAGTTATAAATTCCTCTCGGTTTCCATCACATCGCTTCCATTTCAATCTCCTTAACCATTTCTACTTCAAAAATAGTATCCATTATTTTTCTCTCACCCTATTTCCATGTTCAAATATAAATTCTCCCTGTAAATTTGTATTTCCAATTTCATCTGATATAATTTCGTTTATTTATAAACATCGTTTATAAATTTTTTTATAACTCCTTTGAGTTTCACTTAAAATAATCTTATTTATTAAGTTCCATTTTATAAATTCATCCCTTACAAATTCTATTCATTTTTGTCAATCTATTTTTAATATCGATTTCAATTTCTTTTTATATTTCCAGAATATTATTTAAAAATCCATCGTTTAAAAATCTTTATATAATTTGTTTAAAAATCTATTTAAAATATTTTTTCTACACATAGTTAAATGCAACCCAAAATCAATTATTGTTTTTATCCAAATCAATTTCTTAAAAATAATCCAGATTCCAATATAAATATTTTTTATATTCAAAATTCCTTTTTAATTTATTCAAATTTAAAAATAGTGTTTACGTATTCAAAATACCCAAAATTCAGGCTAGTGCTATCATAGCATTCAATAATTCACATTGCAACAATAATCTGTAATAGATTATTCTATCACATTATATATTACTATATATGAAAAACAAGCAATATACATTTTGAGGAATCCAGTTGGATCCCTCTAACCTGTTTCTCTGCATCCATAGATGTTAGACAACAATAAAAATACCAATCCTACTTTGAGGGGGTTATCGCCGTATATAGGGTCATTCACTATTATACAGGGTGCGCAGGGTCTCATCCCCTATAATGTGCAGGAATATCACTCTGACTACTAATATATATATATATATATATATACACACTACTATATACTTTATAATCATCCAACAGAAAATTTAAAATTATCAAATCATTCAATCAACCGATAATTTAAATTTTCAACATTTTGTATTAAACTGTAGCAATCCAAATGAGTGAGAAACTCTCATCTTGATTTTTAATTTTCAATCTGATCCAAACCCTACTTGTTTCTTCACGATTTTAGACCTTGTATTAACATTATACAGTTTATTAACATTTTAAATAATCAAACAATTAATTACTATTTAATAAATTTAAATTAACTAATTATAGGCATTAATTACCTTTGTAAATGCAAACCACAATAGGCTGCAAAGGCACAAATGAACTATCAGCTTCCATCTATGCAAACACTATTGCTTCCATCGCCGTTACCCGCGACTAGTTCAAGTAAAACACATCACCACTATCGCACGCAAACCCTTCGACATCGACCTTGGCCTCATCGCAAGCCACTGTTCACGATGTTGAGCCCCCATCTTCCGCACGTATGTGCTTCCTCCCAACGATCGCATGCGCATGAAATCAACACCGAGCTCGATTTCTCCTCGTTTTCGATCGCGACCACGTCCAAACACGCGCGCTTGCGATAGGGCCCTCACCTCCATTGTACATCGCGACCACTCTCTTGCCATTTCCTCCTCCAATCGTAAGCACCACTTATCGTGATGTTGCCAAGCTCGATTTTGAGCTCTCTCCTCTCATCATCGATGTCCCCCCTCTTATTTGCTTCGCCCGAGGTCGATCCCTCTTTTAAATTTTTTTTTCGAATTTGTTTGACTCGATTTCGTTCGGTATTTTTTAAAATTTACCAAGTTTGAATTTATTTACATTTGAAGAGAAAGGCCTTCGTGATATAAAAGAACTGAAGGATGGAGGTCGCGCATTTGAATGGGTAAAAGTTACAGTGAAAATATAGAATAGCAGCTAAAGGGGAGGTTGACACATTAATATATTAATTTAATTTCAAAATATCTCGATCCACGCAACTCAAAATCCCGAACGCCTTTTGAGGCGTACCACTAGGCATTTGTAATGTTATAGCCCTATTCTGAATACAATGGAAAAAATTTCGAATCTGAATTCGATCGTATGGAAAAGATAGCATTTTGGACCCAACTATTTATATTAAAATTTTCAATATTAAATTCAACGCGTTTATATATCGTACGGCCAAACGATTACTCTAAACGCTAGGAAATTTGAAATCCAATGGTAATATACTATTACGGACGCAATGGAACCGGTTTCGTCGACTTTCGACACTGTATCCTTGATCGTTATTTTAACTCGTCGATTAAATCGACGAGTTCTAAATTTTCCAAAATCGCTTAAAATTCCAGTTTTGAAATCTTACTAACTAAATTATGGTTCCAATAGTATTTATATCAGTATTTGAAATCGTTTTTTGAATCATATTCTACTTCAATTCAATTGTTTAACGATTTTCAATTATAAATTCAACAATTAAATTTATTTTGTAAATCGCTGTATTTGGAATTTAAATTCATTCCACTTATTGCATCGTCGAATTCCATATTAAAATTCTATTCACATTTCAAAACTCGACATTTAAATTAATTTAAATGTTAAAAATCAAAAATCAAAAATCCGGATCGTTACAAAATCGACGGTATAATATAATTCAATATTAACTATCCAATGTAATTGGTTTCGCGAAATCCGAGACTATGCCCTGAAAGGCTAATTTCACAGATTGAAATGTTTAATTATCGATATTTAGAACCGATACATTTATATTTTTGTATAGATTTACAAATTGAATTAACCAATATTATTTATTGGTTAAATGGGGTTAAATAAAGTTATTAAATCCATTTAATTGACATTTAATTCACAATTCAAATATTTAAGTATTCCCTATATTTGAATTATAAATTATTAAATTCTAAAATTTAATTATCTTAAATGTTCAAAATTAATTAAATATTTAAAATCAAATAACTAAAATTTTGGGTCGTTACATTCTTCCCCCTCAAATGAATTTCGTCCCCGAAATTCCTAAGGAAGAAAATGTTCCAAACCCTTAAGTTTAAACTATTAATTAAAATGAGTTATTAAACTTATTTTCAAAACCCATTGGCTGGAATAGATTCCAAAGTTTCCAAGTCTTTTATATTCATTTATCTATACCAACTAATTCTCCTCTATTCATTTATTCCAAGATTTAGTCCATAAAATCAAATTTTAGTTGTCAAAATTTTTCTAATTCTTAAATTTTAGGAAAATTTTGCCTGCTTCTCCTTTGCCTAGCTTGATCGATACAACTAAAAACTGCCTCTACTATCTCCAAACCAATCAAAGAAAACAAAAGCCAATTGGCCTCCCATATCTAGGGCATAAAATCATCAATCAATTCAAGTTTTCTAAATTTATTACGTACCTTTTTGTGTTTGATTTATATTTTTGGCAGGTAGTTTATCATCTTTATGCTAATTCAGATGGACAAGAATCAAATGGAATTCTCTTGCATACCTGTACTTACAAAATATAAGAGAAAATCAAGTTGATATAAGCAACGCGATGTAACTCCACATGCCATAACTAGTCTGATACAAATCTACATGCAATCAAGCATTCATATTTCAGTCGTACGCAACAAAATACATAGAATATTCTATAATAGGTGTTATGCATCCAATTATTTCAAATGATATAGATAGATCTAAAGACCAGGGTTTTTCAATCAAAAATTTATTTTCAAATTTCTCAAACGGGAAAAATCAAAGCTCAAAATTAAAATAACATGGAGGGGATACATCTAAATAAATGATGGTGAAACTCTAGAATCAAAACAACCTGGAGCATCCAGTGGTATTCCGGTTCCTCCAAAAACATCAACTAGAGCGAATAAATATCTTTTCCTTTCCCAAAATCTTCAAAATCTCCTTTTTAAAATTGTCGGGATTTAGGTCATAATAACCATAATTTAAAATCCTTTATCTGTAAATTTAAACTTTGTAGACAAGGCATACGAAATCACACCGCCAATCAATTCAGTTCAGTCTAATCTAATCAATCAAATTCTATAAAGGAATAAATTAACACCAATAGTCAATCAAATTCCACAAGGGAAAACTTATGACTAAACATTGTTTTAAAAATGTCAAATGACTAAAAAACAAATTTTAACTTAGTTTCAAACTTTCTTAATTTTCCAAAAATATAGATAATTTTTCAAACGTACCGTTTTGCTCATTAGCTTTTGGTTATTACTCAGAAGATTATCCAAAACTACTCGGACAAAATGGAAAGTTATACTCCATATTTTATTAGTTTACTTAATTATATTAATTTCTAATACACTTATATTTCCACTTAGTATGTTTTTCAATACTAAAATTATTTATGAGTTATCACATAATTTCTCGCCCAAGTTTTAAGATACCTTATAAAGTTATTTCTTTATAAAGCATCAAGTCATAACTTATTCCCTCTATTTACTTATATAATATTCTTTTATATCCTGAGAGTACATATAAATTTTATTTTAATTTTTTCAAAGATCCAGAAGGAGATCAAATCAATTATGGCTTTTTAAAACCGAGTCCACCCATTAACCCTTTTAACATATAGTGCTAAAAAGAATAATATTTATGGGTTGACCCAATCAACAAGTAGTTCATACTACTTAGACGTTTCAAACAATTACATGTTTTAATAAAACAATGTTTAGCAAAACCTTCTTTATCAATTTAACCCAATCTAATTGTTTCTAATTTATCCATTATCTTATCTTAGTGGGAAAATCTTATTTATCCAAACAATCTCTTAATAGAATTACGTTTTATTTTGAAACTAAATCCCCTTTAGGGAACTTAAAAATTAGATACCCGGTTTTAATTTTAAAACTTACCTTTGAAAGCATACTTCATATACTTTTATATACGATAACTTCAAACGATTTATTTATTAAAACTCACTTTGGATTTTTTCGGATTTGAACTTATTCCGATCGAACAATGATAACGAGAATAATTTACTAAGTATTCCACAAGTTTTCCAAAGCAAACATCTAATCGTCTCTTAGAAGATTATTCAGATTATCATAAAACTAATCGAAACAATTTCCTATGTTTGGAAATTATGATATAAAAAGGTTATGCAAGTTATAAATGTGTTTATATGGGTTTTAAACCATTTTAAAAATACTATTTCAGAAATTTGAATTTAATCAAAGTTTTATACTTGAAGGGCTTCAACTTGTGCAAATGTAATCAGATTTTTCCGAAACAAAAACTATTTGTTTGCAAATAATAATAGCTTTCATATAAAGAAAGGATTTTCAATTTGTGTTGAAAGGATATTCAAAATTTGAAATTGAAATAGTTTTGAAAGCTATGAATGAATCGTTGTTAAAGATTGATAAACTTTGTTTCCAAATGAAAGAGGATCTTAAAAGGTATCTTTTATATAAAAGATTTAGGATTGAAATGGAATTGTTTTGAAAGGCTACAAATGAATCTTTGTGAAAGATTGGTGAACTTTGCGAAGTGAATCTTTTTGTTTAAAGATTTGAAAATGGTAATTTGTTAAACCATTTGAAGAAAGGCTTTGGGCTATAAGTTGTGACTTAACTAAGATCCCATATATCCATATGTTTTTAAATATTGTGCTCATTATTCGGTTTAGCCGGGAGAGGATCTTGTGTCATATAACCCATTCCGAATAATGATACGACGTTGTCGATTGCATTTGAAGACCTGTAACAACCCGATATTTTCAGCCATTCGCATCCACACATGCCGGACTTGAATTGCTCAAAATACCGCATTGTAAATAAATTTGAAGCAAATGAAATACAATCACAGAATCACAGAACACAGAAACATCAGAATAACTCGTAGCAGAAATTAAAATACCATAGTAGTTCATGAAGCTACCATAACAAACTCTCAAAACATAATACTAATATCAGTCTGAAAAACATATACAATAGAAATCTCAAATACATAACAGTTTATAGATACCAGAGCTGAAATAGAACAACTGAACCTGAAAGGGAATAGATAACTAGACAAGTAGAATCTCTAGCGATTCCTAGCTCCAGAAAAGAAATCCATAGCTAAGCTGTAAATATTTAGGCTGACCCAAGGGTAAAGTAAAACACAAACACTCGAGTCAGGACATATATACTTATATTATGTAAACCAACTCAAGTGAACTGTAGTAGTAATGTACAATAACTTAAAGGATGCTTGGGATTGCCCATCCTTTAAGGATCAGTTAAACTATAAATTAAATACATCCCGTGATTAAAATTTCAAAATAGTAATTTATACTTCAAAATCAAATATCATTTCAAAATTCAAGATCGTTCAAAAATCCATTTCAAAATATCAAAATATCATATCTTTCAAAACCGCATTCATTTTTATTTAATTTAAATATCATTTCAAATTACAGCTCAAAATGGTTTATCTTTCAAATCAAAATACTCCATTTAAACCAATTAAATATTCCATTTAAATATTCATTTAAATCATTTAAATATTCCTTTAAATCATTTAAAAGTGAAACTATTATATTTAATAATCAAATATCAAATTCTCATAAATTTAGCCTTTTCAAAGTTCATTTATTCTTTCAAATTTATCAAAACAGTATAAATTCAACTATCGTAGCACTTAAAAGATGCTACGGAAAGTTATGTTTTAAAACAATTCATTTAACAAAAGACAGCATTTAAAACGCTGTAATAGGTTTAATTTAGTTTAAATAAAACCTTAGTTAATTTCAGCAACTACAGCACTTACAAAGTGCTATAATAGCCCTTAATTCAATTTAGCCATTTAGTTCATTTCTATCAACTACAGAATTTACAAATGCTGTAATATTCTTTGCACTAGAAATCATAACATTTCAAAAATGTTGTTAATTAAATTCCAAATATTCAATATAATTTCACAGGCAATTAAATTTTTATTTAAACCACTTTAAACTTACAAAATCATACATTTCACTTTTAAAACAATCATTTAAATACCCTTATATTCATGATGTTATAAAGTTAAATTTTCATTCAAAAGTTAATTTAATAACAATTAACTTATATAATTTCAACATTCAATTTCAATTCTTTATAATTAATTTTTTTACTTAGCGCTTAAGTTTAAATTTCCAAATATAACTTATTTTTTTCATTTTATTTACTTAACTTGAAATTCAATTTTAAACAAAATTCACAAATTTCCAAATTAAGTTATATTTCAAAATATATTCATTTATCTCACCTTTTAGTTTATTCAAAAATCATTAATACTTTATAAAAAATCATTTAAATTCATTTTAATTCAAATTTAAATCTATTTTCATATTTCCTACTTAATTTAAATTCCATTTATAACCAAATCAAAATTTCCAAGATAACTTATATTTCAAATTTCTAACTTTACCATTTATTTATTTCACTTATAAATTTTTAGAAAATCAATAATAATTTACAAAAATCATTTTTAATTAAGTTTAAATAAAAATATTATAATATTTACATTTCTAAAATACTTTAAAATTTTTAGAAAAATATATTTTAACCAAGAGTCTGTATATCATTTTCTAGCCTAGGTAAAGTGATACGGATAATATATCATTTCAATCCGTAATTTACAAAGAAAATCCGGGTTTGATCATTTCAAACTCGCAATACCAAGTAAATGAAATAAATAAAAATCGCTCAGGTCTATCATTTCAGCCCATAACGATTTTTCCCTATTCTAAAGTTTGTTCGGGTATGTATCATTTCAACCCATAGTGATTCTAATCTAAAGGGAACTTGCAGTGTGATAAACTGATATAAATAATAGAATAGCATTATATAACAGTAACGGATATTATAACAGGTAAATAAGCATGGGTGGACGTCATATGATCATAGCATAGCAAATATAGCATGGTGATATATTTTACAGATTCAAATGTGATCGGTTTACTAGTCATATAAGTATAAATACTGTCTGGTGAGAATTACTCACTGGTATAAGCTGAAGACAACAACCAAGGTACACAAACTGAGATCCACAAAGGCACGATAGCACGACAATGATTCGAGTGTGGGAGAGCCAAAGCTAATAGCCTTGTTTCATAACAAACAAAACAAAGTATAATACATAAATTTCAAACCAAACTATCATAAACAAAGCTAGAAATATGAGTACAATACATAGCTAAACTTTTGCGCTTGCATTCAACCACTTGTGCTTCAGCTATGGACTAGAAAGGCACTGTAATAGGATGGTTTTGGATTGGGTTAAGGTCAAGTTGAGGTCATGTAGGGGTCGGCCAAAGCAATACAAAGCAGATGAAGGCATATGTGTGCTTGAGTTCACAAAACAAGGCAACAACAAGCAACAATATGGATTACAAGGCCTAAATGACTTCGGCCAAGCATGGATTGGGCACGGCCTGATCTTGGAGGGTCAACTATAGATGTGGCTAGGTCTAAAGCTCAGGTTTGTGGTGGGGGTGTTTGGTCGGCCAAGCATGATAGTGGAGTGGTGGCAACAAGTAGTGATCGGCTATGGTTGTATATGTAAAAAAAATTATGCATTTTTAGGTGGATCTTCAACATAGGATGACTCGGCTCAAGAATGGCAGTGGAGAGGAGAGTATGGTGGCTGGAATAGGTGGTGGTGGAGGCAGCCAAGGTGATGGAGGTGGCAGGCCTAACACAAAGAAGATGCAGCAAGTGCAAAAATCACAACAAAACAATAAAAAGTGAAAAGAAAGAAGAAGTTTTTAGCAAAATTTTTGCAAGGATGGTTGCCGAATATTTTTAGGTTTGAGAAGAAAAATTTCATGTGAGAAATGAATGGAGAAGTCAGCTGAAGCATGGAAGTTATGGTAGCAGAAATGAAGAGATGTTGATTGAAAACGAAAGGCAAGAATACAAAAAGTCTAAGCATATTAAAGGTCACAAAACTCATCATATTTCTATAATTCTTTTGAAATTTTAAATACCTGAAAAATATGTATAAATACAGATAAAAGCACGAAAATATAGTAAATAAACAAAAATAAATAAATAAATATTAATTAAATATAGTTAAATTAGGAAAAATAACAAAAATTGGAAACTAGGCATAAAAATTTGAAAATAAATGCAATAAATTTTGCAAAATTTTTATGTACCTAAAAATACTTATAAACAAAGATAAAAAACAAAAATAAAATGCATTCATAAAAATAAATAAATAAATTTTAATTAAATATAATTAAATGAAGAAAATAGCAGAAAAATGGAAACTAGGCTTTAAAAATTGAAAATAAATACATTAAGCTTTGGAAAAATTATAACATCACTTTAAAAACATTTTAAAATAAAATATATATCTAACATGTCATATAACACATATTATAACATGATTTGATAAATAAAAATATTATTTATATAAATTAAAATAGATAATTTTATTAAATAAATCAATTTACACCCAATATTATAAAAAAACAACTTTCACAATATAAATCGGATTTCAACGAAACAAAAAGCAGTATTCTTGAAATTTAATTTATTTTAATAATGAAAGATAAAATTTAATAATTCAGATATTTAAATTTTAAATTTAAAAGTTAAAATTTGAACAGATTGACCAACATCCACATTTTTTTGGAAATATCCTATTTATTCAGGTTTGGAATTATAATTCACACAAAAATCAAAAATTATATTTTAAAATAACAAATTTTGTCCATTTTAATAAATATAATAAAATATTTAAATCAGCAATTCAATTTAAAAAAATTAAAATATACAATTAAAATAATCACAAAATGTTGGGTTGTTACACTCTCCCCCACTCAAATCTTTTCGTCCTCGAAAAGAACGAACATGGAAAATAAGGAAAAGCAAGATAGAAAAAGTAAATAGTACCTAAAAAATCAATTCCGGATTCGAAGCACGAATGCTCTCCTCCGTCTCCCAGGTACATTCTCGATCATCAGTACTTACATAGTATTTTGACCAGACTAACAGATTTCCTTCTTAGCTGCTTCATACCTCTGCTGACAATACGAAGTGGCTTACTCTCGACAGTCAGATTAAGCTAAAAATCCAAGCTATCAAAAGCAGAAGGCTGAAATAACAAGAGATGAGTTATGAAGATACTAGAGAAGATGTGAGACATGGAATACATCATGCACTCTAGACAGCTTCTCGGCAAATCCAGACGATAAGCCAAAGAACCAACTCTTTCCACAATGCAGAAAGGACCCTCGAAGAGGACAAAGGTAAGAATAGCTAGAAGGGAAAATAGGTTTAAAGACAAGGATGAACCATTATTTTAAAACCATATAAATTTCAATTTAAAATTTTATATTTACAACATTTTAAACAATTTATAATATGATAAGTAGTCATTTGATTCAAATTTATTAGTTTGAAGTAAATAATATTTAAAACATTTAAATTATTTAAACAAATAGAATAATGATCAAAATATCCTTTATATAATACTTTATCAAAATACATTTATAACTCGATGTCTTAACAAGTTTACTTTCGTTCCTGTAGACTCTGGCTATGCGTTGATCAGGCAAAAAGCTAGAATTCTCCAAGTACTTGGTAGACTTGTTTCAAAACCTAGTGAAAATACTGGAAAATCTTTTAAAAACAACAGATGTGGAAAGTACAATCTAAACAAATCAACCAAACCAAACATGTCGATCATGGATCGCGGATACACAATGGTTACACATGGATGCCCTAGGAAACATCCGCACCCGTAGGATGACTACCGCAGCCTAGCGATTACGCCATGAAGACTGGTAGTACCACAAATACACAATGGTTATGCCTGAATCCCCTAGGTAACATCCGTACCCTTAGGCTCTTGCAGCCCCTGCAGATTACGCTACCAAGCGATCCAATAGATCACAGATACATAGTGGTTATGCCTGGATCCCCCAAGAAACATCCATGCCCTTAGGCTCTCGCAGCCCCTGCGAATTACGCTATGCAGTCGCGATCATAAGACCATGGAGATCACCATGGAATTCGATGGACACTCGAGTATCATATCCCGAAAACCCAAATCAGAGAGAATAATATCGATAGAATGAATCCACGGTGTGGCCACAAAGCGGATATCAAGCAGAAGGCACTTTCCATATCTTTACTTTGAAAATATGTATCATATAGTACCTTTCAAGATCACTTTCAAATATCATACTTATATAAAGTCCATTATATATAAGATTCCATTTTCAAATCAGTTACTTTCCAAATCAATAGTATGTCAAATCATACTTATATAGACTTCGATTATATAAGGTTTCAATTTACAAGTTGAGTAACCTTTCAAATCAATAGTTTCAAATAACCTTCATACTTATACAAACCAATTTTATATAAGTTCGATAACTCCCAAATCAAAGTATTTAAATAAACAAGGTTCTCAATTTCAAACCATTTCAATATCAATTCAGTTTCAAAATCATATATGAATTTGCCAAATCATTTCTTCCTAACTACATATATTCAATTTCAAAGTTTCTTAAAACAATAGGTTTAGAAAATAATCCAAATTTGCAAATCAACAAAATTTATGTCAAACAAATTCATTTCCATAACACCATATAAATAATGGGTTTACTATACGAATTAATTTTCAAAACCAAATATCTTCTCATAATTAATTATACCCAAAATAACTTCTAAGTTATAACTATCCCTTTAAAACCTTTAAACTATTTATTTCTATTCAAAAGATCAATTTACCTTTCAAGCTATTTAAAACCAAATTTTATTCAAAACATTCCAAACTAAATTCCATATCAGTATAATTCAAAATAGTCTTATTTATTTCACTCAACGAACAATTTCAAACTAATATAAATCATATTACTTTATACTTTAATCATGACAAACTAAACTTATATTCTTTATCAAATACCCTATACCTTTCAAAATTACTTTTTAAAAAGTTAACCTTGATTTGGAAGTGCTTGAACCTTCAAAACAGTCGAAGAAATCAGATTTTCAATTCAAAAAAAGGAAATCGCCAACAAATCAGTAAACCAATTCCAAAAGATAGGGTTATACCAAAACAAATTTGAATCTCGAGAACTGAACACCGGCTTACTTTACATCATTTCAAATATATATATACATATATCTTTCAAATATCAAGCCATACTTCAAAATCTGAAATCAAAATTTGGTTTCACAAAATCACTCGCATATCAAAGCTACTAGAGTGGCCTCACCCCCACTTAGAAACTCGAAAATCAATGTCGATGATGCATGCATTCATCACCGAAATTATTTTCCAGCGAGATAAGTGGGTTCTGGACTTTTATTTTCTTGAAACTTCTTTGAAATCTCTTAGAAATCATTGGAATTCATTCGAATACATTTCAAACATTTCTTATTCAGAAAATATCTTTAAATCATATTATTATTATTATATATTTTTCCAAAACCTTAAAACCGATTTCAAAACACCGGAGTTCGATTCCTCGAAATTCACATTCAAAACCCTTCAGTTATAAATCATTTTATATAGGTTAAATTATTATAAATTTTCAAAATTCAAATCCTTTCAAAGTTTCAAATTTCCATTTTCAAAAGGTATAAAAATCCTTATTGAAAACATTTCACTTTTATATATAATAGGGTCATCCTTATCAAAATAATAATTTCGATGTATGCACAATTCAAAATAAATCAAACAGGATAGATTTCAAAACAAACAGATATTCAAATTTAGAGGAACTATAATCAAATAGAATTCTGGTTCAAAGATAAGCTCAAAAGGAAATAAGATAATTTAATTACCAAATAGAAGATGGATAAGCCTTTATAAATCGCGGGCGACCTTAACTGGTCAACCGTTACTTCAGGAATATAATCTATGCGAAAAAATTTCTAAGGCAAATCGACATTCGATCGCCAGAGATAGAATCCAGATAGAGCAGGAGATAGATAGCATCGTAAACCGAGGATATAGAAATCTCTGGTTAATCAATGCCAATTGTAAAGGAGTTTCACCCCTTTACAAATCATTCAAAGATTGGCGGAATCACCGATCTTTATAGAGGCCACTCCAAAGTGGAGTTATGGAAGGCCCTAAAATCAAAAGGGTAAAATAAGGAAAACAAGACTGGATTTCAGAACAAGTGGGAGCGTTCCAAAGTTCAAGGAATCCTAATTGATAAGAATCCTCACCAAGAGATTTCTAACAAGGTGGATACAGAAGGAATGAAGTTTAGAAAATCCCGATTTCAAAATAAGAAAAAAATTATACCAAAATTATCTTTGAAAATCCATTAAAATCATTAGGAAATTATTTTATACTTCGAAAATACGCTCTCTCACAAGGAAATGATTCTGAGATTGATTCCACTCATTCTTGGGTATTTCTACCCTATTTCTAATGAGTTTTTGCTCCGTAGGCTAAGGTTTGCCTAAAACCAAAGCTCTGATACCAAATGTAACAACCCGATATTTTCAGCCATTCGCATCCACACATGCCGGACTTGAATTGCTCAAAATACCACATTGTAAATAAATTTGGAGCAAATGAAATAAAATCACAGAATCACAGACACAGAAATATCAGAATAACTCGCAGCTGAAATTAAAATACCATAGTAGTTCATGAAGCTACTGTAACAAACTCCCAAAACATAATACATAATATCAGTCTGAAAAACATATATAATAGAAATATCAAATACACAGCAGTTATAAATACCAGAGTTGAAATAGAACAACTGAAACTGAAATGGAACAAATAACTAGACAAGCAGAATCTCCAGCATTTCCTAGCTCCAGAAAAGAAATCCAAAGCTAAGCTGTAAATACTCAGGTTGACCCGAGCGTAAAGTAAAATACAAAACACTCGAGTCAAAATAAGGTTTCTCCACAAAAATTATATTTTGAAAATATTCAAAAGAACATTGATTTAAGGTACTAAAACACCATTAGTTAAATATATCCACACACGTTAGTACCTTAAATTGCCCTCTCATATGAGTAATCAGTAATCCCCTCTCATATGAGATCAGCCAGTGTATGCACAAGCTAGAAATATCAGTTGCAATGAATATGTTTTTTTAGTCATACACTTATTTGTTTGATCTTTGGAACACTTCATTTCTGGGGCACCGTAAAGGATATAGTAAATAGTAATTAACCAGTGGTATGTTCTTATTACTTCTACACATTGGAATAACTGCAAAATTTTGAAAACTGCATTTGTCTGAAACATGGACTCATTTTCCATTGTATGTCTAACTAAATTTCTATTTCAACTCGATATTTTAAACTGTCAAGCATATTGGTAGCGATAAGACGTGCTGTGTTCCGATTAAGTATTTTTTTTTCTGACTAGACATATGGATGAACTCATACACATGTTATCTTATTACTGACAACATATAACAAATTGGCCCGCTAAAATCTATGTTGGCAATGAGTCTTCTTTCTATGATCATATTCCATGATATCTCTTTTGTTTCCCAATCCACTGATGGAGGTGCGACTTTACGTAAACTGTTGTGAATTTACAGTTTTTAGTCCCATTTTTGCCAACGTTTCACATCTAAGCTCAATATCTGCTTCGTGACATTCATAACTGCTTTCATTAGCCTCGGTCTGAGGTTGTATTGTATTAAAAATGTTACGCTCATTCAATTCGTGCGCGTTTCATTCAACAGACAATTACAATTGGCATGCTCTGTTTATTATTCTATTTTATTTAGTTTGAACCTAAACAATAAATATTTTTGCCATCTTCGGATATTTTTTCCACAACATCGTTTTCTTCATCAGTTCTTAACGTCTTTGGCTCCTATGATTTGTACAAACAATTAGTCAGTGAACTAAATGGGCAGTTTGTACTAAATGCTAATTTCGGGCGTTTCTCCCCTGTGCTACCTCGCTCGCTTTCTAGCATGAATACCAGTTCACTCGGCATCCACATTTGTTACCACATTTTTTCTAAACCAGTCATGATAATGAACAAATCAACACTTTATGCCCCAACATTCAAATAATTTTGCTATTCTTTGACTCCTTGCTCCTTTATTTCATACAAATTGTCAAACATGTGGCATGCTGCGCATTTCGCACTGGCTCTTTGTCTCTTGAATTTTATCTTACTTATTTTTGTGTATTGAGATTGAAAATAGTTGCTACATTAGTCTTATCTCATTTATCTTCGACGTTCGCTGTGTTCAAACCAATATATGTGATTTCTACTTAAAATTCATATGTTCCATTATTGAAAATAAGAATCACTCTGTTGCATGTTTAACAAATGAATTTAGGTTATTATTCTCAATTGCATGACAATTGGAACATTTATATGCTCTGTTTTAGACTGATAAATTTCTAATATAGCTGTAGCATTTTTGACAACTGGCACGTGTGTGAATATGACAATGCCAGGAATATAACAATGCGTTTATATCTGTTGTATGACATTGATTGCTTCTGGCGTAGTGGATCTTACAGACGCTTGCTGCAACGCATTTTAAAGCTGTAGTGGACCTGTCCATTTTGTTAGTTGGGTCTTCGCCTCACTGTAAGTAATATTTGGTGCCTTTAATATCGTTCATTTTACGAATGCCATGCTGTTGTCTTTTGCTTTAAATACAGATTGAGTTTTGTTATCCTGGTTTTCTCCCTACGCCATGGAATTGAAAGCTTTTTCCTTCAGTGTTTTCACATTATGTTTCTTTTCGGTGCATTTATTTATTTGTTGTTCATTCTTTTTTACCTGTTTGTATATTATGAACTGCCTTCTTCAGGCAATTGTAATCCAAGCATGTAAAATAAGGTACAAAATTTTGTCTTATATATGACAACCAATAGTGTTTCCATTTCATTACTTAACAAAAAGGCCTGAACCATTTTTAATCCATAGAGGGTTGTGCTTCCGTTTTATAATTTAAACTACTTTGAGAATTTATTCACTAACTGTGCAATATTTTTTATAATTTTTTTCCCTGCGCTGGTTAGAATAATATGTATAGTTCGAAATAGTACTGTCATACCTTCAACTTAATATATACAATTGAGGCATGAATATTGCACTTTGCATTCTGCATAAACCAACAAATAGTTCTCCTTCGTTCATAAATAGATTGTACTAACATGCTTCTATTCTTTGCTTATACGTTTTACGAACCTTCACTTTAGGCAACACATAATACTTAACCAAGCATCTATATTCTGTATACATGCTTTGTACATACATCACTTTTTCTCCTCTGCTCCCTATATTTTGTTATATTTCAGTAACCACAAGCAAAAATTATGGTTGTAAATGTAAAGACACATTTGGATATATGTGAGAATGAACTGCGCATATATTAAACCCGTTTCTTCATTTCCAATCGTTAGGAACATAATTAATGCAGCAGTGGTTTGGTATAATGAAAATGGCAACCGTGATTTCATAACTTTTCTGTTTGTACCAGATATAATTTTGGGGATGGAGGCAGTTAAAAATAGAAAGAGGAAATCAATCAGCAGGACAACCTCTCCTTCTGACAATTCAACCCCGTTGTTTGAATCTTCAGCCAAACTCTGTGTTAGTGGTGTACATGGGAGCAGTATTCTTCCCCAAACATCGTCATCCAGTACACATATTACCCAATTAGACCTACCCATGTCTACTGTTAGTATGTTTTCTCCTTTTTTTCCTTTCTCTGTTACGGACTCATATTACTTGACATATCTACCTTCTCTTTTCTAGTAGCCGGTGCGTACATCGTATGCGGGCCTTACTGCTCCGACTGTGAAACGAAGATACAATAAGTCAGGCAAAAACTTGCTGGCAGCAAATCTAAAGAAATTCACTTCTGCAACACCCGATGTTTCTGGTGTTGCATATCATCGAACGTACAACCTACATACGTCGACTGATGACGAAGATTGTTCACCGTCACCGCCTTCAACACCATCTTCTGCCCCCTCTACTGTTCCTTCCTTTACTTCTAATCCATTAAGCTCTGTTCATGACGAACGATGTAACAACCAAACAAACCATTCGTCCATTTCAAAGAATAATGGTATGGTTCCTCAGTTATCTCCCCTCCATCACATCTCTCTCATAGTTATTCATTAAACATTCTAAATCATGGCTCCATAAAATGTGCCCACCGCCTCAAAATCATTCCTAATTTTTTCAAAAAATTGTTTTCTTCTAAACCGTACAAATAATCATTTTTTCGCATCATACTCGTTATGTATTTTTCATCTTTCTTTTTTTACAAAATAATTCCATTGTTGGCTGATGCATAGCTTTAGAAAACCAAAATCCAACTGGTTCTTCCTATTTTTTTCATTTCTATATGTTGAAGTAGTCTGAAAACATCACGTTGCAGGTGCACCTCCCATTCTCCAACCAAATACGTTTCCTACGACTAATAGTTTGGATGAACCAACGACAAGTAGATTGACAAGTTCTTTGCGTCCGGTTTACCTGCTTCAAGATATAAGTGTTGTTTCAACTAATAATTTATCTTTCCTCCATATGCTCCAATTCATTTAAACATTTTGACCAATCATAATGTCCCTGTAGGTAAATGGAGGAAACGACGTAATCGAATTCTTGTGTTGCAATCGAAGAAAATCTACGATTCAACAAATTTACGCAATGGTGACCAATTTTTTCATTCGTCCAAGTCTTATATATTTTTCCCTGCCTTCCAAATTTGAATACGAAGTCCCCTAACTTACTAACAATTTCTTCACAACAGTGTGCACTCTTCAGTTATGTTCTTCAGTCGCAAGTACGATGAGGCATAGAGGCGTACAAAATATAACAAATAGTGACATATCCAACTCCAACCTTTGATTTTGTAGTCCCTTGGCAAATGTTTTCCTTGCCAACCCTAACCTAGCAAAAAATAACATACACCAACATAGGTAATCCTCGGTCTTTTAAACGTGTTGTCACATTACTTGGTCATGTGAACTTATTTTCGTTCCCGTCATTTACATATCTTAGGTTGTATCTTTAAATCATGGGATTTCGGCCCTCCTACTAACACATGCAGCAATTGCGGTGCCACTGTATGGTTCAAGGAGAGAAATCGAAAGGATGATATCCCCAGCTCTGCAAACTTCTCAGTCTGTTGTCAAGGTGGAAAAGTTTGCTTACCTTTGTTAAAAGAAACCCGACCTCTGCTGAAAAATTTATTAGATTATAAAGAAGGTGGAGCGGCTTCCCGTTTTCGAGAACAAATCCGAATGTATAATTCTATGTTTGCATTCACATCAATAGGAGGACATGTGGACAATAGCGTTAATGATGGTAAAGGAGTTTATGTATTTAGATTAAATGGCAAAAATCATCATAAAATCAGATCTCTGCTACCCGTTGATGGCGTTCCCAAATTTGCACAGCTGTATATTTATGACACAGAAAATGAAAAAGAAAATAGCTTGCGCATTTACTCTAGAAACAAGACTACAGATGTGGATCCAAATTTGGTAGAACAACTAATACACATTTTTGATGAAACAAATGAACTTGCTAAGGTATTTATAATGGCAAGAGATAGATTCAAAGTTGGCACTTTACATGATGTTAGCATTAGAATTCTTTCTGGAAGGAAAAATGATGGCAGGCAATATAACTTACCCACTTCTTCTGAGATAGCTGCTTTAATAGTTGGTAATGACAACCAACGGGGTGTCCATAAAGATATTGTGTTGGAAGAGAAAACAGGCATCCTGTGTCATATAAACGAAAAGCACCCCAGCTTCATGGCAATGCAGTATCCAATTCTCTTCCCTTATGCTGAAGATGGATATAGGTCATGTATTGAATATCGCAATGCTCAGCTTGCTTCTGATGGTGAAAGAATTTTTCTAACAATTCATGAGTACTATGCGTTTCGCCTGCATAATAGACAGAATGAAGGGCAAACTTTACTTGGAGGAGGCCGTTTGCTTCAACAATATATTGTTGACGCATACACAAGCATTGAGGAAGATAGATTGAGATGGATTAGAAATAATCAATCGAACATACGATCAGACCTTTATAAAGGTTTACAAGATGTCATGCTTGCAGGGGATACGTCTGCTAAATCGATTGGTAAACGAACAATCTTACCTTCTAGCTTCACCGGCGGTCCTAGATATATGGTTCAAAATTATCAAGACGCGGTAGCTATTTTTCGATGGGGTGGATGTCCAGATTTGTTTATATCGTTTACCTGTAATTCAAAGTGGCCAGAAATCAGATATATGCTAGAATTAATTCCAGGTCAACAACCTCATCATCGACTTGACATCATTTCCGGTGTCTTCCACATAAAACTTAAACAATTTATCAAAGATGTAATTGAAAACGGACATTTTGGACGAGCTAAAGCAGGTACAATCATCATGCCTTTCTGCATATAGACATATATGCCTGCACTGTCCATCTACATTTCAATTATGTTCGTACTGATCGATCTCTAACTTTACGATTTCTTTTCCTATACAGTTATCTACACAGTAGAATTTCAAAAAAGAGGCCTGCCACATGCTCATATTTTACTGTTTTTGCACTCCGATGACAAACCAAAGACCACATTGTAGATTATTCGGATTGTAAGCGCTGAAGTGCCAGACCCTGCCGTAGATCCCATCGGTTATGATGCGGTTGGACAATTCATGGTTCATGGCCCCTGTGGAGTGGCTTATAAACGTGCACAGTGTATGGGAGGTAGTGTATGTGTAAAACATTATCCAAAATATTTTGCGAATGATACAAGCTTTGACAAAGATGGTTTTCCGATTTATAAACGTAGAAAAAATGGCCATTCCATACGCACATCTTCGGAAATTACAGTTGACAGTAGCTGGATTGTACCTCATAACGTTGACTTATTGGCTAAATATAATTCGCATATAAATGTCGAGGTATGTAATAAAACTAAGTCTGTTAAATATTTGTTCAAATATATCAATAAGGGACATGATAGAGCAACAATAATCATCGAAGAAAATATTAGAAATAAAGAAATGTAGACTTATCAACATGATGAGATCAAAAGGTATCTTGATTGTCGATATGCGTCTGCTTCTGAAGCATGTTAGCATATCTTTGAATTTGAGGTGCAATATCGTAAACCGTCAGTACAAAGACTAAATTTTCATCTTCCAGGGGAGCATGCAATTACTTTCACCGATAATGATAGCATATCTGAAATTGTAGGTAGACGAAATATTGAACGAACTATGTTCACAGAATGGATGAGAACTAATATGCTACATGTTGATGCAAGATGTTTGACATATGTGGATTTTCCGTCAAATTAGGTATGGTGCGAAAAAGATAAGCAATGGAGATGAAGGAAACAAGGTGATAAAATAGGCAGAATATACTATGTGCATCCAACTTCCGGGGAAAGGTTCTATTTACGAATGCTTTTAACCGTTGTTAAAGGCCCAACCTCCTATGAGGACATTAGAACTGTAAATGGTACATTATATTCAGACTTTCAATCTGCATGTGTCGCTCTAGGATTGTTAGAAAATGACAACGAATGGAATACTGCGCTCTTAGAAGCTGAAAATTGGTCTTTTGGAAATAACTTACGTCAAATGTTTGCGACGATGCTACTTTTCTGTGAAATTTCCAACCCATTTGAGCTTTGGAACAACAACTGGAAAATGCTCTCCGACGACATACAATGGAAACAACATCGCATCCGAAATAACACAGATTTGTTTTTAACAGAAGAAGAACTAAAGAACTATTGTCTGATAGAACTTGAAAATATACTTAATTTAAACAATCGTTCTTTAGCTGACTTTCCTCTTATGCCAATGCCAAATATATCATTACACCGTCCATATCACAATAGACTAATAGATGAGGAGCTAAGCTACGACTGTTCTACTTTACAACAGGAAGCATGTACGATGTTGTCTCAACTAAACCTAGAGCAGCAGAATGTTTTCAATGTTGTTTGTACATCAGTATACGAAAAAGCAAGAGGTTTTTTCTTCGTCTATGGAAGTGGGGGCACGGGAAAAACTTTCCTATGGAATACAATAATTACAACAATACGTTCTTAGGGTAAAATTGTTTTAGCGATTGCATCGTCCGGTATAGCATCTCTACTACTTCCAGGTGGTAGAACTGCCCATTCTAGGATTAAAATACCAATTGACGTCGGAGAAGACACGACATGCGGCATTTGAAAGCAATCAAATCTTGCAAAGCTCATAATACGATCAAATTTAATTATTTGGGATGAGGCTCCTATGGTACATAGAAATTCTTTAGAAGCTTTTGATCGCACCCTTCGAGACTTGATGGACGACGGCGTCAACTGTTTACATGAACATACCTTCGGTGGAAAAAATGTTCTTTTGGGAGGACATTTTAGACAAGTACTTCCTGTTATACCAAAAGGATCGAGAAATGCAATCGTCCAATCCTCCATAAACAAATTTCAGTTATGGTCCAAATGTCGTGTTTTCAAGCTAAACCTTAACATACGGCTAAAGTCGACGGATGGTGCACCTACTGAAATTAAAAAGTCGGAGAATTTTACAAAATGGGTCCTCGCTGTGGGTGATGGAAAAGTTCCTGCCACTGCATTGCAACAAGGAGCTTAGCCAACATGGATAAAGATACCACAAGATTTGTTAATCAAAGAAGCTTCAAATCCAATTGCAACAATAGTAGATCATACGTACCCAGACTTAGAAAAACGATTGAAAGAGCCAAATTATTTACGTCTACGATGCATTTTGGCTCCAACTAATGATTGCGTTGAAGAAATTAACAACTACGTAACATCAACTCTTTCAAGATCTTTAACTGCATACCTAAGCACAGACACAATAAGCCCGGCCTCTGAAGGAATTGAAGATCAACATATATTGTTTCCTACTGAATTTTTGAACACTTTGCACCCTTCAGGTATTCCTGGCCATAAACTCAACCTTAAAGTAGGGATTCCGATAATGCTTCTTCGAAATATAAATCAAAGTATAGGACTCTGCAATGGAACACGTTTGATCGTTACCCAACTAGTAGAAAAAGTAGTTGAAGCTGAAATTATTACTGGGACCTATGTAGGAAATAAAGTTTTCATTCCTCGAATTGTCCATATATCGCCAAATACAAAATGGCCATTTATTCTCCGTCGATTGCAGTTCCCAATCAAAGTTTGCTTCGCTATGACAACTAATAAAAGTCAAGGACAGACTTTAGATCATGTCGGTGTATATTTGCCACGACCTGTGTTTTTTCATGGTCAACTGTACGTAGCTATATCAAGAACAACATCACACCGCGGTCTTAAAATGCTAACCAAGTAATAAGGAGCGGAAGAAGTCGGCTATGCTGAAAATATTGTTTTTCACGAAATATTTGAGGATTTGTAGCTACCTTCACTCTGTTTTAGTTGAATATTCCGTTTTTAAACCCATGTACAGAAATTGCTACCTATGTAATTTACTCTACCGCATTATATTTTCTGCTATATTGTAAAGATTGTTCATATTTGCCACTCGACTGAATTTTTTCCACAACAATACTATTTCCACAAATTTCCTTCAAACATTGATCGTCTTACCCCTTATACAAATTGGTCTTTGCATTTCATTGGAAACGATATAGGACACTCTTTTGAAATATTGATTTTACCTTAACTTGAAAAATCATTAGACTTTCTGTCCAGTCACAGAAAATTGTTTAAATTTCTTCCTTCCTTAATGAATTAATTGATTTCATTACTCAATTTATCTGCTGAGTGGCTTAACATATAAGATTTATGTTACCACTTATCTTCAACATGGATCTTTGTAGTAGATCACCTCCACTGCAGTATATTTTTAATCCTTGCCCCTGCTGAAATTACAAGGTTTGTAATTATTCTTTCCACTATGATCTCATAAATATACAACATTACTACAGCCGTATTTGTTTCTCTTACTGTATAAATTATTTTTCTAGCTAACAGTAAATACTTATTTATTACCCATTAATTTGCTGTTAATAGTTTGTCAGGAAATTTTTTTCTACTTTTACACAATTTCCCTCACTCACTAAAATTTCCACTGCCTCCTCTTGTCTATACCATCTTAAATGTGGATATGTATGATTTTTATTTTATGTTCTTCCTTTCTTTCGCTTAAAAGTTTCTTGGTCTTTTTCTCCCTGACAGTGAAAATAATGATCGACATAACATGCATCCAAATATGTCAATGCGATTCATAGAACAGAGCAAAAAAGACATATAAACTATTTGATTGAATCAGCTTGAATTGATATTGATAGATTTTACGGAAAAAAAATGTTCATTGTCTAAACACATAAATTTTTTGACCATACCAAATATTTAAGCACATTTAGCATCATACCATTTTGTTCCATGCAGAACTTGAGAAAGAAATTATACAATTTGATACATTTTAATTTTTCATCGATCAATACTTCGGTTTTCACTCTGCATTCTTCCTTATTTATAATTCTGCCATTTTTTTTCTTTATTTATTAATTATGATTCTCTAATGAAACTGAACAAGAAAGTATCCAGATCAGTTTTATCCTTTTCTATGAATAGTTTACAAGTGAGAAATAGTATTGTACAAATTTCAACTTATGTTTATCTGCATAATTATATTCAACAGAATGCTATTGCTTTCGTTGCCCGCTTCATGCAATACTATTCTGTTATTTTAGTTTCTTTGCAGTAATCCAAATATTTTGTATTATTTTTCATTGGCTTAAGGATGTTGTTTCCAATCATATAGTAACTACTTATTTTTTAGTATTGCATTTTTAATGGTATATTACAAAAATAATCTTAACTAAGCTATTAATCGTACTCGATTTTCTGATATACATCTCTTATCTTTTTCATAGTTGTTGCTTCTCTATTTGAATAGAAAAGCACTATAGTAAAATAGACATGAAAAATATACTATTTTAACACAGAAGTAATCAAGGTAAGAAATTTTTAATTTTACTTTACCTGGTATTTATACACCTTCACTTACTATAGAAAATAATATAACCAAGTGAAGGTATTATGATTTCTAAATTTAAAACATTATTGTTGGTAAAGTTTTTTCTCCTCATTTTTTGATCTCTGGATCATAGTCAGTTGAAAAGTAAAGTGGAAGCCTTATGAATCATTTCATCAATTATAGCGAGTATGTTGACCAACTTCCCCAAAAAAGGGTAGTGAACGGGTATATTATAGATCATCCAAAAAATAGAGAAGGAGCTAAAAAGGGCCTCTTGATTTACATATCATTTTTTCATATGTTGCTCTATATTGAAATTCAAGATTATTAGGGTATGATGTTGTAGGCAGATCATAACACTAATATAATAATTTAGTATGCAATGCCTCATGGTTTATTTGCAAAGCATACGATGAAAACGACGAAGGCTTGAAAAAGCTAATTAAGATGGAAAAGTAGGAAAACTCCAATGACATCATATCTAATTTAAATCACCACTGATCAATGCATTCGGTAAGATATTTGGGGATGTGGCTGGAAAATGTTTTGCATTGTAAGAATATCCTATAAGCTGTTAGGATATGGCAAAGATGGAAGTAAAAAACTTATTATGCTCTGATGCAATTAAATAACATGGCTCCACGCCTTCCATTTAATGTAGTATTATAAATTAAAAGACAAAGAAGGTCACCATCAACCATTTGTTCTTTGTTGCCTAGAGCAATCCTAATGCACAGTGAACATTGTAATTCTTTATTTTATCTGTTATCAATTCAATTAGGTGTATTAAAGATAAAACTATAAAAGATGGAACGCTATAGAGTTTGCAAGTTAGCATGATCATTAATATATTCTAAAATGTCTGCCTTTGTTTTCTTACAGGTATCCAATTCAAGCATTTGAAATCAATTTTATTAGTAATCATATTTCATACTAACTATTTTTCATGTATTATAGCAAAATTTACATAGAGTTAAATTATAAAAAAAAAATTCCTCACTGAAAATGTCAACGCGGTAAAATGTATGGTAAAAGGGGTTAGAAATATCTTAGTTTTTGCATACTTAATATTACTTTATAGTTGTTTTTAAACTCAACGATATAATAGTGTTCTTATAGGCAAAAAGTGCATATTGATACGAAAACATTTTATTTCTTTTATTGAATAATTTCTGCCTCAGATCCAATTTGAAAAATCACATTTGAATTTTGATATTGTTGAGCTATTATGCCATTTGATTTGATAATTTTACGGTACACGTAATTTGATCAACCAATCATTTGTTTGAGAAACATGATTTGTTTATTTTCCAATACTGAAGGTTGAATACCTTTAGGTGTAGGTTAGCCATAGTTTAATTTTGTATGATCTGATTGCAAGTACTGTCGGTTACCATTGAGCAAAGTTAGATTGAGATGTAAAAACTAAGGACCTACTTAGTTGAATCTGAATCTCTTTTGTGTCAAATTGAAATATATGAGTGATCTTTATATGTTAGTGAAATTTAATATACATTTAGAATAACTACATGCAAAACAATATGGTAATGCTCTACGTGTGCATTTTCCCTTTTCATACTCAATATCTACATGTTATATGTTAAGCAGATTCAACATTTTTGTTCTAAATGTTCAAAACATACAAAATATGCTATAATGATTGTTTTAAGCTGATAACATGACTATTTTAATGTAACGGCAAATTTTCACTTTAGGAAACAACATGTAACAGCCATACAATATACATTGGGTTTCATATTCTTCAGCTGCCCATCGATACGCCTATAATAACCAACGATTTAATACACATGTTCGAAACAATAAATAACTATTAAGTAATCTGCACCCTATTTTTTCATATCTATTTATTTTTGGTTCAAAACAGACGTTTTAAAGTATTTTTATTTTTATTTTCTACAAGGTAGCACAGACCATGGGCATTTTAACTATAACGGCTATAATAAATGATATTTACTCCTGTAAGTGACTACAAGTAAATGAAGGTTATTACTGAATATACAGTGTTCTTAAAACACGTTGAATCTTCAGTCTGCAAATTTTTTTTCAGCAGGATAGTAAGAGGAATCTAGGATATTTCAGTTTTAAATTTTTATTCCTTATTGCTTTATGCAGGAAAGGAAACCGCTGTTTCAAATACATACCAATAAAATGCCATTCACCTTTACACAAATACCGAGGAATTGCAACAGAAATCAAGGCAATAGCAGGTACATTTACTTCTTTAAAAAAAACAAAGTAGAATATGATATTACACTGTCTTAACTATGACTTCTGGATTACTAACATGAGTTATTATGCTTAGAATTTATGATGATGGCATTTACACCATAAGATAACTTAAATTTAGCAGTTTTATAATTGTTTACACTCCATCACATTTATTGTGACAGATAACGAAAAGACACCCAATATTACAAATCCAATCCTTTATAACCTGCAGGCTATCTCTTGCTCATATGCAAATCGGCTTATCACAACATATTTTCTCCTCTTCAAACAGTCATGGAAACTACACACTCATCTATAAATTCGCTGACTGTTGACGGTGTTGGAGCAATAATCTGAGTCCGTGTTGCAAGGATGTGGGACTCCAACAACCTAAAGAGCAATGATGTTTTTGGTTTTAATATGCAGTTGCTCGATAACAAGGTTAGCCTTACAAATGTTTCTGAATTTGTTCGTTTTCTACATTCTAATTTTGTCCCTCCATTTTTGTGCTAACGTTTGTTGCCTTTAACAAGATTTTCACACCGTTATACAACTGCATGCGTACTCTTTATATGATGACTTTATTTTTCTAACATCTCCTAACTTTAGTTCTCTTCTTGATATACAGGTTTAGATTTCATATATTCATTTTCTTTTCTTTGTTTTACAAACTAATGTCCGTACAAGTCAGGATTACATTGTTAAATTAACTTTTATATACATAAAATGTTGGTGACGTGCTATACCCTTTAGTATACTTAACATAAATTCTTGACTACTAGATTTTAAGTTATGCACAAAAACATTCACTTCTCACCCTCAATTATTTTCCATACGTTGACTGTCTATGTGTGTAAATGTATTAATTTAAGCCTTTTTCCTCTAAGACTCTACTAACTGTTGTACAGTGTTTCATTATTTTTATTAACAATCTACATAAGCTTTGAATGTTTTTCTTTTCGCTGTATTGCTTTATCCACTTTGGGTTTCACATATTGTAACACATTCTTCTACTTAATATGACATTCTAGCGGTTTTACAACACTTTTATTTGATGCTTAATATTATCAAACTACTGCAACTCTATAACGGTTGTCTACGCATCATAATTTTAAAAAATTATAAATTCTAATATTTTACTCTGAATGTTTGAATCTTCACCATATCCTTATATTCTTCATGGATAGCAAATTTATCTTACAATGTCTATTGAATTTTTTTTAACTTCTTGTGTTTAAAGTGGAATATCAACTGTATTTGTTATTATGTATATCAAATATTATGGTTACACCCAACCATATAGAAACACAAATGACCTTGGGACTTCAAAGTAAATGCTTATATTTCACACTAATTTTTATTAATGAGAGAAGCCAGGTTTAAACAATTTTAATAATGATGCACTAAGGTCTTTGGTTCCAAAAGTAAATTGTATGCTAATATATTAATTAATTTCCATAGTCCAAGTGAAGCTTTTACCGTCTTTTAACTTCATGTTTGTAATTTTGTCATTTTATTTGGTAGCCTACAATCTGCAAATAATATTTCTTCTTATGAAATTAATGCTTCACAGCATTCTTCTTCCCAAATTGGGATATTACTAACTACTGCAATTTTCCTCATACGTAGAAATAATTTTTATTTTATATTTTTTATCTCCATTAATTCTTTTTCACACATATTTATATAATGTTCGTATAAAAACGAACAAACGAATATCATATGAGGGCAAATTATCTACCATTTCTTACTGTACATTATACAAATATTTCGACATTGAACCTGGTACAAATACAACCGATACTGATTTATCCATTTTATTGCAAAGGAATATATTTCTACTTAACATTTACATTTATTACAAGTTTTTGGCTTCTCCGGGTCTGCATTAATTTATCGACATTTTGTAATTTTGCAACACTGCTGTCATTCTTTCCACTTATACAATTATGCCTTTGACTTTAACATTTCTTTATGCTTTCACTCTCTAAACTACAAAAGGGCTGTCATTGAAGTACAAAACATTGTACAACAATATGCTTTCTTAGTGTTAATACTAAAACGTTTTTAACTATACCTATATAGCTAGGCGGAGGGAATAATTAAATACAATTCTATAAAACATTTATATAATTTTATTAAGGAATTAAATATGTACTATAAAACTTAATTACTATTTATAAACACAGATTATTTTATGGATAACAGCATAAGATGTGGATGTGTTTAATCCAATACAATATGTACTAATTTGAGTGATCTATATTTTTAAATCAATTATCACCATCTGATTTTTATTTTTTCCATGAACCGCAGGTTGCTAATACTGTTTGTAGAAAATATAGATACATATATTGACAATAGCGCAAAAAAAATTTAGTTGCGAATGCAAAGTAGATATCATACCTTTGTCTAATTGTGAACTTACAAGCTTATAATCTATTAAAAACTTGGTACGAAGCTGCTTTTAATAAACATAATTATTGTACTTAAGCACAAAGCATGATGCGTTTGACGTAAAAATCGTTAATTTGTATGGTTGTTTCAGATTGAATACTGATTGTAAAGTATGGTAGTTTCAACAAATAATGATATTAACTTTTGCATAGCTTACCATCATAGATTGGCAAAAGCTGCAACACGTTAACTCATTGCTAATATTTCGATACCATATATTATCATCATCAAGTTTTAACATTTCAAGTACATTCATATGAATATCGGTATTTGTGGTTCACAGTTCAAGAATGAAAATATAAACGTAGTCGGGAACTAATGCTTTCTCTTATTTCAGGATGGAGAAATACATGAAGTTGTAGGGCCCCGTTTCATGCCGCTATTCCTTGGCAAGCTAAAAGAAGGGTTGATCTACGACATAGCTGAATTCAATATCACCCCTGCTGGTGACAGATATCTTCCGCTGAACAAAGCCATTAAAATCGACTTCACTGCTTTGACAACCGTGGCCGAAGTTGACAACGATGATGACACCATACCAGCACATAAGTTTTTCTTTGCGGACTATCAGTCCATAATTAATAGGACCGACACTATAAAATACTTAACTGGTAAGTATGCTACATCCCATCTACTTTCCATTTCATCTTATTAGCCTGCCAGTTACCTATTTACAAATCCATTACAAATCAACCAATCAAATCAGATGTCATTGGGGTCCTCCACCATGTTGGTGATGTCGTAATCAATATGTCGGGAATGGTTCAGTGACTACTAAGCGTGAGCTTATCTTATATCTTAACTGGTATTTGTTACTTCTGCATTATTTCATCCCTCGACATACGTGCCATTGAATTTCTACTGTATTCTTGGATGACCATTATTTTATCGCAACTACAGTGGTAACCGCATTGCTGCTACAATGTGGGGCAACAAAGCAGCCTTGATAGACGACTCCGCTATCGTTGACACCACTAAAACAATTATCCTTACATCAATGACCGTAAAGAATTACCGGGGTATATTTCCTATATCTACATATCCTCATATGCTTTGTATATATATTTGTTAGTATTAAAACACTGCTTCTGCTTTGACATGCAGGTAAGCCAAGCCTGAGCTCAACTACTGCAACATTTATTCACACTGATTTGGATATTTGTGAGGGATCTGATCTATTGAAGAGGTCAACCCCGCTAACCACATATCAATATTACTTGCTACGTAAATAGAAAATATGTTAACAAAAAACAGAAATAAAAAACATTTGCTCTATTTTATGTCTCTCTATTTAACAGGAGAAAAAAAAAATTATTTCAGCCTCCTACTAACACTCCTATTTTTTACAATTTTTTCAGCTTCCGCAAAAGGAAGCTGCCTGCGTTTTCAGCTGAAGACATGCAGTTCAAAAAACCAAGTGGGATAATCACTGATAAGTGCATATCAGAAATAATAAGCTCGGATCTCCCATCTATGTATGACGTAAGTACAGTACTCCTCACTGCCTACCTAACTTCCTTAATTGGAACAATTTTTTATTTCAATACATTACGCTTCCTTCAAATGCTATCTAATGAATTGTTTTTAATAGTATGGTTGTCAGACCAGTTGCCATTTTCCTGGGGTGATAATTGTATTCCTACATATACGATCTTATACTGTTTGCCAAAACTATGCATGGACAACTTCATTTTCAGCTTCGAAATTAACTTTTTTGGGTTTTATTGTAGCACCAATTTATTGTATTCACATAAAATACATAATTCCCATTTTAAATGTTCATTTAAAAATTCAAAAATCAATTTTATAATATGTTCTTCATGTCGCATTATTTGTTTCTTATTCCTCTTATCGCCTATATAAATCATACATGCAATTTGATATGTTTATCTTCATACATCCTTTTACCTTTGATTTAACCTTAACGATAATTACTGTATGACTGCATTTGACTATCTGTTTTCTCTTGCCACAATGACATATAAATATTTGATCATTAGGATGCTTGATTGCTATATTTACAAAATTTATTTACAATTCATATGCATAATAACAGTTCAGCTGTCCACATTCCATTTTTTTACCTTTCCAAATGGGTAGGCTTACAAAACCTTATTTTTTAAACTCTTTATTCCATAAAAGTCATATGTGAGTTCCAATTTATATTTGCTTTTCCTAAATTTATTAGTCTGACAAATAACTGTTTCATCTTCAAACAACAGTTGTAACTACACTTATCTTTTTTCCTGTAGATCTTTTAAATCCTAATTTAAAAATATTAAACTTTAATCCACAACATTGTCGAAGTACATTTCCTTTCGACTCATAAGTTTGTACTCAAAAATTCATCCCACAAATATTTTAATAAGAGACGTTGACTCCTTCAACCAGCTTAAAAAAAATACTTATTTACATCCTCAGTCATCGTATGGACATTATTTTAGTTCTGCTATTTCGAAATGCATTATAACATTAATCTAATACTTCATTCTCATAATTACATTATTTAGTGTCATCACATACACCATCACCATCAAATTTGTACTTCATTTACGTTCATATTTCAAACACTCACAACATCAACCTCTCTTTGTTAGGGAAAAATATTTGCATTCGAAGCAAAAATAACAGGGCTTTCTCTCGACAACGGATGGGAATACTTATCCTGCAACATTTGCAAATCCAGTATAACCACATTAGGACATAAGAATTACTGTAGCAAGTGCGATAGAGATATCGAATTTCCATTGCATAGGTAATGACATCACAATTTAGCTTCCACATAGATCTACCTTGACCACTCAGCTTCCTTTGTCTTCTCTCCCTTACTAGGTTTCATTTGGAAGTATCGTTGATGACGGCGCTGCATCTGTTCCAATTGTGCTGTTTGACAGGGTGGTTGAGTTTGTTCTGAGACAAAACGCCGAAGCTTTGTACCTAATTCAAAGAAATGAGGTACTTTTGGATTCATCGCAGTCAACGTATATCTATTACAACTCACTGTAGAAAAATTAATCTCCCTTCTCCGTTGCAACATTATACAAGATATTTGCCACGAACAAAAATTTAATTTTGCCTTAAGGTCGGGGGTGAGAAGAAAGTCACAACCATTCTCGAACATCTAATTGGTAAAACAGAAAATTTTCAGGCCAAGCTTAACACATATGCTAAGTCTGCTGGAAAGAAAAAATTAACTACAACTAGAATTACTTCTCCTTCTGCCGACAACATAAGTACACCCCCTGAACAAAGCAATGCTAAGGTACTTATTTCACCGTCCATGTATATACGTCCTTCTACAAGCAACTTTTGTGTCCACGAAACTACATTTATACCTGCATTTTTTTCAATTTAGCCCTGCATAAATGTAACGACTCGGATTTTGCCCGCTCAAAAATCGACATCCATACTTCAAATCGTATTCGAATGTCATAGATTCGACCGTTCAAATCCGATTCGCCGGAGCTTATAACAACATTAAGTAAATAACATAGTGGAATAAAAGAATAATACACTGATATACAGCTTTGATACAATATCTGACACAACAGATGATCCAATAGATATCAATATACATCAGAGATATGATACAATAAAATAGCAGCGGAAAAGAAAAATAGATAACATCTACCAGCGAAACGAATAACTCTAAGATAGTCTTCAAGGAAGAACTCCAGAAATAACTGCAACTCCATTTCCAAGAACTAATCCAGCAATAGCTCGAACTCCCAATAACGATGCACCAAGACGAGCAAGACTGGTGCGATCCAAAGACTGAACTAACTCCAGATAATCTACTACATCTGACTATCTGAAAAACCCAACTCTAGACTGCTCGTGTAGAAATATAATGAGCACCCAGAGTTTAGGAAAGAAAACAATAAACTCTGGATCAGTCGTGGGACTGGTGTGAGCAACAAAAACAGTTTATCTTTAAAAACATTCAATAAAAGATTTTCAAAGTCAATTCGCAATGCTTTTTAAAAATGAGACTACCATAAGGCCTCCCGCACACACACACAATGCAAACGCAGAATCGGAGGAGATTTCTCCTTATGATAGTCAAAGATGCTTGATACGCATTAAAAGAAACGTTTGATATTATTACTAGTGCATAGTGTAGGAAAAATTCATTTCGAAAGTAGAATATAAATCTTAGCCAACATACGACCATTATCGTATGCCTACTATAGCTAACCATGTTCAATAGCAGGTTACCGCCACATTCCATGGCAGGTTATACAACTAATACTGTACAAGGTTCGTATTGTTTCTTTGGATTTCCAACGAATGATCAGGCCAAGGAACTTCCCATTGCCACATGAGAATGCCTCTGGATGGACATCCCCGAGAACCAAACCGGATCTCTACCAACACAAGGCCGGGTTACCCCTAACTGAGTAACAACTGACCGAATATGCCATCCCCCGGTCCTTTGGGACCTTTATCCGAGAGCTCTCTAATCAATTCACACAATCATAACAAAGTGTTTTCAACATGAGTAAGTATCTGGGCTCCATACCATGATACCACCCTTTTCCAGAAGGAAATGCACACATCCTAAAGGACGCTACCCCTCATAACCTTGCTGCTTCTTTCCTGTTTTGACCATTCACGGGGTGTGAGGCTCGACGAAGTCTCGTCCACAAAAACATACTTTATACAAAAGCCATGCTTTGGGTCAACAAATGATCATAGAAATGATCACAAAGATAGACGATCAAATAAATGATCCTATCACAAATAATCAACACAATGATCATTTAACAGCAACACTCAGCATGTCACATTACCAAATTAGGAATATATCGCTGATAACTTCAACTATATAACCTCTGAGTTCGTACGTCTCAGAGAAGGGTGTTAAGCTAAGAGAATAAATTCTCCACCACCAACAGAAATATATTTGAAAGAAATCGGCTTTATATCTCAACTTGTAATGTCAGGCATACAATCCATACAAGTCTGTTCTGGGTTCGAACAGAACCGAAGGCACTTACAAAGAAGTCCTTGCAATCCGGATATTCACAATCCCGATCGGATTTCCCATCACTTAGGGAGTTTCTATACCGGCGCGACTCGGTGCAGAAACAATCGATAGGTCATCCTATCGCTTTCGCAAATACCCGGTCTTCATCACCGGTCTTCAAATGCTATCCATAACGACGTATCACATATTCGGAATGGGTTATACGACTCAAAGGTCCTTTCCCGGCTAACCCGAATAGTGAGCGAAAACATTTAAAACATATGGATATGGGATTTCAATTAAATCACAACTTAATAATTCAAAATTTTCTTTCAAATGGTTTTAATAAATTACCATTTTCAATCTTTAAACAAAAAGATTCATTTTCACAACCTTTAACGGTTTAAACAATTTTCACATTTTAATCTTTTAAACAAAAGATTCATTCACAGATTTTTCAAATCAATTTTCATTTCGATTTGATTAACTCGTTAAATCTTTAAATCAAAGATTTAACTTTATAGCCTTCAAAACAATTTCATTTCAATTTGATTTAAACAAATCATCAATTTAAATCTGTTAAAAATAAACAGATTTAATTCCTAGCTTTCAAAAAGAATTCATTCATAACTTAGGAAAATCTTTTCTCCATTCAATCTTGAAATTCCCCTAATTAACTGGAATCTCAGTTCTTATTTAAGAGTGTTTATCATTTGAAAACAACCGTTTTCATTTTGGAAATCTGATTCGTTTATACGAGTTGAAATCCTTGGGTTAAATTCAAATTCCCAAAAAAAAACAATACTTAAAAAAATGATTTAACTCATAATGACTAGTATAATATCATTAATCCCTAGTTTCAAATTACAGAATTCAATTTCAAGTATTGAATTTAAATTTAAATCAACTTATTTAAATTCCAAAACTTAATCAAGTAATTTAAAAATAATAAATTCTATTTTGAAATTCCATTCCAAAAGCTTTTCACATTTATTCCGATTCCATTTCCAAAACATTTGAATTTAAAAATTCAAATTTAACTATTTCAAAAATCTGCGACTTAATCGATTTCCTCGTGAAATCCATAATTGTGTGTGTGGTGTGGTCCAGGGGTTATACACAGTAGTGCAACATCATTCAATCATCACAGATTTAAAACATAGAAATATAGTTGATAAGCGATATAGCTATAAAGCTTATCGCCCATTCACAGATTCACAGATAATATGCAGATGTAAATAAATGAATAAATCATACACGGCACAAACCACAGAATAAAATATCACAGATCAGACAGGACAATTAATTCAAGGCATCATATATAATACGATCATCCCTAAGTAAGGTCAAGCATTTAATTGTCTGATTTATTCAAATCAGATTAATTTCTTATGAATTTCTAATCCTGGTTAATTAACATCAATAATTTTACAAATTATTTTGATTAATTATTATTTTTAATCATTTATTAATTAATCATTAAGGATAAATAAATTAACTTTTAATTATTTAATTCACCATTTACATTAATTAATTAATCTTTGATTAATTATCTTCAAATTAATTGCTTTAATTTATTAACCATATTAATTATCCTTAATCTATCCCTTAATTAGTTAACTATTATTTATTATATAACTTTAAGAAATTAAATTAAAATTTTAAGTTTAAAATTGATTAAACACGAGATTATAATTATCAATTTCTAATTACAAATTTATTTAACCTTAAGTTATTTATTAAATTACAAGTATAAATTAATTATATTTTTAAATTTACTTACCTAAATTAATTAAACACTTTACATTTTCCAACTTTCTTCATAAGTTTTAAATCCAAACTTAACTAAAAACCTGACAACATAGTCAGTTTTATTATTACTAATCTTTACTTAGCAAAATAACTTAAAAGTTCATTAAGTTGATTTGCAAAGAAAACCGACCCGAGGCAAACACTTGGTTTACCCGGGTGAAACCCGTGTCTCCACCTTGTTTCCCCCGCGTCTCTCTCTCTCCCACCCATCCTGTTCTTCTCCCCAGTCTTCTTCTTTCTTTCTTTCTTTTTTCTTTCCCCGGCCCATCTATTCTCGGCCCATACCCTTTCCTTTCCCTTCTTCTTTCCTCGTCCCAGTTTTCTTTCTTCCTTTCTTATATTTTTTCTCTTTTTTTTTTAACTGTTAAGTAAAAAAAAACAATAAGGCACGAACACTCACGCAAAAAATCGAGTCAAGCCACGAAAATCCCGAGCTCCACTTCGAGTTCAACATCTTCTTCCCCAATGACGCAACCCACAGCCAAAACTCAACAGCCCAAACGTGCATGTGCACGTGCACGTCTCTTCCACCGACAACTCTACCGCCGCTCCATCGCCAACCCATCTCACCTCGTCCCCTGATTTTATTCGCCATCTTGCCGAGGCCTACCACCTTCCTGATCGAAATTGACCAATTTCTCCAACCCTCTAAAACTCAAGAAACCCACCTGTCAGCACAAATTGATGAACTGCACCTCCCTTTATCTCTGATCCAACTCACTCCCCTTACTGATTGGAAGCCCATTCCCTATGCCACCCTCCTGCCAAGAATCACTTCCCCGGTTGCTCCAACATCACGTGATTCCATCGCGTTTGCCGACCACCTTAAGCCATCTCAAAACCCTAAAACTCACTCGCCCTCCCAATCCAAACCCTGTTTCAAAATTTGGCCATGGTCGAAGTCTCCCCCACGACCACCTGCATCTTCCAGAAAAGGCCGTAACACCCAACATTGACGAGAACAATAGAAATTGATTTTTGAACGAAAATTTGACCTTCATCAATTCCTCGAGTTATACCACTTTAAAAATCCTGATTTTCCTTTGAAAAATCCTCATTTCCGAACAACAATCAGATGATAAAATCAGTTCAAGAAATTAAAATATTTATGTTTTGACATATATTTAGTTTTACTGTCTTTATCTTCTTCTCCAGATGATATTCAAAAACAGTCAACCCTAAATATATTTTTAAATTTCAGTTTAGATTTAAACACAAACATTATTTAAATTCCTAAACCTATAAGAGATGTGATAAGAAGATTTTGAATTTTCTACTATTTTGTTGGACTCTGTTATGTATAAGCAGAGGTAAGCTTTGTATAAACAGATGCAAGCTTTTGCTTGACAACAGATATGCACCTCTTAATTCACTGTATAAACACATCTATACTTGCTAATATGTAAACATTAAAACCATATTTCCAATCATCACCATCACAGACATAGGAGATCAAAGGAGTTGGTTTAAAAATTAGGGTTTGCTCACTTGTGATTTGAAAGCAGAGGCCTGGAATGTTGAAGAATAGAGAATGAATCTTATTGGCCTGGGGTGATAAACAGAGAAGTAGAGAGTACTTTTATTTCCTGGAACATGAGTTTAGCCTGCTCCCTTGATAACTAAAATTTTCTTTTCCTTCCTCAGCTTTTAAATAAACTAAACAGAGATGGATGTTTTTGATATATAGGAGAGAAGTTACAGGGATTACAAGCTTGTACTGGGTGATAGTAAAATTTTGTACAATAGGCATGCTGAACATATTGTATGTACTTAGAGATGTCTTGCATTAATGGCTGATATATGAAATGTTATAGTGTACTAGAGGTAGTAGCATTGACTATCATATGTCTTGTTTATAGATATAAATATGTTTGCACTGTTTTCTTTTGTTAATTCACTTAAATGTATTTGATTTTTGCTTTGCATTTTTTTTTTTTACAGGCAACATTCTTTTGCCTTACTTTACATGCTACTTACAGGCTATAAATTTATTATTATCTTCTCTTGTACTTCTTTGTTTCTTTTTAAAATCTGGCCATCAAGATTTTGTGGAGGCTATGCCGATTTGTTTTGATACTTGAACATACAGATTTGCTTCTACATACCTATATTTTTATCATTTATTTGCTTGTACTTGTTTATACATATAAATGTATTTGTTTACTTGGTTTATGTTTTATTTTGTACTCGTATTTATTTGTTTTGAAAACTTTATTTGCATTGCCTACATATCTATGTTTTTATTTGTTTGTTATTTTTACTTTGTTTTGTTTACTTTGCTTATTTATTTGTTTGAATACTTTTATTTGCTCTTATTCTTGCATTTTTAAATTTACTTCTATTTTTAGTTTAAATAATTATCATAAATTTTACTTTAAAAATTATTGTTTTACATTTCTCTATGTACACATATATTTTATATAACTCAAATTTTCATCATTTATAATTTTTAAATCAATTTATTTATTTATTTTACTCTTATTACTTTTGTATTGATTTATTAATATGAGATTAAGATATATATATATATATATATTTACTTTATATTGTTATATCTTATATTTTATTTACTTCCTATTTATTGTCTTGTATTTATTATTATTAAACCATTTATTTGAGATTTAAATTCAAATCAAAATATATATATATACACACAAGATTTTATAATTTCAAATTGACTCATATATACCCAAATATACATATATATATATATATATTCACATATATACATATATATACAATATTCAAAAATTTAAATGATTTATATAGAATATATTTGAACTCGGGGAAACTCACATCACTATTTATAATTAATTTTATAAATTTTATTCAAAATTTCTTTTAATTATTAATTTAAATTAAATTAAAATCTAGGGTCGTTATAATAAATTATTTTCTGAACAAGCTATTATAGAAACTAACATGGTTTAACACTGCAGCTTCCACCTTCCTCGGACAGCAAGGTCACTCAGCTTAAAGGAAATCCCCGAAAGAAAAATCGTGTGGCTGCCGCTTAGCTTCTGCGTTGTTTCTTAACGTATCCCAAGTTATGTTGACTGTTGTAATGCAGTTACTTCTTCTGTTCTTCGTTGTCCGTCTTCTATTACATGTACTCTGTTTGGTTTGAAATAAAGCATTACAACTTTGTGCCCACTACATATCTCTAAATATCCTGAAAACTAATATTCGCCGCACCCCTTTAGTGCAAATAAAGTTAATATTCCATACATAGCACTTTTACAATTTCATCTTCCCCCAACTGTATAAATTCATCACATCTGCAAAAACTACCTAATAAACAATACCAATTTAAAACTATATATCAACTAAATGTCGCACTGTTAAGAACGATGCTCCAGCCTGGAATGAAAATTCCAACATATATAATTTTTACACTCTTTCTTCATGTCCACCATCAGTATCCACACTACCTAGACAAATATCATCAAAGAGTCATGAATATATGGTTCTAACATTTTAGCTCTCTTTAATTCAGCACAAACATACAAACTTCTTGCTCTGTTACATTTGCATACATCTCCATATTTATTCTGCCAATTTTGACGTAGGTAACACTTACATAGTACATGCATGGAATTGGGGTTATGAACTCTTTGTATCGAACAATCTTCTCAGACAACCAACTGTCCCTAACCAACATAAGGAGGCCAACAAATCTTTCTTTCCAATACTTAAGGTATTAATTTCATGCCTATGATTACCCAGAAAATAAACTTATATTCTCACCTCCTCATTTTTTTTTTCATGTTCATAATTCCTTATTACCCTAATGCATTTATTCTTCACCCTAGGTTGACATCCATGGACAGGTAACGTCACGATCATATCCTCTTATTATCCTTCCTATACTCACTGATATTACATTTATGCGGGCCACTTTTTTCCATGATGTCCCCAAAAGGTCGACGAAGAAATAACGCTACTTCAATCCAATTTGCGCTCTAGGGGAATCCAAGTTAACATAACCCCGTTAATGGTTATGTCCTCCCCTTACATATACCCAAAACATAGCAACTACACCTTTTTTGTTTGAGCATTATACTCATGCTATCATCTGTTGCACTGCAGGCCCCACAAGAACTAACTTCTACCCTGGAGCGATCCAGGATTGAAAAAAGACGTCTTCACCATCTGAAACAACAAATCCGCTCAAAAAAGGTAGACGCCAACCTCCACCTGAATTGCATGTTCCCTGTCAATGCATTTACTAAATTACATTCTGCTCTTTCACAATTGAGACATAGGTCCATAAATATATGTGCTCGGAACAAGTTTTGGACCAAAAAATTAAAAACCTTGAACATTCCCTTCCATTCCACACAAACCCATCAGGCAATGGCGTCAATAAGGTAATCTAACTAACATGGTAACAACTATCTGTCATATCATTCTAATTAAATTAAATAACATTACCTCATCTCTTACCAGGTTACAGTACGACTAAACAACTCCTTTGCTGGTGTGTACATTACAAGCTCAAACTTGCTGACCGTTCTTAGCGCTCATAAGTTTACAACCGAAAATTCGTCCTTCACCAAATTTGCCACTGCATTGAGTTTCAAACAAAGGTGGGTTTGCAATTAAAATTATATTAAGCAAAATTTATGCCTGAAACTGTCTGGTGGAATTGAGTCTGCACACATAAAAAACCTAAACACTTCCTGTCTTTTTTTTCGTCTGGAAAAGCTTAACGACAAACCTTTTTTCGGTAGGTAATAGTGAAAAAAACCAAAAACAGGTTTCTAATTATGCTTCTACAATTATTTTCTACTATTTTTCTTCACTGTTGGAAAATTATATCTGGAGTTCATACAAATTTAATATCTTCAAACTCAAATAATTTTACATAAATATCCGTTTTTTAATATGACACATTAAACTACTGCAGTTCATATTGCAGATGATCTCAGTTTTAACCTATCTACATTTGGTGTGTGAACTTTAATAATTTGAGGGTTATCCTTTTCAGTACCTGCAGTAGCTAGAAGCGTGGTTTTCCTTCAATTGCAGATTCAGGCATATCCTAAAAATAACAACTGTCTTGGTAGCTGCTCCATTAAAAACATTTCCATTATTTTGTTCATAAAAGTCTCTTGCTTAAGGTTCTTCATTGGATTTCACTTTCTCCGCTGTACCTTAAAGCAGAATGTTTTCTGAGCTGTCAAACAATCTGTGATAAGCCATTCGGCGTTTCCTCAACATTATTTAATTAGATTCGTTAAAGTATAGTACATATTTTCCAAATAATTGTGTTTTAATTGCATGTCTCAGGTTAAACATATATTTTCATAGTTTTTCATAAAGTTTAACATAAACAAAATTTTATTACCTATTGAAGTTTAACAATTTGACTTTCTTTAAACTAATATATGTCATTCAACATTTTGATAATTGGCAGCCTCTGATTCTACTATCATAGTTTCCATTCAAGTTTTGTGAAATATAACATCACCAAAATACAGCAACATTGTTTCAGGTATGCTTCTTATTATATTAAATTTGTTTTTGCTACTGTCCTTGCATGTACCGTAATTATATTAAATAAGGCCATGAGGTGTTGACTCCCACTGTTCTTTTCAACAGGTTGCTTTTGATCTTTTGGCTGGCTTTTCAAATACCGCAGAAATAAAAACATGCACTTGCCATCCAACTCATATTGTGAAGACGCAGGATAGTTATTATTTTAAGATTTTGTCTTTTTAACGTCTGTCATCATTGAATAAAAATTGTAAAACTATTTTCGCACTTACTATGCTATTGTGGTACATTTGTTCTTCAACGCCTCATGGCTTGCGTTTTTGCACACTTTTATATAAAGTACTGTTTTAGAGTCAGCAGTTGCTATATTTTATCAGATCCATGGATGCGATATTAATTAACTTCAAACATTTGTCTGGTATCAATTTCTTTGTCTTTACTATTATGATATCAGTTGCTGTTTTTACCGTAGATAACCTGATTGTTGTTCATTTCCTCTTTTTTTAATGCAATCTTACATTTTTTCAGTACAGATTTTTTTTTTCCAGCTGGGAATAAAGGAATCTTCGGCTGTATAGTTATCATTAACCTCAAGTTATCTATTTCAATTATGAGTTGTTTACGTTTTCATACTTCAATGCATGCCAACTTTTATTTGACGTTAGTTTAGTAATTTTAAACTTTAGCATACATTTGATAGCCTAACGGTTGAAGATGGGCCTAATAGGCTAAAATGTTGATGTCAGGTTCTAAAACTTTGATCTATACATTTTTACTACACTAAAACATACGTGTTCACTGTATCATGTAATTATAATTGGCATTGAAGGTTGGCTTACTTTCAGAGTTATATAGAACAAAAAAATTTACAAAGCATGCGATCTACCGGCCTAATCATCAAGCTTTATATATTTGTATACCCATCATTTTTAATTGCATACCCATGTAACTAAAATATGTTCACCATGTCCGTATGCGAAGCATGAGTTCGCACTAGTGATAAAAAATATGACACGTGTGATTTATTGGATTGGAGTGAGACAAATGAAATTGTTGCGGAAGGAAGAGTTATGTTAAATGATCCAAAAGAGTTTGTCCAACGAATCCCTTTAGGGTCTGATGTCAAGTAAGTTATAATAGACAAATGAGAAAACTGGATGCTTTCTTGTGGAGACCTTCAATTTATTTGACATGCATTGGAGAAGTTGAAGGTGAGATAGTAACATGGCCAGCTACTAGAGTTGTTTTGCACAACTTCGATAACTTTGAAAAAGAAAACAATGGAATAATCTTTCATCTTTATACTAATTAATTTTTCATTTTGAATGTATAAAAATTATAATTAGTATGTTCTTTTTTAATAGAGTAAAAGTAGCAGCACATATCATAAATGCAAATTAATCGATTAGAGTAGGAGTGAGGAATTATTTGCAGAAGGATAACTACATTCAAGTGATCCAAAACAACTTGTGAATGATCTCCCTCTTAGACCCACTTCCATTGTAATTTGGATAGGTAATCCAAAAGTTGAAGATGCTTTTCTATGGAGCCCTGCTAAAGGTTTGACATGAGTTGGAGAAGCCGTTTGTATCAAAGTCGCATGGCCTAAATCAAAAGTAGTTATCGAAACGGTTAACACTGCATTATCGGATAATCATACAAGTAATGTCGGAGTTGTCGAAAAGGTAAACTTATTTATAATTGATTCAATTATTTTTTCATCGTACAAATTGTTGAAGTACATAATAATATAACCTCTTTGTTTAATTAATGTAGTACAAATTCTATGGCAAATGATGAATGCAAGTTGAGCGATTGGTTGCGAATGAGAGAAATAGTTGTACTAGGACGTGTGTCTTCAACCGATCCAACTAAAATGGTTTATTATATTCCTCTAGGAAGAAATGCAATTAAAGTTTGGGTAGACATTGTAAAAGTTTCAAAAGCACGTTTATCGAGAACAACATCCAATTTAGACGTCATTGAAGATGCTCTTGTTACTGCGATAGCTTGGCCTGCTGCGACTGTTATAATGGAACCAACTTCTACTAAGTATAATTCAAACTTTGTTTAGATATGATGCTATTTTTCCCTTTTTCGATTTTTTACTCAAAATGGTAAAATTTGTGCAGTTTACCATTTTTAGGTGAAATTATAGGCTATGCTAAGTGTTGGCGTCAAAATTGGCCACCAACACCCAATTATGTAACAATACCAATATTCAGTCCAATCACAGAATAATAAAGAAAAATAAATGAAGATAAAAATTATAAAAAAAAAACAAGTAAAGAAGAGACAAGATTTATAGTGGTTCGGCTAAGCCCGGCCTACGTCCACTGCCAAAATAATCTTTTTTATTATACTGAAATTTGTATACAATTACATTCTGAAATCCAAAAATAAAATTGGCGGAGTGCAATCTAGGTTGAAGATAAAGGGAAGTAGAAAGAAGATCATTTTTCTGACACAATGTCTGCTATATTTTAAGGAAAGATGTGCACATTTCGAGCTAAAATTTTGACAAAAGGTTTAAGAGACCAAGACGAGGCTACCCAAGAATTTACAAGCCCATTAGAGCCCACAATAAAGATCTGTACCGACCCTATAACTATGTCCAAATAGGTTGCGATCCCTATGAGAGGTGCTCCATGATTTCAACTACATGCTCCCTAAATTTGGTTTAATTTTGACACATAATCTGTGAGATATCACATTTTCCGTGAAGTAGTGTTGCTTAAATTCTGATTTCTGTCGATCCCTTTAAAGGGATAGGTACCGATCTGTCCAATCTCTTCCAACTACCATGAAATCCCTAAGGGAGCTTCTCCATGTTGTGTTATGGTTAGCCTCCAAGTTTCACGCTAATTGGATTAGTAGAACTCAAGTTAGTGATCAATCTTTGTTGCAATATGTCATGTAGGCTTATTACAAACGATCCCTATAGAGTGATAGGTACTGATCCCTCCAACTTACTCTAAATAATATGCAATCCCTATGGGGTGTTACGCATGTTGCAATTAGCTTGTCCTCCAAGTTTCATATCAATTGGATATATAGATGTTGAGATATTGACCGATCTTTGCTACAAAGTTAGGTTTAACAGATCCCTAGGAGGGAAGAGAATCGATCGAAGAGAATCGATTCCTCTTTCTTCATCCTTTTGATGATTCCTAGGGTAGGCTCCCTAGGGTCCCCATATCTTGCTCAAAAAATTTCATATGCATTAGACTTATGAATTTTGAGATGTTAATTGTTTTCCATTGAATTGTACTTGCTTGGCTGGAATATGTCAATCCCTTTTATACCAATCCCTTTTCATACGATTCTTTTCTTAGATGAAGTAATTTTTCTATAACTTGCGCATACAAACTCCAAATGACTTGGGATTTGAAATGTAATTTCGTGGGGCCTTCCTTGCCAATTTACACTGGTATCACCCAGTTTGGGACAAAAATTGAGGACATGTACCGATCCCCTAAAGGAAGGGATAGGCACTAATCCCCTACCTTGGCGAGGCACTAATCTGTACTTAGAATATTCTGAAGATTTTATCTTTTGGTATCGGTTGATTGTCACTTCATATCATTGCATGCACTTCATTATTGGACCTCATAATCATCGCTCTTGATTAGTCCTTGATAATCATGAAGTATGTTGGTTTAAATCCTCATGTCTACTGCATTGGAAAAAGGTGGATTAATACTAAGTCTCTAACAAATACAAACTTAATTTCGCTAGAACTTTATCGTGTGGGATCCATTGGTTTGGGATAACGCTTTTCTTTATAGAAGTGATCAACTATCATGACTATGGTGTAGTAGTAGTGGTTTGAGATTTGTGTGCATTATGGTTTATGGCCATAACGATGTAGAACTGAGGAAAAATTTATAGGAATATATTCAATAATAATCTCTAGATATGAATGTGCAATGTGTTATTTTTGGTTATTTTAACTCAATCTTACATAAACACGAGAGAAATAATAATGGTTCTTCCAATATAATGTATCATTCAATGATTATTTTGTAGTATGTCACGAACGACCTTTGTTTTTTGTTTTTCCTTCTTTCGAACTCGATTTTTGATTTATGAAATTGATCAATAATATTATATATGAGAAAAATAAATTCCAACAAGAAATATAATAAACTAGCTATGTTGGAATCTACCCTTCTTTTTCGATTTAAGATCGAAAAAGAGGAATCCAAATCAATTTTTTCAACGAGTTCTCCTTTATTTTACAATCATCCAATGTATCAAAAAACTTGCATTAATGATATTCCCTCCATCGCCATCTTATACCACCATAATTTGTTAAAATATCGTTACATCTATTGCATGAATGAAGTCGGTAATTTCTTCCCAGATATTTGAATTCTTTTCATAAACATGCATTAAAAGATGAATATACATAATTATCTTTTAAATATAAAGATGTTGAAATATAGAACACGAACTAAAATTTGACAAACTCGGGAAATTTAAATGTGACAAGCGTCGGGGACTTTCTTCTATGCTCAAACCAACAATTACAATATGTGGTTGTGGGTCATCAGCATTTTCTTCTTTTAATGCTTCACCACCTTAGTATTTTCTCTATCACTTTTCCTTTTGAATTTTGAAGGCTTCTCGCTTCTTTTCAGTGCACAAGTGGTTGTGGATTAAACATGTATAATCACATTTCTTAAGTTCCATATAGTGTATATCTTTATATCCATTGTTGTGTCATTAGGATGTAGTAGTGTTTGATTGATAGCCTTAGCATTTGAAATTTTTCAGTCTTCAGAAGCTGTCAAAACCTGCTTGCAGTATTACAATAATATTTGTGCAAGCTTCAATAGATGTTACATTTATATCATACAAAAAGAACTTAATAGATAAAAGGGTTTCATATTTCTGGCTATCATTATTCTTAAATGCACTTTAATTTATCTTGTGTTCAATATCAGAAATAAAATGCATCTGTAACATTATTCTTTTGTTGCCTTGTTCAATCCTTTCCGTTGAACGTCATAGGTAATACAATAATTAATGGATAAATATGTGTTATTAAAAGTTAGGTCTAGCCAATCGAAATAGTATATCTACATTTACATATACATACTACATTCTGAAATAAGAAAGAAAAACCTCTAGACCAAATATGACAGTGTAGAAATAAAACTAATAAATTGGGAATGTTAATTTAGAATTAAATGGTTCAAATCACGATTAAAAACGTATAATGGATAAGTCATGTATAGTTATTGCGCAACATCATTGCAACAGTAGTTTGTTTTTTTTATAAATATGCTGGGATCATGGCCCAGATCGATCTAGGCCGTGCACATCCCTTTGGCCGAACTCAGGTCAGGCCAGGTGGCTAGAAGAGTGAGGACCGAGGAGTTTAAGTTTGTATACACGTTTAATATTTCTTAACAGTAAAAATAAATAGGATAGGCAGAAGTTACCCTGAGCATAAATTAATGGTATGAATGTCCATGTCAAACCTTTCACTGCCCACGTAGTTAGCTATAATAACTAAGAAAAAGAAACTTCAGTTATCTCAACGCGCTTCTCAGATTTTTGTTGTTGTTGGTCTTTAAGATTGTTTCTCCTAACTTTTAAGTTCTCGATAAAAAAGTAAGCACTTTTCTGCTTATATTGTTAATTCTCAACTTAAAACAAGGCTTTAGAGACTAGTCCTGATACTTCTATGCAACTGTTATAAAAAATTTGATGTTATGTAATATCAGTTGTGTTTGCTCAAGGAATGCCCATACTGCTGGTTTCTGGTAAGAAATTATATAATCTTACTATGTTGTGATGCATAGGCAGCTTAACCATATTTTGCATAGATCTTAAGAGCAATATAATGATTGTTTTGATTTCATTTATAAATAAAGGAAAAAAGAAAAACTATTCTTTGCCCCTGATTTATTGATGAGATATATCTTGATATCACAATACATCTTTAGGTCATTAACAAATGATTATTTTTGGAGCTATCACTATGCTCTGACCAGCTGCCATTTAGGTAATTTTATTTACCTTTTTAGTTATTTATTTATTTATTTGGATTTAATTATTTGAGATTAATTATATTGTGTTAGATGGAGTTATCTTTTTAAGCAAATCTCACTTCTAAGTGCATATCCAATGTATTTGGGATCACATATTTCATTGACTCGTTGTGTGCTTAGTATCTTATATATAATTTGGGTCTAGTTTGTTAACCTATTTATATTTGGTTTATATAATTCCACGATGCTTTGCTTATTAGGTAAATAATGTTATTCATCAAAATTTTGTATTTAAAATCTAAAATGATGCCTAACTATTTGAATCATAGATCAGCCGAACCTACCTCAGTTGATCAAATCATAAGTAAAATTGAAAGATACTTCAGATGGTAGATGGTTTTGTTTGATGCATGTAGTGTCACAGTTGCATGAATATACTTTTTCCTTTTTCAAACTACATATTTATATTGAAAATATGCAAGCAACATAAATATAAATTAGTTTCCTTAAATGCATCAGAATTGACACTTTCGGCCAATGCAGTTAGAAAACCATAATTTTAATTCCCTTCTTGTTTACTAAAATTGATATAAGGTTCAATACAGAAGAACTATATGTAGTTGAAGAAGTCATATAAATCATTTTAAAAATGCATTTTAAGACTGAAAGGTGTTTTAACATCATTCCATCTCCCTCTGTTTTGCAAAATTATTTGAGTAATAGCTTGTTAGGTTAATGTGGCTAGCAATCCTGCAATTTTAAAAATGTCTTTAGTTCCTGTTCCAGCAATTTCTACATTTTATGACTAATAGACGTTTGTGCTTTTGACAGGTAGTCTATGATGCTTTTGGGTTTACTACATGTTGGAAGGCAGGAAAAATTATGTTGTCGCACTCTTTCTCCATCAAATTGGTCATGCTTGCATTATTGTATTTCTTATCAACGTTTATACATCTTTACTTTTGGTGTGTATCGTTTATGTTAGCTACGGTTGTATGAATTGTTACTTTTAGCATGCATCGTTTTGGTTAGCTACGGTTGTATGAATTGTTACTTTAATCACAAATATTTATATGCTTAATTATGTGTATGAAATGTCGTGTATGAAATACTTTGGTCACAATATTTATATGCTTAATTGTAAGCTTGAATTTATATGGCAATAAAAAAATTCAATGGAAAATATTCTATAGCTTTTTAATGATGCTCAAAAAGAAAATTTGTCAAGGCTATCATATGCTATGCATTATGCTAGTGCCATAAAATATTCTGCAAGGATTAAACAGTTTTCATAGCAAGTAAACAATGTTATAAAAGACTAAAGTAAACTTTTAGTGCGTAATAAAAGATTGAAATGATATTTCTACAGCATAATAATCTGGTAAGTCAACATATTATAGCAATTAAATGACGTCATAAATATTAGGACCATAGACTAAAACTCTACGTAAAAGATCTATAGCAAGCTATAAAACACTATAGAAAGTAGTTGTATGGTTCAAATAGGCTATTTATCAGCAATTTTGAAAGGCTGCAAGGTTCTTATTTATAGCATGTTTTTATAGCATTTCTCAGGTCGCTATTATAATTCCCTGATCTATTACAACTTGTTGATTTACAACATTTCTAAAAACGCCATGATAACCTTTTATGGCCTTTTTTAAATGCTATTAAAGGATATTTTTGTTGTAGTGGTTTTTTCAACCCAAAAACTTGCATAAAACTTCGCAAAAGAAAGAGCATACTCGAATGAGGTGAGCAGCGATCTCCGGAGAGCAGATCTTGTTCTTAGCACGAAGAATGGAATTTTGTCTATGAAAAGTAGTTAAAGGACTATCTACAGGGCAAAAGCAATGCTCGAAGCAAAACCTAAATGATCGATTGGAATCACTGGATAACAAGTCAGAACTTGTATCGATACAGAGCACACTTTGTTTTCAACCAAAGTATACTTTGTGGAGCAAGTGTTAAATGGGTTTTTAACCAAGTAAATTTTCAACGGAAGTTAGAACGTTAAGACGAAGATGAAATGACTCAAGAACTTGGAAACACGATCAGAAGGAAAAGAGAACGAAGTTCAAATAGTTTCATCTGAATTTGAGCTAAGTACCACTCTCAGTACCAAGAGAAACCTTTCGATACCGAGAGGTTTGTTCTACATCTTAGGACTTTCAAACCTCATACACTTCATGCATTGCTCTAACCAGTCGTCATCAAGTTCTTTTCTCGAAGATTGAACAAGCAGCTTTAAGGATTGATGAGAAGAAAGCAGGATAATACAAGTGTTGTCAAAGGAATCATTAGGGTCAACTCAACTTTTATGGAAAAGATTTTGGAGTACATTGAATCGAAGATAGAAGAGCAAAATAAGTAAGAAGAGGAAGTTTGCAGCAGAATAAACTTCTTAGTACCGAGAGATCTTTCTTGGTAATCAGACCATGTGCTCCCTTATGTACTTTTGGGCTTGCATCTGGACCTTATTCAGATTGACATGTAGACCGGCAGATAAGTTTCTCTATAATATCAACCCTATAGCAACTAAAAAAGTACCTTCGACTCTGCTTCTTCTTCATCTCCTATCCCTCCTTCACAATAGCCACATAGACAGATATAATTGGCAGTTCCAAGTTTAGGAACATGTCAATTCCTAGTACTAGTGACTTTAATCCCCTTCCAAATCCATAATCGATAAAATATAAAGTGGACGTAGGCCAGAGATTGTCGAACCATTGTAAAAATCTTGTGTTTCTATACTTTTCTATGTTTTTTTGCACTTTCTTATTGTTTCTTCTAGATATAATCCTATAATATGTCATATTTGGGTGTTATACCATTTTTGGCATCAGTTGAAAATAATCTATTAGTTTTAAAACAATTTTGAAAAATATTTTATAACATTTGTTAAATTACCTTTTTATATCTTAAACTTAACTTTTAAACTTAAAATATAATTTTAAATTTTCAGATAAATTTTGAAAATCAGCACAAGGCCAAAAAATTATTCGAGCCTTTTTATTTGGGATAATCTTTGGGCTTACTTCATCCTTCGGGCCAAGCCAATAGCCAGGTAAAGAAAATACTTGATTACCCAAACCCAACCTTAGACACTACTTAGATACCTTATTAAATAGGTAAGTTTTTATAAGTTATCCCTAATACTACTAATTTAGATATTGTAGACCATTAGGGTCTGATACCAATGAAAGGGATCTAGGCCAATCGAAAGAAGGTAAAATGGGTAAACTTTAAAAAAATCCATTTTGGATCATTGGTAGGTCGATGAGGTCTAATTGACTCTAGATCTAATCTAGAATTCATCTCAAATAAAAGTTTATTTTATTTTATTTATTTAAAAGGAGTTTAAATTAATTGATTTATTTTAATAAATTTGATTTTTATATAAATAGAGTATATCAAATATACTTGTATGCATATGTGTGACAGTTACTTATTTTGCATTAATATTTTAGTGAGTGAACAGTCAAATTGTTATTTATGGGATGTTATTTAATATGTCATAAATGTGTAGTTAATTAGGAATTACAATTACTACTTTTGATTTGACCAAATTTGTATTTGGTATATTTTTGAGTATATTTAATTATGCTCATGTGAGTGCAGTGTGCATGGTTAAGACGTACGTTTGTAGACGTTGGAATTTACATTGCAACAAACTCATTCTCACTTTATATATGCCTTTCCATTGTTTTATTATAAAATTATGTTAAGTAATAACTATATATATAAACTTAAAATTAAAATGATTTATTTTTTCTGTTTTGAAATTAAAATTAACAATTTGAAAACTAGCTCTGACTTAGGAAGAATTCAATATTAGATTTATGATTTTAAACAAAAGTCCTTTTTATAAATTTTGAATTAAAATGATAAATACGTATATTCGAAATAACACATATGCATAACTAATATTCAATTTTATAAAATAACTTCAAATAATTAATATATGCAACTTACTTTCATTTATATGTATAATACATTGTAAAATTGTTTTAATTAATGAAGATAGTTTCAAATACAAATTATTATTTTTTGAAAACAATTTCAATCTAATGTTGTTGTGAATATATAGATTTTATCTTTCATTATTACACATAGTTTCCAAAACAATAGAAACAGTAGACTAGATAACATAAGTATATATAAATTCATTGTATAAGATATGGGATCTAAACTATACAAACATGATGTAATAAAATATCGAAATGAGATTCGATAATTACCTCATGAAGTAGCCTAAGATTCACACCTTGAATGATTGAATAACTCCAAGACTAACCAAATCAACCTCAAGGTTTGCTACGATCTAGAGATGAACACCACCTTGTATTTGTTTTTTGTTTTCTTTTTCTTTAGGGAATTTTATAGCCTTGTAGCCATGGAATTTTAAGAGAGGGAGTCAAAAACAATGATAAATAATGTGTTTAAGCAGGTATAATGACTTAGAATTTTAGTCATTTGAATTTCGTATATTTAATTGATTTTAAATACTCAAAAGTTAATTTTATAAGCTAAATAACTTATATTTGAAATATAGTGAATTAATTGGATAATTAAATTGTTGATTTAATATTTGAAATTATATAAATAATTGAAATTTGAATTTAATATAATAAAAATGATTTATAAAGTTGAATTAACTCTTATTTGAATTAGAATACTGATAGCAAACTTTTAAAATTGAATTAAAAGTTAATTTACAGAAATTGGATATTTTAATATTTAACTAACGCGTAAAAATAGCCATTTTCCATACAGTCTCGGATTTTGAAGAAACTAGTTTCATTGGATCCGTAATATTATATTATTGTAGGATTTCAAATTTTATGTCAATCGGATTTACGGTTTAGTCGTGGCAAGCTAAAACATGTAGAAATATATTTAAGTGAAATTTTAAATTTAAATAAGTCGATTCGAAAACCTATCTTCCAAATATGATTGAATTGGCACACGATAAATGTTCCATTGCGTTCGAAATAGGGGTAAAACATTATAAATGCCTGGCGGCATGCTTAGTTTGGAGTTCGAAAAATTTTCGGATGAATAGGGTCGTAAATTTTCTATAAAAGGACGTTATAATTTCACTTTTTCATGAAAGAAACCCTAGCTAGGGCTAGCCGTCGACTTCGATTCAAAGGCCGATATCATCCAATTTTCTTCGCTCGATCTCTCGAAATCCGTAAGCAATTTCGAAAAACTTTCAACTAGAAGATTGTAGAGCTTGGCACGACCTATCAATCCAACGGCTATGATCATAAACTATAAAGAGGATCAATGGTAATTTTCATTCAAAGCCACGCGTTTTTGCATGGTTTTCTATGCCTGGATACAACCGAGCTCGACTAATCCTTGGCCATGGGTACGGTGGAGAATGGAGCACGTGGTGGGGCTGGTCAATCGTCGGTTCGACGTACGAAGAGGTCGCGTTAATTCAAGCAAAAATGACAACGATGGGTTATTACATGCGTTCGAATGAGCCTGGGGTGGAAGAAAAGGGACAACAGCCCAGATATCTCAATTCAAAATCGACGGCCTGGATGATTTTGGGTTTGAAAATAAAAGGAAATTGTCAATTAATATATATTATGTAAAGACCCGTAAGTCCGTACTCCTTGAATAGACACTAATCTCCTTTGTTTAATTCAAGATGAACGAAAATACGAACCCTTAGGGGTTTTTTTTAAAAAAAATTTTAAGAAAAGAAAAAGGTAGAAAAGAAGGTAGAAAGAAATGGAAGATTAGAAAATAGAGAATTTGAAAAATAGAACGGAACAGAAAGGAAACAACAGAACAACAAGAACAACAACAGAATCTCACAATTCGCAGCGGAACAACATATAATAATAAATGAATAATCTTTAAACAAAGATACTATATCAGTTATTACATTACATTTCATTTCATTACATCATATCATCAGAGTGTACAACAACATACAACATCAACAACCAGTGCAGCGGAAAAAGAAATACTATATACTAGTAATACGTCATGCCATCCAGCTTGCCTCCAGCAACTCCAGAATATCCAGAATATCCTGATAAACCTAACTCTTAACTGCCCGTGTGGAAATTGGTGGGCACCCAGAGTTTAGGAAGGAAAACAATAAACTCCAAGTCAGTCATGTGACTGGTGTGAGAACTCAAAACAGTTTATTTATCTTTAAAATCAAAAAGAGAAATATTTTTAAATTCAATTCGCAATGCTTTTAAAAATGAGACTACCATAAGGCCTCCCGCACACACACACATGCAAACGCAGAATCGGAGGAGATTTCTCCTTATGATAGTCAAAGATGCTTGATACGCATTTAAAATAATATTTGATATTATTATTAGTGCATAGTGTATAACAAATTCATTTCGAAAGTAGAATATAAATCTTAGCCAACATACGACCATTATCGTATGCCTACTATAGCTACTATCCAAACAGTGTTGCGACACCATAAGTGAATAGCAGGTTCTACAACTAATACCGTACAAGTCACGTATTGTTTCTTTGGATTTCCAACAAATGGTCAGGCCAAGGAACTTCCCATTGCCACTGAGAATGCCTCTGGATGGACATCCCCGAGAACCAAACCGGATCTCAACCAACACAAGGCCGGGTTACTCCTAACTGAGCAACAACTGACCGAATATGCCATCCCCCGGTCCTTTGGGACCTTTTTCCGAGAGCGCTCTCTAATCAATTCACACAATCATAACAAAGTGTTTTCAACATGAGTAAGTATCTGGGCTCCATACCATGATACCACCCTTTTCCAGAAGGAAATGGACACATCCTAAAGGGTGCTACCCCTCATAACCTTGCTGCTTCTTTCCTGTTTTGACCATTTCCGGGATGTGAGGCTCGACGAATTCACGTCCACAAAAACATACTTTATACAAAAGTCATGCTTTGGGTCAATAAATGATCAACACAATGATCACTAAGATAGACGATCAAATAAATGATCCTATCACAAATAATCAACACAATGATCATTTCAGCATCACTCAGCATGTCACATTACCAAAATGGGATATATTGCTGATAACTTCAACTATATAACCTTTGAGCTCGTACGTCTCAAAGAAGGGTGTTAAGCAAAGAATAAATTCTCCGCCACCAACAGAAATATATTTGAAAGAAATCGGCTTTATATCTCAAATTGTAATGTCAGACATACAATCCATACAAGTCTGTTCCGGGCTCGAACAGAACCGAAGGCACTTACCAAGAAGTCCTTGCAATCCGGATATTCACAATCCTGATCGGATTCACCATCACATATGGAGAACTCAATACCGTAGCTACTCGGTGCAGAGTCAATCGATAGTTCATCCTATCGCTCTCGCAAATACCGGTCTTCAACACCGATCTTCAAATGCGATTCACAACGACGTATCACATATTCGGAGTGGGTTATACGACCCCATGGTCCTTTCCCGGTTAACCCGAATAGTGAGCGCTTATTCAAAAATAAGTGTGCATTCAAATTCAATCAATTCACATCAAATACCCATTTAAAGGGAAATATTGATAGTCGGCTATCGAACTATCAATTGATATGCATACATCACCAGATTCCAAATAATTTTCCAAATTATTTATTTTCCAAAATATCTTTACTAGATATATAGTTTCAACACTTCAAAAATAAATCAATATTTATTTTTAACAAGTTTCACTTTCACATATAAATTCCTTAGTGAATTTATATTCCAAAATATTCATGCATATACGATTTCAATAATTCATTTCCATTTATCCTCCAAAAAGATAAATTCTAATTATTCACTTCATATTGGAAAACATTTCCATACTTATTTATTCATAAGTAATTCACAAATCTCTTTTATTTTCAACACTTAGAAAATATTCAATATACTTAAATCGAATTAAGTATATATTTCATTCTTTAAGGAAATCATTCACTTAACATATTTATTTGGGCCAAAACGAATGTTGCGTAAAACATCGTTACGACAACCCAAATCACTAGTATAGGGATTCGGAATTAAAATAGATATATAAATCCCAATACTAATCAAAAACATTTCCTTTCGGAAATCATTTACTATAACAACAGTGTTATAGTCCACCATTTCCTTTCATTTCTCGAAACATCTATTTCAACAATAAATGTTAAAATCTATGGTTTCGAATCTCAACACCTTTAAAACATCGTTAGATCGTTTTAATTCTGTTTAAAATATCACATTCTAAAACATTTTCTTTAACATGTTATTCACTATTCAAAAACGTGAATATACTATGTTCACAAATTCTATTATTTCTATTCTTTTTAACTTAAAGGATTATTCACTGTTTACAACGTGAATATAACTCCATTAATAGGTTATAACAATTAACTTATCAAAATAAGTCGTTTGCGGATTTATAAAACAACGTTTATAAATTCCATTTCTATTTATTTATAAAAACTTCTTTTTTTATAAATTCCTTTATTAACATATTTCAGTTTATAACTCAATTATAAACTAAATGTTTATATTATAAGTTAAATACTTATAAAACGATTATTTTATAAAATCGTTCTTTAAACTTCATAATTATAAATCTTATAACTTATAAGATTCATTTATTTAACCAAATCTATTCTTCAATTAACTTCACAAATTTATAAATCTTACTATTTATAAATTTCATTTATAACTTCACAGTTTATAATTCTATAAATTTCATTCATTTATGAAATTCACTTTCACTACATTCAAACAGTTATAAAAACTCGTTTTATAATGTCTATATTTCAATTTATAAATATCCATTTATAAATCTCTTAATATAAATCAGTTTATATTATTATTCTAAAACGTCTTTAAATTCCTTTATAATTTTCTCATTTCGATTTATAAAATAATCAAATTTTATAAATCCTATATTTAAACTTTTATCATATATTCAAAAATCCAATCTAAACTATTTTATAAAATCATTAGTTCATATTTCTCAAAAATCGACTTTTAATCGTATTTCTAAAAATCAGCTTTTTAACTATATTTCACAAAAATTATAATTTTTATAACTTTAAAATTTATAACGTTTATTTATTTATAATGGATCAATTCCAAAAATATAGTATATTTTCAAAATCACTTTTAAAATCATTTTAAAATCCCAAAATCTGGGTCCAATGATGCTACACACCAAATAGTCAATCACGACTAACAACGATATCATATATCGATATGATAATCAATCAAATATCAAAATATCTGAAATAAAATAAATACTGTTGAGGAATCCAGTTGGATCCCTCCAACCTGTTTCCTGCATCCAAAAACATTAGCACAATACCAATTTCGCTCCAGTACGAAATTATCGCGGTACATGTTCTTATTAAATATTATCCGCTTAATAACGGCGTAATAGGGTCTCATCCGCTAAAAAATACGGGAAATCAATCAACTGCAATATATACATATGCCAATATATATATATTGATATTATATATAATACCAATTTCACTGTTTATGAAATATTCGCGGTATATGTTTTTATTAAATAACATCCGCTTACTAACGGCGCATAATGTCTATTTTAACAATCAATAATTTACAGTCATCATTCAAACATGCATTCAAATATTTTAAATCTAACTATTTAAAATAAAATCGAAATCTATTCGATTGAGTGAGAAATTCTCACCTTGGTTTTAATTTCCGTTTCAGCTTTTATTTCGAATAAAATTAAACGCGCGTTTAATTTTACCCGAAATTCTCACTAACTCCAAACGACTCCAAACCATCTGCATCGCGTAGTGCTCGTCCATACGATTCCAACGCAACTGGGTTTGCATTTTTTCGACCTCGTATGAAAAAGTTATGGTATTTTGAAGTTTACACGAGTTTTAATATATAAATTACAATTTAAACTTTAATAATTTTTTTTATGCCAACTAACATGGGCCGTTAGATCATGAACCCCTCCATCATAGCCGTGCGTGCAAACCCCTCCCCTTCTTCCTCTTTCACTCGCGCGTCCCTCAGGTTAAAAGCCGAACCCATATACACATTTTAGGGTTTATAGCCGCGCCCTCTACGTCCATCTCCACCTCGATCAAGTGCCTCCCCTCCGAAGCCCATCACATACTCTACCACCGCCCACCTTCAAGTGAAGCTCGGCCTACCATAGGCGTGGAAATTCGTGCGTGAACCACGGCCATACGCGGCCCTACACCTCCCCCATCGCGTCTCTAAAAACGATCACTCCCGTATGGATTCGAAGAGCTCGAGACGCTCTACCACTTTACAGTTAAACACATTTGCTAATTATTCATAGATCAAGAGAAATTAAGAGGAGAAATTGGAACAATATTGGCCATTGAACCCTATACTGGCGGCCGTGTTTTGTAACTAGGGTTTTTATTTCTTTTTTTTTTTTTCAAGTGGGGGGTGCTATTTATAAGGAACGAGCAAGCGTAAACACTATTCATCCCGGGAATTCCGAACTCCGATTTAGGCACCGTAACCAGCGTACCTAGGGTTTATCCCGCGTTCCGGACACAATGGAACAGGTTTCGGAAGCTAATTCGGAAGTATGTGCGAGTTATGGCAGAAAACGCTCAATTTAAATTAAACCGATTTAAGTCGATTTCTAGGCGTTTTAATTTGTACCGGACAAACGGTAAATCCAATTGACTTGAAATTTGAAACCTTACAATAATATCACATTACGGATCCGATGAAACTGGTTTCGTCGAAATCCGAGACTTTTTGAAAAATGGCTATTTTGACTCGTCAAATTTAAATTAAAAATAAATCGATGCGTTTCGAGCTGCCACGATCAAACGATAGCTCCGATTGACACGAAATTTGAAATCCGGTAATAACTAACTATTACGGATCCAATGAAACTAGTTTCGTTCAATTCTGAGACTGTCCAAAAATTGACTATTTTATAGTCGATTATTAAATATTAAAATATTCAATTTTCACAAATTAACTTTTAATTCGATTTTAAAAGTTCTAAAATATTTCTATAACTCCAGTATGATTAAATAAAATTTCCCAAATTATTTACAATCATTTTTAACTCAATTTTTTTATTATTTCCATAATTTAACATATTAAATTATCGATTTAATTATCCAATTAAATCCAATAATTCAAATAAAAATTTATTTGACTTAAAAATTCACTTATTAATATTTAAAATTAATTAAATATTCGAATTTTAAATTATTAAAATTTCTGGGTCGTTACAATCTTCCCCACTTAAAAGAATTTCGTCCTCGAAATTACAAATAAGAAAGTTACAAAATCTATTAATTTTCCCAAAATTTATAATTAAACTTATTACCATACTTTACTAAGTTTTCAAATCATACTTAGTTATCTTTTCAAAAACAACTACTATTGTTTAACTTTCAACTCCAAAACAAAGTTAAAGTTTTCCAAAATTTTCCCAATTTTCTCAAAATTTTTCTAACGCCTTAAATTTCCGGAAAAATTCGCCATAGTCTCCTTTGCGCGGCTCGATCCGAAAAAAAAAATGACAGTATATATATCACAAATATACATCTCATCAAGTAATGAGGCATCCCGAAGGGAAAAAAGTATAAAAGTGCGATATTTAATCCGAGATATGTACCTTATATTTTATTAGCAAGCATATACGGCTAATATAGCGCTAAAGCGAACTCCAAATGCGAAGCAAACGCGATCCGCACCTACTAAACTCAACAAACAACATGAGAATCATGTATATAAAGCATATAATCTCAATATACAACATATATCTCCATAATAACTATATATGTCACATAGCACATGTAGTAAAACAACAAATGCAATATATATTCAACCATCAACCAATTAACATCCATAACCAATAATATTCATTTATATTCTCATTCATATACAATGAATTGGTTTTCACTCTAAATCATATTTGATTTATTAACATTGGATTTACTAACATTCATTCTCAATTCAATTAGTTTGCATTTACTAATCAAATCTAATTCTCATTCAATTCTATTCAACTTCCAATAACATTTGATTTCAATGAATTAATACTTTCATTCATTATTTCATTCCAACTTTCATTATATTCAATTGATTCATTCAATTCAATTACAAAGTTGAATTCTATTACATAACTCAAGTTCATATACATTTAATCCACTTGATTATTTACTTCGATACCAAAATCAACTTAATTCAATATCTCTTAAGTTATATTCCATTTAACTTGTAATTCACCTTTATTTACAACTCATATTCATAAATATTCATATACTTTCACTTTTTATATATATAAGTTTATTTCACAATTGTAAATTACTTTAAGTATAATTTCAATTCTTATAATTCTTTTACTTATACAATTATTCTTCTATTTAGATTATTCAAACAACCTAACAATCAGCTTATACACACTTTGATAATTTTGAAAAATTATTCCTTTATATATATAATATAATCAAGGCAAAATTATTTCATTTACCCAATTTAAAATCAATATTGTGCCGAATTGTTCTATTCAAGTGTTTAGAAACCCCTTCGGCTCAGTTTCGAGGCTGTGCTGACGAAAGTTCATATACCACTCAATAAACCAATCATCACAATATAAAACAAATTTTATATTCACTAACAAATACGCTCTCATAGCTATTATTACACTCAAACTCATTCTAGAGTACTGCTGACTCTATCTCTAATGAATAATACCCAACAGAACCATGGTTGTCGCTTAACCATCAGAGCTCTGATACCAAATGTAAAGACCCGTAAGTCCGTACTCCTTGAATAGACACTAATCTCCTTTGTTTAATTCAAGATGAACGAAAATACGAACCCTTAGGGGTTTTTTTTAAAAAAAATTTTAAGAAAAGAAAAAGGTAGAAAAGAAGGTAGAAAGAAATGGAAGATTAGAAAATAGAGAATTTGAAAAATAGAACGGAACAGAAAGGAAACAACAGAACAACAAGAACAACAACAGAATCTCACAATTCGCAGCGGAACAACATATAATAATAAATGAATAATCTTTAAACAAAGATACTATATCAGTTATTACATTACATTTCATTTCATTACATCATATCATCAGAGTGTACAACAACATACAACATCAACAACCAGTGCAGCGGAAAAAGAAATACTATATACTAGTAATACGTCATGCCATCCAGCTTGCCTCCAGCAACTCCAGAATATCCAGAATATCCTGATAAACCTAACTCTTAACTGCCCGTGTGGAAATTGGTGGGCACCCAGAGTTTAGGAAGGAAAACAATAAACTCCAAGTCAGTCATGTGACTGGTGTGAGAACTCAAAACAGTTTATTTATCTTTAAAATCAAAAAGAGAAATATTTTTAAATTCAATTCGCAATGCTTTTAAAAATGAGACTACCATAAGGCCTCCCGCACACACACACATGCAAACGCAGAATCGGAGGAGATTTCTCCTTATGATAGTCAAAGATGCTTGATACGCATTTAAAATAATATTTGATATTATTATTAGTGCATAGTGTATAACAAATTCATTTCGAAAGTAGAATATAAATCTTAGCCAACATACGACCATTATCGTATGCCTACTATAGCTACTATCCAAACAGTGTTGCGACACCATAAGTGAATAGCAGGTTCTACAACTAATACCGTACAAGTCACGTATTGTTTCTTTGGATTTCCAACAAATGGTCAGGCCAAGGAACTTCCCATTGCCACTGAGAATGCCTCTGGATGGACATCCCCGAGAACCAAACCGGATCTCAACCAACACAAGGCCGGGTTACTCCTAACTGAGCAACAACTGACCGAATATGCCATCCCCCGGTCCTTTGGGACCTTTTTCCGAGAGCGCTCTCTAATCAATTCACACAATCATAACAAAGTGTTTTCAACATGAGTAAGTATCTGGGCTCCATACCATGATACCACCCTTTTCCAGAAGGAAATGGACACATCCTAAAGGGTGCTACCCCTCATAACCTTGCTGCTTCTTTCCTGTTTTGACCATTTCCGGGATGTGAGGCTCGACGAATTCACGTCCACAAAAACATACTTTATACAAAAGTCATGCTTTGGGTCAATAAATGATCAACACAATGATCACTAAGATAGACGATCAAATAAATGATCCTATCACAAATAATCAACACAATGATCATTTCAGCATCACTCAGCATGTCACATTACCAAAATGGGATATATTGCTGATAACTTCAACTATATAACCTTTGAGCTCGTACGTCTCAAAGAAGGGTGTTAAGCAAAGAATAAATTCTCCGCCACCAACAGAAATATATTTGAAAGAAATCGGCTTTATATCTCAAATTGTAATGTCAGACATACAATCCATACAAGTCTGTTCCGGGCTCGAACAGAACCGAAGGCACTTACCAAGAAGTCCTTGCAATCCGGATATTCACAATCCTGATCGGATTCACCATCACATATGGAGAACTCAATACCGTAGCTACTCGGTGCAGAGTCAATCGATAGTTCATCCTATCGCTCTCGCAAATACCGGTCTTCAACACCGATCTTCAAATGCGATTCACAACGACGTATCACATATTCGGAGTGGGTTATACGACCCCATGGTCCTTTCCCGGTTAACCCGAATAGTGAGCGCTTATTCAAAAATAAGTGTGCATTCAAATTCAATCAATTCACATCAAATACCCATTTAAAGGGAAATATTGATAGTCGGCTATCGAACTATCAATTGATATGCATACATCACCAGATTCCAAATAATTTTCCAAATTATTTATTTTCCAAAATATCTTTACTAGATATATAGTTTCAACACTTCAAAAATAAATCAATATTTATTTTTAACAAGTTTCACTTTCACATATAAATTCCTTAGTGAATTTATATTCCAAAATATTCATGCATATACGATTTCAATAATTCATTTCCATTTATCCTCCAAAAAGATAAATTCTAATTATTCACTTCATATTGGAAAACATTTCCATACTTATTTATTCATAAGTAATTCACAAATCTCTTTTATTTTCAACACTTAGAAAATATTCAATATACTTAAATCGAATTAAGTATATATTTCATTCTTTAAGGAAATCATTCACTTAACATATTTATTTGGGCCAAAACGAATGTTGCGTAAAACATCGTTACGACAACCCAAATCACTAGTATAGGGATTCGGAATTAAAATAGATATATAAATCCCAATACTAATCAAAAACATTTCCTTTCGGAAATCATTTACTATAACAACAGTGTTATAGTCCACCATTTCCTTTCATTTCTCGAAACATCTATTTCAACAATAAATGTTAAAATCTATGGTTTCGAATCTCAACACCTTTAAAACATCGTTAGATCGTTTTAATTCTGTTTAAAATATCACATTCTAAAACATTTTCTTTAACATGTTATTCACTATTCAAAAACGTGAATATACTATGTTCACAAATTCTATTATTTCTATTCTTTTTAACTTAAAGGATTATTCACTGTTTACAACGTGAATATAACTCCATTAATAGGTTATAACAATTAACTTATCAAAATAAGTCGTTTGCGGATTTATAAAACAACGTTTATAAATTCCATTTCTATTTATTTATAAAAACTTCTTTTTTTATAAATTCCTTTATTAACATATTTCAGTTTATAACTCAATTATAAACTAAATGTTTATATTATAAGTTAAATACTTATAAAACGATTATTTTATAAAATCGTTCTTTAAACTTCATAATTATAAATCTTATAACTTATAAGATTCATTTATTTAACCAAATCTATTCTTCAATTAACTTCACAAATTTATAAATCTTACTATTTATAAATTTCATTTATAACTTCACAGTTTATAATTCTATAAATTTCATTCATTTATGAAATTCACTTTCACTACATTCAAACAGTTATAAAAACTCGTTTTATAATGTCTATATTTCAATTTATAAATATCCATTTATAAATCTCTTAATATAAATCAGTTTATATTATTATTCTAAAACGTCTTTAAATTCCTTTATAATTTTCTCATTTCGATTTATAAAATAATCAAATTTTATAAATCCTATATTTAAACTTTTATCATATATTCAAAAATCCAATCTAAACTATTTTATAAAATCATTAGTTCATATTTCTCAAAAATCGACTTTTAATCGTATTTCTAAAAATCAGCTTTTTAACTATATTTCACAAAAATTATAATTTTTATAACTTTAAAATTTATAACGTTTATTTATTTATAATGGATCAATTCCAAAAATATAGTATATTTTCAAAATCACTTTTAAAATCATTTTAAAATCCCAAAATCTGGGTCCAATGATGCTACACACCAAATAGTCAATCACGACTAACAACGATATCATATATCGATATGATAATCAATCAAATATCAAAATATCTGAAATAAAATAAATACTGTTGAGGAATCCAGTTGGATCCCTCCAACCTGTTTCCTGCATCCAAAAACATTAGCACAATACCAATTTCGCTCCAGTACGAAATTATCGCGGTACATGTTCTTATTAAATATTATCCGCTTAATAACGGCGTAATAGGGTCTCATCCGCTAAAAAATACGGGAAATCAATCAACTGCAATATATACATATGCCAATATATATATATTGATATTATATATAATACCAATTTCACTGTTTATGAAATATTCGCGGTATATGTTTTTATTAAATAACATCCGCTTACTAACGGCGCATAATGTCTATTTTAACAATCAATAATTTACAGTCATCATTCAAACATGCATTCAAATATTTTAAATCTAACTATTTAAAATAAAATCGAAATCTATTCGATTGAGTGAGAAATTCTCACCTTGGTTTTAATTTCCGTTTCAGCTTTTATTTCGAATAAAATTAAACGCGCGTTTAATTTTACCCGAAATTCTCACTAACTCCAAACGACTCCAAACCATCTGCATCGCGTAGTGCTCGTCCATACGATTCCAACGCAACTGGGTTTGCATTTTTTCGACCTCGTATGAAAAAGTTATGGTATTTTGAAGTTTACACGAGTTTTAATATATAAATTACAATTTAAACTTTAATAATTTTTTTTATGCCAACTAACATGGGCCGTTAGATCATGAACCCCTCCATCATAGCCGTGCGTGCAAACCCCTCCCCTTCTTCCTCTTTCACTCGCGCGTCCCTCAGGTTAAAAGCCGAACCCATATACACATTTTAGGGTTTATAGCCGCGCCCTCTACGTCCATCTCCACCTCGATCAAGTGCCTCCCCTCCGAAGCCCATCACATACTCTACCACCGCCCACCTTCAAGTGAAGCTCGGCCTACCATAGGCGTGGAAATTCGTGCGTGAACCACGGCCATACGCGGCCCTACACCTCCCCCATCGCGTCTCTAAAAACGATCACTCCCGTATGGATTCGAAGAGCTCGAGACGCTCTACCACTTTACAGTTAAACACATTTGCTAATTATTCATAGATCAAGAGAAATTAAGAGGAGAAATTGGAACAATATTGGCCATTGAACCCTATACTGGCGGCCGTGTTTTGTAACTAGGGTTTTTATTTCTTTTTTTTTTTTTCAAGTGGGGGGTGCTATTTATAAGGAACGAGCAAGCGTAAACACTATTCATCCCGGGAATTCCGAACTCCGATTTAGGCACCGTAACCAGCGTACCTAGGGTTTATCCCGCGTTCCGGACACAATGGAACAGGTTTCGGAAGCTAATTCGGAAGTATGTGCGAGTTATGGCAGAAAACGCTCAATTTAAATTAAACCGATTTAAGTCGATTTCTAGGCGTTTTAATTTGTACCGGACAAACGGTAAATCCAATTGACTTGAAATTTGAAACCTTACAATAATATCACATTACGGATCCGATGAAACTGGTTTCGTCGAAATCCGAGACTTTTTGAAAAATGGCTATTTTGACTCGTCAAATTTAAATTAAAAATAAATCGATGCGTTTCGAGCTGCCACGATCAAACGATAGCTCCGATTGACACGAAATTTGAAATCCGGTAATAACTAACTATTACGGATCCAATGAAACTAGTTTCGTTCAATTCTGAGACTGTCCAAAAATTGACTATTTTACAGTCGATTATTAAATATTAAAATATTCAATTTTCACAAATTAACTTTTAATTCGATTTTAAAAGTTCTAAAATATTTCTATAACTCCAGTATGATTAAATAAAATTTCCCAAATTATTTACAATCATTTTTAACTCAATTTTTTTATTATTTCCATAATTTAACATATTAAATTATCGATTTAATTATCCAATTAAATCCAATAATTCAAATAAAAATTTATTTGACTTAAAAATTCACTTATTAATATTTAAAATTAATTAAATATTCGAATTTTAAATTATTAAAATTTCTGGGTCGTTACATATTATAATTCGTATAATCTTTAAAACATCATAACTTCTTCATACGAGGTCCGTTGTTGACGAAACAAGTTGTGTTGGGTCCATATTGACGAGCACTACTTTTTAAAGCAAGTTTGGAGTTGATTGGAGCTAGTGTAAATTTTGGGTAAAATGAAACAATTGTTTAATATTCGGAATAAAACACTACAACTGCTATTGGAATCAATGTGAATACAACTCACTCTTTTTGACTCACTGATATTTCTATATAAGTGAGAAATAAATTTATTATTGATGATTGTTTGGATGATATATGATATTATATATATATATATATATTGATTGGTATTTGGATATATTCCTAAGTATTGGAGCAGATGAGGCCCTATACGTTTCCGTGTATGAGAGGATGACCCTTTGTACGCGCGTCAACCTCGAAGCGGACATAGTACACATATTCTAATACGTATACTTGTCGTAGGTGACAGGCTGGAGGGATCCAACTGGATTCCTCACCAATGTTGAATTATTTACGGATATATATATATATATATATATATATATATATATTCTGTTATCGTGTGATATATGATGTTTTGGATGTCGTGATTGATGTATTTAGTGTCGTTGCAGCATTGGGCCTATTTTTGGAAATTTAAAAATGTTAAATTTATTTCAATTTAAAATGGATTTTCAAGTGATTTTGGAAATAGATGTTTTATTGAAATTTTGAACTGTTAAGTAAATGGATTTATTCTAAATAAATAAATAGTTATAATTTTTATTGTTGTAAAAATAATGATTTTTGTTAAGTATATTGAAATGTGATTTTTGAAATATGAAGTTGATTATTTTATAAAATAGTTTAAATTGAGTTTTTGAATTATTATAAATAGTTTATGTGTATAGATTTATAAAATTGATATTTTATAAATCAAATTATTGGAATTGTAAAGGAATTTTATAAGTATTAAAATGAAGTTATAAATTGATTTTATAAGTCAATAAGATTTATAAATTGATGAAGTAATAAAAAGAACGAATTTTGGAAATAAGAAAATTATAAGTGAATTAACTTATAATTTGGATTTTGCATATAAATGAGATATAAATAAGATTGGTTAATAAACGAATTTTTTGTATGGAAGTTTTTATAAAATATAAATGGAATTTATAAACATTGTTTTATAAATCCGAAATCAATTGATTTTGATAAACTAGATATAGAAGTTTATTAAAGGAATTTCATCCATGATTTTGGACAGCGGATAATCCTTTAATAAAAGGTATAATAATAATGAATTTGATTAAAAATTAAATCCACGATTTTGAACAGTGGATTATCCTTTAATAAATATGTAGAAGTGATGAATTCGGCAAAGGAGATATATTCATGATTTTGGACAGTGATTAATCTTTTGAATTAAATAAATATTTTGGGAAGTGATATTTTAAATGGAGTTAAATGGTTTGAAGATGTTTTAAAATGTGTTAAGTATCGAAATAATAGATTTCAACATTTATTGTTGAAATAGACGTTTTCGAGAAACAAGGAAATGATTGACTATAACACTATTGTTATAGTAAATGATTTTTGAAAGGAAATATTTTGTATAGGATACGGGATCCATATATCTATCTAATTTTCGAATCCCTATACTAGTGATTTTGGGTTGTGGTAACGATGTTTTACACAAAATTCGTTATTGACCCAAATAAATGTGTTCAAGAGGATGTTTTCCTTAAAGAATAAAATATATATTTAATCCTGATCTAAGTATATAGAATATTTTCTAAGTGTTGAAAATAAAGAGAATTGTGAATTACTTATTTTTAAATAAGTATATGGAAATGTTTTCCAATATAGATGTTGAATATTGAAATGGTTTTGAGAATATACCTTTTTAAAGATAATTTGAAGAGAATATTCAGCAAATGATTTAATTAATAAAAGATTAATTAAAGGGCCTAGTGATTGTTTATGGTGCTGAATATTTGTTGTTTGCTTTAATAGTTAAATAACCGACTATCAAATTTGGCCATTTTAGTTCCTCGATTTGATATGGGAATTATTTAGTCGTATACTTCGTATGTAGCCTTCTGTATAGGATTGATTATCGTTTATGTTGAGGATGTTGATTCGTGTAGTGTAGAGTATTACTCCAATCTATCAAGTCTTGGCCCGAAGGACAGCAAGTTGAAAGTTGGAGACGTGATAAGTCTATGAGACTTAGTTTTTGTGTAAGGATGAGAAACGCTTTTGCGTTGTTGGTGTGAAGAGACTACGATCAAATTTATCTGAAAACCACTTTGGACCAATGTATATGTGTTCAATTGTGCAGGTTATTGATGATATTGACATTTAGATTTTTCATAATGGGGGACTGCTTGTTGATCGTTAGGGGTTAAAATCCGAATATACATATAGTAGCAGCGGTCTCTTCATTATGAAATATCCAATGCGAGGACTATTCACTACTAATCCTAGGGATTTCCCGACAAGATGTGGTAGAAAAGTACCTTCGGTTTGTCCTGTTCCTAGACAACTTGTATTAATGTTTGTCTGACATTGCATTTCTACAGATTACGTACATTGGTTTTTACAAACGTACATAAGCAGTGGAGGAGAAGGAAACTTCCCTTAGCTTAACACCCTCCTTGAGACGTATGAGCTTAAGGGTTGTATTTTTGTGTAAGGCAATTGGTATTCAATGGAAATGGTCGTGTGGCATTCAAAGTGATGTGACTTGTGATATGTGAAACGTAATCGTTACCTCAGGCCTCATCAACCGGAAATGATCAAAACGGAGTTGGATGCTATGACGCCCCACCTCTATACCCACGCTAGCCAAGAACACTACGGTGTAGTGTTGTCAACTAGCACGGAGAATAAGGCTGTTGAGGAGCGACCATCCATGTAAGTTCTTATCACACGGTGGCTATAAATAAGCTTCGGAAACAACATAGAAATAAGCATAACACAAATCAGTCACAGACATCCATATCACAAAGGCGGAAGAAGATATGAATATAAAACTAACACATGAAAGTGTACATCAGAGTAGTGGTCAAAAAGATCCACAACAATACAAAAGAATAGCAACACGTGCTATACAAAAGAATACAACAATGAGTCTATATCTCATGTGTTTACAACAAAAACTGCTAATCTAAATAGTTAGCCAAAAGTCAGAGTAGCTAATCCCGGGAAGAAGTCAAGCAGAAGCACCTGTAACACCTCGGTGTGACCCGAGTATTATTTAAGAAAATAATAAACGGATCAGTCTAACTATAAATATCAGATGACATGATATAAATTAAAGGATATGGCATAAACATAAAATATCCATACTGACATACTACTATAAGTATGCAAATGATTATCAACAGAAGATCAATCAAAAAGAGATAAATCGATATCACAAGAATCTTCTCAAAGATCCAAAGAGGGCATCATACCCTAAACTTGTACTCATAACAAGTCAATGACATAAATACCAGAAATCAACACAAGAAATCCAGAAATCACAGAAAAAGGGAAAGAGGCCTATCACATGACAGTCCGAAGACCATGGGGAGCTACCCCATATGTGTGAGTCGAAATCACACAGATGAGGTCTAGACTAACCAAAAATCAAAAAGGTATGTGTGAGTGAAATCACACAAGTGGTGTCTAGTCTGACCTCGCAAACAAGAGACATCGCACAATTGCTAGTCTAAATCATAAGAATGATCGTCATGATCAACGAGAAGTGTCAATTACACTAAGCTAGTAAATATAAAAGTTTAGCTTCATGTCCCATAACCACTTGCTTAACTTAAATATTTACGAACAAACTGTAAATCTTCACTAGAAAATTGTCACGGAAAGGTTCAATCGAACAAGTCCAAGAGTTAACCGACGAAGCAAACCCAAGCGTTTCATACCACTTGTTTTACTAAGCCGTTTAATTCAATTTCTCATACGAGTGAGGTAAAGGTTTGTATATATTAGTAGATTGGAAAACGGTTTAAGAAAAGAGCTTTGTTATTGAAAATAGAGTTGAAATCATTTTTTTGAAAGAGTTTTGATATTTACTACTAGTATAGAAAACCTTTATATTTTAAAGTGACAAATCATAGAAGTGATTGTAGAAACAATCAATCATAAAAATTCACATACGAAGACGTGAATAAAATCCAAAGAAACCGATAAAGAATCCATTGAAATAGATATTCAAAAATCCATAAAATCGACCGAGAAGCCAAAGATAGTTTGTCTCGAAGAGTGGTCAATCTCAGCATCTCAACAAAGCAAGTTCTGTTGAATGCTGATAAGATCCCCTACGGAGGGGGGGTCCAGGGGGGTGGCAACCCCCCTAGGTGGGGATGCGGGGGAAACTTAATGGGTTTCGACCTAAAGGAGTAAGCGACCCTAAGGAAACTCGCGACCTAACATGGCCGAGCTAAGGTGAGGTGCGACTCAACCAGGTAAGCGACCTAAGGGAGACGAGCGACCTAAGGAACTCGCGACCTAACAATAGCACAGGTCAAGCGACCTAACATTTTAAGGCCGAGCGACCTAATTAAACTCGCGACTTAATGGTGTGAAAGGCGTGTGACCTAAAGTGTTACGACCTAAGGGTCGAGCGACTTAGTGGAACAAGGTCATACGACCTAATACTTGTAGTAGGGTTGGACGACCTAACGGAGTAAACGGTCGAGCGACCTAACAGGTTATAGGTCATGCGACCTAGTGGGTTAACGGCCTAACGACCTAAGGGTTATAGGCCCAACGACCTAACGGGTTATAGGTCCAACGACCTAGCGGGTTAGAAGGTCATGCGACCTAAAAATGGAAGGCAAGGCCGAGCGACTTAAAGAACCAAGGCCACACGAGTTAAGGCCTAACGACCTGACAGCCTACGACCTAAAGGCCCACGACTTACGACCTAAGGAGCCAGAGCGAGCGACCTAAGGCTGTATAGGGGATTTAAGGCCAGAAATGACCTAAGTGTTTGCGACCTAACGACCTAAAAGCCCACGACCTACGACCTAAGAGCCATACGACCTACGACCTAATTCCGAGTGCCGAGCGACCTAACGTTGTAGGCCATTTTAAGGTCGTAAACGAGCTATTTTGAGGCCGAGACTTTTCCACGCGAACGACCTAGCATAGGCAGAACGACCTAAGTGCAGAATTTCACCAAAAACACTAAAAATTGGAGTCTTTCGCCAATTCGATTCAAACCAAATGCAAATGTGCATGCAAAAGTGATAGGGAATCATTCCCAACAGTCCAATATAGTTATAGACTAGAATTGTGAGATAAAAATCTCACATTTTCACCAAATTTATGAAGAAAGAGCTTGAAGGCAATGGAGAAGCAACCACAAGCTTGAATCAATGTCTTCTTCTTGAATTTGGAGTTGAATGATGAATTGTAATTGAATTTGAGATTTGGATTTTTAATTTCCCATTCCCTCCTCCATTTTTGATAAAGCAAATAGAATGAAGTTATGAAGAGAAGGGGTGAAGGTTGTGTCTAAATAGGCTAAAAGCCCAAACTAAAGTCCAAAGCAAAAAGTAGCGAAATTCCTTTAACTCCAAACATATCAAAGCTTATACTCAAAAAGATTGCAAACGTCATTTTGAACTCAATGGCAGTGGTCTCGAGTCCTAATTTGAACGTATGCAAAAAGTAGCTTTTCGGACTATAATCCGACTAACAATAAAATATTTAAATATAATATTTAAATATAAAATCGATAAATATGCGGGTTGTTACAGACTCCCCTCCTTAAAGAAATTGCGTCCTCGCAATATATAAGATGGAAATACAAGTAACAACCATGAAAGCATATTAACACAAAATAAATTTGAAATAGGAAGTTCACCACAAAGAGCTGGAGTAAGCAAGTCCGGATGTGTTCACTCGATGAATTCTCGGGATTTCCCAAGAGCAATCCTTAGGATTTGAGGACCATTGAATCTTCACAAGCGGAACATCTTTATTTCGAAGCTGTTTGACCTCCGAAGCAATAATTCGAAGAGGTTGCTGCGCATAAGTTAAATTTGGTGAAACTTCAATTTCTTCCACGACACCAGGCTCAAGAATAGAATCGGAATCTCGTAGGCATTTCCGTAATTGAGAAACATGAAACACGTCATGCATGGCAGAAAATTGAGCTGGTAATGAAGGCGATAAGCCATGGAACTAATACGTCCAGCGATAGGAAATGGCCCAATATATCGAGGCGCTAACTTTCCCAACCGACTGAAACGTACTACACCCTCCACAGGTGAAACACGAATAAAATCTGGACCTGTAACCAGCTTCTCACTGACCTTAAGCCAACAAGAAGAAGATCGGCATAGCCTTCCCTAGAGTGCCTTGAAAGATGCCATACCAATACTAGATTGGAAGTTATGATTATAGGAAAACTCAACCGGAGAATTATGATTTTCCCAACTTCCACAAAAATCAAGCACATAACACGAAGATGGTCTTCAAGAGTTTGGTTCACGCGCTCTGTTTGTCTATTGGACTGGGGAAACAAGCGGTGCTAAAATTAAGCTTCGTTTCTAAAGCTTTTTTAAGACACTTCCAAAATCCACAAGTAAACAATGGATCACTATCGCTATCAATAGAAGTAGGAACTCCATATAATTTAACAATTTCTTTTAATAAAGAGTTTGGCCAAAAGAGGAACGATTCGGTTAAACCGAACGGGAATAAAATGGGCGGAGTTAGTAAGTCTATCTACTATAACCCATAAGTTACCATGACCCGAACGAGAACGGGAAAGGCCATCTATAAAATCCATGGAGATTTGGTCCCACTTCCAAATTGGAATTTCTAAAGGTTGCAATAACCCATCAGGCCTTTGGTGTTCGGCCATGACAAGTTGGCAAGTCATGCAACACTTAACAAAGTTAGCGATAACAGATTTCATTCACTCCCGATAATAAAGTCTCTTCATATCTGCGTATATTTTACTACTACTGGGATGAACGGTAATGTTAGAACGATGTGAATCTTCAAAAATATAATGACGAGGATCACAAATATTTGGTACGATAAGTCTACCAAACTTTCAAATGTCGCCACGAAAATCAATTTTTGAAGTCTTTCAAACTTTCGATATTAATTTCATCCCCACGACCTTGGCTACGAAGAGCCAATTCGGGATATAGCCCTTTGATCTTCAAGAATGCAGTCTAAAAAGAAGGAGGAGCCTCTAGACTACATAAAACCAGGGATGCACATAAATCAGATTTTTGCGATCTCGAATCTCACAAGTGTATAGAGTCTCGAGATCGTTCCATTCGGATATCATCCTATAAACAACTGATTATTGCTTACAACTAAGTGCATTGGCAGCACGATTTCCCTTCTGGGAGTATAAAGAATATCAAGATCATAAGATGCAAGAAATTCGAGCCAACATGGTTGACACAAATTAAGTTTCTTATGAGAAAATAGGTATCCCAATGATTTATAATCGAGGTAGAGAACAAATTTCTCCACCAAAGATGATGATGCCAAATATTAAAAGCAAAATCAATAGCCGCGAGCACCAGATCATAAGCGGCATACCTAGTCTCGATCGGCTTTAAAGATTTAGAAGCAAAAGTGATTGCACGTTCTCTTTCGCAAGAGATCGGCATCCAAACCAATACAATAAGCATTGGTACTAAAGTTATAGTCTTGGTTCCCTTTGGGAAACACAAGAATAAGAGTATCGAAAAGAGAGAATTTTAATTTTCTTTTCTCAAAAGCTAAAACTTTCAAAATCACAATCACCTTTATAGAAAAACTTACATTTTACAAGTCAATTTATTTTGTCTGATTGTCACATCAAAGCGTTTAGGAAATCCCTATCGATAACGTTGATCAAGCGCATCGACCAGAATTCTTAAAACACTAAATGGGCAATACAACACAAAATTATCTCTTTATAGGAATTTAAAATATCTTCTTAAAAAGATTTGCAAAATTTTAAATTTCAATTTTCATCCAAAATTAATTAATACGAGATTGGAAATATTGAGATATTCATAGAATACTCGATTTATAAAATGGATGAAATAGACTGGATAAACTGAATGACACAATATGTCATTCATATTAATCATAACGAGTGCGGAATGCGGTATGTAAAAGGCTAACTTCCGCAACTCGTAGCGATTGAAATTCGGTGGTAAGGTCAAACTGGAAAGACCTTAATACCACTTAAAAAGGTTGCTTAGGTGACAATCCTAAGACAAACTCAAAAATACCGGAAAATTCTCAACCGATTAAGAATGAGAGAGATATCTCTTTACTCAACATGTGAGCTAAAAGAGCAAAATGATGCCATCGATTTGAAATCGAAATCAGAAAGGAAAAATATGAATCTGCTTAACAGATCGAAAATATCGAAAATGAATAGTCCTTTCGGAAAAATTGGATATGGGCTTTGCAATAAGCCAATCCTTTTACGCAAATCAATTCCGAAACCAAAGCAATGCATAACATGCAAATTGGTTCGGAAAGAAAAATCACATGAAATAATTTTCGATGTCATTAAAAAGCAAGTAGACTGTTGCGGATCCACTAATCCGGATTCGCAATCCTCAAAGAAGTCATCAAGCCCTAAGCATAAAAAGAAAGAAAATCAACAAGTTCTTTTGATATAAAAATGATGAGATGAACCTATATCAAAAAGAACTCGAATCGGATAATCGAAAACAAATGTAATCAAGGATTAAATAAGAAATACCTTGACCCAGAGAAGTTTCGTTAGAAGCATTTAGCCTTCCTTCTCTTTTGCTAGGTCGCTTGGGACATGTAGACAAGTAATGGCCCGAGCCTTTGCAATAGCGGCAATAGAGAGGTTCCGGGCACTTAATTACATAATGGTCTGTGGAACCACAATTGTAACATCGTTTACGACAAGAGGTATGTGGCTTGGCTACCGAAGTTTCTGGTTCCACCCTCTTCTTGCTTAGAAGTATGGGGCAGACAGAAATATGATGACTGGAATCTTTGCAATAGCGACAAAACAGTGGCTCCGGACACTCCTTTGCATAGTGGTCCTTAGAATTACAATTGTATTATCCTCCACGATTAGGGATTGGAGTCTTTGCTACAAAAGTAGTTTGCTTCACTCTCTTATTGGGATTAAGGCTCTTGAACTTAATATGCCTCTTCTTGGAAGTCCCAATATCACTATCAATTCCTTTATCAGCCTCTTCCTCTTGTAGAGTGATATCTAAAAGCTGGTCGAAAGGAACTTCTAGTTTCAAAGGTAAGATCTTTGTGGTATTCTTACTCAAAGCACAGATAAACTCTTGATTCTTTACAAGATCCAAAAGTTGTTGGGCAGACATGAATGCGCCATCCAGAGAAGGGCTACTGGATTGACCAGCGCTAGGACTGCTAGAACTAACCATTTCTCTTCCTTAAGAAAGAAAGAAGGAAGAAGAAGAAGGTTATTCACAAAATGAATATCAAGCAATCTTGATAGGTAAAACAAGGAATCATAAAGAAAATAGGATGAATCGGTACGAAGACTCGAATTAAATCCTAAGGCACAACTCCTAAGAAATACTTAGGACATGATCCTTGCTAGATTATTCTACATTGTTCCGAAGTTTGGCTCTGATACCAAGCTGTGACGCCCCACCTCTATACTCACGCTAGCCATGAACACTACGGTTTAGTGTTGTCAACTAGCACGGAGAATATGGCTGTTGAGGAGCGACCATCCATGTAAGTTCTTATCACACGGTGGCTATAAATAAGCTTCGGAAACAAACATAGAAATAAGCATAACACAAATCAGTCACAGACATCCATATCACAAAGGCGGAAGAAGATATGAATATAAAACTAACACATGAAAGTGTACATCAGAGTAGTGGTCAAAAAGATCCACAACAATACAAAAGAATAGCAACACGTGCTATACAAAAGAATACAACAATGAGTCTATATCTCATGTGTTTACAAAAAAAACTGCTAATCTAAATAGTTAGTCAAAAGTCAGAGTAGCTAATCCCGGGAAGAAGTCAAGCAGAAGCACCTGTAACACCTCGGTGTGACCCGAGTATTATTTAAGAAAATAATAAACGGATCAGTCTAGCTATAAATATCAGATGACATGATATAAATTAAAGGATATGGCATAAACATAAAATATCCATACTGACATACTACTATAAGTATGCAAATGATGATCAACAGAAGATCAATCAAAAAGAGATAAATCGATATCACAAGAATATTCTCAAAGATCCAAAGAGGGCATCATACCCTAAACTTGTACTCATAACAAGTCAATGACATAAATTCCAGAAATCAACACAAGAAATCCAGAAATCACAGAAAAAGGGAAAGAGGCCTATCACATGACGGTCCGAAGACCATGGGGAGCTACCCCATATGTGTGAGTCGAAATCACACAGATGAGGTCTAGACTAACCAAAAATCAAAAAGGTATGTGTGAGTGAAATCACACAAGTGGTGTCTAGTCTGACCTCGCAAACAAGAGACATCGCACAATTGCTAGTCTAAATCATAAGAATGATCGTCATGATCAACGAGAAGTGTCAATTACACTAAGCTAGTAAATATAAAAGTTTAGCTTCATGTCCCATAACCACTTACTTAACTTAAATATTTACGAACAAACTGTAAATCTTCACTAGAAAATTGTCACGAAAAGGTTCAATCGAACAAGTCCAAGAGTTAACCGACGAAGCAAACGCAAGCGTTTCATACCACTTGTTTTACTAAGCCGTTTAATTCAATTTCTCATACGAGTGAGGTAAAGGTTTGTATATATTAGTAGATTGGAAAACGGTTTAAGAAAAGAGCTTTGTTATTGAAAATAGAGTTGAAATCATTTTGTTGAAAGAGTTTTGATATTTACTACTAGTATAGAAAACCTTTATATTTTAAAGTGACAAATCATAGAAGTGATTGTAGAAACAATCAATCATAAAAATTCACATACGAAGACGTGAATAAAATCCAAAGAAACCGATAAAGAATCCATTGAAATAGATATTCAAAAATCCATAAAATCGACCGAGAAGCCAAAGATAGTTTGTCTCGAAGAGTAGTCAATCTCAGCATCTCAACAAAGCAAGTTCTGTTGAATGCTCTTCAGATAAGATCCCCTATGGAGGAGGGGGGTCCGAGGGGGTGGCAACCCCCCTAGGTGGGGGTGCGGGGGCAACTTAAAGGGTTTCGACCTAAAGGAGTAAGCGACCCTAAGGAAACTCGCGACCTAACATGGCCGAGCTAAGGTGAGGTGCGACTCAACCAGGTAAGCGACCTAAGGGAGACGAGCGACCTAAGGAACTCGCGACCTAACAATAGCACAGGTCAAGCGACCTAACATTTTAAGGCCGAGCGACCTAATTAAACTCGCGACTTAATGGTGTGAAAGGTGTGCGACCTAAAGTGTTACGACCTAAGGGTCGAGCGACTTAGTGGAACAAGGTCATACGACCTAATACTTGTAGTAGGGTTGGACGACCTAACGGAGTAAACGGTCGAGCGACCTAACAGGTTATAGGTCATGCGACATAGTGGGTTAACGGCCTAACTACCTAAGGGTTATAGGCCCAACGACCTAACGGGTTATAGGTCCAATGACCTAGCGGTTTAGAAGGTCATGCGACCTAAAAATGGAAGGCAAGGCCGAGTGACTTAAAGAACTAAGGCCACACGAGTTAAGGCCTAACGACCTGACGACCTACGACCTAAAGGCCCACGACTTATGACCTAAGGAGCCAGAGCGAGCGACCTAAGGCTGTATAGGGGATTTAAGGCCAGAAACGACCTAAGTGTTTGCGACGTAACGACCTAAAAGCCCACGACCTACGACCTAAGAGCCATACGACCTACGACCTAATTCCGAGTGCCGAGTGACCTAACGTTGTAGGCCATTTTAAGGTCGGAAACGAGCTATTTTGAGGTCGAGACTTTTCCACGCGAACGACCTAGCATAGGCAGAACGACCTAAGTGCAGAATTTCACCAAAAACACTAAAAATTGGAGTCTTTCGCCAATTCGATTCAAACCAAATGCAAATGTGCATGCAAAAGTGATAGGGAATCATTCCCAACAGTCCAGTATAGTTATAGACTAGACTTGTGAGATAAAAATCTCACTTTTTCACCAAATTTATGAAGAAAGAGCTTGAAGGCAATGGAGAAGCAACCACAAGCTTGAATCAATGTCTTCTTCTTGAATTTGGAGTTGAATGATGAATTGCAATTGAATTTGAGATTTGGCGTTTTAATTTCTCATTCCCTCGTCCATTTTTGATAAAGCAAATAGAATGAAGTTATGAAGAGAAGGGGTGAAGGTTCGGTCTAAATAGGCTAAAAGCCCAAACTAAAGTCTAAAGCGAAAAGTAGCGAAATTCCATTAACTCCAAACATATCAAAGCTTATACTCAAAAAGATTGCAAACGTCATTTTGAACTCAATGGCAGTGGTCTCGAGTCCTAATTTGAACGTATGCAAAAAGTAGCTTTTCGGACTATAATCCGACTAACGATAAAATATTTAAATATAATATTTAAATATAAAATCGATAAATATGCGGGTTGTTACAGATGCAGTAAGGCTAAGTGTGTCGCTCTCAAGTAGGGTATGATCATCCTCTTCTAGATATATCTTTACACGCTATGACGTCGTGTAAGTGATTATTGTGGATTATATGCTAAAGGGCCCTTGGTAATGGTCGGTAACGGCCGAAGGATGACATATTCGGTAACATCTAGTTATAAAGGTGGGTCGGTCTTGTGTTGGTAGAGGGAAGATGTTCTATGCCTCGAGACATCCATCTAGGGGTGTATCCATCGGAGGGTAGTCCCTTCACCTGGTCATTTGCATGGAAATCCAGACTCCACTACGTACCTGCCATTTTATTTGTAGAGTCTAGTATCCTGAAATTTAATAATGACAACAATTTTGGCTATTTTGAATATTATTTATATACTAGACACTAGTATAATATAAGAGGATTCGATATGAAATGTTTTAGTTATCGTAAGGTAAAAACATGTCTGTGTTTATGTATGGACTGTCTTGCGAGATACTTTTGTTTTGATAAAGGAAAAGTTTGGTAATTTAATAAATTCAGTTGAGTGTGTTTCTCACGCTAGTTTACCAGACTAATCCGGATGTTCTTCCCTTTCAATGTTCGGGTCAGACCGAGTATATTTACAGGTTCAGATTTGATCATCTGGAGCTTCAACAGGAGAGCTGGAGATCTTTATTTTCGTATACATGTATTTGCTTTGATTATCCACTGCGTTGTGCTTTGCTTAGTTGTTGTATATTGTCATCAATTATGTGGACATATTATTATAACTGTTTAGGCTGATGATTAATGATTGGTTGTTGAACTCTGATTGATGTATGTATATATAGTTGATCATTGATATGATATTATATGTTTTTCGCTACGATGTGAGATTCTGTATTGTTCTGTTTGGTTCTATCTTCTCTCTTTCTTCTCTTCTCTTCTTCTCTCTTCTTTTCTTTCTCATGACTTTCCATCGGTCTGTGCTTTTTGGGTCGGACATGTGTGGTTTATTGTCGATTCAAAGGGTACGGATTTGCGAGTCGTCATAGCAGGCATTTGAAAGGAGGAAAAGGTTGAGGTCTATTCTCCTTCCTTTACTCATTCGTTTAGTATCACTTCAAAATAATTTTCGAAAACCAAAACCACCTCTAGCCATATAATTTTTGGTTGGAATAAATCGTAGGATGAGAGGGAAAAAAATGACAATTAATGTGTCTTAAGCATGAATTTAAGAAGAGGAAAAGATAGAGGACATTTCTCCTTCCTTTACTCGTTCTTTTAATACCGTTAAAAACTATTTTGAACATGCAAACTTACCTCTTTTGTACCCTTATGGTCGACCATATATATGCCTTAGAAAGGCTTTCAAAAATCCCAAAACTCATTTAGTAATTAATTGATTTAAATCAAATTTAAATATTTGTCAATGTTGTATATCGGTATATACATTTATAACTTTTTATATACACACTTTATTAAATACTATTGTCACTCAAAAGCCAAAAAAATTAATAATTAATATTTATAAATATTAATTAGTTGAATTGAATTACAATAATTAGAAATTAATTAAATCGGTGATGGTTTAGAGTATTCATTTTTGCAATTGTGCGAGTAAATTCAATCAGCGATTAATATTGAACAATCCGAATAATAACGTTCACATGTTGCATTTTCTAGTGGTGTGACAGTTTGGCCGAATTTCTTGCTTACACATCATTTTGTTAAGATCCAAATTTACTATTTTAAGCGGTAACCGGTAGTAACGATTATTTACACCAATTCTCCTCGTTAAAACTATATCACTTTAAGACCTATGGAATTTAGTTTTGGTCAAATTTCCAATATCTTCCAATTTAACTGGATTAGTCCAAAACTCCATAAACAATTCCATGGCTCAATGATAACATTTATTAACAACTGTACTACTCCATCTAGAGACACTGACATGAGTTGACTATAGTTGACCATAATACTTACCTTTTATAACCGAGAAGATGAATTCTCTATTGAATAGTGTTTCACTTTCAATACTTCAACTCAACCTAACTATAGCCGCTCGGTGGATCGCCATGCCATAATTTATCTATAATCAAAGTGGGGTATCCATATTGAAGTTCAACGGTATTCTCAATTCGAAAGAACTATACAATATCATTGATTTGAGATTCCTACTTGACCATAATTATTATTAACCAATAGGAAACTCTCTAGTAAGTCATTCCATAATTATCCAATAATTACCAATATGTAACCCCTTAATACCCTAGCAGCCATGAGTAATACGCTACCCCAACATTTGGATAGGGTTACATAATATAGTCTAAATGAATGTATCAATATCCTTTCTCGAGATATCATGATCGGGAATATTTAAAATAAAATGTCATATTATAAATTGTGATTAAGTACTCATAATTGGAACTATTTTCAACTACAATCACGTAACATTTCATTTTAGGATTTCCCTGTTTATACATTTAAATGAATAACTTAATTAAATATATCATTATATAACAAAGTATATAATAGAAATCCAATACTGTAACGTGCACCTTTTCGCACGGTTTAAATCGACGATAAACCACACACGTGCCAATTCAAACCATACAGAAGGGAGGATTGTTATGGGGTAAATAAGAAAAAGTAGAGAAAGAAAAAAAATAAATAGAATCTTGCAGCGGAACGATAAAATATAATAATCAAATATACAGTTCACGAAGCTGTTTTATATAATATTTGATTTTACTTATATAACACAATATCAGAGTTACACATACTAGAGAATAATAATTAATGCAGCGGAAACATTTTGAATGCAGCGGAGTACTATAATAAATAATAGTAATATAAATCTTCGTCTTCGTCCTGCAGAGCTAAAGTCTTCGAATCATGATATGCTCAGGCTGACCAGAGCGAAATGAAAAGACAAAACACTCGAGTTGGAACTAAAATACCTTATGTGAGTTAAATTAACAGAAATAAATATGAGTGCAGTAACTTAAGAGATGCTCGGGATTCACATCTCCTAAGGATCCGTTAAACTATTTACTATGTAGTAATAATTCGCTATTATAATAATGTCTAAAAGTAAAATAAACTTATTTTTTTCTTAGCATTAAGTGGTTACAAATATAGCCCTTAACACGTAATAGTCCCAGTAGTCCATCCAATATCATGGTCCCTCCTGATCGGGAAGCCAGCAGAGGATACCACACGGGCTACGGGAGAAATCCAAACTCATACAAGGCGCGATAAGGTAGGTGACACAACACAACTAGGTAATGCCAGGATAGATATACCAATTACACTTCCGGGTTGGTGGTAACGCGTAGCGCGCAGCTACCCCCCACCTCGAGCGACACCCCCAAATAAAAAAATCAAAAGTGGTCACCGAATCAATCCAAAAGTCAAAGTATAATATCGAAGGGATGTGTCCGATCAAAGGTGCTACCTCATTAACCCGTCAATCGCTCATTTTTTAGCCACCTTATGCCAACTCACGGGAGTTGGGTCCATGTATTTACCTCAAAGGAAACGCCGCCACCATCCTGCTTCATTCTGGAATCTCCACCGTGTACACGGTTGTTAAAGTGGTTTTCAGAGTTGGCAGAGAGTATGACAACTTTCGATCCCAGTCTCTTTAACAACCAAACGTTATTATAACACCGCGGTCATTTTAAAATAATTATACTTCAAAACCAGAATATAATATCCATTTCAAAACCATATAAATATGATATCATTTCTATTTTAAAATCCAAATCAATATGATATCATTTTTATTTCAAACATATCTTTTTCAAAAAATCATAGCCCTTCCAAATCTATATACCTTGAAAACCCATAGCTTTGAAACATAACATTAAATACTTAAATGGTTTAAATAATAAATTACTTTATATAATAAAATAGCTTCTTCACCTTCACAAATCAAATTCCAAATTTAGATTCGAACCCCCAAATAACCATTTAATTCTATATATTTCAAAGCTTTATATATCTCGCCGTTTCAAAACTAATTCTTTGATAGTTCCGTATATATCAAATTCAATTTTCTATTATTTAGATTTGAAATGTTCACTTAATAAATCCAATATAATTTAAGTAAAACTTTTAACTTCAAACAACTGGATATTCTGTCGATTTATTTACTTGATATATTCATTTACCTCAACTTTATATTCATTTAAATCACTTAAACCAAATCAAGTTATAGAATCATACCCTTTAAAATCTCCACTTTTATTTATATTTCAAATCATCTACAATAATTTATTCAAGTACAATTCTTAAATAATTCAATTTAAAACAATTTCGTATTTATTTTCCAACTTAAATTTCATTTAAGTCATTTAAAACTCTCTCTATATATATATATCTATATATATATATATATATATATATAATATCTTAAATAGGTACTTACCCGTTCGATATAAACCATCAAACTCCATTTTTAAACTCATTTTTATTAACAATTTTATACATGGATTAAATTCAAGAATTTAACTATATATATATAATATTTATATAACATCAAAATTAATATTTAATAAACCGTATATTCCTTTCCAAAACCATAGAAATCATTTAAAAATATTTTTATATATATAGACCACGGTGTTTGTATAAAATTTTCTATCCTATGGTCAAGTGATACGGATATTTATCATTTCAATCCATAATTTAAAAATAAAAATTACGTTTATATATCATTTCAAACCGCAATCCCGAATGAAATGAGAATGCATAATAACTTGCAGTTTGGAACAATATAAAATACAGCATTCATTCATGCAATATCAATCATCAACCATTTATAACAATCATCATCCAATATAAACAATAACATCACTATAGAACGGATGATAAACAACAAGTATCAACTAGCAGTTTATATTCAATAATAAATTAAAACTGTTTAACTGGCAGTTTATATGCAAAAATAAATTAAATAACAATTTAATTTAAATAAATGCAATCTAACTGGGATGATGATTAAATATATGCCCAAACAATTATAGATAAATTTTAAATCACATCAAAATTTAATTTAACAAACATAAGAAATCTTAGAAATTGTGAGTGGGTTAAAATACTCACCTTTTGAATTTAAATTGAATTAAAATCCAATGTAAACCCAAAAATTGACCAGTCTCAGAATTCGTCCAAACCAGTGCTAAATAGTCTGGAATTCAGATACGATCCTAATAAAAAACCCGCACGTAAAACGGATATCGTATGCAAAAATTATGCTGAGTAATGCGATTGAAATCAATTATAAAAAAAAGAACACAAAACACACCTAGCACTACACCAATCAGCCCATTTTGTCACACTTTTCCGCTTTCAAATTATAACAGTAATAACCGTTACAAATTTCTCACAATTATTTCCATTGCAAAAGTTTGTCACAGTTATTACCGTGACTATATCTAGTAAATTCGCAAGTAATTAGAAGTACCATGGATATAATGGTAATTTTACCTTCTATGGTTGCTTATCCTATTTCTCACGCATAACTTTCATCCTTTCCATATGTTCGCTCCTTTCTAAGGTTAGGGTTATTGCCCCTTCGATTTGTTCTACCATCGCCTCCGTCGTTCTACCACCGTCTCCGCCGTTTTGCCACCGCCTTCATCATTTATTCTCCACCAATTTGACGATGACAAAGGAATATTAGGGCCTGTGTTCTATTTCAGCGCTCAATTGGAAAAGCAAGTTTGGTATGTATCATATTTTCCAATTTTGTTGTATTTCGAAATTTACTCCTTTGATCACAATTGCAGTATTGTTCATTTTAACTGTAGTTCATATTTGCAATAATATTGTTACCTTTTTCATATTTATTTTTGTCTCTCTTCTTTTGGGAAGAGCGTTAGCTATTGCCATGAGTAAAGGTACAGTGGTAAGAATTTAAGCTTAGACATCATAGCGAGCACTGAATGATTCGTGACTATATGTAAAACTTAAAAAGAAACTTAGGCTGCCATTCGTGACAGAAGATGATGAGTTGATTATCATAGAGCAGATACTTAGGCATCTACTATTTATCTTAAAATTTCAGCACAATTGGGTTTTTGAAAAACTTATTTGTATATTTTTTTAGTAGGAAATATGTACAAAATCTTCTAGTTACTGTATACTTAGAAGAGGCATCCTGCATCTAGAAGGCTTACATTGTTGTTTGTTAGTAAGAGGTATCTGATAAGGTTCAGTAACGGGATGAAACAAGAATAATAATCATATTTGAACATGGATGGAACCAAATTTACTTTGTTTGACTACACAAGGACAATACAGATACCAATTTGTTCTCTTTTCTTTTACATGGCTTCAGTTTTATTTTAGTTTGGAGTTGTTATTACATAAGTTTGGCAGATGAAGTTCAAACCTTTTAGAATATGGTCCATCTTGTGCTTGATGTGTGAGTCACATAGTTGTACATTCGGCATTCTTTTACTATGCTACAGACTAGTACTATCCTTGTATGGTTGGAAAACAAACTAGGACTCTCCTTCTGATTTTAACTCCCATCTCATTTTCTACTACATTCTAATCTAGTTTTACCTAAAGTATTGTTTTAAATAAATCGAGAGAATTCAATAATCTAAACTTTGTGGTTATAACTTTCTATTATAAAGACATTGTCAATATTTTTCGACGAAGTTATCATATATGTCAAAGGATACAAATCCAAAACCTCTAGTAACAAAACTCAAAGAAGATGTCTTGTTACAATATTACTTTGGACACAACATTGCTTTTTATACTAAACATTATGTTATTATAGTTTGATCCTTCGACTTCTTGATTACTTATCATAACAACTCAAGCTCGATCCTTAACATTATTATTACAACTCTTCTTTATGGCTCACTCAAGATTGGCTCCTGACTTCTTGTATTTTATGATGAATATGGAGGAGGGTGCCTTTATTTATACCAATAGAAAGTTCTGGGAACAAATATAATTAAACCTAAAATAATGAGTATTCTAAGAAAGATATGCATAAAGTAATCAATGAAATATTTTATAAGATTTTCAGAATGACAGTTGAGATGTAGACTTCAACTTCTTGAACTTGACATAATTGAGTTTTATGGTGAATATATCATCAACTTCAAACTCTATGAATTTGTGCTTGCATGGAAGATTGAATTCTGAATACAGTCAAATGTATCGCAGTTGATTATCATAGGCTACAACGTCGAGGCTTGGGTGTACTATGTCGAGACGTGGGTGCGGCGCAGCGAGAATGCGGTGCGGTAGAGTGGTGGCGACTTAGGGTTAGTTTTATTTATTTATTTTGTGCGTGAGGAAATGAGGTAGCAGAATCGCGACCTCCGAGGTGTAAATCGGAGTTTTGGCGATACATGTAGCCGATTCGGGTTCAGTTTTGGATTCAGATTGGGGATGGTAGGGGATGGGTCAGGAAGTGGAGGAGAGAAGATGTTGGAGAACCATTGGACCGCGGAGACAAGGGAGATGTCGGTGACGGCTAGTTGTGATGTAGGGAGAAAATGGAGTTCCTTGCCATGTAGAGGTGTCATCCACCTGATCAGCAGTCAACGCGAGAGACTCATCATCTTCTGTTAGAAATGTTAAAAGTTGATTATCATAGAGCAATTGAACAGAACAGTCAATGTACAGCTCGAAGGAGTTCAACCTCACAATGTCCTTCACCGTAACTTTGCCCTCATCCTTCTTGCTCGTGCTCCACAATCTCCTGCTTAATTTCCTCGCAATGCTGGATCTGGTAGAGGAATGAGAGACCGAACTAAACATATTGGATAGTTCAGAGAGTGCATTTTTGGAATGGGAACGGAGGAGCTTCGCTCCTCTGCATTGCTCGGCCTGGATAAGGAATCGGACGGTAAGGAAAGTCAGTTTTCTGGGGCGGGAGATTACGTAAATCCTTTGATCACAAAAATACTCCTGCTAGTACATTATGCAATGAAGCTAGTGATATATGTTGATTTTCATTTCTTTACTTCTTGCATCTTGCATCAGAAGGTCTACGTCTCTTCTATTTCTTCTATAATTTACTGAATATTGAATCCAATGAAGCTAGGCACTATTCAAGCAACAAGAGTTTAGATAATATAGTTATGATTACAGAGATAATAACACAATGAGTGAACTTTCAATTAGTTGTCTTTTTGTATATTTTAACATTTAATTTTATTCAGATCGTTAGAAGTTGCGATTTAAAGTAACTATTGTAACTTACTTTAAAAGTTCAGTTTCTAAGCATGTAAACTTATATATGTACTAAGAAAGAAAACTATTAATTATATCAGTTCCAAGAACATTCAGTTTTTCAATTTGCATGATTTTCTTTTGTTCTATTTTCAATTTGCAGGTAATAATATTATTTTAAAAGCAGTGTCGGGATATATATTGAAAGTGCTAGGATATTGTAGAAACGAAAAAAGGAATAGCTGAGTAAGACTATGAAAATTACTAAACCTGCAGGTAATAATATTATTTTCAGTTTGCAGGTAATTTCCAGCATGGACATCTGCATGAAAGGTGTCGCACGCAATTAAACTCCCAAACCTGGATACAATCAATGTAAGCCTTACCACATTTAGTGTAATCTATTATCTATAGATGTTTATGTTTGTAACTCAAAATTTTGGTAGTTCTAACCAGACGAATAACCATGTTAAACTATAAAAAAATGAAGAAGCTAGCAAAAGATATAAAATTATTCAGTATACTAGATATACAAACTATCACATATGTTATCTTTCTATCACATATGTTATCTTTGTAAATATAACACTTAAATGTAATGGTTTCTTTTTATTTTATTGTTTCAGTAAGAAAACTTTGAACCAACTTTATTAGTTGTGGAATAATAAGTATAATTTACATTATTTTACATTCAGTATGTTGAATGGTAGAGATATTTTACATGGGCATGTTTTCTTGAGTAGGAACAGTATGGACATATGGTAGAAAATAAGAAGCGGCAGTTATAAAACATGAAAGTAAAACTGGGCTGAGTCCAGCTAAAGCACACTATTGCACACGAAGGTTCTGCTCATTTAGCCTATTCTACATGCCTTTTGGTGTGATCTTCATACTTCAGTCCAACCACACATATCAGTCATTAGGTCTGCATCTTGTCGCTGCCTAATGTATCCTACTGCAGTCCATTTTGCCCTCATCAACTCTCGAGTACGCTCATTTCATTTAAATTAGATATAACCCATTCAATTATTTACATGTAATCCTAATAGCCTACATTTTTGATCAATTTACTTAACAGTGTTATTTTTGATGATAACCTAACCCATTCAATTTTTTCACGATTATTCTCATTTTACATCTATTAATTATTTTGATTAATTTACTTAACCGTGTTAAAGAAAATAACGTATAAAAATTGTGATCTGTCGTTATTTCAGATTAAAATGTAGATAAAATTCCCTTTTTTTATTCAAGCTTAAAAAAGTTCTTAGAACCATTTTTCAAACTGGCACTCTATTAATTCTACTTTTTGAATTGAAATAATATTTTTCCATATACGAAAAATAGAGAACTATCCAACTCATTCATTGTCTATGTTCAATGCAGTACTTGAGGGTACAGATGGAAGAACATATCAATTCAAACCGTACGAATTGGTCTGGATTATTTATTAGACGCGATATATATAGAGAGAAAAAAGCAAATTGAAAGTATATAAATTAAAAAAGGTTAACATTTGTATTATTATATAGTAATCTATGCACGTTAACCTTGGTAGAAAAAACCTTACCATGTAAACCTTACCATGTATTGTTATAAACTGAGCAACCTTGGTTTTTTTACTGAGCTTACTACTCAGTTACAAACTAAGTGGTGAAGCTCAGTTACAAACTGAGATTAGCCCAGTTTATAAACTACGCTGTAAAGCGCAATTTTTAGCTGAGCAAAACAATCAATTTTTATTATCATATTTGATGCAGTTCTATTTTCAAGTACAATGAAGCTTTCCTTCTATTTGTTTTATAAACTGAGCATTGTTTATGCATATGCAGGTTTTAATATAAGCTACAACAGAAAAGCAAAAATCAGAAGCAAATAAAAATTGGTTGAGTTAGTTATGGAGGTTTTGTAATTTGGTCGGAAAGTCGCATTCGTTGTTTGTAAGCTTTTAGACGTTTTGTGCTAGGAAAATTCGAAGTTATCATGGGCTTTGTGTTATGAAGTATTTAGTATGTATGATGTTTGTTTTGAAATTTGGTGCTACAGTATTGAAATTTGGTTACATGTTTGTTATTACTATAAATTTGAATTTGTATCATTGAATGAAATCTGTTTGATGTTTGCTGTTACATGATATATAGTTTGTTTGATACTGTTTAGTTATCACGGTTATAAGTGTTAGAAAATAACGTTTCGTAATGGTTATAACTGTGATATAATTTGCATTTGTCACGGTTATAAGTGTTAGAGTATCCTTTTTGGTAATGGTTATAAATGTTCGAAACTATTGTTCTATCACGGTTATAAGTGTGAGAAATTACTATTGTGTCACGGTTATAACCGTGAGTAAATACTATTCTGTCACGGTTATAAGCGTGAGAAATTACTATTTTGTCACGATTATATCCGCGAGCAAAAGTGTGACTGAATTTGCCCATGGTACCTATTTTCATGGTTATAACCATGACAAATTAGTTTTGTCACGCTTATATCTGTGAGGAAATTGCCTTTCTGGTGTTGTGTAGCCACGTCATCACCTCTTGCACGCATCTTCTCCACGCCCTTCCCAGGTTTCAAACTGAACCCTTATTCTTCACTATCAACGAACGCGCATAGCACACGCGCTGCCCCAGGCCATAGAACTGCCGCTGATCTCCTACTCTAGTCGCCACCCACGTTGACTTGGCAGCCCCACCTCCAAATGCGACCCCTCAGCATCGCGCGTACCACCACGTTTCTTAAAACACGCGGCCGCCGCCCCCCTTTCATGAAACCCTAGTTGAAATTTTCTGATGATCCAATCGTTGATAACCCGAACAAACACCATAGATGAACTCCCCTTCGTTCCCTCTTCAAAACCCAGAAATGGTTCGTCGATCCATCGAGTTTCATCGACGCGCCATGAACGGCCGTAAATTGTTCTTCGATTTCTGGACAAACAATGCGTCGAATCGAAAAACAAGTTACAGATCTGAGTTACACTCTTCGAGAGCTTTGATATATATATTTTTCAAATTTTTCTGAGGAGTTTGAATTTTCAGATTTGGATTTGATTTGGGATTGCAATCGGAATCAGGGTTTTTCTACCATTGAAGTGAGGAGGTGACTAGAACGTATAGAAATAAGGAATAGAGGGTGTTAGGGTTTATAGTAGGATATATATATAGGCAGGGTTGACATTTGAATGGATGGAAAAGAGAGATTTTCGCGCTAACGCCAAAGTGGCCCAAAAAGCCCTTTTTGACTCCAGAGTGAAATTCGGTCAATCCATATATCAAAATAGATGTTTTTAAATATTTTAAACACGGTGGAACAAGTTTTAAGTCCAAATTCCATCGTATGAAGAAGTTATGCTCAAATCAATATTTTTCAAATTGATTTCAATTTCATTAATTTCAAGGCGTTTCGAGTCTGTACGATCAAACGACAAGTCCGATCACTACGAAACTTGAAAGCCAACAATAATTCACTGTTTCGGATCCGATGACACTGGTTTCGTCGAAATCTGAGTCAGTGGCCAAAATGGCTATTTTTCCATTAATTAAATAAATTAATAAATTAATTAATTAAATCAAATTTTCAATTTAAATTCTAAAATTTGACAATTCTCATTATTTAAATTTCTTAATCATCTACAACGATTTTAAACAAATTTAGATGTCAAACTAAATGTTGATTCAATCATAAGTTTCAGCGTAAATTCAAATTTCATTATATTCATCAATTATAAATTATATTTTCAATAATTCCATTGAATTCACCATTCATTCTTATTATTCAATCCATTATGGTCAAATGGATGAAATTAACATTGGGTTCAAAGCAATTGCATTAATATTCTCAAATTTTAACTTAATTTTCAATTAACGTAATAATTAAATATTTACTTTCATTCATTTGAAATTTATCCAATTACTATAAATTAAATTCAGTAAATTGATAAGTCTTGTTATCCGTTCTTTTAATCCAACCAATTGTCATAGTAGGAAAAAAAATTAACAATATTTCCAATGATTTGCTTAATTTACACTAACATAACATTAAATTAGATTTATTGCAATTGATTACCCGTTTTAATTTATTAGACCAAATAAATGGTTAACTTAATAATAATTGTTACCATTAACGTTAAATTACACTTATAAGTTATCACTAATAGACAGATGTTGACATTGATTACATACACCGTTCTCACCCTATTTCATAAATTTTACACTAATTCACCAATTATAGTATTTATTTCATTTACTTAAAACAATCCCTTTACTATAAATTGAATCCAATTAATTTTTATATATTCCAATTAAACTGATTAGATTCAATTCCAACTTTTTAATTGAGTCTATTATTACTTAGTAATGCAGTTAACACCTGCCCATATTTCATTCCATCAATATATTTAAATTTCCAACTTCCCTTTGTATTAACTATTATTTTCAAATATATTGAAGTTGTCAAATATATTCATTAATTATAATTAGAACTTCAATTAATTCATATATTCATACAATACTTACCTTTATTTACTTAAAATAAAATCTCATTCCCAAATATAACAATTACAACAAAATAATAGGAAAATTAAATAGTAACTTACGACCGTTACTATTTCTGTGATTCATTAATTACAATTAATATCCTCAATAAATTCATTTACTTAGTCTCATGCATTCTAATACACCAATTTCCACCTTATACATAAATTTTACTATTGTAATTTGCATTCACTCTTTCCGTTATTATATTAATTGAATTCCATTCTAGTTAATATTTTTATTAATGATTCACTAATTCAACATTTCCATTTGTTGCTTATATTAAACTTATAACCAAGTAAGACAATTTATATTATTTTCAATTAATTGCAATTTTGTTCTAAATTGTTAAATTTAATTACAATTGCTACGTCTAATTTCTAACATTGTATCACATCCCCATAAATGTAACATTTATTTATTTTTACTAAAATTTGTTTCCAATTTATTTCTTATGAAAAAAAGTTCACGTTCCTATTTATTTATTCCATAGATCACAAGTTCACATTCCTTTATACTATCTTATGAAAACAATATACATTTCTAATACGTTATTGCATTAATTGGAATAAAATTTCCAAATTTACTAGATACACAAATTATGACCTTACGGTTATTTCAATTAATTGGGATTGCATTAAATTATTTATTTATTAACTTATATAAACATAATTGCATTAAGTTACATTTAGTAACAAATAAATCAATATATTATTTCACCCATTATTTATAATTAAAATCTCAATTAAATTTATTTATCTTGATTTCATTCTTTTATTACATCATTTATTACTGTACAAAATAACCAGGCATTTCTATGCATCTTATTACATTTCTATCTTGTAATTATCGTCTTAATCTCATAATTGTAATACCAAGTTTCATTTTAAATTTCAATTGATTCCCACTCACAGTTTAATAGCCTAAGTAAACTGGTAACAAATAATAACAGTCATTATTTGCCCTAAATCACATTTATAGGTTTATAGTTTTCAACAAATGTTGCGATGACTCAAATGATATTGATTTTATCCAATTACCATTAAATTTATACTAATTCATCAATTTGTACAATATATCTCTTGTTTACTTAAAATAAATTTATGTTTCTATTAAGTTTTCCTTCACACTTCCGTTACTATATTAATAATCATTAAAGTAACGTTTATTATCAATAACAACATTATAATTACTTAACATTTATTTAGTTTACATTCCAATTGAATCATTATTAATAATGTACAAATTCCTTTATTTATATAACACTTACATTTATTTATTTATTGCCAATTTAATTCCCAAGTGCAACAATTTACACTATTTCATTTGTATTGATTTTACTTCAATTGTCAACAATTAGTTGCTACAATTCATTCTTAAACTTTTATTTCGATATAAATTATAAAACTTTATTTCTTTCTAAATTTAATTAAATTAACCAAATTTATTCATCAAAATTTACGGGTCGTTACACTCTCCCCCATTCAAAACTTTTCGTCCCCGAAAAGGAAAAAGAAGGAAAAAGAAGAATTAAGAAATCAGTATATCTTACTTAAAATATTAGATTTATACACAAATAAATTTACAAAATTTAATAATAAAATATCAATTTATAACTATTAAATCCCTTTATACTCAAATTAGTAAAGTTTGGAAAACATTTTCAAATTTTTCTAAGTCCAAAATTTGTGGAAAATTTCGGCAGAGTCTCCTTTGTACGGAGAGGCTCGAAAGAAAATATAATATCAAATATAACAATATACAACATATATTTTCCAAAATAATATGTATCCCAACACGGAAAAATAGTATAATACGCTATAAAACCGTAATCCGAAAATGCACCTATTTGTCGGGCAAATTTACGCTTATATTATGAAACTATATGCGGTAGCAATTGCTTCCATAACCTGTATTTCACTTTTATAATCCAAAAATGTTAACAATTATATAAAATGAAATATTTAAAGTGGTTTCAACCACAAACCTACAATTCAATACAAACAACCATCAATAGCAACAAGGCAAACAACCATCTCATCAACACACATCAATCATTCATTCATATTAAACAAACAATAGTTGTTCGGATTCAAAACTTTAAATTGTACAGAATGGAGAATAACCCACTAAGCGCATCATTTACTCAACAGTCTTAGATGAAACTAAATAGATTATTCATACATCCAAACAATCTTAAAGTTTCCTTGCCCAAACAACCATAAACCAAACAAACAACACTTCCATTAGATCCAGTTAACTTTAATCAATTTCATTTCATAATATTTGTTGTTTGATCCTTTTTCATTCATATAATGGTTTATCCCTTTTTATTTTTATTCATTTCTTACAGTTTCATTTATTTGCAGTATCCATCATTCCGCTTATTTTCAAAATAAATAACTTCAATCCTTTACTTAAGTCTATAATTACTTACAACATTAATTCTTATAAATAAAAGCAATTTGTTGAACCCTTCATTACATACTCTTACTTGTACAATTTCCATTACATTTTCTTATTAAACATTTCAACTTTTAATGTTTGGTAAGTTATAAATATGCTTTTTAAGAATGTAAATGAAAGTTATACAAGTTTTTCTCAACTAATTAAATGTTCAATAATAATCCTTTGTTTTATATGGTACAAATTTATATTTTCTTTTTATTTAATTCAAACTTAGCATTAAATCTTTTATTTCCTTTAAAGGTTCCAATTATTAATTACTTACGTTCTTATTCACTACAATAATTGAAACTATTAATTAATGGAAACTTAAGAACTAAATACCGGATTAAATCTCAAGTCATTTTAAAATAATAGATAAATGTATTTACATACAATTTATATATCAAATTATATTTAAAACCATTTAAAATTTATATTTGTTTATAAAAATAAATCTGTAGTAAAACTACTACAGTGGCCTTCCCACTTTGAAACTCGAAAATGAACGTCGATGATGCGGCCGTCATCATCGAAATTATTTTCCAGCGACAGAGAGGGGAGTACAAAACTTATTTCTTTTTCCAAAATTTCTTTAAAATAATTCTTTCAAATTATATTGAAATATTTATATCATAAAATACTTATAAATAATAATATTATTATATTCCCATTGAAAGAATTTTCAAAAGCCCGGAACTCAAGTTTTAAATTTCCAATTTCATTTATTTCATTCTAAATCTCATTTCAACTATTATTTATAATTTCATTACCTAACAACCAATATTTTGCAACCAAATATATATATCATTTAAAATTTTATTTTATATATAGATAATATAATAGGCAAAATTATTTCATTCACCTATTATAAAAACAAATATTATGTCGGTCTGTCCTATTAAGTGTTTAGAAATCCCTATTGATGTCACAGCGTCTCATGCACCAACCAGAATTTATAAATACAAAACGGAACAGATTAACACAATATTAAAACCTTTTTATAACACTAACAAATACGCTCTCTCATATATACACTCAGTGACTCATCATAGGGTATTACTACCCTATTAACAAAGAGTCAAACCCCACAAAGCTAAGTTATATCGCTAAACCAAAGCTCTGATACTAGATGTAACGCCCATCTTTTCGCACGGTTTAAATCGACGATAAACCACATACGTGCCAATTCAGACCATACAGAAGGGCAGATTGTTATGGGGTAATAAGAAAAAGTAGAGAAAGAAAAAAAAACAAAATAGAATCTTGCAGGGGAACGATCAAATATAATAATCAAATATACAGTTCATGAAGCTGTTTTATACAATATTTGATTTTACTTATATAACACAATATCAGAGTTACACATACCAGAGAATAATAATTAATGCAGTGGAAACATTTTGAATGTAGTGGAGTACTATAATAAATAATAGTAACATAAATCTTCGTCTTCGTCCTCCAGAGCTAAAGTCTTCGAATCCTGATATGCTCAGGCTGACCAGAGCGAATTGAAAAGACAAAACACTCGAGTCAGAACTAAAATATCTTATGTGAGTTAAATTAACAAAAATAAATATGAGTGCAGTAACTTAAGAGATGCTCGGGATTCACACCTCCTAAGGATCCGTTAAACTATTTACTATGTAGTAATATTTCGCTATTATAATAATGTCTAATAGTAATATAAACTTACTTTTTTCTTCGCATTAAGGGGTTACCCATATAGCCCTTAACACGTAATAGTCCCAGTAGTCCATCCAATACCATGGTCCCTCCTGATCGGGAAGCCACCAGAGGATACCACACGGGCTACGGGAGAAATCCAAACTCGTACAAGGCGCGATAGGGTAGGTGACATGGAACAACTAGGCAATGCCAGGGTAGATATACCAATTACGCTTCCGGGTTGGTGGTAACGCGTGGCGCACGGCTACCGCCCACCTCGAGCCACACCTCCGAATAAAAAAAATTGAAAGTGGCCACTGAATCAATCCAAAAGTCAAAGTATAATATCAAAGGGATGTGTTCGATCAAAGGTGCTACTTCATTAACCCGTCAATCGCTCCTGTTTTAGCCACCTCATGCCAACTCATGGGAGTTGGGTCCACGTATTTACCTCAAAGGAAACGCCACCACCATCCTACTTCATTCTGGAATCTCCGTCGCGTACACGGTGGTTAAAGTGATTTTTGGAGTTGGCAGAGAGTATGAAAATTTCCGTTCACGGTCTCTTTAACAACCAAACGTTATTATAACACCGCGGTCATTTTAAAATAATTATACTTCAAAACCAGAATATAATATCCATTTCAAAACCATATAAATAGGATATCATTTCATTTTAAAATCCAAATCAATATGATATCACTTTTATTTCAAATATATTCTTTTCCAAAAATCATAGCCCTGCCAAATCTATATACCTTGAAAACCCATAGCTTTGAAACATAACATTAAATACTTAAATGGTTTAAATAATAAATTACTTTATATATTAAAATAGCTTCTTCACCTTCACAAATCAAATTCCAAATTTAGATTCGAACCCCCAAATAACCATTTAAGTCTATATATTTCAAAGCTTTATATATCTCACCATTTCAAAACTAATTCTTTGATAATTCCATATATATCAAATTCAATTTGCTATTATTTAGATTTGAAATGTTTACTTAATAAATCCAATATAATTTAAGTAAAACTTTTAACTTCAAACAACTGGATATTCTTTCAATTTATTTAGTTGATATATTCATTTACCTGAACTCTATATTCATTTAATCACTTAAACCAAATCAAGTTATAGAATCATACCCTTTAAAATCTCCACTTTTATTTATATTTCAAATCATCTACAATAATTTATTCAAGTACAATTCTTAAATAATTCAATTTAAACCAATTTCGTATTTATTTTCCAACTTAAATTTCATTTAAGTCATTTAAAACTCTCTATATATAATATCTTAAAAAGGTACTTACCCATATAATATAAACTATCAAACTCATTTTTATTAAACAATTTTATACATGGCTTAAATTCAACAATTTAACTATATATATATAAAATAATATTTATATAACATCAAAATTAATATTTAATAAACCGTATATTCCTTTCCAAAACTATAGAAATCATTTAAAAATATTTTTATATATATAGACCACGGTGTCTGTATAAAATTTTCTTTCCTATGGTCAAGTGACACGAATATTTATCATTTCAATCCGTAATTTAAAAATAAAAATTACGGTTATATATCATTTGAAACCGCAATCCCGAATGAAATGAGAATGCATAATAACTTGCAGTTTATAACAATATAAAATACAGCATTCATTCATCCAATATCAATCATCAACCATTTATAACAATCATCATCCAACATAAACAATAACATCACCATAGAACGGATGATAAACAACAAGTATTAACTAGCAGTTTATATTCAATAGTAAATTAAAATTGTTTAACTGGCAGCTTATTTGCAAAAATAAATTATATAACAATTTAATTTAAATAAATGCAATCTAACTGAGATAATGATTAAATATATGCCCAAATAATCATAGATAAATTTTAAATCACATCAAAATTTAGTTTAACAAATATAAGAAATCTTAGAAGTTGTGAGTGGGTTAAAATACTCACCTTTTGAATTTTAATTGAATTAAAATTCAATTTAAACCCAAAAATTGACCCGTCTCAGAATTTGTCCAAACCAGCGCCAAAAAGTCCGAAATTCAGATACAATCCTAACAAAAAAACCCGTGCGTAAAACGGATATTGTATGTAAAATTTATGCCGATTAATGCGATTGAAATCAATTATTAAAAAAAAGAACACAAAACACACCTAGCCACGTCATCACCTCTTGCACGCATCTTCTCCACGCCCTTCCCAGGTTTCAAACCGAACCCTTATTCTTCACTATCAACGCACGTGCACATCACACGCGCTGCCCCAGGCCATAGAATTGCCGCCGATCTCCTACTCTGGTCGCCACCCACGTTGACTTGGCAGCTCCACCTTCAGATGCGACCCCTCAGCATCGCGCGTACCACCACGTTTCTGGAAACACATGGTCGCCGCCCCCCTTTCATGAAACCCTAGTTGAAATTTTCTGACGATTCAGCTGTTGATAACCCGAACAAACACCATAGATGAACTCCTCTCCGTTCTCTCTTCAAAACCCAGAAATGGTTCGTCGATCCGTCGAGTTTCATCGACGCGCGATGAACGGCCATAAATTGTTCTTCGATTTTTGGACAAACGATGCGTCGAATCGAAAAATGAGTTGCAGATCTGAGTTACGCTCTTCGAGAGCTTCGATATATATATTTTTCAAATTTTTCTGAGGGGTTTGAATTTTCAGCTTTGGATTTGATTTGGATTACAATCGGAATTAGGGTTTTTCTTCCATTGAAGTGAGGAGGAGAATAGAACGTATAGAAATGAGGAACAGAGGCTGCTAGGGTTTATAGAAGGATATATATAGGCAGGGTTGACATTTGAATGGATGGATAAGGTAGATTTACGCGCTAACGCCAAAATGGCCCAAAAAGCCCGTTTCGACTCCGGTATGAAATTGGGTCAACCCATATATCAAAATAGATGTTTTTAAATATTTTAAACGCGATGGAACAGGTTTCAAGTCCAAATTCTATCGTATGAAGAAGTTATGCTCAAATCAATATTTTTCAAATTGATTTCAATTGATTTCAATTTCATTAATTTCAAGGCGTTTCGAGTTCGTACGATCAAACGACAAGTCCGATCCCTACGAAACTTGAAACCCTACAATAATTCACCGTTTCGGATCCGATGAAACTGGTTTCGTCGAAATCCGGGTCAGTGGCCAAAATGACTATTTTTTCATTAATTAAATAAATTAATAAATTAATTAATTAAATCAAATTTTCAATTTAAATTCTAAAATTTGAAAATTCTTATTATTTAAATTTCTTAATCATTTACAATGATTTTAAACAAATTTAGATGTCAAATTAAATGTTGATTCAATCATAATTTTCAGCGTAAATTCAAATTTCATTATATTCATCAATTATAAATTATATTTTCAATAATTCCATTGAATTCACCATTCATTCTTATTATTCAATCCATTATGGTCAAATGGATGAAAGTAACATTGGGTTCAAAGCTATTACATTAATATTCTTAAATTTTAACTTAATTTTCAATTAACGTAATAATTAAATATTTACTTTCATTCATTTGAAATCTATCCAATTACTATAAATTAAATTCAGTAAATTGATAAGTCTTGTTATTCATTTTTTTAATCCAACCAGTTGTCATAATAGAAAAAAAATTAACAATATTTCCAATAATTCCCTTAATTTACACTAACATAACATTAAATTAGATTTATTACAACTGATTACCCGTTTTAATTCTAGACTAAATAAATGGTTAACTTAATAATAATTGTTACCATTAACGTTAAATTACACTTATAAGTTATCGCTAACAGACAGGTGTTGAAATTGATTACATACACTGTTCTCACCCTATTTCATAAATTTTACACTAATTCACCAATTATAGTATTTATTTCATTTACTTAAAATAAATCCTTTATTATAAATTGAATCCAATTAATTTTTATATATTCCAATTAAACGATTAGACTCAATTCCAGCCTTTTAATTAAGTCTATTATTACTTAGTAATGCAGTTAACACCTGCCCCACATTTCATTCCATCAATATATTCAAATTTCCAACTTCCCTTTGTATTAACTATTATTTCCAAATATATTGAAGTTGTCAAATATATTCATTAATTATAATTAGAACTTCAATTAATTCATATATCCACACAATACTTACCTTTATTTACTTAAAATAAAATCTCATTCCTAAATATAACAGTTACAACAAATTAATAGGATAATTAAATAGTAACTTACGACGTTACTATTTCTTTGATTCATTAATTACAATTAATATCCCCAATAAATTCATTTACATGGTCTCATGCATTCTAATACACCAATTTCCACCTTATACATAAATTTTACTATTTTAATTTGCATTCACTCTTTCCGTTATTATATTAATTGAATTCCATTCTAGTTAATATTTTTATTAATGATTCACTAATTCAACATTTCCATTTGTTGCTTATATTAAACTTATAACCAAGTAAGACAATTTACATTATTTTCAATTAATTGCAGTATTGTTCTAAATTGTTAAATTTAATTACAATTTCTACATCTAATTTCTAACATTGTATCACATCCCCATAAATGTAGCATTTATTTATTTTTACTAAAATTTATTTCCAGTTTATTTCTTATTAAAAAAATTCACGCTTCTATTTATTTATTCCATAGATCACAAGTTTACATTCCTTTATACTATCTTATGAAAAACAATATACATTTCTAATACGTTATTGCATTTATTGAAATCAAATTTCCAAATTTACTAGATACACAAATTATGACCTTACATTTGTTTCAATTAATTGGGATTGCATTATATTAATTATTTATTTACTTATATAAACATAATTGCATTAATTTACATTCGGTAACAAATAAATCAATATATTATTTCACCCATTATTTATAATTAAAGTCTCAATTAAATTTATTTATCTTGATTTCATTCTTTTATTACATTATTTATTACTGTACAAAATAACCAAACATTTCTATGCATCTTATTACATTTCTATCTTGTAATTATCGTCTTAATCTCATAATTGTAATACCAAGTTTCATTTTAAATTTCAATTGATTCCCACTCACAGTTTAATAGCCTAAGTAAACCGGTAACAAATAATAACGGTCATTATTTTCCTTAAATCACATTTATAGGTTTATAGTTTTCAACAAATGTTGCAATGACTCATATGATATTGATTTTATCCAATTACCATTAAATTTATACTAATTCATCAATTTGTACAATATATCTCTTATTTACTTAAAATAAATTTATATTTCTATTAAGTTTTCCTTCACACTTCCGTTACTATATTAATAATCATTAAAGTAACGTTTATTATCAATAAAAACATTATAATCACTTAACATTTATTTAGTTTACGTTCCAATTCAATCATTATTAATAATGTACAAATTCCTTTATTTATACAACACTTACATTTATTTACTTATTGTCAATTTAATTCCCAAGTGCAACAATTTACACTATTTCATTTTTATTGATTTTACTTCAGTTGTCAACGATGGGATGCTACATTTCATCCTTAAACTTTTAGTTCGATATAAATTATAAATTTTATTTCTTTCTAAATTTAATTACAAAAGTTAATTTAATTAACAAAATTTATTCATCAAAATTTACGGGTCGTTACAAATACCTTTATTATGAATCGGATTGGTAATAGATTTAGATACACATAATAATTTACATAATCTCCCTTAGGGTATACCCCCAACTCTTTCACTTTCCAACCGAAGCTATTTACTAGTGTGATTCCCTCTACCATGTAGCACTTTTTTCTTATAGTACACACACATGGGATTGGTGGAACTAGTTTGATTGTTTTTACTTGTTGCTGTTGTATACTAGTTATGTTTATGCTAAGATTTTCATTATTCCACTTTTAAGATTTCACGGATGACATCCTTCCAATGAGAGAATGTAACAATCCAGATTTTTTTAGAGAAGTGTAGTGAATGCATTTGTTTATTTGTAATGACTTAGAGAGATATTATTAAGTTAAGGGTAATTTGAATGTAAAAGTCAAATTTTCAAAGAAAATGGAATTAAGACTCGAACTAGTTTCATCATGTTCATAATGTCGCTTAAGTTTGAAAAACATATAAGAATTGAAGGAATCTAAGAATGGAAAAATGAGATGGGTTGAGATGGAGAGGGTCAAACTTATAATTAAAAAGAGAGATGTCTAGATAATTTTAGATTTTTAATTTAGGCTCGCTTTTTCTCATTTGCCTTCATCTTTCTCTTCTTCTTCCCTCGAGCCCTAGCTCTCTTCCTTCCTTCATAGCCTCTTCATTCAGTCATTAAAAATCATCCAAAAATATCTAAATTCATATGGGATTGTCCTCTACAATACTCATAAGTAGAATTTATCAAGAATAAAAGAGCTAATTTCATAATCTTTAAAATAGAGATTTGTGGAGTTGATTTCAAGAAAAATTAGTGATTTCTGCTACTTGGATGAGTGGGAATGTTTCTCTTCCATGTATCATCTCTTTTATGCTTGTATTCTTGTTTAATTGCTTATTGGATTAGGACTTAGCCATATGTGTTTAACCCCTTGTTGAATGATGAGTCTCGATTGTTTGGTCTAAGTATGTTGAGTAGATTCTGAGTGCTAAATTGAAATAATGAACTTAAGTCATTAATTGAATAAATGAACTAACATGAATTAAATCAGTGAATAATGGCATATCGTGTTAGTATTGCCTAAAAATGGTTGTTGTTAGCTTATGGTTATGTCATATATGGTTGGTTGAGTTATATTCATATGATTTGCAAAGTGTTTGACTTCTGGGAGGATTTGTCGAATTGTCTTCCAATGGTCTTTGTTTCATGGTAGATCGCTGGCTGGATTAACTCAAGCATGAGATGTAATGGATTGGCACTAGGGCGTAATGTCAAAGCATGATGTCATGGTGGTGGAAGTTGAGACGGTATCATGTGAAGCTTAAATGGTGGCATAAATTTCATTAAGGAAACTTACCCCATCCAATTATAGATTCGCATCCCTACAAGCGAAATGTCGACTGTCCAAGAGTCATCGATCGACTGATCACAAGATGGAATAAAGGGTTTAGTAGCTACGAATAAATAGGCCTACTTTGGCTTATAAATGGGTAGGTCCAACTAATCGACTAATAAATAGGTCAGTCGACTGGTAGACCTTGACCAACCAAATGTTTGGTTGCAGCTAGTATTGGATGTAGCGTGTTGGTCGATTAACTACTTTCGTTTAGTTGATCGATGGGTTGTGTTATGGATTTTAGGTTTTCTTTTATTTTTGGTATTTTGATGACACTTCAACAACTCGGATGAGGCTCATAGGGTCCGTACGACTATGGAGCAATGTTTTGGATCTTCGACACAGCAGAATGTGTGGCTTGGGCTCGGGACTTCGGCGCGTACTATGATGTATGGTGATCGAGGGGCGAATGAAAGTGTGATTGTAGAATGAGGCATAGGTCGAGATACTCGGATGAACTATGCGGGAGATGACTAGGTGGTTTTACTCAACTTGACTTCTATACGGTTTTAGCGTTAGGCATGACTTCGGTATCTAGTCATCTGGATATCGAAACATGGGTATCGGGTTGAGTTTGATGTGGCGCTACTCACATCCGAGGTTTATAGCTATGGCTTAAAAATTGTTATTATTTTTCATCGATACTACCATAGATTAGTCATGGCTCTCACTGAGGGTTATATTCGAACAGGGATGGGGACGCTCATCTATATCGATAATTGTCATGAAGTTGTGATAACCACTTTGTTTCTCCAACGTATATAGCAGTGGATGGAAAGTTATTCACTTATAGTTTTAGTTTCAAATACATTGAAGAGTATAATACAACAATACCCTAGAGCCATAACTGAGGTACAATACAACGTTATCTCGGATTCACGGTAACATTACCTTAGAGCAACAATTTTGGTATGATATGACGATACCTTAGAGCTTTAGCATGTTGTCATGTGTGCATGGGTTGCATATTCCTTTATTTGATATTACCAAATGTGAAGAATAGGGCTAAGTATGATACGACATTACTTTAGAGCTCTTGCCCATTTACTATATATGCCTTTAGTCTATATATGTTAGATATCTTAGGGTATCACTTAGTATACTATTTTTGTCATACTAGTGTATTGGATAATATGTTTAGTAGTGATGTTTACTTTTCACCAGACTATATGTCTCTCTTTGTTTTCCTTTTTATATATTCCTTGAGTATGGATAGATTAGAGGTTTAGGGAGACATTGCAAGTTGTGGCAGAATATAGAGTCATAGTTATATATTGCTATTATTATTGATTCGGTATTTTGTATACAGATACGTCAGAATTTATCTTTTGTATGAGTCGTATTACTTTAAGATGTTGTATCACTTGAACTCGATGTGTTTGGAGTGTTATGGATTAAGATGATGGACTTTATTATCATCATATTATTATGATATTGATAGTCTTACTCATGTATACGTTATTATGGTATTTTATCCTTTGGTTGTGAGTTCTATACGAACATTTGATAAATATGCTCTATTTGTTTTCTTTTACCACTCTTACAGTCGTCATTTTTTATACTAGGGATCTGGGTTACATTGTGCATGGATTTTCGGGTATTACGGATGGTAGATCTTTACACAAAGTGTAGACTATAATAGTAATAATCCACACCTTAATGGATCTGAATTTCGGCTAAATCGAAACATAAGTCCATAAGGGTATGGATCGTTAGATTGGGTAACATATAATAAACATAAGTATATTGAAGAGCTACCTACATGAAATCACAGTAGAATAGAAAAATATAATAGAACATATATGTTAACCAAGGCTAATACCTTAGAATCAATATTATTCTTTTAGTATCTAATTGCCTTGCCAGCACTGAGCATGTATGAAAATATTTCACCATCTGTAGTTCCCGTCTTACACCAGTAGTATATCACTCTAAATCTATCCTATGGATTGTAATGAGGAAGGGGCCAAAAATAATCACAATGACTGGAAAATTACATACTATATCCATAATATTAATTTATGCCGATTAATTTCTATTTATATCCTTTGTCCATTATTCATGGCTATTCCGTGTAATTCCATTTATGCATATGATATATCTAACCTTCTCCAAGGTATAACTATATACATACATACATATCTAAAAGTTGTACTACCCAAAAAATACCCCGACCACTTAATACTTCTTAAATAGGGAGAATGTAGACCTAACGGCCATTTAATACCCCGAAGTGGTCCCCTAAAAACGTAATTGCTAGTCAATCGGCTCAAACCGATGACCTTTAGATAGGGCTTTATAATTTAATTAGCATATTACTAATCCATTTCAAAGAATCATATAAGGGTTAACTAGTTCACCTTTAAAAAACAAATAACTAACTAAACTTTGAGTCTTTGAGTATCCCATATTGATTCTAAACCAGTTGAAAGCAAAATCCATCATGGCATAGCTTAAGTCTTTACTAACGACCGCTCCGGATCATCAACGATCAAAAGCATATACGTGACGACCTATATTTTTGATAATTAAAATATTAAATTAAATAAGATTTCAAATTTTAATATTGTGATGAATTAAAAATTTTGATTTATTAATGAGAAAAATAATTAGGATATGATTTAATAATGTTGTTTGAATGTTATTGGCAACTATTTTAATGTGATTCCAATCAATTGAAACAATTGTAAAGTTAATTTGGTTATAATTTGTAAATAAGGAATAAAATAATTGTTGAATCAATTGTTGGAATTAATGTAATTAAATATTGCAGTTAACAGGGGTTAAGAACATAACTATACAGTAAGAATGTAATAAAATGTAAACTAATGTTAATTATATTCATAAGGTAATATTTGATTCAATAATAAGAGTGCAAATCGAAATAAAAGAATTTGATTGAAATTAAAATATAATTAACTGAGTTTTATTAACGTTGTAATTGAACGCTGAAATTAGTGCAATATTCAAGTATTGGATTTAACATGGAAAATTTACTTTAAAAGATTATAAATTCATGGTAAATCAAGAATGATAAAATTTGTTAACTTTAATCTAGAATTAAAGGTGATTAATTTAATTTTTTAAATTAATAATTTATTTAATTAACGTGAAAATTAGCCATTTTGGCCAATGTCTCGGATTTCGACGAAACCAATTTTATCCGATTGGTAATAGTGAATTATTTTAGGATTTCAAGTTTTGTAGCGATCACACTTGTCGTTTGCCGTGCGACCTTGAATCGCGTAGAAAATAATTAAAAGAATTTAAATGAATATAATTTGATTTTAAATGCTAACTTCTATATAAAATGTAATTAGGGTTTGAAACTAGTTTCGTTGATTTTAAAAATATCAACAACCTATATTTTGATATATTTGATGACCTACTTTCGTTTCGGGAACAAAACAGGATTTTCAGGTTGTTATTATCATTTCAACCCTATTCGATCTGTCCATTCGTTTTTATCCATTGTCTATATAAATAGATTTATTCTCTAACCCTAGAAACCTTTCATTTTGTTTCTATACATACTTCTATTTCTTATATGTTCCTCCTTCTCAATGCCAGAATATCAAAACCCTAATTCCTAAATTCAAAATCAAATCGAAAATTCAAACTCATCAAACCTTATTGAATTATATACTGCCAGAAAGCTCTTGATGAACGCAATCTTGATCTGCAGTCCATTTTTGCAATTGAATTGGCTGGAAATTGTTGGAGAAGTTTCGGCCATCCATATTAGGGTTTCGTTTCAGCGGTGGATCGTCGATTATACGATAAGCAGAGGGTACGGCGATGTAGGGGGAGTTGAGAGGAGTTCATTTATATGATTGGTTTATGCTAGAGGCTCTGTAGATCACCAAATTTGGCACTCAAAGATGAACGGCGTTGGAGCTAGGGAGGGGACATGAGGGTCGCGCGCAGCAGCTAGGTGGAGCGGCCAAGGCATAGCGTGGCATGGATGGTCTTGGATCTGGCGATGGTTGTTCATGGGGGCGGCATTTTTCAATCAAAGGTGGTGGCTATTAGGTGTAGCGAGCCTATAGGGTTTCGCTTCCGTTCATGTACGCGGTTGAGCAAGGTGACGTAATTACAAAATTACACCTTAATTTAATTTTAATTTTAATTTATAAACTTCCAACGCTAATAACTTTTGCATATAAGCTCGGATTTGGACGCAGTTTCTTGCATTGAAATCGTATCAAAATTCTGAACAATATGGAACTAATTTAGCTGCATTTAGATATTGTTCAAATTTTGGGCTTTATTTGGATTTTAAATCGACTAGAAATCAAAGGTAAATGATTTAACCCACTCAGAAATACAAAACATTCTTATGTTAGTTGAATTAAATTTATGATGCGATAAGAATATTATTGGTTGTTGTTTGGTAGTATAATTTGACATTTTAATTGAAATTGAAAATTTTGAATTAAATGGCAATTAAAATTAATACTAAAATTGAATTGGTAGTTGAATACTTGATATTGATAACCAGATAATTGTTGTGATTTATTGACTGATTTGGATGTTGATTGTGATGGATGTTTATTTATTGACATTATGAATGATTGGATGTTATGTTTATTACATATATTCTCATCACACTGCAAGTTCCCTTAGTTTATTATTAGGAAAATCACTATGGATTGAAATGATACATACCCGAACGATCTTATAGATTAGGAAAAATCATTATGGGATGAAACAATAAATCTGAGTGATTTTATTGATTCGGAAATTATTGATTCGGAATACGGGTTGAAATGATATATACCTAGAAAATTTTACTATTTTGGGTTGAAATAATACATACCCAATCACTTGACCATTGGGTAGAAAATTATATGTGGACACTGCTGGTCAGTTTTAAATTATTTTCTAAATGGTAAAGAATGTTTGATTTATAAATTTGATATTTTTAAATTTAATTTAATGATTTTATTTAAAAATTTATATTTGGAAAATAAATCATTTTATATGTTTTAAAGCCTCAAATTATAAGTTAGTATGTGGTTCTAAATGTAAATTTAAGATTTTAACTTATAATTTATTCATTTTTAAATATATATATTTTTCAAAATAGTTTAAATTTAATTTAATAAAATATTTAATATGGTTTACATATATATATATATATATATATATATATTTAATATAATATAATAAATATAGTGTTGATTTAAGATAATAAATAAATATAGACTTTTATTATAACTATTATAAATAGAAGATTTTTATAAAGGATTTTATAATGGTTTTATAAAGGATTTTATAAAGGTTTTAAAGGATTTTATAAAGGGTTTTATAAAAGAACTTGTATAAAGGGATGTGGAAGCATTTTAAAGGAATTTGCATAGAAGTTTTATGAAAAGGGAAGGGTTGTAAACTGTTTTTGTAATTTATAAATAGCTCTATAAATGATTTTAAAGCATATAAATGGTTTGAGAGAGATTTATAAATTATTTTCGAAATTGATTGGAAAAAAATCTTCCTCGGTACTTATGAATTTATTTATACTTTTGGAAGGAATATATGGATATCTTGATATGAAGGTACAAACTATTTTCTGGACTTATTATTAAAAATATTTTATGAAATGACCACGGTGTGAAATAAGCCTTTGGTTGTTAAAGAGACCGTGGTCGGATATTGTCATACTCTCAACCAATTTCGAAACCACTTGAACAACTATGTACGTGGTGGAGAATCAAAAACAAAGTAGGATGGTTTGGCGAACGCTACTGGTATGAGCTAAGAACGTATCCCTGACCTTCGGGTCAGCTTGATATGACTAAAATCAGGAGCCATAACCAGGCCAAGTGAGATCGCTCATCCGATCGAACATGCTTCTTTGATACCATATCCGTTACTTTGTGATCGATTGGTGACTACTTCGATTTGATTATGGAAGTGTTGTTCAACGTGTGCGACAGTAGCTGTTATGTGTTACCACCAGCCTAGTCCACAATCCGGTAGAATCGTACCGTGGGTATAGCCTCGTGTGCCCTGTCATATGCCTTATCGAGCCTACTATGATTTTGGTTTATGTCGTACCTATGGAGTGCTCCCTGATAGCACACCGGTTTGGTGGAGTTTACAGTACTATATAGACTATGATATTTATAAAATGTGTTAAAGGGGATATGGGTAATGCTTTAATGCTATTTTAATACTTTACTGATAGACATTACATGTATAGCATATATTACTACATATAGATAGTTTAATGGATCCTTAGGAGATGGAAAATCCCGCAACATCTCTTAAGTTATTTCACACACATTATACACTGGATAGGAGATGTGAAATCCCGTAAACATCTCTGAAGCTATTACACTCATATTTACTTTTTGTTGATTTAACTTACATAAGATCTTTTAGTTCTGACTCAAGTGTTTTGTCTTTTCGTTACTCTTGGGTTAGCCTGAGCATTTGAGCATTGAAAACTTTAGTTCTGAAGGACAAAGACGGAGTTTGGTATATTTTATTATTAGTATCATTACACTGCATCATGTTGTTCCACTGCATTACCTATTATACTTGCTGTATGTATAAATCTGATTATACTGTAATAGTGTAATCGAGTGTATATTATAAAACGGCTTCATGAACTATTTATTTGATTATTATATTTTGTTATTCCGCAGTGGGATTATGTGTTTTGTTTTTCTTTCTTTTCTCTTATTTTCTTATTTACCCCATTAACAATCCTCCCTTTTTGATGCTTTGAGTTAGACATGTGTGGTTTATTGTCATTTTAAACCATACAAAAAGGTGGGTTGTTACAGTTGATTACTCATAGGAGTGTATAATCCAACAAGTCAATGAGGAAGTGGGTTACATAATTTTCGGCCTATATCACAAGATAGTAAACTGGTAATTTTATGATCGCCATTTTTTCCTTATACCTTTGCCCATGTTAAAGCTCTACGCCTCTATCTATATATAATTGTGCTACAATAATAGATTTTTGATATTTGGTGTAAACAAAAAAATGTTGGTTATTTGATTGTTTCTGATGAAGCACATACCTCGACTCGCGACCTAATTCTATCCGCGATCCACGATCTAACCACCTCAACGACCTATCGCCGATCACCACGACCTAAATCACCACGACCTAAATCATCGCGACATAATTTTCTCCGCCGCGACCTAACCTCTTTCCCTTCCCCGCGACCTAACTCTCCCCGCCGCGACCTAACCTCTTTCCCTTCCCCGCGACCTAACTCTCCCCGCTGCGACGTAATCTCTTTCCCTTCCCCGCGACCTAACTCTCCCCGCCTCCTCCGAGAGTCACGCACGAGATACGAACTTTATTAAGTCGCAAGGCGACATAACTTAGGTCGCACGAACGACCTTCTGTAAGTCGCGGCCATCCTCTTAAGTCACGTGCCTCCTCCCTAAGTCGCTGCCTTCAGCGACCTAATTCCCGTGTTTTTTTTAGCTCGCGCAATTTAAGTCGCGTGTGAAGTTTAAGTCGCGTGCTACCTCCAATAGGTCGCGAAGAAAATGCAGCAGGCCGCAAGCATATGTCACTGATTGTTAGGTCGTTGTTGTTTCATTTAGGACATACTTTGTTGTTAAGTCGTTTGTTTGTGACTTCTTATGTCGAGTCGTATTATGTTGTAACTGTTTGTACTGTTTGTAATGTGTTGAAAGTTGTTTAGTGTTGTGATGTTGTAAGCCTATAAATAGGCGAGTCGTGTCATTTGTAAGGTTGTTGAAATTTGAATAAAATTTGGTTTGTGCTTTATGCCTCCATTTTAAAATTGGTAGTCGAGTGTTAACTCCTATCTCCACTTCGGCATTCGAGTGCGCTCAAATCAACGAACGTTGAAGCCAATTCGCGGAATCAAGTACGCTTGATCAACGCTCAAAGAATTGTAGATCTTTCTTCACGGAATCGTGCGCGATCAACGTGTCGAAGATTGCTAAAATCCGGTATCTTCGTGATCAACGGATTTGGGCCTTACGGTATTCATAACTCCATCGATTCTTCATTGATTCACCGATTATTTCCGCTAATTGTGTGAGATCCTAGACAGATTCGATTTAAATCGTCGAATTCGCTTCCCACGCTGCGTCAGTTTGGTATCAGAGCTAGATTGCAAGAAGTTGCATCATTTGGATACTTGGGTTTCGAGAATTTGAAGTTTGGAGATCGTATTTGCAATTGTTGAGAAGTTTAGTGTTCATCGTGTTCATCGTGAAGTTGCAACAAGTTGGAAGTTTCGATCCATCTCACTTTGGATCAAAGTTCAGAAAGTGTTTGAAATTTATTCTTGAGTTTGTTTGAAGTTCAATCATGCCTCCGAGACGAGCTCAACGTCATCGCAATATTAATGCTTTGTATGGAAGAGAAGAGGCCGATGAAATGGAACAACGAATCAACGAGAGTTTCACTGAAAAGTTGAATGAAGAAATTGGTCGATTAGAGAGAATGATGCTTGAAATGAATCAAAATCGAAGAAGAACTTCACCTGAATCGAGCCATGGGAGAAGTAGAGTTTCACCACATTCAGATCGGGAGAGAAGGGAAGATCATGATCGTAGAAGTGCTGACAATCGTGATAGGAATGGAGATCGAAGAAGTGGTGGTGGAAGAGATGTTGGTGGTCGTGATCGACATCGATATACTTCAGATTTTGATGAGGAGTTTGATGGTGATAGGGGAAGTGTTCATTACCGAGATAGAGAACAAACACGACGACGGTATCGAGATGTAGAGGATGATCGTAGATGGGAATCGGGAATGAAGATGGAAATTCCAGAGTTCAAGGGTGGAATGGTTGCAGAAGAATTTTTGGATTGGCTGTCTAATGTTGAAGAGATCTTTGAATTCAAGGAGGTTCCGAAAGACCGTCAGGTGAAGTTAGTTGCTACTAGGTTGAGAGGGAGAGCTATGGCGTGGTGGCAGCAAACCAAACTTACACGAGAACGGATGGGAAAGTCGAAGATTGTTGAATGGGAGAAAATGAAGAAATTGATGAAGGCTACATTTTTACCTTACAACTATCAATCACTCATGTATCAGAGGTTGCAAAACTTGAGGCAAGGAACGAAGACTGTTAATGACTATGCTGATGAGTTTTATCAACTGATTGCTCGAAATGACATTATGGAGACCGAGGAACAATTGATTGCGAGGTTTGTTGGAGGTTTGCGAATGCAGATTCAGGATATGGTTAATATGTTCGATCCAAGATCTGTGGCGGAAGCACACCAAAATGCGTTGGCTTGGGAGAAGCAGGGAAGGCGTGGAGTTGGTGTGTTTACTAATTCCAACAATCAAGTGAAGGGTATTAGTGGAAGTTCTAATGTTTCTAAACCTGTCAGTAAACCCGTGATAAAGAAGGGTGAGAAGGCGAAGGTTAACAATGGTTTCAAATGCTACAATTGCCAGGAGATAGGTCATAAAAGCAATGAGTGTCCAAAACCGAAGAAACGAGCTATGATAGCTGAGGTTGAAGTTGAGGATGTTGGTGAAGGTGATTCTAGTCCAGTGGAGGAAGATGAACAGGATATCGCATCGGGAGACGAAGGGTGTAATCTAATGATGAGGATATCTTGTTTAACACCGAAGCAAGAGGATGAAGCTAGTTGGTTAAGGAGTAACATTTTTCAGTCGACATGCACTATATTGGGGAAAGTGTGTAAATTTGTGATTGACGCAGGAAGTTGTGACAATATTATTTCTACAGAAGTGGTGAGAAAATTGAAGTTGAAAACGGAAAAACATCCAAATCCTTATAAGTTAGCGTGGCTGAGAAAAGGAGGAGAAGTGAAGGTGGATAAGCGAGTTCGAGTTCCATTTTCTATTGGGAAGAAATATAAAGACGAAATCTGGTGTGATGTAGTTGAGATGGATGTTTGTCATTTGCTTTTGGGAAGACCGTGGCAGTATGATCGAGCAGTGGAACATGATGGTCAGACCAATAACTATAGTTTTATGTTTGAAGGCGTTAAAATTATTTTAATCCCAAAGAAGAGACAACAAGGTGAGGGCAAATCTGAGGAGATTGAGGAGCTGAAAACTCTATTGACTTTAAAAGAATTTGTTGAAGAAGTAGAGGAGAGTCCTGAAGTGTTTTTGTTGATTGGACATGAAGCTACTGAATCCGTTGAGATTCCAAAGGAAGTAAAACCAATATTAGAAGAATTCAATGATGTATTTCCAGAAGAACTACCAAAGGAGTTACCGCCATTGAGGGATATTCAACATTAAATTGATCTTGTGCCAGGGTCAGTGTTACCTCACAGGCCACATTACCGGATGAGTCCGAAGGAGCATGAAGAACTGAGAAGGCAAGTGGAGGAGTTGCTAGAACAAGGGCGTGTCCACGAGAGTTTGAGTCCATGTGCCGTGCCAGCCTTATTGGTACCAAAGAAGGGTGGGACGTGGAGGATGTGTACGGACAGTCGGGCTCTAAACAAGATCATGGTGAGATACAGATTTCCTATGCCGAGATTTGATGATTTGATTGATCAATTGAGTGGGGCTGTTGTGTTTTCCAAGATTGACCTGAAGAGTGGATACCATCAAATTCGTATTAGACCGGGTGATGAGTGGAAGACTGCTTTTAAAACCAGGGAGGGTTTATACGAATAGTTGGTTATGCCATTTGGTTTGTCAAATGCTCCTAGTACTTTCATGAGAGTGATGAACCAGATTTTTAGACCATTTGTTGGGAAGTTCGTGGTTGTTTACTTTGATGATATTCTGATTTATAGTGGGAGTACGGAAGAACACATCCAACACTTACAAGAGGTATTGTTGATTCTACGACAAGAGCAGTTTTATGCAGCAACAAAGAAGTGCGTGTTTATGATGGACAAGGTTTTATTCCTGGGGTATGTTCTTTCAAAGGAAGGTATTCAAGTGGATGAAAACAAAGTGGAAGCTGTCAGGAGTTGGCCATAACAAAAGACAATTACTGAAGTGCGAACTTTTGATGGCTTGGTGTCTTTTTATCGAAGATTCATTCCGCACTTTAGCAGTGTGATGGCACCAGTAACCGATTGCATGAAAGGAAAGAAGTTTGTATGGTCAGAGGAAGCAGGGGTTGCTTTTGAGAAGGTTAAGGCACTTTTGACAACAACACCAATACTGGTACTGCCGAATTTTCAGTTGCTGTTTGAGTTGCATACTGATGCTTCGAAAGTGGGAATTGGTGGAGTGTTGAGTCAGAATGGAAGACCGGTTGCTTATTTCAGTGAGAAATTGTTTGGAGCCAAGTTGAGATATAGCACTTATGATGTAGAGTTTTACGCGATTATTCAAGCTGTGAAGCACTGGCGACATTACTTGTTTCAGAAGGAGTTTGTTCTTTACACTGATCATGAAGCATTGAAACATCTACAAGGACAGGACAAGATTTCAGCGAGACAGGCTTCATGGATAGCATATCTACAACAATTTACTTTCGTTGTAAAACACAAATCAGGGGTAAGGAATCGTGTAGCGGATGCTTTGAGTAGGAGAAGTCACTTGTTGACAACGTTGAAGGTTAAAGTGACAGGATTCGAATTATTGCCAGAGTTGTTTGAGGGGGATCCTTACTTTGCAAAGTCTGTTGAGAAAGTTAAGGATGGGAATACTGATGAATTTGTGTTGGTTGATGGATTCTTGTTTAAAGGAAATCGATTATGCATACCAGACTGTAGTTTGAGAATGAAGATTGTTAAAGAATTACATGAAGAAGGCCATGTAGGCAGAGATCGTACATTGCAGTTGATTTCTTAGTCTTATTTTTAGCCATCAATGAGGAAAGAGGTAGAGAGATTTGTGGAGAGATGTCATATCTGTCAGGTTTCGAAGGGAACGGCTACGAATGCTGGATTATATATGCCGTTACCTGTGCCTAACAGACCATGGGTTGATATCAGCATGGATTTCGTTTTGGATTTGCCTAGAACTCAAAGGGGGAATGATTCTATATTTGTTGTGGTGGACAGGTTTTCGAAGATGGCACATTTCATAGCTTGTAAGAAGACAGCTGATGCCGTCCGAGTGGCTCAACTATTCTTTAAAGAGGTGTATCGATTACATGGTTTACCAAAATCTATTGTTTCTGCTCGAGATACTAGATTTCTAAGCCATTTTTGGTTGAGTTTGTGGACGATGGTTGGAACAAAGCTGAATTTTAGTAGCGCTTACCATCCGCAAACTGATGGGCAAACGGAGGTGGTTAACCGATCGTTGGGGAATTTACTGAGATGTCTCATGAAAGGCAATTTGAAAAGCTGAGATATGATGTTATGTCAAGCTGAGTTTGCTCATAATCATGCGGTGAATCGTAGTACAGGTTTCAGCCCATTTCAGATTGTATATTCAAGCTTACCAAAGGGGCCGTTGGATTTGACAATAGTACCACCACCAAAGGGTACAGTTAAGCGGGCTGCCGATTTTGTTGATGGGTTGACAGAATGCCATAAAATCGTTCAGGAACGATTGGAGAAGATAAATGAGAAGTATAAATAAATGGCGGATAAGAAACGAAGAAGTGTTGTCTTCAAAGAGGGAGATTTTGTATATGCCGTTTTGACGAAAGATCGTTTTTCGGTTGGAATTTACAATAAGTTGAAAGCACGAAAGATTGGTCCAGTAGAAATTTTGAAGAAGATCAATGATAATGCGTATCGGTTAAGGTTGCCGGAAGAGGTTCATACTTCTGATGTTTTCAATGTCAAACACTTAATTCCGTATTATGGGGAGGAACCTAACGAAGATAACGAAAGTATGAATTCGAAGATGAATTCCTTCCAACAAGGGGAGGATGATGAAGCACATACCTCGACTCGCGACCTAATTCCATCCGCGATCCACGACCTAACCACCTCAACGACCTATCGCCGATCACCACGACCTAAATCACCACGACCTAAATCACCGCGACATAATTTTCTCCGCCGTGACCTAACCTCTTTCCCTTCCCCGCGACCTAACTCTCCCCGCCGCGACCTAACCTCTTTCCCTTCCCCGCGACCTAACTCTCCCCGCCTCCTCCGAGAGTCGCGCACGAGATACGAACTTTCTTAAGTCGCAAGGCGACATAACTTAGGTCGCGCGAACGACCTTCTGTAAGTCGCGACCATCCTCTTAAGTCGCGTGCCTCCTCCCTAAGTCGCTACCTTCAGCGACCTAATTCCCGTGTTTTTTTTAGCTCGCGCAATTTAAGTCGCGTGTGAAGTTTAAGTCGCATGCTACCTCCAATAGGTCGCGAAGAAAATGCAGCAGGCCGCAAGCATATGTCACTGATTGTTAGGTCGTTGTTGTTTCATTTAGGACATACTTTGTTGTTAAGTCGTTTGTTTGTGACTTCTTATGTCGAGTCGTATTATGTTATAACTGTTTGTACTGTTTGTAATGTGTTGAACGTTGTTTAGTGTTGTGATGTTGTAAGCCTATAAATAAGCGAGTCGTGTCATTTGTAAGGTTGTTGAAATTTGAATAAAATTTGGTTTGTGCTTTGTGCCTCCATTTTAAAATTGGTAGTCGAGTGTTAACTCCTATCTCCACTTCGGCATTCGAGTGCGCTCGAATCAACGAACGTTGAAGCCAATTCGCGGAATCAAGTGCGCTCGATCAACGCTCAAAGAATTGTAGATCTTTCTTCACGGAATCGTGTGTGATCAACGTGTTGAAGATTGCTAAAATCCGGTATCTTCGTGATCAACGGATTTGGGCCTTACGGTATTCATAACTCCATCGATTCTTCATTGATTCACCGATTATTTCCGCTAATCGTGTGAGATCCTGGACGGATTCGATTTAAATCGTCGAATTCGCTTCCCACGCTGCGTCAGTTTCCCATTACCAAGAATGTTGTAATCCATACATCATGTACTTCAAGTGCATGGATGGGTGAATCTCAATTGGTTAGGCACCCAAGCTATTTGTACAAATCCATTACTAAAAATAAAAGTTATAGGGCTGTGATTTATACCATTTTAACTTTTAAGCAATTATACACTTTATTCTTTAGTAGATAGTTTTTGAAATAGTAAAATTTCAAATACTCATTACAAAGTACATTAATATCATTGACTATATGTTAGAATAGTGACTCAAGTTGATATAGTCAAGTTAGCCTGAAGATCTTGATGATAAAGTAAGAACATTTTATAGAGCAGAAAAATTATGAGTCTCCTACAAAAAATGATTTTTTTTGATAACCTTCAATACTTGATCACTTTCAATTGGTTTGTCATTTAAAACATGATACTATTTTCATTATTATTCAAATTGATGTTTTATCTTATTCTCCCCTATAATATATGTTGCAAATTTCTTTCTTTGGTTCATGAATTTTCATATCTGGCGCCCTATACTATATCTATACTATAATATGATTACCGAATTGCATTTCAAGAGCGCTCAGACCTCCTCGGCAATTTTTTGGAATGAACCGTCGTATTTTTTAATTTCTTATATTTGTGCCCAGCTCTACGCTTCTTATCCACCAAACCCTGCATATTAATGTCCCCACAGTTGTGTCTTTTCCCATCCGACGACGTAGACTTCTGGTCCTACCACCGTCGCCATCTCTTCAACTTCGAATCCTCCCTTGAATGAAACCGCCTTTTGATTTTGTTTCATGTTCCCTCTTTTGGATATTAAATTGGGATTAGAGAGCAGTTGGACGTGTTTCTATTTTCCAAATATGTTTTGCATTTGAACTGCATAGGTATTCTTCTACATAAATAGTGAACTGTTACTTATTTGCTTCATACGTACTTAAGAAGATTCACAGTTTTTTATCTGTGTTTTAGATTTAGTGCAATAGCGGTGAAACTAATGAAATAAAGGATCAAGGAAGAACAAGTAAGTTTATGAATACAATTTATAAAGGTGTGTTGGAGAAACCTTAACACTTATAATCCTGCTAAGTTTGATGGGGTAAATTAATACGTTGGTCAACAAAATGCATTTTAAATGCTAACGTCATCTTGAACATTTGTCATATAACATGTAGTCCTTGCATTTCTTTGACCTATTCTCTCTTAAATGAATTTATAGTTGTTTTTACTACCTATAAACTTAGGTCATGCTAGATAACTGCTTTTGATTTAAAGTTATTTTCCATGTATATAATTTCAGCACTATTATTCTGAAATAATTCTGAATCCTGCTATTCTTCTAGGTATAATAAACATACCATAAATTTTGAGCAGCGTACTTCCAAATAATTGCAACTGTGTGTGTTTCTCCTTTGGATTTCACCTTCTGGTATTTCCTTTCACTTTTTCTTACAATGGCATTTTTAGTATAAATTCAATTTAATTTTTATGTAGCAAATGAGTTTGATAATTATGGAGTAATATATTTTATCTAATTTAAAAATAAATTGGTTGATTAAATGCTTTACACTTTATAATTGTGCTTTGATTCTTATTTCTCATTTTTGTTATCATGGGGCATTCTATAGGCTTAGGCTTATCCCATAACCATTTAACCGTTCAGGTATGATATTTTTTCTTAGTTATTCTTCGATTCTTTGTAAAGCTACTAAAACCTGTGTTTAATTAATATACATTAATCTAAATTTTTTTTGATTTACAACTAACCTTCTACAGGAAATTCATGATGCAAGAAGGTTGTAAGTCAATTTTGTTCAATCTTTTCTTTTTTCCATCAAACGGAATTTATTAACCATCACCAAAAAGCTGTCAACATGCCTGACAGGTAACCCAAGAGCAAAGCGCAACAACTATACCAATCAAATGACATCCAAAGACATACAAAGTAAGAACAAAAGACTAAAACCCCCAGAAGTCGGCGAGTCAGAACGGCGACGAGAGAAGGAAGCTGGCATGGAACAGAGACGATGAGCTCCGAATAAACCACCGCCCATCAAACATCGTCATCGAGCTTCGGCAATGCCACCGCCCGATGCCGATGTCGGAAGACAACCGAGCACAGCAACCGCTAGAATTAAGACTAGCTCACATGAAAAAAAAGACCCAACAAAGCGCCCAACATCCAAAGAACAGCAAAAGCGGAAGCCGAGAAAAAGAGCCAAATGTCCTTCAGCCAAGCAACACCCTTAAGCGGAAAGAAGAGCTCCAACCAAGCCAACATACCAAAACCTGAAATCATAATCCAGAAAAAAGACGAAATACAAGGGGGGAGAGGAGAGAAAAAGGGAACAAGAAGACCAACGAGTAAGAGACAAAAGTCTCGAGATCGGAGATCAACCAATTCCCGTTCTAACGGAAGGCTGATAGCAGGTAATTGAAAGCAGGGCCGCAAGGAGACCAGAACGAGAGCTGACTGAGCCCCTGAAAGGTCTACCTCGAAATGCCAAGAAAACATCATTTCTAACTCGCCGAATAACGAAAAAAGGATCCATTGGCGACTCCTCAAAAATAGCCTTATTCCTCGCACACCAGATGTGCCAGCAAATCAGACATGGAATCAAACGACTGGTGATAGAACGAAGAGATTTACTGCTACTACCGATCCACCAGGAACCCAGAAGGTCGTTCGACGAGGAAACGCTACCGCGAATACCCATTAAATTTTCGAAGTAGTTCCAGCAGGCTCTGGCGGTGTAACCAGAAAAAAGCATATGGTCCACCGATTCTGTTTCACCGTTGCCGCAGCATCTGCAACGGGAAACAAAAGAAATGCCAATCCGCTGAAGGTTCTCATCAACTGGCAATCCATTATGAAGGGTTCGCCACATGAAGAGAGACACTTTAGGGGGGATTCTAGCGTCCCAGATGAAGGAGAAAATGGGGATAGCGGGGGCGGGAGAACGAGTAGAGAGCCAGGCCTTACGAATAGAAAACGGGTCACCGTCCCATCCGGATTGGCCTCCATGAGAATCAGAGAACAACTTGACCGATTGCATATGCTTCCAAGTCTCACTAGCGAATGATGGAGAACCGGAGAAGCCAGTAGAGGCCAACCTCTGGTATTTGGCGTGAAGGAACGACGCCCAAAGCGAATCGTTAGAACCAAACCCGAACCACAACTTGCAAGCGAAAGTCGAACAAATGTCCTTTGGATTTCGCAAGCCAAGCCCACCCTCAACCTTAGGACGACAGATAACATCCCAGGAAACCCAGTGATGGCGGTGATTGTCGACCTTCGATCCCCAGAAGAAGGAGGAGGCCAGAGATTGGAACGATCGAAAAAAAGAAGAAGTAGGGGACATAGCGGCGAAAAAATGAGTGCCCAAAGAGCCTAAAATAGATTTGATGAGAACCAATCTACCAGCAAGAGACAGAAGAGACGCATTCCAACGGATGATCTTACCCTTAACTTTGTCGGTCAGAGGGTCGAAAAGGGCGTTAAGTTTCCTACCTCTGTAGAGGGCAATACCCAAATAAGGAAGAGGAAGAGACGCTTTCCTGAAGCCGGTAAACGATTCGATCCAGGAGACCCTCGAAGGCTCCATGTCCTTCGAATGGACGAAACAACTCTTTGAAGAGTTGACCAGTTGACCCGAACACCTCTCGTAAAGGTGGATGAACCGAATGAGCCGCCGAACAGAAGTTAGATTACCATTGGAGAAGATGACAATGTCGTCCGCAAAGGAAAGAGAAGAGACGAGTGGACACCCACTGGGGAGTCCGAAATGATGAATTTGGCCATACATCGTTAAGACGTGGATCCCTCGAATGAAAGCCTCAGCCGCTATCACAAAAAGAGAAGGGGATAGAGGATCACCTTGACCAAGCCCTCTACCCGCCTTGAAAAAACCATTAGCCGATCCGTTAATGAAAACAGAGAACCAACAGTTGGAGATGAGCCTCCACACCAAATCGATGAGGGTTTCAGGAAACCCGAAGGCATGAAGAACCTTGATGATGAAAAACCACGACATTCGATCGTAGGCCTTCTCCATATCAAGTTTAAAAACAACATTAGAACCTCTGACTTTCTTGTCAATCTGGGAAATCAGTTCCAGGGCTAAAAGGACGTTATCAGTGATCAAACGTCCTTTTACAAAACCCGCCTAAGAGGAGGAGATAATGCGATCCATATACGGGGCCAAACGCTTGGCCAATACCTTAGAAATCACTTTGTTAGAGAAATTACAAAGGCTGACCGGGCGATAATCTACGCAAGACCGAGGATTATCACTCTTGGGAATGAGAACCAAGTTAGTGGAAGACCAGCTAATGGTAAGAATGCAACCAGAAAAGAAGTGTTGAATAGCCAGACAGAAGTCTGATTGAATGATAGACCAAGCACTCCGATAGAAGGAACCGTTGAAACCATCTGGCCCACAGGCACTATCCTTGCTAAGAGCAAAGACGCACTCACGAATCTCATCCGACGAAGGCGGATAAGCTAAAGCCGCACTTTCCTCCGAAGGGACCAGCCGAGGAATGAAGGACAGGAGGTCCAGATCCGGGTCAGACACAGAGGAAGAACCCAGGTAGGCCTGGAAATGAGATACAATGACCTCTCTAACTTCAGAAGGAGTTGAAGCCACAGAGAGATCCGATCTCAAAATCTCGCGAATAGAAAGCAAGTTGGCTTTCTTGCGAATGGATGAATGGAAAAATTTGGAATTCGCATCACCTTCAACTACCCATTTGACTCTCGCCAGTTGGCGCAGATATGAGTTTTCAATACGAAGTTCCGAGGAGAAAGCCATTTGGGCACTAGCCCAATTATCCCTGTTTTCAGCCGAAGGAGTCATGTCGTACTCAGATTCGGCAACGATCAGAGACTTTTCAGCCACACGAACACGGTCGAAAATGTTCCTGAAAACTTGAATATTCCACGTCTTTAGGCAAGCCTTAAGACGTTTCAGTTTTTGAAAGAAAGCCCCCATGGGAGCAGCATCAATAGGAGCTAACCATGATTCCTCCACTACCCAAAGAAAATCATGGTGAGAATTCCACATACTAAGGAATCGAAAAGAAGAAGGCCCCGACGAAGAACGAGAGGAACAGCGCAGCACCAGAGGCGCATGATCAGAGCAAGATCGATGAAGATGAGTAGTAGAAAAGGAGAAAGGAAGATTAAACCAATCAGCTGATCCAAAAATCCTATCAAGACGGGAAAGAATCCGAAGTGGCCCTTCCTGATTGTTAGACCAAGTATAAGCAGAACCCACGAAAGGGATTTCTGATAAACCGGAACTCACAATGAAAGAATTGAAGTCTGAAACCGATTGCCGATTGACGGCCAGCCCCCCTAATTTTTCGGCCTGACTAGCGACAACATTGAAATCCCTACCTACCACAGAGAACGCGAATCCCATATCAGCAAGTGATAGAATGTCATCCCAGAGAGCTAATCTCTCTAACCGATCACACTTGGCGTACACCGCCGAAAAAAGGAACGGATGAGGGAAGAGGGGGGAGGAGCACAAAACAGAGAAAAGCTGGGACGAGTCGAAAACAGGACGAACAACATAGTCTTTGGACCAAAGGATCCAGATCTTACCCGACACATTAGCCAAAGCACCACCAAACCCAAGCGAAAGAACCTCCTTGGTGGCCGCTCCAGGGCCCAAGAAAGGTTCAAAAAGAGCCACCAAGCAAATAGAATGCTTACGGACAATACGCTTAAGCCTAGCAGAAGAAGCTTCATTGCCAATACCACGAATGTTCCAAAAGAGAAGGTTCGACATGTTAGAAGAAACAACGGACAGGAAGAAATCAAGACAAGAGAAGCTGAACAAACGCAACTCAGTAACTATGCAATGAGGAAAGAGCCGATCGATCGATCTGCTCAGTCGCCGCTATAGAGCGAGTGCGGATAGTGCGAAGAATGGTCGGTGCACCTCTCGATCTGCGGCGAGAGGGCCGAGCCTGATGCGCAACCTCGAGCCGAAGCTCGGACTCCGCAGAAGCTCTGATCGCCTCCAACGAGCCAGTCTGCCTAGTTGGAGATCTAGAAGGAGCCGAGTTCTTAGTTAGACGAGATAGTTGATCATTAATGATCTCAATATCCTCTAAACTAAACATCGGAATAGAGATCGATAAGACACAAGAAGAATAAGGAAGCGAACAAAGAGAAGAACAACAAACTGACGGAGGTTCTGGAGAAGCCAGATCAAGCTGAGCCGGCCGAAAGTATGTAGGGGAACACAAAATACGCATCCCTCGTCGCTGTACGAACCTAACCCAAGCCGGACTGTCACTAGTGAGATAGCCCCGCGAGTCGGGTGAGGTTCGCAATATGGTCCTAGCAGAGAGATCACCCGATCGGATTGATAAAAGCTGGCAATATTCCCGACTGCCCACATAGTGGACCGAATCAGTGGTCACTATGCGACCAGGGCTGGAATATCGCCCGAGCCAATCGATCCAGTCAAGGAAAAAACTCTACAGATACCATAGCAAGCCAACCAGTACAAAAAACCGAATACAAGCCATAAACGACACAGACCAGGCCTCGCTATGGCTCAGAATAAAAAACCAACAGAAATACCCACACTGACCGCTCCAAACGGAGCGTTCAATGCCAAAAGGACCTGACACGCCACCAAACAAAATCAGGGCAGCATAGTCAGGGAGCATACACCATAGCGTGTCATGGCTCATAAACACGATAAACAAAGCATCAGCCACAAACCAACAAGCCGCTGAAAAACCACCAACAACGACCAAGCATGAAGGAATAGTAGAGAGACTCACCTGACAGGACAAGCCTCCACTCACCTGCTGCACCGAAACGATGGAAAAACCCAGACAATCAACCAGAAAATGCTCACAAACCAAAGCATCGGGATAAAGTCGAACAAAACCGCTCAGTTCATCGATCCAAAACCAAGACAAAGAAGCATAGCAACCCATAGCCACAACAACAAACTCAGCCCGAGATAAACAAACCACCTGATCTGACTCAGGCGAACAACCCACAGCACCATGACCGGAAGAGGCGATGAACTCCCCTTCAGTCAAAGCAACATCCACAAAAACACCAGAGGCATTGAGACGAGCAAGACGACGCAGCGAGACGCCCCATAACCAAGCTTGGAAGGCGTCACTACACAATACATCGAGACACCCCGCTTGAGAATCGCAACCCAAAAGATCAGGCTCATGCCCGCAAGCCACAACAACAAGACTGGAAGAGGCGGTTAAATCCCCTTCAGTCACATCATTACCCAAAATAACATCACCGCATAAAACCGAACCCACCAACAGAGGAACATCCCCACATGGCAGCAACTCGCAAGAGGCAGAGAAAGTAAGCATCGGTTCGAATAGGGTGATGAAATCCCCCTTCGAACCATCATCTACCCCACAATGAAAGTTCGCATCCTCCGATACAGCACCAGCCAGATCAAGACGACGATTGGGCGGCAATCGAGCCTGCAAACCTTCATTCGAGACAGGCAAAATCTCCAGAAAATAGTTCTCGACCACAATAAAACGAGATCGACAAAGATCCCTAAAAGAGGCCAAACAGTAAGCCCTAATTTCGATCGAACAGGGACCATTAATCACTACCGATAGCGGCCCAGATGTCAGAGCCAAGATAGCGGCGCCAATCGAGGCGAAAGAGGGGAAATTGCGCACAAACGAGCCAGAGAGTATAAACTCTCCCTCAAACGAGATCGGCATCAAAGCCAACAATCAAGCTCCGAGAGAACAATAGAGACGCAGAGGAATATACGGAGAGAAGAGATGAAAAAAGGCGAGAGAAGCACCAGTGGATTTTGTACAATCAAGTTGTGCTTTCTTTAAATAAAACTATATGCATGTCTTTGATTGGATTTATAGTAACAAATTTAGATATGGGCAATTATTAATTCTAGATGAGAAAATCAAAGGGATATGTGGGAAATTTGAAACGTATGGGCTAGAAAAGAGGACTAAGTTGTGGCACAAATGAAGGTGTGTATAGATTTTGAGCTAAGCTAATCTACTTTCCATTTGACAAATTATAATTCTTTTTAAAAGAAAATGATATTGATCAATCAGTAGTACCACCATCACTGCTACTAAGAATTTCTTCCTAAAGAACTAGCTTTGTCTTGGATATTATTGTAATTTGGGTCTATTAAAATTTATATAATTACACGGTATTGCCAAAATTTGTGTAACGCTTTTGTTTTTGCATGTCACGTTTAGTATGATGAACTACAATGAAGTAATTATATATATTGCCTTATTAATGTGATATTTATTTATAAAAATGGTATTAAAATTAATAATCTAAACAATTCTCTATCATAACAGGCAATTTATCATTAATGAATTCCTATGGGTCCCTTGAACCAGCACACACTAAGCATAATTGTCATTCTATTAATGCAAATATCATTGTAGATGTAAAAATTAGAATCTCACAACACCATGCATAATCATATCGGTTTTCCTAAAGAAACGGTATATTTTCCACAAAAGAATGATAACAACATGTAGGTTTTCCAAAAAAACAAAACGGAACAACCTGTACGCTCTTGTGCTTTGAATATGCAGGGCATTTTTAATATTTAGAGTTTTCTAGATGTAATATACTTGATTTTATTTCATGGTTCCTTTGATATCCATGATATTATGTGGTGATTCCCAATGAAGTATTCTCGATAATGAAAAAAATGATATATTTATCTTTGATGATCTATTTAGAGAAAACATGAACACACACCTGTAATATAATGGAATTTAGTTTTAAAGTTTTGCTTGATTTTAACACATAACTAGTTTATCTTACCGTTTAACATTATTTTCTCTAAGATGTTGCTCAAATTTTAATGTGCATGTCGAAATGTAAAACATATAATATATTATTGTGGTTACCTCCTACAGGGACTCCACCTTTTCTAACTAGGGCATATTAACCCCATTCTTAATGAAAACCAACAAATTCCGTATGATAGTAAGGTGTACGTTTTTCCTTCTTCTACTAGGATGGCATCAACAAAGAGATGGTATGTTCCTGGTGTAGGTTTGCTAATTTTTCAAATGATAGTCAAGTCATGGCTGCTTTGAATGCTATATAAGGTCAGTGCTATTTACTGAGACATATTGGTTCATTTTAGCAACTATAACTCTATTTGAATAACCCTGCATGTAATATTTCTTTCCCATTGTTGGCTACATTATTTATCCTTTCACCTATTAGGAATTCTCTAAAAAGCATCTTCACAACAATTCTTCACTTCGATGTTACATTATAGGATGATCATTATTTTTATTATTATTATATATTTTATATATATATATATATATGTGTGTGTGTGTTAGTCTAGGTTTACAATGTTCAAAGCTTGCAAGAATATTTGATTGTATGACTTCACCTCAATACTATATCCGGTCAACTTTAATTGGAATTGTGCGTTTGTTAGGACTATCAAATTTTTCTTAATTTTAATAGATATTTATTCTGTGCGCTAAATCGATGCATCTTTTGTATAATGACCTAGGTCTGATGTTTTGATCAAAACACTGAAATTACCGTCGTCCATTTAGGTTTCAGTAGGAACCGAAATGAAAACAATCTGAAACTCTTATTTAATAAAAAAAAATTGCACCTCAAATTTTACCGAAGAAACTCAAAAAAATAATTAATTTGAATTTCAAATATATGAATATTTATAATTTGAAATGTTGATGTAGAAAATATATAAAATCACAAAATATGTGAACGGTATAACCAAAAAAATTTAAAAACAAAGTAATAAATAAATATATTTGATGTTAAAAAAATTTATGATCAATTAACATTTTCATTCATACCTTATTTTTCAATAAAGGATGGTATACATTTTATTTCAGTACAAGTTAAAAAAGCATACGTGTAATATGGTAAAACGAAAATAATTTTTTTGTAATTTATGAATTAAATCAAAATTCCTTAAATTACAAAAGGCCGAAACAGAGACTGAAAACTAGATCTCGAACATTGATGATGACTTTTCGTTCTCTTTTCATCTAATGCATACTCATAAATGTATAACTAAAACCAATTTTTAAATAATGGTCAAACACTTGAATCATTTTCGGAATAGAAAATGAGTAAAACGATGAATCTGTATCAAAATAATAAGTCCTTAGCGATTCAAGTTTGTAAATGCCATATTTTAGCCATTTAATAGGTCATTATGATTACCAATTTATATCATGGGATATTTATTATACATTTAAAAGAATAAAATATTTATTATTTGAATGGTAATCCAAGAACCATGACAATAGTTCAAATTTTTATTAACGTAAGGTTATATATACAAATATTTTTTCTGAATAGTAATTTGCTATTTGCAGTATTTTTCCTAAATTCTATATCCATAAATTTTGATAATGTTTGTGCCTTCGGACTATATTTTCATCAATTCTATATCCTTAAACATAATTGCATCCATCACATTATTATATAGATAGGTAACAGGAAAATAGGCATATGGAAGAAGTTGTGAATTTTTTTTCTCAAGGACAATTAGTTGGTTTTGTAGGCTAAAGGACACTTTTTAGTGTAAAGAGAAAATGATAGTTACAACTATCATTCTGTAATTTATACTAAAAAGTGTCCTTCAATCTAAAAAGCAAACTTCTTGTTCTTAAAACTAAAATTTTCTACAACTATTTCTTTGAGCCTAAAATCCCCGTAAGGTAAAATGTTATACATCTATTTCATTTTGCACTACATGTTTGGAAATAATTAAATTTCAAATCAAATCGACAAACATCCACTAAATTCCTTTATTCTATCTTAAATGCCAGACCATCCTTAAATTTTGGGTTTAGATAATTTAACTCGAACAAGAAAATTGAAATTCAAATCAACGAACCGGTCAGCTTAAATCAGAAATCCTTTATTATATCATGACCAGTTTGAGTCTTTTAAAATTTAAGAACCTAATTTACATGTTTTGATTTTTTGGATCAGTTGTAGGTTCTTTTCTATATATTGATTAAAAAATTGTTATGCGTCAGAGAACTTATGAGAGGTGGATTTAAAATATTTTTTCCTTATATAGTCATAGTTGATAAATAAGTTACCTGCAACACGAAATTTAATGAATACAAATATTCATATCTGCTTTCTAACTCTATACACACATATGCATACACATACATATATATACATATACATACATACATATATGCGCTTCTGTATGTACGTGTGTATGTACATACATACGTACATATATATATATATTAACGAAAGTATCTATGCGTGTATATATATGTATACATTTACTTGCACGTATTTTTAACAGATATCCACTATTGGTAATTGATGCCTAATAGTTTGATTATAATAGACATCGACCGGTCTCTCCCGTCAATATTTATTTTACCAATGAACAATAATGACATTAATGTCTTTTCAGAGTGTTGACGAAACTTAAATTCTTAATTATCAAGTTTTAAATATATTAAGCTTTAAGCTATTATGTAAAAAGGTTCATACTATTCGTTGACAACTTTTATAATATCAACTATAAATAACCTTTTTGACATAAGGTATTATGTCACATGGCATTTATAACAATTATAAATATTACCTTAAAATGAAAGTGTCCTACATTTGTTCGTATGCCATCATTAATAGTTTGTAACAGGTATGTGATATTTACATAGTAAAGTTTTAACTAATTAAAGAAGGTTCTTAGGTTGTTAGCAGGTATTTTTTATTTGTCTAGAAAAGCTGCAACATTAAATGTGATTCAAGATCCTAGGTTGCTAACAATTTTGTAAGTTCCCCAAAAAAAAGTATGAGTAGAATGATAAGACTTGAGGCTTCTTAGTATAAGGACAATGGCATCAAATGATATTAATTATCTAAGAATAATGAAACTTTATTCTATTTATAGATATAAATCACTGCTATAACATGGTAGAGATATAATTTGTGTTCTTTCTGTAATCAATATTAGCTTAAACGTAGTTAATAATGGCAAGGGGAACGAGTTTGATAAATGGTTCGCTATCAATTGTTCATTGGTTTAGTATTCACAAATTCATTTTATTTTTTCCAATATAAAATGAATGGAAAAGTGAATGATTTTTATGCTTTAAATCTTAATTAGTGTGCTCTAATTACCAAACAATAATATCCTAACCAAGAGCAAACGGTAGATGAATTACATAGTCCAATGGATCATAATATTAAATGGTGGTCCTATGTTATTTACTAAGGTATAAGGTAACACAATCTAGATTCTAATAAAATTTCCAATTTTATTATATGATTTACATGTTGTAAAAATGGAACTCTGAATTTTTTGGCTAATGGGTTGTAAAAATGGGACGACTGTGGATGACTCTGAGGTTGTGAGAAAATTATGTTTGGGGTTTTCTACATGTTATCGTGTTGTTTTTTTCGTTATGAATCCGAAATTCATTCATGCATTTACAGTGTGGTATGTCTTTATTACTAATATTATTAATGAGTTACTAAAATTATTCATGATAAATGCAGATGGAGGTTCTATAACCGTGGAAATTAGGTTGAAAGACTTCTATTTTCAGGTTTATAAGTTTTAAGAACAGCACTTCTGAATAATTAGTTTTAAGGACAATTTATAGGATAATGACAAATTCATTTATCTTTTTAAGTTACACAGAAAAATGATAAATCCTTGTAGCATTATTTCTATACAACTAAAAATGATAAATTCTTTTATCTTTTTCCTATAAAATGTCCTTAAAACTAATTTTTCAAAGGTAACGTCTTTAAAACTTATTACCTTGCACAAATAAGCCCTTGAAATAAAAATCCCCATCTACAACCAACTGTGTAAGGTTGGGATATGGAAGGCCTATCTATTATTGGGGAAACTATTTGAAAAAGTAATATGAACTTCATCATTTGCATTTTACCAAATCAGCACAACTTTGTTTCTTATGAATATTATTTATAATGGCGCTTTAATTTTTCTAACTTCATTGGTTGCATGGCATGTAAAATTTGTCAACTTTCTGTTCATGCGCAGAACTCTGGATTTAAAATATAGATTCGATGGTGTTAGTTTTTAACCAATTACTTTTTCAATTATTGCATGTTTCCATTAACACTCTTTTTTATTGTACTTAATTATATGTTTATTATTGACTTTCCATATGATCACTTAATATGCATGTGCAAGAGTGATAGGTTAACTTCTAAATATTTATTGTTGTGATTCTTTGTTGTGCACTATTATTAAGAACTATCTTTTGCATTGAAGTTAAATCAAAGATGCGTCTATTCTATGCCCTCTGTTTGCTTAATGAGCATGTAAATTGGTCTCGATTGCCAGGTTTAGCTATTTATTTGATTTGGTTGGTGGTTTATATTTTTAGAGGACTTTTGTGTACAAATTTTATGATTTATATCTTTATTAATAATTGACTTGGGACCACAAACTTTTGGTCCGTAAAATACCCTTTACTAATTTTGTTGTTATCTATTTTTCCATGTACAAGTACCTAAAATGAATCGGTAAAATCCTAATCAAATATATATGTTATTCTTATTACTTTTAGCCTATTATTTCTACGCTAGGCTGGAATTATCCAAACTAAGTTAAAACAGTTAAATATTTTTAAAAATTCAAATTGTCCCTCTATGCTTAAGAATAGGATCTGACAAATAAATATCATTTAAACAAATAAACATCACTTACAAATTTGTTGTTGATTAATTGATGGTATAAATAAAATTCAAACTAACGAAAATTTAAATATTGCAACTTAAAATTTTTAATTTAAATTAACTATACATGATTTCGATGTAAAAACATGATAAATATTTTCGCAAATCATTTTCTCTTGAATGTGTTAATCATATGTAAATTGTAGAAGATCAATTCATGCACAAAACACATGTCATTTTGTCATCTATGTACTAAGCTTAACTATGGAGATCCGAAAGGTATTTAAGTAAGTTTAGCGTTCGAGAATTCAACACGTGTACTTCTCATACTAAGGTATAAATTTGATCATTTCAACATTTGCTTTGGGTCTACCTTCTATTTCCGAATATAAATTTTAAATGTTCTACTTCTTGGATTTTTGGCTTCATTTTAGGCAGTGTACTGAATTTATTCAATCCTATGTTTACAGATATTTGTTACTTATCCAGCTTCTCTTAATATTTTAGACAAGCTTTACAAATGTGAATGAAATAAAGCATGCTATTAGCATTTACCTGAAAGTTACTAACCTGAAGCGCAATGATTACTATTATATTTCAACTTTTTAATTTCCATCTGTCGTCATTCAAAAATTTGTAAAACAAAGTTTTCTGATACTATAATGTTGTTGTCCCTTTGTTGTATTATGTATCACGCTCATAGGTTTTCCATAATTTTATATAAACTATGTGGAATCGGTTATGCCTAATTACTAAATATTATCTTCGTCGTCTAATAATAAAAGATGAATAAGTTTGTGAGGTCTTAATCTAAAATTCAGTTCGAGCTTACTTTTTGGGTTAATTTTGTAATTTTTATCCATAATATACATCTGTGGTAGCCACTATTTTATTGATGATTTTTCACGGAACTATGTGCTGCTTCTAATTACATTATGCTCTTTTGACAACTAACCTTAATGTACATTGATATCAAAGGGTGATTTCATTGCATTTGGTGTACTAACATCTGTTTCTTCTGTATGCCCTCAAGCTATTATTTATAGTTGAAAATAGACTGATTAGGCTACAATGTTGCGCTCTCAGTCTCTAAATCTTTGTTTTCGAATTTTTGTTATGCTGAAACCGGCGTGTTTAATATATCACCTATTTATAATTAGAGTTGCTGATTGACACACTTTCTGTACCACACGTTACTGTTTCCTTATATATTTCACTATGCCTTTTTTCATTATAAATAAAATATATGTATATCCTTTAGAAAAATGTTGAATTTTTTGTATTAATTATGCAACGCACTAAAAAAAAGAACTAATAAACAAAATATGATACTAATCAGGCGATCTATGTATCTGATATTCATATTTTTGTTAAATTTTGGTGATACAAAATCACAAATAGAGGGAAAGAAATATGCAAAAGAAATAAAGAAAAGATTTTGTTTCCCCTAATTAATAGGCATATTTAGTATGTTTATTTATTTCTCTAATTGGCTAATCAAATTATTTTTTGCCATCTAATGTTAACTTGGGCATTAAGTAATTGATTATATAAATAGAGACTAGAAGAGAGGGTAAATGCATGGTGGAAAATCTATTTGCTAATTCCCCCTTCTCCATCTTTGTTCTTCTTCTCCAACAATTTTAGCCATATAGATATTTTCTCCCTTTCTCAATTTTGGTTATTGATTCAATGGTATTTGTTTATTTTAGCTTTGTTCTATTAATTGTAAACAAAATTTTTGGTGAATCAATAAAGTGGGTGGTTGGGTGGAATATCTTGTCTTATTGTTTTTAATTTCAATTCCGTCTTATTTTTAATCCAAATTATCTCTTTGTGATTTGGGTGACAAAGATCCGTTGATATAAGCTTCCGCAAAGTGCTGCCATTTTTTCACAACAGATTGGTATCGGAGCACAGATCATCGCAAAGCTTAGAGTAATTTTGGATTGAAAAATTATTGATGTCAGATATGATTTCGTTTTCGAAGATGGCTATTTTGGATGGGAAGAATTGGGGTATTTGGAAGCCTAAGATGGAGGATGTTCTGTACCTCAATGATCTTTATGATCCGATTGATGGAGATGGAAAGAAGCCCTCTAATGTAGATGAGGGAAAATGGAAGAAGATGGATAGGAAGGCGATTGCTTTGATTCGCCAATATCTTGATGATTCAGTTTTCCATCATGTGGCTAGTTGTGAATCCGCAAAGGCTTTGTGGGACAAGTTGGTATCTTTGTATGAGTCAAAGAGTGCAACTAGTAAGGCTTTTCTGGTTCGAAAGTTGGTACAACTGAGATTAGATGAAGAGAAGTCTGTTGCAGAGCATTTGAATGAATTTCAGGATGTAATAAATCAATTGGCAAATATGAATGTCAATTTTGATGATGAGTTACAGGCTCTTTTATTTATGAGTTCGCTTTCAGAAAGTTGGAAAACTTTGGTTGTTTCATTAAGTAATTCCAATGCTAATGGAACTATCTCTTTGGAAATTGTTCGAAGCAGTCTTTTGAATGAGGAACTTAGAAGAAAAGGGTTAGGTATGAAATCAATTCAAAGTGAGGCTATGGTGGCAAGGGACTCGAAGAAAGATACAATTTGGAAGAAGAAGGATGCTAATGGTAAAAGTGTTATCACTTTTCATTATTGTAATAAGAAAGGTCACATACGCAGCAAGTGTTATGCTTATAAAAGAGATCAGAAAAAGGCTGCGCATGGTGATACTAGTAGTGATGCACATGCAGGTTTTGCTGAAGATACCGATAGTGATGCTTCTTATGATGTCCTCTTTAGTGAAAATAAGCCTTGGAAGATGGATTCGGGAGCCAGTTTTCACATTTGTAGAGATGTGAATTGTTTTTCTTCTTATGAGAAGATTGTCGACATGATTAGGATAGCCAATGGAGAAGAGCTACCGATTTGTGGTATTGGATCTGTTCGGTTTCGTATGCATGATGGTGTGGTTAGAGAAGTCTCTGGAGTGAGACATGTACCCACTTGTTCGCATAATCTTATTTCTCTCGGTCAGTTGGATCGCCGTGGTTGCACTTATGAGACTCAAGATAGAGTTTTGAGAGTGAAGAAAGGTGGTCGTGTAAGGATGAGAGGAGTATTGGAAGAAGGAAACCTTTATAGCTTGTTTGTTCTGTAGTCGACTATGGAAAGCGAGTGACGGTTGAAGAACCTAGTCCACAGTAAGGTGGAGAGGTTAATGTGGTCACTGCTTATGATTCTAGCATTGAGGATCATATTTTAGACAGGGGTCTTCATGTTGATGATGCTTGAGGGATTGATAGTGATCAGGTAATGAGCTCAGATCGAGTGATAGACGGGTGTCGAGTTGCAAAATCCACAAAGATAAGACGGAGATCTTTGTGGTATTACAAACATTTTTGAGACCGGATTTGTATGGTGCACCTCATGTGGGAGATGCATTATTTGTAGTCGGTGGTAGAGGTTTGTAATTTGGTATGATTGAGATATAGGGAGTTGTGATAGATCTAGATATGGCATGTTTGATATGTTGGAGATATGTGATTTTGCATCAAGGTGGAGTGTTAAATTTTGGTGATAAAAAATCACAAATAGAGGGAAAGAAATATGCAAAAGAAATAAAGAGAAGATTTTGTTTCTCCTAATTAATAGGCATATTTAGTATGTTTATTTCTTTCTCTAATTGGCTAATCAAATTATTTTTTGCCATCTAATGTTAACTTGGGCATTAAGTAATTGATTATATAAATAGAGACTAGAAGAGAGGGTAAGTGCATGGTGGAAAATCTATTTGTTAATTCCCCCTTCTCCATCTTTGTTCTTCTTCTCCAACAATTTTAGCCATATAGATATTTTCTTCCTTTCTCAATTTTGGTTATTGATTCAATGGTATTTGTTTATTTTAGCTTTGTTCTATTAATTGTAAACAAAAATTTTGGTGAATCAATAAAGTGGGTGGTTGAGTGGAATATCTTGTCTTATTGTTTTTAATTTCAATTCCGTCATATTTTTAATCCAAATTATCTCTTTGTGATTTGGGTGACAAAGATCCGTTGATATAAGCTTCCGCAAAGCGCTGCCATTTTTTCACAACATTTTTGGACATAATACAAATTTGCTTGCATACCCATTTTAACCGTTTTCCTGCAAAATAATATACAATTATAATATGTTCATCACATTCGTGAGCGTACCTAGTTCGCTTTCATGACAGAGGACCTGTATACGTTAATTTATAGCATTGCTATATCTGTTCGTCAAATAGCGCAAAGAATAATTCCCTTTAGCTATCTACTAGGTGTCAACATCCACATATATATTAAACAACGGCTATTTTAATGGCCGCCTCTCTATAGCGATTCCGATATTTTCTATTACTGCTTCTTTTCTCCTTCTTAATTCGCTTTCTCCCAGAGGCTGCTATCACCGTCGTTGCGTTTTAGTGTTGCTTGTTTGTTGGTTATGTTGCCGTATTTGGGTGGCGATGGAGAGTTCGTTCTCTCCGGTTCTTTCATTCGCCACTGCCCTTCTTTCGCAGCTATTGGAGATGCCATTCTTGCGGTGGCCTCCGGTCCTCTGTCTGTGGTATTCAATGGTGCTTACTCTGTTGAGATTAGGGTTTATTCCCTGGCCTCTTTTGGGGATCTTGCCAGATCCCGTTATTTGTGGGTCGAGAATTGTTTTATGGAGTTGCTGCCGGTCTCTGATGGTGGCCTGTTGTGCCGTCCTCCTCCCTGTAGGCGTATTTATCAATTCGACGCTGATTGGGTGGTGTCGTCTCATTCTGATGTTTCCACAGTTGCTTCGAAGAGGGACTTCACCACCCTTTTCGAACCACTGTTAGCTTTCTCTGACCATTGTGAGATTCTGCCTTGTGGGGAGGAGCCGCTGGTGGTGGGTTCGGTGAGTTGTGGCTCTGTCTATGGTTCTGATGTTTTGGACGAAGGGGATTTCATCACCCACTTCGCTCCGTCGGTTAATTTTTCGCCTGCTTGTGAGGTTTTGCCTCGTGGGGAGGAGACGCTGGTGGTGGGCTCGGTTTTCTGTGATTTTGGCTTTGGATTGGATATTTTGGTCGAAAGGGATTTCACCACCCCTTCCACTCAGGATGCGGTGCTTCCCTCCCCGGTTCCTTATTCATCGTTTTGTGGTTCTTGGGATGGTACTGGAATTTTTGCATTGGAATCCGTAGCTCCGCTGGTGGTGGGCTCGGATTTATGTGATTGTGGTGATGGTTTCGACGGTGTTCTTGATGTTTGCGTCGTAGGGGACTCTGACACCCCATCCAGGCTGGTTGCGATGCTTCCCCCCTATACCTTCGTTGGTGTTTCGTGACTTTTGGGTTAGTCGTGGCGGTTTGGCTGTGTGTTCCAGTGCGATTGTTATTGGTTGGGTTTTTCGTCTTTGTCTATCTGTTCGATCTCCTCGACCCTGTTTGTGGGGTGTTTTGTTGCGCGAGCAGATTTTGGTGGATTGCTCTGTTAATCCCCTCGTCGCGCAGAAGTAGGTAAGTGTTTTGTTGGCCGGTCAGGTGAGTATCTCATTGTGCATTTTCAATTGGTCGTTGATTTTGGGATTATGTTATCTTGTCGGTTTGTGTCTGTTGGATTGTTCTTTGTGGTTTTGAGTCTTGACGCGCTTCGGCGTGTGCTCCCCTATATTGCTACCCTGGTGTTGGTTGGTGGCGTGTCAGGTCCTTTAGGCATTGTGTTCTCCGTTTGGAGCGGACAGTGTGGATCCCTCTGTTGGATTTTTGTTATGAGCCATAGCGAGGCCTGGTCAGTGTCGTTATTGGCTTATTATCGTCTTCCTCTACTGGTTGGTCCCCATTGGTCTCTACGGAGAGATTACCCTGCCTGGGTCGATTGGCTCAGGCGGTGTTCCAGTCCTGATTGCATAGTGTACCCTGATGTGGTCCACTATGCGGGCAGCCTGGAATATTACCAGTCAGTTGCGACCCGATCAGGTGATATTTCTGCTAGGGCCACCTTGCGAACCTCACCTGTCTCGCGGGGCTGTCTCACTAGTGGCAGTCCGGCATGGGTTAGGTTCCTACAGCATCGTGGGATGCGTATTATTAGCTCCCCTACATACTTTCGTTATTCTCTATCTGTTTCGTTTTCTCCTGATTCTTCGCCTATTTGTTGCTCTTCCCGTTGCTCTCTTCCTTCTTCTTCTTGTGCCTTATCGATCGTCATTCCGATGCTTAGTGTAGAGGAAATTGCTTTGATAAATGAGCGGCTCTCTCGTCTTACCGAGAACTCTGATCCCTCCAGATCCTTTTCTTCTCTGTCCGATTCGAAGGAGAGTTTAGGTGCTTCTTCGGTGTCCAAGCCTTTGCGTCAGCCTATGCGCAGATCCTCTCGACGGTGTTCGCGTGGCGCTTCCGACATCCCCCGCACTATACGTACTCGCTCTATAGCGGCGACTGAGCAGATCAATAGATCTGCCCTATCCTCCTTATATCGTATCTGATTTGCGTCTGTGTTGTCTCTCTAGGCTTGTGTCTTTCTCTCTGGTAGGTGTTGTCTTCATGACGAACTTTCTCTTCTGTAATATTCATGGTATTGGCAATGAAGCGTCTTCTGCTAGGCTTAAGCGGATGGTCCGTAAGCATTCCATTGGCTTGGTGGCTATTTTAGAACCTTTTGTGGGTCCTGGTGAGATTACCAAGGCGGTTCTGTCGCTTGGTTTTGGAGGTGCTATATCGAATGTTTCGGGTAAGATCTGGATTCTTTGGTCCAAAGAATGCGTTGTTATCCCTGTTTTTGACTAGTCTCAACTTTTATCTGTCTTGTGCTCCTCTTCCTTTTTCCCGCAACCGTTCCTGCTTTCGGCGGTGTACGCCAAGTGTGACCGGATAGATAGATTATCTCTCTGGGATGACATTATGTCACTTGCTGACTTCGGTTGCTCGATTTCAGTGGTGGGTGGTGATTTCAATGTTGTCGCTAGTCAGGCTGAAAAATTAGGAGGGGTGGCCGTCAATCGGCAATCGATTTCTGATTTCAATTCTTTCATTGTGAGATCCGGGTTATCTGAAATTCCTTTCGTTGGCTCTGCTTTTACTTGGTCTAACAATCAGGAAGGTCCGAATCGGATCCTCTCCAGGTTGGATAGGATATTTGGGTCTACTGATTGGTTTAACCTCCCTTTTACTTTTTCCATCTCTCATCTTCATCGCTCTTGTTCTGATCATGCGCCTCTAGTATTACGGTGCGCTTCGCGGTCTTTGTCGGGACCTTCTTCTTTCCGCTACCTTAGTATGTGGAGTTCCCACCATAGTTTTTTACAGGTGGTTGAGGAATCGTGGTCCACTCCCCTAATGGCTGCTCCCATAGGGGCATTCTCTCGGAAACTGAAGCATCTTAAGGTTTGCCTAAAGACGTGGAATTCCCATGTTTTCCGGAATATTTTCGATCGTGTGCGAGCGGCTGAAGAGTCACTGATTCTTGCCGAATTTTTGTTCGACGAGAGTCCCTCAGCCGAAAACAAGGAGAATTGGGCTTGCGCTCAATTGGCTTTCTCTTCGGAACTTCGTATTGAAAACTCATACCTCCGTCAAAAGGCGAGGATCAAGTGGGTAGTCGAAGGTGATACGAATTCCAAATTCTTCTATTCGTAAGAAAGCTAATTTGCTTTCTATTCGTGAGATTTTGAGGACGGACCAATCTGTGGCTTCGACTCCGTCTGAAGTCATAGAGGTTTTAGTTTCTCATTTTCAATCTTACCTGGGTTCTCCTTCTGTGTCTGATCCGGTTTTGGACATCCTGTCTTTCATTCCTCGGCTTGTTCCTTCTATGGGAAGTGAAGGTTTAGCTTCCCCGCCTTCGTCAGATGAGATTCGTGCCTGTGTCTTTGCTCTTAGCAAGGATAGTGCCTGTGGGCCGGATGGTTTTAATGGGTCCTTCTTTCGTAGTACCTGACATATCATCCAATCTAATTTATGTCTGGCTATTCGGCATTTCTTTTGTGGAGGCGCTCTTCCCATTAGTTGGTCATCCACTAACTTGGTCCTTATTCCAAAGTGTGATAATCCGCGGGCGTGCTCGGAGTTCCGTTCAATCAGCTTGTGTAATTTCGCCAACAAAGTGATTTGTAAGGTCCTGGCCACTCGTTTGGCTCCGTACCTTGCTCTCATTATCTCTTCCTCTCAGGCGGGTTTTGTAAAAGGTCGTTTGATCACTTATAACGTCCTTTTAGCCCAAGAACTTGTTTCTCAGATTGACTGTAAGGTCAGGGGTTCTAACATTATTTTCAAACTGGATATGGAAAAGGCCTACGATCGTATGTCCTGGTTTTTCATCATCAAGGTTCTTCGTGCCTTCGGTTTTCCTGAAACCCTTATCGATTTGGTGTGGAGGCTCATTTCCAACTGTTGGTATTCTGTTCTCATTAACGTATCGGCCAATGGTTTTTTCAAAGCTGGTAGAGGTATCCGTAAGGGCGATCCTCTATCCCCTTCTCTTTTCGTTATTGCGGCCGAGACTTTCATTCGTGGCATCCACACATTAACGATTTTTGGTCAAATTCAGCGTTTTGGACTTCCGAGTGGGTGTCCGCTCGTCTCCTCTATGTCATTCGCGGATGACATTGTTATTTTCTCCAACGGAAATCGGTCCTCTGTTCGCCGCCTTATTCGGTTCATTCATTTGTACGAGAAGTGTTCGGGCCAATTGGTCAACTCTGCGAAGAGTTGCTTCGTCCACGCGAAGGACATGGACCTTTTGAGAGTGTCTTGGGTCGAATCTTTTACCGGGTTCAGGGCAGCTTCCCTTCCTCTTCCTTATTTGGGAATAGTTCTCTACAAAGGAAGGAAACTTAACGCCCTTTTCGATCCTCTTATGGACAAAGTAAGGGGAAAGATTATCCGTTGGAATGCGTCTCTTCTGTCTCAAGCAGGAAGATTAGTGCTCATCCAATCGGTTTTGAGCTCTATGGGTACTCATATTTTCCCCGCTATGACCCCAACTTCCTTCTTTTTTCGATCGTTCCAATCTTTGGCATTCTCTTTCTTCTGGGGATCGAAGGGTGACAATCGCCGACATCACTGGGTGTCTTGGGATGTTATCTGCCGGCCTAAGAGTGAGGGTGGATTAGGATTGCGTAATCCGAAGGACATCTGTTCGGTTTTCGCTTGCAAGTTATGGTACAGGTTTGGGACTAACGATTCCTTATGGGCGAAGTTCCTTCATGCTAAGTACCGGAGACTGGCGTCTTCTGGCTATGCCGGTTCTCCATTTTACGCCAGTGAGACTTGGAAGCATATGCAATCGGTCAAATTGCTCGTTGATTCTCATAATGGCCACTCCGGTTGGGATGACGGTCCGTTCTCTATTCTTAAGGCCTGGAGCTCATCTAGAAACCCCTCTCCAGTCCTTCCTATTTTTTCATACATTTGGGACGTTCGAATCCCACCAAAAGTCTCTCTCCTCATGTGGCGAACCTTCCATTATGGGTTACCGGTTGATGAGAACCTTCAGCAGATTGGCATTCCATTTGTTTTCCGTTGTAGATGCTGCGGCAACGGGGAAACAGAATCGGTGGATCATTTGCTTTTCGTTGGCTGGTGTGGCAGATCCTGCTGGAATTATTTCGGTAATTTATTGGGTGTCCGTTGCTCCATCTCCTCGTCGTATGATTTTCTGTCCTCTTGGTGGTTTGATAGTTCTGGTAGATCTCTTCGCTCTATCATCTTTTGCTTGATTCCCTGTCTGATTTGCTGACACATCTGGTGTGCGCGGGATAAGGCAATTTTTGACGAGATTCCTATGAATCCCCTCTCCGTTATTCGGCGGGTTAGAGATGATGTTTACTTGGCGTTTCGTGGCCGACCTTTCAGAGGTTCGGTCAATACTCGTTCTGGTCGCTTAGTGAACCTTTTATCTATCTCTTGTTCTCGGACTTCTTACAGAGCGGGAATTGAATGATTACCGATCCAGAGACTGGTGGATCTGGCTTACTAGTCTCCTCCCTGACCGTCTTTCCTCCCCCACCCCCTTTTTGTTTTCTTACTGTGTGGCTATTGCTTTCAGACTCTGGCTTTTCTGGGGTGGTTTTTGTTTCTCAGTACTTCTTCTGATTGGGGCTTGCTTAAAGGAATGCCGCTACTCTTTTCCAGCTGTCGGTATTACAGTTTTTGGGGTGTTGTCCGTTTCTTTCTTCTGTTTTGGAGGGTCGTCTGTTGGGATTTCTGTTTCTTTGCACGGTGGTCACTCAACATCGTCATCGGGCGGTGGGCTTGCCGGAGCTCGATTACGATGTTGGATGGGCGGAGGGTTTCCACGAGCTCATCGGGTGTGCTGTGTGCCTGGTGCCAAAGGTCCTTTGCCTTTGCTTCTCGCTCGTGTCTACTGGTTTCCCTTGTTGGTTGTTTCGATGTTCTTCTGATGTGGTTTCTCGGTTTTGTATTCCTTTTCTTTTTCTCGGTTATCTGTCAGGCTTGTTGACAGCTTTTGGTTGTGTTTATATATGAAAAGATGTATTTCTGTTTTTAAAAAAAAAAAAAAAAAAAAAAATCCACATATATATTACAACTAACAATCTGATCTTGCAATGCACAGGTTATTCTTGTACGTAATGCGTCTTCTCTATGCTACATTCTATACTACCAAATCCCTTAGCTGTCTGCTCTTCTTAATTGATATCATAATACTTTGTTTGAACTCCATCGCCAGTAAATATATACCGTCTAAGCCGATGTAAGTTTCATGCGAACTAGCCAGCAACATGTACATAAAACAAAATTTTAGCTACGCAGCAAATATATGTACGTATATGCCAGCATATATTACCAGTTTTGCAGCATTATACCTTCATCATTCTTACCATTGGCGGCTCAAAACATTAAAAAGGAACGAGAATCGCAGGGCAAATCTCCTTTGGCACCTCCGACGTTACATACTATCATTTGCAGCAGGGATATTCATGGCATTTGGCTGCCGAAGGAGATTTGCACTGTAAGTCTCAGACCCAAGCACAACTCTTCTTCTTACTCAATACAGTTGAATAGTTCAATCTCTCTGTTTATAACATGAAAATTAATGTGGATATGCTAATTGGATATGCCCAGGCATTATTCTAAGGACTAAAAAAGGTCCGTGGCCTTTTATATTCTTAATGCCCGTAACTTTTTTTTTTCTTTCTGTGTGCCTTGTCGTCCTTTAATTTCTGCTGCTTCCTATATACCTTGAATGTTCTCATTCTTTCACCATCCACATATCTTCCATATACGCTCCTTTTTATTTTATTTTGTACTCTGGCATATCGTGTTAGTCATTGCTATATAACTTTATAGAATATAGTCATAGCTTGGTAGCATGTTTATACATACTAAATTGTTCACATATTCATGTCAAGTGGTGCAAACGATTGCCAGTCTCCACACACAGGAATCAATTACTTGTCCTCCCTCTTTAATCCAACTAGGACCTCCACTTACAAAGCTCTAAATTCACTATAATACAAGGGAATATAATTTAAATATTAAAGTTCTGAACTATTCATCTTCAGTTGTTGTACTATTCTTTGTGCTCATCTTTGGTGTGTTTTACAAGCATTATAAACTACTTGAAGGAAAACAGAAAAAGCCAGGACTGAGTTTGTTACTAAAAAATTGATTCTTTTGCGCTGATCAATTAAGAAGTAGTTGCACTTGTTAACCATTCGAAAATTAGCAAGTGTTCAATAAATGTATTTGATAAATTAATATACATTATGAATCCCAATGAACAAGAAAAATACTTTTATTCAACAAATCTTTCACCATCTGTTACAACAAATGTGTTTTGGCTTGAAAGCTATTCATGTCAACAAATGTGTTTGGCTTCAAAATAGAAACCTAAGGACTCCACAAGAGAATTTCAATCTTCTCTAAGGCTCCGCAACAGGACTTCAACCTTGCTCAAAGACTCCGCAATAAGACTTCAACCTTACCTGAAGACTCCGCAGCAAGATTTGGACTTTTCAGTTTATAAGGAAATAACCTGACAGTAGACTATGTCTTCAATACACTTATTAGTCAACATTGAAGCACAAATTCCTATAACTCTCACAAATGATGTGACCGAATGTGTAGAGGTTTTGGGAAATAAACGGCTAAAATCTTGTCGTAGCGAAGATGAACGATTGCTGGTCTGTAAATTGCTTTTGAATGAATTAGAAATGAATGTGTTATACTGTAATTTTTATCCAGTTATATGCTATCGCTAACTATATAAGCCAAAATCCGATAGGAAAATTCTAAGCCGTTCGTTGCACATGAATACCGAAAATATTAACCCTTGGGCATAAGCTCGAAAGCTTTACCCTGTACTTAGTTTCCATTAAGTATTAAAAACAATAAGAACTTTTTACATAGCTTCGTATAACTCCCTTCGGTGCCTCAGTCTAAAAGCTAAGCTCCCACACTGAAGAATAAACAAATGTTCGAAGAATAGATGCCATGCTTAACACTAAGATCCAAAGAACGGGCTCAAAGTGTGATGAATGCTGAGGATCACATATGTCCGTCCTACACAAAACAATGATCATTCAATTGACCTTAAACCGAAAGCATAGACCTCAAAGGACTTTCAATTGAAAGCATAAGTCATAAGATCAACTTCATACCGAAAGACTAAAGCCATCAAGCCGTGCTAATAGTACCGAAGCTACATACGGCCTTCAGAGCATATACCGACATCCCCTAGTTGACATTACCTAAAGAAACGACCCAAGGAGCCCATAGCCAAGAGTACTGGCCAAAAGTGCCCAGTCAACATATAAGACCGAAACTATCTCTATTCAATCTCGAAAGCGCCTCAATACGAACAAAGACCGACGGTTCATGCAGTCTGAAGCTTATCCAAAGTATACGTGTCAAAGCATCGAAAGTTATATATAGATATGTCAAATCATCAATCCACGTCAATATACATATAGCTAGATGACGACATGTGTTCAAATCTTAGCCTTACAAGCGAGTCAAGTCAGTAATCCAAGAGAAACATTCTACAACAACGACCGATCTACAAAGCGCCTATAAAAACAAGGCACATACCCTCATATACGAGTGGCTGATTCTGACTGGACGCCAAAAGATTGAAAGTATTCTGCATTAATCATTTGTAATCATTTTAAAACATTCAAAACTTAAGCTTTTTTACAAAGATCTTCAATGGCAGACAAAACCAATTTGACCTTCTAAAGTCATCTTTGGCTCAACTGACAAATCAACAAAGAACTTAGCGATAGTGGACGCTGTGAAAAGCTCTATAACCACTGACGCAGCGGATTAACAGAAAATCGATATAACGATGAAAATGTAGCAATCGGTGAATTGATAATCATGTAATGCCCGAACTCGTTGATCCGAAAATACCGAATTCTAGCTATCTCTATCACATTGATCGCGCACAATTCCGTGAAAAGAGATCTACGATTCTTCAACGTTGATCTTGCGCACAAGATTCCGTGAATCGGCTTCACAAGCGAAGATTCGAGCGCACTCGAATATCGAAAGTGGAGATAGGAGATTACACTCAACTACTGATTTAAATTGAAAGCACAAAGCTAACAAAAGAGAATTTTATTCAAAAATCAACAACCTTTACAAAATGACATGACTTGCCTATTTATAGGCTTACAACTCAATACACGACTTAAAAAATTACAACACAATGTGTACACGACTTAAGAAAAAAACAATATACAGCGACTTAAAAAAAATGGCGCAAGGCAAAGAAGGTTTCCGCGAGTTAAAACATCGGCGACTCAGCGACTTAACTATGTCGCTCGCGACTTATGGTGAAGCTTCATTCGCGACTTACAGTAGGTCGTTCTTCGCGACTTAACAATTCGCACGAGCTAAGAGAAGGCGGCAAAGAGATCTTCACGACTTAGGGTTTTAATTCGGTAGATGGTAGGTCGCTTGCGACTTACTGGAATAGGTCGTTCGCGACCTAATTTGGAGTCGCGACATATGGCTTTGCGTGTTAACGAGGCAGGAGATCTCGCGACTTATGGTGAGCTGTTCGCGATCTAGGGTTTGCTCATGGTGAAGGTTAGGTCGCGTAGGAGGGTTAGGTCGCAGCATTTGGTGATGTGGTCGGTCGTGGAAAGTGGTGGAGGGGTAGGTCGCGGCAAACGAGGTTGGGTCTAAGTCGCGGCTATGAGGATTGAGGTTGGTGGTGGAGCGAAGCGAGATAAGTGTTTCCCCTGTATCATCCTCCCTGGATACGAAAGAATTCGTCCTCGAGTTCGCATTTTCTTGATCATTAGCATAATACGGAATCAAGTGTTTCACATTAAATACATCAGAAGTATGAACCTCTTCCGGCAACCTTAACCGATACGCATTATCATTGATCTTCTTCAAGATTTCTACTGGACCAATCTTTCGAGCTTTCAACTTGTTGTAAGTTCCAGCTGGAAAACGATCTTTCGTCAAAACGGCATATACCAAATCTTCCTCTTTGAAGACAACACTTCTTCGTTTCTTATCTGCCATTTGTTTATACTTCTCATTCGTTTTCTCCAATCATTCTTGAACGATTCTATGGCATTCTGTTAACCCATCAACAAAATCAGCAGCCCGCTTAATTGTCCCCTTTGGTGGTGGCATTATCGTTAAATCCAACGGCCCCTTTGGCAAACTTGAATATACAATCTGAAATGGACTGAAACCTGTACTTCGGTTAACTGCGTGATTGTGTGCGAACTCAGCTTGACACAACTTCAAATCCCAACTCTTCAAATTGTCTTTCACAAGACATCTCAGTAAATTTCCCAACGATCTATTCACCACCTCTGTTTGCCCATCTGTCTGCGGATGATAAGCGCTACTAAAATTCAGCTTCGTTCCAACCATCTTCCACAAACTCAACCAAAAATGGCTTAAAAATCTAGTATCTCGATCATAAACAATAGATTCTGGTAAACCATGCAATCGATACACCTCTTTAAAGAATAATTGTGCCACTCGAACTGCATCCGCTGTCTTCTTACAGGCTATAAAATGTGCCATCTTCGAAAACCTGTCCACCACAACAAATATAGAATCATTTCCCCTCTGAGTTCTCGGCAAACCCAACACAAAATCCATACTAATATCAACTCATGGTTTAGTAGGCACAGGTAACGGCATATATAACCCTGCATTCGTAGCCGTTCCCTTCGAAACCTGACAGATATGACATCTTTCCATAAATCTTTCTACCTCTTTTCTCATTGACGGCCAAAAATAAGATTGAGAAATTAACTGTAACGTACGATCTCTGCCTACATGGCCTTCGTCATGTAACTCTTTGATAATCTTCATTCTCAAACTGCAATCTGGTATACATAATCGATTTCTCTTGAACAAGAATCCATCAACCAACACAAATTCATCAGTATCACCATCCTTAACTTTCTCAACAAACTTTGCAAAGTAAGGATCCTCCTCAAACAGCTCTGGCAATAATTCAAACCTTGTCACTTCAACTTTCATTGTCGTTAATAAATGACTCCTCCTACTTAAAGCATCTGCTACCCGATTCGTCACCCCAGACTTGTGTTTGACAACAAAAGTAAATTGCTGTAAATAGGCAATCCACGATGCATGCCTTGCTGAAATCTTGTCCTGCCCTTGCATATGCTTCAACGCCTCATGATCAGTGTACAGAACAAATTCTTTCTGAAACAGATAGTGTCTCCAATGCTTAACAGCCTGAACAATTGCGTAAAACTCCACATCGTACGTGCTATACCTCATCTTTGCTCCTGATAACTTCTCACTGAAATAAGCAACGGGTTTCCCACTCTGACTCAAGACTCCACCAATTCCCACCTTCGACGCATCAGTATGCAATTCAAACAACAACTGAAAATCTGGTAAAACAAGAATCGGTGCTGTCGTCAATAGTTCCTTGATCTTCTCAAAAGCAACCCCCGCTTCCTCTGACCATACAAACTGTTTCCCTTTCATGCAATCAGTAACTGGAGCCATCACACTACTGAAGTGTGGAATGAATCTTCGGTAGAATGGCGCTAGCCCATGAAAACTTCTCACTTCCGTAATTGTCTTTGGCTGTGGCCAATTCCTGACTGCTTCAACTTTATCTGGTCCACCTGTATACCTTCTCCTGACACAACATACCACAGAAATAAAACACTATGCATCATGAACACGCATTTCTTCGTAGCAGCATAAAATTGTTCCTCACGAAGAATAATCAGCACTTCCCTCAAATGTTGAACATGCTCCTCCATACTCCTGCTATATATCAGAATATCATCGAAATAAACCACCACGAACTTCCTAATGAATGGTCTAAAGATTTGATTCATCACTCGCATGAATGTACTAGGTGCATTTGATAAACCAAATGGCATAACCAACCATTCGTATAACCCCTCTCTCGTCTTGAAGGCCGTCTTCCATTCGTCTCCAGGTCTAATTCGAATTTGATGATAACCACTCTTCAAATCAATCTTCGAAAAGATAGTTGCCCCACTCAACTGATCTAGCAAGTCATCCAACCTCGGCATTGAAAATCTATATCTCACCGTAATCTTATTCAAGGCTCGACTGTCAGTGCACATCCTCCACGTCCCGTCCTTCTTCGGTACTAACAAAGCCGGCACAGCACATGGACTTAAACTTTCCTGCACACGTCCCTGCTCAAGTAACTCTTCCACCTGCCTTCTCAGTTCTTCATGCTCCTTTGGACTCATCCGATAATGTGGTCTATGCGGTAATACTGCTCCCGGAACAAGATCGATTTGATGTTGAATGTCTCTCAGTGGCGGTAACTTCTTGGGCAACTCTTCTGGAAATACATCCTTAAATTCTTTCAAAACTGGCTTCGCTTCTTCTGGGATTTCAACCTTTTCACTACAATCTCGTCCAATTAACACAAAGATTTCAGGTTCCTCTTCAACTTCCTTAACAAACTCCTTCAAAGTTAACATAGTTTTCAGCTCTTCAATCTCCTCAGATTTACTCTCTCCCTGCTGTCTCTTCTTTGGGACTAAAACAATTTTAACGCCTTCAAACATAAAACTATAGCTATTCGTCCGACCGTCATGTTGCACTGCTCGATCATACTGCCACGGTCTTCCCAAAAGCAAATGACAAACATCCATCTCAACTACATCACACCAGATTTCGTCTTTATATTTCTTCCCAATAGAAAATGGAACTCGAACTCGTTTATCCACCTTCACCTCTCCTCCTTTTCTCAGCCACGCTAACTTATAAGGATTTGGATGTTTTTCCGTTTTCAATTTCAATTTTCTCACCGCTTCTGTAGAAATAATATTGTCACAACTTCCTGCATCAATCACAAATTTACAAACTTTTCCCAATATAGTGCATGTAGATTGAAAAATGTTTCTCCTCAACCAACTAGCCTCAACCTCTTGTTTGGGTGTTAAACAAGACCTTCTCATCATTAGATTACACCCTTCGTCTCCCGATGCGATATCCTGTTCATTCTCCTCAACTGGACTATCTTCACCCTCAACAGCATCCTCACTTTCAACTTCAGCTATCATAGCTCGTTTCTTTGGTTTTGGACACTCATTGCTTTTATGACCCATTTCCTGGCAATTGTAGCATTTGAAACCATTGTTAACCTTCGCCTTCTCACCCTCCTTTACTACAGGTTTAACAACAATCTTAGAAACATTAGAACTTCCACTGACTCCCTTCACTTGATTGTTAGAATTAGTAAACACACCACCTCCACGCCTTCCTTGCTTTTCCCAAGCCAACGCTTTCTGTTGTGCCTCCGCCACAGATCTTGGATCAAACATATTAACCATATCCTGGATCTACATTCGCAAGCCTCCAACAAACCTAGCGGTCAGCTGCTCTTCCATCTCCATTATATCGTTTCTGGCAATGAGTTGGTAAAATTCATCTGCATAATCATTGACTGACTTCGTCCCCTGCCTTAGGTTCTGCAATCTCTGGTACATAAGTGACTGATAGTTGTATGGTAAAAATGTAGCTCTCATCATTTTCTTCATCTTATCCCACTCTACAACCTTTGACTTCCCCATCCGTTCTCTGGTAAGTTTAGTTTGCTGCCACCATGCCAAAGCTCTTCCCCTCAATCTAGTAGCAACCAACTTCACTCGACGAACTTTAGGAACCTCCTTGAAATCAAAGATCTCCTCAACATTAGATAACCAATCCAAAAAATCTTCAGCAACCATTCCACCCTTGAACTCTGGAATTTCCATCTTCATTCCCGATTCCCATTGACGATCATCATCTACATCTCGATTCTGACGTCGTGTTTGCTCTCTATCTCGATAATGAACACTTCCCCTATCACCATCAAACTCCTCATCAAAGTCTGATGTATAGCGTTGTCGATCACGACCTCCAACATCTCTACTACCACTCCTTCGATCAACATTCCTATCACGATTGTCAATACTTCTATGATCTTCTCTTCTCTCCCGATCTGAATGTATCGAAGCTCTACTTCTCCCATGGCTCGACTCAGGTGAAACTCTTCTTCTACTTTGATTTATTTCAAGCATCATTCTCTCTAAGCGATCAATTCCTTCATTCAACTTCTCAGTGAAGCTCTCGTTGATTCGTTGCTCCATTTCATCGGCCTCTTCTCTTCCATACAAAGCATTAATATTGCAATTACGTTGAGCTCGTCTCGGTGGCATGATTGAACTTCACAAATAATTCAATAAATCTCCAAACTTCAACAAATCAAAACTTCAACACAAAATCAAACAAGTCACGGCTCCTTAGCTCGGCTTCAAACTTCAAAACAACTTCACAAGGCTCGGCTACTTCTCACAAGTAGACACGGCCTAACTTCAACAAATGATACAAACTCCTTGTAACCTGGCTTTGATACCAAACTGACGCAACGGATTAACAGAAAATCGATATAACGATGAAAATGTAGCAATCGGTGAATTGATAATCCTGTAATGCCCGAACTCGTTGATCCGAAGATACCGAATTCTAGCTATCTCTATCACGTTGATCGCGCACGATTCCGTGAAAAGAGATCTACGATTCTTCAACGTTGATCTTGCGCACAAGGTTCCGTGAATCGGCTTCACAAACGATGATTCGAGCGCACTCGAATGTCGAAAGTGGAGATAGGAGATTACACTCAACTACCGATTTAAATTGAAAGCACAAAGCTAACAAAAGAGAATTTTATTCAAAAATCAACAACCTTTACAAAATGACGTGACTTGCCTATTTATAGGCTTACAACTCAATACATGACTTAAAAAATTACAACACAATGTGTACACGACTTAAAAAAAAACAATATACAGCGACTTAAAAAAAATGGCGCACGGCAAAGAAGGTTTCCGCGAGTTAAAACATCGGCGACTCAGCGACTTAACTATGTCGCTCGCGACTTATGGTGAAGCTTCATTCGCGACTTATAGTAGGTCGTTCTTCGCGACTTAACAATTCACACGAGATAAGAGAAGGCGGCAAAGAGATCTTCGCGACTTAGGGTTTTAATTCGGTAGATGGTAGGTCACTTGCGACTTACTGGAATAGGTCGTTCGCGACCTAATTTGGAGTCGCGACATATGGATTTGCGTGTTAACGAGGCAGGAGATCTCGCGACTTATGGTGAGCTGTTCGCGATCTAGGGTTTGATCATGGTGAAGGTTAGGTCGCGTAGGAGGGTTAGGTCGCAGCATTTGGTGATGTGGTCGGTCGCGGCAAGTGGTGGAGGGGTAGGTCGTGGCAAACGAGGTTGGGTCTAAGTCGCGGCTATGGGGATTGAGGTTGGTGGTGGAGCGAAGCGAGGTAAGTGTTTCCCCTGTATCAACCACTATAAATTTTTGTATTCTTACTTGTGACAGTTTTCTTCTTACTACTAGGGGTCCAAACTTTCTGCCTTCGACCGCTTTCTCTTTTTAACTGCAACTTCCAAGGTTTTACTTCAAAACTTTGGGATATTAGATTCTGACTAACTACCACTTTAACATTTTTGACATAGAAGTGGGCCACCTCGAACCTCTGTTACTAAATACTACTTGTTATTTACTTTCCACTAATCTTCTACCTTAAAATGATGGGTAAGTCTAACCAGTGGAGAAACCCTCAGCCTCCAGCAGTTGAGCAAGATATTCTTGAAACTCTATTTGGAACTGAAGCTCTTGCTAATGCTGAAGGATCAATCCCTACGTCTATGACAAATGAGCGCTTTTGCCAAACGATGATGGCCTTCATGGAAAATACAAAAAAAATACTAGGATGAATACCATGTTGAAATGAGAAAGACCACCGAGGTTGTGGAAAAGACTGATTCCGCTTTTATTGATGAAATGAGTCAGCCATGAAGTGCTGACTAAAACCCTGATAAATGAAAAATGACCATGGAAGATATGGAAAATGCACTTTCATGTGTCTAAATTTTCGCTAAATTGAAAATCCAAGTCCAATAGGGATGGATCGTTGGTGTTGGTATCCTATAATAAACAAAAGTATATCATAATACTATCGATAAGAACTCACAATGGATGTATAAAATATAATAAAATATACAATTACTGACCAAGACTGATATATCTAATATCTAGTGCCCTTATCAGTGTCGAGCATGCATAAGGAAATTTGACTTTTCACTGTTCCCACCTTGTATCAATACCTATCCATCTAAGTCTATCATGTGCGTTATAATGAGGAGGGCTCGGAAAAAAGTTCCGATGATTGGAAAATTACATTATACATAACACTAGTTTATGCCGATTGCTTTCCATTTCATGTTATGCCTACATTTTAAACTTAGTCATCTTGATTTCGTATACGCGTACGGTATGTCCCACATACTCAATGTATACAATAACTACATATGTATATCTATATAGGCGTTATATATATATGTACCACAGCCCCCCTTGGAACATTATACTTTCCCATTAGTATTTTTAACTCTACACCTACTCAGGATCCATCGTCAACGTAGTGTATAGATACATAATTTAATTATTGTTATTATCATTACTTACATTACTTTGATTTATACTTAGGGATTTTTGTTTTTAATGCATCAGAATTACATCTTTACAAAATGAAATGTTAATACTGTAATTTTCCATAAACTATCTAAAGAGGACTTATGTTATGTTTGGAATTACAAAGAATTCTCCTTTTTATTATTATTGAAATAAACAGTACAAAATACGATGAACATCTCTATTTTGTACATATCTTTCTTTTAGGCATGTTCCTTGTTTGTAACGCCCCATCTCTATACCCACTATCCTAAAGTATTACTAGATAATACTGTCAGATAATAAGGAGAATGAGGCTATATGTGATACACACATGAATATTCCCTTGGACTGATACTCGTATGTACTTAAACGTTGGATATAACTCACCACACATTATCGACACATAGCAATAAACATGTGAGCCTCTAGGATAGAGTAATACACATATAATATATAACAGAGAACGTAGAGTTAGAATAGCAGCGATAATATATAATACAAAATTTATAATGCATGTCCAATATACAACACATGGATGTACATACATGAAACAATAAAGATGATGAAATCTATACTGAATTCCTAATCTCCTTTATGCCCAATAAACACAAGCTGGCATCACTGTCCCTGTACTAGAAATGTCTCGGACTAACCCCGAGTATTATGTAAATAACACACGTGTCAGACTATGTCTAAATCTTACAGTTAATAAACATAGGTAACTCAATGAGTGTAGGGTAAATAATATCCATAATATCAATAAATATGTAGTAATGTATGTACGGTATTTATATACAATAAAATACCAAAGATAATCTCAAATGCATCCAATAACATCAAAATATCATAAAATCGTGCATAAAGATGTCGTTACCTATATAAATCACATCAAATCAGGAAAAACAGAATCAACATCGAATGAGTGAATCATACATATCCAGGAATCATATTCTATGTTAAAAAATCACCAAATATGAGAAGCCATCAAGTATAACTAGGCTACTAAGCAACAATGCGCAAGTATAACTCTCAATCTCGAGTGATATAATACCAACATCAATATAAATATAGGCTTTATATCAAAGAAATCATATACAATAAAATATACAAGAATCCATTATACTTTGGGCACCTATCTAGATATAATATCATCTCCGAATATAGAAATAAACAATGGTGGGATTTAGGTTACACCACCCAATAATCTAAAGGTATCCTGGTTATGTCACTTAATGAAACCACAACATGGCTATCCTCCATCTCCAAGGGCACCTGGTTTATTCACTTGGATCCACTCTAATACTTTGGTGAGCTATATAGATAATATGCACTCATCTATCATTCAATGTAGAACCAGAAGGGAGATTGATAGCTACCACACCTACTCTAGGAGCCTAGGGCTGCACTACCCAGATCTGCTCATACAATCTTTATTTACTAACCTAGTATCATGACTATGTTCATCATATGTCATAAACATGCTACAAACTACGCTATACACTGATCATGACCTGGATTACACCCCTAAGGTAATAACCTACTGGCCTTTGTGACTAAAGAAGCTAGGGCTACACCACTCTTCACTCATTTCCCACGATGCACATTTAATACAACAAAAGATGTCATAGATCTAGGGCTCGACCCCATGATCAAGTCACTAGGGTGAACATTAGCCATCTGGGTCTGCTAACTCCTAATCATATCCTGAAACACTTCATGATAGACAACGTACATATGGTTACACTCTCATAGCACAGTCATCCATATGCTCTACCCTAAGCATATAAACTTGCCCTATAATGAGCATATAAACTTACTCTTCCTCGAGCATTGCCTCACGTAAGTATAATTTGAATCCACATCACTCAAGTGACATCTACTTACAATGTATAATCGAGTAAGTATCACATCGCCATCTCATACCACTCGTGATGCTCAATCATTTATTTAATGCTCATAAAGTACACTCAAACTCCATAAATATTCTGTATAACGAGTCCAAAGAATAATCCGAGAAATATTACCGAATGTCCCATCCCAAGAGTATTATAACTCTGTTTATTCTGATTTCTCACTATATAGAATTAAACTCATCAAAAAACATTATAGAAATAGCAATAACACAGATCTATATAGAAGGAGGTCATCACTGAGTCATATTAAAACACTAATCAATTCAATGTCAACAGTGAATCGTTCATTTAATCTAATTCAATGTACAAGAAAAGAATGACCAGAAAGTAATATATATAACAAATTAATTAAATATACATATATTGAACAATAAATCAACGTTTAATAGTTTAATCTCAAGATAAAATATTGATATCACAAACTAAGTACTTTAAATGGATAATACATAAATAAATATTCTAGAATTACAATAGATAATTAACTTAAACAAAATATATGTTATCCATAAAATGTTAATGTCAAAAAAGATGCTATAAGAAGTGGCATCATAAGGGAATCGATGCTGCTAGGTTCTTTGAGAAGATCAACAATATCGAACATACGAGGATAGGCCAATTCAATAGAATCACGGTGTCACTTCACTTTAATACAACACCTCATCACGTCGCCATTCACCAGTCCAACATTTCTTCAGTATCTCCCCTCAACCACACAGCATTTCATCACTTCGAGATTCATCAACGTCAAATTCCATCAACAAAGAAAAAGAATCAATAACGCCACTAAGCAACGACGCTCATCACCAACACTATCCATACCGCTTCTCATATATCATGCCTCTCTAGTGTCCCCTTTGGTCGACGTCATACTTCTTCATTACATACTGTACATCAAGTGATGGACCTCTATTACATGCATCTTCTATTACAAACACCGCTCTTAGTTGGTATCGGACTTCGCCATCCATTGGAGGATGCTTTTCATAATAAAGATGTCAATCAATCAGTGTCACCAATGGACCATACCGTAAGTCATAAGTTATACCTCTTATTAGTTCCCCTATAATCACGTCGAATCTCATTGAGATGGGTAGCTATTAATATACCGCTTTAAGAATGCCAGCACCATCCACCTTCGTGGGGTAGATGATGAACGTCATCGACATCCACAAAGGAGGGACAATGATCAATGCCGCTTTAATTCAATGCGGCCACTAGCCAATGAGAAGCGCCAATCATCACAATGGAAGTCATCGACGTTAAGAGTCATCAATCATGTTGCCAAATTATATAAAGTTGTTTTCCCACAACACTATCGCCTCCCATCAATGTTCAACACAGCCTTCAACTGAGGACGCCGACCATCAATCAAGATCATATCAATATACAATATGATCAAGGCCGAAGACTATCAACATTCATGATGATGCCTTTATATTCCATTCAGCTGCGAAGCTAATTCTAGGTTGACACTGTCGAAGCCAAGCTTGCCGAAGTCGAGCCCACCGAAGACATAAGAGGCGAAGTAGAGCAGCGCAACCTCTATAAATACAAACTTAGGAATGCACAAATGGTGGCAGATTTTCCTTTTCTCTCTATTCTTAAAATCAAACTCTTGTAAATCCTAAATCAAATTGGGGACAAATCCTATTTGATTGTAATCATGCATAGTTAATACGAAAAAAGACTTGGACATGCCCATTGACTTTAACTATGTCTTTGTTCGAACATCATTGATATGGACTTCAATATATTCGAACTCATCAAGATCAAAACTCGATGTGAACTATTTCGAGAAGTTTTGAACTATGACGAACATGCAAATATGCATTATTATATGAACATTGGACTTTGAATAAAATTACAAATTACATAGCACATTCTGTTCTATTGCACAAATTTGTTACTTGCGTTCTATACCTCTATTGAACATATGACATATGACATGGCATAGGCTTTTTTGGAATATTATTCTCGAAAGCCGATATAGACTCCTGAATACGACAACTTTAAATGGCCTTAAGGAATCTCATGCATAATTCTAAGAAAACATGTCGACTTTCTTACATTTCTCCTCAAAAGCCTATTGTCATCACCAATCCATCCTTTAATGATTCCATCATGTACTATTCTTAAGTGGTGAATTGGTCCTTAATGATATAATTAGGTTAATATTAATTGTGTTATGCTTGACCATATTACCACATTTGTATAAGCCAAGGATTATTTCATCACTGTTGCAATCATGAATGTTATACCAATTTTTGATCTAACAATATAATATATTTTTTCAATAAATTACTAATTTCACAACCTTTTATAATTTAAATATTAATTTAATATTCAAAATAACTTTTGAAAGCTCATTTCCTTCTTTGAAATCCTACAAAAGTATGTAAAACCCAATATTACTCATAGCAATTATTTCATAATTTTCTATAACTAGATATTAATTTTAAATAATTTTGTAACATGCAAATCAATTTATTATATTCCAATTCTATAAAATATATTTTCTAAAACTTTGTGATATATTCTAAATTCATGAAATATATCTTGAAAATCATAAAATAACAATTAGAAACTATTTCATACTTTTCTAGAATTTTATATGATTTTTAAAGATTTATTAAGAACTAAAAACTAAATTTTCATCAAATAATCAATATCTTAATTAAGTAATTAATAATTAACATTGTATAGAACTTTTCTCTAATCAAAAGTACATATATTGTAACGACCCACTATTTTGTGCCATTCGAATTCGACAAATATGATAATTGTCGAGCTGGAATAGTTCAAAATAATAGATTGTAAATATAGCTAAGGAACAAATGAAACCAAATACACAGAATCACAGACACAGATATCAGAATCTCACAGCGGAATATAAAATACTACAGTGGTTCATGACACCACTGGAAACTTTTACAAACAGAAATACATTGTTCAAAACTTTAATACAAATTTTTAAGCCATAATAAAACATAGTCTTCCAAAATGTCTTGAATTACAAAATAGATAAAGACGAAGAAGCTTCCAACTAGCAAGAGTGATCTAGTCCTAGCTCCAGAAAGAAAAGCTGAATCTGCAACTCAGGCTGACCCGAGCGTACAATAAAACAAAACACTCGAGTCAGGACATACATACTTATATGAGGTAAGCTAAATCAAGTGTACTGTAATGTAAAGAGCAAGTAACTCAAAGGATGCTTGGGATCGCCCATCCTCTAAGGATCCGTTAAACTATTTACTATATAGTATATTGCGCTATTACCATAGTGTCTATATTAAAATAAACTTACTTTTAAATAGCGTTAAGGGGTTACCCATATAGCCCTTAACACGTAATAGTCCCAGTAGTCCATCCAATATCGTAGCTCCTCCTGATCGGGAAGCAACTAGAGGATACCACACGGGCTACGGGAGAAAACCAAACTCGTACAAGGCTCGATATGGTAGGTGACACGGCACAACTAGGCAATGCCAGGGTAGATATACCAATTACGCTTCCGGACCGGTGGTAACGCGAAGCCGCAGCAACCGCCCACCTCGAACAACACTCCCAAATCAAAGGTGCGCGCACCAAACAATCACAAGAGTAATAGAATGGCAACCGAAGAAGTGTGTTCGATCAGAGGAGCTACCTCATTAATCCGTCGATCGCTCCTGTTTTAGCCACCTTAAGCCAACTCACGGGAGTCGGGTCCACATATATACCTTTCAAGAAACCGTCACCACCATCCTACTTCATTCTGGAATCTCCACCGCGTACACGGTTGTCAAAGTGGTTTTCGGTATCGACAGAGAGTATGCCCATATCCGATCCCGGTCTCTTTGCCAACCAAACGTTATTATAACCCGTGGTTCTAGTTTGAAAATGGTATTCATTTTTAAATCAATATATATTAAACATCTATAAATTTCAAATCCTTGATTTGAACATTTCTTCGAAAATATACCATTTCAATTTATTCAATTAAATTTGGAATTTATTTTATAATAGAAATCATATTTTCCTTTAAAATCTATCCAAACTCAATTTCTAGATTCTTTTATTTATTACATATTTAAATTCCAAAGTTTAACTTATTCTCAAAATTTCTATAGAGTAAATAAATCAAATTTCAATTTTCTACAGCATCTCGGAAAATGCTGTCTAAAGTTATAAGTTTTAACCTAGTCAAATTCAAAAAGATAGCATTTTAAATGCTATTGTAGACCTTAAGATTTAAAATCTATTTCTAAATATAACTTGTCATATATATAAAATTGTCTTAATTTAAATCTTGTTCTTTCAAAACTCCAGAATTTCTGGAACAAGTTATACTCAAATTTTATTCTATATTTATTTATTTAACATTTAAATCATTATACATCCTATAAAATTATTTACTAGAATATCTTCAATTTCTTAAAAATAATTTAAATATTTCCAGAAAATAATATATATAAACCACGGGCCTGTATAAGATTTTTCTAGCCTAGGTCAAGTGAAACGGATCTATATCATTTCAATCCGATATTTACACAATTCCGGGTTCTATCATTTCGAACCCGCAATCCCAAGATAATTTACACAGTTAACAGAATAGGTGAACAATAATAATCAATTAGGCCTATCATTTCAGCCATAACAATATATATATAACAGGGAACTTGCAGTGTGATTTAAACAGTAAATAATAACATAATATAACTGCAGATATCATATAACATATAAATAACTGATGGGGTGTCAATTTAATGGGGTTTATCATTCTATATTACACTACAGACAGATAATAGTGAAATACAAATTTACACATACACTTGTAATAATTTACGAAATATAAATACGTATGTCTGGTGAGAAATACTCACCTGGGTGTTGCAGCAAATTCGAATTCAAAATTGAAAATTTACTGGTACAGACTGACAGAGAATAACAGTCAAATTTTGCGGGCGTCGCCTAGATTTAGATCTAGAACAAATTTCAAAAATATAGGAACGTGACTTAGATTTTATGGTCAACGAAAAATTAAAGATAGGAAAATAAGTTTGACTTGCTCGACCAATATTTTTCTAAACTCGATTGCAAAATGTATGAATGCGAGAACAAATGCTTCCCCTAACTTGCCTAACCCATACCTATGTACTGCCTATTTTTTTTCTTCTCTTCTTTTTTTTTCCTCTCTTTTTTTTTTCTCTTTTTTTTTTTCACAGTGGTTTCCAATATCCATCTCTCCAAAAATCATTTCAGATCATACTTTACACAGCCTCAAAAATTTTTCACTGACCCGAGTTTCCCTTCATTTGCTTCGAGTCAAAACATGGTTTTCTTCGAGTCACACTTTAGTCTGCTTCGGGTTACATAAGCACCTACTTCGAGTCAAAATCTGGAAGTGTAGAAACACTTCAATTTCCAGAAATCCACCTTCTCTGGCCTTCACTGCCATTCCTTCCTCCTACCACTGACTTCACCTATCTCAGCCACCTCCTATACACCAAGTTACATGTCAGACTTCACCAATCCTTGTGTGCATGCTTTGTGCACGTGCACACTTCAGATGTGCACAGCAGTTGCACATCTATACTATAAAATCCCAAAACTTTCTACTGCTAACCAATCCTCTTGACTGAGCAACACAGAGGTCTTCAACCTACATCAATTCACTTAAATATCTTCAGTTTTGCCTGCCTCTTCACCAGACATGTCATGTCTCTTTTCATTCCAGATTTGCCAGGTTCTACACCATGAATATCTCACTTCCAGATCAGTCAGTTCAACCCAGATCTGCCTCTTTACTTGCTTCATCTGCCTGACCTGCCAAACTCCACCAACATCAACTATTTCAACTACATTCAGTCACCCATGCTCCTATCTCTCATGCTATAAGCACTGCCTTCACCTAGTGTATATATGCAGACTGACTTATGAAGTAGATCTGAACCCTATCCATATGCAGACTGAAACCATGTCCCTATATTACTTATAACATGCTTACATGATGCAAACAAAAATCATATTCATATGCACTGACATCATTTTCATATGCAAGTCTGACTATTAACATGTCACAGACCTTATCATGATACAAGACACCCTCTTACACCACTTCATAGCCTATTCCAACACCTGTAGGCTTCATCAAAACACGCACACCCCAGATCTATAACTGATATCATGTTTTCACCAGATTAGCTATCAACTATAGATTGCCTATCCTATATGTCCACTGTAAAGCTACAGACAATACACCCAGAGAACTTATACCAAAATGGTATGGCCGAGCAAATCAAGAGATAAAGAGACATAGGATAAGAAAGAAAAGAAAGGTGATTACCTGATTTTTATCAAAAGAGTTGAACTGGAATTTGCAGAAGAAGATGTAGAGGAAAGATGCAAATATATAGGCAGAGACTTAGAAAAATTAGATGAAAACAAGTCAGTTACTTATGTAATAACTCTGGAAAAATTTTGAGCAAATTAAGCTATCAGTTTCAAAGTAAATGTCTGATGCGTGATCATAGCCATTGATGGTGTGATGGAGGGATAAGGTAAAGGCAGAGTTTTTCTATTCCTAAACAAACGTTCAGCCCTTTTTTTTTTTTTTTTTTTCATCAATTCATATTAAGGCCGAGCAGTTTCCAATATTTGAAGTTTATCTGATGCTTTGCTTTGGAAAGCAATCAATGGCTGTTTAAATTTAAGAAACTGATCAAAGAATTATGCGAGATCAAAGCTTGATATTGAAACTGAAGTTGAAGTTAGGGGAAAGATTGATATGTTGATGCACGATTTCAGTTATAATTTTTTTTTTCCAGTGCATATTTACTTTTGAGCAAAATCAGTGGTTACTTGATTCACTCGTATATGGTTATGAATCTAGCCTGGCACTGTTGAATGTGCATGCTACAGTTTGAATATGAGGAAGTGTACAAGTGAAATTGAAACGGCCGAGAGAATGTGAAGCAAAAGTTTGAACGTGTTGAATTTAAATGTTGGTTTTAAATTTTTGTTAAACTTCCTCTGATTTAGTTTGACGTTTTCAAATGTTAACGTTACGTTTATATGTAGTCAGTTTAAAATTTGAACGTACGTCAAAAAATATATAAAATCAGCTGACAGTTTAAAATAGGTACGTTAGTTAAAACGCTGACTGATATTTTATGTTCAAAATTATTTAAAACTTGATTTTTACCCTACGCTAGACAGACGCAGTTAAAAACTTCAGAAATTTTTTTTTTTTGAAAAATTATTATTTTAAAAACACACGTTTTATAACGTCACTTTTACCCTATAAATCACGCGTCTTTCAAACGCGAAATTTAACGGTTCAAACCTAGCTTAAAATTTTGCAGTTATTGTTTAAGTTTATTGACATATAAAATTTTTCAAAATATATCTCAAAATTTAATATTCAAACTATATTATTAAACACAATTTATACAATATATTATTTAAAAATTAAAATAAATTAATTAAAATAACTAGCTGAAACTAGGGTTGTTACACTCTCCCCCACTTAAGAGCTTTTCGTCCTCGAAAAGGAACGAAAGAAAAAGAAACAAAGGAAGAATAAGCTAGATAGATAAGTACCTCAAACGAATAGCTCTGGATTTGAAGCACGGATGCTTTCCTCCGTTTCCCATGTGCAATCTCGCCCATCAGTGCTCCATTGCACTTTGACCAACGGGACTGATTTTCTTCTGAGCTGTTTCGTACCTTGATCGACGATACGAAGCGGCTTCCTTTCCATAGTCAAATCAGGCTCGATGTCCAGACCATCGAGAGCAGTAGGCTGGATGACTAAAGATGGGTCGTGAAGACAGCGGCGAAGGTGAGATACATGGAAGACATTGTGGATTCCGGCAAATCTCTCGGGTAGATCGAGTCGATAAGCGAGAGACCCAATCCTCTCCAAAATACGGAATGGACCGATGAATCTAGGGGCTAGCTTTCCTCTTCGGCCAAACCGGACTACATTCTTTAAAGGGGAGATTTTCAAAAATACCAAATCACCAACATCAAACTCCAATTTCCTTCTACGCCGATCAGCGTAATTCTTTTGTCTATCTTGAGCAACTTTTAATCTCCTCTTAATCTCCTCTACCTTCTCTGAAGCTTCTAGAATCATCTCGGGACCAAGAACTAGGCGGTCACCAGACTCAATCCAACACGAAGGAGATCTACACGGTTTCCCGTATAGAGCAGCAAAAGGGGACATCTTAAGACTAGCCTGATAACTGTTGTTATAGGTGAATTCCACAAGATGGAGATGATCTTCCCAAGATCCTCCATAGTCTAAGATGCAAGCACGAAGAAGATCTTCAAGAATTTGATTCACCCTCTCTGTCTGACCGTCAGTTTGTGGGTGGTAAGCAGTGCTCAGGTTCAAACGAGTACCCAAGGACTCTTGGAATGCTTTCCAAAACTGACTAGTGAAAATGGGGTCACGATCGCAGACAATGCTTAGAGGAACGCCATGGAGGCGAACGATCTCCCTCATATAAATCTCAGATAAACTCGAAGCTGTGCGGGTAGATCTGACTGGAATGAAATGAGCAGACTTAGTCAGTCTATCCACAATAACCCAGATACTTTCATTTCCTCTCCGGGATCTCGGCAATCCATCAATAAAGTCCATAGAAACTTGTTCCCACTTCCAGTTTGGAATTTCCAAAGGCTGCAACAAACCGGGTGTCTTCTGATGGTCTGCTTTGACTTGCTGACAAGTCGCGCATCTACGGACAAAGATAGAGACATCTCGCTTCATACCTCTCCACCAATATAGTTTCTTCAAATCCTGGTACATCTTAGCTACGCCAGGATGAATGGAGAGTCGGGACTGATGATGTTCCCGGAGTAATTCCTGTCTCAACCCATCAACATTCGGCACACAAATCCTTCCATTTATCCTTAAAACTCCTTTATCATCGATCTGAGCTCCCTTTCCATCAGAGCTATTACCACCAATTCTGCTACGAACACTTCCCTTTATACGCCTAAGCATCTCGTCTTCATCTTGTTTAGCCACGATACGATCCAAAAGAGGGGAAGATACAAAAATCTGACATAACAAAGATTTCTTTCTACTCAGCGCATCTGCCACTACATTGGCTTTCCCGGGAGTATAGTTGATGTCGAGATCATATGCAGCAAGGAACTCGAGCCATCGCACTTGTCTCTGATTTAAATCTTTCTGAGTAAAGATATATTTCAGAGATTTGTGATCGGTGAACAGATCAAACTTAGCTCCTAAGAGATGGTGTCTCCAAAGCTTCAAGGCAAAAACAACAGCCAACAACTCTAAATCGTGGGCAGCATAGTTAGCTTCATGTGTCTTCAGCTGACGACTAGCATAAGCAATTACTCTCCCATCTTGCATTAGCACTGCTCCCAAACCTTCTTGACAAGCATCGGTGAATACCGTTAATCTTTCACTTCCATTTGGTACAGTAAGTACTGGGGCGGAGGTGAGCTTATCCTTTAACTCTTTGAAAGCAGCTTTACACTTATCGCTCCATACAAACTTGACATTCTTCCGAGTAAGAGCCGTCAGAGGTGCCGAAATCCGAGCAAAGTTCTCAATGAATCTTCGGTAGTAGCCGGCAAGGCCTAGAAAACTACGGATATCGGTGGGAGTCTTAGGTTCTTCCCAATCTTGGATTGTAGCAATCTTGACTGGATCAACAGAAACTCCTTCTCTAGAGACAATATGTCCAAGGAATCGGACTTCTTCTTCCCAGAAATGGCATTTAGAGAACTAAGCCTTCAATTGGTGATTCCGGAGAGTCTCTAAAACATACTTCAGATGGACTTTATGTTCTTCCTCAGACTTGGAGAAAACCAGGATGTCATCAATAAAAACAAGGACAAATTTATTGAGCACATCTCGAAAAACTCGGTTCATCAAGTCGACGAAGAAAGCAGGGGCATTTGTCAAACCAAAAGGCATAACTAGCCATTCAAAGAAACCATTCTCCGTTCTGAAAGCAGTTTTGGGAATGCTTTCCTCAGCAATTCTTAGCTGATGGAAACCTGTGGCTAAATCAAGCTGAGAGAAAACAGCTGCTCCATAGAGTTGATCGAACATATCATTTATGCGGGGCATAGGATATCTGTTCTTCATGGTAAGCTTGTTGAGTTCTCTATAATCAACACACATCCTGAGAGAACCATCGGATTTTGTGACAAAGACAACAGCTTCTCCCCATTCAGAGAAGCTTGGTCTGATCAGACCTTTGGAGGATAGGTCTTGAATCTGATTCCTTAATTCGCTCTTTTCCCGTGGTGCCATTCTTCTAGGTGGAAGGACTACAGGTCGTGCTCCCGGAATAAGGTCAATACGGAAATCAATTTCCCGTTTTGGAGGTAAAGAAGTGACTTCACCGAACACATCGGGAAATAGTTTGACTACAGGGGTCAAATGGATATCATCTGGGAAAGTGTCGAGAGAATAGATGAAACTACCAGCAAACTCCTGAGGCAATTTACACTGGATCACTAAAGAATCACCCTTATCACCAACAAGCGAAACAGTTCGGGAACTACAGGAAATTTTGGCATCATGTTTATCTAGCCAGTCGCCTCCGAGTAGAAGATCGAAAGCGTCAAAGCCCAGAACATAGAAGTCTCCAGTGAAACGATAATTTCCAAGAAAGAGTTTCACATCCCTACAAACTTTGTTAAGGTTCGCAGGACCGCCAATGGGGTTTGAAACACATAAAGGTACAGAAGAATACTCGGGAGTAAGAAGATGTTCAAATCTATCACAGAGATCTGACGAAATGAAGCTGTGGGAAGCTCCGGTATCGAAGAGAACTCTTACAGGATGAAAATGCAAGGTAAAAGAACTTTGAAGGGTACCTTGTGAGTCATCTGGAGCTGGAGCTGGTGCAGGTTGCGGAGCTGTAGGAAGTGCAGAAGTTACTGCAAAGACTCCGGATGTTGTGCCCCTCTTCTGAGTGGGACAATCCTTCTTGTAGTGTCCTGGCTGGAGGCAGATATGACAAAGATCTCTCCTAGCAAACTGAGCTGGTGGTGGAATGGCAGCACCCAAAGTAGGACAACTACTAGCGTAGTGTCCCTTTTTGTCGCATCGGTAGCAAGTAATGGTAGACAGATCTACAGGTGGCTTCGAAGAAGCAGAAGATGATGATGATCCCAACCCTTGAGTCCTGTTCTTCTTATTGCGGTAGAAATTTGACTTCCTCTTCCTTGAATTTCCAGAGGACTGGGCTGATGCAGAAGAAGCAGCAGGAGTGGCCTTAGAGGTAGGGTTCTCATACCTGAGAGCCATATCCATCAATGCCGTGAATGACCCATGCACATGAGTAATGAGTCGATCGTAGAACTCGGGTCGAGCGCCAGCTATAAACTTCTCGTTCAGCTTGAGCGGAGTGTCAATCAGATTTAGACCATATTGAGAGAGTTCGTTGAATTTCCTCTCATACTCCGTGAAGGTCATATTACCCTGCTTAAGATCCATGAATTCCCTATAGAGTTGAGACTTGCCCGCTTCGGGCATCCATTTGGCCAGAAAGGCCTCTCTAAATTGCTCCCAAGTGAGGTCGGCCTCATTTGTTTGAGCTGTAATAGATAGCCACCAATTCAAAGCAGCGCCCTTCATTTGCCAAGCTGCGAGTTGCCTCTGCTGGGCATTAGTAATCTCGAGACAGGTGAAGATCCTTTCTAAGTCCCCAAGCCATTGTTGAGCTTCTATGATGGTTTCTGTTCCCATAAATTTTGTGCCACCTAGCTCAACATAGTCCTTGCACAATTTAGTGAATCGGACTGGGGCAGCAGGAGGAGGAACAGCTTGCCCTCGACCACGATTATTTCTTCTATTCATCCTGAAAGATTCGGGATCGGATACTAAGGATAGAGGAAAAATATATTAAGATGTTCTAGGATAAGATAAAATTAAGAAACTACAAAAGTTCGACTATAACGATGGAGAGAAAGAAGAAGTGTTTGGAAGCTTATTTTTAAAATAGGAAATTTTATACTAAAATACTTCCTTTAAAATCTTTTTGAAATCATTTTATATTTTTAAAATACGTTCTCTCACAAGAAAAGATTCCGGAATTTGACTTCACTCATTCTAGAGTATTGCTACTCTATCTCTAATGAGTTTTTGTTCCTTAGGCTATGGTTTAAACCTGGCTCTGATACCAACTGTAACGACCCACTATTTTGTGCCATTCGAATTCGACAAATATGATAATTGTCGAGCTGGAATAGTTCAAAATAATAGATTGTAAATATAGCTAAGGAACAAATGAAACCAAATACACAGAATCACAGACACAGATATCAGAATCTCACAGCGGAATATAAAATACTACAGTGGTTCATGACACCACTGGAAACTTTTACAAACAGAAATACATTGTTCAAAACTTTAATACAAATTTTTAAGCCATAATAAAACATAGTCTTCCAAAATGTCTTGAATTACAAAATAGATAAAGACGAAGAAGCTTCCAACTAGCAAGAGTGATCTAGTCCTAGCTCCAGAAAGAAAAGCTGAATCTGCAACTCAGGCTGACCCGAGCGTACAATAAAACAAAACACTCGAGTCAGGACATACATACTTATATGAGGTAAGCTAAATCAAGTGTACTGTAATGTAAAGAGCAAGTAACTCAAAGGATGCTTGGGATCGCCCATCCTCTAAGGATCCGTTAAACTATTTACTATATAGTATATTGCGCTATTACCATAGTGTCTATATTAAAATAAACTTACTTTTAAATAGCGTTAAGGGGTTACCCATATAGCCCTTAACACGTAATAGTCCCAGTAGTCCATCCAATATCGTAGCTCCTCCTGATCGGGAAGCAACTAGAGGATACCACACGGGCTACGGGAGAAAACCAAACTCGTACAAGGCTCGATATGGTAGGTGACACGGCACAACTAGGCAATGCCAGGGTAGATATACCAATTACGCTTCCGGACCGGTGGTAACGCGAAGCCGCAGCAACCGCCCACCTCGAACAACACTCCCAAATCAAAGGTGCGCGCACCAAACAATCACAAGAGTAATAGAATGGCAACCGAAGAAGTGTGTTCGATCAGAGGAGCTACCTCATTAATCCGTCGATCGCTCCTGTTTTAGCCACCTTAAGCCAACTCACGGGAGTCGGGTCCACGTATATACCTTTCAAGAAACCGTCACCACCATCCTACTTCATTCTGGAATCTCCACCGCGTACACGGTTGTCAAAGTGGTTTTCGGTATCGACAGAGAGTATGCCCATATCCGATCCCGGTCTCTTTGCCAACCAAACGTTATTATAACCCGTGGTTCTAGTTTGAAAATGGTATTCATTTTTAAATCAATATATATTAAACATCTATAAATTTCAAATCCTTGATTTGAACATTTCTTCGAAAATATACCATTTCAATTTATTCAATTAAATTTGGAATTTATTTTATAATAGAAATCATATTTTCCTTTAAAATCTATCCAAACTCAATTTCTAGATTCTTTTATTTATTACATATTTAAATTCCAAAGTTTAACTTATTCTCAAAATTTCTATAGAGTAAATAAATCAAATTTCAATTTTCTACAGCATCTCGGAAAATGCTGTCTAAAGTTATAAGTTTTAACCTAGTCAAATTCAAAAAGATAGCATTTTAAATGCTATTGTAGACCTTAAGATTTAAAATCTATTTCTAAATATAACTTGTCATATATATAAAATTGTCTTAATTTAAATCTTGTTCTTTCAAAACTCCAGAATTTCTGGAACAAGTTATACTCAAATTTTATTCTATATTTATTTATTTAACATTTAAATCATTATACATCCTATAAAATTATTTACTAGAATATCTTCAATTTCTTAAAAATAATTTAAATATTTCCAGAAAATAATATATATAAACCACGGGCCTGTATAAGATTTTTCTAGCCTAGGTCAAGTGAAACGGATCTATATCATTTCAATCCGATATTTACACAATTCCGGGTTCTATCATTTCGAACCCGCAATCCCAAGATAATTTACACAGTTAACAGAATAGGTGAACAATAATAATCAATTAGGCCTATCATTTCAGCCATAACAATATATATATAACAGGGAACTTGCAGTGTGATTTAAACAGTAAATAATAACATAATATAACTGCAGATATCATATAACATATAAATAACTGATGGGGTGTCAATTTAATGGGGTTTATCATTCTATATTACACTACAGACAGATAATAGTGAAATACAAATTTACACATACACTTGTAATAATTTACGAAATATAAATACGTATGTCTGGTGAGAAATACTCACCTGGGTGTTGCAGCAAATTCGAATTCAAAATTGAAAATTTACTGGTACAGACTGACAGAGAATAACAGTCAAATTTTGCGGGCGTCGCCTAGATTTAGATCTAGAACAAATTTCAAAAATATAGGAACGTGACTTAGATTTTATGGTCAACGAAAAATTAAAGATAGGAAAATAAGTTTGACTTGCTCGACCAATATTTTTCTAAACTCGATTGCAAAATGTATGAATGCGAGAACAAATGCTTCCCCTAACTTGCCTAACCCATACCTATGTACTGCCTATTTTTTTTCTTCTCTTCTTTTTTTTTTCCTCTCTTTTTTTTTCTCTCTTTTTTTTTTCACAGTGGTTTCCAATATCCATCTCTCCAAAAATCATTTCAGATCATACTTTACACAGCCTCAAAAAATTTTCACTGACCCGAGTTTCCCTTCATTTGCTTCGAGTCAAAACATGGTTTTCTTCGAGTCACACTTTAGTCTGCTTCGGGTTACATAAGCACCTACTTCGAGTCAAAATCTGGAAGTGTAGAAACACTTCAATTTCCAGAAATCCACCTTCTCTGGCCTTCACTGCCATTCCTTCCTCCTACCACTGACTTCACCTATCTCAGCCACCTCCTATACACCAAGTTACATGTCAGACTTCACCAATCCTTGTGTGCATGCTTTGTGCACGTGCACACTTCAGATGTGCACAGCAGTTGCACATCTATACTACAAAATCCCAAAACTTTCTACTGCTAACCAATCCTCTTGACTGAGCAACACAGAGGTCTTCAACCTACATCAATTCACTTAAATATCTTCAGTTTTGCCTGCCTCTTCACCAGACATGTCATGTCTCTTTTCATTCCAGATTTGCCAGGTTCTACACCATGAATATCTCACTTCCAGATCAGTCAGTTCAACCCAGATCTGCCTCTTTACTTGCTTCATCTGCCTGACCTGCCAAACTCCACCAACATCAACTATTTCAACTACATTCAGTCACCCATGCTCCTATCTCTCATGCTATAAGCACTGCCTTCACCTAGTGTATATATGCAGACTGACTTATGAAGTAGATCTGAACCCTATCCATATGCAGACTGAAACCATGTCCCTATATTACTTATAACATGCTTACATGATGCAAACAAAAATCATATTCATATGCACTGACATCATTTTCATATGCAAGTCTGACTATTAACATGTCACAGACCTTATCATGATACAAGACACCCTCTTACACCACTTCATAGCCTATTCCAACACCTGTAGGCTTCATCAAAACACGCACACCCCAGATCTATAACTGATATCATGTTTTCACCAGATTAGCTATCAACTATAGATTGCGTATCCTATATGTCCACTGTAAAGCTACAGACAATACACCCAGAGAACTTATACCAAAATGGTATGGCCGAGCAAACCAAGAGATAAAGAGACATAGGATAAGAAAGAAAAGAAAGGTGATTACCTGATTTTTATCAAAAGAGTTGAACTGGAATTTGCAGAAGAAGATGTAGAGGAAAGATGCAAATATATAGGCAGAGACTTAGAAAAATTAGATGAAAACAAGTCAATTACTTATGTAATAACTCTGGAAAAATTTTGAGCAAATTAAGCTATCAGTTTCAAAGTAAATGTCTGATGCGTGATCATAGCCATTGATGGTGTGATGGAGGGATAAGGTAAAGGCAGAGTTTTTCTATTCCTAAACAAACGTTCAGCCCTTTTTTTTTTTTTTTTTTCATCAATTCATATTAAGGCCGAGCAGTTTCCAATATTTGAAGTTTATCTGATGCTTTGCTTTGGAAAGCAATCAATGGCTGTTTAAATTTAAGAAACTGATCAAAGAATTATGCGAGATCAAAGCTTGATATTGAAACTGAAGTTGAAGTTAGGGGAAGATTGATATGTTGATGCACGATTTCAGTTATAAAAATTTTTTTCCAGTGCATATTTACTTTTGAGCAAAATCAGTGGTTACTTGATTCACTCGTATATGGTTATGAATCTAGCCTGGCACTGTTGAATGTGCATGCTACAGTTTGAATATGAGGAAGTGTACAAGTGAAATTGAAACGGCCGAGAGAATGTGAAGCAAAAGTTTGAACGTGTTGAATTTAAATGTTGGTTTTAAATTTTTGTTAAACTTCCTCTGATTTAGTTTGACGTTTTCAAATGTTAACGTTACGTTTATATGTAGTCAGTTTAAAATTTGAACGTACGTCAAAAAATATATAAAATCAGCTGACAGTTTAAAATAGGTACGTTAGTTAAAACGCTGACTGATATTTTATGTTCAAAATTATTTAAAACTTGATTTTTACCCTACGCTAGACAGACGCAGTTAAAAACTTCAGAAATTTTTTTTTTTTGAAAAATTATTATTTTAAAAACACACGTTTTATAACGTCACTTTTACCCTATAAATCACGCGTCTTTCAAACGCGAAATTTAACGGTTCAAACCTAGCTTAAAATTTTGCAGTTATTGTTTAAGTTTATTGACATATAAAATTTTTCAAAATATATCTCAAAATTTAATATTCAAACTATATTATTAAACACAATTTATACAATATATTATTTAAAAATTAAAATAAATTAATTAAAATAACTAGCTGAAACTAGGGTTGTTACATATATCTATGAATATCTTTTATTTAATAACATTTATATATATATATATATATATATATATATATATATATATATTAAATTTATAATCAAACACACGCACTCATACAAATACAGAGATTTACGGTTGACGGATCGCAACTACCGATCGACCACAAGCGATCGACGGTTGGACCTAGAGGGTCGACCGTCGATCGTAAAAATGTGTAAATGATCGCCAATTTCCAAGCGATCCTCTCCTCCTCCATCTGCCGTTTCTTCTCCAGTTTGATACATATGCATTGTATTTACCTAAACCACAAACCAAGCACAACAAATAACATGAATAACAAGATTTAAATGTAGAACTGTGAGTGCATATACTCATTTGAGCATTGTGCTCATCTTCTTCCTCCACTTCCTTGATTGCACATATAAAATAATTCAACGTCTCTACGAAACTCAAACTGCTTCTGTGCACAAGAATATATCGATGTAGAGAAACAAATAGTTGAATTAAGGAATTTGTAGACTTATATTTGAATTTTAATTTGATTTATCGGAGAAGTAGGCTTTAGGGATGATATCAATATTCTAAAGTTAATATACATGTACGATGGAGTTTCATTTGTAGAAGAAGAGGAAACATTGGGAGATATAAAAATCTGGAGAAGGAGATGTCTGGAAACATGATTAGTGGGGTTTAGGTAGTTGGGCTTTGGGCATTACTTCATTTCCTTTCCTTTTTATTTTCTTTCTTCTTTCTTTTTTTAGTTGGGTTGACAATTCTAATTCAAGCCCAATTACAAGTCACTTTTAATACAAAATACTTACTAAATTATAACATTATTTATTTAAAAAATTATATTCTATATTTAATTCATTTAAATTCAAATACACAAAATTCAATGTTAAATAATTCCTAAATTGATTTATTTTAAAAGTCTAAATAAACACCCATTTATTCCCAAAACTATGTAATTCCATTACTAATCACCATGTTATAAAATTCTGGTATTTTGAAATAAATTCAAATTATTTATTTTAAATTCCAAATCCATTTTTAATTAATTAAATATTTATTATGAATTACCTCTAGAAACTAGGTTGTTACATTGTTTTTTCAAACAATACTCTTTTATTCATATTTATAAAACTGGATAATTTATATAAATTTATATTGCAATGCACTTCATTCCAATGAATTAAAATACAATTTAAATCCAAATACAAATTATATTAACTTTCTATTCATGTTTAATAACATATATCATTCAATTAACAAACCTAGTATTACTATACAATATTATAAGTTAGGGATTACTTTTATCCTTACTTTCCAAATTCAAGTATATGCAATATTTAATCAAAGTTAACGATTCGTAGAATATATAGGCATAGCTCTTAAATACCTTATAGTATATATTAAAGCCAACAACTTCAAAATTTCTTTCAGATTGAGAACAGATTTACAACAATATAAATCCAATATTAATAAAAATATATAATCTTCTACTCACCTTTAAGCTTCCAAATCTCCATATCTAAATCAATTCTTCTTGTTTGACTCCCTTTTCTTCTACCAAAATATGTATTAAAGCATATAAATATTTATTAGAATTATAGATTTCAGAAAAGATTTAAATTAAACATAGTTGTAAAGTTTTAGAGTTAGAACTTACCTTTTCTTTGCTGAATTGATTCACCCTTTTGCTCGTTTTCTCTTTTATTTTCCGCTATTCTCCATATATATAATATACTATTTTATAATATCCAATTTCCTAGAATTTTTGGAGAAAAGAAAATTGCAGAGCTTCGCTACTGGATCCAAAAGTCATGAAAAGAAAAACAACAGGTTTGGCTTGTATTTTTGTAGATGCACGAATCAATTCATCCATTAGATTTTAGTTTATTAAATCCAGGTCATTTAGCCTAGGTTTATTTCCGCCGCCAAAACAATCACCGCTCGACTACTATAACCCTATCGGCCGAACTGTAACGACCCATAAATTTCGACAATTTAATTTGTTTATTTAATAGGATTTTTGTAATTTATTTTAGTAGAAACAATAAAGGGGATAAATAAATGTTAAAATGAAGGCTAAAATAAATTATGTAAATGGTGACTTAAAACCTATTTATAGAAATTTGAATAAAATCCAAATGAATTAAGTAGAAAAAGGATTCTTACCTGGATATAAAATTTAATATGAGGAATTAATGAAAATATTAAAATTGATTTGATGCAATAAAAGAGTGTAAACGGTAATTGAAATAAATTAAGAAATCATGTTATTGCAAGTTAATAATTTACGACTTGAATGAAATTCCAATTCATTAAAATCATTTAATGTTATGATTTGATTTTAAATGGAATATGAGAAAAACAAATGTAAGGATTTGATTAATATATATGTTATTTATTCAAGGTATTGAATAAAATTGGGAATCCAATTGTAATTAATGGTAATAATGTTGGTATTAGATAATAAATTAAATTTCAATGCAATACCCATAAATGAATGGAATGAAATGAATGTATGTAAATGTATACTAGGTTATTTATCAAATAGAAGGAAAGAAAAGTAAATATCGAATTGATTGATGAATAAATATGCATTGAATAGTAATTAAATGTAAAGTTAATGGTAATTATATAAAATCATATAAGATAATGAATTGCAATAATTGTGGGTTGATAATAAGGTGTGAATGAGAAAGTGATTGTATGGTAAATGAATGGAATTCAAATTTATTGGAAAAAAAGTAAATGGGTACTTAGTAATAAATTTAAACGGACTTAAAAATGGAATTTATTTAATTAATAGATATAACGGATAAGGATATACTTATAAATGTGGGATTGAAAGTTTTACCACAACTATTATGAGTTAAATACTTAGTTCGTTCAATTAAATCAGAAACCATTGCAATAAATATAAATTTAATGTTATGCAATTGAGATAAACAATTGGAAAATGTTAAAGTATCTGAATATATATATTAAAATAAATGGTACCCAAGATGGTAATATGATAAATAGTGAATTTAAGAATGAGAATCAGGATTTATTTATTTTTATGGAAACTTAAAGTCTAATAATTGAATTTAATTGCAATTAAATAAGATTGAATATAGTTAAATAATTCGTTATTTGAAATAGAATCCAATATTTAATCCATCTGTTTGACAGGAATGAATGGAATACTTATTAATTTATTTAACTTAACAAAATTTTAGGATATTATTTATAATTTGGGAATTTAATGAAATTAAGGATTTATATTGAAATTTATAAGTTTACCTTCTTTAATTTAACATCTAAACTTGGTGGAATTTTGTAAATGATTAAGAATTTTTAAAGGTGATAAAATGGATCAATTTTAGAATCTAAATATAAAATTGGATTTTATTTATTTATTTTGAATTTATTTAATTAATATAAAAACAGCCATTTTGTTCAAGGACTCGGATTTCGACGAAACCAGTTTTGTCGGATCCGTAACAGTGAAATATTGTAGGGTTTCAAGTTTCGTAGCAATCGGACTTGTCGTTTGATCGTACGAACGCGAGACGCCTTGAAATCGATTTAATTGAAATCAATTTGAAACCAATTTGAAAATATTGTTTTCAGCATAACTTCTTCATACGATGGAATTGGACGTGAAACTTTTTCCATCGCGTTCAGAATATTTTAAAATACCTATTCGATATATGGGTTGACCCAATTTCGTTTCAGAGCCGAAACGGGCTTTTTGGGCCAATTATCGTTTAGCACATTTGTTTATCGGATCCATCTACTCTATTTCTAACCTATCTATATAAACCCAGTTATAAACCCTAGCCTCTATCTATTCTCATTTGTTTGTGCGTTCAATTTTCCTCAACTCGTCTTTTCCAATGGCTGCAAACCCTAGATCCATGTTCAATTTCAAAAATCAAATCAAAAGTCAAAAATTCAAAGTCTCCGGAAAAATTCACAAAAATTATATGTCATGGCTCTCGAAGAGCGTAACCTGCTGGTGAAAGTTACTTTGTGGATCGTGTTATATGGAATTATACTTTACTGGTGCGGAAATAAAAAAAATTACTGTAGCAATGTAAATAAGTAAAAATAAAACAAGCACACCAGGAATTTTTATACTAGTTCGAACTTTCCGTTTTACGTCCAGTCCCAGACTCCTTCTGGAATTTCACTAACAACAATCCTAACTTAACCCGGAGGAACAGGTTTTACAACAACCCTTGAACAGCCGAACAAGGGACCTGAGCAGCAGAACATGATTTCGCCTCAACAGCCGAAGAGGACTTCACTTTCCTGAACGACAGAACATGACTTCAACTTATACAGAAAGTATATGTCACAGTGTGTTCTCAATAACACGAATTTGTCTCTTGATAGTGCAATCTTCCTATAATCTTCTCCTTTTGATATATATGTGTGTATGTGAAGAATATGGAAGTAAATGAATGATTATGTAGAAATTTGAATGCTCAAAATGTTAGATTCAGTGTAGTATAGAAATAGAAAGCTTTTGATCAATTCGGTTAATTAAACAAATGATTCTAATATGTTTATATAGAGTATAAAGAGTTGTAATCATTCGTGAAAAGTTATCATGAAAGAATATGGATGTATCTCTTAGTAAAAGGTTGTAACTCTTCATGAAAATGAAATGCCTTTTCAAAAATATAGCAGTTGAAGAAGTTCAGCCGTCTGAAAATAAATTTCAGACTTCTGAAATTTGAAACGTGCAAACCAAAAAAGAAATAGGCTATTTTAGCCCAGATTCAGACGTCTGAAATGGTCAATTCAGACGTCTGAATTTGACCTGTAACTAAAAATTACCATAGCTCAAATGGTTGGAGCACTTTCCTTCTAAACTAGTAACCTGGGTTTGAGTCTTGCTCCATGCAATTTTTGAAAACTTGATTTTTCATTTAAAATATGAATGTATATGTGTGTATACCATTTGGAGAAGATTTTAACATTTTTAACCTCTAGACACGACACTATATGACTACTAATACTTTGTTTATCATCTTTGTCTTGTCTCTATCGTATATATCTCTTCTTGTATCTCCATATACATCCTTTTGTGCTGTGTATCTTTATTTTGAATGTATTTGATTATCTCTTTTTGATGCCCATGTACCTGCAAACTAGCTTAGAGATTCTTTGACATAATTGTATAGTTGTTGTCATTAAAATCCAACAATTGAGGTTTTAACAATTTCAGACGTCTGAATCTGACCTGTAACTAAAAATTACCATAGCTCAAATGGTTAGAGCACTCGCCTTCTAAACTAGTGACCTGGGTTTGAGTCCTGCTCCATGCAATTTTTGAAAACTTGATTTTTCATTTAAAATATGAATGTATATGTGTGTATACCATTTGGAGAATATTTTAACATTTTTAAACTCTAGACACGACACTATATGACTACTAATACTTTGTTTATCATCTTCGTCTTGTCTCTATCGTATATATCTCTTCTTGTATCTCCATATATATTCTTTTATTCTTTTGTACTGTGTATCTTTATTTTGAATGTATTTGATTATCTCTTTTTGATATCCATATAACTGCAAACTAGCTTAGAGGTTCTTTGACATAATTGTATAGTTGTTGTCATTAAAATCCAACAATTGAGGTTCTAACAGCTGGTACTGTTCGTTTTTTGAAACAATTCATGCACCGTTTAACCAGAAATTGCAAATCAACCTCGGCCGTCGTATGTTCATGTTGTGATTTAACGGTGGATCTTGATTCTGGCATCGATCAGAGGGCTTGGTTGCGAAGAGGGTGTCGAGGCAGGCCGATCCATACGGTTATCTTCTTCTATTGGGTTATGGATTCGTGGCGATTTGGCACATAGGGTTCACGGCGGCGGTCGATATATAGGGGGCTGGAGATGGACGCGAGTGGGCCTTGGAGGTGGCTCGGCGAGGACGACATGGTGGCGTTCTCTGATTGCGACGAAATCCCATGGGGCGGCGGCGAGTTTCGGTCAATGGTGGATGTTGAGTGCGGCTTCGTGTGGCTACAGGTCGCGTGCGAGAAGAAGATGGAAAGAGGGCACGCGTTGTTGACGTGGAGGTGAGGCTGACGTGTGCAAGTGATGTTTATTTTCTTTTGTTATTTTATTTTATTTATTTCAAATTCAATTGTTCAAACTCTAATAACTTTTACATACGACATCCGTTTCACGCGCAATTTTTTTTTGTTAGGATCGTAATAAAATTCTGGATCAGTTGACGCTAGTTTGGTTGGATTTGGAGACTGTCAAATTTTTGGGTTTAAATTGAATTTAAATTCAATTTAAATTCAAAAGGTGAGTGTTTTAACCCACTCACAACTTCTAAAACCTATGTATGTTAGTTTGACTTAAGATATGAGTAGAAATTTTATTTATGACTGTTTGACATGTTTTATTCGTCATCTCTGTTAAATCGTATTTATTTTAATTGAACTGTTAATTAATTTTATTATTGCATATAAATTGACAGTTAGAATTTATTTGTTTGCGTATAAACTGCTAGTTAAACAGTTATTAAATTTATTACTGAATAAAAACTGTTAGCTAAAACCTGTTATTTATTCCTTGTTATATTTATATGCTCTATATGGATGTTTGTTTAAATTGGATGATGATTATAATTAATGGTTGATGATTGATGTTTGGTGAATGGATGATGTGTACTATAATTTTAAAAATCTGCAACTTATCATGCATTTCAGTTCATTCGGGATTGCGGTTTGAAATGATATACAACCGCATTTTTATTTTTTTAATTGCGGATTGAAATGATAAACATCCGTATCACTTGACCATAGGATAGAAAATTATATACAGGCACCGAGGTATATATATATATATAATTATTTTTGAAATGGTTTTATGGTTTAGATATGATACGGTTTGATAAATATTAAATTTGGATATGATATAAATATATTTTGTACATACATACATAGTTAAATTGTTGAATTTAAGCTATGCATAAATCTGTTACATAAAAATGAATAAGTTGAAAAATGGCATTTGATAATTTATATTATATGATTAAGTACAGGTTTAAGATCTTGTATATATATAGAATTTTTAATGATTTAAAAAAAATTAAGATTGGAAGATAAATTGGAAATTTAATGTGAATTGAGATTATTTAAAAAAAAAATTAACTCCACGAGTTGATGTTAACTTATTAAAATTGGAAATTTTAAAGGTATGATATTTATAACTGGATTTAATGAATAATTCTAGTAAATAAATGGAAGGAAATTTTAGTGTTAATAAATTTAGTTTATTTTAAAATGGTTATGGATTTATCATATAAACCTTTCAAACTAAATAATAGGAAAATGAATTGTTGATTTGAAATTCCCAACCTTAGTTTTGAAATTCATTAAATTCTCAAAGTTTGAAATTATTGAAATTGAAGTGTTTTATTCAAACTGAAAGAGAATCTAAAAGTTATGGGTATACACTGAATTTAAAGTGAATAAAAATTGTGAAGGTGTGGAAATTATTTACTTTTAAAGAAATTTTAAATTCAACTGTTTTATTCTATATACTGTTGAATATCCAAACCATTTTAGTTTTAAAAGTTATGGTTTAAAGCCATGAATTTTTGAAGTATTATAGTTTGAAAGTTATAAATCAATGTTGGTTTCCAATTATTATAAATTTGAAAACAATATGATTTTGGAAAGGATATAGTAATTATACGGTTTTGAAATAGATATTTTATTCTAGTTTTGAAAGTATAATTATTTTTAAAGACCGCGGTGTTATAATAACGTTTGGTTGTTGAAGAGACCGGGATCGGAAGTTGTCATACTTTCTGGCAACTTCGAAAACCACTTTAACAACCGTGTACGGGGTGGAGATTTCAGAATGAAGTAGGTTGGTGGCGACGTTTCATGTAAGGTAAATACGTGGACCCAACTCCCGTGAGTTGGCATAAGGTGGCTAAAACAGGAGCGATCGACGGGTTAATAAGGTAGCACCTTTGATCGGACACATCCCTTCGATATTATACTTTGACTTTTGGATTGATTCGGTGGCCACTTTTGATTTTATTTGGGGGTGTGGCTCGAAGTGGGCGGTAGCTGGGCGCTACGCGTTACCTACCCTTAGGTCGTTCACGACCTACGACTTAGCCTGAATTTTCCCTATAAATACTCCATCTACTCCAACTGAAAAAGGACTTTTGGGCTCATTTCTGAAACGCCTATACTCTACTGATTTCTCGACTCATCCGACACTTCAAACACGAAAGACACTTTAACGAACTCCAAGAAGAGATCTAATACATTCAACATGGATTTGAAGAATTCTCCTACATCGGAGCTCTAGCTATTTGTCTAAGTGGTGTTGTAATCGGAGATTGTTGTATAAGTTGTAATTGAATCAGCAATAAAGAAGATTAAAGTGGACGTTGGCTTAACTTGAAGCCGAACCACTATAAAACTGTTGTCTCTTTACTGTTTTTTCTGTGACTTTTTTTACTTACTTCTAATTCCTGTATTGACGGGTGGTGCTTTCACTTTATCTCTACTTACACCGGGGTGTTAGCGTTCAATTTTAGCGTTAACAACCGCAGTTGCAAGTTTTTGCTTTCATGCAAAATGTTATGTGTCTTGATGCCTCAAGCTTATTTGTCCTTCACTTCCCTTAAAACATAGTGGTTGTGGCAGATATAGATCTTATGCTGAAGCCAAAGGGATGGATTTTTATCATCAAGACATAACAGAAACTGAGACTTGTACTAAAATCTCTTCATTGGTAAACAAAAGAATGTGGCCAGAAGTTTCTTATAACTAGAAGAGCTTTTAGCATTCATTTGTGTGACCTTTAAGCTTTTAAAGTAAGTTATTTATTAGTTTACTTATTTTGCATCACTTTATATCCTTCATTTTTTTATCAGACTGCATGGGAGAAATGCTTATGCATATTTTTTGCTTCAAATGATATGTCGTTGTATGATATTTAGTTACAGGATGAAGATATTATTCATTCCGTAAGAAGCAAATAAAGCCACACTCTTGAATTGTAAATTCTGCACTGTACCATGATGTTAAAAATTCACTAATAAAGCTTTCCAGATAAATAAAAATGGTTATATTCTTAAATCTTATTATGACTAGCCTTTACACATGCTTCATATTTACAGCAAAATGTATGTATTCGGGAATGTAATACTAGACATTCAATTTTTATATTGAATATAAAAACAAAGCTTAATGATTTGTAAATACTTCAAGAGCATGTCAACAATACATAATAAATAAAATCTGAGTGTTAGAAACCTGATATAAATAACTGTCCTATTCTGCATAAGGTATACAAAATCACAAAGGTGTGAATTTCCACCATTTTGATGTGTAAATTTGATAAAATGACGAAATCTTCATGTTTAATATATAAAACTACAAACTAGAAGACCAGTGTGCATATAAGATATTTACATATTGCTAAACTTACATTTAATTTATTTCTTTTCATTTCAACCATAATGTGGTGGAATAAGAATTTGTTGCTTTTTTCTACGTAGTGTTCCAGTAAAGTAATAAAAGTTGGAGAGTGCTGTAAATACTATCCTTTTAGCAACTTATGAGTTGTAGCAATGCATTGCAAATAGTAACCACTATTTGGCATTGGTGGTCCAACTAAAACCAAACTGCTTAGAAATTTATCTTATTATTCACGGCCACCGTTTTATGGTTTGGGTTACAACAACTTTCAAATGTCAATTTATGGTGGTTTTGTTAGAAAATATGTACAAAGTGAAAGTTGTTTATAAAAAAACCAAGAATATTTTAAGTTGTTTATAAAGAAATCATACATCTTAAAATAGTTTCCTTTATTAGTTTATATAAGTTACAACGGATATATTGGGTACTGTAAAATACTAGCCATAGGGAGTTGAAGATGTTAATCGTTTCTTAGGCAATTGTTGGTAGATCGTTACACATAGAAAGATAATTTTGACAGCACATTTAGTAGTGAAAAACACGAGCAATGCTGGTTATACCAGCTCCGAACCCAATAAAGCTTCCCGCTAGGGGACTAGGGAGACAATATAATTGAACTATTATGCGTTTAGGTCTCTTTGCACATGAACTCCATGTAAACTTCATTCATAAAACTGTACAAAATCTATGAACGATATTAGAAATGAATCCATTCATCCAAGATTAATCTGGATTGGAAGATTGTTATATCACAAGATAATAATAGTATCCAAAAATATATTTCATATACATATCCCCATAATATCACCATTTATTCTGTATGTATGTGTGTTTACATTTACTTGTATTAGCATGAAATATCCTTGAATAAGAAGGCTCTTCAAACATTTATACAAATTATTGGCATACTTGAACTTCTACATTTATTGATTTTAATTAAGGGAAGAAAGGACTATGCATACTTGAACTTCTACATTTATTGATTTTAATTAAGGGAAGAAAGGACTATTTCAAGCATGTGCTAGAAATTTGATAAAGACGCCAGAGGCTGAATACTCGATAACTTGATCGATCAGGGCATGAGTTCCACTTCATAGCCTTCTTTGCAGAACTCGAACTCAACTTCAGTTTCTATTCCTCCTTTATCGAATAGTTAATATCACTTCCTAGTTTTTCCTTGAAGCGAACTTGTATCAGCGAGTATTGATATTTTATTTTTCACCCACTGCATTTCTCAGTTGGGAACTTTGTGCCGTTATTAGCATTACTGTTTAGTGGTGCCCACCAACTCAAAGATTCAAACTTTTATATACATATTTTATATATCATTGTTTTTTTAAAAAAAGCTCACCTTAATGCTCATCTCAAGGAGCACCTCTAGGCAAGGTGAGGTAAAACACCATGAGGGTTGCTCAAAAAGGCTTCTTACCCCGAAGCTTACGCCTTACCAGCTTGAGGCGTGGCGTACAAAACGTACAAACAACATATATCTCAATTTTTTTTTACCTTCAATTAAAAAAGTCGGTCTTAACAAAAGTTATAAACCATAATTATTTAATAGCAAGCTAAAAAATGGAAAGAAAACGAAAAAAATGAAAGTCGGTGTTTTTTTCTCTTCCAATTTCAACGTGATTGAGTAAGATTGTTTTAGAAATAACGATCAAAAGCTATGTAATGACTTTCGCAAATGCTATTTAAAGAATTTTTTTAGATTGTTGACACTTAACCTGCAAACAAATTTCATTGATTGGCTTAAGTTGGTAGAAATAATAAAAAGAATAACTTGCATGATTTCCTACTACTTATACTAGAGATTCATTCCGCTATAATCAACCAAAGATCATTTTCAAAGTCTATAAAAAATGAAGACAAATAACTGAAGAAAAAAACATACTTAGAGTGGAATTGAAAATTGAATATGAATTCGTCAAACTTACTAATGAAGATTGAATTATGTGTAAGTGTGTGTGTATAATACGCACACACATATATGTATAATCTAAGTGCTTAGTTTTATTTAGTTGTTTGTAGATTTATTTATATACAGTTCTACGAAGGATCAAGGTTTTAAATCTCGGATTTTGTTCAAGTTTCGTCTTTGGAGTTTTATACACAATATCTCATATCGGACGAGATCTCGAGCAAGATGAGTATATCTCGAGTGTACATATTGGCTTGACATCTCAGATTTTAAAGTTCACCTTGAGACTATTTAAGAGTAACTTAAACATCTAAAATTAACATTTTATACCTTTTATAATAAATGTTACCTAAATATAAACTTTTAACATACATATTTTATATAAAATGATAATACCAAATTTCTTTTTAGAGGAAAGTGGTAACTTGACTGATTTAATATTTAACCGAATGAATTGTACTCGTTTGAATATTGCATATAAAAATAAATAAAAAGTCTTTAATTTTGTCCACCTAAAAACAAAAAATTGAAGTAGAAGGCTACTCAAAAGTTAAAAGAAACATTTAATGATTAAACATAACTTCGTATGAGATCTTCCATTGAGATTTTACCTTAAATTTTACTTGAGATCTTAGTATATTGGATGAGATGAGTATAAAATAAACCATAAACAAAATTTAATGTCTTGTTTTGCTAAATTTTGTCTCGCTCATGAGGTCTCGAGCGAGGTAAACGAGATTTAAAATGGTGTGAATGATAATAAAGGGTGAATTCTTTAAAATAGTGTTTGTATTGTTATGGTTTTATAGTTTTATATGATTAATCGTCAGCTTTTATTTATTAATAAAAAATTAATTATGATAAGCAAATCGACTTACGTCTCCATGTTCATCCATAAACTTACTTCTCAATATTTTGAGGTTTATGCTTCGCTTCATGAGCAAAAGAACGGATCTTGTACGCTTTTGTCTTTTAAAACTTTGATATGTGTGTATCAATATTTTCAAAACATGTAGTTTTGGATTTCATGTTATAGTGTGGGACATTTGTCAAATCGTGGGTCGCTACAAATTTGATCTGATTGTCATAATATTAACTGCAATTTAAATTATTTATAGAATCATTTTGTGCTAAGTTTTAAGAGTTTGAATTATTTTAAAATTAAACCATATGCAAAGTATGAGAGTAGCTTTCTAAAGATCCATAGTTCATCATGTTCAACAATATTGTACATCTTCATTTAATAAAACAGATGCTGGCTAAAAGATTCGAACCCATACACACTTATGTGCAGAAGATCTTAAGTCATCCACCTTAACATCTCGGGTAAACCAGCACAACACACTTGAAGACTTAAATTGATGATGGTATACTTGGACGTTAAATCCTAAATATATTTATGAAATTCAAATTTACCGCTGTTGAAAGTAAACGATATATAAAGCATGCAAGCTTTTGAGAGGAAAAAAAATACTAACATGAGTGCATGGAGCAATAAACAATTTAAAAATTATTGGTTTCAGTCATGCTTAATTTCCATGGATATTAGAATACATGGTTTCCCTCTTAATTCCAATTTCAACGTTTGTGATAATTAATGATAGATCAAGATAGAATTTTAAGTTGTAAAAAATAAAACAGCTCGTTTATATAATTATTAGATACTCACACATTTCCATCAAGTTTACTTAGTATTGATTCTAAATTTTATTATCATGGTTGAATTTATGATTATCAATGTTTCTATATGATTAATAGTTTGGACGGTCCTCCTACTTTACATTTTAAATTGACGTTCGAAGAACTCGAACTATTGAGTTCTAAATTCACATAAAATTTGAGGAATGATATCGAATGAATAGTTCATCGATGATACTGAATGAATAAAACTCGAGTAGAAATGGAAGCAGAAAATATAGGTGAAAATGATAACTGAAATCACCACTGTTAAACAGTGAATAAATGTCACAAAACTAAAGATATTATATGGATATACTTTTGTTAAAGACAAAAGGTTCGACTTAAATGTTTACTGCATCTTTATACTCTCCAACAAAATGTTTGATTTAAATGTTTGCTGTGGTTCTTTATGAAATGGAACACCCTCCAAAAGAGCACAACTTTCACTAGATAAAAATGTGCATAGTCACGTGGGACTATAAAAAATAAGGTATACTCCACAATCCACATCCATCTCAGAAATCGATTACTCAACTTTTTACCAAATTTGTTCTGCTTCGCTAGAGTTTTTACTCAATTCTTGGAAATACAAGTTTTCTGCTTCATTACTTCAATTCCAATTCCTTGTTACTTATTAACGTGCTCTAATACCATATGCGCTGAACTAATTACCCTGAATTCAACATATACAGGTGTAACGTCCCGAAATTTTCGAACCCGAAAATTCCAGATAGTTAAGAAAAGAAGAAAGAGATAGAAGAAGAAGAAGAAGAACAGAAACATCAACATCTCACATTCGCAGCGGATAAAATATAATAATAAATAATAACAGTTTACAAAAGGACTAATAATACTTAATATACATCAGAGTTTCACATATACACAATCACTGAACATATACAATTATCATGACTCAGATTTACAATAATATAAATACAGCGAAAATACTCTATACGCTCTTGCCATCCAGCTCGTCTCCTGAGCTCCAGAACATACCTACCTGAAATCTGTAATACTCGGTCTGACCCGAGCATTACACCAAAGTAACACCCGGGTCAGGCTGGAAACCAACGTGAGTAAATCCATCCAACATGGAATACAAATCATACAACTTATATAAAACCCGGGGTAACTCATATCAATTCAAAAAGCCACAATTTGTTTTAGACATCACTTATTTCACATATAAGTTTCTAAATACCCAAGATTTAGATTTAAAATAGTCCAATTCCTTCAAATCTCTTCACTCCAGCATATAGATTTTACATACCAATCTATAAAAATTTGAAGTGCTTTCGGGTATTTCCTAATACCTGATCCCGGCCTCTTCGAGTCTCATGTCATCCTAACCCAAGTTATCTAAATGAAATACACAACATTTCATATCAGGGATATCAACTTATTCAAAGCATCCCAAACCATTCAACCAACCATAAACAAATTTGATCACATCCAAATTATTTCAATTGATTCTAATTGAATTCCGAACCTCACTCTCTTAGATTCCTTCATTAATCAATTCCAAATCGATTATTTAATCAACCCTTCATTCCTCATCTTAATTAACCATCCTGGATTAATTCATCTCCCAATTACATTCAAGTAATTATCTTTATTTAATTTCACGATATTAATTATTCTTAACCAAATCAATAAGTAATCTTAATTACTTCATAAATTAATTAACTATATTAATTACATTAATCCTTAATTACTCATATTAATTAATTTTTCATAAGTCATTATTTATGGGTTAATCAATCTTAATTAATTAATCAATCTTTGATTACATCATTAATTATATAGATTAAGGATTTCCAATATATTTTAACTTATCCTAATCTAAATTAATTACATTAAATAATTAATCATTAATTAAATCATAAATATTTATCACTCTTGATTTATCTTAACCAGTAATTTACTACCTTTTTATTTACTTCATTAAATAAATTAATTAATCCTTTATTTAGCAATTTTAATTAATCTCTTGATTAATTTCACAAAGTACTTATATTTTATTAATCACAATTGGTAATTATTAAACTACCCAATGATCATTCCAATTTAATATAAGCTCAATTAATTAACCCAAATCATTAATTAATTAATTTTCCATTTAAATTATCCTACCTATTTAATGATTCTCCGATCATTAAACCCTATTTATTTTAAACAGAACCATTTTCCAAATATCTCGAGTCAAACTACAAAACTCGAGAAACAACCAAATCTAAAATCACTAGATCATCAGTACACATCCAAACAATTCAATCATTCATCCAATTATTTAAATTTAACTATTTAAATTTAAATAATTTCCAGAGCGTGAGATTACTCACCTTTGATTCCCGTTTTGCAACCCACTTCCAAACCCGCTTGCTTCTTTTCAGTTTATGACCTTGTATAAACATTTTATAATTTTATTAATAATTTGATCTAACTTAACAATTATCATTATTATTATATTATTTTTTAACAGCAGAAATTAAACATTTAATTTATTTGAATTGTCCACAAACAATACCTGCAACCTCGCAAGAAATCACATCTGCCAGAGAACCAAGTTGTCAAAATGACTCCAACTCGTCGCTGCCCCAAGTATGCGTCCAAACTGCCAGAATTCTCGCGACATCAGATCCACGTTTTCACGTACGACGACGACTCGAGCACCAAGCCCTAATCAACGCAATCTCATCGCCTAACATCCTCAAGCTTGAGCTCGAACCTCGACATTAACTCGATCGCGAGTCAAACTCCACTGCCTCTGCCGAAAAATCCAATCGCCTCCAACTGCCATCACGCAACATTCCTCGAACCCACGTCGCTCCTCCAATGTCTCCATGTCGCCGCGCTCGAACTCGAGTTCGAAAGCTCCACAACCGATCGCGACCCAATCGCGAACCACCCCCCCTTGATTCTTCGCGCGCGCGGCCATAGATTTTAGAAATGATTTGTTTAAATTTTGATTTCAAATTTTAAAGGGGCTTGATTTGATTTCGAACGGAAAGAGGAAGAGGGGAAAATCGATTTAAACAACCATTTTTTTTAAGCTCTGAAGAATGGATTTGATTTCGGGCTGGGTTTCAAACATGCCTGGCAAATTATAGAAAGAAAAGAGGTAGCTAGGTTGACGCAAATCAGATCTAAGGTGGCTTGAGTACGATATAGGGTGGCTGAGTTGATTTTTTTTTTTAAATTATTAAATTTCCAAAATATCTCGTTACGCATAACGCAAAATTTCGAACCCCGAATCAAACATGCAGACAGATGTTTATAAGGTTTTACCCGCATTTCGAGCACAATGGAACGTGTTTCGAAACCTAATACGATCGCATGAACGAGTTACGGAAGTAAACGATCAATTTTAAATCAAATCGATTAAAATAGTTCTAAGCGTTTTGAGCTGCCAGGGTTAAACGACAACTCCAATTGCTATGAAAATTGAAATCTGACAATAACTAACTATTACGGATCCAATGAACTAGTTTCATCGAATTCCGAGACTGTGCCTCGGAAGGCTATTTTTTTAAATTCAATTTAAACGATATATTATTAAAACTGTACAAATTACCTTTAAATTAAATTTCAACCATTCTATTATCTTCAGTATCCTCATTATAAATTTTATAAGCCTTCAAATTGTTTTTTTATAGGCTTCAAATTCCATATTCAACATCTTATCCAATTTCGAATTATATATAATTCAATATTTAAACTATATAATTCAGTGATTTAATTATCAAGTAAATATTGATATTGGAATTCAGGTTAAAATTAACTTTTATATATTTTAAAATCAATTAACTATTCCAATTTAAATTGTTAGAAATTCCGGGTCGTCACATTAGGTATGCCACATTTGCTCAAGTATTCGATCTTCGTTGTGATGGATTATGAATTATGATAATTCTTTCTTATCAACTTATTATGTTTAAGCAGAAGTTTAAAACATGCAATTTTCTACTCACAAAAGGTTGTTTTTGCTAATCAATCATCGATAGCAGTGTTTGATTTTGAAAATCCTGATTATGTGCAATGTCAATGAAACTGGGTAACCTAGATGTGTAATAGTGAAATTGAATAGGTTTTGTTGTTTTATCAATGTTGTTTTTGTTTAAAGGTTGCAGTTGATGGTGTTTGTAGGTTAATTTGAAAGATTGACATTATTTTAGTACTCATATACATCCACACACACACTCTCTCTCTCATATACATCAAACACACACACACACACACACACACTCATATATACCATTCAACCGTATATTATGTATTATAAGTAAATGGTACATCTTAACGTAGTTTCCTTTATTAGTTTAAGTTACAATGTACATATGGGTAGTTTAACATAATAGCCACAAAGAGTTGAAGAAGTTGGTCGTTTTTATGCAATTGTTGGTAGATGGATAAGTTGAAAGAACAAACCATTACACTTAGAAAGATGATTATGGCAACACATGTATTAGTGAAAAACATGAGCAATGTTGGTTATGCCAGCTCCAAACCCAGTAAAGCTTTACAGTAGGGGACTAGGGAGTAGGGGACTAGGGAGGCAGTACAATTGCTACGTTACGCTTTTAGGTCTTTAAACTTCATTATAAATTGTACAAACCTATTATCAACATTTCAAACGAATCCAGTCATCCAAGATTAATCTGGATTGGAAGATTGTTATATCACAAGATAAATATAATTTCCAAAGAAAATGTTTCATATACATATCCTCACAATGTCACCATTGTATTTTGCATGTATGCGTGTTTACATTCAACTTGTATTAACATGAAACATCCTTGAATAAGAAGGCTCTTTGAACATTCGTACAAATTCAAATTATTGGTATGCTTGAACTTCTATCATTTTTGGATCTTAAACAAGGGAATAAAGAATTATTTCAAGCAGAAATTGAGGAAATGAAAGTCGGTGTTTCTTTAGTTTCCATTTTCAATATCAACACGACTGAGTAAGATTGTTTTTGAAACAACAATCGAAAGCTACGTAATGAATTTCTCAAACGCTAAAGAAAATTTATGAATCGTCAGCATCGAACCTTCGAATAAATTTCGTCGATAGATTTAAGTTAGTAGAATGAAAAAGAAAAAGAACTTACATGATTTTTTACTACTTGTAATAGAGATCGATTCCATTGGAATTGGTCAAAGATCATTTCAAATATCTAAAAAATGAAAACAAATAAAGGAAGAGATAAAATAAATACACACTAGCGGTGGGGTTGAAAATTGAATATGAATTCGTCAAACTTACTAATAAAGACTGAATCATGTGTGTGTATCATTAAATGCTTAAATTTTATTTATTTATCTATAGTTTTATTTATACATTAATGAACGATATTATATAATGATAAGAGTGAGTTATTTAAAATTTAAGTGATTATATGGTTATTTGTTTATAGTTTTATATGGATAACGTTAGCCTTTAATTATTAATCAAAAATTAGTAAAATAATAAGCAATTTTAACTTGCGTCTCATTGTTCACCCAAAAAACTTACGTCTTAACGTTGCCTCACGAACAAAAGAATGCATCATGTATATTTTTGTCTTTTAAAACTTTGATATATATGTATATATATATATATATATGGTTGAAAGCAGGAGGATTTGAGGTGTAGCCGATTTTTGCCCTATGTGTGGGTGTAACAAATATTTTCAAAATATAGCTTTGGATTTCGTGCAAATCTTTACTTAAACACCATTTGTCATTTGATTTAAGGTACTTAAACACCATTTGTCATTTGAACACTTTTAGAACGACTGTCCAAATCAAATGAAGAAGTTCTCTCCCAACATGGACTCCTTTAACAAAAAGAGTTAATAGGCTTACAATGCCACATGGAATGACTCTGACCCATGTAAAGCAACAATGACTCAGAGATAGGAAATGCAAATCTATACTTCCTGACAAAGGATGAATAAACCCCAGTCGATCACAAAGCAAAATCCACATACACTGAAGAAAACTAGGATTAACTAAAACATGGTTAATTTTTATTTAATTAATTTATTAGAGTTAATTAGTTAAGATAATTAGGCTCCTGTAAATAGATAATATGTGTTTTACAATTCATTTGTTTTTTTAAAAACTTTGTAAAACAAAATAATGTTTCAAATTAATAGTCTTTATAATTAATACAAAATTTATATAAATTGAAAAAAATCATTTCAAAATATTATATAATAAACAAATTTACAAATAATAAAATTATAAAATACACATATATCTAATTATATATTTTAAAAGAATAAACTTAAAAAAATTAGTATCACAGATATTAATCAATAACATGGTGAAACTATATTATAAAATAAGCACTTTTAAGTTATTTATTCATAATAAATATTCATGAAACACTCTAATTTAGTAAGAAGAACTTTACTATAATAATTTCTTTTTAAAAAAATATTAAGTCTATCTTTTCTAATTATCTAATACTAATAATTCATTCAAAAATCACAAATAATTAGTTCAAATTAATAAAACATAAAACTTAATGGACGACTTATTAAAAAAAACATTAATACAATTATTATAAACTAAGAATAAAACTAGGAATCCGCTTATTTTCTAAAATGTATTATATATTTATATGTATAATTTAAATAAAATAAAAAGTATGCATATGAAAAATAGATATGTCGACATATAATTATTTCATATGTCGATATATAGACCGCTGATACATATTTCCCTCCTTAATTTAAGTTTTAAAAATAAAAAACTATGTATATGACTAAATTATATGATCTCCAGACCCATTTCCTTTATATGTTCTTTGTAAAAATTAAAAACACATACCACTAATGGATCTAAGCACTACCAAACACCCAATTGAAATAAATTTGGCTTTTCTCGACTTTGCATTCTCAAAACTAGGGAAAATAGAAAAAGAAATAAAGCTCATCAACATTCTTACTGAAACACAAGTACTTCAAATTCGAATTAATAATGAATAGGAGAGGCGTGGAAGAATCCTAAGACTTCTTCAGAATCATCTTCTGAATAATCAATTGGATCGTGATATAAAAGATGAGGAGGAACATGAAAATTTGGTTGTTCGTAACTGTTGGCGTCGAAATTGACGACCAACACCCAGTTATATGAAAGCATCAATATCCAATCCTATTGCAGAAGTATGAAGAGAAATAGAATAAGAACAATATTAAAACTATTAAAAAGAAAATAAATAGAGACATATGCTTATAGTTATTCGACAATCTAGTATAGCCTGGTAGAAGGTGAAGAGGAGGATAATGAAGATTCGCTTTTCTAAAGCCATGCCTACTGTATTTGTAGGTGAAGACGATCACCAATCTCCTTGGAACTTCAGCTAAAGGACCTACTTATCCATATGAGTCCACCAAAGGGGTCGCTTGGCCCAATTCCCAAAGAAGAGGGATCCGTAACGATCCCTTCATTGGTTGATTTTTGGGCAGCGATCCCTCTGATGGCTTCTGAATGTTAAAATGTGTTTAATCTCCAATTTTCAAGTCATTTGGAATAAGGAGGCTCTTGATTTTGATTGATCTTTGGTTCAAATCCCCTTGCAAGCTACTTTCGGCCGAACCCTCCTAAGGGTTGCATGCTGAACCCCATTCAACAAAGCATGACGACCCATAAAAGAATGCTAATCCCTCTCTTTCTTATGACATGCCGAACCCTTCAAGTAGGCACATGTCGGTCCCTCCTTAGCAAAATGCCAACCTACCTGCTCTCACCTACACCAATCCTTTCTTTGCTTCCACCATGCCGACCCCTTGCCTATCCAATCATGTCGATTCCTTATATATGAGTGGATGTATGCCGAGACATCCTAACCAGCTACGCCAAGCCTTCTTTTGTGGAACGAGGCATGTTGAACCCTCTTAATCGAGTATGCTAATCCCTCTTCAATGAAGGCAACTCATATCGACCTTCTATATTGAAGCATGCTGATCCATTCTTCAAGACATCCCAAACCAATAAAACATGCCAATCCCTCTGCCTTTCTATGTTGAGCCCTATGGTACTTCCATTCCTTGTTGATCCTTTGCTTGTCCAAGCTAACACCCATATTTCAAGCATCCTGCATCATATATCTACCAAGTCCATCCTACTCTGGCTTCGTATAACCATTTGTACTTTACCTTCGAGTCCTACAATCGTCGTTTTGCACTCATCTGCCTTGATAATTGTGATGTCTGTTGGGTAAATCTGCATGTGTACAGCCTTTCCAAAAGGCGGGTTAATAATAACTCCATTAACATGGGAAGTGAATCTAAAGAAGAAGAAGAAGCGAAAAAGAAGAAATAGAAAGAAGAAGATAAGGAAGTAGAAATAGAAGTTAACGACGAAAATGAAATTAGATGTGTTGGAGAAGTAACTTTTGATACTAATGAAAATTTAGTGGAACATAAATGGAATTTATGTTTCCGTTGTCCGATAGTAGCATCTACAAATCTACAATCATTAAGGAACATCGTTGGGATAGTTTTTTATTTGTGTGAATGTTTGTAAATGTATTTTTAATAGTATGTACTTACATTTGTTTTATATAATAATATTTCAATTGGTATCCTATATAACTATTATTCATATTGCTGTATAAATAATTGAGAGTATCACATACTATTAATAATGATAATAGTACACATATAAAAAGAATATGTATTTTAATGTAAAGAAAATGCTATTTTACTCTTGAGAATTAATAATTAGTACAAAAACTAAAAAAATAACTAAAAGTTGACCAAAATAAAAATCCAAATTATTTAAGGAAAAACATGTATGTCAACGTACAATAAATCTATATGTCGATATGTCAAATTTCCAATTTAAAAAATTAAAATTTTAATTATTTTAAGAGGTAAACTTATAAAATTTCTATTCAATAAATGCACATTTAAACACAGAGAAATGTCCACCTGTTCTTCTATAAAAATCTTATTTATTTTCAAAGAAAATGGATTTAGTATAGGATATTTATAAAGAAAATTTGACTGACAACATAGAAGGGACATTGTAATTTTTCAAGAAGCCTTTCCATGTAATTTTAAGAAGTAGAAAATATTGGGAAATAAATTGAAAGAAAATGATTAATGAGCTTGAAAGGCATCTCATATCACTTCGATGATTCATATATTATGTCTTAAAGGAGCAAAAAATGTATTCCTAAAATGACTGGTTATAAGGAGATCAATGATGAAGACATGGATGTGGACATGGAGAAATTCAAAAACTAGGAAAAAAATTATATTCAAGGAACTTTTTGTTTGGAAGATGGATGGATAAAAGATCCATCAAAGAAACCATGATTTTTATAAAATAATTATTTACTCATTTTTCTTGTATCATTTTATGTTATGTTGTTTGTGTTTTATGTTCCTTCAATTAATATACTTTGATGTCTAAATATATATATATGTACGTATGTAAATATATTAATAAAAGGTAGTATATTATTGATTTTTTGATGACTTTTTTGAACATTACTTCAATAATACAAAAATAAAATGATAACTCCCTATATACAATCTATAATAATCATATAATTCTTGATACTAAGAGCAGAAATAATATAACTCCTTATATAATTCTTTAACACGACTTATTCACCTATTTTTACTGATGACAAAAGGTGTAGGATCGATTTCATCCTAGAGGGGGATGAATGGGGTGGTACTATTAATTATAAAAGTTATTGCGGAAGTTTATATAAAATAATTGCAACACAGATTTGGCACAATTATAGCAGCACAGATAATAGCAGAATAATAAAAGTAGAAAATAGAACACATAGATTTACCCAGCTTCGGCAAAACTCTGCCTACATGTTGCCCCCAAGTTTCTACTAGAAATTAATTAGTCAGACTCTTACACACGTAAACTCGCGACACAAGCTATCAACTAACCTAACTCTACACTCAAAACCTTGCCACAACTCAGCCACTGAGTTGCGAATTCTCGAACTATACCACCGTAGTTCGTCCCCTAGTCATATGACTAGAAATTACAAAAGTTTTAAAGGAAGAATTACCATTAAAAAACAATTAAAAATAAAACCTTAATTGGAAATTATAACAGCCCAATGTGATAAAGGAATTGACCCAATAAGCAAATTACGTAATAAACAAATTTGTCCCTTTTATTCTTTTATCGGCCTGACTCCTTGTACTTCATTCTTTGAAAATAGCTGCTCGTTCGTCTTCAAGAAAATTAGGGCTTTTGATAATTGAATTAGCCGATTGTTTGTTGGTCGATTACAATGACTATTCCCCTGATTTGCTTCCACAACCAACCACTTCTTCACTTCGCTCACGTCTCCTTTAATTTGATCGAGTTCGGTATAAATTGGTACGCGATTTTAAGCTCTTTGCTTTACAAGTTAATTTCCTTGAACTCGATGATTTTCCATGCCGATGATGATTGGGTTATATAGGATTTCGAATTCCCATATTTTCATGCAAACAAATTCATTTGGATTCGTCAATAATTTTTCTCGACCATTCGATGTTGCTTGGATGTTGATGATTTGTTTAGACTTATTCAATTTGTACTTTTCGTTGCTTGATTATCACGGTTTGATTCCTCGGTCATCACGACTTTGAATTCTCCGACGATGTTGATTTATTTTGACTTCGGCACTACTTTTAATTAATACTTTGTAAGTTGAATTCGGCCAGTGAATTGATTTATGAAAATTTGAATTTGTTAATTCGTGTTCCTAATGTTATCTAACTTCGGTCATTTGGAACCTTATGGCTTCACAGTGTTTACTGGTTTCGAGTACTGTCTGCACTTGATTCTTCTCTGTTGTAGTTTGATTGCTAGCATTCTGAAAACATTTATACTGTACTGGGTTGTTGTCTCGCTTGCACACTGCTTCCATTATTGCCACACTGTTGTGTACCATCTGGAGCTTGTTGTATTGTTGAATGATTGTCCATGTTTTAGTGATATTGTATGTCGGCTTGCATTGAGTTGCTTTGATGTGGTTAGTGGTGGTCTATTAGCGCTTGAATTTGGTCTGCACTTTATCTTTGGTTGGCCTTGCTCACTACTTGTATTTGCATGCTTGCTACTATGTTGCATTGAACTCTGTCTACTGTTTATTCAAGTCTAGTTTTATGTGGAGCATCATAGAGTCAGTTGAGTTGTTGTCTTGGTGCCATTTTAGTATGGTTCAATTGGAAGTCTTATTGAACTGGTCTGTACAACTTGAATATGTACATGACTATCTGAACTTATGTTAATTTGGAACTTCATCATTTTGTTGCTCCTTGATGTTCTGGTTACATGTGCACCACTTTTTGTTGCAAGTGTTTATGTACATTTGGGTCTGGTCTATGTAGCATTGACTCATGTGTTCATTGTGTTCACCATTGATGTATGTGCATTTATCTTGAAATCCTTTTCTTCGAGTCTGTGCTATTGAGGTCTGATAGCTTCTTGGTTATTGCATTCATGATGAATTTGCGGCCTTGGTTTCACTTGATAATTATTTGCTTTTTGAATTACACCTGTGTTGAATGCAGCTTAAAGCCCGGGTTTGACCTTATGTTGATATCTTGACTTAATATTTATTTCACTTGAGTTAAACCCGGCTTTTGATTTGGGTTTGACCTTGTGCTCATCTGTCCCTGTAAATTTATCAAGTGTGCATTGGTGTGCACGGCCTTGTGACATGTACAGTGATATACTGTGCACGTCATAAGATGTCCGTATACGATGAATTCAAATTTAAATGATGATGAACAACCCAAATAACTGAGGAAAATAATATTTTCAAAAATCATTTTATTTTACATTGCAGAAATTTTTTATTTTTCAATTTTACTGCTTCAGTGTATATTTTTGCAGATAACTCAGATGCTAGATTCAAGCTGGAATAGAGTTAAAGATAAATACGAGTGAATGAGTGACATGTAGTAAGGTGCAAATGTGAATGATAAATTGTGATGTGATTGAAATTGTGATGTAATTGAGATTTGTATATTATATAGAGTGAGAGCTCAAATTTGTACTATTCAAAATTGTAATAAATATTTGTTTGAATAAAATTGTTTGAATTCAAATCTGTATTATTTATTTTATTCAGCAAATATTTGTTTAATTATGTGAAAAATAAAATAGTACATTAAAAAATACATTTAAAATCTTATATATATGTTTATTATCATTAAATAAAAATCATATACTAGCATATTCAACAATCTCCCCCTTTTGATGATAACAAACACATATTTAAGATTTTGAATTTATTGAAGGTATTTGATTATTCAATGTGCTCCCTCTAGTTGAATGCTCCCTCTCTACATAAAGCCCCCCCTTCATATATGCTTGAAAATAAATAAAAATATGCAAATGAGCCTAGATGCATATAGAAAATATAAAATACAATATTTGACCTTTATTTACCAAAATCTTAACTTTTCTCTCCCCTATTTGTTATCAGGAGAAGAGTAATAGTGTTAGAAAAATAGAGATAAAGTGATAGACATTAATATAACATTAAAACTCAATCGAATATAAGTATTAAATTTCAATAAAAAATCGAACAAAAATCATAAATACTCTATTTGACGCATATTCCACTTTAGAATGATAGGTATAATGTCATCATATAAAACCATATAGTTGTGTCTATTTGTGGTATATTTATATAAGGAATTTCAATATCTACTCCCCATGCATAACTATTAGGACTTGTAAATGAGATTAGTAGCATTCCAAATTTAAAAATAAATGAATGAATTCAAGTATCTTCTAACCACGCATAATTGTGAGGACTTTTAAATGGGATTAGATTCATATTTTTTATTTAATTAATCAATTTTGATATGCTTTCCATACATACATAACCGTGAGGACTTTTAAATGAGTATGGAAGCACATAATCAAAAATTCCAAGTAATTCACTGATGCATAACTGTGAGGACTTTTAAATGAGAGTGAATACTTTGGATGTTTTTATTTCTTAAAAAAATATAATAAAATGAAAAATGAATGATTTCCTTTTTAAAATACAACATATTAACATACTATATTGGATTTTGATGAGTGATGGTTGATAGAAATATGATAGAATTAGAGATGGTCATGGAATTTTTACCACCAATTTTTTTATAACTTTTGTTTAAATTTCTAAAGAAATTTACTAATTATACCATCTCAAGTTATAATATATGTTTAATATCAACCCTCATCGCTTTTACAATCACTATTTATCCTTTCGACAATCAGTGGGGAGTGAGATTAGTTAATATAGTCATTTAAAATCAAATTCAAAAATAATTATATAATCATATATCCTAAAATGACTAATCTGAAACAAGGTCAACAAAACGATTTTTTGGAAGGGGTTTTATAAAAGAGAAATGTATGCTAATTGAAAATTATTTGAGATGAAAAATATGCAAATATTTTCTTTGAAAAACGGTGCAATAACTGAATGTCTCACCATAAATCACATTCCACTAGAAATTTTTCTATCAACTAGATTACCAGAGTAATCTGCATTTGAATTTCCCTTTGACTCAAGATTATCATTAATTAAATGTTATAGACCAAACTGTGAAGTTGCAACAAATCATTTCATTTAAATGGAATTCTTTTGAATTCGAACTGAAACCGTGTAAATAGACGAACAGTGACCATAGTGTCAGAACAAATATATCTACTTGTATCATGAGTAATCAGTAATCAATAAAACACCATAATTACACCGAACAAATCTATATAAAGTATTTCAAGGTTTGTAGTGTTCTCGGCATAAAAAGATAATTAGCCAACAATTTTTTTAGTCAAAATCATAATCAATATTCATATCTTTATCAATAACTGGTTGAATTAAAGTATGGTGCAGATTATCACATTTAATAAACCATTTAAGATAAATATACCATTACCTATTTTACCTTTACTGATAATTTTTCGTTATTGTCCATTGTGATTTTGCCACCTTTATACTAGGCTAAGGAACTTTGATTTGTTGCCCTTTGTGTGTCTGGAACATCCAGAATCCAGATAGCACTGCTGTTGTTCGTTCGCCTGCCACAATACCTACAAGATAAAAGATTTTTGTGGCCTATTCATTTTTATAGGTCCATGGTTATTAGTGGCAATGGATTTTGAAAAAATCGAAGTATTTTTCTCATCTATTATATCACACCCATTTTCATGAATACTCCAACGTTTAACATTATCAGATTTTAAATAAAATTCCACTTTTAATTTCCAATTCAAAATATATGTTCCATCAAAAACAAGAGGAATAATATTGGACCGACCCACTGTAAAAGCATTATTCAAAGAAGCCATTTAAAAATTAAAATTTGTAAAACAAAAATTGGTCTTTGAAAAAATCAAAAAAAATTAAAACAAAAATGGCTTTTGTTAATAGCTCTAATACCACTTGTGAGATCGATTTCACCCTAGAGGGGGGAGGTGAATAGGGTGATACTATTGGTTATAAAAATTATTGCGGAAGTTTATATAAAATAATTGCAACATAGATATAGCAAAATTATAGCAGCACAAATAATAGGAGAATATTAAAAGAAGAAAATAGAACAAACAGATTTACCCAGCTTCGGCAAAACCCTACCTATGTGCTGCCCTCAAGGTTTCTACTAGAAATTAAGTAGTCAGATGCTTACGCACGTGAACTTGCAACACCCGCTATCGACTAACCTAAGTGTATGCTCAAAACCTTGCCACAACTCAACCACTGAGTTGCAAATTCTCGAACTACACCACCGTTGTTTGTCCCTTAGTCACACGACTAGAAATTACAAAAGTTTGAAAGGAAAGTTTACAGTTAAAAAACAATTAAAAATAAAAAATATAGATGGAAATTATAACAGCCGGATGTGATAAAGGAATCGGCCCAATAAGTAAATTAGGTAATAAATAAATGTGTCCCATTTATTCTTTTATCGTCCCGACTCCTTGTACTTCGATCTTTTAAAATGGCTGCTCGTTCGTCTTCAAGAAAATTAGGGCTTTTGATAATTGAATTAGCCGATTGTTTATAGGTCAATTACAATGGCTATTACTCTGATTTGCTTCGGCAACCGAACGGTTCTTCAATTTACTCATGGCTCCTTCCATTTGATCGAGTTCGGTATAAATTGGTATGTGTTTTTAAGCTCTTTGCTTTACTGGTTAGTTTCTCTGAACTCGATGATTTTTCATGCCGATGATAATGGGGTTATACAGGATATCAAATTCCTATATTTTCATTCGTATAAATTCATTTGAATTCGTCAGTAAATTTTCTCTACCATTCGATGTTGCTTGGATGTTGTTGATTTGTTTATACTTATTCAATTTGTACTTTTCGCTGCATGATTATCATGGTTCAATTCCTTGGTCATCACGGCTTTGAATTCTCTGAGGATGTTGATTTATTTTGGCTTTGGAACTGCTTTGAATTATTCCACTGCAAGTTGAATTCGGCTAGTGACTTGATTTATAAAATTTTGACTTTTTTAATTCATGTTCCTCATGTTATCTGACTTCTGTCATTTGGAACCTTATGGCTTCATGGTGTTTACGGGTTTCGAGTACTGTCTGCACTTGATTCTTCTCTGTTGTAGTTTGATTGCTTACATTATGAAAGCATTTGTACTGTACAGGGTTGTAGTCTCACTTGCACACTACTTCCACTGTTGCCACACACTTGTGTACCATCTGGAGCTTATTGTATTGTTAAATGATTCCATGTTTTAGTGATATTATATGTGAGCTTGCATCGAGTTGCCCTGATGCAGTTAGTGGTGGTCTGTCGGCGCTTTAATTTGGTCTGCACTTTATCTTCATTTGGCCTTGCTCATCTACTTGTATTTGCAAACTTGGTACGGTGTTGCATTGAACTCTGTCTACTGTTCATTCGAGTCTGGTTTTATGTGGAGCATCATGAAGTCAGTTGAGTTGTTGTCTTGGTGCCATTTTAGTCTGGTTCAATTGGAGGTCTCATTGAACTGGTCTTTACAACTTGAATATGTACATGACTATCTGAAGTTATGTTAACTTGGAACTTCATCATTTTGCTTCTCCTTGATGTTCTGATTACATGTGCACCATTTTCTGTTGCAAGTGTTCATGTACATTTGGGTCTAGTCTCTGTAGCATTGACCATGTGTTCATTATGTTCACCATTGATATATATATATATATATATATATATATATATATGCATTCATCTTGAATTACTTTTCTTCGAGTCTATGCTTTTGAGGTCTGATAGCTTCTTCGTTGTTTCATTAATGATGAATTTGTGGCCTTGGTTTCACTTGAGAATTATTTGCTCTTTGAATTGCACCTGTGTTGAATTCAGCTTCAAGCCCGGGTTTGACCTTGTGTTGATATCGTGACTTAATATTTATTTTCACTTGAGTTGAACCCGGCTTTCGATTTGGGTTTGACCTTTTGCTCACCTGCCCTTGTAATTTTATCAAGTATACATTGGTGTGCACGGCCTTATGGCATGTACAGTGATACAATGTGCATGTCACAAGCTGTTGGTGTATGATGAATTCAAATTTAAATGATGATGAATAACCCAAATAACTGAGGCAAATAATATTTTTAAAAATCATTTTATTATACACTTCAAAAATATTTTATTTTCCAATTTTACTGCGTCATTGCATATTTTTGCAAATAACTCAGATGCTGGATTCAAGCTGGAATAGAGTTGAAGAAACGTGTGAATGAGTGATATGTAGCGAGGTGCAAATGCAGATGATAAATTGTGATGTAATTGAAATTGTGACATAACTGAGATTTGTGTATATACAGTGAGAGCTCAAATTTGTACTACTCAAAATTGTAATAAATATTTGTTTGAATTTAAATTCTATGTTATTTATTTTATTTAGCAAATATTTATTTAATTATGTGAAAAATAAAATAGTACATTAGCAAATACATTTAAAATCTTATATATACGTTTATTATCATCAAACAAAAATCACATACTAGCATATTAAAAAAGGGATAAGTTGTATGAAATATAAAAGGAAAAAAAATAGAGGAAGGTCTATAGCGATATTCAAGGGGAGTTATGGGTAGTTCTTAAGTAAACACCATTATATTTTAATAACAAAATATTTAATGGTTATCATCATAGAAAATGGGAAGTTTTGTTAATAACCAAGGTATTAATTTTGATGACAATAACTATATAAATATTATTACTAATATTTTCTCGAATTATATAGTATATTGTGCAAGATATTAGGAATATTTAATGGATATATACAAGTAATGATTGAATAAAATAATGAAGAACCGATTAGTATAAATCACGAGTTAATCGTGATATATTTGAAGAATCGTGAGTTTTGAAAAATTCAAGAATAAAAGCATGAAGAGCTCAAGACATTTGTGTTAGTATGTTATCAAGTCTTAGATTAAATATTAAAGACCTGAATAGTATCATATCTCTGATTATCTTCACTTTGAAAATTATTTTTCCACTCAAAATATTTTTATAAAAGAATAATATTTAATTTAATTATAAACTAAATTTTAATAAAGTTATATAAAGAGATATAATTTAAAATATATTCAAAGTGTTTCTGAGAATATACAAATTTATTTGTTTATGTCGGCATATCAAAAATATGTATGTCAACATATAAAACGTTGAGTTGTTTACGAAATTTTCCAGAGAAGTAAATTTTGATCCCATCCTTTTGCTAATGGATAAAACTCTTTAAACTCTATTTAAAGGCCTCTTATTTTAATTTTTTTTAACAATAGTTCTAACTACTTTCTTTATCTCTCTCTTCTTTCTTGTTCTCTTGAAGATTTCAACAAAGTGCTGTCGATTACTACATCGATTATCTTTCCTACATTCATGCAAAAGATCATATTAGATTCACTTTAGTTCGGCCCTATTAAATTTTCAATCTTCACTCAGTTCTACTCAAAAGAAAAGATATTCAACTACTGAAGGTATATAGGAAATTGTATCAACAAATTACTTGGAATTATGATTGAAAGATTTGATTTCTTGTTGTCCAATACTACTTGTAAAAGGGTGATCTTAATCCAAGTGAAATTTAAAATGAGCTTGCAAAGGGAGTTTTTTTTTCTCCTTAAACTAAAACACATGATAGGAGTTCTGGTTACCTGAGTTAAATTGTAGAGGGAGTGATGGTTACCTAAGTCAAATTTTAGCAGGTGCCCTTGCCACCTAAGTCAAAGCGAGGAGGTATAAAGGTGTTCTTGCTACCTGATTTAGAGCAAACATATGATTATATTATTACATGTGTTTGAATTTTCTATGATAAAGTTTGAAATTTTATGGTATATTGAGAAAAGGTTTAAATACGCTATTCATCCATTCTGCATCCACTACCCCACCCCTCTAGTGTAAAATATCCTTAAGATCAATTTGGCTGTAGTATAGATTAAGTTATCATACCAATCTTCACCTCATCCACATATACCATCACCAAGATAATACTCATGGTTAAAATGTTTTCCTCAGTGTGAAGGTACATGGAGTTGATCAACCATTAGCTAAATCTTGAATAGCATAGGTCATTCAACTACATTATTAGATTTAGGCATCCCGAAAAAAGCACGATAGATCCATAAGTCATATGAAGCCTCCACTTCAAGAATAATTGTCGATCTACGCGACTTACCTTGATAAGCTAATCCATATGCCTCTCGATAGTTCTTTAACACCTAATTCATACATCGATACTACCTAGCGTTCCAGGCTAACAATTATTATCATGCATCTCCCTTAGTATTGCCATGTCATCTTCATTCGGTCTCTAAATGTACTGATCACCATATATATCAATGATAGCTTGATAGAAATGGTCCAAAGCTTCTAAAAAAATGCTTTCTACTAAATGCAAATTTACATCAGGAGCATCAACATAGACCAACATTATTAAATCAGCAGTCATTACTTAATGACTGTTTAAACCTTGAGTGTGAGAAGCAATGGATTTAAAGACAAAGTAAGTATTATGTTGCTTAGTGGATCGCAAAATCCTAACTAACAACGGTCTTCTCATTCAAAATCCTCTTCTAAAAATAGCATCATCGTAAGTAAGATTCAAACCAAAGTAGTCTCATATCAAACTTTCATTGAACTCAGAATGATGGTAGGTGACATAATGACGACCAATGACTAATCCACCATGTTGCCCACTAGGTTGACCAACATGCATTTGGTAAATTACAAGTAGTTCAGGTTCATACTCAAACTAATCTTCGATCATATATTCTGAAGTAGGCATGGTTATTACGAAGAATGCGAGTGAGGAAGTAGTAATTTTGTAGATCGGTTTGGATGAAGAAACTTTGTATGGTTATTTATTGTTAGCTTTGTTTGTTTCAATTTAATGGATGGTTGACAAGCGTACGTACAGATGGGAGATAATGTAGATTACATGGATCATTTGATTGAAACAAATACACTAGTCTTTTTTAACTTCATGGATGGTTGACATCATCCGGTGGTAAAATATGTAGACCACGTAGATCATTAGATTAAAGCAAACATACTTGTGTCTATTTCAACTTCACAAAGGGCTGATATGTGTATGTTCTGGTGGAAGATGATGTAGATAACGCGGATCAATGGATTGAAAGAAATACATTTGTGATGACCGCCCTAAACCTCTATTGCTCAAATAGTGCATTGTAGTAGTACCCGGCCAATGCAGGACGTTTATTAAGGTGAATAAATGTAGAAATTTCCCAAAGTGAACATTTCATATATCTTACAGTGTAACGAATAAAATATAATAATCGACACAAGCATAAAACAAGTGAGACAATAATAACTAAATGAATAGCATAACCAGAGTGCATAGGTTCATAGTAATTATATACAACACTGAATATAAAGTTTTATACACAAAATAATAATCAAATGATAAATTGTCTCTATGGTGATAGTCAAACACTATCTAGACTTCATGTTGTCGCAAAATAAGATAATAGCAACAATAATCCAAGTAATATTGTATGAAAAAGTAGCCCTTTACTAGTCCATGTGCACAGCTCATGTGGCGTCCCACATCTACTATCTAGTATACCCATTTAGTAGTACTCGAGATAATAAAAAGCAATGCATAAAATATCAAGTCAAAGAATATCTAGTGTAAGTTATAAATAATCTCGAAATACTATGAAAGTCAATATAGTATATGACATAGGGTATAGGGACACATATCTGATATATCCCTACATCCAAAGAGTTAGCACATTACATCAATATATGCTAATCTAACATCATCATTACATAGGTGTACTACAGTATAATTACAATGTCGGATGTCTAGGTATCCAAGTCATAATACCTTCGTCATGTGATAGCCCAATGGTGATAAATCATGCATAACATCCATCAAAGAATCCTCTCATCACATTAGTGTATTGAATATAAGTTAACTCGTATGACCCAATCATTAGCCAGTGATTAATTCTCGATTTCTCGGTGCCCAATCCTTGTCACTTATTAAGGCTAGGAAATAGACTCATAATCATAAGGCTCGTGGTAATTCACAGTCATGAAATCTCGACACAATAATAATCCAAATAGGCATCCCCACATATCCTCTCTAAACATGCATACTAGAAACCTCCGAGTGTCAAAAATCCCTTTGCACACGTCTCTATAGTAGAACACGGTCAACGTTCTATTCCATTCATCTCCATAGTATAACACAATCATAGTTCCACTCAGTAGTCACCATCATTGAACTCGCCATTTGGATCGTTTTCTTGACTCCAATCATTGAGTCATCATGATCAGAATATCTTTCCACTTCCCTCATAAGTCATAGAGCCACCTCCTCAAAGTTCCGAAGTAATCATATCAAAGTGGTGCATCATTGCTTCACCATCGAATTCATTTTTTTCGCACGCCATAACGTTGAAATCAAATGTCAAACAAACGAACTAATGTACATGGACCATATCTCAAAGTCCAAGCCTCAACCCCCTTTGATTCCATGTGCCATCTCGGACTTTAATCATTTTAATACCGATTTGATCATTTTAGTGCTAATATGATTCACTTAATCTAAAAATGGTTAATTCCCTTTTTAACTCAAAGTCCTAATCAATCCAAGCTTTCCACGAAGTCTTCCTTCCACCACCTCGAAGTAGCAAACTAAAACTCTCATAGCCAATCAAGTCAGTGTCGACATGTCCCCTAAGCCAAAAAATTCTATGTCCACAAATTAAAAGCTATCTTCTCTGTCATGTCAGCCAGTAGTGAGAATCCCCATGCCCTCAAGTCTTTGCATCATCAACTTGAAGCCAACTTCTTGGCTTTAAAGCTCTCAACGGTGAAAATACTTAACCATTTTTCCACATCAATCCAAAAACTATTGTCATTCATTTCATCCTGAAGTTTGAGTAACCTAAGCCCAAAGTTGCCATGTTGTTTTCTCCATGTGGTATCACCGTCAAGTTGTTTTCTACCACCACCGACATGATTTTTTCACTAATTCGAATTTCTTTTCTTCCCTTCAAAACTCCATCAGTTCAAATCTAACCGACTTATGACCAAAATCATATGCTTCGTAGGCCCCCAAGAGCAACAAATTTTTGTCACATCATGATTCAAACACTTTTTTCATCGATTTGCAAAAAATGAGGACCATTCTCTAACTACACTAAAACGAATTAAAAACACAATAAGCAATCATATACAAACAACAGATAACATCTATACATCATATGGACGAAATACAAATCATATCGAAAGCATGTGTATCGCTCTAGATATAACCACACCCATACTGACACAAAATGACGAGTTATTTTAAAAATGATCAAAAATGAGTGGGACTACACAGTTATCTTTTTAAAACCGTTTTGAAGATTTTGTTAAGGTTAAGTATAAGTTTACAAAAGTTTTAGAATTTAAAATTACCATGAAAACATCTATTTTGTATATTAACTAAAATACGATAGTGAGAGATGCAAAATCACTCACCTAATATCAAAATACACAAATCCCGACATCTACGGATGAACAATAGATGCATGAATCCCTAGATGATAAGTAAATCTCTAATCTCCCTTGCAATTACCTTTTAATAACGTGATTTTAGCAAATTAATGTAGGGTAAATGGTTACTTTTAGGCTAAGAAATGGATTTATGAAGGTTTAGTTCAGTTTTGGATGTGGGAATAGTGATAAAGATAAGAACTACGCCATCTTCCTTATTAGCCACAAAACCTATAACAAGTTAAAGGGCCTAATCCCCGGGCCTAATTAATTATCCACTTAACTATCCAATAAGTATTTAAACATCAAATAGTCAGATTTTCTAAATGATAAGTCCATAACCCTATTATAACCACTTTATGAAAAGAGAAATCATCACAATTTTCTAATGGAAGAGGTCTCGACCCCTAATTCGACTCTTATCCAAAATTATAGGCCTTCTTCAAGAAAAAGATTGTCGAATATAATTACCAAGGGTCTGAAATGTCATAACTCAACATTTGTAAAACTTATAGTGTCATACATCCCAATGTAAATTTAAGTACAATATTTTACGATCCGTCGATATGTAAAAATGAAGGTTGTTTCACTATCCCACATTTAGGAAATTTGTCCATGAAATCCCCAAATCAAACAAAGTAAGGTCAACAGTAGTTACTTTCATGTCTAACATCCATAAGCAATCATTTTAGACATAAGAAATGAGAAAAAATATATCTATTCCTATCTAGCATGTAGATTGCTAAACTACTCTATACATAACATCAAAATGATACTAATGCAAAAGCTAACGATGAAAATGAAAATCTTACCAAGTAAAGAGCTCTGGATAAATGATCCTCATACTACCCTAATCTCCCATATGCAGTAGCCTTTGTTATTGCTCTATTAGACCTTTACAAACCCCATCGTTTTCCACCTAAGCTGCTTCGTATCTTGTTCAATGATACAAATAGGCTTACGAAGTCTTAAAGCTTCAAGTTCAATCTTAGTATCATCGAACTGATCCAGTGAAACTTTCATGCCTAAGCTATGCACAAGCACTACAATAAAAAAAACCTATTACAACGCCCTTTTTACAATGGGCAAAAAAAATTCGTTGTAATAGTAAGCTATTACAATGGTTTTTTCTGTTCTATTGTAATAGATACCACTTTTCAACAAGATTTTCAATTTGACCGTTGTAACATGCTCCTACTACAACGTTTTATATTTGCTCCTTGTAAAATATGCCTATTACAATGGTTTCTTTCCTGTTGTAATAGATACCAGTTTTCATTCCCCCTTGCCCATTGTAATAGATACTTATTGCATTCTTTTGCCCATTATTATATATGTTAATTTTAACAACTTTTTTACTCTAGTTGTAATAGTTACATTTTACAACAATTTTAGTTTATCAGTTGTAATAGATACTATAATTTTCGACAACTCCTAATTGATTATCATTATCTTCGAATATTTAGGCATCGTGGGAGGTTTAACCAGTATTTTAATAGACTTAACTTCACTTTCTAGTTATTAGTACGTATAAAATATACAAAGTTTTTCATCATAAAATACAATGAGAATGCTTTAACAATTAATCACTGTATAAACTAACTATTCTTAAAAAATTCGAAATTGAGAAATTTTTGTTATGTTAAACATTGTGTTTAAGTAATGATTTTAGCAGTTTTGTTAGATTACACTTTACAATAATTTTAATTAATAGAATAATATATTTATTATAGTTTTGACATAAATATTTTCTTATATTCATAAGTATTTTTCAACATGTGTTTGTTACCAAAAAAATATTTTAAAAACAAAATAGCAGTCCATTTTTCTATGTGTTAAAGTACGTTTTAATTATGAAAATTTCACAGCGTACGCTACGTGAAAAATTTCCCTCTGCCCCGCTTCGTATCCTCCCCTTTAACCACTTAAATTATATACCCTTACGTTTTCTTCTCTCTCCTAACTAGGGAAAACGGAATCCAAACCGAGCTTATGTTCGTAGTCCAAATCCATGTCGTAGACGAATTCTAAGGCTGCGAAAAGCTTGACGAACAAACTCCAGGGAGAAATCGACAAAATCAGGAAAAATTGGTGACTAAATTAAGGGTCGAATTTGGTGATTCAATTAGGGGTCGAAATCGATAAAAAGCAAAGAGGTATCTTACTTCAATATCTTTGTTCTATGTTATTTTAAATTGTAGTGAGTTAGAGCTTGTAATTATATTAGATTTGGATGATAATAATTGTTGAGCAGTGTATGTAGTTAGGGTTCGTTTGTATGCTTACTAGTAATTAGTAATTGATTTTGTATGAAGCTTTGTGATACCATTTTTGAAGTTGAAATGAAGTTATTTAACTGGGTATAATAATGCTTCTATCTTTCTATACGTAGAAATAATGGTAACATGTCCTCACACACCATCCATTTACTGTCGCACTAACATCTCAAGAGTTTTGTTTGTTTTATGTATAACCAAATATTTTCAGCTCATGTTATAATCTATACCCGTCATTTGCAATTTTTTGATAAACTCAAACCTTAAGGTGTTTTATAGCTAAATAGTTGGCTGGAGTGAGAGGATCTCATAAAATTATGATGGGTATTTTCATTGTCTATATGGATTCATTGATTTGTAATATGAAAAATGTTCAATACTTCCTCATGGATTTTGTAGGTTCGACTACAGGAGGTCTAGAGTGCACTAGTTTTGATTATTAATAGAAATGATATGTTTTGAATCTTTTGGTAGGTTCTTCTGAGGTGTGTTACTATAACATGTCAATGTATACTCCAATTTATTACAGTAATAATAGATTAATCAGCGAATACCGTAGAGGTATTTAAAATGGCTGTCACAAATTTTAATATATTAGAATAACTGGAAAAAAAATTCTCATCTACATAGAAAGAAAAATTAATCGGGTACCTTGCTAAAAAGAAATTGCTTTGTAATTCAAAGATGAAAGGAGCTTTTTAATGTCATTAGTTGGCATATCCTATTGGGTTGTACTTTGTTCGATTGATGGAGTATCCTATAATATAAAGCATAAGAACATGTTGGACGTTAAAAATTGTTTGCTGATACTAATTAAACATTTGTTCAACCTATGTTTATTCTTGCATAAATGAAACACTTTTCATTTAAGAGTCAAATGCAAAGGGATCATCCATGATTTCAAGTGTGTAACAAATAATTGGTTAAAATTTGAACATATTTTATCCAATACTTTTATAACCATACGTTTCAAATTAAACTTTCAAAAAGAAGATAATTGTTAAAGTTAAAGAAACAAGGCGTAATATCTGATAGTATAAATAAGAGCAATGATTAAACAACTTTGATATTCATGTAGTCATTGAAATTTAAACTCATAAAATTGGTTAATTTTATTAATTTTAGCATGTGTACATTGTTTGGAAGTACATTTACCTTCTGCATACTAGCGTACAACAACATTAATGCCATATAGTGGATAATGCCTTCGCAGCTGGAAAAGAGATTGATTAATTAAATATTTTACCAACAATATGCATGCACATTGAAAAGAAAAAAGCTTTGACCAATTTACTCTAAAACATACTGCCCTTATTGGTTTTTGAGATTATTAGTACAAATGAGTTTAACTGAAATGTAATTTAGTTTTAATTTGATACAAGCGAATTTAAGTATAATGCAAATGATCTGGACATGCAAACAAAATTGAGTATAGTGAAAGTGAATATGTATGATGCATCAATATGAAACCCATTTCAAATATGTTTAATTTTTCCAACTTAATTTTTTTAATTTATTTCTAAAATTTATCTCATATAAGATAAATAATGAAAATTTGTAGACAAGAAAACTCAATCTAAAGATATTTTGGTCTTTTTTTCAAAAGCTTGACTTGATTTGTATTGTCATAAGTGGAAGGCCATTTACATGTAGTTGTAATTCCTTATGTACACATATTTTGCTAACAGCAACCTTATGTAGCAACAGTGTATTCCTTACCTCATAATGTTGTAGTTCTTTTGCTATTTTATTTGTATTTTACCCTCTTGCTGAAATAATTTAGCTTGCTTCCTTATGTAATTCTTTGGTTCATTCCTACCTTGGTGGTAATAATAGTTCGGTAAGAGTACCATTCATAAGTACATATGGTTAGAAGAATACCTAAAGAGATATTCCATCGTGTGAAAGACTCATATTTTTTTTGGGCATGACATCTTTTCAATAGGTTTTAACATTAAAGGATTATCAAGATGGACAAACCATAGATCCACCTACCATGGTTTTGTTAATTTTGATTATCAATTTTATACTTGTAATTATTAGGGCTGATTATTGATCTCATCATGTTTCATAGAATACCCGAAGAATATAGGCAAGTTGTTTGGAATTTTGTATATGGGCATGTAGACAGAAAGGGAAATCAAGAAAAAATTATTTACCCTTGTTCAAGATGTAGGAATCTCATCTGCCAATCCCCAAGGGAAGATATACCACACTTGGTTTGTTCTAGAATTGACCCAACATATGATGTATATATTTCATGGGGAAGCACGCCCTCAGAAAATAATGGCAACGAAGTGACGAATTCATATAGAATGTATATAGATACACAAATGTGTAATGACAAGATGGATGATCATGCTAATGTAAGACATGGGGTAGGGATTAAGAAGATGATAGAAAATTCTGAAATTTCTTTGTATCCTGGTTGTACAAGCCACATAAAGTTGTCAGCTACAATACTTCTTTACAAGAACAATGCTCGAAATGGTGTATCTGTCACAGCATTTACGGAACTTCTTAAACTTCTCAAAGATATGCTGCCTATGGAAAACATTCTTCATATTTGACATATGCAACAAAGAAGTTGCTTAAATCATTTGGTTTAGGCTATAGACAAATACATGTATGTGTAAATGATTGTTTTCCATTTAGGAAAGAGCTTGCACATAGTGATTTTTATCCAAAATGTAGAAAATCTCATTGGCAAATAAATAAGACAAAGGAAGATGGAAAGCAAACCAAAATACCTACAAAGGTCTTGAGATACTTTCCAATAATACCAAGATTGAGAAGAATGTTTATGTCCTCAGAAAAATTAGAACAATTAAGATGGCATAGCAATCATAAGAGTGAAGATGGTAAATTACGTCATCTAGTAGATTCTTCTCAATGGGCTATAATTGATAGGATGTATCCTTCCTTTGCATTCGATCCATGAAATTTAAGGCTAGGCCTTACAAGTGATGGCTTTAATTGCTTTGGTGATTGGAACTGTACGTATAGTTGTTGGCTAGTATTTATTGTCATGTACAACTTCACTTTATGGCATTTTATGCATAAAGATAATATGATGTTATCTTTATTAATTCCTGGACCACAACAACCAAGGTATGATATTGACATGTATCTACAACCACTTATTGAAGATTTGAAAAAATTATGGGATAAAGAGGTGAAGGTGTATGATGCATCCACTTATAGCGAATTTAGATTAATGCTATTCTGATATGGACAATAAATGATTTTGCAGCTTATGGAAATTTAGCATATTGCACCATAAAGGGAAAGAGGGCATGTCCTATTTTTGGTGTTAATGCATGCTCAATATGGCTAACATTTAGTAAGAAGTGTGCATATTTAGGCTATAGATGATTCCTTTATCCTAACCATGAATATTGCCAACGAAAAAACTTGTTTGATGGAACTATAGAGAATAGGCAAAGGCATCCAGTACAAACCGGTACTCAAGTCTTTAATATTGTTAAAGATATTTGTAATGAATGGGGAAAAAAACCAAAGGAGGAAGAGAAAGATAAAGAGAAACAAAAAAGGAGAAGGAAAAGGAAAATGGGAGATAAGAAGAAAAAAGGAAGTCAAATGTGGAAGAAGAAGTCAATTTTCTTTGATTTGCCTTATTGGCATGTAAAATTTAATTAGAAACAAAATTGCCTCTTCTTTTCTATCTACGTAATCAATTTTTATTATTAATTAGTTACACTCCATTTTTGATTTTCTTAGGTACTACCTTTGCGTCACAATTTAGATGTAATGTATGTTGAAAAAAATATTGGCGAAAGTATTCTTGGTATGTTACTTGACATTAAAGGAAAATCAAAAGATGGAAGTAATTCACCTAAAGATCTAGAAGTACTGGGTATTAGGAAAAGGTTACATCCTATAGACATGGGAAGCAAAATATTACTTCCAACCGTGCCTTGCACCTTAACTGACCTAAAAAAGGAGATCTTTTACAATAGAATGAGGAATTTGAATGTGCTTGATGGGTATAGCTCAAATACTGGAAATTGTTTTGCAAAACAAAACAAAATTTCAAGTCTTAAATTCCATGATTATCATGTTTTGATGCAACAACTATTGTCTGCATCACTGAAAGGACTTCTACCTAAAAGGACAAGGAATGCATTACTAAAGCTATGTTCTTTTAGAAATGACAAATTTGCCAAAGGGTGCTTGATAAAGATGAATTAGAAACCATCGAGAAACAGGTCGCATTAAAACTATTTTATCTTGAGAAATTCTTTCCTCCTTTCTTTTTTGACATCATGATTCACTTGACAATACATTTAGCAAGGGAAGTAAGAATTTGCGGGCCAGTGCAATATCGATGGATGTATTCATTTGGGAAGTAAAATTTAGCATGAGTACTTATAGTAGTTAATGATATGTGTGCTTATGAAAGTGTTTTACTTACGAATCTTGATTATAGATACATGAAAACACTGAAGGGGTATATTAAAAATCAAGCATGGACTGAAGGGTGCATAGTCGAGCGTTATTCTGCTAATGAATGCATGAAGTGCTGTGCTGGTTATATTAATGATGCATTAGAAATTGGACAAAGGAAAAATAGAAATGAAGTGGAACAAAGTGATTCCATACTCGAAGGGCGTCCTATTTCCAAAGGAAAACCTATGGTAGTCACTAAGGAGATAATTTATATTGCTCATCGCTATGTGTTGTTTAATACCGAGGAAGTGGAGCCATATATAAAGTAAGCATAAGTTCAATTCAACTATTATGTGTAAAATAAATTAGATTTTGACTTGTATATTTACATATATATGATGCATAACGAGGAGCTGAAACGTCTGCATCCCTGGCTTTCACGAGATGGTGTGGAAATTTCAAAGCTGCATTTAGAGACTTTTAGTCATTGGTTTGAAAAAAAGGTTGAAAGTGGTATATCTTCTTTTAAGATGGATAAGTTTGACATGAAAGTATATTTTATTATGATTTCTTTATATATAACATTATGCTTTTCCAGGTTCAAGATGATAGAAAAACATCAGATGTTAGCGAACTAATAAATTGTCTTTCATATGGACCTTGCCGTCAATAATTTCTTATACTGGTTAAATAACTAATCGTCGGCATTTTCATACAGAAGACTACGACAAATCTACACAAAATAGTGGTGTTTCCATTGAGGCAAGTACTGTTCACATATAGAGGTAGTTTGATATAGACTCCACTAATAAGTTCTCTTTTGAGTGGGGGAGACTGTAACAACCCATATTTTGATGATTAAAAATATTACATTTAATAAGGTTTTGGGCTTTAATATTGTCAGAAATTAAAATTTATGATTTATTAAATTGAATCTTATTAGATTTGAAATTTTGACTTTAAGATAAATATTAAAACAAATAATTTAATGAGATAAAACATATAATTGGCTAATATTGGTTGAATGTAATTGACTACTATACGATGTTAACGTAATTTCAATCAATTTAAATAATAAAGGTTAATAAGGAATAGAATAAATGATGTACAAATTGATGTAATCTTATGTTATTAATTGCAATTGGTTTTAATATGGAGTATAAAATCAATTATTTTGTACATAAATTTATTAACCTTTGTTTGTAAAGAATAAAATAATAGATATAGATTATTAACGTATAACCATTGTTTCATTTATTTTCTTACTATTAAAGTAATAGTAATTATATATTGCCATTAATAAGAGATAGAAGTAAATGGTAATTAATTAATGATATGTGCAACATATGTTTTATGTTAAAAATATAATGAGAATTTCATTGAGAAATATTACGTTCAAATTGTAAGCACTTAAATTTGGTACAAATATAATGATAATATGAAATTAATTGATAAAGAAATGATGTGGTTGTACGAAGTATTATTTCTGTGACTCTTTAATGGGATAATCTTTAAATATAAGTTGGTTTAATGAAAAGAACATTTATTATCAGATAAAATGGATCTTTCATTTGTGAATGTAGTTTTAATTTCATTAAGATAAAGAATAGAATGATTGATTTAAAGGAAGAAATATAAGTATATTTGAACTGTGTTTTAGCATATAGATGGATTACAAGAGTGGAAAAATAATTTATTTAAGTAAGTTATTTATTTCTCTACTGTATAAGCAACAAATTTATAAATGTGCTTAAATGACTAAAGGAAACAATTATTCTATTTTTCATCCATTTAGTTGTCTGTTTTGATATTTAACTTTATAAGTAACTGTAACTAATTAATATAATTGAAATATTTCAATGAGAAGGGAAGAAAATGTTGATTGCAATTAATAGATTTAATAAAAGAAACGCATCTTTTGTGTTAAACAGAAAGGATGTTTTAATGGAAATAAAAGATCATTTTGGGAAACCAAATTGAACGTTTTCATTTTTATGGTAAGTAATTTTATTTATTATGCATAGATAAAAAAATTAACTGCGTACAAATTTGAATATTATTTGAGTTAATGAAGTCAATTTGGTTACGTTTCACAAATTGAATTTCAAAAAGGTTGTGCGATGTACATGGTCCCTTCATTTCTTTTGTTATTAATTGTTGCATGTTTTGAGACGTATAAAAATAAAACTTTCATTTTGAACAAGAATGATTTTGGATAAAAAAAATTGAATTTTAGAATAATATACACACACACTCGCACATTAATATTCAAACTTTTAAATATATCAGAGGGTTCATGGTTGTGTAAATATCATGGAATCAATTAGAAATTACTTTTTTTTCAGTTGTACATTGATTACATAAGTTTATATTCATTTTTCCATTTTATATACGGTTAAAATTTGTAAATGGGTTGCATTAATGCGACCATTACAGTAATTAAAAAGTAAAGTAAATCATTTCTATAGTGCATAGGTTGATATATATTCATTAATAAATAAAATTTGTTTGAGTAACGTAAATAAATATATATTGAATGTTTGATTAATTGATTGGTTGATTGTTAATTGATTGATTGAGGTAATGTAGTGTGCACATATATTACAATAAAATGAATGCTTATTATGGAATTAAATAATGTAAATATATGTATATTTGGGTTTATTGATATAAATTAATTGGAGCAAGTTTTGGAATGTGGACCCAAAAGGTTTGTTTATAGGAAATAGGTGGTCCCTTCATTTACTTTGCATTTATTATCACCTTGCAATCTCTCTCTTTTCGTTTTCAAGTAGTCTAATAATTAAACTACTCATTCATTTCTTATAAATTAATGGTTGTTTCATTTGATTTATTTATAATTAATAATTTCCACATTCTTTTCATTTGTTTCTCCTTTATTCGTTTGCTCTTTTTAAATGCTTTACCTGAAGTTTTTTCCTTATCTGTTTTTTTTCTTCGTTTTAAATGCGAACATCCAAATTAATATGCATGCCATCTAATTAGCATTTACTATTTTCCGTTTCAAAAGTTTATTTTGCTTATGCATCATTAGTTCTTGTAGCTTCCTTTTATTCGCAATTCTGGAAGCTTCATATTTAAAACAGAAGATTTATTTTTATCTTTATTGATATATTTATTCCTTTAGTTTACATCTTTCAATTCTACATTTTAGGGATATTCATATTTTTACTTTATTTCAATTCCTTGTTTGTTTATATATACCTTATTAGCTTTTCATTTTTTTTCCATCGTCATTCCTGTAGCCTCATTTCTAATCTCATCTTCTGTAGCTTCATTTTTTCCAAATAAAATTTTCATCTCATTTCTTTTCACTCTTCACCTTCCTCATTCCCTTTTCATTTTTTTTCTTTTTTTAAATCTCCTTCTTCTTCTTCTTTTGCTTCATTTTTATGCTTTTTTTTATTCTTCTTCAAATCTTTTCTTCTTTTTCAAAGCTTTCTTTTCTTTTTTTAATTCATCTTCTTCTTTAAAAATTTTTCTCTTTTAAACCTTCTCTTCTTTCTATGTCTTTTTCTTCAAATCCAGATTTATCAATCTTCTCTTCAAAACTTTCTATAAGAAAAAGATTAAGATAGCAAGGAAACGAAATAAAATAAGAAAGTAGTTGCAGATCCAAATCTGGCTAGAAAAGGGAAAGCAAAAGGTGAGTGATTCAACCCACTCACGCAATACTAAAAATTCCATTGCAAGTTAAATAAAATATATGATGTGATATATAATTTTTTTTAAGTTTGTTGATTTAAGTTTACATTTGAATTGATATTGAATCTGAATTGACATTTAATTTTAAATTGGAATTTAATTGATAGTTAAACCTCGATATTGATAACTATTATATGTTGAAATATATTGGTTGATTTGGATGTTGTTTGAAATGGATGTTTATTGATTGATATGTTGGATGTATGGTTGTTTGTTTATTGTAATATGTCCCTGTTATCACCTTCTATATTATTGACATCATTTAAGTTGTCCTCTGTATCATTTTAGAATTGGATAATTAAGACAATTAAATTATGGGTTGAAATGATATATACCCATACAATTTCTTGAATTTGAATTATTTATTAAAACTGAATTATTTAAAATGTTTATGCTATTAATTTAAACTTCGGATTTATTTTAAATAAAGTGGTTAAAATTGGTATTTCAAATTATTTGAAATCCCGTAAATTACTGCACTCGCGATGTACACTTGATAGGAGATGAAAAATCCCATAACCTCTCTGAAGCCATTGCACTCATATTTTTATTTGAGATTGATTTGACTTGCATAAGAATTTTTAGTTCTGACTCGAGTGTATTGCTTTTCATTATGCTCGGGTCAGTCTGAGCTTTTTCAGTGTATTGAAGACCATTTTATTTTCTGGAGGACGAAGACGAAGATGAAGATTCGGTATATTATTGCTATTTATTATTATTATTCCATGGCTGCATTATATTTTTATTTTCTGATGTATGTATAACCTTGATTTGAATTGTAAAAGTATAATCAAATGTCATTTGTAAAACAGCTTCATGAACTGTTTATTTGATTATTATATTTTGTCATTCCGCTGCGAGATTCTTTGTTTTATTTTTCCTTTCGTTTTTAATTTCTTTCTATTCCAAACTTTGAAATGCGATAACTTTTTCTACATTAATTGGATTTAAGAATCGATTTCACTATTAAATCTTAAATTTAATATGCTTTCCAATGATATCCATTATTGATAGCTAAAAATAAATTTTTTAAAATCATAGTTTTTCGAATTATTCATATTATTAAAGTTATTAAATCTGTTTGACTTTATTTTTTTACTAATCTATGTCGTTGATTGTTTTGAAAATTTTCAGCCTCTGATTCTACTTTCACAAATTGCAGTCAAGTCTGGTGAAATCCAACATTAACAAAATACAGCAACAATGTTAGATGGGATTAGAAATGGAACCGAAAAGCTCAAAAGTATTAAATACAATTATATGCTTCTTATTATATTGAATTTGATTTGACTGTAAAAGAAATACAATGATATTCTTCACATTAAAATAAATATTGTTGAATAATGATTGTGAGTTCCAACACTTCAGATATAAAATATGTATGCTTTAGATTTAGCATATTTTTCACAAGAATCGTTCAAAACAGAAACAAATCTTTTTATCCTCTAATCTTATCATTCTACAATAATATGATGCTGCATAATATGTTCCTAGACATAGTCAGTTATGGGATCATCATCAACACTTGCGTTCTCATGAATCATGTCAACGTTGCTTTTGGCATTTTTGGATCAACGGTCAAGTGTAAACCAAATGTTGTTACCTGCACTGCTCTTAGAGATAGGTATTACCAAAGCAGCAAATGGAATCAATAACATTAAGTATTAAAGGAAATGATTGATAAAGGTATCTCACCAAATGAAGTTACATATAATACAGCTGATGCACATAATAAATTTACATGTGTATAATTTATATGTGTATTATGTGGAAATTTTATCTTTGAAATTATTTTTGCTCGATATTTTGCAGTTTTTTATCAAACACCAGTACTATCTACATTACTGTTTTCAAATATTTATACACAAGTTTTAGACAAAATGCAAACTTATTTGAAAATTGATAAAATAGATTACTATTTCTAAATCAATGAATCATATAAATCATTTAAACATGTTATGATGTTAAGAGGTTGAGTGTGGTCCGTATGCGAAGCACGGGTTCGTACTAGTTTAATATAATTATTAGGTCCAAAAAGCAATAGATATGCATAGGGTAGGATTCTACCGTTTTGCGGATCCGGACTGGTGGTAATGCATAGCAGCTACTACCTCCACCTCGAGACATACTCCAAATCAAAGGTGTGCGCACCAAAATCAAATCACAAAAGCAATAGATATGGTTTTGATGAAATGTGTCCGATAGGAGGAATGACCTCACTTGGCCCGGCAAGGCTCCTATTTTAGCCACATCAAGATGACTAATGGGAGTCAAGGCTACGTAAATACCATACAGAATCGTTTGTCAAACCATCCTTCTTCATTCTAATGTCTCCACCACGTACATAGTTGTTAAAGTGGTTTTCGATACTGGCAGAGTGTAACGACCCGTTAAATTTGATGATATTTAATGAATTAATTTAATACGATTTCTAACCTAATTTAGAATAAAATAAAAGTCTTAAGATTTTATTTGAGAAAATGTAGTAATTTGTTATAGTAATTGGAATTTAATGTAACAATTTAATAGTTACATGGAAATAGATTTGAACTATGTAAATTTGCACACCTTGTTATAAGTTAAATATAAGAAACCAATATAAATGTGAATCAGTGAATATTAATAAAAATATTTACTAGAATGGAATTCATTTAATATAAAATAAATAGTAGAGATTGTACATTTGGTTGTAATAATAAATAGTGACTAAATAATAGTGTCCGTTGGAATAAATCAATGCAATAAGTGTGATAAGTAATTTTATTGAATGTTGTCTCTAATAAATGTACTTGATTTGGTAATTTAGATATTTATACGTAGAGTATATATATATATAAAGATATATTGATTCCAATAGAATTAATTGGAAATCTAATATTAAATATAATGTTGGTAGCAATTGAAATTTACTGTTTTGCAAAATAAATGAGAAATCAAGTCAAATGTGAATTATACCGTAAAGGATCAATTCATTTAAACAGTAGGATTGTAAATAAATAAACATTCTACGTAGGTTGCAATTGGATAATTTATGTAGTTTAATGGAAAAGCAATTGGAATTAATTACCATAAATTGTGTAGTTAGGGTAGTTTTGATTTGTCACTTAAGATGGAGGATTTTTATAAAATGCAATAAATGCAGTTTAAATTAAGGCATTGACGTTTGGGTATTTAAGAAGTGATAAACTAAAATTTATTTATTTATTTGAAAATTTGAAATCCAATTTGTGGATTTATTGCAAATAAGTGAAATTTGTGTTTAACCATTACATCGATAGGAATAAATTAAATTTAAGGTTATATTAATAAAATTTGGACTAGAGAAATGATATGAATCGGCTTTAGAAGCCTTAAATATAAAATGGGAAGTAGACGAGATTTCACGTTACAACCATTTTTAAAAATCCTGATGTATGTAGAGATATTAATGAAATATAACGTAAACCAATGTTGAATCAAAAGAATAGAGTCAACACTTATTTATTCATTTAATGTGATATAACTATGAGTATGATTTATTGCAAATTACATGGAAATCTAATATATATGACATTACCTAAAAAGGAAGAGTAGATAAAATTTATGATAAACATATTTGTATATGAAGGTTATTGATTTAAGGAGAAATTGGGCAAGTTTTATGTATTTGGGTTAAGTGCAACCTTTAATAGATAAATTTAGTGCAATTAAAGAAATTGACATTTAATATTTTGATAACTTAAAAATTTGATGGGATAAGAACATTTGGGTAATGAAGGGATGACAAATATTAGCTATGATTCTAGAAGGAATTAAATAGATAATGGGAAGATTAAAATCAGGTTCTAAGCAATAATTATTAAATAACAGGATTTATTAAATTTAACGTTGAATACTACGTTACTGAAATTTAAAATGGACTTTAAGAATAATATTTTGAATCATGAACCAAAGTATGTGGCATCCCTATTTGGATAAAGAATGAGTATATAAAAGTTAAAATCTAATATATGGGGTTTTGAGCATTTAATTTTATAATTCTTAAATATAGGAAAGTGCAGAAATTTACACTGCAAATTGATATACTTATAATTTTAATTCACATCCAAGCTTGTTAAATCATTTGAAATTGATTAAATTATATAAGTAATAAAATTTGGACAATTTTAGAATATAATATAAAATTTTGATTTTTGTAATTTATTTTATTTAATTAATGAATATAAAAATAGCCATTTTGGCCACGGACTCGGATTTCGACGAAACCAGTTTCATCGGATCCGTATCGGTGCATTATTATAGGGTTTCAAGTTTCGTATCGATCGGACTTGTCGTTTGATCGTACGGGCGTGAAACGCCTTGAAATCAATTTTAATAAAATCAATTTGAAATCAATTTGGAAATTTTGTTTTCAGCATAACTTCTTCATACGATCAAATTTGGAAGTGAAACTTTTTCCATCGCGTTCAGAATATCTTAAAATACCTATTTGGATATATAGATTTAATAAATTCGGTTCCGGAGGCATAGCGGGCTTTTTGGGCCATAGTTTATTCCGCACGTTCATTCTACGGTCTATCTACGCTACCTCTAACCCTCTATATAAACCCAGCTATTCAGCCCTAGCCTCCGCCTAATTTCATTTATCTGCGCGTATTTCTTCAAGATTCTCTTCTTCTTCAATGGGGGCTAACCCTAGATCCAGTCAGTTCAAAAACAAAATGAAAATTCAAAATCTCCAGAAAAATTCCACAAAAATATAAGTCGATGTTCTCAAGATACGTAATCTGATGGTGCGATTCGTTTTTCGAATCGATGCTCTGTTTATCCAGAATAAATTGAAACAGTTCCGTCCGTTCATCAAGTCGTCACAAACTTCGTCGGATCGGGAAAATATTTCTGGGTATTGGGGAGGTAGCCGAGGGGATCGCATCTGGGTAGTTATTGCCTCGAGTTAATGGCTGGATGGGGCGAATTAATTCGATTAGGGTTTCGGCCCTAGGGGAGATAGGCGGCGACGGCTGGCACCAGAGGAGGCCGGACTTGGGCCGTGGGTAGAGGGCGATGCAACGTGATGAATGGAGGTGGTCGGCGGCGTCGAGGTGGCCTGAGGTGCGCGCGGTTGGTGGTCAAAGTGGCGGTCAACGTGTTGTAGTGGGTTCGGTTCGAACGTGTTCCTGGAGGAAGAAGCAACGCGTGAAGGGGAGAGATGGATTTGGGGTGATGACGTGGCAAGTTTATTAGGTAGGTTTTGTAAATTTTAAATTTTATGTTCAATCGAATTTTCGTCATAACTTTCTCATACGAACTCGTTTTCACGCGAAATTTTTTTCGTTAGGATCGTTATTAAATTCCGGATCTGATGACGCTGGCTTGGACAAATTCCGAGACGGGCGAATTTTTGGGTTTAAATCGAATTTAAATTCGATTTAAATTCAAAAGGTGAGTGTTTAAACCCACTCATAACTACTAGAAGCTTTTATGTTTGTTAAGTTAATTTTAGAAATGAATAGAAATTTATTTATGAGTATTTGGCATGTTTATTTCACTCATATTTGTTGAATTGCATTTATTAAATTTAACTGTTAATTTAATTTATTTATTGCGTATTAATTGATAGTTAGAATTTATTTGTTTGCCTATAAACTGCTAGTTAACAATTATATAGATTATTACTGAATATAAACTGTTAGATTAATAGTTGTTAAATTTAATCTGAATAAAATTGCCAGTTATTACCTGTTATATATTATCAAATATAAATTGTTATTGATTGATATTACTTGATGATTGTGATTGGATGATGGGCGATGTTGATGGATGTTTTATTGTATATCATTAAATTGCAAATTATCATGCATATTTCCTTTCATTCGGGATTGTGGTTTGAAATGATATACAACCGCAAAATTTTATATCTTTTAAATTGCGGATTGAAATGATAAATATTCGTATCACTTGACTATAGGATAGAAAATTATATACAGGCACCGCGGTCTATATATAACTATTTTAATGTGATTTCTATGGTTTGGATGGAATACGGTTTATAATAATCTTAAATTTTATGTTGTATAAATATTTTTCTTCCATATATATATACATATGAAGTTGAAAATTTTGAAATTAAAAGGTGTATAAAAAATCTTTATTAAAAATGGAAGAAAATTAAGAAAATGGAGTTTAATAATTTATATCATATGTTTAAATGTTAAGTTTGGAAATTTTAAGATATGATATTTATAATTGGATTTTTCCCAAAATAAATTAAAATGAATATTCTAGTATAATTTGAATTGGGAAAAATATATATATTTTATTACTAGAAATTGAAGTCTTATTATTTATGGATTTTATATGAATATTCAAGACTAATTAATAGAACAATTGATTTGTTGAAAGAATAAAATCCAACTTTAGTTTGAAATATTGATACTCAAAATGGATATACGTATATATAAATAAATTGAAGTGGTTTTGAAACTTGAGAGAGATAATATAAATTTTGGTTTAGACTTTAATAAAGAAATGTATTTGTAAAGCCATGAGAACTATTTTCTTTACAAAGTAACATTTAAGTTAAACCATTTAATTCATATACCGTTGAATGTCCAAACCATTCAAGTTTTAGAAGTTATGGTTTTAAATTATGATTTTCAAATATTATGCTTTGAAAATATTTGATTTTCAGACGTTATGAAGTTAAAGCATTATGATTTTGGAAAAGAATTATATTTGGGATAAGTGATAAAATATGGTTTTGGGTTTTGAAATGATATCGTATTCATGGTTATGAAATGGAATGTTTATTCTGATTTTTAAAGTATAACCTATTTTTAAATGACCGCGGTGTTATAATAACGATGGGTTGGCAAAGAGACCGGGATCGGATATGAACATACTCTCTGTTGATACCGAAAACCACTTTGACTAACCGTGTACGCGGTGGAGATTTCAGAATGAAGTAGGTGGTGGCGATGTTTCCTGTAAGGTAAATACGTGGACCCGACTCCCGTGAGTTGGCATAAGGTGGCTAAAACAGGAGCGATTCTCAGGCCAATGAGGTCATTCCTCTGATCGGACCCTCCTCTTCGATATTATACTTTGATTTTGGATTGATTCAGTGGCCACTTTATTTTTGATTTTGGGGGAGTTAGTCCGAGGTGGGCGGTAACTGCGGCTACGCGTTTCCACCAGCCTGGATAGCAATTGGTATATCTACCCTGGCATTGCCTAGTTGTGCCGTGTCACCTACCATATCGAGCCTTTACTACGAGTTTCTATTTGTGTCGTACCTATGGAGTATCCTCTGGTAGCCTCCCGATCAGGAGGTATTACGGTACTGTATAGACTATTGGCATTTTACGTGTTAAGGTGGAAAATGTAAAGCCTTAACGCTATTTAAAAGTAAGTTTATTTTATAAATAGACACTATTATAATAGCGCAATATACTACATAGTAAATAGTTTAACGGATCCTTAGGAGATGTAAATCCCGAGCATCTCTTGAGTTACTGTACTCATATTTATTTCTGTTAATTTAACTCACATAAGATCTTTTAGTTCTGACTCGAGTGTTTTTGTCTTTTCAAATTCGCTCGGGTCAGTCCGAGCGTTTCAGGATCGAAGACTTTAGCTTTGAAGGACGAAGACGAAGGAGTCGTATTATTATTATCTATAGTATTGCACCACACTCATACTGTTCCGCTGCATTGATTGTATTGGTATGTGTAACTCTGATATTTATTGTATAAAGCAAATCAAGTGTTTGTAAACTGTTTTGAACTGTATATTTATTATTATATTTTATCCTTCCGCTGTGAGATTCTGTTTTGTTTTTATTTCTTCTCTGTTTTCTTATTTACCCCAATACAATCCGCCCTTGCGTATGCTTTGAATTGGCACGTGTGTCGGTTTAAAGTGTGCAAAAAGGCGGGATGTTATAGTTGGTATCGGAGCTTTGGTTTAGCGATAAACCTTGGCTTTGTGGGGTTTGACTCTTTGTTAATAGGGTAGTAATACCCTATGGGAGTCGCTGAGTGTAATATATGAGAGAGCGTATTTGTTAGTGTTAATAAAAGATTTTGATATTGTGTTAATCTGTTCCGTTTTGTATTTATAAATTCTGGTTGATGCATGGGACGCTATGTCATCAATAGGGATTTCTAAACACTTAATAGGACAGACCGACATAATATTTGTTTTATATAGGTGAATGAAATAAATTTGCCTATTATATTTTCTATATATAAAAATATTTTTATAAAGATATATATTTTGGTTGCTATAGATTGGGTGTTAAGTAATAGAATATTTATAATAATTAAAGCAAAGTTGAAATTAAAATAAATCAAATTGGAGATTTGAGAACTTAAGTCCGGGATTTTTGAAAATCTGCTTTCAAAGGATTTATGAAATATAATGATTTGGTTTATAAATATTTTCTTATATAAATATTTAGTATAATTTGAAAGAATTGGTTTAAAGAGGATTTTGGAGAAAATAAATTTTGTACTTTCCCCTCTGTCGCTGGAAAATAATTTCGGTGATGACGGCCGCATCATCGACTTTCATTTTCGAGTTTCAAAGGGAAAGGCCACTGTAGTAAATTCTACTGCAGATTTGTTTTGAAATTATTTAAAATTTTAATTGTTTAAAGGTAATTAGAGATATAAAAGTTGTAAGAAATTAATTATCTATTATTTTAAAGAAATTTTGGAATTTGACCCGGTATTAATTCTTGAATTTCCATTAATTAGTTGTAAAAAATTTAGATTAGTGAAATAAAAGAAGTAATCAATGAATTAAAAGAGTTGAGATTAAACTTGCATAAGTTCTTTTGCTTTTTCTTTAAACATAAATAACTTACCAAGTATAAAAAGTTGAAATGTAAATTAAGAGTGGAATAGAATATTATGCAAGTAGAATTTTGGAAAAAATGAAGTATTCAATAAATTACTGTTATAAATAAGAATTTAATGGTATTAACTTAAGTGATGATTGGAATTTTACTAAAATTAAAGGTTGTATTATTAATAGGTGATTTTAACCTTAAGAAAGAAAAAATGAAATTCCTTAATTTATAAAGTTTGATTGTAGGGTTATTAACTTAAGTATGCTTTAATTCCCCCTATTCTAATATAATAGAAAGTAAGTAATATATAAATGACTGTAAACCCTAAGTAATTAATTAATAAAATTCCTTATTTTTAAGAATGAAGGTTAAAGGGTTAATAATTTAAGTGTAATTAAAAAGGGTTACTGTAATTAAATATTATAGAAAGTGGGTAATCAAACTGTTACTACTATTAAATATAATGGAAACTTCCACATTAAATAAATGAATGAAATTAAAGGTAAGTTGAAATTGTAATTTATAAAACAAATATATATTAATTAAATGAATGGAGAAGAAACTTGTAAATTTTCACTTACATTCTTAAAACATACATAACTTACCATATAATAAAAAGTTGCAATGTTAGTAGGAAAATGTAAAGGGAAATCTTACAAGTGAAGAGTAAGGTAATAAAGGTATTCTATTAATTTGCTATTATTAATGAGAATTAATTGTATAGACTTAAGTTAAATTGGAAATTTTACTATAAGTAAAGGTAAGTAGTATAAATAGATGATAGAAACTTTAGTAAATAAATTGGAATACAAATATAATGAATTTTGTGATAAATGGAAAATGAAAATTTGTAAGAAATAAAGAAATCACTCCATAAATGAAAGAAAGAAAATCAAACCATTGAAGCATGAGATAAATGTATAATAAATAAATTTGGGTGTTGGTTTGAATTGTGTTGTTTGATTTATGTTGTTGGGTAAGGAATTTGAATTTGTCGGATGAATAAATAATCTATCTATGTTCCATCTAAGACTGTTGAGAAAAGGATGCACTTGATAGTTAATTTCATCTCATACAAATTTCAAAGTTTGAATCCAAACAACTATTTGTTTGATGGATTAAATGGTTGCTTTGCTTTGTGTATGTATGTTGTTGTAAGGTTGATGGTTGTTGAATTGTTTGGTTGATTAATGATTGAATCCACTTGAATAGTTCGCTTTAAAATAAATATTTAACCTTTTAGATTATATAAGTGAATACAGGTGATGGAAGCAACTGCTACTGCTTTTGGTTCCAAAATAATAAGCGTGTATTGCCCGACAAATAGGTACGTTTTCGGATTACGTTTAAAGCGCTATTTTTTCCCGTGTTGGGATATAATATTTTGATAATATATGTAATATATTTGTATATTTTGATATTATATTTTTTCCCGAGCCTCACCGTACAAAGGAGACTCTGCCAAAAAATTTCGTAAATTTTGGACTTAGAATTTTGTTGAATATTTTCCAAACTTTAATGATTTAAGTATAAAAGGTTGTAATGATTATAAACGGGTATATTTCATTAAAGGAAATTAATCCAGTAAATTATTGTTTATAAGTTAATATTTGAAATAAGATGTACTGTTTATTCTTCCTTCTCCCTTCTTTTTCCTTTTCGGGGACGAAAAGTTTTGAGTGGGGGAGAGTGTAACGACCCGTTAAATTTGATGATATTTAATGAATTAATTTAATACGATTTCTAACCTAATTTAGAATAAAATAAAAGTCTTAAGATTTTATTTGAGAAAATGTAGTAATTTGTTATAGTAATTGGAATTTAATGTAACAATTTAATAGTTACATGGAAATAGATTTGAACTATGTAAATTTGAACACCTTGTTATAAGTTAATATAAGAAACCAATATAAATGTGAATCAGTGAATATTAATAAAAATATTTACTAGAATGGAATTCATTTAATATAAAAAAAATAGTAGAGATTGTACATTTGGTTGTAATAATAAATAGTGACTAAATAAAAGTGTCCGTTGGAATAAATCAATGCAATAAGTGTGATAAGTAATTTTATTGAATGTTGTCTCTAATAAATGTACTTGATTTGGTAATTTAGATATTTATACGTAGAGTATATATATATATAAAGATATATTGATTCCAATAGAATTAATTGGAAATCTAATATTAAATATAATGTTGGTAGCAATTGAAATTTACTGTTTTGCAAAATAAATGAGAAATCAAGTCAAATGTGAATTATACCGTAAAGGATCAATTCATTTAAACAGTAGGATTGTAAATAAATAAACATTCTACGTAGGTTGCAATTGGACAATTTATGTAGTTTAATGGAAAAGCAATTGGAATTAATTACCATAAATTGTGTAGTTAGGGTAGTTTTGATTTGTCACTTAAGATGGAGGATTTTTATAAAATGCAATAAATGCAGTTTAAATTAAGGCATTGACGTTTGGGTATTTAAGAAGTGATAAACTAAAATTTATTTATTTATTTGAAAATTTGAAATCCAATTTGTGGATTTATTGCAAATAAGTGAAATTTGTGTTTAACCATTACATCGATAGGAATAAATTAAATTTAAGGTTATATTAATAAAATTTGGACTAGAGAAATGATATGAATCGGTTTTAGAAGCCTTAAATATAAAATGGGAAGTAGACGAGATTTCACGTTACAACCATTTTTAAAAATCCTGATGTATGTAGAGATATTAATGAAATATAACGTAAACCAATGTTGAATCAAAAGAATAGAGTCAACACTTATTTATTCATTTAATGTGATATAACTACGAGTATGATTTATTGCAAATTACATGGAAATCTAATATATAGGACATTACCTAAAAAGGAAGAGTAGATAAAATTTATGATAAACATATTTGTATATGAAGGTTATTGATTTAAGGAGAAATTGGGCAAGTTTTATGTATTTGGGTTAAGTGCAACCTTTAATGGATAAATTTAGTGCAATTAAAGAAATTGACATTTAATATTTTGATAACTTAAAATTTTGATGGGATAAGAAAATTTGGGTAATGAAGGGATGACAAATATTAGCTATGATTCTAGAAGGAATTAAATAGATAATGGGAAGATTAAAATCAGGTTCTAAGCAATAATTATTAAATAACAGGATTTATTAAATTTAACGTTGAATACTACGTTACTGAAATTTAAAATGGACTTTAAGAATAATATTTTGAATCATGAACCAAAGTATGTGGCATCCCTATTTGGATAAAGAATGAGTATATAAAAGTTAAAATCTAATATATGGGATTTTGAGCATTTAATTTTATAATTCTTAAATATAGGAAAGTGCAGAAATTTACACTGCAAATTGATATACTTATAATTTTAACTCACATCCAAGCTTGTTAAATCATTTGAAATTGATTAAATTATATAAGTAATAAAATTTGGACAATTTTAGAATATAATATAAAATTTGGATTTTTGTAATTTATTTTAATTTAATTAATGAATATAAAAATAGCCATTTTGGCCACGGACTCGGATTTCGACGAAACCAGTTTCATCGGATCCGTATCGGTGAATTATTATAGGGTTTCAAGTTTTGTATCGATCGGACTTGTCGTTTGATCGTACGGGCGTGAAACGCCTTGAAATCAATTTTAATAAAATCAATTTGAAATCAATTTGGAAATTTTGTTTTCATCATAATTTCTTCATACGATCAAATTTGGACGTGAAACTTTTTCCATCGCGTTCAGAATATCTTAAAATACCTATTTGGATATATAGATTTAATAAATTCGGTTCCGGAGGCATAGCGGGCTTTTTGGGCCATAGTTTATTCCGCACGTTCATTCTACGGTCTATCTACGCTACCACTAACCCTCTATATAAACCCAGCTATTCAGCCCTAGCCTCCGCCTAATTTCATTTATCTGCGCGTATTTCTTCAAGCTTCTCTTCTTCTTCAATGAGGGCTAACCCTAGATCCAGTCAGTTCAAAAACAAAATGAAAATTCAAAATCTCCAGAAAAATTCCAAAAAAATATATGTCGATGTTCTCGAGATACGTAATCTCATGGTGCGATTCGTTTTTCGAATCGATGCTCTGTTTACCCAGAATAAATTGAAACAGTTCCGTCCGTTCATCATGTCGTCACAAACTTCGTCGGATCGGGAAAATATTTCTGGGTATTGGGGAGGTAGCCGAGGGGATCGCATCTGGGTAGTTATTGCCTCGAGTTAACGGCTGGATGGGGCGAATTAATTCGATTAGGGTTTCGGCCCTAGGGGAGATAGGCGGCGGCGGCTGGCACCAGAGGAGGCCAGACTTGGGCCGTGGGTAGAGGGCGATGCAACGTGATGAATGGAGGTGGTCGGCGGCGTCGAGGTGGCCTGAGGTGCGCGCGGTTGGTGGTCAAAGTGGCGGTCAACGTGTTGTAGTGGGTTCGGTTCGAACGTGTTCCTGGAGGAAGAAGCAACGCGTGAAGGGAAGAGATGGATTTGGGGTGATGACGTGGCAAGTTTATTAGGTAGGTTTTGTAAATTTTAAATTTTATGTTCAATCGAATTTTCGTCATAACTTTCTCATACGAACTCGTTTTCACGAAAAAAAATTTTCGTTAGGATCGTTATTAAATTCCGGATCTGATGACGCTGGTTTGGAGGAATTCCGAGACGGACGAATTTTTGGGTTTAAATTCGATTTAAATTCAAAAGGTGAGTGTTTAAACCACTCGCAACTACTAGAAGCTTTTATGTTTGTTAAGTTAATCTTAGAAATGAATAGAAATTTATTTGTTAGTATTTGGCATGTTTATTTCACTCATATTTGTTGAATTGCATTTATTAAATTTAACTGTTAATTTAATTTATTTATTGCGTATTAATTGATAGTTAGAATTTATTTGTTTGCCTATAAACTGCTAGTTAACAGTTATATAGATTATTACTGAATATAAACTGTTAGATTAATAGTTGTTAAATTTAATCTGAATAAAATTGCCAGTTATTACCTGCTATATATTATCAAATATAAATTGTTATTGATTGATATTGCTTGATGATTGTGATTGGATGATGGGTGATGTTGATGGATGTTTTATTGTATATCATTAAATTGCAAATTATCATGCATATTTCCTTTCATTCGGGATTGTGGTTTGAAATGATATACAACCGCAAAATTTTATATCTTTTAAATTGCGGATTGAAATGACAAATATCCGTATCACTTGACCATAGGATAGAAAATTATATACAGGCACCGCGGTCTATATATAACTATTTTAATGTGATTTCTATGGTTTGGATGGAATACGGTTTATAATAATCTTAAATTTCATATTGTATAAATATTTTTCTTCCATATATATATACATATGAAGTTGAAAATTTTGAAATTAAAAGGTGTATAAAAAATCTTTATTAAAAATGGAAGAAAATTAAGAAAATGGAGTTTAATAATTTATATCATATGTTTAAATGTTAAGTTTGGAAATTTTAAGATATGATATTTATAATTGGATTTTTCCCAAAATAAATTAAAATGAATATTCTAGTATAATTTGAATTGGGAAAAATATATATATATTATTACTAGAAATTGAAGTCTTATTATTTACAGATTTTATATGAATATTCAAGACTAATTAATAGAACAATTGATTTGCTGAAAGAATAAAATCCAACTTTAGTTTGAAATATTGAAACTCAAAATGGATATACGTATATATAAATAAATTGAAGTGGTTTTGGAACTTGAGAGAGATAATATAAATTTTGGTTTAGACTTTAATAAAGAAATGTATTTGTAAAGCCATGAGAACTATTTTCTTTACAAAGTAACATTTAAGTTAAACCATTTAATTCATATACCGTTGAATGTCCAAACCATTCAAGTTTTAGAAGTTATGGTTTTAAATTGTGATTTTCAAATATTATGCTTTGAAAATATTTGATTTTCAGACGTTATGAAGTTAAAGCATTATGATTTTGGAAAAGAATTATATTTGAGATAAGTGATAAAATATGGTTTTGGGTTTTGAAATGATATCGTATTCATGGTTATGAAATGGAATGTTTATTCTGATTTTTAAAGTATAACCTATTTTTAAATGACCGCGGTGTTATAATAACGATGGGTTGGCAAAGAGACCGGGATCGGATATGAACATACTCTCTGTTGATACCGAAAACCACTTTGACTAACCGTGTACGCGGTGGAGATTTCAGAATGAAGTAGGTGGTGGCGATGTTTCCTGTAAGGTAAATACGTGGACCCGACTCCCGTGAGTTGGCATAAGGTGGCTAAAACAGGAGCGATTCTCAGGCCAATGAGGTCATTCCTCTGATCGGACCCTCCTCTTCGATATTATACTTTGATTTTGGATTGATTCAGTGGCCACTTTATTTTTGATTTTGGGGGAGTTAGTCCGAGGTGGGCGGTAACTGCGGCTACGCGTTTCCACCAGCCTGGATAGCAATTGGTATATCTACCCTGGCATTGCCTAGTTGTGCCGTGTCACCTACCATATCGAGCCTTTACTACGAGTTTCTATTTGTGTCGTACCTATGGAGTATCCTCTGGTAGCCTCCCGATCAGGAGGTATTACGGTACTGTATAGACTATTGGCATTTTACGTGTTAAGGTGGAAAATGTAAAGCCTTAACGCTATTTAAAAGTAAGTTTATTTTATAAATAGACACTATTATAATAGCGCAATATACTACATAGTAAATAGTTTAACGGATCCTTAGAAGATGTAAATCCCGAGCATCTCTTGAGTTACTGTACTCATATTTATTTCTGTTAATTTAACTCACATAAGATCTTTTAGTTCTGACTCGAGTGTTTTTGTCTTTTCAAATTCGCTCGGGTCAGTCCGAGCGTTTCAGGATCGAAGACTTTAGCTTTGAAGGACGAAGACGAAGGAGTCGTATTATTATTATCTATAGTAATGCACCACACTCATACTGTTCCGCTGCATTGATTGTATTGGTATGTGTAACTCTGATATTTATTGTATAAAGCAAATCAAGTGTTTGTAAACTGTTTTAAACTGTATATTTATTATTATATTTTATCCTTCCGCTGTGAGATTCTGTTTTGTTTTTATTTCTTCTCTGTTTTCTTATTTACCCCAATACAATCCGCCCTTGCGTATGCTTTGAATTGGCACGTGTGTCGGTTTAAAGTGTGCAAAAAGGCGGGATGTTACACAAAGAGTATGACAATATCCGATCCCGGTCTCTTTAACAACAAACGCCTATTTCACACCATGGTCATTTATAAAATTGCCTTATAGATATTTTAATAAAACCTCAAATATAATTTAAGTCAAAAATTGATATTCAATTTTAATGCTATTTATATTTTAAAGTATTCATTTAATCACCTTTTAATGAAACAAGTTATAAATCATTTCCAAGATCATTAAGTTCCGAATGAATTTTTTTATTTAAATACAATTAATAACCAGTTTAAGTTACAATTCAAATTCCAATGTTCCTTTCACCCCTTTTGATTTATTTAAGTTATAAAAAAAAAAATCTATTTTAAATATAAATAAATGGACCCTTTAAAAATCTAATATATATTAAATAAAAACTAATTTTATGCAGTTTAAATAAATTAATCTTTTTATTTATCTACTTATATTATAATTGTATATATTTTAGAAAATAAAACTATAAGTAGAATTTTACAAATTACCTTTAAATTAAACTCATACTTTTGTATCTCCAAAATCAACATTTAAGGTTATAAATTTTACAGTAATAAAATAGAATACTTATTACATTTCAAAATCAAGCTCATATATTTTCTTTCAATTATTTGGAAATCATTTTTTCAAAAATAGACCAACGGTGTCCGTATATAATTTTCTATCCTACGGTCAAGTCATACGAATATTTGTTATTTCAATCTGTAATAGTTAAATTTTACGGGTTTATATTATTAAACCCACAATCCCAAAATTTCAATAATAACTGAAAATCGTTTTGGTTTATCATTTCAACCCATAACGAACTTCTCATATTCTCAAGTCCGTTCAGGTATATATATATATATGATTTCCACACATAGTGATTTCTAAAACTAAGAGAACTTGCAGAGTGAGAACAATAAATAACATAACATAACAATTACTAGCGAAATAAATTAACATATAAAAGTGTTAATTTACATAAGTGATCAAATTTAAATAATAACTTATCATATTTAACAGATAATAGCTAGCAATTCAGTTTTAACAGTACATTCAAATTGTCATTTCTTATGAAATCAATTTAATGAGCATAAGAACATTAATCGTGAGTGATTGCTCACTTTTCGTGGCTAGAGAACGATGGAAAGCAGTTAAGGACAAAGAACAATACAACAGACACTGGTACGAATCTGGCATGACAAATCAATTAGCTGCGACAAGCACGAAATAGATTTTAGCACGATGATGAAATAAAATAAATATATACATATGAGTGATATACGTATTATTTTATAATATTTGAATATAACACTATTATCCATATTACGTAGATGATTTCCCCTACAAATACCAGAAGAATGCGACAAATATATCTATCGCCAAAATCCCCCTTAACACGCTTTTTTTTTTGAAGAAGAAGTAAAATATACGTACATATATTTTACTGTTGTTAACAATTATAAACGCAAAGAAGTTCGTCAAAAGTATGCACATATATAAGTGCTGCATACGAATAGAAATAAGCTTAGATTTCAAAAAAAGAAGTTTACTTCAGTCGACCTGTACATCTTACACAGCAACCTAAAAGTAAAAATATAACATATAGTATATTTTATTATTATATATTTAAGACATATATCTTGGTTCTAGAAGCAAATCTTCAAACACCTATGTTACACTGTATATATTTTACAAATTATCAATGGGAGAGCATACAAGCAAGCAAAACAATTTGAATGGGAACGATATCAAAAGAACAGCGAGTAATAAAATATATATATATATAATATCCGAGCCTCCGTATTTCGCATATCTGAATCCCAATTAACATACGCAGCACATGGATCTGGACTAGAATTTGGTGAACTGCTACCAATACGTAACAATATACATACACACACACATATATATGTATATATACATATATATGTATGTATGTATATATGTATGTATGTATAAACTTGGATTGAACAAACGTAGCTTCTGTCATTCTATATGTATGTGTAACATATATAACCCAATATATACAGTATTTACGCATGTTTGACATGAATAACAGAGGGTAAATTCACAAGATTGTCAATTGCAACACCTACAACAATATAAGGCTCCCCACATAATATATATATATATATATATATATATATATATATATATATATATATATATATATATATATATATATATATATATATATCATGCAACACAAAGGAGAGGGGAAGAGTATGGTGGAATTGGTAGCTGCTTCGGTCATGAAGGCGGAGGGCGTGGGCCAGTGGGGTTCTTGGTTGAGGGTGGTGGCACTTCGGGTTGGAGAGGAAAGCATGGCAGGATGGTGTGGGGAACACGGTGAAGGTGGAAGGTTGGATCAGGGACGAGCCTTGCTAGGGTTGCTTGGGGTTAGAAATGAGATACTTTGGGTCGGGCAGGGAAGAGATTGGGTGAGGCTCTGTGTTTTTTTTGGGCGTGGGTGGACTTCGGCATGAACAGGAGGTGATGGAGAGGGGAGAGACTGCTTCGAGAATTATGTAGGGTGGCACGGGTTTGCACTCGGGTTGGAGAAAGGAAAACGCATGAGAGGTTTCGGGGAGAAGAAGGCATAAGTAAACGCGAATATTACTAGTGGAAAGAAGAAGAAAACGAGAAAATATGTGTATAGAGGAGGAAGACAAGCTACAGGAAGTGGAGGGGTAAAAGGTACGTACCTATTTCTAGAATGAACCGTATAGTAAAAGTGAAGGCCAGTGAAAAAGGAGAAAAAAAAATATAAGTACACATCAAGGTAATAGAAGCAGTCACAATTTACAATTTAGCTGAATAATTAAAGCAGCAACTGTGGTTTGTTCGTGCGGTTTTGAATTTGAAAAGCAAGGAAATTCAAAAGTCATAATTTAGTTATCGGTATGATACACTATTTTATCGTTTTCATCTCGAACCTCAAAATATAGAAATTAATATACTACGGACATTAGCATGATAAAACGAACAAAATGATACACAGATATCATTGATACGATCAAGTTATAAAAATTCGAATTTTCGCCATAGAAAATGCTGCTAAAACGCAGAAAATAAGATAAACAAAGTTACAGAAATTTAAATTTGACAAAACGAATTACGACATCTCTCTCAGAAAGTGATTTACATTTTTATTATATAAAAATATTCAGTTTTCGAAAAAAATTAATTTTCACCAAATAAACTGATTAAATTTATAATTTTTTAAATTTCATAAATAAATTAACTTTAATAAAATTTTATCATTTGCTATAACTAAATAGACGCATTCCAAATATTAAAATTTTATTTCAAAATTTTATCATTTACATTTCAAGAATTTTTTGTTATTTACGTTATAAAATCGTTGAAAATTCTCGGTTCGTTACACTTTTGCCTACTCAAAACTTTTCATCCCCGAAAAGGAGCGAGATTGGAGAATAGAAATAACCAAAAAGATAAAAGAAGGCAACGGATAGTACCTGAGTTGAAAAATTCAGGATTTGAAGCACGTATGGATTCCTCGATTTCCCAGGTGCAATCTCGGTCGTCCGTCCTCCACTGAACATTAACTAGACTGACAGATTTCCTTCGAAGCTGCTTCGTACCTCTACCGACAATATGAAGTGGCCTTTTCTTCCGATAGTAATATTTGGCTCAACGTCCAAATTCTCTAACAAAGCTGGCTGAATGATCAAGGACGAATCATGGAGATACTTGCGAAGGTGAGATACGTGAAATACGTTGTCCACCCCTGCCAGTTTCTCTGGCAAGTCGACTTTAGCCAAAGGACCAACTCTTTCCAAAATGTAGAAAGGACCAATGAATCTAGAAGCAAGCTTCCCTCTTCGATTAAAACACATTCTTCGGCAGCGAGATCTTAAGAAAGAACTGGTCACCCACTTAAAACTCCAAATCCCTTCTGTGCCTATCAGCATACTTCTTCTGTCTATCCTGAGCAATCCTCATCATCCTCCTAATCACCTCGACCTTTATAGATGCTTTCGGAATTATATTAGGTCCAAGAACCAAACGATCATCGGATTCAATCCAGCAAGATGGAAATTTGTAGGATCGTCCGTAAAGAGCAGCAAATGGAGACATCTCGATACTCTCCTAATTCCAAAAGATTGGGATAAATAGACTGGTTAAGCTTAAGATGATTCGAAATCAAAGATAGAGTTATACCTGATAACTGCAGGTGAATTCGACGAGATGGAGATGATCTTCCCAAGATCCTCCATAGTCAAAAACACAAGCACGAAGAAGATCTTCGAGAATCTAATTCATTCTTTCCATCTGACCATCAGTCTAAGGATGATAAGCCGTACTAAGGTTCAAAAAAGTGCCCAAATATTCCTGGAAAGCTTTCCATAATTTGCTAGTAAAATAGGATCACGACCACAAACAATGCTAGAAGGAACACCATGGAGACGAACAATCTCTCTCATATAGATCTTAGCCAGGCTCGAAGCTGTTCGACTCGACCTGACCGGAATCAAATGGGCGGACTTGGTCAATCGATCGAAAACTACCCAAAAAATATCGTTCCTCCTTCTAGTCCTCGGTAAACCATCAATAAAATCCATAGAAACCAGATCCCGCTTCCAAATGGGAATCTCACAGGGTTGCAGCAATACAGCGGTCTTCTGGTGATCATCCTTAACCTGCTAACAAATGGCACATCTACTGACGAACATAGAGATGTCGGGCTTCATACCATTTCACCAATACAACCTCTTCATAACCTGAAACATCTTGACACTAGGATGGATGGAGAGTCTAGATTGATGATTTTTCCTAAGAACTTCTTGCATCAAACAATCAACATTTGGAACACAAATGCGGCCGTTAATTCTAAAAACTCCATTCTGATTAATCTATGCTCCTAACTCATTCTAGTTATCACCTTCCCTACTCTAAATGTTCTCCTTCAAAAGTCTAAGCATCGCATCCTCATCCTGTTTCGCTGCGATCCAGTCCATATGAGATGGAGTTACCACAATCTAACACATTAAGGCTTTCTTCTGACTCAAAGCTTCAGCCACAACATTGCTTTCCCAGTAGTATAGTTGATGTCGAGATCATAAGATGTAAAGAAATCAAGCTATCGAACTCGCCTCTGTTTAAATCCTTTTGGTTGAAGATATGCTTAAGAGACTGGTGATGGGTGAAAACTCAAACTTGGTTCCCAAAAGGTAGTGCCTCCACAACTTCAAAGCAAACATAACAGCAAGCAACTTTAAGTCATGAGTAGCATAGTTAGCTTCGTGGGGCTGATGGCTAGCATAAGCTATGATCTTCCCATCTTGCATCAACACAGCACCCAATCCCCCTTTACTAGCATTGGCATAAACTAAAATTCCCTTATCCTAATTCAAGACGGTGAGAATAGAAGCAGAAGTAAGCCTTTGCTTCAACTCACTGAATGCGGCTTCACCCTTCTCATTCCAATTAAACTTGGTACTCTTACGAGTCAAAGCAATGAGAGGTGCAGCTATACGGGTAAAATTCTCTATAAATCTTCGATAATAACTAGCAAGGTCCAGAAAGCTACGAATATCAGTTAGAGTTTTAGGTGTCTCCCAATCCTGGGAATGGATAAGGTAATAAGTTCAAAGATAAATAAAATGAATGAATTCAGAAGAGAAAGGTGAATTGACTTACATTAATCACGGTGATCTTAACCGGTTCAACCGAGAGTTCATTCTCTGTCCAAGGAACCAGACTTCATCTCTCCAGAATTAGCATTTTGAAAATTTGGCTTTCAACTGATGTCTCCTAAGGTTTTGAGAACATGATACAAATGTTCCCTATGCTCATTCTATGACTTAGAAAAGACGAGTATATCATCAACGAAAACCAGAACAAACTTGTTGAGAACATCGCGGAAAACGCGATTCATAAGATCGACAAAGAAAGCAGGAGCATTGATTAATCCAAAAGGCATGACTAACCAATCATAGAAGCCATATATATAAGTGTTGCAAACGAATAGAAATAAGCTTAGATTTCAAAAAAAAAAAAGAATTTTCACTTCAGTTGACCTGTACATCTTACACAACAACCTAAAAGTAAAAATATAACACGGTATATTTTATTGTTATATATTTAAGACATATATCTTGGTTCTAGAAGCACCTATTCAAACACCTATGTTACACTATATATATTTTTACAAATTATCAACAGGAGGGTGTTCAAGCAAGCAAAATTATTTGACTGGGAACAATATCAAAGAACAACGAGTAATATATATATATATATATATAAGCCTCCATATTTCACATATATTAATGTCATTTAATATACGCAGCACATGGATCTGGATGAGAATTTGGTGAACAGCAACCAATACATATCAATATATATATGAATATAAACTTAGATTGATCAAACGTAGCTTCTGCCATTCTATATATATGTGTAACATATATAACCCTATATACACAGTATCTACGCATGTTTGACATGAATAACAGAGGGTAAGTTCACAAGATTGTCAAGTGCAACACCTACAACAATATACGGCTCCTGACATAATATATACGTACAGTATATATTTCATGCAACATAAAGAAGAGGGGAAGGGTATGGCGGACTTGGTGGCTGCTTCAGTCATGAAGGCGGAAGGCCCGGGCCCGGTGGGGTTCTTGGTTGTGGTTGGTGGCACTTCGGGTTGGAGAGGAAAGCATGGTAGGGTGAGGTGGGGAACACAGTGAAGGTGGAAGGTAGGATCAGGGACGAGCCTTGCTAGGGTTGCTTGGGGTTAGATGAAGAGATGCTTTGGGTCGGGTAGGGAAGAACTCGGGTGAGGCTCTGTGTTACTTTCTTGGCGTGGGTGGATTTCGGCATGAATAGGAGGTGACGGAGAGGGGAGAGACAGCTTCGGGAATTATGTAGAGTGGGACGGGTTTGTACTGAGGTTGGAGAAAGGAAAACGCATGAGAGGTTTCGGGGAAGAGAAGGCATAGGTAAACACGAGTACTGCTAGTGGAAAGAAGAAAAAAAATAGAAAATATATGCACAGCGGAGGTAGACAAGCTACAGGAAGAGGAGGGATAAAAGATACGTGCCTATTTCGAGAATGAACCGTAGAGTAAAAGTGAGGGCCAAATGAAAAAAGGAGATATATGTACACATCAAGGTAGTAGCAACGGTCACAATCTACAATGTAGCTGAATGATTAAAGCAGTAACTATGGCTTGGTCGTGCGGTTTCGAATTTGAAAAGCAAGGAAAGTCAAAAGTCATAATTTAGAGTACCGGTACGACGCACTGTTTTATCGTTTTCGTCTCGAACCGAAGCTCAAAGTATAGAAATAAATATCTTGCGGAGATCAGTTCGACGAGACGAACAAAACGGTACAGAGATATCGTCGATACGATCAACTTATAAAAAATTCAAATTTTCGCCACTGAAAATGCAGCTAAAACGCAGAAAATAAGATATACAGAGCTATAGAAATCCAAATTTGAAAAAAATGAGTTACGACATCTCTCAGAAAGTAATTTACATTTTTATTGTATAAAAATATTCAGTTTTGAAATATTTAAATTTCACCAAATAAACTAATTAAATTTGTATTTTTAAATTTCACAAATAAATTAAGTTTAATAAATTTTCAGTAATATTTTACCAATTACTATAATTAAATAGACGCATTCCAAATATTAAAATTTTATTTCAAAATTTTATCCTTTACATTTCAAGAAATTTTCGGTCATCTATGTTATAAAATCATTGAAAATTCTCGGGTCGTTACACTAATTATTATTTAAAGATTAATCAGTATTATTATTTTAAGGGATAAATTATTTAATATTCAATATCATATAATAACTTTTATCTTAAAGAGTATTCGCCTAAATTTAACTTGGAAATTATTACAGAAATTTCGTAAGTATTATTTTGAAAAATTTCAAATAAAGATTTCGGGAAGTAATGGTATACTCGCATGGAGAAATCGAAAACAGAGAGTGCCTGCAGTTAAGTTTTCGATTTCTTTGGGATAGAGACGTAACCATTGAGCTGTGAATCCATGGTTTGATACAGCAGTGGTACTTTCCATATTATTTTAAAAAGGATTTTCAAATATCTATGAAAAGGATAGTTGTGGATATACTAAACTCGGCAAGATAAGTACATATTTTGGATAAAGGGATTTAATTTATTAAAATCAAATAAACTAAGCCTTAGCGTTTTCAATGAAAAAGAAAATATTTGGTTGGATGATTGTTTATTTGATAGTTAAATAACCGACTATCAAATTAGGACCCAAAATATAACGTCATGAATATCTAGGAGAAATACAGAAATTATATGGTAAGTTTACCGTTTGAGGGGCTATACTATACGTATAAACTCATTTCGTTCTTCTAGGATGATGATAAGAAAATCCGTCCACTAATGGTTGGGAGGTGATTTCCGATCTTATTTTCATCTAATTATTTCCTAAAGAAACGGTATTGAGTTTATCGGAAAATATCGAACGTTGTTTCGGGGAGACTGGGATCAGAAAAGCTAACCGAAAACCACTTCGATCCAATGAGTACGTTTTCGATGTGAAAACAAGAGCATGGAGTCGAAGATGGAGCAGTGAAATGCAAGGGCTAATCGCTACTAATCCTGAGGATGATTCCAAAATGGCTGTGGTAGGAATAGTGCCTTTAGTTCCGTTCGGACCCAAAATGGACTTGTATGGAAGAATGCTATCAGTACATTGTCATTGAAGGACAGTGAGAATTCTAAGTGAAAATTCATAAAAAGATAATTGTAGCCTCTAGCCTCATTAACCTGGAATGACTGGAAAACAAGGGAGATACAGCAAGGCTAAGTGGGTCGCACCCAATTAGGGTATGTTTATCATCTTTCTACATAACCTCGGATATTATTACTACGATTCATGGAAGGAGCTCAGAAAGGATGGGAACACCCGGGGTGATAGCTATTTGAATAAGTATTTATACTAGACGCTATTATAATATCAAAGGATTTGATATGAAATGTTTTGGTTATCGTAAGATAAAACCCATCGTGTTTATTTATGACATGGTCTTACGAGATATCTTTGATTTTCAAAGGATTTTGATAACTTTAATAATTCAATTTGAGTGTGTTTTCTCACGTTGGTTTTCCAGATTGACTCGGGTGTTATTTTATTATAATGCTTGGGTCAGACCGAGTATTACAGATACAGGATAGGATGCTATGGGGCTCAGGAGACGAACTGGATGACGATGACGTATCACACATACTTTGGTTTTTATTCCACTGTGTATTGTATGCTATATATTCAGCATTTTGTGAGGACAATCTATTATAACCATCCAGTATTGAGTTATTGATTGTGCTATACCCGGATGATGTAATGTATAAATAACAGATATAGTTCTTTTTGTATAAAGACCAGTTGTTATCTATTGCATATTGTTCCGCTGCGATTGTGAGATTCTGTGTTGTTATGTTTTCTTCTTCTACCTCTTTCTTCTCTTCCCTAACAATCTGGTGTTTCCGACATCCGATTGTTCAGCATGTAATATAGTGAATGCATTAATGTTGATTTTCAGAGGTCAAAAATATCGGTCGTTACATTCGCCAATCACCATCGATCAAAATTCAACTACGATCATCCCAAAACTCTATCCATATGATATCAACGGATCTAGTTTCGCAAATTATCGTTGGGTGGATTGATCGATATTATTATTTTGAATGGGATTTAAGGAAGAGGTAATGATTTTATCTCCCAAGAATAGAATGGTAAATGGACAATGAAAATGAAGAGAGAGGGAAAGATGAGGTGGATTTAAATAATAATATTTTATTTCATTTAATTAAATTCTCAAATAAATGGTTTCGAGTCCGTACGTTCATACACCGCATCTGACCGCAACGAAACTTGTATGCGTACATCATTTTATTTTTCTGGATCCAACGGTATAAATCTCGATGCCAACTGAGACTGCGCCTAGGATGCTAACTTTGCAAATTTCAAGATCGCATCGGCCAACTGATCTTCCGACCTTCAAATATAGCGATGCTTATACTTAATTTAATTTGCAACATCAATTTAAACTCAATGGAAGTAGTCTCGAGTCATGACTCAGCGTTATGTGAAAAAATCATGTTTTTTCATATTTTTAGGCCTTCATTTAATTAATGATTAAATATTTAAATCAATTATTTAAACATACAATCGTTAAATATGCGGATCGTTGCATTCTCCCTTCCTTAAAAAGATTTCGTCCTCTAAATCACTAAGCAAAGAGAACGTCTTCTAACCTATAGGCCATCAATAGCCTCTAGATTCTAGAAAAACTTCGCAGCACCTCCTTTGCGCGGCTAGGTCCGGGCATAAGCCCAATACAACAAGGATACACACACACACACATCATATATTTAAACATATTATATCATTTATAGCAATCATCACAAATAAATATGCTATATCCAGCCATAACTTTTCCGCATGCCTAACAATCACGTAAGCATAAGCCACCATATCAAATGCTTACAATCCAATGTCAAACATGCATACGTGAGATCATCAAAAAGTAACATCCATGCCTATCCTAACATGAAGAATGCTAAACTATCTAATATAAAACATCGAATATGATATTCAACATGAAAGCCGATGATAAAAATGAAATCTCACCAAGCGAAGAGCTTCGGATAAGCGGTCTTCATGTTCTTCTCGGTCTCGCATATCCTATCATCTTCACTTTCGTTCTACTGAACTTCTACTGCTCCACAGTCCTTCTTCTAACCTGTTCGTATCAAATCTATCGGTAAGAATAGGCCTATGAGGTCTTCGTGTCTGGTTCAGTTTCAATATCATATACTCGATTCAATGCCAAATTCTCAAACACCTCTTGTAAGTTTTTCTAAAACCCACTATCAAACAGTAGGTTTTGCCCATTCACAATGCTTTTGGCACACAATGAAATCATACTATCCATTCCACATATAACTCAAAAAATACGGATGACATTCTACTAGACTAAAGGAACACAAATCTAGCATTCTTCATCAACCAATCGACTGTGATTCAAACTTCATCATACTATCCTCAGTCATTGGGTTAGATGTTAAGGCATTTTGTCAAGCGGAAAATTAACAATTATTGATGAATTTCTACTTTTTGACATATCGTTTTTTCCCTAACCTAACAACCTCTCTCTTTCAAGCCTTATAACGCAATTTTAAAAATTCAGGAGAAATTTTTAAAAATTTGGACAAAGTATTAAAAGAACGTTTGGAAAATTATTTTCCTTTCAGAACTGTTTGTCTACTATCTGGTTCTGAATAGTCTTATTGTTTTATGGAAGCAAGGAAAAAATAAAACCAATATGTTCGACGATAAAACACAGAATTAAGATCAAATAAGACCCAATAGTACTAGCATGTCTCTTTAGACTAAGTGTGAATGGTTTAAGTTCATTATAGATGGAGAGTTGTGGGATGGAGTTTGGAATTGCAGTGCTTGATCGTTGTTGTGGGTTGGAGTTTAAACTTTAAAAACTTTAAAAATGGAGATCCCTTCAAATCTTCAAACTAGACATGTCTGATCAAAAAAAAGTAGAGTAAATACCTGGTATAAATTAGGTTTTCTAGTTTAAAGAAGATGCATAGTTCCATAAATTACCATTTGATGCTATAACTAAGGAGGGAGCATTTCAATCTTATAAAATGTAATATTATCTGGAAGTTTTCGTAGAAATTTAGGAGCATGGGAAGGGCTCATAAATTATGAAAGCGTGCAGGGTTTCAACATTTATAGGTTTCAGTTTTATAGAATAGATTTTAAGCTAGAAAAGTAGAACAGAAATTAAAAAGAAAAATATAAGTTTATAAAGTTTTAAGTCAATGTTTAAAATTATATTCATGAATTACCTTTGAGTTTGAATTATAATTAGATCTTAAATATTGGTGAAACCTATATTGCTGAATGCTGGCCCAACTCAGCCGCTCGAAACTAAATGCGTTTTTCTTGTAAATTAACTATAATACGTGATCATTTGTTATTTTGGTCGTAGTAACTTATATTTACATCACTGTCTTACAGCTGAGTGTAAACTCAATCTACATATGTACACAATGTGCATTGTAATCAAACTTACTGACAAAAGATAGATATAAAAAATTAATAGGCATGTTACTTAATGAAACCATCTTTTTAAAACTGGAATTGATTATCACATCATCTTAATAGTCATCAAAGAAGGAATCAACTGATTCTATTACTGTGTTCTGGTCTTCTAGACAAGTTTTAGCTGGAAATATGTACAGCAAATGATCATATAATCATTCACTATGAAACAAAACTGAAACAACTTAACTGGTCATTAAACTTGTTTGAATAAAAGTATCATCACTTGATCTTAATATTCAACTTTGATATTCAATAAGGCAAGCGAAATTAACAGAGAAAGGAAAGTTGAAAGTGCAATACTGGGATGACCCAAAATTGACCTAAAAAAAATCTTGTGTGGATGGGACAATTTCCATTTGTTGCTTTTTACATCATTTTTCATTCTTTTATGATAACATTTTGGCCGATGTTCTATATATATTCTGTTGCTCTACAGTTCAATCTTGTGTCTATATCACTCACATTCTAGTCTTGTAATGTTTTTCATCCTTATGCACGGTAGTTTGATCCAACTTGAAATGTTGCTCATATTCTATCCTTGTAGGTTGCCATGTTGTTTAGTATTTTATGTTTATTTTGCTCAATATATGATCAGCAACACTCTTGCTCAATACTTGTTCACCTGCTCATAATCTGTAATTAGCAAAGTTTAATCAAATTTTTATCAAACACACACACACTACACTGTGTTGTCTAAAACCTAAATTTTGTCAATGTTTTATTCATGTTCGTTCCTAATGTAAATATTTATCTCATTTGTGACGGAGCGTGGGAAGCGAATTCGACGATGTAAATCGAATCCGTTCAGGATCTCACACGATTAGCGGAAATAATCGGTGAATCGTCGAAGAATCGATGGATTTAAGAATACTGAAAGGCCTAAATCCGTTGATCACGAAGATACCGGATTTTAGCAATCTTCGACACGTTGATCGCGCACGATACCGTGAAGAAAGATCTACAATTCTTTGAGCGTTGACCAAGCGCACTTGATTCCGCGAAATGGCTTCAACGTTCGTTGATTCGAGTTCACTCGAATGCCGAAATGGAGATAGGAGATAACGCTCGACTACCAATTTAAAATGGAAGCACAAAGTACAAACCAAATTTTATTCAAATTTCAACAACCTTACAAATGATACGACTTGCCTATTTATAGGCTTACATCTCAACACACGACTTAAAAAATTACAACACAAGCGGTTTACAAACAAAAGACATAAGGAAATACAAGCAACGACTTAAAACAAACGCGGCAGCGACTTATGGAAAGATATTCTGGAGCTTCGCGACTTAAGAAAGCGGCATTCATCAACGACCTAACTGAAGCTTCATTCGCAACTTAAAAATCAACAACGACTCAAGAAATGGAGAGTGATTCGCGACTTATTGGAATTGGAATAGGTCGTTCGCGACTTATCCTTGTTCGCGACTTACTGGAATTGACAATAGGTCGTTCGCGACCTAATCTTGAGTCGCGACATACGATCTCGCGAGCTAAGGGGGTAGGAAATCTCGCGTTTTAGTTTTAGGTCGGGTTTTCTTGGGTCGCGGCTACGGGAAGGAGTTGGGTCGTTAGGTCGCAGAGGTGGTGGGGTTAGGTCGTGGGTCGCGAGATGGGGAGTTGGGTCGTTAGGTCGCGGATGTGGTGGGGTTAAGTCGTGGGTCGTGATATGGGGGTTGCAGCCACGGGAAAGGATTTGGGTTGTTGCTTGCGACTTTGGATAGGTCGTCCACGACCTAAAGAGGGCCGACGACGTGCTCGAGGTAAGTACTTTATCATCCTCCCCTTGTTGGAAGGAATTCGTCCTCGAATTCACACTCTCGTCATTTTCGACAAGTTCCTCTTCATAATACGGAATTAAATGTTTGACATTGAAAACATCAGAAGTATGAACTTCTTCCGACAATCTTAACCGATACGCATTATCATTGATCTTCTTCAAGATTTCTACTGGACCAATTTTTCGTGCTTTCAACTTGTTGTAGGTTCTAACGGGAAAACGATATTTCGTCAAAACGGCATATACAAAATCTCCTTTTTTGAAGACAACACTTCTTCGTTTCTTATCCGCTATTTGTTTATACTTCTCATTCGTCTTAAGCAATCGTTCCTGTGTAATTTTGTGGCATTCCTGTAACTCATTCACCAAATCACTAACCCGTTTAACAATTCCCTTCTGATACGGTACTGTTGTCAAATCCAACGGTCTCTTTGGAATGGCTGAATATACAACTTGAAACGAACTGAATCCAGTACTTCGATTGACTGCATGATTATGAGCAAACTCTGCTTGACATAACTTCATATCGCAGCTTTTCAAATTGTCTTTCACAAGACATCTCAGTAAATTTTCCAACGATCGGTTAAACACCTCCGTTTACCCATCAGTTTGTGGGTGGTAAGCACTACCAAAATTCAGCTTCGTTCCGACCATCTTCCATAAACTCAACCAAAAGTGGCTTAGAAATCGAGTGTCCCTATCAGAAACAATGGTCTCAGGTAACCCATGCAATCGATAAATCTCTTTAAAGAACAATTGAGCAACCCGGACGGCATCAGCTGTCTTCTTGCAGGCTATGAAATGCGCCATCTTCGAAAACCTATCCACTACAACATATATAGAATCATTTTCCCTCTTAGTTCTCGCCAAACCCAACACAAAATCCATGCTAATATCAACCCATGGTTTAGTAGGCACGGGTAATGGCATCTATAATCCCGCATTCGTCACTGTTCCCTTCGAAACCTGACAAATATGACACCTCTCTACAAATCTCTCTACCTCTTTCCTCATTGACGGCCAAAAATAAGATTGTGAAATTAACTGTAAGGTGAGATCCCGTCCAACATGTCCTTCTTCATGCAACTCTTTAACAATCTTCATTCTCAAGCTACAGTCTGGTATGCATAATCGATTCCCCTTAAACAAGAATCCATCAACCAATACAAATTCATCAGTACTCCCATCCTTAACTTTCTCAACAAACTTTGCAAAGTAAGGATCCCCCTCAAACAACTCTGGCAATAATTCGAATCCTGTCACTTCAACCTTCAACGTTGTCAACAAGTGATTCCTCCTGCTCAAAGCATCCGCTACACGATTTGTCACCCCCGATTTGTGTTTCACAACGAAAGTAAATTGTTGTAGATATGCTATCCACGAAGCATGTCTCGCTGAAATCTTGTCATGCCCTTGTAGACGTTTCAACGCCTCATGATCAGTGTAAAGAACAAACTCCTTCTAAAACAAGTAATGTCGCCGGTGCTTCACAGCTTGAACAATCGCGTAAAACTCTACATCATATGTACTATATCTCATCTTGGCTCCAGATAATTTTTCACTGAAATACGCAACTGGTCTACCATTCTGGCTCAATACTCCACCAATTCCAACTTCGACGCATCAGTATGTAACTCAAACAACGACTAGAATTGGCGCTGACGTCAATAGTGTCTTGATCTTCTCAAAACAACCCCTGCTACCTCTGACCATACAAACTTCTTTCCTTTCATGCAATCGGTTATAGGTTCCATCACACTGCTAAAGTGTGGAATGAATCTTCGATAAAAAAACACCAATCCATGAAAACTCCTCACTTCTGTAATTGTCTTCGGTTGTGGCCAACTCCTGACAGCTTCCACTTTATTTTCATCTACTTGAATACCTTCCTTTGACAGAACATACCCCAGAAATAAAACACTATCCGTCATAAACACACACTTCTTTATTGCTGCATAAAACTGCTCTTGTCGTAGAATCAACAATACTTCTCGCAAGTGCTGGATGTGTTCTTCCGTACTCCCACTATAAATCAGAATATCATCAAAGTAAACAACTACGAACTTCCCAACAAATGGCCTAAAAATCTGGTCCATCACTCTCATAAAAATACTAGGAGCGTTTGACAAGCCAAATGGCATAACTAATCATTCGTATAAACCCTCCCTGGTTTCAAAAGCAGTCTTCCACTCATCACCCGGTCGAATACGAATTTGATGGTATCCACTTTTCAAGTCAATCTTGGAAAACACAACAGCCCCACTCAACTGATCAATCAAATCATCAAACCTCGGCATAGGAAATCTGTATCTCACAGTGATCTTGTTTAGAGCCCGACTGTCCGTACACATCCTCCACGTCCCATCCTTCTTCGGTACCAATAAGGCTGGCACGACACATGGACTCAAACTCTTCTGAACATGACCTTGTTCTAACAACTCCTCCACTTGCCTTCTCAGTTCTTCATGCTCCTTGGGACTCATCCGGTAATGTTGCCTGTGAGGTAATACCGATCCTGGCACAAGATCAATCTGATGTTGAATATCCCTCAACGGCGGTAATTCCTTTGGCAACTCCTCCGGAAACACATCACTGAATTCTTCCAATACCGGCTTCACATCCTCTGGGACTTCAACTGTTTCAGTAGCTTCATGTCCAATCAACAAAAATACCTCTGGACTCTCCTCTACTTCTTCAACAAATTCTTTCAAAGTCAATAAAGTTTTCAGCTCCTCAATCTCCTTAGATTTACTCTCTCCCTGCTGTCTCTTCTTTGGAACTAAAATAATCTTAACGCCTTCAAACATAAAACTGTAGCTATTGGTTCGACCGTCATGCTGCACTGCTCGATCATACTGCCACGGTCTTACCAAAAGCAAATGACAAACATCCATCTCAACTACATCACACCAGATCTCGTCTTTATATTTCTTCCCAATAGAAAATGGAACTCGAACTCGCCTATCCACCTTCACCTCTCTTCCTTTTCTCAGCCATGCTAACTTGTAAGGATTAGGATGTTTCTCCGTTTTCAACTTCAACTTTCTCACTGGTTCAGTAGAGATAATATTGTCACAACTTCCTGCATCAATCACAAACTTACAAACTTTTTCCAAAATAGTGCATGTAGATTGAAAAATGTTGCTCCTCAACCAACTAGCCTCATCCTCTTGTTTCGGTGTTAAACAAGACCTCCTCATCATTAGATTACATCCTTCATCTTCCGACGCAATATCCTGCTCATCTTCCTCCACTGGACTAGAATCACCTTCACCAACATCCTCGCCTTCAACTTCAGCAATCATCGTTCTCTTCTTTGGTTTTGGATATTCGTTAGTTTTATGACCCACTTCCTGGCAATTATAACATTTGAAACTGTTGTTGACCCTTGCTTTCGCATCCTCATTCACAACTGGTTTACTGACAACTTTAGAAACATTGGAACTCCCACTGGCACCCTTCACTTGATTGTTGGAATTTGTAAACACACCACCTCCTCGTCTTCCCTGCTTCTCCCAAGCCAACGCCTTCTGGTGCGCTTCAGCCACAGATCTAGGGTCAAACATATTAACCATATCCTGGATCTGCATTCGCAAACCTCCAACAAACCTAGCAGTCAACTTTTCCTCTGTCTCCATAATGTCATTTCGATCAATCAGTTGATAAAACTCGTCAGCATAATCATTAACAGTCTTTGTCCCTTGCCTCAAGTTCCGCAATCTATGATACATGAGTGATTGATAATTGTAAGGTAAAAATGTAGCTTTCATCAATTTTTTCATTTTCTTCCAATCAACAATCTTCGACTTCCCCATCCGTTCTCGTGTAAGTTTGGTTTGCTGCCACCACTCCATAGCTCTCCCCCTCAACCTAATAGCAACCAACTTCACTCGACGATCTTTCGGTACCTCCTTGAAATCAAAGATCTCTTCAACATTAGACAGCCAATCCAAAAATTCTTATACAACCATTCCACCCTTGAACTCTGGAATTTCCATCTTCATTCCCGATTCCCATCTACAGTCATCTTCAAAATCTCTGTCTCGATTTCGTACTTGACCTCGATCTCGATAATGCACACTACCTCTATCACCATCAAACTCCTCATCAAAATCTAAAATATATCGATGTCGATCACGGCCACCAACCTCTCTTCTACCACCACTTCTTCGATCTTCATTCCTATCACAATTGTCAACACTTCTACGATCATGATCTTCTCTTCTCTCCCGATCTGAATGTGGTGAAACTCTACTTCTCCCATGGCTCGATTCAGGTGAAATCTTCTTCGATTTTGATTCATTTCAAGCATCATTCTCTCTAATCGACCAATTCCTTCATTCAATTTTTCAGTGAAACTCTCATTGATTCGTTGTTCCATTTCATCGGCCTCTTCTCTTCCATAGAAAGCATTAATATTGCGATGACGTTGAGCTCATCTCAGAGGCATGATTGAACTTCAAACAAACTCAAGAATAAATTTCAAACACTTTTCGAACTTTGATCCGAAGTGAGATGGATCGAAACTCCCAACTTGTTGCAACTTCACGATGAACACGATGAACACCAAACTTCTCAACAATTTGCAAATCCGATCTCCAAACATCAAATTCTCAAAACCCAAGTCTCCAAATAATGCAAACTTCTTGCGATGTAGCTTTGATACCAAACTGACACAGCGTGGGAAGGGAATTCGACGATGTAAATCGAATCCGTTCAGGATCTCACACGATTAGCGGAAATAATCGGTGAATCGTCGAAGAATCGATGGATTTAAGTATACCGAAAGGCCCAAATCCGTTGATCATGAAGATACCGGATTTTAGCAATCTTCGACACGTTGATCATGCACGATACTGTGAAGAAAGATCTACAATTCTTTGAGCGTTGATCAAGCGCACTTGATTCCGCGAATTGGCTTCAACGTTCGTTGATTCGAGTTCACTCGAATGCCGAAGTGGAGATAGGAGATAACGCTCGACTACCAATTTAAAATGGAAGCACAAAGTACAAACCAAATTTTATTCAAATTTCAACAACCTTACAAATGACGCGACTTGCCTATTTATAGGCTTACAACTCAACACACGACTTAAAAAATTACAACACAAGCGGTTTACAAACAAACGACATAAGGAAATACAAGCAACGACTTAAAACAAACTCGGCAGCGACTTATGGAAAGATATTCTGGAGCTTTGCGACTTAAGAAAGCGACATTCATCAGCGACCTAACTGAAGCTTCATTCGTGACTTAAAAATCAACAGCGACTCAAGAAATGGAGAGTGATTCGCGACTTACTGGAATTGGAATAGGTCGTTCGCGACTTATCCTTGTTCGCGACTTACTGAAATTGACAATAGGTCGTTCGCGACCTAATCTTGAGTCGCGACATACGATCTCGCGAGCTAAAGGGGTAGGAAATCTTTCGTTTTAGTTTTAGGTCGGGGTTTCTTGGGTCGCGGCTACGGGAAGGAGTTGGGTCGTTAGGTCGCGGAGGTGGTGGGGTTAGGTCGTGGGTCGCGAGATGGGGAGTTGGGTAGTTAGGTTGCGGATGTGGTGGGGTTAAGTCGTGGGTCGCGATATGGGGGTTGCGGCTACGGGAAAGGATTTGGGTTGTTGCTTGCGACTTTGGATAGGTCGTCCACGACCTAAAGAGGACCGACGACGTGCTCGAGGTAAGTACTTCATCAATTTGCAGGTGTGCGAAAGAAGAAGGATCTAAATGTTATGGGATATTTCTTTTTAATGCAAACAACCAAATATAAGCTTTTTTTGTGAACATTTGCTACAATTTTTTTGGATATGCTTAAAACATTTGCTACTACGTTTTCGTTTACGTGGTTTAAGCTATAAGAAGTTATGTGTATGAATATTTGATATGTTTAATGTAATGTGTTACATCTCTATGTTTTTGATCTTTTATGACTCTTGCGTTATTTAAATGATTTCATATTCAAAAGGATTATTATTGTACATTTTGATTTTGGCATTGAATATTGTAGTTTATAAGTAGAATGCAGAAAACATTGGAACCATGAAAAGAAACCGTTACGCTTGAAAACCGCTATAAATATTTAATAGCGCCAACTGAGCTCTATTAAAACTATTAGTATTAGAAGTCCATAATATTAAAGGCGCCATTGTATTATAATAAGCGTGATAAATAATGATGAATCATAGGTCCATAACCGCTATAATTGAACATATCATAATAGAGTATAAGCGCCGTCGTAGCTAAATATTTATAGTTGTGTATTGGTGCTGTGAAAAGTTAACATTCACATTAACATGCCCATATACAGCGTTTATAATCTGCTAATAATCTTTTTTATAGCGGATTATTATTGCTATATTACATAAAAACAACACATATTTGCAGCTATTAAAGTATTTTATAGTGGACTTATAGCACTATGTTAGTAATCAATAACACATATTTTATTGCTATACTCTATTTAATATAGCGGATTGTTTGCGCTGATCTACAAACTTTTTATAGCACTTTTTTTGCACTATAAATTATCCATTACTTTTAATAACATGTCGTTATATAGAGTTTATCAAATCGTTATTATAGGCTTAGTGAAGAAACATCAAATAACTGAATAATCTGCAATATATCTCACATTGCATCAGAAAAAATATAATAGTCAACATAGATATAAAAAAGTCGAGACAGTAATGACAATGTGAACTAATCATAACAAGATTCACAGAGTTATACAACACAGTCATAGAGTTTATACAACTGGAAAATAAACTCAACTAATACACTGTTTCTAATAATAGTAACTCAAAAGCTATCAAGACTCCATAGTGTCACATAACGGAATATATAATAACAACTCAAATATAAGTATGAGTAAACATCACCTCCTAATAGTCCATCTATCGAACTCCATATGTCATCCTCACCTGCTGTCCAGTCTATTCATTTAAGAGTACCCGAGAAAATAAGAAGCATAACATAAAACCTTGGGTTAAATAACAGTCTGGTGTGGAAAATAAACAATCTCGAAATACTATAAAAGTCAATATAAAATAAGAAACATAGGGTATACGAATCATACCTGACATATCCCTACAACCAAAGAGTCAACACATGACATAGGTAATATGCTACTTTACAACATAAAAAAGGGTACTCCATATTCAGTATCTTTGGGATGCCTATGCATCTCCATCCACAATACCTACTCGATACTAAGTGAACTGTCTGGTGTGTCTAGGTATCCCTATGCACAATACCTAGCTTGTGTGACATCCCTAAGGTGACAGGTGGCTAGTGAAGCATAACAAATATAGCACTATCAAAGTACTAACTGTTATCAGTGTGCTCTAGATCTATGATACCTAGTATGGCCTCCTTTCTACTAGGGACTAGGGGAAATCCTGGTTCTCTGTTGTACTCTCATATCTCACAGCCCAAAGCTGGATACGTGTCTCACAACTCAAAGCTGGAGACTAAACTCAAAGATTCCATAATATATGGATCCTAGTTACCAATCCATGGACGTCCCCACTATATAATACCCTGCTTCGAGTTCAACAGAAAGTACTCTGAATCATCAACGATCCCTTAGCACATACACATTTATCCAATCCCTACTAGCTCAATACAATTTCCACTATTCGAAACCCATCATATTCCTCCACTCCACGACTCCTAAAATAAGCCTCTTCGGTACTTACTACCCCTATGAGCCATAAAACGAAAATACAAAACTTCCCATTATACTGTACATCGCCATCTCCCATGATGCGAACGAGCCAACACCTTCAGCACGATCTACAGAGTCCTAAAACTATCTATCTCGCAACCTGCTCCCAACATGAGCCAATATCCGAAGTGCTAACTCTCATGTCAAAGCATCACACCATCGCCTCGCCATTTAAATCACTAGCCGTAGAGCAACAACATCAAGATTTTAAGTCTGTCGCATGAACAAACCATTAAATCATGCATAATGAAATCTCTATAGCGTCCAAGCCAAAGATCGACTAAATCGTCAATCAACAATAGTGATGGACATCGGCACTCTATAGTAGTCAATACCAACCACCTTGGTCTTGTACTCAACCAAAATGGATAAGTACAAAAAAAACAGAAAACGTTTAGCATCCATCCTGAAGTCCAAAGCCTCGTCTTCCACCTTAGATCCATCGGCATGTATCATAACCCTTCTCTACAACGTATGTGATAACCTGATTTTCGAGCATCTGATAATTGGTAAAGATTGATAAGATTTACTTTTCAAAGCTAATAAAATTTTATTCTATTTATAATATATATACTTGATATATATTGTGAATAGAATATCTTTTGTTTTAAATTAAAGAAGAATTTTCAAATTATAATATATATGTAATTATATGTTATAATTTGATGTTGCTTTGAAATTTAATATAATTTGTTGATAATTTATATATGAATAAATTGTAATTTAAAGCTTTGTTTTAAAATGAATATTTTTCAAAAAGTTAATTTAGATTAATTCAATAGTTTTAAAAATATAAGATAATTGTTGTTTTAAATATGATTGCGTAAAAAAAAGGATTTAATTAAAGTTTTGTTTTGTTTTCTTTTAAAATGCTTAATATGAAATGGTCATAAGTGTATATATATATACACATAAATGTTTAGATTTTAAATTCATGTAGAAGAAAATATATTTGCATTATAATTAATTTTAGAATATTTCCTTTTAAAAAAGTAAAATTTATTATACATATATAAACATTTAATTATAAAAGGAGAATTTATTTATATATGTACATCAAAGGAATAAATTAAGATTTAAAAGTTTTTATAAACAATTTTAATTGACATATGTTAAGCATAGAATTAACATTTTGACAAATATTAAAACTAAGAACAAGTGTCCTTTCTAGTTTTCCTTTTCTTTTATTTTAATTAAAATCTACTTATATAAACACATCTCCTACAAAATCATTTTTCTTTTCTATTCTCCTTTATAAACTTGAGAAAATCTTCAGCTAAGATCTGAAATCTAAAACCAGTATTCCTCTAACCAAAATAAATTAAAAACCATCTGAAATCAATCACTTGAAAGTCTCTTCAAAATTCATTAACCTGAAAACATTTTGCAATTCAAAGGACTGCATGCAATTATAAGTCTCTCCACTTCTATTTTGAAACATCCAGCCCTGCAGTTCTTCTTTCTGGAACCTGCATGCAGTTATGAGGATCAGGAAAAGCATTACAAGATTGAAGTTTTTTTTAAAAAAAAAAATATATAAGGAAGCAACTCAAAGTTTCAGCTTTGCAAGAAGGAAGCATTTCCAGATTTTAGTTTAAGGTCTCTGATCTTCTTTTGCATGTGAGTGATCTAACCTTTCTTTTTCTGTTCTTTAATTTCCTGTGAGTAAACAATTCTATCTAAGGGTTTTAAATCTATTTAAAAAAAATCTTGGGGTATGCAGAAATTACCCAAGTAAATTATGATTGTGCTGCATCATTGTTTAAACAGGAATTGATGAATTGATGTGTATATGTATGAGAATAAATGAGGGCATGTCTGGAACGAGAGTGGTTTGCTCTGTTCATAGTTCCAGGTCAGGGAAAAAAAGAAAAAAAGAAAAAAAAATGATTCAACAGTTACATACTCTTTCTCTAATCAGTTATTAGTTATGAGGTATCAACAACAAATCTTAGGAATAACAATATTTTGATGGAAAAATAGTTCAGGTAAGATCTTAAAGTAGATTTCACTAAAAGTGTAAATTACAGTCAATTTTTTTTTTTAAAGATCAAAATCTCAAACTTAATAATATTATATTTAAGGTATTAAATCTGTTTTTCTGTTGAAAGTTAGGATTTTTAAAAACAAATTCTTGAATTTTAAGCTTTTAAAACAACAGAAATCATGAGATGAACGAAAGTTGGGTTTTCGTCATTTTCTGTTGATCGCGATGATTGGGATTGTTGGGGTTAAGGCTGGAACTTGTCCTCTGATCAGTGAACATGGAAAAATTGTTCAAAAGAATTATTGATCACCGGGGCGATATGGTTTGGGAAATTTAGGGTTTAATCTTGTTCTTTTGCTGGGGTTGATTTCTAGACCAATGTGGTCTCATCGGTGTATCCTACTCGTTCGCATATGGGGGAAATGGAGGATGGGATCGTGATGAATCTCTGGTTGAAGGGGCGGATTTTTTGGTGAATGATTTGGGGTGGCGCGAGTTGATATTTTCAGTAATGATGGAATCTTATGGTGGTCGAAGATCGAATTTGTTTGCTCTGGCGAAATTCAGATATTTGGGCAGTCCTTCCATTTGAGGAGATGGTCGCTGGTATGTGGGGATTGTCGTTGGTGATCGGAACGTCGAGTTCCCACCGTGCACGTGCACCTGTGTACGTTAGTGACTGATGTTTGGAGTCTTCGGGGAAGAAGAGGAATAGCATGGATTCTTACTCGAGATTCCGTGTTTGTTTTGGGGAGGGCTTTTTGCGTACAAAATCGAGAGAGGCTCGGGAAATTTAGTTTTGGGGTCGGTTAATGTTAAGGGCCACAAAATTTAAGTTAATCGATAATTAAGTTTTAATTGATTTTTTTTAAACTATTCTTTAAATAATAAGGTTAATTAAAATGATTGGTTAATTTAGGAGTTAAGTAATTTATTTTAACCTAAAATTTATAAAGATAGTTCATAAATTTATTTAAACATTATTAATAATGTGATTGAGTGGAAATTGAGAAAATGAAAATATATTAATTCCAAGATTATTTGATTAATTAAGAAGGTAGTTGAGATTAATTAGTGGAATTAATTATAAGTTAATGATTTAATGAGGTTCATAGATTAATTAATTAATGATGAAAATAAAAAAAGGTAATTACTTAGCATAAGTAATTGGAGAATAGTTAATGTTTATAATTAATTTAAATTAGTGAATATGAGATGATAATTACTTATAAACTTAATTAAGTGGGTTATCTCATGTAAGTAATTAAGGGATAGTTAATTACGAATGGGATTAATTAAGGATTTATTAACGAATATGATTTATTAAAGGTAAGTCAACTATAGTTAATTGATTTAGGAGAGTAATTTAAAATTTTATTTAATGTGGATGGGTAAGGCTAATTTACCCATGTGATAAATTAAGGTTTAATTAACTAATAATCAAGATTAATAAATTGAGGATAATTAACCAGTGGGATAATTACTTGTTGGAAGAAAATAAAGGCAAATTACTTAAGAGAAGTAATTAAGATTTAATTTCTTAGCGTAATTAATTGAAGGGTTGAATTATTTAATTAAGGAAATTTATTAAGGGTTAGTAAATTATTAGGTATAATTAATTAAAAGATAATTAATCAATGTAAGTGATTTAAGATTGGTTATTAATTTAATTAGAGATAAATCAAATTAACTTTTGAAAGTGATAAATCTTGCTTATGAATGATTGAACAATATTGCATGCCTATGATTGATTGATATCTCGAATATGTGGTTTGGAATGCTATGTGATATGATATGTTGGAATTAAACTGGGATCATTTAGTTATCTATCGATGATGAATTAATGGGGATGACACTCTCTATTTGGAATTTGAATTATGTTTCACTTGAACATTTGGGATAAGATGGTGTTGAATTCGAAGAGACCGGAGTCGGGTATTAGTAATTACCCGAAACCACTTCGATTCTTATAAGTTGATATGTGAAAATAATAGGCTGAAGTGGAATGACTTAAGTAAATTGGACCATTAAAATCTAAGTTTTGGCACTTAGAAATTGATGTGTGTAATGGTTGATGTATATAACATCTTGTGAAGTGTAAATTGATATAAGTTACCCCGGGTTTATATAGATTGTATGTTTTTGTATTCCAAGTTAGATGAGTTTACTCACGCTGGTTTCCAGCCTAACCCGGGTGTTACTTTGATGTAATGCTCGGGTCAGACCGAGTGTTACAGATTTTCAGGTAAGGACGTTCTAGAGCTCTGGAGGCGTGCTGGATGGCAGGAACGTATGAGGTGTTTCGCTGTATTTATCTGGGACAAGTTAGTTTTTAAATGTCCGGTATTTGTGTAATGATGTAACTCTGATGTATAAAGATATAAGTGTAATGATATAATTCTTCTTGTAAAACTATTATTTATGTGATATTATATTTTATCCGCTGCGAATGTGAGGTTGTGTGTTTCTTTTCTGTTATTCTTCTATCTCTTTCTTCTTTCTCTTTCTTCTTTTCACTAACTATCTGAAAATTTCGGGATCGAAATTTTCGGGTCATTACATTTGGTATCAAAGCAAGGTTAAGTGGGAACCTTGGCTCTGGTGGGATTACTCATTAAGGATAGGGTAAGTGGTACCCTAGGATGAGTTGTGTGTGTGTGTGTGTGTGTGTGTATGAGAGAGAGCGTACTTGTTATTTTCTTATATAAAGGTTTTTAAATGATTTCAAAAGTAAATGAATCTTATATAAGAAATAGAATATCTATTATATTAAGGAAATTGGTTGTAGTATTAATTAAATTAAAAGTAATAGTAAGAAGTAATGGTAATAGAATTACAACCAAATTGAAATTAAAGATAATAATGAATTGGTTTCTAGATATGGTAATCTTGGGCATTATCATAAATAGTTGCTGTGTTAAATAATGAAATGTGTGTTAATGAGTAAGCAAAATTAAATGTTGTGTTTTAAATTTGGAATAAGATGTGATACCCAAAATTGATAAGTTTTTGAACTTATAAATGGGAGAATTATTAATGTGAAGTTCAAAATTTGAAACGATTTGAAATCGAAAGGGGTTCAATTTGAAATAAATTGAAATTTATTTAAATTAGTAGAATTTGAGATCAAGGTTGAATAAAATTAAATTTGGAAAGAACTGAGGTTAATTCAACTTGAATTGGGAATGAATCAATTTCAATGGAAATTGAAATTATTTAAATTGGAATTGGGTCAATTTAAAAGGAAAAGGAAATTTAAATTGAACTGATAAGAATAGAGATTGGGAAGTGAGCAGTTTGACTCTGAACAATTTTTAATATAAATTATTTTAATATAAACCTATTTTTCCAAGCTATTAATTATATATACAACCTTTCTTTTAAAAGCCAAATTTTCTTATACTTGTTTAACAATTATTCTTGAAACTGTTTAACAATTTTCCAACTGTGTTGTAAACTAATTACTATCCTACTACTATTTTGCAATTATCTAAAATTTCTATAATTATTTAACAATTTTCTAACTATTTTACACCTATTTTACAAACTAGTAACTATTTTCCAACTACTTATCTATTTCTTTAATTTTTCAAGCTATTTTCTAAATAAACTGGTCGGAGTTCAAACTGCTTATTGGTTAAATACCCAATCAAGATAAGAATAGAGGTGATAATCCAAATGGATTGAAGCAATTGTGAGTAAGTGAATGGAAATCAAAATGAATGTGAATAGAAATGGAATTGATTTGGCAAATAACCAATAAAGATAAATACGTAGGGTGTACGTATGTTATTCTATTCGCATAGTGATTTGATACAGATTCGAGTACAAAATTTCGAGATAATTATATTGATCCGAGTGGGATTTTCACTCGATTTTCGACGGCGAACCTGGATATGGGTTGTTGATTGATTCTGGATATTCTCTATCATAGTTATGACTATGCAAGGAGAATGACGGTTTCTGATCAAGAAACCAGATCTGTGTCCGCACTAGAAAGTCGGGTGGACGATACTAGTTCGGAAGTGAAATTGTATGATCGAGTGAGCGATCAGATTGGTATAGCGTACGGATGATATGTGTACATCGTACGGATTTGAATGAAAATGATATTGAAAAGAGTAATCAAATTTGGATATTTGATTTTGGATAAATAAAGTTATATATCTTTGTTATATAAGATAAAACTCCCCTTGATGAATCTTTTGCCAAAAGAAAAGGGTATTGTTTTGAAAATATTTGAAGTATAAAAGGATTTTATACAAGTTTAAAATGATCCAAAGTTTTAATCTAGGATTTTATATATATATATATATATATATATATATATATATATATATATATATGTATGTATGTAAAGGATCACATGAGGATTTTGGAAAAAGGTTTGGGAACCTATGGATCTGGAAAGGCTTTTGATTTTTGGGTAAAATCAATATTATATTTGGAAATCCTAGTTTGAGAATTATCGATTTTGGGATAATCGATTTTGTGTAAAGGAGCTTTGAATAAGATCATACTAGGTGTATGATTTAAAGATACTATATATATAGTATAAAATGTTTTGATGATGGCTCTGGAGAAAAAGGCGCTCCCTTGAAATGGACTTCTCAGGAGTACCACCGAGTGGTGCTGCCTTGAGCCCCAAGGGGGGGCTCTAAAGTTGATTCTGTGAGGAGTCCGGACAAAACTAGTTCCTGAGGATTATGAGTTGAGTATACCATAGCGAAAGTCGTGTGTGCCGCTGAGAGCCAACAGTTACATGGACTTTTGCTGCGATGGCAACGTAACCCAGGATGTAACTACGACCTATGGTATAACATAGCGAAAGTCGTGTGTGCTGCTGAGAGCCAACAGTCTGCGTTTGATTTTATATCGGCAGGCTGCGACCTATGTAGGAGTGGAGATGTTTCATTTCGACAGCGAAAATCAGAGGCCGCTGAGAGCCTGCAGTTACATGGACTTTTGCTGCGACGGCAACGTAACCCTGGATGTAGCTGTGACCATGGATGGGGGTGATGATTTTCAGAGCATTCTCACCAAAAGATATATCCTCTATTTTCAAAAATTGTATTCTATATTTTCAATAAAAAAAATTTCAAGTATTTTCACTGGGTGTTAAAAACGGGTCTGCTAAGTACTTATAGAATTTCAGTAGTACGCCTGATCAACGTATGACCGAATTTATATGAGAACATGGATGGACTTGTTGAGGCATCGAGTTATAAAAATATTTTTATAAAAACTATTTTGGCAATATTACATAGATTTTAAAGATGTTTGAAAAATGATCAAAGAATATTTTAACTGGGTTTTAAATATTTAATAAATCTGCTTTCGTTCCTTTTCGAGGACGAAAAGATTCAAAGGGGAGAGGAATGTGATAACCTGATTTTCGAGCATCTGATAATTAGTAAAGATTGATAAGATTTACTTTTCAAAGCTAATAAAATTTTATTCTATTTATAATATATATACTTGATATATATTGTGAATAGAATATCTTTTGCTTTAAATTAAAGATGAATTTTCAAATTATAATATATATGTAATTATATGTTATAATTTGATGTTGCTTTGAAATTTAATATAATCTGTTGATAATTTATATATGAATAAATTGTAATTTAAAGCTTTGTTTTAAAATGAATATTTTTCAAAAAGTTAATTTAGATTAATTCAATAGTTTTAAAAATATAAGATAATTATTGTTTTAAACATGATTGTGTAAAAAAAAGGGATTTAATTAAAGTTTTGTTTTGTTTTCTTTAAAAATGCTTAATATAAAATGGTTATACGAGTGTGTATATATATATATATATTAGATTTTAAATTCATGTAGAAGAAAATATATTTGCATTATAATTAATTTTAGAATATTTCCTTTTAAAAAAGTAAAATTTATTATACATATATAAACATTTAATTATAAAAGGAGAATTTATTTATATATGTACATCAAAGGAATAAATTAAGATTTAAAAGTTTTTATAAACAATTTATTTAACATATGTTAAGCATAGAATTAACATTTTGACAAATGTTAAAACTAAGAACAAGTGTCCTTTCTAGTTTTCCTTTTCTTTTATTTTAATTAAAATCTACTTATGTAAACACATCTCCTACAAAATCATTTTTCTTTTCTATTCTCCTTTACAAACTTGAGAAAATCTTCAGCTAAGATCTGAAATCTAAAACCAGTATTCCTCTAACCAAAATCAATTAAAAACCATCTGAAATCAATCACTTGAAAGTCTCTTCAAAATTCATTAACCTGAAAACATTTTGCAATTCAAAGGCCTGCATGTAATTATAAGTCTCTCCACTTCTGTTTTGAAACATCCAGCTCTGCAGTTCTTCTTTTTGGAACCTGCATGCAGTTATGAGGATCAGGAAAAGCATTGCAAGATTGAAGTTTTTTTAAATATATATATATATATATATATATATATATATATATATATATATATATATAAGGAAGCAACTCAAAGTTTCAGTTTTGCAAGAAGGAAGCATTTCCAGATTTTAGTTTAAGGTCTCTGATCTTCTTTTGCATGAGAGTGATCTAACCTTTCTTTTTCTGTTCTTTAATTTCCTGTGAGTAAACAATTCTATCTAAGGGTTTTAAATCTATTTAAAAAAATCTTGGGGTATGCAGAAATTACCCAAGTAAATTATCATTGTGCTGCATCGTTGTTTAAACAGGAATTGATGAATTGATGTGCATATGTATGAGAATAAATAAGGGCATGTCTGGAATGAGAGTGGTTTGCTCTGTTCATAGTTCCAGGTCAGGGAAAAAAAGAAAAAAAATCAACAGTTACATACTCTTTCTCTAATCAGTTATTAGTTATGAGGTATCAACAACAAATCTTAGGAATAACAATATTTTGATGGAAAAATAGTTCAGGTAAGATCTTAAAGTAGATTTCACTGAAAGTGTAAATTACAGTCAAATTTTTTTTAAAGATCAAAATCTCAAACTTAATAATATGATATTTCAGGTATTAAATCTGTTTTTCTGTTGAAAGTTAGGATTTTTAAAAACAAATTCTTAAATTTTAAGCTTTTAAAACAACAGAAATCATGAGATGAACGAAAGTTGGGTTTTCGTCATTTTCTGTTGATCACGATGATTGGGATTGTTGGGGTTAAGTCTGGAACTTGTCCTCTGATCAGTGAAGATGGAAAAATTGTTCGGAAGAATTATTGATCACCGGGGCGATATGGTTTGGGCAATTTAGGGTTTAATCTTGTTCTTTTGCTCGGGTTGATTTCTAGACCAATGTGGTCTCATCGGCGTATCGTACTCGTTCGCATATGGGGGAAATGGAGGATGGGATCGTGATGAATCTCTGGTTGAAGGGGCGGATTTTCTGGGGAATGATTTGGGGTGGCGCGAGTTGATATTTTCGGTAATGATGAAATCTTATGGTGGTCGAAGATCGAATTTGTTTGCTCTGGCGAAATTCAGATATTTGGGCAGTCCTTCCATTTGAGGAGATGGTCGCTGGTATGTGGGGATTGTCGTTGGTGATCGGAACGTCGAGTTCCCACCGTGCACGTGCACCTGTGTACGTTAGTGACTGGTGTTTGGAGTCTTCGGGGAAGAAGAGGAATAGCATGGGTTCTTACTCGAGATTCCGTGTTTGTTTTGGGGAGGGCTTTTTGCGTACAAAATCGAGAGAGGCTCGGGAAATTTAGTTTTGGGGTCGGTTAATGTTAAGGGCTACAAAATTTAAGTTAATCGATAATTAAGTTTTAATTGATTTTTTTTAAACTATTATTTAAATAATAAGGTTAATTAAAATGATTGGTTAATTTAGGAGTTAAGTAATTTATTTTAACTTAAAATTTATAAAGATAGTTCATAAATTTATTTAAACATTATTAATAATGTGATTGAGTGGAAATTGAGAAAATGAAAATATATTAATTCCAAGATTATTTGATTAATTAAGAAGGTAGTTGAGATTAATTAGTGGAATTAATTATAAGTTAATGATTTAATGAGGTTCATAGATTAATTAATTAATGATGAAAATAAAAAAAGGTAATTACTTAGCATAAGTAATTGGAGAATAGTTAATGTTTATAATTAATTTAAATTAGTGAATATGAGATGATAATTACTTATAAACTTAATTAGGTAAGTTATCTCATGTAAGTAATTAAGGGAAAGTTAATTACGAATGGGATTAATTAAGGATTTATTAACGAATATGATTTATTAAAGGTAAGTCAAATATAGTTAATTGATTTAGGAGAGTAATTTAAAATTTTATTTAATGTGGATGGGTAAGGCTAATTTACCCATGTGATAAATTAAGGTTTAATTAATTAATAATCAAGATTAATAAATTGAGGATAATTAACCGGTGGGATAATTACTTGTTGGAAGAAAATAAAGGCAAATTACTTAAGAGAAGTAATTAAGAATTAATTTCTTAGCGTAATTAATTGAAGGGTTGAATTATTTAATTAAGGAAATTTATTAAGGGTTAGTAAATTATTAGGTATAATTAATTAAAAGATAATTAATCAATGTAAGTGATTTAAGATTGGTTATTAATTTAATTAGAGATAAATCAAATTAACTTTTGAAAGTGATAAATCTTGCTTATGAATGATTGAACAATATTGCATGCCTGCGATTGATTGATATCTCGAATATGTGGTTTGGAATGCTATGTGATATGATATGTTGGAATTAAACTGGGATCATTTAGTTATCTATCGATGATGAATTAATGGGGATGACACTCTCTATTTGGAATTTGAATTATGTTTCACTTGAACATTTGGAATAAGATGGTGTTGAATTCGAAGAGACCGGAGTCGGGTATTAGTAAATACTCGAAACCACTTCGATTCTTATAAGTTGATATGTGAAACTAATAGGCTGAAGTGGAATGACTTAAGTAAATTGGACCATTTAAATCTAAGTTTTGGCACTTAGAAATTGATGTGTGTAATGGTTGATGTATATAACATCTTGTGAAGTGTAAATTGATATAAGTTACCCCAGGTTTATATAAATTGTATGCTTTTGTATTCCAAGTTAGATGAGTTTACTCACGCTGGTTTCCAGCCTGACCCGGGTGTTCCTTTGATGTAATGCTCGGGTCAGACCGAGTATTACATATTTTCAGGTAAGGACGTTCTGGAGCTCAGAAGGCGTGCTGAATGGTAGGAACGTATGAGGTGTTTCGCTGTATTTATCTGGGACAAGTTAGTTTTTAACTGTTTGGTATTTGTGTAATGATGTAACTCTGATGTATAAAGATATAAGTGTAATGATATAATTCTTCTTGTAAAACTATTATTTATGTGATATTATATTTTATCCGCTGCGAATGTGAGATTGTGTGTTTCTTTTCTGTTATTATTCTATCTCTTTCTTCTTTCTCTTTCTTCTTTTCACTAACTATCTGAAAACTTCGGGATCGAAATTTTCGGATCGTTACAACGTATCTCGCTCGTTAGGTTTCCACGTGTGCGAAACCCCAATGTACAAGATATTCTCCTAACACTCGATCACCACTAATCGACGTTTTCAACCAAAACTACCAAACAAGCAACCATGCAACCAACATCCATTCATACATCTAAAACAACATACATAAAATATATATAATACATCCATATTAACCAATGAGGAAATCATGTCAAAAATAGCTCGAATCTAATATTCCTAACAATGACATGTCAATGGAAAATACGTGATATTCTATATAAATCATTTTAAAATACTTCTATTTCTTTTATAAAAATCAAGTAGGTATATAAGTATAGGAAAATCTCATTTCAAAACCAAAAATCATTTCAAAGCGTCAATCTAATACTATACAACCAATCATAGTATGGTGAGAGGCAACATCACTCACCTCAATAAAATCTATCCAAACTAGTGCCAAAGTATAGATCTCTCCATTACGAATGCAATGTATGAAACCCATCCAAAATGGACCTCGTATGCAAAAGATATGGATATAATAAAATAATGGAGTAAATAAACAATTAATTAATTTAACCAATTAATTAACTAAGCTAATTACCTTAGCTAATGTTTCTTCCCCAAATCAGAAATGGCTTGTACGTGCACATACCCAATCATGCCATGCACATTTCTTCGATGATACGGAATTCCACTTAACGAAATCGAGCGTCATTTTCGCCGTTGGCCTTCTCGTCATACGCTTGACTCAATAACATCAAAACCCCCAAGCTCTGTGTCACCATACGTATCACGTCCCCTAGGCTTTCGAACGCTACTCCTATAGGTCACGACCATCAATCCATGATTGGTCGATTCCAAACTCATGAAGAATATTTGGATCGACAATAGAAAGTCGATGGCAATCTCCGTTTCGACTATCGTCACCCATAGCTTCGGCAATCTCAAACCCTAGATCGGCCATGGATGAGGTCATCGTTGCCTATCACCATCGATAAAAAATCCACCATGGTCATTGCAAAGCTCTCATCGATACGATCTCACGGATCTGGTTTCATAATTATCGTTGAGCGGATTGATCGATATTATTATTCTGAAAGGGATTTGAGGAAGAGCCATGATTTTATTTTTCAAGAATGGTGCAGTAAATGATAATGAGAATGAGAGAGGAAAAGATGAAGTGGATCTAAATATTAATATTTTATTCCATTTATTTAAATTCTCTAATAAATGGTCGTACGTTCGGAGTTCGTACAATCATACGGCGTGTTTGATCGTAAAGAAAATCGTCTGCGTACATCACGTCATTTTTCTAGATCCAATGGTATAAATCTCGTTGCCATGATAGATTGCATCACATGATGTTAATTTCATGCATTTCGATATCACTTCGGCCATCTGATCGTCCGATCTTCAAATATAGTGATTCTTATACCTATTTTAATTCGCAACATCAATTCGAACTCAACGGAAATGGTCTCGAGTCCTGATTCGACTGTATACGAAAAATCATATTTTTGGGCCTTCATTTGATTAACGAGTAAATATTTAAACCAATTTAAATATATGATCATTAAAAATGCGATTATCACATAAATGCTATTATTGGCACCCAGTTTTTTTTCTTTTGACCGCTACTATATTTCTATTAGATATCGATATTTTTTTGCACTTTCGATCGTCATATTTTAATCTTTCACTCAGCCCTATATAGCTTTGACTTTCATCACGTCTCGGCAAATCTTACGTACTTCTCAAAAATTTAAAATCCTAAATCTTAAAAAAAATTACATACATTTTTTCCTAATCTATTAAATAATAGTAAAGCAGAAGAATTCGAAGCTCTCTCATTAATTCTACGAGTTATCTCTATTCTCCTTAATCCTCTCCAATATATTTTATTTTTTTAATCTTATAAATTACAACTTTACAATTATTATACTAAGCTTCTCACACTATTTTACATTCAAATACCTACTTTTTTAAAAATATATACAATTATTTATAAATCTTTGATGTTTCTCTCATAAAATTTTACATTAAAATCAACACATTTAAATTAATTACACATTCCAAATTTAAACTAATTGATAAACTTAGTCAAATATTTATCAATAAACCTAAAAGATGAAAGTTTCAATATGTATACAATGGACACATCAACAAATTCGTGAAAAAAAATCAATTAGATGCAAATTTATATAAATCACATAATATAAATTATATACATTAATGACAATAATAAATTTATTTTATAATATGTTTAATAAATGAAGTGATCATACATTATACTGTAAAATTCTATTAACTTCAAATTTCTAAATTTTTATTTTTTTACAATTACAATAGAAATCCTTCTCAATTATCTTTTACTATTTTACATTCAGGTTCATATATTTAATTAATTGTTTGATCTTAAATTTAAACTATTCAAATAAAAATGATTAACTAACATTCGTTAATCTATCTAATAAATCCTAAAAATACGAGAATTTCAATATATATAATATTCATATATATGGAAAAAATGATAAAATTATTTCTTTTCTATTTAGATATACAAAGATATTTAAATCACATAACATAAACTGTATACATAAATAATTTTAACTTTTCTAGTTTCTAATTCATTTATTTCAAAATTTATCATGCATTACATAACATAATTTCATTTTTAACAGCATATTTATATTTTACAATATTATGATATAACATATAGATAACACCGATATTAGATATATAAACATTCTCACTTTTAACATGTTATCAAACCATACCTAGCTCATAACTCAACTAAATGCTATGTAACATTATTTTGTAATCATCAAAGTTGTTCCTATGACAATATGAAATTTATAGTTAATTACAAGGATAAAAATTTTAACATATAAAAAATAAATAATGAATAAAAGTTCATGTGTGGATAAGCTAAACATAAGACTAATACTCTTTTCAATTACAAATATGTTCAAATCTCAACTTAATTTGCACTAACTATTTTACATTTAGCTTTTTATATTTAATTAGTTACCAATTCAAATTATTTAAATAAATTCATTTATTTAATGTTCATTGGTCCATTTATAAATCCTTTGAGAAAGATGACAAAACCAATATATATACAACAATCATATTAACAAAATAGTAAAGTTACTTATTCACTCTTACATATAAAAATATGTATCACATAACATAAATTAGTTATGTCATCAAGTAAAAATAATAATTTACTTATATAATATTTATAATTTTTTTGGGTTAGGATATTAAATTTTACAGAGATATGTAGTTAGCGATAATTGAACCATCAACCTTATATCTAAGCTTTGTATGTCATTTTAATTTATGATTAATATATCATGATATATATTGTATAATAAAAAAATATTTTAGCGATAATTAAAATATAAATACTATTGTTTTAACAACATTACTATATACAATGCATGGATTACGCACTAGTTAATGATGGGATATGAAAATTTAATGGATAATCCCAATATGATGGTCATAAAGTGGTTAGTTCCATTTTCATGTATCAAGGTCTATTTTTCTTCAATTCAATAAATCAATCACAAATACGTTGTTTAGAGTTTTCTTGATTTTTCAAAAAACAATCAACTATGGTTGACTAAATCGCATCTAGGATTTTGCCAAAAGGAAAAACTGAGTAAAGAATGCTTACTCGACGACTACATAGGTCGTTAAGAGGCGGTGAACTTTTAACTTAGTGAGCAAAATACATGACATCTTCATTTCCTCTGGTGGCAGCGGCGGCAACATTGTTCAATCTAAAAAGAAGAGAAAAATAAGCGTTTTAAATTTGATGCATGTTTCACTTAAAGGAATAACAATTGGTGTTAGGAAGAGAAAAGATAAAATTGTTTAAGGTTATCTTCGATTTTGTCGGGAGAACAAAAAGGGGAGCTAAGGTTTTTGCCACCTCTTTTCTTTCTGCTTTCTACTCTTTTCACCTGCGTTTTGTTTCTCCATTTTAGGTCTACACCGCCTTTCGTCTCCTTTTCCTTCTTTCTTGTTTATGATTATTTTTTTTCCACCGTTATTTCATTATTTTTTGATTTCTAGATCTAGTTTATGCTAGCTCGACGCCTGCCTTCTCAACATAGCCTTCTTCGTCGAGATTAATTTGGAGTTCTGACTGCCGCACTTCTCGCAATCTCCTTCTTCCATGTACAAGACTTTCCAGCTAGGCTGGAATGGTTGACGTCTGAACATGCTGCCGAGCCGCCCTCCCCTTTACAGAATCTCCTTTGTAATGAGTGCTTAAAGGTTGCATTCATGTTGTGATATAGCTATGAGGTCTTGGCTTGGGATTTCGAGCCGACTTTTCTGGTTCATGTTGATTTTTGGGTTAGTGGTGTAGTTGTATTGGTACAACTACCTTTGTTTGGTTCGTGTGTAGTTCAATTGTACCTCTTTGTTTCATTTGATACAATATTTCTATACTTAAGAAGATTTGGAAGATATTTTAGATAATTGATCAAATATATTGACTCTTTTATATGTATTAAAAAGGGCAGTGGATTAGCTACATAAGAGGAAGAAATATTTGAAAAAAGTGAATTAATTGATTAATTCTTTAATTGGATGATTAAAGAAGAAATCTTATCAAATGCATACAAATTGTGGGAAACTGGAAATATAAAATGGAAAATGTTTCCATACGATTTGGAGAATTGATTAGGAATTTTTAACCTATGATCATAAATCATTTACTTCAACCTTAAGTAATAATCCTTATATATAGGTAGGGATTAGGGCTCTATCAGAAACGAGTTATCTTCTCTTTTGTATTTCTTCATATTCTTCATAGTCTTCATTATCAATCTTGTAAATCTTCTACCTGAAAGTAATAAAATTTTCTCTCCTAAGTAGATGTACATTATCTTGCGATAGTGGAACCATTATAAATCCGTGTGTGAACTTTTTATTTGCTTTCTTGTGTGATTTGCTGATTTTCCATTTTATTCTTAAGTTATGTTCGTTTTGTCGCACTATAACACGATTTTATTGCTTAGGTTTGATTTGCAATCATCTGTGTAAATTCACCCCCTATAGTTCGGTATCGGAGCTTTGAAGGTTGTTGTTAAAGCCTAGGGCTAGAAGGTGTTCGATAAAATGGCAAGATCGGGAAATGAGGAGGTTTGACCTACCCAAGAATATGCACCCTACATTAGGTGTTCATATGCAGCATCAAGTTCGCAGTTGGCTATAAAGAAATGGAATGGAGATAATGATTTTGTGAAGTGGCAGTGGAAGATGAAGGCGGTGTTGAGAAGTAATCGTGTTCATTAGGTTGTATTTGACATAGAATCGTTGCCAGCAGATATCTCAGTGGAAAGAAAGGAGATGAAATAATGGGCCTTTACAATCCTCTAATCGGCCATGGGTGAGAATATCATTCCAGAGATTAGTGTTGAAACTACCGCTAGAGGCTTATGGAAGAAATAGAAGGATCCCTACATGAAGAAATCGCTCATGAATAGGCTGATCCTATTGAAGACATTTTTTATATATAAGATGCATGAAGGTATGTCATTGAAAGCACATTTGAATTTCTTTGACGATTTGATGATGAAGATGAAAGCCGTTGATTTGATTATGGACGAGGAGCACAAGGCTACGGTGGTATTTCATTCTCTTCCTGAGCGATATATGGTTTTCGCTAATGGCTTGATTTATGGCAGAAGCACGCTATCGTTAAAAGATGCGAAAACGGGACTTCTAAGTGAAGAAATGAGGGTACGGATAAAGAATATGAGCGAAAGTGGAGAAGATAGTAGTAGTCAGGGGTTGTTTGTGGAGAGACAAAGAAAGGAGAAGAAGGAGAATAATTTTAGAGGGCGTTCCAAGTCAAGGAAGCCTGGAAGTTGTTGGAGAGGTAAGTCTAGAGATAACAGGTGTCATCATTGTAAGAAACATGGTCACTGAAAGAAAGATTGTCTAGATTTAAGGAAGAGAAATGAAGTGAGTGGTTCTTCATCTATTGCGATAGATAACGTTATTTCTGATGATGTGTTGTATGCACCTATTTTTGATGTATCAGACCATTGGGTGCTAGATTCAGGGGCATCTTTCCATATGACGCCTGGGAAGGAGAATTTCTGTTCTTATGAAGGAAAGGAGGGAAGTGCCATATTAATGGGGAATGATGCTACTTGCAAGTCATTGGGAGAAGGATCGGTGCATATTTGCATGCACGATGGTGTGGTGCGCAATATCGCTAGAGTCCGCTATGATCCAGATTTAAGAAAATCTCTTCTTTCATTGGGTCAGCTAGCATTTTTAGGGTGTAGGATTATGATGGAGTCGGATGACTTCAAGGTTGGTAGAACTCTGAGTTTACGATTTCGACGATAACAACTATACAATGGAAATCATATATATATATATATATATATATATATATATATATATATATATCATCATACACCGATACAAAGCAAGACAAACCACTACCTTGACAAGAAAATGACTAAAGCATTAAAGAAATTCATCTACAAAGTTGCACGAAGATCGAAGGAACAAACACTCAAGAATGAACCCAAAAAAACCTCACTTGACAGGTTCAGACGTCTGAATGCAGAACTTCAGACGTCTAAACGTAGATACTGGACTAAAATTAGTAATAGGTTCTAGATGTCTGAAACTGGGCTCGGGGCAAAAAATTCAAATAACTACTGTCATCTTCGAAAAGTCTCAACTTCATCCCTCCTCCACAACTCTTCATCAGTGAACAGCAACGACTCTAGACTGAAAAGGAAGAGATGCAACTGCTAGAAGCAACACTTTACAACTATATAAATAAGAATCAAGAAGGATCAAAACACAACTCGACTTTCTATCTTAATCATCTCTTGTTCTAATCTTCTACTTGCTATCCAATCTGTAAATCTGAGATCATACACTTTTATATTCTCTCGAAAAATATTGTATTCAATCATTCAAGAGGTATAAGAAGTTCAATTGTACTATATAGTCAAAATCCATGTAATAGAGAACACATGGTTGACAAAGAATGTCTGTTATTGTAAACCTGTTCCTCCGGGTAAAGTGAGGGTTATTTGGTGAAAGGAAATTTCGAAGAGGAGCTTTGAGACTTGATGTAGGACGGGAGGTCCGAACCGGTATAAAAACTGTGGTGTGATTATCCTTATTTCCATTCTTTACTAATCATTACAGTATAGTTAACTCGGTTATATACTTGTCATTTGTATAATCGATCCACCATAAGTTAGTCTTTCAATTGGTATCAGAGCAAGGTTTGATTAAAAGTACTGTAACAAGTTTTCAAATCACTAATATGGCAAGTATCTTTCAAGAAGGTCGGTCCATCGCAGTCCCCCACTATTTAATGGCTCAAACTATGCATATTGGTACACTCATATGCGTATTTTGATGGAAGCCAATGGTCTAGAAATATGGTCGGTTACACAAAATAAATATGAAGCACCTGACACTGCTATGAACAGTTGGACCGATGCACAAAAGACCTTAGCATCAAACAATGCTAAAGCTATGAATGATTTATTTTGCTCTCTAGATAAAAATGAATTTTCACATGTCATGTTATGCATAACTGCATTTGACATTTGGCTTACCTTACAAATTACACACGAAGGTACAACAAAGGTCAAACAAACTAAGACTTCAATTTTGCAAAACCAATTTTCTTCATTCAAAATGAAGCAAAATGAAACTATTGTTGACATGTATTCTAGATTTCAAACTATCCAACATGATCTTATGGCATTAGGAGTTAAGTTTACTGATTTTGATTTTGTGTCTCGAATGCTCAACTCTTAACATCGGATTGGGAAAGGAAGGTATTAGTTATTGAAGAAACTAATGATCTCTCTACTCTCAAGGTTGAAGAGTTGATAGAAAATTTAATGTACTATGAAGCTAACTTACAGGCTAGAAAAGAACAAAATGTTGAAAAGAAGAACATAGCATTTCAAGCGAAGAATGATGACTCAGATTTGGATGAAGAAGAGATAGTCTTCATTGCCAAGAATTATAACAAATTCAAGAAATTTAGAAAGAAGACCATATTCGAAAAAGACGGGAAGTCAAATACAAAAAATCTATCTCAAATCAAGTGCTATGAATGTGATCAATACGGACATATGAAGAAGGATTGCCCTAAACTCAACAATGAGAAAAAGAACAAATTTGAGAAATTTAAGAAGAAAAGAGCTTTTAAAGCACTTGGGACGATTCCGATTCATCATCATATTCCGAGAGTGATAATGATAGCGATAGAGAACAAGCTAATGTATGTTTTATGGCTAACACTGATGAGGTATGTCCTGAACTTAGTTATAATGAATTATTAGAGTTAAGTATTGAACTTGATGACAAGTTTCAACAAATCAAAAAATCGAATAAAGAACATCTAGCCAAAATAAATCAATTAGAACTAGAAATTGAATTATTAAGGAATGAAAAAGTTATTTTAGAATAACAATTAGAGATTTCACAAGAAAAATGTAAAAAGTCTATCGAATATGGTACACAACTTAGTGAAATAGATAGGTTAAAATTTGAGAATAATAATTTGATTAAGGAAAATATTGAACTAAAAAGTAGTATAGAAATGTCAAAAAATGAAATTTGTGAATTAAAGGAAAAACTAGAAAAAATTACTAGCAATGTTTCAGAGTTTGACAAAGGAAAACAAAATCTTGATAATTTAATTAAAATTTCAGAACCCTTTGGTAATCGAAATGGATTAGGATTTGAAAAGAATTCATATAAGAAAAAAGGTAATACTATAAAGCAAAGTATCATGTATCAAAGTTTCAAAAAGACACCAAAGTTAAGTAAAGATGTAAAATCTAAAAATATAAAAATTTGGACACCAAAGTCTAATAATAAGTTAATTAAACAAAAACATATTGATAATTTTCTATCAAGTGTAGTATTTAACAATAATTATGTTTTTAAAGGATCCAAACCCAATTGGGTATGGCTACCCTCCTCTCCTAACATTTAGGATCCTAATAAAAGAAGTGAGTACCAACTGAATAATTTTTGTTTTATAGGTACCCAAAAATAAAAGCAAGGAGAAGTGGATACTCGATAGTGGCTGTTCAAAACACATGACCGGGAATGCCAATATGCTCTCAAATATAAAATATATCGATGAAGGCACCATAACCTTTGGAGACAACTCAAAAGGATATGTCATCGGAATTGAAGAAGTCATAAACATCGGTATTTCTAACTCTCATATTATCCCTAATGTTTTATTAAAAATTTAAAACATAATTTACTAAGCATTAGTCAACTATGTGATAAAGTTTTCAAATAAATTTCGAGAAAAATCGATGCAATATATTTGATAATAATAAAAAATTATTATTTGAAGGAATTTGAAATAAAAATATTTATATTTTGAATATGAATATGAATATAAAACAAAATTCAGATTTATGCTTGACTGCTAAGCTTGATGATCCATGGCTATGTCATAAACGATTTTGTCACATGAATTTCAAATATATAAATAAATTATCGAAACATGAACTAATTAGAGGTTTACCAAAAATAAATTATAAAGTAGACAATTTGTGTAATGCATGTCAAATTGGAAAATTGAAAAGGAGTTCTTTTAAATCTAAAAATAATATTTCAACAAAACAACCATTAGAACTGTGGCATTTAGATTTATTTGGTCCTACTCAAGTATGATCAATAAATCAAAACAAGTATGTTTTTGTGATTATTGATGATTTTTCGTGATATACATGGACTTTTTTTAAAAATATAAAAGTGAGTCTTTTGGTATGTTTAAAATTTTTGCAAAAAGAATTAAAAACATTCGCAGTGATGAAGGAGGAGAATTCGAAAATGAACTTTTTACAAACTTTTCCAATAAAAAGGGAATTAATCATAATTTTCAATTCCACGTACACTACAACAAAACGGTGTAGTTGAACGAAAAAATCAAACAATACAAGAATATACAAGAACAATATTAAACAGTAGTAATCTACCAAAACATTTTTGGGCCGAAGCTATTGCTACAGCTTGTTATGTTTTGAATAGAGTGACACTACGACTAATGACAAAAAACACGTGTTATGAAATATTCTTTGGTAAGAAACCTAAGGTATTATATTTTAGAACATTTGGATCAAAAAATTTCATATTAAATACTAAAGACAATCTAAGAAAATTTGACCCTAAGGCCGATGAAGGAATATTTGTTTGGATCGTAGCAAAGCTTATAAAATTTATAACAAAAGGATAAATATTATAGAAGAAAGTTTACATATTTTTTTGATGAAAATTTTGTAACTACACAAATTAATGACGAAGAAGAAATACATCCAAATGATTCTTCTAACACACTTCACAATAATAATGAAACTATTGATCAAAATAATACTTTAGTTTCACATCCTAGGATTTTAAAGAATCATCCTATAGATAACATTATTGGAAATTTAAATTCTATAGTAACTCAAAATCAACTAAATCAAATAAGTCATGTTGCATTCATTTCAAATTTTGAACCAAAGAACTATGACGAAGCCTCTAAAGATGATTTTTGGATTTTAGCTATGCAAGAAGAATTAAATCAGTTCGAATGAAATAATGTTTGGGAACTCGTTCCAAGACCAGAAGATCAATCCGTCACTGGAACTAAATGGGTATTTCAAAATAAAGCCAATGAAACCGAAAATATAGTTTGAAATAAAGCACGTTTAGTAGCATAGGGGTATAATCAAGAAGAAGGAATCGATTACGATGAAAATTTTGCACATGTAGCTAGATTAGAAGCTATACGAACTCTACTCACTTTTGCTTGTCATAACAATTTTAAATTATATCAAATGGATGTCAAAAGTGCTTTTTTGAATGGTTTTATCAAAGAAAATATTTATGCCAAACAACGATCATTATTTGAACATGAAAAATTTTCAAATCATGTTTTTAAATTAAATAAAGCATTATATGGGTTAAAACAAGCCCCTAGAGCATGGCATGATAGGCTTAAAAAACATTTAATTTCATTAGGATTTCAAATTGGTAAAATTGACACGATTCTATTTATTAAAAGAGAAAATGATGATATTTTAGTAGTTCAAGTTTATGTCGATGTATCGTATTTGGATCAACTAATGAAATTTATGTGTACAATTTTCAAATATAATGAAAAATGAATTTGAAATGTCACATATGGGCGAATTCTATTTCTTTTTAGGATTGCAAACAAAGCAACTAGAAAATGGTATCTTTATACATCAAGAAAAGTATTGTAATGAACTATTAAAATGTTTTGGTATGGGTAAAACATCTAGTAAATCTACACCTATGAGTACAATGGTTCATCTTGATAAAGACGAAAACGGAAAAGATTTTGAAGAAAAATTATATAGGAATATGATTGGTTCGTTATTATATTTAACTGTAAGTCGACCCGATATAATAATGAGTGTTTGTCTTTGCGCACTTTTTCAAGCAAAACCAAAAGAATCTCATTAAAGAGCCGTTAAACGTATTGTGAGATATTTATCTAACACAAAAAACTATGGACTATTCTACCCGAATGGATCTTCCTTTGAACTTGTATCATATAGCGATGCGGATTTTGGAGGATGCAAAACGGACAGAAAAAGAACTAGTGGAACATGTCATATCATTGGACAATCTCTCGTCCCATGGTTTAGTAAAAAAAAAATTGTGTTTCTTTATCCACCTGTGAAGCCGAATATATTTCAGCGGCATTAGCATGTGCACAAGTAATTTACATGCAAAAAACCTTAAAAGATTTCGAAAAAGTAATTGAAAAATCCCTGATTTATTGTGATAACACTTGCGCAATTAATCTATCTAAAGATCCGGTAAATCATTCTCGAACTAAACATGTAGATATAAGACATCATTTCTTAAGAGATAGTGTTAATAAAGGAACTATAACTTTAGAATATGTTAACACTGAAAATCAATAGCCGATATCTTTACAAAACCATTAAACGATCAAACTTTTATAAAATTACGACGAGACTTAGGCATTTGTTCACTTAATGAACTTTTAAACTAAGAATTTTTTTTTTATATCCACAAGTTTTTAGCTGATTAAAAACCTTTAAAAATTTAGACAATAATTTTGGACCATAAAAATGCTACCTATTTTTATATTTGGATTGTTATAAATCTAACTTTCAGAAGTTTCTCTTTAAAAATATATATCAAATATAAAAATATGTCATCTCAAGAAATAACTTCATATAATTCTGGATCGTCATCCTCAAACGTATCCACCCCTTCTCTTCGTACTCCTTCACCTCCTCATTCTCCACCCTCTCTTGACTTACCAAAAAGTAGATGGGGATTATCACCTCTACTGAAGAAAGCCAAACGAGAAAAACCACCTACAATCCATGAAAAACTTGATGAAATATCACATTATCAATTTGCAATGATGGATGGTCAAAAGGAAATATACTATAAACAGGAAGGAACAATCAAACATTTGAACTTCCTGGAAAAGGCTCTATATGCTATATGTGGTCATTCTCCAACAAAGAAGTGTTTACATAAAAAATCTTCATGCTTTGTTGAAACTTCAAGAGGCGAACCATCGACTTCGTCACCCAAAGCTCCTTTCGATCCCCAATCAACTATGGTCATCTCATTTACGAACCGAATTCATGGGATCGTCAGGAATGGAACAAGGAAAAATAAACTATTACGTTTGAAGACGATTATATACATATATATTTGTTTGTATTGTATTGTATTCAATGAATAAAGTTTTTTTTTCACAAAAATATCAACAAAAAAACAAATTTGGAGTTTTTCAGACGTCTGAAAAAGATTCTAGATGTTTGAAATAGGAATCTGAAACTACTAATAAATATTCCCAGACGTCTTAACTCTTTTCCAAACGCCTGAAGTTACTCTCTGTCTAGTATATGAACTTTCCAAACGTTTGAGTACTATTTCCAAACGTCTGATTCTACTCTCTGTTTCTACATTAAGCATCTTCGGACGTGTGATTCACTATTTCAGACGTCTGGAACTGGAAACGACAGTTTTTTAAAACCTTATCTCTACTTGAGCAGTTCCCTTCTCCTATTTCAACTCATTTCCAAATCAAAATTTATCATTATCAAAATCAAATAATCGAATTTCTCACCTAATTAATGCCACCACGAACAAAAAAAAGGGAATTAAGAAAAGGAAGCATGGAGAAGGATCCTCTTCTCAACCCTTGATGGTAACTGACATTCAACTCAAAGATTGGTTATTCCACAATCCAACAACTATAAGACAGTTTGAAGACTTGAAGATTAAGAAGATGCATCCCGGACCCTTCTATAACCTAATCAAGTTTCCTTCATACAATATGGATGACATCTGTGAGCAAGGTAACTTAAAACCCTTATTTCTTGTAATGCCAACGATATCTCTATCGATCAATTGGCTATATAACTTTTTTACGCTAATCTGGATAGTTCAACCGTATGGACTACTGAGAATGATGAACAATGGTTATGGACAAGTGTCTATGGGACAACAATCAAATTAACCTCTACTGTAATCGGACGAATTTTAGAATGTTCTTATACGGGTCACAGATTATCTGAAATGGAGGACCTCGTGATATTATAACTCATCAATTATGGAGAACAAAATGCCTCAATTTTCATCCAAATTCCTTAGGCCACGTGCTAGGCTCCTTACCCGAATGCTTATAAATACCATTATCTCACGATTAGGTAGCCATAAACAAATTACCAATCTTGAGCACAAAGCTCTATATGCTCTTTTTAGTCGAAGTACGATTAACTGGGCTCAGTTCATTTTCGATAAACTTAAAGGTTTTTGGAAAAGATCTCGCCAGACTATCATTTACCCGGCTTATATTATGCGACTCCTTAAAGCACTAAACATCTCATCATACATTTCTGCTTTTGAGGAGTTACCTATCATATATAATGGAACAAAAATTTTCAACCTTATGCATTTGCCGGAGGAACCACCATCTTATATGACTTTTCTAGAATGGAGAAATGCACAAGATCAACCTCCTCCTCCTACACAACAATAAGAACGACAACAAGAAGAAGGTGATATAGAACTACCAAGGCAACCATCTCCACCTCCTCCTTCCTCGTTTGAATATCACTCTGATATGGAGATTTTGGAAGCACGAACCCAGCCTAATGCTAATGAAAGTGTTGCTCACTTAACTTTACAAAACCAAGTGCTCCTATCTAGAAATCAAATTCTCCTTAGTAAACAAATAGCTAGGATTTATCATACATTGACCGCAAGGCTTTCCAAAGTTGAAGATTATCTTCAACTTAGTGGTTCCAAACTTGATCAAGCACTTCAACAAGCCCGTCAACCTTCTTCTGACTGGTCCACACCTTCTCAATCTCCTCACACATCGCCAAAGACTGGCGACAAGGACAATGGAAAATTGGACTCCCCAGGTGATGATCTACCTCGACCTCATACGGTTAATATTTTGTTATAGTTAACTTCTTTTCAAATTACTGGTAAGACACTATCAATATTTTGCTATGCTTCAAGATGTAATCATAATTTTTGTTACTGTTTTAATTATGTCTGTATATCATACTTGGCTTTGTGTTATAGTTCTTCAATTATTTTTGATAATGGCAAAGGGGGAGAAAAATAGATATGCACACCGATAGGGTGAGATTATATTTAGGGGAAGAATCCGTCTATAATTATTATCTAAGTATATCGTATAGTTGTCATCATCAAAAAGGGGGAGAATGTTAGAACCCTGAGTTTACGATTTCGACGATAACAACTATACAATGGAAATTATATATACATATATATATATCATCATACGCAGATACAAAGCAAGACAAACCACTACGTTGAAAAGGCGATTGTGAGAAATGCGGAATACGGATCTTAAGGCTAGGATTAACACTAGAGGGGAGGGTGAATAGTGTTTAAAGAAATTACTAAATCTTTTCGAGTTTTTGTTAATTTGGACACAAATGTATGCAATATTCAGCCACAGATATGATCACAGAATCAAACACAGATGCATAAATAAAATAAAAGCAGTAAAGGAAAGAACACACCGGATTTTATACTGGTTCGGAGTTACCCTACATCCAGTCTCGCACACAAGTACGAATTTTCTTTCAAAAAAAATCTTTATAATTACACCCTCGATTTCAAGGCAACGAGGTACACCCTCCAGATTCACAATCCTCTGGGTAGAGATACTTGATTTCTCGGGCAACAAGTTCACCCAATTGATTTCCAAGGCTACAATCACACCTTATCTCGCTAGATTGATTTCCAAGGCCACAATCACACCTTTTCTCGCTAAGTTGATTACAAAAAGCCTATAACTCTGACTAGCACTGAGGATCTTGTTGGGATAGTGATAGAGAATCAAAGCAGAGATAATCTAGTTAGATTCAATGTTGATTTCGGCAGAGCAACGGTAAGAATATGTATATAGAAATGTGGAAGAAGAAGAGGAGTGAAAAACCAAAAAAATCTGTCTTCAAATTCGTTGAAAACATCCCCTATTTATAGAAAAACAACAGCCATGTCCATTCGTGAAGAGAAATGACGATTAGACACTTCTTTTTAAATTTAAATTTTGAATTCAACTGACACTATGTTGACATAGGATACATGGGCATGTCGACATCCCAAATGATATTTTGGTGATTTGATTTTCTTTGAAAATAACTTCTATCTTATATTAAAACAATTTTAAACTTTATAAATATACTTGACTATAGTTAAAATACATAAGTAAATGTATAGAATAATATATACAAAATTTTACTATAATTTTATATTTAAATCTAAGTATAAATATTTAAATGTTAAATGTATTATTTATTAAAGATAGTTAAAACCACGGATAATTTGATTTTGAAATTAAAGATTATTTGAGGCTAAAAGTATTCTGAAATCAGGATAGATGTTTTTTATGCTTTTAAAAGGAAGGTTTTGAAAACATTTTGAAAACAAGATATAATTTTGTAAAAATCATTTTGAATAAAAATTAGCGGATACAAAACAATGTTCCACTAGATTTTTCGTAGGTTCCATCCTACTTAGGGTTCCATCCCTTTAATAGGCTCGAAGTGGATTCCATTCCACGAATAAATTGGATTTTAAGATGTCAATGCTTTTCTAGGAATTTTAACAAAATTTCTAATTAAAAGATAAATTACTTGAACTCTTGATAAATACTCATGAGTCTTCAATCTTGATATCATGAATCTCTATCCTGTATAGTCTTCATTCTTGGTACCTGCATGGTTAAATCATGCATATACATATATTTATAAACTATAATGTTAGTATTTATATTTTATAATCTATTCTACGGTTGTTGTCATCAAAACCATTATCTCACGGACTAAAAATCTCCCCCTTTTGGATGATGATAACCTTTTTTTATAAAATATTACTTCTATCATAATAACTCCCCCTTAATTTATGCCTAACTACCCTATTTTATATTTCACCCCCTTTGTCATCAACAAAAACTAATTCCAAATATATAACTCCCCCTCATTCTTGGACTAAAATATCTGCATTAATAAACTATATAATGGAGTATATAATAGATATATTAAGAGATAGTTTAAACTGACAAACTTGATAATCAAACAAAGATCAAATGTATAATTATATATGTTTTGTACAATCATCAATCCATACTAAATATCAATCCATATCAAACCAAATTAAAGTAAATGAAATCAAATCAATCAAAGCAAACATTTCAAACAAAGCAATAAAATCAAACGTTACGAGGAACTTCCACCCATCCTTCTTCTCCAAAAATAGGGTCTGCTTTAACAGCATCCCAATTTTCATTTTCATTGGTGAGAGAGACTGGAGGATGTGCTTCGTTATCATCCTTGTGCAGGGAGGAAATCATCCATCGTATTGCATCGAAATGCATTTCTTGCTCCTTGATCATCTGCATTTGACTCAATTCTAAGTGTTGCTGGTTACGAAGAATGAACGAGAGAATATTCTTGAACGAATTAAGAGTTTCTTCAAGATTTTCGGATAAATTATGAATTGGATTAGCCATATTTGGATTTGTAAGAAGAATGAGAGATAGGTAGATAAGAAATAATATTCAGTGATGAATTCTGGAAGAAATAGGTAGTTATAGGTGTAGAAATTCGTTTGAAATGAATAGACATATGGTAGTTATTCAAATTTCAAATTCAAAATGAAGTGTCATTTCTGACCAGTACATGTCGACATGGTCATAGGGGGTATGTCGACATGGGGCAGTGAATTTTTGTGACTTATTTTGATTTTGTGAATAATTGTGTGTGTATATATATTTATATAATATACTAACATTTATTCTGGAGATAAGATAATCTAGATAATAGAAAATAAATTCCATTTTATTTCATACTAAGACGATACAACGATTAAACACAAAGAACTACACGAGCATTCAAATCAAAATAAACTAAAACAAATACAACGAGATACGAAAAGGTAGAACTAGTTAGAGGATGATGATGTTGAAGATAATCCAAGCTTCTTGCTGGCTTTGGAAATAAATTTGTTCATCTTGGATGAAATTTTATCCAACTTCTTACTAACGGATCGTTTAAGAATCTGTTGATTCTCAACAATGGTCTTTTGGTTTTTGAGAAGGGTTTTGTTGGATGGATTAGGAGGATAGTCGATGCTTTTCAACGAAGTTTCACCTTCTTCTTCTTCTTCTTTAATTTCCATTTCATCCCCTTCTTCTTCTTCTTCTTCCTCTTCCTCTTCTTCCATCTCCTCATGAGCCAAATGCTCTTCCTTTTCGGCAAGAGTCTCATAAGGTTGAAAAACAAATAGAATTTTCATAAGTGAAATGTTGGAATGATTGAAAACTTTTCTAGAAACAAATTCTTCTCCTTTGAAATCCACTCCAAAATAGTTAAAAATCCGAGTGAGATAAATTCCATGATACAAAGTATTCTCACCCATTTCAAGACTTTTGGGATGAAGTTCATCCAAAATAACTTGCGCCCAGTTAATGTCATAATTTTCAAAAATAGCAAAAAGTGCCTTGCAAAATTTTGAAGTAGGATTATTAAAATTCCCCGATCTTGGGGTCAAAGTATGTTGCAAAAGAAGATTGACAATTCTTGCTTTTGGTCGAAAATTTCGATTTTTGAATTCAAAATTATCATTCCCTTCGAAAATGTGATGAAATGTCTCACGATCATTTTCATTGATTTTTAAACTAGAAAGATCCATTCCCGTACTCTTGCAATTGAGAATGGTACCCAAAAGATTACAATTCAAAACAATTCTAGTATCTTTGATACTACTCCAAATTTCATCCTCATTTCCATTATAAAACCACGGTTTAAATTTGCATAGAAAATTTTGACAAGGTTTGGATAGCAAACAAAATCATTTTGAGAAGCATCAACGAGACTAAGAATTTAATTGTTTGCAAAAAGAGAATCAATTTCATTAGAAGAAAAATCTTGAAAGATAGCAAACTTTCCGGGATGGACTTTTGCATAGTTAGCATAATTGATATATGCTTTAATTGCCTCTGGATCATTGAAGAGTTGCTCTTTTATCTTTCCAGAAATTCTCATGGTGGAGGGGTTGCATGAAGAAGCCATTAAAATAGAGAGTAGAGAGCTTGAAGTCTTGAAGAGAGAGTTTGAATTTGAAAATGAGAGTGAAAAGATATGATAAAAGATAGTGAATAAATAGATTCTCAAAGGACATGTTCTCTGGTCAAAAGATGCTTTTTCAAAGAATTGAATGAAGTGAAAAGATGGAGGAAAATTCAATCATTTGAATTCAAATTTTGAATTTCAAATTCTGGTACTCATGTCGACATCATGGTAGGGACCATGTCGACATGTGCCTATGAATTTTTATGATTTATTTTTCCTAAGTACTGTAATATATATATATATACTTATTATTTTTAGTGTCTATATATCTGGAATATTATTAGAATTATAGTATTTTCAATAATATATTATTATACTAATAAAATTGATAACAAAAATAATAAATAAAATAATAGTAAAAATAATAAAATAATAGTAAAAAATTTAAAATTCAAATAACACTCCAATTCAAAATCAATCAATCAAACAATCAAACATCTAACTCTAAGCATGCAATTTCAACCAATTATATTGTAAATGTGTACCTTTTTCTAAGTCCGTTTCTATGATTTCGTCGGAATCGTGAACTGCCGTGAAACACAAATTTGAATTATCTGTCTTCTTATCATCATCGCTTGAGGATGAGTCTAAGTCATCTAGAGTAGTAGTAAATGCATGCTTCCATTTCTTTACTGAGTCATTGTTTAAAGGAGGATTTTACTTATCTGGATACAGACAGTCTTTTTTCATATACCCCGGTTCATCACAGTTGAAGCATTTGACATTGTTTGGCACTATATTCTAATTTCCAGAGTTCTTATAGTTGTTTCTTTTTAGATTGTTCCTCTTTCTGTATTTCAGAAATTTCCAAAAATTCCTAGTCACAAAGGCTATCTTTTCATCATTATCGCTGTTTGAGTCTGATCCATCGGTTAATGCATTAAATGCCATTGATTTCTTTTCATATGCTTTGCTTTCTCTTCTCTCGATCATTTGAACTTCAGACGACATTCGATTTCCAACTAATTCTTCTATCTTTAGAGTACTGATGTCATTTGCCTCTTCGATCGCAAGTGTCTTTTGATCCCATTTTGGAGTAAGAGAATTTAGAATTTTTCTGACTTGATCTTCTTCCGAAAATTCCTTTCCCAAGGATATTAGATAATGCACAATATCCTGAAATATACTATACATATCGGAGATAGACTCATTAGAATTTATTTTAAATAATTGAAATTGATTTGTGAGCATGGAAATTTTGGTATGTTTAACTTTGGTTGTTTCTTCGTGAGTCACTTGCAAAGTTTTCCAGATTTCATATGCTGACTTACAAACTGACACTTTATTAAATTCATTTCTATCAAGTGAACAAAACAGAATATTCATTTCTTTAGAATTATTTTATGCAACATTCTTTTGCTCAGCGGTCCACTGTGCAAAATTAGTTGTGGGTTCAGAATATTCAGTTTGTGTGATATTCCAAGTATCTAATCCTACAGACTGTAAATATATTTTCATCCTATATGCCCAATATGCATAGTTACTGTCATTAAAAAGTGGTGGTCTGACAGTAGACTAACCTTCTACAAATGAACTAGTGACAGGGATACTAGTGTTAGTAACAATACCAGTGTTGGTAGCCATTTTGAAAACTTTTTCAAAAATCAGATTATGAAACTTTGAAAACCTTGCTTTGATACCAAATGTGAGAAATGCCGAATACGGATCTTAAGGAAAAGATTAACACTAGAGGGGTGGTGAATAGTGTTTAAAGAAATTACTAAATCTTTTTGAGCTTTTGTTAATTTAAATACAAATGTATGCAATATTCAGACACAGATATAATCACAGAATCAAACACAGATGCATAAATAATAAAAGCAGTAAAGGAAAGAACACACCGGATTTTATACTGGTTCGGAGTTACCCTACATCCAGTCCCGCACACAAGTACGAATTTCCTTTCAAAAACAATCTTTACAATTACACCCTCGATTTCAAGGCAACGAGGTATACCCTCCAGATTCACAATCCTCTAGGTAGAGATACTTGATTTTTCGGACAACAAGTCACCCAATTGATTTCCAAGGCTACAATCACACCTTATCTCGCTTGATTGATTTCCAAGGCCACAATCACACCTTTTCTCGCTAAGTTGATTACAAAAACCCTGTAACTCTGAATAGCACTGAGGATCTTGTTGTGATAGTGATAGAGAATCAAATCAGAGATAATCTAGTTAGATTCAATGTTGATTTCGGCAGAGTAACGGTAAGAATATGTATATAGAAATGTGGAAGAAGAAGAGGAGTGAAAAACCAGAAAATCTGTCTTCAAATTCGTTGAAAACATCCCTTATTTAAAGAAGAACAACAGCCATGTCCATTCGTGAAGAGAAATGACGAATAGACGCTTCTTTTTAAATTTAAATTTTGAATTCAACTGACACTATGTTGACATAGGGTACATGGGCATGTCGACATCCCAAATGATATTTTGGTGATTTGATTTTCTTTGAAAATAACTTCTATCTTATATTAAAACAATTTTAAACTTTATAAATATACTTGACTATAGTTAAAATACATAAGTAAATATATAGAATAATATATACAAAATTTTACTATAATTTTATATTTAAATCTAAGTATAAATATTTAAAAATTAAATATATTATTTATTAAAGATAGTTAAAACCACGGATAATTTGATTTTGAAATTAAAAATTATTTTGAGGCTAAAAGTATTTTGAAATCAGGATAGATGTTTTTGATGCTTTTAAAAGGAAGGTTTGGAAAACATTTTGAAAACAAGATATAATTTTGTAAAAGTCATTTTGAATAAAAATTAGCGGATACAAAACAATGCTCCACTAGATTTTTCGTAGGTTCCATCCTACTTAGGGTTCCATCCCTTTAACTGGCTCGAAGTGGATTCCATTCCACGAATAAATTGGATTTTAAGATGCCAGTGCTTTTCTAGGAGTTTTAACAAAATTTCGAATTAAAAGATAAATTACTTGAACTCTTGAACTCTTGATAATCTTGATACTCATGAGTTTTCAATCTTGATATCTTGAATCTCTATACTGTACAGTCTTCATTCTTGGTACCTGCATGGTTAAATCCTTCATATATATATATATATATATATACATACATATATATATTTCTAAACTATAATGTTAGTATTTATATTTTATAATCTATTATAAGGTTGTTGTCATCAAAACCATCATCTCACGGACTAACAGAGATGACTAAAGCATTAAAGAGATTCATCTACAAAGTTGCACGAAGATTGAAGAACCAAACACTTAAGAATGAACCAAGAAAAAGCTCATTTGACAAGTTCAGACGTCTGAATGCAGAACTTCAGACGTCTAAACGTAGATACTGGACTAAAATTAATAATAGGTTTCAGTCGTCTGAAAACAACATTCAGACATTTGAAACTGGGCTCGGGGCAAAAAATTCAAATAACAACTGTCGTCTCCGAAAAGACACAACTCCATCTCTCCTCCACAACTCTTCACCAGTGAACAGTAACGACTCTAGACTGAAAAGAAAGAGATGCAACTACTAGAAGCAACACTCTACAACTATATAAACAAGAATCAAGAAGGATCAAAACACAACTCGGCTTTCTATCTTAATCATCTCTTGTTCTAATCATCTACTTGCTATCCAATCTGTAAATCTGAGATCATACACTTCTATATTCTCTTGAACAATATTGTATTCAATCATTCAAGAGATATAAGAAGTTCAATTGTACTATATATTCAAAATCCGTGTAATAGAGAAAACATAGTTGACAAAGAAACTTTGCTATTGTAAACCTGTTCCTTTGGGTAAAGTGAGGATTATTTGGTGAAAGGAAATTCCAAAGAGGAACTTCGACACTGACGTAGGACGAAAGGTCCGAACTAGTATAAAAACTCTGGTGTGATTATTCTCATTTACATTCTTTGCTAATCATTACACTATAGTTAATTTAGTTATATACTTGTCATTTGTATAATCGATCCACCATAAGTTAGTCTTTCAAAGGTGACATGTGATGCTCTTGTATTGATGAAAGGAATGATGTTCTGGAATCTTTATCCACTGAAAGTATCTGTAGTTCTTGGAGAGACGTGTGTTGGAATTGATAGTTCACGAGCTTTGGATGCCACCAGACACTGGCATCTCAGGTTAGGTCATGTTTCAGAGAAGAGTTTGGAACTGCTTCGAAGAAGGAAGATGATCAAGGGTGAATGCTTCAACCGTTTGGAATTCTGCCATAAGTATGTGTTAGGAAAGCAGACAAAAGTTTCTTTTGGTGTTGGTAGACATGAATGCAAAGGAGTACTGTAGTATGTCCATATGGATATTTGGAGACCAGGAAATACAACTTTTATTGGAGGAGCTAAGTATTTTATTAATAACTACACTCGAAATGTTTGGGTGTATACGATGAAAGCTAAGTCGGAGTCATTTGAAAAGTTTAAAACTAGAATACACTAGTAGAGAATGAAGTAGGAAGGAAGTTGAAGGTGTTAAGATCCGATAATGGCGGTGAGTTTGTTTCTAAGGAGTTCACAAATTTCTGTAGGCAACATGGAATTAGGAGACATTTTACTACACTCGGTGATCCGCAATCAAACGGAGTTACTGAAAGAATGACCAGAACTCTATTGGAAAAGACCCGTTGCTTGAGATTGACGGCGGGCTTATCTAGAGGCTTTTGGGATGAAGCATTATCAACTACAACATATTTTATCAATCAGATTCCGTGCTCAACCATTTATGGGAGGATTCTCGAAGAAAGGTGGAAATGTACATCTATACATATAGGTTATTTTCGTATATTTGGTAGCCCTGTGTATGTTCACCGTATAGGAAATGACAAGTTGGTGGCTAGAGCCTAATAAGTCATATTTTTAGGCTATACAGAAGATATCAAAGGGAATCGCATTTGAAACCCTGTTGATAGGAAGGTAGTGCACTCGAGACATATCATTTTTGATGAGTCTGCGAGGTTCAAGTCCAAGGAGAATTCACCTTGTTTGGTAAATTAAGAAGCCGAAAAGCCTGAGAAGATGGAAACTATTCCCACATATCAGCCTAATAGTAAAGTCAGAAATGTAAAAGAAGAGAGTAATTGCAGTTGTTGATACATCACATGAAGGTCCATAAAATTCCTCTAGCAATGATAGTGATGGTAGTGAAGCTAGAGACGATTCAGCTTAAGGTGGAGTTGACAGGAGTTTAGACGAAGTTACACTTATTCGGGCTAGCTCTAGAATTAGAAGACCACCCAATAGGTATTAAGACTAGAGTTATGCAAACCTTAGCCTTGAGGATCATTTTGATTATGCACTACATATAGTGCAAGATGAGCCTTTCAACCTTGAAGAAGCTATGAATTTGAATGCCATCTCAAAATGGATGCTTGCTATGGAAGAGGATATGGATTGATTGAAGAAGAATTAGACTTGGGAATTGGTACAACCTCCTTAAGAAAGCCGAAACATACGATACAAGTGGGTATATAAGGTGAAGGACGATGGAAAATATAAGGCTAAACTTGTTACAAAGGGGTTTTCACAAAGGAAGGGGATGGAGTATGATGAGATGTTCGCTCCGATTGTTAGACATACTTCTATCCGAGTATTGCTAGCTATAGTTGCAACTCATGACATGGAGTTGGAACAATTAGACGTAATGACTATCTTCTTGCATGGAGACTTAGAGGAGACCATCTATATGAAACAGCTAGAAAGATTTGTAGTGGATGGAAAGAAGAAACGGATTTTCAAGTTGAAAAGATCTTTATATGGTTTGACAGTCGCTTAGGCGATGATATAAGAGGTTTGATTCCTTTATACTTACTGTTGGTTTTGATAGAAGCATTAAAGCCGCTTGCATTTATTTTAAGGATATAGAAAATGGTAATTTGATATATTTACTCTTATATGTATGGATGATATGCTAATTGCTTTCAAGAACAAAGCTGAAATTAATAGGTTAAAATTAGAGCTAAAAGCAAAATTCGAGATGAAGGACCTTGGAGAAGCAAAGAAGATTTTAGGAATGGAAATCCATAGAGAAAGAAAGCTGAAGGTGTTGAGATTGACACAAAGAGAATATATCTAGAAAGTGCTTGCTCGGTTCAGCATGGAGAAGGCAAAGTCAATTAGTATTCCCATGCCTTTACACGTCCAGCTTACAGAAAAGAACTCTCCAATTTCAGACAATGACAAAACTTATATGAGGAGGTACCTTATGCTAGTGCAATTGGAAGCTTGATGTATGCTATTGTCTGCACGAGACCGGATATTGCATAGACAGTTGGTTTGGTTAGTCGCTACATGGCTCCAGGAAAAATGCAATGGGAAGCAGTAAAGTACGTATTGAGGTATCTTAGAGGAACAACAGATTACGGACTTTTTTTTATGACAAGGAGACAGAATTTAGCTTGGTCGGATATTGTGATTCCGATTATATCGGAGACAGAGATCGAAGAAAGTCAACCTCAGGTTATGTCTTTACACATGGAAAGACAACTATCAGTTGGAGAGCGAGGTTGCAGACTATAGTTGCCTTGTCTACTATAGATGCAGAGTTGATGGTCGTTGCTGAAGCAGCTGATGTGTGATTTAAGCTTTGTTCATGAGAGTATAGTAGTAAATCGTGATAGTCAAAGCGCAATACATCTGCTTGAAAATATGGCGTTTAGTTAGAGAACAAGCATATAGAGGTAAAGAGAGTCTTTTCTTGTCTCTATGAATAAAAAAAAGTAGGTGCATCTTCATAAAATTCACATCGAGGAAAATGCAGCAGACATGTTCACTAAATCCTTGCCTGTTGCAAAGTTCGAGTATTGCTCGAACTTAATTCGTTTGCTAAAGTGCTAGGTGCCACTTGGTGGAACATGGGAGAGTGAGTTAGTATACGTAGAAGTTTGTTTTGGAGATTGATGGATCCTACATGAAGGGGCTACTTTCAACACTTTGTTGGCTGGCGGTGGTCCTGCCGGAGTTCGTTGACAAAGTCAAATAGGTGATGGTCATACCCAAACACATTGGAAAAGTATCATGATGCCTTATTTGAAAGCTGCTTGGAGTAAAAGAACGTAGGTGGAGTTGGTAGGCTTGCGGGGAAATATAGTATCAAGGTGGAGATTGTGAGATTTGATACAATATTTCCATACTTAAAAGATTTGAAAGATATTTGAGATAGTTGCTCAAATATATTGTCTCTTTTATATGCAGTAAAGAGAGGAATGGATTAGCTACATAAGAGGAAAAAATATTTGAAAAGAGTGAAGTAATTAAGTAATTCTCTAGATAATTAATGAAGGAATCTTATCAGATGCATACAAATTGTAGAAAACTAAAAAATAAAATAGTAAACGTTCACCGTATGATTTGAAGAATCTATTAGGTATTGATTTATGACCATAAGTCAATTGCTTCAACCTCAAGTAATAATCCTCATATAAAGGTAGGGATCAGGATGAACAGAAGTAGCGGAAATGAATTATCTTCTCTTTTATATTTCTTCATATTCTTTTTAATCTCATTGTCAATATTGTAATTCTTCTTTTGAAAGTAATGAAATTTTCTCTCTCCAAGTGGACGTGTGCTATCTTGTGATAGTGGTACTACTATAAATTCACGTGTGAACTCTCTATTTACTTTCTTATGTGATTTGCTGTTTTATTCTCAAGTTCTGTTTGTTTTGTCGTACTACAACACGATCTTATTGCTTCCGTATGTATTACGGTTGATTTGCGATCATTTCTGTAAATTCACCCATACACTTTTCTTACTTTTCTTATTGCTTTTCAGCTGCTCTGTATCCAATGGGACTGTCTATGTAGCATATAGGTATGACGTTAAGGTGGATGGTACTTGGTGCTATTTTCGGTCATCCATTTGACAGTGGTAGCTCTTCTTTTTGTTAGGAATTTGGCTGATGTTGTTCCCCGGAATGTGAAATGTTTCAAGTGTCTGTATCGCTGTTGGTGCCTGTCAACCCTTTGGATTTAGTTGTGATTTGTAGCCTTCTCGGATTTGTCAGAGTTCTCTTTTTGGTGATATAAATGAAGCTTTTACTTCGGGTTGGGAATTAAACTATGGCATCGGTTCTCCTTGCTGGAATGAAACTATGATAAACTGTAACGTAATTTATTCTCTTGTGTGAAGAGAAACGTGGTCCGAGGTTGTCATGAGTTTGTTTTGCAACTGTGTTTGTAAGGGTGTATGGTAATTGTAGGAGAGATTGCCAGTACGAGTGATAGTGCTCTAAGGCAAAGATCTTAGTGCAATTTCTAAAGTGGACGGAACTCTCTGAAAATGGGAATCATTGCTAACATATGTGCTAAGGCACAGTGTTAACATTACCCGTTTAATATTATAACATGTTAATTTTGAATAGTTTTAAAAAGTTATTTTAAACATTAATAAAACTCTCTGTCTCAAATATGTTATGCCATTGAATATTAGTTACTTTACACTTGTTTTCGATAAATATGTTAAATACATAGTTTGATATTTGTTTGCGTTATCATTTATATAAGAAGTTATATATTTATCATCCAAAGTTTTTCTTTAGACCATCTCTAATAGGACGTTGGATTTTAGGAGAGGGAGGAGGGTAAAAGAAATGGGAATTTCCACCGTTTTTTCCTCCTTGCTTCTGCTAGAGGTGCACTTAGTTCATGCAAATTGAAATTAGTTAAGTAAAAGTGAATTGATTGAAAACAAATACTAGCAGCACATGATTCATACAAGTAATATGATACACAATTGTTACCCTGTGCCTTAAAAATATATAAGCAAATAAATAAATCGATCAAACAAGACGAAGGCAAATGTAAAATAGGCATCATAATTAACACAATATTTGATACTTTAAAACAGCAGAAATAGCAAAACTCGAAAACAACATTTTAAATTTGAATTTAAATTCAAAAACAAAACATATGTATACTACAAACACACAACCACAATCACCTACTCGGCTTCTTCCAAAGTAGATTCAATCCTCAAAAGCACAAACCCAACAGCAACGCCAACAAGAGTCAACCCATTCATTATCGCCGCTATTTTGAATATTTCAGCCGCCGCATTGCAAGTAGAAGTCAAAGCTCCACCCTTGCTTCTCACACTGCCTTTCAAGGAGTTTCTAACAGTCATAGAAAACGACTGCTCGTTGCATTTGGGAAGACCGATAGAAGCGATTTTGTTATGTGCCTTAAGACCTCCGAATGAGTTCAGGCCTTGAATGAATTTTGTGTTTGTTTTCTGCTTCTTGATTTGGCATGAAACTGCAGTTGCTGATAATGTTGTTGTACACATTGTTGTTGCCATACCTGAAATTTCACAAAATATATGACAATATTGATAACAATGGTATGAAGTTCTACATTTGAAAAGATTGATTGATTACCTTTGCTTGAGGATAAAACTGAAGTTCAGAAATGAGAAGGAAGAGAATTTTGTATAGAGATGTGAGGGGCTCAGTTCAGATAAGGTGAATACAAGATGATTGGCCTAGAAGTAGCTTATTATAATCTATCTTCTTTTGAAAACTTCTATTGCTGACCAGATAAATTGCTTAAATACATACACAGTTTCTTTTTATGGATGACAGCAATACCCTTTGGGAATATACATAGCAAGTTAGTAACTAAAGCCAATCCTTGACTTATCTGTACATATAGAATTTGAGTTATGATGATATATATTATGGCACATTTTAGGATACACATATGCTTGATTAAAAGACTGAAATTTATTGCTGCAAGACACTACTACATTGCAATTTTTAAATAGTGAAATAACAGAAGAAAAAATTATAGATGAAGAAAACTACAAACACAGTCGATTACAGCACTTAAAATTGTTGTATAGGAAGACTTAGAATGATCCTGACCATCAATATTTAATAAAATATCAGTTTGTGATTATTGCATAACTACATCAACTGAAGTTCACTAGATTAATAATAAGTTTACAAATTACAACATAATAATAAGTTTTTTCTACATTATTACATCATTATTAACATAGCTACTCCATTAATTAATGCTGGATAATTACGGAAAATGCTTCCAGATAAAATACATCGCATAATACTACAAACTGATGCTCTAAGAGAAACTTTACATGTAAAAATATCACTGAGCATCATGAGTGTTATCACTCGAAATGGGTACATTAGAAACATCATTTGCTGCATTCTTTTCAGATGAATTGCTAGATTCTGCAGCGCGATAAATATGCACTTGAATTTTTTCAGCACCTTCAACAAACTCGAAAATGCATATATCTCCAGCAACCAAATTGTTTTCTTTTGAAAAAAGACCGAACCCGACCCCTAGCTCGACTTGCCCACGACTTCGTAGAGTGATTTTCACTGGCCATGAATTTCCAGAAGGATTTACTAGTGTTGTTTTTTGGTTTTCGAGTAGGCCAACGTCTAGTGCAATTCTCTTTGGAATTGGCTGAATTGAAAATAAGTTTAACAAAAATTATTGGTTTATGAGTCCATTGAAAATGTGGATACATGTAAAGAATTTGAATATACCATATGATATAAGCTAAACGGTCGAAACATTGTTATGAAATTGGGATGAACTGAATGAAATGATTTGACAACGCTTTGAACCCTTGCCTTATCCTCCGAGTTTAAAGATCTTTGGCCTGTAATTAAGATGTGAAAGATATGGGTAAAATGGAAGAAGCGATTTCTATTCTTATTGTTTAATGATTTAAATACCTTAAAAATCATCTAATAAAAGATACATATGTCCCCATATTATATGGATATGAACATGTGCATATGATTGTACTCTAATGCATTAATGTTTGTTTACATAATGTTCAGAGACATGCATGCACACACGATCAGAGTAATAGTTTGGTTCATTGCACATGTATGTAATTCACCCATTAATCAGGTACTATTTTTAAATTCTTTATTTTTGAAAAAAATATAAAACAAACTCATGTAGTTTAAGCAATGCCTCCTTTAAAAAAAAAAGAAGAAGAGGAAGAAGCGAAGTTCACTCTACCCAAATATTTGCTCTACACACACACACACGTGTGATTATGGATCTCAATAATTTAAAAGAACATAGTGCACCAGAGAATAATTTGATTCATTAAAAATGTTCTATGATACTGATATTATAAGTTTAGATCATACGAATGACTTGTTAGTAATTTCGAGAATGATAAGCATAGTCACTTCTCCAAGCAGGCAAAAGGAGGACATCTTGCGATTCTTCTATATAAATTATATTCAGGAACGATCCTTATCGATATCTGGTTTATCCAATTGCTTTTTACACTACACAGAAGATTTCTATTATTTTATTGAAGATCAATTTTTACAGAAACCATATGGCATTTTATAGGTTATAAATCACAAAAGGATGACCTAAACCTTTAAAAGTTACTCTAAAAGACTGAGACGTAGCAAAAGTCAAATCTTAACAATGAAAATAAATCTGTGTTAAGCCAGCGGATTTGGTTCAGTTGGTTAACAGTTCAGACCACGAGATTAACAGTCACGAGTTCAATCCTTGAGATCGATACTTGTTGGCATTAATAAACCATGTTTTAGAGAGAGAGAGGGAGGAAGGGAGGGAGGGAGGGAGGAGAGGGAGGGAGGGAGGGAGGGAGGGGGAGGGGGAGAGGGGGAGGGGGAGGGGGAGGGAGAGGGAGAGAGAGAGAGTAGAGAGAGAGAGAGTATCCAAGGTAGACGAGAAGAAGAAAGACCTGTTTGCTAAATACCCAAGGTGCGTGTTTGTGAAGTGGATTCATATTCTTATATGATTGTATACAACGTTTGGTCTATTCATGTATCAAAGAAAAAGAAGAATTTAAGCAAAGATAAAAGTTCTTGTTTGACTTACGATGAGAGTTTGGACATTTTATCCAATGCACAGCAGCTCGAAAAATATGAATATTGATTGCATAGCCGCCTTGAACAAACTCCAAGATGCAAACATCTCCATCCCGAAACTTATTCTCCTTGTATAAATTGGCCCACCCAGAACCCAAACACATACGTCCATCTTGCCACATTGACAATCTTATGGGCCATGATGTCCCACGAGGATCTCGAACTATAATTTTGCTCTTTTCATCGAGTTTAAATTCCTTGATCAACTCCATTGGAATCGTCTTAGGACGACAAATGATGATGATTAAAGTTTAGAACCATTAAGGAGAAAAAATGCATGGAGCCCCAGTTCAAAAATAAAATAAAAAATAAAAATAAAAAAGCAGCATGGAGCCATGTTGAACTTGAAAAGCATGCTTGTGCATTTATTTTCCTAGCAGGGTTAAATCTCAACCAACACAATTAAAATGATATAAATACTTCCCATTGTTTTCTAGGGTATAGACAATTACTATCATTTTCCTACATAAGAGACTTGAATCTACACTTGGTACTAATAACCAATACAATTTTGTTCACCTCTTTTCAATCCTCATCTCTCATCATTAGGTGCCATTTTCACCATTGAAAATAAGGTAAACAATTTTGTGGTCGGTTAAAATTTACAAGTTCATATGTAGATTTCTATAGAACTGAATCTCAACATTTCATATATATGGTTAGTTTCTCCACATTGAAAATGAGATGGATAAAATTACTCTCTTCATACCAAAATATATCATATTTTACGGTAAATACTTTATCATGTACGATCATAAAAATGGACCGTTACCAATATAATGTATTGACCAAAATTGTTTGCAAGGATCGGGTGAAAATACTTAGTTTCTACAAAAACATAATTTGAACTACCATTAAAATGAAATTATAATTATTAAATGTTTGCGAAGCATATAAATTTGCAACTTACATAAAACCATATGGTATCTGATCATTTAGTCAATGTAGTCTGCCAACTATTTCAAAGATCTTTGTTACAAAAGGGCACAAGCCATAGGCCAATATAATGTATTAAGTTCACTCTAAAAGACTTTTTGTTCATCCAATAAACATATAACTTCGTATCTGCTCCATATTCTTAGATGCCGTACTATATTTCAGCATCGAAGGAAGAAGAAGCTGTGCGGAGAAGCAGAAGTCGGGCAGAGAAGATGCGAAGAAGGAGGCAGCCAGAAACCTGTAGCATAAGCTACAGGTATCCGATCGACTGGAAAAATTACCAATCGACTGATAGCTCAACCATTCGACTGGTAATTTTTCCGGTCAACTCAGTTTTGGTCTATTTTTTACCAGAGCACGCCGCTTCTTTTACGGTCGACTGAAGGGATTTTCGGTCGTCGGGAGCTGGAAATTCTGAAGAAAAAAATTGATTAGAGAGAGTGCTTAATTATGTGCGTACAGATGTTTGGAACCAATAAGCTACCACTTACATTTGAAGAGCAAAGTATTTTATTTCCTTATTGATGACTTTTCTTTGAAACATTGAGTGTATGTGAAGAAAGATAAATCAGAAAGCTTTGAGATGTTTAAGGCTCGGAAAACGCTAGTCGAAAACCAATCTGATTGTAAGTTGAAGATGTTTGAGTCTAATAATGATAGCGAATTTGTTTTTAGGGAGTTCCTCGATCTCTGTAAGCTAACTGGTATTTAGAGATATTTCACTGCATCTGTAGATCTACAATTCAATGGAGTTGCCGAGAGGATGAATCAGACTTCACTAGAGAATGCATGTTGCTTGAGATTGACAGCGGGCTTATCTAGAGTCTTTTAGATTAAAATTTGTCGACTGAAACCCATATTATAAATCGAATTTCATGCTCAACCATAGATAAAAAGATTTCATAGAAGAAGTGAAGCAATAAAGCAATGTATCTTGACTATTTTTGTATTTTTGGTTATCTTGCATATGTACACCATACGGATGATGATAAATAGAAGGCTAGAGCATAAAAGTATACATTTATGGAAAACACAGATGGAGTCAAATGATACTGCATTTGGAACTTTGGAAGATTGTGCATTCTAGATATGTAACATTTGATGAGTTTGCAATAGTCTAAGAAAAAGTTCACGTATTTCAGTCTAGTAGTAGAGTTGTAGCTGCTGTTGAGAGAAGTGAAAATTCATTGATGAGACGTCACAAAGTAGTCCACATGTGTATTCTAGCAGCGTTGGCGATGTGCGTGGAGCTAGAGAAATTTTAGCTCAAGTTGGAGCTGAAAGATGTTTAAGCAATGTTGTACATACTGCAACCAGTCGTAGGAAAGCCGCCCGATAGACATAGAGATTGGCAGTATGCAAACCTTAACATTGATGATCAGTTTGACTATGCCCTACATGTGGTTCATGATGAGTCATTTGATCTTGAAGAAGCCATAAAGTCGAGTGATAGCTCGAAGTGGATCTGCGCCATGAAAGAGAAATTAGAGTCATTAAAGGAAAATAAGACGTGGAAATTGGTATCACCTCCTCAAGAAAATCGATCATAGGTTACAAGTGGATGTTCAAGGTGAAGGACGACGGAAGATATAAGGCTAGATTAGTTGAAAAAAGATTTTCACATAGGAATGACATGAAATATGATAAGATATTTGCTTATGTGGTGAGACATAACTTCATCCAAATTTTGTTTGCTACAATTGTTACTCGTGACTTGAAGTTAAAGCAACTTGATGTAAAAACCGCTTTCTTGCATGGTGACCTTAAGGAGACTTGTTTACATAAAACATCTTGAAAGATTTGTTGTAAGTGGAAAAAAAGATCGAGTTTGCAAGTTGAAGAAATTACTTTTATGGACCTGAACAATCGCCTAGACTGTTGGGGTGTCTTGCTTTTTATGTGGCTAAAGAACGTATATTAAAAAAAGAATAGTCGCATATCGTGAAAAATAATGAAGGTAGAGTGGTATATATACTAGTTTAGTTGCATGTAACAACAAGAGATTCCTTTTGTAAAAAGGTGTTGGTCAAACTCATATGTTGCCCCACGTAGAGATGTGCGAACGTGATTTCAACATGGTATCAAAGTCGATGATAACACCTGAGACCGGACAATGCACAAGAGAAATCATGGTGGCTAGCAGTGTAGGCTTAAGTAGTCAGATTTAAGATGAAGCTAGATCATGGTACATTGGATTTGGTAGAATGGCACAGGAACAGAGTCTTGATATGGTGCATGCATCGTTGTTGACGTATTGGAAGACACATATAGATGCGAGCCAAGATAGAGATCTGTTAGGGTGTCTCGCATTGTGTGTGAGTAATGGACGCACATTGGTAAAAAAATAGTCTAACATCATGAAAAATAATGAAGGTGGAGTGATATATATATGAGTTTGGTCGCATGTAACAACGATGGATTCCTTTTATTAAAAAGTGTTGGTCAAACTCATATGTTGTCCCCACGGATGGGTGTGCGGACTTGATGTCAACATGGTATCGGAGCCGATGGTAACACCTAAGACAATGGACAATGCATAAGAAATATGTAAATCGTGGTGGCTAGCAGTGTAGGCTTAAGTAGTCAAACTTAAGGTGGAGCTAGATCAGGGTACGTTGGATCTGGTAGAATGGCACAGGAGCAGAGTCTCAATATGGTGCAAGCGTCGTGTTAGCGTAGTGGAAGACGCATGGATGGATGCGAGCCAAGGTGGAGATCTGTTGGGGTGTCTCGCATTGTTTGTGGGTAATGAGCGCATATTGGAAAAAGAATAGTCGAACATCATGAAAATAATGAAGGTGAAGTGATATATATATATATATATATATATATATATATATGAGTTTGGTTGCATGTAATAATAAGAGATTCCTTTTGTTAAAAGGTGTTGGCCAAACTCATATATTACCCCCACGTAGGGATGTGCAGACCAGATTTTAACATAAAGAATGATACAAAATATTTGACTCTTTATGCTTTTACTTGGTTTTGATCGCAATACCAAAGACGATTGTATGTATTTCAATCATTCAAAGAGTCGTAGTTGGATGTATTTATTCTTATACATGAATGGTATGTTGATTGTTTGCAAGAATAAAGCTAAAATTAACTAACTAAAATTGAAGTTAAAAGTAGAATCGAGATAAAAAAACTTGGAAAAATAAAGAAAGATTTTGGTTATGGATATTCAAAGAGATGGAAAGCTATAACTTTTGAAGGTCACTCAAATAGAATATATTCAGAAATTGCTTATTATGTTTAGCATGGAAGGAGCAAAGTCAATTACTACATCTATATCTTTGCATATACAACTTTCTAATAAAGACACTCTGATCTTAAAGAAGAACAAGGCCTATATGGAGAAAGTGTCATATGCAAGTGCAGTTGGTAGCTTGATGCATGTTATGGTTTGCAGTAGACTTAACAATGCACGGACTATTGGATTGGTTAGTAGATATATATGGCAAATTTGAAAAAGATGCATTGGAAGACATTGAACTGTATTACTTTGTAATATGTTAAAAGAACTTCAGACCCTAGGCTTGTTTTTGCTAGAATGGATAAAGATTTCAGTTTAATTGGATTTTGTGATTATGACTATGTCGGGGATAGAGATGAAGGAAATCATCCTCATGTTGTGTGTTCACTCCTTAGATGGACAACTATTAGATGAAAAGCAAAATTGCAGACTATAGTTGCTTTGTCTACTATAAATGCATGATTGATAGTCGATGTTCAATCAGGTAAGGAGACACTTTACCTGAAGTGGTTGACGTGTGATTTGAGCTTCATATAATAGAGTAGTAGTGAGTTGTAATAGTCAAAATGCAATTCACTTAGCTGTAAATTTAGCTTTCAGCTTAAGAATAAAGCATATAAAGGTAAGAGGTCCTTTCTTGTTTCAATAAATGAAGAGAAGGTAGTTCGTCTTTAGAAGGTTAGCACGGAGGAGAATACAGTAGATTTTTCTCCAAGCCCACATCTGTTGCAAAGTTCGAGCATTACTCGAACTTGATCTGACTGTTGAGATGCTAAATGCCACATGATGGCACATGGAAGAGAGTGAATTGACAGATGAAGATGTCTGATTTTATTGTGGAGATTGATAAGTCCTATAGGAAGAGTACTTTTAATATTTTGTTGGAGGGCTACGAACTTGCAAGAGTTCCTTGACAAAGTGCAATAGATGATGGCTATGCTGAAGCTTATTGAAAGTATCAGTGGTGGAAATTGCTTAGAGTACGAAGATGTAGGTGAGGTTGGACAGCTAGTAAGAAAATATAGCATCAAGATGGAGATTGTTAGATTTTATACCATATTTCAACACTGAAGGAAGAAGTTGTGTGGAGAAACAATACTCGGGCAGAGAAGATACGAAGAAGGAGGCAACTATAAACATGTAGTATAAGCTACAAGTTCCCAGTCAACTGGAATTATTACCGGTCGACGGGAACCAATCGACTGGTAGCCACTTGACTGGTAATTTTCCAAACAATTGAGTTTTGGTCTATATTTGACCAAAACGCACCACTGCTTTTGTAATCCAATGAAATTCCCTTCCTGTCGGTTAAATCAATCGACTGATGAGATTTCCAATAGACCGGAGTAGGAAATTATAAAAAAAATTGATGCTCGAATTCTAGGGGTATTTTTCATCTTTTTAGCAGTGTTGTAGCTTCCACTGTAGATTCAGTATATATTCTGTATATATTATGATCCAACGACAAAGGCCGTTTGGAGAGTATTACAAAAAGACCTAGCTAGGGTATTGTATGTATCCAATCTGAAAAGGAAGATTTTGTTGTTTTCTTCTTGTCTAGGTTTAGCCTCTAAATTGAAATCAATATTATAATTTCTTTTCTATAGTAAAGTAATAAACACATTCTCTTCTCAAAATGAACGTACGCTATCTCGCAATAATGGAGTCACTGTAAATCTCGTATTTGATTTATTGTTAGTTGTTATATCTCTGATATGTGTTTACAGTTTTTGGGATATCAATCTTTTGTTTGTTCAACCTTACCATTAACACATTTCTATAATTATTTCCGATGCGTTGAGGTTGATTTGATTATTGAAATTTACCCCTAACCCATATTACTGTCAATCCCGTGATCAAGTTATCTATTTAGTCTGAAATTTAACTTAATTTTGTGGCATTTCATACCCGTTTCTAAGATTCTTAGGCAACTTCTTGTGTTGCCCCTGTTGGACTCCCTAATAACTGATATTTCTAAAGTAGACAGCGCTAAGGCATCGCTGGTTTAAACGAACTAGCAAAGTTCACATCTCGACAAGTCCAGATAAGTATTCTTGTGGTCAATTCCATAAGTTGTGCATGAATTTTTCAGCATGATATATCTAAACAAGTCATTCACATTGATATTAATACAAACCATGTAAGTAGCACGTGATTTCCTGCAAGGAGTTATATAATGAGGATTAGAAGTACGGAATGCACAAGCTGCTTTAAGGGCCTTTGCATTCTCCGACGTCCTTAGTCCTGTTATTATTCTACGGCCTACATCCACAAATAACACAAAAACATCCTAACTTTTAGAACAAATGTTCGGACTATGCGAGTAAATAAATAAAATTGAAATCAGACAACTTTGAGCAATATATGTATACTTCCAACACGTAGACAGGTACGTCATGGATTAGGCAGAGTTGACTAGGTTTGATCATGATCTTTCAATCTAAAGTGTTTTGCCTCTGTCAAACCTTAATACTCAAGACATTGTTATGGAAGACATAGTTCCATTTGTTTTTCACTGAAAAAATACATTACCATTAAGCACTTATTATGATAAGTGTTTTTGTAATCAGCTATAATTCATAAGTATTAAAGCATTTTTTTATGCTTATTGAAGTTATTAACACTTATTACATTACCGATACAGTAAGTTTATAAAAAGGACACATGTTAAAAATGATTATTGCATGCTAAAGAACAAAAAGATTATTTCAATAAATTATTTTATCATTATACCATTAAAAAATATATGAAATTCAGTGATTTATTTGTATAATTTAACATGTGCCTTAGCCACATATTTACATTTTCCTAAAAAAAAATAGCATATACAAAACATTTAGTGGGGTGTAACAGCACCGTGACAAATGCTTCCAAATACCATAGAAAATAATAATAAAAACACTAAAAATTTGTATGCTTTCTAATACCAAAACTCTTTTATAAGGTCATCAACCACCACTGAAAATCATTTTGAACGGCCACCAACCACCAATCAAAACAAAATTTCACGATCATTAACCACTAAACTTCAATAGCCCGATGGTTATGGTTGATGGCTGTGAAAAATTGTTTTAGCTGGTGGTTGATGGTTGTGCAAATTGAGTCATAATTGATGTTTCTAATAGCCTCTGAAAAGTCTGGTATTACGAAGAATATAGAATAAAATTGTATGGTATTTTTAGCAATGATATTAGTAATAACTTATGGCGATGCACTTAGCAACACAATTTGTACGGAATCGTTATGCATCCATTAAAATTTCTTATATGAACAAAAGCAACGTTAATTAATTAAACGGAAAAAACTCACCGTTCTTTTGCCCACTGCTCCCTTCTTCTGCTGGAACGTTTTTTGCAAGATCTCTGAACTTCCTCTTCCTTTTATACACTTTCTCATAAGGCGTTAATTGTCTTTTTGCAATAGCACTCACTTCATTATCCAATTCATTCAACTCCTGCTCAACTTTAACTTCTTTAAGGTCAAAGAGTTCATCTTTTTCGCAACAAGTTGATCCATAGATTTTGAGGTCAAATCCACCATTACCATCATAAAAGAAAACCAAGAAATCTCCGAAATTAATTAAGTTATCGGAAACAAATCTCTCCCATCCATTTTCAAAATATATGTCCTCGTCAACTACTCCCATCTTAACTTTCCACTGCCTACCTCCATAGCCCCTAAGCAATGAAGTTCCACGGATTTCATCTCCAAGGTGCTTCTTAAAATAAGGTGGTATTCTCTTACCGGGCAAAACAAACCAAACATAGGGACTAATCAATAATTATCCGAACAATAACGTTTTCTCTGTATCATAAAGGCGAAAAGGGGTTTTACCAGAGTAGTTCTGAAGTCATCGCCGATCATGACTTTGAAAAATGAAGGATTCTCCATTGAAATTCACCGGAATCCCTAATTCTGCAGAACAGCAATCCCTGAATTAGCGAAGAAGTGATGCACTGTTTGACCACTTTCTAGCTCTTTTCGGTTACATGATTGACTGACACTTGTAATTTGCTTTGTATTTCAGTGGGAAAATGTGAAAGAAATTTAGAGTTTAGTTGTGAAAGAGTGTTGATGCTCGTGACCTGATTGTTTTGCACCATTTTTGAAGTGAAATTGGTACTATTTGCGCTGTTTCGGGAAACGACGTGGATTTACTTAGAAAATGGAGAAGGAAATGAGTGAAGCAAAAATCAAATGTTTGCTATGTTTCTTACGATAAAATTAAAAAAAATCATTATTGCAGAATTTCAAGAAAAGGGTATGGAGATTTTAAAAATAACCATTTATCTGCGATGTCACTGTTTACACGTATTTAAACTATTACTATAGCCACTTAAAAAAGATTACAATTTAAAAACAATGCAAAAACTCATTTTGATAGAATATACGATATTAAGTGAAGAAACAAACAAAGGGTTTCTCATAACCAACCAAGGCTTATAAAAGCGATTAAATCCTGATTCTCAAAATTGAAAACAATAGCCTAAAGTTTCAATTAATGATGGAGCATAACCTAATTAATAATGTAAGGAGGACTAGGTTTAATGTTTTTTAGCAATTCGTTGGATTAAAAGTAGGTTTTTTGTTCGTATTCATGCTATGAACAGAATTTATATGTGTTGTAATCTCATTAATTTGAAGATTGAGTTTATTATATTATTTATTGCTATTTTGATGCAAGATAGTAGTTAATATCAATTTTAATGTTTGGACCACACAACATGTAAGTCTTTATATTGATTTTTGTTAAAAATCGATTCTAACTTCAGTTGGTTTCGTAAAAACTGAAAATTTTAATGGTCGCGGTTGTTTATATAACCATTCACAATATTATTATTATTTTTGTTTTTTATTTACAGGTTGATGAATCTACCTAATTTTTGAATTTTTTAAATAGGGATTACATGCTATTATTCAGTCTCATCTTTCTTGGTACGAAAATTATAGATGATGTTGGGTAGTCCAATTTAGTAATTTGTAGTAATTATTTTGGAGATTCATTGAACGAACACACATAATATTTTGAAGATCTTAAAATAGAAGATGTGATTAAAGCAGGAACTGGATTTGACATCTCAAATACAAATGACCGTGACTCAAATCATGATGAAGAAATCAAAGTTAATCTGACCGAGTATTTACTACCACAGAAGTAAGTTTTGGTATATAAATTTATTGATAGAAATAGTTAGAATATTAAAAATGTGTTAAAATTGTATTTGATTTCGTATGTAGATTTTCCCTTTATGTGCAGCTATGATTCATCGGTATCAGTCGACTGGAAAGAAGTTGAAAACCACAACTGTAACTACTCTCGCTAATGAGCGGTTAGGGAAGAAGTCATGAGTTCGAGTTGGATGTGAAAGAGGTGGATAATATCACAAAACAAAGAGTGGAAAAAGTAAGATAGAAGTATTAAAACACGTGATATCATACTTCCGGTAGAAAATGTGACTGTCCATTTTCACTTAAGGGGATATACAAAGGAGATATAAACAAGTTGACTTATGGGGTATGGAAGTGGTTAACGGTATTCATAATCATAAGTTACCAAAATCTTTAATATGTCATCCTTTTACTGAACAATTTACTGGAGTGGAAAAAAAACAGTGTTCGAATTTGTATATTTTAGGCTAAAACCTAGAGATGTTTTGCTTAATGTTAAAAGGAATTATTCTGAGAGATCATCGATAATAAGAACGATGTATAACCTCAAATAGAAGATGGGGATTATTGAGATGCAAGGCAGGTCTATGATGCAACATTTGCTCAAGTTGGTTGTTGCGTCAAATCATGTTCATTTATTCAGAAAAGACGAAGTTGATAAATTTATTTTAGACATTATGTATGCTCATCCAAAATCTAATATACTTTGCAAATGCCTTCCTTTAGTCCTAATCCTTGATTACACATATAGACGGACAAGTGTGGGCTGTATTTACTGCAAAAGGCATCGATCAAATATTTATAATTACACAGCGTTTCTTGTCATGTGAAAGAGATAATAATTATGAGCGGATTCTTGAAAACTTAAAGTATTTATATACTATAGATAAGTTGCCTAATGTAGTTGTAATAGATTGAGAATGGACGATAATTAATGAGTGAGCAAAAATATTTCCAAAAATAACTTCTTTTTTTTTGAAATGGTACTTTATATACAACAAATCATTGGGACAATATATCCCATGTCAATAAACGTTCGAAAGTAAGTTTCGAACTTGTGACCTCTTGCACCAAAGTCGAATCAATTAACCACTTGGACAATGATGCTTGTCATTCCAAAAAAATAACTTATTTGGCTTGTGAATGGTATGTCAAACAATATTCTTTCAAAGTCGAGGAAATTTTTGAATCAGTTGAAATTGTTGAACTGTTTGTATTCAGAATAGAAGTTTATTGTTCAAATAGAATTTGTAGATTAAGATGATGAATCTTGGAAAACTTTTAAGGATACGCGGAAAATCTATCCCTACGCATTGAAATATAAAACTAATCAAGGGATTCCATGTGAGGAGCTTGTTCGTGCATGAACTGATAAAGTTCGACATCTTGGTAATAGAATTTCTAACAAAGCTGAATCAGCACATTCTATACTGAAACGATGTCTTGGTACTTCACATGGTTCATTTGTCGTGATCTAGCAAAAATGAACGATTTGTTTCTTTTGCAACACACGGAAGGTAATGGAAGCTTTGAAAAAAGTTTGGGCAAGGTTAGGAAACAACACCGAGATTCAATTTTCAAATATATTTGATACAAAATTTAATTGTTTGCCTTAGACATGATTTATGATGAAAATAAAAAAAGAATGAATTTGTTAATTCTGCCTGTGATCGTAAAGTTTAAGCAATCTATAGTTATTGGTTTACCTTATATGCATGAGCTGAATGAAAATTATAGTGATTTTGTACCAATTTCACTTGATGCAATTCATGAACATTGGCGAATACTTGATTATATTCCTTAAATTCATGATTGGTTCATACACTGGAATATATAAACACTTTTTTCTTTATATTTGTTGAATTTTTTTCCTATACTCTGTCGCAAGATACCATAACATATGAATATTTGTCGTACACACATGCACACATATGTATATATGTATGAATATGTAATACCCCGTATTTTAATAGTAAATAAATTTGGATTTTAAACAACTAATTAATCAAAATTTAAATATTAGAGGGTAAAATTGTCTCTTTTCAACTATTGAATTTGACAAAGGGACTTGCAATATTGAGGTCGTACGAAGGAGATATAGATGAATTAATTATTGAGTGAAAAATATGGCATGTATGTCAACATACATCTAGATATATGTCCATGTACATCCAACGATTTCACATATGTCGAGATACAAGTAAGAAATGTCGACATAAAATAGCCAGTATGGTTTTTTTAAAATTAGAGAGGGATTAATTATTTTAAAGCTTAGAGGAAATAGTTTTTCTTAAACGAATTTAACACTACATAAAACCCATTTTATGCCAAAAAACTTAATTATTCTCCTTTATTTTCATCACCATTCTTTCAATTTTATTTCATAACTTTAAATTGGCATAACTATCTTAATTTTCAATGGATTTTGATGATCCACCCATTAAAATGATCGTGGAGAATAGTACTATGATTTAGTGAAAGATTTGAGACAAATTATAGAGGTTTTTATGTTCTAAAAGAACAGGACAACGAGGGATTTTAGGACTTCCCTTTATTTTTGTGCGAGCGAACCTTTTCTACTCCTATATAATGCAATTAGAGTGTTTTAATATTGCGATGGATCCATTTAGGAGATAAGAACAAGTTTGTAATAAGCATAAATGAAGAAACTAATGATTAAGTTGATAATTGGAATTAATAGTAGAAAATCTAGAAATAAGTGAGTGAACCTTTTCTACTTTTATATAATACAATCGGAGTGTTTTAATATTGTTAGGGTCCTTTTAGAAGATAATCACAAATTTATAACAAGTATAAATGAAGAAATTGATGATTAAGTTGACAATTGGAATTAACAGTAGAAAATCAAGAAATAGGTGAGTGAAACTTTTCTACTCCTATATTGCAATCAGAGTGTTTTGCTATTGTTGGAGGTCTATTTAGAAGACAATCACTAGTTTATAATAAGGATAAATGAAGAAACCGATGATTAAGTTGATAATCGGTATTACCAGTAGAAAATATGGAAATAAGTCAATGAACCATCTCTATGATTATATAATGCAACTAGAATGATTTAATATTGTTAGGGGTCTAATTGGGAGGTAATTATGATTTTATAATGAGTTTAATGAATGGATTTGGTGATTAATGGAGTCATTGAATTTAACGATAGATAACTTATAGTAAATAGCATTGCATAAAACTATAGGAATTCTACACACACGCATGGAAATGACAATATAGAGACTCATTTATAAAGTAAAATAATAGTATTAAAAAAATGTAAAGTCAAATTTGAAATAAAGGTGAAATGAAATGATCGATGAAGAAAACATGAAGAGAATGGTGACTACAGAAACCAACAAGTCCGAATGCGATTAAGGCATTTGTAGAATTGGGACTTCATACAATATTTTGGGCTATCTCGAAGGAGGAAATATGGTCGGATGATTACAAGGTGAAACATATAAATATATTGTTGAATACAAGTTTGTCTGATGTGCATGAAATCAGATGTTTGGTTTATTACCGGTGATTAGATGTCTTTTGACTAAGTATGATCAGATAATGGATATTGGGCATATTTAATGTGATTGATTTTTCAAGTGATTAATTATGGGGCACGTATAGTGCATAGAATAGTTGTCACAGGGAAATAGTTGTTTCCACTATATTCAAAAAGGAAATAGTTGTTTCCACTGTATTCAAAAAGGAAATAGTTTTTCTACGGAAATGGTTGTTTCCTCGGTATTAGTGTTAGTAATTCAGTAGAAGTAGCTGTTTCCTCAGCAATAATGTATTTGTTATTTTAGGAAATTGGTGTTTGTAACGACCGTTCTTTTCAACCCTCGAATGTCGATAGTAATACATCCATGATCTTCACATGCCTAACACCTAAGAGTCGGAAAGATCGATTGTTAGGACAAAGGAAAAAGAAGAAAATAAAATGAACAAGATAGAGGAGAACTAAAACATAAGAATCTCATAACAGAATGATAATATATAATATCAAAAAGATAGTACACGGTATTACTCTAATATACATAGCATTTCGGATTTACTAATCTAAGTACTATCATCAGCTTTGATAGTTATAACAACATGTCCTTACGATTGCTGATACACACACACACACACACACACACACACACACATACATATAGTGATGCAACAGAAATAAATGCAACAATAGGTAAAACATCCAACTCCTCTCCAAGATGCCATGAACATCAATGAAAACTTTCTTTTCTTAGACTGCTTGAAAGAGCACCCATGGAAATATGGGAAAAATAAAAACCACAGGTCAAACAAAAGTCCGGTGTGAGAAACTCAAGAAATATGTATGACATATAATAGCACTTTTTGAGACCAACTGAATCACCGGATTGGTTTTCCTCTCAAAAGAGCCAACCATCGAATAAGCATACATCGCAATATAATAAAAAATATCTAGGATGTAGAATATAAGTAAGAAATAGCTATGTTGTGTTTACACTACAATAATAATTAGGTATACAATCAAAACCGCTAAGGCACATTTGCATAATTGTGTAGGTTTTCTATGGAGTTGCCCTCAGTTATCGAGAATGGTGCTCCTGCTAAGGGTCAGAGGATCCTTCTAGGAAATGTATATCTCAAGGGAATATATCATATGAAAAACATAGTTGGTCCATGTGTACGGGGCACCGAGTGACCTTACTCCTGCATGCATATCCATAAGAAACACTAAAATGGAGTCAAATTCACCCTTAGGTTAGCTAAACCCCTTGGCTATGCATCATATCTTGGGTTTCTGTCATTACCGATGGTGAAGTAATGTTCAACATCCCAACACACGAGCCATAACTCAAATAGATTCAGAATCACACATAGATCCCAGCATCTCAATATATCTTGGAACCACACGTGGATTCCTATATCCTGAATAGATCATGAATCTCTACATGGATTCGAGCATCTCAATCAGATCTTGAATCTCCACATAGATTCCAACATAAGTCCAACGACGAATGCTGACATTGTCCTGTCTTTTGGATTTACCCTCAGGATAAACAGTCCCTCACGATAGCATCGTTCAAAATGTTAACGTTGACCTCTCCCTTGTGCTTAACCTTAGGATAAATAGTGCAATTCTATATCATTTCGCTTCTCAACCGCTTCTAAAACATAGATCACATATATGGTTTCGAAGTGGTTACAGTTTCGAGTCATCTCATATAAGCACACTCCCACGCTTATCAAATGCTCCAAAACTAATCGATAGATTTTCGGTTAACTCAACTTCGGTTCTTTTAGATTTAAACAAAGAATATATAAGGGTGGAGATCATCTCCTATCCAAATGAATTTCCTTATCATTTTTTACGAGTTTATACATAAGTTATATCATTACCGAATGAATACCGTGTCGTATAATTCCTGTGTTTCTTCTAGATATTTCCTAAGTTAATTTGGTCCAATTCAACAATAATGAGAATGATTACATATGAAAACCAAGACTCTATACTTATCACGTTTCTGACCTTTTCAAATTCTACTATCCCTTGATCAAGAGTGAAGCCCGGTAGGTTTGAGAATTATTGCTTCTACACCTTACTCGAATCATCATTCTTAACTCTTATAGATAGAATCAAATCTACTTCATCAACTTTAGTGTAAGCACATAACTAAATATTTTCCATACAAAAGTAACACACAAAGCATAATTAAATCAAACAAATCATGAGTCACATAAACGAATTTTAATTCCCCTTTTTAATTAATTAACCCTTTATTGATTAAACCTCTTTTATTGGTAAAACTCCCTTTTATCTAACAAAACTTCTTTCATTAATTAAAACTTCTATATTAATTTATACTATTAATTAAACTCCTAATTGATTAAACTCCCAACTAATTAAACTCCTAACTACTTAAACTCCTAATTAGTTAAAACTTCCTTTATATATTTAATACTCATTTGTCAATTAAAACTTCCTTTAATAATTAATACTCCTTTATTAAATAAAAATCCCTTTATTAATTAATAGTCCTTTATTAATTAAAATTTCCTTTATATACTTGAATATTACGTAGGCATAATTTAAGAGAAAGTTTGAACCAAAGTATTTATCCATAGCGGAGAATGGATTATTATTGGAGAAATTCATTCGCCTAAAGTAGGGTGGCATAACTATAGATGAGTACGTGAACTAGATTAACGATTTAGCTAGTTCGGGTTTGAATTGATCAACAACCCGGACAAGAAGGCGATGAAGTTTGCAATAGGATTAAACTCACCACTTGAGGATTTAGCGTTGAACAAGATACCGTTTGGAGCTACATTTGAAGGACTAGTTAAGGCCGCCTTGCTGAATTTTATTAATAGGGAGATAACTAAGGAAAATCCAAGAAAGAGGTAAAGAAATAAAAAATGCAATGCAAAAGTAAGGATAATCATGGAAAGCAAGAGAATTGAAAGTGTAATTAGCGTAGAGAGGACATATAGTGAAGGACTATAGAGTTAACCTTACACAAATTATGTATTATAAATCTTACCAGTTTGGCCACATTAAACGATAGCACCCAAATTTACTAAGGGAAAATCAGATAGGCAAAGCCTATGCACTAGAAGTGGTCCCATGTGCTAATATGCCACCTTCTGCTCAAGACAAAGAGAAGTAGGTCATGATAGAAGGCGAGTGATTACTTTTTGAATTGTGAAGTGTTATTTTTGATAGTTATGCTTTAAATCATACATGATGCAGAAGTTTTTTTGTGCCAGGATTTGAAATGGAACATATGTAGTGTAGAATTCTTTAATCACACATAGGTATCGAAATTTTTGGGATATGGATTGAATTTTGGAATAGATTGGATGACTCACTATGAAATAATATCAGATGATAAAAGTGGTATTATTTGAATGTGGGGAAAAGCACTGGGCCTGATTTTATTATACATTGTGATCCTAATAGCCACATTATGATGAGTTAGTGTCTACCTTTGACGAAGGAGTTCCATATATGAATGTTGAATATTTTGATCTCCCTCTCCAAATAAATTAAACTTGGTAGCTCCGTTGACTTATCACTTTGGCATATGATTATAAAATGATGATTAGTGGGAAAATTTTCAAATTGATAAAAAAGAGAGATTATATTATGGTTAAGTAAAGGAAGTTACATAATTTTGGTTGAAATGTCATAGAGAGGAGACGCTAGTATAACAAAAATGTTTGGATTGAGACTGGATGGAGGTTGGACCGAAATGGTATTTGCTTAGTGTTAGAATGTTCATTTTTTTCATTGGAAAAATATTTGATAGCAGAAGTAATGATAATGAATTTGAATTGGTTGGAACCCATTAACCAATAAATTGAAAATACTTTAAGGTATGGACGAAGATTTTTATGTGAAGGTTTTAGAGTTTATTTTGTGATAGGGTCCCGATGACCCAATGATGCTACTATATGATCTGACTCGGTGATTGATCTATGATGCAAAAATGGAATTGACATTCACATTTATTTATTTTGTGTCATTGTGACAATGATCGAAGGTAGAAGAAAATGGTATTTAGAATGCTTTTTTTGTTTGATATCACTTTAAAGGTGACGGTTTAAGTTAATCTATGTGGATGGATTTCGTTGATCCAACATTACGGGTAACATTACATCACACACATATTTTTTTGTAGATGATTTGAATTTGTTTGAAGATGGGTGTTGTTGGTCTGACATGTAGGAAATGTTAGACCATATATGTTTATATGGCTTGATGGATGTTGTTCACTAAGCAAGTGGTTACCGTCTTGCAGTATATACTATATGGTTTGAATGGGTGTTTTTCTTCAAGCAAGTGATTGTAATCTTACTATATATGATTTAGGGCAATATTTATAGGCCGTTGATACTTGAGTAATAATTGTAACTGGAAGTACATGGTTTGGATTGAATGTGACAAGAGTTTGATAACATGTTCATTACGTTAGAAGTTTTTCAATGTTCCTAGATATGTTTTAGGTATGGTGTTACTATGATTATTGTAACGACCCAAAGAATTAAAGGAAGAAATAACTCACTTTGGATTCCATTCTGTCAAACTTTAAGGCAAGGAACTAAAGATCTAAAGTATACTTCCCACCATGTTCGAAGTAAAAGCACGGATGCTCCAAAATAAATATCAAACCGTTTTAACCCAAGATAAAATAAAAAGTGTTATAAATATTTGATAGAATGAAGTGCTGATTTTCATTTATTGTTATGTATGTTTCATTGATTGATTGATTGAATTAGGCTAAACCAATTTACGAGCAGTTTACCTTTTTATATGCATGGGCTGGGTAGACAATAAATTAAGAATGATTAAATATGAACACCTTGTGATTAGAATTTCACAGTTTGACTATAAGATGTTCGATAAAAATATCGGTTATGCAGGAATTATAATAGAAGATGCTTATTATGACTTTGGAAATAAAAGATATTTTATCTTTTGAATTGAAATGATTTCTTTTGGAAAGTAATAGAAATATTTTAAGATTAAATATTTTTGAAAGGGTTATAAAATGGTTTATAAAAGTGTTTTATAACGAAGAGAATTTCGAGGACTCCCGGTGTTTGAAAATAATTTCAAAAGGTTTTGGGAAATGAAAATACTATGATTGAAACTATTTGTGAATATTCGTGAATTTTTTTTATCGCTTTGGGATATAAAATGATTTGTTATGCTACCAATGATTCGGGTAACTCGTAACTAAAAAGTGGGTCATATGTTTTTGGTATAATCCGCTCTTGGAATAGAGGGATGTACTTATTTATCGACTGTATGAAGGCTGTGGCCCAGTTGCCTTGTTATTGGGAGAAACGTCCCGATCTAGTTGCATATATTTTGATATGCTTTTATTATAGTATTTGGGATTTCCATATAAACTTTTCAAAAGTGATTTGATTTAGAATCCCAAAGTAAAGTATAATTTGATACAAAAGATGTATATATATTATTTCAAATGTTTTGAAATTAAAACCAGGAGTTTGGTCCGAAGAGATTATTTTCGAAAAGAATTTTATTTTGAAAGAAATAAAGTTAATTAGATTTTAAAAATCTAAAAGTGAGGATTAAGCTCAGTGGGTAGATTTTGGAACCTACATTTGCATGATGTATGCTATGTATTTTAGGATTTGCATAATATTTTATGCATCGTACGCTCCCACAGAGTCCTATTTTTGGTCGGAAAACTATGTTGGTTTGATCCTGTATCTATTTGAGTACCCATAGTCACAAGTGGTAGTGATGCCCCCAATAATAATATATGTTTTTCCTATTTATTATTCACTATTTATCGTGTGTTGATATCTTTTTTCCATTTACTATTTTATTCTGCATTTGACATTTTTTGTTGAGTTTGCAGAAATGGCTACTTCTGTCTCTCTCATTAGTGTTATGCAGCATTAGATATTTGTATCTATATTTGGTATGTATTAAAGAACACTTAGTAGATTAAATTGATTTCTTTGATAACTTATATAATTGAAATTGTATCATATAGATTAAATAGTGTTGAATATTTATCAAATATTGTATGTTAAAATTGTAGTTTTCATTCGATGTTTTATAACAGATGGATTTTTCGGCGATTTTGGCTGGTCCGAAAATCCAGTTCATTACAATTATTTAAATTTTGTGTTGATTTGATTTTTTAGAAAGACCATCCATGTTGAGTTGTTTCGTTCTTGGTATAGAATAAAGGTATTATAGTTTACATGCCTAAAAGATGCATGCACGATTTTATAGAAAGTGAAATTTAGAGTTTCAAATATAACTTTGGGTAAAGAATAGATAGATTCTTTCAATCACCATTCGGATTAAGAAGAATCTATGTATTTAAAGAAACTCTTTTGGAGTAGCGGCTTGAAGATGGTTAGTTTGCATTGCATATGATAAGTGAATGACGTATTATATAGTTGATCTTTTAAACACTATCACTATCTTAAGTTAGTATTTTTCTTAGGTTAGAATTTCATTTAGATTTAGGATGTTGATTGATATGGTTGAATTTGTTGAATAGAATAGGATTCTCACATTTGGATACTTGCTTACTTGAATTTCATGAAACTTAGGATGAAATGTTTGTACAGTTAAAGAGGTAATACTTTGGGTATCAAAAATTTTAGATGTTCAAAGTAGTGTATCATAAGCATAACAATACCACCTAAGCTAAATTGAAAATTGTGATAAAAGATATGCTATGTTCCAATTTAAGACATCTATCGTTTATGTTATTAGTTAAAAGAAGGAATAATCTAGTTATTCATGTTGTTTGGTAAGGCATGATCCACTTTTGAGTTGCCTTACCTTAGTAATCGAAAAGGTAAACTGAAGAAGGTACCACTAGAATGATTTGATACTGCGTATGTGCATTTAGGAATTGTAACGATACAGAATTTTATTACTTTGATTTGTGAATATTAAATTAATTTAAAATATACAATTATTAGTATTTAATAATCAAATAAATCTCTATAATTACTAATTAATGAAGGAAACTTATTTTGAATTTTTTTTTACATTAATAAATAGTTTGATGACAAATTGAAAATGTGACCGAAATTCGTTTTTTGGATTTTTGACTTTTTATCGAATGAAAGTTGTTGAAATATTGTTGCACACACATACACACTTATATTTTGTACACACATATACAAATAAGAAAAGCATCTCATTAATTAAATGGATTTATATAAATCACATTTAGAGCACTTAAGCAATTAATTAAAAATTAAGAAAAACAAGACTTTTTCTTTCTTATTTTAAGTGCTAAAGTACTTAGTAGTACATGTCATTATGAAAAGTACTTTGGCAGATAGGCTGTTACATGGGAGGTGTACTACGGTTGAATTTTGCAAGAGTAAAAAGGTCTTGTGGCAGTTGTGATTTGCTAACTTTCCATGTCTATAAAAGAGCATCCACACTTTCCATTTTTCATTTTGTATTTCCATTTTCTGTGTTGGTCCACTCTTCTCTATTTTTCTTCACTCTTCTTTCACCGTAGTTTATAAAAGAAAATTCACTTCAAAATAACTTCTTTCCCCTTCAAACTCAAGTATGTTCATTAATACATCATGAAAAAATCATTTAGCAAGTCAAACTTGGAAGCTTTGGAGCCAAAGCCCAACATTGACCTTGGCCCCTGAGCATCTAGGGGTGGTGGAGCCATGGGCGGTGTGCCTTTAAGGAGAAGGGGGAGCTTTGTATGCAAGGGGAAGAAGGAAAAGTGGAAGCTTTTGGCTTTGGGTGATTGTGACGACCCGGAATTTTGGGCAATATCAATTTAATAATCTGTATTAATAATTAAATTGGTTTGATAATTTTTCTTTATAATTTTAATTTAATCCGATAAATTTAATTTTTTAAAGGTTAATAAATATTTAATCTGGTAATTTTGATCAGTATCTTTTTAACAATTTAAAATTGGTAAGATTTTTTTTTTCAAAAGCTAACAAAATTTTATTCTATTTATAATATATATATTTGATATATATTGTGAATAAAAGATCTTTTGTTTTAAATAAAAGATAAATTTTCAAATTGTAATATATATGTATGTATATGTTATAATTTGGTATTGTTTTGAAATTTAATTTAATCTATTGATAATTTATATATGTATGAATTGTAATTTAAAGCTTTGTTTTAGAATTAATATTTTTCAAAAGATAATTTAAGATTAATTCAATTTTTTTCAAAATATAGGATAATTATTTATTTTTAAATATGATAGTTTAAAAAGGATTTAATCAAGTTTTATTTTTGTTTTCTTTAAAGTGTTTAAATTTAAAATGGTTATAATTGTGTGTATATATATATATATAAATGTTTTAGATTTTTAAATCCATGTATAAGATTTATTTGTATTATAATTAGTTTTATAATATTTTCTTTAAAAAGTAAATTTATTTATTAATTTAGAGGATTAAGTAAGTAAGTAAGTTTATATTTACATTTAAATTAAATGAAAATTAATTAAAAATACTTAAGAAAACATGTGTAAACATGTTAATCATCTTATTAACACTTGTAAGAAAATTAAATACTATCGTGATAAATGTAAATTCTTAATTAACAAGTGGCCTTCATTTTCATTTATTTGGAAATTTAAAGATATGAAGAAAATTGTTTTTCCTCTTTGAATTTCCAAACCTTCACCTTCTTCTCATTTCTTTTCTTTTTCGTTTCCTTCATTCTTTCAAATTTATGGCAAAAACAGAAACTTTTCTCAAATCTGAAATTAAAACTAAAAGCAAATGTTACGTGAAACTGGAAAATCAAAAGCAAAGATCAAATTTGAAGAAAAATCTGCAAAATAAAGTTTTCCACAGCAACTTCAACCTGCATTTCAAAGGGGAATTCAGATCTGTTGCAACATTTAAATCAACAAATTGAAAGCATGCATTCAATTTCAACAGCAAGCACATCAAAGCATTCTTTTCAGATTAAAATTCAAGGGCCTGGAATAATTGAAACTGCTGTGTTCTCTGAAATTAAAAAGGTGAGTAAATTGTTTTTAAAAACAGATAAGTTGAATTCTGTTCCATGCATGTGATGATCTATAGATTAATCTTAGTGTTGCATGGAAATCATTCAGTATTTATGTTATTGAATTTATAGATATGTTTATGTATGTGAAAAGGGTCTGTGAATATATGTAAACATTCTGCTTCCTGTTCTTTTCAGACCAGGCTCAATCCTTCAAAAATTTAAATCTCCCACTAACACCATTATTTGATTTTGATGATTAAATGGAAATTGTATGTTAATGTTAGATAGTAATTTTAAAAATAGTTATTGTAAATTTAAATTCACAAATAATTTTAAAATTGGAAAATACAGTGAATCTTGATTTATGTCAGAAAATCATTAATCTTAATTCTTGCTTTGGATTATATAAATGGATTAGTTGTTAGAAACGATGAATTTTAACATGCATTTCATAATTTTTAAGTTGATATCCAATTGGGAATTTGGGGATGAAGGGTTTCGGCAATTTGATAAATTTCCGATGATAAACTCCATGATTTGGGTTGAAATCTTGGGCGAAGCATGCTTTTGTATCAAGGATGTGGGGGAAAATACGGTTGAATTTTTCCTATGGTTGTTTTGTTTGGGATCGATCGAAATAGGGTTTTGGCTTGATTTTTGCTCGGCTTGACTGTCGAGGCATTTGCGACTTGGAAATTGGATCGGAGGCGATCGCGATATGGGGGATGGTGGCGTGGAGGTCCGGTGGTGCTTTGGAGAGGTCGCTGGAGCTGCCGGTGGTGGCGATCGTGGGTGGCGATGGGTTTTATGGTTCGAGCTGCTGCAGTTTTTTCGATGCGAACGGTCGAATTTGGTTTCGCGTAGTTGTAACAACCCGCATATTTAACGATTATATATTTAAATGTCTTATTTAAATATAGCGTCGTTAGTCGGATTTAGGTCCGAAATGTTACTTTTTGCAAATGGCCGAATTGGAACTTGAAACCATTTCCATTGATTCCAAAATGGCGTTTGCGATCTTTTTGAGTATAAGCTTTGATATGTTTGGAGTTTGTGAAATTTTGACTCTTTTTCTATTGGGTTTTGGGTTTGGGTTCAGCCCACTAGCTAACTAAACCCCCTAGCTCATTAACTCTTCATCCATTCACCCTCATTTCATTTCTTAAGCTTAAGAAAACTGAAAATGGTGGAAGGGAAAGGGAGATAGAAATTGCAAGCCCTAGTTTCAACTTCCAACTTGGAATCTTGCTCCAAATTAAAGAGAACCCATAGGTAAGCCTCCTCTTCATCTTCTCTATCTCTTTCTCTCTTCAATCTCAGAAATTCCTAAACCTAAACTTAGGAAAATACTTGTTTTGATCTTAGATTGAAGCTAGTTGAGTGGAAGTGGAGATTGGTTGGTCTTCTCCTTGCAAATTGAACTCCTTCTTCTTTGTTTTTGAATTAAAAGGTGAGTTTTGAACTCACATCTACTTCTTTTGATATCATTGATGTTAGGTATGAATTCCTAACACTTGTTCATATGCTTTTGCTTTCGATTTGGTTTGCTTTGGTGAAATTGCCAAATTATGATTTTTGAAGCCAAATCTTCTATGTAAAACCTTATGGCTGATGTTTTAGGTTGTTCGGAGTGTTTGGGTGTGTCGTTAAGGTTGGGTAGTTGTTTGACGTAAGCCCATAATCAACACGCATTCGATTGCTTTCGATTTGTTTGTCCATAGTTGGTCTAGGTTCAGGAAATGCCTGACCGTTATGTTTCAGACGTCTGAAACCCTAATTTCAGACGTCTGAATATTGTTCTGGGGAACATTTTCATCCCCAGATTTAGACGTCTGAATTTATATTCCAGACGTCTGAATTGGCTAATTTAACCAGAAAGGAAACAGGCAAAATATTGCCTATTTCAGACGTCTGAAAATTTGGGTTCAGACATTTGAATTCTCTTTTGAAAAAGAAATTTAATTCCAGATTCAGACGTCTGAATCCCTTCTTTCAGACGTCTGAATATGCTGTTTTTGCCAAATTGCCTTATTCGTTTAGTTTTCCAAATTTGATCGACGCTGGTTGATTCCAATTAGTTGTTTATGCATATTTGACCTTGATGATTCCTTTTTGACTTCATTCACGGGTTTTATAAATGATTTCTTCAAATCATATTAAAACTTCGCTTCTCCGATTTATAAATTCTATTTAAAACGCACATACACAATTTCGCACTTCGAGCGAAGTGGAAGGGTGATTAAATGGTTGGGCAGAACATGGACCATGAATCTGTGCGTTTATCTTTCCGATTAATTCCCGACCTATTCAATTGATCGTTTTGACCTTCGGGTTTGGTTTACCGATGATATGAGGTGAACTTTGTACTGCTTTGAGTGTGGAATTAACTAATGGATAGTTAACCGTTTAGTGCGAACGAGTGGTTATGGGACTCACGTTACAACTTTTCGGATTCCTTTTTTAGAGTTATGACACATTCCGCCAGTTAGTGGTGTCTAGTACTGGGTCTTCGACCTTCACCACTACGGTCTGTTGCCTTCGGGTATGTTGCCTTCGGGTATGTTGCCTTCGGGTATGTGCCTTTGGGTTTGTGCCTTCGGGTTTGTTGCCCTTTAGTATCGCTTCCGATGTTGGTCGTTATGAGCCGCATGGGTGATATTGGGTTGCCCTTTAGTATCGTTTCCGATGTTGGTCGTTATGATCCACATGGGTGATATTGGGTTTGGAGTCTTCGGGCTCATGGATCCTTGTTTGTACAGTACTGAGCTCGAGCAAATTTTCTGATGTTTCATTCATATGTATATTCCCTAGGTATTGCCCTTCGGTGCTGGTCTTTTTGAGCCGCATGATGCGTAGCGTTTACCTTGTGGAACTTGTATACCTTATTGGTATTTGTTATTGCCTTTTGGCTTGCTTTGGGATATTCTTATCCTTTGTTTCTATGAGTTGCCGATGATATGAGGCTTATTATGTTATCATATGATTCATCTTTTGTTAGATGATTGTGTTATCTCCTTTAGAGATATTTGTTATACTTTGTAACCTTGCAGGTTTATTGTTGTTCAGTTTACCTAACTGATTTGTTTAGCTAGACTGACCCGTGTATTTTATACTCGGGTCAGACCGAGATGTTTCAGGTTAGGTGCTTTTGGACTTAGCCTATTTTGATTCCGCATGGACTATTCAACTTGTTCCTTTTTGTTAAAGCTTTTTGTGTAGTCCCTTTATTGTAACTCTGATATATGTATTCTTTTGATTCGTCTGTATATTGTGGTTTGCTATACCACTTGACATGTATTATTTTGTAAACTCTGTTATGTATTTGTATATGTGTATACAATGATCTACTGTTCTGTGATGTATATTACATTTGAGTTGTTATATTCTGTTCTGATAGATCCTTCAACCACCTACGGTTTTGTTTTAAGTATTCATTGGGCATGTCGACCTGCTTTGTATGTTTATTGTCGATGTATTCAATAGATAGTTAGAGCAAGGCTATAGATGGTCGCTCCCAACTAGCCTTATTCTCCGTGTTAATTGACGGCATTACCCTGTAGTGTCCTTGGCTAGCGTGGGTATAGAGGTGGGGCGTCACAGCGTGGTATCAAAGCTGAGTTCAGGACAAAATATGATAAACACAGAATAGATGCACATATTACGGTACATCAAAGTATATAAGTGATACAAATCTTTGAATCATCGTGCCTTTCTATTCCTTCTACTATCAAAGGTTAGATAGAATTTGGGGAATACGTCTAGGAATGCATTTTATTCCGTAGTATTCCGTATTGACGTATCTACCTTGTGATTAATCTTGTTCTTATCATACTTTCAGCGTATGGCTAGAAGAGGCAAGGGACGACGTTCGGATGCTGGGCGATCTAGTGGTTCACATCCGGATGGCGTTTATATGTCTGCCAATCAGTTTTTGGAATTGTTTAGGAGCACTCAGCCTCCAGTTCCTCCTCGAGTGTCTCCACCTCGCAAGTCTTCCTTTGCACGTCAGTGCAGTGATTTTGCTCATCTTGGAGGAAAGCCGTTCAAAGGCTCCGAGTCTGCTCTTGAAGTCCAAGCTTGGTTTTGCACGTGCGAGCGTATCTTCTCTCGCATGGATCTTTCTGACCATGATAGAGTTCTTGTAACTTCTAGCTTATTACAAGAGCGTGCTCTTGATTGGTATGAGCTTCTTGTAGCCGAGATTGATGAGTCTACTCTTTCTTGGACTCAGTTTCAGGAGCAATTTGAACTCAAGTTCGTTCCTGAATCTGAAAAAGTTTTATTGACCCGTCGCTTCCTTGAGTTGAAGCTAGAGAAATCTTCTGTTTCTGAGTATGTTGCATCATTCGAGGCTTTATCTAAATATGGTCTTGAATTCATTAGCACTCCTTATAATAAGAATTTGAAGTTTGTTTCTGGTCTTAAGAAATATCTTAAGAAGTCTTTATTGCTCCAGCTTAAGCTTTCTTTTGAGGAGTTGGTTGATTCGGCACTTCATCTCGAGATCGTCGAGAAGGAGCGTGATAGTGATGTTGCATTGAGGTTTCCAAGAACCCCAACAAGAAGCCGCTTCCATTTCAGAAGAAGCCTTTTCCTTCTAAGAAGAAGAAGACTAGTAGTCCTAGCTCTCAGCCTCAGTCTTCCAGAGCACCTTTCATTCGGAAGTGTTTCAATTGTGGTTCTCCTGATCATATTATTCGAGCTTGTCCTAAGCCTCTCTTCTGCCGCTATTGCAAGAAGGAAGGTCATCATGTTTCAGCTTTCCCTACTGTTCCGGCTGGTGCCAAGTCTAGCAGGCTTTATGCTGCTAAGGCTTCTGAAGGTCCCTCTCAGTCCAAAGGTATATCTCCATCTATTTTGAAAGGTTCTATTTTATTTCATGATCATAGTATACGAGTTCTTTTCGATACGGGTGCTTCACATTCTTTCGTATCGAAAAAGCTCGTTGATGATTTATCTTTGGATGTTTCTTTTTTGGTTACTTCTTTGAGGATTGCGAATCCTATTGGGGGATCCGCGACCCTTAGCTTGCTTTGTGATGATGTTGAGATTGTTTTATGTGGCTTTTCTTTTCGTGCGAGTCTGCACATTATTTCTTGTCTGGGATTTGATTTGATTTTGGGTATGGACTGGCTAGTAAGATATGATGCCAGGATTGTTTGTTCGGGGAGAATTATATATCTTCGACATCCGGATTCGCCTACTCAGCTATCTCTTATTCTTCGGGATGTGGATAATTCCGAAATGGCTTTATATTCTCTTGACTCGCGAGATGATGATGATACATCTCGTATTCCTATTGCTTGTGACTTTTCTGATGTTTTTGAACCTGTCTCGGGTTTGCCACCTAAGCGGGCAATTGAGTTGCGCATTGATCTCATTTCAGGTGCACAGCCAGTTAGCCGTCCTCCCACGAGGATGTCTACAAGGGAAAATGAGGAACACAAGAAGCAGCTTTTAGAGCTTGAGTCCAAGCAGTTAATTCTGTCCAGTTTTTCTCCGTGGGGATCCGCGGTCGTCTTGGTGAAGAAGTCCGATGGAACTCTTAGGCTTTGCATTGACTATCGCAAACTTAATGAGTTAACCATCAGGAATAGGTATCCATTGCCTAGGATCGATGATATGTTCGATCTATTGAGTGGTGCTAAGGTCTTTTCTCAGCTAGACCTTGCCACAAGTTTTCATCAGTTACGAGTCACGGAGGATAGCATACCTCTTACCGCTTTTCGCATTCGTTATGGTTCTTTTGAGTGGCTCGTTATGCTGTTCGGTTTGACGAACGCTCCTGTTTTCTTTGTTGAGCTTATGAATCGAGTGTTCCGGGAATATCTCAATAAGTTCGTGCTTGTGTTCATTGATGATATCCTTATTTATTCTAAGTCTGAAGCCGAGCATGCTAATCATTTGAGAATTGTCTTGAGTACCCTCCGTCATCATCAGCTTAGAGCCAAATTCTCCAAGTGCCATTTTTGGGAGAATATGGTTAAGTTCTTAGGCCATGTTGTATCTTCCGATGGCATTTCTGTCGATCCCTCAAAGATCGAAGCCATCCAGAATTGGAAGAGGCCTGAGAATGTTCATGAGATTCGTAGTTTCCTTGGATTGGCGGGTTATTACCGTCGGTTCACTAAGGATTTTTCCTGGGTTGTGCTTCCTCTTACTTGCCTTACTCGGAAAGGCATTCATTTTATTTGGTCCGACAAGTGTGAAGCTTCCTTTCTGACATTAAAGGAACTTCTCACTAATGCTCCTATTTTGGTGGTTCCCGAGGGGAATCATGATCTTGTTGTCTACACCGATGCTTGTGGTAGTGGTCTCGGTGCCGTTCTTATGCAGAAGGATCGGGTAGTTGCTTATGCTTCTAGGCAACTGCGTCCGAATGAAGTTCGCTATGCCACTCATGATCTTGAGTTAGCCGCCATTGTCTTTGCCTTGAAGATTTGGCGACACTATTTATTGGGCGAGCGCCTCGTTCTTTATAATGATCATAAATCCTTGAAGTATTTGTTCACACAGAAGGAACTCAATATGAGACAACAGCGTTGGCTCGAGTTTCTTGCTTCCTATGACTTTGATATCCAGTATACCCCTGGTAAGGGTAATCGTGTTGCTGATGCGCTTAGTCGCAAACATTCGGCTGTTATTTCTATGATGCTTTCCGAATGGAACATTCTTGAAACTCTATCTTTTTGTGAAAGTCGTGATCGAGGTTCATCTTCTGTTTCTCCTATCCTATTATTTAGTTTGGGAGCTCGACCCATTTTATTGGATTGTATTGCCGATGCTCAGCAGCGTGATCCTGATTTGTTGCATCTTATTCAGTTTTGTGAGTCTGGATCCTGTGATGAGGCGTTGCGGGATTTCAGCATTGATTCTCATGGGTGTCTTCGCAAGAAGAACCGTCTTTTTGTGCCTTCTAATTTTGCACTTAGGCATGACATTCTTGATGAGTGTCACCGTTGGTAGTAGTAAGATGTATGCCGATATGCATCACCTTTATTATTGGGAAGGCATGAAGCGCGATGTGGCGGGTTATGTGAGTAATTGCATAACTTGTCAGCGTTTTAAGGCCGAACATCAGCGTCCTTCTATTCTTCTTCAGCCTCTAGAGATTCCATTGTGGAAATGAGATCAGATTTCTATGGATTTCATTGACGGCCTACCTCGTTCGAGATCGGGCCATTCTAGCATTTGGGTTATTGTTGATCGCCTCACCAAGTCTGCTCATTTTATCCCTATTAAGTCTAATAGGACTGCTTCACATTTGGCTAAGTTGTATGTCAAGGAAATCGTGAGACTTCACGGTGCTCCTAGTTCTATTGTGAGTGATCGTGATCCTTTATTCACGAGTCATTTTTGGCAGAGTCTTCAGCAAGCTTTGGGAACAAAGCTTAATTTTAGTACAGCTTATCATCCGCAGTCTGATGGACAGACTGAACGGGTGAATCGTATCTTGGAAGATCTTTTCCGTATTTGTATTTTTGATTTCGGTGGTTGTTGGGAGGATCACCTACCTCTTGTAGAGTTCTCCTACAACAATAGTTTTCAGTCTAGTATCGGTATGGCTCCTTTCGAAGCTTTATATGGAAGGCCATGTCGATCACCTTCTTGTTGGTTGGAATCTGGGGAGAAGCTTATTCTTGGTCCAGATTTTGTTCACGATTCTTCCGAGAAGATTGATCTTATCCGGTTGAGAATGAAAGAGGCACAGAGTCGCCAGAAATCCTACGCTGACAGCCGTAGGAAGCCTCTCGAGTTCTCGATTGGTGATCTTGTTTTTATTCGTGTTTCTCCTTTGAAAGGGGTTATGCGTTTCAGTACGACTGGGAAATTGGCTCCTCGCTTTATAGGACCATTTTCTATTACTGAACATATTGGCCCGGTGGCTTATAGAGTTTCACTTCCTGCTCATTTATCTGGCATTCATGACGTGTTTCACGTCTCTCAACTTCGGAAGTGTCTTCGGGAATCGGATTCTGTTATTGATTCTCCTGATTTGCTTGAGCTTGAGATCTCACCGGACTTATCTATTGTACAGCAACCTATTCGCGTACTTGACACGGAGGTGCGACACCTTTGGAACAAGGACGTGCCGCTCGTTAAATTTCAATGGTCCGCTAACCCCAATGACTGTACTTGGGAAACCAGAGAGTTTATTGAGCGATCTTATCTGGGTTTTCTATCTTTGCTTAGAAACGGTGAGTTTATCTTTTCATCTCAAGCTTATTTTCTTTTCTTTTGAATGTTGTATGTATGTAGTTGTTACAAATATCGTCTCCAGGAATTGCGGGGACGCAATTTTGTAAGGAGGGAAGATCTGTAACAACCCGCATATTTAACGATTATATATTTAAATGTTTTATTTAAATATAGCGTCGTTAGTCGGATTTAGGTCCGAAATGTTACTTTTTACAAATGGCCGAATTGGAACTTGAAACCATTTCCATTGATTCCAAAATGGCGTTTGCGATCTTTTTTAGTATAAGCTTTGATATGTTTGAAGTTTGTGAAATTTTGACTCTTTTTCTATTGGGTTTTGGGTTTGGGTTCAGCCCACTAGCTAACTAAACCCCCTAGCTCATTAACTCTTCATCCATTCACCCTCATTTCATTTCTTAAGCTTAAGAAAACTGAAAATGGTGGAAGGGAAAGGGAGATAGAAATTGCAAGCCCTAGTTTCAACTTCCAACTTGAAATCTTGCTCCAGATTAAAGAGAACCCATAGGTAAGCCTCCTCTTCATCTTCTCTATCTCTTTCTCTCTTCCATCTCAGAAATTCCTAAACCTAAACTTAGGAAAATACTTGTTTTGATCTTAGATTGAAGCTAGTTGAGTGGAAGTGGAGATTGTTTGGTCTTCTCCTTGCAAATTGAACTCCTTCTTCTTTGTTTTTGAATTAAAAGGTGAGTTTTGAACTCACGTCTACTTCTTTTGATATCATTGATGTTAGGTATGAATTCCTAACACTTGTTCATATGCTTTTGCTTTCGATTTGGTTTGCTTTGGTGAAATTGCCAAATTATGATTTTTGAAGCCAAATCTATGTAAAACCTTATGGTTAATGTTTTATGTTGTTCGGAGTGTTTGGGTGTGTCGTTAAGGTTGGGTAGTCGTTTGATATAAGCCCATAATCAACACGCATCCGATTGCTTTCGATTTGTTTGGCCATAGTTGGCCTAGGTTCAGGAAATGCCTGACCATTATGTTTCAGACGTCTGAAACCCTAATTTCAGACGTCTGAATATTGTTCTGGGGAACATTTTCATCCCCAGATTCAGACGTCTGAATTTATATTCCAGACGTCTGAATTGGCTAAATTTTAACCAGAAAGGAAATAGGCAAAATATTGCCTATTTCAAACGTATGAAAATTTGGGTTCAGACGTCTGAATTCTCTTTTGAAAAAGAAATTTAATTCCAGATTCAGACGTCTGAATCCCTTCATTCAGACGTCTGAATATGCTGTTTTTGCCAAATTGCCTTATTCGTTTAGTTTTCCAAATTTAATCGACGCTGGTTGATTCCAATTAGTTGTTTATGCATATTTGACCTTGATGATTCCTTTTTGAATTCATTCACGGATTTTATAAATGGTTTCTTCAAATCGTATTAAAACTTCGCTTCTCCGATTTATAAATTATATTAAAACGAACATACACAATTTCGCACTTCGAGCGAAATGGAAGGGTGATTAAATGGTTGGGCAAAACACGGACCATGAATCTGTGCGTTTATCTTTCCGATTAATTCCCGACCTATTCAATTGATCGTTTTGACCTTCGGGTTTGGTTTACCGATGATACGAGGTGAACTTTGTACTGCTTCGAGTGTGGAATTAACTAACGGATAGTAAACCATTTAGTGCGAACGAGTGGTTATGGGACTCACGTTACCACATTTCGGATTCCTTTTTGAGAGTTATGACACATTCCGCTAGTTAGTGGTGTCCAGTACTGGGTCTTCGACCTTCACCATTACGGTTTGTTGCCTTCAGGTATGTTGCCTTCGGGTATGTTGCCTTTGGGTATGTGCCTTCGGGTTTGTTGCCCTTTAGTATCGCTTTCGATGTTGGTCGTTATGAGCCGCATGGGTGATATTGGGTTGCCCTTTAGTATCGTTTCCGATGTTGGTCGTTATGAGCCGCATGGGTGATATTGGGTTTGGAGTCTTCGGGCTCATGGATCCTTGTTTGTACAGTACTGAGCTCGAGCAAATTTTCTGATGTTTCATTCATATGTATATTCCCTAGGTATTGCCCTTCGGTGCTGGTCTTTTTGAGCCGCATGATGCGTAGCGTTTACCTTGTGGAACTTGTATACCTTATTGGTATTTGTTATTGCCTTTTGGCTTGCTTTGGGATATTCTTATCCTTTGTTTCTATGAGTTGCCGATGATATGAGGCTTATTATGTTATCATATGATTCATCTTTTGTTAGATGATTGTGTTATCTCCTTTAGAGATATTTGTTATACTTTGTAACCTTGCAGGTTTATTGTTGTTCAGTTTACCTAACCGATTTGTTTAGCTAGACTGACCCGTGTATTTTATACTCGGGTCAGACCGAGATGTTTCAGGTTAGGTGCTTTTGGACTTAGCTTATTTTGCTTCCGCATGGACTATTCAGCTTGTTCCTTTTTGTTAAAGCTTTTTGTGTAGTCCTTTTATTGTAACTCTGATATATGTATTCTTTTGATTCGTCTGTATATTGTGGTTTGCTATACCACTTGACATGTATTATTTTGTAAACTCTGTTATGTATCTGTATATGTGTGTATGATGATCTACTGTTCTGTGATGTATATTACATTTGAGTTGTTATATTCTGTTCTGATAGATCCTTCAACCACCTATGGTTTTGTTTTAAGTATTCATTGGGCATGTCGACCTGCTTGGTATGTTTATTGTCGATGTATTCAATAGATAGTTAGAGCAAGGCTATAGATGGTCGCTCCTAACCAGCCTTATTCTCTGTGTTAGTTGACGGCATTACCCTGTAGTGTCCTTGGCTAGCGTGGGTATAGAGGTGGGGCGCCACAGTAGTGCTTGAGTGATCTGAGAGTTTGGGAAGGTTCGCACGCGTTTGTGTGATCGTCGACGATGGTCGCGACGACCTATGGTGGCCGGAGGCATTTGGGTAGGTGCACCGTGCATGTTTTTATGCATTAGGTATTTTGGTTTGGGGAAGACGAGTGAAACTCGGGATTGCTCTCGCATTTTCATAGGGTCGACTCAAAGATTGAAGGAGCTGGAGTTTTACTCGGGACTGGCTCGTGTGAGTTGAGGTTTCGAACTCGAGTTTGGGGTGGTGCTACCGGTTTGTTTTGTTAGAAGATAAGTTTACAAGTTAACTTGTTTTTTCTTTTTAAATTCAAGGTTTAAGTTTTTACAAAAGAAAATAAGTTTTACAAGTTAAAGTTTGTTCTTTGAAATAAAGTTAATCAAACTTTAAAAAGTATTAACTGAATTTATTTTAAAATTTAAATTTGTTTAAAATGATTTCTTTTTGGAAGTAATTAACTTCATTAAATTTTGAATTTTAATTTAAAAGGAATATTTTGAATTTAAAGTATTAAGACAAAGTTTTAAAGTAAATTTTAAAGTAATGTTTAATAACAAAGTTTTCAAATTATTTTGAAAATAAATAAGTTTAAATTAGATAATTAAAGTGTTTAAGTTTTAAAATTGATTTCCAAATGTTTTATTTTCAATAAGGTTATTGTTATAAAATTGTAAACCCATAAAATAGTTTGTTTTTAAGTTATTAAAATTTGATTTAATTTCAAATAATTTATTTATGAAGATAAATATGATTAATTTATTTTTGTTATGAACATTATGGATACTTAATTATATGATTTGTTAATAAGCAAAGAGATTAATTAAGATAAATGAATTTCTTAATTAATTAAGGATTTTCTTTAAATATAAGAAGTCAATTAATTAATTATTTAATTAATTTTAAATGATTAGTTAATTGTTTGTTTAATTTTTAATAATCCATTAATTATGAATTAATTAAGTGTAATTACTTAATGAAGTAATTAATGGTTAATTATTGAAAGTAATTAAGAATGGAATTACTTATGGAAGTAATTAATAGAAATTACTCATGGAAGTAATTATATGGAAGTAATTAATGGTTAATCACTAGATGTTATTAATCTAAGGATTGATTAATATAATTGATTTGAAGTTAATTAATTATGGAGTAATTAATTAATTAAAGAATTAAGAATTATTTAATTATGGGATTAATTACTTGTTAAGGTAATTAATTAAGAGAGTAATCATCTAATGAAGTAATTAGAATATAGTTACTTACGTAAGTAATTAAGAGTTAATTACTTAGTTAATTTTAGTTAATTAATTAATGTGATTAATTAATTAATGAATGTGATTAATTTAAGATTAATTACTAAGTGTAATTAATTAAAAATGTAATTAATTAATAAAGTAATTAATTAAGGATTATTTGTTAATTTAATTGATTAACAATCACTTAATGAAGTAATTAAAGATTAATTAATTAGATTAATTAATCAAAGATTAATATAATTAATTTAGATATTAATTAAGATAAATAATTACAAGTTGTTAATTAATGTTTATTATTAATGAGATGATTAATTATAAATTAATTATCTAATTAATTAAAGGGTTAATTAATTAATAAGGATCATCAGTTAATATAATTAATGATATTAATCAAGGTTGATTAATAAGAGCGATTAATTTAAGTGTGGTTAATTAAATGTAATTAATTGAGGTTTAATGCAATTAATCATAATTGATTAATTAATGGAAACAAATGAAGGATCATTAATTAATGATATTAATGATAGTAATTAAAGGTTAATTACTGAATATGGATAAGGATAATTACTTAAATGTAATTAAAGTATGATTAATCAAGGAAGATTAATTAAGGAAGATAATTAAGAGATGATTAATTTATTTATTTGGAATAAATAAATGAAGAAGGATTTTGGTAATCCAATTGATTAAGAGTTAATCAATTTTGCTTTTAAATGATTGATTGATATTGGATGATTGATTAACATTTGATGACTGATATTGGATGTTGAATGATGTTGGATAATTTGGGTATGATATCTCTGATGTATGTTATGCTCCTTTGTGAGATGAATGTTTGATATGAATTATCTATTGTGATAATGTGATTCATCTATCTGTTTATGTCATCCTGAATATAAGTTTAATTGTTTAAACCCTTAAACAACTTGGACATTAAAATGGCGTTTGGATTTCGGTGAGACCGGGATCGGGTTTCCATATTTGGATATCCGAAAACCACATCGATCCAAATTAAACGTTAGGTCGTGAATCCAAGTGGAGCTTAGTGAAGACTCGAGGTGTAAGAACTATACGTCGGTATAACTTTAGGGGTGATTCCATGATGAGTTTGACGGAAATAGTACTTACAGGTTCGAGATGGTAATTCAGAGTGCAATGGCTATGGTCGTTGACTCTGAGGGTGATTCCAAAATGAGAGCAGCGAGATAGTGCCTTCGGTTTCGTTCGAACCCGGAACGAACTTGTATGGATTGAATGTTTTCAGAACATCGTCAGGTGGACGATGAGCATTCTAAGATAGATGTGTTCTATAAAGTTAATTGCAGCCTCAAGCCTCATCAACCGGGAATGGCTAAAACATGGGAGGTGCAGCAAGGCTAGGTGGGTAGCATCCATTTCAGGGTGAGGTCATTTCTTTCTAGATGTCCTTTTTTATTTCGACTTAGTGGGTGGTTGGTCGCGCCAACCACGGGGTGATCTTACTCGGGACTGTTCAGTAAGGAATGGTCCCGGCTTTGTGATGCAGGAGATTGGGAGTAATCCTCGGTACTGTGATCTAGGCCACGTACTGTGACGGGTGGTACCCCGGCAGCCCTGCCATTGATGGAAACCTATTCTTCCTACGAGACTCTACGGTTTTGTTTGTATTACCCACTTTTGTGGCTAGTGGCTGGAATTTAATAATGTAACAATTTCGGCTATTTCTTATTTACTTGAAAACCCTAACACTATTATATTATCACTGGATTTCCTATCAAATGTTTTGGTTAGCGTAAGGTAAAAACTTTTCCATGTTTATGTGTGGGAAGTCTTATGTGATACCTTTTCTTTTCAAAGGATTTTCTAAAGTTAAGCAATTTTAACGCATTTACTCACACCTGACCCTGTCTAACCCGAGTATTTATTTTCTGTTTTATTAAACTCTTGGGTACTCATATTATGTATGAGTAGTCGAGGGATTCAGGTTAGCTTGACGAATTCTGGAGGAGATATGGAACAGGAGGCTTCCACGTGTAGATATATTATGGTTCCGCTGTGTTTGTATGATATTTGTATCTTGTGATATCTTGAGTTGTACAGTTAGATAGATGTTTATATCTGTCTAATATGTGTTGTATAAGTTGTGTACTCTGATGTAATATGATACTATGTAATATTTTATGTGATATATTATATTTCATTCGTTCCACTGTGAGTTATCTGATGTTGTTGCGTTTCTTCTTTCTTATCTTTTCTTCTTCTAACCCTTTCTTTATTAATTAGTGATGCGACTTTCTGGTGTTAGAAACTCAGGTCGCTACAGTGATGGTAGGAGAAAGTAGTGGCTTCTAGCAAGGGTTTGGTCATGATTTAAAAGTGAGATTTCTCATTTTGAATACCATTTTAGAATGGTTTAAAAATGATGATGACATGTTGTAAAATTATTTATGTATGTATTTGTGACTTTCTTGTGTATATTGCTTGGTTGGATTTGATTTCCGCTTGGAAAAAGATTACATAAGTAATCATTGTTTGCAGGGGACTAAAGCAAAAGGAAGTCCAAGTGTTCCATGGCGAATAGATTGCTATAAAAACACTTCGAAGAATAGAAATTTTGTAGAGGGATCCTAAAGGATTCCTCGCCTTCTGAAATTTAAAGACATTTTTGGTTATGCAAATGTTTTTATATATGGAGAGTGAATGTTGTTTAGTTATAGTTGACCTTCTTGTTTTTGTCTTGCGACATTGAAATCTCGTGTTCTCTTTTAAAGTGGTTTACCACTTTGTGTTAACCCAAAAAATGGATCAAACAATCTGGATCAAGTATGAAAGCACCAGTGCAGATAATCAGCAGCACAAATCTCAGATAAGCAACAAATGGAAAGCAGAAGTAAGAAAAGATACCAAAATTTTATAGTGGTTCGGTTGGCTCCGGCCTACGTTCACTTTAATCAGTCTTTATTATGATTACACTAGTTGAATCTCTCTAGATATCAACTAGTTGGTCCTTAGATCTAATTTATAATGAGTTAGAATAAGTCACTAGTACAAGGGTTGACTGGAGAATCATAGTAACCCCCTTGATGACTGCTGTGAGGGAGAAGAAAGTTGATGAAGTAAAGAAATTCCAGTAGAGTAATGGAGGCTCTCTTCCCGAAAAGATCCATTTCTAGTTGCAGGTAGGTGAGTATTTATAGGGGAATTCAGTGAATATTGGATCAGAGGTCAAGTGTAGAGGAGTTCAGTTGTTATGCCAAGTCATCACCAGAAATCTTAAATCAATCTGAGTCAATTTTATGGATCGCTTACTATCCATAGAGGATGGATCGCTAGCTATCCATCAACTTAACATATTTTCTACTAGAAGTCTTTGCTTAGTGCTATAAAGGAGCTCGGAAAGTTCGAGGGCAATCCAACCTCTCTTGATGGATTGCTAGCTATCCATAGAAGGTGGATCGCTAGCTATCCATCCACTTAGCATATTTTTGGGCAACCTTTGTTTAGTTGTCTTCCTATCTTCTATTTAAGTGCCGTGTCCAAATATCAAGTCGTTTGGAGTAAGTTTGATCATCCATCTTCATAGGTCATCTGGTCTAGAAGAATCATCCATAACTCGCTCAAAACTTAACAAAATCAGATGAAATTTTGCAAGTGCTCTCTCTCTAAGGTGTGTGGGACCTACCATAAAAATTTCAGGTGGTGCGGCCCACTCTACATGGGTCACTAGCGATACATCTTGTTAGGTCACTTGCAATCCATCAAATCAACTCCAAATGATCTCATTTTTTCTATGAGCCTTCAACTATATTTTTTAAGTGTTCTGCCAAAATTCAAGTCAATCCGACTTCGTATGAGTTCTATAGGTCCATTTTAAGTTAGCTGCTTTTGGTCAAATAGCTTGAATTGGATGAGTCTTCACTTCTCGATCTATATTGTTTGGCATGCTATGAAACTTGGCAAGCGCCCTTAGGGAACATACTAGATCATGATGCAAGAGGATTGGAGGATCCACGAGCGAACCTTGTGGATCACTAGCGATCCATAAGTGATGTATCATTGGCAATCCATCATCTTGGCCAAATTTTGGTTTCCTCCTTTTAAGTCTTTCTTTATTCCTTCTTCTGGTCCTCTTGGTTGATTCTTGAGTGGTTTTTACTTTCATTGATGTTCTGACTTCCTATGAATTTTTTTGGGCTAAAAAACCCAGTTAACACTTGCCACGCAAAGCACGCCTTTTGGATGAAAGGCGTGCTTTGCTCCAGAACAAGTTTTTGTCTCCAGTCTTTGACGATTGAGCTTTCCAACTGCTTTAGCTCTAGGTGAATCGTCCAGTTCCTTCGGATTCTCTTTCCAATCACAAGTCATTCCAAACTCGTTATATCCTAGGGCTTTAACTCTGCTTAGGTGCAATCTATATATCACAATCATTCTGATTTCATTCAGAGTTATTACATCGCATATCTCTAATTAAATGACCTATTTCCAATTATATCACATATCTCCATTCACATCACATATCTCTAATTGTCCCATGTTCATACGGGATTTACATCACTATCACTTTTTGCTTCTCATTTAGAGTTGTCATATCATGTATCAAAATCACATTATATGTCAAAATCACATCATATATCAGAATCATATCATATATTAGAACCACATCATATGTCGAAATCATCCTGTGTTCATCTAGGATTAATTAGTTTTATTTATTTTATAAGGCATTCAAATCCTTTTGTTAAATCAAATCTATTTTAAGGATCGATCTCTCCTAATCGTTTAAGTTTAATGCATGACCTCTTCGGATCGTTTAATGTTTAGTTTAATGCCCGATCTCTCCGGATCGTTTAATGTTTAGTTTAATGTGCGATCTCTCTTGATTATTTAATGTTTTTTCTAATGTACGTTCTTTTCAAATCGTTTAATGTTTTAAGTTAAGGGACGATCTCTTTAGATCTTTTATTTGTTAAGTTAAGGGGGATGATCTCTTCAGACCATTTTCTTAATAAGTTAAGGGGGATTAAGCAAGCCCATCCGCTCACTTTCTGGTGAGGGGACTTATTTCTTGCACTTCGGTCCCATCTCTCCGGTCGGGACTCTATGATGTTTGATATCGTACAAGTCCATCCACTCGCTCTCCGGTAAAGGGACTTGCACCTTGCACTCCGGTCCCAAAACTCTAGTCGGGACTTTATGACGTTCAAAATAGGTCATCACATTAAATATGGATTTTACAACATTCAAATTTCAAATCAAAGAAAATAAGCAGAATTCGTGAATGCTCATCCCAAACATCCGACTCAGAGCGTGGCACGGGACTTATCTAGGTTTTATGCATGTCCAAGCGGTCTGAGGAGCGCGACTAGGAGCCAATCTAGGTTTAGCATACGTCTAAGCGGTATGGGGTCGTTGTTGTCCTAAACAGCCATCCGAGGGTTCCAACTCGGTGCATGCCTAGGAACCGTTCAAGATCCCGTACACATATACGCGGCCTGAGATTATTGAAGGCAGCAAAAGCAGAAGGCAGAGAGTATGGGACGAACCTGCCCTTTTTCCAACTGTGGGCTTCTTGTTTTGGCTCATGCAGTAATGTATTCATACTCTAATTTGCTACTCTAGCTCCAACATCACCCATTCCAGGTGTTAAAGCTGGTCCTAGATCTAAATCTATCATTCTCCCAAGTCATGTAGGCATTGCTTTATGTTGTTTTGTTCTAAATCCAGATGCTCATGCATTGGGTCCTTATTGTTGATTCCAGCGTTACCACCAAGTATCTGGTGTTCTAGGTGTGGAGGCAGTATTCCAGCCTGCTCCAATCCAACTCCGGCAGCTCCTGCATTTTTCCCTGGAGTTTGATTTCTATTCCCTGCATATCTTGCCATACTTTGCTGCTCCATCCTCTGGAAGAAGTTATCCATCATCTCTTGTTACATAGATAAGATCCGATCTTGCATCTCCTTCATCATACTTTCCCTTTGTTCTTTAATAAAATAGATTGGTTTATGAGAAATTAAGGACACCTCCTGGTTGCCACCAGGCTCCGATTGACTTGCTACAGCTTTAGATCAAGTATTAGGCCTACTCGTCTTCTCCAAATCTTAGATTCAAACTACAATTCTTCAAATCTAGTTCAAGGTTCTCAGTGAACAGCTCCGAAATTTTAACCCAAAAAATGGATTAAACACCCTAGATCCAGTGTGAAAGCACTACTGTAGATAATTAGCAGCATAAATCTCAGATAAGCAACAAATAAAAAGCAGAAGTAAGAAAAGAGACACAGAATTTTTATAGTGGATCGGCTGACTTTAGCCTACGTCCACTTTAATCAATATTTATTATGATTATACTAGTTGAATCTCACTGTATATCAACTAGTTAGTTCCTTAAATCTAAGTTACAATGAGTTAGAATAAGTCATAAGTACAAGGGTTGACTGGAGAATCACAGTAACCCCCTTGATGACTGTTGTGAGGGAGGAGAAAGTTGAAGAAGTGAAGGAATCCCAGTAGAGTAATGTCGGCTCTCCCCCGGAAAGATCCATCTCTAGTTGCAGGTAGGTGAGTATTTATAGGAGAATTCAGTGAGTATTGGGCCAGAAGTCCAAGTGCTGAGGAGCCAAGTTTTTATGCCAAGTCATCACCAAAAATTTCAAATCAATCTGAGTCAATTCTATGGATTACTAGCTATCCATAGAGGATGGGTCGGAAGCTATCCATCTTCTTATCATATTTTTCTACCAAAAGCCTTTACTTAGTGCTCCGAAGGAGCTTAGAAAGTTCGAGGGCGATCCGACCTAGCTTGATGGATCCCTAGTTATCCATAGGGAATGGATCGCTAGCTATCCATCCACTTAGCATATTTTTTAATGATCTTTATTTAGTTGTCTTCATATCTTCTATTTAAGTGCCCTATCCAAATATCAAGTCACTTGGTGTTAGTTTGATTACCCGTCTTCGTGGTCATATGGTCTAGAAGAATCGTTCATAACTCGATCAAAACTTAATGAAATTTGACGAAATCTTTCAAGTGCTCTCTCTCTCTAAGGTGTGTTGGACCTACAATACAAATTTGAGGTGGCGGGGCCTACTCTATGTGGGTCGATGGCGATCCATCTAGTTAGGCCGCTAGCGATCCATTAAATCAACTCCAAATAATCTCATTTTTCTGTAAGCCTTCTACTATGTCTTCTAAGTGTTCTCCCAAAATTTCAAGTCAATTTAACTTTGTATGAGTTCTGTAGGTCCTTTTTAAGTTAGATGCTTTTGGCCAAACAACTTGAATCAGACGAGTCTTCACTTTTCGAGCTAGATGGTTTGGCATGCTATGGAACTCGGCTAGCATCTCTATAAAACATATTAGATCATGATGCAAGAGGATTAGAGGATCCACGAGCGAACCTTATGAATCTCTAGCAATCCATAGGTGTTGGATCGTTGGCGATCCATCATCTTGGCTAAATTTTGGTTTCCTCCTCTTGAGTCTTTCTTCATTCCCTCTTCTGGTCCTCTTGGTTGATTCTTTGGATAAATTTTGGTTTCCTCCTCTTCAGTCTTTCTTTATTCCCTCTTCTGGTCCTCTTGGTTGATTCTTGAGTTGTTTTGACTTGTCGTAGATGTTCCGTCTTCCTTTGAATTCCGTTGGGTTAAGAAACCTAGTTAACATTGTTGCCTAAAAGTGTTTTGAAAGGGGTTTTCGAACTTTACTTTTATTTTCAAACATTTTTTCAAAATTATTAAAGTGGTTTAAAATATAGAATAATGTGGAGTTTAAAAGCTATTTGATTTATTAAATAAAGTTTTAAAAGTTGCGGTCTATATAGCGATAGTCGCTATGGTTGCGCTTTGGATATTTATGATTTTAGTAAAGCAAAAAGAGGTTATCTATTTTAGATATTTTATAATTCTTTTCAAAGGTGTTTTATAAAATCTTTAATAGTATTTTAAAAAGAATTTTAAAGATTTAAATGTATTTTTAAGAATTTATTTGAGTTATTTAAGCAAGATGTGTAAATTTTATAAAGGAAGCTCCTTTGTTTCAAAGGTCAAGTTTTATTTGAAAGCAACCTTCTTCATAGGGATGTTTTAAATACAAGTTTAAAGCTAAAGAGTTCTAAAAATAATTTTAAAAGAGGATGGAAGTAAGGATTACAACACTATTTTTGTAATAAATTTTTTTGAGAAAAGAAAAGAGATCATGGACTATAACATTTTTGTTATAGTAAATGGTTTCGAGGAATTGAAAAGGAAGTCTAATTTACAACACTTTGTTATTATTAAAAAAATTGTTTACTTTATATAAAGAAATGATCTTGTCACTTGAAATTAAGATTTGGCTCAAATGATTTTGGAAAATGTTTCCAGTAACTAGTCTGAAATCAAATACTGGATATACGTTATGGAGTTGATCTTCATATTTGTATTAAAATAACTTTGTTTTATGCAATAGATTTCTTTGTCAGTGCCATTAAGAAACATAAAACAAATATGATAAGTAGTACTAAAATGTTGACACGTCTACGGAAAGTAAGTCATCTTACATTTGGCACTAAAACCGGATAAGTGGACTTTCCTCTAACAGTAAGATCGAGAATCGGAGTGCTTTAATGAAGGCAAGGTCAGGTGCAACCAGTGCCTTAACTTAGCTGACTTCGATTCTTGGTGAGGAATAGAGAAGTCGAAATGTCGAGAAGTGTGATAAGTACAAGAGAGATAATTTCTATAAATAGGTCATGATTAATTAAGTATATGGAAAGTACTTCATCTTACACTCGATGCTAGATTTCGAGGTATGGAAGCCTGTTTCTACCTATGAGAATTAAGAATGTCATTGAGGCAAGGGAAATACTCTAACTTGTCCTACTTCATTGTTAATCTAGGGATTATACAGGGTTGAAATTGGAAAGTGGTGATAAGTATACTCCGATTTTCGACATTCAAATTATACACTTACACCAAATAGTTGTTTGTCCACTATCGATAACTTGACTTATTTTAACTTAGGAAATATATAAAATCTTATGATTTCATATGGTTTGATATTCCCTTAGGGGAACTCATTTTGGTAAAACATCTCTCAGTTTAAGTGCGAATAATCGTGATCCCTTTGGGACTCTTATATCGTTCACTTACTTTTGGAAGAACCGGGATTGAGTCGACCAAAAACTATCAATTGTTGGTTTAGAGAGACCGGGATCAGACAAGCATGACTTATTTAAAAACTACTTCGAACTGGTACATCTTGAAGATGTTTGAATCAAACATGGATTTCTTTGGAGTACAAGGGCTACTTGCTACTAATCTTGAGGGTGATTCCAAAAAGGATGTAGTAGAAGTAGTGCCTTCTATTTATTTATATCTTAAGGAACTTGTATGGATGCTGGCATTGCATTGTTGCTTGGAGAACAGTGTTAGCATTCCAAGTGGGATATGCTAAAAAAATAAAACATAGCCTCGAGCCTCATACCCAGTAATGACTAAAACAGGGATATGATGTATGGCTATGTAGTTTGCTACCATTTGAATTTTGTCATCACCCAATCTAGATCGATATTTATAGATTTATGTATACTAGGGTACCAATATGGTTGTATACAGCAACCGGGATGATGATATAGTTAGTTCTATGTAGGAAGGGGTAAACCAATCTTACCATGTAGGGGGTCTATGTGAGGCCCTTGAATACATTTTCTCTAGAGGCATACTGTGATAAGTGGTACCCCAGTAGCCTTATCACCGATGGAATCCATTTTCCAATATGTTCCTTTATGGACTTAGTTGTATATTAAATATGCTGTTGAATGTAATTAATGTAACCAAATGGTTATGTTAAATATTTACTTTAAACCTAGACATTATTATAATACCACTAGATTTTCCGATTAAATGGTTTGGTTATCATAAGTTAAAAACCTGTCCGTGTTAATATGCAGTGTAGTCTTACGGGGTACAATATTTTTGAAAGGTTTTAACATAAAAATCCATATAATTTGAGTTGCTTATGCTGGTTTACCAGACTGATCCAGGTGTTATTTTTTTTATAATACTCGGGTCAGACTCGAGTACTTTTCCAAATTGAGCTATAAATGCTTGGAGCTTTAGAAGACGAGTTGGGGGCTTCCAACACCTGGCGTATTTCCTTTTTCGCTTTATTTCTTGTTTTGTATTTATTAGCATTTGTAAGGAAAGCCTGTTATAACTGTCCATGCAGATGAAAAGTTAGTTACTCTGATTTGTTGTATATATATAAAAGTTTTCTTTTGAAAAGGTCATTTGGATGTTATATATTACTCATCACGAGTGAGATTCTATTTTATATTTTCTTTTCTTTCAGCCCAAAAATCTGTTTTTCCGATGCGTGGATGCTCGGCACGTGAATACCATGGATGTATTGACTTTTGAGGGTCAAAAAGGTGGGTCGTTACATATGGTATTGGATCTAAAGGTTAAGCGAGAACCTTGGCTTTGGTATGATAAACTCATATAGGATAGGGTAAGTGATGCCCTACAATGAGTTGAGTGTATTATATATGAGAGCGCGTATTTGTTAATGCTATAAAATTGCTTTATATTATGTTGAAATTGGTAAATGAAATAATTTTACCTAGGATTATTTTTTATATGTAAAAGAATAATTTTCAAAACATGTAATATAGTTTAAGTATGATGTGTTTGTTTATTAGGAAATGATAATATGCAATTATTATCATTTATTATTTGATTAGTCATGCTCATCTAGTTTAGGAGCATTGACTATTGTTTGATTATTTATGCTTGGACAGTTGATGAGAATTTATTATTTTGATTAGTTTAAAAATGGACACCTTGTGAATTAAGTTTCACAATTTGACTATAAGGTATTCAATAGTAATGTTGTTATATATTTTATTTTGAAACAAGGAATGATTTTATGTAAAGATGATTTTACAAATTAGGTTTAAAAAGCACGTTTTTAAACAAAAAGGATTTTTGAGAAAAGTAATAATAGTATAATTTAAAGTATTTATAAGTATAAATATTTTAAAGAAAAGTTTAAGGTACATTTTCTTTGGATAGTTCGGGGAACGAGTCTCGATTATCTTTGTAGTGATCTGAGTAATCTTCTAAGTGATGGTCGGTTGTTTGCTTAAGCCAACATTGTAGTGCATTTGGTAAATTAGTCCCTCTATCATTGTATTATCAAAACGAGTTCAAATCCGAACAAACCCAAAGCAAGTTGGTAAGAGATATTTTTATTAAGACTATTTATCTAGAAAAATATACAGCATTATTTAAAAATGGGATTTTAAGGAGAAGAAATATTTTTATGTTAACTAGTACGAGTGACTCGAAAATGACTAAAAATGGGCAAGAGATGTGTTCGGATGGTGACCACTTCTCTTACATGTTACCCTTCTTGGTGAGGGGATGTATGATATTATTTGGTAGGACCTAGATCCTTAGTATTATTTTTGTCTATATGTGTATTTTCTTTGGATTAAAATATATAGTATCATTTGGAAAAGGGTTTTGAAATAAAAACTAGGTATTTAGTTCTTAAATTTCCTACAAAAAAATGGATTCAAAATAAAAAGGTATTTTATAAAAGAGTTGTTGATATATGAAAATTTTAATGTGAGTTTATATCACTCTTGTAAGAGAAGAAATAATTTAACACAAGTTTTAATGGGTTAAATTTAATAAGGAAGTTTTAATAAGCTTTGTTTTATTAGATCATGTCTCTTGTTTTAAAATCTTGGTTGTGTAAACTATTTGATGTTATTGAGCCGACTAATAAAGGTCTTTACATTAGAGGCGTCTACGAAAAAGTAGACTATAGGACTAAGTGTAAGTACTAGCATCCTACCTTTTTTAGCTACTAGACCAGATGGGTAAAGAGGTCGAAGAGGTTATCTCAGTTCTAAGACCAAGATTTATGTTGGGCCTGCATCTAAATTTAAGGAAAAATAAAATATGAAAGATAAAATTGGATTGTTGTATATACACTTAGGATGAGGAATCGTAGAAGTTTAAAACTTTAGTTATGTTTTTATAAAATATTTTCATAAATAATTTTTGGAAGCAAATAGAATTGGTGTAGTATAATTATTAAATTATCCTAAAGGGATAAAGTCGTAAGTTGGACTTTGGTCATTTTATTTGCATAATAGTTCTTGATCCAGAGTTTAGGCATAGGATTTATATATGATATACACTAGTCCGAATTAGGTGTTTTCACCCGATTTCTCGACGATGTGTGCTTGAGAAGGATTCTTAGGATGTTATGAGTATTTTCTATCATATTTTAGGACTATGTAAGGAAAACTAAGTGTCAAATCAAGGAACCAGATTAGACCATAGTGGAGCAGTTAAGTGATCTTACTAATTTCGATAAGATATTTATGTATTCGAACAAGTGATTGAATATTACATATAATGATTCATACGCACCGATTTTAAGTATGTCTGCCTTTAATGTTTTATGATTTATGAGGAGTTAGGTATATGACTCTTCGATTTTTCATGAGGTAGTGTGAATAATTGATTGAGCAATCACCTATGGCGATTGAGCATGAGTTGCTCAATAGATTGTTTTTCATCCTTCTGTGACTAGAAGGTTGTAAACCTTGACAAACTCTAAGTTTGGTTGTAAATCATTTAACAATTTAGGAAATTTTAAGTATGGCTTGTTTCTTGATTGGTTGTGATGAAATTTCAGGATCGAAATTCTTTTAAAGGGGGAATGACGTAACGACCCAAAATTTTGTCTCTTTGATTTGTAAATATTTAAGTAATTTTAAATATTCAATTATTGGTTTCTAATAGTAAAATAACCCTCTTTTAATTAATAAATAACGAAGGAAACTTATTTTTGAATTTTTTTTACATAAATAAATAGTTAGATGAAAAATTGAATATGTGATCGAAATTCATTTTTTGGATTTTTGACTTTTTAACGAACGAAAATTGTTGGAACGTTGTTTTACACACACTTATATTTTGTACAGGCATACACAAATAAGAAATGCATCTCATTATTATGAATTTATATAAATCACATTTTAAAAGTACTTATGTAATTAATTGAAATATAAGAAAAAGAAAACTTTTCCTAAGTGCTAAAGTACTAGATAGTACATGTCATTATGAAAAGTACTTTGGCAGATAAGTTGTTATATGGGAGGAGGTGTGCCACAGTTGAATTTTGTAAGAGTTAAAAGGTCTTATGGCTAAGGGTAGTAGTTTTAATTTTCCAGCTTTCCATGTTCATAAAAGAGCATCCACACTTTCCATTTTTCATTTGTATTTCCATTTTCCATGTGGCTCCACTCTTCTCCATTCTTCTTCACTCTTCTTCCATCATAGTTTTATAAAAAAAAAATCACTTCAAAATAACTTCTTTCTCCTCCAAACTCAAGTATGTTCTATAATACAACATGGCAAAACTATTTGGCAAATCAATGTTGGAAGCTTTGGAGAAAAACCCTACTTTGGCCTTGGGCCAAGAGCATCTAGAGGTGGTGGAGCCTTGGCCCATGTGATTTTAAGAAGAAGAGGAAGCTTTGGACGCAAGGAGAAAGTGGAAAAGTGGAAGCTTTGGCTTCAGGGTGATGGTAGGAGGAAGTAGTAGCTTCTAGCAAGGATTTGGTCATGATTTAAATGTGAGATTTCTCACTTGAAATATCATTTTAAAATAGTTTAAAATGATGATAGCATGTTACAAAAATATATATGTATGTATTTGTGACTTGCTTGTGTATATTGCTTGGTTGGATCTGATTCCCACTTGGAAGCGGATAGCATAAGTAAGCATTGTTTTGCAAGGGACTGAAGTAAAAGGAAGTCAGAGTATTCCGTAATGAATAGGTCAATGTGGAAGCATTTCGAAGAATAGAAATAGAAATTTTGTATAGGATTCCTAAATGTTTCTTCGCCTTGTGATTTTTATTTACATACATACTTGGCTATGTAAATGTTTGCGTATGTGGGAGAGGAATGTTGCTTTGTTATACTTGACCTTCATGTTGTTGGTCTTGCGTTATAGAAATCTTGTGATCTCTTTTAAAGTGGGTTACCACTTTGTTTTCGAAATTTTTTTTGAAGGGTTGTCAAACTTCACTTTTATTTTCAACCTTTTTGCAAAGGTATTAAAGAAGTATAAAATGTAAAATCAATTTGATTTGCTAAACAAAGTTTTAAAAGTTATGATCCATATACCGATAGTTGCTATGGATGCATTTTATTAATTTATGATTTTAGTAAAGCAAATGGAGGTTATCTATTTTAGATATTTTACAATTATTCTTGTAGGTGTTGTATAAAAGTTGTAATAGTATTTTAAAAGGATTTGGAAGGTTTATATATATTTTTTAGAATTTATTTGATTTATTTAAGAAAAATGTTTAAATTTTATAAAGGAAACTCCTTTGTTTCAAAGGTTAAATTTTGTATAAAAGCGACCATCTTCAAGGGGATGTTTTAAATACAAGTTTCAAACTATGTTTTAAAGAGTCTGAAAACTAATTTTAAAAGAAGAAGGAAGCATGGATTACAACATTATTGTTGCAATCAATGTTTCCAATAAAGGAAAGAGACCATGGCTATAACATTTTTGTTATAGTAAATGGTTTTGGGAAATTGAAAAGGAAGTTTCATTTATAACACTTTATTATTATTAAATAAGTTGTTAGCTTTATATAAAGAAAGGATATTATCTTTTGAAATAAAGCTTTGGTTTAAAATAATTTTGGAAAACGTTGTCAATAACTAGTTTTTAATCAAAGACTAGAATAAGTTTATGGAGTTGGTCTGCAGATTTATTTTAAGAAGACTTCGTTTTATGCAATAGATTTCTTTGTCAGTGCAAATAAGTAATAAGAAACAAATATGATAAGTAGGGCCAAAATGTTGACATGTTTATGGAAAGTAAGCCATCTTATATTTAGCACTAAAACCTAATGAGTATACTTTCCTCCATCTGTGAGATCTAGAAGCATAGTGCTTCAACTAAGGCAAGGCCGGGTGCAACTAGTGCCTTGACTTACCCGGCTTCGATTCTGAGCAAGGGATATAGAAATCAAAATGTTGAAAAGTGTGATAAATATAAGAGGGTTAATTTCTATAAATAGGTCATGATTAATTAAGTATATGGAAGGCACTTCATCTTATACTGACACTAAATTTCGAGTTATCAAAGTCCCTTTCTATTTGTAAGAATTAAGAATGCTGTCGTAGGAAGGGTACTACTCTAACTTATCCGAATTCATTGTTAATCGAGGGATAATACGAGGTTGAAATCGAAAAGTGGTGATAAGTATATGATGTTCGATTTTGCATATGTAAATATATGCTTACACCAGTTAGTGATTTCTCCATTATCGATAACTTGACCTATTTTGACTTAGAAAGTATATGAAAGCTTCGTGATTTTATACGGTTTGATATCCCCTTAGAGGAACTCATTTTGGTGAAACATCTCTCGTTTTAAGCGTGGATATTCAACATCCCCTTGGGACTTTTATACCATCTGCATATTTCTAAAAGAAACGGGATTGGGTCGACCAAAAACTATAGGTTATTGATTCGAAGGGACGGGGATCGCATAAGCATGAGTTATCCGAAAACCATTTCGAACCTACATAAGCGTTTGAATTGGGACATCTTGAAGATGATGGAATCGAATACGGAGTATTTTAAGTGCAAGGGCTACTTGCTACTAATTCTAAGGGTAATTCCAAAAGGATGTAGTAAAAATAGTGCTATTGGTTTGTTCTTATTCTGAACAATTTATATGGATGGATATTGGCGTTGCATTATTGCCTAGTGGGTAGTGTTATAATTCCAAACTGAATTTGCTAAAAAGGTAAAACGTAGCCTCAAGTCTCACACCCAGTAATGACTAAAATAGGGGATATGCTGCAAGGTTATGTGGTTCCTACCATTAGGGTATGGTCGTCACCCAATCTAGACCAATATTTGTGGATTTATGTATGCTAAGGGCCGAGTACGATTGTATGCTACAACCGTGGTGACGACATATTCTGTACTATCAAGGATGGTATAGTTTGGTCTTGTTATTCAAGGGGTCCACGTGAGGCCCTCGGTATATTTTCTCTAGAGGTGTACTGTGACAAGTGGTGCCCCAATAGCCTTGTCATTGATAGAATCCATTTTCGAATACGTGCCTTTATGGACTTAGTTGTATACTAAATATGCCATTAAATGTAATTAACGTAACCATTTCGGCTATGTTAAGTATTTATTTTAAACCCTAGACATTATTATATTATCATTGGATTTTCTAATCAAATGGTTTGGTTATCATAAGGTAAAAACCTATCCATGTTTATATGTGGCATGGTCTTACGAGATATCTTTATTTTTGAAAGGTTTTGTAACATTAAAAATCCATATAATTTGATTTTCTCACACTGCTTTACTAGACTGATTTGGATGTTATTTTCTTATAATACTCGGGTCATACCCGAGTACTTTTCTAGGGTCATACCCGAATACTTTTCTAGATTGAGCTTTGGACATTTTGAGCTTCAAGAGACGAGCTGGATGCCTCCAAGACCTGACATGTTTTATATTCCGATATATTTCTTGTTTTGCATTTATCAGTATTTGTAAGGACAGGCTGTTCTAAATATCCAGGATGTTGATAGGTTAGTTATTCTGATTTGTTATATGTATATTAAAACTTTCTTTTGTAAAGATCATTTGGATATTATATATTACTCATCATGAGTGAGATTCTGTTTTATCTTTTCTTTTCTTTTATCACAACAATCTTTCTTTCCAACACTTAGATGCTCAGCACGTGAATATTGTGGATGTATTGGTGTCAACTTTTGAGTGTAGAATAGGTAGGTCATTACAGGAATGGTATGAGATACTTCGTTCTAGTTTGGGCACGTTTTTGCTAAAGCTACCCGATGTTGTGCATTATGGAATTATTTATTTAATTTGGTGACATGGATTGTAGAAGTAGTAGATATGCATGCACATTTTGAGTTGATGTTTAAGAATAACTTTATGCCGATAGTAGAGTTCGTTAGATTGAGTTAGGAGGAACGAATTGGTTAAGGGTACTCGAAAAGTGGAGAAGTAGGTTCGATCTTTTAATTTTGACTCCTTTCTGAAACATTTTCCATTTACTTTGTTATTAGTTTAGTTAGTAGTCTAGGTTTGGTTGGATGATTGCTATGGATTCATTATTGTTTCGCTTAGATTACTTAATATCAGTTGGATAGTTGCTTTGGATGATTGTATTATTCACGTTATGGATTATATAATTTAATGGTGTACGTATTCACCATATGTTATACTGAAGTGGTTGTTTGTTACACATATAGAACTCATATGTTAACTCTAGGATGCTTGCATGCATATCTTAAATGTCATATCATCTTATTCATATAGGAGGGCCTGATTGATAGATATCTGCATCTATATAATGCCATATTGCATATATATGACGATGTTAAGTTATTGGTTGCTTTCCATAAAGCACACAAACACTACTTTGTATATTTTGATATGTTAGAACATGCACACATTATCAATAAATTTGATTGTAGATTTATATGTTATTTATGGTTGCTTCATATGATTGATTTCTTTGTTATGTGAATGATTGCTGGATTGGATGTTAGAGTGTGTTACGAATAGTGTATAAGTGGAACAAAGTGAGTGAGTGGGTGAATTATACTCTTTGTCCTTTGGGAATTTTGAGGGAGAATTTCTTTTAAGGGGGGATATAACACCCTTGTTTTTTTATAATAAATAAATTTGGATTTCAATGGCTAATTAATCAGTTTAAAATTGGAAGGGGAAAATATACATTTTTCCATCTTTTGAATTTGACAATGTAACATGCACAATTGTGACTCATTTTTTTGATCAAATTGAAATAAGTGTTTGTTCAATTTGAATGCTGTATGAGTGAGATATAGACAAAGTAATAATTGAGTGAAAAATCTAACATATCTGTTGATATACATCTAAGGATACGTTAACATACATTCAATGATTGCACATATATCGATATACATCTAAGTGTGTGAGCTGTGTTTTCAATAGCCTGAAAGTGTATTACATATTTATTTTGATTGCCCTTACGTACAGTTCATCTGGACTAGTATGATTAGTTGTATTCTGAGGGTGTATGTTCTTCCTATCGATTTAACTCCCTGGAACCTGATTGATAGTGCAATCTCTTGGTCTGATGACATAAGGCAGTACTTTTTTTTCAACCTAAAGAAACTAATGGTGAATATCTGGAAGGAAAGAAATAAGAGATGCTTCAATGGTCTCTGCAGAAGCAAGGAAAATTTTTGGTCTTTCTTAAAGCATGACATACTGATGGGTTTGAGGATTAGCCCATACAAGTTTCTCGACATCCATTTTGAGCCTTGGACTCCTTAGCTGCTACTTGTAGCAGTTATTTCTTTTCTGTGTTGTTGAGTGTTTGCTGTTCGTTTTCTTCTTTTTTCTTTTCCCTGTTTACTTTGTAATGAGCACTAGCCGTTTTTTCCTTTTCTAGTTTTAATAAAGCTGGTAGGGGCCCAGTTTTAACCCCGCTTAATCTGCAAAATAATAATAATTAAGTATTCAATTTCAGATTTATTTTAAATAGAAAATATTCACTTTTATAAATATTTAAATAAAGTTTCAATTTACAAATTTAAATCAAAATTAAATATCAAATATCTAACTTTATTTAAATTTGAAAATATTCAATTGTTCACTTTTAAGTAAATCAAGTTCTAAAATCATACCTTTCAAAATCTCAAAATCAATAAGTTTCCAATCAATTCTTATTTATATTCAATCCTTAAACCAATTAAATTAAAATAAGTTTCAATTTATCTTTCCAACCTTAATTTATTAAAGTTATTACAAATCTATTTTAAAATACTAATATAAATTTTATAAAATATTTAAACATATTATATATATAGTAGTTAAATTAAATTATTATTAAATTTTATTTTATTTTACTAATTATTATTAAATTAAATCTTATTATTATTAAATTTATTTTGAATCTTATTTTATATATGAAGAAAAAAGTAAAGTCATAAATAAAATTTTATAATTTACATTTTAAAACTTAACTTATAATTTTAAAATTTTCAAAACGTATAAATTTAAAAATCTTTATTTTACATATATTAAAATAAATATTTATATTATAATTTAATCTTAAACAATTCGAGATGACTTGATAATGGTGGACAAAGCTGCTACTGCGGAAATCCCATCAAATGAACCTATCGCCGTGGAGAGTGAAGCAGATGACATGGGTTGAATAGAGGTACGACATAAAAATAAAAGCTGGAATCGAATTGGGGATCAACAGCAATAGTCCAAGGCTCCATCACATACGGAAGCTAATTCTAGGGTTTTAGATCTGGTGGGGCCGAGAACTAAAAAGTTGTATAGGACTCCTGATGTAGTGGACCCTACTGCTAACAAGCCAGAATTCAGGAGAGGAATTAGAACTTGGGCAGATGATATTGCGGGAAACAAATGCATAGACGGTGGGGTCAATAAATTTGACTTTTAGAAGATGATGAAGGAGCATATGCTGATCTGGACGAAGAAGTCTTCAATACCGCGAAAAGTATGTGGGGTACTTCTTTATACATATATGTTGCTGGTAAGAAACCATATTATATTCATCTTAACGCATATATCAAAAGAGAATGGAAACCCTCTGGAAAGTGGGATGTTTTCCCTAGGGAAAATGGTTTTTATCTTATTAAATTCAGTAATGAAGCAGACTGTAAGAAAGTCTTAGATGGGGGTCCTTGGTTCATAGACAACAAACTTATTTTTACTAAAAAATGGGAATCAAATCTAAGACTTGAGAGGGACATGCTAGAATCACACCCAGTTTGGGTGAAACTGAAGAACTTAGGCATATCTCTGTGGAATGCACGCGGGATCAGTAAAATCGCGAGTTTAATTGGTAATCCCCTAGATATGGATGACTATACTAGACATGTTAAAAGACTAAACAATGCTAGAGTCCTGGTAGAAATCAAAGCAAGTGACAATATCAAAAAATAGGTGAGAGCCAAAGATAGACATGGGAATATTTACATTCAGGAAGTAGAATATGAACATATCCAACCTATTTGCACTAATGCAAATGCTTTGGTCATACATTGGACCAATGTGAAACTGTGTTACCCCCCATCATACAAGTATGGAGACAAAAAACCACAACTAAAGACACTCAGACTGTTCTTCTACAACAAAATGTGACACAGACTGACCCTACTACAGTAGATACAAATATATACACTGAACAAGTAAATTCGAAAACTACAGACCAGGTGGAATATAACGTTGGGCCCGAGGTGATAGTCCAGACTGCAGGTCACTCACCGAGTACAGAGGAGGAGGAAAATGCATTGCTCCGTAGCTTGGATGAGAGCACAACAAGGAATACATCTGTAACATCAGAAGAAGAGAAAGAGATTATTAATGTTGTACTGACAATATGAACTCAGGGTCTGAATCAGAGGAGGATAGAAAAAATAAATACACAAAGTCTAACCAAAAATATGCAATGCAGTTTAAGAAAATATAGGCAAAAGACAAGACGAACATTAGTCGCGAGGTGTCTCCTATGAAATTTAGGAGTTGGCCTTCTTTATCAAAATGTCCATAATTAGTTGGAATGTAAGAGGTCTGAACAGTGAAACAAGACGTTTAGACCTCTTAAAACTTAGGAGAAAGCATTCTCCCTCTATCTTAAGTATCTTAGAAAATAAATTTACTGATGATAATCTTAATTTCTTTACTGGTTCACTAGAATCTGAGTGGGATTATTTTCATAATAATGATGTTGGTGGTAAAGGCCGAATACTCCTTTTATGGAACAAAAAAATATGGAATGTCAAACTTATGGCTAAGGATGATCAACATATAACTGTCAATGCCATTAATTTGGGGGGTCTTAAACTTATTCTAAGTTGTGTGTATGCTAGTAATTTAGCTTCTCACCGTACCTATCTATAGAAAGCTATCACATATATTAGCAGTAAGATTAATGAGCCTTGGATTGTCTTGGGAGATTTTAATTCTATACTTAAAGTAGAGGAAAAAAAGGAGGACTCACCATAAGAGTTTCCCAATTAGAAGAATTTAACAACTGCATCACTGGAGCTGGATTGTTGGAACTTATCCACTGTGGCCTGAAATATACATGGAGAAGTGGGGAATGTAAGAAAATATCTTGCAAACTTGACAGAGCACTAGTGAATGTAGCATGCATAAATAAACTGTCTAACACTAGAGTTAATATACTTCCCCCTTCCACTAGTGATCATTGTCCCATACTCATAAACTTAAAAGAGAAGAAATTGCATGAGAAAGGCAAGCCTTTCAGATACTCCAACCAATAGCATGAATTAGAAGGGTACACAGGGGCCACTTATATCAATGATATCCCTTGGGAAGAAGGAACTCAATGCTACAAACTTGTGCAAATTCTCAAGACTGTTAAGTTACAACTAATAGAATGGAACAAAAAAAGAATTAAAGAAAATGACCAGATCAACACTCTGCAGGCAAAATGTGAAGAAATATTATCTCTAATTGATAATGGTGAGTCTACCGATGAAACATGGAAACAATATTACCAAAACCAAAACAGACTAAAAGAGGCTCTTAGAATAAAAGACATTGAATTTATGCAGAAAGCTAAAGAAAAATGGCTAACTGATAGGGATGAGTGTACTAAATTCTTCCACACTAAAATGGCAGTCAGACACAATACTAATAATAATTATCATCTAATTGATCAAGATGGTAACGATTGTAACAGCAACTCTGTGGTTGAAGAACAAGCTATAAATATTACAGTGACATGTTAAATGGAGAAGTTAACAACAACTTGCCAGAAATCCAAAGCAGAAGGATGATAAACTCCAAAGGGAAAAGGCTGCTGTCCAAGAACATCACCATGAATGAGGTGTGGAAGCCTTGCGTTCCATACATATTGACTCCAGCCTAGGGCCAGATGGTCTGGGATCCAAATTCTTCGTCCTCTATTGGGAAGACCTGAAAGAAGAAATTCTATCAGCAATGCAAGATATTTTACAAAGTGGTAAATTTGTAAAAGAAATCAATCACACATTTATATGCCTTACTTCTAAGAAGGACAACCCATCAAAAACTGAAGATTACCGCCCTATAGCTTGCTGTAATGTGGTATACAAAATTCTAAGCAAGATTTTATGCAACAGAATGAAGCTCATTTTACCTAACCTTATTTCATAATGTCAAAGTGCGTTCATCAAAGGCAGAAGCATTTTTGAAAACTCATTGATGGCACATGAACTGATTAGAAACTTCAGTAAACTAGGTGCAGACAAACTCTGTCTTAAAGTGGATCTTCATAAAGCATATGATAAAATAAATAGAAATTTTATCATCCATATGCTAAAGGCTATGGGGTTCCCCTCAAAATTTGTGAACATAATAAAAGAATGTATCTCTACTCCAACCTTCTCAATTCTGATTAATGGAATACCAAAAGGTTTTATAGGTTCCAATAGAGGTATCAGGCAGGGTGACCCTCTTTCCCCTTACTTGTTTGCAATTGCCATGGAATATTTTTCATTACAGATAGAGCTGGCAATACACAACAAATTAATTCAGCCTATATACAATTTTCAGCCTATAGTGGCCCACTTACTATATGCAGATGACCTGCTCATATGTATAAAATCTAACTATACATCGACTATTGATGTAAAAGATATTTTTTGCAATCTAGAGAGATACACATGGCTTAAAATGAATGAGCAAAAAACCAAATGTTACTTCAATAAAGCATGCAACAGGAGAAGTGAAATTTTGGACTACTTGAATGTGAAAGAAGGAATACTCCCTGTTAAATACCTAGGTGTTCCTTTATCCTCTAATAAGATTACAAATAGAGAATGTGCAGTTTTGATCTCTTCGATTAGGGACAGATTGCAGGGATGGAGTTCCAGACTCTTATCACTAGCAGGCAGAATTGAACTGGTGCACACGGTTATTCATTCCAAAGTCAATTTCTGGTTACAAACTTTCCAATTACCTGATGCCTCAATATAGAAAATAGAAAAAGTTTGTGCAGACTTTATATGGAAAGGTGGCATGCATAAAATTAAATTTGAGAACTTATGTAGACCTAAAGAGGAAGGAGGCGTGGGCCTTAGAAGAATTAAAGATATGAGGATGGTTTACACTTTGAAACAATCCTGGAGAATCATTAAAGGAAAAGGTCTATGGGGTAACTGGATGAGGATAAGATATATTAGAGGCAATTTCTGGTGCATGCACATAGACAACAATGCTTCTGCAAACTGGAAAGCTGTAACATTCCCGAATTTTAACCAAGCTTAATTTGGCAATTAATTTAATTTTGGAGTTTAATTCTGAAATTATTTGTGAATCAATTAGAAATTTTCCAAAATAAATAAATATTTTAGATTTTTAAATAGAGTTTTGGGTTGAAATTCAAAGATAAGTATTTTATAAAAAAAAATCATGTTTGTATTTTCCAAAATAAATAAGACGTATGGATTATAATTTGGAATTTGATTTTGGAATTAAATAAATATATTGGAAATAAAAAAATTGATTTACTAAATAAATTAGATTTAAAAAGCTTTATAAAATTAAGAAATACATATGTATGATTATTTATTAAAGTATAATTTAGTTTCAAATCTTTTTCTTTAAGGATGTATAAGATAGATAAAGTAGTTTAAATATAAACATTTGAAACATAACACATACATAAATAAAAGAAAATAATAAAAGTATAATTAAATATAATAATTTTCAAAAGTTGTTTAATGTCAAAATTTATATTCTAAAGATTTATATATATATAGTTTATACATACTTGTGTAATTTAATTTTTAAGTTAATTTCTTTAAAAGATTTTATCAATGATTTATAAAGAAAATGTATATACTTAAATAGGAAATATAATATAAAGTTATGTTTAAATACTATTTAAAGTGTTTAAAAGATAAACATAAGTACTTAATTCAAACAAAAGTTTAAAACATAAAAACATGTTTACAAATTAAAATAAAGTGAGGGTTGAAATTATAAAACATAAATAAAGATTTAACAAGGGTTTAAAACTAATTTTTTTTCTAATTAAACTAAAGGGCTAAAACATAATTTGAACTATTTTCGACAAGTGTTAACCATGCAATAGGAAATTAAACAAGTGTAAGAGGATTCATATCTTAACTTACAAGTGGAAAATTAACATTTTCTTTTAATTTAAAATTGTAAAAAAATATGAACAAGTAATAACCAGGCTCAGTTTCTCAAACCTGAAAACAACTAAGATCAAAACAAAGAAATAAAAACCGAAAACCAGATGAAAGCAATCAAAATCTCAAACCTGGAAAATCTAAGCAAAGCAAGTTCAAATTCAAGAAACAAGCAAAGTTTTTTTAAAAAAAAAATCAAAACAATCAGACAAGTAGCAGTTCATGTTTCAGCTTCAACCTGAAAACCAGAAGATCAAATCAATATTTAGCAAGCTCAAAAGCGAAAATCAAGTTTCAATAATAAAGAAAAATTTAAAGTCTCAACTATATCAAAAATTCCAGTTTCTCAGTTGCAAATTTCAAAGCATTTCCAAACTTCATGTCTCTGCCTTCCGAGATCAGGTGTGCAAAACTACCCTTTTTAATTCTTAAGTTTGTTATATCTGGAAGTGTGGAAATCTTTGAAGTTATGAAGCGAAATAGGCTTGTGTGATTGTGCAAATGTGCCTGCATGTATGTATACTTGTCTGCATTTCTGGAAAATATGCAGATAGCCTCTGTTCAACATTTACAGGTTTTAAACCTATTTAGAAAAATCATAATCTCATCCTAGAATCATCTGTAGGCTTTGATGTCTAAATAAATTATTGTTGTAAGATCAGGGTTTAAATTTTAAAATTTGTTTCAAATTAAATTATAAAGGGGTTTGCTAGAAAATCAGGAAATACAATAAAAACCTTTTAACATAGAAAAAAAATCAAAGATTTTTATTTTTAATTTTTGATCATAGGAAGAGATTCGTATTCAAAAATCATGATTTTTGATAATCATTTCAAATTTTTTAAGGTTATAATTAATGAGAAATATCAAGTTGAACAGAAATGGAATTTTGATTGAATTCGGGTGATCGTGATGTTGTATAAGCACGGGTTTGTTTGAGGTGATAGCTGGAGGGATGGTGACTGTAGGAAAAATAATGGAGAAGCTTATAAATCGTCGGCGCGACGGAGTTTCATCGAGTTAGGGTTTGATTCACATTTTAGGTGGGTTGAGTTTACGCGATTACTGCAGCGTTAATGGTGGACTCTAGGCCATCGGACCTGGGGGAACAAGGAGAGGGGGTTCTGGCAAATTTGTGGTTGTGGTCGTAGGGTCTACGATGGCCATAGGCGGCGGCACGAGCCATTTTCAGGTGATCGAGTTTTAAGGTCAGTTGGGTTATGAAGCTAAATTTTTATTTCGTCAATATTTTGAGTTTCTGGGTGTTTTGGTGGTTGAAGGCGGTTGACGCCGATTCGTCAGAGGTTGCAGCATCGATCGAAGATCGTCGAGACGGCTGTGCACGTGCACGATCATTTTGGGTATCTGATTATTTTTTCAATGTTGTGGAAGAAGGATGGAGCTCGAAGCTGGAATCGTGAACTTTTGGTGATGGCACCAGTATGCGTTCGAGTTTGTATGCTTGAGTGTTTCCAGTTTCAAACATAAACTAAAACAGGGGAAAAGAAAGAAAGAATGGCTTTGGTATTTTTTTGAATTTAGCTCGAGAAAATTTCGATCTAACTCAAAGTTTGGCATGGGTTTTTAATTATTTGACTCAAGGAGGTAAAAAAAAGAATAAAACAGATTTCAAGTTTTAAAATAAATTCAAGTTTTAAACATGTTTTAAACTATTCTTTTAAAGATAATTGTTTTATTTAAATGGATTAGCAAAGGTTTAAGTTATTTATTTTGAAAGTAATTAAATTTTAATTTAATTAATTTGTGACATTATTTATTAATTAATTGTCTTAAATTAATAATGAAATTAATTAAGATAAAATGATTTTTAAATATGTTAATGATGGTTAAGCATAATTACTTGATTTAAATAATAAAAGGGTATTAAAGATAATTACCTTATGTAATTACATTTAAGGATGATTAATTAAGTAAAGTTTAATTAATGACAAGTAATTATAGGAAGTTAATTACTTAAAGATAATTACTTAATGAAAGTAATTAAGGATGAATAATTTATGATTAAAGATTGATAAATCAAGTGTTTAAAAATTAATTTAAAAGAATAATTAATTAATGAGATTAATTAATCAAAGGTAATTATTATGAAAATAATTAATTAATTAAAGGATAATTTATTTATGAAAGTGATTAAGGGATGATTATCAAATAAGGATTAATTAATTAATCATTGTAATTAATTAACGATAATTAATTATTACTATAAGGTTAATTAATTTATTATTAGTGGTTAATAAATAAATGATTAAAGAATAATTAATCAAAATGATTTGTAATGTTAATTAACCAGGATTAGTTATTCATAAGTAATTCATCTGATTTAAATTAATCAGACAATTAACTGATCTTACTTATGAATGTTTGGGTTCTATTGGATAATTGAATTGATTGATACCCCTGATATGTGATGCTCTGTTTTGATTTGTGCCGTGTTTAATGTAATTTATTATTTGTAATATATATCTGTGATCTGTGAATGAAAGATAAGCATTATAGTTTATACCGCTTATCAAATATATTGCTGTATTTGAATCTGTGCTAATTGATGATGTTGCACTTTTATTGTGTAAAACCCCTAGACCACACTTATACACACACAAATATGGATTGCACATGGAATTTGGTTAAGTCACAGATTTTTGAAATTGTTTTAAAATTGAATTTTTTAAATCCAAATGGTTTTGGAAATGTATTAGGTTTAAATGTAGAAAGGCTTTTGAAAAGGAGTTTCAAAGATAAAAGTTATTTTGAATAACCTAATAAAGTTTTAAAATTTAAATAATTTGAATTTGAATTCTAATTTGGGAATTATGGTTTAAAAGTTTTTACGAGTTATAAATGTGTTTATATGGGTTTTAAACCATTTTTAAAGTGTCGTTTTGGGAGTTTGAATTTAACCCAAAGATTTTAACTTATATAAATAAAAATCGGATTTTTCCCGAAATAAAAAAACTAATGGTTTTCAAATAATAAAAGCTTTCATATAAGAAATGATTTTCCAATTTGTATTAAAGGGATTTCAAATTTGAAATTAAACGGTTTTCCAAGTTATGAATAAATCTTTGGAAACAAGTTTGAAAGCTATAAGTTAAATCTTTAATTTAAAGATTGGATGAGGTAATCCTAATTGAAATAGAAATTGTTTTGAAAATCTATGAATGGATCTTTGTGAAACCGGGTGAACTTTGTGAAATGAATCTTTTTGTTAAAATATTTGAAATGGTAATTTGTTTAAACCATTTGAAAGAAAAGTTTCGGGTTTAAAGTTGTGACTTAACTGAAATCCCATATCCATATGTTTTCAAATATTGCGCTCATTATTCGATTTAGCTTGGAGAGGACCTTGTGTCATATAACCCATTCCGAATAATGATACGACGTTATGGATTACATTTGAAGACCGATTTGAAGACCGGGTATTTGCGGGAACGATAGGATAACCTATCGATTGTCTCTGCACCGAGTAGTTACCGTATAGAGATTCCCTAAGTGATGGGAAGTCCTATCGGGATTGTGGATACCTGGATTGCAAGGGCTTCTTCGGAAGTGCCTTCGGTTCTGTTCGAACCCGGAACAGACTTGTATGGTTGTATATCCGACATTACACTTTGAGATATAAAACCGATCTCTATCAAATACAATTCTGTTTGGTGACGGAGAATTTGTTCTCTTAGCTTAACATCCTTCTTTGAGACGTACGAGCTCAGAGGTTATGTAGTTGATAGTTATCAATGATATACTCCCAATTTGGTAGTGTGGCATGCTGAGTGCTGCTGTGTATCATTTGTTGATCAAAGCATGGCTTTTGTATAAAGCGTAGCTTTGTGGACGAGACTGCATCAGGACCTCACACCCCGGAAATGGTCGAAACAGGAAAAATGCGGCAAGGTTATGAGGGTCGCGCCCTTTAGGGTGTGTCATTCCCTTCTATAAAAGGGTGGTATCATGGTATGGAGCCCAGATACTTCACTCATGTGTTCACTGCAAATCTATTACTTTATGATTGCTTTGTGATTATTGGATTAGAGGTACCTCGGATAAAGGTCCCAAAGGATCGGGGGATGGCATGCTCGAGTAGTAGTTACCTAGTTACAGAGGTAACCCGGCCTTGTGTTGGCAGAGATCCGGTTAGGTTCTCGGGACGTCCCTCCAGAGGCGTAACCATGTGGCAGTAGGAAGTTCCTTAGCCTGACCATTTGTTGGAAATCCAAACAAAACAATACGAGCCCTTTACGATTGCAATTGTATAACCTGCCACCTCTGGTGGTAGATATAGCCGGCATAATATCATGGTACCTATGCTGGCTAAGATTAATATTATATTTTCGAAATGTTTTCACATTATGCACTAGTAATAATATCAAAGAATTTTTCTCGTATTAAGCATATTTGACTATCATAAGGGGAAATCTCCCCCGAGTGTGCGATTGCATTGTGTGTGTGCCGGGAGGCCTTTTGGTAGTTTCATTTTCTAAAAATCATTGCGGATTTAAATTTTAAAACACTTTGTTGTTCGTTTTAAAGATAAACTGTTTTTATTTGCTCATACCAGTCCCATGAAAGACCTGGAGTTTATTGTTCCCTTCCTAAACTCTGGGTGCCCACAACTTTTCCCACATGGGCAGTCTAGAGTTGGGTTTTTCAGATGGTCAGGTTTAGTAGATTATCTGGGGCTAGTTCAGTCTTTGGATCAGACTACACTTGCTTATCTTTGTGCATCGTTATTGGGAGTTCGAGCTATTTTTGGATTGGTGCCTTGGAGATGGAGTTTACCGATACTGGAGTTCTCTCTTGAAGACCATATTGGAGATATTGTTTCACCGCCGGTGTTATTTTTCTTTCCACTGCTATTGTCTTGTATCATATCTCTGATGTATATTGATATTCATTTGTATCTTTCAGTCGTATCTGATATTGTATCAATGTTGTACATCAAATGTACTATTCATTTCTTCCACTGTGTTGTACTTAATGTGTTATAAGCTCCGGCGAACCAAATTCGACGTTTGGATCTGTGGCATTTGAATACGAGTGTCGTATTCGGTGCCAATTTTCGTAGGTCGAGTCAGGGTCGTTAGAAAAGCTATCATGAGGGTAAGAAAAACACTAGATTTATGCTGTGTAAAAGAAATAGCCATAGGCAGAGAAACTGATATGTGGAAGGTTCCTTGGATAATAGGTGAATCCTTGATTAATATCCTAGGACTTAATACCTTTTCTGACTATAGGTGCCCAGATAAAAAAGTGATAGATATAATTAACAATAATGAATGGAATTGCTCCATGCTGCCAATAAATCAAGACATGAAGGAAACAATTCAATTTATGCCAATCTTTAGCGGCAGAGAAAATGATTTTTGGGTGTGGAAGCCTACTGGGAATGAATTTACTACTAAATCAACTTGGAATGAGGTAAGGCATCGAGACAATAAAGTTGTATGGAGCAAAAATATTTGAAATCGTGCCAATAGCCCTAAATGGCCTTTACTGCTTATAAAGCAATTCTCAAAAGACTGCCCACAAAGGATAGACTCGTGAAATGGGGGATTTTATCAGAAAATAAATGTGTATTATGTAATCAAGAAGAAGAAACACATGAACATCTCTTCTTCTCCTGCAAATTCTCGACTGAGGTGTGGAAATTGTGTAAAACCCTAACAAATTTGTCAAATCAACCAAGTTTATTGGAGGAAGAAATCCGTTACCTGGTTCAGAGGGGGTACAGCGAAGACAAGAAAACCAAATTGGACAGCATTGCTATCACTGTTATTATTTGGAGCGTGTGGAAGGAAAGAAATCATAGTTTGTTTCAGAATAAACACAGAAATTGCACAAAGGTCAGTAAACTAGTTATAAACGAAATGTGATTGGTATAGAGAAGAGTCAAAAATTCGGCTTTTACCTTGTTGGAACGAGATGGAGTTCGAATTGAAGAAGGGGATCAGAACTTTCCATTGGCAGAAAATCCAAGTACTAGTTACCTCCAACCGCCATGAAAACTGAAGAGGAAAGAGAAGCAATTTTTCTTTGATTTAATTTTGGAAAGTTCGAGTGCTTTGTTTATTTATCAGATTCTTTTGTATGTAATACTTAGGCCTCTGGGTTGGGCTTTTAACTTTGGGCTGTAATGCCTTTTATAAAAATCTTACCCAATTTTAAAAAAAAATTATATTATAATTCAAAATCAATATTTAACCCATATATTTTCCTTTCAAAATTCTTGAAATCCTTTAAGATAGACTAACGATGTACGTATATAGTTTTCTAACTTATGGTCAAGTGATACAGATATTTATCATTTCAATCCGCAATTATTTAATATTTACCGGGATATATAATTTCAACCCGCAATCCCAAAATTAAAAAATCAGTAAAATCGCTTGGGTTTATCATTTCAACCTATAATGATTTTTCCTAATCTATAATATCATTCGGGTATGTATCATTTCAACCCATAAGGAATTCCTAACTAATCGGGAATTTGCAGTGTGATATCAATAAAACAATAATATAAAATGACATAGCATATCAATGACAAATATGATAATAATTAAGCAAATAATATATATATATATATATATTTATATATACTGACAGGTTATTGGTGTCAATACTGTCAATTAACATTGGTGAACTAATGCAAATAATAACAGATCATATTTAACAATTTCATAACTATCAATTTAAATTTCACAACATATTTCAATCGTCATTTAATGTGAATTAAATTTACTAAATATAAGAATGTTAATCGTGAGTGATCGCTCACCATTCAAGGCTTTGAAGGTGACAAAAAAATAATGGAGCGAAGCAGAGATCTACAACAAATAAAATCCAAGATCGAAGCAAAACGAATTCCAACAACACGAATGAACAACCAATAATTTGAATGCAAACTCCAAAGCAAAATCTGAAGTAAAGCACGTTGAACCTGAATTGACAAAAACAAAATATAAATTTGTTAAAAAATCTAAATCTTTTTCACATAATTAAAATAAAATATTTATATTATATTTTAAAAATCAATATTAATTAAAAAACATATATTAAAATCAATATATATATATATATATTATATATATTTTAAATGTATAAACTTTATAATATACATGCATGCACTTGATAAACATTATGATATAATTTTTATAATATCTATATATTATGTTAAAATCAAAACTTGATAAACTTTATAATATTTATTAAAACAAATACATGCAAGCTTTATAATATGTAAAGTTTTCTTCTTTCTCTTTTTTTTATAATAGACGAGAGAATGGTTATATATATATATATATAAACAATTGAGAAGCTGTTGTGCTCGTCAGGTGACTGGAATGGCGGCTTCACTACAGGGGAGTTACAACAATAGGCTGAGGGTTGATAGGGTGAGGGGCTGCGCGTAGGTTGAGGGATGCAGTAAAGGAACTGGTGTGGTGGTTGATGAGGTCGAGCAATGCTATTCAGTTGGGTTTTTCAATGGTGTGGGTTCGGCTCGATGGCGGTGGGACTGATGGATGCTATGGGAAGGGAACTGGTTGGCATAGTGGTGAAGATAGGTGATGATAGTGGATATAGGTGGCATGCTGTTGGATTCGAAGGAGGTTGGAGGTGTGGTGATGCGTTCCTGGCTGCATGTGGGGTTTTGGCTGCTTGTTGGTGGAGCTAGGGAGTGGATGGGTTCAGATTGTGTGGCTGCTCGTAGAAGTGATAGGGCAAGGGGAGGAAAGAGAGGGGCGAGGCTGGTGGAGGGTAAATGAAGGTGGAGTGTGGATGAGCTGTGATGGGTGTTTCGGGTTCGACTGATGGCCGAGTAAAGGTGATGGATCCGAGTTCGGTGAGAAAGCATGATGGGGGATGATGGCTAGATGGGAAGTTGGTTGAGTTAGGCTAAAGTGGCGATGGTGATCGGCATGAAGAAGAAGACCAAGGAGGGAGCACAAGTAGGTTACCACATGAACACCGAATTATATGGAAATTTAGGTTTATTATTATATTTTCTTTTTTTGTAAATAGAACAAATAGGTAGAGAAAAGAATAGAAGGGAACAATCGAAAAGAAATAATTATTAAACAATGGGAATAACGACAGTCATAGGGTTGCATTCTAGGAATACTAAAAGTTGTGGCTGTTAGATTTCTCACGGTGGTCAATTGAAAGGACATAGAAAACGAAAAGATTCAAAATGGGTACTGGTATGACCAATTGTTTCACCAATTTTCCCATGCACCGGATGCCGAAACACACAAATGAATATACTACGGAGATCAGCACGACGAGACGAACATAATGGTACACATATATCAGCTATACGATCATCCTACCAAAGCTCGATATTCGCTACCAAAACTGCTGCTAAAACGTCGAAAATAAGGTAAACGGGGCTAGAGCAATCCGAATTTGGCAAAACAAAATATGACGTCTCGCTCAAGAAAATGATATATATTTTTATTATGCAAATTATTCAAATTTCGAAAATATTTTATTTTCATCTAATTTTAACCGATCTTAAATTTAAAATTAAAATTTCACAACCAAACAAACATAAGTATTTTTCGACGAAAATCTGACACTTGCTACGTTTAAATAGACGTATTCCAAATATCAAATTTTCAAAGATAAAATTTAAATCGTTTATTGTCATGAATTTTTTTAGTTAATTACATTATCAAAATCATTAAAATTCCCGAGTCGTTACACTGGGGGTGATTCCTAAAAAGATGTGACAAACGCAGTGCCTTTGGTTTGTTTATATCCTGAACAACTTGTATGGATGAATGCTGAAATGGCATTGTTGCTCGTAGGTCGGTGTTAGCATTCCAAGTGGGATTGCTATACAAAAAGGTAAACGCAACCTCAAGCCTCATAATCAGGAATGACTAAAACATGTGATATGCAGCAAGGTTATGCGGGTCGCACTAATTAAGATATGGTCATTACTAAATCCAGATCGATATTTTTATATTATGTATGCTAGTGACCGGGGTAAGGTTGTTGATCATAGTTGGGGTGTTGACATATTCCGTACTATTCAATAAAGGGGATTCCCATCCTGTATTGGTAGGAGGTCCAGATGAAGCCTCAATACGTTTGCCTAAAGGTGTACTATGGCAAGCGGTACCTCGATATCCTTACCATTGTATGAAATCCATTCTTCAATAAATGTTGTATGGACTTTATTGTGTCATGATACGTTAGAATACGAGATGTAAGCATTTCAGCTATGTTATATATTTATTTTAAACCCTAGACATTATTATAATATCATTGGATTTTCTATTGAAATGCTTTTGGTTATCGTAAGGTAACAACCCGTCCATGTTTATGTGTGGCATGGACAAACAAGATACGTTTATTTTTAAAAGAGCTTTAAAACTATAACAATTCAGTTGTTTGTGTTTACTCACACCAGACTCATGTTTGATCTAGAGTTTTTCCTTCTTTCCTTAAAACTCTTGGGTATTAAACTTTATATGAGTATTCCTGTAGTCCAGGTTCTTAGGGATGCATTTTGAAGGAGCATGAGGCTTCAACGTTATCTAGTTACCCATTTTATTTCTTCTATATATATATATATATATATTATGTATTAGCATTGTGGGGGAAGAAAGTTATAAATTTTCCTGTTTGAAGTTAGTACCTGTTATGACTTTGACGTTTCATTTTAGAAATGACCATATATAGTAACTTATGTTTTATTATATATGATTTCCTTGCGTTGTGATATTCTGCATTTCCTTTTTTTATCTTATCTTTTCTTTCCCAACGGCTTGTCTTTTGGACACCTAGATAATCGATACATTAATATTGTAGATGTATTAAGTGTCATCTTAGGAATAAGAAAGGTAGATCATTACATGTGGTATCCGAGCTTAGGTTGAGCAAATACCCAGGCCTTGGTTGGGATCAACTCATTATAGATATGGTTAGCAATACCTTATGACGATTTTAAGCTATGAAAGTGCATATTTGTAATTTTGTTCGTGTATATATATATATACATACATACACACACACACACATATATATATATATATATATATATATATATATTCGAATTATTTTGATCGGTTTGATATGTTTGATTTAGTACCTTTCTCTTTAGAATTATTTCGTATAAGTATTGTAAAGTTATCTAACTATATCCAGGTAGTAAGAATGAATAATAGAACAAGATAGGGTAGAGGAGCTAGTTGCACAACAACCACCAATGGTCGAGCTTCGAATATTGGAAGGGTTGGAGTAGTTGAAGAGGCAACATCTTTGCATCCCCACGTAAACTTTGTAGCTCCATGCAAAGACTATACTAGTCTAGGAGGAAAGCAATTTATGGGGAGGGAATCCACTATCGAAGTCCAAGCTTAGCATCGTTCTTGGGAGAATATTTTCACGATTTTGGATATTTTGAATAAATAGAAGCGTTTCTTAGAATCTTGGTAGTTACAAGATGGAGCTATGGCTTGATGGGACTCCGTTACAATGAATGTTCCATAGGATGATTTTTCTTGAGCTAGATTTAAGGAGGTGTTTGAAGATCAGTTCATTCCCGCCGTTGGAAAGACTCGTATGTATAAAAGTTTCTTCGATCTTAAGCAAGGAGATTTATTAGTATCTGAATATGAAACAAAAATGAGCTATCATGATTTGGACGAAATTGATTGATACCCCTCTTAAGAAGAATGGGATGTTTGTAGGTAGGATGATGGAAAAATTTCAAGAGATTATGACTGCCCATTTGAAGGGATTTTTTATGGACTTAGAGGATATGGATTTGCGGTATAAATTATATAAAAAAGAAGCTGGCAGCAACATCTAGTTGTAAGAGTAGTAACCTCAACAAGAAGAAGTTTAATCAAGGAAAGAAGCAGTGGGGAGGAAGGTCAGCAGGAGATCAAGGGAACAGGTTCAAGGATGTTGAGTGTTATCAGTGCAAGTAGAAGGGCCATCTGCCAAGATTTTGTAAGAATTGTGAAGCTCTGAAGTAGCAGGCAGGACCCATCTCTCCAGTGGTTCGGAAGACACTTTTCTCAGCAACAAAGGCATCTGGTAAAGGATTGCCCGCTAATGAAAAAGGGTCAGCAAGTTAAGGTTTATGCTGTCAAGGTTGAACCACCAATCTCAAGGGATGTGAAAGTGAAAGGAGTTCTTAAAGGAATTTAATTGTTAGTGGCAACTTTGTTCGAGTATTGCTTGACGTTGGGGATTCCTATAGTTTTATTTCTTGAGAATCGGTAAGCAGATTGCAATTTCCCTAAGAATTATAGAAACCCCGATTTGTGTGTATAACCCCATAGGAGGTACAACTAACCTGTGCATGATTTGTGAAGATATACTGATTACTTCCCTTACCCGTTATTTTTCATGTGACCTGTTTGTTCTAAATTTTAAGGTTTGATGTTATACTTAGTTTTGATTGGCTATCAAAGACTATAGCAGTCTTAGATTATGTTCGGAAAATGATATCTTTATAAACCAAATTGAAGAACATTATTAAAGTGTCGTGTGATGAACCAAACAAATTCATGAGTAGTTTTTTGTATGCCCTTGATTCGTCCTAACAAGAGTTAGTGTCAATTTTAATTGTTAAGGATTTCCCTGATGTTTTTGAAGAAGTTAACAGTCTACCTCCATATTGGGAGATTGAGTTTTGTATAGACTCAATTCTCGGTTGGAAACCTGTTATTCACCTCATTCGTAAGATGGCCCTAAGGGAGAAATTGGAACTAAGAAATCAGATAGATGATTTGTTAAGTAAGGGACTAATTTAACTAACTCGTTCAAGGTAGGGAGCAGTTGTAGTTTTTGTTGCAAAGTCTGATGGATCGTTAAGACTATTTATGGGTTACCGTGAGTTAAATAAGCAGAAAATTTAGAATAAGTATCCCCTACTTCATATACACGACATGTTTGACCAACTTCATGGTGCTAAAGTATTCTCCCAAATGGACATTGCTTTATGATTTCACCAACTAAGGATAGCAAAGGATAGTATACCCTTAATGTCACGACCCAAACTCGACGTCCGACAAACAACATCAAATTCGTATCGCAGGAGCTTGCAACACCCATTAGATGATAAATAACACAGTGGAAAAAAGATGATATCACTGATACAACATTAATACAATAATCCGATACATCAAATTGATACAATGATAACCATCAACAACAGAGAATATACAACATATATAATACAACGGAACACGATACAATATGAGACAAGTCTTCTTAGAATCCAATACTGCAACTCTGATCCAAAAGCTCCAAAACTTCAAGCTCGATCCACCATCAATATTGCACCAAGATAAGCAAGGTCAGTCTTCCATGGACAGAACTAGTTCCAAATAATCTACTAATCCCGACTATCTGAAAAACCAAACTCTAGACTGCCCGTGTGGAAAATTATGGACACTCAGAGTTTAGGAAGGGAACAATAAACTCCGGGTCAGTCATGGGACTGGTATAAGCAAACAAAAATAGTTGGACTTTTAAAAACAATCAAAAGATTTAAATTTGAGATCCGTAATGCTTTTGGAAAATGAAACTACCATAAGGCCTCCCACCACACACACCATGCAAACGCATAATTGGAGGAGATTTCTCCTTATGATAGTAAAAAATGCTTGATACGTGAAAACCATTTCGATATTATTATTATTATTAGTGCATAGTGGAAAGCATTTCGAAAGTATAATATTAATCTTAGCCAGCATAGACATTTCAAACTATGCCTACTATAGCTACCATCCAAACAGTGGGGCGCCACCATAAGTAGATGACAGGTAATACAACTAAAACCGTACAAAGCTCGTATTGGGTGAATGAATTTCCAACAAATGGTCAGGCTAAGGAACTTCCTATTGCCACATGGGAACGCCTCTAGCGGGGTGCCCCGAGAACCTACCCAGCTCTCTGCCAACACAAGGTCGGGTTCCTCCCTGCCCGGGAGTAATACCTACAGATATGCCACCCCCGGTCCTTTTGGACCTTTATCCGAGAGCTCTCAACATCAACAACATCACACAGTAATAGATATACTACAGTGCCCACATGAGTAAGTATCTGGGCTCCATCCCATGATACTACCCCTTTCCAGAAGGAATGGTCACACCCTAGGGGACCTACCCCTGAAACCTTGCCGCATCATTCCTGTTTCGACCATTACCGGTTTGTGAGGCTCGACGAGGTTTCATCCACAAAGCTAAGCTTTACACGAAAGCCATGCTTTGATCACAAATGATCAACCAATGATCATCAACACACAGCATCACTTAGCATCTCACACTACCAAATTGGGAGTATAACGCTGGTAACCTTCAACTACATAACCTCTGAGCTCGTACGTCTCAGAGAAGGGTGTTAAGCTAAGAGAATAAATTCTCCGCCACCAACATATATGTATTTGAAAAAAATCTGCTTTATATCCCAAAGTGTAGTGTCAGACATACAACCATACAAGTCTGTCCCACGTTCGAACAGAACCGAAGGCACTTCCGAAGAAGCCCTTGCAATTCGAGTATTCACAATCCCGATCAGACTTTCCATCACTTAGGAAATCTCTATACTGTAGTTACTCAGTGCAGAGACAATCGATAGGTCATCCTATCGTTCTCGCAAATATCCGGTCTTCATCACCTGTCTTCAAATGCCATCCAAAACGACGTATCATTATTCGGAATGGGTTATATGACACAAAGGTCCTCTCCCGGCTAAACCGAATAATGAGCGTAATATTTAAAAACATATGGATATGGGATTCCAATTAAGTCACAACTTAATAGTTCAAAACTTTCTTTCAAATGGTTTAAACCAATTACCATTTCAAATCTTTTTTTGTTTTCACCACGTTCACCCAGTTTCACAAAGATCCATTCACGGATTTTCAAACAATTTCGATTTCAATTGGATTAACTCGTTAAATCTTTAAATCAAGATTTAACTTATAGCTTTCAAAACTCGTTTCAAAATATTCATCCATAACTTGGAAAAATATTTTAATTCAAACTTGGAATTCCTTTAATATAATTTTGAAAGTTCATTTCTTAAAGGAAAGCTTTTATCATTTGAAACCACCATTTTTATTTCAGAGAAACCCGATCTCATTTATACAAGTTAAACACTTTGGGTTAATTCAATCCCCCGAAACAATACTTTAAAAATGGTTTAAAACTCATATAACTTGTATAATCCTTTTTAAATCATAAATACCAATTATAAAATTCAATTTCAAATATTGAATTCCAATTTGAATCAAATTATTCAAATTTCAAATCTTTATCAAGTTATTGAGAATAACTTCTATTTTTAGAATTCCTTTTTCAAAATCTTTTTATACTTAATTCAATTTCATTTCCAAAACTATTTGAACTAAAAATTCAAATTCAAAACTATTTAAAAATCTGTGACTTAACCGATTTCCACGTGCAATCCATATTGTGTGTGTATAAGTGTATTCCAGGGGTTTTTACACAACAGTGCACAACATCAATCATCACAGATATATCAATATCGATAAGCGGTATGAACTATAACACTTATCTTTATTTACAGATTCATAGATAAAATAAATGTATCAATCATAAAGATTCATCATTGCGATTCGATATGGGTTTCGGATAAATAACCGGAATCTGACTCCCTGTCGCATCGAAATCTAAACCCATTTTAAAGGCCAAGTTGTCAAATAAATTTAAACAGTTTAATTCAACACTTTGAATCCAAATAACATTTATCACAGATAAATCATACACAATCATCATATATATATATCAAGAGCAATATCATAGGAACATCACAGAATATCACCAAGTAATTATCACAAATGAGAGATTCTATATACGCCATTATCCATAAGCGACCATCTTAAATTGTTATTGTAATTAATTCAAATTTAATCAATTATTTGAGAATTAATTACTTAACCCTGTTTAATTAATCATTAATTTACAATTAATTACTTATTCCATTTCAAATTATGTAATTATTAAATCATTTCTTAATCAACTATTAAGTCATAATTATTTAATTAATCACTTATTTTATTTCACACCATTTAATTAATTACATCTTAATCAATTTATTTAACTTAATTTCTTATTTAACTATTCCTTAATCATAAATTAATGACCTTAATTATTATTTAATAACTTAATTATCCATTTGTTTACTGCTAATCACTTAATTAATCATTTATTAATTCATAATTAAATTATTCGACTACTCTTAATTATTAATCATTAATTAATTAACTTAAAGTAGTTAATTCTAAATTTAGTAGTCACTTAAGCATTGATTAATTCTAACTCTAATTACAATTATAATGTAATTTTTCGTAACCACTTTGTAATATAATTAATTAATGTTAATTATTCAACTTGATTAACATTTTTAAAGAAATCTTCTTAAACTTTGAAAATCAATTTAATATTAACTATAAACTTTTAATGTTAATTAATTTTCATACTTAACTTAACCTAATTACTAAATTAAAATAATAATTAATTATTAAATACATTGTTAAGTATTAACTAAATAATTTTAAGCTTTGAATCTAATCTTTTTTTTTTCACTTAAACTGTTAACACTTGTTTACTTACTTAACTCATAAATACAATACCGCAGTTAAATTAAACCGAAGACCTTCCTTATTAAAATCCAAGTGTAACTCGAGTAATTCTTTGAGTTGTTACAGCTTCCACCCAAGACACTCACCACGCATCTTCTTCTTCTCCTTTTTTTCCCTGTAGTTTAAGTTTACTAAGTTAATTAATTAGCATCAGCCTACTCACTTTCGAACTAAAAAAGAAACTCGAAGCAACCCCCAGTTAAACTCGAGAATGACTCGAGATGCCATGAACCAATGATACTGACACGAGATCCACCGCCGTACACATGCACGGCGGCACCACTGGCCTCCGATGAACACCCATAACATCGGCAAGTCCCAATTCATTCGAAGATACGAAAATCAAGCACGAATCACCTCAAAAAAATTCAAATAAAAAATCAACAGTTCGACCCAAAAATACAGAACTCAACCCAATCGCTAAAATCACCTTGTCACCATCGCAGACACCACCGGACGCAATGAAACTCCGGCCCTACCTCGACCATGCCCTTCTCTACCTTCACCCAGAATTTCGTGACACTCGATCATCTCGTTGGTTCGAAAACAAGAATTAAAACAGAGCACAGAAAATGAGATCCCAAACCCTAAATTCGAATCGACCCCAAAATCTTCGCATTAGAAAAATTATTTAGCATTTCTTGGATTCGTGGATGATTAAACTTGCTATATAAAAAATTTCAGCAGCTATCATTTGTTAATTTAACCGGAATTGATGAAATTACAATTTGTGTTCATATAGGAACTGCACCATGTTTAATCACCTAAAAATCATTGTTTTTGGTTTAAAAATCTTAACTTTGTATACATAATCATGGTATGAAATCAAACCACTGTTTAAAACATTCGAATTTTTAACTTATAATTTCTTTTTACTGTAACATGAACATCCAATATTTATATCACATTGTAAACCTTCAAAACACAACTAAGTTCTGATTTTAGTTCAAACAAACCTTTCAAATTTAAACTCCTAAGTTTTAATTTAATTATATGAAGAAGTTTTGTTTTAAATTTATTTACTTTCATTTGCTCTGTAGCTTGAAATATTGAAAACAAGGGCAAGATACAACTTCCAGTAAACAAAATCATCACAGAACTCATATTTACACAGATAGCTAGCTAACCCAAAATTTCTACAATTCAATCATCAATTTTTAAGCTTCAAGATAGTATGTTTACTCACTTATATGATTGAAAGACAGGGAACAAAATTCAAGGCTAAATTGCACGCCTGGGTATGTTTGAACAGAGAACATGGATAGTGAACCTGTTATTGATTTTGAAGTCTGGAAAATGCTATTTACTTTTGATCTGGATCTTTAGCATGCTTATTTGATTAGCTCTATGATTTTGTTTCAATTTTTAACTTTATCAACTTGTTGATTTGGGATACACTTGAACCCGATCTGGATCCTGATTGTTTGAGAAGGTAGTTGATCTTGCATGCTTGATCTTTGGAACAGATCTTGTTTTCAGATTTTTGTTTTGGTTCGAATTTCTCAGGTTTGATATAGTTGAATTTTGTTTGAGATCTTTGGTTCTGATTTCCATTTTTTTCATTTAAAATGAAGATAAAAACCAAGTTTGCCATTTGTTTAATTTATTACACTTGTTAATTGTATAGAGAATTTTTTTTACACTTGTTTATGTTATAAACATTTTATGCTTAAGACCTTTGCTAAAAATAAATTTACAAATTGTGTTTTAAACCATGCATAATTTTAATTTATAAAACATATTTATCTATTTTATTTTGTTATGTATTATTTATACTTATACAAATTAAAGTAAAAATGGTTTGAAATTAAATTATATATTATTTATAAATATTTATAAGTTAGTAAATAAAATTTTTATTTTCGATATATTTATGTTTTAAACCCTTAACTTAGATTTGTTTGGAGTGCACATTTTAAATCTTACTTTATTTAATATGAAACATGTTTTTTAAACCTTTAAAATTAAATCCAATTAATTTTACAAAAATATTTATTATTAAGTTTCCAAATGAACTTGATTTTAAAATCCACTTTTAAATATATTTATTTTCAAGTATATAAAACAAAAGCATTTTAAATCTTTTATTACATAGATATTTTCTTTTTCACTTGCATTTGTTTTGTACACAGATTTTTATCTATCTTCTTATCTTGCTTATTCATATATTACACAACTCACATAAATATATATGTGCTTCATAAGAAAACAAAATGTTATAATATGTATTGCATTTGTTATTATTTTATAGTTTGATTTTATACTTTTATTATTAACATAAATTCTTAAATTTTTATTTCTTTCTATAGTTAAATTTCCAAACATTACATTTATAACATATATCTTATTCTATACTCATATTCAATATTGGCAAGATAAGTAGTTTTTTTATTTTTAAACATTTTATAGCTTCATAAAGAAAAATGGATTTAACACAATTTATACATATCATAAATAATCATACATATATTTTTCCAAAATGGAATCTTTAAATCTAATTCATTTTGAATTTATTTTAAATTTCCAAATCAAAATGTTATTTAGAATCCAATCCAATTGAAAACATTTATTTTGAGTTTCAATTTCAAATTCAAAAGAAAATAAGTACATATACCTTATTAAATTGGAAAAATTCAAACACATCCATAATTTAACCCAAAAATTTAATTTAATTCCAAATTTAAACTCGTCTTTATACTGGGATCGTTACAGATTCCCCCCTTAAGAAATTTCGTCCCCGAAATTTGCCAAGGAGATAATAAAGATAGATGAAAGATAGAGAAATATCTTTCCAAACCAAATCGAATATCAATTCTGCATTTGGCTTACCAAATCAGAATATCAACAATAGATGTGAGAATAAACTCAATCAACTATGAAACAATTGGGTTATCTGATCTATGAAATATACAGGGGTATTGGTTAGTTCGAAGGAATAACTAACCGTTTGTAGATTATATCGAAACCCAATGAAACAGACAGAAATAGATTCGATTACGATCTCCGATTCAAGATTTAACTCATTTACGATTATGGAGAAACAAAACTAAGGGTAGTTCTCATGTCGAACAAAATTCGAACAATTTAATCGTAAACGAGATAGTTACCTTATAAAATTTTCATTTCCTGAACTAACTTTTGAGGTTGAAAAATCACCTTTGATTTCACAGGCCCTCGCTGCTTGAACTTGCTTCAGTGTTGGGCAATTCATGATCCAATGTCCCGGCTTGTGGCAGTAACAACACTCCCTACATTCCTATTCTGGCTTCATAAATGGCTCTCTCTGTCCTTGTTTCCTGGAGTTCTTACAATTCTTCAAGTAATGGCCTTTCTCCAAGCAGTTGAAACAAGTAACGTTTTTCACCTTTTTCTTCCGTACATTCTTCTTTCCTTTATCTTTCCTCAATTTCTTTCCACCAAATTTCTTTTTTCTCCAATTCAAATTAGTTGATTTCCATTCTCTTCCGGATCTTCTTGCTTATCCAGAGTATCGTATCTATAACCCATATCATTTAATTCAGAAAAAGATTCCTTAATGTGAGTAGTCATCCTTTCCTGATGCTCCTGGTTCATTCCCCGAATAAACTTTTCATTCTTCTTTAACGGTGTATTCACCAATTCTGGACCAAATCGAGATAATATATTGAGTTTGTTTATGTACTCTTCAAATAATAAACTTCCTTGCTTCAAATCTATGAACTCCTAGTACATTCTAGAGATACCAGCAGACGACATATATCGCTGCTCGAACACTTCTTTGAAACGACTCCAAGTAAATTCATCCGCTGGCTCATCCAATGTAACCGTTTCCCACCAAATTAAAGCCTCATCCTGGAGTTGGCAAGAAGCTATCAATCGCATCTGATCATCTCCTAACTTTAGTCCTTTGAAAATCTTTTCACACGATCGAATCCAGGCTTGTGCTTCAATAACAGATTCTTTGCCTATGAATGGTTTTCCACCAAGTTTAGAAAAACTTCGACATAGATCAGTCAAATTTGATTGAGATTGAATGGGAATATCTGTCGTTGCAGCGCTTTGACCAGCTGAAGTGGTACTTTCCTGTCTCCTATTTCGTCCTCTTCTTCCGTTCATTCTTACTATCTGTAAATAGTAAGAAGACCGACTTAGGCATTCAGACGAAATATCTTAGAGAATAACAACAGATAAAAAGAATAGACCGAGGAATTCGGATTTTTTTGGTTCCACTGGTGGTACTCATTCTAGGGTATACTTCATCCTATCTCTAATGATCCATCTAATGTGTCACACTCCGTAGCTAAAGTTCTCACTCAACCTTTAGCTCTGATACTAATCTGTCACGACCTGAACTCGGTGTCTGACAAACAACATCTAATTCGTATCGCGGGAGCTTGCAACACCTATTAAAAGATAAATAACACAGTGGAAAAAATATGATATCACTGATACAACATGAATACAATAATCCGATACATCAAATTGATACAATGATAACCATCAACATCAGAGAATATACAACATATATAATACAGCGGAACACGATACAATATGAGATAAGTCTTCTCAGAATCCAATACTGCAACTCTGATCCAAAAGCTCCAAAACATCAAGCTCGATCCACCATCAAGATTGCACTAAGATAAGCAAGGTCAGTCGTCCATGGACAGAACTAGTTCCAAATAATCTACTAATCTTGACTATCTGAAAAACCAAACTCTAGACTGCCCGTGTGGAAAATTGTGGGCACCCAGAGTTTAGGAAGGGAACAATAAACTCCGGATCAGTCATGGGACTGGTATGAGCAAACAAAAATAGTTGGACTTTTAAAAACAATCAAAAGATTTAAATTTGAGATCCGCAATGCTGTTGGAAAATGAAACTACCATAAGGCCTCCCACCACACACACCATGCAAACGCAGAATTGAAGGAGATTTCTCCTTATGATAGTCAAAAATGCTTGATACGTGAAAACCATTTTGATATTATTATTATCAGTGCATAGTGGAAAACATTTCGAAAGTATAATATTAATCTTAGCCAGCATAGACATTTCGAACTATGCCTACTATAGCTACCATCCAAACAGTGGGGCGCCACCATAAGTAGATGGCAGGTAATACAACTAAAACCGTACAACGCTCGTATTGGGTGAATGGATTTCCAACAAATGGTCAGGCTAAGGAACTTCCTATTGCCACATGGGAATGCCTCTGGCGGGACGCCCTGAGAACCTACCCGACTCTCTGCCAACACAAGGTCGGGTTCCTCCCTGCCTGGGAGTAATACCTATAGATATTCCACCCTCGGTCCTTTTGGACCATTATCTGAGGGCTCTCAACATCAACAACATCACACAGTAATAAATATACTACAGTGCCCACATGAGTAAGTATCTGGGATCCATACCATGATACTACCCCTTTCCAGAAGGAATGGTCACACCCTAGGGGAGCCACCCATGAAACCTTACCGCATCATTCCTGTTTCGACCATTACCGGTTTGTGAGGCTCGACGACGTTTCATCCACAAAGCTAAGCTTTACACTAAATCCATGCTTTGATCATAAATGATCAACCAATGATCATTAACACACAGCAGCACTTAGCATGTCACACTACCAAATTGGGAGTATAACGCTGATAACCTTCAACTACATAACCTCTGAGCTCGTACGTCTCAGAGAAGGGTGTTAAGCTAAGAGAATAAATTCTCCGCCACCAACAGATATGTATTTGAAAGAAATATGCTTTATATCTCAAAGTGTAGTGTCAGACATACAACCATACAAGTCTGTCCCGGGTTCTAACAGAACCGAAGGCACTTCCGAAGAAGCCCTTGCAATCCGGGTATTCACAATCCTGATCAGACTTTCCATCACTTAGGAAATCTCTATACCGTAGCTACTCAGTTCAAAGACAATCGATAGGTCATCCTATCATTCTCACAAATACCCGGTCTTCATCACTGGTCGTCAAATGCTATCTATAACGACGTGTCATTATTCGGAATGGGTTATATGACACAAAGGTCCTCTCCCGGCTAAACCGAATAATGAGCGTAATATTTAAAAACATGTGGATATGGGATTTCAATTAAGTCACAACTTAATATTTCAAAACTTTCTTTCAAATGGTTTAAACCAATTACCATTTCAAATCTTTTATTGTTTTCACCCAGTTTCACAAAGATCCATTCACAAATTTTCAAACAGTTCCATTTCAATTGGATTAACTCGTTAAATCTTTAAATCAAGATTTAACTTATAGCTTTCAAAACTCGTTTCAAAATATTCATCCATAACTTGAAAAACTATTTTAATTCAAACTTGGAATTCCTTTAATATAATTTTTAAAGTTCATTTGTTAAAGGAAAGCTTTTATCATTTGAAACCACCAGTTTTATTTCAGAGAAACCCGATCTCATTTATACAAGTTAAACACTTTGGGTTAATTCAATCCCCCAAAACAATACTTTAAAAATGGTTTAAAACTCATATAACTTGTATAATCCTTTTTAAATCATAAATACAAAATATAAAATACAAAATTCAATTTCAAATATTGAATTCCAATTTGAATCAAATTATTCAAATTTCAAATCTTTATCAAGTTATTGAGAATATCTTCTATTTTTAGAATTCCTTTTTCAAAAGCTTTTTATATTTAATTCAATTTCATTTCCAAAACTATTTGAATTAAAAAATCAAATTCCAAACTATTTAAAAATCTATGACTTAACCGATTTTCACGTGCAATCCATATTGTGTGTGTATAAGTGTAGTCCAGGGGGTTTTACACAACAGTGCACAACATCAATCATCACAGATATATCAATATTGATAAGCGGTATGAACTATAACGCTTATCTTTATTCACAGATTCATAGATAAAATAAATGTATCAATCACAAAGATTCATCATTACGATTCGATGTGGGTTTCGGATAACTAACCGGAATTCGACTCCCTGTCGCATCGAAATCTAAACCCATTTTAAGGGCCAAGTTGTCAAATAAATTTAAACAGTTTAATTCAACACTTTGAATCCAAATAACATTTATCACAGATAAATCATACACAATCATCATATATATATCAAGAGCAATATCATAGGAACATCACAGAATATCACCAAGTAATTATCACAAATTAGAGATTCTATATACGCCATTATCCTAAGCAACCATCTTAAATTGTTATTGTAATGAATTCAAATTTAATCAATTACTTGAGAATTAATTACTTAACACTGTTTAATTAATCATTAATTTACAATTAATTACTTATTCCATTTCAAATTATGTAATTATTAAATCATTTCTTAATCAGCTATTAAGTCATAATTATTTAATTAATCGCTTATTTTATTTCACACCATTTAATTAATTACATCTTAATCAATTTATTTAACTTAATTTCTTATTTAACTCCCCTCCTCGTAAATACATAGAAACAGAGTCTCGTTAATGGCGTCTCATCGTTCAGCCCCCTCCCCCTCCCCCTCCTCCTCCTCCTCTCAACCCTCTCCATCATTCGCTCCTTCTCTTTCGTTCACTGGCATCGCTTTCGTCCCTTCGAAATACTTGTCTCGTTCTTCTGAATCAGCTCTGCCTTCATCGACTTTAAAACCCTTCCAGTCAGACAACCCACCCAAAGGTAGAACCTACGCCCAGGTGGCCGCAACCCCCCGCCCCGCTCCATCATCTAACCTTCAGCCACTTCTGCCAACCCCTCCCAAACTTAATCGCCGGCGCCCGTTCCCTCTTTTTGATTCTTACCGCCAAACTTTTGTATTTTTAAAATGAAAAAAAGGTGTTTCAAATGTGCTGGTCTGGGCCACGTGTCTACCAACTGTAGGGACCCCAGAATCTGCTACTATTGTGGATTTTTTGGTCATTATTGTGCCCGTTGTCCTTCCAGATCTTCTGCCTTGGGACTTCTGAAAAACCCATCGGTTATTGTGAGTAATCATCCCTCTGCACCCTTTTCCCAAATACCAAAACACAGTTCTGGCGCTTCCAATCCCATTCCCCCACGCGCACAGACATCAAATCGCCCCACAGCTAGGCCCACATTCAACCCCGCTATATCTAATCCATCCAATCACCATAACTCCCCCTCTCCTCTCCAAAACAAATCCCCTGCACCTTCCCTTTATCCTTTTCTGCCTTCTCCTCACTTCCCAATGGCAGACTTCTCACATTATATCACCGCAACCATCATCAATGGCATCTGGAGTGTGGAGAGCCTCAATGTTGTCCTGTCCTCCACCTTCGGCCGAGAAGAATGGGCGATCTGGTTACTAGACAGCAATCGGTTCCTGATCTGCTGCTCCTCCATTCACTCGAAAACAGCCGCGCTCAACTGCAAGATACTTTCCAAAGGGAGTGGTTCGATTTATTTGGAAGCTTGGCCTGACTACGAACCGCCGCCATCCATCGAACTGGAACCGCCCAGCTGGGCATCCATCAAAGGTTTTCCGGAACCCTGCGAAATAATCGAGATACCGTCCGGTCCGCACTTAATCCTGTAGGGCGTCTCATTGATTTCGACAGATGCGAGTGGTCTGAGTTTGACCGCCGCCAACTCTATGTTAAGATGCAATTCCTGAAGGGAGTCCCAGCCACCACTTCATACCGGATTCGCCTCAACAACTCTGATTACCTCATATCAGTCTCTCGATGGGATCATTCACACCCCCGCTTCAGACCGAAGACCTACCCGCTAGGCATTGACGTAGAAAGAGCGTTTAAATGCTTCGACGATCCCCTTGGCATCCCCTCTGATGAACTCGACTCTGATGAACGTTTCGACGCCATGAATTACGAGCCAGCCTCTCCCACCCCACCTTTGAACTTTGATGACTGTATTTTACCCCATAACCCCGATCCAGCCCCACCAAGATGGGACCCCCTCCTTGACCTAGACCTCTCTACCCCCCTCTACCTTCAGGTCCCACCTTCCGACCCAACCCCATCACCGGTTTTTCGCCCAGCTATCCCGCCTGCTTCAGCTCCTGCCCAGCCTGGTACACATGGTCTTTCCCCAGCGGTCATACGGCGAAGCTCGAGGACCACTAGAGCCATGTCTCCACCTGGAGCTATAGGTAGCTTCTACGAACCTGTAGGTTTTTCTTCTGCTAATTCTAGATTAAACAAGAAATTAGCCCGTTGCATGAGAGTGACTATACTGGACGAGCATTATTCTGCCATGCAAACCCTAGAATAAGAGCGTCTTTCCTCTCCCCAATGAAAATTGTCTCCTGGAACATTCGTGGGCTAGGGGGACCCATCAAAAAGACTCTCAGTCTGCTCGTCCCTGTCCCCCCTACATGCCGACATCCTCCTGCTCCAAGAATCTAAACTCTCTGACCCATCTCCAGCCCTTTTTCGACAAATTGGTGGCCCACGACTCTCGAGGTGGGCCCACACAAATGCTATTGGCTCCAGGGGGCCTTATTACCATGTGGAATGAATATGTATGGTCCCTTAGTCAAACCAATCACCAGCCGTTTGTCCTCCACGTTGCCCTTACCCACCTTCAGACCAACACCATTGTCTTCTTCTCAAACATTTACGGCCCCCAATCCTTCCACGAACTGGCAGAACTTTGGAATTTATGCTTGGAATTTGCATCTCATATTAATGGACCTTGGGTACTCGAGGGTGACTTCAACACAACCAGGCACCCCGATGAAAGAAACTCAGGAAATTTCTCGTCTGACTCAGATGTCTTCAATGCTTTCATCAGCTCATGCTCTCTAATCGAACCCCCAATCAACAACCGTCTTTTCACATGGTCCAATAGACGTCAAGCTCCCGCTTTAGCCAAACTAGATCGCTTTCTCTTCAACCCTGCATGGGAGGATATTGACCCCCTATCAACTTGCCTTGGCCTAGCATCGGTCCTCTCAGACCATTGTCCCCTGGTGCTAGATTCGGGCTCCCACACCGACCATAATCGACCATTCAGGTTTGAAAGACTCTGGCTCCTTGAACCTTCCTTTGACGAATTTATCAAAACAGCTTGGACCCAACCCATTAACTCCACCTCAGCCTCTGTACGGGTAGTTGGCAAACTCAGATCGCTTAGAAGACTCCTCAAACCTTGGGCCAGATCCATCAGGGGTTCACTCAGGAACCGTATTGCCTCCACCCAAGATGAAACCCTCAAGCTGAACATCCTGGGGGAATCTCGCCCACTCGATGAGTCTGAGTCACATAAACTTAAAAGTTTTGAAGCAGAACTTGGAAGACTATTAAAGCAGGAGGAAATTGGTTGGAAACAACGTTCAAAGGATAGGTGGTTAGCGGACGGTGACAAAAACACGGCCTACTTCCACAGACTGGCTAACGGCCGTCGTCGATCACTGTTCATCCCCGAAATAATTCATAATGATGTGCCAATCACCGATCAGCCAGAAATTCTAAACCTTTTCACCGACTTTCACCGTTCCATCCTTGGCCAACCCTCCTCCCCCCTCCCCCCAATCGACTGGAACCTCCTCTACCCCAATCCACTCCCATCCAAATTGACTCTCCCTTCACCGAAGAAGAAATCTTAGTGGCCCTAAAAGATATGGATGATAACAAATCGCCCGGCCCTGATGGCTTTGGCCCTTCCTTCTTCAAGCATTTCTGGGACGTCATCAAGTTTGATCTTCTGGATATGTGTTCCGAATTCCACTCCAACCCAATGACCATTTCCCGTCTCAACTACGCCATTATTGTTCTCATCCCGAAATCCAAAGGTGCCAATTCTCTGACTGCCTTCCATCCCATCAGTCTTCTCAACACCTCCTTCAAGCCGATCACTAAAGTCCTAGCTAATCGTCTCCAGCCATATATGAACCAGTTGATTGGCAAGGAACAATCTGCATTTATTCAAGGCCGCAATATATTACACTGTGTGGCGGCAACACAAGAAGCCATCTCCTTTTGCCACACAAATAGCCTGCCAGGAGTCCTCCTCAAACTAGACTTCTCAAAGGCATTCGACTCAGTTAATTGGAACTTCATTCTTCAACTCTTGTCCCACAGAGGCTTCTCCGTGAAATGGTGTGACTGGATAAAATGCATCCTAACCTCAAGTCTTTCTTCGATCCGGATTAATGGTTCTTCAGGGGGTCTTATCAAATCCGCTCGCGGCCTCAGACAGGGTGACCCCCTCTCGCCGCTCCTCTTTGTTCTGGTGGCAAATGTTTTCAACCGTATGTCTAAACTAGCAACCGCTAACAACTACCTCACCGGTATTGGCCCCCCAAACTCCAACTTATCCATCTCTAACCTCCAATTCGCTGACGACACTATTCTCTTTGTCTCACCCTCGCCCAGTCATACCCACTGTCTGAAGGTTCTCCTATACGTCTTCGAGCTTGTCTCCGGACTTGCCATCAATTTCCAGAAAAGCTCCATCATCATGCTTGGTAGCTCTGATCACCTAGGCCCCTCGGTCGCTTCTGTCCTCAACTGTAATATCGCTCAATTCCCAATCTCCAACCTCGGTATCCCCTTACGACCAACCAAACTTCATCGTGCCGATTGGGCTCCACTCATTTCCAAAATTGAATCCAGACTTTCGGGCTGGAAAGCAGACGCTCTCTCGGCTGCTGGTCGTCTAGTGCTGATCAAATCTGTCCTTTCCTCCATCCCCCTGTATTGGCTTTCGTTCCGTAAACTTCCGATCTGGGTTTCCAACAAATTAGACTCCATTAGAAGGTCCTTTCTATGGAATGGGGGGAAGGCTAAATGCCTTGTTAGCTGGAAAATAGCCTGCTTAAGCAAAGATCATGGTGGCCTAGGTATTGTCAACCTTAGAACCTTTAACCTTTCCCTCTTGGGGAAATGGCTTTGGCGTACCTTGACACCTGGATTCTTCATCTGGAAAGACTGGATCCTTTCTGTTCACTACCTTAACAATCCATCCCGCGTCCTCCACCTAGCTCCCATTAATAAACCCTCCCCCTTTTGGTCTGGCGTCCTATCCTCCATCAGTCATATTAAATCCCTCTTTCACCGACTCCTAGGTAACGGCTCCAGTTTCCTTTTCTGGCTTGATCACTGGTCCGGACACTCCCCATTAAACCTCAGATTCCCCAACCTATTCGCCTCCACAGCACACAAGCTTCTCACAGTGACCGACGCGGTTTCCATTAACGCTCAATCTCTCTGCCCCTCTTCCTTCCTCAACAATAATCTGCTCCATGAATACCTTGCTGTCATCAATATACTCCAAACTGTCAACCTGACTCCATCTTCTCCTGACCTATACATTTGGTCCTTATCTCCCTCCAATCACTACTCCGTGTCACTTTAAAATACAAAGGTTTCTATACTAGTAGTAAATATTCAAACTCTTTCTCAAAGATGATTTCAACTCTATTTTTAATACAAAGCTCGTTTATAAAACCCTTTTCCAATCTATTAGTATATATAAACCTTTACCTAATTCGTTCAAGAAATCCAATTAAACTACTTAGCAAAACAAGTGTTATGAAATGCTTGCGTTTACTTTGTCGGTTAATTCTTAGAATTGTTCGATTGAAACTCTTGTGACAATTTTCGAGTGGAAATCTACAATCTGTTCGTAATAAGGTAAGCCAGTGGTTATGGGACATGAAGCTAAACTCATATATTTACTAGCTTAGTGTAATTTACACTTATTTTTGAGTGGATGTCTACAATTTGTTCATAAATAATTAAGTTAAGCCAGTGGTTATAGGACATGAAGCCTAACTCATTTATTTACTAGCTTAGTGTAATTTACACTTGTTGATCTATGATGATCATTCGGTACATCTACCTAGAGGTGTACTGTGGCAGGTAGTACCCCAGCAACCTTGTCATTATATGGAATTCATTCTCCAATAAGTGCTGTACGGATTTAGTTGTGCCCAAATACATTGGAATGTGAAATCCAAGCATTTTGGCTATGTTATATATTTATTTTAAACCATAGTATTATTATAATGTCACTGAATTTTCTATTGAAATATTTTTTTTGTTATCGTTAGGTAAAAACCTGTCAGTGTTTATGGGCGGCATGGTCTTACGAGATACCTTTATTTTTAAAAGATCTTTATTAGTATAATAATTCAATTGTTTAAGTTTGCTCATACCAGAATTATGTCTGACCCGGAGTTTTTCCTCCTTTTCTTAAAACTTTTAGGTACTCAAATTTGAATGAGTAGCCAAAAAGTCCAGGTACTTACGGTTCAAATTTGGAGGAGAATGAGTCTTCGACATTATCTATTTATCTATTTTATTTCTGTCGTGTGTGTGTAAATTATGTTTTAGTATTATGAGCAGGCATTTATAACTGTCCTTGGCTAAAGTTAGTACCTTTTGTGACTCTGATGTTTCATTTTGGAAGCGACCTTATGTACTATCGTATGTTCTATTATATATGATTTCCTTGCGTTATGTGATTCTATGTTTCTTTCTTCTTATCTTTTCTTTTCTTTTTACCCCAATGGCTTTTGGACACCTAAATGATTAGCACGTGAATACCGTGGATGTATAAAGTATCGTTTTAGGAGTAAGAAAGGGAGATCGTTACATACAAAACCCTTATCTTCTACCACCATTGCTCGCATGTGCCTTTTCCATCCCAACCTTTCAGGTTGACAATTTCGGTTAAGATTAATGCTTAGTGATGTTGCTAATAATAGAGTTAGGAATATGCCATAGGGCCGATTATGTAATTTATTACATAGATCTAACTCAATAACCGATCTTGTTCAAAATAAAATGTGTTTTCTTTCTATTATAGACTTTTCATAATGATTTTTAATAATCAACCATTCAATTTAAGTACATTTAACAAAAAATCCGCTAATTTTATGTTTTTGTGATAGTAGTTACAATTTATTATAACCATGAGTAATTTATCACAATATAATAAACAAACCATTTTAAATATTCCTAGTCAACATGCATCAAGATTGGATATTAATACATCAATTGAAATTAAAGTACATAGGGTAATCCAAATGTTGTGTAGTGTACTGCTCATGACTACTTGAGGCATCAAGTGGTTACATACGAATAGGTATTGGATAATTATGGAATGACTCACTCGATAGTTTAATGTTGTTTAGTATAACTAAAGTCAAATAAAGAATATCGATGTGATAATATTGCTGAATTCCTTCAATTTGAGAATACCATTGAGCTTTAATATGGAAACTCATCTTTGATTACAGTTAAATCATGGCACGATGTCAATTGAATCATTATGGCTGGGTAGAGTGGAAGCATTTGAAGTGAAACATTATTCGAGAGAGAATTCATATCCTCGGTTATACGGGGCTAGTATCACAGTCAACTATATTCAACTCAAAATCAAAGTCATTTGCCAAAGTAATATGGTTGATAATAATTGTTATTATTGAACCAATGATTTTGTGTTTGGAATTATAAAGTTGAGTGTGGACGATTTTGGAATTTTAACCAAAACCAAATTCCTTGTCCTAATGTGATATAGTTTTGACGAAGAGAATTGGTGTAAACTATCGTTACTAAAAGGTACCACTTAAGCGTGTATGAAATTTGATTTTATCGAAAAGACCTATAAGTGATGAATTCGACCAAATTATCACAGCACGTGTGACCATTGACATTTATATTGTTCAATATTAATCGTTGACTAAATTTATACCTTTGACTCGCATAACCGCATTTATGATTTCTTCGAAAACCGTATGATATAACTAATTTGTAAAATATTATAAGTTAATTAAATTAAGTAATACATATGAAATATTAATTATTATTAACTTATTTGATGTTTTGAATTGTTTTGTTTTATTTAAATGCATGTATAAAGTCATATTTACATTTATCGATATGCGATACCAATATAATTTTAAACAGGGTTTAAATAATAAAATAATTAAATAATTTTTTTTGGAAAATTTATACATTAAGAATGTGCTTGGATCGACCGTATAATGGTGAGAGGAGGAAATCAGTTAATTGAATTGATTGAAATTTAAAGAGGAATTAAAGAAGGAAATTTTGATAAGGAGAATGGGAACGCTTCCTTTAATTTTATCGAAACATAAACTTCTCATTTGATTTCTTCAACAGAATGTGAGTTTTTTCCTCTTTTCTATCATTTATGGTCGAAATTTCTTCTAAAAAAATCTCAAAATAAATTCAAATTAACTTCAAATTAAACCAAGAAACGTAAAACCCTAGTTTGGAGATTACCTATTAATAATAAATTATGACGATAGTTATAATTTAATATTGTAATTAAAATAAAATTGGAAATTTTATATTGTTTATTTGGAAAAAATAATGAATTTTTGGAAATAAAATGAGAAATATAAAGTTTAGAACTTTATTTTAGTCATTCGGGATAATAAGGATTGGTAAATAGTTTTATTGGAAGGAAATGCAATAATTGTATTAATTATTGCCAATTATTTCTTTTAATAATTTTTAAAAAGAAATATATGATTAATGAAGGGTGTTTATTTAAATAAAATTAAACAGAGCAGATAAATTGGGTAAAAATTTGTTTATTTTAAATAAACAATGTGTTTGAGGATAAATATTGGGCTTGAAATTTGATTGTTAGGAGATTTGGTTAAATAAGATGAAAATATTGGAATTTGTTAATTTGAGTTAATAAATTAATCAAGAGGCATATTTCAGCAATAAATTGTTGAAAATAAGTGTTGAAAACTTTTTTTGAGAAATTGGAGTGAAAATAATCAATTTGTAATTTTATTTTGGTAAATGCAACAATATTGGAAATTAATGCCAATATTAACAATTTATTGATTTTAATATGGAGAAATATGATGTAATTATGTATTTTATTAATATAAAAGATTAAATATTGTTTAAAAGTAATATTTTGGTGTTTAAATAAAGTTAGAATGATTTATTGTAATTTATTTGACAAGAAAACAATTCTTGTATAAATTATTGTATTAAAAATGGTGTTTGTATAATAAAATAGTGTAAATTGTGAAATATTGACCAAAAATAAGGTTTTATTGTTAAAATAACTTTTTATGGTTGAAATAAATTTTATTTTGGGTAAATGACAATTTTAGTTACATACAAATTGGCTGTACATATTTCATTTGGTTTTAAAATTTGAGAAACTAGTGTATATGTTGATAATATAGGTTAAAATTGTACATATCTTAACATTTTCTCTAAGTATAAATGGAGTTGGGCTTTTTGGGTTAGCTTTGGATCCATTAACCCTTAATTTGGAAACTTCTGACAAGAAGGAAACTTAGAGTACATTGTTTCCCTTCTTCCTTCTCAAAAACAAAACTCACAGTAAAAGAAAATAAGAGAAAATATTGGCTTCCTCAAACTAAATCAATTCCCACTCAAAATTGCTACAAATTCATGCATAAAATACACTAAAATGAGGTAATAGAAGGTAATCTCCATCAATACTAGAGTTATTTCATCAAAAGTTTAGATTGAGAAATGATTTTGTCTGTAATATTTTTGTTTCCTGTTGCATATTTCTTTCTCAGCTTATACAGGTTCTAGAGGCACTTCTTCATCACTAAAGCTTGCTTCTTGAATCCAAAATCATGTCAAGCTCTGCTAAATCATCAATGTGAGTCCAAGCTCACAAATTGCTAGCTGGAAAATGAATTTCCTGTGAAAATTTTAGCTGATTCGTTTACTGTATATGATTTTCTGTCTGTTAGTTGTTGCTTAGTTTTTTTCTAATTTCTGGTTGCTACTTTGAGCACCAATATCTCTTTGATTTTCAATAGAATTGCTGTCGGATCTTTTCCGAATTGAAGTTTAGTTGTCAAACCCTATGCCTATCAATTTTCGTTGCAAAACTTGATCGTTTGCTATGCTAATTTTCCATTGAAAGTTGAGTTCGAGGAGAAAAACACCCAGGAAAATGACCGTGGCCTGGGTCGACCCACTAACCACCAGGTCGACTCGAGGGTAGACCTGGAGGTCGACTTGGCTATAAGGCTGGGTCGACCCCCTTGTTGGCCCATACACATGATGTCGTGGTCTTTTGTTTTATATTTTCGCAGCACTTAGTCTTCTTTTGCTATGATCATGTGGCCAATTCTAGTATAAATTTTGAGATGTTTTTGATGATGATTATGGCTATGATATCCATGAACAGATTAGCCAAATCATGAATGAATTTTAAATTTAAAAAATTTAAATTGAATTCAATTTAAATTTGAATATCGATTTAATGTATTTTCTTTGTATTTCTTCGATTTCAAACGCTATTTCTTCCAAATAAATTTTGAAAAAATTTCTTCATAATTTAGCTTTTGAAATCATTATTTTAAAATATATTCAGATCATTTTTTAATTATTATTAAATTATTTCCTAGTATTTTAAATATATTTATTTCCTATAGTAAGGAGAGTTTTCAAATAAATGTCTTCAAAATGATTTCATAAAATTGTTTTAAAATTCTGTTTTCTCAAGTAAATTATTTTATAAATAATATACAATATTTTACCCTTTTTGAGCGTATGAGAAAGAGAATTAAATGATTTAGTAAAACACACGGTATGGGACATGTGAGTTTGTTTTTTGGTTAATTCCGCACTTGTACGATTGAAGCTGTTCGAGGCTTTTGGTTTTTGAGTTGATTGTCATTTTAATGGTGTGTTTTGAGTTTTATAACTCCTATTTATAGAAATTTTTTGAGATGGCCAATATTTGGCGAGTTTTATGGTTTGAGATCTCCTATTTTAGGAGTATGGTCGATGAGAACAATCATGATGTATTTTTATACTCGCCGATGAGACTAGGCGAGTCTTGAGATATGATTTCCCTTCTCGGGAATTATGGTTTATGAGAAACCACGATGAGATTTATTTGCACTTCCCGATGAGACGAGGCAAGATATGTGAGAATTTTGGGATTTATGATTTGTTTTTATGATGTGGAGTTGACTAGCGGTAAGTAAACCGTTTAGTACGAGCGTGTGGTATGGGTCACACATTAACACTTTTCGGGTTCCTAACCGAGAGCTTGTGACACATCCACAAGTATACCAGTGCTATAGAACTTCGGGTCATCACGAGTTATGTGACTTCGGTCACCATGAGTTATGTGACTTCGGTCGCCACGAGTTATGTGACTTCGTCCCTACGAGTATGACATTCGGGTCTACGAGATAGGTACCTAATTTATGAAGAGCACTGGACATGAGTTTAGCATGTGCAGCATTGCTTCGGCATTACAATCGGGGATCTGGCCAATCCGGGTATTATGAGTTTTCTGAGCTTTCTGAGTTTATGATGATTTCACCATTTTGAGATATCTTGGTTACATCGATAGCCTGGAGCTAAACGAGATGTTATGTATAAATGGTGATTTCATTTTTATGAGATTTGAACTCTTTTGTGAGTTGCATGAGATTTGCGTTTTTCGAGATTTCAGTATTTTCTCATAAGGCTTTATTGTTGGCTTATGTTCAATTATTGATTATACCTTGAATGTGAACCCTTATGACATGTTAAACCCATCCAAGAGATAATTTTGGGCCATTATGGAATTTCCACCCTTGGAAGTATAAATTGAACTTTACTTGTATCATTCCTTTATATTTAAAGAAATTTTTTATGCGCTTATTTCCCTTTTATCCATTGCTAATATCAAGTTCTAGTTAGCCTGACCAGTGTATTTATTACCCGGGTCAGACCGAGTTACAGGTTAGATATTTGGACTTGTCGCTTGCTATATCTTTTGGACCACTCTATATCGACCTCAGATTGATGGCATAGTTTTTGTGTTGTAGTCATTTCATTGTGAACCTCGTGATGTATCTATGTTCTTTTGTGGGAATGTATGTGCATATTGTGGTTGAATACCACTAGTGGCATGTTGTATTTCATTTGATGTATGTGTATATGTATATTATCTATGTTGTTGTTCTGTGACTTAAGATTGTTATTGTTATTATATTTTGTTTCTGAATTTATCCTGTAGCCACCATAGTAGTTATTAGATGGGAATTAAGTATGTCGAATACTTGAGACGAAATGGAAAAAAATGATGAGTACCAAATCGACATACTTAGCTCTTATCTAATGCAAGAAAATGATGGTTCGACCTTAACCGACCCTATTCTCCACATTAGCAGACAAAATTACCCAGTAATTCTCTTTGTTGATGTGGGTCTCGTGGTGGGGCATCATAGCTTGGTATTAGAATATGATTCAGAATATAATGTAATAAACATAGAACAGTACACATAATTACTATACATCAAGTATAACACAAGTGTAAATATCATCCCCAAACCGTAGTGAAACCAACCATGTCCTTAATTTTTTGAGTCCTTTGGGGTTAGATAGAAAGGAATAATAGGAATGTTAATGTTAAATTCCATAGTATTCCTTATTTGACGAATTCCAATTGCTAATATCTACCTCTGTGAATAATCCTATCCTATCTAAAGTTTCAGTACATGACTGAAAGAAGAAGAGGTCGCACTTCAGAGGCAGGACTGTCCAATGGTTCTCATCGCTAAGGAGTTTATATGTCGACTGACCAGATTATCGAGCTTATTAGGAGCACTCAGCTTTTTGCTCCTATCCATCCTTCTCCTCGATGAAAATCTGCATTTGCACATATATGCAACAACTTCACCCATCTTGGAGGCAAGCCATTCAGAGGCTCCGAGTCCTTTTTAGAGATTCAGGCTTGGCTCCAAACATGCGAGCATATCTTTACTCGCTTGGAGATCTTCGATCATCACCGTGTTCTTGTGGCATCGAGTATGCTGCAAGAGCGAGCTTTAGACTGGTACGAACTTCTTATTGCCGAGATAGACGAGTCCACTCTTACTTGGCAGCAGTTTAGAGAGTGGTTTGAGCTCAAATTTGTAACGACCTGTAATTTTACCACTTTGAAATAGAATATTTAATTATTTTAAATATTCAAATGTAGAATTTTCAAACTTAAACAATCATTTTTTTAAATAAGAATGGTAAAGTTATTTTTAATATTGAACAAAGATTTTTAATTCCCACTGTAAAATTGACAAAAGTCGGATTTCGATGAAGAACGATAAATATTCAAGAAATTTGTTTAAACGATAAATAATTCCTTTTAAATTTATATATAATTGATAGCAAACTCATTTGATAATAATTGTAATTTAACTTATAATAGTTCGATAAATACATAAAACTTGTTTTATAAAATTAACATATTTCATCACGTATCGATAAATCGATGTCGTATTTTTATAAATAGACCTAGGTATTGTTTTATATTATTTTATTAGTTAAACATGCTTGTTTTAATTATTTAAAGACATAAGTAATTTATTTTTAAGTTTGGTTTACATGAATAAATAGTTTAATAAAAACGTCAAAATGTGACCGAGAAACGTTTTGTCAAAAATCAATATTTTGTTCAAAATAAGTTGCCGCAATGTTATCACACCTTTGTTAACACGTTTTAATATAAATATATTACACATTTTAAAAATTAAAAATGTTTACTTCACAAAATAGGATTAGAAAACTTCTATAAGTCATTAGTAAAAGCAAGTAAGAATTAACAAAAGTAAGAAAAATAAACATCAAATCAAATCCAACAAAATAATTACTTTTCTTTACTTAATCTTTAAGTGACTAAGACATAAAGTAAGAAGTGAAAGGATGATGTTAAGTATTGAAAAAGTGGATGTTGCTTTATGGTGAAGTAAGGATAGTTTGGTAATTTGGTAAGAGGTTATTTTGGTAAATTTACCACTTCTTTCTTTTTCTTTAAATACCCACCTCCTTCTTCACTTTCATTCATATTTTTTCTTCTTCTTTTCTCAAGCTTCTTCATATTCTACCTCTCCTCTCTTATGGCTTCCAAGCCATAAGAAAAATTTAGAAAGAAATAATGTCAAAATGTTTACAAAATATTCAAAAGAAATCAATGTTTATTCTTTTCCAATCAAACTCCTCTTTTCTTCATATTTTACCTCTTCTTCTCTCAACCATAACTTCTTCAAAACCGAACCAAAATGCAAAATTCATTTTTCTCAAATCATGGAATTTTCCAATAGCTACAACTTTCATGTTGACTACTTTGCCTCATTCTAAAATTATCTGTGTCAAAAATCCACCTCTTTCCAGTGCATTCTCTGACCTAGTTTTTAAGCCAGAGAATAGGTCATTTTGTTTTGATCATAACTTGATCATAATAGATCCAAATTAAGAAATTCATTTTTTTAAACATATGAAATTCTAGTATGTTGATCACTTTTTTTAGTTTTGAGGTTTGCTATACTTGAAACTCAATTCTTTGAAGTACATTTTCGGGCTTTATATTTGTGAATCCGTGAATAGATCTTTTTCTTTTGACCATATCTTCGTCAAAAATAATCAAAATCAAGTGACTCTTTTTTTAAAATTCAATTTTTTTTAAACAACTTTATAGTAAACCACTTTTTAAATTTTGAGAGTCAGAGAGTCAAAACCAAGAGAGAAGATGACCTATTTTTTGGGTCTAATTTTGAAAATTCAAGGTCAAAGCTCTACCACTTCTTCTCTATACTTTGGACCAAACTCCTTTTCAAGCCTTGTCCATGCACTAGGTAGGAGAAAATCCAGGCTTATTTTTATTTGGTTCCAAAGCATGGTAGGAAGTATGCGTTAGATCTTAAGTTGCTTGCCTTAAAGTTTGATGGACTGGAATCAAAAGTAAGTTATTTCTTATTTTAAGTTCATTAAAACCATTGCTAAGTTGAAGGAACTTTAAGTGTTAAGTGTTGTTTGAAAACCCTTGTTGAATTCTTGTTTACTTTTTTTTTCTAAAACAATGGTTTGATTTCCTTGCTCGATATTATGTTTGGATGGTTAATTAAGTAATTTAAAATTTAGAAGTTAAATACTTAATGGGGTATGCGGAAATGACAAGTACATGTGTTTCGTCTTGAGATCTAAGGAGACTTAGGCGAGGGACGGAACATGTCGAAGGGAAAGCCTGGATGCTCTAAAATAAATATCAAATCGTTTTAATTCAAGGTAAAATAAAACATGTTACAAATATTCGATAGATAGAAGCGTTGATTTACCATTTATTGTTGTGTTTATTTTGTTAATAATTGTTTGGATTGCGCTCGACCAGTTTATGAGCATTGATTATTATTTATTGATTGTTGACTTTGCTCAACTAGTTTATGAGCAATTAATTATCCATATGCGTGGGCTGGGTAGAATATAATTGTAGGATAGCACCTTGTGATTTATTTCACGATTTGACTATAAGGTGTTTAGCGGTAATATTTGGCTTGCTTCAATTTAATGAATTGTTTTGAAAATTGGTTTTCAAATGGAAATGTTATGAATTTTTTTCCCTTTAAAAGAAATAGAAATGTTTCGTAATGAATATTTCAAAGTTATATTATATAAAAGTGATTTATATAAGAATGGTTTTATAAAAATGTTTTATAAAACGGAAAGAATTTCGAGGACTAAACCCGATGGTTTTAACATGATTTCTGAACGGATTTAGGAAATGAAGATTATTATAGATTTGAAAGTACTTGTGAATATTAGTGTGCAATGATTTATCGCTTTGGGATATAAAATGTTTTGTTATGTTACCGATGATTCGGGTAATCCGTAACTAAAAAGTGGGCACATGTTTTTAGTATAGTCCGCTCTTAGAATAGAGGGATGAACTTATTCATTGATTGTATAAAGGTTGGGACCCAATTGCCTTGTTATTGGGAGAAACCTCCTAATCTGGTTGCATATGGTTTGACATGTTTTTATTACAGTATTTGGGATTTCCAAATAAACTTTTCAAAAGTGATTTGATTTAAGATCTCGAAGTAAAGTATAATTGAATATAAAAGATATATATATATATATATACACACATATATTTCAAAAGTTTTAAAATAAGAATTCGAGAATAAAGTCCAAAGAGTCCGTAAAGTTAATTAGATCTTTAAATCTAAAATTGAAGATTAAGCCTAAGTGGGTAGTTTTGAGAATTACACATTGTTTGTTGCATCGTAGGCTCCAGTTTGCGGTAGGAGAACCATGTTGGCATGATCCTGTATCTAATTGGGTACTCAATTAGATAGGGGTACGTAGGCAGTCACAAGTTGTAGTGATGCAGCCCCTAAAATAACATAACCTTTTCATGTTTATCTGTTATTGGTTATTGTTTATCTTGTATTATTGTATCTTTCATGCTTACTATTTTATTTCGCATTTACGTTGTTTATTGAGTTAACGGGTAAGGATATTATTGTCTCTCTCATCAGAGTTGTGCAGTGGTAGATTGTAGTCATTGTATTTGTATGTATTAAAGCACATTTTGTAGAATTAATAATAAATTAATTACTCTAATAAGTTGTATAATTGAAATTACATCCTATACATTTAGTAATATTGAATATTTATCACATATGGTGTATTAAGTTGGTAGTTTTCATTAGTAGTTTTAGAAAGGATGGATATTTCGGCAATTTTATCTGGTATGAAAATCCGGGTTGTCACAAAATTTGTGACTAAATCTGAGAAAGCTTTCCTAGCTCGTTGCTTCCTTGAGTTGAAGCAAGGGAAATCCTTCATTTCTAGGTATCATTCCTCTTTCGAGTCCCTATCCAAATATGGACCCGAATTTATCAGCACTCCCTATAAGAAGAATCTTAGGTTCATATCTAGACTTAAGAAATATCTGAAGAAGTCGCTCATGCTTCAGCTTGAGCTCTCATTCGAAGGGCTTGTGGATTTGGCACTTTACCCTGCAGCCGTCGAAAAAGAAAGGGATTTTAGGGACGAGGCCGTGGTTCGAAAGAACCGACACGAGATGAAATTTCCCTTTCAGAGATCCCAATCCTTCCCTCCGAGGAAGATGAAAAAGCAAGACGGTTTTGGTTTTCATCATTTTGTAGCACCTTTTTCAGCTAGATTTTCAGCTTGCTTCAATTGTGGTTCTCGTGATCACCTAACTAGAGAGTGTGCTCATCCCCGCAAATGTGCCTATTGCAAGAAGAAAGGACATATGGTTTCTTCACGTCCTAAGAAGGCGAAAGTTTATAATTTAGGGAATCTATTTGTGGCAAAGGCTTCTGGTAGTGCCTCTCTGTCTCAATGTATATTTCCTACCATTTTGGAAATTTCTATTATTTTCACGACCATTCTATTCGAATTCTCTTCGATACGGGTGCCTGGCATTTATCCATATCGGAGAAATATGTTAATGCTCTTCGATGTTCCAGTCTTAAGGATTGCGAATTCTTTTGAAGGGATCCGCAATACTTGGCATGAGAATTTTGAGATTTTTCCTTGTAGTATATCATTTCATGCGAATTAGCACACTGTTTCAATCTAGAATTTGGGGAAGTTTGAGAGGGAGTGGCTTGCATTTTATCAAGCCACATTCTGTGATTTGCGGGATCCTATATTTAGGTACCCAAATTCAGTTGGTTTGCTATTTCTTTCATTCGGAATACTGAATATAATTCCGAAGTCTCTGTATTCACACTTGTGTATCGAGATGTTGATGATATATCTCGAATTCCTATTATTATATTTCTATTGATATCTAAGAGTCCATTCAGATATGACACCCAATTGGGCCATCAAGTATTGTATTGACCTCATTACTGGTTCTTAGCCTTTCTGTCATTCTTCCATAAGGATGTCCACTAAGAAAATTAGGTGATTCGTTGAATTTAATTGATATTGCCATTCTTATCTCTTTGAGGTACCCTTTTTGAATACTCAATTGTTGATAGTCTTTATGATATTACTTAATTAGGAGTAATGATATGTTGTTAAGTGTTATCCTCCTCATTTGAGAAGATGTCTTGCCCTTACCCTTAAATCTTATATATTCCTTTTTAATGTATTGAGTGGTGTTAGGGTTATACTTCAGTTAACCCTACACTGATCTCCATGAGTTACGAATTGTGGAGGACATCGTTCCCCTTACCATAATCCGCACTTGTATGAGTTAGTTCATTATACCATCTGAAATGACGAACAGTCCTGTCTATTCCATCGATCTTGAAAATCGAGTGTTCTAGGAATATTTCGATGAGTTCTTCTTGTGTTTTGATCTTGGGTATATGTAATAAATTGTGTTTTCAAACTTTTCAAAAATTGAAGATACTTATTTCTAAGAGAAATCGGAATTTTTTTTTGGGATAAACAAAGAATATTTTGAAAGATTCTTTTAAAGAAATTGATCTTTGTGTTGGGTTGTCCATCGAGTGTTTAAGAATTTTGATCGATGCACTTGATCAATGTTATCGATAGGAATTTCCTAAACGCTGTGATAAGACAATCAGATATGATAAATTGAGTTTTAACGAGATAATACTTTGATTGAAAATAAATATTTATTAAATATTTTAAATGAGTTATACATGTTAAGGATGGAGTTTCTTTTGAGAATTTTGGTATTTAAAAATAAAGAGTGGTAAATTTTTTTTTTTTATAGAATCATTGAAAAGAAAATATAAAATTCTTTCGAAAATTTAGTTTTGGAATAAAAGGGAATATGAGTTTGAAATTATTTTTCATTTTATAAGAACTATAGGAAGAATTTTGGAAAATTTCCAAGTATTGAAAATTGAGATATTAAATTTAAAGATATGAGTCTTGAAACTTTAAGAAGTTTAACTACAAACAAAAATTTAAATTATGGTTTTGAAGATAATGAATTTCGAACTCTAATGAATTTTGATTGTAAATTAAAATTCATATCTATTGTTTTCCTCGTGATTGTCTTGCCTTGAAGCAATAATCTAACAACAAGCATCTTGAGGTCATTTGGGTTTTGTAGTCTTTGAAGTAACCACCTCTCATCGAGTTTTCTTACCTCAATTGTTATTATCTTTGTATTTGTGTGGCTCCTTCCATAGTGGCATATGGAAAGTCATCAGCTTGTGGTTAGAGTTCGGATAAAGCGAAGCTAAATCCCAACTCTGCTCGAGAAACTTTTGTGAAATCAATCTCCTTCGATAGATTTTTCAGTGACACCCCATTGTGTTTCGTTTCAAAAGTGAGATACTTTCGAAATCAGGATATATTGCTCAAAGAAATTCAATGGTCAGCAAATCCAAGTATTTATACTTAGGAAAATCATTAAGTTACCAAGCAATTTTTATCTTGGTCCTCTTTTATCTGGGGTAGAGTGTGAGGAATTTTGATCTCGTGCTTGTCTATCCCTCCTTTGATTGATGAAATTATTGTGCTGAATATAGTCTCTTCAGTAAAAATTGCAAGGATGCAATTTTGTTAAGGAGGGAGTCTGTAACAACCCTGGTTTGGAGATTACCTATTAATAATAAATTATAACGGTAGTTATAACTTAATATTGTAATTAAAATAAAATTGGAAATTTTATATTATTTATTTGGAATAAACAATGATTTTTTGGAAATAAAATAAGAAAAATAAAGTTTGGAACTTTATTTAATTCATTCGGGATAATAAGGATTGGTAAATAGTTTTTATTGGGAGAAAATGTAGTAATTGTATTAATTATTGCCAATTACATTTTTAATAATTTTTAAAAGGAAGTATGCGATTAATAAAGGGAGTTTATTTAAATAAAATAAAATAGAGGAGATAAATTGGGTATTTTTTTATTTTAAATAAATAATGTGTTTGGGAATAAATATTGGGCTTGAAATTTGATTGTTAGAAGATTTGGTTAAATAAGATGGAAATATTGGAATTTTGTTAATATGAGTTAATAAATTAATCAAGAGATGTATTTCAACATTAAACTGTTGCAATAAATTTAAATTGATGGAAATAAAGTTTTAAAAACTTTATTTTGAGAATTTGGAGTGAAAATAGTCAATTTGTAATTCTATTTGGGTAAATGCAATAATATTTGAAATTTATGCCAATATTAACAATTTATTGATCTTAATAAGGAGAAATATGAAATAATTATGTATTTTATTAATATAAAAGATTAAATATTGTTTAAAAGTAATATTTTGGTGTTTAAATAAAGTTAAAATGATTTATTGTAATTTATTTGACAAAAAAACAATTCTTACATAAATTATTGTATTAAAAATGGTGTTTGTATAATAGAATACTGTAAATTGTGAAATATTAACAAAAAAATAAGGTTTTATTGTTAAAATAACTTTCTACAGTTGAAATAAAATTTATTTTGTGTAAATATTTTTTTAATTATATACAAGTTGGTTGTACTTATTTCATTTGGTTTTAAAATTTGAGAAACTAGTGTATATGTTGATAATATATGTTAAAAGTGTGCATATCTTAACATTTTCTCGAAGTATAAATGGAGTTGGGCTTTTTGGGTTCGGTTTGGATCAATTAACCCTTAATCTGGAAACTTCTGATAAGAAGGAAACATACCATACGATGTTTCCCCTCTTCCTTTTAAAAAAATCATTAAAAGAAAATATGAGAAAATAATGGCTTCCTCAGTCTAAATCAATTCCCACTCAAAATTGATGCAAATTCAAGCAGAATTCCACTAAAGCGAGATAATAGAAGGTAATCTCCACCTATACTATAGTTATTTCATTAAAAGTTTAGATTGAGATATGAATTTGTTTGTAATATTTTTGTTTCCTACTGCATGCTTCTGTCTTAGCTTATACAGGTTCTGGAGGCACTTCTTCATCACTAAAGCTTGCATCTTGACTACAAAATTATGCTAATCTCTGCTAAATCATCAATGTGAGTTCAATCTCACAAGTTGCTAGCTGGAAAATGAATTCCATGCGATAATTTTAGCTAATGCGTTTACTGTATATGATAATCTGTCTGTTAGCTGTCTCTTAATTTATTTCCTGATTTCTGGTTGCTACTTTGAGCACTAATATCTCTTTGATTTTCAGTCGAATTGCTGCCGGATCTATTCTAGATTGAATTTTAGTTTTCAAACTCTATGCATGCCCCTTGTTTGCCCATACATATGATGTCGTGTTCTTTTGTTTTATATTTTCGCAGCACTTAGTCTTCTTTTGCTATGATCTTGTGGCCAATTCTAGTATAAATTTTGAGATGTTGTTTATGATGATTATGGGCTATGACATCCATCAATGGATTAGCCAAACCTTTGAGGAATTTGAAATTAAAAAATTTGAGTTGAATTTGATTTGAATTTGAATATCGATTTAATGTATTTTCTTCATATTTCTTCGATTTCAAACACTATTTCTTCCAAATAAATTTTGGGAAAATTTCTAAACAATTTGGCATTTGAAATCATTATTTTAAAATATTTTCAAATCATTTTTAAAATATTATTAAATTATTTTCTAGTATTTTAATTATATTTATTTCCTATAATAAGGAGATTTTCAAATAAATATCTTCAAAATGATTTTAGAAAATTGGTTTAAAATTCCGTTTTCTCAAGTAAGTTAGTTTATAAATAATTTACATTATTTTTACCCTTTTGGATGTATGAGAAAGAGAATTAAACGATTTAGTAAAACATGTGGTATGTGACATGTGATTTTACTTTTTCGGCTAATTCTGGACTTGTACGATCGAAGGTATTCGAGGCTTTTGGTTTCTGAGTTGATTGCCATTTTAATGGCGTGTTTTGAGTTTTGAAATTCTTATTTATATGAATTTTCTGAGATGTCTAATATTTGGTGAGTTTTATGGTTTGAGATCTCCTATTTTAGAAGTATGGTCGATGAGAATCATCATGATGTATTTTTACACTCGTCGATGAGACGAGGCAAGTCTTGAGATGAGATTTCCCTTTTCTGGAATTATGGTTTATGTGAAACCACTATGAGATTTATTTACACTTGTCGATCAGACGAGGCAAGATATGTGAGATTTCTGGGATTTATGATTTGTTTTTATTATGTGGAGTTGACTAGCGGTTAGTAAACTGTTTAGTGCGAGGTGTGGTATGGGACGCACGTTAACACTTTCTGGGTTCCTATCCGAGAGTTTGTGACACATCCACGAATATGCCGGTGTTATAGACTTTTGGGTAGTCACGGGTTATGTGACTTCAGTCACCACGAGTTGTGTGACTTCGATTACCACGAGTTGTGTGACCATGAGTACGACCTTTGGGTCCACGAGATAGGTACCTAATTTATAAATAGTAGTGGACATGAGTTTAGCACGTGCAGCACTGCTTCGGTATTGCAATCGAGGATCTGGCTAATCTAGGTTTTTTGAGTTTTTTGAACTTTCTGAGTTTACGACGATTTCACCATTTTGAAGATATCACTAGTACAAAACTGGTCATTTGTGTCGGTTGTGTAACCCCTGTTGTGTCGGTTTTACAACCGACTCATATGAAGACGACACAAAAGACATTTTTCTGTTGTGTCGGTTGTACGACCGACACAAATATCAATCATTTGTGTCGGTTTTTATTAAAGAACCGACACAAAACTATGAATAGTTGTGTCGGTCTTTCTAAAAGGACCGACACAAATCAGTTTGTGTAGTGAAGCAAACCGCCGTTTATTGTGTCGGTCCTTTTAGAAAAACCGACACAATTGTTCATAGTTTTGTGTCGGTTTTTTATTAACAACCGACACAAATGGTTGATATTTATGTCGGCTATGTTTGTTTTTTCAACCGACACAATTGATATACAGTTGTATCGGTTCCTTTTGAAGTACCAGCCGACATAAGTAAAATCTGAAGCAAAAAAATAATATTATTACCGTTTAAGATTATAAAAACAGTATGGAATTGAATTTTAATTTTTTATAAACCAACGTTACTATGAACTGATTGAACAAAAAATATAATTATATTATCCATCAACATAATTCATGTTTACAGACCAAAATAGAATATAATCTATCACAAACATAACGTACAAAACAAAATACCAACGTACGTTACAAAAGATCAGCGTACACAACAAAAAACAACTACATCCAATTATACATGATATAACTAGCTAAATTCTCTCGAACCTCGTCTATCTCTTGTTGGTTATAAGAACCGTCTCGTACAAAGTCCTGCAATTAAGAGAATTGTTATACAAAAGACAATAATTAAGTCAGGAATACTCTGCATAAAAGAATCTGAGAGGAATGTAATTCAAACACAGGTTGAACCATAAGATGAATATTGGAAACAAATTAAATGATAGCTACAAGGAAATTTTATAAGTTCCACACAAAGTAAATGGACGTATTCAAGTCACAGTTTGTGCGGATTAAATTTCATGTGCAAATTCTTGCAAAAATTCATTGGAAACAACCTTACAATACCCATCAATCAAAACAGCTAGCTTTTTCATGATATATTATTCACCTTTATTGAATAGAATTGTTGATCATCTTCAATATATGATGTGTCTGCTTCATGCTCCTCATGAGTTCTAGGATGCTAGTTCGCATGAAATAGGGACACTACCATTAGAAGGCAATATTTAAAAAATAAGTGCCAGGTTTTAATTAAGTGCCAGATTTCTAATAAGTAAAGGAACAATAAGCCTGGGTTCTTATACGGGAAATGATGCAATATATCATGTAATATTTAACTGAAATGATACCCAAACAAAATACAATAGAATCATCATCAAATCCAAATCAAAGTTATGTAGGATCAAAAACCAAATTTAACCTTAGGCAAGTTTATATATGTTGATTAAAATAGAAATTTCTATTACAAAGAAGAAGAAAATGATCTATAGCACAACAATGTCTATAGAAAATATGAAACCGTTGAATCCATAAGAATTCAAATTTGTTCCAAAGGTTTGAAGTTCTAAACTTGGTGACAGAATAGGGAACAAAAAATTATATATGAATAAAGACAGCTTTAGTAATCTAGATAGAGGAATTAATAATGAGTTAATATGAAATGCTTGACATAATGAGAAAGCAAATTTTCTAAAGAGAAGTTTCTTCTGTCTTATGGTAAAACATCAAATATCTTGAAGTAGCATCAAATATTTTCTATGCTCAAGATTTATATCCTCTATTGTTCGATGGAAACTATCAAAGGCCTATACCCGATCTGAATACATTCCAAAAATTGTATCTGATTCTGCTAGAAGAGAGAAAAGAAATTATTTGTAGGTCCAGAGTAATTCGCAAGAAGATTCGTAGACTCCCGCACACTTACGCACGCATACACATTCACATACATATGCATCATATCGTACACATTGATATAAACATCATACTGTGTGAGAAGATTAGCTGATAAGTCAAATATTCTGGAAGACATAATCTATAAATCCCTTGAATCTAACCTGAGAGAACAAAAGACCTTTGCTCCCTTGATTCACCTTTATCATCAAGAAACCGATCAACTGATAACAACTCATCATCAATCATATGCATCAGCCTATAAAATAAGTAGTTTATGCGAAAAAAATTAGAGTGCTATAGCCCATGAATACACGACATTAATAGTTTGGAATGTGAATATTAAAGGAAGATATCATGGTGTAACATATAATATTAATGGCTACTTTGGTTGATGTCTTGTTCAAATACCATGGGTAACATGTATTTCTTCTGCTCTTCAGGTGTGGGCCAATACTCGCTACCTCTGCGATTTGTGATCCATAGACAAGCTCCAGCCTTGTTGTTATTGGTTATAAGCTCAAATACACCTATTGTTTATCAATAAACTTAATAAAGAAGATAACCCATATGTGCATACATTTGTTCTTGTTTTTTTTCAAAAGTTACAAAGAATCAAACTTTTGTTCTTACACTTGGACCATTACAAACAGGATCCATTAGTTTAATCCAGCTTTTTAAAATTTGGATAATATTCAAGATCTGGAACTTATATTCTAGTGGTTGTGATTGGTTAACAAATAAATATACAAAGCTAGAAAATCCTAAGAAAAGGGAATAATTTCACATATTAACATAACATAACTATGGTTAATGATTACAATGATTAAAATTAATCAATCATAAAGGAATGAAATATATCTGATTACTTCTGTAATAATGGATCAAATGAACCTTTTTTTTCCAGAAGAAAAGGCGTAAAACTCTGGTATATACAGAGTGATTCATATTGGAATGCAACTATTTCATAAATATACATACCTTTCACGATTATATCCATAGGTATGAAACCACCAACTACAGCAACATCTTCTTTAATCTCATCCCAAATGAGGTCAGTATCAACAAACTGTAAAATATATTATCCTTATAGATGTATCTTTATTGAAAGCAACCCCAGCAAGGGAGCAGCGCAAAATCTCTGATTTCTTTTTGCATTGTATAAATCTGACTATAATAAATTGTAGATATTTATCCATTGTTTTTTTTACTTGACTGTTGGTTGATCTAGTGGTTTGGCTTAATCGTCCGTTTACAAGAGTTAGTTGTTCACACCACGAAATCAAAAATCCATGATTTTGAACTGTATTTATGTATAATTAATTTACAGAATTACACATTAGCAATACTTGACACCTCATTTAGAGCTAATCCTTCTGGTTTAAAAATATTATCTTACTCGTACATTAATTTTACTTTCGGTTCACATTTGCTAAAATGCTTGTTAATTATAAACTAGGTGAATACCATGTTTTATACAAAATTGTCTTAGTATCTTTTTCATTAATAGGTTCTTTAAACTGCTACTTGTCCAACCATTTATTATCTAAGCCAAATCATATTAGCAAGTTTAAACATATACCGACACATAGTAGGAAAAGAATAGAATGATAAAAATAAAAATAAAAAAGGTTTTCAATTGCATATGTTAAAACGTATGTTGATCAAGAAGCAATGAGTTCAAATTAAAAATGATAAATTATTTATTAAGGTAGTTTCTTGCAGTAAGGAGCAATGAGTAACTAAAAATATTATTAGTAGTATGTTATTGTTACAATTCGATGAATTGTACAAGGATTGGAAGGAAAGACATGAAGAAAACAGAAATACTTGTTAAAATATACTTATAATGGAGTTCAATTATCAAAAACAAATTAATTTTCCAATTTTTTTTTTTTAATCTTGACAACGATCTAAGGCATGTATTAATCATGAAGATAAGCAAAGGCGAATAAACGAAAAGAGAAAACATAATTTGTGTTTTTCAACAATTTAAGAAAGAGAAGCATAAGAAAATACGAGACAAGACAAGAACTTTTGGACAACAAATGCTTATATAAAGAGAAAATGTATTTATAAACCCGACATCTAAACAACGTTTACATTAACTATGTATATTTTTCATATATTGCAATTGCAATTACATATGGATGCATTTGATGAGCTCATTTAACTAGTATATACTGTTTGATGTGATTTTTTGTTTGATGATAACAAACATATATATATATATATATCAATATATATATGTGTTTGCAGTTTGGACTATATTCATATTGAATAATTATACTATTGCACAGAATCTATATAATTCAACTAGTATTTTTTATTCAATATAATATTTTATTACAACACTTAAACAATACAAAGTTTTCAGCTCTCTCTATATATATACATACATCAGTTCATACATTTTACTTTTCTCACTACAACACTCAACACTCAGTTTTTCACTCTGTCTGCACATCTGCATCTATCTGCATTGTCCAGCTCCACTTCTCGTCCTGTCTCCTGTGTACCTGTATAATTAGCAACTACAACAGTAATCTGAAAACAAACAAATTTAAATTTGCAAAAATAAAATTTGTTTGTGTCTCAGATACATGGGTTATTGTCATCATCTTCGATTGTGCAATATCTGTGCATATCAGTATTTTTTATCAGGAACAGGCAATTATAAGTGGCTGCAGTACACACGTATACATTCGTATACGTGTGCACTGCCACGCCAACTCGTGTGCACAAACTACAACAAAACACAAATTCATTCAAAGCAACATAACAGAGAAGAACAAAGACCAAGTGCAGACCAGAGGAACCAGTGAAAATAGTGGACATCAAGTACACAAATTCAATTACAAGAACATCACAAGTTGCCAACATACACTTCAGGTCAACATTAATGAATGTATATGACTACACTGACACAAAGCACAAAAGTGCAACAGCAAATGCAATGACCATGTACAGGTGCAAGTGAATCAGAATGAAGCATGCAACAGAGACCAAGAACAAGCACAACATGTATCAGTGGATCTGCATACATGAATACCAGATGTTCAAGTGAAGTTCAGGTAAAGGTTATGGAGACCAGAGCATAGAAATGTGCAGACCCAACCAACAAACTCAAAAATCAATTTACAATGGCCAGACCAACCAGCAAAGGTGCAATCCAAATATGCAGTGCATACAAGTAACCCAAGTAATACAAGAACAGTGCATAGAACAATGTGCACAGATACAAGTTCAAGTGCTCAGTGCACACCAGGTTACAACATGGCGAAGACTACAATGCAATGCAAACAGAAGTGCACTAGAACAATGCACATGCAAAGATACAAAGACCAGCTGCAAAATGAATACATATGCAACAGCAAGTCTGAAATGCAACAGTGAAGAATATGGAGCTACAGGAAGGGAATCATCAAGTCAGGCATGAAGAAAACACAGTGAAGAGACCAAGTGCATGACTAAACTAACAAATGCAAACTCAGTAAACATATATGCACATGAACAACATGACATGAACAATGCAAAACAACGACACAGTGGCAACATGCTCGAAGACTACACAAATGACCAAGTACAGGTGAAGTAAATCATGTCAAAGAAAATGCATGAAAGCTACAAACTGCAACATGCTTGAAGATGGTTACCAACACAAGACTGCAACCAAAAGGTCAGAGATACACAAGTTTACATGTGTGCCAATACCAAATGCATGTAACCAAGACAGTGCAACATTACAAGAGAACAAAGACCAAATGAAGTTAGCAGTGATAATGGTCGAGAATTATACAAATGTTTGAAGACTACAGATGAAGCCAGAGACAGTGTAAGTACAGGTGAACAACGACTTCAAATTCAAGTACAGACCAAATGAAGTTCTGATTCAATCCCATAGCAAAATCAAGTCACAATGAAAGTACAAACCCAAAAATATATGCATACACACATACAAATGTATATATGCACATATAAAGTAAACTGGTGAATGTGTAGTAGGAACACAAGACAGTGACAAGTACAAGGCAGTGCAGAAATCAAGCCGAAAGAATAAATTCGTATTTTTTTGATTAATTCTTTGATTAAGTCAAAGATTTCTAATTTGGAAAGAAATCTTTGCAGCAAATTTCTCGAATTCATATATGGACAGTATTAATTCAAATGAGGACCGAGACAGCAAATACAGCAAGATATCTTCGAATCAATTAATTCGAATTCAAATATGGTCAGCATTTATTCGAAATTGAATCAAGAAAGGAATACTCCAAATCCAGAACAAATTCAGGAAAATAATCAACGACATGAAGAAATCAAATCTGACAGTGTTAATTAGGGTTTCAACCCTATAAATACACCCAAGAAATCATCATAGACATAGAAGAATCGAGTTCGAAAATCACAAAACCACAAACAAGCAAAAAGATTACATACCGCAACAGTAAACTCGATTATCAGAGAATGAGCTAACAACAAGCATCAAATCATCAGAGAACGAGCGTGAGAAAGATCAACACAAGTCAAAGAATCAATCATCAGAACAAAGCCCCAAATCTCACAGAAGAACCGAAGCCCTAAATTGAAAAAGAAAAGGATCGGCAATTTTTTTTCTCACAAACAAAAGAAAATGGACCGGGTAAAATAAAGGGAAGTGACCGAATATCATATGTTTGTATTGGGTTAAGTTTTTTTATAAAGGCAAGATAATTTAAATAGTTTTAAATTTAGTGCTTGCCTTTATAATTTGGTTTATTCGTATGTCCTTTTCAAAACAAAACATGATAATTTATCACCTAGGGTTTAGGTGTTGACAAATTGTCTAGTTAGAGTTAGTCCAGTTAGCAGGGTTTGCAAGTTTGCAAAACTCTATAGGCGGTAGCAGGGTTTGCAAGTCTGTTAGAGTGTTTGTAAGCGAGAAACTGTTTAATTCTAATAGAAATCTGGGAATGCAGCAGTAGGCAGGGGTTGCCGAAGCTGGGTAAATTCTGTGTGTGATTTATTTTTCAGCATATTTATTTCTGCAGTTTGCTTCTGTGTTTAATTCGCAAAAATTTATTATAACCCTATTCACCCCCCCTCTAGGGTTAATCTAGATCCTACAAGTGGTATCGGAGCAAGGTATTTTACTTTAACTCTAGAGTCATGAATCCACCAAATAATGCTTTTTCTGAGGGGCAATCTATTGCTAGGCTACCCATGTTTAATGGGAATGATTATGCTTGTTGGAAAGTTAGAATGAGTATTTATCTTAGTTCTGTCGATTATGATGTTTGGGATATTATTGAAACTGGCTATAAATCCCCCACTATAGTAGTTGGTGATACTGAGATTCCTAAACCTAAGGATAGGTGGGATGCTAACGATAAGAAATTAAAAACTACAAATGCCAAAGCAATGAACGCTTTGATCTGTGCTCTTGATAAAAATGAATTTAATAGAATTTCTCATTGTACAACAGCACAGGAGATTTGGCACACTCTGGAGGTGACACACGAAGGAACTTCTCAAGTCAAGGAGTCACGACTAGCTCTATTTAGCAATGAATACGAAAACTTTGTGATGGAAAAGGGCGAGAGCATAAAAGATATGTTTGGATGATTTTCAACTTTGGTGTACAATGCTAGAGTGCTTGGGAAGGTCTTCACTGAAGTAGAGCTTGTACGGAAGATACTGCGAGTCTTACCAATGAACTTTGAGGCAAAAGTCACTGCGATACAAGAATCAAAAGATCTGAGTAAACTAAGCATGGAGGAGTTGATCGAAAACTTGATGACATATGAGCTTGAGCTAAAGGCAAAGGAGGAACGTAACAACTCCGAATCAAAAAAGAAGACGATTGCCTTAAAAAGCAAAGAAGAAAGCGGTGAAGAAGAAGGAGATCCAATTGAAGAGCTTGCGATGGCTGTCAATAATCTTAGAAAATGGTCAAAATTCAGGCCACGCAAGAAGAAAACAAGTGGTAATAAGTCAAAAGATTCTGATGATTCCGATAATGAATTAACATGCTTTAACTGCAAAAAGCCTGGCCACTTCAAACAAAAATGTCCACTTCTCAAGAACAACAAAGGAAAGAAAAAGAAGAAGAAGGCCATTGCAGCAACTTGGGATGATGAAGAAGGAGAAGAAGTTTCAGATAATAGCTCAGAAGAGGCTAACTTGTGCCTTATGGCAAAATCAGATTCAGAAACAAGTTCAGAGGAATCCAGTGAGGTACATAACTATTCTTATAAAGAACTTGTTTTGATGTGTTATGATTTTACTAATACAATTGATACTCTTGAAACTAAAATTGAAAAATTGAAGTCTGACAGGAGAGAACTCGTTCATGAGAATACTAGGTTAGAAACTGAACTTGAAAATATTCAAAACCTAGACTGTAAAAAATGTAAAATTTTAGATTCAGAAATATCAAGCCTTAAGAATAGCTTCGATAATCTTGAAAAAGAAAACTCGAGTCTTAAGGAAATCATTGACACTAGAAAAAGGGATTTTATAAATAGATGCACCACACTTGTGACTGAAAACACAACACTAAAAACCAAAGTCCAAAATCTTGAGAAATCTCTGAATAAATTTTCAAGAGGATAAAAATCGTTTAACATGTTATTGGGAAATCAACTCTTTGCTAACAACAGAAAAGGACTAGGTTTTGGGAAAACACAGGCTGATGATCATGCAAAAGGTAAGAGTGTTTTTGTTAGAAGTGAAATTGGACATCGTGTTGAAAATTATAGTCATAGGAACAAGAACACAAAATTTATACAAGTTTGGGTTCCTAAGAATTCTACAAACAAATTTCATGTCTATAGGAACAAAAATAAAAGGACGAAACAAGTTTGGGTTCCAAAGGGATTGTTTGTTCACAATGCTTCAGTTACTAATATCATTGGACCTAAGAGTTTCTCTAGGTCATCCTCCTCTCTCTTTATGTAGGTCTGTTGGCGGGCTAAGGAGCAACAAGAATGGTTTCTAGATTCAGGTTGTTCTAGACATATGACAGGTGATAAATCTAAGTTCCTTAGCCTAGAGAAGTTTAGAGGTGGAAATGTGATCATGGGAGATAATAGCAAGTGTAAGATTATTGGGAAAGGTGAAGTAAGTAATGGTACTTTTTCCTTGACTAATGTTTTATACGTTGATAATTTGCATCACAATCTCATTTCTATTAGCCAACTATGTGACAAAGGTATGAATGTGGTTTTTGATAGTGATACTTGCAAAATCATTGATAAAACTTCTAATAACATTGTTTTTATGGGCAAAAGAAAAGGAAATGTTTACTCACTTTCGTTTGACAATCTAAATCTTTCCAGATGTTTGGTAGCCACTGACGAAGAGGCATCTTTATGGCATAGGAGACTTGGACATGCTAGCATGAGTCTCTTAAGAAATCTTGAAACGAAAGAATTAGTCAGAGGGTTACCACATCAGAAATTTAAAGATAACAAAGTGTGTAAAGCATGTTCCTTGGGCAAGCTTAGTCGATCATCATTTCGCCCTAAAAACATTGTTAGCACATCAAGGGTCCTCGAATTAATTCATATGGACTTATTTGGACCAAATGAAATTGCAAGCTTGAATGGAAAACGTTATTGTTATGTATTGGTTGACGATTATTCTAGATTTACATGGGTTTATTTCTTAGCCAAAAAGTCTGAATCTTTTGATTATTTTTCAAAATTTGCTAAACTTGTTCAAAATGAAAAAGGAGTTTCAATTAAAACTTTGAGAAGTGATCATGGAGGCGAATTTGAAAATTTAGAATTTGAAAACTTTTGTGAAGAAAATGGTTTAAAACATGAATTTTCTGCCCCACGAACACCTCAACAAAATGGGGTGGTTGAAAGGAAAAATCGTACATTACAAGAATTGGCTAGATCCATGTTGAGTGAGTATAAACTACCTCTAACTTTTTGGGCAGAGGCGGTGAATACTTCGTGCTACGTAATGAATAGAGTAATGATTAGACCAATACTTGGCAAAACTGCTTATGAAGTGTGGCATGAAAGGAAACCTAACATCTCTTATTTTCGTGTTTTTGGATGTCCTTGTTTCATTCTTAACACAGGTGATCAACTTGGAAAATTTGAATCAAAGGCCGATGAGGGAATTTTCATGGGCTATTCAACAAGGAGCAAGGCTTACAGGATATACAACAAACGAACAAAGACAATTGTTGAATCAGTCAATGTGAAATTTGATGAATCTGATCTGGAAAGGACGACTGAAAAAACGGGAGATGATGGGGTAGATCATGAAGGCATTAAAGAAGGGACATCTACTGAGAAAGATGGAAGTAGGACTGTTGATGCTGATAGATTGAAGTTCAAATCCAATCATCCTCCTGAATTGGTTATAGGAGATCCTACGGAAGGAATACGCACTCGCTCTGCATTTGATAAAAATTTGTGTGCGTTTTGTTGTCATAGTGGTTTTATTTCTGAAATAGAACCTGATTCTGTTGAAATGGCTCTTAATGATGAAAGTTGGGTTTTAGCAATGCAAGATGAACTTAATCAATTTGAGAGAAATAAAGTTTGGAAATTAGTTCCTAGGCCTAATGACTATCCAATTGTAGGAACTAAATGGGTGTTCAAAAACAAACTTGATGAATCAGGAAATGTAATTAGAAACAAAGCTAGGTTGGTCGCAAAAGGATATAACCAAATAGAAGGCATAGATTTTGATGAGACATTTGCACCAGTTGCTAGGTTAGAAGCCATTAGAATTTTGCTCAGCTTTGCTTGTTATAAAGGTTTCAAACTAAAACAAATGGATGTAAAAAGTGCATTTCTAAATGGTGATCTGAAAGAAGAAGTTTTTGTTGAACAACCCCCCGGTTTTGAAAAACACGATTTTCCAAATCATGTGTATAAACTTGAAAAAGCATTATATGGTCTTAAGCAAGCCCCTAGAGCTTGGTATGACTGCCTTTGTACATATCTTCTGGAAAATGGCTTTGAAAAGGGGAGTGCTGACACGACACTGTTTCTATTACATAAAGGAAGTGATTTTTTGATTGTTCAGATTTATGTGGATGATATCATTTATGGTGCTACTAATGAACTCTTGTGCGAGAAATTTGAACAAGTCATGCAGGCTAAATTCGAGATGAGCTTGGTTGGAGAATTGAAATATTTTCTTGGATTTCAAATCAAGCAAAGCAGTGATGGCATTTTCATTTCGCAATCCAAGTATGTGTTGGAACTGTTGAAGAAATTTGGAGTTGAGAACTCCAAACCATTGAGAACTCCTATGAGCCCATCAACAAAGTTGGACAAAGACGAGAAAGGAAGTGCTGTTGATCAGAAAAAATATCGAGGGATAATTGGTTCACTTCTCTATCTTACTGCTTCTAGACCTGATATTATGTTTTCTGTGTGTTTGTGTGCACGTTTTCAATCTAATCCTAAAGAATCTCATTTGAAAGCCACTAAACGAATTTTGAGATATCTTTCACACACACACAAATTTGGATTATGGTACCCTTCTTGTGAAAACTTTGATTTAGTTGGTTATTCTGATGCTGATTATGCTGGTTCATTGGTTGACAGGAAAAGCACCAGTGGGACATGTTTCATGCTAGGACATTCATTAGTTTCATGGTCAAGTCAAAAACAGAATTGTGTTGCATTATCCACCACTAAAGCAGAATATATTGCTTTAGGAAGTTGCTGTGCTCAAATTTTATGGATGATGCAAACTCTTTCTGATTTTGGCTTAGTTTATAAACAAGTTCCATTAAAATGTGACAGTAAAAGTGCAATAGACTTATCAAATAATCCTGTTCATCATTCACGCACAAAACACATTGATGTGAGACACCACTTTCTTAGAGATCACATTGCTAAGGAAGACATTTGCATTGAATATATTTCAACCGAGGCTCAACTTGCTGATATTTTCACAAAACCCCTCCCCGAAGACAGATTTTCTAGATTACGTTTGGATTTGGGGATTATAGAAATTGACTAACCATTTTTTTCATTTTAGGTTGAAATATTCTTGGATATATACTTTCAACTTCAATTTCTAGGATTCAAACAAGTTTTGGATATTTTTCCAAAGATTGATTCGAATATGGTATTCAGTACTGGATATTACATAATATAATTAACTTGGTAACTTATTCCACGATCATTTCTATTTCTACCATCTTTCTATCGTTCATAATGGTTTGATAAAATAAGAAGAGTGAATTATTTCAAATTTTTTTAAAAATAAATAAATAAAAAATAAATAAATAAATAAATAAATAAATAATAATAACTCTCATGCATCCATTCTCATTTAAAAGTCCTTATGGTTATGCATGGATGGAGCATGTGAGTGAATTATTTTTATCATTACTCCATTCTCATTTAAAAGTCCTTATGGTTATGCATGGATGGAGTATGGTAACTAAGTATTCTGGTCTCACTTAATAGTCTGGATGCTTAGACTTATAAGTAACTGCTAATCCCATTTAAAAGTCCTTATGGTTATGCGTGGTTAGTAAGTGCTTATTTTTTGTGCTTAAATTTCAAATTAATGTTAAAATATCTCTCTTCTTATTAAAACTAATCATCGATCCATCCTCTACAATATGGAAGTTTTTATCTCGTTATGATATATTATTTTTTGTTCCTACTATTCCATTTTTTTTGTCAGTCTTTTGATAATGACAAAAGGGGGAGAAGAACAAGATTTTGATGAGAAAGTAAATATTTTTTTGACCTATTTCAACAAATTTGGTTAAATGTTGTTGGTTAATTTTTCTTTAGTTCTTTTATTCTTTTGTAATTTTTTTGTTATCATCTAAACAGGGAGTGGTCTTGGTTGTAGGGGGAGCATTCAAATAGGGGGAGCTAAAAATATCGTGTTCAAACACATGTATTAGCATTTCAAAATCTTCAATATATATGTTTGTCATCATCAAAAGGGGGAGATTGTTTGATGTGATTTTTTGTTTGATGATAACAAACATATATATATATATATATCAATATATATATGTGTTTGCAGTTTGGACTATATTCATATTGAATAATTATACTATTGCACAGAATCTATATAATTCAACTAGTATTTTTTATTCAATATAATATTTTATTACAACACTTAAACAATACAAAGTTTTCAGCTCTCTCTATATATATACATACATCAGTTCATACATTTTACTTTTCTCACTACAACACTCAACACTCAGTTTTTCACTCTGTCTGCACATCTGCATCTATCTGCATTGTCCAGCTCCACTTCTCGTCCTGTCTCCTGTGTACCTGTATAATTAGCAACTACAACAGTAATCTGAAAACAAACAAATTTAAATTTGCAAAAATAAAATTTGTTTGTGTCTCAGATACATGGGTTATTGTCATCATCTTCGATTGTGCAATATCTGTGCATATCAGTATTTTTTATCAGGAACAGGCAATTATAAGTGGCTGCAGTACACACGTATACATTCGTATACGTGTGCACTGCCACGCCAACTCGTGTGCACAAACTACAACAAAACACAAATTCATTCAAAGCAACATAACAGAGAAGAACAAAGACCAAGTGCAGACCAGAGGAACCAGTGAAAATAGTGGACATCAAGTACACAAATTCAATTACAAGAACATCACAAGTTGCCAACATACACTTCAGGTCAACATTAATGAATGTATATGACTACACTGACACAAAGCACAAAAGTGCAACAGCAAATGCAATGACCATGTACAGGTGCAAGTGAATCAGAATGAAGCATGCAACAGAGACCAAGAACAAGCACAACATGTATCAGTGGATCTGCATACATGAATACCAGATGTTCAAGTGAAGTTCAGGTAAAGGTTATGGAGACCAGAGCATAGAAATGTGCAGACCCAACCAACAAACTCAAAAATCAATTTACAATGGCCAGACCAACCAGCAAAGGTGCAATCCAAATATGCAGTGCATACAAGTAACCCAAGTAATACAAGAACAGTGCATAGAACAATGTGCACAGATACAAGTTCAAGTGCTCAGTGCACACCAGGTTACAACATGGCGAAGACTACAATGCAATGCAAACAGAAGTGCACTAGAACAATGCACATGCAAAGATACAAAGACCAGCTGCAAAATGAATACATATGCAACAGCAAGTCTGAAATGCAACAGTGAAGAATATGGAGCTACAGGAAGGGAATCATCAAGTCAGGCATGAAGAAAACACAGTGAAGAGACCAAGTGTGTAACAACCCGCATATTTATCGATTTTTATATTTAAATATTTTATTTAAATATTTTATCGTTAATCGGATTTTGGTCCGAAGCTACTTTTTGCAAACGGTCAAATTAGGACTCGAGACCACTTCCATTGAGTTCGAAACGTCGTTTGCAATCTTCTAAGTATAAACATTGATATGTTTGGGGTTAGTGGAATTTCACCACTTTTTCACTCGAGCCTTTGGTTTGGACTTTTAGCCCATTAGGCCCAAGTTCCACCCCCCTTCTTCTTCATTGCTTCATTTCATTTCCTAACACTAAAGCTTCAACAAAAATGGTGAATGGAATGAGAAATTAAAACTCCAAAGTCTTTGTTTTATTGCAACTCCAACATTCAACTCCAAATTCAAGAAGAAGACATCGGATTCAAGCTTGTGGTTGCTTCTCCATTTGCCTTCAAGCTTTGTTCTTCATTTTCATTGGGTTTTGGAGCAAAGGTGAGATTTTTATCTCACAAATCTAGTCTATAACTATATTGGACTGTTGGGAATGATTCCCTATCACTTTTGCATGCACATTTGCATTTGGTTTGGATTGGATTGGCGAAAAACTCCAATTTTTAGCGTTTTGTTGAATTTTCTGCACTTGAGTCGTTCTGGCCATTTTTAGGTCGTTCGGAGTTAAGTCGTTCGTCCACGAGTCGCTGAGTCGTTGGACCCTTGAGTCGCTGAGTCGTTGGACCCTTGAGTCGCTGAGTCGTTGGAGCCATGAGTCGCTGAGTCGTTGGACCCTTGAGTCGCTGAGTCGTTGGACCCTTGAGTCGCTGAGTCGTTGGAGCCTTGAGTCGCTGAGTCGTTGGACCCATGAGTCGCTGAGTCGTTGGACCCTTGAGTCGCTGAGTCGTTGGACCCTTGAGTCGCTGAGTCGTTGGAGCCTTGAGTCGCTGAGTCGTTGGACCCTTGAGTCGCTGAGTCGTTGGAGCCTTGAGTCGCTGAGTCGTTGGAGCCTTGAGTCGCTGAGTCGTTGGACCCTTGAGTCGCTGAGTCGTTGGACCCTTGAGTCGCTGAGTCGTTGGAGCCTTGAGTCGCTGAGTCATTGGACCCTTGAGTCGCTAGGTCATTGGACCCTTGAGTCGTTAGGTCGTATGACCCTTGAGTCGTTAGGTCGTTAGACCCTTGAGTCCTTAGGTCGTTAGACCTCATTTTATCTTCACTAGGTCGTACCGTTTTGGTCGGGGCGCTGCCCCGCACCCCGCCGGGGGCGCTGCCCCCTGGACCCCCGCGACCTGACCGGGCAGGTCGAACCCCGTAAGCGGTGGCGTTTCCCCCGCACCCCCACCTTGGGGGGTTGCCACCCCCCCTGGACCCCCCCTCCGTAGGCGATCTTATCTGAAAAACATTCAACAGAACTTGCTTTGTTGAGATGCTGAGTTGACCATTCTTCGAGACAAACCATCTCTGGTTATCTCGGCCATGTTTGGTCATTGGGGAACTTCCACTTTGATGCTTTTGAGCCGATTTCCTTGGATTTTATTCACATCTCCGAATGTGATCTTTGTGATGATTGTTTCTACAATTGCTTCTGTGTTTTGTCACTTTATAATATAAAGGTTTCAATACTAGTAGTAAATATCAAAACTCTTTTAACAAACAATTTCAACTCTATTTTTAATAACAAAGCTCTTTTCTTAAACCGTTTTCCAATCTATTAGTATATACAAGCCTTTACCTCACTCGGATGAGAAATCTAATTAAACGACTTAGTAAAACAAGTGGTATGAAACGCTTGCGTTCACTTCGTCGGTTAATTCTTGGACTTGTTCGATTGAACCTCTTGTGACAATTTTATTAGTGAAGATTTACAGTTTGTTCGTAAATATTTAAGTTAAGCAAGTGGTTATGGGACATGAAGCTAAACTTCTATATTTACTAGCTTAGTGTAATTGACACTTCTCGTTGATCTTGATGATCGCTTTATGAATTAGACTAGCAATTGCGCGATGTCTCTTTCATTGCAAGGTTAGGCTAGACACCACTTGTGTGATTCCACTCACACATACCTTTTTGCTTTTTGGTTAGCCTTGACCTCATTCGGGTGACTCAGACTCATCCATATGGGGTAGCTCCCCATGGTCTTCGGACCGTCATGTGATAGGCCTCTTTCCCTTTTTATGATTTCTGGATTTCTTGTGTTGATTTCTAGAATTTATCTCTTTGACTTGTCATGAGTACAAGTTTAGGGTATGATGCCCTCTTTGGATCTTTGAGAAGATTCTTGTGATATTGATATATCTCTTATCGGTTGATCTCCTGTTGATCATTATTTGCATACTTATAGTAGTATGTCAGTATGGATATTTTATGTTCATGCCATATCTTTTATGTTATATCATGTCATCTGATATTTATAGCTAGACTGATCCGTTTATTATTTTCTTATAAATAATACTCGGGTCAGACCGAGATGTTACAGGTGCTACTGCTTGACTCTTCCCCCAGTGATTCACTACTCAAACTTTTGGCTACTTGTTTAGATTAGCAGCTTTTGTTGTTTACACTTGAGTTATAGACTCATAGTTGTATTCTTTTGTATAGCACGCGTTGCTATTCTTTTGTATTATCGTGGATCTTTTTAGACCACTTCTCTGATGTACACTTTTATGTGATATATATTCATATCTCTTTCCGCCTTTGTGATATGGATATCTGTGATTGATTCGCATGTTATGCTTACTTCTATATTTGTTTCCGAAGATTATTTTATAGCCACCGTGTGATAAGAAATTACATGGATGGTCGCTCCTCAACAGCCTTATTCTCCGCGCTAGTTGACAGCACTACACCGTAGTGTTCTTGGCTAGCGTGGGTATAGAGGTGGGGCGTCACAAAGTGCATGACTAAACTAACAAATGCAAACTCAGTAAACATATATGCACATGAACAACATGACATGAACAATGCAAAACAACGACACAGTGGCAACATGCTCGAAGACTACACAAATGACCAAGTACAGGTGAAGTAAATCATGTCAAAGAAAATGCATGAAAGCTACAAACTGCAACATGCTTGAAGATGGTTACCAACACAAGACTGCAACCAAAAGGTCAGAGATACACAAGTTTACATGTGTGCCAATACCAAATGCATGTAACCAAGACAGTGTAACATTACAAGAGAACAAAGACCAAATGAAGTCAGCATGATAATGGTCGAGAATTATACAAATGTTTGAAGACTACAGATGAAGCCAGAGACAGTGTAAGTACAGGTGAACAACGACTTCAAATTCAAGTACAGACCAAATGAAGTTCTGATTCAATCCCATAGCAAAATCAAGTCACAATGAAAGTACAAACCCAAAAATATATGCATACACACATACAAATGTATATATGCACATATAAAGTAAACTGGTGAATGTGTAGTAGGAACACAAGACAGTGACAAGTACAAGGCAGTGCAGAAATCAAGCCGAAAGAATAAATTCGTATTTTTTTGATTAAGTCTTTGATTAAGTCAAAGATTTCTAATTTGGAAAGAAATCTTTGCAGAAAATTTCTCGAATTCATATATGGACAGTATTAATTCAAATGAGGACCGAGACAACAAATACAGCAAGATATCTTCGAATCAATTAATTCGAATTCAAATATGGTCAGCATTTATTCGAAATTGAATCAAGAAAGGAATACTCCAAATCCAGAACAAATTCAGGAAAATAATCAACGACATGAAGAAATCAAATCTGACAGTGTTAATTAGGGTTTCAACCCTATAAATACACCCAAGAAATCATCATAGACATAGAAGAATCGAGTTCGAAAATCACAAAACCACAAACAAGCAAAAAGATTACATACCGCAACAGTAAACTCGATTATCAGAGAATGAGCTAGCAACAAGCATCAAATCATCAGAGAACGAGCGTGAGAAAGATCAACACAAGTCAAAGAATCAATCATCAGAACAAAGCCCCAAATCTCACAGAAGAACCGAAGCCCTAAATTGAAAAAGAAAAGGATCGGCAATTTTTTTTCTCACAAACAAAAGAAAATGGACCGGGTAAAATAAAGGGAAGTGACCGAATATCATATGTTTGTATTGGGTTAAGTTTTTTTATAAAGGCAAGATAATTTAAATAGTTTTAAATTTAGTGCTTGCCTTTATAATTTGGTTTATTCGTATGTCCTTTTCAAAACAAAACATGATAATTTATCACCTAGGGTTTAGGTGTTGACAGATTGTCTAGTTAGAGTTAGTCCAGTTAGCAGGGTTTGCAAGTTTGCAAAACTCTATAGGCGGTAGCAGGGTTTGCAAGTCTGTTAGAGTGTTTGTAAGCGAGAAACTGTTTAATTCTAATAGAAATCTGGGAATGCAGCAGTAGGCAGGGGTTGCCGAAGCTGGGTAAATTCTGTGTGTGATTTATTTTTCAGCATATTTATTTCTGCAGTTTGCTTCTGTGTTTAATTCGCAAAAATTTGTTATAACCCTATTCACCCCCCCTCTAGGGTTAATCTAGATCCTACATATACAACTTAAAGTAACTTTAACCAAATTTAAGTAAAAAATAAAAATTTTATTTAAAATTTTAGATTATAATTAAAATCAACCTAGACTTCGCAGGGTCAATCAAAATCTAAATAAAAGAATTTTCAAAATTCACACTTTTAACCCGCTTTAAATTAGGCCGACACACTTTTAACTCTTCTATTCTGGCACGAGAAAAAGGACACTTCCAATTGTGTTGTCTTGTATCAGGATAATGATTTTTTTTGTCCTGTTCACCAATTATTGAGAACCTCAAATCAATCACTGTTACACAGTACCATTATTTTTTGGAACATTGTCATTACTGGCTAATTATTCAGCCAATAACATTTTTAAAGAAAAAAACAAAGTCAGACAAATAAGTAAAAAAAATAATATTAACCTCTTGACAAAGGACATTAACACAGATTCCTTCAAGGGCTAACGAAGCAAGTGACCTTGTAAACAAAACCACACCACCTGCAATTATTCAAAGGTGCGAAAATATTATTCCATAAACTAAAAGTCATAAAATTAAAGGAAAAGTTATAAGTGAAACTGCAAGGAGAAACGTTGATCTGGATAAAGCACATAAGACTGAGGATGAAATGAACGAATAATAGTACCTTTGCTTGCTGAATATATTGAATCAGAAGCAAATGGATAAAGACCTGCTCCAGAGCCAAGGTTTACTATGACACCAGGTTTTTTTGCCCCACGCATGGTCTGAATCTGCTTACAAAAAGGCTTAGATTCATATAACTACTTGAAATTACATGAACTTTGATCTGTTCATCAACACTTTTCACTTTGTACTCCTAATTTACTCTACTAGAATCTAGGAAATTCGTATAAATTTTTGGACGTGAATGTACGAGTGGTGAAGTATTAAGGCACTTTAGGAAGACATTCCAAGGAAGGAAAATAAAATCTGCAGTACTAAGTTAATAGTCAAAATTGGTGCATGAAGTTAATCGAATTGATATTTAAATCCAATTATTATAATTGTATAATCATATTAGTCAAGGAAGATATTATACTCAACATCGGAGGATTATTCCTTATGACCACTTTGAAAAGGAAAAGGAGAAAAAAGAAAAATAAAACAAGAATAGTATGAACAGATCTTAAACTAAGATGCATAGGCTATATAGTATCCAAGTAAACTAGAAGAAGCCGTACAAATTGAATATTATGAAGTTTTCAAAATTGTCATAAAAGTTACCAGTTTATCATCTTAATTTCTTACCGCAACTCTAGTGCAGTCAATAACAGCAACCAGGTTTATATCGATAATACGCTTCCATGTTGCACTGTCATCCTCTCATCCTTGCAATCCTTTACTGCTACAAACCATACCCCTCAACTTCCACATGGCAACCAGACCATCAAATCCTATATCACTCAGTAGCAGTTCTGTTCTACACAACCTCTGCCTTGCATCACAAACTAGTTCACTAAACAAAACCAATTCAATGCCTGTTGCAATTCACCACTACATATACAACTGTTCACTTCTGTTATGCACATCCCCTTCATTCAGATACATGACTAACTTCTACCACATCCAAAACTACACAACTCATAACATCTTCCACTTACATCACTGAACAACTGTCAAACAGCCATCACCTTGCTGCCTCATCTTCTTACATCTGAACTTCACACACTTTTAACCATCAAATATACTCATTAACACTCCACTCTGCATACTCTTTTGTTTTTAAATCACCACACTTCGTAACTCAATTTCTGTCAACTTCAAACTTCCAGACAAATACCACAACACTCACCAGTGCAATACAACACTTACCAGTGCAATACACTTACCAGTGCAACACCTACTAGAGCTTCTAAAACCATCACCAGACATACATCATTCAACCTGTCACCATGCTAACCAACATTCCCATAGTACGCCCATCCTCAAATCAAAACAAATTGCTCTACGAATCGCCTGATTTCAAAAGTCGAACATCCCTAATTCGAACCGGAAGGCCAGCAACAACCCACGCGAACCACCTCGAACCGCAACCAAAACCATCACCTGAATTTGAACAAGACATCAACCAAAGTCGACAACTCCACTGTTTCTAATATGTATTATCACATAATTTGTATTTAGTAAACTATTGATAGATGAGTACTGAATAGTTCGTACCATTTAATTATAGAAAATAGTGAATGTAAATGCAACCGATCGAAATTAAAATACCTTCAAGCACATGTGGTCGAAGTCCGATGGGAATGGCACCGTGATGGCTGAGGTTAACCGTCGGTAGGTGATAGACCTTCGTCAATTGCTGATCGTAGTTATCGAGCTAGGGTATCAGATTCCCAAACTTTGGTTGCAATTGCAGGAATAGATGTCGATGGAGGCGGGAGCAGATTGTTAATCGTCGATCAGTAGTTTGGGGTTGGAATCGGGGAGGATGGGAAAAGGGAATTAGGGTATGTGAGAAACCTTCAACAGTTGCTGATTGTAGTAATTGGTAATGGGTGTTGGCGGAGACGGGCATGAGATTGCAAATCATTGGTTGTTAGTTTAGATATAGAAACAGTGAGAATGGAAAGGGAATTAGGGTTTTAACGTTGAAGAAGGAGGTGTGAAAATGGAGGAAAAGATCTGGAGCGGAATGGGGAGAGCGGAGACGGGTCGGGTACGTGATGGCTAAATTTTTCCTCTAAAATTTATGGTCCGCGGGAAAAGATGGGGCGGCTGAAATAGATTTGGGGGGAAAAGTTGTGTGCCTATTGTATCGGTTTTTGGACAACCGATGCTATTTTATTTAATTGTGTCGGTTGTTCAAACAACCGACACGAGTAGATCTATTGCTTTCGTTCAATTGTGTCGGTTTCTTAAGAACAACAGATGCAAATTACATTTTTAACATTTTCTTCTTACCCCATAAGTCAATAGTTTCGGTTGTTAATGAACAACCGACACAAATTACACTATTTGTGTCGGTTTTATGGAAAACCGACACAAATGAGGCGAAGCAACTAATCTGTTTTGTACTAGTGTATCTTGGTTACATTGATAGCCTAGAGCTAAATGAGATGTTATGTATAAATGGTGATTTCATTTTTATGAGTTTTGTACTCTTTTGTGAGTTCCATGAGATTTGATTTTTTGGAGATTTCATTATTTTACTCATAAGGCTTTTGTGTTGGCCTATGTTTAATTGTTGAATATCCCTTGAATGTGAACCCTTATGACATGTTAAACCCATCCATGAGATAACTTTGGGCCTTTATGGAATTTCCACCCTTGGAATTATAAACTGAACTTTACTTATATCATTCCTTTATATTTAAAGGAATGTTTTTTATGCACTTGTTTCCCTTTTATCCATTGGTAATATCAAGTTCTAATTAGCTTGAACCATGTATTTATTACTCAGGTCAGACCAAGTTGCAAGTTAGATATTTTGACTTGTGGCTTGCTATATCTTTTGGACCACTCTATATCGACCTCAGATCGATGGCATAGTTTTTGTGTTGTAGTCATTTTGTTGTAAACCTCATGATGTATCTATGTTCTTTTGTTGGAATGTATGTGCATATTGTGGTTGAATACCACTAGTGGCATGTTGTATTTCATTTGATGTATGTGTATATGTATATTATCTGTGTTGTTGTTCTGTGACTTGAGATTGTTATTGTTATTATATTTTGTTTTTGAATTGACCTTATAGCCACCATAGTAGTGTAGTAGATGGGAATTAAGTATGTTGAATACTTGAGATGAAATGGAAAAAAAATGATGAGTACTAAATCGACATACTTAGCTCTTATCAAATGCAAGACTATGACAGTCGCCCTTAACCAGCCCTATTCTCCACATTAGTAGACATAATTACCCAGTAATTCTCTATGTTAATATGAGTCTCGGGGTGGGGCGTCACAAAAAAGGTGGTTAATTCTTCTTTTGCGAGGTGGGATGCTAATTTATTTAAAATCCAAGGAGAAGCCTCACAAAGGTGTGATGAAGGGCAACGTCTATTGGGTAAGATTATAATTCATTCATGATGTTTGAAATAAAGTTTTCACATATATATAAGGGTGCTTTTTGCATAGGTCCTTGATACGTTTCAAAATTCACAAAAACCCTAGCAGAAAAAAGTATGTAAATTAGGTCCTTATTTTTCGAAATCATCAAAAAACATATGTAACAACCCTGAATGTATGTTAATTAAAATTCTTATATTTAATTGATTTTAAATATTAATAAGTGAAATTTATAAGTCGAATAAATTTTATCTCGAATAATTGGATTTAGTTGGATAATTAAATCGATAATTTAATATTGAAAATATAGAAATAATTGGAAATTGGGTTAAATATGATTAAAAATGATTTGTAAAATTTTATTATATCATGTTGGAGTTAGAATGATGTTATAGAACTTTTAAAATCGAACTAAAAGTTAATTTGTGAAAATTTAATATTTTAATATTTAATTGACGAGTTAAAATAGCCATTTTTCAAACAGTCTCGGATTTCGATGAAACTAGTTTCATCGGATCCGTAATGTTATATTATTGTATGGTTTCAAATTTCGTGTCAATCGGATTTACCGTTTGTCCGGGGCAAGTCAAAACGCATAGAAATTGGTTTAAATCGGTTTAATTTAAAATCGATCGGTTATTGCCGTAACTCGCACAGATGATCGAATTAGCCTCCGAAACACGTTTCATTGTGTTCGGAACACGGGGTAAACCTTAGAAACGCCAGCCGGCACGCTTTGTTTGGAGTTCGAAAAATTTCGGATGAATAGTGTTCGTCGTTTTTTCTATAAAAGGACTTGCTATCTTCACATTTGCAAAATAAAAAAAAGAAACCCTAGGGTTTGCTTCAGCCGCCACTAACATATTCCATGGCCGAAATGCTCCTATCTTCTCCCTCAAATTTCTTCAAATCCACCAATTATTTCAAGAAACTTCCTAAATGAAAGTTGTAGAGCACAACACGAACTATATATCCAACGGTGATGATCGATTTTAGTCGAGTGGTTTGACGGCAATTTGATTAGGAAGGCGCAATGTTTGTGTGTGTTTTTCGAGGAACCTACGAGGCCGAGCTCCACCATATTGTGGCCGAGTGTAGTGCTCGACGTTGGCTTCGAGATGGAGGTTGCTGATCGAGTTGAAAATGCTCCTATAAGTCGCGGCTAATCTAGGGTTTCATGTGGCGTTGGGTTCTTGTTCGCGAATACGTACTGGAGAGGGAAGATGAAGACGCGCGCGCGTGTAATGGCAAGGATTCATCAAAAGAAAATCGAATGGAAGATGATGGTAGTTAGGTTTAAATTAAAAAATAAAGTTGAAATTAAATTGTATTTAAATTGTATTAACTTCTAAATATCATAACTTGTTGATGCGAGGTCCATTTTGGACGAAACGAATTGCGTTGCAATCATTTTGACGAGCACTACGCAATGGAACTGGATTGGAATCGTTTGGAGCTAGTGAGAATTTTGGGTAAAATTAAACGCACGTTTAATTTTATTCGAAATAAAACGCTACAACTGTTATCGGAAACTCAAGGTGAGAACTTCTCATTCAATCGAATCGGTTTCGATTTTAATTTTAAATAGTTAGATTTAAAATTCTTGATTGTATGTTTGAATGATGATTGTTATCTATTGATTGTTAAAATAGACATTATACGCCGTTGGTAAGTGGAGGTTATTTATTAAAAACATATACCGCGAATATTTCACAATACAGTGAAATTTGTATTATTTATGTACTTGGAGTTGATTTCCCGCATTATATAGCGGATGAGACCCTATTACACCGTATAATAGCGGATAATATTTTAAATCCTATATACCGCGATATTTCGTTTGGAAACGGAATTGGTATTGTGTTAATGTCTGTGGATGCAGGGAAACAGGTTGGAGGGATCCAACTGGATTCCTCAACAGTATTTATTTGATTATAGATATTTTGATATTTGTTGATTATCATATACAGATATATGATGTCATTGTTGTCGTGAGTGACTATTTGGTGTGTAGCATCATTGGGCCAATTTTGGAATCTTAAAAGGATTTTTAAAGTGATTTTTGAAAGTATACGTTTTATAAAATATTTTTGGAATTGATTCATTTTAAATAAATAAACGTTATAATTTTAATGTTATAAAAATTATGATTTTTGATAAATATAGTTAAAAGTTGATTTTTGAAAATATGGGGTAAATGATTTTATAAAATAGTTTAAATCGGGATTTTTGAATTATTGTAAAAAGTTTAAATATAGGATTCATAAAATTTGATTATTTTATAAATCAAAATGATGAAATTATAAAGCAGTTTAAAGTCGTTTTAAAATAATAATATAAATTGATTTATATAAAAGATTTATAAAATTGATATTTATAAATTAAAATATTGGAATTATAAAACGAGTTTTTATAAATGTTAGAATGAAGTGTAAATGGATTTCATAAGTGAGTCAAATTATAGAATTATAAATGGTGAGGTTATAAATGCAATTTATAAGTAGTAAGATTTAAAATTTTTGTAAATTTATTAAAAGAATAGATTTGGGTAAATAAATGAATCTTATAAGTTATAAGATTTATAATTTGGGAAGTTTAAAAGAACGATTTTGTAAACAAATAAATTATAAGTATTTAACTTATAATATGGACTTTTGGTATATAATGGAGTTATAAATTGAATGAGTTAAGAAAGGAGATTTATAAATTGAAGTTGTTATAAAATAAATAGAAATAGGATTTATAAGCATTCTTTTATAAATCCAAATCAATTGAATTTGATAAAGTAAATGTAGAAACTATTAAAGGAGTTATATCCATGATTTTGGACAGTGAATAAACCTTTAAAATAAAATGTATAGAAATGATGAAATTGGTTAACGAAGTATATTCACGCTTTTGGATAGTGAATAATATGTTAAAGAAAATGTTTTGGATGTTATGTTTTAAATAGAATTAAAACTATTTAACGATGTTTTAAAATGTGTTAAGGTTCGAAACCATAGATTTCAACATTCATTGTTGAAATAGATGTTTTCGAGAAATAGAAGGAAATGGTGGACTATAACACTGTTGTTATAGTAAATGATTTCCGGAAGGAAATGTTTTATATAGTATTGGGATTTATATATCTATCTTAACTTCGAATCCCTATACTAATGATTTTGAGTTGTCCTAACGATGTTTTACGCAAAATTCGTTTTGACTCAAATAAATGTGTTAGAAAGAACGTTTTCTTTAAAGAATGAAATATATACTTAATTGTGATTTAAGTATATTGAATATTTTTCCAAATGTTGAAAATAAATAGATTTGTGAACTACTTATTATTAATAAGTATGGAAATGCTTTTCCAATATGAAATGAAACATTTTTGAGAATTTATCTTTGTAAAGATAAATTGAAAATGAATATCTGAAATCTATTGAAAACCGTATATCAATAGATATTTTGAAATATAAATTCACTATGGAATTTATAAAAGAAAGGGGAATTTGTTTAAAAATAAATATTGATTTATTTTTGAAGTATTGAAATTATATATCTTGTAAAGATATTTTTGGAAAATAAATAATTTGGAAAATTATTTGGAATCTGGTGATGTTGTGCATATCCATTGATAGTTCAATAACGGACTATCAATATTTACCTTTAAATGGGTATTTATTGTGATTTTCTTGAATTTGAATGCCATACTTATTTTTGAATAAGCGCTCACTATTCGGGTTAGCTAGGAAAGGACCTTGGGGTCGAATAACTCATTCCGAATATGTGATACATCGTTATGGATTGCATATTATGACCGGTGTTGAAGACTGGATATTTTTGAAAACGGAAGGATTACCGTCGAATGTCTCTGCACCGAATGGCCCCGGTATAGAGATTTCATATGTGATGGGAAGTCCGGACGTGATTAGTGAATATCCGGATTGCAAGGACTTCTTTGGAAGTGCCTTCGGTTCTGTTCGAACCCAGAACAGACTTGTATGGATTGTATGTCTGACATTACAATTTGAGATATAAAGAAGATTTCTTTCAAATACATTTCTGTTGGTGGCGGAGAATTTATTCTCTTAGCTTAACACCCTTCTCTGAGACGTACGAGCTTAGAGGTTATGTAGTTGAAGGTTATCAGCGATATATTCCCAAATTTGGTAATGTGGCATGCTGAGTGCTGCTGATAATTTGTTGATCAAAGCGTGGCATTGTAAAAAGCTTAGCTTTGTGGATGAGACTTCGTCGAACCTCACACCCCGGAATGGTCGAAACAGGAAAGATGTAGCAAGGTTATTGGGGGAAGCGCCCCTTAGGGTATGCTCATTTCCTTCTGGAAAGGAGTGGTATCATGGTATGGAGCCCAGATACTTACTCATGTTGAAACACTTTATTTATTATTGTGTGATGTTGATTATCGAGCGCTCGGATAAAGGTCCTAAAGGACCGGGGTATGTCATACTCGTGTCAGTAGTTACCCAGTTTGAAGGGTAACCTGGCCTTGTGTTGGCAGAGATCCGGTTAGGTTCTCGGGACGTCATTCCAGAGGCGTTTCCATGTGGCAATGGAAAGTTCCTTGGCCTGACCATTTGTTGGAAATCTAAAGAAATAATACGAGCCTTGTACGGTTTTAGTTGTAGAACCTGCCATTTAATATAGTAGCTATAGTAGGCATAATATAATGGTACATATGCTGGCTAAGATTTATATTATACTTTCGAAATGTTTTCTACACTATGCACTAATAATAATATCAAAATGATTTGATTTTGTGTAGTAAGCATCTTTGACTATCATAAGGAGAAATCTCCCCCATGTCTGCGTTTGCATTGTGTGTGTGCCGGGAGGCCTTATGGTAGTTTCATTTTTAAAAGTATTGCGAATTGACTTTAAAAATATTCCTCTGTTTTTTTTTAAAAAAAATAATCTGTTTAAGTTCTCACACGAGTCCCATGACTGACTTGGAGTTTATTGTTTTCCTTCCTAAATTCTGGTTGCCCACCAATTTCCACACGGGCAGTCTAGAGTTAGGTTATCAGGATATTCTGGAATTCGGAAGTTGCTGGTGGCAAGCTGGATGGCATGGCTTATTCACTAGTATATAGTATTTCTTTTCCGCTATTTATTGTTGTTTGTTTTAGTTGTTGTAAACTCTGATAATGTAATGTAATGTGATGTAATGTAATAACTGATATAATTCTTTGTTTAAAGATTATTCATTTATTTATTATATGTTGTTCCGCTGCGATTGTGAGATTCTGATATTGTTCAGTTGTTTCTTTCTGTTCTGTTCTATCTTTTTCTTACTTCTTGTATCTTTTTCTTCTTCTTAAACCCTAAGAATTCGGTTTTCCGACATTCGATTGCTCGGTAGTTGATACAGTAGACGTATTGATGTCGATGTTCGGGCGTCGAAGATCCATTTCCTTACAACATATAAAAACCCAAAGAAAACTTTCAAATTTTAAAACTTATTTCAATTAATATTTATCTTCGTATTCATGTCAATAAAATCAAATAACAAGGATGAAAAGTAAAAAGATGACACATGGCGTGTTTCAGGAGTACTTGTAGTCATGTATGCAATTTTAGAGAATAATTGCAGATATGTCAACACTTATTATGGATAGCATGCCTTTGCAACTAAAAATTGCAGATATGTCTGCAATTTTAAGGAATAAGTGTAGATATTTACGTAAATATCTTGATTGTTAAATCAAGGTGCTGTTATTCAGTGAATAATTGCATACGTGTCTGCAAATATATGGAATAATTGAAGACATGTCTACAATTAAATAGATTTTTATTCAACGCAATTATTCAGTTAATAATTCAGACGTGTTTGCAATTATATGGAATAATTGCATACATATCTATAGTTATTCAAATGTTTATCGAATGCAGTTATTCAGTGAATAATTGCATTTATGTCTGCAACTTTTTTTTGCAGTAACCTAGTTATAAAATTTACAATTTTTTGAAATTTTTTATGCACTGGCACAAAAAAAAACGAAGAATACATGCTACTACAATAAAATAATTATAGGGACCCTCTTTATAGCTTTTTTTAGGGAGGATGCCGTTTGAATTAACTTTGGTTTTAAGGATGCGTGACTAATATTCACTATATATAAATTATAGCCACTTATCAAAATCAATTATAAAATCATTCTATTATTATGATTGACTATGAGTTCTATTTTGATTTAATTGGTTCTGAAATAACAAATTGTTGTGGAATTGATTTATTGATTTTTTTATATATAATTGGTTAATTATTTATGTAACCAAATAAGTTATGTTTTATTCATTTGTAATAAAAAAAATCCTATTGTTTGTTATCCAACTTTGTGTTGTTGTAAATCTTTTTTCTTTTAGTAAATTACTCTTATTGTCACACTTATTCCATTAAATCGTGGATCAAATCTTAGTAGATTGAATCATGAAATTATGGGTGCGTATATTACATGTATATTTGTAAATTAATCAAGTCTTCTCCATGCCTTGAAATTGCTAACCAATATTAATCTAAATTTACTTGGTTGATTTGTTTTAGATTAGTACAATTTCATGTTTTAAAATTAAATTTCAATCTATTACATATATTTATGTACCTAAATATAAATATATGTTTCAGATCTAATTATACAATTAGGGTCAATAAATTAAATTGTTAAACTTTTATACTTATTTATTTTAATTATATGTCTTTTTAGATTTAGATATAACATAAACTTCTTTTGTTTTAAAATTATTTACAAGTTTTTTGAATTAAGTTGGAACTCAATATGGTATTAAATTGATTGTTGAGTTGGTAGTTGTAGAAGAAAAGTAAAGTAGAACTACACTACGCGATTATTACATTTTTAACTTACGTTTGATTAGATTTAATTGCAACATAAGTTACCTTTCCATATTCACTCTTCTAATTTAAACATATATCAATTGTTTACTTTATGTGAATTATTTTCATACCTTTTTTATATGTAAATATAAAATATAAGTGGCAAAAAAGATTACATATGTGTACATATATGTCTCAAATATATATATGGTACTTTTAATATGTGTATATCAACCATATAAATATATTGTAGTATACTCAAACATATATATATACTTAGGCATTTATATTTTCGATATGCATGTGAGAATGTAATATGTACCTGTAAGTATAATATATGTGATAGAGTTAAGAGTATGCCCTAGGGGCGATTATATAATTTGTTACATATATCTAACTCGATAGCCAATCTTGTTTGAAATAAATTTCTGTTATATACTTGGCACAATGTGTTATATCAATTAATTAATTTAATAAAAATTATATTTAATAGAAATCCATAAATGATATGTTTTGTGACAGTAGTTACAAAGTGTTGTAACTGTGAATAATTTATCACAATGAAAATAAATATACCATTTTAAATATTCCTAGCCGAGATGTGTAAAGAGAGGATATCGATACATCCATTTAGACTATAGTATGTTACTCTCTCCAAATTTGGTAAGTGTATTATTCATGACTAGTGGGGATACCGAGGGGTTATGAACTGATAATTATTGGATAACAATGGAATGACCCACTCGGTATTTTTATGTTGATTAATATAACTAAGGTTAAATAGAAAATATCACTGTGACAAATTGCATAGTTCTCTTGACTTGAGAGTACTGTGGTTCTTCAGCATGGAATCTACGCTTTGATTGTAGTTAAATTATGGCACAACATCCATCGAATGACTATAGTTGGGTCAAGTGGAAACATTGGAAGTGAAACACTATTCAAGAGAGGATTCATCTCCTTTGTTATATAAGACTAATATCACGATTAAAGGCCATTATGTTTGGACTATAGAGTTGAATATCGATGATATTAGGATTTTGTCCATTACCAAATTCCATAAGTTCAAAGTTATATACTTTTGACGAAGAGAACTGGTGTAAGTAATAGTCACAAACAAGTAACGTTTAATAAAGTAAAATTTGATTTTACCAAAACCAAGTGATAGATTTGGCCAAAATGTCACACCACCTGCTAAGTAACATGTAAGTGTAAATATTTGAATACTTTGATACAGATAATTAACCAAATTTACATTGAACGGGTCACACAACCAAAAAGATGAACACTCATTTGGCTAAATGATTTAATTAATTTTTAATTGTTATAAATAAATTAAATAAATTAATATTTGTGAAATATTTATTGTAAAATTTTATTTCGTTTTGATGAAAAAATATTAATAAATGTATTTATAATATTTATAAATATATTAATCGATATATGATATCAATATGTGTTTAAATTGGATTTAAATGCAAATTAGTTTGTTTGGGCTTTAAATGGGTTTGAAATCCATATGGGGAGCTGATTGGTTTGGTTATATTAGAGCAAGAAAGGGGTGGCTATGTAGGTTACAAGGGTTTGATTTTGATGGTTAAGATAGAAGAGAAGTAGTAAGTAAATGAGGATCTAAATCCTAAATTGTCTCTAAACTCTCCCCTATATAAGCTTCTCAGCTCATGCCTTTTTAATAACTTTTGAAGCCTCCATCTTATAATACTTATAGACAAAACCTAGTGCCCCCATCTCCTTATGTTCAAAATTCAAATCTAGGAGAAATAGATCCTATTCGATAGCTGGTGGTCATTGGTTCAGGGACTAGCATTTTACTGGATTGGAAATCAATTCGAGGAGAAAATTTCATCATTTGAAGGTGTACTTACCGGCTTTGGTTTTAAGTTGTATTTCTAATCTATTTTTAATATTAATATAATTATATAATGTTTACATATTATATATTATTGTTAGTTAGGTAATGATTCCAACATATAAATATATTGTCACAATAAGATTAGTTATATGTTTACAGACACACACACACACACACACACACATATATATTACTAGTATGTTTGGCACGTCCATTGGATGTGTGCAAAGAAATCGAGAGCAAGCTTATGTATTCTAAGAAATGATCATATACATAAATGCTACTTGGCATGAATAAGTATATAAGTTAACTTCTTTTATTATGAAAAAGTATAAACAAATACACACAAAATTTGTGGTTATATTTTCTATCATCAAATTGGTTTCTTTATGAATATTGGATGAGAATAATATATTATGTTGATTGAACCCATAAAAGCTAGAAATAAAAGCATAAATAAAAGTTGTTGTATTTATTTCAAATTCTATGGATATTTGTAGAATTACAAAAAGCTGCAATGATATGATTTCTCAAACTCATTCTTCAACTTTAAGAGTACCTAAATATATTAGAATATTAAATATCAATATTACATTAAAAAAATCAAATTCACCTGATAATCTTTAACGAAGTAGTAGTAGTATCACATCTATACCATCTTAAGTCCTAAGTTGAAGACATTATGCACTTAATAATTTATAAAAGCACTGAAATAAAATTCAAGAAGCAATTTGTATGTTATACTTTCTCTAAAACATGCATCGCTTGTCAAAGAATTTACTTTGAGTAAATGAAGAAGAATATACCATTAGTTCATACACTATTTTCTCTTCTCTTTTATCTGGGCTTGAGACCGACATTAATAACTAAAAGATTATAGATGATGCAGTTAAAAACTTTTTCCAAAGGGTTATTTTTATATTATGAATTACTGTTACTTGTATTTGATTTAGACATAATTATTGTTACAATTAAAATTGATTTTTCTTTAACTCCATGATCCATTTGAATGCGAGTCCTTCTACTGATACGTGTGTTGTCCTATAAATTATGTAAAGATATAACATATATTGTTAAGTAACGATAAAAAGTGTAATAATTAGCACATTAGTGCCATTGTAAATGCAATCTGGAAAAGAAAATGTGAAGTATTATAGCATATATGTAATTATTCTTGATATTCAAATTTCATCGTAACATGCTTCATATCTTGCTTATTTTAATCCAGCTTCAGTGTGAAAACTGAAAGAAGCCCTATCGAAGTCTTGTAACTACTTCATGTGCATACAAAGTGATTTCAATTACTAAATGAAACATGCAGAGGGGCACTGAAATAAAGTATAATGTCGACATTTTAACACGAATGTTGTATATCACTACGTGTGGCATATTACGTTCATTGTTACACATGATTTTATGTTTATACACATTATGCTATACATATTCCATGTTTATCTCCCTCCCTCCCCACCATTTTGTTGATTATGTGATACCTTTATAGGTTTAATAGATTTGAAATCTGATGTGGGATATCATCATATTAGAACATTTTTGCCAGAACTGTATAAACTCCACCGATAAAAAATCAACTTTGAACTATCACTCTAAGGTTACATGGACAGACACATGATCTAGGTTGGAATCATTAAATAACAACTAAAGATTACCAAATAAAAAAAGTTTAACAACGAAACAAACATCCTTCATTGTTATCGAATTATTTTTTCTTTCTAATCAAAGGCTCAATTCCTTCTTTCTTATAAAATACAACTTGGTTTAATAACAGAACTCTTGCAACTAAGATTTCTCTGCATCCTTAATACTTCCCATGTTGTTCCAATTGCTGCTTCATATGGAATTTTATAGTACCTATGAGATATTAGTAAAGCTCTTTTCCTATTAATTATATGAACTTCATGGTGATGGAAAATATTGATTATGGTGCGTTTTTATTGTATTTTGTAGAACTTACAGCTAAAGTATCTTCATTACTTAGAAATAAACAATAATTTAATAATTACTTAAGAGTGTGTTTCTGTGTCTTTGTAAGACACAAAATGAAATATGATACATCTCCATCAGCTTCCTACGGCATATAAAGCCAATTTTAGGTAAATTACATAAACTGTGGAAGAGTAAGAGGATGTTATGACGTCCAGTCACCATGCATCTTCATAAATCTTATATATGCATAAAATATATACTTATTGTACAACAATTTTTCCAAGAAATATTTGTAAAGTATCTAATACATTTTTGCAGCACTCAAAATGCTTGGTTGAAAAGCAAATAAATTTTCGTTATATATAACTTAAAGGACAGAAAATACCAATGTAATATGATGCTACCATCGTCCACTGTAAATAATATCAAAAGAAGAATATGATTTAGAAAAAGTATGGAAACCTACCAGAACCAATTTTAATCTAAGTCCGACTAAAAGTATAATCATATTTTGTTCATTAGACATATGAAATTTGTAAGTTTACAATTATTTATAGAGAGTTTATCAATAATTAAAGATCATAACTACTATGGAAAAAATAAATTATGAGATTACATATGTACATTACCTATTTATACATGGAAGAAGTTCATAACACCCTTTAAGTGGTGGGAAAAAACTTCCTCGAGATATACAAATCTTCTTCACAAAAACGATGTCTGGACTTGCTCGTGCTTGAATCTAAAATAGATTGCAACTTGAAATTACAGTCCGACCTGGATCTAATCACAAAAGGAAATGTGTTGCCTTTGAATCATGTCACCATCACCAAAAACACCACGCCAAGATAAACACTATAAGGTTTCGAAGATCTAAAATTCCATCACAGTTGTCAATTTGGAGTTTGGTTAGAAATCGATGATTGCATTATCAGATTGTAGCTCAGCGTTAACTGAGAGTCTTGGAACTGAGTCACTATTATGAAATTTGCTTCTGAAGTTCACTGCTTTGATTTGCGAGATTGAGATCTGAGTTCCACTGTTTGCTTGAATCCTTATCGAGATGATGACTTTGTCTAGTTCTACTCACTTGCGTAGTTTTTGGAGACCAATATCTGATTCTAGAGCTTTTTTTGGAAAGATGCAGGCATAGCAAGCAAATTACGAAAATGACCTCTATTTGGTGCTAGCATTTAAAAGGATAATTTTGTAATTCCAAAAGCTTCAAATGGAGGTATTCTCATTATATATAGATATAATTTAGTAATGTATGTTCCTAAAGATAACATGGCTCAAAATTAAAACTTAATTTTTTTCTATTTTTAAATAATTTAATATGCAGCATTTAGATATATATATATATATATATATATTTTAAAATTTAAATATTGCACTATACTTATGCAAAAATATGGTTATACAATTTTGCATATAATGCTCCATAAATATAGTAGTGCCGAAAAAAATATAAATAACTATATTTATTATTATGTAAATATTATTTAAATCAATTAATTATATAAATTAATTATATAATATATATTTTATGTAAATTTAGTTTTATAAATTATTACTTAAGACGCTCTCGATAGAATAAAAACATATATTTGTATATTTTAAAATAATTATTCAATAGCTAGGAATTAAGAATAGGTTTTGAAATTTGTTTTAAATCATAAAATTACATTTTAAATATTTAAAACAACAAACAACAAGTAGAATTTTACTGAAAATTCAAAATTCAAAACTAAATTTTGAAATTCACTTTTATTAATTTTAAGTAATATCTAATCAAATATTTGTTTTTAAAATATATTTTACAATTTAAAATTTAAAAATAAATTAATTAATATTTGATCCATACACATGACCTGGTATTTATATTTTTTTAAATATATATCTTATATATTACAAATATTAATATACACAAATATTAACCATTGCACTATTTATGCAGATATATAAGTACTTAATACATATATACATGTTAAATAAATTTATATGTAATATATACTATTTTAGACGTATAAAATACTAATTTTAATTTAATGATAAATGATTTTAATATACATATTTATTTATAATATATATATATATATATATAATGCTAAAGTTTATACATATGTTTATAAATATGTTTGTATATATAATTATATATATATAATTATTTAAGTAAAATATAGTTTGTACATATACATATATAAGTATTTATAACATTCATATAAATTAATATATAAAAACATAAATTTAGATAATATATTTATATATTGAATGAGTTAACATGCTCGTAGTGGTGTAGATTTCAACACCTATACACGAACATGTTATTCCTTGCACGGATTGATATGTTATACATGCACACACACACATATGTGTGTGTACATGACACACACACACACAAATATATATATATATATATATATATATATATATACATACATAAATATATATTAAATTATAAAATCATTATATATATTGTTGAATCTCGCTTCATAGCATTTTGATTATGACAACAATACATATATATGTTAGTATCGATTAACCTTGTTTTGCAGGAAGAAACTCTACAACAGGAAAATTTCAAGGGCTTAGTTAAAGAGTCTATGTGTATTAGTATTTGTTAAAGTCTTCCTTGGTGACACACACACATGCACAATTGTAAAACATGCACAAGGCACAGCAAACAGACGTCTGAAATATTTAATTCAGACGTCTGTCTGCTGAAACAAAAATTTACTTAGCAAAATATTCAGACGTCTATTCTGAAATATTCAGACGTCTGAATATAGGCCGAATTTGCCTATTTCCTTGTTGTATATATATTTAACTATAAACAGACTTTTGAAATTTTATTTCAGACTTCTGAAAATGAATAGATGCAATTATTCAGCAAAGAGACATGACTCTTGATTCACATCTAATCATCGAATCTCTTCGTGAATGATTGCAACTATTTGTATATTATAAATAGAGGCTTAATCAAATATGTTTTTCATCTTAACTTACTTTAATTCTTTCTATCTTATCTATAGCATTCATTTTCACAAAAGCACTCTATTTCCATATTTAAAAGATTACAAATTGTCTCAAATCTTCCAAATTCTTTCACGAACTACACTATTATCATCAAGGAAAGACTATAGGAAGGGTGTACATTGATTTGACATATCTGTGTCATTAAGAACACAATTAGTCAACAAACTCTTTGTATTGTGAAAGTCCTCTTCAACAGTCGAGGCAAGAAATCCCGTTCGGTTGTTTGGGTAGTTGTAAACCTATTCCTTTGGGTAAAGTGAGGGTTTTTTTTTGTTAGTGAAATTCCTAAGGGGAGCTTAGGGATTGGACGTAGGACAGTGGTACGAACCAGTATAAAACTCTGCTATCACTTTTATTTATTGTTATTCTGCTATCTACACATTTCTATTCCATACGATCCTCCTGTAACGATTTTTTTCCAATTGGTATCAAAGCAAGGACATCCAATAACCGTAACACCGTTATTTGATATTTTGATAATATGGAAAGTAACGCAAGTACCAGCACAACCACTGTCTTTACATTTGCCAAAGGGCAATCTACCCAAAGACCACCATTGTTCAATGGTTTACATTATAATTATTGGGAAACAAGAATGAGGATATATATGCAAGCAACCTGTTTTGATGCTTGGAATGCAACTCAAACAGAATTCACAGCACCTACAACTAGATACTCTACATGGACGATAGCTTAGAAAAATGAAGCAAGTGCAAATGCCAAAGCTATGAATATGTTATTCTGTGCTTTGGATAGAAATGAATTTAATCGAGTTAGTATCTATAATACTGCACATCAGATATGGGAAACACTCAAAACAATTCATGAGGGTACAAACAAGGTCAAACAAAAAAAATATCAATGCTCAAAAACCAGTTCCAAAATTTTAGAATGTGACAAAATGAAACCATCAACGACATGTACTCAAGATTTCAAGACATACTTCATGCCTTAATAGGGTTAGGAGAAAAATATAGTGACTTTGATATTATTTCAAAGGTACTAAACTCCTTAACCAACGAATGGGAAAGGAAGGTTTTAGCCATTGAGGAAGCCAACGATTTATCAACAATGAAACCTGAAGAACTACTAGGTAACCTCATGTCTTATGAAGTAAATCTTCAACCCAAAAAGGATCAGGCACAAGAAAAAAAGAATGTAGCTTTTCATGCGGAAAAAGAAGAATCAGAATCAGAATCAGAAGATGAGAATCTAGCATTTATTGCAATTTTTTTAAGAAATTCCTAAAATTCAGAAAGAATAGCTTCAAAAAGAATTCCTCAATAAATCTTCATCCTCAAACTTGGAATGTTTTAATTGTCACAAGAAAGGTCATATGATAAAAGACTGTCTGGAGCCAAAGAAGGAGAATCAGAAAAACTTCAACAACAAGAATAAGAAAGACAAATTTAAAAAGAAGTCTTTTTCTGTCACATGGGACGATTCGGATTCAGATTCATCAGATAGTGATAGTGATAGCAACAATGAACAAGAAAATGTGTGCTTCATGGCTCAAAAATCCGAGGTTAGTGATTTATCTTATGATGATTTAATAAAGTAAACACTGAATTTTTAAATACTATAAAATCTCAAAAAGAAACTTAAAGAGACACGTGAAAATCATAACAAAGCTGAATTTGAAAGAGATATGTTAAAAGACGAAAAAAATATATTAGAATAAGAATTAGAAAAAATTCAAGAATCTCTCTCAAACTCAGATAGTCAACTTTTACTTTTGAGCCAAGAAATTGAAACTCAAAAGGCAAAGAATGATGAAATTATTTCTGAAAATCACATTTAAAAATTAAAATAAAACAAATTGAATTAGAAAATACTAGTCTTCAAACTAAATTAGATAACATTACTAAAAATATTTCTAATTTTAATAAGGGAAGAGAAAATTTATCTAAAATTATCGAAAATTCTCAATCCTCTTCAAATAAAAATGGATTAGGTTTTAAAAAGGAATCAAAATTCCTCCACAGAAAAATGTCAATTTTAAAAAGGAAAATAATTCAAAACACAATATTGTATTGATAAATAACATACCAAGATACACTAAAAAGAAAAAGGAAATCAAAATATGGGTTCTGAAAACAAGCAATAATTTAATTCGAAACAAATATATAAAATCCGTTATAGAAACAGTTCACAATAGTAGTAATTATCTTTATAAAAGGGATACTGAACCCAATTGGGTTTGGTTTCCTAAGATCTAACTCTTAGGACCTATTAAAAAGTGGGTACCAATATATTTATTAATATTTTTTGCAAGTCCCACTCAAGAAAAGAAAATGGATTTTGGAAAGTGGTTGCTCAAAACACATGACCGGAGACACAGAAATGCTTACAACTATTTCATACTTTGATGGTGGTTCTGTTACCTTCGGAGATAACTCAAAAGGTTTTATCATTGGCAAAGGAGATGTGCGCAACTACGGTATATCAAATTTAACTACGGAGATGTGTGCAACTACTGTATAAGTCAACTATGCGAAAAAGGTTTTAAAATAACTTTTTCTAAAAATAAATGTTGTATTTTTGATCAAAATCAAAATCTTATTTTTGAAGGAAAGAGAGATAGAAATATTTATGTTTTAAACATGAAACTTAATAATAATAAAGATATGTGTTTAATGGTCAAAGATAATGATCTTTGGCTATGACACAAAAGATTTTGTCATATTAATTTTAAATCTATCCAAAAACTTTCAAAAAATGAGCTAGTCAAAGGCTTACCAAAAATAAATTTTAAAATAAATAATATTTGCGATGATTGTCAATTAGGAAAATTAACTAAATCATCTTTTTAATCTAAGAAATTCATTTCAAGTTTACAACCATTAGAATTATTAAATATGGATTTATTTGGACCAACACAGGTTCAATCCATTAATCATAATCGATATGTTTTTGTAATAGTTGATGACTTCCCGAGATACACATGGACGATATTCATGAAAAATAGAAGTGATATAATTATTTCAAAAAATTTGTTAAAAGAATTCAAAATATTAAGAATTTGAAAGTCAAAAACATAAGGAGTGATCATGGAGGCGAATTTGAAAATGAATCATTCGAATTATTTTGTAAAAGAAAGGAATAAATCATAATTTTTCATTCCCTAGAACTCCACAACAAAATGGAGTTGTGGAAAGGAAAAATAGAACTCTACAAGAGTGCGCAAGAACGTATTAAATGGAAGTACATTACCAAAGCATTTTTGGGCAGAAGCTGTAGCAACCGCGTGTTATGTATTAAATCGTATTTCCATACGACCTTTAACTAAAAATACTTCATATGAACTTTTTAATGGAAGAAAACCTAATATTTCGTACTTTAAAATCTTCGGGTCAAAATGTTTTATTCTTAACACAAAAGACCAACTCGGAAAGTTTGATCCAAAAGCCGACCATGGTATTTTTGTAGGTTACTCAGAACGAAGTAAGGCATATCGTATTTTCAATAAATGAAAAAATATAATAGAAGTAACCTTACATGTATCTTTTGATGAAAATTTTAATAAAAATACAATCATTAAAGATGATGAAGAAATTATATCTAACAATGAAAATATAAATTTTGATAGTAATGAAAATATTAATCAAAATAATAACAATCAAATTAGATCTCCTCCTAGAATCCTACGAGATCATCCTACACAAAATATAATTGGAGAGATTGATTCGCAAGTTCAAACATGAAGTCAACTAAACCAAATGGGTCATGCTTTTTTTCTTTCAACTATTGAGCCTAAAAATCCAAAAGAAGCTTCAACAGATGAACAATGGATTATTGCCATGCAAGAAGAGTTAAATCAGTTCGAACGAAATAATGTTTGGGAAATAGTTCCTCGTCCTGATGACCAATCAATTATTGGAACTAAATGGGTCTATAAAAATAACGCAGACGAATTTGGAAATATTACTAGAAATAAAGCAAGATTAGTAGCACAAGGATATAATCAAGAAGAAGGAATCGATTACGAAGAAACATTTGCTCCTGTTGCAAGACTAGAAGCAATATGTATTTGATTAGCTTACGCTTGTTTTCACAATTTTAAACTTTATCAAATGGATGTTAAAAGTGCTTTCTTAAATGGATTTATTAAGGAAAATGTATATGTTGTACAACCGCCATTATTTATCCATGAAAAATATCTAGATTATGTATATAAACTAAAAAAGCTTTATATGGTCTAAAACAAGCACCTCGTGCTTGGTATGACAGACTTAAAAATTATTTAATTAACTCAGGATTTCAAGTCGAAAAGTTGATCAAACTTTGTTCATTAAAAATACTAATAAAGATATTTTAATCATACAAATATATGTAGATGACATTATATTTGGTTCAACTAATGAAAAATTATGTGAAGAATTTTCAAGTATAATGACTAAAAAATTCGAAATGTCACATATGGGTGAACTATCATATTTTCTCGAACTTCAAATTAAACAATTATCCAATGGTATCTTTATTAATCAAGAAAAATATTATAATAATCTAATTAAACGTTTTGGAATGGAAAATACTTCTGGAAAACCTACTCCTATGAGTACTACAGCTCATCTCGACCGAGACGAAAATGGTAAAAATGTTGACCAAAAGTTATACAGAAGTATGATAGGGTCGCTACTTTATTTAAATGCAAGTCGACTAGGCATTATGATGAGTGTATGTTTATGCGCTAGATTTCAAGCAGATCCTAAAGAATCACATTTAAGAGCAGTGAAAAGAATTCTGCGATATCTTAATAATACTAAGGATTTCGGTCTTTTCTATCCGAAAGAATGTCCATTTGAATTAGTATCTTTCAGTGATGCTGATTTTGGTGGATCTTGAACAGATAGAAAAAGTACAAGTGGTACGTGCCATTTCATTGGAAAATCACTTGTTTCTTGGTTCAGTAAGAAACAGAATTGTGTATCACTCTCAACGTGTGAAGCAAAATATATATCTACGGCTTTAGCTTGTGCTCAGCTTATTTATATGCAACAGACACTCAGAGATTTTGGAATAAACTTATCAAAATCAATAATTTACTGCGATAATACAAGCGCAATAAATCTATCTAAAAATCCTGTAAATCACTCATGTACAAAACATATTGATATTCGTCATCATTTCTTACGAGACAATATCGAAAAAGAAATTATCAATGTAGAACATATTTGTACTGAAAATCAAATAGCTGATATATTTACCAAACCACTTTTAGAAAATTCATTTGTTAAACTATGCCGAGAATTAGGTTTAATGTCAGTAAAAGATATTTAATTTTTTTTATGAAGAATATAAAAAAAAAATTTAAAATTTTAAAATCAAAATTGTCATCATAACAAAGGTAAGAGTTGAACTTAGGTCACTTGACTATGGGTTTAATAACTTAACCATTTGAGCTATACACTTGAATTAGCTACATAATATTACATAAAATAAAAAATCCTTCTAAGACCATTCATTTAATAATCAATTATTAACCGGTAATTCAATTTCTGGCTCTAAACTCCTATTGATTCTACACCACACTTTCCTTAAAACTCTCAGCCTATATATATACATGTTAAAATCTAAAACAAAATACAATAAATTCTTTTTCAAAAAGTTCAAACTTTGTAGAAAAATGTCCACCAACAAATCAAACTCACCCATCATCATAACCTTCTCAACCGATAGCTCAGCTGCATCACCACATCTTCCTACGCCAACACCAAAACACGAGCCTATTTATAAATGGGAAAATTATCGAACCAGGTATACACCGGATTCCAAGAAGGCCAAACGTGCGCTGTTTATCTCTCCAGATACGAAGAAAAAGATCGATGAAATTCATCATTATCAACAGCAGCAAATAGACCTTCAATGTGAATTGTATTTTGAACAGAAAGTAACGGCTAAACGCTTAAGCTTTCTTGAACAAATTGGGTTGAAATTTTGTAGCTCGAAGAAAAAGGATGTGAGTGAATCCTTACCTCGACCGGTTAATCCTTTTGATCCATCTTCCTCATATCGGACACCAAATGATCCAATAAATCCTTGGGTCTCGCCACAAAGACCTCAATATATCCCAAATTCATAGGACAAGAACTATATGGCTAATGAGAGATGCAAAGAATTAACACCACCGACACATCGTCACCAAAGAATTAATGATGTACAATTTGTAATACTGCTTATTTTTTATATATATAATAAATGTATTAACAAATATATATTTATTTTAATAAAAATAAAATTTGCTAAGCATAAAACAAAGCATTGTAAAATTCTAGGAAACAGACGTCTGTTTACAATAAATCAGACGCCTGAACACTGAAGCCAATAAAATTTAAATATAATTCAGATGTCTGGTTCCCATAAAACAGACGTCTGAAAAAGGGTAAAAATGAACTAATTTCCCTCGGGCTCAATTTTTTCCAAAACAGACGTCTGTTTTGAAATTTTCAGATGTCTGAATTCTACTGAGTTATTTTTTTTTTAAAAACCACGTCCTCTCTTTACCCAACAATTCTTCTTCTCCACTCATTTTTTACTTTCCCCTTTTTACCACACAAAAACCTAACCTCCATTTTTCTTTTAAATTCAAAAATCGACACTTCCACCCAACCAAAATAAATGGCAAATAGACCAAAACTTTCAAGACAACAAGAATCCGACCTTCATCCGAAGATCAAATCCAAAGAAGTCTATGGAATGACATTGCAAAGGAAAGGTATAAAGCTATGAAAAATTCTAAATTCTTTGAAGGGGCTTTTGTAAAATTAGATGCTTTTCACAAATATCGTCTTCACGATATGCTAGGCACTTCAATTTCGAGTCTTTAGTGGATTTTAATATGAACAATGTCAAAATTTACCCTTTGCTTGTCAAACTTTTCTTGGCTAATTTGAATTTGGATCATCATACACCAAGAAATACAACTGATTGCTTATGGTCTATAGTTTGCGGTAAGCGTATTTTTTTCCGATTCAACGTCTAGGGCAAATTTTGTGTTGCGTATGGCAAGGTCAAGATATTGATACTATAGAAGTTAACATGGAAGAACGTAATGAAGTTTCTCATAAGTTTTTGTCCGACAATTTAGTTAACTTGAAAAATCTTACCTCCACTCATCTACGTCCACAAGCACGTCTCCTAAATCGCATCATAGTCCAAACAATTCAACCAAGGAAAGTAAGTTATGAAAAAGTAAATAAACGGGATTTTCAAGCTTTATATGCTATTTATTCTAATACACAAGTAAATTGGGCTAAGATCGTACTTGACGAATGGGCAGATATCACATATAAGCGGAAGTATAAGACAATTCATTATGGTGCTTATATTACACGTATTCTTATTGAGTGTCAAATTGATATACCCGACACTTCTACCTTGAGTATGAAAGAGATTGGACCAAAAACATTGAAGCTTATGGAAATTGACCTAAACCCATCAACGTTAGAACATATGTCTTTTCAAGCTTGGCAAGAACATATCGCATCACAGCCAGAAACTCCAATAGCGGAATCATCTTCTCGTCGTCGTCATTTTCTTCAAGAAGAAGAAGAGAAAGAAGATATTCAAATTGTTTCTCCCGATCTTCCGCCTAAGCAAGCATTGGCTGTACTCTCTCGCAATCAATCAAAAACTCACAAAATTTGAAGCATTTTGAGCATAAAACCAATAAAAAGTTTGATTCTTTAAGAAACTTTCTTAACAAAATTTGGGATAAAATTTCATGCATCGGACCTCAATCTTCTCAAGCTTATGATCCGGCTCCATTCCAATGGCCTTCGAGTTCTAACGATGAAGAAGCCCCAGACTCAAGCTCTGGACATGATGGATCTAAAGGAGGTGATGTAAGTATTGACCCTAGCTTGACGGTCATGGAAAGTTGGTAATCTCGGTATGATCTTTATAATACTTTTTGCAACTAAAACTCTACTATGGTTTGCAATATTTTTTGGTACTCTGCTTTATTTGGCACAAAACACTACTACGTGTCTGCTTTGGTAGTGAACTCGTATGTATGTAAATATTGTGTATGTTATTGTATGTTATGAATATTATTGTGCATATTTATCTTCACTTATTTATCTCCTTTTAGTCAATGACAAAAGGGGAGAAAATATGTGCATATCGACAGGGGGAGTCACATATATAGTTGTCATTATCAAAAAGGGGGAGAATGTTGAATCTCGCTTTATAGTGTATTGATAATGACCCTATACATATACATATATATATATATATATATATATATATATATATATTAGTGTCTATTAACCTTGTTTTGCAGAAAGAAACTCTACAACAGGAAAATTTCAAGGGCTTAGTTAAAGAGTCTATGTGTATTAGTATTTGTTAAAATCTTCCTTGGTGACACACACACATGCACAATTGTAAAACATGCACAAGGCACAGCAAACAGACGTTTGAAATTTTTAATTCAGACGTCTGTCTGCTGAAACAAAATTTTACTTAGAAAAATATTCAGACGTCTGTTCTGAAATATTCAAACGTCTAAATATAGGACGAATTTGCCTATTTCCTTGCTGTATATATATTTAACTATAACAGACTTCTGATATTTTATTTCATACTTCTGAAAACGAATAGATGCAACTATTTAGCAAAGAGACACGACTCTTAATTCACATCTAATCATCGAATCTCTTCACGAATGATTGCAACTATTTGTATACTATAAATAGAGGCTTAATCAAATATGTTTTTCATCTTAACTTACTCCAATTCTTTCTATCTTATCTATAGCATTCAGATTCACAAAAGCACTCTATTTCCATATTTAAAAGATTACAAATCTTCCAAATTCTTTCACGAACTACACTATTATCATCAAGAAAAGATTATAGAAAGGGTGTACATTGATTTGACATATCCGTGTTATTAAGAACACAATTAGTGAACAAACTCTTTGTATTGTGAAAGTCCTCTTCAGCGGTCGAGGCAAGAAATCCCGTTCGGCTGTTCGGGTAGCTGTAAACCTATTCCTCCGGGTAAAGTGAGGGTTGTTTTTTTTGTTAGTGAAATTCCTAAGAGGAGCTTAGGGACTGGACGTAGGATAGTGGTCCCAACCAGTATAAAACTCTGTTGTCACTTTTATTTATTGTTATTCTGCTATCTACACATTTCTATTCCATACGATCCTGCTACAACGATTTTTGTTCCATATATATAACAGAATTGTAGTAGGATCAACCCTTAGGCAACTTTCTTTGCTTTATGCTAGATTAAATCTTTATAATATTGATAATGATAATGATTTTATTAGTTTGGAATGGAATAAGAGTAAGAAATATACTCCAAATTCTTTTTATAGATTTATGAATTTTTCGGGTACTATAAATAACTCTTTTAAATATATATGGAAATCTAATGCTCCTCCTAAATCCAAAATTCATATATGGTTAATACTTTATGGAAAACTTAATACAATAGAATTTTTAAAGAGAAAAAACATTCAAAATGATAATAAATGTTATTTTGTAATCTGCATCTTGAGGACATTAATCATATATATTATGATTGTTTGGACTCTAATTACATCCTAATTAATACTCTTAAATTTTTTATCTTCAATATAATAACTAAAATTTTGGATTGTGAAATCTACTGGAAAAATTATAGATTCAAATTCAATAAGAATATTAGATTTTTACTAGACACTTTATTTATTATTATTAGTTGGTTTATTTGGTGTGAAAGAAATCAAAGAATTTTTAATAATAATAGTCATTTTAACAAATTGATTTTTTTTCAATTTCTACATTTTTTCAATTGGATTTCTAATCCCAAATATAAATTAGCTAAAAATATCCTTTTCAAACGGTATCTTAACAAGGTTAGTTATAATATTAACTTTTTTAAACACAACAATAACTTTTATAGAATTAATAATAGTATTATTAATATTTTTCCAAATTTATATGATGATCTCACTTTTAATCATAGCTTACTTACCATTAAAGATAAATAAGTTAGATCCGTCTTAATTTTTGTTCTACTCTCTGTTTGGCATTAGTTTTCAGTTTATTCATTTCTTTAGTTTTTGTCCTGATAGTCTTATTTAGGTTTTTATTTCATTCCTTATTAATACATATATATGTATATTTACTATATAAATATACATATACATATACATACATATATATATATATATATATATGTATCATTCTAATTTTTTCCTTAGTCATGTTTCAGATACAGGTTTGGGAGATAAGATTTCAGGTTCATTTTGCAGGTTTCTCTTGTCTTCAAATTGCTGGATATCAGATTGTAGAGAGGTCATCATAACAGAGTTTCTTCATCCAGGACTTCTTGCAGTTATCTCCTTAGATATAGGATACTGCTATTTTTATTATGGAGTACTTTTTCAAGATGATCTATTCTATGGTTTGACACTCCTTCTTCTTGTTCAGAGCCTTCAGAGTTGTCTCTCTCTTCAGCAGATCCTCTTCAGAGCAGATGCTTATTCACTTCTTTTGATTCATATTTTTGGAGCTTTCTTATTAGTTTGAGTCGTCACTCAGTGTTTTGTTTTTTCTTTAGTCTTTTTGGTACTTCTAACATCTTAATATCGGGCGGTGGCCATGTCGGAGTTTGATATTGAGGTGCGATGGGTGGTGGCCTTGCCGGAACTCATCTTAGGATTGGCTTGATATTCAGGTGCGATGGGCAATGGATGGATTGGCTTGCATGTTATGAAGCCTGAATCTTATGTTCTGAAAGGATCCTATATCTTAGGCATACATATTAGACTAATCAGTTGTCTCTTGTTCTTCGAAACGTTGATAATGATTCTGAAGCATCTTTGTTTGCTCTTGAGTCTCGAGATGATGATGACGTATATCGAATTCAGTTGTTTGTTACTTTGCCAATGTGTTTGGGTCTGTTTTGGGCTTGCCACCTAAGTGGGAAATTGAGTTTCGTATTGACCTCATTCTTGGTGCTCAACAAGTTAGTCGTCCTCCCACGAGGGTGTCCACTAAGGAGAATGAGGAACTCAGAAAGCAATTGTTGGGTCTTGAAGCCAAGCAATTCATTCAATCTAGTTCATCTCCATAGGGTGTCGTGGTCATCTTTGTTAAAAATCTGATGGCACTCTTAGGCTTTCTATCGATTACCACAAACTTAACAAGTTAACCATTAAGATCAAGTATCCATTGCCCAGGATCGATGACATGTTCGATCAGTTGTGCATTGCTAAGGTCTTCTCTCAGCTTGAACTTACCATTGGTTTTCATCAACTACGAGTTGCAGAGGACAACATTTCTCGTACCGCATTCCGCACTCGTTATGGTTCTTATAAGTGGCTCATTATGCCGTTCGGTTTGACGAATGCTCGAGCTTATTTCGTCGATCTTATGAATCGAATATTTCGAGAATATATCGATAAGTTCATCGTTGTATTCATTGATGACGTCCTTATCTATTCTAAATCTGAAGCCGATCATGCTCGTCATTTGAGGATTGTTTTGAGCACACTTCATCAGCATCAGCCCAAAACCAAATTCTCCAAGTGCCACTTTTGAGAGAATAAGGTGAAGTTCCTTAGCCATGTTATATCTTCTGATGGTATTTCTGTCGATCCATGAAAGATAGAAGCCATTCAGAATTGGAAAAGGCCAGAGAATGATTCTGAGATTTGCAGCTTCCTTGGATTAGCGGGTTATTACCGTCGGTTCATTAAGGACTTTTCCCATATTGTTCTACCTCTCATTAGCCTTACTAGAAAAGGCATTCGATTTGTATGGTCTGAAGAGTGTGAAGCTTCGATTTAGAAACTAAAAGAACTTCTCACTAATGCTCCTATTCTTGTGGTTCTCGAGGGGAATCAAGATCTTGTTGTACACACCGATGCAAGTAAATGTGGCCTTAGTGCGTGCTTATACAGAGAGATTAGGTAGTTGCCTATGCTTCTAGGCTATTGCGTCCGAATGAGGTTCGCTACGCCACGCATGACCTAGAGTTAGCCGCCATAATCTTTGCCTTAAAGATTTGGCGTCATTATTTATTGGGCTAGCACTTCATTTTCTATACCAATCACAAATCTTTGAAATATCTGTTCACACAGAAAGAGCTTAATATGCGGCAATAGTGTTGGCTTGAGTTCCTAGCCTCCTATGATTTCAATATCTAGTACACTTCTGGAAAGGGGAACCGAGTGGCAGATGCGGTAAGTCGCAAGCACTCGACCATTATTTCGATGATGTTAGCTGAGTGGGATGTGCTGGAGACTCTATCTCTTTGTGATATTCGTGACCGTGTTCCAACTTTAGATTCTCTTATCTTATTATTCAGTTTGGAAGCTCGTCCTAGCTTATTGGATCATATTGCCAAGGCTCAACGACAAGATTCAGATCTTGTGCACCTTATTCAGCTTTGTAAGTCGGAATCCTATGTTGATGAGTTGAGGGATTTTAGCATTGACATTCATGGTTGCCTTCGTAAAAAGAATCATTTGATCGTGCCTATGTTTTTGATCTTAGGCGGAACATACTTGATAATTGTCACCGTTCTAATTATACTATTCATCCTAGTAGCACCAAGATGTATGCCGATATGAGATGCTTGTATTATTGGGAAGGCATGAAGCATGATGTTGTAAGTTATGTATGTTACTACATGACTTGTCAACTCATAAAAGCCGAATATCAGCGTCCCAGTGGTCTTCTTCAGCCTCTTGAGGTCCTATTAAGGAAATTGTGAGACTTGACGGTATCCCTAGTTCGATTGTTTGTGATAGAGATCCACTTTTCACCAGTAATTTTGGTAGAGTCTTCAGAAAGCATTGAGTACAAAGCTTAACATCAGCACAGCTTATCATCCGCAGTCTGATGGAAAGACTGATCGGATGAATCGTATTCTTGAGGATCTACTACGTGCATGTATTCTTGATTTTGGTGGTAATTGGGAAGACCACCTAACACTTGTTGAGTTCTCATATAACAATAACTTTCAGTCCAGTATCAGTATGGCTCCTTTCAAAGCCCTATACAGAAGGCCATTTCGATCACCATCTTGTTGGTTAGAGTCCAAGGAAAAATTGATTTTAGGCCTCGATTCTATTCATGAAGCATCAGAGAAGATTAATCTTATTTGTTAGAGAATGAAAGAGGCATAGAACCGTCAGAAATCCAACACGGACAACCGTAGGAAGCCTCTTGAATTCTCCATTAGGGACCATGTTTATATCCGTGTATCTTTTTTGAACGGAGTAATGCAGGACCGGGAAATTGGCTCCTCGCTATATAGGACCATTTTCTATTACTGAGCATATTGGCCCAGTTGCTTATAGTGCATCACTTCCAGCCCAATTTTCTAGTACTCATGACATGTTTCACATCTCTCTACTTCGAAACTGCCTTGTGATTCAGATTCTATTATTGATCGTCCAAATCTGCAAGAGCTTGAGATCTCACCTGATTTATATATTGTGCAACATCCTATCCGTTTGCTTGCTTCGGAGGTCAAACGCCTTCGAAATAAGGATGTTCCACTCGTGAAGATTCAATGGTCCGCTAATCCAAAGACTGGATATAGGAAATCATAGAATTTATCGAGCGATCTTATCCATAATTTCTATCTTCTCGTGTTGATGGTGAGAATTTTAACTCAAGCTTATCTATTTTCCTTTGCTAGATGAAGTAAATCATGTTGAATACACCTCTTCTCTAGGAAATTGCGTGGACGCAATTTTTATAAGGGGGAGTTTTTGACAACCCTGGTTTTGGTGATTACCTATGAAAAATAAATTATAACGATGGCTATAATTTAAAATGGAGAAAATAAAATAAATTTGAAGGTGTAAAATTTGTAAATAGTTTATTTTGGATAAATAATATGTTTTCATAAAATAAAATGGAGTTAAGTTGTTATGGTGGTGTATTAATTAAATGAATGAAATTATGTTGGTTTGGTGGTTAATTATATTAAATAAAGGATAAAAGAAATTAATTCAACATTTATTTGTCGAAAAAATATATATATAAAATGAAGAAATAAAGTTTTGAAAACTTTATTATGTGATGTTGGGGTAATAATGAACATCAGATGGTTTTATTTTGATAAAATGCAATAATTGTGGAATTAATGGTCACGTAGTGATTTTTCTTAATTTTAATGATGTGCTAAAATTAAATATGGTAAATATTGTGAAAAAAAATGTGGAATTTTGTTTAAAAACAATATTTGAGTGTAAAAATAATTTTAACATGGTTTGTTGTGACACAATGAAATGATTTTTGTGTAAATTTTGTTGTCAAAAATAATTATTTGTGTAATTATGATGTAAATTAAAGTATTTAAATAAAAATAGAATTTTTATAAGCTAAAATAATTATATGTTGATTAAATATTTTTACAAGGTTTGAAACATGAATTATGTTAGTTGTTTTGTTAAATAATGTAAATTAGTGATAAAAATAATGGAAATATGTTAATATAGTGTAATATAACAAAAATTTGTCTAAGTATTATAACACTTAAGCTTATTGGATCCATGCCAAGCCCAAATCCCACTTAGCTTACAAAGGTTTTTCTAGAAAGCAAGTAGAGAGATGTTTGTACGTACAATCTCTCATTTCATCTTCCTTGTGTAAAAATTAATAGAAGTATTGCAAAATTTAGTCTCTAACAGGTAATCTATGGAAAACCAGAAAGTATTTTATCAATTTCTTCCTCTTGAGAATTTGAGTTACTGTAATTTCATATTTTTGCTTTGCATGTCTATTCTTCTTTCTCTAGCATGTTTCTAGCTTCAATCCAAGATCTAAAGTCTTAATCTTGTTTGCTAAATTCACTAAATTCATTGCAAATAATCTAAGGTGAGTTTAAACACTCACTTTTCTAGTTTATTCAAGTTTGCATGTTTGTTTTTGGTTGTTTTAGGTGAACCTTGGTTGAATTTGTGAATTTGGAAGATGATTTTTGGGTTTCTATGCTTGCTAAAAATGCATTAGGAAAATACACAAAAGTAAAATAGTGATATCATACATGATTCTAACCTGTTTGAGTTCATTCTTTTTGAGTTAGAAACTGGACTCAGTGAGAAACAATTTCTCTTTTGGTCACATTTCAATATATGAAAGTATGATTGACCTGAAACAGAATTGAAAGTAAAAGTGCAATTCTGTCCTTAAAGAAAAATTCCCTGATATTATACCTAAAATAAATTTCGCCATATCTTTTACATATCTTATCCAAATTTGATAATTTTAGATGTTCTAGAAAGTTTAGACATTTTTATACAAGTTTCATGTGTTGAGTTTTTTAAAATTTTGAATTTAAATTAGTCAAAATTGCACTTCTTTCTTACTATCTCGAGTGCAAAATGACAGCGATAGTAATTGTAGACTTGAGAATTGAAATTGCCATTACTTTGACTCCCACGTCCGAATTATGTGATTCTTTGCTTGCTTGTAGCTATGGAAATGCTCTTTAAGCCGCAGACCAGTCGTTATTTAATTATTTTGAGTTTTGTAATTTTAGACCTGAGAATTGAATTGCCATAACTTTTTACTCGTACGTCTGAATTAGGTGATTCTTTTTATAAATTCTATCTATGGAATGCTCTTCAACTTTTATGTTTTATGATTTATCAAATTCTATGTTCTAAACGGTCCAATTGGCTCTTTAAGCCGCAATCCTGTAGTTATTTTAATTATTCTGAGTTTTGTAATTTTAGACCCGAGAATTGAATTTTCCATGACTCAAACTTTGAAATTAGGCGATCCATTATCTGACTTAAAGATATGGCAATCATCTTCAACTTTTATGTTTCATGTTTTCTCAAATTCTTAGTTTAAAAGGGGCGAACTGGCAAAACAAGCCGCGGACCTGAGTTTTTTTGCAAAGTTTGGGCATTTTCCGTTGAATTTGTTTTTTTGGATTTGATGATTTTGAGCATTTTTTTGAGATGGTTTTGAAAGGCTAACCCCTACTAATAGAAAAGCCGACATTAACATCGTTTCATACTACGAATTGACAGTTTCATTTGGGTTTTATAGTATGTTAATTTCATTTAATTTCCATTGATTTTTGCTGTTTCTATGCACGTGTTTTCTAAACCATTTTCGGAATTATTTTTAGAATGAAAAACTTTCAAAATAAATGTTTTACAAAAATTTATAATTATTTTTTTTGAAGCTATTTATATATATGCATTCTCTATAATAAAGTGAATTTCAGATCAATAATTTTCAAAATCGTTTAAAAACCCGTTTTCTTGAAGTAAGTAATTTCTATGTAAAAACACATATTTTTGCACTTTTCGAGAAAACGAGGAAGCGACTTAAATGATGTAATAAACTACATGGTATAGGATTCGCTGGTTTGCTATACTGGTTAATTCCGGACTTGTTCTTTGTAGCTACACATATTTGAAGCTGGTAACACATTCCATTGTCGTTGCCAGTACTAGGCCGGAAGGGCCAAGGTCGAGGGGCCACTAGCGTAGGTCAGTGGGGCCACATATATACATCAGGTTGAGGGGGCCAACGTTGTTAAGCACACTATTGTAGTACTTTGCAAGGCCGGGGCCACTTATTGTATGCACGTGCAGTTGTTGTTGTTATGGATAAATACCGTTGTTTCTATTTCTAGATTTCATTCTTATTGATTTTTAGATTTTGTTGTTTTCTATATGTTCAACATAATGTTGTTATTGGAGTGTTATATATATATTGAGTTATATATATATAGCGTATGTGCTATTCGAAGATCTTCATATGGTGAATACGTTATGTGCTTTTTTGGACATTACGTGTCCAATTTGGTGCTATGATGCGGTTTCCATGTTGTAGTTTTGTTGTTGATTGAGATTTTATATATGGCTTAGCCACGGAGCCTAGCTCCCCATTGTTGATGGAAACCTTTTATTTTGTCGATGTTGACGCCGATGATATGAGGCATGAATACGTGATTTAATCAGTGTTGTTGTTGATATTGCCATTTTCATGAGACTTTCAAATGATATTTTAGTTGTTATCATCGCATGAAATATGAGATGACATATGTTGTTGTTGCTTCTACTCTATTGAGAAGAATTGTTATCTATTATCCTTATACTTCACCTATCATTCTTTAATCAGTTTATTTAAGCTAGACTGACCCGCGTATTTTATATACTCGGGTCAGACCGAGTTGTTTCAGGTAGCCACCTGCTGTAGGTTCCTATTTAGCTGCTTCCGCTATGGTCCACTTTGCTATCTTTTGGATGCTAGTCCACCTTTTGTGTTGTCGTTTAGCTATCTTTTTGTACTTTGATCTATGTTTGCTCTTTTGAGACATAATGTATATATATGTGGTCCGTGTTACCACTCACTTATGTATCACTATGTAGTGTACGGATGATGATGTGTGTGTGTGTATGCGTCTGATGTTCTATGATATGTTGTATATTTGTTGTTGTTGTATTTTGTTCTGAATAGATTCATTAGTCATCATAGTTTTGTGTCAAACATTTATTGAGTAAGTCGATCCATAAGAAAAAAGTAAAGAGAAAAAAAATTTAGTGCACTTAATTGACGTGTCCAATACTTTTTTAAGACAAAGCTTACGGATGGTCGCTCCTAACTAGCCCTATTCGTTGCACTAGCAGACAGTATTACTCTGTAATACCCTTTGTTAGTGTGGGTCTCGGGGTGGAGCGTTAAAATGAAGGTGGAACATCAAAGAAACCCTAAATAAACTTAAGGAGTAAATGCATACGTATATGTACATATATCATGATTTCTGATGTGTATGATACTTGAATAACAAGGTTATTTCGTAATAAATACTATTGCCTAAGTCCATATCACTCATATAATATATTGAAAATTATGAATCTTTAATATAAAGTAGTCCTCTATCATTTATAAATTAATAGATTTGTTGCATACTCTTTTGTTATTGACCTTTGCTCAAGCTAGGGATGTTATGTGTAGTACTGTTAATATATTGAATAGATTAGGTAAGATAACTACACATACTTGTTGAGTTTTCCTCTAGGTAAGTGCATTATACTTAGGCCATCGCGAAATGATAAGTCTAAGTGAATAGTCCTACTTTACTTGTTGAGCTTTTTCTCAAGATAAAGGCCGGATTAGAACAAGGAACTACGGGTTGTGAGTTGTATGTGGTACAACTGATAAGGTGCTATCCACCGTATGCAGGCCTATGATTTGTTGAGCTTTCCTTAAGGTCAGGATCCCAAGGCATACAAGTCCTAAAACTCATTAGTGAAGTCAAAACACTTATATGTTTTGCTTTGGGTTTGGTGGAACATAAAAGACTAGTGGCGGCCTTATTGGAAAATGAAATAATAATATTTAACCTTCCTAATACTATAAGATCATATGATATATTGTCACGATCCAAATTCCAGCGTTCGAGAATCGACATCCGTACTCCACTGTACTTGGATGCCGTAGATTCAAACGTTGAAATTCGAGTCGTGCCGGAGCTTATAACACATTAAGTACAACGCAGCGGAAGAAAAAGAATAACATATATCAATATACAACATTTGATACAATATATGATACAACAGAATGATACAATGAATATAAATATACATCAGAGGTACAAGAAATAGCAGCGGAAAGAAAAGATAACACTAGCAGCGGAACAAAATCTCCAATAGTCTTCAAGAAAGAACTCCATCTTCAAAGCACCAATCCAGAAAGAGCTCGAACTCCCAATAATGATGCACAAAGATAAGCAAGCACAGTCGTGATCCAAAGACTGAACTAGCTCCAGACAATCTACTAAACCTGACTATCTGAAAAACCCAACTCTAGACTGCCCGTGTGGGAAAATAGTGGGCACCCAGAGTTTAGGAAAGGAACAATAAACTCCAGGCCAGTCATGGGACTGGTGCGAGCAAACAAAAACATTTGGTCTTCAAAATAAGCAACAAAGAATTTAAAATAAATCCGCAATGCTTTTTAGAAAATGAAACTACCATAAGGCCTCCTGCCACAGACACAATGCAAACGCAGAATTGGAGGAGATTTCTCCTTATGATAGTCAAATATGCTTGATACGAGAAATTTCTTTGATATTATTACTATAAGTGCAAAGTGGAAAACCTTTCGAAAGTAAAATATAAATCCTAGCCAGCATAGACATTCCGAGCTATGCCTACTATAGCTACCATCTAAACAGTGGTGACCACCATAAGTAAATGACAGGTTCTACAACTAAAACCGTACAAGGCACGTATTGGATGAATGGATTTCCAACAAATGGTCAGGCTAAGGAACTTCCTACTGTCAATGGGATCGCCTCTGGAGGGACGTCCCGAGAAACTAACGTTACGGTTAGATCTCTGCCAACACAAGGCCGGGTTACCTCTGTAACTAGGTAACTACTACACGAGCGTGCCATCCCCCGGTCCTTTGGGACCTTTATCCGAGGTACCTCTAATCCAACAACCACAAAGCAATCACAAAGTAATAGATCTGCAGTATCCACATGAGTAAGTATCTGGGCTCCATTCCATGATACCACCCTTTTCCAGATGGGATTGACAAACCCTAAAGGGCGCGACCCTCATAACCTTGCCGCATCTTTCCTGTTTCGACCATTTCCGGGGTGTGAGGTCCTGATGCAGTCTCGTCCACAAAGCTACGCTTTATACAAAAGCCATGCTTTGATCACAAATGATCAACAAATGATCATCATCACACAGCAGCACTCAGCATGTCACATTACCAAATTGGGAATATATCACTGATAAATATCAACTACATAACCTCTGAGCTCGTACGTCTCAGAGAAGGGTGTTAAGCTAAGAGAATAAATTCTCCGCTACCAAGCAGAAATGTATTTGATAGAGATCAGTTAACATCTCAAAGTGTAATGTCGGACATACAACCATACAAGTCTGTTCCGGGTTCGAACAGAACCGAAGGCACTTCCGAAGAAGCCCTTGCAAATCCGGGTATCCACAATCTTGATCGGACTTCCCATCACTAAGGGAGAACTCTATACCGGAGCAACTCAGTGCAGAGTCAATCGATAGGTTATCCTATCGTTCTCACAAATACCCGGTCTTCACCACCGGTCTTCAAATGCCATCCATAACGTCGAATCACTATTCGGAATAGGTTATGTGACACAAGGTCCTCTCCCGGCTAAACCGAATAATGAGTGCCATATTTTCAAAACATATGGATATGGGATTTCGGTTAAGTCACAACTTGAAAATTCAAAGCTTTCTTTCAAATGTTTAACCAAATCACCATTTTAAAATCTTTAAACAAAAAGATTTATTTCACAAAGTTCACAAAGATCCATTCATAGATTTCCAAAACAATTTCCATTTCAATTGGATTAACTCATTTAAACCTCTAAATTAAAGATTTAATTAATATCTTTCAAACCGTTTCCAAAGATTTATTCATTACTAGGAAAAACCATTTTCCATTTTAGACTTAAAATCCTTTTAACACCAATTGGAAGTTCATTCCTTATGTGAAAGCTGTTGTTATTTGAAAACAAATAGTTTTCGTTCCAGAAAAATCCAATTATATACAAGTTGAAATCTTAGGTTAAATTTAAATTCCAAAACATCACTTTTAAAATGGTTTTAAAAACCCATATAAACCCATTTATAACTTGAATAGCTTTTCAACCCCTAGTTCCCAAATTTTAGAATTCCATTTCAAATATTGAATTCAAATTTAAATCAATTCATTTAAATTCCCAGATTCAATCAAGTTATTTAAAATAACTTTTATTTTTTTGAAAACTCATTTTCAAAAGCTTCAATTCCAATTCCAAAACTATTTTGGATTCAAAAATTCAATTTTTAAAACAATTTCAAAATCGGTGACTTAACCCATTTCCACGTGCAACCCATATTTGTGTGTGTATAGTGTGGTCGGGGGGTTTTACACAATAGAAGTGCAACATCATCAATCATCATAGATTCAATCATTACAATTCGATGTGGGTTTCGGATAACCAAATGGAATCCGACTCCCTGTCGCATCGAAATTCAAATGTCGTTCTACGAGTCAAGGGTTTGCATAACAATATATACATCACAGATACAACGGCTTAGCACAAAACATTATATAGCATCACATCACATATCAAATATATCAATCCATCACATAGCATTCAATAACAATCAAATATCTTTAATTAAGATGAATAAACCGTGTGGTTATAAATTTATTATCCATATAATTACTTCTATTTGTAATCTTTAAATCAATGATTAATTATCATTACTACAATTAATTAAGTCTTCCATCTTCATTTATTAATCATTTCTTTAATTAATTATCTTAATTAATTAACCTTTAATTGTAATTAATTAAATCTTAGTTACAATTAATTGTCCTTAATAAATAGATTTATTATTCGTTAATTAGTTACAAAAAAAATAACCACTCCTTAATTAATAATGATTTTTCTTAATCACTTTTAAGTTAATTAACCTTAATCTATTTTCCTTGATTCAATTATCTTAATTAATTAACCACATTTATTAATTTTACTTTAAAGTAATTAACCTCAAATATTTGATTAATCAATCCTTGACCTTTAATTATCTTCTCTTAATTACTTTTACTAAGTAATTACTATTTTCATTTAATTATTTATTAATTACTTGATTAATTGACTTAATAATTTAATGAATCCAAATCATTAAATTCTATTTATTTATTTTTATTTTGATAAAACATCTCTTACTTAAATAAAGAATTTAAAAATAATTTGCTTTCAAAATTAATTTAAATTTCATTTTAGATTTAAAATGGATACAAATTTTACTTAGACAAAGTTTTAAAAACAATTCAAACCCTATCTATTCCACAAGTTAAAGAATATTTATTTTTATAAAAGAGGTTTGAAAGAATTTTAAACCAAATTCATTTTTAAATTTAAATCAATTAAAAATACACTATGACGTTCAAAGTTGTTTAAATTATTTTTAAATTTAAAAACTTCTGTTTATTCTAAAACTGGAATAGAAATTTAAAATTTGATTCCAGGTTACTTACATTCTAAAACTTACTTACATTTAACTCCATTTTAAATTTCAAATCACTTAACCATTTTTTTAAGTAGTTAAAAACAATTTAAATTTAAAACTTTATTTTATTAAAAAAAAACTGAGATTCAAGTTCACATTTCAGTTTTTAAAACTTATATTTTTAAACTCGCTTAATACTTTACTTTACAATTCAAACCTTTCAGTTTTTTTTTTCTAGCCAAATCCACTTTAAATACTTAAGCGTGTTCAAGAAAGTTTAAATTTCAACACTTAAATCATTTCAAAACTTAGGTTTAAACTTACTTAAAGTCAGATTTCAAACTTAGTTTTAAAGATTGGTTCAAACTTTGATTTCCATTCTAAAAACTTCAGTTTAAATTTTAAAACAAACATCACAGGTTCTGTTCAACCTGTAAACCCAAGACTACCCAATTCATCATCACTGGAACAGTGCACCGTGCACATGCACGGTGCCGTTGATCGCCTCAGATCACCAACAGTGATCCTCCCGTACCACTCTTCACCCATACACTCCAGTGCGATCACCAGATCGTTTCCCAAATCTCGAAGTCGAATTCGAGATGATGAACTCGAACCTGGTAAACAACTGAACCTCCTCAAGCCAAACCTGTCAACGACCCTCGTTCTCCCACTGCCGATCACCAGAACTCCAGAGGCTCCGGCTATAGCTTTATCCAAGCCCAAACCTCCATTACCCAAATTGTTGTTGAACTCGATCAACTGAGGAAGAAGAACCAAAGCCAAAACTTTAACCCATACAAACTAGGGTTCCAAACTTTAAATCCCAATCTCCATCTCCAAAATGAAAAACTCCATGATCTGATAATTTTCCCAGCTTCATAGATCACCCTACTACCTTCAGAACAAACCACGACACCCCAAATCACAGAGATGACCAGGAAACTCCCCAAACTAATTTTTTTGTTAAACCAGAAATACCCCTTTTCCTCCTCACTAAAAATTATGATTCTTGTTTTAAAAATCATGTTTCTGGTTTATGGTTCAAATTAAAATCCTGGATTTAAAATTTTCAAAGCTTGGGTTTTGACACATTTATATATATATATATATATATATATATATATATATATATATATATATATATATATATATAGGCAATTGCCAGAGACACTTCACTAATCTTAACTTGAGTATGATTTCAATCTGAAATTTTTTTAAGATGAAACAACCAAGTTCTGTTTATATCTTAAGTTTAAACAGAAAGTAGCTCAAGAGTTTGGAATTTAAATTAAAATAGGAACCTGGAAACAATGGATAGGGGAACTCAGAGAAACAACACATGCAAACATATCACTACAAAATTCTCTCAAGTATCATCAATCTATAACAGATTAAGTTTAAAAGTTCTGTTCACATTTATATTGAGATATCATAAATTCCTGAGGTAAATTCTTAATATTAATTCTAGAGGTTATTTTTAAAAGTGATGTTGCACAATTTCAATCATCTTTCTTTTATTAATCAAAATCTAATATTGATTATAGGATGAGATATTGAATTTCTTTCTATTTTGCAGCCCTGCTATACCCAACAGAGCTCCATATATATCCATATAAGATCATGCACACCACTCCCATATGTAAACACATACATCCAAAAATAATTCACTTCCATATAACACATGCAGATCAAAAATTAAACCAAGATTCAAGACTTTTAAAATATAGTTTGCTCACCTGGATTTGGCAGCAGAGAACAAGGAAGGCAGAGAAGAGTTTTTGAGCCTGAACATTTTTTCTTTTCTTTGATTGCTTTGCATTTTTTTTTTTGATTTGTTCAAGTGCTTTGAAAACTTTGGATTTCCTTCTGTTAACTGATCAAACATGATTGTTTAAATCTTTGTTTAATACTGATTAACAGTATTTAGTTCAAATTAAAAAAAATGTTACTTGCCTCAAATTGTTCTTTCCAGATTTTCAACTTGCTTCAGGTTGAATTACACTTGAATGCTTGAATGCTTTGAATTGGTTTGATTTGTTTCCTGAACTGATTTACAAAGTTGTTCAAATCTTTGTTGTACTTAATTTATTATATACAAACAATTTCATTTACTTACAGGTTTGCAATACTGTTATTCACAGAGAAAGCTTCTCTCTTTTTTCTTCTCTACAGTTGAAATCCAGAGATGGATTAAGTCTTTGAACTTTATCTTGTTTTCCTGCAACTTGTTAAATAAATTTGCTTAGCTTCTGATAGATTTGCTTACTTAATTTCTCAACAACGAATTCAAATTCAAGCTTACTTACAGTTTTGTTTTATATTATATAAAATCAGAGAAAAAGCCTGTGATCTTGCTTTTCAATCTAGATTTGATTATACTTTGAATTACGAAGGCTCTTGAATGTTAGATTGATACTTGCTTACTTCAAAATTGTTTTCAGGCTGGAAAACTTGAAGACTTGCTTAATCTTGCATTGCAAACAGATCAGATTTGCAGTTTGAATTTTTTTTTTCTTTTGGTTTGAACTAAGTTGTTTCCATTGGAGTTGAACTTTGATACTCAAATCTCTCTCACTGTTTACTTTTTCAGAGATTTGGCTGAGACATTATCTGATTTCATATGGGGAAGTGAAAAGTTTTTCTTAATTTTTTATTTAATTATTTTATTAAGGAAATGATGTTTTATGCCACTTGTTAAAAACAATCTTAAACTTTAGATCTTGTTAATTCTTCTACTCCACCCTCACATGTTGATATTATGAAGCAAAAAGAATTTTATAAATTTTATATCTATAACTTATACACTTTAAAAATAATGTATATCTTTATTCTTTTGAATGTATACATACATGTTCAATGTTGAAAGAATTTAACTAACATATATATTACATCTTAATAACTTTTTTTTAAATGCTACTTACTTTTAAAAACATCTATTTTAAATAAAAATTAAATTTTCAACCTCAACTTGAAATATAAACTCATGTATATGTACTTACATTAAATTTTTGTTCAACATGTTTATACACTTATTTAAAATTTGTATTAACACAATTTACATTCATACATTTTTTTATTATTATCTATTTATTTTGTACAACTTTTAAAAGAAAAGAGGAATGTAAAAATTTCATATTAACAATCAATCACCTTTGTTCATGTATGAAAATTTAACATAAAAATAACATTTTTGAAAATGAGTACACTAATTTTTTTTCTTTTTATTACAACTTCCAAATATTAATAAAATTTAGAAAACAACTATCATTATCTTTTTATATTAATCTCAAGCTTTTAATTTCTATTTTTATTTTTGATACATTATATTTTTCTAAATCCAATCTTTATTTGTAAGCCACTTATACTTAAATTTCTTATTAAATTTCTGTTTATGATCAAAAATTATTTATTTATTCTAGAAATTTTTAAATACTTCACAATTTATTTTCCAAAATAAATTTAATTGCCAAATTAAACTTGATAAATTTCAGGAATGTTACATATATAATATTAAAATAATCTACTTGATAAATTTATTCAGTTAATATGATTGATAAAATGTTTATCAACTAACATATTCAAATGTATTGAATTAAAGATTGATATAGAAATATAACATGCACTTACTAATAAATGCTTATTGCATGTTAACTTTTCAACACTCCTGCAAGCGCCTAATTTTACGACTACTAAATACATTCATAATTTGGTCACTCATGTATTTGTTTGGTCGAGACCATTCTATGTGTTCCTTACTCAAAGGCAATAAAATACTATAGATATATGACCAATATGCTATCACATATAAATGTTATATGGTGAATATTTACATTTCATAGTGTATGATATTTTGATGAAATCGTTTCACCTGATAAGCAAATAAACCATATTTTGAGATCGAATATTCAATTTGATTGATTATATAAAGATCGTATTGTGTTAAATGCAAAATTAGACTAAAACTATAAGATAGATCTAAGAACTCGATCACTGAAATTTCAGTTTGATCAGCTTAAGCAAAGTGCAATATATTTGAAGTGGTTAAATGTTAAGGATGATTGAGTATTATTTTCTGAAAAAGTTTGTTATGATGTTGTAGTAGAGGCATCCTTTTGAATGATTCGACCGATTAGAAAGAAAAACGAGTATACAAGAGTAGGTGTAATTTAAGGTACAGTTGAGATTGAAGAGAAATTTTAGCGACTTCTGCTTCATAAGAAACATCAGAAGTTGGAATTGTAATAATAATAACTGATACTTAACATTGAAATGAGAAATATGATTTCTATTCTAAAATGTATTTTTATATATAAAACTGTTTTCTATAAGATTTATTTCTTTAACTTCATGATATTTGAATGAAGAACTCTCCGCTGTAAACTTGTTGCAGTATATGAAATAAATAATCTATATTGAGTGATGGACCTCCAAATTTAGTATGTTATTATAGTAATGGCAAAAATAGTGGGAGCATGTCATATAACACCTATTGAATGCATTAAATTACTAAAATTGTTTTTGTAAAACATACCGTAAATTATTTATGAAATAATGACTGTTTTGGTATGGATTGAAAAATAGACATTGTTATATTTCAATGTGAATATTATGAATATTTGTTATGAAATAAAACTATAATATGATATTTGTTTTCACAATAAAAGTGATGCATTGGAAAATACCGTAGTATCTAAATTTATTTACAATTATTTTAGGATTATAAACTAAGCCATAGTTTTGAGAAATTATTTTTATCATATTATTATGAATCATACAATACTAGTTAATTATATCTCAAAAAATTTAGGGCTATGTACCCTTTTAGTGGGAGCATTATAAGAGTTGATCAACTCTTCAGATTGATATATATATATATAGATGTATGAAAGTGTAAATCTATAAATATAAAAATGGTTCCACGTACATCTTCATATTCACTTCTAGTTATTACTTACATGGGCATGTTATTTGATAGGCATTTATAAGTCAAAGATAAGCTTATAGGATATAAAATGAAAGTAAATAATGTAGGATCGTTTTCATCCTAGAGGGGGGAGGGGGTTGAATAGGGTGTACTAATAATAATAGAAATTAATGCCAAAATAATAAAAATAATAACAGAAAGCAATGCAAATGAGACCACACACAAATTTATCCAGCTTCGGCAAAATCCTGCCTGTGTTCTGCCTCCAAGGTTTCTACTAGAAATTAAGTAGTCAGACGCTTAAACACGTAACTTGCGACATTCGCTAATGACTAACCTAACTTTATGCTCAAAACCCAGCCATAACTCAACCACTGAGTTGCGAATTCTTGAACTACACCACCATAGTTTGTAACGTAGTCACACGACTAGACGTTACACAATTTTAAAAGAAAATTATAAATTAAAATAAAACAACTAAACAAAACCCTATATATCAATTAAGCCCAAAATAAAATAAACTAGACTGGCCCAATAACAAATTAAACTATAAAAGTATTCCTCTTTTCTTTTGTTCGTGATGGCTTCGGTCGTTCTTTGTTGCTCGTTCAAAAGCTAAGGTTTTGTTAATTTGATGCCGCCGCTTGAAATTGTTCGATTGGAGTATGCTTTCGCTTCGATATGCTTCGCCAATCGAATCTTTAGCTTTGATTACTTACAGCAGCTTCAAATGTCAAGCTCGAATTGCTTGGATTAAATTGGTATGTGATTTTCCTTTTTCAATTTCGATTATGCTCGAGTTCGATTCGAGTTATTGGTTTGTGATCTACTTCAATCACTTGCTTTGGTTTAGCTTGAACTAAAATCGATTGATTCGCCGATGATGAATTTGGGTATTTATAGGAATCGATTTCCTATATTTTCGTATATACGTTCGGCTTGAAAGTTTCTAAGATTTTTATTTTGACCGTGGATTAATTGATTGAACGAACCACTGATTTCTAACTTGGTCATTTTTGATATATCGACTCTCTGATGTATTCATATATTCGAATCGTTCTGCATATATTTCGAATATAGTTCCTTGGTTTGAATTTTGTTTTAATCGATTCCGTTCTGTGCTCCTATGACTTCGACAATTTGAAGTTGTGATAATATTTTGACTTCATCATTGTTCTCTGTTCTTTCCTGGCAATTAACAATTTACTGGAGTTTGCTTACAGTCTGCATTGGAATGTGACCTTGAATTGTTTATGACCCACGGCTTTGTCTTTGACATTTAAATTTGTGATAAACTTGACTTTTTGGCCTTTGAATGACTTCACTGCAATTTTTTTTACTCCTTGACTGTTCGAACTGCTTCACTGATTTTTGAAACATTTGTGTGTGTCATTTCCATGTATATACATAACACACACATATATATACGCATGTACATATATACATATATGTATATATGTGTGTGATCGATTTGCTTGTTGCATCTCTGTGTAAAATTATTATCACTTAATTATTCAGTGCACTTGTTCACTTGCATTTTGCAAATAATACCAAACTTGTATATATGAATTCTGTTGTAACTTGGTTGGTCATGTTAAACTATAACTTGATGAAGTTGACTTGTCTGAAGCTTTTTGTTTGTACATGTTAAAGTTTATTGTGGTCGAGACTTCATGTAGCTTTGAGTTTGCATTGATGAGATTGTTGTCATGTTGTATTCACCTCTAGTTCACTTGAGTCTGGTTCAAGTGTTTTAGTTGCTATGCACTGTGCATTGAACTTGTGAACACGATGAACTGCTAGCTTGTTGCTCTGACCATGCCTTGCACTTGACAATTTGGTTGAGTTATTTGTCATTGAGTTAACTATGTAGTTGAGTTCTGGTTTTGGTTCATTTCAGTTCTTGGTTGGTTTAGTTTCTTTTGTATTACTATGTTAGGTGTTGTTCCTGCGTGGTGTGATTTCATGCCTGTGGTTTCATGTAGGTAATGACTGGTTTGTGTTGTTTGTTATGTCCACTGGCTTGTTGAGTCCTCTGCATTCACTTTGTCATGTGATCTGGTCTATATTGCATCGAGTCTTGTTCCCGTTGAACTCTGATTTAATTATCATGTTGTTGCAGTCATGTACATTTTGGTTGATTGCAGTATGTCTGAATGCATGGTGTTGTTGACATTTCTCATTTTATTCATATGCACATGAACTAGATTGATTTGATTTTGCTGTACTTGATGCCTAAACTGTCTTGGTCTAGTTCTAATTTGAATCCATGTTGCATCATGTCCTGTTGCTATGGACTTGAACTGTAGCTCTTACTTTATTTGATTAAAACACCTTTCATGTTGCTATTTGACTGGTGCACTTCTATTGCCGTAGTCAAGTCTGGTTCATGTTGGTTTGTATTGCACTTGAGTTGAATCCAGCTTTTACTTGGGTTTGACCTTGTGCCCACCTGTCCCTGTAGTTTTAACAAGCAAGTGTATATCGATGTGCTCCGCCTTGTGGCATGTACAGTGATACACTATGCATGTCACAAGTTGTTCGTGTAAGATGAATTCAAAAGAAAATGATGACGAACAACCCAAATAACCGAGGCAAATAATAATTTCAAAACATACACTTTATTTTGCACAGCAAAATATTTTCTTTTCCATTTTACTACGTAAATGTTTATTTTGTAGATAGCGTAGATGCTGGACTCAGGCTGGAACAAAGTTGAAGATCAAACACAAGTGTTGAGTGAATATGTAGTGAGGTGTAATATGTAAATTGAAAATTGAAAATTGTGGTGTAATTGAAATTTTATTGTAATCGAAAATGTGTAAATGTAGCGAGAGCTCAAATTTGTACTATTCGAATATGTAATAAAATATTCCTTTGAATAAAACATTTGTTAAAATATGAATTCTGATTTATTTATTTTATTCAACAAATATTTATTCAATTATGTGAAAAATAAAATAGTACAACAACAAATATGTAACGATCCGTGAAATTCGATAACTAAATTGGTTGAATTAATAGGATTTTTGTAATTAAATTTCGATAGAAATAAATTTTTTATAATTGATAATGAAGTAAATGTTAAGAATGAATTGTAGTAATGATTATTAAAAACTAATTATTGACAATTGAAGTGAAATCACAATTTAAAATGAAATAGAGTAATTTGTTGCACTTGGGTATAACATTGAAAATAAGTAAATAAATGCAAGTGTTGTATAAATAAAGGAATTTGTACATAATTAATAGTAATTGAATGAATTCGGCATTATGTATGCAATTATAATAATTGGTTGAATTTTTTTTTGCAAGTCAAGCCGGTTTTATAGTGGACCGTCCACTTTTATTACGAACGTAATAAGAACTTTAAATACAGGAGTATGGTAAAAACACCTTAACTGCTATGAGAAGGAAAATAGAGCACTGGAGTGTGACAAACATGCCCCAGCTACAAAATAACGCCTAGACTACGTCTCCTCCGCGGAGGCAGAAGCACCAACATCCACAATCACATGGGAAGAAACTAAAGGGACATTCCCAAAAATACCAGCAAAGGGACGGAAAAGGACAGCAAGACAAGGGTCATAAACCAAAGCATCAGATGAATATATGAAGGAACGATCCCAAGTAGAATCAGCAAGCAAGTCAGAATTCAAAGCTGCATACAGACCATCCACATCAAGAACTAAGGAGTCACCAGATGGCCTGTAATAAAGGCATCTAAGGTCCAAATGATCATCTGAAACAAATCAGAAATAGGAGTCATCCAAGGGGTTCAATCGCATATCAGAAATGTGATCAACCCAACATCTCTCGGACTCGTCCCAAACAATTGGCAAACGAGGCGGAACTGGAACCGGAATAGGAACCATAGAAACATTAGAAGGAGCCACTAAAGTTGATGGGGAAGCAGGCCGAGCAACAGAACAAGGAGGCGGATCTAGGACAAATAAAGGAGCAGGAGGAAGAGCCACCTGAGAAGAAACCTTAGGAACCCCCATTTCCTGAGCGGTGGCCGAGGAAGAAGGATCTTAAGAGCAGCCGTAGAAACAACAGAATGCGAGTAGTCGATTGCCAAGTGGCCAATGGAGTGACATGAGGAACAAATGTCTGGAACCCAACCGTAGCAAACCCAGACTTCCACTACATGCCCAATAGCTAACTGAACAGGAATAGAGGAAGGGAGGGGCTTAGAAGAGGAAATCTCGATCAGAGCCTTAGCGGACATCAATTTTTCCCGTGCAACCGTATTTGTGTCAAAACATTTTAATTTACCTACATTACAAGCTAGATAATTCAAACCAAGTAAAGGTTGAAGAGTAGAGGGGATATGGGAAAAGTAAACCCAAATGGGGATAGAGAGGACTTGCTCTCGGCTTGTAAACAATTATTATAAGTTGCCCGTTGAATTAGTTGATTGAATTGGAATTGAAATTAAATTTTAATGAATATAAATAAATGTTAAAATAATGGGAATGAGAATATGTCAAGTAAATGAAAGGTAAACAATGGTAACTAGCTTATAGAGTAATAATAGGCATACTATAAAGATGGGAATTTAATTCAAATTAATGGAATTAATGTGAATATTATACTAGGCTATAAATCGAATATAAGGAAACAAATGTAAGTATTGAATTTATTAATAAAATAATACAGTGTTAATGGTAAGTAATAAACTTGTAAATGTAAGTAAAAATAAATAGGTGACAACTAATACATGTTGTTTATTTATTTAGTGTGTAAAATAAGATTGGTAATCAAATTGCAATTAAAGGTAATAATCTAATGCAAGTAAATAAATGATTAATTCAGTGCAATCCCAATTAATTGAAACCAATTGTAAGGTTATAATTGATTGTAATTGGTAGATTAGGAAATAAATTCAAAGTTATATAAATTGATGAAATAATACGAAATAAAGGGTAATTGAATAAAATCAATGTTTAGTAAGAAATTTTAATATTTATTAATTGATAATAAAGTGGGAATAAGGTAAAATTAGGCAAATGATGATAATTATAAATTGTTTACCTATTTATTTAATCTATTAAATTAGATCTAAATCCTTTGCAATTAAACGTAATTAATTACAAGTTAATATGAATTTAGTTGTTAACTATAAACCATTAGGGCTATTGGATATATAGTAGAGTTAAAGTTATCCATAAGATAATGGTTGATTTAATAGAAGGCGTGTGAATCAAGGTTTATTAACTTAAATTTAATAATGGTATTAATTGCAATTTAATGAAAATAAATATCTTAATATTACGTTAATTGAAATGAAGATGGAATGTGAGAATATTAGTGTAATAGATTTTGAATCCAATGTTAATTTCATCCGTTTGATAATAATGAATTGAATAATTTGAATGAAAATTAAATTCAATGGAATTATTGAAAATTTAATTTATAATTTCTGAATTTAACGAAATTGTAATCTAACGCTGAAATTGACGATTGAATCAACATTTAGGTGACATCTAAATTTGTTTAAAATTAGTATAAATGATTAAGAAATATAAAGGTGATAAAATTTGTCAACTATAGAATTTAAATTAAAAATTGGATTTAATTAATTAATTATTAATTTATTTAATTATTGTAAAAATAGCCATTTTGGCCATTGATTTCGATTTTGACAAAACCAGTTTCATCGGATCCGTAACAGTGAATTATTGTAGGGTTTCAAGTTTCATAACGATCGGAGTTGTCGTTTGATCGCACAGACTCGAAACTTCTAGAAATCAATTAAATGGAAATCAATTGAAATCAATTTGAAATAACTTGATTTTGGCATAACTTCTCCATGCGATGGAATTTGGACTTGAAACGTGTTCCATTACATTTAAAATATTCAAAAACATCTATTTTGATGTATGGATTGACCAAAGTTCATCCCAGAGTTAGAACGGGCTTTTTCGGGCCATTTTATCGTTCAACGCATATATCCAATCGATCAGGTCCATTATAATTTCAGCTTGCCTGTATATGCCCTGTTATAAAACCTAGCCTATTTCTTATGTCATTATACTATACGTACAATTCCATTAGCTCTTCCTACTTCTCCTTCCCAATGGCAGACAAACAAATTTCCATTTTAATTTCAAATCAAAAATTCAAACTCCACAAAAAAATTTCAAAAAAATATATATCAAAGATTTCAATGATGTGAACCTGCGTCTACCGTTCGTTTTTCGAGACAGTGACCAGATCGATCATAAATCACGGTCAAAGTCAAAAATTGGGCGTTTGATTTCGGCTTCAATCCATGAAATTTGTTGAGGGGTTTTGTCGTGCTCGATGGCCGAAGTGAATTTGAGATGGTCGGATGACCATATCGTGGCCGTGAAGGTCGTAATCGGCGATTTAGGGTTTCGAAAACCCTATAGGGTGGCGGCGGCGACTTCGCTATAGGAGGGCGCGATGGTGGCAGTCCGCGCGGCAAGGCATGGTGAGGGGATTGAAGGTGGTATGGAGCATCACGATGGCCTGAGGTGCATGAATTTAGTGGTCAAAATCGAGGTTGACGGTTATGTTGGGTTGTGCGTGCCTGCGTATAAGCCGTGTGCGTGTGGCTGGGAGAGAATGAAGGAGGCGTGTTCGATATTTTTTTTTTATAATTCTAATTTGTATAATGTTCTAATACGTATAACTTTCGCATACGAGGTCCAATTCACGCGGGGTTTTCTACTCTAGGTTCGTATTGAAATTCCAGACATTTTGGCGCTGGTTTGGATGAATTCTGAGACTGCTCAAATTTTGGGTTTTAATTGAATTTAAATTCAAAATGTGAGTGTTTTAACCCACTCACAACTTCTAAAATTTCTTATGTGTATTAAATTAATTTCTGATGTGATTAGAAATTTATTTATTGCTCTTTGGTATATTTTATCATCATTCCAGTTAATTTGAATTTATTAAATTAAATTGTTATTCAATTGATTATTGCATATAAACTGCCAGTTAAATTAATTTATTATTGAATATAAACTGCCAGTAATTACCTGTTATTTATTATCTGTTCTATATTAATGTTATTGTTTGAATTGGATGATGATTGTGATAAATGGCTGATGAATGATATTGGATGAATGAATGTTGTATTTTATATTGTTATAAACTGTAAGTTGTTATGCATTTTTAATTCATTCGGGATTGCGGTTTGAAATGATATATATAATCGTATTTTTATTTTAAATTACGGATTGAAATGATAAATATCCGTATCACTTGACCATAGGGTAGAAAATTATATACAGACACCGCGGTCTATATATCAAATTATATTGAAATGATTTCTATGGTTTTGTAAAGAAATATATGATTTTATGAGATATTGATTTGGATATTTTATAAATGTTATTTTATATATTGTTAAATTCTTGATTTTAAGCTATGAAATAAATTGTTTAAAGTACAAAATAAGTTTTATAATAAAGTTTGATTTTATTAAAATATAATATGGATAAGTATTTACTTAAATTATATTTTAATATAGAGTTTATATTGATTTTTATAAATCAAGGTTGAGAAGATAGTTTGAAATTGTTTGAGATTTTATTCAATTGAGAATTATATTTAATAAGAATCCATTTGGAACTTATTGAAATTTAGATTTTAAAAGAATATGGTTTTATAACTAAATTCGGGGTTAAGGTGATTTAACAGAATATATCAAGTCTAAATAAATTGAGGAATATTCAATTTTTGAAATTTGAAGTTTATTTAAAGGATATTGGATTTATTAAGCAAATATTTCAAAACTAAATATTAGTAAAGTGAATTTGGTGTGTGTGTGTGTATATATATATATATGAATTATAAAATTTAGTTTGAAATATTGAATAATTAAGCTTTGAAATATATTGAATTTGAAATGGTTTATTTTGTGGATCAAATCTGTTTTGAAATCGATATAATTTGGAATGGTCTATTTGAAAACCGAATTGAATTGAAAATTATGATTTGAGGATTTGGTTAAATTTAAAATTTAGAAATTAGGGTTGTTTTGGAATTGATTTGTGAAATTTAAGAAGCTAGTTTATTTTATAAAATATTTTAATATTTAAACCATGTAAGTGGTGGAAGTTATGTTTCAAAGTTATAAATTTCAAAGTATTATGTTTTGGAAGTATTATAGTTTTAAATCTTTAGTTTCGAAATTTTATAACTTTGAAATACTATGATTTTAAAATGATACCATATTGATTTGGTTTTTAAAACGAAAATGATATCGTACTTATATGGTTTTGAAATGAATACTATATCTGGGTTTTGAAGTATAATTATTTTGAAAAGACTGCGGTGTTATAATAATGTTTGGTTGTTAAAGAGACCGGGATCGGAAGTTGTCATACTCTCTGCCAACTCCGAAAACCACTTTAACAACCATGTATGCGGTGGAGATTCCAGAATGAACCAGGATGGTGGCGACGTTCCTTGAGGTATATACGTGGACCCGACTCCCATGAGTTGGCATAAGGTGGCTAAAACAGGAGCGATTGATGGGTTAAGAAGTTAGCACCTTTTATCGGACACATCCCTTCGATATTATGCTCTGACTTTTGGATTGATTCGATGGCCACTTTTGATTTTTGATTTGAAGGTATGGCTCGAGGTGGGCGGTAGCTGCGCGCTACGCGTTACCACCGACTCGGAAGCATAATTGGTATATCTACCCTGCCATTGCCTAGTTGTTCTGTGTCACCTACCCTAGCGCGCCTTGTACGAGTTTGGTTTTCTCCCGTAGCCCGTGGTGTATTAAGGGTAGTCTTTCGATCTGGAGATGCGTTGATACAGGATGGACTACTGGGACTATTATTGTGTTTAAGAGGGAGATTGGGTAAATCCTAAAAGCTATTTAAAAGTAAGTTTATTTTACTATAGACATTATTATAATAGAAAAATATTACTACATAGTTAACAGTTTAACGGATCCTTAGGAGATGTGAATTTAGAGCATCTCTTAAGTTGCTGCACTCATGTTGACACTGGATAGGAGATGTCAAATCCCGTAAACATCTCTGACGCCGTTTAACTCATATTATTTACCATTGATTTAACTTACATAAGATCGTTTTGTTCTGACTCGAGTGTTTGTCTTTTCAATTCGCTAGGGTCAGCCTGAGCATTTCAGGATTTGAAGATTTATTCTGGAGGACGAAGACGAAGATTTGTATTACTATTATTTATTATATTCCACTACATTCAATTGTTCCGCTGCATTGTTATTGATTATTCTGTAGTATGTTTAACTCTGATATGTATTGTTTAAGTATAATCAAATGTCTTGTAAAAACAACTTCATGAACTATTTATTTGATCATTACATTTTGTCCTTCCAGTATGAGATTCTGTTTGTTTTTTTCTTTCTCTGCTTTTTCTTATTTACCCTATAACAATCCGCCCTTCTGTATGGTTTAAGTCTGACGTGTGTGGTTTATCGTCAATTTAAAGCGTATAAAAAGGCGGGGCGTTACATCTGGTATGATAGCTTTGCTTTGGCGATAACCTTAGCTTTGTGGGGTCTAACTCTTTGTTTATGGGGTTGTAATACCCTATGATTAGTTGATGATTGTATATATATGAGAGAACATATTTGTTAGTGTTATAAAAAGATTTTGATATTGTGTTAATTTGTTCCGTTTGTATTTATAAATTCTGGCTGGTGCATAGGACGCTATGGCATCAATAGGGATTTCTAAACACTTAATAGGGCAGACCGACACAATATTTGTTTTGAATATAGGTGAATGAAATAATTTTTCCTATTATATTTTCTATATATAAAGTAAATTTTATATATGATATATATATATATATATATATATATATATATATATTTGATTGCAATATATTGGTTGTTAGGTAATGAAATCTATAAATAATAGTTGAAATAAGATTGAAAATAAAATAAATGAAAATTGGGAATTTAGAACTTAAGTTCTGGAGTTTTGAAAATTTCTTTTGAATGATTTTGGAACATAATAAAAACATTATTTGGAAGTATTTTCTAATATAAATATTTCAATATGATTTGAAAGAATTGTTTTAAAGAAATTTTGAAAGGAAATAAGTTTTGTACTCCCCTCTCCGTCGATGGAAAATAATTTCGGTGATGAGTGCACGCAACATCGACATTCATTTTCGAGTTTCGAAGTGGGAAGGCCACTGTAGTAGTTTTACTGCAGATTTATTTTGATAAACAAAATATAAATTTCAAATTGTTTTAAATCTAATTGGATATATAAGTTGTAAGTATATACATTTATCTATTATTTTAAAACGATTTAAATTAAACCCGGTATTTAGTTCTTAAGTTTCCGTTAATTAATAGCTTCAATTATTGTAGTGAAATGAAATGTAAGTAATTAATAATTGGAACCTTTAATTAAAATAAGAAGATTAAATGCTACGTTATAAAGGAAATTTCCATAAAGTTGAAATATGTAACCTGTGAACTTAAGATATGATTACTGAACGTTAATTATAAAATGAACTTGTATAATTTTCAATTTCATTCTTTAACATACATATAACTTACCAACTATTAAAAAGTTAAAATGTTAAAAAGGAAAATGTAATGGAAACTTTTACAAGTAAAAATTGAAATAATGAAAGTATTTAATGAAATTCTTTAATAAATAAGAATTGGATGTTGTAGTTGTTATAAACTTAAGTATTATTGAAAGGCTACAAATTAAATAAACTGAAGGGAAGTATTATAAATAAATGAATAAATGAAATTAAGTAATAAATGAATGAAAATAAATGAAAACTATAAGAAAATAAAACTAAATTAAAAAGATAAATCATTATATGAATGAAAAGGAAATCAAACAACAAATTTATGAAATGAAATTAATAAGAATGAACTTGATCTATTGTTTGAAATTGTTGTGTGCTTGGTTTATGGTTGTGTGGGCAAGGATAGTTTAAAATTGTTTGGATGAATGAATAATCTATTTAGTTTCATCTAAGACTGTTGAGTAAATGGCACATTTAGTAATTATTTTTCATTATGTACAATTTAAAGTTTTTGAATCCGAACAACTATTTGTTTTGTTTGATATGAATAGATAATTGATTTGTGTGTTGATTGTGTATGATGATTGTATATAGGTTGCAAGTGATTGTTGTTTGTATTGAATTGTTTGTTTGTAGTTGAAACAACCTTAAATATTTCATTTTATATAATTGTTAACTCTTTTAGATTATATAAGTGAAATGCAGGTTATGGAAGCAATTGCTACCGCTTTTGGTTTCATAATTAAGCGTTAATTGCCTGACAAATAGGTACTGTAACAACCCAGAATTTCTGTCAATTTAAATTTGAATATTTAATTGATTTTAAATATTAATAAGCGAAATTAAACAGTCGAATAAATTTTATTTCGAATAATTGGATTTAATTGAATAATTAAATCGATAATTTAATAGTTGAAATTACAGAAATAATTGAAAATTGGGTTCAATATGATTAAAATTAATTTGTAAAATTTTATTTAATCATGTTGGAGTTATAATAATGTTATAGAACTTTTAGAATCGAATTAAAAGTTAATTTGTGAAAATTGAATATTTTAATATTTAATTGACGAGTTAAAATAGCCATTTTTCAAACAGTCTCGGATTTCGACGAAACTAGTTTCATCGGATCCATAATATGATATTATTGTAAGGTTTCAAATTTCGTGTCAATCGGATTTACCGTTTGTCCGGGGCGAGCCCAAACGCACAGAAATTTGATTAACCGATTTAATTTAAAATCGATCGTTTATTGCCGTAACTCGCACAGATGATTGAATTAGCCTCCGAAACCTATTCCATTATGTCTGGAACGCGGGTTAAACCATAGAAACGCCAGTCACTGCGCGAGATTTGGAGTTCGGAAATTTGAAAATGAATAGTGTTCGTTAGAATTTCTATAAAAGCACGATATTATTCACAAATTGCAAAAGGAAATAAAACAAGGGTTTTATACGCAGCCGCCACTATCTCCACGAATGGCCAGGAAATCACCAACTTCTCCTCGCTTTATCTTCAAATTCGTCAATCAATTCGCGAAACTCCCAACATGAAAGTTGTAGAGCACTTGGAGTTATAGATATCCAACGACAATGATCGTGATTGAGTCAACAGATCGACGGGAAATTGAGCTGGAAGACGCGCCGTTCGCATGCAATTTAATGGAGCTAGGGTTGACCGAGCTCTTCCATACTTGGGGCATTGGTGGTGTTCGTGATGTCCGTTCATTTGGCGTCACTTGATCGTGGTGGAAGACAATGAGGTGGTTGCGAAAATTGCTTGATTGGAGGCGGCTATGGGTTGTTGTACGCGATTTTCACTAGAGATGGGGAAGAAGGGTATGCGCGTTCCAGATCTAGGGTAGTGAAATCCAACGGCTGATAATTGATGTAGGGTTTTCAAATTTAAAATAAAATGTAAAATGATTGTATAATGTTTAAAATGTTATATCTTTTTTATACGAGATCGAAAAATTACGAAACAAATTGCGCCGGGTTCGTTTTGACGAGCATTATGCAATGGAACTGGATTGGAGTCATTTGGAGCTAGTGAGAATTACGGATAAAATTAAATGCGCGTTTAATTTTATTCGAAATAAAACGCGGAAACTGAATTGAACGCGAGGTGAGAACTTCTCACTCAATCGAATTGTTTCGATTTAAATTTTAAACAGTTAGATTTAAAATTGTTAATTGTATGCATGGATGATAAATTATTATCTATTGATTGTTAAAATAGACATTATGCACCGTTAGTAAGCGGAGGTTATTTATTAAAAACATATACCGCGATAATTCCGTCTTGATTGGAATTGGTATTATATATGTACTTGGAGTTGATTTTCCCGCATTATATAGCGGATGAGACCCTATTGCGCCGTCTATTAAGCGGATAATATTTTTATAAATCCCATATACCGCGATATTCCGTACTGGAACGGAATCGGTATTGTGCTAATGTTTGTGGATGCAGGGAAACAGGTTGGAGGGATCCAACTGGATTCCTCGCCAGTATTTATTTGATTACAGATATTTCGATGTTTGTTGATTTTCATATGATGATATATGATGTTTGTTGTCGTGATTGACTATTGGGTGTTGTTGCATCATCAGATCCATTTTTAAAGTTTAAAAATAACGATTTTGATTTTAAAACAATTTTTAAAATGATTTTTCAAAGTATACGTTTTATTAAATTTTTGAATTGATTCATTTTAAATAATTAAAACGTTATAAATTTTTATGTTATAAAAATTAAGATTTTTGTGAAATATAACCAAAAGGTGATTTTTAAAATAAATAGATTTATAAAATAGTTAAAATTTGGATTTTTGAATTATTATAAAGGATGTATATAAAAGATTTTTAACATTGATATTTATAATATATATATATATATATATATATAATATTGGAATTATAACGAGTTTATTAAGTGTTAAAATGAAGTATAAAATGGATTTCATTAAAAATTATAGATTTATAAATTGTGAAGATTGTAAAATGAATAGAGTTGTAAAATAAAAGATTTATAAGTAATTAACTTATAAACTGGATTTTAGCATATAAATGGGATATTAATAGAAATTGTTAATAAAGGAGATTTTATAAGTTGAAGTTGCTATAAAATATAAATGAATCTTATAAGTAATAAAAGTTTTAAAAAGAAAGATTTTGTAAACAAATGACTTATAAGTATTTAACTAATAATATGGACTTTTGGTATATATTCGAGATATATAAATTGAATTGGATTAATAAAGGAGATTTATAAATCGAAGTTTATAAATAGAAATTGGATTAATTGGATAGCGAACTATTCTTTATATAAAATGTGTAGAAATATTGAAATTTGGTTAGTGAAGTATATTCACGATTTTGGACAGTGAATATATTATTAAATAAAATGGTTATGTTTTGGGAAAGCGATATTATAAAATGAAGTTAATTATTTTAAAAGATGTTTTAAAATGTATTATGAATCGAATACATAGATTTCAACATTCATTGTTGAAATAGACGTTTTCGAGAAATAAGGAAATGGTGGACTATAACACTGTTGTTATAGTAAATGATTTTCGAAAGGATATGTTTTGTATAGTATTGGGATTTATATATCTATTTTAGTTTTGAATCCTGTACTAGTGATTTTGGGTCGTCGTAATGATGTTTTACGCAACATTCGTTTTGGCCCAAATAAATGTGTTTAAGTGAATTTTTCCTTAAAGAATGAAATATATACTTAATTTCGATTTAAGTATATTGAATATTTTCCAAGTGTTGAAAATAAATGGATTTGTGAATTACTTATTACTAAATAAGTATGGAAATGTTTTATAATATGAAGTGAATATTTTGAGATTTTATCTTGTAAAGATAAATTGAAAATGAATATTAGAAATCGATTTGAAAATCGTATATTCATAGATATTTTGAAATTGTAAATTCACCATGGAATTTGTAAAAGAAAGGGAAATTTGTTTAAAAACAAACGTTGATTTATTTTTGAAGTGTGGGAATAAATTTACGGATTTGGAACGTAAATATAAAGTAAATCTGTAAGGATTTATTTAAGTGGTTTAAATGAACCATTTTGAAATGAAAGTATTTCCGCGTAAGGAAAATGATTGAAATTTGTTTTCAAATGGTTGAAGTGTGGAAATTATATATCTAGTAAAGATATTTTTGGAAAGTAAATAATTTGGAATCTGGTGATGTTGAGCATGTCAATTGATAGTTAAATAACCGAATATCAATATTTACCTTTAAATAGGTATTTGTTTGATTGCTTGAATTTGAATGCCACACTTATTTTTGAATAAGCGCTCACTATTCGGGTTAGCCGGAAAAGGACCTTGGGGTCGTATAACCCATTCCGAATATGTGATACGTCGTTATGAATTGCATTTGATGACCGGTGTTGAAGACCGGATATTTGTGAAAACGGAAGGATTACCGTCGAATGTTTCTGCATCGGCTGATCTCCGATATAGAAATTTATTACCCTTTGTGATGGGAAGTCCGGTCGTGATTAGTGAATATCCGGATTGTAAGGACTTCTTTGTAAGTGCCTTCGGTTCCGTTCGATCCCGGAACGGACTTGTATGGATGTGTGTCTGACGTTACAATTTGAGGTGTAAAGCTGGTTTCTATCAAATATATTTCCGTTGGTGGCGGAGAATTTATTCTCTTAGCTTAACACCCTAGAGGTTATGTAGTTGATGGTTACTAGTGATACAATCCCAAATTTGTAATGTGGCATAACAAGTGCTGTTGAGCATATGTGAACAAAGCACAGCTTTTATATAAAGCGTGGCTTTGTGGACGAGACTTCGTCGGACCTCACACCCCGGAAATGTTCAAAACAGGAAGGATGCGGAAAGGTTATTAGGGGGTAGCGCCCATTTAGTGTATGTCATTCCTTCTGGATAGAGGTGGTATCATGGTATGGAGCCCAGATACTTAACCTATGTTGTTGCTGCAAATTTATTGCTTTGTGGTTGTTGGAAATCGAGGATCCTCGGATATAGATCGGTTACGATTGGGGAATGACATATTCGTGTCAGTAGTTACCCAGTTAGGGGTAACCCGGCCTTGTGTTGGCAGAGATCCGGTTAGGTTCTCGGGTCATCTTTCCATAGGCGAACCCATGTGGCAATGGGAAGTTCCTTGGCCTGATCATTTGTTGGAAATCCAAAGAAACAATACGAACCCTGTACGGTTTTAGTTGTATAACCTGCCATGGAATGCGGCGGTAACCTGCTATTGAACATGGTAGCTATAGTAGGCATACGATAATGGTCGTATGTTGGCTAAGATTTATATCTTTACTTTCGAAATGAATTTTCCTACACTATGCACTAGTAATAATATCAAATGTTTCTTTTTAATACGTATCAAGCATATTTGACTATCATAAGGAGAAATCTACTCCGATTCTGCGTTTGCATTGTGTGTGTGTGCGGGAGGCCTTATGGTAGTCTCATTTTCTTAAAAGCATTGTGAATCTATTTTCAAATTATCCTGTACTTTGTTTTAAAGATAAACTGTTTTAGTTCTCACACCAGTCACATGACTGGCTCGGAGTTTATTGTTTTCCTTCCTAAACTCTGGGTGCCCACCAATTTCCACACGGGCAGTCTAGAGTCAGGTTATCAGGATATTCTGGAATTCAGGAGTTGCTGGAGGCAAGCTGGATGGCATGGCGTATTCACTAGTATATTGTATTTCTTTTCCGTTGTTTGTTGTTGTACACTCTGATGATGTAATGTAATGTAATGTGATGTAATGTAATAACTGATATAGTTCTTTGTTTAAAGATTATTTATTTATTATATGTTGTTCCGCTGCGATTGTGGGATTTTGATATTATTCTGTAGTTTCTTTCTGTTCTATTCTATCTTTTCTCTCTTCTTCTACCTCTTTCTTTTTCTTAAACCCTAAGGGTTCGGTTTTCTGGCCTTCGATTGCTCGGCAGTTGATACAGTGGACGTATTGATGTCGGTTTTCGAAAGTCGAATAACCGGTTCCTCACATTTGGTATCAGAGCATATGGTTAAGCGACAACCATGGCTCTGTTGGGAATTACTCATTAGAGATAGAGTCAGTAGTACTCTAGAATGAGTGTGAGTGTAATAATAGATATGAGCGCGTATTTGTTAGTGAATATAAATTGTTTTATATTGTGTTTGCTTATCCGTTAAGCTGTTTATGAATTTTGGTCGGTGCGGGGTGTACAACCGTAATCGATAGGGGTTTCTAAACTCTTAAATGAGGCAAGTCGACATAGTATCATTTTAAATTGGGTAAATGAAATAATTTTACCTTGATTATATTTTGTATATATAGGAATAATTTTCTGAAAATATTATATATCCTTGGATGTTTGGTTGTTAATGAAATAATCAAATATAAGAACTTAGAGTTTGAAAAGGTTTATAATCAAATAAAATTCTATAAGTATGATTTATCCAAAGGAAGAATAACTAAATTTGATTAAAACCAGAATTTAATCCCGGGAATTTTGAAAAGTGTTTTAAATGTAATGAAAACAAGGGTTTTGGGATTTACAACTCTTGGGAAAGTTGAAATGTTTTCCAAAGTATTGAAGGAAACGATTGAATGTTATTTTAGGAAATATTTTTGGAGGAAAATTGTTTTAAAATGAAGTCATTAAGAATTTGAACTAGAGTTATCTAAATGAAATTTAACTTTATATTGTTAAAGGAATTAGCAATTGAATAAATTAATGGATTGAATGTTAATCAATCAAACGTAAAAGAATTGATATGGAATAATGGATGAAGTGTTAATTCATTAAAAGCTAATGTTATTGGAAGTTGAATAATTGAATGAGAATCAATTAAATATCAACCAATTGGAGTTAAAAAGTGTTAAACCAAATAGAATGTAAATTAAATAATTTGGTTATGATGGTTATGATTTGGTTGTTATTTGATTGTTAATTGACTGCATATAATTCATTAAGTGTTAATGAAATCGAATTGACAAATTGAAAGCTAAAGTAATTGAATCCAAATTTGAAGTAAATGAATATCAACTGAACTTGATTCAATTTGGAAGTAAATTAATGTGAATTTAATTAGTGAATGTAAACTAATTGGAAACGAATGAATGAATGTTAATTAAATCCAATGTAAATGAATCAAATGTGATTTATAATGAAAACCAATTCAATGAATATTAATGAGAAGTGAATTTATATTGATTTGGTTATGAATTTGTTGGATGATAGTTGGATGATAGTTGTTTGATGGTTGAATTTATTGTTATATTGATATATATTGTATATTGATGTTACTTTCATATATGCATGTTTCTCATGGTTTGTTGAGTGTTTAGTAGGTGCGGATTGCGCTTGCTTCGCATTTGGAGCTCGCTTCTGCGCTATATTAGCCGTATACGCTCGCTAATAATATATAAGGTACATATCTCGGATTACATACCGTACTTTTACACTTTTTCCCCTACGGGATGCCTCATCACTTAATGAGATGTATATTTTTGATATATATACTGTCATTTTTTTTCGGATCGAGCCGCGCAAAGGAGACTATGGCGAATTTTTCCGAAAATTTAAGGCGTTAGAATATTTTTGAGAAAATTGAAAATTTTTATGAAAACTAAAATTTGATTTGGAATTGGAAGTTAAACAATCGATTTTGGTTTGAAAAGATAAATAAGTATGATTTGAAAACTTAGTAAAGTTATTGTAAGAAGTTAACTATTGTTTTGGAAAGTTAATGGATTCTGTAACTTTTTCTTACTTGGTAATTTCGAGGACGAACTTCTTTAATGGGGGGAAGTTTGTAACGACCCAGAATTTCTGTCAATTTAAATTTGAATATTTAATTGATTTTAAATATTAATAAGTGAAATTAAATAGTCGAATAAATTTTATTTCGAATAATTGGATGTAACTGAATAATTAAATCGATAATTTAATAGTTGAAATTACAGAAATAATTAAAAATTGGGTTAAATATGATTAAAATTGATTTGTAAAATTTTATTTAATCATGTTGGAGATATAATAATGTTATAGAACTTTTAGAATCGAATTAAAAGTTAATTTGTGAAAATTGAATATTTTAATATTTAATTGACGAGTTAAAATAGCCATTTTTTAAACAGTCTCGGATTTCGACGAAACCAGTTTCATCGGATCCGTAATGTGATATTATTGTAAGGTTTCAAATTTCGTGTCAATCGGATTTACCGTTTGTCCCGGGCGAGCCCAAACGCACAGAAATTTGATTAACCGATTTAATTTAAAATTGATCGTTTATTGCCGTAACTCGCACAGATGATCGAATTAGCCTCCGAAACCTATTCCATTGTGTCCGGAACGTGGGTTAAACCATAGAAACGCCGGTCACTGCACGAGATTTGGAGTTCAGAAATTTGAAAATGAATAGTGTTCGTTAGAATTTCTATAAAAGCACGATATTATTCACAAATTGCAAAAGGAAATAAAACTAGGGTTTTATACGCAGCCGCCACTATCTCCACGAACGGCCAGGAAATCACCAACTTCTCCTCACTTTATCTTCAAATCCGTCAATCAATTCGCGAAACTCCCAACATGAAAGTTGTAGAGCACTTCGAGTTCTAGATATCCAACGGCTATGATCGTGATTGGGTCAATGGATCGACGAGAAATTAAGCTGGAAGACGCGCCATTCGCACGCAATTTGATGGAGCTAGGGTTGACCGAGCTCTTCCATACTTGGTGCGTTGGTGGTGTTCGTGATGGCCGTTCATTTGGCGTCACTTGATCGTGGTGGAAGTCAATGAGGTGGTTGCGAAAATTGCTTGATTGGAGGCGGCTATGGGTTGTTGTACGCGATTTTCACTGGAAATGGGGAAGAAGGGTATGCGCGTTCCAGATCTAGGGTAGTGAAATCCAATGGCTGATAATTGATGTAGGGTTTTAAAATTTAAAATAAAATGTAAATTGATTGTATAATGTTTAAAATGTTATATCTTTTTCATACGAGATCGAAAAATTACGAAACCAATTGCGCCGGGTTCGTTTTGACGAGCATTATGCAATGGAACTGGATTGGAGTCATTTGGAGCTAGTGAGAATTTCGGCTAAAATTAAACGCGCGTTTAATTTTATTCGAAATAAAACGCGGAAACTGAATTGAAAGCGAGGTGAGAACTTCTCACTCAATCGAATTGTTTCGATTTAAATTTTAAATAGTTAAATTTAAAATTGTTGATTGTATGCATGGATGATAAATTATTATCTATTGATTGTTAAAATAGACATTATGCGCCGTTAGTAAGCGGAGGTTATTTATTAAAAACATATACCGCGATAATTCCATCTCGATTGGAAAAGGTATTATATATGTACTTGGAGTTGATTTTCCCGCATTATATAGCGGATGAGTCCCTATTGCGCCGTCTATTAAGCGGATAATATTTTTATAAATCCCATATACCGCGATATTCCGTACTGGAACGGAATTGGTATATTGCTAATGTTTGTGGATGCAGGGAAACAGGTTGGAGGGATCCAACTGGATTCCTCACCAGTATTTATTTGATTACAGATATTTCGATGTTTGTTGATTTTCATATGATGATATATGATGTTTGTTGTCATGATTGACTATTGGGTGTTGTTGCATCATCGGATCCATTTTTAAAGTTTAAAAATAACGATTTTGATTTAAAAAGGATTTTTAAAATGATTGTTCAAAGTATACGTTTTATTAAAATTTTGAATTGATTCATTTTAAATAATTAAAACGTTATAAATTTTTATGTTATAAAAATAAAGATTTTTGTGAAATATAACCAAAAGGTGATTTTTAAAATAAATAGATTTATAAAATAGTTAAAATTTGGATTTTTGAATTATTATAAAGGATGTATGTAAAAGATTTTTAACATTGATATTTATAATATATATATAATATATAATATTGGAATTATAAAATGAGTTTATTAAGTGTTAAAATGAAGTATAAAATGGATTTCATTAAAAATTATAGATTTATAAATTGTGAAGATTATAAAATGAATAGATGTTGTAAAATAAAAGATTTATAAGTAATTAACTTATAAACTGGATTTTAACATATAAATGGGATATTAATAGAAATTGTTAAGAAAGGGGATTTTATAAGTTGAAGTTTGTTATAAAATATAAATGAATCTTATAAGTAATAGAAGTTTTAAAAAGAACGATTTTGTAAATAAATGACTTATAAGTATTTAATTTATAATATGGACTTTTGGTATATATTTGAGATATATAAATTGAATTGGATTAATAAAGGAGATTTATAAATCGAAGTTTATAAATAGAAATAGAATTTATAGACATTGTTTATAAATTCGAAATCAATGGAATTTGATAAATTGAATATAGAAATTTATTAAAAGAAGTATATTCGCGATTTTGGATAGCGAACTATTCTTTATAAAAAATGTGTAGAAATATTGAAATTTGGTTAGTGAAGTATATTCACGATTTTGGACAGGGAATATATTATTAAATAAAATGGTTATGTTTTGGGAATGCGATATTATAAAATGAAGTTAATTATTTTAAAAGATGTTTTAAAATGTATTATGAATCGAATACATAGATTTCAACATTCATTGTTAAAATAGACGTTTTCAAGAAATAAGGAAATGGTGGACTATAACATTGTTGTTATAGTAAATGATTTTCGAAAGGAAATGTTTTATATAGTATTGGGATTTATATATCTATTTTAATTTTGAATCCCTATACTAGTGATTTTGGGTCGTCGTAACGATGTTTTACGCAACATTCGTTTTGGCCCAAATAAATGTGTTTAAGTGAATGTTTTCCTTAAAGAATGAAATATATACTTAATTTCGATTTAAGTATATTGAATATTTCCAAGTGTTGAAAATAAATGGATTTGTGAATTACTTATTATTAAATAAGTATGGAAATGTTTTATAATATGAAGTGAATATTTTGAGATTTTATCTTGTAAAGATAAATTGAAAATGAATATTAGAAATCGATTTGAAAATCGTATAATCATAGATATTTTGGAATTGTAAATTCACTATGGAATTTGTAAAAGAAAGGGAAATTTGTTTAAAAATAAACGTTGATTTATTTTTGAAGTGTGGGAATAAATTTACGGATTTGGAACGTAAATATAAAGTAAATCGGTAAGGATTTATTTAATTGGTTTAAATGAACCATTTTGAAATGAAAGTATTTCCGCGTAAGGAAAATGATTGAAATTTGTTTTCAAATGGATAAGTGTGGAAATTATATATCTAGTAAAGATATTTTTGGAAAGTAAATAATTTGGGAAATTATTTGGAATCTGGTGATGTTGAGCATGCCAATTGATAGTTAAATAACCGACTATCAATATTTACCTTTAAATAGGTATTTGTTGTGATTGCTTGAATTTGAATGCCACACTTATTTTTGAATAAGCGCTCACTATTCGGGTTAGCCGGGAAAGGACCTTGGGGTCGTATAACCCATTCCGAATATGTGATACGTCGTTATGAATTGCATTTGATGACCGGTGTTGAAGACCGGATATTTGTGAAAACGGAAGGATTACCGTCGAATGTTTCTGCATCGGCTGATCTCCGATATAGAAATTTATTACCCTTTGTGATGGGAAGTCCGGTCGTGATTAGTGAATATCCGGATTGCAAGGACTTCTTTGTAAGTGCCTTCGGTTCCGTTCGATCCCGGAACAGACTTGTATGGATGTGTGTCTGACGTTACAATTTGAGGTGTAAAGCTGGTTTCTATCAAATATATTTCCGTTGGTGGCGGAGAATTTATTCTCTTAGCTTAACACCCTAGAGGTTATGTAGTTGATGGTTACTAGTGATACATTCCCAAATTTGTAATGTGGCATACGAAGTGCTGTTGAGCATATGTGAACAAAGCACAGCTTTTATATAACGCGTGGCTTTGTGGACGAGACTTCGTCGGACCTCACACCCCGAAAATGGTCAAAACAGGAAGGATGCGGCAAGGTTATTAGGGGGTAGCGCCCCTTAAGAGTATGTCATTCCTTCTGGATAGAGGTGGTATCATGGTATGGAGCCCAGGTACTTAACCTATGTTGTTGCTGCAAATTTATTGCTTTGTGGTTGTTGGAAATCGAGGATCCTCGGATATAGATCGGTTACGATCGGGGAATGACATATTCGTGTCAGTAGTTACCCAGTTAGGGGTAAGCCGGCCTTGTGTTGGCAAAGATCCGGTTAGGTTCTCGGGTCGTCTTTCCAGAGGCGAACCCATGTGGCAATGGGAAGTTCCTTGGCCTGACCATTTTTTGGAAATCCAAAGAAACAATACGAACCCTGTACGGTTTAAGTTGTATAACCTGCCATGGAATGCGGTGATAACCTGCTATTGAACATTGTAGCTATAGTAGGCATACGATAATGGTCGTATGTTGGCTAAGATTTATATCTTTACTTTCGAAATGATTTTTCCTACACTATGCACTAGTAATAATATCAAATGTTTCTTTTTAATACGTATCAAGCATATTTGACTATCATATGGAGAAATCTCCTCCGATTCTGCGTTGCATTGTGTGTGCGTGCGGGAGGCCTTATGGTAGTCTCATTTTCTTAAAAGCATTGCGAATCTATTTTAAAATTATCTTGTACTTTGTTTTAAAGATAAACCGTTTTAGTTCTCACACCAGTCACATGACTGACTCGGAGTTTATTGTTTTTCTTCCTAAACTCTGGGTGCCCACCAATTTCCACACGGGCAGTCTAGAGTCAGGTAATCAGGATATTCTGGAATTCAGGAGTTGCTGGAGGCAAGCTGGATGGCATGGCATATTCACTAGTATATAGTATTTCTTTTCCGTTGTTTGTTGTTGTACACTCTGATGATGTAATGTAATGTGATGTGATGTGATGTAATAATTGATATAGTTCTTTGTTTAAAGATTATTCATTTATTTAGTATATGTTGTTCCACTGTGATTGTGAGATTCTGATATTATTCTGTAGTTTCTTTTTGTTCTGTTCTATCTTTTCTCTCTTCTTCTACCTCTTTCTTTTTCTTAAACCCTAAGGGTTTGGTTTTCCGGCCTTCGATTGCTCGGCTGTTGATACAATGGACGTATTGATGTCGGTTTTCGGATGTCGAAGAACCGGTTCCTCACAGGTACGTTTTCAGATTACGGTTTTATAGCGTTATTATATTATTTTCCCATGTCGGGATATATATTATTTTGAAAAATATATGTTGCATATTGTTATATTTGATATTATATTTTCTCCCGAGCCTCTCCGTACAAAGGAGACTCTGCCGAAATTTTCTGTAAATTTTGGACTTAGAAATTTTTTGAAAATGTTTTCCAAACTTATGGTTATAAATTGGTATATTTTATTTAAATTAATTAATTTTGTAAATTTATTTGTTTATAAATTTAATATTTAAGTAAGACATATTGATTTCTAAATTCTTTCTTTTCGCTTCTTTTTCCTTTTCGGGGACGAAAAGTTTTAAGTGGGGGAGAGTGTAACGACCTGTGAAATTCGATAACTAAATTGGTTGAATTAATAGGATTTTTGTAATTAAATTTAGATAGAAATAAAAAATTTGTAATTTATAATGAAGTAAATGTTAAGAATGAATTGTAGAAATGATTATTTAAAAACTATTTATTGATAATTGAAGCGAAATCACAATTAAAAATGAAATAGAGTAATTTTTTGCACTTGGGTATAACATTGAAAACAAGTAAATAAATGTAAGCGTTGTATAAATAAAGGAATTTGTGCATAATTAATAGTAATTGAATGAATTCGGTATTATGTATGTAATTATAATAATTGGTTGAAGTTTGATAAACTTAAGTGTAACCTTGGCTTGTAAACAATTATTATAAATTGCCTATTGAATTAGTTGATTGAATTGGAATTGAAATTAAATTATAATGAATATAAATAAAGGTTACAATAATGGGAATGAGAATATGTCAAGTAAATGATAGGTAAACAATGGTAACTAGCTTATAGAGTAATAATAGGCATAGTATAAAGATGGGAATTTAATTCAAATTAATGGAATTAATGTAAATGTTATATTAGGCTATAAATCGAATATAAGGAAACAAATGTAAGTATTGAATTTATTAATAAAATAATACAGTGTTAATGGTAAGTAACAAACTTGTAAATGTAAGTAAAAGTCAATAGGTGACAACTAATACATGTTGTTTATTTATTTAGTGTGTTAAATAAGATTGGTAATCAAATTGCAATTAAAGGTAATAATGTAATGCAAGTAAATAAATAATTAATTCAGTGCAATCCCAATTAATTGAAACCAATTGTATGGTTATAATTGATTGTGATTGGTAGATTAAATAAATTCAAAGTTATATAAATTGATGAAATAATACGAAATAAAGGGTAACTGAATAAAATCAACGTTTAGTAAGAAATTTTAATATTTGTTAATTGATAATAAAGTAGGAATGGGTAAAAATTAGGCAAATGATGATAATTATTAATTGTTTACCCATTTATTTAATCTATTAAATTAGATCTAAATCCTTTGCAATTAAACGTAATTAATTACAAGTTAATATGAATTTAGATGTTAACTATAAACCATTAGGGCAATTGGATATATAGTAGAGTTAAAGTTATCCATAAGATAATGGTTGATTTAATAGAAGGAGTAAGAATCAAGGTTTATTAACTTAAATTTAATAATGGGATTAATTGCAATTTAATGAAATTAAATATCTAAATATTACGTTAATTGAAATGAAGATGGAATGTGAGAATATTAGTGTAATAGATTTTGAATCTAATGTTAATTTCATCCATTTGATAATAATGAATTGAATAATTAGAATGAAAATTAAATTCAATGGAATTATTGAAAATTTAATTTATAAGTTCTGAATTTAACGAAATTGTAATCTAACGCTGAAATTGACGATTGAATCAACATTTAAGTGACACCTAAAGTTGTTTAAAATTAGTATAAATGATTAAGAAATATAAAGATGATAAAAATTATCAATTATAGAATTGAAATTAAAAATTGGATTTAATTAATTAATTGTTAATTTATTTAATTAATGTTAAAATAGCTATTTTGGCCACTGACTTGGATTTCGACGAAACCAGTTTCGTTGGATCCGTAACGGTGAATTATTATGGGGTTTCAAGTTTCATAACGATCGGAGTTGTCATTTGATCGTACGGACTTGAAACGCCTAGAAGTCAATTAAATGGAAATCAATTGAAATCAATTTGAAATAACTTGATTTTGGCATAACTTCTCCATACGATGGAATTTGGACTTCAAACCTATTTCATTACGTTTAAAATATTCAAAAATATCTATTTTGATATATGGATTGACCCAATTTCTTCCCGGAGTCAGAACGGGCTTTTTTGGGCCATTTTATCGTTCAACGCGTATATCCAACTGATCCGGTACATTATAATTTCAGCTTGCCTATATATACCATGTCATAAACTCTAGCCTGTTTCTTATGTCATTATTCTGTACGTACAATTACATTAGCTCTTCCTACTTCTCCTTCCCAATGGCAGACAAACAAATTTCCATTTCAATTTCAAATCAAAAATTCAAACTCCACAAAAAAAATTCAGAAAAATTATATATCAAAGATCTCAATGATGTGAACCTGCGTCTGCTGTTCATTTTTCGAGACAGTGACCGGATCGATCAGAAATCACGGTCAAAGTCAAAAATTGGGCATTTGATTTCGGCTTCAATCCATGAAATTTATTGAGGGGATTTGTCGTGCTCGATGGCCGAAGTGAATTTAAGGTGGTCACATGACTAGATCGTGGCCATGGGGGCCGTAATCGACGATTTAGGGTTTCGAAAACCCTAAAAAGGGTGGCGGCGGCGGCGTCGCTATAGGAGGCCGCGATGGTGCCTGTCGGCGTGGCTAGGCGTGGTGGGGGGATTGAAGGTGGTCTGGAGCGTCACGATGGCCTGAGGTGCGCGAATTTGGTGGTCAAAATCGAGGTTGGTTGTTCGTGTTGGGTTGTGCATGCCTGCGTATGAGCCGTGTGCGTTTGACTGGGAGAGAACGAAGGTGACGTGTTCGATATTTTTTTGTTTTATAATTCTAATTTGTAAAATGTTCTAATACGTATAACTTTCGCATACGAGGTCCAATTCACGCGCGGTTATCTACTCTAGGTTCGTATTGAAATTAAGGACATTTTGGCGCTGGTTTAGACATATTCTGGTACTGTTCAAATTTTGGGTTTAAATTGAATTTAAATTCAAAAGGTGTGTGTTTTAACCCACTCACAACTTCTAAAATTTCTTATGTGTGTTAAATTGATTTCTGATGTGATAAGAAATTTATTTATTGCTCTTTGGGATATTTTATCATCATTCCAGTTAATTTGAATTTATTGAATTAAATTGTTATTAATTGATTATTGCATATAAACTGCCAGTTAAATTAATTTTTTATTGAATATAAATTGCCATTAGTTACCTGTTATTTATTATATGTTCTATATTTGTAACAGCCCGCAAATCCGTACCCCTTGATTTAATACTATTCTACCTAAATCAACTCAAGTTGTACAGAAATACGAACCATTTGGGTTAAAGAAGAAGAGGTAGAAGAAGAGAAAACAAAATCAACATCAGAATCTAACCATCGCAGTGGAATAAAATATAATAGATAGTAAATAATCTTTACTCAAAATCAAATATATCTGTTTACATACATTACATCATCAGAGTACATCAGTCACAGCTCACATCAATGTCATACAAATGGATACACAACAACTCAACACAGCGGAAATATATATATACAAGTACAAGAGTACGTATCGTCATCCAGCTCGTCTCCTAAGCTCCACAACATCAAACCCTGCATCCTATAATACCCGGTCTGACCCGAGCATTACAGTTAAATAACACCCGAGTCAGTCTGGAATACCAGCGTGTGGAAATCACACCCAATTGATTATTAAAGTTTCAAAAATCCTTTGAAAACAAAAGCATCTCGTAAGACCACGCCACAAATAAACATGTCGAGTTTTTACCTTAGGATAGCTAAAATAATTTTTTTAGAAATCCTCTGATATTATAATAGGGTCTATATACAAATACTTATAAAATAGCCGAAATTGTTACATTCATTAAATTCCAGCTACTAGCCACAAAAGTGGGTAATACAACCAAAACTCGTACAAGGCTCGTAGGGAGAATGAATTTCCAACAATGACTAGGCACTGGGGTACCACCTGTCACAGTACGGGGCCTAGATCACCGTACCGAGGATAACTCCCTTCATTCCCTGCAACACAAGGCCAGGACCATTCCTTACTGAACAGTCCCGAACAAGATAAACTCCGTGGTTGGCGCGACCAACCACCCACTAAGCCGAAATAATAAAGGGACATCTAGACAGGGGAAATATCTTGTCCTGTTTGGGCATGACCCACCTAACCTTGCTGCATATCCCCTGATTTTCAGTCATTCCCGGTTGATGAGGCTTGAGGCTAAGCGTTACCTTTAGAACGTTTCACTTAGAATGCCCATCGTCCACCTGACGATGTTTCGCAAACATTCATCCATACAAGTCCGTCTCGGGTTCGAACCGAACCGAAGGCACTATTCCTACTACATCCATTTTGGAAATATCCTCAGGATTAGTAGCGACTAGCCCTTGCACTTCACTGCTCCATCTTCGACTCCGTACACCTTTTTCGCACGAAACGTACAAACCGGATCGAAGTGGTTTTCGAGAAATAAATCTCGATCCCGGTCTCTTCGAAACGATCAACGCATTTGTCCAATATTGATAGTCGGTGATTTAACTGTCAATTAATATTCACAAACAACCATCAACCAATAAATAATTTCCTAATTATTTATCCATCTCAAAATATCTTTACAAGATATAATTTCACTTTCAAATTCCTTTGAAATAGTTTTAAACCATCATTCTTTTCAGGATAAACTTTCCCAAAGATTTTCTATCTCCACTGAAATCACCAAGCACAAAACTAGATTTTTAAAATAATTTAAAACACTTTATTGAAAAATACATTTATCGTTTAATTTAGAAAAATTACTGTAATACTTAATTTTAAATAATACTAGAATTAATTAAAACCAGGTTACCTTATAACTAAACATTGGATTTCTTCTTTAATCAAAATTCCAAATCATTCTTTAAATAATTACTGTTATAATAGATTAAAGAAAATACTTGCTCTAGACTTTAAATATTAGAATAATAAATTTTACAAACATACATTTTAAAACAACTTCAAAATCTTTTAACTTATATTTAAAAATTTACTTTGAAACGTACTTGGTTATTCAGGGAGAATTTCAAATCTCAATTACTTAAATCAATTTTCCAAATTGATTTCCAATTTATTTTATTTGAAATAATTCTTTTACTTATCAGTTCATTTCCAAAGTCAGTAGTTATGGACTTTATTATTATTATTATTATTATTATTATTATTATTATTATTATTTTTATTTCTTCTTTACTCTTTCAATAATCCAAATCTTAAATTCTAAATAAATGTTTGTTCTTTTTAATTAATAATACTGCATTTTAAAATTCATTAACTTTCTGTCTATTCAAATTTTCCTTTCCATTCTCTAGATTCATTTATTAGAATTTTAAGTCACTTTATTTCTTTTCCAAGTTATTCTCAAATTTATTCTATAATTATTTTACTTGCAATTTCACTTCTTTTATTTTCATTTCAAAATCAAATTTATAATTTCGGTAATTCATTATACCCAATTATATCAACCAAGCCATAGCATTCAATACTTCCACATAATTCATTATAGAATATCAAACAATCAGAACAGAGAATATAAAATAATTTTAAAAAAAAGTTGAGGGGTCCAGTTGGATCCTTCCAACCTGTTTTCCCTGCATCCACAGATGTCAGCACAACATAATACACCATTTCCAAAATATCATACTATATCACATCAATCAATTCAACCATACAATCAATTATTAAATTTAATCATTTAAATTTAAATTTAAACTGAGTGAGATTAACTCACCTTTTCTTTTTGTTTTGCCATCTGATCCAATCCTGACTTGTTTTACCACAGTATTAAACCTTGTATAACAATTTTTTGATTTATTAATATTTGAACTACTCGAACAATTTGTTATCATTTATTTAGTTAAAATTTTACCTAATAATTTTATCTAAACAAATTTCCTTTTTGAACTATATATATATACTTATAAAATAGATTATAGACTCTAAGAAACTATTTTATATATACTTCCAACATGTTTTATTTTTTATTATATATATATATATATATATATTTTTTTTTTAAACCCCTATATATGTTTCCTGTCTATTTACCTAGTTATTACTTTTCAAACTAAGACAGCATTTTATAACTCACTACAAATATTAAAACAAATATTAAAACAAATATTTTCCCTTACTGTAAACAATAATTTGTTACAGTCGTTACATTTAATACCAACTGTAAGCTAAAAAAAATCAATTTCATTTTTAATTAAATTTGATACCAACTGTAAATTTTTAAAATATTATCAAATTTCATTATTTTAATTAGTTTCAATTTATGTTAAACTCTAAATTTTTAAACTTTATTTCCCCTTAATAACTAATTAATCTATTCCTAATCTGCAAATATAAATGAAAGAAAAACAAGACAGTTATACCTACTGCCTCCACACTCTTGTGCTTGACTTCGAGCCTCCGACCACCTCACTGTCGAAGTCGATGACGACAGCCAACCCATCCCCTGAAACCCCAGCTCGAAGTTCTACACCTCGACCTTGCGTCGACATTGTGCTCGAATCGAGCAGCCATCAAACACCGTCTCACACCCTCACGCGACGTCGCCGAGTACGCTCCCAAAACCCCACGAAGACCATGCCCTAATTCGAGCTTCGACCCCCAGCCACCAACGACGAACGCCTCGTGAACCGAACTCGAGCTCGAGCTGCTCTTCGAAGCCCTGGTCGCCGCGATTCGAGATTCAGGTAACGCGATTCAGAGGCGATCGCCATTATATTTTTTTTCCTCCTGAGTGGTTTGGGGTTTCGAACATAAGGAAGGGATTCGGCCCTTTTTGTGATGCTCGTTGTTTTTGTTTTTTTCTTATTTGAACGAAATATGATTTGGGGTTGTCTTTTTATTCGAGAAAAGGAAAGGGAATTTGTTTGAGGAGCTCGGCTATTAATGAATTTTTTTTTCTGTTTGCTTCTTGAAGGAACGAAAAGGAACAGCATGACAATGAACAAAGGAATAGGTAGCGTGCTTAAACGAGTAAAGGATGGCGTATAAGAGAAGCTTGACTGAATAAATTATTATTAATTAAGTTTTTTTTTCAGCGCGTTATTATATCGTACACACACACTAGCTCCAATCAATACGAAATTTGAAATCCGATAATAATTCTATATTACGGACTCAATGAAACTGGTTTCGCCGAATTCCGAGATTGCGCCTCGGACGGCTATTTTAAATTCAATTTAAACTATATAAAAAAAATTTAAAACTGAACAAACCACTATTAATTTCAATTTTAACACTTCTACTATCTTCAAAATCATCAATATAAATTCTATAAGCCTTCAAATTTTTTTTAATAGGCTTAAAATTCCAGATTCAATATTTTATCTAACTTCAAATTATTTAATTCAACAATTTAATTGTCAAATAAATTATGATATTTGTAATTTAAGTTGATAATTAACCTTTAAATAATTAAAATCAATTAAATATTCTAATTTTAAATGCTTGAAAATTCCGGGTCGTCACATTCCTTCCCCCTTAAAAGAATTTCGTCCCCGAAATTACTAGTTAGAAAGAATGATCTATATCTCGTTAACTATTCCCTCAACTCAAATAGGTTTTAACAACTTACCAAACAAATCTTTTTATCAAAAGTCTTAGTAACCCTCTTCCTAACCTTTCCAACTTACCCATATGCCTCAAACAAAATTACTTACTTATCAATTCAAAATTTTAACTTAAAACCAAATTTGAATCATCAAAATTTTCCCAAAATTTTCTTTTGTTTTTTTTTCTAACTCCCTAAATTTGCAAAAAATTTTGCCAGCGTCCCCTTTGCGCGGCTAGCTCGGTACAACTACAAAATGGCTCTACGGCTGTGATATCCCGGAAATTTGGGCAATATAAATTTAATAATCTGTGTTTTAAATTTGATTTGATTTGATAATTTTAATAATAAAATTTGGAATTTGATTTAATAATCATGTTTTAGTAAATATTTAAATTGAAAGATTTTATCTTTTTGAATAAATAAATTGTTTTCTGTTTATAATAGATTATTTGTATGTATTGTAAATTAATAAATTTTGATTTTGAATTTAGTAAATAATGTTATGATTTATATTATGAAATTCTTATTTGTTTTAAAAATTTACTAAGCTTAAAAATTTATGAATTTAAATTTGATATATATAAGAGCTAAGTTTTATTTTATATATAGGAATTTACAATGCAAAATTACAAATGATTTTAGTTTATCATAATCTCTTTTACAAATTATTTGATATTACTTAATTTGTTATTTTTAAATAAAAATTATAATGCTTAAGTTCTTATGAACATAAATAGTTTTTGTATGGGATAAAATTTGTTGTTTTTAATTTTAATAGAATTTTATATGCATTTATATGTAACTTGATTTATTAAAATTTGATTTGATAAATTTATTTAAAATATGAATTTAATATATTGTATTCAAGAGAATAAACACTTAAAATATTTGAATAAGATTTTATTCATAGTTGTTTGTCTCATTTCTTTTTAATAAATTAAAAAGAGGTAAATTCATGTGTATATACATAAGCATGATAAATTGAGGTTTTTAAAGTATTTATAAACAATTTTAAACTAAAATATTCTTAATACATGTGTTAATCTCCTAATACTTAAATTGACATGTGTAAACCATTTAATTAAGCTAAGTGACAAATGTTGAGAATAGAGACAAGTGTCTCATTTAAATTTCTTTTTCTTTTTTTGTTTTAATTAAATCAAAAATTTGCTTACATAAACATTGTCCCTCACTCTCATTTTCTTTTTCTCCTTCAAAACTTAAGTAATCTTCATCTACAAAATTTTCAGATCTGAGATCATCTTCTTTTCAAAAACAAAATTTTGTTCAAAACAAAAATCTACAAGTTCCCCTTACAAACTAAATCCAAAACAGAAATCTGTTCAAAACCAAAACTACATCTTCAAACTCAATTCAGTTCTACAAATTCATATGCCTGAGATTCATATACAAAGTTAAATCAATCTGCATGCATTTAAAAATCAATTTGCAACTCTAAAAAAAAAAGAAGAATTCAAACCTGCATGCAACTTGCTGCAGTCCTCTGTTTGAAAACCATAACCAAAACCTGCATATTCTTTTCTCTGGAAGCCTGCAAGTGATCACCTGGAATCAAACATGCATGTAGATCAGGGAAACAAAGGAATAAATCTGCAGTTTTTAGCAAAGGCAAGATGAAGTTTTAAAAGTAAAATCTGAAGCAATGGCATCTGCAGTTTTTTTTAAAATGAAATCTGAAGCTCATATGCTCTGCTACTAAAATCAGGTGAGTAACAATTTTTACAAAGTAAACTTAAGTAATTAATGGGTTGCTGTTTATTTATAGAATTAAGTGTGTTTGCATGCCATATTTAAGGTTTATTACTGGTATGATATTCTGTGTATTGTTGTACATGTTGATATGAATTTGCCTTTCTGTATACAAGTTACAGATTTAGGAATTGCTTTAAATATTCACTCTATTTAATTTGATATGTGTTAAGTTTTAACATATGAATGTTAACATTGGTTACAGTTTATATTTTTATTTAACATGAAATTTTCTGTATATTGTCTGTAAGCTCAGAGATTAAAAAACAATTCATATATAAGTAAGGAATTGATCACCTTGATTCTTTGATTTAAGATATTAAACCAATACATAAATCAAAACTTGAATTTTAAAACTAAATTCATAAAATTTAGTTTAAAGTTTGACAGAGCATTTCTGTTTTTGTCTGGAAATGTTGATTGGGGTTGAACTGACAACCTAGGTGATTAGAATGACCAATATTTATTTTGGTGATAGATTGGTGAACTGAGTTGCAGAGAAAAATGGTTGATGATAGATTAAATCAGTGAGGTGATGGGAATTGTGAATCAAAATTTTAAGCCCTAGTTTTTCTGTGTTTGAAGAATTTGATCACTGTGATCAAATTAAGTGATCGAGTTACCTATAGTTCGAGCTGAAGCTAGATGGGGTGTGGAATTAGCTGTGGCCAGAGGTTGAATTTTTCTGATGATCGGAAATAGGAGATTTAGGCTAATTTCTGTAGCGACATTTGCTACTGTTTGAGCTTGAATGCTCGTTTTCAAATTAGGAGTTCTGCGTTCAAATCGAAGATCGAAATAGCTTTTGGGGATGAGCAGTGACTTGCGTGGGGGATCGTGAGGGATCGGAGGTGGACGCTGCGGTGGTGCAGGTGCACGTTTTAATGGCGTATCAGCTGTTTTCTTTGGGGAAGGAGAAGCTCGTATTGTATAGGGAAGTTGTGATGAGCTCGAAGTAATTGTAATTTGGACTCGAAGAAATTAGTTTGGGAACTCGAAGAAAATTGGTGTGGGGCTCGGGTTTTTGGTTTTGTTACAGGTTTTGGTAACCTGTAGAACAGGTTTGTATAAACCTGTTTTATATTTGAAGTTTAAATAGATTTTAGGATGAATTGTCATTCGAGTTACTCGAGTTGCTTTAAGTCAGCTCGGGCTTATGAACGAAGTTTAGAAATTGTTTTGTTTCAAATTTTAAATTTGAATTTGAAATATAAAGCTAAGATTTAAATTAAATTTTAAATCTAATAGATTCAAGTTGAATTGAATCTTAAATTTTGAAATGATTAAGCTTTTAAATCCAAATTTTTGTTTTAAAATAACTTTGAAGAGTTATTGTTTAAAATATTTTAAAGAATTTGAATGTAAATTTTGAAATCTAGATTTGAAGTAGTGTTTAAATAAAGTTTAAATTTGATTTAAATATAATTTTGGATCTTGATTTAAAATGAATTTAAGTTGTAAATTTAAGTGTTTAAACCAAATTTGAATGTTAATGTAAAAATTTAAATGGTTTAAATTTTAAAAAGAAATTTATTTTAACTTTTGTAAATTTCTTTTATAATTAAGGAATTATTATCAAATAAGGATTTTAGATTGATTTTAAACTTGTTAAGTTAATAATAAATGAATGTTTTATATTTCATTTAATTATTAGGTTAATTAAATGAATAATTAATTTATTTAATAAATTAATGAAATTAATAATTACTTAAAGTAATTAAGAGTTAATCTTAAAGGTTTAGGATTAATTATTCTTTGAATAATTAACTTGTAATTAAGAATAATTTATTAAATAAAATTAGTTTTTAATTAATGATTAATAATTAATTAATCAAGTAATAATGGATTAATTAAGTTTTAATTAACATTTAATTATTTAATTAATTAGGGGTTAATTAATGGATTAATTAATGATTAATTAATTTGTAATAAATAATGATTAAAATAAGTTAATTACTTTGAAAAATAATTAATGAGTTATTAATAGTTAATGAAGGTCATTAACTGAGGATTATTTAATAATTAATTAATGTGATTAATTTTAATTATTAATTAGATTAATTAATTTAAGGATAATCATTTGTGTAAGATGTTAAGTATAATTACTTATGGAAGTAATTAGGGAATTAATTATTTATTGTAATTAATTAAGTTAATTTGATTAGTTTAAGTTAATTAATTCATTTTAATTAATTTAAAATTAATCAATGGATGAGTTGTGAAAAATAATTACTTAATGTAATTTAATGGAAAGGAATTACTTAGAGAAGTAATTAATGAGTAATTACTAATGTAATTAATTTAAGATGATTTGTTGATAGAAGTAATTTGAGTAAAATTGCTTTGTAAATTAATCAAGAGATTAATTGGAGACAATTAATCAAGGTTAGATAATTATTAAATGGTGTTAATCAAGGGTGATTAACAGTTGTGATTTATATAAAGATTAATTACTTAAAGTAATTAATGTAAATGGGAAAATGTAATTAGAAGATCATTAATTGTTATAATTAATGATGTAATTAAGATTGATTAATCAAGATTAATTAATCAATAATAAGTGATTAAGGGTAATTAATTATAGTTAATTAATTAAGGAAGTAATTAAAGGTTACTTACTTTGAGAAATTAATTAGTAAATAATTACTTGAATGTAATTAAGAGTTAATTAATCAAGGATGATTAATTAAAATGGATAATTGAATGATGATTAATTAATTGATTAATAATTAATCAATAGTGATATAAGTAAGGTTTATTTGATGAAGAAATTAATTTAATTTACTTTAAATTAATTTGAATGATGTAATTAATTTAATTCATTTTAAATTAATTATATTTGGGTGTGGTTAATTATTGCTTATATGGATGGTTAGTGTTGTTTGCCTTGATTGGTTTGAATCTCATATATGAGATAGATAATGTTGAATGATTTGGATGCATTGGTTGCATTGTGATGTTGATATAGATTATTCTTTTTGGATAATGATAATATGGTTTATCTGATATGATGATAATGTTGATTTTCCGTTGTGGATCTGTGATTTATCTATTTGTATGGATATAGATAATTGAATTGTTTTAAACTTTAAAACAACTTGGCCTTAAAAGACACGCTTTGGATTTCGATGAGACCGGGATCGGGTTTCCATATTTGGATATCCGAAAACCATATCGTTTCCAAATAACGTTAGGTCGTGAATCCAAGTGGAGCGAGTGAAGACTCGAGGTGTAAGGGCTATACGTCAGTATAACTCTGTGGGTGATTCCGTAATGAGTTTGACGGAATAGTACTTATAGATTCGAGATGGTGAATCAGAGTGCAAGGGTTATCGTCGTTAACTCTGAGGGTGATTCCAAAATGAGTGTAACGAGATAATGCCTTCGGTTTCGTTCGAACCCGGAACGAACTTGTATGGATTGAATGCTTTCAGAACATCGTCAGGTGGACGATGAGCATTCTAAGAGATGTGTCCTCTAAAGGTAATCGTAACCTCAAGCCTCATCAACCGGGAATGGCTAAAACAGGGGAGGTGCAGCAAGGCTTCGTGGGTCGCACCCACTAGAGAGCAAGATTGATCCCTGTCTAGAGGTCCCTTTTTATTTCGGCTGTGTGGGCAGTTGGATGTACACCAACTGCGGGGTTGTCTTGTTCGGAACTGTTCAGTAAGGAACGGGTCCGGCCTTGTGTTGTAGGGGATGAAGGGAGTAATCCTCGGTACGGTGATCTAGGCCACGTACTGTGACGGGCGGTACCCCAGTAGCCCGGCCATTGTATGGAATCCACAATCCAATAAGTGCCAACGGTTTTGATTGTATTACCCACTTTTGTGGCTAGTAGCTGGAATTTAATCATGTAACAATTTCGGCTATTTCTTATTTATTTGAAAACCCTAGACACTATTATAATATCACTGTATTTCCTATCAAATGTTTTGGTTAGCGTAAGGTAAAAACTTTTCCATGTTTATGTGTGGGAAGTCTTACGTGATACCTTTCTTTTCAAAAGGTTTTTGAAAGTTAAGCAACTTTAACCTGTTACTCACACCAGACCCATGTCTGACCCGGAGTTTATTTTTGTTTTTCATAAACTCTTGGGTACTCAAATTTTTACGAGTAGCCAAGGGATTCAGGTTAGCTTTGACGAATTATGGAGGAGCAATGGAGCAGGAGGCTTCTGCGTTAGAGATATAGTATTCCGCTGTGTGATCTGTGTTTTGTCTCTGAGTTGTATTATGTTGTAAATACTAGACAGGTGTTTATAACTGTCTAGTATATGTGATGTGTTTGCTGTGTATCTCTGATTGGTATTGTATATTATGTAAATACTTATGTTATTAATATAATTTATTCGTTCCGCTGTTGAGATTCTAGTGTTGTTTTCTTCTTTCTTTTCTTTCTTCCTTCTTCTATCCATTTCTTTCTTAATTGATGATGCGACTTTTTCTAGGGAGAAAAAGTCGGGTCGTCACAGGTGGTATCAGAGCGTTAGGTTGAGTGAATACCTAGGCTCTGGAGTGGCGTCTATCTTGAGAGAGCGTATTTGTATTTTTATTATATATATATTTATATAATTACTTCTACCTATTTGTTGGGTTACCTGTTCGGGTTTTCCAATATAGGTTATAAAGGTAGGTAAGGTAGTGGGGTGTGTAACACAACTACTACCCTTGGTTGAAGTTTGGTGTTGAGATTGGTAGTGTATTTGTCGAGACTGTAGACCTAATACTGTCTCGAGTGTGTTGTGCGGAGTATAGAATTTCATAGATCTCTGAAGGTAACCTGTAAAGGTTCGGAGTCTATCTTTGAATTGGATGAGTAGAGATTTGTTCTGTCGGTCTGGCAAAAGAGAATAATGATGGTATCTTGATATCTTAAGGAATAGTAGCTGCGTAATGAGATGCAGTGAATGTGGATGTTCTCGAAAATGTTTTATTTGGAACAAGTTAAGGAGGTGAGTCTGCTTCGATGTTGTGGCTGGATTCAGCAGGATGTTTCTGTCCAGTTTGAAGTCCGAGTTTCTCGAAGAGCTTTGGTTTAGGAAGTCTTTGGCATCGGTGTCAGCAGTACAGCTCAGAGTGTTCTGTGCTGACAAGAAAGTCTTTTGGTTAGCAGTTTTTCTGAAGATAGAATTCAGAAGTAGCAGAGAAGATTCCATTTTTACGATGGAATGGCTAGTTAAGCGTATGCTGTTCTGATTGGTAAAGAGAGGACAGTTTTCTTTGGATATTAGGCCGGGTTGATCGCAAAAGTGACTTGCGATAGTTTGAATGTTCTCTTGAGCTATGAAGAATTTGTCCATACTTGGAGATTGAGTTTTCTTATCGACTGGATTCTAGGAGTGATACCGGAGGTTTAGTGAAGCAGTTTTGGATCAGATGGGGAATCTGAGTTTTCTTCTATGGATCTGTTGAACCATATTTCTGAGATATGTTGTCCTGTTGTGTTCGAGTTTTTCTTCTGTTTCAGATCAGAGTTGTGCAGCGGAAGCAGATTGGAAGTGCTTTTGTTTTATCTTTTCCGAATAGGAGAAGTAATTTAGTCTTCTGATGTTTGTGGAGTATAGTTGGAGTTTTTGGTTTGGAATTGATTTTGAGGAGATCATTTGGTTGGATTGTTTTGGTCCAGTTTGTTTTTAGAGACATCAGCGAAGATTGAGCTGATCAGGAGAGTTGAGGTAGCCCAGGATCGTCAAAAGTGTTTTTGGATGGGTGACGAAGGAATTTGGATTCTGGAGTCGGAGATTTGATTTTTGGTAAGTTTTTCTCCGATCTGAGGAGCTATAAGATTGAGTAAGACTGGGTAAGTCAGCTTTGAGGTTTTTGGATTCTTTTCTGTGTTCTTGTGAGAATTGGCGTTTAGTTTTCAGGATTGAATTGCCAGTTTGGATAACTGGAATTTGATGTGTTTCACGTATCTCTGAGGGAGTACGTGTATGATTTATCTCTGGTTGTGAAACCAGCAGTTCAGGAGGATGTGATTGTTAAGTCAGACTCGTCTGTAGTCTGATATATCCTGTTTAGTTTTGTAGATATAGTGGGATAGGAGCTCTTTAGCTTAATAGTATTGATTGTTTAGATTGTATAGAGCGAGTATTCCAGTGTATATATATACCGGGGAAACTCGTGAAAGTTTTATCCAGGTTTTTCTGGATAATTAGATTTGTTTTGCTTGATTGGTTGCTATGGTTGTTAGCAGATGTTTGATAATATATGCTTGTGAATTAAAATAAAATCTTAAGATGGATTATTAAATTATCTTTGTTTTAAATTTCGGGGACGAAATTCTTTTAAGGGGGAAGGAATGTGATATCCCGGAAATTTGGGCAATATAAATTTAATAACCTGTGTTTTAAATTTGATTTGATTTGATAATTTTAATAATAAAATTTGGAATTTGATTTAATAATCATGTTTTAGTAAATATTTAAATTGAAAGATTTTATCTTTTTGAATAAATAAATTGTTTTCTGTTTATAATAGATTATTTGTATGTATTGTAAATTAATAAATTTTGATTTTGAATTTAGTAAATAATGTTATGATTTATATTATGAAATTCTTATTTGTTTTAAAAATTTACTAAGCTTAAAAATTTATGAATTTAAATTTGATATATATAAGAGCTAAGTTTTATTTTATATATAGGAATTTACAATGCAAAATTACAAATGATTTTAGTTTATCATAATCTCTTTTACAAATTATTTGATATTACTTAATTTGTTATTTTTAAATAAAAATTATAATGCTTAAGTTCTTATGAACATAAATAGTTTTTGTAAGGGATAAAATTTGTTGTTTTTAATTTTAATAGAATTTTATATGCATTTATATGTAACTTGATTTATTAAAATTTGATTTGATAAATTTATTTAAAATATGAATTTAATATATTGTATTCAAGAGAATAAACACTTAAAATATTTGAATAAGATTTTATTCATAGTTGTTTGTCTCATTTCTTTTTAATAAATTAAAAAGAGGTAAATTCATGTGTATATACATAAGCATGATAAATTGAGGTTTTTAAAGTATTTATAAACAATTTTAAACTAAAATATTCTTAATACATGTGTTAATCTCCTAATACTTAAATTGACATGTGTAAACCATTTAATTAAGCTAAGTGACAAATGTTGAGAATAGAGACAAGTGTCTCATTTAAATTTCTTTTTCTTTTTTTGTTTTAATTAAATCAAAAATTTGCTTACATAAACATTGTCCCTCACTCTCATTTTCTTTTTCTCCTTCAAAACTTAAGTAATCTTCATCTACAAAATTTTCAGATCTGAGATCATCTTCTTTTCAAAAACAAAATTTTGTTCAAAACAAAAATCTACAAGTTCCCCTTACAAACTAAATCCAAAACAGAAATCTGTTCAAAACCAAAACTACATCTTCAAACTCAATTCAGTTCTACAAATTCATATGCCTGAGATTCATATACAAAGTTAAATCAATCTGCATGCATTTAAAAATCAATTTGCAACTCTAAAAAAAAAGAGAAGAATTCAAACCTGCATGCAACTTGCTGCAGTCCTCTGTTTGAAAACCATAACCAAAACCTGCATATTCTTTTCTCTGGAAGCCTGCAAGTGATCACCTGGAATCAAACATGCATGTAGATCAGGGAAACAAAGGAATAAATCTGCAGTTTTTAGCAAAGGCAAGATGAAGTTTTAAAAGTAAAATCTGAAGCAATGGCATCTGCAGTTTTTTTTAAAATGAAATCTGAAGCTCATATGCTCTGCTACTAAAATCAGGTGAGTAACAATTTTTACAAAGTAAACTTAAGTAATTAATGGGTTGCTGTTTATTTATAGAATTAAGTGTGTTTGCATGCCATATTTAAGGTTTATTACTGGTATGATATTCTGTGTATTGTTGTACATGTTGATATGAATTTGCCTTTCTGTATACAAGTTACAGATTTAGGAATTGCTTTAAATATTCACTCTATTTAATTTGATATGTGTTAAGTTTTAACATATGAATGTTAACATTGGTTACAGTTTATATTTTTATTTAACATGAAATTTTCTGTATATTGTCTGTAAGCTCAGAGATTAAAAAACAATTCATATATAAGTAAGGAATTGATCACCTTGATTCTTTGATTTAAGATATTAAACCAATACATAAATCAAAACTTGAATTTTAAAACTAAATTCATAAAATTTAGTTTAAAGTTTGACAGAGCATTTCTGTTTTTGTCTGGAAATGTTGATTGGGGTTGAACTGACAACCTAGGTGATTAGAATGACCAATATTTATTTTGGTGATAGATTGGTGAACTGAGTTGCAGAGAAAAATGGTTGATGATAGATTAAATCAGTGAGGTGATGGGAATTGTGAATCAAAATTTTAAGCCCTAGTTTTTCTGTGTTTGAAGAATTTGATCACTGTGATCAAATTAAGTGATCGAGTTACCTATAGTTCGAGCTGAAGCTAGATGGGGTGTGGAATTAGCTGTGGCCAGAGGTTGAATTTTTCTGATGATCGGAAATAGGAGATTTAGGCTAATTTCTGTAGCGACATTTGCTACTGTTTGAGCTTGAATGCTCGTTTTCAAATTAGGAGTTCTGCGTTCAAATCGAAGATCGAAATAGCTTTTGGGGATGAGCAGTGACTTGCGTGGGGGATCGTGAGGGATCGGAGGTGGACGCTGCGGTGGTGCAGGTGCACGTTTTAATGGCGTATCAGCTGTTTTCTTTGGGGAAGGAGAAGCTCGTATTGTATAGGGAAGTTGTGATGAGCTCGAAGTAATTGTAATTTGGACTCGAAGAAATTAGTTTGGGAACTCGAAGAAAATTGGTGTGGGGCTCGGGTTTTTGGTTTTGTTACAGGTTTTGGTAACCTGTAGAACAGGTTTGTATAAACCTGTTTTATATTTGAAGTTTAAATAGATTTTAGGATGAATTGTCATTCGAGTTACTCGAGTTGCTTTAAGTCAGCTCGGGCTTATGAATGAAGTTTAGAAATTGTTTTGTTTCAAATTTTAAATTTGAATTTGAAATATAAAGCTAAGATTTAAATTAAATTTTAAATCTAATAGATTCAAGTTGAATTGAATCTTAAATTTTGAAATGATTAAGCTTTTAAATCCAAATTTTTGTTTTAAAATAACTTTGAAGAGTTATTGTTTAAAATATTTTAAAGAATTTGAATGTAAATTTTGAAATCTAGATTTGAAGTAGTGTTTAAATAAAGTTTAAATTTGATTTAAATATAATTTTGGATCTTGATTTAAAATGAATTTAAGTTGTAAATTTAAGTGTTTAAACCAAATTTGAATGTTAATGTAAAAATTTAAATGGTTTAAATTTTAAAAAGAAATTTATTTTAACTTTTGTAAATTTCTTTTATAATTAAGGAATTATTATCAAATAAGGATTTTAGATTGATTTTAAACTTGTTAAGTTAATAATAAATGAATGTTTTATATTTCATTTAATTATTAGGTTAATTAAATGAATAATTAATTTATTTAATAAATTAATGAAATTAATAATTACTTAAAGTAATTAAGAGTTAATCTTAAAGGTTTAGGATTAATTATTCTTTGAATAATTAACTTGTAATTAAGAATAATTTATTAAATAAAATTAGTTTTTAATTAATGATTAATAATTAATTAATCAAGTAATAATGGATTAATTAAGTTTTAATTAACATTTAATTATTTAATTAATTAGGGGTTAATTAATGGATTAATTAATGATTAATTAATTTGTAATAAATAATGATTAAAATAAGTTAATTACTTTGAAAAATAATTAATGATTTATTAATAGTTAATGAAGGTCATTAACTGAGGATTATTTAATAATTAATTAATGTGATTAATTTTAATTATTAATTAGATTAATTAATTTAAGGATAATCATTTGTGTAAGATGTTAAGTATAATTACTTATGGAAGTAATTAGGGAATTAATTATTTATTGTAATTAATTAAGTTAATTTGATTAGTTTAAGTTAATTAATTCATTTTAATTAATTTAAAATTAATCAATGGATGAGTTGTGAAAAATAATTACTTAATGTAATTTAATGGAAAGGAATTACTTAGAGAAGTAATTAATGAGTAATTACTAATGTAATTAATTTAAGATGATTTGTTGATAGAAGTAATTTGAGTAAAATTGCTTTGTAAATTAATCAAGAGATTAATTGGAGACAATTAATCAAGGTTAGATAATTATTAAATGGTGTTAATCAAGGGTGATTAACAGTTGTGATTTATATGAAGATTAATTACTTAAAGTAATTAATGTAAATGGGAAAATGTAATTAGAAGATCATTAATTGTTATAATTAATGATGTAATTAAGATTGATTAATCAAGATTAATTAATCAATAATAAGTGATTAAGGGTAATTAATTATAGTTAATTAATTAAGGAAGTAATTAAAGGTTACTTACTTTGAGAAATTAATTAGTAAATAATTACTTGAATGTAATTAAGAGTTAATTAATCAAGGATGATTAATTAAAATGGATAATTGAATGATGATTAATTAATTGATTAATAATTAATCAATAGTGATATAAGTAAGGTTTATTTGATGAAGAAATTAATTTAATTTACTTTAAATTAATTTGAATGATGTAATTAATTTAATTCATTTTAAATTAATTATATTTGGGTGTGGTTAATTATTGCTTATATGGATGGTTAGTGTTGTTTGCCTTGATTGGTTTGAATCTCATATATGAGATAGATAATGTTGAATGATTTGGATGCATTGGTTGCATTGTGATGTTGATATAGATTATTCTTTTTGGATAATGATAATATGGTTTATCTGATATGATGATAATGTTGATTTTCCGTTGTGGATCTGTGATTTATCTATTTGTATGGATATAGATAATTGAATTGTTTTAAACTTTAAAACAACTTGGCCTTAAAAGACACGCTTTGGATTTCGATGAGACCGGGATCGGGTTTCCATATTTGGATATCCGAAAACCATATCGTTTCCAAATAACGTTAGGTCGTGAATCCAAGTGGAGCGAGTGAAGACTCGAGGTGTAAGGGCTATACGTCAGTATAACTCTGTGGGTGATTCCGTAATGAGTTTGACGGAATAGTACTTATAGATTCGAGATGGTGAATCAGAGTGCAAGGGTTATCGTCGTTAACTCTGAGGGTGATTCCAAAATGAGTGTAACGAGATAATGCCTTCGGTTTCGTTCGAACCCGGAACGAACTTGTATGGATTGAATGCTTTCAGAACATCGTCAGGTGGACGATGAGCATTCTAAGAGATGTGTCCTCTAAAGGTAATCGTAACCTCAAGCCTCATCAACCGGGAATGGCTAAAACAGGGGAGGTGCAGCAAGGCTTCGTGGGTCGCACCCACTAGAGAGCAAGATTGATCCCTGTCTAGAGGTCCCTTTTTATTTCGGCTGTGTGGGCAGTTGGATGTACACCAACTGCGGGGTTGTCTTGTTCGGAACTGTTCAGTAAGGAACGGGTCCGGCCTTGTGTTGTAGGGGATGAAGGGAGTAATCCTCGGTACGGTGATCTAGGCCACGTACTGTGACGGGCGGTACCCCAGTAGCCCGGCCATTGTATGGAATCCACAATCCAATAAGTGCCAACGGTTTTGATTGTATTACCAACTTTTGTGGCTAGTAGCTGGAATTTAATCATGTAACAATTTCGGCTATTTCTTATTTATTTGAAAACCCTAGACACTATTATAATATCACTGGATTTCCTATCAAATGTTTTGGTTAGCGTAAGGTAAAAACTTTTCCATGTTTATGTGTGGGAAGTCTTACGTGATACCTTTCTTTTCAAAAGGTTTTTGAAAGTTAAGCAACTTTAACCTGTTACTCACACCAGACCCATGTCTGACCCGGAGTTTATTTTTGTTTTTCATAAACTCTTGGGTACTCAAATTTTTACGAGTAGCCAAGGGATTCAGGTTAGCTTTGACGAATTATGGAGGAGCAATGGAGCAGGAGGCTTCTGCGTTAGAGATATAGTATTCCGCTGTGTGATCTGTGTTTTGTCTCTGAGTTGTATTATGTTGTAAATACTAGACAGGTGTTTATAACTGTCTAGTATATGTGATGTGTTTGCTGTGTATCTCTGATTGGTATTGTATATTATGTAAATACTTATGTTATTAATATAATTTATTCGTTCCGCTGTTGAGATTCTAGTGTTGTTTTCTTCTTTCTTTTCTTTCTTCCTTCTTCTATCCATTTCTTTCTTAATTGATGATGCGACTTTTTCTAGGGAGAAAAAGTCGGGTCGTCACAACGGCATCCCAAATCCAAAAAGAAAACAAAAGGCAAAGTGGCTCAATCTAAATCACAATCAAATTTCATACCAAATTTAAATACATACCTTTTGTCGAGCATTTCAAATTTTGTCTTTTGAAATCAAACCCAATTCCTTTTTCCTTTATAATACCTGCATATCCTGCTTAGCACTAATATCCATTCACAACATTCCAAAACATTTTATCCATTTCCTCACAAAATGCCAATATCTATTCATTCCAATATTGACTTAAATTACATCAGTATTATTAATTCCCATTTAAGACTTCACCATTCCCTCTTAAGTTCAGTTTAAGCATTTTATATGCTTCTTATATTTATTTTCACCTTACTGCTCATTTATATCCATTTCTATTCAAATTTATTCTTTCATTTCCATACGAATTTAATTTATTCTTCAACTTTGAATATTTTAAATTTTATTTTTCATTTATACTAATTCATATCATTATTTTAAGATGGTTTCCTTTACTAATTTAGTTTAGTTTCCAATTTGAATTCGTTAGTTGTTAACACAATTTTTCAAAATTTTCAAAAATTTTCTAACTCCCAAAATTTCTGAAAATTTTTGGCAGAGTCCCCTTTGTATGGAGGAGCTTTTGCAATTTGACAAAAGAGATAAATATATATACATCGACCCACACGGTCGAAAAAATAAAAAACAGTTCATATTTCCTATTTTTATTGCGTAGGCGTACCTTATTTAGCATTTTTTTTAAGCAAGCAGCTTATTTATTTAGCAGATAATGCAATGAAATCCAACCACACGGCTCCCAAGTACCTGTACTTACTCAATTTAAACATGTAAGTGCCATATAAATGAAGATTAACTACATTTCACTTGTTTACAATAGTTAAAACATATGAATTCTAAAAGAAACTCATACCAAACATTTTTTCCGTAAGCAATTTATATAGTTTCCATGCTAATTCAACTGTTTCAATTAATTTATAAACCATTCTCATCCAATGTGAATGTTTTCAATCCATTCGTATATAACTTCATTAATTTGAATGGTTTAAAACTCAATTGCTTACATTTAATTTATTTTAAGCAAACTGAACTCATATTTAATTAAATTGCTTTCAAAACCAATTTATTTTACTCCTATCCATCCAAGGCATTTTAAATAATTTCTATTTACATTCGATAACAATTTATTCTTTGTAATTTGACGAGATTTATGTAAAACAATAAGTATTTATGTTTATAACCAATTTAAATTGATTTCAACTCAATTTATACTTAATTCTATTCCATTTTTAAATTTATTCACAATCTATATATTCTCATTTCATTGCATTTCAGATTTGAATCCATTCATTTGCATTTCATTTTATAAACCAAACCAGTTCATTCAAACCGTTAACAATTTAGGTTCATCTCATCTCCAATTAATTTTTCTTTTTATTTAATTCATTCACGACCATTTATTTAGCTCAGAGACAATCTAAGCTATTTCATTCCATAACCATTTCTCAACCTATTTAAACCACATTGCATTTGATTCTTATTTATTTCATCATTTATTTATTCAATATACTTGGTTTACCCACTCAATCCATTTAAAATTTCATTTGATTAATTATTATACATTTTAGCTTCCTAGATTCAGCTCATTCAATTTATTACCTGGCTATTTCCAAGTTATCTTCACTTATGGATTTTATTTGCACATTCAAATCATTGCTATTTTAATCCATTTACATTTTTATCCGATACACTCCACTTATATTTAATTTGTTAACACTTCAAGCTAAATTTTCAATTTATAACTCAAGTTTTAAATCCACTATCCATTTTCAATATACTACCCAATTTTATTAACCACGATATAATTGCATTTACATCACTATCGATCCAAGTCAAATTTTGATTTATAACTTGAGTTTATTTCCAAACTTCATCATAAACTCACGATTCAACTTCTACTTAACTGCATTGGTTCTTACTACATATTTTATTATCTAATTTATTATCTAAATAGTCTTTCCCAATTTATAAATCCAAAACTTGATTTTTAATTCCAAACAGCACGTCATTTAATTTTTCTTAGTCAATTTATTTTATTTTTATTTTATTTTTTTCCAAGTTTGGATTTTCCTTCGTTTTATTATCTAAAACACCAAACAATATTTAATTTGGATTTTCTATCCCACCTTTCAAATTTAATAAGTCACAACTTATTATTTTCACAATTCCATTTATTATATGCTTGAATATATTCTTCCTTTATTTTTAACTCGAGTTTTGCACTTATTTATAACTCAAGCATATTTTTATTCCATGCATTTTTAATTCTTTTACACGTTATTCTTATTTATTATTTCAATTCCATTCCTTATTCAATTTATTTTCTATTATTCAGGTAAATATTTAATTTCATTCATTAATTCAATTGAATTCTCATTCCAACTCAATTTTACTCTAACTTAGATTTATTTAATCTCAATTCGATTTCAACTAAATTCGAATTCAACTGGATATTATTTTCCAGCCCACTCAATCAATTTCAATCCAGTTAAATTTTTATTCTCCAATCCAAGTTAATTTCATTTTAACTTTTCACTTTAGATTTATATTTATCCAAAGCTTAAATTTCTTCCCGATTTACAAATCATTTCCATTTATAAGCTTACAACTTATCTTATCCGAACCTTTAAACACCCAGCTTTGGTTTCAAATTGTTTTGAAATTTCCAACATCGCAATCACACTTCCCAAAAATTAAACCAATCCTGGCTTTTATTTTCAACAAATTTCCTTTTGAAATTTTCAAAACAACCAGCTTTTCCTGAACAAAACAATTTGGCAGCAATCCATCACTTCGAAATTCGAAAAAGAATACTGATGATGCGGCCGTCATCATCGGAATTATTTTCCAATAATCCAAGTGATTTCAATGCTATATCATTTTCAAAATCCATTTAAAACTAATTTCTTTTCAGAAATACCTCCATAACAATTGTGCTATAATTTATCTTCAAAATACGTCCAAATCTCCGGTATTTAAAATTTCTAAAGCCTGTTTAAATAAATTTTGAATTTCCAAATCCTGCTTAAATCAATTTTAACTATACTTCATTCGCATAGTTTCCCATTTGATTTTAATTCAATTTATAATGTACATTTACAATTCATATTTATAAATTTCATTTTATAATGAATTTATTCTCTTAACCTTTGATTATATTTTCAATTTCTAGTTAAATTTTTACCCATGATGATAATAATTTAATATTATTCTTCCTAACATCCAAACAACCATATATTAACTAAAATAGTTTACAAAAACTTTTATTTATATCAAAATATATTTTGGGTAAAATTATTTCATTTACCCACATTTAAAACAATACTGTGTCGATTGTTCTATTCAAGTGTTTAGAAACCCCTTCGATACAGTTGCGCAGACTGTGTCGACGAAGGTTCATATGCCACTCAATAAACCAATCAACACAATATTAAAACATTTTATATTCACTAAAAAATACGCTCTCATATCTATTAATACGCTCAAACTCATTCTAGAGTACTATAGACTCTATTAATAATGAGTAATTGTAACAACCCGGTATTTGCATCGATTGATAATCGACTTTTAAACGATAAATACTGTTGCTTATTTGCCAATTGAAGTAATTAAATTGAGTTGAAATTATTTTATAAATTGTTAATGAGATTGACGGGCTTTGAAAATAATTAGTGGTCCATTTCTTTGTTGCCGTGATTTTATTAAGGGTTAATAACCCGTTTCCCCCATTTCTCTTTTCATTTTTCGAAACCGAACCCTAAAGAAAATAAGAAAGTAAATGGCGGCATCGTCTCGTGTTCGTTCCGCTGCTCCAAATTAGGGCTTCGCTCTTCCTCGTTCGTTCTTGTGGCGCTAACGTTGCTTGCTTCGACATTCGGTTGCTCCTTTAATTCGTCGACATGGTGAGTGTTCCACTCACATCTAATTCCTATCTCGAGTTTATTAGTGTTCGAATTGAATTCGTCCCTTGATTTGTCGGCCATTCGACTATGTATTTACTTTGAGTATGGACTTCGGTCATTGCTTGAACTGTTTTGATTTCGGCAGTGATTTTTGTGTTGTTTTTCTTTGGGTTCGACACTGTCCTGGTGGCTTGGGTCGAACTACCTATGTTTCTTGCTTATGCAGATGCTTTTCCATTGTTATATAGATATGTATGCGTATTCATATATATGCGTACATGCCTTCTTGTAATTGTATTGCCGAACTGCTGTTTCTTGATTTTTGAACACTTTCTGGTTTTGAATTATCTGCCTTTAGTTATGAATTGAGTTGATATTTGGTCTTGACTCGACTAGATGGAGTGGTTGCCATTACTGATTGGCCTTGGCTTCGTCTTGTCTGCACTTCGATGATCAGGTTGCATACCCCTACTCTTTTGCTCGCCAGTTTTGTGTTGTGCCAATATTTGTGATTTCATGATTTCGTGGGTTGTTTGGGTTTTGATTTTTGATTTGAAACATGTGAGGCCTATTTAACTGGTTCATTGCAGTTGATTTGAACTGCAATCTTTTTGTTGGCCTCGGCTTGACTATGATTTGTTACTCCATAACTTTATCATGGTCATTCTGTATCATACTTGACTTGTTCGATTTCGTTCGAAGTTGATGTAGTTCGAACTTGTTTTGGTTGACTTATCTGTATATATATGCATACATACATTCGAATGTGTGTATGCATATATTGTTGACCATGGTTCGAGTTATGTGTTGTATTTGCACATGTATATATATGCAGATACTTGAGCATATTTTATTGTTTTACTGCCACATTTATGTGTTGTATTTGCACATGTATATATATGCAGACACTTGAGCATATTTTATTGTTTCACTGCCATGCTTATACTTCTGGTTCTTGTTTGATTTTATGGACAACTTCCTTGTATCAGTTCTCGATCACACTGTTTCCTTAGTTATGCCTTGTTGAGTTGATACATTCCATTTCATACTGTCACTGCCTCGAGATTGAGTTGATTGTTACTTGTGTGTTGCCTTTGACATTTGTGTTCTTCACTGATGCATTTCTGGGCATCCCCCCCCCTGTTGCAACCCTGTGCATCCATTTGTTTATGCTGGTTCATATCTACCAGTTAGCACTTTGTTTCATTTTTCCTTGGTCAATATTGACCACTTGGAATTTGCAGTATCCTGACTTGTATTCTTGTGAGGGATTGTCGTTTAAATTGGTTTGTGCCTTGCACTGACCTCTGCATTCACTGGCATATATGAGTTTTGTTTTCACTTGGTTTGTTGTCATCATGTCTGGTGCACTACTTCTATTGTGCACATGTTTTGGTACAACTATCTTTGTGCCTTGATGCTATTCTTTTATATGTATGCTGTGCATTGCCTTCAAGTACACTTGCAACATGTTGATTGTTGCATTTTTACCTCTGGTAGCACTGTGTTATTAGTCTGCACTTGTCCAGTGCAGTTCCATTGTGTTTTCACTTGATTTGAAGATTTTAAAACTTGTTGTTTGAGTACATGTTGGGTGTGTTGCATTTGAGCACCTTCGTGATATTTTCATGTTGTTGCTATACTTGTATGTGTAGTTCTCTATTGATGCTTTGTTGAGGCAGCCTCTTTTGACCTGCACATTCATGTGCCTTCTCTGTTGTATATTTGATTGTTTGACCTTGTACACTCTTGTTGCCCTGTGTTGAACCGTAATTTATTTGGGTTTGACCTTGTGCCCGGTTGTGTACATTATCACTATAGTGGCAAGGCAGTGCACGCAAGCGTGAACTGCAGCCACACGGTATTCATTGGGTACATCATCACTATAGTGGCAAGGCAGTGCACGCAAGCGTGAACTGCAGCCACACGGTATGGCGTGTATGATAATCTTTTTGTTTTGACTTATGGATCTTTTGGCGTATTCCATATTCCGTAGTGGCGAGGCAGCGCACGCGTGCGTGTACTGCAGCCCTACTTGAATTAATATTTTAATTGATATTTCAATGGTTTGAACTGTTTTGTTCATTTCAATTCTATATTCTGAATTGCATCCTGATTTGGTTTAATTACTGTCGTCTATTCGTTATTTAATTATTATTGCTTCTGTGCACTAATAACTGAGTTTGAATTAGACTGACCCGAGTATTATTTTCTTTTGAATCTAATACTCGGGTCAGACCGAGTATTTCAGGTTGTAGATATTCTGCTTTGGGTTGCTGCTAGAGCTATGAAGTTCTTTCATATCTTTTGGAGTAGTCGTCGTTATTTGTAGTAGTCTGTATGATTTTATAGGAAGATATGTATTCATGTATATTATATACGTTAATGTACTTGTATATGTAACTTCCTGAGTCGACTGTTGTAGTTGTATCATATGTACCGTGTCAAATGTATTGTAACTGACATCAGTTATTGTATATATGAGAATTTCTGTTTTATCTGTGTTCCGTATTTATATTTATCTGTGTTATTATTTTATATTTACTGTTCTAAACTATTATGAACCATCGTAGTTCGTTTTATACTGGAATTGGGGTATTTCGATGGGAGAAAATAAATCAGAGATGAAAAATGAAAGAATATATATATCACTCCTATCGAGATAACCAATTCTAATGTAAGGCCAACTATTGATGGCCGCTCCTCAACAGCCTTATTCTCCGTGCTAGTTGACAGCACTACACCGTAGTGTTCTGGGCTAGCGTGGGTATAGAGGTGGGGCGTCACAGCTTGGTATCAAAGCCTGGGGTTTAGAACAAATATAAAACGTAACTTAGATAGTACATGTGTTACAACTATTTGTCGACGTTTTATCTCTCATATTTGCATATGATTGTTTTTGATTGTTAGGTATGAATTCCTAACGCTTATTCATATGCATTTGATTTTTGAATTTTTGTGTTATCGGCTTTGATTTGATTTAGCCGATGATTGATTTTGTTCGAACCTCGGCGATTCTGAACTTGATATTTTATGTTTTCCTCGGCTTGATTTCCATTCGACTTCGGTCACTTTGTTTTTGAGAAATTTCTAATTTCTTGATTTCCAAGACTCTGACTTTGTTTGCCGTTGAATTCTTTGTTGATGATGTTGAATCGTTTTGTACTCTATTATGGCCATTACTTGTTGACTTCGGCATTGACTTGATTTTCATTTTTGTTGAAGTCATTTATTCATTTATGCTCGTTCTACTTTGTTTTTCTAATTGTTATTCGATTCTTCTTTTCCGATTAGTTATCTTCTTTGTCGACTTTGATAACTTCTATTTCTGGAATTTTTAGGTATTTCTACTTTGATGGATTTAGAATCGAATTCTTTGGATTTTATTCACGTCTTCGTATGTGAACTTTAGTGAATTGATTTGGTTTCCAAATTTAATCGATTCTTGTTAATTCCCCGATTTGTTGCTACCGTTTATTAGCAACTTTGATAACATTTTCTTCGGGATTTATGTGAACATTCCTTTTGATGGATACAGTATCGATTTCTTTGGATTCTATTCACATCTTTGTATGTGAATTCTTGTGCTTGATTGTTCCTACAATCATTTTTGTGATTTGTCACTTTAAAAATATAAAGGTTTTCTATACTAGTAGTAAATATCAAAATCCTTTTCTTCAAACGATTTCAAAACTATTTTACTACAAAACTCTTTTCCTAAACCGTTTTCCAATCTATTAGTATATACTAACCTTTACCTCACTCGTATGAGAAATCTAATTAAACGACTTAGTAAAACGAGTGGTATATAACGCTTGCGTTTACTTCGCCGGTTAATTCTTGGACTTATTCGATTGAATCTCTTGTGACAAATTTTATTAGTGAAGATTTACAGTTTGTTCGTAAATATTTAAGTTAAGCAAGTGGTTATGGGACATGAAGCTAAACTTTTATATTTACTAGCTTAGTGTAATTGACACTTCTCGTTGATCTTGACGATCGCTTTATGAATTAGACTAGCAATTATGCTATGTCTTTTTATTTGCGAGGTTAGACTAGACACCACTTGTGTGATTCCATTCACACATACCTTTCTGCTTTTTGGTTAGTCTTGACCTCAATCTGTGTGATTCCGTTCACACATGTTTAGTGTAATTGACACTCCTCGTTGATCATGATGATCGTTCTGATGGTCAGACTAGACACCACTTGTGTGATTCCATTCACACATACCTTTCTGCTTTTTGGTTAGTCTTGACCTCAATCTGTGTGATTCCATTCACACATGTGGGGTAGCTCCCCTTGGTCTTCGGACCGTCATGTGATAGGCCTCTTCTCTTTTCTGTGATTTCTAGATTCCTTATGTTGATTTCTGGAAATTTTATGCTTCACCTATTTTTGTGCATTGGTGAATTCATATGTTATTGATTTGTCATGAGTACAAATTTGGGATATGTTACCTCTTTGGATCTTTGAGAAGATTCTTGTGATATTGATTATCTCTTATCGGTTGATCTCCTGTTGATCATTATTTTCATACTTATAGTCGTATGTCAGTATGGATATTTCATATTTATGCCATACCTCTCATCGGTTGATCTCCTGTTGATCATTATTTACATACTTATAGTAGTATGTTATTATGGATATTTTATGTTTTGCGTTGCACGTGTTGGTGATTTTCATGCTCACGTGTAGGTGAGATTCCGTGCTCCCGTTCTCGCTTTGTGTTGCACGTGTTGGTGATTTTTCATGCTCACGTGTAGGTGAGTTTCCATACTCCCATTCGAGTTTTCATACTCGCGTTCGTGTTTTCATACTCCGGTTCGAGTTTTCATACTCCGGTTCGAGTTTTCATACTCTCATCTTGTGATTTCTGGATTTCTTGTGTAGATTCCTAGAATTTGTGCTTTACCAATTTTCGTGATCTCTATTGATAAGTTTTATCAATTTTTGTGCATTGGTGAATTCGTGTGATATTGACTTGTTATGAATACAAGTTTAGGGTATGATATCCCTTCCTATCTTTGAGAAGATTCTTGTGACATTTTTGATGAATGAAAATCCACTTATCGAAGTTGCTACTGATGTCGCTGTTTTAATCACGTGTTTTAAAAAAAAATTGTTTTCAAATTTTTTTACGATTTGCGCTTTCAAAAGAATGAGGAAGCGAATTAAACGTTTCAGTAAAACCGAGGACTATGACCCCTTTCTTTTGCTGATTCGCTTAATTCCGGACTTGTTCGTTTGAGAATGTAAATTGTAATTTTATAAATAAAATGATTTTCAAAATTTTTACAGTTTACGCCTTCAAAAGAATGAGGAAGCGATTTAAACGTTTCAGAAAAATCGAGGACTATGACCCCTTTCTTTTACTGATTCGCTTAATTCCGGACTTGTCCGTTTGAGAACGTAAAATGTTGTTTATTTAAAATACACAATTTTGCACTTTCAAAGAAACGATGAAGTGAATTAAACGATTTAGTAAAACTCGTGGTTATGGGTCATGTGCGTTTGCTATTTCGGTTAATTTCGGACTCGTTAATTGAAAAAAAAAAATTGTGATTTCTGATTATCGTTTGTGGTAATCAGATATTTGCTGTTTCTAATTATCGCTTGTGATAATTAGATATTTGGGATTTAATTATCAATTGTGATAATTAAATATTTGTGATTTGAAATTTGATTACCGTTGTGGTAATTTCTGATTATCGTTTTGATAATCGGATGTTTGTGATTTCTGATTTATCGTTTTTGATAATCAGATATTTATTGTTTCTAATTATCGCTTGTGATAATTAGATATTTGCGATTTAATTATCGTTTGTGATAATTAGATATTTGTGATTTAATTATCAATTGTGATAATTAAATATTTGTGATTTGAAATTTGATTACCGTTGTGGTAATTTCTGATTATCGTTTTGATAATCGAATGTTTGTGATTTATGATTTATCGTTTTTGATAATCAGATATTTATTGTTTCTAATTATCGCTTGTGATAATTAGATATTTGAGATTTAATTATCGTTTGTGATAATTAGATATTTGTGATTTAATTATCAATTGTGATAATTAAATATTTGTGATTTGAAATTTGATTACCGTTGTGGTAATTTCTGATTATCGTTTTGATAATCGGATGTTTGTGATTTCTGATTTATCGTTTTTGATAATCAGATATTTATTGTTTCTGATTATCGCTTGTGATAATTAGATATTTGAGCTTTAATTATCATTTGTGATAATTGAATATTTGTGATTTAAGATTGAGTTTCGATTTTGATAATCGAATACTTGTTGATTTGATTATCGTTTTTGATAATCGAATATTTGCGATTTGAGATTTCTGAATTATCTATTGATAATTAGATTCTGTTGGTAATTTGTGAATTTCTTTTAGGAAATTAAAAGATTTCTTTGGCATTTATATTGTACTACGCCAGTGTACCGGCTCAATTTTCTGCTATTCATGACGTTTTCCACGTCTTCCAATTACGGAAATGCCTTAAGGATTTCCGATTTTTATTCTTGAGCAACCTTCTATTCATATCAATGCTTCGGGGGTTCAGCACCTTCGAAATAAAGATGTTTTTCTCGTGAAAGTTCAGCGGTTCTCAAATCCTATGGATTTCACTTTGGAATCCAGAGAACTCATCGAGCAAACACGTTCAAGCTTACTCTTTCATGCTCTTATGGTTGTTACCTTTTGTCCATTTATTCCTTAAGATTGCGAGGACACAATTTCTTTAAGGAGGGGAGTCTGTAACAACCCGGTATTTGCATCGATTGATAATCGACTTTTAAACGATAAATACTGTTGCTTATTTGCCAATTGAAGTAATTAAATTGAGTTGAAATTATTTTATAAATTGTTAATGAGATTGACGGGCTTTGAAAATAATTAGTGGTCCATTTCTTTGTTGCCGTGATTTTATTAAGGGTTAATAACCCGTTTCCCCCATTTCTCTTTTCATTTTTTGAAACCGAACCCTAAAGAAAATAAGAAAGTAAATGGCGGCATCGTCTCTTGTTCGTTCCGCTGCTCCAAATTAGGGCTTCGCTCTTCCTCGTTCGTTCTTGTGGCGCTAACGTTGCTTGCTTCGACATTCGGTTGCTCCTTTAATTCGTCGACACGGTGAGTGTTCCACTCACATCTAATTCCTATCTCGAGTTTATTAGTGTTCGAATTGAATTCGTCCCTTGATTTGTCGGCCATTCGACTATGTATTTACTTTGAGTATGGACTTCGGTCATTGCTTGAACTGTTTTGATTTCGGCAGTGATTTTTGTGTTGTTTTTCTTTGGGTTCGACACTGTCCTGGTGGCTTGGGTCGAACTACCTATGTTTCTTGCTTATGCAGATGCTTTTCCATTGTTATATAGATATGTATGCGTATTCATATATATGCGTACATGCCTTCTTGTAATTGTATTGCCGAACTGCTGTTTCTTGATTTTTGAACACTTTCTGGTTTTGAATTATCTGCCTTTAGTTATGAATTGAGTTGATATTTGGTCTTGACTCGACTAGATGGAGTGGTTGCCATTACTGATTGGCCTTGGCTTCGTCTTGTCTGCACTTCGATGATCAGGTTGCATACCCCTGCTCTTTTGCTCGCCAGTTCTGTGTTGTGCCAATATTTGTGATTTCATGATTTCGTGGGTTGTTTGGGTTTTGATTTTTGATTTGAAACATGTGAGGCCTATTTAACTGGTTCATTGCAGTTGATTTGAACTGCAATCTTTTTGTTGGCCTCGGCTTGACTATGATTTGTTATTCCATAACTTTATCATGGTCATTCTGTATCATACTTGACTTGTTCGATTTCGTTCGAAGTTGATGTAGTTCGAACTTGTTTTGGTTGACTTATCTGTATATATATGCATACATACATTCGAATGTGTGTATGCATATATTGTTGACCATGGTTCGAGTTATGTGTTGTATTTGCACATGTATATATATGCAGATACTTGAGCATATTTTATTGTTTTACTGCCACATTTATGTGTTGTATTTGCACATGTATATATATGCAGACACTTGAGCATATTTTATTGTTTCACTGCCATGCTTATACTTCTGGTTCTTGTTTGATTTTCTGGACAACTTCCTTGTATCAGTTCTCGATCACACTGTTTCCTTAGTTATGCCTTGTTGAGTTGATACATTCCATTTCATACTGTCACTGCCTCGAGATTGATTTGATTGTTACTTGTGTGTTGACTTTGACATTTGTGTTCTTCACTGATGCATTTCTGGGCATCCCCACCGTTGCACCCCTGTGCATCCATTTGTTTATGCTGGTTCATATCTACCAGTTAGCACTTTGTTTCATTTTTCCTTGGTCAATATTGACCACTTGGAATTTGCAGTATCCTGACTTGTATTCTTGTGAGGGATTGTCGTTTAAATTGGTTTGTGCCTTGCACTGACCTCTGCATTCACTGGCATATATGAGTTTTGTTTTCACTTGGTTTGTTGTCATCATGTCTGGTGCACTACTTCTATTGTGCACATGTTTTGGTACAACTATCTTTGTGCCTTGATGCTATTCTTTTATATGTATGCTGTGCATTGCCTTCAAGTACACTTGCAACGTGTTGATTGTTGCATTTTTACCTCTGGTAGCACTGTGTTATTAGTCTGCACTTGTCCAGTGCAGTTCCATTGTGTTTTCACTTGATTTGAAGATTTTAAAACTTGTTGTTTGAGTACATGTTGGGTGTGTTGCATTTGAGCACCTTCGTGATATTTTCATGTTGTTGCTATACTTGTATGTGTAGTTCTCTATTGATGCTTTGTTGAGGCAGCCTCTTTTGACCTGCACATTCATGTGCCTTCTCTGTTGTATATTTGATTGTTTGACCTTGTACACTCTTGTTGCCCTGTGTTGAACCGTAATTTATTTGGGTTTGACCTTGTGCCCGGTTGTGTACATTATCACTGTAGTGGCAAGGCAGTGCACGCAAGCGTGAACTGCAGCCACACGGTATTCATTGGGTATATCATCACTATAGTGGCAAGGCAGTGCACACAAGCGTGAACTGCAGCCACACGGTATGGCGTGTATGATAATCTTTTTGTTTTGACTTATGGATCTTTTGGCGTATTCCATATTCCGTAGTGGCGAGGCAGCGCACGCATGCGTGTACTGCAGCCCTACTTGAATTAATATTTTAATTGATATTTCAATGGTTTGAACTGTTTTGTTCATTTCAATTCTATATTCTGAATTGCATCCTGATTTGGTTTAATTACTGTCGTCTATTCGTTATTTAATTATTATTGCTTCTGTGCACTAATAACTGAGTTTGAATTAGACTGACCTGAGTATTATTTTCTTTTGAATCTAATACTCGGGTCAGACCGAGTATTTCAGGTTGTAGATATTCTGCTTTGGGTTGCTGCTAGAGCTATGAAGTTCTTTCATATCTTTTGGAGTAGTCGTCGTTATTTGTAGTAGTCTGTATGATTGTATAGGAAGATATGTATTCATGTATATTATATACGTTAATGTACTTGTATATGTAACTTCCTGAGTCGACTGTTGTAGTTGTATCATATGTACCGTGTCAAATGTATTGTAACTGACATCAGTTATTGTATATATGAGAATTTCTGTTTTATCTGTGTTCCGCATTTATATTTATCTGTGTTATTATTTTATATTTACTGTTCTAAACTATTATGAACCATCGTAGTTCGTTTTATACTGGAATTGGGGTATTTCGATGGGAGAAAATAAATCAGAGATGAAAAATGAAAGAATATATATATCACTCCTATCGAGATAACCAATTCTAATGTAAGGCCAACTATTGATGGCCGCTCCTCAACAGCCTTATTCTCCGTGCTAGTTGACAGCACTACACCGTAGTGTTCTTGGCTAGCGTGGGTATAGAGGTGGGGCGTCACAGTAATCCTCATCAGAGCCAAGGTTATCTCCAACCTATGCTCTGATACCAAGTGTAACAGCCCGCAAATCCGTACCCCTTGAGTTAACACTATTCTACCTAAATCAACTCAAGTTGTACAGAAATACGAACCATTTGGGTTAAAAAAGAAGAGGTAGAAGAAGAGAAAACAAAATCAACATCAGAATCTAACCATCGCAGTGGAATAAAATATAATAGATAGTAAATAATCTTTACTCAAAATCAAATATATCTGTTTACATACATTACATCATCAGAGTACATCAGTCACAGCTCACATCAATGTCATACAAATGGATACACAACAACTCAACACAGCGGAAATATATATATACAAGTACGAGAGTACGTATCGTCATCCAGCTCGTCTCCTAAGCTCCACAACATCAAACCGTGCATCCAGTAATACCCGGTCTGACCCAAGCATTACAGTTAAATAACACCCGAGTCAGTCTGGAATACCAGCATGAGGAAATCACACCCAATTGATTATTAAAGTTTCAAAAATCCTTTGAAAACAAAAGCATCTCGTAAGACCACGCCACAAATAAACATGTCGGGTTTTTACCTTACGATAGCTAAAACAATTTTTTTAAGAAATCCTCTGATATTATAATAGGGTCTATATACAAATACTTATAAAATAGCCGAAATTGTTACATTCATTAAATTCCAGCTACTAGCCACAAAAGTGGGTAATACAAATAAAACTCGTACAAGGCTCGTAGGGAGAATGGATTTCCAACAATGACTAGGCACTGGGGTACCACCTGTCACAGTACGGGGCCTAGATCACCGTACCGAGGATTACTCCCTTCATCCCCTGCAACACAAGGCCGGGACCATTCTTTACTGAACAGTCCCGAACAGGATAAACCTCGTGGTTAGCGCGACCAACCACCCACTAAGCCGAAATAACAAAGGGACATCTAGACAGGGGAAATATCTTGTCCTGCTTGGGCATGACCCACCTAACCTTGCTGCATATCCCCTGATTTTCAGTCATTCCCGGTTGATGAGGCTTGAGGCTAAGTGTTACCTTTAGAACGTTTCACTTAGAATGCCCATCGCCCACCTGACGATGTTTCGCAAGCATTCATCCATACAAGTCCGTCCCGGGTTCGAACGGAACCGAAAGCACTATTCCTACTACATCCATTTTGGAAATATCCTCAGGATTAGTAGCGACTAGCCCTTTCACTTCACTGCTCCATCTTCGACTCCGTACACGTTTTTCGCACGAAACGTACAAACCGGATCGAAGTGGTTTTCGAGAAATAAATCTCGATCCCGGTCTCTTCGAAACGATCAACGCATTTGTCCAATATTGATAGTCGGTGATTTAACTGTCAATTAATATTCACAAACAACCATCAACCAATAAATAATTTCCCAATTATTTATCCATCTCAAAATATCTTTACAAGATATAATTTCACTTTCAAATTCCTTTGAAATAGTTTCAAACCATCATTCTTTTCAGGATAAACTTTCCCAAAGATTTTCTATCTCCACTGAAATCACCAAGCACAAAACTAGATTTTTAAAATAATTTAAAACACTTTATTGAAAAATACATTTACCGTTTAATTTAGAAAAATTACTGTAATACTTAATTTTAAATAATACTAGAAATAATTAGAACCAGGTTACCTTATAACTAAACATTGGATTTCTTCTTTAATCAAAATTCCAAATCATTCTTTAAATAATTACTGTTATAATAGATTAAAGAAAATACTTGCTCTAGACTTTAAATATTAGAATAATAAATTTTACAAACATACTTTTGAAAACAACTTCAAAATCTTTTAACTTATATTTAAAAATTTACTTTGAAACGCACTTGGTTATTCAAGGAGAATTTCAAATCTCAATTACATAAATCAATTTTCCAAATTGATTTCCAATTTATTTTATTTGAAATAATTCTTTTACTTATCAGTTCATTTCCAAAGTTAGTAGTTATGGACTTTATTATTATTATTATTATTATTATTATTATTATTATTATTATTATTTTTATTTCTTCTTTACTCTTTTAATAATCCAAATCTTAAATTCTAAATAAATGTTTGTTCTTTTTAATTAATAATACTGCATTTTAAAATTCATTTACTTTCTGTCTATTCAAATTTTCCTTTCCATTCTCTAGATTCATTTATTAGAATTTCAAGTCACTTTATTTCTTTTCCAAGTTATTCTCAAATTTATTCTATAATTATTTTACTTGCAATTTCACTTCTTTTATTTTCATTTTCAAAATCAAATTTATAATTTCGGTAATTCATTATACCCAATTATATCAACCAAGCCATAGCATTCAATACTTCCACATAATTCATTATAGAATATCAAACAATCAGAACAGAGAATATAAAATAATTTTAAAAAAAAGTTGAGGGGTCCAGTTGGATCCCTCCAACCTGTTTTCCCTGCATCCACAGATGTCAGCACAACATAATACACCATTTCCAAAATATCATACTATATCACATCAATCAATTCAACCATACAATCAATTATTAAATTTAATCACTTAAATTTAAATTTAAACTGAGTGAGGTTAACTCACCTTTGCTTTTTGTTTTGCCATCTGATCCAATCCTGACTTGTTTTCCCACAGTATTAAACCTTGTATAACAATTTTTCGATTTATTAATATTTGAACTACTCGAACAATTTGTTATCATTTATTTAGTTAGAATTTTACCTAATAATTTTATCTATACAAATTTCCTTTTTTAACTATATATATACTTATAAAATAGATTATAGACTCTAAGAAACTATTTTATATATACTTCCAACATGTTTTATTTTTTATTATATATATATATATATATATATATATATATATTTTTTTTTTAAACCCCTATATATGTTTCCTGTCTATTTACCTAGTTATTACTTTTAAAACTAAGACAGCATTTTATAACTCACTACAAATATTAAAACAAATATTAAAACAAATATTTTCCCTTACTGTAAACAATAATTTGTTACAGTTGTTACATTTAATACCAACTGTAAGCTAAAAAAATTCAATTTCATTTTTAATTAAATTTGATACCAACTGTAAATTTTTAAAATATTATCAAATTTCATTATTTTAATTAGTTTCAATTTATCTTAAACTCTAAATTTTTAAACTTTATTTCCCCTTAATAACTAATTAATCTATTCCTAATCTGCAAATATAAATGAAAGAAAAACAAGATAGTTATACCTACTGCCTCCACACTCTTGTGCTTGACTTCGAGCCTCCGACCACCTCACTGTCGAAGTCGATGACGACAGCCAACCCATCCCCTGAAACCCCAGCTCGAAGCTTCTGCACCTCGACCTTGCGTCGACATCGTGCTCGGATCGAGCAGCCATCAAACACCGTCTCACACCCTCACGCGACGTCGCCGAGTACGCTCCCAAAACCCCACGAAGACCATGCCCTAATTCGAGCTTCGACCCCCAGCCACCAACGACGAACGCCTCGTGAACTGTAACGACCCGCTATTTTGGACTATTCGCATCCGCACACGTCGGACTTAGATATTTCAAAATACTGAATTGTTAATTTAGATTTGGCAAAACTCAGATATACAGTAAATAAATAATCACAGAATCACAGACACAGAGTAATAATATGCAGCGGAAATAAAAGAGATAGTAGTTCATGAAGCTACTATATAAATATATAAGATACATCAGAGTTAACTAGATACAAAAGAAGAGTAACAGGATACATCAGATATAAAACAGAATACATCACTGGAATCATCGAATGCTGAAAGCAGAATAGATGGCTGGATCTTCCAGCAAAGCTCCAACTCCAAAGGTGAGTCTCGAAAGCTGAACCACTCAGTCTGACCCGAGCGTAAAGCAAAACAAAAAACACTCGAGTCAGGATTAATATTCTCATATCAATAAATCCAACTCAAGTGAAATAACAATCGAAATACAAGTAACTCAAAAGATGTTGGAATGACCATCCTCTAAGGATCCGTTAAACTATCTACTATGTAGTAGTGTACGCTAAATAGATAATGTCTATCGGTAATATAAAGTATCAAAATAGTGTTAAGGCGTTACCATTATCCCCCTTAACACATTTTATATATATAAATGTCATAGTCTATACAGCACTGTAAACTCCACCGTAAACTGGTGGGATATCAGGGAGTACTCCATAGGTATAAGACAAAACAAATTCGTAGTGGTCGCGTATATCGGGATACAAGTATGACAAGGCACATGAGGCAATACCCAAGGTAGTGAAACTACCGTTCGCCTGATCCGGACTGGCGAGAACGCATCGCCGCAGCAATCGCAACACCGCGAAACAACACTCCTGAAATTCCGAGGGTGCACCAATCAATCACAAGTAATGAGTAGTTACGAAGAAGTGTGTCCGCTCGAGGTGGCTAACCCCATTTGGCCCGGCACGGCTCCTGATTTTAGTCATTTCCAATTTGACACAAGTGTCAAGGCTATCCATTATCGTTCTCTTTCTTCAGTCATCACGTACATCATTCCAACCACTTCATTCTGGATCACACTCCGCGTATAGTTATTAAAGTGGTTTTCGGTTTAGATAGAGAGTATATCCATAACCGATTCCGGACTCTTTAATAACTTTCGTAATTATTACACCGATTGGTCGTTTAATAAATTTCAAAACCAAATCAATTTCAATTTCAACTGGAATTTGTAAATCAACATTTGTCTTTCAATATCAATCTCCAAAATTTACGTTTCAAAACTTCCAAATTACCATTTCAAAGTCTTACAATTCAATTTCAACTTTTATTTAACAAAACAAATATTGATTCAAGTTCGTATATAAGTTTCATTCCGAAATCATTTAAGTGGTTTAAATTTTATTCAAATCAATTCAAATTCATTTATCGATTTCATTCAATATTCGCTAAGCTAATTTATCATTTAAAACAATTTTCATTTAAATTCCAATTCATTTAAATCGATCACTTAAGTTCAATTTTATTATAACAAAACCTACAAATTTACTTAAATTCGATTCGTCAAATCAAATTCTTAAAATTACAGTCTTACATTTATTTCAATAAACGCATTTTTTCAATAAATCATATTTTATTTCTTGTTAAAGAAATTCAATTTCACTTATTTATTGTCTTCGTTACAAATTTCAAACTTAATTAACAAAGAACTAAATTTCACATAATCGAGAAGTTTAATTTCACTTATTAACTTACTTAAATTTTCAAACTTTAATAAATAAAGAAACTCAATTTCATTTATTAACGAAGTTCAAATCCACTTATTCAAAAGTTCAATTTCTCTTATCAAAGAATTCAATTTTTATTCAATTATCAAATAATTAAATCTCATTCAATTATTAAATAATTTCAATCTTAATTATTAATCATTTCAAGATTAATAATTTCAAATTTGATTATAAATTCAACTTAATTATTAAATCATTCCACTTAATTATGAATTCAAACTTAATAATCAAGTCATTTCAATTTAATTATAAATTCAATTTAATAATTTCAACTTAATTATAATTTCAAACTTAATTACAATTTCAAACTTAGTTATAATTTCAAACTCAATTATTACTAATTCCAAATTATTTATTAATAATTCCAAATTTAATTATTAGATAATCAAATTTCAAACAATGTTCTTTCATCAATTACTACATTAATATTTGTTTCAAATTTCAATCTTTACATTTTCCTTTCAAAATTCAAATTCCAACTTCGTTTCAAAACTTATTCTTTGCTCGAATAAAATCATTATTTTATTTTAAAATCAAATTATTGACCAATCGGATTTTATTTAATTCTCTATTCTACGTCAAGTTCATTTGGCTATATATCATTTCAACCCGATTCCAATTCAATTCAAAAGTCAAAACATAACAAAGGGAACTTGCAGTGTGATAACTGGGATGGTGTCAAAGTAAATAAACAAGCAATTACAACAATCAATAGCAATCCAATAATCAATTCAAATAATCCCGAAACAATCGTATTAATTCACATTGTTGTTTGTGCGAATTAATATAATTATTTCTAGAATCTACACTATTATTTCATGTAGAATAAAGATTATTACATTATTATTTATACGGTTCTTCAATTGACATCAATTATTCAATTTCATACTTAAATCAATTAATACAACATAAATTCAAATTGTTACTTCTACGTGTCAAATAATTAAACATTTAAGGGTCATATTATACAAATTTTACTAATCAATTTCAACACATATGACGATTCACAATTTTTAAAATATCCTATGTCAAATTCAATTGCATAATATATATCACTTTGTACATTACAATTTACATCCAATATTAACAGCAAAAAATCAATCAATTATCAACCAAACTGGATTGTTATTGCATACGTAACAGATAATGGTGTCAGATGTCAAAGGTAAACTGATACATAAATTACAGTGCAATAAGTAACAGCAGTATATTTCAGTTGTCGTTCCAATTGAAATCAAATTTAATAAATAAAAGAATATTAATCGTGAGTGATTACTCACCTTTCGAGGCTAGAGAACAAAGGAAACAGCTACGACGAAGAACGATGTAAGGGATATGGACATGAAAATTTGGCATGACAAATCAAAGATCTACGACAAGCACAAAAGTAGATTTAGCTTGAGAATTTGATGAAAAAAATATATACACATATGCGATATACATATATATATACATTTTTTTTATAGAGATGTTAGAAGAACAATTACATATATACAACATATATAAAATTCTCTGTCAACAAATACAATGCGTGCAACCTATATATTGATCAAAATGCACAACTGTCACGTACATATATTTGCATCTAACGAAATGAGCCATATATGTACGCAACACACAAATATATGCCCAAGCACAGAGATTAGAAATTGGATGGACTGCCCAAAACATACAAGTATATACTCTTCGAATATATGTATATGTTTCGTACCAAATGGCTTGCGTATACAGTCATGTATGTTCAACATACATAAATACAATATATGTGCACGATAGCAAGGGCACACACACACACATATATATTTGCAAACATATATAAGCTTGCGTCCGCAACACAATGTCAATATATACCAACACGAACAAACTTAGATGCATTCATAAAATACACACAACATATATAAAATATATACCAGTGCATAGGAAGAGAGATAAGCACGGACTTCGGTTTGGCTGGGTGTTTAAGGCAGTAGTCTAATGGCCAGAGCAGGTTCCACAAAAGAAGAATGTAACTTTTATCACTTTTTTTTTATATAATGGGGATGGCTGCTATGGCAATGAGAAGTCGGAGTGGAGATGTTCGGGTTGGCCTGCGGGGAAGATAGGTGAGGCCATGGTCGGAGGTTAACTAGGTGAGGTGGTTCAAGTCTTCGGTGGAAGGAGAGAGAGGCGAAGGGAAGATAATGCGACTAGCGTTTTGGCCTATGCTGGTTGCTGCGAGGAGGTGACCGGGTCTCGGCTGTGATGAGGTGGAGGGTGTGAACGGCGGTTTGTTGGAGGTGTTCGACGTGAGAAGGTTTGTGAATAAGTGGTAGGGAAGAGAGGGGACGGGCGGCGAGGGTGGTCGGCACGGTGAGGTGGCTGCGTTCTCGGTTACGGAAGGTGCGGGAAACTGAAAATGTAAGGAAGGTATGCGGTGTTGGGTGGGGTTTACAGGCCTTGAGGTGAAGGGAAAAGGCACGGCGACTACAAGGGGAAAAAAAGAGGCTGCGGTCGGAGGAATGGCGGAGCATGCGGGTGTATTGCGTAGCGCTCAACTCGAGAGGAGAAGTGGTGAGTAGGGTGACATGAAGAGTGGCCGAGCATGTTGCTATTCACGCATGGGAGAGGGAGCAAGATGGTCTGGTTTGTGCATAGCTCGACACAGCAATGGATCAGTAGCACAAGGTAGCTGGATGTGATTATACTTTCACAGGAGTTCAAAAGAGATAGTAGGCAAAAAAAAATGAAGATGATGGGCTTTGTAAAGGTGAATAGGCACAGGAACTGAAATCGTTTTATTACTTCTTTTTTTTTTGAACGGCAAAATTTTCATAGGGAATAGATATAGTCTTTATTTTTGAATGGCAAGTAATAAATGAAAATGTAAAGTCACAACGTTGAGTTCCAGAATATTAAAAGTTTTACGGATATAGGATTTGCACGGTAAGAAAATGAAAAAGGGTAAGCAACCAAAAGGCTCGGTTGCGGAACCGATACGCCGGACGTTTCGCAGATTACACCGCACACCGAACTCCAAAACACAGAGTTGAATATACCGTCGAGATCAGCACGACGAGACAATTAAAACGGTATATGGATATCAGTGGTACGATTGAATTATAAAAATTTCGAATTTTCTATTAGCGGAAAATGCGTAAAAATCGCAGAAAATTAAGATCGACGGGGCCAAAGATGTCCGAATTTGGAAAAACGACAAACTGACAACTTGCTCAAAAGATGGTTTAGAATTTTTCTATGTAAAAATATTTTGGTTTTGAAAACGTTCTATTTTCATCGCTTTTTAACTGATTACATCGAAGTAATTTTACGCACGAAATAAACTTTCATATTTTCGGACGAAAATTTACCAGTTGCTATGTTTAACTAGACGTATTTCAAATATAAAATTTATATTTCAAAATTTTATCGTTTAAAATCCTGAAAATTCCAATTAATAACGTTATTAAAACCGACTAAGTTTATGGGTCGTTACATTCTCCCCCACTCAAAACTTTTCGTCCCCGAAAAGGAAGGAAGTAGAAGAATAGAAACAACCAAAAGAAAATAGATTGAGAAACAAAATAAACAATTAGTTTAGACCATATAAATTTTATTTTAAATAAACTTGTATTCAACAATTTGTTTTTAAATTCACGGTTTCTATTAAATTGGTTTGATTTCTCATATATTAATGTTAGGTACAAAAGATTCCTTTCAAATGAAATTCAATTTAAATTCAATTAATTCAAGATGTCTCATTAAGTAGATTTAATTTCAATTTTATTAACTTTCAAAACAAAATTTTTATTTTACTACCCACATCTATTATCCAATTAACTTATTATTCTATTTATCTCCATAAACATTTTATAATTAAAATTTAAGTGAATAGCATTTATTATACGCACTCACATTTTATTTATAAAGACATTTTATATTATATATTATTCAATTTTCTTAAATTAATAATTCCAAAGATCACAAATTTGAATAGTCATTTATTATAATTATATTTTATTCGACAAATTTAATTCTTCTTTATTTCAAATTATTATTTAATTAGTTCCACTTAATATCCTTATCACATTTATATTAAGTATATTTACTCTTACTATGACTACTCAAATTCATTTAAAAATTCCTTTGATATCATTTTCAACCATATAATATTCAATTACATAGTCAACTTTTGAAAATTTAGGAAAATTATATATAATGCAATCGAGTATTATCCAAATGAAATTTCAATTCACTTATCTCAAGTTTACATATTAATTCAAAATTTTGGTTTTATTTATAATTGAAATCTTCTTTTTACCCAATTTTTAAGAATTAAATTTCCGATTAACTTCAAACAATTTAGAGAAATATATATATATATATATATATATATATATATATATATATCAAATTAAATTTAAATAATATACCTATATATATAAATCGAATCATACGTAACAAATTTAAATCGATTTAATTTCCAAACAAAACTATAGCAAAGCTACGAATTTGATCTCTCCACTTCGAAACTCGAAAATGAATGTCGATGATGCGGCCGTCATCATCGAAATTATTTTCCAGCGACAAAATTGGAGAGCACAGATTTATCCAATTAAAATTCTTTGAAACGGTTCCTATTTGAAAATATTTTAAATACTATACGCTTTAAAAACTTTAAAATCAAAGTTTGAAATCACTTGAAATTCAAATTTTTAGCTTCTTGTTTTAAATTCATTACAATTTCCAAATAAATTTATAAACCATGTTTTATTTCAATTATTTATATATGAGACAAAAGCCAATGGTTTAAGTGATATATTTAAAATCCAATATTATTTATTAACAACAACTTCAATTAACTATCAAAATTCAGAAAACTCTACTCATATATATAATATAATTATTCAAAATTTATTTCATTTACCAAATTTGAAAACAATATTGTGTCAGTTTGCTCTGTTAAAATGTTTTGGAAATCCTATCGATAGCGTTGATCAGACGAATCGATCGAAAACCCAAATCAACATCAACAACTCAAATAACACAATAAAATATTTTATATATTAGTTTACAAATACATTTCTTGCTCGACCATATAGGAATGGATTTTTTTTCCAAAGCAAGGACAGAGATTTACATTTTGATGGACTTACATTAAAGAGAATTCAGATTCTAATTCAAGTTCAGAAGAAAAGATAAGATGATTCAATTAACCGAATCAGGAGATGATAAGATTATTTAATTCACGGGCAATCTTAACCGGGTCAACCGTAAGTTTAAGAATAAGATCGATGCTGAATTCCGAGGTAAATCAACGTTCGTTCTCAAGAGATGGAATTCAGGTATAGCAAGGAATAGATAGCATCGTAAACTGAGGATACAGAAATCTCATGTAAATCAATGTCTATTGTAAAGGAGTTTCACCCATTTACAAATAATTCGAAGATTGGCGAGACCGCCGATTCGTTTAAGGGTCATTCGAAGTGGAGTTATTGGATACTCCAGAATTGAAAGAAGACGAATAGTGAGGGACACGATTGAATTTTTGGAACCGTAGGAAACGTCCCAAAATTCAAAGAAATCGAGTCAAAAGGAAGAGATTGAAACTCGAATGAGAGTGATTCCGTAAACACATTTACCCTATATACTGAGTTTTGCCTAGAGCTACCAAAGCTCTGATACCAACTGTAACGACCCGCTATTTTGGACTATTCGCATCCGCACACGTCGGACTTGGATATTTCAAAATACCGAATTGTTAATTTAGATTTGGCAAAACTCAGATATACAGTAAATAAATAATCACAGAATCACAGACACAGAGTAATAATATGCAGCGGAAATAAAAGAGATAGTAGTTCATAAAGCTACTATATAAATATATAAGATACATCAGAGTTAACTAGATACAAAAGAAGAGTAACAGGATACATCAGATATAAAACAGAATACATCACTGGAATCATCGAATGCTGAAAGCAGAATAGATGGCTGGATCTTCCAGCAAAGCTCCAACTCCAAAGGTGAGTCTCGAAAGCTGAACCACTCAGTCTGACCCGAGCGTAAAGCAAAACAAAAAACACTCGAGTCAGGATTAATATTCTCATATCAATAAATCCAACTCAAGTGAAATAACAATCGAAATACAAGTAACTCAAAAGATGTTGGAATCACTATCCTCTAAGGATTCGTTAAACTATCTACTATGTAGTAGTGTACGCTAAATAGATAATGTCTATCGGTAATATAAAGTATCAAAATAGTGTTAAGGCGTTACCATTATCCCCCTTAACACATTTTATATATATAAATGTCATAGTCTATACAGCACTGTAAACTCCACCGTAAACTGGTGGGATATCAGGGAGTACTCCATAGGTATAACACAAAACAAATTCGTAGTGGTCGCGTATATCGGGATACAAGTATGACAAGGCACATGAGGCAATACCCAAGGTAGTGAAACTACCGTTCGCCTGATCCGGACTGGCGAGAACGCATCGCCGCAGCGATCGCAACACCGCGAAACAACACTCCTGAAATTCCGAGGGTGCACCAATCAATCACAAGTAATGAGTAGTTACGAAGAAGTGTGTCCGCTCGAGGTGGCTAACCCCATTTGGCCCGGCACGGCTCCTGATTTTAGTCATTTCCAATTTGACACAAGTGTCAAGGCTATCCATTATCGTTCTCTTTCTTCAGTCATCACGTACATCATTCCAACCACTTCATTCTGGATCACACTCCGCGTATAGTTATTAAAGTGGTTTTCGGTTTAGATAGAGAGTATATCCATAACCGATTCCGGACTCTTTAATAACTTTCGTAATTATTACACCGATTGGTCGTTTAATAAATTTCAAAACCAAATCAATTTCAATTTCAACTGGAATTTGTAAATCAACATTTGTCTTTCAATATCAATCTCCAAAATTTACGTTTCAAAACTTCCAAATTACCATTTCAAAGTCTTACAATTCAATTTCAACTTTTATTTAACAAAACAAATATTGATTCAAGTTCGTATATAAGTTTCATTCCGAAATCATTTAAGTGGTTTAAATTTTATTCAAATCAATTTAAATTCATTTATCGATTTCATTCAATATTCGCTAAGCTAATTTATCATTTAAAACAATTTTCATTTAAATTCCAATTCATTTAAATCGATCACTTAAGTTCAATTTTATTATAACAAAACCTACAAATTTACTTAAATTCGATTCGTCAAATCAAATTCTTAAAATTACAGTCTTACATTTATTTCAATAAACGCATTTTTTCAATAAATCATATTTTATTTCTTGTTAAAGAAATTCAATTTCACTTATTTATTGTCTTCGTTACAAATTTCAAACTTAATTAACAAAGAACTAAATTTCACATAATCGAGAAGTTTAATTTCACTTATTAACTTACTTAAATTTTCAAACTTTAATAAATAAAGAAACTCAATTTCATTTATTAACGAAGTTCAAATCCACTTATTCAAAAGTTCAATTTCTCTTATCAAAGAATTCAATTTTTATTCAATTATCAAATAATTAAATCTCATTCAATTATTAAATAATTTCAATCTTAATTATTAATCATTTCAAGATTAATAATTTCAAATTTGATTATAAATTCAACTTAATTATTAAATCATTCCACTTAATTATGAATTCAAACTTAATAATCAAGTCATTTCAATTTAATTATAAATTCAATTTAATAATTTCAACTTAATTATAATTTCAAACTTAATTACAATTTCAAACTTAGTTATAATTTCAAACTCAATTATTACTAATTCCAAATTATTTATTAATAATTCCAAATTTAATTATTAGATAATCAAATTTCAAACAATGTTCTTTCATCAATTACTACGTTAATATTTGTTTCAAATTTCAATCTTTACATTTTCCTTTCAAAATTTAAATTCCAACTTCGTTTCAAAACTTATTCTTTGCTCGAATAAAATCATTATTTTATTTTAAAATCAAATTATTGACCAATCGGATTTTATTTAATTCTCTATTCTACGTCAAGTTCATTTGGCTATATATCATTTCAACCCGATTCCAATTCAATTCAAAAGTCAAAACATAACAAAGGGAACTTGCAGTGTGATAACTGGGATGGTGTCAAAGTAAATAAACAAGCAATTACAACAATCAATAGCAATCCAATAATCAATTCAAATAATCCCGAAACAATCGTATTAATTCACATTGTTGTTTGTGCGAATTAATATAATTATTTCTAGAATCTACACTATTATTTCATGTAGAATAAAGATTATTACATTATTATTTATACGGTTCTTCAATTGACATCAATTATTCAATTTCATACTTAAATCAATTAATACAACATAAATTCAAATTGTTACTTCTACGTGTCAAATAATTAAACATTTAAGGGTCATATTATACAAATTTTACTAATCAATTTCAACACATATGACGATTCACAATTTTTAAAATATCCTATGTCAAATTCAATTGCATAATATATATCACTTTGTACATTACAATTTACATCCAATATTAACAGTAAAAAATCAATCAATTATCAACCAAACTGGATTGTTATTGCATACATAACAGATAATGGTGTCAGATGTCAAAGGTAAACTGATACATAAATAACAGTGCAATAAATAACAGCAGTATATTTCAGTTGTCGTTCCAATTGAAATCAAATTTAATAAATAAAAGAATATTAATCGTGAGTGATTACTCACCTTTCGAGGCTAGAGAACAAAGGAAACAACTACGACGAAGAACGATGTAAGGGATATGGACATGAAAATTTGCATGACAAATCAAAGATCTACGACAAGCACAAAAGTAGATTTAGCTTGAGAATTTGATGAAAAAAATATATACACATATGCGATATACATACATATATATATATATATATATATATATATATATACATTTTTTTTTATAGAGATGTTAGAAGAACAATTACATATATACAACATATATAAAATTCTCTGTCAACAAATACAATGCGTGCAACCTATATATTGATCAAAATGCACAACTGTCACGTACATATATTTGCATCTAACGAAATGAGCCATATATGTACGCAACACATAAATATATGCCCAAGCACAGAGATTAGAAATTGGATGGACTGCCCAAAACATACAAGTATATACTCTTCGAATATATGTATATGTTTCGTACCAAATGGCTTGCGTATACAGTCATGTATGTTCAACATACATAAATACAATATATGTGCACGATAGCAAGGGCACACACACACACATATATATATTTGCAAACATATATAAGCTTGCGTCCACAACACAATGTCAATATATACCAACACGAACAAACTTAGATGCATTCATAAAATACACACAACATATATAAAATATATACCAGTGCATAGGAAGAGAGATAAGCACGGACTTCGGTTTGGCTGGGTGTTTAAGGCAGTAGTCTAATGGCCAGAGCAGGTTCCACAAAAGAAGAATGTAACTTTTATCACTTTTTTTTTTATATAATGGGGATGGCTGCTATGGCAATGAGAAGTCGGAGTGGAGATGTTCGGGTTGGCCTGCGGGGAAGATAGGTGAGGCCATGGTCGGAGGTTAACTAGGTGAGGTGGTTCAAGTCTTCGGTGGAAGGAGAGAGAGGCGAAGGGAAGATAATGCGACTAGCGTTTTGGCCTATGCTGGCTGCTGCGAGGAGGTGACCGGGTCTCGGCTGTGATGAGGTGGAGGGTGTGAACGGCGGTTTGTTGGAGGTGTTCGACGTGAGAAGGTTTGTGAATAAGTGGTAGGGAAGAGAGGGGACGGGCTGCGAGGGTGGTCGGCACGGTGAGGTGGCTGCGTTCTCGGTTACGGAAGGTGCGGGAAACTGAAAATGTAAGGAAGGTATGCGGTGTTGGGTGGGGTTTACAGGCCTTGAGGTGAAGGGAAAAGGAACGGCGACTACAAGGGGAAAAAAAGAGGCTGCGGTCGGAGGAATGGCGGAGCATGCGGGTGTATTGCGTAGCGCTCAACTCGAGAGGAGAAGTGGTGAGTAGGGTGACATGAAGAGTGGCCGAGCATGTTGCTATTCACGCATGGGAGAGGGAGCAAGATGGTCTGGTTTGTGCATAGCTCGGCACAGCAATGGATCAGTAGCACAAGGTAGCTGGATGTGATTATACTTTCACAGGAGTCCAAAAGAGATAGTAGGCAAAAAAAAAATGAAGATGATGGGCTTTGTAAAGGTGAATAGGCACAGGAACTGAAATCGTTTTATTACTTCTTTTTTTTTGAACGGCAAAATTTTCATAGGGAATAGATATAGTCTTTATTTTTGAATGGCAAGTAATAAATGAAAATGTAAAGTCACAACGTTGAGTTCCAGAATATTAAAAGTTTTACGGATATAGGATTTGCACGGTAAGAAAATGAAAAAGGGTAAGCAACCAAAAGGCTCGGTTGCGGAACCGATACGCCGGACGTTTCGCAGATTACACCGCACACCGAACTCCAAAACACAGAGTTGAATATACCGCCGAGATCAGCACGACGAGACAATTAAAACGGTATATGGATATCAGTGGTACGATTGAATTATAAAAATTTCGAATTTTCTATTAGCGGAAAATGCGTAAAAATCGCAGAAAATTAAGATCGACGGGGCCAAAGATGTCCGAATTTGGAAAAACGACAAACTGACAACTTGCTCAAAAGATGGTTTAGAATTTTTCTATGTAAAAATATTTTGGTTTTGAAAACGTTCTATTTTCATCGCTTTTTAACTGATTACATCGAAGTAATTTTACGCACGAAATAAACTTTCATATTTTCGGACGAAAATTTACCAGTTGCTATGTTTAACTAGACGTATTTCAAATATAAAATTTATATTTCAAAATTTTATCGTTTAAAATCCCGAAAATTCCAATTAATAACGTTATTAAAACCGACTAAGTTTATGGGTCGTTACATGAACCGAACTCGAGCTCGAGCTGCTCTTCGAAGCCCTGGTCGCCGCGATTCGAGATTCAGGCAACGTGATTCAGAGGCGATCGCCATTATATTTTTTCTTTCCTCCTGAGTGATTTGGGGTTTCGAACAGAAGGAAGGGATTCGGCCCTTTTTGTGATGCTCGTTGTTTTTGTTTTTTTTCTTGTTTGAACGAAATCTGATTTGGGGTTGTCTTTTTATTCGAGAAAAGGAAAGGGAATTTGTTTGAGGAGCTCGGCCATTAATGAATTTTTTTTTCTGTTTGCTTCTTGAAGGAACGAAAAGGAACAGCTTGACAATGAACAAATGAATTGGTAGCGTGCTTAAACGAGTAAAGGATGGCGTATAAGAGAAGCTTGACTGAATAAATTATTATTAATTAAGTAAGTTTTTTTTTCAGCGCGTTATTATATCGTACACACACACTAGCTCCAATCAATACGAAATTTGAAATCCGATAATAATTCTGTATTACGGACTCAATGAAACTGGTTTCGCCGAATTCCGAGATTGCCCTCGGACGGCTATTTTAAATTCAATTTAAACTATATAAAAAAAATTTAAAACTGAACAAACCACTATTAATTTCAATTTTAACACTTCTACTATCTTCACAATCATCAATATAAATTCTATAAGCCTTCAAATTTTTTTTAATAGGCTTAAAATTCCAGATTCAATATTTTATCTAACTTCAAATTATTTAATTCAACAATTTAATTGTCAAATAAATTATGATATTCGTAATTTAAGTTGATAATTAACCTTTAAATAATTAAAATCAATTAAATATTCTAATTTTAAATGCTTGAAAATTCCGGGTCGTCACAATATTAATGTTTGAATTGGATGATGATTGTGATAAATGGTTGATGATTGATACTGGATGAATTGATGTTGCATTTTATATTGTTATCAACTGTAAGTTGTTATGCATTGTTAATTCAATCAGGATTGCGGTTTGATATGATATATATAACCTTATTTTTATTTTAAATTACGGATTGAAATGATAAATATCTGTATCACTTGACCATAGGGTAGAAAATTATATACAGACACCATGGTCTCTATATAAAAATATTTTGAAATGATTTCTGTGGTTTTGTAAAGAAATATATGATTTTATGAGATATTGATTTGGATGTTTTATAAATGTTATTTTATATATAGTTAAATTCTTGGTTTTAAGCTATGAAATAAATTGTTTAAAGTATAAAATAAGTTTAATAATAAAGTTTGATTTTATTAAAATAGAATATGCATAAGTATTTACTTAAATTTTATTTTAAATAGAGTTTATATTGATTTTTATAAATCAAGGTTGAGAAGGTAGTCTGAAATTGATTTGAGATTTTATTCAATTGAGAATTATATTTAATAAGAATCCATTTGGAACTTATTGAAATTTAGATTTTAAAAGAATATGGTTTTATAACTTAATTCGGGGTTAAGGTGATTTAAGTGAATATATTAAGGCTAAATTAATTGAGGAATATTCAGTTTTTGAAAATTGAAGTTTATTTAAAGGATATTGGATTTATTAAGCAAATATTTCAAAACTAAATATTAGTAAAGTGAATTTGGTATATATATATATATATGTGTGTGAATTATAAAATTTAGTTTGAAATATTGAATAATTAAGCTTTGAAATATATTGAATTTGAAATGGTTTATTTTGTGGATCAAATCTGTTTTGAAATCGATATAATTTGGAATGGTCTATTTGAAAATCAAATTGAATTGAAATTTATGATTTTGGAATTTAGTTAAATTTAAAATTTAGAAATTCGGGTTTTTTTGGAATTGATTTGTGAAATTTAAGAAGCTAGTTTATTTTAAAAAATATTTCAATATTTAAACCATGTAAGGGGTGGAAGTTATGTTTCAAAGTTGTAAATTTCAAAGTATTACGTTTTAGAAGTATTATAGTTTTAAGTCTTTGGTGACAAAATTTTACAACTTTGAAATACTATGATTTTAAAGTGATACCATATTGATTTGGTTTTTAAAACAAAAATGATATCGTACTTATATGGTTTTGAAATGAATACTATATCCGGGTTTTGAAGTATAATTATTTTGAAAAGACCGCGGTGTTATAATAACGTTTGGTTGTTAAGGAGACCTGGATCGGAAGTTGTCATACTCTCTGCCAACTCTGAAAACCACTTTAACAGCCGTGTACGCGGTGGAGATTCCAGAATGAAGTAGGATGGTGGCGATGTTCCTTGAGTTATATACGTGGACCTGACTCCCGTGAGTTGGCATAAGGTGGCTAAAACAGGAGCGATTGAAGGGTTAAGAAGGTAGCACCTTTTATCGGACACATCCCTTCGATATTATACTCTGACTTTTGGATTGATTCGGTGGCCACTTTTGATTTTGATTTGGGGGTGTGGCTCGAGGTGGGCGGTAGTTGCGCGTTTCGTGTTACCACCGACCCGAAAGCGTAAATGATATATCTACCTTTGCATTACCTAGTTGTGCCATGTCACCTACCCTAGCGCGCCTTGTACGAGTTTGGTTTTCTCCCGTAGCCCGTGGAGTATTTAGGATAGTCTCCCGATCTGGAGATGCGCTGATATTGGATGGACTACTGGGACTATTATTGTGTTTAAGGGGGAGATTGGGTAACTCCTTAACGCTATTTGAAAGTAAGTTTATTTTACTATTGACATTATTATAATAGAGAAATATTACTACATAGTAAATAGTTTAACGGATCCGTAGGATACGTGAATTCCGAGCATCTCTTAAGTTACTGCACTCACGTTGACACTGGATAGGAGATGTCAAATCCCATAAACATCTCTGACGCCGTTTCAATCATATTATTTACCGTTGATTTAACTTACATAAGATCTTTTAGTTCTGACTCGAGTTATTTGTCTTTTCAATTCTCTCGGGTCAGTCTGAGCATTTCAGGATTTGAAGATTTATTCTGAAGGACGAAGACGAAGATTTGTGTTACTATTATTTATTATATTCCACTACATTCAATTCTTCCGCTGCATTATTATTGATTATTCTCTGGTATGTGTAACTCTGATATGTATTGTATAAGTATAATCAAATGTTTTGTTAAAACAGCTTCATGAACTTTTTATTTGATTATTATATTTTGTCCATCCGCTGTGAGATTCTGTTTGTTTTTTTCTTTCTCTGCTTTTTCTTATTTACCCCATAACAATCCGCCCTTCTGTATGATTTAAGTCTGACGTGTGTGGTTTATCGTCGATTTAAAGCGTATAAAAAGGTGGGACGTTACAAAATACATTTAAACGAATTTATATATGTTATTATCATCAAACAAAAATCATACGCTATTGTATTCTACAATGTCCCCCTTTTGATGATAACAAACATATATCAATATTTTAAATCAATTAAATGTATTTGGTCTTAACGAATTCTATTAGCTCCCCTCTAAAAAAGCCTCCCCTACACAGATATGCGTAGTTAAAACTGAAAAATTAATTAAAAATAACTTTGAACAAAAACACTCTCGAATATTTGTGAGGATATTGCTCATAAATCAAAATCTTAACCTCTCTCCCCCTTTTGTTATCATCAAAAATAATAATAGTAATCGAAATAGCTACGATTTTGATTAAATATATAAAATCAAATCAAGAGGTAAATATTAATTTCAACTTCCAATTAATCGAAGAAAAATCATAATATTTTATTAATTAGAAACAAATTCCACTTTAGAGTGATGGTAGGATTATGGAAAATTATATTGATAAGAGTTTGATATTTTCAATAAAGGAATAATTTGTGCATTTTACTTCTTCAAATATTATACGAAAATATGCAGAGCACTTACTAACCATGCATAATCGTTAGGTCTTTTAAATGAGGTTCGTAGTTACCCTTATAAAAAAAATATGTCAAGTATTTGCTAACCATACATAACCCAAAGGACTTTTAAATGAGATTAGAATATACTTGATATTTATCCCTTTCTTATATGCGTCCCATCCATGCATGATTGTGAGGAATTTTAAATGAGAATGCAAGCCCATACATAGAAATTCAAGTATATTACCCATGCATAACGTCGAGGACTTTTAAATGAGAGTGAATATTTTGGGATATAATTATTTTACAGAAAAAATGTTTCCTTATTTTGAAATACCAAATTCTACACACTATATTATGATGTATGGATTGACAGAAAGGTGAAAGTGATAGAAATGATCATGGAATAAGAACTAACCTAAAAATATTATAAAATTTGTTTAATTTTCATGAAATCATAAAATTATACTGCGACAACTCGGATTTAGAACATCTGTTAATTTGGAAATTTATCTGATTTTAAACAATTGAGATACCGATTTATCAAATAAGCAAATAAATCTGATGGATGCTTATATAATTACTTAAAATTTATAAATTAAATTTGGGCTTATTTAAAATAAATAGATATTTGTTGAGCTGATTTTAAATTGGATTTTAAATTGAATTTGGAGTTGACTTTGAATTTTAAATTTGAAATTTAAAGGAAGTATATCTTAAATATACTTTAGTTTAAAATTTGAATTTGAAAACTTCAAGAGTAAACACTTTAAGAATAAATTGAGTTAAAAATAATATGTATATATGATTAGTCTCATATCATTGTCTTTAAAGGGTTTTATAAGTATAATTTATAACATATCAAACTACTATAATCATTTTTAAGTGTGTAAATGGATTTTTTTAATCTTCTTTAAAAATTACATAAAAAAAATAACTAAGTAAAAATCTATTTAATACACATGTTAACTAATAACATTATCATATTAGCAAGTGTTAACAAAATAGATAAGGATATTGACAAGTGTCCTTAATCTCTTATTTCAAAATAATTAATAAATGAGAAACTAAGTAATATAAACATCTCCCTACTCCTCTTCCATTTTCTTTTATCAGTTCATTCTATAAAATAAAACTAGAAGCAAAACCTGTAACACACAAACTGGTAAATAAAAAAATCAAGAAATTTAAAGTAATCTCTCCACAATTCCAAAATATGAAACAAAAGTAAACATTAGAGCTCTCAAATTTAAGTACAGCTCAGATCAATAAGCAAAACAACTTCAGATTCAAGCTGAGATAAAGCAATGCAGAAATTCAGGTTTTTCAAATAGGGTTGATTCAAAAATCAAGCATCAAACTTCCAGTTAAAATCAGAAAGAAATTTCCAGATTTTTCAAGTTAAGTCCGCTCCTCTGTTCATCATACAAGTGAGTAAACTTTTAACTTAAAACAGTTTAAATCCGAGACTTGAAATTTGATGCATGGTTGAAATCTTGAAGTAAAATAGTTTGAAATGATTTGAATGTATGCTTTGACTTGAATGTATGTGTATACATTATGTGAAGTGTCTGATGATCATCTTTGTTATTTTACAGTATTTCTTTTTCAACAAAGGATTCATATCTTCATATGTATTTGATTAGAGGCTAGGATCTGAGAATAGAAATTGTTTGTAAGCATATAAATTTAATTTTAAAAGTAGTTTTAAATAAATATATGATGTATTTATTTAAAAAAATTAAAATCTATAGGTCTGATCGTATAATGGGCTAAAAATCAAATGTCCAGAATTCTTGAATCAATTCTATAATATGATTCTAGGTTGTAAATAATGAACTTAGAAACCAAAATCTCAATTTTTAGTTTAGTATTCTCTGTGAAAATCGAAATTGTAAGATTTTGGGTTTTTTTACCAATATTGGACTATCGACATGGTGGAATTCATCGGGGATATGGTCGAAGCTGTCTGGAGGTCTGATGACTTCGGGAAAAATGAGTTCGTATTTTATTTTGGGTCGTGGTGGCTGGAGTAAGGAAAAATATGGTTTCAGAAGGTGGTTCTGTTGAGTGTAGAGCCGGAGTGATTTCGTCCATATCGAGGTATCGAGTTCAATTGCATGGCCAGGAATCAAGGCGGGGAGGCATGGTGATGCTCTGGAAGGATGGCCGGAGTTTCCAGCTGTCGAGATCATCGAGGTAAGCTTCCTTTTGGATGTGGTATTCGGCACTGGGTAGTTCGAATGGGTCGATTTCGCATAGCAACGGAATCAGGGCGTCTGGGTGGCCGTGGTGGATGACATGGTCATCGGTGATATGTTGAGGCAATTTTTGAGCGTCAGAGCGCCGCCGTTCATTGGTATACGTATACCGTGCTCGTTGTGTATCAGGTGGTCGTTTTTGTGTTTGGGAAGAAGCTTTTCCCGTGTTTGAATTCGCATATTCCTGTGATAGCGCGAAGCAGTGAAGACGAGATTGCTCGAGAGTGATTAGCTTCAGGGTTTTTTAAGACTTAAACTAAGTTTTGAAAATAAGGGGGAGAACGTGGGGAAACTCGGGTATAGGCCCGAGTGGCCTTCGGGTAAAACCCGAAGCAACTATTTTAAACAGTTTTTAACAATGATTTAATATCCAATTGTTTTGAAAATTTAGATTAAACTTTTATATAAACTTACTTTATATATAATAGTTATTTCTTAAAACAATTGGTTATGAAAATTTAAAGGTTGGGTTAAATTAAATTCTGTTAAATGAAATTTAGAGTGATTTTAAACATGTATTTAAATGTAAGTTTAAAATTTTATAAAAAAAATAATAAGTTTTAAAATAAAAATTGAAATTAGTTTTAAAACTTCTACTTGATAATATTTAAGTTATTTAAGGAAGTTAAAGATTTGTTAACTTTAAAATTTTCAAGTTAAATGGTTATTTTATTTCAAATCTTAATTAAATGATTTAATTAAGTTTAGTTAATTAAAATGTTAAAATGTATTAAAATGTTAATGGTAATTAAGATCTTTATAAGATAATGTTTTATCTTAAAGATGATTTTAAGAGATAATGTCTTGAGATTAATTAGTTTTAATAAGGGAATTAAGTATAATTAATTAATTTGGTTAATTAATTATAAAGGATTAATTAGGTGATTAATTAAGAGTAATTAATTGGTTCAATTAAGCAATAATTGGGGTTTAAAATTTATTAATTATTCCAAATTAATTAATTGTAATTAAGAATTGTTAATTAAAGGATTATTAATTAATGATCGGAGATTAAGTAATTTAGTAATTAAAAATTAATTAATCAAGTAAATAATACTTATTAATTTGGTAATTAGAGAGTTGTTAATTAAGTATTTAGAGGCTACTTAATTAATAATTAAGAAGTACTTAATTTATAATTAAATTTATTAATTAATAATTAGGTGTTATTAATTAATACTTAAAGAATGATTAGTCAAAGGTGATTAAGGATTAATCAATATTAATAAAGGTTGATTAATTGTTAAATCAACTAGTGATTAAGGAGATTAATTACTAATTGAGGTTTATTAATTGGTAATTAAAGGATAATTAATCTTTGATTAGAGATTAATTGATTGATTGATAAGGTAATCAAGGAGCGATGAATTAATTAAATGATTTTAATTAATTAATGGGTAATTAAGCAGGATTAGATGATTAATTATGATATGAATTGATAATGCTTGCTTATGGATGATTGTTGTTGAATGTCTAAATTGAATGATATCTATTGGATGAAATGCTGTGACATTCTATTGATATGGTATTGGTTATATCAATGATAAATGGGTGATGTTTATCTATGTTATTGCTGTGTAAAAGTGATATCCAGTAGTTGAATTTAATCACTTGAATAACTTGAGTTAAGATGACATTGGATTCGAAGAGACCGGAGTCAAGTATTAGTGAATATCCGAAACCACTTCGATTCTATATAATCTTGGAATCGATAGGGAGTAATGGAATGATTTATGTGAATTGGATCATTTAATCTAAGCTTTGGCACTTAGAATTGATATGTGTGATGTCTATAACATCTTGTGAAGTTGTAAATTGTTATAAGTACCCCGGGTTATATATATATATATATATATATATATATATATATATATATATGTTATATGCTCTTGTAGTTCATGCTAGTTGGGCTTACTCACGCTGGTTTCCAGCCTGACCCGGGTGTTACTTTGATGTAATGCTCGGGTCAGACCGAGTATTACAGATTTTCAGGTAAGGACGTTCTGGAGCTCAGGAGGCGAGATAGATGGCTGGAACGTATGAAGAGTATTCCATTGTGTATATATTGTAGATTGTCTAGGACATATGGTATTAACTGCTCAGTGTTGTGTAAATATTGTAACTCTGATATATTAAAGTGTAAATTTGACCAGTGCAGTTTTCCTTTGTATAACTATTATTTATTTAATATTATATTTTGATCCGCTGCGAATGTGAGAATCTGTGTTTTGGTGTTTCTGTTTTCTTCTTTTTCTTCTATCTCTTTCTTCTTTTTCATAACTATCTGGAGTTTTCGGGACGAAAATTCTGGGTCGTTACATATACTTCCTATGGTTATGAAATATAATTTAATCGCTATCCATCACTTTTCAAGCACTGTAATAATTTTGATAAGTTCCAAAAGATTCAATTAGTCAATGATTATCTTTTCTAGAGTACATCTCTTACCGAAATAAACTAGACTATTTTTAACATGATGGAAATCAAAGTTTCAAAAATCAGAATAAGTGAAAATCAATTTTCTATAATGGGGTTTTTCACAAAAATGACGTCTAGTTGAAAATCAATATAAATAATTAAATAATTGCTAAAATGATTTCAACATGAAATGATATCAAATACAACTTATATTTGAGGTATTCATTGTCACGACCCATCCTTCATTCCACAGAAAGACGCATCATTATTAAGAAAGAAAGGGATAGAGAAGAGAAAAGATAAAGAAGAAAGAACTAAACAACAACAGAATCTTACAGCAGAACGAATAAAATATATTACATCACATTAGATATTACATAATATCATAACGTCAGAGTTATACAGCTTATACATCACATATTAGACAGTTATAAACTCATATTTATTATACAACTCCCATACAATACAGACATCAACATAGAGATACAAACACAGCAGAACCATTAGATATCTACACGCTGAAGCCTCCTGCTCTAAATTTCCTCCAGAATTCATCAAAGCTAACCTGAATCCCTTGGCTACTTGCAAAAATTTGAGTACCCAAGAGTTTGATAAAACAGAAAATAACTCCGGGTCAGACATGGGTCTGGTGTGAGTAATTGGGTTAAAATTGCTTAACTTTGAAAACCAAAGGTATCTCGTAAGACTTCCCGCACATAAACACGGAAAAGTTTTTACCTAATGATAACCAAAACATTTGATAGGAAATCCAGTTATATTATAATAGGGCCTAGGGTTTTCAAGTAAAATACAGAAATAGCTAGAATGCTTACATTTAATGTTCCAACATAGTTGGGCACAATCAAAACGTACGACACTTATTGGAGATTGGATTCCATACAATGGCAGGGCTACTGGGGTACCGCCCGTCATGGTACCTGGTCTAGAACAGAGTACCGAGGATCCACCCTAAATCCCCTGCAGCACAAGGTTGGAACCATCACTTACTGGATAGTCCCGAATAAGACAACCCCGTGGTTGGCGCAACCTACCACACACTAAGCCGAATAAAAAGGGAACTCTAGACAGGGGAAAATATCGTCCTACTTGGTTTCTACCCACTTAGCCTTGCTGCACCTCCCTGTTTTAGCCATTCCCAGTTGATGAGGCTTGAGCCTAAGATTACCTTTTTAGAACACATCTTGTAATGCTCATCTTCCTCCATTGACGATGTTCTGAAAGCATTCAATCCAAACAAGTTCGTTCCGAGTTCGAACGAAACCGAAGGCACTATCTCGTTACATTCATTTTGGAATCACCCTCAGAGTTAACGACAATATCCCTTACACCCTGAATCTCCATCTCGAACCTGAAAGTACTACCTCCATTAAACTCATCTTGAAATCACCCTTAGAGTTTTTAACGATTAATAGTTCTTACACTTCGAGTCTTCATCTTGAACTCTACTTGAGATTTCACAACCTAACGTTTAATTTGGATCGATGTGGTTTTTGAATATCCAAATTTGGAAATCCGATCCCGGTCTCACCGAAATCCAGAACGCCATTTTAATGTCCAAGTTGTTTTAAATTAGAACAATTTAATTTATTATCTATAATCACACAGATAGATAATTCACAATATCACAATAGATAAATCCATATTATCACAATTCAATCAAGGCATCTCATATCACAAGCAATCCATATCACATATCAGAGATATTACAAAATCTAAGGCATCCAATATCATTCAATCATCCATAAGCAAGATATTTAAGTTTAACAATTCCTAATTAATTTAATTAACCACCAATGAAATTGATTACTAGCTTTTAATTACTTGGATTACATTAATCCTGCTTACTTAACATTGATTAGTTACAAACCAATTAATCAATCATCTCTTAATTATCTACCGTAATTAATCATCCTTGATTAATTATTCTCTAATTACATTGAGTAACTAACCCTTAATTAATTACAAAAATTAATTTTCCTTAACCCAATCATATTAATTAACCTTTGATTACTCCCATTAATTAATTAACTATAATTAATTAGATTGACCCTTAATTAATTATATTAATTAATTATTCTATAACCACTTATATTGGTTAATTATCCATTAATTAATAACATTAATTAACCTTTAATTACTTCCATTAATTACACTAATTAATGATCCTCTAATTACTTCATTAATTAATTATTCTTCTGATTAATTTAATAATTAATCTTTAATTAATCACATTTATTAATCAACCATGATTAATTATATGCAGTAATTAACTGTCTTTAATTAATTACATTAATTAACTAACTCTTTAATTGATTATATTCATTAATCCTTTAATTAAGTACACCAAGTAATTAATCCTTAATTACTTCCACTAAGTAATTATTTTCTAATTACTTCTCTTAAGTACTTCCCCTTTAATTAATTACATCTAGTAATTACCCATTAATTACTTACATTAAGAAATCACACTTTATTAATTACACTAAGTAATTATACTTAAATCAATTTATTTTAGTGATTATTCCTAATTAATTATCTTAAATTAATTACCTTAATTAATCATCTCATAATCACTAGTTAATGATCTTTAAATTAATTACAATCATTAACTACCCACTAATTACTTGTACTAAGTAATTTTCCTTTGATTATCATCATCAATTAATTGACCTTTATTAACCTCATTAAGTGATTAACTTCTAAATTCATTCCACTAATTAATTAACCTTAATTAATCACAACTTTAATTAAAGATAAATTCTTTATGTCAATTATCCAATTATACCATTAGAAAAACACTTAGGAATTAATTACATGGTTAAAAATATATAATTTACTTTAAACAAAATAATTTAAACATTAAATTTTATCATTTAAAATCTTTGGAAAACTTGTTCAAACTTATTTAATAAATTAAATAAAATCTTTTTCTTTGAAACTTAATTATCAACTTCTATTTAAAACTTATTCAATTTTTAAACATATTTAAACTTGATTAAACATTCTTCTTTTTGGAAACAAATTATTTTAATAACTTTTAAACTTGTTTTAAACACTTTGTTATGGAACTTTATATAATATTTAGCTTGAAAAACTTGTTTTTATTTTACTTTTAAATTTGAATCTTGTTTTAAAATCTTGTTTTAAAATAATTTAACTTAAAAACTTGGTATCATTTCTAATGGAAACTTATTTATTAAAAATACACTTTAAAACTTTGAAATATTTCTTTGAAAACTAAATATTATTAAACCTTTAAAACTAAATCTAAACATTTTTCTACTTTATAAAGTTGTTCATGTTTAAGATTTTAAAACCCTGATTATTATTTCAAAACATTTCCATTCTTTTGCTTCTAAAAACATGTTAACGGTTTGTTATAACTTACAATCATCTTATATTTCAACCCTAAACATGATTTCTTCAAAATTTTAAAACCTGATATTAAAACCTGATTATGATTCACTCTAGATTTAAAACCTGGAACAAAGGTAAAAACACCTCTGGCCAAAAACAAAACTACACGAGACCAACACCAAGCAAAAGCTTCAACTTCATGATCTCAACGTCGCCGGTCATGAACGTGCACGCATGCAGGTGCACGTCAGTCTGATCAACTCCGATACCTCGCGAAGGCCACCCTCAAGTCGTCGATCATCTCGTCGACTCACTCGATTACCAGATTTGACGATCTCGCTTTCAAATCAAAATCGCGCCAAACAATCAATGTCTGGAACCTATCCAATCGGGAAAAACCCACCCTAGCCATTGCCTTCGACCATCAGGTCCCATGCCGACCATCCCAAAGTCGCTCCATACTCCGACGAACCATTCCCCCACAAGTGGTTGCCTCCGGCTTACTATCGGCGTCGCAAAAGCCTTAGTGTCCCCATCATCCAAAAACTTCACGATAACCCTAGTTCACCTTTGCCCAGCAACTCCGATCATTAGAAAAATTCCAAACTATTTTTCCGATCCTCCTCCTATGAGCTTCCTTCGACAATGACCATGGTGACTAACATCCTGCAGATTGTCTGAATCTGATGATTTACTAAAATCTAATCATCTCCAAATATCTCGATGAATACAACATTAAAAATCGAGATTTCTTAACCTAAATTCACGATTAGACAATATGAATCATAAAAAAATCCAAACTTGAATTTACAAACATCGATTTTTAACTTATTTTAGGTACTTACCATGATTTACTATTTTTGAACATAACACTTAAAAAAATTTCTAGAAATTATTTTTAGAAACTAAATTATCCTACCATAATCATTTCCTATTAAGAGATCTAGATCTAAAACTGAATGAATAAAGAGAAAAGAAATTAAATTTGAATGAGCTTATTACTGACATAGAACAGGGAAACATTTACTCATACATACTGTCTTTAGTACATGCATTATATTTATACAAGCAAGTGTTCACAGATAAAATCATATGCAAACAAAATTCATCACAAACATAAGTATTTCACAGATCTAAAAACTGTTTTTAAAATAAATGTTTACTCACCTTATAAAAGAACAAAGGAGCAGATTTCTTGTTCTAGGATTTAGTTTCTTTGATCAGGGATTGTTACACTTGATTTGAATTTGATTCTATTGTTGAGTTGATTCCTACAGCTTGTTGTTGAGTTGAATTTGAAATGTGTTTAGGTTATTGTCTGATCCAGTAATATTTGCTTTAAGTTTTCAGTTTTGTTTTTGGTTTTAGGCTTTTGTTTAGAAGATGAGAAGAAAGAGTTTTAGGAAAGAAAAAGATTTGAACTGAGAAAATGAAAACCAGATTTCTCCTTAATATTTTATAATTTATAAGTTTTTAGTTAACAAAGAAAGATTATTGCCATTTGTTATCATGCTTGTTACTTAGCTTGCACATGTTAAAAGGTTTTACAAATGTTAAAAGCTAACTTAAAATGTTTACAAGTATTTACATATTTAATTATTTAAGTTTATATTTGCGTATTATATTTAAATGTATATAATGTTTATCTTTTTATTAATAAGCTTTAAAATCTTTATATATATATACACACACAAATGTGAATTTTTGAATATATTTATTTATATGTTACTTATGTTTTGCATGAATTAATGTATTATATGTTTTCAAACTATTCTTTAGTTCATAAGATATTTAAAAAAAAGTATAATTAAACCTTTTTATATATTTATAAACCATTTTAGTTTAAGCAAAATAAATTTTTTATTAAATATTATTCAAATTAAAACTATTATACTTTTTAGATAAACAAACATTTACTTTAAATGTTTTGAAAATAAACGATAAACTTTTAAATAGCTTTTGAAAAGTATTGTATTAAATTCAATTATAATTTTCCAAATCACAATATATATATATGAAATTTGAAAACATGTTTTTATTTGTTAATTTCAACTAAAGCTTTTTTATTTATAATATATACAAATATATACATTATAAATAGAAACATTCTAATATTAGCCTTGAAAATTATTATGTTGAATTTTAAAACAAATTTTCCAATTAAAATACACACACACACACACACATACATATATATATATATATATATTTAAATTAGACAACATATCTTTTATTAAATTTAAAACCAGAGACTTCCTATTTACAATATATATACCGATATATATAAATTATAAATAGAAACAATTTTATTAGTTTTTAAAAAGATCTATTTTACCAATTAAATAATTATAAAAGAAGATTATTAAATCAATTAATACTTATTAACAAAGATTATTAAATTGAAATTGCCCATAATTCTTGGTCATCACATGCATGGTGATATATAGTGGTATATAAGAAAAACGTGTACTCCTCAACACTTGAATTGTTTTTTGAAAATTTCAGCATGTCCATTTATGTCAAGGACAAGTCAAATAATCTACATTGAGCAAAAACACACATTCCAAAAATTCGTCAAAGCAGTTTTTCATGAAATTCCAAAGTGAATCAATAAAAATTAGAAACATCAAAGTTGTAGCATCATCGGTTAGCTTTCCAGAACTTCAATAATTTCAAAAATCAAAGTTGAGATGTTTAAGATATTGTAGAATTACTTCAACAAAGTCGATGAAAACATAATTAACAATATGCGAACAAAATTGAATCATACCTTACTTTCCTTCGATGCAGTGATATCCAAAATGCGATGAGCTCCATCTAATCTTTATAGGCTAAAGAACAATTAAATTTTAGTTTATCAGTCACCTAGAACAATTCGAAATCTATCTCCATCAAATTTATTACTCAGCTGTGACGACCTGGAAATTTTTGGATATTTGAAATTGGATTATTTAATTGATTTTAAATATTTGAAAGTAGTTCAACTTGAATTTCAAATATCACTGTTTATTTGGATAATTAAGCAACTGGATTTAATAATTGGAAATTAGTTAAAATAGTGAATCTTGGTTTTTAGGGTGTTAAAAATATTTCAAAGGCTTGTATAAATTTATATTGATTTTACTGAAGATAAGAAAAGCTTTGAATTGAATTTGGAAGTGGTTTGTTCAGTTTTAAAAGTATATCGTTTGAATTGGTATTTTAAAATAGCCTTTCGGGGCATAGTCTCAAAATTCGACGAAACCAGTTCCATTAGATCCGTAATAGTGTATAATTATCGAATTTCAATAGTGTTCGGAGTTATCGTGTGGCCGTACGGTATATAAACGCGCTGAAATCTATATTGAAATTCAATATAAATAAGTGGATCCAAAAAGCCATCTTCTCTATGCGATCGAATTTGGACTCGAAACCTTTTCCATTGCGTTCGGAGTAGGGGTATAACATTATAAACGCCTAGCGGCACGCCTCGATTGGATGTCAAATTTTAAAGCTACGAATTTAAGACGATTTAAATTTGAATTTAAATTTAAATTTAAATAATATAATTGCATTGAAATACTATAGTAGATTATGCAGACACGTGTTCTCCTTAAAGACACGCGTTAAAAAATTAATTAAAAACTTCATCGTCCTCAATATGCCGTGCATTCGTTATTTATCTCGAGGGGTTCCGTTCAAAATCAATATACGAAAGAAAATTTAAAAGTTGGAAAAAAATTAATGGCCGAGCCCTCCCTTTTATTTGAAATCAAATTTCGCTTCAGTAAAATAAAATTAATATCGCGGCTGAAAAAAATAATATGAACGAAACCTAATACTCATTCTCCCTGGTTCAGTAACTAGGGCATGTCTTCATCAAATTGAAATCGAACCGACCTCATCCCTTTTCAAAGAAATCACGCTCGTGTGAAGATAGGGGAGTCGAAGGTTGTGGGTGAAGCCGCGATGACGCATGGCTGTCGCTTGGCGACATGGAGGAGGGAATCAAGGCTCCCGCCCTTGACGATGTGTGGCTATGACGTTGGGTTCAGTGGGACATCAAATGGGAAGAGGAGGCTGGGTCCGATGGCAGTGGCGATGTGGGAGTTGCGAGAATGGACAACGATGTCGTTTCTGGAAGTGAGGCTATAGACCGAGGCCGTATGTCGCATTGGTTTTCGATCACACGTGCTCGATTTGGGGAGGCGAGTTCAACGTGGATGTCAGAGGTGACGAAAGCCAATTGGTTGGGCATGGTCAAATCGATCGATTAATAAGGTATGAATGCTGTTCTTTTTAATTTAAATTGGTAATATCTATACAGGAAACAGAAAAATAATAATAGTATAACAGTAGGTTTTATAAAACAATCTATTTTCTTCAATTCATGAATTTATATATATATATATATATATATATGTATGTATGTATGTATATGTATATATTTACACAGTAAAGTAATTTACTATTGTTTTACAGAAAAGGAAATAGATTTTTTAAATCTGTAGAAGTTATTTTTAGTGTGTAATTTTAAAAATGAGATAAGAAAATGAAAAGATATACATATGTACATTTTAAAACTTACTAGCTTATTTTAAAAATAAAAATAACAATATGTATTATAGTGATTAACCTATTAGTAAATTTATTTAATTATTTTGATAACTAGAAAATTGTTTATTATAGGAAAATTAGTTTAAGTAAAATTATTAGATTGAGTTAAAATTTATTAAATGGAAATTAATTTTTTCGATTTGTTCAAATATTAATAAACCGTATAATGTTATATAAGGTCTTAAATCGGGAAGAAACCAAGTCAAGATCAAAGTGGATTGCAAATAAAAAAGCAACGGTGAGTTACTCTCACTCATTTAGATTACCTTTTAAATTTAAATTTTATTGGTTGAATGATTGAATTGACTGGATGTGATATTATATATAGTAGTATGTGTGTGTGTGTATTGGAGTGATTGATTCCCGCATTATATAGCGGATGAGACCTTATGCGCCCCGCATAATAGCGGATGACCCTTTATACCGCGATATCCCTCTCGCAGTGGGATTGGTATATTATATTGTGCTAACATCTGTGGATGCAGAGAAATAGGTTGGAGGGATCCAACTGGATTCCTCATAACGTTGAATTTATTTTATATTCGACGATGTGATTTATTTGATGATCTATGATAGATTATACTGATTATATTGGGAATTGAAATTATTGAATGCTATGCTTGGTTGAATATATATGGGTTTGAGAAATGGAAATATATATATAAAGTTTGCATTTTTTTAGAGGAAATGAAATGAAAATTATTAAGTAAATAATTATTGGGAATTGGATACATCGAGTAATAAATTTTAAAGGGAATTTAAAACCAGGAAATCAGTTTGAAATAAATTTAGTGTTTTGGAAGCTGTGGTTTAAAGGAAAATGAGAAATGGAATTTTTAAACTGGTTTATAAATGATGTGGAACATTTATCAATGGATAAATTTGAAAGTATCGATTCCGGTGGAATTTATGAGAAAATGCGCAGTTCATTTTAAAATTAAAAGGTGATTTATTTTTAAAGGTTGAAATGATTTCAAAGTATAAACTAGAAGCGTGAAAAAAAAGTTTTTTTAGAATGTTTTAATAAAATTTATTATTTTAATTATTTTTAAGAGAAAATTAAATATTTGTTTAAGTTAATTATTGCAGTTAATTATTTTTAAAGGTAAATTAGTATTATGATTTTTAAAAAGGAATTTTAACATAAATATTTGATATAATAACTTTATTTTAAAAGAAAAATTTAGTTTAAGTTTTACTCAGAAACTCATATAAATTTCTTTAGTATTATTTTTATTTGAGTAATTTTAGTAGCCTTAATGTGAGTAATTTAAGTATATGTTTTTGAAAAAAAAAAGATGGAAATGTTTTTAAAAATAAAAAGTGGTTTTATATATGAAGGTTTGAAAGAAATTTACAGAATTGGGATGTAAAATAAATTGGGATAAATCGAGAAGGATTTATGAATGATTAGACGGGTTATGTTGGAAGGGGAGGTGTATTTCCTGAAAAGCTAAGTATATTTTTCAAAAGAAGATTTCTAAGTATAACTTAAAGGTTCTAAAAATTGTTTTAAAGAATGTTTTAGAGAAATTTTATTAGTTTAAATTGTTTTAGAATTTTAAAGTAAATATTTATTTAAATTAATTATATTAGTAATTATTTTAAAGGTTAAATTAGTATTATGTTTTAAAAGATAACTATTTAATATATATGCTTTGTATAATAGTTTTATTTTGAAAATAGTTGTGGCAAAAGTTTTACCTGGAAATTTTTTATGGAATTTCATAACTATTATTTAAATAAAGGATTTTAAGTAGATTTATTTTAAAAAATTTTAAGTATATATTTTTGGATAAAGTGATTTTAATTATTTAAGACCTAAAGTATTAAGACTTGGTGATTTTCAGTGGAAATAAAACATCCATGAGAGAAAAAGTGATTTGAAAACTATTTTCAAAGTGTTAAAAGAGTAGAAAAATATCTTGCAAAGACATTTTGAAATAAATAATTTGAAAAATTATTAAGGCCTGATGGTTGTTGTGGATGGAATATGATAGTTAAATAACCGACTATCAATATTGGCCAATGCATTGATCGCTTCGAAGAGACCGGGATCAGGATTAATTTCTCGAAAACCACTTCGATCCGGTTTGAATGTTTTCGTGAGGAAGACAAGACCTTGGAGTCGAAGATGGAGCAGTGAAGTGCAAGGGCTAATTGATGCTAATCCCGAGGGTGATTCCAGAATGGATGTAGTAGGAATAGTGCCTTCGGTTCCGTCGGACCCGGAACGGACATGTATGGACGAATGCTATAAGAACATCGTCAAGAGGGCGATGAGCATTCTAAGTGAATGTGTGCTAAAAAGGTAATGCATAGCCTCGAGCCTCATCAACCAGGAATGGCTAAAACAGGGGAGGTGCAGTAAGGATAGGTGGCAAGCAACCAATTAGGGTAAGGTCATCCTTGTCTAGATGTCCCTTTTATTCGGCTGTGTGGGCGGTCGCTGATTCCAACCGCAAGGTGATTTTATTCGGACTATCCAGTAAGGGGTAGCTCCGATCTTGAGTTACAGGTGATCAGGGGGGATCCTTGGTACTCTGATCTAGACCAGGTACTCTGATGGGCGGTAGCCCAGTAGCCCTACCACTGTATGGAATTCAATCTCCAATAAGCGCCTTTACAGTTTTGATTGTGCCCAACTATTGCTGAAACGTGAGATGCAAGCATTTCAGCTAGATTATATTTTACTTTCTATAGAAACTATTATAATATCAGACGAATTTGATAAAAATGTTTTGATTATCGTAAGGTAAAAAATCCGGCATGTTTATTTATAGCTTGGTCTTACGCGATACCTTTGATTTCAAAGGATTTTGAAAACTTTAGTAACCCAATTGAGTGTGTTTTCTCACGCTGGTTTTCCAGACTGACTCGGGTATTATTTCACTATAATGCTCAAGTCAGAGCGAGTATTATAGAATACAGGAAAGGATGCTGTGGAGCTCAGAAGATGAGCTGGATGGTGAGACGTATCACACTATTTGATGTATATTCCGCTGTATATGATTAACTGCATAGTCGGTTTTTTTGAGAGGTTATGATAACTGTCCTGTTATGTGCTATGAATTTTGTAGTACTCTGATGATGTAATGTATAAAACAGATATAGTTCTTTTTGTTTAAAGATCAGTCATTTGTCTATTATATATTGTTACGCTACGATTGTGAGATTATGATATTGTTTTCTATTTCTTCTTCTACCTTCTTATTTCCATCTGGTCTAGTTTTCCGGCATTCGATTTTTCGGCATTTAATACAATGGATGTATTGATGTGTATTTTTCGAGCGTTGAAAAATCGGGTCGTTAGATTTGGTATCAAAGCTAAAGGTTAAGCGAGAACCTTGGCTCTGGTGGGGATTACTCGTTAAAAATAGAGTCCGTAGTACTCTAGAATGAGTTTGAGGGTATTAATAGATATGAGTGCGTATTTGTTAGTGAATATAATTTTTTTGTTTTTATACTGTATTGATTGATTTATTGAGCAGTTTATGGATTCTGGTCAATACGAGTAATTAACGTTATTGATATGGATCTCTAAACAATTCGACACGACATTGTTTTAAATAGGGTAAATGAAATAATTTTAACCAAATTATTTTTGCATATGAAAGAAATAATTTTTGTAAATTATTATAGTATATGGTTGTTTGCTTGTTAGGAAGTGATAATATTAAAATATTATCATTGTTGTGTGGAAATTAAAAATAAGAAAATAATGTTATAACCAAAGTTAAGGAATAATTTATATAACAGAAGGAGATTTGTAAATGTGAATTATAAATGTGATTTATAATTGAAATGAGATAAAATTCTTGAGTAATGTTTGAATATGAATCGGAAGGATTTGAGATTTGAAATTTTGGGAAAAATTTAAATTCCTTTGGATTTGAAAATGGTTTTCAAAGGTTTTGGAGAAATAATAGTGATATTATTTCAGAAGTACTTTTGATCGGATATGAAATATGGTGAGATTTGGAATTTAAAAATATTTGAAAAGGGTATTTGAAGAGATAAAGCATTGAACTCTTTTCGATCGCTGGAAAATAATCTGATGATGATCGCGACATCATCGGTGTTCATTTTTGAGTTTTCGAGAGAGGAATTTCTACCAAAATGTTTTAAATTAGAGTTGTTTGCAAAACTGGGTTTTGTTTTAAAATTCAAAGAAATAATTTGGGTTAGGTATATATGATTTCTGAAATGTTGCGTAATTGTTTAAAAGACTCTGGAATCTTAGTTGAAATGTTATGGAATATAAATAAGTTAGAAAAGTAAGTCATTTCAATGAAGTAAATTAAAAGATTAGTGAATGAAATGAAAATAAGTTGGAAACTTATATAAGTTTAAAATTTGAATTTAATTGGAAAGTAAATGAATCTAGTTAAGTAAAAGTGATTTTGAGGAAAAAAGTCCAAGTGGACTAAATGGAATGGTTATTGAAATAAAAATTTATTAAATAGGAAATAAATTTGTGAATGAACAAATGAATTTACATTTGTAAATAAAGGAATTGAAAATAAATTATTGGATTTATTGCTTGAACTGAATACTCGAATTCAATTTAAATTGGGTTAAGTAAAGTAAAGTTGAAGAATTGGTTCGAGGTGGACTAAAAGTAATAAAGATTTGGAAATAAAAATTTGTTGAGATTTAAAATAAATTAGTAAATGGAACTAATTTAAGAATTAGTTAATTAAATATGTTTAAGATGAGATGAATAGAATTCAATATTTAAAAATGAAAGGTAAACTGAATTCAGAATGGAATTAAAAAATTTAAGTTAAATGAAAATAGATCTAAAAGCTTAAGTGGTGAAGTGAAAATAAACATAGGAAGGGTATAAAATATTTATATTGAACTTAAGAAACAGATGGTTAAATTTTTAAGTAAATTTGGAATCGACAAATATTCTATGTTAATGAATGAAGGTTTAATAAGGGTGTGTGAAATGATAATTGTGAATAAGTAAGTGGAAAACAAAAATAAATGTGAATAAAAGGAAACTGGTATAGCTAATAATCAATTGAGATAGATACGTAGGATGTACGTATGTTATTTATTCTATTCGCATAGCGATTTGATCCAGATTCGGGCATAAAATTTCGAGATAGTTATATCAATCCGAGTTGGGATTTTTCATTCGATTATCGATGGCGAACCCTGGATATGGATTTTTTTTTGATTATGAAAATTCTCTATCATAGTTTGTGGCTATGCATGGAGAATGACAGTTTCTGATCAAGAAATCAAATCTGGGTCCACGCTAGGAAATCAGGTGGACGATATTAGTTCGGAAGTGAAATTATGTGATCGAGTGAGTGATCGGATTGGATATTGCGTACGGATGATATGTGTACATCGTACGGCTTAAGTGAAACAATTATTAAGATTTTGTAAAAGAAGTAAATAGAATGATTTTGAATTCTGTGATTGGGTGTTGTTACTGAGTAGGGAACAGGGATTTAAAAGCAAGAGGAAATTTGGGTTTGATTTCAGAAGATAAATATGAATTGCCCAACTAAGAATTATGTATCTAATTTTCATATGAAATTTTATGATTTTTTGGTCAAGCCACTTGGCTTTTTGTTTCCTTTTGAAATTTAGGGGCCCGTAGAGGCATTTTGTAGTTGTGCCGAGCTTGCCACACAAAGGAGACGCTGACGAAATTTTTTGAAAATTTAGGGAGTTAGAAAGTTTGGAGAAAATTTTGATAATTTAAAATTTGATTTTGAAATAAAATTTGAATGGTTGAATAAGTAATGTTGTTTGGAAACTATGGAAGAGTTTGGAAAGTTAGTAAGGGTGATAGTGTGTCTTTAATAAAAAGATTGTTTTGGGTATTGTTAAAAACTCTTTGGTTTTGGGAAAAATAGTTAACGGGTTATGAACCATTCCTCTCAACTAATAATTCAGGGACGAAATTCTTTTAAGGAGGAAGGAATGTGATGACCCAGAAATTTTTGGATATTTGAAATTGGAATATTTAGTTGATTTTAAATATTTGAAATTAGTTCAACTTGAATTTCAAATATCACAATTTATTTGGATAATTAAATAAATGGATTTAATAACTGAAAATTGGTTAAAATAGTGAATCTTGGTTTTAAGCTGGTTAAAATTTTTCAAAGGCTTGTAAAAATTTATATTGATTTTACTGAAGATAAGAAAAGCTTTAAATTTGAATTTGGAAGTGGTTTGTTCTGTTTTAAAAATATATCATTTAAATTGATATTTAAAAATTGCCCTCTGGGACACAGTCTCGAAATTCAACGAAACCTATTCCATTGGATCCGTAATAGTGTACTATTATCATCGGATTTAAAATTTCATAGTGTTTGGAGTTATCATGTGGCCGTATAAACATGCTGAAATCTATATTGAAATTCAATATAAATAACTAGATCCAAAAAGCTATCTTCTCCATATGATCGAATTAGAACTCGAAACCTTTTCCATTGCATTCGAAATTGGGGTATAACATTATAAACGCCTAGCAACACGCCTCGGTAGGATGTCAAATTTTAAAGCTATGAATTCATGACGATTTAAATTTAAATTTAAATTTAAATAATATAATTGCATTGAAATTCTATAGTAGCCTATGCAGACACGTGCTCTCCCTAAAGACATGCGTTAGAAAATTAATCAAAAGCTTTATCTTCCTCAATATGAAGTGCACTCATTATTTATCTCGAGGGGTTCCGTTCAAAATCAATATATGAAAGAAAATTTAAAAGCTAGAAAAAAATTAATGGCCGAGCCCATCCTCTTATTTGAAATCAAATTTCGCTTCAGTAAAATAAAATCAATAATGCGATGGAAAAAAATAATACCAAATAGTCATTCTCCCTCGTTCAGTAATCAGGGCATGTCTTCATCAAACCGAAATCGAACCGGCCTCATCCCTTTTCAAAGAAATCGCGCTCATGTGAAGATAAAGGAGTCGAAGGTTATGGGTGAAGCTACGCGGACGCGTGGCAGTCGCTTGGCGATGTGGAGGAGGGAATCAGGGCGCTCGCCCTTGACGGCGTGTGGCTATGATGTTGGGTTCGGTGGCACGTCGGAGGGGAAGAGGAGGCTGGGTCCGATGGCAGTGGCGATGTGGGAGTCACGAGAATGGACAGCGATGTCAAATCTAGAAGTTAGGTCGTAGACTGAGGCCATGTGTCACGTTGGTTTTCGATTGCACAGTTCGATTTGCGAAGGCGAGTTCAAAGTCGATGTCAGAGGTGACGGAGGCCTATAGGCTGGGCATGTTCAAATTGATCGATTAATAAGGTATGCATGTTGTTCTTTTTCAATTTAAGTTGGTAATGTCTATACAGGAAATAGAAAAATAATAATAGTATAATAGTAAGTTTTATAAAACAATCTATTTTCTTCAATTTATGAATTTATATGTATATATATATTTACATAGTAAAGTAATTTACTATTGTGTTTTTATACAAATTTTTAAATCTGTAGAAGTTATTTTTAGTATGTAGTTTTAAAAATGGGATAAGAAAATAAAATAATATACATATGTACATTTTAAAACTTACTAGCTTATTTTAAAAATTAAAATAACAATATGTATTATAGTGATTCACCTATTAGTAAACTTATTTAATTATTTTGGTAACCAAAAATTTATTTATTAAAGGAAAATTCTTTTAAGTAAAATTATTAGATTGAATTAAAATTTACTAAATGGAAATTAATTTTTTCAATTTGTTCAAATATTAATAAACCGTATAACGTTATATAAGGTCTTAAATCGTGAAGAAACCAAGTCGAGATCAAAGTGGATTGTAAATAAAAAAGAAAAAGTGAGTTAATCTCACTCATTTAGATTACCTTTTAAATTTAAATAGTTAAATTTAAATTATTGGTTGAATGATTGAATTGGCTGGATGTGATGTTATATATATATATATATACATATACATATACATATATATATATATATATATATATATATATATATTTGATTCCCGCATTATTTAATGGATAAGACCCTATGCGCCCCGCATAATAGCAGATGACCCTTTATACCATGATATCCCCATCGAAGTGGGATTGGTATTTATATTATGCTAACATCTGTGGATGCAGGGAAACAAGTTGGAGGGATCCAACTGGATTCCTCAAAACGTAGAATTTATTTTATATTCAGCAATGTGATTTATTTGATGATCGGTGATAGATTATATTGATTATATTGGGAATTGAAATTATTGAATGCTATGCTTGGTTGAATATAAACGGGTATTTTGAGAAATGGAAATATACATACATACATACATACATACATGCATACATACATACATACATACATACATACACATATATATGTATATAAAGTTTGGATTTTTTTAAAGGAAATGAAAAGAAAATTCTTAAGTAAATAATTATTGGGAATTGGATAAATCGAGTAGTAAATTTTAAAGGGAATTTAAAACCAGGAAATCGATTTGAAATCAATTTAGTGTTTTGGAAACTGTGGTTTAAAGGAAAATGAGAAATGGAATTTGTAAACTGGCTTATAAATGAAGTGGAACATTTATCAGTGGATAAATTTGAAAGTATAGATTTCGGTGGAATTTATAAGAAAAGGTGCAATTCATTTTAAAAATAAAAGGTGATTTATTTTTAAAGGTTGAAAAGATTTCAAAGTATAAACTAGAAATGAAAAAAAATGTTGTTTTTATAATGTTTTAGAAAATTTATTATTTTAATTAGTGGAATTTAGCCACAGGGGCCTGTTTAGCAAGTGTAATTAGTTTTTAGGACACACAACTGTAATAATTACTTTTAAGGACAAAATGCGAAATAATTAGTTTCTAAGGCCCAAAAACCTATGAAATTATGTCCTTGAAAGCAATTGGACTGCTGAATTTGTCCTTAAAAGTAATTATTCTACTGACTTTGGCCTGGAAATTAATTTCTATGGATGTGTGTCCTAGAAACTAATTGGACTGCAAAGTTTGTCCTTCTAGTGAAATGCCTATTTTAATTATTTGTAAGAGAAAAGTAAATATTTATTTAAGTTAATTACGATAGTTGATTATTTTTAAAGGTAAATTGGTATTATGATTTTTAAAAAGGAATTTTAACGTAAATATTTGATATAATAACTTATTTCAAAAGGAAATTTTGGTTTAATTTTTACTCAGAAACTCTCATAAATTTCTTAAGTGTTATTTTTATTTGAGTAATTTTAGTAGCCTTAATGTAAATAATTTAAGTATATATTTTTGGAAAAAAAAGATGGAAATCTGTTTTAAAAATAAAAAGTGGTTTTATTTTTAAATTGTTGAAAGAAATTTATGGTATTGGGACGTAAATTAAATTGGAATAAATTGAGAAGGATTTACGAATGATTAGACGGGTTATTTTGGAAGGGGAGGTGTATTTCTTGAAAAGCTAAGTATATTTTCAAAAGAATATTTCTACGTATAACTTAAAGGTTTTAAAAATTGTTTTAAAGAATGTTTTAGAGAAATTTTATTATTTTAAATTGTTTTAGAATTTTAATGTAAATATTTATTTAAACTAATTATAGTAGTAATTATTTTAAAGGTTAAATTAGTATTATGTTTTAAAAGGTAATTATTTAATATTTATGCTTTGTATAATAGTTTTATTTTGAAAATAGTCGCGGCAAAAGTTTTACTAGGAATTTTTTTATGGAATTTCATAACTATTATTTTAAATAAAGGATTTTAAGTAGTTTTATTTTAAAATGTTTTAAGTATATATATTTTGGATAAAGTGATTTAAATTATTCAAAACCTAAAGTATTAAGACTTGGTGATTTTCAGTGGAAATAAAACAATCGAGTGGAAATTTTATTCCACGAGAGAAAAAGTGATCTGTAAACTATTTTCAAAGGGATAAAAGTGTGGAAAATTATCTTGCGAAGATATTTTGAAATTAATAATTTGGAAAATTATTAAAGCCCGGTGGTTGTTGTGGATGTTATATGATAGTTAAATAACCGACTATCAATATTGGCCAATGCGCTGATCGTTTCGAAGAGACCGGGATCGGGATTAATTTCTCGAAAACCACTTCGATCCAGTTTAAACATTTTCGTGAGGAAGACAAGAGCTTGGAGTCGAAGATGGAGCATTAAAGTGAAAGGGCTAATCGCTACTAATCCTGACGGTGATTCCAAAATGGATGTTGTAGGAATAGTGCCTTCGGTTCCGGTCGGACCCAGAACGGACTTGTATGGTCGAATGCTATCAGGACATTGTCAGGATGGCGTTGAGCATTCTAAATGAATGTGTGCTAAAAAGGTAACGCATAGCCTCGAGCCTCGTCAACCGGGAATGGCTAAAACAGGGGAGGTGCGGCATGGCTATGTGGCTAGTAACCAATTAGGGTAAGGTTATCCCTGTCTAAATGTCCCTTTTAATCGGCTATGTGGGCGGTTGCTGATCCCAACCATAGGGTGATCTTATTCGGACTATCCAGTAAGGGGTAGCTCCGGTCTTGTGTTGTAGGGGATCGGGGGTGATCCTCGGTACTCTGATCTAGACCAGGTACTGTGACGGGCGGTACCCCAGTAGCCCTGCCATTGTATGGAATCCAACCTCCAATAAGCACCAGTACGGTTTTGATTGTGCCCAACTATTGCTGAAACATGAGACGCAAACATTTCTGCTAGGTTCTATTTTACTTTCTATAGACACTATTATAATATCAGATGGATTTGATAAAAATGTTTTAGTTATCATAAGGTAAAAAATCCGGCATGTTTATTTATGATGTGGTCTTACGAGATACCTTTGATTTCAAAGGATTTTGGAAACTTTAATAATCCAATTGAGTGTGTTTTCTCGCGCTGATTTTCCAGACTGACTCGGGTGTTATTTCACTATAATGCTCGAGTCAGTACAAGTATTATAGAATACAGGAAAGGATGCTGTAGAGCTCAGGGGGCGAGCTAGATGGTGAGACTTATCACACGTATTTGATGTATATTCCGCTGTGTATGATTAACTGCATAGTCAGTTTTTGTGAGAAAAGGTTATGATGATTGTCCAGTTGTGCGCTATGAATTTTGTTGTACTTTGATGATGTAATGTATAAAACAGATATAGTTCTTTTTGTTTAAAGATTAGTCATTTATCTATTATATATTATTCCACTGCGATTGTGAGATTCCGATATTGTTTTCTATTTCTTCTTCTACCTTCTTCTTCTTTCTCTTATGGTCTAGTTTTCCGGCATTCGATTGTTTCGGCATTTAATACAATGGACGTATTGATGTTGATTTTTCGAGCGCCGAAAAATCGGGTTGTTACATTAGCCCACTTATGTGTCTAAATATTGGAGAAGGAAAATGGTCTAACTAAGGATGTAAGACCACTATTACTATCTATTGAAATCTTTGGTACCTAATTTGTCCATATAACAAACCATTAGCATCTACAATTATACCCTTGGGAATCCAAATTTGTTTAAATTTCAAACCACTTGTATCCGTACCTTTTGGAATCCATATTTGTTTAATGATTTTTGTGTTTGTATATATTTTGGAAATTATTCTTCCCATGTCCAATATTTCCATACTTTATGCATTTGGGTATCACCCTTTTCCCTTTAATAGTGTTATTAATCGTTTGTTCATATTTTGACACTTTCGCAAATCCAAATCCATTTCTTCTATTCACAAAGAGTTGATTTTCTAAGAGCATATTAAATGATTTTTCTCTAGTGAAATTTTTTCTAGTAATCAACTCTAGTTTATTAACTTTGGATTTTAAAAGTTTGTTTTCGTTTATTAGCTACGGACAACAACTAATGGTACTATCTCGCTTTTTTCAAATTATTCATTTCAAGCCCATATTTTCATTTTCAACCCCTCTAATTTTAGTCTTAATTTCTAGCATCTCAATTTCAAAGATTTGGAGTTTTCTGAATTTAATTTTTTTTAAATCCTTTATTTTTTCAATCTCCTTTTCAACTTCATGATTTAATCGAACAATTTCAGGTTTGCTCAAAGTCAAATTTTCTTTTTCAAGGGTTGTGAAATTTTCGTTGACCTCATTTAATTTCTTTTCAAAAATTGCACATTTAGAACATTCCGACTTCTTCAAACTATCCAACACTTTTTGCAAAATATTAATTTTACAAATCAACTCAGTTTTGTTCTTCTTCCAAATTAAAATTTCGTTTTCTAACCTTTAAAAGTTTTCATGAGAACATGCAAATTCTTTTTCATAGTCCAAACACCTTTCGCAATTAGAATTTATTTTTCTTAATATTTTTAAGCTCATTTTCCAAATCATTATTTTTCTGACGTAGTTTAGATTGTTCCCTTTTCAACTTATTATTTTTCGTCTCAATAGCTTCATTATTTTCAATTAATTTTCGGCACAAGAGAAATAATTCATTGAATGAAAAATCACTTATTTCATCGGGTATTGAATCTTCATCACTGCTATCTTTTGCAAATCCTATCAAGCACATTTCTTCAACTGAGTCGATTGTGGATGATTTTTCTTCGTTTTTGACTTTTGCACCATATACTGCATTAAAAGTATTTCAGATTTCCTGTGCACTTTCATAATGAGAGATGTGGTTAAAATTATCTAGATTAATATGAGAATATAATATACGCATAAACAGAGCATTAATCGAAGTGTTTTTCTTGTCTACTATATCACGCCCATTTTCAATAATATCCCACCATTTAGAATTAACAAATTTAAAAAAAAATTCCATTTTAAGTTTCCAATTTAAAAAATCTATTCCATCAAAAATAGGGGGAATAATACTGGACTAACTCTCACTAGATTTCCAACTAGGGTTAGACATCCTTGCTATTAACCTTGGTCTGATACCACTTGCAGGATAGTTTTCACCCTAGAGGAAGAGGGGGGAGGGTGAATAGGGTGTACTAATAATAATAGAAATTAATGTGAAAATTATAAAATAATAACAGAAAGTAATGCATATGAGATCACACACAAATTTAGCCAGCTTCGGCCAAACCCTGCCTACGTGTTGTCCCCAAGGTTTCTACTAGAAATTAAGTAGTTGGATGCTTACACACGTAAATTTACGACACCTGCTAGTGACTAACTTAACTCTATGCTCAAAACCCTGCCACAACTCAACCACTGAGTTGCGAATTCTCGAACTACACCACCGTAGTTCGTAACCTAGTCACATGACTAGAGAGTTACACAATTTTAAAAGAAAATTACAAAATAAAATAAAACAACTAAACAAAACCCTATATATCAATTAAGCCCAAAATAAAATAAATTAGACTGGCCCAGTAACGAATTAAACTAAAGATGTATTCCTCTTTTCTTTTGTTCGTGATGACTTCAACCGTTCTTTGTTACTCATTCAAAAGCTAGGACTTTGTTAATTTGATGCAGCCGCTTGAAATTGTTCGATTGGAGTATGCTTTCGCTTCGATATGCTTCGCCAATCGAATCTCTGGCTTTGATTACTTGCAGCAGCTTCAAATGTTGAGGTCAAATTGCTTAGATTAAATTCATACGTGATTTTCCATTTTTGATTTCGATTATGCTCGACTTCAATTCGAGTTATTGGTTTGTGATTTACTTCAATCACTTGCTCTGGTTTAGCTTGAATTCGAACCGATTGATTTTTCGATGATGAATTTGGGTATTTATAGGAATCAATTTCCATTGTTTTCGTATATACTCTCGGCTTGAAAGTTTCTGAGATATTTACTTTGGCCATGGATTATTTGATCGAACGAACCATTAATTTCTGACTTGGTCATTTTTCATATATAGAATCTTTGATGTATTCATATATTCGAATCGTTCTACATATATTTCGAATATATTTCCTTATTTGAATTTTTTTAGTCAATTCTGTTCTGTGCTCCTATGACTTCGGCAATTTGAATTTGTGATAATATTCTGACTTCATCATTGTGGGCATGATGAACTACTAGTCTGTTGCTCTGACCATGCCTTGGACTTGACAATTTGGTTGAGTTATTTGACTTTGAGTTAACGATGCAGTTGAGATCTGGTTGTGGTTCATTTCAGTTCTTAGTTGGTTTAATTGCTTTTGTATTGCTGTGTAAGGCGTTATTCTTATTTGGTGTGATTTCAGGCCTATGGTTTTATATAGGTAATGACTGGTTTGTGTTGTTTATTATGTCCACTGGCTTGCTGAGTCCTTTCTATTCACTTTGCATGTGATATGGTCTACATTGCATCGATTTTTGTTCCAGCCGAACTCTGATTTGATTATCATGTTTTTGTAGTCATGTACATTTTGGTTGATTGCAGTATGTCTAAATGCGTGATGTTGTTGTCATTTCTCACTTTGTTCATATGCACATGAACTTGATTGATTGGAGTCTAATGTACTTGATGCCTAAACTACCTTAGTCTGGTTCTAATTTGAATCCATGTTGCTACATGTCCAATTGATGTGGACTTGAACTGTAGCTCTTACATGATTTGATTCAAACTCCTTTCATGTTGCTTTGTGACTGGTGCACTTTTGTTACTGTAGTTAAGTCTGGTTCATGTTGGTTTGTATTGCACCAGAGTTGAATCCAGCTTTTGGTTGGGTTTGACCTTGTGCTTACCTATCCCCACAGTTTTAACAAGCAAGTGTATATCGGTGTGCACGACCTTGTGGCATGTACCTTGTAATAAAATATCCGTTTGAATAAATCATTTGTTTAAATATGAATTCCGAGTTATTTATTTTATTCAAAAAGTATTTATTTAATTATGTGAAAAATAAATAATATAACAACAAATACATTTAAATGAATATATCTACGTTTATTATCATCAAACAAAAATCATACGCTATTGTATTATACAAATAATATAACATGTAAGATAAATGATTCGGTTTGATCGTGAGTATATTGAAAAGAGTTCAGTATGTACCTAATATGAATAAAGATTCACTCTCAAAGGCACTCATCCCTATTAAAGATAATGATGTATTAATAAGGAGTTATCAAAATTTGTTGGACAAAGCACGATTAATGATGAGTGAAGTAGAGTTAAAATCTTTCTATAAGGTGTGCATTTAAGAGTAGTACATAACTTAAAATTAATATCATCAAAAGAATAGTTTACAAAAACCATACAAGACAAAGGTTTGTAATAAAACCTACATATCCTAGGCCAAGGAATCGACAGATTGTGCGAGTTGGAAGACTGCACATAATAATTGTGTGTAACTGTAACATCCCTTATCTTGAAACCCAAAGCTAAGCGCTATTAGATGCTGCGGTCATCTATAGTATTAACTTCAGGCGACAAAATATGGTAATGCAAATGGTATCCATAATATTAGAAGAAAATGAATATGAAATAAAGTCACAGATTCAAAAACAATTTTTCTGATTACATTTCATAAAACAGTTTCATATCTAATTACATAATCCCAATCGTTTCCCAGGTTCAGATCAAATACAGTTATTACATAAATACGCCAAGAGTGACATATGAGGATGCCCTCTAGGATGACCAAAGTACAGAATACTCATATCAGACCTAATACAACACAACGGAAATAAAACAAAACAAATCCTAAATATAGCTAGGATCAGCCTCCTTCTCGTCTTTTGAAGCTTTATTCGTCAACCTACTAAAACCTGTAAACCTCAACTCTCAACCTACTTAAATAATTTTGAGCACCCAAGAGTTAAAGGGAAAAACAAACACTTCGAGTCGGACATAAAGCTTGGTGTGAATAATTATATACATCTTGGTTTACTGATATTAAGTGAGATCATGCCGCATACGGAACAGGTTTCCCCTCACCAATATCCCTTTTTAAAACATATCTTTAGCAAACCAAATCCTGCAACCGAACTGGTTAAAGCAATGACAGCAATATCATGTATGCATGCAAATCAGGTAGAAAATGGACAATTTGTCCGAACACTATAGCTTTGTTTGGATAAATACTAAATTTTGGCTGACTTGGACCTAACAGACAAAATAAATAATAATATAACTTCTGTTAGACACTCTTCTGGACGGTCTATCCCTAACTTACTTCTCCTAGGTCAACTGATCTTAATGGTATTTTGGGCTCACCAATAACCAATCCTCACTCTGTATATTCCTTTCTATGTGTAACATCATTTTAGTCCTACCTATGACAAAGCCCCACACACCGAAATTTTGGACTTATATTAGCTAGGGGCTACTAGCTAAAGTATAGTGCGCGACCCTATACCAGTCCCATTTGGTATTCTAATATCTAAGTCATTTTACGTAGGGTCATCTACCCTTAAAATTTTCCTTCATAACATTTCTTTCAAATTGTTTTAATCCTTTAAATCATACTTAAACGAGGAAAATATTCTCCATGCTTTACTCAAATTACTTTACCATGTTATATATACTTTACATTAAACATTGTTGATGAAAACATTCGAAACCTTCGAAAGTACCTATTTCAAAACCATTGAATGTAGCCCATTCAATACAAGTAAACCACTTTACTTTATAATCCAGGCCGAAGAACAAAACGTACCTTTCAAAACCATTTACATTAAACCTTTCGAAAACATTGAAATTATCTCTTTCAGAAGCTTTATAAAACCATATACATCCTCCTTTCAAAACACCTTAAACATGCCTTTCGAAACCATTGGAAATCTTCCATCAAAACCTTTCGAAAACATTGTGGAACCACCCCTTCGAAACCTTTATCTTAAACCTTTAGAAAGCAATAAGTTCTTTACATAAATCATACCTTTTGAAAGCATTTGGGTTCAAGTAAAACTTATGAAACAACCTTTTGAAACCCTTTTAAACCATTCCTTTCGAAACCTTTGGGTTTAAGATTCAATAGAACAAAGGATCTTAAATTAACTAAGTTGAAAGCATTCTTTCGAAATCTATTTCCTAAGTAAATAAAGTGGATGTCGTCGAAATAAATCCCTTCGAAAGCATTAGAGAAGCGGCTTAGGTTTAAAACAAAGAAACCTATTCGACTGCATTGCTTTAAACGGTAGGATGCGGTACCAAGGCATTTCGACCCCTTCGAAAGGTTCTTTATAAAACAAAGGCACAATCTCTTTCGGAACCATTCTTTAAAACTATTTGACTAAGTCGAAAGCTATCTAGGTCGTAAGTATTCTTTTTGAAAGCAAAGCAGGCACATTTCCTTTTAAAAGAAAAACAAGGCTCCGACCTCATCGGAACCCCTGTTTTGATTCTATACCTTTTTCCTATGTCCAATCCACTACGTACCAAGGCTTTTGATACAATGTGTATTAGTTTCGATAAAGATGGGGGCGGAAGTACCTATGTGCCGAAAGTGGAGAAACAATAAAGTCTTATAAAAACTGATTTTTAACTTGAAAAGGTAATTTCTTTCCAATTAACCTGCTTTGGTTGTCAACATATGATTGGTTGCTAATTTCTTTTCCAAATTCTATTCTACAAATGCTGCCAAATTTTCAGAAGTAAATTATTTTCGCATTAAAACTTAACATAAAATTCATATGAAATAGCATAAATCATCAACAAGCATATATCTATTTTTACAGTAAAAAAATGGCGATATACTTTGCAAAAATATTCGGATCTGATCTAGAAACCAAAAACATAAAAAATATGAGATATAACCTATTATTCATCTTTAGCTTGTGATTAAGGAGTTGAGATTTGATCTTGGATTAAGTTGTTTAAGATGTTTAAGATTCTTCCTCTTATCTTCTTCTTATTTTCCCTTAATGGTAGCCGACCTTTATTTTGTTTTGTTTTTGTTTTGAAAATGTAAAATGAATGGGCATAAAGGGTTTAGGGTATTAGAACATGTCTTATTCCTATTTTTCCCTTACCTATTACTCTTAACTGTTTCATTTTAAATCCCCCTTTAGTTTATTAGTTTAAGTTAGCACTTCTATCAGCATAACTCTTCTGACTAGATTGAGCTTCCTTCATTCTAGCTCGAATTAACTCAATCTTCTCTGTAGTTTCTCTGACTAAATTTGGACCAAGAACCAACATATCCCCGGTCTCTAACTAACAAACTGAAGATTTTGCATAGCCTTCCATAAAAAACTTCAAATGGCGCCATCCATATATTAGCCTAATAGCTGTTGTTATATGAAAACTCGACTAAGTGTAGATGGTCTTCCCATGATCCTCCTAAATCTAGTACACTAGCTCTTAAAAAATCTTAAAAGATTAATTGGGGACCGATCCATTCTATTGACCGAAGGAAGAGGCTTTGTTAACTCTTTCCATTTGCCCATCGGTCTGTGGATGGTATGCGGTACTCGTATGGAGTTTGGTATCAAAAGTATCCTATAGACTCGTCCATAACTCACTAGTGAATAAAAAATCTCTATCACTTATTGTACTACTAGCAATTCCATGCAGTCTAACTGTATTCTTCATAAACAACTTAGCTAAAACTGATGCCATCCTGGTTGACTTAACTGGAATGAAATGGGTGCTCTTGGTTAACATATCCACTCTGACCCATATGTTTTATTTTCTCTATTAGATCTTGGAAACCCGTACATAAAATCCATTCAGATCAAGTGCCACTTCCATACTAGAATATCTAAAGGTTGAAGTAACTCACTTGGTTTCTGATATTCGGTATTTAACTGTTGACTGTTCAAACACTGTTTTACCCATAAGCCTACATCCCTTTTCATGCTTTATAGAAGAAACTTCTCTTCATATCCTGATACATCTTTGTTCCTCCCGAATGTATAGTGAACTTCAAACTATGACATTCCTCAAGAACTTCCTTCCTAATGTCTCCTACATTCTAAACACATAATCTTCCTTTCTTCCTCAACCACCCATTCTGGTTAAGACCAAAATCCTTTAAGTTATCACTTGCTGTTCCATCCCTCAACTTTCTGATCCATTCAACTAGTAATGGATTCCTCTTCTGCTTAGAAGCAATCTTTTTTATTATCCTCGGTCGAACTTCTAAATCATTGCAGTTTCCTTACTAGACTTAGCTTCAGATCTCCACTATCCTCTACATGTCGTCAACGCTTCCAAATCTTTTCGCTCGACTATCATTCCCAACACTACATTCTGATGTTTCCTTCTAAGTGCATCCGCAACCTTGTTGCCTTTCCTGGTGCATACTCAATACTATAGTCACACTCAACTAAAAACTCTAACCACCTCTGCCGTCTCATATTCAGCTCCTTCTGAGAGAATATACACTTCAGCGACTTATGATCCGTACATAACTCGAATCTCTCTCCCAAAAAGTAATGTCTCCATACCTTCAACGCAAAAATCACCGTAGCTAATTCCAAATCACGAGTCAGGTACCTAACCCATAAAGTCTAAGATGTCAAGATGCATAGGCAATCACTTTACCTCTTTGCATTAACACAACTCCTAACCAGTTCCACAAGCTTTCGTATATACTAATAAATTCCGTCCCCTTTTGGAATGACTAATATGGTGCATAAGTTAATAAGTGTTTCCGCTTTTGGAATGCCTCCTCACACTTATCAGTTCAAACAAACTTCACATTTTTTCGCATTAGCATGGTCATCGGTGTTGCTATCCGTGAAAAATCCTTAATGAATCTTTGATAGTAACTAGCTTGTCTAAGAAAACCCTTTATTTCGGTCACTGTCTCGGGTCTCTTCTAATTATTCACCGCTTCGATCTTAGTCGCATCTATAAACAACCCTTTCTCTGAGACTACATGACCAAGACACTTCACTTCCATCTCCTAGAAAAGGCACTTCAAAAACATCGCCTTCAATTAATGCTGCCTCAATTCACACGCACCACTCAAAGATGAACTTCATGCTCTCCTTCATCCTTGGAGTATATCAAAATATCATCCTTAAATGCCAACACAAACCTATCCAAGTGCTCTTGGAAAACTTAGTTCATCAAATCTACAAAGAATGCTGGCGCATTAGTTATTCCGAATGGCATTACTAACCATACATACGATCCATATCTAGATCTAAACATCGTCAAAGGAATACTATCCTTTGCTATACTATGCTGATAGAACCCTGTCGCTAAATCTAACTGGAAAAATACCTTGGCTCCACTCAACTGGTCGAACAAAATGTCAATTCTAGGCAGCAGATATCGATTCTTTATTGTTTTCTCATTCAACTTACAATAATTGATACATAACCCTAACGATCCGTCCAGCTTCTTGGCAAATACCACAGTTGCTCCCCAAGGCGAACTACTTGGTCTGATAAAATTCTTGCCTTCCAAATCTATTAACGACACCTTTAACTCCCTCATCTCGGTAGGTGTCATCCTGCTTGGCGGTCTACTCATTGGTTCTACTCCTGGTACTAAATATATCCGAAATTCGATAGCTCCTTTCCACGGTAGTCCTACAATAGGTTCAAAGACATCTGCAAGTTCTCTAACAATGAAAACATGATTCAACTCATCTTCTACCTCCACAACACCCAACAAAGCATTAATCTCAAAACTAGGGTTTTCTATGGAATATATAATCCTATCACTACAGTCAAGGTGTCTAAGCGATATTTTCCTATCATGGCAAAATACCTAGCGTCTTATTTACTGAAGCAATCCATACCCAAAATAATTCTGAACCCTACGAAGTCAAACACATGAAAACTACAATAAAAGGTATGACCTCACAATTCAAACCCTAAGTGGTCACATCTCATCCCAAGAGTCGGATAACCTCCTATCAGATTTGCAAACCTTAAGGAAGTAACTAGGTATAAGGGTTCTAGGTTAAGCTTATCTACCAAACAATGAGATACAAAAGAATGTGATGCACCGGTATCAAATAGAACGCTAACTGACAAACCATTAATCATAAGTGTACCTCCCAACACAGCCATTTCCTTTTCCACTTCTATTGCCTGGAGGTAGCTGGCTCCAATGCAAACACATTACCATTTCTATCCTTGGTTGGCTCCTTGCAGTGGTTCTTATAATGATCAATTTAATCACGGTTGAAGCATCTAATATTCTTCTTCCCGATCACCTTCTTTCCATCTCCTGAGCGACATTCATTTATGAAATGCCCTTTCTTATCACACTTATAGCAGACAACCTTCGCCTTTCCATTCTTAACAGCTCCACCCTTCTAAGCTCCCTTCGTATGGAAAAACTTTCTCTTTTGACTCTGCCCCACTTGGACTTCCTTTGCCTTATTCCATTCTAGAAAAGCTAGCATCTCCTCATTCCTCAAAGCCATTTCCACTACAACATCACATGGATCCGTGATATGCAGTATATGGCTTTAGCAAGCTCAGGCTTCAACCCTTAAATGAACCTTTCATTCCTCCTAATAAAAGTATCAATAGTAACATAGCCATATCTTGCTAGCACCTCAAACCTCATTGCATACTCCAGCACAGTCATGTCTCCCTGGTCTAATTCGGCAAACTTCCTTAGCAGGGTGGATGCCGCGATCTACGACATAAATCTCTCATCAAATCTCCTTTTAAACTCAGCTCATATCATCATCTCCTCATTAACTTCAGCAGTAACACTATTCCACAAATACAGTGTAGCTCCTTGTAGCTGTTTAGAAGCATGCTTTCTCTTATGCTCATCATTGAGCCCTAAATCAGCGAATCCTCTCGTAATGAAGCAATCGGTTCTCCACTTCGATTGCATCTTCAAAACCAATAAACGGATTTCCTCCTAGCAGGGCATAATCTCTACTCAAAACAACATAGTTATTCACCACCGGAGCTTCTTGATTTCCTCCTCCAACTGCTCCAGCAGCAACTCCCGCTTGCATCATGTTTACAAAGAACTGATACATCACACCTGTATCAACTTGCGGGACTCCAGCACCTACATTGCAGCTTGTGCCAAACCTTGATTTCTCCTAGTATTTGGACTGGCATTTCCATTAGTTCTAGTGCTTTCCCCACCTAGGTTAACTCTTCCACTTCTAGCATCCATACCTGCATTCGATTCTTCATAAGATACAGAAGAATAGCCTAAGAGAGATAGGAGAATAGAGATATAGCGTATACTTATATATAGCAAATACAAGTACGTTATTATAGCATTATCCCGTACCCTGATCTTTCCTCTAATTCCTTATGATTATGTTTTCAAAATCATTTTTAGTTTGAATATTTTCATAAACCTATGCTCCAATACCAAGTTGTAACATCCTCTATTTTGAGGCCCAAAGCTATGCGCTACAAATGCTATAGTCATCTATAGTACTAACTTCCGACAATAATATGCGGTAATGCTAATGGTATCTATAATATCAGAAGCCCATGAATATGAAACAAAGTCACAGATTCAAAAACAACCTTTATGATTACATTTCATAAAAATGTTTCATATCCAATTACATAATCCCAATTGTTTCCAGGTTCAGATCAAATACAATTATTATATAAATACGCCAAGAGTGACATATGAGGATGCCTGCTTGGATGACCAGAGCATTAAATAGTCATATTAGACTTAATACAACACACCAAAAATAAAATAAAACAACTCCTAAATATAGTTAGCATCAGCCTCCTGCTCATCTCTATAAGATTTATTTGTCCAATTACTAAAATCTATAAACCTCAACTCTCAACCTACTCAATTCAATTTTGAGCATCCGAGAGTTTAAGGGGAAAACATAAACTTCGATTCAGACATAAAGCCTGGTGTGAATAATAATATACATCTCGGTTTTGTTGATATTTGGTAAGACCATGCCGCTTAGCAGAATGGGATTCTTCTCACTAATATCCCTTGCTAAAACATATCTTTGGCAAATCAAATCCTACAACCAAACTTGTAAAAGTAACAATAGCAATATCATGTATGCATACAAATTAGGTAATAAATGGACTATCTGTCTAACACTATAGTTTTATTTAGGTAACCACTAACCTTTGATTGACTCGGGCCTACTAGATAAAATAAATAAATAATCTCACTTCTACTAGATGCTCTTCTAGATGGTCTGTCCCTAACTTACTTCTTCCAAGTTCAACTGATCCTTATGGTTTTGCGAGCTCACCAATAACCTATCCTTACTATGTATATTTCATTCTGTGTGTAACATCATTTTAGCCCTACTGTGAAAAATCCCTACACACTAGATTTTTGGACTTATATTAGCTAATGGATACTAGCTAAAGTATATGGTGCCACCCCATACAAGTCCTATCTGGTATTCTAATATCTAAGTCATTTTACTTAGGGTCATCTACCCTTAAAATTTTCCTTGAAAACATTTCTTTTAAATTGATTTAATCCTTTAAATCATACTTAAACAAGAAAAAATATACTTTATGCTTTACTTAAATCACTTTTCCATGTTATATATTCTTTACACGGAACATTATTAATGAAAACATTCCAAATCTTTGAAAGTAACCCATTCGAAACCATTGAAAAGACCTCTTTTGATACAAGTAAACTACTTTACTTTATAACTTAAGCCGAAGACCAAAACATACATTTTGAAACCATTTACATTAAACCTTTCAAAAACATTGAAATCATCTTTTTTGAAACCTTTATAAAACCATAGACATCCTTCTTTCAAAGCACTTTAAACATGCCATTTGAAATCATTGAAAACCTTCCATTTAAAACCATTGGGGAACCACCCATTCGAAAACTTTATCTTAAACCTTACGAAAGCCTTAAGTTCTTCACATAAATCAAACCTTTCAAAAGCGTTTGGGTTTAAGTAAAACATGTGGAACAACCTTTCATAACCCTTTACATTCCTTTCGAAACCTTTGGGTTTAACTTTCAATGGAACAAAGGGTCTAAAACAACTAAGTCAAAAGCATTCTTTCGAAAGCTAATTCCTATGTAAAAGAAGTGGATGGCATCGAAACCAATCCCTTTGAAAGAATTGGAGAAGCGGTTTAGGTTTAAAAACAAAGAAACCCTTTCGAAAACATTTCTTCGAAAGGTAGAATATGACAACTAGGTGTTTCGACCCCATTGAAAGCTTCTTTATAAAACAAGGGCGCAACCTCTTTTGGAACCATTCTTTAAAACCATTTGACCAAGTTGAAAGCTATCTAGGTTGAAAGCATTCTTTTCGAAAGCAAAGTTGGCGCATTTCCTTTTTAAAGCCAAAAAGGCTTCGACCCCTTCGGAACAGTATTTCGACTCTATACCTCTTTTCTATGCTCAATCCACTACGTGCCAAAGCTTTTGATACCATGTGTATTGGTTTCGACGAAGATGGGGCGGAAGTACCTAGGTGCCGAAAGTGGTGAAACAACAAAGTCTATAAAAATTGATTTTTAACTTGAGAAAGTAATTTCTTTCCAACTATCCTTCTTTGTTTGTCAACATATGATTGGTTGCTAATTTCTTTCCAAATTCTATTCTACAAACATTGCCAAATTTTCGAAAGTAAATTATTTAAAATATTTACAAAATGCCCCTTCTCCTTTTATAAATATATAAAACGTTTAAGTCCTATATCTTAAATAATTTTATATACTTATCAAAACATTTTGGAAAATTCTACGAAAATTCCCATAAATCATTTTTAATATGTTTTCTAACATATTTACTTTTTTGACTCAAAACATATATAAAACAATTATAATTAATTTTAAACCCAATTAACCATTTTCTGCACTAGAAAATCAATAATAAATCCACATTAATTCAAAAAACTATGAAATTTGAAACCCATCTCTAAGATATCATTTCTGACCTTAAATTAGGATCGTAAGGCATTTGGACGACATTTAATAGGATTTTCACATTACAACTTATCATAAAATCCATATGAAACAGCATAAATCACCAACAAGCATATATCCATTTTTACAATAAAAAAGTGGCTATATACTTTGCAAAAATATTGGATCTGATCAAGAAAACAAAAAATCTAAAATATGAGATGTAACCTATTATTCACCTTTAGCTTATGATTAAGGAGTTGAGATTTGATCTTGGATTAAGTTGTTTAAGATTCTTCCTCTTATCTTCTTCTTGTTTTCCCTTAATGGTGGCCGACCACTATTTTGTTTTGTTTTTATTTTGACATGTGAAATGAATGGTCATGAAGGGTTTAGGGTATTAGAACATGTCTTATCCCTACTTTGCCCTTCCCTATTACTCTTGTCTATTTTATTTTAAATCCCCCTTTAGTTCATTAGTTTAAGTTACATGGCTACCTCTTTTAACACAAATCTCAATCCCTTAACCATTTCATTATTTCATTTAATTTAACTGATTAAATGTCCTAAATAATGTTAATCAAAATTTGGGTCGTTACAATAAAGGATCTTGTATGATCACCCTAAGTGAACTTTGGGAATGATGATCATTGATAACTAATTTATGTTCTGAACATAAGTATTGTGAACTGATTCAAAATCAATTTTACATAAGGAAATTCATAAAATGCTTATGAATGCCCATTTCGTTGCATTAAGAAACAACTATTGTTTCAAGAAACACCAGCTTGTAGCAAAGGAATTTCTTTAAGAAATTAATGGTACAAAATGAATTTGGATACGATCCAATAATAAAACTGATTAAAATTGATGAAATGAAATTAACCGAACGTAAATGAACACAATACATTTAAATATCTAATGAGTATTCTTGTACATTATAGGTAAACTGTGAGTTTCTTGTCAATGTGGAGAATAAATAACCCTCGGTTGTTTAATTAAACCATTTGGAGTATTGACTCTATGATATGGTAAAATACGCAGATATGATATAGATTCCAAGTACATTATTAAAATATAATTTTTGATAGTTATACCTGAAGGGATATGATCCATCGGCCGAAAATGTGCCTTCAAGTGAAACAATAACAACGCATTTGGAATATAATGATAGATATTGATAAGAATAAAACCATAAATTTCAATTGTTGAAATTAATAAAACAAATTTATCATTCGATGTGCCTAAGTTGTTTCGGATTACTCAAAAAATTATTGCATGGTATGACATTATGTTTTGGTACGTATGTGTTGAAATAGAAAATTCTAAACAATGATTTAAAGTAAATTGCTTACACATAAATCTCGAAGTCAGCAGGACCATATAGTGTTTGTGACAAATCCAATAATTGATACAAAAGTGTCATTCAACAAGCATCAAAATTAAACAAGTGTTTTGATAAAAATATCAAATAGTATGACTGTTGGTCAAAATGTAGAGGAAGCATGTGTTTATAAGAAAGAATGTGAAAAGGTACATAAATATTTCTAAACCATAAGTAACACCAAACTGCTTATTGTTAACGAAGTACTTGTGTTAAAATTAACTTTAGGCGTTTTTCGTTGGAGTTGTAAATGATGGCATTTATAGTAGGTAATTGGAAATGTCCTAAATGATATGCAATGACATCTTATTAAAATAGTAATATGGAACATGTAAGACGGTTTACTTTTGCATTAGCAATAGGAATTATCATACATGTTACGTTGTCTATGATATCGTGATTTTCTTCTGTAATTGATACATGAAGGAAATATCAATTCCAAATTAATACCACTAAATGATTGTTTAAGGTATTCTCATGTATTTATGAAGTACTAGAGAATTGTTTACAGAAGCAACGAACTCCTTACCAAGGAGTGTTCGGACTTAAACTTTAATAAGTCATATTGAGTATAATATGTCAATAACAAATTCAAGTTAAGAATCTTTAAGTTGGAAATGTTTCAAATAAAAGACTATAACTGATTCAATTTAAAAAGGCTAAGTATGTTGCCTGGAATTGCACTGCAATAAAAGAAATGTATATAAATATAAGTGCATAGATTTATAAATGAGCCAAGGATGGCTGCATATACTGTGAATCTCATAACGTTATTATAAGATAACAATTTCATGGTAAAACATAACTTGGAGCTCACTAGAAGTCAAGAGACATATTCTGCATTGTTCCACGTTGTAAGGATAGTTTATTAGCGTCGGTGAGAGTTGATTGACAGAATAGATAATTGAAGCATGGTAGCAAACCCATTCACTGAGGGACTGGCTCGATTGGTTTTGAAAAAACCGATTGCAGAAGTTAGAATAGAATTCCATAATTTACCCCAAGTACAAGTGGGTGATTGATGGAGTTCGGGGTATGCCTTAAGGGCAATTATGTAATTTGTCACATATATCTAACTCGATAACCAATCTTGTTTGAAACAAAAGGTGTTTACTTTATATTATATACTTGATATAATGTGTTATATTAATTATTTAATTTAATTAAAAGTATATTTAATAGAAAATCCATAAATGACATGTTTTGGATAGTAGTTACAAAGTGTGTAACTGTGAGTAATTTATCACAATGGAAATAAGTAGACCATTTTAAATATTCCTAGTCAAGATGTATAGCGATTGGATATCAATAACTCCATTGAGACTGGAGTAATTAATGCTCTCAAAATGTTGGACAGTGTATTACTCATGGCTACTAGAGGCACCAAGATGTTATGTATATTGGATAACTATGGAATGACTGAATCGATATTTTTCTATTGGTTAATATATCTAGGTCAAAAGGAAAATACCGATGTGACAAACTACATGGTTCTCTTAATTTAAGTGTAATAGTGATCTTGAACATGGAAGTTCCGCTGTTACTATAGTTAAATAATTGCATGACATGCATCAAACGACTATAGTACTGTCAGGTGAAAGCATTGGAAGTGAAACACTATTTAAGAGAGGATTCGTCTCCTCGGTTATGTGAGGTTAATATCACAGTCAACTAAACTCAACTCAAAGTATCTAGCCACAGACTTTCTAATAATAATAATGATGATGAACTTTGAACTACGGACTTTGTGTTTGGAGTATAGATTTGAATATGGATGATATTAGGATTTTGACCATTACCAAATTACACAAGTCTAAAGTGATATACTTTTGATGAAGAGAATTGGTGTAAATAATAGTCAGAACCAAATAACACTTAAAAAAGAAAAATTGGATTTTACCAAAACAAAATATGTAATAAATTTGGCTAAAATATCACACCACCTACTAAGTGACGTGTGAACGTTAATATTCGAATAGTTCAATATTAACGTTGACCAAATTTACACATAACAGGTCATACAATCGAAATGATGAATACTCCTTTGACCAAACGATTTAGTTAATTAGTAATTGTTATAAATTAATTGAATTGTAAAATATTAATTACAAAATTTAATTTTGATTTGATGAACAAATATTAATAAATGTATTTATGATAGTTACAAATATAATAATCGATATACGATATTGATACACATTTAAATTTGATTTAAATGCAAAATATTTTGATCTGGCTTTAAATGAGTTTGAAACCCATATGGGGCACTGATTGGTTCAACAATAATGGAGCAAGAAAGGTGTGACTATGTTTGGGTTAGAAGGGTTTGATTTGGATTGTTAAGATAGAAGAGAAGTTGAAAGAGATAAAGAAGGATCTAGATCCTAATTTGTTTCTAAACTCTCCCCTATATAAGCATCTCAACTCACACCTTTCTGAGGACTTATGAAGCCTTCATGTTAATCTACCTCTGGCCGAAATCTAGTGCTCCCATCTCTCCAATTTCAAAAGTCAAATCAAGTTGGAATAGATCATATTCGATAGCTGGTGGTCATAGGTTCAAGGACTAGCACTCTACTGGATTGGAAATTCGTTCGAGGAGCAAAAATTATAAGGTGTACTTTTAGGCTTTGGTTTAAGGTATATTTACAATATATTTTTAATATTAATATAGTTAGATATAGTTTATATATCATATTATTATTAGTTAGGTAACGATTCCAACATATAAATATATTGTCACAATCAAATTGGTTGTATGTCCATATATGTTTTTTATACATAAAAGATAGTCATGTATATACCTAAAGATAACATGACTCAAATAAATAAAAAATTACATTTTAAAATGATTTAATATACAACATTAAAGTATATATAGTTTAAATTTTAAATATTGCATTGTACTTGAACAAAATATGTTATATAATTTTATATACAAAGTTTCATAAATGCAGTGATTTCGAGAGAAATAAAAATAATTATATATATGTTATTTAAACTAATTAATTATATAAATTACTATATCAATATATATTATGTAAATTATGTTTTATATTTTATAAAACTAAACTATTACTTAACATGCTCTTGGATAAAAATTATTTTTTTGTTTATTTGAAAATATTTATTCAATGGTCGAGAATTAAAAATAGGTTTTAAAATTTGTTTAAATCATAAATTACATTTTGAATGTTTAAAATTACAAAACACCAATTAAAATTTTACTAAAATTTCAAAATATATATATATTCAATGTGCATGACCTATTGTATATATATTTATTTAAAATATATATTTTGTATATTATTTGGTATACGTATATATTTATTATTATATATTTATACGTATATATAGTAATTAATACATATATACATGTTAAGAAAAATTTATATGAAATATATATTGTTTTCGTCTTAATAACAAAATTAAATTTTAATATAATGACAAATTATTTGAACATACTTATATATTTGTAATATACATATATATATATACACTGTTAAAATTTCATACAGTTATTTATAAATATGTGTGTGTGTATATAATTATTTAAATAAATTATAGTACATATATTTACACATTTATATAAGTATTTATACCTTTCATATAAATTAATATATATAAATATACATTTGGACAACCTATTTGTATATTGGGTGAGCTAATATGCCCAATGAGGTGTAAATCCCAACACCTATATGAAAGTTACTATACTAAAGGATCGTGTAATATGGAAAATAATAAATAACTGGTGCGGAAATAACAGTAAAAATGACACCAGAGATTTTTATACCGGTTCGAACTCTCGTTCTACGTCCAGTCCCAAACTCCTTCATGAATTATAGCTAGCAACCCTAACTTAACCCTGAGGAACAGGTATTACACCGCTTGAGCAACCGAATAGGACTTTGACCGCCTAAGCAACCGAATAGGACTTTGACCGCCTGAGCAACAGAACAAGACTTTAACCGCCTGAGCAACGGAACAGGACTTTCTTACAAACTCGATTTTAACTTGACTGTGTATTCTAAATAACACTGATTTTTCACTTGTAGTACACCCTTCCTAAAATCTTATCCTCCGAGTAGACGTATATATTTGTGTGTATATGAAGAATAAGAAGTATAATATTGTTTAAAAAGTATGAAAATGAGTATGTAAGCAATGATTATATGAGAGCTTGTATACATTGAACTCAAGAATGCTAAGTGCTATAGAATAAAAGAGAATAGAGAATTAAGTGATTGGATCTATGAATCTTGAGTGTATATATATTGCATGATGAGATATGATGAGACGACCCGAATTTCCCACCACAGAAAATCGTATCATCTTGAAGAAAGAAAGGGATAGAAAAGAGAAAAGAAAGAAGAGAAAGAAGAAACAACATCAGAATCTAAACAGCGGAACGGATAAATTATATTAATGACATAAATATTACATAGTTTACAATCATTATCAGAGTTATACAGATTACACATCACATACTAGACAGTTATAAACACATGCCTAGTTATACAACTCAATACAATACAAGAAACTACTCAGAGGAACCAACACAGCGGAAAACTATATATCTACACGCAGAAGCCTCCTGCTCCATTGCTCCTCTGCAAATCGTCAAAGCTAACCTAAATCTCTTGGCTACTCGTAAAAATTTGAGTACCCAAGAGTTTAAGAAAACAGAAGATAAACTCCGGGTCAGACATGGGTCTGGTGTGAGTAACAGGTTACGGTTGCTTAATGTTTAAAAACCTTTTTGAAAAGAAAGGTATCACGTAAGACTTCCCACACATAAACATGGAAAAGTTTTTGCCTTACGCTGACCAAAACATTTGACAGGAAATACGATGATATTATAATAGTGTCTAGGGTTTTCACGTAAAATACAGAAATAGCTGGAATGCTTACATCTCACGTTCCAACATAGTTGGGCACAACTAATACGTATGACACTTATTGGATGTTGGATTCCATACAATGGCAGGGCTACCGGGGTACCGCCCGTCACAGTACATGGCCTAGATCACCGTACCGAGGACCACTCCCAATCGCTTACAACACAAGGCCGGAACCATTCTTTACTGAACATTTCCGAAAAAGACAACCCCGCGTTGTAGCTTGCAACCGCCCACAAAGTCGAATAAAAATGGACCTCTAGACAGGGGAAAATCTCGTCCTACTTGGGCATGACCCACTTAACCTTGCTGCACCTCCCCTGTTTTAGCCATTCCCGGTTGATGAGGCTTGAGGCTACGATTACCTTTATAGGACATATCACTTAGAATGCTCATCGTCCACCTGACGATGTTTTGAAAGCATTCAATCCATAAAGTTCGTTCCGGGTTCGAACGAAACCGAAGGCATTATCTCGTTACACTCATTTTGGAATCACCCTCAGAGTTAACGACAATAACCCTTGCACTCTGAATCTTCATCTTCACTTGAGATTCATGACCTATCGTTAATTTGGATCGATGTGGTTTTCGGATATTCAAATATGGAAACCCGATCCCGGTCTCATCGAAATCCAAAACACCATCTTTTATGTCCAAGTTGTTTTAAAGTTTAAAACAATTCAATTATCTATATACACACAGATAGATAACTCACAAATCACAATTGATAATCAACATTATCATAATAAACAGATGATCCATATTATCATCAAAATAGGTAATCCATATCATCATCACAATAGATAATCTATATTATCATCACAATGCAACCAAGCATTCATACCACACAACATTACTTATCTCATTTCGGAGATCACAACCATTCAAGGCAATCAATATCACCCATTCATACATAAGCAATGATTTACTTAATCACAATATAATTAATTTAAAATGAATTAAATTAATTACCTCCATTTTCTAATTAACTTAAAGTGAATTAAATTAATTACTTCGTCTTTAATTAATTTAAAATAAATTAAATTAATTACTTCCTCAATATAAATCTTGCTTACTTAACCATTTAATTGATTACAATCAATTAATTAATCATCCAAAATAATCACCTCAATTAATCACCTTAGATTAATTATCCTTAATTACATTCATGTAATTATCCTTAATTAATTTCACAAATTAATTATTCTCAACCAAAAATAGTAATTAACATTTAATTACTTCAATTAATTAATTAACTATAATTAATAACCTTAATCCTTAATTAATTACATTAATTAATTACCCTTAATCACTTATCATTGATTAATTAATCATAATTAATCAACTTTAATTACATCATTAATCGTATTAATTAATGATCCTTAATTATATTTAATTAATTATCCTCTTAAATTAATTACCTTCAGTAATTAATCTATAATTATTAAACCTTCTTGGTTAACCATATTTAGTAATTGACTAACTTAATTACTTCATTAAACAAATTAATTATTCCTTAATTAGTTTCTTAATTAATCCCTTGTTTAATTACTAAGTAATTTACTCCAAATTACTTACATTACTAAACATCTTCCATTAATTACATCCTGTAATTACTAATCAATTACTTCACTAAGTAATTTCCAATCCATTAATTACATTAGGTAATTATCTTTAAAACCTCAAGTGTTTAAAATTAATTAAACTTAATTAATTAAATTAAACAATCATATTCAACTCAATTAATTACCTTAAGTAATTAATTTCTTAATTACTTCGCTAAGTAATTATACTCAACAATTCACAAATGATTATCATTAAATTAATTAATCTAATTAATTATTAAAAATTAACCACATTAATTAATTATTAAATAATCCTGGTTAATGACCTTCATTAACCATTCTCTAATTATTTTCATTAAGTAATTAACTTAGATTAACCATTGTTAATTACAATTTAAATTATCTTTAATTATCCATTAATTAAAGTCTAATTATTTAATTAATTAAGAGTTAATTGTAACTAAATTATTCCTTAATTATTTAATTAATTAACTTTGATTATAACTTTAATTACTTGATTAAGAAATCTTTAATCTCAAATTGATTAACCCTTAATCAATATTTATTAATCCCTAATTAATTAATAAATTAAATTAACTAACTATTCCTTGATTACTCCATTAATTAAACTAAATTCAAAACATTAAATCTTAACTTAATTTTAAGATAAAACAATTCTTAATTATGTTTTAAAAACAAATTTATTTGAAACAAATTACTTTTGAAATTACTTTGAAATTTCATTTCAAATATGAAATTTAAAATGAATATAATTTAAACTTAAACAAAGTTTTAAACAATTTAAAACCTTTTAAAATTACAAGACAAACAAGTGCTTGTCTTAGAAATGAAATGCAGAAGAGTTTTAAAACTAAATTCATTTTTAAATTTAATAATTTAAATTTACACTTTACATACAAATTTGTTTAAATCTTTCAAATCTTAAAAACTTCTTTTAATTTCAAAATTGAAGTTCATATTTAGCTTTTGATTTCCAGATTTAAACCTCATTTTAAACTTGCTCATATTTTAACACTTCAGTTTTAAAAAAAAAATCAAACTACTAACTATTTTACAGTAGTTAATAATTCCAGTTTTTAAACGTTATTACTTTTATATTTTTTTTATTTAAAACTGAGATTTTAGATTTAAAATTGGATTCAAAAATTCAAACTGAATTTAAAACCAGGTTTAAATCCTTTCTTTACATTCAAAAGTTTCAAAGTTTAAAAATTAAAAAAAAACTGATTTTACAGGTTCTGTAAAACCTGAAATATACAGAACAACCCGAGAACACCCAAACCTGCTTTGAGTTTTCAACCCAACTTCCCCGAGTCAACTACCCTATTACTTCGAGTCTAATGCCTATCTTCCCCTGTTACCAAACTTAACCAAACTAAATTCTAAAAATCCTAATTCTTGATTTAAAAATCAAGCTTTAGTTAATGCTTTAGATTTATAACACTGAATTACAAAATTAACATGTTTGGATTTTGGTAAAAATCAACATGCACTGATGTTTTTCTATGTTTCCAGAGACAATAACCTATATCTTAACTTACTTAAATTTTTTAAATATTAACTTAAGATAATCAAACAACTTTACTTTATAAATTTCATTATATCAGAAAACTAACTAAAAGATAAAGATTTTAATAAAAAATTGCCTGGAAAATCAAAGCAGAACAGGCAAATAAGACAGCATGCACACAATACATTTTCACATCAGACTTTTATCAATACACAAACAATATTTATTTATATCAAAACATACTAGAATGCAACCTAATTAAAAATTTATGATTTAAAAGTTACTCACAGATTTAAAAGGAAACAGGGCCTTTGATTGAAAGGCTTTTTGAATTTGCAGATTGTAAAACTGTTTGCATGCCTCTATACAAAAATGCTTTTGAATTTGCTTGATTACACTGCTGCATGCTTCCAAATTGCAGAGAAAAAATGATTCAGATTTGCTTTTTGATTGCAGGTGGCATGCAGAATCCATTTTTTCCCAGATTGCATAAAAAAATGATAATGCAGTTTCGCTTTTGAAGATGGTAAGTGCATGGTTTTGAAAATACAGGCTATAGATTTTGAAGAGGAGTTTGATTTTTAGGTAAATGTTTGAAGGTGTGCATATGCTTTTACAAAATCTGTAGCCTTTGAAAATGTGCAGAAAATCTGTAGCCTTTGAAAACACAGATTATTAAATTTAAGCACAGTTTTGCTTTTGAAAATGTGCAGAAGCTTTTGATATAAGGAGATTTTGAAAATGGCAAATGAACATGATTTCCAGATCTAAGAAAATGCAGATTTTCTTGTTGAAGATGATTACTGACTTTAGATAACGAGGAGTTTTGATTTTGTATTTGTAAACTGATTTGGGTTTTCATGTTTCAGATTTGTGAAAGAAAAAAGAAATAAGTTGAAATTTTTTTTGATTAGAAAAAAAATGAGAAAAGAAATAAGAGTGAAAATGCATGTTTATATAGGTATATTTCTGATTTTATTAAATAAAAGAAAAATTAAAACAAAATGACACTTGTATAAAATTCCAACATTTGTCAACTTAATAAGTTAATCTTTTAACATTTGTTAAATGAGGCTTTAAAAAATCAACACATGTCTTTGTAAGGTAATTTGTATTTAAATTTAAATGTTAATATACATGTTAAGCCTAATTTAATTTGTTAATTAGGATTTTATATGTATATAAATTTATAAAAGAAATAAAAACAAACTATACTTATAAATAAAGCTTATACATATAAAAATTAAAATAATTAAAAAAAATCTATACTTTGGATTTTAAATTCAAATCAAATTCAGAATCTAATATTTTTAAAAAAACAAGTTATGAATACAAATTAAATTTAAAATAATAATTGCCATTTTATTCAAAACCTATTTGTAAAACAATACATTATTAATATTATTTTTAGAAATATCTCATTATTAAATTAAAATATTTATAAAAGAAATTATTTCTTTATTAATAAATTACCTATTTTATTAAGCTATAAAACTTTTTGTTAATTCATTTTAAATTTAAAACTCAAGCCAAAATCATTTTAAACATTTAAACATTTGTCTTAACAATTTAAAAATCATATATTGATTTATTAAATAGCTTTGAAAACTTAATATTAAATTAAATCAAAATTTCCAAATTATTAATGTATATATTAGAATTTTAAATCAACATTCATTAATTAAATTTAAACTAAGATTATTTATTTAATAACATCGAAAAGCTTATATATTAAACAAAAAAAATTCTCAAATTACCAAAAATATTAGAATTAGAAAATATGCTTTATTTATTAAAATTAAAACAAAGCCAATCTATTTAAAATATGAACTATATATTTATATTATAAATAGAAACCAATTTATTATTTTTAAAAGATAAAATAACCAATTAAATAATTATTGAAGAAGATTGTTAAATCAATTTGAATTATTATTAACAAAATTATCAATATCAATTAAATTTTAATACAGATTATTAAATTGTTATTGTCAAAATTTCCGGGATATTACAATCCTCCCCCCTTAAAAGAATTTCGTCTCTGAAATTTAAAACAAATGTAATTTAATAATCTCATTAAAGATTTTAAATTTTAAAACACAAGCATATATCAAACATATGCTAACAATCAAACAACCAACTCATCCAATCAAACAAATCTCATTATCCAGACAAAATTATGGATAGAATTTCCTCGAGTTTCCCCAAGTATATGCTGGGACACTCGCTTTACAGAATTCAAACAATCAAAACTATGAAGCTATTGAGCTCCTATTCAACTATATCTATAACACTAGACAAGATATCAGACTATAGACGAGTCTGACTCAACAACCAAAACTCCAGAACTGCTGGTTCCACAACCGGAGATAGATCATACACGTACTCCCTCAGAGATACGTGAAACTCATCGAATTTCAGTTATCCAAACTGGCAATTCAATCCTGTAGATCAATCACTTATTCTTACAAGAATACAGAAAAGATCCAAAACACTTCAGAGCTAGCTTCGCAGCCTTACTCAATCTTATTGCTCCCTTTCGATCGGAGAAAACTTATCCAAAATCAAATCTCCGACTTCAGAATCCAAATTCCTTCGTCTCTAATCCACAAAAATCTTTGGACGATCCTGGGCTGCCTACAACCTTCCTGATCAGCTCATCCCTTGTTGATGCCTCTAGAAACAAACTAGACCAATCAACTCAGCATCTCCTCAAGATCAACCAGAATCAAGAAACACAAACTCTACTCCTCAAATATCACAAGACTAAACTCACTTCTCCTGTCCAGAAAAGAAAAGCAGATGCACTTCCAAACTGCTTCCACTACGCAACTCTGATTCGAAGTAGAAGAGAATGCTGAAGAAGAACACAAGCACAACTAGACAACACATCCCAGAAATATGGTTCAACAGATCCATAAGAAAAATCTCAGAAATTTATCCAAAACCCTGAGCTGCTACACTAACTCAATCTCTAAGAACCATCCTTCTACCAAGCTGAGCTACCGGTAGCACTCTTGGAATCCTAGTCGATAAGGAAACTCAATCTCCAGATGCGGACAAAACTCTGACTTCCTTGAAGACATCCAAAAAAACTTTGGTAACTCAAGAGAACACTCAACTATCACAAGTCACTTTTGCGATCAATCCAGACCAAATCCAAAGAAAAATTGTTCTCCCTTTATCAAACAGAACAGCTTACACTTATCTATCCAATCCATCGAAGAAACGGGTCCGCTTTGCTGCTTCTGAACTCCACTTCAGAAAAACTGCTAAGCCAGAAGACTTCCTGCCGACACAGAATACTCCGAGCTGCACTGCTGACACAGTGCCAAAGAATTCCTAATCCAAAGATCTTCAAAGCAAACAGAAACACCAGCTGAACACAGCCACAACACCAAAGCAGACTCACTTCCATAAGCTTGTTCCAAAGGAAACATCTGCGGGAACATCCATAGTCACTGCATCTCATCACGCAGCTACTACTTCCTGAGGTATCAAAATACCATCACTCGCTTCTTCCTAGCCGACAGATCCAAACTCTACTCATCTAACTTCAAGGATAAACTCCGAACCTTAACAGGTTTCCTTCAGAGATCGATGAAATCCTTCATCACTATAAAACTTACTCAAGACGGTATTGGGTCTACAGTCTCGAAAAATACACCTCCAACCTCAAACATTCAAACTCCAACCAATGATAGTCATGTTACACACACCACTACCCCATCTACCATTATAACTTATATTGGAAAATCTGAACAGGTAACCCAACAGATAGGTAGAAATAAATATATATATATATATAGTAATATATAAAAATTACAAATAACACTCTCAAGATAGACACCACTCCAGAGCCTAGGTATTCACTCAACCTAACACTCTGATACCAACTAAGATTTTAAATTAAACCTGAATTCCGAAATTCAAACTTGAATTTAAAACTAGGTTTAAAACCTTTCTTTCTATCGTGGGTTCCACGGCGTAATCGAGAGGCTGTGGAGAGCCTGCAGTTACATGGACTTTTGCTGCGATGGCAACGTAACACAGGATGTAACTGCGACCATGGATGGGGGTGATGATTTCAAGAGCATTCTCAAAAAAGATATTCTCTCTATTTTCAAAAAAAAGTTCAATATTTTTAATAAAGTTATTTTTCAAAGTATTTTCACTGGATGTTGAAAACGGGTCTACCAAGCACTTATAGATTTTCAGTCTTACGCCTGATCAACATATGACCGAATTTCTATGAGAACAAGGATGGACTGGTTGAGACATCGAGTTATAAAAAGGTATTTTTATAAAAACTGTTTGGTAATATTATATAGATTTAAAAAGTGTTTTAAAACGATCAAAGAAAATTTGTATGATTTTAAGTATTTTAGTAAATTCTGACTTCGTTCCTTTTTTAGGACGAAAAGATTCAAAGGGGAGATGAATGTGGTAACCCGGATTTTAGGATATTTGTAATTGATAAATTAAATGAATTTAATTAATTGAAATACTAACTTATAAATTTAACAAATAAATCTGATAATAAATATTTATATTTGGATCTATGTATAAATGAATTTGAACTATAATAAATACTAAGTTTTAAATATTTTGATAAATATTCATTTAATAATATCCTGATATAATTATTGAAATTTGAAAATATTTGTTTATAATGTCTATTAGTAAATGGCAAATGAAGTTTGGATTTGAAATCCAAACATCTTAAAAAGAATAATAAATTTGATTATAAAACAAATCTTTTTATTACTCTTATTTAAATTTAAATCTAAGATTAAAAGTATATTTTAAACAATTAACATTTTATCTTAAAAAAAAGTTCATGTGCATTTAGACATATATTCATAATTAGTAAAATAAATAAAATATATATATATATATAAATAAATAAGTATAGTTTATACATATAATTTGAACATAATATCTTAATCTTTATAAAGCATAAGTAATATATATAAGTAAAACATAGATTAATGAAATCATAAATATAATTATAAACTTGACATGTGTTATTCACTAAAGCCTTGCATTTGACATTTGTAGAAAGGATAACATGGGTAAGCATTTGAAAAACATGCAAATTTACATTTGGCTAAATATGATTTTTCTTCTTAAAAATAAAAATAAATAAATAATAATTGAGAAACCTGATCATCTACTTTCAATTAAAACCTTCATATTCTTTTCTCTTCTAAAAAAGCAGTATTTCAAAATTTAATCAGGTTCCAGATTTCAGTCTTCAAGCTAAAAGCTAAATCAATAATGCAGCAACTAGGAACAAAACTAAAATCAATCAGAGATCAAAGATTGCAGATCAACAATTTCAAACTAAAATTCAATTCCAGGCTTCTCTGTTTTGAGTTGAACAGGTGAGTAATCTCTTAGATCTGGTATACCTTGAATTGGCAAGTGGAGATCTTTGGAATGTGATTGAATTATGTTAAGTATAAAAAAATGACTTTTATATGTGTATGTGTTAGTACTTGTGAGCTTTTCTGGAAACAGATTGCTATAAACCCCTGTCCAACTTTCCAGGTTTTAACCCTGAGTAAAAAAAATTCAAAATTTCCTTCATGCAATTGTTTTTAGGCATTGATTCTTGAATAATTTTTTTTAATAGCAGTGTAATATTGATTTTAAAAATAGTTTTGAATTTTTATATTCGGTAGTTTTATAAAAATATAAGAATACAGTGATAATCTGGAAATAGGAGAAAAATCAAGCATGCTAATTTCAATCTTTGATTACGGAATAAGGTTTGTAGTTGAAAATGATGATTTTTGATACATATTTCATGATTTTAAATATTGAACTTGTTGATAATTTTGGGATTAGACGAATTTGGGAATATCGTCAATTGCTGACGAATGGCATGGTTTTGTTGGTCGAGATTTGGCTCGGAGATGGCCTGTGTGTCATAGAGTTTGGGAAAATTGGCGTGGGAATTTCCAGATGAACGCGGTTGGCACGGTAAGGAAGATTAGGGTTTTAAGTTAGGTTTGGGTCAGAGGGGTTGTCAAAGCTGTTTCTCCATCCACGTAGCGTCAAGTTGCTTCGGACCGGAGGGAAAATGAGGCTAGAGTTGAGGCGAAGCTAGGGTCTTGGTGGCGTAGGCGATGGAGATCGGTGTTGACGGAGGCAAGGAAGTTTGTTTCAGATTTTGGTTCTAGTGTTCGTTTTTTGTTTCCACGTTCATCTCAAAGCTCAAGTGGTCGTGATCGAAAGGGAGGTTCGTCGCTGTCTTACTAGTGGCCTCGGAAATGACCGGAGATGGTCGTAACTCTGGTGCATGTGCATGCGTGTGCACCTGTGTCAAGCATCGTTCAAGTTAGGGAAGATGATGTGGGTCTCGGATTCTACCCCGCGTTGGATTTGGTGGGACTCGAAGTAATGATAGGATGAAGGATTCTCGTGTCCTACTCGAGAAAATTGAACTATGGCCCGGGATTTTCCTGATGAGTTTCCAGGTTGATATTTGTGTAAGTAACTTAAATAGTATTTATAAAATGGAGAGATAGTACTAAGTTTAAAAATAACTAAACAAGTTTCCAAGTTAAAGTATGATTTAAATACAAAGCAAGGCATTTAGACAAGTTTAAATTTAATTTGAATTTAGTTTGAACTATCATTTGATAAATGTTTAAGGTTATGGAAGTTATGTTTTGATAACTTTATTTTATTAAGTTAAAATGTTTATTTTATTTTAAATCTTAATTGATGTTTGAGTTAAGTAAGTTATTCTTGAAAAATAAAATGGTTTAAATATGTAAATGGAAATTTAGCCATTATTAAGATAATGTTTTACCTTAATGATAATTAAGGTATAATGTCTTGAAATTAATTAAGTTAATTAAGGTAAACTAGGTACTATTAATTAATAATGATGTGGAATAAATTAAAGAATCGATCTATTAATGTGATTTATTAATTAAGGAAATTAATTAAAGGATGGTTAATTTATTCAAAAAATGATAATTACTTAATGTAAGTAATTTAAAGGATTAACTGTTACTAATTATTTAATTTAATTTAATTAGTAATTAAAGGTTAATCACATAATTAATCAATGATAACAATGAAGGTAATTGCTTAATGCCATTAATTAAGATAGGTAATGTATTTAAATGAAATTAGTTAACAGGAGAAATTAAGGGTTAATTACTTAGTTAAAAGATTTATTAATTTATGAAATTAATGAGTGAGAATTAATTAATCAATGTATTGATGGATAATCAAATTGGGTAATTAAGTAAGAGGGTAATTAAAGGTTAATTAATGTGAGGGGTTTGAGAATAATTAATTTGTGTAATTAATTAATGGCAAATTACTTAATGTATTTAAAGAATGATTAATCAGGAATGATTAATCAAGATGAATAACTAAGAGAACATTAATTAATTGAATATAATTAATTAATGTTATATAAGCAAAATTTATAAGTAATAAGTAATATTTTAATTCATTGGTAGATAATTGAATTAATTAGAAATGTTATGACTAATTTATCTTTCTTATGGATGATTGAACGATCTTGAATGCTTTGAATTAATGGTTATCCCTGATATGAGATCGTGATGCTATGTCATATGAATTATTTCTGTAATACGATATGTTGGGTTGAGCAGTGATAATGTAGTTATCTATGATGAAATGCTATGTAGTGACATCCGGTATTTAATAGTAAATTGTATCCACTTGAATAATTTGGGATTAGATGACTTTGGGTTCGAAGAGACCAGAGTCGGGTATTATTTAAATATCCGAAACCACTTCGATTCTATATAGATTCGATATGTGAAATTAATAGGCTGATATGGAATGATTTAAGTGAATTGGACCATTTAATCTAAGTTTTGGCACTTAGTAATTCATGTGTGAAATAGATGATGTCTATAACAACTTGAAATTGATATAAGTTACCCTGGGTTTTATATAAGTTGTATGCTTTTGAATTCCATGTTAGATGGGTTTACTCACGCTGGTTTCCAGCCTGACCCGGGTGTTACTTTGATGTAATGCTCGGGTCAGACCGAGTATTACAGCTTTTCAGGTAAGGACGTTCTAGAGCTCAGGAGGCGAGGTGGATGGAAGGAACGTATAGAGTATTTCCACTGTGATATATTACTGTTATCTAGGACATGTTGATACGTGTAAATGTCCAGTGTTGTGTAATTGTTGTAACTCTGATGTATAAAATATAAGTGTAAAGATACAGATCTTCTTTGTAAAACTATTATTTATATGATATTATATTTTATCCACCGCGAATGTGAGATTCTGAGTTTGATTTTTCTGTTTCTTCTTCTTTCTCTTTCTTCTTATCACTAACTATCTGGAATTTTCGGGATCGAAATTTCTTGGTCGTTACATTTGGTTGTGTAATGACCCACAATATTTACACAACTATGATATTGTGATTTAAACAAGTACAAAATATTGAAATATATTTGTGCACACATTTGGTATGACTTAGGGGTAAATTTGTGATTTCCCAACTGTTAAAACCCTAGCCGTGAGTGAATTAAAAAAAAAAAAGATGTGGCCACTGTTTCATTCGACTCTCTCGTTTCAAAACAAAAACTAAAAATGGCCGAAGCCCTAGAAATCAGATTGGGGGAAAAATAATCTTGCTGTATCAAATGGCGTTGGATTCGTGAGAAAAAGGGGGAAAGCTATGGCAATATCTAGGGGATTGACATCTCATATAGCTATGTGAGTGTTCTTAATCTTGATTTGGCAATAAGTCCTATCTCAGGCAGCCGTAGTTATATTTCTACAAATAAATTTGTGTGTATGGATGCTTTGCGTGTATTGATGCTTGTTAATGGTTGTTTGATCCTTGGTTGCTTGCATATCCATATATTGGTGAAGATCAAGTCTGATTATGTTCATATCTGAACCTAAGATGATATCTATTCACTATTATGTCACGATACACTGATTTAACACTATGTATTACTGCCAAAATGAATTGTTTAAGTGCACTCATACCAGACGTATCATGTCTGACCCTGTTGATTGTCTCGACAATCTCCTGGGGTGTCTCATTCAACGAGGCAGTTCGGGATGATGTTTTTACAGGTTGCTATGCACATTTTGATGAGACGATGACTTAAGAGATAGAGTTAAAATGATGTATCACTGCATGTAGATGATATGAAGAAAGTATTTAAGTATTTCATTGTCATTTCATATGTATTGCTGAACTGAGATATGTATAATTTACTATGAACAAGTGAACCATCATGTGTTAGATTGATATGTATATAAATCTGGAAAACTGTTTTGTCTTATAAGTAATTGAAAGTTTGAAACTGAAACACTTGGATCGTTCAGTTTTTATATATTTTCTGAAATCTGTATTTGGAGAATAACTTGTGTCGAGGCAGTATACACAAGTGTTTACACTTGTGTATATGCGCAGACCTATAGATCTGCTGAGTTTTGTGATTTGAAGGATTTTTATGGATTTTGTTCGAGTTTCCTTTCAGAAGTTTTGGGGAAAATCTTTATAAACTTATTTTGATGGATTATTTCTATATTTATGCATAAGCATATATGGATCTGGAGTTTGATTTTAGTATGTAATTATCATATCAGAGAATATATATATATTTAACTGTTTTTGGCAAGTTGAATGCCTTGAGTATGAAAAGCAAAGATGAGATTTATATATTATGGTTTTCTGAGATCCAGTTACTTATGGTTTTAAATGGGAGATTATATGGATCTGAATCCACACTTTTGAGATATGATCTTTAATCTGAGCATCTGAGATTTGATAGATATGTTTTCTTTGATATAAGATGTTTATTCTGAAAAAAAAAATGAAGTTTATGGGAGATTTGGATTTATATAAGAATTTGAAATAATTTCTGAAATGAGTTTGAGAACTTACAGCCTCATGTGCTTTATATATCTGAAATGTGTTTAGTTGTTTTAACAGCATGACTTACAAGTCTGAACTATATTTATATGTTTTGGCATATCTGATGCCGTAGATCTTTGAAGGAAAGAATGGATTTTAATGCTTTCAAATGCATTATGATTTTTGAAATGAAATTTCTATGTTAAGTGGCTGTTGCTATTTGAATCTGAATATAACATATAGCTAATACATGTTCATGTAATAGATTCTTGAATCGTATTGTGGACTTGCCATATAAATTAATATATGTGCATGCCCTTACTTTATATTTCTGAAATGAATGAGCTCAGTTTTGAATAGTTTTGCAAAAAAAAAGTTAATTAGCAAACTGTTTTGATTCTCTATGCTATATTCATAAGATTTCTGGAAATGGATTACAAGTCCATGTATTATCTTGAGACTTTTATAAAAGGAACTTGTAAGCTTCCAATTGTTTATGTTAAAATATTTGTATGATGCAGAATGGCTCTTGTCCTTGCATCAGTGATATGTTTTCACTTTTAAAGAAAGATAGTTGATGTAAATTCATCTTTTATGTCTGAATATAACTTGCATGAATGAGAAAGAGGAAAACTCGATGACCTCATTTTTGTATAGTTGGATTGGTAATCCTTTGTTTATACGTATATTTATTGATACATTGTTGGTGCCAAGGCTTCATGGACTCTTGGATGTTGCCAGCATTGTTACTGTGTGATTTTAGGGCTCAATTTTAAATTGCCTATTCATTAATACCATTGCTTGAGCTTGTGTGTTGGCGACGCTGTGCACACCTGTATTTATATGTGTGTGTACGTGCAGCCACACCTATAATTGTGCTATAGCAAGAGTTGAATTAAATAAAGAATATCCATGACTTTTATGATATAATCTGGAATTCTGATATTTCCAGTCTGCTTGTGTATCTTTTGTGTCATATAGCAAATAATTTTCATAAAGAGGAAAATGGATTTATCTTTATATTAAAATGCTATGTGTGAATGCTTTAGCTGATTTTCTTAAACTCTGATTTAATAGCTAAAGAGATTGGTATATCTTCATATATACTAATCTATGTTTTAGGAATACACCAATATTTCTATATTGGTAATAGAGGATCCTGGTTTTGGTTTTGAAGATAGATGACCCTGTGTTTTCATTTAGCATATTTCTTTATGTAGGAAAAAAAACAAATTAGTCCATGATTTGGCCACTAGAAAAGTAGGGTCATCACATTTGGTATCAGAGCTATGTCGGTAGATAACATAGCAAAAATTTAATTTGTGTGAACTTGTTTGTATTGACTGCTTTGGTTGCATTGTTTGAATTGATTGCTCTGGATGATCTATTTGGATTACATCAATGTTAATGATGTTTATTAAAAATTTAAGTGAGCATTAATCTATTTTATGCAGTGGCATTAAGACCTCTAGTAGGCAGCCTAAAGTATTATAAAAAAAATTATTTAAATTTCTGAGGTGGTTTATTATGAATGAAATGGATGAGATGGATGTTTGTTTGTGTATTTCTGTTTGAAGTCTTGTATGTCATTTTTCCAAGCTAAAAATGTTTTGATCATTTTTTTTATTCATAAGTATGGATATAAATCATTTAGGACATAGGCAGCAAGATAGAAATCTAGCTCATGCTTATTTTCTAAATATTAAGACCGGGGGATTTTTGAGTTTTTGGTAAATTTTCCTTAACATATACCTCTGTCCATATTCTTCTTTTATAATACAGAAGGATCATGATGTTTAAAATGTTTTGGAAAACCTGTTGCAAATTTCTGCAGTAAGGAAAATAAATGGTAAACAGGGGGATTGAACTAGAAAATAATTATGTTTTTCTGAAACATGGAGGAATTGAGGGTTTTATAATCAAACCCATAAACTGGTGTTTAATGAATTAAGCAGAAACTGGAGGGGGAAAATCATTAGTTTAATAGATCCTATGAATAAATGAAAGAAAATTAAATTGGTCATTTGGGGTTAGTCAATGATCTGCTTGCTTCAGGTGGGAGGAAGTATATGCATGGTGCAAGTGCACCCTGAGGCCTTTGTGTGTTGGAATAAATTAAATAACCTGGGAGTTTCCTTCACAATGCATACATGGTGTTCATTTGACAGGGAGTTATAGACCATAAAAATAAATGGGGAATGGGATTTAAAAATCTGGGTTATGAATGTCCAGACAGGGAGTTAAATTAATCAAGTTTTAATATTATGCTTTGATTAATTGCTGTGTGAAATTGGGAGAATAAAACCTGGGTTTATTTATGTAAAAATGAAGTTATGAATGATGCATGGCCTACCGAACATTTGTTGAATTGATGCATTGCTTGTTGATTACTTGTTGAATGAATGGTTGTTTGCTGTTTGTATTGATTGAGTATTATTTGTATAAACTTAATTCATACGTAAGTTTATGATATTTTGCTTTGATTGCCAAGAATGGGGTCTGTTTTGAATTAAAAATTCATTTAAATAAAGACAGATTATATAAGGGTATTGATCCCTATTTTGATTTGCATATAGATGATATGTTTTGCATGAAGATGGTGTGTATGGCCATGGATGAATGAGCATTACATTTAAAATGACTTCAATATGAATCATGAGTAGGAATGTATTTGTAAGCAACATATAACCTGATGACAAAACATATGAACTGTTACTGAATAAATATTTGTTCGGTTCTGGTTGAGGAAGGTTGGTGTGTATAAATATGTTTGAGACATTAGAATTGCTTTGAAAAGCAGAAAGTAAAATCTGTATTGATTCTAGAATTTACTAAACCAATTTGCCAATAGGGTTTAGTTTAAAATTGAATGTGATCAATATTATGATGTATGCAATGGCACTGATTCATGCTCTCACTTGTACACTGCCATATTTGTGCATATTCACTTCATCCTGTGTGCACCCCTGAGTTGCACTGTATGCATGGACTTGGTCCAAACACTGTTGCATCTGAAATCTGCTGTTGCACTTGAGACTTTAGACTTGATTTTGCTGTTTGTATGCAGTGGCAGTTCCCTATATATATGTCCATGTACTTGAAACTACTTGATGCTGCACACTTGTGCTTTGTCTTGATCACTTCTGCTGTTGCCATTTTGTGTTGTATTGCATTTGCCAAGTCCATGTGTAAGTTCCCATACATCCATCTGAGTTTGCTGTTTCCAGATGCACTGAGTTGCTTGAATATGTCGCTTTCTTAGTTATGTTCTGTTTGTATGACAGTTGCAATTACCCTTGTGCTTGTCCATTTGATGATGAAACATGTTGATTGAAATTTGCTTGTGCACTCGAGTTGGCGAGGCAGTGCACGCGTGTATATTTATAAACGTGTGTATTGCAGCCACTCCGCAAAATTCAATGAATATTTGGGATGCCAGAACAAGTAAGAGCGAATTGTGAGGACACAATTCCAAAAAGGTGGGGTATTTGTAATGACCCACAATATTTACACAACTATGATATTGTGATTTAAACAAGTACAAAATATTGAAATATATTTGTGCACACATTTGGTATGACTTAGGGGTAAATTTGTGATTTCCCAACTGTTAAAACCCTAGCCGTGAGTGAATTATAAAAAAAAGAAAGATGTGGCCACTGTTTCATTCGACTCTCTCGTTTCAAAACAAAAACTAAAAATGGCCGAAGCCCTAGAAATCAGATTGGGGGAAAAATAATCTTGCTGTATCGAATGGCGTTGGATTCGTGAGAAAAAGGGGGAAAGCTATGGCAATATCTAGGGGATCGACATCTCATATAGCTATGTGAGTGTTCTTAATCTTGATTTGGCAATAAGTCCTATCTCAGGCAGCCGTAGTTATATTTCTACAAATAAATTTGTGTGTATGGATGCTTTGCGTGTATTGATGCTTGTTAATGGTTGTTTGATCCTTGGTTGCTTGCATATCCATATATTGATGAAGATCAAGTCTGATTATGTTCATATCTGAACCTGAGATGATATCTATTCACTATTATGTCACGATACACTGATTTAACACTATGTATTACTGCCAAAATGAATTTTTTAAGTGCACTCATACCAGACGTATCATGTGTGACCCTGTTGATTGTCTCGACAATCTCCTGGGGTGTCTCATTCAACGAGGCAGTTCGGGATGATGTTTTTACAGGTTGCTATGCACATTTTGATGAGACGATGACTTAAGAGATGGAGTTAAAATGATGTATCACTGCATGTAGATGATATGAAGAAAGTATTTAAGTATTTCATTGTCATTTCATATGTATTGCTGAACTGAGATATGTATAATTTACTATGAACAAGTGAACCATCATGTGTTAGATTGATATGTATATAAATCTGGAAAACTGTTTTGTCTTATAAGTAATTGCAAGTTTGAAACTGAAACACTTGGATCGTTCAGTTTTTATATATTTTCTGAAATCTGTATTTGGAGAATAACTTGTGTCGAGGCAGTATACACAAGTGTTTACACTTGTGTATATGCGCAGACCTATAGATCTGCTGAGTTTTGTGATTTGAAGGATTTTTATGGATTTTGTTCGAGTTTCCTTTCAGAAGTTTTGGGGAAAATCTTTATAAACTTATTTTGATGGATTATTTCTATATTTATGCATAAGCACATATGGATCTGGAGTTTGATTTTAGTATGTAATTATCATATCTGAGAATATATATATATATATATATATATATATATATATATATATATATATATATATATATATATATATATATATATTTAACTGTTTTTGGCAAGTTGAATGCCTTGAGTATGAAAAGCAAAGATGAGATTTATATATTATGGTTTTCTGAGATCCAGTTACTTATGGTTTTAAATGGGAGATTATATGGATCTGAATCCACACTTTTGAGATATGATCTTTAATCTGAGCATCTGAGATTTGATAGATATGTTTTCTTTGATATAAGATGTTTATTCTGAAAAAAAAATGAAGTTTATGGGAGATTTGGATTTATATAAGAATTTGAAATAATTTCTGAAATGAGTTTGAGAACTTACAGCCTCATGTGCTTTATATATCTGAAATGTGTTTAGTTGTTTTAACAGCATGACTTACAAGTCTAAACTATATTTATATGTTTTGGCATATCTGATGCTGTAGATCTTTGAAGGAAAGAATGGATTTTAATGCTTTCAAATGCATTATGATTTTTGAAATGAAATTTCTATGTTAAGTGGCTGTTGCTATTTGAATCTGAATATAACATATAGCTAATACATGTTCATGTAATAGATTCTTGAATTGTGGACTTGCCATATAAATTAATATATGTGCATTCCCTTACTTTATATTTCTGAAATGAATGAGCTCAGTTTTGAATAGTTTTGCAAAAATAAAGTTAATTAGCAAACTGTTTTGATTCTCTATGCTATATTCATAAGATTTCTGGAAATGGATTACAAGTCCATGTATTATCTTGAGACTTTTATAAATGGAACTTGTAAGCTTCCAATTGTTTATGTTAAAATATTTGTATGATGCAGAATGGCTCTTGTCCTTGCATCAGTGATATGTTTTCAGTTTTAATGAAAGATAGTTGATGTAAATTCATCTTTTATGTCTGAATATAACTTGCATGAATGAGAAAGAGGAAAACTCGATGACCTCATTTTTGTATAGTTGGATTGGTAATCCTTTGTTTATACGTATATTCATTGATACATTGTTGGTGCCAAGGCTTCATGGACTCTTGGATGTTGCCAACATTGTTACTGTGTGATTTTAGGGCTCAATTTTAAATTGCCTATTCATTAATACCATTGCTTGAGCTTGTGTGTTGGCGAGGCTGTGCACACCTGTATTTATATGTGTGTGTATGTGCAGCCACACCTATAATTGTGCTGTAGCAAGAGTTGAATTAAATAAAGAATATCTATGACTTTTATGATATAATCTGGAATTCTGATATTTCCAGTCTGCTTGTGTATCTTTTGTGTCATATTGCAAATAATTTTCATAAAGAGGAAAATGGATTTATCTTTATACTAAAATGCTATGTGTGAATGCTTTAGCTAATTTTCTTAAACTCTGATTTAATAGCTAAAGAGATTGGTATATCTTCATATATACTAATCTATGTTTTAGGAATACACCAATATTTCTATATTGGTAATAGAGGATCCTGGTTTTGGTTTTGAAGATAGATGACCCTGTGTTTTCATTTAGCATATTTCTTTATGCAGGAAAAAAAAAACAAATTAGTCCATGATTTGGCCACTAGAAAAGTAGGGTCATCACAGGTTGGGTAGTCTAGAGTTGGGTTTTTCAGATAGTAGATATAGATGTCGATTTGGTAGCTTTCAGCTTTATCTTTGGTATTCTTTAGAGATCCTGGATATTGGAGTCTTTGGATTCACAGACGAGACTTGCTTATCTTGGTGAAAGTTGATAGGGGTTCGAGCTGCTGGCTTGAAGTTTTTGCATTGGTGCTTTGGAATTAAAGTTGCTGTTGCTCTTTAGAGTTATCTCTTGGCTATTCATTTTCCGCTGTAGCTTTTGTTATCTTGTATCTCTGATATTTATTCATATTGTATCATTGTTGAATCGAATATTGTATATCAATGATATTCATTTCTTTTTCTTCCGTTGTGTTGTTATACTTGATGTGTTATAGGCTCCGGCGAACCAGATTCGACGTTTGGATCTGCGGCATTTGAATACGAGTGTCGTATTCGGTGCCGATTTTCGAAGGTCGAGTCAGGGCCGCTACAAAAATGTAACGACCTGAAATTTTCGGTCAAGAAAATTTCAGATAGTTATGAAAAAGAAGAAAGAGATAGAAGAAGAAGAAGAACAGAACGATGTCTCACATTCGTAGCGGATAAAATATAATAATAAACAACAACAGTTTACAGAAGGATACTATATCTGTCGGTTACATTTAAATACATCAGAGTTACACATATATTCAACACTGGACATACACAAATCAACATGTCTCAGATTTACAATATATATAATTACAGTGGAAGCATTCTATGCGTTCTTGCCATCTAGCTTGCCTCCTGAGCTCCGGAACGAACCTACCTGAAAATCTGTAATACTCGGTCTGACCCGAGCATTACATCAAAGTAACACCCGGGTCAGGCTGGAAACCAGCGTGAGTAAACCCAACTAACATGGAATACAAAGCATACAACTTATATAAAACCTGGGTAACTCACATCAATTCACAAAGCCATAATTTATTTTAGACATCACTTATTTCACATATAAGTTACTAAATACCCAAGATTTAGATTTAAAATAGTCCAATTCCTCCAAATCACTTCACTCCGGTATATAGATTTTACATACCAATCTATAAAAATTCGTAGTGGTTTCGGGTATTTCCTAATACCCGATCCCAGCCTCTTCGAGTCTCATGTCATCCTAACCCAAGTTATCTAAATGAAATACACAACATTTAATATCATAGATATCAACCCATTCAAAGCTTCCAATACCATCCAATCATCCGCAACAAATTTGATCACTTCTAAATTAATTCAATTAATTCTAATTGAATTTCTAACCTCAATCACTTAGATTTCTTTACTTGTCAATTAATTAATTTCAATTCAAATAATTCAATCATCCCTTCAATATTCATCTGAATTAATCAACCTGGATTAATTATCCTTGAATTTCATTCAAGCATCTATCTTTAATTAACTTCACCATGTTAATTATACCAAAACGATAAGAAATCTTAATTTCTTCATGAACTAGTTAACTGTTTTAGTTACATTAATCTTTAATTACTTATATATTAACTTCTCATAAGTCACTTATGTTTGATTTATTAATCTTAATAAATTAATATTTTATTACGTCATTGATTATATAAATTAATGATTTTCCATTTACATTTCAATTTACCCTAATCTAATTTAATTACATTGAATAATAATTAATCATTTATTAAACCATACATATTAATCACTTTTGATTTACCTCGACCGGTAATTATCTACCTTGTTATTTACTTCATTAAATAAATTTATTACTCCTCAATTAATTATCTTGATTAATTCACGAAGTAATTATATTTTGTTAATTACATTAAATAATAACCTATCAAACCATCCATTGATCATTCTACATTAATTAAATTTAATAAATGAACTTAAACCTTCATTAATTAATTAATTAATTCAAATCCTTAATTACTAAATTAATCAACCCAAATCATTAATTAATTGAATTAATTAATTATCTATTTAAATTACCCTACTAACTTGATGGATCAGAAATCATTAAGTCCTTAACATCATTAGAATGAAACATTTCCTTATTTATAACTTAAATCTAAAACAATTAAAAACCCGAATACTTCGAGTCAACCCACAATTAACTCGAGATCTAATCAAAACCAAAGTCACCTCATCATCAGTACACATCCAATCAATTTATTCATCCAACCAATTATTTAAATTTAACCACTTAAATTTAAATATAAATCCAACAGAGTGAGATTTACTCACCTTTGATTTTGCAATCCAAATCCGATCTCGATTTGTTTCCTTCAGATTTAAACCTTGTATAAACAGTTATACGATCTTATTAATATTCGAACAAGTTCAATTTCTATTTAATAAATTTCATTTTTACCTAATAAGTAAATTCAAACTAATTTTCTGTTTATAAAATATGTTCTAGTTATCAAATAATTATATAAGTTAACTAAATAAATAGATTTCCATTTTGTAAATTTAATTTAACTAAATATTTATTCAAACAAATAATTAAATTTTCCTAAACTAATTTTTCCCTTTTTTTTTCTTTTCTGTTTGAATGCTTCCTGTAACAACTCGAAATTTTCGAACCCGAAAATTCCAGATAGTTATGAATAAGAAGAAAGAGGTAGAAGAAGGAGAAGAACAGAAAACACCAACATCTCACATTCGCTACGGATAAAATATAACAATAAATAATAACAGTCTACAAAAGAATATTATATCTGTCGATTACATTATAATACATCAGAGTTTCACATATACACATTCACTGAATACACACAATTATTATATCACAGATTTACTATAATATAATACAGCGGAAAATACTCTATACGTTCTTGCCATCCAGCTCGCCTCCTGAACTCCAGAACGCACTTACCTGAAAATCTGTAATACTCGGTCTGACCCGAGCATTACATCAAAGTAACACCCGGGTCAGGCTGAAAACCAGCGTGAGTAAACCCATCTAACATGGAATACAGAACATACAACTTATGTAAAACCCGAGGTAACTCATTTCAATTCACAAAGCCACAATTTATTATAGACATTACTTATCTCACATATAAGTTTTTAAAACTGCCAAAATTTAGATCAAATAGTCCGATTCACTTAAATTATTTCATTCCAACTATTAATTTCGCATAACAATTAATAAGAGTTCGAAATGGTTTCAGGTATTTCCCAATACCTGATCCCGGCCTCTTCGAGTCTCATGTCATCCCACCCAAGTCATCCAATGAAATACACAACATTTCATATCAAAAATATCAACTCATTCAAAGCAATCCAATACCATTCAATCATCCATAAGTAAATTTGATCACTTCCAAATTTATTCAATTGATTCTAATTGATTTCTAACCTTAATCACTTAGATTCCTTCATTTAACATTAGTTAACTCCAAATCAAATAATCAATCATCCCTTCATTTTTCATCTTAATTAATTACCCTGGATTAATTATTCTCCAATTACATTCAAGTTTAACTTTAATTAACTTCACAATATTAATTATTCATAATAAATATCAATAAGAAATCTTTAATTACTCCATAAATTAATTTACCATATTAATTTCATTTATCTTTAATTTCTTATGTTAATTAATTTCTCATAAGTCACTTAATATGGGTTAATCAATTTTAATTCATCAATCTTTAATTACATCATTAATTATATAAATTAAGGATTTACAATTACATTTTAATTTATCCTATCCAACTTAATTACATTAAACAATTAATCATTAATTAAACCACAAATATTAATCATTTTTGATTAATCTCAACCTTTAAATTAACTATCTATTTATTTACTTCATTAAATAAATCAATTTCCTCTTAATTAATCGTCTTAATTAATCCCTTGATTAATTACACAGAGTAATTATATTTTATTAATCTTATTAAGTAATTATTTATCAAACCATCCAATGATTATTCTGAATTAATTTAAACTTCATTAATTAACTTAATCCTTAATTAATTAATTCAAACCATTAATTTCTAAATTAATTAACCTAAATCGTTAATTAATTAAATTAATTATTCATTTTCATTACCCTACTAACTTAATGAATGACAAATCATTAAGCCCTTCTCAATATTTAAAATGAAAACATTTTTTCTTATTTATGACTTAAGTTTAAGACAACTTAAAATCCAAATACTTCGAGTCAAACCATAATTAACTCGAAAACCAACCAAAACCAAAGTCACATCATAATCAGTGCATATCCAATCAATTTTATCATGCATCCAAGTACATAAATTTAACCATTTAAATTTTAAATAAAATCCAAAAGAGAGATATTTACTCACCTTAAATTCTTCCGTTTAAAAATCCTCCCAAACTGGCTTGTTTCCATGATTTTACACCTTGAATAAACATCATACAATTTTCTTAATATTTAAATTAACCAACAATTTATCTCCCATTCAATAAATTTAAATTTGAACTTTCCTTTAATAAATTGCTTAGTGACTGATGTAACAACCCATAAATTTTAAACGGTTTTAATAACGTATTTAATTATAATAAAAATCTTTAATTTCCTGACCGTTTCAAAATCTCTTCCCATCTTCATTTTTGCAACGCAGTTCAGATCTGGAAAAAAAGGGTAATGGGTAACGATCCGAAATTTTAGACCAATTTAAAATTCTAATTTTATTAAAATATTGAATAAAATTTGATAGAAACAAAAATGATGGGAATAATAATAGTTTATATGAGATTTACAATTTGAAAAACAACAAATGTTAAGAATTTAATAATAATTGTTAATTGTAAATATTGATCTATTGAATAAAATTTAAGAGGAAACAATAGTTTAATTGTGTTGTTGTAATTCAAATAAGTTAACCTCTAACAAATGAACTAAAATTGGTAACTAATGGATATGTTGAGTTATGTGAAATTATTAAATAATGTTTGATTTATTGTTAATAAAAAGAAGAAAAAAAAGGAAAAATATTATGCTTTGTTTATACATCAAATGGTGGTTTTGAAATTTAGTTTTGAAAGCAAGTATGGATTTTTGATTCAAAAAAAAATTGGTCTTAATATACATATATACACGGAAAGTTTAGTTTAGGTATAGGGTCCATTAATTATTGTGTGAATTCTAGTAGGTATGTATATATAGGTTATGTTAGTATTTTCAAATATATTACTCATTTCCTTGAAGTTTTGAAACACATTGTCCAATCAACCCATCAATTGCTCTAATAATTTATTTTGGGAAATTCAAGGCACAACTGTTTTATTTGCCATCATTTCTTTTATTTTTTTTCCAAACGGTTCATTTTGCCTTTATAACGTATCCTTCCATTCCATGCTTATCTTTTTCCTTTACGTTTCAAATATGGAACGTGTCGTCCAATCAGCAACTAATTGCTTTAATTTCTCAACTAAATCTAGGGTGACTGTTGCCATCCTATAATTATTTTGAATATCAATATAAATTGTAAACATTTACGTTCATTTTTGGTCAGTTCTTCAGTTTTAAAGTAATATATTTATTTCTTAAAAACGGTTGCATTGTGAAACACGTCTCTTCCAAATCTTCATCGTGCAGCCCAAGCAATATAATAAATTGCTTTAATAACGTTGTTGAATCAACGGTCATTTCAATTTATTATTTGTTGTACGTTTCCTTTTTGCTTAAAAATTGGCTACGTAAACATTAATTCAAAAATAGGAAGAAATCATTCGTTTCCTGTAGCCACTTCATTTGCTTTAATTATTTCACGTGATTCAAGCAGGTGACCGTGTCCATTCACTCAACCTTTATCTATATTTTTGTTTTAAATTTCTTTCCTCTGTTCACTAGGGTAATTATGGTATGATTCTCAGCCTATTGGTCTACCTTTCCTTCTTTCCTTCGGCAATCAAAAAAAAACCTTTAATTATTATCTCATTTCTTGCTTGCACGGTTACAGACAATAAATTAGTTAATTGCATGTTGTAGTCAGTTCATGCCTATTTGGTTCATAAAAATTATTAAGCATTTTTACCCAGAGCAGCCAACTCACCTACATCGTTCTATATCTATTTATTTGCGTACAAGTTCAAATTTTTCCATTTTCTTTGATTGATAGATTTGTTTCCTTTATCTATTCTTTCTCTTCCTGTCTTTATTTCTTAAAGGAAAGCAATCCATCAAAACGTGAATATTTGATTTTAGCCAGCCGTTACCTACACCCAAATTTCCATTTTTATGACCGTCATTCGAATATCAAACTTATATACTTTTTGCATTCATTTCGCTCATTCAATTTTACGTTTCTTATTGCAGCTTTTAAATATTGAGCTCCTCCCTTATATTTCTCTATGGCCTTTACTTCTCTTCTCTGTATCTTTTTTTTCCTCCCCCTCTGTTAGCTTCTCAAAACCATCACTCCACAGCTCCTCCCTGATCTTCCACCCCTCGTGCTCCTCCGTAGCCACTTAGACCGTGTACTCCTTCTTTTGCGTAAGTATATTTTTTTTATAAACCTATGGTATATTATAATATATACTGTGTACGTTAGTTTATATGCTTATATATACACACGTTGTTGTATGTTTATGAAAGAAAATATGTATATATTACACACTATATTCACTGTTTTGTTTTAAAATATATAAGTGTTATAGGGTATAAGGTACACATATATAAATTTATATGTTGTATAAGAATATAAGTGGATTTGTACAGATAAAGAATGGGTTTATTGATATTATAATTACGTAAATACTGATTTTATATAAACAGTTATATGATATATTTTTATATATTATAGGAATTGGAAAATCTTGTTCGATAATGAATATATGTTATACTGTTTATATATTTACAATAATATATATTTATTTTGTTTAATTATGATATAGACGGTGTTTATAAGTTTTTTTTAAAAAATAAGCTATATTAGTTTGGATTTTACCTGTTGGGTTAGATAGGGTCACTGAGTATACATATGTATATATTTATACCTTATGTACGTTTGTATATATATATATATTTGCTAATTTTATTTTAAGTTATATGTTAGTCATAATATATTATGGTTTGTAGTATTCCTAATATTTTAAAACGGAAAATATATATTGTTAGAAACTTGTAATAAAATCGCGTTTGTATATTTTCTATTTAAGTTTATATAACTTTATATATATGTGTGTGTATATAATATAAAATTTTGTTCACAAATATCTATATGAGTATACATTAATTGGTTTTAAAAGATATAAATATATGGAGACTTTGTTCGAAGTTTTGAATTAAATTTTAATTTGAGATATATGATTAAATTGATTTTAATAATAAATAATAAAATTATATACATCATTTTCTGTCATATCAAGATGGTTCTAATTCGTTTTCACCAAATTCTTATCTCTCAGCTTTATTGAATTCGTGCCAATCTAGCGTTGCTATGAAATTCGTAGCTTGTTGTGTTGTCTATCTTCTCTAGCCTCTAGCCTCGAAAGGTTAGCAATCACTCACGATTAACGTTCTTTTATTTATTAAATTTGGTTTCAATTGAAACGACAATTGAAATATACTGCTGAAGTTAGTAAATCTATTATATATGTTATTATCTGTAAACTGTTCACCTGTGGGATATGACACCATATCCTATTGTTTATACTTTATTTAATTACTGTTGATATATGCCTGTTGTTATATTATTATCATATCCTGTTATATTATTATTATCTGTTATCACACTTCAAGTTCCCTATAGTTTAGAATTCACTATGGGTTGAAATGATACGTTAGAATAGAAGAATTTCATTATGGGTTCAAATGATAGACCCAAGCGATTTTCATTAAATTGAATTTAGGATTACGGGTTGAAATGCTATCCACCCGTATACATTTAGTGTACGGATTGAAATGATAAATATCCATATCACTTGACCATATGATAAGAAATATATACAGACACCGTTGGTCCATATATAAATATTTTGAAAATAATTTCTATGGTTTTGGGAAAGAAAAATATAGTTTTAATAAAGACTGATTCTTAGAATATTATATGTATAAAAATGAAAATTTTATGTATAGACCTAATAATAATATTTAATCTAATTGAGATTGATTTAATACATATAATATGTTTAAGGATTCGTTTAAATTTATATTTCAAATTAGATTTGGTAAAATTTTGAATAAGCTAGAGTTGAGAAGATAAAGTTGAATTAATTGGAAATGGTATTTAATTAAGAATTATATTCAATTAAATCGATTTGAAACTATTGAATTCGGGATTTAAGATACGATTTTATAACTTTGTTTTGGTAAAAGGGATTAAATGGATATTTTAAGTTTAAATAAATTTAAGGAAATATTCTGTAAAATGAAATCTAAGGCTATTTAAATGATATTGAACTTGTTCAGTGGATATTTCCTGACTAAATAATAATGCTGAAGCTAAATCAAGATCTATATGAAACTATTAGATTTAACTTTAAAATATTGAATATTTAAGCTTTGAATATAACGAAAGTTTAAATGGTTATAGGGAGCTGAATTGAGTTAATGAATTGAGCTTTGAATAAATGGGAATTTGGAACTTGAGTTAATTAGAATCAATTTGTGTAGTTGAGGAAATTTCAAATACTTTACTTTATAAATTATTTAATACATATACACTATCTTGGAAAATAGATATATTTGAAAGGGAAATGATGTTTTGATTTTGAAGTCTAAATAAAATTGAATGACCACGGTGTTATAATGTATATTTCTACCTTATAGATAGTTCCATGGACCCTTAGAGGATGGTTATCCAAAACATCCTTAAGTTATTTGTATTTCAGTTGATATTTCACTTTAGTTGGATTTATTGACATAAGAATGTTAATCCTGACTCGAGTGTTTTGTTTTTTTGCTTTACGCTTGGGTCAGACTAAGCGATACAGCATTTGAGACTCGCCTTTGGTGTTTGGAGCTTCGTTTGGGGATCTAACTATTGATTTAGCTTTCAGCTCTTTCAGTTGATTCATTCGGAGAGGTCATCTGTTCGTACTGGAGACTCCACTGTATTTGAGATATTCTGTTGTATTTTTATTTCTAACTCTGGTATTTATATAGTAGCTTCATGAACTACTATTTATCTATTCCGCTGCATTATTTTATATTACTCCGTGTCTGTGATTCTATGGTTGATTTAATTACTGTATATGCTGAGTTTTGCCAAATTTTAATTAACAATTCGGTATTTTGAATTATTCAAGTCGGACATGTATGGTTTTATTGTCGATTTGAATGGTCCAAAATAGCGGCCCGTTACAACTAAAATAATTAAATGTGTTAATTAACAAATTCATCACCATAATGCATTATCCTCAATTAACAGTAAGTTCAAAACATGCATATTTATTTTATTTTATTTATAAAAACTTTACTATTGATTTAGATAATAAGTCAATAAATTTGCGAGCTGCATAAAAATAATCTATATAAGTTTTAAAAACTGATTTTATATGAACTCTTATATTTTTCGAAAACTTATATACTTACTGTCCCATATATATATAACTGATCCCAAAATAAAATTATTTAAACCTTATGTTAATTCACTATTTGAAATCAGTAACTCTAATCTTACCCCTTTTTTAAAAAAAAAAAAAAAAAATCAAAGCTTTAAACATCAATGTTCATTATCATCATCAATATTTTCTGCACATATTGTTCAATTCAGTGGAACAAGTGATATACCTGTAATTAAATCCTCCAAATCGTCTAGCCGAAACCCTAGCCTCGACCTGCCTACTCGCGCACGCGAGCTACATCACCAATCGCCGCAACTGCCGCCATTAGCCGCCGCCGAGCTTGACCCTCAACCCATCGTGAAACCCTAGATCGAAGCTGACCGCGAACGCGACCACTCCTGTATCGATGCTGCGGCCCAACGAACACGGTTTCCCCCCTTTCGTGCTTCAATCGCGACTACTATCGATCGACTCCACCTCTAGATCCCCAAATGGCGACCAACACCATACAAATCGAAACCCTAACCCCACCCAAACGATCGCGACTTCGGCTAGACCTCTCGAGCCCGAGATCGAGTTAACCCTGCGTCGCGATTATATAGAGCTGTAGACGAAAATGGTGAGGAATTTTGGGCAAAATCGACTTCGGCCATTGATTTCATACCTTTTTTTTAGAATTCGATCCGCTGTTCCAAGATATAGAAGGGACAGGGATAAATTATAGAGCTGGGGAATTGGCTTCCTGAATACGCGTGGTACAAGAAAATATCTTGCTAAATTACTTCAAATTTAATTATATTATAGAATTTTAAAACGTCTTCTTAATCGCCAATTAAATTTTTAAATTACTCTTAAAGAATGCCGCTAGGCGATTATAAGGTTTTACCCGCGTCCCGAACACAATGGAATGTGTTTCGGAGGTTAACTCGATCATATGCGCGAGTTACAAAAGAAAACGATCAAATTTAAATTAAATCGATTAAAATAGTTTCTAAGCATTTTGAGCTGCCAGTGTCAAACGACAACTCTGTTCGCTACGAAAATTGAAATCTGATAATAACTAACTATTACGGATCCAATGGAACTGGTTTCGTCAAATTCTGAGACTGTGTTTTGGAAGGCTATTTTTAAATATCGATTTAAACGATATATTTTCAAAACTTAACATAACATTTCCAAATTCAATTTCAACACTTTAACTACCTTCAATGCTATCAATATAAATTTTACAAGCCTTCAAATTATTTTTTAAACAGGCTTGAAACTGAAAATTTCAATAATTTACCCAATTTCAGTTTATTAAATCCAATAACTTAATTTCTAAATAATAATGATATTTGAATTCAAGTTAAAAATCAACTTTTACATAATTAAAATCAATTAACTATTTCAATTTAAATTGTTAAAAAAATTCCGGGTCGTCACATTCCTCCCCTCTTAAAAGAATTTCGTCCCCGAAATTACTAATTAGGAAGGATGGACCAAAACCCGTTTACCTTTCCCCAAAACCAACAGTTTTATCAACATCCTACCAACTATCTTTTATTAAAAACCCACTATCACATCAACCAACTTCCTAAAACCTTCTATAGTTTCCAACGGCATTATTTTACTTCACTTATTCAAATCTAATTTAAAATTCAAATTTAAATTATCACAACTTTTCTCAAAAAATTTCCAACTCACTAAATTTTCGAAATTTTTTGCCAGCATCTCCTTTGCGCGGCAAGCTCGGTACAACTACAAAAATGCCTCTACGGGCTCCCAAATTCCAAAAGAAAACAAAAGCCAAGTGACTAGATCAAAAACCCAATCCAATTTCATATAGAAATTTAAATACATACCTTTTTGTCGGGCGATTCACATTATCTCCTGAAATCAAATCCACTTTTCTTTTCCTTTATAATACCTACATATTTTTCCTAGCAATAATATTCAATCGCAACTTTTAAAATCATTTATATATTTCCTTACAGAGGTTTTCACATTTACTTCTATGCAAATTAGTTTTCTCATTTCATACAAATTCAATTTATCTTCAATTCTGAGTATTAAATTTTATCTTTCATTCATAACTAATTCATATTAGTTTCATTTACTAATTTACTTTAATTTCCAATTTGAAATCGTTTTGTTGCTGACAAAAATTTTCCAAAAATTTTTCTAACTGCCAAAATTTTCAAAATTTTTTGGCAGTCTCCTTTGTACGGAGGAGCTTTTGCAATTTGACAAGAGATATAAATATATATAGATCGACCCACCCGGTCGGAAAAAGCAAAAACATTTCATATTTCCTATTTTTATTGCGTAGGCGTACCTTATTTAGCATTTTAAGCAAGCGGCTTATTTGTTTTAGCAAATAGCGCAACCAAATCTAGCCAAACGGCTTCCCGGTACCTGTACTTACTCAATTTAAATATGTAAGTGCCGTATATAGAGAATTTATTAGCATTTCACTTACTTTAATGGCAAAACACAAGCATTACAAAAGCATCAAACACCAAACGCTTACCATAAGCGATTTTTATATGATTTAAAGCCAATCCAATTGCTTCCAACCAAATTTATATGCCATTTCATTCAGTTTTAATGGTTTACAACTCAATTGCTTATGTTCAATTTATTTTTAAACCAAACAAGCTCATATTCACTTCAAATGATTCAAAAATCAATTTATTAAATCTCTATCAATTTATAAAATTTTAATTACTTTTGTTTACGTCAAACGACAACTATTTATATGTAAATTCGGCGATATCCGCTTAATTGAGTATTCATTTTAGTTTATAACTGCTATAAATTAATTTTAACTCATTCTGAATGTAATTCCATTTCTAATTTATTCACCAACCATACATATGCATTTCATTTTTAAAACTATTCCATTGAGCTTGACAATAATCATTTCTTATATTAATATCCATTTCCCAAAAATAAATTTAACCCAAACCTTTTATTTAATAACCTTCCATTCTATTAACCCAATACCAACTAAAACTTTGATATAATTTTTTTTTCAAGCAGACTTCATCCATTTATTATTTAATTCAATTAACCCATTTATCCATCCCATATTTAAATTTTTAACTCGTTTACTTAATTCATTTGCGAATTTATTTTATTAAGCCATTGCCAATTTATTTCAACTTACCTGGGTTTTATTTGCAACTCAAACCATTTCTATTATAATTCACTTTCATTTCACTCGACAACACTTCAATTATATCTAATTTACTTGCAAATTTCATTAAATATTATTCATATCACACTTGAATTTTATTTGTCATTCAAACCATCACTATTTTGAACTCTATTTTATTTTTATTATTATAACATTTCTTCTTATTTAATTCATTATCAAATCCAAGTCGAATTCTATTCACAATTCGAATTCATTTCCAAATTCCATTATTAACTTACAATCCATTTATTTACCCGAGTTAACTTTTATTAATATATTCTATCAAATAATTTATTTAGTTGATTAGCTTATTTTAATTTTTATATCAATATTCGATTTTATTACAAAAATCACTTCAATAAATTTTCCCGAGTTAAATCTTATATATAATTCCAGTTTGGATTTTCTTTCATCTTTCAAAATTCCAACACCTTTATTTAAAATTTTTAGAAATGCTTTTAAATTCAGATAATACTATTAAAATAGCTTTTAATAAAAATATTTCTTATAACTCGATGTCTCAATCAGTCCATCCTTGTTCTCACAGAAATTCAGTCATACGTTGATCAGGCGTAGGACTGAAAATCTATAAGTACTCGGTAAACCCGTTTTCAACATCCTGTGAAAATACTTGGAAAATAATTTTATTAAAATATAGAAAACAGTTTTGAAAATAGAGCATATATCTTTGGTGAAAATGCTTTGGAAATCATCACCCCCATCCATGGTCGCAGTTACATCCTGGGTTACGTTGCCATCGCAGCAAAAGTCCATGTAACTGCAGGCTCTCCGCGGCCTCTCGATTACGCCATGGAACCCACGACAGATCGCAGTTACATTCCAGGGTTACGTTGCCATCACAACAAAAGTCCATGTAACTGCAGGCACTCTACGGCGTCTGATTTTCGCTGTCGAAATAAAACTTCTCCATTCTTACATAGGTCGTAGTCTACCGATATAAAATCAAACGCAGACTGTTGGCTCTCAGCAGCACACACGACTTTCGCTATGTTACCATAGGTCGTAGTCTACCGATATAAAATCAAACGCAGACTGTTGGCTCTCAGAGACACACACGACTTTCGCTATGGTATACACTACTGATAATCCTCAGGAACTAGTTTTGTCCGGACTCCTCACAGGATCAACTTTAGAACCCCCCTTGGGGCTCAAGGCAGCACCACCTGGTGGCACACCTGAGAAGTTCATTCTAAGGGAGCGCCTTTTTCCCCAGAGCCATCATCAAAACACTTTATACTATACACATATAGTATCTTTCAAATCATACACCTAGTATGATCTCATACAAGGCTCCTTTACACAAAATCGATTATCCCAAAATCGATAATTCTCAAACTAGGATTTCCAAATTTCAATATTGATTTTACCCAAAATCAAAAGACTTTCCAAATCCAAAGGTTCCCTAAACCTTTTTCCAAAATACTCATAAGATCCTTTATATATATATTCAGATATATATAATTTTTAAAAACTTTGGATCCTTTCAAACATGTATAAAACTCCTTTTTATACTTCAAACACCTTCAAAAATCCTTTTCTTCCGTTAATAGATTTAACAGTGAGAGATTTATCTTATATAACAAAGATATATAACTTTGTTTATTCAAAATCAAATATTCCAATTTGATTACTCTTTTCAATATCAATTTCATTCAAATCCGTACGACATACACATATCATCCGTACGCTATACCAATCTGATCGCTCACTCGATCACACAATTTCACCTCCGAACTAGTATCGTCCACCCGACTTCCTAGTGCGGACACATATCTGGTTTCTTGATCAGAAATCGTCATTCTCCTTGCATAGCCATAACTATGATAGAGAATATCCAGAACCAATCAACAACCCATATCCAGGTTCGCCGTAAAAAATCGAGTGAAAAATCCCAACTCGGATCGACAAACTATCTCGAAATTCTAAGCTCGAATTTGGATCAAATCACTATGCGAGTAGAATAATATACGTATATCCTACGTATTTAACTTCATTGATTATTAGCCAAATCAATTCCATTTCTATTCACATTCACTTTGATTTTCACTCACTTACTCACAATTGCTTCAATTCATTTGGATTATCACCTCTATTCTTATCTCGATTGGGTATTTAACCATTAACAGTTTGAACTCCGACCAGTTTATTTAGAAAATAGCTTGAAAATTTTAAAAATAGATAAGTAGTTGGAAAATAATTACTAGTTTGTAAAATAGGTGTAAAATAGTTATAAAATAGCTAAAATAATTATAGAAATTTTAGATAATTGCAAAATAATAGTAAGATAATAATTAGTTTTGTAAAATAGTTGGAATATAGTAATTAGTTTATAAATTAGTTGGAAAATCATTAAACAGTTTCAAAAATAATTGTAAAACAAGTATAAGATAGTTTGGCTTTTAAAAGAAAGGTTGTATATATAATGAATAGCTTGAAAAAAATAAATTTATATTAAAACAATTTATATTGAAAATAGTCCAGAGTCAAAACTGTTAACTTTCCCATCAATTCAATTTAAATTCCCATTTCTATTCAAATTGACCCAATTCCAGTTTAAATAACTCCAGTTTCCATTGGATTTTGTTTATTCCCAATTCAAGTTGAATTAACTATCAATTTCTTTCCAACTTTTAATCAAATTCCATTTGATTCTTACTTATTCATCTTTATTTACAGTTCCAGATTACTCAAATAAACTTGGACTAATTTCAAATTGAATCCACTTCAATTTCTAATCATTTCAATTCCTGCTTGAATTTAAATCCCTATTCCCATTCTAATTTTAAACCTTCAGATTAATAACCTTTCCACTTAAGTTTAAAATTTGCTTCACTTTGGGTTTTACATCACATTATAAGGAAAATTCAAAACTCAACCTTAGAGTTTATTTCATATTTATTTCCCTTGCACTCCAGGTTACCTTTAAATTTTAAACCACCCTTGGTTTTAATTTCAAACAAATCCCTTAAAAATCTTCCAAACATTTCTTGTTTTAAAAATAAGACTATATTCAGAATAATCTGAATTATATTATTTGTTATTTCTTTAACTCTTCAAAACAATTGATTGTTTCTAGACTTAGGTTTTAAAACTTCATAATTTTAAAACCCACTTTAATTTAGAAGTTACTCATCTTATAATTGTACTTTATTTAGCTTACCTAATAAAAATATATCATTATTAAACACAATAACTATCTATGACAATACCCAAGGTAATCATATCTAGATACCAATTCCTTTTTTATATTATTCTTACTTCTATAAATTCAAGATTTAATTTCAGTTTGAATCCATTTCAAACTTACCTTTATTTAAAGTTTTTAAACAATTTAATTTCTGAATTCTAATTTTAGAATTTCATTTCAATCAATTTAATTTTAATTTGGTTGTATTTCTGTTACCATTAAATTTAATTCCAATTCAAGATTTCATTTTGGTTGTATTTTATATTACTTCTTAATTTAATTCCAATAATTTAACAACCAATCACCTTAATATTTATTAGAAGGAATTGGTGCTTTATATGTCAAAATATACCTTAATATAAAATCATTTAAAACCCTTATATAAGAAAATAACAAGTACGTTATCATATATATATATATATATGTGTGTGTGTGTGTGTGTGTATGTATGTATGTATGTATGTATGTATACTCAACTCATCCTAGAGTACTACGGACTCTACTTAATGAGTAATCCCCATCAGAGCGAGGTTTAAAAAAAACTACAAATTTCAGTCCATGCCTGCATTTTCCTTTTTTATGGAAACATGCAAATGTATCAGGGAGCAAAAGCAAACTTGCAACTAAATTTTAGACCTTAAGTACTGCAACAACTTCAAGTTTTCAAATCAAGCACCTTCCAGTTTCATACTTTTCAAAAGGCTCTGCTCAGGAAAAAAAAATTATGGTGAGTAACAATTTATATTAAATAAACTAAAGTATAAATTAGTTGCTTGTTTAATCTAGAAATAAGTGTGTTTGCATGCAATTTACAAGTTCATTACTGGTAGATATATGAATGTATGTAATTTGAGTAAGTTGCTGTGAATTTATTTTGTTTCTGTGCATAAATTCCTAGGCTCAAGAAATTGCTTAGAAATTCCATTTCATTGGATTTGATCTGTGTAAGATTTATGATTTAAAAAATATGGCTATGAACATTAGTTAAAGTTTAAAATCCTATTTAATATGAAAATTCTGTATTGTCTCTATGAATTTAGAAAATAAACAGAACAAATCTTATGAAGGTCAAAATTTTGATCATCCAGATTTATGGATTCAAGTATATAAATTGATTACATTAACAATAACTTGAATTTTAAAACTAAAATTAGAATTTATAGTTTGAAATTGATTGAGTATTTATGGTTTAACCATAAATCATGTTTGGGGTTAGAACTGTTGATCTAGGGGGTTGGATTGGCCAGATTCGTTTCTGGTGATGGAGTGATTATCGAAGATGTAGGGAAAATTACTGGAAAATGGATTAATGCATTTAGGCAGTTGTGATTTAGGATTAAAGATTTTAAACCTAGTTTTCACTGTTGATCAGAGAATCGATCGTCTCGACATCTATGAATGATCGAGTTCTTCCTGATTCGAGTAGGTGGTTGATGAAGTATGGAAGGAGTAGTGGCTGGAGGTGAAGCTTATCTGATGATCGGATTTTGGAGTTTGAAGCAAACCACGGTTCGACATTTTTTCCAGTTTGAGCTTGACAACTCATTTTCGATTTTGGGCTTCTGCAGATTGCTTGATGGTCGGAAACGTGTTGGAGGATGGTCGCCGACTTGCGAGTGTGGTCGCAAGGGGTCGAAGTTGGTTGCAGCGGTGGTGCAGGTGCACGGTGATCTTGTTGTCAGCTGATGGTTTGGGGAAAAGTGGGTTCTCGAGTGAGGTTCGGGCTATTCTTGTTTTTGCTCAAAGCTGTAGGTCATTGGACTCGAAGTAATTTATTTGTGGGCTCAGATATTTTGGGTTGTTACAGGTTTATGTATCAAACCTGTCAGTATTTTAGTTTTGAGTAATTTCAAACGGAAGATTACTCGAGTTACTCGAGTTGTTTTGTGTTTTCTCGAGCTAGATTTAGGTTAGGCTCGAGTGAATTATTTGGGGTTCGAGTTAGTTTACGGGTTAGAAATCCTATTATGTTTTCAAAATTTAAAACTGGATTTTAAAGTGTAAAGCAAAGATTTAAAATGAGTTTTTAAATCTAATTTTTAAATTATGGATTCAAGTTTAATTTGAATACTAAGATAAAAATGAATAAGTTATTAAATTCAAATTTGTTTAAAATACTTTAAAAGGGTTAAACTTAAAGGTTTAAGATTTAATTATTCTTAGAATAATTAACTTGTAATTTAAGATTCATTAATTAAATAAGATTAGATTTTAATTAATGATTAGTAATTAATTAATCAAGTAATAAAGGATTAATTAAGTTACAGATAACACTTAATTAATTAAATAATTAGGGGTTAATTAATGGGTTATTAATGATTAATTAATTTGTAATCAATAATGATTAAAATAAGTTAATTACTTTAAAAAATAATTAATGAATTGTTTAATAGTTAATGAAGGTTATTATCTAAGGATTATTTAATAGTTAATTAATGTGATTAATTTTTAATTAATTAGATTAATTAATTTAAAGATAACCATTTGTGTAAATTGTTAAGTATAATTACTTATGGAAGTAATTACGGAATTAATTACTTATTATAATTAATTAAGTTTAATTTGATTAGATAAGTTAATTAATGGAGTATAATTACTTAATGTAATTAAATGAAGAGAAATTACTTAGGAAAGTAATTAATGGGTAATTACTGTATGTAATTAATTGAGGTGATTTGTTGATGAAAGTAATTTGAGTATAATTACTTTGTAAAATTAATCAAGGGATTAATTAGAGATAATTAATTAAGGAGTAATTTATTTATTTGGTGAAGTAATTAAGTGTAGTTAATTACTGAATGGAGTTAATCAAGGGTGATTAACAATTATGGTTTAAATAAAGATTAATTACTTAATGTAATTAATTTAAATAAAAAATATAATTATAAATCTTTAATTATTATAATTAATGATGTAATTAAGAATAGATTTATTTAGAAATAATTAAAAATGAAGGAATTAATTAATGTAATTAATTAAGGATTAATGTAATTAATTATAGTTAATTAATTAATGAAGTAATTAAAAATTAATTACTGTATTTGGATAGTATAATTAATTTGAAAAAATTAATTAATGGATAGTTACTTGAATGTAATTAAAGGTTAATTAATCAGGGATGATTAACTAAAATGAATAATTGATTGATGATTAATTAATTGATTGATAATTAATTAATAGTGATGTAAGCAAGATTTATATTGATGAAGTAATTAATTTAAATTACTTTAAATTAATTAAGAATGATGTAATTAATTTAATTCATTTTAAATTAATTATATTTGGCGTGATTATTAATCATTGCTTATATATGAATGGATGATATGGATTGCTTTGAATGGTTTGAATCTCAGATATGAGATAAGTAATGTTGAGTGATTTGGATGCATTGGTTGCATTGTGATGATGATTTGGATTACCTTTTGACAATGATAATATGGATTATCTGTTGTGATGATAATGTTGATTATCTATTGTGAATCTGTGATTTATCTATCTGTGTATATAGATAATTGAATTGTTTTAAAACTTTAAAACAACTTGGCCTTAAAAGTTACGCTTTGGATTTCGATGAGATCGTGATCAGGTTTCTATATTTGGATATCCGTAAACCACATTGATCCAAATTTACGATAGGTCGTGAATCTCATGTGAAGAGTGAAGACTCGAGGTGTAAGGACTATTCGTCAGTATAACTCTGAGGGTGATTCCGAGATGAGTTTGACGGAGTAGTACTTTCAGATTCGAGATAAAGATTCAGAGTGCAAGGGTTATCGTTGTTAACCCTGAGGGTGATTCCAAAATGAGTGTAATAAGATAATACCTTCGGTTTCGTTCGAACCCGGAACGAACTTGTATGGATTGAATGCTTTCAGAACATCGTCAGGTGGACGATGAACATTCTAAGAGATGTGTTCTCTAAAGGTAATCGTAGCCTCAAGCCTCATCAACCGGAAATGGCTAAAACAGTGGAGATGCAGCAAGGCTAAGTGGGTCATGCTCAAGTAGAACGAGATTTTACCCTGTCTAGAGGTCCCTTTTTATTTCGGCTATCTGGGCAGTTGGAACGTACGTCAACTGCGGGGTTGTCTTGTTCGGGACTTCCCAGTAAGGGATGGTTCCGGTCTTGTGTTGCAGGGGATTGGGAGTGATCCTCGGTACATTGATCTAGGCCACGTACTGTGACGGGCGGTACCCCGGTAGCCCTGCCATTGATGGAATCCAAAATCCAATAAGTGCCAATGATTTTGATTGCATTACCCACTTTTGGGGCTAGTAGCTGGAATTTAATAGATGTAACAATTTCGGCTATTTCATATTTACTTGAAAACCCTAGACCTATTATAATATCACTGTATTTCCTATCAAATGTTTTGGTTAGCGTAAGGTAAAATTTTTCCATGTTTATGTGTGGGAAGTCTTACGTGATACCTTTCTTTTCAAAGGTTTTTCAAAGTTAAGCAACTTTAACTTGTTACTCACACCAGACCCATGTATGACCCTGAGTTTATCTTCTGTTTTCTTAAACTCTTGGGTACTCAAATTTTTACGAGTAGCCAAGGGATTCAGGTTTGCTTTTGACGAATTATAGAGGAGCAATGGAGCAGGAGGCTTTTGCGATATAGATATATAGTTTCCGCGGTGTGTTCTCTGTGTTGGTATTTCTTTGTTGAGTTGTATTGAATTGTAATAACTAGACAGATGTTTATAACTGTCTAGTATATGATATATATATGCTGTGTAACTCTGATTAGTGTTGTATACTATGTAATATTTATGTTATCAATATGATTTATTCATTCCGCTGTTGAGATTCTGATGTTGTTTCTTCTTTCTTCTCTTTCTTTTCTCTTTTCTATCCCTTTCTTTCTTCCAGATGATGCGAATTTCTATGGATAAAAAGTCGGATCGTCACAGGTGGTATCAGAGCTCCAATCCAACTAGATCTACAAAACTAAACAGGATATCAGACTACAGACAAGTCTGACTCAACAATCACATCCTCCTAAAATGCTTGTTCCATAACCAGAGATAGATCATACACGTACTCCCTCATAGATACGTGAAACACATCGAATCCCAGTTATCCAAACTGACAATTCAACCTTGAAAATCAAAAAATAATCCTCGTAAGGACACAGAAAAATCCAAAACACCTCGGAGCTGACTTACCCAGTCTTACCCAATCTTAAATCTCTTTAGATCGTAGAAAACTTACCCAAAATCAAATCTCCGTTTATGGAATCCAAATTCCTTCGTCTCATATCCACAAAATACTTCTGACGATCCTGGGCTGCCTTCACCTCTCGTGATCAGCTCAACCTTCGCTGATGTCCCTAGAAACAAACTAGACCAAAACAACCCAACAGAATGATCTCCTAAAGATCGATCCCAAACCAAGAATACCAACTCTACTCCACAAACATCAGAAGACTAACTTACTTCTCTTATTCGGAAAAGACAAAACAAAAGCACTTCAAAACTGCTTCCGCTGCGCAACTCTGATTTGGAGTAGATGAAAATGCTGATGAAGAACACAAGCGCAAACTGGACAACACATCTCAGAAATATGGTTCAACAGATCCATAAAAGAAAATTCAGATGTCCCACCTGAACCTAAGCTGCTTCACCAAACCCTTACTCTAGAAGTTGGTATCAAGGTGTGATAACCCAGATTTTAGGATATCTGTAATTGATAAATTAACTGAATTTAATTAATTGAAATACTAACTTATAAATTTAAAAAAATAAATCTGATAATAAATATTTATATTTCGATCTGTGAATAAATGAATTTGAACTATAATAAATACTAAGTTTTAAATATTTGGATAAATATTCATTTAATAATATCTTGATATAATTATTGAAATTTGAAAATATTTGTTTAAATAATCTTCTTTATTATTATTTTTGCAGAATTTATCTTTTACAGATAAATATGTTTCAATTTTTAATGTACATTAGTAAATGGCAAATGAAATTTGGATTTGAAATCCAAACATCTTAAAAAGAATAATAAATTTGATTATAAATCAAATCTTTTTATTACTGTTATTTAAATTTAAATCTAAGCTTAAAAATATATTTTAAACAATTAACATTTTATCTCAAAAAAAAAGTTCATGTGCATTTAGATATGTATTCATAATTAGTAGAATAATATATATATATATATATATATATATATATAAATAAATAAGTATAGTTTATACATATAATTCGAACATAATATCTTAATCTTTATAAAGCATAAGTAATATATATATATAAGTAAAACATTGATTAATGAAATCATAAATATAATTATAAACTTGACATGTGTTATTCACTAAAGCCTTGCATTTGACATTTGTAGAAAGGATAACATGGGTAAGCATTTGAAAAACATGCAAATTTACATTTGGCTAAATATGATTTTTCTTCTTAAAAATAAAAATAAATAAATAATAATTGAGAAACCTGATCATCTACTTTCAATTAAAATCTTCATATTCTTTTCTCTTCTAAAAAAAAGCAGTATTTCAAAATTTAATCAGGTTCCAGATTTCAGTCTTTAAGCTAAAAGCTAAATCAATAATGCAGCAACTAGGAACAAAACAAAAATCAATCAGAGATCAAAGATTGCAGATCAACAAGTTCAAACTAAAATTCAATTCCAGGCTTCTCTGTTTTGAGTTGAACAGGTGAGTAATCTCTTAGATCTGGTATACCTTGAATTGGCAAGTGTAGATCTTTGGAATGTGATTGAATTATGTTGAGTATAAAAAAATGACTTTTATATGTGTATGTGTTAGTACATGCGAACTTGTTTGGAAACAGATTGTTATAAACCCCTGTCCAACTTTCCAGGTTTTAACCCTGAGTAAAAAAATTCAAAATTTCCTTCATGCAATTGTTTTTAGGCATTGATTCTTGAATAAAAATTGTTAATAGCAGTGTAATATTGATTTAAAAAGTAGTTTCGAATTTTTATATTCAGTAGTTTTATAAAAATATAAGAATACAGTGATAATCTGGAAATAGGAAAAAATCAAACATGCTAATTTCAATCTTTGATTACGGAATACGGTTTGTAGTACAAAATGATGATTTTTGATGCATATTTCATGATTTTAAATATTGAACTTGTTGAGAATTTTGGGATTAGACGAATTTGGGAATATCGTCAATTGTTGACGACGGCATGGTTTTGTTGGTCGAGATTTGGCTCGGAGATGGCCTGTGTGTCATAGAGTTTGGGAAAATTGGCGTGGGAATTTCCAGATGAACGCGGTTGGCACGGTGAGGCAGATTAAGGTTTTAAGTTAGCTTTGGGTCAGAGGGGTCGTCAGAGCTGTTTCTCCATCCACGTAGCGTCGAGTTGCTTCGGACCGGAGGGAAAATGAGGCTAGAGTTGAGGCGAAGCTAGGGTCTTAGTGGCGTAGGCGATGGCGATCGATGTTGACGGAGGCGAGAAAGTTTGTCAGGGAAGTTTGTTTCAGATTTTGGTTCTAGTGTTCATTTTTTGTTTCCACGTTCATCTCAAAGCTCAAGTGGTCGTGATCGAAAGGGAGGTTCGTCTCTGTCTTGCTGGTGGCCTCGGTAATGACCGGAGATGGTCGTAACTCTGGTGCATGTGCATGTGTATGCACCTGTGTCAGGCGCTGTGACGCCCCACCTCTATACCCACGCTAGCCAAGAACATTACGGTGAATGCTGTCAACTAGCACGGAGAATAAGGCTGTTGAGGAGCGACCATCCGTGTAATTGCTTTGCGCGAGCATCGATATGCCAGATAGTATTACATGCATTTCTTTATCAAGAGGAAATACGGCATACCGACACAAACTCAATACTACTACACAGTGGCTATAATATCTTCGGAAACAAATATAGAAATAAACATAACATAAATCAGTCGCAGACAATCCATATCACAAAGGCGGAAATAGATATGAATATTACACTAGGAAGTGTATATCAGAGTAGCGGTCTAAAAAGATCCACAATATCTCAAAAGAATAGTTACAAGAACTACACAAAAGAATAAGTATACATCATGGAGTCTATATCTCAATTGTATACAATCCAAAAACTACTAATCTAAGTAGTTAGCCAAAAGTCAAGGAGGTAAACCCGGATGTAAAGTCAAGCAGAAGCACCTGTAACATCTCGGTCTGACCCGAGTATTATTTAATAAGAAAATAATAAACAGATCAGTCTAACTATAAATATCAGATTAAGCGATATAGAATAAGGGATATGACTAAACACATAATAATCACAATGCCAAGCTGTGAAATATATAAGTAATTGAAAATCAACAAGAGATTAATCAATATCACAGAATCTATACAAGAATCAAAGAAATGTCATACTCCTTATTTCGTTCACCAAACCATAAATATTGACGACTATATCAATGTCAATCACAAAAGTCAATGACACACGGATTCACCAATGCACAAAAATTGATAAATCATATCAATAGAAATCACAAAAGTCAATGACACACGAATTCACCAATGCACAAAAATTGATAAATCATATCAATAGAAATCACAAAAATTGGTGAAGCATAAATTCCAGAATTCAACACACGAAATCCGGAAATCACAAGAAAGGGGGGGAGGCCTATCACACGAACAGGAGCATTAAAGCTCACCAACATATGTATCACACGAACGAGAAGCTATCTCATGGTAGCTAGCCATTAATTTTTGACACACGAACGACCCGAAGGCCATGGGGAGCTACCCTACAAAGAAATGAGACGAAGCTCAATAAAATGAGTTACTGTCCTCCACGTGGACAAAGAGACATCACACAATTGATAGTCTAAATCACAAAAATGATCGTTATGATCATCAAGAAGTGTCAATTACAGTAAGCTAGTAAATATATGAGCTTAGCTTCATGTCCCATAACCACTAGCTTAACTTAAATATTTACGAACAAATTGTATATCTCCACTAGAAAATTGTCACAAGAGTTTCAACCGAACAAGTCCAAGAATTAACCGGCGAAGTAAACGCAAGCGTTTCATACCTCTTGTTTTACTAAGCCATTTAATTAGATTTCTCATACGAGTGAGGTAAAGGTTTGTGTATACTAGTAGATTGGGAAACGGTTTTATAAACGAGTTTGGTATTGAAAATAGAGTTGAAATCGTTTTGATGAAAGAATTTTGATATTTACTACTAGTATAGAAAACCTTTATATTTTTAAAGTGACAAATCATAAAGAAGATTGTAGGAACAATCAATCACTAAAATTCACATACGAAGATGTAAATAAAATCCAAAGAAATCGATATCGAATCCATCAAAATGGATATTCCCAAAAATCACGATGAAAATGTCATTAAAGTCCATAATAAATGATAACAACAAAAAGGGAATCAACACAAATCGATTAAAGTTGGAAATATACTCAAAAATAGCCAAAATAGGCAAATTAAACAGTTCCAGACGTCTGGAGGTCCAATCCAGGCGTCTGTAACCCAATCATACGTCTGGTTTAGAATCCATACGTCTGTTTTTGTTCTCTGGGAACAATCCAGAGAACACCCAGACGTCTGAAACTTCAAGTCAAACGTCTGAGACCTAACCAGACGTCTGATCCTAAATTTCAGACGTCTGGAATTAGTCTCTGCCTTTTTTTTTATATTCTGCGTGGCTATAGTTTTCCTCTCCAGGTCCAAACCAGACGTCTGGACTTGATCACCAGACGTCTGGTCACCTGGTTTGGGCAACAATTTGCCTAGGCCAAAGTGGCCAAAAAGTATCGGGAGCGATCGGACGAGCAACGACGACTAAGGATTTGTGCCTAGCGACAACCCAGCCTTAACGGCTCCTCAATACACCCCGAATATCATTTTCCAAATGTCCATAAAAGGATTTTCATAAAATTGGACCAAAACACAAAAATTTGGAAAATTCACCAAATCAATTCAAATCAAAAGCAAATGAATATGCACCAATGTTAGGAACTCATACCTAACCACCAAGATAGATATAGAAAAAGATGTGAGATAAAAATCTCACCTTTATGCACAAGAAAAACGAGGAAGAAGCTATAGAAAAATGACAATGACAATCACTCTTCAATTCCAACTCAACAAGCTTGAATCTAAGCAACGGGTTCTTCTATTATTTTGGAGCTAGAGCTTGATTTGCAAAAGAAAACTAGGGTTTGGAGTTTTAATTTCCCATCTCTCCCACCATTGATGCTTTAGAACTGAATAGAGGAGGAAGTGAGAGTGAATGGGGAGGAGTGGTTCAGATTTGAGTATAAGTTAAACATAGGGCTAAACCCAAACCCTAACCCAAAGTGAAAAAGTAGCAAAACTTGACTAACTCCAAACATATCGAAGCTTATACTCAAAAAGGTCGCAAATGGAATTTTAAACTCAATGGGAGTAGTCTCGAGTCCTAAATCGACCGTATGCAAAAAGTAGCTTTTCAGACCAAATTCCGAGTATCGATAAAATATTTAAATAAAATATTTAAATATAAAAATCGATAAATATGCGGGTTGTTACAGACTCCCCTCCTTAAAGAAATTGCGTCCTCGCAATATTTAAGAAGAAGATATATAGTAACAACCATAAAAGGATATTCAACACAAAAGAAGTTTGAAATAAGAAGTTCACCTCAAAGAGCCCGAGAAAGTAAGTTCGGATGTGTTCGCTCGATGAACTCTCTAGATTCCCAAGAACAATCCTTAGGATTTGAAGACCATTGAACTTCAACAAGCGGAACATCTTTATTTCGAAGTCGTTTGACTTCCGAAGCAATGATACGAATAGGATGTTGCTCATAAGTTAATTTAGGCGAAACTTCAATCTCTTCCACAACACCGGGCTCAAGAATAGAATCGGAATCTCGAAGACATTTCCGAAGTTGAGAAACGTGAAACACGTCATGGATAGCAGAAAATTGAGCCGGTAATAAAAGGCGATAAGCCATGGAACCAATACGTTCAGTGATAGGAAATGGCCCAATATATCGAGGCGCTAACTTTCCCGATTGACTGAAACGCACAACACCTTTCATAGGTGAAACATGAATAAAAACAAGATCTCCAACAGAAAATTATAATTTCCTTCTTCAGTTATCGGCATAGGATTTTTGTCTACTCTTGGCTTCTTTCATCCTATGTCGAATAAGGCCAATTTTCTCTGTGGAATCCCGAATAAAATCTGGACCTAAAACCAGCTTCTCACCGGCCTCAAGCCAACAAGAAGGAGATCGGAATGGCCTTCCATAGAGTGCCTCAAAAGGTGCCATACCAATACTAGATTGGAAGCTATTATTATAGGAAAATTCAACAAGGGAAATATGATCTTCCCAACTTCCACCGAAATCGAGCACACAAGCACGAAGAAGATCTTCAAGAGTTTGATTCACACGCTCGGTTTGTCCATCGGACTGGGGGTGATAAGCGGTGCTAAAATTAAGCTTCGTTCCCAAAGCTTTTTGAAGACTCTTCCAAAATCCACTAGTAAACAATGGATCACGGTCGCTAACAATAGAAGTAGGAACTCCATGCAATTTAACAATCTCTTTAACAAAGAGTTTGGCCAAAAGAGGAACGGTTCGGTTAGACCGAACGGGAATAAAATGGGCAGATTTAGTAAGTCTATCAACGATCACCCATAAGCTATCATGACCCGAACGAGAACGGGGAAGGATGTCAATAAAATCCACGGAAATCTGATCCCACTTCCAAATTGGAATTTCTAAAGGTTGCAATAACCCACCGGGCCTTTGATGCTTGGCCTTAACGAGTCGGCAAGTCATGCAATGCTTAACGAAGTTAGCGATGTCAAGTTTCATTCCCTCCCAGTAATAAAGTCGCTTCATATCCGCGTATATTTTGCTACTACCGGGATGAATGGTGAATTTAGAATGATGGGAATCTCCTAAAATATCTTTTCGAAGATCACTAATATTTGGTACGATAAGTCTACCACATTTTCGAATGCCGCTACGAGAATCGATATCAAAGTCTTTCAAACTTTCAATATCAATCTTATCCTTAATATTTTGGCCAAGAAGAGCCAATTCAGGATCTAGCCCTTGAGCTTCAAGAATGTAGTCTAAAAGAGAAGGATGAGCCTCAAGGCTACACAAAACAAGAGATGAACATAAATCGGATACACGATCTTGAATTTCACAAGTGGATAGAATCTCGAGATCGTTCCATTCGGATATCATCATAGAAACAAATGCTTGTTGTTTACGGCTAAGAGCATCGGCGACACGATTACCCTTACCGGGAGTATAAAGGATATCAAGATCATAAGGTGCAAGAAATTCGAGCCAACGCTGTTGATGCAAATTAAGTTCCTTTTGAGAGAATAAATACTTCAAGGACTTATAATCGGTATAAAGAACAAATTTCTCTCCCAAAAGATAATGACGCCAAATCCGAAGAGCGAAAACAATAGCTGCGAGCTCTAAATCATGAGTGGCATATCTAGTCTCGGCTGGCTTTAACTGCCTAGAAGCATAAGCAATAACACGTTCTCTTTGCATAAGAACGGCACCCAAACCAATGCGACTAGCATCGGTAAAAACAACAAAATCTTGATTCCCCTCGGGAATAACAAGAGTAGGAGCATCAGAAAGGAGTTCTTTTAATTTCTGAAAAGAAGCTTCACATTTCCGACCAAATGTATTTAACACCTTTCTTCGTTAAGCTAGTGAGAGGCACGACAATCTTTGAAAAGTCTTTGATAAAAAGGCGGTAATAACCCGCCAATCCAAGAAAACTACGAATCTTCGTCACACTCTCCGGTCTCTTCCAGTCTTGAATCGCTTCAATCTTTGAAGGATCCATGGAAATTCCGGATTCAGAAATAATATGACCGAGAAACTTCACACGAGATTGCCAAAAGTGGCATTTAGAAAACTTTGCTTTTAATTGATTACTCCTAATAGTTTCCAATACAATCTGAAGATGCTTTTCATGCTCCTCCTCGGTTTTTGAATACACAAGAATATCATCAATAAAGATGAGAACAAACCGGTCGAGGAAGTCTTTGAAAACTCTATTCATAAGGTCAACGAAATAAGTTGGGGCATTCGTCAACCCAAATGGCATAACAAGCCATTCCTAAGATCCATAACGAGTACGGAACGATGTCAAAGGAATACTATCCTCAGCAATACGAAGCTGATGAAAACCGGTAGCCAAGTCCAACTGTGAAAAGACTTTAGCACCACTAAGCTGATCGAATAGATCATCAATCCGAGGTAAAGGGTATTTATTCTTGATAGTGAGATCATTAAGTTTGCGGTAGTCAACGCAAAGCCTAAGTGTACCATCGGATTTCTTCACGAAAATAGCCGAAGCTCCCTAAGGCGAGGAACTAGAGCGAATAAATTGCTTCGTCTCCAATTCGGATAATTGTTTGCGCATCTTCTCATTTTCTTTATTGGACATACGATAAGGAGGACGAGTGATAGGTTGAGCTACAGGAATGAGATTAATTCTGAACTCAATTGCTCGCTTAGGTGGTAATCCTAAAACGGGCACAAATATGTCGGAAAATTCACGAACAACGTGAATAAGAGAAATAATATCTTCCTCATCATCATTATCGTCATCACGAGGATTTAAAGAATATAAAGATGCAACCAAGCTGAAATCCGAATCTTTAAGATTAATAGAAATCTTCTTAACAGATTGAGGATGTCGAAGATGAATAGTCCGCTCAGGACATAGGATATGAGCTTCATAATGGTTAAGCCAATCCATTCCCAAAATCATTCCAAAGCCTAAATAACGCATGACATGCAAATCGGCGAGGAAAGGAAAATCATACAAAATAATCTCCACATCTTTACAAAGCAAACTAAGAGTTGCGGATCCACCAACCGGATTCACAATTCTCAAAGAGGTCATTAAAGCAACAACACTTAAAGAAAAAAGTATCAATAAGCTCTTTTGATATAAAAGAATGGAACGCACCCGTATCAAAAAGAACTCGAATAGGATGATCATGAAATAAAATAATGCCATCAAGGATAGAATGAGAAATACCTTGGCCACGAGATGTGTTGCCAGGGGCTTGAGCAACATTTAACTTTCCCTCCTTCCTGCCCTGAAGCTTGGGGCAAGAAGATAAATAATGATCCGGGCTTTTGCAATAGCGACAAGTACGAGGCTTTGAACACTTGTTTGCAAAATGGTCTCTGGAACCACAGTTAAAGCATTTCCCTTCAGTAGAGGAAAAGGTCTTTGCAGAAGGAGTTGCTTGCCTCCCTTTCTTATTGGGATAAGGACCTTTGAATTTGTTTGGCCTCTTCTTGTTGTTGAAGTTTGGTTTGGAGCCCACCACTTCAACATCATTCTCCCTATCCGCCTCTTCAAGACGAAGAGCGATATCAATGAGTTGGTCGAAAGAAACTTCTAATTTTAGAAGTAATGGCTTCTTGAGATTTTTGTTTAAGCCATAGACAAATCTCTGATTTTTCTTCAATGGGGTGCTGATGTATTCTACCCCATATTTTGAGAGAGATTCAAAAGACGTGACATAATCTGCCACGGAAGATTCACCTTGAACAAGGTCTATAAAACGGCGAGCCAAAGTCACCTTCTCAGCTTCAGGTACGAATTTTAACTCGAAGCGCTCTCGGAATTTCTCCCAGGTGAGATCCGCTTCATTAATCTCAGAAATAAGAAGTTCGTACCAGTCCAATGCTCTTTCTTGGAGCATACTAGAAGCCACCTGAACTCGGTGAAGATCAATGAGGTTCATGCGAGAAAAGATTCGATTGCATGTCCTTAACCAAGCTTGGACTTCAATAATAGTTTCGGAACCTTTAAATGGCTTCCCGCCCAGGTTGGTGTAATCACTGCACAAACGTGCAAACCCAGATTTAGGGTGAGTAGGTTCCGGATTGGAACCAGCTACTTGAGCATTCGTGACAAGGTCAAGAAGTTGCTGGGTAGTCATAAAAAATCCATCTTGGGGTGGAGCACTAGATTGACCGGCGCTGGGATGGCCAGGTCTAACCATTTCTCTTCATTTAGAAAGAAATAAAGAAGAAGAAAAAGGTTATTCACAAAAGGAATATCAAGCAATCTTGATAGACAAAACAAGGAATCATAAAGAAAATAGGATGAATCGGTACGAAGACTCGAACTAAATCCTAAAGCACGACTGCTAAGAAGGACTTAGGACGATGATCCTTGTTATAATATTCCATATTGTTTCGAAGTTTGGCTCTGATACCAAGCTGTGATGCCCCACCTCTATACCCACGCTAGCCAAGAACATTACGGTGAATGCTGTCAACTAGCACGGAGAATAAGGCTATTGAGGAGCGACCATCCGTGTAATTGCTTTGCGCGAGCATCGATATGCCAGATAGTATTACATGCATTTCTTTATCAAGAGGAAATCCGGCATACCGACACAAACTCAAAGCTACTACACAGTGGCTATAATATCTTCGAAAACAAATATAGAAATAAACATAACATAAATCAGTCACAGACAATCCATATCACAAAGGCGGAAATAGATATGAACATTACACTAGGAAGTGTATATCAGAGTAGCGGTCTAAAAAGATCCACAATATCTCAAAAGAATAGTTATAAGAACTACACAAAAGAATAAGTATACATCATGGGGTCTATATCTCAATTGTATACAATCCAAAAACTACTAATCTAAGTAGTTAGCCAAAAGTCAAGGAGGTAAACCCGGATGTAAAGTCAAGCAGAAGCACCTGTAACATCTCGGTCTGACCCGAGTATTATTTAATAAGAAAATAATAAACGGGTCAGTCTAACTATAAATATCAGATGAAACAGTATAGAATAAGAGATATGACTAAACACATAATAATCACAATGCCAAGCTGTGAAATATATAAGTAATTGAAAATCAACAAGAGATTAATCAATATCACAGAATCTACACAAGAATCAAAGAAATGTCATACTCCTTATTTCGTTCACCAAACCATAAATATTGACGACTATATTGTCAATCACAAAAGTCAATGACACACGGATTCACCAATGCACAAAAATTGATAAATCATATCAATAGAAATCACAAAAGTCAATGACACACGAATTCACCAATGCACAAAAATTGATAAATCATATCAGTAGAAATCACAAAAATTGGTGAAGCATGAATTCCAAAATTCAACACACGAAATCCAGAAATCACAAAAGTCAATGACACACGAATTCACCAATGCACAAAAATTGATAAATCATATCAATAGAAATCACAAAAATTGGTGAAGCATAAATTCCAGAATTCAACACACGAAATCCATAAATCACAAGAAAGGGGGGAGGCCTATCACACGAACGGGAGCATTAAAGCTCACCAACATATGTATCACACGAACAAGAAGCTATCTCATGGTAGCTAGCCATTAATTTTTGACACATGAACGACCCGAAGGCCATGGGGAGCTACCCCACAAAGAAATGAGACGAAGCTCAATAAAATGAGTTACTGTCCTCCACGTGGACAAAGAGACATCGCACAATTGCTAGTCTAAATCACAAAAATGATCGTTATGATCATCAAGAAGTGTCAATTACAGTAAGCTAGTAAATATATGACCTTAGCTTCATGTCCCATAACCACTAGCTTAACTTAAATATTTACGAACAAATTGTATATCTCCACTAGAAAATTGTCACAAGAGTTTCAACCGAACAAGTCGAAGAATTAACCGGCGAAGTAAACGCAAGCGTTTCATACCACTTGTTTTACTAAGCCGTTTAATTAGATTTCTCATACGAGTGAGGTAAAGGTTTGCGTATACTAGTAGATTGGGAAACGGTTTTATAAACGAGTTTGGTATTGAAAATAGAGTTGAAATCGTTTTGATGAAAGAATTTTGATATTTACTACTAGTATAGAAAACCTTTATATTTTTAAAGTGACAAATCATAAAGAAGATTGTAGGAACAATCAATCACTAAAATTCACATACGAAGATGTGAATAAAATCCAAAGATATCGATATCGAATCCATCAAAATGGATATTCCCAAAAATCACGATGAAAATGTCATTAAAGTCCATAATAAATGATAACAACAAAAAGGAAATCAACACGAATTGATTAAAGTTGGAAATATACTCAAAAATAGCCAAAATAGGCAAATTAAACAGTTCTAGACGTCTGGAGGTCCAATCCAGGCGTCTGTAACCCAATCAGACGTCTGGTTTAGAATCCATAAGTCTGTTTTTGTTCTCTGGGAACAATCCAGAGAACACCCAGACGTCTGAAACTTCAAGTCAGACATCTGAGACTTAACCAGACGTCTGATCCTAAATTTCAGACGTCTGGAATCAGTCTCTGCCTTTTTTTTATATTCTGCGTGGCTATAGTTTTCCTCTCCAAGTCCAAACCAGACGTCTGGACTTGGTCACCAGACGTCTGGTCACCTGGTCTGGGCAACAATTTGCCTAGGCCAAAGTGGCCAAAAAGTATCGAGAGCGATCGGACGAGCAATGATGACTAAGGATTTATGCCTAGCGACAACCCAGCCTTAACGGCTCCTCAATACACCCCGAATATCATTGTCCAAATGTCCATAAAAGGATTTTCATAAAATTGGACCAAAACACAAAAATTTGGAAAATTCACCAAATCAATTCAAACCAAAAGCAAATGAATATGCACCAATGTTAGGAACTCATACCTAACCACCAAGATAGATATAGAAAAAGATGTGAGATAAAAATCTCACCTTTATGCACAAGAACAACGAGGAAGAAGCTATAGAACAATGACAATGACAATCACTCTTCAATTCCAACTCAACAAGCTTGAATCTAAGCAATGGGTTCTTCTATTAGTTTGGAGCTAGAGCTTGATTTGCAAAAGAAAACTAGGGTTTGGGGTTTTAATTTCCCATCTCTCCCACCATTGATGCTTTAGAACTGAATAGAGGAGGAAGTGAGAGTGAATGGGGAGGAGTGGTTCAGATTTGAGTATAAGTTAAACATAGGGCTGAACCCAACCCAAACCCAAAGTGAAAATGTAGCAAAACTTGACTAACTCCAAACATATCGAAGCTTATACTCAAAAAGGTCGCAAACGGCATTTTAAACTCAATGGGAGTAGTCCCGAGTCCTAAATCGACCGTATGCAAAAAGTAGCTTTTCGGACCAAATTCTGAGTATCGATAAAATATTTAAATAAAATATTTAAATATAAAAATCGATAAATATGCGGGTTGTTACAGGCATCGTTCAAGTTGGGGAAGATGATGTGGGTCTCGGGTTCCACCCCGCATTGAATTTGGTGGGACTCGAAGTAATGATAGGATGAATGATTCTCATGTCCTACTCGAGAAAATTGAAATATGGCTCGGGATTTGCCTGATGAGTTTCCAGGTTGATATTTGTGTAAGTATCTTAAACAGTATTTATAAAATGGAGAGATAGTACTAAGTTTAAAAATTATTAAACAAGTTTCCAAGTTAAAGTATGATTTAAATACAAAGCAAGGCATTTAGACAAGTTTAAATTTAATTTGAATTTAGTTTGAACTATCATTTGATAACTGTTTAAGGTTATGGAAGTTATGTTTTGATAACTTTATTTTATCAAGTTAAAATGTTTATTTTATTTTAAATCTTAATTGATGTTTGAGTTAAGTAAGTTATTCTTGAAAAATAAAATGGTTTAAATATGTAAATGGAAATTTAGCCATTATTAAGATAATATTTTACCTTAATGATAATTAAGGTTTAATGTCTTGAAATTAATTAAGTTAATTAAGGAAAACTAGGTACTATTAATTAATAATGATGTGGAAAAATTAAAGAATCGATCTATTAATGTGATTTATTAATTAAGGAAATTAATTAAAGGATGATTAATTTATTCAAGAAATGATAATTACTTAATGTAAGTAATTTAAAGGATTAACTGTTAAGAATTATTTAATTTAATTTATTTAGTAATAAAGGTTAATCACATAATTAATCAATGATAACAATGAAGGTAATTACTTAATGCCATTAATTAAGATAGGTAATGTATTTAAATGAAATTACTTAACAGGAGAAACTAAGGGTTAATTACTTAGTTAAAAGATTTATTAATTTATGAAATTAATGAGTGAGAATTAATTAATCAACGGATTGATGGATAATCAAATTGGTAATTAAGTAAGAGGGTAATTAAAGGTTAATTAATGTGAGGGGTTTGAGAATAATTAATTTGTGTAATTAATTAATGGAAAGTTACTTATTGTAATTAAAGAATGATTAATCAGGAATGATTGATCAAGATGAATACCTTAGAGAACTTTAATTAATTGAATATAATTAATTAATGTTATATAAGAAAAATTTATAAGTAATAAGTAATTAATTTAAATCATTGGTAGATAATTGAATTAATTAGAAATGGTATGACTAATTTATCTTGCTTATGGATGATTGAACGATCTTGAATGCTTTGAATTAATGGTTATCCCTGATATGAGATCGTGATGCTATGTGATATGAATTGTTTCTGTAATACGATATGTTGGGTTGAATAGTGATAATGTGGTTATCTATGATGAAATGCTATGTAGTGACATCCGGTATTTAAAAGTAAATTGTATTCACTCGAATAATTTGGGATTACATGACGTTGGGTTCGAAGAGACCGAAGTCGGGTATTATTTAAATATCCGATACCACTTCGATTCTATATAGATTTGATATGTGAAATCAATAAGCTGATATGGAATGGTTAAGTGAACTGGACCATTTAATCTAAGTTTTGGCACTTAGAAATTAATGTGTGAAATAGATAATGTCTATAACAATTTGTGAAGTTGAAGTTGATATAAGTTACCCTGGGTTTTATATAAGTTGTATGCTTTTGAATTCCATGTTAGATGGGTTTACTCACGCTGGTTTCCAGCCTGACCCGGGTGTCACTTTGATGTAATGCTTGGGTCAGACCGAGTATTACAGCTTTTCAGGTAAGGGCATTCTGGAGTTCAGGAGGCGAGCTGGATGGCAGGAACGTATAGAGTATTTTCCGCTGTATTATATTATTGTACATCTATGATATGATAATTGTTTATCCAGTGTTTGTATAAATGTGTAACTCTAATGTATTTAAATGTAATTAATAGGAGATTATTCTTTTGTAAACTGTTATTATTTATTATTATATTTTATCCGCTGCGAATGTGAGATGTTGATGTTTCTGTTCTTCTCCTTCTTTTATCTCTTTCTTTCTTTTCATAACTATCTGGAATTTTCGGCTTCGAAAATTTCGGGTCTTTAAATTTGGTATTAGAGCTAAAAGGTTAAGCGATAACCTTGGCTTTGGTGGGGATTACTCATTAAATAGAGTTTGAAGTACTCTAGAATGAGTTGAGTGTGTGTGTGTCTATATATATATATATATATATATATATATATATATGTATGTATATATATATATGAGCGTGTACTTGTTATTTTCTTATATAAAGATTCTAAATGATTTTATATAAAATATATTTTGATATATAAAGAAATATTTCCTTCTAATAAATATTAAGGTGATTGGTTGTTAAATTATTGAAATTAAAATTAAGAAGTAATATAATACAACCAAATTAAAATTAATAAATTGAAAATGAAATTCTAAAATTAGAATTCAGAAGTTAAATTGTTTAAAAGCTTTAAACAAAGGTAAGTTTGAAATGGATTCAAACTGAAATTGAAATCTTAAATTGGAGAAGTGTTTCAGAATAAGATGATAATGAATGGCTTTAGATATGATAATCTTGGTTATTATCCTAAATGATAGTTGTGTGTCTAATATTAAGATGTGTATTAATGAGTAAGCAAAATGAAATATTCTAAAGAAATAAACATTTATGTAAAGTATGACTTATAAATTGAAATTGAAATTGAAAATACCTAAATTGTGGAATTTTAAATCTAGGTCCATAAATTTGATAGGTTGTTTCAAAGTGCTAAAAGAATAAATAAGTATTATTTAAATAAAAGAGACTTGTTGTAAACAATGAGTTGTTTGAAGATTGGACTTGAACTTAAAACCAAAGGTGGTTTAAAATTTTAAAACATGGCTGGGACGGCCAAGAAATAAAAATCTATGTATGTATGGATATACATGATATCAAGGATAATTTGAAATAAACTCTAAATATTGAGTTTTAAATTTGGAATGGGATATGATACCCAAAGTGATAAGTTTTTGAACTTAATAAGTGGGAAGATTATTTATGAAAAGTTAAAAATTTAAGATGGAATTTCAAACTGGGTAAGGTTGACAGGATTAAGTGAATTGAGTTTAACTTTGGAAATGTTAAATAAGTTGGAATGATCAACTTGATTTGAAATTTTCAAGATGAAATTAAGATTTAACTTGGGAAGTTAAATGGTTGATTTGAATTAGGAAATTTGAGTGATCTCAAAATGGGTTTGAGATCCGAAAATTGGAAATGGATGGATGTTTAAAAATAATTTGAATGATACCATTCCGTTGTTATTAATAATCTTTAAGCTGAAATTGGATTTGATAAATGAAGAAATGGACTGTAGTAATATATCTGTTATTGAGATAAAAATAAAAATATAATAAATACAAATATGTACATTCTAAAATTTTAGAATTATCTTAAAATAATGGAATATAGCGATTTATGTGTTTAATTAACTTATCATTTTAGTTACTAAAAGATTTTTCAAAAGGAAATTAGTTTGAAATTTAATTATTCATTTAAAATTTGAATCACTAGTTAAATTAAATTATTAAATGATGATTGATTGTTCGAATGTTAATAAAATCATCTAATTATTTATACAAGGTCAAAAATCGAGGAAACCAAGGTAATTTTGAAGTGGATTGCAAATAAAAGCAAAGGTGGGTAAATCTCACTCTGCTGGATTTTATTTAAATTTAAATGGTTAAATTTAAATATTTGGTTGAATGATTGAATTGATTTATGTGCACTGTGAATTGATGATCTATTGATTTTTGTTTTGGTTGATTCTCGAGTTAATTGTTGCTTAACTCGAAGTATTGGGGTTTTTAAGTTGTTTTAAACTTAAAACATAAATAAGAAAATGTTTCCATTTTAAAGTTACTAAGGGCTTAATGATTTGTGATTCACTAAAAGGGTAGGGTAATTAAAATGGATAATTAATTAATTCAATTAGAATTAATTAATTGATTAAGTTTTAAGTTAATTAATTAAGTGTAAGTAATTCAGAATAGTCATTGGATGGTTTGATTAGTAATTACTTAATGTAATTAATGAAATATAATTGCATTGTGGGATTAATCAAGAGATTAATTAAGATAATTAATTAAGGAGTAATCAAATTATTTAATGAAGTAAATAAAAAGATAATTAATTATAGGTTGAGATAAATCCAAAATGATTAATATTGTGGTTTAATTAATGATTAATTATTTAATGTGATTAAATTAGGATAAATTGAAATGCAAATGGGAAATCATTAATTTATATAATTAATGGTGTAAATAAAGATCGGTAAATTAAAACTGATTAATCCATAATAAGAGACTTATGAGAAATTAATTATATAAGTAATTAAGGATTAATGTAATTAATATAGTTAATTAATTTATGAAGTAATTAAGATTTACATATTGATTTTGGTTAAGAATAATTAATATCGTGTAATTAAACAAAGATAAATACATGAATGTAACTGAAAAATAATTAATCCAGAGTGATTAATTAAGATGAATAATGAAGGGTTGACTAATTAATTGATTGGAATAATTTGAAATTGTAATTAAAGTTGAATAGAATTAAAATCAAATGGAATTTGATTTAAATTGGGAAAGAAATCAGGACTTATTTAACTTGGATTGGGGTTAATTCAATTTCAGTAGAAATTGGAGGTATTGAAATTGGAATGGAGTCGATTTAAATGGAAGTGTAAATTTAAATTGAATTGTTGGGGAAGTGAACAGTTGGACTCTTGACTATTTTCAATATAAATTGTTTTAATATAAACTTATTTTTCTAAGCTATTTAATATATACAACCTTTCTTTCTTAAAGCCAAATTATTTTGTACTTGTTTTACAAATATTTTTGGAGCTATTTAACCATTTTTTCAACTGTTTTCTAAACTAATTACTATTTTTCAACTATGTTACAAATTAATTACTATTTTACAACTATTTTGCAAATATCTAAAATTTCTATAACTATTTTACAGCTATTTTGCAAACTAATAATTATTTTTCAACCACTTATCTATTTTTAAAATTTTCAAGCTATTTTCTAAATATAAACTGGTCGGAGTTCAAACTGTTATTGATTTAAATACCCAACTGAGATAAGGATTGAAGTAATAATTCAATGGAATTGAGGCAATTGTAAATAAGTGAATGAAAACAAATACGTAGGATGTACGTATATTATTCTATTCGCATAGTGATTTGATCCAGATTCGAGCATAGAATTTCGAGATAGTTTATCGATCCGAGTTGGGATTTTTCGCTCGGTTTTCGACGGCGAACCTGGATATGGATTGTTGATTGATTCTGGATATTCTCTATCATAGTTATGGTTATGCAAAGAGAATGACGGTTTCTAATCTAGAAACCGGATCTATGTCCGCACTAGGAAGTCGGGTGGACGATACTAGTTCGGAAGTGAAATTGTATGATCGAGTGAGCGATCAGATTGGTATAGCGTACGGATGATATGTGTACATTGTACGGATTTGAATGAAATTGATATTGAAAAGAGGAATCAAATTGGAATATTTGATTTTGAATAAACAAGTTATATATCTTTGTTATATAAGATAAATCTCTCCTTGTTAAAGCTATTGCCGAAAGAAAAGGAGTTTTATACAAGTTTGAAAGGATCTAAAGTTTTTAAATTTTATATATATCTATATATATAAAGGATCATATGAGAATTTTGGAAAAAAAGTTTTGGGAACCTTTGGATTTGGAAAGGCTTTTGATTTTTGGGTAAAATCAATATTGAAATTTGGAAAGCCTAGTTTGAAAATTATAGATTTTGGGATAATCGATTTTGTGTAAAGGAGCTTTATATGAGATCATACTAGGTGTATGATTTGAAAGATTCTATATGTGTATAGTATAAAGTGTTTTGATGATGGCTCTGGGGAAAAAGGCGCTCCCTTAAAATGAACTTCTCAGGAGTGCCACCGGGTGGTGCTGCCTTGAGCCCTAAGGGAGGGTTCTAAAGTTGATCCTGTGAGGAGTCCGGACAAAACTAGTTCCTGGGGATTATGAGTAGAGTATACCATAGCGAAAGTCATGTGTGCCGCTGAGAGCCAACAGTCTGCGTTTGATTTTATATCGGTAGACTGCAACCTATGGTAACATAGCGAAAGTCGTGTGTTCCGCTGAGAGCCAACAGTCTGCGTTTGATTTTATATCGGTAGACTGCGACCTTTGTAGGAGTGGAGAAGTTTTATTTCGACAGCGAAAATCAGAGGCCGCAGAGAGCCTACAGTTACATGGACTTTTGCTGTGATGGCAACGTAACCCTGGAATGTAACTGCGATCTGTTGTGGGTTCCATGGCGTAATCAAGAGGCCGCGGAGAGCCTGCAGTTACATGGACTTTTGCTGCGATGGCAACATAACCCAGGATGTAACTGCGACCTTGGATGGGGGTGATGATTTCCAGAGCATTCTCAACAAAGATATTCTCTCTATTTTCAAAAATGTTTTCAATATTTTTAGTAAAATTATTTTTCAAAGTATTTTCACTGGATGTTGAAAACGGGTCTACCAAGCACTTGTAGATTTTCAGTCTTACGCCTGATCAACGTATGACCGAATTTCTATGAGAACAAGGATGGACTGGTTGAGACATCGAGTTATAAAAAGGTATTTTTATAAAAACTATTTCGTAATATTATATAGATTTAAAAAGTGTTTTAAAATGATCAAAGAAAATTTGTATGATTTTAAGTATTTTAGTAAATTATGACTTCGTTCCTTTTCGAGGACGAAAAGATTCAGAGGGGGGAAGAATGTGATAACCTGGATTTTAGGATATCTGTAGTTGATAAATTAACTGAATTTAATTAATTGAAATACTAACTTATAAATTTAACAAATAAATTTGATAATAAATATTTATATTTGGATTTGTGTATAAATGAATTTGAACTATAATAAATACTAAGTTTTAAATATTTGGATAAATATTCATTTAAAAATATACTGATATAATTGTTGAAATTTGAAAATATTTGTTTAAATAATCTTCTTTATTATTATTTTGGCAGAATTTATCTTTTAGAGATAAATATGTTTCTATTTTTAATGTATATTAGTAAATGGCAGATGAAGTTTGGATTTGAAATCTAAACATCTTAAAAAGAATAATAAATTTGATTATAAAACAAATCTTTTTATTACTCTTATTTAAATTTAAATCTAAGCTTAAAAATATATTTTAAACAATTAACATTTTATCTCAAAAAAAAGTTCATGTGCATTTAGATATGTATTCATAATTAGTAAAAATAAATAATATATATATATATATATATATAAATAAATAAGTATAGTTTATACATATAATTTGAACATAATATCTTAATCTTTATAAAGCATAAGTAATATATATATAAGTAAAACATAGATTAATGAAATCATAAATACAATTATATACTTGACATGTGTTATTCACTAAAGCCTTGCATTTGACATTTGTAGAAAGGATAACATGGGTAAGCATTTGAAAAACATGCAAATTTACATTTGGCTAAATATGATTTTTCTTCTTAAATATAAAAATAAATAAATAATAATTGAGAAACCTGATCATCTACTTTCAATTAAAACCTTCATATTCTTTTCTCTTCTAAAAAAAAGCAGTATTTCAAAATTTAATCAGGTTCCAGATTTCAGTCTTCAAGCTAAAAGTTAAATCAATTATATATCAACTAGGAATAAAACTAAAATCAATCAGAGATCAAAGATTGCAGATCAACAAGTTCAAACTAAAATTTAATTCTAGGCTTCTCTGTTTTGAGTTGAACAGGTGAGTAATCTCTTAGATCTGGGATACCTTGAATTGGCAAGTGGAGATCTTTGGAATGTGATTGAATTATGTTGAGTATAAAAAAATGACTTTTATATGTGTATGTGTTAGTGCTTGTGAACTTGTCTGGAAACAGATTGTTATAAACCCCTGTCAAACTTTCCAGGTTTTAACCCCGAGTAAAAAATTCAAAATTTCCTTCATGCAATTGTTTTTAGGCATTGATTTTTGAATAAAAATTGTTAATAGCAGTATAATATTGATTTTAAAAATAGTTTCGAATTTTATATTCAGTAGTTTTATAAAAATATAAGAATACAGTGATAATCTGGAAATAGGAGAAAAATCGAGCATGCTAATTTCAATCTTTGATTACGGAATATGGTTTGTAGTACAAAATGATGATTTTTGATACATATTTCATGATTTTAAATATTGAACTTGTTGAGAATTTTGGGATTAGACGAATTTGGGAACATCGTCAATTGCTGACGAACGGCATGGTTTTGTTGGTCGAGATTTGGCTCAGAGATGGCCTGTGTGTCATAGAGTTTGGGAAAATTGGCGTGGGAATTTCCAGATGAACGCGGTGGGCACGGTGAGGCAGATTAGGGTTTTAAGTTAGGTTTGGGTCAGAGGGGTTGTCCGAGCCGTTTCTCCATCTACGCAGCGTCGAGTTGCTTCGGATTGGAGGGAAAATGAGGCTAGAGTTGAGGCGAAACTAGGGTCTTGGTGGCGTAGGCGATGGCGATCGGTGTTGACGGAGGCAAGGAAGTTTGTTTCAGATTTTGGTTCTAGTGTTCGTTTTTTGTTTCCACGTTCATCTCAAAGCTCAAGTGGTCGTGATCGAAAGGGAGGTTTGTTGTTGTCTTGTTGGTGGCCTCGGCAATGACCGGAGATGGTCGTAACTCTGGTGCATGTGCACGCGTGTGCACCTGTGTCAGGCATCGTTCAAGTTGGGGAAGATGATGTGGGTCTCGGGTTCTACCCCGCGTTGGATTTGGTGGGACTCGAAGTAATGATAGGATGAAGGATTCTCTTGTCCTACTCGAGAAAATTGAAATATGGCTCGGGATTTGCCTGATGAGTTTCCAGGTTGATATTTGTGTAAGTAACTTAAACAGTATTTATAAAATGGAGAGATAGTACTAATTTTAAAAATAATTAAACAAGTTTCCAAGTTAAAGTATGATTTAAATATAAAGCAAGGCATTTAGACAAGTTTAAATTTAATTTGAATTTAGTTTGAACTATCATTTGATAAATGTTTAAGGTTATGGAAGTTATGTTTTGATAACTTTATTTTATCAAGTTAAAATATTTATTTTATTTTAAATCTTAATTGATGTTTGAGTTAAGTAAGTTATTCTTGAAAAATAAAATGGTTTAAATATGTAAATGGAAATTTAGCCATTATTAAGATAATGTTTTACCTTAATGATAATTAAGGTTTAATGTCTTGAAATTAATTAAGTTAATTAAGGAAAACTAGGTACTATTAATTAATGATGATGTGGAATAAACCAAAGAATTGATCATTAATGTGATTTATTAATTAACGAAATTAATTAAAGGTTGATTAATTTATTCAAGAAATGATAATTACTTAATGTAAGTAATTTAAAGGATTAACTGTTACGAATTATTTAATTTAATTTAAATAGTAATTGAAGGTTAATCACATAATTAATCAATGATAACAATGAAGGTAATTACTTAATGCCATTAATTAAGATAGGTAATGTATTTAAATGAAATTACATAACAGGAGTAATTAAGGGTTAATTACTTAGTTAAAACATTTATTAATTTATGAAATTAATGAGTGAGAATTAATTAATCAATGGATTGATGGATAATCAAATTGGGTGATTAAGTAAGAGGGTAATTAAAGGTTAATTAATGTGAGTGGTTTGAGAATAATTAATTTGTGTAATTAATTAATGGCAAATTACTTAATGTAATTAAAGAATGATTAATCAGGAATGATTAATCAAGATGAATACCCAAGAGAACATTAATTAATTGAATATAATTAATTAATGTTATATAAGCAAAATTTATAAGTAATAAGTAATTAATTTAATTCATTGGTAGATAATTGAATTAATTAGAAATGGTATGACTAATTTGTCTTGCTTATGGATGATTGAACAATCTTGAATGCTTTGAATTAATGGTTATCCCTGATATGAGATCGTGATGCTATGTGATATGAATTGTTTCTGTAATACGATATGTTAGGTTGAACAGCGATAATGTGGTTATCTATGATGAAATAGTGACATCCGGTATTTAAAAGTAAATTGTATTCACTTGAATAGTTTTGGATTAGATGACTTTGGGTTCGAAGAGACCGGAGTCGGGTATTATTTAAATATCCAAAACCACTTCGATTCTATATAGATTTGATATGTGAAATCAATAGGCTGATATGGAATGATTTAAGTGAATTGGACCATTGAATCTAAGTTTTGGCACTTAGAAATTAATGTGTGAAATAGATGATCTCTATAACAACTTGTGAAGTTGAAATTGATATAAGTTACCCCGAGTTTCATATAAGTTGTATGCTTTTGAATTCCATGTTAGATGGGTTTACTCACGCTGGTTTCCAGCCTGACCCGGGTGTTACTTTGATGTAATGCTCGGGTCAGACCGAGTATTACAGCTTTTCAGGTAAGGGCGTTCTGGAGTTCAGGAGGCGAGCTGGATGGCGGGAACGTATAGAGTATTTTCCGCTGTATTATATTATTATACATCTGTGATATGATAATTGTTTATCCAGTGACTGTATAAATGTGTAACTCTAATGTATTTAAATGTAATTAACAGGAGATTATTCTTTTGTAAACTGTTATTATTTATTATTATATTTTATCCGCTGCGAATGTGAGATGTTGATGTTTCTGTTCTTCTCCTTCTTTTATCTCTTTCTTCCTTTTCATATCTGTCTGAAATTTTCGGCTTCGAAAATTTCGGGTCGTTACATTAACTGAATTTAACTCGGATCATCTTGGTACCAACTGAGATGACCCAACTTTCCCACCACAGAAAATCGCATCACCTTGAAGAAAGAAAGGGATAGAAAGAGAAAAGGAAGAAGAGAAAGAAGGAACAATATCAGAATCTAAATAGTGGAACGAATAAATTATATTAATAACATAAATATTACATAGTTTACAATCATTATCAGAGTTATACAGATTACACATCACATACTAGAAAGTTATAAACACCTCTCTAGTTATGCAACTCAATACAAAACAAGAGAACTACTCAGAGAAACCAACACAGCGGAAAACTATATATCTAACGCCGAAGCCTCCTGCTCCATTGCTCCTCCAATATTTGTCAAAGCTAACCTGAATCCCTTGGCTACTCATAAAAATTTGAGTACCCAAGAGTTTAAGAAAACAGTAGATAAACTCTGGGTCAGACATGGGTCTGGCGTGAGTAACAGGTTAAGGTTGCTTAACTTTTAAAAACCTTTTGAAAGAAAGGTATCACGTAAGACTTCCCACACATAAACATGGAAAAGTTTTTACCTTACGCTAACCAAAACATTTGATAGGAAATCCAATGATATTATAATAATGTCTCAGGTTTCTTCTTGGTAATAGAGGAGTGTTAGTACATGCTAAGAAAAATGGGTAATGGTGATAAAATTTGTCAGAGAGGTTGCGGCAGTGAAAATTCAATTTGAACCCTAGTTTTTCACTGTGACATTAGAATCGATCATTATGGTAGTGTAGTTGACCGAGTGTTACGATCTTTTGAGAATTGATAGATTGGCCGTAGTTGAAGTCGAGGCCGGAGTGGTTGACCTTCAGGTGATCGGAGCAGCGAGAGATAGGTGTTGACAGGTTTGAAGGGGCGAAACATGATTGTTGTTTCTAGGTTTGGGAATTTGTGTTCGATTTTGTTTTCGAGAGTGGTAGTTCGATTTGATGGTCGTGGGTGGTTGCTGGGTTGGTTGTTGGAGTGTAGTGCTCATCAACGACGATCTATAGTGGCCGATACCACCGTGCATATGCACGGTGAAGATATTGTGTTGGAGATGTTGGTTGGCCTAAGTTTGGTGCTCGAGTAGATTTTTGTATTGCTCGAAGTTGTTGAGAAGTTGGCTCGGGGAAGATGGATTGTTGACTCGAAGCAGTTTTGAGGTGTCTCGGGTCAAAGAGTTGTTATAGGTTTTATTTAAAACCTGTACCCTGTTTGTTTTTAAAAATTTTAAAACCTGAAGCTTTTTAATGTTAAGAAATTTTTAAACCTAGTTTTAAATTCAAGTTTAAATTTTAGAATTCAAGTTTAATTTAAAATCTCAGTTTTAAATAAAAGAAAAAAAATAAAAATAAAGTTTTAAACTTGAACTTATTTAACTACTTTTTTTTGGTAAAGTAGTTTGAACTTTTTAAAATTGAAGTTTTTTTTAAATATGAGCTAGATTAAAATGAGCTTTAAATCTGGAAATCAAAAGTTAAATATGAATTTCAGTTTTGAAATTAAAAGAAGTTTTTAAAATTTGAAAGATTTAATCAAAGTATAAATTTAAATTATTAAATTTAAAAATGAATTTAGTTTCAAAACCTTATGAATTTCTTTTATTTTGACAAGCACTTGTTTGTCTTGAAATTTTAAAAAGTTTTAAATTGTTTAAACTTTGATTAAGTTTAAATTATATTCATTTTAAATTTCATATTTGAAATGAAATTTCAAAGTAATTTCAAAAAGTAATTTGTTTCAAATAAATTGGTTTTTAAGCATAATTAAGAAATGTTTTATCTTAAAATTTAGTTAGGATTTAGTGTTTTGAAATTAATTTAATTAATGGAGTAATTAGGGAATAGTTAGTTAATTTAATTAATTGATTGATTAGGGAATAATTAATAATTGATTAAGGATTAATCTATTTGTAATTAAGATTATTAACTAGATTATTAATTAATGATTAATGATTTATTAATTAAGCAATTAAGTTAAAATCAAGATTAATTAATTAAATAATTAAGGATGATTAAGTTACAGTTTACACTTAATTAATTAAATAATTAGGAATTAATTAATGGATAATTAAATATAATTTAAATTGTAATTAACAATGGTTAATCTAAGTTAATTACTTAATGAAATAATCAAAGAATGGTTAATGAAGGTCATTAACCAGGATTATTTAATAATTAATTAATGTGGTTAATTTTTATAATTAATTAGATTAATTAATTTAATAATAATCATTTGTGAATTGTTGAGTATAATTACTTAATGAAGTAATTAAGAAATTAATTACTTAAGGTAATTAATTATGTTAAATGTGATTGTTTGAATTAATTAATTAAGTTTAATTAATTTAAACACTGAATGTTTTAATGATAATTATTGATATAATTAATGGACTGGAAATTACTTAGTGAAGTAATTAGTTGGGAATTACAGGATGTAATTAATGGAAGATGTTTAATAATGTAAGTAATTTGGAGTATAATTACTTTGTTATTAATCAAGGGATTAATCAAGAATTCAATTAAGGAATAATTAATTTGTTTTAATAAAGTAATTAAGTTAGTTAAGTACTGAATATGGTTAATCAGAAGGGATTAATAATACTGTGACGACCCGACTTTTTCTCTACAAAAAGTCGCATCATCTTGAAGAAAGAAAGGGATAGAAAAGAGAAAAGAAAGAAGAGAAAGAAGAAACAACAACAGAATCTCAACAGTGGAACGAATAAATTATATTAATAACATAGGTATTACATAGTATACAACAGATATCAGAGTTACACAGACATTACAACACATACTAAACAGTTATAAACACCTGTCTAGTTATTACAACTCAAACACAACACAGAAAACACTCAGAGATCCCAATACAGCGGAAAACTATATATCTACACGCAGAAGCCTCCTGCTCCATTGCTCCTCCATAATTTGTCAAAGCTAACCTGAATCCCTTGGCTTCTCGTAAAAATTTGAGTACCCAAGAGTTTAAGAAAACAGAAATAAACTCCGGGTCAGACATGGGTCTGGTGTGAGTAACAGGTTAAAGTTGCTAAACTTTTGAAAAACCTTTGAAAAGAAAGGTATCACGTAAGACTTCCCACACATAAACATGGAAAAGTTTTTACCTTACGCTAACCAAAACATTTGATAGGAAATCCAGTGATATTATAATAGGTCTAGGATTTTCAAGTAAATAAAAATAGCTAAAATTGTTACATCTATTAAATTCCAGCTACTAGCCACAAAAGTGGGTAATACAATCAAAACCGATGGCACTTATTAGATTTTGTATTCCATACAATGGCAAGGCTACCGGGGTACGGCCCATCACAGTACGTGGCCTAGATCACCGTACTGAGGATCACTCCCAATCCCCTGCAACACAAAGCTGGAACCATTCCTTACTGAACAGTTCCGAACAAGACCACCCCGCAGTTGTGATCAGCAACCTCACCACATAGCCGAAATAAAGGGACATCTAGACAGGGGTAAATCTCGTTCTACTTGGGCATGACCCACTTAGCCTTGCTGCACCTCCCCTGTTTTAGCCATTCTCGGTTGATGTGGCTTGAGGCTACGATTACCTTTATAGGACATATCACTTAGAATGCTCATCGTCCACCTGACGATGTTCTGAAAGCATTCAATCCATACAAGTTTGTTTCGGGTTCGAATGAAACCGAAGGCATTATCTCATTACACTTAATTTGGAATCACCCTCAGAGTTAACTATGATAACCCATGCACTCTGAATCTTCATCTTCACTTGAGATTCACGACCTATCGTTAATTTGGATCAATGTGGTTTTCGAATATCCAAATATGGAAATCCGATCCCGGTCTCACCGAAATCCAAAACGTGCCTTTTAAGGCCAAGTTGTTTTAGAGTTTAAAATAATTCTAATTCATTATCTCACACAGATAGATAATTCACAACATCACTGTCGATAATCAACATTATCATCACCAACGGATAATCCATATCATCATAAACAGATAATCCATATCATCATCACAATACAACCAATTCATACATATCATATAACATTTCTCATCTCATAACTGAGATTACAAATCATACAAGGCAACTAATATCATCCATTCATACATAAGCAATGATCTAATGATCACACCACCTATAATTAATTCAGAATGAATTAAATTAATTATATTATCTCTAACTAATTTAAAATGAATTAAATTAATTACTTCATCATTATAATCCTGCTTAACTTAACCATTAATTGATTACAAATCAATTAAATAATCACCATCTCATTAGTCATTTCAATTAATCATTTCTGATTAACAATTTCCTAATTACAATAAGCAATTAGATTTTAAATTAATTACACAAGTCAATTATACTTAACCCTTTCAATAATTAACTTTTAATTACCAAAGTAATTAATTAATTAAAATTAATTACATTAATCCTTTATTAATTACTACATTTATTCCTTAATTAATCAATTCTAATTTACATAATTAATTTTATTAATTAATGATTTGTAATTATATTATTTGATTAGTCTCTCTATTAAAATTAATTACATTAAGTAATTAATTTGCAATTAAACCACATATATATTAATCACCCTTGATTAATAACATCCAGTAATTAACTACCCTTAATTACTTCATTAATAAATTACTCCTTAATTTATTCTCTAATTAATCCCTTGATTAATTTCAAAGTAATTTAATCTAAATTACTTCCATCGTTAAACATCTTTAATTACATCCAGTAATTATCAATTAATTACTTCCCTAAGTAATTACAATCCATTAATTACATTAAGTAATTATTCATCAAATCATCTAATGTTTAAATCAATTAAACTTAATTAATTAACCTAAACAAATCACATTAACACAATTAATTACATTAAGTAATTAATTCATTAATTACTTTTATTAAGTAATTAAACTTAAACAATTTCACAAATGATTATTATTAATTAATTAATCTAATTAATTATTAGAAATTAATCACATTAATTAACTGTTAAATAATCTTAAGTTAATGACCTTCATTAACAATCTTTAATTACATTATTAAGAAATAACTCAGATTAACCATTATTAATTACAAATTAATTAATATTTAATTACAATTTAATTAATCTCTAATTACTAAATTAATTAGGTGTTAATTACAATCTTAATTAATCCTTAATTATTTGATCAATTAATTCTTTAATCATTAATTAAAATCTAATCAATAATCCTTAATTACAGATTAATTAACCTTAAAAAATAATCTTAAGTCTTTAATTAATCAATTTAAAATTCCTTAATTACTTAATTAATCATCCATATTATTAATTAATTAAATAATTAATTACCCATTTAAATTAACTTAATAATTTAAATGAATCCAAATTCTTAAATTCTAACTTAATTTAAGAAAACATTTCTTAATTATTTAAAGTATTTAAAAACACTTTGTTTCAAATTTACTTTAAATTTCACTTTAAATTTCATTTTAAAATTTTAAAATGAATACAATTTTATTTAAACAAGGTTTCAAAAACAATTTAAAACTGTTTTATCTCTTATGTTAAAAGAATAACCATTTTATAAGATAAAAGTTTAAAAGAATATAAAGTTCATATCAATTTAAGCATACACTTAAAACATTCCAAGTTATTCTAAAACAAATTCAATTTAAAAATTTCTTAATTTCAAATCTGAAATACAGCTTGAATCTTCTATTTCAGATTTAAACTTAAATCTTTAAAAGCTTACTTACATTTTAAACTCCATTTTAAATTCAAATCATTTAAATTTAAACTCATTTTATTTAAAAAAACTGAAGTTTAAATTTAATTCTAGATTTAATTTCCCAGATTTAACTTATTTTAAATTTCTAATTTAAGATTTTAAACTTCCAATTCAAATTCAAAATCACATATGCTTTTACACTTATAAGTTTTAAAACCAAATTTAAATTTTAAACTTAAATTATTTCAAATCTCAGATTCAAACTAATTTGAATTCATATTCAATTTCAGATTTCAAAAACTCGGTTTAAATTTCAATTTGCATTTTATACTTTTCTTTTAATTTTAAAAACAGAAATAGGCTTCCTGTTTTTATTTAAAACCAAACTAGAATTTAAAATTTCAAATTATTTCAAAAACCAAGATTTAAACTATTTGAATTCATATTTAAATTCAGGTTTTAAACTTAGTTCTAATTTTAGTTTACATTTTAAAAACTTTACTTTAAATTTTAAAAACTGTAACAGGTTTAAAACAATTTAAAATCTTTTATCTTACATGTTCAAGAAACATCCATTTTATAAAATAAAAGTTTAAAAGATTATAAAACAAATTCACTTTAAACATTCCAAGTTAAAGACATCAGCGAAGGTTGAGCTGATCAGGAAGGTTTTAAGCAGCCCAGGATCGTCTGGAGAGTTTTGAGGATAAGAGTCGGAGGAATTTGGATTCCGGAGTCGGAGATTTAATTTTGGATAAGTTTTCTCTGATCGAAGGAGAGCTATAAGATTGGGTAAGGCTGGGAAGCTTGCTTTGATACCAACTGAGACGACCCGACTTTCTCACCACAGAAACTCGTATCATCTTGAAGAAAGAAAGGGATAGAAAAGAGGAAAGAAAGAAGAGAAAGAAGAAACAACATCAGAATCTAAACAGCGGAACGAATAAATTATATTAATAACATAAAATATTACATAGTTTACAACCATTATCAGAGTTACACAGATTACACATCACATACCAGACAGTTATAAACAACCGTCTAGTTATACAACTCCATACAATACAAGAAACTAATCGGAGAAATCAACACAGCGGAATACTATATATCTACACGCAGAAGCCTCCTGCTCCATTGCTCCTCCACAATTCGTCAAAGCTAACCTGAATCCCTTGGCTACTCGTAAAAATTTGAGTACCCAAGAGTTTAAGAAAATAGAAGATAAACTTCGGGTCAGACATGGGTCTGGTGTGAGTAACAGGTTAAGGTTGCTTAACTTTTAAAAACCTTTTGAAAAGAAAGGTATCACGTAAGACTTCCCACACATAAACATGGAAAAGTTTTTACCTTACGCTAACCAAAACATTTGATAGGAAATCCGATGATATTATAATAGTGTCTAGGGTTGTCAAGTAAAATACAGAAATAGCTGGAATGCTTACATCTCACGTTCCAACATAGTTGGGCACAACTAATACGTACGGCACTTATTGGATTTTGGATTCCATACAATGGCAGGGTTACCGGGATACCGCCCTTCACAGTACGTGGCCTAGATCACCGTACCGAGGATCACTCCCAATCCCCTGCAATACAAGGCCGGAACCATTCCTTACTGAACAGTTCCGAACAAGACAACCCCGTGGTTGTAGCTAGCAACCGCCCACAAAGCCGAATAAAAAGGGACCTCTAGACAGGGGAATATCTCGTCCTATTTGGGCATGACCCACTTAACCTTGCTGCACCTCCCCTGTTTTAGCCATTCCCGGTTGATGAGGCTTGAGGCTACGATTACCTTTATAGGACATATCACTTAGAATGCTCATCGTCCACCTGACGATGTTTTGAAAGCATTCAATCCGTACAAGTTCATTTCGGGTTCGAACGAAACCGAAGGCATTATCTCGTTACACTCATTTTGGAATCACCCTCAGAGTTAACGACGATAACCCTTGCATTCTGAATCTTCATCTTCACTTGAGATTCACGACCTATCGTTAATTTGGATCGATGTGGTTTTCGAATATCCAAATATGGAAACCCGATCCCGGTCTCATCAAAATCCAAAACGCCATCTTTTAGGTCCAAGTTGTTTTAAAGTTTAAAACAATTCAATTATCTATATACACACAGATAGATAACTTACAAATCACAATTGATAATCAACATTATCATTATAAACAGGTGATCCATATCAAAGTAGGTAATCCATATCATCATCACAATAGATAATCTATATTATCATAACAATGCAATCAAGCATTCATACCACACAACATTACTTATCTCATTTCTGAGATCACAACCATTCAAGGCAATCAATATCACCCATTCATATATAAGCATGATTTACTTCATACATCTTCTATAATTAATTTAAAATGAATTAGATTAACTACCTCCATCTCTAATTAATTTAAAGTGAATTAAATTAATTACTTCATCTTAAACTAATTTAAAATAAATTAAATTAATTACTTCATTCATACAAAATCTTGCTTACTCAACCATTTAATTGATTAAAATCAATTAATTAATCATTCAAAACAATCACCTTAATTAATCACCCTTGATTAATTATCCTTAATTACATTCAAGTAATTATCCTTAATTAATTTCATAAATTAATTATTCTGAACCAAAAATAGCAATTAACCTTTAATTACTTCAATTAATTAATTGTAATTAATTACATTAATCCTTAATTAATAACATTAATTAATTACCTTTAATCACTTATCATTGATTAATTAACCATAATTAATCAACTTTAATTACATCATTAACTATAATAATTAACGAACCTTAATTATATTTAATTAATTATCCTCTTAAATTAATTACCTTAAGTAATTAATCCATAATTATGAATCCTTCTTTATTAACCATATTCAGTAATTAACTAACTTAATTACCTCATTAAAACAAATTAATTAATCCTTAATTAATTTTTTAGTTAATCCCTTGATTAATTACTAAGTAATTTAATCCAAATTACTTACATTATTAAACATCATCCATTAATTACATTCTGTAATTACCAATCAATTACTTCACTAAGTAATTTCCAATCCATAATAATTATCATTAAAACATCAAGTATTTAAAATTAATAAAACTTAATTAATCAAATTAAACAATCACATTTAACACAATTAATTACCTTAAGTAATTAGTTTCTTAGTTACTTCATTAAGTAATTACCCTTAAATAATTCACAAATGATTATTATTAAATTAATTAATCTAATTAATTATTAAAAATTAACCATATTAATTAATTATTAAATAATCCTGGTTAATGATCTTCATTAACCATTCTCTAATTATTTCCATTAAGTAATTAGCTTAGATTAACCCTAGTTAATTACAATTTTAAATTATCTTTAATTATCCATTAATTAAAGTCTAAGTATTTAAATAATTAAGAGTTAATTGTAACTAAATTATTCCTTAATTATTTAATTAGTTAACCTTGATTATAACTTTAATTACTTAATTAAGAAATCTTAAATCGTTAGTTAATAACCTAATTAATGATCTTTAATCTCAGACTGATTAACCCTTAATCAATATTTATTAATCCCTAATCAATTAATTAATTAAATTAACTAACTATTCCTTGATTACTCCATTAATTAAATTAAATTCAAAACATTAAATCTTAACTTAAATTTTAAGATAAAACATTTCTTAATTATGTTTAAAAACAAATTTATTTGAAACAAATTACTTTGAAATTTCATTTCAAATATGAAATTTAAAATGAATATCATTTAAACTTAAACAAAGTTTTAAACAATTTAAAAACTTTTAAAATTACAAGACAAACAAGTGCTTGTCTTAGGAATGAAATTCAGAAGAGTTTTGAAACTAAATTCATTTCTAAATTTAATAATTTAAATTTACACTTAGTTTAAATCTTTCAAATTTAAAAACTTCTTTTAATTCAAAACTGAAATTCATGTTTAATCTTTGTTTTCCACATTTAAACCTCATTTTAATCTTGCTCATATTTAAAACAAAACTTTATTTTTAAAAAAAGTTCGAACTACTTTACCAAAATGAAGTAGTTAAATAAGTTCAAGTTTAAAACTTTATTTCTATTTTTTATTTAAAACTGAGATTTTAAATTAAACCTGAATTCTAAAATTCAAACTTGAATTTAAAACTAGGTTTAAAATTTTCTTAACATTAAAAAGCTTTAGGTTTTAAAAAAATTAAAACAGAAATAACAGGTTTCTGTAAAACCTGAAAATACAGAAACATCCCAAGAACACCCAAATCCGCTTCAAGTTCAATGCCTATCCTCCCCGAGTAAATCACTCTACTGCTTCGAGCAACTCATAACATCTATTAGAGCAAACCATCATCACCAAACTTCATCAGAAAACAGGGCCGCGCACATGCACGTCTTCCCCAGCCACCTCCGATCATCAGAGATTCGTCCTATATCCGAAAACACTCCAACACCCAAATGCGATCATCAGATCATACACTTTACCTCGAATTCAAATTCAAGTGCTAAATCCCAAACCTGGAAAACAGCAATCAGGTTCTCCTTCAAACCTGTCAACTCCAAATCCTCGCTGCTCCAACCACCTGAAGGTCAGCCCCTCCGGCCTCAACTTCAACCACGCACCAACTACCAATTCCCAAAGGATCATAACACTCGATCAATCCTTCAAGCCGACATGTTCGATTCTTCAAACCCATTACAAACTAGGGTTTAAAAAGAATAACCACCAGCGCAACTTCCACCGTAAATTTCATCACCTACCAAAATTTTCCTAGCAACTCCTAACCCTCCTCCATCACCCAGAAGAACATCGAGACACCACTAATCATAGATCACCAGAAAATGCAGATAATCCCATTTCCAGACAATACCAAACTGCATCCTTAACTAAATTCTAAAATCCTAATTCTTGATTTAAAAATCAAGCTTTAGTTAGTACTTCTGATTTATGATACTGAATTACTAAATTAACATGTTTGGATTTTTTTTTTGTTAAAATCAACATGCGCTGATACTTCCAATATTTCTGGAGGCAAACATACTCTGTTTTAGTTTAATTTAATTTTTAATTCTTACTCTATGATAAGCAAACACCCTTGGTTTAAAAATTCAGATATTATCACAAATTAAATCAAGTGTAGGGGATTTAAATGAAAAGATAGAACTGGGAACAAAGCAGAGCCCGTAACAGCATGCATACACAATACATTTTCACATCCGACTTTTATCAATACACAAACATTTCTTATTTATATCAAAACATACTAGCATGCAACCAAATTAATAATTTAAGATTTAAAAGTTACTCACAGTTTTAAAAGGTAGCAGAGCCTCTGTTGAAAAACTTTTTGAATTTGCAGAAGACTAATTATCTTCCCTTTTTCACTTTAAAAACTGTTTGCATGGCTCCCATATAAAAATCCTGATTAACAAATTAAATTAGGCTTAACATATATATTAACATTTAAATTTAAATACAAAACTACCTTGCAAAGACATGTGTTGATTTCTTAAAGCTTTTATAACAAATGTTAAAAGATTAACATATTAAATTGACAAGCTGGACAAATACGCTCTCTCAAGATAGACACCACTCTAGAGACTAGGTATTCTCTCAACCTAGCGCTCTGATACAATTTTAACATCTCAAGATAGATATCATTCTAGCCAATAGATTTTACATGTCAATCTATAAACATTCGAAGTGGTTTCGGGTATTTCCTAATACCCGACCCCGGTCTCTTCGAGTCTCATGTCATTCTAACCCAAGTTATCCAAATAAAATACACAACATTTCATAACAGAGATATCAACTCACTCGAAACATCCAATACCATTTAATCATCCATAAACAAAACTCGATCGTTACCAAAAATAATTTAAATAATTCTAATTGAATTTCAAACCTTAATCACTTAGATTCCTTCACTTGTCATTAATTAATTTCAAATCAATTAATCAATCATCCCTTCATTATTCATCTTAAATTATCTACTTGGATTAATTATTCTTAAATTTCATTCAAGAGATTATCATTAATTAACTTCACAATATTTATTATTTTTAACCAAAATCATTAAGTAATCTTAATTACTTCATCAATTAATTAACTATATTAATTACATTAATTCTTAATCACTTATATTAATAAATTTCTCATAAGTTCTTATTTATTGGATTGATATAATCTTAACTAATCAATCTCTATTTACATCATTGATTATATAAATTAATGATTTCTCATTTACATTTCAGTTTATTCTAATCTAATTTAATTACTCATTTTATACTGGAAGCTTAAAGGAATTGATCGCGCAACTGAGACGACCCGGAAATTTCGATCTCGAAATTCCAGATAGTTAGTTAAAAGAAGAAAGAGAAAGAAGAAGAAACATAAAACTCAAACTCAGTATCTCACATTCGCAGCAGATAAAATATAATATCACATAAATAATATTTTTACAAAGAAGAACTGTATCTTTACTCTTATATTTTTATACATCAGAGCTACAACCATTACACAAAACTAGACAGTTTAAAAGAACCTGTCCTAAATAAACTATAATATATCGCCGCGGAAATATCCCATACGTTCCTGCCATCCAGCTCGCCTCCTGTGCTCCAGAACGTCCTTACCTGAAAATATGTAATACTCGGTCTGACCCGAGCATTACACCAAAGTAACACCCGGGTCAGGCTGGAAACCAGCGTGAGTAAACTCATCTAACAGGAAATTCCAATCCATAGAACTTAGCAAAAACCCGTGGTAACTCGTAACAAATTACAAATTCACAATTCGTTATAGACATCACTTACTTCATACATTAATTTCTATGTTCCCGAAACTTAGATTAAATGTCCAATTTACTTCAATCATTCCATTCCAGTCTATTGATTTCACATATCAATCTAAAAAGAATCGACGTGGTTTCAGGTATTTACTAACACCCGACTCTGGCCTCTTCGAATTCGATACCATCCCAACCCAAGTTATTCAAGTGAAATATAACTCAACTTTTAAATAAAAGATGTCATTTCTCACAGAAATTCATCATCCACAGATAACCACATTATCATTGTCCACCCAAAACATAGCATATCACACATCATTTCATATCAGGGATATCAATCAATTCGATGCATTAAATCATCATTCAATCATTCATAAGAAGGACCGATCATTTCCAAAATTAATTTAATTCATCTCTAATTAAATTAATTACTAATCTTTAATCACTAAGATTTTCTTTACTTAACATTAATTACTTACAAATTAATTAATCATCCTTAAATTATCCATCTTAATTAATCACCTTTGATAATTATCCTTTAATTTCAATGAGTAATTAATTCTTAATAAATTTCAAATTAATTAGCCTTCCCCCATCACATCAACTGACCCCTTAATTACTTTTATAAAGTAATTAATAACGATTTATTTCATTTATTTTAAATTAATTTCTCAAATTAATTATCCTATAACCACTTACACTGATTAATTATCATTTAATTAATCATACTTTTTATTCATTATATTAAGTGATTAATCCTTAATTACTTTCATTGAAGTAATTATTCACTAATTACTTCTTTTAGAGATTTCCCTTTTTATTCAATTGATAAATTACATTTAATGATTATCCATTAATTACTTCTCTAAGTAATTATATTAAATAGTTATACTTAACCAATTTCCAAGTAGGACTATCCTTAATTAATTTATCAAATTAATTATCTCAAATTAATTATCTTAACTAATTATCTCATAATCATTAGTTAATGATCTTTTAAACACATTCATTAACTATTCCTTCATTACTTATATTAAGTAATTACCCTTTGATTATTAATTTCAGATTAATTAACTCTTGTTAATTTAATAAGTGATTAACTTTTAATTAGTTTTTACTTTGGAAAATATAGATTCCATTTCTCTAGACACTTACTTAAAACTTCTTAAATAATACACTAAAAAAAATATACTTGTTTAAAACACACTTTTAGATTTAACAAAATATTCCTTTTAAAACTTAATTATTTAAGACTTTAATATTGTTAAAACCCTTCGCTTTTACCAATCTGCATATTTCCTTTAACCCTTTAAAATCTGGATACTAATCCACTTAAAAACTTAAAATCTGAAAACAGATTTATTTAAAAGTCGAAACCTGGACAAAAATTCAAATGGAACAACCCGAGCCAATACACTATTTCCCTATGCCATTCACGAGATCTTGCTTCCACATAAAACTTTGAGACAAACCCTGTAGATTTCTAAAGACTGACCCGATCCCATTCCATCTTCCTCAAACCATCGATCGTCCCCAAAATTCCAAATGTGCACATGCACGTGTACAGACCACCCTCCATCCTCCGATCAACCATTCTGGCCTCAACAGGTCGCCGAAGACCACTTCACCACAGACAAACACCCAGATCAACGTCGTCTTCCCCAAATTGAAAATCGAACTATCACCCCTCCTTGGAACCACATCACCGATACAAAAATGCCTCACAGATGACAACTCAGATCACCAGAGGCCGTGCTACTTCACTCAGAGACGCATCAAGACATGTTGCGTCGAATCCCCTAGGTCCCCTTCATCTCGATCCCCTTGTGATGACGATCCAACCTCAAAACTCACGACGACAAATTCATGCCCATAAACCCTACTTCGACCTCCTCTGGCTACCACGGCCATCTAGAACCCTCATGATTATTTTTCCTGCAATTGCCCATCCTTCGGCTACCTTCGGCTCAAATTCCGATGACCACCCCTTCGTCCAACATCGAAAAATCGACGAATAAAGCATTTCCGATCAACTCACTCTAACTCGATAATCAAAATTTAAAAATCAAGAAATTCATACCAAAAATCATGATTTTGATGCTTGAGTCCAGTCATGCAATCAAAACTCGCAATTTTAATACTTGATTATTTTGTATAGAAATAAACTTCATTGGGTTATTATTATTATTTTTCTTTTTCTTCTGAAACTTTACTTATCAAATTAATCTTAAAAATATTCTTTTTGTAAACCCAATCTAATTATTTCTAACAATTTATCTTCAAGGCCTAAAATCTAAAATCATCTATATGAAGAGATATGAATTTATATCCTAAATCCTGAAACCTATTACACAACAGAACAGGATTTATATATCCAAGTTCAGACATTCACTGGTGAATAAATTTTTACATGCAAGAACTTAAATTTTTCATAGGATCATATCTATAACATTATTCAAAAACCACATCACAAGCATCAATATAAACAGGGATAAATTGGGTAGAAGGTGATGTTTACTGTGACGACTGCTCATGACTCCCGCACCAAAACAAGGAAATAATGCGCTGCAAGGCGTGCCAGGCAGCCATGGGCAACCGTCAAGGGTAGAATAAACATCGCAGAATCTATCGCATAACTCATAGCGCATGGATAAAATACAATAGAGAAATATATGTATAGTGAAGCTTCATAACAGAATATCATCAAATAAGCATCTTAGAAGTTTGATACAATCATCAGAACAGTCAATACATCAAAACCTCACTACAAAGCACTCAAAGTATATACAGCGGAACACCCAGTACATAATATGAAATAATACGCAAAAGCCTCCTGCTCGTCTTCGTCATCATCAACGTAGATCTTCAAGAACAGCACCTGTCACCTGCTACCTAGTCTGCCCATCCCAACATGGATGAACAGCCCAAGGTAATAAAAGAGACATAAAACCTTGAGTCAGACAAAGTCTTAGTGAGCAGTAAATCAACTATCAAACATACCAAAAGAGCATAAGGGATAAAAGGAATAGGAAGCAAACCATCCCACTCCGCCTCTTTCTACAGTGATAGCCCCAGACACACACTAAAGAGAAGCAAGCATAACATGGCAGACAATTAAAGTAAAGCAATAATCATTCGAGTCAAGGTCGATGTTTTCCAAATACAAACCCCCAAGGCCTAAACCAAGATCAGATAAGCACCCGGAAAACACCGCTCTTGAGACCGAATGATGATACAACCAAACGTCCAAACATCCATGACTCTGGCTATCACTGTTATCATTGCCTTGATTTCACCGTTAGTTGAATGACCACCTGTCAAGGGCTAATGGTAACCCCGGTTCTAGACATAACTCCGCACGTCGTCGCAGCTCGTGCCTAGGAATTTTCGCAACTACCCAGAGTACTAGCACGTCGTCGCAGCCCGTGCTTGGAACGTCGTCGCAGCCCGTTCCAACGTACTCTTGCTTTGAGCATGCTAGAACCTTCAACAACGATGAAATCTCAGCCTCCTAGTCATCCTCCTCGACGACTATTTCCATACTAGCTCAAGCGCCTCTCAAGCTAACCATTATCAACCAACTCGCATCGCATCATCGAGTTATCAACATGCTTGGGATGATCCCGTCTGGATTAAACCAAGGCTATCTCACATCATGCTTCGCTTTATCGCATCATAGCAAAGTCTCATCTCAACATCATGGCTTGCCTCATCGCATCATGGCAAAGTCCCATCTCAACATTATCTAATCCATACATATGAGCTTCAACATCCGCTTCATATGCCACAAGCAGCTTTCCTTATTCAAGAGCCTTTCCACTTATCTTTTGAACCATCATTAACCAACTTGATCAAATCAAGCTATATATCAACTAATCAATCAAATCAAACATTAATCCAAGCAATCAATCATTCAAACAAGATCTAAATAAACAATTACAATGATAATGGCAATTTCGTAAATAAATGAGCATAGATCTAACATACATGAATCATGGGTTTTTAGCATAGATCTAACAAATATAAATCATGGGTTTTGTCTCTTCAACTTGATAAATGAACTTGTATAAGTAAACATCTTCATGAGTAGTGGATCTACACTTGGATCTAAGGAAAAAAATGCATAAAATCACTATCTACAACACTCCAACAAACCACCAAACCAATATACTCCTTTGGGTCCGCGTGAGAGATAACCACCACTCACCGAATCACCCAAACACTTCAAAAACTATCAACTTCAGATCTGGACAGCGAAGATTCAAGCTTGATTCGACGAAATCCCGCTTGAAACGATGAAATCTAGCTTCGTTGGATGAAGATCTTCAACTTTGGCTCTTGGATCTTCGATCTTGATCTTCGATATTGGATGGGTGTTAGAACTAGATTAGAGTGGAGAAAAGAAGATGAAGAAATGTTGTAGTCGAGCTCTCAAATTGGCAGCACTTCGTCGCTTCAAAAACCGGTGCCAAAAAATGAGCCAAACCCCTCTATTTATAGGCTGGAAACCCCATGAGTTGTCCACGACTCATCAGCATGATATACGACTCATCGAGCCTAGCCAACCTATCCTTAACTCGTATACGACTCAACAACCTAGCGACATACGACTCAGCCATTCCCACGACTCAACAGGCACTACAACCTAACACACACAGAACCAACCGACTTATCCTATGCGCGGCCTAACTCATACACGAGCTACGACTCAACGGCTTACGACTTATCGAACCCAACGACTCAACTGGGAAACGACTTATCAATGTCACGACCTAACGCTAATAAGCTCACGACCTAACGGGCAGCACGAGTTACGACCTATCACTAAGTCGCTAATGACTTATCCTTATACTGAGTCGCTCACAAACTAACCCGTTAACCTCCTTAGCTTGGTAACACGATGTCTCCATTATCCCACTAACCCGTAGGTCGCTGCTTCTCTTAACTCGCAACTCTTAGGTCGTTAACTCATCCCAAACCACTAAGTCGCCAACTACTGCAAGTTGCTACACCCAACCTATCTTCCTCACGACCCAAGCTACCCATAAGTCGTTTACGACTTAAGAACCCCACACGACTTAGGCCAAGGACGACTTAAACAACACTAACGACCTAGAAATTCTACGATTTATCGACACGTAAAATACGGGTCGTTACATTCTCTCCCCCTTAGGAATTTCGCCCCCGAAATTCCAAGAAAACAACAGCAACCAAAACTATTCCGCATGCCTACCATCCATAACAATCAATAAACCATGCATCCAATTCTAGCCTAGCATGCAGAATTCTAAGATTAGAACAAGTTACAAATTCATGAGATGTCACGACACCTCAGGGCCATACCTCGAAGAGTTCAGGATGAGCTGCCTTCATCCTCTCTTCCTCCTCCCACGTACAGTCGTTAACATCATCACTCCATTGTACCTTGAGCAACGTAATCGCCTTCCTCCTAAGCTGTTTCGTGTCGGTTTCAACAATACAAAGCGGCTTACGAGGTCTCGTAACCACTGGATCAACCTCCAAGTCTTCACAGCTATCAGCAGAAACCACCGTAGTTGGGTCGTGCACATACTTCCGTAGATACGATACATGAAAAACATTGTGCACACCCGCCATCTTTTCCGGTAACTCCAATCTGTAAGCGAGCTTTCCAATTTGCTCGATAATCGGGAATGGTCCAACAAATCTCGGAGTTAACTTTCCTTTCTTCCCGAATCGAATAACATTCTTCAGAGGAGAAATCTTCACAAAAACCATATCACCTACGTCGAATTCCAAATCCTTACGACGCTTATCGGCATAACTTTTCTGACGATCTTGGGCTGCCTTCATTCGTTGCCGAATGATCTCTATACAATCCGTAGTCTGTCGAATCATCTCTGGCCCAAGTATCAGCTTTTCTCCAGTTTCCAACCAACATGTCGGAGAGTTACACGGTCTTCCATACAATGCCTCATATGGTGCCATACCAATACTCGACTGATAACTGTTATTGTATGCAAATTCCACCAAATGAAGATGATCTTCCCATGATCCTCCGAATTCCAAAACACAAGCTCTGAGAAGATCTTCCAAAACTCGGTTGACTCTCTCAGTCTGACCATCTGTTTGGGGATGATAAGCTGTACTCAAACACAACTCGGTTCCCAAAACTTCCTGGAAGCTCTTCCAAAATCCACTAGTGAACAATGGGTCTCGATCGCTCACTATACTCTTCGGAATACCATGGAATCGAACTATCCACTTAACATACAACTCAGCCAACTTCGATGCAGTCCTAGTCGATCGAACAGGAATGAATCTTGCACTCTTGGTCAACCGATCTACTATGACCCAAATCCCTTCATTTCCTGCTCTTGTTCTAGGTAGACCATCGATAAAATCCATTGATATCTGTTCCCACTTCCACATAGGAACTTCTAATGGATGAAGCAATCCACTTGGCTTCTTCTGCTCTGCCTTAACCAACTGGCAATTCATACACTTGGAAATAAAATTTCCAACTTCCTTCTTCATACCTTCCCAGTAATAAGTTCTCTTCATATCCCGATACATCTTATTTCCACCTGGATGAATTGTCAACTTCGAGTGATGACTTTCCTTCAGAACTTCATCTCTCAATTCATCTATGTCGGGAACAACCAATCGTCCTTGCTTCCGAAGCCAACCCTCTCGATCGACTTCGAATCCCTTATCCTTCTCTGGGTCCAATCCAGATTCCAAATCACGGATAATCTTGACAAGCTTATCGTCTCGCTTTTGACTCTCGCCAATCCTTTCCACAAGAGTAGGCCTTATTGATAAGCTTGCCAACATCTCAGGTTCCAATTCACATCTGGGCCTAAAATCAAATCCAGCCAAATACTCGAGACTCTTCCATTCCGAAAACATGGCTCCCAATCCGACATGTCTTCGACTTAACGCATTAGCCACCGTGTTACCTTTTCCCGGAGTATAGGCTATACCAAAATCATACGATGCCAAGAACTCTAGCCACCGTTGCTGTCGAAGATTCAAATCCTTTTGAGAGAACAGATACTTCAACGACTTATGATCTGTAAACAACTCGAATCTAACTCCCAATAGATAATGTCTCCACATCTTCAAAGCAAAAACAATTGCCGCTAACTCCAAATCATGAGTCGGGTAATTCCTTTCATGCGGCTTCAGTTGTCGACTTGCATATGCAACAACTTTATTCTTCTGCATTAGTACTGCTCCAAGTCCAGTACCACATGCATCGGTGTAAACCACCATCTCATCATTCCCACTAGGAATAGTCAAAACAGGAGCACTTGTCAGTCGCTCTTTCAGGATTACGAAAGCTTGCTCACACTTATCATCCCATCTAAACACTTGATTCTTTTTCGTCAATCCTGTTAATGGTGCAGCTATCTTGGAAAAGTCTTTGATAAACCGACGATAATATCCTGCTAATCCAAGAAAACTTCTCACATCGGATGCATTCTTAGGTCTAACCCAATCCTGGATCGCTGCCACCTTAGTGGGATCAACCGCTATCCCATTTCCAGAAATAACATGGTCTAAGAATCTCACTTCACTCCTCTAGAAGTGACATTTCGAAAACTTAGCCTTCAGCTGATGTTTTCGCAAGATTTCCAAAACAATCCTCAAGTGTGTCTTGTGTTCCTCCTCAGTTCTGGAATAAATCAGAATATCATCCACGAACACAAGCACGAACTTATTCAACTGATCTCTGAACACTCTATTCATAAGTTCCACAAAATATGCTGGTGCGTTAGTCAACCCAAACGGCATTACCAGCCACTCATAAAAACCGGATGGTGTCCTAAAAGCAGTCTTCGGCACACTATCCTTAGCCACTCTCAACTGGTGAAATCCCGTTGCCAAATCCATCTGAGAAAACACCCTAGCTTCGTGAAGCTGATCAAACAAGTCATCTATTCTTGGCAATGGATACTTGTTCTTCTTAGTCACCTTATTCAGCTCACGATAATCAACACACAACCTCAACGATCCATCCGCTTTGGTTGCAAACACAAATGGTGCACCCCATTCGGACACACTACGCCAAATAAATCCTTTCCGTAAAAGGTCATCAACTTGCACCTTCAACTCTTGCTGTTCCCTAGGCGCCATCCGCCTAAGAGGCATCACAACGGGTCTGGCTCCCTCAACTAGATCGATACGAAACTCGATCTCCCTATGCGGCGGTAACCCTCTGACCTCGTCAAAGACATCCTCGAATCCATTCGCGATTGGCACCGATGACAGTCCATCCCGTGGAACAACCAGCGAATACATGAAGCTCATGAAGACGCCTTCTTCATGCTTACATCGTATCACAACCTTTCGCCCCTCCACATTCTCGACTGTCACCTCCAATCTCTCACAATCAATCCTTGCCGCATACTTCCTAAGCCAGTCCATACCCAAAATAATTCCGAACCCCGCAAAGTTCAGAACAAAACAATCACAAACAAAAGAGCAATCATGACTCGACACAACTAGACCACGGCATATCATACACAAACATGACGAACCCCCAACTGGATTAGTCACAACCAATGGCCTATCAACAATATCCGGTTCCAAACCTAACCGGCCTACAAGATCATCACAAACAAAAGAATGCGACGCTCCAGTATCAAACAACACTCTAACTAGAACACCACAAATGGAAAGAGTACCTTGAACCACCACACTCTTCCCTTTCTCTTCAGCAGTAAGAGCTTTTGAAAACGACGGCACAGCTCCCAAATCATAAGCTTGCACAATCTGCCTGTCCTTCCTCGGTTCTGGACAATCTTTCCTGAAATGCCCTGGCTTGTCACAGTTGTGGCATTTCGCTGGCGCCTTTGGATTCCTACAATCCTCGGAGAGATGGCCCTTCTGCTGGCAATTATAGCAAGTCATTTCGCCCCTCGGCTTCTTCTGGCCATCCTTACCCTTCTGTTGCTGTTGCTTCCTCTTCTTGTTTCCACCCTTCTGTGGCTTAAACCCTTCCTTGGTTACAGCAACAACAGAACTCTCCCTAGGAAACAAACTATCATGCCTGAGAGCTTTCTCCACAAGCTTCTCAAACGGATCGTCCAGATGATCCACCAACTGTCTTCCAAGATAAGCATCCAAACCGGTCACAAACTTCTCATTCTTCTGATAGGGAGAATCAATATACGATATGGCATACTTGGACAAAGCTTCAAACTCAGAAACATACTCAAGAACGGGTCTTCCACCTTGCTTGAGCTCCACAAACTTTTTAAACAAGACAGATTTCTGAGCCATAGAGATGAACTTAGCTTCAAATCTAGCTTGGAATTGCTCCCAAGTAATTTCCTCCTCCGGAGTATCAATGGTGATAGAATTCCACCAATCCGAAGCTCTCCCCTGAAGTTGCCTTGATGCAAGCTTCCTCTTAGTTGCATCCTCAACTCCCAAGTCACCAAAGATCCTTCTACAAGCATCAATCCATCTTTGCACTTCAATGGTTGATTCCGTTCCCAAGAAAACCTTTCCTCCAAGAGAAGTATAGTCCTTGCAAAGCTTAGCAAAATCCACTGGTCTTGGAGCTTGAACTTGAACTCCAACATCTACTGATGGCCCCGAGGCTGGTATCCTTCTCATGATCGAAGTCATCATGGCCTCAAACATAGGAGCATAATCAACAAATTCCCTAGTAGCACGGCCTTCCCTAGCAGCTGGTCTCCCCCTTCGACTCATCCTTATTATCTACAAAAAGGAATGACTTAGAACACCTTGAGAAACAACTGCATAAGGAGTTCAAATCCTTCTAAACTACTATATTATATATAGTAATCATTCATCAAAATACAATTACGTCTCTCATACGTAGTTACGTCAGCGAGCGTTGGCTAAAATCGATTAACCAAAGCTCTGATACCAAATGTGACGACCGCCCATGACTCCCGCACCAAAACAAGGAAATAATGCACTGAAAGGCGTGCCAGGCAGCCATGGGCAACCGTCAAGGGTAGAATAAACATCGCAGAATCTATCGCATAACTCACAGCGCATGGATAAAATACAATAGAGAAATATATGTATAGTGAAGCTTCATAATAGAATATCATCAAATAAGCATCTTAGAAGTTTGATACAATCATCAGAACAGTCAATACATCAAAACCTCACTACAAAGCACTCAAAGTATATACAGCGGAACACCCAGTACATAATATGAAATAATACGCAAAAGCCTCCTGCTCGTCTTCGTCATCATCAACGTAGATCTTCAAGAACAGCACCTGTCACCTGCTACCTAGTCTGCCCATCCCAACATGGATGAACAGCCCAAGGTAATAAAAGAGACATAAAACCTTGAGTCAGACAAAGTCTTAGTGAGAAGTAAATCAACTATCAAACATACCAAAAGAGCATAAGGGATAAAAGGAATAGGAACCAAACCATCCCACTCCGCCTCTTTCTACAGTGATAGCCCCAGACACACACTAAAGAGAAGCAAGCATAACATGGCAGACAATTAAAGTAAAGCAATAATCATTCGAGTCAAGGTCGATGTTTTCCAAATACAAACCCCCAAGGCCTAAACCAAGATCAGATAAGCACCCGGAAAACACCGCTCTTGAGACCGAATGATGATACAACCAAACGTCCAAACATCCATGACTCTGGCTATCACTGTTATCATTGCCTTGATTTCACCGTTAGTTGAATGACCACCTGTCAAGGGCTAATGGTAACCCCGGTTCTAGACATAACTCTGCACGTCGTCGCAGCCCGTGCCTAGGAATTTTCGCAACTACCCAGAGTACTAGTACGTCGTCGCAGCCCGTGCTTGGAACGTCGTCGCAGCCCGTTCCAACGTACTCTTGCTTTGAGCATGCTAGAACCTTCAACAACGATGAAATCTCAGCCTCCTAGTCATCCTCCTCGACGACTATTTCCATACTAGCTCAAGCGCCTCTCAAGCTAACCATTATCAACCAACTCGCATCGCATCATCGAGTTATCAACATGCTTGGGATGATCCCGTCTGGATTAAACCAAGGCTATCTCACATCATGCTTCGCTTTATCGCATCATAGCAAAGTCTCATCTCAACATCATGGCTTGCCTCATCGCATCATGGCAAAGTCCCATCTCAACATCATCTAATCCATACATATGAGCTTCAACATCCGCTTCATATGCCACAAGCGGCTTTCCTTATTCAAGAGCCTTTCCACTTAGCTTTTGAACCATCATCAACCAACTTGATCAAATCAAGCTATATATCAACTAATGAATCAAATCAAACATTAATCCAAGCAATCAATCATTCAAACAAGACCTAAATAAACAATTACAATGATAATGGCAATTTCGTAAATAAATGAGCATAGATCTAACATACATGAATCATGGGTTTTTAGCATAGATCTAACAAATATAAATCATGGGTTTTGTCTCTTCAACTTGATAAATGAACTTGTATAAGTAAACATCTTCATGAGTAGTGGATCTACACTTGGATCTAAGGAAAAAAATGCATAAAATCACTATCTACAACACTCCAACAAACCACCAAACCAATATACTCCTTTGGGTCCGCGTGAGAGATAACCACCACTCACCGAATCACCCAAACACTTCAAAAACTATCAACTTCAGATCTAGACAGCGAAGATTCAAGCTTGATTCGACGAAATCCCGCTTGAAACGATGAAATCTAGCTTCGTTGGATGAAGATCTTCAACTTTGGCTCTTGGATCTTCAATCTTGATCTTCGATCTTGGATGGATGTTAGAACTAGATTAGAGTGGAGAAAAGAAGATGAAGAAATGTTGTAGTCAAGCTCTCAAATTGGCAGCACTTCGTCGCTTCAAAAACCGGTGCCAAAAAATGAGCCAAACCCCTCTATTTATAGGCTGGAAACCCCATGAGTCGTCCACGACTCATCAGCATGATATACGACTCATCGAGCCCAGCCAACCTATCTTTAACTCGTATACGACTCAACAACCTAGCGACATACGACTCAGCCATTCCCACGACTCAACAGGCACTACAACCTAACACACACAGAACCAACCGACTTATCCTATGCGCGGCCTAACTCATACACGAGCTACGACTCAATGGCTTACGACTTATCGAACCCAACGACTCAACTGGGAAACGAATTATCAATGTCACGACCTAACGCTAATAAGCTCACGACCTAACGGGCAGCACGAGTTACGACTTATCACTAAGTCGCTAACGACTTAGCCTTATACTGAGTCGCTCACAAACTAACCCGTTAACCTCCTTAGCTTGGTAACACGCTGTCTCCATTATCCCACTAACCCGTAGGTCGCTGCTTCTCTTAACTCGCAACTCTTAGGTCGTTAACTCATCCCAAACCACTAAGTCGCCAACTACTGCAAGTTGCTACACCCAACCTATCTTCCTCACGACCCAAGCTACCCATAAGTCGTTTACGACTTAAGAACCCCACACGACTTAGGCCAAGGACGACTTAAACAACACTAATGACCTAGAAATTCTACGATTTATCGACACGTAAAATACGGGTCGTTACATTTACTCACCTTAAAAAAAATGTATAGAGCTTTGTTTCAGAAAACAGAGAACCTTGAAAAACTGGGTTGAACCTTGAAGACTTGACTGCTTTAATTTGAAAACTGGGAAGCTTGAATTGCTGAGCTGATTTCAAGATTTGATTTACTTAAAACTGTAATACAAATTGCTAAAATAGCTTCACTTGTTGAAAAACTATGCTTCAGGTTTGCCTTGCTTGGTATTTTGAGAATGTTACAATTTTTTGTTTCTTTGTTTAGAAAATGGAAAATGGGAAAAAAATTTAGAGAGGAGATAGATATGTTTAATATAGATTTAATTAGGATTTTATTAAAATAAAATGAAAACAAAAACACATGGGTGACACTTGTTTTGTTTGGAAGTTATCTTGCTTACAAATGTTATGTGTGATCTAATAATTTTACACTTGTTAAATTCTATTTTTTAAAATGATGCCACATATACATAAATGTTTCTAATATGTTTATAAAATTCTTATATTATAATTTCAGTTAATTAGGTATAGATATATATGTTATACTTTCCTATATTAATTAATGCATTTCCCTTTTGTATAAGTAAAAATGTTTTGTATTTATTTATATATGTTTTATTTTATTTTATTTTTATTTTTACACTTATAACTAATTTTATTTTTCATGTATTTTGTACTCTTTTCAATGTCATAAACCACACTTCTTAAATTAACATATGTTTTATAATTTATAATTTGTGTATTAGGTTTTTAAAATGTTTATATACATATTTTCATTTCATGATATTCTTTAAATATACATCTATTTATTACAAAGTAACATTTTCAATATATTTATTTGAATTTCAAACCCAAATTTAAATTAAATTTTAAAATCAACTCATATATAAATATATTTTTAAACAAACATATATTTAATTTTATTTAAAAATAATAAATTTTTGCCCATTCTAAATAATTATATTAGGGAATTATCAAATAAATATTTATCCAGATATAAATATTTATCATCATATTTATTTGTTCAATCTATAAATCAATATCCAATTAATTAACTCAATTATTTATCAATTACAGATGGCTAGAATTCGGGATATCACATTCCTCCCCCTTTTGAATCTTTTCGTCCTCGAAAAGGAACGAAACCAGAATTTATTGAAATGCTTAAAATCAGATAAATTTCCTTTGATCATTTTTAAAACACTTTTAAAATCTATATAATATTGCAAATCAGTTTTATAAAAATACTTTTATAACTCGATGTCTCAACCAGTCCATCCTTGTTCTCACACAAATTCGGTCAAACGTTGATCAGGCGTAAGACTGAAAATCTATAAGTACTCGGTAAACACATTTTCAACATCCAGTGAAAATACTTGGAAAATAATTTTATTGAAAATATAGAAAACATTTTGAAAATAGAGGAAATATCTTTTGGTGAGAATGCTTTGGAAATCATCACCCCTCATCCATGGTCTCAGTTACATCCTGGGTTATGTTGCCATTGCAGCAAAAGTCCATGTAACTACAGGCTCTTCGCGGCCTCTCGATTACGCCATGGAACCCACGACAGATCGCAGTTACATTCCAGGGTTACGTTGCCATCACAGCAAAAATCCATGTAACTGCAGGCTCTCTACGGCCTCTGATTTTCGCTGTCGAAATGAAACTTCTCCACTCCAACATAGGTCGCAGTCTACCAATATAAAATCAAACGCAGACTGTTGGCTCTCAGGGGCGCACACGACTTTCGCTATGTTACCATAGGTCGCAGTCTACCGATATAAAATCAAACGCATACTGTTGGCTCTCAGCGGCACGCACGACTTTCGCTATGGTATACTCTACTCATAATCCCCAGGAACTAGTTTTGTCAGGACTCCTCATAGGATCAACTTTAGAACCCCCCCTCTTGGGGTTCAAGGCAGCACCACCCGGTGGCACTTCTAAGAAGTTCATTTCAAGGGAGCGCCTTTTTTCCCAGAGTCATCAAAACACTTTATACTATACATATATAGTATCTTTCAAATCATACACCTAGTATGATCTCACACAAAGCTCCTATATACAAAATCGATTATCCCAAAATCGATAATTCTCAAACTAGGCTTCAAATTTTAATATTGATTTTACCTAAAAATCAAAAGCCTTTCCAAAACAAAAGGTTCCCAAAACCTTTTTCCAAAATCCTCATAAGATCCTTTATATATATATATATATATATATATATATATATATATATAACTTTAAAAAAATTGGATCATTTCAAACTTGTATAAAACTCCTTTTATACTTCAATTATTTTCAAAAAACCCTTTTCTTCTGGCAAAAGATTCAACAAGGGGAGTTTCATTTTATAAAACAAAGATATTTAACTTTGTTTACTCAAAATCAAATATTCAAATTTGATTGCTTCTTTCAATATCATTTTCATTTAAATCCGTACGATGTACACATATCATCCGTACGCTATACCAATCTGATCGCTCACTCGACCATACAATTTCACTTCCGAACTAGTATCGTCCACCCGACTTCCTAGTGCGGACACAGATCTGGTTTCTTGATCAGAAACCGTCATTCTCCTTGCATAGTCATAACTATGATAGAGAATATTCAGAACCAATCAACAATCCATATCCAGGTTCGCCGTCGAAAATCGAGTGAAAAATCCCAACTCGGATCGACATACTATCTCGAAATTCTGTGCTCGAATCTGGATCAAATCATTATGCAAATAGAATAACATACGTACACCCTACGTATTTATCTTTATTGGTTATTAGCCAAATCAATTCCATTTCTATTCACGTTCATTTTGATTTTCATTCACTTACTCACAATTGCATCAATCCATTTGGATTATCACCTCTATTCTTATCTCGATTGGGTATTTAACTAATAACAGTTTGAACTCCGACCAGTTTATTTAGAAAATAGCTTGAAAATTTTAAAATTAGATAAGTAGTTGGAAAATAATTACTAGTTTGTAAAATAGGTGTAAACTAATTAGAAAATAGTTAAAATAATTATAGAAATTTTAGATAATTGCAAAATAATAGTAAGATAATAACTAGTTTTGTAAAATAGTTGGAATATAGTAATTAGTTTATAAAACAGTTGAAAATTTTGTTAAATAGTTCCAAAAATGATCGTAATACAATTTTAAGATAGTTTAGGTTTAAAAAGAAAAGTTGTATTGAAAATAGTTTGGAAAATTTGATTTTATATCAAAACAATTTATATTAAAAATAGTCCAGAGTCAAACGGTTCAACTTCCAAATCTCCATTTCCAATCAATTCAATTTAAATTTCCACTTCCATTTAAATTGACTCAATTCCAATTTTAAATAACTTCAATTTCCATTGAAATTGATTTAACCCCAATCTCAAGTTCAATTAATCCTCGATTCCTTTTCTAAATTCAAATCAAATTCCATTTGAATTTACTCATTCAACTTTAATCTCCATTTCAATTAATTCAAATAGATTTCAAATTGAACCAATTTCAATTCATATTAATTCCAGTTTAATTAATCCCAAATCCTATTTGAATTTAAACTCATTCAATTTCAATTTCATTTCAAATTAATCCAATTCAAAATTTTCCATTTGAATTTTAAACTTGTCCATTTTCAATCACAATTCCAATTAATTCAAATCAATTCAGTTTGAACTAATTCAATTCAAATTCCAAATTTAAACCATCCCGAATTATATAAATTCGAATTAAATTTTTAAATGTTGATTTAATCCTTTAAATCAAATCAAATCAACTTATATCTTTAAACCATTTAATTCTGAATCCAAATTTCATTTAAAAATTATTTCAAAGTTCAAATAACAATTCAAATCTTTTTAAACAACTAAATCTTTGAAATTCAATTTATCATCAAATTTCAATTTTGAAACCAAACCTTAGAAGTTTTATATTAAACATTCAAAATTTAAGTCCAAAATGATTCCATTTTATCTTAATAATGGATATATTACCACATCCCATTTCTTCATTCATTTAAACAAATTCAGCTTAAAGATAATTAATAACAATAGGATGGTATCATTCAAATTACTTTAAAACATCCATCCATTCCCAATTTCCAAATCTCAAACCTATTTTGAGATCACACAAACTCCCAAATCAAAATAACCATTTAACTTCCCAAGTTAAATCTTAATTTCATCTTGAAATTTCCAAATCAAGTTGATCATTCAAACTTATTTAACTTCTTCCAAGTTAAATTCAATTTACTTAATTCAGCCAAATTTACACAATTTGAATTCCCATTCAAATTTCAAAATACTTTCCCATCTATAAGTTCAAAAACTTATCACTTTGGGTTTTCACATCTCATTCCAAATTTAAAACTCAACATTTAGAGTTTATTTCAAACCATCTTTGATATTATGTATTTTCCTCACATATATACATATTTTCTTCTTGCCCCACCAAGCCGAATTTTAAAATTTAAACCACCCTTGGTTTTTAATCCAAACAAATTCCTTAAATCTTCAAACAACTCTTGTTTGAAATAGGACACTTTCATTAAATAATATTATTTATTATTACTTTGAAACAAATTTTCAAATTTCATGAACTAGATTTAAAATTATCAGTATATCTGATGTGAAGGTTGGTATCAGAGCATTAGGTTGAGTGAATACCTAGGCTCTGGAGTAGTGCTTGAGAGAGCATACTTGTAATTTTTATATATAACTATATATATATAAATAAATATATATATATATATATATATATATATATATATATATATATATCTACCTGATTTGTTGGGTTATCCGTTAGGATTTTCCAACATAAGTTTAGAGGTAGACGGAGTAGTGGTATGTGTGTGTAACACGACTACCACTGATGGAGGAGGTCCATATGTTTGAGGTTGGAAGTATTTGTCGAGACTGTAGACCTAATACCGTTTCGAGTGATATTTGTAGTTTGGAGTAAGGATTTATCTGATATCCGAAGGAAACTTTTTAAAGATTCGGAGTCCATCTTTGAAGTGGAAGTTTGGATCTGTCGAAAGTGTAGAAGCAAGTGATGATATCTTGATAATTGCGTGATGAGATGCAGTATCCATGGATATTTCAGAAGATGTTTTCTCTTGAAGCAGTTTAGAAGTGGTTGAGGAGCAGACTTTACCTGCCGCAGGGAAAATTCGTCTGTGTAGAAGTTGTCTGGATCTTTAGCATGGAGGTTGGCTGTTTTGGCATTTGAGACTAAGGTCTATGAGTTGCTTCGCTTCAGTATGATCTCATTTGTCATTCCTTAAGGAGAGCGAGATGTTGATGCTTGGTTTGGAGCCCAAATTTCTTGAGAGGATATCTTCCATGTCGAAGGTCTGTTGTGTGGTTTGTTGATGGTTTTGGTTTTCGAGAAGCCTTTGGATTAGAAGTCTTTGGTCAGCTGTGGTAGCAGTGCAGCTCGAAGTGTTCGGTGTGCTGACGAGAAGATCTTTTAGCTTTGCAGTATCATCGAGTAGAGTTTGGAAGCAGCAGTGTGGCCGTCTCTCCGATGGTTAAGGAATCTTTGTGGTTCTTCTATCAATAATCCGGGCAGATGGTGAAGTTTTCTTGAAGAGTTAATCTTGTTTGGAAAAGCTTAAAGCTGTTCTAATTAGTAAAGAGAGGACAGTTTCTTTGGAATCCGAACTAGGTAGGATTGCAAAAGTGACTTGCGATTAGTTTGGGAATTTTCTTGGGCAATCTTTTGTTTGAGACTGAGGGTTCTCATGTGGAAGTAGGAGCTACTGATGTAATCAGATGTTTGTCTGCATCTGGAGTTGAGTTCTACATTGTTTTGGTTCCAGAAGCGATAGTGGTAGTTAGCCTGATAGTAGATGGTTCTTGGAGAAGAAGAGTTGGTGTAGCAGCTCAGGAATTTTTGGAATTTGGATTAGTCAGATCTAGTTTTTGAGTTGGATTCTGCTGTAAGGTTGTGACCGAGTCAGATGGGTCACTAAGATTTTATGGATTTGATGAACAAAGTTTCTCGGATATATTGGATAAGTTTGTATTCGTGTTCATCAACAGTACTCTCATCTATTTCATAATCAGAGTTGTGCAGCGAAAGCGAGGTAGCAGATGTACGAGGAAGGAAGGAAGTTCAGTTTGCTATTGCTTGAGAAGTAGATCTTGTTTTCTGGATTTCGACGGATTTTGGAAGACTTTTCTGTTGGATAGGATCCAGAAACTGGTTTGCTTTGGTCTAGTTATTTTTGGAAGCATCAGCATAGGTTGAGCTGATCAGGAAGAAGATGGGCAGCCCAGGGTTGTCTATTGAGTTATGCAGATATGAAATAAGGAATTTGGAATTCGAAGTTGGAGTCTTCATTGTTGTTAAGGTTTCTCTGGTTAAGAGAACAGTAATTGGATGACTAGTTCTGTGGCATTTGGGATTTCTTATCTGTGTTTTGATAGAATAAGTTCTTTTGTCTATAAGATTGAATTGCCAGTTTGGATAGCTGGAATTCATTGTATTTCACGTATCTCTAAGGGAGTACGTGCATGATTCATCGTTGGTTGTAGAATCTACAGTCCGGTTGGATTTGGAAGTTGAGCTAGACTTGGGTATAGTCTGATGTTCTGTTCAGATTGATGGATCTAGAGGTGAGAGGAGCTCTGGATTTTGGTGGTGTAGTTAGTTTAGCTTCTGTAGAGCGAGTCTCCCAGTGTTTTATACTTGGGAAACTCTAGATAGTATTAGTAAGATTTATTTTGATTTGTGTCAGGATAATTGGTTAGGTTTGTTTGTTTGATTGATTGTTATGGTTGTTAGTTACTGGATGATAGATATGCTTTGCTGTTTGAAATTGAAATCTTTGCTGGGTTATTAAATTATCTTTGCTTTTAAATTTCGAGGATGAAATTCTTTTAAGAGGGGAGGAATGTGACGACCCGGAATTTTAGGCAATATCAATTTAATAATCTGAATTAATAATAAATTTGATTTGATAAATTTTCTTTTATAACTAAATTTAATTTGGAAAATTTAATCTTTTAAAGGTTAATAAATATTTAATCTGGTAATTTTGATTTATATCTTTCTAACAATTTAAAATTGATGAGATTTATCTTTCAAAGCTAATAAAATTTTATTCTATTTATAATATATATATTTGATATATATTGTGAATAGAAGATCTTTTGTTTTAAATAAAAGATAAATTTTCAAATTGTAATATATATGTATGTATATGTTATAATTTGGAATTGTTTTGAAATTTAATTTAATCTATTGATAATTTATATATGTATGAATGAATTGTAATTTAAAGCTTTGTTTTAGAACTAATATTTTTCAAAAGTTAATTTAAAGATTAATTCAATTTGTTTACAAAATATAAGATAATTATTTATTTTAAATATGATAGTTTAAAAGGGATTCAAACAAGGTTTTGTTTTGTTTTCTTTAAAAATGTTTAAATTTAAAATGGTTATAAATATATGCATAAAGATTTATTTGTATTATAACTAGTTTTATAATATTTTCTTTAAAGATTAAACTTGTATATTTATCTAAATTCAAAAGATTATTATTTTAAAAACATTTCATAAATACATGTAAATATAAGTGTCCATATTACATGGATATAAGATATAATTATTATTTTTTATAAGGTTTTAAACACAATTATGCAAAGATCTTTAACACTTGTAACTTTTTAAAATATGATTGAGACACTTATTCAATTTATCAACAAGTGGCACTATTTTTATTTTAATTTTTAATAAATATTTTAAGAAGAAAACTAGTTTTTTCATAAACATTTTTATTTCTTTGTTTTCACTTCTTAACTCAAATCAGAAAAATAATAAAACCTGAGATTTAAAATCCAAAAGCAAAGTTTTTCACATCAATTTACAAATCAGCAACTTCAAACTAGCAAAATCAAATCTGCAACTTCAAAATTACTGCAATTCAAAGGGGTTTTCAACAACTCAAAAGTTTCAACATTTAGATCATCAAATTGTAAGCATGAAAAGGGATCAAATTCAGCAAGCAAAGTAAAAGCATTATTCAGATTTAATATTCAAGCCTGGAAAAGAGAAATTCAAAACTGCTCTGTTTATAAATAAGAGGTGAGTAAATATTTTTTAAAAAAAAAACAGATTAATCTTGTTTAACTTAAGTGCATGTGATGATGTTGAATTGAATTAAATTCTATAGTTTGAAACTTATCTGGATTTGCAAATTTATGTATGTGAACATGACAGTATATGTTGATGTTTGTTCTCTGTTTGATAAAACCTGTGACTTTTGTTTTTCAAAAATCCAAATTTCTCAATTTGATCCATATTAGCCTTGAATATGTGAATGAAATTTGATTGTGAATGTAAGATGAAGATCACAAAAATAGTTCCATGATTTTTAATACAACAGATAAGTATAAATAAGGGATTAATAGTAAAACTAAGATTTTTGTTAAAAATCAACTGTCTTAAATTCTAATTTGAATTACATGCATGTAATCATGATGAAAAATCGTGAATTTTGATATGCAATTTTTAATTTTTAGTTGGGTATTTCTTGAGAATTTGGGGTTTGTTCGAATTGGGGGTTTTGGTGGTTTACCGTTGATCGGCATGGTGATTTGAGTTGAAATCTTGGGTGAAGCTTGCTTGTGAGTAGTTGATGAGGGGAAAAATGTTCTTGGATTTTTCCAATGGCCGTGGTGATGGAATTTGATCGAAGTAGGGTTTTGGTTTCCTGTTTTGAAGGCATCGCGTCTGCGGGTTTTGCGGTGTCGTGGATTGATCGGAGTCGACCGCGAGGCTTGTGAGAGTAGCTGGAGGTTGAGACGAAGGTATGGTGTGGATGGCGAGGTCAATCGAGAAAGGTGGCGTCAGTAATGGGGAAGCTTCTGGCCATGGTGAGTTTCGTTTGGGCTCGAGTGCCTCGTATTTAATTCTCGAGTTCGTTGTTCAATCTGGGGACGTATTCGAGATCGCATGAGTTCATGGGATCGTAGGGGTTGTCGCGACGCTCGCCAGAGGACGGCGGCGATGGTGCACGTGCATCGCGCACGGTTTGGTCAGGGGAAGTTTTCGAATTGGGGAAGACGAGTTACAGCTCGAAGTTTTTCTCGTGTTTTCCTGTAGGTCGACTTGAAACGGATGTAGATGGTTTTGACTCGAGGCAAGCATGGGGTAACTAGGTGTTTTAACTCGAGTTTTGTTTGGTTTGGTTCTGTATAATGTAAAATGCAGATAATACTTGTTGTTTGAAATAAATAAAAATCAAGCTTGAGTTTTATGAAGAAACAATTTAAAACTTGTCGTTTTGAAATAAATGTAAATCACACTTTAAAAGTATTAATTGAATTTATTTTAAAATTTAAATTTATTTAAAATGATTTCTTTTTGAAGTAATTAACTTCATTTAATTTTGAATGTTAATTTAAAAAAGAAATGGTTGAATTTAAATATTAAATCAAAGTTTTTAAGTAAATTGTTAAGTAATGTTTTAAAAACTAAAGTTTTCAAATTTATATTGCAAATGAATAAGTTAAAAATTAGATAACTAAAATGTTTTAAATTTTAAAATTGATTTCTAAATTCCTTATTTTCAAAATAAGGTTATTGTTATAATTTTGGAAAACCAAATAGAATAATTTGTTTTAAGTTATTAAAATTTGATTAATTCAAATAATTTATTTATGAAGATAAATAAGGTTAAATTATTTTGATATGAACTTAAGAATACTTGATTATGTGATTTGTTAATAAGTAAGAGTTTAATTAAGATTAATGCTTTTCTTAATTAATTAAGGATTTTCTTTAAATATAAGAAGTTAATTAATTAATTATTTAATTAATTATTTTTTTTGAAAGGCAAGAGCATAAACTCATTTTATTGACTTAAGTATCATTACAAATAGTTACAATACCACAAGATTTACAACCAATTACAACCAATATCATGACAGATTTCAATGCCAATAATACAACCATATGCACAAACTTACAACAGCAATCACAAAATAAAACTAAAACAACCATGAATCACTGCAAACTAAACTACATTCTGTAGCAGATAATCCACAAATGAACTGAGTTCTTATGCAGATTCAGGCTATGGTATATCAAACTATCCAGTATATAAGCAATTTGCCAGCACTGATATGTCTTCAAACTTCAAATAATATCAGTCTTTAAGTCTCTGAGAATATTGCCATGAATCAAGTTATACAGCTGAGAAGAATTCTTGCTTCCAATACCAAAAATTCTATTGTTCCTTTCAGACCACACAACATAAATCAATTTCTTAAGAAGCTTTAGTAAAAGCCTAGTCATACGAGACTTCCATCTAGTTGCTTTGAAAACATTAAACCATTCAATTGAACTAACAGGTGAAGGCTTGTAAAATCCACCATTTGATAATAGCCTATACCATATTTGATATACAAAAGTACACTCAAAAAATAAGTGAGTATTGCTTTCAGTTTCTGATTTGCAAAAAGCACATAAATCTTCTGAAATAATACCCATTCTACAAAGCTTATCCTTGGTGTTTAAAGCATTTGCCATCACTTTCCACAGCAACAGGTTTTCTTTTGCACTACATCCAGTTTTCCAAATTCTTGAGTGCCATGGAAACTCAGAACCATTTTGACAGAGATAATTGTAAACAAGCCTAATAGAATGATTATTACTCTTCCCTGACCAGATTAGAACATTGTCATTATTTATAATAGGATAACTAGTAATGAGATTCCATAAATTCCTTAGTTGAAAGGAGCTGGAATATGGCAAAACTAAACAATCATCATGTATAAACTCATCTACTTTAGCCTCTTCTGAAATTCTTGAATTTCTTCTCAGATTATAATCAACTAAAGTACTTAAGATCAGTCCTTGTTTATCCCATGGAGAATGCCAGAAAGACAAACCTTTAATCAATACATAATTACATTGTATGAAAGGAATAAAAGTTTCCCTAAGCTTAAGAATACACCTCCAACTCCAACTACAGTTTTGTGGTATTGCCATAGTCCAAAAATTCCTTTTGCCAATAAGATTGTGATTAACCCATTGAGACCATAAGTTCTTGTCAGTTGCAAAGATCTTATTGAAATACACTGAAATAGCAGCTTTATTCCATTGAAAAATATTAGTAATACCAAGTCCTCCATACTTTTTAGCATCAAACAACTTATATAAAGAAATAGGAATAAGCTTTCTAGAAAAAGGGTCACCATGCCAGAGGAATTTATTTAGCGCACTAGAAATCATATTAATTAGCTTAATTGGAAGAATGTAATGTCTAGTCCAATAAGTTGACATCGCCACAGCAATAGATTGCATAATTGTTAGCCTACCAGCTTGTGACAGTTTATCAGTTGGCCATATCTGAAGCCTTTCAATAATCTTTTCAAAGAGTGGCAAACAATTTTGTTTGGTAATTCTAGAACTAATGATAGGAAATCCTTAATAGTAAGAATTTTTTGATAATTCTTGAAGCCTCGAGTATTTAATAATATCATTCTTCTGTAAAGTATTCAAACCAGCAACCAAAATATTTGATTTTGAAAGATTTAATTGAAGGCCAGTGAGAGAATAGAATAATTGCAGAGAGGAAAAAATGCACCGAATATTATTATAAGAAGGCTTTGTAAAAATGATCAGATCATCAGCAAAAAGAAGATGAGTAATGAGTGGTTGTTTACATTTGGGATGTAGCTGAAGGGCTTTTTTAACAACAAGATCCATCAAAATAGAATTTAGAAGCTCCATGACAATTATGAACAAGTATGGAGAAATAGGATCGCCTTGCCTAACACCCTGTACACCTTTAAAATAGCCATACAGTCCACCCTCCATGGAAATAGAGTACATAGGTGATGATATACATGTATAAATCCAAGCTAAAAAAGGTTTTGGAAAATTCATCCTAGACATAATAGCTAAAATAGAATTCCAATCAATAGAGTCAGATGCCTTCTTAATATCCAGCTTTAACATGCATCTTGGTGAAATGTTTTTCCTCTCATAACCAAACAATAATTCTTGAGTCAAGAGAATATTATCACTAATTGATCTTCCACTAATATATGCAGCTTGATTATTGGAGATAATGGATGGCAAGACTAATTGTAATCTATTAGCTAAAACCTTTGAGATGATTTTATAGATGATATTACAACACGAAATTGGCCTAAAATCAGCAACTGATGATGGATTAACAATCTTGGGAATTAAAGTAATGGCAGTAGCAGATAGCCCAACAAGAAGATTGTTGTGAAGAAAAAAGTGTTGTATGGCTTTAACAATATCAAACCCAATTATATTCCAACTCTGCTGTATAAAATGTGCATTATAACCATCAGGGCCTCCACAACTATTACTATCCAAACTAAAAACTGCAGTTCTGATTTCATTAGCAGATATTTCACATATCAAAGAATTTGACTAAGAGTTGGACAAAGTTGGAAGTGTAATCACTTAATTTTAAATAATCACTTAATTATGAATTAATTAAGTTTAATTACTTAATGAAGTAATTAATGGTTAATTTTTGAATGTAACTATGGAAAGAGTAATTACTTATGGAAGTAATAGTGTGCAATTACTTATGGAAGTAATTAATGGAAAATGACTCGTGGGAGTAATTAATGGAAGTGATTAATGGTTAATCACTAGATGTTATTAATTAAGGATTGATTAATATGATTGTTTTGAAGTAAATTAATTACAGAGTAATTAAATAATTTAAGAATTAAGGATTATTAAATGATGGGATTAATTACTTGTTAAGTAATTAATTAAGAGAGTAATCATCTAATGGAAGTAATTAGAAGATAATTACTTATGTAAGTAATTAGTGGTTAATTACTTAGTTAATTTTAGTTAATTAATGTGATTAATTAATTAATTAATGAGATTAATTTAAGATTAATTACTAAGGGTAATTAATTAAAATTTTAATTAATTAATATAGTAATTAATTAAGGATTAATTAATTAATTTAATTGATTAATAATTACTTAATGAAGTAATTAAAGATTAATTAATCAGTATAATTAATCAAAGATTAATATAATTAATTAAGATGTTAATTAAGATAAGTAATTACAAATTGTTAATTACTATTTATGATTAATAAGATGGTTAATTACAAGTTATTTAATTTATTAAAGGAATTATTAGTTAATAAGGATCATTAGTTAATATAATTAATGAAATTAATCAAGGTTGATTAATAAAAATGATTAATTAAAGTATGATTAATTAATTTTAATTAATTGAGGATTAATGTAATTAATTATAGTTGATTAATTAAGTGAAGTAAATGAAGGATCATTAATTATTGTAATTAATGATAGTAATTAAAGGATAATTATTGTATATGGTTAAGGATAATTACTTGAATGTAATTAAAAGATGATTAATCAAAGAAGATTAATTAAAGAAGATCATTAAGAGATGATTAATTTATTTATTTGGAATAAATTAATGAAGAAGGATTTAGGTAATCCAATTGATTAAGAGTTAATCAAATTCTGTTTATGGATGATTGATTGATATTGGATGATTGATATTGGGTGTTTGGTTAATACTGGATGATTTGGGTATGATATCTCGGATATGTGATATGCTGCTTTGTGAGATGAATGTTTGATATGAATTATCTATTGTGATAATGTGATTCATCTATCTGTTTATATCATCCTGAATATAAGTTTAATTGTTTAAACCCTTAAAACAACTTGGACATTAAAATGGAGTTTGGATTCGATGAGACCGGGATCGGGTTTCTATATTTGGATATCCGAAAACCACATCAATCCAAATTAAACGTTAGGTCGTGAATCCAAATGGAGTGCAAGTGAAGACTCGAAGTGTAAGAACTATTCGTCAGTATAACTCTGGGGGTGATTCCGTGATGAGTTTGACGGAGGTAGTACTTATAGATTCGAGATGGTGATTTAGAGGGCAAGGGCTATGGTCGTTGGCTCTGAGGGTAATTCCAAAATGAGTGCAACGAGATAGTGCCTTCGGTTTCGTCGAACCCGGAACGAACTTGTATGGATTGAATGCTTTCAAAACATCATCAGGTGGACGATGAGCATTCTAAGATAGATATGTTCTATAAAGATAATCGCAGCCTCAAGCCTCATCAACCGGGAATGGCTAAAACAGGGGAGGTGCAGCAAGGCTAGGTGGGTAGCACCCATTTCAGGGTGAGGTCATTCCTGTCTAGATGTCCCTTTTATTTCGGCTTAGTGGATGGTTGGTCACGCCAACCACGGGGTGATCTTACTCGGGACTGTTCAGTAAGGAATGGTCTCGGCTTTGTGATGTAGGGGATTGGGAGTGATCCTCGGTACTGTAATCTAGGCTACGTACTGTGAGGGGCGGTACCCCGGTAGCCCTGCCATTGATGGAAACCCATTCTTCCTACGAGACCCTACGGTTTTGTTTGTATTACCCACTTTTGTGGCTAGTAGCTGGAATTTAATAGATGTAACAATTTCGGCTATTTCTTATTTATTTGAAAACCCTAGACACTATTATAATATCACTGGATTTCTTATCAAATGTTTTGGTTAGCGTAAGGTAAAAACTTTTCCATGTTTATGTGTGGTAAGTCTTATGTGATACCTTTTCTTTTCAAAGGTTTTTCTAAAGTTAAGCAGTTTTAACCCGTTTACTCACACCAGACCCCTGTCTGACCCGGGTGTTTATTTTCGGTTTTATTAAACTCTTGGGTACTCATATTATGTATGAGTAGTCGAGGGATTCAGGTTTGCTTGACGAATTCTGGAGGAGATATGGAGCAGGAGGCTTCCATGTGTAGATATATTATGTTTCTGCTGTGTTTGTGTGATATCTGTATCTTGTGATATCTTGAGATGTATAGTTAGAGAGATGTTTATAACTATCTAATATGTGTTGTATAAGTTGTGTACTCTAATGTAATATGATACTATGTAATATTTTATGTGATATATTATATTTCATTCGTTCCGCTGTGAGTTATCTGATGTTGTTGTGTTTCTTCTTTCTTATCTTTTCTTCTTCTATCCCTTTCTTTCTTAAATAGTGATGCGACTTTCTGGAGATAGAAAGTTGGGTCGCTAATTTTTGGGCGTCTGCTAATTTGTAATTAACAGGATTAGATTTGTTAAAATACCCATTTGTAATTTGAACAAATGAAATTCTATATCTGGAAATTGTATAAAGATGGATTTGAACTATAATAAATGCTAAATTTAAAACATTTGGATAGATATGTATTTGATAATCTCCTGATAATTATTAAATTTGACTATATTAGTTTAATGTTTTTCTTTTATAAATACTTAATTTGGAAAAATTTATCTTTACAAAAGACAATAATATTTAATTTGTAAACTTTATCTTTCAAGCAAATAATAATGTGATGAATTCTTTTATACATTATTTAAAATGAGCTAAATTATTATTTTCAAACAAATTTAAATATGGATTATTTAAATATATATATGAGTTAATTTTAAATAGAATTTGAATTTGAATTCGAAATTCAAAGAATAAACATCTTAAAATAAATTAGATTTAAAAGTATATATATATGATTTTGTACAAATTTGTTTTATATTATTCTCTTTAAAGGATTACATTTATATAATTAAAGAAAGTATTTACTAAATAGAAAATTTAATATAAAAGTTTTATGAAAAAAACATTTAAAGATATAAATAAAGAATATATATATATATATAACTAGTATATTGTACAACTATTTATAAGTGTATAATTGAAATTTTATATGATTTACTTTTAAAATTTTATATAGATAAACAAGAGATAAAGTTTAAATATAAACACATAAGGCATTAATAAAAGTAAATTGGAAATTTATAATATAAATATATAAGGTTAAAATATGCATGTATAAAGGTATAATATAGATTTAAGGAATTAACAAATACATAAAACATATTAAGAACATTAGAATTACAAATATAAACAATCTATAAAATTGTAATGACAAGTGTAAATTTTATGATTACAAGTGTTAGTAGATTTAATTAAAACAAATACAAGTGGCAACCTCATTTCTTTAGGATTTTTAAAAAAAGATCAAAATGAATGAGAAAACTAAGTTTTTATTCCTTCATCTCCAAAATTTGAAATCAGAGGAGGAAGAAAAAAAGAATCTGGAAAATCAATCTCCTGAAGCTAATAAAGGATCAGCTTAGCTTTTATCAAATTCATATTCAAATTCGAAATCAGTAACAATTCCAGTTCAAACCAAAGCAAACTGCAAAATTCAACAATTCCAGATTCAAGCAACAATTTTTTTTTTAAGTGTGATTCCCAGTTTTTTCAAAAGAGCTTCTCTTCTTTTTAGCTGTGAGTATACTGAACTGTTAAAAGCTCAGAGTTCATACTTAATTGATGCATATGGGATCTATGTAGAGTAGGTGAATATTTATGTTGCATGAATGTATTTACTTGGATTTAAAGTCAATCTGCTCTGTTGTTATTCATGACTAACAGGCTCTGTTATATTTCTGGCTCATCAATCCACTATAAAATTCATACCTCATTATACAGTCAGTATTATGTGATGATTTCCAAAGAAAACTTGTTAGTAGTAACTAAGATCGATTTTTAAAAATTATTTTAAGTTTAAATAACAAGTATAGTCTTCGGAAATCAAAATACTACAGTAGAATCATTTTTTAGACAGAAAAATCAAATATTAAATTTTAAGATTTGAATTCATGAATGAATACGAGTCTCGAAATCTTGATTTTTGGAATGGATTTTGTGATTTTTAAATCTAGGAATGCTGGGAATTACCTAGCTGATCGGAGCTAGGAATTTTGGCATTTGCCGACGAGGGGGGGAAATTCAGGACAAGACATTTGGATGGGAGGAGTATTGATCGAGGGGGAATTCAAGAAAATGGCGCTGGAATTTCGGGTTGATCGTGGAAGCGGGTCGATCAAATATTAGGGTTTAAGGAAGTTTCGTTGACCTTCGATTTCGTGTGGAATAGCGAGGCAACGAGGGTGATGGAAGGCTGCGCGCATGGGGGAATCAATGCAGATGGAGGAGGCGGGTCTTCTGACGAAGTTTGAGGGTTTATGATGGTAGGGATGGTTGAAATGTGGATATTTTTGGGTCTCTAATCATTTACTGTATGGGATCGATGGGTGTTATTTTCGAATGGAGCAGTTCGTCGAGGCCTGGGTGGTCGAGTCAACTTTGGATAGTGACGCCGACTTTAGGGTAGCCTGAACGGTGATCGAAGCGGTTGGGTTGCGGCGTGCACGTGCACAAGTACCTGATGTATCAGCGACCATTACCGTGATGTTGAAGCTCGGGGAAGAAGATGTTTTACCACGGGTCGAACTCGGAAATGATGTACGCCGACTCGAAGGAATATTGGTTTGTGAGTGCTCAGGATTTTTGCTTGTGGAACGGGAAAATTTGAGTTTATGCTAAGATTTTAGTTTGCGTTAATTAACCAGGTTTGAAATTTGAGTAGGATCAAGTTTTTAGTTTATAACAAAAATTTATGATCAGATTTGGAAGGTAATAAAATAATGTGGAATAGAGAAAAGGTTTAATCAAGTTTAAAGGTTTATCAAAAAGGAACAAGTTTGGAAAGTAAATATGAATCAAGTTCTAAACTAAGTATTAGAAAATTTAAACAAAATTTTCAAGTCTAGATTACTTTAAGATTATTTGTTAAAAATAATTATATAGTAGGTTAATTTCTATATGGTTTGAAAGGTGATTTAGATGATGGAATTAAATAAAGTATTAATTATTTAATGCATTAAGGATGATTTATTAATGAAATCGGTTGAGAAATTATTATTAATTAATTAAATTATTAAGGTAATTAGTAATTAGTTTGAGTAATCAAATTTAAAGGATTAATTTATAAATGTGATTGAATAATTAAGTTATTAATTAAAAGATGATTAAATTATTTAGAGTTAATCTTAATGAAGTTAATAAATGATAATTACTTAATGGAAGTAATTGAGGAATTATTTACTTCGTGTAATTAGTTAAAGTGTGGATTAATTTAGAAACAAGTCAAGGGTTAGTTAATTAATGAGAATGATTTATTAAAAGATAATTAATCAATGAAGTGATTATAGGATAATTAATTTGAGTAATTAATTAATGATAATTTACTGTGAATGGTTAAGAATAATTAGTTTGTAAATTAATTAAGGCTATTACTTAATGTAATTAAAGTATAATTTGTCAAGAGTGATTAATTAAGATGGATGATTAATAGATGATTAATTAATTAGTTTGTAATTAATTGATGTTAAGTAATGGAAATCTAAGTGATTAAAGATTAGTAATTAATTTAATTAGAGATAAATTAAATTAATTTTGAAAGTGATCAATCTTTCTTATGAATGATTGAATAATGATAAGTGCCTTGGACTGATTGATATCTCTGTTATGAATTGCTTTGTGATATGATATGTTTTGGGTGGACACTGATAGTATGGTTATCTATCGTTGATGAATTGCTGTGTATAAAAGTGACATCCTACATATTAAGTTGAATTGTATCTCACTTGAGTAACTTAGATTAAAGATGGTATCAAATTCGAACCCACTTCGATTAAAGATGGTTAAGATTGAATTGCCAGTGGTGCTATAGTCTTTTCACAATTGGACTTCGCAACCGGTTTTCATCAGCTTCGAATTGCAGAGGATAGCATTCTTTTGACATCGTTCCGTACTCATTATGGATCTTTTGAATGGCTTGTTATGCCATTTGGTTTAACGAATGCTCCGGCTTATTTCGTTGACCTTATGAATCGAGTTTTCGAAGATTTCCTCGATCAATTTGTCCTCATCTTCATTGATGATATTCTTGTGTATTCAAAAACCGAGGAGGAGCATGAAAAGAATCTTCGGATTGTGTTGGAAACTCTTAGGAGTAATCAATTAAAAGCAAAATTTTCTAAATGCCACTTTTGGCAATCTCGTGTGAAGTTACTCGGTCATGTTATTTCCGAATCGGGAATTTCCGTGGATCCTTCAAAGATCCAAGCAATTCAAAACTGGAAGAGACCGGAGAGTGTGACGGAAATCCGTAGTTTTCTAGGATTGGCGGGTTATTACCGTCGTTTTATCAAAGAATTTTCTAAAATTGTCGTGCCTCTTACTAGCTTAACAAAGAATGGTGTAAAATACATTTGGTCGGACAAATGTGAAGCTTCTTTTCAGAAATTAAAAGAACTCCTTTCCGATGCTTCTATTCTTGTTATTCCCGAAGGGAATCAAGATTTTATTGTTTATACCGATGCTAGTCACGTTGGTTTGGGTGCCGTTCTTATGCAAAGAGAACGTGTTATTGCTTATGCTTCTAGGCAATTGAAGCCAGCCGAGGCTAGATATGCCACTCATGATTTAGAGCTCGCGGCTATTGTTTTCGCCTTTCGAATTTGGCGTCATTATCTTTTGGGAGAAAAATTTATTCTTTACACCGATCATAAATCTTTGAAATATTTATTTTCTCAAAAGGAACTTAATTTGCGTCAACAATATTGGATCGAATTTCTTGCATCTTATGATCTTGATATTCTTTATACTCCCGAAAAGGGAAATCGGGTTGCCGATGCACTTAGTCGCAAGCAACAAGCGGTTGTTTCCATGATGATATCCGAATGGAATGATCTCGAGATTTTATCCACTTGTGAGATTCGAGATCGTGTATCCGATTTATGTTCGTCTCTTGTTTTATGTAGCCTTGAGGCTTATCCTTCTCTCTTGGACCGCATTCTTGAAGCTCAAAAGCTAGATCCCGAATTGGCTCTTCTTAGCCAAAGATGTAGGGATAAAATTGGTATTGAAAGTTTGAAAGACTTCGATATTGATTCTCGCGGCGGCATTCGGAAATTTGGTAGACTTATCGTGCCAAATATTAGTGAGCTTCGTAAAGACATTTTAGAAGATTCTCATCGTTCTAAATTTACCATTCATCCCCGTAACAGTAAAATGTATGTGGATATGAAGCGATTTTATTATTGGGATGGAATGAAATCTGATGTTGCTAACTTTGTTAAGCGTTGCATGACTTGCCAACTTGTCAAGGCCGAGCATCAAATGCCCGGTGGGTTATTACAACCTTTAGAAATTCCAATTTGGAAGTGGGAACAAATTTCCGTGGATTTTATCGACGGCCTTCCCCGTTCTCGTTCGGCTTATGATAGCTTATGGGTGATTGTTGATAGACTTACTAAATCCACCCATTTTATTCCCGTTCGGTCTAACCAAACCGTTCCTCTTTTGGCCAAGCTCTTAATCAAAGAAATTATTAAATTGCATGGAGATAACTTCTATTGTTAGTGATCGTGATCCATTGTTTACTTGTGGATTTTGGAAGAGTCTTCAAAAATCTTTGGGAACGAAGCTTAATTCTAGCACCGCTTATCATCCTCAGTCCGATGGACAAACCGAGCGTGTGAATCAAACTATTGAAGATCTTCTTCGTGCATGTGTGCTTGATTTTGGTAGAAGTTGGGAAGATCATATTGCTCTCGTTGAGTTTTCCGATAATAATAATTTCCAATCTAGTATTGGTATGGCACCTTTTGAGGCACTCTATGGAAGGCCATGCCGTTCTCCTTCTTGTTGGCTTGAGGCTGGTGAGAAGCTAGTTTTAGGTCCAGACTTTATTCGTGATTCTACAGAAAAGATTGACCTTATTCGTCATAGGATGAAAGAATCCCAAAGTAGACAAAAATCCTATGCCGATAACCGAAGAAGAAAATTGGAATTTTCTATGGGAGATCTTGTGTTTATTCGTGTTTCACCTATGAAGGGTGTTGTACGTTTCAGTTGATCGGGAAAGTTAGCACCTCGATATATTGGTCCATTTCCCATCACCGAACGAATTGGTTCCGTGGCTTATCGCCTCTTATTACCGGCTCAATTTTTTGCTATTCATGACGTGTTTCACGTTTCTTAATTACGAAAATGCCTTCGAGATTCCGATTCTATTCTTGAGCCCAATGTTGTGGAAGATATTGAAGTTTCTCCTAATTTAACTTATGAGCAACATCCTATTCGTATTATCGCTTCGGAGAGTAAACGCCTTCGAAATAAAGATGTTCCTCTTGTGAAAGTTCAATGGTCCTCAAATCCTAAGGATTGTTCTTGGGAATCCAGAGAATTCATCGAGCGAACACATCCGGACTTACTTTCTCGTACTCTTTGAGGTGAACCTTTTATTTTCAAATTTCTTTTGTGTTGAATATGCTTTTATGGTTGTTACTTTATATTTTCTTCTTAAATATTGCGAGGATGCAATTTCTTTAAGGAGGGGAGTCTGTAACAACCCGCAATATTTTATGATTGAATATTTAAATATTTTATTTAAAATAATTCATCGTTAGTCGGATTAGTGTCCGAAAGGCTACTTCTTGCAAACAGTCGAATTAGGACTCGAGACCACCCACATTGAGTTCAAAATGACGTTTGTGACCTTTTTGAGTATAAACTTTAATATGTTTGGAGTTAGTGGAATTTTGCTACTTTTTCACTTAGGGCTTTGGTTTTGTTTCAGCCCATTAGACCCAAGCTTCACCCCTCTTCTCTTCATTACTTCATTTCTATTTCCTAATACTCAAGCTTTAGAAACAATGGAGAGAGGAATGGGAAATTTAAACTCCAAGCCCTAGTTTCCATTTGCAGATCAAGTTCTAGCTCCAAATTTATAGAAGAAGCTTTGGTAAGCCTCCTCCTCTTCTTCTCCAACTCATTCTCTTACCAATTTCGAAATTGCTAAACCTAATTTAGGGAATGTTTCTCTTTTAAGCTTAGATTCAAGCTCTTTAGGTTGGAATTGAAAAGTGATTGTTCTTGCCATTTCTCTATAGCTTCTTCTTCATAGTTTTGGGTTTAAAGGTGAGATTTTTATCTCACGTCTTAGTCTATAATTATCTTCGATTGTTAGGTATGAATTCCTAACACTTATTCTCGTGCAATTGATTTTGGTTTGGATTGATTTGGTGCATATTCCAATTTTTGGTGTTTTGAAATCAAAATCTATGAAAATCCTATTATGGATATTTGGACATTGATATTTGAGGCGTATCGAAGAGACGCTAAGGCTGGGTTGTCGCTTGGCATAAATCCTTAGTCGTCATTGCTCGTCCGATCGCTTCCGATATCGTTTGACCATTTTTGGCCTAGGTTCAGGGAATGCCCTGAACCACAGTTTCAAACGTCTGAAACAAGATATTCAGACGTCTGAATATTATAATGGGAATTTTATTCCCCGGTATTCAGACGTCTGAATATAAATTCCATACATTTGAATTTGCTCGTGAGCAACCAGAAAGGAAATAGGCTAAAAAATGCCTATTCCAGATGTCTGAAATATAGGGTTCAGACGTCTGAATTGTGTTCTGAAAAACATTTATTTTTCCAGATTCAGATCTCTGAATCCTTGATTTCAGACGTCTGAATCTTTGATTTCAGACGTCTGAATCTGCTGTTTGGGCTCTACTTTGCCTATTTAGCTTGAGTTTCCAAATTTAATCGATTTGTGTTGATTCCCTTTTGTTGTTATCACTTATATTGACTTTGATGACATTTTCTTTGGGATTTTTGGAACATCCACCTTGATGGATTCAGTATCGATTTCTTTGGATCCAATTCACGTCTTCGAATGTGAATTTTGGTGATTGATTGTTTCTACAATCATTTTTGTGATTTGTCACTTTAAAAATATAAAGGTTTCAATACTAGTAGTAAATAACAAAACTCTTTTATCAAAATGATTTCAACATTATTTTATTACAAAACTCATTTCTTAAACCATTTTCCAATCTACTAGTATATATAAACCTTTACCTCACTCGTATGAGAATTCTAATTAAATGACTTAGTAAAACAAGTGGTATGAAACGCTAGCGTTTACTTCGTCGGTTAATTCTTAGACTTGTTCGATTGAATTTCTTGTGACAATTTTCGAGTGGAGACCTACAATTTGTTCGTAAATATTTAAGTTAAGCTAGTGGTTATGGGACATGAAGCTAAGCTCATATATTTACTAGCTTAGTGTAATTGATACTTCTTGATGATCGATGATGATAATTTTGTGATTTAGACTAGCGATATGCTACGTTTCTTTGTCCACATAGGGGACGGTACCTCGTTTTATTGAGATTCGTCTCATTTCTTTTATAGGCTAACGACCTATGTATTATTTGGAGTTTCGACTCAATTTTTGTGGGCAAGCGACCCATGTTCTTTTATGGAGTTTGGTCCATCGGACGTACCTTTGTACTACATTGTTGCACCAGCTTATCCGGATCAACGGGCGTACCGTTGTACTACGTCGTTGTTCTGAATTATTCGAGTTTCAGGTTCCTCGGGCGTACCGATATTGTACTACGTCGTTGCACCGACTCTATGGTTAGCGACCATGGGATAGCGTCCCGTTTGTGATACACGTGTCGGTGAGTTTTCATGCTCCCGTTTTGTGATAGGCCTCCCCCTTTTTGTGATTTCTGGATTTCTATTGATGATTTCTAGAATTTGTGATCCACTAGCTTTTATGATTGGCATCGATATGATGTCGATATTTGTGACTTGGTGAATAAAACTGAAGAGTATGACATTCTTTTGATCTTTGAGAAGATTCTTGTGATATTGATTAATCCCTGGTTGATTTTCAATTACATACTTATCATAGTATGGCTTTATGGTTATATCACGTTTTTTTGTCATTTCTCTTATTCTATATCATTTTATCTGATATTTATAGCTAGACTGATCCGTTTATTATTTTCTTATTAAATAATACTCGGGTCAGACCGAGATGTTACAGGTGCTTCTGCTTGACTTCTCATCTGGGATTATTATCCTGACTTTTGGCTAACTACTTAAATTAGTAGTTTTTGGTTGTATACATTTGAGACATAGACTCATTGATGTATACTTATTCTTTTGTGTAACACTTGTAACTATTCTTTTGTGATATTATGGATCTTGTTTGACCACCACTCTGATATACACTTTCATGTGTAATATTCATATATGTTTCCGCCTTTGAGATATGAACTTCTGTGACTGATTTGCGTTATGATATTTCTATATTAGTTTCCGAAGATATTATAGCCACTGTGTAGTAGCTTTGAGTTTGCATTGGTATGTCGGATTCCCTCTTGAAATGCAGGTTATATTTTTATCTGGCATATCGGTACTCGCACAAAGCAATTACACGGATGGTCGCTCCTCAACAACCTTATTCTTCGTGCTAGTTGACGGCACTACACCGTAGTGTCCTTGGCTAGCGTGGGTATAGAGGTGGGGCGTCACAGCTTGGTATCAGAGCCAAACTTCAGAACAATGTAGAATAATTTAACAAGGATCATCGTCCTAAGTCCATCTTAGGAGTTGTGCCTTAGGATTTTATTCGGGTCTTCGAACCGTTCTATCCTATTTTATTTTATGATTCCTTGCTTTAACAATCATTATTGTTTGATATTCATTTTGTGAATAACCTTTTTCTTCTTCTTTCTTTCTTTCTTAAAGAAGAGAAATGGTTAGACCTGGCCGTCCCAGCGCCAGTCAATCTAGTGCTACTCCCCAGGATGGAGTATTTATGTCTGCCCAGCAGCTTTTAGATCTCGTGAAGAATGCTCAAGCTGCCGGAACCAATCCAGAGCCTACTCACCCTAAGTCCAGATTTGCACATTTGTGCAGTGACTATACCAACTTGGGTGGGAAGCCATTTATGGGTTCCGAAAGCGTCATTCAAGTCCAAGATTGGCTCAAAACATGCGATCGCATCTTTACTCGCATGAATCTAATTGATCTTCACCGTGTCCAAGTGGCTTCAAGTATGCTCCAAGAAAGAGCATTATATTGGTATGAGCTTCTTATTTTTAAAATTATTGAAGCGGATCTTACTTGGCAGAAATTCCGGGAACGATTCGAGTTAAAATTTGTGCCAGAAGCTGAGAAGGTGACATTGGCTCATCGTTTCATAGACCTTGTTCAAGGTGAATCCTACGTGGAAGAATATGTCGCATCATTCGAGTCACTTTCTAAATACGGGGTCGATTATATAAACACCCCATTGAAGAAAAACCAAAGATTTGTCTATGGCTTGAATAAAAATCTCAAGAAGTCATTACTTCTAAAGTTATAAGTTTCTTTTGATCAACTCATTGATATCGCTCTTCGACTTGAAGAGGTAGATTAAGAAAGTGATATTGAAGTTGTGGGTGCCAGACCAAAATTCAACACCAACAAGAAAAGGCCTATTAAATTCATAGGTCCTTATCCCAATAAGAAAGGGAAGCAAGCAACTCCGGTGGCAAAGACTTCTGCCCCTAGTAGTGGGCAATGCTACAATTGTGGTTCTAAAGACCATTATGCCAATAGATGTCCGAAACCTCTCTTTTATCGCTATTGCAAAAGTTCGGGTCATCTTTTATCTTCATGTCCCAAACTTCAAGGCAAGAAGGAGGGAAAGTTAAATGTTGCACAAGCCCCTAGCAACACTTCTCGTGGCCAAGGTATTTCTCATTCTATCCTTGATGGCATTATTTTATTTCATGATCAACCTATTCGAGTTCTTTTTGATACGGGTGCTTCCCATTCTTTTATATCAAAGGAACTTGTTGATACTTTTTCTTTAAGTATTGTTGCTTTAATGACTTCTTTGAGAATTGCGAATCCGGTTGGTGGATCCGCAACTATTAGTTTGCTTTGTAACGATGTCGAGATTATTTTGTGTGATTTTACTTTCCGAGCCGATTTGCATGTTATGCGTTATTTAGGCTTTGGAATGATTTTGGGAATGGATTAGCTTAACCGCTATGAAGCTCAAATCCTACGTCCTGAGCGGACTATTTATCTTCGACATCCGCAATCTGTTAATTAGATTTCTATTGTTCTTAAAGATTCGGATTCCGTCTTGACAGCATCTTTATATTCTTTAAATCCTTATGATGACGATAATGATGATGAGGAAGATGTCATTTCTCTTATTCACGTTGTTTGTGGATTTTCTTGACATATTTGAACCCGTTTTAGGATTACCCCCTAAGCGAGCAATTGAGTTTAGAATTAATCTCGTCCCTAGAGCTCAACCTATCACTCGTCCTCCTTATCGCATTTCCAATAAAAAAATTGAGGTGATGCGCAAACAATTATCCGAATTGGAGACGAAGCAATTTATTCGCTCTAATTCCTCGCCTTGGGGAGCTTCGGCTATTTTCATGAAGAAATACGACGGTACACTTAGACTTTGCGTTGACTACCGCAAGCTTAATGATCTTACTATCAAAAATAAATATCCTTTACCTCGGATTGATGATCTGTTCGATCAACTTAGTGGTGCTAAAGTCTTTTCACAATTGGACTTGGCAACCGGTTTTCATCAGCTTCGAATTGTAGAGGATATCATTCCTTTGACATCGTTCCGTACTCGTTATGGATCTTATGAATAGCTTGTTTTGCCATTTGGTTTAATGAATGCTCCGGCTTATCCGTTGACCCTATGAATCGAGTTTTCAAAGATTTCCTCGATCGATTTGTCCTCATCTTCATTGATGATATTCTTGGGTATTCAAAAACCGAGGAGGAGCATGAAAAGCATCTTCGGATTGTGTTGGAAACTCTTAGGAGTAATCAATTGAAAGCAAAATTTTCTAAATGCCACTTTTGGCAATCTCGTGTGAAGTTTCTCAGTCATATTATTTCCGAATCCGGAATTTCCGTGGATCCGTCAAAGATCGAAGCGATTCAAAAATGGAAGAGACCGGAGAGTGTGATGGAAATCCATAGTTTTCTCGGATTGGCGGGTTATTACCGTCGTTTTATCAAAGACTTTTCTAAAATTGCCGTGCCTCTTACTAGCTTAACAAAGAAAGGTGTTAAATACATTTGGTCAGACAAATGTGAAGTTTCTTTTCATAAATTAAAACAACTCCTTTCTGATGCTCCTATTCTTGTTATTCCCGAAGGGAATCAAGATTTTATTGTTTATACCGATGCTAGTCGCTTTGGTTTGGGTGCCGTTCTTATGCAAAGAGAACGTGTTAATGCTTATGCTTCTAGGCAATTGAAGCCAGCCGAGGCTAGATATGCCACTCATGATTCAGAGCTCGTGGCTATTATCTTCGCCCTTCGAATTTGGCGTCATAATCTTTTGGGAGAAATTATTTTTCTTTACACCGATCATAAATCTTTGAAATATTTATTTTCTCAAAAGAAAATTAATTTGCGTCAACAGCGTTGGCTCGAATTTCTTGCATCTTATGATATTGATATTCTTTATACTCCCGGAAAGGGAAATCGGGTTGCCGATGCACTTAGTCGCAAGCAACAAGCGGTTGTTTCCATGATGATATCCGAATGGAATGATCTTGAGATTTTATCCACTTGTGAGATTCAAGATCGTGTATCCGATTTATGTTCATCTCTTGTTTTATGTAGCCTTGAGGCTCATCCTTCTCTCCTGGACCGCATTCTTGAAGCTCAGAAGCTAGATCCCGAATTGGCTCTTCTTAGCCAAAGTTGTAGGGATACAATTGGTATTGAAAGTTTGAAAGACTCCGATATTGAATATTGTGGCGGCATTCGAAATTTTGGTAGACTTATCGTGCCAAATATTAGTGATCTTCGTAAAGACATTTTAGAAGATTCTCATCGTTCTAAATTTACCATTCATTCCGGTAACAGTATAATGTACACAGATATGAAGCGACTTTATTATTGGGATGGAATGAAATCTGATGTTGCTAACTTTGTTAAGCGTTGCATGACTTGCCAACTTGTCAAGGCCGAGGTCAAAGGCCCGGTGGGTTATTGCAACCTTTAGAAATTCCAATTTGAAAGTGGGACCAAATTTCCATGGATTTTATAGACGGCCTTCCCCGTTCTCGTTCGGGTTATGATAGCTTATGGGTGATCGTTGATAGACTTACTAAATCCGCCCATTTTATTCCCGTTCGGTCTAACCGAAGTGCTCCTCTTTTGGCCAAGCTCTTTATCAAAGAAATTGTTAAATTGCATTGAGTTCCTACTTTTATTGTTAGTGATCGTGATCCATTGTTTACTAGTGGATTTTGGAAGAGTCTTCAAAAATCTTTGGGAACGAAGCTTAATTTTAGCACCGCTTATCATCCTCAGTCCGATGGACAAACCGAGCGTGTGAATCAAACTCTTGAAAATCTTCTTCGTGCATATGTTCTTGATTTTGGTGGAAGTTGGGAAGATCATATTGCTCTCATTGAGTTTTCCTATAATAATAGCTTCCAATCTAGTATTGGTATGGCACCTTTTGAGGCACTCTATGGAAGGCCATGCCGTTCTCCTTCTTGTTGGCTTGAGGCCGGTGAGAAGATGGTTTTAGGTCCAGACTTTATTCGTGATTCCACAGAAAAGATTGACCTTATTCGTCATAGGATGAAAGAAGCCCAAAGTAGGCAAAAATCCTATGACGATAACCGAAGACGAAAACTAGAATTTTCTGTGGGAGATCTTGTGTTTATTCGTGTTTCACCTATGAAGGGTGTTGTACGTTTCAGTTGATCGGGAAAGTTAGCACCTCGATATATTGGTCCATTTCCCATCACCGAACGTATTGGTTCCGTGGCTTATCGCCTCTTATTACCAGCTCAATTTTTTGCTATTCATGACATGTTTCACGTTTCTTAATTACGAAAATGCCTTCGAGATTCCGATTCTATTCTTGAGCCCAATATTGTGGAAGAGATTGAAGTTTCTCCTAATTTAACTTATGAGCAACATCCTATTCGTATTATCGCTTCGGAGAGTAAACGCCTTCGAAATAAAGATGTTCCTCTTGTGAAAGTTCAATGGTCCTTAAATCCTAAGGATTGTTCTTGGGAATCCAGAGAATTCATCGAGCGAACACATCCGGACTTACTTTCTCGTACTCTTTGAGGTGAACCTTTTATTTTCAAATTTCTTTTGTGTTGAATATGCTTTTATGGTTGTTACTTTATATTTTCTTCTTAAATATTGCGAGGACGCAATTACTTTAAGGAGGGGAGTCTGTAACAACCCGCATATTTTACGATTGAATATTCAAATATTTTATTTAAAATAATTCATCGTTAGTCGGATTAGTGTCCGAAAGGCTACTTCTTGCAAACAGTCGAATTAGGACTCGAGACCACCCCCACTGAGTTCAAAATGACATTTGCGACCTTTTTGAGTATAAACATTGATATGTTTGGAGTTAGTGGAATTTTGCTACTTTTTCACTTAGGGCTTTGGTTTTGTTTCAACCATTAGACCCAAACTTCACCCCTCTTCTCTTCATTACTTCATTTCTATTTCGTAATACTCAATCTTTAGCAACAATGGAGAGAGGAATGGGAAATTAAAACTCCAAGCCCTAGTTTCCATTTGCAAATCAAGTTCTAATTCCAAATTTATAGAAGAAGCTTTGATAAGCCTCCTCTTCTTCTGCTCCAACCATTCTCTTACCAGAAAGGAAATACGCTAAAAAATGCCAATTTCAGACGTCTGAAATATAAGGATCAGACGTCTGAATTGTGTTCTGGAAAACATTTATTTTTCCAGATTCAGACGTCTGAATCATTGATTTTAGACGTCTGAATCTGCTGTTTGGGCTCTATTTTACCTATTTAGCTTGAGTTTCCAAATTTAATCGATTTGTGTTGATTCCCTTTTGTTGTTATCACTTATATCGACTTTGATGACATTTTCTTCAGGATTTTCGGAACATCCACCTTGATGGATTCTGTATCGATTTCTTTGGATCCAATTCACGTCTTCAAATGTGAATTTTGGTGATTGATTGTTTCTACAATCATTTTTGTGATTTATCACTTTAAAAATATAAAGGTTTCAATAACAGTATTAAATATCAAAACTCTTTTATCAAAATGATTTCAACACTATTTTATTACAAAGCTCGTTTCTTAAACCATTTTCCAATCTGCTAGTATATATAAACCTTTACCTCACTCGTATGAGAAATCTAATTAAATGACTTAGTAAAACAAGTGGTATGAAACGCTTGCGTTTACTTCGTCGGTTAATTCTTAGACTTGTTCGATTGAATTTCTTGTGACAATTTTCGAGTGGAGACCTACAGTTTGTTCGTAAATATTTAAGTTAAGCTAGTGGTTATGGGACATGAAGGTAAGCTCATATATTTACTAGCTTAGTGTAATTGATACTTCTTGATGATCGATGATGATCATTTTGTGATTTAGAGTAGCGGTATGCTACGTTTCTTTGTCCACATAGGGGACGGTACCTCGTTTTGTTGAGTTTCGTCTCATTTCTTTCATAGGCTAACGACCTATGTATTATTTAGAGTTTCGACTCAATTTTTGTGGGCTAGCGACCCATGTTCTTTTAAGGAGTTTGGTCCATCAGACGTACCTTTGTACTACGTTGTTGCTCCAGCTTATCCGGATCATCGGGCGTATCGTTGTACTACGTCGTTGTTCCGAATTATTCGAGTTTCAGGTTCCTCGGGCATACCGATATTATACTACGTCGTTGCACCGACTCTATGGTTAGCGACCATGGGATAGCGTCCCGTTTGTGATACACGTGTCGGTGAGTTTTCATGCTCCCGTTTTGTGATAGGCCTCCCCCTTTTTGTGATTTCTGGATTTCTATTGATGATTTCTAAAATTTGTGATCCACCAACTTTTAAGATTGGCATCGATATGATGTCGATATTTGTGACTTGGTGAATAAAACTGAAGAGTATGACATTCTTTTGATCTTTGAGAAGATTCTTGTGATATTGATTAATCTCTGGTTGATTTTCAATTACATACTTATCATAGTATGGCTTTATGGTTATATCACCTTTTTTTGTCATATCTCTTATTTTATATCATTTTATCTGATATTTATAGTTATACTGATCCGTTTATTATTTTCTTATTAAATATACTCGGGTCAGACCGAGATGTTACAGGTGCTTCTGCTTGACTTCTCATCTGGGATTATTATCTTGACTTTTGGCTAACTACTTAGATTAGTAGTTTTTGGTTGTATACATTTGAGATATAGACTCATTGATGTATACTTATTCTTTTGTGTAGCACTTGTAACTATTCTTTTGTGATATTGTGGATTTTGTTTGACCACCACTCTGATATACACTTTCATGTGTAATATTCATTTCTGTTTCCACCTTTGAGATATGAACTTCTGTGACTGATTTGTGTTATGATATTTCTATATTTGTTTCCGAAGATATTATAGCCACTGTGTAGTAGCTTTGAGTTTGCATTGGTATGCTAGATTCCTTCTTGAAATGCAGGTTATATTTTTATCTGGCATATCGGTACTCGCTCAGAGTAATTACACGGATGGTCGCTCCTCAACAGCCTTATTCTCTGTGCTAGTTGACGGCATTACACTGTAGTGTCCTTGGCTACCGTGGGTATAGAGGTGGGGCGTCATAGAATGATTTCCATGCAACATCAAGATTAATCTACATATCATCACATGCATCGTGGTGGCGCGAGGTTGCTCTAGTAGGAGGGCCATAGGTTCGGGCGTCGTGATGGTCGGCCGTGGGGGGGGGGGGGGGGGTTGATGGTCGAAGTTTCTGCAGTTTCGAGCTTGAGGTTCGAATTTTGAGTCGTTTGTTTTTCGTTCGATCTGGGTTTGTGTTTGAGTTCGTATGGGTTCAGTTGATCATCGAACATTGTCGCGACGTTCGCCAGACGTCGGCGTTGGTGCAAGTGCACCGCGTGCACGTCGAATCTGGGGAAGTTTTCGATTGGGGAAGACGAAAGAGACTCGAGTAGCTCTCCCGTTTTCCTCGGTGATGACTCGAAGTGGGTGGTAGCTAGGTTTGCTTCAGGGTAGGCACGAATAGTTTCAGTGTTTTACTCGGGTATTTAGGGTGATGTTTTTAGTTAAGTTCTGTGTAGAGTTTAGTTGCAAATTTAAAGCTGTAGTGACCCAACTTTCTAGCACCAAAAAGTCGCATCACTACAGCTGGTATCAGATCATTAGGTTCTGTGAATACCTAGGCTCTGGAGTGGTGTCTTTCTTGAGAGAGCGTACTTGTATTTTTATATATAACTATATATATATATATATGCATACATACATACATACATACATATATATATCTACCTAATTTGTTGGGTTATCTGTTCGGGTTTTCCAACATAAGTTCTAGAGGTAGATGGAGCAGTGGTGTGTGTGTGTAACAAGACTACCAATAAAGGAAGAGGTCCATATATTTGAGGTTGGAAGTATATTTGTCGAGACTGTAGACCTAATACTGTCTCGAGTGAGATTTGTAGCTTGGAGTAAGGATTTCTCCGATATCCGAAGGATTTTTTTTAAAAGATTCGGAGTTTATCTTTAAAGTGTAAGTTTGGATCTGTCGGAAGTACGAAAGTAAGTGATGATATCTTGATAACTGCGTGGTGAGATGCAGTATCCATGGATATTTCAGAAGATGTTTTCTCTTGAAGCAGTTTTAGAAGTGGTTGAGGAGCAGTCTTTACCTGCTACAGGGAAGATTCGTCTATGTAGAAGTTATCTGGATCTTTAGCAAGGAGATTGACTGTTTTGGAATATGTGACTAAGGTCTATAAGTTGCTTCGCTTCGGCATGGTCTCATTTGTCATTCCTTAAGGAGAGCGAGAGGTTGATGCTTGGTTTGGAGCCCGAATTCCTTGAGAGGATGTCTGCCATCTCGAAGGTCTCTTGTGTGGTTTGCTCATGGTTTTGGGTTTGAAGAGCCTTGGGATTAAAAGTCCTTGGTCAGCCGTGGTAACAGTGCAGCTCGAAGTGTTCGGTGTGCTGACGAGATGGTCTTTTAGCTTTGCAGTATCATCGAGGTAGAGTTTGGAAGCAGTAGTGTGGCTCGTTTCTTCGATGGTTCAGGAATTTTTGTGGTTCTTGGTTTCAGATTTTCGATCGATGATCGAAATATCAATTCGTTGTTGGATTCTTGTTTCTGGGCTGAGAGAATGGTCGACGTGGTCGACGCCGACTTGGTGATGGTCGGAGGAAGGCTCGACGTCGTTGGGTTCGCCGTGCAATGTGCATGTGTGTACATTTTGTACACTGGAAGTGGAGGAGTTTGGGAAGAAAGGATTTTCCCGAGTAGTGCTCGCGTTTTCTTGGTTTCAGCTCGAAGTAGGGGGAAGCTGGAGTGTCTTTGGGGCTGGCTCGTGTGGTTTGAGTGATTTACTCGAGTTTTTAAGGTCGCTTGTTTCTGGTTGTACAGTATAATGATTAAGTTGCAAAGTAAACTCGAGATTGAATAATGAAGGTAAGCTTTAAAATTATAAAACAAGTTTATAAAAGGAAAAAAATTTCAAAGTTATAACTCGATCTTTTAAAGTAAATTGTTAATCAAATTATTAAAGTGTTAATTGAATTTATTTTAAATTTAAATTGTTTAAGATATTTGTATTTGAAAGTAATTATCTTAATTTAATTTTGAATTTTAATTTTAAAAAGAAGATTTTTCGATTTAAAGGAGTGTTTTCAAATTTTAAAGTATTAAATCAAAGTTTTAAAGTAAATTTTAAGTAATGTTTAATAACATATGTGAGAAAATTAAGCAAATAGAGTGACAAATGTAAGTTTAAACAACAAGTGGCAACATATTCATTTTAATTTTTAATAAATGTTTACGAAGGAAACTAATTTTTTTTCACAAACATTTTTATTTCTTTGTTTTCACTTCTTAACTCAAAACAGAAACTTTTCTCAAATCTGAAATTAAAACTAAAAGCAAAGATCAGATCTGAATTCAATTAAATCCTGCAACATCAATTTACAAACCTGCAATTCAAAAGAAATCAAGATCAACAGCAAGTTAGATTTGTTTCAATCTTTTAAAACATCAAATTGAGGCATGCAAAGGTTTCATCAGCAAAATCAAAGTTTTCTTCGGATTTAAAGATTCAAGCCTAGAAAAATAAAATCAAAACCTACTCTGCCTTGTTCTAAAAAATAAATAAGTGAGTAAATTTTGTTTTAAAACAGTTTTAATTTAATCTATGGTTGAATGATGATGCATGCAAATGAATTTTGTTTGATAATGAATATTTATTATATGAATATTGTTAAGTTTGTATGTTGGAAGTATGAATTACCAGGAAATTCAACTGGCTGTAGATATACATTCTCTGTTTGAATTTTTTGTGGTAGTTTCCTTATGAAAATTCAAATCTTCCAATCTATACCTTATTTGATCTTGATATGTGAATGAAAACTGTATGTTAATGTTTGATTGTAATTTTAATAATAGTTTCAAAATTTTAAAAGCAATAAATAATTATGAATAAGGGATTAACAGAAAAACTAAGATTTTTGTTAAAAATTAACTGTCTTAAATTTTAATTTTAATTACATGCATGTAATCATGATGGAAAATCATGAATTTTGATATACATTGTGTAATTTTTAGTTGGGTATTTCTTGTGAATTTTGGGGTAGTACAATTTGGGTGTTTCGGGTGATTGTCGTTGAACGGCGTGGTGAAGCTGACCAATTTTTGGCATGGAGGTAGTACAATTGATGGCGAGTGAAGGAAAAATAGTGGTGATTTTTCTTATAGGCCGAGATGATCAGATTTGGTCGGAGTAGGGGGTTGGAGTAGGGTTTTTGACTGTCGATGAAGTTGAAGTGATCTCTGCAAAATTTGAGTTGTGGTCCCGATCGCGAGGGTCGCGATAGCATCATGGTGGTGCGAGGTTGCTCTGGTAAGTGGGCTATAGGTTCCGGCGTCGTGGTGGTCGGCCGTGGGGAGGTTTGGTGGTCGAAGTTTCTGCAGTTTCGAGCTTGAGGTTTGAATTTTGATTCAGGTTAGCTTGACGAATTCTGGAGGAGATATGGAGCAGGAAGCTTCCACGTGTAGATATATTAAGCTATCTTAACTAAAGCTTGATTTTTAAATCAAGGATTAGGAATTTAGGAATAAGTTGAAGTTGCAGTTAGATATTGAACTGAAAATGAATTTTAAGCATTTTCTGGTGATCTATGAATTGTGGTGTTCTCGGGATGTTTCTGTATTTTCAGGTTTTACAGAAACATGTAATTTCTGTTTTAAAATTCAAAACCTGTTAAGGTTCGGAGTCTATCTTTGAAGTTGGATGAGTAGAGTTTGGATCTGTCGGTTGAGCAAAAGCGAGTGATGGTATTTTGATACCTTAGGAAGTAGTAGCTATGTGATGAGATGCAGTGACTATGAATGTACCCGAAGATGTTTTCTTTGGAAACAAATTTAAGGAAGTGAGTCTGCTTCGGTGTTGTGGCTATGTTCAGCTAGTGTTTCTGTTTGCTTTGAAGAGCTATAAGATTGGGTAATGGTGATAAAATTTATCAGAGAGGTTGCGGCAGTGAAAATTCATTTGGAACCCTAGTTTTTCACTATGACATTAGAATCGATCGTTACGGTAGTGTAGTTGACCGAGTGTTACGATATTTTGAGAATTGATAGATTGGCCGTAGTTGAAGTCGAGGCCGGAGTGGTTGACCTTCAGGTGATCGGAGCGGCGAGAGATTGGGTGTTGACAGGTTTGAAGGAGAACCTGATTGTTGTTTTCCAGGTTTGGGATTTAGCACTCGAATTTGAATTCGAGGTTAAGTGTACGATCTGATGATCGCATTTGGGTGTTGGAGTGTTTTTGGATGTAGGATGATCATCTCTGATGATCGGAGGTGGCTGGGGAAGACGTGCATGTGCACGGCCCTGTTTCCTTTTAAATATGTGAGTAACTTTTAAATCTTAAATTTTTAATTAGTTTGCATTTTCACTCTTGTTTCTTTTCTCATTTTTTTTTCTAATCAAAAAAAATTTCAACTCGTTTTTTTTCTTTCACAAATCTGAAACATGAAAACCCAAATCAGTTTACAAATACAAAATCAAAACTCCTCATTATCTAAAGTCAGTAATCATCTTCAACAAGAAAATCTGCATTTTCTTAGATCTGGAAATCATGTTCATTTGCCATTTTCAGAATCTCCTCATATCAAAAGCTTCTGCACATTTTCAAAAGCAAAACTGTGCTTAAATTTAATAATCTGTTTTCAAAGGCTACAAATTTTGTAAAAGCATATGCACACCTTCAAACATTTACCTGAAAATCAAACTCCTCTTCAAAATCTATAGCCTGTATTTTGAAAACCATGCACTTACCATCTTCAAAAGCAAAACCGCATTATCAATTTTTTCTGCAATCTGGGAAAAAATGGATTCTGTATGCCACCTGCAATCAAAAAGGAAATCTGCATAATTTTTCTCTGCAATCTGGAAGCATGCAGCAGTGTTAAATCAAGCAAAAAGCAACTTAAGGATTCAAGGCATTTTTATATGGGAGGCAGGCAAACAGCTTTTAAAATCAAAGGTAAAATAATTAGTCTTCTGCAAATTCAAAAAAAAACCCTTCAATCAGAGGCTCTGATACCAACTAAGACGACCCGACTTTCCCACCATAAAAAATTGCATCATCTTGAAGAAAGAAAGGGATAGAAAGAGAAAAGAAAGAAGAGAAAGAAGAAACCACATCAGAATCAAAACAGCAGAACGAATAAATTATATTAATAACATAAATATTACATAGTTTACAACCATTATCAGAGTTACACAGATTACACATCACATACTAGACAGTTATAAACACCTGTCTAGTTATACAACTCAATACAATACAAGAGAACTACTCAGAGAAACCAACACAGCGGAAAACTATATATCAAACGTCGAAGCCTCCTGCTCAATTGCTCCTCCAATATTCGTCAAAGCTAACATGAATCCTTTGGCCACTTGTAAAAATTGGAGTACCCAAGAGTTTAAGAAAACAGAAATAAACTCCGAGTCAGACAAGGGTCTGGTGTGAATAATAGGTTAAGGTTGCTTAACTTTTAAAAACCTTTTGAAAAGAAAGGTATCACGTAAGACTTCCCTCACATAAATATGGAAAAGTTTTTACCTTACGCTAACCAAAACATTTGATAGGAAATCCAATGATATTATAATAATGTCTAGGGTTTTCAAGTAAAATACAGAAATAGCTGGAATGCTTACATCCCACGTTCCAACATAGTTGGGCACAACTAATACGTATGGCACTTATTGGATTTTGGATTCCATCAATGGCAGGGGTACCGCCCGTCACAGTACGTCACCTAGATCACCGTACCGAGGATCATGAAAGTGACTACTATGGCTAGCTATTACTTAGGATCGTATAATATGGAATAAAACTAAATATAAATGCGGAAATAGATGATAGTAGCAAAGTAAATAAATATGAGTAAAATAGAACAAGCACACCACGAATTTTTATACTGGTTCGAACTTCCCGTTCTACGTCCAGTCCCAGACTCCTTCTGGAATTTTACTACAACAACCCTCACTTAACCCGGAAGAACAGGTCTATACAACCCTAAGCAGCAGAATAGGGACCTGAGCAGCAGAACAGGATTTTGCCTTAGCAGCCGAAGAGGACTTTCCCTTGCCTGAGCAGCAGAACAGGACTTTAACAAAATATGAAAGTAGTTTGACTAAGTGTGTTCTTGATAACACTGATTTGTCAATTAAGATTACAAACTTCCTATAATCAATTCCTCAAGTATGTAAATAGTATGTGAAGATTTGAGAAGGAAGAATATTGCTAGGAATCAAAGTATATAAAGTATAACTCAAAGATTCAAAGCAATGGAAAGTATGAGAGCACTTATAATAATCACAAGAGAGAATAGAGAGTTAGAATTAGAGATTGGTGTTTTTTTGAAGAAGAGAGAACTCCTATATATATTCATTAGAAAATTGCAACCCTTGGTGAAGAGTTTCAGCCAAGAGAAACAACTTTTGATGGTTTGCAACTCTTCGTGGAAGAAGATGTCTATTCAGAATTTTGCAGTTGAAGCCGGTTCAGTCGACTGGAGATTGTGATCAGTCGACGGGTGTTTTAAAAAAATGTGTATTTTAAAATTTAAAAGAGGTCACGACTGTGCATATGCACAGTCAGTCGACTGTGCATATGCACAGTCAGTCGACTGGCATAACCAGTCAGTCGACTGGCTGTGCATATTCTGCACAGTGATTTTCTTTTTTTAAAGAAATATTCTTTCTAAAGAAATATTGAAAACTTGAGGATTGATTTTAACATATAACTAAGACTCAACACAAATAATAGTTACTTTAATCATAGAGTTGTAGCCTTGATCCTCTGTTGTCTTCTTTTTGTTATGAATGAATGTAAATTCTTTTCTTGGTTTCTGAACTGATTTGTCATAATCAAAACAAGTGATTCAACATTCTCCCCCTTTTTGATTGATGACAACCTGTATATATTTTAAAAAATATCTCCCCCTGAATGCATGATATCTTTTTCCTGCATCAAATATGTTAGTGCACATACTTTTCTCCTCCTTTGTCATCGAAAAAAAGGAGACATAGCATAATATATAAATGTGAAGAGAAGAAATATAGAAGCGAGACTATTTAGTACAAGTCTCAATATTTAAATAAGTGACAAGATTTAATACAAGATTAAAATATGTTCGAAATTAAAACAAAATCTATAGATAGATAATGCATACTTATCTCCCCCTTTATCATAAGGCCTACTCATTAAGATGTCAATCGAAATCTTCCTCTAGTGCAGGTTCTTTTCCAGGCCTAGAAGTTCCATGAGCACCACTACCTGTGCCACTAGTATCACTACTAGTATTTTCTTCAGATGTTGACCATGTAAACCTTGGTGCTGGTCGTTTACCATGAGCTATTGAGGAGGCAGTTGTGGAAGTTGAACATGAAATTGCATCCCAAAGAATAGAGAAGAATCCTTTTACTTTGTCCAATTTTTTATCCACCTTCTTCAAGCGAGATCCTAATATTTGTTGATTCTTAGAAAGAATTTCAACGGATTCTCGTAAACTAGCTGAAGTTGCAAGACGAATTTCTTCGTCTTCTTCGGGAAGAGAAGTACGTTCTCGAATAATTGGCCCACCTGATGAACGTTGACGTTGCTGTGGATGCCATTCTTCAAAGGAGGTAATAGTCGGTGGAACAGATGGTAGTTTCATGAGACTTAAAGTGCGAATATTGATAACTCCAACGGAAGAAGTTTCGGATTCCGGTTGAGGAGTACCCACATTTAAAAGCAATCGCATTATATATTCTCCAAAATAAATCGTTCTCATATTACCATTGTTGAAAGTGAGAAACTCGTCCATATTTGATTTAATTGACTTCTTGTTCTAACGGATGAATTTAGTTCTCCAATAACATTAATAGAAGGATGATCTCTTAATACTCTAGGTGGAGATCTTAATGCACTGTTATTGTCAGCAATGTTTTCATTAATTTCAAAATTTGTAGTTTCTGTATTAGGGTTGTTTTCAGGAAAATCTTCATCATCGCTTATTATTTGAACTGGTTTAAAATTTTCATCGAATGATACATGAAGTGTTTCTTCGATAATATTTGTTCTTTTATTATAAATTCGATAAACTTTGCTTCGATCCGAATATCCTAGAAAGATTCCTTCATCGGATTTTGGATCAAATTTACCAAGCTGATCTTTTGTATTTAAAGTAAAACATTTTGAACCGAAAACTCTAAAATAAGAAATATTTGGTTTTCGTCCATTAAAAAGTTCATAAGGAGTATTCTTAGTTAGTGGTCGAATAGAAACACGATTCAAAACATAACAAGCTGTAGAGATTGCTTCAGCCCAAAAATGTTTTGGTAACGTTTTATTGTGTAATATTGTTCTATGAACAGCGAATGAATTCAAATCGCCTTAGTCTTATTGAATCAATCGCCCTTAAATTTTGTGGCAAATCGGCTAAACATGATGTTTTTCAACCTTCATCATCCCATCAACCAAGCTCTTCTGGATGGAATAAATGGGAACAAACTCCATCTCAACCTCAGGCATCTCCAAATTCATGGGAACTCCAAAATTATTGGTCGCCTTTACAACCCTATGTTGAGAATACAAAAGTAGAACCACAAGAATCATCACCAAAAGTCCCTAATTAATCATCAATTCTTGTGTAATATTGTTTTCAAACTTCCTGTATTCCATATTTATATTTGTTTTTAAATAAATTTTCATTTTCAAATCCCTACTGAATGTTAAGTTACAGTCAGTCGACTGAGAAGATAGGTCAGTCGACTGATTGCAGGTTCCAAAAACTCTCGGGAAACCATTCAGTCGACTGACCTACTATACTCAGTCGACTGACTGGTCACTTTATTTAAAATTTTACATATACCAGTCGACTGGTTTATTATTCCAGTCGACTGGCTGTACATATAACCCCTATTTACTTTCCTTCCTTCTCTTTTTTTACTTCACTCCTTTCAGTTTTTTTACCCAAATTTTTTCGCCCACAAACCGTAGAAACCTAATTTCACTCAATTTATTCATAAAAAGTTATTCAAATGGCTCCTCCAAAGCGTCAAAGGCAAGGTTCCTCATCCATCGATCCTACCGACGCTCAAATCGCACAATGGTTATACAATGATGTGGCAGTACAAAGATGGCACAAGATGAAAAATTCAAGGATTTTTTAGGGTTCATTAATGGTTTACAGCGACTTCGCGGCTTATGGAGTACAAGAACTCATGCGTAGATCTGGATTGGAGTCTCTACTCGACTTGAATGCAAATTCACACAAAATCAACCACCTTATGGTAAAATTATTTTATGCCAATTTAAATCTACCTCATCAACGTCCATCTAATACGAATGATTGTGTTTGGAGTTTAGTATGTGGAAAACAAGTATTTTTTCTTTAGACCGAATGGCACACATTCTTCAAAACCCTAATCATGGCATTTCACTTGATGATGTCGAATGCAATATTCGACAAAGGGATCGAACTAGCCATATGTTCATGGGAGATACCATGACGGAATTGAAATCTAGTCTACTTCGACCAAAAGAGAGAGTAATTCACAAAGCTCTCATGAGGAGTATATTACCAAGAACTGGGTCATATGAACTTATCTACCCAGAAAACTTCAAAGCGCTATATGCACTTTGGGGAGGAATTCAAGTAAATTGGCTACGAAGAATATTGGACGAGTTTCTCACTTTCAACACTGGTAATATGAGAACGATTTATTTCTGAGAATATATAATGCGATTGCTTTTAAATGTGGGTACTCCTCAACCGGAATCCGAAACTTCTTCCGTTGGAGTTATCAATATTCGCACTTTAAGTCTCACGAAACTACCATCTGTTCCACCGACTATTACCTCCTTTGAAGAATGGCATCCACAGCAACGTCAACGTTCATCAGGTGGGCCAATTATTCGAGAACGTACTTCTCTTCCCGACGAAGACGAAGAAATTCGTCTTGCAACTTTAGCTAGTTTACGAGAATCCGTTGAAATTCTTTCTAAGAATCAACAAATATTAGGATCTCGCTTGAAGAAGGTGGATAAAAAATTGGACAAAGTAAAAGGATTCTTCTCTATTCTTTGGGATGCAATTTCATATTCAACTTCCACAACTGCCTCCTCAATAGCTCATGGTAAACGACCAGCACCAAGGTTTACATGGTCAACATCTGAAGAAAATACTAGTAGTGATACTAGTGGCACAGGTAGTGGTGCTCATGGAACTTCTAGGCCTGGAAAAGAACCTGCACCAGAGGAAGATTTCGATTGACATCTTAATGAGTAGGCCTTATGATAAAGGGGGAGATAAGTATGCATTATCTATCTATAGCTTTTGTTTTAATTTCGAACATATTTTAATCTTGTATTAAATCTTGTCACTTATTTAAATATTGAGACTTGTACTAAATCGTCTCGCTTCTATATTTCTTCTCTTCACATTTATATATTATGCTATGTCTCCTTTTTGTCGATGACAAAGGGGGAGAAAAGTATGTGCACTAACATATTTGATGCAGGAAAAAGATATCATACATTCAGGGGGAGATATTTTTAAAAATATATACAGGTTGTCATCAATCAAAAAGGGGGAGAATGTTGAGTCACTTGTTTTGATTATGACAAATCAGTTCAGAAACCACGAAAAGAATTTACATTCATTCATAACAAAAAGAAGACAACAGAGGATCAAGGCTACAACTCTATGATTAAAGTAACTATTATTTGTGTTGAGTCTTAGTTATACGTTAAAATCAATCCTCAAGTTTTCAATATTTCTTTAAAAAGAATATGTCTTTAAAAAGAAATTCACTGTGCAGAATATGCACAGCCAGTCGACTGACTGGTTATGCCAGTCGACTGACTGTGCATATGCACAGTCGTGACCTCTTTTAAATTTTAAAATACACATTTTTTTCAAACACCTGTCGACTGATCACAATCTCCAGTCGACTGAACCGGCTTCAACTGCAAAATTCTGAATAGACATCTTCTTCCACGAAGAGTTGCAAACCATCAAAAGTTGTTTCTCTTGGCTGAAACTCTTCACCAAGGGTTGCAATTTTCTAATGAATATATATAGGAGTTCTCTCTTCTTCAAAAAAACACCAATCTCTAATTCTAACTCTCTATTCTCTCTTGTGATTATTATAAGTGCTCTCATACTTTCCATTGCTTTGAATCTTTGAGTTATACTCTATATACTTTGAATCTTAGCAATATTCTTCCTTCTCAAATCTTCACATACTATTTACATACTTGAAGAATTGATTATAGGAAGTTTGTAATCTTAATTGACAAATCAGTGTTATCAAGAACACACTTAGTCAAACTACTTTCATATTTTGTTAAAGTCCTGTTCTGCTGCTCAGGCAAGGGAAAGTCCTCTTCGGCTGTTGAGGCAAAATCCTGTTCTGCTGCTCAGGTACATGTTTTGCTGCTCAGGGTTGTATAGACCTGTTCCTCCGGGTTAAGTGAGGGTTGTTGTAGTAAAATTCCAGAAGGAGTCTGGGACTGGACGTAGAACGGGAAGTTCGAACCAGTATAAAAATTCTTGGTGTGCTTGTTCTATTTTACTCATATTTATTTACTTTGCTACTATCATCTATTTCCGCATTTATATTTAGTTTTATTCCATATTATACGATCCTAAGTAATAGCTAGCCACAGTAGTCACTTTCATTCACTTGTTTTGATTATGAAAAATCAGTTCAGAAACCAAGAAAAGAATTTACATTCATTCATAACAAAAAGAAGACAACAGATCACTCCCAATCCTCTACAACACAAGGCCGGAACCATTCCTTACTGAACAGTTCCAAACAAGACAACCCCGCGGTTGTAGCTAGCAACCGCCCATACAGCCGAATAAAAAGGAACCTCTGGACAGAGGAAAATCTCATCCTACTTGGGCATGAGCCACTTAACCTTGCTGCACCTCTCCTGTTTTAGCCATTCCCGGTTGATGAGGCTTGAGGCTACGATTACCTTTAGTGAACACATCACTTAGAATGCTCATCGTCCACCTGACGATGTTCTGAAAGCATTCAATCCATATAAGTTCGTTCCGGGTTCGAAGAGCGAAACTGAAGGTATTATGTCATTACACTCATTTTGGAATCACCCTCAGAGTTAACGACGATAAACCTTGCACTCTGAATCTTCATCTTCACTTGAGATTCACGACCTATCGTTAAGTTGGATCGATGTGGTTTTTGGATATCCAAATATGGAAACCCGATCCTGGTCTCATCGAAATCCAAAACGCCATCTTTTAGGTCCAAGTTGTTTTAAAGTTTAAACAATTCAATTATCTATATACACACAGATAGATAACTTACAAATCACAATTGATAATCAACATTATCATTATAAACAGGTGATCCATATCAAAATAGGTAATCCATATCATCATCACAACAGATAATCTATATTATCATCACAACGCAATCAAGCATTCATACCACACAACATTACTTATCTCATTTCTGAGATCACAACCATTCAAGGCAATCAATATCACCCATTCATACATAAGCAATGATTTACTTAATCACAATATAATTAATTAAAATGAATTAAATTAATTACCTAAATTTTCTAATTAATTTAATGTGAATTAAATTAGTTACTTCATCTTTAATTAATTTAAAATAAATTAAATTAATTACTTCCTCAATATAAATCATCCTTACTTAACCATTTAATTGATTACAATGAATTAATTAATCATTCAAAATAATCAGCTCAATTAATCACCTTAGATTAATTATCCTTAATTACATTCATGTAATTATCCTTAATTAATTTCACAAATTAAGTATTCTCAACCAAAAATAGTAATTAACATTTAATTACTTCAATTAATTAATTAACTATAATTAATTACCTTAATCCTTAATTAATTACATTAATTAATTACCCTTAATCACTTATCATTGATTAATTAATCATAATTAATCAACTTTGATTACATCATTAATCGTATTAATTAATGATCCTTAATTATATTTAATTAATTATCCTCTTAAATTAATTACCTTAAGTAATTAATCCATAATTATTAATCCTTCTTGATTAACCATATTCAGTAATTAACTAACTTAATTACTTCTTTAAACAAATTAATTATTCCTTAATTAATTTCTTAATTAATCCCTTGATTAATTACTAAGTAATTTAATCCAAATTACTTACATTACTAAATATCTTCCATTAATTACATCCTGTAATTACTAATCAATTACTTCACTAAGTAATTTCCAATCCATTAATTACATTAAGAGTTAATTGTAACTAAATTATTCCTTAATTATTTAATTAATTAACCTTGATTATAACTTTAATTTCTTAATTAAGAAATCTTTAATCATCAATCTTAAGTCTTAATTAATCAATTTAAAAACTCTTAATTATTTAATTAATCATCCATATCATTAATTAATTAAATAATTAATTATTCATTTTAATTAACTTAATTGTCTAATGAATCCAAATTCTTAAATTCTAACTTAATTTAAGAAAACATTTCTTACTTATTTAAAGTATTTAAAAACACTTTGTTTTCAAATTTACTTTAAATTTCACTTTAAATTTCATTTTCAAATTTTTAGATTTTAAAATGAATACAATTTTATCTAAACAAGGTTTAAAATAATTTAAAATCTTTTGTCTCACATGTTCAAGAAACATCCATTTTATAAAATAAAAGTTTAAAAGATTATAAAAAATTCACTTTAAACATTCCAAGTTATTCTAAAAACAAATTCAATTTAAAAATTTCTTTTAATTTCAAATCTGAAATTCAGCTTGAATCTTTTATTCCAGATTTAAACTTAAATCTTTAAAGCTTTATTTACATTTTACATCTTCCTTTTAAAAAAATTCAAATCATTTAACCTTTTCAATATAAATAAACAAATTAAATTTATACTTATTTTATTTAAAAACTGAAGTTTAAACCCAATTCCAGATTTCAAAAACTCAATTTAAATTTCAACTTTCATTTTAAACTTTACTTTTAATTTTAAAAACAGACACAGGTTTTCTGTTTTATTTAAAACCAAACTAAAATTTAAAAATTCAAATTATTTCAAAAACCAAGATTTAAACTATTTGAATTCATATTTAAATTCAGGTTTTAAACTTAGTTCAAATTTTAGTTTGCATTTTAAAACTTTACTTCTAATTTTTAAAAACTGTAACAGGTTTTCTGTTTTGTTTTGTAAAACCTGAAACAAATCATATACCCGAGCCACCTTATATATTACTTCGAGTCAAAAACTTATCTGCTTCGAGCAGAAAACTCAAATCCCCGAGACCATCGCGAGGCAACCGAATCCTGTAACCCAACATCACCAGCATGTCCACCATCGCTCCGTGCACCTGTACACCGCCTACGGCCACCGCTAGCCAACCACGCGATCTCCCCACAGTCGACAATCAACAACTCAGGCCAACCAAACAACAACCCAAATATCACTTGCTCGAATTCAAGATCTAGATCACATTCCTAAACCTGGAAACAAAACAATACCAAACAATCCAACCTATCATCGCCACATTCTCATGTCTCCGGCCACCCTTGCCACTTAAACTTCGGCGAAGCCTTCGACAACTCACCATCTACCAATACCCTAGAAATAGTTGAACTCGATCAACTATACATGCCGAACTGATCGATTCCTCTAGCCATAAAAAACTAGGGTTCTAAAATTCGAATCGAAATCACAACCTTAAAGATGAAATGCAAACCAAACAAATAATTTTCCCATCATCTCCGATAACTTCTCCTCCTCCAGGAACAATCTCGTCACCTCAAACCACTTGTGGCAACAGAGATTCCCAAAAACTCATATCACAGTCAAAAGAAAACTGCTCTCTGAATATAGTATTAAAAATTGTAATTCTTGGTTTAAAATTCATGATTTTGAATGATGTTTTGATTCATAATCCTGAAATATTGAATTGTAATATTTGAATTTTTCACTTTTACAATTTATTGCTCTGTTAATTTTATTTCCAGGTAGTACACAATTTATTTAACTTATATAAAGTTTTAAAACTTACTTTATCTTATAAATAAAAAATTTCATTCAAAGGTTAAATCATAACGGCAATCAAATCGAAAGATATTGGATTCTTTTGTTTTAGAATCTAACTTTAACTAAGAACAGGCAAAAGCAATATCAACAGCAAAATCACTAATTCATTCACACATACACAGGAATTTTCAAAGATATATAAACACAATATAAACTTCATCTCAGATAAATCAACATGCAACTTAAACTTTTATCTACTTAAAATAAAATGGAGCTACTCACAGACTTTTGAAGAGCAGAGCACAGTTTTTCTTTTTGAATAACCCTTGAATCTTTTGCAAACTGCTTTTATTATTGTTTTATCAACCTTAAACTTGAATGCTTGCAGAAAGCTTTAAACTTGAATGTTGAATGCCTTTAATTTGCATGGAGTGGCCATTTCCAGGTTATGAATGAATTGAATGCAGGTTGCTATGCATTTGATTTTGCAGATGTTTTTAAAACAGATTGTTGCATGTGTTTGTTTCTGAGAATACTACAAAGATCTTCGCTATACATGCAGAAAATATTACAAAGAATTTTTGTTTGAAGTTGAACCATGGGTTTTGATCTTGCGGATGGTTTAAAATGGAATGCTTTTCTTAGCTGAAAGATTTCTCTTAGTTTTAGGAATGAAGATGAGAAAAAGATAGAAAAGGGAAGAAGGCAAGTTTATATAACTATTTTAATGATTTATTTAAAATTAAAATTAAAATTTGACACTTGTCTTGTATTTTAACACTTGTTAATATCTTTGTGTGTTTAAATTACGCATGCTAATTATGTTCTAAGATGCTTACATATGTCCTTTAAGTGATTAGTATTTTTAATTAAAGTGTTAATGAAAGTTTAAACTTAATTAATTAGTTCTTTAATACTTAGTTATGTATATAAATAATTTTTAAAGAATAAAACCAAGTATAATTATAGATAAAAATAATATACAAACCAATCATTTGAAAATAATATTTTTAATCATTTAAATAAAATTTATAAAAGAGATTGTAAATTACTTGTAATTTAAATGAATAAATGTTTCGTATTTTAATTTGTATTTTAAATTTCATATCTAATTTACAAATCATATTTATAAATCAATATTTTGAAAAGAAATAAAACAACATTTTTGTAACTTTATTTTAACATTCAAACTTAAGTTAAAATATATTTTAAACAATTAAAACATTTATCTTATATATTTAAAATTATTTAGTTATTTATAAAAATAGTTTTTGAAAAGCTTAATATTAAATAAATCATAATTTCCCAGTTTCAAAATATTAGAAAATTTGCTATATTAATTAACTTTAAAACCAAACTCATCTATTTAAAATATATAAATATATATACATATTATAAATAGAAAACAAATTTATTAACTTATTAAAAGATAAATTCACTAATTAAATATTAAATAAAATAGACTATTAAATCAATTCAAATTTATTTACAAAATTATCAAATTAATTTAATTTTGAACATAGATTATTGAATTTATATTGTCAAAAATTCTGGGATATCACAATCCTCCCCCCTTAAAAGAATTTCGTCCCCGAAATTTAAAACAAAGGTAATTTAATAATCTCATTTAAGATTTAATTTTAAAACACAACATATATTAATCATATGCCAACAACCAAAGCAACCAATTCACACAATCAGAACAAATCTAACTATCCAGAAAAATTCTAGATAGAATTTCCACGAGTTTCCCCGGTATAAATATCGGGATACTCGCTCTATAGAATCTAAACAATCAATACTACTAAGCTATAGAGCTCCTATCTCATCTAAATCTACAACTCTAAACAAGATATCAGACTACAGACGAGTCTGACTCAACAACCAAACCCCCTGAACTGCTGGTTCTACAACCAGAAATATCAAACACGTACTTCCTCAGAGATACGTGAAACATATTGAATCCCAGTTATCCAAACTGGCAATTCAACTCTTGAAAACCAAACACTTATCTTACCAGAACACAAAAGAAATCCAAAACACCTCGGAGCTAGCTTCACAAAATTACCAAAACTTATAGCTTTTTGGATCAGAGAAAAACTTATCCCAAAACCAAATCTCCGACTCCATAATCCAAATTCCTCCGCCTCTTATCCATAAAATTCTTCGGATGATCCTGGGCTACCAACATCCTTCCTGATCAGCTCAACCCTAGCTGATGCCTCTAGAAATAGACTGGATCAAAACAACCCAACACAATGATCTCCTCAAGATAAATCCAAAACCAAGAACACAAACTCTACTCCTCAACAACAGAAGACAGAACAAACTTCTCCTTATCCGGAAAAGAAAACAGAAGCACCCCCAAACTGCTTCCGCTGCACAACTCTGATCCGAAGTAGAAGAAAATGCTGACGAAGAACACGAGCACAAACTGGACAACACATCTCAGAAATATGGTTCAACAGATCCATTAGAAAACTCAGAAATTCCTCCGAAACTTGAGTTACTTCACCACTCTATCTCAAGGAACCATCCTTCTACTAACTGAATCATCGGAAATCCTGGAATCCTAGCCGATAAGAAAACTCTATCTCCAGATGCGGACAAACCTCTGACTTCCCCGAAGACATCCGGAAAAACTCCAACAACTCAAGAGCACACTCAAGTATCGCAAGTAACTTTTGCGATCAACCTAGCCTAATATCTAAAGAAAACTGCTCTCTCTTTTACCAATCAAAACAGCTTATGCTGGCCTAGCCAACTCACCGAAGAAAAGAATCCACACTGCTGCTTCTGAACTCTACTTCAGAAAAAACTACTCAGCCCGAAAACAACCTGCCAACACAGAACACTTCGAGCTGCACTGCTAACACCAAAGCCAAAGACTTCCCAATCCAAAGCTTCTTCGAGAAACTCGGACCTCAAAGCAAACAGAAACACCCTGCTGGACTCAGCCACAACACCAAAACAGACACACTTCCTTACTCTTGTTCCAAAGAAACATCTTTGGAAACATCCATAGTCACTGCATCTCATCACGCAGTTACTACTTCCTGAGGTATCAAGATACCATCACTCGCTTCTGTCCAACCGACAGATCCAAACTCAACTCATCGAACTCTGCACTTCAAAGATGAACTCCAAACCTTAACAGATTTCCTTCAGAGATCGATGAAATCCTTACACCAAACTAAACTCACTCGAGACGGTATTAGGTCTACAGTCTCGATAGATACACTTCCAACCAATGGTAGTTGTGTTACACACACCACCATCTTATCTACCTTGGTATCTTATATTGGAAAAACCCGAACAGGTAACCCCATCAGATAGGTAGATATATATATATATATATATATATATATTAAAAATACAAATACGCTCTCTCAAGATAGACACCACTCCACAGACTAGGTATTCGCTCAACCTAGCGCTCTGACACAATTTTTTGTGTATATAACAGATTAACATGTTAAATTGACATGTTAAAAGATTAACATATTAAATGAGGGCTTCAGCCAGATCTGATTCGATTTTATTTATTTATCTATTTTTTTGTATATAACAGAAAAAAAGGGGGGGAAATATATATGGTAAAAACTTTAACAGTAAAGAAATTACTATTTTTTTATATACAGTAAAGGAAAGGATATATATATATATATATATATATATATATATAGATGCAAAGAGAGCATCTGTTTTATATTCACAGCAGAAGAAGAAAAAAAATTAATTAAATTGTTAGTCAATGAAAATTATCAAATGGAAAATTAATTGTACGATCTATTCGAATATTAATAAAAGTATATAATGTTGTTCAAGGTCTAAAATCGTAGAGAGATAAGCTGGTTTGGAAAGGGGTTGCAATAAAATGAAAGGTGAGTAAATCTCACTTTGATGAATTTTTTTTAAAATAAATGGATTGAATGGTTGAATTGATTGAGTGTGCACTGATGATGATTAAACTTTGGTTTTGGTTGGTTCTCGAGTTAACTGTGGTTTGACTCGAAGTATTTGGGTTTTAAGTTGTTCTGGGCTTAAATCATAATAAAGTTAATAAAGGCTTAATGATTTGTGATTCATCTAATTAGTAGGGTAATTAAAATGGATAATTAATTAATTCAATTAATTAATGATTTGGGTTAGTTAATTTAGTAATTAAGGGTTTGAATTAATTAATAAATTAAGTTTTAAGTTAATTAGTTAAGTGTAAGTAATTCAGAATAATCCTTAGATGGTTTAATAAATAATTACTTAAAGAAATAAATAAAATATAATTACTTTGTGGAATTAATCAAGAGGATAATTAAGATAGTTAATTAAGGAATAATTAATCTATTTATTGAAGCAAATAAAAAATAGTAATTTATAGGTTGAGATAAATCAAGAGTGATAATATTTGTGATTTAATTACTGATAAATTATCTAATGTAATTAAATTAGATTAGGATAAATTGAAATTGTAAATGAGAAATCATTAAATTGTAAATCAATGATGTAATTGAAGATTGATAAATTAAAAATTGATTAATCCATAAATAGCGACTTATGAGAAATTGATTAATATAATAATTAAGGATTAATGTAATTTATATAGTTAATTAATTTATGAAGCAATTAAGATTACTTATTGATTTGGTTAAGAATAATTAACATGGTGAAGTTAATTAAAGATAGTTACTTGAATGTAATTGAAAAATAATTAATCCAGGGTGATTAATTAAGATGAATAAGGAAGGGTTGATTAATTAATTGATTTGGAATTAATTATGAAGAAATCTAAGTGATTGAGGTTCGAAATTCAATTAAAATCAATTGAGCTGATTTGTATGTGATTGAGCTTTGGTTCTGAATGATTGAATGGTATTAGATGCTTTGAATGAGTTGATATCTTGGATATGAAATGTTGTGTATTTCATTTGGATAACTTGAGTTAGGATGACATGAGACTCGAAGAGACCGGGGTCGGGTATTAGAAAATACCTGAAACCACTTCGAATTTTGATAGATTGATATGTGAAATCTATAGGCTGGAATGAAGTGATTTAAATGAATTGGATTATTTAAAACTAAATTTTTGTACTTAGAAAATGGATGTATGGAATAAGTGATGTTTATTAGGAAATTATGACTTTGTAAATTAATACGAGTTACCCCGGGTTTATATAAGTTGTTGCTTGGTATTCTATGTTAGTTGGGTTTACTCACGCTGGTTTCCAGCCTGACCCGGGTGTTACTTTGATGTAATGCTCGGGTCAGACCAGTATTACAGATTTTCAGGTAGGTACGTCCTGGAGCTCAGGAGGCGAGATGGATGGCAAGAACGCATAGAATATTTCCGCTGTAATTATATATTGTAAATCTGAGACATGTTGATTGGTATATGTCCAATGTTGAATATATGTGTAACTCTGATGTATTTAAATGTAACCGACAGATATAGTATTCTTCTGTAGACTGTTGTTGTTTATTATTATATTTTATCCGCTACGAATGAAGAATTTGGTGTTTCTGTTCTTATTCTTTCTCTTTCTTCTTTTTCATAATTATTTGGGATTTTCGGATTCGGAAATTTCGGGTCGTTACATTTGGTATCAGAGCATTAATTTCGGGTCGTTAAATTAGAATGTTACCAATATTTTAATTACAAATTTAATTGTGAATTTATTTGGAGATTTGAATAAATAATAATTGTCACGATCCTAATTTCATCGTTCGAAAATCGACATCCATACTCCACTTGTACTTGAATGCCGCAGATTCAATCGTTGAAATTCAAATCGTGCCGGAGCTTATAACACGATTAAATATAACAACACAACGGAAGAAAAGAAATGAATATCATTGATATACAAAATTCGATACAACAATGATACAATATGAATAAATATCAGAGATACAAGATAACAATGCTACAGCGGAAAAACAATATGATATAGCAGCGGAACCAAAAAAACTCCAAACAGCAACTCTAACTCCAAAGCACCAATCCAGAAATAGCTCGAACCACCATCAAATTGCACCAAGATAAGCAAGTCTCGTCCACGAATCCAAAGACTCCAATATCCAGGATCTCCAAAGAATTACAAAGAGAAAGCTGAAAGCTACTGGATCGATATCTATATCTACTATCTGAAAAACCCAACTCTAGACTGCCCGTGTGGAAAATAATGGTCACCCAGAGTTTTGGAAGGGAACAATAAACTTCGGGTCAGTCGTGGGATTGGTATGAGAAAACAAAACATTTTATCTTTAAAAACAAACAAAAGAATTTAATTTTGAAATCCACAATGCTTTTTGGAAAATGAAACTACCATAAGGCCTCCCGCCACACACACCATGCAAACGCAGAATTGGAGGAGATTTCTCCTTATGATAGTTAAACATGCTTGATATGAAAAAAAACCATTTGATATTATTATTAGTGCATAGTGGAAAACATTTCGAGAGTTTAATATTAATCTTAGCCAGCATACAACATTTCGTCGTATGCCTACTATAGCTACCATGTTCAATAGCAGGTTACCGCCACATTCCATGACAGGTTATACAACTAAAACCGTACTAGGCACGTATTGTTTCTTTGGATTTTCCAACAAATGGTCAGGCCAAGGAACTTCCCATTGCCACATGGGTACGCCTCTGGAGGGACGCCCCGAGAACCATCCCTCGGTTCTCTGCTAACACAAGGCCGGCTACCCCCTTCCCAGGGAATAAAACGAAAGATATGCCACCCCCGGTCCTTTGGGACCTTTATCCGAGGATCCTCAATACCAACATCATCACATAGTAATAAATATACTACAGTGTCCACACAAGTAAGTATCTGGGCTCCATACCATGATACTACCCTTTTCCAGAAGGAATGGTCATACCCTAGGGGTGCTACCCCTGAAACCTTGCTGCATTCTTCCTGTTTCGACCATTCCGGGGTATGAGGCTCGACGAAGTCTCGTCCACAAAGCTACACTTTTGATAAAATCCATGCTTTGATCAACAAATGATCAGCAGCACTTCGTATGTCACATTACCAAATTGGGAATGTATCACTAGTAACCATCAACTACATAACCTCTAAGCTCGTACGTCTCAGAGAAGGGATTTAAGCTAAGAGAATAAATCTCCGCCACCAAACAGAAATGTATTTGATAGAAACTAGCTTTACATCTCAAAGTGTAACGTCAGACACACATACATACAAGTCTGTTCCGGGTTCGAACAGAACCGAAGGCACTTCCACAGAAGTCCTTACAAACCGGATAATTCCTAATCACGTCCGGACTTCCCATCACAATGGGTGCTCGAATCTCTATACCGGGGTCAGGCGATGCAGAGACATGCGACAAGAAACCCTTACGTTTTCGAAAGTATCTGGTCTTCACCAGCGGTCTTCAATTGCTATCCATAACGTCGTATCACTATTCCGAATGGGTTATATGACACAAAGGTCCTCTTCCGGCTAAACCGAATAGTGAGCGCAATATTAAAAATCAAATGGATACTAGGGTCTCAGTTAAATCACAACTTAAAGCTCAAAACATTTCATTCAAATGGTTAAAACGAATTACCATTTCCAATCTTTTGAACAAAAAGATTTATTTCGACAACCTTCAATGGTTAAACAATTTCCACACTTTTAATCTTTTAACGAAAGATTTAATTCACAAAGTTCACCCTGTTCACAAAGATCCATTCATGGATTTCAAAACAATTTCCATTTCAATTGGATTAACTCCTTAAATCTTTAAATCAGGATTTAACTTATAGTTTTCAAAATTCGTTTCCAAAGATTCATTCATAGCCTTTCAAAACATTTCAATGCCATTTCAAACTTGAAACCTTTTAACATAATTTGGAAAACCTTTTCTTATATAAAAACTATTATTATTTGAAAACAATAGGTTTCGTTTTTTTGGAAAAACTAATTACAATTACATCAGTTAAAACCATTCAAGTATAAAACATGGATTTAAATTTAAATTTCCCAAACCATACTTTTAAATGGTCAAAAACCCATATAAATACCTTTTATAACCTGTATAAACTTTTACATCATAAATTCTTAACATAGAATTCAATTACAAATTTTTGAATTCAAATTTTAAATCAAATTTCAAAACTAAACCTAGTTATTCAAAAATAACTTTTATCTTTGAGATTTCTTTCCAAAAGCTTATCACTTTAAACCCAATCCATATCCAAAACTATTCGAATTTAAAATTCATTTTCAAAACCATTTCAAAAATCTGTGACTTAACCACTTTCCGCGTGTAATCCATATTGTGTGTGTATAGTGTAGTCCAGAAGTTTAACACAATAGTGCAATATCATCAGTCATCACAGATACAATCACAGCAATATCGATAAGCAGTATAATCTACAATGCTTATCCTTATTCACAGATAAAGTAAATTTATCAATAACAAATATTCATCATTTACGATTCGATGTAGGTTTCGGTTACCCAACTGGAATCCGACTCCCTATCGCATCGAAATCCAAATGTCGTTTAACGGGTCAAGGGTATTTACACATAAACATATCACAGAAATCACAGATCAATACACAGTAACTCACATCACAAAATATCACAATTCAGCACAAAGCAATTCATATCTCAAAATATCACAATCACAACGGGGGTATTAATCAGCTCAAGGCACTTCAATAAAAATCAATCATCTAACAATGAGATGAATTAACAGTGTGATTATAATTCATTAATCTCATAATTATTTTCATTAATTCTCTTTAAATCAAAGATTAATTATCCTTAATTATAAATGATTATCCCTAATCATTTAATTAATTAAACTTTGAAAGATTATCTTCAAATTGATTACTTTAATTAATTATTCCTAATTAATCATTTAATTAATTATCTTTAATCATTAATTAATTACTTTTAATTAAGTAATTATCTTTAATTAATTATTCATTAATTACTTGATTTATTAACTTAAATTATTAATTAATTTATCTTAATTACTTTCATTAAGTAATTAACTATAAGTAATTAATTTCCTTTAACAATAAATTAATTTTAAACTTTAAAAGTTAATTAACTATTAAAACATTTATTTAAGATAAACCTTTTATCTTCATAAAACCTCATTAACCTCTTAATTTCATTTCTAAGTTTATTTAAAATAAACCTTTTTAAAACAAAGGTTATATAAAATAAAACTATAACTTAATTATTTCAAAAATACTTTTTTTAAACTTTTGATTTATTTCCAAGCTCAAATCAATATTTATTTTCAAAAGGTAAGTTTAAACTTAAAACTTGCATCATTCAAACCTTTGATTCAAATCTGTCATCACTTAAAACACGAGCCAAACTTGTTTTTACTCGGGCCATTTCACATTCTCCCTGAGCCACACTAATATATACTTCGAGCGAAAACCAGATCAACATTGAGCTGTAATCCGAGCAACACCCCTTTCTTCTTCTTCTCTTTTCTTTTTAAATCACGATTTGCTTTTAAAATTCAAAAATGTTTAAAATCATTCGCGTCCCTCCTTTACTTCGAGCCAATCCTTTCAGGTTTTTGTTTTGTTTTCCTTTGTAACTAGTTTGCGAAACGCAAGCTTTAAAAATTTTGGACAAGATTTACTGTCATTGCTTATAAACTTGATTGATTTACAAAAGGAAAACCCGAGTCCAAAAATCCTTCTTATTTCCTTTTCTTTTTTTTCTCTACTTATCTATACTTCCTTTAATTTATTTTCTTTACTTAAAATTTCTTGGCCCAGATTCTTGGCCCAACTTCTTTTCCGTTCTTTTATTCTTATCCTTTATTTTTTTTTAAAACACAATGCGCAGGCTCACAAGCCCACAAACCTAATACCCAATCCCAATTCCTCCTCTTCCTTCAGAACTTCGCTCAAATTATCAAATGTACGCACCGATATGCACACAAACGTGCACATCGCACTCCGACTATCCACCATGATGTCGATCATCTCCCTACATCTTCCACGATCTCCTTTATCACTCTAACCACCTGGAACCCATCGAGACCCCATCGTTCGAGTTTCGAATGATCTCTCCAGATCTGGACCATGCTCCTACACCCAGAACGCTTCGCTCCATTATGCCCTACCACCGATCACTCCCAGGCTACGTAAAAAAAATCATCGCAACCTTACCTATCTCTTCCCCTTAATGCGCACTCCTCAAAAACTCCTTCATTCCCGCCATTGCTCATGATCGACCCCCATCAGCAACACACCCCCAAACCCTACAACTGCCTCGCCTGGCCACCACCAATCGAAGAAAAATCCCACACCAATACGTTTTTTTAATCCCCAGACACCCAGTTACCTCCAACAACGAGCACGACTCATCCCCATTTCCTGATAGCCGGAATTCGAGCAAAGTCTCGTTTCTGATCAACTCACCAATTCTCCATAAATACAAACTTAAAAATCCTAATATTCCCACTAAAAATCATTATTTTAAAGCACAATTCAGATTATATATGAGAAGCTTGGAATTAAAATAGTCAAATTTCCTAATATATATGTGTCTTTACTTTACAACTAATATTCTCAGGGAATACTACATAATTTCATTTGAAAAATTATTTTTTTAGAAGGTATCATACTCATACAAACAAGTTCTACTTTTTTATATATATAAAAAAAAATTATTATATCTTACAATTGCTTTAATGAATAGCATTTGAAATTTTAAGTGATTATTGGTTCTGTTAAAAATAAAATCAGAGACCGGACTTATATTCACAGTTATGCAAATATCCATACACAGCAACTTCAAACTTATCTACCAGGCAAACTACCATTTCATCATGCAAGACATTTTCATGTTAATACTACCATAAATCATTACATGTACAATGATATAACAAAGTTTGAGTTGAAAAAATGTTGTTTACTCACCTTGGTAAATGAAGAACAGAGACATGCTTTTTCAAAACTGGAGCTTGTATTTACATTTTAAATCTGCATCTTTGATTTGGAAGTTGCATTCAACCCGAAGCTTGATTGTTGCAAAATCTTTGCTTTGGAATGCTTCAGATTTTGAAATAGTAGTACTGCTTTGATTTTTAGATTTTCAAATTTCCAGTTTTCTTTTCAGGTTTTAGAATGTGTTCATTTTTGATCAGCTTGCTTTCTGTCTGTATTTGATTGAACCATCCTTCTAAGTTGAACCTGATTTTGAAATGTGAGAAAACATGCATTGTTTTCTTCTTTTGGTTTCTTTTCTAATTTTACTTTACAGGCTTGTGTTTTTGAGAAAACTTTATCATTTCTTAGCTTTGATTTTTCTTTTACTTATTAATTTTAAAGAAGAATACATGACACTTGTTTATTCGTTAAACCATTTGAGTTACACTTGTAATCTTCTTATTACATTTGTAAACACTTGTTCACATACAACATTTTAGGTTTAAGCCTTTCATTTTAGTTAATTTATAAATTTTATTTAAACCCATTATTCAATTAAATTTTACATATGTATATTTTTCTAAATTTGTTTGAAACCATTATTTCATTTAAATTTGAATTTTGTATTTAAACCTTGTCTTGAATTGATTTAAACTTTTGTTTTTAAACCTTGTTTTATCTTTATTTATTCACATACACATTTCCCTTTTTTTTATTTTATACAACTTTTTGAATGGCTTTGTAAATTTGTTTATATAAAATTTAACACTTGTAAATACAATGATAATTTAAGTAACACATGTCTTCTCACATTATAAAATTTAGTTTCTAAACAACATTCAAAATCTTTACTATATTTTAAACATTTCAAATACTATTTTGAATATAACTTTATATTATATTTCTTATTTAAATAAATACATCTCTTTATTAATCATTTATATAAAAAATCTTTTTAAAGCAAAAGATGGTTTTACAATTTAACTTCTCACAAATAAATAATTTTATTCTTAATTATCCCTTTTAAAAAATTAAAATCATATTCAAAACTTCATTTACAAATTATAATGCATAGTTAAATAAAATAAGAAACAATTTCTTATTAGCTTAAAAATAAAAAATATAATTTATCTCTAGAATCCAATTTATTTCTAAAAATATTTAATTTTTAATTTTCAAATTCCAAATTCAATCTAAAAATGCATATCATTATTTATTCAAATCTCCAAATCAATTCACAATTAAATTTGTAATTAAAATATTATTCAAAAGATTTATTTCAGAATTGCCAATTAGAAATTTGATTTAAAAATCATATTCACATTCATTTATATTAATAAACAAATAAATATCTATTTATTTGGAAAACACCCAATTTATTCATCATTTAACCAAAATTTAAAATTAATTACCAATAATTTCATAATTAAATTCCAAAAATTAAATTAACTACCAATTTAAATATAGATTAAAAATCAGGAATGTTACAGATTCCACCCCTTAGAAAATTTCGTCCTCGAAATTTTAAGGGAGACAATCAAGAACAGATGAAAGACAGAGAAATATCTTCCTGATAAAATTGAATATCTATTCTGCATTTGGATTACCAAATCAGAATATCAATAATAGATACAAGAATGAATCACGATACTCGGGTCACCAGATCTACGAATATACAAAGATATTGATTAGTTCAAAAGAAACTAACCACTCGTAGAATATACCGGAACCCAACAGAATAAACAGATATATAGATGCAATCCAAAACCTTTAGTTTAAACAAACAAAATATATCCATCAACCATAACAACCAAAGCCAACAATTCATCCAAACAAACAATTCTGACCCATCTGGAGTTCGTTTCCCATGCAAATATATCAAAGCTTCTTCCTTGATCTACCAGGAATCATCAAAGAATTGAAAAGACGAATCAAAGGAGATTGATAGAGAAAGTTGTTTCAGCTATTGCAGGGTATCGACCATTTATAGTCGTACTCCCCTGTCATCTATCTCGTCCTTTTCTTGCACTCATACTCACTATCAGTAGATAGTAGAGAGTTTACTGAGGCACTCAGACGGATACCTTAGGGATATACTCATTCTAGGGTATATTCCACCCTATATCTAATGAGTTACCTAATGTGTTATACTCCTGAGCTAAAGTTTCAACCTTCAGCTCTGATACCAAATTGTCACGATCCTAATTTCAGCGTTCAAAAATCGACATCCGTAGTCCACCTGTACTTGAATGCCGCAGATTCAATCGTTGAAATTTAAATCATGCCGGAGCTTATAACACAATTAAGTATAACAACATAGCGGAAGAAAAGAAATGAATATCATTGATATACAACATTCGATACAACAATGATACAATATGAATAAATATCAGAGATTCAAGATAACAATGCTACAGCGGAAAAACAATATGATATAGCAGCGGAACCAAAAAAACTCCAAACAGCAACAGCAACTCTAACTCCAAAGCACCAATCCAGAAATAGCTCGAACCACCATCAAATTGCACCAAGATAAGCAAGTCTCGTCCATGAATCCAAAGACTCCAATATCCAGGATCTCCAAAGAATTACAAAGAGAAAGATGAAAGCTACTGGATCGATATCTATATCTACGATCTGAAAAACCCAACTCTAGACTGCCCGTGTGGAAAATAATTGGCACCAAGAGTTTAGGAAGGGAACAATAAACTCCGGGTCAGTCGTGGGACTGGTATGAGCAAACAAAACATTTTATCTTTAAAAATAAAGAAAAGAATTTAATTTTGAAATCCGCAATGCTTTATGGAAAATGAAACTACCATAAGGCCTCCCACCACACACACCATGCAAATGCAGAATTGGAGGAGATTTCTCCTTATGATAGTCAAACATGCTTGATACGGAAAAAAAACATTTGATATTATTATTAGTGCATAGTGGAAAACATTTCGAAAGTATAATATTAATCTTAGCCAACATACAATATTTCGTCGTATGCCTACTATAGCTATCATGTTCAATAACAGGTTACCGCCACATTCCATGACAGGTTATACAACTAAAACCGTACTGGGCGCGTATTGTTTCTTTGGATTTTCCAACAAATGGTCAGGCCAAGGAACTTCCCATTGCCACATGGGTACGCCTCTGGAGGGATGCCCTGAGAATCATCCCTCGGTTCTCTGCTAACACAAGGCCGACTACCCCCTTCCCGGGGAATAAAACCAAAGATATGCCACCCTCAGTCCTTTGGGACCTTTATCCGAGGATCCTCAATACCAACATCATCACATAGTAATAAATATACTACAGTGTCCACACAAGTAAGTATCTGGGCTCCATACCATGATACTACCCTTTTCCAGAAGGAATGGTCATACCCTAGGGGTGCTACCCCTGAAACCTTGCTGCATTCTTCCTGTTTCGACCATTCCGGGGTATGAGGCTCGACGAAGTCTCGTCCACAAAGCTACACTTTTCACAAAAGCCATGCTTTGATCAACAAATGATCAGCAGCACTTCGTATGTCACATTACCAAATTGGGAATGTATCACTAGTAACCATCAACTACATAACCTCCGAGCTCGTACGTCTCAGAGAAGGGTGTTAAGCTAAGAGAATAGATCTTCGCCACCAAACAGAAATGTATTTGGTAGAAACTAGCTTTACATCTCAAAGTGTAACGTCAGACACACATCCATACAAGTCTGTTCCGGGTTCGAACAGAACCGAAGGCACTTCCACAGAAGTCCTTGCAAATCCGGATAATTCCTAATCACGTCCGGACTTCCCATCACAATGGGTGCTCTAACCTTTATACCAGGGATCAGCCGATGCAGAGACATTCGACAAGAAACCCTTTCGTTTTCAAAAGTATCCGGTCTTCACCACCGGTCTTCAATTGGTATCCATAACGTCATATCACTATATAGAATAAGTTATATGACACAAAGGTCCTCTCCCGGCTAAACCGAATAGTGAGCGCAATATTAAAAATCATATGGATACTGGGGTCTCAGTTAAATCACAGCTTAAAGCTCAAAATCTTTCATTCAAATGGTTAAAACGAATTACCATTTCCAATCTTTTGAATAAAAAGATTTATTTCAACAATCTTCAATGGTTTAAACAATTTCCACACTTTTAATCTTTGAACGATAGATTTAATTCACAAAGTTCACCCCGTTCACAAAGATCCGTTCAAGGATTTCAAAACAATTTCCATTTCAATTGGATTAACTCATTAAATCTTTAAATCGAGATTTAACTTATAGTTTTCAAAATTCGTTTCCAAAGATTCATTCATAGCCTTTCAAAACATTTCAATGCCATTTCAAACTTGAAACCTTTTAACATAATTTGGAAAACCTTTTCTTATATAAAAACTATTATTAGTTGAAAACAAATATGTTTCATTTTTTTGGAAAAACTTATTACAATTACATCAGTTAAAACCATTCAAGTATGAAACTTGGATTTAAATTTAAATTTCCCAAACCATACTTTTAAATTGTGAAAAACCCATATAAATACTTTTATAACTTGTATAAACTTTTACATCATAAATTCTTAACATAGAATTCTATTATAAATTTTTGAATTCAAATTTTAAATCAAATTTCAAAACTAAATCTAGTTATTCAAAAATAACTTTTATCTTTGAGATTCCTGTCCAAAAGCTTTTCACTTCAAACCCAATCCATATCCAAAATTATTAGAATTTAAAATTCACTTTCAAAACCATTTCAAAAATCGGTGACTTAACCAATTTCCACGTGCAATCCATATTCTGTGTGTATAGTGTAGTCCAGGAGTTTAACATAATAGTGTAATATCATCAGTCATCACAGATACAATCACAGTAATATCGATAAGCGGTATAATCTACAACGCTTATCTTTATTCATAGATAAAGTAAATTTATCAATTACAAATATTCATCATTTACGATTCGATGTGGGTTTCGGGTACCCGACTGGAATCCGACTCTCAGTTGCATCGAAATCCAAATGTCGTTTAACGGGTCAAGGGGTATTTACACATAAACATATCACAAAAATCACAGATCAATACACAACAACTCACATCACAAAATATCACAATTCAGCACAAAGCAATTCATATATCAAAATATCACAATCACAACGGGGGTATTAATCAGCTCAAGGCACTTCAACAAAAATCAATCATCTAACAATGAGATGAATTAACAGTGTGATTATAATTCATTAATCACATAATTATTTTAATTAATTATCTTTAAATCAAAGATTAATTATCCTTAATTATAAATGATTATCCCAAATCATTTAATTAATTAACCTTTGATTGATTATCTTCAAATTGATTACTTTAATTAATTATTCCCTAATTAATCATTTTATTAATTATCTTTAATCATTAATTAATTACTTTTAATTATGTAATTATCTTTAATTAATTATTCAATAATTACTTGATTTATTAACTTAAATTATTAACTAATTTATCTTTATTACTTTCATTAAGTAATTAACTACAAGTAATTAATTTCCTTTAACAATAAATTAATTTTAAACTTTAAAAGTTAATTAACCATTAAAACATTTATTTAAGATAAACCTTTTATCTTCATAAAGCCTCATTAAACTCTTAATTTCATTTCTAAGTTTATTTAAAATAAACCTTTTTAAAACAAAGGTTATATAAAATAAAACTTTAACTTAATTATTTCAAAAATACTTTTCTTAAACTTTTGATTTATTTCCAAGCTCAAATCAATATTTATTTTCAAAAGGTAAGTTTAAACTTAAAAACTTGCATCATTCAAACCTTTGATTCAAATCTGTCATCACTTAAAACACGAGCCAAATTAGTTTTTACTCGAGCCATTTCACATTCTCCCTGAGCCACACTAATATTTACTTCGAGCGAAAACCAGATCAACATTGAGCTGTAATCCGAGCAACCCCCCTTTCTTCTTCTTCTCTTTTCTTTTTAATCACGATTTTCTTTTAAAATTCAAAACTATTTAAAATCATTCACGTCCCTCCTTTACTTCGAGCCAATCCTTTCAGATTTTTGTTTTGTTTTCCTTTGTAACTAGTTTGCGAAAAACTTGATAACGCAAGCATTAAAAATTTTGAACAAGATTTACTTTCATTGCTTATAAACTTGATTCATTTACAAAAGGAAAACCCGAGTCCAAAAATCCTTCTTATTTCCTTTTCTCCTTTTTTCTCTGCTTATCTATACTTCCTTTAATTCATTTTCTTTACTTAAAATTTCCTGGCCCAGATTCTTGGCCCAACTTCTTTTCCGTTCTTTTATTCTTATCTTTTATTTTATTATAAAAAAAACACAACGCGCAGGCTCACAAGCCCACAAACCTAATACCCGATCCCAATTCCTCCTCTTCCTTTAAAACTTCGCTCAAATTATCAAATATACGCACCGATATGCACACAAACGTGCACATCGCACTCCAACCATCCACCATGATGCCAATCATCTCCCTACATCTCCCACGATCTCCCTTATCACTCTAACCACCTGGAACCCATCGAGACCCCATCGTTCGAGTTTCGAATGATCTCTCCAGATCTGGACCACGCTCCTACACCTAGATTGCTTCGCTCCGTTATGCCCTACCACTGATCACTCCCAGGCTACGCAAAAAAAAAATCATCGCAACCTTACCTATCTCTTCCCCTTAACGCGCACTCCTCAAAAACGCCTTCATTCCCGCCATTTCTCACGATCGACCCCATCAGCAACACACCCCCAAACCCTACAATTGCCTCGCCTGGCCACCAACAATCGAAGAAAAATCCCACACCAATTTTTTTCCAATCCCCAGACACCCAGTTACCTCCAACAACGAGCACGACTCATCCCCATTTCTTGATTGCTGGAATTCGAGCAAAGTCTCATTTCTGATCAACTCACCAATTCTCCATAAATACAAACTTAAAAATCCTAATATTCCCACTAAAAATCATTATTTTAAAGCACGATTCAGATTATATATAAGAAGCTTGGAATTAAAATAGTCGAATTTCCTAATATATATGTGTCTTTACTGTACAACTAATATTCTCAGGGAATACTTCATAATTTCATTTGAAAAATTATTTTTTTAGAAGGTATCATACTCATACAAACAAGTTCTTCTTCTTTTTATATATAAAAAAAAATTATATCTTATAATTGCTTTAATGAATAGCATTTGAAATTTTGAGTGATTATTGGTTCTGTTAAAACAAAAATCAGAGGCCAGACTTATATTCACAGTTATGCAAATATCCATACACAGCAACTTCAAACTTATCTGCCAGGCAAACTACCATTTCATCATGCAAGACATTTTCATGTTAATACTACCATAAATCATTACATGTACAATGATATAACAAAATTTGAGTTGAGAAAATGATGTTTACTCACCTTGGTAAATGAAGAACAGAGACATGCTTTTTCAAAACTGGAGCTTGTATTTACATTTTAAATCTGCATCTTTGATTTGGATGTTGCATTCAACCCGAAGCTTGATTGTTGCAAAATCTTTGCTTTGGGATGCTTCAGATTTTGAAATAGTTTTACTGCTTTGATTTTTAGATTTTCAAATTTCCAGTTTTCTTTTCAGGTTTTAGAATTTTTTCATGTTTTGATCAGCTTGCTTTCTGTCTGTATTTGATTGAACCAACCTACTAAGTTGAACCTGATTTTGAAATGTGAGAAAATATGCATTGTTTTCTTCTTTTGGTTTCTTTTCTAATTTTACTTTACAGGTTTGTGTTTTTGAGAAAACTTTGTCATTTCTTAGCTTTGATTTTTCTTTTACTTATTAATTTTAAAGATGAATACATGACGCTTGTTTATTTGTTAAACCATTTGAGTTACACTTGTAATCTTCTTATTACATTTGTAAACACTTGTTCACATACAACATTTTAAGTTTAAGCCCTTCATTTTAGTTAATTTATAAATTTTATTTAAACCCATTATTCAATTAAATTTTACATATGTATATTTTTCTAAATTTGTTTGAAACCCTTATTTTATTTAAATTTGAATTTTGTATTTAATCCTTTCTTGAATTGATTTAAACTTTTGTTTTAAACCTTGTTTTATCTTTATTTATTCACATACGAATTTCCCTTTTTTTTTATTTTATACAACTTTTTGAATGGCTTTGTAAATTTGTTTATATAAAATTTAACACGTGTAAATACAATGATAATTAAGTAACACATGTCTTCTCACATTATAAAATTTAGTTTCTAAACAACATTCAAAATCTTTACTATATTTTAAACATTTCAAATACTATTTTGAATAAAACTTGATATTATATTTCTTATTTAAATAAATACATCACTTTATTAATCATTTATATAAAAAATCTTTTTAAAGCAAAAGATGGTTTTACAATTTAACTTCTCATAAATAAATAATTTTATTCTTAAGTATCCCTTTTAAAAATTTAAAATCATATTCAAAACTTCATTTCCAAATTATAATGCATAGTTTAAATAAAATTAGAAACAATTTCTTATTAGCTTAAAAATGAAATATACTAAATTCAATTTATCTCTAGAATCCAAGTTATTTCTAAAAATATTTATTTTTGAATTTTCAAACTCCAAATTCAATCTAGAATTGCATATCATTATTTATTCAAATCTCCAAATAAATTCACAATTAAACTTGTAATTAAAATATTATTCAAAAGATTTATTTTAGAATTCCCAATTAGAAATTTGATTTAAAAATCATATTCACATTCATTTATATTAATAAACAAATAAATATCTATTTATTTGGAAAACACCCAATTTATTCATCATTTAACCAAATTTTAAAAATAATTACGAATAATTTCATAATTAAATTCCAAAAATTAAATTAACTACCAATTTAAATATAGATTAAAAATAAGGAATGTTACAGATTCCTTCCCTTAGAATGCTGCCTGCAATCAAAAAGCAAATCAGCCTCTTTTTTTTTCTCTGCAATCTGGAAGCATGCAGCAGGGTTAAATCAAGCAAATGCAAAAGCATTTTTGTATAGAGGAATGCAAACAGTTTTACAATTTGCATATTCAAAAAGCCTTTCAATCAGAGGCACTGCTTCCTTTTAAAACTGTGAGTAACTTTTTGAATCTAAAGTTTAAAAATAGGTTGCATGCTAGTATATTGAAATGGAATAGTATTGCTTGTGTTATAGGTAATTGTTGATGTGAAAATGAATTGTTTGCATGCTGTTTTTTTTTTATTTGCCTGTTCTTTTTTGATTTTCCAAGAACAAAATTTTATCAAAACACTTATCTTTTAATTAGTTTTCTGATAGAATGAAATTTATAAAATAAAGTTGTTTGATTATCTTAAGTTAATATTTAAAATTTTAAGTAAGTTAAGGTATAGGTTATTGTCTCTGGAAACATAGAAAAACATCAGTGCATGTTGATTTTTACCAAAATCCAAACATGTTAATTTTGTAATTCAGTATTATAAATTAAAATAACTAACGAAAACATGATTTTTAAACCAAGGATTACGATTTTCAGGAATAAGTTGAAGTTGCAGTTGGATAATGAACTGAAAATGAATTTTAAGCATTTTCTGGTGATCTATGAATTGTGGTGTCTCGGGTTTCTTCTTGGTATCAGAGCGTTAGGTTGAGTGAATACCTAGGCTCTGTAGTGCTGTCTATCTTGAGAGAGCGTATTTGTAATTTATATATATATATATATATATATATATATATATATATATATATATATATACCTATTTGTTGGGTTACCTGTTCGGGTTTTCCAATATAAGTTATAAAGGTAGATGGGGTTGTAGTGTGTGTAACACGACTATCATTGGTTGGAGTTTGAATGTTTGAGGTTGGAAGTGTATTTGTCGAGACTGTAGACCTAGTACTGTCTCAAGTGAGCTTTGCAGTGGTGTAAGGACTTCATTGATCTCTGAAGGAAACCTGTTAAGGTTCGGAGTCTATCTTTGAAGTTGGATGAGTAGAGTTTGGATCTGTTGGCTAGGCAGAAGCGAGTGATGGTATTTTGATACCTCAAGAAGTAGTAGTTGCGTGATGAGATGCAGTGACTATGGATATTCCCGAAGATGTTTTCTTTGGAACAAGTTTAAGGAAGTGAGTCTGCTTCGGTGTTGTGACTGTGTTCAGCAGGTGTTCCTGTTTGATTTGAAGTCCGAGTTTCTCAGAGAGCTTTGGTTTGGAATTCTTTGGCATCTGTGACAGCAGTGCAGCTTGGAGTGTTCTGTGTTGGCAGGGATATTTTCTGGCTTAGCAGTATTTCTGGAAGGGGAGTTGCTTGAGATTGCTCGAAGTGATTGGATAGTTGACTCGGGGAAGATAGGCATTAGACTCAAAGTAATTTTGGGTTGTTCTCGAGTTGTTCTGTGTTTCAGGTTTTACAGAAACCTTTAAAAAACAGTTTTTTTAAAAAATTTAAAATCTGAAGCTTTTTAATGTCAAGAAAATTTTAAACCTAGTTTTAAATTCAAGTTTACATTTTAGAATCGAGGTTTAAATTCAAAATCTCAGTTTTAAATAAATAAATAAAAATAAAAGTAATAAAGTTTAAACTTGAATTGTTAGCTTCTTTAAAAATGGTTGAGTAGTTTTAAATTTATAAAAATGAAGTTTTTTGAAAATATGAGCAAGTTTTAAGTAAGGTTTAAATCTGGAAAACAAAGATTAATCATGAATCTCAGTTTTGAAATTAAAAGAAGTTTTTAAAATTTCAAAGATTTAATCAAAGTATAAATTTAAATTATCAAATTTAAAAATTAATTTAGTTTCAAAACCTTATGGATTTCTTTTATTTTGACAAGCACTTGTTTGTCTTGAAATTTCAAAAGGTTTTAAATTGTTTAAACTTTGATTAAGTTTAAATTATATTCATTTTAAATTTCATATTTGAAATGAAATTTCAAAGTAATTTCAAAAAGTAATTTGTTTCAAATAAATTTGTTTTTAAACATAATTAAGAAATGTTTGAACTTAAAATTAAGTTAAGATTTAATGTTTTGAAATTAATTTAATTAATTGAGTAATTAAGGAATAACTAGTTAATTTATTTAATTAATTGATTAAGGTTTAATAAATACTGATTAATGGTTAATCAATTTGTAATTAAGATCATTAATTAGATTATTTAATTAATGATTAAAGGATTATTAATTAAGTAATTAAGTTTTAATCAAGGTTAATTAATTGAATAATTAAGGATTAATTAAGTGACAGTTAACACTTAATTAATTAAATAATTAGACTTTAATTAGTGAATAATTAAAGATAATTTAATTTATGATTAATCTAAGTTAATTACTTAATGAAAATAATTAGAGAATGGTTAATGAAGGTCATTAACCAGGATTATTTAATAATTAATTGATGTCAGTAATTTTTAATAATTAATTAGATTAATTAATTTAATAATAATCATTTGTGAATTGTTGATTATAATTACTTAATGAAGTAATTAAGAAATTAATTGCTTAAGGTAATTAATTGTGTTAAATGTGATTGTTTAATTTGATTAATTAAGTTTAATTTGATTAATTAAGTTTAATTAATTTTAAACACTTTATGTTTTAATGATAATTATTTATGGATTGGAAATTACTTAGTGAAGTAATTGATTGGTAATTACAGAATGTAATTAATGGAAGATTTTAATAATGCAAGTAATTTGGAGTTAAATTACTTAGTAATTAATCAAGGGATTAATTAAGAAATTAATTAAGGGATAATTTATTTATTTCAATAAGGTAATTAATTTAGTTAATTACCGAATGTGGTTAATCAAGAAAGATTAATAATTATGGGTTAATTACTTAAGGTAATTAATTTAAGAGGATAATTTATAAAATATAATTAAGTATCATTAATTAATACAATTAATGATGTAATTAAAATTGATTAATTTTGATTAATTAATAGATGATATGTGATTAAGGGTAATTAATTAATGTTATTAATTAAGGATTAATGTAATTAATTACAATTTATTTAATTGAAGTAATTAAATGTTAATTACTGTTTTTGGTTTAGAATAATTAATTTGTGAAATTAATTAAGGATAATTACATGAATGTAATTAAGGATAATTAATCAAGGGTGATTAATTAAGGTGATTAATTTGAATGATTAATTAATTGATTGTAATCAATTAAATGGTCGAGTAAGCAAGATTTATATTGATGAAGTAATTAATTTAATTTATTTAAATTAATTAAAGATGAAATAATTAATTTAATTCACTTTAAATTAATTAGAGATGGAGGTAGTTAATTTAATTCATTTTAAATTAATTATAGATGATGTATGAGTAAGTCTTTGCTTACGTACGAATGGATGACATTGATTGCCTTGAATGGTTGTGATCTCAGAAATGAGATAGGTGATGTTGTGTGGTATGAATGCTTTGGTTGCATTGTGATGATAATATAGATTATCTATTGTGATGATGATATGGATTACCTATTTTGATATGGATCATCTTTTTATTATGATAATATGGATTATCAACTGTGATTTGTGAGTTATCTATCTGTGTGTATATAGATAATTGAATTGTTTTAAACTTTAAAACAACTTGGACCTAAAAGATGGCGTTTTGGATTCCGATGAGACCAAGATCGGGTTTCCATATTTGGATATCCGAAAACCACATCAATCCAAATTAATGATAGGTCGTGAATATCAAGTGAAGATGAAGATTCAGAGTGCAAGGGTTATCGTCGTTAACTCTGAGGGTGATTCCAAAATGAGTGTAACGAGATAATGCCTTCGGTTTTGTTCGAACCCGGAACGAACTTGTATGGATTGAATGCTTTCAGAACATCGTCAGGTGGACGATGAGCATTCTAAGTGATGTGTTCACTAAAGGTAATCGTAGCCTCAAGCCTCATCAACCAGGAATGGCTAAAATAGGGGAGGTGCAGCAAGGTTAAGTGGGTTATGCCCAAGTAGGACGAGATTTCCCCCTGTCTAGAGGTCCCTTTTATTCGGCTGTGTGGGCGGTTGCTAGCTACAACCGCGGGGTTGTCTTGTTCGAGACTATTCAGTAAGGAATGGTTCCGGCCTTGTGTTGCAGGGGATTGGGAGTGATCCTCGGTACGTTGATCTAGGCCACGTACTATGACAGGCGGTACCCCGGTAGCCTTGCCATTGTACGGAATCCAAAATCCAATAAGTGTCGTACGTTTTAGTTGTGCCCAACTATGTTGGAACGTGAGATGTAAGCATTCCAGCTATTTCTGTATTTTACTTGAAAACCCTAGACACTATTATAATACCATCGGATTTCCTATCAAATGTTTTGGTTAGCGTAAGAAAAAAACTTTTCCATGTTTATGTGTGGGAAGTCTTACGTGATATCTTTCTTTTCAAAAGATTTTTAAAAGTTAAGCAACCTTAACCTGTTACTCACACCAGACCCATGTCTGACCCGGAGTTTATCTTCTGTTTTCTTAAACTCTTGGGTACTCAAATTGTTACGAGTAGCCAAGCGATTCATGTTAGCTTTGACGATTTGTGGAGGAGTAATGGAGCAGGAGGCTTCGGCGTGTAGATATATAGTTTCCGTGTGTTGGTTTCTCTGAGTAGTCTCTTGTTGAGTTGTATTGAGTTGTATAAATAGACAGGTGTTTATAACTGTCTAGTATGTGTTGTACTATTTGTGTAACTCTGATGATGATTGTAAACTATGTAATATTTATGTTATTAATATAATTTATTCATTCCGCTATTTAGATTCTGATGTTGTTTATTCTTTCTCTTCTTTCTTTTCTCTTTTCTATCCCTTTCTTTCTTCAAGATGATGTCATTTTCTGAGGTGAGAAAGTCGGGTCGTCTCACTTGGTAACTGTGACGACCCGTCTTTCAATTCCCAGAAAGACGTATCATCATTAAGAAAAGAAAGAGATAGAAATAGAAAAGATAGAAAGAAAAGAACAACAATCATCAGAATCTCACAGCGGAAACGAAACAAAATATAATATTACACATATCTATTACATAGTTTTACGTATCAGAGTACACAAAATAATACGACTTCATTACATCCGACATTTATAAGAGTCTGCCAAGCCATACAACCCAAAATACAACATCAAAAGTCACTACAGCGGATACAGATAGATAAGTACGTCTGGACTCCAGCTCCAGCTTCCAAAACATTTGTCAATCCCAACCTAATCACTTGGCTACTCATAATAATTTGAGTACCCAAGAGTTTATGAAAGACAAAATAAAATCCGGGTCAGACATGGGTCTGGTGTGAGTAAACAAGTTAAAGTTGTTTAACTTTAAAATCATTTTGAAAACAAAAGGTATCACGTAAGACTTCCCACCAATAAACACGGGTAAGTTTTTACCTTATGCTAACCAAAGCATTTGATAGGAAATCCAGTGATATTATAATAGGGTCTAGGGTTTTCAAGTAAATAGAAAATAGCCGAAATTGTTACATCTATTAAATTCTAGCTACTAGCCACGAAAGTGGGTAATACAATCAAAACCGTAGGGTCTCGTAGGGAAAATGGGTTTCCATCGATGGCAGGGCTACTGGGGTACCACCCGCCACAGTACGGGGCCTAGATCACTGTACCGAGGATCACTCCCGATCCCCTACAACACAAGGCCGGAACCATCCCTTACTGGACAGTCCCGAACAAGACAACCCCGCAGTTGTGGCCAACAACCGCCCAAACGGCCGAAATAATAAGGAACTTCTAGACAGGGGAAAATCTCGTCCTACTTGGGCATGACCCACTTAGCCTTGCTGCACCTCCCCTGTTTTAGCCATTCCCGGTTGATGAGGCTTGAGGCTATGATTACCTTTAGAGAACACATCTCTTAGAATGCTCATCGTCCACCTGACGATGTTCTGAAAGCATTCAATCCATACAAGTTCGTTCCGGGTTCGAACGAAACCGAAGACATTATCTCGTTACACTCATTTTGGAATCACCCTCAGAGTTAACGACAATAACCCTTGCACTCTAAAAACTCCATCTCGATCTTCACTTAGAGATGTCACGACCTAACGTTTAACTTGGATCGATGTGGTTTTCGGAAAATCAAATTTGATTCCCGATCCCGGTCTCATCGAAATACAAACTGTCTTAAAGGCCAAGTTGTTTAAAGATTTAAACAATTCAATTCAATTTAAACATAGCATCCACACAGTATTATCCACAGATAATAACAAACATCTATCACATATATATAAAATATCTCATCACAGAATATCTCAACTATCATCAAACAGATATCAACCAAATCCAGATATTCAATTCAAAACAATCATCCATAAGCAAGCACATTTCTAATTCATATTATAATTGATTTAATTAATTCAAATTAAATTAATTACTTAAGAATTAATCACTTTACCTTGCTTAACCAAGCATTAATTAATTAATCACAAACATTTAATTAATTAATCACTTCTTAATTACACTCATTATCAATTAATTAATCTTTAATTAATTAATAATCCTTTAATTATTAATTAATAACTCCAATTATTCATTATTAAAAACTTGATTAAAAATTAATCATTCCTTAATTGATTACTAATTAACCCTTAATTTACAATTAATTAATCTTAATTAATTGCTTAATTAATTACAAATTTTAAATTAATTTATCTTAATTGCTTAATTAATTATAAATTAATTAACCTTAATATTTAATTAATTAAGCCTTAACCACTAATTAATTAACTATTAATAATGAATTAATTAATGTTTAATTACTTTATTATTACAAATTTATTTAACCTTAATTATTTAATTAATTAAATCTTAATCACTGATTAATTAATTACTAATCACTTAATTTATTTAATCACTAATCACTTATTAATTAATTAAATATCTATTAATTATAATTTAATTTAATTCTTAATTATCCATTTATTAATCCATAATTAATTATAATCTTAACAAATTAATTAATCTAAAATTATTAATTAACTTTGATTACTTTATTAATTAAAGTAATCTTAACCATAAAACTTAATTAATTTTCAAAACAAAACAATTTCATTAATTATTTAAAATTATTACATATTTAAAATATTCCAATTTGTTTAAACTAATTACTTTTAGAAAAGTTAAATTTAAATGAATATAAAATCATCTTAAAACTCAACTATCAAAATATAAAATACTTCAATTAAAATGTTTAACATTTCACAAAGTAGTTTAAATAAAATTTTAAAATTTTAAAACTTAAACAAGTTTGAAAACTTCCAAACATCACTAGCATTTGGTTTGACCCGACCAACTCGAACAAACTCAAGCAATATGAGTTCAATCCCTTCTTCTCTCCTTTCTATTTCTTTCAGCAAAGAAAACTTCCCAAAAAAAACAAGAAATCTGGAAAGAATCAACACACAAAAACCTAGACACGAGCAAACTTCAGAAACACGCGAGAAAAACACGAGCCAGACCCTTCCCGTACCCGATCACTAACTCGAGTCACCCCAAATCAAACTTCACTGGCACGAACACTGACATGTGCACGTGCACATCACGCCAACACCTCCGCCACCACCTGCGACACCGCGCGCAAGCCCCACGTCGACCATAGACACGACTCTGGACTTTGTCCATCCATTACGCGAGCTAAATCAAAAAAAAGATAACTCGAACCCAACATCCAGAACAACATCTCATCAGAAAATCCCTTCAACCCCACAACGCCGACCATCGATCACTTCGAAATTCCGGCCACATCATCGTAATGCCTCCACGCAACCACCCCCAAAAACATACGCAACTCGATCCACTCTAACATTTCCAGTCATGAAATTTTCGAACACAATCACAACACAGAGCAAAACCCTAGTTTCCCCCAATTCCCAATTCCCCAGTGAATGATTTCCACCTCTATGATTTTTCTGGGTTCACCGATCATCAATACAACTCCGACCCAAAGCTCAACCTTTGGAACATACCCAGTCGCCAGAATTTTGCCCAGAGACCAATTCTGGTCATCACAAAATACTGCCTCAAATACAATTTTAAAAATCCTGACTTTTTCCTTAAAAATCATGTTTTACAAAGTTGATTCAAGATGTAAAATTGATTCAACAAAATACATTACATCTTTTCATCATGTTATTAATTTTTCTTACTGCATCACCCTGATTCAGAAGATTTTCAAACAACTTCTTTTTGAATAAGATTTTAAACCTTAATTCATGTTTAAATAAACCTACTGCATTGAAGGTTCAAACTTAATAGTGATTTGAAATGGAAATTTTGAACCCTGTGTTTACATTTACTCTGTAACTTAAAAATACAGAGAAGCATCAGTGAATTTCAAGCATGCACGGTTGAATTATAACCTGTAAACAAAGATCTTACAGAAATAGGTACGTGTAAGCATCAAACAGATTTAAAATTCACATGCAAACATTTTTCTAACTTAAATTTTATGATTATAAATTTACTCACCTGTTTTTCTTTTAAGCAGAGACAAGAATTTGCAAAAATCTGGAAAAAGAATGACTTCAGATTTAACTTGTAATTGCTTGATGGTGTTGCTTCAACTTTAATCAATCAGCACTTAAGACGAAAGAGCTTTGAATTTTGCCTTCCAGAAATTTGATTTTTTTCCAGGAACCCTTGATCTTTTTCTTCTTCAGATTTTGCTGTAATTTGTTTTGCAGTTTTGAGATTTTGAAGTGAGACCTGAATTCTTGCTTAATTTTTGTTGAAAATGTAAAGATTTTGATGAATTTCAGATTTGAAGATGAAGGAGTGATTTCTCTTTGCTTTTTTAGAAAATGAGGATGAGAAAAAATTTAGAGGAAGAATATGAAATAGCCTCTTATAGAAAAAAAAGTTGTTTTATAAAATTAAAGAAAATAAATTAAAAAGAATGACACTTGTCATTACATAATGTTATCCTTCTAACACATGTTATTAGTGTGCTTTAAATTATTACAAATGTAATCTCCATGCAAAAAGAAGTTTTAAATGTTTTTATTAATTAATTTCTAAATTTAAAATACATTCTTAATTTATATAAATCAATTCTTCTTAAAAGAAATAAATATAAAACAAATTTGATATTCTAAATAAAATCATAGAAATACACTCTTTAAAATCAAAGTATAGTTCAAAATATAAATAGGCCCTATTTTGAAATTTTCAATTTAACAATTCAAATTCAAATTAAATTTCAAATTCAATTTAGAAATCAAATTTGATATGAATACAATTTCAACAAATCCATTTCCCTTTTGTATATATTAATTTCAATTAAAATCAATATACATTTACCACCCATTTTTATTATTGTTTAAAATAACAATTTTATTAATTTAAATTAATTTATTAAAAAGATTATCACATTTAAATTTGGTTTGAAATTCCGGAATATCACATTCCTCCCCTCTTAAAAGAATTTCGTCCTCGAAATAGATTGATTTTAAAATTGATTAAATTTGATATGAGTTTGTTTCGATTGGAAATTGTTTGGGATATACAAAACATAAATTGTGTCGAGCTAAATAAAATGGGTTCGTATGGACCCTATGCACTATGAAATAGAATACCATGTAAGATAAAATAGAAATGAATTAAAAATAAATTTGAAATGCTCTGATACCTGGTGTAACGACCCGCAAATCCGTACCCCTTGAGTCGACACTACTCTATGTCAATCAACGCAAGTTGAACAGAAATACGAACCATTTAGATTAAAGAAGAAGAGGTAGAAGAAGAGAAAACAGAAAACAATATCAGAATCTAAACATCGCAGCGGAATAAAATATAATAGATAATAAATGATCTTTACACAAAAACAAATATATATCTATTTTATACATACATCATCATCAGAGTACATCATCAGAGCTCAACAACATCAATAACATACAATTGGATACACAGCTACTCAACACAGCGAAATATATATAAACAAGTATGAAAATACGCATCGTCATCCAGCTCGTCTCCTGAGCTCCACAGCATCAAATCCTGTATCCTATAATACTCGGTCTGACCCGAGCATTACAGTTAAATAACACCCGAGTCAGTCTGGAATACCAGCGTGAGAAAATCACACTCCATTGATTATTAAAGTTTCAAAAACCCTTTGAAAACAAAAGCATCTCGTAAGACCACGCCATACATAAACATGTCGGGTTTTTACCTTACGATAGCTAAAACATTTTCTTATAAAATCCTCTGATATTATAATAGGGTCTATATACATATACTTATTAAAATAGCCGAAATTGTTACATCTATTAAATTCCTGCTACTAGCCACAGAGTGGGTGATACAAACAAAACTCGTACAAGGCTCATAGGGAGAATGGATTTCCAACTAATGACTATGCACTGGGGTACCACCTGTCACAGTACGTGGCCTAGATCGTAGTACCGAGGAGTACGCCCGCTCCCCTGCAAAACAAGACCGGAACCATCCCTTACTGTATAGTTTCGAATAAGATCACCCTGCGGTTGGGATCAGCAACCACACCACTAAGCCGAAAAAAAAGGGACATCTAGACAGGGATGACCTTACTCTCAAGTGGGGGCTACCCACGAAGCCTTGCTGCATAACCCCTGATTTTCAGTCATTCCCGGTTGATGAGGCTTGAGGCTAAGCGTTATCTTTATAGAACATATCCCTTAGAATGCCCATCGTCCACCTGACGATGTTCCGAAAGCATTCATCCATACAAGTCCATCCCGGGTTCGAACGAAACCGAAGGCACTATTCCTACTACATCCATTTTGGAAATATCCTCAGGATTAGTAGCGACTAGCCCTTGCACTTCACTGCTCCATCTTCGAATCCAAACTCGTTTTCCACAAAAACGTACAAACCGGATCGAAGTGGTTTTCGAGAAATAAATCTCGATCCCGGTCTCTTCGAAACGATCAGCGCATTTGTCCAATATTGATAGTCGGTGATTTAACTATCAATTTACATGCACAACATCCATCAAACAATAAATAATTTTCCGAAATTATTTATTAATCCCAAAATATCTTCACAAGATATGTTTTCACTTTCAAACCCCTTTGAAAACAGTTTTCAAACTATCTTCCTATCTCAGAATAAATTCTAAGTATTTTCTATTTCCATTGAAATCACCAAGCATAAAACTTTAGATTTTAAAATAATTTAAAACGCTTTACTTTGAAATATATTTTAAAACATTTAAGTTAAAAACTACTTCAATAACTTGTTAAAAATACATACTATATAATATTTGAAAATATGGTTACTTTATAAAATATAGAACTAGGTTTTCACTTTTAAAGCAAAATACTAAGTCACTTTTTTTATAAATAATTACTACGATAATAGATTTGAAAAATATTTACTTTAGAGTTTTGATATTTAGAAATAATAAATTCCTAAAACATATTTTTTTAAACAACATTAAACTTTTATCTTATATTTAAAATTTACTTTGAAAATGTACTTGGCTATCCAGAGAAATATACTTCTCTTCACATTCCTCTTTAAGTTCCCAATTTCAAACACTTGAATCAAATTCCAAATTGATTTCCAATTTACTTCCTTTTTATTCCAAAATCCATTAGTTTCAGATTTTATCCCTTAATTATGATTTAAAATACTTTAACTGAAAATTCCAATTTTAGATTTCCCAAATTACTTCTTTATCCTTTTAAATAAATTTAAACTTCAAATTTCAAAATAATTCCTTATTCCTTAAAATATTATCACTTGATTTTACAATTCATTAATTCTGTTTATTCAAAATTCTTTTCTTTTCATACTCGAAGTTATTTATTAGTATTTTAATATCACTTCCATTTCTTTTCAATTCATTCTTAATTTATTCAAATTTTCTAAGATTATTTCTCTTACAAATTCACTTCTTTTATTTTCTTTCCAAAATCTAATTTTATATATTTTTAGTAACTCATTATACCCAAATATAGTCAATCAAACCAAAGCATTTAATATTCCAATATAATTCACCATAGAATATCAATTAATCACACAGAGAATATTAAATAATTTAAATAAATGTTGAGGGGCCCAGTTGGATCCCTCCAACCTGTTTTTCCCTGCATCCACAGACGTTAGCTCAACATAAATACCAATTCCACTTCGAAGTGGAATATCGCGGTATATGAGATTAAATAATATTCGCTATATAATGCGGGAAATCAAACATTCCAAAATATAGTATATACTATAATATAGCACATCAATCAATTCAACCATTCAAATAATTATTTAAATTAAATCATTTAAATTTAAATTCAACTGAGTGAGATTAACTCACCTTTGCTTTTTAATTTGCAGTCTGATCCACCTTGACTTGTTTCTCCATAATTTTAGACCTTGTATGAACATTTATACGGTTTATTAATATTCGAGATAATCGAACGATTAATTATTATTATTTTTTTAGGAATTTAATTAGTTAACAATTTAATTCTAACTAAATAAATTTTTTCCCTTTTGAAGAATCTTTTAGCAGCTAAAATAAATTAGCAAAGTTATTCGAACAGATTTACTCAATACAATACAAGAAACTACTCAGAGAAACCAACACAGCGGAATACTATATATCTACACGCAAAAGCCTCCTGCTCCATTGCTCCTCCACAAATCGTCAAAGCTAACCTGAATCCCTTGGCCACTCGTAAAAATTTGAGTACCCAAGAGTTTAAGAAAACAGAAGATAAACGCCAGGTCAGACATGGGTCTAGTGTGAGTAACAGGTTAAGGTTGCTTAACTTTTTAAAACCTTTTTGAAAAGAAAGGTATCACGTAAGACTTCCCACACATAAACATGGAAAAGTTTTTACCTTACGCTAACCAGAACATTTGATAGGAAATACGATGATATTATAATAGTGTCTAGGGTTTTCAAGTAAAATACAGAAATAGCTGGAATGCTTACATCTCACGTTCCAACATAGTTGGGCACAACTAAGACGTACGACACTTATTGGATTTTAGATTCCATACAATGGCAGGGCTACCGGGTACCGCCCGTCACAGTACGTGGCCTAGATCACCGTACCGAGGATCACTCCCAATCCCCTGCATCACAAGACTGGAACCATTCCTTACCGAACATTTCCGAACAAGACAACCCCACGGTTGTAGCTAGCAACCGCCCACAAAGCCGAATAAAAAGGGACCTCTAGACAGGGAAAAATCTCGTCCTACTTGGGCATGACCCACTTAACCTTGCTGCACCTCCCCTTTTTAGCCATTCCCAGTTGATGAGGCTTGAGGCTATGATTACCTTTATAGGACATATCACTTAGAATGCTCATCGTCCACCTGACGATGTTCTGAAAGCATTCAATCCATACAAGTTCGTTCCGGGTTCGAACGAAACCGAAGGCATTATCTCGTTACACTCATTTTGAAATCACCCTCAGAATTAACGACAATAACCCTTGCACTCTGAATCTTCATCTTCACTTGAGATTCACAACCTATCGTTAATTTGGATCGATGTGGTTTTCGGATATCCAAATATGGAAACCCGATCCCGGTCTCATCGAAATCCAAAACGCCATCTTTTAGGTCCAAATTGTTTTAAAGTTTAAAACAATTCAATTATCTATATACACACAGATAGATAACTCACAAATCACAATTGATAATCAACATTATCATAATAAACAGATGATCCATATTATCTTCAAAATAGGTAATCCATATCATCATCACAATAGATAATCTATATTATCATCACAATGCAACCAAGCATTCATACCACACAACATTACTTATCTCATTTCTGAGATCACAACCATTCAAGGCAATCAATATCACCCATTCATACATAAGCAATGATTTACTTTATCACAATATAATTAATTTAAAATGAATTAAATTAATTACCTCCATTTTCTAATTAATTTAAAGTGAATTAAATTAATTACTTCATCTTTAATTAATTTAAAATAAATTAAATTAATTACTTCCTCAATATAAATCTTGCTTACTTAACCATTTAATTAATTACAATCAATTAATTAATCATTCAAAATAATCACCTCAATTAATCACCTTAGATTAATTATCCTTAATTACATTCATGTAATTACACTTAATTAATTTCACAAATTAATTATTCTCAACCAAAAACAGTAATTAACATTTAATTCTTCAATTAATTAATTAACTATAATTAATTACCTTAATCTTAATTAATTACATTAATTAATTGCCCTTAATCACTTATCATTGATTAATTAATCATAATTAATCAACTTTAATTACATCATTAATCGTATTAATTAATGATCCTTAATTATATTTAATTAATTATCCTCTTAAATTAATTACCTTAAGTAATTAATCCATAATTATTAATCCTTCTTGATTAACCATATTCAGTAATTAACTAACTTAATTACTTCATTATACAAATTAATTATTCCTTAATTAATTTCTTAATTAATCCTTTGATTAATTACTAAGTAATTTAATCCAAATTACTTACATTACTAAACATCTTCCATTAATTACATCCTGTAATTACTAATCAATTACTTCACTAATCCAATCCATTAATTACATTAAGTAATTATCTTTAAAACCTCAAGTGTTTAAAATTAATTAAACTTAATTAATTAAAATAAACAATCACATTCAACTCAATTAATTACCTTAAGTAATTAATTTCTTAATTACTTTATTAAGTAATTATACTCAACAATTCATAAATGATTATCATTAAATTAATTAATCTAATTAATTATTAAAAATTAACCATATTAATTAATTATTAAATAATCTTGGTTAATTACCTTCATTAACCATTTTTTAATTATTTTCATTAAGTAATTAACTTAGATTAACCACTGTTAATTACAATTTAAATTATCTTTAATTTCCATTAATTAAAGTCTAATTATTTAATTAATTAAGAGTTAATTGTAACTAAATCATTCCTTAATTATTTAATTAATTAACCTTGATTATAACTTTAGTTACTTAATTAAGAAATCTTTAATCATTAGTTAATAATCTAATTAATGATCTTTAATCTCAAATTGATTAACCCTTAATCAATATTTATTAATCCCTGGTCAATTCATTAATTAAATTAACTAACTATTCCTTGATTACTCCATTAATTAAATTAAATTCAAAACATTAAATCTTAACTTAATTTTAAGATAAAAAATTTCTTAATTATGTTTTAAAAATAAATTTATTTGAAACAAATTACTTTTGAAATTACTTTGAAATTTCATTTCAAATATGAAATTTAAAATGAATATAATTTAAACTTAAACAAAGTTTTAAACAATTTAAAAACTTTTAAAATTACAAGACAAACAAGTGCTTGTCTTAGAAATGAAATTCAGAAGAGTTTTGAAGCTAAATTCATTTTTAAATTTAATAATTTAAATTTACAATTTACATACAATTTTTTTTTAAATCTTTCAAATCTTAAAAACTTCTTTTAATTTCAAAACTGAAGTTCATATTTAACTTTTGATTTCCAGATTTAAACCTCATTTCAAGCTTGCTCATATTTTAACACTTCGTTTTTAAAAAAAAATCAAACTACTAACTATTTTACAATAGTTAATAATTCCAGTTTTTAAACTTTATTACTTTTATATTTTTTATTATTTCAAACTGAGATTTTAGATTTAAACTTGGATTCAAAAATTCAAACTGAATTTAAAACCAGGTTTAAAACCTTTCTTTACATTCAAAAGTTTCAGAGTTTAAATTTTTTTTAAAAACTGATTTTACAGGTTCTGTAAAACCTGAAATATACTGAACAACCCGAGAACACCCAAACCTGCTTCGAGTTTTTAACCCAACTTCCCCGAGTCAACTACCTTATTACTTCGAGTCTAATGCCTATCTTCCCCTGTTACCAAACTTACCCAAACTAAATTCTAAAAATCCTAATTCTTGATTTAAAAATCAAGCTTCAGTTAATGCTTTAGATTTATAATATTGAATTACAAAATTAACATGTTTGGATTTTGGTAAAAATCAACATGCACTGAGGTTTTTCTATGTTTCCAGAGACAATAACCTATATCTTAACTTAATTAAAAATTTTAAATATTAACTTAAGATAATCAAACAACTTTACTTTATAAATTTCATTATATCAGAAAACTAATTAAAAGATAAAGATTTTAATAAAAAATTTGCCTGGAAAATCAAAACAGAACAGGCAAATAAGACAGCATGCACACAATACATTTTCACATCAGACTTTTATCAATACACAAACAATACTTATTTATATCAAAACATACTAGCATGAAACCTAATTAAAAATTTAAGATTTAAAAGTTACTCACAGATGTAAAAGGAAACAGGGCCTCTGATTGAAAGGCTTTTTGAATTTGCAGATTGTAAAACTGTTTGCATGCCTCTATACAAAAATGCTTTTGAATTAGCTTGATTTAACACTGCTTCATGCTTCCAGATTGCAGAGAAAAAATGATGCAGATTTGCTTTTTGATTGCAGGTGGCATGCAGAATCCATTTTTCCCAGATTGTAGAAAAAAATGATAATGTAGTTTTGCTTTTGAAGATGGTAAGTGCATGGTTTTGAAAATACAGGCTATAGATTTTGAAGAGGAGTTTGATTTTCAGGTAAATGTTTGAAGGTGTGCATATGCTTTTAGAAAATCTGTAGCCTTTGAAAATGTGCAGAAAATCTGTAGCCTTTGAAAACACAGATTATTAAATTTAAGCACAGTTTTGATTTTGAAAATGTGCAGAAGCTTTTGATATGAGGAGATTTTGAAAATGGCAAATGAACATGATTTCCAGATCTAAGAAAATGCAGATTTTCTTGTTGAAGATGATTATTGACTTTAGATAATGAGGAGTTTTGATTTTGTATTTGTAAACTGATTTGGGTTTTCATGTTTCAGATTTGTGAAAGAAAAAAAAACAAGTTGAAATTTTTTTTTGATCAGAAAAAAAATGAGAAAAGAAACAAGAGTGAAAATGCATGTTTATATAGGTATATTTCTGATTTTATTAAATAAAAGAAAAATTAAAACAAAATGACACTTGTATAAAATTCCAACATTTGTCAACTTAATAAGTTAATCTTTTAACTTTTGTTAAATGAGGCTTTAAAAAATCAACACATGTCTTTGTAAGGTAATTTGTATTTAAATTTAAATGTTAATATATATGTTAAGCCTAATTTAATTTGTTAATTAGGATTTTTATATGTATATAAATTTATAAAAGAAATAAAAACAAACTATACTTATAAATAAAGCTTATACATTAAAAATTGAAATAATTAAAAAGAAATCTATACTTTGGATTTTAAATTCAAATCAAATTCAAAATCTAATATTTTAAAAAAACAAGTTATGAATACAAATTAAATTTGAAATAACAATTGCCATTTTATTCAAAACCTATTTGTAAAACAATACATTACTAATATTATTTTTAGAAATATCTCATTGTTAAATTAAAATAATTATAAAAGAAATTATTTCTTTATTAATAAATTACCTATTTTATTAAGCTATAAAACTTTTTGTTAATTCATTTTAAATTTAAAACTCAAGCCAAAATCATTTTAAACATTTAAACATTTGTAACTTTGAAAACTTAATATTAAATTAAATCAAAATTTCCAAATTATTAATGTATATATTAGAATTTTAAATCAAGATTCATTTATTAAATTTAAACGAAGATTATTTATTTAATAACATTGAAAAGCTTATATATTAAATAAAAACAAATTCTCAAATTACCAAAAATATTACAATTAGAAAATATGCTTTATTTATTAAAATTAAAACAAAGCTAATCTATTTAAAATATGAACTATAGATTTATATTATAAATAGAAACCAATTTATTATTTTTAAAAGATAAAACAACCAATTAAATAATTATTGAAGAAGATTATTAAATCAATTTGAATTATTATTAACAAAATTATCAATATCAATTAAATTTTAATACAGATTATTAAATTGTTATTGTCAAAAATTCCGGGATATTACATATAACTTCTGGAAATTGACATCTATTAGAATCTAAGAGTTGTGACCTTCAAGGAAGAAGGAACCCTTTGATCGAAAGAATTGTCTTTTGGAGAAAAGTGACAATTGCATATCCAGTCGACTGAACTTGCTTGAGTCGTCGATTGAATTTCAAAGGTGCACAAAAACATGTACAGTGTCAGTCGATTAACCTAAGAAAGTCACTCGATTGAATGTTGTATATATAAAAAAATTCAACACAATATCAGTCGACTGATATATAGAATTCAGTCGACTGAGTACTGTTTTTCAGTGCATTCAGTGTGTACATAAAGAATCTTATAAAACGTATGATAAAATGAATTTATGAGTGATTTACTTTAAGGATCGATTTTAACAAAATTCTATACTTGACTGTCTACATATAGACTCATTCAAAACGAACCATATTTGAGATGATGAGCTCGGATTTGCCATAGTCGTAGATATGTGAAGATCATTTGCCTTTTGTCAGCATTAAAAACCTTATGATCCAACATTCTCCCTTTTTTAATGATGACAATCCCATTTGCTACGAGTGAGTCTTTGACATGATTTTGTTAAAATATTTCTTCCCTTGTGTAATATGCTTGCAACTTATATTGTATTCTCCCCCGGAATCTATGTTATATTTCCTATAAACAACAATTTATGCGTTTCTCCCCCTTTGTCATCGACAAATAGGAGAGTACTCAAGCTATAGAATAGTGAAAGTACGAGTAATATTGTACAGGAATACACAAACATGTGAAACTAAAACTTATCACAGTACATAGAAACAAAACAGTCATATCCCCAGAGAAAAATAACATGACATACAGATAGAAACACATAGTTTTTTAGACAAGTACATAATTTGACTAGAATTTAAAAACAGAGACTAACAATAACATAGAGAGAGGTAAAAAAGCTTGTTCATCACTTTGACTATTGTCATTTGAAATTTGGTCATCACTTTCAGTTTCTTCATCATCTGAATCATCACCTTCTTCAGCTGCTTCCTCCTGCTCCTCATTTGATGTAGACCAAGTAAAATATCTACTGGTCGTTTTCCTTGAGATGTTGGGATGTGGGCGGAAGTAGATGATTGTTGGGAGCACGAGATAGCATTTCGGATATTGTTGAGGAAGTTCTCGATATTATTTAGCTTTTTATTGAATTTTAAGACATTTTTGTCAACTCTAGAGACAGTTGATTCTACCCGAGATAGATGATTAATGACAAGTTTTTGATTACGAGCAATTATAGACACAGCTTCGTGAGGTCATGCTTGATGGTATATTTCTTGAATCTGGTAATTTCTCGAGTAGATCGAGAAGGTTGGGATGAAGAAGAGCCTTGCATGCGTGAAGTTTGCTGACGAGCTTGATGGGAGGAAGGTTGAGGTTGACCCACGGCTTGGTTTTCAAGCCAATGTTCATAGGTAATTATAGTGTGATGTATCCATGGAAATTTGGTCCCACTTCCAAATTGGAATTTCTAAAGGTTGCAATAACCCACCGGGCCTTTGATGTTCGGCCTTAACGAGTTGGTAAGTCATGCAACGCTTAACGAAGTTAGCGATGTCAAGTTTCATTCCCTCCCAATAATAGAGTCGCTTCATATCCGCGTACATTTTACTACTACTGGGATGAATGGTAAATTTAGAATGATGGGAATCTTCTAAAATATCTTTACAAAGATCACTAATATTTGGCACGATAAGTCTGCCAAATCTCTGAATGCCACCACGGGAATCGATATCAAAGTCTTTCAAACCTTCAATATCACCTCTATTCTTAATATTTTGGCCAAGAAGAGCCAAGTCGGGATCTAGCCTTTGAGCTTCAAGAATGCGGTCTAAAAGAGAAGGATGAACCTCAAGGCTACATAAAACAAATGATGAGCATAAATCGGATACGCGGTCTCGAATCTCACAAATGGATAAGATCTCGAGATCGTTCCATTCGGATATCATCATAGAAACAACCGCTTGTTGCTTTCGACTAAGTGCATCCGCAACGCGATTCCCATTTCCGGGAGTATAAAGGATATCAAGATCATATGGTGCAAGAAATTCAGGCCAACGCTGTTGACGCAAATTAAGTTCCTTTTGAGATAATAAATACTTCAGGATTTATGATCGGTATAAAGAACAAATTTCTCTCCTAAAAGATAATGACGCCAAATCCGAAGAGCAAAAACAATAGCCGCGAGCTCTAAATCATGAGTGGCATATCTAGTCTCAGCAGGCTTTAATTGCCTAGAAGCATAAGCAATAACACGTTTTTTTGCATAAGAACGGCACCCAAACCAACGCGACTAGCATCGGTATAAACAACGAAATCTTGATTTCCCTCAGGAATAACAAGAATAGGAGCATCAGAAAGAAGTTCCTTTAGTTTTTGAAAAGAAGTTTCACATTTGTCCGACCAAATGTATTTAACACCTTTCTTCGTTAAGCTAGTGAGAGGCACGGCAATCTTAGAAAAGTCTTTGATAAAACGGCGGTAATAACCCGTCAATCCAAGGAAACTACGAATCTCCGTCACACTCTCCGGTCTCTTCCAATCTTGAATCGCTTCAATCTTTGAAGGATCCACGGAAATTCCAGATTCGGAAATAATATGACCGAGAAACTTCACACGAGATTGCCAAAAATGGCATTTAGAAAATTTTTCTTTCAGTTGATTACTCCTAAGAGTTTCCAACACAATCCGAAGATGCTTCTCATGTTCCTCTTCGGTTTTTGAATACACAAGAATATCATCAATAAAGATGAGAACAAACCGGTCGAGGAATTCCTTGTAAACTCTATTCATAAGGTCAACGAAATAAGCCGGAGCATTCGTTAACCCAAATGGCATAACGAGCCATTCATAAGATCCATAACGAGTACGGAACGATGTCAAAGGAATGCTATCCTCTGCAATACGAAGCTGATGAAATCCAGTAGCCAAGTCTAATTGTGAAAAGACTCTAGCACCACTAAGTTGATCGAATAGATCATCAATCCGAGGTAAAGGATATTTATTTTTTGATAGTAAGATCATTAAGCTTGCGGTAGTCAACGCAAAGCCTAAGTGTACCATCTGATTTCTTCACGAAAATAGCCGAAGCTCCCCAAGGCGAGGAACTAGAGCGAATAAATTGCTTCGTCTCCAATTCGGATAGTTGTTTACGCATCTCCTCGTTTTCTTTATTGGACATACGATAAGGAGGGCGAGTGATAGGTTGAGCTCCAGGAATGAGATTAATTATGAACTCAATTGCTCGCTTAGGTGGTAATCCTAAAACGGGCTCAAATATGTCAGAAAATTTACGAACGACGTGAATAAGAGAAATAATATCACCCTCATCATCATCATTGTCATCACGAGGGTTTAAAGAATATAAAGATGCAACCAAAGCAGAATCCGAATCTTTAAGAATAACAGAAACCTGATTAACAGATAGAGGATGTCGAAGATGAATAGTCCGCTCAGGACATAGGATATGAGCTTCATAACGGTTAAGCCAATCCATTCCCAAAATCATTCCAAAGCCTAAATAACGCATGACATGCAAATCGGCTAGGAAAGGAAAATCACACAAAATAATCTCGACATCTTTACACAATAAACTGATTGTTGCGGATCCACCAATCGGATTCGCAATTCTCAAAGAAGTCATTAAACACAAAACATCCAAAGAAAAAGTATGAACAAGTTCTTCTTATATAAAAGAATGGGACGCACCCGTATCAAAAAGAACTCGAATAGGATGATCACGAAATAAAATAATCTCATCCAGAATAGAATGAGAAATACCTTGGCCACGAGATGTGTTGCCAGGGGCTTGAGCAACATTAAGCTTTCCCTCCTTCCTAGCCTGAAGCTTGGGCCATGAAGATATAACATGACCGGGACCCTTGCAGTAGCGACAAGAGAGAGACTTTGGACGCTTGTTCGCGTAATGGTCCTTCGAACCACAATTATAGCATTCCCCATGACCAAAGGAAGAAGTCTTTGCAATTGGGGTTGCTTGCTTCCCTTTCTTATTGGGATAAGGGCCTTTGAATTTATTAGGCCTTTTCTTGCTGTTGAAGTTTTGTTTGGAACCCACCACTTCAACATCATTCTCCCTATCCGCCTCTTTAAGACGAAGAGCGATATCAATGAGTTGGTCGAAAGAAACTTCTAATTTTAGAAGTAATGTCTTCTTGAGATTTTTGTTTAAGCTACAGACGAACCTCTGATTTTTCTTCAATGGGGTGTTGATGTATTCAACCCAATATTTGGAGAGGGATTCAAAAGACGCGACATAATCTGCCATGGAAGATTCACCTTGAACAAGGTCTATAAAACGGCGAGCCAAAGTCACCTTCTCAGCTTCTGGTACGAATTTTAACTCGAAGCGCACTCGGAATTTCTCCCAGGTGAGATCCGCTTCATTAATCTCAGAAATAAGAAGTTCGTACTAGTCCAATGCTCTTTCTCGGAGCATACTAGAGGCCACCTAAACTCGGTGAAGGTCAATAAGATTCATGCGAGAAAAGATTCGATCGCATGACCTTAGCCAAGCCTGTACTTCAATAATAGTTTCGGAACCTTTGAATGGCTCCCCACCCAAATTAGTGTAATCGCTGCACAAGCATGCAAATCTCGACTTTGGGTGAGTAGGTTCCGGGTTAGCTCCAGCTGCTTGAGCATTTGTCACTAAATCAAGAAGCTATTGAGCAGTCATAAAAACTCCATCTTGGGGTGGAGTGCTAGACGGTACGGCTCTTGTAACATACGCGATTTTTCGTTGCCGAAAAACCGAATAGTTAGGGTTTTAAGAAAAAGGAAAGAAGAAGGAAGAGGTAAAAGAAGAGAGAGAAGATAGAAAATAGAGAGAAAAGAAAATAGAAAATAGAACAGAACGGAAAACAACAGAACAATATCAGAATCTCACAATTCGCAGCGGAACAACATATAATAGATAAATGAATAATCTTTAAACAAAGAACTATATCAGTTATTACATTACATTACATTTATTACATTACATCAACAACAAACAACATCAAACAGCGGAAAAGAAATATTATATACTAATAATACGCCATGTCATCCATCTTGCCTCCAGCAACTCCTGAATTCCAAATATCCTGATAAACCTTAACTCTCGACTGCCCGTGTGGAAATTGGTGGGCACCCAGAGTTTAGGAAGGAAAACAATAAACTCCGAGTCAGTCATGTGACTGATGTGGGAACTCAAAACAGTTTATTTTCTTTAAGATCAAAATAAAGGAATATTTTTAAAGTCAAATCGCAAGGCTTTTAAAAATGAGACTACCATAAGGCCTCCCGCACACACACACATGCAAACGCAGAATCAAAGGAGATTTCTCCTTATGATAGTCAAAGATGCTTGATACGCATTAAAAAGACATTTGACATTATTACTAGTGCATAGTGTAGGAAATATTTCGAAAGTAGAATATAAATCTTAGCCAACATAGACATTCCGAACTATGCCTACTATAGCTACCATCCAAACAGTGGGGCGCCATCATAAGTGAATGATAGGTTCTACAACTAATACCGTACAAGATCGTATTGTTTCTTTGGATTTCCAATGAATGGTCAGGCCAAGGAACTTCCCATTTCCACATGAGAACGCCTCTGGAAGGACGTCCCCGAGAACCAAACCGGATCTCTGCCAACACAAGGCCGGGTTACCCCTAACTGGGTAACAACTGACATGAGTATGCCATCCCCCGGTCCTTTGGGACCTTTAACCGAGCGCTCGTAATCAACATCACACCATAATAATAAGTGTTTCAACATGAGTAAGCATCTGGGCTCCATACCATGATACCACCCTTTTCCAGAAGGAAATGCACATACCCTAAAGGGAGCTACCCCTCATAACCTTGCCGCATCTTTCCTGTTTTGACCATTCCGGGGTGTGAGGCTCGACGAAGTCACGTCCACAAAAAAACGCTTTATACAAAGTCATGCTTTGGGTCAACAAATGATCATAGAAATGATCACCAAGATAGATGATCAAACAAATGATCCTATCACAAATAATCAACACAATGATCATTTCACAGCAACACTCAGCATGTCACATTACCAAATTGGGAGTATATTGCTAATAACCTTCAACTATATAACCTCTGAGCTCGTACGTCTCAGAGAAGGGTGTTAAGCTAAGAAAATAAATTCTCCGCCACCAACATAAATATATTTGAAAGAAATCAGCTTTATATCTCAATTGTAATGTCAGGCATACTATCCATACAAGTCTGTTCCGGGCTCGAACAGAACCGAAGGCACTTACAAAGAAGTCCTTGCAATCCGGATAATCTCTAATCACGTCCGAATTTCCCATCACATATGGAGATCTCTATACCGGGGATCAGCCAGTGCAGAGACAATCAACAAGAAACCCTTTCGTTTTCGAAAATATCCGGTCTTCAACACCGGTCTTCGAATGCAATTCATAACGACGTATCACATATTCGGAATGGGTTATACGACCCCAAGGTCCTTTCCCGGTTAACCCGAATAGTGAGCGCTTATTTTAGAAAAAAATAAGTGTAGCATTCAATTTTAAACAAATCACAACAAATACCTATTTAAAGGTAAATATTGATAGTCGGTTATTGAACTATCAATGGATATGCCAACATCACCAGATTCCAAATAATTTTCCAAATTATTTATTTTCCAAAAATATCTTTACAAGATATATATTTAATTTCCATACTTTAACAATAAATCGATATTTATTTTTAAACCCATTTTCCCAATTCCATTTATAAATTCCAAATTGAATTTACATTTCCAAAAATAACTATGAATATACGTTTTCAATTATTCATTTTCAATTTATCTTCAAAAAGATAAATTCTCTAAACTTTTCACTTCACATTGGAAAAACATTTCCATACTTATTTATAAGTAATTCACAAGTCTTTTTATTTTCTTCACTTGGAAAATATTCAATATACTCTAATCGAAATTAAGTATATATTTCATTCTTTAAGGAAATCATTCTCTTAAACATATTTATTTGGGCCAAAACGAATGTTGCGTAAAACATCGTTACGACAACCCAAAATCACTAGTATAGGGTTCGAAATTAAAATAGATATATAAATCCCAATACTATACAAAACATTTCCTTTGGAAAATCATTTACTATAACAACAGTGTTATAGTCTACCATTTCCTTTCTATTTCTCGAAAACGTCTATTTCAACAATGAATATTGAAATCTATGGTTTCGAATCTTAACACATTTAAAAATATCGTTAGATCGTTTTAATTCTATTTAAAACATCACATTCAAAACATTTTCTTTAATATCTTATTCACTATTCAAAAACGTGAATATACTTGTTAACCAATTTCATCATTTCTATTCCTTTTATTTTAAAGGATTATTCACTGTCTAAAATGTGAATATAACTCCATTAATAAGTTATAACAATGTATTTATCGAAATAAGTCGTTGCGGATTTATAAAACAATGTTTATAAATTCCATTTCTATTTATTTTATAACACTTCCTTTTATAATTTCCTATATTAATCTATTCGATTTATAATTCAATTATATACCGAAAGTCCATATTATAAGTTAAATACTTATAATTTATTTGTTTGAAAAATCGTTCCTTTAAACTTCATAATTATAAATCTTATAACTTATAAGATTCATTTATTTATCAAATATATTCCTTAAATAACTTTACAAATTTTATTTATAAAATTCCATTTATAACTTCATCGTTATAATCCTATAGATTTCATTCATTTATGAAATTCATTCTAACACTTATAAAAGCTCGTTTTACAATTCCAATATTTTTAATTTATAAATATCAATTTATAAATCTTTTATATGGATCAATTTATATTATTCTTTTAAAACGTCTTTCAACTCCTTTATAATTTCATCATTTTGATTTGTAAAATAACCAAATTTCATAAATACTATTTTTAAACTTTTTATAATAAATTCAGAAAACCCAATTTAACTATTTTATAAAATCATTAATTCCATATTTTCAAAAATCAACTTTTAACTGTATTTCTCAAAAATCATAATTTTTATAATATTAAAATTTTAACGTTTATTTATTTAAGATGAATTAATTCAAAAAAAATATTTTATAAACGTATACTTTTAAAAATCACTTTAGAAATCCCTTAAAATCAAAATCGTTATTTCTAAACTTCAAAAATTGGACCCGATGATGCAACACATCAAATAGTCAATCACGACTTTCAAACATTATATATCGATATGATAAACACTCAAATATCACAATATCTGAAATCAATAAATATTTGTGAGGAATCCAGTTGGATCCCTCCAACCTGTTTCCCTGCATCCACAGACATTAGCACAATACCCATTCCACTTCGAGGTGGAATATCGCGGTATATGGGATTTTATAAAATATTATTCGCTTAATAGGCGGCGCAATAGGGTCTCATCCGCTATACAATGCGGGAAATCAATCAACTGCAATATATACATATGCCAATATATATATATATTGCTATATATATAGATATATCCTACTATATCTAATATCACAACCAAATAGCAATCAATAATAACTGCAAATCCAACTTATAAATTTTTGAGTGAGAAGTTCTCACCTTTGCTTTTATTTGCAATCCATTTCCAATTTCGGCTTGATTTTTCTTGATTTATACCTTGTATAAATATTATAAAAATTAATAAATATTCGAACCAATTAAATAACCAATTTCCGTTTTTAATGGTTTAATTCTGATAGTTTCGTTCTAAACCAATTTCTCCTTTAATAAATTTATTTAACTAATTATTACTTTGAATTAATATCTTTAAATCAATTTCTTTTAAATAAATTTGTTTAACTAAAATTTAAACTTTGAAACTAAATTTTCTTTAATCATTCCTAAAAATAAATTAAACAAGTAAGTTAAATAAATTCATTAATACCCGAAATAAATCGAATACCCGTTTTCGTTTGGTATTCTATTTTTTTTTCTAACAATTTTTATTTCCAACAAATTTTCTTTTAATTGTTAAACAGATTACTTTTAACAAATTTATCTAATTAAACTTAAATTTAAAACTAAATTTACTTAAATAAATTATTCTTCCCTTTCAAACTACATATTTATAAATATACTTATAAAACAATGTTTATAGATTCAAGATCAAATCTTTATATATTTATTTTCTGCTAATAAATAGACAGTGAGAAAATTTTCTACTTTTACTGTAAAAGTTATACATATATTTTCTGCATGTATATATATAAATTTTAAAACTGCATACGCATATATTTCCACTTCATATTTATGTGTGTGTGTGTGTGTGTATATATATATATTTTATTAACAATACTTCAAAGTATGAATATATCCTTTTTTTCTTTTTCTTTTTTTTTCTCCTGTTTTTATAAAAATCTACTGCATAAATTTTTTTTCTTTTAAACTAATTTCTGCTTGTCTATTTTTTTTCTCTACATATATAAATGTTTATTAAATTAAATCAAAGATAAAAATAAAAATCAATATACCTCACTGTATACTTTTTTTTTCACTTACAGTTAAGCTCGAACTCTCGAACGAAGCCCTAGCTTCGTTGCCATCGCGACCCCACAACCCTAGCGCCGCCGAACCCTTCGAACGCAGCCTCCATCCAATCGATCGTGACCCCTAATCGCCTCTGCCTCGCGCTCGAACCACGCCATCGAGTTGACCATGCCCTAAATCGCGACGCATCCCCTTCCCCCAAATCTGGTTCGCGACAATTCCCCTTGACGTCATTACCTCCTCGTGCTTCCACCAACATGCCGCCGCCATCTCCACGGCCTCTCGGCCATGCGCGTTCATGGCTTGATTTTGATTTCTTTTTTTTTCGAGATGAAGGAAACTCAGATTGATTTGGGAAGTGGGTAACGCGATTTTTAAACTGAGAGAGGGGAATATTTAAAATGGGAAGAACATGGGTTGCACGATCTCGTTTTCGTGATTCTCTGCGTGAATTTAGGCTGAAACAAAGCGGCGTGTTTTGAGGAAGAACGTGGTGTATTTGACTAAGTTTAAATTTAAATTTAAATTGAATTCGTTGAAAATTTCAACGCGTTTACTCGCCGTGTGCTCACATATCAACTCAGAAAAATACGAAATTTGAAATCCGGCAATAATTCAATATTACGGACCCAATGGAACTGGTTTCGTCAAATTCTGAGACTGTGCCTCGGAAGGCTATTTTTAAATATCGATTCAAACGATATTTTTTTTTAAAACTGAACAAAGCAGTTTCAAATTAAATTCTGAAGCTTCTATAATCTTCAATATTATCAATATAAATTTTACAAGCCTTTGAAATATTTTTAATCAGCTTAAAATTGAAGAGTCAAATTTTTATTCAACTTCCAATAGATTAAATTCTATAATTTAATCGCTAAATCATTCTGATAATTTGAAATTCAATTCAAACTATCATTCAAATATTTAAAATTAATTAAATATTTTCAAATTAAATTGTTCAAAATTCTGGGTCGTTACAATCTTCCCCCCTTAAAAGAATTTCGTCCCGAAATTACAAGTTAAGAAGAATGCCCTTATCCCGTCTATCATTTTTCACAATCCAAATAGTTTTATCAACTTTCTAAAACAAATCTTTTTACTAGAGATTCATTATCATTTCAACTAGCTTTCCAACTTTAATTATAGGTTTCAACCAACATTGTTTACTTCAAAATTCAAATTTAAATTCAAATTCAAATTTTAAACTTTCAAAAATTTTCTCAAAAATTTTCTAACACCCTAAATTTTCGAAAAATTTCGCCAGCGTCTACTTTGCGCGGCTAGCTCGGTACAACTACAAAATGGCACCACGACCCCTCAGAATCAAAAAGAAAAGAGAAAGCCAAGTGGCTGGAGAAGAAAATCATCAAATCTCATACTGAAACTGAAATACGTTCCTTATTGTCAAGCAATTAATTTTATCTTTGAAATCAAAATCTCAATTCTTTTATAATACCTGTATATCCTGCTAGTCATAATATCCAATTCCAACATTCAAACTATTTTGCCAATTCCATTACAAAATTTCCAATATATGCTTCTTATACATTTTTTTTTACTTCACTATTGAAGTTACATATTTATTTTCATTCAATTTTACATTTCAATTCAATTCCATTCAATTTGAATTCAATTCATAATTTAAATTCTATTCGAATTCAATTCACAATTTCAATTCTATTTGAATTCAATTCACAATTCTAAATATTGAATTCTAACGATTAACTTTCATTTACTAATTCATATTACAACTTTAAATTAGTTTCATTCACTAATTCTTTTCAAATTTCAATTTCCATATTCAATTCATCTTGAATTTACTTAATTACTAATCAAAGGTAATTTCAATTTATTTCTTTTACTTACTTGAATTTATATACAAATTCAAATTTATCTTCAAATTTAGCTCACGACTAAACTTTAATTTAACCAATTCAAATTCCAATTCATTAGTCCATGAATTAATAATTTATCAAGTTTACTTGAATTCAATCCATTTTATTTCTTATTTAATTTCATATAATAATGATAATAATTTAATATTATTACTTCCTAACAATCCATGCAACCATATCTATAATAATTCATAGAAAATCATTTCTTTTCTATACAAAAATAGTTTTGGGCAAAATTATCTTATTTACCCGATTCAAAAACAATTTTATATTCACTAACAAATACGCGCTCATATCTATTATTACACTCAAACTCATTCTAGAGTACTACTGACTCTATCTCTAATGAGTAACACCCAACAGAGCCATGGTTGTCGCTTAACCATAAGCTCTGATACCAAATGTAACGAGAAGCGGTCACAACCGGTAGGCTTTTCAACCATCCCAGCCCCACCGTGGCTTACACTGATATCCCAAACTTGCTTTTACGGCCACCCTTTCGAATGTCACGGCTTCGCCTAACCAACCCCGTAAAGAGGACGTGTGGGGGTAAGAGTCTCCCGTTCGCCACCAAACCGCGAAGCGAGAACCCCCCATGTAACGACCCGTCGTCCTGACCGCCCCCGGTCAGTAATTAAACCAACTCGAAACGTTCAAAATGACGGATTGTTGTTCAGTTTATAAAGTTTAAACAGAATCAGCCACAGAATCACAGAATAATCATAATATTATTCATAAATGAATTTTTCTTACATACATATATCAGAGTTTGTATAATGCATTATATTTTATACAGCGGAACAATTTATTTACTATTAAGTACAAGAAAAATTTTCTAGAAAAACTTTAGTGGAGTGCTTTCTCCTCTCTCTAACTTCGCTGCCTGAAAATTTTCAAGCTGTAAAAATACTCGGTCTGACCCGAGTATTATATTCAAAAGAAAATAATACACAGTTCAGTCTAATTCAAACTCAGTTATTAGTGCACAGAGGCAATAATAATCAAACAACAATTAGACGACAGTCAAATATAATTTACCTATCCGATCCTTTACAAGAAATCAGATAACGGTAAATATAACACTTAACAATGTTAAACAATCAATCAGTAGATTCAGATTATCAATGAAGATAGATGGAAGGATTCTTAATGAAGGAAATTTAAAAAAAAAACATCAGAATTGCCTAAACGGCAATTTACAACAAAATCATCAAACGCGATTTAAAATATGTTGAATTGGCAACATAAAATAATTTTCATCAAAAAGAAAACATAAATTTAAACATTAAATTTGGTAGGGCTACAGTACACACGCGTATAATCGCCACATTTAAAATGTCAACTCCGTGGCTGCAGTTCACGCTTGCGTGCACTGCCTCGCCACTACCGTAATGAAATATGCAAAAAATCATAAATCAAAACAAAATAGGATATCAATAAAAATCAATATCGTGTGGCTGCAGTGCACGCGTGCGTGCACTGCAGCCACGCAGTATCGACATTTTAAATCAATATTTGAACCTTCATTGATTTTGGTTCGTTGACCTTTTGCCATCACATATCACCTAGCATAAGCAAGACTGGTGTGAGAACTCAAAACAGTTTATTTTCTTTAAGATCAAAATAGAGGATTATTTTTAAAGTCAATTCGCAATGCTTTTAAAAATGAGACTACCATAAGGCCTCCCGCACACACACACATGCAAACGCAGAATCGGAGGAGATTTCTCCTTATGATAGTCAAAGATGCTTGATACGCATTAAAAAGACATTTGATATTATTACTAGTGCATAGTGTAGGAAATATTTCGAAAGTAGAATATAAATCTTAGCCAACATAGACATTCCGATCTATGCCTACTATAGCTACCATCCAAACAGTGGGGCGCCACCATAAGTGAATGATAAGTTCTACAACTAATACCGTACAAGATCGTATTGTTTCTTTGGATTTCCAACGAATGGTCAGGCCAAGGAACTTCCCATTGCCACATGAGAACGCCACTGGAGGACGTCCCCGAGAACCAAACCGGATCTCTGCCAACACAAGGCAGGGTTACCCCTAACTGGGTAACAACTGACACGAGTATGCCATCCCCCGGTCCTTTGGGACCTTTAACCGAGCGCTTGTAATCAACATCACACCATAATAATAAGTGTTTCAACATGAGTAAGCATCTGGGCTCCATACCATGATACCACCCTTTTCCAGAAGGAAATGCACATACCCTAAAGGGAGCTACCCCTCATAACCTTGCCGCATCTTTCCTGTTTTGACCATTCCGGGGTGTGAGGCTCGACGAAGTCACGTCTACAAAAAAACGCTTTATACAAAGTCATGCTTTGGGTCAACAAATGATCATAGAAATGATCACCAAGATAGACGATCAAACAAATGATCCTATCACAAATAATCAACACAATGATCATTTCACAGCAACACTCAGCATGTCACATAACCAAATTGGGAGTATATTGCTAATAACCTTCAACTATATAACCTCTGAGCTCGTACGTCTCAGAGAAGGGTGTTAAGCTAAGAAAATAAATTCTCCGCCACCAACATAAATATATTTGAAAGAAATCAGCTTTATATCTCAATTGTAATGTCAGGCATACTATCCATACAAGTCTGTTCCGGGCTCGAACAGAACCGAAGGCACTTACAAAGAAGTCCTTGCAATCCGGATAATCTCTAATCACGTCCGAATTTCCCATCACATATAGAGATCTCTATACCGGGGATCAGCCAGTGCAGAGACAATCAACAAGAAACCCTTTCGTTTTCGAAAATATCCGGTCTTCAACACCGGTCTTCAAATGCAATTCATAACGACGTATCACATATTCGGAATGGGTTATACGACCCCAAGGTCCTTTCCCGGTTAACCCGAATAGTGGGCGCTTATTTTAGAAAAAAATAAGTGTGGCATTCAATTTCAAACAAATCACAACAAATACCTATTTAAAGGTAAATATTGATAGTCAGTTATTGAACTATCAATGGATATGCCAACATCACCAGATTCCAAATAATTTTCCAAATTATTTATTTTCCAAAAATATCTTTACAAGATATATATTTAATTTCCATACTTTAACAATAAATCAATATTTATTTTTAAACCTATTTTCCCAATTCCATTTATAAATTCCATATTGAATTTACATTTCCAAAAATAACTATGAATATACGTTTTCAATTATTCATTTTCAATTTATCTTCAAAAAGATAAATTCTCTAAACTTTTCACTTCACATTGGAAAAACATTTCCATACTTATTTATAAGTAATTCACAAGTCTTTTTATTTTCTTCACTTGGAAAATATTCAATATACTCTAATCGAAATTAAGTATATATTTCATTCTTTAAGGAAATCATTCTCTTAAACATATTTATTTGGGCCAAAACGAATGTTGCGTAAAACATCGTTACGACAACCCAAAATCACTAGTATAGGGTTCGAAATTAAAATAGATATATAAATCCCAATACTATACAAAACATTTCCTTTCGGAAATCATTTACTATAACAACAGTGTTATAGTCTACCATTTCCTTTCTATTTCTCGAAAACGTCTATTTCAACAATGAATATTGAAATCTATGGTTTCGAATCTTAACACATTTAAAAATATCGTTAGATCATTTTAATTCTATTTAAAACATCACATTCAAAACATTTTCTTTAATATCTTATTCACTATTCAAAAACGTGAATATACTTGTTAACCAATTTCATCATTTCTATTCCTTTTATTTTAAAGGATTATTCACTGTCTAAAACGTGAATATAACTCCATTAATAAGTTATAACAATTTATTTATCGAAATAAGTCGTTGCGGATTTATAAAACAATTTTTATAAATTCCATTTCTATTTATTTTATAACACTTCCTTTTATAATTTCCTTTATTAATCTATTCGATTTATAATTCAATTATATACCGAAAGTCCATATTATAAGTTAAATACTTATAATTTATTTGTTTGAAAAATCGTTCCTTTAAACTTCATAATTATAAATCTTATAACTTATAAGATTCATTTATTTATCCAAATCTATTCCTTAAATAACTTTACAAATTTTATTTATAAAATTCCATTTATAACTTCATCGTTATAATCCTGTAGATTTCATTCATTTATGAAATTCATTCACAATTCATCCTAGCACTTATAAAAGCTCGTTTTACAATTCCAATATTTTTAATTTATAAATATCAATTTATAAATCTTTTATATGGATCAATTTATATTATTCTTTTAAAACGTCTTTCAACTCCTTTATAATTTCATCATTTTGATTTGTAAAATAATCAAATTTCATAAATACTATTTTTAAACTTTTTATAATAAATTCAGAAAACCCAATTTAACTATTTTATAAAATCATTAATTCCATATTTTCAAAAATCAACTTTTAACTGTATTTCTCAAAAATCATAATTTTTATAATATTAAAATTTTAACGTTTATTTATTTAAGATGAATTAATTCAAAAAATATATTTTATAAACGTATACTTTCAAAAATCACTTTAGAAATCCCTTAAAATCAAAATCGTTAGTTTTAAACTTCAAAAATTGGACCCGATGATGCAACACATCAAATAGTCAATCACGACTTTCAAACATCATATATCGATATGATAAACAATCAAATATCACAATATCTGAAATCAATAAATATTTGTGAGGAATCCAGTTGGATCCCTCCAACCTGTTTTCCTGCATCCACAGACATTGGCACAATACCCATTCCACTTCGAGGTGGAATATCGCGGTATATGAGATTTTATAAAATATTATTCGCTTAATAGGCGGCGCAATAGGGTCTCATGCGCTATACAATGCGGGAAATCAATCAACTGCAATATATACATATGCCAATATATATATATTGCTATATATATAAATATATCCTACTATATCTAATATCACAACCAAATAGCAATCAATAATAACCGCAAATCCAACTTATAAATTTTTGAGTGAGAAGTTCTCACCTTTGCTTTTATTTGCAATCCATTTCCAATTTCGGCTTGATTTTTCTTGATTTATACCTTGTATAAATATTATACAAATTAATAAATATTCGAACCAATTAAATAACCAATTTCCGTTTTTAATGGTTTAATTCTGATAGTTTCGTTTTAAACCAATTTCTCCTTTAATAAATTTATTTAACTAATTATTACTTTGAATTAATATCTTTAAATCAATTTCTTTTAAATAAATTTGTTTAACTAAAATCTAAACTTTGAAACTAAATTTTCTTTAATCATTCCTAAAAATAAATTAAACAAGTAAGTTAAATAAATTCATTAATACCCGAAATAAATCGAATACCCGTTTTCGTTTGGTATTCTATTTTTTTTCTAACAATTTTAATTTCCAACAAATTTTCTTTTAATTGTTAAACAGATTACTTTTAACAAATTTATCTAATTAAACTTAAATTTAAAACTAAATTTACTTAAATAAATTATTCTTACCTTTCAAACTACATATGTATAAATATACTTATAAAACAATGTTTATAGATTCAAGATCAAATCTTTATATATTTTATTTTCTGCTAATAAATAGACAGTGAGAAAATTTTCTACTTTTACTGTAAAAGTTATACATATATTTTCTGCGTGTATATATATAACTTTTAAAACTGCATACGCATATATTTCTACTTCATATTTATGTGTGTGTGTATATATATATATATATTTATTAACAGTACTTCAAAGTATGAATATATCCTTTTTATCTTTTTCTTTTTTTTCTCCTGTTTTTATAAAAATCTACTGCATAATTTTTTTTTCTTTTAAACTAATTTCTGCTTGTCTATTTTTTTTCTCTACATATATAAATGTTTATTAAATTAAATCAAAGATAAAAATAAAAATCAATATACCTCACTGTACACTTTTTTTTCACTTACAGTTAAGCTCGAAATCTCGAACGAAGCCCTAGCTTCGTTGCCATCGCGACCCCACAACCCTAGCGCCGCCGAACCCTTAGAACGCGGCCTCCATCCAATCGATCGTGACCCCTAATCGCCTCTGCCTCGTGCTCGAACCGCGCCATCGAGTTGACCATGCCCTAAATCGCGACGCATCCCCTTCCCCCAAATCCGGTTCGCGACAATTCCCCTTGACGTCGTTACCTCCTCGTGCTTCCACCAACATGCCGCCGCCATCTCCACGGCCTCTCGGCCATGCGCGTTCATGGCTTGATTTTGATTTTTTTTTTTTCGAGATGAAGGAAACTCAGATTGATTTGGGAAGTGGGTAATGCGATTTTTAAACTGAGAGAGGGGAATATTTAAAATGGGAAGAACATGGGTTGCACGATCTCGTTTTCGTGATTCTCTACGTGAATTTAGGCTGAAACAAAGCGGCGTGTTTAAAGGAAGAACGTGGTGTATTTGACTAAGTTTAAATTTAAATTTAAATTGAACTCGTTGAAAATTTCAACGCGTTTACTCGCCGTGTGCTCACATATCAACTCATAAAAATACGAAATTTGAAATCCGACAATAATTCAATATTACGGACCCAATGGAACTGGTTTCGTCGAATTCCGAGACTGTGCATCGGAAGGCTATTTTTAAATATCGATTCAAACGATTTTTTTTTTTTAAAACTGAACAAAGCAGTTTCAAATTAAATTCTGAAGCTTCTATAATCTTTAATATTATCAATATAAATTTTACAAGCCTTTGAAATATTTTTAATCAGCTTAAAATTGAAGTCAAATTTTTATTCAACTTCCAATAGATTAAATTCCATAATTTAATCGCTAAATCATTCTGATAATTTGAAATTCAATTCAAACTACCATTCAAATATTTAAAATTAATTAAATATTTTCAAATTAAATTGTTCAAAATTCTGGGTCGTTACAGCTCTGGGGCGGCCTGGTCTAGACATTTCTCTTCCTTTAGAAAGAAAGAAGAAGAAGAAAAAGGTTATTCACCAAATTGAATATCAAGCAATCTTGATAGATAAACAAGGAATCATAAGGAAAATAGGATGAATCGGAACGAAGACTCGAATTAAATCCTAAAGCACGACTCCTAAGATGGACTTAGGACGATGATCCTTGTTATAATATTCCATATTGTTCCGAAGTTTGGCTACGATACCAAGCTGTGACGCCCCACCTCTATACCCACACTAGCCAAGAACAATACGGAGTAATGTTGTCGACTAGCACGGAGAATAAGACTGTTGAGGAGCGATCATCCATGTAATTGCTTTATGCGAGCACCGATATGTCAGATAATAAAACATGCATTTTATTTCAAGAGGAAATCCGACATACCGATACAGACTCAAAGCTACTACACAGTGGCTATATAAATTCTTCAGAAACGAATATAGAAATATGCATAACATAAATCAGTCACAGATTATTCATATCACAAAGGTGGAAGAAGATATGAATATATATATATAACACATAAAAGTGTTCATCGGAGTAGCGGTCTAAAAAGATCCGCAATATCACAAAAGAATAGTTACAAGAACTACACAAAAGAATAAGTATACATCATGGAGTCTATATCTCAAATGTATACACCAAAATAAACTACTAATCTAAATAGTTAGCCAAAAGTCAGAGAAATCAATCCCAAGAGAGAAGTCAAGCAGAAGCACCTGTAACATCTCGGTCTGACCCGAGTATTATTTAATAAGAAAATAATAAACGGATCAGTCTAACTATAAATATCAGATGAAACGATATAGAATAAGAGATATGACTAAACACATAATAGTCACAATGCCAAGCTGTGATATATATAAGTAATTGAAAATCAACGAGAGATTAATCAATGTCACAGAATCTACACAAGAATAAAAGAAATGTCATACTCTTTATTTCGTTCACCAAACCATAAATATTGACGATTATATCAATATCAATCACAAAAGTCAATGACACACAAATTCACCAATGCACAAATATTGATAAAACTTATCAATAAAAATCACGAAAATTGGTGAAGCACAAATTCTAGAAATCATCTTAAGAAATCTAGAAATCACAAAAAGGGGGAAGGCCTATCACAAACGGGAGCATAAAGCTCACCAACACGTGTGTCACGAACGGAACGCTAATTCCATGGTTGCTAACCATCACAAATTGAGCCGAAGCTCCACAAACGGCCCGAAGACCATGGGTTGCTACCCCACCAATTTGAGTCGAAACTCCACAAAACGGGGTTTAGTCTCCCTCGCAGACAAAGAGACATCGCACATTGCTAGTCTAAATCACAAAGATGATCATCATGATCAACGAGAAGTGTCAATTACACTAAGCTAGTAAATATATGAGTTTACCTTCATGTCCCATAACCATTTGCTTAACTTAAATATTTACGAACAAACTGTAGATCTCCACTAGAAAATTGTCACAAGAGATTCAATCGAACAAGTCCAGGAATTAACCGACGAAGTAAACGCAAGCGTTTCATACCACTCGTTTTACTAAGCCGTTTAATTAGATTTCTCATACGAGTGAGGTAAAGGCTTGTATATACTAATAGATTGGAAAACGGTTTAAGAAACGAGCTTTGTAATAAAATAGTGTTGAAATCGTTTTGATGAAAGAATTTTGATATTTACTTACTAGTATAGAAAACCTTTATATTTTTTAAAGTGACAAATCACAAAGAATATTGTAGGAACAATCGATTACTAAAATTCACATTCGAAGACGTGAATAAAATCCAAAGAAATCAATACCGAATCCATTAAAATGGATATTCCCAAAATCACGAAGAAAATGTCATCAATAAGTGATAATAACAAAAGGGAATCAACACAAATCGATTAAAGTTGGAATTCTCAAGCGAATAGGCAAATAGGAAAAAAGAGTGCAGATTCAGACGTCTGAAATCAAGGATTCAGACGTCTGAATCTGGAAAATAAATATTTTCCAAAGACAGAATTCAGAGGTCTGAATCCTTGAATCCAGACGTCTGAAATAGGCACTTTTTAGCCTATTTCCTTTCTGGTTCCAAATGAACCAATTCAGACGTCTGAAATATAGATTCAGACGTCTGAATACTGGGGAATAAAAATTCCCAGTATAATATTCAGACGTCTGAATTGTACGTTTCAGACGTCTGAATCAAGGGTTCAGGGCATTCCTTGAACCTAGGCCAAAGATGGCCAAACGATTATCGGAAGCTATCGATCGAGCGACAACGACTAAGGATTTACGCCAAGCGACAACCCAGCCTTAACGGCTCTTCGATACGCCTCAAATATCGATGTCTAAATATCCATAAAAGGATTTTCATAGATTTTGATTTCAAAACACCAAAAATTGGAATATACACCAAATCAATCCAAACCAAAATCAATTGCACAAGAATAAGCGTTAGGAATTCATACCTAACAATCGAAGATAATTATAGACTAAGATGTGAGATAAAAATCTCACCTTTGCAATCACACAAATGAAGAAGAAGCTTGCAAGCAAAAGGAGAATCAACCACTCTTCAAATTCAACTCAAGAAGCTTGATTCTAAGCTTTAAAAGAAGAACGTTCCCAAAGTTAGGTTTAGGAATTTCTGAAATTGATAAGAGAATGAGTTGGAGAAGAAGAAGAGAAGCTTACCAATGGGTTCTTCTATTAGTTTGGAGCTAGAACTTGATTTGCAAAAGAAAACTAGGGCTTGAGTTTTAATTTCCCATCTCTCCCACCATTGTTGCTAAAGCTTGAGTATTAGGAATTAGAAATGAAGTAAACGAGGAGTTGAAGTGGAGTTGGGACTGAATACATAAGTGGGGTTATTGGGTTCAACCCAAACCAAAGCCCTAAGTAAAAAGTAGCAAAATTCAACTTTCTCCAAACATATCGAAGCTTATACTCAAAAACGTCGCAAACGGCATTTTAAACTCAATGGGAGTGGTCCCGAGTCCTAGTTCAACCGTATGTAAAAAGTAGCTTTTCGGACCAAATTCCGAGTATCGATAAAATATTTAAATAAAATATTTAAATATAAAAATCGATAAATATGCGGGTTGTTACAGACTCCCCTCCTTAAAGAAATTGCGTCCTCGCAATATTTAAGAAGAAAATATAAAGTAACAACCATAAAAGCATATTCAACGCAAAAGAAATTTGAAATAAAAGGTTCACCTTAAAAAGCACGGGAAAGCAAGTCCGGGTGTGATCGCTCGATGAACTCTCTAGACTCCCAAGAACAATCCTTAGGATTTGAAGACCATTGGACTTTAACAAGCAGAACATCTTTATTTCGAAGGCGCTTGACCTCCGAAGCAATAATACGAATAGGATGTTGCTCATAAGCTAAATTAGGTGAAACTTCAATTTCTTCCACAACACCGAGCTCAAGATTAGAATCGGAATCTCGAAGGCACTTCCGTAATTGAGAAACATGAAATACGTCATACATAGCAGAAAACTGAGCGGGTAATGATAGGCGATAAGCCATGGAACCAATACGTTCAGTGATAGGAAATGGCCCAATATATCGAGGCGCTAACTTTCCCGATCGACTGAATCGTACAACACCTTTCATAGGTGAAACACGAAAGAACACAAGATCTCCCACAGAAAATTCTAACTTCCTTCTCCGGTTATCGGCATAGGATTTTTGTCTACTCTGGGCTTCTTTCATCCTATGTCGAATAAGTTCAATCTTTTCTGTGGAATCACGAATAAAGTCTGGACCTAAAACCAGCTTCTCACCGGCCTCAAGCCAACAAGAAGGAGATCGGCATGGCCTTCCATAGAGTGCCTCAAAAGGTGCCATACCAATACTAGATTGGAAGCTATTATTATAGGAAAATTAGACAAGGGAAATATGATCTTCCCAACTTCCACCGAAATCAAGAACACATGCACGAAGAAGATATTCAAGAGTTTGGTTCACACGCTCGGTTTGTCCATCGGACTGGGGATGATAAGCGGTGCTAAAATTAAGCTTCGTTCCTAAAGCTTTTTGAAGACTCTTCCAAAATCCACTAATAAATAATGGATCACGATCACTAACAATAGAAGTAAGAACCCCATGTAATTTAACAATCTTTTTAACAAAGAGTTTGGACAAAAGAGGAACGGTTCGGTTAGACCGAACGGGAATAAAATGGGCGGATTTAGTAAGTCTATCAACGATCACCCATAAGCTATATGACCCGAACGAGAATGGGGAAGGCCGTCAATAAAATCCATGGAAATTTGATCCCACTTCCAAATTGGAATTCCTAAAGGTTGCAATAACCCACCGGGCCTTTGATGTTCGGCCTTAACGAGTTGGAGAGTCATGCAACGCTTAACGAAGTTAGCGATGTCAAGTTTCATTCCCTCCCAATAATAGAGTCGCTTCATATCCACGTACATTTTACTACTACCGGGATGAATGGTAAATTTAGAATGATGGGAATCTTCTAAAATATCTTTACAAAGATCACTAATATTTGGCACGATAAGTCTACCAAATCTCCGAATGCCGCCATGGGAATCGATATCAAAGTCTTTCAAACCTTCAATATCACCTCTATTCTTAATATTTTGGCCAAGAAGAGCCAAGTCATGATCTAGCCTTTGAGCTTCAAGAATGCGGTCTAAAAGAGAAGGATGAACCTCAAGGCTACATAAAACAAATGATGAGCATAAATCGGATACGCGGTCTCGAATCTCACAAATGGATAAGATCTCGAGATCGTTCCAATCGAATATCATCACAGAAACAACCGCTTGTTGCTTTCGACTAAGTGCATCCGCAACGCGATTCCCCTTTCCGGAAGTATAAAGGATATCAAGATCATATGGTGCAAGAAATTCGAGCCAACGCTATTGACGCAAATTAAGTTCCTTTTGAGAGAATAAATACTTCAAGGATTTAGGATCGGTATAAAGAACAAATTTCTCTCCTAAAAGATAATGACGCCAAATCCGAAGAGCAAAAACAATAGCCACGAGCTCTAAATCATGAGTGGCCTATCTAGTCTCAGCAGGCTTTAATTGCCTAGAAGCATAAGCAATAACACGTTCTTTTTGCATAAGAACGGCACCCAAACCAACGCGACTAGCATCGGTATAAACAACGAAATCTTGATTCCCCTCGAGAATAACAAGAATAGGAGCATCAGAAAGAAGTTCCTTTAGTTTCTGAAAAGAAGTTTCACATTTGTCCGACCAAATGTATTTAAAACCTTTCTTCGTTAAGCTAGTGAGAGGCACGACAATCTTAGAAAAGTCTTTGATAAAACGGTGGTAATAACCCGCCAATCCAAGGAAACTACGTATCTCCGTCACACTCTTCGGTCTCTTCCAATCTTGAATCGCTTCAATCTTTGAAGGATCCATGGAAATTCCGGATTCGGAAATAATATGACCGAGAAACTTCACACGAGATTGCCAAAAATGGCATTCATAAAATTTTGTTTTCAGTTGATTACTCCTAAGAGTTTCCAACACAATCCGATGATGCTTCTCATGTTCCTCTTCGGTTTTTGAATACACAAGAATATCATCAATAAAGATGAGAACAAACCGGTCGAGGAAGTCCTTGAAAACTTTATTCATAAGGTCAACGAAATAAGCCGGAGCATTCGTTAACCCAAATGGCATAACGAGCCATTCACAAGATCCATAACGAGTACGGAACGATGTCAAAGGAATGCTATCCTCTGCAATACGAAGCTGATGAAATCCAGTAGCCAAGTCTAATTGTGAAAAGACTCTAGCACCACTAAGTTGATTGAATAGATCATCAATCTGAGGTAAAGGATATTTATTTTTTGATAGTAAGATCATTAAGCTTGTAGTAGTCAACGCAAAGCCTAAGTGTACCATCGGATTTCTTCACGAAAATAGCCGAAGCTCCCCAAGGCGAGGAACTAGAGCGAATAAATTGCTTCGTCTCCAATTCGGATAATTGTTTACGCATCTCCTCGTTTTCTTTATTGGACATACGATAAAGAGGGCGAGTGATAGGTTGAGCTCCAGGAATGAGATTAATTCTGAACTCAATTGCTCGCTTAGGTGGTAATCCTAAAACGGGCCCAAATATGTCGGAAAATTCACGAACGACGTGAATAAGAGAAATAATATCACCCTCATCGTCATCATCATCATCATCACGAGGGTTTAAAGAATATAAAGATGCCACCAAAGCAGAATCCGAATCTTTAAGAATAACAGAAACCTGATTAACAGATAGAGGATGTCGAAGATGAATAGTCCGCTCAGGACATAGGATATGAGCTTCATAACGGTTAAGCCAATCCATTCCCAAAATCATTCCAAAGCCTAAATAACGCATGACATGCAAATCGGCTGGGAAGGAAAATCACACAAAATAATCTCGACATCTTTACACAATAAACTGATTGTTGCGGATCCACCAACCGGATTCGCAATTCTCAAAGAAGTCATTAAACACAAAACATCCAAAGAAAAAGTATCAACAAGTTCTTCTGATATAAAAGAATGGGACGCACCCGTATCAAAAAGAACTCGAATAGGATGATCACGAAATAAAATAATCCCATCCAGAATAGAATGAGAAATACCTTGGCCACGAGATGTGTTGCCAGGGGCTTAAGCAACATTAAGCTTTCCCTCCTTCCTGCCCTGAAGCTTGGGGCATGAAGATATAACATGACCGAGACCCTTGCAGTAGCTACAAGAGAGAGACTTTAGACACTTGTTCGCGTAATGGTCCTTCGAACCACAATTATAGCATTCCCCATGACCAAAGGAAGAAGTCTTTGCCACTGGGGTTGCTTGCTTCCCTTTCTTATTGGGATAAGGGCCTTTGAATTTATTAGGCCTTTTCTTGTTGTTGAAGTTTTGTTTGGAACCCACCACTTCAACATCATTCTCCCTATCCGCCTCTTCAAGACGAAGAGCGATATCAATGAGTTGGTCGAAAGAAACTTCTAATTTTAGAAGTAATGGCTTCTTGAGATTTTTGTTTAAGCCATAGACGAACCTCTGATTTTTCTTCAATGGGGTGTTGATGTATTCAACCCCATATTTGGAGAGGGATTCAAAAGACGCGACATAATCTGCCACGGAAGATTCACCTTGAACAAGGTCTATAAAACGGCGAGCCAAAGTCACCTTCTCAGCTTCTAGTATGAATTTTAACTCGAAGCGCTCTCGGAATTTCTCCCAGGTGAGATCCGCTTCATTAATCTCAGAAATAAGAAGTTCGTACCAGTCCAATGCTCTTTCTCGGAGCATACTAGAGGCCACCTGAACTCGGTGAAGGTCAATAAGATTCATGCGAGAAAAGATTCGATCGCATGACCTTAGCCAAGCCTGTACTTCAATAATATTTTCGAAACCTTTGAATGGCTCCCCACCCAAATTAGTGTAATCGCTGCAAAAGCGTGCAAATCCCGACTTTGGGTGAGTAGGTTCCGGGTTAGCTCCAACTACTTGAGCATTTGTCACTAAATCAAGAAGCTGTTGAGCAGTCATAAAAACTCCATCTTGGGGTGGAGTGCTAGACGGTACGGCTCTGGGGCGGCCTGGTCTAGACATTTCTCTTCCTTTAGAAAGAAAGAAGAAGAAGAAAAAGGTTATTCACCAAATTGAATATCAAGCAATCTTGATAGATAAACAAGGAATCATAAGGAAAATAGGATGAATCGGTACGAAGACTCGAATTAAATCCTAAAGCATGACTCCTAAGATGGACTTAGGACGATGATCCTTGTTATAATATTCCATATTGTTCCGAAGTTTGGCTCTGATACCAAGCAGTGACGCCCCACCTCTATACCCACGCTAGCCAAGAACACTCGGAGTAATGTTGTCGACTAGCACGGAGAATAAGGCTGTTGAGGAGCGACCATCCATGTAATTGCTTTATGCGAGCACCGATATGTCAGATAATAAAACATGCATTTTATTTCAAGAGGAAATCCGACATACCGATACAGACTCAAAGCTACTACACAGTGGCTATATAAATTCTTCGGAAACGAATATAGAAATATGCATAACATAAATTAGTTACAGATTATTCATATCACAAAGGCGGAAGAAGATATGAATATATATATAACACATAAAAGTGTTCATCGGAGTAGCGGTCTAAAAAGATCCGCAATATCACAAAAGAATAGTTACAAGAACTACACAAAAGAATAAGTATACATCATGGAGTCTATATCTCAAATGTATACACCAAAATAAACTACTAATCTAAGTAGTTAGCCAAAAGTCAGAGAAATCAATCCCAAGAGAGAAGTCAAGCAGAAGCACCTGTAACATCTCGGTCTGACCCGAGTATTATTTAATAAGAAAATAATAAACGGATCAGTCTAACTATAAATATCAGATGAAACGATATAGAATAAGAGATATGACTAAACACATAATAATCACAATGCCAAGCTGTGATATATATAATTAATTGAAAATCAACGAGAGATTAATCAATTTCACAGAATCTACACAAGAATAAAAGAAATGTCATACTCTTTATTTCGTTCACCAAACCATAAATATTGACGATTATATCAATATCAATCACAAAAGTCAATGACACACAAATTCACTAATGCACAAATATTGATAAAACTTATCAATGAAAATCACGAAAATTGGTGAAGCACAAATTCTAGAAATCATCTTAAGAAATCCAGAAATCCCAAAAAGGGGGAAGGCCTATCACAAACGGGAGCATAAAGCTCACCAACACGTGTATCACAAACGGAACGCTAATTCCATGGTTGCTAACCATCACAAATTGAGCCGAAGCTCCACAAACGGCCCGAAGACCATGGGTTGCTACCCTACCAATTTGAGTCGAAACTCCACAAAACGGGGTTTAGTCTCTCTCACAGACAAAGAGACATCGCACATTGCTAGTCTAAATCACAAAGATGATCATCATGATCAACGAGAAGTGTCAATTACACTAAGCTAGTAAATATATGAGTTTAGCTTCATGTCCCATAACCACTTGCTTAACTTAAATATTTACGAACAAGCTGTAGATCTCCACTAGAAAATTGTCACAAGAGATTCAATCAAACAAGTCCAAGAATTAACCGACGAAGTAAACGCAAGCGTTTCATACCACTCGTTTTACTAAGCCGTTTAATTAGATTTCTCATACGAGTGAGGTAAAGGCTTGTATATACTAATAGATTGGAAAACGGTTTAAGAAACGAGCTTTGTAATAAAATAGTGTTGAAATCATTTTGATGAAAGAATTTTGATATTTACTTACTAGTATAGAAAACCTTTATATTTTTTAAAGTGACAAATCACAAAGAAGATTGTAGGAACAATCGATCACTAAAATTCACATTCAAAGACGTGAATACAATCCAAAGAAATCGATACTGAATCCATTGAAATGGATATTCCCAAAATCACGAAGAAAATGTCATCAATAAGTGATAATAACAAAAGGGAATCAACACGAATCGATTAAAGTTGGAATTCTCAAGCGAAGAGGCAAATAGGCAAAAAGAGTGCAGATTCAGACGTCTGAAATCAAGGATTCAGACGTCTGAATCTGGAAAATAAATATTTTCCAAAGACAGAATTCAAAGGTCTGAATCCTTGAATCCAGACGTCTAAAATAGGCACTTTTTAGCCTATTTCCTTTCTGGTTCCAAATGAACCAATTCAGACTTCTGAAATATAGATTCAGACGTCTAAATACTGGGGAATAAAAATTCCTAGTATAATATTCAGACGTCTGAATTGTACGTTTCAGACGTCTGAATCAAGGGTTCAGGGCATTCCCTGAACCTAGGCCAAAGATGGCCAAACGATTATCGGAAGCTATCGATCGAGCGACAACGACTAAGGATTTACGCCAAGCGACAACCCAGCCTTAACGGCTCTTCGATACGCCTCAAATATCGATGTCCAAATATCCATAAAAGGATTTTCATAGATTTTGATTTCAATACACCAAAAATTGGAATATACACCAAATCAATCCAAACCAAAATCAATTGCACAAGAATAAGCGTTAGGAATTCATACCTAACAATCGAAGATAATTATAAACTAAGATGTGAGATAAAAATCTCACCTTTGAAATCACACAAATGAAGAAGAAGCTTGCAAGCAAAAGGAGAATCAACCACTCTTCAAATTCAACTCAAGAAGCTTGATTCTAAGCTTTAAAAGAAGAACATTCCCAAAGTTAGGTTTAGGAATTTCTGAAATTGATAAGTGAATGAGTTGGAGAAGAAGAAGAGAAGCTTATCAATGGGTTCTTCTATTAGTTTGGAGCTAGAACTTGATTTGCAAAAGAAAACTAGGGCTTGAGTTTTAATTTCCCATCTCTCCCACCATTGTTGCTAAAGCTTGAGTATTAGGAATTAGAAATGAAGTAAATGAGGAGTTGAAGTGGAGCTGGGACTGAATACATAAGTGGGGTTATTGGGCTCAGCCCAAACCAAAGCCCTAAGTAAAAAGTAGCAAAATTCAACTTTCTCCAAACATATCGAAGCTTATACTCAAAAAGGTCACAAACGGCATTTTAAACTCAATGGGAGTGGTCCCGAGTCCTAGTTCAACCGTATGCAAAAAGTAGCTTTTCGGACCAAATTCCGAGTATCGATAAAATATTTAAATAAAATATTTAAATATAAAAATCGATATATATGCGGGTTGTTACAATTGCTTTACATCTCACTTCCACATCTAATGAAGCAATTCTAATCTTTCTATTCTTCGTACACGCACTATCATATACATTACTCTTGAAGAAAAGATTATAGGAAGGGTGTACATAATTGAATTATCAGTGCTATTTAAGAGCATATTCAGTCGGCAACAACTTTACTATTTATATTGAAAGTCCTGTTCTGTTGCTCAGGCGGTAGAAGTCCTATTCGGTTGTCTAGACGCTAGAAGTCCTATTCGGTTGCTTAGGCGGTGGAAGTCCTATTTGGTTGTCTAAGCGGTAGAAGTCCTGTTCGGTTGCTCAGGCGATGTAATACCTGTGCCTCTGGATTAAGAGAGGATTGCTAGTTTGAATTCCAGAAGGAGTCTGGGATTGGACGTAGAACGAGTGTTCGAGCCAGTATAGAAATATCTGGTGTCATTTTCTTTACTGCTTTGATTGTTCACTTTTTATACTCATATTCCTCATCCGCTAGATAACTTAGTTTATATCGTACTACCACTACATTTACATTGTTTACAATTGTTGGCCATTTTGATCCTATGGCACAGTCACTTTCATTTCGTATCAGTCACTTTCATTTCGTATCAGAGCATAGCTATTTTCAATGGAGAATTCTGAATTAAACAAGCCAATTGATATTTTGAAAAATAGTAATATTTCTTTTGAAAATAATAATTGTGACTTTAAAGCTAAATTTGATAAACTTAACACTGAAGTCACAAAATTTAATAAAGGTCAAAATGATTTAAACATGATTTTATCTAGTTCTAGACCTTTACATGATAAAAGTGGTTTAGAATATAATCAAACTGATCTTAGAAATAGCCCTAGATACGCTTTCACGTATAGTAAATATGTTAGTGCTTTTACAAGACTACGAGTAAAGTCTATATCCAATTTTTATAGAAATTCAAATACTGCTATAACCAATAATATTTATAGTTCTTTAGAAGTACAAAATCATTGACGGGAAACATGAATAAAAATTATCTAAGTATTTGGGTTCGTGTTAATTGGAAAAATAGAGAAAAATACATTGATGGTTATTTTGATGTAGTAATTAATAATGAAAATTATATTTATAAAGGTTCAACTGCACCCAAATGGGTATGGTTTTCTAAAAATTATGAAATTATAAGAACCTTGGGTATTGCATGCTTTAAATGTTATTTTTTTTCTTCTGATACTTTACATTATAAGTAGTAGTTATTTTGTTCTATTTTGTTCTATGTTAACACTTATGCAGAATATAATTTTTGTCATCATATAAACTCTCCTTTTTGTCGATGACAAATGGAAAGAAAGATATTGCTCTAACACTATTTGCAGGAATAAACAATGCAAGCACATATTAAGGGGGAGAAAAGATTAATTATCTACAAGAATATATAGCATAGATTCAGGGGGAGAAATCTATAGCTCAATTACAGGAACATATTCAAGGGGAGAGATAAGTCAACAAAGCTTGTCGAAGATTCGTCCATAGCAAATGGAGTTGTCATCATAAAAAAGGGGGAGAATGTTGGATCATAGGTTTTGATTTTTGACATGAAACGACAATTCACGAATCTACGATACGACAACATCCAGACTCAACGACTCAAAGTATTGATCGTATAGTTATATATTTTAACAAGAGTCATCGAATGTGTATGTAAAGTCTAGTTTAGTGCGTTGTTAAAATCTTTCCTCAAGAATCACCATTCACATTCAAATAAACTTGCATGCATATTTTAATCAAAAAAAGTTTTCAAAAAAAGCATGGAGCAGGGCTCGAACCCATGTCACTGGTTTAGAAGGCAAGTACTCTAACGAAATGAGCTATAGTAGTTTTTGTTTAACAAAAGAATTCAGTTGACTGAATACATTCAGTCAGTCGACTGAATCTGTGCACTTTTGAATGCACATGCACGTTTTTGAATTCAGTCAACTGAAGATTCTATACCAGTCGACTGAACTGTATGTAACTGTCATTTTTTGAAAAGACACTTCCATTTTGAATAGCCTTCTTCCTCGCGAAGAGTTGCAGCCATTGCTATTCATTGAGAAATCTTCACCAGCAGTTGCAATTCCTACTATATATGCATGAATTTCAAGATCAAATTACTTCACTTATTTGCTTATATTTGAATCATATTTTCTGAATTAACTACCCATTTGAATTCATACATTTATTGCTTACAATCACAATTCTATATTTTTAAAAGCAATTTGAAACTTTCTAATCTTCATATACACACAACTACACAGATCATACTTGAGGATAAGATTATAGGAAGGGTGTACCACAAGTGACAAATCCGTGTTATTCAGAACACATAAAGTCAAGTTAAAATCCAGTTTGTAAGAAAGTCCTATTCGGTTGCTTAGGCGGTCAAAGTCCTATTCTATTACTCAGGCGTCAAGTCCTATTCGGTTGTGTGATATCCTGGAATTTCAAGAAATTTAAAATGTGATAATCTATAAATTAATTATTTATAATTGGCAAAATTGTTATTTTTTTCAAACAATTTAATAATGAGTTGTTTTTAAATATAGATATAAATAAATTTTTGAATGGAATAATTAGTTACAAATTTAATTGGTGTTATTTTATAAATAGATTTTAAATAGACCTATTCATTGATTTGGGTTTTAATAAAAATCATATCATTTTGATTTGGTTTTTGAAATGAAATGATATCGTATTTGTATGCTTTTGAAATGGATATATATTCTAGTTTTGAAATATAAATTATTTTGAAACTGTGGTGTTATAATAATGTTTGGTTGTTAAAGAGACCGGGATCGGAAGTTGTCATACTCTCTGCCAACTTTGAAAACCACTTTAACAACTGTGTATGCGGTGGAGATTCCAGAATGAAGTAGGATGGTAGCGACTTCCTTTGTGGTATTTAAGTGGACCCGACTCCCGTGAGTTGGCATAAGGTGGCTAAAACAGGAGCGATTGACGGGCTAATGATGAAGCACCTTTGATCGGACACATCCCTTCGATATTATACTTTGACTTTTGGATTGATTCGGTGGCCACTTTTGATTTTTTTTGTTTCGGGGTGTGGCTCGAGGTGGGCGGTAGCTGCGGCTATGCGTTACCACTGGCCTGGAAGCGTAATTGGTATATCTACCCTGGCATTGCCTAGTTGTGCCGTGTCACCTACCCTAGCGCGCCTTATACGATTTTGGTTTTGTACCATACCTATGGAGTGCCTTCTGACGACGCCCAGTACGGGGGATATTACGGTACTATATAGACTATGGGAATATAAAAGTGTGTTAAGGTGGAAAATGTAAAGCCTTAACGCTATTTTCAATTTATATTATATTTTACTGTAGACACTATTATAATAACGTATATTACTACATAGTAAATAGTTTAATGGATCCTTACAAGATGTGAATCTTGAGCATCTCTAAGTTACTACACTCACGTTAGACACTGGATAGGAGATGTCAAATCCCGTAAACATCTCTGAAACCGTTCCACTCATATTTATTTCTGTTGATCTAACTCACATAAGATCTTTTAGTTCTGCCTCGAGTGTTTTGTCTTTTCAATTCGCTCGGGTCAGTCTGAGCATTACAGGATTGGAAGACTTTATTTTGGAGGACGAAGACGAAGATATTATTATTAGTATTTACTATATGGTTCCACTACATCATATTTTTCCATTGCATTGTTATTTATTATTCTTTGGTATGTGTAACTCTAATTCTATATTGTATTTGGATAATCAAATGTTTTGCAAACAGCTTCATGAACTATTATTTGATTATTATATTTTGTCATTCCACTGCAAGATTCTGTTTTGTTTTCTTTCTTTCTCCATTTTTCTTATTTACCCCAATAATAATTCGCCCTTTTGTATGGTTTGAGTCTGACGTGTGTGGTTTATCGTCAGTTTAAAACGTACAAAAAGGCGGGATGTTACAATTGTCTACAGTGAAATGAATATTAAAAAAGCGTTAAGTCTACAGAAACCGTTCGCCACACCATCCCACTTCATTTCTGTAATCTCCACCAAATACACAGTTGTTGAAGTGGTTTTCGGCATTGACAGGGAATATGACAGTAACCGATCCCGGTCTCTTTAACAACCAAACACATATTTCACACGGGATGATTCTTTTACATTTCAAAAGTCAATTCTCAATTGATATCAAAATCATATTCTCAAACCATATCATTTTCAAATCATATTCACTTACAAAATTCACATTTACTCAATATGTCATTAAACAAAAGGTATCAATTCCAAATTCCAACTTAGGTTGTATCATCATTTAACCGTATTTGCCTTTATTCCAATGAATTTGATTATAAAAGCTTTCCCTTTACTTAGTCTGAAAATTTAAAAAATAGTTTAAATAGTTATAAATAGTTAAATTAATTGTAATTGTTAAATACTCTAAAATGGTTTAATTATAGATTAAATATTCTGTTAAATTGATTTAAAATAGTTAAATAGATCTAAAATTGATTAAATAGCTTTAAAATAGATTAATTAGATTTAAAATAAGTTAAAATGGGTTAATTAGTTTTAAATTAAATTAAATGGTTTAAAATAGGTTAAATTGATTTAATATAGTTAATATAGGTTAAAATAGTTTGATAATTTGAAAATCTTAAAATTTAGAATCTTTACAATAATATATTTTTAAAACAGTTTATATTAAAATATGAATTTGAATTTAAGATCAATTTAAACTATTCATTTCCTTTCAACACATTTGGACTATTTTCAATTTCCAAAAACCCGATTTCAAATCTTTCAATTCAAATTTTCAATAAAATATTTAATATTATATCGCTTCCAAATCCATGTTTGAAATATCAATTTAAATTACTCCAATTTCAACATATTTCAAAGTTATGTTTCGAACAATTTTAATAACCCAATTATGACAAACTTCATGTATACTTCAAATTCAACTTTAAAACTTCAATTTCATTTCTTTAAACAATTCCTTTAAACCCCTTCCAATTTTTAATATAAAACTTGAATTTCGTTAGTAATTCAATTTTATATAAATCAATGTTATTTCAAAATATCATTTGACTAAATTCAATAAAATTGAGGAATTAAAATCATTTAATTTAACCAATCTGGTGTCCGTATATAATTCTCTACCCTAAGGTCAAGTGTTACGGATATTTATCATTTCAATTCGCAATTTAAAATTATATGATAATATATCATTTCAAACCGCAATCCCAAATTTGTATTAAAATCCATAAAATCGCTCGAGTCTATCAATTCAACCCATAACAATTTTTCCTTAATCTATAGATCATTCGGGTATATATCATTTGAACCCATAATGATTTTCTAATAATAACCAAGGGAACTTGCAGAGTGATAACATTATATAAATCAAACGTAACATCCAATCAACCAATGTCAACAATCAAACATCCATCGTAATTATCATCGAATTCAACCTAATAAAATTACAACAAATAATTGATTATTATTCATAGGTAATTAACTGGCAACTTTAAATTCAATAATAAACCAATTGACAATTTAATTTAAAATAATTCAAATTAATAGAAATAGCAATTTAAATATACCAAACAGCCATAAATAAATTTCTATTCACATCAGAAATATAATTTAACTGACATAAGAAATTTTAGAAGTTGTGAGTGGGTCAAAACACTCACTTTCTATTTTAAATCGAATTAAAATCCAATTTAGGGCCCAAACCTATATGATCTTTGAATTCATCCAAACTAGCATCAAAATGTCCGGAATTTCAATATGTTCGCGGCAAAACAAACCACGCGTAAATCGGACCTCGTATGTAAAAGTTATGGACATTAGAAGTTATACAATTTAAAATTATAGTTAAATAAAATAATAATTAAACAAACACGTTAGACCTTCTTTCATCACGCGTTCGAACCTTTCTAGGTTTCAAATCAAAACCCTAACCGCCTCCATCTAGCAAGGATCATTGCCGCCTTGCCTGCCGATGATCTCATCCACGCTTGTCATTGCAACACCCTAGGTAGGCAGACCCTACACCCTCTATGCGCTTGCCTACTGTGCCCTGATTCCCCCTCGCACACACGAGCTTCCATCTCTGATCCCCGATGATCCAAGCAACAACGAGATAAACGGCACTACCCCAGGGACCTGTATCGCGCCACCTTCCCAACGCCGCCTCCCGATCGTCGATTGGAAAACGTCCACCGTACAATCCAACGACCCCCAAATGAACGGCCAAAACTAAATGCCCAATTTTCGATCAAACCGTGATCCAATTTGAAAAATGAATCACAGAATTGTGTTGCGCTCGTCGAGAGCTTCGAATCGGTATATAATTCGATATATTTTCAGGAGTTTAAATTATTGATTTGATTTTGATTTGCACTTGAATTTGGAATTGGGAGTTGGATTGTCTGCCATTGGAAAGAGGAGATAAGAAAATTTGTATGTACAGATAATAAAATAAAAATAAAGGACTGCTAGGGTTTATAACGGGCTATAAATAGGTAGATCAAAATAGAACGGATGGACCAGATCGATTTGAAAGTAGAACGATAAACGACCCAAAAAAGCCCGTTCTAACTCTAGAACGAAAATGGGTCAACCCATATATCAAAATAGATGTTTTCAATATTTTTAAACCCAATGGAACATGTTTCAGGTCCTAATTTCATAGTATGAATAAGTTAACCTAAAATCAACTTATTTCAAATTGATTTCGATTGAATCAAATTAAATTGATTTCTAGACGTTTCGAGTCTGTTCGATCAAATGACAAGTCCAATTGCTACGAAACTTGAAACCTTACAATAATTCACTTTTACAGATCCGATGAAATTGGTTTCGTCGAAATCCAAGTCAGTGGCCAAAATGGCTATTTTCACATTAATTAAATAAATAAATATTAAATTAATTAAATCACAATTTTATTTCAAATTTAATAACTAAAAATTTTCATCATTTTTGATTGCTTAGACATTTATAATAATTTTAAAGTAAATTTACATATCAATTTCAGTGTTTAAAATTTCACTAATTGCATTGTTCAAATTCAATTGTAATTAAATCCAATTTAATTATAATTTAATTCTAGTAAATTTGCTTTAATTTGATTTCAACCTTTATATTCAATCAATTATGAATCTAATAACATAGTTAGCATTTGTTTTATATTTCATTACATTAATATTCTTCAATTTCCATCTTTTATTTGTATTAACTACTATAATTCCATTATATTGAAATTTTGTCAATTTTTCACATTAATTGTAATTTAAAATCCCAATTAGTTTATTTAGCTTGATTTCACTCTTTTATTAAATCGGTTATTTCCTTATGAATATAATTAACCTATTTATGCATTTTATTATATTCACAATCTACTGTTATTGTCTTAAACCACATCAATGTAACATTTAATTCCATTCAATTATATTTGATTTCAAATTTAACTTAACAGACATATAATAGTCTGCCTCCATTTACTTATAGTCACATTAGTAGGTTATTATTTACAACCAAATGTTATAATTACTTACCTAACACTGATTTTATTCAATTACTATTAATTATTTTTTATTTCATTAATTGATTCAATATTTACATTTATTTCCTTACATTCAATTTATAACCAAGTATAACATTTAAATCATTTCAACTAATTGGGCTTTCATGAAAATTGTTAATATTTGACTTAAATTGACATTATTACCTTTCATTCTATTTATTATTGCATTAATAAGTCACCAATTTTTTTATTTCACCCATTATTAATTCACAACATCTTATTAAATTAAACATTTTTAATTATCGAAAATTGCGGGTCGTTACATAAAGTAATAGGGTTTCCAATAGTTATAGTTTTACTACAATTTTGGAATAGCTTTTTTCAGTTTTACATCTATTTTTCAGCCTATTCCCTTTGGGTTATTCTTTCTCAGTTAATTATAATTTATAACTGTTAAGGATAGCTTTTTTATTTATTTATAGTTTATTTACAATATTTAAGTTCATTTACTGTTATTTATTTCTTATTTACGTCTTTTTCAACATTTTGGATTTTATGCAAGTGTCTATTCTCTTCTTCCTCTTTTTCTTCGCGTATGTGCCCTTTTTATATGCTTTAAATTGACGATAAACAACACACGTCAAACTTAAATCATACAGAAGGGCGGATTGTTATGGGGTAAATAAGAAAAAGTAGAGAAAGAAAAAAAATAGAATCTTGTAGCAAAACCATAAAATATAATAATCAAATAAACAATTCATGAAGTTGTTTACAAAACGTTTGATTATACTTATACAATACATATCAGAGTTACACATACCAGAGAAAAATAAAATAATGCAGCGAAACAATGTAGTAATTAATAGTAATAGTACAATCTTCGTCTTCGTCCTCTAGAAATAAGGTCTTCAAATCCTATAATGCTCAGACTGACCCGAGCGAATTGAAAAGACAAAACACTCGAGTCAGAACTAAAAGATCTTATGTAAGTTAAATCAATGTAAATAATATGAGTGGAACGGTGTCAGAGATGTTTACGGGATTTGACATCTCCTATCCAGTGTCAAACTTGAGTGCAGTAACTTAAGAGATGCTCGGGATTCACATCTCCTAAGGATCCGTTAAACTATTTACTATGTAGTAATATTTCGCTATTATAATAATGTCTATAGTAAAATAAACTTACTTTTAAATAGAGTTAAGGAGTTACCCAATCCCCTCCTTAACACAATAATAGTCCCAGTAGTCCATCCAGTATCAGCGCATCTCTAGATCGGGAGACTACCCTAAATACTCCACCGGCTACGAGAGAAAACCAAACCCATACAAGGCGCGCTAGGGTAGGTGATACGGCACAACTAAGCAATGTCAGGGTAGATATACCAATTACGCTTTTGGACAGGTGGTAACGCGTAGCAGCTACTAACCGCCCACCTCGAGCCAGACCCCTAAAATCCAAAAGGGCCCCAATCAACTCAAAGTAACAGAATGGTTTCGAAGGAGTGTGTCCGATAAAAGGAGCTACCTTCTTAGCCCGTCGATCGCTCCTATTTTAGCCACCTTATGCCAACTCACGGGAGTTGGGTCCTCGTATATACCTCAAAGGAAACGCCGCTACCATACTACTTCATTCTGGAATCTCCACCGCGTACACGGTTGTTACAGTGGTTTTCAGAGTTGGCAGAGAGTATGGCAACTTCTAACCCCGGTCTCTTTAACAACCAAACGTTATTATAACACCGCGGTCATTTCAGAATAATTATACTTCAAAACCAGAATATACTATCCATTTCAAAACCATATAAATACGATATCATTTTCCCCTTTAAAACCAAATCAATATGACATCATTTTTATTTCAAATATATCCTTTTCTAAAACCATAACACTTTCAAAGTTATAATATTTCGAAACCAAATGCTTGAAATATAACCTTTCAAAACATAAAACTTTGAATTTCATAACTTTGAAACATAACTACACCACTTAAATGGCTTAAATATTAAATTATTTTATATAATAAAATAGCTTCTTCAATTTCACAAATCAATTCCAAATACAAATTTGAACCCTCAAATAAACCATTTCAATTTCCATATATTTCAAAGCTATAAATATTCCACCATTTCAAAACTAATTCTTTGATAATTCCTTAAATATCAAATTCAATTACTATTATTTAGATTTGAAATGTTTACACAATAAATCCAATACCATTTAAGTATAACTTTTCAACTTCAAGTAACTGGATATTCCTTCAATTTATTTAACATAATATATTCATTCAAATCAACTTGATATTCGTTTAAATCACTGTAAACCAAATCAAGTTATAAAAATCATACCCTTTGAAATATTAATTTTATTTAAATTTCAAATCAATTTATTCGAGTATAACTCTTTAAAAATTTAATTCAAATCAATTTCATATTTATCTCCCAACCTAATTTTTTTAAGTCATTATAAACTCTATATACAATATAATTTAAACAGACACTTAACCATATTTAATCGACGGAAATTCTATGGAATTAGAAAACTGTCGAAAAATTTCAAAATAAAAATAACAGCAAGCGAACAGTGTACGAATGTAGCACGTGGCGAATACGGGTCGATCCATAGGGAATTGATGATTTTAAAATTCTATTCAATCAAATTAAACCAAAGTCGATGGAATGTTTAGCTAGAGAATTAACTAACTAACTAAAAGAAAAAAAGAAGCAAATATAAGAGTTAAATAACAATTTAGAGAATAAATCCACTCTCTAAATCAGGTAGTTCAACACATATGAAATCATGATCTCTCTTTTATGGTCATTAGTGCTTTAATTGATGTGCTTATCATAAGTATGACATACTTGTGCTATTGATTAGCCAACATAAGCTATCAAACTATAACAAATCCCTTAAAGCACTTACTAACTCTCATGAAACTTGACAAAGAAAATGAAAATGAAATCTATTTTAAGTATGGTCTATTAACTATTGATTAGAAATATAGACCATCAAATTTGAATTTCAAATCACTTTCTTATGCCATAATCATATTTTGATGAAGACGCATTTGTGTTAGTGATTGTTTAAGCATAGCTTATTTGATGTCAACAATATAGGATATCAAATTCAAAGCAAAAACAATAATTAAACCATTTCTATCATCATCATTAAGCATAAAAAGAGAGCATGAATCAACAAATAGTTGAAGCTACATAATTAGAGAGCTTCATTACCCCCTAAATTGAAGGGATTAGCATGTCATATTTGTTATCAAAACAACAAATGTAGCTAGCAACATGAAAGCAAAAAAGAAAAGAAAAATGAAAGCTAATGGAAAATAGAACTACTATTTTACTTGCATGAAAAATAAAAGAAATCTACACTACAACATGAAAGGAAATAAAAAAGAAAAGAAGAAAAGAGAATATATTTAAAGTTGCATAAAAAGAAATTACATGAAATAAAAATGGCTAAGTATCCATGAAAAGAGAAAGAGAAGCTTTCTTTTATTTTGATCCTAAACTAATGAGAAGAGAGACTAAGGGAAGAGAGAGAGAGAGAGAGGAGGGTTACATGAAACATAAGGGGTTATTTATACAAGCATGAAACCCTAATCCATAATTTAGGGAATGACCAAACTACCCTTGAGAAAGTGTGGAGGCCAAGTAATCATTAGCTTCTACTAATCATCATTTAAGTGTACATGAAGTCATTAATTCCATAAGCATGTGCATTAGCCTCTAATTTGTGCATTAAGGTAGGTGGGTAGGTGGGGTCCTCCATGATCTTCACTTTGAATTATTTCCATCTTCGTTCCTTTATATTCATGTTGTGCATGCATGTGTCTTCATGAAACCACTCCTATTTGAGATCAAATTCCCACACAAATATATATAAATTTTCAATTAATTTTTCTCAAAGAAATATATGCACACAAATGACAGTTTTGCCCCTTTATGAAGATGAATATGTGATAATTTGGAATTAATATGGATTTTGGTTAAAACAAGTTAAAATACCCCATATGATCATTTATTTAATTTAACTAGAATAAATATGGTGGTAAAAATATGCACATTTACGTGCACATCAAATACCCCCACACTTATCTTTTTATTCGCCCTCGAATAAAGAAAAACTAAGATAAATCCTTTTTCGTAGGAAGCACGATTGCATTGAGTGTATGCAACAAGCCGTTAAACCTCTGGATTTCCCTAGTAGGACGAGTGTTGTCTCGTGAGGGTTTTCAGTGGATACTACCCACAAAATCCAAATGCAGGATGAAAGTATTTACAAAATGCAATATTTATTTATAAAGAGATGAATGTTTTGAAAATATTTACAAATGAAGGATTTATTTTTAAATCGACATGAATAAGTTAAACATAGGTTTTGGTCATTATCTTGAAATTTAAGTTATTTACTCGTCAATATTTTCAATAAAAACGAAGTTATCATAACAAATAGACTAACGTTTAACTCGTTGTTTTGGTTAATAATAAAGTGTAATTATGAAAAGGATCCTTAGTTGATTATCAAAATTTATCAAAGTGGTATTTTCATTTCTTTTCAATAACAAATCAAATCAACTAAGTAAAAGTAATGCTAGGATTTCAATTGCTTGCTCTCTCATTATTTGCAAGAAAAATTACACACCTAGCTCAGGTAAACTGAGGCCAGATGTACCACCCATGCACTGCCTTTCGGGCTTATGTGAGGGGAGTACAGAGCATGGCGAGTGCACACACTTTCGTGTATACACCTATGGACCATATGTGGTTTTTATTAAGTCTGTTTTTTTACATGTGTTCCATACATGCATAACCGTGAGGACTTTTAAATGAGTATGAAAGCATGTAATTAAAGATTCCAAGTAATTCACCCATGCATAACCATGAGGACTTTTAAATGAGAGTGAACACTTGGATGTTATTATTTTTTATTTATATATTTTTTTAAGAGGGAGAGAGAGTTTTGCAAAATCATCTTAGCGCCATTAACTTATAAGACAAAAAAAATGTTATATCCTTTACTTTAAATCAACCACTTTTTAAAACAAAGATTTTCAAATAGGATGTACTTCATAATTAACACGTATGAATCTTCCTATATACCAGTTAAACCAATATTATTTGTAATAAAACTTCATTTTTATTTTTGTTATGACGAATAAATTTTCAAAAATTTGAATTTAGTAAACCAAAACCATATATTTATCCTATAGTGTTTCTTTAAAAATAAATCAAAAGAAAATTTGTTTTTGGGATTTTTTTTTGATTTTAAAAGAAAAAGGCAAAAATAAACCATGAAAAATAAAAAAAATGAAGATAAGTCTCCCCCCACACTTGACTTTGACTGTGTCCCCATAGTCAATCCAAGTGAAAGGAACGTTTATTATTATTTACATGAAAATCAAATGTATTTACACGGCATCAGAAAGTACGTCGTTTAAAAGTAAATGAAACGGTCTTCTAAAAGCCGATTCATTTGTCTCGCCAAGTGTGCAAGACATAGCTTTAGCGTAGAAAACCAAATCGTAAAAGATTTCAAAATTGAATGTTGATTTTGCAAAACGAATGTCGTTTTATTGAAAATCGTACGAGTTGTTTTATTTTCGATGATTTTTGGGGTAGATATAACGATTGATTGAAATTCAAGTTTATTTTCATCAAATTGAAATTCAAGTTTGACAAAAATTCTTCAAAATTATAGATTTCAAAATCAAAGTGGTGATTTATATCTTCCCTGTTGGAATTTAACAATTCGTCATCCAAAAGTCCAAAAAGTTCGTGTTCATTAAATTCATCTTCCTTTGTTGGATTATCAACAACTTCATTACATATCTCAAGTTCAAAATTCAAAGTTGTCGTATTCAAATTTTTGTAATCGAGAAAAGGAAGATCGAATTTTAAATTTGGTTCCACGCCCTCAAAAGAATTGAAATCCAACTCAATTACCGTGTTTTCAACAACTTCATTAAGATTGTTATTTTCAGTTTCAAAAGTTGTTGTTTGAAAATTGTCGATTTGGGTAAAAGATGGATTATCATTTAACTCATCACATGTTGGGAGTCGATTTTGTTTATCACGTTGTTTCATATATGTTTCAAACAACAAATTTGTGTGATCGTCGTAAATTTCATTCATTTGCTCAACAAAGTCAAATTTGTAATTATTAACTTGAAAATTTTCGATTTGGACTCGTTGGGAACAAGAATTGTCAATTTCGATAAATGGTAGACTATTATTTGCTTCTTCGCAAGTTGATATTTGATTATGATTTTCACGAAATTTGTATTTTTCAAGTAATAAATCCCTTTTATCTTTTTCCATTTGGTCAACAAAATCAAATTCATGATTATTAATTTGAAAATATTCATTTTGAATTTGTTGATACCCAAAGTTTTCAATAGTATCTTTATTGAAACTATTTCCATTGCCAAAATTATTTGAAAATTGGTTCACATTTTCATCTTGATTTTGAAATTCATTTTGAAGCTCGAAATTGAATTGGCATGGGTTATACTCGAAATCATTTGAATTTTGAAGCGAATTCAATTTTTGATTATTTTGACCTGAACTATTGCACAAATATGAGTTACACAAATCGTTTATACTTTGACTTTGCTATGTAGAGAGTTCAAGTAAAGATAAAATGCTATTTTCGAGATTTGAGGGTTGCTCATCGTTTTGAAAAGTTTGTTGTCCAAAATTCGAATCGTTTAAAGAATAGTTGTCGTTAAAATATCCATACGAATTTGAAGTGAAATCATATGGATTATATTAATTTTCACAACTATCATAAAATCCATGTGAATATGGAAATTCAGACATTTTCAAGAATTTTTTTGGTTTTTTTTCATAAAGGAAAAATATTTACAAATAAAATTTATTTTTCAAAAGGGAAATTGATTTTTGTTTTGTTTTTTAGGGCTTTCAATTTTTTTCTTTGTTTTTGATTTTTTTTTTGGATTTTTTTTTCTAAATTTCTTTTTAGATTTTTAAAATTTCAAAGAAAAAGGATTTAAAAATTTCAAAAGAAAAGGAATATTTACTATTTTTTAGTTTTGGATTTTGAAAAAAAAAAATTGTCGTTTTTTATAAATATGCGTTAACTAATGCAACTAAATGAATGCAAGGATAAATTACAAATGATTTATCCTAAGTTAACCCAAAATTGTATATTCACAATCTGTCTTAGATAAACAAGATAGTTCTCAGCCAGGTAACGGACAGGATTTATCGGTGCACCACGAATCACCGTAGCAATTCAGCCGAAGGTTTAAGTGCCTTCAGAGGAACAACCACTATAATATTTACGAACACCGTAATATTTATAAATGGTTATTACTCTGCCGTAGCCTAGACACCAAGAATTTAAATTGTTCAAAGAAGACAAGTTGTCAATATACAATTAAGTGTTATCGATGTCTAACCGTTATTATTAATCACAATTCTAAAATGAAATGCAAAGCAGAAGTTAAACGTAAATTTACAATGCTACTAAGATGAAATTTTTTTTTTTTTAAATGCAAGCAACCAACAATGCAAATAAAAACAAAAGATATGGCAATAAGTTTTTTTTTGGCAAGCTAAGCAAGGCAAGCACTCCTCCAATCTGCTTTGGCAACCTGAAAAGAAATTAAAGACCAAATATGTACATTATATATATAGGGATGGAAATTAAAATAAATTAAAACAAAAACAAAACAAATGTTAAAAGAAATTTAAACTTGTTATTTTAGACTAAAAAAAATTGAAAACAAAAAAATGAAACACAACAATTTTTTTTTTTTTTGGTTTTAGAAAAAAAACAAAAGGAAAATGGAACAAAAAACAAAACAAATTAGAAGCCCACCCGACCCATTTGTTTAGTAAGCACCTAAAGTAATTAAGCACTCCTGAAATCCACAATCAAAATCGAATTAACATCACAACACAGTTAAAAACAATGAAATAATTTCTCAATGACTTCGCACAAACGAAAACCCACAATCAACCCAGAAAGCTATTCGAAATAATAATCAACTTCAGAAGTAATTTCGCAAGCAATTCGAAGGTTGAGGAAATGGATGCAGTGACGAAAAAGTCGCGGTTGATTTGGGTATTGAAGAAATTGGTCGCGATTTCGTTGATTGGCGTTTGGTTTTATGGATTTGGGTGTTGGGATTTCGATGCGACGATTGTTGCTGAGATTCCAGTTCGAGGCGATTGGATTAAAGTTGCAGTAAGGCGATGGATTGTTGGAGTTGCTGTGTTGCTCGGAGGTGATTCGCGGCTAGTTGCAAGGTGAGTTGGAAATTGGGAGGTGGAAGGAGAGTTGGATTGGGTCGCGGTGAATTTCTCTTGGGTTGTTTGATGATGGTTCAGGCAGTTGAAGGTTTGAAATATTGATTATTATTATTTTTGGTTGATGGTTTTCTGGTTTGATGAGTGGGTTGTTGGAGTGGGGAATGTATGAGACAGTGGCTGATGATGTTTATTGGATTTTGGACAGTAGTGGAAGTTTGTCAGTGGAGATGGAGATGACTGTTGATGGTGATGGTGGGTTGTGATGTATCTTGTTGCGGTCCTGTGTGCAATGGTTGTGAGGTTCAAGGTGTTGTACTCACCTTGTATTCAGCTGGAAGGCAGTGGTTCGTGATGGTTCTGTGAGTGGTCAAGAAGAGTAGGTGATAATTTGATGTTTGAGGTTTTTGTGCTGTTATGTGGACTCGCAGGCGAATGATGATGCCGCAGTTTGATGTCAGATGGATGGACTGTTGTAGTTTGTGCAGTTTGTTGACAGGCAAGCAATGTAGTGGAATGTGCAGAGTTTTGTATGGTGAGGAAGTTGAAGTGGTTGTTGCAGTTTTGGTGGTCAGTGAGGTGATGAAAGAGGACTGTAGAGGCAGTGAACAGAAGACAGAGGGTGTTTGCAAATCAAGCAAAGGTATGGTGTGGTAATGGCAACTGGAATTTTTGGTGATTATAGCTATGGAAGAAGTTTGGTTGTATGAGAAGCGATGAAGTTGGAACAGTAATGAGCAGAGGAGTGGATAGATGAAGGTGTGGCCAGAGAAGTTTGTAACAGAAGTGTAGAACTGTTGTTTTGTGAAAATACGTACAAAGGCACAGTTAGGATTTACACAGAGAAGAGATGCACAGAACAGTAGAAAGTGTGAGAGAGCAGTTTTTTTTGAAATTATAAACTGAAAATTGTAAATGAAAAAAAAATGAAATGAAAGAAGATTTCTTTTTTTCTCAAATGGGATTGTGCACTAGTTGCTTTTTTAAAAAAAAAATGAAATGAAAATGAAAATACAACTAAACAAAAACAGCAAGCACTCAATCAAAATGCAAACAAAAATCACACAAATACAATTTTTTTTTAAATGCAACACACACACAAAAACTAAAACACACAAAAATTAAATAAAATAATTCGAAGAATAGAAAATCAAAATCAAAACAACTCCCCGGCAACGGTGCCAAAAACTTGTTAATCGACGGAAATTCAATGGAATTAGAAAACCGTTGAAAAATTTCAAAATAAAAATAACCGGAAGCGCACGGTATACGAATGTAGCACGTGGCGAATACGGGTCGATCCATAAGGAATTGATGATTTTAAAATTCTATTCAATCAAATTAAACCAAAGTCGATGGAAAGTTTAGCTAGAGAATTAACTAACTAACTAAAAGAAAAAAAGAAGCAAATATAAGAGTTAAATGACAATTTAGAGAATAAATCCACTCTCTAAATCATGTAGTTCAACACATATGAAATCATGATCTCTCTTTTTTGGTCATTAGTGCTTTAATTGATGTGCTTATCATAAGTATGACATATTTGTGCTATTGATTAGACAACATAAGCCATCAAACTATAACAAATCCCTTAAAGCACTTACTAAGTCTCATGAAACTTGACAAAGAAAATGAAAATGAAATCTATTTTAAGTATGGTCTATTAACTATTGATTAGAAATATAGACCATCAAATTTGAATTACAAATCACTTTCTTATGCCATAATCATATTTTGATGAAGAGGCATTTGTGTTAGTGATTGTTTAAGCATAGCCTATTTGATGTCAACAATATAGGCTATCAAATTCAAAGCAAAAACAACAATTAAACCATTTCTATCATCATCATTAAGCATAAAAAGAGAGCATGAATCAACAAATAGTTGAAGCTACATAATTAGAGAGCTTCATTACCCCCTAAATTGAAGGGATTAGCCTCTCATATTTGTTATCAAAACAACAAATGTAGATATCAACATGAAAGCAAAAAAGAAAAGAAAAATGAAAGCTAATGGAAAAGAGAACTACTATTCTACTTGCATGAAAAATAAAAGAAATCTACACTACAACATGAAAGGAAATAAAAAAGAAAAGAAGAAAAGAGAATATATTTAAAGTTGCATAAATAGAAATTACATGAAATAAAAATGGCTAAGTAGCCATGAAAAGAGAAAGAGAAGCTTTCTTTTATTTTGATCCTAAACTAATGAGAAGAGAGACTAAGGGAAGAGAGAGAGAGAGAGGAGGGTTACATGAAACATAAGGGGTTATTTATACAAGCATGAAACCCTAATCCATAATTTGGGGAATGACCAAACTACCCTTGAGAAAGAGTGGAGGCCAAGTAATCATTAGCTTCTACTAATCATCATTTAAGTGTACATGAAGTCATTAATTCCATAAGCATGTGTATTAGCCTCTAATTTGTACATTAAGGTAGGTGGGTAGGTGGGGTCCTCCATGATCTTCACTTTGAATTATTTCCATCTTCGTTCCTTTATATTCATGTTGTGCATGCATGTGTCTTCATGAAACCACTCCTATTTGAGATCAAATTCCCACACAAATATATATAAATTTTCAATTAATTTTTCTCAAAGAAATATATGCACACAAATGACAGTTTTGCCCCTATATGAAGATGGATATGTGACAATTTGGAATTAATATGGATTTTGGTTAAAACAAATTAAAATACCCCGTATGATCATTTATTTAATTTAAATAGAATAAATATGGTGGTAAAAATATGCACATTTACGTGCACATCAAATACCCCCACACTTATCTTTTTATTCGTTCTCGAATAAAGAAAAACTAAGATAAATCCATTTTCCTAGGAAGCACGATTGCATTGAGAGTATGCAACAAGCCGTTAAACCTTTGGATTTCCCCAGTAGGACGAGTGTTGTCTCGTGAGGGTTTTCAGTGGATATTACCCACAAAATCCAAATGCAGGATGAAAGTATTTACAAAATGCAATATTTATTTATAAAGAGATGAATGTTTTGAAAATATTTACAAATGAAGGATTTATTTTTAAATCGACATGAATAAGTTAAATATAGTTTTTGGTCATTATCTTGAAATCTAAGTTATTTACTCGTCAATATTTTCAATAAAAACGAAGTTATCATAACAAATAGACTAACGTTTAACTCGTTGTTTTGGTTAATAATAAAGTGTAATTATGAAAAGGATCCTTAGTTGATTATCAAAATTTATCCAAGTGGTATTTTCATTTCTTTTCAATAACAAATCAAATCAACTAAGTAAAAATAATGCTAGGATTTCAATTGCTTGCTCTCTCATTATTTGCAAGAAAAATTACACACCTAGCTCAGGTAAACTGAGGCCAGATGTACCACCCATGCACTGCCTTTCGGGCTTATGTGAGGGGAGTACAGAGCATGGCGAGTGCACACACTTTCGTGTATACACCTATCGACCATATGTGGTTTTTATTAAGTCTGTTTTTTTACATGTGTTCCATACATGCATAACCGTGAGGACTTTTAAATGAGTATGAAAGCACGTAATTAAAGATTCCAAGTAATTCACCCATGCATAACCATGAGGACTTTTAAATGAGAGTGAACATTTGGATGTTATTATTTTTTATTTATATATTTTTTTAAGAAGGAGAGAGAGTTTTGCAAAATCATCTTAGCGCCATTAACTTAGAAGACAAAAAAATGTTATGTCTTTTACTTTAAATCAACCACTTTTTAAAACAAATGAGAAGAAAAGAAGAAAAGAGAATATATTTAAAGTTTCATAAAAAGAAATTACATGAAATAAAAATGGCTAAGTAGCCATGAAAAGAGAAAGAGAAGCTTTCTTTTATTTTGAGCCTAAACTAATGAGAAGAGAGACTAAGGGAAGAGAGAGTGAGGAGGGTTACATGAAACATAAGAGTTATTTATACAAGCTTGAAACCCTAATCCATAATTTGGGGAATGACCAAACTACCCTTGAGAAAGTGTGGAGGCCAAGTAATCATTAGCTTCTACTAATCATCATTTAAGTGTACATGAAGTCATTAATTCCATAAGCATGTGCATTAGCCTCTAATTTGTACATTAAGGTAGGTGGGTAGGTGGGGTCATCCATGATCTTCACTATGAATTATTTCCATCTTCATTCCTTTATATTCACGTTGTGCATGCATGTGTCTTCATGAAACCACTCATATTTGAGATCAAATTCCTACACAAATATATATAAATTTTGAATTAATTTTTCTCAAAGAAATATATGCACACAAATGACCGTTTTGCCACTATATGAAGATGGATATGTGACAATTTGGAATTAATATGGATTTTGGTTAAAACAAGTTAACATACCCTATATGATCATTTATTTAATTTAAATAGAATAAATATGGTGGTAAAAATATGCACATTTATATGCATATCAATATTATATACAGTTAAACTTTATTATTTAACTTATTTTATATTTCAAAACGAATTTATACATAGATAAAGATCAATAATAAAATAACATTTATATAGTATCTAAATCAATTTTGATATAAAACCATATATTTCTTTACAAAACCATAGAAATCAATTTCAAAATATTTATATATATATAGACCACGTTGTCTGTATATAATTTCTATCCTGTGGTCAAGTGATACGGATATTTATTATTTCAATCCGTAATTTAAAATATAAATACGGTTATATATCATTTCAAACCGCAATCCCAAATGAAATAAAATTCAAACAACTTTCAGTTTATAACAGTATAAAATACAACATCCATTCATCCAATATCAATCATCAAACATTTATCACAATCATCATCCAATTCAATCAATAACATCAATATAAAACTGATAATAAATAACAGGCATTTACTGACATTTTATATTCAATAATAAATTAAACAACTATTTTATCCAAATAAATTCAAATAACTGAGATGATGATTCAAAATATGCCAAACAGTCATAAATAAATTTCTAATGACATCATAAATCAATTTAACAAACGTAAGAAATTTTAGAAGTTGTGAGTGGGTTAAAACACTCACCTTTTGAATTTAAATCGAATTTAAATCCAATTCAAATCTAAAAATTGAATACTCTCAAAATTCGTCCAAACCAGCGTCAAAATGTTTGAAATTTCAATACAAACCCAGGGGAGAAAACTGCGCATGAAACGGACCTCGTATGCGAAAATTATAACGATTAGAAGATTTGAAAACCAAATTAAAATAAATGGAAATAATATAAAACAAACCAGCAGATAAAGGCCACTCACCACCCTAGAACACACAAAACCCTAATTGACCAATTCGTTCGACTGTAACGACCCGTACTTTTACGGATCGAAGGATCGTAGAATTGTTGTTATTAGGTTGATAGTGTTGTTAAGTCGTTTAGAATTTAAGTTGTTTGGAGCTTGAGTCATCCAGGGTTGGGTCGAGTTGTAGCATGAGTCAGTGGAGCGACTTAGAGGATGGAGCGACTTAAGGAAGGTGACCGACTTAAGGAGTTAACGACTTAAGAGATTAGACGACTTATGGTAGTGAACGACCTATAGGATTTGACGACTAAGGGGTTAACGGCTTAGGTCGTGTGTTGGATTAGGTCGTGGAGCGGCTTAAGGAGGGTAGCGACCTAGTGGTTAGCGGCTTAAGGAAGATGGCTTAGGTCGTGAACGAGTTAAGGTTAGGGCGGTTATGTCGTGTTATAGTTAGGTTGTTCGAGCGACTTAAGGCAATAGGCTTAAGTCGTAGGTCGCTAAGCCATGTGTGCAGTTAGGTCGGTAGGTCGTCCCCTGTGTTGAGTGTTGAGTCGTTGAGTCGTTAAGTGTTGAGTGTTGAGTCGTTGAGTCATCCAAACAACTTTGGGAGAAATACGGCAGTGTGTTAGTGGCGCAGCGGATAATTGACAAACGATATGGATTGGTGAAAGTAGCAATCGGTGGATTGAAGATACTGAAATGCCCAAATTCGTTGATCACGAGGATACCAAATTCTAGCTATGTTCGACACGTTGATCGCGCACGATACCGTGAGAGAAGATCTTCAATTCTTCAAGCGTTGATCAAGCGCACTTGATTCCGCGAATCGGCTTCAACAATCGTTGATTCGAGCGCACTCGAATAACCGAAAGTGGAGATAGGAGATTACACTCAACTACCAGTTTAAATGAAAGCACAAAGCTAACAAAAGAGAATTTTATTCCAAAAATCAACAACCAAAAAGTTACAACTCACTCCCTATTTATAGTGTTCTCACACCCTTGACCCTTAAGTCGTTGCCGTCTCATGCCTCACGACTCAACTAGGTCGTTGCCGACTCAACGGACACTACATGCCTCAATTACAACACAACACAAAGCAACCGACTCAACAGATGACAATTGCACAATACATGGCCGACCTAACTAGGTACGACCTAACACGCAGCCGACTTAAGACTAACACCACTTACGACTCAACTATATACATGACCGAGACAACTCTTAAGTCGTAGACGACTTATGTCACACTGCCACAAAAATTACAGACTCAACACACTTAGGTCGCATACGACCTATGACTCAAAGAAAACACACTACACAAACACATTACAATCTTCCTGCGGCATAACTCCTCAACGACTTAATTTGGTCGACTTATCATGAGTCGTAACTCGTTAACTCGGCACATATACAACACATTAGGCCGTTGCCAACCTAAGACCTTAGGTCGTGACTCGTTAGATTTAGGTCGTTAACTCGGCACCATTTTCCCTCTAGTATCCAGTTAGCTCGGAGGCGACTCAATTCTTTTTTACTAACTCGTATGCCTTTCCCCTGTGACTCATTAGGTCGGAAACGACTTATAGGTACCATCTTAAGTCGTGAACGACTCATCGCTTTGGCCTGATCTGCATCATCCTCTCCTGGTTAAGAAAAATTCGTCCTCGAATTTGTAAATTCTTCCACATCGGATTGTTTACCCCCATAATATGGTACAAGATGCTTAACATTGAATACGTCAGAAGTGTATACATCCTCCGGTAGCTTCAACTTATAAGCATTTTCATTAATCCGTTTCACAACTTCTACAGGACCAATTTTTCTGGCTTTTAACTTATTATACGCTCCTACTGGAAAACGGTCCTTCGTTAACACAGCATATACCATATCTCCTTCATTAAATTCAACAGTTCTTCGTTTCAAATCTGCAAACCTCTTATATTTCTCATTCGACTTTTCCAATCGTTCCTGAACGATTTTATGACATTCCGTCAAACCTTCAACAAAATCAACAGCTCGTTTAACCGTCCCCATCAGTTGTGGTACTACCGTTAAGTCCAACGGTCCCCTGGGTAAATTTGAATATACAATCTGAAATGGACTGAATCCTGTGCTACGATTCACTGCATGATTATGTGCAAACTCTGCCTGGCATAACTTCATGTCCCAACTTTTCAGACTGTCCTTCACTAGACATCGCAACAAATTTCCCAACGATCTATTAACAACTTCGGTCTGTCCATCTGTTTGCGGATGATAAGCGCTGCTAAAGTTCAACTTTGTTCCTACCATCTTCCACAAACTAAGCCAAAAATGACTCAAAAATCTGGTATCCCTGTCTGAAACAATAGACTCCGGCAACCCATGTAAACGATAGATTTCCTTGAAAAATAACAGAGCAACACGAACAGCATCCGCCGTCTTCTTACAAGCAATAAAATGCGCCATTTTCGAAAACCTGTCCACCACAACAAATATAGAATCATTCCCCCTTTGAGTTCTAGGCAAACCCAAAACGAAATCCATGCTGATATCAACCCATGGTTTAGACGGTACAGGTAACGGCATATACAATCCTGCATTGGTCGCAGTTCCCTTCGAAACCTGACATATATGACATCTCTCCACAAACCTTTCAACCTCTTTCCTCATCGACGGCTAAAAGTAAGATTGAGAAATCAAATGTAATGTACGATCACGGCCCACATGTCCTTCCTCGTGCAACTCTTTGATAATCCTCATTCTCAAACTGCTATCTGGTATACATAATCAATTCCCCTTGAATAAGAAACCATCAACTAACATAAATTCATCAGTACTCCCATCCTTAACTTTCTCAACAAACTTTGCAAAGTAAGGATCCTCCTCAAACAATTCTGGCAATAATTCAAACCCTGTCACCTCAACTTTCATTGTAGTCAACAAATGGCTCCTCCTACTCAAAGCATCAGCCACACGATTCGTTGCCCCAGATTTATGTTTCACGACAAAAGTAAACTGTTGTAAATAAGCAATCCATGATGCATGTCTCGCAGAGATCTTATCATGTCCTTGCAAATGCTTCAAAGCTTCATGATCAGTGTAAAGAACAAACTCTTTCTGGAATAGATAATGCCTCCAGTGTTTAATAGCCTGAACAATTGCGTAAAATTCCACATCGTACGTGCTATACCTCATCTTTGCTCCTGATAACTTCTCACTGAAATAAGCAACGGGTTTTCCACTCTGACTCAAGACTCCCCCAATTCCAACCTTTGATGCATCAGTATGTAGCTCAAACAATAATTGAAAATCTGGCAAAACAAGAATTGATGCTGTCGTCAACAGTTCCTTGATCTTCTCAAAAGCAATCCCAGCTTCCTCTGTCCAAGAAAATTGTTTTCCCTTCATGCAATCAGTAATTGGAGCCATCACACTACTAAAGTGTGGAATAAACCTCCGATAGAATGACGCTAGTCCATGAAAGCTTCTCACTTCTGTAATTGTCCTCCGTTGTGGCCAATTTCTGACTGCTTCAACTTTATTCTGGTCCACTTGGATTCCATTCTCAGATACAACATATCCCAAAAATAACACACTTCGAGTCATGAACACACATTTCTTCGTAGCTGCATAAAATTGTTCCTCACGAAGAATAATTAACACCTTTCTCAAATGCTCTACATGCTCCTCTGTGCTCGCACTATAAATCAGAATATCATCAAAGTAAACTACAACAAACTTCCCAGTGTACGGTCTGAAAATTTGATTCATCACCCTCATAAATGTACATGGTGCATTTGATAGACCAAATGGCATAACCAACCATTCATATAAACCTTCCCTCGTCTTGAATGCGGTCTTCCATTCGTCTCCCGGTCTAATTCGAATCTGATGATAACCACTCTTCAAATCAATCTTCGAAAAGATAGTAGCCCCACTCAACTGATCTAGCAAGTCATCCAACCTTGGCATAGGAAACCTGTAACGAACAGTAATCTTGTTCAAAGTTCTACTATCGGTACACATTCTCCATGTTCCATCCTTCTTTGGCACCAACAATGCTGGGACTGCACAAGGACTCAAGCTTTCCTGAACACGTCCCTGTTCTAACAAATCTTCCACTTGCCTTCGTAACTCCTCATGTTCCTTCGGACTCATTCGATAATGTGGTCGATGTGGTAACACTGCTCCAGGAACAAGATCTATTTGATGTTGAATGTCCCTCAGTGGCGGTAACTCTTTAGGCAACTCTTCTGGAAATACATCTTCAAATTCTTTCAAAACTGGCTTCGCTTCTTCTGGAATTTCAACCTCTTCACTACACTCTCGCCCAATCAACAAAAAGACTTCAGGCTCCTCTTCAACTTCCTTGACAAACTCCTTCAAAGATAGCAAAGTTTTCAGTTCTTCGATCTCCTCCAACTTGCTCTCCTTCTGTTGTTGCTTCTTGGGAACCAAAGTGACTTTAGTACCATCGAACATGAAACTATAGCTATTAGCACGACCATCATGTTGTACTGCTCTATCAAACTGCCATGGTCTGCCCAACAACAGATGACACACATCCATGTCTACAACATCACACCAAATTTCATCTTTGTACTTCTTTCCAATAGAAAAATTCACACAAGTTCTTCGACACACCTTCACTTCACCACCCTTCCTCAACCATGCTAACTTGTACGGTTTAGGATGCTTCTCAGTTTTCAAGTTCAACTTCCTTACTGCTTCAGTAGAGATAATATTGTCACAACTCCCAGCATCAATAACGAACTTGCAAACTTTTCCCAAAATAGTGCATGTCGACTGAAAAATATTGCTTCTCAACCAACTAGAATCTTCCTCTTGTTTTGGTGTAAGATAAGACCTCCTCATCATAAGGTTACAACCCTCATCTCCGGACAATAAGTCTTCCTCCTCAACTGGTAATGGATTAGAACATTCTGCATCTACTTCCTCATCTTCAGCTTCCGTAACCATCACTCGCTTCTTAGGCTTTGGACACTCATTGCTTTTATGACCCAACTCCTGACAATTGTAACATTTGAAACCACCGCTAACCTTTGTCTTCTCAGCCTCCTTTACTACTGGCTTACTGACAGGTTTAGGAACATTAGAACTCCCACTAACACCCTTCACTTGATTATTGGAATTAGTAAACACACCACCTCCACGCCTTCCTTGCTTCTCCCAAGCCAACGCTTTCTGATGTGCTTCTGCAACAGATCTTGGATCGAACATATTAACCATATCCTGGATCTGCATTTGTAACCCTCCAACAAACCTAGCAGTCAGCTGTTCTTCTGTCTCCATAATATCATTTCTGGCAATGAGTTGGTAAAATTCATCTGCATAATCATTAACTGACTTCGTCCCTTGCTTCAGATTCTGCAACCTCTGGTACATGAGTGATTGATAGTTGTAAGGTAAAAATGTAGCTCTCATCAACTTCTTCGTCTTCTCCCATGATTCAATCTTTGACTTTCCCATTCTCTCCCTTGTAAGTTTAGTTTGCTGCCACCACGCCAAAGCTCTCCCCCTCAACCTAGTAGCAACCAACTTCACTCGACGATTCTCCGGAACTTCCTTGAAATCAAAGATCTCTTCAGCATTAGACAACCAATCAAGAAATTCTTCTGCTACCATTCCACCTTTAAATTCAGAAATTTCCATCTTCATACCCGATTCCCATCGACGATCATCATCCACATCTCGATATGAATTTCGAACTGGGTCTCGATCTCGATAATGAATGCTAGCTCTATCACCCTCTTCATCAAAATCAAATGTACGTCTATATCGATCTCGACCATTATCATCCCTTCGATCACGCATGTCTCTTCTACTAAGTCTCTCTTCATCTCTATATGGCTCATCTTCAAACTCACGTGAAGTTCTCCTCTCTTCATGCCTATAGTCATGGTGATCTCTTCTCGATGACATTGATGTTTCTCTTCTTTCTCTAAAAGATTGCGGTGATACCCTCCTCGCTTCCGTAACCGATGGCGAAACTCGGTTTCCTCCATGGTTCGAGATTGGTGGTCTCCTCCTTTGAGTTTGATTCAAATCATTCATCAACTTCTCTAACTTTCCAATGCCTTCATCAAATTTCTCATTAATACGTTGTTCCATAAGCTCGGCTTCTTCTCTTCTATACAACGCTTCAACATTTTGATGACGATTAGCTCTCCTTGGTGGCATGGTTAAATTTCACAACACTTCAACAAATACTTCAAAATTCTTCGACAAAGCTTCAACACAACAACAAGTCACGGCTCTACACTAGCTCGCACAACTCCTTAGCTCGGTTCAACACTAACTCGGCTCAACTCCTTAGCTCGGCAACAAATCCCAAACGGTCTAACTTGGTCTCGGCTCACACACTTCTCCAAAAATTCAAACACTTTTCGGACTTTGATCCAAAATGAAATGGATCGAAAACTCCAAACTTGTTGCAATCTCGCGATGAACACGATGACCACCAAACTTCAAATTCCTTGGCTCCAAGACTCGTCTTAGCTATGATTGGCTAAGTCAAGCTCTGATACCAAAATTGGCGCAGCGGATAATTGAAAAACGATATGGATTGATGAAAGTAGCAATCGGTGGATTGAAGATACTGAAATGCTCAAATTCATTGATCACGAGGATACCAAATTCTAGCTATCTTCGTCACGTTGATCGCGCACGATACCGTGGGAGAAGATCTTTAATTCTTCAAGCGTTGATCAAGCGCACTTGATTCCGTGAATCGGCTTCAACAATCGTTGATTCGAGCGCACTCGAATAACCGAAAGTGGAGATAGGAGATTAAACTCAACTACCAGTTTAAATTAAAGCATAAAGCTAACAAAAGAGAATTTTATTCCAAAAATCAACAACCAAAAAATTACAACTCACTCCCTATTTATAGTGTTCTCACACCCCTGACCCTTAAGTCGTTGCCGTCTCATGCCTCACGACTCAACTAGGTCGTTGCCGACTCAACGGACACTACATGCCTCAATTACAACACAACACAAAGCAACCGACTCAACAGATGACAATTGCACAATACACGGCCGACCTAACTAGGTACGACCTAACACGCAGCCGACTTAAGACTAACACCACTCACGACTCAACTATATACATGACCGAGACAACTCTTAAGTTGTAGACGACTTATGTCACACTGCCACAAAAATTACAGACTCAACACACTTAGGTCGCATACGACCTATGACTCAAAGAAAACACACTACACAAACACATTACAATCTTCTTGCGGCATAACTCCTCAACGACTTAATTTGGTCGACTTATCATGAGTCGTAACTCGTTAACTCGGCACATATACAACACATTAGGTCGTTGCCGACCTAAGACCTTAGGTCGTGACTCGTTAGATTTAGGTCGTTAACTCGGCACCATTTTCCCTCTTGTATCCAGTTAGCTCGGAGGCGACTCAATCCTTTTTTACTAACTCGTATGCCTTTCCCCTGTGACTCCTTAGGTCGGAAATGACTTATAGGTACCATCTTAAGTCATGAACGACTCATCGCTTTGGCCTGATCTGCATCAGTTAGGTCGTAGGTCGTATGTGGCTTGAGTCGTTAAGTCATGTTTAAGCTAGGTTGTGTAGAGGGTTGAGTCGTAAGTCGTGGGGCCTGGATGAGTCGTATGTCGTTGGGTTTTGTTAAGTCGTGAACGACTCATAGGGACGAACGACTTAAGGATTTCAGCATATAAATAGAAGTGCATATCTTCATTTTTTGGGATCCGGATTTTGAAGCGACGAAGTGCTGCTACTTTGAGAGTTCGACTACAACACTTCTTCACTTCTTTTCTCTACTCTAATCTAGTGCTTCCTTCCATCCAAGATTGAAGATCAAATCGAAGATCCAAGAGCCAAAGTTGAAGATCTCCATTCATCGAAGAGAGATTCCATCGTTTGAAGGGAAATCTTGTCGGATCAAGCTACATCCTTTGCTGTCCAGATCTAGAGTTAGTTGCTTTTGAAGTGTTTAGGTGATTCGGTGAGTGGTGGTTATCTCTCACACGGACCCAAAGGAGTATATTGGATCGATGGCTTGTTTGTGTGTTAAAGATAGTGATTTCATGCATTTTCCTTAAGTCTGCATGTAGATCCATTGTTAATAAAGTTTTGATATCCATTTTACTACATGTTAACCTATGCTAGTTCATTCATCAAGATATTACTTAGAATTCATGCTTGTTAGATTTGGACTCTTTATTTACGAAATTGTCATTATTGTTATAACTGTTTATTTAGATCTTGTTTGAATGATTGATTACTTGGATTAATGATTGATTTGATTGATTGTTAGAAGTTAGTTGATTGATGATTTGATTTGGACGAGTATGGTCGAAGATGATTCAAAAGCTAAGGGAAAGGCTCTTGAATAAGGAAAGCTACTTGTGGCATATGTAGCGGATGATAAAGCTCATATGGATAGATTTGATGATGATGTTAAGATGGGACTTTGCTATGATGCGATGAAGCAAAGCAGGATGTGAGATAGCCTTGGTTTAATCCAAACGGGATCATCCCAAGCATGTTGATAAGTCGGTGATATGGTTCGAGTATGTTGATAATGGTTGGCTTGAGAGGCGCTTGAGCTAGTATGGAAATAGTCGTCGAGGAGGATGACTAGAAGGCTGAGAACTCATCGTTGTTGAAGGTTCTAGCATGCTCAAAGCAAGAGTACGTTGGGCAGATTCGATAGTCCCAAGACGAATAGTTGATGGTCTAGTACTCTGGGCAGATTCGATAGTCCTAGGCACGGGTCACGATGACGTGCGGAGTTATGTCTAGAACCGGGGTTACCATTAGCCCTTGACGGACGGATGAAATAATGAGCCAGTCATTCAATTAACGGTGATATCGAAGCAATGATAACAGTGATAGCCAGAGTCATGGATGTTTGGTTGTATCGTCACTCGGTCTCAAGAGCGATGTTTTGTGGGTGCTTATCTGATCTTGGTTTAGGCCTTGGGGGTTGTGCTTGGAAAACATTGACCTTGACCCGAGTGATAATTGCTTTACTTTAATTGTCTTCTTTGCTATGTTGTTTCTGCTTAGTGTGTCTGGGGGCTATCACTGTAGAAAGAGGTGGAGTGGGATGGTTGGGTTCCTATTCCTTTTTACCCTTTATGCTCTTTTGGTATGTTTGATAGTTGATTTACTGCTCACTAGGACTTTTGTCTGACTCAAGGTTTTATGTTCAACTCTTATTACCTTGGGTTGTTCATCCGTTTTGGGATGGGCAGACTAGGTAGCAGGTGACAGGTGCTGTTCTTAGTGACCAACGCTGTTGATGACGAAGACGAGCTGGAGGCTTTTGCATATTGTTTTCTTACTATATGTACTGGATGTTCCGCTGTTTGTATCTACTCTGAGTGATATGTAGTGAGGCTTGCTGTATTGACTTTTCAGATTGTTGTACCAAACTATTATGGGTTTATATGATGAGATTCTGTTCTATGGAGCTTCACTATTTATACTTTTCTATTGTATTTTATCCACGCGCTATGAGTAATACGATAGACTATTCTGTGTTTACCTTACCCTGACGATCGTCCATGGCTGCCTGGCACTCCTTTCAGCGCACTATTTTCTTTTTTAATTGCAGGAGTCATGGGTGGTCGTCACATTTGGTATCAGAGCTTTGGTTAATCGATTTTAGCCAACGCTCGCTGACGTAACTATGTATGAGAGACGTAATTGTATTTTATGGATGATTACTATATATAATATAGTAGCTTAGAAGGATTTGAACTCCTTATGCAATTGTTTCTCAAGGAGTATTAATCATTTTCTTATAGATATTAGGAATGAGTCGAAGAGGGAGACCAGCTGCTAGGGAAGGCCGTGCTGTTGAGGGGGCTACTGATTATGCTTCTATGTTCGAGGCTATGATGACTTCGATCATGAGAAGGATGCCAGCTTCAGGGCCATCAGTAGATGTTGGAGTTCAAGTTCAAGCCCCAAAACCGGTGGATTTTGCTAAGTTGTGCAAAGACTATACTGCTCTTGGAGGAAAGGTTTTCTTGGGAACAGAGTCAACTATTGAACTCCAAAGGTGGATAGATGCTTGTAGAAGAATCTTTGGTGATTTGGGAATTGAGGATGCAACCAAGAGGAAGCTTGCATCAAGACAGCTTCAAGGAAGAGCTTCTGATTGGTGGAATTCTATCACCATTGATACCCCAGAGGAAGAAATCACTTGGGAGCAATTCCAAGTTAGATTTGAGGCTAAGTTCATTTCTACAGCTCAGAAATCTGTTTTGTTTAAGAAGTTTGTGGAACTCAAGCAAGGAGGAAGACCAGTTCTTGAGTATGTTTCTGAGTTTGAAGCCTTGTCCATGTATGCACGGTCGTATATTGAATCTCCTTATTAGAAGAATGAGAAGTTTGTGACAGGTTTAGACACTTATCTTGCGAGACAGTTGGTGGATCATTTGGACGATCCGTTTGAGAAGCTTGTGGAGAAAGCTCTCAGGCACGAGAATCTGTTTCCTAAGGAAGGATCTGTTGTTGCTGTGACTAAGGAGGAATCTAAACCACAGCAGGGTGGAAACAAGAAGAGAAAGCAGCAGCAGCAGAAGGGTAAGGATGGCCAGAAGAAGCCGAAGGGTGAAGTGACCTGCTACAATTGCCAGCAGAAGGGCCATTTGTCTAGAGATTGTAAGAATCCGAGAGTGCCGGTGAAGTGCCACAACTATGACAAGCTGGGGCATATTACGAAGAATTGTCCAGAACCGAGGAAGGACAAGCAGATTGTGCAAGCTTATGCTTTGGGGGCTGTGCCATCGTCTTCGAAAGCTCCTACTGCAGAAGAGAAAGGAAAGAGTGTGGTGGTTCAAGGTACTTTTTCCATTTGTGGTGCTCCAATTAGAGTGTTATTTGGTACTGGGGCGTCGCATTCCTTTGTTTGTAGTGAACTTATACGCCGGTTGGGTTTGGAACCGGATATCGTGGATAGACCATTGGTTGTGACTAATCCAGTTGGGGGTTCGTCTTGTTTGTGTATGGTATGCCGTGGTCTGGTTGTGTCGAGTCATGATTGCTCTTTTGTTTGTGATTGTTTTGTTCTGAACTTTGCGGGGTTCGGAATTATTTTCGGTATGGACTAGCTTAGGAAGTATGCGGCAAGGGTTGATTGTAAGAGGCTGGAGGTGACAGTCGAGAATGTGGAGGGGCGAAAGGTTGTGATACGATGTAAGCATGAAGAAGGCGTCTTCATGAGCTTCATGTATTCGCTGGTTGTTCCACGCGATGGACTGTCATCGGTGCCTATTGTGAATGGATTTGAGGATGTCTTTGACGATCAAAGACTTACCGCCGCATAGAGAGTTCGAGTTTCGTATCGATCTAGTTGAAGGAGCCAGACCTGTTGTGATGCCTCTTAGGCGGATGGCGCCTAGGGAACAGCAAGAGTTGAAGGTGCAAGTTGATGACCTTTTACAGAAAGGATTCATTCGGTGTAGTGTGTCCAAATGGGGTGCACCAGTTGTGTTTGCAACCAAAGCGGATGGATCGTTGATGTTGTGTGTGGATTATCGTGAGCTGAATAAAGTGACTAAGAAGAACAAGTATCCATTGCCGAGAATAGATGACTTGTTTGATCCGCTTCACGAAGCTAAGGTATTTTCTCAGATGGATTTGGCAACGGGATTTCACCAGTTGAGAGTGGCAAAGGATAGTGTACCGAAGATTGCTTTCAGAACACCATCCGGTTTCTATGAGTGGCTGGTAATGCCGTTTGGATTGACCAATGCACCAGCATATTTTGTGGATCTTATGAATAGAGTGTTCAAGGATCAGTTGAACAAGTTCGTACTTGTGTTCATGGATGATATTTTGATTTATTCCAGAACTGAAGAAGAACACAAGACGCACTTGCGTATTGTTTTGGAAATCTTGCGGAAACATCAGCTGAAGGCTATGTATTTGAAATGTCACTTCTGGAAGAGTAAAGTGAGATTCTTAGGCCATGTTATCTCTGGAAATGGAATAGCGGTTGATCCTGCCAAAGTTGCAGTAATCCAGGATTGGGTTAGACCTAAGAATGCATCTGATGTGAGAAGTTTTCTTGGATTAGCAGGATACTATCGTCGATTTATCAGACTTTTCCAAGATAGCTGCACCATTAACAGGATGGACGAAAAAGAATCAAGTGTTCAGATGGGATGCTAAGTGTGAGCAAGCTTTCGAAATCCTGAAAGAGCGACTGACAAGTGCTCTTGTTTTGACTATTCCAAGTGGAAATGATGAGATGGTGGTTTACACCGATGCATGTGGTACTGGACTTAGAGCAGTGCTGATGTAGAAGGATAAAGTTGTTGCATATGCAATTCTACAATTGAAGCCTCATGAAAGGAATTATCCGACTCATGATTTGGAGTTAGCGGCAATTGTATTTGCTCTGAAGATGTGGAGACATTACCTATTGGGAGTCCGATTTGAGTTGTTTACAGATCATAAGTCGTTGAAGTATCTTTTCTCCCAAATGGATTTGAATCTTCGACAGCAACGATGGCTAGAGTTTTTAGCATCATATGATTTTGGTATAGCCTATACTCCGGGAAAAGGTAACGCAGTGGCAGATACGTTAAGTCGAAGACATGCAGGATTGGGAGCCATGTTTTCAGAATGGAAGAGCCTTGAGTATTTGGCTGGATTTGACTTCAGGCCCAGATGTGAATTGGAACCTGAGATGTTGGCAAACTTATCGATAAGACCTACTTTGGTGGAAAGAATTGGCGAGAGCCAAAAGCGAGACGATAAGCTTGTCAAGATTATCCGTGATTTGGAATCAGGGTTAGACCCAGAAAAGGATAAAGGATTCGAGGTCGATCGAGAGGGTTGGCTTCGGAAACAAGGACGACTGGTTGTTCCCGATATAGATGAATTGAGAAATGAAGTTCTGAAGGAGAGTCATCACTCGAAATTAACAATTCATCCAGGTGGAAATAAGATGTATCGGGATATGAAAAGAACCTATTACTGGGAAGGTATGAAGATGGATGTTGGAAATTTTATTTCCAAATGTATGAACTGCCAGTTGGTAAAAGCCGAACAGAAGAAGCCCAGTGGATTGCTTTAGCCGTTAAAAGTTCCTACATGGAAGTGGGAGCAAATATCGATGGATTTTATCGATGGACTACCTAGAACCAGAGCAGGAAATGAAGGGATTTGGGTCATCGTAGATCGTTTGACTAAGAGTGCAAGATTCATTCCTGTTCGATCAACTAGGACTGCATCGAAATTGGCTGAGTTGTATGTTAAGTGGATAGTTCGATTCCATGGTATTCCGAAGAGTATAGTGAGCGATCGAGACCCATTGTTCACTAGTGGATTTTGGAAGAGCTTCCAGGAAGTTTTGGGAACCGAGTTGTGTTTGAGTACAGCTTATCACCCCCAAACAGATGGTCAGACCGAGAGAGACAACAGAGTTTTGGAAGATCTCCTCAGAGCATGTGTTTTGGACTTCGGAGGATCATGGGAAGATCATCTACATTTGGTGGAATTTTCATACAATAACAGTTACCAGTCGAGTATTGGTATGGCACCATATGAAGCATTGTATGGAAGACCGTGTAACTCTTCGACATGTTGGATAGAAACAGGAGAAAAGTTGATACTTGGGCTAGAAATGATTCGATAGACTTCAGATTGTATATAGATCATTCGGCAACGAATGAAGGCGGCCCAAGACCGTCAGAAAAGTTATGCCGATAAGCGTTGTAAGGGTTTGGAATTCAACGTAGGAGATATGGTTTTTGTGAAGATTTCCCCACTGAAGAATGTTATTCGATTCGGGAAGAAAGGAAAATTGACTCCGAGATTTGTTGGACCATTCCCGATCATCGAGCGAATTGGAAAGCTCGCGTATAAATTGGAATTACCAGAAAAGATGTCGGGTGTGCACAATGTTTTTCATGTATCATATCTACGGAAGTATGTGCACGACTCGAATACAGTGGTTTCTACTGATAGCTATGAAGATTTGGAGGTGGATCCAGTTGTTAGAAGACCTCGTAAGCCGTTTCGTGTTGTGGAAACTGACACGAAACAGCTTAGGAGGAAGGTAGTCAAGTTGCTCAAGGTACAATGGAGTGATGATGTTAACGACTGTACATGGGAGGAGGAAGAGAGGATAAAGGCAGCTCATCCTGAACTCTTCGAGGTATGGCCCTAAGGTGTCGTGACATCTCATGAATTTGTAACCTGTTCTAGTTGTAGAATTCTGCATGCTAGGCTAGTAATTGGATGCATGGTTTGTTGATTGCTATGGATGGTAGGCATGCAGAATAGTTTTGGTTGCTCTTGTTTGTTTGGAATTTCGGGGGCGAAATTCCTAAGGGGGAGAGAATGTAACGACCCGTATTTTTACGGATCGAAGGATCTTAGAATTGTCGTTATTAGGTTGATAGTGTTGTTAAGTCGTTTAGAATTTTAGTTGTTTGGAGCTTGAGTCGTCCAGGGTTGGGTCGAGTTGTAGCATGAGTCGGTGGAGCGACTTAGAGGATGGTGCGACTTAAGGAAGGTGACCGACATAAGGAGTTAACGACTTAAGAGATTAGACGACTTATGGTAGTGAACGACCTATAGGATTTGACGACTTAGGGGTTAATGGCTTAGGTCGTGTGTTGGATTAGGTCGTGGAGCGGCTTAAGGAGGGTAGCGACCTAGTGGTTAGCAGCTTAAGGAAGATGGATTAGGTCGTGAACGAGTTAAGGTTAGAGCGGTTATGTCGTGTTATAGTTAGGTTGTTCGAGCGACTTAAGGCAATAGGCTTAAGTCGTAGGTCGCTAAGCCGTGTGTGCAGTTAGGTCAGTAGGTCGTCCCCTGTGTTGAGTGTTGAGTCGTTGAGTGTTGAGTCGTTGAGTGTTGAGTGTTGAGTCGTTGAGTCGTCCAAACGACTTAGGGAGAAATACGGCAGTGTGTTAGGTCGTAGGTCGTATGTGGCTTGAGTCGTTAGGTCATGTTTAAGCTAGGTTGTGTAGAGGGTTGAGTCGTAAGCCATGGGGCCTGGATGAGTCGTATGTCGTTGGGTTTTGTTAAGTCGTGAATGACTCATTGGGGCGAACGACTTAAGGATTTCAGCCTATAAATAGAAGTGCCTATCTTCATTTTTGGGATCCGGATTTTGAAGCGACGAAGTGCTGCTATTTTGAGAGCTCGACTACAACACTTCTTCACTTCTTTTCTCTACTCTAATCTAGTGCTTCCTTCCATCCAAGATTGAAGATCAAATCGAAGATCCAAGAGCCAAAGTTGAAGATCTCCATTCATCGAAGAGAGATTTCATCGTTTGAAGGGAAATCTTGTCGGATCAAGCTACATCCTTTGCTGTCCAGATCTGGAGTTAGTTGCTTTTGAAGTGTTTAGGTGATTCGGTGAGTGGTGGTTATCTTTCACACGGACCCAAAGGAGTATATTGGATCGATGGCTTGTTTGTGTGTTAAAGATAGTGATTTCATGCATTTTCCTTAAGTCTGCATGTAGATCCATTGTTCATAAAGTTTTGATATCCATTTTACTATATGTTAACCTATGCTAGTTCATTCATCAAGATATTACTTAGAATTCATGCTTGTTAGATTTGGACTCTTTATTTACGAAATTGCTATTATTGTTATAACTGTTTATTTAGATCTTGTTTGAATGATTGATTACTTGGATTAATGATTGATTTGATTGATTGTTAGAAGTTAGTTGATTGATGATTTGATTTGGACGAGTATGGTCGAAGATGATTCAAAAGCTAAGGGAAAGGCTCTTGAATAAGGAAAGCTGTTTGTGGCATATGAAGCGGATGATAAAGCTCATATGGATAGATTTGATGATGATGTTAAGATGGGACTTTGCTATGATACGATGAAGCAAAGCAGGATGTGAGATATCCTTGGTTTAATCCAGACGGGATCATCCCAAGCATGTTGATAACTCGGTGATATGGTTCGAGTTTGTTGATAATGGTTGGCTTGAGAGGCGCTTGAGCTAGTATGGAAATAGTCGTCGAGGAGGATGACTAGAAGGCTGAGATCTCATCGTTGTTGAAGGTTCTAACATGCTCAAAGCAAGAGTACGTTGGGAAGATTCGATAGTCCCAAGACGAATAGTTGATGGTCTAGTACTCTGGGCAGATTCGATAGTCCTAGGCACGGGTCACGATGACGTGCGGAGTTATGTCTAGAACCGGGGTTACCATTAGCCCTTGACGGACGGATGAAATAATGAGCCGGTCATTCAATTAACGGTGATATCGAAGCAATGATAACAGTGATAGCCAGAGTCATGGATGTTTGGTTGTATCGTCACTCGGTCTCAAGAGCGATGTTTTGTGGGTGCTTATCTGATCTTGGTTTAGGCCTTGGGGGTTGTGCTTGGAAAACATCGACCTTGACCCGAGTGATAATTGCTTTACTTTAATTGTCTGCTTTGCTATGTTGTTTCTGCTTAGTGTGTCTGGGGGCTATCACTGTAGAAAGAGGTGGAGTGGGATGGTTGGGTTCCTATTTCTTTTTACCCTTTATGCTCTTTTGGTATGTTTGATAGTTGATTTACTGCTCACTAGGACTTTTGTCTGACTCAAGGTTTTATGTTCAACTCTTATTACCTTGGGCTGTTCATCCGTTTTGGGATGGGCAGACTAGGTAGCAGGTGACAGGTGCTGTTCTTAGTGACCAACGCTGTTGATGACGAAGACGAGCTGGAGGCTTTTGCTTATTGTTTTCTTACTATATGTACTGGATGTTCCGCTGTTTGTATTTACTCTGAGTGATATGTAGTGAGGCTTGCTGTATTGACTTTTCAGATTGTTGTACCAAACTATTATGGGTTTATATGATGAGATTCTGTTGTATGGAGCTTCACTATGTATACTTTTCTATTGTATTTTATCCACGCGCTGTGAGTAATACGATAGACTATTCTGTGTTTACCTTACCCTGACGATCATCCATGGCTGCCTGGCACTCCTTTCAGTGCACTATTTCCTTGTTTAAGTGCAAGAGTCATGGGCGGTCGTCACAACGACCCTGTACCACGTGCCGCCGCGTTCAAATCACGATCGCCGCTATCACGGGCCATCTCGGCCACCTCCAACTGTGCATGCCACCTCAGAGCTCCCCACGACCTTGAACGCCCCCCTCCTTGCTGCCGATCGAGCCCAAATGTTGACAGTCGTCGTTATTTTTTGTGACCTAATCGAATTATCGTGATAAATCCAACCATTAATTGGTCGAGAAAACCACTCTGATGCATTCCTCTTGCCGATCTCTACGCTACGGTACCACCAATTTGCCGATCAGGTGAAGTTGATTTCGACACGATAAACGGCCGTGATTTGTTCCTTAATTTCTGGACGAACCATGGTTCAATTTGGAAAACGAATTACAGATCTAAGATGCGCTCGTTGAGAGCTTTAGATCGATATACAATTTGATATGTATTGAGGAGTTTGAATTTTTGAGGTTGAATTTGTATTGAAACTGGGTTGTGAATTTTAGGGTTTGTGTGCCATTGAGAAAAAGGCGCAACAGAAATTTTGTACGTACAGAAATGAGAAATAGAAGGCTGCTAGGGTTTATAACAGGGTATTTATAGATAAGATGAAAATAGAATAGATGGGCTTGATTGGTTTGGAAAAAGGAACGATAACGACCCAAAAAGCCCGTTTCGACTCTGGGACGAAATTGGGTCAACCCATATATCAAAATAGATGTTTTTGAATATTTTAAATGCGATGGAACAGGTTTCAAGTCCAAATTCCATCATATGAAGAAGTTACGCAAAAATCAAGTTATTTCAAATTGATTTCAATTGGTTTCTATTTCATTGATTTCTAGGCGTTTCGAGTCCGTTCAATCAAACGACAAGTTCGATCGATATGAAACTTGAAATCCTTCAATAATTCACCGTTACGAACTCGATGAAACTGGTTTCGTCAAAATCCAAGTCAGTGGCAAAAATGGCTATTTTTCACATTATTAAATTAAATTAATATATAATTAATTAAATCATTTTTTCAATTCCAATTCCAAAATTAACAAATCTTATCATTTTTTATTTCTTAAACAACTACCGTAATTTAAACAAATTTAGATGTCAATTTAAAGTTGATTAATCCATCAATTGAAGTGTTTAATTTCAATTTCATTATATTCAGAAATTATAAATTAAAATTACCAAAATTTATTTATTAAATTTTTAAACCTTGTTATTCACGTCTTTTATTACAACAAGGACATAACTAACATTGTTCTAAATCTTAGTACTTAATATTCCCAATTTCCTCTTAATTTCTAATTTCGTAATATTTAAATATTAATTTTTCATTTAATTCCAACTAATCCAATTATTAAAATTTAAATTCCAATAAATTGTTTTTATTTGATTTCAATCTTTATATCCCATCCGCTAATTTCAAATAACATAGTTAATGTGCGTTTTACATTACATTACTTCAACATACTCAACTTTCCTTCTTTATTGTGTATTAACTATATTTTCCACTAGTATTGAAATTTTGCCAAACATAACATTTGCATTACTTCCTTTATTGGGATTTCATTCAACTTGTTTATAGTCGACTTATATTAACATCACTACCTTTAATTTTATTTATTGTTTCATTCATAAACCATGAACAATACAATATTTTCAATTATTAACCTAATTTACATTAACAATCAAATTATAGCCTTACAATTGTTTCAATAAATTGGGACTGCACTAAATTGGTTATTTATTAACTTGCATTAACATTCTTACATTTCATTCCCGTTATTAATTCATTAACAAATTTCAAATTTTTATTTATTCCTGATTTATTTACCAAAATCTTATTAAATTAACAAATTTTATTATCGGAAATTTGTGGGGCGTTACAGTATGGATTAGAATAAATTAAACGCGAATATGGAATATATAAGTTAGAATATTGAATGAAGAAAATAAGATGTAAATTATAAAGACTGTAATAAATAATAAAATTAGATTGAAATTAAATGGAATTGGACTGAAATTATGCCTTATTATGATTAGAATGGGACAAATTAATTGGCATAGTTATAACGTAGAATTATAACTAAAAAAGAGTAAAAAAAAATGAAAGACGCTTATTTTCACACTTAGACCTTGGGTTAAGTAATAAGCATGATTATAACGTAGGTTGTAATAAGAAAAAGAATAGAATGAGGCTTATTTTAAGACTTGGGATAAATTAAAAAGTGTAGAAAGTAAAGATGATAATAAAGGCTTATTTAAATAATTTATCTAAGTTAATAAGCAAAGGTGAAAGTAGAACTTGTACCATATAGCATTCCCTATTGACAAAACGGTGTCTCGCATTAGCTTGAAGTTTGATGAGGGCATGCTTACGCGAAGAATGGTAGTAATTGCTCAAATAGAAGCCAAATCACGGGGGATTTGGATAAGGGGCGCAACAAGACGTTGTTTGGATGACGGGCCATTACCAACAGCATTTCCCCTTTAGATTCTTTGGACACACGGTGATCTCATGTTAGCCTGAAGTGGGATGAGGGCATGCTTATGCTGGAGTTTGAGGTAATAAGAAGACCCAATAGGTGGAGCAAAAGGTAGCATGGGCATCGTGCCAGTTACGCATGCAACTTCCATCCTGGTGCTCAGTAATTGCTATGAGTTCCAAGCGCTTAATATGGGTGTCTTTCGTAGACACCATTACCTTCTGTGTAGGGAGATATATATGTCGTCTGGATCCACGGTAGGTGTTGTGTGCATCTTTCGTAGATACCATTGGCTATAGTGTTGGGAGTTATATATCGTTTGGTCCGTAATAAGGTCTACGGAGTAGTAAGCCAATCAAAAAGGGTAGAATTTGGGTTACATCCTAATTACAGGATTAGGAATTCAGCCTAATCAAAGCAGAAATCAAGGGTGTAAGCAATCGAAATTAACCTATCTTATAGTTAATCGTATTTATTTCTAGTTTATCTCTTTCATATTTTCTTTGTTTCCTTTTTATATATTAGAATTGTTGTAGAGTCTATTGCTTTTACTTTGCTGAAAGACTCTAGTAATTACTGTTATTCGTCGGACTTTTTGTCTGACCCACTCCTCTATTTTTTCCCTTTTCCTCCCATAAGCAATCAAGGGAGAGGACGGTAGATTGAAGTTGCTTGGTGATTTTTTGAAAGAGTTCTCTACTATGTATTTCTTTTATTTCAGCTTTAGTTATTTCAATGTACTGGCTTATTATGAGGGATATTATGTACTTTGATTTTTGAGACTATGAGTTTTTGTTTCATGAGGATTTTTAGACATGTATGTATTTCGTATTTGACTTATTTATGAAGCAATTATGAAATTTTATTTTAATTAAGTTATTATTTTAAGTTTTCGCTGTTTTTATCTCTTTTTGTCTTGTGAATCTTAGTCTCTGTTAGCTTTAGTTATACCTACAATGCACTGCATCTTTTAATGTGTCCTTTTGGTTATATTAAGGGGTGTGGGGTGTTTCAATTTTGGAAATTAATATTGTCATAAATAAAAGTTTATGATTTATAAATGGAAAAAAATTATTAGAATATTATTTAATAATGTTGATTGAATGAATTTGACAACTATTTTAATGTAATTTCAGTCAATTGAAATAATTGTAAATAAGGAATAAATTAAATGTTGGTTTTAATGTTGAAAGTATATGTTATAAATTGTAATAGGTTTATTATGGAATATGAAATCAATTAATTAGTACGAAAATTTATTAGCTTCTGCGTGTAAACAATAAATTTAGAAATGTGTTTGGATTACTAATATATGACAATTTTTTATTTATCACCTTATTATTTAATCCATTGAAATAAATTTGGAAATCAATGAAATTTAATGTAATTAGATATTGTGGTTAATATGAGTTAAGATGGCAACTGTAGAATAAGAATGTAATAAAATGTAAACTAATGTTAATTATATTCATAAGGTAATAGTTGATTCAATACTAAGAGTGTAAATCGAAATAAAAGAATTTGATTGGAATTAAAATAATATTAACTAGGGTTTTTATTACAGTTGTAATTACATGCTGAAATTAGTGCAAAATTTAAATATTGGATTTAATATGGAAATTTTTATTTTAAAAGATTTTCAATTTCTTTGTAATCAAGGATGGTAAAATGGTTAACTTTTAAATTTGAATTCAAAAGATAACTAAATCAATTTAATAATAATTTATTTAATTAACATGAAATTTAGCCAGTGTGGCCACTGTCTTGAATTTCGATGAAACCAGTTTCATCGGATCCGTAATAGTGAATTATTGTAGGATTTCAACTTTTGTAGCGATCGGATTCATAGTTTGATCGTGCGAGCTCGAAGCGCGTAGAAATCAATCAAAAAAAATTAAATGAATATAATTTTATTTTAAAAGCTAACTTCTGTACACAATGGAATTAGGGTTTGAAACTAGTTCCATTAAGTTTATATTGAAAACCTATGTTTTGATATGTGGGATGACCTACTTTCGTTTCGGGAACGAAACGGGCTTTTCGGGTTGTTGTTATCATTTCGACCCAATACGATCTCTCCATCCATTCTTGTCCATCTCTGTCTATATAAATAGATATGTTCTGAAACCGTAGCAACTTCTATTTCTAATTTTTGTATGTACTGGTAATTCTCATTTCTATCTCCTCTTCCTTCCCAATGGCAGAAAACTCTAAACCCCCAATTCCAAATCAAACTTCAAAATTCAAACTCCTAAAAACCTATCGAATTATATATCGTTGAAAATCTCTCGATGAACGTAATCCACATCTGCAATTCGTTTGTTGATTTGAGATCTGGCTTGGCCATAAATCCATAGTTTTTTGTCAGCCGTCCATATTAGGGTTACGCGATCGACGGTGGATCGTCGACTAATCAACGATTTGAGGGCACGGTATTGTAAAGGGCATCGAGCAGCGTTCATCCATACGGTTACTTTGGTGTAGTGGCGATCGATTTTCACTTATAATCGATGATGAATGGGGGCGGGGGCGTTGGTTGGAGGGAGGACCGGAGTTGGCCATGAGGCCTTGGATGGCGATGCGTGGCCTAGGGATGATGGAAAATTAGATAACGATTTAATGATGTTGTTTGAATGTTATTGACCACTATTTTAATATAATTTCAATCAAATGAAATAATTGTAAACTTAATTTGGTTATACTTGTTAATTGGAAATAAAATAATTGTCGGAATTAATGTAATTTAATATTATAGTTAATTTGAAATAAGATGATAACTGAAGAATATGAATGTAATAAAATGTAAATTAATGATAATTATATTCATAGGGTAATAATTGATTCAATAATAAGAGTGTTAATCGAAATAAATAATTTGGTTCAATTTAAAGTATAATTAACTGGAATTTTATTACAATTGCAATCGAACTTTGAAATTTATGTAATATTTAAATATTGAATTTGACATGAAAAAATTAATTTTAAAAGATTATAAATTCCCGGTTAATCAAGAATGATAAGCTTGTTAACTTTCAAATTTGAATTTAAAAGTGAATAGACTAATTTAATAATAATTTATTTAATTAATGTGAAAATAGCCATTTTGGCCACTAGCTCGGATTTCGTCGAAACCAGTTTCATCAGATCTGTAACAGCGAATTATTGTAGGATTTCAAGTTTTGTAGTGATTGGACTTGTTGTTTGATCGTGCCGGCTCGAAACGCGTAGAAATCAATTAAAAAGATTTAAATGAATATAATCTGATTTTAAAAGATAACTTCTGTATACAATGGAATTAGGGTCTGAAATAATTCCATTGAGTTCAAAAATATCGAAAAACATATACTTCGGTATATTGGATGACACATTTTCGTTTCGGGAACGAAATGGGCATTTCGAGACGTTGTTATCGTTTCAATGCAATTAGGTATGTTATTCATTATTATCTATCTTCGTCCATATAAAAAGATTTCTTTCATAAAACCCTAGTAGCCATTTCTTATTTCTATATATATTGTTATCTTTAATCTATCCGCTTCTTCCTCCATCCCAATGGCTGCAAATCCAAAACCCTGATTTCAGTTTCAAATCAATTTCAAAAATTCAAACTCCTCAAACTATGCCGTATAATATACCGTTTTGAACCTCTCGACGATCGTAACCTAGATCTATAAATCGATTTCGCAATTGATTCTCGATTTGGCCAGAAATCGAATAATTTATCCTCTATCGTCCATCGTTGGGGTTTCAATTCTGTGACGACCTGGAATTTTTGACATTTGAAATTAGAATATTAGTTTAACATGAATTTCAAGGATTACTATGAATTTGCCAATTTAATTATAAAATTTAATTATTGGAAGTTGGGTAATCTATTGAATCTTCAATTTTATGCTTGTTAAAAGTATTTTCAAGAGTTAGAAAATTTATATTGATAATACAGAAGATAATGGAAGCTTCAGAATTGGATTTGGAAATGTTTTGTTCAACTTTAAATTTATATCGTTTAAATCGGCATTTAAAAAATTGCCTTCCGAGGCACCGTCTCGGAATTCGACGAAATTAGTTTCATTGGATCCATAATAATGTATTATTATCGGATTTAAATTTTCATAGCATTCGGAGTTGTCATGTGACTTTACGGATTATAAACGTGCTGAATTTAAATCGAAAATTCAATATAATAGCAGGGTCCAAAAAGCTATCTTCTTCATACGATCGAATTTGGACTCGGAACCTTTTCCATTGCTTTTGAAATAGGGGTACAACATTATAAATGTCTGGCGGTTCGTCTTGATTGGAGATCGAGATTTTGAGTTGCGTTTATCGAAGCGATTTGAATTTAAATTTAAATTAAATTATATATATTCACATATATGGCGCAAATAGATACGTTGAGGAAAATTTGAACGCTTGGCTTCCCTTTTCTATTCTTTTCTACATGCATTTGTTTTTCACAAAAAAATATACCAAAAAGAAATAAAACACACAAGAAATCAGAAATAAAAAACGAAAGCCTCTTCCATTCAAATCAAACGTTAATGGCAATCGAACTTTTAAAACCCAACTCAAAATCAGTTGCCGCTCTCTCTATATTTCAGATCGAAAACCCCTCTTCTTCGTTTCTTTAAATAAGAATTCGCTCCTCTGTCTTCAAATCAATTTGAACATTTTCGCAAACAAAAAAAATGGCCGAATAAGGGGATTCAAATATTTCCTCTTCCTAAAATCATTCAAACAAAATGAAATCGATTCGTTCATATTTTGAAAAGGGAAGATGCCTGCGTCACTCATTCAACGATGCTTAGGGCTTCCTTGCAGTTTCGATAACCAAGAGAGGTCGAAGTCGCGCTCGCATGCGCGTGTATGGGGGTGAGGCTACCTGAGCGACTTCGTCGCGATGCACGATGGAGGCACTGGCGACATCAGCTGCATCACGATTTGTGTCGCGGAAATGAGGCCGATGGTTTTGGGATTGGGTCGCAATTATCGATGAAGCTGAGTTCGTGGTGCTCGATGCAGTTGTGGGGCCACGCCGGCAAACTGGCGATCGTGTGATAGGGCTCGCGTTAGATTCATGGGTCGCGTGAGGTATAGACTTCTGCTTGTTTAAAATTTTATGTAATAAACATGTTTCTAATCGGAAAAAATATTTCATATTGGTTAGTAGGAAATTAATTAACAGTAAGTTGTTAAAACAATTTATTTCTTCAATTTATAAATCTATTTACGTATATACAGTAAAGTATAAATATAGTTGTTTTTTCTTTCACGGGAAACAGGTTTTTAATATATTTATATATTAGTACACACGTATTTTAAATTTTAAAATTGTATAGGTTAAACAGAAATTATTATAGATTTGGAAGATATAAGGATTTAAATTAAATATTGAATTTAAAAATCTATATCGATTATTTTTACAAAATATATATAATTTAAAAAGGGAGATAATTTTTTTTAATTTACTTGTTTAATTATTTTAGAAATGATTAAAGAGAAATTAGTTTAAAACTAAAGTATTAGTTAATTAAATTATTTAATGGTAAGTGATTACTCAATTAGTTCAAATATTTTATTAAAATAATTTTTTTTTTGAAATTAACTTGATTAGATAAAATAAAATTTTATTAGATGGAAATGGATTTGTCCAATTGTTTCAAATGTTAATCAACTGTATAATATTTATACAAGGTCTAAAAATTGTGAAGAAAACAAGTAGGGATTGGAAACGGATTGCAAATAGAAAGCAAAGGTGAGATCTCACTCAATTGAAATAATAAGAATTTCAATTATTGATTGATTGTTTGGATGTGATAGTATATATAGTGTATATATATATTAGAGTGATTGATTTCCCACATTACATAGCGAATGATACCCTATGCGCCGCATAATAGCGGACGATATGATATAATCCCATATATCGCGATATTCCACCTCGAAGTGGAATTGGTATTTAATTGTTGTGCTAAAATCTGTGGATGTAGGGAAATAGGTTGGAGGGATCTAACTATATTCCTCAAAATTGTTAAAAAAAAATCATTTGTTGTGATGAGATTATTGATAATCTGTGAATGATTATATTGGTGATTGAAATTTTTGAAGGCTATGGTTTGGCCGAATATATTCTGGTATTTTAAAAAAATACCAGAAATATCACAAAGAATTTATTTAAAATTTGGATTTTAAATAGCTTGGTGGAAGTAAAGGAATTTATTTTAAAAGATAGTAAATTTGGAAATCAATTTGGAATTTGATTCGGTGTTTGAAATAAATTTTTGGAAATAAATTTGGAATTAGATTTGGTGTTTGAAATAAATTTTTGGACATAAATTTGGAATTTTATTTGGTGCTGGAAAGTGAATATTTGGAAATCGATTTAAAAATCATATAACAGTGGATATTTGGAAATTTAAATTCATAATGGGAATTTATAAAGGAAATGGAGATTTGTTTTAAAAATAAATATTGGTTTATTTTTAAAAGTGTGGAAAGAAATTTACGGATTTGGAATGTACATTAAAATAAATTGAGAAGGATTTTTAATTGATTTAAATGAACCATTTTAGAATGGAAAGTGTATTTTCCCTGCAAAGCCGAGTATGTTTTTAATGTAGCTTTCAAATATAAATTAAAAGTTTTAAAGTTGGTTTTAAAAAGAATGTTTTTGGAGATATTATTTTCGTAAATTGTTTTTAAATCTTCAAAGTAAATACTTATTAAGTTAATTACAGAAGTGATTATTTAAAGATTAAATTGATATTTGATTTAGAAAATGGTTATCTGACTAATTATACTCTATCAAATAATTTTATTTTTAAAATTAGATTGGACTTGAGTTTATATGAAATATTTGTATAAAATTTCATAACTAATATTTTAAAATAAAAGATTTAAAATAGTTTTTATTTTAAATGTTTCCAAGTATATATTTTTAGATAAGCGATTTAAATTATATTGAAGTATTCGGACTTGGCAAATTTTCAGTGGAAATAAATAATATTGGAAATTTATTGCACAAAAGGAAAGTGATTTGAAAATTGTTTTCAAAGGGTTGAATGTGAAAATATATCCTGCAAAGATATTCTGAAAATAAATAATTTGGGGAAATTATTTAAATTTGATGGTTGTTGTGAATATTGTTTGATAGTTAAATAACTGATTATCGGTATTAACAATTTGTGAAATTATTAAGGCTTGATGGTTGTTGTGAATGTTGTTTGATAGTTAAATAACCGACTATCAATATTGGCCTTTGAAACGGCACTTGAATTTGTTTTTAAAATAAGCGCTCATTATTTGGTTAAGCCGGGAGAGGACTTTATCTCATAAAAACCTATTCCGAATAATGATACGACGAAATGGGATTGCACTTGAAGATGGTGTTGAAGACCAGGTATTTACGAAAATGAAAGGATTACCTGTCGAATGTCCCTGCACCGAGTTGCTCTGGTATAGAGATTATATCACCCTTTGTGTTGGGAGTCCAGACATTATTAGTGAATATCCGAATTTGCAAGGGCTGCTTTCCTTAATTGGAGGAAGTGCCTTCGGTTCCGTTCGAACCCAGAACGGACTTGTATAGATGTATGTCTGATGTTACACTTTGAGATGTAAAGTTGGTTTCTATCAAATACGTTTCTGTTGGTGGCAGAGAATTCATTATCTTAGCTTAACACCCTTCTCTGAGACGTACGAGCTTAGAGGTTATGTAGTTGATGGTTACTAGCAATATATTCCCAATTTGGTAATGTGGCATGCTAAGTGTTGTTGATCATTTGTTGATCGAAGCATGGCTTTTGTGAAAAGTGTAGCTTTGTGGACGAGACTTCGTCAAACCTCATACCCCGAAAATGGTTAAAACAGGAAAAGATGCAGCAAGGTTATGGAGGTCGCGCCCTCAGGGTATGTACATTTCCTTATGGATAAAAAGTGGTATCTAGTATGGAGCCTTGATATTTAACTTGTGTGGATAAAAAAGTGGTATTCTGGTATGGAACCCAGATTATTTACTTATGTGGTTGTTGGTTGTTAAGGCGCCTCGGAAAAGGTTGGTCTAGGCCGGGGGTGGCATACTCATGACAGTTAGTTACCTAGTTACAGAGGTAAACCGCCCTTGTGTTGGCAGAGATCCAGTTAGGTTCTCGAGGCATCCCTTCATAGGGTACCCATTTGGTGAAGGTAGTTCCTTAGCCTTGACCATTTGTTGGAAATCCAATCACTCAATACGCGCCTTGTACGGTTTTAGTTGTAGAACCTTCCATCTAATATGGTAGATATAGTAGGCATACTATAATGGTACGTATGATGGCTAAGATTAATGTTATACTTTCGAAATGTTTTCCACACTATGAACTAATGATAATATTAAAAATATTTTGTGTATCAAGCATGTTTTACTATCATAAGGAGAAATCTTCTCCAATTGTGCGATTGCATTGTGTGTGTGGCGGGAGGCCTTATGGTAGTTTCGTTTTCCAAAAGCATAGCGGATTTCTTTTCCTTTTCTTTGTGCAAATAACTATTTTAAGATCTCACGCTAGTCCCATGACTGACCAGGAGTTTATGGTTCCCTTTTTAAACTCTGGGTGCCCATAATTTTCCACACGGGCAGCCTAGAGTCGGGTTATCAGTTGTTCTGGAGCAAAGTCAGAAAAGTATGCTGTGGAGATCAAGAGTCAAGCTGGATTGGCAAGACGTATCACTAGTATATGATATTCTTTTCCGCTGTTTTGTTATTGTAAAACTTTGATGACGTAAGTAAAAACTGATATAGTTCTTTTGTGTAAAGATTGTTCATTTATCTATTTTATGATGTTCTGCTACAAATGTGAGATTCTGATATTGTTTATGTTTCTTCTTCTATCTTCTTCTTCAACCCGAACGGTTCGGTTTTCCGGCATTCGATTGTTCGGCATTTGATACAGTGGACGTATTAATGTCGACTTTCAGGAGTCGAAAAATCAGGTCGTTACAAATTTGATGGTGGATCTTTGTCGCTAGGACGATTGGGAGGTGCTGCTGCTAGAGGAGGCTGAGGGATTTTTATCCATGTGGTTGTTTCTTGTTAGTAATGTCAGAATTTGCTAAAAATTGGCAGTAAACATCAACGACGGAGGTGGTTGGCTGCGTCGCGGCCATCATGGTGGGGTCCAAAGAGTCGGCCAGGAGTGGAGGTGCTAGCGGCATTCTCTGATCTGGGACGTGGCGCATCCAGGCGGCGCGGCAAGTTGATGGTGGGTGGCGGCTGAGGAGAGTTGAATCCGATCATCTAGCTTGGACGGGTTTGAGCTGTGATATTTATGTTAATGCCCTCTATATTATTTTAATTTTCAAACGTTCTAACTTATATAACTTTTGAATACGATCTCGAATTCATGTGCGGTTTTATCCGTTGCATATTGAAATTCTAGACATGTAGAACTAGTTTGGCAGCATTCTGAGACTGTTAAATTTTTAGGCTATAATTGGATTTTTATTCGACTAAAATTAAAGGTGAGTATTTTAATCCACTCACAAATAATAAATCATCTTATGTTGGTTAAATTGAATTTATGATGTGATCAGAAATTTACTGATTGTTGTTTGGTATTTTTAAATTATCATTCGAATTTAATTTGAATTTATATTGAATTTAAATGCCATTTAAATTAATATTGAATTTAATTGCTGGTTAAATTAAAATTGAATTTAACTACCAGTTAAATACCTGATAATGATAACCAGTTTATTTGTTGCGATTTATTGGTTGATTTGAATTATGATTGTGATGGATATTTAATTGTTGATATTTCGATGATAGAATATTATATTTATTTTATATGTTGTTATCACATTGCAAGTTCCCATAGTTATTGTTAGGAAAATAACTATGGGTTGAAATGATACATACCCGAATGGTCTTATAGATTAGGAAAATTTTGTTTTGGGTTGAAATGATAAACTGGAGCGATTTTATGGATTTTGAATTTTTCTCGGGATTGTGGGTTGAAAAGATATATACTAGTAAATTTAAATTTATTACGGGTCGAAATGATATATATTCGTATCACTTGACCATAAGGTAGAAAATTATGTACAAACACCGGATTGGTTAAATTAAGTGATTTTAAATCCTTAAAGATAGAATCTGGTTAAACGATATCATGAAATAAAATTAGATTCGTATGAACTAAATTATTTTCAGAATCCAAGCTTTTAAAATGTTGAATTTGAAATTGTTTTAATGGATTGTTTAAAGAATTTAAATTGAAATCTTAAAGTTAAATTTGAAATATAAATGAAATTTATCAAATTTGGGTCATTTTAAACGTTTGAATATTTAAACTTTGAAGCCTATTAAATTTGAAGTGGTTTTAATTTGTAGTTCAAACATGGATTTGAAATCGACACAAAATTGAAATGGCATTAAATGTGAATTTGAATTGAAACCTTTAGCCTTTTGATTTGAAATCATTGAACTAGAATTGATTTAAATTGAATTTTTGGAACTAAAGTTGATTTGAATTGATTTGTGAAATTGGAAGAAACAATTCCAATTTGAAACTATTTTCGATATAAACTCTTTTAATATAGAAACTCTTTTAACATATAAACTATTTTTATCATATAAACCATTTTAATATATATTAATAATTTTTAATACATTAATTATTTTAATATATAACCTATTCTAATATATAAACTATTTTTAATATATAAACTATTTTATTCTATAACCTGTTTTAATATGTAAAATATATTTAATATATAAATTATTTTAATCTATGACCTATTTTTGATATATAAACTATTCTAATATATATGTGTGTGTGTGTGTTATTTTAAATTTGTAAACAACTTTTAATATACATTTTAATGTATAAGCTTTTTTAATGTATAATTATTCCAATATATAAACTAATTTCAATATTCAAACTATTTAAAGTTGGAACTGTTATGATTTAGATTCATTTGATTTAAATGTGAATATTTTGATATGAAGGTTTAACCTATATTGGTGGTTACGATTTTGAAAATGAATATGATTTAAAGTGAATGATGATTTCGAAAATGAATATGATTTTGAAATGATTATGATTTAGAAGTGAATATGATTTTGAAGATTTTGAAGTAAATATTATATTTTGATATGAAATATGAACTGTTTGAAATGTAAAAGAACCATCCTGTGTGAAATAAGCGTTTGGTTGTTAAAGAGACCGGGATCGGATATTGTCATACTCTCTGCCAATACCAAAAACATACTCTCTACCAATACCGAAAACCACTTTGACAACTGTGCACGTGGTAGAGATTCCAGAATAAAGTAGGATGGTTTGGAGAACGATTATGTATGAGGTTCGTAGCCCTCACTCCCTCGAGTCAGCTTGATGTGACTAAAACAAGCGGTATACCTGGGCCAAGTGAGGTCGCTCCTCCAATCGAACATGCTTCTTCGATACCATATTTATTACTTTGTGATTGATTTGGTGGCCGTCCCTCGATTTGATTATGGGAGTGTGTTCCGAGATGGATGGTAGTAGCTACTACGCGTTACCACCTGCTTGGTTCTACAAACGGTAGAATCCTACCTAACATTGCCTCACGTGCCTTGTCACATGCCTTATCGCGCCCATTATGAGCTTGTTTTGTGTCGTACCTATAGAGTGCTTCCTGATAGCCCACCAGTTTACGGTGGAGTTTACAGCATCTGTATAGACTACGGAATTTATATAAAAATGTGATAAGGGCGATATGGGTAACGCCTTAATGCTATTTTAGTACTTTACTTTATTTATAGACATATTATAGTAGCGTATATTACTACATATTAGATAGTTTAAGGATCCTTAGGAGATGGAATCCCGAGCATCTCTTAAGTTATTACACGCACGTTTGACACTGGATAGGAGATGTAAATTTCCGTAAACAACTCTGAAGCCGTTACACTCATATTTATTTACCGTTGAATTAACTTATATAAGATCTTTTAGTTCTGACTCGAGTGTTTTGTCTTTTCATTACGCTTGGGTCAGTCTGAGCTTTTTGGGTATAATAAAGACTATTTTTCTAGAGGACAAAGACTTGGTATATTATCTATTTATTTTATTTATTCCCACTGCATCATGTTGTTTCGCTGCATTATTTATTTATTTTTCATGTATGTTACTTTGATCTGTATTGTGAAAGTGTAATCAAATGTTATTTGTAAAACAGCTTCATGAACTGTTTATTTGATTATTACATTTTGTCATTCCGTCGTGTGATTTTGTTTTTTGTTTTTCTTTCCTTTTCTTTTTCTTATTTACCCTATAAAGATTCTCCCTTTTAAATGGTTTGAGTCTGACATATGTGGTTGATTGTCGATTTAAACCATCCAAAAAGGTGGGTCGTTACAGAATGTATTAAAAGTGCTTCATACATATTCATTCGCAAATGCCTCCTTTTGGATACTTCAATATTATATGAGAAAACAATAATAAATGCTCTGTTGGTAGAAGAGTCAATTTTTAAACTAACAACGTTGCATTTGCGTGCACTTTTGATTCCTTAGTGATATTCAAACTCCATCTAGAATTAGAAGGATAAAATATAGTCAATTTTAACCAGTAAAATCGTAAAACTACATAACTAATCATTTGATTATGAAATTTAAGAAGAAAAATGCTTTATTTACAATATCATCCTTTTAAGTAATATAACAGTAAAATAAGGATTATTCATTACATAAGTAATTATATTATATAAATACAATCATTAACCAAGCCGTTTATTTAAATACTAATGGATTTTAAAATAAATTAATCACATCATTTTGAATAGAAGTATTTATATGCATGATAAAGTCTACAAATGGTTAGACTTCTATATTAATTAATTATTGTAACTTATACACTTATGAATGAAACATTAACCTTTTTTCGTCCATACTCTCCAATTATTTACCTAAGATTAGCAGAAATTTGGAACATTTTCATATGGTAAAGTCATACAATATAATTTAGCAAGGCATATATTAAATTATATTTCATAACAAGAATTTCATCTAAGCATAAAGGTCTCTTGCTATTAGTTTCCACTAAATGCTTACATTTCAACCGTTGTCTTATATTGGAAATTATAAAACTTTACTATTAAGTGTATCCAATATTAGTAAATTGAAAACCCTAAGCCTTTAATATTGATAAATAAAAGTTTACATAATACATATTTACTTTTACGTCTAGTCAATTATATTATAGTTTTTTTCTTTAACCAAACCAAACCTGATGATAATTATATATGACCCTTTCTATGTTTTGTAATAAATTATACCAAATGGAATTGTATGCTACACCATACCTTATTCTTCATAATATTCCATAATATGATGCACTAATTTAGATTACAAGACAAACGATTATAGTGCCTCGCTTGGTACATAAACATCTCACTTGGTACATAAACATACCCATATATATATATACACACACACACACACACACATTACATATACTTTTGCATTGATTTTCAAACTTAATAGCCATTTTATCTTAAATTTACATTTTAATCAAAAAATATTGATATCATAGAATATTTTAAATTTATCTTACTGGTTATTACCAATAATATATATATATATATATATATATATCATTAACCAAATTCAATATTTAAACTACCATCAAGGAAATGAGTTATTTTCAAAAGCCTAAATAAATTCGATTAAAACGCAATAGGTGGAAGATAAATGTTGACACAACACCGCAATATTAGTAGAATCCAAATCAAACATATAAAAGTGAAAAAAAATAAAGAAAAAGAGAACAAGACATAAATTTTTTATAGTGGTTTAGTAGTCCACGTCCACTTAATCTTTTTATTTGCTAAATCCTCCCTAGAATACAACAAACTACAATCGATTTCCAACTACTATCCATTAAATCTTGGATTTCGTAAGGTCTTACAAGATTAGAGGAGGAGTAAGGTATATCATTTTATCTAAAATACCAATCCTCTTTCTAGTTGAAGGCCCTTTGCTATGTAGATGAATCCTGTTAGCACCAAAATTGGTCACTAACACCCTTAGGAAGGATTGTGTAGAGAGATTAATGAAGAAAGTAAATTAAAACAGAGAACTATAAGCTAAATTAGATGCAAAAACAAGAACAACGAATTTATAGTGGTTCAGCATAATTGTCTACGTCCACTTTAAGTCTTGATCTTTATTGCTTTCACAAGTGATTGAATATAGATACAATCCGCACTATAAAGACTTGAATACAAATGCTAAGTAAAATAGAGTGAGTCTTGAAAGCGGCAGAGTCTCCCCAGTGTTCTCGAAAAAAGGTCCATTTCACTATGCCCTTGCCCCTCTATTTATAGACGAAGATGGATTGGACTTCCCTAATGGGCCTAGAAGCAAGATACCTTGGCCCATGGTGAGTGACTTCTGTGTGTCGAGTCGTAAATGCCGAGCCACATATCCAAGCCGATCGGCACTCTATGTCGAACGAGGCAGTGTGTTGAGTTAAGTGTGTAGGCCGAACTGGCTGGAATGCTGAATGAGGCTGGAATGCCGGACGAGGTATGAATGCCGGACGAGGTATGAATGCCGAGTGAGACTTATGCCAAACGAGGCTTCATGCCGGTCGAGACTTCTGCCGAATGAGGCTAGGATGCCAAACGATACTGAATGTCGAGCAAAGTTCATACTTGAAAGGTGGGTCGTTACAGAATGGTTTGAGTCTGACATGTGTGGTTGATTGTCGATTTAAACCGTCCAAAAAGGTGGGTCGTTACAGAATGTATTAAAAGTGCTTCATACATATTCATTCGCAAATGCATCTTTTTGGATACTTCAATTTTATATGAGAAAACAATAATAAATGCTCTTTTAGGAGAAGAGTCAATTTTTAAACTAACAACGTTACATTTGCATGCACTTTTGATTCCTTAGTGATATTCAAACTCCTTCTAGAATTAAAAGGATAAAATATAGTCAATTTTAACCAGTAAAATCGTAAAACTACATAACTAATCATTTGATTATGAAATTTAAGTAGAAAAAATGCTTATATTTACAATATCATCCTTTTAAGTAATATAACAATAAAATAAGGATTATTCATTACTTAAGTAATTATATTATATAAATACATTCATTAACCAAGCCGTTTATTTAAAAATACTAATGGATTTAAAATAAATTGATCGCATCATTTTGAATAGAAGTATTTATATGCATGATAAAGTCTACAAATGGTTAGACTTCTAGTTGAAGGTCCTTTGCTATGTAGACGAATCCTGTTAGCACTAGAATTGATCACTAACACCCTTAGGAAGGATTATGTAGAGAGATTAATGAAGAAAGTAAATTAAAAACAGAGAACTGTAAGCTAAATTAGATGCAAAAACAAGAACATCGGATTTATAGTGGTTCAGCGTAATTGTCTACGTCCACTTTAAGTCTTGATCTTTATTGCTTTAACAAGTGATTGAATACAGATACAACCCGTACTATAAAGACTTGAATACAAATGCTAAGTAAAAAAGAGTGAGTCTTGAAAGCGGCAGAGTCTCCCCAGTGTTCTCGAAAAAAGGTACATTTCACTGTGCCTCTGCCCCTCTATTTATAGATGAAGATGGGTTGGACTTCCCTAATTGGCCTAAAAGCAAGATACCTCAGCTCGTGGTGAGTGACTTCTATGTGTCGAGCCGTACATTCCGAACGGCAAATGCCGAGCCACATATCCAAGCTGATCGGCACTCTACGTTGAACGAGGCAGTGTGTTGAGTTAAGTGTGTAGGCCGAACTAGCTGGAATGTCGAACGAGGCTGGAATGCCGAATGAGGTATGAATGTCGAGCGAGACTTCTGCCGAACGAGGCTTCATGCCGGTCGAGACTTCTGCCGAACGAGGCTGGGATGTCGAACGATACTGACTGCCAAGCGAAGTTTATGTCGAACGACTCTACTATGTCGATCGAGGCTCTATACCGAGCAGGGCTCTATGCCGAGCAAGACTGGATTGCCGAACGAGGCTGGAATGCCGAACGAGGCTGGAATGCCGAACGGGGCTCATGCCGAATGGGGCTCATGCCGAACGACCTTGTTAGGCCTTATGAGGCTGGATGTCGAGCGGGGCTTGGATGCCGAACGGGGCCAGATGTCGAACGGCGCTTGGATGCCGACTGAGGCTGGAATGTCGAGCGAGGGAGGATGCCGAGCGATGCATGAATGTCGAACGAGGTTCATGTCGAACAACATTGCTATGCCGAATGGCCCTTCCATTCTGAACGAGGCTCTATGTCGAACGATACTCTTAATGTCAAACGGTACTCTTAATGCCGAACATTGCTTATGCCGAGCCTCTATTACATGGTCAAACATCCAGGTAACACTTGCCCCCCAAAGTGCATCATGTGGATGAACATGATGTGCTTTGAATCACGAGTACTCCCTGTTTCTGTTAAAGCCTTTGCTTTGCCTTTTCGATAGCGCTTTCCTGAATGCCGAATGAGGCGCTGGATGCCAAACGACATGCGGGTGCCGAACGATATTAGATGTCGAACCGCACATAGATGCCAAACGACATTGGATGCCGAACGACAATTGGATGCCGAACGACATTGTGCCTTGACCAGTTCTACCGGTCACTGTCCCTTCACCTTCTTTTCTTCCTACTAAAAAGGTCGGTACTCCCCTCCTTCTTCCCCTTTTACCTTTTACCTCCGCTCTAAAATTCTTATGAACTCGCCTACCAACAGACTTCAGCGAATCATCTACCCTTCCCTTCTCTTCTCAAACTCAATACATTGCCTCACCTCCTTTCCCAAATCAACGAACCCGACCAGAATCGCACTTCCTACTTCATAATATCCCCAAGCTTCGAGTTATTTCTTAGGTAATGGCCTTTCCTTTAAACACTTCATCCCGGATAGGAAACATAGCATGAGATTCGAACTCGTGAATCTTTGTAAGGCTGAGGACAGTAGGAACCACGTGGATTAGGACAACGAAATCGAGGTCAAAACATGTTCTTGGGCTAGGTAGAGTGATGGAAGGAAGGAGGTGTCAGAGGTGTTTAGGATATGAGGGAGTAAAAGTAGTGAAGTTAGGGGGTGTAAATTAAGCATGGCGTGAGATTCGGAAAAGAAAAGGCCATGGTTCGGCATTACTCTCGCGTGCCGAACGACGAAGGGAGATTGGATAAGAGCAATGAGTCATGCCGAATAAGGAAAGAGGAAGAACAGAGAAGAAGCGAGGGTTGAGCCTAGATTCCGAGCAATGCGACTTGGTATGCTCTTGGCTCGGCATGATTCTTTTATGCCGAACGAGGTAGGAAGGAGTGTAGGAGAAGAGTAAGAGTTGGGCAAAATGCTAAGCGAAGCAGCTCGGCATGATTGCGGTTCGGCATGACTATCCGAATACCGAGCTGTAAAGAGGATAGGTGGAAGAGTGTTGGTGTTGAGGGTAAAGTGCCGAGCGATGAGGCTCGGCATGATTGCGGTTCGGCATGACTAGCTGAATGCCGAACGGTGGAGAGGATACGTAGAAGAGTGGTGTACAACAGCAACACTAGTTGAACCTAATGCATAGTTGACTCAACACATTTCATGCCTGAATATATGACAACGAACAAGGACAGACTTAAACAACTAAGCATATCGGACAATCTGGACTGATAACTCACGTGTTTAGACAACTATAACTTGAACTTAACTTACTTAAAACAGTTAATAACCTTTCATATACAGCGTCGATGCCGAGTCAAAACATAAACCATCTTACGATAAGCCCTCGCAGACGGTCAACGATGACGGTCTTTAAAGATGATAGTTCAAAGCCTTACTTTATTTCACCAACTCGGTGACTTTTAAAATCTAGGCACTTATATTAGAATGATCGCACTAGTTCACACACCACACGGGTGAATTATTTATGTTGTTAAGTCTAATGTCGATTGCTTTTCAAGTATAGTTCAAATAGGTGTTTCGCCAGATTCAGTCATTCACTAGAGATGTCTAGGAAATCTAGCTCTGCCACGAACTCGGACAGACTCGGGCTATCCTCTTAACACGAAGTAGTTGGAACTTCAAATCCATCAACTACTCTTGAACAAGACATGCCAAGCCCTGCGACCGCATCTGTCGACTTGGCTCCCGACGCCTTGGAGGCCGCGATATTTTTAGACGATCTGATCGATTCCCAAGCCTCGAAGATTAACGAAACAACGCTTCGTCGAATATGCTCAGACCATGGAATTCCTTTCGATGATGTGTTGGTTCCATCGGGGCAGGATCGTTCTCACTTGCCCACAGTCGGATATACAGCCTATAACAGATTTATGTGTTGGGTCGGTAGAGTGCCGCCATTCAACTCCTTTCTTCACGATCGTTACAGTATATCGAGATCGCCCCATCGCAATTACATCCAAACAGCCATGCGTTCATATACGGCACTTGCATTCTCTTCATGAGTGTCCTCCTCAGACTCTCAACTCCTAGAGAGATCTGCTATATCTATCGCTTCAAGAGACGGTCAGATAGCCCATCTTTTTTATTTCTCGAGCCGCATAGCAGGTGTCAGATCCTGACTGGGGCATGGAGCAAGTTTGCCCAGTATAAACAGGAGTGGTTCTATGTGCGTTGTCCTCCCGGCTTTGCGAGAAGATGGGTGGAAGGAAGTAAGTCTTTTTTCTGGATCAATACACGTGTTTGGTTGAAGCTGTACCTTTTCTAACTCTTCCTCTATTTTTTCAGGTATTAATCCACGTCCCAAAGGCTCTGGATATTCTGAAGCTGTTGAAGCTATCCGAGCTGTTTCTGCAGAAGACCGGGACATCACATCCCTTATTTCAAATGAGTCGCTCACAAAGTTTGGGTTGCTGGCGGAAGGTCGCCGAATAAGCCTTCCTCCAGGCGTCACTATAACCAGGCGTGCCTTGGGTAAAGGGAAAAAGCAGGCTGGGTCTTCATCACGTAATACCTCTAACACACCAGAGGAGGGGGAGATTAGAGAAGTCAAGACGCTCGAAGTACCGCGTGAAAATGTTAGTCCCACTCAGGACCCGATAGTCGAGGTTCACGACATCGAAATGATACCTTCCCCTTCAAAGGGAAAGAATAAATTGACCTATAAGTTGAGGAAGAAGAAAGAGGGTGAAACTTCTAGAGTCACCCTTATTCCAATGGAGAGAGAGCCTTCCCCCTAACACTTAGAAAGTTTTCTGAAAGGTCCGTCGAACCTCGTTATTCCTGATTATCTGCTTAACTATGGCTTCGACGATCCAGAGGCCCTTAAGATTCATTCGCCCGCGAGAGGCGATACAAGCGCTCAAGCCCAAAATCAGGGAGAAAAAACTCCTATTAGTAGAGATAAAGAAACTGGTCCATCGGGAGGAACACTAGGACACACAAACACGTGCACTTCACCTTGCACTTAAATTTCTGCCATCACTCTATTCTTTGCTGACTTGTCGTTATTTAAATTCTATGCAGGCGACATGGGACATACACACGGACTTGATCGTCTCTGCGGTTCATCTATTTTTCACTACTCCTGTCGGGATTTGGGTTCCTGCAAGCGTCGAGATAGAGATGATTCCGACGATCGAGTCTACCATCACCGAGAATCATCCTACGGAAGGAAAACCTATAGTCAGTCCTCCTACCCTCGTGATCCTCCTCTTCAATCGGAGCACGGTAAAGAAAAGTCTGCACATAAGGGGTCCCAGCCTAAGGCCCATTAGGATCAACACTCCGGTTCATCCTGTACTAGGCAATCCCAGGATCCCCACAGAACACCTGTAGTCTCCAAGCAGACTCCTCTTGCTCTTGTATTTGGTCCATCGGTAATAGAACGATTTGCTGAGCTTAAAGTCGCATTCCTAAAGATATGCTTTGATGGCTTAAAATTTCTCCCAGCGATTCACCAAATTCTAGGACATGTCAAGCAAAGCGCTATTGCTTATACTAATGAAGTCTATGTTCAGCATGATGCATTCGTCCACTTAGTCGGAAAAGTCTCAGAAGTCTCCGTCGAGCGTCAACATGAAATTGATCGCCTGAAGCTCGAGGCTATCCATGATAAAGACATTATCAAAGCTCAAGACGAAGAGCTCTATGTGTACAAATCTCAACTTGAAGCCGTCTAACAGAGTGCTAAAGATACCGGCTTTAGAGAAGGATTCAGTGTAGAAAGAAAGGGATGCATTTTCCCTCTGAGTCAAAGAGCTGGAGGATCTACTCCGCAAAGAAAGAGAGAAGAAAACTGCTGCCCAGGAAGAGTTGCAACGATATTGCGACAAGGTCGTTGCTATGTGACTTTTGAAGGCAAAGCTCGACGACAAGCTTTCTAAGGTCGGGATGCTGAAGGATGAAGCCCGTGAAGAGGGCAAGAAAATTGCATTCGCGGAAATTGACTCTCGCCTTAAGGTGGCTGCAGAGGCTAGCAGGGAAGAGATTAAGTGCATGTTTGACCTACTGATAGCAGAATTCAAAGCCCGTGTCCTCATGCATCGGGATTTAACTTTTCTTGGCGAAGGCTACCTTGAATCCCTAGCTGAGGCATGGGAGACTTTAATAAAGATCAGGAAGGTCAAGCTAGGCAACGAAGAGGTTGATGAGGAGGCCTTGTGAAAGAATTTCTTAGCGGGAACGAGCTTTGGACTTGTTTGCAGCGAAGGCGCTCTACTGCAAAGGTTCCCCCTCATCCAAAGGAAAAGACGTCATTGCCAGTCCGTCTGGGACCCATTCTTCAGTCCTTGCTCCTACTCAATCGGCTGATCGGCCAATATTCGATCCATTTGAGCAACATGCTTGTTATGAACCAGAAAACCCTAGTCTCGGCATCCATATTCTATCTCCCATTCCGGAGGGTGAAACTCCCCAGACGGTTGAGAGCCAGCAAGAAGCCGGTACATAACTCTTCCTTTTAAAGTTCAAAGAGTCGTCATTTTCGACGTAAGATTATTGTACTCTAATGTTTGTTTCTTGTGATTTTGCGCAGGCCGCTCTGATCCCGAACCTACTTTAAGGAGCGATGATGCCAAGAAGGAGAAGGGGAAAACAAGCGAGGCCACTCATGAGGGAGAGACTCCTGGTCCAGATGCTCAAGTGATTGAGCGTTTGATAAGGAAAAGTCTGAGACATCGTCTCCTGTCGAAGGTAGTTATGAAATTGAGATCAGAAGCGCCTCTAAGCTCACTTCTAGAATGAGCATGAAGGAGCAGCTCGTGGAGGAAACGAAAAAGACGGTTGAAATCAAAGTTGAGCCCCGAATCGTGGACCTAGATGATCCTCTGGACAAGCCTTTGAAGGTCATCCGTTTGGGTGGGTCCAGGCCATTAGAGGTCCCTCATTCTTCCTCAGTTGTTACCTCCCCATCAAGCAAAATTTCCAAGAGAAAACGCAGGGAAGAGGAGTCGTCAGAGAAGACGAAAGAGGGAAAGAAATCGAAGAAATCAAAGAAGTAATTGTTACTCTCGTTCAACGAGAGTTAGTTTAGATTATGTAATTATTTTTATTCATTTTCGTTGTCAATCTAAATAGACTTTTGACTTCGAATTTTGGAGGATTTATAGTATAACCTTATTTTGGATAAATAAAACTTAGTTCTTTTGTCTTTTATAAGACTTTTATCGTTCGGCTTTCTGTATAATTGTGGTCGAAACCCAGGCTATTATGAGTTACATAACTTCCAATTCATTTTCATGTAAGTCGGAAATTCTTTGGAATTGTGCATCCTTTATTCCACGTTTCGCGTGCTTAGAATATTTTTCAGTCTGCAGGCCAGGGACTTTTTAACTTCAAGTCATTTGTATCTTAGTCCACACTCCAGGGACATAGGGAATTTTAAGCCGTTTATAATCCAATCCGCACTCTGGGGACTCAGAGTACTCCGGTCCACACTCAGGGGACTCGGAGATTTTAATAATTTATACTCTAACTCGCATACCAGGGACTCAGAGTACTCTAGTTCGCACTCAGGGGACCTGGAGATTTCGAATCATTTATACTCCGGTCCACGCTCAGGGGACTCAGAGTACTCCAGTTCGTACTCAGGGGACTTGGAGATTTCGAATCATTTATACTCCGGTCCACGCTCAGGGGACTCAGAGTACTCTAGTCCACACTCAGGGGACTTGGAGATTTCGAATCGTTTCTACTCCGGTCCGCACTCAGGGGACTCAGAGTACTCCAGTTCGCACTTAGGGGACTTGGAGATTTTTAACTTGTTTATACTCTGGCCTACACTCAGGGGACTCAGAGCACTCTAGTCCGTACTTAGGGGACTAGGATATTTTTAAGTTGTTTATACTCTGGCCCTCACTTAGGGAAGTACTCCAGTCCGCACTCGGGGGACTTGGAGATTTTTAAGTCGTTTATACTCTGGCCCGCACTCAGAGGACTCATAGTACTCCAGTCCGCACTCAAGGGACTTGGAGATTTTTAAGTCATTTATACTCTGGCCCACACATAGAGGACTCAGAGTATTCTAGTCCGCATTTAGGAGACTTGGAGATTTTGAAGTCGTTTATACTCTGGCCCGCACTCAGGGGACTCAGAGCACTTCAGTCCGCACTCAGGGGACGTGGAGATTTTTAAGTCGTTTATACTCTGGCCCGAACTCAGGGGACTCAGAGTATTCCGGTCTGCACTCAGGGGACTTGGAGATTTTTAAGTCGTTTATACTCTGGTCCGAACTCAGGGGACTCAGAGTACTCCGGTCTGCACTCAGGGGACTTGGAGATTTTTAAGTCGTTTATACTCTGGTCTACACTCAGGGGACTCAGAGTACTCTGGTCCGCACTCAGGGAACTTGGGGATTTTTAAGTCATTTATACTCTGGCCCGCACTCAAGGGACTCAAAGTACTCCAATCCGCACTTAGAGGACTTGGAGATTTTTAAGTCATTTATACTCTGGCCCACACTCAAGGGACTCAGAGTATTCAAGTCCGCACTCAGGGTACTCGAAGATTTCGAGATGTTCGTGCACGTTCGTACGTCAGACAGAATAATGTAATCTAGTGGTTTCCATAGAATTATCTTACATAGAAACATCAATGATCATGGAAAAGATGGCTTCAAGCCTTTATTAATGAAAATAAGCTAAATTGTCTTATTACATGCCGAAAACTAAGAATAAAAATATGCTGGAAATAATTGCAACTAAAATATGAAAGAAATGGACTAAGTACAATAATGCCGCAAATGCTCGCTATTCCATGCTCGGGGGAGTGTCACACCATCAACGGTCGCTAGCTTGAAAGTTCCCTTTCCAAGCTTCCGTTCAATGACGTATGGACCTTCCCATGCGGGATTCATATGCGATGGGACCGGGAAAACTCGTTTCAAAACGAGGTCACCCGCGTCAAAGATTCTCGGACGGACCTTTTCATTATAATATCGAGCGACCCGGTGTCTATATGCAGCCGCTCTTAAATCAGCCTCTGCACGTTTTTCACCAATGAAGTCCAGTGATTCCAACAAAAGATCCCGATTCGACTCAGGGTCATAATAAGTTACCCGATGTGACAAAACTTCAAGTTCTACGGGTATAACAGTTTTCATGCCATATGCTAATGCGAATGGAGTATGGCCAGTCGTGGACTTGTGAGTGGTTATGTAAGCCTAAAGCGCTGTCGGAAGTTCATTCACCCACTTGCCTCTAGCCTTTTCCAAACGCTTTTTTAATATGGACATGATTATTTTGTTCACGGCTTCCAAGTCCATTGGCTTTTGGATGAGCAATTGCTGCAAACTTTTTCTCAATGCCATATCTTTGGCAAAACTCTTTGAATTCTTTTCTTTCGAATTGAGTTCCGTTGTCTGTAATGATAGTCTGTGGAAGGCCAAAATGGCATATAATGTTTCATACAACGAAATTAATGACCTTTTTAGTGGTGATCATGGCCAAAGGCTCTACTTCTGCCCACTTGGTAAAGTAATCAACCGCAATTATCGCGTATTTCGCATCACCGTTAGATAAGGGTAATGAACCGACTATGTCGATTCCCCACATTGCAAACGGCTAGGGACTAACCATTTACATGAGCTCCGTCGGTAGAGCTCTCGGGATTTTTGCATATTTCTGGCATTTATCGCATCTTTTTACAAAGTCTGCAGCATCCTGATTTACAGTTGGCCAAAAGTATCCATAGTGGAGGATTTTCTTTGCTAATGTCTGCCCCCTAGTATGGTCACCGCATTCTCCTTCATGGACTTCCTTCAGGACTCGTTTTATCTCATCGTGGGCAATGCACTGGAGTAAGGGGGTCGAGAATCCCCTTCGATACATTATTCTGTCCTGTATTACATATCATGAAGCCTTACGAATGACTTGTCATCTTTCACTCCTTCTTTCAGGCAAGACCCCCGTGTAGCAACTATTGCTTGAACGGGGTCATCCATGATTCCCTCTCGATTTCTATTTCTAACACAGAATCTAACTCCATCATATTTATACTCGGAGCATGTAGGGTTTCAGCGGGAACCAATCCAATTTGCTGCGCATCAACAGTACTCGCAAATTTTGCCAATGAATCGGCTTCTCTGTTTTGTTCACGCGGGACATGCGAAATATCATAATATTTTAGATTTGCTAGTAGCTCTTGAACCCGTGCAAGGTATGGGCCAAGCCTCTGTCCCTTCGCTTGATAATCTCCCTACACTTGGTACACCACCAGTTGTGAGTCACAAAAGATTTCAACCGATTTTACCCCCAGTTCTCTGATAAGTCTCAAGCCAGCAATCAATGCTTCATACTTGGCTTCGTTATTTGTCGCTGGGAATTCGAGCTTCAAAGCATAGCAAACTGATCGGTTTTTCGGATTTACAAGAACTATGCCAGCCTCCGAGCAACGGACGTTAGATGCCCCATCGGTATACATCTTCCATCGAATGGGAGGGATGACATTGTTACCGTCTGATTCGTCTGACACGGTGAATTCAGCAATGAAGTCTGCTAGTGCTTGCCCTTGTACGACCCTTTGTGGCAGGTAGGTAATATCGAACTGACTCAATTCAATATTCCATTTTAACATCCTTCTAGAAGTTTTCGGTCGTTGGAGTACCTGCCGCAAGAGTTGATCAGTATAAACACTGATTGAGTGTGCCTGGAAGTATGGACAAAGCTTGAGTGATACAATCACCAAGAAATAGGCTAGTTTCTCAATCATAGGATAATTTCTTTCTGCCCCCATTAAACGTTTACTGACACAGTACACCGGCTTCTAAACTCTGTCCTTCTCGTGAACCAGAGTCGTACCGATAGCATGTTGGGATGGAGCCAAATACACGTATAACATCTCATGGTCTACCAGTTTCGACAGTATCGAGGGACTTTCCAAATGCCTTACCAGAGCTCGGAATGCTTCCTCATAGTCGGATGTCCACTTGAAATTTCTCTTTCCTTTCTTTATTACATCGAAGAATGGGATACACTTATCTATGGCTCTAGATATGAATCGACTCAGTGCGGCCACCTTCCCATTCAAGCTTTGCACTTATTTTATAGTTTTTGGCACTTGTATGTCTCGAATAGCTTGAATATTTTTCGGATTAGCCTTGATTCCCCATGCATTCACAATAAAACTCAAAAACTTCCATGACGCAACGCCAAAGGAACATTTCAAAGGGTTGATATTCATCCCATAATGTCTGAGTATATCAAACATCTCTGCTAAGTCTCGAATATGGTTGTTTGACTATCGTGACTTCACGAGCATGTCATCCACATAGACTTCCATCGTTCTACCAATCTGGTCTTTAAACATTCGATTCACCAGACACCGATAAGTTGCTCCCGTGTTTTTTAATCCGAAAGGCATCACTACATAGCAATATAGCCCCACATCTGTGACAAAACTGGTGTGTTCTTGATCTGGAATGTGCATCGGGATTTGATTGTATCCCGAGTACACATCCATAAATGATAGTAACTCGTGTCCGGCCATTGAGTCGACTAGCTGGTCGATTCTTGGTAAAGGAAAACTATCCTTCGGGCAAGCTTTGTTTAAATTAGAGTAATCAACGCAAGTCCTCCACTTCTCGTTCGCTTTCCTTACTAGCACAGGGTTGGACACCCATTCAGAGTAGAGGGCATCGCGGACGAACCCATTGGCTTTGAGTTTATCCACCTCCTCTCTAAGAGCAGCGGACCTCTCCAGGTCCATGCCTCTCCTTTTCTGTTTTACAGGAATGTACTTTGGGTCTATGTTCAACATATGACTCGCAATAGCGAGAGAAATCCCGCACATATCAAAATGTTTCCAAGCGAAAACATCCAGGTTTGCTCGGAGCAATCAGTGAGATCCTCGGCCACTGACGGGCCGAGTTGCGACCCAATCTTAAGAACTCATGACGGGTCATCCAGTCTGACTGGAATGTCAATTATCAGTTCAGCCGGTGCTGCTTTTGCTTCACTGGGTTCCCCGTCATCATCTCTCAGATCTACGTCTCGATAGATCCGAGAGTGTCGCCCAAGACAAGGCTCGGGCACTACTTGTCAATCACTAGTATTCCAAATGTGGACGGAGCTGTCCGCAACCTTTCCTTTCTCTCGCCGTTGGGCCTCTCTTAGCTCAGACACATAACATGCGCGACGGGTCACCTGATCGCCATGCACCACACCGACTCCTTTGTCTGTCGGAAATTTTAATGTCAAACAACATAGGGCAAAAGCTGCCCTAAACTCCGCCAAGGCCGACCGACCCAGAAACACATTATATGGAGAATCAACATCCAGCACTATAAACGGAAGGATTTGCACCCTCCTACGCTCACCTTCTCCCAGTTCAACTGGCAACTCAACATACCACATTGCATCAGTCGCTGCACCATTAAAGCCATGGATACGGGCTTTAGATGGCTTTAAATCTTTTGTCTCCATCTTAATTTGGTCATATTCCTTTTTGAAGATGATGTTAACGGAGCTTCCACAATCAATTAAAAAAAATTGACATATGCTGGCCCGATCGTCGTAGATATGACCATCGGGTCAATGGTAGGAGCCTCCACCTTGTCCGCATCTCGGCTCCTAAACACTATATCGTCTGTCATCATGCGTTGCTGCTTTGCGGGGGTCCCATCCTCCACATTCGAACAACACTCATAATCTGCATGCCTCAAGGAGTTAGCATATCGCTCCATCTCTTGCCAATTCTTGTCTGCAGGTAAGGTCCACCGACTATCATGTCTATGACCAATCTACCCACGGTTCGGGCAGGTTCCTGTGGTTGGCGTGGAGCCGGCCCATGTCCGGGATTGGATGGTCCTTGCTTACCCTCTTATGGGTTTTTGACAAATTCCTGCAGCTTTTTCAGTTTGATCAACTTTTCTATGGCGTCGTGGAGGTGTCTACATTCCTCTGTATTTTGCCCGTAAGTCTCATGGAAGTGGCAGTACTTCCCCGTCCACTTCTGTTCCTCTGTGGACTCCTTTGGGCATGGCTTTCTGTATTGAAAAGTGTTACACGTTGACATATAAATGTTCTCAAGAGATGCATTCAGTGGAGCGTATTCGTTGTAGGTTGGAATCCTTGGCTTTTATTTCCCTGCTTCTCTTTTCTTTCCGGGATTTCCTCCTCCGGATCCTTTAGATTTCCCAGGCTTGTTCTGGACGTTGACTTGAACCTTTCTCGAGTTATCGTCGGATTGTTTTACGGCGATGTTGCTTTTCTCAGTCTCCTGAACGGGCCCTGGTGCCTTATCTTGCCTCGTCCACCTGGCCTCTTCTCTTCTTATGAATTGATGGGCCTTTGAATAGAAACACTCCAGCGTTGTTGGAGGCTTTCTTACCAACCAATCTCCAAACTCTAAATCCGGATCTACACCTCGCATTACCGCTATCAGAATTGTGTGGTCATTAGGGTTGCTAACTTCAGTAGCCGCAACAGGAAATCTCTATAGGTACTCTTTCAACGACTCCCCCGAAGCTTGGATTACACTTGACAAGGACATCACATCCTTGGGATGAGTGGCATGTATCATGAACTATTCTACAAATTTCATCGCCAATTCATCGAAGCTAGATATAAACCGTAGGGGAAGTCGAGTGAACCACATGGTAGCAATTCTGGATAAAGTAATTGGAAAGCATCTACACTTGGTCGCGTCATTTGCTCTAGCGAAATCCATCATCCATTCGTACCTCACCACATGCTGCCTGGGATCGGTCTTTCCTTCATAGGCCGAGATAGTTCGCATGCTAAACTTCCTGGGATACTCGGCCAGTAGGATGGTATTGGTGAATGGAGTATGACTCCTGGATATCCCCCAATCTTCGTTGGTTAGGCCTTGATTTTCTCTCATTAACTGCCTGACCATGGCTGATAAGTCTGGAATTTATATGGAGGACGAAAGGTTGGGCTCTGTTCTACGGGACCACTCGGGTTGATGTCTCCTCTTTTGGCAATCTTCCAAACGTGTATCTTGGAGGCTAACTTCATTAGGGTCTTGGTGAGCAGGGCGTCCAGTCTCCACACGCGTTCCATCTCTTAAGTTTCCTGTTCCGACTTGGGTGTGGCCTCCAAGGTGTGAGTGATCCTTAGTTGATCGATCCGTGGCACCTGCTTGTACAGTTTCAGTTTTACGGCGTCTATGCCTGGGAGGTTCATTGGATGAAGTCAATCTATCAGATGAAGAGTAAGGAACGGGGATACCTCCAGCATTCTGATGTTGTTGTAGTGTAAGCTGTGCCATGAAGTTAGCGTTAGCTTGAATTTGTTCAGCAAGTTGCCTTCTACTTTCCATGAGTTCTCTCATTAGGTCATTGAACTCCATCCTAGTGACAACTTCTATTTGTTTATGAGCTCTGGCAGTCCCTATCCCGGGATTAACTTGCTGATTGCCAGGTCCAATCTGTTGTACGCTAGCAGTCTCGTTGACGTCCACGTTATGAGAGGCTGATCGGGTACGTGGTCTTCCCGTAGTAGAGTTGTTGATTGAAACTCTAAGTAGATTCAACGGACGTCCTGTCAATAAGTCGGATCTCCTTCGGGGGATTTATTCAATCCAGTAGCTACAAAGCAGATCCTAGCAGCGTGAGAATTCGATTCTCAGTGAAAGCACCAAAAATTTAGCACCAGAATTGGTCACTAACACCTTTAGGAAGGATTGTGTAGAGAGATTAATGAAGAAAGTAAACTAAAACAGAGAACTGTAAGCTAAATTAGATGCAGAAACAAGAACATCGGATTTATAGTGGTTTAGCGTAATTGCCTACATCCACTTTAAGTCTTGATCTTTATTGCTTTCACAAGTGATTGAATACAGATACAATCCGTACTATAAAGACTTGAATACAAATGCTAAGTAAAATAGAGTTAGTCTTGAAAGTGTCAGAGTCTCCCCAGTGTTCTCGAAAAAGGTCCATTTCACTATGCCCCTGCCCCTCTATTTATAGATGAAGATGGGTTGGACTTCCCTAATGGGCCTAGGAGTAAGATAACTCGTCCCATGGTGAATGACTTCTATGTGCCGAGCAGTAAATGCCGAATGGAAAATGCCGAGCCATATATCCAAGCCGATTGGCACCTCTATGCCAAACGAGGCAGTGCATTGAGTTAAGTGTGTAGGCCGAACAAGGCTGGAATGCCGAACCAGGCTGGAATGCCAAATGAGGTATGAATGACGAGTGAGACTTCTGCCGAATGAGGCTTCATGTCGGTCGAGACTTGTACTGAACGAGGCTGGGGTGCCGAACGTTACTGAATGCCGAGCAAAGTTGATGCCGAACGACTCTGCTATGTCGATCGAGGCTCTATGCCGAACGGGGCTCTATGCCGAGTGAGATTGGATTGCCAAACGAGGCTGGAATGCCAAACGAGGCTGGAATGCCGAACGCGGCTCATGTCGAACGACCTTGTTATGCCTTGTGAGGCTGTATGCCAAGCGGGGTTTGGATTCCGAACGGGGCTAGATGGCGAACGGCACTTGGATGCCAACCGAGGCTGGAATGCCGAGCGAGAGAGGATGCGGAGCGATGCATGAATGCCGAGCGAGGTACATGCCGAACAACCTTGCTATGCCGAACGGCCCTTCCATGCCAAACGAGGCTCAATGCCAAACAATACTCTTAATGTCGAACGATACTATTAATGCCGAACGATACTCTTAATGTCGAACGGTGCTTATACCAAGCCTCTTGTTACATAATCAAACATCCAGGTAACAAATCCCAACAAAAATCTTGTTACCTCGAACTTGAACGCGTCTTTTTCTCCAAATTTGAAGCTCTAGCATAGGGAACAGATCTCTGGGCATGACTTCTAAGAACAAAAAACAACTCGGTACCGACCATAACAGGTCAATACCTATAACACCCCATCTCTGTACCCATATTACTTAAGAGTATTGCTGAATAATATCGTCGAGTTATATGGAGAATGAGGCGATGTGATGCAGCAAGGCATATAGGAATTCAGAAGTTAAACCATATTAAATCGTGCACGAGTCAAGGAGCTTTGGATTTAACTCGTGAGTCGTACACAAGCTTAAAACGTGCATGCTTGATAAGTCGGTCACGAGATGGAGGACGCATGAGTCGGTTCCGGTTTAACAAAGCCTGGAGGAGTTCGAGTTGGATGAGTCGTTACCGACTTAAGAGATTACAAGGGGGAGATAGCATAGGTCGAATGGAGGCAACTTTAGAAGTAAGTCGTCCACGACTTAACTTGAGTCGTCTACGACTCAACATGAGTCGTCCGCGACTTAACAATCCAAGAGGAAAAAGACTGCGACCTAATGAGGCTGAAGGAAAAATGACCGACCTAAGGAAGCCGGAGTGGGAAAGGTGCGAGCTGGTGAAGAGGGCTGAGTCGGAACCGAGCTAATGGGCTACGACCTAAGATGAGTCGGCAAGGAGATAAGCTGTGGATCTTGAGTCGGTCGTGTTGAGTTGAGTCATGTATATATGAGTCGGTATTGTATGAGTCGTGAGTCGTCTTGTTCTTGAGTCGGAGGAGTTGTATTGGCAGGGTTGTTAAGTCGCTGGATTTGATGAGTCGGTTACCTTTGAGTCGGACCTGTATGTAATGTGTTGAGTCGTATTAACTGCTGTGTCTATAAGTCGTGCCTTGTTGAGTCGGCAGCGACTTATGTTGAGTCGGCCGAGATGAGTCGTGTTTGTTGAGTCGGTGCCGACCTAGGAGTTGAGTGTTGTATGTTGTGTTGAGTTGTAATGCCTATAAATAGCGGGTGTGTTGTAAATTTTTGGGTTGTTGATTTTTGAATAAAACTCTCTTTTGTTAGCTTTGTGCTTTCATACCAATTGGTAGTTGAGTGTAATCTCCTATCTCCACTTACGTCATTCGAGTGCGCTCGAATCCACGTTTGTTGAAGCCGATTCACGGAATCTAGTGCGCTAGATCAACGTGCGAAGAATCGTAGATCTTTGAACACGGTATAGTGCGCTATCAACGTGTTTGAGATAGCTAGAGTTCGGTATCTTTGGATCAACGAACTTGGGCATTTTTGGTATCTTCAACTCACCGATTGCTACAATCCATCGATTGAAGTTTTGTTTGATTAATCCGCTGCGTCATTATTGGTATCAGAGCCATACTTAGCCAATCATAGCTAAGTTTGATTCTTGGAGCCAAGTTTTTGAAGTTTTTGAAGTTTATGAAGTTTGAAGTTGTTCATTGTGTTCATATTGAAGTTGCATCAAGTTTGAAGAGTTTGATCCATTCCATTTAGGATCAAAAGGAGCAAAGGTGTTTGAATTTAGTCTTGTTGAAGTTGCGCGCCAAGGTTTGAAAGGTGAGGCCGTGTATACTTTGTGCCAAGCCGAGACAAGTGGGAGCCGATCTTGCTTGAGTCGTTAACTCGTTGCCGAGTTAGTGAGAGCCGAGACAAGCATCGCCGTGTAGTGTTGAGCCATAACTTGTTATTTTGTTGAAGCTTGAAGTCTTGTGTTGAATTTTTGAAGTCTTGGGAAGTTTTTCAACCATGCCACCGAGGAGAGCTAACCGTCATCAAAACGTTGAAGCTTTGTATCGTAGAGAAGAAGCTGAACTTATGGAACAACGTATTAATGATAAATTCGATGAAGGCATTGGTAAACTGGAGAAATTGATGATTGATATGAGTCAGAATCGAAGAAGAGTTTCACCTGAATCAAACCGTGGAAATAGCAGAGTTTCATCACATTCTGAACGGGAGAGAAGAGAAACATCAATTTCATCACGAAGAGATCATCATGACTATGCACATGAAGAAAGAAGAAGTCATCGAGAATTTGACCATGAAGTATATAGAGATGAAGAGAGACATAGTCAAAGAAGCATGCATGAGAGAAGGGATGATGTTAGTCGAGATCGATGTAGGCGTACCTTTGATTTTGTTGAAGAGGGTGATAGAGCAAGTATTCCTTATAGAGATCGAGACCAAATTCGAAATTCTTACCGTGATGTGGAGGATGATCGTCGTTGGGAGTCGGGTATGAAAATGGAAATTCCAGAATTTAAAGGCGGAATGGTTGCTGAGGAGTTTTTAGATTGGTTGTCTAATGTGGAGGAAATCTTTGATTTCAAGGAGGTGCCGGAGAATAGAAGGGTGAAGTTAGTTGCTACAAGGCTGAGGGGAAGAGCATTGGCATGGTGGCAGCAAACTAAACTTACTCGAGAACGAATGGGGAAGTCAAAGATAGAATCTTGGGAGAAGATGAAAAAGTTGATGAGATCTACTTTCTTACCTTACAACTACCAGTCACTTATGTACCAAAGGTTGCAGAATCTGAGGCAGGGGACGAAGTCTGTTAGTGATTATGCTGATGAATTTTACCAACTCATTGCTAGAAACGATATTATGGAGACAGAAGAACAGCTGACAGCTAGATTCGTTGGGGGTTTGAGAATGCAGATCCAGGATATGGTTAATATGTTTGATCCTAGATCCGTTGTAGAGGCACATCAGAAAGCGTTAGCTTGGGAGAAACAAGGAAGGCGTGGAGGTGGTGTGTTTACTAACTCTAATAATCAAGCAAGGGGTGCTGGTGGAAGTTCTAATGTTCCTAAACCAGTTACAAAACCAGTGGTGAAGGAGGTTGAGAAGGCGAAGGCTAGTAGTATTTTCAAATGTTATAATTGTCAGGAGTTGGGTCACAGAAGCAACGAATGTCCGAAGCCGAAGAAGAGAACCATGGTTGCAGAGGTTGAAGCAGATGATGGTGAGGAGGCAGAGTATTCAAATGTACCTTATGTTAAGGAGGAAGAAAAAGTGTCGGGTGATGAAGGTTGTAATCTTATGATGAGGAGAAGTTGTTTGACACCTAAGCAAGAGGAGGATTGTAGTTGGCTGAGAAGCAATATTTTTCAATCGACATGTACTATTCTGGGGAAAGTTTGCAAGTTCGTTATTGATGCGGGGAGTTGTGATAATATTATTTCTACAGAGGCAGTTAGGAAGTTGAATTTGAAGACCGAGAAGCATCCTAAACCATACAAGCTAGCATGGTTAAGGAAAGGAGGTGAAGTGAAAGTGTGTCGAAGAGCTTGTGTGAATTTTTCAATCGGAAAGAAGTACAAAGATGAAATCTGGTGTGATGTCGTAGATATGGATGTTTGTCACTTATTGTTGGGCAGACCATGGCAGTTTGATAGAGCAGTTCAGCATGACGGTCGTGCCAACAGTTACAGTTTCATGTTCGAGGGTACTAAAATCACTTTAGTTCCTAAGAGACAGCAGCAGAAGGAGAGCAAGCTAGAAGAGATTGAAGAATTGAAAACTCTGTTGACTTTGAAGGAGTTTGTTAAAGAAGTGGAGGAAGAACCGGAAGTGTTTTTGTTGATTGGGAGAGAGAGTAGCGAAGAAGTTGAGATTCCTGAAGAAGTGAAGCCTGTTTTGAAAGAGTTTGAAGATGTCTTTCCAGAGGAGTTACCGAAGGAGTTACCACCACTTAGAGACATTCAACATCAGATTGATCTTGTTCCCGGAGCAGTGTTACCACACCGACCACATTACAGAATGAGTCCGAAGGAACATGAGGAGTTACGAAGGCAGGTGGAAGAATTACTTGAACAGGGTCGTATTCAGGAAAGTTTGAGTCCGTGTGCTGTACCTGCATTGTTAGTACCAAAGAAGGACGGAACTTGGAGAATGTGCACTGATAGTAGAGCTTTGAATAAGATCACTGTTCGTTACAGATTTCCTATGCCGAGGTTGGATGATTTGTTGGATCAGTTGAGTGGGGCAACTATATTCTCGAAAATTGATTTGAAGAGTGGTTATCATCAAATTCGTATCAGACCTGGAGACGAATGGAAGACAGCTTTCAAAACTAGAGAGGGGTTGTACGAATGGTTGGTTATGCCATTTGGTTTGTCTAATGCACCTAGTACATTCATGCGGGTGATGAATCAAATTTTTAGACCATTCATTGGAAAGTTCGTCGTGGTGTATTTCGATGATATTTTGATTTATAGCAGGAGTACGGAGGAGCATGTTCTACATCTGAGGGAAGTGTTGCTTATTCTTCGTGAAGAACAATTTTATGCTGCTACAAAGAAATGTGTGTTTATGACACCTACTGTTTTATTCCTGGGTTATGTTGTTTCAGGGAAAGGTATTCAAGTTGACCAGAGCAAAGTTGAAGCAGTCAAGAATTGGCCACAGCCAAAGACAATTACAGAAGTGAGAAGTTTTCATGGGCTAGCGTCATTCTACCGAAGGTTCATACCACACTTCAGTAGCGTGATGGCTCCAGTGACTGATTGCATGAAGGGTAAACAGTTTGTGTGGTCAGAGGAAGCGGGGGTTGCCTTTGAGAAGATTAAGGAATTGTTAACGTCTGCACCAATTCTTGTTCTACCTAATTTTCAGTTATTGTTTGAATTGCATACTGATGCTTCGAAGGTTGGTATTGGAGGAGTTCTGAGCCAGAATGGAAAGCCAGTTGCTTATTTTAGTGAGAAACTGTCAGGGGCAAAGATGAGATACAGTACATATGACGTTGAATTTCATGCTGTTGTTCAGGCTGTTAAGCATTGGAGACATTACTTATTTCAGAAGGAATTTGTTCTTTACACTGATCATGAAGCATTGAAGCATTTACAGGGACAGGATAAAATTTCAGCAAGACATGCATCGTGGATTGCATATTTACAGCAGTTTACTTTTGTCGTTAAGCACAAATCTGGGGTGACGAATCGAGTAGCTGATGCTTTAAGTAGGAGGAGTCATTTGTTAACGACAATGAAGGTTGAAGTGACCGGGTTTGAAATGTTGCCAGAAATTATTGAAGAAGATCCTTACTTTGTGAAATATGTGGAGAAAGTGAAGGATGGGAGTACCGATGAATTCATGTTGGTTGATGGTTTTCTGTTTAAAGGGAATCGTTTATGCATACCGGACTGTAGTTTGAGGATGAAGATTGTGAAGGAATTACATGAAGAAGGGCATGTGGGCCGTGATCGTACTTTGCAGTTGATTTCACAATCTTATTTTTGGCCATCGATGAGGAAAGAGGTTGAAAGATTCGTGGAGCGATGTCATATTTGCCAAGTTTCAAAAGGAACAGCGACGAATGCAGGATTGTATATGCCATTACCAGTACCATCTAAGCCATGGGTTGATATCAGCATGGATTTCGTTTTGGGTTTGCCGAGAACTCAAAGGGGAAATGATTCGATATTTGTTGTGGTGGACAGGTTTTCGAAGATGGCACATTTTGTTGCTTGCAAGAAGACAGCAGATGCAGTTCGAGTCGCACAACTATTTTTCAAGGAGATTTATCGACTTCATGGTTTACCAGAATCTATTGTTTCTGACCGAGATACTCGTTTTCTGAGTCACTTTTGGTTGAGTTTGTGGAAGATGGTGGGAACGAAACTGAAGTTTAGCAGTGCTTATCATCCACAAACCGATGGGCAGACAGAAGTTGTTAACAGGTCATTGGGAAATTTGTTGCGATGTCTTGTACAGGATAATTTGAGAAGTTGGGACATGAAACTATGCCAGGCAGAATTTGCTCATAATCATGCAGTAAATCGAAGCACAGGATTCAGTCCGTTTCAGATTGTTTATTCAAATTTACCCAGGGGGCCATTGGATTTAGCAGTTGTACCACAGTCAAAGAGAACAGTTAAACGAGCTACTGATTTTGTTGATGAGCTGACTGAATGTCATAGAACCGTTCAGGAACGATTGGAGAAATCGAATGAGAAATATAAGAAGTTTGCAGATTTGAAACGTCGAAATGTTGAATTTAAGGAAGGTGATTTGGTTTATGCCGTATTGACAAAGGATCGTTTTCCGGTGGGTGCTTATAACAAGTTGAAGGCGCGAAAAATTGGTCCAGTTGAAGTGTTGAAGAAAATCAATGAGAATGCTTATCGATTAAAGTTACCAGATGATGTTTATACTTCTGATGTTTTTAACGTCAAACATTTAATTCCATATCATGGGGGTGAGATTGTTGAGGAAGAATTTACAAATTCGAGGTCGAATTTTTCTCAACCAGGGGAGGATGATGCAGCAAGGCATATAGGAATTCAGAAGTTAAACCATATTAAATCGTGCACGAGTCAAGGAGCTTTGGATTTAACTCGTGAGTCGTACACAAGCTTAAAACGTGCATGCTTGATAAGTCGGTCACGAGATGGAGGACGCATGAGTCGGTTCCGGTTTAACAAAGCCTGGAGGAGTTCGAGTTGGATGAGTCGTTACCGACTTAAGAGATTACAAGGGGGAGATAGCATAGGTCGAATGGAGGCAACTTTAGAAGTAAGTCGTCCACGACTTAACTTGAGTCGTCTACGACTCAACATGAGTCGTCCGCGACTTAACAATCCAAGAGGAAAAAGACTGCGACCTAATGAGGCTGAAGGAAAAATGACCGACCTAAGGAAGCCGGAGTGGGAAAGGTGCGAGCTGGTGAAGAGGGCTGAGTCGGAACCGAGCTAATGGGCTACGACCTAAGATGAGTCGGCAAGGAGATAAGCTGTGGATCTTGAGTCGGTCGTGTTGAGTTGAGTCATGTATATATGAGTCGGTATTGTATGAGTCGTGAGTCGTCTTGTTCTTGAGTCGGAGGAGTTGTATTGGCAGGGTTGTTAAGTCGCTGGATTTGATGAGTCGGTTACCTTTGAGTCGGACCTGTATGTAATGTGTTGAGTCGTATTAACTGCTGTGTCTATAAGTCGTGCCTTGTTGAGTCGGCAGCGACTTATGTTGAGTCGGCCGAGATGAGTCGTGTTTGTTGAGTCGGTGCCGACCTAGGAGTTGAGTGTTGTATGTTGTGTTGAGTTGTAATGCCTATAAATAGCGGGTGTGTTGTAAATTTTTGGGTTGTTGATTTTTGAATAAAACTCTCTTTTGTTAGCTTTGTGCTTTCATACCAATTGGTAGTTGAGTGTAATCTCCTATCTCCACTTACGTCATTCGAGTGCGCTCGAATCCACGTTTGTTGAAGCCGATTCACGGAATCTAGTGCGCTAGATCAACGTGCGAAGAATCGTAGATCTTTGAACACGGTATAGTGCGCTATCAACGTGTTTGAGATAGCTAGAGTTCGGTATCTTTGGATCAACGAACTTGGGCATTTTTGGTATCTTCAACTCACCGATTGCTACAATCCATCGATTGAAGTTTTGTTTGATTAATCCGCTGCGTCACGATGTGGTTGATATACACATGAATATTTCCAACACTGAATATGTCTCTTAATATAAAATCACTAACCTCAATGGAAACAATCTCGGTACAAAGTAATAAATACATGTAGTTCTCGAGGATAGAACAATACACAATATAAAAGAATAGAGATCACAGAGCCATCAATGCAGCGATAACATATAATATAAAATATACAAAAGTCTGAGTGGGATACAAAATAGGTCAAACTGCCACAGTCTCAAAAATAGACAATGTGTTATCACTAAAATTGGTCACTAACACCCTTGAGTAGAGGTATGTAGAGAGATTAATAAACAGAGTAAATTTGAACATAAGAATAGTGTAATTCAATGCAAAAAGAAAAACAAAAATGAGAACACCAGATTTATAGTGGTTCGGCGTAATTGCCTACATCCACTTTAAGTTTGATCTTTATTGCTTTCTCAATCACTTGAATACAGATACAATCTGTAAACCAATCACTTGCATACAAGTTTGAATTAACAAGAGGAGAGTAACAAAAATGGCAGGGTCTCCCTAGTGTTCTTGAAAAAAGGTCCCTTTTATTGTGCCCCTGCCCTTCTATTTATCCACTGCATGGCTCGCGATAGTTAAGGAAATCACATATGCATGTCAGAATGGGTCCAGGGGAACATATCATCATTTATTCAGAAAAATTGAACTAATTCTTTTATCATCATTGCACTGAGCTGCGATCCGATATTCAGCACCCAGAAAGGGTCTCCATGGCTGGCTATAATGTCGAATGTCGGCTTAGCAGGTGCAATCCTGGATTGTTTGAGTTCAGATGTAACTATTTTGCATAACATTCAATGTGAAATATGGTTGGGACGGTCAATGTTGATGGTTACTCTAGTCGAATCCTAGAGTCGTATCATGAGTTATTAAGCCTAATAGTGAAGGACTATGAATGCCCTAATCGATTATCAGCAAATGGCCAAAGATCAGGCTTAAAGGCACGTTGAAGGAATTGTTGAGTAGGAGTCAGCCTCGAGTTGTGTGCAACTGTATAGCTGGATCTTGCTATGAATTTGAATTTTCTTGTACATTTGAGTAACACACTTTCTATTCAATGCATTCATGATCCTTTACCCGTTCTTCGGGTTGGAGTGACAGTCAGTTGCCCATGAGCTAAGGTATCGATTTAATAATTCTATCTCTAGGCATCCTTTTGGTCATAGCCTTGAGTAGCTATAAGCACTATTTATAGGTTTCAACATTGAGCTATCGCAGGTAGTCTTTGGATGACCATGTGTCTGCTCCTAGTCTCGGGTTGAAAAATGCACTGCATGGATGGTTGAGTCTCGCCCTAGCTATGTTTATATTCCCACCTAAACTCCAAAGACACAGGGTTGATTAGTGAATAGTCAGTTCACATTGCTTCTCACTCGTGCCTCTAGGTCTGGGGCATATACCGTTAAGTAGGAAGATCGGCCATGCCCACTTTAGCTTTACTCTCTTTCCCATTGAATCGTGAGATTAGGCAAGTTGATAGGAGGTTGGGTCTCGCCTATCTTGGATTGTATTGTGGTTTTTCATTCCAAGAGGAATACTTCGATGCCTCGTCAATTTCAAGGCGTAATTTGGATACTGGACAGTCAGCCATGTCCACTTTGGTTCATGTTTTGTAATCAGATCTCAAGGTAAGGTCGGCTCAAATGCAGTCGGGTCATGCTCATCCAGTTTCATACCCCTCCTAATGGATCGAAGGAGGGTGCTGGAGAATTTTTGACCAAATCTTCATGGTTTACCCTCCTTTCCACACTTTGGAGGTCATAGTTTTTCAAGGAATATCCAAGGCACATTCGCATGTGCTTGGTACGGATCGGTATTGACCCTCGATCTGAGGTATGATATAGTCGGTCGCACGTATCTTTGGATTCCATTTCGACTGGTTCTATATGAGACCTCTCTGTAGTCGTTGCCTTAAGTTGTAAAGAACGGCAAGCTAGAGCTATAGTAAGATGTCGTATTCAGCTTTCAGGGATTTGTACTCCTGCTTCCAGCATTGATTTGGCCAGGCCACTTGTTAGATGGTCGAACTCCATCCTTAGCGAGTTAATAATCCTCTTGTTGATTTCAGGCTGAAAGTTTGCAAAATAGAGAACGTTCGAAATCCACTCATCTATTTATCAATGTTTAAGCACCACTCTTTATTCTGGTGAATTAATGTTATTCTCCCCCCGGTCGACTTGCACCCAATTTGTGTTAAAGCTTTAGTCCACTCTTAGAGATTTGTCGAACGGTTTATGCTTTAGTACACAGTTCGGGACGTAGAGATTTTCGTCAATTCGTTTATAATCCAGTCCGTACTATGGGGACTTAGAGTACTCTAGTCCGCACTCTGGGGACTTAGAGGTTTTTAAGTCATTTATAATCTAGTCCGCGCTCTGGGGACTTAGAGTACTCTAGTCCATGCTCTGGGGACTTAGAGTTTTTTAAGTCGTTTATACTCTAGTCCCCACTCAAGGGACTGAGAGTACTCTAGTCCGCTTCAGGGACACGGAGATTTTTGAGTCGTTTATACTCTAGTCCGCGTTCTGGGCACTTAGAGTACTCTAGTCCGCACTCAGGGGACTTAGAGATTTTTGAGTCATTTATACTCCAGTCCACGCTCTGGGGACTTAGAGTACTCTAGTCCACACTCAGGAGACTTAGAGGTATTTAAGTTGTTAATACTCTAGTCTGACTTAGAGTACTCTAGTCCACTTCAGGGACTTAGAGGTTTTTAAGTCGTTTATACTCCAGTCCACGCTCTGAGGACTCAGAGTACTCTAGTCCGCACTCAGGGGACTTAGAGGTTTTTAAGTTGTTTATACTCTAGTCCGCACTCATGGGACTTAGAGTACTCTAGTCCACTTTAGGGACTTAGAGGTTTTTAAGTCATTTATACTCCAATCCACGCTCCAGGGACTCAGAGTACTCTAGTCCGCACTCAGGGGACTTAGAGATTTTCAAGTCGTTTATACTCCAGTCCACGCTCTGGGGACTCAGAGTACTCTAGTCCGCACTCAGGGGACTTAGAGGTTTTTAAGTCGTTTATACTCTAGTCCGCACTCAGGGGACTTAGAGTACTCTAGTCCACTTCAGGGACTTAGAGGTTTTTAAGTCATTTATACTCTAGTTCGCAATCAAGGGACTTAGAATACTCTAGTCCACTCCAGGGACTTAGAGGTTTTTAAGTCGTTTATACTCTAGTCCGCACTCAAGGGACTTAGAATACTCTAGTCCGCACTCTGAGGACGTAGAGATTATTGAGTCGTTTGTACTCTAGTCCGCACTCAAGGGACTTAGAGTACTCTAGTCCGTACTCTGGGGGCGTAGAGGTTTTTGAGTCGTTCATGCTCTAGTCCGCACTCAGGGGACCTAGAGTACTCTAGTCCGAACTCTGGGGACGTAGAGGTTTTTAAATCATTTATACTCTAGTCCGCACTCAGGGGACTTAGAATACTCTAGTCCGCACTCTGGGGACGTAGAGGTTTTTAAGTCGTTTACACTCTAGTCTGCACTCAGGGGACTTAGAATACTCTAGTCCGCACTCTGGGGACGTAGAGGTTTTTAAGTCATTTATACTCTAGTCCGCACTCAGGGGATTTAGAGTACTCTAGTCCGCCTCTAGGGACGTAGAGGTTTTTAAGTCGTTTATACTCTAGTCCACACTCAGGGGACTTAGAGTACTCTATTCCGCACTTTGGTGACATACAGGCTTTTAAGTCGTTTATACTCTAATCCGCACTTAGGGGACTTAGAGTACTCTAGTCTGCACTCTGCACCTAGAGTTTTTTAAGTCATTTATACTCTAGTCCTCACTCAGGGGACTTAGAGTACTCTAGTCCGCACTCTGGGGACATAGAGATTTTTAAGTCGTTTATACTCTAGTCCGCACTCTGGGGATGTAGAGGTTTTTAAGTCGTTTATACTCTAGTCCGCACTCAGGGGACTTAGAGTACTCTAGTCTGCACTCTGGGGACGTAGAGGTTTTTAAGTCGTTTATACTCTAGTCCACACTCAGGAGACTTAGAGTACTCTAGTCTGCACTCTGGGGACGTAGAGGTTTTTAAGTCGTTTATGCTCTAGTCCGGACTCAGGGGACTTAGAGTACTCTAGTCTGAGGACGTAGAGGTTTTTAAGTCGTTTATACTCTAGTCCGCACTCAGGGGACTTAGAGTACTCTAGTCTGCACTCGGGGGTCATAGAGGTTTTTAAGTCATTTATACTATAGTCTGCACTCAGGGAACTTAGAGTAATCTAGTCCGCACTCTGGGGACGTAGAGTTTTTTAAGTCGTTTATACTCTAGTTCGCACTCAGGGGACTTAGAGTACTCTAGTCCACACTCTGGGGACATAGAGGTTTTTAGGTCATTTATATTCTAGTCCGCACTCAGGGGACTTTGAGGTTTTTAGGTCATTTATACTGTAGTCCGCACTCAGGGGACTTAGAGTACTCTAGTCCGCTTCAGGGACTTAGAAGCTTTTATTGAGAGCAGTCGTATTTCCACCCTTCAATTTATATATCATTTATCATATCGAGGCTAATGTTGTCGAATGAACGATCGACCCACGTTTGCTCATGGAATGGGATTCTGCCCTCAACATGAGGGACGAAACTTGAAAAATGGATGGTCGATTCTCGTCCGCTTAATAATTATATTTCTTCCAATCAAGTCAAGGAAGGAGGTATATGACAGATGGTTAGATCACATCCATGCTAGGTTAGATAGTCAAATCTCACACAATTTGCTTCGTATCTCTTTTTAGAAAATAAGGATAATGGATTATTGAGTAGACAAAGCAAGTTGCATATGTTTCAAGGTGTAGTCATGTCCATGTATTGAGAGCGATGGTTGACGAGTAGGTAGTCCATCACAGCTACTCCAAGTCAGGCTTTCGAACAACCTTTTGTGTTCAGGGTAGGATTTGATGTGTAGACGATCAAATCACGTCTACAGTAGATGGATCCCGGTGTCACTGAGCTTCTGGAGAGGCATTTGTATTTTGTCGAACTTTTTTTTATGACTCGATTTGAGTGAATGATCGGACCGTATACATTTCAAGCCTTGCTTAGGACTTCAAATCAAATGTGGAGGTCGACGAATGAACAATTAGTCGTGTTCACTTTGTATTGGGCTCTGATCGTGATGAGCTTTTCAATCTCTAGTCCATATCCCCAAATTGAAGGCATATGGTTGATGGTGAGCGGTCGAATCATGCTTGTCTTGATGAAACTCCACAGGCTTGAACACGGTCTGCGTGGATTGGTTGGTGGCCAAATTTGAGTACCTGTTCACCTGAATCGTTTTGAATGTAGTTTAGTTCAAGTTAGTCGTAGTTCATAGAACAATTGAAGTAGAAATAGAAATGGAAATAATTCAAAGAAGATTGGGATAAATCTCATTGATAAGTGAAGCAGCATCGTGTGCTCGTTATTCGACTTTGCCCCTGGCTCCTTTCAAAGGATTATCGGCCGTCGGCAGTCCAATTGATAATCATAGCCATTAATTAATAGGCATCGGATGTTCGCTGCCCACTATTCTGCAGGACTTGTACATACTATTGAAGCTTTCCTTTCCAGATCGGCTTTTCGATCATACCTCGGAGGTGTTTGTTATCGTCCGTGTTAGGATCTGCGAGCATCTTGGAATATACAACATTCCCCTGATTTTCTTTAGACTTTGGTGTACCCTCTCAAGGTTGGTTTCCAGTACCATTCAGAGTCGCAAGTCTTCAAGTAGAGGTTGTCAATTGAATCTTTCAAATAGCATACGAGTCGAATTTTGAGGTCTTGTTTTGTCTACTAGGATCAGCGTCCTTAGCCAACGGGCCTTCATTGTTATCTTTCCTAGTCTGTTCCTCTCTTCCACACTTTGGTTTGGATTCATTTTTGTCATAAAAATGATCCGTGGTCGTAGGAGGCTCTCCAGCTATCTAGCTGCCAAAATATATTTGGAGGTCGAGTCTCCTCAAACACGATAAGTATGACATCTTTTATAAAATTTGGAATAAATTGCTTAGAGCCAAACGTTGATCTGCTTGGAGTCACTAAATTTGAAGTGCTGGATCAGTGAAGAATGGTGCTTGGAGTCATCTTCGCATTTTCCTAGATTCATATCATCTATGTTCTCCAACCTTTGGGGGTATCGTTTGAGTAGCGGTTGCTTGTCCATTCCCTTGTTGTCGTTCAAAAGTTGTTGCTAGATAATTTATGCCTCGGTCGACCATGGGATGTAAGGAAAGGGGATATAATGTTCCTTTATTAAGTTGAGTTTTGAATTCACTATTTGGAGGCACTGCGCTGCGGCTAGCTTCTTTTTCGAAAATTTGGGTCGTACCCGAAAATATATTTTTTGAAAATAGGGGACGTATAAGAGACCGGTGTAACTTAAATGCGGCTCGGCTTGGATGCCGCTAGGCCTGGATGCCGCTCGGCATAGGCATGCGGCTCGGCCTGGATGCCGCTCGGCATAGGCATGCGGCTCGGCCTAGATGCCGCTCGGCATAGGAATGCGGCTCGACCTGGATGTGGCTCGGCATATTCTCTCTTGGCATGCACTCGCTGGTATGCACTGGGTCGCTCGGTGTACTCTCGCTCGGCATGCACTGGGTCGCTCGGCATGCACTCGTTTGGCATACTCTCGCTCGGCATGCACTGGGTCGCTCGGCATACATTCTCGCTCGGCATACACTATCGCCCAGCATACAACCTGGGTCGGCAGTTTCCCCTTGCTCGGCATACACTGTCACTCGGCATGCAATCTGGGTCGCTCGGCATACACTCTCGCTCGGCATACACTGTCGCTCGGCATACAACCTGGGTCGGTCGGTTTCCCGTCGCTCGGCATACACTGTCGCTCGGCATGCAATCTGGGTCGCTCGGTGTAACCTCGCTTGGCATACTCTTGCTCGGCATATACCTTTTCAGGGTCAATCGGCGTACACTTTTTCTAGGGCGATCGGCTGAATTACCTTCAGAAGAGGGTCGGCCTTCATTCAACATGAGTGCAAACTTCAACATCCAATCACCGGATCTTGCGTATATCAGTGAATCCAATCTATGGCTATCAGCTTCCTCTAGATTTCTTTCAAATCTGAGTAGAATAGGAAGTTTTCTAGCAAACAACTAGATCTATCTCGTGAATATGGAAATCCACTAGTAGTCGATGAGATCCAATCGAGCTGAGAATTCAATTCCCAGTGAAAGCACCAAAATGTTAGCACCAAAATTGGTCACTAACACCCTTGAGTAGAGTTATGTAGAGAGATTAATGAAGAGAGTAAACTAGAACATAAGAATAGTGTAATTCAATGCAAAAAGAACAACAAAAATGAGAACACCAGATTTATAGTGGTTCGGCGTAATTGCCTACATCCACTTTGAGTTTAATCTTTATTGCTTTCTCAATCACTTGAATACAGATACAATCCGTAAACCAATCACTTGCATACAAGTTTGAATTAACAAGAGGAGAGTAACAAAAATAGCAGGGTCTCCTCAGTGTTCTTGAAAAAGGTCCCTTTTACTGTGTCCTTGCCCTTCTATTTATAGACGAAGATGGGTTGGACTTTCCTCATGGGCTTTGGAACAAGGTACCTCAGCCCACAGTAGGTGACTTCTATGCACCGGGCTAGGCATGTCGAACAAGGAATGTCGGTTGAGAATTTTCCAGTCGATCGTTGAATGACTCGAAGCAGAATCATGCCGAACACTCCTGCTTTGTCGTGGGCTTGACAACTTGCTAACACCCCCAGTCAGCACAGAGCCAGGGATGCCGAAGCATGTCGATTGCATCAAACCCTTATACCTTCAGGCTCTTCTTGGTCATAATCTTGTCTAGTGCTAATAATAATATCTTCAACTGTCATTCTGTAGTCGGGCCAAGGTGTCGGGTAACACTTACAAATCTATGCCCAACTGTCTTACATACAGGAAATATCATAATATGCAATGATCTACAGTAATATTGTATCTTCCATCTATGCCCAACTATAACGACCCACCATTCCGTACACTTTAAGCTGACAATAAACCACACACATACAACCCAAATTGAATGGAAAGACGGATAGTTAGGGAAAAGAAAGAAGAAACATGACACGAAGAAACTAAACAATACGGAATCTCATAGCGGAATGAATAATCTATATTATATAACAAATCTTTACGGTAAACAAAAATTGTAATATATATACATAGACATCAATCAGAGTATACTAATCTATTTAGCTCGGAAAGTTATAACGACCTGTCCTCACAATTACTGAATAATATACAACAATATAAGCAACAGAAATATAATCATCTATGTGAATACATCTCTAGGCCTCCAGCTCCTCTTCTGAAGCTCCAAATTATCCATCTAAACCTGAAAATATGCTCGGTCTGACCCATGCATTTAGGAAAAAACCATGCCCTGGTCAGTCTGGTAAACTAGTGTGAGAACTTAAATCATAAGTAATTTTATATATTATAACTTTTAAAATCCTTTAAAAGCAAAGGCATCTCGTAAGATCACACCACACAAAAACACAAATGGATTTTTACCTTACGTTAACCAAAACCTTTATATCTGAAAATCCAGTGATATTATAATAGTGTCTAAAAGAAAAAATAATAATAATCAAGTGATGGGATGTTTGTGAGTGTACATCACAACAATACCAGGTAAATAATTGAAAACCGATAAGGCTCGTTCGCTAATTATGTGGGATTTCCATGGAGGTGCCCTCGGTAGTTCGAGAACGATCCTTCTACACAAGGATCAGAGTTATCCTTCCGAAGCATCATACCCATCTAGCCGGGGTATTATAGGAAAACAAAACTGGTCATGCTAACACCAGGTGCATCGCTCCGGCATGCCAAAACAGCTGTAGGTATCGGTATTGCTAGAAAAAGGAGCCGATTACACCCTATGGGTTTTCCAACCCTAATGGTCATGCCTCCTATCTCTGGTTTTAGTCATTTCCGCTGATGAGGCCATGTCCAGTATTCCAGCTCACGCACCGTCTCCAAAATAGATAATGGAATCCCGTATGGATTCTAATACCCAACAGTCTCGGAATCACATATAGATTTTCCACATCTCAATTAGATCTTGGAACCACACCTGGATTCCCATACCCCAACGGGTCTCAGAATCACACATGGATTCCAACATCTCAAAATATCACGAATCTCCTCTATAGTACCGTATATGGTTTTCAGAGTAGTTACGGGTTTGAGTAATCTCTTACGAGTACACTCTTTCGTTTTTCGGGTGCTCCATAAAACCAAGCGCCGATATTTGGAATGCTCAATACCGATTCTTTAAAAAATAATTAGACAATACATAAGAACGGTATCACCCGCTAACCATTTAAGTGGACGGATCTCCTTATCATTTGTCCTAGAGGAACGAGACGGGTTTATATGTACAGTATAGCACCACCGATGGTAACTGTTCCATATAATTCCCATGTTTCTACTAGATATTTCCAGAGTTAAAAACCTTCGCTGTTAAGTAAGGAATATTTCCATACCACCAAATGTAAGAAGGATTACATATTAGGAAAAGATTTTGATAGTCGGTTATTTAAATATCAAATAAACAAACATTCCAAACATAGATTACATTTCCCACTGAAATCACTAAGCCTCATTTAATTTAATTTTGATAAATTATGAATTTCTTTGTTAAAACATTGAAATACTTATTTCATCGGAATAAGTATATTCAAAAATCGATTCTTCAAAAATATTTGAAAAGTTTTTAAAATAGATATGAAAAGTAGCATTTGGTATTGACCATGGATCGTAGCTCAATGGTTATGTCTCTATCCCACAAAAGTCCAAACTTAACTACAGGCAATATTTGCCTCTCGAATTATGCCATGAAATCAATCATAGATCGCAGTTTGGACAATGGTTATGTCACTGTCTAAGCGAAATCATAACAAACTGTAGGCGGTCTCTGCCCCCGAACTGTGCTATGAAAATCAATCACTTCTTTCCAAATTTCTTTTTTACTTCGTAAATATCTTCAAATTTATTTGTAAAGTTTCTTTATAAACTTCCCAGTTTAATTAGAAAAATATTCTTTTGTAAATCTCAACCTATAACAATGGCAGATTCTATAAATTACGAAATAACCCTATTTTTGATAATCTTGATCAGATTGGGGACTCTTCCTCCCCTCCTACACTTATCTCTAATCCTCTTTCACAGCAAGCCATTATCAGAGATGTCCCTTCATTCCCAAGTAAGTCGAACATTGATGAAGATGGTTTTCAGATGGTCACTTACAATAGAAAAGCGACTAGAAAGGGTGGAATTCCTTATTTTCAGAGACACTTTCAAAGAAAACCAAGAAATACACATCAAAACCCTACTACAGTAGGGAATTCTGAATCAAGAAACCTGAATCCACCTTCAAGAAATGTAAATAAGCCCCTGTTGAATTCAAGAAGCTAATTCTCCAATGCAAAAGTCATCACAAAAGCTGCACAGAAGACACAGAATGCTTCTTCCTGGGCCGATCTCTTAAAGAAGGGAGGGGTAGTCTCTGATTTTTATTTGCATTATGTAGCTCCTATCAATATCAATAACAGAAAATTCGTTACTATAAAAGAGGATATCGATAAACGCACAGAGAATAAATGGGGGTTTTCAATTATTGCTTATGTGTTCGGTCCTCGTCCTCCTTATCATCACTTCAAGAATTACATCTCTATATATTGGAACCCCACAGGTAATTTTGAAATTTATACAAGAAACAATGGATTCTTCATTATCAGATTTACAAATCTTGATGATTGTGAAAAAATTCTTAATGGGGGGCCATACTTTATATATGGCAAGTTAATCATTCTGAAAAAATGGAATAAGAAAATAAACTTTGGCAAAGATCTTCTTTCCATTATGCCAATATGGATCAGGTTACCTGAATTAAACTTAAGATTACGGGATAAAGATGCATTTAGTGCCATTGCAAGTATGGTGGGTATGCCCCTAAAGTTGGATGAACCAACTGCTAAAGAAACTAGATTGAGTTATGCAAGAAAACTTGTTGAAATAAAGGTTGATGCAGATTTACCAGAGGAAGCTTATATTTCTATGTATGATGGAGATATTATAATACAAAAAATTGAATATGAGTGGATTCCTCCAAGATGCAAAGCTTGTGTGTGCTTTGGTCACACGAATGAAAATTGTACTACTAAGAAAGTTTGGAAAGAAAAATCTAGTGGGAATAATGATGCAACAGGGGAAAATGCTGTAGATCTCGTAAACATTCAAAAAGATGCTGATGTACTTCAAATACCAGAGATTCACACAAATGCAATGGACATTAACAAAACTGCAAGCATTCAGAATACTTTGCTAAATAAAGAAAATTACTCCCCTCAAGCTTCTCAAGGTATCATGGATAAAGATATTGAATCTGTTGCTCAAACTTCTTCAATCCCAAGCATGGAAGAGACAGGAAAGAATAAAGCTGCTGCTCTGGTTAATATCCCAGAGGATACTATGATGGTTGAACATTGCCAGTCAAAAAATCTGGTCCTTCTTGATCTACAAATCCCTCCAGATAGCACTGGATTAGCATTTCTTCCAGATTCTCTCACTCCACATAATAAAAAGTCAATTTCTGGAAAAGCTATCCAAGCCGCAATCAATGCGGTATCATCCATATCATCTGCAGACAAATCCAAGAAAAAGAAGAAAAAAGCTAGAACAAGAATTAAAAGCTTAAATGATATCTCTTCTACAGAATATGTGGAGGATGCTGCAGATAAAGAATTTAGAGAAATGTATATTTCTAAAAATGATAAATGTGAAAAGCTTCTAAAAGTCAGAAATGATTCAGCATACAAAAAGAAAGGGAAGAAGCTTGAAGTGATGGAGGATGAGGATAGTTACAGTGATTCACCTTAACTATACATTCATCCACTGAGTATCCTTTATTATTATCTTTTACGCATAATTTTATTTATGACTATCATTTCATGGAATGTCGGGGGCTTAATTCCCCTATCAGAAAACTGGATATTTCCAATTTAATTTTTACTGAAAAGCCTAGCATTTTAGGTATTTTAGAACATAAATTAGATGATTTAACAATAGTTGAATATCATACAAGAAAACTCTCCAATTGGAATATTATTCATAACAATCAAATGGGGAGTAATGGCAGAATTTTAATATTATGGGATGATAACATGTGGAATTTAGTTAATCACTCCTTAAATTTCCAATATATTCACTGTTTGTTTGCAAATAAAGGGGGTCTAAATTTGGAAATCACCTTTATTTATGCATCAAATTTTGAAAATGAGAGACTTGTTCTATGGAACCAACTAGAAAAAATGAACAAACAAATCTCTCATCCTTGGATTTTACTGGGTGATTTTAACACCATAATGCATGCATCTGATAAAAGAGGAGGTCTCCCTGTCCCCTTTAGCAAGTTAGATTTTATTAATAACTTTTTTCTTAGGATAGGCCTAATTGAAGCTAACATCATTGGTAACAAATTTACTTGGAAATCGGGTCAGTTTAGGAATATTCACTGTAAACTTGATAAGATTTTAATTAATCAAAGCTTTTTAGGTATTTTCCCACATTACAAATGTTTTACTCTTCCTCAAGCTACTAGTGATCACACACCTCTACAAATTTTCCTCACAAACAACATGTAATATAAAATAAATATTCCATTCAGATTTATGAATGGATGGGTACTTAAAGATAATTATAAAGACCTCATAAATAAAAGTTTATCATTCAAAATTCATGGATCTTCTCAGTACAAAATTTTTTAAATTTCTTCAAATTTCTAAGGGGAACATTAAGAGCTGGAAAAATAGCAGAAATCAAAATGAGCTGAAACAATTATGAGCAGACTGTGAGAAATTACAGAATGATCTTGATAGTAATTGCTCGGACAGAATTACTATAAACAGTTTTTTTCAGGCCCAAAATAAACTTAGTACATCCCTTCATATTCAATCAGTAAATACTAGGCAAAAGGCCAAAATTGACTGGCTAACTAATGGGGATGAAGCTAGCAAATTTTTTTTATGCCAAAATGGCAATTAGGAAAAATAGAAACGTCATTGGCAAACTTATTGATTCTAATGGTATTGTTTTAAAAAACTTTTTTGAAATTGAGAAGGAAGCCATTAATTATTTCACAGAGTTATTTAACTCTGAGAATTATTTGACTACCTTTCCTAATATTAATACTAATTTCTTATTAAAAGAGTGTAGTCAGGATATTCTATTAGCTCCTGTAAATATCTTGGATATTAAAAATATAATTTTAATGCTGATAATAATAAAAGCCCAGGGCCAGATGGCTTTAATGCTAAATTTTATAAAACTCATTGGGATGATAATAAAAACAATATTTTGGAAGTTATTTCTGAATTTTTTAAGACTGGTAAACTTTTAAAATCTTTCAATCACACTTTCATTACTCTTATCCCAAAAATTAGTAATCCTATTGGTTTGGAAGATTATAGACCTATTTCATGTTGCAATTTTATTTGTAAAATCATTTCTTCAATTCTTTGCAATAGAATTAAAATGTTTTTAAAATTTATAATTGCTGAAAATCAGTGTGCCTTCATCCCAGGAAGGCTCATAACTGATGACACTTTATTAGCACATGAGCAAATTAGAACTTTCAATAATAAAAATAAAAATGCAATGTGTATTAAAATTGACTTACACAAAGCCTTTGACAAAATTAATAGACACTTCATTATTCACATGATGATTCAAATGGGCTTCAATAAAAAAAATTGTGATCTTATAAAAGAATGCATTGACAATGTAACATACTCTATAATGATTAATGGCTCTCCAAAATGATATATACATAGAAACAGAGGAATTAGACAAGGAGACCCCCTCTCTCCTTATCTATTCACCATTGTTATGGAGTATTTCTCCTCCTTAATTGATTTTGAATATAAAAGGGGTAATTTAGAAACTTTAAATAGAATCAAACCCTCCATTACCCATCTATTATATGCAGATGATTTGCTTCTGTTCATTAATGCAGATGCTAAAAGTGTTAATACTATTGTTAGCATTTTTAAAAAATTAGAAATTTTTGCTGGCTTAAAAGTTAATGAATGTAAAAGTAAAATTTATTTCAGTAAAGGATGCAAATGTAAAGAGGAAATTTTAAACATTCTCAAATTCAAAGAAGGTAGTTTGCCAGTCAAATATTTAGGCCTGCCATTAAGTATAAATCAACTAAATGATAGGGATTGTCTAAGATTATATGACATTATTCAAAATAAACTTGATGGATGGTCTAGTAAGCTATTATCTCTAGCTGGTAGACTAGAACTCACCCATGCTGTCATCACTGCAATTCTAATGTATTGGATACAAGCTCATAATATTCCCGCAAAAGCAATTTGTAAAATTGAAAAAATGTGTGCTAACTTTTTGTTTGGCAGGGCAAACAGCACAAGGTTGCATGGGATAAAGTCTGTATGCCCAAAAATGCAGGTGGTATGGGACTAAGAAATATCAGAGATTTGAATGAAGCAGCCAAATACAAACTTTTTTGGAAATTCATTGATGGAAAATCTCTTTGGGCTAGATGGATGAGAGAAAAATATCTTAAAAATAAAAAAATTTGGACCATAAGGGCTGAAAACCATCATTCATACACATGGAAAAATATTCTTAGCTGCAGGGAGAAAGGAAAAACTCTTTTAGAGAGGAAATTCAAAGATGGCAATATAACTAGCATATGGTTCGACCCTTGGATTTTTGGAAAATATCTAATTGATTTACTAGGCTGGAATAACATGCATCTTTTTGGAAATGCTACTGAAAAAGTACAAAGCATCATTCAAAATCAAGCATGGAATACAAAATGCATCAAGCTACTCATATTTTTAGAGCTGCCATTAACAATATCTCAATGGATCAAAATCTTCAAAGAGACACTTGGGTTTGGAAACTTAACTCAAAAGAAAAATTCTCCTTTAAAAAGTTTGGAAATTTGTCAAGGGGGATGACACTAAAATCAGTTGGCACAAAGTTATTTGGTGTAAATCAAATTGTCCCAAAATGGCTCATTGTTCCTACTTTTCCATTCTCAACAGGCTTCCAACAAAAGAAAGATGTGTCAAATGGACTAAAAATGCAGATAACAGATGTCTGCTATGTAAAAATGGTGTTGAAAATGTAGATCATCTTTTCTTTGATTGTATCTACTCAAAAATTGTTTGGTTCAATGCTAAGAATTCTCTAAGATTTAATCAACATCAGTCCATTCAAAACATAGAAGAAAGTATCCATTATATTCAGAGCAGATACAAACCAAATTCAAAGGACTTCAAAATTGCATCTATTATGCTAACCACGGTCATCTACCATATATGGAGAGAAAGAAATCTTAGACTTCATAAAAAAATTGAGAGGAACAGTAATCAACTTTGGAACATCATTTACTCTGACTTTCAAATTCTCAGCAGAAAAACAATCAAACATCAAGAAAAAAGAAAACTTGACATGTTCGAAACAAGAGTGGAAGATTTCTTACTTAGGGGGAAATACTCTACTGATATTTCCCAAAGAAGTCAAAGTTACTGTCAGAACTATGCTCCCACTAATACTAAAAGCACATCTTTCCTCGGTCCTGACAGTCACTCCCGGAGCTATCTCACTGGAGGCGGCCATTTCAGAGCTGATAACAATTTTAATAACTGCAAGGGAAGTGACCATAATATAATTAGTAATAATTCTTATCCATATTATATTATGAACAATAATGCTAGTAATTTACTTGTTACAGCTCGAAGGAGCTACCGCACACCCAACAGCGTTTCCAAGGAGATTAAGTTGCTGTCCAAGGAAGATTACATCAATATTAATATCAGCAACAATAAAAGCGAGACCATTTTCTATAAAAGCTTGTTAAACGATAAAGTTTATCACATATCTTCCTGGAGCAAGGGTGAAAGTAGCAAGATCTCATAAGATTCCACTCAAACCGGCTTCAATCCCCCCCAATCGCTGCTATTCAATAGAAGATCTGAAGAATAACAATGATATATGGAAGGATAAAGCATATCACTTCACCAATCGTCTTTTTTCTGACGAAGAAAGCATGGATCTGGAGAATAACAACAAGCTCCGGAAGAGAAAGAGATTCAACTTCATTAAATCTCCTAATTTCAGTGACAAGCTTCAATCTTTGTTAGCTAAAGAGGATATTAATGCGAAGGAGAGAGTTTGGTAACCCCCTTGAGGTGTTGTTCGCTAAGTGGTGGCTGGTTTTGCAAGCGTCGGTCGCCATTTTTCTTTTTCCTTTATTTTTAAAGCTTGCGGCTAGGGTTATGATGTTGTTTTGTTTTGGGTGTTGGTTTGTATACGATTATTTTTTACTAAGCAGGCCTTGGGCCTTTCTACTTTTTCAAAAAAAAATTCCCAACCTATCCGTAAAACTTTCCTTTTTTAAATCCTTTTGTTTAAAACCAATTCTTTCAAAACAAATATCACTTATTTATAGTGAGTAGACCTTTTTAATATTATAAAAATATAACTTTAAACATTTTTAAATCATATAATAATTAATTAACTTCAAACAATATTAACATAATATATAATTTCTAAAACAGTATTAATACTTTAACAAATTATCTTTAAAATAATAATATTATAATACTAATTAACTCTTAAAATAATAATTACTTTAAAATTGATGTGTTATAAAATAACCTTAATTAATAATTAAATCATAATTTAGAACATTTTAAATAGTTTAATAACTTTGAGACAATAATTAAATATTCTTAAGTAACTTTTAAGAATCATATTAATAAAATAATTAACTTAAAATCATTACTAAACAACTATTAATTATTTTTAAAAACAAATAATAACTATCTTTAATAACCTTGTTAATAAATAATAATTATTCTTCAAATAACTTTCAAAAATCAACTTGGGAAAGAGGCTTAGCAACTTCAATGGAACTTAATCGAGTCGCCATTAATTCCATTGAGTATCCAAGTTATAATCCAGGTATTCACATAATATCATATATGTAAATTAAAGTCATAATTAACAAGCAATTGTTAATACAACACTTATCCAATACTATTCCATTAGAATGAAATTAAGTGTCCACACTAATGTAATAGCAGAACGGGATTTATTTCTGCTAAATAAATGTCTAAAATAACTTATCCAATCAATATTAGCAGAACGGTGATTATTTCTATTAAACATGGTCCAATTAATTTAATTAGCAGAACGGTGATTTATTTCCGCTAAACAAAGGTCCAAATTACCACATTCAATTCAATTTTACTCAACTGTATTTTTGGCCAAATAAACATCAATATTTTAGGCATATAAAATTAAACGACGTTATTATTTAAAATAATGAAATTTAAAACTTGTATGTTTCCATATATCATAAATTTATACTTATCTGATGCTATCAATAAATCACATAACAATAATGTACTCGTTATCATGAGTACAATGCAAAAACCCACATGTCGACGGATAAAATATGAGTGATTTATAATATTTTGAATATTAAGTGCTTATATAAATAAAATAAACTAATTTCTCACCATAAGCTCATGGCCCAAAGCCCATTTGCTTGCAAATCAGCGTCCAAAACACTGCTACATACTTCTTCTTCCCTACGCTCCCTACTCCTATCTTCGGTTTTCTTTTCAAAGCCTGTGCACGAAAAAGACGTGCATACTCATGTACGTACACGAGTCATACACCCACCAAAACAACATACGAGCTTCACCAACAAACTTCACATTGCCACCACGATGCGCTGTCATCACACCCTTGGCCTCCGATCGACTACATAAAGATGCAACCCTCTAACTGAGAATTCAAACATGTATAGGAAATGAACACGAGGTCATTACCATCCCTCCATACCATTATTCGCCTTGCCACCTCCACCAATGCAACCGCCACCCTCGACCCTACCTCCATGTGAACGGCGACCAAGACCGGTCGTCTACTCTGGCCTCCATCTCCTCGAAACCAAGCACCACCAATCCATGCTTCTTAGACCCTAATTCCATCAAACCAGGACAAATCAAAGCCTAAATCAACAATCGACCATGGTCACGACCTTCGCCTCGTCCCAAGGCTCCTCCTCGTCATCCCCACTCGACACCTCGACCACCAGTTAGTTGGAAACTATTTTTTTACCATTTTAAGATCAACTCCTTCTCTACGAAAACCCATGCAACTAGAAATCATGCAAACACTTCTAAACCACAATCGTCGATACGAACCCATCCTACCCTCCGTTCGCCAAACCATGATCGTTGAAATGATCATTTTCTCGACTATTTACTGTTATTTAAAGATATCTCTCAAAATACTTGATGAAAATCCCGAAATTATTTTTAGAGCAAACTAGATTCAATGACGACCAACTTTCATTTTGGTGTCTCCGGAGATTTTGTATAGATTGGAAGGCATGGATTTTTGAATGGAAGATGACATATATTTTTATTTTAGAAAACAGGGAGTAGGGAGAAATAGGAATGACTCAAAGCAGGAAGAAGAAAAATGCGTGAATGCTTTAAGAGTATCCTCCTTTTTCTTTTCTTTTTTCTTTTTTTTCTTTGTGAACATCAATGTTTATATAAAGGCTGGGAAGAAAAAGCAGCGTAGGGTGGCTGTTGGTAGGCTGGAAAGGTAAAATAGGGTGGTTGAAAAGAAAAGATGAAGGCTGAGATTAAATCAATATACATATATACATATACATATTATATATATATATATATATATATATATATTATTCAAACTCAAAAATATTTGGTTATTTATTCCGAACTCCGATCGAGGCATGCCACCCAGCATTCCTAATTTATACCCCTATTTCGAACGAAATGAAACAAATCTCGAGCCCCAATTCGATTGTATGCAGAAGATAGCTTTTTGAACCCAATTAATAAATTAAATTTGCGACATTAATTTCAACGCGTTTCTATCCCCTACGACCAAACGATATGTATGATCGCTATGAAATTTTGACGGCGTATTATAATTCGTTATTATGGACCCAATGACATAGGTTTCGTCTAAATCTGAGATTACGCCTCGGAAGGCTATTTTCACTCATTAATTAAAACAAATTTTCAAAATTAGTTAAATCACTTTTAAGACCAATTTAAAAGCTTAATTACTTTTATACTTAGTAATAAAAGTTTAATAAGCTTTCAAATCATTTTTATCCCGATAAAAATCCAAGGTTTCAATTATTTAAACGATTCCAGTTATTTAAATTTTAACAATTAATTTATCCAATAAATCATTATATTTGAAATCAAAGTTATCTAATCTATAAAATTAACTTTTTAAAATATAAAATTAATTAAATATCCCTAAGTAAGATAAATAAAATGCTAGGTCTTTACATTCTTTTCCTCTTAAAAGAATATTATTCCCCAAATTCCAACACAAGAACATTCAATATTGTTTATAAGCCTCCATGATGTCCATAGATCATTCATATACAGAATCGGAGTCGATCATCACTCCAATACATGACTCCACTTCCATACTAGTATCGTTCACTCAATTTACTAGTGCAGACCCAGATCAAGCTCCTTGATTAGGAACCTCTACCCTCCTTACATAGCTACTGGTATGATAGAAAACCTTGGTTTCATATCAAGAACCCTCATCAAGTGCTCTTCGTCAAAAATTGAGTAATAGATCATTATTTGGAACGGTTTAAAACATCTCAAAGCCTTAAACTCGAATACGTAGGAAGAGAAATGATTTGTGTCCACCTTCGCACTTATTTAATTTGTTATTTCTAATACCAATTCTATTCTCAATAAATATTCATGAAAAACATTTCATATAATTCCACTGGATTTTGTAAAACTTATAAAGCACTCTATCTCATTACAAAGGTATACCCAACTATCAAATTCAAACTTCCATTTTAATTCACTTAACAAATTTTTAAATATCTGGATGTCATTCAAAACACTCTTTGAAAGAACACTATATACTTGGAAACTTAAGGATCAAATAGTTGGATATTTATTTCAACAACTTTTTGAAACGGTAGTATATATATGTAACCCGAGTAACCCTAAAATTATACCAAGGAACTGAGTGCTACTAAATAGTATCATATATTTCCTTACTAGAAGGATAATACTTAAGAGAAGCATTTACCATCCACATGTATCTCTTTTCCATTTTTTAGTTATATTATGAGCCACTCGAACTAGTTAACTAAAAGTCACTTCTTTCCCTTCAAACCCATTTTTGAAATAATATATTAAATATATTTCCAAGAAAATATTCAATTCCAATTCCAATTTACTCTGAATTCGTTCGGATTCGAACTTGTCCCATCCGTACAATGACAAAGAAAATAATTTACTAAGTGCATAATATCGTTCGCCTAAGCAAACATCGAATCGTCACTTAGAAGATTATTCTGACCACCACAAAATGAATCGGGACTTATTCCCCAAACTAATCAAAAGAAATACCCATTCTTCCACAACATTCGTTTTTAGAGATATTTATACTTAAATATATTTCTAAACAATTATTTCCAAAACATTGATACACCAAAAACTCTTTAAGAAACTATTATTATTATCATTTCCAAAGTAATTTATATTCTAAAACTATCTCAAACAAAATTAATATTTCCTTTTTCCAAAATCATTTGAAATAACATATAAATACTTTTAATTTATAATAAATCAAACCATACCTTTGGAATCAAATCAAAATTTTATTTTACCTGGGTCCTAGTGGAAACAATTCCTTATTAAGTAACTCGAAAATATTTTAACTACTATTATTAACCTTTTAAACCTCTAAAACCATTTTTCCAAAATCCCTGGGATTAAAACTCTCATATTCCTTTTATTTATAAGGCACATTATATTAAATCAAATTTATACAATATTTCCGTTTAAAGGAGATCATTCTCAAATATTTTTTGAGAGCATATCCTAGCCTCCTTTTACAATTCATTTTCCAAGTATTTATTCTAGAAATATTTAAAAAAATTTAACAAACTCCTTTAGTTAAACCCCAATTTAATACAATAACTTTTATATTCAACATTTCCAAATATTATTTCAAAATATCCAAAATTTTCTTTTAAATATATCAACAATTATTTAAACTTAATCAAATCAATTTTTATACTGCTAAAATATTATTCCATAAATATTCAAAATTTCCTTTTAAATAAACACCACGTAGAAATTAAATTTCAAATCAACATTATCAACTAATGCCTTATATTTAAATTGCAAAACTTAATTCACAAGGTACTCGTTTCAATGTTCTCGAAATTCCTATTTGTCTAACCCAGGCTTTTAAAAGGGAAGATTCAAGACAGATTAATGAATAATTGTCAATGCTTAGAAATAGCGAGCATGACTAATCAAATTCTAAATAATAATGATGGAATATTATCATTTCCTTTCACCCCCAAGTACAGTCAAAAATAACTATATCAAATTTTCAAATAATTATTCTTTTATATGTAAAATATGATCTCAGGTAAAATTATTTTATTTACCCATTTTAAAATAATACTGTGTCAATTGGTCTTGTTCGAGTGTTTAGGAAATCCCTATCGATAATGTTGGCCAAACGCATCGATCAGGATTCTTAATCCGCTCAACAAAACAAACAACACAATACGAAACATTTTTATAAAAATAAAAAATACGCTCTCATATAAAACACACTTCAACTCATTCTAAGGTGTCACTTACCTTATCTCTAATGAGTTACTCATTCTAGGGCATCACTAACCCTATCTATAATGAGTTCTACACTACCAAAGCCAAGGTTCTCGCTTAACCTTCAGCTCTGATACCACGTTTTAACGACCCACTTTTCCGACACGTTAAGCTAACAATAAACCACACACGTCCAACCCAAATTGAACGGAAAGACGGACAGTTAAGGAAAAGAAAGAAGAAAGAAGACACAAAGAAATTAAACAACATAGAATCTCAAAACGGATGAATAATCTATATTATATAAGAAATCTTTACAAAAAACAAAAAATGTAATTTATATATATACACACATATATATGTATGTATATATGTAGATGTCAATTAGAGTATACTAACCTATTCAGCTCGGACAGTTATAACAACATGTCCTCACAACTGCTAAATAATATACAGTAATGTAAGCAACGGAAATATAATCATCTACGCGAATACGTCTCTAGGCCTCTAGCTCCTCTTTTGAAGCTCTAAAATATCCATCTAAACCTATAAATATGTTCGGTCTGACCCGAGCATTTAGGAAAAAACCACGTCCGGGTCGGTCTGGTAAAACTAGCGTGAGAATTTAAACCACAAGGAATTTTATTTATTATAACTTTAAAAATCCTTTAAAAGCAAAGGCATCTCATAAGACCAAGACACACATAAACACGAATGGATTTTTACCTTATTATAACAAAACCTTTATATTAGAAAATCCAGTGATATTATAATAGTGTCTAAAAGCAAAAATAATAATAATCAAGCAGCTGTGATGTTCGTGAGTGTACATCACAATAATGTTGAATATGCGCTTTGCGCTTATATGATTTTTGTTTGATGATAATAAACATATATACATTCATTTAAATGTATTTGTTAATATACTATTCTATTTTTCACAGTTTAAATAAATATTTGTTGAATAAAATAAATTACACAGAATTTGAATTCAAACAGATATTTTATTCAAATAAATATTTATTACAATTTTGAATAGTACAAATTCAAGCTCTCACTATACATATACAATTTTGACTACAAATACATCACAATTTCATATTTACATTTAACCTCACTACACATCACTCATTCACTCAATTCGTATTTTATCTTCAACTTCATTCCAGTTTGAATCCAGCATCTGAGTAATCTGCAAAAATATTTACTAACGCAGTAAAATTGAAAATAAAATATTTTTGTGATATAAAATAAAACGTGAATTTTGAAAATGATATTTGCCTCAGTTTTTTGGGTTGTTCGTCATCATTTAAATTTGGATTCATCATACACGAACAGCTTGTGGCATACACAGTGCATCACTGTATATGCCACAAGGCCGTGCACACCGATATATACACTTGATTGATTTACAGGGACAGGTGAGCACAGGTCAAACCCAAATGAAAAGCCGGGTTCAACTCATGTGCAATAACATAAACGTCACAACTCATAGCACAAGGTCAAACCCGAGCCTCAAGCTGGATTCAACACAGGTGAAAAATCAAATGAAATGGTAGAGATACATAATTCATAGTGTCAGCCAAAATTCAAATGTACAAATACACACAACACAGTGGTGCTGCATATAATGTACAGTGAAGCCAAAGTAGTACACAAACAACATAGCAGTATGGAAGAGTACAAACCAGAGAACATCTACAAAGTAATGAAGGAAAACAAACCAAGCATACAAGCTCAAAAATTTCAACCACAGCAACAAAAGTGTACAAACTCAAGTGAATACAAAAATAACAGCACCAAGTGAATATGCATGACGAACACATATGGAATGCAACTTGATCATTAGTATATTTCAAGTTCATTAGTATATGACAGCAACCAGAGGCAACACCACACAATCAAGCTACAACAAGATCACGGCTACAATATGCAGTGCACCAATGAAACATACAGCAGTCATGTATGCAACAGGTTCAAGGCCAGAATGACTATAAGATAATGCAATCTGAACAACAGATCAGCCATGACCAAAGCAAAGACCAAAGTGCATGAACACAGTGAAGACTAATATGCAGTGTACTGTAATACAACAGTGAGCACATTCATATGTACAAATGCAAAGAACAGTGGTGATGCAGTGCAACATCTACGACAGCAAGTACATTAATGCAAACTACAGGAATAAATATCAAGTGATACAACTGCAAGTATCAAGACCAGTGAACAGAGCTAAGATACTCGAGCTTCAAAAAGCTAAAGCAACAATGCACCAATAAAGTCGAGACAAAGCAATGCCAACAACTAAAGTACAGTGCAACTCAAAATCATTAATGCAATAACAGCAATGCAACATGACAATGAAAGCTCAAGTCTAAGTGCGGACAACTCAAATGAACACACGAGAATGGAATGCACAGGTCAGAGATGCAACAATGGAACCAACACAAAATCATCAATGCAATAACAGCAATGCAACAAACAAGTCAGTGGCAAGCTACAAACTCAAGTGCATGCGACAGTGAAAAAGCGTACTGGAATCGAACCAACAAGTGTAGCATCTGTTACCGTGAAAAAGCCAAGTCAAGATAAACAATGAAAGTATTGACGAAGTCAAAAATCAACACCGTGATGAACAAGGCAATTTCAAAGCCGTGAGTAGCAAGTAAAGCATCAAATATACGACTGTGAACAAGTCAGAAAACATCTCAATCATCGAAGTATAATCAAGCAGCCAGAGATGAATAATTGACAAATTCAAATAAAATATATACGACGAAAATACAGGGGGGTCGAACCCTATAAAAGTAATTAACATCATCGGCAATTGAGGTATTCGAGTTCGAGCCTAACAAAGAACAAATCATCCAACTCGTATCACGATCGAGTTCAAGCATCAACCCAGTAAAGCAAAAAGATAAAATTACATACCTAAGCAAGGAGTCGAACTCGATCGAACAACGAAGCAGCCAAGAACGAACGAATGAGAACAAAGCACACGAAAAAGGCGCAGCTTCAATACCCTAAATTTGGATCAAGAGCCGAAACCCTAATTTGGAGTAGAAGAGCCGAAGCCCTAATTTCAGAAACAGGATGAAGTCACCATTATTCTCACAAGCAAAGGAACGAGACAAAAAGGAACGGGCCAGTGAAAGAAAACAAAGGGGCCGGCCTATTTTCTTAAAGAGTTTTAATTAAGGGTTTTAAAATTAGGGTTATTTGTTTATTTGTCTTTTAATTGTTGTTTTTATTTTTTCAAGTCAAAGAATTTGTAAATCACCACCTAGGGATTAGGTCGTGTCAGATTGTCTAGTTAGAATTAGTTCAGTGAGCAGGGTGTGCGAGTTTGCAGAGCTCTATAGGCGGGAGCAGTGTTTGCGAGTAATCAAAGCTCTATAGGCGGGAGCAGAGTTTGCGAGTAATCAAAGTTCTATTGTAGGCGGGAGCAGAGTTTGCGAGTAAACGAAACTCTATAGGCGGAAGCAGGGTGTGCGAGTCTAGTAGAGTGTTTGTGAGCGGGAGCAAATGTTTGCGAGTCTAGTAGAATGTTTGTGAGCGGGAGCAAATGTTTGCGAGTCTAGTAGAGTGTTTGTGAGCGGGAGCAAAAGGGTCTGCGAGTCTAGTAGAGTGTTTGTAAGCGTGATACTGTTTAATTCTAATAGAAATCTGGGAATGCAGCAGTAGGCAGGGGTTGCCGAAGCTGGGTAAATTTTGTGTGTGATTTGCTTTTCAGCATATTTATTTTTGCAGTTTATTTCTATGTTTAAATCAAGAAAATTTGCTATAACCCTATTCCCCCCCCCCCCCTCTAGGGTTAATCTAAATCCTACAAATAATAAAAGGTATATAATTGAAAATCGATAAGGTTCATTCGCTAACTATGTAGGATTTCCATGGAGGTTCCCGCGGTACTTCGAGAACGGTCCTCCTGCACAAGGACCAGAGCTATCCTTCCAAAGCATCATACCCGTCTAGCCGGGGTATTATAGGAAAACATAACTGGTCTTGCAAAGACCGAGTGCATCGCTCCGACATGCCGAAACAACTAAAGTATCGGTATTGCTAGAAAAAGGAGCCGATTACACCCTATGGGTTTGCCTACCCTACTGGCCATGCCTCCTATCTTTGGTTTTAGTCATTTCCGCTGATGAGGTTACGTCTGACTTTCCAGCTCATGCTCCGTCTCCAAAATAGATCATAGAATCCTACATGGATTCCAATACCCAACAGTCTCGGAATCACATATAGATTTCCCACATCTTAATTAGATCTAGGAACCACACCCGGATTCCCAAACCCCAACGTGTCTCAGAATCATACATGGATTCCAACATCTCAAAATATCACGAATCTCCTCTATGGTATCGTATAGAGTTTTCAGAGTGGTATGGGTTCAAATCATCTCTTACGAGTACGCTCTTCCGTTTTTCGGGTACTCCACAAAACCAAGCGCCGATTTTCGAAATGCTATACCGGTTCTTTAGAAAATAATCAGATAATACATAAGAACTGGGATCACCCCTAACCTTTTAAGTGGATGGATCTCCTTATCATTTGTTCTGGAAGAACGAAACGAGTTTATACATACATTATAGCACCACCTATGGTAACTGTACTATATAATTCCTGTGTTTCTCCTAGATATTATCAAAGTTAAAATCCTTTGGTGTTAAATAGGCGTACCACCAAAATTAAGAAGGATTACATATTGGGCCAAGATTTTGATAGTCGGTTATTTAACTATCAAACAAACAAAAATTCCAAACATATAATACATTTTCCACTAAATTCACTAAGCCTCATTCAATTTAATTTCAATAAGTTCTAAATTTCTTTATTAAAACATTCATATACTTATTTCATTGAAATAAGTATATTGACAAATCATTTCTTTTAAAATATTTGAAAACTTTTTAAAATAGATATGGAAAGTAACCTTTGGTATCGACCATGGATCGCAACTCAATGGTTACATATCTATCCCAGGAAGATCCAAACTTAATTGCAGGCAATCTCTGCCTCTCGAATTACACCTTGAAACAATCATAGACCATAGTTTGCAAAATGGTTACGTTGCTATCCCAGCGAAACCATAACAAACTATAGGTAGCCTCTATCCTCGAATTACGCTATGAAAATCAACCACTTCTTTCCAAATATCCTTTTTACTTTGTAAATATCTTCAAATTATGTATAAAGTTTCTTTATAAACTTCCAAGTCTAATTAGAAAAATATTTATTTGTAAATCTCAACCTATCCATAAAACTTTCCTTTCTCAAATCCTTTTGTTTAAAACCATTTCTTTTAAAACAAGCATCGCTTAATTATAGTGAGTAGATCTTTGTGACATTATAAAAATATAACTTTGAATATTTATAAATCATATAATAATTAATTAACTTCAAACAATATTAATATAATATATAATTTTAAAAAAAATATTAATACTTTAACAAATCATCTATGAAATAATAATATTATTATACTAATTAACTCTTAAAATAATAATAAATTTAAAATCAATTTATTATAAAATAACCCTAATTAATAATTAAATTATAATTTAAAACATTTTAAATAGTTTAATAACTTTGAAACAATCATTAAACATTCTTAAATAACCTTTAAGAATCATATTAATAAAATAATTAACTTAAAATCATTACTAAATAATTAATTATCTTTTAAGAACAAATAATAACTATCGTTAATAACCTTGTTAATAAATAATAATTATTCCAATAATTTTGATTCAAAAATCAACTTTGGAAAGTGGCTTAGCAACTACAATGGAACTTAATCGAGTCACCATTAATTCCATTAACTATCTAGGTTATAATCCCGGTATTCACATAACACCATATATGTAAATTAAATTTATAATTAACAAGCAATTGTTAATACAACACTTGTCCAATACTATCTATCAGAATGGAATTAAGTGTCCACGCTATTGTAATAGCAGAACGGGATTTATTTCTGCAAAATAAATGCCAAATTAACTTATCCAATCAATAATAGTAGAATGGTGATTATTTCTATTAAACAAGGTCCAATTAGTTTAATTAGCAGAAGGGTGATTTATTTCCGCTAAACAAAGGTCCAAATCACCACATTCAATTCAATTTAACTCAACAGCATTTTATTTGGCCAATAAACACCAATATTTAAGGTATATAAAATTAAACGACGTTATTATTTAATATAACGAAATTTAAAACCTATCTATTTTCGTATATCACAAAATTTATTATTACAATGCAAAAACTCGCATGTCGATCGGATAAAATATGAGCGAGTTATAATTTTTGAATATTAAGTGCTTATATAAATAAAATAACCAAATAAACTAATTTTTCACCATAAGCTCATGGCACAAAGCCCATTTTCTTACAGAACCGCGTCCAAAGCACTGCTACATACTTATTCTTCCCCACATTACCCTCCCCCTTCTCCTGTTTTCTTTTCAAATCCTGTGCACGAAAAATTCATGCACACTCGTGTACGTACACGAGTCATCCACCCACCAAAACAACATTCGATCTTGACCAACAGACTTCACATTGCCACCTCGATGCGCTACCATCACACTCTTGGCTTCCGATCGACTACATCAAGATGCGGACATCTAACTAAGAATTCGAACATGTATAGGCAACAAACACGAAGCCGTTACCACCCCTCCACACCACTATTCGCCTTGCAACCTCACCCAATGCAACCGCCACCCTCGACACTACCTCCATGCGAACTACGACCAAGATCGGTCGTCTACTCTAGCCGCCATCTCCTCGAAACCGAGCACAACTAATCCATGCTTCTTAAACCCTAATTCCATAAAATCACGGCAAATCGAAGCCCAAATCAACAATTGACCACGATCATGACCCCCACCGCGTCCTAAGGCTCCTCCTCGTCATCCTTGCCCGACCCCTCGACCATCGTCGATCAACTCCTTCTCTACGGCAAATCAAGCCACTAGAAATCATGAGAACGCTTCTAAAAATCCACAATCATCGATATGAACCCATCCATACCCTCCGTTCGTCAAACCGTCATTATCAAAATGAACGTTTTATTGACCATTCACTATTATTTAAGGATATCCCTCCAAATACTCGACGAAAATCCCCAAAACTATTTTTAGAGCAAACTAGATTCGAAGACGAACAACTTTCATTTTTGTGACTTTGGCGGATTTGCATAGATTGGAAGGTATGGATTTTTTTTTAAAAAACCCTACTCCGGAGAGTAGAGCTAGGGAATGCAGCTGTCCACCACACTGACCCCCTTTTAGCTAGCCCAGCACAGAGATTTGATGTCCCCAACCATGTTTAAGGATTAACGGGGACCCACCTCTGCGCCTTGAAATTGGGAGCAGGGCAGACGGGAATCGAACCTGCGACCTGCTTACCAGGAAGCAAGTATCTTACCACTACGCCACTGCTTGTGGACAAAACATGAATAAGGTATGGATTTTTGAATGGAAGAAGACATATATTTTTATTTTAGAAAACAGAGAGTAGGGAGAAACAAAAATGACTCGAAGCAGAAGGAAGAAAAATGTGTGAATGCTCTAAGAGTCTCCTTCCTTTTCTTTTTTTTTCTTGTGAACATCGGTGTTTATATATAGGCTGGGAAGAAGAAGGCACCGTAGGGTGGCTAAGTAGGGTGACTGTAGGTGGGCTGGAAAGAGAAAGTAGGGTGGTTGAAAAGAAAAGATGAGGGCTGAGGTCAAATCAATATATATATATATATATTATTTAAACTCGAAAATATCTAGTTATTTATTCTGAAACCAATCGAGACGTGCCGCCTGGCGTTTTTAATGTTATGCCCCTATTTCGAACGAAATGAAACAATTCTCGATCCCCGATTCGATCGTATGCACGCTTTTGGAACCCAATTATTAAATTAAATTTTCGATATTAATTTCAACGCGTTTCTATCCCGTATGACCAAATGATATGTCTGATCGCTATAAAATTTTGGTGGCGTATTATAATTCATTATTACGGACCTAATGACATAGGTTTCGTCAAAATTCGAGATTGTGCCCCGGAAGGCTATTTTCACTCCTTAATTAAAACGAGTAAATTTTCAAAATAAGTTAAATCACTTTTAAAACCAATTTAAAAGTTTTATTACCTTTATACTTATTATAGAAGTTTACTAAGTCTTCAAATCATTTTTATCCAAATAAAAATCAAAGACTTCAATTATTTAAACGATTCCAATTATTTAAATTTTAACAATTAATTTATCCAATAAATCATTATATTTGAAATCAAAGTTATTTGACTTATTAAATTAACTTTTTTAATATTTAAAATTAATTAAATATCCCAAAGTCAAATAACTAAAATCTTAGGTCGTTACACCAACATCCACAACATCCTGTCCCTAAATCTAAAATGTCTCGACTGACCCGAGTACTATATAAACAATAAACGAGTCAGGCTACGTCTAGACTCATATATGAGCACATAAACAATATTTCAAGGGGAAAACAAATACATGACATCATAAAGAAATCCAACATATGGAATAACAAAACATCCATAACACATCAAACATCAAAACATCCATAACACATCAAACATCAAAACATCCATAACACATCAACACCATCACATATGTCACATATCACACAGCAAGCAACCATCGCATACATTACATTTCACACATCAAACATCCATCATAGACATCGCACACTCGCACATCGCATACATCTCACACATCACACATTAATTTATTCATATTTATTTAACTATATTTGATTTATTTGTTTTAATCTTTAGTTTCATCTCCATTACAGCTACCGCTAGAAACCGAGTCTACGGCTATGCCTTGGACTTCTCAAATATAAACGGGGACATACTCGTAAAAAATTTTGAGCGTTCTCACCATTCTTTAGTTGCACTACAATTGCACCTCATCTCCCCACTTCCTCACCTCGTATCTCACTTCCAATCGACAACCACCTTGCTTTGTTTTGTACTCCTTGTCCTGCTACCCTGATGCAACGAACTGCGACCACATAACGGCAGTGCCATGTCATCACAACCACCATGGAGCGACCTTATGGTCCATCAATCTAGGATGAGGCTAGAAATTCTAGCCATCACATCTATGTAAGAAACTTCGCATCACACACCTTGATCCACTGAAAAGCGAAGATAATCATATCCATGCTTTGAAATAAAATAAAGGAATATCATAATACACCTCACCTGTCAAGTCAGAAATCCAAATAATATCATTAATATTTGTGTATAATATAGAATAATTCACTGATATCCAAGTATTAAATTCTCAATCTTCAATGAATTACTCTGCACTATACTAATGTTAAGTAAATAAGTATACTCCATACGGACGTCCTATACCACCCAGTGAAATACATTATATACACAACACCTGCAATTAATCAAAATTAAATTAATTTTCCACTTGGCTTATTTATTCACTATTCGCTTTCTTTTTACTTCAATCCATTATTCTTCATTTTCATAACTTCCTAATTTAGCACAATGAGTAGCTTGACTCTATATCGCTAGTAGAAATCCAGTCATTAACCATCCATATAAATTAAAATATTATTAAATAAGTAGTAAATGAGATGAAGGGTTTTATTTAAATAGATTTCACTTTAATTTTCCCCTCTTTTTATGAAACATCTCAATTTAATTTAGAAATAAAATACCTTTTTTATTTATTTCCCTCTCTTTTAAAATAATAAATATTAATTATATCATTTAATCCAAAAATCCATATTTTAAAATCACTTATTTGGTTTCAAAGAAACCTTTGTTTAAACCTATCAATGAATGTAAAACCACTAAAATCCTCTCGTTTTTAATTTCTACTTCACCAATATTATGAAAATAGCATAGAGCATTTGAAATTCCTAATTACTTTTAAACATCAAACAGAAGTACATTACTTTCGATTCAATTATATTTCCAAAATCAAATATATAATTTAAAAATCATTATTTGAAATCCTCATTTATCTTCAATCCTTTTTAAAAATATTATTATTTAGATGTAAATTATTAAACTTAAAATTCTACATTATATAATTCATTCCCAAACCAATTCAAAAATCAAACAAAATAATATATTACTTCTAAAAGTTCACTTAACAATATACATAAAATGTGATGTCCCGGAAATTTAGGCAATAATTATTTAATAATTTCATTGATTATTATTTCAAAATGTGAAATATTGATTTAATAGTTTAATTCAAACAAGAATTTTCTTTTGAAGATTAATAATCATTTAATTTGTCTAGTGTTATTCTTTTCAAAATAATAATTTAATTTAAATTGAGAATCTGATTGTTTTCAAATGTTAAAAATATTTAAGTAATAAATTCATCTTTCTAAACTGATTTAAAGATATTTATTTACAATGTATATATGTGTATACATTGTAAATAGTGGATTTGATTTTAATTCAAAATTTAAATATTAATAAAGAATATTTTCTAATTATTATATATATATAAATGAATAAATTGTAAATTGGTTAATTTGATTAAAAATTAATATTGAAAACTTTTCAAAAGTTTGTTTTTAAAAAATCTTTCTTATATTTTGAAAGAAATATAAGTAAGTATTTGTTTTATTTATATGGATAAATATAGTTTAAATTTTGTTTTATAATAAAAGTTTGTTTTGTTTTATTTTAAAGGAAATCATTTTTTTTTCTTTGAAATAAATTTAATTCATTCATGTTAAAGTATAACATTTGATTTAAAACTCTTAATAAGATAAACTCAACATTATTCTTCTTTTAAAAATCTTCTCTTTTGAAATTTAGTTTTAAAAGAATATTATTTTGAAAAATATTCAAGCAAACATTTAAAATGTATAATTTTAGAAAGAAGTTTTTAAGTAGACATGTAATCATTTTCAAGGCTAATGTTAACAAATAATTAAAACATGATAAAACAAATTTGAAATGGTTTTAGATAAATTTAATTACATTTATAAATCTAGAATTTTTCTTTTTATATTAAAAATGTACATGTGTTAGCTTTTAAACTAATAGAAGACACTTGTAAATTTATCTACACCTTAATACAAAAAGTGGCATTGTTTTAAAACTTTTTATTTTAATTTATTTTGATAAGAAAATATAACCAATGCATTTAGTTAAAACATTCTCTTCAAATTGAAAATCTGAAAACCAGATTTATGAAAAGAATTTCAAAACCCAAATCTACAGTACATCTTCAAATCTGCAAAACCTATCTACATCTAAATTCTACAAAATCAAACTTCAACTCTTTCTCAAAGCATATGGAAGTGGTTCTGCATCAAACTGGAAGTTCTACTTCAATTCAAAATTTAGGAAGGTCTGCATGCATGTTCAAACAGTTTACATCATCAAGTTAAAGCAACTTCAGTGATCAACTTGCAAATGCAGATGCAAGTCAGATTCCAGGAATGAATGCATCTCTGGGATTTTTCTCTGCATCTAATTTGATCTCTACATCTTCAAATTGAAATGTGAGTAAGCATCTTATTTTTAAAAACAGTTTTCTTTAAAATTCAAAATTAAACATAATTTATAGAACTTAAGTTTTTAATACACAGAAATCAAAACATGTTTAGGCAAAATTTGTTCTGTTCTCTGTTTTAAAAATGAAATGAAATGAGTAGCTTCACATGCACAAAAGCCTGAGATATCAGAGCATATGAATTGGAAGATATATGCATGTATGATGATGACTGTTCTGTGTACATATATGAATATGTTTATCTGTGTTGATTTTCCTGTAGCTGCAAATCCAACTTGTTTGTAAACTAAGATGTCCTTAAACAGGAAATTCCTTATCACTTGAATTGTTTCAGTTAGAAATTTTTTGTGTATGCAAAATATGTTTGCTTGGTATAAAATTAGATTTATAAATTTTAAGTTAGCTTAGTAAAATCTGTTGCCTTTGAAGACCCCAAAAACCAAACATCAATGAAATGAAAACAAATGCCAAACAGTTTAAATCAATTAAACAGTTTTGAAATCTGAATTCATGTTTAAAAACATGAATTTTAAAACAAATTTTATATTTTTAAAATTACTGGGTATGAGCAATTCTGTTTTTAAACAGAATTGGGAAATTTGGTTCTATCTAAATTTCTAGTGATTGTGGGATGATGTGAATCTATCTAGAGATAGAGGATTGATGGGAGAGTGGGTGAAAAATGGTCAGAAGTTGTTTCAGTGGTGGTGGTGATTGTAATTGGGATTTCCAGGTTTCAAGCCCTAGTATTTGAAGGTAGGGGTTTTTGAAGATTTTGATTCCTCTGTTGCATCGAGTAATTCAATGCTTAAGGGATGGAAAGAGGGGTCGTAGATGGATCATTAGCCGGATATTGCAGTGAAGATGATGGTCAGAGGCGAGCCTATGGCTGTTGACAGGTTTTGATAAGGGTTTGTGGTTGTGTTTCAGGTTGTTTTGATCAACCTGAAATTTTGGAATTGTGAGCTGCTGTGGAAAGTAGGTGGTCGTAACCATGATAGGAGATGGTCAGTGATTTGTAGCAGTAGGATGGAGTGACTGGAGTTCGTCGAGGTGACGGTGCATATGCACCATACATGTTTGGAGTCTGGTGAACATTTGGGGTGTGCAGGGTATTTTGACTCAGGTATTCCTCGGGTTTTTGTGCTTTTGACTCGAAGCAAGTAGGATGGAAACTCGAAGTAAATTAAGGGGTTGCTCGGGTATATGATTACAGTTTTAAAACTTGAGAGTTTTGCAGTTTTTGAATTTGAATGAAATTCAAATTTTAGTGCAGGAGTTTGATTTTAGTGGAAGTTGAAACTGAATTCAAATGGAATTTTGAATTCAAGTTTTTTTTTTAAAATGAAAATTTTAAAATTTAATCAAGATTTAATTTAGTTTTAAATCAAGATTAAAACAGTTTCAAGTTTATCTTTAAAACCAGATTTTTGATTCAAACAGTTTTTGTAAGTTTTTAAATTTTGAATAGGTTTAAATGTTTTTAAGTAAGATTTAAATTTGTTTTGAAATCAAGTTAAAAACAGTTTTCAAGTTTACATTGGAAACCAGTTTTGAATTTAAAACAATTTGTAAATTTAAAAAAATGAAAATATTCAAATATTTTAAAAGAATTTGATTTCAATTAAGTTTTTAACTTGAAAGAATTTATTTCCTTTTGTATTTGAATTAAAAAATGAAATGTTAATTTAAATATGAAAGTTAAAATAATCAATCTATCTATTTTCAAGCTTGATTTATTTTAATCAAATAAATTTATTTTAAATCTTTCTTTATATTTAAGTAATGAATGTACTTTAACATTCATTTTATTTTAAGGTTTATATTTATGTAATTTGGATTAATGTTTAAATAGTTAAACATTATAAATATTAAATTTCTAAATGGAATTTGAATTTAATTTTAGAAATGTATTGTTTAAATATACTTTGAATGTAAATGAAGCCATTTGATAAGTAAATAAATTATTTTGAAAATAATTAAGATAATTAAGAATTTACTTAATTATTTGGTTTTAAATAATGGTTTAGATTAATTTTTAATTAGAGATGATTATTGATAATTAATCTAAGATAATTTTCCTTAAGTAAGTAATTATTAAAAATGTTGTTAATTAATAAAAATAATTATCTAAGGATAATTAAGCAATTAATTAATGTAATTAATTTTGAAAATTAACTAGATTAATTAATTGAATATAATCAATTATAATTTGTTAAATATAATTACTTGATTAAAGTAATTAAGGAATTAATTTCTTATTGTAATTAATTTTGATATGTGATTTATTTAAGTTAATTAATTTAGTTTAATTAATTTAAGTAAATCATCTAATGATTTTAAGAGTGTAATTACTTAATGTAATTAATGGAGCAGGATTACTTAGAGAAGTAATGAATGGTAATTAGTGAAATGTAATAAGTAATTTGGATAATTACTTTTGTAATTAATTAAGGAATTAATTAACGAAGATAGTTAATTATTGGATAATTAATTTGCTAATGAGTAAATAAAAAAATAGTTAATTACTTAATTGAATATTAATCAAGGTGATTAACAATTAAATTAATTACTAAATATAATAAATTTTAATTAAGTAATATATTTAAATATTAGAGATCATTAATTATAATAATTAATGATGTAATTAATGATTCTTTAATTAAATAATAATTAATTAATTAATTAAGTGATTAATTAATTGTAATTAATTAAGGATAAATATAATTAATTATGATTAATTAATAAATGAAGTAATTAAATGTTAATTACTTATGATTAAGGTTAATTAATTTATAAAAGTAATTAAAGACTAATTACTTATTGTAATTAGAGGAGGATTAATCAAAGTATTTAATTCAAGTTGAATACTTAGGAATAATTAATTAACTGGGTTAATTAATTAATGGATATTAAGCAGGATTTATAGAAGTGTTAATTAATTTATTTTAAATTAATTAGGGATGGTTGTAATTAATTTAATTCATTTTAAATTAATTATAATTGATTGTTAATAAATCATTGCTTATGGATGCTATTGATTGAATGGTTGTGATCTCAATAATGAGATTAGTTGTATCTGTATGATATGGATGCATGGTTAAAGTATGATGGTTGTGATGGATTATTTGGTTGTGATGATTGACTATTTGTGATGATGATACAGATTATCTATTTATGATATGAATGTGATTATCTATTGTGAGATGTAGTTTATCTATCTGTGTGAAATTGATAATAATGAAATGAGTTAATTGTTTAAAACTCTTAAGTACAACTTGGACATTAAGATGGCGTTTGGTTTCGGTGAGACCGGGATCGGGTTTCCATATTTAGATATCCGAAAACCACATCGATTCCAATTAAATGTTAGGTCGTTAATCCAAGTGGATCAAGTGAAGACTCGAGGTGTAAGTGCTATACGTCAGTATAACTCTGTGGGTGATTCCGTAATGAGTTGACGGAATAGTACTCATAGAATCGAGATGGTGATTTAGAGTGCAAGGGTTATCGTTGTTAACTATGAGGGTGATTCCAATACGAGTGTAACGAGATAATGCCTTCGGTTTCGTTAGAACCCGGAACGAACTTGTATGGATTGAATGCTTTCAGAACATCGTCAGGTGGACGATGAGCATTCTAAGATTGATATGTCCTATAAAGGTAATCGTAACATCAAGCCTCATCAACCGGGAATGGCTAAAACAGGGGAGGTGCCGCAAGGCTTTGTGGGTAGCCCCCACTGGAGAGCAAGATTTACCCCTGTCTAGAGGTCCCTTTATATTCGGTTGTGTGGCACTTGGCGATGGCTAATCTGCGGGGTGGTCTTGTTCGGAGCTGTTCAGTAAGGAATGGTTCCGGCTTTGTGTTGCAGGGGAGCGGGCGTACTCCTCGGTACGGTGTTCTTGGCCACGTACTGTGACGGGCGGTACCCCAGTAGCCCTGCCATTGATGGAATCCAAAATCCAATAAGTGCCTGTACGGTTTTGATTGTGCCCAACTAAGTTGGAACGTGAGATGTAAGCATTCCAGCTATTTCTGTATTTTATTTTGAAAACCCTAGACACTATTATAATATCACTGGATTTCCTATCAAATGTTTTGGTTAGCGTAAGGTAAAAACTTTTCCATGTTTATGTGTGGGAAGTCTTACGTGATACCTTGTTTTCAAAGGATTTTCTAAAGTTAAGCAACTTTTATCCCCGTTTACTCACACCAGACCCATGTCTGACCCGAGTGTTTATTTTCTGTTTTATTAAACTCTTGGGTACTCATATTACGTATGAGTAGTCAAGTGTTTCAGGATTTGCTTTGATGAGTTTCTGGAGGAGATAATGGAGCAGGAGGCTTCAGCGTGTAGATATATGTAGTGGTTCCGCTGTGTTGAGTTGTATCTGTTTTCTTTGATATACTTGAATTGTAATTGCTAGGCAGATGTTTATAACTGTCTAGTTTGTGTTGTATTGGCTGTTTAACTCTGATGTATATGATATTATGTAAAGTTTTATGTGATATAATATAATTTATTCGTTCCGCTGTGAGATTCTGATGTTGTCTGTTTCTTTCTTTCCTTTCTTTTCTCTTTTCTATCCCTTTCTTTCTTCTTAATGATGCGTCTTTCTATGGAATGAAAGGTGGGTCGCTACATTGTGGTATCAGAGCTCTAGGTTGAGCGAATACCTAGACTCTGGAGTGGTGTCCTTCTTGAGAGAGCGTATTTGTAATTTTGAATATATATATATTTATTTCTACCTATTTGATTGGGTTACCTGTTCGGGTTTCCAATATAAGTAATAAAGGTAGATCGGGTAGTGGTGTGTGTAACACAACTACCAATGGTTGGAGTCCGAGTGTTTGAAATTGGAAGTGAATCTGCTAGGGTAGTATTGGGCATCTTGAATAGTTTTGCAGTTTGGTGTAAGGGATTGCACATATCTCTGAACGGAATCTTTTCAAGATTCAGAGTTTATCTTTGGATTGTAAGCTGCATTTCACTCGTGTGAGTGGATTTTCTTGAGTTTGGATTAGTTGGGAGTGCTGAAGCCAGAGTTGGTATCTTGGCAACCTTAGGAAGGAGTTCTGTCTATATTTGAGCTTGGTTTGGGAGCGAATTTCCTGAGAGATATCTATCTACTGAAGGCTCTATTGTGAAGTGGCTGGTGTAGCTTTGAGGTTCGATGAGCTTTTGGATAAGGATGTTTTTGGCAGCAGTAGCAGCAGTGAGTGGCCTGTTCTTCGGTGGTTCAGAAATCTTTGTGATTCTTTTGTCAGTAGGCCGAGCAGATGGTGAAGCTTGTCCATTTCTTCTGGAAGCTCAGCTGGGTGTGATGTTTGTGGTTGGAGGTAGACCACTAGTTCTTCTTTTAGATTAGAAGGTTTTAGCTATTCTAATTATTGAAGTGAGAATGATTTCTTGGGATCTGAACTGAGTGGAATCGCAAAAGTGACTTCCGATGGTTCGGAAGTTCTTTGAGTAATCTTTGTTTGGATTGAAGCATCTCTAGAGGATGTTTGAGTTATCGAAGTGGTTTGATTTTATGGATATCTTTGAAGGAGTTAAGATTTGCATCCATATCGAGAGTTTGAGTTCTGATTCGACTTGGTTCTTGGAGTTTTATCCGTGGTTCAGCATAGTAGGAGGTTCTTTTAAAAAGAGATCTGTTTAAGCTGGCAGGATTGATTGGATCCATTTTCTGGTTGAATTTTTGCTGTGTGTTTGTGACTGAATCGAATAGGTCACTGAGATTTTATGGAATTTGATGAACAACATTCCGGGATAAGTTGATCAAGTCTATACTTGTGTTCATCAACAACATTCTTAAATCAGAGTTGCGCAGTGGAAGCATGGTGGCAGCTATTCCAGAATAGAAGCAGCACCCGATTCTTTGGGAATTTGAGTTTTGTCTTGGATCAGAGGATTTCTACAGGAAATTCATGTGGATCTGGAAGCTTAGATGTTTGTGCATCTGTTTTGTTTTCCAGATAAAGAGTAGTATGTTTGGAGTCTTCTGATATTTGCATAGTAGAGTTGTGTGGATATGAGTATTGGATCTTTCTGTCTTCTCTTAAGGATTAAGTGTTCAATCTACAAGATTGAATTGCCAGTTCGGATGGCTGGAATTTGTTTTGTTATTCACGTATCTCTGAGGGAGTACGTGTATGGTTTATCTCTGGTTTTAGAATCAGTAATTCTGAGATATTGGAAGTTGTTCAGGACTTGTCTGTAGTCTAGTATCCTGTTTAGATTAATAGATCTAGATATATAGGAGCTCTAGATCTGAGTGGTGTAGCTAGTTTAGATTCTGTAGAGCGAGTGTCCCGGTGTTTGTACCTGGGAAACTCTAGGGAATCTTATCTAGAATTTTGTCTGGATAGTTAGAATTGTTTGTTTGAATTGGTTGCTATGGTTGCTAGTATTTGGTTGATAACATATGTTGCTCTTTTAAATTTTAAAATCTGTATGGGATTACTAAATTACCTTTGCCATTAAATTTCGGGGACGAAATTCTTTTAAGGGGGGAGGAATGTGATGTCCCGGAAATTTAGGCAATAATTATTTAATAATTTCATTGATTATTATTTTAAAATGTGAAATAATGATTTAATAGTTTAATTCAAACAGGAATTTTCTTTTGAAGATTAATAATCATTTAATTTGTTTAGTGTTATTCTTTTCAAAATAATAATTTAATTTAAATTGAGAATCTGATTGTTTTCAAATGTTAAAAATATTTAAGTAATAAATTCATCTTTCTAAACTGATTTAAAGATATTTATTTATAATGTATATATGTGTATACATTGTAAATAGTGGATTTGATTTTAATTCAAAATTTAAATATTAATAAAGAATATTTTCTAATTATTATATATATATATAAATGAATAAATTGTAAATTGGTTAATTTGATTAAAAATTAATATTGAAAACTTTTCAAAAGTTTGTTTTTAAAAAATCTTTCTTATATTTTGAAAGAAATATAAGTAAGTATTTGTTTTATTTATATGGATAAATATAGTTTAAATTTTGTTTTATAATAAAAGTTTGTTTTGTTTTATTTTAAAGGAAATCATTTTTTTTCTTTGAAATAAATTTAATTCATTCATGTTAAAGTATAACATTTGATTTAAAACTCTTAATAAGATAAACTCAACATTATTCTTCTTTTAAAAATCTTCTCTTTTGAAATTTAGTTTTAAAAGAATATTATTTTGAAAAATATTCAAGCAAACATTTAAAATGTATAATTTTAGAAAGAAGTTTTTAAGTAGACATGTAATCATTTTCAAGGCTAATGTTAACAAATAATTAAAACATGATAAAACAAATTTGAAATGGTTTTAGATAAATTTAATTACATTTATAAATCTAGAATTTTTCTTTTTATATTAAAAATGTACATGTGTTAGCTTTTAAACTAATAGAAGACACTTGTAAATTTATCTACACCTTAATACAAAAAGTGGCATTGTTTTAAAACTTTTTATTTTAATTTATTTTGATAAGAAAATATAACCAATGCATTTAGTTAAAACATTCTCTTCAAATTGAAAATCTGAAAACCAGATTTATGAAAAGAATTTCAAAACCCAAATCTACAGTACATCTTCAAATCTGCAAAACCTATCTACATCTAAATTCTACAAAATCAAACTTCAACTCTTTCTCAAAGCATATGGAAGTGGTTCTGCATCAAACTGGAAGTTCTACTTCAATTCAAAATTTAGGAAGGTCTGCATGCATGTTCAAACAGTTTACATCATCAAGTTAAAGCAACTTCAGTGATCAACTTGCAAATGCAGATGCAAGTCAGATTCCAGGAATGAATGCATCTATGGGATTTTTCTCTGCATCTAATTTGATCTCTACATCTTCAAATTGAAATGTGAGTAAGCATCTTATTTTTAAAAACAGTTTTCTTTAAAATTCAAAATTAAACATAATTTATAGAACTTAAGTTTTTAATACACAGAAATCAAAACATGTTTAGGCAAAATTTGTTCTGTTCTCTGTTTTAAAAATGAAATGAAATGAGTAGCTTCACATGCACAAAAGCCTGAGATATCAGAGCATATGAATTGGAAGATATATGCATGTATGATGATGATTGTTCTGTGTACATATATGAATATGTTTATCTGTGTTGATTTTCCTATAGCTGCAAATCCAACTTGTTTGTAAACTAAGATATCCTTAAATAGGAAATTCCTTATCACTTGAATTGTTTCAGTTAGAAATTTTTTGTGTATGCAAAATATGTTTGCTTGGTATAAAATTAGATTTATAAATTTTAAGTTAGCTTAATGCCTTTGAAGACCCCAAAAACCAAACATCAATGAAATGAAAACAAATGCCAAACAGTTTAAATCAATTAAACAGTTTTGAAATCTGAATTCATGTTTAAAAACATGAATTTTAAAACAAAATTTATATTTTTAAAATTACTGGGTATGAGCAATTCTGTTTTTAAACAGAATTGGGAAATTTGGTTCTATCTAAATTTCTAGTGATTGTGGGATGATGTGAATCTATCTAGTGATAGAGGATTGATGGGAGAGTGGGTGAAAAATGGTCAGAAGTTGTTTCAGTGGTGGTGGTGATTGTAATTGGGATTTCCAGGTTTCAAGCCCTAGTATTTGAAGGTATGGGTTTTTGAAGATTTTGATTCCTCTGTTGCATCGAGTAATTCAATGCTTAAGAGATGGAAAGAGGGGTCGTAGATGGATCATTAGCCGGAGATTGCAGTGAAGATGATGGTCAGAGGCGAGCCTATGGCTGTTGACAGGTTTTGATAAGGGTTTGTGGTTGTGTTTCAGGTTGTTTTGATCAACCTGAAATTTTGGAATTGTGAGCTGCTGTGGAAAGTAGGTGGTCGTAACCATGATAGGAGATGGTCAGTGATTTGTAGCAGTAGGATGGAGTGGCTGGAGTTCGTCGAGGTGACGGTGCATATGCACCATACATGTTTGGAGTCTGGTGAACATTTGGGGTGTGCAGGGTATTTTGACTCAGGTATTCCTCGGGTTTTTGTGCTTTTGACTCGAAGCAAGTGGGATGGAAACTCGAAGTAAATTAAGGGGTTTCTCGGGTATATGATTACAGTTTTAAAACTTGAGAGTTTTGCACTTTTTGAATTTGAATGAAGTTCAAATTTTAGTGCAGGAGTTTGATTTTAGTGGAAGTTGGAACTGAATTCAAATGGAATTTTGAATTCAAGTTTTTTTTAAAATGAAAATTTTAAAATTTAATCAAGATTTAATTTAGTTTTAAATCAAGATTAAAACAGTTTCAGGTTTATCTTTAAAACCAGATTTTTGATTCAAACAGTTTTTGTAAGTTTTTAAATTTTGAACAGATTTAAATGTTTTTAAGTAAGATTTAAATTTTTTTTGAAATCAAGTTAAAAATAGTTTTCAAGTTTACTTTGGCAACCAGTTTTGAATTTAAAACAATTTGTAAATTTAAAAAAATGAACATATTCAAATGTTTTAAAAGAATTTGATTTCAATTAATTTTTTAACTTGAAAGAATTTATTTCCTTTAGTTTTTGAATTAAGAAATGAAATGTTAATTTAAATATGAAAGTTAAAATAATCAATCTATCTATTTTCAAGCTTGATTTATTTTAATCAAATAAATTTATTTTAAATCTTTCTTTATATTTAAGTAATGAATGTACTTTAACATTCATTTTATTTTAAGGTTTATATTTATGTAAATTTGGATTAATGTTTAAATAGTTAAACATTATAAATATTAAAGTTTTAAATGGAATTTGAATTTAATTTTAGAAATGTATTTAAAGTATTGTTTAAATACATTTTGAATGTAAATGAAGCCATTTGATAAGTAAATAAATTATTTTGAAAATAATTAAGATAATTAAGAATTTACTTAATTATTTGGTTTTAAATAATGGTTTAGATTAATTTTTAATTAGAGATGATTATTGATAATTAATCTAAGATAATTTTTCTTAAGTAAGTAATTATTAAAAATGTTGTTAATTAATAAAAATAATTTTCTAAGGATAATTAAGCAATTAATTGATGTAATTAATTTTGATAATTAACTAGATTAATTAATTGAATATAATCAATTATAATTTGTTAAATATAATTACTTGATTAAAGTAATTAAGGAATTAATTTCTTATTGTAATTAATTTTGATATGTGATTTATTTAAGTTAATTAATTTAGTTTAATTAATTTAAGTAAATCATCTAATGATTTTAAGAGTGTAATTACTTAATGTAATTAATGGAGCAGGATTACTTAGAGAAGTAATGAATGGTAATTACTGAAATGTAATAAGTAATTTGGATAATTACTTTTGTAATTAATTAAGGAATTAATTAATGAAGATAGTTAGTTATTGGATAATTAATTTGCTAATGAGTAAAAAAAATAGTTAATTACTTAATTGAATATTAATCAAGGTGATTAACAATTAAATTAATTACTAAATATAATAAATTTTAATTAAGTAATATATTTAAATATTAGAGATCATTAATTATAATAATTAATGATGTAATTAATGATTCTTTAATTAAATAATAATTAATTAATTAATTAAGTGATTAATTAATTGTAATTAATTAAGGATAAATATAATTAATTATGATTAATTAATAAATGAAGTAATTAAATGTTAATTACTTGTGATTAGGGTTAATTAATTTACAAAATTAATTAAAGACTAATTACTTATTGTAATTAGAGGAGGATTAATCAAAGATATTTAATTCAAGTTGAATACTTAGGAATAATTAATTAACTGGGTAATTAATTAATGGATATTAAGCAGGATTTATAGAAGTGTTAATTAATTTATTTTAAATTAATTAGGGATGGTTGTAATTAATTTAATTCATTTTAAATTAATTATAATTGATGGTTAATAAATCATTGCTTATGGATGCTATTGATTGAATAGTCGTGATCTCAGTAATGAGATTAGTTGTATCTGTATGATATGGATGCATGGTTAAAGTATAATGGTTGTGATGGATTATTTGGTTGTGATGATTGACTATTTGTGATGATGATACAGATTATCTGTTTATGATATGAATGTGATTATCTATTGTGAGATGTAGTTTATCTATCTGTGTAAAATAGATAATAATGAAATGAGTTAATTGTTTAAAACCCTTAAGTACAACTTGGACATTAAGATGGCGTTTGGTTTCGGTGAGACCGGGATCGGGTTTCCATATTTGGATATCCGAAAACCACATCGATTCCAATTAAACGTTAGGTCGTTAATCCAAGTGGAGCAAGTGAAGACTCGAGGTGTAAGGGCTATACGTCAGTATAACTCTTTGGGTGATTCCGTAATGAGTTGACGGAATAGTACTTATAGATTCGAGATGGTGATTTAGAGTGCAAGGGTTATCATCGTTAACTATGAGGGTGATTCCAATACGAGTGAAACGAGATAATGCCTTCGGTTTCGTTCGAACCCGGAACGAACTTGTATGGATTGAATGCTTTCAGAACATCATCAGGTGGACGATGAGCATTCTAAGATTGATATGTCCTATAAAGGTAATCGTAACCTCAAGCCTCATCAACCGGGATGGCTAAAACAGAGGAGGTGCAGCAAGGCTTCGTGGGTAGCCCCCACTGGAGAGCAAGATTTACCCCTGTCTAGAGGTCCCTTTATATTCGGTTGTGTGGCAGTTGGCGACGGCCAATCTGCGGGGTGGTCTTGTTCGGAGCTGTTCAGTAAGGAATGGTTCCGGCTTTGTGTTGCAGGGGAGCGGGCGTACTCCTCGGTTCGGTGTTCTTGGCCACGTACTGTGACGGGCGGTACCCCAGTAGCCCTGCCATTGATGGAATCCAAAATCCAATAAGTGCCTGTACGGTTTTGATTGTGCCCAACTATGTTGGAACGTGAGATGTAAGCATTCCGGCTATTTCTGTATTTTATTTTGAAAACCCTAGACACTATTATAATATCACTGGATTTCCTATCAAATGTTTTGGTTAGCATAAGGTAAAAACTTTTCCATGTTTATGTGTGGGAAGTCTTACGTGATACCTTGTTTTCAAAGGATTTTCTAAAGTTAAGCAACTTTTATCCCCGTTTACTCACACCAGACCCATATCTGACCCGAGTGTTTATTTTCTGTTTTATTAAACTCTTGGGTACTCATATTACGTATGAGTAGTCAAGTGTTTCAGGATTTGCTTTGACGAGTTTCTGGAGGAGATAATGGAGCAGAAGGCTTCAGCGTGTAGATATATGTAGTGGTTCCGCTGTGTTGAGTTGTATCTGTTTTCTCTGATATGCTTGAATTGTAATTGCTAGGAAGATGTTTATAACTGTCTAGTTTGTGTTGTATTGGCTGTTTAACTCTGATGTATATGATATTATGTAAAGTTTTATGTGATATAATATAATTTTTTCGTTCCGCTGTGAGATTCTGATGTTGTCTGTTTCTTTCTTTCCTTCCTTTTCTCTTTTCTATCCCTTTCTTTCTTCTTAATGATGCATCTTTCTATGGAATGAAAGGCGGGTCGTTACATAAAAAATCTCATAAATGATAATTTCCATTCAATAAATAAATTGCATTCGACATATAATTATTTCAAAATATTACTTTATAAACTTCCAATATATTAAATCCAAATAAAATTAGCTTATCACTATAAAAATGTCGATTTCAAATATCAATTCATAAAATCGATTTAAATATTATTATGATCAATGGTAATAAACAAAAATAAAATACTCAAAATTCACTTATTTCATAAAATCTTAGAACTCTTCCAGCTCTCTAAGCCCATATGGGTTTAATGCTCATTATATAAAGCTTCTTGGTAAATAATTGGTAATGAGGTTATCAGAGCTATCAGAAATTTCTTCAAAATTATTGGAATGCTCTCTGGTATTAGTGCCCTAAAGCTTACTATGGTTCCTAAAGTTCCAGTTCCTTCAAGTGTTTCACAATTCAAGCCTATCGCATGTTGTAGTGCAATCTACAAATTTATTTCAAAGATTATGGCTTCTCAAATGGTGCTTCCCCTTTCTCCAATCAATTCTGCTAACTAGAGTGCCTTCCTCACATCTAGATCCATTATGATAATGTTCTTCTTTGCCAGGAATTAGTGAGAGGATACAATAGGAAAATGTCTCCCTGCATGCCTTATAAAGCTTGACATCCAGAAAGCATTTGATACAATTCAATGCAGTTCTATCATAAGTATTCTTCATGCCATGAATTTCCCCGACTATAAGAAAATATATTTTTGGCAGCATCATTGAGGAGCTTTTAATAAAAGTGATGCAACTATAAGAGAGGATTATTAAAAAGAAAAGAAAAAATAATCTGAAATGATGGTTGTGGATTTATGTGAAATGAAGAGGGAAAATAAAAATTTGTCATGCCTCTTGTTACTCAACATCGACCTCTCTCCCGCCTCTCTCACTCTCTTCAGCGTATCCCTATCCCTAATTTAATTAAAAAAAATCAAACCCTCCAACATGCTCAACCTTCCATCGTTGACTCTAGAATATGCGCACTGTAGCTCGAGCCACAATTCCACCATCAATCTCTAAGTCAGTCTCCAGAACCACGCACTGCAACTCGAGCCAACGTGATATTCAAAACCACGCAACGCAACTCAAGCCGTCATCGATCTCCAAAACATGATATCTTCAGTAGTCCTCTAGCTCCATTATTTTTCTCTCTTTTGGTCATTTATCAAGTTATTGCAGTCCTTACTGAGGTGAAAATGTTATTTATTTTCATCTATACCTTATGGTTTATGGCATTAAATATTGATTGAGGATTTCACACGGTACCTTTAATAAATTTATGTTTCATGACTTAATTTTTCGGCATTAAATATTGATTGAGAATTAACCTCTATGTGTTACAGCTTTTATAAACTGTAAAGTTTACCGGTTTGAAAAAAGATTAGAAAATGAATTTAAAATAAAGCACCTAATCCTTTTGAAATCGATATGAAGACATAAGCTATAGCAGTTGATTTGGCAAGAAATTAAAGTAAGATAAAGATCAGAATATCTAAATAAATAGATATAAACATTTTATGCTTCTGTTCTCTCAAACTAGGGTATGGAGTTTTGCCATAAATCTTAAACAGTATGCTTTGATCATATACTTCTTGATTCTTAGATTAGCACTATCATTTTAAATAAATATTAAAACAATTTATGGAGTTATTTTCTAGTTAATTTTGGTTATCAATGTTTACAAGGGAGTGGATTTTTAAACTCAGTTTTTGCACATCAGACACTTGGAAAATCATGGAGATCCAAAAGTTTTAGAATTTTAACTGTAATATTCAGAATGTGTATTCTATGTTCTAAGATTAATTCCTTTCTACTGATGGTTCATCTGATTATAACAATGGAGTAGAATACCACACCTGGTAATTAGTAGTAGTGTAAAATGTAATCTATATCTTGCGAATAACATAAACTCTAAGATCTAGAATTATATGATTATCACATATGTAATGAATTAATAAAATATACCTCCAGACATCTTGTATACGAATCAGCAATGGTTGTTGTCGAAAGCTGTTTCAATGGAGAAAGGAAATGGTTTCTCTCTCTTTTCCTATATCTTTCTTTTTTGTGTTTTCTATATGCTTTGTGATGGGCAAAGGTTAATATTTATAGGTAGAGAGAGGACCAACTTTACAGATTTGTAGACTTAATCTTGATCGTCCATCAAGATCAAGATGAGAGAAATTAATGCTCTAGATTATAACCATTTTATTTATTAGCATATTAATAGGAAAACCCTTTAGATTCTATTGACCACATAATGAGGAAGGAAACTTTTGAGGAAGGAAACGGTTCATTAATGTACCACATAATGAGGAAGGAAACGGTCCATTAATGTACCACGTAATGAGAAAGGAAACGGTCCATTAATGTTTTCGCATTAATTTTCTTACACAAACGGTCAAATTTCCATACAGTCTCCCACTTGGTCAATAGTAAAATCCATTAATGTTTTCGTATTAAGGTCATAAGGCGTGCATGATATGCTAAACTTTTCTTTAGTCAGTTACCATAAGTGTCTTGGCTAATCTAGTGGTCAATGGAAGTCATGATGTGTACACGTTATTTTACAACATGCTTACTTTCATGTACTATGACATTGACAACTTTCATAACTAGACCGTAGATGAGCATAACTTAATGGTCACATAATGTCTTGAAGCAAAAGACTGTTTCTGTTATCATTTATCTAAATATAAATGTGTAAACATTATAAAACAGAAATAAAAGATGTCCAAATTATTAAGATCTCAATAATTGTCATGTCTAGATAAGTACAAAATAAATGGCATAATAAGAAGATAATTAGGAACTATCTGCAAGACCTATGCTATCAGTATGTCTCTGAAAGGTCTTTGGAGGTAGTCCTTTCGTGAATATGTCTGCCACTTGTAAGTCTGTACTTATCGATTCAACAATAATTTTCTTTAGTTTAACATCTTGCTTCAGTAGTAAGTATTTAAGGTCCATGTGTTTGGAACCTTTGGTTATCCTATCATGCTTGGAGAAAAAGGTTGCAGCTTCATTGTCGCAGTAGACAGTTAGTGGCTTAGAGATAAAACTTAAAGTGCCAAATTGTGAGACAAAATTACGCAGCCATGTTCCCTGAATTGAAGCCTCATAACATGCTACATATTTAGCTATCATGTTGGATCCGAAAAGCATCTCAGATTTCTGGCTTATCCATGATATTGCACCTCCACATAAGAGGTACACATAGCCAAGAGTGCAGATCCTAGTGTCAGGACATCCAGCAAGGTCTGAATCAGAATAACCAGTTACCTGTAGGTAACTTTATTTTCTATAGGTGAGCTTGTAATTCTTTGTTCCCTTTAGGTATCTCAGTACCTTCTTTGCAGCTTTCCAATGAGCGATTCCTGGGTTACTTTGAAATCTACCCAGCATACCAACTTCATGACTGATATCAGGTCTTGTACAGACCTGTGAATATATCAAACTCCCTATAAGAGATGCATAAGGATATTTGGTCATTTCTTCCCATTCTATAGGAGTCTTTGGGCACTGCTCAAGAACAAGTTTGTCTCCTTTCTGCAGTGGGACAGGACTATAGGAACAATTCGTCATGCCAAATCTCTCAAGAATTTGGTCAATATATGCTTTTTGAGACAATCCTAGAATTCCTTGTGATCTATCACGGAATATTTCTATCCCTATCACATAGGAAGCCTCATCCATATCTTTCATTTCAAAGTTCGTTGAGAGATAATCCTTAGTTTCACGTAATAAACCAAGGTCGCTGCTAGCTAATAATATGTCATCAACATACAGAATCAAAATTATAAACTTGCTCCTACTGAACTTGAGGTATATACAAGGGTCAACTATGTTTTCTGTGAAATCGAAAGCGGTAATGATTTCATGAAACTTTAGATACCATTGTCTAGAAGCTTGTTTCAGTCCATATATTGATTTCTTAATTTTGCAGACCATGTCTTCCTGTCCTTCAATTATGAAGCCATCAGGTTGACGCATGTAGACTTCTTCTTCCAAGTCTCCATTAGAAAGGCTGTTTTCTCATCCATTTGATGTAATTCGAGATCATAATGAGCTACTAATGCCATGATAATTCTAAGAGAATCTTTCTTGGAAACAGGAGCAAAAATTTCATTATAGTCAATGCCTTCTTTCTGATTAAAACCTTTGAAAACAAGTCCAGCTTTATATCGTTCAATTTTACCATTGCAGTCACGTTTGGTCTTGAAGACCCGCTTACAACCGACTGCTTCATGTCCTTGTGGCAATTGAACGATTTCCCAAACTTGATTATTATCCATAGATTTCAGTTCATCTTTCATGGCATCAATCCATTTAATACAATTAACATCCTTAATGGCTTGTGAATAAGAAATTGGGTCCGTAGTTCCTTTAGATTCTATTAGATAAAGCATATAATCATCAGGAATAGTTGATCTTCTTTTTCTTTGAGATATTCTTAATGCTAGTTCATGTGGTACTTCATCAACATTATGATTGGTGATAATTTCATTACGGAGTTGTTGATCATTTATTGGGTTTTCCTCATTGTGAACAGGTTCAACAATGGCATGATTCCCAATATCTTTCAAAATAGAGGGTAAGTAATGGGTACCCTTATTTCATGAATGACCACTTCTTGTTGTTTTGTACTCCCACTAATTTCACCATTCTCATAGAATTTGGCATTGCCGGTTTCAATAATTCTTGTACTATGGTTAGGACAATAAAATCTATATCCTTTAGATTTTTCTGGGTGACCTATAAAGTAACCACTGACTGTCTTAAAATCCAATTTCTTTTCATTTGGATTGTACAGTCTAGATTCAGCTGGGCAACCCCAATTGGAGATGTCTTAAATTAGGTTTCCATCCTTTCCAAAGTTCAAAAGGAATCTTTGGAACGGCCTTACTTGGAATCTATTTAAGATGTAGACAGCTGTTCGTAATGCATCCATCCATAATGATATAGGTAAATTGGCATGACTCGTCATGGATCTAACCATTTCCATGTATGTACGATTTTGCCTTTCAGCTACACCATTCTGCCATGGAGATTCAGGCGTTGTGTATTGTGCAACAATTCCAAGTTTTTGAAGAAGTCTAGCAAAAGGTCCAGGATGTTGTCCCGTTTCATCATACCTTCCATAGAATTCACCACCCCTATCTGACCTAATGATTTTCACTTTTCTTTCTAATTGCCTTTCGACTTCAGTAATGAACACTTGTACAGCATCCACTGACTGAGATTTTTCATGCAACAGATAAAGATAGCAATAACATGAAAAATCATCGATAAAAGTGATGAAACATTTCTCTCCTCCAAAAGTTGGAACATCAAAAGATCCACAAATATCTGTATGTATTATTTCAAGAAGTTGTGTACTTCTTGTGGCTCCTTTCTTTGTGTCTTTTGTTGTTTTTCCTTTAATACAATCAACACATGTTGTAATGTTAGCGAAGTCTAGGTCCAGTAGGACACCATCTTTCACTAACCTCTTGATTCTTTCACTGGATATATGATCCAGTTTTTTATGCCACAAGAAGTAAGAATCATTCTTGAATGACTTTCTTTTAGTTTCTTTTCTATGCAGGTTGAGTTGGATTTCAGCATTTTGTTTAAGATGAAGTTTATAAATTCCATCAATTAATATTCCAGAACCAATAAGACTAGAATTTTTAAATAAACTAAAATTTCCATTTCCAACTTCAAAAGAATATCCAAATTTATCAAGTACACTTACAGAAATCAAATTACGGGAAATAGACGGAACATAAAGAGTTTGACATAAATCTAACTGAAAACCGCTATCTAAAATAAGATGAAAAGTTCCAATAGCTTCAACTGGAGCTTTATCTTTATTCCCCATGAAAATGAAATTCTCACTTAGGTTTGTGGTTTGGATCGTAATGAATCCCTGCATAGAATTCGAAACATGAACGTTAGCAGCAGTATCAATCCACCAACTAGAAGAAGGTACATTAGTAAGATTTGATTCGAAATGACTTACAAAACCCATTGGGTTACCTTTCTTTTCGAACTATGCTTTGCGCTTAATGCAATCTGCCTGGAAGTGTCCAGGTTTATTGTAGAATTTGCAGACATCATCCTTCTTTTTCTTCTTGGATGGTTGAGTGGCGTCATCAGATTTGGGTGGTGCTCTTTTATGCTGTGAGTTATTCTTTTTTCCAGCTTGTTTTCCAACCCCTTGAGTGAAATAAGCAACTTTAATGCCTTGCGAGCCTTGCCTAGACTCCTCTTGAACCAGTTTGTTAGTCAATTCATTTAGACTCCACTTTTCCATAATAGTGTTGTAATGAATTTTGAATGGTTCATACTGAGGAGGTAAGCTAGTGAGAATGAATTGGCTAAGAAAAGCATCGTCCATAACCAATCCCAAGTTCTTAAGTTTGGCGGCAAGGTTAATCATTTCAATGACATGAGTGCTCATTGAGCGAGAACCATCAAAGTTCATGGTTACAAGATCTGCCATAAGTTTCCCAGTAAGGGATTTGTCTGCAGTCTTGAACCGATTTTCAATGGATTGCAAATATTCTTTTGCGCTTTCAGTTTTGGGTAGGGAGGTTTTGATGTTGGTATCAATCACCATCTGCATAAACATCATGCTGAGCCTATTAGATCGTTCCCAATCATCATGGAGTTTGTTTTCCTCAGGCGTACTTGTGTCAGTAAGTGGGGCTGGCTTTTCCTTTAGGAGATCCATGTCCAGTTCAAGTACGCCTAAAGAAAACTCAACTTGCTCTTTCCATTCTGAGTAGTTGGTTCCATTGAGTCTGACGATAGATGTAGCATACGAATTAAGGTTTGAGGGCATTGCAACTGCAGATATAAAAGACTTGTAGGCTTCTTTATTAGAATAAAACACATGTCATAATAAGAGGTTAGGTTTAGCGCCTCCTGTGGGTAGGCAGTAGAACCATACTCATGAAAGAATGATAAACATTAATGTTTCATGCGTCATTGTGCAAGCAGCAGTCGCCTGTGGACGGGACTGCAGGCATCAAACTAGAGGAAATAAGGAAATTAAGCGCGGAAGCGAAAACTAAACAAGAGAGAAAAGAGATAAACATTAATGTTTTTTTTTCATAAACATTTGTCATTCTTTCAAGTAATCCACAACAAGGATAATAAATGTTTAGTAACTCCAAGTAAATTCCATATATGAATTTAACATATAAATAATTATTTTGCAAATCATGTATAGACAATTATCTTGCAAGTTCCAGGTCATGAATTTAATGTCAAACTAGGAAACAATTGTTTTCAATATGTATACTTTTTGAAAAGTATTCGCATACAATAAGTTGCTCCATATTATATAGTAGGTCAAACATTAAAGTAGAAAAAATCAACTTTTGCGGAAATATAAATTTTCCAGATTCAGATCTAAGCATACAGTAAATAGAACAATATTGATAATCATGATTACTATAGCAACTTAAATAATATGAATATTAAACTTGAATCATATTAACACTAATAATCATTATCATCGTCATAGTAAAATTACAAACATCATATCGTATATCTATGCTAGTTTTGTTTTATATATTGATGGATAATCATGAATTCTAAAACCTTGCTCTAATACCACATGAGAGTAATTGTAAAACCACTCCATTTTCTTTTTATCCCAAGTTAGTGTATAAGCCAACCACGTGATTATTCGTCCTTGGAAAATTGGAAACCTTAGATCCTCTTCTGGAAGGAAACGTCGATACTAATTTTTACTTCCGAGTTGTACAGGAAGATTATTTGAAGGAAATAAGGGTAAGATTTCCTAATCTAATTATGAAGCTATATGAATTCCGATGTATAATTAGTTCATATAGGTGTTTTGCTATACAACTGCTAAAATTGATTGGATTCAAAAGTGTTGGAGCAGTCTAATTGATTATCTATTGATTGTTACTTTGAAAAATTAAGCGCTTATTCTGGCTATGATGATTTGATTTTCGATTAAGCTATAATAGTTCCCATTGATTAATTAAGAGATATTTCATACAATTCGATCTTAGTATATGGTTCTAAATTAGCGATTTATTGTCTATATTTTGTTTTACCTTGGGTTAGTACTTTGCAGTAAGTTCAACTATCATTTGAGGTAAAGGTATATCAAAATTTGCGAGATCATAGACGAGATACAATATTCTTTTTCAAACTACACTACAAAAGAATGATCACTGGAAATATCTTAGTGGTCAATTTGTTTAGTACCATTGAGTAAAGTCTAATATTAATGATGAAAAGAAAACAACCGAGCTTGAACACGGCAGATGTAACCTCTATATAATGTCTTTTTCTTTAATCTTATAACATGTCTTGATAACCTTCCACGCGGTAGTTGAGGAAAATTGAGTTGTTTTCTTGCACACGCGAGCTACAGCCTGATGATCGGTTGGAGCAGCTATGTTCTTGAAACCCATGCTGATGCAGTATCATCAGCAGTTTTCTATGTGACATGTTCGTCTTATTGTCGTCATTGCAAATTAATACAAAAATTATGTAGCTATAAAGGATCGAGTTTTTATTTCTCATTTGTTTAATCTTTTGATCTAAAATTTACTGCAGCCAAATGATACTACTAAAATTTCATTTAAAGATTTTGAGCAGTTACCAAGTACTTCGATTCCTCTTTGCATGTGTCATTGATTTGACAAGGTAAATCATATAAGACTTCTTAAACCCTATAAAAAATTTGAACATCGATCTCCTTCTTTCAGCTGCTTTATTTTGGGCTTTTGTTGCATTTTTATAAATGACTGTGTATAGTTCTCTCCAATTTCAGTGGATCATCATTGTATTGTTGTACCATTTCAATATTACTTGGATCAGCAAGTAATTGCTTACGTATTATTATTTGTCATTTTAAGATGATCAATCATGTCATAAAATTTTCCCTACCCCCATTCCACTCTTTTAAATGTCTTTTTATGATTTTCAATTTAAATAAGAATTTATACAGAAAATTGCGAACATTTGCATTGTTCCATGCACTAGTAACCACTTTGTTGTAACCACTAAACTCTACCCAGCTACTATTATATCTGAATAGTATCTTTGGGCTTTCATTATGCAGCTTAAATAGATTAATCAGTAATGGACAATGGTCACTCGTCAAATGATTTAAAATTTCAGTATGAGTAGGGAAAAGAATTTTGAAAGGATATATTATAAAATATCCTATCATTTCACTATTGAGTAGCGAAGTCTTTACCTTCCATCTATGTAAACTCACTACCCGGGTACCTAAGTTCCAACAGGCCTGCAGCAATAATTGTATTAAATAAATCTTCTTCCACATTAGTCAATGTGTTGTTAGGTCTCGGTCTATAATCATTATAAAAACACAATTAAAATCTCCCTCGACTATCCAAGGAACATTCACGGTCTTCCCTATTTCTGTTATGTGCTCCTAAAGAATTTTCTTATAAGCTTGGGAGTATAGGCCGTACACTATAGAAAGAAGTATTCTTTTGGAAAGAACAAGTAACAAATTGATATCCACATGAGTGCATGTTTGGTTCCTAAATATTTGGATTCCAACTAAGTAGTATTCTTCATTTAGTAGTTCTGTTGGGTGCATTTCTATCTGGACTAATCCTTGGTTTATAGAAGTACGCATATAAACAATCTTTCAACTGACTTATTCAATCTTACTATAATACCTGCTATATGATCTTATTTCTATAAAAAAAATGCAGTTTAATTTTTCCATATTCTCTTGTAATTTGATCTTTATAGACTTGCACACTTGTCGTGTGAAGCTACTGCTAAAGTACCCACCTAGTATGCAAACTGTTGTTCTAAATTGCTTCAATTTTATTCCACATATTATCTCAAATTTTCTATTAAACATCATTCAGTGTACCAAAAAATTACCTTTTCTGGTTACTCTGATTACTCTGGTTATGGCCTAATCGGTTTTACAAATTTTAGCCAATTTAAAACAATACTTATAATGATATCGAAGCTGTGTACAGATGCTTGAAAGAAAATTTTGGAGCCAAATAGGAAGATATAATCCTGTATGGCCAGTCTGTAGGTAGCGGGCCAACGTTAGATCTAACAGCATGCCTTATAAAACATTTATGCTAGTTTGACATATACAAGGTTAATCTTTCTTTTATTCAGTTTAACTTTAAGTTGTCTCTGAGTTCAAAATTATTAACAGTTGAGTTTTTGTGGTTCATATTCAAAATGTCGACAAGATTGGGTTGGTTAACTATCTTGTGCTCGTGATTCATGTAAGTATTGTTTACATACTCGATTTTAGTGTTATTATCCTTTTATAAATATATATATTTATACTGTAAATACAAACACATGTTGTTAGGAGTTAAAGTTTATTTGATTCAATGCATATCAATATATTTACCTTTTTTAAAACTGTTAACATAAATGTATATTTAGAATCTCATGCTCAGGAGGAACTGAGTTAGAGTGAAGAACTATATCTGGCGACTGAGGTATTTGACGTAGTAAATTATTATTTTAGAATAATCGGTCATTTTAACATATTCATATTCACTGAGATTTTATGTTCACTTACTCGTATGGGTTTTCTTGAAAGTTTCGGGAGAACTGGCACTAGGGAGTCCAACAATTGATGCGAGTTCTCAAGAGTTCTACTATATAGGCTGCGATGACAGTGACAAGTGAATCCAAGACATGGCTGGTTTGATGAGTTTAAGGCTAAAAGACTACTGTTATTTAATGAGTTTAAGGTAAGTCGATTTTCTATTTTGTGTTTGATTTAACTAATGTAAGTGCCGTTTGAATACCTATTGGTCTTAGAGGATATTCTCATACCAAATATAGCAACGTCAGTGCTGTTTGGACAAAAACTGAAACAACATGGAATAGAATATTAAAAAAATTTCTATTGCTTGGTCTATGATATATGTTGAATATTTTTTATTAAATATATTGTTATGCAAACAACACTCTTGGTTTGAGTGTTAAAAGAACTGTAAATGAGTTCATTCCCTGATGAAAAACACAGGACATCCTTTATACATGTTTAATAATTCTAAGGACTAGGCTTCAAATTTGAAATGTGGACTGCCAGTATACTATTATATTACATAACCAAGACTATTATCTTGATTCTCAAAGGGTCATAGCTAAGCTCGTAACTAAATTGTGGCTAAAGATTAGTAAAATGAGTAAGCGAAAACTTGGACTTCAACCTTTTTCTCAAGTTTTATATTTCAAAGGACCTTGCTTTTTTAACTATTGCGAGTCGACCCCTTTTTTATTCTATGGTGCCTTAGCTATCTACATTGCATATGTTTCTTCACTTCGTTTTTTTTCCCGGTCATTTTAAAGAATACGGACCTAATATACAAAGGGCCAGGCTTCAAATTTGAAATGTGTCATGTTTGTTTGGTATATTATATTTAATTCAAAAGTAGACTCACTTCGAGTTTAGTTTTAGTATAATTTAGTTGTACTTTTTTCAGGTTAAATCATGTCCTTTCTAATTCTAAATTTGGAACTTCTTGTCACCTCCGTCGTTAATGTGGATTTGTACACTGATACCATGAGAGCTTTTTAGGGATTTTTTTACTTTCTGTAACAAATTTTGTAATGTCTTATTTTAAAGAATCGACAATTTATCTCTTGCGTCATTATTTTAAAAGAAAATTCAAGATCAAAATTAAAATTTCTTACTGCGTTGATTCTATGATAGTACGATTGCTAATAATAAATAGAAACATCAAGGTCCCGTTGGCTGCCAAAATTATGACCGTTCACAATGTTAGATGTCAGAGTTACTAGTTAGTTAACATGATCGCTCTAATTGAAAACTGTATTATGGTTTCTACTAGACCATATTGCTATACACCTTTGCCCACCCAATAAAACAAACATCATCTGCTACGCAAGCTTATTAGGGTACAACTTGTAGTTTCGGCTTCTACAATCCCTTTGAAATTTAAAAAAAAAGTCTATACACCTCAGTATATCATTTAAATACTGACTTTTCATGAACAATGTGTTCCAGCATCACATATTTTGAGTCATGGTTTAGATTTTGGAGGTAACTGGACGGAGGAGAAGTTATGAAATTTAAGGTTAGATACTTGAAGACTGAATCTAATGTTCTCATATGAATTCTCAAGAAACAATAATATGAAAGTCATATTTCCTTTAATCTCAGCGATTAGTTGATTGTAAGGTCAAAGTGTATTATTAGAGTCAAATCGATGACGATTTAGATCGCAATGGAAAACGATTAGAGGTTGTTTACTTGTGTCGATTGAGAATGCTCCAAATTGCCAGATGCACCGAGTGAGCCAAATAATTTGAACTTACAAAATAACATTATTTTATTTTTTTCCTGCCGTTTTAAGTTATGTATGTAGATTTTAAACTATTATATTTGCATTTTTTACATTAAATAGTGACTTTTTAAATAAGACTTTTTGAGTATTGAATTTTAAGTACGAGATAATAAATCTATAAGATAAATAGCTATAATCCTTAAAATGTTAATAGTATTTCTCATTAGATAAGTGCACCCTACTTCCTTTCGCAACCTTTTACTTGCCCAATGGTTAAGAACACCTTTACTCCACCCTTGCTACTCTGCCACCAGCTCCACTCTATCAATTTTGCTTTCAATTACACTTTTGTTTCAATCAAAAAACATTCAAATTGTTCATAACAAGTTAAATGTGTAGGGTTAGTGTGCTCTTCATTAACAATAAATTTTAATTTATTACTAGCATTAATATTTTGAATTATGTTCTCCTTTGTGCCAGTAACATGCCAACAAGGTAAAGTATAATTTATACAATTTGAAGGATGAATTTTTGACCTTAAACCAAATTATTATGATGTAGAGACATTGAAGAAACCCAACCAATATGTTGCTTGACATAAATGTAGTTGAAAAACATAAAGTCTAATGGTCCATGCAACTGCTGCACTACAAACGACTCGTTTCAGTTTCAAAAAGGGACTCTTGAATATTTAAATCAGCGTTTATACAAGGAATGTTCACCACTTGATTAAGAAAAATAGCTCAATTGATGTGTCTTTTGATATGTAACCTTATCTTAAAATAAGTTCTAAACTGAAGAATTTGATAGGAATTTTATTATAACAACTATATTTTTTCACAAATATTAGATGATTGGAGGAAATAAAAAGGCATTGATTAGAGTAGAGACATGTATCAGTCTCTCTTGTTTGTTTCTTCTTTACATTGGCTTCTATTTTATAAAATATTTCAATTAAATTTTTGCATAGCTATGAGTACTCTAGAAGTTCTGGAGTCAACTATATGATAACAAATGTTAAGTTTATTTATCTTGCATTTTTTTGCAGAGGGTGTACACTAATGACGTTATCTATGAGCGCAACGTTTATGAGATGTGGGAAAAGAAAGCAGCTTCTATCTAAAAAAAAAACTAAATCATGCAGGCAAAGAGCCAAAAGATTAAACCAAACCAGAAAAATAACCGACTGTTAAGACACCCCTCCGGCCTGGATCCAAGCAGTTGTTTGCCTTTATTTTTTTTACTTTAATTCTAGTATTTGTTTTGTTTAGATTTGTTTAATGTCTGGTTTGTTGGATATTAGCTCAACAATGTTTTTTTAGTTCTGACATTTGTAATTTGGATCTTTTATACTTTTTTTTAGCAATAGACAATTGGTTATTTCTTTTTTTACATGCTCTGAAAATTTATCCATTGTCTTGTTATATGTTGGGTTTGACGATGTATTTTGTTTATTCATTGAACTGCGATGAAACTAAACTAATATCATGTTCCATTTGTTGGCTTCAATTGCATTATAATAAAAACTGTTTTACTGACTGATTTGAAACCATAAATATAGTCTCTACTGTTTTACAAGAGAACCATTAATTTGTCTCTAATAAGTTTCTAATCTAGACACTTATTTGATACCATTAGTGGGGTCTTTAATATTTTAGAGACAAATGTTTGTGGTCTCTAGTTATTTAGAGACCTGTTTTTAGAGACAAATATTATTTGTGTTAAATGGGTCTCAAATGTAAACTAGAGACAAAATCTACCATTTAGAGACAGAATAAATGAGTCTCAAATAAACAATTTTCTTGTGTGCTTATCAACCTCTGTATCATTTGCACCACCGTATAGAGGTTGTTAATTTCCTTTTTTTTAGTGCAATATTTATCCATTTTCTTAATTATTCTGATATGATGCAATGGCTTACGGTTTGACTTTAAATTTATTTTCTTGATTATTCATTTTGTTTTCTATTTTCTTCTCCTATTTTTGCAACATACTAACTGTATAATCAGAACATATGACCATATTCCAATAGTTATGGCTATTAACTAATTGTCAATGGAAAAAAGGTACCGTCATTTAATTTGTTCCTTAAAAAGAAAAGGTTTACTATATGTAACTACCACAATAACATTTTCATATACTATCTTTGTCTTCGACTACTAGGAGGCCCAAGGCGAATTAGTCTTACTTCATTTTCATGTACATTTGTAAACATTCACATATGCATGTATAAACTCACTTATTTCTTCATTACCTCTGTCCCGGATGGTTACACGCACACACATAATTTGAGTTATCGATAGAGGTGTGTTGATTCCACATGCATACAAAAAAATCAATATTAAAAGAGGTATTTTATTATTTACTAACCTGATTCTTAGCATTTCTCTTACTTTTTATCACTTATTTTATGTACTTCCAATGGAGAACTAAAGTTTCAACATATTATAAGTATATTTAACTGTGAGAATAAATAAGTTAACTAAATTTCTTAAAATTTAACTAAGTTAAATAAGTTTTGTATATATCATCTATGCTTATAAAAATTAACAAATTTTGTAAAATTAAACTAAGTTTCATATGAAAATAACGAAGTTCATTTAGTTTTTTAAATTTTAACTAATTTCACTAAGTTCTATAAAAAATAAATAAATTTATAAAAATTAACTAAAATTATAAAAATCAACTAAGTTCATAAAATATATTCATGCCAAGCATGTAACTCTTTCATATATAGAGTTTCATTATTTTGCATCCTAATTATTCCCCTTACTTTGTTATATAGGTAAACAAAACAGTGCTTTGTTATGTGGAAGATTGCTAGCTAAAATTGCGAATAAAATGTACACTTTTATGCTATGTATGCCATCATGAAATATATATTGCTATATATGACTTCGATCTTGTTTTGATTGTAAAAATATATATTGACTTTGGGGTGTATGAGAAAACAGTAATCGCGTTAAGAAGGTGCAATCGGAATTTCATGAAATCCAATGAGTTTATGAAAATTAACCGGTTTTATAGAAATTTAACTAAGTTGATTTTTTATAAAAATTACCTAAATGCACAAAAATTAAACAACTTTTATAAAAATAACCATGTTAAGCAAGTATTATTAATATTAAACACGTTTAAAAAATTAAGCACATTTATAAAAACTAACCAAGCGTTTAACTAAGTTTTATAAATAAGTGATTAAGTTTGTAAAAAATAATTTAGATTTATACAAATTAACTAAGTTGACTAAAATTTATAAAAATTTACTAATTTTATAAAATTTTACTAAATTATATAAAGATTAGCTAACTAAACCAAGTTTAATAAAAATTGAATAATTTTCTAAAAGTTAACTAAGTTTTATAAAATTAAAAAAAAATTTAACTAAGTGAACAAATTTTTACAAAAACTAAATAAATATATAAAATTAACCTAAATATATAAATCAACTAATTTTATAAAAGTCAACTACGTTATAAAAATTAAATAAATTTATAAAAATGACCAATTTTATAAAAATTAATTAATTTATTTAAAAAAAACCAAGTATGTAAAATATATAAAATAATAAATTTTAACTAGTTTTTAAAAATGATTAACTAAGTTTTATAAACGTCTGACTAAACTAACTAGTGTGTAAAATGTAACTAAATTTTACAAAAAATTAACCGAGTTCTATAATAATTAAATAAATTTATAAAAGTTGAACTAAATTAACTAATTTTTTGAAGAATTTATTAATTTTGATAAATATTTAGCTAAGTTAACTAGGTTTCTCAAAACTAATCAGTTTTTAAAGAATTTATCAAGGTCTAGGTAATCTCTAAAAATTTTGTCAGGTGTTGGTCCGTTGTGTTATTGCATTGGTTCGATCCTACGGATTACCACTCCTATGTTTGAATGATGATTTATGAACATTTTTTATTATTATATTAAATATCGACTAGTAGGATATTGCCTATAAACACCACCTCCTATCTTATTCGTGTATAGAAATAATTACTAGTGGCTTAGTTTCCATTCAACCAAGGAGTTATCATAATGGTAGTGCAGACCAATGTATCTTTAATGGTTATGGGCGCATCTTTAGAATTTTTTTATAATCATATTATACTAAGTATCACAAAATCTACAAAAGAATCAAACAAAATTTAGTAATCTTTTATAGTAAATTTCAGCTAGAAAATGGCCCAAATCCGTTAGAAAGGATTTTAGTAGCACTTTCATAGCAAAAACACCGATTTATGAAGGTAATGTACCTGAAACGGGACAAACTGAGTTTGTTGGTCTTGGTCATGAGGGTATCATATATTTTTACATACACGCACTACTATACAGAAATATGGACTATGAGAGAAAAAGAAAGACAGTTTTCCACATTCATACTAAACATCTATTATGTTTATTGATCCTTTTCAGTTTTACTGAATTCTAGCATCAAATAATTTGTGCGAAATGTTATTTGCAGCTACATTATTTGAGATGTACACTGTTTTAGAAATTAATCTGCGCTGCTGATGAATCTACTAAACTGTAAGTAGGTTTCAAAAAAAAATCATTATTGCTTTATATTATTTTTATTTTTATTATCGTGCCTTATGAGATCTCCACTTTGTTCCACTCAGTTATGCCATGTGGAACTACTATGGTGTAAAAGTGTAAGTCAAAATTGTTTGTAACAACTATTGATTATATAGATAATAGAAGTATAGAATCGTTAAATTATATATGCTTAAAACCTTTTGGCAAGTTTATACAAAGCCAGCTAGTTACATAATGCTGCCATATGGCAGATTTGCATATGCCAGTATTTTATAATATTCATGCTAAAGGCTCACGAACAATTGCATTAATCAAGTATAATTTTTTAAAAGTCAGATGCCATAATTTATATATGGAAACATTATGCTTTTCCTATTGGAATATGTGAAAACTGACATGATAATGGATCACGGTCTGTATCCCATTTTCTTTTCTGGCTTTTGCTTCGGCCATCATCCTTGCTAGTCCTACTAGAATATGTGAAAACTAACATGATAATGGATCACTAATTGCATCTCATTTTTTTGGCTTTTACATAATAAATTCGTGTGTTCTCTTCTATTACTAGTCTCCAATTGCCTTTCTTTCTTATAGGCATACTGGCTTCTGAAGGAGGCGAGCTTGGACTCTCCGTGATTTATATTATCTCTTTTAGCAAGCTCTTTTTATAAGATTTTATGCCATTAACATTTATGCTTAAAACATTGTTTATGAAATGTTGTATGTGACTAAATTTTATGATGTATGAAATTGATGTAGCTTTGATTATGTTTAACCTTTATAACTGCTTATAATATCGGATTATATCTGTTAGTGTTTCATAGATTGAGCGGTTATTATTTGAATACATTATTCATGGTTTTTATAGTTATTTTAAAACTGCTGCAGTAGTTGTAAATTGTAGCAAAAATGTTGATATTTCGTAGCGTTTCAAAACAGCTGCAATACTAAAAAGGAACAAAACCCTAAAAAAACCGAAGTAAAACAAAAACGCTGCAGCTATTAAAACATAAAGGCATACAAATGCTGCAATAAAAAACTATAGCCTAAACCGTTGCATAACTTATTTTTGCAGCGTTTCAAAACTGCTGATATAAGATTGTTTCTCATAAGCATGTTGTTAGACTACATCTACAGAAAGCTATTAAATAAGTTGCATCGTTTAATAAACGCTGCAAAATTAATTTACTGCAGCGTTTTGTAAAAGCTCTGGTAGCTATAAGTTTAGCAACATTTCAAAAACGAGAATTTCCTGAATCTATTGCAACATGATATGAGGCATCATTCTTCGAAACATTGGTAATGATTATGGCAGCATTTTTAAAAGCTGCAAAAGATCTCTTTTGTTGTAGTGCCTCTTCATCTTTTAGGATGGATATATATTGCCTTATCAACAGTTGCTTACTCCTTATCAATCAATGGAGGCATTTTTGGATGTTTCAGGGGTACTCAAGGCACATTAGACCAGGTGACCCCATCCTTCCCGTACATCTTCATATCCATTATGGAGCTCCACACTTGCATGATAAACAAGGTAGTTATAGAAAGAGAAATTGAAATACTCCCATGTGTAGGTCTCCTAGAATAACTTGCTTGATATTGTTGATGATCTCGTGTTAGTCACAAAACCAAACCCGAAATCTATTAGCAATGTTTTGAATTCTTTGGACCATTTTTTAGCATTACTGGCTTATCTATAAACAAAAATAAGTCCTAAATGCTCATTTTTGGGGTCCCTGAATCTATAACCAACGAACTTTTGAGTCTACCATCTCTTGTGCTTTACCTATTAATGATAATTACCTTGGAGCTCTCCTTCTTAAATATAGAGTCTCCACTAATCAATGCCTCCCCCTTTATGATAAGATTATTTCAAGGTTAACCACATAGCCTAGTTCAAAATTATACTAATGCAGCAAGATTGATTATGTTTAAGTCCATAGCAACCTCAATGTGTTTATATTATGCCAGAGTGTTAATCTTTTCATTCAAGCATATTAATATGATTATTGTGGCTCTAAAACATTTTTTATGGCATGGTAACCCTCATTCTTCAAAGTTATTACCTATATCTTTTAAGAAAATCATTTGTCCTTATGATCATGAGAGACTGGGTGTTATGAATATTAAACTATGGAATAAGGCTACATATTCATCACTAATTGACGAAGTGCTAAATGTTAGCCCAAATCTTTGGGCGGATTGGACAAAGGCCAATTTACTATAAAAAAAACTCGTTTCTAGACCATGGAAATCACTATGGACTGCAGCTGGATTTGGAGATGCATACTTAAGTTGATAAATGTTTTCCTTCCTCTATTCTAATACACTATGTCAAATATAAACCTTATCTCATTTTGGCACTAGATATTTCCATGATTAGAGATTTCCATGTCAAATATAAACCCCTTTATGTCACTAGGAGAGCTAAATTTCGTTCCAGTCGTTAGAGATTTTCTAGACATTTTGAAGAGGTTCTTTGTATTCTTCGCATTCATCAGTTGAAGGCAAAATTCTTGAAGTAACACTTTTGGCTTAAGGAAGTGTGTTTCTTAGGGCATAGAGTAGGTCAACACCTGGAAAGAGTTGAGAGATGGTTTTGTACATTAAGGTTTGGATTGTAGAAATCCAAAAGAGTTATAGGCAAAGATTGGAGATGTACAATAGATTCAATTGAAAAAAAGGAAAGCCCATGTGTAGATAATTGCAAAAAAAGTTATAATTGTTTCGGTAGTGCCTTGGAATATAAGCATAAAAGAAGAATAGGAATAAAAGACTTTAGTAAGGAAATGAAATTTCCAAGGTCTAGGAAGGGTACTCCTAGGATAATAAGAAAATCCACTTTATGCCTAACCCAATAAAATGAGATTGTTAGAATTGAAAAATTGGAAAAAAAATAATATATATACTTGTTAATATTGGGTATGAAATTTAAATTGGTTTTTAAATTTTGTTAAAAGTGAAATTCTTTTTGAAGAATTATATATCATATATAGCTCGGTAGTTTCTTTGTAGGTAAACAAAGATTTTAATATAAAAACCTAAGGTGTATTAAGTATCGAAAACGTAGATTTCAACATTTATTGTTGCAATAGATGTTTTCATGAAAAATAAGGGGAGCGTAGACTATAACACTAATGTCATAGTAGGTGACTCCCACAGGAAAAGTTTTTACATAGTACATGAGATTTATTAGTATTTATTTTTGAATCCATACACTAGTATTTTTGGGATGTAGTAATAGTGTTTTACACAACATCTATTTCGACCCAAATAAAATGTATTTTGAAGATAATTTCTAGGTATAGAAATAAAGTTGTTTTTAATACACTTATTATTTAAATAAGTATGAGGAAATGTTTTCTAGTTATAGATATATTAAACAGTTTTGAAAATGAGTTTTTTTGAAAAGAAAAGATGTAAGTTAAATATTAGAAAATTAATAAAATTTCATAGAAATTATCTATTGTAAGAGAATATAGATTAAACATACTTTAATCTATTGGAATGAAATGAATAATGATATAACTTTCTATGAAACCAAATCACAAATAAAGATGTTTTGTGCAAGTTATAAGGAATACGTGAAAGAGATCTACAGGGTATGGGAACACCATATTTTGTATAGCCTACCTTGAGAAATATAAAATAAGTTCCTTGTAATTTCACATAAACATGAAGTCCTCTTTTAAAGGATTCATAGAAGGTTTTAGCATTAATAATTTCTCATAAGAGAAAGTAGTTCCAATACGTTAAGGTATAAAACCATTAGGTGTAATAAGAAGATGTTTTGAAAAACACGTAAGGACATTTTAAAGTTATTTTTAAAAATAAATGATTTGGTGAAAATGTAAATAATTTTTTGGAAGCGAAAAACTTAATAACGGTTAAATTTAAAAATCTCAATTTTATAGAAAGTTATAAAGGTCTTTAAAAGAAAAAGAGTAATAAGTTTTGAACTTAGAATTTGTAAGTTTCCCCTCTAGGTTTAGGGAATAATGTGCATTCAAAAAGCTGTAAGGATGCAGGTCTAGAAAGATAAAATGTTAGGTAACCAAGCACCTTTGTATTTAATAGAAATTTGAAAATAACACTTTTAAAGGTAAAAATTTTGGGATTTAATGTTTTAAAATTTTAGAAGCTTTAGTTTTTGAAATGATAAAAACCAACCCAAACTTTTAAATGTGGAGTAGATAGGAATCGTTTCCTAGGTGTAACGGAAGAAGTGTAAAGTTATAGCAGAAATTACTTTTAGAACTAATAACAGAAGTTTTCGTAAAGTGTACAGGACACTAGTGAGAACCAGGATAATTGCTGTAGGATCGATTTCACCCTAGAGGGGGGTGAATAGGGTGATAGTGTTAAATTATAAAAATTAAATGCGGAAGCTTATAGATAATTTCAACACATATCACAGAATAATAGCAGCACAGATAATAGCAGAATAATAAAATGCAGATATAGAACGACACAGAATTTACCCAGCTTCGGCAAAACCCTGCCTACGTGCTGCCCCCAAGGTTTCTACTAGAAATTAGATAGTCAGACGCTTACACACGTAAACTCGCGACACCCGCTATCGACTAAACCTAACTCTATGCTCAAAACCCTGCCACAACTCAGCCACTGAGTTGCAAATTCTCAAGCTACGCCACGTAGCTTGTCCCCTAGTCACACGACTAGCAAATACAACGGTTTGAAAAGAGTTTTAAAATTATAAAACAAATTTAAAACAACTAATAAGATAAAGCCCTTATTTTAAAAACTAAAGCCCTTATTTAAAAAAAAACAAAAAACCCTAAAACTTAATGGCCGGCCCCTTTTATTATTTCGACCCGATCCTTTATGTTTGGTTAGTGGCGGCTTTCTCTCGTTCGTTCCTCTTTGTGAAATTAGGGCTTTGTTCTCTTCGATCCCGTGCTCTTAAATTAGGGCTTCGTTGTAGCAGCTTGTTCGATTCGATGCTATTTTGACTTGGCTTGCCGATTGTTTCTTCTAGCTCAGCTCCAAACGTGATCGAGACTGATTACGAATTTTGGCATGTGTTTTTCTCCTTTTGTTTTCTGGTTTGATGCTTACTTGAACTCGATCGTTTGCTCATGCCGATGATGATACTTTGGTGCTGGTATTTATATGAATACCGAAACACTTGATTTTGTTCGTATCAACTCGATACTTTCCTAATTTTCAATTGCCTGATATGCACGGCTTTCCTGTTATATTTTCACCTTGTTACTCACGGCCTTGATTATCAAACGTTTGATTTCCCTTGAATAATACAGCAAAAACTTTCCTCTTTTATTTGTTTTGACTTTTTCAAAAATTGCACGCACTTGATTTTCTTGACTGTATACATTCACGAATCTGCATTACTTCGACCATCACTGTTCCTCTGCACATATGATTCTCTGGTGCATTTGCCTTTGTTACATGTATACTTGGTGTTGTAATTTCCTTTCTTGGAATTCAGCAGTTTGAATTTGTGTTGTTGCAGTTTGTATTTGCGGTTTTCCATTGTACATGCTTCACTGCATCATTATTGATTTGTTGTTGCATCTGCCAATTGTGTCTGCACTGATATGATCATGCTCACTTGAAAATCTGGCATACCAACTTATTGAGATTACTTCTCTTCAGTTGAGTAATTTCACCACTTATGTGTACTTGTGTTTTCTTCATGTAGCTGTTGGTCTGACATGAACTTGATACTATGGTATTTGCTATTATATCACTTCGAATTCCATATTTCTTGCAGTCTTCAGTTTGTACACTTGGGCTTGTAGTTGATGTTTATAAATTCATTGATGTTTCCCTGTTCCCTGACCTTTGTTGCCTCTGTTTATTTGTCTGCACATGTTTCATTTGCACTCTGATGCATTCTGGAGTTGGTCTTTGTTCACTGTGTCACTTAGGTGCATTGAGCTTGACATTTTCATTATTATGGTGACTGACCATCTTATCTCTGTTGAGTTCCTGTAGTTGCATTCACTTCATTGTCATTGTTGCTTTTAGTAATTGTTCATCATTGTGTATTGACTTCGACTGTTCAGTTGAGTTGTTGCAATTCCACTACTTTGGTTGACATTGTGAATATACATGATGTCTTGATATTCATTTGGCTTCACTTGTACACTGTGTCATTTGAGTTGCTGTGTTCATGTGCTGGTTAGTTTGCATCTGCCTTGTGGTTGTTTCTGGCCATTCTTTGTGCTACCTGTTCATTTGAGTCTGGTTCACTGGTGGTCTTCATATTGTGTATGTTGTATGGTGTCTCTGTATATTTATATTAGCTCGAATTTGCCATGACTCTTCTGATGCATCTTCTTCTGGCTAGCACTTGTTGATACATGAGCAGTTTGCATGTTTGTTGTAGTCCATGTTGCATTGAGTAGCTGAACTTGTTGTCTTGTGCACTGAATCTTGATGGTCAAGTTGCATGTATCAGTTTGATTGTTTGGTGCCTTCTTGTTCTAGTTGTCGAGACCGTTTTTCCATACTTGCACATTTTTGAGTGCACCTGTGTTGAATCCAGTTTCACAACTCGGGTTTGACCTTGTGCTGAAGTCGAGATTTTATTTAAGTTGCACCTGAGTTGAACCCGTCTTTTTATTTGGGTTTGACCTTGTGCTCACCTGTCCCTGTAGCATTATCAAGTGTATATCGGTGTGCACGGCCTTGTGGCATGTACAGTGATTCACTGTGCATGTCACATTGTTCGTGTGTGATGAATTCAAATGTAAATGATGACGAACAACCCAAATAACTGAGGCAAATATTATTTTTGAAATTCACATTTTATTTTATATTGCAAAAATATTTCTTTTTCAATTTTACTGCGTTAGTGAATATTTTTGCAGATTGCTCAGATGCTGGATTCTAACTGGAATGAAGTTGAAGATAAAATACGAGTGTGAGTGATATGTAGTGAGGAATTTATGTAAATTAAAATGTGATGTAATTGTAATCAAAGTTGTATAGTGAATAGTGAGAGCTTGAATTTGTACTATTCAAAATTGTAATAAATATTTGTTTGAATAAAATTTCTGTTTGAATTCAAATTCTGTGTAATTTATTTTATTCAACAAATATTTATTTAATCTATGAAAAATATAATAGTACATTACCAAATACATTTAAATGAATATATATATATGTTTATTATCATCAAACAAAAACATATAAGCGCATATTCAACAATTGCTTCATGTGTGTAAACTATAGAAGAATAGTAAAGAGATAATAGTAAGATGGTAATATGCATGGTTGAGGATGTGTATTTTGGAGAAACTTGGAAGAAGCATCTTCCTTTAGAGGAATTTGCATATGATATAGTTTTCAAGTAAGCATTGGAATAGCACCTTTTGAAGCTCTCTATGGAAGACCATGCAAGTTTCCTTCGTGTTGGTTAGAGTCTACAGAGAGATTGCTATTTGGTCTCGACATGGTTAGAGAGACTTCGGAGAAGGTTGATTTGATTAGGAGAAAATGCGTACCTCTTATTCACATCTCTTTGATAATAAAATTTTGAATTTTCTATTTACATCTTTAGTTTTGAATAGGTTATTTCCTTTATTATCCGTTGGGAGGGTAGAACTTAGGATTTAACTTTAGGATGGTAGGATTTGATGTGAACATGTTATTAGAATATTTTATGTATGATGGATATTAGTGGTTGCAAGTGGTTGCTAGTGGATGCCAATGGATGCATATACTTACACTAGGTATTATTATCTCTTAGGGATCAGCCTAAATAGGACACTGGAGCATATGCATATTTATGCGTGTGCATTTGCATTTTTAGTTTTACTTTATTCCATGGTTGCTATAAATGGTATCGCATAGTTGTTGCATTTGGATGATGTCTATAGCACGCATATAGAACTATCGGTTATCATTAGGGAATTTGCGTTCATTTGGATATATGGTACGGACATGATGGCATAAAAGGAGGTCGACTGATTAGTAGACCGCCTAATCTTTTGCATTTGTTAGGGACATTGACACTACACTATTTGCATATATATCATAAACCGCATTAGAAAAACTTAAGGACAATGGATGAAATGGATGATGGTTGAGTAGTTGGTTGTAAAACTTGGATGAAAACGTCGATTTCATTCTTCTATCCTTAGAGATTTCAGGGATGAAATCACTTAAGGAGGGAAGAATATAACAACCCAAAATTTTAGATATAATAATTAATTAACAAATTAATTAAATAATAAAATAAATTTGTGAAATTATCAGAATTAAGCCAAGGGAGTTGCATCATTGTGTTTGTGGTAATTTTATGGTCAATTTTCATATAGAGATTGTTAAAATTTGAGTTAATACGAAGGAGATACGAAAGAAAGAAGAAATCGAAAATAAAAGAAGAAGAAAAATAACATAGGCTAGGTTGACTCCTAATGTGTCTTGGTCGACCTATAGGTTGAGCTAACACATGCAAAGGTCAACTCGGGTATGTATATGGACGTTGTTTCGTCCAATTTCGAGCACTGACGTGTTTTTCTATTTTAATTCGATCCTATGCATTCGTGCTTCCATCCGACGGTTCCCATCGAGCCAATGATGTGGTTGCACTAGATTTAATCTTCAAATCCAATGGTCTAAGATCCACAAGTGAAACCATAAATAAGACCCTAGGTCTAGCTATTTTTCTCATTCGGATTTTCTCCATCTGGGTTCATTGCTTGAGGCTGGACCCTAAAAGAAATATTTTTCCAATGAGAAAATCTTTTTAATTAAAATAATTTATACCCTACAAGTGGATCCGGGAAGGTCAAGGAAAAGAGCTAAGGACCACATGTGGGTGTTTAAGTAATTATTTTAAATTTTTAAGTAATTTAAAATAATATGGTTATCAATAGTTGTAGTTTTTCTGCAATTTTGAGACCGCTTTTACATAAGTTGTTTATAGTTAATTTTTAATGTTCTTTTCAGTCTATTTTGTTCAACTGTTTTATTTAGCTATTTTATTCATATACTTACAGTTATTTACTGTTATTTACAGTTATTCGTATTTTATTTACATCCTTTTACGTTCGAATTAAGCCTGTAAATTTTAGTTCTTTTTATCCCTTTTTACGCGATAAAAATAATAAAAAGAGCATAATTCACTAATATGGACTAAATTATAGGAATATTAAAGTTGCAGAAAATTTGATGTAAATAAGAAGAATTGTAATAAAAAGAATGTAGACTGAAATAGGCAAGTTTGACATTTGCAAGCAAGTTTATAACTAGTAGTTAACTAAGAAGACAAAATAAAAGGGAAATTATAACATAGGTTATAATTAAGCAGAAAGAACATAAAGAGGCTTATTTTAAAACTTAGATTTAAGTTAATAAGAAAATATAGCAGAGATAATAGAAGAGGCTTATTTTAAATACTTAGAATAAGTTAATAAACAAATAGAGAAGATTTAACAGAAGAGGCTTATTTAAAAGACTTATACTAAGTTAATAAGAAAAGATAGAAGCAAGACCCATACCAACAGAATTTCCTTTTTAAGTTAGGTCTCACAATAGATTAGGTAAGGCTAGGGCACACTTATGCTGGAGTAGTGGTAAATAAGATGTCAATAAATAGAAGCTCAAATCAGGGGATTTGGACAGGGAGCGCAACCAGATTTTGTTTATTAGAACTCGTACCAATAGCATTCCCTTTCAATCAGACACAGGTGGTATCACGATAGTACATGTGAGGCTAAGGGCACGCTTATGCTGGAGCTATGGTAAATAAGAGGTCAAAAGGGGAACAACGGATGGTGCGAGCATAACGGTGGCCACGCATGCGGCCTCGGTGCAGGGATATAAGTCGCTATTGAGTTCCAATAAGAGGTCAAAAGAGGGAGCAACAGATAGTGCGAGCCTAATGGTGGCCGAGCGTGCGGCCTCGGTGCAGAGATTAAGTCGCTATTGAGTTCCAAAACACTAAACATGTGTCCTTTTGTTGTGGGAACCACAGGATGGGACTAGCTCACAGTGGCACAACGGTGATAGAAGGCAGATCAAGGGTAGAATTAGGATTTCAGCCTAATTGAAGTATGATTAGGATTTCAGCCTAATCAAAGCAGTTATCTAAGGCAAGTGCAAACAATTGAAGATAATTAGAACTATCTAAGCAAAGCAAACCGTCAAACGGTATTTTATTCCAGCTTTATCTTTTCCTTTATTTCCTTTTATACTAGAACTATTGATAAGTCTATTACCTTTATATTGCTTAAAAATACTAGTAATTAATTCCATTCACCAGACTTTTAGTCTAACCCACTCCTCTATTTCCCCTTTTGCTTCATAGGCCAGCAGAGGTAGGGACAGTAGATTTTTGGACTTTCTTGGAGGTTCAGCTGTGGAGTTTTTCTTCCTGTATTCTTCTTCTTTTTAATTTTCATTTGGATTTTTATGTAGTGGTACTATTTGAAAGGGTTGATTTTATGTACTCTGATACTGTAACTGAGATGGTATTTTTCATAAGACATTTGTATTTGGTATTTTGAGACATATTTTGGTTATGAATTATTTATGAAGTTTTTAACATCAAATATGTTATTGTTTTCGCCGTTTTGTTTGTTTCTCTTGTGAATCTTAGTCTTTGTAAAGTTTTTAGCAATACCTACAATGCATCACATCTTTTAATGTGTCCATTTTTGGTATACTAAGGGGTGTGGGGTGTTTCAGTTTACAACTTTAGAAAAAATGTAATAGAAGTAATGAGAAGAAATCGCCCCTTCCAAGTTGCCACTGCGTCTCTTTTATAAGAGAAGAGGTAGGCGGATCAATTGCCACCTGTTACTCGACATATGGTGAATTGTCGACATTCGACATCCTTTATAAACTGTTGATTTTTGGCATTACTTTATATATTGATAATATATGGCATCTTCATTTACATTGTTGACTTTTGGCATCCTCCATAACTATAGATATTTGATATTCTTGATGACATTATCAAAATTCGACATCCTCTGTGATTTTGGTGAAACTCGATATCTCTCTTTATATTGGTGGAATTCGAAACATTTAACGATGCTGATGATACACGGCATTGTAAAGGACCATATCTCTATACCCTTTGAGTTGACAATAAATCACACGTATCCAACCCAAATGGAATGGAAATACGAATCTTTAGGGGTGTAGAAGAAAAGATAGAAGAAATAGAAAACAAGAACACATAGAATCTCACCATCACATCAGAACAAAATATAATATAAAATAATAGATTTTTATACTAAAGAATCTGTAACTGTTAATATACACACAATCATTAGATTACAATAATCAACAATCAATCTGGACAGTTATAATAACTTGTCCTCACAAATACTAAATATACAGCCTGCACACAGTGGGATATAATCAAGTACATGAAATACGCCTGAATCCCCTTCAGCTCATCCCCTGAGCTCCATAGCATCCCATTCCCAATCTGAAATACTCGGTCTGACCCGAGCATTTTAATAAAATGACACCCGAGTCAGTCTGGAAGACTAGCGTGAGAAAACACACTCAATTTGAATTATTAAAGTTATCAAAATCCTTTGAAAAACAAAGGTATCTCGTAAGATCACGTCACGCATTAATACTATGGGTTTTTACCCTACGATAACCAAAACATTTGATATCAAAATCATCTGATATTATAATAATGTCTACAGAAAGTAACTTAGAAAATAGCTGAAATGCTTGCATTTCACGTTTCAACAGAGTTGGGCATAATCAAAATCGTACAAGCTCGTAGTGGATATTGGATTCCGTACAATGACTGGGCTACTAGGGTATCGTCCGTCATAGTACACCTCTAGAAAAATGTACCGAGGACCTCGTCGGGATCCCCTCCCAACACAGGACCGGCCTACCTCTAACCTAGATAGTATCGAATATGTTATCATTTCGGGTGTTCCCACCCTTATCGAGCGCTCTCTTTTCCATGCACAACCATATCCATAATTATTATAATATATTCAAGGTATCTAGAAAAGTGATAACATACCCTAATTGGGTGCGACCCCCTTAGCCCTGTTGCATCTCCCATGTTTTAGTCATTCCCGGTTGATGAGGCTTGATGCTACGTTTTACCTTTAGAACAACATTCATACTTGGAATGCTAACACTGCCTTCCAAGCAACAATGCATTGATAGCATTCATCCATACAAGTTGTTCTGAGTCTGAACAAACTGTGATAACCCAGATTTTTTTGATATCTGATAATTGGTAATTAACAGGATTTAAATTTATTAAAATAATAAAATTTGTAATTTAAAACAAATAAATTTTGATATATATCTGAATAATTATTTGGTTAATAATCTTCCTAGTATAATTATTTAAAATTTGACAAATTTTCTTTAATTTCAAACAAATTGAACATGGGTATGTTTAAGTGTGTATATATATATATGAGTTAGTTCTAAATTAAATTTGAATTGGAAATCCAAAGAATAAGTATCTTAAATAAATTGGATATAAAAAAATATAAAAATGCATTTATTAAGAATAGAAAGTATTCGTAACATAAGATATAAATATATATAACTAAATTGAAATTAATATAAAAGTGTATAGAACATATTAGTATATTATTTAATTCTCATATAAAGGACAAGTGTTGAATTCTAAGACATGTGTCAATATTTTTGATTTTTTTTCTTCTTATTTTAAAGTATAACAAATTAAAAGATAATACATTTCTACCCCTTCCTCACTTTCTTTTCTATCTTCTTTCAAAACAAAGCCTGTTAATGTTCAAACTAAGAAAAAAGCAATAACCTGAAAATAGAACCAGAAAATATTCAAGCTAAAATCAAATTCAAATATCAAGCAACTTCTTCAAGTTTCAAATAAATCAAGCTACTTCATGCCTTCTACTAGAACAAGCATAGCAGCAAGTTTCAGGAACATCTTAGCTCAAAATATCAAGCTTCCAGTTTGAATTATGTAGCAGTTCCAGATCTGAAACTTAACACTGTTTCGCAAATAGGTGAGTAAATCTACCTTTCAAAAAACCTAAGTTCTACTTTATAATTGAATGCATGCAAGATTTGATTATAGAAATGTTTCAATTATTACTTGCATGAGTAAAAGAATGTGATGCCTGGGTATATAAGTGATATTTATGTGAGTAAAAGTGTAAAAAAAATATAATAAAACTGAAATGTGCTTGAATTGGTATATGTTGAATCCTTGAAGGTATGATATGAATCATGTGTGCATGATGTTAAAGAAATGATTTTATATATATGTGGGTAGTATCAGTGTTCAAGTCTGGAACAGGTCAACAAGCCTCTGTTGAAAACTTTACAGATTTGAAACCTGATTCAATGATTAAAATCTTCCTCTCCAATGATTTTAGGCCTTTATTTCTGACTAAGAAGTGTTTGTATGTGAGCAAATCAAATTTTAACTCATTTAAATCTAGATGTATAAATTATGTATAAATTAAATACTTGAAGCCTGAAGCAATAATTGATGCATGTCTGTTATGAACCCATTCGTCTCTGTTTACAGATACAAGGATGGGTTTAGTTTTAAAAGTTCAAATTTCACCATAACTAGTCTGTTAGATCTCAGACTTCAAACAAAATATGTTTGTTTTTATATAAATTAAGATGTATAAAGAGGTTTGAGCATAATAGGATCGGAAATTTTCTGAATTAAGAAATACAGTAGATTTTTTTTATTTTTTTTATTTTTTTTGAAATATATCGAAACCCAAACATTTTAAATTATTGTTCAAATTATATAACTTAAATCTACTTTGGAAATCATGATTTTTAAAATAAAAATCATGGATTTTAGTTTGGAATACTGTGTGAAATTCTTGGTTAACCAGAAAAATGTTTTTGAGTGAAATCTGGCAATTGGGAAATTTCTGATGGACGGGAACTTCACTAGAGAGGATAGAGGCATAGGAGAGCTTGGCAAAAATGCCAGGTAGATTTATCTCCACCTGCGGCGTTGGGGTCGGTCAATTTATGTTTAAAACCCTAAATGGGTCGAGGAGGTAGATTGGGTTGCTGCGGCATCTCTAATGCATCGAGTCGCGTTATATCTTTAGGAAGGATGCATGGAAGATTCGCGGGGTTGTGGCCAGTAATTGAGGAGTTACAGATGGTCGGAGTCCCTTGTCGAGGCGAAGTTTGGTTGGTGAATGTTTGTCCAGTGGGTTGCAGAGTTCGAATTTGTCGTTTGATGCTCGATCGAGATGTTGAATAGCTCGATGGTTTTTGGATGTCGAAGTCAACTTGTGAGAGGTAGTCGATGACGCTGGAGCGCCGCCGTGGGCCAGTGCACGTGCACCAGTTTCTATGTACGCTGGAGATTAGGTGTGGAAGTGAGGAAGTTTACTTCGGTGGGGGCTCGGGAAAAGGATGAGGGTCTTGGAGTGATTCTCGAGCATTTCATCGGGCTACTCGCGTGAGTTGTAACGACCCGTTAAGTTCGACCATTTAAAATTGTTTGTTTAATAGGATTTTGTAATTTATTTTAGTTGAAAGAATAAAGGTGGTAGATAAGTATTAAAATGAAGGCTAGAATAAATTATATAGAAGTGACTTAGAAACCTATTTAAAGACATTTGAATAAAATTCAAATGAATTAAGTAGAGAAAGAAAGAAAAATTCTTACCTGTACATAAAATTTAATATGGGAATATTAAACCAATTTAATGCAATAAAAGATTGTGAACGATAAATTGAATAGATTAAGAAACCCTGTTATTGCAAGTCAATAAATTTGTAAACCCTAATGAACATCTCAAAATTTATAAATTTATTGAAATTTAAGACATAGCATAAGCGTAGAACTATAGGTATGATGACAAACTTTTATAAATTGTCTAATTAAGGGTCAGCAAATTTATTTGGAAATCAAACTCAATTAAGGATAAGTAATTATGATGGATTGATGGCATAAACGTTACTAATTTTTATCATAGTAACGGAAGTGCAGATGGAAGGCAACTGTAGAAATTTAAGTACGTATTAACAATTGAAAGGGACTGTCGATTGAGTGGAGTACTTTAGGTTGTCTTACTAAATTTAGAATTTAACATAAGACAAATAGAAATAAATCAATAAACGTATAGATTTTAAGTTTATTATGATGAATTATTTTAGTGATATGACTTAGAATAAATGAAATAATTTGGGTTAATTGGTATTTAATGGAATTAAAGGTTGCAATATTCATAGGTAAGGATTTAGATGAAATAGATTGATGTATGAAAAATTTAATTTGATAAATGGCAATTAATTCCTTTAATTTGTGCAATTAATGTATGTTTAATTGATAACGATAAAAAGTTGATTTTTTTTTCAGTGTAACCAACGTAAAATATTATCATAGCATGATACTTGGTTTGAATAGAAGGATTTGATTTAATGTGAAAATTTTTGTTCTAAGTATTGAATAAAATTGGGAATCAAATTTTTTTTTTATGATAATAACGTTAGTATTGGTTAATAAATAGATTTCAATGCAGTAACCAAATAAATGGAATAAGATGAGTATATATTGCATAGAAATGAAATGATAAATTATTGATGTAATGGAAGATATAACCATGTCAATTATGCATATAAGGTAATAAGGTAATGAAACCGAGGTAAATTAATTAATTGAGACTTTAAGTAAAATTAACGTGTGGAATTGACCAAGGTTCAATAAAATGAGAATTTGATTGGTTATATTTATTGGTTGAGAAATGTAAATGTGTATTTGGGGAATAAATTTAGTCAGACTTAAGTATTGAATTTAATTAATTAATATATATGATAAATGATGATTAAATAAAAACCCAATACTCTATATATATGTATAATATTTGAGTGAAAATAATAATACACTTATAAATGTGGAATTAAGAGTTTACAACAACTATTTTAAGTAAAGAAATTGTTCATTCAAGTAAATTTGAAACATCGCAATAGGTGTAGATTAAGTGTTGCGTTAAATAAATTATAAAGGAATAAATTTATAGAAACGTAGGAACGGAAGAATGAACATTATAGTAACGTAAAACGTATTGTAGGATAATAATTAAGTATAGGCTTGTAAATTAGATGTATGACAATAAATTTTGTACGTAAATCTTTCTATTAGTTGATAAGTCTTATTTTGATCAATTTAAAGGAATACACTAAATTTTGTAGTTAGTACGGAATATTGATGAGTGAATGAATAAGATGAAACAAAGGTGGAATGTATTAGTTGAGGTTTTAAGTTATTTATGTGATAAGTTACCAAAATTACAATTTTATCTAAATACAGTAATTTATGCAAACAAAAGATGAACATTTTGAAATATTACCACAGTGATATATAAAAGAAACGTTAACTATGTAGTTGGAGAATAATTGATATATTTTGAGTTGGATAATAGAAATCAAGTTATTTATATAATTAGATTTAAGATGAGAGTATAAGTATATGATTAAATAATTGGGTTTTGCGAATAAAATTTATAATTCCCAAATAATAAGAAAACGCAGAGGTTAACACTGCGAAATTTATATACTTATAAATTTTAATTCACATCCAAGCTTGCTAAATTATTGGGAATTGATTGGATTATATAAGTAATGAAATTTGGCCAATATTTAAAGTTGAAAGAAAATTTGGATTTTATGATTTATTTTAATTTATTTAATAAATATTAAAAATAGTCATTTTTGTCACGGACTCGGATTTCGACGAAACTAGTTTCATCGGATCCGTAACGGTGAATTATAATAATGTTTCAAGTTTCGTTGCGATCGGACTTGTCGTTTGATCGTACGGACTCGAAACGCCTTGAAATTTACGCATTTTGAAATCAATTTGAAATTTTTATTTTTTTAGCATAACTTCTTCATACGATCGAATTTGGTCGCGAAACTTTTTCCATCGCGTTCAGAATATTTTGAAACACCTATTTGGATATATAGTTTTAACAAATTCGACTCCGGAGGCAGAACGGGCTTTTTGGGCCAACTATCGTTTAGCACGTTCGTTATCCGTACCCACCTAGCCTTCTTTTATCTGTCTATATATTTGCGATTATAAACCCTAGCCACTCCTTATTTTCATTTTTCTATACGTACATCTCCTTCTCAACTCCTCATTCCAATGGCAGAAAAAAACCTAATTCCCAAATTCCAAAATTTTATTTCAAAAAAAAAAAAAAAAAAAAAAAAAAAAATTGTGGATCTGCAGCAGCTTCTGGCCGCGCTTCGGGTTTCAGAGGAGAAAACCCTAGAGCAACTTCGGGTCAGGAAGAAAATGACTCGGGTCGCTCCGGGTCGTTTTGGCGAAAACTCCAAGCAAGCATCGAGGAAATGAGGCGGCGCCCCGAAGTCGAACCCGAAGTTGACCCAGGACCAGAATTTTTCATTTTTCAAATTTTCATAACTTTTGCATACGAGCTCGGATTCACGCGCGGTTTGTTTTGCTGGGATCGTATCGGAATTTCTGACGTTTTGGCACTGGTTTGGATGAATTTGGAGACTGTCCAATTTTTGGGTTTAAATTGGATTTGAATTCAATTTAAATTCAAAAGGTGAGTGTTTTAACCCACTCACAACTACTAGAAGCTTTTATGTTTGTTAAATAAATTTTAGAAATGAATAGAAATTTATTTATGAGCTTTTGGCATGTTATTTCATTCATATCTGTTGAATTGCATTTTATTGAATGTAACTGTTAATTTAATTGATTTATTGCGTGTTAATTGGCTGTTAGAAATTTTTGGTTGCATATGAACTGCTAGTTAACAGTTATGTCAATTATCACTGAATATAAATTGTTAGATTAATAGTTGAAAATTTTAATTTGAATAAACTGCCAGTTATCACCTGTTATATATGATCATATATATAATTGTTATTGATTGATATTGCTTGATGTTTGTGACTGGATGATGGATGTTTTGTTGAATGGATGTTTTATTTGATATCATTAAACTGCAAGTTAGCATACATTTTACATTTCATTCGGGATTGTGGTTTGAAATGATAAAACCGCAAAGTTTTATTTTTTTAAATTGCGGATTGAAATGATAAATATCCGTATCACTTGACCATAGGATAGAAAATTATATACAGGCACCGCGGTCTATATATAACTATTTTAATGTGATTTCTATGGTTTGGATTGAATACGGTCTATAAATCTTAAATTTATATTGTATAAATATTTTATTTCATATTTATATACCTATGAAGTTGAAATTTTGAAATTAAAAGGAATATAAATTTCTTTATTGAAAATGGAAGAAATTAAGAAAATGGAGTTTGATGATTTATATCCTATGTTTAAATATTAAGTTGGAAATTTTAAAGATATGATATTTATAATTGGATTTTTCCCAAAATATTTTGAAATGAATATTCTAGTAAAAATTGAATTTGGAAATATATATATATATATTTTACTAGAAATTGAAGTCTTATTAATTATGGATTTTATGTGAATGGTCAAGATTAATTAATAGAATATTGATTTTGAAAGGATAAAAATCCAACTTTAGTTGAAATATTAATGCTCAAAAATGGATATAAATATATATAAAATTGAAATGGTTTTGGGACTTGAAGTAATATTTTGGATTTTGGTTTAACTTTAAAAGAAGAAATATTTGGAAAGCCATGTAATTTATTTCTTTGTAAAGCAACAGTAAAGTTAAACCTTTTTAATTCGCATACCGTTGAATATCCAAACCATTTAGTTTTGAAAATAATGGTTTTAAAATACTATGGATTTTCGAAGAATTATGTTGAAAGTTACAAACAGAATATTGGTTACATGGGATATTAAATAATAAAAAGTGACATAATTTTTTTGGAAAGGAATAATTTTATTTGGGATAAACGATATCATATTGTTTTGGGTTTTAAAAGAAGAAATGATATCGTAATATTACGGTTTGAAATGGATTATATTCTGGTTTTAAAAGTATAAACTATTTTTAAATGACCGCGGTGTTATAATAACGATTGGTTGGCAAAGAGACCGGGATCGGATATGGACATACTCTCTGTCGATACCGAAAACCACTTTGACTAACCGTGTACGCGGTGGAGATTCCAGAATGAAGTAGGTGGTGGCGACGTTTCCTGTAAGGTAAATACGTGGACCCAACTCCCATGAGTTGGCATAAGGTGGCTAAAACAGGAGCGATTCTCAGGCCAATGAGGTCATTCCTCTGATCGGACGCTCCTCTTCGATATTATAATTTGACTTGGATTTGATTCAGTGGCCACTTCTATATTTTGATTTTGGGGAGTTAGTCCGAGGTGGGCGGTAACTGCGGCTACGCGTTTCCACCAGCCTGGATAGCAATTGGTATATCTACCCTGGCATTGCCTAGTTGTGCCGTGTCACCTACCATATCGCGCCTTGTACGAGTTTGGTTTTCTCCCGTAGCCCGTGTGGTATCCTCTAGTGGCTTCCCGATCAGGAGGGGCTATGATATTGGACGGACTACTGGGACTATTACGTGTTAAGGTGGAAAATGTAAAGCCTTAACGCTATTTAAAAGTAAGTTTATTTTATAAATAGACACTATTATAATAGCGCAATATACTACATAGTAAATAGTTTAACGGATCCTTAGGAGATGTAAATCCCGAACATCTCTTGAGTTACTGTACTCATATTTATATTCTGTTTATTTAACTCACATAAGATATTCTAGTCTGACTCGGGTGTTTTTGTCTATTCAAATTCGCTCGGGTCAGTCCGAGCATTTCAGGATAGCAGATTTTAGCTTTGGAGGACGAAGACGAAGAATAAGTATTATGTTATATATAGTATTACACCACACTCTTTCTATTCCGCTGCATTGCTTGTATTGGTATGTGTAACTCTGATATTTATTGTAAAAGAAGGATCAAGCTTTTGTAAACTGTTTATGAACTGTATATTTGTTATTATATTTTATCCTTCCGCTGTGAGATTCTGTTTTTGTTTTTATTTCTTCTCTGTTTTCTTATTTACCCCATAACAATCCGCCCTTGCGTATGCTTTGAATTGGCACGTGTGTCGGTTTAAAGTGTGCAAAAAGGCGGGATGTTACAGTTGGTATCAGAGCTTTGGTTTAGCGATAAACCTTGGCTTTGTGGGGTTTGACTCTTTGTTAATAGGGTAGAAATATCCTATGGGAGTCGCTGAGTGTATATATAAGAGAGAGCGTACTTGTTAGTATTAATAAAAAGATTTTAATATTGTGTTAATCTGTTCCGCTTTGTATTTATAAATTCTGGTTGATGCATGGGACGCTATGTCATCAATAGGGATTTCTAAACACTTAATAGGACAGACCGACATAATATTTGTTTTTAATATAGGTGAATGAAATAATTTTGCCTATTATATTTCTATATATAAAAATAGTTTTATAAAGATATATATATATTTGGTTGCTATAGATTGGATGTTAGGCAATAAAAATATTTATAATAACTGAAGCTAAGTGAAATTATAATAAACCAAATTTGGAGATTTAGAACTTAAGTCCGGGATTTTTGAAAATTTGCTTTCAAAGAATTTGTGAAATTTATTGATTTGGTTTATAAGTATTTTCTTATATAAATATTTCGTATAAATTGGAAGAATTGTTTTAAAGAAGATTTTGGAAAAGAATTAAATTCTGTACTTTCCTCTCTGTCGCTGGAAAATAAATTCGGTGATGACGGCCGCATCATCGACTTTCATTTTCGAGTTTCGAAGGGGAAAGGCCACTGTAGTAAATTCTACTGCAGATTTATTTTTGAAATTTTCTAAAAATTTTCTTTTATTGTTCTAAATATAATTAGAGATATAAAAGTTGTAAGAACTTATTTATCTATTATTTTGAAATAGATTAAAATTTGACCCGGTATTTAATTCTAAATTTTTCCGTTAATTAATTGTTTAAACTTTGTTAGTGAAATATTAAGTAAGAAAGTTAATGCTAGGGATAAGGGAAGTAAAAGTTTTTAACTGATAAATAATGGAAAAGATTTATTGAAGAATGAATGAATTGAAACCTCTAATTGGAATAAGAGAATAACTGCAAAGCTATAAAGAGGAATTTGCATACATATGAGACAAAGGGTAATATGAATAAACATTAAATTTAATTAAAAGAATGGAGATTAAACTTGTATAAGTTCAATTGCAATTTCCTTAACATAAATAACTTACCCAAATATAAAAGTTGAAGTGTTAAATGAGAAACTGGAATTGAATATTTTACAAGTAGGAATTTAGGAAATAATGAAAGAATTTATTGGTATAAAATTAAGTGATAATTGAAATTTTACCCAAATTAAAGGTGAGTATTATTAATAGGTGATTTTAACTTAAGTAAATAAAATGAAATTCTTTAATATTGATGTGTAGGGTTATAAACTTAAGTATGATTTAAAATGCTACTAGTAATATAATAAAAAGTAGGTAATATAAATAAATGTCTGTAAACCCTAGATAATGAATTAATAAAATCCTTTATTTATAAAAATGGAGGTTTTAAGGTTAATAATTTAAGTGTAAGTAGAGGGTTACTGTAATTAAATATAATAAAACATAAACATTAAATAAAGGAATGAAATTAAGGGTAAGTTGAAATTGTAATTTATAAAACGAATATATATTTATTGAACCGTTAATAAATAAAAGGAATTGAGAAGAAACTTGTAAATTTTCACTTGCATTCTTAAATATACATAACTTACCATATAATAAAAGTTGCAATGTTAGTAAGAAAATGTAAGGGGAAATCTTACAAGTGAAGCTTGAGGTAATTAAGGTATTCAATAAATTTGCTGTTATAAATGAGAATTAACTGTATAAACTTAAGTTAAATTGGAAATTTTACTATATAAGAAAGGGTAAGTAGTATAAATAGATGATATAAACCTTCGTCAATAAATTGGAATACAATATAATGAATTTTGTAACAAATGGAAAATGAAAATTGTAAGAAACAAAGAAATCCCTCCATAAATGAAAGAAAGAAAATCAAACCACCGAAGCATGAAATAAATGTATAATAAGTTAATTTGGCTGTTAGTTTGAATTGTTATTGTTTGATTTATGTTTGTTGGGTAAGGAATTTGAAGTTGTTGGGGAATAAATAATCTATCCTTGTTCCATCTAAGACTGTTGAGTAAAGGATGCACTTGATAGTTAATTTCATTTCATACAAATTTCAAATTTGAACCCAGACAACTAATTGTTTGATGGTTTAAATGGTTGCTTCACTTTGTGTATGTATGTTATTTGTAAGATTGATAATTGTTGTATTGATTGGGTGATTAATGGTTGAAACCACCTAAACATTTCACTTTAATATAAATATTTAACCTTTTAGATTATATAAGTGAATGCAGGTGATGGAAGCAACTGCTTTTGGTTCCATAATAATAAGCGTATTGCCCGACAAATAGGTACGTTTTCGGATTACGTTTAAAGCGCTATTTTATATAGTTGCCCGTGTTGGGATATAATATTTTGATAATATTTGTAATATATTTGTTATATTTTGATATTTTATTTTCTCCCGAGCCTCTCCGTACAAAGGAGACTCTGCCAAAATTTTCCATAAATTTTGGACTTAGAATTTTGTTGAAAATGTTTTTCCAACTTTAATTATTTAAGTATAAAAGTTTATAATGGCTATAAAACGGGCATATTTCATTAAAGGAAATTAATCCAGTAAATTATTATTTATAAGCTAATATTGAATTGAGATGTACTGTTTTATTCTTCCTTCTCCCTTCTTTTTCCTTTTCGGGGACGAAAAGTTTTGAGTGGGGGAGAGTGTAACGACCCGTTAAGTTCGACCATTTAAAATTGTTTGTTTAATAGGATTTTGTAATTTATTTTAGTTGAAAGAATAAAGGTGGTAGATAAGTATTAAAATGAAGGCTAGAATAAATTATATAGAAGTGACTTAGAAACCTATTTAAAGACATTTGAATAAAATTCAAATGAATTAAGTAGAGAAAGAAAGAAAAATTCTTACCTGTACATAAAATTTAATATGGGAATATTAAACCAATTTAATGCAATAAAAGATTGTGAACGATAAATTGAATAGATTAAGAAACCCTGTTATTGCAAGTCAATAAATTTGTAAACCCTAATGAACATCTCAAAATTTATAAATTTATTGAAATTTAAGACATAGCATAAGCGTAGAACTATAGGTATGATGACAAACTTTTATAAATTGTCTAATTAAGGGTCAGCAAATTTATTTGGAAATCAAACTCAATTAAGGGTAAGTAATTATGATGGATTGATGGCATAAACGTTACTAATTTTTATCATAGTAACGGAAGTGCAGATGGAAGGCAACTGTAGAAATTTAAGTACGTATTAACAATTGAAAGGGACTGTCGATTGAGTGGAGTACTTTAGGTTGTCTTACTAAATTTAGAATTTAACATAAGACAAATAGAAATAAATCAATAAACGTATAGATTTTAAGTTTATTATGATGAATTATTTTAGTGATATGACTTAGAATAAATGAAATAATTTGGGTTAATTGGTATTTAATGGAATTAAAGGTTGCAATATTCATAGGTAAGGATTTAGATGAAATAGATTGATGTATGAAAAATTTAATTTGATAAATGGCAATTAATTCCTTTAATTTGTGCAATTAATGTATGTTTAATTGATAACGATAAAAAGTTGATTTTTTTCAGTGTAACCAACGTAAAATATTATCATAGCATGATACTTGGTTTGAATAGAAGGATTTGATTTAATGTGAAAATTTTTGTTCTAAGTATTGAATAAAATTGGGAATCAAATTTTTTTTTATGATAATAACGTTAGTATTGGTTAATAAATAGATTTCAATGCAGTAACCAAATAAATGGAATAAGATGAGTATATATTGCATAGAAATGAAATGATAAATTATTGATGTAATGGAAGATATAACCATGTCAATTATGCATATAAGGTAATAAGGTAATGAAACCGAGGTAAATTAATTAATTGAGACTTTAAGTAAAATTAACGTGTGGAATTGACCAAGGTTCAATAAAATGAGAATTTGATTGGTTATATTTATTGGTTGAGAAATGTAAATGTGTATTTGGGGAATAAATTTAGTCAGACTTAAGTATTGAATTTAATTAATTAATATATATGATAAATGATGATTAAATAAAAACCCAATACTCTATATATATGTATAATATTTGAGTGAAAATAATAATACACTTATAAATGTGGAATTAAGAGTTTACAACAACTATTTTAAGTAAAGAAATTGTTCATTCAAGTAAATTTGAAACATCGCAATAGGTGTAGATTAAGTGTTGCGTTAAATAAATTATAAAGGAATAAATTTATAGAAACGTAGGAACGGAAGAATGAACATTATAGTAACGTAAAACGTATTGTAGGATAATAATTAAGTATAGGCTTGTAAATTAGATGTATGACAATAAAATTTTGTACGTAAATCTTTCTATTAGTTGATAAGTCTTATTTTGATCAATTTAAAGGAATACACTAAATTTTGTAGTTAGTACGGAATATTGATGAGTGAATGAATAAGATGAAACAAAGGTGGAATGTATTAGTTGAGGTTTTAAGTTATTTATGTGATAAGTTACCAAAATTACAATTTTATCTAAATACAGTAATTTATGCAAACAAAAGATGAACATTTTGAAATATTACCACAGTGATATATAAAAGAAACGTTAACTATGTAGTTGGAGAATAATTGATATATTTTGAGTTGGATAATAGAAATCAAGTTATTTATATAATTAGATTTAAGATGAGAGTATAAGTATATGATTAAATAATTGGGTTTTGCGAATAAAATTTATAATTCCCAAATAATAAGAAAACGCAGAGGTTAACACTGCGAAATTTATATACTTATAAATTTTAATTCACATCCAAGCTTGCTAAATTATTGGGAATTGATTGGATTATATAAGTAATGAAATTTGGCCAATATTTAAAGTTGAAAGAAAATTTGGATTTTATGATTTATTTTAATTTATTTAATAAATATTAAAAATAGTCATTTTTGTCACGGACTCGGATTTCGACGAAACTAGTTTCATCGGATCCGTAACGGTGAATTATAATAATGTTTCAAGTTTCGTTGCGATCGGACTTGTCGTTTGATCGTACGGACTCGAAACGCCTTGAAATTTACGCATTTTGAAATCAATTTGAAATTTTTATTTTTTTAGCATAACTTCTTCATACGATCGAATTTGGTCGCGAAACTTTTTCCATCGCGTTCAGAATATTTTGAAACACCTATTTGGATATATAGTTTTAACAAATTCGACTCCGGAGGCAGAACGGGCCTTTTGGGCCAACTATCGTTTAGCACGTTCGTTATCCGTATCCACCTAGCCTTCTTTTATCTGTCTATATATTTGCGATTATAAACCCTAGCCACTCCTTATTTTCAATTTTCTATACGTACATCTCCTTCTCAACTCCTCATTCCAATGGCAGAAAAAAACCTAATTCCCAAATTCCAAAATTTTATTTTAAAAAAAAAAAAAAAAAAAAAAATATTTTGTGGATCTGCAGCAGCTTCTGGTCGCGCTTCGGGTTTCAGAGGAGAAAACCCTAAAGCAACTTCGGGTCAGGAAGAAAATGACTCGGGTCGCTCCGGGTCGTTTTGGCGAAAACTCCAAGCAAGCATCGGGGAAATGAGGCGGCGCCCCGAAGTCGAACCCGAAGTTGACCCAGGACCAGAATTTTTCATTTTTCAAATTTTCATAACTTTTGCATACGAGCTCGGATTCACGCGCGGTTTGTTTTGCTGGGATCGTATCGGAATTTCTGACGTTTTGGCACTGGTTTGGATGAATTTGGAGACTGTCCAATTTTTGGGTTTAAATTGGATTTGAATTCAATTTAAATTCAAAAGGTGAGTGTTTTAACCCACTCACAACTACTAGAAGCTTTTGTGTTTGTTAAATAAATTTTAGAAATGAATAGAAATTTATTTATGAGCTTTTGGCATGTTATTTCATTCATATCTGTTGAATTGCATTTTATTGAATGTAACTGTTAATTTAATTGATTTATTGCGTGTTAATTGGCTGTTAGAAATTTTTGGTTGCATATGAACTGCTAGTTAACAGTTATGTCAATTATCACTGAATATAAATTGTTAGATTAATAGTTGAAAATTTTAATTTGAATAAACTGCCAGTTATCACCTGTTATATATGATCATATATATAATTATTATTGATTGATATTGCTTGATGTTTGTGACTGGATGATGGATGTTTTGTTGAATGGATGTTTTATTTGATATCATTAAACTGCAAGTTAGCATACATTTTACATTTCATTCGGGATTGTGGTTTGAAATGATAAAACCGCAAAGTTTTATTTTTTTAAATTGCGGATTGAAATGATAAATATCCGTATCACTTGACCATAGGATAGAAAATTATATACAGGCACCGCGGTCTATATATAACTATTTTAATGTGATTTCTATGGTTTGGATTGAATACGGTCTATAAATCTTAAATTTATATTGTATAAATATTTTATTTCATATTTATATACCTATGAAGTTGAAATTTTGAAATTAAAAGGAATATAAATTTCTTTATTGAAAATGGAAGAAATTAAGAAAATGGAGTTTGATGATTTATATCCTATGTTTAAATATTAAGTTGGAAATTTTAAAGATATGATATTTATAATTGGATTTTTCCCAAAATATTTTGAAATGAATATTCTAGTAAAAATTGAATTTGGAAATATATATATATATATTTTACTAGAAATTGAAGTCTTATTAATTATGGATTTTATGTGAATGGTCAAGATTAATTAATAGAATATTGATTTTGAAAGGATAAAAATCCAACTTTAGTTGAAATATTAATGCTCAAAAATGGATATAAATATATATAAAATTGAAATGGTTTTGGGACTTGAAGTAATATTTTGGATTTTGGTTTAACTTTAAAAGAAGAAATATTTGGAAAGCCATGTAATTTATTTCTTTGTAAAGCAACAGTAAAGTTAAACCTTTTTAATTCGCATACCGTTGAATATCCAAACCATTTAGTTTTGAAAATAATGGTTTTAAAATACTATGGATTTTCGAAGAATTATGTTGAAAGTTACAAACAGAATATTGGTTACATGGGATATTAAATAATAAAAAGTGACATAATTTTTTTGGAAAGGAATAATTTTATTTGGGATAAACGATATCATATTGTTTTGGGTTTTAAAAGAAGAAATGATATCGTAATATTACGGTTTGAAATGGATTATATTCTGGTTTTAAAAGTATAAACTATTTTTAAATGACCGCGGTGTTATAATAACGATTGGTTGGCAAAGAGACCGGGATCGGATATGGACATACTCTCTGTCGATACCGAAAACCACTTTGACTAACCGTGTACGCGGTGGAGATTCCAGAATGAAGTAGGTGGTGGCGACGTTTCCTGTAAGGTAAATACGTGGACCCAACTCCCATGAGTTGGCATAAGGTGGCTAAAACAGGAGCGATTCTCAGGCCAATGAGGTCATTCCTCTGATCGGACGCTCCTCTTCGATATTATAATTTGACTTGGATTTGATTCAGTGGCCACTTCTATATTTTGATTTTGGGGAGTTAGTCCGAGGTGGGCGGTAACTGCGGCTACGCGTTTCCACCAGCCTGGATAGCAATTGGTATATCTACCCTGGCATTGCCTAGTTGTGCCGTGTCACCTACCATATCGCGCCTTGTACGAGTTTGGTTTTCTCCCGTAGCCCGTGTGGTATCCTCTAGTGGCTTCCCGATCAGGAGGGGCTATGATATTGGACGGACTACTGGGACTATTACGTGTTAAGGTGGAAAATGTAAAGCCTTAACGCTATTTAAAAGTAAGTTTATTTTATAAATAGACACTATTATAATAGCGCAATATACTACATAGTAAATAGTTTAACGGATCCTTAGGAGATGTAAATCCCGAACATCTCTTGAGTTACTGTACTCATATTTATATTCTGTTTATTTAACTCACATAAGATATTCTAGTCTGACTCGGGTGTTTTTGTCTATTCAAATTCGCTCGGGTCAGTCCGAGCATTTCAGGATAGCAGATTTTAGCTTTGGAGGACGAAGACGAAGAATAAGTATTATGTTATATATAGTATTACACCACACTCTTTCTATTCCGCTGCATTGCTTGTATTGGTATGTGTAACTCTGATATTTATTGTAAAAGAAGGATCAAGCTTTTGTAAACTGTTTATGAACTGTATATTTGTTATTATATTTTATCCTTCCGCTGTGAGATTCTGTTTTTGTTTTTATTTCTTCTCTGTTTTCTTATTTACCCCATAACAATCCGCCCTTGCGTATGCTTTGAATTGGCACGTGTGTCGGTTTAAAGTGTGCAAAAAGGCGGGATGTTACATGAGTGTAGCAGTATTTCTGTTGGAAGTTTATCAGGTTATAATAAAAAAAAAAGTAGAAGATGAAGGGAAAGTCGGGGAGGAACTCGAGAGATGCTGGGGTTTAACCTGAAGCAGGAATAGGATGGTTAGGCATATTTAAAGATTATTTAAAATAAAAATTTGAAATTAAAAATGGTTGTGTGTTTAAATTTTTAATCTCCTTCCCACTTAAAAAAATATTCTTAAACTTTAATTTAGAAACGGTATGATTGTTAATTTAAGTTTGTTAAAAAAATGTGTTTTTAAACTTAGATTTGTTATAATGAAATATTACTTAAAGGAAATGATTAAAGGATTTATTAAGATAATTAAGATAGGTAATTAATTATTTAATTAATTAATAATATGGATGGTTAATTAAGTAATTAAGAATTTCAAATTAATTAATTAAGTCTTAAGGTTAATTAATTAAGGTTAATTAATCTATAATTAAGGATTGTTAATTAATTTTAATTAATAATTAAGATTAATTAATCAAGTGATTAAGGATTAATTAAATTGTAGTTAACATTTAATTAATTAAATAATTAGAGATTAATTAGGTGGTAATTAAATATTAATTAATTTGTAATTAATAGTGATTAATATAAGTTAATTTCTTAATTAAGTAATTAATAATAGTTAATGAAGGTCATTAACTTAAGATTATTTAACAATTAATTAATGTGATTAATTTTTAATAATTAATTAAATTAATTAATTAATAATAATCACTTGTGAAATTGTTTACGTTTAATTACTTAATAGAAGTAATAAATGGATTAATTACTTGATGTAGTTAATTGAATTAAGGTGATTTGTTTAGATTAATAATTAAGTTTAATTAATTTAAACACTTGATGATTGATGAATAATTACTTAATGTAATTAATGGGAAGTAATTAATAATTACTGGATGTAATTAAAGATGCTTGATGATGAAAGTAATTTGGATTTAATTACTTTGTAATTAATAAGGGGATTAATTGAGATAATTAATTAAGAGTAATTAATTTATGGAATAAGTAATTAAGGGTAGTTAATTACTGAATGTAATAAATCAAAAGATTAATTGAGATAATAAATTAAGGAGTAATTTATTAATGAAGTAATTAAGGGAAGTTAATTACTGTTATTATTAATCAAGGGTGATTAATAATTATGGTTAGTAATTAATTAATAAAGTAATTAAATGTTAATTACTGTATTGGGTTAAGGATGATTAATTTGTGAAATTAAATTAAGGGTTAATTACTTAAGTGTAATTAAAGGATAAATAGAATGATATTGAATGCCCTTGATTAATTGTTATTCCTAATATGTGGTTTGTGATGCTATGTGATAAGATATGTTTGATTTAAACCGTGAAAACGTGGTTATCTATTGATGATGAATTACTGTGACATCTTGTATTAAAAGTAGAATTGTATTTCACTTGAATAATTTAAGTTAAGTTGACAATGGTTTCGAAGAGTCCGGAGTCGGGTATTAGTAAATATCTGAAACCACTTCGATTCCTTATAAATTGATATGTGAAACCATTAGGCTGGTTTGAGATGATTTAAGTGAATTGGACCTGTTAAATTAAGTTTTTGACACTTAGAAATTGATGTGTGAAATTTGTGATATTTACAACAACTTGGGAAGTTGTAATTGATACAAGTTACCCGGGTTTATTTAATTTGTATGCTTTTGTGTTCCTTGTTAGATGAGTTTACTCACGCTGGTTTCCAGCCTGACCCGGGTGTTACTTTGATGTAATGCTCGGGTCAGACCGAGTATTACAGATTTTCAGGTAAGGACGTTCGGGAGCTCAGGAGGAGAGCTAGATGGCAGGAGCGTATGGAGAGAATTCTGATATAGTATCGTTGTTATCTGGACAAGTTGTTAAACTATCCAGTTTGTATGGGATATTGTAACTCTGATGTATATAAATGTAAAATTAACAGATACAGTTTTCTTTGTATAACTGTTATTATTATTTGCTATTATATTTTATCCGCTGCGAATGTGAAATTATGAGTTTGAGTTTTCTGTTTCTTCTTCTTTCTCTTTCTTTTTTCACTAACTATCTGGAAATTTCGGGATCGAAATTTTCGGGTCATTACATTTGGTATCAGAGCTGAAGGTTAAGCGAGAACCTTGGCTCTGTCGGGATTACTCATTAAGGATAGGGTAAGTGGTACCCTAGGATGAGTTGAGTATATGTATATGAGAGCGTACTTGTTATTTTCTTATATATAGATTTTAAATGGTTTTATATAAGATTATATTTTAATATATAAAGCAATATATCTTTCTAACAAATAGTAAAGGAATTAGTTGTTAAATTATTGAATTAAATTAAGAAGTAATAGAATACAACCAAATTGAAATTTAAATTGAATAAAGATAAGTTTGAAATGGATTCAAACTAAAACTGAAATCTTGAATTGGAGAAGAGTTTTAGAATAAGATAATTATAATTGGAAATGATAAATAAAGAGGGAGTTACTTAATGAAGTAACTGGAGATAGGTAATTTAAGGGACAATTACTTAATAAAGGTAATTACAAAATAAGTTAATTACCGAATGTGATTAATTGGAATTAATTAATGATGTAATTAATTTAAAGAAATAATAAAAAAATATTATTTAAGGAAATTGAACAAAATGGTCATATTTCAAACAAGGGTTGTTTGAAATTTTAAAAGAATTGTTTTGAAGAAAAAAAAACCAAAGGTGGTTTAAAATTTTAATGTATAACTTGGTATGTAAAAGAAATTAATATGTATACATGTGGATATACATAATATCAAAGGTGGTTTGAAATAAACTATAAATGGTGAGTTTTGAAATTGGAATAAGATGTGATACCCATAGTGATAAGTTTTTGAATTTATACATGAAAAGAATTTTGAAATTTGAATAGGAATTCAAATTGTGTGAATTTGACTGAATTAAGTAAATTGAGTTTAACTTTGAAAGGGTTAAATAAGTTGTAATGATCAACCTGATTTGGAAATTTGAAGATAAAATTAAGATTTAACTTGGGAATTTAAATGGTTTTGAGTGATCTCAAATTGGGTTTGAGATCCGAAAATTGAAAATGGATGGATATTTTTAAAATAAAGGTTAATTTGATTTGTGGTATAATATGTTAGGTCTGAACTGTGAATTGAATTGTTAAAAACTTTAAAGGTAAACCGATTTAAAGAATTAAATCAACATTTGAAGTATTAACTCGAATTTATATAATTCGAGGTGGTTTAAATTTGAAATTTGAATTAGTTCAAATTGAATTTGATTTGAATTAATTGAAATGATGATTGAAGATGTATGAATATAAGATTCAAATGGTAAATTTGAATTAATTTGAATACTTTGGAACTGTAATTAAAGTTGAAAATTGGGTAGAAATCAAGAATAATTTAACTTGATTTGGAAATGGAATTTGGAATTGGGATTAATTCTAACTGGAGTTGAAATGAATTAAAATTGGAACTAGTTCAATTGAAATTTACTTGAATTAGTAGAATTTGAGATCAAAGTTGAATAAAGTTAAATTTGAAAAGAAACTGAGGTTAATTCAACTGATTTGGGGTTGAATCAATCTCAATGTAAATTGAAGTTATTTAAATTGGAGTTAAGTCAATTTAATTGGAAGAGGAAATTTAAATTGAATTGATTGAGAATGAAGATTGGGAAGTGAACAGTTTTGACTCTGGACTATTTTTATTATAAATTGTTTTAATATAAACCTATTTTTCCAAGCTATTCATTATATATATAACCTTTCTTTTAAAAGCCAAATTGTCTTATACTTGTTTTACAATTATTTAGAAAACTGTTTAACAATTTTCCAACTGTTTTATAAACTAATTACTATATTTCAATTATTTTACAAAACTAATTAATATCTTACTATTATTTTGCAATTATCTAAATTTCTATAATTATTTTAACTATTTTATAACTATTTTACACCTATTTTACAAACTAGTAATTATTTTCTAACTACTTATCTATTTTTAAATTTTCAAGCAATTTTCTAAATAAATTGACAGAGTCTAAACAGTTGTTGGTTAAATACCCAATCGAGATAAGAATAGAGGCGATAATCCAAATGGATTGAAGAAAATGTGAGTAAGTGAATAAAAATCAAAAAACATGAATAGAAATGAAATTAATTGGCTAATAACCAACAAAGATAAATACGTAGGGTGTACGTATGTTATTCTATTCGCATAGTAATTTGATTCAGATTCGAGCACAGAATTTCGAGATAGTATGTCGATCCGAGTTGGGATTTTTCACTCGATTTTCGACGGCGAACCTGGATATGGATTGTTGATTGGTTCTAAATATTCTCTATCATAGTTAAGCTACGCAAGGAGAATGACGGTTTCTGATCAAGAAACCAGATCTGAGTCCGCACTAGGAAGTCGGGTGGACAATACTAGTTCGGAAGTGAAATTGTGTGATCGAGTGAGCGATCAGATGGGTATGGCGTACGAATGATATGTGTACATCGTACGGATTTGAATGGAATTGATATTGAAAGGAGTAATCAAATTTGAATATTTGATTTTGGATAAATAAAGTTATATATCTCTGACATATAAGATAAAACTCCCTTTGATGAATCTTTTGCTAAAAGAAAAGTGTTTTCGAAAATATTTGAAGTATAAAAGGAGTTTTATACAAGTTTGAAATGATCCAAAGTTTTGGAAATTATATATATATCTGTATATATAAAGGATCATATGAGGATTTTGGAAAAGGTTTGGGAACCTATGGATATGGAAAGGCTTTTGATTTCTGTGTAAAATCAATATTATATTTGGAAAGCCTAGTTTGAGAATTATCGATTTTGAGATAATCAATTTTGTGTAAAGGAGCTTTGTATGAGATCATACTAGGTGTATGATTTAAAGATACTATATATGTATAGTATAAAGTGTTTTGATGATGGCTCTGGGAAAAAAGGCGCTCCCTTGGAATGGACTTCTCAGGAGTACCACCGGATGGTGCTGCCTTGAGCCCCAAGGGGGGTTCTAAAGTTGATCCTGTGAGGAGTCCGGACAAACTAGTTCCTGAGGATTATTGGGTAGCGAAAGTCGAGGGCGCTGATGCCTACAGGGGCATTTGGGTTATGCTGTGACGATAGTGTGACTCGATCTCACTGCATCTACTGTGGGGACCATAGCGAAAATCGTGTGGAGGATGAGTGTCAACGGTCTACACTTGATTTTGCCGGGAAGGCAACGCAACATCGGTAGACTGCGATCTATGGTCAAGTGGAGTGGAGAAGTTTCATTCTTTTGGCAGCGAAATTCGAGGGGGCTGATGCCTACAGTTATATGGGTTTTTGCTGTGATAGCTACGTAAACCCAGTTGTAGCTGCGATCTGTAGCGGGTTCCATGGTGTAATCGAGGGGCGGGAGGCCTACAGTTATCTATGGATTTTGTCGGGACGGCAACGTAACCATCGGGTTAACTGCGACCATGGATGGGGGTGATGATTTCCAGAGCATCCTCACTAAAGATATATCCTCTATTTTCAAAAACTGTTTTCTATATTTTCAATAAAAAAAATTTTACAAGTATTTTCACTGGGTGTTGAAAATGGGTCTGCTGAGTACTTACAGATTTTCAGTCCTACGCCTGATCAACGTATGACCGAAATTATGTGAGAATGAAGATGGACTTGTTGAAACATCGAGTTATAAAATAATATTTTTATAAAACAATTTTGAAAATACTATATAGATTTTAAAGGTGTTTTAAATATGTTCAAAAGAAAATTTATTTGATTTTAAGCATTTTAATAGATTCTGGCTTCGTTTCTTTTCGAGGACGAAAAGATCTAAGGGGGAAGGAATGTGATAACCCAGATTTTATTGATATCTGATAATTGGTAATTAACAGGATTTAAATTTATTAAAATACTAAAATTTGTAATTTAAAACAAATAAATTTTGATATATATCTGAATAATTATTTGGTTAATAATCTTCCTAGTATAATTATTTAAAATTTGACAAATTTTCTTTAATTTCAAACAAATCGAACATGGGTATGTTTAAGTGTGTATATATATGTATTAGTTAGTTCTAATTTAAATTTGAATTGGAAATCCAAAGAATAAGTATCTTAAATAAATTGGATATAAAATAAATATAAAAATGCATTTATTAAGAATAGAAAGTATTCATAACATAAGATATAAATATATATAACTAAATTGAAATTAATATAAAAGTGTATAGAACATATTAGTATATTATTTAATTCTCATATAAAGGACAAGTGTTGAATTCTAAGACATGTGTCAATATTTTTGATTTTTTTTTCTTATTTTAAAGTATAACAAATTAAAAGATAATACATTTCTACCCCTTCCTCACTTTCTTTTCTATCTTCTTTCAAAACAAAGCCTGTTAATGTTCAAACTAAGAAAAACGCAATAACCTGAAAATAGAACCAGAAAATATTCAAGCTAAAATCAAATTCAAATATCAAGCAACTTCTTCAAGTTTCAAATAAATCAAGCTACTTCATGCCTTCTACTAGAACAAGCATGGCAAGCAAGTTTCAGGAACATCTTAGCTTAAAATATGAAGCTTCCAGTTTGAATTCTGTAGCAGTTCCAGATCTGAAACTTAACACTGTTTCGCAAATAGGTGAGTAAATCTACCTTTCGAAAAACCTAAATTCTACTTTATAATTGAATGCATGCAAGATTTGGTTATAGAAATGTTTCAATTATTACTTGCATGAGTAAAAGAATGTGATGCCTGGGTATATAAGTGATATTTATGTGAGTAAAACTCTAAAAAAAATATAATAAAACTGAAATGTGTTTGAATTGGTATATGCTGAATCCTTGAAGGTATGATATGAATCATGTGTGCATGATGTTAAAGAAATGATTTTATATATATGTGGGTAGTATCAGTGTTCAAGTCTGGAACAGGTCAACAAGCCTCTGTTGAAAACTTTACAGATTTGAAACCTGATTCAATGATTAAAATCTTCCTCTCCAATGATTTTAGGCCTTTATTTCTGACTAAGAAGTGTTTGTATGTGAGCAAATCAAATTTTAACTCATTTAAATATAGATGTATAAATTAAATACTTGAAGCCTGAAGCAATAATTGATGCATGTCTGTTATGAACCCTTTCGTCTCTATTTACAGATACAGGGATGGGTTTAGTTTTAAAAGTTCAAATTTCACCATAACTAGTCTGTTAGATCTCAGACTTCAAACAAAATATGTTTGTTTTTATATAAATTAAGGTGCATAAAGAGGTTTGAGCATAATAGGATCGGAAAATTTCTGAATTAAGAAATACAGTAGATTTTATTTTATTTTTTTGAAATATGTCGAAACCCAAACATTTTAAATTATTGTTCAAATTATATAACTTAAATCTACTTTGGAAATCATGATTTTTAAAATAAAAATCATGGATTTTAGTTTGGAATACTGTGTGAAATTCTTGGTTAACCAGAAAAATGTTTTTGAGTGAAATATGGCAATTGGGAAATTTCTGATGGACGGGAACTTCACTAGAGAGGATAGAGGAGTAGGAGAGCTTGGAAAAAATGCCAGGTAGATTTATCTCCACCTGCGGCGTTGGGGGTCAGTCAATTTATGTTTAAAACCCTAAATGGGTCAAGGAGGTAGATTGGGTTGCTGCGGCATCTCTAATGCATCGAGTCGCGTTATATCTGGAGGATGGATGCATGGAAGATTCGCGGGGTTGTGGCCAGTAATTGAGGAGTTACTGATGGTCGGAGTGCCTTGTCGAGGCGAAATTTGGTTGGTGAATGTTGGTCCAGTGGGTTGTAGAGTTCGAATTTGTCGTTTGATGCTCGATCGAGATGTTGAATAGCTCGATGGTTTTTGGATGTCGAAGTCAACTTGTGAGAGGTAGTTGATGACGCTGGAGCGTCGCCGTGGGCCAGTGCACATGCACCAGTTTCTATGTACGTTGGAGATTGGGTGTGGAAGTGAGGAAGTTTACTTCGGTAGGGGCTCGGGAAAAAGTATGAGGGTCTCGGAGTGATTCTCGGGCATTTCATTGGGCTACTCGCGTGAGTGTAGCAGTAATTCTGTTGGAAGTTTATCAGGTTATAATGAAAAAAAGTAGAAGATGAAGGGAAAGTCGGGGAGGAACTCGAGAGATGCTGGGGTTTAACCCGAAGCAGGAATAGGATGGTTGGGCATATTTAAAGATTATTTAAAATAAAAATTTGAAATTAAAAATGGTTGTGTGTTTAAATTTTTAATCTCCTTCCCACTTAAAAAAATATTCTTAAACTTTAATTTAGAAATGGTATGATTATTAATTTAAGTTTGTTAAAAAAAATGTGTTTTTAAACTTAGATTTGTTATAATGAAATATTGCTTAAAGGAAATGATTAAAGGATTTATTAAGATAATTAAGATAGGTAATTAATTATATAATTAATTAATAATATGGATGGTTAATTAAGTAATTAAGAATTTCAAATTAATTAATTAAGTCTTAAGGTTAATTAATTAAGGTTAATTAATCTGTAATTAAGGATTGTTAATTAATTTTAATTAATAATTAAGATTAATTAATCAAGTGATTAAGGATTAATTAAATTATAGTTAACATTTAGTTAATTAAATAATTAGAGATTAATTCAGTGGCAATTAAATATTAATTAATTTGTAATTAATAGTGATTAATATAAGTTAATTTCATAATTAAGTAATTAATAATAGTTAATGAAGGTCATTAACTTAAGATTATTTAACAATTAATTAATGTGATTAATTTTTAATAATTAATTAAATTAATTAATTAATAATAATCACTTGTGAAATTGTTTACGTTTAATTACTTAATAGAAGTAATAAATGGATTAATTACTTGATGTAGTTATTTGGGTTAAGGTGATTTGTTTAGATTAATAATTAAGTTTAATTAATTTAAACACTTGATGAATGATGAATAATTACTTTATGTAATTAATGGGAAGTAATTAATAATTACTGGATGTAATTAAAGATGCTTGATGATGAAAGTAATTTGGATTTAATTACTTTGTAATTAATCAGGGGATTAATTGAGATAATTAATTAAGAGTAATTAATTTATGGAATAAGTAATTAAGGGTAGTTAATTACTGAATGTAATAAATCAAGAGATTAATTGAGATAATAAATTAAGGAGTAATTTATTAATGAAGTAATTAAGAAAAGTTAATTACTGTTATTATTAATCAAGGGTGATTAATAATTATGGTTAGTAATTAATTAATAAAGTAATTAAATGTTAATTACTGTATTGGGTTAAGGATAATTAATTTGTGAAATTAAATTAAGGGTTAATTACTTAAGTGTAATTAAAGGATAAATAGAATGATATTGAATGCCCTTGATTAATTGTTATTCCTAATATATGGTTTGTGATGCTATGTGATAAGATATGTTTGATTTAAACCATGAAAATGTGGTTATCTATTGATGATGAATTACTGTGACATCTTGTATTAAAAGTAGAATTGTATTTCACTTGAATAATTTAAGTTAAGTTGACAATGGTTTCAAAGAGTCCGGAGTCGGGTATTAGTAAATATCCGAAACCACTTCGATTCCTGATAAATTGATATGTGAAACCATTTGGCTGGTTTGAGATGATTTAAGTGAATTGGACCTGTTAAATTAAGTTTTTGACACTTAGAAATTGATGTGTGAAATTTGTGATATTTACAACAACTTGGGAAGTTGTAATTGATACAAGTTACCCGGGTTTATTTTAATTTGTATGCTTTTGTGTTCCTTGTTAGATGAGTTTACTCACGCTGGTTTCCAGCCTAACCCGGGTGTTACTTTGATGTAATGCTCGGGTCAGACCGAGTATTACAGATTTTCAGGTAAGGACGTTCTGGAGCTCAGGAGGAGAGCTAGATGGTAGGAGCGTATGGAGAGGATTCTGATATAGTATCGTTGTTATCTGGACAAGTTGTTAAACTATCCAGTTTGTATGGGATATTGTAACTCTGATGTATAGAAATGTAAAATTAACAGATGCAGTTTTCTTTGTATAACTGTTATTATTATTTGCTATTATATTTTATCCGCTGCGAATGTGAAATTATGAGTTTGAGTTTTCTGTGTCTTCATCTTTCTCTTTCTTATTTTCACCAACTATCTGGAAATTTCGGGATCGAAATTTTCGGGTCGTTACACAAACCGAATTACCGTTTTCACTATCTTCATGATATCACCATTCGTAACGCTCAAATTGAATCGAAGTGGTTTTTGGATAATTAAATCTGATCCCGATCTCTTCAAAACGATCAACGAATTTGGCTAGATTTGATAGTCAATTATTTAACTATCAAATTACACACATAAGCAATCACAAGGCCCATTATATAATTCTTTCAAAACATTTATTTCAAAATATCTTTATAAAGATATATATATATATATATATATATATTCAAATCTCTTCAATATTTCAATATTTGAAACAATTTCAAATTCATATATCCATAACAGGATATTTCCAAGACTTAGAAATATTTCCATTTCCAATTTGTAATCAATTACTTAGAAAAAATATTTCTATATAAATCATTTAATAGTTAGAATATTTCTGAAACCATTTAATTTTATCCAATTCGATTTCCTTTTTAAATATACCAAACTTTCAATATAAATATTTTCATTTCCAAAATAGCATTTTTTATAAATTCCCTTTTTTAATTCAAAAATATCATTTATAGTACTTTAATACCAAAATTAAGGCCAGCGCTACTATAGGATACAACAAATCAAACTCAACATTTTTCGGAATCCAGTTGGATTCCTCCAACCTGTTACCCTTCATCCACAGATTTTAGATAACGTAAAATACCAATTCCTCTTCAAGGCGGGATATCGCGGTAATGTAGGGTCATCCGCTATTATGCGAGGTGCATAGTGTCTCATCCGCTCCAATCGGCGGGTAATATATCCAACTACTAATACACACACACACACACACACACACACACCCCAATATATAAATTCTAGAAGCTCCAAATTTAGTCAAAGCATAGAACATTAACTCAATCATCAATTTATAATTGATATTAAATCAATTTATAATTAAGAACTGAACTGGTTCTAATTAACTGAGTCGAGTTATATTTTTAATCCCGATTACATGTCAATTAAAGAAATTTAAACAAATAATTTTTCTTAATTAACTTAAAATTAAACGATTCATTTAACAGTTAATTTATTAATTAACCTACAATTAATCAAATAAGAAGTTACTTGCTCGTTTACTTCAATTATTAAAATCATTTAAATTTTGCATTGTAGAGAACTAGATGATATAAATTCATATGGAAGTTCTTGATTATAGTGTGACGACCCACAAATCCGTACCCTTTGAGTCAACAATAAACCACACATATCCGACCCAAAAAGCACAGGCTGACGGAAAGTCATGATAAAGAAAAGAAGAGAGAATAAGAGAAGAGAAGAAAGAGAGAAGAGAAACAAAACAGAACAATGTAGAATCTCACATCGCAGCGAAAAACATATAATATCATATCAATGATCTTTACAAAAAAAGAAACTGTATATACATACATCAATCAAAATTCAACAATCAATCACTAATCATAAGCCTGGAGAGTTATAATAACTTGTCCTTACAATTGCCGATAATATCAAATAATAATGTGCACAGAGGATAATAAACAGATACGTGTATACGAAAATGAAGATCTCCAGCTCGCCTGCTAAAGCTCCTAAAGCACCAAATCTGAACCTGTAAATATACTCGTCTGACCCAAGCATTGAAAGGGAAGAACGCCCAGATCGGTCTAGTAAATTAGTGTGAGAAACACACTGAGCTGAATTTATTAAATTACCAAACGTTTTCTTTCAAAACACAAGTATCTCGTAAGACATGCCCATACATAAACACGGACATGTTTTTACCTTACAATAACCAAAACATTTAATATCGAATCATCTTATATTATACTAGTGTCTAGTATATAAATAGTATTAATCAAAGGCGAAATTGTTACCATTATTAAATTCCAGCATACTAGGCATTACAAACAAAATGGCAGGCACATAGTGGAGTTTGGATTTCCATACAGATGACCAGGTGAAGGGACTACCTTCCAATGGGTACACCTCTAGATAAATGTTTCGAGACACAGAACATTTACCCTCTACCAACACAAGACCAGCATACCTCTATAACTAGAAAGTACTAAATATGTCATCCCTTGGTCATTACCGACCTTTCTAAGGGACCTTATAGCATAAAAACTACATTAATTTACATCCCAAACGTCATAGCGGGAAGAAATATATCTAGAAGAGGATGATCATATCCTAATTGGGAATGACCCACTTAGCCTTACCGCATCTAACCTTATTTCGGTCATTTCCAGTTGATGAGACCTGAGGCAATGATTACCTTTCACATATCACATGCCACATTGCCATTTCCGTTGACTACTAATTGCCTTTCACAAAAATACAACCCTTGAGCTCGTATGTCTCAAGGACGGTGTTAAGCTAAAAGAAGTTGCCTTCTCCTGCACCACTGATGTATGTTTGTAAAACTCAATGTATGTAAGCTTTAGAAATGCAATGTCAGACAAAAGTCCATATAAGTTGTGCAAGAACAGGACAACTGAAGGTACTTTCCGACCATATCCTGTCGGAAAATCTCTAGGATTAGTAGCGATAGCCCTTGCAATGGATATTTCATAACGAAGAGACTACTGCTACTGGATGTATATGGGATTTTAACCCCAAGTGATCAACAAGCAGTCCTCCACTATGAAAATCCTAAATATCAATATCATCACAACCTGCATAATCGAACGCATATACGTTGGTCCAACATGGTTTTCGGATAAACCGATCCTGGTCTCTTCGCACCAACAATGGAAAAGCATTTCTCAACCTCACACGGAAACTAAGCCTCATATACTTGTCACGTCTCCAACTTTCAACTTGCTATTCTTTGGCCAAGAAGGAAGCTCGATAGATTGGAGTAATACACCACACTACACGAATCAACATCCCTAACACAAACGATAATCAAGCCTACACAGATGGCTACGTACTAAGTGTACGACTAAATAGTTCCCACATCAAGTCGAGGAACTAAAAATGACCAAATTTCACAGTTGGTTATTTAACTATCAAAGCAACAAACAAATATTTAGCACTATAAGCAATCACTAGGCCATATTAATTAATATTTTATTGATTAAATCACTTGCCAAATATTCACTTCAAATTATCATTAAAATGATATATTCTTAAAAACATTTCAACTTTTTATTTTGGAAAAAATTTCCATATACTTATTTAATAATAAGTAATTTACAATTCTCTTTTTATTTTCAATACTTAGAAAATATCACATATACTTAAATCATGATTAAGTATATATTTTATTCTTTAAGGAAAGCATTCTCTTATACATATTTATTTGGGTCAAAACGAATGTTGTGTAAAACATTGTTACAACAACCCAAAATCATTAGTATAGGGATTCGATAATTAGATAGATATATAAATCTCATATACTATACAAAACATCTTCTTTCGAAAATCATTTACTATAACAACAGTGTTATAGTCCATGATTTCCTTCCTTCTCGAAAATGTCTATTTCAACAATGAGTGTTGAAATATATGTATTCGATACTTAACACATTTAAAACATCTTCAAACCATTTAACTCCATTTAAAAATCTTTTTTTCAAAACATTCATTTAATTTAAAGGATTATTCACTGTCAAAAATCATGAATATAATTCCTTAACCAAATTCATTATTTTTACGTATTTATTAAAGGATTATTCACTGTCCAAAATCGTGAATAAAATCCCTTTAATAAACTTTCATAATTAACTTATCAAAATAAGTTGATTTCAGATTTATAAAACGGTGTTCATAAATTCCATATATATGTTATAAACTTCCATTCATAAAATTCCTTTACTAACAATTCCATTTATATCTCATTTATGTGTCAAAATCGGATTATAAGTTAATTTACTTGTAAATCATTTATTTACAAATTCATTCCTTTATATCTTCAAAAATTATAAATCTTATTTACTTATAAGATTCATTTATAGCTTCATTTTAACACTTATAAAACTCCTTTATAATTCTATTATTTTGATTTATAAAAATTCAATTTTATAAAATCTATATATAAACCGTTTATAATAAGTCCAAAATTCCAATGTAAACTATTTTACAAAATAGTTAACTCGATATTTCAAAAATCACATTTTGATGTATTTCACAAAAATCATAATTTTTATAACATTAAAATATTAACTTCTTATTTATTTAAAATAAATTCATTTCCTTAACAATTCAAAATTTAATAAAACATTTATTTTCAAAATCATTTTGAAATCCTTTTTAATTTGAAATCATCGTTTCGACATTTAAAATTCCAAAATATGACCCAATGCTGCAGAAATGCTAAACAAGGTGATTCACATCAATCATATCAATCTTGGCATCCAAAACATCATATATCATATGATAATAGCATATATCACAATATCTGCAAATAAAATCAACATTGGTGAGGAATCCAGTTGGATCCCTCCAACCTGTCACCTGTAATAAATATATATATGAGAAAATATGTACAATGTCCGGCTTGAGCCAGACGCGCGTACAAAAGGTCATCCGCACATACACAGGAACGTATAGGGTCTCATCTGCTCCAATAGGCAGTATTATATCCAAATAATAATCAATATACATAATATATCATATATCATCCAAACAACCACAATCATCATAAAAATTTATTCTTACTTATATAAAAATATAAACGAGTCAGAAAGAGTGAGTTGTACTCACTTTGATTCCAATAGATGTTGCACCGTTTTATTCCAAATAAAATTAAACGGGTGTTTGAATTTGTCTAAAAAATTTGCTAGCTCCAATCAACTCTAAACCAGCTCCATGGTGTAGTGCTCGCGAATACAAACCCAATACAACTTGTTTCGTCAAAAATGGACCTCGTATGAAGAAGTTATGACATTTTAAAGTTTACACAATTATATATATAAATATATATATATATATATGCAATTTCTATTTTATTTTTAAAACCTTTAAATCATGGTCGTTCGATCTCACTTGATCAAATCTAGATCGCCCCCGCCCTTCTTCTTCCCCTTCGTTTTCATCACATGTTCGAACCCATGTCGCCAATTTTTTTATTGTCGCGGCCTCGATCGTCCACTAGATGATGATCCATCGCCACCACGTCGAAGCCCTAGGACTGTTGCACCACCACCTTGAGCAAGGATGAGCTCAGCCCTTCCATAGACTAGAAAATCATGTACGAAGTTGTACGTTCGAATGAGAATTTCCACCACACCGTGCCTTCATTCCAAATCTCCACCATTGATCTCCTAGCACTCGACGCGCTCTACAATCTTCTAGTTGAAGGCGAGACGTGAAAGTTGATGGATTGGAAGAGATCGAAAGGGAAAGATGATGATTTTCTGGCCATTGAAATAACAGTGGGGCTAGGGTTTAGGAAATTGGGGTTTGGCTGAAAAATTAAAGAAATGAAGTACTTTTATACAAAGTTTCGCGACACTATTCATCAGAAATATTTTCGAACTTCAATCGAAGCATGGCGCCTAGTGTTTATAATGTTTTACCCCTATTCTGAACACAATGAAATATATATCGAGAGTCAATTCGATCGTATTTGGAAGATAGGTTTTCGAATCGACTTATTTTAAATTAAAGTTTACTTAAAAAGATTTCTGTGCCTTTCAGCTTGCCACGACTAAACCGTAAATCTCATTGATACGAAAATTGAAATCCTACATTAATATAACATTACGGATTTAATGAAACTATTTTCGTCGAAATCCAAGACTGTTGAAATAACTATTTTTTCACGTTAATTAAATGTTAAAATATTCAATTTCTAGAAATTAACTTTTAAATCAATTTCAAAAGTCTACAACTTCATTCTAATTTAAATAGAATTTAATTCATCTTTATAAATCATTTTTATTCACATTAAATTCAAAATCAATTATTTCTACAATTTCAAATATTTAAATCAACAATTTAATTATCAAATAAATCAAGATATTTGAATTATAAGTTATTCAACTTGTAAAATTTACTTTTGAATATTTAAAATCAGTTAAATATCCGAATTTCAAATGACCAAAATTCTGAATCGTTACAGATAGGAACTCGACGCATAAATCTGCTCGTTGTTTGGATTTATATCGAATAAGAAAATAGGGTTTAAGTTTATAGTTTTAAAATATAAACATTAATTAAATTATCTTCACTTTTTTTTTTCAACCCAACCCAATCAAAGACCTGGTCCAAACCTTCTCTTTTCCTCTCATTCCATTTTTCCTTCCTCCCCTCTTCTATTTAATTTAAATGCACGAAGACGTACATGCGTCTGTGTACGTGTACATGCACTCGAGCTCCAGTTGATCAACCTCGCCACCGACCACCCTTTCACATCGTCCATGACCAACCCCAAATGCCTAACCACCTGGCACTGCGTCCAGGCTCCAATTCAAAAATTCGAACCTCGATCCCCAAATACTGGAACAACCGAACCCTGTTCAAACGCCTCGCCACGACCACACCTTCCATCATCCATCACCAAGTCTCGCCTAATGCTTCATCACAACCTCCTCTTCCTATTCCCCCTGGTGCGCACGGCTAGCTCTCTCCCTCCTCGATGCCATGGCCATGAAATCGAGACCACACATGAAACCCTCTAGAACCCTACAACGACCTCGACCACCCTTCACTCTTCACTAAAAATCATTGCATTGATTTTCTTGGATGCGCCATCGCTCGAACCTCCTCCACACCCAACGCCACATCACGAAATCATTCAGGTCACTGTAATTTGCCAAAATCCCCAAATTCGTTTATCTTCCAATTCCACTCTCCACACGACCTTAAAAATCTTTAAACCATGCTCAAAAATCAAATTTTTCAATAGCGATAACGACTACGTGATCCATTCATCAATTTGTGAAAATTGAATTTAGACCCTGGTAAACCACTTACTGTTATATGTTAAATATTAAGATGTTCTTCATTTATAAAGAAACAATTTTGGTTTTGGTATAAGGTTGTAAAACTGAAAGGTTGACGAGTTAGTGATTTTTAAAGTTAAAGGGGCTTAACTGTTTTATAAAATAAAAACAGGTACAGGGAAGATAGCACAGTGTTTTTAAGCTTAAGGTGGTACTATCCATGTTGATCGCATTTGTTCATACTTAAAACTTACATACAGATGCATATACACATGACATAGATCCAAGATTTAACCCATAATCACAATTATATACCTATATATATTATATCCAGTAAACAATTTAAAAATGTTTTACTCACTGTTAACAAATAAACGAACACTCTGCCTTGCTTTATCTTTTGCTTCAACCTTTTAGCAACTTGATCTTCTTTCTTTAATTGTTAATTGAAGATCTTTTTTTTATGTCTATGAACATGAACAAGAACAAGCCCTGGCCACATATATATATAGAAGAATGAAAAGAGACAGTGAGGCAATATGCTAGCAGAGATTGTACAGGGTTCTTCATTCATGTTATATATATTTTTCTTTTTTTTTCTTTGAATATGGCTGATTTGATTACAAATGTTGATTTGGTTTTATAAGTTGATTTGATTGTATAGGTTGATTTGATTTTCTATATGGGCTTGCTTTTATGTTTATGTGCTTGATAATAAGTTTCGTGTGCTTGACTTTGATGTTGTCATCATGTAGCTTCCATGTATATATATATAGCTTACATGTATATATATTTATCATAACATATTTATTTTATCATATTTGCATACACACACACACACATACACATATATATTTACATATTCATATATACATTTAGATATATACATATTTATATCTTATCATAAGTTTGAAATTTTCCATCATGAAGCTTGTCTAAGTATATATACATATATTTTATCATAAATTTGAAATGGTGAAGTCTACATACATACATATACGTATATAATTTATCATTTTCTGCAATTAGCGTTTTAAAATTTTGTATAGCTTTCAAATTTAAGGATTCGGATGTTTCAAATATCAGAAAATTTATTTATTCGACTTATAAAAATTAATATTTCAATAATTAAAATTAGTTAATTATTCCAATAACAGATGCTAAAAATTCAGGTCGTTACATTCCTCCCCCTTAAAAGAATTTCGTCTTCGAAATTAGAAAGCAAAAGCAAAATTCAAGCCTTACCAAATAATCATATATTTATATCGTAAAGCACATACATAAGTAATACACTAACAACGAGGCGCACAAGGCATACACTACACAAACTAACAACTAGCTATCCTAGCATCATATCTGGATAGACTTCCCTCATACTATCCACAGTCTCCCATGGCTTCACCTTCATTTTACTAATGCAAGCACATAGATTGCATAAACTTACATGTTATACATGTATTTAAAAAAATAATTGTAAGGTTCCAATACTAACTTAGCCACTTTCAATCAATTTATATTCCATTCCATGCATTTCAAATGATTCACAAACAATTTGCTAGCATTCAATTCATGTTTACACTCATTATATTCATATCTATCACAAATTGATTCAAATCAATTATCCACTTTCCATTGATTCATTAAATATTGTTTACTTTCGTTTACGTCAAACGACAATTTTTCCATGCAAATTTGGTGATATTCATTTAATAAAATAATCGCTTAAGTATATAGCTATTTTAAATGAATTTCAAATCAATTTATCAAATTTTATTAATCCACATTTAATTTATTCACAAAACCTTGTTTTCTCAATTTTATATTCCACAACAATCCAATCCATGCCAATATATTTATGATCCATTTCATAAATTATCTGAGCCAAGCTTCCATCAAAAATATTAATTTAAGTTAATTCATTTACCTCTAATTATTTCAACTATATAGCTTAATTTATTTCCATTGCAAACAAAATCCATTTCAATTTTAAATTGATTCTTATTCAATTTTATTCAATTCCGTTTAACTGAAGTCTCATTGCAATATCTAGTCCATTAATTGATTCATCTAATTAGTTTACTACCACTTCACAATTAGATTTTTACATCAAAATCACTCCATTTTATTTTATTGAGTTTCAAATTCATTTTATAACTCAAGTTTGGATTTTTATTCCTTCACCAAAATATCAAACCATTTTTATTTTGTTTTTTTCTGTTCCAGTTTTCCAATTTATAAGTTTCACAACTTATTTTCCTCAATTATATGAATTCTATACTTGAATTGACTCCATTTTACTTATTTGAATTTAATCTTCTTTGTAAGGTTAAATTTCCAGTCAAATCCTCTCTCATTGATGCTTACTCGAGTACATCCGTATTTAAAATTATAACTTAAGATTATACATCACTTATAACTTACGTACATATTCATTCACTTAACTCTAATTTTGTAAGCTATTCAAACTTATCTATTCACAATTCTATAAAAAAATCCCACTTAAATTTTTATTTCATTTACCAATTTATTAATTTAGTTCGTTCCACTAATCCATTTTCGAATATCGTCGATTAGGTTTCCGCAACCCAATTCTATATTTACTCCATGGAGTTATTTCAATTACAATTCAATTTCATTTGGCTACAACTCCATTTCAATATTCAAATTCATTATTTAATTTATCCAATTAGTTCATTTCCATCTTCCAAAATCTAATTTCTTTTATCTCAAACATCAATACATTTGGGCTTGACTTGGGTTCATCTTTATTTGCTAATCCAAATCGGATTTCCATTTTTTTACCAATGTTTAACCATTTTTATATTATTAGTTCATTCAATCTATTCATCTTGATTCACCATCAATATCATTTCATTAACATATTCAAAACGTATTTAGTTGTTATCCCTTTAAGTCGAATTCTATTTATGATCCAAGTCCACGTCTATTCCTTTTAATTTATTACAAAATAAATTCAATTTCCTTCAACTTCCTTATTTACTTAACACAAGTTAAATTTCAATATCCAAGGTTAAATTTTAATATACAATCCACTAATTTGATAATTTGGTTCATTATTATTTCCAGAATTCGAAACCCTTTTTATTTCAAAAATCATTTCGAAACCATTCATACATAACTTCTTTTTCATCTTTTTATCAAATCTATACCTTTCCTTTTACAGTTTAATTTCTTTAACTTGCATAAGTAAAATTTTAGTTTCATCTTGAAATTTTCAATTCAGGTTATAAGTTCAAAACTTGTTTAACTTAACATGAGTTAATTTTCAATCCGTTCAACCCATTTGAACTTACTCAATTTAAATTTTTAAATTCCAAAATTCAATTTTCACACTTCTTTTTTTATTAATATCATTCTCCACTTATAAGTTCAAAAACTTATTTTCCTTTGGTTCCACTTATCATTTTAATGGGAATTCCAGAATTCAAATATCCGATATTTATTTCAAATCACCTTGAAATCTTATATATATATATATATATATATATATATGCCAAGTCACACTTCAACCATTTTTTCCAAAACAAAAAACTTGAAAATGAATATTGATGATGCTGCAATCATCACCAGGATTATTTCCTAGCGATTGAAGTGAATTCAGTGCTTTATCACTTTCAAAATCCATTTAAAACAATTTCCATTCAGAAATATTCTAAATGATATTACTATTATTTCATTTCAGAGGAAATTTCCGGGATGTAAATTCTAGTTTGAATATATTTTTAGCTTCACTCATTTGTATAATTCGTTCTTATCTAATTTCTATTCGGTTACATATATATATAACCACTTAACCGATCACATCAATATACTCTAATAATTTCAGAAAATTATTTTATTTATGTCAAAAATATAATTAGGGTAAAATTATTTCGTTTATTCACTTTTAAAACAATATTGTGTCAATTTTCCTAGTTTAAGAGTTTAGAAATCCCTATCGATACAGTTGTTCAGATTATACCGACTAGAATCATAAACACTCAACCGATAAGTTAACACAATATAAAACAATTTATATTCACTAACAAATACGCGCTCATATCTATAATACACTCAAACTCATTCTAGGGTACTACTGGCCCTATCTCTAATGAGTAATCCCTACCAAAGCCAAGGTTCTCGCTTAACCTTCAGCTCTGGTATCAAATGTAAAGAACGGTATCTCTGAACCCTTTGAGTTTACAATAAATCAAACATGTCCAACCCAAATGGAAGAGAAATATGAATCTTTAAGGGTGAAGAAGAAAAGATAGAAGAAATAGAAAACAACAACACGTAGAATCTAACCATCACAGCGGAATAAAATATAATATATAATAACAGATTTTTATACTAAAGAATCTGTAATTGTTAATATACACACAATCATCAGAGTACAATAATCAATAATCAATCAGGACAGTTATAATAACTTGTCCTCACAAATTCTGAATATACAGCTTACACACAGTGGAATATAATCAAGTACGTGAAGTACGCCTGAGCCCCCTTCAGCTCGTCTTCTGAGCTCCATAACATCCCATCCCTGTGATAACTCGGGATTTTTGGCAATATTGATTCGATATTTTTCTTTTATATTTATTTAAATGTGAAAAATTATTCTTTTCAAATAAATAGAATATGTATTTTCGAATTACTATTGTTTATACGTAGATTGTAAATAGAATTTTGATTTGAAATTGAAAAGTAATACTGTGACGACCCGGCTTTCTATCCACAGAAAGTCGTATCATCTTGAAGAAAGAAATGGATAAAAAAAGAAAAGATAGAGAAGAAAGAAGAAACAACATCAGAATCTCAACAGCGGAATGAATAAATTATATTAATCACATAACTATTACATAATATACAATATCCATCAGAGTTACACATATAAAACATCACATACTAGACAGTTGTAACACCTGTCTAGTTATGCAATTCAATACACAATACAACACAGAGATACCAACACAGCGGAAAACTATATATATCTACAACACTGAAGCCTCCTGCTCCATTGCTCCTCCAGAATTCGTCCAAGCTAACTTAAATCCATTGGCTCCTCGTAAAAATTGGAGTACCCGAGAGTTTATGAAAAACAGAAATAAACTCCGGGTCAGACATGGGTCTGGTATGAGTAACAGGTTAAAGTTTCTTAACTTTGAAAAAAACATTTGAAAATAAAGGTATCACGTAAGACTTCCCACACATAAACATAGGTAAGTTTTTACCTTATGCTAACCAAATCATTTATAGGAATTATGTGATATTATAATAGTGTCTAGGGTTTTCAAGTAAAATACAGAAATAGCTGAAATGCTGTAACAACCCGCATATTTATCGAGTTTGTATTTAAATATTTTATTTAAATATTAACTCGTTAATCGGATTTTGGTCCGAAAAGCTACTTTTTGCAAACGGTCAAATTAGGACTCGAGACCACTTCCATTGAGTTCGAGATGTCGTTTACAACTTTTTTAAGTATAAACATCGATAGGTTTGGAGTTAGTGAAATTTCACTAACTTTTCCCGCTTTGGACTTTGGGTTAGTTTAGCCTATTAAGCCCAAGTTCCAACCCTCTTCTCCTCACTCTTCATAAATTTCCTAACTAATCAAGCTTTGGCGTTAATGGTGGAGGGAATGGGAAATTAAAATTCCAAAACTCAAATTCAATTGCAATCCATCTTTCTACTCCAAATTCAAGAAGAAGACATTGGATTCAAGCTTCTTGTGCTTAGATAGAAGAAGGATTGATTCTTGCTTGCTTAAAACTTCATTTTCATTGATATTTGGTGCAAAGGTGAGATTTTTATCTCATAAATCTAGTCTATAACTATATTGGACTGTTGGGAATGATTCCCTATCACTTTTGCATGCACATTAGCATTTGGTTTGGATTGGATTGGCGAAAAACTCCAATTTTTAGCGTTTTGGTGAATTTTCTGCACTTAGGTCGTTCTGGCCATTTTTGGTGTTCGGAGTTAGGTCGCTCGCGACCTAACCCTTAGGTCGTTCGCGTGTTATCGCGCTAAGTCGCACTGCCTTGAATCTTCACCTCGGAGTTAGGTCGTAGGTCGCAAGGTCGCTAGGTCGTGGGTCGTTTGGGTCTAGGTCGCTCGGCATGACTCTGGGTCATCAAAATGCTTGTTTGAGTTAGGTCGCGCCTCTTTTAGGTCGCGTCTCCTTTAGGTCGTACCTCTTTTAGGTCGCGTCTCCTTTAGCTCGCGCCTCTTTTAGGTCGTGTCTCCTTTAGGTCGCGCCTCTTTTAGGTCGCGCCTCCTTTAGGTCGCTCTCCTCTTGAACCCTTAAGTCGTTTGGCCTTAGGTCGTTGCACCATTAGGTCGTTGGAAACCACTTGATCATATGACCTTGTTAGGTCGTTAGGTCGCGATGGCTTTAAGTCGCGCACCTATTAGGTCGTTCGCCCCTTTTTGTCGTTAGGTCGCGAACCCACTTAGGTCGCTTAACCTTATTTTCCTCTAGGTCGCGTGGCCTTTAGACCCTTAGGTCGTGAGCTGTTAGGTCGTTAGACCTAGGTTGCCTTTTCCCCTTAGGTCGTTGGACCGATAGGTCGCTTCACCTGTGCTCGCGTTAGGTCGTTCGACCCATTCATCTTTAGGTCGTTCCACTTGCCTATCTCGTAGGTCGCATTCCACCTAGGTCGCGTGAACCTATAGGTCATTGGACCCTTAACTTTTAGGTCGTTAGACCTCATTTTGTCTTCACTAAGTCGTACCGTTTTGGACGGGGCGCTGCCCCGCACCCCGCCGGGGGCGCTGCCCCTTGGACCCCCGCGACCTGACCGGGCAGGTCGAACCCCGTAAGCGGTGGCGTTGCCCCCGCACCCCCACCTTGGGGGGTTGCCACCCCCCCCGGACCCCCCCTCCGTAGGGGATCTTATCTGAAAAACATTGAGCTGATTTCCTTAGATTTTATTCACATCTCCGTATGCGATTTTTGTGACTGATTGTTTCTACAATTGCTTCTGTGTTTTGTCACTTTAAAATATAAAGGTTTCAATACTAGTAGTAAATATCAAAACTCTTTTAACAAACAATTTCAACTCTATTTTTAATAACAAAGCTCTTTTCTTAAACCGTTTTCCAATCTATTAGTATATACAAGCCTTTACCTCACTCGGATGAGAAATCTAATTAAACGACTTAGTAAAACAAGTGGTATGAAACGCTTGCGTTCACTTCGTCGGTTAATTCTTGGACTTGTTCGATTGAACCTCTTGTGACAATTTTATTAGTGAAGATTTACAGTTTGTTCGTAAATATTTAAGTTAAGCAAGTGGTTATGGGACATGAAGCTAAACTTCTATATTTACTAGCTTAGTGTAATTGACACTTCTCGTTGATCTTGATGATCGCTTTATGAATTAGACTAGCAATTGCGCGATGTCTCTTTCATTGCAAGGTTAGACTAGACACCACTTGTGTGATTCCATTCACACATACCTTTCTACTTTTTGGTTAGTCTTGACCTCAATCTGTGTGATTCCATTCACACATGCGGGGTAGCTCCCCATGGTCTTCGGAACGTCATGTGATAGGCCTCTTTCTCTTTTCTATGATTTCTGGACTTCTTGCATTGATTTCTAGAATTTATGTCATTGACTTGTTATGAGTACAAGTTTGGGGTATGATGCCCTTTCCGAATCTTTGAGAAGATTCTTGTGATATTGATTATCTCTTATTGATTGATCTTCTGTTGATCATTATTTACATACTTATAGTGGTATGTCATTATGGATGTTTATGTTTATGCCATATCTTTTATGTTATATCATGTCATCTGATATTTATAGCTAGACTGATCCGTTTATTATTTTCTTAAATAATACTCGGGTCAGACCGAGATGTTACAGGTGCTTCTGCTTGACTTCTTCCTAGGGATTCATCACTCTGACTTTTGGCTAATTGTTTAGATTAGCAGTTTTTGTTGTATACACTTGAGAGATAGACTCATAGTTGTATCCTTTGTATAGCACGTGTTGCTATTCTTTTGTATTATCGTGGATCTTACTGACCACTACTCTGATGTACACTTTCATGTGTTAGTTATATATTCATATCTTCTTCCGCCTTTGTGATATGGATATCTGTGACTGATTTGTGATATGATTATTTCTATGTTTGTTTCCGAAGATTATTTATAGCCACCGTGTGATAAGCAATTACATGGATGGTCGCTCCTCAACAGCCTTATTCTCCGTGCTAGTTGACAACACTACTCCGGAGTGTTCTTGGCTAGCGTGGGTATAGAGGTGGGGCGTCACAGCTTGGTATCAGAGCCAAACTTCGGAACAATGTAGAATAACTTAACAAGGATCATCGTCCTAGGTCTATCTTAGGAGTCATACCATAGGATTAATTCGAGTCTTCGTACCGATTCATCCTATTTCCTTTATGATTCCTTGTTTTATCTATCAAGATTGCTTGATATTCATTGGTAAATAACCTTCTTCCTTCTCTTCTTTCTTTCTTTAGGGAAGAGAATGTCTAGACCAGGCCGTCCCAGAACTGGATCATCTGGTGCTGCTCCTCCGGATGGAGTTTTTATGACTGCTCAACAGCTTCTTGATTTAGTAACTAATGCTCAAGCAGCTGGAGCTAACCCGGAACCTACTCACCCAAAGTCGGGATTTGCACGCTTGTGCAGCGATTACACCAACTTGGGTGGGAAGCCCTTCAAAGGTTCGGAAAATATCATCGAGGTCCAGGCTTGGTTAAAATCATGCGATCGAATCTTTTCTCGCATGAACCTTATCGATCTCCACCGCGTTCAGGTGGCTTCCAGCATGCTCCAGGAGAGAGCATTGGACTGGTACGAACTCCTTATTTCCGAAATTAATGAAGCGGATCTCTCCTGGGAGCAATTTCAGGGACGCTTCGAGTTAAAGTTTGTACCAGAAGCTGGGAAAGTAACCTTGGCTCGACGTTTTATAGACCTTGTTCAAGGTCAATCCTCTGTGACTGATTACGTCGCAGCCTTCGAGTCGCTTTCCAAATATGGGGTTGAATACATCAACACCCCATTGAAGAAGAACCAGAGGTTCGTTTATGGCTTAAATAAGAATCTTAAGAAGCCACTGCTCCTGAAACTAGAAGTCGCATTTGATCAACTCGTCGATATCGCTCTTCGTCTTGAAGAGGCTGATAGAGAGAGTGATGTTGAAGTGGAAGGCGTTAAAACAAACTTCAACAACAAGAAGAGGCCAAACAAATTCAAGGGTCCTTATCCCAACAAAAAGGGTAAGCAGGTAACCCCTGCGGCAAAGTCTCCTACTCCTAGTAGTGCGAGTTGCTTTAACTGTGGGTCTGGGGATCATTATGCGAATAAGTGCTCTAAGCCCAAATCTTGTCGCTATTGTAAGAGCCTGGATCATTACATACATCAATGCCTCAAGCGTAAAGGCAAGAAGGAAGGAAAGTTGAATGTGGCTCAAGCCCCTGGCAACACATCTCGTGGCCAAGGTATTTCTCATTCCATTCTTGATGGTATTATTTTATTTCATGATCAACCTATTAGAGTTCTCTTTGATACGGGTGCATCTCATTCTTTTATATCAAAGGAACTGGTAGAAACTTTTTCCTTAAGTGTTACTGCATTGATGACTTCTTTAAAAATTGCGAATCCTGTTGGTGGATCCGCAACTCTTAGTTTGCTTTGTAAAGATGTGGAGATTATTTTTTGCGATTTTTCTTTCCTAGCCGATTTGCATGTCATGCGTTACTTAGGCTTTGGAATAATTTTGGGAATGGATTGGCTTAACCGTTATCAAGCCCATATCCTATGTCCTGAGCGGACTATTCATCTCCGACATCCACTATCTGTTAATCAGATTTCTGTTAATCTTAAAGATTCAGAATCCTGTTTGGTGGCATCTTTATATTCTTTAAATCCTCGTGATAACGATGATGATGATGAAGATGATATTATTTCTCGTATTCATGTTGTTCGTGAATTTTCCGACATATTCGAGCCCGTTTTAGGTTTACCACCTAAACGAGCAATTGAGTTCAGAATTAATCTTGTTTCTGGAGCTCAACCTATTACTCGTCCTCCTTATCGCATGTCCAATAAGGAAAATGAGGAGATGCGTAAACAATTATCCGAGTTGGAGATGAGGCAATTTATTCGCTCTAGTTCCTCGCCTTGGGGAGCTTCGGCTATTTTCGTAAAGAAATCCGATGGTACTCTGAGGCTCTGCGTTGATTATCGCAAGCTTAACGATCTTACTATTAAAAATAAATATCCTTTACCTCGGATTGATGATCTATTCGATCAGCTTAGTGGTGCTAAGGTCTTTTCACAATTGGACTTGGCTACCGGTTTCCATCAGCTTCGTATCGCTGAGGATAGCATTCCTTTGACATCATTCCGTACTCGATATGGATCTTATGAATGGCTTGTTATGCCATTTGGGTTAACGAATGCTCCAGCTTATTTCGTTGACCTCATGAATCGAGTTTTCAAAGATTTCCTCGATCGGTTTGTTCTCATATTCATTGATGATATTCTTGTGTATTCAAAAACCGAGGAGGAACATGAGAAACATCTTCGGATTGTATTGGAAACACTTAGGAGTAATCAATTAAAGGCGAAATTTTCTAAATGCCACTTTTGGCAATCTCATGTGAAGTTTCTCGGTCATATTATTTCCGAATCTGGGATATCCGTGGATCCTTCAAAGATTGAAGCGATTCAAGATTGGAAGAGACCGGAGAGTGTGACAGAGATTCGTAGTTTTCTCGGATTGGCGGGCTATTACCGTCGTTTTATTAAAGACTTTTCTAAGATTACCGTGCCTCTTACTGGCTTGACTAAGAAGGGAGTTAAATACATTTGGTCGGACAAATGTGAAGCCTCTTTTCAGAAATTGAAAGAACTCCTTTCCGATGCTCCTATTCTTGTTATTCCCGAGGGGAATCAAGATTTTGTTGTTTATACCGATGCTAGTCACGTTGGTTTGGGTGCCGTTCTTATGCAAAAAGAACGTGTTGTTGCTTATGCTTCTAGGCAATTGAAGCCGGCCGAGACTAGATATGCCACACATGATCTAGAGCTCGCGGCTATTGTTTTCGCCCTTCGAATGTGGCGTCATTATCTATTGGGAGAGAAATTTATTCTTTACACGGATCATAAGTCTTTGAAATATTTATTTTCTCAAAAAGAACTTAATTTACGTCAACGGCGTTGGCTCGAGTTCCTTGCACCTTATGATCTTGATATTCTTTATACCCCCGGTAAGGGTAATCGTGTCGCCGATGCTCTTAGCCGTAAGCAACAAGCAGTTGTTTCTATGATGATATCCGAATGGAACGATCTCGAGATCTTATCCACTTGTGAGATTCGAGAGCGCGTATCCGATTTATGCTCATCACTTGTTTTATGTAGCCTTGAGGCTCATCCTTTCTTTTAGACCGCATTCTTGAAGCTCAAGGGCTAGATTCTGAATTGGCTCTTCTTGGCAAAAATGTTAAGGATAAAATTGATATTGAAGGTTTGAAAGACTTTGATATTGATTCTCGTGGCGGCATTCGAAAATTTGGTAGACTTATCGTACCAAATATTGGAGATCTTCGTAAAGATATTTTAGAAGATTCCCATCGTTCTAAATTCACCATTCATCCCGGTAGTAGTAAAATGTACGCTGATATGAAGCGACTTTATTATTGGGAGGGAATGAAATCTGATATTGCTAACTTTGTTAAGTGTTGCATGACTTGCCAACTTGTCAAGGCCGAACATCAAAGGCCTGGTGGGTTATTGCAACCTTTAGAAATTCCAATTTGGAAGTGGGATCAAATTTCCATGGACTTTATAGATGGCCTTCCCCGTTCTCGTTCGGGTCATGATAGCTTATGGGTGATTGTTGATAGACTTACTAAATCCGTCCATTTTATTCCGGTTCGGTCTAACCGAACCGTTCCTCTTTTGGCCAAACTATTTGTCAAGGAAATTGTAAAATTGCATGGAGTTCCTACTTCTATTGTTAGCGATCGTGATCCATTGTTTACTAGTGGATTTTGGAAGAGTCTTCAAAAAGCTTTAGGAACGAAGCTTAATTTTAGCACCACTTATCACCCCCAGTCCGATGGACAAACCGAGCGTGTGAATCAAACCCTTGAAGATCTTCTTCGTGCTTGTGTGCTTGATTTTGGTGGAAGTTGGGAAGATCATATTTCACTTGTTGAATTTTCCTATAATAATAGCTTCCAATCTAGTATTGGTATGGCACCTTTCGAGGCACTCTACGGAAGGCCATGCCGATCTCCTTCTTGTTGGCTTGAGGCTGGTGAGAAGCTGGTTTTAGGTCCAGACTTTATTCGTGATTCCACGGAAAAGATTGAACTTATTCGACATAGGATGAAAGAAGCCCAGAGTAAACAAAAATCCTATGCCGATAATCGAAGAAGGAAATTAGAATTTTCCGTTGGGGATCCTGTTTTTATTCGTGTTTCACCTATGAAGGGTGTTGTACGTTTCAGTCGATCGGGGAAGTTAGCGCCTCGATATATTGGGCCATTTCCTATCACTGAACGTATTGGTTCCATGGCTTATCGCCTTGCATTGCCGGCTCAGTTTTCTGCTATGCATGATGTATTTCACGTTTCTCAATTACGGAAATGCCTTCGGGATTCCGATTCTATTCTTGAGCCTGCTGTTGTGGAAGAAATTGAAGTTTCGCCGAATTTAACTTATGAGCAGCATCCTATTCGAATTATAGCTTCTGAGGTTAAACGACTTCGAAATAAAGATGTTCCGCTTGTGAAGGTTCAATGGTCCTCAAATCCTAAGGATTGTTCTTGGGAATCCAGAGAATTCATCGAGCGTACACATCCGGACTTGCTTACTCCTGCTCCTTGAGGTGAACTTCTTATTTCAAAATTCCTCTTGTGTTAATATGCTTTTATGGTTGTTACTTTTTATTTCCATCTTATATATATTGCGAGGACGCAATTTCTTTAAGGAGGGGAGTCTGTAACAACCCGCATATTTATCGAGTTTGTATTTAAATATTTTATTTAAATATTAACTCGTTAATCGGATTTTGGTCCGAAAAGCTACTTTTTGCAAACGGTCAAATTAGGACTAGAGACCACTTCCATTGAGTTCGAAATGTCGTTTACAACTTTTTTAAGTATAAACATCGATAGGTTTGGAGTTAGTGAAATTTCACTAACTTTTCCCGCTTTGGACTTTGGGTTAGTTTAGTCTATTAAGCCCAAGTTCCAACCCTCTTCTCCTCACTCTTCATAAATTTCCTAACTAATCAAGCTTTGGCATTAATGGTGGAGGGAATGGGAAATTAAAATTCCAAAACTCAAATTCAATTGCAATCCATCTTTCTACTCCAAATTCAAGAAGAAGACATTGGATTCAAGCTTCTTGTGCTTAGATAGAAGAAGGATTGATTCTTGCTTGCTTAAAACTTCATTTTCATTGATATTTGGTGCAAAGGTGAGATTTTTATCTCACAAATCTAGTCTATAACTATATTGGACTGTTGGGAATGATTCCCTATCACTTTTGCATGCACATTAGCATTTGGTTTGGATTGGATTGGCGAAAAACTCCAATTTTTAGCGTTTTGGTGAATTTTCTGCACTTAGGTCGTTCTGGCCATTTTTGGTGTTCGGAGTTAGGTCGCTCGCGACCTAACCCTTAGGTCGTTCGCGTGTTATCGCGCTAAGTCACACTGCCTTGAATCTTCACCTCGGAGTTAGGTCGTAGGTCGCTAGGTCGTGGGTCGTTTGGGTCTAGGTCGCTCGGCATGACTCTGGGTCATCAAAATGCTTGTTTGAGTTAGGTCTTAAGTCGCGTCTCCTTTAGCTCGCGCCTCTTTTAGGTCGTGTCTCCTTTAGGTCGCGCCTCTTTTAGGTCGCGCCTCCTTTAGGTCGCTCTCCTCTGGAACCCTTAAGTCGTTTGGCCTTAGGTCGTTGCACCATTAGGTCGTTGGAAACCACTTGATCGTATGACCTTGTTAGGTCGTTACGTCGCGATGGCTTTAAGTCGCGCACCTATTAGGTCGTTCGCCCCTTTTTGTCGTTAGGTCGCGAACCCACTTAGGTCGCTTAACCTTATTTTCCTCTAGGTCGCGTGGCCTTTAGACCCTTAGGTCGTGAGCAGTTAGGTCGTTAGACCTAGGTTGCCTTTTCCCCTTAGGTCGTTGGACCGATAGGTCGCTTCACCTGTGCTCACGTTAGGTCGTTCGACCCATTCATCTTTAGGTCGTTCCACTTGCCTATCTCGTAGGTCGCATTCCACCTAGGTCGCGTGAACCTATAGGTCATTGGACCCTTAACTTTTAGGTCGTTAGACCTCATTTTGTCTTCACTAAGTCGTACCGTTTTGGACGGGGCGCTGCCCCGCACCCCACCGGGGGCGCTGCCCCTTGGACCCCCGCGACCTGACCGGGCAGGTCGAACCCCGTAAGCGGTGGCGTTGCCCCCGCACCCCCACCTTGGGGGGTTGCCACCCCCCCGGACCCTCCCTCCGTAGGGGATCTTATCTGAAAAACATTGAGCTGATTTCCCTGGATTTTATTCACATCTCCGTATGCGATTTTTGTGACTGATTGTTTCTACAATTGCTTCTGTGTTTTGTCACTTTAAAATATAAAGGTTTCAATACTAGTAGTAAATATCAAAACTCTTTTAACAAACAATTTCAACTCTATTTTTAATAACAAAGCTCTTTTCTTAAACCGTTTTCCAATCTATTAGTATATACAAGCCTTTACCTCACTCGGATGAGAAATCTAATTAAACGACTTAGTAAAACAAGTGGTATGAAACGCTTGCGTTCACTTCGTCGGTTAATTCTTGGACTTGTTCGATTGAACCTCTTGTGACAATTTTATTAGTGAAGATTTACAGTTTGTTCGTAAATATTTAAGTTAAGCAAATGGTTATGGGACATGAAGCTAAACTTCTATATTTACTAGCTTAGTGTAATTGACACTTCTCGTTGATCTTGATGATCGCTTTATGAATTAGACTAGCAATTGCGTGATGTCTCTTTCATTGCAAGGTTAGACTAGACACCACTTGTGTGATTCCATTCACACATACCTTTCTGCTTTTTGGTTAGTCTTGACCTCAATCTGTGTGATTCCATTCACACATGCGGGGTAGCTCCCCATGGTCTTCGGACCGTCATGTGATAGGCCTCTTTCTCTTTTCTATGATTTCTGGACTTCTTGCATTGATTTCTAGAATTTATGTCATTGACTTGTTATGAGTACAAGTTTGGGGTATGATGCCCTTTCCGAATCTTTGAGAAGATTCTTGTGATATTGATTATCTCTTATTAATTGATCTTCTGTTGATCATTATTTACATACTTATAGTGGTATGTCATTATGGATGTTTATGTTTCTGCCATATCTTTTATGTTATATCATGTCATCTGATATTCATAGCTAGACTGATCCGTTTATTATTTTCTTAAATAATACTCGGGTCAGACCGAGATGTTACAGGTGCTTCTGCTTGACTTCTTTCCAGGGATTCATCACTCTGACTTTTGGCTAATTGTTTAGATTAGCAGTTTTTGTTTTATACACTTGAGAGATAGACTCATAGTTGTATCCTTTTGTATAGCACGTGTTGCTATTCTTTTGTATTATCGTGGATCTTACTAACCACTACTCTGATGTACACTTTCATGTGTTAGTTATATATTCATATCTTCTTCCGCCTTTGTGATATGGATATCTGTGACTGATTTGTGATATGATTATTTCTATGTTTGTTTCCGAAGATTATTTATAGCCACCGTGTGATAAGCAATTACATGGATGGTCGCTCCTCAACAGCCTTATTCTCCGTGCTAGTTGACAGCACTACTCCGGAGTGTTCTTGGCTAGCGTGGGTATAGAGGTGGGGCGTCACAAATGCTTACATCTCACATTCCAACATAGTTGGGCACAATCAAAACGTACGGCGCTTATTGGAGATTGGATTCCATACAATGGCAGGGCTACTAGGGTACCGCCCGTTACAGTACGTGGCCTAGATCACTGTACCGAGGAGCCACCCTAACTCCCCTGCAACATAACGCCGGAACCATTCCTTACTGAACAGTCCTGAACAAGATAACCCCGGCAGTTGGAGCTCAAAACTGCCCACACAGCTGAAATAAAAGGGACATCTAGATAGGGGAAAATCTCGTCCTGCTTGGGCATGACCCACCTAACCTTGCTGCACCTCCCCTGTTTCAGCGATTCCCGGTTGATGAGGGTTGAGGTTGCGATTACCTTTAGAGAACACATCTCTTAGAATGCTCATTGTCCACCCGACGATGTTCTGAAAGCATTCAATCCATACAAGTTCGTTCCGGGTTCGAACAAAACCGAAGGCATTATCTTGTTACACTTATTTTGGAATCACCCTCAGAGTTAACGACGATAACCCTTGCACTCTGAATCTTCACTTGAGAATTCACGACCTAACGTTTAATTTGAATCGATGTGGTTTTCGGATATCCAAATATGGAAACCCGGTCCTGGTCTCATCGAAATCCAAAACGCTATCGTTTAAGGCCAAGTTGTTTTAAAGTTTAAAACAATTCAATTCAATTATCCATATACACACAGATAGATAATTCAAAATATCACAATAGATAATCAACATTATAATCATAAACAGATAATTCATATTATCATCACAACAGATAATCCATATTATCATCATACTTCAATCAAAGCATCCATTTTACACAGCATCATTTATCTCATATTTGAGATTAAACCATTCAAGGTAAACAATATCATTCATCCATACATAAGCAATCACATCATCTATAATTAATTTAAAATGAATTAATTAATTACTTGCATCTCTAATTAATTTAAAGTAAATTAAATTAATTACTTTCCCATTTTAAATCTTGCTTATATAATTATTAACCAATTATCAATTAATTAATAAATCATATACTAATTATTTATTTTACTTAATCATCCTTGATTAATTAACTTTTGATTACATTCAAGTAATTATCCTTTAATTATTTTACAAATTAATTATCCTTAACTAAACACAGAAATCAACCTCTAATTACTAAATAAATTAATTAACTATAATTAATTACATTAATCTTTAATTACACTAATTAATTACTCTTTAATCACTTATTATTGATTAATTTTTCTTAATTGATAAACCTTTAATTACATAATTCAATTATATTTATTAAATGATTTCTACTTATATTTTAATTAGTTATCCAATTTTAATTAATTACCTTAAGTAATTAATCTTCCATTAAACCACATTTTTTAATCACCCCTGATTAATACCATTTAGTAATTAGTTACCATTAATTACTCCATCAAATAAATAAATTAATCCTTAATTAATTTTCTTTAAATTAATCCCTTGATTAATTATACAAAGTAATTATACTCGAATTACTTTCATCCTTAATCATCCTCAGTTAATTACATCCGGTAATTATCATTAATTACTTCCCTAAGTAATTATACTTATCACATCATCAAATAATTATTTAAATTAATTGAAGTTAATTAATTAACTTAAACAATTCATATTAAACTGAATTAATTAAAATGAGTAATTAATTCCTTAATTACTTCCATTAAGTAATTATACTTAACAATTCACAATTTTATCTTAAATTAATTAATTTAATTAATTATTAAAATTAATCACATTAATTAATTATTAAATAATTCTAGTTAATGCCCTTCATTAACTATTTACAATTCTTTAATTACTTTCCTAAAGTAATTAACTAAGATTTATTATCAATTTCAATTTATTTAATCTTAATAACTCATTAATTAATCCTTAATTATTTAATTAATTAAGTGATAAATATAACTTAATTAATTCTTAATTAATTGATTAATTAATTACTAATTATTAATTAAAATTAAAATATTATTTAATTTAATGATCTTTAATTAACAATTTATTTATCCTAATTTAATTGGCTTAAACCTTATTTAAATAAATTTAAACTCTTAATTATTAAATTAATCCAAATCATTAGTTATCCCTTTTAATTAACTTAATAATTACAAATCCTTAAATCTTCAATTATAAAACCTTTTTCTATGTAATGATCAATTTATTATTAATAAGGTATTTAAAAACAATTTAATTTAAATTTACTTTTAAATTTCATTTTAAATTTAAGATTTAAAATGAAAACAAATTAACTTTGACATGTTTAAAACAATTCTAAACCCCTTTTCATTTCACAGGTTAAAGAATATTTATCTTAAAATAGAAGATTAAAAGAATTTAAAACACAATTCCATTTTGAATTCAAATCAATTTAAAAAAAATTACTTTATCATTCAAACTGTTTAAAACAATTTAAATTCTTCTTTTATTTCAAAATTAAGATTTCAAATTTATATTTGAATCCAGATTTAAACTTAGGTTTATATCTCTATTTTATTTAAAGCTTTACTTTTAAATTTAGACTATTTAACATTTTAAAGTTGTTCAATCAATTTAAATTTTAGAAACTTTATTATTTGTTTTAAAACTAAGATTCAAACTGGATTTGAATCAAAATCAAACTCGAATTTAAACTTAATTAAACTTTGCTTTTAATTTAAACTTAGTTCTTAAAATTTGTTCTTAAAAAATTAAAACAGACCAACAGGTTTTCTGTAAAACCTGTAACCAAGAAATCAACCCGAGGCACCTTTCAACTACTTCGAGTCCAAAACCCCACTTACCCGAGCAAATCCATTAGCTACTTCGAGTCAACTTGTCATCAACTCGAAACAACTAAAATCCAACATCACCAGATAAAACATTACACCGTGCATATGCACGGTGGCTCCAGTCACCATAAATCATCAACGATGATCGCATCACGTCAAAGAACACCTCTGCAACCCAACACGATTATCAAATCGAACTTCCACTCTCGAAATCAAAATCGAGACCTCGACCCAAACCTGGGCACAAGTGCAGTCACCCCTAACCCAAACCTGTCAACGCGTCGCTTACAATATTCGACCACCTGACGTTCTGCCACTTCGGCCATGCCTACTTCAACATCTAAGCTAACATTACCCCAAGCCTCGATACACTCGATCTTCTATAAACACCTTAATGCTCGATTAATTAAACATAGCCAAAAACTAGGGTTCTAAAAGGAATTCCACTGCCGCAACTTCCCTGGTGAATTTCATCACCATCCACTATTTTTCCTAGCATCTCTGATCGTTCCTCCATCTCCAGGAAAGACCACGAGCACTCCGATCAACTTGATCACCAGAAAACCAAATATACCCATTCCAGTTCAAACCCAAACTGCTCCTTTAATCCCAAACTAAAAATCTTAATTCTTGTGTTAAAAATCATATTTTAGTTGAAGTATTTGATTTATAATACTGAATTTATAAATTAAATGTTTGTATTTTGATTTTACTTAATATGCTCAGTTATTTTAATACATCCAGAGTCAAACAAACCTTATTTTAACTAACTTAGATTTTTAAACATAAATCTGGGTTGAATCAAACAATATTTGTTTGATAATCAGATTTTATCAAGAACTAGATCATGCGGAAGAAATTTTTAAACAAAAACTTGAGCCTGGGAATCAAAGCGGAGCACAAAACACAGTATGCACACACATATATACACAGGGACATACTCATACATATACATCACGAACATATTATTTCAGAGATGAGTATGCAACAAAATTTATAAACTTAAACTATTTAAATTTATGATGTTACTCACCTTTTTAAATAGAAGACCAAGCACCCAGATTTGAAAAACAGCTTGAAAACTGAATCCTTTAGCTTTAAAAACCTTGCTCTTGAATACTTTTGTTTTAAACTTGAGTTGCCTTGATGTGCAGGTTGCTTGCTTTAAAAATTTGGGTTGAAGATGAATGCATCAGATTTTTGATTTAATTTGCTTGCAGGCTTTGGAAAATGCAGGCAAGTTTTATTGTTGATTAACTTTATAAAATGAAATGCTAACTTATTTCTCTGGTTTGCAATTGTTTTGAGAACGAACTGAATAGAAGATGTATATATAGATGAAAAGATTGTAAAAGGTAGGTGTTTACTGGTATAGGCATTTTAGTTTTGTTCAGATTTTTTTTCTTTGTCTTTATTATTTTTTTGTTTAACTTATCAGGCAAGATTCTTATTTTGGGGCTGAAATGATTTTTGAAAAATTCGAAATGACTTTCATTGTATGCTGAGATGAAAGTATTAAATGCCTACGTACTTTATGTTTACAACTTTATCTAATTTGTCATGTATATAGATATTTATTTTCACTAGTTTTCTTGCCTTGCATATGTTACTTATAGGTTACATACAAAATCCTTTTTATACTTTGTTTATTTTCTTTTACTTGCTTGCATACTACTTTATATACATATTACTTTGTTCTTGCTTTTCATCTGTTTACAGGCATATTTCACTTACCTAGCAACATCTATTCTATGTTCATATTATAACTTGTCTTATTTCTTTCATATACATATTTCACTTGCCTGGCAGCATTTATTCTTTTATATGAAGTTGTTTAAGTCATTTGTTTTGGTTTATAACTTAATTTATATTCATATCCTTTTTATACTTGACGCAGCGGATAAATCAAAATAAACTTCAATCGGTGAAAGTAGCAATCGGTGGATTGATGAATACCAAAATGCCCAAATTCGTTGATCCGAAGATACCGAATTCTAGCTATCTCAAACACGTTGATATCACAATACCGTGTTCAAAGATCTACGATTCTTCGTACGTTGATCTAGCGCACTAGATACCGTGAATCGGCTTCTACGATCGTTGAATCGAGCGCACTCGATTAACCGAAAGAGGAGATAGGAGATTACACTCAACTACCAATTTTAAGATGAAAGCACACAGCAATCAACAAGAAATTTTATTCAAAAAAATCCACCCGTTGAAATGTACAACTCACTCCCTATTTATAGTGTGTCTCAACCTGAGCCTTAAGTCGTTGCCGACTCATCACCCTACGACTCACGACTCAAGCATTCAGCGACTCACGACTCATATTACAACACAACATACCGACGTACAACACGTTACAGCAAGATATCAACGACACACGACTCAACACAGGCCGACTTACTTATTACAACGACCTAAAACAGTACAACACAAGTCCATCACGACACACGACTCAAGGAAGCACGCGACATACGACTCAACACATATTTACAGCACATATGCGACCTTACACGACTCAACTTAGGTCGTTGATGACCTAAGACATACGGTTTAAAGACAAACAAAACAGTGCACGACTTAAAATGATACGACTCAATGATCTGAACAAGTTACATGCGACTCACGGTTTAACTCCTCGCCGACTTAACAATTTACAAGCAACATAAAAAATGGCGACTCAACATCAACGACTCAAGAGAAAGGCTTCTGCATTTCTTCATACGACCTAACTAAGTCGTAACTCGTTACCCTTCACCCTGTTAAGTCGCGAACGACTTAAGGCCTCTTCATTAGCTCGTGAACAACCTTTGTTAAGTCGTGAGCGACTTATACTTCTCGAACGACTCAAAAACGTAGCCTTCTCCCAACGACTTAGAGTCACTTCATTAACTCGCAGCTCCTCTTCATGTAACTCCTTAGGTCGTGGACGACCTATAGCCTCCAGCTTAAGTCGTGCACGACTTAACTTTTCCATGAGTCATGTACGACTCATCCCTTGGCTATTTACTAGTCGCGTATTTTCTTCTCTGGCCTTAGCTGCATCATCCTCCCCTGGTTGAGAAAAATTCGTCCTCGAATTTGTAAATTCTCCTTCATCAGATTGTTCATCTCCATAATATGGTACAAGATGCTTAACGTTGAACACGTCAGAAGTGTACACATTCTCCGGCAGCTTCAACTTATAAGCATTCTCATTGATCCGTTTCACAACTTCTACTGGACCAATTTTTCTGGCTTTCAACTTTTTATAAGCGCCTACTGGAAAACGATCCTTCGTTAACACAGCGTAAACCAAATCTCCTTCGTTAAATTCAACATTTCGTTGCTTCAAGTCTGCAGTCAGCTTATATTTCTCATTTGCTCTCTCCAATCGTTTCTGCACGATTTTATGACATTCAGTCAATACATCAACAAAATCGACAGCTCGTTTAACCGTCCCCTTCGGTTGTGGTACTACTGCCAAATCCAACTGTCCCCTTGGCAAACTTGAATATACAATCTGAAATGGACTGAATCCCGTACTACGATTCACTGCGTGATTATGAGCAAACTCTGCCTGGCATAACTTCATGTCCCAACTCTTCAGATTATCCTACACAAGACATTGCAACAAATTTCCCAATGATCTGTTAACAACTTCTGTCAGCCCATCAGTTTGCGGATGATAAGCACTACTAAATTTCAGCTTGGTTCCCACCATCTTCCACAAACTTAACCAAAAATGACTTAAAAATATGGTATCTCTGTCTGAAACAATAGACTCCGGCAACCCATGTAAACAATAGATTTCTTTAAAGAACAACTGAGCAACACAAACAGCATCCGCCGTCTTCTTACAAGCAATAAAATGCGCCATTTTCGAAAACCGGTCCACCACAACAAATATAGAATCATTTCCCCTTTGAGTTCTAGGCAAACCCAAAACGAAATCCATGCTGATATCATCCCATGGTTTAGACGGTACAGGTAACAGCATATACAATCCTGCATTGGTCGCAGTTCCCTTCGAAACCTGACATATATGACATCTCTCCACAAACCTTTCAACCTCTTTCCTCATCGACGGCCAAAAGTAAGATTGAGAAATCAAATGTAATGTACGATCACGGCCCACATGTCCTTCCTCGTCCAACTCTTTGATAATCTTCAATCTCAAACTGCTTTCTGGAATACATAATCGATTCCCTTTAAACAAGAATCCATCAACCAACATAAATTCATCAGTATATCCATCCTTAACTTTCTCAATGAACTTTGCAAAGTAAGGATCCTCCTCAACCAACTCTGGCAATAATTCAAACCCCATCACCTCAATTTTCATTGTAGTCAACAAATGACCTACTCAAAGCATCAGCCACACGATTCGTTACTCCAGATTTATGTTTCATGACAAAAGTAAACTGTTGTAAATAAGCAATCCATGATGCATGTCTTGCTGAAATCTTATCCTGTCCCTGCATATGCTTCAACGCCTCATGATCAGTGTAAAGCACAAACTCTTTCTGAAATAGATAGTGTCTCCAGTGTTTAATAGCTTGCACAACAGCATAAAACTCAACATCGTATGTACTGTATCTCATCTTTGCCCCTGATAGCTTCTCACTAAAATAAGCAACGGGTTTCCCACTCTGACTCAGGACTCCACCAATTCCCACCTTCGACGCATCAGTATGCAATTCAAACAACAACTGAAAATCTGGTAAAACAAGAATCGGTGCTGTCGTCAATAGTTCCTTGATCTTCTCAAAAGCAACCCCCGCTTCCTCTGACCATACAAACTGTTCTCCTTTCATGCAATCAGTAATTGGAGCCATCACGCTACTGAAGTGTGGAATGAATCTTCGGTAGAATGATGCCAATCCATGAAAACTTCTAACTTCAGTGATAGTCCTCGGCTGTGGCCATTTTCTAATTGCTTCAACTTTACTCTGGTCCATCTGGATTCCCTCCTCAGAGACAACATATCCCAAAAATAACACACTTCGAGTCATGAACACACATTTCTTCGTAGCTGCATAAAATTGTTCCTCACGAAGAATAATTAACACTTTTCTCAAATGTTCTACATGCTCCTCTGTGCTCGCACTATAAATCAAAATATCATCAAAATAAACAACAACAAACTTTCCAATGTACAGTCTGAAAATTTGATTCATCACCCTCATGAATGTACTTGGCGCGTTCGATAGACCAAATGGCATAACCAACCATTCATATAACCCTTCTCTTGTCTTGAATGCGGTCTTCCATTCGTCTCCTGGTCTAATTCGGATTTGATGATAACCACTCTTCAAATCAATCTTTGAAAAGATAGTAGCCCCACTCAACTGATCTAGCAAGTCATCCAACCTTGGCATAGAAAACCTGTAACGAATAGTAATCTTTTTCAAAGCCCTACTATCGGTACACATTCTCCATGTTCCATCCTTCTTCGGCACCAACAATGCTGGTACTGCACAAGGACTCAAGCTTTCCTGAACACGTCCCTGTTCTAACAACTCTTCCACTTGCCTTCGTAACTCCTCATGTTCCTTCGGACTCATTCGATAATGTGGTCGATGTGGTAAAACGGCTCCCGGAACAAGATCGATTTGATGTTGAATATCTCTTAGTGGCGGTAACTCCTTAGGTAACTCTTCTGGAAATACGTCTTCAAATTCTTTCGAAACTGGTTTTGTTTCTTCTGGAATTTCAACCTCTTCACTACACTCTCGCCCAATCAACAAAAAGACTTCAGGCTCCTCTTCAATCTCCTTGACAAACTCCTTCAAAGATAGCAAAGTTTTCAGTTCTTCGATCTCCTCTAGCTTGCTTTCCTTCTGTTGCTGTTTCTTGGGAACTAAAGTGATTTTAGTACCTTCGAACATGAAACTGTAACTATTAGCATGACCATCATGTTGCACTGCCCTATCAAACTGCCACGGTCTGCCCAACAACAAATGACACACATCCATGTCTACCACGTCACGCCAAATTTCGTCTTTGTACTTCTTCCCAATAGAAAAATTAACACAAGCCCTTCGACACACCTTCACTTCACCACCCTTCCTTAACCATGCTAGCTTGTACGGTTTAGGATGCTTTTCCGTTTTCATGTTCAACTTCTTTACTGCTTCTGTAGAGATAATATTATCACAGCTTCCAGCATCAATAACGAATTTGCAAACCTTTTTCAGAATAGTACATGTAGACTGAAAAATATTGCTTCTCAACCAACTAGAATCCTCCTCTTGCTTTGGTGTAAGACATGACCTCCTCATCATAAGATTACAACCTTCATCCCCAGACAATTCTTCTTCCTCCTCGACATAAGGTGTATTTGAACATTCTGCCTCCTCACCATCATCCTCAATCTCAGCAACCATTGCTCTCTTCTTCGGCTTCGGACATTCATTGCTTTTGTGACCCAACTCCTGACAATTATAACATTTGAAACCACTGCTAACCTTCGCCTTCTCAGCCTCCTTCACCACTGGCTTACTGACAGGTTTAGGAACATTATAACTCCCACTAACACCCTTCACTTGATTATTGGAGTTAGTAAACACACCACCTCCACGCCTTCCTTGCTTCTCCCAAGCCAATGCTTTCTGATGTGCCTCTGCTACTGATCTAGGATCAAACATATTAACCATATCCTGGATCTGCATTCTCAATCCCCCAATGAATCTAGCAGTCAGTTGTTCTTCCGTTTCCATAATATCATTCCTGGCAATGAGTTGGTAAAATTCATCAGCATAATCACTAACAGACTTCGTCCCTTACCTCAGATTCTGTAACCTCTGGTACATAAGTGATTGATAGTTATATGGTAAGAAAGTAGCTCTCATCAACTTCTTCATCTTCTCCCATGATTCAATCTTTGACTTTCCCATTCTCTCCCTTGTAAGTTTAGTTTGCGGCTACCACGCCAAAGCTCTCCCCCTCAACCTAGTAGCAACCAACTTCACTCTTCTATGCTCAGGAACCTCCTTGAAATCAAAGATCTCTTCAATATTAGACAACCAATCAAGAAATTCTTCTGTTACCATTCCACCCTTGAACTCTGGAATTTCCATCTTCATACCCGATTCCCATCGACGATCTTCATCCATATCTCGATATGAATTTCGAACTTGGTCTCGATCTCGAAAATGAATGCTAGCTCTATCACCTTCTTCATCAAAATCAAATGTACGTCTATATCGATCCCGACCATTGTCATCCCTTCGTTCATGCATGCTTCTTCGACTTTGTCTCTCTTCATCTCTATATGCCTCATTCTCAAATTCTCGTGAAATTCTTCTTTCTTCATGTCCATAGTCATGGTGATCTCTCCTTGATGAAATTGATGTTTCTCTTCTTTCTCTAAAAAATTGCGGTGATACCCTCCTCGCTTCCGTAACCGATGGCGAAACTCTGTTTCCTCCATGGTTCGAGTTTGGTGATCTCCTCCTTTGAGTTTGATTCAAATCATTCATCAACTTCTCTAGTTTTCCAATGCCTTCGTCAAATTTCTCATTAATACGTTGTTCCATAAGCTCGGCTTCTTCTCTTCTATACAATGCTTCAACATTTTGATGACGATTAGCTCTTCTTGGCGCCATGATTGGAAACATTTCACAAACACTTCAAAATTTCTCAAATTCTTCAACTTAAATCAAACAAGTCACGGCCTCAACCTTGACTCGGCAATAGCTCTACACGGTTTAACACTTAACTCGGCAACAAGTGTCACTTGATTCGGCTCGCTTGCAATGGCCCAAAGTTAGATCGACTCGGCTTGAACTCACGGCTTAACTGCACTTGGTTCGGCCACCTTCTTCAACCCTTTGATTCGAATAACAAGGCACGGCTCCAACACTTCAAATTCAAACACCTTTTCGACTTTTGATCCAAAAGAATATGGATCGCAAACTCCAAACTTGTTGCAACTTCAAGATGAACACGATGAACTCCAAACTTTAAACTCCTTAGCTCCAAGACTCGGCTTAGCTATGATTGGCTAAGTCTAGCTCTGATACCAAACTGACACAGCGGATAAATCAAAATAAACTTCAATCGGTGAAAGTAGCAATCGGTGGATTGATGAATACTAAAATGCCCAAATTCGTTAATCCGAAGATACCGAATTCTAGCTATCTCAAACACGTTGATAGCGCACTATACCGTGTTCAAAGATTTATGATTCTTCGTACGTTGATCTAGCGCACTAGATACCGTGAATCGGCTTCTACGATCGTTGAATCGAGCGCACTCGATTAACCGAAAGAGGAGATAGGAGATTACACTCAACTACCAATTTTAAGATGAAAGCACACAGCAATCAACAAGAAATTTTATTCAAAAAAATCCACCCCTTGAAATGTACAACTCACTCCCTATTTATAGTGTGTCTCAACCTGAGCCTTAAGTCGTTGCCGACTCATCACCCTACGACTCACGACTCAAGCATTCAGTGACTCACGACTCATATTACAACACAACATACCGACGTACAACACGTTACAGCAAGATATCAACGACACACGACTCAACGCAGGCCGACTTACTTATTACAACGACCTAAAACAGTACAACACAAGTCCATCACGACACATGACTCAAGGAAGCACGTGACATACGACTCAACACATATTTACAGCACATATGCGACCTTACACGACTCAACTTAGGTCGTTGACGACCTAAGACATACGGTTTAAAGACAAACAAAACAGTGCACGACTTAAAATGATACGACTCAATGATCTGAACAAGTTACATGTGACTCACGGTTTAACTCCTCGCCCACTCAACAATTTACAAGCAACATAACAAATGGCGACTCAACATCAACGACTCAAGAGAAAGGCTTCTGCATTTCTTCATACGACCTAACTAAGTCGTAACTCGTTACCCTTCACCCTGTTAAGTCGCGAACGACTTAAGGCCTCTTCATTAGCTCGTGAACAACCTTTGTTAAGTCGTGAGCGACTTATACTTCTCGAACGACTCAAAAACGTAGCTCCCAACGACTTAAAGTCACTTCATTAACTCGCAGCTCCTCTTCATGTAACTCCTTAGGTCGTGGACGACATATAGCCTCCAGCTTAAGTCGTGGACGACTTAACTTTTCCATGAGTCGTGTACGACTCATCCCTTGGCTATTTACTGGTCGCGTATTTTCTTCTCTGGCCTTAGCTGCATCAATACTTCATGTACATAATATAAAGTTGTTTTTAGTTATTTGCTATAAATTCTAACTTATGGATTTAGTTTTATTGCTTATTTTTATTTCTCTTTTTATTTTAAAACTTAAACTTATCAAACACTTAATTTACTTATTATCTATTTTCATACTTATGTTAATATCATACATTTGATTTATACTTAAGTTTAATATTTATAAAGTTTATTTTATTTTAAACATTTTGAAAGATTTTATTTAAAATTTACAAATCACAGCTTTCCAAAATACATATATGTAAATAAATTTGAAATAAAAATTTCTATTTGTATTAAAAATCCATTTGTAAAGACATTACATTATTAATATTGTTAAAATATAACTCATTTTAAATTTAAATAATTTATAAAAGAATTTGTCTCTTATTTAAATAAATTACTTATTTTATCAACTATAAAAAAACAAAACAAATCTTTTTATTTAAATTTAAACTTAAGCTAAAATCAATTTTAAACAATTAAGTTTTTATCTTGAGTATTTTAAAGTCATATGATTATTTATTCAATATTAAATTAAATCAAATTTCCAATTTACCAAAAATATTAGAATTAGAAAACATGCCTTTATTTACTAAATTTAAAACAAAGATTATCAATTTACAATATACACAGATATATATATATATATATATATATTATAAGTAGAAGGCAATTTGACTAGCTTTTAAAAGATAAAATCATCCATTTAAATATTTATCAAAGAATATTCAAATTTATCATTAATAATATTGTCAAATCAATTAAATTTTGACATAGATTATTAAACTGTTATTGTCAACATTTCTGGGATATCAGATTCCTCCCCCCTTAAAAGAATTTCGTCCCCGAAATTTAAAACAAAGGTAATTTAATAATCTAATTAAAGATTTAATTTTAAAATACAAGCATATATCAATCATATGCTAACAACCATAGCAACCAATTCATCCAACCAAATCTAATTATCTAGACAAAATTCTGGATAAAATTTTCTCGAGTTTCCCAAGTATAAATACCGGAATACTCGCTCTACAGAGTCCAAACAATCAATACTACTAAGCTACAGAACTTTCACTTATCTAGATCTACAAAACAAATCAAGATATCAGACTATAAACAGGTCTGACTCAACAACCAAAACTTTCTGAACTGATGGCTCTACAACCAGAGATATATCTTACACGTACTCCCTCAGAGATACGTGAAACACTCTGAATTCCAGTTATCCTATCCAAATTGGCAATTCACTCCTGAAGACCAAACACTAATCCTAAAGAGAACAACAGAAAAAGATCCAAATATCTCGGAGCTAGCTTCCCAATCTTACCCAATCTTATAGCTCCCATGGATCGGACAAAACCCCAACAACAACAAAGTCTCTAACTTCGAATTCCAAATTCGCCATCTTTGGAAATCCAAATTCCTTCCTCTTGTATCCATAAAACTCTTCTGACGATCCTGAGCTATCTACATCAGCTCAACCCTTGCAGATGTCCCCAGAAACAAACTGAACCAAAAACAATTCAACAAAATGATCTTTCCAAGACCAACTCAAAAATCAGAACACAACTCAATTCCAAAATCAGCAGACTGATCTCACTTCTCCTATCAGGAAAAGATAAAATAGATGCATTCCAATCTGGTCTCGGATCCTGAAAAAAAATTGCTGAAGAAACCTTCCAATCCAAACACTATAAATTCCAGTTGTTTCCTAACAAAAATAGCTGCCACCATGCTTCCACTGCGCCATTCTGACTGAGCAGATGAAAAAGCTGATGATGATCATGAGGACAAACTGGACAACACATCTTAGAACTATGGTTCCACAGATCCACTAAAGAAACTCAGAAGTTCCTCCAAAAACCTGAGCCGTTTCACCAACTCTCTTTCCAAAAACAATCCTTACTACTAAGCTGAACCATCGGTACTACTCCTGGAATCCAGCCAATACCAAACTCAATCTCCAGATGCGGACAAAACTCTGACCTCCTGAAGACATCCAGAAAAAAAACCAGATAACCCAAGAGAACACTCACCTATCGCAAGTCACTTTTGCGATCAATCCAACCCATTTCCAAAGAAAAACAGTTCTCTCTTTACCAATCAGAACAGCTTACGCTTAATTACCCAATCCATCGAAGAAATGGAACCACTCTGCTACTCCTGAAATTACCTCAAGAAAACTGCTAAGCCAGAAGATCTCCTTGACGGCACACAAAACACTCCGAGCTGCACTACCGACTCAGATGCCAAACACTTCCTATCCAAAGCTCTTCGAGAAACTCGGTCCTCAAACCAAACAGAAACACCCTACTGAACTTAGTCGCAACACCGAAGCATACACACTTCCTTAACTTGTCCCAAAGAAACATCTTCGGAGATATCCATAGTCGCTGTGTCTCATCACACAGCTACTACATCCTGAGGTATCAAGATATCATGACTTGCTTCTGCCCAATCGACAGATCCAAACTCTAGCTCATCCAAACTTACACTTCAAAGATGAATTCCGAACCTTAACAGGTTTCCTTCAGAGATTGATGAAATCCTTACACCACCCAAAGCTCACTTGAGACGGTATTAGGTCTATAGTCTCGACAGATACACTTCCAACCTCAAACATTCAAACTCCAACCATTGGTAGTCGTGTTACATACACCACTACCCTATTTACCTTTATAACTTATATTGGAAAACCCGAACAGGTAATCCAACAAATAGGTAGAATTAAATATATATATATATATATCAAAATTACAAATACGCTCTCTCAAGAAAGAAATCACTCAAGAGCCTAGGTATTCGCTCAACCCAACGCTCTGATACCAACTATGACGACCCGGCTTTCTATCCACAGAAAGTCATATCATCTTGAAGAAAGAAAGGGATAGAAAAGAGAAAAGATAGAGAAGAAAGAAGAAACAACATCAGAATCTCAACAACAGAATGAACAAATTATATTAATCACATAACTATTACATAATATACAATATCCATCAGAGTTACACATATAAAACATCACATACTAGATAGTTATAACACCTGTCTAGTTATGCAATTCAATAAACAATACAACACAGAGATACCAACACAGCGGAAAACTATATATATCTACAACGCCAAAGCCTCCTGCTCCAGTGCTCCTCCAGAATTCATCCAAGTTAACCTGAATCCCTTGGCTACTCGTAAAATTTTGAGCACCCAAGAGTTTATGAAAAACAGAAATAAACTCCGGGTCATACATGGGTCTGGTATGAGTAACAGGTTAAAGTTGCTTAATTTTGAAAAAAACAATTGAAAATAAAGGTGTCACGTAAGACTTCCCACACATAAACATGGGTAAGTTTTTACCTTACGCTAACCAAATCATTATAGGAAATTATGTGATATTATAATAGTGTCTAGAGTTTTCAAGTAAAATACAGAAATAGCTGAAATGCTTACATCTCACATTCCAACATAGTTGGGCACAATCAAAACGTACGGCGTTTATTGGAGATTGCATTCCATACAATGGCAGGGCTAATGGGGTACCGCCCGTCACAGTACGTGGCCTAGATCACTGTACCGAGGAGCCACCCTAACTCTCCTATAACACAAGGCTGGAACCATTCCTTACTGAACAGTCCCGAACAAGATAACCCCGGCAGTTGGAGCTCAAAATTGCCCACACAGCCGAAATAAAAGGGACATTTAGACAGGGGAAAATCTCGTCCTGCTTGGGCATGACCCACCTTACCTTGCTGCAACTCCCCTGTTTTAGCCATTCCCAGTTGATGAGGTTTGATGCTGCGATTACCTTTAGAGAACACATCTCTTATAATGCTCATCGTCCACCCGACAATGTTCTGAAAGCATTCAATCCATACAAGTTCGTTCCGGGTTCGAACGAAACCGAATGCATTATCTCGTTACACTCATTTTGGAATCACCCTCAGAGGTAACGACGATAACCCTTGCACTCTGAATCTTCACTTGAGAATTCACGACCTAACGTTTAATTTGAATCGATGTGGTTTTCGGATATCCAAATATGGAAACCCGATCCCGGTCTCATCGAAATCCAAAACGCCGTCTTTTAAGGCCAAGTTGTTTTAAAGTTTAAAACAATTCAATTCAATTATCCATGTACACACAGATAGATAATTCACAATATCACAATAGATAATCAACATTATCATTATAAACAGATAATTCATATTATCATCACAATAGATAATCCATATTATCATCATACTTCAATCAAAGCATCCATTTTACACAGCATCATTTATCATATATTTGAGATTAAACCATTCAAGGTAAACAATATCATTCATTCATACATAAGCAATCACATCAGCTATAATTAATTTAAAATGAGTTAAATTAATTACTTACATCTCTAATTAATTTAAAGTAAATTAAATTAATTACTTTCCCATTTTAAATCTTGCTTATATAATTATTAATCAATTATCAATTAATTAATAAATCATATACTAATTATTTATTTTAATTAATCACCCTTGATTAATTAACTTTTGATTACATTCAAGTAATTATCCTTTAATTATTTTACAAATTAATTATCCTTAACTAAACACAGAAATCAACCTCTAATTACTAAATAAATTAATTATCTATAATTAATTACATTAATCTTTAATTACACTAATTAATTACTCTTTAATCACTTATTATTGATTAATTTTTCTTAATTGATAAACCTTTAATTACATAATTAAATTATATTTATTAAATGATTTCTAATTATATTTCAATTAGTTATCCAATTTTAATTAATTACCTTAAGTAATTAATCTTGGATTAAACCACATTTATTAATCACCCCTGATTAATACCATTCAGTAATTAGTTACCCTTAATTACTCCATCAAATAAATTAATTACTTCTTAATTAGTTTTCTTTAAATTAATCCCTTGATTAATTATACAAAGTAATTATACTCGAATTACTTTCATCCTTAATCATCCTCAGTTAATTACATCCAGTAATTATCATTAATTACTTCCCAAAGTAATTATACTTATCACCTCATCAAATAATTATTAAATTAATTAAACTTAATTAATTAACTTAAACAATTCACATTAAACTTAATTAATTACAATGAGTAATTAATTCCTTAATTACTTCCATTAAGTAATTATACTTAATAATTCACAATTTTATCTTAAATTAATTAATTTAATTAATTATTAAAATTAATCACATTAATTAATTATTAAATAATTCTAGTTAATGACCTTCATTAACTATTTACAATTCTTTAATTACTTTCCTAAAGTAATTAACTAAGATTTATTATCAATTTTAATTTATTTAATCTTAATAACTCATTAATTAATCCTTAATTATTTAATTAATTAAGTGATAAATATAACTTAATTAATTCTTAATTACTTGATTAATTAATTATTAATTAAAATTAAAATCTTATTTAATTTATTGATCTTTAATTAACAATTTATTTATCCTAATTTAATTAGCTTAAACCTTATTTAAATAAATTTAAACTCTTAATTATTAAATAAATCCAAATCATTAATTATCCATTTTAATTAACTTAATAATTACAAATCCTTAAATCTTCAATTATAAAACCTTTTTCTATTTAATGATCAATTTATCATTAATAAGGTATTTAAAAACAATTTAATTTAAATTTACTTTTTATATTTCATTTTAAATTTAAGATTTAAAATGAAAACAAATTAACTTTAACAAGTTTAAAACAATTATAAACCCCTTTTTATTTCACAAGTTAAAGAATATCTGTCTTAAAATAGAAGATGAAAAGAATTTAAAACACAATTCCATTTTGAATTCAAATCAATTTAAAAAAAATTACTTTATCATTCAAACTGTTTAAAACAATTTAAATTCTTCTTTTATTTCAAAATTAAGATTTCAAATTTATATTTGAATCCAGATTTAAACTTAGGTTTAAATCTCTATTTTATTTAAAGCTTTACTTTTAAATTTAAACTATTTAACATTTTAAAGTTGTTCAATCAATTTAAATTTTAGAAACTTTAAATTTTTTTAAAACTCAGATTCAAACTGGATTTGAATCAGTATCAAACTCAGATTCAAACTTAATTAAACTTTTCTTTTCATTTAAACTTAGTTTTTAAAATTTATTCTAAAAAAATTAAAACAGACCAACAGGTTTTCTGTAAAACCTGTAACCAAGAAATCAACCCGAGGCACCTTTCAGCTGCTTCGAGTCCAAAACCCCACTTACCCGAGCAAATCCATTAGCTACTTCGAGTCAACTTGTCATCAACTCGAAACAACTAAAATCCAACTTCACCAGACAGAACACTACACCGTGCATATGTACGGTGGCTCCAGTCACCATAGATCATCAACGATGATCGCATCACGTCAGAGAACACCTCTGCAACCCACCACGATCATCAAACTGAACTTCCACTCTCGAAATCAAAATCGAGACCTCGACCCAAACCTGGAAACAAGTGCAGTCGCCCCTAACCCAAACTTGCCAACGCGCCGCTTACAATATTCCGACCACCTGACGTTCTGCCACTTCGGCCATGCCTACTTCAACATCCAAGCTAACATTACCCCAAGCCTCGACACACTCGATCCACTATACACACCTTAATGCTCGATTAATTAAACACAGCCAAAAACTAGGGTTCTAAAAGGAATTCCACTGCCGCAACTTCCTTGGTGAATTTCATCACCATCCATGTAACGACCCATAGATTTTAATAAATTTTATAACATATTTAATTTGATTTTTGAGAATTTTTAAACAATAATATTTTAAAATAAAAATTGAATATTTGAAATACGTCCATTTTATTTTAGCAGATGGTAAATTTTCATCCGATTTTATGAAAGTTTATTTCATTGTGAAATTCTATTTAATTCAAGTCAGTTAATAATTGCTGATAATAAAATATTTTCCAAACCTGAATAATTTTACATAGAAAAATTCTACAACATCTTCTGACAGAGCCGTCATTTTTCGTTTTTCCAAATTCAGACTTTTTTTGCTCCGTCGAACTTATTCTTCTACGTTTTTACTGCATTTTCAGCTAGTAGAAAATTCAATTTTTTATAATTCAATTGTGCCACTGATATCTGTATACCGTTTTGATCGTCTCGTCGAGCGGATCTCTACGGTGTATTTATTTCTATGTTTTGAAGTCCGGTACACAGCGGAATTCACGAAACGGTAACCGTATCGGTACCGGATCCGTGACCATTTGATTTCTTTTGCGTTTCAAAATTTAAACGCGCATAAATCAATTGCTTTAATATTTGTCAGCTAAATCAATGGGTGACCGTTGCTTGTAGAACTGCTTATATTTAATTTGATACGTTTCATTCTATTTGTCCTTTCTTTTCCCTGTTGCCTTCTTCATTCATTGATTTTGGTGCTATTGGCTTCAACAAACGTATCATATTCAGTACAAAATTTATATATATATTCCTTACCTTATCTGTGTGAGTTTAAATTGTGAACGGTCATTTCATTTATTATCCCCTGAAATCTGCGCTTAATTTTTTCCATATTCATTGCTTTACATTTATATCAGTACCTTTAATTGTGAAAATTAATTTCCCTTCGGTTTTAAATTTGAAACGTGCTGTCCAATAAGCTATTAATTGCTTCAATTATTTTCTGAATTAATGTGTACCTGCTACTTTTCCTACCGTTCAAATTATAATAGCCTTAATAATTTTTCCAATTCACGTTCAAACGTTCCTATTCCTAGCTATTAATAAATTTAGAAATCAACGTGTGTTACTTAACTTTATTTGTTTTCGTTGGTACTTAATTTAGAAATCCGACAGTTGTTTTTTTTTTCCTTTCCCTCTCCTCATTCTCTGGTTCACTTGCAAATATCTCGAAAAAAAACGAATGTATGTAAATGCGTATTCACCATTTTTTTTCCATTCCTCCTCTATCCTTTTTCTCCTCCACCTGCTCTTTTTCGCTCGCCTAATTAAACTCCCGATCCCACCCCTCTCTCTTTTCCCTCTGCTCCTCCATGCAGGCCGACCGAAGCCTTACATCCCCCTCTCTCCCTCGATCTCCTCTCACTTGCACCACCGTTCCCAACCTGCCTCCCATCAGCCCGTAATGCCTCCCCTCGGCCCCTTGCTCGGCACCTCTTCATGTGCTGAGTGTTTGATCTAAAAAGAAGGTTATATATAAGGTTTGATATTACTTTAAAGTGTGTATATATACGTCTGTTAGTTTCTAAGTTATTTGACATAGTGGTTGTTTGTTTATGTTAATTTATATGCTTATACCTGGGCATTTTTTTTGATCTGGTGATATACAAGTGGGTACATAAGTTTTGAGTCCATATGATTGCATATATAATGGTCAGTTGGTTAGAGTATATAGTGTATAGGTTGTAATATATGTAGGTCAGTATGTCTAGGTAATAACTGTTATAGTTTATATCTCTGACGTATTGTTTATATAATTTTTAACACATAGTTGTCTTCATACAGATGATTATAAGAAATAGGTGCTATATGTATTCATACATAAAGTTTATGAACAAGTTGTATATAAGTTACCATATGCTATTTATATATTGTTTATATTTTTCCGGTTATAATATATACAGTGTTTAAAATATTGGTTTATATATGGATACATTTCATGTTTGTAAACTATATGGACATATGAGATTTGAAATATATGATATAGTATGGTTAATAAAGTACGTATATAATATGTTTATTTGTATGTGGATTATAACTATGTTTTTTAAAGGGTTGTAATATACGGCCGTGAGTGAGTATGAGGGTATTTATTTATTTTGTATAAAAGAAATTTTTATAATGTAAGTGTTGGGTTCAAAGAAGAAAAAGGGAATATATATAAATATACTACTTTGATCATGCTTTTGTTTCAATCTTTATTTTGTGACATTACAAATACATATACTTTGGTTTTAAATATATGAGTAGCAGAGTAAATAAATACAGTTTGAATATGCGTTTGTGAACTAGCTTGCATAGGTATATAAAAAAAAGATAAAAAAAGATAAAAAAAAGAGAAAAGTGATGACTGTTGAAATGTGTATACATATGCATATGAATATATTTTATTCAAATGTGGTTGAATTTAGAATATGATAGTTATATATAGATATAAGTTCATTATACCAATTATCTCCATCGACCAAGTTCTAATGTGTTTCATCGATTCCTTATCCATCAGCCGTGTTCGTCAAATTCGTGCCAATCCCATTTGCTTTGGAATTCGTACCTGGATTCGTAAATCAACTTCATTGTCTTTTCTCTCTCGCCTCGAAAGGTGAGCAATCACTCACGATTAACGTTCTTTTATTTATTAAATTTGATTTAAATTGAAACAACGATTGAAATATGCTGCTGTAGTTATTTAATTTGTTATATTTATGTCATTATCGGTAATTGTTCACCTGTGGGATATGACACCATATCCTATTGTTTATATTTTATTATTGATGATATTTGCATGTTATTATTTTATTATCTGCTATCACTCTGCATGTTCCCTGTTAGTATAGTATTCACTATGGGTTGAAATGATACACACCCGAACGGACTTTAGAATAGAAGAAAATCGTTATGGGTTGAAATGATAAATCCAAGCGATTTTCATTTAATTGAATTTGTGATTACGGGTTGAAATGATATCCACCCGTATATATTTAGTGTACGGATTGAAATGATAAATATCTGTAACACTTGACTATATGATAGGAAATATATACAGATACCGTTGGTCCATATATGAATATTTTGAAAATAATTTCTATGATTTTTGGAAAGAAATATATGGTTAAATAAATATTGATTCTTAAGATTTTATATAAATGGAAATTTTATATATAGATTTAGTAGTAATATTTGATATAAATTAGATGGATTTAATACATATATATGGTTAAGTATTTTTGTAAATCTATATTTCAATAGATTTTCTTGTAATAAATTGAATAAGTAAGGTTGGAAAGGTAAATTTGGGTTTATTGGAAATGGTATTTAAATAAGGATTTTATTTAATTAAATCAATTTGGAATTATTGAATGGAAAATTTAAAAGGTATGATTTTATAACTGGATTTTTGATTTAAGTGATTTAATGAATATTTCACGTTAAATAAATTAAAGGAAATATTTAGTAAAATGTAATTTAAGATTACTTAAATGACATTGAATCTAATGAGGGAATATTTCAAGACTAAATAATAATGGGGTTAAATCGAGATCTATATGAAACGGTCAATTGTACTTTGAAATGTAGAATATTAAAGCTTTGAACTATACTGGAATTTAATTGGTTTATTTGTGATTCAGATCTGTATTTGAAATCAATATAATTTGAATTTATTATTTAGAAAACTGAATTGAATAAGAATTTAGTTTGAAACATTTAATATTTAAAGTTTTGAAATATATTGAAACGTAAAGGGTATTTTGTGATTTCAAATCTGGATTTTGAGATCTATAAAATGTGAAATGGTTATTTAGGAATTGAGTTGAATTCTTATTGATAAATTGGGATTGGACTAAATTAGAATTTTGAATTTGAGTAGATTTAAATCGTAACTTTAAAATGATAAAATTGGAAATAAATATATTTGAAATGAAATGATGTTTGGTTTTGAAGTATAAATAAATTTGAAATGACCATGGTGTTATAGTGTATATTTATACATTGTAGATAGCTCCACGGATCCTTAGAGGATGGTTATCCCAACATCCTTTAAGTTACTTGTATTTCAGTTGATATTTCACTTGAGTTGGATTTATAGATATAAGAATGTTAATCCTGACTCGAGTGTTTTTTGTTTTGCTTTACGCTCGGGTCAGACTAAATAATACAGCATTAGAGACTCACCTTTGGAGTTTGGAGCTTCATTGGAGATCCAACTATCGATTCAGCTTTCAGCTTTTCCAGTTGATTGGTTCAGAGGAGTCATCGGTTCGTACTGAAGACTTCGCTGTATTTGAGATATCCTGATGTACTTTATTTCTAACCCTGATGTATATAGTGGCTTAATGAACTACTATTCTTTATTTATTCCGCTGCGTATTTATTGTACTACTCTGTACCTATGATTCTGTGATTGATTTATTTATTGTATATGTTTAAGTTTTGCCAAGTTAAAATCAACAATTCGGTATTTTGAATTATTCAAGTCGGACATGTATGGTTTTATTGTCGATTTGAATGGTCCAAAATAGATGGTCGTTACAGTTGGTATCAGAGCGAGGGCTCTAGGAAAAACTTAGCATATATGGTAAATTTATTTACAGAATCACTTTCGTTCGGGTTGAATCTCTTCCTTTTGACTCGATTTCCTTTGAATTTTGGAATGTCTCTCGGTTCCGAAATTCATTCTTGTCTCTCCCTATTTATATTCGTTGGATTCCAGAGTATCCCATAACTCCACTGAATGATGTGTAAAGGGGGTGAAAACTCATTTTCAATTGGCATTGATTCACCGAAGATTTCTGTATCATCGGTTTATGATGCTGTTATATCTTGTTATACCGAATTCTATATCGGGCGGTCTAATGTCGATTTGCCTTGTAATTCTGCATCGATGATATTCCTGAAGTCATGGTTGACCCGGTTAAGGTCGCCCGTGATTTATATCCATCTTCTATTTTAAAATTTTAATTATCTCATCTTCGATCGAGTCTATCTTCGATCGGCATTTCTCATTGATTAGAGTTCCTCTAATTCAAGATCTCTATCTTAGTTCTAAAATTCATGGCCTCTCCCTATTTATATTCTTAGATAAGTATATACATCGTCTATTTTGAATTTGTATTTCCTCATCTTCGTTCGAGCCTTTCCACTTTGTTTTGAAACTTCCTTTGGTCAAGTTTCCCCTTAAAATTTTGAACCTCTACCTTGTTTGATTTTGGACTCCTTGAATGATAGGAAACTATTTTGTAGATGGAAAAATCAGGAGAGCAGAAAGCAGCTCGTCGAGCTCGAAGAGCACTAGCCCGTAAGGAACAGGAGGAAGCAATGGAGAAGTGGGAAAGGCTGTAGAGGGAAAGGGCAGGACCTGGTCCTTATGACCATGTCATCTGTTATCGGTGTCAGGAGAAGGGGCATTATGCAGCCATGTGCGGGAAGAGAGATGAAGGAAAGAAGAAAGAGGGCAAGCGTTTTTGATCCAAGATCTTCTGTTTTAAATGCCGTAGTACGAGGCACTTTCCTAGTCGCTTCCAGAAGGTGAAGAAAGTAAAAGTTGCACCCACTGCATCAGTCGACCAATCAACCATTTGTTATCACTGCAGGATGCCTGGGCATATAGCCAGGAAGTATCCTGTGAGGAAGTACGGAAGAAAGGCTGCGTTTCCGCAGTTCATTAGGGAGGATGGGAGTGTCATGCATTTATACAAGAAATGCAGAAGTTGGGGTCATATTGAGGGGGAGTGTTCTGGACCCGTTGAAGTACCATCCGGTAGAATTAATACCTATGCTTTGTTCATATAGGGTGGTATTCTGTGGATCTGTTTGTTTTTAGCAGTTGTTAGGTTGCATTCGATGAACTCTATTGTATCTTTTGCTTAGCTGAAGTTCTCAAACTGAGATATTTATGTTCCTGTTTTCGTATGATATGAAACTTGAATCTTTGTTTGCTTTGAAATCCATTCATGAATCACCCTTTGAAAAAATCGGGTATGTTTGTATTTCTGAAATTGTTTTATATATCGAAATTATTATCTTGATAACTACGATTTATTCTATATATAAAAACAAAAATTTGAAGTTTCGAAAAGATTTGAAATTTTGAAAATATTATAAGAAAATTTATTTATATAAAAATGATTTATAACTGAAAGGTTTTGAATTTGAAATTCGAGAGATTGGACTCCGGTATTTTTGAAAATTAGTTTAAGATTTTGAAATATACAATAATAAGATTTGAAAGTATTTTCTTGATAAGAAATGTTTCAAATGACTTAAAATGAGTTCCAAGGATTTCGAAAAAGAAAAAAATTCAAAGAAGTTTTCAAAAAAATAAAAGTCCAGAACTCACTTATGTCGCTGGAAAATAATTTCGGTGACGAGTGCACGCATCATCGACATTGATTTTCGAGTTTCAGAGTGGGGGAGAGGCCACTTTAATAGCTTCACTATACAAGTGATTTTGTAAAACCGTTGTGATTTCAAATTCCGAAGTATAAATTGATATTTTCGAAAGATATATGTATATATTTGAGACAATTTAAAGTGACACCGGTGTTCAGTCCTCGAGTTTCTGATTTAATTTGGTATAATCCTACCTATTGAAATTGATTTATTGATTTATTGTTAATTTTCAACTCTTAAATTGGAAATTTGATTTCCCTAACTATTTTGAATATTCGAACACTTCCAAATCGAGGTTAAATTTTCAAAGATAAGAAATTTCGAAGAGGATAAAATATTTGATAAAGAATATAAGTTTAGTTTTGTATGTTTAAAGTATGAAGAGAATGACTTAAGTAAATTTGAAACTTTTGTTAAATAAATAATTTGCAAAAGGAAAATTGGATTTTTCATATAGAAAAAAATTGTTTAAAGGTTTTAAAGGGATAATTATAAATTTAGAAACCATTTTGAGTAAATTGATTTTTAGAAAAATATTTGGTTTAAAAATTAAATTGGAATTAAAACCAGAACTTATATGGTGATTTTGGAAATGAATTTGCTTGACTTAAATTATGTTAATTTGGAAATTGGGATTATTTTCTAAACCTATTATTTTAGGAACTTTGAAATTGAGATATGTAACTTGGACGAAAATTTGGTGAAATCATATATGATTTTGAAACTGAATTGACACTAAAATGATTTGAAATTGAGAACCTTATATTATAAAGTACTTGATTTGGGAGTGGTCGAACTTATATAAAATGGATTTGTATAAGTATGAAGTTGATTTGAAGTCTATTGATTTGAAAGGTACTCAATTTGGAAAGAGAATTTTTTTATAATCGAAGTCTATATAAGTATGATTTGATATACTGTTGATTTGGAAAGTATTCGATTTGGAAAAGGAATCCTATATATAATGGACTTTATATAAGTATGATATTTGAAAGTATTTGGAAAGGTACTATATGATATATATTTTTCGAAGTAAAGATATGGAAAGTGCCTTCTGCTTGATATCCGCTTTGTGGCCACATTGTGGATTCATTCTATCGATATTATTCTCTCTGATTTTTGTTTTTTGGGATGTAATACTCGAATGTTCCCACCGTGGCGTAACCCATGGTTTTTTTCTCTCACGACTGCATAGCGCAACTGCCTGGCTGAGTCTAGCCTAGGGGTATGGATTGTTTCCTGGGGGATCTAGGCGTAACCATTGTGTATCCTGCAATCTGTGTATGTCGCACTTAGTAGCGAAACTGCCTGGCTGAGACGGCCTAGGGGTACGGATTATTTCCTGGGGGACCCAGGCGTAACCATTGTGTATCCTATACCCTACTAGTCATCATGGCGTAACTCGCAGGGCTGAGAAAGCTTACGGATACAGATTGTTTCATGGAGGATCCAGGCGTAACCATTGTGTATCTGCGAACCATGGTTGGACAAAGGTGTTGATTTGGTTGTTTTGTTTGGATTGTACTTTCCATATCTGTTTTTAAAGGTTTTTCAAATATTTTCACTGGGTGTTGAAACAGGTCTACTAAGTACTTGAAGAATTCTAGCTTTGCGCCTGATCAACGCACAGCCAGAGTCTGCAAGAACGAGGATAAACTTTTTGAAACATCGAGTTATAAAGGTATTTTTGAAAGGAAAAATTCGTTTCGATATAAAAGTATTTTATTATAAAGGTATTTCCAGCAGAGAAATTTTGTATTAATATTTGAGATTAAAATTTTATGATTTGATTTAATTATTCGAGCCCGATACTATGCCTTTGAACCTACCTTATCTGCTCAGCATTATTTATTCACCTATATCCATTTTTCCGAATCTATCCTCCTTTCCTTTTTGAATATAATCTTTAAAATATTGTTTATTTATATACTACATGGTTTAATAGTAAATCATTAGTGTCATTAATATTTTAGAAGTTATTAATTTAATATAACATATTTAAGAAATGAGTATTAATTTATCTATAATGTTGAAAGTGTCTTAAGATAAATTAGTAAATTTATAAACTATGGATTTAATGTTGTCAAATAACTTCCTTGAAAATATAACCAAGGATGTAATAACTATTTTCAAATAGTTTTCATATATATTTATAAAGGTGTTATTTAAACATATAAATGTTATTTATAAGGGAAGCGGGAAATTTTACAAATCGGTTTTGAAATTTTTTAAAGTATTAAAGACAATTGAACTGCAAATGAAGTTTACAAATGAATATTTCTAGAAAAATTTGTACGGTCTTAAATTAATTGTTTATCCTTGTCTTTCAATCTATTTATCTTTCTGGTTGTTTCAATTCTCCTACTTTGTTCCTTTTCGGGGACGAAAAGTTTTGAGTGGGGGAGAGTGTAACGACCCGTAGATTTTAATAAATTTTATAACATATTTAATTTGATTTTGGAGAATTTTTAAACAATAATATTTTAAAATAAAAATTGAATATTTGAAATACGTCCATTGTATTTTAGCAGATGGTAAATTTTCATCCGATTTTATGAAAGTTTATTTCATTGTGAAATTCTATTTAATTCAAGTCAGTTAATAATTGCTGATTAATAAAATATTTTCCAAACCTGAATATTTTTACATAGAAAAATTCTAAATCATCTTTTCACAGAGATGTCATTTTTCGTTTTTCCAAATTCAGAATATTTTAGCTCCGTCGATCTTATTCTTCTGCGTTTTTGCTGCATTTTCAGCTAGTAGAAAATTCGAATTTTTATAATTCAATCGTACCACTGATATTTGTATACAGTTTTGATCGTCTCGTCGAGCGGATCTTTACGGTATATTTATTTCTATGTTTTGAAGTCCGGTACACAGCGGAATTCACAAAACGGTAACCGTATCGGTACCGGATCCGTGACCATTTGATTTCTTTTGCGTTTCAAAATTTAAACGCGCATAAATCAATTGCTTTAATATTTGTCAGCTAAATCAATGGGTGACCGTTGCTTGTAGAACTGCTCATATTTAATTTGATACGTTTCATTCTATTTGTTATGTTCTTTTCCCTGTTGCCTTCTTCATTCATTGATTTTGGTGCTATTGGCTTCAACAAACGTATCATATTCAGTACAAAATTTATATATATATTCCTTACCTTATTTGTGTGAGTTTAAATTGTGAACGGTCATTTCCTTTATTATCCTCTGAAATCTGCGCTTAATTTTTTCCATATTCATTGCTTTACGTTTATATCAGTACATTTAATTGTGACAGTTAATTTCCCTTCGGTTTTAAATTTGAAACGTGCGGTCCAATAAGCTATTAATTGCTTCAATTGTTTTCTAAATTAATGTGTACCTGCTACTTTTCCTACCATTCAAATTATAATAGCTTTAATAATTTTTCCAATTCACGTTCAAACGTTCCTATTCCTTGCTATTAATAAATTTAGAAATCAACGTGTGTTACTTAACTTTATTTGTTTTCGTTCTTACTTAATTTAGAAATCCGACTGTTGTTTTTTTTCCTTTCCCTCTCCTCATTCTCCGGTTCACTTGCAAATATCTCGGAAAAAAAAGGAATGTATATAAATGCGTATTCACCATTTTTTTCCATTCCTCCTCTATCCTTTTTCTCCTCCACCTGCTCTTTTTCGCTAGCCTACAAATAAACTACCGATCCCACCCCTCACTCTTTTCCCTCCGCTCCTCCATGCAGGCCGACCGAAGCCTTACATCCCCCTCTCTCCCTCGATCTCCTCTCGCTTGCACCACAGTTCCCAACCTGCCTCCCATCAGCCCGTAATGCCTCCCCTCGGCCCCTTGCTCGGCACCTCTTCATGTGCTGAGTGTTTGATCTAAAAAGAAGGTTATATATAAGGTTTGATATTACTTTAAAGTGTGTATATATACGTCTGTTAGTTTCTAAGTTATTTGATGTGACAGCCCGCAAATCCGTAACCCTTGAATCAACACTATTCTACCTCTATTAACTCAAGTGGCACAGAATTACGAACCATTAGGGTTAAAGAAGAAGAGATAGAAGAAGAAGAAACTAAACAATATCAGAATCTCACAGTCGCAGCGGAATAAAATATAATAGTAAATATAGAACTTTACACAAAAAAAACTATCACTGTTTTATACATCATATCATCAGAGTATCTCATACATCAACAATCACAAAACAGACCTACCATGCAATAACAACAGCGGAATATATATATATATATATATACATATATACGTCTCGGTCTCCAGCTCCTCTCCTGCTCCATAGCAACCTAACCTGAACATATAATACTCGGTCTGACCCGAGCATTATAATAAAATAACACCCGAGTCAGTCTGGAATACCAGCTGATACTAAATATGCATCCAAATTGATTATTAAAGTTTCAAAAATCCTTTGAAAACAAAAGCATCTCGTAAGACCACGCCACAAATAAACATGTCGGGTTTTTACCTTACGATAGCTAAAACACTTTTTATAGAAAATCCTCTGATATTATAATAGTGTCTATTTACAAATACTTATAAAATAGCCGAAATTGTTACATCTATTAAATTCCAGCTACTAGCCACCGAAGTGGGTAATACAAACAAAACTCGTACAAGGCTCGTAGGGAGAATGGATTTCCAACAATGACTAGGCACTGGGGTACCACCTGTCACAGTACGGGGCCTAGATCACCGTACCGAGGACTACTCCCTTCATCCCTTGCAACACAAGGCCGGAACCATTCCTTACTGAACAGTCCCGAACAAGATAAACCCCGTGGTTGGCGCGACCAACCACCCACTAAGTCGAAATATATATAGGGACATCTAGACAGGGGAAATATCTTGTCCTGCTTGGGCATGACCCACCTAACCTTGCTGCATATCCCCTGATTTTCAGTCATTCCCGGTTGATGAGGCTTGAGGCTAAGCGTTACCTTTAGAACGTTTTCACTTAGAATGCCCATCGTCCACCTGACGATGTTTCGCAAGCATTCGTCCATACAAGTCCGTCCCGGCTTCGAACGGAACCGAAGGCACTACTCCTACTACATCCATTTTGGAAATATCCTCAGGATTAGTAGCGACTAGCCCTTGCACTTCATTGCTCCATCTTCGTCTCCGAACACGTTTTTCGCACGAAACGTACAAATCGGATCGAAGTGGTTTTCGAGAAATAAATCTCGATCCCGGTCTCTTCGAAACGATCACGCATTGTCCAATATTGATAGTCGGTGATTTAACTATCAATTAATATTCATAAACATCCATATGCATCCATCAAATAAATAATTCCCAATTTATTTATTTGCCTCAAATATCTTTAAAAGATATGTTACCCAATTTCAAAGTTCATTTGAAAACATTTCCCAAAATTTCTCCTTTACAAGGTAAATCATTTACCATATATTCCCATTGGAAATATCCAAGTCCAAAACAGTTTAGATATAAAAACAATTTAAAACATTTTAGTTTAAAATATATACTTTAAAATAGGTAAATTTACTACTAATTATTTACTCAAATATAATTTCAAAATATTTAAAACAAAACTATTATATAAAATATACTTGGTTTGAAATAAGGTTTTAATTATACTATAATTAAAAAGTAGAGTTTTTAAAGAAATTAATAAATTTCAACAACTTTATTCAAAAAACTAGCTTTAAGCAAAAATCCATTTGTAAAGATAATTATTAAGGTATTTATAAAATTTACTATTGCTAATATACATATAATTACTTTAAAATAGTAATTTTCAAACCACTCTTTTTAAACAAGCTTAACTTTAGAACTTTCTTCTTATAAAAAAAAACAGTTTAAATTCGAACTTGGGTTTTTCCCAGGAAATCTCATTTCCACTTAAACATCACAGAAATCCTTCTCTCGATTCCTGTCCAATTATTTCAATTTAGATTTATATTTTGAATAACATAAATTTATTTTCCCAAATTTTCAACTAATAACATTTATCTTGATTACCATTCCAGATTTCACAGATTTTCAATTTCCATTCTAAATAGATTTCAAATTTTAACCCTTTAAAATTCTTTATTAACCATATCTTTTATTTCTCTAAAATTCAATTTATCCATTTATAATTAATTATGGATTTATAATTTACTCAACATTATTCCAATTAAATTTTAGTTCATTTTTCCATCCAAAAGATTCTAATTTTATTTATTCTTTTAATTTCTTATCTATAAATTTTCTTAGCTTCTTGAAAACCCAATTAAATTCCTTTATAATTAAAACTCCAAATTCCTTTATAACTAACATTTGGGTTTACAGTTTATTCTACAATGTCACCATACAATTTAATTCCAAATTTATCAATCACAGAATATAACAGGCATCATCATCACTATAAAAATATTACTACATTGTGAGGAATCCAGTTGGATCCCTCCAACCTGTTTTCCCTGCATCCACAAATATTAGCACAACAACATATATCAATTCAATTCGATAATAATCAACATATTCAGCTAAACATCCAAACAAACAGTCGATATTATTTGTCTAACTTTACTAGTATCCAGATGTGAGTGAGAATAACTCACCTTAAGTTTCGGCGAGCGTTCGAAATTTAAATTAAACCGAATGATCTCCGATTTAACCTAAATTTCTAATTGCCCGGAATGGATCCGGATCTGCACCACTGCGTAGTGCTCTTTTCTGCGATTCCAACGCCACCAATTTCGTACGAATCTGACTACATATGAACTAGTTAGGATCTTATAAAGTTTTGAATTGAATTTTATAACAAATTTCTTTTTCTTTTTTTTTTATTACCAAAACCGTGGCCGCTCTCCAGCTACTCCTTCCTCACGCAATCAGGCAACAGCACGACCCAAATAACCCTCGACCATCCCAAAACGCGACCACCCATACACCACATGAGTTCGATCAGAACTCGTCATTCGGTAGCTCGTCGCGTCCTCGACCTATGGCCAGAAGCAGGACGAACTCGGTCGCCTCAAACTCCCTGAAGTCGAGCACGAGCGAATGAAAATCGCGACCTTCAAAACTTGATTTCCCACAAACCACTCAGCAATAAACGATCATACCCGTTGGTATGGAAGAGCTTCTCGAGAGCTTCAACTTCCATGTTGAAGATTTTCGCAAATAATCGCTGGATTGATCAGAAATGGAGGTGGAGCATGGAGGAACACCGGCCATTGAAATAGCATGCGGCGGCTCCAAAAGAAAATTAGGGTTTTTGGGTCAAACGTTAATATATATTTATTATTTAATATTATTTAATTAATATAATTTCTCAATTTAACAGTTTATGCAAACGACCTCCAATCTACGCGTTCCGACAAGCGTTCCTAGGGTTTTTCCGCATTCCGGACACAATGGAACAGGTCTCGTAAGCTAATTCGGTCGTATGAGCGAGTTACGGAATTAAACGATCAATTTTAATTTAAACCGATTAAAACGATTTTCGATGCGTTTCGAGTTGTCGGGGTCAAACGACAACCCCGATTGCTACGAAAATTGAAATCCGATAATAACTAACTATTACGGATCCAATGGAACTGGTTTCGTCGAATTCCGAGACTGTGCCCCGGAAGGCTATTTTAACTCGTCTATTAAATAAGCAATTTTCGAAATTATCGAAATCACTCACAATTTCCACTTTTAAAATTTTATTAACTTAACAATAATTCATATAACATTTATAAACTCATTAAAAATCATTTCGGCTCATTCTGGACTTAAATCGAATTAATTGCAATATTTAATAATATTAAATTCATTTTAAATTGATATAAAATTCCAAATATTAATTTATTGACCTCAAAATTCATATAAAATTTCCAACATGCTATTTACACTCAGATAGCCCAAGATAAATTTTTAAAACCATTTTATCACTATTTACATCCAGAATTTCTTTTATTTCAATTCTGAATATTATATTATTATTGTTCAATTTTCAAATTAAATCCACACCTTAGAAATTTTAACTTGTTAATATAATTTAAACCAATTCCTTTAGTTTAAAATAAATCTTAAACCCATAGTAAACATTTAAAATGAATTAAATGTTCACAAATCCCATACTCAAAATTCTGGGATGTTACATTCCTTCCCCCTTATAAAAATTTCGTCCCCGAAATTTGTATAAGGTAGAACATACTCTCAAGCCATTTACTTATCCCATTTGCTTAGTTAAAAGCTTATATACACAAAATCCTTTTTGCTCAATTCCCAAACCTATTTGCTTTACTTATCTCTAAAGCTTTAATTTTAACTTATAACTTCATAAGTTACTTAATTTTTCCAAAACCCAAAAAAAAAAATTCTAACTCCCAAAATTTACGGAAAATTTTGGCAGAGTCTCCCCTGTACGGAGGAGCTTCTGCGACATCGCAGGATACACAAATATATATATACATCGGCCCACACGGCCGGAAACCAAAATATAACACAATATATATCATTTTCCCAATTTTATTTGCGTAGGCGTACCTTTTTAGCAAATTTTTAATAGCAAGTAGCTAATATAATGCATATACGCACTCCAACTCTCTCAAACGCCTCCCGCACCTGTGCTTACTCAAACAAATTCATCAGTTATCAAAATATGAGCAATTTAACATCATTTCCAATATAAATGTAAGCCAAACATAACTATTTACATTCCAAACAACACTTTGCATAGTTTCCTAAGTAAATCCATATTTTATAACATGCACAAGGTTCATTTTCCCATGCTAACTCCAAGTTATCTCATACAAAAGATTTACATACACGGTTTGCTATGTTCCATTCATATTTATTTCAACCAATTCATTGTTATTTAACATATGGTTAACATTGCTTCACTAACATCTTACTATATCATTTCAATATCAAGTTGATTCACAAACCAAATTCTTACTTCAAATTTTGAAGCATTTACATTTCTTTTTTAATTTACATGCATCTACATACGAAATCACCAACTAGATTCCAATTCAGTTCACTTTATTTAAGACTCAATTTCAAATGCTTCTTCAAGCAAATAATCACCACGTAAGCTTAGAACCATTTACAATTCATTCTAGTTTAATTTATATTAATTTTACTCTATTCTGAAACATCCATTTCAACTTTTAAATCACATTCTTATTCACACTTTCAATTTTATTATTTATCTTAAGTTTGTTTTTATCATTTATTATTCTTCTAATTATTATTTTAAAACCATGTCTTGAATTTCATATTTCAAATCCATTATTCAACTTAAGTTTCCTTTTATCATTCCATCCTGGATTTATTTACAACCCAGACATCCTTACTTAATCACTATAATTAATTAGTACCATTCCACTTGCAATTCAACTTTATTTCCCAAACAAATCTTATTCAAGACAACATTAAAAAGCTTAATCACAATTATTATTCAATTTGCTTAAATTCTTTTACAATATTTCCATTATCTTCTTATAAATCAAATTTTATTTTCATTTGATTCTCATCCAAATCAATTCTAATCCGTTTACAAATTTTAATGCACTTTGCTTATTTATTCAATCCATTTTAGATTTATTTTATTAGCAAAGAACCCGCTTCAAATTATTTCCTTCCGTTGAATTTATTTACAATTCACTATCACCATTAATCTAATTTCATTTTCCAGTCACACTTTCAATGTTTATTACCACAAATTAAATCCCAATCCAAATCAGGATTTTTATTTACCTTCCAAATTTTGATCAAACTATCAAAATTCTATTCCTGCTAATACAAATTCCATTTAATTTAGCCTACACAGAGTTCATTTCCAAACAATCATTTGGATTTAATTGAGTAGACACTTACTTCATTTAGCATCATTTCAACCAAATTATATTTCCTTTCAATTTGGTTCTTATCCAAATTTCTTCCAAGTTTACTTAAAAATTTGCTTAGCCAAATTAAATTCATCCCACTTCTTTTACCACTCATATAAGGATTGAACTCCATTCACTATTATTTATTACACAACTGGAATTTAATTTCAATTTCATTATCAAAACAGATTTCATTTTTCCCACACATAAGTTCAAGACTTATTTGCTAACTTAAAAACATCCACATTTTTATCCTCACCGCTTTATTACACTTTACATTTCTTTTATGGACAAATTTTAAATTTGCCACACCATTCACTCTTTTCATTAATGAATTTCAATTTTACTTGCATTCAAAAATTTAGATTGCTTACTCAAATCTATTTTCCAATTTATAATCTCAAATTTAAATTATATAACTTAACAACTTAAGGATATGATCTTCATTATGCAATTATAAACAATTTTTCATTTCACCTTTATATCCAATTTACTTTAATTCCAATTCATCCAGATTTAATTTAATTTCAAATTCTAAATTTTAATTTTCCATATATACAAGTTCAAAACTTGTTTACTAAGTGAAGTTCATTCACTTCTTTATATCCCACTTTACTTTTACTCAATTCACATTTCACTTAAGATTAGATTTGAATTCACCATACCATTCCACTATTTCCTCATTATAATTCCCTTTTTATTTATATAAGTTCACCAACTTATTTATTTTAAAAGCTTATATAGCCCATTTTACTCCATCTACATTTTCTAATCACCATTCCAAATTCCATATGCATATGTATATACATCTGAATTCTTAAGGATACAAATTTCCTTAATTCTTTGCAACTTCAAATCCACAACCTCAAATTATAAGTATAATACTTAATAGCTTATGGGTACAATCCATTACTCAATGACCCACAATTTCAAAGTCAACTTACATTTTTAACTTAGTTCAAATCATTTTTATTTTAAGTCCAATTTATTTCAGTTATCCAAGTTAAATTCAAATTTTCTATTTACTTCAATATATTTTATTCACTTTCTATTACTCCAATTAAATTTTAATCCCAAGATCTACAATTTTCATTTCTTCCTTCTTATTAATATCACTTTACTTAATAAATTCAATAGTTAATTCAATTTAAATTTTACACATTATTTGAATGGAATTTTCTTAGAATTCGATTTACCCGGTTTTATTTCAAAACCATTTTGACATAATAATCAAATATATATACCTATTTGGTATATCAATCAAATCTCCAAATTTTTCCAAAACAATTTGGTTATACCAAAACAATTGGTTCATATCCCAAAACAATTTGTTTATACCAAAACGAATTTCCTCTTTTGAAATTCCCAAAACAACTAATATACCCAACAAATCCAAATAATACCATAACCAAATACTAGGGAAGCAATCCATCACTTTAGAAACTCGAAAATGAATTCTAATGATGTGGCCAGCATCATCAGGATTATTTTCCAGCGACTGAAGTGAGTTCAACGCTTCTTTACCTTCCCAAATTCATTTTCAAACAGTTTCCATTTAAAAAAAATATTTCCCAAAACAATATTCCAACATTGCCTTCAAACAACTTCAAATCTCAACAAACATTTCAAACTTTCCCAGGATTTTAAATTTCCAAACTTTTATTTTTATTTAAAATCCTTTCCTAAACTCCGGGATTTGAATTCTGGTTTAATTCAAATTTAGTTATTCTTCCCTTTATATAATTTATACTCATGGAAGTTATTTAGTTATAACCATTTCAAATTTTAGATTAAATTTTAGATTCTCATTTGATTAGGTTATTCACATCCAAACAATCCAGTATATATATAATAATCTCAGAAAATGATTTCCCTTATACCAATATAATTTTTGGGTAAAATTATTTCATTTACCCATTTTAAAAACAATACTATGTCGGTTTATCTTGTTCAAGAGTTTAGAAACCCCTATCGACACGGTTGTACTTCCCGTACCGACCAGAATTCATAAACACTCAACCGATAAGTCAACACAGTATAAAAACAATTTTTATATGCACTAACAAGTACGCTCTCATATCTATTATTACTCTCAACTCATTATAGAGTACTATTGACTCTGTTTAATGAGTAATTACCCCACCAAAGCCTAGGTTGTCGCCAACCTAAGCTCTGATACCAAGTGTGACAGCCCGCAAATCCGTAACCCTTGAATCAACACTATTCTACCTCTATTAACTCAAGTGGCACAGAATTACGAACCATTAGGGTTAAAGAAGAAGAGATAGAAGAAGAAGAAACTAAACAATATCAGAATCTCACAGTCGCAGCGGAATAAAATATAATAGTAAATATAGAACTTTACACAAAAAAAAACTATCACTGTTTTATACATCATATCATCAGAGTATCTCATACATCAACAATCACAAAACAGACCTACCATGCAATAACAACAGCGGAATATATATATATATATACATATATACGTCTCGGTCTCCAGCTCCTCTCCTGCTCCATAGCAACCTAACCTGAACATATAATAATCGGTCTGACCCGAGCATTATAATAAAATAACACCCGAGTCAGTCTGGAATACCAGCTGATACTAAATATGCATCCAAATTGATTATTAAAGTTTCAAAAATCCTTTGAAAACAAAAGCATCTCGTAAGACCACGCCACAAATAAACATGTCGGGTTTTTACCTTACGATAGCTAAAACACTTTTTATAGAAAATCCTCTGATATTATAATAGTGTCTATTTACAAATACTTATAAAATAGCCGAAATTGTTACATCTATTAAATTCCAGCTACTAGCCACCGAAGTGGGTAATACAAACAAAACTCGTACAAGGCTCGTAGGGAGAATGGATTTCCAACAATGACTAGGCACTGGGGTACCACCTGTCACAGTACGCGGCCTAGATCACCGTACCGAGGACTACTCCCTTCATCCCCTGCAACACAAGGCCGGAACCATTCCTTACTGAACAGTCCCGAACAAGATAAACCCCGTGGTTGGCGCGACCAACCACCCACTAAGTCGAAATATATATAGGGACATCTAGACAGGGGAAATATCTTATCCTGCTTGGGCATGACCCACCTAACCTTGCTGCATATCCCCTGATTTTCAGTCATTCCCGGTTGATGAGGCTTGAGGCTAAGCGTTACCTTTAGAACGTTTTCACTTAGAATGCCCATCGTCCACCTGACGATGTTTCGCAAGCATTCGTCCATACAAGTCCGTCCCGGCTTCGAACGGAACCGAAGGCACTACTCCTACTACATCCATTTTGGAAATATCCTCAGGATTAGTAGCGACTAGCCCTTGCACTTCATTGCTCCATCTTCGTCTCCGAACACGTTTTTCGCACGAAACGTACAAATCGGATCGAAGTGGTTTTCGAGAAATAAATCTCGATCCCGGTCTCTTCGAAACGATCACGCATTGTCCAATATTGATAGTCGGTGATTTAACTATCAATTAATATTCATAAACATCCATAAGCATCCATCAAATAAATAATTCCCAATTTATTTATTTGCCTCAAATATCTTTAAAAGATATGTTACCCAATTTCAAAGTTCATTTGAAAACATTTCCCAAAATTTCTCCTTTACAAGGTAAATCATTTACCATATATTCCCATTGGAAATATCCAAGTCCAAAACAGTTTAGATATAAAAACAATTTAAAACATTTTAGTTTAAAATATATACTTTAAAATAGGTAAATTTACTACTAATTATTTACTCAAATATAATTTCAAAATATTTAAAACAAAACTATTATATAAAATATACTTGGTTTGAAATAAGGTTTTAGTTATACTATAATTAAAAAGTAGAGTTTTTAAAGAAATTAATAAATTTCAACAACTTTATTCAAAAAACTAGCTTTAAGCAAAAATCCATTTGTAAAGATAATTATTAAGGTATTTATAAAATTTACTATTGCTAATATACATATAATTACTTTAAAATAGTAATTTTCAAACCACTCTTTTTAAACAAGCTTAACTTTAGAACTTTCTTCTTATAAAAAAAAACAGTTTAAATTCGAACTTGGGTTTTTCCCAGGAAATCTCATTTCCACTTAAACATCACAGAAATCCTTCTCTCGATTCCTGTCCAATTATTTCAATTTAGATTTATATTTTGAATAACATAAATTTATTTTCCCAAATTTTCAAGTAATAACATTTATCTTGATTACCATTCCAGATTTCTCAGATTTTCAATTTCCATTCTAAATAGATTTCAAATTTTAACCCTTTAAAATTCTTTATTAACCATATCTTTTATTTCTCTAAAATTCAATTTATCCATTTATAATTAATTATGGATTTATAATTTACTCAACATTATTCCAATTAAATTTTAGTTCATTTTTCCATCCAAAAGATTCTAATTTTATTTATTCTTTTAATTTCTTATCTATAAATTTTCTTAGCTTCTTGAAAACCCAATTAAATTCCTTTATAATTAAAACTCCAAATTCCTTTATAACTAACATTTGGGTTTACAGTTTATTCTACAATGTCACCATACAATTTAATTCCAAATTTATCAATCACAGAATATAACAGGCATCATCATCACTATAAAAATATTACTACATTGTGAGGAATCTAGTTGGATCCCTCCAATCTGTTTTCCCTGCATCCACAAATATTAGCACAACAACATATATCAATTCAATTCGATAATAATCAACATATTCAGCTAAACATCCAAACAAACAGTCGATATTATTTGTCTAACTTTACTAGTATCCAGATGTGAGTGAGAATAACTCACCTTAAGTTTCGGCGAGCGTTCGAAATTTAAATTAAACCGAATGATCTCCGATTTAACCTAAATTTCTACTTGCCCGGAATGGATCCGGATCTGCACCACTGCGTAGTGCTCTTTTCTGCGATTCCAACGCCACCAATTTCGTACGAATCTGACTACATATGAACTAGTTAGGATCTTATAAAGTTTTGAATTGAATTTTATAACAAATTTCTTTTTCTTTTTTCTTTTTATTACCAAAACCGTGGCCGCTCTCCAGCTACTCCTTCCTCACGCAATCAGGCAACAGCACGACCCAAATAACCCTCGACCATCCCAAAACGCGACCACCCATACACCACATGAGTTCGATCAGAACTCGTCATTCGGTAGCTCGTCGCGTCCTCGACCTATGGCCAGAAGCAGGACGAACTCGGTCGCCTCAAACTCCCTGAAATCGAGCACGAGCGAATGAAAATCGCGACCTTCAAAACGTGATTTCCTACAAACCACTCAGCAATAAACGATCATACCCGTTGGTATGGAAGAGCTTCTCGAGAGCTTCAACTTCCATGTTGAAGATTTTCGCAAATAATCACTGGATTGATCAGAAATGGAGGTGGAGCATGGAGGAACACCGGCCATTGAAATAGCATGCGGCGGCTCCAAAAGAAAATTAGGGTTTTTGGGTCAAACGTTAATATATATTTATTATTTAATATTATTTAATTAATATAATTTCTCAATTTAACAGTTTATGCAAACGACCTCCAATCTACGCGTTCCGACAAGCGTTCCTAGGGTTTTTCCGCATTCCGGACACAATGGAATAGGTCTCGTAAGCTAATTCGGTCGTATGAGCGAGTTACGGAATTAAACGATCAATTTTAATTTAAACCGATTAAAACGATTTTCGATGCGTTTCGAGTTGCCGGGGTCAAACGACAACCCCGATTGCTACGAAAATTGAAATCCGGTAATAACTAACTATTACGGATCCAATGGAACTAGTTTCGTCGAATTCCGAGACTGTGCCCCGGAAGGCTATTTTAACTCGTCTATTAAATAAGCAATTTTCGAAATTATCGAAATCACTCTCAATTTCCACTTTTAAAATTTTATTAACTTAACAATAATTCATATAACATTTATAAACTCATTAAAAATCATTTCGGCTCATTCTGGACTTAAATCGAATTAATTGCAATATTTAATAATATTAAATTCATTTTAAATTGATATAAAATTCCAAATATTAATTTATTGACCTCAAAATTCATCTAAAATTTCCACCATGCTATTTACACTCAGATAGCCCAAGATAAATTTTTAAAACCATTTTATCACTATTTACATCCAGAATTTCTTTTATTTCAATTCTGAATATTATATTATTATTGTTCAATTTTCAAATTAAATCCACACCTTAGAAATTTTAACTTGTTAATATAATTTAAACCAATTCCTTTAGTTTAAAATAAATCTTAAACCCATAGTAAACATTTAAAATGAATTAAATGTTCACAAATCCCATACTCAAAATTATGGGATGTTACATTTGATATAGTGGTTGTTTGTTTATGTTAATTTATATGCTTATACTTGGGCATTTTTTTTGATCTGGTGATATACAAGTGGGTACATAAGTGTTGAGTCCATATGATTGCATATATAATGGTCAGTTGGTTAGAGTATATAGTGTATAGGTTGTAATATATGTAGGTCGGTATGTCTAGGTAATGACTGTTATAGTTTATATCTCTGACGTATTGTTTATATAATTATTAACACATAGTTGTCTTCATACAGATGATTATAAGAAATAGGTGTAATATGTATTCATACATAAAGTTTATGAACAAGTTGTATATAAGTTACCATACGCTATTTATATATTGTTTATATTTTTCCGGTTATAATATATACAGTGTTTAAAATATTGGTATACATTTGATGTTTGTAAACTATATGGACATATGAGATTTGAAACATATGATACAGTATGGTTAATAAAGTACGTATATAATATGTTTATTTGTATGTGGATTATAACTATGTTTTTTAAGGGTATTTATTTATTTTGTATAAAAGAAATTTTTATAATGTAAGTGTTGGGTTCAAAGAAGAAAAAGGGAATATATATATATATATAAATATACTACTTTAATCATGCTTTTGTTTCAATCTTTATTTTGTGACATTACAAATACGTATACTTTGGTTTTAAATATATGAGTAGCAGAGTAAATAAATACAGTTTGAATATGCGTTTGTGAACTAGCTTGCATGGGTATATAGAAAAAAAGAAAAAAAGAAAAGAAAAGTGATGACTGTTGAAATGTGTATACATACATATATATGTATATATTTTATTCAAATGTGGTTGAATTTAGAATATGATAGTTATATATAGATATAAGTTCATTATACCAATTATCTCCATCGACCAAGTTCTAATTTGCTTCATCGATTCCTTATCTATCAGCCGTGTTCGTCAAATTCGTGCCAATCCTATTTGCTTTGGAATTCGTACCTGGATTCGTAACTCAACTTCATTGTCTTTTCTCTCTAGCCTCGAAAGGTGAGCAATCACTCACGATTAACGTTCTTTTATTTATTAAATTTGATTTAAATTGAAACGACGATTGAAATATGCTGCTGTAGTTATTTAATTTTTTATATTTATGCCATTATCTATAATTGTTCACCTGTGGGATATGACACCATATCCTATTGTTTATATTTTATTATTGATGATATCTGCCTGTTATTATTTTATTATCTGCTATCACTCTGCAAGTTCCCTGTTAGTATAGTATTCACTATGGGTTGAAATGATACACACCCGAACGGACTTTAGAATAGAAGAAAATCGTTATGGGTTGAAATGATAAATCCAAGCGATTTTCATTTAATTGAATTTGGGATTACGGGTTGAAATGATATCCACCCGTATATATTTAGTGTACGGATTGAAATGATAAATATCCGTAGCACTTGACTATATGATAGGAAATATATATACAGACACCGTTGGTCCATATATGAATATTTTGAAAATAATTTCTATGATTTTTGGAAAGAAATATATGGTTAAATAAATATTGATTCTTAAGATTTTATATAAATGGAAATTTTATATATAGATTTAGTAGTAATATTTGATATAAATTAGATGGATTTAATACATATATATGGTTAAGTATTTTTGTAAATCTATATTTCAATAGATTTTCTTGTAATAAATTGAATAAGTAAGGTTGGAAAGGTAAATTTGGGTTTATTGGAAATGGTATTTAAATAAGGATTTTATTTAATTAAATCAATTTGGAATTATTGAATGGAAAATTTAAAAGGTATGATTTTATAACTGAATTTTTGATTTAAGTGATTTAATGAATATTTCACGTTAAATAAATTAAAGGAAATATTTAGTAAAATGTAATTTAAGATTACTTAAATGACATTGAATCTAATGAGGGAATATTTCAAGACTAAATAATAATGGGGTTAAATCGAGATCTATATTAAATGGTCAATTGTACTTTGAAATGTAGAATATTAAAGCTTTGAACTATACTGGAATTTAATTGGTTTATTTGTGATTCAGATCTGTATTTGAAATCAATATAATTTGAATTTATTATTTAAAAAACTGAATTGAATAAGAATTTAGTTTGAAACATTTAATATTTAAAGTTTTGAAATATATTGAAATGTAAAGGGTATTTTGTGATTTCAAATCCGGATTTTGAGATCTATAAAATGTGAAATGGTTATTTAGGAATTGAGTTGAATTCTTATTGATAAATTGGGATTGGACTAAATTAGAATTTTGAATTTGAGTAGATTTAAATCGTAACTTTGAAATGATAAAATTGGAAATAAAAATGTTTGAAATGAAATGATGTTTGGTTTTGAAGTATAAACAAATTTGAAATGACCATGGTGTTATAGTGTATATTTCTACATTGTAGATAGCTCCACGGATCCTTAGAGGATGCTTATCCCAACATCCTTTAAGTTACTTGTATTTCAGTTGATATTTCACTTGAGTTGGATTTATAGACATAAGAATGTTAATCCTGACTCGAGTGTTTTGTGTTTTGCTTTACGCTCGGGTCAGACTGAGTAATACAGCATTAGAGACTCACCTTTGGAGTTTGGAGCTTCACTGGAGATCCAACTATCGATTCAGCTTTCAGCTTTTCCAGTTGATTGGTTCAGAGGAGTCATCGGTTCGTACTGAAGACTTCACTGTATTTGGGATATCCTGATGTACTTTATTTCTAACCCTGATGTACATAGTAGCTTCATGAACTACTATTCTTTGTTTATTCCGCTGAGTAATTATTGTACTACTCTGTATCTGTGATTCTGTGATTGATTTATTTATTGTATATGTTTAAGTTTTTCCAAGTTAAAATTAACAATTCGGTATTTTGAATTATTCAAGTCGGACATGTATGGTTTTATTGTCGATTTGAATGGTCCAAAATAATTGGTCGTTACAATCCACTATTTTTCCTAGCATCTCTGATCGTTCCTCTATCTCCAGGAAAGACCATGAGCACTCCGATCAACTTGATCACCAGAAAAACCAAATATACCCATTCCAGTTCAAACCCAAACTGCTCCTTTAATCCCAAACTAAAAATCTTAATTCTTGTGTTAAAAATCATATTTTAGTTGAAGTATTTGATTTATAAAACTGAATTTTTAAATTAAAAAGTTTGTATTTTGATTTTACTTAATATGCTCAGTGATATTAATACATCCAGAGTCAAACAAACCTTATTTTAACTAACTTAGATTTTTAAACATAAATCTGGGTTGAATCAAACAATATTTGTTTGATAATCAGATCTTATCAAGAACTAGATCATGTGGAAGAAATTTTTAAACAAAAACTTGAGCCTGGGAATCAAAGCAGAGCACAAAACACAGTATGCACACACTTATATACACAGAGACATACTTATACATATACATCACGAACGTATTATTTCAGATATGAGTATGCAACAAAATTTATAAACTTAAACTATTTAAATTTGTGATGTTACTCACCTTTTTAAATAGAAGACCAAGCACCCATATTTGAAAAACAGCTTGAAAATTGAATCCTTTAGCTTTAAAAACCTTGCTCTTGAATACTTTTGTTTTAAACTTGAGTTGCCTTGATGTGCAGGTTGCTTGCTTTAAAACTTGGGTTGAAGATGAATGCATCAGGTTTTTGATTTAAATTTGCTTGCAGGCTTGGGAAAATGCAGGCAAGTTTTATCGTTGATTAACTTTATAAAATGAAATGCTATCTTATTTCTCTGGTTTGCAATTGTTTTGAGAACGAACTGAATAGAAGATGTATATATAGATGAAAAGATTGTAAAAGGTAGGTGTTTACTGGTATAGGCATTTTAGTTTTTTTCAGATTTTTTTTCTTTGTCTTTATTATTTTTTTGTTTAACTTATCAGACAAGACTCTTATTTTGGGGCTGAAATGATTTTTTGAAAAATTCGAAATGACTTTCATTGTATGCTGAGATGAAAGTTTTAAATGCCTATGTACTTTATGTTTACAACCTTATCTAATTTGTCTTGTATATAGATATTTATTTTCACTAGTTTTCTTGCCTTGCATATGTTACTTACAGGTTACATACAAAATCCTTTTTATACTTTGCTTATTTTCTTTTACTTGCTTGCATACTACTTTACATACATATTAATTTGTTCTTGCTTTTCATCTATTTACAGGCATATTTCACTTACCTGGCAACATCTATTCTATGTTCATATTATAACTTGTCTTATTTGTTTCATATACATATTTCACTTGCCTGGCAGCATTTATTCTTTTATATGAAGTTGTTTAAATCATTTGTTTTGGTTTATAACTTAATTTATATTCATATCCTTTTTATACTTCATGTACATAATATAAAGTTGTTTTTAGTTATTTGTTATATATTCTGACTTATGGATTTAGCTTTATTGCTTATTTTTATTTCTCTTTTTATTTTAAAACTTAAACTTATCAAACACTTAATTTAATTATTATCTATTTTTATACTTATGTTAATATCATACATTTGATTTATACTTAAGTTTAATATTTATAAAGTTTATTTTATTTTAAACATTTTGAAAGATTTTATTTAAAATTTACAAATCATAGCTTTCCAAAATACGTATATATAAATAAATTTGAAATAACAATTTCTATTTGTATTAAAAATCCATTTGTAAAGACATTACATTATTAATATTGTTAAAATATAACTCATTTTTAAATTGAAATAATTTATAAAAGAATTTGTCTCTTATTTAAATAAATTACTTATTCTGTCAGCTATAAAAAAACAATTCAAACCTTTTTATTTAAATTTAAAATTAAGCTAAAATCAATTTTAAACAATTAAGTTTTTATCTTGAGTATTTTAAAGTCATATGATTATTTATTTAATATTAAATTAAATCAAATTTCCAATTTACCAAAAATATTAGAATTTGAAAACATGTCTTTATTTATTAAATTTAAAACAAAGATTATCAATTTACAACATATACAGATGTATATATTATAAATAGAAGGCAATTTGATTAGCTTTTAAAAGATAAAATCATCCATTTAAAAATTTATCAAAGAATATTCAAATTTATCATTAATAATATTGTCAAATCAATTAAATTTTGACATAGATTATTGAATTGTTATTATCAAAATTTCCGGGATATCACAAATACCTTTGTTTGCACCAAAAATGGTCCAAACCCTAATATCGTAAAAGCACCCGCTTATGAACGCAAATCAGCAATATTCAACACCAATTTCATATCTAAGCAATATCAAACACAGCAATTCAGAAATAACAATCACAAACACATGATTTATAGTGGTTCGGCGATCTTGCCTACGTCCACTCTGAACTTTATGTCTTTATTGATTCACTTGATTATTTCAATCAGTTGCAATGGATTACAGTTGATAATAGCTCTGAAATCTGATTACAACAGCAGTAATGAAGAGTAGAATTGAATCCGGCAGAGTCTGGACGTCGAATGGCCAAAAGGTCCCCTTTCTGTAGGCTTCAGGGTGCTATTTATAGGCATAGGAGGCTCAGATCTCGCTCAAACTTCGGGAGACTTTTTCTGGCACGTGAGTGGGCCCACGCGACCGACCCCACCAAGTTTCGACTCGATCTGCGATCGATACAAAATGATTTCGTATCCATCAAAATTTCATCCAATCGAGCTGAAACTTGGCAAGAACAATCTTTGCCTTGTATGGAAGCTGCTGTGAAAATTTCGTTGCATTTGGACTTGTGGTTTGGGAGATATGATCGATACGAGTTGGTATGTTTCGGTTGGCTGTTTATTTCGACTCGATCGCTTCGAATCCATGTATTCGAATCGATGGATGCACGTGCCTTCGAGATGACGTGGCGCGCACATCTCACATCGATCCACCTTTGGCTCCGAGTTGACCGCTTCGACTCCATGAGTTTCGCCTCGTTTGTATCGATGACCGTTATATTGCTCGAATCCACCAATGACGTGTACTTCGCGTCAGTTCGTAGCGTACCCACTTCGTATCGATGGAGGTGGTGTTATTCGTATCGATGGAAGTTGTCTCCATTCGATCGATACGAACAAGCTTATTTGGCATGGATACGAAGTGAGAACAACTGATGTATACGAACCAAGGTTCTTTGATGGATTCGATCAAATGCCTTTTTTATAGAATCAATACGAACTAAGGTTTATGGATGGTGCATCGATGGATGCGAAGCGGTGTGGGTTGATCGATATGAACGTCATCGTTTCGAACCTGGTGGATACGAATCTGATGGATTCGAATAGACCAATGCATTATTTCCTGATGGATGCGAACGATGGATTCGAACTGTTCTATACTCAATGGATACGAACATGCTGAGGCGATGCCTATTTGATCGATTCGAAACCGATCGATTCGAACTGACCGATATCATGTTATTGATCGGTTCGAACTCGATCGATTTGAAGTATGTAGAACCTGATGGATTCGAACAAAGCAAACATTGATGGATACGAATCCCATGGATTTGAAATGGGCATCTCCTCAACAATTCGATGGATACGAACAACGTGTTTTAGCTAACTTGCATCGATCATATCTCGTTCATACGAACTTCGATTAACCTGTAATTTGAAACACTGGCTTTCATTGCTTTGCTTGTCATGTCCTATCAACTGTAGCCTGATCCAGGCTCGGACAAAATTCATCGATATCCATAGCGAGGCAATGTGTAACCATTCTTTGAGACGAACTGTCTTTTATTTTCGATCGATCTTTTTGTATCTTGGCTTTGCCAAAAAGCGGAATAACATTTTCCCCCCAAAACATGCCTTGCGGTAGGAAGGTGTGTTTTGTAATGTCTTGAGTTGGATGTTCATATCCTGTCAACAACCGTAAAGAACTTGGTAGTTTCATATGACCTCAAATGACGATCATTCGGGATCGTATGCCATTTGAGGTGAATCGGGACCATTCGCGGTAAAGGATGGAATGGACCCGTTCATGGTTGGATGCTGTTCGCGGAAAACGGTGATCGTTCGTGATCAAGTGCCGCTCAAGGCGAATTGTGATCGATTGTGATTGTTTGCCGCATGAGGCAAAATATGATCGTTCGCGATCGGATATCATAGTAAGTGAATCATGACCGTTCATGGTCGGGTACCGTTCGAGGCAAATTGTGATCATTCGCGATCGTGTGTCGTTCGAGGAAAATTGTGATCGTTCGCGATCGGATATCATAGTAAGTGAATCATGACCGTTCGCGGTCGGGTGTCGTTCGAGGCAAATTGTGATCGTTCGCGATCGTGTGCCGTTCGAGGCAAATTGTGATCGTTCACGATCGTGTGCCATTCGAGGCGAATTATGTGTGCCCAAGGGGGACTTAGTGTTATCGATACCAGGTTTCATGTTCGGGGGAGTTTCTGAATCAAAGACTTTGGTGGTTCATCGCCATGCAGGAGGTGCTCATGGACCGTTCGCGATCCAACGGGCATACAAGTAAATTCTTTCACATAATTGGAAATATCAAAGCAATGATCATACGAATCTCTCAACAGAAATGTCCAATCAAACAGAGTCTAAATGTCCAAACCAAAACGAAACAAAAGCAAAGCAAGGATGTCAAAGTGTAAATTCTCACTATGGTGCGGTTAGTAGTCATTCAGAGCATGTCTATGGATCGTGCACGATCGCTTACATGTGTAAATGATTTAACCGTGCTAGTGAGAGGTTTAAGACTTGTTCATCATTATTTCGATCAATCAATCAATTGATAATCAAACGTTGTCCCGACTCAGGGTCACCTCTAGCTGATGTAGACGGTGGTCGCTCTGGCTCCACCGCTGGAGTTTGCCTCCTCACATACTGAAGTAGCATACCGTTCCTGACATGCCCTTCCACCTCGTCCTTCAGATGTCTACAATCATTAGTGTTATGACCGTTCAGTTCATGAAATATGCAAAACTTATCTGATTTTCTCTCGTCAGAAGTTGGATCCCTTCGCATTGGTCTACGATACGGAACCTGCTCTCTGGTATCTTGATAGATTCGTTCCAAACTATCATTCATCTCTGAGTATGTGGTGAACCTTGGTTCCTTTCGTGGTCGCATTGATCTGTTATAGCTACTCTCAGCTTTTTGTTTCCCCTTGCTAGTTTTTGTACCTTTCTCAGGGGGATTTCCATCTTTGACCGTATAAACATTGAGTTCATCATTTTCTTCTCTTTCTGCACTCTCATCTTCCAACCGCAAGAACTTTTCTGCTTCATGATAGAATTCTCCTAGATCCATAGATGGATCTTTAGTCAACGAATTTTTGAAATCCGTGCCATCAGCTATTCTGGACACAGCTGCCATCATAACCATGGATGGATCTGGCCGATCCACCGATGTTGCTGCCGCATTGAATCGCGTCAGGAAACTCCTCAAAGTCTCTCCAGCTTTTTGCTTCAAAATTGCCAAACTCGTTACATTCTTGGGTCTTGCAATGTGAACCCTAAATTGTCTCACGAATCTATCAGTTAAATCTGCCCATGTTCCTATGGAGCCGCTCTCCAGTTGCCTAAACCATAATGCTGCGATTTCCATCAGATATAATGGAAAGCACTGGGCCATAATTTCTTGTGATTCCCCCAGCACTTCCATGTGTCTCATATACCTTGTCAGATGGACCGTGGGGTCCGTTCTCCCATCGTACATCTCCACTGATGGTAACTTGAACTCTGGCGGGTTCCTAGCCATCCTGATTACAGGAGAAAAGGGACTCATGTTCACGTCTTCTAGATCTCTGTTTATTAATCCGCCTCTCATGGCTCGTCTGACCATTTGCGCCAATCTATCATTGTCTCCAAGATGCAATCCTCATTCATTACTTTTGACCTGCCCCCCGAGTTCACGAGGGAATTCTGGAATCTGCACCCTTGATTGAGCGTTCATTCCTCTGCTACCTCCAGGTTGCGCAGATGCTCCTCTCTCCCTCTCCGGGATTGGATCAACATTCTCCAAGTGTGTGCCTCCTAATCCAGGTGCTACGCCGGATGGTCCTGCTTCGTTCTGAACTGCATCAGCTCCTCTATTTTGTGCTCCAAGTTGCCCAATTTGTTGAAACAAGCTCTGGATCAACTCTTCCTGCCTCTTCATCATCGTCTCCATCTCATCCCTGGTAATGAAGATCAATGCTTGATTCGCTTCTGAAGAAGCCTCTTGACTTCCCTCATGTTGACTTCTCTCTGGCCTTTGTCTTTTACTTGTTTGTCTTGTCATAGCTCTTAGATCTGAATTCTTAAGTCTTCAAATTCAACTTCTCCTGAATCATCTTTTCTCAGTGAAAGCACTAAAGTGTTTGCACCAAAAATGGTCCAAACCCCAATATCGTGAAAGCACCCGCTTATGAACGCAAATCAGCAATATTCAACACAAATTTCAGATCTAAGCAATATCAAACACAGCAATTCAGAAATAACAATCACAAACACAGGATTTATAGTGGTTCGACGATCTTGCCTACGTCCACTCTGAAGTTTATTTCTTTACTGATTCACTTGATGATTTCAATCTATTACAGCGGACTACAGTTGATAATAGCTCTGAAATCTGATTACAACAGCGGTAATGAAGAGTAGAATTGAATCCGGCAGAGTCTGGATGTCGAATGGCCAAAAGATCCCCTTTCTGTAGGCTTCAGGGTGCTATTTATAGGCGTAGGTGGCTCAGATCTCGCTCAAACTTCGGGAGACATTTTCTGGCATGTGAGTGGGCTCATGCGACCGACCCCACCAAGTTTCGATTCGATCTACAATCGATACGAAATGATTTCGTACCCATCAAAAATTCATCCAATCGAGCTGAAACTTGGCAAGAACAATCTTTACCTTGTATGGAAGCTGCTGTGAAAATTTCGTTGCATTTGGACTTGTGGTTTGGGAGATATGATCGATATGAGTTGGTATGTTTCGGTTGGCTGTTTATTTCGACTCGATCGCTTCGAATCCATGTATTCGAATCGATGGATGCACGTGCCTTCGAGACGACAAGGCGTACACATCTCGCATCGATCCGCCTTTTGCTCCGAGTTGACCGCTTCGACTCCATGAGTTTCGCCTCGTTTGTGTCGATGACCGTTATGTTGCTCGAATCCACCAATGACGTGTACTTCGCATCGGTTCGTAGCGTACCCACTTCGTATCGATGGAGGTGGTGTTATTCGTATCGATGAAAGTTGTCTCCATTCGATCGATACGAACAAGCGTATTTGGGATGGATACGAAGTGAGAACAACTGATGGATACGAACCAAGGTTCTTTGATGGATTCGATCAAATGCCATTTTTATAGAATCGATACGAACTAAGGTTTATGGATGGTGCATCGATGGATGCGAAGCGGTGTGGGTTGATCGATACGAACGTCATCGATTCGAACTTGGTGGATACGAATCTGATGGATTCGAATAGACCAATGCATTATTTCCTGATGGATGCGAACGATGGATTCGAACTATTCTATACTCAATGGATACGAACATGCTGAGGCGATGCCTATTTGATCGATTCGAAACCGATCGATTCAAACTGACCGATATCATGTTATTGATCGATTCGAAGTATGTAGAACCTGATGGATTCGAACAAAGCAAACATTGATGGATACGAATCCCATGGATTCGAAATGGGCATCTCCTCAATAATTCGATGGATACGAACAGCGTGTTTTAGCTAACTTGCATCGATCATATCTCGTTCATACGAACTCCAATTAACCTGAAATTTGAAACACTGACTTTCATAGCTTTGCTTGACATGTCCTATCAATTGTAGCCTGATCTGGGCTCGGACAAAATTCATCGATATCCATAGCGAGGCATCGTGTAACCATTCTTTGAGACGAACTGTCTTTTGTTTTCGATCGATCTTTTGGTATCACGGCTTTGCCAAAAAGCGGGATAACAACCTTAAAATAAATTAGATCTAAAAACTCTAAATTTTTAAGTACTAGTATATAAATTTAGTTATTGATTTAAAGTATTAATAATCTAAGTTTAAAATTGCAAATAAGTATAAATAAAAGAAAAGTGTATTAATAAAAAAAATATGATATAATATAAAAGCATATAAAAATAGAAATGCATGCAAAAAGACATTTGTAAGCTAGGTAACATGCAAATAACAAGTGCCATATTTAATGTATTTTCTTCATTTTTAAAATAATAAATAACAAGGTTGTACACTTATATATATACATCTATACTCCTTGTTCTTTCATTTTCCTCTATCTTTCATTTTTTTCGAAACTAAAAACTTGAAAAGCTAAAAACCAGAGAGTAATAAAAACTAAAGCTAAGCAATTCAAGATCCAAGATCAATTCAAAACATAGCAAGCGAAGTTCCAGTTTTTAAATTCAAGTAGCAGTTTCAAAATTCAAAAGCATTTCTAGTTTTCAAGTTCAAATCAATTTCTAGATTTTTTTTTCAAAAGGCTTTGCACTGTTCATCAATACAGTGAGTAAACTAACTTTTAAAAACTAAAACTGTTTATATCTTGATTACATGTGATATATACTTGAAGTAAAGTTGTGAAAAATGCTTGCATGATTGTGCAAATATGATTGCATGTTTGTATGTATGAAGATTTTGTGTGCATGTCTGTGTACAAGCAAATATACCTCTGTTCTAATCTACAAACTTAAAATTAGCTCAAAATTTCAATTTCTCTTCCTCTAATCTCTTATAGCTTATGATGTATAAACAAAATATGTTTGAATTAACAAGATCCAAATTTTAAAAACATTTTTAAGTATATTTAAGAAGTAGTTTTAACTGGAAGAAGAATATACATTGAAACTCAAAACATATCAAAATTTAGACTAGCATGATTTCAAGTTTTAATTATATCATCTAATTGGTTTTCGTAAACCATGAATTTTAAGAGAAAAATCAAGATTTTTAAGTAAGTATTGATTGAGAATTCTCGAGTTGAACAGGAATTGGTATTTTGGCATTTTCTGGTGATCGGAGGAAGATGGAGTCTCGGGGTCGTTACTGGAGCATGCTTCAGGTAGGGTGTAACAACCCAATATTTTTATTAAATATTTTAATTCATTTTATTTAAAAATTTGGTGTTTAATTATCCAAAATTTGAATTTTGAAAATTTTCCAATAAAATTTGGATTTTTGTTTGTAATTTCCTTTCCAAATATAATAAAATAAATAATTTTTTTGTATATATATATATATATATATATATTTATATTTTTCATATATATTCATCTCTATTTTATCTTTTTATATTTTCCTTTTTTGACTTTCATTTTATTATTTGAATTGTTATGTGTTTATATCTCTTATTTATTGCTTGGAAAAAAATTCAATGGATATACGTTATATTGTCTTAAAGGCATATCTTTTTAAATTTTTTTTTTTTTATTGAATGTTTCATTGTATATACCTTTTAATTAATGGCAAGGAAACAAATCAAATTGACGTATGTTACTTTGCTTTAATTTGGCATAAGTTACATTTGCTTTATTTATTACCTCTTTATTTGCCTATCTATTTATTTCCTACCATAGTTGTTCATAACTTATGTTATTTTCTATGTGTGTGTATACACTTTAATTTATTTATTTGGATGTTCATTTGTATATTTTGTATTTAATAGTTGGGAAACAAATCAATTAGTTGTACATTACGTTGTTTTATTTTGGCATAAGTTTCTTTGGCTTTATTTCTTGCCCTTTTATGTGCCTATCTATTTAATTTCCCACCATAGCCAATCACTGTTTTAGTCGTTCCTCACATGCTATAGCCGTGTATTACTTCTTCTAGTCACGAAAAATCTTCTCAATGTATCTCTTCCTCTGATTGAAAGATCTTTGCATACGTTTCTTTTATTAAATAGGAATTAAATCCCCTTTGTTATTTTCTTACCATTTACTCTTTTGGCCGTTCATACCTCAAACCTTAGCCGCCTCCTCTATTATTATTCACGTACAAAAACATTTTTCCCACATCTCATTTTATTTCCTAAGAGAAAAAATATAGATCTAAATATCCATGGCTTCTTCTTCCTTTTCTTTCTCTTTTTCTTTTTTTTCTTTTTCTTTCTTTGTTTCCTTCATGAATAGGCTCGGCCTCTACCTCTTTGCCAACCCCATCACCACTTGCATAGGGTAGAGCAAGGTTATGTCATCTTATCTCAATTATTTTCATTGTTTAATTCATCTAATCTTTTGTATTAAATATACTTACGTATGTTGTATTTGTTTGTGCACATAAGTTGAAATCTTGCCTCTCCTATCACTCAAGTTGAATCGTGCTTTGTCGTGCCTTTTGTGCTTTTCAAAGTTTGATCTTTGTGTTTGAATTGTTGTCTTCGGCTTTAAAAAGGTGAGTTTTTATCACTCTAGACATATGTACCTATATTTTTGTGAAATAATGACAAGTGAATCTGTAGACATTGATATGTTATTTATATATGCTTGTGTTGTGTTTGCATGATGATAATGTGAGAAATGCGGATTATGGATCTTAAGGCTAGAATTAACAGTAGAGAGGGGATGAATACTATTTTAAGGAATTACTAGTTCTTTTTGAGTTTATATTAATTTGAACACAAATGTATGCAATATTCAGACACAGATATGATTACAGAATCAAACAAAGATGTAGATATAAAGTAAAAGCAATAAAGGAAAGAACACACCGAATTTTATACTAGTTCGGAGTTACCCTACATCCAGTCCTGCAACACAAGTACGGATTTCCTTTCAAAACCAATTCTTACAATTACACCCTCGATTTCAAGGCCACGAGGTACACCGCTCCAGATTCACAATCCTCTGGGTAGAGATACTTGATTTTACAGGCAATAAGTTCACCCGATTGATTTTCCAAGCTATAATCGCACCTTTTCTCGCTTGATTGATTTTTCAGGCTACAATCACACCTTTTCTCACTCGATTGATTACAAAGAAGTCTATAACTTTGAATAGCATTGTGATCTTGTTGAGATAGTGATAGAGAATCAAACCAGAGATGATCTAGTTAGATTCAATAGTGATTTCGGCAGAGTAATGGTAAAAATGTATGTAAAGAAATATGGAAGAAGAAGAGGAGTGAAATCAGAGAATCTATGAATATAAATTCGTTTAAAACATCCCCTATTTATAGCAGAACAATAGTCATGTCCATTCGTGAAAGAATATGATGAATAGACACTTCCTTTGGAATTCAAACTTTTGAAATAAACTGTCACCTTTTCGACAAGGCTTCGTTGGGGTTGTCGACAGGCCTAAGTTATTTTTGGTAATTTGTTTTTCTTTGAAAATAACTTCTATCTTGTATTAAAACTATTTTAATCTTTATATATATATATACTTAAGTATAGTTAAAATACATAAATAAGTATAAAGAGTAATATTTTGGTATATATAAAATTTTACTATAATTTTTTATTTAAATTTAAGTATAAATATTAAAAGTTAAATATATTATAATTAAAAGATAGTTTAAAACTAAGGATAATTTGATTTTGAAAATAAAGATTATTTTGAGGCTAAAAGTATTTTAAAACCAGGATAGATGTTTTAGATCTTTTTAAAAGAAGATTTTGAAATCAATTTGCAAAACAAGATATAATTTTGTAAAACATTTGAATAAAAGTTAGTGGATACAAAATAATGTTCCACTAGATTTTTCGTAGGTTCCATCCTACTTAGGGTTCCATCCCTTTAACAGGCTCGAAGTGGATTCCATTCCATGAATAAAATGGATTTTAAGATGTCAGTGCTTTTCTAGGAGTTTTAACAAAATTTCTAACTAAATTACTTATATTGAAATCTTGAACTCTTGATAATCTTGATACTCATGAGTCTTGAATCTTGATATTTTCAATCTTGAGTTTATCAGTTCTTGAATTCTTGAATCTCTATACTATACAGTCTTCATTCTTTGGTACCTGTATATATATCATGCATATATATATATATATATATATATATATATATATATATATATATCTAAACAATAATGTTAGTATTTATATTTTATAATCTTATTCTAAGGTTGTTGTCATCAAAGCCAACTTCTCAGGGACTAACAATCTCCCTTTTTTAATGATGACAACCTTTGTTTATAAAAATTTTACTTCTATCCTAATAACTCCCCCTAAAACTAATAACTCCCCCTTAATTTATGCCTAACTATCCTATTTTATACTTCTCCCCCTTTGTCATCAACAAAAAACTAACTCCAAACTATATAACTCCCCCTAAACCTAATACTATATGACATGTGATTACAATAATAGTGTTATGCTAAACAATCAACACTTAATTCTGAGACTAAAACTTAGTCCTTAATTACTAACTATCCGAACTAAGAATCCATTTATGATAATATTTATAATAGTGATAATGTGAGAATTCAAATATAAGAACACAAATCATTTATTGATTATATATTGTTATATTTACATTTTCTTAGAAACATAAGTAAGAACATATAACGATAAGAAAGAGAGAAAAGAAACTAAAGTGTGTCCTTGAAAATGGGAGATCTATGAATCGAGCAATTTGGGTAGTGGAAACGGAAATTTCCACGTTGTTCGACTAGATTTCCATTCTTGTCAAAGCACACTTCGCCAACGCAAATAAGTTTGTCGTCATCTTCAGCGTGCTCTTCTTCCATGAGGGCTTCTTCTTCTTCCTTGCTGTCCTCTTGCACTTGATCACCTAAAGATTCTTCATCAATCAAGATGGGATTAGCGTGATTGTCCATTAGAAACTTTTGCAAGTTTCTAAGGATTTTGCCTTGCCATTCTTGTTCTTTGGCCATTCTGATTTGCACTACTTGAATTTTAATCATAAGTTGCAGTGCATCCTTCAAGGAATCCTCCATTTTTATCACTCGTGCAAGCGTAGTTCGTTGAAATGGTCCAGTGGAAGGAGAAGGGAACGAAAAGGTTGAATTTTTATTTGATTTGGAATCTGAAGTTAGATTAGAGAAAGAACAGAAAGAATGAACAAAATTTCGAAATAAGAAGAATATATAACCACCCATTTGAATTTTGGTGGGAAAAATTTAAAAGAAAAAATTCGTTATATGTCGACAGGGGTAAAGGAGGGTTTTCGACAAGATACTTATATTTTTGCTATTTGATTAATCTAATTTTAATTATACTTGTTATTTATATTTTATATTTCAATTATTGAACTAATACCTAATTCTCTTTTTAATTTAGTAAATATAGATTCATTTTAGGGTTTTCTTAAGATATCAACAATTTGGTTCTCGGAATTGATATAATCGAGAGTAATTACTTCCTTACTTATTTTATCTCTGAGAAAATGAGGTCTGATATCAATATGTTTAGTTCGAGAATGATTAGTAGGATTTTTGATTAAATTTATTGCACTAGCATTATCACAATAAGATTTTGAGATATTTAAACCAAAATCTTTTAAAGTTTGTTGCATATATATTACTTGAGAGCAAGCCAAAGCAGCGGAAATATACTCTGCTTCGGTTGTTGATAAAGAAACTGTGCTTTGCTTTTTACTAAACCAGGAAATCAGAGAATGCCCCAAAAAGTGACAAGTTTCATTTGTACTTTTTCGGTCTGATTTACAACCAGCATAATCAGCATCACAGTAAGATAGTAATTCAAAAGAATCATTTTTAGGATAAAATAAGCCTTAATCAAATGTGTGATTAACATATCTTATGATACGTTTTACAGCTTTTAAGTGGGTCTCTTTAGGTTGGGATTGATATCTTGCACAAAGACAAACACTATGCATGATATCAGGTCTACTAGCAGTGATATAGAGTAGTGTCATTCCTCTATATAATTTTTTATCTACATCTTTCGAGAGGTCTTTTTTACTTAGGTACTCATTGGTTTCCATGGGAGTGGGTTTTCCACTTGCAGTAGTCAAACCAAATTTACTAACTAGGTCTTTAGCATATTTTTCTTGACTGATAAAGATATCATTATCTAATTGTTTTATTTGCAATCCTAGAAAGAAGTTTAATTCACCCATATGACTCATCTCAAACTCTTTTGTCATTATTTCAGAAAATACTTTATTTTCAAAATTAGTTGATCCGAAAATGATAGCATCTACGTAAACTTGTACTAGTTGAATATCATTTTTATTTCTTTTAGTAAAAAGAGTATTACCTACTTTACCAATTTCAAAGTTTGATCGTAATAAGTAAGATCTTAGTCTATCATACCAGGTTCTAGGAGCTTGTTTTAGACCATGTAGAGCTTTCTTAAGTTTGTAAACATGATTTGGTAATTTTTCATTTTCAAAAAGTGGTGGTTGTTCAATATATACTTCCTCTTTTACAAATCCATTTAAAAGGCACTTTTAACATCCATTTGAAATAATTTGAAATTATTATGATTTGCAAAAGCAAGTAGAATCCTAATGGCTTCGAATCTTGCTACATGAGCAAAGGTTTCATCAAAATCTATTCCTTCTTGTTGACAATAACCTTGAGCGACTAACCAGGCATTATTTCTAACAACCTCACCTTATTCATTCATTTTATTTTTATAACCCATTTGGTTCCAATTATAGTTTTATTTTCAGGTCTAGGAACAAGTTTCCAAACATCATTTCTAGTGAATTGATTTAGTTCTTCTTGCATAGCCAAAATCCATGAATCATCAATTGATGCTTCTTTTGGATTTTTGAGTTCAATAGTCGATATAAAGGCTACATTGCTCATTTTACGTAGTTGATTTCTAGTTGTAACAACAGATTGCATATCTCCTAGTATATTTTCTATAGGATTCTTTTAAAAGTTTAATCTTTTTATTAGGATGATTAATTTCATTATTAGTTTCTGTTGACTTGATTTTGAGTGATTAAATCCTCTTCATCATTTGTATCATCAAAATTTTTGAGACTTTCATCGAATGAAACTGCATTGTTTCTTCGATGGTGTTGTTCTTAAATTAAACACTCTGTATGCTTTACTTCTATTAGAATATCCGATAAAGATACCTTTGTTTGATTTAGGATCAAATTTATCTAAGTTATCTTTTGTATTTAAAATAAAACATTTACTTCCAAAAATTCTAAAATAAGATACCTTAGGTTTCTTTATGTGAAGAAGTTCATAATATGTCTTATCAATTAAAGGTCTAATTAAAATTCTATTTAAAATATAACAGGTGGTAGCAACTGCTTCTGCCCAAAAATATTTTGGTAATTTACTATCTGAAAGCATAGTTCTCGCACACTCCTGAATCGTCCTATTTTTACGTTCTACTACTTCATTTTGTTATGGAGTTCTTGGAAATGAAAAATTGTGAGTTATTCCCTTTTTTATTGCAGAATTCCTCAAACTTTTCATTTTCAAATTCACCATCGTGATCACTATGGATGGTTATAATTTTTACAGAAAGTTGATTTTGAATCCTTTTTGTAAAGTTCTTAAAACATTCAAAAGTATCACTTTTATGTTTCAAAAATATTATCTATGTAAATCTAGAATAATTATCTATAATTACAAAAACATATTTACTATGATTTATTGACTGAATTTGAGATGGACCAAATAAATCAAGATGAAGTAATTCAGGAGGTTTTGAAATTGAAATCATATCTTTTAATTTAAAGGAACTTTTTCTAAGTTTTCCTAATTGACATGCATCACATAAACTATCTACTTTAAAATTCATTTTAGGGAGACCTCTTACTAGATCTTGTTTTGACAGTCTAGATAAGAGTTTGAAATTCAAATGCCTAAATCTCTTATGCCAAATCCAAGGGTCACTTGTATTTGCCAAAAGACACAGGTTATCATTTGAAACTTTCATACTAAGAATATAAATATTCTCTTTCCTAATTCCCTCAAATATTATGGTTGAATTATTATTCTTCAATGTGACACTTATCTTTTTCAAATTTAATTTTATATCCTTTATCGCAAAGCTGATTATTACTTAGTAGATTATGTTTTAGATTCTTAACTAGCAAAACATTAGTAATAATAGGAGTTTTAGAGTTACCGACTTTGCCGATGACAATCACATATCCTTTTGAGTTGTCTCTAAAGTTAACCAGTCCTCCGTCTTTGTATATTATATCATTCAGCATATCCGGATTACCAGTCATGTGTCTAGAGCATCCACTATCGGGTATCCATTTATTCTTTTTGATCTGCACAATTTGTCCATTATGGATTGATTCCTCAACACCCATAAAGCATGTTTCCTACACATCATACAATTTTGGTAGATAACTTGAATTTGAATATTGATTATATGCAGACTCAAGAGACAATGGTGATCTGAATATTTCTAAACTGGTATTACAAGTTTTTTAAGCATAGCCATTTTAAAATCTTTTTCAAAATTCATATTATGAAACTTTGAAAATCTTGCTCTGATACCAAATGTGAGAAATGCGGATTACGGATCTTAAGGCTAGAATTAATACTAGAGGGGGGTGAATAGTGTTTTAAGGAATTACTAATTCTTTTTGAGTTTATATTAATTTGAACACAAATGTATGCAATATTCAGACATAGATATGATTACAGAATCAAACATAGATGCAGATATAAAGTAAAAGCAATAAAGGAAAGAACACACCGAATTTTATACTGGTTCGGAGTTACTCTACATCCAGTCCCGCAACACAAATACAGATTTCCTTTCAGAATCGTTCTTACAATTACACCTTTGATTTCAAGGCCACGAGGTACACCGCTCCAAATTCACAATCCTTTGGGTAGAGATACTTGATTTTACGGGCAACAAGTTCACCCGATTGATTTACCAGGCTACAGTCACAACTTTTCTCGCATGATTGATTTTCCAGGCTACAATCACACTTTTTCTCACTCGATTGATTACAAAGAAGTCTATAACTCTGAATAGCATTGGGATCGTGTTGAGATAGTGATAGAGAATCAAACCAGAGATGATCTAGTTAGATTCAATGGTGATTTCGGCAGAGTAATGGTAAAAATGTATGTAAAGAAATGTGGAAGAAGAAGAGGAGTGAAACCGGAGAATCTATGAATATAAATTCGTTTAAAACATCGTAATTATAGTAGAACAATAGTCACGTCCATTCGTGAAAGGATATGATGAATAGACACTTCCTTTGAAATTCAAAATTTTGAAATAAACTGTCACCTTGTCGACAAGGCTTCGTTGGGGTTGTCGGCAGGCCTAAGTTATTTTTGGTAATTTATTTTTCTTTGAAAATAACTTCTATCTTATATTAAAACTATTTTAAACTTTATAAATATACTTAACTATAGTTAAAATACATAAATAAGTATAGAGAAAAATATTTTGGTACATATAAAATTTTACTACAATTTTATATTTAAGTCTAAGTATAAATATTAAAAGTTAAATATATTATAATTGAAAGATGGTTTAAAACCAAGGATAATTTGATTTTGAAAATAAATAATATTTTGAGGCTAAAAGTATTTTAAAACCAGGATAGATGTTTTTGATCTTTTTAAAAGAAGATTTTGAAATCATTTTGAAAACAAGATGTAATTTTGTAAAGCATTTGAATAAAAATTAGCGGATACAAAATAATGTTCCACTAGATTTTTCATAGGTTCCATTCTACTTAGGGTTCCATCCCTTTAACAGGCTCGAAGTGGATTCCATTCCACGAATAAAATGGATTTTAAGATGTCAGTGCTTTTCTAGGAGTTTTAACAAAATTCCTAACTAAATTACTTATATTGAAATCTTGAACTCTTGATAATCTTGATACTCATGAGTCTTGAATCTTAATATCTTTGATCTTGAGTTTATCAGTACTTGAATTCTTGAATCTCTATATTGTACAGTCTTCATTCTTTGGTACCTGTATATATATCCTGCATATACATATAAATGTCTAGACAATAATGTTAGTATTTATATTTTATAATCTTATTCTAAGGTTATTTTCATTAAAACCAATTCCTCAGGGACTAACAGATAAACGACGTTGATATATTTGTTACTAACAGATAAATGCTGTTGATATATTTGTTACATCATCTATTATGATATTATATGTATACTGTTATTTTATTTCTGTTAATCACCACTCCAAGTTCCCTATCACTATGGGTTGAAATGATACACACCCGAACGGACTTTAGAATAAGGAAAAATCATTAAGGGCTGAAATGATAGGCTCGAGTGACTTTTATTATAATTGATTTACTTGGGATTGCGGGTTTGAAAACATAGAACCCGGATTTTCTTTCTAAATTACGGATTGAAATGATACACATCTGTATCACTTGACCTAGGTTAGAAAATATTAGACAGGCCCATGGTTATATTTTTAAATAATATTTTTCTAAAGATTCATTAAGTGTTTTGAATATTTTTTGAAATTTTTTAAGTATTTTGAAATTATGAATATATGAAATTTTAACTTAATTTGATTTAATGCTTTAAATGGTAAAGGTGTATTTGGTTTTCCTATAAGTTAAAATTTTGTAAGTCTATTATTGGTTTAAGAAATTTAAAGATTTTATTTATGATAAATATCTTAATAACTAAATTTGATTTAATATGGAATCTTAAATTTACTCTAGTAACCTTAATAAAGGTTATTTCATGAAATGGATTTGGTTTGCATAATAAATGATTTATTTTGCATACAATGAAATACAATTTAATTGGACTTTTGTAATAAATATTTAACTTGGAATCATAGTTATTTGAAGTATAAATGAATAAATTTGTAAAGAAAATTGATTATTATATTAACTATGATAAAATATTGTGAAATGGATATGTTTTGGAAAATGAATACTTATGTTTTATATGGTAAACATGTAATTTTAATAAATGTGATATTGATTAAGACAATAAATGCTCTTTTTTGTGATAATAAAATGTAAGTTAAAAATGTACATTTGACATGTAATTGTAATTAATGTGATATTGATTAAGACAATGAATGCTCTTTATTATGATGATAAAATGTAAGTTAAAATGTACATTTGACATGTAATTGTAATTAATGTGATATTGATAAAGACAATAAATGCTATTTATTGTGATAATAAAATGTAAGTTAAAAATGTACATTTGACATGTAATTTTAATCAATGTGATATTGACTAAGACAATAAATGCTCTTTTTTGTGATAATAAAATGTAAGTCAAAAATGTACATTTGACATGTAATTTTAATTAATGTGATATTGATTAAGACAATAAATGCTCTTTATTGTGATAATAAAATGTAAGTAAAAAATGTACATTTGACGTGTAATTGTAATTGATGTGATATTGATTAGACAATAAATGCTCTTTATTGTGATAATAAACTGTAAGTTAAAAAGGTAAATTTGACATGAAATTGTAATTAATGTGATATTGATAAAGACAATAAATGCTCTTTATTGTGATAATAAAATGTACGTTAAAAATGTACATTTGACATGTAATTTTAGTTAATGTGATATTGATTATGACAATAAATGCTCTTTATTGGGAAAATAAAATGTAAATCAAAATGAACATTTGATATGTAATTTTAGTTAATGAAATACTGATTAAACCAATACAAGTTCTTTACTGTAATAATGAAATGCAAGTTAATAATATACTTTTAACTTAAAATAAGGAATTTCAACTTCAAATAGGATTTTACAATAATTAAGTTTATTTAACTTAAAAGCACGGTTTATTTACTATCTAAATGAATTAATTAGTGTAATAAAATAGAAATCATAAAATAACTATGGTAAGAATTGTAAGTATATAAACATTTGGATTTTTTAAAATGGTAAAGTGGAAAATATATACTATTTTGAAATAAATGATACGGTTTTGAAGTGGATATGATAATTTGGTTTTGAAAGTATATACTATTTTAAAATAAATATATGTTTTGAAATGGATATGATATTTTGGTTTTGGAAGTATATACTGCTTTGAAATAAATATCCATGGGTTATAATAACGCTTGGTTGGCAAAGATCCCAGGATCGAATATGGGCATACTCTCTGTCGATACCAAACTTTGACAACCGTGTATGCGATGGAGATTTCAGAATGAAGTAGGATGGTGGCGACATTCTATTGAGGTATATACGTGGACCCGACTCCCGTGAGTTGGCATAAGGTGGCTAAAACAGGAGCGATTGACGGGCTAATAAGGTAGCACCTTTGATCGGACACCCTTCTTCGTATGCCATTCTATTACTTTGTGATTGATTGGTGCGCATCTTTAATTTTTGGAAGTGTGGCTCGAGGTGGGCGGTAGCTGTGCGCTATGCGTTACCACCGGTCCGGAAGCGTAATTGGTATATCTACCCTGGCATTGCCTAGTTGTGTCATGTCACCTACCCTAGCGCGCCTTGTACGATTTTGGTTTGTGTCATACCTATGGAGTATCCTCTGGTAGCCTCCCGATCAGGAGGTATTACGGTACTGTATAGACTACTGGCACTATTTATGTGTTAAGGGGAATATTGGGTCACTCCTTAATGCTATTTTAAAGTAAGTTTATTTTACTAGTAGACATTATTATAATAGCGAATATTACTATATAGTAAATAGTATTTATTTATATGTCCTTTATTTTATTTTATTCTTCGGTTTATTAAAATAAAATAAAATAGTATATTTAATAGTTCATTAAAGAAGGTAAAATATTTTTAATTAACTTAAATGTCTTAGTTAATTCATAGGTTAATGATAAATTAATTCCAAAGGTTATTTAATCAACTCAAATAATGTAATTAATTAATAATTAAGGTAAATGGTTTATACTCTTAATTAATTAAGGTCTTAAGTAATTATAAATGATAATTAATTAGTTCCAATAATTAATTAAAACAAAATAGATGGCTTGCAATTAATTAATAACAATTAAGAAGGGTTGAAGATAATTAATTTATTTTGTGTTAAACTAAATTAATTATAAATTATGATATTAATTAATCTTGCTTTTGGATGATTAATTATATTGAATGATTTGATTGATTAATACCTTTAGTCTAATAATCTGTGATGTTCTACGATATGAAATGCTTTGGATTGAACTTTTTATAAATGTGAGACATTTGTTTGAATAATTATTTGTGTTGAATCTCTGTGTGAATATAACATTCTAAAGATAAATTGATTTGTATTGGCTTAAAAGATGGCATTTGGATTGAAGAGATCGAGGTCGGATATCAGCAATATCCAAAACCATTTCAATTAGCAATCTATAATTCTTTATAGATTTGATTATAAAATCAAATGGGCTGGAATGGAATAAATTAAGTGAACTTGGCCATCTAAACTAAGTAACGGTACTTAGATTTATTTTTGTAGAATAAATGTTTGGTTATAGCAAGATAAGAACTCGTATTGAGGTATGAGTTACCCTGGTTTTCAAAGAAGTTTTATAACTTAGTATTTCAAGTAATATGGGTTTACTCACGCTGGTTTCCAGCCTGACTCGGGTGTTACTTTATTGTAATGCTCGGGTCAGACCGAGTATTATAGATTTCGATGTTAGGACATTCTGGAGCTTAGGAGATGAGCTGGAAGGTAGGGACATATGGAGTATATTTCGCTGTGTATTTGGGATTATACTGATAGTAGTCAGGGACAAGTTGTTACAACTCTCTAGTTTATTTGTGAATGATTGTACCCTGATATATTGTTTGTAAATTGACAATTACACCTTTTCTTAGCATAAATGCTGTCATTTAATATTATATTTTGATCCACTGCGAATGTGAGATTCTATGCTGTTGTTTTCTGTTTCTTCTTCTACCTATTTTTCTTCTTTATTCTAACAATCATGAATTTTCGACGTTCGATTGCTCGGCACTTCTATAGTGAACGTATTGTTGTCGAATTTTCGAAGTCGAAAATTTCGGGTCGTTACAATCCTAAATCTGAAATAATCGGTCTGACCTGAGCATTATAATAAAATAACACCCGATTCAATCTGGAAAACCAGTTTGAGAAAACACACTCAAATTGAATTACTAAAGTAATCAAAATCCTTTGAAAAACCAAGGTATTTTGTAAGGCCACGTCACATAAAAATACGAATGGTTTTTACCCTACGATAATCAAAACATTTGATATCAAAATCATCTAATATTATTATAGTGTCTACAGAAAGTAAATTAGAAAATAGCTGAAATGCTTGCATCTCACGTTTTAGCATAGTTGGGCACAATCAAAATCGTATAGGCTCATAGTGGATATTAGGTCTACACAATGATTGGGCTACTGGGATACCGTCTGTCACAGTACACCTCTAGAAAAATGTACTGAGGACCTCGCCGGGATCCCCTACCAACACAGGACCGGCCTACCCCTAACCTAGATAGTACCGAATATGTTATCACCTCGGGTGTTCCAACCCTTATTGAGCGCTCTCTTTTCCATGCACAACCATATCCATAATTATTACAATATATACGAAGGTATCTAAAATAGTGATAACATACCCTAATTAGGTGCAACCCAATTAGCCCTGCTACATCTCCCTTGCTTTAGTCATTCCCGATTGATGAGGCTTGAGGCTACGTTTTACCTTTAGAATAGCATTCATACTTCGAACGCAAACACTGCCTTCTAAGCAAAAATGCAATGATAAAATTCATCCATACAAGTTGCTCTGGGTCTGAACAAACCAAATCACCGTCTTCACTATCTTCATGATATAAGCATTCATAACGCTTAAATTGGATCAAAGTGGTTTTCAGATGATTAAATCTGATCCCGGTCTCTTCGAAACGATCAACGAATTTGGCCTGATTTGATAGTTGGTTATTTAACTATCAAATTACACACATAAGAATCACTATGCCCATTCTATAATTCTTTCAAAACATTTATTTCAAAATATCTTTATAAAAATATATATTCAAATCTCTTCAATATTTGAAACAATTTCAAATTCTTTTAGCCATAATAGGATATTTCCAACACTTACAAATATGTTTAATTACAATTTGTAATCCATTACTTAGAAAATATATTTCTATATAAATCATTTCGTAGTTAGAATATTTTAAAAACCATTTAATTTTATCCAATTCAATTTCCTTTTTAAATATACCCCAACGTTCAATATAAATATTTTCATTTCCAAAATCGCTTTTTTTCTATATTCCCTTTTTTAATTCAAAAATATCATTTATGGTATTTCAATACCATAATTAAGGCTAGTGCTACTTCTCATGGCAAGTGCTTCCTTTCCTTAGGGGACGTCGAAAACTTTACTTCAATGTCTCCTATTTATGCTGACACTTCAAGTATATTATTAGTTTAGTATTTTTCTTCTTTGTCTCTAGAATTCTATGAATTACTTTGGCTGATTTTATATCCACTTGGATTTGTTTAAGCTTCTTCCAAAACCATCGTATCTTCTCACGGTGCAGCCCATCCTCCATCGTCTTCTGAAGTAACATCGATTCTGAAGGCTTTTTCTAAATTCGAAGGAACTTCCAAAAGAAAATTAACGGTGCCTTCTGAAGACACGCCTCCAGCGAAAGTGGCTAAATTCATCAACGTGGAGGAAGAGGAGGAGCGTATATCTCGTGAATAAGCTTCAAAGAGCCCTATCGTGGAAGCTTCCGAAGATAAAATAGGACAAAATTTACCTACTCTCGAACCTTTTCCTCGCATTACTATCTCTGACTCTCCAGCTGCCCATGCACAAATGCAGCTTGCTCTACTGACGTCTCCTTCTAAGACGCAAATTCCTCTTGAGTCGTCATTTCTGCTCCTCCATTGACCAATTTTGATGAAATCGTCGAGCTCATCCTTCATTTAGAATCTTTTATTTCTTTTCTTTGCCATCATTTAGTCCAGATTTGGAAGAAAATTATCACTCTTTGATGGAACAACAACTTTTTGTAAGCACTCATACGATTGATCTTATCATCACTGGATTCCTCTAATTGTTAGCTTGTGTTTTACTTCTTGTTACAGATTTCCAGGAATTGGATAGCTCTAAATGATTGTGTTTCGAAGTTTTCGACTGAATCCTCTAAGTTATAGAAGGAGAACTCCGAGCTAAAATCAAGTATCCTCTTTAACTACTGCCAAGAGTGAAGCTTCTACAAAGTTGGAACGAGTGAAAGCTTCCCTTGCCAGGTTAAGAGTGATTTAGAAGTAGAGAGGCAAGCTCAACAGCTCACCATAGATGGAAAATTTGTAATGGAGCTAGCTCTGAAAGACTCAAAAGATGAGAAAACCCGCTTGATTGCCAAGAATACTTTATTGAAAGACAAGTTCAAAAGGACCAGAGTTTCGCTCAAACTGGCTATTCGCACCCTCGCCGATGTTAAGAAGCAAGTCTCTGAGTTTGCTAATGTCACCCTAGGGCTATGATGCTGAAAAATTATGAAGATGCCCTCATGCTTGCCTATGCCGACAATCACGAGAAATCTCCTGACTTTGGCTTCCCCTCTCTCGACACTGCTTTAGCCGAAAGAGTAATGGACAAAATTAACCAGATTAGGCATGGAGCTGGACCTAAAGGCGAGGAGGAGATAGTTAACGTAGCTCAAGCTCTTTCTTTTGATATCCCATCCTTTGACATTGAATTTGATTCTTAGGAGGAGGATGACATTCATGATGCAAAAGAAGAAAAAAGAGGATGCTGACAACGAGGACAACGATAACGACAATGATGACGATGACAATGATGATGGACCCTTCGAAGATCAAGGTCATGATGGAGATATAGGAGGGCCTTCTGGTGCTTTAAAGAAAGATGGTGGTGATAAAGCTGAATTCTTCGAAAAGGAGCCACCTTCTCATAAGGATATGCCACCTTCATCCTCTGGACCCTCTGCTCCACTAGTGGATGAACCTGCTCTTGTTCAAACTGAGGAGCCAAAAGAGGAGGAGTATATCTCCTAGGCTTTTCATAGGTATTAGCTTCTTTGTTTAAATGTCTTAAACTTCGAAGATAATAATAGCGTTAAATTGTTTGTCTTAAATAAAGAAGAAGTCTACTTTCCCATATAGAGCTAAACTTGACGGAAAACATGAGGAAATTAACAAGTTATGTACGGAGTTAGACAAATTGATAAGGAGCACAATGTTTTGTCTCAGAAATACCATAACCTTGACAAGAGTACATCCGTATTAGCTTCTTTTAAATATCAAAGGGTTGCCCCTTTATTAAAGAAAGCGCGCCTTCGATATGACATTCTCTTGAAGGAAAATAGAGAGTTACTAACTTTATTCTAGATGTTGATTGAAGAGAGAGATTTTAGTTTATTTTGTTGTATAAAGCTTATTGTAGACATTCTACAATAGATTTTTCGTACTTAGGCGAATTTAGTGGGGGTCTACTTAGACGTTTTCATAAAAGATACTTAGATGAATTCGGATCTGAACTGCATACCGGGGCTTGTTAGAACTTACCACAGGTTAGGTCGATTCCTCAAGTTCTCTCCCTTGAAAAGCTTAAGTACTATAAAGATAAATTTGTGTCTAAGTTTTCCTCTAAATCTATTTTGTATGAACCCGATGAATGATTGTAAACATGTAACCATTAATTGATTTATGTACATATGTTTTGGCCTATTTTATATGCTTAGTCACTTTTACTATACTTGTGACGCCCCACCTCTATACCCATGCTAGCCAAGGACACTACGGGGTAATGCCGTCAACAATCATGGAGAATAAGGCTATTGAGGAGCGACCATCCGTGTAATTGCTTTGTGCGAGCATCGATATATCAAATAGTACAACATGCATTTGATTTCAGGAGGAAATCCAACATACCGATACAAACTCAAAGCTACTACACAGTGGCTATATATATTCTTCGGAAACAAATATAGCAATAAACATAACACAAATCAGTTACAGACATCCATATCACAAAGGCGGAAATATATATGAATATATAACACATAAAAGTGTTCATCTGAGTAGTGGTCTAACAAGATCCACAATATCACAAAAGAATGGATACAAGTGCAAGACTAAAGAATATGTATACATCTAGGAGTCTATATCCCAAAGGTATACAACCAAAAACTACTAATCTAAGTAGTTAGCCAAAAGTCAGGATGATAATCCCAGATGTGAAGTCAAGCAGAAGCACCTGTAACATCTCGGTCTGACCCGAGTATTATTTAAAAAGAAAATAATAAACGGATCAGTCTAGCTATAAATATCAGATGAAATGATATAGAATAAGAGATATGACTAAACGTATAATAATCACAATGCCAAGCTGTGATAAGTAAGTAATTGAAAATCAACAAGAGATTAATCAATATCACAAGAATCTTCTCAAAGATCAAAAGAATGTCATACTCTTTATTTTTATTCACTGAAACCATAAATATTGACAATAATATCAATGCCAATCACAAAAAGTTAATGACACACAAATTCACCAATGCACAAATATTGATAAAACTTATCAATGTAAATCACGAATTGGTGAAAACACAAATTCCAGAAATCATCAATGGAAATCCAGATCACAAAAAGGGGGAGGCCTATCACAAAACAGGAGCATGAAAACTCACCAACATGTGTAACACAAAATGGAACGCTATTCCATGGTTTCTAACCATTAATTTTGAGCCGAAGCTCCACAAAACGGCCCGAAGACCATGGGTCGCTACCCCACCAAATTGAGCCGAAGCTCCACAGAAACGGGGTTTAGTCTCCCTCGCAGACAAAGAGACATCGCACATTGCTAGTCTAAATCACAAAATGATCATCATCGATCATCATAAAGTGTCAATTACAATAAGCTAGTAAATATATGAGTTTAGCTTCATGTCCCATAACCACTAGCTGAACTTAAATATTTACGAACAAACTGTAAGTCTCCACTCGAAAATTATCACAAGAAATTCAATCGAATAAGTCCAAGAATTAACCGACGAAGTAAACACAAGCGTTTCATACCACTTGTTTTACTATGCCGTTTAATTAGATTTCTCATACGAATGAGGTAAAAGTTTGTATATGCTAGTAGATTGAAAAATGGTTTAAGAAACGAGCTTTGTAATAAAATAGTGTTGAAATCGTTTCAATGAGAGAATTTTGATATTTACTACTAGTATTGAAAACCTTTATATTTTTAAAAGTGACAAGTCACAAAAATGATTGTAGAAACAATCAATCACTAAAATTCACATTCGAAGACGTGAATAAAAATCCAAAGAAATCGATACCGAATCCATCAAAGTGGAAATACCCAAAAATTCCAAAAAATAGAAGTTATCAAAGTAGACAAAGGTGATAACAACTAATTGGAGAAGAAGAATCGATTAACAATTGGAAAAGCAAAGCAAAATGAGCATAATAGGCAAAATAGGGAAAATAGGAGAATAGGAGCAGGTCGGTTGACCGGACTCCCTGAGTCGGCCGACCGAACCAGAAACAGAAAGTTTCGGCTACAGCTTCGGTCGACCGGCCCAGGGGGTTCGGTCGGCCGAAGCTGATGCCTTGCAATTTTCTGCCCTATTAATTGAAGTGCAAACTCTCCCAATTCGCAACCGGTCGAGCAACGGCGCTAAGGGTTTATGTCAATCGACTACCCGGCCCTATATGCTCCTCGGTGCATCACCAAAAGCATGATCAAACAACCAAGCTATGATTTTTAAAGATTTGAAACCAAAACACACAAAAAATTGGAATATTCACAAAACCAATCCAAATCAAAATCAAATGCATGTGAATAAGTGTTAGGAATTCATACCTAACAATCAAAGATAATCATAGACTAGATGTGAAATAAAAATCTCACCTTTTCACAAAATTAATGAAGTAGAAGCTTGAAAGCAAGGGGAGAATCAACCACACTTCAACACAACCCAAATGAGCTTGAACCTAAGCTCAAAAGAAGAACATTCCCAAAGTTAGGTTTAGGAATTTCTGAAAATTGATAAGAGAATGAGTTGGAGAAGAAGAGGAGGAGGCTTACCAAAGCTTCTTCTATTAGTTTGGAGCTAGAACTTGATTTACAAAAGAAAACTACGGCTTGGAGTTTTAATTTCCCATTCCTCTCCCCATTGTTGCAAAAGCTTGAGTATAAGGAATTAGAAATGAAGTAAACGAAGAGGAGAGAGTTGGGACTGAGCTAATAAGTGGGGTAAATGGGCTCAACCCAAACCAAAGCCCTAAGTGAAATAGTGGCAAAATTCCACTAACTCCAAACACATCAAAGTTTATACTCAAAAAGGTCGCAAACGGCGTTTTGAACTCAATGGAAGTGGTCTCGAGTCCTAATTCGACCGTATGCAAAAAGTAACTTTTCGGACTATAATCCGACTAACGAAAAAAATATTTAAATAAAATATTTAAATACTCAATCGTAAAATATGCGGGTTGTTACAGACTCCCCTCCTTAAAGAAATTGCGTCCTCGCAATATTTAAGAAGAAAATATGTAGTAACAACCATAAAAGCATATTCAACACAAAAGAAATTTGAAATAAGAAGTTCACCTCAAAGAGCACGAGAAAGTAAGTCTGCATGTGTTCGCTCGATGAATTCTCTAGATTCCCAAGAGCAATCCTTAGGATTTGAGGACCATTGAACTTTAACAGGCGGAACATCTTTATTTCGAAGGCATTTGACCTCCGAAGCAATAATACGAATAGGATGTTGCTCATAAGTTAGATTAGGCGAAACTTCAATTTCTTCCACAACACCGGGCTCAAGAATAGAATCGGAATCTCGAAGACATTTCCATAATTGAGAAATGCGAAACACGTCATGAATAGTAGAAAATTGAGCCGGTAATAAAAGGCGATAAGCCACGGAACCAATACATTCGGTGATAGGAAATGGCCCAACATATCGAGGCGCCAATTTTCCTGATCGACTGAAACGTACAACACCTTTCATAGGTGAGACACGAATAAATACAAGATCTCCAACAGAAAATTCTAATTCCTTCTTCGATTATCGGCATAGGATTTTTGTCTACTTTGGGATTCTTTCATCCTAAGACGAATGAGGTCAATCTTCTCTGTGGAATCACGAATAAAATCTGGACTAAAACCAGCTTCTCACCGGCCTCAAGCCAACAAGAAGGAGATCGGCATGGCCTTCCAAAGAGTGCCTCGAATGGTGTCATACCAATACTAGATTGGAAGCTATTATTATAGGAAAACTCAACAAGAGAGATATGATCTTCCCAACTTCCACCAAAATCAAGAACAGATGCACGAAGAAGATCTTCAAGAATTTGATTCACACGCTCAGTTTGTCCATCGGACTAGGGATGATAAGCGGTGCTAAAATTAAGCTTCGTTCCCAAAGCCTTTTGAAAACTCTTCCAAAATCCACTAGTAAACAAAGGATCACAATCACTAACAAAGAAGTAGGAACTCCATTTAATTTAACAATTTCTTTGATAAAGAGTTTGGCCAAAAGAGGAACGGTTCGTTTAGACCGAACGGGGATAAAATGGGCGGATCTAGTAAGTCTATCAATAATCACCCATAAACTATCATGACCCGAACGAGAACGAGGAAGGCCATCTATAAAATCCATGGAATTCGGTCCCACTTCCAAATTGGAATTTCTAAAGGTTGCAATAACCCACCGGGCCTTTGATGTTCGGCCTTAATGAGTTGGCAAGTTATGCAATACTTAACAAAGTTAGCAATATCAAATTTCATTCCCTCCCAATAACAAAGTCGCTTCATATCTGCGTACATTTTACTACTATCGGGATGAATGGTAAATTTAGAACGATGAGAATCTTCTAAAATGTCTTTACGAAGATCACTAATATTTGGCACGATAAGTCTACCAAATTTTCGAATACCGCCAAAAGAATCAATATCAAAGTCTTTCAATCCTTCAATATCAATTTTATCCCTAAAATTTTGGCCAAGAAGAGCCAATTCGGGATCTAGCTTGTTGGGTGTGTTTCGACCGGGCCAACACCACCGAACCAACCCCTTTCTAAAGCACTGTCGAACCAACTCCTTTCCTAAGCACTGCCGAACCAACTCCCTTCCCAGTGTACTACCAGTCCAACTCACTTCCTATGCCTAGCCGAACCAGAACTCAACCCATCTACCACCGGACCGTAGAATTACCGAACCAACACATCTCCAAGGTACTACCGGATCAACCACTGCCGAACCAACCACTGCCGAACCAAAGCCACACCCTTCCCATGTCTGCCGAACCAAAGTGCTACCGGACCAAAGTGCTACCGGACCAAGGTCTTAACTCCAACCATCTACTACCGAACCAAGGTGTTGCCGAACCAACGTTGCCAGACCAGATTGCATCAGCCCAGGCCCACCAGCAGCTATATACATTCAGAACCCCTACCCCCAGCCTCACTCTATAAATAGAGGGGAAGGGGTACAACAATGGCAGACAAGTTTGAGAGCTCAAGCACGGATAGAACTTTCAAACAACTTTCATATACTTGTAGTCAAAGCTTTGTACTTGTAATCTGAACAGTAAAGGAGAATAACATATAAAGTGGACGTAGGCACATTCTGGCCGAACCACTATAAATCTGTGTGTCTTTTACAGTTTAGTCCCTGCTTTTTACATATTTGCATAAATCATCCAAATCGCTAAGAACACATAAAATCGACTAAATTATACGACTTGGAGGTGTTTGCCCATTTTTTGTGCAAACATTTTTGGTGCTTTCACTGAGAACTCGAGCTAGAAGCTTCAGCTTCTCCCACTTAACCTTCTTCCCGACAGAAACGCTCATTGCTTGGAAGACATGCCTCCCAGGCAGAAGAAAGATGTTAGCAAAGGAAAGAACATCGCAACTAGCAGCGTTTCAGATCCAGTGATCACAGATCAAGAGAACCGTCCCGTTTCAACAGCAGTACAAAATGGAAATCAGGCAAATCCGACAGCCCCTGCCATGGAACAACCAACAGCAATTACTAGGGCAGATCTAGACAGGGTTGTGGCTGAAGTGACTAATCACTTCACATCCCAACAAGAAGCCTTGGTGGACCGACTCATGTCACGCTTAAGGGATGCTGAAGAATCCAACCGCAACACTGAATCATGTGATGAGTCCCAGTCTGGAGGATCTGGGAGGCGACAAAGATCTTTCTTCTTCGAAGAAGCTAACAACAGAAACAGCAATGATAGGAGCCGAGCCCGAACTCAGCTCGAACTCCGACCCGAGGAAACACTTGGAACCAAACCCAACGGGGGAGGTACCAGGCGAGGGTCGACGGTGACTGAGCCGGTCATGCTACCTAGCCATGGAAACACCAATGAACGGGGACGAGCTAGAGTCCAGCTCGAAGTTGGACCCGAGGAAGTGCTCAGGACAGAACCCAGCAGGGGAAGATCAAGGCAAGGGCCAACTGTAGCTGACCCTAGCATGCTCCCAGAAGACCAGAGGCAACCACTGGAAAATATTAGGAGTGATAGACGATATCACCCCTACAGATCATCTGGACGGAATCAATTCCGTAGAGAAGAACCAAAATCATTTCTATCTGCTCCAAATTCTGATGAAAGGATGGCACGATTGTTCAGAGAGTGCGTCCAATGGGATCAAAGAGATCGAGGGATAGGCGCTAGGGTAACCAGCCCTTTCACCCGCAATATCGAAATTGCCATCACGCCCCGAGAATGGAAAATGCCAACAATGGAACCTTACAAGGGAATCTCTGACCCTATTGTACACTTGCAGAGATACACACAGCACATGCTCATGAGTGGAGCCACAGAAGGAGTATTGTGCAAATGCTTTCCACTATTCTTGGCAGATCTAGCTACCTCCTGGTTCTGCCACCTACCCCAAGGATCCATCAGCTCATGGGAAATGTTGAAAGAAAAGTTCATCAGCAAGTTTCGCATTCATGTGGAACAACCCAAGGACGCTTATTCCCTATCTAATATCAAACAGAAGCCTGGAGAGACGGTGCAACAATATTTAACCCAATTCAATGCTGCAGCGGCCGCAGTCCAAGATGCCAATGAGAAACTTATCTTAATGGCCCTCTGTAGTGGTGTGCATCCGGATACTAAGTTTGCTAGAAGATTGATGAAAGAAAAACCAGCTACCTTACCCGATTTATTCCATGAAGCCGAAAGATATATGAGACTTGAAGACGCTGCCACTGAAAGACAGACATGACAACAAACCAAGGCAGCTCATGGCGACACATCGCTGTAGCAAAGGACGCTCGGAGAAATGACTCTAGAGACAATGCTGGGGGCAAGAGGGGAGAAAAACGTCTATATCGGCCAGGACCGAGGTTTGACACTTACACTCCTTTGAATGAGACAATCGAAAACATCTTCCTGGCCACCCAAGATGAAGTCAAATACAGACGCCCTCCGTACAAGAAGGAGTCAGATAACGCAATTACGTTTGGAAAGTTCTACCGCTTCCACGAATCTCATGGGCATGATACCAATGAATGCCATCATCTCCGGGACTTAATTGAAGAACACATCAGAAGGAAGAGACTGGAACGCTATGTAAAAGGTCAAAATAGGACCCCAGCTCCTGCCGATGAGAACCCAAGGCTACCTCTCCCAGAAACAGAAGGGGGAAATCGCAACACCGGTGGCCCCAGTCATGAGAAGATAGTGGTCCATACCATATCAGGAGGACCACACATCACCGGTAGAAGCTAGACAGAGATGGAAAGATACGGAAAGTCACTTAGAAACGATGAAGACTACGTTAATTCTGTTATGGAAGAACGCCACCCGAAGCGAAAAGAGAATGATGACATTACATTCAATAGGCGCGACCTGGAAGGAAGGCAGTACCCTCACATGGATCCTATGGTCATCTCTGCCCGGTTCGGCCCAGCCGAAGTTTTCCGAATTCTAGTAGACACTGGAAGCTCAGTAAATATCCGATTCAAGCACGCTTTCGACAGAATGAAGCTGTCAATGAAGGATGTGTCGCCCTGCAACAAACCACTACACGTTTTCACTAGAGATGCGAAGATGCCCCTCGGGCAATTGGACCTTTCTGTTGAAATAGGAAGCCACCCCCGCTTCGTTGTGCGGAAACAAACATTTGTACTGATAGATAACCACTCAGCATACAACGCCTTTTTAGGAAGACCAGCCTTGTCTGACTTCCAAATTGTCTTGGCCCCATGGTGCCTGAAGATGAAATTTCCAATAGACAATGGAATAGGGGAGGTAGAGGGAGATCAAGGCGCCACTCGAGATTGCTATGCAACTGAACTTCGCAATAATCGCAGGAAGGATGGAGGGAAGAATGCAGAGGCTCCTTTCTGCGTGAAAAACTTGGAAGCATAGCAACTAAAGAAAGCCCCTCCTCTTCGATATACCAGTGATCCTTTCAATGAATTAGACCCCAGGGACAAAGAGGAGGAGGCCACCGCCGAGCCTGCAGAGGCTATGGAGTTTGTATCTGTAGACAAACACGACTCAAGTAGACTGCTAAAAATCGGATCTCAGCTAAGAGCAGAATTGAGGGATCAACTCATTGATTTTCTCCGTCACAACCTGGATGTATTTGCATGGACGCACGCTGATATGACTGGAATCTCCCCGGACGTGGCATGCCACATACTAAACATCGATCCTACCAAGGCGCCAGTAAAGCAGAAAAAGAGAAGTATGGGGGCAGAGCGATCAGCAGCCCTCGATGAAGAAGTAAAGACTTACTTGCCAACAACTTCGTACAAGAAGCCATCTACCCAGAGTGGATCGCTAACCCGGTACTAGTAAAGAAGGCTAATGGGAAGTGGCGAACATGCATTGACTTCTCCAACTTAAATGTCGCTTGCCCGAAAGATTGCTTCCCACTCCCCCGAATCGATCAGCTTGTGGACAGCACAGCCGGGCACGAACTCTTATCTTTTATGGACGCGTACTCAGGATATAACCAAATTCCTATGCACGCCCTCGATCAAGATCACACTAGTTTCATCACTGGCCGGGGATTATACTGCTATAGAGTAATGCCTTTCGGACTTAAAAACGCCAGAGCTACGTATCAGCGCCTCGTCAACAAGATGTTTGCGGAGCTAATAGGACGAACTATGGAGGTTTATGTGGATGACATGCTAGTAAAGTCGAGGAAAGCCAACGATCACGTAAGCCACCTGAGCGGGATGTTTCACGTACTTCGCCAATAGGGAATGAAGCTGAATCCTCTAAAGTGCTCGTTCGAAGTGTCATCAGGAAAGTTCTTGGGATTCATCGTCCATGCCAGGGGGATTAAAGCAAACCCCGAACAATTCCGAGCCCTGAAAGATATCAGGATACTTTCCTGCGACGACCCGACTTCTCAATGATTTATAAATTCTTCTACTATTTTTGCCACAATCCTCGAACATGATTCTAGCTCCAACAACAATCACGTGCAACCCAGATTCACTGATCAACAGAGATCACCAAAAACCTATTTCTAGATAAAACTCCAAATTCTCACATTTTACTTCATTTAAAAACTTGATTTTGAGTTTAAAAATCATAACTTTCAACATCAATTCAACTTATATATGTGAATCAGAGAATTGTGTTAGTTGATTTCTAACATATTTATAAAATTTGTTCTGTAACCTTATCTTCCCAGTTACTACATATCTAAAAACATGTTTAACTATTTTTAGATTCTAGTTCATACTTAACAAACTCAATTTGTTTGAGAAAACTCAGACCCATCAGAAATCAGGGAGGAATGAAATAGAATTTGATCAAGATTTTACTCTGAATCATGAAACAGAGGGGTGACATGCATATACCAGGCATGCATACTCAAATAAAATCACATTCATAAAATTATACACATGCAGTCATCATTTTCACAAAGATTTTATAAGCAATCAACTATCAATCAACTTATGTTTAAAATTAAATGTTTACTCACCTCAATCAAAAGTAGACAGTGCAGAGGTTTTAAGATAAACTGGAAATTTGCAAAAGATTTGAACTTGAAGCTGAAGCCTCTAAACTGAATTTGCTTTCAACATAAAATCTTCAGGTTGCTTTGACCCATTTGCATGCATATGAAAGTTTGCAAAAGCTTGACATTTTTGAAATCGTACTGCAGGCTTTTGATATAAAATTTCTGGTTTCAGGCTTCTTGTTTGAGGAGGTTACAGGGTTTAAGCATAAGCAGTTTACAGAGTTGAATTGCATTTGTTTTTTAGGAAAAGATTACATGATTTGATTCATTTCTGGTTGAGTCTTTGTTTTTAGAAGAGATAATTCAGGTCTTGATTTCAGGTTTGAACATTACAGGTTTGTTTGAACTTTTACAAACAGAATGTTGCAGGCTTGTTGAGATTACAGATATTGGTTTGAGGAAATAAAGTTTCAGGCTTTGGTAAACAGGAATTAATATTACTGGTTTTTGATTTGAGTATTTGTTTTGAATTGAGGAATGTTTTCTGATTTTAGAATGAGTGAAAGTTGTAAGGACATTCCAATTTCTCTTAGGAATGAATCAAAAAGTTAAAGAAAAAGGTAATGGAGGAAGATGGTGATTATATTGGTAAGTTTTCAGATTTAATAAATTAAAAAGAAAATTAAAAACAAAAATAGACACTTGTCTCAACTTTGCATTAATGTTGTAACACTTGTAAACAAGGTGTTTTAAAATTAAACATTTGTTACTTCTTATGTATTTGTTTTAAAACAAAATTCAAAAGACTTTTAAAATTATTTTCCTAATTAACAAACATGTTTTCTAAATTTTAAAAATACTTTCTAATTAAATATCAAATAAATAAATACATTTATAAAATTTACACATGTTTGCTAAATTTATATAAAGTACAATCTTTGAAAAGAACATAAAATAGAATCAATGATAATCTAAATAAAATTTATATACAATATTTCAAACTTATTTTAAAATGTTATTTCCAAGCCTTGCATTTATTTTATTAAATAAACACAAATCAAATCTCTATTGATAATTTTCTATAAAAAGAAAAATAAAACAAAATCTTATTTCTAATTGAAAACATTATCTATATAATTTAAAACCAAACTATATTATTATTATATTTTAAGATGTATGTATTTCTTTGAATTCAAATTTATATTCATTTTCAAAGTCAAATTAAAAAAGTCAAATCTAAAATAAATTTAAATAAATATAAACATCTATTTTTAAATAAGAGCATTATTATTTACAAATAATATTTCCTATTTTAAAATCAATTTAAAATACACAGATATAAATGCATTTTAAACACACTTATAAATTTTGAAAACAATATACCAATTTATAACCATAATTAAAATATTATATCATATTACTTGGTTAATTATCTTTGAAAATAACAATTTATCAATTCAAATAATTTTAAATTAAGAGATTATCAGCATTTTAAACTCCTGGAAATTCCGGGATATTACAATCCTCCCCCCTTGACAGAATTTCATCCTCGAAATTTAAAACAAAGATAATCCAAAGTTTTTTTATTTTATTTCAACCAATTCAAACATTCATAACAGCCATACACTATCAATCAACAAACAATTTCATCCAAACAACCAATTCAATCAAATAAATAACACTAGCTATCCGGACACAGATCCGGATAAACTTCCTAAAATTATCTCGAGTTTCCCCAGTACAGACACAGGGATACTCGCTCTACTAAATCCAAACTAGCTATACTGCTAAGCTACTGAGTTCCACTCAGCTAAATCTAAAATCTACACAAGATACCAGACCAAAGACAAGTCTGATCAATAACTAAATCCTTCACAAAACTACTAGTCTCAAAACCAGTGACGAACCAAAACACGTACTCCCTCAGAGACACGCGAAATATTTTGAATTCCAGCCTTCCAAACTGGCAATTCAACTCTTCAAACCAAAACACTGATCTCTACAAAAACTTAGAAAAATCCAATACCTCGAAGCTTACCAAATCTTATTGCTTCCTTTACCAGAGAAAACATCAACCACATCGAAGTCTCCAACTTCGAATTCCAAATTCTTCCGTAACTTAACCTCAAAACTTACCGGATGATCCGGGCTGCCTACAGATCCTTTCCGATCAGCTCAACTTTCGCTGATACACCTACAAACAAACTGGATCAACTCACAAACTGATCCTCACATGATCAATCCAAAAATCAAAACCAAACTTTACTATCAACCGAAGAAAACGACTTCTCCTATCTGAAAAAGACGGAACAGAATCACACGCCAACTTGCCTCAGATTCTGAAAAATTAATTCAGAAGAAACTCTCTAATCCAAGACACTACAAATTCCCAGATGCTTCTACTCAAGAACAACAGCCACCTTGCTTCCGCTGCACAACTCTGATCTGGAGCAGATGAAATCCCATCAAATGAACACAAGCACCGACCAAACATCACATCTCGGAAATATGGTTCAACAGAAGTTCCAAGAAATACAGAGCTGCTTCACCAAAAATTAACCTAGGAAACAACCTTCTACCTTGCTGAATCACTGGTATCACACCTGACATCAAGTCAATTCAGAACTCAAATTCCAATGCGGGTAAATCTCTAACTTCCCTGATGATATATCCAGAAAAATCTTCAGCAATCCCATAACTTCTACATCTTCTAGAAATGCCATAAATCCAAGCAAAAAAAATTATCTAAGATAATCACCAAACCATCGCAAGTCACTTTTGCGATCAACTAATCCAAAATCCAAGATACTGTTCTCTTTCCACTAATCAGAACAATTTATCCTTGACCAACTAATCCATCGAAGAATCAGATCCGCACTGCTGCTTCAGAATTCCACTTCCAGGAAATGCTAAGCCAAAAGATCTTCCTGCTGAAACACAGAACACTTCCGAGATGCACCGCTAACACAGATGCCAAAGACTTCTTATCCAAAGTTCTTTGAGAAACTCGAACCTCCAACAAAACACTACATCCTGCTGAACCCAGCTACAACTCTGAAACAGACACACTTCCTTAAACTTTCTCCAAAAGAAAACATCTTCGGAGACATCCATAGTCACTGCATCTCATCACACAGCTACTACTTTCGGAGGTATCAAAATACCATTAGTCACTTCTGCCTAACCGACAGATCCAAATTCTACTCATCAAACTTCAAAAATGAACTCCGAACCTTAACAGGTTTCCTTCAGAGATCAATGAAATCTTTACTCCAAACTATAAAGATTACTCGAGACGGTATTAGGTCTACATTCTCAATAATTATACTTCCAATCTCAAACATTCAAACTCCAACCATTGGTAGTCGTGTTACACACACCACTACCTCATCTACCTTTATAACTTATATTGGAAAACCTGAACAGGTAACCCAACAGATAGGTAGAAATATATATATATATAAATATATATATATATATAGTTATATAAAAATTACAAGTACGCTCTCTCAAGAAAGACACCACTACAGAGCCTAGGTATTCACTCAACTTAATGCTCTGATACCAACTGCGACGACCCGACTTTGTACTACCAGAAAATCGCATCATCTTGAAGAAAGAAAGGGATAGAAAAGATAAAAGATAGAGAAGAAGAAAGAAACAACATCAGAATCTAAACAGCGGAACGAATAAATTATATTAATCACATAATACATTACATAGTATCATATACATTAGAAATACACAGCTTAAACAACACATACTAGACAGTTATAAACACCTGTCTAGTTATACAACTCGATACAACTCAAAGACAACAACTCAGAGAACACACAGCGGAAAACTCTATAGCTAAACGTAGAAGCCTCCTGCTCCATTGCTCATCCAGAATTCGTCAAGCCAACCTAAAATCCTAACATGAATCCCCTGGCTACTCGTAAAAATTTGAGTACCCAAGAGTTTAAGAAAAAAAGAATAAACTCCGGGTCAGACATGGGTCTGGTGTGAGTAAACGGTTAAAGTTGCTTAACTTTTAAAACCTTTTGAAAGAAAAGGTATCACGTAAGACTTCCCACACATAAACATGGAAAAGTTTTTACCTTACGCTAACCAAAACATTTGATAGGAAATCTGATGATATTATAATAGTGTCTAGGGTTTTCAAATAAAATACAGAAATAGCCGAAATTGTTACATTCATTAAATTCCGGCTACTAGCCACAAAAGTGGGTAATACAATCAAAAGCGTTGGCACTTATTGGATTTTGGATTCCATATAATGGCAGGGCTACTGGGGTACCGCCCGTCACAATACGTGGCCTAGATCACCGTACCGAGGACCACTCCCGATCCCCTGCAACACAAAGCCGGACCCGTTCCTTACTGAACAGTTCCAAATAAGACAACCCCGACGGTTGTAGCTATTCAACCGTCCACACAGCCGAAATAAAGGGACCTCTAGACCGGGGTAAATCTTACTCTCAAGTGGGGGCTACCCACGAAGCCTTGTTGCACCTCCCCTGTTTTAGCCATTCCCGATTGATGAGGCTTGAGGTTACGATTACCTTTAGTGAACACATCACTTAGAATGCTCATCGTCCACCTGACGATGTGCTGAAAGCATTCAATCCATACAAGTTCGTTCCGGGTTCGAACGAAACCGAAGGCATTATTTCGTTACACTCATTTTGGAATCACCCTCAGAGTTAACGACAATAACCCTTGCACTCTGAACCACCATCTCGAATCTATAAGAACTAATTCTGTCAACTCATTACGGAATCACCCACAGAGTTATACTGACGTATTGCCCTTACACCTCGAGTCTTCACAAAGCTCCAATTTGACTCACGACCTAACGTTATTTGGAATCGATGTGGTTTTCGGATATCCAAATATGGAAACCCGATCTCGGTCTCATCGAAATCCAAAGCGTGTCTTTTAGGTCCAAGTTGTTTTAAAGGTTTTAAGACAGTTAAATTCAACTATCTATATATAGACGGAATAGATAATTCACAAGCCACAATTGATAATCAACATTATCAAATAACAGGTAATCCACATAATCAATATCATAATAGATAATCCATATATCAATATCATAATAGGTAATCCATATATCAACATCCCAATTGATAATTTATGTAATCATCACAATGTAACCAAGCATTCCTATCATACAACCATACTTATCTCATTACGGAGTTCACAAAGCATTCAAGACAATCAATGTCATCCATCATACATAAGCAATGACTTACTCATACCAATATAATTAATTTAAAATGAATTAAATTAACTATCTCTATCTCTAATTAATTTAAAGTGAATTAAATTAATTACTTCTTAATTAATTTAAAATTAATTAAATTAATTACCTTCATCAAAATAAATCTTGCTTAAATAACCATTAGTTAAACCAATTACTAAATCACCATCCTAAATAATCAACCATGATTAATTAACTCTTAATCAAGTAATTAATCCTTAATTATTTTCATTAATCATATCAATTTATGAACCTTAATTAATTAATCATGCTTAGATTAATTGCTTTTATTAATCAATTTAAATACAGTAATTAATTATTCTTAATTACTTTAATTACTCTAACTACTTTTATAAATTCTTTGATTTACTACACCAAGTAATAAACCCTTAATTACTTTACCAAGTCATTATCCATGTAAAAAAATTACTTCCAAATTAGTAATTCCCTTATCTCAATTACTCCTGTAATTCATCAATTACTTACCTTAAGTAATTAACCTTACCAAAACTTGTTAGGTAATAATACTTAATCATTTATCAAGTGACTATTATTAATTAATTAAAAAATTAATTAACTTACTTGATTCCACTCATCTCATTAATTATAATTGAGTAATTCATCTCTAATTACTCATTAACTCAAATTAATCTTCAATTATCAGATTAATTATCTTCTAATATTAATTAATAAACCTTAATTATTAATCAATCCTTTAATACAAAGTAATTAATCACTAATTACCTTTATACTTAATTAATTTAAACTTAATTAACTAATTAATCAACTCTTAATCATTAATTAATAAACTTAATTATTAATTAACAATCTTAATTATAAATTAATTAATCCATAAGTGTAATTAATTAATCTTAATTAAAATTAATTAACCTTAAATAGAAATAGTTAATTAATTCTTAATTAATTCTCAATTATTTTTAATTACTTTAATAAATTCTTTAATTAATCAACTAATTACAAATTATTAATACTTAATTAATTGTTTTAAGATAAAACATTATCTTAAATAAATCTTGAAATCTTTATTTAATTAAATTAAATTATAAAGAAATCATTAATTAATTTCCTTTAATCATTAATTAGCAATTCCTAATTCAAGTTAATAAATTATCTTAAACTTTAATTGTTAATTTATAAATCATTTCCATTAATTAATTTCAAGGAAACATTTACTTAAAATTCTCTTTATATTTCAAAATAAGATTTGAAATAATATTAAGATTTTAACTTAAGATATTTTAAACATTATACAAGTTTATTTATAAAAACAAATCAATTTCAAAAAAACAAGAACTTTAAATTTAACTTAAATTTTTTTTAAAAGTTTAAAACTTATTTTATATTTAAACTAAGAATCAGGTTGAACACTAATTTGGGTTCACCTCATATATATTTGAATTCAAGTACACGTGCATTTTTTTTTAAAACAATCTGCCCCTTATAAAATTTTAAAACTGTTTAAAATTAAAATCAAAATTGTTTAAACAAACAGTTTAACACAGCATACACCATTGCCCAGATCAACCCGAGAAATAACCCGATCCATCTCCCTTACTACCTGAGTTCTACTTCGAGGAAACAAGCAACCCAACAAACCCAAAACAAAACCCATCACAATGACACAACAGCTCCAACGTGCACCTGCACCGGTGCCGGAGCCACCCCTGGCCAACGTCGAACCCACCGCCGAGTCATCCAAGCACCCTACATCCACCTACGACCCACCTAACAACCACTCATGCCTCGAATCAAAATCGAGTACATCAGGTTGAACTGAACCCAAAACTAACATCAGCAAATCCCCAAATTTCCACGGCTCCGATCAACTACAAAGGCCACAACTCCGGCCATGGTCCACTGACCCACCATGCTTCCCTCACTCCAATTTTCACCCCACTCGGTTCAAAGATGAAGACGCCGTGGTTCATTTTACAGCAAGTTCCCAAACTAGGTTTAAATTAAATCTCTGTCAAAATCCAACTCCACAATGATTTATAAATTGTTCTACTATTTTTGCCACAATCCTCGAACATGATTCTAGCTCCAACAACAATCACGTGCAACCCAGATTCACTGATCAACAGAGATCACCAAAAACCTATTTCTAGATAAAACCCCAAATTCTCACATTTTACTTCATTTAAAAACCTGATTTTGATTTTAAAAATCATAACTTTTAACATCAATTCAACTTATATATGTGAATCAGAGAATTGTGTTAGTTGATTTCTAACATATTTATAAAATTTGTTCTGTAACCTTATCTTCCCAGTTACTACATATCTAAAAACATGTTTAAGTATTTTTATATTCTAGTTCATACTTAACAAACTCAATTTGTTTGAGAAAACTCAGACCCATCAGAAATCAGGGAGGAATGAAATAGAATTTGATCAAGATTTTACTCTGAATCATGAAACAGAGGGGTGACATGCATATACCAGGCATGCATACTCAAATAAAATCACATTCATAAAATTATACACATGCAGTCATCATTTTCACAAAGATTTTATAAGAAATCAACTATCAGTCAACTTATGTTTAAAATTAAATGTTTACTCACCTCAATCAAAAGAAGACAGTGCAGAGGTTTTAAGATAAATTGGAAATTTGCAAAAGATTTGAACTTGAAGCTGAAGCCTCTAAACTGAATTTGCTTTCAACAGAAAATCTTCAGGTTGCTTTGACCCATTTGCATGCATATGAAAGTTTGCAAAAGCTTGACATTTTTGAAATCATACTGCAGGCTTTTGATATAAAATTTCTGGTTTCAGGCTTCTTGTTTGAGGAGGTTACAGGGTTTAAGCATAAGCAGTTTACAGAGTTGAATTGCATTTGTTTTTTAGGAAAAGATTACATGATTTGATTCATTTCTGGTTGAGTCTTTGTTTTTAGAAGAGATAATTCAGGTCTTGATTTCAGGTTTGAACATCACAGGTTTGTTTGAACTTTTACAAACAGAATGTTGCAGGCTTGTTGAGATTATAGATATTGGTTTGAGGAAATTAAGTTTCAGGCTTTGGTAAATAGGAATTAATATTTCTGGTTTTTGATTTGAGTATTTGTTTTGAATTGAGGAATGTTTTCTGATTTTAGAATGAGTGAAAGTTGTAAGGACATTCTAATTTCTCTTAGGAATGAATCAAAAAGTTAAAGAAAAAGGTAATGGAGGAAGATGGTGATTATATTGGTAAGTTTTCAGATTTAATAAATTAAAAAGAAAATTAAAAACAAAAATGGACACTTGTCTCAACTTTGCATTAATGTTGTAACACTTGTAAACAAGGTGTTTTAAAATTAAACATTTGTTACTTCTTATGTATTTGCTATAAAAGAAAATTCAAAAGACTTTTAAAATTATTTTCCTAATTAAAAAACATATTTTCTAAATTTTAAAAATATTTTCTAATTAAATATCAAATAAACAAATACATTTATAAAATTTACACATGTTTGCTAAATTTATATAAAGTACAATCTTTGAAAAGAACATAAAATAGAATCAATGATAATCTAAATAAAATTTATATACAATATTTCAAACTTATTTTAAAATGTTATTTCCAAGCCTTGCATTTATTTTATTAAATAAACACAAATCAAATCTCTATTGATAATTTTCTATAAAAAGAAAAATAAAACAAAATCTTATTTCTAATTGAAAACATTATCTATATAATTTAAAACCAAACTATATTATTATTATATTTTAAGATGTATGTATTTCTTTGAATTTCAAATTTATATTCATTTTCAAAGTCAAATTAAAAAAGTCAAATCTAAAATAAATTTAAATAAATATAAACATCTATTTTTAAATAAGCACATTATTATTTACAAATAATATATCCTATTTTAAAATCAATTTAAAATACACATATTTAAATACACAGATATAAATGCATTTTAAACACACTTATAAATTTTGAAAACAATATACCAATTTATAACCATAATTAAAATATTATATCATATTACTTGGTTAATTATCTTTGAAAATAACAATTTACCAATTCAAATAATTTTAAATTAAGAGATTATCAGCATTTTAAACTCTTGGAAATTCTGGGATATTACACTTCCACTCGAAAAGAAATGCAAAGCCTGAATGGGAAGGTGGCTGCCCTAAGCAGATTCATCTCTAAAGCGACTGACAAATGCGTCCCCTTCTTCGAGGCTCTAAAGAAAGACAAAGGAAAGTTCGAATGGACTGACGAATGCTTAACTGCCTTCCTTAACCTAATCGAATACCTCCAGAGACCACCAGTACTCTCAACTCCAAAAAAAGGCGAAGAGCTATACATATACCTTGCTGTGTCATCTCATGCTCTAAGCGCCGCTTTGGTGAGAGAAGACAACCGCGCACAACGACCAGTATACTTTGTAAGTAAGAGGTTAACAGGGGCAGAAGCCAGATATCCTAAACTTGAGAAGCTAGCATACTGCTTACTAATCACGTCACGGAAACTGCGACACTATTTCCAATATCATTCCATCAGAGTTCTAACCGATCAACCGCTAAGGCAGGTACTCCATCATCCCGACACTTCTGGACGACTACTTAAATGGTGCATTGAACTGAGTCAATATGATATTACCTACCATCCTCGCACCGCTATCAAGGGACAAGCCATGGCCGATTTCATTGCCGAATTCACTACCAACGAAGGTAAGGAGCAATCTGAAATAGCAAAAGACATTAAGTGAAATCTCTTTGTAGATGGAGCATCAAAAGAACAAGGCTCGGGGGCAGGAATTGTAATAATCACTCCCAGGGGAAGGAAGCTACGCTATGCTCTATGGTTGGAATTCGCTGCCACCGACAACGACACAGAAGCAGTAATAGCCGGATTAGAACTTGCCCTAGAGATTGGAGTCGGTTCTTTATGTCTCCATTGTGATTCTCAACTTATTGTAAATCAAATACTGGGAGAATTCCAGACTCGAGGAGAACGAATCACAGCATATCTAAAGAAGACCAGGCTGCTGCTCGATCAATTGGATCACTATTTAATCAAACACATTCCTCGAGAAGAGAATTAGGAGGCCGACGAACTGGCAAAGCAAGCTAGCATTAAGTACGACACCACTTCCGGAACGGTAACTATCTCAAAGCAACAACCCCGAGTTTCGAGCAAGTGAATCTGATAGCTGCAATCGAAGAGGAAACTTGGATGACTCCCATTCGGAAGTACTTACAAAGTGGCACACTGCCCGATGGGCGTAACGAAGTTAAGAAAATCTTGAGGAAAGCTTCCCGCTACACAATACAAGAAGACATCCTCTATCGGCGCGGCTTCTCTAACCCCTTATTAAGGTGTGTCGCTGGAAGGGAAGCCAAGGAAATCTTATCCAACATCCATCAAGGAAGTTGCGGAGATCACACCGGAGGGCAGACTCTGGCAAAGAAGATACTCCGATATGGATATTTATGGCCCACCTTAAACAAAGACGCCTTGGACTTCGCCAAAAAATGCGACAGATGTCAGAAATTTGCTAAGATCCCTCGACTACCAACAAATGAGATTACTCAGATGACCAGCCCTTGGCCCTTTGCAGTATGGGGAATTGACTTGATTGGCGAACTACCAATGGGCCGAGGCGGAGCCAAATATGCCATAGTGGCAGTCGACTATTTCACCAAATGGGTGGAAGCGGAACCTCTAAATAAAGTATCTTCAGCAAAAGTTATTAACTTCTTGATCAAAATGTTCTATGCAGGTACGGGGTTCCACTCAAAATCATATCGGACAATGGACTTCAGTTTGACAGCAAGGAATTCGCCGACTGGTGCCAAGAGCATGGAATTTACAAAAGCTTCTCGTCCATGGCTTATCCCCAGGCAAATGGACAAGTCGAAGCTGTCAACAAAATTCTCAAAACTCTAATCAAGAAGAAGCTTGAAAAGTCAAAAGGCGTTTGGGTGGATGAACTTCCCACAGCACTTTGGGCCTACCGCACGTCTTTCAGAACATCAACAGGGATACTCCTTTCTCTTTGGCATACGGATCGGAGGCCATGCTCCCAGTTGAAACTGTAGTGCCTTCCCACCGTAGGATCCACTACAACCCAGAAGAAAACGAAGAACTCCTCCATATGTCTTTGGATCTAATCGAAGAAAGAAGAAATGATACAGCACTCAAAGCGGCAGCTCACAAGCAAAAGGTGGCAGCACAATACAACTCCAAAGTCAAGCATCGCAGCTTACAAGAAGGAGATCTTGTCCTCAAGCGAATCTTCCCGCGCCCCGGAGCGCTAGATCCAATCTGGGACAGACCATATGTAATTCATAAAGATCTCCACAATGGAGCTTATATTTTGTCAACAGTGGACGGAGAGGTGTTCCAGAGGGCATGGAATATCCAATACCTTCGTCGATACTTTTCTTAACTTGTACTGCCCATATGAAGTGAATTAACAAAGAGAATCAGTGGACGTAGGCACTTTCGTGCCAAACCACTTTAAAAACTTGTCTCTTTTTTAACTTGTTCCTTTATATCTTGGATGCTTGTTAACTTTATCCTTTTCTGTTGAACAAAATCTTGTGTAATGGCATTTCCATTCAAGACACATCACGGCGCGACCTCCCCTGGACAAGACCTAACATGTACTATACGAATCTATGCCCTCGCCAATGAGACACTTTTGCTCCAGCATCCCTCTGCTGCGGGTTAACTCATTGCTCGCGATCGGCCCTTAAAGCCAACTGTAATGAGCCGATTATAAGCCACCGAGAAGGCCTAATATAGCCGAGGCAGCTCATTACGGCGTTCGGCTCGCCGGCAACTGTGAACCTACTTTAAGCCCCAACATAAGGTGTGGCCAGCCAGGGGTAGTTCACGGTTGACGATCGACTCCCACGCTAGCCGACCACGGTAAATCGAATAATACCCACGATTACGAGCCATAATGGCCCGGGTAGTTACTGTGCGCGATCTCGGCTCCGATGTGTCTTAAGTACGGCTGTGGTAAAAAAGAAAACTCCCCGCGGAGGCGTAAGATGGGTGAAAAATGTCTCCAAGACCCACAGCTAGGGAAAGTGACTACAAAACCCGTTTGCCACGAGCTTAAGCACATCGAAGGCCTTCCGTGATTGGAAGTTTTACTATTTCTTATATTTCTATTTTATTTGAAAACTTTTCCTCCTATCCTCTATAACAATCCCTAAAGTACAGGACACAAAATAGGAGACGCTCGCCAATGGAAATAGGAACTCACAACTGAATGACATGACACTCAGCTGCATTCCATACTCAGCTACACAAGACATTCAAAGCTACCATCTACAACTAAGACATGAGGGGCGGTACCTTTTCCTCTTGTATATAAATACGTAGCTATAATTTATTCGCACATCACACAAACATTGCAAGAAATGAAATTATATTTTAAGCAAGAACTTAGCATCAAACACGATTGAATCACAGACATGTGCACAGCTGTATTTCTTATGCAACACATCAAAATAACAAAAGCATTCAAATATAGCAGAATCGGTCTAAGTTAAAAGTTACATGCCAAAAATCAAGTTGTTCGTTACATAATTACAGCCTGAAAATTACACTAATGTTTTAAAACTAACACAGACAGCAATGTCAAGTAAACCAAAAATGTCCTGATCAAGCCAAGGAGTCGACTGCATCGGGGCTTCGCCTCTATCCTTTCGGCCCTCCAAGATTTACTTAACCACAGGATCAGAACTCCCAGCGTTTTGACCAGAGGTAGTTGGCGCTTCAGAGGTCCCGCCTGTCCAATTCAGGAGAAGAATCCATTAAATAAACAATAAGCAATCAAGTTATGAAAAGACTAAAAGGGAAGACTTGCCAGCATTTGCTCCTTGATCATCATCCTCCAACTGCACACCTACCTTCTCAGCTGTAAGTAGATGCATACCCTCCTTCACCGCCATTTTCTCCTCCTTGGTGAACTGAGCCGTGACCACATCCATACTGAAGGCCACACCACCTTCCTTATCCGCATCAGCCTTGGCCTCCTCCAGAGCCCTGAGATAAATCCTGGCCATGACTCGGGGATAATCATCCATCCAGGATAGGTTGCCCTGTTTCCAAGTACGGAAGTACATGTCCTGAAGCATCTCATCCATCATCCCCTCGTTCTCCTCGAACTCCCTCATTCGGACCTCAGAAGCCAACAGCTTTGCAACGGCAGCATCCCTCTCCGATCGGTATCGCGAGCGGTCAGCCTAAAGGGATCTCCTCATCGCCTCCATCTCCTCCTTTAGCTTGGTTTGAGCAAGCTCTGCGGCTTCAAGCTTCCCGGATAACTCCTCTACCAGCTCGAGATCCGCTTTCCGGACCTCATCCACCGTTGCAATAGCCATATCGATCCGTTCCTTGCAGGCAGCCTCCATTCTCCGTAACTCTGCTCTGCTAGCCTCTTCCATAGTTTTCTTTTGTCGCCTGGAGGTGGCCTCATGCTGAGAGATCTGGATGGCCTGATCGGCGAGTTTTTTATCCTGGTCGGGAACCATTAACCGCAATCAAATGTTAGCACTCCCGATTTCCTCTCTGACCTTGACCAGTCAGGCATGATGCCCCATCAACTTTCTGGTCTCCTCAGCAACCCGGTCAATGTTTGTCTTAGCTTCGTCCCCCATAGTTACAATCCGAGTAGTAAGCAAATCAAGGTCCAGGGACTTAGCCACATCAAGCACCCGTACCATAGGATTACGAGGGAGAAGGTGCTCACCAGTAGCCTCGTCAAAGGAAATATCATGAGAGCCTGGATCCAGATCCGGATGACCCGCAAACGGATTACGAGCCAAGCCGGGATGATCTATTGGGGTAACAGTAGGGTTTTCAGACAGGTGCGGGAAAGGTATAAACTCAATATTCTCCTCCGTGGTATCCCGAAGAGGTTGAGTTGGGGGCTGAGGACCAGGTGAGGATTCGAACAAGGAACGGCTCCTCTTCCTCTTTTAGATGTCCTCTTCGATGACCCCAAGAAGAGGACGGTAGCCGACTACGTCTCCGGGGCGGTTAGTCGAAGGCTTCGGCTTAGTAGAAGCTTTGAGAAGTTTGTATTGCTCAAGCCGGTGTCGAACATCTGATGTCTTGGCCGCTTCGCCCGCTCCTGGAATAAAAACCAAGTGTTACAAGCATACAATGAGCTATAATTCAAGAAACGTATCAAGTTAAGAAGAGTAAAAGGACGCTTTTGTTATACAAACCCTAGGGAGGAGTAGGATACTGTAATAAGTCCTGGATCTCATTCCAGGACGGGAGCTGGCCATAAAATATTCCTAAATCCTTATCATAAATGGAGTCGTCAGGAGTCAAAAATTCACCTTGAATCGCAGGGGTTGCCTTAGCTGAAATGCTTTTGGAAAATGAATTGGCACCAGTCCTGGCCTTGTCAGCTTTCTTTGGCTTCTCCACCAAGGCCGATCCTTCCTCCAACCCCTCAAAATCCTGGCGGAAAGCATCATCTGTCCACTCTTGGATCTCCCCTGCTTGCCCAGAGGATAAAGCCCCAGCGCCATCACCGCTCTTTCCTTCGCCACCATCATCACCATCACCTTCTCCATCACCTTCGCTCTCCTCCTCGCCTCTTTCCTCCTCCACATCTTCCTCCTCCCGGATGTCTGGACATGTGCTGGGGAGGGTCCGTCGGACTTCTTAAGCTTCTTCCCCCCGGCGACTGGGTGTATCGAGAAGGGTTTCCTTTTGCTGCTCTTCGTCGCATCCCCTCCTTTAGCCTTGGCAGCCCTCTCCTCAGCTGTGTCTCTCTGCTTGACCACAGACTGACGTGATAGAATCAAATTGTGCCCCAGAAGAGTAGCATTCCTGATCAAGTAAGAAGCTGACCTCTCCCTTCCCAAAATGGCTTCTATTTCCGCAGCCATCTGAACCAGGCGATCGTTCTCCACGACCGTAAAGCCACCTGTTGCTAGCAAGAAATAAAAACACATAAGAAGAAGCATTGCAGTCAGAACGGAAATTATAAATAAGCTTCAACTTACAGCCAGAGGTGAAGCGACAGATAGAAACAGAGTCATCCTTGACGAAAACCATTCCTTCTTGAACATGCTGAACTTCGAATATAAGTCCACGACCGACTTGAAGGACACGACCGATTCTAAGCTAATATAGGGAGACCCCTTCTTGTAGCCTCTCAAATTTTACAGGTACCGAATCTCCCGGTTGGAAGGGGGACGCCCGTACTTTCTCTGGAAGATGATAAATAGACTCACCAATATAGCATAAGAGTTGGGCTGAAGCTGGAAAGGGGCCACCTTCAAGTAGGTGATGAAGCTGACTATCCAAGCATTGATCGGGGGAATGGCCCCACACATACAATGGTACCTGCTATAAGCAAAATATCCTTCAGGGGGGTCATATGGCATAACTCCCTTCCCTGGCAGCACCATGTGTGCTCTGTCAATCCCGAAAGAATGAGATATAACATCAAGCTGCTCCTCTTTAAGGGAGCTAGGAAAGCAGTCAGGTGGCGAGTTTAGGAGCTCCTGAGGGTCGTACCCATCTACTAGTGATCTCGGGGGAGGTCCATGACGTCCTGGTCCTGACTGAGCTGGGGGCACCGTGGAGGATTCTTCTCTGTCCTTGGATTTCTTCTTATCTGATCGAGTTTCCACTTTATGACACATTTATCTACAAACACAAAAAGGCCGTCGTTAGAATGAGGGAAGTAAACAAGCAAGTGTATGTAGTCTGGAATTTCACTCGCAGTTCAAAACATAAAAGTGCATTTGGTAGTTCAAGGCCAAAAGGTCATTCGGCACTCGAACTCCCGAATTCATCCGATAAAGCAAGGCAAAAGGTCATTCGGCACTATACTCTCCAGTCCATTCGATAGTCCAAGGCCCAAGTACCATTCGGCACTCGTATCCTCCGATCTCATTCGGTGGTTCAGGAAAATTTGGTTCGGTGAAAGAAGACCTTACCTGGTCCGGCAATGTAGTTGATTCGGCAGGAAAAAATTGGTTCGGCTACTTCAGTTGGTAAGGAATAACGAAAGCATAAGGCTCATACTTATAGGCAAATATTAACGACCGGACCAATTGGTTCGACATTCGAGACCGGATGAGAGTGTCCAAGATGAATGACCTAAAACAAAGCACGCCGTATGCAGGCACATGCCCTACTATGGGGGGCAAGTGTTGGGTGTGTTTCGACCGGGCCAACACCACCGAACCAACCCCTTTCTAAAGCACTGCCGAACCAACTCCTTTCCTAAGCACTGCCGAACCAACTCCCTTCCCAGTGTATTACCGGTCCAACTCACTTCCTATGCCTAGCCAAACTAGAATTCAACCCATCTACCACCGGACCGTAGCGTTACCGAACCAACACATCTCCAAGATACTACCGGATCAACCACTGCCGAACCAACCACTGCTGAACCAAAGCCACTCCCTTCCCATGCCTGCCGAACCAAAGTGCTACCGGACCAAAGTGCTACCGGACCAAGGTCTCAACTCCAACCATCTACTACCGAACCAAGGTGTTTCCAAACACCCGTTGCCAGACCAGATTGCATCAGCCCAGACCCACCGGCAGCTATATACATCCAGAACCCCTACCCCCAGCCTCACTCTATAAATAGAGGGGCAGGGGTACAACAATGGCGGACAAGTTTGAGAGCTCAAGCACGGATAGAACTTTCAAACAACTTTCATATACTTGTAGTCAAAGCTTTGTACTTGTAATCTGAACAGTAAAGGAGAATAACATATAAAGTGGACGTAGGTACATTCTGGCCGAACCACTATAAATCTGTGTGTCTTTTACAGTTTAGTCCCTGCTTTTTACATATTTGCATAAATCACCCAAATCGCTAAGAATAACATAAAATCGACTAAATTATACGACTTGGAGGTGTTTGCCCATTTTTTGTGCAAATATAGCTTTTGAGCTTCAAGAATGCGGTCTAAAAGAGAAGGATGAGCCTCAAGACCACATAAAGAAAGAGATGAACACAAATCGAAAATGCGATCTCGAATCTCACAAGTAGATAAAATATCGAGATCATTCCATTCGGATATCATCATAGAAACAACCGCTTGTTGCTTGCGACTAAGGGCATCCGCAACACAATTTCCCTTTCCGGGAGTATAAAGAATATCAAAATCATAAGCTGCAAGAAATTCGAGCCAACGTTGTTGACGCAAATTAAGTTCCTTTTGAGAAAATAGATACTTCAAAGATTTATGATCGGTGTAAAGAATAAATTTTTCTCCCAAAAGATAATGACGCCAAATACGAAGGGCGAAAACAATAGTCGCGAGTTCTAAATCATGAGTGGCATATCTAGTCTCGGCTGGCTTCAACTGCCTAGAAGCATAAGCAATAACACGTTCTCTTTGCATAAGAACGGCACCCAAACCAACGCGACTAGCATCGGTATAAACAACAAAATCTTGATTTCCCTCGGGAGTCACAAGAATAGGAGCATCAGAAAGGAGTTCTTTTAGTTTTTGAAAAGAAGCTTCACATTTGTCCGACCAAATGTATTTAATACCTTTCTTTGTCAAACTAGTAAGAGGCACAGAAATTTTGGAAAAGTCTTTTATGAAACGGCGGTAATAACCGGCCAATCCAAGGAAACTACGAATTTCCGTCACACTCTCCGATCTCTTCCAATTTTGAATCGCTTCAATCTTTGAAGGATCCATGGAAATTCCGGATTCAAAAATAATATGACCGAGAAACTTCACACGAGATTGCCAAAAGTGGCATTTTTAGAAAATTTTGCTTTTAATTGATTGCTCCTAAGAGTTTCCAAAACAATCCAAAGATGTTTTTCATGCTCCTCCTCTATTTTAGAATACACAAGAATATCATCGATAAAGATGAGAACAAACCGGTCGAGGAAGTCTTTGAAAACTCTATTCATAAGGTCAACGAAATAAGCTGGAGCATTCGTTAAACCAAACGGCATAACAAGCCATTCATAAGATCCATAACGAGTACGGAATGATGTCAAAGGAATGCTATCCTCTGCAATACGAAGCTAATGAAAACCGGTAGCCAAGTCCAATTGTGAAAAGACTCTAGCACCACTAAGTTGGTCAAATAAATCATCAATCCGAGGTAAAGGATATTTATTCTTAATAGTAAGATTATTAAGCTTGCGGTAGTCAACGCAAAGCCTAAGTGTACCATCGGATTTCTTCACAAAAATAGCCGAAGCTCCCCAAGGAGAGGAACTAGAGCGAATAAATTGCTTCGTCTCCAATTCGGATAATTGTTTGCGCATCTCCTCATTTTCTTTATTGGACATACGATAAGGAGGATGAGTGATAGGTTGAGCTCCAGGGATGAGATTAATTCTGAACTCAATTGCTCGCTTAGGTGGTAATCCTAAACGGGCTCAAATATGTCGGAAAATTCACGAACAACGTGAATAAGAGAAATAATATCTTCCTCGTCATCATTATCGTCATCATGAGGATTTAAAGAATATAAAGATGCAACCAAGCTGGAATCCGAATCTTTAAGATCAATAGAAATCTGCTTGACAGATTGAGGATGTCGAAGATGAATAGTCCGCTCGGGACATAGGATTTGGGCTTCATAACAGTTAAGTCAATCCATTCCCAAGGTCATTCCAAAGCCTAAGTAGCGCATAACATGCAAATCGGCTCGGAAAGAAAAATCACACAAAATAATCTTGACATCTTTACACAATAAACTGATTGTTGCGGATCCACCAACCGGATTCGCAATTCTCAAAGAAGTCATTAAAGCGACAACACTTAAAGAAAAGGTATCAACAAGTTCTTTTGATATAAAAGAATAGGATGCACCCGTATCAAAAAGAACTCGAATAGGATGATCACGAAATAAAATAATGCCATCAAGGATAGAATGAGAAATACCTTTACCACGAGATGTGTTGCCAGGGGCTTGAGCAACATTAAGCTTTCCCTCCTTACTATTTTGAAGTTTGGGACAAGAATATAAATAATGATCCAGGCTTTTGCAATAGCGACAAGTACGAGGCTTTGAACACTTGTTCGCATAATGGTCTTTAGAACCACAGTTGTAGCATTGCCCACCACTTGGGGTAGAAGTCTTAGTTGCCGGAGAGACTTGCTTCCCTTTCTTATTGTTAGGATAAGGAACCTTGAATTTATTAGGCCTCTTCTTGTTGGTGAAGTTCGGTTTAGCATTCCCAACCTCAACATCACTTACTCTATCAGCCTCTTCAAGTCGAAGAGCGATATCAATGAGTTGATCAAAAGAAACTTCTAATTTTAGAAGTAATGGCTTCTTGAGATTTTTGTTCAAGCCATAGACAAATTTTTGGTTCTTCTTCAATGGGGTGTTTATGTATTCGACCCCGTATTTAGAAAGTGACTCGAAGGATGTGACATAATCTGCCATGGAAGATTCACCTTGAACAAGGTCTATGAAACGACGAACCAAAGTCACCTTCTCAGCTTCTGGCACAAATTTTAATTCAAGCGTTCTCGGAATTTCTCCCAAGTAAGATCCGCTTCATTTATTTCAGAAATCAGAAGCTCGTACCAGTCTAATGCTCTTTCTTGGAGCATATTAGAGGCCACCTGAACTCGGTGAAGATCAATAAGATTCATGCGAGAAAAGATTCGATCGCATGTTCTTAGCCAAGCTTGGACTTCAATAATGGTTTCACAACCTTTAAATGGCTTCCCACCTAAGTTGGTATAATCGTTGCACAAGCGTGCAAATCCAGACTTAGGGTGAGTAGGTTCCGGATTAGAACTGGCTGCTTGAGCATTCTTTACTAGATCAAGAAGCTGCTGGGCAGACATAAAAACTCCATCCTGGGGAGTAGAACTAGATTGACCGGCGCTGGGACGGCCAGGTCTAACCATTTCTCTTCCTTAAGAAAGAAGAAGGAAGAAGAAAAAGGTTATTCACAAATTGAATATCAAACATTAATGATTGTTAAAACAAGGAATCATAAAAGAAAATGGGATAGAACGGTACGAAGACACGAATTAAATCCTAAGGCACGACTCCAAAGATGGACTTAGGATGATGATCCTTGTTAAATTATTCTACATTGTTCCGAAGTTTGGCTTCGATACCAAGCTGTGACGCCCCACCTCTATACCCATGCTAGCCAAGGACACTACGGGGCAACGCCGTCAACTAGCATGGAGAATAAGGCTGTTGAGGAGCGACCATCCGTGTAATTGCTTTGTGTGAGCATCGATATGTCAGATAGTACAACATGCATTTGGTTTCAGGAGGAAATCCGACATACCGATACAAACTCAAAGCTACTACACAGTGGCTATATATATTCTTCGAAAACAAATATAGAACTAAACATAACACAAATCAGTCACAGACATCCATATCACAAAGGCGGAAATAGATATGAATATATAACACATAAAAGTGTTCATCTGAGTAGTGGTCTAACAAGATCCACAATATCACAAAAGAATGGTTACAAGTGCAAGACGAAAGAATATGTATACATCTAGGAGTCTATATCCCAAAGGTATACAACCAAAAACTACTAATCTAAGTAGTTAGCCAAAAGTCAGGATGATAATCCCAGATGTGAAGTCAAGCAAAAGCACATGTAACATCTCGGTCTGACCCGATTATTATTTAAAAAGAAAATAATAAACGGATCAGTCTAGCTATAAATATCAGATGAAATGATATAGAATAAGAGATATGACTAAACGTATAATAATCACAATGCCAAGCTGTGATAAGTAAGTAATTGAAAATCAACAAGAGATTAATCAATATCACAAGAATCTTCTCAAAGATCACAAGAATGTCATACTCTTTATTTTTATTCACTAAAACCATAAATATTGACAATAATATCAATGCCAATTACAAAAAGTTAATGAAACACAAATTCATCAATGCACAAATATTGATAAAACTTATCAATGTAATCACGAAAATTGGTGAAAACACAAATTCCAGAAATCATCAATGGAAATCCAGAAATCACAAAAAGGGGGAGGCCTATCACAAAACGGGAGCATGAAAACTCACCAACACGTGTATCACAAAATGGAACGCTATTTCATGGTTGCTAACCATTAATTTTGAGCCGAAGCTCCACAAAACGGCCCGAAGACCATGGGTCGCTAACCCACCAAATTGAGCCGAAGCTCCACAGAAACGGGGTTTAGTCTCCCTCGCAGACAAAGAGACATCGCACATTGCTAGTCTAAATCACAAAAGGATCATCATCGATCATCAAGAAGTGTCAATTACACTAAGGTAGTAAATATATAAGCTTAGCTTCATGTCCCATAACCACTAGCTGAACTTAAATGTTTACGAACAAACTGTAAGTCTCAACTCGAAAATTGTCACAAGAAATTCAATCGAACAAGTCCAAGAATTAACCGACGAAGTAAACGCAAGCGTTTCATACCACTTGTTTTACTATGCCGTTTAATTAGATTTCTCATACGAATGAGGTAAAGGTTTGTATATGCTAGTAGATTGGAAAACGGTTTAAGAAACGAGCTTTGTAATAAAATAGTGTTGAAATCGTTTTAATGAGAGAATTTTGATATTTACTACTAGTATTGAAAACCTTTATATTTTTAAAAGTGACAAGTCACAAAAATGATTGTAGAAACAATCAATCACTAAAATTCACATTCGAAGACGTGAATAAAAATCCAAAGAAATCGATACCGAATCCATCAAAGTGGAAATACCCAAAAATTCCAAAAAATAGAAGTTATCAAAGTAGACAAAGGTGATAACAACTAATTGGAGAAGAAGAATCGATTAACAATTGGACAAGCAAAGCAAAATGAGCATAATAGGCAAAATAGGGAAATAGGAGAATACGAGCAGGTCGGTTGACCGCACTCCCTGAGTCGGCCAACCGAACCAGAAACAGAAAGTTTCGGCTACAGCTTCGGTCGACCGGCCCAGGGGGTTCGGTCGGCCGAACCTGATGCCTTGCATTTTTCTGCCCTATTAATTGAAGTGCAAACTCTCCCAGTTTGCAACCGGTCGAGCAACGACGCTAAGGGTTTATGTCAATCGACTACCCGGCCCTATATGCTCCTCGGTGCATCACCAAAAGCATGATCAAACAACCAAGCTATGATTTTTAAAGATTTGAACCCAAAACACACAAAAAATTGGAATATTCACAAAACCAATCCAAATCAAAATCAAATGCACGTGAATAAGTGTTAGGAATTCATACCTAACAATCAAAGATAATCATAGACTAGATGTGAGACAAAAATCTCACCTTTTCACAAAATCAATGAAGGAGAAGCTTGAAAGCAAGGGGAGAATCAACCACACTTCAACACAACCCAAATGAGCTTGAACCTAAGCTCAAAAGAAGAACATTCCCAAAGTTAGGTTTAGGAATTTCTGAAATTGATAAGAGAATGAGTTGGAGAAGAAGAATATGAGGCTTACCAAGCTGTGATGCCCCACCTCTATACCCATGCTAGCCAAGGACACTACGGTGTAATGCCGTCAACTAGTGCGGAGAATAAGGCTGTTGAGGAGTGACCATCCGTGTAATTTCTTTGTGCGAGCACCAATATGTCAGATAGTACAACAAGCATTTGTTTTAGGAGGAAACCCGACACATCGATACAAACTCAAAGCTATTACACAGTGGCTATAATGTCTTCGGAAACAAACATAGAAATAAACATAACACAAATCAGTCACAGATATCCATATCACAAAGGCGGAAAAAGATATGAATATAACACATGAAAGTGTACATCAGAGTAGTAGTCAAACAAGATCCACAATATCACAAAAGAATGGTTACAAGTGCAAGACAAAAGAAAATGGATATATCAATGAGTCTATATCTTAATTGTATACAACAAAAACTACTAATCTAAGTAGTTAGCCAAAAGTCAGGGTGATAATCCCATATGTGAAGTCAAGCAGAAGCACCTGTAACATCTCAGTCTGACCCGAGTATTATTTAATAAGAAAATAATAAACGGATCAGTCTAGCTATAAATATTAGATAAAATGATATAGAATAAGAGATATGACTTAAACATATGATAACCATAAAGCCATACTGTGGAAAGTATGCAATCGACTAGGGATTAATCAATATCACAAGAATCTTCTCAAAGATAAAAAGGAATGTCATTCTCTATATTTTTATTCACAAAAAGTTAATGACACACAAATTCACCAATGCACAAATATTGATAAAACATATCAATGTAAATCACGAAACTGGTGAAACACAAAATTCTAGAAATCATCAATGGAAATCCAGAAATCACAAAAGGGGGGGCTATCACAAAACGGGAGCATGAAAACTCACCAACACGTGTATCACAAAACGGGACGCTATCCCATGGTTGTTAACCATTAATTTTGAGCCGAAGCTCCACAAAACGGTCCGAAGACTATGGGTCGCTACCCCACCAAATTGAGCCGAAGCTCCACAGAAACGGGGTTTAGTCTCCCTCGTAGATAAAGAGACATCGCACATTTGCTAGTCTAAATCACAAAAATGATCATCAACGATCATCAAGAAGTGTCAATTACAGTAAGCTAGTAAATATATAAGCTTAGCTTCATGTCCCATAACCACTAGCTTAACTTAAATATTTACGAACAAATTGTAGATGTCCACTCGAAAATTGTCGCAGAAGATTCAATCGAACAAGTCCAAGAATTAACCGACGAAGTAAACGCAAGCGTTTCATACCACTTGTTTTACTAAGTCGTTTAATTGGATTTCTCATACGAGTGAGGTAAAGGTTTGTATATGGTAGTAGTTTGGAAAACAGTTTGAGAAAACGAGCTTTGTAATAAAATAGTGTTGAAATCGTTTTGATGAAAGAGTTTTGATATTTACTAGTAGTATTGAAACCTTTATATTTTTAAAGTGACAAATCACAGAAATGATTGTAGAAACAATCAATCACTAAAATTCACATTCGAAGACATGAATTAAAATCCAAAGAAATCGATACCAAATCCATCAAAGTGGAAATACCCAAAAATTTCAAAAAAATAGAAGTTATCAAAGTAGACAAAGGTGATAACAACTAATTGGAGAAGAAGAATCAATTAAAAATTGGAAAAGCAAAGCAAAATGAGCATAATAGGCAAAATAGGGAAAATAGGAGAATAGGAGCAGGTCGGTTGACCGGACTCCCTGAGTCTGCCGACCGAACCAGAAACAGAAAGTTTCGGCTACAGCTTCGGTCGACCGGCCCAGGGGGTTCGGTCACCCGAACCTGATGCCTTGCATTTTTCTACCCTAATAATTGAAGTGAAAACTCTCCCAATTCACAACCGGTCGAGCAACGACGCTAAGGGTTTATGTCAATCGACTACCCGGCCTTATATGCTCCTCGGTGCATCACCAAAAGCATGATCAAACAACCAAGCTATGATTTTTAAAGATTTGAACCCAAAACACACAAAAAATTGGAATATTCACAAAACCAATCCAAATCAAAATCAAATGCACGTGAATAAGTGTTAGGAATTCATACCTAACAATCAAAGATAATCATAGACTAGATGTGAGATAATAATCTCACCTTTTCAAAAAATCAATGAAGGAGAAGCTTGAAAGCAAGGGGAGAATCAATCACACTTCAACACAACCCAAATGAGCTTGAACCTAAGCTCAAAAGAAGAACATTCCCAAAGTTAGGTTTAGGAATTTCTGAAAATTGATAAGTGAATGAGTTGGAGAAGAAGAGGAGGAGGCTTACCAAAGCTTCTTCTATTAGTTTGGAGCTAGAACTTGATTTACAAAAGAAAACTAGGGCTTGGAGTTTTAATTTCCCATTCCTCTCCCCATTGTTGCAAAAGCTTGAGTATAAGAAATTAGAAATGAAGTAAACAAAGAGGAGAGGGTTGGGACTGAGCTAATAAGTGGGGTAAATGGGCTCAACCCAAACCAAAGCCCTAAGTGAAATAGTGGCAAAATTCCACTAACTCCAAACACATCAAAGTTTATAATCAAAAAGGTCGCAAACGGCGTTTTGAACTCAATGGAAGTGGTCTCGAGTCCTAATTCGATCGTATGCAAAAAGTAACTTTTCGGACTATAATCTGACTAACGAAAAAATATATTTAAATAAAATATTTAAATACTCAATCATAAAATATGCGGGTTGTTACAGTACTATTTTACAATAACAGCTCTTTAGATCGAGTCATCCCAAGGGACCACTTAAGCCAGTATGTTAAACTAAAAAAAAATTACTTTGAAAATGCATCGATTTTAAAGACTTTGAAGTTAGCGAAATATTGCTTTATTTGGGATTTACAGAAATTACACTTGGAATATCCCCGCCTCCATTTTGATTTCCTTGGCAGCGAGAAAGAAAAATTCCTTAAAGAGATTAGGACATTTCATTCTAAATTAACTTGCGGTCGCGATAGTCCCCCAACTGGGAAGTGGGACAACAGTCAATGCCCACCAGTTATAAGCCTTAAAGTAGTTACTATGCCATTTGATTCGACGGTTATGCTTTCAGCTATTTCTCCAAATAAGGTTATAAAAATAGATTCCCAGCTTTAAGTACAATCAAGTTGTTTATTGTATCTTTTTAATTTCGTTGTTATTTGAGCTGTAATCTGTTATGATAATAATAAATATAGTTTTTTTTACCTTTATCTTGATTTTCATTCCATTTCTTTTGTTTAAATAGGAGCTACATCCATCTATGACTCATCTTTCTCAAAACTTACTTTCATGCGTCGATGCTATCAAAGAAAGACCATCAACAGCGAGCGGTGGGATCGTAGTCAATGATGAAGTCCTTCTTGAGCATTTTGGTGGCAGTGTTGAAGCCATAAAATGACATAAAAGATATCTTCTCCAAAAGACTATCATCAGCGGTCAAAAATACCATATAGCCTATCTCGAGGCTGACACTAAGAAAAAGGATGAGATGATCACTATGCTCAAACGTCAAGTGAAGGCTAATCCCACAGCTGATTTTGATCAGAAAATGTCTAAACTTATTCAACAAATTAATGATTTGAAATTGAAGTTAAAAGATAGCCAGGCACAGTGTGCCTCTTTAGTGTTTTCATTTTGGGCGATAAGATTTCAAAGATTGATCTTCCAATCCCTCAAGTAATCCCTTCTGCAGTCAAACCTACTAGGTCAAAGCTTCCCGCGGCTCAAAAATTCCCTATTACACATAACTCTCCCCCAGGTTTAGATGATAATGTAGTGGGGAATTGGTGTCGAAGGGTAATGTTTGAAATAACCAAATATTTTGATGAGCATTAAAAAGTGAAGTACTCTCAGACCATTAATGAATATATTGCCAAAAAACAGAAGCTGGAGCATGACGATTACTTGCTCATCAAGTGTGTCGTAGAGTTAGAAAGAGAAAATAAAACAGTCAGGTTTGCGAACAGAGCTTTTAATCGTGCCCTAATGACCAACATCGATGCAATTAATGATGAAAACCAAATAGGGAGATAAGAAAAGAAGCTTATGGAAGTTCTTAATGCGGCCATCAGACATGTAGTTGATCCTACAGTTGTAAAAACTCTCGATATGGCCGCACAAGATTTTTAACTCCTCTATACATTTGAGCTATGCAAATCTATTTTGTATACAATTTTGTCGTTTTACCAATGACTTCATAACTTATGTAAATCACATAAAATTTTTAAATATCACATGATTTGCAATCCTTCTGTGCAATGATGTTTTTGAATTTCTCACTCATTGATTTCTAGACTTACTAAATCTTTTGTTATTCCTTGTTGTTTTGATTTCTCTGAAAAGCATTTAGCAAACAATATTTCAAATTGTTAGCTTGAAATAGACATTTTTGTCTATATATGTCATTTTCCTAGATTAACAAATCATTCTGTTAATTGTATGTCAAATAGCTTATAATAAATGTTAAAATTTCATCTTTAACTAAGATGGGAGATGATAAAGAATGCAACTCCTTCCACTTGGCTGGAAAGTTTGAAATTTGATGATAGACAATTCTGCCTTGTCATATAGATATAAATATTAGAATATAACCTTTATTTAATAAAGAACCTGCTTAACAGATCAGTGTTTGAAATTCGGATGTAGTAACTCTCCAACTCATTCCTCAACATTAATGCGATTTGAAAATTTAGAAACTCGAAACCCCCATTCAAAGACTTTTAATGGTGATCTTTAACATTTCTTGACCTAGATTCGGGCATTGTGGTGAATAGAAATCCAGAAATTTTGCTCCCAGATTAGGGTTCGCGTTGGTAGTATTCTTGATATCCAGATTCAAATATAATAAGGTAATAACCGATGAATACCTGAAACCAAATTTCTAGTAATAGATGAAGAAATTATTATATGGAAGACCCAAAACCCTAATTCGAGTGTTAATAGATAACATTTAAAAATGAGAATCTCAAAACCTAGATTTGGGTACATTAAGATAACCAGAAGTTAATAGAGACCCAAAACCCAGATTCGAGTATTATATAGTGAAGTTCTGATATGAATATCCTGAAACCCAGATTCGGGTATTAATTGATGTAATTCTGATGTAAGAGACCCAAAACCCAGATTTGGGTATTAGTAGATGATGTTTTAGAAATGAAAGTCCCATAACCCATAACCCAGATTCGAGTAATAATAAGCGAAGTTCCATTCCGCTCCTTTACTTTCGTCTTCTTTGACATATATGAACCCTTCAGGTTTTGAATACATAGAAATAATCTGATTAGATGCCTCTTGAGCTAAGACATCTTAGTCCATGATCAAATATGCTTTTCCTCGAGATTGAACATCTTAGTTCATGATTTGATGAGCCTCTTCCCGGGCTTGAACGTCTTAGTCCTTTGTTGAATGTACCTTTTCTCAGGCATGGACAACTTAGTCCATTGTTTGATGGGTCTCTTCTTAGGCCTGGACATCTTAGTCCATTACTGTCCGGTGCTCTTGGTTAGCTCATCTTAGAGGTTGGAACCAAGGACTTACTCGACCTCCCTCTAGGAGGCGCCATGTCCTGGCCCTTTTGCAGCGCGGACAGGGGCTTGTTCCCTGCTCTATCTGGCCATCCTATGGTGCGGATAGAGACTTACTCTGTCCTCCCTCCAGAAGGTGCCTTAATCTGGTCGTAGCATGGTGTGGATAAGGGCTTGTTTGGTGCTCTACCCTGGCCATCTTATGGCGCGGATAGAGGCTTACCCACCCTCCCTCCAAGAGGTGCTCTTCCCTGGCCATCTTGGCGCGGACAGAGGCTTTTCTACCATCTTAGGTAAACCACCATCTTAGGCAGTATCCAAATATGAGGAGCATTTCACTCCTAACCATGTAGATTTTCTCTTTTCAGAAAGTTGATCTTTATTAATCCTTTCTCAAATCCTTTTTACAAATTCACTGATCTTTTCTTGTCTAAAGAAATTGATGATCATCTCCTCCAAGGCTCTACAGTGGTTGGTTTCATAACCATTCATCATATGACAATGACAGAAGGACCATCCCAAGTTCCTTTCATGTTTTGGCATTTTCATTTGTGATGGTCAATAGTTAAGTTCATCCTTTGTGAGCAAGTAGATGTTTTCCATTGATATTGTTAAGTTGCATTCTTTTGGAAGTCTAGACTTGAAACTTGACTCTTGAGGATGGCATTTTGACTTTTTATTTTTCAACCTTATCATTTCATTCTCTTCAATTATTTTTCTTTTTGCTTCCTTTTGAGTCTCTTGGATTGGAAGTGCTCTTGTTGTAGTAGGTTGCCATTTGTGTGCAAAGGCATTATAATCAATCATTATCTCTCTCTTAAAGATTATGCCTTTAGAATAATGTTGGATTGTTCTTCTCATTTGATTAAAGATATTATCACTCCTTTTTGTTCCTTTTCCAAGTGCAAAGATAGGGGTAGGACCCACATGAAAAGGATTTAGACTCGATTTCTTAGGATCATAAGATTCTACTTTCATTTTGTTTGTAATCCTTAAGGCTTCGAGGCCTTAGCCTTGCTCTTCATCTTGATTGGAGCTTTTGATGTTTACTTGGGAGTATCTTTCATATTGTGGTCCAAAAGACCCTTGTTCAGACCTTTTAAATCTTCTGGCCATGATTAAACCAAAATGGATAGGCTTAATATAAGATTAATCCAAGGGGGTTAGAGAATTGCAGTGTTAGGGGGCTAACCACAAGGTCGGAGGTTTGATCCCTCCTTCTAGCACCAAAAATGTTAACAAGATTTCTTGTCAACACCCTAAAATAATGTTAAGAAAGATGGATATCCTTTTTAAGAATAGTGGGGGTGATTCCCTTAGGAACTGTCTTTAAATTTGGCTTTACTTGTTGATAATTCTTGGATCGGACCATTCGACGTCATCGAAAGGTATAAGTTATGGCTTAAGGAACCTTCCGACTTTGTTGAATTAGTGTGAGATCCCCTTTAAGGGTTTCCTTTTTATTTAGGTTGAATTTTCCTGAATTTAATCTTAAATAGGTAGGCGTCAATCTTGTAGAAGGCTTAGGAGATGGCTTCCCATGGATTTAAGTAGGAAATCAAATACTTTGATGGATATGTAGTAGCTTTCGACCTTTTCGAAATGTTAGACCAAATGCATAAAGTAGATTTCAACCTTATCGAAGGGTTAGACCTCTGATATGAAGTAGGCTTTGAATTTGTCGAAAGGTTAGATCACTTAATTTATAACATCAAAAGGCGACAGGTGTTGTTAGTGCATACAGAACCCTTGAACTTGTCGAAAGGTTTTGGTGTCAAAACTGGTGGTTTTGGAAGGTTACAGTGAATATTAGTGTCAGTTGAGTAGTTAACTTTTCCAAAAGTTTTCGGTCATAGAGTAAATCGCCTCAAAAGGTTACGGTAGATGTTAAAATCAGAAGTGTTATCGACCTTGTCGGCAAGAACCTTTTGATCAAGTTAAACCTGAAAAAATGAGGTTAATCCAACAAAGATTTAAGTAAATAGCAAAGTAGTTAACATAGCTCAAAACTTCCCTTTTTATCCAAGTAAAACACTATTCTATCAAATTCCCAAATCTCCCAATTAGGGTTATATGTTTTGATTAAGAAAATACAAGATTAGAATGGGAGAAATCGGATCTACAAAACATGACCCCTTGGGACTTATTTATAGATGCAGGAGGCCCCCTCTTTTGGCTCCATGCTCTCGATCGAAACTAAAGGTTTCCCTTTTATATGCAGATGTGAACCTTTCGACTTTTTCGAAAGGTTTGCTCCTTATATGCCATCATGGAACTTTCATCATTGTCGAAAGGTTTGCTTTTCTTTATGCCTTCATGAACCTTTCGACTTTGTCGAAGGGTTTGCCTTCTATATTTTGTTGTGAACCCTTCAACCTTATTGGAAGGTTGTTCTTCACTTAATTATTGTGAACCCTTCGACCATGTCGGAAGGTTGTTCTTCATTTGATTGTTGTGAACCCTTCAACCTTGTCGGAAGGTTGTTCTTTACTTGAATGTTGTCGAGAGCTATGCTTCCCTTCAATGTTGTCGAAAGGTTATCTTTCATTCTTTGCTGACTTCTAAGTGTTGCCTTCTTCATAGAACCTTTCGACTTTGGCGGGAGGTATCCTGATGAGTTTTAACCGGTTCGAAAAGCTTGCCATGCTTTTGAAAAGGTCACCATGGAGAAGCTAACACTTGCTTTTACTTCCTCTTCTTCTTTGAACGTAGGAACTTTATAGATATTGTGAGATGAAACCTTCCAACCTCTTCGAAACGTTTGAGGCTGTGCATCCCTTCGACTCCTTCGAAAGGTTGGTTTGAACTCCTCTTTCTTAGTCTTTGTTAAAGGACCTTTCAACTCAGTCGAAAGGTGGATTTTTGGAGTAATAATAGTAAACCCATGAAAACTATGATTAGAAAGAGTTATTGGCATGGACCAATAGGTTTGTAGTGAACCCATGAAAACTATATCTGGATTAAGTTATTAACAAATTTCAATAGGTTTCTAGTCAACCCATGAAAACTAAGATAAGAGGGAAGTTATTAGATATACCAATAGGTTCGCGAAGAACCCATGAAACAATGAAGTTATTGGCATGGGCCAATAGGTTCTCAATAAGCCCATGAAAACTGTGAAACTGGACAAGGAGTCCATCAGTGTTAAATAGGTTAATAGTCATCCCATAAAAACTATTAGGTTAATAGTGATCCTAGAAACTATAAAAATGACGGTTACTCAATTAAACAGGGGATGGGAAACCCAAAATGTTATATTTGTATGCATATCATCATATTATGTTGAACTAATATGTCTATAAAGGTTTTAGGATACTAGTGAGGGGAAAACATAAACTTCGAGTCAGAATAAAGCCTGGTATAAATAATAATCTACCATCTTAAACCATTTAGATATCTAGTGAGAATACGCCGCTGTGGTTGGTCGCCGGTGATTAATAATTATAGCCGATTACAGCATCCGTAGCCCGTTAGTTTTGGGCCTTCAAGTAGGAGATGTTACAAAGTTGGTATCAAAGCATAGGTGTATGAAACTTAAAAAGAAATTTAAACCTAAATTTTTTTCAAACATAATCTAAGGAATTGGAAAATAAGATCGGGGTTTGGGTTTACGCTATAGTAACGTGCTTGTATTTGGTGTGTGTACATATATATAAGTACGTATTCCTCTCTCTCTTCTTCGGTATCTTACTAATGCTCGTATGTAGATTTATGAAAAAGAAGATATGGAAGCAGGAAATGGAAGAGGAAATCTCGGTGGAGGAAGCACCACAACTAATGAAAATTTTTGACCTATATCAAGAGGAATCAAGTTCGACAGGCTAATGCTAACCAAAATGCTGATGCCAATGTGGGTGCTAGAAATTCACAGTAGATATGTAGGTAATGTATCGGTTCTTCATCAATATGATGGAAGCAGAAGCTGCTGCTGGTGTTGTTGGAAATATTGGAGGAGCTAATCCAATGGCTGTAGTTGGGAATAATTATTCTAAGTTGAATAGAGATTACACCAGCTTTGGTGGGAAGCCGTTCATAGGAATGGAGGATGCTATAGAAGTTGAGAATCGGCTGCTGCATTGCGAGAGAATTTTCGCTGATTTGGGTTTGGATGACAAGCAGAAGAGGAGGCTGGCCTTTAGGCAGTTGCAAGGGGCAACACTTCATTGGTGGAATAGTGTTACCACTGGAGTTTCGGAGGAGGAATTGACTTGGGCGGAATTCAAAAGGAGATTTGAATAGAGGTTTTTATCTGAAGTGGCTAAGTCAGTGTTAATGGAAAAGTTTATGGATTTGGTACAGGGAGAGATGTCGGTAATTGAGTATGCTACTAAGTTTGATGAGTTATCCCAACATAGGTATGCTACTATAGACACCGACATCAGAAGGAATGAGAAGTTCATTTGAGGATTGAGGCCCGAGCTTGCTAGGGCGACGTTGACACATATCCATGATCCTTGTAACGTAATGGTGGAGATGGCAACTCGTCCTGAAGAGATGTTTGCTACTTGTGCTAGAGAGAAGCTAGTTAAAATCCAAGGTTCTCAGGGAAAGAAGAGAAAGTTCTTTAAAAAGAAGGAATCCTAAAAAGGAGAAGCTGTTAAGAAGGCAAAAGCAGATTTTGTTTGCTTCAAGCATGACAAGAAGGGTCATTATGCTTATGAGTGTCGGTCATGCAAGGGGAAGAAGGCTATAGATAAAAAATATATGAAGTGCTTCAATTGTGATCAAGTTAGGCATTATAAGAATCGGTGTCTAAAACTAGTCAGGGCGGACAAGGGAATTTTTTTTGCTGTTCGACCATCATCTGTTAAGCCAACTGCAGTGATAAAGGGAAGACTGTGATGGAAGTTACATTTTTGATTTAGAATATACCAGTTAGGATACAATTTAATACCGGTGCATCACATTCATTTATATCTTAGAACTTGGTTGATAGGTTATGCTTAGAACCCACATACATTGTCACTTACTTAAGGGTTGCTAATCCAATAGGAGGGTATGCAACTATGGAGATGAGATGTGACTAGTTAGAACTTGATTTGTTAGGTCATAAGCTTGCATGCAGTCTGTATGTTTTTGATTTCATAGATTTTGAAATCATATTGGGTATGGATTGGTTAAGTAAGTATGAGGCTAGGATATTTTGCCAGGATGGGGAGATATCACTAAGACACCCGGATAGTCATAACCGAATCATATTCTCAGAGGAGAATTCTGACCGGAGTAGTTATGATTTGTTCAGTGCTATGGAAATAGAAGAAGAGTTCAGTCAGGTTTGAATAACAAGCGAGTTTGCTAATGTCTTTTAGCTGGTTATGGAACTACCACCGAAACAAGCTGTCAAGTTTCAGATAGATCTTATGCCAAGAGCTGAACCTATAAGTAGACCACATAGGAGGATGACACCAACCGAGATGAAGAAATTGAAGGTGCAGTTAGTGGATCTAGAAGGATAGAATTTTATTAGACCAAGTAGCTCACCTTGAGGAGCGGCCATAGTGTTCGTGAAAAAATTAGATGGATCGTTGAGGATGTGTGTCGATTATCATAAGTTGAACGAGAGGATGATTAAGAATAAGTATCCTTTTTCGAAAATAGATGATCTATTTGATCAGTTGTGTGGAGCCAGAGTGTTTTCCCAGTTAGATTTGGTGGCAAGTTTCCATCAATTAAGAGTGGTAGAGGACAGTATTCCTTTGATAGCATTTCGGACTAGGTATGGTTCGACGAGTGGTTAGTAATGCCATTCGGGTTAACGGATGCACTGGCTTTCTTCATGGATTTGACGAACTGAGTTTTCTGAGAATACTTGAATAGGTTTGTTTTGGTGTTTATGGATGACATTTTAGTGTACTCTAAGAATGAAAAGGAGCATAAGAGTCATCTAAGAGTTGTGGTTGAGACGCTGAGGCAACATCAGCAAAAGGCGAAGTTTTCCAAATGTAATTTTTGGAAGAAAGAGGTTAAGTTTCTGGGTCACGTAGTGTCAGAGAAGGGATTGTCAGTCAATCTAGATAAGATGGAAGCTGTTCATAATTGGAAGAGACCAAAGATGGTGATTGAGATTAGAAGTTTTCTTAGACTGGCTGGCTATTACCAGAGATTCATCATTGAAGATTTGGAGACATTATCTTTTAGGGGAGAGGTTTGAGCTATACATGGATCATAAGTCTTTATGATATTTATAAACTCTGAGTTGAATATGAGACAGTAGAGGTGGCTGGAGTTTTTGGCTGCTTATGATTTTGGTATATAATATACACATGGGAAAGGAAATAAAGTAGCGGATGCTCTTAGCAGGAAACATTAGAATGTGGTGTTTGCTATGTTGGCAGAATGAAAAGATTATAAGCTTTGACTACTTGCGGTGTACAGTTAAGGACGATTGCCGGTTCTAGTCAAAGCACCGCCATGTTGTCCTGTTTGGAAGTTTGACTAGTGTTGATTGAGAGGATTGCTTCTAAGTAGAAAGAGGATTCATTATTAGCCCAGAGAGTTAGGAGGCTTCAGGTTGGAACTGAGATCGATGATCTAAAGGATTTTAGTCTTGACCAAAGAGGGTAGTTGAGAAAGAAGGGACGATTATGTGTTTCAAATGTTGAGGACTTGAGGAAAGAAGTTGGAGATAAGGTTTTCATTCAGGTATCACCAATGAAGCTCGTGGTACATTTTGAAAAGTCATGGAAACTGACATCGAGATATGTTGGTCCGTTCCAGATTATAAAGAGTATCGGGAAGCTCACATACAGAGTAGAGTTGCCAAGTAGTATGCAGATGTCCATAATGTATTTCATGTCTAACATCTTCACAAGTGTGTGCATGATCTAGAGACTACTATTCCTCCAACAAGTTTGGAATATTTAATAGTAGAGCTTAATTTGACTTTTTTAGACAATCAGTTTGGGTTGTAGCGAGAGTGAGAAAAGATTGAGGAACAAGATAGTCAAGTTGGTGAAAGTTCAGTGGAGCGACAATGAGAAGAACTGTACTTGGAAACAGAAGACACTTATCCTGATCTGCTTTGAGGGTATGTCTATATTAGCTTTATATAGACAGTTGCCATTCAAGTAGACTAGTATGGTTGCTAGGAATCGTTACAGATGATTGTTATGTTTAGTATGTAGTCCTTATTGAATTTCGAGGACGAAATCCTTTAAGGTGGGGAGCCTGTAACACCCCTAATTTTTTATAACATTATTCAAAGGATTTAATTTGATAAATTAAATAGAAAAATGTATGAATTAGAATGATAAGGAGATTGAGATTTGAATAAACGATAAGAAGGTCATGCTTAATAGATTAAATGGGCTACAAATGGTTATAAATGTTAACTAATTAACACAAGGGCGTTAGGGTAATTGTCGCCCCATATTTCATTACCTCTATACTCACGTTCCCTATACCATTCACGTTCATTTTTATAAAACTTAAGAACGTAAGTAAGAGGAACCGATCATTGTTAGGAAGAAAAGAGAAGAAAATCAAAGTAAAGCTAAGGATTCAAGCTAGGGGAATTAATCTCAATTAAATCTCAAATTCCTTATCCTAATCAAGGTGAATAGTAATCTCAATCATCTCTATTTTTTTATGATCATTTGTTCTCGGGTTTAAGATTAAATCCATTTTTTTGATGATTTGGATGATGGTATGCTTGGATCATATTATATTTAAACAAGATTGTTTAAAAATGATTTTATATGGTGTTAAGAGTAAAACCAATTGAAATGATTTTCGAATGTCATGGAAAAAAATTATGTTATGTAAAATATGATTTCGGAGATGGGTTTCAATTTCTACAATTTTCCAAGTTATGGAGAATTTATTGTGAATTTCAAAGGAAAATATTGTTAACTGGGTTTAGAAATTTATTTCGCAAATTGTATTGAGAATTTGGGTCTAAAATATGGATATGTTAGATAGCATATTAAAAGTGAATTTTTATGATTTTTGGGGATTTTTCCTAGGTGATATACTATGAGCATTAAGTTATTTTGAAAGGAGGACCTAAATGATTTAATTGTTTTACTTAATGGAACGACTTATTTGTTAAATTAATCTTGGTTTAGATATGAAATTAAGGGGCAGTTCTTTTTGTAAAGAATTTGAAAAATTATGGAAACCAATCACATGTTTAAAAGTAGGCAGGTTAGTTAGAAAGTATTTGTTTTAGTTAGCAATAAATCGGTTTTATCAAGAAAAGTGGGTTTCGCCTCTTTAGAAGCACCTTTCGACCTTCTGCTCCCGCCTTCAATCAAGTCGAAACCCCACAAAGCCGAAATCGATACACACGGTATCAATTTTGGTACGTAGTCGATTGGAGAAAGGTGGAAGGCATAATGTCGAAACATAGCTTTTGATGGGAACGAAACCTTTTCTTCGCTTTTAAATGTTAAGCGTCTACCTTTGTTTTACTACAGCTTTCGAAGGAGTCAAAACATATACTATCGAAAGGGGTTTTCTAAATAGCTTTCAAAGAAGGTTGCCATCTTCATTATTAGTATGAGCTTTCAAATGAGGTCCTTGTTTATAAAACAATGCTTTCGAAAATGGTGGTCCGACCTAGTCGAAACCCTACTGCCGTTCTTTTGCCTTTCGAAGGTATTGAAGTCATCAATGCATTCGAATGTTAACTTTTGTATTAAACTTATACTAAGCCACTTCCTAAATGCTTTCGAAAGGGTTCGAAGGGTTCGAAGGCAATGGCTTTGAAAGTGGGTATCGATGCAAACCTTCAATATTTTACTTAAATGTTTTGAAGCTTTCGAAAGGATGGTGCCGACATCATCAAGCTTTCTCCAAACAATTTTATATGAAGATTTAGAGTTTCAAAAGAGATACTTTTGTATATATTCACTTTGACCCAAAAGATGTTTTTAAAGCAAAACCGAATGGTTTCGAAAGAGTTACTTTCGTTGGCTTCGAAGCTTTATTTCTAAGGATTATTAAGTAATGTTTTGATACTTTCGAAAGGTATATTTTGGTTTCGAAAGAAATGATCTAGAGAGTTTCGAAAGGTTTATATGTAATGTTCTGAAAAGATTTTCCAATGTTTTCGAAGGAAGGTATCCAAGGGTTTCAAAAGTAATGTTTTAAGGTTTCGAAAGCCTTAATTCTTTTCAAAACAAGTAACCCATCTCATTTTAAAGGAAAACCATGGCATAAATAAAGAGTTTTGAAATATTTTAAGTATGGAATTTTTGAAGAAGTTTTCCTTGATTAATTGGTTAAAGGAATTAACCAAGTTATTATGTTTGCTTCTTTATATATGTATATATTCATGTTGTAATGGACCCATAACTATATTTTAGGGAAGGGCTAAATAACCAGCTACGTTGAACTTGTAATGAATATAAATTAAGTTAACTCATAAGTGAGTAGAATTGCATCCAGGAGGTCAGGAAGACCAGAATATAGGATGCTAAAATACTGATTAAAGAAGTTGTCAAGGAGACAGGTTCATAGTAAACTCATGAAAACTATGTATGAAAGAAGTTGTCAAGGAGACATGTTCATAGGAAATTCATGAAAACTATGATTAGAAAGAGTTATTGGTAGGGGCCAATAGGTTTATAGTGAACCTATGAAAACTATATCCAGATTAAGTTATTGACAAAAGTCAATAGGTTCCTAGTCAACCCATGAAAATTAGGATAAGAGTGAAGTTATTGGAGATAACAATAGGTTCAGGAAGAACCCATGAAACAATGAAGTTATTGGCAGGGGCCAATAGGTTCTCAGTAAGCCCATGAAAACTATGAAACCGGTCAGGGAGTCCATCAATGTTAAACAGGTTAATAGTCAACCCATGAAAACTATTAGGTTAATAGTGACCCTAGATATTATAAAAATGACAGGTAGTCAATTAAATAGGGGATAGGAAATCCAGAATGTTTTATTTGTATGCATATCATCATATTATGTTGAACTACTATGTTTTAACCATTGTGGATGCAAGAGCACAGTATATGGTTCCATAAAGGTTTTAGGATACTAGTGAGGTGAAAACCCATTTCGCTAAGTGGCGTGGTCTCAATAGATATCTAAATGGTTTGAGATGGTAGAATATTATTCATACCAGACTTTATACCTGACTCGAAGTTTATGTTTTTCCCTTAAACTCTCGGATACTCAATTTATTTTGAGTAGTTTGAGAGTTGAGGTTTTCAGGTATCTCTTTAGACGAATAAGCTTCCAAATACGTAGGAAGCATGATAGATATTTAGATATCTTTTCTATTTTGATTTTGCTGTGTTTGTTGTAAAGGCAAAGTAGTATGATTGCCTATATATATACACTCTGATAATCCAAGGAGGCATCATCATATGTCGCTCTTGACGTATGTTGTAATAACTATATTTTTTCTAAGCATGGTTAACGAGTAAGGGATTATATAATGAACTTGAAATATTTTGAAATGGAATGAGAAAGTTGTTTATTGGTTTTATAATTTTCCATATCTATGTGTTTCTGTTATATCAATATATCTAACATTACCGTATTTGGTCGCCAATGATTAATAATTATGGATGACTGCAGCATCCGTGGTCGTTAATTTTAGGCCTCCAAGTGGGGGATGTTACACATATTTCCTATAGGAGGCACTCTAGTTGGCCCTATAGGTAGAACTGAAGGCTAGTTCGATGCTTTGGCTAGGCCATCTTAAAAGGAACCACTCTGTCCTTTCTCTAGGAGGTTATCAAACCAGGCCACATAGGTGGGACCTAAGGCTTATAGTGCTTTAATCAAGCCATCTTAGGCGGACCAAAGGCTTACTCCGATCTCCCTCTAGGAGGTACTTTGACCATGCCCTTGTTGTGGGATCAAAGACCTTTTCCCCTTATTACCTTATAGGTAATTATTTAGGCTTTTCCCTTATTTCATAAATCCATTTCACAAAGCATGCTTCTTTGTTAATCACTTGATCTTTAGAAACACGTCCACTTCTTGCTTAATCTTTGTTTATAAACTCTTGAAATTCTCCTTATCCCATGAAATTTTCGATCATTCCCTTTAAGGCTCGACAGTGGTAAGTATCATGCCCATTTGTTCGATGATATCGGCAATAAGTGCCTCCAAGATTCCATTCATTTCTTGGTTATCTTTTCTTAGAAGGCCAATAGTTTAGCATTTCCCTAATTAGGAAGTAGATATTCTTGTAAGAAGTGGCAAGGTAGTGAATCTTAGAAGATAGGGAATTTCTTGTGCATCGTGCTTTTTGTTCCCCTTTAACTTTCTTGTAGCACTGGATTGGTACATTAACATTATCCCTAAGTTTCATCTTTAAAGATTCTCGAGTTTCGATTAGTGTGGGAAGATGATCAATTATTCCTTTCCACCTTTAAGCAAAGATATCAAAGTCTCTTCCTATTTATTTTTCAAAAATAGCTCCCTTAGATTGGAATTGTATAACCCTCCTCATTTTTAAGAACAAGTTATCCTTCTTTGGGTACTACTTTCCCAGGATATAATAGTAATTTTGGATCGGGGTAGAGCCTATATGGAACGGATTTATGCTCCACTTATCAGGATTATAAGGAACCGCTTATTTCTTTTCTCTCATAATTTGCAGTGCCAATAACCTCAACACTTGTTCCTTATGAAATCGAGAGTCATGGGTGATTTGGTAAACTGGTTTGGCTAAGCGAGGCTCGGAAGATCCTTGTTCAGAGATAGCCATTATGCAACTTAATAGGTTATGCTGGATGTGGTAAGTCCTCAACAGGAAGAAAAAATCTCTAAAGTTCTTTATTGGGATATACAAGATATGCAAGGCCCTTTAAGGAAATATGCAGGTTAATCCTTTATATCCTTTATATGCAAGCTAAGGTAAGTCCTTTATCAGAATATGTAGGGAGATAAAGGTTCAAGACCTCCTTTTAGCGCCAAAATGTTAACAAATTTCTTTGTCAACTCCAAATATGCAAGGCAAATAAGTCTTGGTTAGTAAAAGACTTGAATAACTTATGTTAACCCACAAGAAGTATGCAAATCCAAAGTGAAGTAAGCATGTTCATGATTCCATCCTTGAGATGAAAAGCCATATGCATGTCAAGAATACAAATACACAAAAACCATAGGCAAGTCATAAGTCCCATCATAGTTAAATATCTTTATTCACTTGTACCATGATATGCAAAGTTTATTATTAAAGCCCTTATATGAAAAAATCATCAATTTACAATAGGCTCTACAAATCCCCAATTCGATTTAGTGTTTACAACTTTAAAAAATGTAATAGAAGTGATGAGAAGAAATCGCCCCTCCCAAGTTTCCATTGGGTCTGTATTTATAGGGTGGAGGCAGGCGGATCAACTGCCACGTGTCACTCGACATGTGGTGAAATGTCAACATTCAACGTCCTTTAAGAACTGTTGATTTTTGGCATTGCTTGTTATAGTGATAAAATATGGCATCTTCATTTACATTGCTGACTTTCAGCATCCTTCATAACTATAAACATTCGATGTTCTTGATGACGTTGTAAAAATTCGACGTCCTTTATGGTTCTGGTGAAATTTGATATCTCTCTTTATATTGGTGGCATTTGACACCTTTGATGACGCTGATGATATGCGGCATCGTTGATAACTATAGGTATTCGATATCTCTTACATCCTTTGAAACTCAGCATCTTCTGCTACTTGTAAATGTCGAAACCACTTGCTGCTTATGGACGTTTTTTAACTGCTATAGTTGTAAGGGCTCGATGTCCACAGAGTCTCAATATACCTTCTTTGCACCGCTTTTTTTTATAGTGACACGGTAACTTCTCCAAATTGTCTTCAGGTTCGATATCCTTTATACCATTGTCTTTCGGCATTTGTTGTCATTTGATACCACTTCGGCCTTATTACATGCTCGACATCCTTAGAAGCTATTTTGGGATACGATATCTCTTCCCCTTTATAAGTTGACAACCTCTAGGCTTAGCCAATTGCTTGGAATTTGTAATTCTTATAATTTCGTCATCCTCCCCTATGTGCATGACACCCTTTATTATAGAAGTTCAAAACTTTCGTGAAATGCTTGAAGTTCGACATCCCTTGCTGGATGCTCTACTCTTTTTTCTTTGAAATCTTGGATCTCGATATGCTCTCTCTACAGGTTCGGCATCATTATTTGTAGCAACAAATATAATTTAAATTGAATTAAACTTCCATGCCTAGAGAATATATATATATATATATATATATATATATATATATATCAATAACCGCACGATTTCATTTGATTCGGTATTTATTTACTTCTATTTTTCAATTATTTCAATCGTATAAAATTATTTACACTTCAAAATATTTCATATTGATTAAAACATTTTATTGAATTTCAGTAAATTATCTAAAAAGGATTTATTATTTTAATGTAATTTATTAAAACACAATCTTTTATTAAATAGAATTCAATTAATCAAAATTTTCATTTTTAAAATATTAATTATCACAAATCAAATCCAAACACTTTTATTTTAATTAAATTTATAAATTTATACAACGTAAAAGACACGGCTGTTACAATACTGACTTGTTTTAGTTAGCCAAATTCCCAAGCTGTATTATATAGTGGGTCCCCACCTCAAGTCGCATGCACTCCAAGGTCGAAAAAATGATCGTTACCGATCATTAATGGTCGGTGCCGACTTAATTTTACATTCTAGAATTTCATTTTTCCTTCATGAGTTATGTTCCTAGGTCCTACGCATGCAGACATAGGTACAAACTACGGTTGATACCGATCAAAAAACAATTTGGTACAAGAGTTGATTTGCTTGACCCAATCATAGCCGATTTTGCTAAGTTCCTTCGTTTTTTGTCATTCTTAATGTCATCCAAGTCCCTGGTTCCATTCATCTATCATTTTGTAGTCCATTTTATCATTTTGAATCTGTTTTTTGAGACTGTAGAAAATTTGCCAAAAATACTTGACACATTGCCTTTGTGGAAACAAAGTGTGCTTTGCTAATCGAGATTGCGAATCATCATTAGTTATGCTCTCCATCTATCTATTAGGCCAACCACGGCGAATAATCTGGTTTTTTTTGGTTCACATGTAAAGCAAAGGTCATTCTTGTTGGATTTGGCCAGCACGCAAAGGGTTAAATAGATGAATTTTAATCTTTTAATCATTTTGGATCTTTTGGGCTTATAAATTATAAACAAGCCTAGATCTACCAAAATAGATTTTAGATAAAATCCTTATTTTTTTTAATTTATTGATATAAAGATTTTATTAGTTTATATAAATGATATAATGTGTACATTTGTAACAAATACACATACGTGCACGTGCAATATATAAAGTGTGCATGGTTTAACATACTTGTGTCTAACTGTTGGGATTTACCGCAATGGACACATTTTCCTCTTCATATACGTATTTGGTTTCATTTGTTGCATAATATTGATATAATATAAAATGTACTTATATATACATATATAACTATATATAAATGTATATATAGATATGTGTATTTATATGTATAATTATTATATATAAATTTAAATATAAAGCAATTTGAAATTCAAAATTTAATTCTTTAAATAAAATGCAAATTTTAAATTATATCTAAATTTAAAATATTCTTTTAAAATTCAAATTGAATTTTTTTACAAATAATTTACATATTTTATTTATAAAAATATATATGAAAATATGTTTTTTAATTTGATGTATTTGTATATTAAATTACATTAAATTTTAATTATTTATGCATTTAAACAATACCGTATAACTAAATATATAAAATAAAATATATGTAAATATTTATTTTCGGTAATATATTAGTTCTAACAAAATCAATTTTTTTTAAATTTAGTTAATTTGTGCAGATTAATTATATATTATGTTTTTTATTGCGTATGGAAATAATTGAATTTTTTTCAAACATTTCCACATGAAATCATGTTTTATAATATATGTATGTGTTTGTGTGTATTAAGAGATTATAATTTAATACTTTTAAATTAATTAATTTCGATATTCCATTTTCGGTTTTCAATAAATAGATATTTTTTACATATGTGTGTATGTGTATGTATCTATGTATGTATGTGTGCGCACGTGTGTGTATGTATAATTATCAGTGGTTTAAAATTCAATTTTAATTTAAAATGTTATTAAAATTAATTTTAAATTCGATTGTTTTAAACATCGTCGAAAACAAATGTGCTACATTTTTTTACATAACACATTCATTTAATGTCGATATCAAACACATATGTGAATCCGTGATATAATCTATCATATGAATATACAATACCATATTGATTACACATGTAAATTAATATAAATTAAATGTTACATTGGCTGCAGCTCTGATATACATATACAACGAACCTTCAAACTTTGTACATTCAAGATTGAATGATTTTGAGATCCGTAGAAGTCGCTGCCTAAAGTTTTGAGTATATTCTGAAGATCGATTTTATTTAATAGGAAATTGTGAAGAAAAAGAGATAAAGATGAATTTTCTGTAGTTTTTCTGTATTCTCTCTCAAAGAAGAGAGAAATGAGAGATAATAAAAATAAACATAATAATTTTCTACCTCTTTCTTGACCCTACCAATCATAATGCATACGCATTTCTCCACTAAATATTAAATTAAAATGTCTTATCATTAATAAAGAATACTAAAGATCCAGCAATGAAAAAAGCTTTGATTTTTGTTTCAGTTATCTAACAGCACCGACAAAAAATTGATTACATTATATAACGAAACACGATGCACTATGCGTTAATACCTGCATATGTTATGTTCATATGTAATAGAAAATCCAGTTGCAATACACAATAAACTAAATTGCGTTGGGATATTAACCCATCACGTTTATGTTTGTGTACAATTCAAAACTGAATTGCGTGACATAATGAACTAGATTTCATTAAGAACTAAAAATAATAGTTAATACATTAAAAAAACCAAAGAATGATCCATGCTCAAATAAAAATCCTTAATAAATTATATAAAGAAGCATAACCCAATAACACGAAACAAATAGGGACGACCCAAAGGTATCTGATGCCTTAGACAAATAATAATTTCTTTTCCAATTTTATAGTCCAATTTTTTCATTAAAAACAACAATACTTTTGTATGTACGAAATCTTGAAACCAAATGCAAACTCAACTATAAAATTTGATATTGATCATAGCATATTACCCAATCAAGTCATTTAGATTACATGTCGAAAAATTTAATGCGTGTATGATATCATAACATATTATTATGGAGACAACTTCATGCATTTTTTGAAGCAAAACTGATATATTATCTCTTTACAATCAAGCTCATCCAAGTACTTACACCATAAATAAATGAATTAAAGTAAGCACCAAAATCTATCTTGTCTTTTAAGCAATTGTTTTGCATCTTGCTTAAAGAGAAGGATTTAAACAAGAACAGTTTTTGTCATAATAAAATCCTTAAACCATTAAATTCTTAATCAAAAAACTTATATACTTATTTCAACCCGTACTTTTATCTTCAATCAATAGCAACGTTTCCAGTGGTGAAATTAAAATTAGGGCAGCGGAGTGTGTACAACAATCGAGTGGACAAATGCAAGTCAGTTGGTGGTGGAGCCTGAGGTGGTGATTGAAGAGGGGGTAGGTGGAAGTGTGGCTCAGGAGGTTGCTCTACGGTGGCATCAACGGATGTAATTAGGATATATGACAATTTCATCTTTTTAAAGGGGAAAAATTATGATTAATTTTATTCATACACCAACCATTACTTTACATACACCAGAGAATACAAAGAAGTAGCTACACCAAAAAGTACTTTACATACATTATTCTTTTTACAAAATTACCAGTGTCTTCATCTTTCTTATCTTTCATTTTTGAACTTAAACTCATTTACATAAAGTTAAAAATTCATAACACTAAATTAAGTTAAAACTCAACAAACCGAACTTTAGTTTTTGGTTCTAATATTGTAATAATGCTTAGTAAATGTCTTGCCTTCCTTAGATTGGGACGGGCCCGAACACAGATCAGTGAGCGAAAAAAAATGCATGCCTATCAACTCGAATCAAATTCATGACCAAAGACGATACAGAAAAAAGATTCAACTAAAAATTGATCCTTAAATTGATATGAGCCGAAATATATCATTAAGATCAATCGGTTATACAAAACTATTTAGGAAAATGAACGATAATGAATGAAAATCAATAGCGAGAGAATGATAAAGAAAATCGAAAAAAGAAATGAAGTTTGGGATGCGATTCAATAAAAATATGACAAATTTTCAAAAGAGACTGCTTTTCAAAAGTATTGGCATAAATAGGCTAGTTTGAAAACTATTTGCAATTATAGGCTAGATTTGGCCAGCTCAGCGATGAGTTGACCAATTAAAAAAAATACGGGGCGTATTTCAGAAGTGCGCCCCTTATAACTTACACTGGCGCATCTGCCAAATGCGCCAGTGTAAATCTCAGGTCCAAACCTGGACATCAACCTTCAGCAAACAATTCAAAATCCAAATATACAAAATCCAAATGCACAATTTTTAATGATAGCAAACGTTTATCTACATAAAAGCCAACAAATAAAACTATCATTAATTAAATTCTAGCATAACATAATTAAAATTCGATTACATTCGAATTAAAGTAGAAGTAATAGTTTGATTACAACAAAAAACTAATAGTAAACTAAAAATAGGAATACTCATGGTTGAGTTGGATCGGCTCGAGTAGGTGGGGGTTGAGAAGGTCTAGCGGGTTGCGATTGGTGTGTATCCTGCCTTTTTTAAGTTCTTCGCTCTGTAATCCACATAGCTTGTTCGGAAGAGCTTGGCCGTGTTAATCGATTTCAAAAAAGAAGTGTGTCAATAAGTTTCTTCAAATCAAGACATCGTGGTTGGACTTCTCATTCGGGTACTCTATTATGTTCGATATCGTCCAAAATCTTCCTACCGTCTCTAGTACATCGACCTACAAGTTGTAGTTATTTATTCAAAATTAGAAACATAATTCAAGTAAACGAACTAAAAATATCACGTTAATGTGAAGATTTACCACATCTCGCTCAAGCGGTGCACGAGCGGTGTATGCTCATTCGTAAGAAGTTCGATTTTCAATAATGAATCTTCGAGTAATCGACCAGTGCCAACTCATGTATCTCGAAATAGGAATGGTAGGAAACTAAAGGTGTACGATACGGTTATGTCTATCGTTCTACTGGACGATAGCAAACTCCAAATCCGGTTTTGGTTCACATGGATTAAGTATGTGTTGTTGAAGACCAAACTGTCGCATCACTCGATCAGGATTATATATTTCTACATCTCGCATGCATATGATAGGTGTCTTACAAAGTCAACTATGCATCCCACTTAGACATATCTGCGGAAGATCAACTAGCACATCCTGTGTGTACGAATTCCATATAACAACTTCGTCTGTTAACATGTCGAGTTGGTCGCGATAGTAAGTGGCCACCTGCTTTGGAGACTCAACCCAACTTCTTGAACCAAACCACCTATATATATAGTTATAAAATTAGAGTTTTACTAGTACAAAAATACACATTTGTAAATGTAGTTGGAAATTAACTACCTTGCACTATAAGGCAATGTTCCATCGATCTGCATGGATGAAGTCACATTTGGACGACCAATGGGAAGATGTGTCCATGCCCAAAACTACAAAATAAATAAATAAATTGAATACATTAGAATTAAATATTACATATGAGTTTATAACAAATATATATATATATATGCATATTATACCTGTAAAAGCGAGAGACAGCCAGTTGTCGATTTGGATTTCATGAGTGCAACATTTGTTAACTCATTATATAATTGTGCCAATATAGTACTGCCCCAAGAATATCGTGCACCCTCATTCAAATTTCGCAAAAACAATAACCAAAAAAGGTTTAGTCGTCCTTTAGAATGATCGAAAAATAGATGACAAGATATCAAATGTAGAATAACAGCTCTCGCATGATATTCAATTTCTACATCCGAAGCATCCGGTGATGGCTTATCTGTAAACATATCGCGAAGCCATGTCAACTTAACTGTTGCACCCCTTATCTCATTTCGAGGTGGAACCACACCTAAACACTGTCGACAAATATCTTCATAATTCTTAGTTGTCTAATAGTAACAGGATTTCCTTATACTGTAACAACTAGAAGACAACTAACATCTGCTAATATGATGGTAATTTCACCAGTAGAAAAATGGAATGTTGAAGTCTCGGGTCTCCATCTATCCAACAATGAAATAACTAGCGCATGATCTATTTTGAAAAAGCCCAATCTAGATATTTCCCTGAATCCCGCTCTTTGTAATGCAAGTCGAACTCTTGGAGTATTAGACTTGACGAATTTTAATTTGCTTCAATGATCATGACACTTAAGTGGCTCATCGTTCTACACATTCGAAAACGAACAAAAGGTAAAAAAGTGGAAGTAGTAACCAAATAAAAACATTCAAATGTAAGCACAGATGTTTTAAAAAAAATATCAGCATCAAGTTCCTATTATTGCTTCGATGTTCATTTTGAAGATACAAAACACTTATATTCACGGGACTGTGTACCAACTCTTTGAGAGAAAAATGTTCGTGTGAATAACATGCAATTGAATGCAAATTTGAACAAATTACTTGCAACAAACTAAATTTGGACAAAATAAGTTCCAATGAAGGTCATACTTGAACAAACTAAATTTGAATAATTTTTGAATGTAATTGATTTGATATAATTGAATGTAATTGCTTTGATGAACAAACTAAATTTGAATAATTTTTTAGACTTTAATTCAATTCATAAAGTCTATGTACAAGCTAAATTCCTATATTTGAACAAATTACTTGTACCAAAGGTGTATACTTATAATTTGAACAAAATTCTTGTGACAAATAGCATATTTTGAACAAACAAAATTCCAAATTGATAAACAAAGGTGTATACTTCTAATTTGAAGACTATACCTCTAACTTGAGAAGATGATGACGATCCTTCCATTTTTTAGCAGATTTGACGAAGAAATAATTACAATTGATGTTTGGGTTGAGAATTTAGAAATTTTAGGGTTTTAGGAATTTTGAGTGAAAGGGTGAAATAGGGTGAAGTGAGGAAGTACAGTTGTCTGCCTTTGTATATACACAGCACGGGGCGCATTTCGTAAGTGCGCCCGTACAAAATTACAAGGGTGCACCTGCCAAATGCGCCCTGGTAATTCTGTTATTCAGCGCATTTCTGAAGTGCGCCAGTACAGAATTACAAGGGCTCACCTGCCAAATGCGCCCTAGTAATTATGTCATTGGGCGCATTTCTAAAGTGCGCCAGTACAAAATTACAAGGGCGCACCTGCCAAATGCGCCCTGACAATTCTGTTCAAATAACAGAGACCCACTGCTGTAATTGTTCTACTGCCTGAGACAATTTGATGCTGCTACTTTTCTGCTACATACAGCATGCAAATACATTCAAATCATCCAAACGAGATATCTTGGCACAAGAAGCTAACAGACAACATACAAATTGAAGAAAAGCATCAAAACGAAATATCAAATACAAAATACGTTCAAATCATTCACTACAAAATACGTTCAAATCATTCACTACAAAATACGTTCAAATCATTCACTACAAAATATGCAAATTATTTTGAGGACAAGTTGATCTTTTATGCCCTTTTTGACCATATTTGCTACAAGTATTTTGTTTACTTCCTCCTATTTTATCCATCATGCCTTTGATTCTTGTCGACCGTGGACGTCCCGTCTTTCTTTTTGTAGGCGGTGACAATATGGTCGGACCGTGATATGCATCCCAATATCTACTATCTGGAATATGATGAAAACTTGGAGCGTAACTTGCTTTATAATTTTCCACTAAAAACCACATTGAACAAAAATCGTAATATGATCTATTCGCTCCTCCAATGGTTCGAGCACAAGTGGCCATCACATGCAAACATGGCAATTTTTGCAGTAAAGGTATGTTGCAAGTGCAACTACATATATTATCTTGTAATGTCACTGTAAACGCTCTTCCAAATTGATCATTCACTTGCCATTCAGTTTGATTGAATCTAACAATTCCACAATATCTTGCTTATTTTTCTCTTTTGGCTAAAAGAGTTTCGACTTTTGGACTCGTTTGTGTTTCAAATCCCTCGGCATCGGAACGACATTTCATGAAATAGTCGTTTAAACGATAAAATGTTCTTGCTACTAATGACTTAAATGGCAAAGCATGAGCACCTCTTAGAACTCCATTAAAACTTTCGGACACATTTGTTGTTGTCATCATAAATCTTCCACCATTATCCTTGCATAGTACATGTATCTAAGAAACCAATCCCAACTATCTGTTGATTCAGAGTCTATGATTGCACATGCTAATGGAAATATACCATCATTTGCATCTACTCCAGTCGCGACTAGCAACGTACCTTGATATTTACCGTATAGATGAGTGCCATCAATGCAAATCAACGGTCGACAATGTGCAAAACCCTCAATAGATGCACCGAATGCCCAAAATGCACTCTTGAAAAGAACTTTATCGTTGGTGATTCTTTCTACATCAACTTTGAAAACTGTTCCCGGATTATGTTTTTTAATAGTAGCTAAATGTTGTGGTAACTCAGCATATGATGTTTCCCAATCTCCAAAAACTCTCTCAAGTGCTTTACACAATGCTCTATATGCCTTGAAGTAGCCGATTTTGATAAAAAAAAGTTTCTGACATCAGAACTTGAATCACAAAAGAAGTGGTATTCAAATCCGATTTTACAAAAGGAAGTATTTTATTAGCAATAAATCTGCTTGTAGGTTGTTTATGATTTGGATTAATAATCGGATTAATATAAGTATGATTGCCATCATATTTTATAATTTCCCACCATCCCATCAATGATTTTTTAGGGACAATTGGATGTATTCTCCTATGGCAATTTTTGTCAACACTACAAATTGCGGTGTATTCTGTTTTGTGGGATTTTATAGGTTTAAAAAAAATTATTGATGGACCACTCACTTAACTGCTGAATAAGTATTTCCTTTGTTTGAAATTGCATTCCCACTTGAAAACCAGATTCAACACATTTTGATGTAAAAACATCTCTAATATGAGTTACATTTTCAATCAATGATGCCGCCATAATTTTCGCACTACATAAATCATCCATCAAAGGCACCTCAAATTCCATATGTTCATCTTTATCATCATCATCTTCTTCTTCTTCCACAAAAGATGCTTCATTATTTTCATTTTCTTTCTCATGATCAATTTCAAACTCTAGACCTCCATTATTAACTTCCATATTATCCATCCATGACATAGCGTTATTCACTGAAGCAATTTGCATACTACCTATATGCGGTGAACTACAGCCTCCATCATCATTATTAATCTCTCTAGCATTTGAAGGAACGTAGTGTAAAAATTGATCATTTGCCAATCTAGAGCTTGAACCACCCAGTTGCACCGTAGAACTGTGAAAAAAGAGTAGGAGATCAAAACACTATAAATTTCAACTATTCAAATGTAAATACTTTAACAAATTACTTACTTTGTATTCACACAAGTAGGAAATACTGGACTTGGATTGCTGTGAAAAGGGTAACTCGGAATAGTACCAAGAATTTGAGTAGAATGTTGGTTCAAATTAGTAGTAATTGACTCTTCAAAATATCTCAACTCCTCTTTTATTACAAATAATTCGATCACTTTCATATTAATGGAAAACATAGTATCGGCATTTTCATCATCATATACGTCGATAACAAAAGATCCAGAATCTGTTACCCACTTGCTTACTAGTTTTACATCATACTCTTGTGAATCAATTTTTGTAACCCTATACACCGTTTCTTTTAGTACATGATAGGAGCAAAAAATGTTAACCTTTGAACCTTTTTGTTTACCACCAACATGTAACGATGTATTGTTTTCTTTCATAGTCAATTTTCCATCAAAGTAGAAAATAATTTGGATGAAATCCGACATATTTCTAAAAAGAAAAAAATTATTAATTTTAGAACAATCAATTGCTAAACAAATACTAATGACATAATTGTTAGCCCGAAGAAGATGGTTTTGATGACAACAACCTTAAAATAATATTATAAAATATAAATACTAACATTTTTGTTTACATATATATGTATATGCAGGATATATATACAAGTACCAAAGAATGAAGACTGTACAGTATAGAGATTCAAGAATTGATAAACTCAAGATCGAAGATATCAAGATTCAAGACTTATAAGTATCAAGAGTTTAAGATTTCAATAATAAGTAATTTAATTAGGAACTTTGTTAAAACTCCTAGAAAAGCACTGACATCTTAAAATCCATTTTATTCGTGGAATGAAATCCACTTCGAGCCCATAAAGGGGATGGAACCCTAAGTAGGATGGAACCTATGAAAAATCTAGTGGAACATTGTTTTGTATCCACTAATTTTTATTCAAATGTTTTATAAAATTATATCTTGTTTTAAAAATGATTTCAAAATCTTCCTTCTAAAAGAATCAAAAACATCTATCTGGGTTTTAAAATACTTTTAGCCTCAAAATAATCTTTATTTTCAAAATCAAATTATCCTTGGTTTTAAACTATCTTCTAACTATAATATATTTAACTTTTAATATTTATACTTAGATCTAAATATAAAATTATGCAAAATTTTATATATATATATATCAAAATATTATTTTCTATACTTATTTATGTATTTTAACTATAGTTAAGTATATGTATAAAGTTTAAAAATAGTTTTAATATAAGATAGAAGTTATGTTCAAAGAAAAACAAATTACCAAAAATTACTTAGGCCTGTCGACAACCCCAAGGGACCTTTGTCGACAAGGTGACAGTTTATTTCAAAAATTTGAATTTCAAAGGAAGTGTCTATTCGTCATATCCTTTCATGAATGGACATGGTTGTTGTTCTGCTATAAATAGGGGCTGTTTTAAACGAATATATATATATATATATTCTCTGATTTCACTCCTCTTCTTCTTCCACATTTCTTTATATAATTTTTTACCATTACTCTGCCGAAATCACCATTGAATCTAACTAGATCATTTCTAGTTTGATTCTCTATCACTATCTCAACAAGATCTCAGTGCTATTCAGAGTTATAGACTTCTTTGTAATTAACTGAGTGAGAAAAGGTGTGATTGTAGCCTGTAAAATCAATCAAGCGAGAAAAGGCGAATGTCGCAGATTCGACCGTTCAAAATCCGAGTCGCCGGAGCTTATAACAAAATTAAGTAAACAACACAGCGGAAGAAATGAATAATACATTGATATACAACATTGATACAATATCTGATACAATAGATGATACAATAGATATCAATATACATCAGAGATATGATACAATAGAATAGCAGCGGATAGGAAAAAAATATATAACATCAGCAGCGGAACAAATAACTCTGAGATAGTCTTCAAGGAAGAACTCCAGTAGCAGCTCGATCCAACATCACGATACACAAAGACAAGCAAGTCTCGTCCACGTCCAAAGATTGAACTAGCTCCAGATAATCTACTAAACCTAGCTATCTGAAAAAAAACCCAACTCTAGACTGCCCGTGTGGAAAAATTTTGAGCATCCAGAGTTTAGGAAAGAAACTCCATGTCAGTCATGAGACTGGTATGAGTAACAAAAACAGTTTATCTTTAAAAACAAACAAATAAATATTTTAAAATAGATTCGCAATGCTTTTAGAAAATGTAACTACCATAAGGCCATCCGCACGCACGCACAATGCAAACGCAGAATCGGAGGAGATTTCTCCTTATGATAGTCAAAGATGCTTGATACGCAAATTTTCTTTGATATTATAACTATAAGTGTAAAGTGTAGGAAAACATTTCGAAAGTATGATATAAATCTTAGCCAACATACGACCATTATCGTATGCCTACTATAGCTACCATGTTCAATAGCAGGTTACCGCCACATTCCATGGCAGGTTATACAACTAAAACCGTACAGGGCTCGTATTGTTTCTTTGGATTTCCAACTAATGGTCAGGCCAAGGAACTTCCCATTGCCACATGGAGACGCCTCTGGAAGGACGCCCCGAGAACCTAACCGGATCTCTGCCAACACAAGGTCGGGTTACCCCTAACTGGGTAACTACTGACACGAGTATGCCATCTCCCGGTCGCAACCAACCTTTCCCGGGATCTCGATAACCAACAACCACAAAGTAATAAATTTGCAGTAACCGCATAGGTTAAATATCTGGGCTCCATACCATTATACCACCTCTATCCAGAAGGAAATGCACATACCCTAAAGGGCGCTACCCCCAATAACCTTGCCACATCTTTCCTGTCTTGACCATTTCGGGGTGTGAGGTTCGACGAAGTCTCGTCCACAAAGCTACGCTTTTCACAAAAGCCACGCTTTGATCAGCAAATGATCAGCATCACTCAGCATGCCACATTACCAAATTGGGAATATATCACCGACAACCTTCAACTACATAATCTATGAGCTAGTACGTCTCCGAGAAGGGTGTTAAGCTAAGAGAATAAATTCTCCGCCACCAACAGAAATGTATTTGAAAGAAATCTGCTTTATATCTCAATTTGTAATGTCAGACATACAATCCATTCAAGTCTATTCTGGGTTCGAACAGAACCGAAGGCACTTCCAAAGAAGCCCTTGCGATCCGGGTATTCACAATCCCTATCGGACTTCCCATCACTTAGGGAATCTCTATACCGAAGCAACTCAGTGCAGAGACAATCGATAGGTCATCCTATCGTTCTCACAAATACCCGGTCTTCACCACCGGTCTTCAAATGCTATCCATAACGTCGAATCACATATTCGGAAAGGGTTATACGACACAAAGGTCCTCTCTCGGCTAAACCGAATAGTGAGTGCAACATTTAAAACATATGGATATGGGATTTCAATTAAGTCACAACTTAATAATTCAAAACTTTCTGTCAAATGGTTTAAACAAATTACCATTTCCAATCTTTTAAACAAAAAGATTCATTTCATAAAGTTCACCTAGTTTCACAAAGATCCATTTACGGATTTCAAAACAATTTCCATTTCAATTGGATTAACTCGTTTAAAATCTTTAAATTAAAGTTTTAACCTATAGCTTTCAAATCGTTTCCATAACTTGAAAAATCATTTTTATTTTTAACTTGAAATCCCTTTCAACACAATTTGGAAGTTCACTTCTTATATGAAAGCTTTTATTATTTGAAACCAAGTAGTTTCACTTCAGAAAGATCCAATTTTATTTACACGGGTTAAAGCCTTTGAATTTAAATTCAAATCCCCAAATCAATACATTTAAAATAGTTTAACCCATATAAACTCATCTATAAGTTGAATAGCCTTTCTAAACCCTAGTTTCAAAATCATAGAATTCAATTTTAAATATTGAATTCAAATTTAAATCAAAATATTTAATTTTCAAAACTCAATCGAGTTATTCAAAATAAATTTCATCTTTGAAATTCCATTCCAAAAGCTTTTCACTTTAAACCCAATCCATTTCCAAAGCATTTGAATTCAATTTGTCTATATAAAAAAATCACTTCAAAAATCTGTGACTTAATCAATTTGCTCGTGAAATCCATATTTGTGTGTGTATAAGTGTGGTCCAAGGGTTTAATACAATAGTGCAACATCATTCAATCATCACAGATTAAAACACAGAAATATAGTTGATAAGCGGTATTAACTACAACGCTCATCTTATAGATCACAGATATATATATAACAGATAATAAATTTCAGTCATCCCAGATAAATTAACTACCTTACATATCATAACACAAATCAGGATATATCACAAAGCATCAGACATCGGAAATATCAAACAATTCAACATCCAATGTAATTCAAACATCCATAAGAGGATCAATTTAAATTATCTGATTAAATTTAACTCAGATTAATTTCTATGGATAAATTTGCTAGTAATGGTAAATTAATAATCAATTAATTACAAAACATTTAATAAATTATCCTTTAATTAATTATTAATTAACCCTTAGTTAAAAATAAATCCTTAATTAATTTTCTTAATTAATAACAAATTAACTACTCCTTAAGTAATAATTATTTCTTAATCATTTTCCTTAACTTATTAACTTTTTAATAAATTAATCATTCTCAAATTAATTGCTTTGGTTAATTTATCACATTATTCTTAAATTAGTTATTGCTTAATCACTTGATTTATCAACTTTAATTATTAATTAATATCTAATTAATAATCCTTAATTTGTAAATTAATTATTCCTTACTTAATAAATCTTTACCTCTTGATCATTTAATTAATCTTAATTAATCACATTTATTAATTAATTCTTAATTAATTACCATTTGACTAATTATCCTTAATTTATCATAATAAGTAATTATCCCTAATTACTTATTTAATCAATTATTAATCCATAATTAATTTCTTAAATAGTTAATCCTTAGTCATGAATTAACTTTTAAGATAAACTCATTCTTATAAATGATTTAAATATCATTTACCAATATGTTTGAAACTTTTACTTTCAAACTTATCTTTTAAATTCCATTTGAAATCCAAGATTTAAAACGAACCCTTATTTATCTTTAATAAAGTTAAAAACTAATTTTTTTAGAATCCTTTAACTTACTTGTTGAAGTAATATTTTTATTATAAAGAAATTTTAAAAGAGTAAAAATCAAATTAAGTATACTTGAACATTTTACTTATTTAAAAATATAAATCTATAAAACTTAGTTTATATTTCAAAGTCTAGAATTCAACTTAAATTCAGGTCCAGATTCAAGTTTTTAATTTAACTTGTTTCAAATCTTTCTTTTACACATTTCAAATTCATTTTAAATACAAATCTTTTATTTTCACGTAATTGCTTAAACACTTTTAAGTTATTTAAACAATTTAAATTTTAAAACTTCTTTGATTTCAGAACTAGGATTCAAATTATATTTGAATCCAAATTTAGATTTGACTTAAAACTTATTTACAATTTAAAACTTTATTTCTTTCAAATTCAAACTATTTAAACCTTTTAAGGTTGTTTACAAAAAAAAATTAAAACTTAATCTTATTTCAAAACTGGGATTTAAACTTCACTCGAATTCAAACTTAAATAAGATTTAAATTTATAAATTTAATTCTCAATTTTAAACTCAGGCAACCAAACAGGTTTGTAAACCTGAAGCAAACATTTAACCCGAGTCTCACCATTCCCTGCATCGAGTCTAACATCCAAAATCTCGAATACAACCTCGAGTCAAACACGCAAGCAAAAAGAAACCACTCAACTACAAAATAATGTTTTCCAGAACAGGGCATGGTGCACGTGCATGACTCCGATGATCGACTCCGGTCATCATCACTAGGTCGAACAAGTCACCAACCAACCTCAGACCATCCTCCGACCATCCTCCGACCACCTGAAACTCCATCATCCTTTCGAATTCAAAATTGAGTTTTAAAACCCAAACCTAGAACAAGAATATCCACCTCCTCCAAACCTATCAATGCGTCGTACGTCAAATTTCGACCACCGGAGTACCACCACCTCCGGCTACCGCTTCGACTACCTCTCCTCTACCTTCCCCTTGAACCACAACGAACTCGATCAACTTAGGGGTCGTGCGAATCAACTTTCTCAGGCTTAGTGAAACTAGGTTTAGGAACATCCAACGTTCGCCGCCGCCACCTCGACCATCTGCACCCCCATCCACCATTTTTCCTGCAACCACCGTAGACTCCTCCATCTCCACCCAAAACCCCGAGCTCCACGAACTAGCTGATCGTCGGAAATTGCCCAGTCAATGAATTTCAAACAAATACGAACTGCTCTTAACTCCTAACACTAAAAATTATGATTTAAGCTTTAAAAATCATGTTTTTGTATGCGAATTCAATCCACATATCTGAATTTGTGAATTAAGTAGTTTGAATTTTGACAAAGTTGAGGATGTGCTCAGTTCTTTTGTTTTCCAGGGACATTGACAAGTTATTTTAACATGTATGCATTTTTAAACTGAATATATAACCTAACAAACAACTTTTGTTTTAATCCCAAGTTCAAAAAGTTAATAGATCAAGAGAGGTTGATTTTTTTTTCTTTGAAGCAAACTTGGGTCCAGAGTTTTAAAACACAGAACATACATATGAATAAAAGCCTGCACATAATCCATCTACCATTCACTTGTACACAGAGAGTTTAAATATACATGTATATAAATATGCTTATCTAAACTTTAACTTGCAAAAGATCCATTTTAAAAAGAAGTTACTCACCATGTTGTTTCCAGAGAAAAATGACAGAGCTTCTTTTATGTTGGAACTGATTTTGAAATTAATAGTTGAAGATTTTCTTCCTCTGGTTGTATTAAAGTAGACTGTTGTTTTAAAGTTGAGATGGTATTCATTTTAGAGGTTGCTCATTTTTTTTTCCTTTCAGTTATGATGGATGAAACTGAAGTGAGGAAGGTGATAATATAGGAGAGTTTACAGGGTAATGCAATTTGTACAATAGGCATGCTGAAGAGGCTTGCATTAAATGCATGAGGTATGTTGCATTAATTACTTTGTACAATATACTTATTTTTTTTCTTTATTTCGGTTGTACATGAATATATATATATATATATATATATATATTTGCTGTTATCTTTTGCATTGTAATATGCTTGAGATTCTATATTTACTATCTTCTTGTTTACTTGTTTCATAAACTAACATATTTATTTACTTGCCTTTCTAAACTTTTACAGGCTACATACTTCTCTGTTCAACTTATTTTTAAACACTTTTGTTGTCTTGTTTTGCAAGCATTTTTATACATATTTTCTTTCTTTTGCTTGCCTAGTTTGTGTTTTCTTACTTGTCTTATTTCTTTTAAACTTTGTTCTTACATATATTTCTTTCTTTTACTTTGTCTCATTGCTTTGTCATATGAACACATTTCTATTTTTAATGTGTTGTTTGAATTTTAACAAATTTGTTTAATGTGTATATTAAATGTTTTATAGTTTACAAAACCAAAATCTTAAGATATTTATTTTGGGTAAGTATATTTTGTTTGTATTCACACATGTTACATGAATTACATAGATATATTTTATAAATTCTATCAATTTACCACTTATTACACAATAATTTATTCAAAATTTAAATTAATTATCAATTTAAAATTAATTAAAATACGGGATCGTTACAAAAGGTGTGATTGTAGCCTGGAAAATCAATTGGGTGAACTTGTTGCCCGTAAAATCAAGTATCTCTACCCAGAGGGTTGTGAATCTGGAGTGGTGTACCTCGTGGCCTTGAAATCGAGGGTGTAATTGTAAGAATTGATTTTGAAAGGAAATTCATACTTGTGTTGCGGGACTGGATGTAGGGTAACTCCAAACCAGTATAAAATTCGGTGTGTTCTTTCCTTTATTGTTTTACTTTATATTTGCATCTGTGTTTGATTCTGTAATCATATCTGTGTCTGAATATTGCATACATTTGTGTTCAAATTAATATAAACTCAAAAAGAATTAGTAATTCCTTTAAACACTATTCACCCCCCCTCTATTGTTAATTCTAGCCTTAAGATCCGTAATCCGCATTTCTCACATTTGGTATCGGAGCAAGATTTTCAAAATTTCATAACCTGAATTTTGAAAAAATTTCAAAATGGCTACCAACACTGGTTCTATTATCCCTGTCACTAATTCATTTGTAGAAGGTCAATCTACTGTCAGACCACCACTTTTTAATGGCAGTAACCATGCATATTAGGCATGTAGGATGAAAATATATTTACAATTTGTAGGACTAGACACTTGGAATATTACAAAGACCGAATATTTTGAACCCACAACTGATTTCGCACAGTGGACTGCCGAGCAAAAGACCGTTGCACAAAACAACTCTAAAACTATGAATATTCTGTTTTGTTCACTTGATAGGAATGAATTTAATAAAGTGTCAGTTTGTAAGTCTGCATATGAAATCCGGAAAACTTTGCAAATTACTCACGAAGGAACAAGCAAAGTTAAACAGACCAAAATTTCCATGCTCATAAATCAGTTTCAATTATTTAAAATGAATTCTAATTAGTCAATTTCAGATATGTATAGTAGATTTCAAAATATTGTGCATTCTCTAATATCCTTGGGAAAGGAATTTTCGGAAGAAGATCAAGTCAGAAAAATCTTAAATTCTCTTACTCCAGAATGGGATTAAAAGACACTTGCGATCGAAGAGGCAAATGACATCAGTACCTTAAAGGTAGAAGAATTGATTGGAAGTCTAACGTGGTTTGAAGTCCAAATGATTGGGAGAAGAGAAAGTAAAGCATTTGAAAAGAAATCAATTGCATTCAATGCATTGACCGATGGATCAGACTCAAACAGCGATAATGATGAAGAGATAGCCTTTATGGCCAAGAACTTTCGGAAATTCCTGAAATACAGAAAGATTAATATTCTCAAGAGAAACAACTATAAGAACTCTGGTAATCAGAATGTAGTGCCAAACTATATCAAATGTTTCAACTGTGACAAACCGGGCCATATCAAAAGAGACTGTCCGCATCCAGATAGGCAAAATCTTCCTATAAACAATGATTCCGCAAAGAAACGAAAACGTGCATTTACTGCTACTCTAGATGACTCAGACTCGTCCTCAAGCGATGATGATCAGAAGATAGATAATTCAAATATGTGTTTCATGGCAGTTCACGACTCCGACAAATTCAGAGAAACGGACTTAGAAAAAGGTACACGTTTACAATACATTGGTTGAAATTGCATGCTTAGGATTGGATGCTTGATTGGTTGATTTTGAATTAGTGTGTCATTTGAATTTTAAATTTTTTATTTTTATTATTTTTATTATTATTTTATTATTATTTTTATTTTTTAATAGTATCATAATATTTTATGGAATATACTACAATTCTGGTAATATTCCAGATATATATATATATATATATAGACATTAAAAATAATATATATATATATATATTAGAATACTTAAGAGAAATAAATCATGAAAATTCAAAGACACCTATCGACAAGGTCCCCCCCCCCCACATTGTCGATAAGGGTACATAAATTTGAAATTCAAATTTGAATTCAAATGTTGAATTTTTCTCCATCTTTTCACTTCATTCAAGTCTTTGAAAAGTAACATTTTGACCAGAGAACATGTCCCTTGAGAATCTATTTATTTATTATCTCTTATAATAACTTTTCACTTTCATTTTCAAATTCAAACCGTTATTTCAAAATATCAAGCTCTCTACTCTCTACTCTAATGGCTTCTATAAGCAACCCTTCTACAATGAGAATTTCTAGAAAGATAAAAGAGCAACTTTTTAATGATCCGGAGGCTATAAAAGCATATATCAACTATGTTAACTATGGAAAAGTCCATCCCGGAAAGTTTGCTTTATTTCAATATTTCTCTACTTATGAAATCGATTCTCTTTTTGCAAACAACCAAGTTCTTAGTCTTGTTGATGCTTCACAAAATGACTTTGTTTGTTATCCAAATCTTGTTAAAATTTTCTATGCAAATCTCAACCGTGGATTTTATTATGGAAACGATGATGCAATTTGGAGTAGTGTCAAAGGCACTAGAATCATCTTAAATTGTGATATTTTGGGTACATTCTCAATTGCAAGAGCACGAAAATGTATCTTTCTAGTTTTAATATCGATGAAAATGATCGTGAGACATTTCATCACATTTTCGAAGGAAATGATAACTTTGAATTCATAAATCGAAACTTTCGACCAAAAGATAGAATTGTTAATCTTTTTTTACAACATACTTTGACCCCAAGATCGGGGAGTTTTAACAATCCAACTTCAAAAGTTTGCAAAGCACTTTTTTCTATTTTTGGAAATTATAATATTAATTGGACGCAAGTTATTTTGGATGAATTTCGTCCCAAAAATTTTAAAATGGGTGAAAATACTTTGTATCATGGAATCTATCTCACTCGAATTTTTAATTATTTTGGAGTAGATTTCAAAGGAGAAGAATTTATTTCAAGAAAAGTTTTTAATCACTCAAACATTTCTCTTATGAAAATTCCATATGTTTTTCAACCATATGAGACTCTTGCCGAAAAGGAAGAGCGTTTGGCTCATAAGGAGATGGAAGAGGAAGAAGAAGAAGAAGGGGATGAAATGGAAATAGAAGAAGAAGAAAGTGAAACATCCTTAGAAAGTATTGACTATCCCTCTAATCCAACTAACAAAACCTTACTCAAAAATCAAACGATCATTGTTGAGAATCAACGGATACTTAAACGGTCCGTTAGTAAGAAATTGGATAAATGCCATCCAAGATGAACAAGTTTTTCTCCAAAGTCAGCAAGAAGCTAATTATCCTCATCTTCGTCATCTTCTAACTAGTTATACCTTTTCATGTTATGTTGTATTGGTTTTAGTTTGTTTTGATTTGAATGTTCGTGTAGTTCTTAATGTTTAATCATTGCATCGTTCTATTATGAAATGAAATTGAATTATTTTCTGTTATCTAGCTTATCCTATCTCCAGAATAAATGTTATTATATTATATAAATGTATATATACACACACACAATTATTCACAAAATCAAAATGATTCATCAAAATTAACCGACCCTTGTCGACAACCCCCCATATACCATGTCGACAAGTACTGGTCAGAAATGACTTTTCATTTTAAATTTGAAATTTGAATAACTACCCTGTGTTTATTCATTTCAAACGAATTTCTACACCTATAAATACATATTTCTTTCAGAATTCATCACTCAAAATTATTTCTTATCTACTTTATCTCTATTTCTTCTCACAAACTCAAATATGGCCAATCCAATTCATAATTTGACCGAGAATCTAAAGAAACCCTGAACTCTTTCAAAAATATTCATTCTTTCATTCTTCGTAATCAGCAACACTTAGAGTTGGGTCAAATGCAAATGATCAAGAGCGAGAAAAGAATTTCGATACGATGGATGATTTCTTCTCTACACAAAAACGATAATGAAGCACATCCTCCAGTCTCTCTCACCAATGAAAATGAAAATTGGGATGCCATTAAAGCAGACCCTATATTTGGTAGGTGGAAGTTCCTCGTGATGTTTGATTTTATTTGATTGCTTTGTTTGATTTGAGTTGATTACTTGGATTGATTTGATTTGATTTGCTTTGGTACGGATTGATAATTTGTGTGCAAAACATAACATGTAAATACACATTGATATTTATATGATCTTTGTTTAGTTATCATGACCATCAATATAATTATCCCTTAATCTATCTATTATATACTCCATTGTACACTTTATTAATGCAGGCACTATAGTACAAGAATAAGGGAGAGTTATATAGTTTGGAGTTAGTTTTTGTTGATGACAAAGGGGAGAAGTATAAAATAGGATAGTTAGGCATAGATTAAGGGGGAGTTATTAGTTTTAGGAGGAGTTATTAGGATAGAAGTAATATTTTATAAACAAAGGTTGTCATCATCAAAAAAGGGGAGATTGTTAGTTCCGGAGAAGATGGTTTTGATGATAACAACCTTAAAATAAGATTATAAAATATAAATACTAACATTATTGTTTAGATATATATGTATATGCAGGATATATATACAGGTACCAAAGAATGAAATATACCTATTAACCATAGCAACCAAAGCAATCAATTCATCCAAACAAACAATTCTGACCTATTTGGAGTTTATGTCCCATGCAAATATATCAAATCTTCTTCCTGGATCTACCAGGAACCATCGAAGAATTGAAAAGAGATGCTGAACAAAAGAGATTGATAGATAGATTCAATCTTCTACAATTTTTCAAACATTAGGTATGGATTCCAACTTAGGTCGGAATATCTCAAAGTATACATCAACCTGTCCCTCTTCGGACTTTGATATTCACAATAAATTATAATACAATTTCAAATTTGGTTTTAAACGAAATTGTTTTATCGATTCAATTTAAATTTAGCCCTATATTCTATTAATCAACTCAATTTAAAATTTCCAATTTATTTAGAATTTCAATTTCAAATTTCCAATTCATTAAAGTTTAAATCGAAAAGATGATAAGAAATCGATGAAGATGCGAAATAAGGATTTTCTACAACGATTCGTAGGGTCACCATCACACTGAAACTTCTTTCTGGAGCTGCTACGAAGCAAATCAAAAGAAATTGGAATCGAATCAAAAGGAAATTGATAAGAAAATCATTTCCACTGTTGCAGGGTATTGACCATTTATAGTGATATTCCCCTGTCCCCTATCTCGTCCTCTTCTCGCACTCATACTCACTATCGGTGAATAGTAAGAGAATTTACTGAGGCATTTGAACGGATATCTTAGGGATATACTCATTCTAGGGTATACTTCACCCTATCTCTATTGAGCTACTTAATGTGTTATACTCTTAAGCTAAAGTTTTACCCCTCAACTCTGATATCAAATGTGACGATCCTGACTCGACCTACAAAAATCGGCACCGAATACGACACTCATATTCAAATGCCGCAGATCTAAACGTCGAATCTGGTGCGCCGGAGCTTATAACACCATTAAGTACAACACGGCGGAAGAAAAAGAATATCAATATATATCATTGATACAATGACAGATACAACATCTGATATAATATGATACAACAGAATGATACAATAGATATCAATACTATCAAAGATACAAGACACAGCGGAAAGAAATAGATAACACCAGCAGTGGAACAATATCTCCATCTCCATCTCCAAAGCACCAATACAGAAATAGCTCGAACCAACATCACGCGTTACCTAGACAAGCAAGTCTCGTCCTGATCCAAAGACTGGACTAACGCCAGATAATCTACTAAACCTGACTATCTGAAAAATCCAACTCTAGACTGCCCGTGTGGTAAATTATTAGCACCCAGAGTATAGGAAAGGAACAATAAACTCCGAGTCAGTCATGGGACTGGTATGAGTAACAAAAACAGTTTATCTTTAAAAACAAACAATAAAGGATTTAAAATAAATCTGTAATGCTTTTTGGAAAATGAAACTACCATAAGGCCTTCCACCGCACACACCATGCAAACGCAGAATTGGAGGAGATTTCTCCTTATGATAGTCAAACATGCTTGATACGAGAAAATTCTTTTGATATTACTATTATAGTGCACAGTGGAAAACATTTCGAAAGTATAATATTAATCTTAGCCAGCATAGGTACCATTATATTATGCCAGCTATAGCTGCCATTTTAAATGACAGGTTCTACAACTAAAACCGTATAGGGCTCGTATTGTTTCGTTTGGATTTTCCAACAAATGGTCGGGCTAAGAAACTTCCCACTGTTCATGGGTATGCCTCTGGCGGGACGTCCCGAGAACCTAACCGGATCTCTGCCAACACAAGGCTGGGTTACCTCTGTAACTAGGTAACTACTTCTCGAGCATGCCACCCCCCGGTCCTTTGGGACCTTTATCCGAGGCGCCTCTAAACCACAAAGCAACAACTACACAGAAATGAGATTGAAGCTCACCACATAGGTAAATATCTGGGCTCCATACCATGATACCACCCTTTACCAGAAAGGAATGACACACCCTAAAGGGCGCGACCCTCATAACCTTGCCGCATCTTTCCTGTTTTGACCATTTCCGGGTTGTGAGGTCCTGATGCAGTCTCATCCACAAAGCTACGCTTTATACCAAAAGCCATGCTTTGATCACAAATGATCGACAAATGATCATCAACACACAGCAGCACTCAGCATGCCACACTACCAAATTGAGAATATATCACTGATAACCTTCAACTACATAACCTCTGAGCTCGTACGTGATGTGTATTTGAAAGACATCTGTTTTATATCCCAAAGTGTAGTGTCAGCATACAACCATTCAAGTCTGTCCCGGGTTCAAACAGAACCGAAAGCACTTCCGAAGAAGTCCTTGCAAATCCGGGTATTCACAATCCCGATCGGACTTCCCATCACTTAGGGAATCTCTATACCGTAGCTACTCGGTGCAAAGACAATTGATAGGTTATCCTATCGTTCTCACAAATGCCCGGTCTTCACCACCGGTCTGCAAATGCTATCCATAACATCGTATCACTATTCGGAATGGGTTATACGATACAAGGTCCTCTCTCGGCTAAACCGAATAATGAGCGCAATATTTAAAATATATGGATATGGGATTTCAGTTAAGTCACAACTTATAAAAAACCCAAAACCTTTCTTCAAATGGTTAAACATATAACCATTTTAAATCTTTAAACTAAAAGATTTATTTCACAAAATTCACCCAGTTTCACAAAGATCCATTTACGGATTCCAAAACAATTTCCATTTCAATTGGATTAACTCGTTAAATCTTTAAATCAAAGATTTAACTTATAGCTTTCAAACCGTTTCCATAACTTGGAAATCATTTTCATTTCAAACTTGAAACCCCTTTTAACACAAATTGGAAATCCATTTCTTATATGAAAGCTTTTATTATTTGAAAACAAACAGTTCTCGCTACGGAAGAATCCAATTTTATTTGCACGAGTTAAAGCCTTTGAATTAAATTAAAATTCCCAAATTAATACAATTAAAAATAGTTTAACCCATATATAACTAGTATAACATCTTTAATCCCTAGTTTCAAATCATAGGATTCAGTTTCAATTTGAATTTAAATTTAGATCAAATTATTTAAATTTCAAAATTCAATCAAGTTATTCAAAATAACTTTTATTTTTTAAATTCATTTTCAAAAACTTTCAATTCTAATTCCAAAAACTATTTTGGATTCAAAATTCAATCTTTATAACTATTTTGAATTAAATTCAATTATCTGTGACTTAATCGATTTCCTCATGAAATCCATATTTGTGTGTGTATGGTGTGGTCCAGGGGTTTAACACAATAGTGCAACAACATCATCATCACGGATCAAAGCACAAAAATATAGTTGATAAGCGGTATAAGATATAACACTTGTCTTTCATTTACAGATTCACAGATAATATGCAAATGTATCACAATTAAATGAATAAAATACATAGCTCAATCCATAAAACAAAATATCACAAATCAGATAGGACAATCAATTCAAGGCATCTCATACAATACAATCATTCATAAGTAAAGTCAAGCATTCAATAAACATTTATAAGCAGGATTAATTGATTGTTTAATCCTAATTAATTTAATTTATTTCCAATTAAATTAATTACTTATGAATTAATTATCCAATCCTGATTTGTTAATTACAAATCATTTGATATAAATTAATTTATCAAACACTTTAATTTATTATTCTTAATTAATAAATTATTCTTAATTAATCACATTAATTAGATTAACCTCTAAACCAATTACATAATTAATTAACCTCTTAATTAATCATTTTAAGAAATTAAACCTTTGATTATTTACCATAAAGTAATCATCTCATAACAAATAATCATTAATTACCAATTAATCTTTATTAGTAGATAAAGTTACTTTAATTATTTAATTAATCTTAATTAATCTCCATTTAATTAATTATCCTTAATTAATCATAATAAGTAATTATCCCTAATTACTTAATTAATCAATTATTAATTCGTAATTAATTTTTCAAATAGTTAATCCTTAATCATGAATTAATTTTAAGATAAACTCATTCTTATAAATGATTTTATTATCATTTACAAATATGTTTCAAAACACTTATTTCCAAATTTACTTTTAAATTTCATTTTTTTAAATTCTAGATTTACAAATGAATACCAAATTATCTTACATAAAGTTTAAATTCAATCTTTTAAACTTTTGAAGTCACATGTTTAAGTAATACTTTTATCACAAAAGAAATTTAAAAGAGTTTAAAATCAAATTACTTTTTTTTCACATATTAAAGGAATACTTTAGCTTTTAAACTTATTTAAACATTTAAATTAATAAGACTTTATTTAAATAGAAACCTGGAATTCCGAACTGGATATAAGTCCAGTTTTAAAGTTTGATTTAAACTCGTTTAAATTCTTTCTTTACAATTCAAATTCCATTTTAATTTTCAAATCTTTTAAAGCCACTTAAATACTTAAGCACTTTTAAGTTATAAAAACAATTTAAATCTATAAACCCTATTTACTTACAAACTAAGTTTCAAGTCTAAACTTGAATTTATATTTATACTTTTGATTTTAAAACTCAATTTCAACTTTGCTTTAAAATTTAAATTTTAAAAATTCAGAAACAGAACATGCCTTGTTGAAAACCTGTTCAACACATACACCCAAGCTCCTTCCAGCCTTGCTTTGAGTCAAACGCAGAGACACCTCGAGTAAATACTCGAGACACTCGCGAAAACCCTGCTCCACTCAACTCTTAGCAAAATTCCCAGATTACCAAAATCTCGAGCACGGTGCATGTGCACGTCGCCAGCGATCAACTCCAGCCGTCGCCACTACCTCGAGCAAGTCGAAGTCCATCCATGAATCAATCTCCGTTCGCTAGAACTCCACCATCACGTCGAAATCGAATTCAAGCTTAAAAGCTCAAACCTGGAAACACTGGAACATCCTCGACCAAAACCTGGAAGCGCGTAAGTTCTCCAATCTCCGACCACCAGAACACGTGAAAATCCGGCCACTCACGCGTCGACACTTCCTCCGCCATCACCCCAAAACTTATCGCGCTCGATCAACTGTAGGAAACAAACGAATCAAAATACTTAACCATGTCCAAATTAGGGCTACAGATTTAAATTCATCGCCGCCGCTTCCACGATCAACTACACACTATCACACCATTTTTCCCTGAACCGTCGTTCATCCCTCCATCACCACGCAAGATCTCGATCGTTACAACACAGTGGATCACCGGAGATCACCAAATCAAAGAAAATACAACAAGCCCATACTGCTCCCTCAACTTCACTCTAAAAATTATGATTTTTGTTTTAAAAACCACATTAAAGTATACGAATTCAACCTACATACCTGAATTCAAAAATTAAAAAGTTTGAATTTTCACTTGTTTAAAGCTTTGCTCAGTACTTGGTTTCCAGAGACATAAATAAGTTGTTTTAACTTACATTTTTTTAAAAACTTAGATCATAACTGCACACACAACATTTGTTTATATTCTAAGTGTTAATGGTTATTAGATCAAGAGATAAGGTTTTGTTTGTAAATCTGGGCTGGGAATAACAAGAACAGAAGCATTCAAATTTTGCACAGGTATACACACATTCACATATTCACACAGGAACAATTTCAACATATATGTTTTCCAGATATAAACTTGCTACTGTTTCAGACATTTAAGTTTTAAAAGTGAATGTTACTCACGGTATTTCCAGAAGAAGGAACAGAGTTCTTCTTTTTGACACAGTTTTGAAATTGCTTGCTGAAAACATCTTCTTGATTCTCTGGTTTATATTGATGTTTAATCTGAGATGTTGAATTTTGTTTGAGTTTGAGTTTGTGTTTTTAGGTTAAGATAATGTTTATTTCAGATTTCTTAACTCTTGCTTGATCGAAACTGAAATGAATGGATTGTATATATAAAAAGAAGTTTACAGGTTGATTATTATTTGTGTTTGTACAACAGGGTGACAGTATTTTGATTTGTACAAATATAGGATCAGTTGACTAAAGATTTTTTTCTTTTCTTACTTTAGCCAAACAAAATTTCGGCTGATAGATATACTTGTGTGCTAAGATATTTTTGTATTAATTAACTTTGTCTTTTTTTTTCTTGTTTGTTCACGTTTTGAATATATTTGGTGTCTTCCTTTGCAAGCTTCATACTTGAATGTATTTTTATTTTCTTGTTTCACATTCACACTTTATTTGTTTATGCATAGATATTTATAAATTTTGGCTGTTGTCTTGTTTTTTTATTTTATTTTAATCTACATACTTGTTGTCTTATTCCTCTATATACATATATATTTATATTTTATTTATTTTACATTTTGCATTCATATATATATATATATATTTAACTTATAAAGAAGTCGTTTTTAAAACTTACTTATACTTTGATAAAATAACACACATATTTTATATTATAGAATTTAATTTTAAACATCGTTTGAAAATTATTTTATATACATGTTTATTTTCAAATATGCAAATTAATTCTCGATTAATTCATAATTTAACTAGAATCTATATTAATCACCAATTAATTTCACCATTTTTATTCAAAAATTAAATTAATTATTAATTTAAACACGGTCAAAATCTGGGATCATTACATATCAAGAGTATCAAGAGTTCAAGATTTCAATAATAAGTAATTTAATTAGGAATTTTGTTAAAACTCCTAGAAAAGCACTGACATCTTAAAATCCATTTTATCCGTGAAATGGAATCCACTTCGAGTCCGTTAAAGGTATAGAACCCTAAGTAGGATGGAACCTACGAAAAATCTTGTGGAACATTATTTTGTATCCACTAATTTTTATTCAAATGTTTTACAAAATTATATCTTGTTTTCAAAATCATTTCAAAATCTTCCTTTTAAAAGAATCAAAAACATCTATCCTTGTTTAAAATACTTTTATCTTCAAAATAATCTTTACTTTCAAAATCAAATTATCCTTGGTTTTAAACTATCTTTTAATTATAATATATTTAACTTTTAATATTTATACTTAGATTTAAATATAAAATTATAGTAAAATTTTATATATATCAAAATATTATTTTCTATACTTATTTATGTATTTTAACTATAGTTAAGTATATTTATAAAGTTTAAAAATAGTTTTAATACAAGATAGAAGTTATTTTCAAAGAAAAACAAATTACCAAAAATTACTTAGGCCTATCGACAACCCCAAGGGACCTTTGTCGACAAGATGACAGTTTTTTTCAAAAATTTGAATTTCAAAGGAAGTGTACATTCGTCATATCCTTTCACGAATGGGCATGGCTGTTGTTCTATAATAAATATAGGCTGTTTTAAACATTTTTTATATATACATACATACATGTATATATATATATATATATATATATATATATATATTCTCTGATTTCACTCATCTTCTTCTTCCACATTTCTTTATATACATTTTTACTATCACTCTGCCGAAATCACTATTGAATCTAGCTAGATCATTTCTGGTTTGATTCTCTATCACTATCTCAACAAGATCCCAGTGCTATTCAGAGTTATAGACTCCTTTGTAATTAATCGAGTGAGAAAAGGTGTGATTGTAGCCTGAAAAATTAATTGGGTGAACTTGTTGCTCGTAAAATCAAGTATCTCTACCCAGAGGATTGTGAATCTGGAGTGGTGTACCTCGTAGCCTTGAAATCGAGGGTGTAATTGTAAGAATTGATTTTGAAAGGAAATGCATACTTGTGTTGCAGGACTGAATGTAGGGTAACTCCGAACCAGTATAAAATTCGGTGTGTTCTTTCCTTTATTGTTTTACTTTATATTTGCATCTGTGTTTGATTCTGTAATCATATTTGTGTCTGGATATTGCATACATTTGTGTTCAAATTAAGATAAACTCAAAAAGAAGTAATTCCTTTAAACACTATTCACCCCCAATCTAGCGTTAATTCTTGCCTTAAGATCCGTAATCCGCATTTCTCACATTAATAAAACATAAAAATGAGAGGATATACATGTGAAAAGTAGAATATGAAAATAACTAAAAATTGAGTTAGGGTTTGAGTTTAAGCTAGAATTTTACCTTCAAATTGATACCAAATAGCTGATATAAGTAATCCGACTAGTAGTCCTTGTATATTTTGAGATTTTGATGAATTTTTGAGGAGAATGGAAGAAAGGCACGAAATTGGATGTTGTGGGTGGAATATGTCGTAAAACAACTGACTGGCTTCTGCTTTCTGTTTTGTTGTATGTAGAAAAAATTACACCGGCGTATTTGCAGATGCGCCAGTATAAATTAAAAAGGGCACACTTCTGAAATGCGTCCCGGATTATTTTTTTAAAAAAATGGCCAGCTCATATCTGAGCCGGACAAATCTAACTTAAAATTGCAAATAGTTTTCAAACTAGCCTATTTACTTTTGAAAAAACGGTCTCTTCGGAAAATTTTCCATAAAAATATAATGCACGTCTCTCCAAGGTTTTTTAAAAGCAAGAGGGGCCCAATTTCCACTTTATAAACGGGCTTCAACCCGCACCATAAAATGCTCGTTAGCTGCAACAGAAAAACTAAAATCCCAAACCCTACTGTCACCCATTTCTTTTCCGATATGGCTTTCCGTGGCTGCATCTCCAGATCTATATTCTCCATCGCACGATCCTCTATCCGGTCAAATCCGAACGTCAATCCTCGCCGCTCGCCTCCTATGTCTTCTCCTCGCTTCGACCGACGAGGCACCTCCTTCGCTCCTCCCAGGTTTCCTAATTTACGCAAAACCCCTTACTTTTGATATGCATTCATTTTGTAGTCCTTCAAATTAATTTGTTTTCAGGACTTTTGGCGAGCTCGGATGCGCTCAATCCATGCTGCCCCTGCACGACGTCATCACCAGGCCTAGGTTGACGGCACACGTGTCCGTCGGCGTTCGGGCTTGCGTCGAGCTTTCTCAGGGTATCTTCTGCCGCACTTGTCAAGATCGCTAGTATTTATTTTCATATTTGTGAGTCTGTTACATAATAAGATGCTGATTTTGGATGAAATTGATTTGTGGATCGAATGATTTGTGTTGTCTAGGTATATGGGTGAACTGAATATACCTTAGCTTCCCACATTCAGTGAGTTATATTAATCAAGTATATTTGTCTAGAAAAATTTGCTGGTAACAGTTGAATATATGAACAATTGTTTTTAAAAAATTCCAAAGTACCAGGCTTTTTTGCTTGTAAATTCCGATGAAGCATGCACTCTACCGGCACATATGTCAAGTAAATCACATATATAATGTAGACAGTGGATCAAATTCTCAACCGTGTTGGTGGAAATCGACATCCTCAACCAACCACATTACCCATGAGGGGATTAAGTGGGATTATATATCTTAATCACAATAACTGTTTGCGTACTTTTTGTTTACATTTCCATTGGACAAATAGGGAAGCTTTAGTTTTATACATCATAAATCATATACCTTTGATAGGTATACTCGGTGATAGATGACTTTATTGAATTGTTTTGCAGTAACTCGCTGCATTTAACGTAGTTGGTATATAAGTTGTTATTTCTACCATATATCGTCTTTTGTTGGTTGTGGCCCTGCTAAGCGCACAACATTAAATCATTATTAGCGTATTTTTGTTGGTTTTGAATGTAGAATGACAATACAAATGTCGAATATATATAAAGGAAATACTGAATACTTATTATTGTGTGTCAATTTTTTCTCATATAAGAAAGCACGCAGTTTAAATTTACTTATTTACATGCTTATTTTGCTTTAAATTGAATTTGGGTTGATATGGGAATTCGGGATCGAAATTTGATAGGAAGGAGCGATAAAGATGGGTGATGCAAGAGAAAAGACAACTTTGATGTGGAAACCTGCTTTTTATTTCGAGTGGTAAAGGCTTTTTTTCCCCTTCCTTGACCATCTTCAAGTAAGAATCAATCAATATAATGTATAAACTAGTAAATGCTAGGTTAACCGGGATTCAAACAGGAGTAGAATGATGGTTACCTTAAATCATGGTTGCTCAGTTTCGATAACTAAAAATTCAAAGCTATTCTCATGATTGAAAACACAATCTTGTAAAATATCAGGTTAATTATATAAATATCCAACCCAATTCACAAAGCAAGGCTACAACTTTATGACCTTTGTAGATTTATAAACAGGGATAAAGTTTCTGTTAAGAGGACTAGAAGTAGAAATTTATGTAGTAGCACGTGAGAAATATTTGATTGGTTCAACCGTTCAGTTTGAAAATTTCAAATTTTTTTATTAGTTTAAAATGAAATTTATACAAGAACTAGCTGAGCAGATTTATTAATAAGCTGACTACAAATAATCATATTTGAGAACTAGTTGCACAAGATGTACATGTACCTCTTTGCAACTTTTTTTGCATATGTTGAACCGTTCTTTTACATAATTTTTACCCTGCTTGATCTGATATGATTAGAAGATTGGATATAATTTTAATATTCTAGTTGCTTTCAGTTTTCATCTTTTAAATAAATTAGAATACATTATAAACATAATTGACAACCTAGTCAAAATCTTGGGTCCCTGCTTTTTTTTTTTGAGTTATACAGCCAAGTCTAATTCCAATCTCAGATCAAACAATATACATTATACTATGTTTATTGGTAAGATAATGTTTAGTCACCTGCAAGCATTGCAACACTGCGGCTAGTCTGCAAGTTTAAGTTTCTATCTGTATTGTTATACCTTGTTGATATATATTTAACATATAGTGAGGAAAATAATTAAGACAGTGATGCTTATTACGTTGCTCTGCTGTCACATCATTGTTTTAAGAGTATATTTTACGGTCAAAGGACAAGTTTTTTTGCTTTTATTAAAAAAGTCATTTGATTTTAGAAGATCAATTATTCGAAAAGTCAATTTATTAAAATATATATTTGTTTGTTAAATTAAAATATTTCTTGTAAACAAAGTAATTTTTTTTAAAAATAGTTTACTTTTTTATTTTAAATTTTACGTCTTGAATATTGATTCCAAATAATAGTGGGTTTATAAGAAAAGTTCACGCTTACATCCTAGTATAGAAATTTAGCCAACTCGACATACACACATATATCTTTTAAAAAACAATCGTTATTTTATATTAACAGTAATTTTATCATCGTTGTACCAATGTTGAACCATGAGTAATCAATAAATAAAACTGAATTACAATTACAGTTGGTATGATAACGATAAATTTAACAACATTCTCAGTAAATTTAATGGTAACATAATGTTAAAACCATTAGCAAAGGAAAATTTACTCATCATTTCGTATTTTATTTTGTTAACTTGAATCAATTATTAATTTACAAATGACATATTTTAGAACAATATTTGACATACTTATTGTAATTTTGTTTACTTCTTTAAAAAAAATTGAATACTCAGATGGTAGTACATATTTGTAATATAAGTTTTAGGTAGTATACAACATACCACACATCAATTTAAGTCCAGTAGTTCGAACCATGTTATGTAAGTTTCGAACATGAGACCTCTCGCACTAAAGTCGGAGTCCTAAACTTTATACCATTTAAAATGTATATCAATTTAGCGAAATGTATCGGTAGATCTAGTATCACTTAATAGAAAAGTTATCATTATTGACCAACGATAACCGACATATCAGTCTATGAATCATATGCATACCAAAGTATCAATAACGTAATATTTTTTAAATTGCCTTTTTTTAGCTTCACATTTTTATGAAGTTTCGATGTATTTGTAGGCTATATGTGTCGAACCAACCCAAATTTCATAGCATTCAAAATATATATCAGGTTAATGATACACACATGTATGTATATGTATGTATGTTGGTAGATGTAGTATGCAAGGTTTTCAAAACGGAATTTATACCGTAAATCGTAAAGTTCAAATTTTAAATCGAAACGGGATTTAAGACATAAGCGTAGATTCAAAAGGTTTATATTTTAATGTTTGTACGCATTTTGAAAATTGATTACGATGATTGAACTTTTACATCTAAACTTAAAATTTTGTTTTCTCTCATATTCTATTTTTATATTACTTAGAAAACACTAGATTGGAATCGTGGATTCAAATAAGCATATTAAATATATAAGCATGTATCAAATGAATTTTCTCCATTGTAGTCTTAAATGAGTTTGGATCGGAATGTAAATCAAATTGGAATGGGAGAGGTCTGGTCTGAAACGGGTTTTAAATCGTAAGATTTTGATAATAATGCTAGTATGGATTGAGATAAATTTGTGTAATTGTTAACCAAAATTATGGTCCAACACCCCAAAGAATCCTCGTAGAAGGACGTGATGTGAAACGATCTCAAACAAATTTTTGTTCCTCTTGAACACCCCGATTCAAGGTCAAAGAATTTTCTGCAGCTACCATATAATATTCATCTCCATTTGGTGATGAATAAATTATCTGTGCCTCTTTTGATCTCTCGGACATTTCATAAAGCGGACTCTCTATAGATCCCGAAGGACTAATCCTCACATAAATAGCTAAAGATCCCATAAGTCCAACATTGATTCCTTCAGACGTGTCAATTGGACAAATACGCCCATAGTGGCTCAGGTGGATATCTCGTATTCGAAAGCTAGCAGTTCGTCTCGTCAGTCCTGGATACTTGATAGACTCTTAATACTAGGAATGAAGAATTTTAATTTCGTAAATTTAGGCCTTATCGAAAGGTGAAAAGGGAAAATGGTTGGTCAAGATTCTAGCGAAAGGAGTATAAAGTCAGATTATGTTGAAAGGCATATGTGAAATGGGTTCCGTCCCTTTCAAAAGGTCCAAGCACTGCCTTGTAGAACCAATTCAGATATGTTTTACATGTTAATTCCGCCGAAAGGGGTTTGGAGAATGTAGATTAGGCAGATCTTTGATCAAGGGTTGCAAATTATGACCATGCCGAAAGGTTTAATTAGAACTAGTAGAACTCCAATGGCAGCAGAAGGTTTTGGATCCGTAGTATAATCTTTATGAAGATCCAAGATTTCGACCTCGTCGAAAGGTTATATAGCCAGTGGAGCATTCTTAGGACGATAGGGGTTCCGACCTTAACGGAAGGCCAAAAAATAGGAGTCATAAACCTATAGAAATTTCTTAAGAGGAGATGTTGGCTTCGGTCTTTTCGGAAGGCCTTAGATGGTATTGATTCCGTAGGTCAGATCTTAAATGAATTCCTCGACGAAAGGTAATTCTGTAGGTCGGATCTTAAAGGGGATGCCTATCAGAAGGGGTTTCGAAGGGAAACGAGATTCAATAGAAATGTTATCTTGAGCCTTTCGAACAAAAGAAACGTAAAAAAGAGAATTGGTATTTGATTATATCAAGTGTACAAAAGACGTGAAAACATAAATCTCAAACATGTAATTCTTTATTATGATTTGAAGTAATACATAGTAACACTTGTTGGAAATAACCCCAAATTTATTTAGAAATTAGGGTTACAAGCTCTCAAAACAGTAGTGATTTTGAAAACTAAAATTCGAATCCCAAAAATGTACTCCTCGGGTCTATTTATAAGTGCTGGTTGACACTTTCTGCAGGGGCCATGGCGACTGTGTCGGAAGGTAGGTTTCGCTCGCATCCTTCAGGCCTTGATATTTGATTATATCTACAGTGTGCAAAAGACGTGAAAACATAAATCTCAAACATGTAATTTTTTATTAAGATTTGAAGTAATACATAGTAACACTTGTTGGAAATAACCCCAAATTTATTTAGAAATTAGGGTTAGAAGCTCTCAAAACAGTAGTGATTTTGAAAACTATCGAATCCCAAAAATGGACCCCTCGGGTCTATTTATAGGTGTTGGTTGACGCTTTTTGCAGGGGTCATGGCGACTGTGTCGGAAGGTAGGTTTCGCTCGCATCCTTCAGGCCTTGTGCGAAAGTGAGGCCTTTCGGTTTTGTCGGGAAGGTTGGCTTATAGCTCTTCTGAACATATCTAGATGCCCTTGTCTCCATCGGAAGGTGAGAATGCGGCTTCCACAACTTTGATCTAATGATGGAAGGACGGTTGATTTGATGCGGAAGGGAACCTTTCGACTCCATCGAAAGGTCTTCTGAAGGTAAGCGGCGCTTCTAAAGTGCTTGACCGGCTTTGCCCTGTATCCAATGATATGATCTTCTATTGCAGAAGCATCCTTTCGACTCCATTGAAAGACTCCTTTGAATAAGGTGGCAGGTTGGATTTGCGGAAGGTAATATTTGTACATGACGCTGATGTCTCTTGCGTAACGTCTTCCGTCAGCAGTGAGTTATCTTCCGCGGAACCCTCTCATGTAGAACCAAAGGTGAAATTCTATCATATGCTGAAGCCTCTTGTGGGCGGAACCATCTCATGTGGAATCTTAGTTGTAGAATTCTTCTTGACTTTTCCAAAACATCCCTTCGGCTCTTGCGGAAGGTCCTCCAGCGACCTCTACTCCATCAAAACCTAGTTTCGGTGGTGAATTTTTGGTGTTAACATTTGCCCCCCCTTTGCGAATGGACGTTCTTGACTTTTCAAGTCAGAGTCCCTTTGCGAATGGATGTTCTTGACTTTTCAAGTCAGTGTTTCGTCTCGATCCGCCTTTCAATATGGATGTGACTCTTTTGAGCTCATACCCAAGCGAAGCTGCACGTTGAATATCATTTAACAAAATACTAATCAAGAAAGCACATTTTTCGTTCCCAAAACATCATTCCAGAACGACAATTTAAACATCGGGAAACTTTAGCTTACCCGGCATGTATTATACCCCTCAAAATTTAACCCTGCAGAACTATTGTTGATAACTGGTTAACATATACATACCCAAAAAGATATCATTACTAATTATCAAAAGATAACACAACCCTCTAATCTTGACCCGTTTGGAAACGGCGATAGATCTGGGTTAAAACTGATAAAGGCAACCATAACAGGTTCAACCCATATTGGCTGATAAGGTGAATACGCCATTCACCAGAAATGTCTCAGATGGCGTCCACCCAGAAGGTAAGTGGTCGGGTCATAAAGCATAGACCAAGTGGCAACAAAAATATGATTTGAGAAATATGGTTGCTGGTGGACTTCATTACTAGATTGGGCGCTGTGAACTTCTTCGGCCATCGGCTGCTGATTTTGCAAGGCCATGGCATAGCAACAGCAACAATGCGGTATTTCATAATGGACAAAGTCAAGATGGATTGGATGAAGATTACAAGCTGCCATGAATTTGATCTTCGTTTTACAGGGAATACGAATAGCTTTTTACTTTTTAGTGAGAAAAAAGAAAGAGGTCTGTATTTTTTTGTGAAATGAAATGTTTATATTGTAACGTAATGATGTTTTTTGTCTTTTAGTGTAATGACAATTTTCAATATGTAATGAAAAACTTACCTGGCGAGTTCTTGTATGAAAAAGACTTTCAATATGAACGAAGTTGAAGGCATTTATCCCCTTCGAAAGCATTCAAGCATCGTGGAGGTTCTCGCAAGCAAATTGAAATGAAAGTTCCCCTTCGAAGGACGCTAAGCGCCATGCCGAAGGCTACAACCCATTCCATCGGAGGTTAAAGCACGCTCTGTCAAGGGCCAGATCCTCCTATTTTGGTCATAATGGATGAGTTTTGTTTTCAGTTGTTAAAACATTCGAGTTTCATTTATACATGATCAATTCCAAACACAAGTCAAACTAGAAATTGCAAGTAATGTAAATGCGTAGAGTAAGCATCTTAGAGCTCCACAACTTGATTTGAATTTGGTCCCGCTACCGTTAAGTTGCTTTCTTTCAGCATGGAAGAATTGATTTTAATTGTTTTCTTCGGGATTTACAAAAAATATATTTGAAATACCCTCGTCTTCGCCTTATTTGGCGAAGATAAGAAAACTGTTAATATTTTTTTTAAATCTTGGACCTGAAAATCCAATAATACAGTCAGGAATAGGTAAGTCATAATTTCCCATTAAAATAACAAAACGGGTAGAAAACCATCTAAATTCTGCCATGGAGTATAGAGAACCAAATTCGTGAATTATTACGAAGACCGGTAAGGAAATTCGAAATTCACTGTATCAAAAATCTAATAAGAAATTATTCCGAATCCATTGGGAACAAAAAATTCACAAATCACCATAAAGATTCATAAGGCAATCTCGGAATTCATTAACTCAGAAATCTTATAAAGAATTATCAAATACCCAATAAGGGAATCAGAAATTCATAAATCATCATGAAAATAATCAAGTAATTCCTAAATTCATTAATTCAAAACCCCAATAAAATCATCCAACATTTCCAATAGGTAAATTAGAAACACGAAATTCGTCAATCATCACAAAAATTAGCAAGGAAGCTTAAATTCCCTTAAATCAGGGAATTACAAATCCAAGAATAAAAATGCAATCCGAAACCCATCCATTCTTATTCAAAATTAGAGGATCGATGAAAAATTCATAAATTATCATGAAAAATCAACAAAGGAAATCAAGAAATTGTGAACTCATGAAACAAGCGATCCATGGGAAATTGCCATGAGACATCAATGAGGAAATTGTAACACACATAATTCATGAATCATCAGAGAAATCAATGGAGAAATTCATTAAGCCAATAATTCAGCAATAAATCACCACAATGATTTAATAAAGAAACCATGGATACAAAATCAGCAAATTATCATAAAAATCAATGGAAAATCCATAAATTACCATTAGAACTTCACAAATGAGTTAAGAATTTAGGAACTCAATAAGCAAACAAATGATGGGAAATTGTCATGAAAATCCATGTGTGTAAAATTCATAAATCATTTCGAAAGTTAATGAATAAATTGAGAAACCTTGAAACTAGGAATTCGGTTATGAAGCCTTTATAGAAATTCTCCAATGAAATTGATAAATCATCATGAAGCCAATGTAGGAGTTTAAGATGGATCAGATCCAAAAATGGAATTTCAGGCAAAGAAATCATAAGCTCGCAAAACCAAAAATTTAATCAAATTTTTTCCATGATCTCATTTGGTAAATAGACTGCTAGGATTCAATCTAATATCAAAATTAGAAACCTATCTGGTTATATTGAACTCAATAAATTCATACAACAAACTCCTATACCCTTGAGTTAGCAAAGTTTTGATATATTAGAGTTGAGTTTGCATCTGTAGGATCTTGTGATTAATTAGAATACTGGCTCCTTATATTCTTATAGAGTCTTGTTTGTTCTAAGGGATCACCCTATTTCTAGGGACTCGGTTGTGGTTTACTCAATCCATTCTTGAAGTGTGGTCTTTATTATCTTTAACGACGACTTGTTGTTTATTCCATTCCTTTGACCATTGTATATATTTTGGCCTTTGATACCATGCTAGGGATTCCTTTTATCCCTTTTCTTATCCCATGTCATCTCCCAGGATGCAGATTCCTTAGTCCTTTGGTATAGTAATTATTTCCCAAGCAATAGATGTTCTAGGATTTACTAATTCATATCTTGTTTCCTTTGGATACTTTGTCTGCTTTCGACTGTAGTGTTGGACATCTTTGTCCTTTTTGTCTCTGTATGTATCATTCTTTAGGATTTCAACTTTGTCCTTGTTGATAGATAGATCTCTTTCTTAAACCCTTTACTCTCTCCGATTTTAACTTTTGCCTTGAGGTGTGGACATCTGTCTTCATTCTTCTGTTTGGAGCCCCCACTGGGCTTGGACGTCTCAGTCTATTCTTTGATGAGCCACTCTTTGGGCTTGGACATCTCAAAGGGATGTATACTTGATTGACCTTCCTCCAGAAGGTCGCTGATGGGTGCTACCCTGACCCATTCCCTAAGAGGTGGTTTTGACGTTAGGGGTTCTATCTTTCCCTCCAGGAGGTGTCACAGAAGAGCGTCGTAGGCTTATGTCCCTCCTCTAGGAGGTGCCACGGAATAACATCATAGGTTTGAATGTTTGTATATGAGAATAGTTTTTTTTTTTGCCAATTAAAATGGAGTCTCCTTTGAGACAGAATTTTAAAATCAAACTTTTCTATTATATGGAAAGGTCCAAGCACTTCCTTGTAGAACCAATCCAAATATGTTTTAGATCTTAATCCCACCGAGAGGGGTTTGGAGAATGTAGGTTAAACAGATCATTGATCAAGGGTTGCAAATTATGACCATGCCGAAAAGCTTTCTAAGCCTAGTAGAACTCCAATGGCAGCAGAAGATTTTGGATCTGTAGCATAATCTTTATGAAGATCCGAGATTTCGACCTCGCCGAAAGGTTAGAGCCAGTGGAGTTCTCTTATGACGATAGGGGGTTCCGACCTTAACAGAAGGCCAGAAAAATTCTACGACAGAAGGCCTTAGATGGTTTTGATTTCGTAGATCAGATCTTAAGTGAATTCCTCGACAAAAGGTAATTATGTAGGTCAGGTCTTAAAGGGATACCCTATTAGAAGAGGTTTCGTAGGGAAACTAGACCCAATAGAAAGGTTATCTTGAGCCTTTCGAACTAAAGAAATGTAAAAAGAGGATCGGTATATTATTATATCAACATAAAATGTATAAAAGACGTGAAAACATAAATCTCAAATATATAATTTTTTATTATGGTTTGAAATAATACATAATAATACTTGTTAGAAATGGCTCCAAATTTATTTAGAAATTAGGGTTGCAAGCTCTCAAAACAGTTGTGATTGTGAAAATTAAATTTCGGATCCTAAAAATGGACCCCTCGGGTCTTATTTATAGGTACGGGTTGACACCTTCCGCATGGATCATGGCGACCATGTCAGAAGGTTGGCTTATAGCTCTTCGAACATGTGTGGACGCCCTTACCTCCATCGAAAGATGAGAATGCAGCATCCATAGTTTTGATCTAATGATGGAAGGGCTGCTGATTTGATGTGGAAGTGAACATTTCGACTTCATCGAAAGGCCTTCTAACGGTAAGCGGCGCTTCTAAAGTGCTTGACCGGCGTTGTCCTGCATCCAATGATTTGATCTTTTATTGCGGAAGCATCCTTTCGATTTCATCGAAAGGTTTATTTGAATGAGGTGGAAGTTGGATTTGCGGCATGTAATATTTGTACATGACGCTGATGTCTTGCGTAATGTCTTCCGTCAGCGGTGAATTATCTTCTGCGGAACCCTCTCATGCGGAACCAAAGGTGAAAGTCTTTATCATATACAGAAGCCTTTTGTAGGCGGAACCATCTCATGCGGAACCTTAGCTGCGGAATCTTGACTTTTCCAGAAGCATCCCTCTTGCGGAAGGTCTTCCAACGACCTCTACTCTCCATCGAAACCTAGTTTCGGTGGTGAATTTTTGGTGTTAACAGTAATCCTTCTCCTATGTGTATATATATATATATGTATATGTATATATATGTGTGTATATATATATATGTATATATATCAGTTTTTTTATTTGCTCATACTTAACGGTAGATTATGCTTACCGATTTATTGGTATACGATAATCAATATATCAGAGTATCAGTTGAATCGGTATGGTAACAATATCTCCGTACCGGTAACCGTAACGGTAATAGCCCTCCATAGTTTCTGCAACCATTGCGAATGTAAGCAGGGTATAGTTACATAAAGTCTGAGTTGTCGGACTGGGTTGAACTATTATTTGCTAGCTTTGTTTATCGTCTATAAAATTTGGTATTTGTCTTATTTCGAATGAACATGATTATGTGTTGTGTTATATTTTATAGTTGAAACAGTATAATCTAATGTTAAAACTTATAAACTGTTAATTTTTTTTTTTTGCACAATTTACAGTTAAAATTCAACCGTTTTGTTAAAATTCAACAGTTATATTTTTTTTGCACAATTTACCACCTTCTATGCATACTCAAATTTGGCTTGGTCAAATCAAGAGAAAGTGGTTAATCAATATTTTATCCTATGTGTGTTTCATATGATATGCTTTTTAGTTCTAAATTTCCTTCATTTGTTCATATTTTCTCTTATAAACTGCACGTAAGCACAGCTTCTTCTTAAGTAATGTTAAATCTGTCTGCAACTTTAACACAATGACAGCAGTTTCATGGTTTATAGTGTAGGCATTTTAATGTATTTACTAGATCATTCTTGACTTTTCCAGAAGCATCCCTTCAGCTTTTGCGGAAGGTCTTCCTACAACCTCTACTCTCCATCGAAATTTAGTTTCGGTGGTGGATTTTTGGTGTTAACAGAAACACGCACACGCACGCGCGCGCACACACACACACACATATATATATCACTTTTTTTATGTGCTCATACTTAACGGTAGATTAGCCATTACCAATCAATGCTTACCGATTTATTGGTATATGATCATCAATATATTAGAGTATCAGTTGAATCGGTATGGTAACAATATCTCTGTACCGGTAACCGTAACGGTAATAGCCCTGCATAGTTTCTGCAGCCATTGCGAATGTAAGCAGGGTATAGTTACATAAAGTCTGAGTTGTTGGACTGGGTTGAACTATCATTTGCTAGCTTTGTTTATCGTCTATAAAGTTTGGTATTTGTCTTATTTCGGATGAACATGATTACGTGTTGTGTTATATTATATTTTATAGTTGAAACAGTATAGTCTAATGTTAAAACTTATAAACTGTTATATTAATTTTTTTTTTTTTTTTTTTGCACAATTTACAGTGTAGTCTAATGTCCATTGCTTATATATTCATTGGAGCTGTGCTTATTTTTTGTTTCATATATTCTGTCAAGTTTCATTTTTATTTATTTATTGTGATCGTTAGTGGTCTCGGTTAATATATACACCGATAAAATATCTAATAAAACCGAAATTTAAATAGTCGCAATAAAAATATAACACTGTGCTAGTTACTTTATAGTTTTTACTTATAATGCAGTTTATTGTATTAATTTGTAGTACTTAGTAGTTTGTATTCCTTTTAATAGGTATGACAATTATTCTAATTAGCCAAGATATTAGATGTTACTATCTACCTGGTCCCGTCCGATCGTTTCCGACAAGAATAGGAAATTTGCATTTGTATAAAGATTTATGTGCTTTTGTATGTATTTATGTGTGTATACATGTATGTACATACATGTGTATGTGCATGCATGCTCGTGTGCATAGACACGAGATAATGTTAGTTTCTCTCAGGTGCATTTATCATATTTTCTGATGTTGTCTTCATTGATAATTAAATAATTTCAGGTATAGACGATAACTAATAGAATATGATGCACCATTAGTTTCCACCGCAAGCAAAGGTGACTGAATAATTAAGTCAGATTATTCTCTCAGCAGTATTCAAAACTGAATTGATTTGCGCTAGTCTTGAATATCTGTCAGTGGATGTGTTTACAGCATACAAGCCTTTTTTTTTTTCAATATTGCGAATTAAAACATAGCTCTAATACTGCAAATTTTCTATTTTCAGGTAGTTGAATGCATATTAGGATATACATGAATAAAATTTGGGAACGGTTATGGATGTTGAGCAAAACTTCGGCCTTCCTGCTTTACATCGAGTATGTTAGGCATGTTAGTTTGTATGTTGTTTTTGTATAATTTTGTTTCATGAAATTATATACTTTTCATCTTTTTACCAAAATTGGTTTTTTTCCCATCACTGCAATTTTCTCTGTTTGCCTCAGGAAATTTGTTTTTCAAATTTTCTCCTGTAGATTGTTGGCCTATTTCTTCATCTGCTATGTTAACACTGTTCTTTATTTTGTGTATGTAACATGCTAACTAGTTCTATCCATGATCTTTTTGTTTGTTTTTAAAATATTGGGACCAAACTATTCAATTATGAGCGTTCATGAGATTTCGGTTGAATATTCATGAGATCTCTGTGCGCACTCACAAGAATTCAATTTATCACTCATTGATTTATATACTACAAACCATCGATTCATATATTGCAACATTTTGATTTTTTGTTTCATGATTATCTATTATATTTTGATTGTATATGATGTTTACAATTGAAATCGGTGGTATAGGAAATTGATAATCTTAATTATTAGTTTAGCAATTATAATTTTGTAAAAAAATCCTTTTGATTCAAGTATATGTTTTTTTTCTTCTGTAATTTACTTTTTATCATTTTGAATTTTTTTCAATTACACGTTGTAATGTAAGTTTTGAGAATAATTAATTTGAATAAATGTATTGGATGTCTTGCTTTTCATTCACATCTTTCTAAATTATTTTTCATCAGTAAAGTTTTTTGTCTTAATTTATTATGGTTAATTGATCACTAATTAATTCACATATTGTCTCGTTTTAGCTTTTTACACATTTAAAACTTTCTGTTAAAAATATTTTTTTTGTTAATTCCTTTTAATTGATCTTTGGTAAACATATTTAGATTGGTGTATGCAAAGATTTAACGTTTTCTTTGGTAAAACCACCCAATGTTGGCTCAAATTTTGAATGTATTCTTTTAACAATTTGTCAAATTTGCCTATTTATATTTTTAATATTTTAATTGTTAGTTATCTTGTAATTTTTTGTGAATTTTTTTATTACTGCAGTTAATTTAAAGTGTATAATGAAAAATGAAAAAATTGTGGTAAAAAATAAGAATATGATATAAAGAAATAAAAGCAGAAATCACTAGAGAAAGATGGAGGAAACATTTTATTCATTCCAAAGAATAGTCATACATTTCCATTACATAGGCTCATTTATATAAATACTTTGGAGCTTATAATTGAACTTATTCCATGTTGTGGGACTAAACAAAACAACATAAAAACATATTCACTTAATGATTTACATATATTATAACACTTTCTCTTGAATATGCGTTTTCAAAATCTTGAATGTTTCAGTAACTTTAAATTATTCCATTTGAAACATGTGATGATTGTTTTCGCTCTCATTATTTTTTTTTATTTTTTTGCATATATCCAATTAGTTGATATAGATATTGTCTACTGTCTCATTAAAAACCTCCGTTGTGAAAACCCAATTGGGAAAATCTCGAACGAAAAAAAGTGTGCAACTTATGCAATCATGTCATATTAAAAATCATATTCCTTCTAGATGTTTGATACTTCAGTATCAAAACAATGTCTCATTAAAACCTTACTAAGGAAAATTCAGTGAAAAAATCTTAGTGAAGAAAAAAGAGTACAATAATATATTCTAATATCACATTTCATCTAATGAAGTTTGATACTTCTGAATCAAGATAATACCTTGTTATAACCTAAGAGAAACCTTGTTGGTAAAATCTTAGTTAAGGAAAAAGTGTTCAATGACATATTTCAATAATTTACTACATCAAATGGAGTTTGATACTTCTGGATCAATTTAATGCATGCATCGTTAAAACCATACCAAGAAAAATCCAGTAAGAAAAATCTTAGTTAAGGAAAAAGAGTACAATATAGTATGGTACATTTTAATAGTTTATTGCATTAAGGGAGTTTGATACTTCTGGATCAATGTAATACCTCATTAAAAATCTTAGTGAAGGAAAAATAGTACATAAAAAAAGAGTACATTATGATATATTTATGTACGCCTCCATGATTTTATTTTTTTACCTGTAACTTTGAAAACATGTCATGATAATTCAAATCAGTTGCAAATTCTTTTGTAACATTAGACAAGTGTTAAAAAAAAAAGGTTGAAGATAACAATTATACTTTCCCTTCTTTAGATGCTCATCATTTATAAAGAGTTTTTCAATACAATCGAATTTTTCAAGATTGTTTCTTCCAAACATGATTAGCATTTTATGCATTTTGTATGCTACTTTTATGAAAACGCTTCACGTGCTTCCATTTTGGTGCTTCAAATTAGTTTTGCATATTGCAACTAAATCTTTGATGAATATTAAAAGTTTTATTACAACAATACTTAAAAGCATGAAGTAATCTACTATTCATTAATTATATCAAGATTTCCATTACAACAATATTTACAAGAAGGTCGTACTCTATGCTCTTTATTCTTTGCATTCTTTATAACGAGCAAAGTATTATATTCTTTAGGAACCAATATACTTTCGTCATTTAGTATGATTTAACCAATATTCATATCTTTAGGGTATATTAAGTGTTTCAAACACTTTCACTACTTTAGTCAATTCAATTATTTCTACAAACATCATGCCTAGGGCATTTAACATGATGTTAGCATAATTCAAGTTTCTGATCTTTTTTTTGGAACTTCTGCTTCTTTATTATAAGAAAACTTGAAATTTAATAATATATGAAAACTCAAGCTTTTAGCATTATAGGAACTGCAGGCTCTCAACTTTTATTTCAAATGCTAGAAATTAAGTTTACCGCGTATGCTTTCATTAATGTTTCCATGCACTTTAGGTGTGATAGATCAATATTAATATTGGATCTAAACTTAATACGATCTTCTAAATACGCATTATTCTTGTATATGTTTCTTTAAGAAACAATAAAATATTTCCTTGTCCGAGGCCTTGGTGCAGTGGTAAAACGCCAGGCTGTTGACGACAAGGTCGGCAGTTCGATCCCTGCCTCTGGCATATTAAACTGTGCGCCATGATGATTCTTGCAGACTTGTGTGCTGCCTACTTTGTAAATATAAGTACCCAGTTTCAAAAAAAAAAAAAAAAAAAATAAAATATTTCCTCTTGAAATATAAACTATATATATCAAAATCATTTCCAAAGTCAAAATCCAAATCAAAGAGTTTTCAAAATGAAAACTTCATTTACCAAACATGTATAGATTACATGGATCTATATCACAAATCAAAACACAATCAAGGTCAATAAATTTATTTGAATCAACAACAAAAATTGTCAAATTCAAAACTTGCTTTCAAAAGTAATGGACTCAAAAAGCATGCAATAATAAGCAAGTTTGAAATCAATTCAAATCCAAACTCAAAAAATCACAATATTTTATTTTTAAATCATGTATAAATCTCAAAGATACATTATTTGAGTGTGATTTTAAGATCTATAATATAATGAGATCAGTAAAATAAGAACAGAAAAAATCAAATATATAGTAAAATGAGATCTGAAATATAATGAACGAAATACATATACAGTGAAATGATCTATAAATTTAGATCTATGATAAAATAAGATACTGAAAAGATAGAGCTACTAAAACTAGATATAGAATTGTGAAACAAGAACACTTAAATCTAGATCTAAATTAATTGCAAACAAAATCTAGAAAAGCAGATCTACAAAATTTCAAACCTAATTTCATTGATTGAATAAGAGGAAGAGATAGATCTGATTTCAATAACTGATTAAGAGAAAGAAATGTATCTACATAAAAGAAAAAATGGATCTAATCTTTTAGATTAGAATATCCAATACATTTGAAAAAGAGATCGTGCTGATAACGTATTGTAAACAAATAAGAATATGTTATAAAGAAATAAAAGCAGAAGTCATTAGAGAAAGAGGAAGAAGATATTTTACTCATTCCAGCGAATAGTCGTATATTTCCATTACATAGGCTCCTTTATATAAAAGCTTTGAAGTTTAGGATTGAACTTATCTCATGATGTGAAACTAAACAAAACAACATAAAAACATATTCACTTTATGATTTACATATATTATATCAAAAAGAAATTATTTAAGAATTTTTTGCATGCATCTTTATTCTTATAATGTCTTATATGGAAGAAACATGCTTATGTGTCTTTACTCAAAAGTTTTTGAATATACAGTAAAATTTTCTCTTCTTTGTTCAAAAACTAAGGGCTTAGTTAATTTTGTGTTTTGCATTTTGAGCATTTACAAAAATATGAAAATAGCGGAAGAGTAATTTATAATTTTAGGTCATTACGACGATTATGAAAGGACGTTGGTGGCGATGGAGGAAAGATGGAGGAGATGAATTGTTTTCCGTTCATTTGTTATTTCTCAAAACAGAAAAAACAAAACAAATTTGTTTCGTAGTTTATATTCTAGCTTCAATTTTTTAAATTGTTTGTTTTCAAAAAAAAATTGCATTATGTGTTATTTTTTTGGTCGAAAACACAATTTAAAATGACAAATCAAATGGGTATTAAGTTTTTGAAAAATTACTACGTAAGAAAACCCAATTTTGTTTTAGTTAAATATTTAAACAAATTAGTCAATTTGTTTTGCAAACTAGTACAACTAGTAATTATATTATCATGTTAGTTGTCTTAATTATAAACCCATATCATTTATACCATACATAGATAATAGTATGCCACTTCTATTAATTTGATTATTGTAGGGTTGATATGTTATTTTAGTCGGACTTTTCTAAATAAAAATAGAACCCATAATTCATTCTTGTTTTTCATTCAAACTTATTATAGTTTGGAATTTGACGAGTTTAACAAAAAGATCATTGCAATAAAATGAACGATCTCTTATTTCCAGTAAGTATGCAAGCACAAACTAAAATTGAATGATGTTTCTATATCATACAAAATGAGATATCCATAGCATGGCTCAGTATATCAATAAAAGCTATCGTTTAGATATAGTTCCAAAATATCTCAATCACTTTGATGGATAAACATTTGGATGGAATTAATGATTAATTGCTATGCGCACATCCCTTTCAATTCATATTTAACGTATAAAAACCAGCTGTAATGACAAGATAAGGGTAACAATGACAACGACAAGTACCAGTGTGTGAAAATATCTCTTTAGCTAATATTTCTTTCATATTTCTGCGTATGGATATGATTGAAATTGGTACGGCTAGACCCCGTTTCTAATGTTGTTTCACGAAGATTTCACACTCGTACTTAACGAAAATTAGGTACTTATTTAAAAAAAAATTAAAAGCCAAGTTAATTTGCATGCTAATTGAAAATGCAAGTTTACTTGTAATTTTTTTTTAATATTAGTCGTACATCCTTAATACAAACTTAATTCACCAAAACTTCTTTCGTAAAAAAACATACTTTAAACGTCCATGTTTTCCATTTCAGCTATTTTTTCCTCTAAAATACATCTCTCTTCTTACATGATTGATTTTAATAGCGAACTCATCTATCTTGATTTCATCTTCCTATTCATTGGCGAGCTCATTTTCTTGATTTCATCTTCTTTTTCAATTTGTCGATTTCAATGGAAAACTTCACCTATTTAAAAACGAATCACTTTTTTTTACAAAATATGAATCGTTGTTGATTTTTTAGGGATTATTAGTGTCGTATTGATGTTTAAATTCAATAATGATAACGAGAAATGATTGCAGTTAATTGTTTGAAATTTTTATGCAAATATTCATACTATGTACATAAATACTGCAAATATAATAATATTTGCAGTTTTTTCTGCAATTATTCTCAATATTTGCAGAAAAATCCGCAGATATTGAGAATACTTGCATAAAATACTATAAATATCGTCAATATTTGCAGTAAAACATCTAATTATTAAAATAAAAATGTGAGTTTTTTCAGCATATATTTACTCATTTTTATGCAAAGATTTTGAATACTTGCAGTTATTGCTGCAATTATTTCTAATAATTGCACAAAACTCTGCAAATATTGAGAATTTTTGCTTAAGATACTGCAAATATGATCAATATTTGCAGTAAAAAAATGTAATAATATATGTTGGAACTGTAAGAGTTTTTTGAATTGAAATAATTGCAGACATACAATGAAGAATATAAATGATTTTAAGTGAATAATTGTTAAAAAGTGAGCAATTATTCAGCATAATTGCAGACATACTAACGTTATTCAAAATAGTTGCATATATCTTTGCAATTATTATGAATAACTACAGAGAAAACTGTATATAATATTTTTTTCAATGATTTTTATATTATTTACAGTTATAAATGTCTTTTTTTTTGAATTGAAATAATTTTAGTTGAATAATTGCAGATAGGTAAGGATTTATTCAAAATAATTGTAGACGTACATGCCATTATTCATAATTGTTGCATACATCTATGCAATTATTATGAATAATTGTAAAGAAAAATGAATACAAATGATTTTAAGTAAATAATTGCTAATAAGTAAGCAATTATTCTGAATAATTGTTGACATACGTTGAAATGAATTTATTTAAATAATTGCTAACAAGTAAGCAATTATTCAACATAATGCTTTATTTTGTTCGTTACAGTTATAACTGTCTTTTTTTGGATTGAAATGATTTTATATGAATAATTGATGATAAAAATGCAATTATTCAGAATAATTACAGAAATACATGCAATAAATCATAATAAGTGCATATATGTCTGCAATTATTTTGAATTATTGCAGAGAAATATGAATTCAATCCTCATAATTTCTATATAAAAAAATCTTGCAATGTTTATTTTGATTTATCATATTTTCTACTGTATATATAAACAATATTTGCATTATTTTAAGCAATTATTCACTATAATTGCAGCAAAATCTACAAGTATTGTGAATAGTTGCAGATTTTTCTGCTGATATTATCAATATCAACAGAAAATTAGAAAAACAATAATTATTTGCTGAATAACTCTTACATTACATTTCTCATTATTACTGAAAATTAAAAGATCAATACAACAACAACATTGAAGAATACTATGCGATAGTTGAGAAAATATGAAGATTGCAGTTTTAGTTTAATTTTGATGTTCGATTTCGAAATCCAAATGTTGAAATTGAATTTGACGATGCTTTTATAAATCGATTTGTTAGTAATGAAATTGTCGATTTGTTGATAATAAAATTATTGATGATTTACTGTAAATCGATGAAAATTGAAAGAAAATAAGCGCGTGAACTTATTTGATGAGGCTGGGGGTAATTTGGAAAGTAAAATAGAGAAATTGGAAAACAGGAATGTAACTTATAAGTTATTTTTAGGGAGGATGTTTTGTGTATTTTGAAACATACTAGGGACGTGAGCCAAATACACCCTATTTTTTTTTTTATCAAATTTCCATAAAATCGGGTAATGGTGGAAAATGTGGTTACTTGATAGAAATATACTTAAACAATAATTAGAACTACTTATAAATAAAGAAATTCGATTTCTACGTTTTTGAAAAGCTATTGGAAAAACGCTGGTTAATTTGCACTGTCTGTCAAAAAAGTGTAAACTACTCTACAATTTTCCTATTTTAGAATATATGGACCTAATTTACAAAATCATTGTTATAAGAACTTTTCTTAAATTACATCAAGGATAGAGAGTTGATGTGCAAAGCCCCTGAATTATACTTGTTATTGGATGACTTTTCGTTCAATGCTTGTTTAAGAGAGAAAATACCGATTTCAACCTCCAAATGAATTGTGTGTGTGCATTTATTTGTCAGACATTTTTTATATATAAAACTTCCAAAAAAATCGATTTTTTTGATACATATTTCAAACATATTCTATTTCGATAAATTTATCGTAGTCTTGGAATTGACTCAAACTAGAGAAATTTGACTACAAAATGATGAAAGAATGAATCATAAAGCTCGAGAGACACCACGATGGAGAGACGATGAAAAATCGCTAAGTGTTGAAGTCATGAAATCAATCGGTACTTTCACTGTGAATGAGTTCAAATATAACTTGTCTAAGATGTAGAAGCCTACTATAAACAAGTTTATTACCGGAGGAGGTCAACTGGAGCATGAGGCAGCAAGGAGATGTTATCTAGTTTAAACCCATCTTCAATCTATGTGACTAGAGAAGAAATGTAAGTGCCGAGGACGAAGAAATAAATGAGATTATTAGCCTAACAAGAGGAAACATTGAATGGATTTTTTCGACCAATGGAACAACAAAGACATGTAGAGCCCCAAAGATTTCAATTGAATCATGACGATAAAATTGCTGATATGATAAGGTAGGTGCTTTAAGGTGGAGCCCCAGACCGGAGTTATAAGGATGTGAAAAGAAGTTCCTTCACATCAAACTTCCGATACGTTAGAAATCCACCTGATTTTAAGCTACCAACATTGGAACCATATAATGAAAGGATCGATCCAACCGTTTATTTGATCAGATACATCTAATACATGAGACCATTGGGAGCTTTGGAAGAAGTGATTGGATGTTGTTTTCCTCTATACTTGACTGATTAGCTATCATGTGGTTTCACTAACTTGATAGTGGTTCCATCAGCACATGGATTAGATTAGTTGAGAGAGTTATGAGCTAGTTCAGAGTTCATATAATTCGAGCAAGGAATGTAATGACTTTTTCCAATGTAAAGCAAAAAAGAAAATGAATCTTTACGGAGTTACTTAAGTGGATTTAATACAGCAATACTGCAGTTCAGAAACCAGACCTGATAATAGTTATAGCAGTGGTGTTTATGGTTGCTTCTAAATTTTAATTTAAGAAGGCATTGGAAAGGGATCCACCAGTGGATCCGGTAGATTTGTACGATCAAGCTAAAAGATATTTGCATCAAGAATATGCAAAAATCATGAATAGTGAAGGAATGCTATGGAGGATGGAGGACTGTCCATGGTATGAATCGAAAAGGATAAAAAAATTAAAAGGTCGATGATGGCTTTAGAGCTTTGAAGCTTCCAAAGAGGGAATCGAAGTTTGTTTCTTACACCAATTTAACTAGAACCAGGTAAAGGATTTTTCTAGCCACTATGGAGCAGATTCAATATAAGAGACCTCCGAAGAGAGGGCCCAAGGACTGGGAGAGAAACTCTAGAAAAGGTCGTCTATTCTATGAGATGGATGGGCATGAAATGAAATAACGCAAACATTCAAAATATTTTATTGAAGAACAGGTTCAGAGGAACCGATTGCAACAGTACCCGAGGAATCGGGTAATTAGAGCATAGACTGCAATGGTGCGGTATGAGAAAACACAAACTATGATGGATAACCATAGCCAGAGTCAGGGTATGGTCAGAGTATGACCATCACAATATCGTGAAGGATTTGAATATAGGTTTAGTTTCCTATTTGATTTTTCTTTTGATTTGAATAAACTAAAAGGACTATTTTTGGGCCATTTACACAAGTATACGATCTCGATTGGTCCTATCGGCATGCTCTGAGTTGAAGCCCAAGAGCAGTCCAAGATTGAACTATTATTTTAGATTTCTTCTTGATCCACTTCAATTAAGATTCTATGGACAATCACTCGATTAATGTGTAGCTATAAGAAAATTTAAACATTATATTCAATGTTGACACTGTTGCAAGATACCGATAGAATTTGGTTATCCCTTATTTTTGATATATAAACCAGTAGGATATGGTTCCCACGATCAGGAGCGATGAAACGTGAAATACAAGTCCCCTCATTGGAGAATGGGTGGATGGACTTGTAGAGGATGACGAGTCCCATTACCAAAGAGTAAGTTGATGGAATTGCCTTAAACTTTGAGCCTTCTCATCGAAGAGTAAGTGGATGGGCTCAATATAGATTTGCATTATATAATCCGAGAGACAAAATCTTAACATCAAAGTGTGAACACATTTTGATATAAAACAACTTGATAATGATTATTAAATGAATGATAGATGTCATTTCTTGATCCGATTGGTCCTACTTATAATGGAATGCTAGTGGATACTGGATAAGTAACACTTCAACTGAGGTTAATATATTGAGCTAACAGATTGATATATGTTAACTTCTTGATGACACTTTAGTTAGATCAGAGTTGCATATAATTGGTTGTTGGGAGATTCAAACTAATCTGTAATTAATGCTCCGACCAGAACTACATGATAGCATGATTTAATTTATGATATTTAAATCCCAAAAGAATGCGGGATGATAACGATTTATGATTGATAACCAGGCAAGGATTCAAATCCCGGACATTGATTGGTTCGGAGAGACCTTCGATTTGCAGGTGAATCCAAATGAACTGGATGATACACCATGATTGGTCTAGAGAGACCTTTGTTTTGTAGGGGAAACGAAGATAATTGGATGTTTCACATGATTGATCCAATAGATAGCAAGAGAGCACAATATAAATTCGGGGGCTTGATCAAAACACACTTTATATCCCCAAAAGCATGTTTTGGAGGGTAAGTGTTACCAAAAATTTATCGCAGTTTTGGAATTGACTCAGACCAGAGAAATTAGACTACAAAATGATGAAAAAATAGATCTGGAAGCTTGGGAGGCATAGAGATGGAAAGAGGTGAAAAGCCGCTAAGTGTTGAAGACATGAAATCGATCGGTAGCAATCGTTACGCTTGAAACCAAATGATTTGAGTGGGAACACACTTGAGCTCTCTTATGTGATTCTTGAAGCTTGACGATGTGGAGAAAAGTACAAAAATTGCAAAGTGAAATCAATCAGTACTGACCTGTTATGGTCGTTATAGAACGATTTAATGTTTCTTGATTTGTATGCCTTGAAGCTAAGGGACTTCTACCATGGCGGAAAACTTGAAGGATCGGCAAATGAAGATTAAGTACCGGTTGATTTGGTTGTCTTGGAAATCATGCATGTGGACCTCTTGTTCATTTTGGAACTTCAGATTTGAAGATATTTTTAGATATTTTCTCATTTAAACCAAATATAGCGATTTTTGTGTTGGAATTCATCTATAAATCGAGAGCCTCCATCAATAAGAAAAGACATTTTGGATCTTCTTATTCTTCATCTTTAAGCTTTATGGGGAAACTCGCAATTCAACTATTGTAATTGAAAATTGAATATAGATTGTGTATTTCGGAGAGACTTAATAAAAACAACCAGAGAATATAGGTCGGAGGTTTTGCCGAACGACTATAAATCTTATGCCTTTTCCATTTCCTGAATTCACCATATGATTAATTCATTTTTAATTGATATTGGGGTGCTTACCTCTTTTAGTGTAAACATTTTTGGTGCATTTATCGAGAAGGAATTCAAATCCGACTTGATGAAAATGAAGAGGCATACCAAGAGGAAAGTTATTGCTGGAGGAAGTCAAACAGAGTAGGGAGGAAGCCATAAAGTGTCCTTTAGTTCAGACCCATCTTCTATCTATGTGACTAGAGAAGATATGGAAGAGATGATGACCGAGAAGCAAACAAGACTGTTAGCACGACAAGAGGAAATATTCAATGGATTTTTTCGATGGATGGAACAATAAAGGCAAGTATAGCCTCCAAGATATCAACTGAATCATAATGATAGAATTACTGATATGATAAATTTGAGGTGGAGCCCCAGACTGAAGTTAGGAGGATGTGGTTAGAAACTCCTTCACCTCAAACATCCTATTAGGAATTTACCTTATTTCAAGCTATATACATTGAAACCATATAACGAAAGGACTGATCCAACCATTTATTTGATGTAATACATCAGTAAAATGGGAGCATTGAAAGCTTTAAAGGAAGTGATTGGACGTTGCTTTCCTCTTTACTTGGCTGATTTGGCTGCCATGTGGTTTCACTAACTTGATAATGGTTCCATCAACATATGTATCATATTAGTTGTGAGATTTATGAGCTAGTTCATGTTCATACGGTTTGACCAAGAAATGCGATGACTTTTTCGAATGTTAAGACAAAAGAAAATGAATCTTTACGAAGTTACTTGACCAGACTTAATGTAGCAACAACTGCATTTTAGAAATATCGAATTATCAATTGTTCTAATGGAAATGGTATAAGAGTTTCTACTAAAAATGAATATAAGGAGGCACTGAAAAGGGTCCGCCAGTGGATCTGGCAGATTTCTACCATTAAGCTGAAAGATATTTTCATTAAGAAGATGCAAAAACTAAAAATGGTGAAGTGAATGTTATGAAGGGTGGAGGACTGTCAATGACAGGATTCGAAAAGGATAAAGGAAAGAGAAAGATTGATGATGACTTTGGAGCTTCAAAACATCCAAAGAGGGAACCAAAGTTTTCCTCTTGTATCGATTCAACTAAAATCCCGAAGGGGATTTACCTAGCTACTAGGAGCTAAATTCAATATAGGAAACCTCCGAAGGCAGAGGCCACAGACCATGAGAGAAAATATGTAAAAAAAAAAATCGTCTATTCTGAGCTAGATGGGCACGAAACGAACGAATGTAAACATTTAAAGAATTTTATTGAACAACATGTTCGGAGTAATCGAATGCAATAGTACATGAGGAATCAGGTATCTATTGCACAAACCATTATGGTGCAATAAGAGCAACCGCCTACTATAGCGGATAACCCTGGTCAGAGCCGAGGGTTAGAGTATAGTCATCACATGATCGCGATGGATTGAATATTTGTTTATTTTCCTATTTAATTTTTCTTTTGATTTGAATAAACTCTAAAGGACTACTTTTGGTCCACTTACACATGCACACAATCTAGGTCGGTCCTATATGCATGCTCTATGTTAAAGCCTAAGAGTAGTCCTCGTTCGTATTATTTTCTTAAATTTCTACATGATGCATTTTGATTAAGATTTTATGGATAATCTTTTGGGTAATATTTAGCTATAAGAACATTTGAACAAAATATTTGATATTGACCTAGTGCGGGATACCAATAGAATTAACATGTGAAATTAGCACTATCTCGAATTTTGACGAAAAAAGTGTCATTGGATCCGTAATAATGAATTGTTGTACCCCCATGAGTTTTGTGACGATAAGACATGCTGTGTGAACTCGCGGACTCGAAATGCACAACGAAAATAAGGGTGAATAAGATATGATATTATTTATCTATAAATACCACTCAAAACCTTAAACCTAAATAACTTTCTCTCCTCTCCTCTTTTCAATTTTCAGTAATCTCCACCCTTACGTTCACTTAATCCAATTAAATTGAGTTAATCAGTTAACGAAATCGCTTATTTTGGATTCATTAGCTTCGTGTGGTCAAAGGCTTCACGATGGTGTGTTCGATAGTGGGTGCGATTATAGCCGTCGGTGTTCGATCTCGCGTACTGTGCCTAGAGACGGAGAAAGTCAGAGTAAAGAGTAGAATTGGGACAAGGAGAGGATGGCGTTGGGTTGCTCGAGAGAAGTAGAGGAGGTTGGAGGTGGTTAGAGGTAGCACGGCTATGTGTCTTAAATTGCGACAATGACGTTGTCGTGTAGCGCTGTCTGGAGTCGCGAATTACAGGAGTGCGACAGGGGTGGAATTAAAGATGGCAACGGACTCGTGGTGGTGCGAGGGGAAGTTCGGTGGTGATTTGAGGTCGAACGGTGGTCAAATCTGAATCGCGACTTGAGATGGACATTTTAAGGCATGGCGGTCGGAACTTCAGACGATGGAACTTAGGGATGCTGTGGTCGACGATTCAAGTACAAGGATTGGAATGCGGCAACACGGTCGGATTTTGGTTTTAGAGAGTCGTTTGCTATATCATTTAAAATCGTGCATGCAAATTGGGTTTCTCTTATCAACTGTGCACGTTGGGAAAAGGATGAGGAATGGTTTAAAGAGGTTAATGATTAATTAAGCTAAATTAATCATATTATCCAATTCACAAACTTATAAAATCCTTATCTAGTTCGTGCGAGATCCGATTAAGGCGTCGTTTTCGCCGTTGCATTCCTATCGAGATTATCTATGCATCGGTGTTGGATTCATTTAGTTCGGAGCTTGCAGGAATTTTAGTTTCATTCGAATTTTGACTATTGAAAATGAGAAAGCGTTAAAATAGAGCTTGGGTGAGTTTTAATCACAAGTTGATTGATTATATATTGTTTTGTATGTGTGTGTATATATATAGTTGCTGTTATATTGAAAATATATACCGTATAACTAACAACGCAAGCTATTACTTTTGGTCCCCGCCTTGTTTTGTAAAACAAGTAATAACAGTACTATTGAGTATAATATCTCTGTTTGATTATTTGTAAGAAGCTTTTGAAACCATTTTTAGAGATATTGGGTGCATGCAACTCCAATTCTAAAGATACTTACTGAGATATGCATGCGGGAGTGATGCATCAGGTCTAAGCAAGACCGACTATGGTTTTCCTATGTGCATTCACTAGAGATGCACGACGCTTTGAAATTGTGACCGGTAAGGATTTTCGACCACGAAGGTCGACATCAATACGTCCACTGTATCAACTACCGAGCAATCGAAGGAAAAAAACCATACGGTTAGGGTTAAAGAAGAGGTAGAAGATAGAAGAAGAAAGAAAGAAGGAAGAAAAAGCAGAAACAGAACAATATCAGAATCTCACAATCGCAGCGGAACAACATATAATAGATAAATGAATATCTGTAAAACAAAAACTATATCGGTTATTACATTACATCACATTACATTACATAATCAGAGTGTACAACAATGAACAGCGGAAAAGAAATACTATATGCTAGTTGATACGCCAAAATCCAATTTATAAGTTAATTATTTATAAATCTTTTATTTTACAAAATCTATTCATTTTATAACTTCACAATTTATAAATCTATAAATTTCCTTCACTTATGAAATCCCTTTATACTTCATTTTAACACTTATAAAAACTCGTTTTATAATTCCAATATTTTAATTTATAAATATCAATTTTATAATTCTTTTATATAAACCGTTTATAATAATTCAAAAATCCGAATTTAAACTATTTTATAAAATTCATTACTCCATATTTCATAAATCACATTTTAACTATATTTCTCAAAAATCATGAATTTTATAACATTAGAATGTTAACGTTTATTTATTTAAAATGAATCAATTCCAAAATTCAATAAAACGTATCCTTTCAAAAATCACTTTAAAATCCTTTTAAATTTTCCAAAATAGGCCCAATGCTGCAACAACACTAAATATAAGAATCACGACATCCAAAACATCGTATATCATATGATAACAGAATATATCACAATATCTGTAAATAAATCAATATGGGTGAGGAATCCAGTTGGATCCCTCCAACCTGTTTCCCTGCATCCACAGATGTTAGCACAATACCAATCCCGTTCCAATACGGAATATCACGGTATATAGGATTTATAAAATATTATCCGCTATTATGCGGCGCAATAGGGTCTCATCCGCTATATAATGCGGGAAATCAACTCCAAGTACATATATAACACCAATTCCATTCAAGGTGTAATTATCGTGGTATATGTCTTTAATAAATAACATCCGCTTAATATACGGCGTATAAGTTCTATTTCAATACTACAGATAATAATTTATCGTCCAAACATACAATCAAGAAATTTTAAATTTAACTATTCAAAATTTAAATCGAAACAATTTCGATTGAGTGAGAATTTCTCACCTTGCTTCCAATACAGTTACAGTGTTTTATTTCGAATAAAATTAAACGAGCGTTCAATTTTACCCAAAATTCTCACTTGCTCCAATCGATTCCAATCCAGCTCCATTGCGTAGTATTCGTCAATACGAACCCAACGCAATTCGTTTCGTGCGTTTTCGATCTCGTATGAACAAGTTACAGCATTACAAAGTTTATACGATTTATAATAATTTAAATTTAAATTTTCTTTTTTTATTTTTACCCAAAATCAATCTGGGCCGTTCGATTTGGCTTGATGCAATCCAGGCCGTAGCCTCTTTCTTTCATCTCACGCGCGCTCTACAGGTTGAAGACAAAACCGAACCCAAATGCCGTCGCCAAACCCTAATTCACGCGGCACCATCGACGACCTTCACGTCGATCAAGAACTACCATTCGAACGACCATCTGAAACTCCACCTTCGGCTGGAACGAGACGAAGCTCGACCTTCCCATTGCACAAAAAAACGCGCCCAAACCGTGAAGAACGCAAGCCCCTAGCTCCTCGATTGTTCCGTCGATCACGATCATCACCGTATGGATTTGTAGCTCCCACGATTCTCTACAAGTTCCTAGTTAAAAGTATTTGCTAATTCTTTACGGATTGAGAGAAATTAAGAGAAGAAGATAAGAAATTCTCATCCATTAAAACTTATGGTGGCGGCTAGGGCTGAAGAGACTATAGTTTATGTAAAGTGTAAAATATGAGGTCCTTTTATAGAAAAATATCGAAACACTATTCATCCCGAAATTTTCCGAACTCCAAACGAAGCGTGCCGCCTGGCGTTTATAATGTTTTACCCCCATTCCGAATGCAATGGAATATATATCGGAAGCCAATTCGGTCAAATTTGGAAGATAAGTTTTTGAATCGACTATTTAAACTCAAAATTCACTCGAATCGATTTCTGTGCGTTTTAGTTTGCCCCGGACAAACCGTAAATCCGATTGACACGAAATTTGAAACCATACAATAATATAGCATTACGGATCCGATGAAACTAGTTTCGTCGAAATCTGAGACAGTTTGAAAAATGGCTATTTTTAACTCGTCAATTAAATATTAAAATATTCAATTTCTGCAATTAACTTTTAATTCAATTTTAAAAGTTCCATAACATCATTCTAACTCCAATATGATTTAGTACAACTTTATAAATCATTTTTTAATCACATTAAACTCAATTTCCAATTATTTCTGTAATTTCATTTATTAATTTATCGGTTTAATTCTCCAATTAAATCTAGATATTCGAAATAAATTTATTCGACTTACAAATTTTACTTGTTAATATTTAAAAAATCAATTAAATATTTGAACTTCAATTTACAGAAATTCTGGGTCGTTACAAACTTTCCCCCTAAAAGAATTTCGTCCTCGAAATTACCAAGTAAGAAAATGTTACAGAACACAAGTTCATATTCATCACTTCACTTTATTAATTTACTTCGATACCAAAATCAACTTCATTCAACATTCCTTAAGTTATATTCCATTTAAACATCATTTGTTTAACTTAACTTAAATTTCCAAGTCCAAATCAGATTTCGGTAATAAAGTAAATTCTATTTTACTTTTATTTACAACTCATATTTATACATATATTCATATAGTTTCTTTTTATATATAAGATTATTTCACAATTGTAAATCATAATAATTAAAATTCCATACTTAATAATTCATTTACTTATACAATTTATTCTTTTACAATATGTTTTATTTAACTTATTCAAATATCCTTTAATTACTTATATATATTCTTACATTTTCACGACCAAACAATCAATTTATATACACCTTAATAATTTTTGAAAAATTATTCCTTTATATGTAAAATATAATCAAGGTAAAATTATTTCATTTACCCGCTTTTAAAACAATACGACTCAACAAACCAATCATCACTATATAAAACAATTTTATATTCACTAACAAATACGCTCTCATAGCTATTATTACACTCACACTCATTCTAGAGTACTGCTGACTCTATCTCTAATGAGTATTTTCCAACAGGGCTAAGGTTGTCACTTAACCATATGCTCTGATACCAAATGTGATGGATAAGGATTTTTGACCACGAAGGTCGACATTAATACGTCCACTGTATCAACTGCCGAGCAATCGAAGGCCGGAAAAACCGTACCGTTAGGGTTAAAGAAGAGGTAGAAGATAGAAGAAGAAAGAAAGAAGGAAGAAAAAGCAGAAACAGAACAATATCAGAATCTCATAATCGCAGCGGAACAACATATAATAGATAAATGAATATCTTTAAAACAAAGAATTATATCAGTTATTACATAACATAACATCACATTACATTACATTACATTACATAATCAGAGTGTACAACAACGAACAACGGAAAAGAAATACTATATGCTAGTTGATACGCCAAAATCCAATATATAAGTTAATTATTTATAAATCTTTTATTTTACAAAATCTATTCATTTTATAACTTCACAATTTATAAATCTATAAATTTCCTTCACTTATGAAATCCCTTTATACTTCATTTTAACACTTATAAATACTCGTTTTATAATTCCAATATTTTAATTTATAAATATCGATTTTATAATTATTTTATATAAACCGTTTATAATAATTCAAAAATCCGAATTTAAACTATTTTATAAAATTCATTACTCCATATTTCAAAAATCACATTTTATCTATACTTCTCAAAAATCATAAGTTTTATAACATTAAAATGTTAACGTTTATTTATTTAAAATGAATCAATTCCAAAATTCAATAAAACGTATCCTTTCAAAAATCACTTTAAAATCCTTTTAAATTTTCCAAAATAGGGCCAATGCTGCAACAGCACTAAATATAACAATCACGACATCCAAAACATCATATATCATATGATAACAGAATATATCACAATATATGTAAATAAATCAATACGGATGAGGAATTCAGTTGGATCCCTCCAACCTGTTTCCCTGCATCCACAGATGTTAGCACAATACCAATCCCGTTCCAATACGGAATATCGCGGTATATAGGATTTATAAAATATTATCCGCTATTATGCAGCGCAATAGGGTCTTATCCGCTATATAATGCGGGAAATCAACTCCAAGTACATATATAATGCCAATTCCATTCAAGGTGGAATTATCGCGGTATATGTGTTTAATAAATAACATCCGCTAAATATACGGCGTATACAGATAATAATTTATCATCTAAACATACAATCAAGAAATTTTAAATTTAACTATTCAAAATTTAAATCGAAACAATTTCGATTGAGTGAGAAGTTCTCACATTGCTTCCAATACAGTTACAGTGTTTTATTTCGAATAAAATTAAACGAGCGTTTAATTTTACCCAAAATTCTCACTAGCTCCAATCGATTCCATTCCAGCTCCATTGCGTAGTATTCGTCAATACGAACCCAACGCAATTCGTTTCGTGCGTTTTCGACCTCGTATGAACAAGTTACAACATTACAAAGTTTATACGATTTATAATAATTTAAATTTAATTTTTCTTTTTTTATTTTTACCCAAAATCAATCTGGGCCGTTCGATTTGGCTTGATGCAATCCAGGCCGTAGCCTCTTTCTTCCATCTCATGCGCGCTCTACAGGTTGAAGACAAAACCGAACCCAAATGCCGTCGCCAAACCCTAATTCACGCGGCACCATCGACGACCTTCACGTCGATCAAGAACTACCATTCGAACGACCGTCTGAAACTCCACCTTCGGCTGGAACGAGACGAAGCTCGGCCTTCCCATTGCACAGAAAAACGCGTCCAAACCGTGAAGAATGCGAGCCCTTAGCTCCTCGATTGTTGCGTCGATCACGATCATCACCGTATGGATTTGTAGCTCTCACGATCCTCTACAATTTCCTAGTTGAAAATATTTGCTAATTCTTTACGGATTGAGAGAGATTAAGAGAAGAAGATAAGAAATTCTCGGCCATTAAAACTTATGGTGGCGGCTAGGGCTGAAGAGACTAGGGTTTGTGTAAAGTGTAAAATATGAGGTCCTTTTATAGAAAAATATCGAAACACTATTCATCCTAAAATTTTTCGAACTCCAAACGAAGCGTGCCGCCTAGCGTTTATAATGTTTTACCCCCATTCCGAATGCAATGGAATATATATCGGGAGCCAATTCAATCAAATTTGGAAGATAAGATTTTGAATCGACTATTTAAATTCAAAATTCACTCGAATCGATTTTTGTACGTTTTAGTTTGCCCTGGACAAACCGTAAATCCGATTGACACGAAATTTGAAACCATACAATAATATAACCTTACGGATCCGATGAAACTAGTTTCGTCGAAATCCGAGACTGTTTGAAAAATGATTATTTTTAACCCGTCAATTAAATATTAAAATATTCAATTTCTGCAAATTAACTTTTAATTCAATTTTAAAAGTTCCATAACATCATTCTAACTCCAATATGATTTAGTACAACTTTATAAATCATTTTTTAATCACATTAAACCCAATTTCCAATTATTTCTGAAATTTCATTTATTAATTTATCGGTTTAATTCTCCAATTAAATCTAGATATTCGAAATAAATTTATTCGACTTACAAATTTTACTTGTTAATATTTAAAAAATCAATTAAATATTTGAATTTTAATTTATAGAAATTCTGGGTCGTTACAGAAATGATATCTTTAATCCTTGTGCAGTAGTTTAGATTTGGCTTTTCCAAAGAGATCCACGTGGAAATCCTACTGAATTAGCGAACGTGCGTTAGTGGTAGTGATTTTATACCTATTATTTTTGTGATGTACACTCTCATACATCGCATTTATGTGATTATTTATATTTCACACCTTAGACATTATTATATTTCTATTGGATTTTATAATAGAATGGCTTGGTTATCGTATGTAAAAGCTAGTACATGTTTATTGACAACGTAGTCTTGTGGGATACCTTTATTTTGAAGGGTTTTAGGATATAATAAATCTTAAGATTTGAGTTTCTCACGTTGGTTTACTAGACTGATGCGAGTGTTATTTTCTTAATGTTTGGGTTAGCTCGAGTATGTTTTCAGATTTAGCCGTGGTTCATCGGGGATCTTGGAGAGGCGTTGGATGATTTTCTACCGCACTTATTTTCCGCTGCATTACTAGATTTGCATCTATCAACATTTGTGAGCATAAGTTGTTATAATTGTCCATGCTGATGATATGTTAGTTTACTCTGATTGATATATGTATATAAAAGTTTTCTTTTTGGTAAAGACCTTTTGAGATATTATATATTATCGTTCCGCATGTGAGATTTTGACATTGTGTTATCTTCTTTCTTGTTTTATTTCGTTTTCTTTTATTTTACCCTAACAATTCATCTTTCCAGCACTAGGGTGCTCGGCATGTGAATACTATGTAATATCAGTGTCGACGTTCAAGAGACGAAAAGGTGGATCATTACACAACTATTAGTGAGACTTTCACAGCGCAAAAAGCACATTTTCTTTCCGTGAAAACAAAATGCAATACTTGACGTTTGACGTGGGATCGGATACATCGGGCGGGAACTGTACATTTTTGTTGTGTTCTATCTACTGATCCAAATTTCAAACGGGATATTTTATCAAACCGACCGTTAGAGAGGTTTGCTTACTGTCACTGGACAAAATCAATTTTTCTGAAGCCAAAAAAACGTGGATCTTGTCTCATCGCGGTTTCCCTAAAAACGTGGATCTTGTCTCATCGCGTCCTCCTTTTACTTCGCGCATCAAAGATTCCAAATTCAAATCTATTATGATTTTTAAATTCTAAAATTTCAATTTCAAATCGACAATTTTGAATGCTTTGATTAATATTTAAATTTGAAATTCATATTTTGAGATTCAAATCTCAATTTATTCTTTTCCAACATATTATCACTTAATGTTTAAGTAATATTAACAAAAATTTTAAATGTATATTTCTTATCAAAGTTATACAATCGAACGGTCGGTTTCTCCACCGTTGTGCGGTTATACTAGTTGTAATCTCATGGTATTTCCAAAAAGAAAGATCAATAACCGTACCAACCCAAATCCAAAAATGAATCACTTTATCCGGCATTTAGGATTATTCTCTCCGACTCCATCCAAGTGACTGACCCCTATTGGATGCTTTCACAATCAGCAGTCCAGTGAACAAATACGACGTGGAGTAGCGTCTACTGTTTCCACAAGAAACCTTGTTCTGATTTTTCGTACTACAGATGCACCCATGTTTTGACCTACGTACTTAAATTGGGTCGATATTTATTCCGGTCTCCGATAATAAAAAATTAAAATATCGTCCTTATCCACAAGGATATTATTGTTCTGCCCCAATAAATGTAGCGGTCATCCTCTTTTTTTTCTGCTGACATCTTTAGAAAACTCCCTAAATCAACAAAATAAAATCATTCTACGATTCGTTAGAACTAATATGCTAGGATCTGTGATTCTTCAATATCCTTCTTCTTCGAAAGCTCTTGTTGTTTATTCGTTATGCAAAGAAAATATAAATAGACCGAAATCTATTATTGTTTGCAATGCGCAAAGAAGCAGCGATTCGATTCCGAAACTAGAACCATTTAGCAGGAGCAGGATCGATCGGAGGATTCCGGAGCCTCCTTTTTTGAAAAAATGCGAAGACGATCTCACTGGTATAGCTTTTCATGATTTTCCTGGTTTGTTTTTGAATTTATTTCGGTTGATGTTGTCTGGTGATGGTATGTTGTCATATTCGTTTTTAATTTGGATATATATATATATCTGTAGCGTAGCATAACATTGTGAAGTTTTATTTATTTATTTGTATTAAGTTGAACAATGAAATGATCTATATTTACGTGTGGACGGTAAACTATGCTTGTGTAATTGGTTGAGTTTGCAACTAAATACACATGATTTTCTCTTGGTAATACCATGTCCAAGAAACATCAATAAAATTGTCTGTTCTTCATGATACCATAAAAATACTTTGGGTTAATTAGTTATATTCATTCATTTAAAAGCCATGAAATTCCTGGAACTGTTGAACAAAACGAATCCAACTTCCATCTTAATTTGAAAAATATTACCAGATAGTGGAAAATTAGTTCAACCGACTTAGTCGTCTATAAATTAGCCAGAGTCATGAACAAGGTGGATCAATATATGTAGTTTTGTACGAAAATAAATAAATCATATGTACTTTTTTATTTTCTGGAATAATTTTTTTTAAGTTGTATTTATGTAGCTTTTAGAAAGTTAGTTTTCAAAGATGTTTATTTATTTCTTTGTTTTTGGAAATTTTTTTATAAGAAAACCTGTGGAAATTACAGGGCGGCAGTAATGTTGCACCATCTTATGTTGAATTTTATCAACTGTTGTTAGGTGAAAAATTGCCCATGGATGTCAATTAGCATGAGTATGGTTTACTGTTAGGTAGTTAATTGTTGAGCAATGAAATGTAACTGTGGTATTGGAAAGTGTAAATTTCAAATTTATTATAATGGTATCAGCAAGAAGAGAAAGAGATGTCTTTAATTTGCAAGCGTATTAGTAGTGGCTCATTGGTCATCCCCTCTTTCAAAATGAAGGTTTGCGAATAAGGATTATGTTTGAACCATGTATTATGTTTGGATCGTAAATGTCCAAACTCAAGTAAGTTAAAAGTAGTTTTGATTATTTACAAGGAGTTACTAAACACGGTCTACAGCTTAAGTTTGGACCAATGTAGTTGGAACAAAATTTTTTCTATTCTAATAGTTGCATGTAGCTTATGAATATTGAATTTTGGCTAGTTTCAAATCTCTTTCATCTCGTCCGAGATCTCACCCGAGATCCACTTTTGCACAGATGAAATTTCAAACATGATTTTCAATTGTTGTTGACACCCATCTCATCCGAGATCTTAAGATCTCGGCCCTATATATATACACCTTGATATTAGAGATTTTATCTAAAATCTGAGATTTGAAAGCTTGATTGTAGTAGCATTATGAGCTCAAACGGTAGGTCATATAGTCGTTGTACCCCCAAACAAGAGGTGTAAGAATAAGTTTTCAGCACCTTGGATCTTAGATGCTCACAAGACAAAACCCAGTTTGAAAAAAGTTTCCAAATAAAAGAGAAAAACAAGATAAAATTATTTTTGGACAGAATAAGAAACTTGTATCTTCGTAGCTTTCTTCTTTCAGTATCACAGTTATATACCATTGACCAGGAAAAAAACCGTGACGAAATGGTTTTGCATGTGAAGGTTATATGATCATTTGGCTGCAATTTTAATTAGTCTGAAATCATCAAGCCAGTTGATATGTTGATCTATAGTCTAGTGCTTGACTGACAACATTATGTCCTAAGATGTTTCTGTGGAATATAGGTCATCAGAATGGCTATTTAACTGAAAATAACGTCTTCAAATTTATCGAACTGATTGGTTTTGAACCATTAATATACTTTGCCTTTTCATATGTAACTGTAATCACATTCAGTAGGTTGCTAAAAATACATCTGTTTGTTTATTTACCGGCTCACCCACTTTTCAGAATATTGTTCGACACTTGAAGGCGATGACTCATACAGCTGTTGGAAGGCTTACTTTGAACTGAAAGATCTCGAGGTAAATGCGACATTACATATTATATGATCATAAATTTAATTAACTATGAACTATTTTGGTTAATATCAAAATTATCACATTTAACACTCTTTTATTTTCTTCCAGAAAGAAATGCCAAAAGAGGAAGTGGAGAAATTTGTGAGACAAACTGGTGGGCGTAAAACCTTAATATCATGTCTACACGGCATCACAGCCCTTGATAAAAAAGCAAAAGCTAAACAAAATTTAGTGTCAAATATTAAGGAAGAAGAAGTAGGGAATAATCCTTTTCCTGTACCTGATGGGTTGCCTAAAACCAAAGAAGAGCTTGAAGAAGAAGAGAAAGCTAGAATGCCCGACTCACCACTTACAAAAATGCTTAGAAGCATGGGAAGGTATCCTGCATGGTTTTCCCAAGCTCCAGATCATGAAACCGATTAATTTGGAGCATCTCTTCACGTCAACAAGAGTATCATTGTAAATATTGTTTGCAAGTGTTTTCTATTGTTCTAGCCTAGGTCATTAGGACTGGTATTGCTGCCTTTTCCTTTGTTGCATGTATTTGTAAATGAATGTTAGTTGATTTATGTTTTTAATGGTGAGTTAAATATTAATATAGTCAATTTTAGTGGTATGATCCATTTATTCTGGAATCCATTGTTAGAGATTGAAGTTGAACAGTGTGCATATATCAAATATGTAAAATAATTTCACCACGCCCCATTAAAAAATAGAATATTTTATTACTTACTGCGTTATTGACTGGGAACAGTCTGCAGATGCCTTTCTCAAATACAATCTGAGCATGTTTCATCTTACTTCAACAAAGAAAAACAAAGGGCAGCAGAGCCCAAAAGGTATGAAAATTAAACAAATTGATTTATAATTTTAACCACTCTTTTTGTTACAGACTTCCTGCTCATTACTACAGGAATCAGCGAAAGGTAAAAAATCATTAACTGTGGCCAACTGCCTTTCCACACTTCAATGCGTTGGTGGGCATAGGATTCTCATATTTCTTTTCATTAGTCCATATTCTTACATAGAATTGTTGTCCCAGGTACTGCCTTGCCCACATTGCTGATCTCATGTTCCACATGCCTTGGTTACCCAGTGATACTAATATAGCAGACCATGCATTTGGGTAAACCTATATACATACACTCGCCTTAGCATAAACATTTAAGTGATGAGCAATATGACTGTGTTATAGCATCATGAATTAGCTGTTATAACATATTATTTACTGATATATTCCTTTACCTCATTGTAATTATCTATGTTAGAACATAATGCATTAATTGTGGTTTATGTAAATTTAAAGAAAGAGTCGTTACCTCGACTGTGTGTCTTGCAACTGCATCAAACAAATTGTAAGTTCCTCTCATTTGTTCAGACCACTGTCCATAGCCATATCTATATCCATTAATTAAGGTCTTTAGTTTCTGCAACCATATTCTATTTTATATGATTAATAAGTTTATAATATGGGGACATATGACTTACGCAACAACCCAGAATTGAAATCCATCAAGATGCCAAGACTGCATTGTATCTTCTGTATTCTGAAACACAATCTCCACAAACGTGTTCATGCCCAGATTCAGAGCAGGTGTTCCTAGAACATTTGCAGAAATGTTTGTACCATTTGTAGGAATAGTATCCATAGTGAAAACTCCAGGGATGTTTAAACTATCAGCTAGTTTTAATGGTGTATCAGGCACAACAAAAGATACACCATTGACTGCATAGCGTTGCTTTCCATTCATCATTGGTGCAGAATTTGCGAAGACTAGTGTCCTGTTTATAGGAACAGTGCCATAATGGAATGATCCTTGGGGGTTAGGCCTCCCTTGACTTGCAGTCAAATTCCATCTGCAATTAAGAATTTTTGTAAACACGTTATTTTTTCTTTTTCTTTCTTTTTGCTTAAATGCAATATTTGTTATGTTTTTATGTTATTGATATAAATACCTGATAGTATTTGCTTGCTTCATTGACCAGTCGTATCCAGAAGCAGGACCAGGTGGCACTGGACCTGAAACAGGAGTACTAGAAGTTTTATAGTGCAGGACAGAAGTTGAAATCATCTCGTTTTTTAGGAAGCGGGAAGATACAACGATGTAGTAATCTTTTGGGGATTGGTTGAGAGTCACAAGTACAGTTGCAGATTGACCAACATGAATGTCTAGCGAATCATAGATGTTTTGAATTGTGTGTGAGCCTTCGACTTCTACCAATTTCAGGGTGTGGTTTTGAATTCTGAAGTTGACTGTTGTTTTCAGACCCACATTCGAAACACGGAAGAGGTATGTCTTTCCTGAATATCAAGCATTTTCATATTGATCAACTAATTAAATGGATAGGGATGTTTACTTTAACACGGTCTTACAGAAGAAACTGTTCAAAGTCAGAAAATACAGGGAAGAAAAGATATTATTGTTAATTGTTTGGTTCATTAACCAATGTTGGCTTAGTTGGTTGCTATTTCAAACCTGAGATTAAAGGTTACGAGTTCGATCTTCATCATCGACACTGGTGATATCAGTGATCGACATTAGTGACATTAATAAACCATATTTAAAGGAAAAAAAGTTTTGTTCATTAAATCTCTTCCAACATATCTTTCCGGTTCTCTCCTTGATTATCTCTTTTCTTTTCTATATTATTCCGGCAAGCACATAAATTCAACAATTCAAACATTTACAATTTGGTAAATGATTTTTTTTTTTTTTTGGTAACAGAATAAAATGTTTTCAGAAATTCCAGTAGTTTCAGAAAGTCATTTTCCCAGAAAAGTTCAAATTTCTTTGTAAAAAGTTTCAAAATGTCTTAGAAATTCAATTTTATTCAAATAATTTTTTCCTTAAGAAAGTTAAAATTTTGTTAAATGATTATTAAAAAAAAAAATCAAATTTGTTTGAACTCCAATTCTTTAAAAATGCAAAATGAAACTTTTCAATATGTTCTGAAATAAATTGTTTCATCTGAATTCTATCTACTTCAAAAAATACGAAGAAACCATAAAAATTCAACCTGTTTCAAAAAATATGAAATAAAATATATAAATTTAAACCATTAAAAATAGTCGATAATTCTATTATACATTTTTTTTTAATTTTCTTATATATAATAATAATGTAAATTATCCACAAGAAAACCCATTTTTAGAATACACATTTAAAAATCATATGTTTTATGTGCTAATGCACTAAACTGAATAATGAAAAAAAGGTTGGTTTCCACCATTGTGCAGCAGCAGCAGTAATGCTGGTACAAATCATGAATATTGCTTTGAATAACGTGAAGATCGATTAACTTGACACAGATAATAGGTATTTGGCAAATTCTAATTCAATCCGAGTATTTACTTAGTAGCCTTCCAAAAATAAAAAAAGTCAGTAAACCCAAAAAATAACCCAAAAAATAATTTAGTAGTCTGTAAAGAAGCGGTGGTTTAGACAGTAAGAAACTGACGTAAGAAGATGACATTAAGAAGAAAGAAAGTACGCAGCTTTCTAAGGGTATTTTAGTATTTAAAATTTTATTTACTTCAGGAGGTGCTACTAAGTAATTATATGTGTTGAAATAGAATTTGCCCAAATATTTACGTTTTTATCGATGTCATGACGGTGTACCACTGAAATCTTTGGAACAAGATAAGCTTGTTCATTTACATACCTTGGTCTCCTGAGAATGAAGTAGAATAGTTTAGCCCATTAATAACGAGGCCATCAGGAGATCCAATAGCATTTCCTGAATCCAAAGTCTGCTTCAACGCCTACAAATGTAACACAAAACACTTCAATTTAAACAATATCTAAACAAATTAATAAATGTAGGAGAAGAAAAAACAAGAAGGTACCTTATGTCCAGCATAAAACCAGTCTCCAACAAGAAGAGTAAAATCCCCAGCAGGAGGATCATAAGGAATAGGAATCATCGGCCTCTGATAAACGTTAAGAGCGCCATAACCACCTGCTGCTCTATGCATTGCTGTTGATGGAAAGTACGTATAAGACCCTATTTGGTCTTTAGCCTGAAATTGATAAGTAAAGTTGGAGTTTGGAGGAATAGGGCAGTTTGTTCCTAGAACCCCATCTTGCCATGAATTCTTCTTCTGTAAAATCCCGTTCCATGTTATGAGGAAGGGTTCGTCTAGGTTGTTGATCACGTTTATTATGAGGTTGTCGTTTGTTGTGCAGTTGATCTGTGGACCTGGAAATTGCCCATTGATTAAAATACCCTGCAATTTTATAGTGTCATTAGAAGAAAAAAATAAATAAAAGAGAAAAAGGAAAAAGAAAAGAGAGATGCGAAAATATTTATTATCAACAAAACCTATATTTTCGGTTGCGCAATTCATATTTGTGCAAAACTAGGCCTATTTTTGTAATAAATTTTCCACGAGACCTAAAATCGAAACAAGTTACTTTTTGTAGCCTTGTTTGAAAGTTTTGTCTTTTTTTTTTTCTTCCTGTGTCACTGTTAAGACGGAAATGAAAGTGGTGATGGAAGAGAATACTAAATGGCCATACAAACAAATTTATTGTGACGACGGATTGCCAATCCATATTCATGTTTTCTTATATAGTTTGTTACCTTATTGTGCTATACATTATACTTTATTCTCCGAATGTACTTTATTCTGCTAGCGTTGGGTCGTTATCGTGAAATTATGACCTTTTAAGGTGAATAGTGGAATAATAAATATTTCCTCCATTACAAAAATTTCAGTAAATTATCGTCTTGAATTTAATATGCAAACTTTGATTGATGGTGACCTTGGGAGATAATTTAAATATAATAACCGATGTTAAAGCTTTGTGCATAACTTGTTAACGAAATTAAAGATGTAGGTAAAACAGAATTATGTTCGTTAGCATTTGAAATCATTTCAAGTAATTGTATTCAACCGATCACCAAAGAATTATAGTTGATTGAGACAGAAAATAGAATTTAGGATTAAAGGTGTAATCGCGATTAATGGTATTAAACGTTAATTGTCAATTTTTACTGGATCATGTTTTTTGAATAATTCACCTATACAAATTCAAATGAGCTATGCAATTACTTGAAGAAGTTGAAAAGAAATTATGACATCTGATTGAACAAATAGATAGAAAATCATACTTGTTGAGGCTGCAGAGAAGGAAAAGGGTGGATAGTGCCGTATGTGACAGTCCAAGTAAGAAAACGTGAAGGAGACCCTGCAGCTGCAAATCCAACGCCTAGCAATAATAGAATTAAAAACGATGGCAACTTCATTTTCTTTTTTAAGATACACTACTAAATATTTTCTCTTATTTTTCTTTTCCTTTTCTTTTTTTTAATTTTCTTTTTGATCCAAAGAAGAAGATGGTGGAAGCAGTGAGAGTGAGTGGGCATGAATATATACACACAAATTCATTATGATATGCATGAACCGATTCACTTGAAATTAATTGCCAACCCATTGGTATGTTGATTTATTTAGTTTCCGGATGTAATATGTATATACTAATATTCTGTTCATTGTATTTGTTTATCTGGTTAATGTTTTTCTTATCTATTTATTTATTTATTTATTTTTGCGCCCCTGTCTTTTTGTTGTTATTATCTTGTTGTCCTTTTTTATTTTTACAAGCTATTTATTATGTATTCTATTGCTTGCATAGGAATTGATGCAGTGCTTTGATGTAGAACCTGCCCTCTTAGTGCGGGTATAGATCTAGCTCTAACTATCCAAGACCGATTTGGTTGCTATTAGGGTTGGATACGGTTTTATCACTATTCGGCTCGATTTGGACTTCTCTTTATTAGTTTTTCATATTAACGTAAACATGAGTGTGTATATCATTCGTTTATTATTTTGTTTGTTTGAATACAGATGCTTTTGCATATTTTTACCGTAAACTTCTTCAAGTTTTTGAAATGTTACCAATTTCCTTCCGAGCATCCAAATCAAGATAAATAGTAATGAGATTCTTCAGTATCATTCTAAGAATAATTAAGATTTTAAAGAGAAAATGTCATTTGATGGAAACAAAAAGGAATAGGGAAAATTCACACGGTTGAAACTAAACAGTTTACTATCGAAATAACAGAAAGTAAAACAACGACCGAAAAAGAGGATTCCTCGTTTCTTTCTCTCGTTCAAACTACGTATGAGATTTTCATCTGCATGGCTACTAAGGTCTGTTTGAGAGTATTTTCCTATCGGCTCTAACTGGTTTTGAATGACTATGTATTTTATGCGTTGTCATAATCCTTGTATGTTATTTTCACATCGGTTATTGTTGGCTATAAAATCGATGAAAATTAATGTAATGTAATTTTGACAGTAATTCTTAACATATTAAATTAGGGTGTGTACATCAAATCATCGAGGTGATCCATACATTAAACCTACATGTAGGATTTATATTGGGGTTTCGAATCAGAAGAGCTTAGTTTGATAAGGAAACAAACACTAGTAATGTTGGCTTGTTTTACATGTAAAAAAGAAAAGAAAATCAATTAGGTCGCATTTAACTTATTTATTTGTTTTTTAATGTTATTTTTACAAATTGATAATATGATCAAGTTAATGTTCACATGTTACTTGTGTGTATTCGCATGGTACTTGTATCTATTCATATCAGATCATCGGTCCTTAAAATCATGTGTTTCCGTTATTCACAATTTGTTTAATTAATCTTTAGAACCATTTACTTAGGTATATCAATTGATACTTTTGAATGCAGACAGCGTTATATCCGCATCGAAAATATTTACATTGGATATTCATATTTGCAGATATGAACTAATATCAAATATTTATTCTATTCGTCGACGATTGTTATACACTGTTACGTGAACGAAACACGTGTATCCAATATTAAGGGAAATTAACTCTCAAACAAGTAGAATTGTCTTAGAATTGTCTTAGGGAGATTAGACGGATCTAAGTTGATGTGACTTGAATTATAATGGGGCAATGCCATAAGGTGCAATAAGGGTACAAGACTAGGTGAGACATATAAATTAGCCTATGTGGATATGGACAACATGAGTGCAAGTTAAAGAAAATTACCTTTCTCAACCCGCACAATAGGATAAATCTATTAACACCCCATAATTTACCTTTCTCATCTCATTATTTATTTAAAAAAATTAACACCACACACATTTCTTTTTCCACTCCAATTTGTTCCCATTATACCCTTTTGATATCTAAACTTTCACATTCTTCTTATATTTTACATTTTTTTATTTTATACTTTGATTATAAGTTCAAAAAAAATGAAAAATAAAAAAGAATTTTCTCAATCTTTGCAGTTAAAACTGCGAAAGAAATCAGATCCTTTAAGTTTTTGTTGAATTATCAAAAGACCAAAGCTTTTTTATATGAATGATTGCCAAATTAGGTTTACATCCATTTCTAGGTACATAATACTATGTTTTTATCATTTCATGGAGTGCATGGAAATAGGAATTCATCAATTTCAAGCACATAACACGCTAGGTTTAATAAAATGCCACGTAACAGGAAAAAATGATGTGAACTCAAGCAAAAATAATAATAAAAACAAATGATAAGTTTGTTTGACAAAAAAATTGTTAAAACTTATCATATTCAAACTCACTGTCATACTTCTTCTTCTTAGATAAATCACCGTGTACTTTTTTTTTCTAACAAAAGTAACCTTACATCTAAAACTAATAATCTAATGGGGTAAATTTGTAATAGAAAATTTATTGTTTTAAGTGGGGTGGAAATGGAAGTTAATGGGGGTTAATAGCCATAGCCAAAAACTTATCATTGATGAAAATCAAGGCATAACAGTTATCTTTTCAGATTCTACATCACCACCATCTCAACAATTATCCAAAAAATCGATCAACCAAGGTATGTCATCAGTCAATATAATTCTCCATGCCCAAGGACATCACATGTATCCACTCGAGGACAAGCAATTGCATTTACAGATCCATTTACAGGCAACGACTACACCAGAATAGAACTACAACAAGGTGCCACATTCAGATTTGAAAGGGTCAACTGAGTCAAACTCAAAGCCGGTGTTCATCTCTAGACAGCATTGTAGATCAAACTCGATGGCAGCTTCTAGTTTCAGGTGAACTTCAGAGTGAAATCACGAGCACCGCAGACGGCTTCTAGATGTAGGAAACACGAACATTAGATCCAAATCTAGCTCAACTCGATCAGGCTTCCGTCTGCAGTCATGAATGATCCAAACTTTGGCATCCTATTCACTTTTCGGGAGACGTCGTTAGTTAGGTGGCAGCATCAACAACTCCTGACCATGGTGGTAATGACTCGAATTGTGGTGGCTGCATCATCTAATTTTCAAGGCACGATGTTTTTTTAGAAGAACGGATTTTTGTTTAGAGGAGGAGACATTTTTCTTCGTGAAGACATTTTGAGAAGGAAGACGTGATTTGTTTCGGATTTAGTAAGAGCATCTACAAGCGGCTGAAGGGCCTAATATTCGAGGAATATTCAATGGGGCTGCTCACAACCGAAAGCTAATTAAATCAGCGTCCATGCCAATTCAGTAAACAGAATTGGTTCCTGAATATTACCCTTAATACTAAGGTTAATATTCACTATTGGCAACACGATACGTAATACAAACTTGAATATGATGCTTGTTGGAGATGCTCTAAGAGAAGCGAAGACCGAGTCAAACTTACTTAAAAAGGGAGAATATGATATTCACATTAAGCCGCTCATTTTTATTTGTGTTTAGATTTCTTCCTTGAAGGGAATAACTTTTATTTTGTGTTTGTATTTTGTTTTTAAACTTCGAACTCTAGATTTATCTAGGACGAAGCTACAAAATTTGTAGTTTAATGATTTTCGACTTGGGATAAAGTTGATGTAAAGTTACTAGGCATACAATTAGTATATTTAGGTTATTAGAAAATACAAGTTCGTATGTGTTGTAAGCGTCAGAATGTATACTTTGATGATTAGTTTGGAATAGCAATAGGCATTAACGAGTGTGGTTGAGGCTAGGTATATATGTCGATTACTTACTTTTCACATTTAAAGTTCGACGTTATTTATAGGTTAATCTTTGAAATATTTTAAATGTCTCATTCACCCCTTTTTATGGTATATTGCACAATTCTAACAAGTGGTATCAGAACAAGTTAGGGAAAATTCGATATTATGTCTCATTGGTTGTAGATAAGCGATAGGAGGTCCATTGTTAGTCCATCCACTTTTGATGGAATTGATTTTTCAAATTTGACATCAAATTGAAATTTTGTTTAAAATCTACTAATGTTGGATATTATTGAAAAAGGCTAGGATATGGTAGGTAGAATATTAATGGTAAATATGCGAATATCTTATCTCTTAAATTGATAGATATGAATTTAACCATATCTCTCATTGCTCATATAAACATAAAATATAGAATGCACTCGATGCAAAATATGGTAATAAAGACCATAAAAACAATGAACTTCCCAAAGCTGATTCAATGTCATAACTGTGTTTGATAGGGTTCATAAAAAATGATTCAAACAATGACATCAAAGAGATCGATAACTATGACTCAATAGATGAAGAGAAAAGTGATTTTTCATATAAAGATTTACTTCTCATGTGTCATGAAGTAACTGGTACTATTGTAGTCTTTAGCCAAATAATAACAATTTGAAATGTGAAATTTCAACACTACGTACAAAAAAATATTTTGTCTTCAATATAAGTTTTCAACCTTAAAAATCAATTTGGTTTTAAAAGGAAAACAAAACTGAACCTATTTGTAATAATAAAATCTTTACAAAAAGAGAGGAAGAATTTTAATCAGTTTATGATAGAGTTAGGTATATGTTTTAGAGGCAATTCTATAACTTGTTGTAAATTATTGAATCTATAATAAAATCCATCCAAATTAAAAAGTGTTTCTTTCTATTGTATGCATGTCATATGTGTTATGCTAATTAATTTGAGTATATTAAATAAAAAATTCTTAAGTGATATGTCATGTGATAGTGATTCCAAAGTGTTGTAATAATGAGAAATTTAGCATATTGAAATTTAACGTATCATTTTAAATATTCATAGTCAAGATGTTTCGAGACATGATATTGATACATTCGCTGAGAGTAGACTACGTAGCTCTCTCTGAATGTTGGGTAATGTACTGTGCAGTTAGTACACTTAGCATTTCTTTAGCGGTGGATGTGCAAAAAATTATAGTGCAGATAAAGCTAGGATATAGTGGAAAATAACATAGACACAAAAATCTTCATTACACATAAAAATAAATATTTAATGTTAATTTATTCTCATTTTCACATCATTTGTGTAGAGAAAAGAAATATTGTTCAATCTTATATAACAAAACTAAAGAATGTTATGATTCATGTAGATATAGACTAGATTTGTCGACTATAATAGATTTGTAGTTTATATTTAGCACCTTTACATTAAAATAAGTCTTTACCCTAATTTTTTTGACCAGGTTTAAAAAAGAATTAGTCAAACAAATTTTTGTATATTAATGTTGTTAAAGCAAGAGCTAAAAAATATTGGTTTAGCGAATGCAGCAGATATAGCAGGGTTTAAAGCCGATCTACTGTTTAATAGCACTAAAATGAAATAGTGTAACGGTCGAAGAACGTTACGTTATAATGGGGATTTTGCGTGGCTTTAGCGGGACTTTAACTGCATATGTAGTGTATTACTCATGGCTATTGAAGGGGGCACTGATGGGTTATATATCGAGAGTTATTGAAAAACCTTAAAATGATTCACCCTAGAGTTTTCTGTTGGTTAATATAACTAAGGTTGAACAAAGAACCTCGAAGTGACGCTATTACATAATTTGTTCGACTTGGCAATACTGTTGAACTTCAATGTGGATGGGACACTTTGATTATAGTTAAATCGTGAAACGACATCCACTAAACGAATATAGTTGGATATGTGTTGAAGCATTGGAAGTGAAATACTATTTAATAGAGAATTCCTCTTCTCAATTATATAAGGTTAGCATCACGGTCAACTGTAATCAATTCAAAGTCAAAGTCTTTAGCCAGAGCAGGATGGTTGGTAATAATTGTTATTTTTATACCAAGAACTTTGTTTTTGGACTATAAAGTTGAATATGGATGATATTGAATTTTTTTCCAATACCAAATTCCATAAGTCATAGCATAATATAGTTTTGACGGAGAGAACTGTTGTAAATATTCATTACTACCAGGTGCCACTTAAAATATTCGAATTGGATTTTATGAAAAAATGTGTATGTGATAAATTCAGTCAAATTATCACAATACTAGTTAAGGTGATGTGTTAACGTTAATGTTTGATTTGTTCGATATTAATCCTTAATGAATTTACGTCTTTGAGTCGCACAATTATAACAATGAATACCCCAAATAACCATGCAATTTAATTAATTTATAATTGTTGTAAATTAATTAAATTAATTAATGGTTAAGAAATACTAGTTATTATATTTTAGTTGATTTTTTTATATGTCATTAGTTTTTAACAAAATGCAAGATATATATGTACATATCGATATGCGATATCGATAAATATTTAAATTTAATTTGAATCAATTAATTGCTAAGTGAGTTTTGGAATTGTTGAAGGCCCATATGGCTCCGTGTATGGCTGATCATGGGTGTTTAGATAGAGGGTTTTAAGTATTTCAAAATGGTTTTGAAACGGTAAAAAAGAACGAGTAAAAGAAGGTGGTATTTTCTCCTCTATTATCTCTCTTAATATAACTACATAAACCACCTCATCTCATTTTTTTCCTCCATTTTCTTGCCTCCTCCAGCCGAAAATATCAAGTCCATATATCCAAAATCTCAAAATTCAAACAAAATCAATTAAAATGACGGTGCTTCAAACTGTTGCAATTTATGGAAGTTGATTCAGTTAAATCTAAAAGTTATTCTTCATTCAAGGTGCATATTACAAGCTACATCCTTAGGTAACCTTTTGAATTTCATTATCATATATATATATATATATATGTGTGTGTGTCTAGATATATATATCTGTGTGTGTGCACGCACACATGTATATCATTTTATTGTGTAGATTAGATCATATATATATATAATATTATTATCCCGTCTTTTGGCAAGGCCATGACACCAAGGACAGTCTGTCCCGAAGATTGGTTATTCGCAGGCTCACTATGAATATCAGTGAATTTTGTCCGAGTCCGGATCAAGCTACAATTGACAAGACATGACAAGAAAAGCCATGAAAGCCAACGTTTCAAATTTCAAGTCAATCCGAGTTCGTATGCTCGAGTTATGATCGATACGAGTCAAGGAAATCAGCATGACCGTCTATCCGTATCGATCCTGTTCGTATCCATCGGGCAACCAGAGGAACCCTTCTTCATATCGATCTGTCTCGCATCCATCAACTATGCATAGTTTAGTATTGATCGACAACAAGTGAATCCACTTCGCATTGATCCAAGCCCACCTGTTTCGTATCCATTCTTTTCGTACCGCTTCACATCGATCATCCTACCTTTGATTCGTATCGATCAAACAGAGTCTACTTCGTATCCACTTGGCTTGGTTTTACTTCGCGTCCATCACATTTTCTCAGCTTCGTATCCATCACTCGGAGTCAATTCGCATCGATTCCAATTGCACAGTTCATATCGATTGATTAACGATCGATACGAATGGACCATCGAACTATTGATACGTGGTAGTATCTTTTATCAATACGAAATAGTCTCCAACTATCATTACGAAGTGGCCGCTCGCTATCGATACGAAGTGACATGAAAACATCGATGCGAACAGAGCCTCAAATGATCGATACGAAATGAAGCCAAACCATCGATACGACCAAGACGAAAGCCTTGGAATGACTCGGTCAACTCGGCATAAAAGGTGGATCGATCCGAAGAGTGCGCGCCACGTCAACCTGCTAGCACATGCCTGGATCTGTTCGAATAGATCGATACGAAGGCATCGATTCGAATGCGACCGTCTTAAAAACGCCAATTCGTATCCATCATAACTTGCAATCCACAAGTTCAAATGCTATGAAATTTTCACGGGTGCTTACGTACGACCTAAGGAAGGTCCATGCCAAGTTTTGACTCAATTGGATCAAATCTTGATCTATACGAAATTCGTCCGTATCGATCACGGATCGAGCCGAAACTTCACGAGATCGATCACATGGGCCCATCCACGTGCCAGAAGAAGTCTCCCGAGATCTGAGCGAGATATCAGCCTCTTACGCCTATAAATAGATCCCCAGGGCCTACAGAAGAAGGATCTTTCTGGGCTCTCCGACGTCCAAACTCTGCCGAATTCAACTTTGCACTCCATTGCTACCGTTGTACTCGAATTTCAGAACTGTAATTCACCGTAACCCCCTGTAATCAATTGTAATCATCAAGAGAATTTTAGTAAAGTCATTAAACGTCATAGTGGACGTAGGCAATACGCTGAAGCACTCTAAATTGTCGTGTTTCTGTGCGTTTTCATACTTATTTTTGGAGTGTTTGTTAGATAATCCACATTTTACATTAATATTCTACATTTTTATCTCTTTAAACAATTTCGAAGAGTGTTGTGCCCATTTTTGGTACAAACAATTTCATGCTTTCACCGAGAAAACACAGCTTTTCTCCTTCTCTTTGGATCTCTACGGTATCGGATTGCACAAGTCCGAGAAGAAGATCCAGACCTTAAGCTCAGAATCCTTCCAACCTATGCAGATTTGCATAAAATCTAGGAAAGGACTTCACCATTCGCCATGGTTAGCACAAGGACCGCCTCTACTACTGTAGACCATGAAGGACGGGATAGGAAAAATCCCGTGCAATTGCTTCCATCCAACAAAAATGCTGCCGGACCTTTGGATCCATCAGGCCTGGTTACCAGACAAGAGATCCAGATGCTGCTTCAAGAGTTGACCCAAAGTCGGCAACAACTGACTGAACAGCTGCGCGCCAACGCTGAATTGACCAACCAGCTAAACCACCAAAGGAATAGGAGATCTAGGAGGGATCACGCCTCTTACTCATCCACCGAGAGTTCGGCCTCGTTTGACTATCATCATCGATCTACACATCCCCGGCTAGATGGGGGTTACACACAAACCACCAGACATCAACCTACAATAACCGTTGGACAACTGAGAGTTGGCCCATCGGCTAGCTTCCAGATCGGACCTTCCTAGGGAGGTACTATTCCTCACTACCCCATAGAAAACCGTGCTACCACCGCCGCGGTTGAACCAGGAGTTGATGCTTGGAATCAGCCAGAACCATCATCAGCATGGACGTTCTCCTGAACCATACGTCCCTGAAGACTTGAAGCCAAGGAGGCGAGACATGGACCGTCGACAGCGCTCGGTCCAGCCTCGCATTGTGGAACCCGACCACACTATGTGCGTAGAATGTACAGATGCCAGACATTCCCACTATGATTCGGCAGATGATTCGAGAAAGCCAAGGCCTCACAAATGACGACTGGGGAATCTCCTGGAGTCATACTCCCTTTATATATGAGATACTCTATGCTGAATCTCCTCGACGGTTCAGAATGCCGGCTCTACCAGTCTATGAAGGAAGTTCTGATCCGAATCAGCATATCCTAAAATACGAATGGCCGATGAACGTTGCGAGAGCTAATGATGCAGTGAAATTCCATAGTTTTTCCATTTCTTTGGGGGGCATTGCTACCATGTTGATCACACGATTGCCACCTCGATCCGTTTCTTGCTTCGACCAATTGGCCACCAAGTTGGTAGAACAATTCCAAATGCATATTGCAAGGCCAAAGGATGTTAACACTCTATCTAGTGTCACCCAAGCTCCTGGAGAGACAATCAGATGCCACTTAAAGAGATTTCATGCTGCGTGTGCAGAAATTAGCAATCCCAATGAAAACTCTATCTTGATGGCATTGACTAAGGGGATTGATCCTGATTTCGAGTTTGAAAATTGGTTGGCTGGGAAGCCTCCCGCTTCATTGGACCATTTCTACTCCAAGACAGCCTAGTTCTTGAGAAGGGAAGACGCGAAACAGTCTAGGAAGCAGGATGACACGGGGTCCAGTATGGAAGGGATACAAAGTAATGTTGCAGTTAAGCAGCCCGGGGAGAGTTCCGGAAAAGTTCAGTTAAATATCCAGAACAAGCACACCCAGCAGAGGAATAATGGCAATAAAAAAAACAAGATCAAAACCGTGGCCCGCACCGTAGAGCTCCAATGTTCGATAATTACACTCCATTGAATACGTCGCTAGAGAACGTATATCCGCAAACCTGCAATACTATGCAGCACAAGAAGCTTGCTTCGAAGCCATCCTCGAAGAGGAAGATCCAAAAGGGAATTTTTTGTAGGTTTCATGAGAGTTATGACCATAATACAAATGAGTGTCGTCATTTGCAGGATCTCATCGAAAAGTTGATTAGAGAGCAGAAGTTGGATCAGTTTGTGCGGGCGTCGAAATCAGGAGGTGCGGGCCCATCAAATCTGAATCGTGTACCAAACCAGGAAAGACAAGAGGAACCCACTCGTACCGGTGGGAGGTTGGTAATAAATACAATAAGTGGTGGTCCTCATCCAGTAGACCAAAGCTGGACGAAAATGGAGTCGTATGCCAGCTCTATCAGGCATGCAAACTTTGAATGTTGCAGTAGTTGTGACGATGGGGCTCCGGCCAAGCAACAGAAGACGATGACCGATGACATCGTGTTTTGAAACAGAGACGTTGATAAGGTTGAAGCCCCCACTATCGATCCACTTGTCATATCTGCTCAAGTAGGTCCTGCTTGGATGAAGAGGATCTTGGTTGACAATGGAAACTCCGTGAATATTTTGTTTAAGCGAGCTTATGATTTGATGAAAATGGAAGCTAAAGATTTGAAGCCCTGCCAATCTTGAATCCACGACTTCAATGGAAGTGCTACTACACCCATTGGAGTGGTGGAACTGCGAGTGGAGTTGGGAGTTGGAGAACGCCGGAGAGTCCGGATACTACAATCTGTTGTATTGGACATAGACTCCCCTTATAGTGCTTTTTCGGGCCGACCGACGCTTGTTGAATTCAGGGCAGCTACTGCCGCATAGTGCTTGACTCTGAATTTCCCCGCCGATCGTGGGGTTGGAGTCGTTCAAGGAGATCAGGCTGCCACGCGAGCTTGTTATGTTGCTGACCTACACGGGGCGCAGCGAAAAGAGAAAGGAAAGGGCGTAGAGGAATCTCTCTGCGTTCATTTTGCTGATAATTGACAATTAGTGCCTGGGCCCATGCCCGGGCACCCCAACCAATTCCAGAGGGACCTTGACCTGAGAGACACTGAAAGTAAAGACGAAACTAAAGATAGTCAAGCTTCCCCGGCCGAACTAACGATCGATATTCTGATCGATGATGATGATGATTCAAAGATGATAAAGATTGGATCTCAATAGCCAACAGACGCAACATGAATTGGTTGAATTTCTCCGGGCAAATCTTGACATATTTGCCTGGATGCACTCTGGCATGTGTGGGATCTCCCCGGACATCGTGAGACACACCCTGAATATTGACCCGTGGTGTATCCCGGTCAAGCAGAAAAGGCATGGTATGGATCCAGAGGATCTGCCACCCTTAAAGAAGAGGTCGATAAGTTGAAATCGAATGGGTTTATCTGAGATGCCTTATACCCTGAATGGGTATCCAATCCTGTACTTGTCCGAAAGCCAAATGGGAAATGGAGGACGTGTGTTGATTACTCTGACTTTAACAAAGCTTGCCCGAAAGACAGTTTTCCACTTCTCCGAATTGATCAGCTCGTAGATTTAATGGCTGGGCACGAGTTATTATCTTTTATGGATGCTTATTCTGTTACAACCAGATACCCATGCACTTATCTGACCAAGAACATACCAGCTTCGTGACTTATTTGGGACTCTACTGCTACAGAGTCATGTCCTACGGACTCAAGAACGCTGGAGCAACGTACCAACACCTAGTCAACCGGATGTTCGCCAACCAGATCGGAAAGACCATGGAAGTATATGTGGATGACATGCTGGTAAAGTCGCGATTCTCCATTGATCATGTAAGAGACTTAGAATCAATGTTCAACATCCTTCGAGAATACAAGATGAAGCTCAATCCACTGAAATGTCATTTTGGAGTCGCATCTAGAAAGTTCCTTGGGTTCATCGTCAACGCTCGAGGAATAGAAGCAACCCGAAAAAATCTAGGCAATCATAAATATTCAAACTCCGAGAACCATAAAGCAAGTCCAGAGCCTCAACAGGAAGGTAGCGGCATTGAGCAGGTTCATTTCGAAGTCCACCGACAAGTGCATTCCCTTCTTCGATCTGATCCGGAAAGGAAAACAGAACTTTGAATGGACCACGAAATGTGAAGACACATTCAGAGCACTAATTCAACATCTCTCCACACCATCGATTTTGTTAAAGCCATTGACCATGAGCAATTATACCTTTACCTAGCGGCATCGGAAAACACAATCAGTGCTGCCTTAGTTCGGGAGGAAGACAGAGTCCAAAAACCGATCTACTATGTTAGCAAACGGTTAACGGGGATGAGAGAAATTATCCGAAGCTAGAGAAATTGGCTTATTGCCTAATTATTGCCTCAAGGAAGCTCCGTCCATATTTCCAAGCTCATCCTATCACTGTTTACACCGATCAACCGTTGCGATAGGTCCTTATGCGGCCTGAGATATCTGGTAGGTTACTCAAGTGGAACATTGAACTGAGCCAGTTTGATATCACTTATGCTCCAAGGAGAGCTATTCAAGGACAAGTCCTAGAGGATTTCATAGCTGAATTCACCATCCCAGAGGACTTGCTCGAAACCATTGAATCTTCCGAATATATCTAGAAGCTGCATACTAAGGTGCATCAAACGATCGGTGCTCGGGTGCCGAAGTAGTGCTTGAAACCCCCGAAGGTCGGTCCATATGTTATGCTTTGAAGTTTGATTTCTGTGCGACCAATAATGAAGCTGAATATGAAGCCTTGCTTGCTGGATTGAAACTCGCCCGCGATTTGAGAATTATTGTTGTGGAAATTTATTGTGATTCGCAGTTAGTCGTATGCCAGTTCGGGGTGAATATCAAGCCAAAGATCGAAGACTAGCTGCTTATCTAGATCGAGTCCAAGAAATGCTTAATCAATTTGATTATTATGCCATCTTTTACATACCTTGTGAGCGCAATCAAAAGGCTGATTCATTGGCGAAGTTAGCAAGTACGGGCGAAGCATGACAAATGTGACTCGTTCTTGTGGAGACATTATCTTCTCCAAGCATTGATCAGATGGAGATAGATTATGTATTTGAAATCATTCCCATTAAGGAGTCATGGATGACTCCGTACCGAAATTACATCGAGAGTGGAACGCTACCTGAGCGCAGAAGTGAGAAGAGACAGATTCTTCGAAAAGCCTCGAGGTTCACCATTCAGAATGGAGTCATGTATAGAAGAGGATATTCTATTCCTCTCCTCCGATGAATCGTACAAGATGAAATTAAACGAGTGTTACGTGATGTACAAGGAGAATGTGGCGATCACACCGGGGTGCAACCTCTCGCTAAGAAAGTACTTCGATATGGATATTATTAGCCAACAGTAAACCGTGATGCAGCAGACTACGCCACGAAGTGTGATAGATGTCAAAAGCATGCTCGAATTCCTAGAGCCCCACCTACTGAGATAATCCAAATGATCAGCCCATGGCCATTTGCAGTATGGGGCATTGATATCATCGGCTCTCTTCCTCTGGCCAAAGGTGGTGCGAAGTACGCCATCGTCGCAGTTGATTACATTACCAAGTGGGCCAAAGCTGAACCTCTTGCAACAATCACGACGAAGAAGGTGATCAATTTTGTAGTTCGCAACATTATCTGCGATTTGGTCTCCCGCATACCTCATTACTTATAACGGAGCCCAATTCGACAGTGTTGAATTTAAGGATTTCTATCAATGATTCCATATCCATAAGAAATTCTCTGCAGTTGCACACTCTTAAGCGAATGGCTAGGTTGAAGCTATTAATAAGGTTATCAAGTCTATTTTGAAGAAGCGACTGCAAAAGGTCAGGGGCAAGTGGGTTGATGAACTTCCTATGGCTTTATGGGCTTACTAAACAACCCACAAGTCCGCGACCGGACACACTCCGTCGTTCCTCTCTTATGGTTCAGAAGCCGTTATTCCAGTCAAGATGGAAGTACCTTCTCATTATGTGACTTACTAGAATCAAAAGACAGATGCCATATTACTTGCTGACTCCCTGGATTTATTGGATGAGAAGCATGAAGAGGCTGATTTGAGGGCAGCCGCATATCGAGGTCGATTCGCCCGATTATACAATGCCAAGGTCCGAGCACGAACCTTTGAACTCGGCGATCTCATCCTCAAGAGAATCTATCCGATTCCTTTGCACATGAAACCACTTGGGAAGGACCGTATGTGATTGCATGAAAACTCGAAGATGGCACGTTTATGTTATCGACCGTTGACGGTCTTACTTTGCCGAGAGCCTGGAACAGCAAGAGTCTCCGTTGCTACTACACATGACAGGCTTTATTTGTTTAGCCTATTTTTCATTTGCAATTTGTTTCTGCATTCCAAAATGTGAATTTGTAATAAGGCAATTGACTCTGCCGCATTTTCTCATTTCAGTAATAAAATGCCATCTCTTCAATCCAGAGCTGTGATTTATTGAATGTGACGTACAACATCACGATGCACGGAGAGTTAAATTCCATCATACAGTGGAATTTTATTCAAATAAGGAGTGACTGTGATACTACCGGCCACTCGCTAAGTGAAACCCAAGCTCGAGGGCAAGTCACCACACTAAAGTTAAAAAAAGGATTGATACATGACAATCGTTTAACTAACTCCAAACTCGCAGAGTGCGAGTTGGAGTATAAACTCATAAATGCAGTTCTAAAGAGGGTGGATCCGTCCACCTAAAGACTTTGACCGTATCCTAACCAAGTTCAAGGAGGATGGATCCGTCCATCTAATGACCTCACTTGTTAACTGGAGGTGAATGTGGATCGACCATCCACGATCCTAATTAATCCATCATTCCCAAAGTGCGAACGAAATTCTAAAAGCCCAAACAGATGTGACTGACCATCTGTTGGCCAACTCTAAATTCCCAAAGTGCGAATTAGAGTATAAACATCAACTCTGGGTTCTCGAAGTGCGAACCAGAGTATAAACACCAACTCCGAATTCCCAGAGTTCGAGTTGGAGTATAAACACCAAATCCAAGTTCCCGGAGTGTGAACTGGATTACAAACATCGATTATCTCTGGATTCCCAGAGTGCGAACCAGTTTATCGATCGCAAATAACTCTGAGCCCCCAGAGTGCGGTCAGAGTACAAACACAACTTGAGTGCGAACGGCCACTCAGAAACTAACCTAAGTCCCTAGAGCGTGGACACATTCTTGGAACTCAAACAGGCGTGATCGACCGCCAGAGTTAAAATACAAGTCCCTAAAAAGCGGATGTGATCATTATTGAGCGAGTAGGATTCGACTACTCGACTCATGCCGGTGATAACATCGATTCGAGGATGTTAAACTCGACGAAATGAAGACGAAACGCAGTCGCTAGATGATTTTTACAACTCATCCCCGAGACTGGGGGCATGGCTTAAGTGTCGACCATCAACTGAAGTAGTGCAATATCAAAGTTCAACATAATCTCTAGTTATGACTCATGTCTGTGACTTCTGGACTTAGCAAATAAAAACAAGTTCGACTCAAAAGTTGAAACTCTGCAAGTGCACTGAACTGAAATTCAAATACTGGAACACTTAAGCATAAAATACAATAATAAAGTCAAAGCCAAGAACAAAATTTCATTTCAACTAATTATAAATGAAGTTCATGTACAAGTTTTCCGAAATTCCAACTAGCAGGGGCCGAACCTGCATCTATACATGGCCTACGAAAGGAAAGCAAAAATAAATTCCTATCTACCAAAAAATGCGCCGAAGAGGCCCTTCTACTCTTTCTTCTTCCTCGGCTTCTTCTTCGGCGTAGATCGCTGGAGCCGCTAATGATTTTTTGCTTTGAACTCTTACCTTTTGGCGGACGGCCTCCAGACGGGAGCATGATCTCAACGTCCTCCTCCGAACTCGAGTGTATGGGAACACTTTCTACAGGTGGAGTCGAAGGAGTCAGATCTACTACATGGGCGGAATGGGCACCCTGGTATCATCAATTGTACCACCAGGTGATATCATTTTCAGCAGAGCTGGGCCAGGCGTCGCCGTTCCACCTTCAGAACTACCACCATGTGTCGCTGCTTCCGATTCAGCATTGATTTCGACCAGTATTTCTTTTTCACGAATCGATTGAGCTTCGCTGGGGGCAGCGGTGGTCTGCGTTGAAGAACTGGAAGCAGACGCGAGTCCACTTATGACAAATGGTAAGTCCACAAAGGGGTCACTATGTCGACCTAGGAGCTCATTCATCATCTACTCGTCAAAAGAAAGTGAGCTCCCCCCGCGTTCCATCGATCCGCACAGTCGTTGTCATGGTAGTCGCTTCAATAATAATGGCCTCCTGCACTTGGTGTGATTCTTAGGTTGTAGGAGGCGCTATCGGTGTAACTCCAGTCACTGGACAAAGAAGAAGAGAAACTGTTAACAAACGCTTCAAGACAAGTTCCTTATTTTGAACGCACATGAGATTTGTTCAGAGTACTTCCTCAGTTTGGCTCATAGACGGCTGAGCAACTTCGATGGTGTGCACTTTGATAGGGAATAGCTACGGCTGTTTTGGATTATAAGCAAGAACAGACCGGGGCTCAACGCTGGTATAGGCTCAGATTGAGATGGAACAGTGATCTCAAGGCTCGTAGTGTGATGCTCGACACCTTAACCTTCCCCAATCTCCTGGTGTTGGGTGCTGAGCTTCTCCCTTTCATGTGAGATCATTGACTCGTGGAGAATCTTTCTTTCATCCTCAGTCATCACGCGATTATCGAGCTCGAACTTGTCGAATGTTCCACCCAGATGCACCGCCTTCTCCTCCTCGACTAACTGGCTCTAGGAATTATAAAGATGTGTAGAATAGTTCTCGAGCCAGGCCAAATTTCTATGTTTCAGCACATTAACATTATAGGTGACGAGAAGGTCTTCTATATCAGCCTCCAGCCTGGATTCCGCCATTCGAACTTTCTCCTTAACCTCAGCCTCCACCGCGCGGAATTTTTCCACAGCCTCGTCCCGCTCGCCCCGAAGCACCACGGCTTGGTCACATGCCTCCTGTGCTGCGATGTTGGCGTCATCCCTCTCTTTAATGATCCCAGGAAGTTTGAACTTAAGCTCATTAAGCTCTTTGAGGGCCGCGCTCACTCAGCAGTGACGGTGGTGTTCCGATGACCCATTTCCTCCACCAGAGCATAATGATCTTGCCTCATCCTCTCCATCGCCAAGTTGGTCTCGTCTTCCTTTTCTAAGGGCCTCTATTTCTAATTTTCGAGAGGGCTCGACTTCAGTATTTATCACCAGGATGATCCGGTCCTTTTGAGCAAGCTCCTTCTGCAACTTCTCAATCACAACTGCCCGCTCAAAGGCCACCTTCGACGCTTTTTTCGCGGACTTCCCCCACTCCTTGTATTAGGAGTAAATGTCATGGACGTAATCGTGCACCGTTCTCAGCCTCCGTTGGAATTCTCTTTACGTGTGGGGGGAAAATATAACATTCAAAGCAGATGTCAGGAAAATCCTTCTTCAATTGAGCAAGTTTAATTACTCCTTCCCCCATAGGCTCGGTAAGGAACTGCTATGTAATTATGGGGGCTGCTATTTCGGTTCTATGGTGTTGAGTTTCATGCCTTGAAACGTGAGAAAACGACTTGTGCCGTGAAGTTTCCAGAGGAGGTGGGACGCAAACAGGAGGCTGTACAGGATTTCTAGGAAGGGGAGAGTGAGATCGGGATCGGTGCCTGAACTCCCTATCTCTATCATACCGCTCCTGACTGGAATACCCACGGTCGTAGTCCCTATCCGCCTCTCTTCTACGCGGCTCATAATATGTTGAAGATTGGCGAGCTTTTCAAAGACTACCTAACATCAAGCCTCGATCGGACACTGTATCTGCAAAGTAAAAGAAGAATAGAGTTAGTAAACTCCTAGGATAAGCAAATGGCGGTCAGGAATTGTGTGGTGTCGTGAAGTGTGTATGTATGCGCAACCCCCCGACCAACCGAAAATGTTAGCCACACTAGTTGAAAGAGACTCGCTTAAGTCTAAAGCCTGCTGAAGCTCCTCCAAACCGACCTCATGTTGGAATGACACGTAATCCAAAATCGGAATATCGGCAAGCCCTTCAAAAAGGTTTTCCTCCTGCAAAGGAGGAGCCACTGACGGGAATAAGCAAAGACATAACCATATATTTCCGTCTACCGGATTTAAAACGTTTGAAGGCGGCTGCCTTTCCTTTTCTCTTTCCTTCAGAACTCTCAAAGGCATCAGAAGCCCGACCGCAAGTTTATCGTCAGTGGGCATTCTTTCTGGATCAACCTCCTCGGTTATAACAACCCCGCGCGTCTTACACTTTGCTCGTTTCTTCAAGACAGCCCTTAATGTTCCTTCAAGCCTTATGCTTTGGCCACGCTCGATCAAGCCCACGATTCCCAAATTTCTATCTGTCAGAATCGAGTAATTGTCCCTCTCTTCACTCGAAACTTCTTGGAGAACCCGAACTATCTCTTTGAAATGCGTACCTTCGAGCCGTTGAATTACAGCTGTAAAGGAAAAAGAGATATAAGTTTGGCATCAATTATGATTATCTTATTAGCTAACTGAGAAGATCGCGATACTTTTGTCTGAATAGCCATCAACTGGCAAATCCTAGGGGCATCGAACATAAAACAATTCTGTTTTGAAGTAACTTAGCCTGGTCTAAGACCCCGTAACTACTTGACAGTTTCTGACCGCTTCTAGAATGTGAAAAAGGCCTATCTCCCCGGCTCTTGACGGGTAATAAATATCTAATCTCGATCGGTATCGAGGGTCGAAATAGATGCTCCATAAATGCGATGAAAAAATGTTCAACAGAGCATACCCGTTGGGGTGTAGTTGAGATGGAGCGATCCCTAGAAAAGATAATACTTCCCTAATGTATTGGTTGAATGGGGGAAGTGTTCCAACTACGCACGAATGACGATTGAATGTGGTGAACCCTTTCGGTGGATAGTGCTGTATATCATTCGGACCTGGCAATAACACATCGTCCAATGACAGGCCATGCCTTAAGCATAGTTGTCCCAACATGTCTTCTAAAACATTGGACGGAACGGAATTTGGCATATTACCGATGAAAGAGGCACCACGTAGCTCATCCGGAGCTAGATCTATGACTTTGGCCGCGATGGCTGGTATCTCGATTATTGGAGGAAATGAACTCTGAACTTCCTGCTGTTGTGAGCTTGAAGTTTCATAACTAACTAACTTATGAGAAATCATCGTTAGACGATAATAAGCCCGTGCATCCCTCAGCATGAAGTGTGTGAATCTGTTGTGCAGTGCAGTGCTACATATTGTTTGAAAAATTCGACAGAGCATGAGGAAACATGCAAATGACGAGACTTCAAAATTCAACTGGAGTGACCATCATCGTCGACCGTCACAACCGTACCTTCCAGATGTTAGCGATCGATCCAAGTTAAAGTTCGTTAAAATTTGATAAATCACAGTTCCATCGACAAACTTTGAAGGGCAGTCAGATATGCAGTGAAATGGTTAAGTCCAGTTATGCAAGGCTAAAGCTCGTTAAAGTCAAATGTTCTGTTATACAAAGTTTTGTATCCATCAAGGTTCAGGCTTGGATCAATCACCAGAAGTCAATTTCATATCGGTCAGAAGGGAGCAAGTTTCGTATCGACCAAATGCCTTAGTTTCGTATCGATCAGAGCAAGCAACTTCGAATCGATCCATAATGTCCACTTCGTATCAATCATTTAACATCCATTTCGTATCGATCCCGAGTCGTCAACTTCGGATCGATCATCGAGAGTCTCATTCGTATCGATCGCAAAGGAAAGGCTTCATATCTTGAATTGTCAAGTATTGACTTCAATCCTACGTCTTCATATCGATTGGTAAGGCCGACGCTTCATATCGATCGCATGATTAGACTTTTGTATTGATCACTATGGATTGAAATACGAACTCCAACCATCACCCATCGATATGAAACCACTCCATCCCTCTATGTGAAATTCTATCAGCAACAAATCGATAAGAACTCCGACTGTTTTCTAGAACGATATGAAGCACATTTCCTCAATCGATACGAATGAAAACTCTTGATCCATCTGCCCTCTTTCTTCTCCAAATGACGTTGAAGCCATTCCGATCTCCCTAGACCTTGCTTCGACCAATCTCTGACCACCTCGTCACCAGAGTCGATCGTGGATGTGAATGGTTTAGCAATTAAACTCGAGTCTCATCATTTCAAGGTTATAGTTACCAATTACCTAATTTAAAAGCCTGATCGAGGGATGGAAGAACTGTTTTAATTTGGGGATGAAGGTAGACTTCTTTTCTTCTATCGATACGAAAGCCAAAGAGAATAATGAAAAGCGAAAATTTGGTTAAGTCCAGAACGCTTTTATATGGGCTCAAATGTGAAAGAAGAAAACGATTCGCCTCCCAGTCGTCGTGACCAAGTACAACCGGTGTTACCCTTGACCGATACAAATTGGTTCTTCGTATCCAACAACGCAAATTTCATCGATACGAAGTGTGGAACGAAGGATCCCCTGAGTCAACAGATTTCATCGATACGAAGTACATATTCGTATCCATTATTTTCGTCTCCATCTAAGACGCATCGATGTGAACCGTACTATTCGTATCCATCAATGTGCAACCCGTGGAAACTCGCATCTATCGGTGCAAATGTTTATTTCGTATCCATTGATGCGCATTATATCGATCCAAGAATAGCCTTTCAACCTTATACATCGATCCAGGAGATGATCGATATGAAAGAATATTTCAAAACAACCGTCAAGCGTTGTTGCAACTCGAATTTCACATCGGTTCAGGAGGGGATCGATATGGAATTCGATACGAGGGAACTGACAACGACTCGTGAACCTGCGACATTAACGAGAGTCAGGTTAACATATATGCATGTACGTCAGCCTAATATTCGATTTTCAAAATTCACAGGTCTAATGCCCACCTGATGACGATTACAACAACAAACAGCCAATCACTGTATACGCAATCGGTCACAATGGTACAGGTACAACAGTTGGCAATCATCTGTTCACATTACCGAGGAAATCAGTCAAAGATTACAACTTTCAACGAAAAGACGATAACTGTTCAGAGTGAAGTTTGCAGCTTTTCAAAGCACGTCATGTTCACACAAGATGTACTTTGGGGGGCAAAATGTTATCCCGCCTTTTGGCAAGGCCGTGACACTAAGGACAGTCTGTCCCGAAAATCGGTTATTCGCAGTCTCGCTATGGATATCAGTGAATTTTGTCCGAGTTCGGATTAAGCTACAATTGACAAGACACAACAAGAAAAGCCATGAAAGCCAACATTCCAAATTTCAAGTAAATCCTAGTTCGTATGCTCGAGTTATGATCGATACAAGTCAAGGAAATTAGCACGACCATCTATTCGTATCGATCCTGTTTGTATCCATCGTGTCATGCTGTTCGTATCCATCAGGCAACCCGAGGAACTCTTTCTCCGTATCGAGCTGTCTCGCATCCATCAACTATGCATAGTTTCGAATCGATCGGCAAGAAGTGAATCCACTTCGCATCAATCCAAACCCACCTATTTCGTATCCATTCTTTTCATACCGCTTCACATCGATCGTCCTACCTCTGATTTGTATCGATCAAGCAGAGTCTACCTCATATCCACTTGGCTTGGTTTTACTTTGCATCCATCACATTTTCTCGGCTTCGTATCCATCACTCGGAGTCAATTCGCATCGATTCCAGTTACGCAGTTCATATCGATTGATTAACGATCGATAGAATGGACCATCGAACTATCAATACGTGGTAGTATCTTCTATCAATACAAAATAGCCTCTACTATCGTTAAGAAGTGGCCTCTCGCCATCGATATGAAGTGACCTGAAAACATCGATGCGAATAGAGCCTCAGATGATCGATACGAAATGAAGCCAAACCATCGATACGAGCAAGACGAAAGCGTTGGAACAACTCGGTCAACTCGGCATAAAAAGTGGATCGATCCGAAGAGTGCATGCCACGTCAACCTACTAGCACGTTCCTGGATTGGTTCGAATAGATCGATACGAAGGCATCGATTCGAATGCGGCTGTCTTCATAAAAATGCCGATTCGTATCCATCATAACTTGCAATCCACAAGTCCAAATGCTATGAAATTTTCATAGGAGTTTACGTACAACCTAAGGAAGGTCAATGCTAAGTTTCGACTCGATTGGATCAAATCTCGATACGAAATTCGTTCGTATCGATCACGGATCGAGTTGAAACTTCACGAGATCGATCGGGTGGGCCCACCCATGTGCCAGAAGAAGTCTCCCGAGATCTGAGCGAGATATTGGCCTTTTACGCCTATGAATAGAGCTTCAGGGCCTAAAGAAGAAGGATCTTTTTAGGGTCTCCGACGTCCAGGCTCTACTGAATTCAACTTTGCACTCCATTGCTACTGTTGTACTCAAATTTTAGAACTATAATTCACTATAACCCACCGTAATCAATTGTAATCATCAAGAGAATATCAATAAAGTCATCAAACTTCATAGTGGACATAGGCAATACGTTGAACCACTCTAAATTGCTGTGTTTCTATATGTTTTCATACTTATTTTTAGAGTGTCTGTTATATAACCCACATTTTACATTTCTATTCTTCATTTTTATCTCTTCAAAAACTTTCGAAGAGTGTTGTGCCCATTTTTGGTACAAACAAATATAACAAGTTTATATCTATTTGTGTTGCCTAATTTTATTTATATACTCTAAAACGACATGAAAATACCATTATAATACATATATCTGTAGATTCTTTCAATGAAGATATTCCTACGGGCATTTTACTTTTCATTGATAACTAATTCTATTTTTACTTCGCTGTCTTGCTTTGTTTTTCTCACATATATATGTTATCCGCACACACAAACGTGTATGGGTGTTATACGTACATCTCTGTTTAGTTATTTCAACTACAGTGATAGTTGCAATCTTGGCTGCTCATGTTGATGGGTCGTGGATGCTTAATTGTTATGATTGGTTTGATATGTTTTATCAATCGCGGAGTTACGATAATGCATTGTGAAGAATAAATGTTAGTTGCTAATCATTAGGCTTACTGATGGAAAAATGAAGGGAAAAGAACATTCAACGGTAAAATGACATAGGATTTGAAGTGGTTCAGCCAAGCTGTCAACGTCAACTATGATGTTCTCTTACTATATGGTTCTCAAAATTATAGGGAATAACAAGAGAATAATATGAGAAGATGATATGCCTAAGGTTAATGAAGCCGCCAATCATAGAGAGCTTGAGTGGCGGATCATGGGTTCCAACCTGGGGTCCCCTCCATCGTGACCCAATAAACCAGGGGTCCCTTCCATTGAGGGCCCAACCAACCTAGGGTTCCGTCCACCGAGGGCTCAACCCACCTTGGTTCCTCTCCATCGAGGGCCCAACCCACCTTGGGTCCCATTCACCAAGGGCCTAACCTAACTCTTGGAAGTTTCTATGCATAGGGCCCTTATAGTAGTTTAACTGATGTTTCGATGACTAAGATCACACCACTAAAAATGAGTGAAGTGCGCCTGGCCATCGATTTGATCGAATGGATTTGATGAAGGACAACAGGCGAATAAAAAGAGTGCGTGGTTGGGAAGAAAGCCAATAGGATTATACCATGGGTATCGTCTACCATTCTTTGTATTAAATGCGCTTGATCTTGCAGGATGCTTATAGGAAATGAAACATTCTTCTTATCCAAAATAGTAATCAAGTTGTACCTCTTACCGCTTTGCTCCTGCATTCCTAGTTAATAGGACATAACAAGCTGATCTACTGATACCATAAGGAGGATGAGGGATCGGTAAGGGCCAAGGGCACACCCAGCCGGGTGTAAAGAGATAGAGTACAAATTGCAGGTGGCAGTATCGAAGATGGATCAATGATAGGCCACTCGTGAGATAGTCACAAACCATGTTGACAGGGAGATAGCTTGAGCAAGCGGGCTGATCGGTTTTCAAGTTGCGATCGTGCCGTAAAGAGAGAGTCAGTTGGACAATCGGAGATGGGTCATCTTGCAATAATGGGCAAGCTGGTCGCTAGGGTTATTGTATTGGAACGCTTCGCTAGTATAATTTTTGATGCGCAATTGAGCAGAGGAGCCAATGGCGGCCTAGACTGGATTCAGCTATTATCATACATGAAAATATCTTTTGACCTATTCTCCACCGTGTCTATCTTATGAGCTGACTTAGACTCGATCGTCCTAGACTGGATAGGGCCAGACTGAGACACCTTTATTAGCATGACTTCTTACTTATAAAAAATTTGAGTAACATGATTCTCTCAAGTCCATGCCCATGAGCAGACACATGCTTGTTAAATCTCGAAGTCTCCATCAATTAACGGTTTTTCCATGCAGATAATGCGCCATCAACGTGGCATTGCACCATTGCCTACGGCTATTGTGCTTCCCAAAACATAGCATGGATGTAACATTTTGCCCAACACGTGATGTGGCATAACACTTTTCACTCTTGAACAGATAAGATCCTTTATGCCTTGTTGATCATAATGGCTGCGATTGAAAGAAGAAGTGTATAAACATCTCCCTCTTCTTCCCTCTTGAACCCATGGTGCCTCCAACGTGTAACTTCTCCAGCGAACTCGAACTTTGCACGGTTTTTTTATCAAACTTCGCCTTCCTCTTCCTCTTTCTTGCTCCTAAGTGCTTGGGTTTTTATCAGATTTGTTTGGGATCAAAAGGAAGGAACCAGCTCTTTGATGTCGAACTGTATTTTTTGATTACAGTTCGGGCCGCTTGCTTGGATTTCTACTTCTTAAGATGGATCTTTCCTTTGTCTAGGACCTGTGCTTTCACTCTCCAACGATCTCTCCAATGGCGATTGCTCATCGCTCGGGCTAATGATCCCACTGAGCCCGTAGGGCTTCATAGGCGGTGACACCTTAATTTTTTAATAGGTTCTTAATCGCTTGAAGTGCTAGAGGAATACCACCAGGACTACCGGAAAAATTCTGGGTGATGATAAGAGCATGGGCCAGCTGGCCTTTGAAGAGTGTTATTGACGTACATCTTCTTTCCTTCCTCATTTTCTTCTTTTTAACTAATTAGCAACCTAAAATCATTATAAGCTTAGTTGGGGAAGATTGTGCCACTGCATTCTTTTGAACTGAATAAAAACATATATTTTGTTGAAAACTTGTTATCTTTAAAACTAGTTGTCTTTGATTGTTTGTCTACGACTAATCGGGTAGCATATCTTGGATAGACAGGAAAGTCCCTTGCACTAGGTTGACCAATCTATTTTTGACTGATAGCCCAGGCCAGTCAACGAATTTGAAAGCGAGGAGACACTAAGCAACCTGATTGTTCATCATGTGTTGAGGTTGGCAAATGAAAGTTGAGCTTCACCATGTTGCTTTGCTGATGGCGGTCCGACACCGATCTAAGCGTGGAGTGGCTGAAGGTCCTCTAAGGCGATACACTTTTAGGTGGAGTTCCTATGTTATTTTCAAAAAAAGTTCTTTGTTCAAGCCATCCTGAATGGTAATACTATCATGCAATGTACCAAACTTAGCCATTGATAAGAGACAAATGCTAGCTAGGTTGGCATTATCGTAGAGTGAGAGCGCATGTCGTCCCATGGGTGTTCTTAGTGATATATGGTCATGTGTAGAGCGACAGAAGATCCCGGCTCAAACGGGAGCAAATGGGTGCTCGAGGGTTCTCCTAGGTGATACACCCCCGTCGTTTTGTAACTACAGGTTACGACTTGAATCAAGGTGCATGGTTGGCTCGAACACTCATGCATAAGGGCGTGGTGTATGGCGAGACAAGCGGCATGCTCCATTGCTCGCAAGAATTTAGCAGATACAGATAGCAAGGAGTGAACTTATCTACGCATAGCCCTGCTATTGGGCGGTCATGGCAAGAACCTAAGCATTGAGGGGCTTGAAGGTTCTTCGAGATAACATATTGCAATAGGGAGCTGGAATGCCGGCCCGGCTCAAACCTAAGCGTTGAGGGCTTGGAATGTTCTTTAGGGTGGCACACTACAATAAGGAGCTAGAGGCTTGAATTATTTTTATGTGGGTATGCTATAGATGCTAGGCTTCAGCATTACTCGAGGTAATAACGCCAATCCAAATAGTTGTATCCTATCATGTACAAAGGATGAACGACATCATGGATGAGGGTTACATTGTTGTGCTGCTTGTCAGATCATTGATGCGCCCCAACACGAAGGGGAGATATGTCTCACCCAAACACACGAGGAAATAGGCGGTTCTTGAGCAAGGAATTGAATGCATAGTGAATCAATCTTGCTAGATAGCCTGACAATTTCTTATAAGGAAATGGATTCTCGATATTCCACCCTTGTAGATAGTCGACCGGGCAGGAAGGAAGCAACACCTCTCTTACTTCTAAGCAACAAAGGTTAATAATCCCCAAAAAGGAATGATCATATGATAGCTCATCCTTGTTAGATAGCCTTGATGAAGGTGCTGAATGATCTAGCCCTGTGATCTTCGATGCATTCTTCATAAGAGGTTACGGGCTTGGAGGCGAGCTTGAGAAAGAATTTGCGGTGGAATCTGAATGTCGTGAGACAATCGGATGGATACTCACTTGCTTTCGGATCCCGTTAAGGGTGAAGATGAATGAGGGAATTTTCCGCGGGCTTTGACAGGAATGCCGTGTCTTTAGGATTTTTATGCAGGAGAATTTGGAAAATGGAAATATTCCATTGGGGATTTCCTGCCCCTAGGGTTTTCGAAGCGGGCTGACTAGGATGCTTCGAATCTTGACATAGACGTCTGATCAGATAATCGTGGCTGCAAATTGTGCATGTGCAGCTTCCACAATTTAGTTTATAGTGGTAGTGATGTGAGGAGATAAAAAGGCATACACATCAACTGAAAATGACATGAGGCCAAATTGGGACGGTTAAGAAATCTTCTTGGTAACTGGAGGAGGCGGTGGAGCACCATTCATCATTGCCATTGTTGATGCTAGATGCAAGGTATCAAGTGAGGAAAGAGCTTGCACAGGAAACCGGTAACCAAAAAATCGAATTTTGGCTGTTTTAGTGGCAAAATGTTGATAATATTTTTCATCAATCTCAGAGTTATGATAATGCGTTACATAGAGAAAATGTTATTTTCTAATCACTAGACTTGGTGACAGAAAAATGAAGAAAAAAGAGCATTCATAGGTAAAATGACAAAAGATGTAAAGTGGTTCGGCCAAACTACTTACGCCCGCTGTGAAGTTCTCTTATTGCATGGCTCTTTTCCAATTATAAGGAATCATAAGAGAATAATAAAAATGGATGATATGCGTACAACTAATGAAGCAGCTAATCTCAAGAAGCTTGGATGGTGTATTATGGATTTCACACTGGGGTCCCCTCCACCGTAGGAGCAACCAACCAAGGTTCCCTCCATATAGGGCCCATTCAAATTAGGGTCCCCTCCACGTAGGCTTATCCCACCTCTCGGAAGTAGTCATTAATGAGGTTCTTATAATAGTTGAACTGATGTTTAGACGGCTAAGATCATGCCGTTAAAAAGGCATGAAGTGCGCTAGGCCATTGATATAATCAAATGGATTTGATGGACAACTGACAAAAGAAAGGAGTGTGCGGTTGAGATGGTGACCAATAAGACTATACTAGGAGTATGCTTTACCATGCTTTGTATTAAAGTGCTTGTACTTGCAGTATGCTTGTCGGAAGTGAGACAAGCTTCTTGTCGGAAATATTTACATCTAGTCAACCTCTTACCACTTTGCCCCCGCATGCCTAAGTAGCAGGACGAGACGAGCTAATCTGCTGAGACCATAAGAAGGATGGGGGACTGGAGAGAGCCAATGACACATCGAGGCAGGTAAGATGAGGCGGAGTATAGGTCGCAAATGGAAGTATCGAAGCTGGATCAATGACATGTCACTCTTGAGATAGTCTAAAACCATGTTGATTGGGAGATAGCTGAGGGAGAGATGCTTACGCAAGCGGGCTGGCCTGTTACCGAGTTATGAGCAGGCCAAAGAGAGCAATTAAATTGACCAATGAGAGATGGTCGCACAGGGCTTACGCCTAGCATTTACAGGTGAGCCGTCATTGTAACTGCTGCGTTTGGAGGCTTCGTCAGTGAAAGGCTTGATGTGGGGCCTAGACTGGATTCGAGCTATCATCACACATAAGAACACTAGTCGACCTGCTTCCACCTGTGGTTGGCTTATGAGCAGCCTTGGACCAATCAGTCTGGACCGAACCGGGCCAGGCCGAGACACCTTGATTATCCTACCTTTTTATTTACGAAAATTTGAGTAATGGTTACCTTCACTTTTCTCTCCTTGGATTTATATCTTTTGGGCTTGATCATTTATTAGGTTTTTATGAATGTTACTATCATATAGTCTTGCTTCCATTGATCCAGATCTAGATTCCTTTTGGCATGTATTGATTTATAGTCATACTTCCTACCTTCCATGGGATGATATACTTTCTGATAGGAATTTTGTACCAACGATCTGGATGATTTTTTATCTTATCATTATTAGTTTCGTACTGGGATATAATTACATCGAGTCTTCTACTACGATTTGGGACGGTTTTTCCGTTATTCATTATAGGGGGATCTGCTACCCACCAGGCTTGTTGGTAGCTCTTGTTTTAGTATAGAATAAAATTATATGAGTGCTATCCTCTCATCGAGGGTCGCTCATTTTTCTCAAAATGTCATTATAATACATAATTTTAGGCCGTATTTCAAATAATTAAATATTAATTTTTCAAAATTTAAACTTATTTTAGTTAGCTTTAATAATTCTATAATATGATAAAGGCAATTATTTATATAATAGATATCTTAAATATATTATATTACTTAAAACTAATTTGCACACAGAGTCTCTTTCTTTCGAATTTATAAAATAAAAATATTTCCATATAGTAAAATTAATATATTTTCCATTTATTTTAAATACATTAGTGTACATATTATGTTTTAAAAAATAATTAGGAAACTAATCCATACAAATGTGATAAAAAAATATTTTTCAAAAATTCTTTAGGTAAAAAAGTATATTTTTATAAGTATATTCAATACCATAATAATCTATATGCAAATAAATATAATTATACTTTAAAATATAAAATATATGCATATGTACAATTTCGAATTAATTTTCCCAAGTTTATATATATCATATGTAATTTTAATTTAAAATTTAGAAACATATATTTATTCATGTTATCACTAAAAATCTCACCGAAGTAGTTCGATGAGCGATGATTTCGTAATTATTGAAGTAGCTCTCAATGAAGACCTATGAACAGTGGCATGCTTAATGGTCTGCGTCGAAGACATGGAATCATGAAAGCATTCTCGAATCAGTTATGAGGAGATAAGAACCGCTCTATGTTGATGACAAATAAAGAACAAAGCCACTATGGTTGAAGTGGCAAAAAAAAACCTAAAATACACCTCTCCACGAGTTAACAAGAATGTCGAAGCGGCTATAGCTTGATGAAAGCACTTTGAAGGAGTCACTCTACAATGACACTATGGATTACCCTTTGGCAATGTCGAAGGTTCATAGAGCCATGCCGTCCTTTGACTAGTGACTACTTCATACATTATTCCCACACATCACTTTAAGTAAACCACATACGGATGCAAAGCAGTGCCGACAAGGGGCATTGTCAACATCCACGAAGTCGTTAAACTCGCACTTAATCGACTTCGCACACATCTTCTCATCGACTTGGAATGTGAACATTGAAAGAACGAAGTGGTTCACTCCGACTCTGACACCATGCAAACACCTCTTCACCATGTTAGTCATCACTTTTTAAAAAAGACTAGTGTTAAGTCCGATCAATGTCAATGTTGCCGAAGACATGTTAGCGAAGAGGTTAGTGCTAAAGAATGTCGAAGATGCATCTACATGTCGAAGAAGTCTCTGCATACACTACCTGATGATGACTTCGCACCTGACCCATAGTAGTGCCACCTAAATCAACACATTCGAAGACATGAGAAGTGGAGTGATGGCTGCTTATCCCTATAAATACGACCCTGGAGGTGCCATTTGGGGGACCGAATTTTTCTACTCTCTCGTTTCTTACATTGTAAACCCTAAATCAAATTTGGAATTGTAGATCAAATTGTAATTTTGGAACCTTGTACACATAGGATATTGAATATAAAACAAAGACATAGCGTAACATATGTGTAACTGATTCGAACTTATGAATTTAATGTACCTATGACTTCACATAAATGAAATGTTATGATTCCAAAATTAACATTGCATAATTGACTTTGATATTGACTTCGACTCAAGGACTTCGAAGTTGAACTCATCTTACATATATGCCTTCGACCACGACATTGAGATCAAGAGTGGATACAAAAACTCTTACTACATTGTTAACTTCAACAAGCCTCTTCAGGACCTCCTCTTGAATAACCAAGTTTTCTAAACACTTTTTAGGAAAAACTATTTGCTAACATTTTGGCACTAGAAGGAGGGCCCAAACCTCCAACTTCATTGAAACCCTAAGTGGAACCACTTCAACATACATTCAACTATCCTAGCCTGCATATTAGTGTATAATGAACATTCCTCTCCAAGATATACCAATCTGAAGATAACTAACGTTAATCCCTAACACCACACTGCATAATTATGTTAAGAAGTCTGAGTAAGGGTCCTCTGTGGCTCGAATAATTAGGCCACTTATCAAGTCACTGATTAAGATTGAAGGCCTTACAGATCATAAATGAAAAGAAGCAGGCGGCCCTTTTTGATCTGGATAATTAGAGCATAAATCTAATTCATGTGGGCCATACTCCAATTTTTTGCCTTAGGGAGAGATACCCCAAAGAAGGATAATTTGTTCCTAATGATAAGGAGAGTCATCCAATCTCAACCTAAGGTAGATAGAAAGAGACAGCAAACAATTTTGATATTTTCGCTCAGAAATGGCATAGTGTCAAAATCATTCCTTAGCCTCTAATGAAGTTCAAAGGACAATGAAAAGAAAGCTAGCTATGGAGGATAAGATAATAATGGCAAGCATCAAAAGAACCAAGCAATGGTCAAGAAGGCTAGCATTAAAATCCCAACTTCCAAAAGGTTGCACTTTCACCACTTCTCTTCAAAAAAAAAAACATTTCTTCTTGACTAATGATAGGCTTGATTATTGGCCTCCGCAAAAGAGAAGGCCCAAGTTTGAAAGGAATCTTGGAAGTTCGTATTGCTACTACCATCTTACAAATGGGCATGATACCAATCGGTGCATAGGCATAGAAGGAACGATCATTAATTTTCAAAGGCAAAGCAAGCTTGATGACTTTGTAAAAAGATACTAGACAAGTTCGATAATAAAAATTATTCAAATAAGTGATTCTACATGGTTGAGGAGTAAGATTCTCCAAGTATAACGGAAAGCCTAAATTACTATGGTAGTGAGGGCTAAAGCCTTTATCTTCGGGTATCACGAGCCTAGACAAAGCACCTCCTAGAAAGAGGATGGAGTAAGTCTTTGGTCCCATTCGAAAGGGCCAGGCAAAAACACTGACTAAGCATTCGGTCCTGTGTACATGGCCTGGTCGGAGCATAAGCCTTTGACCCTATCATTAAAGGCCTAGTTATGGTGCCTACTAGTGGGAGGCTAGAGTAATCCTTTGGTCCCCTGGCCTGTCCAAAGTTTCTACAAATCTTCAATCCCTGCCTGCGTGGCCTGGTTGGAGCGCCTCCTAAAGGTAGGATGGAGTAAGCTTATAGTGTCATCATCAAAGGCCTCACTAGAGCACCGAACCATCCTTCGGTGCCTTCCATCAAAGGCCTCGCTAAACTACCTCCTAGATGAAGGTTGACTAAGTCTTTGGTCCTGCTTAAAGTAGCTAACCAAATTCACTGAACAACAGACCTAAATAATCACCTAAGATGGTAATAAGAGGTTCTAGCCAAAGTAGCGTGTTAACCCAAAAAATGAATCAATACCTTGGATTGAATGTGAAAGCACTAGCCCTGTTCTTACAAAGCATTAATATAGAAAATAAATGTAAAAAGAGCAGAAATAGTAAAAAGACAAGAAGATTTTATTATAATGGTTCAACTATTAATAAAGTCTATGTCCAATTATAACTTTCTATTAACCGAATGTTGTTACAAAGTTAAACTAGATTACAATATGATTGAATCTTCTAAGTTAGATCAAATCTTAAGTACAAGAGTCCATTAGAGAATTACAGTGAACCCGTAGTTGACTATTGTGTGGGAGGAGAAGAGAAGAGTGAAGAATAATCTCTACAGAGTTCCAACAGTTAGTCAAGAAGATCCTCTTTATGTTTTAGATAGGTGAGCATTCATAGGGATTGGAGAGCTACTGGGTTAGGCCGCTTTACCAGAAGCATATACTTGATGGTACGAAGACGCTCTAAAAAGTTCACATCGAACAGATCTAACCTGATGGATTTCTAGTAATCCATAGGGCATGGATTGCTAGCGATCCATGTAGTTAAAGTATTTTTGGATCAGTTTCTTGGATCACACTCCTTGCCTTATGTAGATGCTGTCCATGTAATTTCATAATGAGTTGCCATATTTTGATGGTGATTCATATAGAGGTTGCATTGAACTATGACAAGAATCAGATGAATGTTCACTTCTCGAACTAGCTTGCTTGGAATATCATGAAACTTGGCAGATATCTCTAGAAAAGATATCGGTTCATGATGCAAGAAGTTTGGAGGATCCATGACAATCCTTATGGATCGCTAGCGATCTATCCCCTTAGCCTATTTTTGCATCTTTCTCCTTGGGTTTTTCTTAGCTTCTTCTTATGGTCCTTTTAGTGGATTCTAGAGTTGTTTCGACTTAACGTGGATGTTCTAGTTCCCTTTGAATTCTGTTAGGTCAAAAATTTGATTTACATTTACCTCGTATACTATGGTTTCATTGAAAAAAGGTGTTCTGTGGAAGTAACTTCTTTTGAGTTCCCATTTCATGAAGTTTAATTGATTGTGTTGAGGCTATCATGCGAATTTTGGCTTTGCATATTTAGCTATCTGTTGAGTCTCCAATGTGAACCGTCGTTGCTCGTAACAATAAATCAATTTCAAACCCATAACTTTCCAAATGCTTGCAAATAACGCTTAGATCATACTTGATGAGTTTGGAGAAAATCGATTATAACTCAATGGATCGCTAGCGATGCGAGGACTTAGCGAATTTTTTCCATTCAATCTCCTACTTAGCTTTTTTCGGGCTAACCTTTCATCATTTCATGCTTTCCCTTGCGAACCGAGCTAATCTCTCTATATCCAAGCCAAACGTGACCAAACCTTAAGCTCGCTCATGCCATCGCCGCCATCGATCTCCACTTTCGAAGCTTCCTGCTACCGACCTCACTTGGTACGTACCTGTTGCAACTTCAAAGTAATTTGTCCTAGTTCAAGACCCACTATTTTTTCATTAGGTGTCCTATGGGATTCAATCGCCTTTTGATGACAGGGGGTAAGTCTTATCTTTTACTTGTTGAGAATTAATATGATGGTGGGGGATTCTTAATAGACTAAATATTTCTTCCAATTATTTCAAGGCCAAACAAAGATCCTTCACTTGATCCCATCTACCATACTCTGAAGGCCATCGACACTAGAGAGAGATTAGTCAAGTCTTTGCTAATGGATGAGAATTTGCTTCGGTATAGGTTGTTGCATCCTGGGAGATCTTTTATTGCCATTGAAGTTCCACCTCCTTCTCGTTCTAGGATTCAAACACGCTTCACTTCTTTATCGCATGACTCTGAAGAGGGCTATCTATTAGAAGGAGAAGGCCCATTCTTTGGATAAATTGAAAAAATTCATAAAGAAAAGGAGTTACGATCGGAGCCAACTGCCAGATTAAATGCACTCGATCCCGAAGGAGGGCGGAAATGAGTTTAAGTAGCATGAGGGCAAGGTTGCGATGATCAACGAAAAGGTGGATAGTGAAATTGAGAATAATAGTAGCTATGATTCATTCTCTAAAACGATGAGGAATTTAATGCAAGTTCTAGTGAAGGAAAGTTTGAATCATACGACAAACTCCCAGAATGAGTCTTATTCTCCTAGATTCGCCTCCATAAGAGATTATTGCTAAAGATGCTCCGCTAGCAGCTGAACGACTTCATGGCTCTCTACCTAAGGAAACCAATATCAACCATAGGGACTTAAGCATCGTTTATGTAAACATCGATGAACTTATCGGAGATGATTTCGAGTTCAAGGGATTGCCTTCCCACCCCGATCGTGTTGTGTCTAGAGTTAGCCTGACTCCCACTGTGGTGGCTTCTTGATCTAGTTTGTTAAGTCCTTTTAGGCCGCTTACGACACATTACTCACTTCTTTAGGATCATGTACACTTACATATGCATTGTTTGAGTTAATTTTTTGTCGCTAAAGTTCTTTATTTTTTTATCAGGTACCATGAGAGGTCATGGACTTTATGAGGACCTTGAACAATTTACACGCGCACAACGCGGGTCCGAACGGACTTCAAGCCGCTGTCAGCCACAAGAAACTGAGGAAGAATGGAGGAGGAAAGATTGGAAAGCCAAAATTCGTCGTTGGGATGACAGGGATCAAAGCAGAGCTTAAAGAGTGGTTATGAAAAGTAGAAAACTCCCGACGATCGGGAAGTGCTATTTAAGAAATCGAAGGCAGATCATGGTTCTCATCCTTCTAAGCTCCAAGCATTCGCCTTGACTCTATTCACTGTTGGAATTGAAGTTCCAACTTCTGCTATTTAAGTCACTCCATCTAACCAGACTTCGTTAACTCACATAGTGCCTGCTTCGGGATCTTCATGTCCCCATAGTAGGCTAGCTTATATTCTTGCGTTTGGTCCTTCTAATCTTGAAGCCGCCCTCCCCGGATGGTTTCTGAAGGGAGTTAAATTTGATTGTGACCTGCGTCTAGTTCGTAAGGATTCTTATATACCCCATCTCCATGCGATTCAGAGCACTTTGGATCAAGCTGAAGGATGGGAGAAATTATGTAAGCAACCGGCTGACACAAACCGTAACAACTACTGAAATATCCTTTCTATCTACTTAGAAATGAAAGATTACGAAAGGATATTGATAGAAAGTGATTCCAAAATTGATCAAGTGACAAAGAAGAGGGATGCTGCCATTTGAGAGAGTAAGAGCAACACTAGTTTGCTGAAGGAATTGAAAGAGGCCCACGCAAAAATTAAGATCATGTTAAGAGATGAAATCAAGAAGGCCCATACTGATGAGGTTAAGCTAAAAATGGAGCTTGAAATTCAAGACGATATCATCAAAGCTCGGAAGAGAACTATTACTAATCATGACGAAGCTGTTGAAGCTTATAAAAAGACAACTATTGATTATGCAGGAATGGTGGAATCCCATGACAAGACCATTTTTGGCCAAGCTCAAGTGATTGCATTGCATTAGGAAAGAGTCACATAGATTAATGCTGAAAAGACTCAAGTTGAAGTTGAGAAGGTCGCTATGATGGCGGACTGCTAAGAGCTGCGGGATAGCTTCGAATGGAAGATATAAAAGATGGAAAATACCATATGTAATTTCTATGTAACTCCCTACTTCATCAGGACAGTCTCAGTTATCTGGGCCCCAAACTCCCATATACTCTTGCTGTAGTTAGGGAAGAAGTTCCGACCCATTTCTAAGAAATTGGGGATGTATACATCGAGCAAGAGTTGGAGGACGCTTATCTAAACGAAGAGTCGAAAAGGGTTTTGGTAGAGGGCCAAGAAATTATTTGGATTAAGAGGGAACGAGAGGTCGTTGATGTTACTGAAATTGCAACCGCTAAAGCGCTATCAAAGCCTTTCAGTCCGGGCCAAGCAAATCATCAAAGCGGCCTCGTGATCAATCAAGACTTTTTTCGGGCTAATCAATTCTCTAGAGGGTGATTTAGCAGTAGCTGACACTTGAGAGCAATTAGACCAGGCTAAGAAGATAGTAAAACTAAACAGTATATGGTAGCAGTTAAGAGGGAAAAGATTGAGAAGAGAAAGTCCTCGAGGAGCTTCACAAGTCTCGGAAGCACAAGGCTAAGGGGGAGTCTTTCGAGGGGGTTATAAACAAGAAGGAGACATGGGCATGGAGGCGATAATTGATATCTCTGGCAGCGATAGAACTCTTAGTGGGGATGCTGAGAGGAAGAAACTTCTGACCAAAGACGGGAAGGGAAGTAGTGGCAAGAAACACTGACATGCTCGAGTGATAGTGGAACCGGATATTGGAACATTCTACTTTTTTGACATGTATTTTATACAATTTCAAAGTTTGCATTTATTACTTTTATTGTTGTAGGATCTGTACTTTTCTTTTGTTGGCTGATATTGTATAGGTACGACTCCTATATTTTGACTTTGTGTAGAAAATGTTATAAGGAATGAAAAGATTAATGTTTCTACTGTCATTTCTTATGTGTGCTTCTTTATTAATCACATGCTTAGCTTGCTTTTATACTACTTATGCATGTGCGCATATGGAAGGATTGCTTGTTCTGCAATTTCTATACTTCACGTTGTCGTATCGTGTCTTGCGGTATGGGATGCCTTCATTTCTGTGATTTCATGCATTATGTATGCATTTTTTTAACTTTATAACTAGATTCGTTATGATTGCGAAAATTCTTTGTTTGAAGAAGCGAGCCTATGGAGTAGTTTTCATTCAAACTGGTGTGTGCCCCCTAGTTTACGGGGTTTTTCTCTTCGAATACTTGACAAATGGCCGGTTGATCCGAGCGATTCTTTGGATGTCTATAACCATATCTACTTTGAGGTTCCTATCTTTGGGAGCTTATGACTCGAGCATCTTGATTCCAGACATTTTGTCAGTCAACGGCCGGGGTTCTTTGCCGATTTGTAGTTGTGCATATTGCTGGATTCGTGTTAATTACTTTTGATGGTAGGAGCGGATTCTTGTTTGTTCTGCAGTAGATGAGTTTCTAGGTGTTGTTAGGGCAATACCGGTCCTTACAAGGTCTTAATGGTTTGCTGTTGTTGTCGGCTTACGAAATGCACGACTTTTAAGAGCATGCACGGCTTGCGAAATGCGCGGCTTTCTGAGAGTTCACGGCTTGGGAAATGCATGAATTTTTGAGAGTGCGCGGCTTAAGCAATTGTATTTGATTAGGGGTGATTCCACAAAACAAGAAGCAATGCATAGCTTATGAAATGCACGACTTTTATTTGGGCCTTCCTGGTGTTGCAGGAGCAATACCGTTTCTTAGAAGGCAAGGATCGAGTTTCTTCTGTCCAACTGTTTGAGCCAATTTTCTTCCATCGACTTGATTAGTAAGTGGGGGTACTTGATTGTGATTTCATTATCTCTAGCAGTGATTGGATGGTTTTGAGTTGATTTGACCCCATTGACTCAACAGGATATTTTTGTGAACACGGTTTTATTTGTTCAAAAAGAAAAGCAATTAAAAGTTGGGCAAGTTCTACCTATTTACAATGCCTCAGGTATTCCAGGATGGCTTATTTGCAGGAAATAGAAAATACATAAGATAATCTTAATAAAGTAATGACATAGCGATTCACTGTTCCAAGCTTAGGTAATTTGGGTTCGATCAACAGTTGTTAGCTTAAATGTGTCATCCCCTACCTTCTGGCTGATCACATAAGGCCTTCCCAGTTTTGTCCAATGTTCCTAGTACAGGGTAGACCTGTTTAACGACAAGGTCTCCCTCTTAGAAAGTACAGTTATGGACTTTTGGAATTGAAATATCATGCGATCATTTTCTGGTGAGCACAGTCCTTAACTCGGCTTCTTCCCTCTTCTCATCAACCATATCGAGTGAATTGAGTAGGACCTGATTGTTTTTACCTTTGATTGAAGTATTGCCTTCGATGAGTGGGACTTCTAGATCGACTAGAATCATTGCTTCTGAACCATATGCTAGGGTGAACGGGGAGTGCCCAGTTGTAGATTTATGCGTTACCTTGTAAGCCCATATCGTGAGTGGAAGTTCATCAACCCAATTTCCTTTAGCTTTAATTAGCCGCTTTTTGATGGTGGACTGATGATCTTGTTCACTACTTCCACTTGCCCGTTTATCTATAGATTTGCAACGACGGAAAAGCTTTTCTCGATTTGGAAGCGTTTGCAAAAGTCTCTGAACTCAGCGCTTTCAAATTAAGTCCCATTATCCATGATGATTTTTTATAGCACTCCAAACTTGGAAATATTGTGAAAAAATTAATAAATTCTTTGTGGAAATAGTGGCCAGCGGTTCCGCTTCGGCCTAATTGGTGAAATAGTCAACTACAATGATAACATATTTGGCTCCTCCTTTGGCCACTGGTAATCACCGATCGGATCGATTCCCTAGATCAAAAACGACCATGGGATGACTATCCGTGTCAGCTCTGTTGAAGGAGTTATATTGATCTTGTCGAAGTTCTTACAATGGTCGCACTGTCTAGCATAATCTACTGCATCGTCGTTTATGGTTAGCCAAAATTATGCATATCGAAGGAATATCGTAGCAAGGGTTTGCCCCCACGGTGTGATCTTTATGGTCGCCCTCATCAACTTCCCTGAAGATTCTTCGAGCTACGTCATTAGTCACACACTTGAGCAAGGGATAGAGATTCCCCTTCGGTAGAGTATCCCATATTGTATTATGAACCGTGATGCCTTTCAAAGGAGCTTTTTCTATTGAATCCTATCTATGGGGAGTGTTACTCTGTGTAGATAATCCTTAATTGGTGTCATCCATGTTTCTGGTCCTTCGGTTGTCTTAAAGATCCGGTCAATATCCATCTCACTTACTCTTGGAGTATTTAGCATTTCAACTAGGATTTGAGCATCTCCAGAACTAGCCAGTGTGGCTAGAATGTCTGCCTTCGTGTTTTTTTCCCTCAGTATATGAGTTATGGTGTAATGTTCGATGTCATTAAGTAGTTCCTGCACTTTAGGTAGATACAGGGTGGGGTTCTCTCCCCGAGCTTGGTATTCACCTTTCACCAGGTAGACGACTAGATGAGAGTCACTATAGATGTGTACCGACTTTATCCAAACTTCCTTCACAAATTTCAGCTCGACTATCAATGCTTCGTATTTCTCTTTGTTATTTGCAGGGAATTCTAAGCATAAGGCATAGAAAATGGATCATCTTTCCGGGAGTTTCGAGCACCACTCCTGCCCCCGTGCAGAAGTTGTAAAGATGCATCATCAACGAACGACTTTCAACGTGTCTCCACTTCTGGAGTAATATCTTATTCATTATCTCATATCGTAAACTCGGCAATGAACTCCGCCAATGCCTGCCTGTTGATCACACTTCAAGGATGGTAAGTGATTTCATACTCAATTTGATGTTCCATTAAGCCGTCCTGAGGTGTCGGGGTGGTACAACATTTGCTTCAAAGGTTGATATGTTAGTACTTTGACCAGATGTGCCTGAAAGTACCCATAACTTTCCAGGTGTGATCAAGAGGCAATATGCTAGTTTTTCAAATTTTGGATAGTTCTTTTTGGCTCCAGTAAATCATTTACTAATATAATATACGGGTCGCTGGACTTTAGCTTCTTCTGATATAAGCGCGACAGTTAATGCATGGGATGAGACTACTAAGTCGATGCACAAGTCTTCTCCGTCTACCGGCTTGGATAGTATTGACGAGGGTTCCATATGTCACAACAGCTCTTTGAACGCTTTTTGGCAAACCTTATTCCATTCAAAGTTCTTCTTTCCCTTCTTTAGCATGTCAAAGAACGACATACATTTGTCGGTTGTTTTTGTGGTGAAACGGCTTAGTGCTACAACATTTCCATTCAAGCTTTGTAATTCCTTCTTGTTCCTTAGGACCTCAACTTTCTATGAAGTAGTAGTTTGTTTCGGATTTGCTTTGATGCCTCTGGTGCTTATAGTGAATCCCAAGAACTTTCTAAAGCTATTTCGAAGTGACATTTAAGTGGATTGAGTTTCATTATATATCTGTCGAGGATTTCAAACATTTCAGCAAGGTTGTCCAAGTGATTTGCTGCTATATACGAGTTAATAAACCTATCATCTATATAAACTTCCACAGTCTTCCCAATTTGATGTTTGAACGTGGTGTTCACTAGTTGTTGATAGGTTGCCCCAGCATTCTTTAAGCCGAATGCCATCACTTTGTAGCAGTATAATCTCAGATTAGTAATGAAACTTGTATTTTCCTAGTCAGATTCAATGCATCATGACTTGGTTGTACCCCTATTAAGCATTCATAAATGATAACAGTTCATGTCAAGCCGTCCCGCCTACAAGCTGATCGATTCTAGGTAGAGGAAAGTTATCTTTTGGGCAAGCTTTATTTAGGTTTGAGTAGTAAATATAAGTTCACATTTTCTTATTGGACTTCTTAACTAAGACACGCTCCAAAAGATTCACCATAAGCAGAAGAGTTGGGAAGAAATGGAGTATCTGACCAAAAGAGTGGGGAAACAATATTTGCATCGTAGGTAAATCCATTCACCATAAGCTTATCCACTTCATCACTTAGCACTTTGGACTGTTCGGGCCCAAGGTTGCGTCTTTTCTGCTTCACTGGTGTATACATGGGATCAATGTTAAGTGTCTGTCATGCAATCTTCGATGAATCCCGCACATATCGAAATGTGTCCAAGTGAACAAGACCAGGTTGGCATGAAGAAATTTGATGAGTTCCAGTCGCATCTTGTTTCCAAGATGTGATCCAATTTTCAGGATCCATGTTGGATCATCTATATCGATTAGGACAGACACCGTCAATTCTTCCAGTGTTGCCTGATTCTTCACTGAACTCTTCTTTCTAACGTTCAAAGCCTTATCGAATCGGCTATGGTCTCCAAGCCAGGTGCAGCTCCATATTTGCTACTCGGTTGATTCACAAGTATGGAGACTTCACCCCATATTCTTTTGGTTTTCTTTTCTTTTAGACTCACGTAGTTCTACAATGTAGCATTCTCTGGTGGCACTTTGGCCTCCTTTATCACCCAACTCCATTCTCTATTAGAAACTTCATAGGTAGACATCATTGAGCTCAAGCAATCCTGAAATATGCTAAAGCAGGCCGTCCCAAGGAAGCATTGTAGGCATATATTTTATCTACAATTACAAAGGAGGGGGTGTGAATGACTCTTCGGTCACCTTCTCCAAGTTCTACGGGTAAATCGATTGTTTCAATGAGTTGCTTAGGTTCAACGGTGAATCCCTGGGTCTTTGTTCAATAAGCAGATACATCCTTCATACTGTTCTTCATTTGATCAAACGTGTGTTTGAACAGGATATTCATAGAGCTTCCACTGTCCACCAATACTCGTCAGACCATGGTTGGCTCGATTCCTACCCTCATGACCATGAGGTCAAGGGTCGAAGCTTCTATCCCTTTAGAGTCTCAACTTCAGAATACTATGTCAATATTCAAGGTTCTGTGCTGCTTCGCGGGAGTTTCATCTTCAATCGCGAGGCATGAATCTTTTGGAGCGTGTCTTAGCGAGTTTGCATATCACTCCATTTCTTCCCAACTCTTCTGCTGGGATGAGGTCCTCTAGATATTGTTTCGATGATGAGTCTCTGGTCGGTTCATTTAGATCCCTCTTCCCTGGTTCCAGCTTCGTTTCCTCAATCTCTAGGAGGTTGAGGTGTTACAGGCTGATCAGGATTTTATGGTTTCCTCACATACTACTGAAGCTTGTTTTCTTGAATCAATTCTTCAATCAGGTTCTTCAAGTGATGGCATTCATTCATGTTGTGACCATGTATTTCATGGAAGCGGCGATACATTCCATAACGCATTTTTTGTTCAGTCGCTACCCTTTTAGGCGAGTTTTTGTACTCCTTCGTCCCTTATGTCACAAAGTAGATGTTCTTTAGAATATCATTGAGCGGGATGTAGTCTTCGGGACTTAAGCCTTTAAGTTTCTTGTTACATCCATTTTGTTGTTGGAATTCTGGTCCTTCCTTTTCTGATTTTCATCCTTCCCCACGTTTCCTACAACGCTCGGAGATATTTGTGCCTTGGTTCACTGCCATACCATTCTGCCCAACATTGGTTAGTTGTAAGTTAGCGAGTTTTTCTTCTAGCTCCTCCGCCTATTCCAATCTCAAGTACTGGTTTGCCTTTCGATTAAAGTCCTTCTTAGTGGTAGATTGTCTCATTTTGATCCATTTTCTGAATTCAATGTGGGATGGATAGTGTAGACTAGGGCCATGAAGGCCATATCTTCGTTTGGTCTACTTATTTCAGTTACCACAGAGTTGAACGACTCATGAACGATTTCAAGATTCATTTCACCCACGGAATAGGCCAGATATTTACATCATGTCTTTTGATTATGCCATATGAAGCCTGAATCATTCAAGGACTTCATTAGTAGAGACCGATTTTGGTGGGAGCCTGGTGAACCACAAGGAAGTGATTCCCTCTAGGAAGATTGGAAAACGTATACATCGAATAGTATTCGAAGCATTTGCTCCATCCATGTACACCTATACTTGTGCAAGTGGAGTTTTGGATCTCTAGTTCCATCATATGGCATAACAATCGACGTAGTGAACTTTTTAGGGTACCATACATTTAGAACGTCATTTGTGAAGGGAGTCTGGCTCGGAGCAGATCCCCATTCATCATCTCTCCTACCGTTAGTTTCGTCCATTAGGTGCTTGATCATGTCCGCGGTATATGCCTCGGATGTTCAATAGTCCATGGGTTGGCTATCAGTGACTATACCAAATGTTTGATTTTGCAAATGGTCTTGGTAAGTGGGCTAAAGCCTAGGCTCTTCTGTCTTCGGGGGAGCCACTCCCTCGAAGTTCCATTGGCTTATGGTTGGTCGAATAAGGGCAATTTGAACCTCTCTACCTGTATCGAGTGCGTTAGTGTTTTCTTTCAACCTATCGTCGTTAATTTGTTCACCATCTTCAAGGTCGAAGAGATCCATTGCTACATACTTCCATGGGGTCTTCGTCCCCAAATTCAAGCTCATGGTGGGCTGCTTTGCTGTTGGTGGAGTGCTTATGGTTCCCTCTATAGTGATTCATGCAGCTCCACTAGCTGCTCCTTTTCACTTCCGCCTTCTGTTTAGGTAGGATGCAGAAGAATTTACCAGCTCCACGGCAGTCGCAGGTTCTGGCACAGTTCTTGGAGCAGCCAGTGATTGCAAGGCTAGAAGGGCATTTAATTTTTCAATAAGAGATTTTTGGCTATTCCTCATATTTGATTGATTTCATCAACCATCTTATTCAATTCACATCTGATGACAATTTCATGTTGGACAGAAGATCCTAGCACCTAATCGCCAATGTTGGCCTTAGAATTAGCTGTGGTTAATGAATAACTAGCGCTGTTGAACTCAGCTTGTCGAGAATTGGTTTCTTCTCCAACTATTACAACTCATATGGATCTTCCAAAAGAAGTTCTCTTTCTTTCTGGTGTCATTGATTCTTCATAGCAAATCTTCTAAGAAGAGATTGAGGATCTAACTTCTGAACCTATCTGATCCAAAGTTGATAGCTAGATTTAAGCCTGAGTTGGGTTCTTAGTGAAAGCACCAAAATGTTAACCCAAAAAATGGATCAACACCCTGGACTGTGTACGAAAGCACAAACCCTATTTTTACAAAGCAATAATATAGAAAATATATTTAAAAAGAGCAGAAATAGTAAAAAGATGAAGATTTTTATAGTGGTTCGCTGTTAATGAAGCCTATGTCCACTTTATAACTTTCCATTGACTAACTGCTATTACAAGCTGAATCGGATTACAACATGGTTGAATCTTCTAAGTTAGTTCAAGTTATAAGTACAAGAGTCCACTAGAGAATCACAACGAACCCCTAGATGACTATTGTGTAGGAGGAGAAGAGTGAAAAATAAATTCTGTAGAGTTTAAGCAGTTAGTCTAAAAGATATTCTTTATGTTGCAGATAGGTGAGTATTTATAGAGATTGGACAGCTGCTGGGCAAGGCCTCTTTATTAGAAGCCTATACTTGATGGTACGAAGATGCTTCAAAAAGTTCACAGCAAACCGATCTGACCTAATATATCGCTAGTTGTCTATAGGGTATGGATTGCTAGCGATCCATGCAGTTGAAGTATTTTGGGTCGATTCACTTGGATCTCGCTCCTTTTCTTATGTAGCACTCTCCATGTAATTTCATAACTAGTTGCCTTGTTTAAATGGTGGTTCATATACATGTTGTATTAACCTATGACTGGAATCAGATGTATGTTCACTTCTCGAACTAGCTTGCTTTGAATATCATGAAACTTAGCAGATATCCTTAGAAAAGCTGTTGGTTCATGATGCAAGAAGTTTGGAGGATTCATGAGCAATCCTTATGGATTGCTAGCGATCCATCTCCTTAGCCTATTTTTGCACTTTCTATTTGGGCTTTTCTTAGCTTCTTCTTTCGGTCCTTTTGGTTAATTCTTGAGTTATTTCAGCTTAACGTGGATGTTTTAGTTCTCATTGAATTATTTTGGGTTAAAAACCTGATTTACATAATGCTTCCAAATAAATCGAAATTAGAGCCAATTAATGCTATCGAATCTATCAAAATTTGATCCAAAGAAGTGCTCCCGAATTAGTCGAAATTAGAGCCAATTAGCGCTTTCAAATCTATCAAATTTGAGCCAAAGAAGTGCTCGCAAATCAATTGAAATCATAGCCAAATAGTGCTATCAAGTCTAACAAAGTTTGGGACGAGTAGCACTCTCAACTAATCAGTTTTCTAAAGGAAGATCAAACGAAATCCAAGCCAAGTAGCATTTTAAGTCTATCTAACCCCTAAGAAGAAAAGATCTTCAAATATTCCATTGCTAGATATAAGTTTCTGATTTTTTGCTATTACCGGATATAGATTTCTGGTCTTCAGTCATCCAAAATACGGATTTCTAGTCTTTTATAATTCCATACGTGGATTTCTGACCTTCGAGGTGGGGATTTCTTATATTATATATTGTTACTAGATCTAGTATCATTTAAATGGCAGTCTCCATTATTAAACATCTACATTGAGTTATAAATGGCTTAATTAGCCACAATCTCAATTTTAAAAATTGGCAGAAAGTGGGCTCAAAAACTAAAAGTATGGAAAAGTGAATACTAAGCATCACGCAATTTCAAGTAAGTGTTAAAATTTAGTTCTTGATTACATATCCGAGGTAATATTCATTCAATTACAAAATTCTTACAAGTTGGTAAACTATTTACATAGTTGTAGGCACAAAAGATATAAAAAAAAAGAAATATCTAATAAAGGCTGGTTCCTGTTATTGCCTAAGATTCTATGCTCATTTATCCAACCCTTGTCGATTAAGGGATCAGTGATGTGACGAATGGACACTTCCACTAGTTCCTTGAGTTTCTTTCCCTTTAATGAATGATGTCTGCATCATCAATCTAGTAGATCTGCTCTTTTGTGGTATGACGAAGAGTCTTATTAGCTTCTCGCAAAGTTCGAATCATACTCATCAGCATTTTGATTTCTTGATTAGGATCATACTTTTGCGTTCGACTTTTTGAACCTTATTTTCATATTTATTGATGCAATGGGATTTCTTTTCCTCCCACTTCTTATTGAAATACCGCATCATTTCGAATTTGACATAATTACCCAACTTAGAGATCGCTGCGTTACTCAAACCTGAAGGAGTGTATAACAAAGCAGTAACTCATGATAAGTCAAGGATGTGGATCTTGCTCTGTCTCAGAGTAGGAGAAGGAGGCTAGAATCACCCTCACTTATAATAAGCTCCAAAGATTGGCATGATACTTGGATTTTTGTTAGCTCTAATTCGAGATTACATATTTTCTGATGAAGCTTAGCTATCTCAATGTCAGCTTCGATAGAGAAGTTAGATCCCTAAGCTAGTCCTTTCTCTTTTTTAGTAACCAAAGCTTATTCTTCATTTATTTAAGTTCTACCTCTATGAGAGCAGTCATTTCATTTTACGAACTAAAAGCTTATTATAACAGAAAATAGTTTCTATACCACTCTCGTACCTCCGGTTTACTTGGGAATTGTAAAGCCGAGTCATCTTAGGATTATCATTTCTCCTCCATATATGCCATACGACTATCTTTAACTTCAATAATCTGCGAAGTTTCCAAGGAATCATATTTACACCTTAACCGAGCATCCTATTAAAAATAAAGAAAACAGAAATTAATACATAAAGTGAAAACTCTTCCATTAAAAACAAACGAAGTTTACAATAATAATAAGAGTCAAGGTTACATTGCAATTCCATTTCAATAACATCTAATGTTCAAAGTTTTGAAACCGTGGGTTTAGCCTTTTCGAACGACGTAATAGACAAAGTAATCATAGAATATAAAGAATTCTTAATTCCATTTCGAGTGTAAATAGGAGGGAACCGGTAGTAATCCTATTCCCTAACTGGAGGACTTTCACGATTACATATTAATTTGGAATGGTAAGATCGAATTTCGTCAAGCAGTTTATCCTTTTCATTGCCCAAAAAGTCAAAACGAAAATGTGGATAACATGCGTAGACTTCTTTTATATCTCTAAGGAAACTATGTCTCGCCAATTATTATGTTTTAAGAATCAAACATTTCTTTGAAAAGTCTTTCTTCAATTTGATGAATTTACTTAAGAGATCCCTGGGAACCGGGCTACGTAAAAGCTCTTTATTCTGTGCAATATGTCAAAATTAGATTGAAAATAGAGAAACTGAAATGATAAAGCTTATACGAAAACTCAGTAGCATATGATAGTTATATAAGTAATTCCAGTTCATACAAAATAGATTTCTTATACATTTTGAAAATGAACATGTTCCTATTATATTTAAGTTCCTCAGTGGGGAGATAGTGTAAGGCTTGAGGAATGGGAGCGACTCAAGGTTTGTTCCTACATGCCCTGGGATGAGGATCATTCTTATGTTCATCCAAATATTTATGGTGAAGATTTCTGAGAAAACCCCCACATTTTTCACCTAAGTATAAGAAGTTGACAATCAAACCCCTACAATAAACTTTATACAGTAATTCCACTAATGCATCCCTGTCGTCGATTAACATCCAAAAAAGGGTCATCGACTCAGGATTCTCCTCAAAAAGCTTTTCTCGATGTTTGCACGCCCGCTTCATCTCAGGGGAAACTTCGCTCTCTTTGAAAAATCTCAATTTTGATGCGCTCTCGGCAAGTTTTTGATACTTTTCCAGACAATTTATTTTACTCCTTCATTTGTTTATCAAACTCTCTGTTTAAGTAATCTATATCTTTTTGTTTCTTCTCGAGCATAGCAACATAACAATATTTCAATTTTCTCCTTTCTAAAACAATTAATGCATTATATAGAAGTTATTTGAAAGCCTGAAACATTTGTACAAAGAAACCCATCCCCGAGAAAGTAGGACAGAAGGCCACGAGACTTTTTCTTTATCAGTGGGTTTCTAACTTTGAGAAGTGTCGTCCTTCTTGGAAGGATCCCCTTTTGAGGGATCAGTAACATTAGCAACTACTGCATCTTCGGCAGATATATCTAGGTTAGCACCACCAAACGCATCTTTATCATCCGATTGGCCAAGTGCATCCATTTCGCTCCCTCCACCACCACCACCATTATCATTATTGTGATTACCATTGTTGTCATCTCCATCATCATCACTATCATCATCGTCTTCTTCATCGTTATCGTCAACATCAACATCATTTTCATCAGGCCTTGGCACTTCTTCGATGGGAGCATCATCAAACGCTAACCATTTCCCAGCATTAATTTCTTCCTTGGCATAGAATTCTTCCTCAAGAGTCTTTCCATACTGTTCATATTTAGACTGAACTTGCTTTTACATCTTTCAATCAAAGTTGGAAGAAAGGGGAAGCCCAACTCTGGACATTTGCAGATATTGTTGATGTATGCAACATACAATCCATCTTCATAACACTTCTTAATTATTTTGGGAAGAGCAACATCGAGGATGGAGGAGACCTTTTTCTTGGCGTCTTTGACGATGTTATTTGAGTGGTCCAAAAGTCTAGTTTTTCCGTTCAATTGATATTCAAGAAAATTGTTTTTCAATCAGCTCAGAATTTACCTTTGATAGCTTAGCAGTTTCCTTGGTCGCATTCTCTAAGTCTACCTTGTATTTATCGAATGACTCGAGATCAGGCCTCAATTTTTTCACTTCCTCCATAACTAGCAACTTGGATTTCTTTTCCTCCCATTTAACAGGCGGTTTTCTATTGGATAATAAATTGCCGGTAAAATTTTAATGATAAATAATCACAAGCGCACGACATACAATTTTACTATGTGGCAAGCTCGGTTCAATCTGTTGGTAATTGTATTGGCTTAAAATTCTACTTAATCAAATTAACCAAGGTTTGAAGTTGTTTTAGCTAAAAAATGTAAAAAACAAACAAAAGAAAGTGAATAAAAATATGAGAGTAGAAGGCAATTTAGAGGTAATTTCCTTCTTATAATCACATGAATCAACATAATGAAATTATGATCTTTTTTTGTCATTAATGAATTTTGTTGATGTGTTTATCATAAGTGTGGTGTATTTAAGATATTAATTAGCCCAACATAAACCTTCAAACTTTAACACACCCATCAAACCACTTATTAACTCTCAGTAAAATGGTAATGAAATTGAAAATAAAAATCTATTCTAAGCATGATCTATTATTATTGATTAGTAATATAGACCATCAAATTTTAATTTCAAAATCCACTTCATTACCAACATCATATGTAGATGAAAAGGTAATTTATGTTTGTGTTTGTTTAGGCATAGCCTATTTGATGTCAATAACATAGGCTATCAAATTCAAAGATAAACAACAAAATATTTACCACATCAAACATTTCCATTAAGCATAATAAGAGATCAAACGAAATCACTATGTTGAATCTACATGATTATGAATCTTCATTATCTCTAAATTTAAGGGGTTTAGCTTCTCATATTTGTTATTGTTTCAACAAATGTAGATTGCAACATGAAACAAAAACGAGAGGAAAATGCAAGCTAATTAAAAAAAAAGAGAATTAAACTACTTGCATAAATTAAATCTAAGCTACTAACATAAAAGAAATGGACAAGAGAAGAACTTAAATTAAAATTGCATGTAAATAAATTGCATTTAAAAAATTACATAAGAAGAAATGGTTAAGAATCCATGAAAGAGAGAAAGAGAGTTTATATTTATTTTTGTGGCCACCACCAAAATAATTACAAGGTGGTGCTAAGAGCTTCATTATATGAAACATAAGGGATATTTACACATGCCTAAACCCAAATCCATAATTTAGGGGACTACTCGAAATACCTCTGTAGGAAGTGTGGCTTCCAAGTTGTCATTGGCATGAACATAATCCACCATTACATGTGCATGTAACTTTTATCTCCACCAACATGTGCATTGGCTCCTAATTGTAGATTATAGTAAGTGGGCAGGTGAGGCCCTCCATGTTGCATAAACTGAATTATTTCCATCTTTATTTGCTTTCTAACTCTTGTGCATTCATATTTTAATGAAGCTTATCCATCTTTCATCCAATTTTCCCCAAATAAAAATGAAATGTGCAAATAAATATTTTCAAAATTAATATGTGTACAAAAATCATCATTTTGCCCCTAAATGAAGATAAATAAATGAGGATTTGAAAACAATTGAAATTTTGGTCTAGACATGTTAAAATACCCAATATGATCATTTATTTAATTAAACTAGATTTAATATAGATGTAAAAATATGCACATTTACGTGCACATCAAATAATCCCACACTTATTTTTTATTCATTCTTGAATAAACTAAAACTAAGATAAATCTATTTTCGTAGGGAGCACGATTGCATTGAGCATATGCAACAAGCCATTAAACCTCTAGGTGTCCCCAGTAGCACGAGCGTTGTCTTATAAGGGTTTTCAACGGAAACTAACCTGAAAATCCAAATGCAACATGAAAGATTCCTAAATGCAAGATTTATTTACAAAGATACGAATGCAAGTTTTTAAAAATATTTACAATTTATGTCCTTTTACTGGGTCACATGGATACGCCTCTGGAGGGACGCCTCGAGAACCTAACCGGATCTCTGCCAACACAAGGCTGGGTTACCTCTGTAACTAGGTAACACCTGCAAGTATGCCATCTTCGGTCGTTACCGACCTTTATTCGAGGATCCTCAACCACAAAGCAACAACCACAAAGTAATAAATTTGCAGCAACCACATAGTTTAAATATCTGGCTCCATACCATGATACCATCTTTTTCCAGAAGAAAATGGACATACCCTAGGGGCGCGACCCCTAATAACCTTGCCGCAACTTTCCTGTTTCGACCATTTTCGGGTTGTGAGGTCCGACGAAGTCTTGTCCACAAAGCTACACTTTTCACAAAAGCCATGTTTCGATCAACAAATGATCAGCAGCACTTCGTATGCCACATTACCAAATTAGGAATGTATCACTAGTAAATATCAACTACATAACCACTGAGCTCCTACGTCTCGGAGAATGGTGTTAAGCTACGAGAATAAATTCTCCACCACCAATAGAAATGTATTTGATAGAAACCAGCATTACATCTCAAAGTGTAACGTCAGACACACATCCACATAAGTCCGTTCCAGGATCGAACGGAACCGAAGGCACTTCAAAGAAGCCCTTGTAAATCCAAATATTCACTAATCATGTCCGGACTCCCCATCACAAAGGGTGACATAATCTCTATACCGGAGCAACCCAGTGCAGAGGCATTCGACAGGTAATCCTTTCGTTTTCGAAAATACTCGGTCTTCAATACCGTCTTTAAATGCAATCCCATTTAGTTGTATCATTATTCGAAATGGGTTTTATGACACAAAGTCCTCTCCCGGCTAATCCGAATAATAAGCGATTATTTTAAAAATAAGTGTTACATTCAGATTTCAAGTAAATCACAACAAATTTACACTTTGATCTTTTAAACGAAAGATCCATCATAAAGATTCGATGTGGTTTTCGAATATCCATTTGGAATTCGACCCCCGGTCGCATCGAAATTCAAATGTCATTTAAAGGCCAATATTGATAGTCGGTTATTTAACTATCAATTAACATTCACAACAATCACCAGATTTTAAATAATTTTTCCCTAATTATTTATTTTCAAAATATCTTCGCAAGATATATTTTAACACTTCAACCTTTAGAAAACAAACTTCAAATTAATTTCCACATTTCAATCCTTGGAAAACAAATTTCAAATCAATTTCCACATTTCAATCCTTGGAAAACAAATTTCAAATCAATTTCCACATTTCAATCCTTGGAAAACAAATTTCAAATCATTTTCCTTACGCAGAATATATTTTCAAATATTTATTCATTTCCACTGAAAATCTGCCGAGTTCAATTACTTTAAAATAATTTAAATTACTTATCCAAACATATATACTTGGAAATATTTAGAATAAAAACTATTTCTAAACAATTATTTAAATATTAGTTATGAAAATATTATACTAATATCTCATATAAAACTTCAAGTCTAAACTAATTTTAAAATAAAATTAGTAGATAGAGTATAAACATTTAAATAACCATTTTCTAAATCAAATATCAATTAAATCTTTAAAATAATCACTTCTATAATTGACTAAATAAATCTTTACTTTGAAGATTTAAAAACAACTTAAGAAAATAATTTCTCCAAAACATTCTTTCCTCTAAACCATCCTTAGAACTACAATTTATATTTATAAGCTACATTGAAAACATACTCGGCTTTTAGGGAAAATACACCTTCCATTCTAAAATGGTTCATTTAAATCAATTAATAAATCTTTCTGGATTTATTTTTAATTTACATTCCAAATCCGCAAATTTCTTTCCACACCTTTAAAAATAAACCAATATTTATTCTAAATTTTTTTTCCCTTTCCTTTATAAATTCCCATTGTGAATTTTTAATTTCCAAATATCCACTGATATGCGATTTTCAAATCGATTTCCAAATATTCACTTTCAAACACCAAATCAAATTCCAAATTGATTTCCAAATTTATTTTCAATTGATTCCCAAATTTATTTCAAACACCAAATCAAATTTCAAATTGATTTCCAAATGTATTTCCTTTTAAAATAAATTCTTTTATCTCTTCCAAACTATTTAAAACCCGAATTTTAAATAAATTCTCCAACTTTTAAACAATATTACTCAAAATCCATTTACTAAAATCTTTTTTCTAAATTTTGTAATTTTATTCAATAGGATTACAAAAATCAATCTTTATCCTTTTTTAAATGCCTTCTTTTAAATTTATCCAATTCTTTAAAACGAACTTACTTAAAATTTCCTACTTTAATTTCCAAAAATCCAATTTTATATTTCTGGTATCCTACGATACCAAAAATATATTCGGCTAAACTATAGCCTTTAATAAATTCAATCACAAATATAATCATACACAGATTATCAATAAACCAACACACAACATATGAAACATATTCAAATATTTGAGGAATCCAGTTGGATCCCTCCAACCTATTTTTCTACATCCACAGATGTTAGCATAACAATTAAATACCAATTCACTTCGAGGTGGAATATCACGGTATATGGGATTATATAATATCATCCGCTATTATGCGGTGCATAGGGTCTCATCAGCTATTAATGCGGGAAATCAATCACCCCAAATACGTATATATATACTACTATATATACTACCACATCCAACAATTAATCAATAACTGAAATTCCAATTATTTAAATTTGAGTGAGAAGATCTCACCTTTGATTACGCATACAACCCATTTCCAATCCATCTTGACTCGTTTTCATGTCTTTTGACCTTGTATAAACACTACATGATCTTTATTAATATTCGAACTAATCGAACAATAAATTACTGTTTAATAGATTTAATTTCAACATATGATTTAATTTAACAAATAATCAAATTTTAAACTAAATTTCTTTTAAAATCTTATAGTAATTAAAATCATTAAATAGGTTAACTAACAAATAAATCTCCATAACTTATTATTTTGAAAATTAAACTAATAAGTTAAAAATTACGTGTATATGTATTTATGCTGATATTATCATTAATTTTTACTGTATATCTATTCATTTGTATACAAATCTTTAAATTGAGGAAATACTGGCTTACTGTAAAATTTTAAAACAGTTTGTAAATTCAAAATATTTTCCCCTAAATTATATATGTATACTCATTATTATCTTGATAATTAAATAGGGAACACAATACCTCACTGCTCTCTACGAACCAAGGCCCACCATTGCAACTTGCTAGAGTCGCCATCGCGGCCTCGACCATGAACTCCATCGCTGCCCTAGCTTCGACTGAACCTCGGCCCCAACGCATGCCTCCACCTGACGGCATGACATCGTCACACTCGTCTCACCATCATGAACGCCACCAGGTCGCACTGCTTCTGTGGTAGAGATCGCAGCCACCACAATCGGCCCTTCAAAGTCGTCGTCGCTCAACTAAACATGGCGCCGCCTCGAGCCTTCCATTGCGAAGTGTTTCGCGATCCCCTTGCTCTGCCTCGCCCCAATTTTTTCTTCTTCAATCGGCTGGATTCGTGAATTCGATTTGAAGAAGGAAAAAAAGAAGCGGCCATACTTTCGATTTACTTCGATTTCAATTTTAGGTCTGTAGACAAGAGGGAAGAGAAATTAATTTGAAAAATCGGCCATGGTTTGAATTGTTTGAACAAGATAATAAAATTCCTTTTTACTATAAAAACGAAGATGGGTTTATATTTTTTTTATTTTTTTATTCGTTTAAACGTACGCATGTGAATTTTTAATGGAGAGAGGGGAATACGTGCTCATGGGGGTTTGGCAAGTGTTGAATGAGGTAATAGTAATTTTAAGGGAATATATATATATATATATGTTGAATTTTAAATTCGAATTTGAAATTGTCTCGATTTTCGCAACTTACAATCTCAATCCCTAATCAGGATGTGCCACCCGGCGTTTATAATATTAAACCCCTATTCCGAACACAGTGGAAAAAGTTTCGGGTCCAAATTCAATCGTATGGAGAAGACAGCTTTTTGAATTCAGTTAATAAATTAAATTTTGATATAATTTTCAGCGCGTTTGCTTATCGTATGGTCACATGACAACTCCAAATGCTACGAAAATTGAAATCCAATAATAATACAATATTAGGTTCTAACGGAACTGGTTTTGTCAAAATCCAAGACTGTGCCTCGGAAGGCTATTTTTATATATCGATTTAAACGATATAATTTCAAAACTGAACAAATTACTTTCAAATTCAACATTAACACTTATATTATCTTCAGTATTACCAATATAATTTTTTCAAGCCTTTAAAATATTTCAAAAATCCTAAAACTGAAGATAAAAATATTTTACCCAATTTCAATTATTAAATTCGAAATTTTAATTGCCCAAATAAATCCTGATATTAAAAATTCTAATTAAACTAACTTCCAAATATTTAATATCAATTAAATATTTCAATTTCAAATGTTAAAATTTCCGGGTCGTGACATTCTTCCCCCTTTAAAAGAATTTCGTCCCGAAATTACTAGTTAAGAAGAATGATCCTTAACCCGTTTAGTATTTTCCCATAACCCAATAGTTTTAACAACTTACCAAAAAAAATCTTTTTATTAAAGACCATCATTTCTACTAACTTTCCAAATCTTCCATAATTTTCACACGATATTGTTTTCTTAACAATTTAAATTTTAAATTTTCAAAATTTTCTCAAAATTTTTCTAACTCCCTAAATTTTTGAAAATTTTTCGCCAATGTCTCCTTTACGCAGCTGGCTCGGTACGACTACAAAATAGCTCTATAGGCCCCCAGATTTCAAAAGAAAACAAAAGGCCAAGTGACTAGACAAGAAAATCATCAAATTTCATATAGAAATTTAAATACATACCTTTGTCGAGCAATTTAAATTATCCTCGAAATCAAAAATCCAATTCCCTTTTTCCTTTATAATACCTGGATATCCTACTTAGCAATAATGCCCAATTACAACATTAAAAATCATTTGATTCATTTCTTTACAAAAATTTTCAATAACTATTTCATTCAAACCCGTACAATGTCCGTACGATACACTTATATCATTCGTACGCAATACCAAATTCGATCGCTCACTCGAACACACAATTTCACTTCCAAACTAGTATCGTTCACCCGACTTCCTAGTGCGGATTTAGATCTGGTTTCTTAGAAACCGTCATTCTCCTTGCATAGCCATAACCTATGATAAAGAATTTCTAGAATCAACCAAAAATCCATATCTAAGGTTCACCGTTGAAAATCGAGTGAAAAATCCCAACTCAGATTGATATAACTATCTCGAAATTCTGTGCTCGAATTCTGGATCAAATCACTATGCGAATAAAGTAATATACGTACATCCTACGTATTTATTTTTAATTGATTATTAGCTATATCAATTTTCTTTTATTCACATTGATTATTTTCATTCCCATATTCACAATTATCATTTCACAATTTCCAACTTAATCTTCACTTAATTATTAACTTTGTATATTTCCAATATCAAATTTACTTCAGAATTACACCATTTGTTTCTTAAGTTCGATACAAATATTTTACATACTTTCTATATTTATTTTCAATTTGCCACTTCAGTTAATATCTACTTATATTTAAACTGGACTTCAAATTTCATATGAATTCAATTTATCTTTCATTTATAAATATTGAATTTAATTCATTTCAAACCGCATTTAATTTTTCATTTCTTCAATTAGTTTTCCTTACTAATTTTATTTCAATACTTTGCTTCATTTTATCCAACTTGACCAATTTTTCCATTTCACTTTGTTTATCACAAATCAAATTCCATTTTCAATATTCAACTTGAATTTCAACATAATTCAATTATCTTCCAATTAAATTCAATTTTTTTAAAATTTCTATATAAGTTTCCCAACTTATTTACATTTCACACTTATTTTAATTTAACTTCTCTTCAGGTTAGATTTTATTCTAACAATTTCAAATTTTATAAGTTATCAAGCTCAATCATATTCCATAACCATTTTTAAATAAGATTCCAGAGTCTAAATAATCACTCAGCATTTCAAAATCATTTTGAAACCAATTTAAATTATCTTTTGAATTTCAAAATCCAAATCCAGTTTTCCAAACAACTTCCTTTTAAAATAATTTGGCGGCATTTTCTCTCCTGAAAACTCGAAAATGAACATCGATGATGCTCCAGTCATCACTGAAGTTATTTTCCAGCGATCGAAAAGAGTTTAGTGCTTTTATCCCTTTAAAAAACTTTTTTCCTAATATTTCTAAATCCAAATTCCACTAGATTTCAAATCTAATTCAAAAATATTTCTGAAACTATTTTTCCAAAATCCTTGAAAATAATTTCCAAACTCAAGGCAATTTTAAACTTTTCACCAAAATTTCAAATCCTTTCAAATCCTTCAACTTTATTTTCAAATATTACTCTGGAATTCTATTTCAAATTACAAATCACATTTACAATTTATATTTACAAATCCCATTTATATACAAATTTATTTCTTAGTTATGATTTTAATTTCTTATTCAATAATCAATGATAATAATTTAATATTATCACTTCTTAACATCCAAGCAGCCATATACTATAATAATTTATGGAAAATTATTCCTTTTATATACAAAAATAGTTTGGGTAAAATTATTTCATTTCCCTATTTTAAAATAATACTGTGTCGGTTTATCTTATTTAAGAGTTTAGAAACCCCTATCGATACAGTTGGCCAAACTGCACTGACCAGAATCTATAAACAATCAACCGATAAGTCAACACAATATAGAACAATTTTATATTATCCAACAAATACTCTCTCATATCAATTAATACACTCAAACTCATTCTAGAGTAATACTGACTCTATCTCTAATGAGTATTTCCCACCAAATCCAAGGTTGTCGCTTAATCAAATGCTCTGATACCTCATTGTAACGGTCTAGGCTTTTCAACCATCGACAGCGGCCACTCTCGACTGATAGACTTTTCAACCATCCCAGCCCCGCTGTGGCATACAATGGTACTCTGCCCTTGCTTTTACGGCCAACCTTTCGACTTCTTCTCCAAACCGGTTAACCAACCCTTCCCCAGGGACATGTAGGGGTAAGAGTCTCCCGTTCGCCACCAAAAGCGAAGCGAGAACCCCTATCATGTTGTATTAAGCAAGGCCAGTCGTGAAACTGGGGTGAGATCTTAAAAGTAGTTATGTTCACAAAAGAAAACAAAAAAAATCCGCTATGCTTTTGGAAAATGAAACTACCATAAGGCCTTTCACCACAGACACAATGGAAATGTAGAATTGGAGGAGATTTCTCCTTATGATAGTCAAACATGCTTTATACGCAAAATCCTTTTGATATTATTATTAGTGCATAGTGCAGAAAATATTTCGAAAGTATAATATTAATCTTGGCCAGCATACCACCATTATGGTATACCTACTATAGCTACCAATTAAACGGCGGGTCATCACCATAAGTAAAAGGCAGGTTATACAACTAAAACTGTATAAGGCGCGTATTGATGATTGTATTTCTAACAAATGGTCAAGCTAAGGAACTTCCTGGGCCATATAGGTACGCCTCTGGAGGGACGCCACGAGAATCTAACCGAGTCTCTGCCAATACAAGGCCGGGTTACCTATGTAACTAGATAACACCAACAAGTATGCTATCCCCGGTCGTTACCGACCTTTATTCAAGGATCCTCAACCACAAAGCAACAACCACAAAGTAATAAATTTGCAGCAACCACATAGGTTAAATATCTAGGTTCCATACCATGATACCACCTTTTTCCAAAAGAAAATGGACATACCCTAGGGGCGCGACCCCTAATAACCTTGCCACAACTTTCCTGTTTCGACCATTTCCAGGTTGTGAGGTCCGACGAAGTCTCGTCCACAAAGCTACGCTTTCACAAAAGCCATGCTTCGATCAATAAATGATCAGCAACACTTGTATACCACATTACCAAATTGAGAATGTATCACTGGTAAATATCAACTACATAACCTTTGAGCTCGTACGTCTCAGAGAAAGGTGTTAAGCTAAGAGAATAAATTCCCCGCCACCAAAGAAATGTATTTGATAGAAACCAGCTTTACATCTCAAAGTGTAACGTAAGACACACATCCATACAAGTCCGTTTCGGGATTGAACGGAACCGAAGGCACTTCAAAGAAGCTCTTGCAAATCCGGATATTCACTAATCACGTCTGGACTCCCCATCACAAAAGGGTGATATAATCTCTATACCGGAGCAACCCAGTTCAGAGACATTCGATAGGTAATCCTTTCATTTTTGAAAATACCCGGTCTTCAACACCATGTTCAAATGCAATCCCATTTCGTCGTATGATTATTCGAAATGAGTTTTATGACACAAAGTCCACTCCTGGCTAATCCGAATAATGAGCGCTTATTTTAAAAGTAAGTGTTACATTCAGATTTCAAGTAAATCAAAACAAATAATTTCCACTTTGAACTTTTAAACAAAAGATCCATCACAAAGGTTCGATGTGGTTTTCGAATATCCACTTGGAATTCGGACCCCGGTCGCATCGAAATTCAATTGCCATTTTAAAGGCCAATATTGATAGTCGGTATTCAACTATCAATCAATATTCACAACAATCACCAGATCTTAAATAATTTTCCCTCAATTATTTATTTTCAAAATATCTTTGCAAGATATGTTTTCACACTTCAACCTTTTGAAAACAAATTTCAAATCAATTTCCACATTTCAATCCTTTGAAAACAAATTTCAAATCATTTTCCTTACGCGGAATATATTTTCAAATATTTATTCATTTTCATTGAAAATCTACCGAGTTCAAATACTTTAAAATAATTTAAATTACTTATCCAAACATATATACTTGGAAATATTTAGAATAAAATCTATTTATAACACTTATTTAAATATTAGTTATGAAAATATTATACTAATATCTCATATAAAACTTCAATTCCAAACTAATTTTAAAATAAAATTAGTAGATAGAGTATAAATATCTAAATAACCATTTTCTAAATCAAATATCAATTAAATCTTTAAAATAATCACTTCTATAATTAACTAAATAAATCTTTACTTTAAAATTTAAAAACAACTTAAGAAAATAATTTCTCCAAAACATTCTTTCCTTAAAACCATCCTTAAAACTACAATTTATATTTATAAGCTATATTGAAAACATACTCGGCTTTCTAGGGAATACACACCTTCCATTCTAAAATGGTTCATTTAAGTCAATTAATAAATCTTTCTGGATTTATTTTGAATTTATATTCCAAATCCGAAAATTTCTTTCCACACTTTTAAAAATAAACCAATATTTATTTTAAAACAAATTTCCCTTTCCTTTATAAATTTCCATTATGAATTTTTAATTTTCAAATATCCACTGATATACGATTTTCAAATCGATTTCCAAATATTCACTTTCAAACACCAAATCAAATTCCAAATTGATTTTCAAACACCGAATCAATTCCAAAATTGATTTTCAAATATATTTCAAACACCAAATCAAATTCCAAATTGATTTCCAAATATATTTCCTTTTAAAACAAATTCTTTTATCTCTCCCAAACTATTTAAAATCCGAATTTTAAATAAATTCTCCAACTTTTAAACAATATTACGCAAAATTCATTTATTAAAATCTTTTTTTTCTTCCATATTTTGGAATTTTATTCAATAGGATTACAAAAATCAATCTTTATCCTCTTTAAAATTCCTTCATTTAAATTAATCCAATTCTTTAAAATGAATTTACTTAAAATTTCCTACTTTAATTTCCAAAAATACAATTTTCTATTTCTGGTATCCTATGATACCAAAAATATATTCGACTAAATTATAGCCTTTAATAAATTCAATTACAAATATAATCATACACAGATTATAAATAAACCAAAACACAACATTTGAAACATATTCAAATATTTGAGGAATCTAGTTGGATCCCTCCAACCTGTTTCCCTGCATCCACTGATGTTAGCACAACAATTAAATACCAATTCCACTTCGAGGTGGAATATCGCGGTATATGAGATTATATAACATCATCCGCTATTATGCGGCGTATAGGGTCTCATCTGCTATATAATGCGAAAGATCAATCACTCCAAATACATATATATACTACTATATATACTACCACATCCAACAGTCAATCAATAATTGAAATTCCAATTATTTAAATTTGAATTAGAAGATCTCACCTTTGATTACGCATGCAACCCATTTTCAATCCATCTTGACTCGTTTTCATGTCATTTGACCTTGTATAAACATTGTACGATTTTTATTAATATTCGACCTAATTGAACAATAAATTATCGTTTTATAGATTTAATTTCAACATATGATTTAATTTAACAAATAATTAAATTCTAAACTAAATTTCCTCAAAAATATTATAGTAATTAAAATCATTAAATAAGTTAACTAACAAATAAATCACCATAACCTATTATTTTAAAAATTAAACTAATAAGTTAAAAATATGTGTATATGTATTTATGCTGGTATTTTTATTTATTTTTACTGTATATCTATTCATTTGTATACAAATCTTTAAATTGAGGAAATACTCGGTTAGTGTAAAATTTTAAAATAGTTTATAAATTCAAAATATTTTTCCCTAAATTCTATATGGTACATATTATTATCTTAATAATTAAATAGGGAACACAATACCTCACTGCTCTCTACGAACCAAGGCCCACCATTGCAACTTGCCAGAGTCGCCATCGTGGCCTCGACCACGAACTCCATCGCTGCCCTAACTTCGACTGAACCTTCGCCCAAACGCACGCCTCCACCTGACGACACGACATCCTCACGCTCGCCTCACCATCCTGAACGCCACCAGGTCACACTGCTTCTGCGTCAGAGATCACGGCCACCACGATCGGCCCCTTTGAAGTTGTCGTCGCTCAACTAAACATGGCGCCGCCTCGAGCCTTCCATCGTGAAGTGGGTCGCGATCCCCCTGCTCTAACTCGCCCAATTTTTTTTGTCAATCGGTTGGATTCGTGAATTCGATTTGAAGAAGAAAAAAAGAAGCGGCCGTAGTTTCGATTTACTTCGATTTCAATTTTAGGTTTTTAGACAAGAGGGAAGGGAAATAAATTTGAAAAGCTCGGCCATGGTTTGAATTGTTTGAATGAGATAATAAAATTTCTTTTTATTATAAAAACGAAGACGGGTTTATATTTTTTTAATATTTTTTTCGTTTGAGCATACGCATGTGAATTTTTAATGGAGAGAGGGGAACACATGCTCGGGGGGGTTTGACAGGTGTTGGATGAGGTAATAGTAATTTTAACGGAATATATACATATATATTGAATTTTAAATTCAAATTTGAAATTGTCTCGATTTTCCCAACTTACAATCTCGATCCCCAATCAGGATGTGTCGCCAGGCGTTTATATTGTTAAACCCCTATTCCGAACACAATGGAAAATATCCAGGTCCAAATTCGATCGTATGGAGAAGATATCTTTTTGAATCCGGTTATTAAATTAAATTTCGATATAATTTTCTGCTCGTTTGCTTATCGTATGGTCACGCGACAACTCCAAATGCTACGAAAATTGAAATCCGATAATAATACAATATTACGGATCCAACGGAACTGGTTTTATCAAAATCCAAGACCGTGCCTCAGAAGGCTATTTTTAAATATCGATTTAAACGATATAATTTCAAAATTGTACGAATTACTTTCAAATTCAACTCTAACACTTCTATTATCTTCAGTATTACCAATATAAATTTTCAAGCCTTTAAAATATTTTCAACAAGCCCAAAACTGAAGATAAAAATATTTTATCCAATTTCAATTATTAAATTCAAAATTTTAATTGCCCAAATAAATCCTGATGTTAAAAATCCTAGTTAAACTAACTTCCAAAAATTTAAAATCAATTAAATATTTTAATTTCAAATGTCAAAATTTCCGGATCGTCACAAGTGAACTGATGCCAGATATACCGATCATGCACTGCCTTTCGGACTTACGTGGGAAGGGTGCAGAGCATGGTGAGTGTACACACTTGCGTGCGAATATATGACTCTAGATGTTTTTGTTTTTTTCTTTGATTTTTTTACTTTCTCTTTTCTTTTTTTCAAGAAAGAGATTTGCAAAATCTTCTTAGCACCACTTAACTTAGTAGATCAAAAATGTTATAGCCTTTACTTTAAATTAACTACTTTTAAATATACCTCATAATTATTACCTATGAACATTCCTATATACTAGTTAAACCATCACTACTTGTAATCAAACGTTGTTTTCATTTTTGTTGAGACAAATAAAGTTTCAAAAATTTAAATTTGCTAACCAAAATCCTATACTAATCTATAATGTTTCTTCACAAATAAATCAAAATGCTAAAAAGAAAATTTCTTTTGGTTTTTTGCTCTTTTTTTGGATTTTATTTTGGAAATTTTGAGTTTTGGAAAGAAAATGCTAAAAAAATAAACCATGAAAAATAAAAATTAAAGATGAGACTCCCCCCACACTTGATTTTGATTATGTCCCCATAGTCAGCCCAAGTGAAAGGAGAAAAATAAAATAAAAATAAAAGTATGACCTATATTTACATGAAAATGAAGCGATTATTATTCACACAACATTAGAAAATATATTGTCAAAGAGTAAATGAAGTGATTTTCCAAAGACCAATTCATTTGTATCGTCAAGTATAAGAGACATAGCTAAAGCATAGAAAACCAAACCATAAAAGATTTCAAAATTGAACGTTAATTTGGAAAAATGAATGTCATTTTATTAAAAATCATACGATTTTTCTTGTTTTTGGTGATTTTTGGGGTTGATGGAATAGTTGGTTGAAGTTCAGGTTTATTTTCACCAATTCGATAGTTAAGCTTATCATTGAAAACATCTTTAGAATTATTGATTTCAAAATCAAAATGGTGATTTAAATCTTTTTCTTCGAAATTCAACAACTCAATTTTGGAAAGTCCAAAAAATACGTATTCACAAAATTCGTCTCCCTATGTTGGATTATCAACAACTTCATTGCATGTATCAATTTCAAAATCTAAAGTTGTTGCATTCAATTTTTCAAAATTGAAAAAAGGAAGATCGAATTTTAAATTTGATTCGACGCTCTCAAAAGAATTGAAATCTAACTCAATTACCGCATTTTCAACAACTTCATTAGGATTGTTATTTTCAATTTCAAAAATTGTTATTTGAAAATCGACAAATTTGGTAAAAGATAGATTATTATTTGCCTCGTCCCATATTGGGATTTGATTTTGTTTCTCACGTTGTTTCATATATGTTTCAAACAATAATTCCGTATGGTCTTTGTGAATTTCTTCCATTTTCTTAACAAAATGAAATTTATAACTATTAATTTGAGGATTTTCAATTTGAAATTGTTGGGAATAAATTTTTTCCATTGCACCATAATCTAGGTTATTCCCATTGCTAAAATTATTTAAATAGTTGTTTCCATTTATATTTCGATTTTTTAATTCATTTTGAAGTTGGAAATTGAATTGGTATGGGTTATAACCGAAATCATTTGAATTTTGAAGTGAATTCAAATTTTGATTATTTTGAATCCTTGACTTGAGTTATTGCACAAATATAAATTACAAAAATCATTTATCATTTTTAAGTAGAGAGTTCAAGTAAAGATGAAATTGTTTTAATGCTATTTTCAAGAGTTGAGGGTTGGTCATCATTTTGAAAATTTTGTGGTTCAAAATTCGAATTTTTGTACAAAAACTATCGTTAAAATATCATAAGAATTTAGAGTGAAACTATATGGATTATATTGATTTTCACAACTATTGTAAGATTCTTGTGAGTAAGATAATTCAGACATTTCCCAGAATGCTTTTTTTATAAAGGAAAAATATTTACTAAGAAGAATTTATTTTTCAAAAGGGAAATTTGATTTTTGTTTTGTATTTTTTTGGATCTTCGAATTTTTTTCTTTTTTTTATATGTTTTTGTTTTTTTATTTTCGAAAAGATTATGTATGTATGTATGTATATTTTTTGTTTTTCTAAAAAAACTAATTTAAATTTTGTTTTTGTATTTTTGATTTTGATTGAATAATTTCGAAGGAAAAGATTTTTAAAAACATTAAGTTAAGGAAAATTTACAATTTTATTTTTTAGTTTTGGATTTTGAATTTTTTTTAAATATGCATGAACTAATGCAACTGAATGAATGCAAATGACTTAATTACAAATTTTCTGTCCTTAGTAGCTCATAGCCGAAAATTGTATAATCAAACTTTTTCTTAAATCAACATGATATTTCTTAACTAGGTAACAGACATGAGTTATCGGTACAACACGAATCACTGTAACAAAGCAGCCGAAGGTTTAAGTATGTTTACAGAAATAGCCAGCATAATGTTGATGAATCACCATAATATTTATAACTGATTATTGCTCTTCCGTAGCCTAGACACGAAGAATATACATTGTTCAAAGAAGATAACTTGTCAAGGTACAATTAATCCCTAGATAAGCTCGCACAACCTTAAGTCAAGTGTCTAACCATTATTATTAGTCAAAATTCTAAAATGAAATGCTATTTGTGGGCCAAGGAAGGGTCGATCAAATTTCCATCTTATATGGATTTGGTTATTGCCCTTAGAAAATAAAAACAAGATGAGATGAATGCAAAACAAAAATTGAACGTGAATTAACGATGCAACTACAAATGAAGTTTTGGTTTTGTTTTTGAATTTAAAATGCAACAAACCAACAATGCAAAGAAAATAAAAACAAGTGATAAGAGCACGATAGCAGAGCATACAGAATTATTAGCAAATTATTTCAAAGCGGCAAAATATATTTTTTTAAGTAAGAAAACGGAGCAGTCAAAAGTAGCAATTCGTTTTTATTTCCTGCAAATTACAACCTGAAAAAGGAGAGTCAAATACAGTTGGTTTTTTCCCGAATTTTTTCAATATATGATAAATGAAAACAAAACAAAAAGGAAAACAATAATAATAAAAATTAAAGAGAAGAATGGAAGTTTTAACAAAAAGAAATAAAATAAATCTCAACCCATAATTTTCGAAATCAAACTAAAACAATATTTTTATATTTTTTTTTTGATGTTTTGTTTATAGAAAACTTGAAATGAAACCAAATTTACAATATGAAGGAAAAAATAAATACAATTTCCAACAGGCTCAAAGCCCACTTCGTTTCCAAACCAATTCCCTTCTTCTTTGTTTAACCTTCAAAGGCAACTCTTTTTTTCAAATGAAATAAAAATAAACAGCAAAAGAAAAAAAAATTAATGCTCTGGTAATCGCGAGTGGTTCAGTCATTCGAGTGAGGGATTCGGGTAGCGGAATTGTGAATTTGGGTAAGGGCGGTTCAATTTGAAGGTGGGTGATTCGAAGGAGGTTGCGGTTTGTTTGAGAAGAAGTAGCTGGTGATGGTGGTTATGAGTAGTTGCTCTCGTCGTTGGTTTTATTCAAAGAGCGGTTTCAAATTGCCAGTTCTAGGGGATTGAGGTAATTGGATGTAGTTTCTCAGATTGCAGTTGCAGTGGTTTCTGAGGAGGGTGGTGATGTAGGGGCTTTGTGGTCAGCTAATGGTGATTAGTTTATGTTGAGTAGGAAGTGACATAGGTGGGTAGTTGGATGAACTGAAGTAGTTAAAGGTGACTTGCTTAAAGGGAAGACGAGGGTCAAGGGGAGGTTGCAGGAGATGATTTGTTGTTTAGATGTGGTTGATTTTTTGTATGTATGAAGTTGGACAGAGGACCAGTGAAATATGAAGTATGTGCAGTGAAGTATTTGATGTGGTTGGCAGTGGAAGTGGATGAAGACTGAAGGCAGTGCAGTAGTGTTGTTTATTGGCTGGTGTTTGATGGCGAGGGAGGCAGTAAATTGACAGTGTATGTATATGCATGGAGGAGTTGTGAAAGTGATGGGGTAGTGATGTGGATTGTGGGGTTAAGGAATGCATATGAGGTAGATGATTGTTGAAGTGATGTATATGAGGTATTTCTTTGTGGTAGAATGAAGAAGTGGCAGGGTTGGAGGAGATGTGATGATGGACTTTCGGTTGTGCTTGTGTGACAGGTAGGTTGGTATGATGATGATGTATGCACAGATTCGAAATGTTATGGGATAGTAGCAAGGTTAGAGGCTGTGGGTTAGAGAGATAAGTGGTGTAAGGGTATGTGATATGGTGATGCACAGGGGATATGCAAATATGGTCAAGGATGACAATAAGGTTGATGAAATGACTATAAGTGTATATTGTGAAGTTGAAGGGCAGTGTTATGATGGTAGTCAAGTACTGATGGTTTGGTGAAGTGGTCGGTGATGTAGTTGTTGTGGGTTTTTGTATTGGCACTGTGGTTTGAAGTGTGGGGATGTTGAGATCAAAGATGAGGGGGTATTTGACTATTGCGATCAAAGATGCGGTGGTCAGTTTTGCTGAGGTGGTTATGAACTGTGACTGTGATGATCAAAGATGTGTTGATCAAATTGTTCTGTGATTGGGTGGTTACTGTGTACACTGGGTACACTGGGTGATATATTTGGTTATTTGGTGACAGTTTGGGAAGTGTGTGGCAAGTTGTATGGCAAGTGTGTGGCAAGTTATATGGCAATGTGAATCATGTGACTGGGTAATGTGCATTGTTGAGGGAAAGGGAAGCAGGCAATAGTGAGATGGTAGGTGGTAGTGTTAGAAGTTATATTTGTTTGGCTCAGTCAACACATTGTTTTAAATGTGTTCCTATTATTAGTGCTAGTAGTTGGTCTTTCCTTGTTTGCAGGGCAAGAAACAAGTAGTGGTTCTTTGCCTATTTATTTATCTGTATTTTCTTTGTTTTAAGAACTGTAAGTGAATAACAATGTAGTCTTGTTTGTTTAAGGTTGTATCTCTATCCTCTTTCTCTGTATTAAATCCTAACATGGTATCAGAGCGAGTGAAAGAGGGTAGGAAGATCTAGAGAGCCGAATAAAAAAAAGGCAATCTAGAGTCTAAAAAAAAAATCCCAATTTCGTTCAACACCAAAAAGCCGATTAATACCTTCTCAATTCGACAGATCCAAACACTCCAAAAATGAAATCCTCCTTCTCAAAAAGTCACACTGCCAAGATCTGATGCTTTCCATTAAAGTCTGAGATAAAAAATTCACTGATAGAAAGAGTTGTTAGATAAGGTGTTACTATAACAAGATCTGGAAGTCGCTTAAGCTTGGGTTGCTCGTGAAATGAAGGTGGGCGCTGTCGTGTGCGATCTGAAAGCTGTTGAAGTTTAAGTGCTCGCATCAAAGTATGAGATGAAGTCGAAGGTGAAAATCATAATCGAAGACATGAATAGAAGATGAGAAAACAACCAGAAAACCATAGTTTGATGGTGAAATTTTATAAACTGAATATTTGGCAAATTCAGTTTAAGGAAAATCAAATCGCCTGCTAGCCTCTACTTGTGAGAGAATGCCGCCGCCTTGACTGAAGTTGCTCAGATCTGAAGCTCGTAGCCTCACCTTGCCGAGTTCGCCTATTCTCGAGTCGTGCTAGAAGATATTGCCGCCGTGCTCTCTAGACGATGTTGGAGTAGTCAAAGACGTTGCTTTGCTTTGATGAACTCGAGCTAGTTGTTGACCTAGTTGCATCTAAGGCTTGACTAAAGATGAAGTGCCTGATGCTTGTTGAGCTCGTCACTTTGTTGTTGCTACATCGTCTAAATTCATGCTTGGAGAGGTGAACAAGTTGCTAAGATGGTTGGCTGATGGTAGTTGTGAGAAGTTGAATGAAGTAGTTGTGGAGGCATGAATTAGTACTCGTTGAAGATGCGGTGGTGAACAATGACAGTACATTGATGCAGTCATACTTGTTGTAGCAGAGGAGAAGTTGGCACTGGGATGGTGGATTTGAATGTAAAAGAGAAGGCAGGCAGATGAAGTGTAGTGTGATATTGTGGGAGTCTGCAGGCAGTAGTGGATGAAGCTGAATGATAGGGCAGTTTTGTATGCAATTATGCCGTAGTAGCAGGTTGTATTAGGAGGAGGTTGAAGAGTGACTGTGATATGACAGTGTTGTGAAGGTGGAAGTGGAGATGGCGATGAAATGTTTGTTGTGATGTTGTGCAGGCACAGTGAAGTATAGGGGTAGTCTGGAAGTTGAAGTTATGTTATGTTATGTGCTGGCACAGTGGAGTTGAAGTTTGATGTTATGACAGAGGAGAGGGAGATGGCAGAGGTGCTTAGGGTGATTGCAAGTATGGTCAGTGAGGAGTTGAAAGGTGGTGGAGGAGGCAAGCAGGTGATGGCTGCGATTTTGGCTTTCGTGGGTCGCGACTGCAGTGAAGATGATGGAGATGAACAGGTCGTTGTCTGAATCAACACCGCCGTCGCCCGAATCAACAATTATGCCACTGTCTATTGAAGTGCTTGGATGTCAAAGAAGCTGCCACCAAGGTCTGGATCTGGAGTCGGAATTGGCATTGCCTGGTTTTACTTCCACCATCGCCTGAAATTGCATGCTTTAGAGATTGGTTTGACGTTGATGAATCTATTGCTATTTGGAGATGATGTCGCTTCTTGAGTTGTACTGTTACCGAGGAGACGAGCGTTGATAGGAGACTGAAGAGCTACGATGCTGTGTCTGAAGATCTTGACGCTGGTATTGGGTTTTGCTCCGACGATGCCTGAAATTTTGCACCTTTGCTCGTAGTTTGCTTGAGAAGCCGATAGCGTGCAATGATTTCTATCGAGCTACCTTGGAAATGCTGACACGATGCTCTGCGTTACTGATAGATTAGTCTGCTATATTGGAAGGCTGGAATTTAACTGTGGATGCTCGACTTTGTCAAGGTGAGAATCTTTGCATCAACTTTCACTGTGAATAGGGAGTATGCTTGACGTATTGTTCATCGCTGGACGATGTCACGCTCTTGTGATATCTTGTTGTCTGGAAATGTGTGCGTCACTTAATGATGCCAAGATGATAGTATGTGAAGTAATGCTCTGGTTGATGCTTGTGTTTATATGGAGATTGCGAGGAGATGTTTGTGTGAGGAGGAAGTGATTTTCGGTTGCGTGGAGTTGGAGGAGGATGACAGCAATGTGATTGTTGTTTGATTTGGCAGAAGTTGTAGTGTGTTGCTGTTGGAGAAGTTTGGCGGAGTTTGGGCAACGGGGTCATAGTAATTGCAATGATGATGGTTTGCGGAAGCTTGATTAGGAAAAGTTGTGGTGACTGGAGGAATTGCAGTGAGGTTGCGGTGAATAGGAAGATAGAGGCAGTAGGTGTTTGCATTGCTGGAGTGTTAAGGAGGTGGAAGGAAATGGTTATAAGTGGTTTGAATTGTTGGTGATGAAGAAATGGAACACTTGTTGGTTGGAAGTGTGATATGGCGTGTCTGTAGATGGTGAATGCTGAAGGAGATATTGTGTTTGAAGTGAGTTTGGGTTTTGCAGATGGAAGTTGTGGGTTGTAGCTGATGCGTGCTTAGAAGTGGTTGATTGACAGGCAGGCAGAGCGGGATGGTCAGGAGTGAAATAATGTGGATGTTGATAGGAAGATGGATGAAGTGGTTTGTTGAAGGGATGTTTGGATGATGTCAGAGAAAGTGGGCAGAAATGTTAATGGTGGAGGATGTGTGCACAGGGTGGTGCACAGATGGAATTGGAAGCAGTCTGGTAAGGTAATGACAAGGTGGATGGTTGAATTGCATATTGCAGTGGTTATGTGTGCAGCGCAAATGTAAGGTTATGGTTTAATTAGTGAAGTGATGGGTGCATGTGATGCTAGAAGAAGTAGTAGAAGATGAAGATGACGATGTATAGAACATCGGTTATGGTGTTGGACAATATGGAGAGCGCTTAAGAACTGTTTGATGAGATGCCCAAGAGAAGATAGACATGCCTACATGGAAAGTAGGCACAGTGAAGTAGGTTTGGTTTTGCGTCATCCAACAAGTAAGGAAGAAGAGCCGCGGTTCTCACTTGTTGGGGAGATGACAGATACAAAGGACGACCCGAATGGAGAGGTCAGTGGATCCCTAAGAGTAAACCAAGAGTATTTGTTGATGGTTAAAGTACCAATCAACGTAAAACAGTTGAGCTTGTCCAACCAGCTAGAGATGAAAGTTGTGATTGAGTTCGTCTATGCACGACGATGAAGAAATTGAGTAGCGCAGTTCATTGCTTTGTAAACTGGATGTTGGCACATCTAGTTTAAGGGAGGGTGTTAGAAGTTATATTTGTTTGGCTCAGTCAATACATTGTTTTACATGTGTTCCTATTATTAGCGCTAGTAGTTGGTCTTTCCTTGTTTGCAGGGCAAGAAACAAGTAGTGGTTCTTTGCCTATTTATTTATCTGTATTTTCTTTGTTTTAAGAACTGTAAGTGAATAACAATGTAGTCTTGTTTGTTTAAGGTTGTATCTCTATCCTCTTTCTCTGTATTAAATCCTAACAGGTAGCAAGTGATGAATGTGTTGGATGTGGTGGATTGGCAATTTACTGTTGTGATGACATAGAAAGGTGGGTTGTGTAGTGATGATTATGTTGTAGTATGGAAGTAGGGGGATGGTTAGGCAAGTGGGATGTTACTTGTTGATCAGTATGGTTATGTTGAAATTGCAATGGAGTGGTTTATGTTGTAGTGATGGTTAATGGTGATGACAGAGGGCCGAAGGGTGGTAACGTGGTCAGGGTGATGGTAAGCAGTGGAAGGAAGTATGGTGGTTGATTGTGGGGATACACTGTGCACTGATATGCACAGAGAAGTGCACATGATGTTTTGAGATGAAGCAAGGCAGTGGTAATTACTGTGTATGACAGTTACTTGCTGTAGTTGGTGGAAATGTGAAGAGGGAGGAATGGTGGCAGTTTATATGAAGTGTGGTTATGCGATGTTTCAGGGCAGGGGGTGTGCAGGTTGCAAAACAGAGAGAGCGAGAGACCGAGATTGGGAACAAAAGAAAAGAAAGTGGTAAATTGTGTGATGTAAAATGCAATGTAAAAATAAAATCATGAAAATAAGGTGGAACATTTTTTTTTTCTTTTTTGAAAATGAATTTTTGTGTGTGTGTATTTAAATAAAATTGCAAATGCAAAATAAAAAAGAAATAAGCACACAAATAAATGCAAGCACAAATTAAACAACAAACACACAACGTGGCACAATTCTTTTTAAAAATGCAATTCACACATAAAATGAAAACATAATAAAATCGAATAAAAATAATTCGAAGGGTAAAACTAAAAATCAAATCTATTTCCCGCAATGGCGCTAAAAATTTGTTTAACGACTAGTTTTCAATCAGAAGTCGCCGATAAAATTTTAATTAAAAACAACTGCAAACGCACGACGTACAATTTTAGTATGTGTCGAGTACGGGTCGATTCATAGGGAATTATATTGATTCAAAATTCTATTCAATCAAATTAACCAATATTTGAAATTGTTTTAGCTAAAAAATGTAAAAAAAAAGTAACAAAAGAAAGTGAATAAAAATACGAGAGTAGAAGGCAATTTAGAGGCGATTTCCTTCTCATGATCACATAAATCAACATAATGAAATTATGAATTTTTTTTGTCATTTGTGAATTTAGTTGATGTGTTTATCATAAGTATGTGAATTTGTGCTATTAATTTGTCCAACATAAATCATCAAACTTTAACACACCCACCAAACCATTTGTTAACTCTTAGTAAAATGGTAAATTGAAAAAAAATCTGTTCTAAGCATGATCTATTTGCTATTGATTAATAATGTCGACCATCAAATTTTGAATTTAAAATCCACTTCATTACCAACATCATATGTAGATGAAGAGGTAATTTGTATTTATGTTTGTTTAATCATATCCTTGATGGTGTCAATAACATAGGATATCGAATTCAAAGCTAAACAACAATATATTTACCACATTAAACATTTCCGTTAAGCACAAAAGAGATCAAACGAAATCACTATGTTGAATCTATATGATTAAGAGAGCTTCATTACCGCTAAATTGAAGTGGTTTAGTTTCTCATATTTGTTACCATTTCAACAAATGTAGATTGCAACATGAAACAAAAACTAGAGGAAAATGCAAGCTAATTAAAATAAAAAGAGAATTAAACTACCTGCATATATCAAATCTATGCTACTAACATAAAAGAAATGAACAGGAGAAGAACATGAATTAAAATTGCATGTAAATAAATTGCATTAAGAAAATTACATAAGAAGAAAAGGCAAAGAAGCCATGAAAGAGAGAAAGAGGGTTTATATTTAATTTTGTGGCTACCACTAAACTAACTACAAAGAGGTGCCAAGGGCTTCATTACATGAAACATAAGGGTATTTATACATGCCTAAAACCTTAACCCATATTTTAGGAGACTACCTGAAATACCCCTCTAGGAAGTGTGACCTCCAAAGTTGTCATTAGCATGAGCATAATCCACCATTACTTGTGTGTGTAACTTTCATCTCTACTAACATGTGCATTAGCTCCTAATTGTAGATAATGGTAAGTGGGTAGGTGTGGTCCTCCATGTTGCGTGAATTGAATTATTTCCATCTTCATTTGCTAACTCTTATGCATGAATATCTCAATGGAGCCTCTTCCATCTTTCATCCAATTTCCTATAAATAAAAATAAAATGTGCAAATAATTAATCTCAGAATTAATGTATGCACGAAAATGATCATTTTGCCCCTATATGAAGATAAATAAATGATGATTTGAAATCAATTAAATTTTTGCGTAAACATGTTAAATGTAAGAACCCGGATTTTTAGGCATCATATAATTGGATAGTTATCTGATTTAACTATTGAAAATACTGATTTATAGATTTAACAAATAAATCTGATGATAAATATTTATATCGAGATAAATATGTATTTGATAATCTCCTGATATAATTGTTGAATTTGACGATATTAGTTTAAAGATTTTCTTTTAGAAATGTTTATTTGGCAAAATTTATCTTTCCAAAGCTAATAAGAATAGTTTTCTAATATATATATATATATATATTGTATTGAAAGTTATTTTTTGGAATTAATAAGTATATATTGATACTTATTTTAGTGTTAAAAATATAAAATTCAACTTTAAGTAAATCTTTGAAAATTATATATATACATATACATATACATATATATATATCTAATATTGGGTTGTAAGTTTATAAAATGAGATTTAATAAAACGATTTAAAACTCTTACTTGAAAATAAACATAGTAGTATATTTAAGGATGATACATGAATTTATGATACGAATATAATCGGTAAGTTAAGTAAGGATTTAAAACATAAGATACTTTATCTTGACATTTGTAAATTTTTAAAGCATGCATTAAACAAATGTATGTATCTCCCTTAATATTCAACAAGTGTTAGCTTAGAAAAAATACAAGTGGCAAGATGTATTCATTTTATTTTTCTTTCTTTTTAAATCTATAATGTGAATAAAACATCAAGTTTAGGAACACAGGCTTCATACAACAGAAATCCGAAATCAAAGAAAAAGGGAAAGAACAAAAATCTGAAAACAAGTTCAGATACAAATACAAATAAAAGCAAAACCTGAGACAATTATTAAAAGCTAAAAGCAAAGTTTTAAGCAAGATCAAGTTCAACCCAAAATTCAAGCAAGAAGTAGATCTAGTTCAACACTCACATAAGCAAATTCAAGATCAACAAATCAGAGTAAGAGATCAGATCAAAAGGTTCTTGATTCCAGAAAAAATATCAATCAAGTTGTCCTCTATTCAAAGCATTTGCAAGGTGAGCAAACTAAAGTTTTTTTTACAGTTTTAAACCTAGTGCATGTGGTAAATTCTTGAATATATTTGTGATGTATGTTTGTATAAATGTTTGCATGATTGTTTTAAAATGAATGCATATATGTATATAGAAAATTGTGGTATGTATGTACATAAGTATATCTTCTCTATTCTTCAAATACAGACCTCTAATATGTTCAAAGATCAAATTTGCAATACCCCTATTCTTTTTCATGCTTAGATATATAAACAAATTAGCTTTGAACAACAAGAATTAAGTTTCAAAACTATTCTTAAACAGGATTTGAATACAATTTTAACAAGAATATAAATATCCTATTGAAACTTAAAAATGACAACATTTTGACTTGAATAATTTGTGGATTCATGGATATAATCTTCTTAAGCCTCTAAAACCATGATTTTTAAGTTTTTAAATCAAGAGGAAACGGGTGTTGATCGTGGGTAAGGTTTTGGGCTATTTCCGGTGACCGGGTGTATCAGGAAAGTCAGGGGTACTACTGGAGTAGGCTGTGAGCTCATGGGTTCTGGCAAAAATGGTCGCAAGATTTTTCGACCACCAGGTCATCGGCAAGGCTCCGATTTAGGGTTTTAGTGCGGGAGTTGGTCGAGGAAGGATTTTGGGTTGGTGTATCGTAATAAAGGCGTCGAAGATGACCGATCGTGGGGAAATGGAGGAAGAGGACTCGGGTGTGGCTCAAAGCTTATCGTCATGAAATCCAATGACCGGAGATAGGAGGCACAGGGTAGTTTAGGTGATCCGGTTACTTCCAGTTTAGGTTCAAATATGATCGATTTTATTCTATGGGGTGGATCGGGACTCGAGGTGGTTGATCGGGTCGAGTTCGACGTCGTCGACGTGCGGAAGGTTTCGGTGATGATCAGAGTTGGGCTGGTCAGCGTGCATGGTGCACGTGGTATCTGGAGTTGGGGAGGGGTTTGGGAAGAAGGGTATTCTTGGGGTTGGCTTGTGTCATTGTCACGTTTGACTCGAAGTTAGTGAGTTCGCGAGTAACTCGAGAATTGACTCGAGAAATTTGTTCTGTGGCTCGGGTACTTTTCATTTGGAGATCGGGTTTGCCTTGTTTTTCTTTTAATGTTTTAAATAGAGGAAAATTAGTATCCAGTTTTCCAAACAAATAAAAATGAACAAGTTTTCGAAGACTTTATCAAACAGATTTCAAATATATAAGTATATTTAAACTTTAATAATGAGGTGTTTTTGACTAAATTAATTTTCAAAGCTTTTGAATTCAAATAAGTTGTGTAACGACCCACTATTTTGTACCATTCAAATCGATAATAATCCACACATGTTAGACTTGAATGATGCAAAATAACAGATTGTAAATAAATTTGGAGCAAATAAAATCAAAGACACAGAATCACAGACACAGAAATATCAGAATAACTCGGAGCGAAAATTAAAATACCATAGTAGTTCATGAAGCTAGTATAACAAAGTCTCAAAACAAATACATAATATCAGCCTGAAAATAACAGAATAGAAATCCCAAATATATAGAAGTTCACTAATACATGAGATAAAATAGAACAGCGGAAACTGAAATAGATATATAAATAGATAAGCAGAATGTTCAGCAAAGACTAGCTCCAGAAAGAGGAATCCAAAGCTGTGAATACTTAGGCTGACCCGAGCATAAAGTAAAACACAAAACACTCGGGTCAGGACATACATACTTATATAATGTAAACCAACTCAAGTGAACTGCAGTAAATGGACAAGTAACTTAAAGGATGCTTGGGACCGTCCATTCTCTAAGGATCCGTTAAACTATTTACTATGTAGTAATACTGCGCTATTATAATAATGTCTACAGTAAAATAAACATACTTGAAAATAGCATTAAGGGGTTACCCATATAGCCCTTAACACAAATAATGCCAGTAGTCTACACAGTACCTGCATATCTCCTAATCGGGAGACTATGAAAAGATACTCCATAGGTACAACACAAATAGAAACTCGTAGTAAGGCTCGATATGGTAGGTGACATGGCACACGAGGCAATGCCAGGGTAGATATACCAATTACGCACACGGGCTAGTGGTAACGTAACAGCCACATACACCTACCTCGGAACACACTCCTATATCAAGGGTGACCACCAAATAATCACAGAGTAATGGAATGGTATTAAAGAGGTGCGTCCGACCAGAGGAGCTACCCCTTTTGGCCCGAGATCACTCCTGTTTTAGCCACCTTAAGCCAACTCATGGGAGTCAGGTCCATATTATATACCTCAAGAACGTCGTCACTATCCTACTTCATTCTGGAATCTCCACCGCGTACACATTTGTTAAGGTGGTTTTCGGTATCGATAGAGAGTATGTCCATATCCGGTCCCGGTCTCTTTAACAACCAATCGTTATTATAACCCGTGGTTATAATTTTAAAATAGTATTTTATGCTTCAAAATCAAATATCATTTCAAAGTCAATATCATTTCAAATCCATTTCAAAATACCAAAATATTATATCTTTTCAAAACCACATTCATTTTTATTTAATTTAAATACCATTTTTGAATCTCATTTAAATGCTTTATATTTCAAATCAAATTACTTCATTTAAATCATTTAAAATGAAGTTATTATATTTAATAATTAAATATTAAATTTCCAAAATTTTAATCTTTTCAGAATTCATTTATTCACTTTAATTTATTTAAACAGTGAAATTTCAACTTTCGCAGTATTTAGAAAATGCTACGGAAAGTTATGTTTGAAAACAATTCTATTTATCAAAGATAACATTTTAAAACTGTTTTAATAGGTTAGGTTCAAGTTTTGCAACTACAACACTTACAAAGTGCTGTAATAGCCCTGAGTTCACTTTAGTCTTTTAGTTCATTAGTATCAACTACAACACTTAGAAATGCTGTAATATCATTTACATTAGAAATGATAGCATTTCAAAATTGCTATTAATTATATTCCAAACTTCAATACAATTTCATAAACAATTAAATTTTTATTTTAACCATTTTAGCTTATAAAAAAATTCATATTTTCACACTTTAAAAACAATCATTTAAATACTCTTTAATTTATTATTTTATAAAGTTAAATTTTCACATAAAATCAAATTTTTAAATAATTTACTTATTAAATTCAAGTAATTCAATTTCTATTCTTTATATTTAAAAATTTACTTTAACACTTAAATTTAAAGTTCTAAATATAACTTATTTCATTTTATTTATTTATTTAATTAAAATATTCATTTTTAAACAAAATTCTCAAATTTTAAATTTTAAGTTATATTTCAAATTTCAACTTAACTATTCATTTATTTCACATTTTTAACTTGTACAAAATTTATTAACACTTTATAAAAATCATTTAAATTCAATTTTAAATTAAATTATCATAAATTTACATTTTTAAAATTACTTTAAAAATTCCAGAAAATATATATAAACCACGGGTCTGTATAGTATTTTCTAACCTACGTCAAGTGATACGGATAATATATCATTTCAATCCATAATTTATAAAGAAACCCGAGTTCTATCATTTCAAACCCGCAGTCCCAAGTAAAATGAAATAAATAAAAATCGTTCAGGCCTATCATTTCAGTCCATAATGATTTTTCCCTATTCTAAAGTCTGTTCGGGTATGTATCATTTCAACCCATAGTGATTCTAATCTACAGGGAACTTGCAGTGTGATAAACTAATATAAATAAGCAGAATAGCATTATATAACAGTAATAGATGATATGACATGTGTATAAACAGGGGTGAAAATCATATGATCATATCACAGGCAGTTATAACATGATAATAAAATCTATAGATTCAAATGGTGTCAATTTACTAATTATTATGATTCATGCTATCTTGGATCGAAGACCTTATCATTACTCTTCTCAATCTCGATTGTGAAGGTTGGTGAAGTTAGTTTCGATGCAATACTATATTATTGATTGGTTAGGTTGTTTTAGCGACGGACATAGTGGAGGATCCGGGCTATTTGTGATTTTGGGGAGGAAGATGGTAAATTGAGTTCAAAGTTCTTCACTGAGTGATGCCAAGGCCTTGCTCCGATTATCGACATGTTTCGCAATCTTCATCCTTAAAATCAGAATTAGCTTATATCAAGCTTTAAGATCGATTCTAGCATGACATCTTGTGGATAGCAGATTGATTTTGGCTTTTCTAGGAGGTGATAATAACTTAAGATAGATTCTTGCGTGCAGCTTAGGTTGTTATCATCTTCTAGGAAACTAAAATTGACTTACGTAAATAAGTTCCTTCCTGGTCCGGATCATTTAATCTACAGTGCTTGATTTGGACTGGAATTGTCATTGCATAGTAGGCGTACCTAGAATGGAAAGAGCTTTCTGTGTTATAGTAGACAACGGTTCCGTTATGGATCATTGATCAATAATGGGTAAGTGTAGAAGAAAAAACATAAACAACAGACAAGGATTGCTTTTTTTGATATGAGCAAGCCATCTACATGGAATGGTTGAATCACACTGTTCAAGATGCTGCAACCATTGACGCATAGATTACATATCGCACACACTGACGGTTAATGCTTAGAGTCTGATCGGTGACTTATACACATTGATCATCCTCCAAATTCCAAGTATTGTCCATGTTAAGGGTTTATAGTTTAGAAATTATGTGCACCAGAATGTTTTGAACACAAGCTTTCTTATCCATAATGACGCGTAAATCTTACCATCGTAAGTCAATCGAAGGGAGTTCACTCGCTTTTGAAGTGGAGTCATTGTCAATCACAGCAGGTTCTGCTACCTTTATAACTTCAGGACAGTATGGCCGCCTAATTCTAGTTGGCCCCGTCATTGACTGCACTCCCGCCAACTTTAGGGTTCTGTCGGATCATGTGGAGAAAGCCTTCTTGATTCTTACACAAGGGGATTGCGAAGAGTTTGCTCTCAAAACTACATTTTGGAGGACGATGTACTTCTTCCATCAAGAGGTCGATTCGCTCATTGACCACCTTCTAGATAGGTGGCCTGCCTTCGCTACATATGCATGTATGGTGTGGTTCCTCTGTTTAATCATTTTATGTTGGAAACCCTTTAGAATATGGAGCTAGCCCCATTTTTGATTCTCCCGAATGTCTATGCCATGCTGACCAGTCTATATGTTCTATTCGTGCGAACGATCAGTCACGCTCCGAACTTCGCCAAGCTACAGTATCTTCTGCTATTTAAAAAGAGGGAGGCCAACCCATCTCTTGCTTACATTGAGGTGCAACATGGCCGAAAGCTCATACATGATCTCCCTAACAAAGTCTCCTTATTCAAAAATCAATTTTTCTTTGTCAAGTGTCCCGAGGGGTTCGCTCGTCTATGGGCCACGAAGGTAAGTTTATTTCACTTGGCATAAAATTTCCTTTAGCTTTTAAAAATTCTTCTGAGTGATCAACCATTCTTTTGTAGTCCTCCTGAGGATTAAAAAGGATCCTGCACTTGTGCCTGTTATCGGTGCACTTAAGGCGATTGATGCCCGAGAGCGCATGATCAAATTTTTGTCACCGATGAGAATCTACGTCGATGCAGGCTTTTACATCCTGGGAGATTAGTTGGGTTTGTTAGTACCCTCTCTCACTCTAAGGATTGGGCTCACTCAGTTTTTGCCTTCCACGATTCTGACGAAGATGATGATGATGATGAAGAGAAAGATAGCGACTCATCTAGCGAGTCAGCAGAAACTTCTGAGGAAATCCTAACCCAAATTGAGACTGACAGTTCGCCTAAGATGCCTCCGATCTCGAAGGAGAAGAAAGAGGAGTTGGTTCATCGGAAAGGTAAAGCTCTGGTAATTGTTTGAAATGGGAAAGGAGAAACCAATGAGTTACTCCCTTCAATCAACAACGAGCAGACTTGGATACAGATACTGATGAAGGCGATGTCAACTTGGGTGGCAAGTCCATGGAGTTTAGCCTGAAGCACATACCATCGCCCCCTCCAAAAGAATAGTTTTAAGAAGTCCCTCCTAAAGATGAACCTTTTCCCTGTCATTAGCCGCGAGATGTCGAATTTGACTTTCGAGATGCAAGTGAAATCTATGTAGATGTGAAGGATCTGATGGGTAATACTACTTCTGAAGGGTTGCCTTCTCATGCTGCCTAAAATGTTCCCACTGAAATATATATCCCGTTAATTGGCGATTGACCTAGTTTGTGCTATTCTGCTGGAGTCGTTAAACTGTAGCACACACTTCACTAAAACCACGCATTTCATTGTTATTCATCTAGAATTTTTTTTATCCATCAAATGTTGTTTCCTTTGAAGTCGTTTTGTTATTTTCCATCAGGGTAATGTCTCGAGGCTTTTATAGTGATCTTAGCCGAGCATTCGAGTCTTAGCATTCCCAAATACATTCTCCCGATAATGAAACCGATGGAGAGAGATGGACAAGAAAATATAAGGAGATAGGGGAGTGCCGACAGACTGGGAAGGATGAAGACTATAATAGAGGGAGCGGCCAAGGAAAAAGGAAAAGTCCGATTGAGCAGGGAGACCCATCTAAGAAGTTAAAGAAGATCTAGAACGTCTTCCTACTTCCACATTCGGGCCGTGACCTCCTCCAATAATGCTGCTACTGCTTCTCTTCCAATTCAAGGTGAGCTCCTTACATTCTCCTTGCAGGTCCCCCTCTTCTACAGGCTGCATTTTCCTACTTATCCTTAAGGACGGTTGTTTCTGACAAGCCCGATCTGAAGCCGGTCAGCGCAGAATCTTACTTACCCCATCTTCAGGTGTTCCAAAAGTGGCTTAGAGCAAGCCAAGGGGAGAAATTGTGCATGAAACTTTCACCATTAACCGAAATAATTACCAGGAGATCCTCTCATTTGAGTCTAAAAAAGGCAATTTTGAGATGCAGCTTGTGGACTACGACTCGTAAATTGAAAGGTGAAGAAGGAGAGAAATGTTGCCTTGAAAAGGGAAATTATGGTGCTACTTTGTTTGAGGAGTTAAAGAAAGTAACTGAATGAGACACTCATATATTCAGAGATGAGAGAAAAAAGTGTCACGCCGACGAGATGATTTTGAAAAAGAAGTTAACGGCAAGTGAGGTGACGATTGAGGCAGAGAAGAGAGTTGTAGTTGAACAATCCTAAGAAATTACCTCTCTACGCTCAATTTTTGGCTTTGGAAGATGATGAAAATCCACTAGCTATGGAGAAGGCTAGCATAGTGACAAGATTTTCGGAGCTCCAAGATACTTTAACAAGAAAAATAAAAGGCTTAGACGCCACTATTCTCGTTTCTGTTTGAACTCCGTCCTCATCAAGGTAGCCTCAGTTATTTGGGCCCATCATTGCCTCGAACACTCGTATTGGTTTTGGAGGAAATTCTGGACTGATTAGATGACATTGGTGGAGGGTATTTTAAGGAAGAGCTGGTTCAGGCCTACCTGAATAATGAATCCCGCCAAGCTCTGGTGGAAGGCCAGAGAATCTTAAAGTTGGAGGAGGAGCATGAATCCACCGTTGTTATGGCCACCACCAAGACTGCTGCTCAACACTTTACTTCAGGACCAAGCAAGTCATCCTTGCATTTACATAACGATGAGAGGATCGCCGCCACTTCTCCCATGATCGTGCACCCATCAAATAAGGCAAGGACGAAGGTTTTAAAGTCGTTGCACATAACTAAACCCCTACTACAGGTAACTTTCTCCTCTTTCCTATGCCTGAAGATTTTCAATTCACTCCTAATGAAATTGCTGAGGTAATCGCCCTTTATTCTGATATTATAGTTCAACCTCTTCCTCCTACTAGATTACCTTCTCATCACTGCGTTGGATGTGCTGTTATTTTAAACACATCAACCGTTATCTTTGCTTCTGGCTCGCTGCCTGGTCCTTATTCTAAGAAAGTTAAGGCTCTACATGGTTTGGATGACCCCTCTATTTTTTAAGAGCGGAGCTTGGTAGCTGATGGTGTGCAAGAGTAGGTAGACCAGTGCAGCCAACTAGAGAAAGCGGAAATAGAGTAGCCGAAAACTGTAGAACAGATGATTAGGGTGAAAAAGGAGAAGGTTGAAGCATAGAGGAAGTCATCTAAGAGCTCTTGCCGACTTCGCAAGCATAAGGGGAAAGGAGGTTACACCAGTGGTCGCACTTCAGGGAGTGTGGGTGCCCCGGACAAGGATAGGCCCTAGTAACTGCAGATTAGAGGCGGGAAAGGAGACCAAGGCAGCGGTGTGCAGACTTCTTGATTTGACTTGCCCATCTCTTGTTGTTTTGCTTTTGATTACTTCTGTACAAGTGCAGAGTCTTTGCTTATTATTGGCAGTGGTAAGCAGACGTCCTGATTTGACCTGTCCTCCTCTTGTTTTTTTACTTTTGATTACCTTTTATACATGTGCAGAGTCCATGCTTAGTGTTCTTTTTGTTGTTGTCGTAGAGAAAATTTATATTTTCCTTTTTTTTGGTCGATATTGTGTGGGTACGGTCCCCACGTTTTGACTTTGCATAAAAATGTTATAAGTAATACAATGTTGATATTTTGATTGTTGCTCTATCTATCTACTTATCTGCATTTCATGCTCTTATGCCAATTTTATTTACTACTATTTTATTCTATCTAGTCTTGTATTTACTACCAAAATTCTTTGTTTGGGGTAACGGATCTGTGAAGTACTTGGTTTTTGAGTATCAACATATGTACCCGCCAGTTCATGGGGCTTTTTACTTCAAACACTTGACGAATGACCAGTTGATCCAGATGACTTTTTGGGTGTTTGTAACCGGACCGGTTTTCTCATTCCCATCTTTCGGAACATATGATTTGAATGCCTAGATTTTTAGGATATTATTGGTCAACGATCGGAATTTTCTACCAATCCGTAGTCGCTGGACATTGCTGGGTTCAACCCATTACTCCTAATAGCGGGAGTAGATTGATGCTTGTTAGTCCTATAACTGAATATTTTCACAGCATTTGCGAGACAATACCGATACATAAGAGTGTGCGCGGCTTATGGGATGCATGGCTTTTGGGATCGATCGACCCGTTGATCCGAAACGGTTTGGAATTTCTCGACGTTACCAATCTTTGGGTAACATAGGGAGTTCTTTCTTTGAGATTGTGGTTCCATGGCTCAGGAAATAATGCACAGCTTATGGCAATGCATGACTTTGATTGTTATGCTTTCTTGGATGTGATACCATAATCCAAGAAGCTGTGCGTGGCTTACGAAATGCGCTGCTTTTTTTTGGGTATTCCTGGTGTCGCTGGAGCAACACCGGCTCTTAGAAGGTGGGGTTCGGGTTCCGTTGATCCAATGGTTTTAGTTGATTTATTTCCATCTACTCGACACGTAGGTAAGGCATACTTAGGCGTGATTTTACTTTCCCGAGCAGCAATTGAAAGGTTTTGAGCCGGTTTGACCCCACCGGCTCAGCAGGTTACTTTTATGTACATGGTTTTGTTGGTTTAGAAAGCAAAGCAATATTATTAACAAAAGTTGTCAAAGTTCCGCCTGTTTACAATGCCTCGGGTATTCCAGGATGGCTCATTTGTTGAAAAATAAGAAGAACATAAGATAATTTCAAGTAAAATAATGACGCATTGATTCGATGTTCCATGCTGAGGGAATTTGGATTCCATCAATAGTTGTCAGTTTGAACTTTCTATCCCCTAGATTTTGACCAATCACATACGGCCCTTCCCAGTTTGGGTCCTAATGTTCCTGGTATGAGATAGACCCTTTTGAGGACAAGAACTCAAACTTCTAAGGTTAGGTTGTGAACTCTGGAGTTGAAGTACCAAGTGACCTTTTTTGGTGGGCATGATCTCAGTTCGGCTTCTCCTCTCTATCCATCGACCATGTCGAGTGCCTTGAGCAGGAGCTATGACACCCGCAAATTCATAACCTTTTAATCCACAATAAACCGCATATATCCGATCCAAAAAGCATAAAATGACGGAAAGTCAAGAGAGAGAAAAAGAAGAGAGAAGAAGAGAAGAGAAGAAAAAGAGAAGAGACAACCAAACAGAACAATATAGAATCTCACATCGCAATGGAAAACATATAATATCATATCAATGATCTTTACAAAACAAAAACTGTAATATCTACTACACACATCCATCAGAGTTCAACAATCAATCACTAATCATCAGCCTTGGCAGTTATAATAACATGTCCTCACAATTGCTGATACTTTAGATAACAAAGCAGCGGAAAATAACATATACGGGAAAAGGATCTTAAGACTGCCAGCACTCCTGCTGAAGCTCCAAAAGCACCAAATCTGAACTTGTAATATACTTGTTCCGACTTGAGCATTGAAAGGGAAGAACACAAGAATTAGTCAGGTAAACCAGCATGAGAAAACACACTCAACCGAATTTATCTTAATTTTATCAAAACGTTTCTTTTCAAAACAAAAGTATCTCGTAAGACACGCCAATAAATAAACACAGAAGGGTTTTTACCATACGATAACCAAAACATTTCATATCAAATCCTGTTATATTATAATAGTGTGTAGTACACAAATAATAATTAAAATAGCCGAAATTGTTACCATTATTAAATTCTAGCATACTAGGCTCTATAAACAAAATGGCAGGCACGTAGTGGAGTTTGGATTTCCATGCAAATGACTAAGTGAAGGGACTGCCTTCTTATGGGCACACCTCTAGATGGATGTCCTGAGGCACAGAATATCTGCCTCTCTACCAACACAAGACCAGCCTATCTCTATAACTAGATAGGTTCGAATATGTCATCCTCCGGTCATTACCAACCTTTATCTGAGGGCCCTCATAACATATATCCACAATAATTTACATCCCGAACGTCATAGCAGGAAGAAATATATCTAGAAGGGGATGATCATATCCTAATTGGGAATGATCCACTTAGCCCTGCTGCATCTAACCCTGTTCCGGTCATTTCTGGTTGACGAGGCCCGAGGTAACGATCACCTTTCGCATATCATATAATCTTTGAATGCCATATTTCCATTTCCATGGACTACTAATTGCCTTCCACATAAATACAACCCTTCAGCTCGTATGTCTCAAGGAGGGTGTTAAGCTAAGAAAAGTTGTCTTCTCCCCCACTAGTATTGTATGTTTGTAAAAACCAATGTACGTAATCTCAGAAAATGCACTATCAGACATCTATCCACACAAGTTGTCTAGGAATAGAACAAACCGAAGGTACTTTCCTACCACATCCTATCGGGAATCACCCCTAGAATCAGTAGCGAATAATCCTTGCATTGGATATTTTATAACGAAGAGACTATGACTACTATATGTATATTGGGATTTTAACCCCAAACGATAAACAAGCAGTCCTTTACTATGAAAATCCTAAATATCAATATCTTCAATAACCTGCACAATCAAATGCATATATGTTGGTCCGAAGTGTTTTTCGAAAAAACCGACCCCGGTCTCTTCACACCAACAACAATAAATAGGCCAATATTTATTTGACAGTCAGTTATTTAACTATCAGAGCAAACAACGAATATCTATCACCATAACCAATCACTTGGTCCTTTTAATTAATCTTTTATTAATTAAATCTCTTTCCCAAATCATTTACTTCAAATTATCTTTAAAAAGATATATTCTCAAAACCAATTCAATGTTTCACTATTTAGAACACATTTCTATATACTTATTTTAACAATAAGTGAATTCACTATTTACTTTATTTTCAAACCATTCAAGATTCATTTTAAAATATCACCTCCCAAAACATTTGTTTTAAGCATTTTTCACTTTAAAAACATAAAAATATTTCCTTTTATAAAAATCCACATCTAGCATATCAAATTAAATTGATTTCATATTTATAAAACAATGTTTATAATGCACATTTCTATTTTATAAAAACTTCCATTTATAAAATTCCTTTATTAACCAATTCCATTTATATCTCATTATAACACTTATAAAACTCGTTTACAATTCCATTATTTTGATATATAAAATATCAATTTTATAAACCTTATACATAAACCATTTATAATAAACTCAATATTCTCGTTTAACTTATCTTCAAAAAAATAACTCCATATTTTAGAAATCATATTTTGATTCTATTTAAATAAACTTCTTCTTTCAATAACTCACAAATCATTATTAAAATTTATATAACTTCGTAAATCATATTTAAGTTTATTTCACAAAAAACATAAATTTAATAACCTAAAAATTCTAACTTTTTTATTTATTTAAAATAAATCCATTTCTTTAATCATTCGAGAATTAATAAAATATATAAATTTTCAAAATCACTTTGAAATCCATTTTGATTTGAAATCATCATTTTGATATTTTAAAACTCCAAAATATGGCCCAATGCTGCAAAAATGCTAGATAAGGGGGTTCACATCAATAATATCAATCATGGCATCCATCACATCAAATATCACATAACACAGCAGATATAACAATACGTGTAAATAAACATCAACCATGGTGAGGAATCATGTTGGATCCCTCCAACCTGTCACCTGCAATAAACATATGAGAAAATATGTGCAATGTCTGTTTCGAGGCAGATGCACGTATAAAGGGTCATCTGCTCATATATGGGAACGTATATGATATCATTTGCTCCAATAGGAAAAAATAAGTCCAACTACTAATAATATAGTATAATATCCAAACGATCATCAAACAATATTCTCACGTATATAAAAATATAAGCGAGACAGAGATAGTGAGTTTTACTCACTTTGCTTGCAGTAGTTGTTGCAGCATTTTATTTCGAATAAAATTAAACTGACATTTAATTTTACCCAAATTCCTAACAGCTCCAAATCGTCTAATCTAGCTTCATCACGTAGTGTTCGCGAATACAAACCCAACGCAACTTATTTCATGCGCAACAGACCTCGTATGATAAAGTTATGCATTTTACAAGTTATATGATTTATTATATAGTTAATTTACTTTTTATATATATATATATATCCTTCATCAAATATCAGCCATTAGATCTGCTTCCACCAAATCGTGCCATGCCCTTCTATCTTCTCCATCATTCGTACACTGCTCATGAACCCAAACAACACACAAGACATTTGATGGCCGCTCCAACCACGCTCATCGATAAAGACGATCCAACTCCACCATCGTGTAGCCCATCATGAACACCGTCAACGCATTGAATACAATCGAGCTCGGCCCCATATCCATCTTGAAAAATGCACAAAAATGCATGACCTTTGTATCGAGATCCATGCCAATCCTCTGCTCCAAATTCGATCATATTCGTTGGATTTATAGATCTCGATGTGCTCTACAATATTGTAGTTGAAAGTTTTTCATAGTTGTTGATGGATTGAAAGGAAATTGAGGAAAAAGAATCGAATGATTTTAGCCATTCAAATGTTAGAGGCGGCCATTGATCTAAGGTTTGGGTTTTTTGTCAAAAGAAATGGGTTTGGGTTCTCTATTTGTAGGCAATGTAAATTACTATTCACACGAAAAAATTTCCAAACTTCAAACGAAGCATGCCGCCAGGGGTTTATAATGTTCTACCCCTATTCCGAACACAATGGAATATGTATCAGGGGCCAATTCCATCGTATTTGGAAGATATGTTTTTGCATCGAATTATTTTAATTAAATTTACTTAAATAAATTTCTAGGCGTTTCAGCTTCACATGACCAAACAGTAAGTCCGATTGACGCGAAAATTGAAATCCCATAATAACTCACTATTAGGGATCCAATAAAATAGGTTCCGTCGAAATCCGAGATAGTGTCCAAAATGACTATTTTCACATGTTAGTTAAATATTAAAGTTCCAATTTCTATTAAATCTCTTTTAAATCAAATTTAAAAGTTTACTAACTTTATTCTAATTCAAATAGAATTTATTTCAACTTTATAAATCGTTCTCATTCACATTAAATTCAAAATCTGATTATTTCTGCAATTTCAAATATTAAACTAAACAATTTATTCATCCAAATAAATTATTATATTTTAAATATAAGTTATTGAACTTATAAAATTAACTCGTGAATATTTAAAATCAATTAAACATTCCCATTTCGAATGACTGGAATTCTGGGTTATTTATCCAAATAACTCTTTAAACTTTCCTAAAACCCATTAATTAAACTTCTTATAAAAACTATCTAAGTTTTTCAAGTCCATTCATAGTTTTCTTTTCAAAACCAACTAATATCTTTTAACCTTTTACTCAAAAACCAAATTTTTTTAGTTATCGAAATATTTTCCAATTTTCCCAAAAAATTTTCTAACACCTTAAATTTACAAATTTTTTTGCCGAAATCTCCTTTGCGCGGTTTGATCCCAAAAAATAACATATATAATCACAAATATGCATCTCATCTTCGAGGATGAGGCATCCCAAAGGAAAAAAATATAAAAGTACGATATGTAATCCAAGTTATGTACCTTATATATTATTAGCGAGCATATACGACTAATATAGCGCGAAAGCGAGCTCCAAATATAAAGCATACGCCATACGCACCTACTAAACACTCAATAAACAATAAGTACATGTATATATGAAAAGTAGTATCAATATAACACATATACCAATGTAACAACTATATATGCCAATATAGCAAACACGATCAAAAGCAGCAAATTCAACCATTAAACAATTATCATCCAACTAACATCCAATAGTCCAAATCTATCCAATCAATTCATAACCAAATCAATATACATTCATTTATCATTAAGATTCACTGAATTGGTTTTCAATTTATATCACATTTGATTCATTAACATTGGATTTTACTAACATTCATTTATTTATATTTAATTAGTTCACATTCACTTATTTACATTGCAGTTAGTTCACTTCCAAATTAAATCAAATTCAATTCTATTTAGATTCACTTAATAACAATTTGAATTCAATTATTTAGCTTTCAATTTCATTAACATTTAATGAATTTCTATTCAATCAACAAACATCCATCTAACAACCAATTCATATCCAACATAACCAATTTTTAAAAATGAACACTCAAACATTCATATTTACTTCATTTTATATCTAATTTGGTTTAACACTTTTAGTTCTAATTAGTTGATATCTAATTGTCTTTCAGTCAATTTTTCAATTCCTATTTTCATTAGCTTTTAATGAATTAACATTTACACCCATTATCCTATATTAATTCATTACATTCGGTTGATTAACATTCAATCCATATTTTATCCACTTACTTATTTCATTAGTTCAATTCAATTCATTTATTAATTCAACTACTAATTCATTTTGCAACTGAAGTTGAATTTCATTTAACACTTCAAGTTTATATTCATATTCCTCACTTCACTTTATTAATTCGTTGCTAATATCATTTCAACTTCATTCAACATCACTTAAGTTATGTTTCGCTTCATTCTCACTTACATTTACTTTCACTATACAACTTGAGTTCACTTCTAACTTTAATTCAAGTTCTATTTTATTTAACTCATTTCATTAGCTCATATGTTTTACTTTGCTTGAGTTAAATTTCATTTTCAAAGATCATTTCCTTTTAACTTAACTTAGTTTTCATATCTAAAATCATTTTTTTTAACTTTTACTTAAGCCATATTTTATACCACTATTCAAATTCAGTTTTTTTTTTCTTAACAAAATTGTTTAACCATTTTAATATTTGGTTTTACTCACATTTTCCCATTTTATAAGTTATACAACTTATTTATTTATAACTCCATGAACATTTACATAAGTTTTCTTCCGTTCACATTTTATAATTTCAATTCATGGTTATACAATCACTTTACAACTTAAGTTTATACTCGCTTTTATTTGATTCATCAATATACTTAATTTAATTCACCAACTCCATTGTATCTAACTTTACCAAGCTAAATTCTAAATTCATATTCCTATTTGAAAATTTTCCAATTACATATTCAAAAACTCTTGCTTTTACTTGTTATTACTAAATGTATAAGTTACACAGTTTAGTTATCTAAACTTCAAAATTCATAGTATATAATCAGTTTACCTCTTAAGTTTAATTTTCATTTCAGTAACTTATCTAATCCAGTTCAAATCCCATTCACTTCATTTAATTTCCCTTTATTTAAATTTCAAATCATATATTTTATTATGTTAACTCAAATTTATTTAACTTTACTAAAGTTAAATTTTTATTTCATATTATAAATCTAAATTCATATCCTTTGTATTTATCAATTTCAACTTGGATTTTAAATTCAAATTTGTTTATTACAACAAAACATAAATTTTCAGTTTACTATTGGTAGCAAATCCATTACCAGAAACTCGAAAATGATACTGATGATGCTGCAGTCATCACCCTTATTATTTTCCAGCAATGGTAGTGAATTCAATGCTTTTATTTTTTTAAATCCCTTTTTATATTTATAAATTCTTACTCATATAATTTCACTATTTTACTTCACTTATATAAGATCCATTCTAATTCTATTTATCTTATTTAGATTTATAATAATATAACCTCTTCAAACGATGAAAAACATATGTCAAAATCATTGGGAATCAAAATTTCAACTTCTTAATTTAAACCCATTTTTATATGTAACTCATATTTATAAATATGCTCATGTAGTTTCATTTCTTATTTATAAGATTATTTCACAATTGTATATCCTTTTAATTGTTCCATACTTTATAATTCATTTTCCTATATAATTTATTCTTTTACAATTGTTATTTTATTTAGATTATTCAAATAGCTTTATTAACTTATATATATTTACAATTTTCAAACAACCAAACAATCCATTTATATGCACTATAATAATTTCTGAAAAAAATGTCCCTTTATATATAAAGTATAATCGGGGTAAAATCATTTAATTTACCCAAATTAAAAGTAATACTATGTCGACTCACCTCGTTTAAGTGTTTAGAAACCCCTATTAATAACGTGGCATCCCACACACCGACCAAAACTCATAAAAAACTCAACAGATAAGTAAACACCATATAAAACATTTTTATATCACTAACAAATACGCGCTAATATAAATAATACACTCAAACTCAATCTAGGATGCTACTGACCTTATATATACTGAGTATGCATCAAAGTTTAGGAATATACTAAACCTAAGTTCTGATACCACGTGTGACGACTCGTAAAATCGTACTCTTTGAATCGACAATAAACTACACATGTCCGATCCAAAAAGCCCAAAATGATGGAAAGTTAAGAGAGAGAAAAGAAGAGAGAAGAAGAAAAGAAAGAGAGAAGAGAAAACCAAATAGAACAATACATAATCTCACATCACAGCGGAAAATATATAATATCATATCAGTGATCTTTACAAAACAGAAACTAAAATATCTTATACATACATCCATCAGAGTTCTACAATCAATCGTTAATCATCAGCCTTGGGAGTTATAATAACCTATCCTTACAATTGCTGATACTTTAAATAATAAAGCAACGAAAAATACATATATGGGAATACGATCTGAAGACTTCCAACTCTCCTGCTGAAGCTCTAAAAGCACCAAATCTGAACCTGTAAATATACTTGGTCTGACCCGAGCATTGAAAGGAAAGAATGGCCGGATCAGTTTGGTAAACCAATGTGAGAAAACACAACCAATTGAATTTATTTTAATTTTATTAAAACGTTTCTTTTCAAAACAAAAGTATCTCATAAGGTACGACCATACATAAACACGGATGGGTTTTTACCTTACGATAACCAAACATTTCATACCAAATCCTGTTATACTATAATAGTGCTAGTATAAAAATAATAATTAAAATAGCCGAAATTGTTACCCTTATTAAATTCCAGCATACTAGGCTCTACAAACAAAATGGCAAGCACGTAGTAGAGTTTGGATTTTCATACAAATGATCAGGTAAAGGGACAACCTTCCGATGGGTATGCCTCTAGATGGATGTCCTGAGGCATAGAACATCCGCCCTCTACCAACACAAGACCGACCTATCTCTGTAACTAAATAGTACTGAATATGTCATCCCCCGGTCGTTACCGACCTTTATTCGAGGTCCCTCATAGCATACATCCACAATAATTTACATCCTGAACGTCATAGCGGGAAGAAATATATCTAGAAGGGGATGATCATATCCTAATTGGGAATGACCTATTTAGCCATGCTACATCTAATCTATCTTGGTCATTTTCGATCGATGAGGCCTGAGGAAACGATTACCTATCACATATCTCATCATCTTTGAATGCCCCATTGCCATTTCCATTAACTACTAATTTCCTTCCAAAAAATACAACGCCTAAGCTCATATGCTCAAGGAGGGTGTTAAGCTAAGAGAAGTTGCCTTCTCCGCTACCACTGATGTATGTTTGTAAAACCATTGTACGTAATCTCAGAAAATGCATTATCGGACATCCATCCATATAAGTTGCTCAAGAACAGGAAAAACCGAAGGTACTATCCTACCACATCTTGTCGGGAATCACCGTTAGGATCAATAGCGAATAGTGCTCGCATTAGACATTTCATTACGAAGAGACTGCTGCTACTATATGTATATTGGGATTTTAACCCCAAATGATCGACAAGCGGTCCTTCACTATGAAAATCCTAAATATCAATATCTTCAATAACCTGTGCAATCGAACGCATAAACTTTGGTCCGAAGTGGTTTTCGGATAAACCGATCCTGGTCTTTTCGCACCAACAACTATAAATAGGCCAATATTTATTTGATAGTCAGTTATTTAATTATCAAAGCAAATAATAAATATCTAGCACCATAACCAATCTCTAGTTCCTTTTATCAATTAAATCACTTTTCCAAATCATTTGCTGTACATTATCTTTAAAAAGATATATTCTAAAAACCATTTCAATATTTCACTATTTGGAAAATTTTCCATATACTTATTTTGAAAATTATTGAATTCATTATTTACTTTTTTTTTTCAAACCATTCGAACTTCATTTTAAAATATCACTTCTCGAAAATATCGCTTCTCGAAAGATTTATTTTAAGGATTTTTCACTTTAAAAACATGAATATATTTCCTTTTATAAAAATCCACATTTAGCATGTCAAATTAAATTGATTTCATATTTATAAAACAATGTTTATAATGCACATTTCTATTTTATAAAAACTTCCATTTATAAAATTCCATTATTAACCAATTCCATTTATATCTCATTTTAACACTTATAAAAATCGTTTATAATTCCATTACTTTTATTTATAAATTATCAATTTTATAAATCTTATACATAAACCATCTATATTAAATTCAAAATTCTCATTTAACTTATTTTACAAAATAGTTAACTCCATGTTTCAAAAATCATATTTTGATTCCGTTTAAATAAACTTCTTCTTTTAATAATTTACAAATCATTATTAAAACTTATATAACATTGAAATTCATATTTAAGTATATTTCAAAAAAAAAAACAATAATTTTTATAACATAAAAATTATAACTTTTTTATTTTTTTAAAATAAATCCATTTCTATAGTTATTCGAGAATTAATAAAACATATATATTTACAAATCACTTTGAAATCCAATTTGATTTGAAATCATCATTTTAATATTTTAAAATTCCAAAATATGGCCTAATGCTGCAAAAATGCTAAATAAGGGGGTTCACATCAATAATAGCAATCATGGAATCCATCACATCAAGTATCACATAAAAACAACATATATGACAATATTTGTAAATAAACATCAACTACAGTGAGGAATCATGTTGGATCCCTCTGACCTGTCTCCTGCAACAAATATACAAATGAGAAAATATGTACAACGTCTGCTTCAACGCAGATGCACGTACAAAGTGTCATTCGCTCATACATGGGAACATATAGGGTCACATCCGCTCCAATAGGCAGGGATATATCCAACTATTAATAATATAGTATAATATCCAAAAAATTATCAAACATCATAAAATAAATTTATTCTCGCTTATATAATATAAGCGAGACAGAGAGAGTGAGTTTTACTCGCTTTGCTTGTAGTAGTCGTTGCACCGCTTTATTTTGAATAAAATTAATCTGACGTTTAATTTTACCCAAATTACGAGCTGCTCCAAATCCATCCAATCCTACTCCATCGTGTGGTGTTCACAAATACAAACCCAATCCAACTTATTTCGTATGAAACAGACCTAGTATGATTAAGTTATGCATTTCAAAAGTTATATGATTTATTATATAATTAATTTACTTATACATATATATATACATATAACCTTTATCAAATCTCAGTCATTGGATCTGCTTCCACCAAATTAGGGTCGTGAACTTCTTTCTTCTCCATCATTCGTACACTGCTTATGAACTCAAACAACGCATGAGACATTTGATGACCGCTGCAATCACAATCGTTGATAAGACAATCCAATGCCACCATTGTGTAGCCCATCACGAACACCGTCAACGCCTTGAATCCAATCAAGCTCGGCCCCATATCCATCTTGAAAGATGCGTATGAACGCACGACCTTTGCATTGAGATGCACACCGATCCTCTCCTCCAAATTCAATCATACCGTTGGCTTTATAGATCTCAATGTGCTCTACAATATTGTAATTGGAAGTTTTTCATAATTGTTTACGGATCAAAAGGGAATTAAGGAGAAATAATCGAATGATTTTGGTCGTTCAAATGTTAGAGGCAGCCGTTAACCTAGGCTTAAGGTTATTTGTCAAAAGAAATGGGTTGGGTTCTCTATTTACAGGCGATGTAAATTACTATTCACCCGAAAAAAATTTCTTAATCCAAATGAAGCGTGCCACCAGACGTTTATAATGTTTTACCCTTATTCTGAATAAAATGGAATATGTATCGGGGGCCAATTCCAACGTATTTGAAAGATAGGTTTTCGAATCGAATTATTTTAATTAAATTTACTTAATAAAATTTCTAGGCATTTCATCTTCACACGACCAAACCGTAAATTCGATTGACACAAAATTTGAAATTCGATAATAACTCACTATGATGGATCTAATATAATTGGTTTCGTCGAAATCTGAGACAATGTCTAAATTGGCTATTTTCACACGTTAATTAAATATTAAAATTTCCAATTTCTATTAAATCAGTTTTAAATCGAATTTATATCAATTTCATAAATCATTTACATTCACATTATATTCAAAATCCAATTATTTCTGCAATTTCAAATTAAATTAAATAATTTAATTATCCAAATAAATTATTAAATTTGAATATAAGTTATTCAACTTATAAAATTAACTTGTGAATATTTAAAATCAATTAAATAATCCCATTTCGAATGACTGAAATTTTGGATCGTTACAGGAGCTAGTTGTTTTGTCTTTAGTTAAAGTTTCTTATTCGACGAGAGGGAAGTTCTAGTTTGACTGGGATCATTGCTTCTAAACTATACGCTAGAGCGAAAGGAGAGTGCCCGGTTGCAGATTTGTGCGTTGTCCTATAAGCCTATAGTGCAGTGGAAGATTATCGACCCAATTTCCTTTAGGTTTAGTTAGCCGCTTTTTGATGGTGTATTTGATGATTTTTTTCCACTGCTTCCACCTGTCTTTACTTGTAGAAGCATGACAATGGAAAAGATTTTCTCGATTCGAAAGCGTTTACAAAAGTTTTTAAACTTGGCGCTTTCAAATTGAGTCCTGTTATCTGTTATAATTTTCAATAGCACCCTAAGCTTGCGAAAACATTTCTAGTGAAAAATTAATAACTTTTTATAGTAATAGTGGCCAAAGATTTCGATTTGACCCATTGGTGAACTGTAACATATTCAGCCCGTCTTTTAGTTGTTAGTAATATGTCAATCAGATCGATTCCATATGTTTTGAACGGCCATGAGTCAAGCATCTGCATTAGCTTTGTTGAGGGAGTTCTTTTGATTTTGCTGAATCTTTGGCATCGGTCACAGTATCTGGTGTAATATGATGCATCGTGGTTTACTGTTGGGTAGAAATACCCATATTGGAGAATTTACTTTGAAGGAGTTTACCCTCAGTATGGTCTCCGTAGCCGCCTTTGTGAATTTCTTTTAGGATCCTTCGAGCTTCGTCGTTGGTCATATTTCTGAGCAAGTGGGTAGAGTATCCCATCCTGCATTATGAATTGTGGTGCCTTTTGGAGAAGCTTCTTTTACTAATTCCTATCTGCTAGAAGGGCTTCTATGAGCATGTAGTCTTTAATGGGTGTCATCCATGTTTCTGGTTCTTTGATTGCTCTAAAAATCATGTCTACTTCCATCTCTCTTATACTTAGAGTAGTCAAAGTTTCAATGGTCTAGCCCTAATGATTGAGCCTCCCGGTACTGACAAGTTTGGTTAGGAAATCAGCCTTCATGTTCTGATCTCTCGAGATGTGAGTTATGCTACAATGCTCGATGTCGTTTGGCAGCTCTTGTGCTTTAGATGAATATGGGGCAAGGTTCTCCCCCCAAGCCTGATATTCACCTTTGTTGTGATAGACGACTAGTTAGGAATCGCTATAGATGTGAATAGATTTTATCCCAAGTTCTCTCACAACTTTCAGTCCCGCTTTCGATGCTTCATACTCCACTTCATTATTTTTTTACAGGCAATTCCAAGCATAGGGTGTAGCAGGTGGATCATCTTTTGAGGGTTTCAAGCACTACCCCTGCTTCTAAGCAGGAATTGTTGGATGCACCATCGACGAACAGCTTCCAGAGTGTTTCCACCTCCAAAGTAATTTCTTCTTCGTTATCCCTTATAGGAAACTCGCTAATGAAATTTGTCAAAGCCTGCCCATTGATCACCCTTTGGGGATGATATATAAATTTGTATTAGCTCAAATCGAAGTTACATTTGATAAGTTGTTTGGAGGTCTCAAGGCGGTACAGTTCCTACTTCAAGGTTTGATCTGTCAATGATCGGTTGCTCTTGGAAGTATGATCTTAATTTTCTGGATGCGATCAAGAGGCAATATTCTAGTTTTTCCAGTTTTGGATAGTTCTTCTCGACTCCAGTGAACCGTTTACTAATGTAGTATACAGTCTCTAGATACTAGCTTCTTCACGTACAAGAGCAACACTTAATGCGTAAGGTGAGACAGCTAAGTAGATGAAAAAGTCCTCTCCATATGCTCGCTTTGATAAGATTGTTGGGGTTTCCATATGTTATAGCAACTCTTCAAATGCAGTTTGATGAGCTTCATTCCATTCAAAAAATTTCTTTCCTTTCTGAGTGCATCAAAGAAAGATATACATCTGTCGATGCTTTTGAGATGAACCAACTTAGCGCTGCAACTTTCCCATTTAGACTTTGTATCCTTTGTGTTCCTTTGGGGCTTAACCTCTCGCAGAGCAGTAATCTGCTTTGGATTTGCTTAGATGCCTCTGCTGCTTACGGTCAACCCAAGAACTTACCTAAGACCACTTTGAAGTGTCGCTTAAGGGGATTTAATTTCATTCCATATTTGCGGAGTATCTCGAACATCTCGGCAAGATTGTCCAAGTGATTTGCACCTATAAATGCTTTACTAATATGTAATCCAAATATACTTCCATCATTTTCCCAATTTGACGCTTGATCATGATGTTTACTAATCACATATAAGCTGTCCCTATATTCTTTAAGCCAAATTGCATTACCTTGTAACAGTATGATCCCAAATCAGTAATGAAACTGGTGTTTTCATGATCATATTCATGCATCATAATTTGGTCGCGTCCTGAGTATGCATCTATAATTTATAATAGTTTATGTCTAGCCATACCGTTCACAAGCTGGTCAATCTGGGCAAAGGAAAGCTGTCTTTCGGCAGGCTTAATTATTTCTGAGTAGTCGATACATGTTCACCATTTCCCATTGGATTTCTTGAAAAAAACCGAGTAAGATACCCATTTGTGGTAGGTTGCATCACGAATAAAACCATTATCCATCAGCTTGTTTACATCTTCTCTCAACGCCTTGGACCATTCGGGTCCCAAGCTGCGCCCCTTCTGCTTTGCCGGTGTATACTTAGGATTAATGTTGATTTCATGGCATGTAGTTTCCATTGACACCCCACACATATCTTAATGTGTCTAAGGGAACACATCCAAGTTGGTGCGAAGAAATTTAGGGAGTTCAATCGCATCTTGTTCCCAAGATGCGATCCAATTTTCAAGACCTGCGTTCGGTCATCCATGTTGATCGGGATGGACACCGTCAAATTTGCTTGTGCTTCTCGATCTTCCCCTGAACTCTTCTTTATAAGGTCTAAAGCCTTGTCGAATCAACTATAGTCCCCAAGCCAAGGCGGCTCTATAGTTGCTATTCAACAGGTTCGCGAATGTGGAGAGTTCCCTCCACATTATTCCCCTTTTCCCTTTATTTGAATTCATGTAATTCTGCAATATAACATTCTCTGGTGGCACTTTAGTCTCCTTTGATCACTCCAGTTCAGTTCACTGTTCGAAATTTCATGGTAAGGCAACACTGGGCTAAAGCAATTCTGAAATCTACCAGTGCGGGCGTCCCAGGAAGTCATTGTATGCAGAAGTTTCATCTGCGACTACGAAAGTTTGGATGAGGGTGACTCTTTGGTTGCCTTCCCTAAGTCCAATAACCAAGTCATCAGCCCGACAGGTTGTTTAGGTTCACCAGTGAATCCTTGAATTTTGATTTGGTAGGCGAAAACATCTTTCATGCTGATCTTCATCTGATCAAAGGTACATTTGAAAAAGATATTCATAGAACTGCCGTCATCTACCAATACTCATCGGATCACGGCGAGTCCAATTCCAAATGTCACGACCATAGGATCGAGAATTGGAGCTTTTACTCCCTCACCGTCTCGATTTCTAAATACTATGCCATCATTTAGAGTTCTTGCTGCTTAGTGGGGGTTCCCTTTTTAATTGCAAGGCATGCATCCTTCGGAGATGACTCAATAAGCTCGCATAGTACTCTATTTCTCCCCAACTTCTCCGAGCAAGATGGGGTCCTCTAGATATTGCTCCAATGATGAGTCTGTAGTCAATTCGTCTAGATCCCTCATCTCTGATTCCAACTTAATTTCCATGATCTCGAGGAGCTAGGGGAGCCGCGGGTTGTTCAAGATTTTGTGATTTTCTTACGTATTGTTAAAGCTCGTTTTCCCAAACCAGCTCCTCAATCAAGTTATTTATGTGATGGCACTCATTCGTGTTATGGCCATGCATTTCGTGGAAGCGGCATTACTTTCTAGAGCACTTTTCTGTTCAGTTGCTTCCTTTTTAGGAGGTTTCTTGTACTTCTTTGTGCCTTGTGTTGCGAGATAGATATTTTTCGAGTATCGTTAAGAGGAGTCTAATCTTCGGGCTTGAAGCCTTTAAGCACTACATACTTCCGTTTTTCCTTTTTTTAATTCTATCTTTTCCCATGTTTCCTCCAGTGGTCCCGGAGGTATTTATATCTTGGTTTGCTACCACACTACTCTATCAAATGTTAGCCGGTTATAAATTACCAAATTTTCTTTCTAGCTCTTACGCCTCTTCCAACCTTAAGTATTGGCTAGTCCTTCCTAGTAGTGGGTTGTTTCAGTTTGAACCACTTTCCAAATTCAGTTTCGTGATGGATAGCATGGACCAAAGCCAAACCATATCTTCATTTGGGTTGCGTATTTTAGTTACTGCAGTGTTGAACCGATTCATGAAATATTTCAGAGATTCGTTCCATCCCTGGACCAAACCGGACATGGACATCGCATCTTTAGGCTGCACCATGTGAAGTCTGAAATGATCAAGGAACCATATTGCTAGTTGATCGAAAGTGGAGATAGATCTTAGCGGAAGCCTAGTGTACGACATGGAAGCAATTCCCTCCAAGAAAATAGGGAAACATCCACATCGAAAGGTATCTGAAGCATTCGCTCCATCCATGCACCAAATGTACTTATAAGTGGAGTTTTAGCTCTCTTGATTTGTCATACAACGAAATAGTTGGCATAGTGAACTTCTTAGGAGACCGCTCATTCAAAATCTCAACAGTGAAAGGAGTCCTTCTTGGAGCGGATCCACATTCTTCATCCCTTCTATCCTTACTCTCGTCCATCAATTGGTTGACCCTGTTCGCAATATATGCCTCAAATGTTCGGAAATATAGGAGTCGTCTGTTAGTAACTACACCGATTATTTGGCTTTACAGACGATCTCGATGACTGGACTGAAGCCTAGGCTCTCCTATCTTTGGGAAATCCGCTCCCGTGGGGTTTCGTCAGCTTGCGATTGGCTTTATTTGGGCAGTTTGGATCACCCTGGTGTTATAGGATGCATTGGTATTTCCTTCCAACTTGACGTCGTCAAGTTGCTCACCATCTTCTAAATTTGAAAGGTCCATGACTATATCCTCCTGTAGGGTTTTAAACCTAGATTTATATTAATAGCTGGTTGCCCTACGATTGGCAGTTGATTTCTACGGTTCCTCCTTTAGCATTCTTTCTACGGCTGCTTCCCATTCCTTCTATTTAGGCCAAAAATGGAAGAATTTGCTTATTCCACAGCAGTCGTAGGCTCCGTCATAGTTCTTGGAGCAACACGGGTCTACAAGGTTTACAGGGAATTCAGTTTTCCATTAGAGCCCTTTGGCTGTTTTTTATTTTTTAATTGATTTCATCAACCAGTTTATGTAATTCATCTCTAGTGATAACTTCACGCTTAATGGAGATCCTGGAATCTGATCATTGGAGTTATTTCCTAACTGGATTGTTAGGATTGTTGACTTCGATTTGCTGGAGTTTTGTTTCTTCTCCAGTAATGGTAGCTCTTATGGATCTTCCAAAAGTCATTCTTTTTCTTCCTTGTGCCATTGGTTCTCAACAGCAGATCTTCCTAATAGCTATTGATGATCTATCTCTTGTACTTAACTGATTCAAAATAGGTAGTTAGATCTAAGCCCTGAGTTGGGTTCTCAGTGAAAGCACCAAAATATTAACCTAAAAAATGGATCAACACCCTAGATGAGTTTGAAAGCACTATCCTTGTTTATCAAGGAAAATAAGATAGACAAAAGTAGTAGTAAATCACAGAAAAAGTAAATAAGTAAGAGATTTTTATAGTGGCTCGGGTGTTAGCGAAGCCTACATCCACTTATAACTTTTGTTTTCGTATTGGTTGTTGATAGCTAGTGCAAATTGATTGCAATTCGAATAACTTAAATAAAGAGAGATCAGACCACCATTGATGGAGATAAAAAGATGGATCTTAATTGTCCCCTAGCAGCCATTGTGAGTAGAGAAGAAAGTTGAATCTTCGTAACAGAGTTGCTTCAATGATCAGAGTAGCCAACCCCTTTCTATTGAAGGTAGGATGGTATTTATAGAATTTTGAGAGCACTTGCATCGAAGCCAAAGCACTAGAGGCTTCTTATCATCACTATAAGGTGTCACATGACTTTTGAAAGTTAATAAAGCTAACTGTTTGTACCAGAACCAAACAGATTGGATCAGATAGGTACTGATCTAAATAGTTATGCTATTTTGTAACATTCTATACTTTTAATAACATTATTTACGATATTTAATTAGCTATAAAATAAAATAGTGGGTTTATTAAGGGATTGATATTTGATTTAAGTAAGGGTAGTTGTGCCATATAAATGAATGGACTAAAATAAAAATGGTTACGTGTTATATGGGAGGGGTAAAATAGAAAATAAAGGCTCCCTAATACCCAGAACCCTTAGTTGTGAGTTTTCACTTCATCTCAATTAGAAAAATTAAAACTAAGGAGAGGTCGTCCACCATTTTCAGGAGCAAGAGAAAGAAAGATAAAGGGGAAGCTTAGTCGATATCAAAAATATTCCAATCTCACATCTTTAATCACAAAGCTAAGGTGAATATTTGCAGCATCTCGATTTTCATATTGTTTTTAGTTTTAAGGATAAATCGAAGTTTTTTGCATGTTTGTGCCATGTTTTGAATGATTAAGTGTTTGTATATCTTGCTGATGAATTATGCTTGTTCATATTGATTTTCATTATATGTTTTGATATGAAAACCTTATTAAATGGCATCCTAATCCTTGCAAATTTAAACGTAGACCATAAATGACAGTTTAGATATAGGCTTCAATTTTCATAATTTTCTAAATTAATATGGATTTAATATTAATTTTTTAGTGAAGAAAATGTTTATTTGGGTTTTAAATTATTTTCGGCTACATAAATAATTACTTGGGTATGAAATTTATATATGTTAGAAAACATATTGAAAATGATTTTCTAATTTTTTTATAGAATTTTCCTAAGTGTTTTGATGAATATATAAAATGGTTTAAGATAAGGGACTTAAATGTTTTGTATCTTTATTTTAGAAGAAGGGGTATTTTGTTAGGTAAAATTATTGTTTATTTCCGAAATATTGGCAGCACTTTCGAAAAGACATTTAGCAACTAATGAAAATTTGACAAACATAGCAGGTTGGTTGAAAAGTGTTACTTTTTTAAGTTAAAAATAAAATTTGCATGATTTTAGCATGTTCCACCACTTTCGGCACTAAGGGTTCCGACTAAGACGTTTTACCACCATGCATTCAAAACCAATGTGCATGGTATCAATTTACTTGGTACGTAGCATATTGGATAAAGGAGGAAGGTACATAGTTGAAACGTTGGGTTCCGAAGGGGTTAGAGTATGCCTTTGTTTTAAATTAAAGTAACACCTTCTTTGCTTTCAAAGGGATAGATTTTGACTCGGTTGGCTTTCGGCCGAGTCAAATGTCACTACGCCATAGATGACCTATTGCAACGAAAATACAAGATGTTGCTAGCTACAATGTAACGATAGCTATGCTGATTTTTGCCTATTACAACATTAGCTTCGAAATGTTAGCACAGATATCAACACTATGTTGCATTAGCTATAGACTTATAAAAATATTATAAAAAATGAGTGCGGGCTGAAAAAAAAGTGGGCTGAAATTATTTTTAACGAGGGAAGCAAAAACAAAGAGGCAAAAATTAAGAAAATATTGAAGGGTTTCACTCAAACACTTAACAAAATACGCACTCCGCCGCCCACCTCTCAAACACTATGCGATTTCAATTAGGGCTTGCATTTTCTCCAAACCTTGCTTGAACAACAAATGGAAACCGCGAATCTGAATGGTCACCCAAAGCAAAAACCATCGCCCAGCTTCGCCCTCCTTCGCCCTCCTTCGCCCTGTATATTCATAATCGTCACAAGAATTTTCTTTTCAATCTTCTTTCTTACGTCCACATGGACATCAGGTAATACTTCTCTTACTACTGAATTCGCATTATTCGTATTATTAATGTGAATTTCTTTAATGCTTCTCTTCGACTCTTTTTTTTGCTAGCGTGCTTGGGTTTTAGATAGTTGATCGATGCCTTAATCGTCCGGATCTTCAGCTGTTCAGGTATGATGTTTTTGTTCTCCCTATTTGATGACTGTTTATCGTTCCTTCCATTGTGATTGAATGTTGTTATTGGTTGTTTTCCATCTGTGTCTCTGTTGGTTCTGATTGAATGTGTTCCTTCCATTGTGATTGAATGTTACCGAAATTCCTAAGTTGTGAGTTTCATCTATTCCTGCTGGGTCGCCGTCGCTTTGATTTTTTCTTCATCCTCTACTCAGTTTTTGGTTGAAATTTTGTTTGGGTTTCTTTTTGGGATACAGTTAAAGTTTTTAGGTAATGGGACTTGTAATTTTGTTCGTGGTCACCTTCGTGCTGGTGTACACTGTGTTTATTGTGATGGAAATCGTGGTCAGTGCTTATTGTTAAATAGCTTTAAACCAATAAACAATACATTTTATTGTGATGCTTTGGTGATTAGTCTAGATCATTGCAGTTGTTTGAGGCTAATTAAAATTATTCATCCATTCCAGAATTTAGATTATATATTATATATGAGAAATGTTATAACATATTAACCGTGGTTTGTGTTCTATTTATCTCCTGAATTTGTCACATAACTTAGCATAAAAAATTTCTTTTCATTCGTGCGAACCTACCTGTCTTGGTTTAAAGAAGTTGGCACCACGTAACTAATTATGTTTCCTTCATAATTATTTACTAGTGCTCAATTTGTTTATGGCAGACATTTAAGCAGAATTTAGAAGGATATTAACATATACGAAATGTTAGTATTTCATAGCGTAAAACAATGTGGATGACACTGAAGACTTATCATATATGATATACCAAAGTAGCAGTTCCATATGCTAGCTTCAAAGATTGCTGAAATTGGAACATGTTAGTATTAGTCTAGATCATGCATAGTTGTGTGTACAGTACACAATCGCTGCACAACTGCAAATATGTTATGTCAAGACTACATGTAGGTCCTTTATATATGTTACTAAATATTACGTTGATACATGTCACCGTGTATAGATCTATGTCAAAATGTTTCCTTCATATTAAACACTTTATAAATTGCTCTAACATACAAAAGATATTGTTTCTGTTGTCTACTGTGTAGATCTATGTTAAAGGTTAAGAAGAATAGTAATATATTAAACTCTCTCATCATTAATAGATAATTGTACTTAACAATAGTTGTACTCTTCCATGACTCTATTTTATTTTTAATGACCAGGTCCGCATGGTTCATTAGCCAGATCATACGTTGAACCGATAGACAATTATGTAATACATATTGATCAACAATAACATCCTGACATTGACATAAGTAAGTGTGGTCCTGATTTAACCTGTGCCAGGTAGATCTTGTCTTCGTGTCCATGAATTATGTTTTTCTTGTCTAAAAGTTGACTTTTACGGTTACATAATTTCACTTCATGTTTTGTTTCGACAGGGCAGTAGAACTGGCAGATGCTAATGTATAGGAAAAAAAATACAAAAGACCTCAATCAAATGAAGTAATTCAAACTAGCAATTAACAAAGGTGCACATGCAAATATATAATCTCACATGTTGTTCACAAGTTGACATTTTGATTTATAAAAAACATCAGTGATCATGGCTGCATCACTTTGTCAGCTCAACTAAAGACTTTACCATGTAAACCTACGATTTTCTTCTTATAAAATGGGAGGAGTTTTCAAGTGTTTACATATGAGCAATTGCTAACCTTATGCAGTAGTAAGTCCTAATCATCTTTAATTGCGTTTATATATAAGTCTAATTTGCATATGATCATGCAGTTGTAAGTCCTAATCATCTTTAACGGTGTTTGAAATGATGTCACACCAATTTAGGTAAGAATATCTCCTCATAGAATTTTAAATTATTCCACGTCATCCATCATTGGATATTATTTAGATTTATAATTATCTTAAATCATGGATTTCATCAATTCCCTTATATAGCTTTGATGTTTGATCTTGGGATCAAATCTTTTGTGCAGTAAGTTTTTACTTTTTATACTATATGTTTTTTCTTCCTTTCTAAATATTTATTGGGTGCTATGTAGGTTCATCTCTAAAACATTTAAGTTTCATTATGCTGAGCATTTGTTACCAGTTTCCATAATTCTAAGCAAGTCTAAATATATATGTTTCAGATTTTATGTGCATCTTGCCTCAGTTATGTTTTGAGCATTGGTTATTGTTCTTGATATATCTTGATTAAATACTGAAACTTGATCATTAGTATCAACATCCAAATTATAAATTCTAGGTTGAATAAAGCTAGTAAGCTAGGGTTTGATTAGCTATTTAGTAATTACTTTAATCTAAGCATGTACGCCTATTATCCTAGTAATTTCAAAGATTTGATTCTCTTTGTACCAAATCTGTTGAAACTATCCTACTTTTTTAACAGGCAATGCAAACGTGCAAAAATCCTCAATCATAAACTTAATATCATATTGATCGTTCAAATTTCATGAGCCAGTGGAATTACAACACGCTTGATCAGCAGCAAATCTTATCAGGACATGATCTCCAACAACCTCTTTTTCTGTATACACAAAATCTGAATCATTTTAATTCATCTTTGTTAGGAGAACCCTTATTTTTTGAGAAGCCTAGAAGATTTCCTAAGACTATTAGTTGGAGCTCTGAAGAAATCATCGTCCCAAAGGGAAAAATCTGTTCTAATGAAGAAAATTTTAACTGGGGATGTCAGATTAATAATTAAGATAATGTTTTACCGAAGAAAACTACTCAAGAACATATAATTGCAGAGAGGAAAATAAGAGAGAAGCTTAGTCAGAAATTCATTACACTCGCGACAATCATCCCTGGTTTAAAGAAGGTATATTTATTCTTCTCATTAATTTTTTCATCTAATTTAAAATTATCGGTTTTCACATATGCATATATGCGATTAAGTTAGTAACTGAAGATAATTTTGTTGGTTGTAGACACGATTTTAAAGAAAATAAAGTAAAAGTAACGTGAGATAAAAATGAATCAAAATTATTGTTCCCTACGCTTATATTCATAGAAAAAAAGATAAAGTATACGTTTAAAATTAAGGAACACAAAAATTTAATGCTCTTTGTCGATATCTCTTCTATTAATAAAGTAACTTCAATAGATGGAATTTTCACCGTGTCATTTTGGAATGTCGAAAATATTGTAGATAGCATCCCCTTCTTGACCATCCATCAACCGAATCTTACTATCAATTCGCAGCCTTCACCATGAACAAAACTGCTTGAAATAAATGTGATCACTTGATACTATGCTTGAAAAAGCTCTGATATTGTTTCTACATATGTTGTGATTTTATACTTGTTGTTTCTTTATTTTTGCACTTGTAAGCTGCTTGAGAACTTACTGTTGCTCCAATTTTGTATCTGTGAGTTGCTCGAGACTTTTAGCTTGTGTGCACTTTTGGTTTCTGTTCTTCATTTGAACCGAGTTTTGTTTTTATGTAAAGGCGATCATATTTACTTTAGTTTTGCTTTGACTTGGAGTATAATTTCTGAATTAATTAGTGATATATGTTCTGGAAAAATTGGTTTGATATCCTTTTGTTGTCTAACTTTTTTCATTTAATTTGTATTAGTCCAACGAATCAGATGGAGAACTTTTTGTTAAAACTCGCAAGCGGAAAGAAGGAAAGGTGTACAAGACTGATACTTCAGTAATGAAGTACAATAATGAAGTACATAATCGCAAGTAGAATTTAGTATGTACTGGCTGTAAGTATGAATACACTGGCTATGTTTTTAAGTATGTTTATTATTTTGTACTTGACTAAGTAAAACTTGTGTTGCTAGTTATTCTGAAATGAAAAGTTCTTTGTTGTAGTGTAATGTTGCCACTAGATATGATATAATGTTGCAGTATAATGTTGCCATAGATATGATATAATGTTGCAGTACATTTCCAATTTAAATTGCAAAAGGTGTTGCCATAGATATGAGATAATGTTGCAGTATGTGATGTTAAATGTAGTAATAAACTGGCAAAGTGTTGCCATTGGATGGTAAAAGTGTTACCATAGATTAATGAATATGGGTCCCACAATAGGGTTCCATAAAGGTGGGCCACAAAATTAGTGGGTCCCACAATGTGGGCCCACGTGTTGGGGCCCAGATTATGGGGCTCACTTTTTAGTAAACTTGGTACCTGTGGCAACAACAGAACCGATGTTGCCCTAGGGCCGCAAAGATGTTGCCTTTGACTCTAGGGCAACGCGGCAAAATGCATCACCGAGAAAGTGTTGCTTTGTCCTTTTTTAGCCTATAGCAACATTTTTTGGCACTTCCTGCATCACTTCTGGGTGTTGCAGTATGCAATCTATGGCGTATCCACCAAGTTTCATGTCCATCAAGTTTTCAATTATCGACTTCGTATCCATCTGAATAAACAGCTACATTTCGTATCCATCGAGGAAGAAACACTATGTTGGTATCCATGGACGATTCCCTCATTCATATCCACCCTACTCCTACATTTCGTATCCATCACCGGAGCTCAGCTTCGTATCCATCAATCAAAGCCATTACGCATCGATTTTATTTATGCATATTCGTATCGATCAACCATCAATCGATACGTATATGTCATCCAGTAAGCGATACGAAATGACACTTCTTACCGATGCAAAAAGGGAGTTGAAGGGAGCGATATGTGTGAGACAAGTTTAGAACGATACGAATGAGTTCACCTTGCATCGATACGAAGGGAAAAGAGACACCTCGATATGAATGAAGCCGGCTAAGGAAGAAGACTCGGTCACTCGGCATTAAAAGTGGTTTGATTCTAAAAGATAACATCTTTTCATTGGCCATCATGTATCCAACATCGATACAAAGAGGAGCGTCACAAATGGGATCGATACGAGTTCAGTTGCACCTCAAAGATTCAAACTTGCATCGATCATAACTCGAGATCTACAAGTTCAAATGCCACCAAATTTTCACATGAGCTTGCCTACAACGTCAAGAATGTACCAGATCAATTTCAGCCAAAAAGGATCAATTCTTGATCGATACAAATTCCATTCGTATCGCTTTGATATGTTGTTGAAATCACCTGAACTCGATCCCATTGGTCCATCACGTGAGAGAAGAAGTCCTCCAAGATCTAGGCGAGATATCTGCTGCCTGTGCCTATAAATAGTGACCTTCGACCTACAGAAAAGGGACCTTTTTGCCTCTCTACACCGATACTCTGCCAAAATTGCTTTTGTACTTCGATTGTACTATTGTAAATCTTTTGTAACCAACGAGTTATAATCAATAAACATCAATCATTCCATAGTGGACGTAGGCTATATGCCGAACCACTATAAATTCGTGTGTTTCAACATTTTTCTTATCTGTTAATTGATGTGTTTGTCAGATCTGCCTCATTTTACATTTAATTTTTTCATTTTATCTCCTCAAACACATTCGAAGAGTGTTGTGCCCAATTTTGGTACAAACAGGATCCCTAAATAAAATGCTCAGATATTAGAATACCAGATGTGATCGGTATAGTGTTGCACCCTATATGCTAGCTATTGGCCCCGGTTAATTTTTTCCAAAATTCCAATGTGTAGGGCATTGTCTAAGGTAAGACTAAAATTATGATTACACACAGAAGGGAATGTATATCTGTATACAGACAGATTATTGGTGATCCTGCAAAACCATTAGGATCAGGTGACCTTGGAAGATGTTAAGTTAGGGACATACCATCCAAAAGTGAAATATTTAATATATAGTTAGGGGCAGACCATTCAGAAGAGGGGTTTCTAGATGTTAAATAAATTTTATTATATTATCTGGTAGGCTCGAGTCAGCCAAAGGTTGGTAGTGTTAGAAAAGATAGTTCATTTATTACTTGATATGTATGTTTACATAATGATGCTTTACAGATTTTTACCAGTTTTGGTTGCAAGAAAAGATTTGCAAAAGAACGCTTTGTTTTAAAAGGATGTTAGTGAGAGGAAAGCATTTCCGCTAAGCAGCGTGATCTTACTTAACATTATCAACTGAGATATATAGTATTATTCGCACCAGGCTTTATGTCCGATTCGAAGTTTATGTTTTTCCCCTAAAACTCTCGGGTGCTCGAAATTGGTTTGAGTAGGCTAAGGGTTAAGGTATACAGATTCTTAGTAGGATGACAAATAAAGCAACCCGAGGCGAGAAGGAGGTTAACGGATAGATAGCTGTTTAGGAGTTGTAGTTCTTTTTTTTGTTTTGTTGTGTGTATTAAGTCAATTATGGCTATATTACTCTGGTAAACCAAGAGGGCATCATCATATATCACTCTTGGCGTATTTTTAATAAGTACATTTAACCATTACCAGGGAAATGTTTTAGGATTTTGTAATTTTAATATGGAATATGTGTTTTGAAATGTATTGGAAAAATGTTGTTTTTAAATCCTTGTTTTGTTTCATATTCAAGTGCTTCTGATATTACAGATACCATTAACATAGCCGCATTTAGTTTTCGGAAGTTAATGCTATAGATAACTGCAGCATCTGTAGCACTTAGCTTTGGGCCTCTAGATAGGGGACGTTACAAATTTCTATGCAGCTTTCATCCCGCAAGCTTGTTTATCTGCTAGCGAGGCTTCCCTGACAAATTCATGACTTGTTGACTTTTTTCGACGATGAATCACTAGTAGGTTAGAACAAATTGGAACTTGCATAGGACCAGTCTTGACTTCTTCAAATCAAATGCTTAGAATATTATCAAATTCGATAAATAAGCTTAAAAGTGATGTAGGGACATAATGTAAGTGGTTTGGGGTACTGACAAGTAAATAATTTGGATCGGTACCGTTCCAATTGGATCGGATAGGTGCCGATCCAAATACTTGTCTTATTTTCATCCCAAATTCTCAATGTTGATTTGTTATGTTCTTATATGTCTTTCGGCCAAGTTTCAAGTTGTTTTGCGTTTAGTTCGAATGTTCTTATTCCTTTTGAATTCGACTGGGTTGAAAATCCGATTAACATCTGAAAAGAAGAAGTCAGATTTCTTAGGCATGTGGTCTCTAAGAATTGGATTTCAATTGATACAACTAATATCGCCGTGATCAATGTAAGTACTTCTCTAGCTTCTTTTTCCTAAATTTTGAATCCTTTTATCTCTTTAAATTTGAAATTCATGTCACTTTGATTTTTCAACATTGGGAAATTCCCAAGACTCCAATGGCCGTCCGAAGTTTCTTAGAGTTAGTCGGTTAATACCGGAGATTCATCAGCATTCCTCTCGAAATTCTTTATCTCTTACAGCCTTCACTAAAAAGGACATTAAGTTTGTTTGGATAGGAAAATGCTATAAGGAATTCGATGAGTTATAACACAAATTAATCACTGCTCCTCTTCTCACTATTCCGAACGGAAGTGAAGGTTTGACAGTACACACAAACTTTTCGAAATGGGAAAGGTGCTTTTCTAATGCAACATTGCAAAGTCATTGTATATGCTAGTAGGCAGTTGAACGTTCATAAAATCAACTACGCAACGCATGATCTAGAGTTACTTGTAGTAGTGTTTGCTTTGGAAATGTGACGGCACCATCTTTTGGATATGAAATTCGAACTCTTTATTGACCACAAATCACTGAAGTACACCTTTACTCATAAGGATCTAAATAAAAGACTGGTTAGATTGCTCGAATTCCTAGCTGCTTATGACCTCGACATTAATTGCATTCATGGAAAAGCAATGTAATGGGGGATGCTTTGGGTAGAAATAAGCCATGTTATATCAACTTATTGCTTCTCTAACTTGTATGGATCATATTGCTACCAAACAGGATGAAGATACAATGCTAAGGCATATTAAGGAAAATGTTCTAAAAATGGAAGTAGATACACGAAGCAGGCAGGGTCCAGAAATTGATAAACATGAAATTCCGAGTATTAATAATAGAGTTTGTGTTCTGAATGTCGATGGTTTGAGCCAAAAAGTTCTAAGAGAGAATCATAAGTCTAGACTTTCTATTTGTCCCGGAGTTAAAAAAATGCATCAGAATATGAAAACATTTTACTGGTGGAGTTGGATGAAAAGAGACTTCTTTAATCATCTGAGTAGATGTGCCAATTGTCAGCACATAAAGGCTGATCATCAAAAGATAGAAGGATTATTACAACCTCTTGAGATTTTGACTTGGAAACATGAATAAATCTCTATAGACTTTATTGATGAACTATCGAGGATGAAGAAAGGTAATGAGAGCATTTAGGGGTTTATTGATAGACTAATGAAGTCTGCCTACTTTATCCCTATAAAGACAACCCGAACTGCTTCGAGTTTGGTTGAGATTTATATAAGGGAAATTATCCGATTCCTTGGAGTTTCGATGAGCATAATATGTGATAGAGGCCCAATTTTCACTAGCAACTTTTGGAAAGTTTTTCATGATACGGTAGGTACTCAATTGAATCTGAGCAGTTTATCATCCTTAAATATATGGCCCAACTGAAAGATTAAATCAGATTCTAGAAGACCTTCTTCGAGCTTGTGTTTAGGATTTCAAGGGATCTTAGGAACACCATCTCCATCTTGTTGAATTTACCTGCAATAGTAGCTATCAGTAAATTAAAATAAAATTAATAACATATGTTATACCGCCTTATGGCCAGACAGTATACCAACAGATTTAGCTACATGAATTTCATGATTATCAAGGTAGGAAGCCCAGATAGATGATTATCAAGCTCGAAGATCACTTATAAACAAGGCTATGGACGATGGTAGAGTGGATTCGGGAAGATGATAACCTGGAATTAGCTAAGTATGGAATTAACACTTCCCCTAGGCAAGGGATCCAAGTGGAATACATCCGCTGGACAAAGGATCAGATTAATATGGCTATGGATCACTCGGATTGGCAGCATAACTCAATGATGACTGCTCGATAACCAAACAAATTATGCATCAAATTGGAAAATGACTTTGAAAACATGAAATGGAGGAGTAGAGAGACCCACACTTAGGATTGTTGGGCCCCACATGCATGGGGGAGGGATAGACTCCGATCTCTCTTAAGGGTCGACCCCGACCCCTCTTATTGTTCGACCCTAACGTCTCTTTGGGGTGAGCGATCGGCCTGAATTTTTTTTTGCGTTGGGTCATCTTGGCCTAGAAATTCTAGATTTGGATTTTGATTGAGATATTTTGGCGGCTTCCCCTATAAATACGGTAGATATGGTTTATTGCAAAGCATCTTCTTTCTAGTTCTCTTCATCTTCTACCTAGGCTATGCTTCATTGTTTTTAGTCTTGATTTTCATGGATTGTTATTGAATATAGTATAAATCAATAAAAGGAAATTTTTTAGAGTGGACGTAGGCCGAAATCAACCGAACCACTATAAATCCTCTTATTCATTTACTTTCTTATTATTTTAATTTGATTTCTTTATATTTTATTCTCTATTATATTCTTCTTGTGATTGGGTATTGGATCTTTGTTGCTTTCACTTATTATTGTATGTTGGTGGACATTTTTGCCTCCAACATTTTGGTGCTTTCATTGAGAATACTTGCACCCGCTGATTTGGAAAGATTTGAAGCTTGGATTTGGAACATTGGTTAGGCAATCTTTAAAGCGAGTGCTAGTGAAAGGAGTCACTATGGAGGAAGTCAGGAGGCAAGCGCAGTAGCTGGAGCTAATCAGACCTCTACTTATATCATTGATAAGGAGACGGAAATAGTGGTGAAAGCTATGAAGGAACGGATGATGAAGTGGCAAGAGGACATGATGCAAAATTTCCTCAGGATGGTTGGACAGGCTGGATAGTAGGAGCTGATGGAGTGCAAAACCAAGGATTTGAAGGTAATGACAATTTAGATCAAGGTTAGGCTTGGTTACGATGACATTAATTTGGCGGTGGAGTAGACTCGTAATTTAAGTGAGCTGCCGGGTAGTGTGGTACATAGTGGTAATAGTACGTGCCCCACTCTGAAACAAAGAAAAAGGTATGTGCCTCACTCACGAGGGATTGCCAATGAGATACTAGAGGAAGTGGGGATGCTATCAAGAGTTAGGAAGCCAAAGCTATGGGATATCAAAACCAGGATCATGGAAATGGAAAAAATAGGCTGGAGAATGGAATGGAGCAGCCGGGGGCAGTCCCCGACAAATAGGGCACTAATCCCTCTAAAGGGGTTAATGTCAATCCCTCCAAAGGGTTTGGCACCGATCCCGAGGGTTCGAGGGCATTCCCCTGGGTCTTGTTGGTCAAGATGTTGGTGGGTCTACGGTCAGTCCTATGAGATTGGTACAAATCAAAATTTGGATATTCTTCTAGAAGAGTTAATTTGGGATATCCTCATGGAGTCAAAGGGCAAGTTGGAACGGTTGGATATTGTAATTCAAGACTTGAAGTGAGAATTAGAAGGCTTGGACATAGATTGGAGCGGCTGGGGGAAAACATTAGCCAAGGAAGATGGATAGACACCAATCCCTTCACATGGATCAACATCTCTCAGCAAGGAACTGGGCCCACGACTTTGATTGGCTTTGGAAGGAATCAGACAGCTATGATGGAGTAAGAGTAGCCTCATCCACCATGAATTAGAGTGAGCTCGGCTTAAGAGCCTAGGTCGTCATCTCTTGATCGGGATGGCATGAACTAAAATAATAAACTCCACAATAAAATGGCGAAGTCACTTACATAAGTACAGGATATAGGTCGGTCTGTAGATATGCTCTTAGATGGTGATAATTCGCTATAATAAATGGATTTAACATATCCATATTAATGTAATAAACAAAACAGGTCGTGGTTATTGTCCGCATCGAAGAGACGGGGCAATAATCATAAGGTGTGGGCCCTTTCACCAGAGAGTGACAGGACGGACTCGTACATGGATTAAGCCCTTGACTAGAGAGTTGAGGCTGGAGAATGGAAGTTGGTACGGAATTGATCGCATTGTATCCATGGCGGAGAATCAGGGAATGGATTGCAAGAAGCGAGTGCAGAAAGGCTAAGAAATTGCTTAATGTTCAGGGCCACTGAACATGCAGCGTAGAAAGTAAGGACACTTCGTTGGAGAGCAATAGGATCGGCTTACGTTTTGTTGTTGCGTTTTACCGGAGAGTGATTTGATGGGGTCCAGCAAGAGCCTAGAGAGGCTGTGATCTGTCCAGGAGGATCATGACATCACTATATCCTCTTGAGCCGGAGTACGGGGATGAGTTGTTTCATTGGAGAGACCATCAATCCATCCGAAGAGATCATGTACTTGGATTATGATCCAGAGAGATCGGGGACTGGCATACTTACTTCGAATATTTTAAAATGTTATGGAATTTTATATTGACCTAGAGAGGTCGTGAACTTGGATATTGACTAGGAGAGGTTACAGACTTAGATATCGACCCAAAAAGGCCACAGATTTCGCTAACGATCAATAGAGATTGAGGAATTGGGATGATGATCCAAAGAGATCAAGGATTTAAACTTGGTGAACGATCGAGAATGTGACGCCCCACCTCTATACTTACGCTAGCTAAGGAAACTACGAGGTAATGCCGCCAACTAGCACGAAGATATCCATATCACAAAGGCGGAAACAGATATAAATATAACATGTTGAAGTGTACATCAGAGTAGTGGTCAAACAAGGTCCACAATATCACAAAAGAAGAGATACAAGTGCTAGACAAAAGAATATGTATATATCAAGGAGTCTATGTCTCGTATGTATAACTACAAAAACTACTAAACTAGAGTAGTTTGTCAAAAGTCAGATAATGCTCCCAGAAGATGAGTCAAGCAGAAGCACCTGTAACATCTCGGTCTGACCCGAGTATTATTTAATAAGAAAATAATAAACGGATCGGTCTAACAATGAATATCAGATAAAATGAGATAGAAGAAGGGATGTGACAAAAACGTATGATAACAATAATTCCATACTATCAAAAGTATACATTAGACAACACAAAAATCATGCAATATCTCAAGAATCTCAAAGCACTAAAAAGAATGTCATATTCTTTATTTTATTCACCAAACCCCAAATATCGGCAAACATATAATTGCTAATCACAAAAAGAGGTAAAATGCAAACTCTAGAAATCATCAACTAGAAATCTAAAAATCACAAATGGGGGAGGCCTATCACAAATGGGAGCATGAAAACTCACCAACATGTGTATCACAAATGGAACGCTATTCCAAGGTCGCTAACCATCAATTTGAGCCGATGCTCCATAAACAGCCCAAAGACCATGGGTCGCTACCCCACCAATTTTGAGTAGAAACTCCACAAATAGTCAAAGACCATGGGTCGTTAGCCCATATAAATGAGACGAAGCTCTATAGAACAGGGTACAGTCCCCCACGTGGACAAAGAGACATCGCACATCGCTAGTCTAAACCACAAAAATGATCATCATTGATCATCCAGAAGTGTCAATTACACTAAGCTAGTAAATAAATGAGTTTAGCTTCATGTCCCATAACCACTGGCTTAACTTAAATATTTATGAACAAATTGTAGATCTCCACCCGAAAGTTGTCACAAGAGTTTCAATCGAACAAGTCCAAAAATTAACCGACGAAGTAAACGCAAGCGTTTCATACCACTAGTTTTACTAAGCCGTTTAACTAGATTTCTCAAACGAATGAGGTAAATGTTTATGTATACCAATAGATTGGAAAACGGTTTTATAAACAAGCTTTGTATTAAAAATAGAGTTGAAATCAAATTTAAGAAAGAGTTTGAATATTTACTATTAGTATAGAAACCTTTGTATTTTAAAGTGACAAATCACAACATTGATTGTAAAAACAATCAATCACCAAGAACTCACATTCGAAGACGTGAATCAAATCCAAAGAAACCGATACCAAATCCATCAAAATGGATATTCCCCAAAAATCCAGAAAATGAAGTTGTCTAAGTCAATAAAGGTGATAACTACAAATTGGAGAAACAAGAATCGATTAAAAATTGGAAGTTCAAACACAAAAGGCAAAATAGGCAGAGACAGCAGATTCAGTCGACTGGACCAGGGTGGTCAGTCGACTGACATAAATCCTTGAAACTTTCTGTTTCCAGGTTCAGTCGACTGAACCGAAGTGGTCAGTCGACTGAATCATGCCTGGAAACTTTCGGTTTCTAAACTCAGTCGACTGACCTAAAATGGTTAATTGACTGATACTGGCCCAAGAAAATTCCTGGGTTCGGTTCAGTCAACTGACCTTTTAGTTCAGTTGACCGAACTGGAAATTCCAGTATTCTCAGCCTAGCCCCCAAAGGACAAAATCCCAAACAATTTGCGATCGAACGAGCGATGGGAGCTTGGGGTTTATGCAATTCGGCAACCCAGCCTTATAGGCTCTTCGATACGCCACCAAAAGCAGGATCAAACATCAAAGCTAGGAATTTTAAAGATTTAACTTCAAAACACAAAAAATTGGAATATTCATAAAACCAATTCAATCCAAAGCTAATGAACAAGGAATAGATGTTAGGAATCACTACCTAAAACTATCAAAGATATAGCCTTCATAAGTGAAACACGAATAAACACCAAATCTCCCATGGAAAATTCTAATTTCCTTCTTCGATTATCGGCATAGGATTTTTGTCTACTTTGAGCTTCTTTCATCCTATGGCGAATAAGGTTAATCTTTTCTGTGGAATCATGAATAAAGTCTGGACCTAAAACCAGCTTCTCACCGGCCTCAAGCCAACAAGAAGGAGATCGGCATGGCCTTCCATAGAGTGCATCAAAAGGTGCTATACCAATACTAGATTGGAAGCTATTATTATAGGAAAACTCAACAAGAGAAATGTGATCTTCCCAACTCCCACCAAAATCAAGAACACATACACGAAGAAGATCTTCAAGAGTTTGATTCACCGCTTAGTTTGTCCATCGGACTGAGGATGATAAGCAGTGCTAAAATTAAGCTTCGTTCCTAAATCTTTTTGAAGACTCTTCCAAAATCCACTAGTAAACAATGGATAACGATCACTAACAATAGAAGTAGGAACTCTATGCAATTTAACAATTTCTTTAATAAAGAGCTTGGCCAAAAGAGATACGGTCCGATTGGACCGAAGGGGAATAAAATGGGCGGATTTTGTAAGTCTATCAACTATCACCCATAGACTACCATGGCCCGAACGTGAACGGGGGAGACCGTCAATAAAATCCATTGAAATTTGGTCCCACTTCCAAATTGGAATGTCCAAAGGTTGCAATAACCCACCGGGCCTTTGATGCTCTGCCTTAACAAGTTAGCAAGTCATACAACGCTTAATGAAGTTAGCAATATCAGATTTCATCCCATCCCAATAATAAAGTCGCTTCATATCCGCGTACATTTTACTACTACCGGGATGAATGGTGAATTTAGAACGATGAGAATCTTCTAAAATGTCCTTACAAAGATCCCTAATATTTGGCACGATAAGTCTACCAAATTTTTGAACACCGCCACGAGCATCAATATCAAAGTCTTTCAAACCTTCAATTCTAATTTTATCCCTACAACTTTGGCTAAGAAGAGCCAATTCGAGATCTAGCTTTTGAGTATCAAGAATGCGGTCTTAAAGAGAAGGATGAGCCTCAAGGCTACATAAAATAAGAGATGAACATAAATCGGATTCAGAATCTCGAACTTCGCAAGTGGACAAAAGCCCGAGATCATTTCATTCGGCTATCATCACAGAAACAACCGCTTTTTGCTTACGACTAAGGGCATCGGCAACACGATTCCCCTTTCCGGAAGTATAAAGAATATTAAGATCATAAGATGCAAGGAACTCGAGCCAACGCTGTTGATGCAAATTAAGTTCCTTTTGAGAAAATAAATATTTCAAAGATTTATGATCGGTGTAGAGAGCAAATTTCTCTCCCAAAAGATAATGACACAAAATTTTAAGGGCGAAAACAATAGCCGCGAGCTCTAAATCATGAGTGGCATATCTAGTTCTAGCAGGCTTTAATTGCCTAGAAGCATAAGCAATAACACGTTCCCTTTGCATGAGAACGACTCCCAAACCAACACGACTAGCATCGGTATATATAATAAAATCTTGGTTCCCTTCGGGAATCACAAGAATAGAAGCATCGGAAGAAGCTCTTTTAATTTCTAAAAAAAGCTTCACATTTGTCCGATTAAATGTATTTAACTCCCTTTTTTGTCAAACTAGTAAGAGGCACAATTTTTTTTAAAAGTCTTTTATGAAACGACGGTTATAACCCGCCAATCCGAGAAAACTACGGATTTCCGTCACACTCTCCAGTCTCTTTCAATTTTGAATCACTTCAATCTTTGAAGGATCTATGGAAATTCCAGATTCGAAAATAATATGACCGAGAAACTTCACACGAGATTGTCAAAAGTGGCACTTAGAAAATTTTGCTTTTAATTGGTTGCTCCTAAGAGTTTCCAACACAATCCAAAAATGCTTTTCATGCTCTTCCTCGGTTTTAGAATAAACAAGAATATCTTCTATAAAGATAAGAACCTATCGATCGAGGAAGTCTTTGAAAACTCGATTCATAAGGTCAACGAAATAATCTGAAGCTTCGTTAAACCAAATGGTATAACAAGCCATTCATAAGATCCATAACGAGTACGAAACGATGTCAAAGGAATGCTATCCTCTGCAGTTCGAAGCAGATGAAAACCGGTTGCTAAGTCCAACTGCGAAAAGACTCTAGCACCGCAAAGTTGGTCAAATAAATTATCAATCCGAGGCAAAGGATATTTATTCTTAATGGTAAGATGGTTAAGCTTGCAGTAGTCAACGCAAAGCCTAAGTGTACCATCGGATTTCTTCACGAAAATAGCCGAAGCTCCCCAAGGAGAGGAACTAGAACGAATAAATTGCTTCTCTTCCAATTCGGATAATTGTTTACACATCTCCTCATTTTCTTTATTGGACATACGATAAGGATGACGAGTAATAGGTAGAGCTCCAGGGATTAGATTAATTCTGAACTCAATTGCTCGCTTCGCTGGTAATCCTAAAACGGGCTCAAATATATCGGAAAATTCACGAACAACGTGAATGAGAGAAATGATATCTTCCTCATCATCATTATCGTCATCATGAGGGTTTAGAGAATACAAGGATGCTGCCAATTTAGAATCCAAATATTTAAGAACAATAGAAATCTTCTTAACAGATTGAGGGTGTCGAAGATGAATAGTCCACTCAGGACATAGGATATAGGCTTCATAACAGTTAAGCCAATCCATTCTCAAAATCATTCCGAAGCCTAAGTAACGCATGACATGCAAATCGACTTGGAAAGAATAATCACATAAAATAATCTCGACATCTTTACAAAGCAATCCGAGTGTTGCGGATCCACCAACTGGATTCGCAATTCTCAAAGAAGTCATCAAAGCAATAACGCTTAAAGAAAAAGTATTAACAAGTTCTTTTGATATAAAAGAATGGGATGCATCCGTATCAAACAGAACTCGAATATGATGACCACGAAACATAATAATGCCATCAAGGATAGAATGAGAAATACCTTGACCACGAGAAGTGTTACTAGGGGCTTGCACCACATTTAGCTTTCTCTCCTTCTTGCTTTGAAGTTTGGGACATGAAGATATATAATGGCCCAAGCTTTTGCAATAACGACAAGTAAGGGGCTTTGAACACTTATTTGCATAATGGTCCTTAGAACCACAATTGTAGCATTCTCCACGGCTAGAAGTAGGAGTCTTTGCTACTTGTTTCCCTTTCTTGTTGGGATAAGGACCTTTGAACTTATTAGGCCTCTTCTTTCTATTGTTGAATTTCGGTTTGGCACTCCCAACTTCAACATCACTCTCTTTATCTACCTCTTCTAGTCGAAGAGCGATATCAACAAGTTGATCAAAAGAAACTTCCAGTTTCAGAAGTAAAGGCTTTTTGAGAATCTTATTCAAGCCATAGACGAACCTTTGATTTTTATTCAATGTGGTATTTACATATTCGACCCATATTTAGAGAGGGATTCAAAAGATGCGACATAATCTGCTACAGAAGATTCACCTTGAACAAGGTCAATAAAACGACGGGCCAGAGTCACTTTTTCAGCTTCTGGTACAAACTTCGATTCAAATCTTTTTTGGAATTGTTCCCAAGTAAGATCCACTTCAATAATTTCAGAAATCAGAAGCTCATACCAATCTATGCTCTTTCTTGGAGCATACTAGAAGCCACTTGGACACGAAGCAAATCAATAAGATCCATGCGAGAAAAAATGCGATTGCAGGTTCTAAGCCAAGCTTGGACTTCGATAACGCCCTTGGAACCGTCGAACGGCTTTCCACCCAAATTTGTATAATCCTTGCACAGGCGTGCAAATCCAGATTTAGGGTGAGTGGGCTCTGGAATGGGTCCGACAGCTTGAGCATTCTTTACAAGCTCTAGAAGCTGTTGGGAAGACATAAATACTCCATCCTAAGAAGTAGCACTGGATTGACTGGCGCTGGGACGACCTGGTCTAACCATTTCTCTTCTTTAAGAAAGAAAGAAAGAAAGAAAGAAGAAAAAGGTTATTCACAATACAATCATGGTTGATATAATAAGACATCATAAAAGAAAATAGGATAGAACGGGTCCTATGACTCGGATTAAACCTAAGGCACGACTCCTAAGAAGAACTTAGGACAATGATCCTTGCTAGATTATTCTACATTGTTTCGAAGTTTGGATCTGATACCAAGCTGTGACGCCCCACCTCTATACTCACGATAGCCAAGGACACTACGAGGTAATGCCGTCAACTAGCATGAAGAATAAGGCTGTTGAGGAGCGACTTCCATGTAATTGCTTTGTGCAGGCACCGATATGTCAGATAGTATAACATGCATTTCGATTCAAGAGAAAATCCGACATACTGATACAAACTCAAGGCTACTACACAGTGGCTATATATAATCTTCGGAAACAAATATAGAAATAAGCATAACACAAATCCTTTCACAGATATCCATATCACAAAGGCGAAAACAGATATGAATATAACACATAGAAGTGTACATCAGAGTAATGGTCAAACAAGGTCCGCAATATCATAAAAGAAGAGATACAAGTGCTAGACAAAAGAATATGTATACATCAAGGAGTCTCTGTCTCGTATGTATAACAATAAAAACTACTAAACTAGAGTAGTTAGTCAAAAGTCAGATAATGCTCCTAGAAGATGAGTCAAGCAAAAGCACCTGTAACATCTCGGTCTGACCCGAGTATAATTTAATAAGAAAATAATAACGGATCGGCCAACAATAAATATCAGATAAACTGAGATAGAAGAAGGGATGTGACAAAAACACATGATAACAATAATTCCATACTATGAAAAGTAGACATTAGACAACACAAAAATCATGCAATATCTCAAGAATCTCAAAGCACTAAAAAGAATGTCATATTCTTTATTTTATTCATCGAACAGCAAATATTGGCAAACATATCATTGCCAATCACGAAAAGAGGTGAAACACAAACTTTAGAAATCATCAATTAGAAATCCAGAAATCATAAATGGGGGAGGCCTATCACAAAAGGGAGCATGAAAACTCACCAACATGTGTATCACAAACGGAAAGCTATTCCATGGTCACTAACCATCAATTTGAGCCGATGCTCCATAAATGGCTCGAAGATCATGGGTCGCTACCCCACCAAATTTGAGTCGAAACTCCACAAACGGTCAAAGACCATGGGTTGTTAGCCCATATAAATGAGACGAAGCTCTATAGAACGGGGTACAGTCCCCCACGTGGAAAAAGAAACATCGCACATCGCTATTCTAAACCACAAAAATGATTATCATCAATCATCAAGAAGGGTCAATTACACTAAGCTAGTAAATAAACGAGTTTAGCTTCATATCCCATAACCACTGGCTTAACTTAAATATTTACGAACAAATTGTAGATCTCCACCCGAAAGTTGTCACGAGATTTTCAATCGAAGAAGTCCAAAAATTAACCTACGAAGTAAACGCAAGCGTTTCATGCCACCAGTTTTACTAAGCTGCTTAATTAGATTTCTCAAACGAATGATGTAAAGGTTTGTGTATACTGATAGGTTGGAAAACGGTTTTATAAACAAGCTTTGTATTAAAAATAGAGTTGAAATCATATTTAAGAAAGAGTTTGAATATTTACTATTAGTATAGAAACCTTTGTATTTTAAAGTGACAAATCACAAGATTGATTGTAAAAAAAATCAATCACCAAAAACTCACATTCGAAGACGTGAATTAATCCAAAGAAACCGATACCAAATCCATCAAAATGGATATTCCCCAAAAATCCAGAAAAAGAAGTTATCAAAGTCAACAAAGGTGATAAATACAAACTGGAGAAACAAGAATCGATTAAAAATTGGAAATTCAAACACAAAAGGCAAAATAGGTAGAGAAGCAGATTCAGTCGACTGGACCAGGGTGGTCAGTCGACTGGCACAAATCCTGGAAACTTTCTGTTTTCTGGTTCAGTCGACTGAACCGAAGTGGTCAGTCGACTGAATCATGCCTGGAAACTTTCGGTTTCCAGGCTCAGTCGACTGACCCAAAATGGTCATTCGATTGATACTGGCCCAGGAAAATTCCTGGGTTCGGTTCAGTCGACTGACCTTCAAGTTCAGTCGACTGAACCGGAAATTCCAGCATTCTCAGCCTAGCCCCTAAGGGACAAAATCCCAAACAATTTGTAATCGGATGAGCGATGGGTGCTAGGGGTTTATGCAATTCGGCAACCCAGCCCTATAGGCTCTTCGATACACCACCAAAAGCATGATCAAACATCAAAGCTAGGATTGTCAATGATTTAACTTCAAAACACCAAAAATTGGAATATTCATAAAACCAGTTCAATTCAAAGCAAATAAACAAGGAATAGATGTTAGGAATCACTACCTAACAACTATCAAAGATATAGACATAGATGTGAGTTCAAAAACTTACCTTATACACAAAACAAGGAAGGAGAAGCTTGCAAACAAAGGAAGATCAACCACCCTTCAATCTCAACTCCAAAAGCTCCAATCTAAGATCATAAACAATAATTTCCCAAATTAGGTTATAGGAAATTTTTGAAATTGGAGAGAGATTGAGATGGAGAAGAAGAAGGAGATGCTTACCTAGGCTTTTCTTTGAATTTGGAGCTAAAACTTGGATTTGCAAATGAAGCTAGGGGTTAGGAATTCCTATTCTCTTATCTCTCCCTCCATTTTTTTCTTAAAGCTTGAAGTGTTAGGAAATGAGAATGAATAAAGAGGAGAGGGGGTGGAGCTAGGGTCTTATGTTAAGTCAATTGGGCTGAAACCCAAACCCAAAGCCTTAAGTGAAAATGTCAAAATTCAAGCTAACTCCAAACATATCGATGTTTATACTCAAAAAGGTCGCAAACGACATTTCAAACTCAATGAAAGGGGTCTCGAGTCCTAATTCAACTGTTTGCCAAAAATAACTTTTCGGACTTAAATCCGACTAACGATGCTATATTTAAATATACAATCGTAAAATATGCGGGTTGTTACAGGGGAGGTCGCGTATTTGTTTAACGGCTTTGGATGGACGTGAATTCGACAAAGGATTTTGAATGGATTTGAAATTGGCAATCGACTTGGTACAGTCACGGATTTCATTAATGGATCCCAGGGCAGACACGTGACAGCTCATAGCGATTTGGCTTGGCAATGGATTGGATTGGGATTGGATACTTCGGCTATCAATAGATTCTAGACATCGGACCTATGGAAATTCAAAACAAGCCTTCCTACCAAAAAGCATGTTTTGGGGGTAAATGGTATACTGCCTTTTGGCTAGGTAGTATATAAATGGATTTGGCTAAACAGATTTTGTAATCATCAAGGCAGAAAGCCAAGAGAGATGATTATCACGCTCAAATATCGGTTATAAAAAAATACTGTGGACGTTGGTTGAGCGGATTGAGACGGATGACACCCTGGAATTGGCTAAGTGTGGAATTGGCACTTCCCTTAGACAAAGGAACAGATTTGAATACTTCCCCTTGATAAGGGATCAAATTAGATTAATATGGCAATGGATTGCTTGGATTGGCAGCGCAACTCAACGATGGTCGCTTAATAACTCAACAAATGATGCATCAACTTAGGATATGACTTTGGAAACATGAAGTGGAGGAGTAGGGGGACCCACATATAGGATCGTCGGGCCCCACCATGGGTGGAAGAGATGTCAGCGCCTACATCTCTTAGGGGTCGACCCCAACCCCTCTTAGGGGCGAGCAATTGGCCTGAATTTTTGAGTCAACTTTTCTTGACTTGGAAATTCTAGATCCAGATTTTGAGCGAGATATTTTAGCAACCTCCCATATAATACAACATGCATGGTGTTTTGCAAGGGATCTTCTTTCTGGCTCTCTTCATCTTCTATTTAGGCTAAGCCTCTTGATTTTCATGAATTGTAACTGCAAATAGTAGTAAAAATCAGTAAAAGAATTTTTTTTTGGAGTGGACGTAGGCAGTTGTCAGCCGAACCACTATAAATCCATTTGTTCATTTACTTTATTGTTGTTTTAATTTATTTTATTCATATTTATTTCTCTACTATATTTTATTTGTGATTGGATATTGGATCTTTGGTGCTTTTACTTACTATTTGGGTATTGGTGGCCATTTTTTTGTCGACGACATATACGTAGAAATTAATTAATCCTTGAAAATTTAGGTGAGTATTAACATAGCCCCTTTCGAAGCTCTTTAAGGATGACCTTTTAAATCTTCTTCTTGTTGGTTTGAGACAAGGGATTGACTTGTTCTTGGGCGTGAAATGATTCTTAATGCTTTTGAGAAAGTCGAAGAGATTAGAAGGAAAATGAAGACTGCTTAGGACATGTAGAAGAAATATGTTGATAGGAGGAGGAGAGACTTGGACTTTGCAGTAGGGGATCGAGTATTTCTCAAAATCTCACCTTTGAGGAACGCGATTCGGTTTGGGAGGAAAGGAAAGCTAGCTTCGAGGTTTGTAGGTCCTTTTCACATCACAGAGAGGATTGGTGCTTTGGCTTATAGGGTTGATTACCTAAAAAACCTATCGGGCAAGCAAAATGTTTTCCATGTCTCACATCTTCGCAAATATTTACACGACCATCAATGATAGTTCAACAAGCATTGTTCGAAGAATTAGATGTTGAGCCAAATCTTACCATAGAGAGAAGTCCACTTGGTATTGCAGATCGAAGTATGAAGCAGTTGAGAACGGAATTAGTCAACCTCTCCAAGATCTAGTGGAGTTCTAATGCTCGAGACTTCACTTTGGAGATGGAAGATTGAATTTGTGCTTCCAATCCCGAATTGCTGTGGTTTTCGGTTATGCAGCTTATATATTGAATCTCTTATATCAATTTTCTTGTTTGCATTCTATTCTTTTACCTTGTTTCTTTTCGGGCTAAATAAAAGTTTCTAAAAATTAAAAATTTACCAACTAAAGATGTGTTATAATAAGTTTAATTTTTTTTAAAAATTAGTTTATTTGTTTTTGAAATTTATTCAATTCTGATTTTAATTCAAAATCGATTAACATGTCAGTGAAAAATATTATATTTTGAAATGTATATATTTTTGCATAAAAATATGCTAGAGATTTTTCCACGTAAAATGCCAAAAATTTTTTCGTCAAGTTTTGATCCTTCTTGCTCTATTTATGGCAACATGACGTTCATTATACGTTTTTAGTCAGTGTAATTTGCAGCAATAGTGAATTTTGATGCACTGTTTTAGCACAAATATAAACTTATCATTTTATTCACCTTCTCTCACTAATCATAATGGTATATTTATTTTAATGTTTTGACACCCGATTTATAGTGTAAAGTGGTTGGATTATAGAGTATTGGACAGAGTATAAATTGAATTGAGCCCATACACATATATATTTTTGCTACGTTTGAATGAGAGAATTGGTCTTGTCACATCACCCATTATTTTGGAAAATACCTTTTCTATTCCATCTTTTTAAAGCCTTCATTCTCGTGTAAAAGTAAAATTAAAAATTAAATTATAAACGAAGCACTATACACTGTATTATTATCAAATAAAAACAACAGCCTCCATTTTTTCCAAAGCTCCTACTTCCACTTGAAGACGCAACTATGCCACCTGCCTTTCCTACCTATCTCACCACCTTATGCCTAGCCTCTATCAGTAAAGAACCCGCTTGCCGCCCACCTCTACTCCAAATCGCCACCCGCCACTAACCAATCGCCATACCCTGCCGTCTCACTACCGCCTACCAAGCCTCCTCATTTCCTTCTCACTGCAACAATGCCTCCACAAGCTTGTAGCACTACCACCAACCTCCTCCTCTACCGAAGCCACCTAGTCACCTACACCCTCCTTCCACCAAGCCGAAGCCCACACGCTATCTACCCAGCCACCACACAACTCAACCTCTACCAAACTACCTCCATCACCGCCTCCACCATCCGCCTACCCAACTACCGACTAGAAACAACCCAGAACAACCACCTCTTGCAACACACCATGCCATCTTGCCAAAATTTTCCACCCGACACTATTTCCAGTACCCAACCAAACCATCACCCGTCTTGCCGAGATCTAACCCCTATCTCCAACCGAAAACCACATGTCTAGCCACCGTTGTTCGTCATCCGTCTCGTTGTTTGTATTCGAGATGTGTTTGATCTGAGGTTCAATGCATATGTGCATAGTGAGATTCAGAGTCGTATAGTTGTGCATGCCAAATGGTTTTCAGATTCATCTATGAAGGTCAGTGCTTAAAATCATGAAATACTATTAATTCTACTATAAGTTAAACCAACGTCATGATGTGATAAATTACATTTCTATGTGTAAATTAATATTAGAATTGAATACCACTGCTAGTTGAACATCTTGCTTTATGATAGTTGATGATTATTGTGATATATGTATAGTTGTGTTGATTAAAAATTAATTGCATGTGTAGGCCTACAATATGATAATAATTGATGACACTATCATTATATATATGTTAGACCATTGATTGTGATATACACTCATCACACCCCTGTTGAATTATTGATGCTATTTTAATTGTCATGTAGATAATTTGAACATTGAATAGTATGATAAAATAGTAGTATATGGAAAAAGATAGAAAATATAGTTTTATAATTTTGGCTAAAAATGTGATTTTTGGCTAAATTTTCATTTTTTTCCTTATTTGATTTTTTTTATAAATGATGTGTTTAATTATAAAATTTTCATATGTAATGAAAATGGATATTTGAAAAAAGATAGTCTAAATTGGGTAGAAAGTTTATGCGTAGATTTTTTAGAATAAATATTTAATTATATACGAATAAGTAAGCGGCCTGTAAAAAGGTGTCATTTTAACTTGATAATTTTTCTATAGCTCCATCACATAAAATAAATTTTTGTAAAGAAACTGATATTCAATTCGGCCATCTGGTAATTTTTATAATTTATTTTAAAAAAGTATGTTTACTATAAAAATGTATTTTTATCATAATAATTATGTCGAGTTGAAACCTTTTCTATAGCTCCAGCATATTATTTAAAGAATATTTAATGAAGAGCACTTTATTTATTCTGGTCATCTAATAATTTTAATAATTTAATCTTTGGAAGCCGTTTGGAAATTTGTGAAAATTATTAAATCGATTTGGAAAAATCTGAAACTTTACTAGAAATTATATAAATATGTTTTAAGAACAATAAGATTTAATTTGGAATTTTTCTACAAATTTAAAGAGATTTCATAATTTAATTAGTGTAAAATCTGAGGTATTTTGTTTATGAAAAATAATATTTCTATTATTTGCTGAAATTTTTTATGTGGATTCCTGAAGTACAGTGAAGAAATTTTTATGTTGAACACTTACTGAAATTATTTAGGGCGTTCTTTAATAAAATTAAAATGCACAAAATGGCATACTTTTATAAAATGAACAATTGGTTATTAAAGAGTCCATTACTGGATAATCACATACTCTCTACCAATATCGAAATAATTTTAGTAACTGTGTACGCGATGGATATTACCTAGAATGTAGACGTCAAATTAGTGAACATTTGTTGGATTGAAGTAAGAGAACGATAGTGGATGAGCCCGACACTTGTGTCAATTTGAAATGACTAAAATGGGAGCTATAACTGGCCAACAAGGATCGCTATCTCTAATGGGCATCTTTCCCTCATAGTGCTATCTTGACTTTGAAACTTGATCTGTGCACCTTGATATAAGAATGATGTACGCAGTCGGTCGTTAGGGTTTACGACCAGTCAGGCAGGGTAAAACAATAGTATCATATCTTAGGAATTTCCTCACATGCCTCGTCATACGATTATCCCTATGCGAGACCACAACCATTTTGTTTTACTATTGTACCTATAAAGGACTCACTAGCTACCAAAGTTACTGGTTATATTATATGATCTGCATAGACTACATGCTTAAAAATGTGTTAAGGGGGTATCAATGTAAAGCCTTAATGCTATTTTAATATTTACATTACAGATAGATATTACATATGTATCGTATCTACTATGTATAGATAGTTTAATGCATCCTTAGGAGAGAAAATCTTTTAATACCTCTTAAGTTAGTTTGCCATTGTACACCCAATTTTAAGTTCGCTTACATGAGAATTTTAGTTCTGACTCGAGTATGTATTTTTCATTATGCTCGGGTTAGCCTGAGTATCGCAGTCTTTGAGGAGTGCTTTCCTATAGACGAAGATTGAGTTGGAGACTTCACTTTTATTTAGCATTTACTTTATTATTTTGGTCTAGACAATGTACAGTAAACTCCTATTTATTCCTAGTTTTCTTTTTTGAATTATAAACTCAAAGGTAAATTTATTATTAGTTTTATGAACTACGCAGGTGTTTATTTTATTTCCACTGTGATTTTTTATGCTGATATTTCAGTGTCTGTGATTATGTATATTGGTTCTTATTGTTAAACCCTATTGATAATTTATCATTTTGGATCGTTGAGTGTTAAAATGGCGGATTGTCACATGGGCGATGTTCATTTAGAGTATTTTAAGAAAGTAAAACTTGTTATTATTTTGTAAATATACTTATTTTGTTGAAATAAGTACATGAATAATTTTGAGAGTATTGAAATGTGTAGAAATGAATGGTGAAGTTTAATCAAATAGTGAAGTTTAATTAATAAGTGAAGTTTCATTAATAAAGAAGTTTATTGAGTAAAAGAGATTTGAGGTTTTTAATTAATAAGGAAGATTAATTAAAAAGGGGATTAAAGTCATTCATAAAGCTTGATAGTACTTGTGCATGTTGATCATGCTTTGTGTGTTACTTACTTATGTAAAGCATGTGAGACAATTTCTGTAACGATCTCGAATTTCAATTTATTTTAAATTGATAATTAAATTTACTTTTGATTTAAAATTATTAAATTAAATGATAGATTAATTCGAGTTTTTCCAAATTCAAATAAATTATGTTATTTATTAATAAGAAAACAATTTCTTTTATAAATTATTTTCAATCAACGAGGAGTTATTTTTATAACAATAAGTAAAATAGCTTTATATTTATATACATGAAGTTAAAATCAAATCTTTCAAAATTGTTTATAATAAAATAAATCTTATTAATATTTAATATAAGTATAAATGACATAATAAAATAAGTAAAGTATATGTAGCCTGCAAAATTAAGGTATAAAGTAAGTTTTAAATGCAAGAACAAAACAAAAAGTAATAGAAACAAATAAAGGAAAATATCCATGTACTCAAATGTATAATATAAAAAGAAAAGTACAAAGCAAGATTCGGCCACCACGAAATCATATCAGCTGAAAACAAGTTGTAAACAAAGAAATGCAAAACAAATGCATAAATATGTACACATATATGTACAGATTGTACAAGCAAATAAAGAAAAGTGAAAGCTTGCATAAGAAGATAGTATTAAAATTTACAAGCATGTAGCCTGTAAGTAGCATGTAAAGCAAAGGACAAAGGAATAAATGCCATCATCTTTAAGCACATACAATATCTTCCTAGCCGAAATAAAAGAAATCACCTCAGCCACCAAACAAAATATCCCTGTCCTGTTTTGTACAACAAGATATTGATGCCTTGTACAAACCATAGTATCTCCTGCAACTTCATTTTTTTTTATATATACATACCTTCTCATCTCAATTCGTCCACCAAGATAAGTAAATCTGAGAAATCTTCTTCAATATCGAGCTATAGGTTACTCTCAGATTTGTTTTTATAGAAAAAAAAACAAATGCAATTCAGAAATGAATTAAAAGCCTGTAAAAAATTCAGTAAGAAGTTTGTAACATCTTCAAGTGCAAACTGCCTCAATCAAGTTTGAACCCTCATTAGCATGTTCCAGTTAAGCAATCAAGTATCAAAGCTTTTTAAATCAGAGCAAGACAAAGTTTCCAATGTGATCTGTGGCAAGCAACACTGTTCTCTGCTTCCACTACAAGGTGAGCAACTTTAATTTTTAAAACTATTTCTTAGAATCCAATGCTTGAGAGCCTGTGGGTAAACATAATTTTTAAAAGCTTTAAGTTGATTAATAACAGTTCAAGATTCTTTGATGATTTGGTTGTATATGCTTCAGTTTTACATATGATCCTTTGATGCTCTGTGTTTATTTGAAATTGATACAGGGTCTATGTTTGCTTTCAAACTTGAATACACTGCTGCTATTCGTTGTTAAGTTTAATTTATCAAATGAACGAGAAATTTAAACTTTAAATTTAGATTTTTAAAAGTTGTTTTAAAATCCTGTTTTGAAAATATTCACTGTAACTTAGTTCTACAGGTAAGCAAGTAGAAATTTGATAAAATCGATTGTTGTAAAATATTATTTCGAGATTATATCTTGAATTCATACTGCAAGTCAAGATTTTTAAAACAAAAATCAGGATTTTTAAATTAGTATTTAAAGAGCAGTTTGAAATTTAACAAAAATTACATTTTTACAAATCTCTGTCACTTTAATCAATTTTGAAAGTTGAAATCTTGGTTGAAGCTTGCTGGGCCATTGTTGAAGTTAGGAAAAATGTTCAAAAATTTTTACGTTGAAGGAGATGATGGGATGAAACGATTTTAGGGTTTTATTCCTATGTTTTTGCCGACCGATTCTCGAGGCAATGATGCAATCAATGTCGCATCGGACCAGATAGGGTTGATGGGTGGCGGTGAGGGGTCGATAGGGGAAGCTCGTGACGAAGGCGCGGGGGTTCTGTCACTGCGTAGCGGCGGTACGAGGCGATTTCATCGATGATGTTGGGTTCCAGTTCGACGCCAAATACCTCGTTTCGATTTACGTGATTTTTATTCGATCTGAGTGTTCGAAGGGGTTTGCGTGGGGAGGAGTGATCGGTGAAGGTCACCGCGATGACCTACGGTGGTCAAGAACGATCGTGCACGTGCACGAGAAATTTCGTGTATCCAGGGTGAATATGGGATTGGGGAAGACGATGTTTATTAGGGGTAACTCACGTTCTTTTCTTTCCTGGAAGTCATTTTTTTGTTGGGCCGAGTTATTCTCAACATTTCAGGCTTTAGAAAAAAAGAAAAAGAAAAAAAAAGAAAAAAAAAACTGTTAGTGTTTAAGTTTCAATTTAAAACTGAATTTGAAAGTGTAAAGTAAGTCTTAAAAACAAAAATTTGTTGTAATCACTAGAAGAGTTTAAGTAATTGAGTGAAAATAGGTAAATGTTTGTATTAAGAGTTATTTATTAACTTAGAAAGGTTTAAAAAGTTAAAAGTTAAATCTCTTTGCTTATTTAATTGAAGTCGATTTCAAAAATATTTTATTTAAAATAAAGTTGAAGATTTAGGTTTAGTGATCAATCACTATAAAGATTTATCCTTAGTAATTAAGAAACTTTGATAAATTTAAGATGGATCATCGTGAAGTTAATTAAAACCAATTCAATTATTTTTGATAATTTAAGGGTATTGATTAATGTAGATAATTTAATTAGAGTTGATAAATCAAGTGATTAAGCAATAATTAATTTTAAGGATAGCGTAATAAATTAATTATTTTAACTTATTAAAGGTTAATTATCTAAAAATTTAAGGTTGATTAGTTTTAAATAAATGATTAAAGGACAATTTATCAAATGATTTGAAATTGATTGATGTAAATTAACCAGATTGATGACCCATCTGATTTAAATTTATCAGATAATTTTATAATTGAGTTCACTTATAGAGATTCGAATTCTATTGATTGTTGAACTGTTCAATATCCCTGATATGCTATGTTTTGTGCTATGAATGGATTCAGTGTTATCTATGATGAATGTAATTTAATTATTTACGATGCGTTCATATTTTCTACCTGTGAATCTGTGAATGGACGATAAGCGTTATATTTTATATCGCTTATCAACTATATTTCTATGTTTTAATTTGTGATGATTGAAATGATGTTGCACTAGTGTGTTAAACCCTGGACCACACCTATACACACACAAATATGGATTTCACGAGGAAATCGATTGAGTCACAGATTTTTGAAAATAGTTTTGAATTTGAATTTTTAAATTCAAATGGTTTGAAAATAAGATTGGGTTTAACATGAAAAGCTTTTTAAATGGAATTTCAAAGATGAAATTATTTTGAATAACTTGATTAGGTTTGAAGTTTAAATAAAATTGATTTAAACTTAAATACAAGATTTGAAATTTAATTCTGTAATTTGAAACTAGGGATTAAAGATGTTATACCAGTTATATATGGGTTAAACCATTTTAAAATGTATTAGTTTGGGAATATGAACATAAATTGAGAACTTTAACTCGTGTAAATTAATTGGATTTTTTTGAAACAAAAACTGTTTGTTTTCACATAATAAAATCTTTCACATAAGAAATGAACGTCCAATTTGTGTTAAAAAGAATTTCAAGTTTGAAAATGAAAATGACTTCCAAGTTTTGGAAACGGTTAGAAACTATAAGTTAAATCTTTGATTTAAAGATTTAATGGGTTAATCCTATAGAAATGAAATTGTTTTGAAAATCTATGAATTGATCTTTGTGAAATAAATCTTTTGTTAAAAGATTTGAAATGAAATTGGTTTAAACCATTTGAAAGAAAGTTTTGAATTATTAAGTTGTGACTTAATTGAAATCCCATATCCATATGTTTTAAATGTTGCGCTCCCTATTCGGTTTAGCCGGGAGAGGACCTTTATGTTATATATCCCATTCCGAATATGTGATACGTCGTTATGGATAGCATTTGAAGACCGGTGGTGAAGACCGGGTATTTGCGAGAACGATAGGATGACCTGTCAATTGTCTCTGCACTGAGTTGCTCCGGTATAGAGATTTCCTAAGTGATGGGAAGTCCGATCGGGATTGTGAATACCTGGATTGCAAGGGCTTCGTTAGAAGTGCCTTCGGTTCTGTTCGACCAGAACAGACTTGTATGGATTGTGTGTCTGACATTACACTTTGAGATATAAAGCAGATTTCTTTCAAATACATTTCTGTTGGTGGCGAAGAATTTATTCTTTTAGCTTTACACCCTTCTCTGAGACATACGAGCTCAGAGGTTATGTAGTTGAAGGTTATCAGCAATATATTCCCAATTTGGTAATGTGACATGCTAAGTGTTGCTGTGAAATGATCATTGTTTGATCACTTGTGATATGATCATTTGTTTGATCATTTATCTGTGTGATCATTACTTTGATCATTTGTTGACCCAAAGCATGGCTTTGTACCAAAGCGTAGTTTTGTGTACGAGACTTGCTTGTCTTAGTGAAATGTGATGGGGGGTTCTCGCTTCGCGGTTTGGTGGTGAACGGGAGACTCTTACCCCCACGCGGCCTCTTTACGGGGTTGGTCAGGCGTAGCCGTGACAGTCGAGAGACTGGCCGTAAAAGCAAGTTTCGGGTGCCAGTGTGAGCCACGGTGGGTCTGGGATGGTTGCAAAGCCTACCAGTCGCCGCTGTATGCGTATCGTCACATTTGGTATCAGAGCTAGGGTTGAACTGTAGCTCAGGAGTATAACACATTAAGTAGCTCATTAGAGATAGGGTGAAGTGTCCCTAGAATGAGTATATCCCTAAGATATCCGTTTGAATGCCTCAGTAATTTCTCTTACTATCCATTGATAGTGAGTATGAGTGCGAGAAGAGAATGAGATAGGGGACAGGGGAATACGACTATAAATGGTCAATTTCTTGCAGCAGTGGAAACAATCTTATCTCTATCAATCTCTTTTGTTCAGCGTCTCTTTTCAATTCTTTGATAGTTCCTGGTAGATCCAGGAAGGAAATTCGATATATTAATATGGGACATAAACTCCAATTTAGCCAGAATTGTTTGTTTGGATGAATTGGTTGCTTTGGTTGTTATGGTTGATAAGTATACTTTAGTTTTAAACAAAAGAAAGTTTTGAAATTGTATCCATATCGGTCTATTTCACTGGGTTCTGATATAATCTACGAACGGTTAGTTATCCCTTCGGACTAACCAATACCCCTATATACTTCGTAGATTAGGTAACCCAATTGTTTCGTTAATTGATTGAGTTTGTTCTTGTATCTACTATTGATATTCTAATTTGGCTAAGCCAAATGCAGAATTGATATCCAGTTTGATCTGGAAAGATATTTCTCTATCTTTCATCTATCTTTGTTATCTCCTTGGCGAATTTCGAGGACGAAATTCATTTTAAGGGGGGAAGTCTGTAACGATCTCGAATTTCAATTTATTTTAAATTGATAATTAAATTTACTTTTGATTTAAAATTGTGAAATTAAATGATAGATTAATTCGAGTTTTTCCAAATTCAAATAAATTATGTTATTTATTAATAAGAAAACAATTTCTTTTATAAATTATTTTCAATCAACGAGGAGTTATTTTTATAACAATAAGTAAAATAGCTTTATATTTATATACATGAAGTTAAAATCAAATCTTTCAAAATTGTTTATAATAAAATAAATCTTATTAATATTTAATATAAGTATAAATGACATAATAAAATAAGTAAAGTATATGTAGCCTGCAAAATTAAGGTATAAAGTAAGTTTTAAATGCAAGAACAAAACAAAAAGTAATAGAAACAAATAAAGGAAAATATCCATGTACTCAAATGTATAATATAAAAAGAAAAGTACAAAGCAAGATTCGGCCACCACGAAATCATATCAGCCGAAAACAAGTTGTAAACAAAGAAATGCAAAACAAATGCATAAATATGTACACATATATGTACAGATTGTACAAGCAAATAAAGAAAAGTGAAAGCTTGCATAAGAAGATAGTATTAAAATTTACAAGCATGTAGCCTGTAAGTAGCATGTAAAGCAAAGGACAAAGAAATAAATGCCATCATCTTTAAGCACATACAATATCTTCCTAGCCGAAATAAAAGAAATCACCTCAGCCACCAAACAAAATATCCCTGTCCTGTTTTGTACAACAAGATATTGATGCCTTGTACAAACCATAGTATCTCCTGCAACTTCATTTTTTTTATATATACATACCTTGTCATCTCAATTCGTCCACCAAGATAAGTAAATGTGAGAAATCTTCTTCAATATCAAGCCATAGGTTACTCTCAGATTTGTTTTTATAGATTAAAAAAAGCAAATGCAATTCAGAAATGAATTAAAAGCCTGTAACAAATTCACTAAGAAGTTTGTAACATCTTCAAGTGCAAACTGCCTCAATCAAGTTTGAACCCTCATTAGCATGTTCCAGTTAAGCAATCAAGTATCAAAGCTTTTTAAATCAGAGGAAGACAAAGTTTCCAATGTGATCTGTGGCAAGCAACACTGTTCTCTGCTTCCACTACATGGTGAGCAACTTTAATTTTTAAAACTATTTCTTAGAATCCAATGCTTGAGAGCCTGTGGGTAAACATAATTTTTAAAAGCTTTAAGTTGATTAATAACAGTTCAAGATTCTTTGATGATTTGGTTGTATATGCTTCAGTTTTACATATGATTCTTTGATGCTCTGTGTTTATTTGAAATTGATACAGGGTCTATGTTTGCTTTCAAACTTGAATACACTGCTGCTATTCGTTGTTAAGTTTAATTTATCAAATGAACGAGAGATTTAAACTTTAAATTTAGATTTTTAAAAGTTGTTTTAAAATCCTGTTTTGAAAATATTCACTGTAACTTAGTTCTACAGGTAAGCAAGTAGAAATTTGATAAAATCGATTGTTGTAAAATATTATTTCGAGATTATATCTTGAATTCATACTGCAAGTCAAGATTTTTAAAACAAAAATCAGGATTTTTAAATTAGTATTTAAAGAGCAGTTTGAAATTTAACAAAAATTACATTTTTACAAATCTCTGTCACTTTAATCAATTTTGAAAGTTGAAATCTTGGTTGAAGCTTGCTGGGCCATTGTTGAAGTTAGGAAAAATGTTCAAAAATTTTTACGTTGAAGGAGATGATGGGATGAAACGATTTTAGGGTTTTATTCCTATGTTTTTGCCGACGATTCTCGAGGCAATGATGCAATCAATGTCGCATCGGACCAGATAGGGTTGATGGGTGGCGGTGAGGGGTCGATAGGGGAAGCTCGTGACGAAGGCGCGGGGGTTCTGTCACTACGTAGCGGTGGTACGAGGCGATTTCATCGATGATGTTGGGTTCCAGTTCGACCCCAAATACCTCGTTTCGATTTACGTGATTTTTATTCGTTCTGAGTGTTCGAAGGGGTTTGCGTGGGGAGGAGTGATCGGTGAAGGTCACCGCGATGACCTACGGTGGTCAAGAACGATCGTGCACGTGCACGAGAAATTTCGTGTATCCAGGGTGAATATGGGATTGGGGAAGACGATGTTTATTAGGGGTAACTCGCGTTCTTTTCTTTCCTGGAAGTCATTTTTTTGTTGGGCCGAGTTATTCTCAACATTTCAGGCTTTAGAAAAAAAGAAAAAGAAAAAAAAGAAAAAAAACTGTTAGTGTTTAAGTTTCAATTTAAAACTGAATTTGAAAGTGTAAAGTAAGTCTTAAAAACAAAAATTTGTTTTAATCACTAGAAGAGTTTAAGTAATTGAGTGAAAATAGGTAAATGTTTGTATTAAGAGCTATTTATTAACTTAGAAAGGTTTAAAAAGTTAAAAGTTAAATCTCTATGCTTATTTAATTGATGTCGATTTAAAAAATATTTTATTTAAAATAAAGTTGAAGATTTAGGTTTAGTGATCAATCACTATAAAGATTTATCTTAAGTAATTAAGAAACTTTGATAAATTTAAGATGGATCATCGTGAAGTTAATTAAAACCAATTCAATTATTTTTGATAATTTAAGGGTATTGATTAATGTAGATAATTTAATTAGAGTTGATAAATCAAGTGATTAAGCAATAATTAATTTTAAGGATAGCGTAATAAATTAATTATTATAACTTATTAAAGGTTAATTATCTAAAAATTTAAGGTTGATTAGTTTTAAATAAATGATTAAAGGACAATTTATCAAATGATTTGAAATTGATTGATGTAAATTAACCAGATTGATGACCCATCTGATTACCCATCTGATTTAAATTTATCAGATAATTTTATAATTGAGTTCACTTATAGAGATTCGAATTCTATTGATTGTTGAACTGTTCAATATCCCTGATATGCTATGTTTTGTGCTATGAATGGATTCAGTGTTATCTATGATGAAAGTAATTTAATTATTTACGATGCGTTCATATTTTCTATCTGTGAATCTGTGAATGGACGATAAGCGTTATATTTTATATCGCTTATCAACTATATTTCTATGTTTTAATCTGTGATGATTGAAATGATGTTGCACTAGTGTGTTAAACCCTGGATCACACCTATACACACACAAATATGGATTTCACGAGGAAATCGATTGAGTCACAGATTTTTGAAAATAGTTTTGAATTTGAATTTTTAAATTCAAATGGTTTGAAAATAAGATTGGGTTTAAAATGAAAAGCTTTTTAAATGGAATTTCAAAGATGAAATTATTTTGAATAACTTGATTAGGTTTGAAGTTTAAATAAAATTGATTTAAACTTAAATACAAGATTTGAAATTTAATTCTGTAATTTGAAACTAGGGATTAAAGATGTTATACCAGTTATATATGGGTTAAACCATTTTAAAATGTATTAGTTTGGGAATATGAACATAAATTAAGAACTTTAACTGGTGTAAATTAATTGGATTTTTTTGAAACGAAAACTGTTTGTTTTCACATAATAAAAGCTTTCACATAAGAAATGAACGTCCAATTTGTGTTAAAAAGAATTTCAAGTTTGAAAATGAAAATGACTTCCAAGTTTTGGAAACGGTTTGAAACTATAAGTTAAATCTTTGATTTAAAGATTTAATGGGTTAATCCTATAGAAATGAAATTGTTTTGAAAATCTATGAATTGATCTTTGTGAAATAAATCTTTTGTTAAAAGATTTGAAATGAAATTGGTTTAAACCATTTGAAAGAAAGTTTTGAATTATTAAGTTGTGACTTAATTGAAATCCCATATCCATATGTTTTAAATGTTGCGCTCACTATTCGGTTTAGCCGGGAGAGGACCTTTATGTCATATATCCCATTCCGAATATGTGATACGTCGTTATGGATAGCATTTGAAGACCTGTGGTGAAGACCGGGTATTTGCGAGAACGATAGGATGACCTGTCGATTGTCTCTGCACTGAGTTGCTCCGGCATAGAGATTTCCTAAGTGATGGGAAGTCCGATCGGGATTGTGAATACCCGGATTGCAAGGGCTTCGTAAGAAGTGCCTTCGGTTCTGTTCGAACCCAGAACAGACTTGTATGGATTGTGTGTCTGACATTACACTTTGAGATATAAAGCAGATTTCTTTCAAATACATTTCTGTTGGTGGCGAAGAATTTATTCTTTTAGCTTAACACCCTTCTCTGAGACATACGAGCTCAGAGGTTATGTAGTTGAAGGTTATCAGCAATATATTCCCAATTTGGTAATGTGACATGCTAAGTGTTGCTGTGAAATGATCATTGTTTGATCACTTGTGATATGATCATTTGTTTGATCATTTATCTGTGTGATCATTACTTTGATCATTTGTTGACCCAAAGCATGGCTTTGTACCAAATCGTAGTTTTGTGGACGAGACTTCGTCGAGACTCACACCCCGGAATGGTCAAAACAGGAAAGATGCGGCAAGGTTATTAGGGGGTAGCGCCCCTTTAGGGTATGTTCATTTCCTTCTGGAAAAGGGTGGTATCATGGTATGGAGCCCAGATACTTACTCATGTGGAAAACGCTCTATTTATTATGGTGTGATGTTGGTTATCGAGCGCTCGGTTAAAGGTCCTAAAGGACCGGGGGATGGCATACTCGTGTCAGTTGTTACCCAGTTAGGGGTAACCCGGCCTTGTGTTGGCAGAGATCCGGTTAGGTTCTCGGGGACGTCCTTCCAGAGGCGTTCTCATGTGGCAATGGGAAGTTCCTTGGCCTGATCATTTGTTGGAAATCCAAAGAAACAATACGAGCCTTGTACGGTTTTAGTTGTATTACCTGCTATGGAATGTGGCGGTAACCTGCTATTGAACATAGTAGCTATAGTAGGCATAAGTGCGGAATGCCTATGCTGGCTAAGATTTATATTCTACTTTCGAAATGCTTTTCTGCACCGTGCACTTATAATAATAATATCAAAGAAATTTTCTGCGTATTAAGCATCTTTGACTATCATAAGAAGAAATCTCCTCCAAGTCTGCGTTTGCATTGTGTGTGTGGTGGGAGGTCTTATGGTAGTCTCATTTTTCAAAAAGCATTGCGAATTTATTTTAAAATTCTCTTGTTGATTGTTTTAAAAGATAAACTGTTTTTGTTGCTCACACCAGTCCCATGACTGACCCGGAGTTTATTGTTCCTTTCCTAAACTCTGGGTGCTCATTATTTTCTACACGAGCAGTCTAGAGTTGGGTTTTTCAGATAGTTAGATGTAGTAGATTATCTGGAGTTAGTTCAGTCTTTGGATCATGCCAGTCTTGCTTATCTTTGTGCATTGTTATGGGGAGTTCGAGCTATTGCTGGATTGGTTCTTGGAGATGGAGTTTCAGATTTGGAGTTCTTCGTTGAAGACTATCTTAGAGTTATTTGTTCCGCTGCTAGCATTATCTATATTTCTTTTCCATTGCTATTTTCTTGTATCTCTGATGTATATTGATATTCATTGTATCACTCTGTTGTATCAGTGTTGTATATCAATGTATTATTCTTTTATTCCGCTGTGTTATTTACTTAATGTTGTTATAAGCTCCAGCGAATCGATTTTGAACGGTCGAATCTACGGCATTCGAATACGATTTGAAGTATGGATGTCGATTTTCGAGCGGGCAAAATTCGTATCGTCACAATTTCCTCTTATGTGATAAATCTCATTATTGTTGAAATTGACCAAATATAACTCTTGAAATATCAAGAAGAAACATGAAAATTATATGATGCATTTATCTTCGGTGATGCTACACAGTATGTATAAACTTGTTTTACTCTTTCAGGACAAATGAACAGAAAATCCAACCCATCCGGTTAGGAGGTGATCTCTTCTCTTATGTATTGACTATCTATTTCCGAAATAGCTAGAGTTGAGTTTACTGAAAATTGATCGATTGGTTTTTGGAGTGCCTAGTAAGCGGGTGAGTGTACTTATATGAGATGACTCGAAACTATAACTACTTCAAACTCATATATGTGTTTTATGTTTTAGAAGAGGTTAGTGATTGGTTTGAGATGCTAGAATCCATATAGATATTCAAGATCTGTTTAAGATGCTCAAACACATGTAGTCATTCGTGATCTATTCGGGATATGGGAATCCATGTGTGATTCTGAGGTTTATTGAGACACGAAAATCCATGTGTGTTTCCAAGATCTGTTCGAGTTGGAGACTTTTCTATCGAGATCTGTTTGAGTTTTGGGTAGTGTGTTGGAAGGAACATTGCCTCACCATCAGAGATGACTAAAAACAGTGATAGGATGCATAGCCAAGGGGTTTAGCTAACCCATTATGGTGTAGGTGACTCTACTCTAGTGATTTTTATAATTATGCATGTGTGAGTGGTGCACTCGGCCTCATGTTGCAGCCAGCCGTGCATTTCCTTTGATACATTAGCTAGGAATATACGGCGCTTCGGTCAAATATCTTTTATCCTTGTGCAGCAGGACCATTCTTGAGGTACTAAAGGCACCTCCATGGAATCCTACACAACTAATGTAAGTGCCATAGCAGTATTGATTGCATACCTATTATTGTTGTGATGTACACTCACATGCATCATAGCTACTTGGTTGTTTATATTTCATGCCCTAGATATTATTATAAGATCACTAGATTATCTAATAGAAAACATTTGGTTATCGTAAGGTAAAAATGCATTTGTGTTTATTTGTGGCGTGGTCTTATGAGGTTCTCTTATATTTTGAAGGGTTTAATCAATATAAGAATCCATATGATTTGAGTTTCTCACGCTAATTTACCAGAGTGATTCGGGTTTTATTTTCTTATAATGCTCGAGTCAGCCTAGGTATATTTCCAGATGTTGTTGTGGTTTATTAGAACGCTTAAAGAGGAGCTGAATGATTTCTTACCGTATTTATTTTTCACCACATTACTTGTTTTGTATCTATTAGCATTTGTGAGGACAAGGCCTTATAACTATCTAGTATGATGATATGTTAGTTTGCTTTGATTGTTGTATGTATATTGAAGTTTTCTTTTTGGTAAAAATCTTTTGAGATATTATATATTGTCATTCCGCATGAAAGATTATGATATTATGTCCTACTTTCTTGATTTGTTTCTTTTTCCTTTTCTTTTACCATAATGTTCTATATTCTCGGTACTTGGTTGTGCGACATGTGAATACCGTGGATGTATTTGTGTCAACATTCAGGGATCAAAATGGCCGTTTGGTACATTTAGTATTAGAGCTAAAGGTTAAGCGAGAACCTTGGCTTTGGTAGGTATAACTCATTAAGAGAAAGGGTAATGGAATGCCTTATTATGAGTAGAATGCATTATGTATAAGAGAGGTGTATTTGTTACTGTTACAAAAATGTTTTGTATTGTGTTGATTGGTTGTTGAGTGGCTATTGGATTTTGGTCAATACATGTTGCTAACGTTATTGATAAAGATCTCTACACATTGAACAAAACAAACCAACATAGTACTGAACTAAAATTGGTAAATGAAATGATTTTACCTAGGATAATATTTTATATATAAAAGAGCAACTTTTAAAAGTTAACATAGTTATTTATGATGTGTTTGTTTAGTAAGAAATGATAATATTCAATTATTTTCATTTATTGCTTGTTTGATTGTGCTCGACCAATTTATAAGTAGTTTTAACTTTTTACTGCATGGGTTGAGTAGATAGTAATTTATACGAACATTGAAATGGACACTTTATGAATTAAGTTTCATAATTTAACTATAAGGCATTTGGTGATAATGTTGGGTTAAAATGCAATTTTAATGAAAATCGTTTATTATAATCTAAATAAAGATAAATATTAGTGGGATTATTTTATATATGGAATTGATTTTATATAAGTATGGTTTATAAAGTATAGTTTATAAATAAAAATGGTTTAAATTGGGAATTTAAGAATTCAAATACCGCTGTTTTTGAAAATTATTTTTCAAAGTTTTTGAAGAGAGGATAATAATAGTATTATTTGAAAGTAAATATTTAGAAAAATGGTTTATGAAATTAAAATCATGGTGCTTAATAATATTTCGAAGTATTTGATACCATTTGAAATGAGTTTGGTTAAGTCCAAAAGCCATGATTTAGATCTACTGAACTCACTTCTATTATTGAAAAATATTTTTGGTGATGACCGCAGCAGTCGGCGTTCATTCGAGTTCAAAGCGACGGATTACTACCATGGTAATTTGTCATAGAATGGATTTGGTACAACAAATCTTGTTTTACACTCCAAAAGTATGATTTGATATACAAAAAGGAGAGCTGCATTTTATTGTAATTTCAAAACGATTTGAAATTAAAATCCAAAGTTTAGTTCTAAAATTTTCAATTAAGTGTTATTATATAAAGTCATCTATCCTATGCATTAGGATAATTTGTGGTGTGCATATCATTATGATTTGTTGTTAGGAAATTTTCATTTATGGAAATGAAAAGGAATTTTCAACGATTTGGATAGTAGGAAAATTTCATGTTAATTGAGGAACTAAAACCAAGTGTTTAGAGAAATTATAAGAAATAAGTTTTTAAATTTATAAATATGGAAGATAGTAACAAATTAATCAAGTTTTATATTGTTTGAACATGCTAGTTAAGTAAAGAAAATTGAAATTTTAATATGCACTCTTAAGATGTAGAAGAGTGTTATACAAATATGAACTTAAGTTTTAAAGTGATTGATAAACATATGTTATGTTTCAAGAAATGTTTATAAACTTAAGTAATGGTTCTTATGAAATGGTTCATAAATGATTTTAGTATAGTGGAAAATGTTATCGGTGTAATTAATTGTGATTAAAAATGAATTTGAATTAAAAAAATTGATGGAATTAAGAAACCAATGGAATAAATATGTAAGGTGTATGTAGATCATTTTATTCGCACGACTGTTACTGATTCAGATTCGAGCACACGATTTTGAGGCGATTCACACCAATTCGAGTTAGAATTTTTCATTTGATTTTTAATGTCGAACATTTGATATAAATTTTTGATTAGATTTTGAAGTTTTTGATCATGGTGTTTAGCTACGTAAGGAGAACAAAAGTTTCTAATCAAGGAACCTGATCGAAGTCCGTACTAGGGAGTCGAGTGAGTGATACAAATTCAGAAGTGAAATTTGTGTCATCAAGCGAGTGGTCGAATTTGATATTGTGTACGGATGGGATATGTACATCGTACGAACTTTAATAAATTGTAGTCTTTTGACATTATAAATAGAAGTTATATGGTTCGATGGCTTTTGTAAGTAAGATAGAGGTTCATGGAAGCAAATGCTTGCTGGCCGCTTTTGGTTTCATGAGAAAGTTTGATTGCTCGACTAATAGGTGCACGTTTATATTACTATTGATGGTTTATGCCTTAGATATGAGATGCCATGTAACGACCCGGTATTTTGAACCATTCGCATCCGCACATGTCAGACATAAATTTCTCAAAATAATAGATTGTTAATTTATATTTGGCAAAACTCAGCATATACAGTAAATAAATCAATCATAGATAAAGAGCAATATAACAATAAGCAGCAGAATAAATAAATAGTAGTTCATGAAGCTACTATATAAACATCAGAGTCTGAAACAAAATGCAACAGATATTCACATACAATGGAAACTCAAATACATAAGCGAGTGTCAAGTCTGAATATATACAACTGGAAATAACTGAGATGACTAAAGAGCTGAATAGGCAGATGGATCTCCAAGCGAAGGTCCAAACTCCAAGGTGAGTCTCAAATACTATGTCACTCAGTCTGACCCGAGCATAAAGAAAAACACCAAAACACTCGATTCAGGATTAACGTTCTTATATAGTAAATTCAACTCAAGTGAAATGTCAACTGAAATACAAGTAACCTAAAGGATGTTTAGGATTTCCATTCTCTAAGTATCCATGGAACTATCTACTATGTAGTAATATATGCTATTATAATATGTCTCTAGTAAAGTAAAGTATTAAAATAGCATTAAGGCGTTACCTCATATCCCCCTTAACACATTTTATATATTCCTGTGGTCTATACAATGCCGTACGCTCCACCAAATCGGTGTTTACACAGAGGACACAACATAGGTACAGTACAAAACAAACTCATAGAAGGCGCGCTAAGGTATGCGACAAGGCACTCAAGGCAATGCCAGGGTAGATATACCGTTTGTGTATTCGGACTACTGGTAATCCATAGCAGCTACTACCGCCCACCTCGAGACACACTTCCAAATTAAAGATGCACCCAATCAAATCATAAAGTAATAGAATGGTACCGAAGAAATGTGTCCGATAGGAGGAATGATCTCACTTGGCCCAGCATGGCTCCTGTTTTAGCCACATCAAGCGGACTCACGGGAGTTAGGGTTGTGCTAATACCTCATATAGAATCGTCACCAAACCATCCTACTTCATTCTGGAATATCAACCACGTACACAGTTGTTAAAGTAGTTTTCGGTATTGGCAGAGAGTATGACAGTATCCTATCTCGGTCTCTTTAACAACCATACGCTTATTTCACACCGTGGTCATTTCTTTTCAAATAGTTCATACTTCGTATCAAAATATCATATTCGTTTCAAAACCATATCAATTCGATATCATTATTCACTTAAAATAATATTCATTTTCAAAATCATAACAGTTTCCAAAATTATAACCCTTTCAAAATCATAACACTTCCAAAATCATAATATTTTCCAACTTAAGCAGTTTAGATATTGAAAATAGTATATATATTAAAATGGTTATAATTAAAATAGTTTATATATATTAAAATACTTTATATAATAAAATTAGTTTCCTTCAATTTCGCAAGTCAATTCGAACCAGCTTAAATTCGAAAATTCAAAGTAAATCAATTCTAGTATAACCATTTCAATTTAAAGGTCAAGATTCAATTCAAAGTCTCACTAAACCATTTCAGTTTATATCGATGTCAAATCCAAGTTTGAACGATCACTTCAGTTCCAATACGATTCAAGTTTAAATATTCAAACATTACAATATAAATTTCATTTATATTTCAACATTTAACTTTATATTTTATTCAAATTGGAAAATATTCAATCATTTTAATAACAACTCAATAAAATCACAATTTATAAATTTAAATCAATATTAAATATTTAGTTTCTATTTTATTTAAAGTTGAGAATATTTATTTAATCACTATTTATCAAATCAAGTTATAAATCATATCTTCCAAAACCTCAAAAAAATAAGTTTAAATCAATTCTTATTTGAATTCAATTATTAACCGAATAAAATTCCAAGTCAGAATTAATTTATCTTTTCGACCTTTTTATTACATTAAGTTATAAAAATTTATTTTTTAAAATATTAATAAAATTTAAATAAATACTTAAGCATATCATATGCTAATTAAATTAAATTTTATTAAATTAAATCTTATTATTAAATCTATTTTTATGTATTTTAAAATAATAAAATTATATGTAAAATCTTAAAATTTATATTTTCAAAACTAACTTATAAATTTAAAATTTCCAAAACATATAATTTTAAAAATCTAATTTTTTGACATATATAAAAATAACATTTATACATATTATATTTTAAGAATCAATATTGATTAAAAACCATCTATTTCTTTTCAAAAATTTGGAAATCATTTTCAAAATATAGACCAATGGTGTCCGTATATAATTTCTATCCTATGGTCAAGTGATACGGAAATTAATCATTTCAATTCGCAATTTAAATATCTACGGGTATATATCATTTCAACGTGCAATCCCAAAAATTTAAAATCAATGAAAATCGCTTGGATTTATCATTTCAACCCATAACGATTTTCCCTTATTCTACAAAATCGTTCGAGTATGTATCATTTCAACCCATAGAGATTTGTAAACTAACAGGGAACTTGCAAAGTGAGAACAAATATGATAATAATATAACATATCAACAACATGCATATATCATCTGCAACAATTTTAATTATAATATAAATAACAGATGATGGTGTCAGATGTCACAAGTGAATAATTACAGATAATGGCATATTACATATAACAATTAAATGATTCACATTTCAAATTTAACAGCATATTTCAATTGTCATTCCAATGTGAATTAAATTTGTAAAATATAAGAATGTTAATCATGAGTGATTGCTCACCTTTCTAGGTTAGAGAAATACAAGAATGAGATGCACGGACACAGATAAGCACTGACGAGCTAGAGGTTGCTACGACCAATTTTAGGACAGTGGCGAAACAAAACAAAACAGATTCAATGGAAACAAAGAGATATATTCATATATAGATATTTTCAAAATCCATTTTTAATACATATAATTAAATAAAATCTTATATTTCGAATCAATATTATAATTTAACCACCTATATATATATATATACGAAACTAAACTTATGTATAATTGTGTATATAAACTAATATATAATCACACACACACACACACACACACACACACATATATGTAAACTTACATAATATATTTTAAAATCAATCTCTATTATAAAATCAATATATACTTGCTTTATTGTAATATATATAAACAAACAAAACTTACACATCCTAAGTCAATAGATAAAATATATAAGTTAATATACAAGTAAATATATAACTTGTATATATGTATAGAATTGAAAATTGGAAGCTAGATTCAGAAAAGCAGGCAATCGAAGTATAAGCAAACTAATATATATGTAACCAGTACTAAATCTATATCTTCTCTTGTTCGAGTATACTGGAACAAAACAAACTATTTGAAGTAAGATCATAGATTTAAATATATATACATCAAATATATTAAACTTCTAAATAGATAATATATATTCATCTATAAATGAAACTTACTTATTTTTGGAACAGTAAATTTTAGAACCTATATATATTAGAAATATATATACATATATATATGTATGGAACTGGGTAAAATACGTTTATAAGCTACTATAATATATAAATTATATATCTCCTCAGGCAATCTTAGTGGACTCTAGAATTTAATATATGAAAATATATCAAAGCAAACATATATACATTTATAAGTTACTTAGAAATCTTATATGCAGACCATATATATTATTATACTCATATATAAAAGCCTTGAGCACTATTATTATATTATAAAATACACACACACACACACATAGGAAGCGGGTAAAATAAACATTTGAAATATATAATACAATATAATGTAATATGATATAATATAGTGTAATGTAATATATAATAGACATATAATACTGAAAAAGGAGGCTGATGGTGAAGGAAGATGAATGGCAAGGGGGATGTGTGAGCTCGACTTGGTGGAGTGGATAGCTGTTCGAAAAAGGTGTGGCAGGGACGTGGGCTGTTAGGTGAACTCGGCAGTTGGTGGTAACGGCTGGAGCAAGGCGATCGAGAGGTTTAGCAGTGGGGTAGTAGGCAGAGCAACGTGGAGTAAGGGTATTGCGATGATAAGGACGTGGGCAGAGCTGAGGTTTGCGGCCAGGGGAAATGAAGGCAGTCGGCCACGTGTACAGGCGGAAGGGAAATGCTTCGGTGTGATGGGGCCGAGCTTGGGTTCAAGCGGAGATTGTTTGTGCCGAGAGTCGATCTGCAGTGGTGGATCTCGGTGTGGCTGAGGCGAGATGGAAGAGACGAGATTATGTCAAGTTGTAGAGTAGAGCAAATGTTAGGGAGGAGCAAAGTTGGAGAGCAGGCAACCATATAAGATTTTATATATTATTTTATATTTTATATATTATTACGGGAAAGCAAATAGCAAAGAAAGAGAGAGCAGAGAGAAAGAATTGAACGAACCAAAATGAAGGCTACATCAAATTGTAAACGATATATAGGGAATATGACAATTAGGCACGTTGAATTTTCGAGAAGAATAAAAGCTGATGGCTATCCGTATTACATGGTGGAAAATGAATAGACAAAGGAAACGAAAAGATGCAAAAATGGGTACCGATACGATTAACCGTTTTGTGGGTTCCACCACGTACCAGACACCAAAATACACAAATGAATATACTATGCAGATCAGCAGAATGAAATACAAATATGAGAGACACGACCATCCTATCAAAAGTCAATATTTGTTGCCAAAATGTTGCCAATCCGCTGAAAATAAGATAGATTGAGGTAGAGAAGTCCAAATTTTATGAAATGAAATATAACGCCTCACTCAGAAAATGATTTATAATTTTATTGTATAAAAATACTCAGGTTTCGAAAATATTTTATTTTCATCAAATTAACTGATTTAAATTGAAATTGAAAATCACATAACAGAATTTACTTTCGTATTTTCCATTAAAAATTTACCAATCGCTATGCTTCAATAGACGCATACCAAATATCAAATTTTCATTGCTAAATCATGATTTAGTTTTAAGCAAAATTTTAGTTAATTACATTATAAAAATCGTTAAAAATTTACGAGTCATTACACTCTCCCCCACTCAATACTTTTCGTCCCCGAAAAGGAAGGAGAGAGGAGAATAGAATTAACCAAAAAGAAAGATAGATTCAAAATACATATTATTAGATACACAAAAATTTAAAGCCATATTAGTCTCATAAATTTTTAAATTGGTTAATATTCAACAATTTTGGTTTCCATCCATTTTATTCAATTAATAAATATTCATTGTATTCACATTTTTTTCATTTCAATTAAATGTATTTTCATTCAGTTGATTTGATTTCAGTTTATTACATTTGTTACAAAAAATTTCTTCCAAAACCGAATTTATTGTATTCAGCTCATTTATTTATTCCATTTGATTTCACTTAAATTAATTCTTCATATAATTCAGTTTCAACTATACTTTATAATTTACCATTTATTTATAAAGATATGAATTCTTTTATTACCCGACTAGTTTCTTAAGTTTCATTTATTTACTCATTCTCTATTTAATATTCAATTTGTTTCAATTTTCCTTTCTTATAACATAAATTAAATGTATAACAACACAATTCTTATTTATAAATTCCCTTATCGGTTTCATTTTTGCACATTTTATTTCTTACATTTTATATTATATACCGTTCAACTACATATTCTTATTACATATAAACTATTGAATATTTCAGGTAAGTTCTATTATTGTTTATATGTAATTGAGCTCTATACCTATTTACTTGTTATCTATAATATTTTTACTAAGCAAAATTTAATTTGAACAATTTGTTGCCTAAGTTTTCTCTTATATAACCTTCAAGTGCAAATTCATATTAGCATTTCAACTTTTTAAATAATTCAGGTGAGCTAGACATGTTTAAAAAATGCAACTGAATATTATACAAATAAATTTTATCCTAGTTCAATTGTTTCAAGGTGTTTTAAATTCCAATTTAAAATTTAAGCACTTCAGATATTTCAAAATTTTGGTTCATTTCAATAATTGAAAACCCAAACTTAACACAAAATTTAAGAGTTAGATTTCCGGATTCACTTCCAATACATATACCAATGTATTTTATAAATTAAATCATACTGAAGAAATTCCAATCAAATCTATCTTCAAAACGAAAGTATAACAAAGCTACTAAGTGGTCTCTCCACTTTGAGACTCGAAAATGAATGTCGATGATGCAGCGGTCATCACCGAAATTATTTTCCAGCGACAAAATAGGAGAATGCCGACTTTCTTCTTTTAGAAACTCTTTCGAAACAATTTCCGTTTAAAAATACTTTCAAATAATACTTATTTCAAAACTTTGAAAACCAAATTTTGAAAGGCACCAGAAATTTAATTTTTAGATATTAAATTTAAATTCATTACATTTTCAAATCAGGTTTTAAACCATATTTTAAAGTTCAACCGTAGTTAAGGTTTAGAAATGTTGACCAAACCATAAACGATAATCTAATATTATCATTTCAAACAACTAACTCATTTAACTATCAAATTCTAGAAATTTATACTTTTACATATATATAATATAATCATACAGAAAATTATTTCATTTACAAAATTTGAAAAAAATATTGTGTCGGTTTTCTCTATTCAAGTGTTTTGGAATTCCTACCGATAACTTTAGCTAGACGAACCGATTGAAACTCAAAATTCAAGCTTAACAACTCAAACAACGTAATATAAAACATTCTTATATTAATTACAGATACACTCCCTCACTCAATGATTCAAGAATAGATTTTATAGAATAAGAACGGAGATTCAACTTAATAGGAACTCAAATCAAAGAGAATTCTAACTAAGAAGATAGGCTCGAGAGGGAGATAAGATGATTAAATTAAGAAAGGAAAAAGATGGATATATTTATATTAAATCGCGACGACCTTAATCGGGTCAACCGAGACTTAGAGAAGGCGAGAATATCATCAACGAGAACCACGACAATAAGTCAAGCTCCACAGATAAGGTCGATGCAGAATTAAATTTCTCGCTGAGGAGGTGGAGATGTGACTTCACCCAGTATCGGGATAATCTCTGATTATCGAAGTAGAGTCAAGATTACAAGGGAATTACCCTGATCGTTTACTAGAAATTGTTCGGACTTTGCAAGAAATAATAACACCTAAACCAAGGACATGGAAATCTCCAGTGAATCGATGCTTGTTGTATAGGAGTTCACCAACTTACAAATCATATTTAGGTTAGAGGGACCGTCGATGGGATTAGTCACACAAAGGATGAGTTGACAATTGAGGTTGGATCTATGGGATGCTCCGGTATCAAAAGAACGCAAAAAGGAGAAGACAAGAGTGAATTTTAGGACAAAGGGGAAAAGTTCTAAAATTAAAAGGAAACCCAAGTCAGAGAGGAACAAACTCAAGCTCGAACGAAGATGATTCTGTAATTAAATTTACTCCATATGCTAAGTTTTGCCAAAACCAGAGCTCTTGTACCAACTGTAACAACCTGGTATTTCGAACCATTCGCATCCGCACATGTCAGACTTGAATTTCTTAAAATAACAGATTGTTAATTTATATTTGGCAAAACTCAGCATATACAGTAAATAAATCAATCACAAAATCACACACACAGCGTAGTATAACAGTAAGCAGCATAATAGATAAATAGTGGTTCATGAAGCTACTATATAAACATCAGAGTCTGAAACAAATTACAACAGATATTCACGTACAATGAAAACTCAAATACATAAGTGAGTGTCAAGTTTGAATATATACAACTGGAAACAACTGAGATGACAGAAGAGCTGAATAAATAGATGGATCACCAAGCTAAGCTATTAACTCCAAATGAGTCTCAAATATTGTATCACTCAGTCTGACCCAAGCATAAAGCAAAACACCAAAATACTCGAGTTAGGATTAACATTCTTATATAGTAAATTCAAGTCAAGTGAAATATCAACTGAAATACAAGTAACTTAAAGGATATTTGGGATTTTCATCATCTAAGGATCTTTCGAACTATCTATTACATAGTAATATACGTTATTATAATATGTCTATAATAAAGTATTAAAATAGAGTTAAGGCGTTACCCATATCCCCCGTAGCACATTTTTTATATTCTCATAGTCTATACAATGTCGTACGCTCTACCAAACCAATGGTTTACATAGAGGACACCACATAAGTATGATACAAAACAAACTTGTAGAAGGTGTGATAAGGCATGCGACAAGGCACTCAAGGCAATGCCAGGGTAGATATACCATTTGCGTAACCGGACTGGTGGTAACTCATAGCAGCTACTACCGCCCACCTCGAGACACACTCCCAAATCAAAGGTGCACCCAATCAAATCATAAGGTAATATAATGGTATCACAGAAATGTTTTCAATAGGAGAAATGACCTCACATGGCCCAGCGTAGTTCCTGTTTTAGCCACATCAAGCTGATTCACGGGGGTCAGGGATGCGCTAATACCTCATATAGAATCGTCACCAAACCATCCTACCTCATTCTGGAATCTCCACTACGTATATAGTTGTTAAAGTAGTTTTCGGTATTAGCAGAAAGTATGACAATATCCAATCCAAGTCTCTTTAACAACCAAACGCTTATTTAACACCATGGTCATTTCTTTTCAAGTAGTTCCTACTTCGTATCAAAATATCATATTCGTTTTAGTACCATATCAATTCAATGTCATTATTCATGTAAAATAATATTCATTTCCAAAATCATAGCACTTTCCAAAATTATAATCCTTTCGAAATCATAACACTTTTGAAATCATAATATTTTCCAATTTAAACAGTTTAGATATGGAAAACAATATATATATTTAGATGGTTATAATTAAAATAATTTATATACATTAAAATACTTTACATAATGAAATTAGTTTCCTCCAATTTCGCAAGTCAATTCAAACCATCTTGAATTCCAAAATTCAACTTAAATCAATTCTAGTATAACCATTTCAATTTAAAAGTCAAAGATTCAATTCAAATTCTCAATAAACCATTTCAGTTTATATCGATTTCAAATCCAAGTTTTAACTATCACTTCAATTACAATATGATTCAAGTTTAAATATTCAAATATTACAACATAAATTTCATTTATATTTCAACATTTAACTTTAAATTTTATTCAAATTGGAAAATCTTCAATCATTTTAATAACAATATAATAAAATCTCAGTTTATAAATTTAAATCAATATTAAATATTCAGTTTCTTTTTTTGGCAAGGCCGACGGGTTGAATGGACCCCGACCATTTTATTGCAGCACCAATGAAAATAGAACACAAACTACAAAGAGCGATGCTCAAGAAAACGAAGGGAAACACGGCACCACAAGAACTGAGAGAAATAAAAACACAAAAGAAGAAAATGAAAACACCAAACGATTAAAGCTTGAAGAAAGAGTAAAGTATCCCCGGATCAATACTAAAGGTTTGCATCCCCCTGGTTTGTTTGATCACGTGCGTTAACCAATTCTTGAAATCAACAGCAGACTTCACCCTACCTACTTCGAACACTCTGATATTGCGCTCTTTCCATACTGCATTGATGAAGCTATTTAACACCACATCGAATAATCTCTTGTCTTTTTTTTTCCCTTTCAACTCGATTATCAGTGAAGACCATATTTCTTTTAAGCTTTGCGTGAATAATAGTCCAAACTTGTAAAGTTCCCTTGATTTGCTTTTATTTTTCTAGGTGGCCTCCTCTACTGTTCCAGGCACCAATGGCTGGCATCATAGAGGATACTCGAGAGCATTTAGCATTTCAGATTTCATTCTCCTAGTCACTGCTTGTTTAGAGGACAAGTAGTTAGGAATCGTAGCGAACAGTGGTGTAATAGCATTTTTCATTGAGCTGTTTTCATTGGGAACGTTAGCATCTTGCCTGGGGGCGGCAGCTGATGAAGCGGGCGATGTTGGAGCAGGAGGGGGGACATGCACAGGTGGGGGAGGTTTATAAGCTTTGGGAGGAATTATATTAGAGTATGGGTTGTTTTGCGAGCTGATCTTAATTCCAGAGGATGATTCTCGAGTGGGGATATATTGCGCATGGGGCGTGCTTGCATCTGCATGCAAGTTCAGTACTCTGCTCAACTTCTTTTCCTGTATTATTTTTCAACACCTTCTTGAATTTCTTTCCTTTCTCCTGAATTGAATTATCTGGGCCTTTATCACTACTTGCAGTACATTTCTCTAGATTGCTTTTGGCAGTTGTCTTTATATCAGCTGTTACATAAACATCATCTGCTTCCAGAGTTTGCTGATCATCACTTGCAGTGAACAGAGTATTTATCTCGTCTTCATTACCATACGCACAGTTCTCCATATTACTAGATCTAAGATTAGCCTCATAAATAGCTTTAGCTATCATGTTACACATTCACGTGTCATCAGTAACTACTATTGCTTCATTATCGTCATTGATCATCACAAGAGCATTATATTTATTGTCATTAAATATTCAGTTTCAATTTTATTAAAAGTTGAGAATATTCATTTAGTCGCTTTTTATCAAATCAAGTTATAAATCATATCTTCCAAAACCTCAAAATCAATAAGTTTAAATCAATTCTTATTTAAATTCAATTATTAACCAAATAAAATTCCAAGTCAGCGTTAATTTATCTTTTCGACCTTTTTATTACATTAAGTTACAAAAATTTATTTTTTTAAAATATGAATATAAATTTAAATAAATACTTCAAAATATTATATACTAATTAAATTAAATTTTATTAAATTAAATCGTATTGTCAAATTTATTAAATCTATTTTTATATATTTAAAAATAATAAAATTATATGTAAAATTTTAAAAATTTTATTTTCAAAACTAACTTATAAGTTTAAAATTTCCAAAACATGTAATTTTAAAAATATAATTTTTAGATATATATATATATATATATATATAACATTTATACATATTATATTTTAAGAATCAATATTGATTAAAAATCATCTACTTCCTTTCAAAACGTTGGAAATCATTTTCAAAATATAGACCGATGGTGTCTGCATATAATTTTCTATCCTATGGTCAAGTGATATGAATATTTATCATTTCAATTCGTAATTTAAAATCTATAGGTATATATCATTTCAACCTATAATCCCTAAAATTTAAAATCAATGAAAATAGCTTGGGTTTATCATTTCAACTCATAACAATTTTCCCTTATTCTACAAGATCGTTCGGGTATGTATCATTTCAACCCATAGGAAATTGTAAACTAATAGGCAACTTGCAGAGTGAGAACAAATACGATAATAATATAACATATCAACAACATGCATGTATCATCAGTAACAATTTTAATTATAATATAAATAACAGATGATGGTGTCAGATGTCACAAGTGAATAATTACAGATAATGGCGTATTACATATAACAATTAAATGATTCACATTTCAAATTTAACAGCATATTTCAGTTGTCATTGCAATGTGAATTAAATTTATAAAATATAAGAATGTTAATCATGAGTGATTGCTGATCTTTCTAGGTTAGAGAAATACAAGAATGAGATGCACGGACAGAGATAAGCACTGACAAGCTAGAGGCTGCTACGACCAATTTTAGGACAATGGCGAAACAAAACAAAGCAGATTCGATGGAAACAAAGAGATATATTCATATATAGATATTTTCAAAATCCATTTTTAAAACATATAATTAAATAAAATCTTATATTTCGAATCATTATTATTATTTAACCACCTATATATATACGAAACTAAACTTATGTATAATTGTGTATATAAACTAATATATAAACACACACACACGTATATAAACTTACATAATATATTTTAAAATCAATCTTTATTATAAAATCAATATATACTTTCTTTATTGTAATATATAAAAACAAACAGAACTTACACATCCTAAGTCAATAGATAAAATGTATAAATAACAGATGATGGTGTCAGATGTCACAGATGAATAATTACACATAATGGGATATTATATTTAACAGTTAAATAATTCACAGTTCAAATTTAACAGCATATTTCAATTGTCATTCCAATATGAATTAAATTTATTAAATATAAGAATGTTAATCGTGGGTGGTTGCTCACCTTTCGAGGCTAGAGAAATACAAGAATGAGATGCACGGACATGGATACACATTAACAAGCTAGAAGTTGCTACGACCAATTTTAGGACAACGGCGAAACAATACAAAACATGATGAACTGGATTTGATGGAAACAAAGAGATATATTCATATATAGATATTTCAAAAAGCCATTTTTAAACATATAATTAAATAAAATCTTATATTTCGAATCGATATTTTTATTTAAACACCTTTATATATACACGAAACTAAACTCATGTATAATTGTAATATATAAACTAATATATATATATATATATAAAGTTACATAATATATATTTAAAATCAATCTTTATTATAAAATCAATATATACTCGCTTTATTACAATATATATATATATATGTGTGTGTGTGTGTGTGTATATATATATATATATAAACAAACGAAACTTACACATCCTAAGTCAATAGATAAAATATATAAGCTCATATACAAGCAAATATATAACTCATATATGTGTATAGAATAGCAAGTTAGAAAGCACGAGCTAGATTCAGAAAAGCAGGCAATCAAAGTATGAGCAAACTAATATATATGTAACAAGTACTAAATCGATATCTTCTCTTGTCCGAGTATACCGAAACAAAAAAAATATATTAAAGTAAGATCATAGAATTAAATATATATACTTCAAATATAAATATACTAAACTTCTAAACAGATAATATATATTCCCATACATACGAACTTACTTATTTTTGGAACGGTAAATTTTAAAATCTATATATGTTAGAAATATACATATATGTATGGAACTGGGTAAAATACGTTTATAAGCTACTATAATATACAAACTATATATCTCCTCAGGCAATCATAGTGGACTCCAGAATTTAATATATGAAAAATATATCAAAGCAAACATATATTCATTTATAAGTTACTCAGAAATCTTATATGCAGACTATATATATTAGTATACTCATATATAAAAGCCTTGAGCAATATTATTATACGATATAAAATACACACACACACACACACACACACATATAAGAAGCGGGTAAAATAAACATTTGAAATATATATAATACAATATAAATGTAATATGTTATAATATAATATAATATAATATATACATATAATACTGAAAAAGAAGGAGGCCGATGGTGGAGGAAGATGAATGGCGAGGGGATGTGTGAGATCGGCTTGGTGGGGTGGATAGTTGCTCGGAGAAGGTGAGGTAGGGACGTGGGCTGTTAGGTGAACTCGGCAGTTGGTGGCTTCAGCTGGATTAAGGCGGTGGAGAGGTTCGACAGTGGGGTGGTAGGCGGAGCAAGGTGGAGCATGGGTATTACGGTGAGAAGGACGTGGGCGGAGCTAAGGTTTGCGGCCAGTGGAAATGAAGGGGGTCGACCATGTGTACAGGCGGAAGGGAAATACTTCGGTGTGGTGGAGCCGAGCTTGGGTTCAGGCGAAGATTGTTTGGGTCGAGAGTCGGTCTGCAGTGGTGGATCTCGGCCTAGCTAAGGCGAGATGGAAGAGACAAGATGAATGTCAAGTAATGGAGTAGAGCAAATATCAAGGAGGAGCAAAGTTGGAGGAGCAGGCAACCATATAAGCTTTTATATATTAGTTTATATTTTATATACTATTATTGGAAAGAAAATAGCAAAGAAAGATAGAGCAGAGAGAAAGAATAGAACGAACCAAAGTGAAGGCTACAACAAATTATAAATAACATACATGGAATAGTGACAATCAGGCACGTTGAATTTTTGGGAAGAATTAAAGTTGATGGCTATCTGTATTACACGGTGGAAAATGAATAGACAAATTAAAAAAAAGACTCAAAAACGGGTACCGATACGATTAACCGTTTTGTAGGTTCCACCACATATTGGACATCGAAACACACAAATGAATATACTGCGGAGATCATCACGATGACATGAACAGAATGATACATAGATAAGAGATATGACCATCCTATCAAAAGTTAATATTCATTGCCAAAATATTGCAAATCCGTTGAAAATAAGATAAATGGAGGTAAAGAATTCCAAATTTTTTGAAACGAAATATGACGTCTCACTCAAAAAATAATCTACAATTTTATTGTATATAATATTCAGGTTTCGAAAATATTTTATTTTCATCAAATTAACTGATTTAAATTCAGATTGAAAATCACACAATAGAATATACTTTCGTGTTTTCCAATAAAAATTTGCCAATCGCTGTGCATCAATAGACACATACCAAATATCAAATTTTCATTGCTAAATTTATTTTTTTGATTTCAAGCAAAATTTTAGTTAATTATGTTATGAAAATCATTAAATATTTACGGGTCGTTACATGCCACTTTTGGGCCATTTGTTTTCTTTTGTTAGACAGTTGTGGCAAGTTATAGTTTTTGATCGAGCTGCGCAAAGGAGGTGGGCCAAAATTTGCGTAACTTTAGGGATTTTAAAGTTTAAATAATCCATTTTTATTAATTGATTAATTAAGCCGAAGAGTGAGAAGTTTTAAAAACTAAGGATTCGAAGACACTTTTCTTTTGTCTGGAATTTCAGGGACGAAATTATTTTAGTGAGGAGAATGTGACAATCTGAATTTATTACATTTTGAATGAGAATAATTAATTTATTTAAATATTCAGATTTAAATCAAATTAAATAAATAATAAGGAAGTCAAAATTTAATATAACGAATCGATTTTTATTGATCTATTTTAATTTACTTTATTTGATTTTTCCATGATTTTTAATTTGAAAATTATTTTAATTTATCGTTTGACGATTTTTCCATAAACGTTGACATTTTGGAATTCTACAAAATAAGACAACCAATGTGTAATGACCCGCCCTTTCAAACCATTCAAATCGACAATAGTCCACACATGTCAAACTTGAAATGCTCAAAACAATAGATTGTTATTTATATTTGGCAAAAATTAGTATATACAGTAAATAAATCAATCATAGAATCACGGAAACAGAGTAATACAACAATATACAACGAAATAGATAAACAGTAGTACATGAAGACATTACAAGAACATCAAAGTCTAAAGCAAAATACAATAGAAATCCCAAATACAAAGAAGTCTCCAATACATAAGCAAATGACAAGTCTGAACATAAATAACTGGAAATAACTAAAATAACCGAAAGCTGAATAGATAATGATAGATCTCCAAGCAAAGCTCCAACCTCCAAAGATGAGTCTCAAATGCTATGATACTCAGGCTGACCCGAGCATAAAGCAAAACACAAAACACTCGAGTCAGGATTAAAATTCTTATGCAAGTAAGTCAACTCAAGTGAAATGTGCAAATGAAATGTAATATAACTCAAAGGTTGTTGGGATTCCATCCTTTAAGGATCCATGGAATTATCTACATAAATACTACAATACACTACATAGATAATGTCTATAGTAAAGTAAAATATCAAAATAGCATTAAAGCGTTACCCATATCCCCATTAACACATTTTATATAAATATCGTAGTCTATACAGATACTGTAAGCTCCACAAAACTGGTGGGATACTCAGTGAGCACTCCATAGGCATGGTGTAAACCAAACTCATAGTGGGTTCCATAAGGCATATGACAAGGCACACGAGGCAATGCCTAGAGTAGGACACTACCATTTTGCAAAATCGGACTGGTGGTAATGCATAGCAGCTACTACTGCCTACTTCAAGACACACTCCCATAATCAAAGGTGCACCAAATCAAATCACAAAGTAATAGATATGGTTTTGAAGAAGCATGCTTTATCCGAGGTGCGACCTCACTTGGCCCAGGTATAGCTCCTTTAGTCATATCAAGCTGACCCGAGGGGGTCAAGGCTGCGTTCGTACCTCATACAAACATTCGCCAAACCATCCTACTTCGTTCTGGATTCTCCACCACGTGCGCAGTTGTTAAAGTGATTTTCGGTATTGCCAGATAGTATGACAATATCCGATCCCGGTCCCTTTAACAATCAAACGCATATTTCACACCGTGGTCATTTTATAAAATCACTTTATAAACATTTATATAAAATTCAAATGTAGGAAATGCAGATTACGGATCTTAAGGCTGGATTAACACAAGAGGGGGGGGTGAATAGTGTTTAATCAATTTTATGGAATTTTTGAAATCTTTTAAAATTAAACACATACAGATGCTATTTCACAAACATAGAGACAATCACAGAATCAGACACAGATGCAAATAGTAAATAAAAGCAGTAAAGGAAAGAACACACCAGAATTTTATACTGGCTCGGAGTTACACTACATCCAGTCCCACACAATGTCTTATGCAGATTTCTTTTCAAATATAATGTCGATATTACAACCTCGATTTCAAGGCCATGGGATACACCCTCCTATCGCCGAGTCTAGGGAAAACTCTCTTGATTTAATCAGGCTACAAGATCCCCTAATTGATTTATGGGCTACAACCACACCCAATTGATTCATGGGACACAATCACACCATTTCCAATAACACTTTGATAGAGAGAAACTCGATACACTTCGATCTTTCACTCTTTTATTATAAATGATCCTATAACTCTAAATAGCACTGAGATCTTTGATAGAGAGTGGTAGAGAACCAAATTAGGGATGATTGAGTTTGATCCACTTAGAATTTCGGTAGAATTTTGTTAAAACATTTGAAATATAAGAGAATATTTGAGTGGAGAAGGAGTGAAGAAATGAAGAAAAACTAACTTAAAATTCGTTGAAAACAACTGGTATTTATAGGAGAACAGCGGTCATGTCCATTCATGAAAGGTTATAATGAATAAACACTTCTTTTTAATATTTGAATTTTAAATTCTATGGCTACCATGTCGACATGTGACGATTAAGGATGTCTACATGCCTATGTTAATTTTGAAAATAGATTTTTCTTTAAAATGATTTCTATTCTAAAACTTGTCAAAACAATTTCTAAACATTGTAAACCATTTTGAATATAGTTTGAAGTTATAAAAGAGTTTTAGAAAGTAATCTTAAAGATATATAATCTATAATATAAAAGTAATATAAAAAACTAAGTATAGATTTCTGTAAAATATATTAAACTAAAACATTAAAATCAAGATATAGTTTAAAAAGATAGAGATGATTTTGAAATTAATATGATTAAAAATAGTTTTTGAAATAAGACTAAAATATTTAAATCGATAGAGATGACTTTAAAATGATAGCTTTGAAAAAATAAATCATTTTGAAATTTCATGGAATCCATTGCACTGGAGAAGGTCGTGGGTTCCATCCCACTAAAGAGGTCGTGGGTTCCATCCCCCTATTAAAGCAAGAAGGTGGATTCCATTCCACAATTAAAATCAGAATAAATATTTTAGTGCTATTATGAAGTTTTAGCATAAATCTAAACTCTATTACTTATCTTGATATCTTGGACTCTTGTACTTTTAATACTCATGAGTCTTTAGTCTTGATTTCTTCAATCTTGAATTTGTCAGTCTTGAATCTCTATACTTAGTCTTGAATCTTTATACTCAGTCTTAAATCTTTATACTGTACAGTCTTCATTCTTCGTACCTGCATATATATACCCTGCATATAGTATATATCTAGACAAGAATATTGGTATATATATTTTATAACAAGTCCTAACGTTATTGTCATCAGAACCATCATCTCAGGAACTAACATCAAATCACAAAATTAAATCAAAACTAAATATTCAACTTCAACTTATTTAATTCTAAAAATATTCGCTTTATCACTTTTTTTTAAAACATTTAAATAAAATCTCAAATTAAAGTCTAAATCAAATTAAATATTCAATTTATACTTTATTTTAATTTGAATTTATTCATTTAATCATTTTTAATCAAAATTAAGTTATCAAGTTATAAAATCGTATCTTTAAAATCTCAAAATCAATAAGTCTAAATCAATTCTTATTTAAATTCAATTGTTAACAAATAAACGACAAATCAATTTTAATTTATCTTTCCAACCTTAATTTATTAAAATTATTACAAAATGTATTTTCAAAATATTGATATAAATTTGAAATAAATACTTAAACTTATTATATATATTAAAGTTATTACAAAAATATATTATATTAAATTTTTCATTAAATTATATCTTATTATTAAAAAAAATTATATTAATTTTTTTTATGTTTTAAACTAATAAAGCTATAAGTAAAATCTTAAAACTTACATTTTTCAAAACTTAACTTATAATTTTAAAATTTTCAAACACATAATTTAAAATCTAAATTTTACAGATATATCAAAATAAAATCTATACATAACATTTTAAAAACCAATATTTATTTAAAACACATATTTTCAAGTTTTGGAAATCATTTTAAAAATAGACCAACGGTGTTCGTATATAGTTTTCTAACCTGTGGACAAGTGATAAGGATATTTATCATTTCAATCCGCAATAATCTAAATTTTATGGGTGTATATCACTTCAACCCGCAATTCCAAAATTCAAAATCAATAAAATCTCTTGGGTTTATGATTTCAACCCATAATGATTTTTCCTAATCTGTAAGATCATTCAAGTATGTGTCATTTCAACCCATAAGGATATTTCCTAACTAACACGAACTTGCAGTGTGAGAATAATAAAATAATAGCATAAAATGCCATGGCATATCAATGGCAATTTTGATCATAATTAGAAATTTAAATATAATATACATGCAATATGTTATGGTTAACATAAGTCAGTTAACAAAGGTATACAAATTAAATAATAATATACATATTCAACAACTAAATCTCTAATCGTAAAATAATCCTTCGAAGGCGATGCCTTAGGTAAAAATTAATTCTAATGGATGAATTGTCGTGCTTTTCTCAATGGCGATGCTATTATGCCTTCCCCTTCTGAATCTCCCTTCCTGTTGTCTGTTTACCTCTTTCTGACGCAGCGGAAATAACAAACTTGACGTGCTAATAATGATTGATACAAATTGACGCAAACTTTCTTCCTCATGAAATGAATTCGTGTCAAGTAAACCCGATAAAACGATAAATGCCCAAATCCGTTGATCTCTCGAGATACCGGATTCTAGCTATCTTCAACACGTTGATCGCGCACGGTTCCGTGTTAAAAGATCTACGATTCTTCGATGTTGATCTCGCGCACGTGATTCCATGAATCGGCTTCAAATTCGTTGATTCGAGCGCACTCGAATATCCGAAGATGGAAGAAGAAGAGATCACACTCAACTTCAACAAAAGTGGCAAAAAGCACATAAACAATTTTATTCAAAAATCAACTCCCTTTACAATGACAACACATCCCTATTTATAGGGAATACAACATAGCACAAACGACTTACATCACACGACACAAATACAACATGCCTTAACAAACAAATGTTACAACATTACACGACTCAGCACAAAGGACTTAACAACAGGCGACTTAAAATACAAACGACATAAGAAATATAGTATAACAACAATGCGGCTTGTGACTCAACATATGCGACCTTACCTTACTGCGACATAATCAACAGCATCACATGCGACTTAAGCAAGTACGACTTAACTCATAGCTTCAGAAATATCTTCACGCGACATAAACACTTGAGCGACCTAACTACTTAGGCGACATAAGAACCTAGCAACACATGCGACTTAACAACATAAGGTCTTCCGACTTAAAGAGATAACCCATCTCGCGACATAACTTCATGCGACTTAAGGACTTGCGACCTATAGGAAAAGCGACATAACAAACTGAGCGACTTATAGAGTGCGACATGTGAGAGCGACTTAAAGCAAACGACCTATAGAAAAGTGGCTTAATGTCTTAACTCGCTATCTTATAATGCAGGCGATATAAGATCTGTGGCATAACTTGTTAGGTCGTAGCTCGGTAGGTTCAAGTGACCTAAGGAAAAGCGGCATGAGTGATTCGCTGCTTCGCCCTCCCATCGTGTCTTGTTAGGCCGTAACTCGCTAGGTCGCTGGCGACTCAATTCAGGCGTCCTACGACCTAAAGCATGATGCGCTGCCTCATCCTCCCCTGGTTGAAAAGAATTCGACCCCTGAATTCACACTTTCTTCTTCCTTGACCGGTTTATTCCCATGATATGGAATCAAGTGTTTGACTTTGAAAATGTCAACGGTGTGGATATGATCCGGCAATCTCAACTGATACGCATTCTCATTAATCCTCTTCACAATCTCCAAATGACCAATCTTTCTCGCAGCTAGTATGTTGTACGCACCCATAGGAAATCGATCCTTAGTCAATACTGCACACACAAAATCTCCTTCCTTGAATTCAACACTTCGTTGCTTAATATCCGCGGATTGCTTATATTTCTATTCACCTTAAGCAATCGTTCCTTTACAACTTTATGGCACTCTTGCAATTCATTCACAAAATCGCTAGCTCGTTTGATCACTCCTTTCTGCTGTGGTATTGTAGATAAATCTAACGGTCCTTTAGGAATACTTGAATAAACAACCTAAAATGGACTGAACCCAATGCTTCGATTAACTCATTGGTTGTGTGCAAACTCAGCTTGACATAACTTCGAATCCCAACTCTTCAAATGGTTATCCACGAGGCATCGCAATAGATTACTAGGGATCTGTTCACAACTTCTGTCTGTCCATCCGTCTGTGGATGATAAGCACTACTGAATTTCAGCTTCGTCCCGACCATTCTCCATAGACTCATCCAAAAATGACTCAGAAAACGAGTGTCTTTATCTGATACGATAGATTCAGGCAACCCATGAAGACGATAGATCTCTTTGAAGTATAACTGTGCAACATTAACTGCATCTGCCATCTTCTTGCATGCAATAAAATGTACCATTTTCAAAAAACGATCAACCACCACATAGATAGAATCATTGCCACGTTGCGTTCTCGGCAAACCCAATACAAAGTCCATGCTAACATCCACCCATGGCTTAGTAGGTATAGGCAACGACAAATATAAACCTGCATTTGTCATGGTTCCCTATGAAACTTGACAAATATGACACCTTTGAACAAACTTTTCATCTTATTTTCTCATTGACGACCAAAAATAAGACTGTGAGATCAACTGCAAAGTACAATTGTGGCCCACATGTCCTTCTTCATGCAATTCTTTGTTGATCTTCATTCGTAAACTGCAATCTGGAACACACAACTGATTTCCTCTAAACAGAAAACCATCAACCAGCATAAATCCATCAATTCTTCCCTGCTTGACTTTGTCTAAGATCTTGGAAAAATAAGAATTTTGTAACAACCCACATATTTAACGAATATATATTTAAATGTTTTATTTAAATATAGCGTCGATAGTCGGATTTTAGGTCCGAAATGTTACTTTCTGCAAATGGCCGAATTGGAACTCGAAACCACTTCCATTGAGTTCAAAACGTCGTTTGCGATCTTTTTGAGTATAAGCTTTGATATGTTTGGAGTAAGTTGAATTTTGCAACTTTTTCTAGTTGGGTTTGGGTTGGGTTCAGCCCACTAACTATCTAATTAACCCTAACTCAGCCCTCTCCTCTCATTCACTTATTCCGTTTATTAAAACTGAAGCTTAAAACTAAAAATGGTGGAAGGGAAAGAGAAATAGAAATTGCAAGCCCTAGTTCCATTTGTAAACTCCAAATTCTTGCTCCAAAATCAAAGAGAATCCATTGGTAAGTTCTTCTTCATCTTCTCCAACTCTTCTCCTCTTCAATTTCAGAAAATTCCCTAAACCTAAATTGGGAAATATGTGTTTTATTCTTAGATTGGAGCTTGTTGGGTTGAAGTAGAGTTTGGTTGGTTTTTCCATGTTATTGAGCTTCTTCTTCTTCTTCTTTGTTTGGGTAAAAGGTGAGTTTTGAAATCACATCTACTTCTCTTGATTTCATTGACGTTGGGTATGAATTCCTAACACTTGTTCATATGCACTTGCTTTTAGTTTGGATTGAATTGGTGAATATCCAAATTTTTAGTGTTTGGGTTCAATTCTTTGAAATCCTAACTTTGATGTTTTGATCATGTTTTTGGTGATGAATCGAAGTGCTTATAGGGCCGGGTAGCCGCGTGGCATAAATCCATAGCGTTCGTGCTCGTCCGATTGAAGGTTGGGAGAGTTTGCACTTCAATGGTAATAAGTAGGAAATGCAGGAAATTGGGTTCAATCGACTGGATCCTCTGTTCAGTCGACTGAGCTGAAGCCCGAATTTTTTTTGGACAATTTTCAGTCGACTGAACAGGGATTTCAGTCGACTGACCTGCTCCTGTTTTCCTGTTTTGCCAATTTATGCTAATTTTGATTGGTTTTCCGAATGTTATCGATTCATGTTGGTTCTTAGTGGTTGTTATTGCCTCTTTGACTTTGATAACTTATTTTTGACTTCATCCATGGGTTTTTATAAAATAATCTTTTTAATCATATTAAAAGCTCGTTTCTCCAATTTATAAATTCTATTTAAACACACGCACAATTTCGCACTTCAAGCGAAGTGGAAGGGTGATTAAATGGTTGGGCAAAACAAGGACCATGAATCTGTGCGTTTATCTTTCCGATTAATCCCCGACCTATTCAATTGATCGTTTTGACCTTTGGTTTGGTTTACCGATGATATGAGGTGAACTTTGTACTGCTTTGAGTGTGAAATTAACTAACGGATAGTAAACCGTTTAGTGCGAACGAGTGGTTATGGGACTCACGTTACCACTTTTCGGATTCCTTTTTGAGAGTTATGACACATTCCGCCAGTTAGTGGTGTCCAGTACTGGGTCTCTGACCTTCACCACTACGGTTTGTTGCCTTCGGGTATGTGCCTTCGGGTTTGTGCCTTTGGGTTTGTTGCCCTTTAGTATCGCTTCCGATGTTGGTCGTTATGAGCCGCATGGGTGATATTGGGTTTCCCTTTAGTATCACTTCCGATGTTGGTCGTTATGAGCCGCATGGGTGATATTGGGTTTCCCTTTAGTATCGCTTCCGATGTTGGTCGTTATGAGCCGCATGGGTGATATTGGGTTTGGAGTCTTCGGGCTCATGGATCCTTATTTGTACAGTACTGTGCTCGAGCAAATTTTCTGATGTTTCATTCATATGTATATTCCCTAGGTATCGCCCTTCGATGTTGGTCATTATGAGCCGCATGATGCGTAGCGTTTGCCTTGCAGAACTTGTATACCTTATTGGTATTTGTTATTTGCCTTTTGGCTTGATTTTGGATATTTGTATCCTTTGTTTCTATATGTTGCCGATGATATGAGACTTGTTCTATATGATTCATCTTTTGTTAGATGATTGTGTTATCTCCCTTAGAGATATTTGTTATACTTTGTAACCTTGCAGGTTTATTGTGTTCAGTTTATCTAACTGATTTGTTTAGCTAGACTGACCCGTGTATTTCATACTCGGGTCAGACCGAGTTGTTTCAGGTTAGGTGCTTTTGGACTTAGCCTATTTTGCTTCCGCATGTACTATTCAGCTTGTTCCTTTTTGTTATAGCTTTTGTGTAGTCCTATTTTGTAGTAACTCTGATATGTATTCTTTTGACTCGTCTGTATATTGTGGTTTGATATACCACTTGACATGTATTGTTTTGTAAACTCTGTTATGTATCTGTATATGTGTGTATGATGATCTACTGTTCTGTGATGTATATTACATTTGAGTTGTTATATTCTGTTCTGATAGATCCTTCAACCACCTATGGTTTTGTTTTAAGTATTCATTGGGTATGTCGACCTGCTTGGTATGTTTATTGTCGATGTATTCAATAGATAGTTAGAGCAAGGCTATAGATGGTCGCTCCTAACCAGCCTTATTCTCCGTGTTAGTTGACGGCATTACCCTGTAGTGTCCTTGGCTAGCGTGGGTATAGAGGTGGGGCATCACAGCGTGGTATCAGAGCTGAGTTCAGAACAAAATTTGATAAACACAGAATAGATGCACATATTCCGGTACATCGAAGTGTATAAGTGATACAAATCTTTGAATCATCGTGTCTCTTTATTCCATCAAGGTTAGATAGATATTGGGAATACGTATAGGAATGCATTTTATTCCGTAGTATTCCGTAATGAAGTATCTACCTTGTGAATAATCTTGTTCTTATCTTACTTTCAGCGTATGGCTGGAAGAGGCAGGGGACGACGTTCGGATGCTGGACAATCCAGTGGCTCACATCCGGATGGCGTTTATATGTCTGCCGATCAGTTTTTGGAGTTGTTTAGGAGCACTCAGCCTCCAGTTCCTTCTCGAGTGTCTCCACCTCGCAAGTCTGCCTTTGCACGTCAGTGTAGTGATTTTGCTGGAGGAAAGCCGTTTAAGGGCTCCGAGTCTGTTCTTGAAGTCCAAGCTTGGTTTCGCACGTGCGAGCGTATTTTCTCTCGCATGGATCTTTCTGACCATGATAGAGTTCTTGTAACTTCTAGCTTATTACAAGAGCGTGCTCTTGATTGGTATGAGCTTCTTGTAGCCGAAATTGATGAGTCTACTCTTTCTTGGACTCAGTTTCGGGAGCGATTTGAACTCAAGTTCGTTCCTGAATCTGAAAAAGTTTTATTGATCCGCCGCTTCCTTGAGTTGAAGCAAGGGAAATCTTCTGTTTCTGAGTATGTTGCATCATTCGAGGCTTTATCTAAGTATAGTCTTGAATTCATCAGCACTTCTTATAAAAAGAATTTGAAGTTTGTTTCTGGTCTTAAGAAATATCTTAAGAAGTCCTTGTTGCTCCAACTTAAACTTTCTTTTGAGGAGTTGGTTGATTCGGCACTTCACCTCGAGACCGTCGAGGAGTGTGATAGTGATGTTGATGTTGAGGTTTCCAAGAACCCCAACAAGAGGCCTTTTCCAATTCAGAAGAAGCCTTTTCCTTCTAAGAAGAAGAAGACTGGTGGTCCTAGCTCTCAGCCTCAGTCTTCCGGAACACCTTTCGTTCGAAAGTGTTTCAATTGTGGTTCTCCGGATCATATTATTCGAGCTTGTCCTAAACCTCTCTTCTGTCGTTATTGCAAGAAGGAAGGTCATCATGTTTCAGCTTGCCCTACTGTTCCGGCTGGTGCTAAGTCTAGCAATCTTTATGCTACCAAGGCTTCTGAAGGTCCTTCTCAGCCCAAAGGTATATCTCCATCTATTTTGGAAGGTTCTATTTTATTTTATGACCATAATATTCGAGTTCTTTTCGATACGGGTGCATCACATTCTTTCGTATTGAAAAAGCTCGTTGATGATTTATCTTTGGATATTTCTTGTATGGTTACTTCTTTAAGGATTGCGTATCCTATTGGAGGATCCGCGACCCTTAGTATGCTTTGTGATGATGTTGAGATTGTTTTGTGTGGCTTTTCTTTTCGTGCGAATCTGCACGTTATTTCTTGTCTGGGACTTGATATGATTTTGGGAATGGACTGGCTAGTGAGATATGATGCCAGGATTATTTGTTCAGAGAGAATTTTGTATCTTCGACATCCGGATTCGCCTACTCAGCTATCTCTTGATCTTCGGAATGTGGATAATTCCGAAATGGCTTTATATTCTCTTGATTCGCGAGATGGTGATGATATATCTCGTATTCCTATTGCTTGTGACTTTTCTGATGTTTTCGAACCTGTTTCGCGTTTGTCACCCAAACGGGCAATTGAGTTCCGCATTGATCTCATTCCAGGCGCGCAGCCAGTTAGTCGTCCTCCCACAAGGATGTCTACAAAGGAAAATGAGGAACTCAAGAAGCAGCTTTTAGAGCTTGAGTCCAAGCAGTTGATTCTGTCCAGTTTTTCTCCATGGGGATCCACGGTCGTCTTCATGAAGAAGTCCGATGGAACTCTTAGGCTTTGCATTGACTATCGCAAACTTAACGAGTTGCCATCAGGAATAGGTATCCATTGCCTAGGATCGATGATATGTTCGATCTATTGAGTGGTGCTAAGGTCTTTTCTCAGCTTGACCTTGCCATAGGTTTTCATCAGTTACGAGTCGCGGAAGATAGCATTCCTCTTACCGCTTTCCGCACTCGTTATGGTTCTTTTGAGTGGCTCGTTATGTCGTTCGGGTTGACGAACGCTCCTGCTTTCTTTGTTGATCTCATGAATCGGGTATTCCGGGAATATCTCGATAAGTTCGTCCTTGTGTTCATTGATGATATCCTTATTTATTCTAAGTCTGAAGGTGAGCATGCTAATCACTTAAGAATTGTCTTGCGTACTCTCCATCATCATCAGCTTAGAGCCAAATTCTCCAAGTACCACCTTTGGGAGAATAAGGTTAAGTTCTTAGGCCATGTTGCATCTTCCGATGGCATTTCTGTCGATCCCTCAAAGATCGAAGCCATCCAGAATTGGAAGAGGCCTGAGAATGTTCATGAGATTCATAGTTTCCTTGGATTGGCGGGTTATTACCATCGGTTCATTAATGATTTTTCCCGTGTTGTGCTTCCTCTCACTTGCCTTACTCGGAAAGGCATTCGTTTTATTTGGTCCGACAAGTGTGAAGCTTCCTTTCTGTCATTAAAGGAACTTCTCACTAATGCTCCTATTCTTGTGGTTCCCGAGGGGAATCATGATCTTGTTGTTTACACCGATGCGTGTGGTAGTGGTCTCGGTGCTATTCTTATGCAGAAGGATCGGGTAGTTGCGTATGCTTCTAGGCAACTGCGTCCGAATGAAGTTCGCTATGCCACTCATGATCTTGAGCTTGCCGCCATTGTCTTTACCTTGAAGATTTGGCGATATTATTTGTTGGGCGAGCGCTTCATTCTTTATACCGATCATAAATCTTTGAAGTATTTGTTCACTCAGAAGGAACTCAATATGAGACAACAACGTTGGCTCGAGTTTCTTGCTTCCTATGACTTTGATATCCAGTATACCCCTGGTAAGGGTAATTGTAACATACTCGATTTTTCGTTGCCGAAAAACCAAATAGTTAGGGTTTTAAGAAAAAGGAAAAGAAGAAAAAGACAGAAAATAGAGAGAAAAGAAAATAGAACGGATAGAAAAAAACAACACAACAATATCAGAATCTCACAATTCGCAGCGGAACAACATATAATAAATAAGTGAATAATCTTTAAACAAAGAACTATATCAGTTATTACATTACATCACATTACATTTCATTACATCAGAGTGTACAACAACAAACAACAAACATCAAACAGCGGAAAAGAAATACTATATACTAATAATACGCCATGCCATCCAGCTTGCCTCCTGCAACTCCAGAATATCCAGAATATCCTGATAAACCTAACTCTTGACTGCCCGTGTAGAAATTGGTGGGCACCCAGAGTTTAGGAAGGAAAACAATAAACTCCGAGTCAGTCATGTGACTGGTGTGAGAACTCAAAACAATTTATTTATCTTTAAAAATCAAAATAGAGGAATATTTTTAAAGTCAATTCGCAATGCTTTTTAAAAAATGAGACTACCATAAGGCCTCCCGCACACACACACAATGCAAACGCAGAATCGGAGGAGATTTCTCCTTATGATAGTCAAAGATGCTTGATACGCATTTAAAAGAACATTTGATATTATTACTAGTTCATAGTGTAGGAAATATTTCGAAAGTAGAATATAAATCTTAGCCAACATACGACCATTATCGTATGCCTACTATAGCTACCATCTAAACAGTGGTGACCACCATAAGTAAATGGCAGGTTCTACAACTAATGCCGTACAAGGTTTCGTATTGGGAATTGGATTTCCAACGAATGATCAGGCCAAGGAACTTCCCATTTCCACATGAGAATGCCTCTGGAAGGACATCCCCGAGAACCAAACCGGATCTCTACCAACACAAGGCCGGGTTACCCCTAACTGAGTAACAACTGACCGAATATGCCATCCCCCGGTCCTTTGGGACCTTTAACCGAGCGCTCGTCACCATCATCACACAAAATAATAAGTGTTTTCAACATGAGTAAGTATCTGGGCTCCATACCATGATACCACCCTTTTCCAGAAGGAAATGCACATACCCTAAAGGGAGCTACCTCTCATAACCTTGCTGCATCTTTCCTGTTTTGACCATTCCCGGGTGTGAGGCTCGACGAAGTCACGTCCATAAAAACACGCTTTATACAAAGTCATGCTTTGAGTCAACAAATGATCATAGAAATGATCACCAAGATAGACGATCAAATAAATGATCCTATCACAAATGATTTACACAATGATCATTTCACAGCAACACTCAGCATGTCACATTACCAAATTGGGAATATATCGCTGATAACCATCAACTACATAACCTCTGAGCTCGTACGTCTCAGAGAAGGGTGTTAAGCTAAGAGAATAAATTCTCCGCCACCAACAAAAATATATTTGAAAGAAATCTGCTTTATATCTCAATTTGTAATGTCAGACATACAATCCATACAAGTCTGTTCCGGGCTCGAACAGAACCGAAGGCACTTACAAAGAAGTCCTTGCAATCCGGATATCCACAATCCTGATCGGATTCCCCATCACATATGGAGAACTCTATACCGGAGCAACTCGGTGCAGAGTCAATCGACAGGTCATCCTGTCGCTCTCGCAAATACCGGGTCTTCAACACCGATCTTCAATGCTATCCATTACGTCGTATCACTATTCGGAATGGGTAATCCGAATAACGAGCGCAATAATTTAAAAATAAGTGTGCATTCAAATTCAAGCAAATCACAACAAATACCTTTCAAAGGTAAATATTGATAGTCGGTTATTGAACTATCAATGAATATGCACACATCACCAGATTCCAAATAATTTTCCAAATTATTTATTTCCCAAAAATATCTTTACAAGATATATAATTTTCACACTTCAAAAATAAATCAATATTTATTTTTAAACGAATTCCACTTTCTTTTATAAATTCCATAGTGAATTTTCATTCCAAAATATCCATGCATATACGATTTCAATTATTCATTTCAATTTATCTTCAAAAGGATAAATTCTCAAAATATTCACTTTATATTGGAAAACATTTCCATACTTATTTATCAAGAAGTAATTCACAAATCTAATTATTTTCAACCGTTGGAAAATATTCAATATACTTAAATCGAGATTAAGTATATATTTCATTCTTTAAGGAAATCAATCTCTCAAACATATTTATTTGGGCCAAAACGAATGTTACGTAAAACATCGTTACAACAACCCAAAATCACTAGTATAGGGATTCGAAATTAAAATAGATATATAAATCCCAATACTAAATAAACCATTTCCTTTCGGAAATCATTTACTATAACAACAGTGTTATAGTCCACCATTTCCTTTTATTTCTCGAAAACGTCTATTTCAACAATGAATGTTGAAATCTATGGTTTCAAATCTCAACACATTTAAAACATCGTTAGATCGTTTTAATTCTGTTTAAAATATCACATCCTAAACATTTTCTTTAACATATTATTCATTATTCAAAAATGTGAATATAACTCCATTAATAGGTTTCAACAATTTACTTATCAAAATAAGTCGTTTGCAGATTTATAAAACAACGTTTATAAATTCCATTTCTATTTATCTTATAACAACTTCTTTTTATAAATCTCCTTTATTAACCTATTCGATTTATAACTCAATTATAAACCAAAAAGTTCATGTTATAAGTTAAACACTTATAATTTATTTGTTTACAAAATCCTTCTTTTTAAACTTCATAATTATAGATCTTATAACTTATAAGATTCGTTTATTTATCCAAATCTATTCTTTCAATAACTTTATAAATTTTATAAACCTACTGCTTATAAAATTCCTTTTATAACTTCACCGTTTATAATTCTATAAATTTCATTCATTTATGAAATTCATTCACAATTCGTTTTAACACTTATAAAAACTCGTTTTATACTTCAAATATTTTAATTTATAAATTAACAATTTATAAATCTTTTATAATTTCATCATTTCTGATTTATAAAATAATCAAATTTTATAAATCCTATATTTTCAACTTTCTATAATAAATTCAAAAATCCCGATTAAACTATTTTGTAAAATCATTAGCCTTATACATTCAAAAATCAACCTTTAACTATTATTTCTCAAAAACCATAATTTTTATAACATTAAACTTATATCGTTTATTTATTTAAAATAAATCAATTCCAAAAATATTTTATAAACATATACTTTCAAAAATCGCTTTAAAAATCATTTTTAAAGTTCCAAAACTTGGTCCAATGATGCTACACACCAAATAGTCAATCACGACAACAACGATATCATATATCGATATGATAATCCATCAAATATCAAAATATCCGAAATCAAATAAATACTGTTGAGGAATCTAGTTGGATCCCTCCAACCTGTTTTCCTGCATCCAAAGATGTTAGCACAATACCAATTCCGTTCCAGTACGAAATTATCGCGGTATATGGGATTTAAAATATTATCCGCTTAATAGACGGTGCAATAGGGTCTCATCCGCTATACAAATGCGGGAAATCAATAACTGCAATATATACATATGCCGATATATATATATATTGCTATTATATATAATACCAATTTCACTGTTTATGAAATATTCGCGGTATATGTTTTTAATAAATAACATCCGCTTACTGACGGCGCATAATGTCTATTTTAACAATCAATAGATAACAATCATCATTCAAACATGCATTCAAATATTTTAAATCTAATTATTTAAAATAAAATCAAAACTGATTCGATTGAGTGAGAAGTTCTCACCTTGATTTCAATTTCGTTTTAGCGATTTATTTCGAATAAAATTAAACGAACGTTTAATTTTACCCAAAATTCTCACTAACTCCAAACAACTCCAATCCAATTCCATAGCGTAGTGCTCGTCCATACGAATGCAACGCAATTTGTTTCATGCGTTTTCGACCTCGTATGAAAAAGTTACGATATTATGAAGTTTACACGATTTTATAACACAAATTTACAACTAAATTTTACATTTTTATAACCTAATCTATCTGGACCGTTAGATCTCCATGCCTACAACATCAAGACCGCCGAGACATTCTTCCATCTCCCAAGTTCTAACACGCGACCCTGAATCCATGAACGCGGCCACAACCTGCAAATCGCGACCACCATTTGACGTCGAGAAGCCATCATTCCACCACCGTTTGAAAGCTCGTGCAACACTCCACCACCGGTCCAATTTTCATCAAGCTCGACCCCCCCATCGTCACGAAAAACGTGACCGAACACGCAGCCTTCATTGGCCAAATTCGTCGAATCCAAACCACTTCAACGCGAATCCACCGTTGGATGTGACGATCTCGGAGAGCTCTACACCTTTTCTGTTGGAAGCTTTTGCTAGAGATGAGTGGATTGATCGAAAAGTGGAGATGAACACCAATGTTTTTCGGCCATTAATTGTTTGAACTGGCGGCTACACGTTTAGGGTTAGGGTTTTGATACTTTTCTTATTTTTCTGAATTTTAAGGCCTATTTATAGAAGTTTGAACGACACTATTCATCCGGGTTTTCCAAACTCCGATTCACGCGCCGAAACTGACGTTTCTAGGGTTTACCCTGCGTTCCGGACACAATGGAACAGGTTTCGAAAGCTAATTCGGTCATCTGTGCGAGTTATGGCAATAAACGTTCAATTTAAATTAAACCGATTTAAACGATTTTCTAGGCGTTTTAATTTGTACCGGACAAACGGTAAATCCAATTGACACGAAATTTGAAACCATATAATAATATCACATTACGGATCCGATGAAACTGGTTTTGTTGAAATTCGAGATTGTTTGAAAAATGGCTACTTTAACTCGCCAATTTAATATTAAAACAATTTTGATGCGTTTCGAGCTGCCACGATCAAACGACAACTCCGATTGCTACGAAAATTGAAATCCGATAATAACTAACTATTACGGATCCAATGGAACTGGTCTCGTCCAATTGTGAGATTGTTCAAAAATTGGCTATTTTCACTAGTCGATTAAATATTAAAATATTCAATTTTCACAAATTAACTTCTAGTTCGATTTTAAAAGTTCTATAATATCATTCTAACTTCAATATGATAAAATAAAATTTTAAAAATCATTTTCAATCATATTTCACCCAATTTTCTATTATTTCCATAATTTAACATATTAAATTATCGATTTAATTATTCAATTAAATCCAATTATTCGAAATAAAATTTATTCGACTTATAAATTCACTTATTAATATTTAAAATTAATTAAATATTCGAATTTTAAATAATTAAAATTATGGGTCGTTACAGTAATCGTGTTGCAGATGCGCTTAGTCGCAAACATTCAGTTGTTATTTCTATGATGCTTGCCGAATGGGATATTCTTGAGACTCTATCTTTTTGTGAAATTCGGGATCGAGGTTCATCTTCTGATTCTCCTATTCTATTATTTAGTTTGGGAGCTCGACCTATTTTATTGGATCGTATTGCCGATGCCGAACGGCGTGATCCTGATTTGTTGCATCTTATTCAGCTTTGTGAGTCTGGATCCTGTGATGAGGCATTGCGGGATTTTAGCATTGATTCTCATGGGTGTCTTCGTAAGAAAAACCGTCTTTTTATGCCTTCTGATTTTGCGCTTAGGCATGACATTCTTGATGATTGTCACCGTTCTAAGTATACCATTCATCCCGGTAGTAGCAAGATGTATGCCGATATGCGTCGTCTTTATTATTGGGAAGGCATGAAGCGCGATGTGGCAAGTTATGTGAGCAATTGCATAACTTGTCGGCGTTTTAAGGCCGAGCATCAGCGTCCTTCGGGTCTTCTTCAGCCCCTTGAGATTCCATTGTGGAAATGGGATCAGATATCTATGGATTTCATTGACGGCCTACCTCGTTCGAGATCAGGTCGTTCTAGTATTTGGGTTATTGTTGATCGCCTCACTAAGTCTGCTCATTTTGTCCCTATTAATTCTAATAGGACTGCTTCGCATTTGGCTAAGTTATATGTTAAGGAAATCGTGAGACTTCACGGTGTTCCTAGTTCTATTGTGAGTGATCGTGATCCTTTATTCATGAGTCATTTTTGGAAGAGTCTTCAGCAAGCTTTGGGAACGAAGCTTAATTTTTCTACAGCTTATCATCCGCAGTCTGACGGACAGACTGAACGGGTGAATCGTATCTTGGAAGATCTTCTCCGTATTTGTATTTTAGATTTTGGTGGAAGTTGGGAGGATCATCTACCTCTTGTAGAGTTCTCCTACAACAATAGTTTTCAATCTAGTATCGGTATGGCTCCTTTCGAAGCCTTATATGGAAGGCCATGTCGATCACCTTCTTGTTGATTGGAATCTGGGGAGAAGCTTATTCTTGGTCCGGATTTTGTTCGTGATTCTTCTAAGAAGATTGATCTTATTCGGTTGAGAATGAAAGAGGCACAGAGTCGCCAGAAATCCTACGCGGATAGCCGTAGGAAACCTCTCGAGTTCTCGATTGGTGATCTTGTTTTTGTTCGTGTTTCTCCTTTAAAAGGGGTTATGCGTTTCAGTACGACTGGAAAATTGGCTCCTCGCTTTATAGGACCATTTTCTATTACTGAACGTATTGGCCCTGTGGCTTATAGAGTTTCACTTCCTGCTCATCTATCTGGCATTCATGACGTATTTCACGTCTCGCAGCTTCGGAAGTGTCTTCGGGAGTCGGATTCTATTATTACTTCTCCTGATTTGCAAGAGCTTGAGGTCTCACCGGACTTATCTATTGTACAACAACCTATTCGCGTACTTGACATGGAGGTGCGACACCTTCGGAACAAGGACGTGCCGCTCGTTAAAGTTCAATGGTCCGCTAGTCCCAATGACTGTACTTGGGAAACCAGAGAGTTTATTGAGCGATCTTATCCGGGTTTTGTATCTTAGCTCGGCAACGGTGAGTATATCTTTTCATCTCAAGCTTATTTCCTTTTCTTTTGAATGTTTTATGTATGTAGTTGTTACAAATATCATCTCTAGGAATTGCGGGGACGCAACTTTGTAAGGAGGGGAGATCTGTAACAACCCACATATTTAACGATTATATATTTAAATGTTTTATTTAAATATAGCGTCGTTAGTCGGATTTTAGGTCCGAAATGTTACTTTCTGCAAATGGCCGAATTGAAACTCGAAACCACTTCCATTGAGTTCAAAACGTCGTTTGCGATCTTTTTGAGTATAAGCTTTGATATGTTTGGAGTAAGTTGAATTTTGCAACTTTTTCTAGTTGGGTTTGGGTTGGGTTCAACCCACTAACTATCTAATTAACCCTAACTCAGCCCTCTCCTCTCATTCACTTATTCCATTTCTTAAAACTTAAGCTTAAAACCGAAAATGGTGGAAGGGAAAGAGAAATAGAAATTGCAAGCCCTAATTCCATTTGCAAACTCCAAATTCTTGCTCCAAAATCAAAGAGAATCCATTGGTAAGTTCTTCTTCATCTTCTCCAACTCTTTTCCTCTTCAATTTCAGAAAATTTCCTAAACCTAAATTGGGAAATATGTGTTTTATTCTTAGATTGGAGCTTGTTGGGTTGAAGTAGAGTTTGGTTGGTTTTTCCTTGTTATTGAGCTTCTTCTTCTTCTTCTTTGTTTGGGTAAAAGGTGAGTTTTGAACTCACATCTACTTCTCTTGATTTCATTGATGTTGGGTATGAATTCCTAGCACTTGTTCATATGCACTTGCTTTTAGTTTGGATTGAATTGGTGAATATCCAAATTTTTAGTGTTTGGGTTCAATTCTTTGAAATCCTAACTTTGATGTTTTGATCATGTTTTTGCGGATGAATCGAAGTGCTTATAGGGCCGGGTAGCCGCGTGGCATAAATCCCTAGCGTTCGTGCTCGTCCGATTGAAGGTTGGGAGAGTTTGCACTTCAATGGTAATAAGTAGGAAATGCAGGAAATTGGGTTCAGTCGACTGGATCCTCTGTTCAGTCGACTGAGCTGAAGCCCGAAAATTTTCTGGACAAGTTTCAGTCGACTGAACAGGGATTTCAGTCGACTGACTTGCTCCTGTTTTCCTGTTTTGCCTATTTATGCTTATTTTGATTGGTTTTCCAAATGTTATCGATTCATGTTGGTTCTTAGTGGTTGTTATTTCCTCTTTGACTTTGATAACTTATTTTTTACTTGATCCACGGGTTTTTATAAAATAATCTTTTTAATCATATTAAAAGCTCGTTTCTCCAATTTATAAATTCTATTTAAACACACGCACAATTTCGCACTTCGAGCGAAGTGGAAGGGTGATTAAATGGTTGGGCAAAACACGGACCATGAATCTGTGCGTTTATCTTTCCGATTAATCCCCGACCTATTCAATTGATCGTTTTGACCTTTGGTTTGGTTTACCGATGATATGTGGTGAACTTTGTACTGCTTTGAGTGTGAAATTAACTAACGGATAGTAAACCGTTTAGTGCGAAGAGTGGTTATGGGACTCACGTTACCACTTTTCGGATTCCTTTTTGAGAGTTATGACACATTCCGCCAGTTAGTGGTGTCCAGTACTGGGTTTCTGACCTTCACCACTACGGTTTGTTGCCTTCGGGTATGTGCCTTCGGGTTTGTGCCTTCGGGTTTGTTGCCCTTTAGTATCGCTTCCGATGTTGGTCGTTATGAGCCGCATGGGTGATATTGGGTTTCCCTTTAGTATCGCTTCCGATGTTGGTCGTTATGAGCCGCATGGGTGATATTGGGTTTGGAGTCTTCGGGCTCATGGATCCTTGTTTGTACAGTACTGAGCTCGAGCAAATTTTCTGATGTTTCATTCATATGTATATTCCCTAGGTATCGCCCTTTGATGTTGGTCATTATGAGCCGCATGATGCGTAGCGTTTACCTTGCGGAACTTGTATACCTTATTGGTATTTGTTATTTGCCTTTTGGCTTGATTTGGTATATTTGTATCCTTTGTTTCTATATGTTGCCGATGATATGAGGCTTGTTCTATATGATTCATCTTTTGTTAGATGATTGTGTTATCTCCCTTAGAGATATTTGTTATACTTTGTAACCTTGCAGGTTTATTGTGTTCAGTTTATCTAACTGATTTGTTTAGCTAGACTGACCCGTGTATTTCATACTCGGGTCAGACCGAGTTGTTTCAGGTTAGGTGCTTTTGGACTTAGCTTATTTTGCTTCCGCATGGACTATTCAGCTTGTTCCTTTTTGTTATAGCTTTTGTGTAGTCCTATTTTGTAGTAACTCTGATATGCATTCTTTTGACTCGTCTGTATATTGTGGTTTGATATACCCCTTGACATGTATTGTTTTGTAAACTCTGTTATGTATCTGTATATGTGTATATGATGATCTACTGTTCTGTGATGTATATTACATTTGAGTTGTTATATTCTGTTCTGATAGATCCTTCAACCACCTATGGTTTTGTTTTAAGTATTCATTGGGTATGTCGACCTGCTTGGTATGTTTATTGTCGATGTATTCAATAGATAGTTAGAGCAAGGCTATAGATGGTCGCTCCTAACCAGCCTTATTCTCCATGTTAGTTGACGGCATTACCCTGTAGTGTCCTTGGCTAGCGTGGGTATAGAGGTGGGGCGTCACAAATTTGATGTAAGCAAATCTGGAAGTAGATCAAAACCCATCACCTCTACTCGCATAGTTGTTAGTAAAGTATTCCTCCTACTCAATGCATCAGCCACGCGATTCGTTACTCCAGACTTATGTTTGACGACGAATGTAAATTGCTGCAAATAAGCTATCCACGATGCATGCCTAGCTGTAATTTTTCCTGCCCTTGTAAATGCTTCAATGCTTGATGATCTGTATACAAAACAAATTCTTTATGGAACAAATAATGTCTCCAATGCTTCACAGTCTGCACGATAGCATAAAACTCCACATCATAAGTATTATATCTCAACTTTTCTCCAGAAAGTTTTTCACTGAAATAAGCAATTGGATGACCCTTCTGACTCAACACTCCGCCAATTCCAACTTTCGATGCATCTGTATGTAACTCAAATAGCAACTGAAAATCCGACAACACTAGAATTGGTGCTGAGGTTAAAAGTTCCTTGATTCGCTCAAAAGCAAATCCTGCCTCTTCCATCCATGAAAACTTCTTTCCCTTCATACAATCTATAACAGGAGCCATCACACTACTGAAGTGTGGATAAACCTTCGATAAAATGAAGCTAACCCATGAAAACTTCTGACTTCTGTTATAGTTTTGGGCTGTGGCCAATTTCTGATCGCGGCAACTATACTCTGATCCACCTGTATCCCTTCCTCAGACACAACATAACCCAAAAATAAAACACTTGGCGTCATGAATATGCATTTCTTCATTGCTGCATAGAACTGTTCCTGACGAAGAATAATTAACACCTTCCGCAAATGTTGAATATGCTCCTCTGTGCTTGCGCTATAGATCAAGATATCATAAAAATAAATAACAACAAACTTCCCAATGTAAGGTCTGAAAATTTGATTCATCACCCTCATAAATGTACTCGGTGCATTTGATAGGCCAAACGGCATGACCAGCCATTCATATAATCCTTCTTGAGTCTTGAATGCTATATTCCATTCATCACCTGGTCTAATATGAATCTGATGATAACCACTCTTAAGATCAATCTTTGAAAAAATTACAGACCCACTGAGTTGATCCAATAGATCATCAAGTCTCGGCATAGAAAATCTTTATCTGATAGTAATTTGTTTGAGTGCCCGGCTATCTGTACACATCCTCCATGAACCATCTTTCTTTGCCACTAACAAAGTTGGTACAACATAAGGACTAAGACTCACTCGAACACGCCCTTGCTCAAGCAATTCCTCAACCTGTCTCCTCAACTCTTCATGATCCTTTAGACTTATCCGATAATGTGGCCTATGCGGTAAAACAACACCTGGCACTAGATCAATCTGATGTTGTATGTCTCTCAGCGGCGGTAATTCCTTGGGCAATTCCACAGGAAAAACATCTTCAAATTCATCCAACACTGGTCTAACCTCCTCAGGAATTTCAACATTTTCACTTGCTTCATACCCAATCAACATAAACATTTCAGCACTATCTTTCACCTCTTCAACAAATTCTTTCGAAGATAATAGGCTAGTTGATTCCACTTTCTTCTCCGACTTGCTTTCACTTTGCTCACGCTTCTTAGGAACCAAAGTAATTTGAGTACCTTCGAACATGAAACTATAACTGTTGGTGCGACCATTATGTTGTACAGCTCTATCATATTGCCATGGTCTTCCCAATAGTAAGTGACAAACATCCATGTCTACAACATCACACCAAATATCATCTTTGTATTTCTTCCCAATAGAAAATGTAACAAAAGTTCGCCTTCCCACTTTCACTTCTCCACCTTTCTTTAGCCATGCCAGTTTGTAAGGTCTAGGGTGTTTTTCAGTCTTCAAGCTTAACTTCATGACGGCTTCTTCATAAATAATGTTATCACAGCTTCCCGCATCGATAACAAACCGACAAACCTTTTCCAAAATAGTACATGTAGACTGAAAAATATTGCTCCTCAGCCAACTAGAATCATTCTCTTGCTTTGGCGTTAAACAAGACCTCCTCATCATCAATTTACATCCTTCATTTCCTGACACAACTTCTTCATCATCATCAAACTTTGATGATTGAGAATAATCAACTTCAGCTTCCTCATTCTCATATTCACATTCTTCTGCAACCATTGCTCTCTTCTTGGGCTTTGTACATTCATTACTTTTGTGCCCAAACTTCTGACAATTATAGCACTTGATACTGTCATTGACCTTTGCTTTAGCGGCTTCTTTGACAACTGGTTTACTAACTGCCTTGGAAACATTAGCACTGCTACTAGCACCCTTATTCTGATTGTTAGAACTTGTAAACACACCACCTCCTCGTCTCCCTTGTTTCTCCCAAGCTAAGGCTTTCTGATGTGCTTCAGCAACAGACATTGGATTAAACATATTCACCATGTGTTGAATTTTCATTCGTAGTCCTCCAATATATCTAGCAGTTAGTTGTTCCTCGGTTTCCATAATATCATTCCTTGCAATCAACTGATAAAATTCATCTGCATAATCATTCACCGTCCTCGTCCCTTGTCTCATGTTCTGCAAACGTTGATACATCAGAGATTGATAATTGTATGGCAAGAAAGTTGATTTCATCATCTTTCTCATCTTCTCCCAAGTAACAACTTTCGATTTACCCATTCTCTCCCGTGTTAATTTAGTTTGCTGCTACCATGCCATAGCTCTTCCCTTTAGCCTTGTAGAAACTAATTGAACTCTTCGATTTTCAGGCACCTCCTTGAATTCCAAAATCTCTTCAACATTTGACAACCAATCAAGAAATTCTTCTGCTTACATACCACCTTTGAATTCTGGAATTTCCATCCTCATAGCTGATTCCCATTTTCGATCATTCTCTGAATCAAGATATCGATACGCACTTGGTCTCGATCCCGATAATGAATACTGCCTCTATCACCATATTCGTCAAAATCATATGTATGTCAATATCGATCTCGTCCATCTACATCTCTATGATCACGCATATCCCTTCTATCATGTCTTTTAGCATCACGATATGGTTCATTGTCAAACTCACGTGGGATTCTTCTTTCTTCACGTCGATACTCATGATGTTCTCGCCTCATTGAAACTGATGATTCTCTTCTATCTCGATAAGGTTGGGGTGACATTCTCCTTTCTCCCGAAACTGAAGGTGAAACCCTGTTTCCACTATGGTGCGAAACTGGTGAAGTTCTCCTTTGACTTTGATTCATGTCTCTCATCAACTTCTCTAACTTTCCAATACCTTCATCGAACTTTTCATTGATACGCTGCTCCATCTGTTCAGCTTCTTGTCTTCTATATACATCTTCAACATTTTGAAATCGATTAGCACGTCTCGAAGGCATGATTATCAACAAACTCGGATCCAATACAAATACTACTTTAACTCGGCTCTGCACTAGCTCGGCTTTGAAAGGAATTGATTCGGCCTTGGATCTAATATGGCTTTGATACTAAATAAGTGACGTAGCGGAAATAACAAACTTGACGTGATAATAATGTTTGATACAAATTGACGCAAACTTTCTTCCTCAAGAAATGAATTCCAAGTAAACCCGGTAGAACGATAAATGCCCATATCCGTTGATCTCTCGAGATACCGGATTCTAGCTTTCTTCAACACGTTGATTGCGCACGATTCCGTGTTAAAAGATCTACGATTCTTCAACGTTGATCTTGCGCACGAGATTCCGTGAATCGGCTTCAAATTCGTTGATTCGAGCGCACTCGAATATCCGAAGATGGAAGAATAAGGAGATCACACTCAACTTCAACAAAAGTGGCAAAAAGCACACAAACAATTTTATTCAAAAATCAACTCCCTTTATAATGACAACACATCCCCATTTATAGGGAATACAACATAGCACAAACGACTTACATCACACGACACAAATACAACAGCCTTAACAAACAAACGTTACAACATTACACGACTCAGCACAAAGGACTTAACAACAGGCGACTTAACATACAAACGACATAAGAAATACAACATAACAACAATGCGGCTTGTGACTCAACATATGCGACCTTACCTTACTGCGACATAATCAACAGCATCACATGCGACTTAAGCAAGTACGACTTAACTCGGAGCTTCAGAAATATCTTCATGCGACATAAAAACTTGAGCGACCTAACTACTTAGGCGACATAAGAACCCAACATCACATGCGACTTAACAACATAAGGTCTTGCGACTTAAGGAGATAACCCATCTCGCGACATAACTTCATGCGACTTAAGGACTTGCGACTTATAGGATGAGCGACATAACAAACTGAGCGACTTATAGAGTGCGGCATGTGAGAGTGACTTAAAGCAAACGACCTATAGAAAAGCGGCTTAATGTCTTAACTCGCTATCTGATAATGTAGGCGATATAAGATCTGTGGCATAACTTGTTAGGTTGTAGCTTGGTAGATCGTAGCTCGGTAGGTCGTAGCTCGGTAGGTTTAAGTGACTAAGGAAAAGCGGCATGAGTGATTCGTTGCTTCATCCTTCCCTCGTGTCTTGTTAAGCCGTAACTCGCTAGGTCGCTGGCGACTCAAGTCAGGCGTCCTACAACCTAAAGCATGATGCGCTGCATCACTTTCTCTCTCTCTCATACTTCCGCATCGCCTCTTCTCATTAATCTCCTGCCCCACTGTTGTCTATGGCAAAAAATCGAATAGGGAAAATGAGATATAATTCCTCTACCGCTAACTGGTCGATTACCAGAGCCGGTCGTTTTTATGATACGTGCTCTATTGCTACCTCTTTTGGATCTAGAGTTATCACACCTCTTTTATCTGCGTGTGATGGTCGGACTGTCTTGGTTGAAATGCCACAATCGATGGATGCCTTTGCTTTGGAATGTCATAAACTATCTTCGTCTTCAGGCCCAATTTCAGGTATTAGAAATCCTTCTACTTCCTCTGCCTTAACACCTATCCTACAACATTCAGCCTCCTCTTGGATTAGTGGTGACCTAAGTAATGTTAGATGCGATGCTCTGGGTAATGTTGTTAGAGATTATAACTCTGCCGATTTAAACTTAAACTCTGTTGAAATTGAAGATATTGAGCCTGTAATGGATTGTTTTAATGTGGATAAAAATATGAACGACTCTTTTGTGTTAATGTTATTCACGAAACAGAACGTATTTCATTTAATCAAGTCTCCAATTCTGCTGGTTTAATTCGTAGAACAGCTGATTCTTCTAGCATTATGTTTAATAGATTGAGCATGAAAATAAATGATGTGGGTATCCATGAACCAATGGTAGCTCGAAATTACACAAATTCACCTACTCAACATCAACAACATCCCCACGTTGCCGCTGCTACTTCACAGGAAAGAATACCATCTCCAATAGCACTCCAGTCTACTGAGCTGAACACGAGATTAAAATGGCCCTCCTTGTTCTCTACTTTGCCAAAAAATGCGGGTGATTTTGTGCCCCTCTCTTTTGAAATGGTTAACAAAGACGAAGTTATGATTCCCCTTCCGGAGGGAATTCAAGATGGAATTGATTATTGGTTGGACTATCTTGTTGAGTTATTTTTGGCTATAACGCTTCTTATTTAGCGGTTAAGGATCATTGCTTCAAAGCTTGGCAACCGATGGGTAGCTTGGGGACTTCGAATTCTTGGTAGAGATCCTATATATATCAAAGGCAAGCCTTTTATAGTCACTCCGTAGAGTCCATCCGTTGACCGTGCCAGAGAGCAGGTTCTATCTATTCTTGTCTTGACTTATTTATCTCATATTCCCTCCGTTTTGCAACCTATGTTAGGTCTAAACTGCTAGCTAGTGTGGTTAGTAAAGTAAAATGTTTTGATGCTAACACTGTAGCAAGGAAAAAACTAGTACATACAAATGCTTTGATTGAGATTTCACCGGATAAGCCTTTACCAGATATTATCAAAGTTAGAGTGATTGAGGATCAGGTAGCGGGATTGTAGTTCGTTATGGGTGGAAGCCAGACATATGTATGTCCTGTCAGTCTTTTAGTTATATATCATCAGCATGCTCTTGTATGTCGTATGTTGGACCAATCTCGGCTTGTACCCCTCTTCCTAGGCCTCCGAACATGAAATGTGTAACATCCCGCCTTTTTGCACACTTTAAACCGACACACGTGCCAATTCAAAGCATACGCAAGGGCGGATTGTTATGGGGTAAATAAGAAAACAGAGAAGAAATAAAAACAAAAACAGAATCTCACAGCGGAAGGATAAAATATAATAACAAATATACAGTTCATAAACAGTTTACAAAAGCTTGATCCTTCTTTTACAATAAATATCAGAGTTACACATACCAATACAAGCAATGCAGCGGAATAGAAAGAGTGTGGTGTAATACTATATATAACATAATACTTATTCTTCGTCTTCGTCCTCCAAAGCTAAAATCTGCTATCCTGAAATGCTCGGACTGACCCGAGCGAATTTGAATAGACAAAAATACCCGAGTCAGACTAGAATATCTTATGTGAGTTAAATAAACAGAATATAAATATGAGTACAGTAACTCAAGAGATGTTCGGGATTTACATCTCCTAAGGATCCGTTAAACTATTTACTATGTAGTATATTGCGCTATTATAATAGTGTCTATTTATAAAATAAACTTACTTTTAAATAGCGTTAAGGCTTTACATTTTCCACCTTAACACGTAATAGTCCCAGTAGTCCGTCCAATATCATAGCCCCTCCTGATCGGGAAGCCACTAGAGGATACCACACGGGCTACGGGAGAAAACCAAACTCGTACAAGGCGCGATATGGTAGGTGACACGGCACAACTAGGTAATGCCAGGGTAGATATACCAATTGCTATCCAGGCTGGTGGAAACGCGTAGCCGCAGTTACCGCCCACCTCGGACTAACTCCCCAAAATCAAAATATAGAAGTGGCCACTGAATCAAATCCAAGTCAAATTATAATATCGAAGAGGAGCGTCCGATCAGAGGAATGACCTCATTGGCCTGAGAATCGCTCCTGTTTTAGCCACCTTATGCCAACTCATGGGAGTTGGGTCCACGTATTTACCTTACAGGAAACGTCGCCACCACCTACTTCATTCTGGAATCTCCACCGCGTACACGGTTAGTCAAAGTGGTTTTCGGTATCGACAGAGAGTATGTCCATATCCGATCCCGGTCTCTTTGCCAACCAATCGTTATTATAACACCGCGGTCATTTAAAAATAGTTTATACTTTTAAAACCAGAATATAATCCATTTCAAACCGTAATATTACGATATCATTTCTTCTTTTAAAACCCAAAACAATATGATATCGTTTATCCCAAATAAAATTATTCCTTTCCAAAAAAATTATGTCACTTTTTATTATTTAATATCCCATGTAACCAATATTCTGTTTGTAACTTTCAACATAATTCTTCGAAAATCCATAGTATTTTAAAACCATTATTTTCAAAACTAAATGGTTTGGATATTCAACGGTATGCGAATTAAAAAGGTTTAACTTTACTGTTGCTTTACAAAGAAATAAATTACATGGCTTTCCAAATATTTCTTCTTTTAAAGTTAAACCAAAATCCAAAATATTACTTCAAGTCCCAAAACCATTTCAATTTTATATATATTTATATCCATTTTTGAGCATTAATATTTCAACTAAAGTTGGATTTTTATCCTTTCAAAATCAATATTCTATTAATTAATCTTGACCATTCACATAAAATCCATAATTAATAAGACTTCAATTTCTAGTAATATATATATATATATATTTCCAAATTCAATTTTTACTAGAATATTCATTTCAAAATATTTTGGGAAAAATCAAATTATAAATATCATATCTTTAAAATTTCCAACTTAATATTTAAACATAGGATATAAATCATCAAACTCCATTTTCTTAATTTCTTCCATTTTCAATAAAGAAATTTATATTCCTTTTAATTTCAAAATTTCAACTTCATAGGTATATAAATATGAAATAAAATATTTATACAATATAAATTTAAGATTTATAGACCGTATTCAATCCAAACCATAGAAATCACATTAAAATAGTTATATATAGACCGCGGTGCCTGTATATAATTTTCTATCCTATGGTCAAGTGATACGGATATTTATCATTTCAATCCGCAATTTAAAAAAATAAAACTTTGCGGTTTTATCATTTCAAACCACAATCCCGAATGAAATGTAAAATGTATGCTAACTTGCAGTTTAATGATATCAAATAAAACATCCATTCAACAAAACATCCATCATCCAGTCACAAACATCAAGCAATATCAATCAATAACAATTATATATATGATCATATATAACAGGTGATAACTAGCAGTTTATTCAAATTAAATTTTTCAACTATTAATCTAACAATTTATATTCAGTGATAATTGACATAACTGTTAACTAGCAGTTCATATGCAACCAAAAATTTCTAACAGCCAATTAACACGCAATAAATCAATTAAATTAACAGTTACATTCAATAAAATGCAATTCAACAGATATGAATGAAATAACATGCCAAAAGCTCATAAATAAATTTCTATTCATTTATAAAATTTATTTAACAAACATAAAAGCTTCTAGTAGTTGTGAGTGGGTTAAAACACTCACCTTTTGAATTTAAATTGAATTCAAATCCAATTTAAACCCAAAAATTGGACAGTCTCCAAATTCATCCAAACTAGTGCCAAAACGTCAGAAATTCCGATACGATCCCAGCAAAACAAACCGCGCGTGAATCCGAGCTCGTATGCAAAAGTTATGAAAATTTGAAAAATGAAAAATTCTGGTCCTGGGTCAACTTCGGGTTCGACTTCGGGGCGCCGCCTCATTTCCCCGATGCTTGCTTGGAGTTTTCGCCAAAACGACCCGGAGCGACCCGAGTCATTTTCTTCCTGACCCGAAGTTGCTCTAGGGTTTTCTCCTCTGAAACCCGAAGCGCGACCAGAAGCTGCTGCAGATCCACAAATTTTTTTTTTTTTTTTTTTTTTTTTTTGAAATAAAATTTTGGAATTTGGGAATTAGGTTTTTTTCTGCCATTGGAATGAGGAGTTGAGAAGGAGATGTACGTATAGAAAAATGAAAATAAGGAGTGGCTAGGGTTTATAATCGCAAATATATAGACAGATAAAAGAAGGCTAGGTGGGTACGGATAACGAACGTGCTAAACGATAGTTGGCCCAAAAAGCCCGTTCTGCCTCCGGAGTCGAATTTGTTAAAACTATATATCCAAATAGGTGTTTCAAAATATTCTGAACGCGATGGAAAAAGTTTCGCGACCAAATTCGATCGTATGAAGAAGTTATGCTAAAAAAATAAAAATTTCAAATTGATTTCAAAATGCGTAAATTTCAAGGCGTTTCGAGTCCGTACGATCAAACGACAAGTCCGATCGCAACGAAACTTGAAACATTATTATAATTCACCGTTACGGATCCGATGAAACTAGTTTCGTCGAAATCCGAGTCCGTGACAAAAATGACTATTTTTAATATTTATTAAATAAATTAAAATAAATCATAAAATCCAAATTTTCTTTCAACTTTAAATATTGGCCAAATTTCATTACTTATATAATCCAATCAATTCCCAATAATTTAGCAAGCTTGGATGTGAATTAAAATTTATAAGTATATAAATTTCGCAGTGTTAACCTCTGCGTTTTCTTATTATTTGGGAATTATAAATTTTATTCGCAAAACCCAATTATTTAATCATATACTTATACTCTCATCTTAAATCTAATTATATAAATAACTTGATTTCTATTATCCAACTCAAAATATATCAATTATTCTCCAACTACATAGTTAACGTTTCTTTTATATATCACTGTGGTAATATTTCAAAATGTTCATCTTTTGTTTGCATAAATTACTGTATTTAGATAAAATTGTAATTTTGGTAACTTATCACATAAATAACTTAAAACCTCAACTAATACATTCCACCTTTGTTTCATCTTATTCATTCACTCATTAATATTCCGTACTAACTACAAAATTTAGTGTATTCCTTTAAATTGATCAAAATAAGACTTATCAACTAATAGAAAGATTTACGTACAAAATTTATTGTCATACATCTAATTTACAAGCCTATACTTAATTATTATCCTACAATACGTTTTACGTTACTATAATGTTCATTCTTCCGTTCCTACGTTTCTATAAATTTATTCCTTTATAATTTATTTAACGCAACACTTAATCTACACCTATTGCGATGTTTCAAATTTACTTGAATGAACAATTTCTTTACTTAAAATAGTTGTTGTAAACTCTTAATTCCACATTTATAAGTGTATTATTATTTTCACTCAAATATTATACATATATATAGAGTATTGGGTTTTTATTTAATCATCATTTATCATATATATTAATTAATTAAATTCAATACTTAAGTCTGACTAAATTTATTCCCCAAATACACATTTACATTTCTCAACCAATAAATATAACCAATCAAATTCTCATTTTATTGAACCTTGGTCAATTCCACACGTTAATTTTACTTAAAGTCTCAATTAATTAATTTACCTCGGTTTCATTACCTTATTACCTTATATGCATAATTGACATGGTTATATCTTCCATTACATCAATAATTTATCATTTCATTTCTATGCAATATATACTCATCTTATTCCATTTATTTGGTTACTGCATTGAAATCTATTTATTAACCAATACTAACGTTATTATCATAAAAAAAAAAATTTGATTCCCAATTTTATTCAATACTTAGAACAAAAATTTTCACATTAAATCAAATCCTTCTATTCAAACCAAGTATCATGCTATGATAATATTTTACGTTGGTTACACTGAAAAAAAAATCAACTTTTTATCGTTATCAATTAAACATACATTAATTGCACAAATTAAAGGAATTAATTGCCATTTATCAAATTAAATTTTTCATACATCAATCTATTTCATCTAAATCCTTACCTATGAATATTGCAACATTTAATTCCATTAAATACCAATTAACCCAAATTATTTCATTTATTCTAAGTCATATCACTAAAATAATTCATCATAATAAACTTAAAATCTATACGTTTATTGATTTATTTCTATTTGTCTTATGTTAAATTCTAAATTTAGTAAGACAACCTAAAGTACTCCACTCAATCGACAGTCCCTTTCAATTGTTAATACGTACTTAAATTTCTACAGTTGCCTTCCATCTGCACTTCCGTTACTATGATAAAAATTAGTAACGTTTATGCCATCAATCCATCATAATTACTTACCCTTAATTGAGTTTGATTTCCAAATAAATTTGCTGACCCTTAATTAGACAATTTATAAAAGTTTGTCATCATACCTATAGTTCTACGCTTATGCTATGTCTTAAATTTCAATAAATTTATAAATTTTGAGATGTTCATTAGGGTTTACAAATTTATTGACTTGCAATAACAGGGTTTCTTAATCTATTCAATTTATCGTTCACAATCTTTTATTGCATTAAATTGGTTTAATATTCCCATATTAAATTTTATGTACAGGTAAGAATTTTTCTTTCTTTCTCTACTTAATTCATTTGAATTTTATTCAAATGTCTTTAAATAGATTTCTAAGTCACTTCTATATAATTTATTCTAGCCTTCATTTTAATACTTATCTACCACCTTTATTCTTTCAACTAAAATAAATTACAAAATCCTATTAAACAAACAATTTTAAATGGTCGAACTTAACGGGTCGTTACACTCTCCCTCACTCAAAACTTTTCGTCCCCGAAAAGGAAAAAGAAGGGAGAAGGAAGAATAAAACAGTACATCTCAATTCAATATTAGCTTATAAATAATAATTTACTGGATTAATTTCCTTTAATGAAATATACCCGTTTTATAGCCATTATAAACTTTTATACTTAAATAATTAAAGTTGGAAAAACATTTTCAACAAAATTCTAAGTCCAAAATTTACGGAAAATTTTGGCAGAGTCTCCTTTGTACGGAGAGGCTCGGGAGAAAATAAAATATCAAAATATAACAAATATATTACAAATATTATCAAAATATTATATCCCAACACGGGCAACTATATAAAATAGCGCTTTAAACGTAATCCGAAAACGTACCTATTTGTCGGGCAATACGCTTATTATTATGGAACCAAAAGCAGTTGCTTCCATCACCTGCATTCACTTATATAATCTAAAAGGTTAAATATTTATATTAAAGTGAAATGTTTAGGTGGTTTCAACCATTAATCACCCAATCAATACAACAATTATCAATCTTACAAATAACATACATACACAAAGTGAAGCAACCATTTAAACCATCAAACAATTAGTTGTCTAGGTTCAAATTTGAAATTTGTATGAAATGAAATTAACTATCAAGTGCATCCTTTACTCAACAGTCTTAGATGGAACAAGGATAGATTATTTATTCCCCAACAACTTCAAATTCCTTACCCAACAAACATAAATCAAACAATAACAATTCAAACTAACAGCCAAATTAACTTATTATACATTTATTTCATGCTTCGGTGGTTTGATTTTCTTTCTTTCATTTATGGAGGGATTTCTTTGTTTCTTACAATTTTCATTTTCCATTTGTTACAAAATTCATTATATTGTATTCCAATTTATTGACTAAGGTTTATATCATCTATTTATACTACTTACCCTTTCTTATATAGTAAAATTTCCAATTTAACTTAAGTTTATACAGTTAATTCTCATTTATAACAGCAAATTTATTGAATACCTTAATTACCTCAAGCTTCACTTGTAAGATTTCCCCTTACATTTTCTTACTAACATTGCAACTTTTATTATATGGTAAGTTATGTATATTTAAGAATGTAAGTGAAAATTTACAAGTTTCTTCTCAATTCCTTTTTATTTATTAACGGTTCAATAAATATATATTCGTTTTATAAATTACAATTTCAACTTACCCTTAATTTCATTCCTTTATTTAATGTTTATGTTTTATTATATTTAATTACAGTAACCCTCTACTTACACTTAAATTATTAACCTTAAAACCTCCATTTTTATAAATAAAGGATTTTATTAATTCATTATCTAGGGTTTACAGACATTTATTTATATTACCTACTTTTTATTATATTACTAGTAGCATTTTAAATCATACTTAAGTTTATAACCCTACACATCAATATTAAAGAATTTCATTTTATTTACTTAAGTTAAAATCACCTATTAATAATACTCACCTTTAATTTGGGTAAAATTTCAATTATCACTTAAGTTTATACCAATAAATTCTTTCATTATTTCCTAAATTCCTACTTGTAAAATATTCAATTCCAGTTTCTCATTTAACACTTCAACTTTTATATTTGGGTAAGTTATTTATGTTAAGGAAATTGCAATTGAACTTATACAAGTTTAATCTCCATTCTTTTAATTAAATTTAATGTTTATTCATATTACCCTTTGTCTCATATGTATGCAAATTCCTCTTTATAGCTTTGCAGTTATTCTCTTATTCCAATTAGAGGTTTCAATTCATTCATTCTTCAATAAATCTTTTCCATTATTTATCAGTTAAAAACTTTTACTTCCCTTATCCCTAGCATTAACTTTCTTACTTAATATTTCACTAACAAAGTTTAAACAATTAATTAACGGAAAAATTTAGAATTAAATACCGGGTCAAATTTTAATCTATTTCAAAATAATAGATAAATAAGTTCTTACAACTTTTATATCTCTAATTATATTTAGAACAATAAAAGAAAATTTTTAGAAAATTTCAAAAATAAATCTGCAGTAGAATTTACTACAGTGGCCTTTCCCCTTCGAAACTCGAAAATGAAAGTCGATGATGCGGCCGTCATCACCGAATTTATTTTCCAGCGACAGAGAGGAAAGTACAGAATTTAATTCTTTTCCAAAATCTTCTTTAAAACAATTCTTCCAATTTATACGAAATATTTATATAAGAAAATACTTATAAACCAAATCAATAAATTTCACAAATTCTTTGAAAGCAAATTTTCAAAAATCCCGGACTTAAGTTCTAAATCTCCAAATTTGGTTTATTATAATTTCACTTAGCTTCAGTTATTATAAATATTTTTATTGCCTAACATCCAATCTATAGCAACCAAATATATATATATCTTTATAAAACTATTTTTATATATAGAAATATAATAGGCAAAATTATTTCATTCACCTATATTAAAAACAAATATTATGTCGGTCTGTCCTATTAAGTGTTTAGAAATCCCTATTGATGACATAGCGTCCCATGCATCAACCAGAATTTATAAATACAAAGCGGAACAGATTAACACAATATTAAAATCTTTTTATTAATACTAACAAGTACGCTCTCTCTTATATATACACTCAGCGACTCCCATAGGATATTTCTACCCTATTAACAAAGAGTCAAACCCCACAAAGCCAAGGTTTATCGCTAAACCTGGCTCTGATACCAACTGTAACATCCCGCCTTTTTGCACACTTTAAACCGACACACGTGCCAATTCAAAGCATACGCAAGGGCGGATTGTTATGGGGTAAATAAGAAAACAGAGAAGAAATAAAAACAAAAACAGAATCTCACAGCGGAAGGATAAAATATAATAACAAATATACAGTTCATAAACAGTTTACAAAAGCTTGATCCTTCTTTTACAATAAATATCAGAGTTACACATACCAATACAAGCAATGCAGCGGAATAGAAAGAGTGTGGTGTAATACTATATATAACATAATACTTATTCTTCGTCTTCGTCCTCCAAAGCTAAAATCTGCTATCCTGAAATGCTCGGACTGACCCGAGCGAATTTGAATAGACAAAAACACCCGAGTCAGACTAGAATATCTTATGTGAGTTAAATAAACAGAATATAAATATGAGTACAGTAACTCAAGAGATGTTCGGGATTTACATCTCCTAAGGATCCGTTAAACTATTTACTATGTAGTATATTGCGCTATTATAATAGTGTCTATTTATAAAATAAACTTACTTTTAAATAGCGTTAAGGCTTTACATTTTCCACCTTAACACGTAATAGTCCCAGTAGTCCGTCCAATATCATAGCCCCTCCTGATCGGGAAGCCACTAGAGGATACCACACGGGCTACGGGAGAAAACCAAACTCGTACAAGGCGCGATATGGTAGGTGACACGGCACAACTAGGCAATGCCAGGGTAGATATACCAATTGCTATCCAGGCTGGTGGAAACGCGTAGCCGCAGTTACCGCCCACCTCGGACTAACTCCCCAAAATCAAAATATAGAAGTGGCCACTGAATCAAATCCAAGTCAAATTATAATATCGAAGAGGAGCGTCCGATCAGAGGAATGACCTCATTGGCCTGAGAATCGCTCCTGTTTTAGCCACCTTATGCCAACTCATGGGAGTTGGGTCCACGTATTTACCTTACAGGAAACGTCGCCACCACCTACTTCATTCTGGAATCTCCACCGCGTACACGGTTAGTCAAAGTGGTTTTCGGTATCGACAGAGAGTATGTCCATATCCGATCCCGGTCTCTTTGCCAACCAATCGTTATTATAACACCGCGGTCATTTAAAAATAGTTTATACTTTTAAAACCAGAATATAATCCATTTCAAACCGTAATATTACGATATCATTTCTTCTTTTAAAACCCAAAACAATATGATATCGTTTATCCCAAATAAAATTATTCCTTTCCAAAAAAATTATGTCACTTTTTATTATTTAATATCCCATGTAACCAATATTCTGTTTGTAACTTTCAACATAATTCTTCGAAAATCCATAGTATTTTAAAACCATTATTTTCAAAACTAAATGGTTTGGATATTCAACGGTATGCGAATTAAAAAGGTTTAACTTTACTGTTGCTTTACAAAGAAATAAATTACATGGCTTTCCAAATATTTCTTCTTTTAAAGTTAAACCAAAATCCAAAATATTACTTCAAGTCCCAAAACCATTTCAATTTTATATATATTTATATCCATTTTTGAGCATTAATATTTCAACTAAAGTTGGATTTTTATCCTTTCAAAATCAATATTCTATTAATTAATCTTGACCATTCACATAAAATCCATAATTAATAAGACTTCAATTTCTAGTAAAAAATATATATATATATTTCCAAATTCAATTTTTACTAGAATATTCATTTCAAAATATTTTGGGAAAAATCCAATTATAAATATCATATCTTTAAAATTTCCAACTTAATATTTAAACATAGGATATAAATCATCAAACTCCATTTTCTTAATTTCTTCCATTTTCAATAAAGAAATTTATATTCCTTTTAATTTCAAAATTTCAACTTCATAGGTATATAAATATGAAATAAAATATTTATACAATATAAATTTAAGATTTATAGACCGTATTCAATCCAAACCATAGAAATCACATTAAAATAGTTATATATAGACCGCGGTGCCTGTATATAATTTTCTATCCTATGGTCAAGTGATACGGATATTTATCATTTCAATCCGCAATTTAAAAAAATAAAACTTTGCGGTTTTATCATTTCAAACCACAATCCCGAATGAAATGTAAAATGTATGCTAACTTGCAGTTTAATGATATCAAATAAAACATCCATTCAACAAAACATCCATCATCCAGTCACAAACATCAAGCAATATCAATCAATAACAATTATATATATGATCATATATAACAGGTGATAACTAGCAGTTTATTCAAATTAAATTTTTCAACTATTAATCTAACAATTTATATTCAGTGATAATTGACATAACTGTTAACTAGCAGTTCATATGCAACCAAAAATTTCTAACAGCCAATTAACACGCAATAAATCAATTAAATTAACAGTTACATTCAATAAAATGCAATTCAACAGATATGAATGAAATAACATGCCAAAAGCTCATAAATAAATTTCTATTCATTTCTAAAATTTATTTAACAAACATAAAAGCTTCTAGTAGTTGTGAGTGGGTTAAAACACTCACCTTTTGAATTTAAATTGAATTCAAATCCAATTTAAACCTAAAAATTGGACAGTCTCCAAATTCATCCAAACCAGTGCCAAAACGTCAGAAATTCCGATACGATCCCAGCAAAACAAACCGCGCGTGAATCCGAGCTCGTATGCAAAAGTTATGAAAATTTGAAAAATGAAAAATTCTGGTCCTGGGTCAACTTCGGGTTCGACTTCGGGGCGCCGCCTCATTTCCCCGATGCTTGCTTGGAGTTTTCGCCAAAACGACCCGGAGCGACCCGAGTCATTTTCTTCCTGACCCGAAGTTGCTCTAGGGTTTTCTCCTCCGAAACCCGAAGCGCGACCAGAAGCTGCTGCAGATCCACAAATTTTTTTTTTTTTTTGAAATAAAATTTTGGAATTTGGGAATTAGGTTTTTTTCTGCCATTGGAATGAGGAGTTGAGAAGGAGATGTACGTATAGAAAAATGAAAATAAGGAGTGGCTAGGGTTTATAATCGCAAATATATAGACAGATAAAAGAAGGCTAGGTGGGTACGGATAACGAACGTGCTAAACGATAGTTGGCCCAAAAAGCCCGTTCTGCCTCCGGAGTCGAATTTGTTAAAACTATATATCCAAATAGGTGTTTCAAAATATTCTGAACGCGATGGAAAAAGTTTCGCGACCAAATTCGATCGTATGAAGAAGTTATGCTAAAAAAATAAAAATTTCAAATTGATTTCAAAATGCGTAAATTTCAAGGCGTTTCGAGTCCGTACGATCAAACGACAAGTCCGATCGCAACGAAACTTGAAACATTATTATAATTCACCGTTACGGATCCGATGAAACTAGTTTCGTCGAAATCCGAGTCCGTGACAAAAATGACTATTTTTAATATTTATTAAATAAATTAAAATAAATCATAAAATCCAAATTTTCTTTCAACTTTAAATATTGGCCAAATTTCATTACTTATATAATCCAATCAATTCCCAATAATTTAGCAAGCTTGGATGTGAATTAAAATTTATAAGTATATAAATTTCGCAGTGTTAACCTCTGCGTTTTCTTATTATTTGGGAATTATAAATTTTATTCGCAAAACCCAATTATTTAATCATATACTTATACTCTCATCTTAAATCTAATTATATAAATAACTTGATTTCTATTATCCAACTCAAAATATATCAATTATTCTCCAACTACATAGTTAACGTTTCTTTTATATATCACTGTGGTAATATTTCAAAATGTTCATCTTTTGTTTGCATAAATTACTGTATTTAGATAAAATTGTAATTTTGGTAACTTATCACATAAATAACTTAAAACCTCAACTAATACATTCCACCTTTGTTTCATCTTATTCATTCACTCATCAATATTCCGTACTAACTACAAAATTTAGTGTATTCCTTTAAATTGATCAAAATAAGACTTATCAACTAATAGAAAGATTTACGTACAAAATTTATTGTCATACATCTAATTTACAAGCCTATACTTAATTATTATCCTACAATACGTTTTACGTTACTATAATGTTCATTCTTCCGTTCCTACGTTTCTATAAATTTATTCCTTTATAATTTATTTAACGCAACACTTAATCTACACCTATTGCGATGTTTCAAATTTACTTGAATGAACAATTTCTTTACTTAAAATAGTTGTTGTAAACTCTTAATTCCACATTTATAAGTGTATTATTATTTTCACTCAAATATTATACATATATATAGAGTATTGGGTTTTTATTTAATAATCATTTATCATATATATTAATTAATTAAATTCAATACTTAAGTCTGACTAAATTTATTCCCCAAATACACATTTACATTTCTCAACCAATAAATATAACCAATCAAATTCTCATTTTATTGAACCTTGGTCAATTCCACACGTTAATTTTACTTAAAGTCTCAATTAATTAATTTACCTCGGTTTCATTACCTTATTACCTTATATGCATAATTGACATGGTTATATCTTCCATTACATCAATAATTTATCATTTCATTTCTATGCAATATATACTCATCTTATTCCATTTATTTGGTTACTGCATTGAAATCTATTTATTAACCAATACTAACGTTATTATCATAAAAAAAAAAATTTGATTCCCAATTTTATTCAATACTTAGAACAAAAATTTTCACATTAAATCAAATCCTTCTATTCAAACCAAGTATCATGCTATGATAATATTTTACGTTGGTTACACTGAAAAAAAAATCAACTTTTTATCGTTATCAATTAAACATACATTAATTGCACAAATTAAAGGAATTAATTGCCATTTATCAAATTAAATTTTTCATACATCAATCTATTTCATCTAAATCCTTACCTATGAATATTGCAACCTTTAATTCCATTAAATACCAATTAACCCAAATTATTTCATTTATTCTAAGTCATATCACTAAAATAATTCATCATAATAAACTTAAAATCTATACGTTTATTGATTTATTTCTATTTGTCTTATGTTAAATTCTAAATTTAGTAAGACAACCTAAAGTACTCCACTCAATCGACAGTCCCTTTCAATTGTTAATACGTACTTAAATTTCTACAGTTGCCTTCCATCTGCACTTCCGTTACTATGATAAAAATTAGTAACGTTTATGCCATCAATCCATCATAATTACTTACCCTTAATTGAGTTTGATTTCCAAATAAATTTGCTGACCCTTAATTAGACAATTTATAAAAGTTTGTCATCATACCTATAGTTCTACGCTTATGCTATGTCTTAAATTTCAATAAATTTATAAATTTTGAGATGTTCATTAGGGTTTACAAATTTATTGACTTGCAATAACAGGGTTTCTTAATCTATTCAATTTATCGTTCACAATCTTTTATTGCATTAAATTGGTTTAATATTCCCATATTAAATTTTATGTACAGGTAAGAATTTTTCTTTCTTTCTCTACTTAATTCATTTGAATTTTATTCAAATGTCTTTAAATAGGTTTCTAAGTCACTTCTATATAATTTATTCTAGCCTTCATTTTAATACTTATCTACCACCTTTATTCTTTCAACTAAAATAAATTACAAAATCCTATTAAACAAACAATTTTAAATGGTCGAACTTAACGGGTCGTTACAAAATGGATCTTGAAAGAGCGCTTTGTTCCTCCTCCTGTACCTTCCTTCCCTCCTATTGAGCCTTCAGTGTCTCCTACTGTTCATCCCCCCTTTGACACTGATATGGATTCCTCTGTTCCTCCTGATATTTCTGACCTGTATTTTCTCTGCCTGTGCTAGTTTCCGACATTGTGTGGAATCCTGCTGAGATGGCTTAGACCCATTTACATTCCGACGTGACATATGACCCGACTAATCAAGATTTCCATGCTTTTGTTAGTAATGATGATGGTGAATCTAGGCGTTTCAATCACACTATAGATGGTGGTGGACTTATTCTCTCAGTGGATGGAGCATGTGGAAAGCGTAATAGATTTCTTCTCCTTGATGATAGATGAGATTAAATATATATATATATACACTATAGGGATCGCCCGGCTGTTATTTTGGATATTCTGTCTCACTTTGCAGATTATTTGCACGTGTTAGGCCCTTTTGGAAGTGATTCTTCCTCCTCTTGGGAGGAGGAATTGATATTTCCTTTAGTCACTTCTATAGCTGCCTGATATTTCCTTTGGTCACTTCTATAGCTGCAGAAGCACCATTGCTTCTCACCTGTTATGTACTATAGTATGGCCACTATAAAACCATATATAGTTGTTTATGTGTACGTGTAGAACATCTTTTCTTCATTTACAAATAGTGGCACGACCCATTATAAAGTCGGCTGGTTTTGCCAAAAGAACAACTAAATCTCTAACCAATTCAATTGAACAACATATTTCAATTGTTATTTCATGTGAACTAGATTTACTAAACAAATGAATTCTAATCGTGAGTGATCGCTCACCTTTTGAGGCTATGGAAACAATGATGGTGAAGAAGGTGACATAGATACGCCCATGGATATGCAACAAATCACCAAACGGACACGAGCAAGCAACGAGACAACGAATAGTGACAAACTATTGCTGTACGGATCCGTACAGTGGCTAAGTAGAGTAGCAATCTTGAATTTAAGAATCAAATATATATATATATATATATATATATATATATATATTTAATACAGAAAGCAGCCTTGGGATTTTCGACCAAGGTGTTGCTGCGGCCAAGGGGAGCTGCTCGGGTAAGGTGGAGGGCTGAGGTTGTGGTGGCAGGTCGGCGAGGAGATGGAGGGTAGAGCAAGGTCGGTCGGAGGAAAGTGGGAAGTGAGCAATTTTGGCTAAAGTGGATGTGGGTGGAGGGTAGCGTACTGGGTTCGTGATCTGGGTGTTCGGGATGGTCATGAAGGTAGTTGTGATCGGTGGGGGGGGGGGGGGAAGGCTAGGGAAAGGAGGGTAGTGGTAGAAGGAGAAAGGGTTTCAGTGGTTGATTGTTGTTGCGCCAACGGGTTGGCCAAGGAAACAACAGACGAGATGAGTTCGAGTGGAGGTAGGTGATGGGTTTTGGTGGCCGGAGTGGAGAGTTGTTAGGTTTTGCGATGTTGGATGATCAGTTGGAGGGTGGCGAACTGCCGTGAAGGGAAGACAGTGAGGCGGATGGAAGATGGAGGCTCGACTATGTAGTTCAGGAGGCAATGGAGTGGGAGAGGAGACAGGGCGGGCTGTGCTCAAGCGAGGGTGGTGGAAGGAGAATGGGAGGTAGGTTAGAGGGATGTTCATCATTTTCTAGTGGAGGGAATGGTGGGTCAGAGAGGGAGGGGAACAAGCAGTTCTCTGATATAAACAAACTATATATTATTATTATTTTGTGAAGGTAAGAACAGAGTGATATAGAAAGAAGAGGAAAGAATGAATGGACGAACCAATATATATTGAACAGGTTGGAATAATAAAGTCAGGAATGAATTTATGGAAATAAAAAAAGCAATTGGCTATTTGTTTTCAGCCGGTGGATAATTGAATGGACATAGGGAAACCCAAAAGGTTCAAAATGGGTGCCGATACGGCTAAACGTTATGAAGATTTCGCTGTGTATTTAATGCCGAAATAAAAAATGAATATACTGAGGAGGTCAGCGTGATAAAATGAACAAGACGATACACAGATATGAGTGACACGGCCTACCTATCAAAACTCGATTTTCGCTGCCGAAAATGCTGCTAAACCGCCGAAATAATATAAATGGCGCCAACGAAGTCCAAATTCAACGAAACGAATTATGACTTCTCACTCAGAAAATGGTTTACATTTTTCTTATATAAAAATATTCAGATTTTAAAATATTTTATTTCCATCTAATTTTAAATTAATTTAAATTTAAAAGTGAAATTATACAACAGAACAAACTTTCATATTTTTACATAAAAATTCTACCACTTGCTATATTAAAATAGACATTTTTCAAATATCAAATTTTCATTCCTAGTTAATTAAGTAATTAAAATTGTTAAGATTTTTGGGTCACTACACTATCCCCCCTTAAGACTTTTCGTCTCCGAAAAGGAACAAGATAGGAGAATAGAAGCAAACAGAAAGATAAGATAAATTTAATGAATAGTATCTGAGATAAAAAATTATGATTCGAAGCATGCATGGATTTCTCAGTCTCCAGGTGCAATCCCGATCATCCATATTCCACTGTACTTTGACCAGACTGACAGATTTCCTCCTAAGCAGCTTCGTACCTCTATTGACAATACGAAGTGGCTTCCTCTCGATAATGAGAATTGACTCGACATCCAAATTCTCTAATAAAGCAGGCTAAATAATCAAGGATGGATCATGAAGATATTAGCGAAGGTGAGATACTTGAAACACGTTATGCACACCCGATGGCTTCTCCGACAAATCCACTCAATAAGTTAAAAGGCCAATCCTTTCTAAGATGCGGAAAGGACCAATGAACCTAGGAGCAAGCTTCCCTCTCCGACTAAAACGAACTACATTCTTCAGTGGCGAGATCTTGAGAAAGACTTGATCACCCAATGAAAATTCCAAATCTCTCCTCCACCTATCAGCATACTTCTTCTGCCTATCCCGCATAATCCTCATCTTCCTCCTAATCTCCTCAACTTTCTCGGTTTCCTCCAAAATCACATCAGGACCAAGAACTAAACGATCACCAGATTCAATCCAGCAAGATGGAGATTTGTAATATCGTCCATAAAGAGCGGCAAATGGAGACATCTCGATACTTACCTAAATTCAAAAGAATGGGATTTAAATTGATTGAAGCTAAAGATGATTTAAATTTCAAAATAGAGTTATACTTGATAACTGTTATTATAAGTTAATTAAATGAGATGGAGATGATCTTCCCAAGATCCTTCATAATCAAGAATACAAACATGGAGAAGATCCAAAATCCAATTCACCCTTTCCGTCAAACCATCGGTCCGAGGATGATAAGTAGTACTAAGGTTCAAATGAGTATCCAAAGCTTCCTGAAAAGCTTTCCAGAACTTGTTGGTATAGGTAGGATCATAATCACAAACAATGCTAGAGGGAACACCATGGAGTCTGACAATCTCTCTCATATAAACCTCGGCTAAGCTCGAAGCAGTTCAATTCGACTTAACCGGGATAAATGAGCGGATTTGGTTAATCGGTCGACAGCTACCCATATACTCTCGTTACCACTTCTAGTTAGCGGTAATCCATCAATAAAATACATAGAAACTCGATCCCACTTTCAAATGGGAATCTCACGCGATTGCAGCAATCTGGCAGTCTTTTGGTTATCGGCCTTGACTTGTTGACAACTGGCACAACTACTAACATAAATGAAGATAACCCTCTTCATTCATTCCACCAATACAACCTCTTCATATTATGAAACATCTTTGTGACACTTAGACGGATAGAGAGTTTAGACTGATGATTAAGAACCTCTTGCCTCTAACCATCGACATTCGAAACATAAATTCGGTTATTAATCCTCAAAATTTCATTTTGATCAATTTGTGCTCCTAACTCACTCTGGTTATTCCCTTCTTTATTTCGAATATTCTTCTTCATGAGCTTAAGCATCTTATATTCATCCTGCTCGGCTGTGATATGATCCATAAGAGATGAAGAAGCTACAATCTGACATAACATGGCTCTCTTCTAACTTAGAGCGTCGGCCACAACATTGGCTTTCCTTGGAGTGTAGTTGATGCCGAGGTCGTAAGATGCTAAGAACTCAAGCCATCTAACCTTCCTTTGGTTCAAGTCCTTTTGGGTGAAAACATACTTAATAGATAGATGATTTATAAAATGCTCAAACTTGGTTCCTAAAAGGTGGTGCCTCCATAACTTCAAAGGAAACACAACTGCCGGCAATTCCAAATCACGAGTGGCATAGTTGGCTTCGTGGGGCATCAACCGACGACTGACATAAGCAATGAATTTCCCATCTTGCATCAAGACATCACCCAAACCTTCTGGACTAGCATCGGCATAAACCATAATCCTTCACTCCCATTCGAAGCGATGAGAACAGGAGCAAAGTTAAGATTTTGCTTTAACTCCTTAAATGCAGCTTCACACTTATCACTCTAAACAAACTTAGCATTCTTACGAATCAAAGCAGTGATAGGTGCAGCTATTCAACCAAAATTCTTAAAGAATCTCCAATAAAAACCGGCAAGGCCCAAAAAGCAACGAATATCGGAAGGAGTCTTCGGTGTCTCCCAATCTTGGAAATAGAATAAGGTGAAAAAGCTCAAAGAAAGATAAGATAAATAAATTACAGAAGAGGAAAGGCGGATAAACTTACATTAATCGCGGCGACCTTAACTGGGTCAACCGACACTCCATTCTCAGAAACAATGTGCCCAAGAAAACGGACTTCATCCCTTCGGAAATGGCATTTGGAAAATTTGGCTTTCAACTAATGACTCTTAATAGTTTGGGGAACATATCTTAAATGAGGTTCATGCTCCTTCTATGACTTAGAAAAGACAAGCATATCATCAAAGAAAACCAGGACAAACTTGTTGAGAACATCGCGGAAAACGCGATTCATGAGATTAACAAAAAAGGCAGGAGTATTGGTTAATCCAAAGAGCGTGACTAACCATTCATAGAAACCATTCTTTATTCAGAAAGATGTCTTTGGAATGCTCTCCTCGGTTGCACGAAGATGGTGAAAACCAGTAGCAAGATCAAACTGAGAGAAAACTTTAGCTCCATAAAGCTGATCGAACATATCATTCATATGAGGCATAGGATATCCGTTCTTAAGTGTAAGCTTGTTCAGCTCTTTGTAATCAACACATATCCTCAAAGAACCATCAGATTTGATGACAAAGACCGTAGCTGCTCCTCATTCGGAAAAACTCTACCTAATCAAACCCTTATAGAACAGGTCTTCAATCTGATTCTTTAACTCGACTTTCTCTCTAGGTGCCATCCTTCTAGGAGGTAGAACAATAGGGCGTGCTCTAGGAATAAGATCGATGCGGAATTCATTTTCGCACTTAGGAGGTGGAGAAGTGACTTTACCAAAAACAACAGGATAATCCCTGGCTATCAAAGTGGAGTTAAGATCACTAGGCCGAGAATCAAGCGAAAAGATAAAACTGCCTGTATAATCCTGGGGCATACGACATTCAATCGCAAGAGAATTACCCTATTTGTCTACTAAAGAAATGATTCGAGCTTTGCAAGAGATAACAACATCATAATGCTTTAACCAATCACCCTAAAGTAAGATATCAAATGCATCAATACCGAGGATATAGAAATCTCCATTGAATGGACACCTGTTTTAAACGAGTTTTACCCCTTTACAAATCATACTAAGGTTGGCGGGATCGCCGATGGGATTAATCACACATAAGGATGAAGTTTCCAAGCAAGATATAATCAACTTTATTATAAAGCTCAACATAAATAAAGCTATGGGATGCTCCAATATAAACAAGAACACGAACAGGAAAACCATGGAAAGTAAAGTTGCCCTGAAGGGTACCTTGGGTATCACTAGCAGAAGGAGGAGTGGAAAAGGTCATGCAAAGACTCCAGATGTCTTTCTCTCTGCTTAGTGGGACAATCCTTCTTAAAGTGGCCAGGCTGCAAAACAAAGGTGGCAAAGGTTGTTCCTGGTCGTCTGGGTAGGAGGAATAGTAGCTCCGGTCGAAGGTGGATAGCTATTGGCATAAAGACCCTTCTAGTAGCACTTGAAACAAGTGATGGAAGATAAGTCAAGAGATCGCTTCTGAGAAGAATAACCGATACCCTAAGAATTCTACCATTTCTTCTTCTGCTGATGAAAGTTGGGCTTCCTCTTCTTCGAACTGCTGGTATTTTCCTGAGATGTTGACACGGTCTTCTTTCCTTTGGAGTTAGATTTCTCAAATCTGATGGCCATATCCATAAGAGAAGTGAAGGTGTCATGAACATGACTAATCAAACGGTTATAATACTTAGGGTGAGCACTATGGATAAACTTCTCATTCTTCTTGAGTGGGTTGTCTATCAAGCTGGGGCCAAACTTAGATAACTCATTTAACTTCCTTTCCTACTCTGCAAAAGTCATATCCAGTTGCTCAAAGTCCATAAATTCCCTATATAACTAAGGCTTCCCGGCTACGAGCATCCACTTAGCCATAAAAGCATCCCTGACAATATGGATCCAAGATAAGATAAAGTCCAAAGAGATAGAATCCAAAGAGATAACCTAGAAAAGAACAACAAAATATCTCACTTAAACTGCTGCCAAATGATATTAGCCTCGACAGTCTGAGTGGTAACAAACTCCCACCAATCCTAGGCAGATTTCTATAACTGCCAAGTAGCTAACTAACGCATTTGAGCCATCAGTGATCTCAAGTCCGGTGAAAATCCTCCCTAAACTCTTCAGTCATTGCCGAGCCTCAATAATACTCTCTACTCCAGTGATCAAGGTACCTCCGAGCTGAGAGTACCCCTTACAAAAAGTGGTGAACCGAACTAGCCGAGCTGGTGGAACGGGAGCAACAACTGGTGGTGTAGGGGGATTTCCACGACTCCTACCTCGAACGTTCCTATAGTTACTCATTTGTAAAAGACAAGAATGGATTTTAGAACAAAGGTAAAGATCCAAAATTCAAAGAAAATCTTAATCAAAGAGAATCCTAATAAGGAATTTCAAGCTCAAACGAAGATGATTCTATGATTAATCCACTCATTCCAGGGTATTACTACCCAATCTCTAATGAGTTTTTACTCCATATGTTAAGTTTTGCCTAAACCAGAGGTCAGATACCAAGTGTAAAGACCTGCTATTTTGAACCATTCAAACTGACAATAATCCACACATGTCAGACTTAAAATGCTCAAAACAACATATTGTTATTTATATTTAGAAAAAACTTAGCATATACAGTAAATAAATCAATCACAGAATCACAGACACAGAGTAGTACAACAATGTATAGTGGAATCGATAAATGGTAGTCCATGAAGCTACTATAGAAACATCAAAGTCTAAAGCAAAATACAACAGAAATCCCAAATACAAAGAAGTATCTAATACATAAGCAAATGACAAGTCTGAACATAAATAATTGAAATAACTAAAAGCTGAATAGATAATGATAAATCTCAAAGCAAAGCTCCAAGCTCCAAAGGTGAGTCTCAAATGCTGTGACACTCAAGCTGACCCGAAAATAAAGCAAAATACAAAACACTCGAGTCAGGATTAACATTCTTATGCAAGTAAATCAACTTAAGTGAAATGTACAAATGAAAGGCAATATAACTCAAAGGATGTTGGGATTCCATCCTTTAAGGATCGGTGGAACTATCTACATACATACTACAATACGCTACATAGATAATGTCTACAATAAAGTATAATATCAAAATAGCGATAAAGCATTACCCGTATCCCCCTTAACACAATTTTATATAAATATCGTAGTCTATACAGATACTGTAAGCTCCACCAAACCGGTGGGATACTCGGTGAGCACTCCATAAGTACGATACAAACCAAACTCGTAGTAGGCGCGATAAGGCATATGATAAGGAACGCGAGGAAATGCCCAGGGTAGGGTACTACCGTTTTGTAGGACCGGACTGGTGGTAACGCATAGCAGCTACTACCGCCTACCTCGAGAGACACTCCTATAATCAAATGTGCACCAAGTCAAATCACAGAGTAATAGATATGGTTTCGAAGAACCATGCTCAATCGGAGGTGCGTCCTTACTTGGCCTAAGTATAGCTCCTGTTTTAGTCATATCAAGCTGACCCGAAGGAGTCAGGGCTACATTCATATCTCATACAGACGTTTGCCAAACCATCCTACTTCGTTTTGGATTCTCCACCACGAGCGCAGTTGTTAAAGTGGTTTTCGGTATTAGAAGAGTGAATTACAATATTTGATCCTGGTCTTTTTAACAATCAAATGCTTTTTTTACACTGTGGTCATTTTATAAAATCACTTTATAAACATTTAAATAAAATTCAAATCACAAAATTAAATCAAAACTAAATATTCAACTTCAATTTATTTAATTATGAAAATACTCAGTTAATTAATTTTTTTAACATTTAAATAATATCTCAAATTCAAATTTAAATCAAATTAAATATTCAATTTCTATTTTATTATTATTTGAATTTATTAATTTAATCACTTTTAATCAAAATCAAGTTAACAAGTTATAAAATCATATCATTAAAATCTCAAAATCAATAATTCCAAATCAATTCTTATTTAAATTCAATTCTTAACAAATTAAATTATAAATCGATTTTAATTTATCTATCAAACTTTAATTTATTAAAGTTATTACAAAGCCTATTTTCAAAATATTAATATAGATTTTAAATAAATACTTAAACATATTGTATATATATCAAAGTTATTACAAAAATCTATTATATTAATTTTTTTTATCAAATTAAATCTTATTATTAAATTTATTTTATATTAAATTTATTTTATATATTTTGAAATAATAAAGTTATAAGTAAAATCTTAAAATTTACATTTTTCAAAACATAACTTATATTTCAAACATATAATTTAAAATCTAAATTTTACACATATATCAAAATAAAATCTATATATTACATTTTAAAAACCAATTTTTATTTAAAACACATATTTTCAAATTTTGGAAATCATTTTAAAGATAGACCAACGGTGTCCGTATATAATTTTCTAACCCATGGAAAAGTGATATGGATATTTATCATTTCAATCCACAAAAATATAAATTTTATGGGTATATATCATTTCAACCCGTAATCCCAAAACTCAAAATCAATAAAATCACTTAGGTTTATCATTTCAACCCTTAACGGTTTTTCCTAATCTATAAGATCTTTCGGGTATGTATCATTCAACCCATAGGAATTTTTCCTGACAGGGAACTTGCAGGGTGAGAACAATAAAATAATAGCATAAAATGACATGGCATATCCATGGCTATTATGATCATAATTAACAATTTAAATATAATATATATATAACAGGTTATGGTTATCATAAGTCAATTAACATAGGTGAACAAATTAAATAATAATGTATCATATTCAATAATTAAATCTCTAACCAGTTCAATTTAACAACATATTTCAATTGTCATTTCATGTAAACTAGATTTACTAAACAAGTGAATGTTAATCATGAGTGATCGCTCATCTTTCGAGGCTATGGAAACAATGATGGAAAAGACGGTGACATGGACAAGCATACAGATACACAATAAATCACCAAATGGACACGAGCAAGCAATTGAAAAACGAAGAACGACAAATTTCTGTTGTACGGATTTGGACAACAGCAAAGTAAAGCAGCATGACCTTGAATTTAAGGATCATATAATATATATATATATATATATATATATATATATATATGTCTCTTTTTTTATACATAGAGCGGCCTAGGGATTTTCGGCCAAGGTGCTGCTGCGGCCAAGGAGAGCTACTCGGGTGAGGTGGAGGGCAGAGGTTGTGGTGGTGGGTCGGCGAGGAGATGGAGGGTGGAGCAAGGCTGGTCAGAGGAAAGAGGGAAGGAAGGGAGCAGGTTTCGGCTGAAGTGGATGCGGATGGAGGGTAGCTTGCTGGATTCAGTGAGCTGGGTGTTCGACGCGGTCAGGAAGGTGGATGTGATCGGTGGGCAGAATGCTGGGGAAAGGTGGGTAGCGGTAGGTGAGGAAGGGGTTTCGGTGGTTGACTGTGGATGCGGCAGCGGGTTGGCCAGGGAAGCAAGGGACGAGGCGAATGGAGGTAAACAATGGGTCTTGGCAGCCAAAGTGGAGAGTTGTTAGGTTTTGCGGTGTTGGATGATTCGTTTGAGGGTGGTGAACTGCTGTGGTGGGAAGACAGTGAGGTGGAGTGAATATGGAGGCTCGGCTATATGATTCAGGAGGCCATGGAGTGGGAAAGGAGACGGGGTGGGCTGTGCCTAGGCAAGGGTGGTGGAAGGAGAATGGCAGGTAGGTTGGAGGGATGGTGATTAGTTTTAAGTGGAGAGAATGGTGGATTGGAGAGGAAAGGGAACGAGCATTTCTCTGATATAAATAAACTATATATTTTTTCTTTTTATGAAGGTAAGAACAGAATGATACAGAAAGAAGAGGAGAGAATGAATGGATGAACCAATATATATTGAATTGGATGTGATGATATATGAAATGCTCTGATACCAGATTGTGACGACCCGAACTCGATGTCCGACAAACAACATCAAATTCGTATCGTCGGAGCTTGCAACAACATTAGATGATAAATAACACGGCGGAAATAAAAAGATGATATCACTGATACAACATGAATACAATATCCAATACATCAATTTGATACAATGATAATCATCAACATCAGAGAGTCTACAACACAAAATACAGCGGAACACGATACAATATGAGATAAGTCTTCAACAGAATCCAATACTGCAACTCCAATCCAAAACTCCCAAGCCAAAGCTCCAAAACTTCATACTTGATTCACCATCAAGGCTGCACAAAGCTAAGCAAGGTCAGCCTGTGCACTCCAAAGACTCCAAAATGTATCAAACAGAAAGCTGAAGGCTACCAAAACGATATCCACTACCTGACTATCTGAAAAACCAAACTCTAAGCGGAATAATAAAAGTCAAGAATGAATTTCGGGAAATAATAAAAGCAATTGGCTATTTGTTTTCAGCCGGTGGATAACTGAATGGACATAGTTAAACGCAAAAGGTTCAAAATGGATACCGATACGACTAACCGTTTTGCAGAATTCACCATGTACCGGATGCCGAAATGCACAAATGAATATACTACAGAGATTAGCGTAATGATATGAACAAGATGATATACAGATATGAGCGAAATGACCTACCTATCAAAACTCGATTTTCGCTGCTGAAAATGCTGCTAACCATCGAAAATAATATATACGGCGCTAGCGAATTCCAAATTCAGCGAAACGAATTATGACGTCTCACTTAGAAAATGATGTACATTTTTCTTATATAAAATATTCATATTTCAAACTATTTTATTTCCATCAAATTTTAAACTGATTTAAATTCAAAATTGAAATTATACAACAGAACAAACTTTCATATTTTCGGATAAAAATCTACCACTCGCTATATTAAAATAGACATTTTCCAAATATCAATTTTTCATTACTAAAATTTTGTTGTTTATTTTCATGAAAGTTTTAGTTAATTACGTTATTAAATCGCTAAAATTTGTAGGTCGTTACACGATGTATATTATTATTATTTTGGAACTATGTCGCATTTTTATGGGTGATGGAATTTTGGTTTGTCGTACATGGTTATATACGAACGAAATTCTATGCGACAATGTGCCAAAAATTGCAATATAAACACATCATACCTTAAGACAAATCAACACATGCCGACTTTCTTATTCTATCTCTTTTCTTTTTCTAACTTCATATAACCGAAAAGTAAGCCTTTTGAATTTCAATAATCCAAATCACAAGAAATACTCAATCAAAATATTTAAAGTTGGAATCTTTGACATTTTGAGGAGATCTTCAATTCTATACAAGATTTGTGGTTGCGGCGCTGCTAAGTGGAGGCCGATGCGGTGACGGTAAATTAGGATTTATGGTGGATGGAGATAAGAGAGGAGACGTTCAAATTGGAGAGTGTCTTGTTTTTCCCATATCGAAGAGCACCATTTAATGTTGTCAGTTAGAGCGTCGAGCTAGGATTGGAATCGTGACCTTTGTAATGTAGCAAAGAAGCATGCCCAAATCAGAAATAGCATAGGTGTCCAAGCTTTGATTGAGGAGGTTATTCGTGGAGAGAGCGAGGAGAGAACTTCGTCGGAGAAATCATTGGGCCATTTCGTTGAGTGATGGAAGGATGGTTATGCGTGTATATTGAGGAAGGTGTGTTCATAGCAGATTCTGATGATAAGGAGTGGGTTTGTGTTTGGGGAAGAAAGGTTTAGGAGAGTAATTATAATTTAATCGTAATTGGTTATATTAGCAACTATTTAATCCTCAAAAATTTTTAAAATGTATAACTTATTCATATAAGGTCCAATCAAGACAAGATTTTTTGCACTGCACCCGTGATGGCGATAGCTACGTGGTGGAACTAATTTCGTTGAATTTGAAGTAAGTGAAATTTTGGACTAAAATCAAACGTCATTCAATTTTAATTCAAACTAGAACGCCTAAGCGTCCACTGGAATTTCAGTAAGTTAAACTCATCTTTTTGGATAATTAGTATAATATATAGTAGATTAGATTTACTGTTTGTATGTGGATGAATTATTGTTTGGTTTGGTTGAATATTCATTTTTGAAAAGCGAATTTCAATTAAATTGAAATACATGTAATTTTGTAAAGAAATCTAGATTCTTATTATAGTGATATTTAGTTCCCATTATACACCTATTGATTTTAATTTCTGTAATATACCTGTTTTATAAATTGATAAATGTCAAAATTTGATAGTTTGGCCATATTTGATGTGACATTAACATATGTTGAAAGTTGAACATTTTTACAGAAAAAGGTAGCAATGGCATTGGTTAAGTGATATGGTAATAATTGGCCTCGTTATAGTATTTTGGAATACTATTAATTGCTATTTGGTTTGGAAATGGTTCCAATTTGGAAATATGATTTTAAATCCAATCCTTTTAGATTTTCTGAGATATTTTGTTTAAAAAGGGGTTTCTGAACTTCCCTATTTTACTTCAACTTCTTGTATTGTTCTTTTATAATATATGTATATATGTAAATGTTTAAAATTATGAAAGTATTTATCTTTGAAGAAAAGTTATTATAATAAGCACGGTTTATTTTAAAGGAAATTAAAGGGGCTTATCTCTATTTTAAAGAATTTTTTGTTTTTTAAAGAAGATAGAAATATTTTGGATGCATTTTATATAAAATGTCGTAAATAAAGAGCATATTTATATATGATATTTTATAAATTAAAGAGAGATTTATAAGCGCTATTTCAATAGGTTAATAAACGGTATTTTATAAAGGGGAAATATTATCGTTTTGATAAATTGGAGTGAAATACCATAGATGTGAATTTATTGTAATAATATGGAATGATTGTGTTACGGAAAGTATATAAGTTTGTAATAATATTTAGAGTTTTGTTTATATTTGGAGTTTGATTTTATATTTGGAGTTTTGTTTTATAAATATAGTTTTGTAATTATATTTAGAAATTTATAAAAGGAGTTTTATAAATGAATTTGGGGTTTTATAAAAAGAGTTGCAAATAACTTAGGGGATTTATAAATGAGTTTTATAAATGATATTTTATAAAAGAAGTTTTATAAAAGAGTTTTATAAATTTTACAAGGGATGTTTTATTAAGGAGATTTTTAAATTTGGAGATCTGTAAACGGAGAATTATAATTATGTTTAGATATTTAAAATGGGGAATGTATAATTTATAAATAATATTTTGTGAAAGGAGTTTGTAAACATAAGGATTTTTATAAAATGCATTTTATAAGACTAAGACCTAACTTCTACAAATGATCATTTTAATTTACAGTGTTATGGAAAGTATTCTTTTCATACTTAACACCAAATTCCAAGGTATGGAAGCTCGTCTTTATCTTGAGAATTAAGAATGTGTATTGAGGCATGAATAGTTCCCTAACTTATCTGAAATCTTTGATAATCAAGGCACAGTGCTGTTTGAAATAGGAAAGTGATGTTAAATATATTTGGTCTAGTTTCTATATGATCTATTTACTTACACCAAAAGTAAACTATTTGGGTTTATTATTATTGATGTTTTAAATGACATTGTTTTAACCTAATCAAGTATGATTGTGATGACTCGACTTTTTCTCCACAGAAATTCATATCATATTTAAGAAAGAAAGGGATAGGAAAGAGAAATGAAAGAAGAAACTACACCAAAATCTCAACAGCGGAACGAATAAATTATATTAATAACATAAGTATTACATAATATATAACACCAATCAGAGATACATAGCATATACATCACATACTAGATAGTTATAAACACCTGTCTAGATATTACAACTCAATACAACTCAACAAAGAGATACCAACACAAAGAACACACAGCAGAAACTATATATCTACAACGCAGAAGCCTCATGCTCCGTTGCTCCTCCATAATTCGTCAAAGCTAACCTGAATCCCTTGGCTACTTGTAAAATTTGGGTACCCAAGAGTTTAAGAAAAACAGAAATAAACTCCGGGTCAGACATGGGTCTGGTGTGAGTAACAGGTTAAGGTTGCTTTACTTTGAAAAACCTTTGAAAACAAATGTGACGCCCCACCTCTATACCCACGCTAGACAAGAACATTGCGGTGAATGCTGTCGACTAGCACGGAGAATAAGGCTGTTGAGGAGCGACCATCCATGTAATTTCTTTGCGCGAGCACCGATATGTCAGATAATATAACGTGCATTCTATTTCAAGAGGAAATCCGACATACCGACACAAACTCAAAGCTACTACGCGGTGGCTATATGAATCCTTCGGAAAACAAATATAGAAATAAGCATAACACCAATCAGTCACAGACAATTCATATCACAAAGGCGGAATAAGATATGAATATTACACTAGAAAGTGTACATCAGAGTAGTGGTCTAAAAAGATCCACAATATCACAAAAGAATAGTTACACGAACTACACAAAAGAATAAGTATACATTAAGGAGTCTATATCTCAAATGTATACAACAAAATAACTACTAATCTAAGTAGTTAACCCAAAAGTCAAGGAGTTAATCCCGGATGAGAAGTCAAGCAGAAGCACCTGTAACATCTCGGTCTGACCCGAGTATTATTTAATAAGAAAATAATAAACGGAACAGTCTAACTATAAATATCAGATGAAACGATATAGAATAAGAGATATGACTAAACACCTAATAATCACAATGCCAAGCTGTGATATATATATGTATATACTTAGTTGATAATCATCAAGAGATTAATCAATGTCACCAAATCTACACAAGAATCAAAGAAACATCATACTCCTTATTTCGTTCACCATACCATAAATATTGACGATAATATCAATGTCAATCACAAAAGTCAATGACACACAAATTCCAGAAGACTACACAAGAAATCCAGAAATCACTAAAGTCATGACACACAAATTCACCAATGCACAAATATTGATAAAACTTATCAATGGAAATCACGAAAATTGGTGAAACACAAATTCTAGGAATCTACACAAGAAATCCAGAAATCACAAAGGGGGGAGGCCTATCACAAACGGGAGCATAAAGCCCACCAACACGTGTATCACAAACAGAACGCTAATTCCATGGACGCTAACCATCACAAATTGAGCCGAAGCTCCACAAACGGCCCGAAGACCATGGGTTGCTACCCCATCACAAATTGAGTCGAAACTCCACAAAACGGGGTTTAGTCTCCCTCGCAGACAAAGAGACATCACACATTGCTAGTCTAAATCACAAAGATGATCGTCATGATCAACGAGAAGTGTCGATTACACTAAGCTAGTAAATATATGAGTTTAGCTTCATGTCCCATAACCACTTACTTAACTTAAATATTTACGAACAAACTGTAAATCTCCACTAGAAAATTGTCACAAGAGGTTCAATCGATCAAGTCCAAGAATTAACCGACAAAGTAAACGCAAGCGTTTCATACCACTTGTTTTACTAAGCCGTTTAATTAGATTTCTCATACGAGTGAGGTAAAGGTTTGTATATACTAATAGATTGGAAAACGGTTTTATAAACGAATTTGGTATTAAAATAGTATTGAAATCGTTTGAGTAAAGAGTTTTGATATTTACTACTAGTATAGGAAACCTTTATATTTTTAAAGTGACAAATCACGAAGAAGATTGTAAGGACAATCAATCACAAAAATTCACATACGAAGACGTGAATAAAATCCAACGAAATCGATAAAGGATCCATCGAAATGGATATTCAAAAATCCCTAAAAAGAGTCATCAAAGTCATAATAGATGATAACAACAAATAGGATTATCACGAATCGATTTAAATTAGAATTTCAATCCAAAAAGGCAAATTAGACTCAAACAGCAGGTTCAGTCGACTGAACAGAGATTTTCAGTCGACTGACCCTGTGCATGGAAATTTTCCAGGTTCAGGAAACTTTCTGTTTCTAGTTTCAGTCGACTGTGCAGAGTTTTTCAGTCGACTGAATCATGCCTGGAAACTCTCGGGTTTCAGGTTCAGTTGATTGAACAGAGTTTTCAGTCGACTGAATCATGCCTGGGCTGTTTTTCAGCCTTATTCAAATGAAGAGCAAACTCTTCCAAAATGCAACCGGACGAACATTGGCTCTAAGGGTTTATGCCAATCGGCGACCCGGCCCTATATGCTCCTCGATGCATCACCAAAAGCATGATCAAACATCCATAAAAGGATTTTCACACAAATTTGGTTTAAAAACCCACAAATTGGAGTATTCACAAAACCAATCCAAATCAAGAGCAAATGCACATGAAGAAGTGTTAGGAATTCATACCCAACAACCAAAGATAATTATAGTCATAGATGTGAGATAAAAATCTCACCTTTTCACACAATCGAACAAGAAGAAGCTTGAAAGCAAATGGAGAATCAACCTCTCTTCAATCACAACCCAAATGAGCTTGAATCTAAGCTCAAAAACAAGAACATTCCCGAAATTAGGTTTAGGAATTTCTGAAATTGGGAAGAGAATAAGTTGGAGAAGAAGAAGAGAAGCTTACCAATGGGTTCTTCTTGAGTTTGGAGCAAGGAATTTGATTTGCAAGGGAAACTAGGGTTTTGGAATTTTAATTTCCAGTCTCTCCCACCATTAACACTCTAAAAACTGAAATGATAAGAGAATGAGGGTGAGTGGGGAAGAGTGGTTCAGATTTGAGCATAAGTTAACATAGGGTTGAGCCCAAAAACCAAACCCAAAGTAAAACGTAGCAGAATTCAACTTTCTCCAAACATATCGAAGCTTATACTCAAAAAGGTCACAAACGGCATTTTAAACTCAATGGGAGTGGTCCCGAGCCCTAATTCGACCGTATGCAAAAAGTAGTTTTTCGGACTAAAATCCGACCAACGATAAAATATTTAAATATAAAATCGACAAATATGCGGGTTGTTACAACAAAGGTATCACGTAAGACTTTCCATACATAAACATGAAAAAAAAAATTACCTAACGCTAACCAAAACATTTGATAGGAAATCCGATGATATTATAATAGTGTCTAGGGTTTTCAAGTAAAATACAGAAATAGCTGGAATGCTTACATCTCACGTTCCAACATAGTTGGGCACAATCAAAACGTACGACACATATTGGAGATTGGATTCCATACAATGGCAGGGCTACTGGGGTACCGCACGTCATAGTACGTGGCCTAGATCACCATACCGAGGAGCCGCCCTAACTCCCCTGCAACACAAGGCCGGAACCATTCCTTACTGAACAGTCCCGAACAAGACAACCCCGGCAGTTGTTGCAATCAACTGCCCCACACAGCCGAAAATAAAGGTACTTCTAGACAGGGGTAAATCTCGCCCTATAGGCATGACCCACTTAGCCTTGCTGCACCTCCCCTGTTTTAGCCATTCCCGATTGATGAGGCTTGAGGCTGCGATTACCTTTACAGAACACATCTCTTAGAATGCTCATCGTCCACCTGACGATGTTCTGAAAGCATTCAATCCATACAAGTTCGTTACGGGTTCGAACGAAACCCGAAGGCATTATCTCGTTACACTCATTTTTGGAATCACCCTCAGAGTTAACGACGATAACCCTTGCACTATGAATCTTCATCTTCACTTGAGATTCATGACCTATCGTTAATTTGGATCGATGTGGTTTTCGAATATCCAAATATGGAAACCCGATCCCGGCCTCATCGAAATCCAAAACGCCATCTTTTAGGTCCAAGTTGTTTTAAAGTTTAAAACAATTCAATTCTATATTATCTATATACACACAGATAGATAATTCACAATATCACCATAGATAATCAACATTATCATTATAAACAGATAATTTATATTATCATCACAATGCAACCAAAGCATCCATATCACACAACCTCACTTATCTCATATCTGAGATCTCAACTATTCAGGGCAATCAATATCAATCAGCATTCTTATGCAATGACTTATTAATCATCATTCTATAATTAGATTAAAATGAATTAAATTAATCACTTCTTCCCTAATTAATTTAAAATAAATTAAATTAATTACTTCATCATTATAAACCTTGCTTACATAACCATTAATTAATTACAAATTAATTAATTAATTACCCTTAAATAAATCACCTCAATTAATTACCCTTGATTAATTATCCTTTAATTACATTCAAATAATTAGCCTTTAATTAATTTCACAAACTAATTATCCTAAACCAAATTCAGCAATTAACCTATAATTACTTCATTAATTAATTAATTTTATTAATCCTTACATTAATTAATTCCTTCATTGATTAATTGTTCTTAATTAATCAATCCTTATTAATTATATAAATTAATGATCCTTAATTATTTTTATTTATAATTAACTTATTTAAATTAATTACATTAAGTAATTAGTCATCAATTAAACCATATTGATTAACCACTCTTAATTAAACACATTCAGAATTAACTACCTCTAATTACATCATTAGATAAATTAATTACTCCTTAACTAATTATCTTTAATAATTAATCTTTAATTAAATACATTTATTAATCACCCTAGATAAATCTGATTAATTAATTAATTACCCTTAATTAATTACATCCCTTAATTATCTTTAAATAACCTTATTAATCAATTCTTAATTTATTACACTAAGTAATTATTTATTAATTACTTTCATTAAGTAATTATTCCTCATATGAATTACACAAAGTAATTAATCTCCAAATCTCTTCCATTACCTAATTATCCTTTAATTTAATTACATCCAGTATTTATCTTCTTAATTACTTCACTAAGTAATTATTCCTCATTAATTACATTGAGTAATTGCTTCTTAAATCATCCAGTGATTATTTAAATTAATTAAACTTAATTAATTAACTTAAACTTATCAAATAAACTTAATTAATTACACTTAGTAATTAATTTCCATTAAGTAATTACACTTAAACAATTCACAAATGATTATTTTTAAATTAATTAATCTAATTAATTATTAAAATTAATCACATTAATTAATTATCAAATAATCCTAAGTTAATGACCTTCATTAACCATTAACAAATCTTTAATTACTTCTCTAAAGTAATTAACTGAGATTAATTATTGTTGATTACAAATTAAATTATCTATAAAACCCATTAATTAATCTCTCATTATTTAATTAATCAAGTGTTAGCTTAATTAATTTTTTTTATTACTTGATTAATAAAGTTCAAATCATAAATTTAAAATCAAATCTTACCTAATTAATGATTTCTTAATTACAGTCAATTAATTCTAAATTAACTTACTTAATTCTTCAATTAATTAATTAAAACCCTTAATTATTTAATTAATTACCCAAATCATTAATTAATTTAAATTAATTAATTATCCATCTTAGTTTCCTTAATAATTTAATGAATTATAATCATTAAGTCCTAATTAATTTTAAGATAAACCTTAATCTTATTAATGATTAAATTATCATTAACAAAGTATTTTAAAAACAATTTGCTTTAAATTTACTATTAAATTCATTTTTTAAATTTAAGATCTAAAATGGAAACAAATTTTAAATTTAACAAAGCTTTTAAAAACAATTCAAAAACCTTTGTATTACAAGTTAAAGAATCTATTTGTCTTATAAAAGAAATTTAAAAGAATTTTAAAAACCAAGTCATTTTCAACTTTCAAACCATATTTAAAACATTCAAAGTTGTTTTAAAACATTTAAATTCAAAAGCTTTATTTATTTCAAACTAGAATTCAAACTAAGCTTGAATTCGAATTTTAACTTAAATTTAAAATCTGTTTAAATCTCTATTTCAGATTTTATAACCACATTATAAAATATTTTAACAAATTAAAGTTGTCAAAAACATTCATTTTTATAAACTTATTTATTTTTAAAAACAAGAATTCAAATCTGAACTAAAAACAAACTTAAAAACTTGATTTAAACTCTTCTTACATTTGGCCTTCAAATTTTAAAATTACATTTTAAAATTTGATACACTGACAGGTTTTTAGAAATAAACCTGTAACACTAATTGACCCGAGACCCCCCCCTCAAACACTTCGAGTCAAAACCCTCTCTACTTCGAGCAAAACACTCAAATTACTCGAGCAAAACGCGAGTATAATCTGCATCCACCCAAACTAACAAAACTCCAGATCACCAGGAAAACAAAGTGTGCCGCCGAACCCCTCCGTTCATCACCAGAACTACGAACACGTCGATGATCACCCAAGCACTCTACCCCGACCACCAGAACTTCACCATCCCCTTGAATTCAAAATCGAGACTCAACAACCCAAACCTAGAACACAGAACCCCTTCAAACCCAAACCTGTCAACGCCACAACCACTATCCTCCGACCACCGTAAGTGCTGCAACTCCGACCATGACTTCTTCATCGACCCAGCTACCATCACTCAAAGCCCCTTCGCACTCGATCAAACATAGAGACTGAGATGATCAAGTTTCCTAACTTGATCAAAAACTAGGGTTCAAATCAGTTTCTGATCACCACCGCCTCCACTGTGACTTGCACACCCATCGGCCATTTTTCCTACACCCTCCGATCACTCTTCTACCACCAGAGAAGACCCTGGCCTACCTATCAACTAGATCTCCAGAATTTCCAAAATTACCCTCTTTAGTTCATCCCAGAAATGTTCACCAAATCCCAAACTAAAAATTATGATAACATTTTTTAAAATCATGTTTTTGCTTATGTATTCAGTTTATAATACTGAATTTACAAATTAAAAAGTTTGGGTTTTTACTTTATTTTAATATGCACCGATGTTTTATAATTTCAGAGACAAACAGCTTCATTTTGACTTACTTAAGATTTTTAACCATTAATCCATGTTAAATCAAACAATTTTTGTTTGATAATCAAATCTCATCAAAACAAGATTAAGTAATAAGGCATTTAAATCAAATTCTGAGCCTAGGAACAATACAGAACAAAGCACATATACACAGCATGCATTCTGTAAATAATCATATCAGATTTCACTTGCATATTCATGCAATACCTATTCATTTCAATCATATTAGCATGCAACCAATTTATATTTTAAATTTTAAAAAGTTACTCACCTGGTTTTTAAAAAGAACAGAGCAATTTATAATATCTTGAAACTGGAATGTCTCCTTTCTTTGAAAACTTGAGAGCCACATGCATGCAGGAGTTCCAGATTTGAAGAAAAAAATGCTAAAGCTTTGATTATTGCTGCTTTAATTCCAGGTTTGAACAAAATACTGGCTCACAGATCTATAGGTTTTCTTGCATGCTGATGATTTCTAGAGGAAGAAATACAGACATTTGATTTTAAAACTGAACTACAAGTTTCAAATGCAGGCTTTGATTTTTGAAAATGAACAAGTTATGCTTTTGGAATTAAACTTGCATGCTTGAGTAGTTTGTCATTGAAACATGCAGAGATGATTCAGGTTTGGGAAAAAATGTAAACAGGATTTTGAAAATGAAGAAGGTTTTTAGGCTATTAATTTTGATATTTGCACTACAGGTTATTGCTTGATAATTTCTGTTTTGAGGTAGATTTTTTTTTGAGAGATAGTTTAAGTTTTCCTCTTAGTTGAGTAAAAGATAGAAAGGAAAATGATGAATGGAAAAAACAGTGTACATGGATGAAATTATTTATCAAAATAAAAGAAAAGAAAAGGGGAATTAAATGACACTTGTCATGTTGTTTAATTCATAAATTAACACATGTATTTAGATAACTTAATATATTAACACATGTTGTTTGATTACTTAATATGTTAACACATGTCTTGTTTAATTTTATTTTTATTTGAAATGTTAATAAAGGTTTTACTTAATTTATTTATACTTATGTAAATATATATGTGTGAATTTCTTATGTAAAGAAAATGTAATAAAAACAAATTATAAATTAGAGCTTATCCAAATATTTTTTTTAAGGATCTATTATTTTGAATTTCAAAATAAATTCCAAATTCAATTTAAACTTTTGAATTCCAAATTAAGGTCAACTTATTTAATTTGAAATTATAATTCCATTTTATTATTTAATTCTTTTTGTAATATGGAAAAATAATACATCATTAATATTATTTGAAAATAACAAATTTAACAATTTTAAGTGATTTATAAAAGAGATTATAAATGACTTATATTATTAAATGAATTAATACCATATGCCATATTGTATTTTAAACTTATATATAAAATTTTCAAATCATATTTATATCAAGTAATATTTAAAAAGAAATAAAACAAACCTTTTATTTAAATTTAAAAATTAAGCTAAGATATAACCTTAAGCAATTACATTTATCTTAAGTATTTACAAATCATATAGTTATTAATTAAATAAATTTGAAAAGCTTAATATTAATTTAAATCATAATTTCCAAATTATTAAATATATTATTAGAATTTAAAAACAAGACTTTATTTATTTAATTCAAACCAACATTTCTATTTACAATACATACATACATATATATATATATTATAAATTGAAATCATTTTATTTAACTTTTAAAAGGTTAAATCACTAATTAAGTATTTATTTAATTAGACTACTAAACCAATTTATATTTTATTAATCAATATTATCAAATCAATTTAATTTTAAATAAAGATTATTAAATTGATATTACCAAAATTCCGGGATATCACATTCCTTTACCCTTAAAAGAATTTCGTCCTCGAAATTTAAAACAAAGGTAATTTAACAATCTCATTAAAAATTTAAATTTTAAAACACAAGCATATATTATCAACAATATGCTAACAACCATAGCAACCAATTCACTCAAACAAACAAATTTAACTTTCCAGGCAAAAATTCTGAATAGAATTTCTTCGAGTTTCCCAAGTATAAACTCCGGAATACTCGCTCTTCAGAATCCAAACAATCAACACTACTAAGCTACCGAGCTCCTACTCATCTCGATCTACCAAGCTAAACAGAATATCAGACTATAGACAAGTCTGACTCAACAACCAAATCTCCCAGAACAACTGATTCCAAAACCAGAAATAAATCAAACACGTACTCCCTTAGAGATACATGAAACACAATGAATCTAATTATCCAAACTGGCAATTCAATCTTGAAGACCAAACACTTATCCAAAATCAGATTCCCAATTCACATCCACAAAAATCTTCGGACGATCCTGGGCTGCCTGCTTCCTTCTTTATCAGCTCAATCCTCGCTGATGTCTCAAGAAACAAACTGGACCAAATCCAATCCACTAGAATGATCCTCCAAGATCAAAACAAACTCCATTCATAACTATCAGAAGAAAACAACTTCTCCTATCCGGAAAAGAAAAGCAGATGCACTCCAAACTTCTTCCGCTGCACAACTCTGATCTGGAGTAGAAAAGAATGCTGATGATGAACACGAGCACAAACTGGACAACATAACCAAAAAAATATGGTTCCACAAATCCATAAAGAAAAACTTAGAAACTCCTCTGAAACCTGAGTTGCTTCACCAATCTCCATCTCAAGGAACCAACCTTCAACTAGTTGAACCACCAGTACCATACTTGGAATCCTGGTCGATAAGAAAACTAAATCTCTAGATGTGGACAACCTCTGACTTCCTCGAAAACATCCAGAAAAATTTCCAACAATCCAAGAGAAACTCAATTATCGCAAGTCACTTTTGCGATCAATCCAGACTATCATCCAAATAAAATTGTTCTCTCTTTACCAATCAGAACAGCTTACGCTGGTCCAGCCAATCCATCGAAGAAATGGATCTACTCTGCTGCTTCTGAACTCAATCTCTCAAACACTGCTAAGCCGGAAGACCTTTTACCGACCCACAGAACACTCCGAGCTGCACTGCCGACTCATATACTCAAGAATTCTTAATTCAAAGCTCTTCGAGAAACTCGGACTTCAAACCAAACAGAAACACCCTGCTGAACTCAGCCACAACATCGAAGCAGACCTACTTCCTTAAACTTGTTCCAAAGAAATATCTTCGAAAACATCCATAGTCACTGCATCTCATCACGCAACTACTATTTCCTGAGGTATCAAGATACCATCACTCGCTTTTGCCCAACCAACTGATCCAAACTCTACTCATCCAACTTCAAAGATGGACTCCAAACCTTAACAGGTTGCCTTCAGAGATTGATGAAATCCTTGTACCACTGCAAAGCTTACTCGAGACAGTATTAGGTCTACAGTCTCGATAGATACACTTCCAACCTCAAACATTCAAACTCCAACCAATAGTAGTAGTCGTGTTACACACACCACTACCTTATCTACCTTTATCTTATATTGGAAAAACCCGAACAGGAAATCCAACAAATAGATATATATATATATATATATATATATATATATATTACAAATACGCTCTCTTAAGAAAGAAATCACTCCAAAGCCTAGGTATTCACTCAACCTAACGCTCTGATACCAACTGTGACCACCCGACTTTTTCTCCATAGAAAGTCGTATCATCTTTAAGAAAGAAAGGGATAGGAAAGAGAAAAGAAAGAAAAGAAAGAAGAAACAACACCAGAATCTCAATAGCGGAACGAATAAATTGTATTAACAACATAAGTATTGCATAATATATAACACCAATCAAAGATACACAGCATACGCATCACATACTAGACAGTTATAAACACCTGTCTAGATATTACAACTCAACAAAGAGATACCAACACAGAGAACACACAGCGGAAACTATATATGTACAACGCAGAAGCCTCCTGCTCCATTGCTCCTCCATAATTCGTCAAAGCTAGCCCGAATCCCTTGGCTCCTCGTAAAAATTTGAGTACCCAAGAGTTTAAGAAAAACAGAAATAAACTCTGGGTCAGACATGGGTCTGGTGTGAGTAACAGGTTAAGGTTGCTTAACTTTGAAAAACCTTTGAAAACAAAGGTATCACGTAAGACTTCCCACACATAAACATGGAAAAGTTTTTACCTTACGCTAACTAAAACATTTGATAGGAAATCCGATGATATTATAAAGCTTCTAGGGTTTTCAAGTAAAATACAGAAATAGCTGGAATGCTTACATCTCACGTTCAACCATAGTTGGGCACAATCAAAAGGTACGACACTTATTAGAGATTGGATTCCATACAATGGCAGGGCTATTGGGGTACCGTCCGTCATAGTACGTGGCCTAGATCACCGTACCGAGGAGCCACCCTAACTCCCCTGCAACATAAGGCCGGAACCATTCCTTACTGAATAGTCCCGAACAAGACAACCCCGGCAGTTGTTGCAATCAACTGCCTCACACAGCCGAAAATAAAGGGACTTCTGAACAGGGGTAAATCTCGTCCTACTTGGGCATGACCTACTTAGCCTTGCTGCACCTCCCCTGTTTTAGCCATTCCAGGTTGATGAGGCTTGAGGCTACTATTACCTTTATAGAACACATCTCTTAGAATGCTCATCGTCCACCTGACGATGTTCCGAAAGCATTCAATCCATACAAGTTCGTTCCGGGTTCGAACGAAACCGTAGGCATTATGTCGTTACACTCATTTTTGGAATCACCCTCAGAGTTAACAACGATAACCCTTGCACTCTGAATCTTCATCTTCACTTGAGATTCACGACCTATCGTTAATTTGGATCGATGTGGTTTTCGGATATCCAAATATGGAAACCCGATCCTGGTCTCATCGAAATCCAAAATGCCATCTTTTAGGTCCAAGTTGTTTTAAAGTTTAAAACAGTTCAATTGTATATTATCTATATACACACAGATAGATAATTCACAATATCACCATAGATAATCAACATTATCATTATAAATAGATAATTCATATTATCATCACAATGCAACCAAAGCATCCATATCACACAACCTCACTTATCTCATATCTGAGATCTCAACTATTCAGGACAATCAATATCAATCAGCATTCTTAAGCAATGACTTATTAATCATCATTCTATAATTAACTTAAAATGAATTAAATTAATCACTTCTTCCCTAATTAATTTAAAATAAAATAAATTAATTACTTCATCATTTGAAATATTGCTTACATAACCATTAATTAATTACAAATCAATTAATTAATTACCCTTAAATAAATATTCCTAAGTTAATGACCTTGATTAACCATTAACAAATCTTTAATTACTTCTCTAAAGTAATTAGGTGAGATTAACTATTTTTGATTAAAAATTAAATTATCTATAAAACCCATTAATTAATCTCTAATTATTTAATTAATCAAGTGTTAGCTTAATTATTTTTTATTACTTGATTAATAAATTTCAAATCATAAATTTAAAATCAAATCTTATCTAATTAATGATTTCTTAATTACAGTCAATTAATTTTTAATTAACTTGCTTAATTCTTCAATTAATTAAATAAAACCCTTAATTATTTAATAAATTACCCAAACCATTAATTAATTTAAATTAATTAAGTATCCATCTTAATTTCCTTAATAATTTAATGAATTATAATCATTAAGTCCTAATTAATTTTAAGATAAACCTTAATCTTATTAATGATTAAATTATCATTAACAAAATATTTTAAAAACAATTTTCTTTAAATTTACTATTAAATTCCTTTTTAAATTTAAGATCTAAAATGGAAACAAATTTTAACTTTAACAAAAATTTTAAAAACAATTCAAAACCTTTGTATTACAAGCTAAAGAATCTATTTGTCTTATAAAAGAAATTTAAAAGAATTTTAAAAACCAAGTCATTTTCAACTTTCAAACCATATTTAAAACATTCAAAGTTGTTTTAAAACATTTAAATTCAAAAGCTTTATTTATTTCAAACTGGAATTCAGACTAAGCTTGAATTCAAATTTTAACGTAAATTTAAAATCCTGTTTAAATCTCTATTTCAAATTTTTAACCACATTATAAAATATTTTAACACATTAAAGTTGTTAAAAACATTCATTTTTATAAACTTATTTATTTTTTAAAACTAGAATTCAAATCTGAATTGAAATCAAACTTAAAAAACTTGGTTTAAACTCTTCTTACATTTGGCCTTCAAATTTTAAAATTTCATTTTAAAATTTGATACACTGACAGGTTTTTAGAAATAAACCTGTAACACTAATTGACCCGAGACTCCCCCTCAAACACTTCGAGTCAAAACCCTCTCTATTTCGAGCAAAACACTCAAATTACTCGAGCAAAATGCGAGTAAAATCTGCATCCACCCAAACTAACAAAACTCCAGATCACCAGGAAAAAAAGTGCATCATGCACATGCACGGTGCCGCCGACCTCCTCCGTTCATCACCAAAACTTCGAACACATCGATGATCACCCAAGCACTCTACCCCGACCACCAGAACTTCACCATCCCCTTGAATTCAAAATCGAGACTCAACACCCCAAACCTGGAACACAAAACCCCCTCAAACCCCAACCCGTCAACGCCACAACCACTATCCTCCGACCACCGTAAGTACTGCAGCTCCGACCATGCCCTCGTCATCGACTCAGCTTCCATCTCTCAAAGCCCCTTCGCACTCGATCAAACATAGAGACTGAGATGATCAAATTTCCTAACTTGATCAAAAACTAGGGTTCAAACCAGTTTCTGATCACCGCCGCCTCCACTGTGACTTGCACACCCATCGGCCATTTTTCCTACACCCTCCGATCACTCCTCTACCACCAGAGAAGACCCTGGCCTACCTATCAACTAGATCTCCAGAATTTCCAAAATTACCCTCTTTAGTTCATCCCAGAAATTATCACCAAATCCCAAACTAAAAATTATGATACCATTTTTTAAAATCATGTTTTTGCTTATGTATTCAGTTTATAATACTGAATTTACAAATTAAAAAGTTTGGGTTTTTACTTTATTTTAATATGCACTGATGTTTTATAATTTCAGAGACAAACAGCTTCATTTTGACTTACTTAAGATTTTTAACCATTAATCCATGTTAAATCAAACAATTTTTGTTTGATAATCAAATCTCATCAAAACAAGATTAAGTAATAAGGGATTTAAATCAAATTCTGAGCCTCGGAACAATACATAACAAAGCACATATACACAGCATGCATTCTGTAAATAATCATATCAGATTTCACTTGTATATTCATGCAATACCTATTCATTTCAATCATATTAGCATGCAACCAATTTATATTTTAAATTTTAAAAAGTTACTCACCTGGTTTTTAAAAAGAACAGAGCAATTTATAATATCTTGAAACTAGAATGTCTCCTTTCTTTGAAAACTTGAGAACCACATGCATGTAGGAGTTCCAGATTTGAAGAAAAAAAATGCTAAAGCTTTGATTATTGCTGCTTTAATTACAGGTTTGAACAAAATACAGGCTTTGAATTTTGACACAAATCTACAGGTTTTCTTGCATGCTGATGATTTCCAGAGAAAGAAATGCAGACATTTGATTTTAAAACCGAACTACAAGTTTCAAGTGCAGGCTTTGTTTTTTGAAAACGAACAAGTTATGCTTTCGGAATTGAACTTGCATGCTTGAGTAGTTTGTCATTGAAACATGCAGAGATGATTCAGGTTTGGGAAAAAATGTAGACAGGATTTTGAAAATGTAGAAGGTTTTTAGGCTATTAAATTTTGATATTTGCATTATAGGTTATTGCTTGATAATTTCTGTTTTGAGGTAGATTTTGTTTTTGAGAGATAGTTTAAGTTTTCCTCTTAGTTGAGTAAAAGATAGAAAGGAAAATGATGAATGGAAAAAACAGTGTACATGGCTGAAATTATTTATCAAAATAAATGAAAAGAAAATGGGAATTAAATTACACTTGTCATGTTGTTTAATTCATAAATTAACACATGTATTTAGATAACTTAATATATTAACACATGTTGTTTGATTACTTAATATGTTAACACATGTCTTGTTTAATTTTCTTTTTATTTTAAATGTTAATAAAGGTTTTACTTATTTTATTTATACTTATGTAAATATATATATATGTGAATTTCTTATGCAAAGAAATGTAATAAAAACAAATTATAAATTAAAGCTTATCCAAATATTTTTTTAAGGATCTATTGTTTTGAATTTCAAAATAAATTCCAAATTCAATTTAAACTTTTGAATTCCAAATTAAGGTCAACTTATTTAATTTGAAATGATAATTCCATTTTCTTATTTAATTCTTTTTATATTTATATGGAAAAATAATACATGATTAATATTATTTGAAAATAACAAATTTAACAATTTTAAATGATTTATAAAAGAGATAATAAATCACTTCTATTATTAAATGAATTAATACCATATGCCATATTGTATTTTAGACTTATATATAAAATTTTCAAATCATATTTATATCGAGTAATATTTAAAAAGAAATAAAACAAACCTTTTATTTAAATTTAAAAATTAAGCTAATATATAACCTTAAGCAATTACATTTATCTTACGTATTTACGAATCATATAGTTATTAATTAAATAACTTTGAAAAGCTTAATATTAATTTAAATCATAATTTCCAAATTATTAAATATATTATTAGAATTTTAAAACAAGACTTTATTTATTTATTTCGAACCAACATTTCTATTTATAATATATACAAATATATGATTATAAATAGAAATCATTTTATTTAACTTTTAAAAGATAAAATCTCTAATTAAATATTTATTTAATTAGATTATTAAACCAATTCATATTTTATTAATCAATATTATCAAATCAATTTAATTTTAAATAAAGATTGTTAAATTGATATTGCCAAAATTCTGGGATATGACAATGATTTTGGAAATGAAATCTTTCTTAAGATTTGTGAATAAAACCTAATCAAGTATAGTTTTGGAAATGAAATCTTTCTTAAGATTTGTGAATATACTTATACCGTTGAGATAAATATGTAAGTACTTTTTCTTAGTATTGCTTGTGAATATACTTATATTGTTGATATAAGTAAATGGAAAAGTCTCTAAGTATTTATTGGGAGAAATGTTTCATAGGCATACTTATATAGTTGAGATAAGAATATGAGTAATTTCTAGGCATTGAAAAGAGTAGAGGAGACCTATGAATATATCTTTATAAAAGTATTTTCATGAAAGTATTTACAAAGTGGATTTATTTAACAAAAGGGCTAACTAAGAAGGCTTAGTGGTTGCTTATGTGCTTAACCAATTTTGCTTTCCACATGGACTTAAATCTCTGTCCTTATTGTTTGTTTATTTGATAGTTAAATAACCGACCGTCAAAATTTGCCTGGTTTTTAAAACTAGCGTTATTCGGTTTGGTGAGACTGGGATCAGATATATTATTCGAAAACCACTTCGAATCGGCGTAAAACTTCAAATTGGAGATATCTTAAAGATGATCGAATAAGAGTTCTTTAAAGTGTAAGGGCTCTTGCTACTAATCCTGTGGGTGATTCCAAATGGATGTAGTCGAAGTAGTGCCTTCAGTTTGTTCATAGCCTGAGCAACTTAAATGGATTAATGTTCGCATTACATTGTTGCTTGATGGGCAGTGTTAGTATTCAAAGTGGGAATGCTATATAAAAGATAAAATGTAGCCTCAAACCACACAACCAAAATTGACTAAAGCATGGATATGCAGTAGGGCTATGTGGATCGCTTCCATTAGGATATGATCATCACTTGTATATGGATCGACATTTTCTGATTATGTATGCTTGTAACCACAGAAATAGGTTTTCAAGTCGACAACCGAAGGTGTGATCATATTTAGTACTATCTAGGAGGGGCAAGCCGGTCCTGAGTAGCAGAGGTATAAATAAGCTGGCATCGGTATATTTTTTCTAGAGGTATACAGTATGAAAATACTCTTACCTTGTCATGTTGAAATCCATTATCTAGTAAGTGCCTTCGGACTTAGTTGTATACCTATTATGCTGGAATTTAATTAATACAACTATTTCGGCTAAGATCTAATTTTTATTTTAATTCCTAAACATTATTATAATATTAGAAAATTTCCTATAAATAGATCAGGTTATCGTAAGGTAAAAATCCATCGACGTTTATGTACGACATGCCCTTACACGATACCTTTATTTTGAAAGGTTTTATCACATTAAAATCCATTTGAGGTATGTTTATCACGTTGGTTTACCCGATTAGTCTAGGCATTATTTTTCTTATAATGCTTGGGTCAGACCGAGCATATTTTCAGATTTGGTTATGGATGCTTTGGACCTTCAGACAAGTTATAGGACTTCAAGGCATATTCAGGTATATTTTATTTTTCGCTACATTTGTTGGTTGTATTTATCAGCAATTATGGGGATAGGTTATTAAAATTGTTCAGACCGATGACAGATTGTGTAATCTAATTTGATAAATGTATATTACGGTTTTTTTCATAAAGATCTATCGTATATTATATATTACTAGTCACGATGTGAGGTTATGTTCTGTCTATTCTTTATTTTTCCCTCAATAATCTATCTTAACAGGCATGAGAAATACACTGCTCGTTATTTAAAGAGTACCACATACTCTAGTCTCAAGGGAATTATCTATAACTTGTCTCAAAACATCTTGACTAGGGATATTTAAAATAATATATTACTTTAAAGGATAAATTTCTCTTGATTATAACACTTCGTAATTGCTATCACATAACATATCAATTAAATATTTTATATTTAATATACTCAAATTAATCAATATAACACTATATGACAAGTATATAATAGAAAGAAAGACATTTTTTATTTCAACGGGATTTTATTACAGGGTTGATAATTTACAATAAGTTACAAAATTGCCTAAGGGCATACCTCGATTCTATCTACCTCCCACTTGCACTTGCGACCATCTACAAAATCTCAGCCTCATCCCTTCCATTAGTTTGCTAAGAACTAAAAGAGCTAGTGCCTTTGTGAATGGATCTGCTATATTGTCTTTAGTATCTGCTCCATCAGTCACAACTTCTTCATTAGCAAGAAACTATCTAATAAGGTGGAACTTACGACAAATGTGTCTTCCTGTGAGCTGTTGGTTCTTTTGTGATATGCATTACAACTTTATTGTTACAAAATAATGTCATTGGATTCTTAATGGTTGGAATACTCATAGCTTAGCCATAAGTTTCTACATCTATTCGCTTCTTTAGCTGATTTTTGAGGACGATATGGTTAGCCTCTTTAATTTAATCACCTATTATCTCTTGCTTAGTGCCTTACCAACTAAAAGTCTCACCCATAAATGTAAAAACGTAACCAAATATAGACTTTCAGTCATTGATATCGTTTTGAAGTTGGAATATGTTTACCTTTCAAAAGGAGGTCTTCATTTCCATATATAACAAATAAGTTCTTGGTATTTCTCAAATACTTAAGTATACGTTTTATAGCATTCCAATCCTTCTTGTCAGGAATAGGCTGACATAGGCTTACGCATCCTAATGCATAAGCTGCATCTGATACTGCACATAACATGGCATACATTATGGAACCAATTATAGAAGCATACGGCATCCTTTCCATAGGTCCATCTCCTTATTGGTATGAGGAGTGTCCTTCTTAGAAAGAATGATTTCATATTGCAGTTGTTAGCACCAAAATTGATCAATAACACCTTTAGAAAGATTGTGTAGAGAGATTAATGAAGAAAGTAAATTAAAACAGAGAAGATAACATAAATTTTAATGCAGAGAACAAGAACATCAAATTTATAGTGGTTCGGCGTAACTGCCTACATCCACTTTGAATTTGATTTCCATTGATTTCCTTGATGGGTGATTACAGATACAATCCGTTTTTAGTTACTAGAATACAATGGCAAAGTAAAAGAAATAAGTTTGGAATGAGTCTTGAAAATGGCAAAGTCTCCCATGTGTTCTCTCAAATTTTTTCTATCTTTTTTCTTTGTGCCCCTGCCCCTCTATTTATAGAAAATGGTGGGTTGGACTTCTCTGGTGGACCTAGTGACTGAATAACTTGGTCCAAATAGGGCAAGCCCTGCATGCCGAACCGAGCAGGACGAACGGTCGAGTGCCGACCCAGCCTCTTTATGTCGAACGATACATTTGTTGTGGGGAAGAGTAGGCCAAGCAATGATCGGACCGGGCGTTCTGGGAAGAATGCCGAACCATCCTTGATTGCCGAACATCTCGGGAGGCCGAATGAGAATGCCGAGTCTTCATGGGTACCGGACGCTCCTTAAAGCCGAATGGTGTGATGCCGAACGGTCTGGGTGCTGAACGAGGTGCTTGATGTTTGAACGCAATCTTGACCGAACGAGCCTTTGGCCGAACGATGCTTCTGGCCGAACGAGGCTCTTGGCCGAACAAGGCCTTTGGCCGAACGGTATTCAGTACCGAATGTTCCTCGCTGCCGAATGCTCCTAGATGCCGAGCGCTATCCCCTGCCGAATGATGTGATGCCGAACACCCTGAACACCGGATGGGGCATTCATGCCGAACGACCTTAACATGCCGAACGTTGTCCTTGGCCGAACGTAACCTGGAATATTCTGCTATGCCGAGTGTTATGGTGCTGAGCCACTTAAAGGCCGAGCGAGGTTCCTGGTCGGACAGTCACTTTGGACGAATGATATCTTGGGCCGAACGATCTTAGGCCGAGCGCTCTTCTTCGGCCGAAAGGTATTCAATACCGGATGCTTCTTAATGCCGAACGCCCCATCTTGGGCCGAACGATAGGGGAGGCCGAGTACTAAGTTGCCCGGCTTATTTCCTGGGAAAAACTTGCCCTCCAAAGTGTATCGCGTTGACCGGACGCGATGCGCTTTGAACCATGAGTTGGTGTAATGCTGAGGCCGAACGAGATAACCAATGCTGAACATGTTTCGTGCTTTGACCGGTTCTACAGGTCAGAGCCGTTTCAACTTCCTCTTTTTTCCTATAAAACCCGGGTACTCTACTTCTTCTTCTCTTTTTCACTTCTTACCCGTGATTTCCCAAGAGCACGCAACTTATTTCCTTTAAGTTTCAATTGTCCCTTCCGTTCCTTGAATCCAGCACGTCCTTCCTACAATCCCTTCCCAAGCACCTATCATTCCTCTTGGTAAGTATTTTCGCATATGTTCATTTAAAATCACAAACTGTAGTTAGACAGATGATATGATGTAGGAGGTATGGGGATGAGGGAGGCGAGATGGGTCTTGATCGTGCCCGAGGCTGGGACTTGATTTGACCTTAGGTGATTCCAAGGCGGGTGGAACGGAGAGCAGAAAAGTGGATGGTAGAAGCACTCGAAGGCGGGAGTTAGTTGGAGGTGTGTGGCAATGGAGGTGAGACCCAGTGGTATGGGTCGGCCTTGCAATGGTTCGGCATGATCTCCTCATGCCGAACGAGGTTGAAGATGGAAAATCGAAGGAAGAGGGAAAAGGTCTGGGTGACCAACGATCTCTCGGCCGAACATCATTTTAGCCGACACTATTCAGGCCGGATGACAGTTCGGCCGACCGATGGTCTGGCCGGACAGGATATAGGCCGAATGATAGTTCTGTCGAACGAAAGTATGGCCGAACATAACTTAAGCCGAACGAACACAAATGCCGAACCACATCCAATCGGCCGAACATAACTTAAGCCGGACGAAAACAAATCCTGAACCACAACCTATCGGTCGAACATAACTTAAGCCGAACGAACACAAATGCCGAACCACATCCTATCGGCCGAACATAACTTAAGCCGAATGAACACGATGCCGAACCACATCCTATTGGCCAAACATAACTTAAGCCGAACGAACAATTGCCTTGCCTAATTTCTTAACTGAATAAGGATAGAAAACCTAGCATACTAGTTTATCGAACTGATTTGGACTGATAACCTCCTAGTTCTAGCAGATATAAACTTGAACTTTACTTGACGTAATCGGATAACTTCCTCTAACGTTCCCTAAACTTGAAACTGTAATCTCCATTTGGCGGGCTTTTGGAGACGGTAAGTGATGACGGTCTTCGAAGGCGATGATCTTTAAACTTAGTTTTATATCAGTAACCTTGCGACTCTCGAATTTCCAATGATTATACATGGTTGATTGCACTAGCTCACACACCACACATAGGGGAATTTATGTTGTTAAGTCTAACGCTAATCAATTTTTGAGTATAGTTCATACAAGTGCTCTTCAGGATTCGATTCCCGTCAAAAAATGTCTAAAAAATCCAGTTCTGCCACAATCTCGGACAGACCCGGGCCGTCTTCCAAACAAAGGGACGTAGATACTTCTAATCCGTTGACCATCCCCGCTCATAACTTAGCTCCTGATGCCCTGGAGTCAACGATTCTCTTGGATAATCCGATCGATTCACAGGCTTCGAAGATTAATGAAGCCGCGCTCCGGTGAATATGTTCGATCCACGGAATCCCTTTTGCCGACGTGTTGGTTCCGTCGGGCCATGATCGTCCACACCTGCCCCCAGTCGGATACACCGCCTGCAATAAGTTTATGTGCTGGGTGGGCAGCGTGCCTCCATTTAATTTATTTCTTCGGGACATGTTGCGATACATAGATGTCGCCCCATCGCAGCTGCACCCAAACGGTCATGCGTTCATTTATGGGACCTACCTCCTTTTTATGGCTTTCTTCTCTAGGCCTCCAACTCCCACGACATCAGATATATTTATATGATCAAGAAGCGGAGAGATAGCCCCTCCTTCGTGTTCCTTGAGCCGCACCATAAGTGCCAAATTCTAACCGGAGCATGGAGCAAGTTTTCCCTGTACAAACAGGAATGGTTCTACATGCGCTGCCCTCCTGGTTTTGCGAGGAGATGGGTTGAAGGAAGTAAGTCTTCTTTTTAGAGCGATGCTCATATTACAGTTGAGGCGATGCTTTTTCTAACTCCTGTTCCATTTTTTCACATATCAATCCACGTCCTGAGGGCCGCGACTATTCAGAGGCTGTTGAGGCTATTAGATCTCTTCCCGCCGAGGAACAAGACATCTGAACCCTCATTTCAAATGAGTCACTGTCAAGGTTCGGGCTGTTAGCAGTAGGTCGTCGGGTGAGCCTTCCTGAGGGCGTCTCCATCCCCAAGCCCGCATCCGGTAAAGGGAAGAAGTTGGCTGAATCATCGTCACGCCACACCCCCGGTGCACAGGAGGAGGGGGAAATCAGAGAGGGTGAAGCACCCGAAACACAAGGTGAGAATGCGGGTCCTACTCAGGATCCGCTGGTCGAAATGCACGATATTGAAACGTCGTCTTCCCCTTCAAAGGGGAAAAAGACGTTGACGTATAAGATTAGAAAGGAGAAGATTGGCGGAACTTCCAGAGTTACGCTCATCTCGACAGAGAAGGAGGCTTCTTCACAGCACGTTGAAAGTTCGCTAAAGGGCCTTTCGAACCTCTCCATTTCGGAAGATCTGCTCAACTATGATTTTGGCGATCCGGAGGCATTCAAGTTCCAATCGCCCATCAAAGGCGATGTGGGCATTCCGATCCAAAGTCAGGGAGAGAAAACCCCTGTTAGCAAGGCTACTGGTCCGTCGAGGGGAAACACTAGGACACACACGAACATTTGCACTTCAATTTGAACTTAAAATTTTGTTGTCACATTTCTCCCTGCTAACTCATTGTTATTTGAATTTCGTGCAGGTGACATGGGGCGCTCACACGGATTCGATCGTCTCCGTGGTTCTTCTATTTTTCATCCGTTCGGACGGGACTCGGGTCCTGAGAGACGTCGAGATAGAGATGGTGATAGGGACCATCTCAGGACTCATCATCTTGGAAGAAATCGTATTACCAGCCCAAGCACCATCGACACCCCTCTTCTCATTCAGGGCAAAGTAAGGATAAGCCTGGTTACAAGGGATCGCAATCCGATATCCCCCGAGATCAATGCTCTGATTCTTCATCCACTCGACAGTCCCGAGATTCTCATAGAAGGGGCGAACTTTCAAAGCCGTCTCCTTCTGCTCCTGCGTCGGATCCAACAGTATCAGAGAGACAGAGCGAGCTCAAGGCTACATTTCCTAAGATTTTCTTCGATGGGTTGAAGTTCTTTCCGGCGATTCATCCTATGCCTGGAGACGTTAAGCAGAACGCTATTGCCTGTACCAACGACGTCTATGTTCAACATGACGCAGTCGTTCACCTAGCTGGGAAACTTTCCGAAGTCTCTATGGAGTGCCAGCATGAAATAGACCGTTTGAAGCTTGAGGCTACCCATGATAAAAACATCATTAAGGCCCAGGACGAAGAAATCGCCACTTATAAGTCTGAACTCGAGGTCGCCCATCGGAGTGCCAGGGATACTGCTGAGGCCGTCACTCACTTGGAATCAACTCATAAGATAGAGCTTGACGAGGCGGTTCAATGATGTAGGGCTTTGGCCATAGAGAAGGACTCCGTTCAAAAGGAGAGGGATGCGTTCAGCACTCGGGTCAAGGAACTTGAGGAGCTTCTCCGCAAAGAGAAAGAGGAGAAGGCGGCTGCCCAGGAAGAGTCGCAGCGATACTGTGACGAGATTTTCGCCACCCGACTCTTAAAACAACAGCTCAAGGGCGAGCTTTCAAAGGTTGAGATGTTAAAGAGCGAGGCCCACGAAGAGGCCAAGAAGATGGCGTTGATGGACATCGACTCCCGTCTTGAGGCAACCAGGGAAGAAGGTAAAGAAGAGATCAAAACCGCGTTCGACCCACTCATTGCCGAATTCAACGCACGCGTGCTCATGCACCGTGACTTGACTTTTTTGGGCGATGGCTATCTTGAATCGTTGCTCGAGGCGTGGGAAACCTTAATTCAGATCAGGAAGGCCGAGCGCGGTGTCAAGGAGGTTGACGAGGAGGATTTGATAAAAGAATTTCTAAAGGGAAATGAGCCTTCAGACCTATCGGCGGCCAAGGCCCTTTACTGCAAAGGCTCCCCCTTGCGGAAAGGGAAAGAAGTTATCGCCAGTCCATCCGGGGCCGGGTCTCCTGTTCACGTGCCTTACCAGCCGGCCGGTCGGTAGATACTTGATCCCTTTGAACAGCACATTGGCTATGATCCGAAAGCCCCCGACCTAGGCGTTCATGTTTTATCTCCTATCCCGGAGGGCGAAACCCCTTTGACGGCAGAGAGTTTGCCAGGGCCTGGTAGATAACCTTCCACTTTGAGATTTTGAAAGTCGTCATTCTTTGTGAAGTACTATTGCATTCTAATGCTCTTCTTCTTTGATTTTGTGCAGGTCGTTCCGATCCCGATCCCTCTCCGAGGAGCGATGTCGCCAAGGAGGCGGAAAATACTGGTGGGGCTGCTCACGTTGGTGAAGTACCTGGGCCAGATGCTCAAGTGATCGGGGCGCTTGACGAAGGCAAGTATGATGCCTCCTTTGGGAGTTATGAAGTAGAAGTCACAGGCGCCTCTGAGCATACATCTGAATTGAGCATGAAGGGCGGCTCGAGAAAGAGAAAAGGGATACAGCCAAGGTCAAGGTTGAGCCGCGTGAAGTGGACCTAGATGATCCCTTGAACAAGCCATTAAAGGTCATCCTTCCTGGCAGGTCCAAGCCCTTTGATGTTCCCCCTACTTCTTCAGTTGTTACTCCTCCATCAAGGAAAGGTTCCAAGGGTAAACACTCTGGGGAAGAGTCGTCCGGGAAGAAGTTGAAGAGGCACAAGAAATGACTACTGTCCTCGTTCAACGAGAGTCAATTTAAGTCATGTAATAATTTTGTAGATTGAACGTTGGCTCCGAATTTTGGAGTGCTTGTAGCAGAAAACTTTTCTTGAATAAAGTTTAGTTTCCTTTTCTGTCTTTTCAAAAGATTCTTATTATTCAGTTTTCTTTGTGATTGTGATTTGAATCCATGCCGTTGAGCGTAACATAGACTTCTTGGTTTGTCTTCACATAGCCCGTTGATTCTTTGAGAGTTATTCATTTTCCTCCCATGCTTCAAGCACTTAGAACAATTTTTTTTTAATCTGCGCAACGAGAACTTAGAATATTCCAGTCCGCATTCTAGGGACTTGGAGAATTTTTACTGTTCGTACTCGAGTTCACGCTTCGGGGACTTAGAGTATTCCAATCCGGACTCCAGGGACTTGAAGATTTTGAAGTCGTTTATACTTGAGTCCGCGCTCCGGGGACACAGAGTACTCCAGTCCGCACTCCGGGGACTTGGAGATTTTGAAGTCATTTATACTCGAGTCCGCACTCCGGGGACTTATAGTACTCCAGTCCGCACTCCGGGGACTTGGAGATTTTTAGTCGTTTATACTCGAGTACGTGCTCCGGGGACTTAGAGTACTCCAGTCCGCACTCCGGGGACTTGGAGATTTTTATTCGTTTGTACTCAAGTCCGCGCTCTAGGGACTTAGAGTACTCCAATCCGCACTCCAGGTACTTGGAGATTTTTATTCGTTTATACTCGAGTCCGCGCTCTGGGGACTTAGAGTACTCCAGTCCGCACTCCGAGGACTTGGAAATTTTTATTCGTTTGTACTCGAGTCCGCGCTCCAAGGACTTAGAGTACTCCAGTCCGCACTTCGGGGACTTGGAGATTTTTATTCATTTATACTCGAGTCCGTGCTCCGGGGACTTAGAGTACTCCAGTCCGCACTCCGGGGACTTGGAGATTTGTAGTCGTTTATGCTCGAGTCCGCTCTCCGGGGACTTAGAGTACTCTAGTCCGCACTCCGGGGACTTGGAGATTTTTATTCGTTTATACTCAAGTCCGCGCTTCGGGGACTTAGAGTACTCCAGTCCGCACTTCGGGGACTTGGAGATTTTTATTCGTTTATACTCGAGTCCACGCTCCGGGGACTTAGAGTACTCCAGTCCGCACTCCGGGGACTTGGAGATTTTTATTCGTTTATGCTCGAGTCCACGCTCCGGGGACTTAGAGTACTCCAGTCCGAACTCCGGGGACTTGGAGATTTTTAGTCGTTTATGCTCGAGTCCGCGCTTCAGGGACTTAGAGTACTCCAGTCCGCATTGCAGGGACTTGGAGATTTTTATTCGTTTGTGCTCGAGTCCGCGCTCCGGGGACTTAGAGTACTCCAGTCTGCACTCCGGGGACTTAGAGATTTTTAGTCGTTTATACTAGAGTCCGCGCTCCGGGGACTTAGAGTACTCCAGTCCGCACTCCGAGGACTTGGAGATTTTTATTCGTTTATACTCGAGTCCGCGCTCCGGGGACTTAGAGTACTCCAGTCCGCACTCTGGAGACTTGGAGATTTTTAGTCGTTTATGCTCGAGTCCGCGCTCCGGGGACTTAGTGTACTCCAGTCCGCACTCCGGGGACATGGAGATTTTTATTCGTTTATGACGTTCACACGTCAGCTAGAATAATATAATTTTAATCGCTTGCCACAGGACTATCTTACGCAGGAACATTAATCATTCATGAAAAAGATGGCTACAGGCCTTTATTAATGAAAGCAAGCTAAATTGTCTTATTACATGCCAAGAACAAGAAATGAAAACGTACTGGAAGTAAATGCGACTACGGCATGAAGGAAATAGACTAAGTATAATAACGCCGCAAGTGCTCGCAGTTCCATTTTCAAGGGAGCGTGTCACCATCGACGGTCGCTAGCTTGAAAGTTCCTTCTCCAAGCTTCCGTTCGATGACGTATGGACCTTCCCATGCGAGATTCATATGAGAGACAGGATCGGGAAAACTCGTTTCAACACGAGGTCTCCCACACTAAACATTCTTGGTCGGACCTTCTCGTTATAATATTTAGCGACTCCGTGTCTGTATGCGACCGCTCTCAAATTGGCTTCTTCGTGCATCAATGAAGTCCAATGATTCCAATAAAAGATTCTGGTTCGACTCGGGGTCGTAATAAGTTACCCGATGTGATGGGACCTTAAGTTCCATGGGTATGACAGCTTCTGTTCCATACGCCAACGCGAATGGAGTGTGTCCAGTTGCGGTCTTGTGGGTGGTCCTGTAGACCCAAAGTGCTGTTGGGAGTTCATCCACCCACCTGCCTCTAGCCTTTTCCAGACGTTTTTTCAATATGGACTTGATTATCTTGTTTACGGCTTCCACTTGTCTGTTGGCCTTCGGGTGAGCAACTGCTGCAAACTTCTTTTCAATGCCATATTTTTGACAAAATTCTTTGAACTCCTTGCTTTCGAATTGAGTCCCATTGTCTGTAATGATGGCCCGTGGAAGGCCGAAGCGGCATATGATATTTCGTGTGACAAAATTAATAACCTTCTTGGTGGTTATCATGGCCAGAGGCTCTGCTTCTTCCCATTTGGTGAAGTAGTCGACTGCAACTATTGCATATTTCGCTCCACCTTTAGCTATGGGTAAAGAACCAACTAAGTCAATTCCCCACATTGCAAATGGCCAGGGACTTACCATTTGCGTGAGTTTCGTTGGCGGAGCTCTCGGGATTTTTGTATATATCTAGCATTTAGCACATCTTCTCACATAGTCTGCAGCATCCCGATTCACTATTGGCCAGTGGTATTCATAGCGGAGGATTTTCTTTGCTAATGTCTGCCCCCCGGTATGGCCGCCGCACTCTCCTTTATGGATTTCCTCCAGGACTCATTTTACCTCATCATGGGCAATGCATCGGAGTAGTGGGGTCGAGAATCCCCTTTGATACATTATTCCATCCTGTATTACATAACGTGAAGTTTTACGAAGGACTTGGCGTCTTTCGCTTCTCTTTTCAGGCAAATCCCCTTGTAGCAGGTACTGTTTTATTGGGGTCAACCACGATTCCTTCTCAAGTTTGATTTCTAACATGAAATCTGTCTCCATTACGTCTATACTTGGAGTATAGAGGGTCTCAACAGGGAATAATCCCATTTGCTGTGCATCGCTAGTGCTTGCGAATTTTTCCAATGAATCGGCCTCTCTATTTTGTTCGCATGGGATATGCGAGATGTCGTAGTATTCCAGATTCGCCAGCAGCTCTTGAACCCGAGCGAGGTAAGGAGCAAGCCTCTGTCCCTTCGCTTGATAGTCTCCTCGCACCTGATATACTACCAGCTGCGAGTCACAGAAGATTTCGATTGACCTCACTCCCAATTCGATAACAAGTCTCAAGCCAGCAATCAATGCTTCATATTCGGCTTCGTTATTTGTTGCTGCAAACTCGAGCTTTAAAGCCTAGCAGATTGATCGGTCTTTAGGAGTTACGAGGATTATACCTACCCCCGAGCAACGGTCGTTAGATGCCCCATCGGGTACATCTTCCATCGAACGGGGGGTATGATTCTGTGATTGCTCGGTTCATCTAGCACAGTGAATTCAGCAATGAAGTCGGCTAGTGCTTGTCCTTGTATGGCCCTCCATGGAAAATAAGTAATATCGAACAGACTTAACTCAATATTCCATTTCAGCATTCTTCCGGAAGTTTCCGGTCGTTGGAGTACCTGTCGTAAGGGTTGGTCAGTGTAGACACCGATTGAGTGTGCCTGAAAGTAGGGGCGAAGCTTGCGTGATGCGATCACCAAGAAATAGGCTAGTTTTTCAATCTTTGGATAATTAATTTCCGCCCCTGTCAAGCGTTTACCGACATAGTAAATCGGCTTTTGAATCCGATCTTCCTCGCGGACCAAGGCTGTACTGATAGCGTATTGGGACACCGCCAAGTATACATACAAATTTCATAGTTTATCGGCTTGGACAGTACAGGGGGACTTTCCAAGTGCCTTACCAGAGCCCAGAATGCTTCCTCACAGTCGGATGTCCATTCAAAGTTTCTCTTTCCTTTCTTTACAATGTCGAAGAAGGGAATACAATTGTCTGTAGCTCTGGATATGAACCGACTTAGCGTAGCCACTTTTCAATTCAGGCTTTGCACCTGCTTTATGGTTCTGGGTACTTGTATATCTTGGATAGCCTTGATCTTCTCGAGGTTAGCCTCGATTCCCCGGGAATTCACAATGAATCCCAGAAACTTTCCTGATGCCACGCCGAATGAACACTTCAACGGATTGATCTTCATTGCATAATGCCTGAGTATGTCAAACATCTCCGCTAGGTATCAGATGTGGTCGTTTGACTACCGTGACTTCACTAGCAGTCATCCACGTGGACTTCCATCGTTTTTCCAATCTGATCTTTGAACATTCGATTCACCAGACGTTGATAAGTGGCTCCTGCGTTCTTCAATCCAAAGGGCATTACTACATAGCAATACAATCCCATGTTTGTGACAAAGATAGTGTGTTCTTGGTCCTGGTTGTGCATCGAAATTTGGTTGTAACCAGAGTACGCGTCCATAAATGATAGTAACTCATGTCCGGAGAGTCGATGAGTTGGTCAATCCTTGGCAGCAGGAAACTATCCTTCGGGCATGCCTTGTTTAAATCGGAGTAATCAACACAAGTCTTCCATTTTCCATTCGCTTTCTTTACTAACACCGGGTTAGATACCCATTCTGGGTAGAGGGCATCACGGACGAACCCGTTGGTTTTGAGTTTGTCCACCTCCTCTCTGAGAGCCGCGGACCTCTCCAGGTCCATGCCTCTCCTTTTTTGTTTTACAGGAACATGTCTCAGGTCTATGTTCAATATATAACTCGCGATTGCAGGAGAAATCCCACACATATCAGAGTGCGTCCAAGCAAAAACATCAAGGTTCCCTTGGAGGAAGTCGGTAAGGTTCTCAGCTGCCATGGGGTCGAGCTGTGATCCTATTTTAAGAACTCGTGCTGGGTCGCTGCGGCTAACTGAGATGTCGATGGTTAGTTCGGCCGGTGCCGCATTTGTTTCCCTGGGTTCCCCATCATTGTCTCTCGGATCTATGTCTTTATGGATCCGAGAATGCCGCCCGAGCCAGGGCTCGGGCACTAGTTGTCAATCGTCGGAACCTCGGTGCGGACAGGGCTGTCCGCAACATTTCCTTTCTCCCTACGCCGTGCCTCCCTGAGCTCAGCTACATAGCATGCACGGCTGGTTTCCTGGTCGCCTGTACCACTCCAACCCCTGTCTGTTGGAAATTTTAACGTCAAACACCAAGGGGCCAAAGCTGCCCTAAATTCCGCCAGGGCTGGACGACCCAGAAATACATTGTACGGGGAATCAACGTCTTGTACCATGAATGGTAAGATTCGCACCCTTCTGCGTTCACCTTGTCCCAGTTCAACTGGTAATTCCACATATCCCACTACATCAGTCGCTGCGCCATTAAAGCCATGGATTTTGGCTTTGGATGGCTTCAAATCCTTGGTCTCCAGCTTCATTTGGTCATATGCCTTTCGGAAGATGATGTTAATGGAACTTCCGCAATCAATTAGAATTCTCTTTACGAATGCCGGCCCGATGGTCACAGATATGACCATTGGGTCAATGGTAGGAGCCTCTACCTTATCCACATCTCTGTTCCTGAATATGATATCATCATTCATCGTGCGCTGCTGCTTTCCAGGAGTCCCATTCTCCACGTTCGAACAACACTCGTACTCCGCATGTCTTAAGGAGTTAGCATATCGCTCCATCTCCTGCCAATTCTTGTCTGCAGGATGAGGTCCGCCAGCAATCGTGTTAATAACCAATCTGCCCACAGTCCGAGTAGGTTGTTCCGGTTGATGTGGAGCTGGCCCGCATCCAGGGTCCGATTTTTCTTGCCTCCCAACCTATGGGTCTTTGACAAATTCCTGTAGCTTCTTCTTCCTAATTAGCTTTTCTATAGCATCATGGAGGTGTCTGCACTCCTCCGTGTTGTGCCCATAAGACTCGTGGAAACGGCAATACTACCCGGTCCACTTCTGTTCTTCCGTCGATTCCTTTGGACGCTGTAACGAACGCGATTTTTCGTCGCTCGAAAACCGACATCAATACGTCCACTGTATCAACTGCCGAGCAATCGAATGCCGGAAAACCGTACCTTTAGGGTTAAAGAAGAAGAAAACGATAGAAGAAGAGAGAAAAAGATAGAACAGAACAGAAAGAAACAAAAGAACAATAACATAATCTCACAATCGCAGCGGAGCAACATATAATAGATAAATGAATAATCTTTAAACAAAGAACTATATCAGTTATTACATTACATCACATTATATTACATTACATCATCAGAGTGTACAACAACAACAAAAAACAGCGGAAAAGAAATACTATATACTAGTAAATACGCCATGCCATCCAACTTGCCTCCAGCAAATCCTGAATTCCAGAATATCCTGATAAACCCGACTCTTGACTGCCCGTATGGAAATTGGTGGGCATCCAGAGCTTAGGAAGGAAAACAATAAACTCCGAGTCAGTCATGTGACAGGTGTGAGAACTAAAGAAGTTTATTTTTCATTAAAACAAAGAACGAGATATTTTTAAAATAGATTCGCAATGCTTTTTAGAAAATGAGACTACCATAAGGCCTCCCGCACACACACACACAATGCAAACGCAGAATCGGAGGATATTTCTCCTTATGATAGTCAAAGATGCTTGATACGCATTAAAAAGAAACATTTGATATTATTACTAGTGCATAGTGTAGAAAAAATCATTTCGAAAATAAAGATATAAATCTTAGCCAACATACGACCATTATCGTATGCCTACTATAGCTACCATCCAAACAGTGGGGCGCCACCATAAGTGAATGATAGGTTCTACAACTAAAACCGTACAAGATCGTATTGTTTCTTTGGATTTCCAAAAATGGTCAGGCCAAGGAACTTTCCATTGCCACATGGGTACGCCTCTGGAAAGACGACCGGAGAACCTAACCGGATCTCTGCCAACACAAGGTCGGGTGACCCCTAACTGGGTAACTACTGACACGAATATGTCATCCCCGATCGTAACCGATCTATATCCGAGGATCCTCGATTTCCAACAACCACAAAGCAATAAATTTGCAGCAACAACATAGGTTAAGTATCTGGGCTCCATATCATGATACCACCTCTATCCAGAAGGAATGACATATACTAAAGGGGCGCTACCCCCTAATAACCTTGCCGCATCCTTCCTGTTTTGACCATTTCCGGGGTGTGAGGTCCGACGAAGTCTCATTCACAAAGCCACGCTTTATACAAAAGCTGTGCTTTGATCATCAAATGCTCAACAGCACTTCGTATGCCACATTACCAATTTGGGAATGTATCACTCGTAACCATCAACTACATAACTTCTAAGGGTGTTAAGCTAAGAGAATAAATTCTCCGCCACCAACGGAAATATATTTGATAGAAACCAGCTTTACATCTCAAACTGTAACGTCAGACACACATCCATACAAGTCTGTTCCGGGCTCGAACAGAACCGAAGGCACTTACAAGAAGTCCTTGCAATCCGGATATTCACTAATCACGACCGGACTTCCCATCACAAAGGGTAATAAATTTCTATATCGGAGAGCAACCGATGCAAAAACATTCGACGGTAATCCTTCTATTTTCACAAATATCCGGTCTTCAACACCGGTCATCAAATGCAATTCATAACGACGTATCACATATTCAGAATGGGTTATACGACTCCAAGGTCCTTTCCCGCCTAACCCGAATAGTGAGCGCTTATTTTAAAAATAAGTATGGCATTCAAATTCAAGCAAATCACAACAAATACTTATTTAAAGGTAAATATTAATAGTCGGTTATTTAACTATCAATAGGCGTGTTCAACATCACCAAATTCCAAATAATTTCCCAAATTATTTACTTTCCAAAATATCTTTACTAGATATATAATTTCCACACTTCAACATTTGAAAACAAATTTTCAAATCACTTTTCACCTTTACCACTTTTGAAAATCAATTTCAAATCGTTTCCCTACACGGGATATACTTTCATTTCAAAATGGTTCATTTAAACCAATTAAATAAATCCTTACCGATTTACTTTATATTTACGATCCAAATCCGTAAATTTATTCCCACACTTCAAAAATAAATCAACGTTTATTTTTAAACAAATTTCCCTTCCCTTTTATAAATTCCATAGTGAATTTATATTTCCAAAATATCTATGAATATACGATTTTCAAATCGACTTCTAATATTCATTTTCAATTTATCTATAAAAAAGATAAAATCTAAAAATATTCACTTCATATTGGAAACATTTCCATACTTATTTAATAAGTAATTCACAAATCTTTTTATTTTCTACACTTGGAAAGTATTCAATATACTTAAATCGAAATTAAGTATATATTTCATTCTTTAAGGAAAACATTCACTTAAACACATTTATTTGGGCCAAAACGAATGTTGCGTAAAACATCATTACGACGACCCAAAATCAATAGTATAGGGATTCAGAACTAAGATAGATATATATATAAATCCCAATACTATATAAAACATTTCCTTTTGGAAATCATTTACTATAACAACAGTGTTATAGTCCACCATTTCTTTCTATTTCTCGAAAACGTCTATTTCAACAATGAATGTTGAAATATATGGTTCGATGTTTAATACATTTTAAAACATCTTTAAATCGTTTAGATTCATTTTATAATATCATTTCCCAAAACATATCCATTTTATTTAATAATATATTCACTGTCCAAAATCGTGAATATACTTCACTAACCCAATTTCAATATTTACTACACGTTTTATTTCAAGAATTTATTCGCTATCCAAAATTGCGAATATATTTCCTTTTGTAAACTTCTATATTCAATTTATCAAATTCAATTGATTTCAAATTTATAAACATCGTCTATAAATTCTATTTCTATTTATAAACTTCGATTTTATAAATCTCCTTTATTAATCCAATTCAATTTATATATCTCAAATATATACCAAAAGTCCATATTAGAAGTTAAATACTTATAATTCATTTATTTACAAAATCGTTCTTTTTTAAAACTTCTATTACTTATATGTTTCAGTTATATTTTATAACAACTTCAACTTATAAAATCTCCTTTATTATAAATTTCTATTAATATCCCATTTAAATGCCCAAAATCCAGTTTATAAGTTGATTACTTATAAATCTTTTATTTTACAACATCTATTCATTTTATAATCTTCACAATTTATAAATCTACAATTTTTTTATGAAATCCATTTTATACTTTATTTTAACACTTAATAAACTCGTTTTATAATTCCAATATTATATAAATATATATATATATATATATTATAAATATCAATGTTAAAAATCTTTTATATACATCCTTTATAATAATTCAGAAATCCAAATTTTAACTATTTTATAAATCTATTTATTTTAAAAATCACCTTTTGGTTATATTTCACAAAAATCTTAATTTTTATAACATAAAAATTTATAACGTTTTAATTATTTAAAACGAATCAATTCAAAAATTTAATAAAACGTATACTTTGAAAAATCATTTTAAAAATCCTTTTAAAATCAAAATCGTTATTTTTAAACTTTAAAAATGGATCCGATGATGCAACAGCACCCAATAGTCAATCACGACAACAAACATCCTATATCATCATATGATAATCAACAAACATCAAAATATCTGTAATCAAATAAATACTGGTGAGGATTCCAGTTGGATCCCTCCAACCTGTTTCCCTGCATCCATAAACATTAGCACAATACCAATTCTGTTCAAAGCGGAATATCGTGGTATATGGGATTTATTAAATATTATCCGCTTAATAGACGGCGCAATAGGGTCTCATCCGCTATATAATGCGGGAAATCAACTCCAAGTACATAAATAATACCAATTTCACTATACGGTGAAATATTCGCGGTATATGTTTTTAATAAATAACCTCCGCTTACTAACGGCGTATAATGTCTATTTCAACAATCAATAGATAACAATCATCATTCAAACATACAATCAAGAATTTTAAATATAACTATTTAAAATTAACATCGAACAATTTCGATTGAGTGAGAAGTTCTCACCTTGGTTTCAATTCCGTTCCAGCGTTTTATTTCGAATAAAATTAAACGTGCGTTTAATTTTACCTGAAATTTTCACTAGCTCCAAATGACTCCAATCTAATTCCATAGCGTAGTGCTTGTCAATACGAACCCGACGCAATTCGTTTCGTGTGTTTTCGACCTCGTATGAAGAAGATATGCTTGTTTAAAGTTTACACAATTTAAATTATAAAAATTTACAATTTTCTTTTATTTATAAACCTTGCTCCTTTTATCTGGGCCATTGATTTCTGTCACTAATTTAGGGCCGCGTGATGATACTTCTTCCCCAGGCCGTTCCCAAACTTTTCACGCAACCAGTAAACCCATGCTCACCTTAAACCCTAATACACGCACCACACTTCGATCCCTTTCACTTCGATCAGGATACGCCACGTCGAAGGCCATTGCGAGCACGACTCTCGGCCCAAGGATGATGAAGCTCGACTCCCCATCTCTCTCGAAAAACGTGTATGAACGGCGAGCGTTTGAATGCAGTTTGTTGTCAATCCGTGCAACGAAACTCGATCATAACCGTTGAGATTATAGATCTCAACATCCTCTACAACTTTGCAGTTGAATGTTTCTTGGATTAGAGTGTGGATTGGAAGAAATTAAGGGAAGAAAATGATTAATTTTCGGCCATTTAATAGCTTGGTGGCGGCTGAAACTAGGGTTAGGGCTTTTTAGTGCAAATGTGAATTTTAATGTCCTTTCATAGAAAAATACGCGACACTATTCATCCTGGATTTTCCGAACTCCAAATCTCGCGCGGTGACCGGCGTTTCTAGGGTTTACCCCGCGTTTTGAACACAATGAAATAGGTTTCGGGAGCCAATTCGATCATTTGTGCGAGTAACGGCAATAAACGATCGATTTAAAATTAAATCGGTTAATCAAATTTCTAAGCGTTTTGGCTTGCCCCGGACAAACGATAAATCCGATTGACACAAAATTTGAAACCTTACTATAATATAACATTACGGATCCGATGAAACTGGTTTCTTAGAAATCCGAGGCTGTTTGAAAAATGGCTATTTTAACTCGTCAATTAAATATTAAAATATTCAATTTTCACAAATTAACTTTTAATTCGATTTTAAAAGTTCTATAACATCATTCTAACTCTAATATGATTAAATAAAATTTTACAAATCATTTTCAATCATATTAAACCTAATTTCCAATTATTTCTGTAATTTGAAATATTAAAATATCGATTTAATTATCCAATTCAATCCAGATATTTGAAATAAAATTTATTCGACTTACAAATCTTACTTGTTAATATTTATATTCAATTAAATATACAAATTTTAATTAATAGAAATTCTGGGTCGTTACATACTTCCCCCCTTAAAAGAATTTCGTCCTCGAAATTACCAAGTAAGAAAAAGTTACAGAATCCATTAACTTTCCAAAACAAACCGTTCAAATTAGATTTTTCAAATCTCTTAAGTGTTTAACTTTCCCAAAATTCATGGTTAAACTTCTTACGAAATCTTTACTAAGTTTCCCAATTCATACTTAGTTTTCAAAAAAAATTCCCAATTTTCTCAAAAATTTTCTAACGTCTTAAATTTTCGAAAAAATTCGCCAGAGTCTCCTTTGCGCGGCTCCATCCGAAAAAAAATGACAGTATATATATCACAAATATACATCTCATCAAGTGATGAGGCATCCCGCAGGAAAAAAAGTGTATAAGTACGATATTTAATCCGAGATATGTACCTTATATTTTATTAGCGAGCATATACGGCTAATATAGCGCGAAAGCGAGCTCCAAATGCAAAGCAAGCACAATCCGCACCTACTAAACACTCAACAAACCAATGAGAACATGTATAATGAAAAAAATATCAATATATAGCATATAACAACATAACAACTACATGTGCCAACATAGCAATGCACTCAATCAACAAATGCAACCATCAAACAACTATCCAACCAATAAACATCCAACAAATCAATAACTAAATCAATATTCTTTCATTTCTCATTAACATTCAATAAATTGGTTTTCCAATTTAAATCACATTTGATTCATTAAATTGGATTTACTAACATTCACTTATTCATATTCAATTATTTTACATTCACTAATTCATATTCAAGTTGGTTCACTTACAAATCAAATTAAATTCAATTCTATTCAAATTTACATATTATCCATTTGAATTCAATTACATAGCTTCCAATTTTGCTTTCAATTTCATTAACACTTAATGAATTATATAAAATCAATTTACAATCAAATTCACTTATTAATTTACTTTGACACCAAAAATCAACTTCATTCAACATCACTTAAGTTATATTCCATTCCAACATCATTTGTTTCAATTTAACCTAAGTTTCCACTTATAAATCCAATTTAGGTTCCAATTCTAAAATAAATTTTATTATTTAACCTTTACCAAAGTCAAATTTCATCACTTAATCAAAATCACATTTTATTTTTCTTAACAAAATTGTTTAACCATTTTTAACAATTTGTTTCACTTACAATTTATAAGTTATACAACTTATATTCAACAATTACCACTTGGATTTTATTGATTCACTTATACTACTTTAATTTAACTCCACCCTTTAAGTTAAATTTATTTTATTAAAATTCAAATTGTATAAGTTATCAACTCATTTATCATTCCTATAAATATTTTAAATAGGATTCCAGAGTCTTTTCAACCTTTCAAAACCATTTTTGAAACCAATTCAATTTATCTTTTGAATTTCCAAAACCAAATCCAAATCTTCCAAACAACTTTCATTTAAAATAATCTGGCAGCAATACCTCTTTTGGAAACCCGAAAATGAACACCGATGATGTTACAATCATCATCGGAATTATTTTCCAGCGACCGAAAAGAGTTTAGAACTTTAATTTCTCCAAAATAATTTTCCCAAAATATCAAATCCTTTCAAAACACTTCTCTGGAATTTTATTATAAATCATATTTACAAATCTTTTACTTATATAACTTCACCTCTTATATATAAGATTATTTCACAAGTGTAAATCATTTTAACTATAATTCCATACTTATAATTCTTCGTTTATACAATTTATTCTTTTACAGCTGTTGTTTTTATTTAACTTATTCAACAACCAAACAATCAATGTATATACACTTTAATAATTCTGAAAAATTATTCCTTTATAAAAAAAATATAATAAAGGTAAAATTATTTCATTTACCCTATTAAAACAATATCGTGTCAATTTGTTCTGTACAAGTATTTAGAGATCCCTATCAACAACGTTAATTACTCGTGTTGACCAGAATCCATATACCACTTAACAAACCAATCATCACATTATAAAACAATTTCATATTCACTAAAAAATACGTGCTCGTATCTATTATTACACTCACACTCATTCTAGACTCCATCTCTAATGAGTAATTCCCAACAAAGCCATGGTTGTCGCTTAACCATATGCTCTGATACCAAATGTAACGAACGCGATTTTTCGTCGCTCGAAAACCGACATCAATACGTCCACTGTATCAACTACCGAGCAATCGAATGTCGGAAAACCGTACCGTTAGGGTTAAAGAAGAAGAAAAAGATAGAAGAAGAGAGAAAAAGATAGAACAAAACAGAAAGAAACAACAGAACAATATCAGAATCTCACAATCGCAGCGGAACAACATATAATAGATAAATGACTAATCTTTAAACAAAGAACTATATCAGTTATTACATTACATCACATTATATTACATTACATCATCAGAGTGTACAACAACAACAACAAACAGCGGAAAAGAAATACTATATACTAGTAAATACGCCATGTCATCCAACTAGCCTCAAGCAACTCCTGAATTCTAGAATATCCAGATAAACCTGACTCTTGACTGCCCGTGTGGAAATTGGTGGGCACCCAGAGTTTAGGAAGGAAAATAATAAATTCCGATTCAGTCATGTGACTGGTGTGAGAACTAAAGCAGTTTATTTTTCATTAAAACAAAGATCGGGATATTTTTAAAATAGATTCGCAATGCTTTTTAGAAAATGAGACTACCATAAGGCCTTCCGCACACACACACAATGCAAACGCAGAATCGGAGGAGATTTCTCCTTATGATAGTCAAAGATGCTTGATACGCATTAAAAAGAAACATTTGATATTATTACTAGTGCATAGTGTAGGAAAAATCATTTCGAAAATAATGATATAAATCTTAGCCAACATACGACCATTATCGTATGCCTACTATAGCTACCATCCAAATAGTGGGGCGCCACCATAAGTGAACGATAGGTTCTACAACTAAAACCGTACAAGATCGTATTGTTTCTTTGGATTTCCAAAAATGGTCGGGCCAAGGAACTTCCCATTGCCACATGAGTACGCCCTGGAAAGACGACCCGAGAATCTAACCAGATCTCTGCCAACACAAGGCCGGGTTACCCCTAACTGGGTAACTACTGACACGAATATGTCATCCCCCGATCTAACCGATCTATATCCGAGGATCCTCGATTTCCAACAACCACAAAGCAATAAATTTGCAGCAACAACATAGGTTAAGTATCTGGGCTCCATACCATGATACCACCTCTATCCAAAAGGAATGACATACACTAAAGTGGCGCTACCCCCAAATGACCTTGCCGCATCCTTCTTGTTTTGACCATTTCCGGGGTGTGAGGTCCGATGAAGTCTCGTTCACAAAGCCACGCTTTATACAAAAGCTGTGCTTTGATCATCAAATGCTCAACAGCACTTCGTATGCCACATTACCAATTTGGGAATGTATCACTAGTAACCATCAACTACATAACCTCTAAGGATGTTAAGCTAAGAGAATAAATTCTCCACCACCATGGAAATATATTTGATAGAAACCAGCTTTACATCTCAAACTGTAACGTCAGACACACATCCATACAAGTCTGTTCCGGGCTCGAACAGAACCGAAGGCACTTACAAGAAGTCCTTGCAATCCGGATATTCACTAATCACGACCGGACTTCCCATCACAAAGGGTAATAAATTTCTATATCGTAGATAAACCGATGTAGAAACATTCGACGGTAATCCTTTCGTTTTCACAAATATCCGGTCTTCAACACCGGTCATCAAATGCAATTCATAACGACGTATCACATATTCAGAATGGGTTATACGACCCCAAGGTCCTTTTCCGGCTAACCCGAATAGTGAGCGCTTATTTTAAAAATAAGTGTGGCATTCAAATTCAAGAAAATCACAACAAATACCTATTTAAAGGTAAATATTGATAGTCGGTTATTTAACTATCAATAGGCGTGTTCAACATCACCAAATTCCAAATAATTTCCCAAATTATTTACTTTCCAAAATATCTTTACTAGATATATAATTTCCATACTTCAACATTTGAAAACAAATTTTCAAATCACTTTTCACCTTTACCACTTTTGAAAATAAATTTCAAATCGTTTCCCTACATGGGATATACTTTCATTTCAAAATGGTTCATTTAAACCAATTAAATAAATCCTTACCGATTTACTTTATATTTACGTTCCGAATCCGTAAATTTATTCCCACACTTCAAAAATAAATCAACGTTTATTTTTAAACAAATTTCCCATCCCTTTTATAAATTCCATAGTGAATTTACATTTCCAAAATATCTATGAATATACGATTTTCAAATCGACTTCTAATATTCATTTTCAATTTATCTAAAAAAAGATAAAATCTTAAAATATTCACTTCATATTGGAAACATTTCCGTACTTATTTAATAAGTAATTCACAAATCTTTTTATTTTCTACACTTGGAAAAAATTCAATATACTTAAATCGAAATTAAGTATATATTTCATTCTTTAAGGAAAACATTCACTTAAACACATTTATTTGGGCCAAACGAATGTTGCGTAAAACATCGTTACGACGACCCAAAATCACTAGTATAGGGATTCAGAATTAACATAGATATATATAAATCTCAATACTATATAAAACATTTCCTTTTGGAAATCATTTACTATAACAACAGTGTTATACTCCACCATTTCCTTCTATTTCTCGAAAACGTCTGTTTCAACAATGAATGTTGAAATCTATGGTTTCGATGTTTAGTACATTTTAAAACGTCTTTAAATCGTTTAGATTCATTTTATAATATCATTTCCCAAAACATATCCATTTTATTTAATAATATATTCACTGTCCAAAATCGTGAATATACTTCACTAACCCAATTTCAATATTTACTACACGTTTTATTTCAAGAATTTATTCGCTATCCAAAATTGCGAATATATTTCCATTTATAAACTTCTATATTCAATTTATCACATTCAATTGATTTCGAATTTATAAACATCGTCTATAAATTCCATTTCTATTTATAAACTTTGATTTTATAAATCTCCTTTATTAATCCAATTCAATTTATATATCTCAAATATGTACCAAAAGTCCATATTAGAAGTTAAATACTTATAATTCATTTATTTACAAAATCGTTCTTTTTTTAAAACTTCTATTAATTATAAGTTTCAGTTATATTTTATAACAACTTCAACTTATAAAATCTCCTTTATTAACAATTTCTATTAATATCCCATTTAAATGCCCAAAATCCAGTTTATAAGTTGATTACTTATAAATCTTTTATTTTACAACATCTATTCATTTTATAATCTTCACAATTTATAAATCTATAATTTTTTTATGAAATCCATTTTATACTTAATTTTAAAACTTAATAAACTCGTTTTATAATTCCAATATTATATATATATTTATTATAAATATCAATGTTAAAAATCTTTTATATACATCCTTTATAATAATTCAAAAAATCTAAATTTTAACTATTTTATAAATCTATTTATTTTAAAAATCACCTTTTGGTTATATTTCACAAAAATCTTAATTTTTATAACATAAAAATTTATAACGTTTTAATTATTTAAAGTGAATCGATTCAAAAATTTAATAAAACGTATACTTTGAAAAATCATTTTAAAAATCATTTTAAAATCAAAATCGTTATTTTTAAACTTTAAAAATGGATCCGATGATGCAACAGCACCCAATAGTCAATCGCGACAACAAACATCCTATATCATGATATGATAATCAACAAACATCAAAATATCTGTAATCAAATAAATACTGGTGAGGAATCCAGTTGGATCCCTCCAACCTGTTTCCCTGCATCTACAAACATTAGCACAATACCAATTCCGTTCAAAGCGGAATATCGCGGTATATGAGATTTATAAAATATTATCCGCTTAATAGACGGCGCAATAGGGTCTCATCCGCTATATAATGCGGGAAATCAACTCCAAGTACATAAATAATACCAATTTCACTATACGGTGAAATATTCGCGGTATATGTTTTTAATAAATAACCTCCGCTTACTAACGGCGTATAATGTCTATTTCAACAATCAATAGATAAAAATCATTATTCAAACATACAATCAAGAATTTTAAATATAACTATTTAAAATTAACATCGAACAATTTCGATTGAGTGAGAAGTTCTCACCTTGGTTTCAATTCCGTTCCAGCGTTTTATTTCGAATAAAATTAAACGCGCGTGTAATTTTACCTGAAATTTTCACTAGCTCCAAATGACTTCAATCCTATTTCATAGCGTAGTGCTCATCATTACGAACCCGACGCAATTCGTTTTGTGAGTTTTCGACCTCGTATGAAGAAGATATGCTAGTTTAAAGTTTACACGATTTAAATTATAAAAATTTACAATTTTCTTTTATTTATAAACCTTGCTCCTTTTATCTGGGCCGTTGATTTCTGTCACTAATTCAGGGTCGCGTGATGATACTTCTTCCCCAGGCCGTTCCCAAACTTTTCACGCAACCAGTAAACCCATGCTCACCTTAAACCCTAATACACGCACCACACTTCGACCCCTTTCACTTCGATCAGGATACGCCACGTCGAAGGCCATTGCGAGCATGAATCTCGGCCCAAAGATGATGAAGCTCGGCCCCCCATCTCTCTCGAAAAATGTGTATGAACGACGAGCGTTTGAATGCAGTTTGTTGTCAATCCGTGCAACGAAACTCGATCATAACCGTTGAGATTATAGATCTCAACATCCTCTACAACTTTGCAGTTGAATGTTTCTTGGATTAGAGTGTGGACTGGAAGAAATTAAGGGAAGAAAAGGATTACTTTTCGGCCATTTAATAGCTTGGTGGCGGCTGAAACTAGGGTTAGGGCTTTTTAGTGCAAATGTGAATTTTAATGTCCTTTTATAGAAAAATACGCGACACTGTTCATCCTGGATTTTCCGAACTCCAAATCTCGCGCGGTGACTGGTGTTTCTAGGGTTTACCCTGCGTTCCGAACACAATGGAATAGGTTTCGGGAGCCAATTCGATCATCTGTGCGAGTTACGGCAATAAACGATCGATTTAAAATTAAATCGATTAATCAAATTTCTAGGCGTTTTAGCTTGCCCCGGACAAAAGATAAATCCGATTGACACGAAATTTGAAATCTTAAAATAATATAACATTACGGATCCGATGAAACTGGTTTCGTTGAAATTCGAGGCTGTTTGAAAAATGGCTATTTTAACTCGTCAATTAAATATTAAAATATTCAATTTTCACAAATTAACTTTTAATTCGATTTTAAAAGTTCTATAGCATCATTCTAACTCTAATATGATTAAATAAAATTTTACAAATCAATTTCAATCATATTAAACCCAATTTCCAATTATTTCTGTAATTTGAAATATTAAAATATCGATTTAATTATCCAATTCAATCCAGATATTTGAAATAAAATTTATTCGACTTACAAATCTTACCTGTTAATATTTAAATTCAATTAAATATACAAATTTTAATTAATAGAAATTCTGGATCGTTACAGACGCGGCTTTCTATATTGGAAAGTGTTGCAAGTTGATAGATAGATGTTTTCAAGAGATGCGTTCAACGGGGTGTATTCATTATATGTTGGGATTCTTGATTTCCACTTCCCTGTCTCTTTTTTCTTTTCGGGATTTCCACTTCCAGATCCATTAGACTGCCCAGGCTTGTTCTGGATGTTAACTTGAGTTTTTCCAGGGTTATTTCCGGTTTGCTTCACGACGGCGTTACTTTTCACAGACCCTTGAACGGGCCCTGATGCCTTGTCTCGCCTTGCCCACCAAGCTTCCTCCCTTCTTATGAACTAATGAGCTTTTGAATAAAAACGTTCCAGCATAGCCGGTGCTTCCCCGCCAACCAATCTCCAAATTCAGAATCCGGATCCACTCCACGCATTGCTGCCATCAAAATCGCGTGATCGTTAGGATTGCTCACCTCGGTAGCAGCAACATGATACCTTTGCAAGTATGCTTTCAATGACTCTCCTGTAGTTTGAGTTACACTTGATAAGGACATCACGTCCTTTGGACGAGTGGTGTGTATCCTGAATTGTTCTACGAATTTCATTGCTGATTCATCGAAGCTGGATATAGATAGTGGTGGGAGTCGAGTGAACCACATGGTGGCAACCCCGGACAAGGTGATTGGGAAACACCTACACTTGGTTGCGTCATTAGCTCTTGCGGAATCCATCATCCATCCGTACCTCATCACATGCTGCCTGGGGTCAGTCTTCCCTTCGTAGGCGGGCATGGCGGGCATGTTGAACTTTCTTGGGTATTCGGCCTGTAGAATGGTATCTGTGAAGGGAGTATGACTCTTAGTCACTCCCCAGTCTTCATTAGTTAGACCTTGGTTTTCTTTCATCAACTGCCTAACCGTAGCCGTCAAACCGGGGTTTGTATGGGAGATGGGAGGTTGGGTTTCGCTCCACGGGACCGTGCAGGTTGATGTCTCGTCCGATTTGGGTCTTGGTTTCTAGTCGATCGATCAGTAGCACATGCATGTGCATCTTCATCCTTATGGCGTCTACGCCTAGGAGGTTCATCAGCAGAAGTCGAAACTATCATCTTCAGAGTAGGGGACAGGGCTACCTCCAGCATTCTGATGCTGCTGCTGAGTAAGCTGAGTCATGAGGTCAGCGTTGGCTTGCATTTTCTCAGCAAGTTGCCTTCTACTTTCCTTAAGTTCTCTTATCAAGTCATTGAATTCTTCTCGGGAAACAACTTCTGCTTTGTTTTGGTGGGAGGGCCCTACACCTCGAATCGTTTGCTAATTGCTAGTGCCCAGTTATTGCACACTAGCGGTTTCGTAGGCATCTGCATTTTGAGAGGCGGATCTAGTTCGTGGTCTTCCCATGGTAGAGTTGTTGGTTGTAACTCTGAGTAGAATCAACAGATGCCTTATAAATGATTATGGATCTCCTTCGGAGGACTTTTGCAATCCAGTAGCTGCAAAGTAGATCCTAATAGCCTGAGAATTCAAATTCTCAGTGAAAGCACCAAAATGTTAGCACCAAAATTGGTCACTAACACCCTTAGAAAGATTTTTTAGAGAGATTAATGAAGAAAGTAAATTAAAACGGAGAATAGAACATAAATTTTAATGCAGAGAACAAGGACACCAAATTTATTGTGGTTCGGCGTAACTGCCTACATCCACTTTGAAGTTGATTTCCATTGATTTCCTTGATGGGTGATTACAGATACAATCCGTTTTTAGTTACTAGAATACAATGGCAAAGTAAAAGAAATAAGTCTGAAATGAGTCTTGAAAATGGCAGTCTCCCCAGTGTTCTCTCAAAAAAATTTCTTTCTTTTTTCTCTGTACCCCTGCCCCTCTATTTATAGACAAAGGTGGGTTGGACTTCTCTGGTGGACCTGGTGGCTGAATAACTCGGTCCAAATAGGGCAAGCCCTGTATGCCGAACCGAGCAGGCCGAACGTCGAGTGCCGACCCAGCCTCTTTATGCCGAACAATACGTTTGTTGTGGGGAAGAGTAGGCCGAGCAATGATCGGACCGGGCGTTCTGGGGAGAATGCCGAACCATCCTTGATTGCCGAACGTCTCGGGAGGCCGAATGAGAATGCCGAGTCTTCATCGGTACTGGACGCTCCTTAAAGCCGAACGATATGATGCCGAACGGTTTGGGTGCCGAACGAGGCGCTTGATGTTTGAAAGCAATCTTGACCGAATGAGCCTTTGGCCGAACGATGCTTCTGGCCAACGAGGCCCTTGGCCGAACGGTATTCAATACTGAATGTTCCTCGATGTCGAATGCTCCTAGATGTCGAGCGCTATCCCCTACCGAACGATGTGATGTCGAACACCCTGAATACCGGATGGGGCATTCATGGCGAACGACCTTAACATGCCGAATGTTGTCCTTGGCCGAACGTAACCTGGACCAATCTGTCATGACGAGTGTTATGGTGCCGAGCCACTTAAAGGCCGAGCGAGGTTCCTGGCCGGACGGTCGCTTTGGCCGAACGATATCTTGGGCCGAACGATCTTAGTCCGAGCGCTCTTCTTCGGCCGAAAGGTATTCAATACCGGATGCTTCTTAATGCTGAACGCCCCATCTTGGACCAAACGATAAGGGAGGCCGAGTACTAAGTTGCCCGGCTTATTCCCTGGGAAACAGCAGTGGAGTATTTCAACGCTTAGAATTCTTCATATCGAATTTTTTCGGCATAGTATCTATGTACAGGGATTGGGACAGTCCCAGCAGCCACTGGGATCTAACTCTATATATTTTAATACCAAGCATACATGATGCTTCTTCCTAATTCTTCTTGGTGAAGTTCTTGCATAATAACAATGTGACGACTCGCAAATCTGTACCCTTTGAATCACAATAAACCACAATGCCAAAAAGCACAGACTGACGGAAAGTCATGAGAAAGAAAAGAAGAGAGAAGAAGAGAAGAGAAGAAAGTGAGAAGAGAGAACCAAATAGAACAATACAGAATCTCACATCACAGCGGAAACATATAATATCATATTAATGATCTTTACAAAACAAAAAATGTATGTGCATACATCAGTCAGAGTTAAACAACCAATCACTAGTCATCAGCCTGGATAGTTATAATAACCTGTCCTCACAATTGCTGATAATATAAACAACAAAAATGCGCAAAGCAGATAAAAAAAGATATGTGTATACGAAAATGAAGATCTCCAGCTCTCCCGCTGAAGCTTCAAAAGCACCAAATCTGAACTTGTAAATATACTCGGTCTGATCCGTGAATTGAAAGGGAAGAACGGCCGGATCATTCTGGTAAAACAAGATGAGAAACACACTCAACTGAATTTATTAAATTACCAAAAATTTTATTTTCAAAACAAAAGTATCTCGTAAGACACACACACATAAACACAGAAATGTTTTTATCTTACGATAACCGAAACATTTCATATCAAATCATCTAATATAATAATAGTGTCTATTGCACAAATAATATTAATCATAGCCGAAATTGTTACATTGATTAAATTCTAGCATATAGCCCAAAATGGATAATACAATCAAAATGGCAGGCATGTATCGAGGAACATCACAAAGGAACCTCTACCAACACAAGACCAGCCTATCTCTGTAACATGATAGTACCGAATATATCATCCCCCAGTCGTTACCGACCTTTCCGAGGGCCCTCATGACATATAAACCACATTGTTTTACATCCCAAACGTCATAGCGGGAAGAAATATACCTAGAAGAGGATGATTATATCCTAATTGGGAATGGCCATAGCCTTGCCGCATCTAACCCTAATTCGGTCATTTCCATTTGATGAGGCCTGAGGTAACGATTACTTTTCACATATCACATATCACATCACTTTGAATGCGACACATCCATTTCCATTGACTACTAATTGCCTTCCATAAAAATACAAACCTTGAGCTCGTATGTCTCAAGGAGAGTGTTAAGCTAAGAGAAGCTGCCTTCTCCGCCACCACTGATGTACGTTTGTGAAACCTAATGTACGTAATCTTAGAAAATGCAATGTCAAACATACGTCCATACAAGTTGTCCAGGAAAAGGACAAACCGAAGGTACTTTCCTACCACATCCTGTCGGGAGATCCCGTAGAGAATAGTCCTTGCATTGGATATTTCATAATGAAGAGACCACTGCTACTATATGTATATTGAGATTTTAACCCCAAACGATGAACAAGCAGCCCTCCACTATGAAAGTCCTGAATATCACTATCATCACAACCAAACTGCACAATCGTCGCATAAATGTTGGTCCAAAGTAGTTTTCGGATAAACCGTTCCCGGTCACTTCAGACCAACAACGCAAAAGCATTTCTCAACCTCATATAGGAACTAAGTCTCATAGACTTATCACATCTTTAACTTTCAACTTGCTATCCTTCGGCCAAGAAGGAAGCTCAATAGATTGGAGTAATACTTTGCATTACACGAATCAACATCCTCAACACAAATGGTAATCAAGCCTGCACAGATGGCTACGTACTAAGTGTACGACTAAATAGTTCCCACATCAAGTTGAGAAACTAAAGTTGGCCAAATTTAATAGTCGGTTGTTTAAATATCAAAGCAAAAAACAAATATTTAGCACCATAAGCAATCACTAGGCCCTTTTATTTAATCTTTTTTTAATTAAATCACTTTCCGAATATTCACTTCATATTATCTTTAAAAAGATATATTTCCAAACCCATTTCAGTATTTCAATATTGGAAAACATTTCCATATACTTATTTAATAATAAGTAATTCACAAATCAATTTATTTTCAACACTTAGAAAATATTGCATATACTTAAATCGCGATTAAGTATATAATTTATTCTTTAAGGAAAAACATTCTCTTAAACATACTTATTTGGGCCAAAACGAATGTTGCGTAAAACATCATTTACACTAACCCAAAATCATTAGTACAGGGATTCAATAATTAGATAAATATATAAATCTCATACACTATACAAAACATCTCCTTTCGAAAATCATTTACTATAACAACAGTATTATAGTCCATACGTTCCTTACTTCTCGAAAATGTCTATTTCAACAATGAATGTTGAAATCTATGTATTCGATACTTAACACATTTAAAAAATATCTTCAAACCATTTGACTCTTTTTAATAATATCACTTTTCAAAACATTTATTTAATTTAAAGGATAATTCACTGTCCAAAATCATAAATATAATTCTCTTATCCAAATTCAAAAATTCTACGCATTTAATTAAAGGATTATCCATTGTCCAAAATCGTGAATGAGATTCATTTAATAAACTTCCATATTTAACTTATCAGATTCAATTGATTTTGGACTTATAAAACAAAGTTGATAAATTCCATTTATATATTATAAAAGCTTTCACTTATAAAATTCTTTTATTATTCTCTTTACATGCCAAAATCCGATTATAAGTTAATTCACTTATATCACTTATTTACAAATTCATTCCTTTTGTAACTTCATTTTAAACACTTATAAAACTTCTTTATAATTTCGGTTCTTTTATTTTTAAAATATCAATTTTATACATCTTATATACATATATAACCCATTCATAATAAGTTCAAAATCTCAATTTTAACTATTTTACAAAATAGTTAATTCCATATTTCAAAACCCACATTTTTATATATTTCACAAAAATCATAATTTTTATAACATAAAAAGTATAAGTTTTTATTTATTTAAAATAAATTCATTTTCTTAACAATTCAAAATTTAATAAAACATCTATTTTTCAAAATCACTTTGAAATCCTTTTAAATTGAAATCAACACTTTAATATTTTAAAATTTCCAAAATATGGCCTAATGCTACAACATCACTAAATAAGGTGATTCACATCAATCATATCAAACCTGGCATCCAAAACATCATATGTCATATGATAACAACATATATAATAATATCTGTAAATAAAAATCAACACTGGTGAGAAATCTAGTTGGATCCCTTCAACCTGTCACCTGCAATAAATATATATATTAGAAAATATGAACAATGTCCGCTTCGAGGCAGACAGGCATACAAAACGTCACCCGCTCATACACGGAACGTATAGGGTCTCATATGCTCCAATAGGCAGGAATATATTCAAATACCAATCAATATATATAATATATCATATATTATCCAAACAATCATCAATCGACACAAAATAAATTTATTCTCAATTATATAAAAATATCGATGAGTTAGAAAGAGTGAGTACAACTCACTTTAGTTACAATAGCAGTTGCAGCGTTTTCTTTCGAACAAAATTAAACAACCATTTAATTTTACCCAAAATTTCCACTAGACTCAATTAACCCAAAATCAGCTCCATCGTGTAGTGTTCGCGAATATGAACCCAAACCAACTTGTTTCGTCAAAAACGTGCCTCGTATGAGGAAGTTAAAGTTTATACGAATTTATATATAATATAATTAATTTTTTTATATCATTTTAATTTACCTAGCACATCTAGGCCATTCATTTTGATCAAAGCAGATCATGGCCATGCTTCTCCTCTTCTTCTCTCACGAAAATGCCCAGGCAATGAAACCCCTACGTCTTTCCCATACTTTGATAGTCGCGACCTCATCTGTAACGACCCATAAATTTTCGATAATTAAATTTGTTAATTTAATAAGATATTGATGATTTAATATTGAAGAGAATAAAAATTAGTGAACTGTTAATGGAAATAATAACTAGAATGAACTGTAACAATATAAATGTAAGTTAATTGTTAACAATTGAAATGAAAGTCCAATTATGAAATAATGTAAATTGAATATAAGAAGGCAAATGTAAAACTTCGAATTAATAAATGAAATTGTTTGCACAAAAAATGGACAAACACCTCCAAGTCGTGTTATTTAGTCGATTATATGTAATTTTCAATGATTTTAGATGAGTATGTAAATATGAGAAAAGTAGGGGCTGAAATGTAAAAGACACACAGATTTATAGTGGTTCGGCCAGAATGTGCCTACGTCCACTTTATATGTTATTATCTTCTTTCTTTCAGGTTACAAGTACAATGCGTTGTATACAAGTGTATGAAAGTAGTTTGAAAGTTCCTTCCTTGCTTGAGCTCTCAAACTTGTCTGCCATTGTTGTACCCCTGCCCCTCTATTTATAGAATGAGGTAGGGGGCAGGGGTCTTGGAGGTATATAGCTGCTGGTGGGCCCGGGCTGAAGCAATCTGGACTGGCAATCATCTGGTTCGGCGGAGGCTTCATTCGGCCGTGCTTGGAGAATGGTTTGGTCATGGTGGTTCGGTTGTGGTGGTGGTTCGGCTGTGGCTTGGATCGGTGGTGATTGGTCCGGTATCATCCTCGTTCGGTATTGTATTGGAGAGGCTGGTCCGGCATCATCTAGTTCGGTAGTGTATTGGAGAGGCTGGTCCGGCATCATCTAGTTCGGTAGTGTATTGGAGAGGCTGGTCCGGTATCATCTTGCTCGGCAGGAACTTATGCCGAATGAGGATATAGGCTGGGTTTGCCGAATGAAGGGGCCGAATGAACTATAGGCTGGGCTTGCTGAATGAAGGGACCGAATGGAGGCCCGGGCCGAACGAACTTCTTCATGGAGAATATTGGATGGACTTCTAGGTTGGTATTGTCTATCGAACGAAGTGGAGGTTGCGAGCCCGGGTGAAATTGCGGCTTCTTGGTCTTGAGGTCTTCTGGGTGAAAATTCGCCCAACATTTGCCCCCCAAAGTGGGGCACGTGCTTGCATGTGTCGCGCTTTGTTTTTCTTGTGGCAGGAAGATTGGCTTTGTAACGCCAGCGATTGGACGTTCGTATTCTGTTAATGTCCTGCAAAGGAATTTACAGTTTTAGTGTGATTTCGAATAACGGCCGTTCATGATCGAAATATTCGAGATGAAGTGAACTGTGCCGTTCAGGACGAGAGAGTGAGCCCCGAAGGGGCTCGGCATCGTCGATGCCCGGTTTATGTTCGTGAAGATGGTTTATTGCCAGCTCAGAGCATGCCTAGGGATCGTTCGCAACCCCGTACATGTGTAAGTAGCTTAGCCATTTCATAATTATCAAATATCCATATGACCGATGGGCTTAAAAATGCGTGTCAAAGTGTAAATTCCCACGATGGTAGGGTTAATAACCATTCAGAGCGTGCCTATGGATCATTCGTGGTCGCATACACGTGTAAACGATTAATCCATGTTAGTGAGAGTTTTACGACCTATTCACCGTTATCATAATCTTATTTTATTAGTTAGTTCTGGAGTTCGGTACTTATCTGCATGAGGCGCTCTGTATGCCCCCTGTTTCTGGCTTCTGCTGGTAGAGACAGTTTCATTCGGTTTCGAGTAGGCATACATTCTTATTCGTTTGGAGGTTGGTTTGGTATGGAAGGTTTCATTCGGTACATAGTTGGTCCGGTTGTTGTTGGTCCGGTTGTTGTTGGTCCGGTTGTTGTTGGTCCGGTGATAGGTTCTCGTTCGGCATGGGGTTGGTCCGGCAGTAGGTTCTCGTCCGGTATTCCAGAGCTCGCCTATATATAGAGGCTACACCCCCCTTAGTTTTTCTCTACCGAACAAGAGGAAGCCGAATCAAAAGCCCACCGAACCAAGTATTTGCCGAATCAAATATTCGCCGAACCAGGTATATACTCTTTTACCGAATGAACTCTATAACCGGATGGGCTTATGCCGAATGGGCACGGAAGCTTTGCTTTGCCGAATGAACCTCAGATTCCATTGCCGAATGGAAGTCAGATCCCAGTGCCGAATGAACTTGTACTGCCGAATGAATGTAAGACCCTAGTGCCGAATGGTCTTGAACCTCCAGTGCCGAACGAACTTTGTGTCTGGACTTTGAGTGGAACTCCGGACTTATGTATGCTTGTTTGTTTATACTGTCGTTCTAACATCATGCTTTTTACTTTTGTGTATGCAGATAAATGTCTCGCAAAGTTGAAACTCGATCGGGCAAGAAGAAATCCAGGGATAGCGGAGAAACTTCTGCCGTGCCCCCAGCTCAGCCAGATCCAGCACAGCACGGACCCGCTCCGAGGTCACTAGTCGATGGGTATGGTCCCCAGGAGCTTCTCGTCTCTCCTCCTGATTGCTTTCCTAGCTCCTTAAAGGAGGAGCAACTTGACGTCATATCCCGTTCCTTTGGGATAGATAGGGCTCTTATGCTGCTGCCAGGAGATGGGGTGATGCCATATAATCCTCCCGAGGGCTACTTCGCTTTTAGCAGATACCATTGCATGTGCGGCGCTATCCCCCCTATCAACGCTTGGATAGTAAGCTTCACCACCTATTTGAAGGTGGCTCCTTTCCAGCTCCAGCCTAATTCTTATGCCATCCTGGTGAGCCTTTTTGTTATCTTCCAGAGGAGGTACGGGCGTCCTCCTTCTAACCGGGAAATCCGATACTTGTACAACCTGAGAGGCTATAAGAAGGGGTCTCCGTACATTAGCCTGGAGGCGGCCGTACCCTTCAAACCAGTTCTGGACTTGTATTCCAAGTTCACCATGTTCAAGAAGGAGTGGTTCTTCGTCAAGGACGATGCTGTTTCTTTCCGCCTTTTCACTTCCGGCTGTAAGATTGATTTCATTTATATTTTTCATGTGTTTTGACTGTAGTGTTTTTTCTGACATGCTTCTATTTCTGGCTAGCGACAGGTGGTATTGCAGTCGTGGAGGACGATTCCTTAGTGCGAATGGCTGCTGAACTAAAGGCTGTTCCGGCACGGGACCGGTCGGCCTCTTTCTTGATCAGGAACGCAACCCTCTTGGAGTATAATTTGATCTTACCGCGCCAGTCCGTGGTTAAGCAAAGGGATACGGCTGAGGAGAGGGCTGCTAAAGCTAAGGAGGGGGCTACGGTAAAGAGCGGTAAGAGGGAGCCTTTCGCAGCGCGTCCTGCGGTTGGGGGGAAGAAACTGAAGAAGTCCGATGGCCCTTCTCCAAGTACTTGCCCGATTGTCCCGGAGGAGGAAGGTGTAGAAGAGGAGGAAGGAGGCGAAGTTGGAGAAGGGTCGGAGGGTGGAGGAGATGGCGACGGTCAAGGTGGTAGTGGTGTTGCTGCTCTAACCTCTGAACAAGACCTCGAACTGGATGAGGCTCTCCGTCGGGCCTTCGGGGAGTCGGAGGGAGAGTCGGAAACGGAGAAGGAAAAGGAGAAAGAAACGGAGAAGGCAAAGGAAACCGGCAAAGCTGTGGCTTCAGCTAGGGTGACTCCGGCGACGCAAGGTGAACTTTTGTCTTCTGCCGATTCCATTTTCGATAGGGACTTAGAAATTTTTTACGGTTCACTTCCGTCCTGGAATGAGATCCAGGACTTATTGCAGTATCCCACTCCTCCGCCGGGTTTGTATAACAGATGTGTCTCCTCACTTTTCTTTCTTTTTAACTTAGCACATTTTTTGAATTGCGGATTATTGTATGTTCGTAACACTTGTTCTTTATTCCAGGGGCAGGCCAGGCGGGTAAAACGTCGGATGTTCGACACCGCCTTGAACAATTTAAGTCGAGGAGAGCTTCCGCGAAACCTTCTACTGATCGCACTGGGGACGTAGTCAAGTACCGCCCTCTTCTTGGGGTCATCGAAGAGGGCATTCAGAAAAGGAAGCGGAGCCATTCCTTATTTGAGTCTTCTTCTGCTTCGCAGCTTCCTACTCTGTCTCCCCCTACTCAGCCTCTTCGTGATACTACGGAGGAGAGCACGGAGCCCTGCCCCCCTCCTCCTCCTTCCAAGAGTTCTACTGTCATTCATATAAGGCGTCCCGATGTGCCTCGCCCCGTGCCTCGTGACCCTTTTGCCGGCCATCCTGATTTAGACCCAAGTTTTCGGGACATTTCATTCGATGAGACCACGGGCGAGCACCTACTTCCCCGCAACCCCATGGTAAGAGTGCTGGACGAGGCTAAATCTTTAGATCTTGATTTACTTACTACACGGTTAGTCACCATGGGGGATGAGGCCAAGGCTAATATCGACCGGGTGGCCGCAGAGACCAAGAAGTTAATGGAGCATCATGCTAAGTTGGTCAAGGCCGGGGAAGAGATCGGGAGTGCTAACATTCGGTTGAGGTTAAAGGTTGCCGATCAGGCCAAGCAACTTGCCGACCAAGCCATCCAGATTTCCCAGCATGAGGAAGCCTCCAAGCGTCTGAAAGAGACCATGGAGAAGGCCAGTAGGGCGGAATTACGGAAGATGGAGGTCGCTTGCAGGGAACGGATTAACATAGCTATCGCAACGGTGGATGAGGTTCGAAATGCGGATCTCGAGCGGGTGGAGGAGTTGTCAGGGAGGCTCGAGGCTGCGGAGATGGCTCAGGCCGAGTTGAAGGAGGAGATGGAGGAGATGAGGAGGTCCCTCAAGTTGAAGGAAGAGGAAATGAGGAGGTCACTCCAGGCTGACTGCTTGAGATACCAATCAGAGAGGGACGTCGCCATCACCAAGTTGCAAGCTTCCGAGGCCCGGGTGAGGGAGTTTGAGGAAAACGAGGGGATGATGGATGAGATGTTGCAGGATATGTACTTCCACACTTGGAAGGAGGGCGGCTTGTCTTGGATGGACGATTACCCTCGGGTCATGGCCAAGGTGTATCTCCAGGCTTTAGAGGAGGCCAGGGTGAATGCGGGTAAGGAAGGCGGAGAGGCTTTCAACTTGAGTGCGGTCACTGCTCAGTTCTCAAAGGAGGAGCAAGCGGCGGTGAAGGATGGGATGCGGCTACTCGCTGCAGAGGAAGCGGGCGTGCAGTTGGATGATGAGGATCAAGCGGCGGATGCTGGTGATTTATTCTTTTCCCTTTCTTTTCTTTTCGTGTTTTCATAACTTGATCGTTCGTTTAATGAATTCCTCTTCTGATCTGGACAGGTGGGACTTCAGATCCACATGCTGGGGGCTCCGATCCTGCGGCTAAGTAGGCTGGGGGAGTTGGTGATGGAGTGTGGATGCATCTGCCATCTTTTTGTTTCTTTTTTATCACTGTTCATGTTAGTCTTTGATATGCAACTGTAATAAAATTATTTGCAAAGAATAACTTCGTGTGATCTTATAATATAAGCTGATTTTGTCATGTTTAAATGTTGTTGCTATCTTTATGTGCTGTGTGAGAAGTATAATTATGTATATGCCTGTGATTCCACTTGTGTTTGATGTTAAGTTTTTGCTTGAAATATAATTTCACGTTTTGCAATGTCAGTGTATGAATAAGTTATAGTTACGCATTTATGTACAAGGGAAGAGAGTACCGCCCTTTATGTTTTATTCGCAGGCGTTAGCTTTGAGTGTTTTGTGTAACTGTTCACGGGTATAGCCGAGCGCCCTGCTACCCAGCACGCAGGCTTAGAGCCTCATGAGTGAATGCTTCCTATTTGGTTTCCTGTACTTTAGAGTTTGTTATACAGGATAGGAGAAAAATATTTAAATGGAATGGAAATATAGTAAAAGTAAAACTTCCAGTCACGGAAGGCCGTCGATGTGCTTAAGTTCGTGGCAAACGGGTTTTGTAGTCACTTTCCCTAGCTGTGGGTCTTGGAGACATTTGTCACCCATCTTACGCCTCCGCGGGGAGTTTTCTTTTTTACCACAGCCGCACTTAAGACACATCGGAGCTGAGATCGCGCACGGTAACTACCCGAACCATTATGGTCCGTAATCGTGGGTATTATTCGATTTACCGTGGCCGGCTAGCGTGGGTGCCGTTGGCCGTGAACTACCCCTGGCTGGCCACACCTTATGTTGGGGCTTAAAGTAGGTTCACAGTTACCGACGAGCCGAACGCCGTAATGAGCTGCCATCGGCTATAGTCGGCCTTTATGATGACTTATAATCGGCTCATTACAGTTGGCTTTGAGGGCAGGCGCGCAATGAGTTAACCCGCAGCAGAGGGATGCTGGGGCAAAAGAGTCTCATTGGCGAGTGCATAGAATCGTAGCGTACCTGTTAGGCCTAGTCCAGATGAGGCCGCGGTGCGTCTTGAGTGGAGATGCCATAGAATTTTGTTCAACAGAAAGGGATAACGCTTAACAAGTAGCCAAGACATAAAGGAACAAGTTAAAAAGAGACAAGATTTTTTAAAGTGGTTCGGCACGAAAATGCCTACGTCCACTGATTCTCTTTGTTAATTCACTTCATATGGGCAGTACAAGTTAAGAAAAGTATCGACGGAGGTGTCGGATGTTCCATGCCCTCTGGAACACCTCTCCGTCCACTGTTGACAAAATGTAAGCTCCGTTGTGGAGATCTTTGTGAATTACATATGGTCCGTCCCAGATGGGGTCCAGTGCCCCGGGGCGCGGAAAGATTCGCCTGAGGACAAGATCTCCTTCTTGTAAGCTGCGATGCTTGACTTTGGAATTGTATAGTGCTGCCACTTTTTGTTTGTGAGCTGCTGCTTTGAGTGCTGCATCGTTTCTCCTTTCCTCAATCAGATCCAAAGACATGAGGAGGAGTTCTTCGTTTTCTTCTGGGTTGTAGTGGATCCTACGGTGGGAAGGCACAATAGTCTCAACTGGGAGCATTGCCTCCGATCCATATGCCAAAGAGAAAGGAGTATGTCCCGTTGATGTTCTGAAAGATGTGCGGTATGCCCATAGTGCCGTAGGAAGTTCGTCCACCCAAGCGCCTTTTGACTTTTCAAGTTTCTTCTTGATTAGGGTTTTGAGAATTTTGTTGACAGCTTCAACTTGTCCGTTTGCCTGAGGGTAAGCTACTGATGAGAAGCTTTTATGAATTCCATGCTCTTGGCACCAGTCGGCAAATTCTTCGCTGTCAAATTGGAGTCCGTTGTCTGATACGATCTTGAGGGGGACTCCATACCTGCACAGAATGTTTTTGATCAAGAAGTTGATAACTTTTGCTGAAGATATTTTATTTAAAGGTTCCGCTTCCACCCATTTGGTGAAATAATCGACTGCCACTATAGCATATTTGGCTCCGCCTCGGCCCGTTGGCAGTTCGCCAATTAAGTCAATTCCCCATACAGCAAAGGGCCAAGGGCTGGTCATTTGAGTAATTTCGTTTGTGGGTAATCGAGGGATCTTGGCGAACTTCTGACATCTGTCGCATTTCTTAACGAAGTCTAGGGCATCTTTGTTTAGTGTGGGCCAGTAATATCCATATCGGAGTATCTTTCTTGCCAAAGTCTGTCCTCCAGTGTGATCTCCGCATCCTCCCTGATGGATGTTTGTTAATATCTCCTTGGCTTCCCTTCCGGCGACGCATCTTAATAGGGGGCTAGAGAAGCCACGCCGGTAGAGGATGCCTTCTTGTATTGTGTAGTAGGGAACTTTCCTCAAGATCTTCTTGGCTTCGTCACGCCTGTCGGGTAGTATGCCATCTTGCAAATATTTCCGGATAGGAGTCATCCAGGTTCCTTCTTCGATTGCAGTTATCAGATTCGCTTGTTCGAAACTCGGGGCTAGCTGCCTTGAGATTGCTAGTGCTCCGGGAATGGTGCTGTCCTTCATACTAGCTTGCTTTGCAAGTTCATCTGCCTCTTGGTTTTCTTCTCGAGGAATGTGTTTGATTAGATAATGGTCCAATCGATCGAGCAGCAGTCTGGTTTTCTTTAGGTATGCTGTGAGCCGTTCTCCTCGAGTCTGGAATTCTCCTAGTACCTGGTTTACGATAAGCTGAGAATCACTATGAATACATAAGGAATTGATCCCAATTTCTAGGGCCAGTTCCAATCCCGCTATTACTGCTTCATATTCAGCATCGTTGTTAGTGGCCGTGAACTCCAATCTTAATGCATAGTACAACTTTCTTCCCCTGGGGGTGACGATCACAATACCTGCCCCCGAGCCTTGTTCGTTCGATGCTCCGTCTACAAAGAGGTTCCACTTGATGTTTTTTTGCTACTTCGGAATGTTCCTTGCCTTCGTTGGTAGTGAATTCGGCAATGAAATCAGCCATGGCTTGTCCTTTGATAGCGGTGCGGGGATGGTAGGTGATATCATACTGACTTAGTTCGATGCACCATTTGAGGAGTCGCCCAGAAGTGTCAGGACGATGGAGCACTTGTCTTAGTGGTTGATCGGTTAGAACCCTGATGGAGTGAGACTGGAAGTAGTGTCGCAGTTTCCGTGACGCGATCAATAAACAATATGCTAACTTCTCAAGTTTAGGATATCTGGCTTCTGCCCCCGTAAATCTCTTGCTTACAAAGTAAATCGGGCGTTGTGTGCGGTCTTCTTCTCTTACCAAGGCGGCGCTTAGAGCATGAGATGATACAGCGAGGTATAGGTATAACACTTCACCTTCATTTGGAGTTGAGAGTACTGGTGGTCTCTGAAGGTGTTCGATTAGGTTGAGGAAGGCTTTTAAGCATTCGTCGGTCCACTCGAACCTCCCTTTGTCTTTCTTGAGTGCTTCGAAGAAAGGGACACACTTGTCAGTTGCCTTGGAAATGAATCTGCTTAGGGCGGCCACCTTCCCGTTTAGGCTCTGCATTTCTTTTCGAGTGGAAGGTATCCTTATTTCTTTTAAAGCCCGGACTTGTTCAGGGTTTGCTTCGATTCCTCTGGCGTGGACGATGAATCCTAAGAATTTTCCCGATGAAACTCCGAAGGAGCACTTTAGAGGATTCAGCTTCATTCCATACCGGCGAAGTACCTGAAACATATCGTCCAGATGGCTTACATGGTCGTTGGCTTTCCTGGACTTTACCAACATGTCATCCACATATACTTCCATAGTTCGTCCTATCAGTCCTGCGAACATTTTGTTGACGAGGCGTTGATAGGTAGCTCCAGCATTTTTGAGTCCAAAAGGCATGACTTTGTAACAATATAATCCGCGGTCGGTGATGAAGCTAGTGTGGTCCTGATCGGGAGCGTGCATGGGGATCTGGTTATATCCGGAGTATGCATCCATAAAAGATAGGAGTTCGTGCCCAGCTGTGCTGTCCACGAGTTGGTCAATTCGGGGAAGTGGGAAGCAGTCTTTCGGGCAAGCGTCATTCAGATTGGAGAAGTCAATACATGTTCGCCACTTTCCATTGGCCTTTTTTACTAGCACTGGGTTAGCGATCCATTCTGGGTAGATGGCTTCCCGTATGAAGTCATTAGCAAGTAGATTTTTTACTTCCTCATCAAGGGCTGCTGATCGCTATGCCCCCATGCTCCTCTTTTTCTGCTTTACTGGTACCTTGGTGGGATCGATGTTCAACATGTGGCATGCTACGTCTGGGGAGATTCCTGTCATATCGGCATGGGTCCACGCAAATACATCTAAGTTGTGGCGGAGAAGGTCAATGAGTCGATCCTTCAATTCCGTTTTCAGCTGAGATCCGATTTTTAATAGTCTACTTGAATCATGCTTATCTACCGATACGAATTCCATAGCCTCTGCAGGCTCGGCGGTAGCCTCCTCCTCTTTATCCCTGGGGTCTAGTTCATTGAAGGGATCGCTTGTGTATCGAAGAGGAGGGGCTTTCTTTAGTTGCTATGCCTCCAAGCTTTTCATGCAGAGAGTAGTCTCTGCATCTTTTCCTTTATTCTTTCTGCGGTTATTGCGAAGTTCAGTTACGTAGCAGTCTCGGGCAGCACCTTGATCTCCTTCTACTTCTCCTACTCCGTTGTCTGTTGGAAATTTCATTTTCAGGCACCAGGGGGCTAATACAATCTGAAAGTCAGACAAGGCTGGTCTTCCCAAGAAAGCGTTGTAAGCCGAGTGGTTTTCTATTAGTACGAACGTTTGTTTTCGCACAACGGAGCGGGGATGACTTCCTATTTCGACGAAGAGGTCAAGTTGCCCGAGGGGCATCTTTGCATCTCCAGTGAAACCGTGCAGTGGTTTGTCACAGGGGGATACATCCTTCATTGATAACTTCATTTTGTCGAAAGCATGTCTGAATAGGATATTTACGGAGCTTCCTGTGTCTATTAGAATCCGAAAAACTTTAGCTGGACCGAACCAGGCAGAGATGACCATAGGATCCATATGTGGGTACTGTCTTCCTTCCAAATCACGCCTACTGAATATGATGTCGTCGTTTTCTTTTCGTTTCGGGTGGCGTTCCTCCGTAATGGAGTTAACATATCCTTCGGCATTTCTAAGCGACTTGCCGTACCTTTCCATCTCTGCCCAACTTCTGTCGGCAATGTGTGGTCCTCCTGAGATGGTAAGGACTACTATCTTCTCTTGACTAGAGCCACTGGTGTTGTGATTGTTGCGACTCCCTCCGCCTACTTCTGGGAGGGGTTGCTTTGAGTTCTCATTGGCAGGAGTTGGAGTCCTGTTCTGACTTTTCACATAACGTTCCAGTCTTCTTCTTCTAATGTGTTCTTCGATCAAGTCCCGAAGATGGTGGCATTCATTGGTGTCATGACCGTGGGATTCGTGGAAGCGACAGAACTTTCCGGACTTGAGTGCGTTATCTGATTCTTTCTTGTGCGGGGGGCGCTTGTATCCGAGTTCGCCCTGAGTGGCTAGGTAGATGTTTTCGATTGTTTCATTCAAAGGAGTGTAGGAGTCAAATCTTGGCCCTGGTCGATATTGGCGCTTCTCAACCTTTCTGCCCCCAGCATTGTCTCTAGATTCATTTCTTCGAGCGTCCTTAGCTGCAGTGGGACCCTTGTCCTGAATTATCTTGCCTTGTTGCCCTGGCTGCCTCTCCGTAGCAGCGTCTTCAAGTCTCATATACTTTCCAGCTTCATGGAAGAAATCAGGCAAGGTAGCTGGTTTTTCCTTAGTTAATCTTCTGGCAAACTTGGTGTCTGGATGCACACCACTACAGAGGGCCATTAGAGTGAGTTTTTCATCGGCATCTTGAACTGCTGCCGCTGCGGCGTTGAACCGTGTTAGATATTGTTGCAGCGTCTCTCCGGTTTTCTGTTTGACATTGGATAGAGAATAAGCATCCCTGGGTTGTTCCACATGGATGCGGAACTGGCTAATAAACCTTTCTTTTAACATCTCCCATGAGTTGATGGATCCTTGGGGTAGATGGCAGAACCAGGAGGTAGCTAGATCTGATAGGAATAGCGGAAAGCATTTACATAATACTCCTTCTGTTGCTCCACTCATGAGCATATGCTGGGTGTATCTCTGCAGGTGTACGATGGGGTCGGAAGTTCCTTTGTAAGGTTCCATGGTTGGCATTTTCCATTCCCGGGGAGTGATGGCAGTTTCGATATTTCGGGTAAAGGGACTGGTGACCCTAGCGCCTATTCCCCGGTCCCTTTGCTCCCGTTGGACACATTCTCTGAATAATCGTGCCATCCGCTCGTCAGAACTTGGAGCGGACAAAAATGAGCTCGGTTCTTCCCTGCGGGATCTATCTCGTCCAGATGACCTGTAGGGATGGTACAGTCTATCACCTCTAGCATTATCCAGTGGTTGTCTTTGGCTGCTTGGATGCACGCTAGGACCAGCTACAGTTGCCCCCTGCCTTGATCTTCCCCTATGGGGTTCTGTTTCGAGCACATCCATGGGGTCAACTTCGGGCTGGGTTCTAGCTCGGCTCCGTTCAGCGGGGTTTCTATGATTAGGTGGCATGACTGGCTCAGCTACATCCGACCCTCGCCTGGTGCCTCCCCCGCTGGGTTCGGTTCCAAGGGCTTCCTCGAGTCGGAATTCGGGCTGAGTCCGGGCGCGGCCCCTATCATCGTTTTTCCTGTTGATAGCATGTTCGAAGAGTGAAGTCCTTTGTTGCCTCCGGGATCCTCCGGATTGGGATTCACCCCATGATTCAGTGTTGCGGTTGGACTCTTCAGCGTCCCTTAAGCGTGTCATGAGTTGGTCCACCAAAGTTTCTTGTTGGGATGTGAAGCGGTTAGTTACTTCAGCCACAATCCTGTCCAGATCTGCCCTAGTGATTGGTTGTTCCGTTGCGGGACCAGTTGGATTTTCCTGATTTTCATCTGGTACTGCTGTTGAAGTGGGCTGATCTGTGATTGCTGGATCTGGAAGGCTGCTAGTTGCGATGTTCTTTCCTTTGTTAACATCCCTTCTCTGTTTGGAAGGCATGATTTCTAAGCAACGAGTGATGTTGTTAGGAAGAAGGTTGAGTGGGAGAAGATGAAGCCTGAGTTCTGAAGATGAAGCCTGAGTTCAACTCTCAATGAAAGCACCAAAAATGTTTGCACAAAAAATGGACAAACACCTCCAAGTCGTGTTATTTAGTCGATTATATGTAATTTTCAATGATTTTAGATGAGTATGTAAATATGAGAAAAGTAGGGGCTGAAATGTAAAAGACACACAGATTTATAGTGGTTCGGCCAGAATGTGCCTACGTCCACTTTATATGTTATTATCTTCTTTCTTTCAGGTTACAAGTACAATGCGTTGTATACAAGTGTATGAAAGTAGTTTGAAAGTTCCTTCCTTGCTTGAGCTCTCAAACTTGTCTGCCATTGTTGTACCCCTGCCCCTCTATTTATAGAATGAGGTAGGGGGCAGGGGTCTTGGAGGTATATAGCTGCTGGTGGGCCCGGGCTGAAGCAATCTGGACTGGCAATCATCTGGTTCGGCGGAGGCTTCATTCGGCCGTGCTTGGAGAATGGTTTGGTCATGGTGGTTCGGTTGTGGTGGTGGTTCGGCTGTGGCTTGGATCGGTGGCGATTGGTCCGGTATCATCCTCGTTCGGTATTGTATTGGAGAGGCTGGTCCGGCATCATCTAGTTCGGTAGTGTATTGGAGAGGCTGGTCCGGCATCATCTAGTTCGGTAGTGTATTGGAGAGGCTGGTCCGGTATCATCTTGCTCGGCAGGAACTTATGCCGAATGAGGATATAGGCTGGGTTTGCCGAATGAAGGGGCCGAATGAACTATAGGCTGGGCTTGCCGAATGAAGGGACCGAATGGAGGCCCGGGCCGAACGAACTTCTTCATGGAGAATATTGGATGGACTTCTAGGTTGGTATTGTCTATCGAACGAAGTGGAGGTTGCGAGCCCGGGTGAAATTGCGGCTTCTTGGTCTTGAGGTCTTCTGGGTGAAAATTCGCCCAACAGAAATAATGTAAAATGATATAACTTGGTTATAAGTTGAATATAAGTAACAAATGTAAATGTTGATTTATTAATATAAATCTATGTAATAAATGGGAATTGAATAGGATTAGTGTGATATGAGTTGGTTTAATCATTGGTGACTAATAATGAACATTTATTTAATGATAATTAATCTAACAACGGAAAGTGTGAATGTATAAGTTACATAGAAACATAATGTATGTATAAAGTAATAAACTGGTATAAGAATGGAATTAAGGTAAATTCATTAATTGGTTTTAAAACCTTAATTAATGTGTACAATTGATAGAAGTACACATTTAGAAATTTATATATATTCAAATTAAGATGTAAATAGGCGTATATTAGTGTAATGGGATAAAACTAATGTAATTAGGTATGAATGTAAGTGTTGTTTAAATAAAAGAAATTTGTAATTTGTTAATTAATTTATAACGGGAACGAAATGTAAGAAAGGTTGATGTAAGCTAATAAATAATTAATTCAATGCAATCCCAATTAATTGAACAAATTGCAATAAATGTAATTTGTGGTAATATGTGGTAATAATGTAAAGGGGCATTTCACCAGAAGGACAAACTTTGCAGTACAATTAGTTTCTTGGACACACATCTACAAGAATTAATTTCAAGGCCAAAGTCAGCAGAATAATTACTTTTAAGGACAAAGTGAGCAGTCCGATTACTTTCAAGGACATAATTTCATAGGTTTTTAGGCCTTAGAAACTAATTATTTTGCATTTTGTCCTTAAAAGTAATTGTTTTAGTTGTGTGTCTTATAAACTAATTGCACTTGCTAAAGAGGCCCTTCTGGCTAATTTCCACTAATGTAAATTTAGGTAATATGTGGAAATAATGTAAATTTAGGTAATATGTGCTAATAATGTAAATTTAAATTTAGGTATTACGTTAATGTAAATTTAGGTAATATGCGGTAATAACGTAAATTTTATTCATAGAGTACTAATGGATTTAATAAAAAGAATGAAATCAAGATGAATAAAAAAATTAGGAGTATAAATTTTAATAAATGTATGCATTGATTTATAGTAGGATTTAAAAGGCAATTAATAATTTGAAAGGTTGATTTATTAAGAAAACAATGTGTAATGGATGGAAATGGAATAAGTGTAGTGTAATGAGAGTTGCTGCAATAATTATTTGTAAAGATTAACTTACAAATATTACAAAATGAATAATGGTGACAATTGGTGTTGTTACCAATTTAACTGATCAATTTCAAATAAATGCCAACAAAATGTTACATTAATGTGGAATAAGACCATAATTGTAATGTGAACGTAATAAAAAGAAATAGAAATGTTAATTGTATTCATAATGTAATGATTGCTTTAATAGTAAGGAGTGTAAATCAAAATAAAAGAATATAAATGAATAAGTTTTGTAAAAGAGTAAACATATGTTTATTTATTTGAAATGTTTGTTAGCTGAAAAATTGATTGCAGAGATAAGTAGCTATTATTTAGTGAGAAATGTGTAATTACTATTTGTATCCAATAATGTAAATATGTTTAAATTACTATTAGATAGGATGAATTGTTTTACTTCTCATTACATTCGTTTAGTCCATTTTGAAACTTAATCAACAGAAATGAATGTAATTGAAAATTTCTAATTAATAGGAGAGAGAATACTAATTGTAAATTAATAGGTGTAATTAAAAGCAGCTTATGTTTTGTGAAAATATAAGGAAAGTTTGATTTAATAAAAAGAACATTTACATCAAATAAAATGAATGTTTCATTTATAAATGTAGGTTTAATTTCATTTATAATATAGAAAAGAATGATTGATTTTAAAGAAAGAAATACATGTTTATTTGAACTGTGTTTTAGCTTACAGATTGATTAAAAGAATACGAAAATAATATATTTCAGTAAGTTATTTATTACTCTTGTGTATAAACAATTTTTCTATTTTTTTCATGCATTTTAGTTGTCTGTTTTAAAATTTAACTTTGTAAGTGATTGCAATTAATGTAGTTCAAATGTTTCAATTAAAAGGAAAGAAAACGGTGATTGCAATTAATAGATTTAATAAATAAAAAACGCGTTTTTGTGGTAAACAAAAAAAGTGTTTTAATGGTAATAAGTGATCATTTTGGGAAAAGCAAATCAAATGTTTTCATTTTTAAGGTAAGTATAAAAGTTTTATTATGCATAGAAAAAAACCTAAATGCGTAGAAATTCGAATATTACTTGAGTTAGCGAAGTTAATTTGGTTATGTTTCAAAAAAAAAATTGAATTTCAAAAGGTTGTGCGACGTACATAGTCCCTTCATTTCTTTTATTATTAATTGTTTCACAAACGTTTTAAAATAGTACATTATTATTAATACTTGATCCGTTTATTTCTCTGTCTATTTAATACCTAAGCACTTCTAGGTTGTATTTAATTCTTGCCACCTCATTTTCATGTATACAAAATTTTACTTTCGTTTGCAAACTTTTCCATTCCTATGTACATTTACTTACGCATTATTAATGCTTGAAGCTTTCAAATTAAAATGTGGCATTTATTTTTGTCCCTCCACCTTCATTACCTAATTATAAATAACCTACAGGTTATTTCTTGTTTTACATTTTCTTTCTCCTGACACCTCATATTCAAAAAGCTCTTATTCTTGCAAATCCAAAAGCTTTCTTTTAGAAAACATGATTTTTTTCATTTTTATTACAATTCCTATCCTCATCTTAGTTGTTCTTCAATCTTTTTTCTAAAGCCTCATCTTGAGAAAAATGTAAGTATTAAATTTTGTTTATTTTTTTATGCATAATAATTTTTATTTTAATAATATTTCTTATAACATGAATATCTTTTCCACATAAACTTTAATTCACGTGCGATTTCTTCTGTTGGATTCGTATTTAAATTCCGGACAACATGAAATGGATTTAGTTGAATTTGGAGATTGTTGAGTTTTGTGCTTCTATTTGGATTTTTATGGGATAAAATCAAAGGTGAGTGTTTTAACCCACTCACAACTTCTAACATTTCTTATGTTTGTTAGATTTAATTTTGTTGTGATTATGCATTTATTTATGACTGTTTCGTGTGTGTGTATATATATATATATTTCATCATCTCGATTAATTGCATTTGTTTAAATTAAATTAAATTTTATTTATTATTGAATATAATTTCCAGTTAAATACTTGTTATCTATTATCAGTTATCTATTGATATTGATTGATTATTTTGGATGATGGTTGTGATGGATGTGTGATTTGTTGATGGATGAATGGATGTTTATTTTATATCATTATAATCTGCAAGTTCTTTATTGATTTGTTATTATTCGGGATTGCGGTTTGAAATGAGATACAACCGCATTTTTTTGTTTTTAAATTGTGGATTGAAATGATAAATATCTGTATCACTTGACCATAGGATAGAAAATTATATACAGACACCGTTGGTCTACACATACAAATATTTTTGAAATGACTTATATGGTTTTGGAAAGAATTATATGGGTTTATATAAATATTGATTTTTGGTATTATATAAATATTATTTTATATATAGTTAAATTCTTAAATTTAAGCTATGTATAATTTTGTTCATTTATATAATAATTTTAATAATAAAGTTGATTTATAAAAATATAATATGGTTAAATACTTATTTAAATTATATTTTAATATATATAGAGTTTATAATGATATTGATAAATTAAGGTTGAGGAGATGGATTTGAAGTCAATTTTAAAATATAGTTTAAATTAAGAATGTTATTTAATGAAAGCAATCTGGAACTTATTTAATTTGAGATTTTAAAGGGCGATTTTATAACTTGATGAGGGTTTAAGGTGATTGACAAATATTTTAAGTTTGAGCTTTATTTAAATGATATTGATTGTATTAAATAAATATTCTAAACTAAATAATAGAAAATTGAGTTAAGATATATATGAGATTATCAGATTTGGTTTGGAAATTATAGAATATTTAAAGACCTGAAATATATCAAAATTGAAATGTTTTATCGAAATTAAAGTATTTTAAAGGTATTATGGTTTCAAAGCGTTGGTTTTGGAGTTGTTATAACTTTGAAAGTATTATGGTTTTGAAATGAACTTATTTGAAAATTTAATTTATTTAAAGAATTATCTTTGCATATATTGATTTGAAACTGATAGGAATTGAAGATTAAATGACTTCATAATATGGTTTGGGTTTAAGATGATTTAAAAGAATATTTCAAGTTATATAAATTAAAGGAAGATTTGGTAATTGGAAATTGGGTTTTATTTAAATGGTATATTATTGAATTGTTTTTGAAATGGAAATGATATATTATTGAATTGGGTTTTGAAGTATATATTATTTTGAAATAAACGATATGGTTTGAAATTGCAATGATAGTTTGCTTTTAAAGTATATACTATTTTGAAAAGACTACAGTGTTAAAATAACGTTTGGTTGTTAAAGAGACCGGGATCGAAAGTTGTCATACTCTCTGCCAACTCCGAAAACCACTTTAACAACCCTGTACGCGGTGGAGATTCCAGAATAAAGTAAAATGGTGGAGGCGTTTCCTTTGAGGTAAATACGTGGACCCAACTCTCGTGAGCTGGCATAAGGCGGCTAAAACAGGAGTGATCGACGGGTTAATGAGGTAGCACCTTTGATCGGACACATCCCTTCGATATTATACTTTGACTTTTGGATTGATTTGGTGGCCACTTTTGATTTTTTTTATTTGGGGGTGTGGCTCGAGGTGGGCGGTAGCTGCGCGCTACGCGTTACCACCGACCCGAAAGCGTAATTGGTATATCTACCCTGGCATTGCCTAGTTGTGCCGTGTCACCTACCCTAACGCGCCTTGTACGAGTTTGGTTTTCTCCCGTAGCCAGTGTGGTATCCTCTGGTGGCTTCCCGATCAGGAGGGACCATGATATTGGATGAACTACTGGGACTATTGTGACGCCCCACCTCTATACCCACGCTTACCAAGAACACTACGGTGTAGTGCTGTCAACTAGCACGGAGAATAAGGCTATTGAGGAGCGACCATCCATGTGATTGCTTATCACACGGTGGCTATAAATAATCTTCGGAAACAAATATAGAAATAAGCATAACACAAATAAGTCACAGACATCCATATCACAAAGGTGGAAGAAGATATGAATATATAACTAACACATGAAAGTGTACATCAGAGTAGTGGTCAAAAAGATCCACAATAATACAAAAGAATAACAACACGTGCTATACAAAAGAATACAACTATGAGTCTATATCTCAAGTGTATACAACAAAAAACTGCTAATCTAAAGAGTTAGCCAAAAGTCAGAGTAGCAAATCCCGGGAAGAAGTCAAGCAGAAGCACCTGTAACATCTCGGTCTGACCCGAGTATTATTTAAGAAAATAATAAACGGATCAGTCTAGCTATAAATATCAGATGACATGGTATAAAATAAAAGATATGGCATAAACATAAAATATCCATATTGACATACTACTATAAGTATGCAAATGATGATCAACAGAAGATCAATCAATAAGAGATAAATCAATATCACAAGAATCTTCTCAAAGATCCAAAGAGGGCATCATACCCTAAACTTGTACTCATAACAAGTCAATGACATAAATTCCAGAAATCAACACAAGAAATCCAGAAATCATAGAAAAAGGGAAAGAGGCCTATCACATGACGGTCCGAAGACCATGGGAGCTACCCCATATGGGTGAGTCGGAATCACCCAGATGAGGTCTAGGCTAACCAAACAGCATAAAGGTATGTGTGATGAAATCACACAAATGGTGTCTAGCCTAACCTCGCAACAAAAAGGTATGTGTGAGTGGAATCATACAAATGGTGTCTAGACTAACCTTGCGGACAAAGAGATATGTGTGAGTTGGAATCACACCAATGAGGTCTAGTCTAACCTTGCAAACAAAGAGACATCGCACAATTGCTAGTCTAAATCATAAAATGATCGTCATGATCAACGAGAATTGTCAATTACACTAAGCTAGTAAATATGAAAGTTTAGCTTCGCGTCCCATAACTACTTGCTTAACTTAAATATTTACGAACAAACTGTAAATCTTCACTAGAAAATTGTCACAAGAGGTTTAGTCAAACAAATCCAAGAATTAACCGATGAAGTGAACGCAAGCATTTCATACCACTTGTTTTACTAAGCCGTTTAATTAGATTTCTCATCCGAGTGAGGTAAAGGTTTGTATATACTAGTAGATTGGAAAACGGTTTAAGAAAAGAGCTTTGTTATTGAAAATAGGGTTGAAATCATTTGGTTGAAAGAGTTTTGATATTTACTACTAGTATTGAAACCTTCATATTTCTAAAGTTGTTATCCCGCCTTTTTAGCAAGGTCGTGATACCATAAAATCGACCGAGAAGCCAAAGATAGCTTGTTTCGAGGAATGGTCAACTCAGCATCTCAACAAAGCAAGTTCTGTTGAATGTTTTTCAGATAAGATCCCCTATGGAGGGGGGTCCGGGGGGGTGGCAACCCCCCAAGGTGGGGGTGCGAGGGCAACGCCCCCGCTACGGGGTTCGACCTAGTGAAGACCTAAGGGAGGATAGGATCGAGCGATCTAAAGGGGCAACGACCTAAGGTCTTAAACAAGGTCGAGCGACCTATAGAGGCATAGGGTCAAATGACTTAATGTGTCGTGACCTAGCGAACTAAGTCGGTTCGCGAGTTAATGGTACAAAGACCGAGCGACCTAATATTCGAACGACCCAAGGAAGTAAGGGGCTGAGCGACCTACGAGTTTAAGGGGTCGAGCGACCTAGAGGTGTTCACGACCTAGTGGTCGAGCGACTTAACGGGGTATGTGACCTAAGGGAAACTCGCGACCTAACATGGCCGAGCTAAGGTAAGGTGCGACTCAACCAGGTGAGCGACCTAAGGAAGACGAACGACTTAAGGAACTCGCGGGTTAGAAGAGGCGAGCGACCTGAGGTCATAAGACCAAACGGGAAACGACCTAATGTCATACGACCTAAAGACCTAAGGTCATACGGCCTAACGACCTAAGGTCAAAAACAAGGTCTAGCGACCTAAGGTCAGGAACGACCTAGTGGTTGAAGCGACCTAGCATTGCCGCGACCTAACGAATAATGGATCGAGCCACCAAACGAAGAACAGGCCGAGCGACCTACGACCTAGAGGCCCACGACCTACGACCTAGCGAGCCAAAGCCGAGCGACCTAAGGCTGTAGAACGTTTTAAGGCCAGAAACGAGCTATTTGAAGGCCGATACTTTTCCACGCGAACGACCTAGCATTGGCAGAACGACCTAAGTGCAGAATTTTGCCAAAAACACTAAAAATTGGAGTTTTTCGCCAATCCAATCCAAATCAAATGCAAATATACATGCGAACGTGATAGGGATTCAATCCCACAGTCCAAGATAGTTATAGACAAGATTGTGAGATTAAAAATCTCACCTTTGCACCAAAAATCAATGAAAATGAAGACCAAAGCAAAGCAAGAATCAATCCACTTCAATCTCAACACAAGAAGCTTGAATCCAATGTCTTCACTTTGATTTTGGAGTTGGATGTTGAATTTGCTAATGAACTAGGGCTTGGAATTTTAATTTCCCTTTCCACTCACCATTAATGCTAAAACTAGAGTTAGGTAGGAATTAGGAAGAGTGAGGAGAAGTAGAGAAGTGGGTTTGAGTTATAATGGCTAATCTAACCCAAATTCCAAAGCGGGAAAAGTAAGAGAAATTCCACTAACTCCAAACCTATCAATGTTTATACTTAAAAAAGTTGTAAACGACATTTCGAACTCAATGGAAGTGGTCTCGAGTCCTAATTTGACCGTTTGCAAAAAGTATCTTTTCGGACCAATATCCGATTAACGACAAAATATTTAAATAAAAGATTTAAACATAAAATCGATAAATATGCGGGTTGTTACAACTATTACGTGTTAAGGTGGAAAATGTAAAGCCTTAATGCTATTTAAAAGTAATTTTATTTTATTAATACACAATATTATAATAGCGAAATATTACTACATAGTAAATAGTTTAACGGATCCTTAGGAGATGTGAATCCCGAGCATCTCTTAAGTTACCGCACTCATATTTACTTCTGTTAATTTAACTCACATAAGATATTTTAGTTCTGACTCGAGTGTTTTGTCTTTTCAATTCGCTCGGGTCAGTCTGGGCATTTCAGAATTTGAAGATCTTACTTATGGAGGACGAAGACGAAGATTTTATTACTATTATATATTATATTAGTCCACTGCATCACATTTGTTCCGCTGCATTATTAGTTGTTTTCTCTGGTATGTGTAACTCTGATATGTATTGTATAAATATAATCAAATATTTTTCAAACAGCTTCATGAACTGTATATTTGATTATTATATTTTAACGTTCCGTTGCAAGATTCTATTTTTTTCTTTCTTTCTCTTCTTTTTCTTATTTACCCTATAACAATCTGCCCTTCTGTATGGTTTAAGTCTGACGTGTGTGGTTTGTCATCGATTTAAAGCGTACGAAAAGGCAGGACATTACATCATCTTTGATCGTGACGACGATTAGGAACCACCATTTGACTCACCTACGCAACCTCTACCATCAACCGTAATATCATGAAGCTCGGCCCCCTCCTTTGTGTGCAACAACCATCGAAACGCACAGCAAACATGAGGCGATTTCGCCTTGATCGTCGTGTGAAATCTCATTACCACCGTATGGATCCGTAGCTCTCATCGAGCTCTAAAACATTGCAGTTGAGAGTTTCTTCTAATTGTTAATGGATTGAGAGAGATTAAAGAAAGAAGATTGGAAGATATCGGCCATTGAAATGAAAACGGCGGCTTGCCCAAGGAAACTAGGGTTTTGGCAAAATAGAAAAAAAGTTTGGCCTTTTAAAATTTCACGACACTATTCATCCGAAATATTTTCGAACTCCAATCGAAGCATGCCGCCTGGCGTTTATAATGTTTTTCCCCTATTCCGAACACAATGGAATATATATCGAGAGTCAATTCCATCATATTTAAAAGATAGGTTTTCGAATCGAATTATTTAAATTTAAAATATATTAAACAAATTTCTACGTGTTTTAGCTTGCCACGACTAAACTGTAAATCCGATTGACACAAAATTTGAAATCCTATAGTAATATTACATTACGGATCCAATGAAACTAGTATCATAGAAATCCGAGACTATATGAAAAATTACTATTTTTACACGTTAATTAAATATTAAAATATTCAATTTCTATAAATTAACTTTTAATTCAATTTTAAAAGTTCACTAACTTCATTCTAATTCAAATAGAATTTAATTCAACTTTGTAAATCATTTTCATTCACATTAAATAAAAGTTCCAATTATTTATGCGATTTCAAAAATTAAATTAACAAGTTAATAATCCAATAAATCATTATATTCAAAATATAAGTTATTTAACTTATAAAATTTACTTGCGAATATTCAAAATCAATTAAATATCCGAATTTCAAATGGCTGAAATTTTGGGTCGTTACATTTTCCCCTACTTAAAAGAATTTCGTCCTCGAAATTACCAAGTAAGAAAAAGCTACAAAATCCATTATTTTTCCAAAACAATTCGTTCAAATTTGATTTACCAAAATCATTTAAACCTTTTAACTTTTCCAAAATCCATTAGTTAAACTTCTTATATAAACTTCTCTAAGTTTCAATTCCATTTATAGTTATTTTTTCAAAACTAACTAATATCATTTAACTAATAACTCTATATCAAAATTTTAGCTATAATTTTTTTTTCTAAATTCCCAAAAAAATTCTAACGCCTTAAATTTTCAAAAAACTTCGACATAGATTCCTTTACACGGTTCGATCCAAAAAAAATCACAGTATATATATATATATATCACAAATATACGTCTTATCCCAGTGATGAGGCATCATGTAGGGAAAAAAGTGTAAAATTACGATATGTAATCCGAGATTTGTATCTTATATATCATTAGCGAGCATATACGGCTAATATGGTGCGAAAATGAGCTCCAAATGCGAAGCATACGCCATCCGCACCTATTAAATACTCAACAATCAATGAGAAACATATATATATATATGTATATATATATAAAGTAATATCAATGTGCAGCATATACCAATACAACAACTATATATGCCAATATAGCAAATGCGATTAAAAAGCAACAAATCCTACCATCAAACCATCTATCATCCAACTAACATCCAACAAACCAATATCTATCCAATCAATCCATAACCAAATCAATATACCTTCATTTCTCATTAATATCCATTGAATTGGTTTTCAATTTAATCACAATTGATTCATTAACATTGTATTTTTTTTTACTAACATTCATTTATTCATTTTCAATTAGTTTACATTCACTAATTTATATTCAAATTAGTTCACTTCCAAATAAAATCAAATTAAGTTCTATTTAGATTCACTTAACTTCCAATTTGAATTTAATTATTTTGGCTTTTAATTTGATTAATTCAATTCCATATGAATTTCTTTATAATTAATTAACATCCATCTAGAAACCAATGTATATCCAACATAACCAAATTAATTCAATTTGCACTCAAACATTAATATTTACTTTGTTTACGTTCAATCTGGTTTAACAAATTTAATTTTAATTGGTTTAATATCTAATTGACTTTCATTTAATTATTCAATTCTTAACAATAACATTTCTATTCCATGTTTATTCACTAATTCACCTTTACAATTAAAGTTGAATTATATTATGTAACTCAAGTTCATATTCATTAATTACTTCATTTCATTAAATCACTTTATTACTTCATTTTGATATCAAATTCAACTTTATTTCACATCATTTAAGTTATGTTTCATTTTATTCTCACTTGCATTTATTTTCAATATACAACTTAAGTTCACTTCCAATCTAATTCAAATTCTATTTTATTAAACTCATTTCATTATCTCATTTCTTAAGTCATTTTATTTAACTTTTATATAAGTCAAATTTCATATTACTATTCAAATCCAGATTCTGTTTTGCTTAACAAAATTGTTTAACCATTTTAACATTTGGTTTTACTTACATTTTCCCATTTCATAAGTTACACAACTTATTATTATTTAAAATTCCAAATTGATATTATATAATCACTTATCATCTTAAGGTTTAACTTCCATTTCAATATTTTATCTAATCCAATTCAAATCGTAATCAGTTTATTTTAACCTTTCTTTAGTTAAATTTCAAATCATATATTTATTATACTAACTCAAATTTATTCAACTCTACCAAAGTTAAATTATTATCTCGTATTATAAGTCCAAGACTCATTTCACTTATATTTATCAATTCCAACTTGGATTTTAAATTCAAATTTGTTTATCACAACAATCTTCAATTTCAATTTACTAATGGTAGCAAATCCATCACATAGAAACTTGAAAATGATACTGATGATGCTGCAGTCATCACCCTTATTATTTTCTAGCAACGGTAGTGATTTCAATGCTTTACATTCTTTTAAGAATCCTTTTTATATTTACAAATCTCATTTATAAATCTTTTACCTATATAATTTCACTATTTCACTTATATAAGATTCATTCCAAATTTATTTCTTATTTAGATTTATAATAATATAATCTCTTTAAACTTTGAAAAACAATTGTCAAAGTCAACAGGATTCAAATTTTCAAATTCTCAGTTCAAATCCATTTTTATTTACAACTCATTTACGAATATATTCATTTAGTTTCATTTCTTATATATAAGATTATTTCACAATTGTATATCATATTAATTATAATTTCGTACTTATAATTCACTTGCTTATATAATTTATTCTTTTACAATTGTTGCCTTTATTTAGATTATTCAAACAATTTTTATTTACTGATGTATATTTACATTTTCAAACAATCAACAATCAATTTATATACAGTTTCATAATCCCTGAAAAATTGTTTCCTTTATATATAAAATATAATCGAGGTAAAATTATTTCATTTACCTAATTTAAAATAATACTATGTCGACTTGCCTCATTTAAGTGTTTAGAAATCCCTATCGATAACATGGCGTCCGAAATACCGACTAGAATTCACAAACAGCTCAATGGATAAGTAAGCACAATATAAAACATTTTATAATCACCAACAAATACGCGCTCATATATATAATACACTCACACTCAATCTAGGAAGCAACTGACCCTATCTATACTGAGTACACATCAAAACCTAGGAATATACAACATCTAAGCTCTGATACCACGTGTGACGACCTGCAAATCCATACCCTTTGAATCGACAATAAACCACACATGTCTGACCCAAAAAGAATAGACTGACGGAAAGTCACGAGAAAGAAAAGAAGAGAGAAGAAGAGAAGAGAAGAAAGAGAGAAGAGAGATCCAAATAGAACAATATAGAATCTCATATCGCAGCGGTAACATATAATATCATATAAATGATCTTTACAAAACAAAAACTGTATATATCATATCAAGCTCACATCGCAACTGAAGATCCAAAAGCACCAAATCTGAACCTGTAAATATTCTCGGTCTGACCCGAGCATTGAAAGGGAAGAACGGCCTGATCAGTATGGTAAACCAGCATGAGAAACACACTCAACTGAATTTATTAAATTACCAAAACTTTTCTTTTCAAAACAAAAGTATCTCCTAAGATACGCCCATACATAAACACGAACATGTTTTTACCTTACGAAAACCAAAATATTTCATATTAAATCATCTTATATTATTATAATGTATATTACACAAATAATATTAATCATAGCCGAAATTGTTACATTGATTAAATTCTAACATATAGCCCAAAATGGGTAATATAATCAAAATGGCAGGCACGTAGTGGATTATGGATTTCCATACAAATGACTAGGTGAAGGTACTACCTTCCAGCAGTACATCTCTAGAGGAACATCACAAAGGAACCTCTACCAACACAAGATCGGCCTATCTCTATAACTAGATAGTACCGAATATATCATCCCTCGGTTGTAACTGACCTTTTCGAGGGCCTTCATAGCATACAAACTATATTAATTTACATCTCAAACGTCATAGCAGGAAGAAATATGTCTAGAAGAGGATGACCATATCCTAATTAGGAAAGACCCACTTAGCCTTGCCACATCTAACCCTGTTTCAGTAATTTCCGGTTGATGAGGCCTGAGGTAACGATTACCTTTCACATATCATATATCACATCACTTTGAATGCCACATGGCCATTTCCATTGACTACTAATTGCCTTCCACAAAAATACAACCCTTGAGTTCGTATGTCTCAAGGAGGGTGTTAAACTAAGAGAAGTTGCCTTCTCCGCAACCATGGTTGTACGTTTGTAAAAAAACAATGCACATAATTTTAGAAATGCAATGTCAGACAACCGTCCATACAAGTTGTCCAGGAGCAGGACAAACCAAAGGTGCTTTCCTGCCACATCCTATCGGGAAATCCCTAGGATTAGTGGCGAATAGTCCTTGCATTGGATATTTCATAATGAACAGACCACTACTACTATATATTTATTGGAATTTTAACCATAAATGATCAACAATTGGTCCTCCACTATGAAAATCCTAAATATCAGTATCATCAAAACCAGCCTGCACAATCATCGCACAAATGTTGATCCGAAGTGGTTTTCGGATAAATAAATCCCAGTCTCTTCGCATCAACAATGCAAAAGCGTTTCTCAACCTCACACAGAAACTAAGTCTCATAGACTTATCACATCTCCAATTTTCAACTTTCTATCCTTCGGCCAAGAAGGAATCTCGATTGACTGGAGTAATAGTCTGCACTACACGAATCAACATCCTCTAACGATAATCAAGCCTACACAGATGGCTATGTACTAAGTGTACGACTAAATAGTTTCGACATCAAGTCGAGGAACTAAAATTGGCAAAATTTGATAGTCAGTTGTTTAACATCAAATCAACAAACGAATATTTAGCACCATAAGAAATCACTAGGCCTTTTAATTAATCTTTTATAAATTAAATCACTTTTCGAATATTCACTTCAAATTATCTTTAAAAAGATATAATTCCAAATCCATTTCAATATTTCAATATTGGAAAACATTTCCATATACTTATTTAATATAAGTAATTCAGAAATCAATTTATTTTCAACACTTAGAAAATATTACATATACTTAAATCACGATTAAGTATACATTTTATTCTTTAAGGAAATACATTCTCTTAAACATACTTATTTGGGTCACAACGATTGTTGCATAAAAAATCATTACGATAACCCAAAATCATTAGTATAGGGATTCGATAATTAGATAGATATATAAATCTCATATACTATACAAAACATCTCCTTTTGAAAATCATTTACTATAACAGCAGTATTATAGTCTATACTTTCCTTACTTCTCGAAAACGTCTATTTCAACAATGAATGTTGAAATCTATGTATTTGTTACTTCACATTTTTTAAAAACATCTTCAAACCACTTAAATCCATTTAAAAATATCACTTTTCAAAACATTCATTTAATTTAAAGGATTATTCACTATCAAAAATTGTGAATATAATTCTCTTATCCAAATTCAAAACTTCTACACATTTAATTAAAGGATTATCCACTGTCAAAAATAGTGAATGAAATTCCTTTAATAAACTTCCATATTTAACTTATCAAATTCAATTAATCTCGGAATTATAAAACAACGTTTATAAATGCCATTTATATATTATAAAATCTTCTACTTATAAAATTCTTTTATTATTCTCCTTTACATGCTAAAATCTGATTATAAGTTAATTCACTTATAAATCTCTTATTTACAACTTTATTCCTTTTATAACTTCGTTTTAAACACTTGAAAAACTTCTTTATAATTCCGATTCTTTTATTTATGAAATATCAATTTTATAATCTTACATACGTATATAAGCCATTTATAATAAGTTCAAATATTTATGATACGTCTTTGCCATCCGGCTCGTATTCTAAGCTTCAAAGCATCCTAACTTGGAAACTGTAATACTCGGCCTGACTCGAGCATTACAATAAAGTAACACCAGAGTCAGGTTGGAAACCAGCGTGAGTAAACCTACTTAAAATGAAATACTTAAGTCATGAAAATCTTTTGAGAGCAAAGGTAACTCATACAACATGACGAGTTTTATCTGATTTTAACCGAAACACTTTTACAGAAATCCATTGATATTATAATAATGCCTAAGTACATTTGCTTATTTGAAATAATTGAATTTGTAAAATTAATCCAATTCCAGCACATTAAACTCTAAAATCAATCCTATAAAGTTACACGGTGATTTCAAATCGAAGTGGTTCCAGATAACACTGATATCAGATCTCGGTCTCTTCGAATCTAAGTAATAAATTTTAAAGGGTAAATTGTTTTAAAATAATAAATTATATTTAGGGTGACAATATCTGCAAATGGGAGTTTGTCACAAATGTTAATTTCAAATAAAACGTATCATCATTCTAGTCTACTATTTTAACCCGTCTGAACATTTAATGGCACAGACAAGAATAATTTGAAATAAATATCCAATAACTATAAACCAAAACATAGATTTTTACTAATTTAACGATTAACAGCTCATTTTTAAGCTATTTAAAAATAAAAATTTAATCTTAAGTTAAATTGGATCTACTTATATTTTTAATCCATATTAGCATTAGATTAACGGGATTATAACACAATTTTTTATTAGTTATATATATATATATATATATATATATATATATATTTACATAAAATTAAGTCAATATAAAAATATAATTAATTACTCATTTAAATGATGATGGGATAATAAAATTTTAAATCTACGAAAAATCAACACATAAATTTATAATACCAGTAATAGGGTCACATTGTAGAAAATCTTTATGATGATTTGATTTTAAATGAGTGAGGATATATATACATATATATATTATTTACAGGATTTTAGAATATAAACTTTTATCAAAAATTCTTTTAATTCCATAACAATTTCCTAGTAACATTGAACCCGGCCCAAACTATACAAGCCCATTCCCTCTATTCTTTCTTTCTTGTTCCGTCCCTTTCCTTTGCAAAGCACAAAGACATGCACGAATCTGGGTATGTGCACCTGCACACCCTCGCTAACCGACCACCCATGCCGCCGATTCACTCGCAAGTCACTTGCCACCACCTCACTTCGTCTTTCCACCTGGAACTGCTGCCCACCTCAAAACTCAAAATCTTTGACCTCCAAACCAAACCTGGTAACCATCGAAGCCTTTTAACGCCCAGCCGCACCACCAAGACCCAACGTCCATCACCAAAAATTCGCCCAGGCGTCACCATCATCACCTCGGCTCTTCCCTCACGGTGCACATGTCTCACTCCTCTTCCATTCCTCGCTATTCTACACGAACCAAGCCCAAAAACAACGCACTCAAAACCTACAATCACTTCGACAAGAAAAACCACCAAATGGGAAAATCATACGCCATTTTTTATGGGTGTGTTCCCTCTTGAACCCCCTCCAGGCCGACAACTTTCCCACGAAATTGATCCAGCTGCCACAATTTCCCTTTTCGCCCAAAACCAATCATCTCATCCTCCCATCCTCCACATTTCAATAAAATATCCCAAACGATTCTTAAAATTCACGATTTCCAGCCACAATCACACTCATATAATCTGTTTGTGAGAATATGATAGTTGAATTTTATTCATCTTAGGGTTGTTTACTATAAATAAGTCTTTCTCCTCCTATGCTACTTGATGACTCATGGAACTATTTTTACAATGAACTACACTGGAAAACAAACAACTTTGTTCTTGGGATCATAAACTGAAACTTACTAAATAGTGAGAAAAGGATTTTTTTTAAGTTGCGAGATTTATAACTTTGTAAAGAATGGAGGTGATAAATCATGTCTTCTGGGTTACAAGGGTGTTATCAAGCTAAATCCATGTATATATGAGTTATAAGAATCTATGAGTACATGCATACTTGGCAAACAAGAGTCTTTATTTCCTGTTCATTCAAATTCACCAGTTATAGATGCATACATGACCCCTCGGTAAGAAAGCTAAAGGTTTACTCACAATTAGAAATGGATGAACTTCTGCTATGCTTAATTCCTGCTTTAAGCCTTTGATTTAATGGCAGACCGTATTATATATATATATATATATATTTGTTTTTGTGTGTGTGTGTGTGTTTATGTGTGTAAATTAGTGATAAAGGCATGGCTAGGCTATGGATATATAAGAGGAGGAAATGTAAAGGGCAAACAATGGGTGGCTGTAGATTTGTACAGGCTTACAATTTTTTGTTTTCTAAATTTTGATTTGAACAATGTTTAGACCTGATTTTATTTTTCCTTTTTGTATGATTTGAAGTTTTGGGTTGATATTGTTGAAACCTCGTTACGATGTTTCATACTTATTTTGACTACGACAACTATATATGATGATTTTCTATACTAACTTGTTTTTTGTAGGATTATCTACAAGACCGGATTCAATTGAATTTCATGCTGCATAACTGTTGTATTGAGTTGGTATTTAGAATTTAAATAACGTTAAAATCTATCGTGTATATATATATATATATATATATATATATATATATATATCGACACATTCACATACACACATTCACAAAATGAAATTGATTTTTTTGGTCAAATTCAGACGTCTGAAATGACCAATTCAGACGTCTGAATCTGTAACTAAAATTAATTTTTTTTCCAATATTCAGACGTCTGAACTGGAAGTTTGAGACGTCTGAATCTGGTCAAAAATGGCCTATTTCCTTTCTGGTTTGCACGTTAACAATTTCAGAAGTCTGAATTCAAATTTTCAGACGGCTGAACCTTTACAACTGCTACATTTTTGAATGGTCATTTCTTTTCCATGAAGAGTTGCGACTATCTATTAACAGATATGTCCATACTCTTTCATGGTAACTATTCATGAATGATTACATCTCTTTATACTATATATAAACATGTTAGAATCATCTATTTTAATTACCTAATCAATCTAATTCTTTCTACTCTTATACTACACTGATTCTAACACTTTTGAGCATACAAACTCATTCATTTACTTCCATGTTCTTCACATACACACATATATATCAAAAGGAGAAGATTATAGGAAGATTGTACTATCAAGAGACAAATTTGTGTTATTGAGAACACATTGTGTCAAATACCTTCTATATAAGTTGAAGTCATGTTCTGCTGTTCAGGCAAGTGAATTCCTCTTCGGCTGTTGAGGCATTGAAATTCTGTTCTGTTGTTCAGGTGTTGTAAACCTGTTTCTCCGGGTTAAGTGAGGATTGTTGTTAGTAGAAATTCCAGAAGGAGTCTGGGACTGGACGTAGAATGGGAAGTTCGAACCAGTATACAAATTCCTGATGTGCTTGTTTTATTTTACTTATTTACTCTACTATAGTAACTTTGTTTATTTCTACACTAGTTTAATATAATTCCATATAGCACGATCCACATCGTATAATTCATTTGGTATCGGAGCTTGGCATCTCATAACCGTTACACAGTTATCTGATATCTTGTTAATATGGAAAACAACACCAGCACTACCACTAACGCTAGTTTTATTGAAGGTCAATCTACTGCACGACCTCCACTATTCAATGGCATGAATTACAATTACTGGGCAGCACGAATGCGTATTTATATGCAAGCCAGTAGTTTTGATGCTTGGAATGCTACACAAGCGGCATATACTGCACCTACTACTGAATATTCTACATGGACAGTTGCACAAAAACAAGATGCTTCTGCTAATCCTAAAGCTATGAATATGTTGTTCTATGCATTAGATAAAAATGAATTTAGCCGAGTTAGTATATGTAACACTGCATATGAAATACGGAGAACACTTAAAGTAACTCATGAAGGTACTAACAAGGTTAAACAGAGTAAAATATCTATGCTTAAGAATCAATTTCAAAATTTTAGGATGAAGCAAGATGAATCTATAAATGATATGTACTCCAGATTTCAAGATATTCATCATTCTTTACTAGGACTAGGAGAAACATACTCCGATTTTGATATTGTTTCAAAAATCCTTAACTCTTTAACGGATGAATGGGAAAGAAAAGTCTTAGCCATTGAATAAGCTAATGATCTTTCTACCACGAAACCAGAAGAGTTGATAGGAAATCTAATGTCCTACGAAGTAAATTTGCAGGCTAAAAGAGTACAAGCAAAGACAAAATGAATATGGGATTTCATGCAGAGAAAGAAGAATTAGACTCGGATGAAGAAGACTTAACATTCATTGCTAAAAAGTTTAAAAAGTTTTTAAAGTACAGAAAAGTAAATCGAAACAACGGGAAAAGGAACTTCAACAACAATACAAATAAGCCATCTTCATCTATACTAGAATGCTTTAATTGTCGCAAGAAAGGGAACATGCAAAAAGATTGTCCAGAACAAAAGAAGACATATCACAATAAAAATCGAAAGGACAAGTCTAAAAGAAAAGCATTTTCAGTAACATGGGATGACTCAGATTCTTCCTCTTTAGAAAGCAACAACGGTAGTGAAAAAGAACAAGCAAATGTCTGTTTTATGGCCACAGAGAATGAGGTAAATGATCTTACTTTTGATGATATGATTGAAATTAATTTATAACTTCTTGATACTTTAAAAAGTATCAAAAGAAAATATAAAGAGACTCTAGAAAATCAGAGAAAAGCAAAATTCGAGAGAGATATGCTAAACGATGAAAAGAAAATATTAAAAGAAGAACTTGGAAAACTTCAAGATACCTTCTCTAATGATAACTCTCAAATTACTTTATTGAGTCAAGAAATTGAAACTCAAAAAGAAAAGAATGATTCTCTTGTCTCTGAAAATCATGAGCGGAAAATTAAGATCAAAATGATAGAATTAGATAATGCTTGCCTCAAAAGCAAGTTAGACAATATTACTAGAAATGTTTCTAACTTTAATAAAGGACGAGAAACTTTATCCAATATTCTTGAAAATTCTCAATCTACTTCTAATAAAAAAGGATTAGGATACCCTAAGAAATCAAAGACTTCATCTAAAAAGGAGATTAAGAAAAATATTTTTAATCCTACTACTCGTCCAGAAAGAAATAATATTTCAAAAACCATAAAAATATGGATTCCTAAAACAAACAATCGTTTGATTAGGAATAAATATATAAATACATTTTTGGAAACAGTTCATAGAAATGAAGATTATATTTTTAAAGGGGATACTGAACCTACTTGGGTTTGGTTTCCTAAGACCTAACTCTTAGGACCCTATCACAAAGTGGGAACCAATGTTATTATTATTTATTGCAGGACCCACTTAAAAATAGAGGAAAATGGATACTCGACAGCGGTTTCTCAAAACATATGACTGGAGACAAAATATGCTATCAAACATTACTTACTCAGATGGAGGCTCAGTCACTTTTGGAGACAATTCCAAAGGATATATCAATGGAAAAGGCGATGTCAGCAATCTTTTCAGCCATAAATTGCTTTAACAAAAAGTTCTATATTTAAACTTTTCTCTTCCATTTATACATACAATCTCTGTCTCTCTCATTACCAAAAGAATTTTAGCAATTGAATTCAACATGATTCTTCTTCTTCTTTCTATGGCATAAAACAACAATTCCGATTCTAATAACACACCTTCATCTTATTCTACATCATCTATAGAAATTTTGGCCACTCCAACTCCACGTGTACTGGATAAACATCATCATTCACATGAACATTCTGGTTATACTCCAGAAAAGAAGAAATCTCGACGGTTTCTTTTCTTCGGTTCTCCATCAACCAAAGAAAAAATATCTGAGATTCATCATTACCAGAAAGAACGGTTGGATTTGCAATGAGAGATATATTACGAGCAGAAAGTAAATGACAAACGACTTAGTTTCATTGAACAAGTGGCATTAAAATTTTGCGGTACATCCCCGAAGAAAGATGTAGTTCAACCTTCTACTTCGAATCGATGGGAGCCGAGTCCACAACGTCCTCCGGTTTCTCCAAACTCTTGCGAACGTCAACCATACTGGTCTCCTTTACGACCATATACGGAGATAACCAAGATCGAATTGGATGAGTGCAAGACTCCAAGCGATTCGGACAAATGATTTCAGTTATCTATATCTGTTGTTGAATGATCATATTTCTATTGTATTTCATTCAAATACTAATATAATCATTTTCTTTTGTCCAAATTTTTATAACCATCTGAAATGAAGTTTCATATACATTTCAAACGTCTGAAGTAGTTGGTTCAGACGTTTGAATATTGTTGAAAAATAATTTTTTCTTCAGATTCAGACGTCTAAATCAAATATTCCAGATGTCTGAATATAGCCTAAATTACACTATTTTCTTTCTGACTCGAATTTATTAAATTCAGACGTCTGAATTACATAACCCAGACGTCTGAAACTGCTGCCAATTCAAATTTGAGATGCTTTTTGCATGATTTCCAATAAACTTACCCCTTTATTCCACATAAATCCTTCTATTATCTTCATTCTTCGTCTTCTTTTTCAGCCAATACTCCATTAAAAATCAAATCTTTCATCCAAAAACTTACAAATGGCTCCAAAATAAAAAAGATCATGACCATCCAATTCTTCATCAACACCAAACATAGATCAATGGCTTTGGAATGATCAAGCAAAACAACGTTTTTCTCAAATGAATAGATCTAATTTCTTTCCAGGAGCTTTTATCAAATTTGAAGAATTCGAAGCTTATCAGATTCAACAAGTTGTCAGAGCTAATGGGTTAGAATCACTTGTTTCTTTTGCTTCAAATAATATCAAAATTAATCATCTCTTGGTTAAATTGTTCTATGCTAACATGAATTTGGATCATCATAATCCTCACAATCACAACGATTGTATTTGGACATTGGTATGTGGAGTAAAAATCTATCTACCAATTGCTAGACTTGGTGAAATTCTTCAATGTCCATCAACAGGAAATGATTTGGATGAGATTGATGTTTCCTTAAACTTAGATGATAGAGATGAAGTCCCTCATTAATTCTTGAATGACGATATTACTAGACTTACTTCAATACAACTCCATCCACAAGCTCGTGTACTCCATAGAGCTTTGATTCGATCCGTCATTCCACGGACAGGAAGTTACGAAGTAGTCAGTAAGAGAAACTTTCAATCCCTATATGCTATCTACTCCGGTCAACCAATCAATTGGGCTCAAGTAATTTTGGAAGAATTTATGGATGTTAATCGTCGAAGACTTTATAAGACTTTTCATTACGATTCATATATAATGAAAATTCTTCAAAATTTTAACATTCCTTTTCCTGATTTCTAATTTTCTTCAATCAAAGAACTAGGGTCAAAGACATTGGGTCTTTTGGGTTTGCCAAAAAGACCAGGGAGTTTGGCATACATTTCTCTTCAAGAATGGGTTGCCAACCGAGATCAAAACCGGCCCCAACCTCGTCATCAAGCTCCACATGCTCAAGCAATTGGTCCTCCCTCAAAAGAGGAAGACAATGATGATATAGTGGTTCTTTCTCCCGACTCTACCTCAAGGAATACTCTTGTCACTCTTTCCAAAAACCAAGCAAAGCTTCAAAACCGAATGGTAAAATTTGAAAACAAATCTGAAAAACGTATTAACTCCATTCGCGGTTTTCTAAATAAAATTTAGGAACGTATTGGTTGCTCCACCTCATCATCTACCGAAGTTTTTAACCTTGCTCCTTTTCAATGGTCATCAAGCTCGGGGAATAACAATGGTGATGATGATGATGATAATGTTGGAAGTGAATCTAGTCCTAGATTTTGATTTTCTTTGATGTTTTTCATTTTATTTTGAACTATTTTGATGTTTGTTAATTTCTGTCATAAACTCCATAATTTGCTACTGGTTTGTCATTCCCTTTAATTCAAGATCATTATCTGTTGATGATTTGATTCCTTTTTTGCAATGTTAAAGGGGCAGAAGATGTTAATATCCGTTTATATATTCTATCTTGCTTTTCGGCGGGGGAGTTTTCATATAGGGGGAGTATATGTATACTTCTCGAAATTATATAGTTGTCATCGTCAAAAAGGGGGAGAATGTTGAAACCTCATTTACGACGTTTCATACTTATTTTGACTATGAAAACTATATATGATGATTTTCTATACTAACTTTTTTTTTGCAGGAATATTTACAAGACCGGATTCAATTGAATTTCATGTTGCATAATTGTTGTATTGAGTTGGTATTTAGAATTGAAATAATGTTAAAATCTCTCCTATGGATATATATATATATATATATATATATATATATATATATATATATCGACACATTCACATACACACATTCACAAAATGAAATTGAATTTTTTGGTCAAATTCAGATGTCTGAAATGACCAATTCAGACGTCTGAATCTGTAACTAAAATTAATTTTTTTTTGCAATATTTAGATGTATGAACTGGAAGTTTCAGACATCTGAATGTGGTCAAAAATGGCCTATTTCTTTTCTGGTTTGCACGTTAACAATTTCAGAAGTCTGAATTCAAATTTTCAGACGACTGAACCTTTATAACTGCTATATTTTTGAACGGTCATTTCTTTTCCATGAAGAGTTGTGACTATCTATTAACATATATGTCCATACTCTTTCATGGTAACTATTCACGAATGATTACATCTCTTTATACTATATATAAACATGTTAGAATCATCTGTTTTAATTACCTAATCAATCTAATTCTCTCTATTCTTATACTACACTGATTCTAATACTCTTGAGTATACAAAATCATTCATTTACTTCCATATTCTTCATATACACACACACATATATATATATCAAAAGGAGAAGATTATAGAAAGATTGTACTATCAAGAGACAAATTCGTGTTATTGAGAACACACTGTGTCAAATACCTTCTATATCAGTTGAAGTCCCGTTCTGCGGTTCAGGAAAGTTAAGTCCTCTTCGGCTGTTGAGGCATTGAAATCCTGTTCTTTTGTTCAGGTGTTGTAAACATGTTCCTCCGGGTTAAGTGAGGATTGTTGTTAGTAGAAATTCCAGAAGGACTCTGGAACTGGACGTAGAACGGGAAGTTCGAACCAGTATAAAAATTCCTGGTGTTGCTTGTTTTATTTTACTTATTTACTCTACTATAGTAACTTTGTTTATTTCCACACTAGTTTAATATAATTCCATATAGCACGATCCACATCGTATAATTCAGATATGATATATCATGTGATTGAATTGATTGCTTACCATGATGATGTCTCTTTGCATACATACATGTATAAATATATATACATATATAGATTTTCATGTACACTAGTTTTTGACCACATATGCATATACATATGCATATTTTGATCATTATATATATATATATATATTCTCATTTATAAATATATTATTGTTACACTCACATATACATATTTCCTCCTATACATATATACATGCTTTTCATATACATATTTATATTTCCATATGCATTGTTTTTATAACATATATACACATACATTTACTTATGTTTGTCATTTATAATATTTTGCATATACATTACTTCATATAGGCATATATACATACATATATACATATACATATATATAATTATATACTTGTATCCTTATAAATATATGTACATGAACATCATTAACTTGTATATATTTATATTTATATACAAATATATGGGTGTCCTACCTTGAATTTTAATGGTAGAGTTTATATTCATATTTCTAAAATATTTATCATATCCATAGATTTAATATTCAATATAGTTTTTAATAAATTTATATATATATTCAGGTATTTAAATATCATAAAATTTATTTATAAAAAATTTTATATTTCAAATATCGAAATCAGTTAATTATCCAATATTCGATGGCTAAAAATCCGGGTCGTTACATTCCTTCCCCCTTATAATTTTCGTCTTCGAAAAAGAACGAAGCGAGAATTTTAAAACACTTTAAATTACATAGTATTACCATCTAGTTTCATATAAAAATATTTTCATAACTCGATGTCTAAACAAGTCCATCCTTGTTCTTACAGAAATTCAGTCATACGTTGATCAGATGTGGGACTGAAAATCTATAGTACTTAGTAGACCCCTTTTCAACATCCAACGAAAATACTTGAAAATCTTTTTTTTAAAATGCTATAGAAAGTGTCAACCCCCCTCAACCATAGGTCGTAGTTAGCACGATGATTGCGTCACCGTCCCGGCGAAATCCATAAGAAAACTAAAGGCATCCACACCTCTCGACTTTCGCCATAGAAACACCAAAGATTCCAGCTACCCTAAGGTTACGTTGCTATCACAGCAAAACCGTAAGTAGTCTATAAGCAATCACTACCCCTCGAATTGCGTTGCCAAACGAAACTTAACCACATAGATCGTAGACTACACAAAGGTTTCGTCGCTATCCTAGTGAAATCCAATGTAGACTGTATGCACTCACTGCCGCACGAATTACGCTATGGAACCAAACCACATAGATCGCAATCTACCGATGTTATATCGCTATCCTAGCGAAATCAAACGTAGATTTTAGGCTCACTGCCACTCGATTTATGCTATTGAACCGCGATATATCGCAGTTACAAAAAAGGTTAAGTTGCCATCACAGCAAAACCCAATGAAACTATAGGCATCAGCACCACTAGATTGACGCTACCCATCAAATGATCATCAAGAACATATGAGTTTTGTCCGGGCATCCTCTGGGATCCCAATTTCATTGAACCCACCCTTAGGGTTCTTAGGCAGAACCACCCAATGGATATTCTACTATAAGTTTCGTCTTTTCATGGAGGTGCCTTTCCATACTTTTGTCTCAAAACATATCATACTATACATATATAGTACCTTTCAAATCATATTGTTTATATGTATCACATATAAACTTTATCTATACAAAACTGATATCTTCAAAATCGATAGTTTTCGAATTTGGTTTACCAAATTTCCAAAATTGGCTATTTGCCGAAATCAAAAACCTTTCAAAATCAATGGATTCCAAAATCTTTTCAGTTTCATCCTCATATACATATAAAATCATTCCTTACCACTGGAATAACTTTCGGATTAATAATTTCTGAGTCTACTTCATACTTATATATATCTTTCAAAAATTCACTTCTTTCTGGTCATAAACTCAACAAGGGAATTTTGAATATATAATCAACATTTATATTCTCATTTATGCCAAATCAAATTTTCAAGTTCGATTACCTTTCAAAGTTATTTGTAACATTTCTTACTCCTTATAAAGTAAGTTTCAGTTATAGCAACTACTTAATCTTCATTTTGAAACCGTCATATTTCTCAATATATACTATTTTACTTCAAAATCCTTTTTGCCTTAATATTTTGATTTCAGTTCCAACTCAAAATAGCTTCGTATTTCCATTTCGGTTATAACTTTAATTTTACCCCAATTCGTATTTAAACCCATGATTTAAATATATACAATTTTCACTCTAACCAGTTTGAATTTAGAAAATAGCTTGAATAGTTTTAAAAATTGTTAAATAGTTAATATAAGATAGTTTGAGTTTTAAAAAGAATGGTTTGAATAGTAAATAGCTTGGAAAATTAGAATAATCTGAACATTTAAGAAGATAGATTTAAATAGTTTATATCAAAATAATTTATTTGAAAATAGTTTCAGAGTCAAACTGATTCAATTCCTAATCTCCAGTTCAAATAAATTTTCAGTTTCCATTTCCAGTGATTCAATTCTGATTTTAATCTGAATTTACTTTGATTCTAATTTTAATTTAAATCAACTCCCATTTCGACTTCCAACTAATTCAACTTCGATTACAATTCCAATTAATTCAATTCAATTCCAATATGAATTAATTTCAATTTCGATCTCAATTTTTAAACCATCTCGATTTATATAAATTCGAGTTCGGTTTTCAAATTTTTGATTTCATCACTTAAATCAAATTAACCTTTAATACTTAATTTAACAACTCACGTCTTTAAAATAATTCAATTCTGAGCCCAAATTTCAAATATTCATTTAAATTACCTCCACTAAAACTTATTTCAATGTTCGAGTGTGAGAATTCAAATCTTTTTAGAACAAATAAATTTTCGGAATTCAATTTATTTCCCAATTATAACTTCAAACTTTTAAATTTGATTCTTTAAAAAATTCTAGTTAACAATTTTGTTTTAACATTTCAAATTTAAGTCCAAAATTACTCCATTTCCATGAGTTCGTTTTTATATCTTAAAATCAAAATCATTTAAATAACTTCAAATCAAAGTTTTATTTCCATTTAATTTCAGGAATGGATACATATCATTTCAATCCACTTCCTAATTTATTCGAAATAATCCAATTTACAGTTTTATATACTGTAAATAACAAACGGGATGATAGCATGATATATCAGCCAAATAAACATCCAAATTATCTAAACATATAGCATCCATCACAAATTTCCAGAATTTGGAACCCGTTTATATTTCAACAATCGTTTTGAAATCATTTACACATAACTTATTTTGCACTCTCATTAGATCTATACCTTTTCTTTCACAATTTAATTCATTTAACTTCCATAAGTTAAATTTCAGTTTCACCTTGAAATTTCCAATTTTATAAGCTCAAAACTTATTTAACTTGCCCTGAGTAAATTTCCAATCCATTCAACCTTACCCAGTTTAAATTTTGCGTTCCAAAACCAATTCTTATTAATATCAGTTCCCACTTATAAGTTCAAAAACTTATTTTTCTTGGGGTTATACTTCTCATTTTAGGGTTCCGAGTCAAACACCCAGCATTTATTTCAAATCAACTTTCAAAGTGTATATATATATATATATATATATGTATGTATGTATGTATCCCATTCACACATCAAGTCACATTTTAAATTTTAAACCATTCTTGTTTTTAATCCAAAACAAATTCATCTCCAAACAACTCTTGTTTTAAAACAAAGATTTCTTTATACAAAAATATTCTAAATAATATTGTAACAACCCAAAAAAATTTAATGAATATTTTAATTCCATTTATTTGAAAACTTCGATTTTTAAATCATTTAAAATTTGTAATTTTGGAATTTTTCAATGTAATTTTGGATTTTGTTTATAATTATTTTTCCAAATATAATAAATTAATGATTTTCTAAAAAATTTATATTTTTGTCAACTGTGGTCAAACTTTGACTTTCAGTTGAAATTTTTAAATTTGAATTTTCAATTTCTAATCTTTTTCTTTGTAACTGTATTTGATTCTGATATTGGCTCTGCTTTTCGTTTCGACAATTTCTGTTTTATACTTTTCAGATCTGATAAATTTCAACGTTTCACACGCGATTATTTTCAGCATTTTTCTATTTATTTTTCTGTTCTATATTTTTTGTACTTCATTTCTACTTTCTATTTTATTTTCTATTTTCTATTTTGTTTGGAATTTATATTTGATTTTTTTTTTTAATTTGGCAAGGAAATTCTAAAGGACTTAAGTTCTTTTCTTGGAAATGAAGCAAGGCCTCCTCATTTTCTAGTCGTTCAAACATTTCACTTCTTAGCCGTGCATTTACTTTTCAGTTCACGTTCAAAACTTCTAATTTACTTTATAATTCACGTACAAAAACTTCCATCTCTCTTCTCATTTTCATTTCATAACAAAACTTTTACAGTAAATCACTTTTCTCCTTCTCCTTCTTTTTCTTTCTCCTTTCCCTTTTGATCCAAGCAAGTTCGGCCTCTACCATCACATGCCTTCCTCTTGCCGACCATCATCCTTTCCACCACCACCTTAGACTGGCCACAACCATCACCATCTCATCTCCTACACAATATCGTGACACCTTGTCCAGAGCACCACCACAAATTATCACTTTTTAGAAAACCCTAGCCGAACTCCACATATTCACCACCTTCCTCCCTATTTGCCTCGGCCACCATCACTTCCACCATCTCCAGCCCCTTGACATGACCAAATCCACTCCTAGCCATGATGACTAGACCTGATCCAAACTAAACAACCTAGGCCGAGCCCCTTTGCACCATGGCCGAATCAATAGTTGCATGCCCTTTGACATTTTGCCTTCCTATTACTTTTAACATGCCATATATTCACATTCTAGCCCATAGCCGTGCATTTTTTGTGACCATAGCCGAGCCTTCATGCCACAAACTATCATGGCCAAGCTTGTTTGATTGATGGCCGAGCTTATATGTTAAGTGGCCAAGCCCAATTGCCTTGGTCAAGCAATCCTAGATCATTTTGATTCATATTTTCATTATTTGTTTCATATATTGTTTGTATTGAACCATATACTTATAGTTGTGATATTGTGTTGTTTACAAGATTTGGATCTTGACTCTCCATCTACTCAAGTTTGATTCATGCTTTGTCGTGCTTTTCGAGGTTTGGTTGTGTGTCTTTAGTTTATCATCTCTGGCTTTAGAAGGTGAGTTATTCACTCTCGACATTCGTACTTATATAATTGTGAATCAATGTCATGTGAATTGTAGTTGATGATATGATAGTAATTTATATATGCCTTAGATATGATATTTCATGATATTACAACCTGACATTTATTTATTACATCACCTGATATGATATGCTGTATTGTATTGTTTATTCATTTATTGTTTCTCACACTACAAGTTCCCTGTTAGAATAGTATAACTATGAGTTAAAATGATACATACTCGAACGGACTTTAGAATAGGGTAAAATCGTTATGAGCTGAAATGATAGGCTCAAGAAATTTTTATTTGATTCTATTTGACTTGGGATTGCGGGTTTGAAACAATAGAACCCGGATTTTTTTCTTTTAAATTACATGTTGAAATGATACATATCCGTATCACTTCACCTAGGTTAGAAAATATTATATAGACCCATGGTTAATTTTTAATATAATATTTCCTAAAAATTTATTGAGTATTTTGAATTTTTAAAATATATGAAATTTTAGCTTGAAGATTTGATTTAATGATTTAAAATATAAAGAGATATTGGTTTTCTATAAGTTAAAAGTTTTATAAGTCAATAATTGGTTTTGAATTGTAATTTGAAGATCTTTATTGATGATAAATAACTTAATAATTAAATTTGATTTAATATGGAATTTTAAATCTAACCTAGTGAATATAATAGATTTTATTTTATGAAATGGATATGTTTTGTAAAACAAATAATCATGATTTAGATGGTAAAATGTATCTTAGATTTTGACTTAACTTGATAATTGAAAATTTAGTTTTCCAAATGGAAATGTTGAGTTTAACTTTGAAAAAGAATATCTTATTTATGAAATGGGTAATTTAAAATAAAGTGTTAAGTTATTTGTTAAAATAAAAGTTAAGTAAAATAGTGTATTTTGGACTTAATAAATGAATTATAGTTAATTTGGATATTTTATTTATAAAATTTTATTTTATTTAATAATCAGTTAAATGATATCCAAATGAATATTTTCTGAAGCGTGAGATATGTTTTATAAGTTAAAAATGGCTAAAATTAAGATTTTGATGTTTCTGAAATGTTATAATAAATCTGGAATTCGTATTGGAAGCATTTCCAAAATGCTGTGGTTTTAAGGTAACATTTGCTAAGTTCTACAATTTCTGAAATATAACTAAGTTATGAAATACTAATTTTATGTACTTTAGCACTTTATAAGTGCTGCTGTTTCTGAAATTGAACTGTTTTGAAATACTAATTTTATCTACCGTAGCACTTTATAATCCTGAAATTGAACTGCTTTTGAAATACTAAAATATCTACTGTAACGCTTTATAAGTTCTACGTTTCTGAAAATGACAATATTTTTAAAATACTACTATATCTTCCGTAACGTTTTCTAAGTGCTGGTGTTTCTGAAAATACAATGTTTTTGAAATTGTTATAATTGAACGAATGAACTTAGAAAATGCTACAACTTTAGTAATGAATATTGTTTTAAAGGTGTTATGATTTTCAAAGTACTATGATTTTCAAATGATAACATTTCAAGTGTTATGATTTCAAAGTATTAGGGTTCCAAAGTATTTGGTTTTGGGGTTGTTATAGCTTTGAAAGTACTATAATTTTGGAAATGAATTTATTTGAAATTGTATTAAATTAAGAATTGACTTTAAATATGTTGATTTGAAACTTATTGAAACTGAAGATTGAAGGATATGACTTTATATCGTGGTTTTGGTTTAAGAGATTTTAAAGAGTATTTCAATTTATCATATTGATTTGGTTTTTAAATGGAAATGATATCGTAGTGACATAGTTTTGAAATGGATATGATATTTTGGTTTTGAAGTACAAATGATTTTGAAATAAACATCCATGGGTAATAATAACGTTTGTGTAACGACCCAGAATTTTCGATCCTAAAAATTCCAGATAGTTAGAGAAAAGAAGAAAGAGATAGAAGAAGAAAAACAGAAACAAGACACAGAATCTCACATTCGCAGTGGATATAATATAATATCAAATAATATTCTTTACATAAAGAAAGCTGAATCAATCAATTACATTTTAATACATCAGAGTTACAACCATTACACAACACTGGATAGTTTAAAACAACATATCCTAGATATACAACAATATATCACAATGGAAACACTCCATACGTTCCTGCCATCCAGCTCGCCTCCTGAGCTCCAGAACGTCCCTACCTAAAAATCTATAATACTCGGTCCGACCCGAGCATTACATCAAAGTAACACCGAGTCAGGCTGGAAACCAGCGTGAGTAAACCCATCTAACAAGGAATACCAAAGCATAAAACTTATTTAAAAACCCGGGTTAACTCGTATCAATTTTACAAATTCACAAATTTGTTGTTGACAACACTTAGTACACACGTTAATCTCGAAGTATCAAACTTAGATTAAATGTCCAATTCACTTAAATTATTCCATTCCAGCCTATTGTTTTCTCATATCAAATCTATATAGAATTTTATAGATTACAAATCGAAGTGGTTTCGGATATGTATTAATACCCGGCCCCGGTCTCTTCGAGTTAAATACCATCTTAACCCAAATTATTCAATTGAAATACAATTCAACCTTAAATAAAAGATGTCACTTTCCCACAGCAATTAATCATAGATAGATAACCACATTAACACTGTTCAACCTGACATATCATATTACAAAAATATTTGATATCATATAGCATCATAATAACATATTAGGAATAACAAACAATTCAAGGCATTATCATTCAATCATTTGTAAGCAAGATAAACTAGTCACACCATTTCTAATTAATTTAATTAATTACTTAAATCACCTTTTATCCTGCTTACTTAACATTAATTAATTATAAGCCATTAATTAATCATTCCTTAATTATTATCTAAATTAATCACCTTTGATTAATTATCCTTTAATTATATTAAGTAATTAACACTTAATTAATTACACAAATTAATTAACCTCCACCCATTCACATTAATCACCTCCTTAATTAATTACTTAAAATAATTATTCTATAATCATTTACATTGATTAACTATCCTTCATTAATTTGCTAACCCTTAATTTAATTTCCTTTATTAATAAATTCTTACTTTTATTACTTACATTAATTAATTCCAATTACCAATTAGTTAATCTCTGATTATTTTATTTATAATGTACAATTATAAATAAATCAGTTTATCCTTATTTACTTAAGTTTTTGATTTATCTAAGGAAAATCATCATCTTAATTAATTTCTTAACTATCATATAAATAATATTCAAATTGAATGTTTTAAAATTAATTTATAGATAACATACAAATTTTTACTTTAGACCCTTAATTATCTTAAGACATCTATTCAATTAAATCATTATCAAATCACTCTTGAGAAATATTTATGAATCAATTTATCATCAGCCCTATATATAATTATTTCAAATCAATATTTAGAATTCAAAGCACATTTACTTTATGAAATTTTTAATTCTTGAAAAGCTAGGTTAACACTTTTAGGCTGCTTTGAAATTCGTAAACACCCGGGTTAAGGCTCTAGCTAAAACTTTTATATTTATTAACAGGTCAAAGAAACTTCAGCCAAAACCAATATCCTCAAAATAACAACATACGAGACCGACCTCGACACAAACCAAAATTTCCCCGATGACAACGCGAGCCAGACGTTAAAACTTCTCGAGTCTCGAATCCCTTTCTTCTACCAATTCCCACTGCAGCAACCAAAGAAGAAAACCTACCGATACGCCAATGCACGTGCACGTGCACAAGGCGTCGGAGCATCGCCGATCAACGTCAACACCATTTTCGAGTCGCCTCCGACCTTCCCGACCCTCCAAGTTGTCTAGAGCCCCAATCGATCAGCAAAATTGAAATCGAGATCACTGAGTGCATCAGGAACAAAGTCAAGTCACCAAACTCCTCGCCGCGCCTAGCTTCGATCATCAGAAGTCTCGACATCCTGTCTAGAGACTTGCCTTCGTCCCACGCTACTGTTCCACCCACCCTTACTAATTCCGATGCACCATAATCGGAGAAATCGACTCGAAACCAACCACGTCTCAAATCGGCACTAAAACCCTAGTTTGGCTTTTCCACGCCACCACGTTGGTCAGTACTCCCTCCGACCAATTTTCCCTTGATCGTTAGGCAATAGTCCATCTCTGGCCTCAGTCCCGATGTAACAATCCCTAATTTTAATTAACTTTAAATTGTTAATTAATTTAAATTTTTGAATAAAATTGAAAAATTAATCGGTAAATAGATTCGAGTTTCTCTGAATTTAAATTAAATATGTGTTAAAGCATTTGAGTTTAAATCTTATATATATGTGACATAAGTAGGAAAATAAATAATGTTAAATTAAGAATTGATAGTTAAACTTTAAAAAGGAATAAAAAAATAAGCGTTGATGTTAAATAAATATTTCAAATAAATTTATAGTTATATCAAATCTGAAATGAACGTATAAAAAAATTCTAGAAATAAATATTTAAGTTAAATTTGAATTTAATTTATAAGTAAAATGAGCTATAAACAAAGTATATTTATAAAATATAAATCTATGTATATGAAACAAGACCTGGAAGAAAAATGAACAAAGCGTAAAACAAAAGAAGAAAAACAAGATAGATGCACATTCAAGTACAAACAAAATATATTCAAGTATGATTTAAAATTAGATAAGTGTAGATTGTACAAAGCAATTAATGCTTGGATCTTTAGCCACCACAACAATATCATATCAGTACACGATATCAGCCACCATATTGACAGAAATTTGCTTAGCCACCCTATAGAAAATCATCAGCCGAGATCTTGTTTGATAAAACAAAGAAAAAAATATGTCTCTGCTTTGTACTGTACAAAACAAACATAAATAATATCACCCTATACAACTCTTTTCATTTATATCAAGCTTCATATCTCAGTTGCGTCCACTCAAGACTGGGTAACTTTTGGAAGTAAATACCGTCTTAAAATTTAAACAAAAAGTTCAACTTAAAACATCAAACAAATTCATACAAATCAGAGATCAAGAAAGGGAAGCTTCAGCTAGCAGTTTCTTAAGCCTAGTTCAAATGAAAGCAAACTCTGTTTATTTCTGGAAATCTGTGAGTAAACAATTTGAAATTAAACTGAATATCTTTGATTGTTGCTTGTTAAATCTGAGGTCTAGGATTTCTTCACCATGCATATACATATATAAATCTCCTCTGCGTATAATTATCTGGAGGAGTGAATGCCTGTTATGTTGAAATCACCTCTGTCTTCTTGATTCAGAGCATCAAGTTTGAAAAAACCCAGATATCAAATCTTATGATCTTTGTTAGGTTGAAAGATTGAAAACTTGACATGTTTGTTTTATTTTAAATTGGAATTAACAATTTATTTCTAGTAAAATAAGTTGAAAGATAACTCTGAAAATATCATAACACAAATGAATTTGTTTATACATGATAAAATCCAATGTAATAGATTGTTGAATCAAGTATGTATTTGGAATCACCATTGCAAAATATGATTTTTATAACAAGAATTTTGATTTTTCATTAAATACGTGAAGAGCAGTTTTGAGTTGATCATAAACTAGGTTTCAGCCTAGTTCAGGCGATCGGAGGAGTTCTGTAAGGCGAGCTTTCGCGTGGTGGTGAAGGAGTCTACGAGGGTTCTGGGAAAAATAATTGGATGGTGGTCAAACCACGGTGGGGGCGGTGGCGTGGGGTTTTTCTTTCTAAATCTAGCTTGGTGAGGTCGGAAATTTCTGATTCGTGCGTCATCCACGTGTGATCGAGTTGCTCGTGCCTTCGGGTAATGGTGGCTGGGTGGATGACGAGATCATGACCGGAGTTTCAGGTCCTCCGGTGGCCGAGGCGGCGAGTTTGAGGCGATGACAGGTTTCGAATGGAAGTCATGTTGTTGTTCCAGGTTTTGAATTTTTGCTTAAATTTCGTATACGAGGTTATGACGACATTCAGATGATCGGAGTCTGTTGTTGAGGCGAATGTTGACTTGTTCGTCGATGAAGTGCTGATCGGAGATGGCGATCTGGGTTGTACACGTGCACGAGCACGTTGGTTTGGGTCTGGAAATTTGGTTTTGGTTGCAATGGGTTGGGAAGAAGGAGTTGGAAGTGAAACTCTAAGTGGAGCTCGTGACTTTATGGTTTTGACTCGAAGGAGAAGTATGTTGCCTCGGGTATTTTGTTGGCTACAGGTTTTTACAGAAACCTGTTACCCAGTTTTGTGTTTTTTTTTTATAAATTTCAAAACTCAGTTTAAATGAAAAGTGAAGTTTTTAAATGTAAGTAAAGTTAAAAATCTAAGTTTAATCTGGAATCAAAACTTAATATGTATTTCAGTTTTGAAATAAATGGAAGTTTTTAAATATAAAATGATTTAAGCAATTTTAATTGTTAAAATGTATTTCAAAATTGATTTGAAATTAAAATGAAATTAGGTAAATGATTAGAATGAGGGTAATTTACCTTTAATTAATTAAAGATCTTAAGTGTTTTGACTAATTTAATTACCTACATTTCATTTACATGAGATTTAAATAATAAATAAGAAATTAAAGGAATTTCATTAAGAGTCAATTAATTAAAAAGATAAATTTCATTAATTAAGAATAAATGATTAATGGTAAATTAACTTATGATTGAAAGATAGTTAATTAAGGTAAATAATTAAGGTTAATTAACTATTTAATTAACTTAAGGTTAATTAAATAAATGTGATTAATTAAGAATAATTAATAAAGATGATTAATTAATTAAGTTATGTTAAATGATTTGAAATTAATTAATCAGGATTTGATAATTTATTCATAAGTAGCCAATTTAATTGGAAAATCAGCCGAATTAATTAAAGAAATTAATCGAATGGTAATTAATTGAGGATTAATTACATAATGTGTCTAATTTGTAATAATTAATTTAGATTAATTAATTTAATAGTACTCATTTGTGTAGAGAAATTATTTAATGGAAATAATTAAAGAATTAATTATTCAGTATAATTAATTGGGTGTAATTAATTGATTATTAATTTGCTATGACTAGCAAATTTACTCATAAGAAATTAATCTGATTAAAATCAATCAGATAATTAATTGATCCTATTTGTGGATGTTTGGATTTTATTGAGTGGTTAAATTGTTTGATATCGCTGATATGTTGTGCTTTGTGCTATGAGTTGTTTCAGTGTGATCTATGATGAATGTAATTTATTTATTTATAATATTGCATTCATATTTTCTATCTGTGAATCTATGTATATAGATAAGCGTTATTGGAATATACCACTTATCAATATTGTGGTGATTGCAATCTGTGATGACTGAATGATGTTGCACTATTGTGTTAAAACCCCTGGACTACACCATACACACACAAATATGGATTGCATGAGGAAACCGGCTAAGTCATAGATTCTTTTAACAATTTTAAAGATTTAAGTCTTGAATCCAATATAGTTTTGGAATTGGAATTAAAAGCTTGTGAAAATGAGTTTAAAAAAGAAAGTTGTTTTAAATAACTTAATAAAACTTCAAATTTAAATAATCTGATTTAAATTTGAATTCAATATTTGAAATTGAATCCAATGATTTGGAGATTATGGTCTAGAATGATTATGCAAATTATAAAGAAGTTTATATGTGTTTTTAACCATTTAAAAAGTATGGTTTTAGAAATTTTGATTTAAACCCAAGTTTTATACTTGGATGGATTTAACTCATAATTGTAATCAGTTTTTCCAAAATGAAAACTCTTGTTTTCAAATAATAATAGCTTTCATTTAAAGAAAGGATTTCCAAATTATGTTGAAAGGTTTCAAGTTTGAAATGGAATTGTTTTGGAAGGTTATGAATGAATCTTTGGAAACGAGTTTTGAAAGCTATAAGTTAAATCTTGATTTAAAGGTTTAACGAGTTAACCCAAATTGAAATAGAAACTATTTTGAAATCCATGAATGGATCTTTGTGAAACTGGGTGGACTTTGTAAAATAATTTTTTTTGTTTTAAAAATATTGAAAATGGTAATTTGTTTAAACCATTTGAAAGAAAAGTTTGGATAATAAGTTGTGACTTAATTGAAATCCCATATCCATATGTTTTTAATATTGCGCTCATTATTCGGTTTAGCCGGGAGAGGACCTTTGTGTCGTATAACCCATTCCGAATGATGATACGTCGTTATGGATAACATTTGAAGACCGGTGGTGAAGATCGGGTATTTTCGAGAACGAAAGGATAACCCGTTGATTATCTCTGCACTGATTCGCGCCGGTATAGAGATTCCCTAAGTGATGGGAAGTCCAATCGGGATTGTGAATACCCGGATTGCAAGGGCTTCTTCGGAAGTGCCTTCGGTTCTGTTCGAAACCAGAACAGACTTGTATGGATTGTATGTCTGACATATCATTTTTAGATATAAAGCTGATTTCTTTCAAATACATATCTGTTGGTGGCAGAGAATTTATTCTCTTAGCTTAACACCCTTCTCTGCGACGTACTAGCTCAGAGGTTATGTAGTTGAAGGTTATCAGTAATATATTCCTATCTTGGTAATGTGGCATGCTGAGTGATGTTGATCATTTGTTGATCAAAGCGTGGCTTTTGTGGAAAGCGTAGCTTTGCGGACGAGACTTCGTCGAACCTCACAACCCGGTAATGGTCAAAACAGGAAGAATGCAGCAAGGTTATTTGGGGATAGCTCCCCCTTAGGGTATGTACATTTCCTTCTGGATAAAGGTGGTATCATGGTATGGAGCCCAGATGCTTAACCTAAATGGTTGCTGCTAACTTATTTCTTTGTGGTTGTTGGTGAATCCCGGGATAAAGGTCGGTTACGACCGGGGGATGGCATACTCGTGTCAGTAGTTACCTAGTTCAGAGGTAACCCGACCTTGTGTTGGCAGAGATTCGGTTAGGTTCTCGGGGCATCCCTCCAGAGGCGTACCCATGTGGCAATGGGAAGTTCCTTTGCCTGACCATTTGTTGGAAATCCAATTACAATACGAACCCAGTACGGTTTTAGTTGTATTACCTGCCATTTACTTATGGTGGTCACCACTGTTTAGATGGTAGCTATAGTAGGCATAGTTTGGAATGTCTATTCTGGCTAAGATTTATATTATACTTTTGAAATGTTTTCCTGCACTTCGCAGTTATAGTAATAATATTGAAAAGAATCTGCGTATCAAGCATGTTTGACTATCATAAGGAGAAATCTCCTCCAATTCTGCGTTTGCATTGTGTGTGTGGCGGGAGGCCTTATGGTAGTTACATTTTCTAAAAGCATTGCGGATCTATTTTAAAATATTTCTTTGTTTGTTTTTAAAGATAAAATGTTTTTGTTGCTCACACCAGTCCCATGACTGACCTATAGTTTATTGTTTCTTTCCTAAACTCTAGGTGCCCACTATTTTCCATACGAACAGTCTAGAGTTGGGTTTTTCAGATAGTTAGGTTTAGTAGATTATCTGGAGCTAGTTCAGTCTTTGGATATGGACTGCACTTGCTTATTTTTGTGCATCGCTATTGGGAGTTCGAGCTATTTCTAGATTAGTTCCGGGAGATGGAGTTGTAGTTTTGGAGTTCTTCCTTGAAGAATTTCTTTGAGTTATTTGTTCCACTGCTATTTTCTTGTATCATATCTCTGATGTATATTGATATTCATTGTATCACTCTGTTGTATCAATGTTGTATATCAATGTATTATTCTTTTTCTTCCGCTGTGTTGTTTACTTGATGGTGTTATAAGCTCCGGCGCGAGTCAAATTTTAACGGTTGAATCTGTGGCATTCAGGTACAAGTGGAGTACGGATGTCGATTTTCGAATGCTGAAATTTGGAATGTGACATCTTGGTATGAGAGCCGAGGATTAAAACTTTAGCTCAAGAGTATAACACGTTAAGTAGCTCATTAGAGAAAAGGTGAAGTAAACCCTAGAATGAGTAATCCCTAAGATATCTGTCTGTATGCCTCAGTAAATTCTCTTACTATCCACTGATAGTAAGTATGAGTGCAAGAAAAGGACGAGATAGGGGAAGAGGGAGTACCTCTATAAATGGTCAATACCCTGTAACAGCAAGGAAACAATCTTTTCTCTATCAATCTCTTTTGTTCAACATCTCTTTTCAATTCTTCAATAGTTTCTGCTAGATCCAGGAAGAAGATTTGATATATTTGAATGGGACATAATCTCCATATAGGTTAGAATTGTTTGTTTGGATGAATTTGTTGTTAGGGTTGATAGGCATACTTTAGTTTCTAAACTAAAAAGTTTTGAAATTATATCTATATATCTGTTTCTTTGGGATTCCGAATATATTCTACGAATGGTTAGTTATCCCTTCAAACTAACCGATATCACTCCATATTTCATATATCTTGATGACCCGAGTGTAGTGTGAAAAACTTAATAGATTCGTTCTTGTATCTATTGTTGATATACTGATTTGGTAAGCCAAATGCAGAATAGATATTCAGTTTGATTTGATAAAACATTCTTCATCTATCTTTGTTATCTCCTTGGCAAATTTCGGGGACGAAATTTCTTAAGGGGGGATCTGTAACGATCCCGGATTTTAAATAAGTTTAAATTGTTAATTAATTAAAATTTTGAATAAAATTGCAAAATTAATCGGTAAATAGATTCGATTTTCTCCGAATTTAAATTAAATATTTATTAAATCATTTGAGTTTAAATCTTATATATATGTGAAATAAGTAGGAAAATAAATAATGTTAAATTAAGAATTGATAGTTAAACTTTAAAAAGGAATAAAAAAATAAGCGTCGATGTTAAATAAATATTTCAAATAAATTTATAGTTATATCAAATCTGAAATGAAGGTATAAAAAATTCTATAAATAAATGTTTAATTTAAATTTGAATTTAATTTATAAGTAAAATGAACTACAAACAAAGTATATTTATAAAGTATAAATCTATGTATATGAAAACAAGACCTGGAAGAAAAATGAACAAAGCATAAAACAAAAGAAGAAAAATAAGATAGATACACATTCAAGTACAAACAAAATATATTCAAGTATGATTTAAAATTAGATAAGTGTAGATTGTACAAAGCAATTAATGCTTGGATCTTTAGCCACCACAACAATATCATATCAGTACATGATATCAGCCACCATATTGACAGAAATCTTCTTAGCCACCCTACAGAAAATCATCAGCAGAGATCTTGTTTGATAAAATAAAGAAAAAATATATCTCTGCTTTGTATTGTACAAAACAAACATAAATAATATCACCCTGTACAACTCTTTTCATTTATATCAAGCTTCATATCTCAGTTGCGTCCATTCAAGACTGAGTAACCTTTGGTAGTAAATACCATCTTAAAATTTAAACAAAAAGTTCAACTTAAAACATCAAACAAATTCATACAAATCAGAGATCAAGAAAGGTAAGCTTCAGCTAGCAGTTTCTTAAGGCTGGTTTAAATGAAAGCAAGCTCTGTTTATTTCGGGAAATCTGTGAGTAAACAATTTGAAATTAAACTGAATATCTTTGATTGTTGCTTGTTAAATCTAAGGTCTGGGATTGCTTCGCCATGCATATACATATATAAATCTCCTCTGTGTATAATTATCTGGAGGAGTGAATGCCTGTCATGTTGAAATCACCTCTGTCTTCTTGATTCAGAGCATCAAGTTTGAAAAAAACCTAGATATCAAACCTTATGATTTTTGTTAGGTTGAAAGATTGAAAACTTGACATGTTTGTTTTATTTTAAATTGGAGTTAACAATTTATTTCCAGTAAAATAAGTCTAAAGATAACTATGAAAATATCATAATGCAAATGAATTTGTTTATACATGATAAAATCAAATGTAATAGATTGTTGAATCAAGTATATATTTGGAATCACCATTGCAAAATATGATTTTTAAAACAAGAATTTTGATTTTTCATTAAATACGTGAAGAGCAGTTTTGAGTTGATCATAAATTGGGTTTCGATCTAGTTCAGGCGATCGGAGGAGTTCTGGAAGGCGAGCTTTCGCGTGGAGGTGAAGGAGTCTACGAGGGTTCTGGGAAAAATAATGGGATGGTGGTCAGACCACGGTGGTGGCTGTGGCGTGGGGTTTTTCTTTCTAAACCTAGTTTGGTGAGGTCGGAAATTTCTGATTCATTCGTCATCCACATGTGATCGAGTTGCTCGTGCCTTTGGGTAATGGTGGCTGGGTGGATGACGAGATCGTGGCCGGAGTTTCAGGTCCTCCGGTGGCCGAGGCGGCGAGTTTGAGGCGATGACAGGTTTCGAATGGAAGTCCTGTTGTTGTTCTAGGTTTTGAATTTTTGCTTAAATTTCGTATACGAGGTTACGACGAGATTCAGATGATTGGAGTATGGTGTTGAGGCGAATGTCGACTTGTTCGTCAATGAAGTGCTGACCGGAAATGGCGATCTGGGTTGTACACGTGCACGACCACATTGGTTTAGGTCTGGAAATTTGGTTTTGGTTGCAGTGGGTTGGGAAGAAGGAGTTGGAAGTGAAACTCGAAGTGAAGCTCGTGACTTTGTGGTTTTGACTCGAAGGAGAAGTATGTTGCCTTAGGTATTTTGTTGGCTACAGGTTTTTACAGAAACCTGTTATCCATTTTTGATTTTTTTATAAATTTAAAAACTCAGTTTAAATGAAAAGTAGAGTTTTTAAATGTAAGTAAAGTTAAAAATCTAAGTTTAATCTGGAATCAAAACTTAGTATGTATTTCAGTTTTGAAATAAATGGATGTTTTTAAATATAAAATGATTTAAGCTATTTTAATTGTTAAAGTGTATTTTAAAATTGATTTGAAATTAAAATGAAATTGGGTAAATGATTAGAATAAGGGTAATTTAACTTTAATTAATTAAAGATCTTAAGTGTTTTGACTAATTTAATTACCTACATTTCATTTAAATGAGATTTAAATAATAAATAAGAAATTAAAGGAATTTCATTAAGAGTCAATTAATTAAAAGGATAAATTTCATTAATTAAGAATAAATGATTAATGGTAAATTAACTTATGATTGAAAGAAAGTTAATTAAGGTAAATAATTAAGGTTAATTAACTATGTAATTAACTTAAAGGTTAATTAAATAAATGTGATTAATTAAGAATAATTAATAAAGACGATTAATTAATTAAGTTATGTTAAATGATTTGAAATCAATTAATCAGGATTTGATAATTTATTCACAAGTAACCAATTTAATTGGAAAATCAGTCGAATTAATTATAGGAATTAATCGAACGGTAATTAATTGAGGATTAATTACTTAATGTGACTAATTTGTAATAATTAATTTAGATTAATTAATTTAATAGTACTCATTTGTGTAGAGTAATTATTTAATGGAAATAATTAAAAAATTAATTATTTAGTGTAATTAATTGGGTGTAATTAATTGATTATTAATTTGCTATGACTAGCAAATCTACTCATAAGAAATTAATCTGATTAAAATCAATCAGATAATTAATTGATCCTATTTGTGGATGTTTGGATTTTATTGAGTGGTTAAATTGTTTGATATCGCTGATATGTTGTGCTTTGTCCTATGAATTGTTTCAGTGTGATCTGTGATGAATGTAATTTATTTATTTATAATGCATTCATATTTTATATCTGTAAATCTGTGTATACAGATAAGCGTTATTTGAATATACCGCTTATCGATATTGTGGTGATTGCAATCTGTGAAGACTGAATGATGTTGCACTATTGTGTTAAAACCCCTGGACTACACCATACACACACAAATATGGATTGCATAAGGAAATCGGCTAAGTCACAGATTTTTTAACAATTTTAAAGATTTAAGTCTTGAATCCAATATAGTTTTGGAATTGGAATTAAAAGCTTGCGAAAATGAGTTTCAAATATAAAAGTTGTTTTAAATAACTTAATAAAACTTCAAATTTAAATAATCTGATTTAAATTTGAATTCAATATTTGAAATCGAATCCAATGATTCGGAGATTATGGTCTAAAATGATTATGCAAATTATAAAGATGTTGATATGGGTTTTTAACCATTTAAAAAGTATGGTTTTGGAAATTTTGATTTAAATCCAAGTTTTATACTTGGATGGCTTTAACTCATAATTGTAATTAGTTTTTTCGAAACGAAAACTCTTGTTTTCAAATAATAATAGCTTTCATTTAAAAAGGATTTCCAAATTAAGTTGAAAGGTTTCAAGTTTGAAATGGAATTGTTTTGGAAGTCTATGAATGAATCTCTGGAACGAGTTTTGAAAGCTATAAGTTAAATCTTGATTTAAAGGTTTAACGAGTTAACCCAAATTGAAATAGAAACTATTTTAAAATCCATGAATGGATCTTTGTGAAACTGGGTGGACTTTGTAAATAAATTATTTGTTTTAAAAAGATTGGAAATGGTAATTTGTTTAAACCATTTGAAAGAAAAGTTTGGATAATAAGTTGTGACTTAACTGAAATCCCATATCCATATGTTTTTAAACTTTGCGCTCATTATTCGGTTTAGCCGGGAGAGGACCTTTGTGTCATATAACCCATTCCGAATGATGATACGTCATTATGGATAGCATTTGAAGACCGGTGGTGAAGATCGGGTATTTTCGAGAACGAAAGGATAACCCGTTGATTATCTCTACACTAATTTGCGCCGGTATAGAGATTCCCTAAGTGATGGGAAGTCCGATCGGGATTGTGAATACCCGGATTGCAAGGGCTTCTTCGAAAGTGCCTTCGGTTCTGTTCGAAGCCAGAACAGAATTGTATGGATTGTATGTTTGACATTACATTTTGAGATATAAAGCTGATTTCTTTCATATACATATCTTTTGGTTGCAGAGAATTTATTCTCTTAGCTTAACACCCTTCTCTGAGACGTACGAGCTCAGAGATTATGTAGTTGAAGGTTATCAGTAATATATTCCCATCTTGGTAATGTGGCATGCTGTGTGCTGCGGATCATTTATTGATCAAAGCGTGGCTTTTGTGGAAAGTGTAGCTTTGCGGACGGGACTTCGTCGAACCTTACAACCCGGTAATGGTCAAAACAGGAAGAATGCAGCAAGGTTATTTAGGGATAGCGCCCCCTTAGGGTACGTACATTTCCTTCTGGATAAATGTGGTATCATGGTATGGAGACCAGATACTTAACATATGTGGTTGCTACAAACTTATTTCTTTGTGGTTGTTGGTGAATCCCAGGATAAAGGTCGGTTACGACCGGGGGATGGCATACTCGTGTCAGTAGTTACCTAGTTCAGAGGTAACCCAGACTTGTGTTGGCAGAGATCCAGTTAGGTTCTCAGGGCGTCCCTCCTGAGGCGTCCCATGTGGCAATAGGAAGTTCCTTGGCCTGACCATTTGTTGGAAATCCAATTACCAATACGAACCCAGTACGGTTTTAGTTGTATTACCTGCCATTTACTTATGGTGGTCACCACTGTTTAGATGGTAGCTATAGTAGGCATAGTTCGGAATGTCTATGCTGGCTAAGATTTATATTATACTTTCGAAATGTTTTCCTGCACTTCGCACTTATAGCAATAATATTGAAAAGAATCTGCATATTAAGCATGTTTGACTATCATAAGGAGAAATCTCCTCCAAATCTGCGTTTGCATTGTGTGTGTGGCGGAAGGCCTTATGGTAGTTACATTTTCTAAAAGCATTGCGGATCTATTTTAAAATATTTATTTGTTTGTTTTTAAAGATAAACTAGTTTTGTTGGTCACACCAGTCTCATGACTGACCTGGAGTTTATTCTTTCTTTCCTAAACTCTGGGTGCCCACTATTTTCCACATGGGCAGTCTAGAGTTGGGTTTTTCAGATAGTCTGGTTTAGCAGATTATCTTAAGCTAGTTCAGTCATTGGATATGGACTGCACTTGCTTATTTTTGTGCATCATTATTGGGAGTTTGAGCTATTTCTGGATTGGTTCCGGGAGATGATGTTGTAGTTTTGGAGTTCTTCCTTGAAGACTATCTTTGAGTTATTTGTTCCGCTGCTATTTTCATGTATCATATCTCTGATGTATATTGATATTCATTGTATCACTCTGTTGTATCAATGTTGTATATCAATGTATTATTCTTTTTCTTCCGCTGTGTTGTTTACTTAGTGGTGTTATAAGCTCCGGCGCGAGTCGAATTTTAACGGTTGAATCTGCGGCATTCAGGTACAATGGAGCACGGATGTCGATTTTCGAACGCTGAAATTTAGAACGTCACACCCGATATTCCCAAACTTCGAGATCTCCGAGAATCGAATTTAAACCCAATGTCATTCATCTCCTAATCCTTCACTAACCACAAACTTAAAATTTATGATAATGTTATCAAAATTCATGAAGTTTCAACACAAATCAGATTATATATTCAATACAAGAAATTTAGACTCTTAAATTTTCTGATTTGGATTTTACTGCTATCTCTTATCTTCACATTATTTACTTTATTTCCCCTTCTAATTTCTTTTAAAAATTGAAATTACAATTCGATGATCAATTCTTTTTTCAAATCCATGCTTATTATTGTCTGCATAAAGAGAAATTAAGTTTTAAAACTAAATTTATAAGCATGTATCAAAGAACAGAGATTTTTAAGCATGCGTACAAACATACCTGTTCAACTACTGCATATTTATCAATATACAGACATATTTCCATCATGCTAAAAAATTTCCACAAGCTATATTAATGATTTATCACAGGCATCATTTTAATCAGTTTTAAACATTTAATAAGAGTAGCAGTTTACTCACAGTTTTATGAAAACAGAGAAGAAGCTGGGTTTTGAAATTTGAAATCTACTTTGATCTTGATCTTGGATTTAAAAACTTGAATGTTGATCTAGATATTTTGATGACTGAGTTGAATCTAGAGCTTTATTATTGAAGAAGTTGAATTTGTGAAATAGTTTGCCTTGCTTGATTTTATTTTTATTTTTTCTTTTTGATTCATTGTGAACAGGTTTTCCTCTTTTTTTTATTTTTATATTTTATTTTCAAACAAATGACACTTGTTGAAATTCATTACACTTGTTGATTTGTTAATTCTTTTAAGCTACACTTGTTATTTGTGAAAATTTTATGTTTAAATCCACTTTTTAAATAATGTTATAAATCTTGTTTTAAACCCTCTTTAGCTTATGTTTATATAATTATGTAAAATGACATATGTTTTAATATCATATCTATATATTTCCTTTAACACATTTTCTCCTTACTATATTCATAAAATCTCTTAAAGAAAATAATATAGAACTACCTATATTCTAATAAAAATGGAAAATACATTATTTTTTCCTTTTATATCCAATTTATTTTAAGATTTTTATCTTTGGATTTCAATCTCAAATTCAAATTAAATTTAAATTGACTCATATACATATTTAAACAAACACACATTACATTTGTTTGAAAATAATGATTTTGCAAATTTTAAATAATTATACTATATAATTATCAAATAAATATCTATCCAAGTATAAATATTTATCATCAGATTTATTTGATCAATCTATAAATCAATATTCTATTAACTAACCCAGTTTTTTAATCAATTATAGATGCCCAAAAATTTAGGTTATCACAGTTTGGTTGTTAAAGAGACTAGGATCGGAAGTTGTCACACTCTCTGCCAACTCCGAAAACCACTATAACAACTGTGTACGTGGTGGAGATTCCAGAATGAAGTAGGATGGTGGCGACGTTCTATTGAGGTATGTGCATGGACCCGGCTCCCGTGAGTTGGCATAAGGTGGCTAAAATAGGAGCAATCGACGGGCTAATGAAGTCACTCCTCTTATCGGACACACTTCTTCGTATGCTATTCTATTACTTAGTGATTGATTGGTGCGCACCTTTGATTTTCGGGAGTGTGGCTCGAGGTGGGCGGTAGTGGCTGCTACGCGTTACCACTGGCCCGGAAATGCAATTGGTATATCTACCCTTGCATTGCCTAGTTGTGCCGTGTCACCTACCCTAGCGCGCCTAGCACAAGTTTGGTTTTGTGTCGTTCCTATGGAGTATCCTCTGGTAGCCTCCAGATCAGGAGGTATACCGGTACTATATAGACTATTGGCACTACATATGTGTTAAGGTGGAAAATGTAAAGCCTTAACTCTATTTTTATGTAAGTTTACTTTACTTTAGACATTATTATAATAGTGTATATTACTACATAGTAAATAGTTTAACGGATCCTTAAAGGACGGGCGGTTCTAAGAATCCTTTAAGTTACTTGTGCAGTCTTATTACAGTTCACTTGTGTTGGTTTACATTGTATAAGTATGTAAGTCCAGACTCGAGTGTTTTGTGTTTTGCTTTCCGCACGGGTCAGCCTGAGTATCAGCTTTGGATTTCATCTTCTGGAGCTAGAGGATTTGCTGGAGATTATCCATCTATCTAGTTGTTATCTATTTTCATTCGGTATTTCTATTCAGCTTATGTAATAGTGGACATTTATGTATTGGGATTTCTGTTGTATTTACTTTTCAGACTTTGGACTTTGTACTTGTTTTGTAACTTTGTGTTGTAGTAGCTTAATGAATTACTATGGTTATTTTATTTCTGCTGCGAGTTATTATGATTTTTGTATGTCTATGATTCTATGATTGGTTTTATTTGCTCTAAACTATATTACAATCTACTGTTTGAATTATTCAAGTCTGACATGTATGGTTTTATTGCCGATTTGAATGGTCCAAAATAGTGGGTCGTTGCAAATATTATTTATTATTTCCTTCAACACTTTGAAACATATTTTAATTTTTCAGGGTTTAGTTTCAAAACCTCAAATTTTAAATCCATTTAAATTTTATAAGTCATATTTATAAATTCAGCTTATATAATTTCACTTCCATAAACATTTCACTCTGTTTTATCATTGTTTATTCTGTAATAAACATCCTTTATTAAGACACAATAACCAACTTATGATAATAATCAATATTATCGTATCTTGAAACTAGACACACCATGTATATTTCATCATAATTTTTTTTTTTAAAAGCAATCAGGGTAAACTTATTTTGTTTTCAAACACTTTGAAAAATACTTCTGAAATTTTAATTCAAGTTTGAATCTACCTTTAGCTTAACTTATTTGTATAGTTCTTTCTTATCAAATTTCTATTTTTTTATTTATTTATATATATATATATATATATATATATATATATATTACCACCTAAATTTTATAGTATTATTTGGTTATAATAATAACAACATCCAATCATCTTAATATAATATAATAATTCAGAAATTTTATTCCATTATACATCAAAATATAATGTTATCTAAAAATTATTTTAAAATCGTTTTTAAAACCATTATATAAGAAAATAACAAGTATGCCCTCGTATGTAATACACTCAACTCATTCTAGGGTACTACTGACCCTATCTCTAATGAGTAATCCCCACCAGAGCCAAGGTTCTCGCTTAACCTTCAGCTCTCATACCATATGTAACGGTCGGGAGATTTTCGACCCCCAAAAATCGACACTAATACGTCCACTGTATAGAGTGTCAAGTAATCAAGTGCCAGAAATACCAAGCTGTTAGGGTGTATAAGAAATAGGTAGAAGAAGAAAACAGAAACAATAACACAGAATCTCACAATCGCAATGGAACAAAATATAATATACAATAACAGCATTTTATATAAGGAAAGTTGTAGCTGTTAATATACCTACAAGTTATCAGAGTACAATCATCAATAAATAGATCTAGACAGTCATAATAACCTGTCCCTAATTGGTGAAAAAATAGCCCACAATACACAACGGAAAATAGTCAAATATGTATGATACGTCTCTACCATCCAGCTCGTCTCCTGAGCTCCAAAGCGTCATAACTTGAAAACTGTAATACTCGGTTTGACCCGAGCATTACAATAAAGTAACATCCGAGTCAAGTTGGAAACAGCATAAGTAAACCCATATAAAATGAAATATTTAAGTCGTGAAAATCTTTTGTAAACAAAGGTAACTCGTACAAAACGACGAGTTTTATCTGATTTTAACTAAAACACTTTTATAGAAATCCATTGATATTATAATAAAATTTATGTACAATTACTTATTTGAAATAATTGAATTTGTAAAATTAATCCAATTCCAGCTTATTAAACTTTAAAATCAATCCTATAAAGGTTAGCAGTGATTTCAAATCGAAATGGTTCCCGATAACACTGATATCCGATCCTGGTCTCTTCGAATCTAAGCAATAAATTTTAAAGGGTAAATTGTTTTAAAATAAGAAATTTATATTTAGGGTGACAATATTCATAAATGGGATTTTGTTACAAATGTTTATTTTAAATAAAACGTATCATCATTCTAATCTACTATTTTAACCCGTCTGGACATTTAATGGCATAGACAAGAATAATTTGAAATAAATATCCAACAACCATAAACCAAAACATAGATCGTTACTAATTTAACGATTAACAGCTCATTTTTAAACTATTTAAAAATCAGAATTTAATGTTAAATTAAGTTGGATCTACTTATATTTTTAATCCAAATTAGTATTAGATTAACGGAATTATAATACAATTTGTTATTAGTTATATTCATTTTTTTACATAAAACTAAGTCAATATAAAAATATAATAATTACTCATTTAAATGACGATGGGATAATAAAATTTAAATCTATGGAAAATAAAAATAAAAATTTATAATACTAGTAACAGGATCACATTGCAAAAAACCTTTATGATGATTTGATTTTAAATGAGTGAGGATATATATATATTATTTACAGGATTTTGGAGTATAAACATTTATCAAAAATTCTTTTAATTCCATAACAATTTCCTAGCCCAACAAACACTAAACCCGGCCCAAGCTATATGAGACGACCCGGATTTTCGGACAAGTTAAAATTGTCGAAAAATCCGTCCGTTCTAATACTACTAATGAAAACTATCAACATAATACACCATATTTGACAAATATTCAACATTACTAAATGTATAGTATACAATTTCAATTATACAACTTATTAGAGTAATAAATTTAATTATTAATCCTACCAAATGTGCTTTAATACATACCAAATACAATGCCCATAAATCTACCATTGCATAACTCTGATGAGAGAGATAACACTATCCTTACCTGCGAACTCAATAAACTGTGTAAATGCAGAATAAAATAGTAAGCAGGAAGGATACAATAACACAAGAAAAACAACAGCTAATAACAGATAAACATGAAAGAGTTATATTATTTTAGGGGCTGCATCACTACCACTTATGACTGCCTACGTACCCCCATCAAATTGGGTACCCAATTAGATACAGGATCAAGCCAATGTTGTTCTCCTACTGCAAATAGGACTCATGGAGCCTACTATGCAACAAACAAATTTGCAGTTCTCAAAACTACCCACTTGGGCTTAATCTTCAATTTTAGATTTTCAAATCTAATTACCTTTACGGAAATTATCTCTTTGGACTTTATTTGTCGAATTCTTATTTCAAAGCTTTGGAAATATATATATCTTTCATATTCAAATCATACTTTACTTCGGGATCTTAAATCAAATCACTTTTGAAAAGTTCATTTCGAAATCCCAAATACTGTATCAAACCATATGCAACCAGATCGGGAGGTTTCTTTCAATAACAAGGCAACTAGGTACCGGCCTTAATACAATCCATAAATAAGTATATCCCTCTATTCCAAGAGCGGACTATCCCAAGAACACATGCCCACTTTTTAGTTACGGGTAACCCGAATCATTGGTAGCATAATAAATCATTTTATATCCCGAAGTGATAAATCATTTCACACTAATATTCACAAGTACTTTCAAATCTATAATAATTTTCATTTCCTAAATCTGTTCAAAAATCATCTTAAAACCATCGGGTTTAGTCCTTGAAATTCTTTCTGTTTTATAAAACACTTCTATAAAACCATTCATTATATAAATCACTTTAAAATATTTATTCTAAATATCTCTTTTTCTCTTTTAAAGGAAAACATTTCATAGCATTTCAACTTTAAAATCAATCTTCAAAACAATTCATTAAATTGATGTGAACCAAATATTACCGCTAAACACCTTATAGTCAAATTGTGAAATAAATCATAAGGTGTTAGCCTACAATTATTTTCTGCCCAGCCCATGCATATGGATAATTAATTGCTCATAAACTGGTCAAGCAACGTTAACAATCAATAAATAATAATCAATGCTCATAAATTGGTCGTGCGCAATCCAAACAACCAAACAATAAATTAATAAAATAAACACAGCAATAAATGATAAATCAATGCTTCATTCTATCAAACATTTATAACACTTTTTTATTTTATCTTGGGTTAAAATGGTTTGATATTCATTTTGGAGCATCCGGGCTTTACCTTCGACATGTTCCGTCCCTTGCCCAAGTCTCCTTAGATCTCACAGACGAAACACATGTACTAGTCGTTTCCGCATACCCCATTAAGTATTTAACTTCTAAAATTTAAATTACTTAATTAACCATCCAGACATAATATTGAGCAAGGAAATCAACCGTTGTTTTAGAAAACAACGTAAACAAGCATTCAACAAGGGTTTTCAAACAACACTTAACACTTAAAGTTCTTTCAACTTAGCAATGGTTTTAATGAACTTAAAATAAGAAATAACTTACTTTAGATTCCACTTCGCTAAACTTTAAGGCAAGGAACTTAAGATCTAATTCCTACCATGTTTCAAAACTAAATGAAAGTAAAACCAAATTCCTCCTTCCTAATGCTTGGCCAAGGCTTGAAATGGAGGTGGGCCAAAAGTATAGAGAAGAAGTGGTGGAGCTTTGAACTTGAATTTTCAAGATTTAAATCCGAAAAATAGGTTATCTTGTATCTGGTTATAGGTTCTCTTGCCCTCAAAACTTAAAAAACTTGTTAACCGAACAGTTGTTGAAAATTCTTTTTTCTTGAATTTAAAAAAAAGAATCACTTGATTCTGATTAGTTTTTAGGAAGATATGGTCAAAAAAATAGCTATTCTAGGATTCACAAATATAAAGCCCGAAAACGCACTTTAAAGAATTAATTTTCCGGTATAGCAAACCTCAAAATTGGAAAAAGTGATCAGCATAAAAGTTGCAACCACTGGAATTTTTGGTTAAAAAAACATTTCTAAATTTGGACCTGTTATGATCAAGTTATGAGCAAAACAAAATGGCCTATTCTCTGGCTTAAAAACTGGGCTAGAAAATGCATTGGAAAATGTATATTTTTGACATAGATAACTTTAGATCAGATAAAGTGGTCAACATACAAGTTGTAGCGACTGGAAAAAAACATGGTTTATAAAAAGGATTTTGTATTTTGTTTCTATTTTAGAGAAGTTATGGCTGAGATAAGAAGAGGTAAAATATGGAGAAAAGAGGAGTTTGATTTGAAGAGAATGAACATTGATTTTTTTTGAATATTTTGTAAATATTTTTACATTATTTCTTTCTAATTTTTTTCCTATGGCTTGGAAGCCATTAAAGAGAAGAGGAAGAAGATGAAGACGCTTGAGAAAAGAAGAAGAAGAAATGTGAATGAAAGTGAGAAGAAGGTGGGTATTTATAAGAAAAGAAAGAAGTGGTAAATTTAGCAAAATAGCCTCTTACCAAATTACCAAACTAACCTTACTTCAACCTAAAGAAAACTCTACTTTTTCAATACTTAACATCATCTTTCACATCCTTACTTTATGTATTAGTCACTTAAAGATTAATTAAAGAATATCATAATTATGTTGGCTTTGATTTGCTATGATTTAATGTTTACTTTTTCTTACTTTTATTAATTCTTACTTGCTTTTACTAATGACTTCTAAAAGTTTTCTAATCCTATTTAGTAAAAGTAAACTTATTTATTTATTAAAATGTGTAATATATATGTTAAAACATGTTAACAAAGATGTGATAACATTGCAGCAACTTATTTTGAACAAAACGTTGATTTCCGACAAAACGTTTTACGGTCACATTTTGACTTTTTAGTTAAACTATTTATTTATGTAAACCAAATTTAAAAATAAATTTGTATAATGTTATTTAAAAATATAAACACTCATAAAATAACTAAAATAATTTATTTAACCATCGAAACTTACTTTTCTGAAATCAGAATTTTGTCACTTATATCGATATAGGCAAATGTTATTATTTTTGTGTATGTTTTTCTTTCCAAATCCTATCTAATATTGTTTGAATCATATAACATTACTTATATTATATTTAAAATCAATTTAAATAGTATATTTTAAAGTGGTCAAATTCTAGGCCGTACACTATACAAGCCAATTCCCTTTATTCTTTCTTTGTTTCCTGCTCCTCCCCTTCCCTTTGCAAAGTACGAAGACGTGCATGAATCTTGGTATGTGCACCTGCACACCCACGCTAACTGACCAACCACGTCGCTGATTCACTCGTGAGTCACCTGCGACTACCTCACTTTGTCTTCTTACTTGGAAGCGCCGCCCACCTTAAAACTCAAATTCTTCGACCTTCAAACCAAACTGGTAACCACTAAAGCCTCTTAACGCCCCCCCGCACCACCACAGCCCAACGTCCTTCACCAAAAATTTTCCCCAAGCATTGCCATCATCACCTCAGCCCTTCCCCCACGGTGTGCATGTCTCGCTCCTCATCTATTCCTTGCCATTGCTGGACGAACAAAGCCCAAAAACAACGCACTCAAACCCTACAATCACTTCGACCAGACAAAACACGAAAAGGAAAAATCATATTCCATTTTCGTGGGTGCGTTCCCTCCTGAACCACCTCCAGGACGACCACCTTCCCACGAAATTGATCTAGTTGCCGCAATTTCCCTTTTCGCCCAAAACCGATCATCTCGTCCTCCCATCCTCCACGGTTCATTAAAATATCCCAAACTATTCACAAAATTCATGATTTCCAGCCACAATCACACTTATATAATCAGTTTGTGAAAACATGATAGTTGAATTTATTCATCTTAAGGTTATTTACTGTAAACAATGTCTTTCTCCTCCTATGCTACATGATGACTCATGCAATGATTTTTACAATGAACTACACTAGCAAACAAACAACTTTGCTCTTGGCATCATAAACTGAAACTTACTAAATAGTGAGAAAATGATTTTTTTTTAAGTTGTAAGATTTATAACTTTATAAAGAATAGAGGTGATGAGTCATGTCTTCTTGGTTACATGGATATTATCAAGCTGAACGTATGTACATATGAGTTATAAGAATCTATGAGTACATGCATACTTGGCAAACAACAGTCTTTCTTTCCCGTTCATTCAAATTTACAAGTTATAGATGCATACATGAGCCCTCAGTAAGAAAGCTAAAGATTTACTCATAATTAGAAATGGATGAATTTCTGCTATGCTTAACTCATGCTTTAACCTTTGATTTAATGGTAGATCGTATTGTGTGTGTGTGTGTGTGTGTGTAAATGAGTGATAAAGGCACGACTAGGCTATGGATATATAAGAGGAGGAAATGTAGAGGGCGAACAATGGGTGGCTGTAGATTTGTACAGGCTTTGCAATTTTTGTTCTTTTAAATTTTGATTTGAACAATGTTTTGACCTGATTTGATTTTTCCTTTTTGTATGATTTGAAGTTTTGGGTTGATATGATATATTATGTGATTGAATTGATGCTTGCCATGATGATGTCTCCTTGCATACATACATGTATAAATATATACACATATATAAATTTTCATGTACACAAGTTTTTGACCACATATGCATATACATATGTATATTTTTATCATATATATATATATATATATATATATATATATATTCTCATATTAAGATAATATTTTTGTTACACTCACATATACATATTTCCTCCTATATATATACGTGCTTTTCATATTGATATTTATATTTTCCATATGCATTGTTTATATAACATATACACACATGAATTTACTTATGTTTGTCATTCTATACATATTTTTCATATACATTACTTCCTATAGGCATACATATATATATACTTATATACTTGTATGCTTATATATATATATATATATAGACATCATTAACTTGTATATATTTGTATTTATATACAAATATATGGGTATCCTACCTTGAATTTTACTGGAAGAGTTTATATTCATATTTCTAAATATTTATCATATCTAGAGATTTAATATTCAATATAGTTTTATATAAATTTATATATATTCAGATATTTAAATAACAGAAAATTTATTTATAAAAAAATTTGTATTTCAAAGATCGAAATCAGTTAATTACCCAATATTCGATGGCTAAAAATCTGGGTCGTTACATATACGACCCATTTATAGTAAGTTCAAAATCTCAATTTTAATTATTTTACAAAGTAGTTAATTCCATATTTCAAAACCCACATTTTTATATATTTCACCAAAATCATAATTTTTATAACATATAAATCTTAACCTTTTATTTATTTAAGATAAATTCATTTCCTTAACAATTCAAAATTTAATAAAAAATCTAATTTTCACAAATCACTTTGAAATCTTTCTAAATTGAAATCATCATTTAAAATTTAAAATTTCCAAAATATGGGCCAATACTACAACAGCACTAAATAAGGTGATTCACATCAATCATATCAATCCTAGCATCCATAACATCATATATCATATGATAACGGCATATATAATAATATCTGTAAATAAAAATCAACACCATTGAGGAATCCAGTTGGATACCTCCAACCTGTCACCTGCAACAAATATACATATTAGAAAATATATGCAATGTCCGCTTCGATGCAGACGCGTGTACAAAAGGTCATCCGCTCATACACGGGAACACATAGGGCTTAATCTGCTCCAATAGGCAGGAATATATCCAAATACCAATCAATATATATAATATATCATATATCATCCAAACAATCATCAATCAACATAAAATAAATTTATTCTCACTTATGTAAAAATATCAATGAGCCAAAAAGAGTAAGCTGTACTCACTTTGGTTCCAATAGCAGTTGCAACGTTTTATTCTGAACAAAATTAAAAAAGGGTTTAATTTTACCCAAAATTTCGACTAGCCCCAATCAACTCCAAATCTGCTCCATCACATAATGTTCACAAATATAACCCCAACGCAAATTATTTCGTCAAAAATGGACCTCGTATGAAGAAGTTACAGCATTTTAAAGTTTATACGAATTTATATATAATATAATTTACAATTTTTTTTACTTTTTATTTACCCAACACATCTGGGCCGTTCATTTTGATCAAAGCAGATCATTGTCGTGCTTCTCCTCTTCTTTCCTCATGAAAATGCCTAGGCAACAAAATCCATAAGTCGTTCCCGTATTTTGATAGCTGCGACCTCAACTTTGATCGTGACGACGATCAGGAACCACCATTCGACTTGCCTATGCTAACTCCACCATCGGCCGCAATATCATGAAGCTCGTCCCCCTCCTTTGTGCTCAACACCCATCGAAACACACAGTAAACACGAGGTGATTTCGCCTCGACCGTCGCGTGAAATCTCATCATCGCCGTACGGATTCATAGCTCTCATCGAGCTCTAAAACATTGTAGTTGAGAGTTTCTTCTAATTGTTAATGGATTGATAGAGATTAAGGGAAAAAGATTGGAAGATATCGGCCATTGAAATGAAAACGGCGGCTTGTCCTTGGAAATTAGGGTTTTGGCAAAATAGAAAAATGTGTGGCCTTCTATAGAAAATTTAGCAACACTATTCATCCGAAATATTTCCAAACTCCAACCGAAGTGTGCCGCCTGGCGTTTATAATGTTTTACCCCTATTTCGAACACAATGGAATATATATCAAGAGCCAATTTGATCATATTTAGAAGATAGATTTTCGAATCAAATTATTCAAATTTAAAATTTGCTTAAACAAATTTCTATGTGTTTTAGCTTACCATGACTAAACCGTAAATTTGATTGACATGAAATTTGAAATCCTACAATAATATAATATTATGGATTCAATGAAACTGGTTTCGTCGAAAGCCGAGACTGTATGAAAAATGACTATTTTTACACGTTAATTAAATATTAAAATATTCAATTTTTATAAATTAACTTTTAATTTAATTTTTAAAGTTCACTAACTTCATTCTAATTCAAATAGAATTTAATTAAAATTTATATATCATTTTCATTCACATTAAATTCAAATTCCATTTCATTTCTGCAATTTCAAATATTAAATTAACAATTTAATTATCCCATAAATCATTATATTCAAAATATATGTTACTCTACTCATAAAATTTACTAGGGAATATTTAAAATCAATTAAATATCTGAATTTCTAATGGCTTAAATTCTGGGTCGTTACAAACAATTTCGCAGATTGCAACGACATAATGTCATCGATAATCAGTAGCAAATCATCGGAATACAGGACAAACAATATTATATCACTTCCTTTTTTATTTCGATATACGCACGCTTCCTTTGTATTCTGATAAAACTAACCCGTTTGATTACTTTATCAAAAATGCGAATCCAATTTCTCAAAGCTTGTTTAAGACCATGAGTCGATAGTAACAATTTATAAGCCTTGCCCTTGCTCCCACTAACTTGAATCCATCGGGCTGTGATATGTAAACAATCTCTTCTAAATCATCATTTAGAAATGCAATTTTCGCATCCAACTTCCATATTTCATAGTCATAAAACGAGGTGATGACTATAATTATCTAAACGGAATTAAGCATGACTACGGGTGAAAACATTTCATTATAGTCAACACCTTTAATTTGATGAAACCTTTTTACTACTAGAACCTATATGTTTTGACTATGACAACTATATAGTAAATATTTTATGAATCAACCGAACTTGCAGGAGAAGATATTGTTTTTACTTGAGAAATAGTCTAACAATTTGTAGACCAGATTTTGAATTGGAGCTTCAGCAAAGTGTTAAGTTTACGGTCTGAGTTTAGAAGTATATTCATGTTGAAATGTCCCTAAAGTGGTATATGCACCCAAAAAAATAAATTTCTTCAAAACAATTAAAAAAAGCAAGAAAACAAGAATTCAGCCGGCTGAATAACTTGATTTAAACAGTTGAATAATGTGCATGCACACAAGTCATTTGAATATTTAAATGTTGACTATGATATTTCAGCCGGTTGAATTGTATCTTTTTCTACACTATTTCCTTGCTGTTTTGATTTTAAAGACATTTAGCTTGCTGAGTTGTTCCATTCAGATGGTTGAATCTTCATAACGGCTGATTTTTTTTCAAAAAACACTTCATTTCAATAAACAAAAACAACAGTTGATTCAAGAATTGCTTTCATATCTTTTCATGGCTATCTTTCACAAACGAATGCAACTCTTAATCTCTATAAATAGCCATGAATTCCGTTGTTTTAATCACTAATAGTAATTCTCATTCTTATTTCTAATCTGTCTTACTGTTAGAACTCCAAGCATTCAATACTTCATTCTGATCACTTGTTCATTCAAGCATACTTCATTAGTGATTTAATAAACTTCCTTTCTTCATGAATTACATGATATATCACAAAGTAGAATATTATAGGAAGGGTGTACTCTAATGACTTATCTATGCTATTAAGACAACACATTTAGTCAAGATAATTCTCTGTACTATTGAAGTCCTTTTCGGTTGCTCAAGCAGTTGAAGTCCTACGTTGTTTCTTAGGCGGTTCAAGTCTTATTCGATGGCTCAGGCTGTGTAATACCGATTTCTCCGGAATAAGCGAGGGTTGATAGTTGAATTCCAGAAGGAGTCTAAGATTGGACATAGAATAGGAAGTTAGAACTATTATAAAAATCTCCGGTGTCATTTACTTTATTATTTTACTTTTATTTTTATATTTTGCATATGTAAATATTTTAGTTAATATTCCATATTGCATGATCCTTAGTAATTTTCACTTGGTATTAGAGCAAGGCTATCATAAAACCATTACAAATTTTTTTGATAATCAAGTAATATGAAAAATACTACTTCATCTAGTTTCATTGAAGGTCAATCCACTGCACGACCACCACTATTTAAGGGTTTGAACTAAATTATATGTCTTCTCGCATGAGAATTTGTATGCAAGCAAATAGATATGACACTTGGAATATAACTTAAGAAGAATATATTACTAACCACAACATATGTATAATGGTCAAATACACAAAATTTAAAAGCTACCATAAATGCAAAAGCCATGAATATGCTATTTTGTGCTTTAGATAAGAATGAATTTAATAGAGTTAACATGCATACAACAACTTATGAAATTTGGCGAACTATTAAAGTTACACATGAAGGAACAAAAAAAGTTAGTAAAAGAAAGATTTCTATGCTTAAAATTAGTTTCAAAATTTCAAAATAAAACAGGATGAGACTATAAATGAAATGTATTTTGGTTTTCAAGACATATATCACTCACTATTAGCATTAGGAGAAAATACACTGATTTTGATATAGTCTTGAAAATCCTAAACTCTATAACGGATGAATGGGAATGGAAAGTCTTACCTATAGAAGAAGCTAACGATATTTATACCATTAAACTTGAAGTATTAATAGCAATCTCATGTCATATGAAGTAAACTTGCATGCAAAATGGGATCAAGCCGAAGACAGAAAGACCATAGCATTCCAAGTTGAACAAAAAGATTCTGATTCGGATGAAGATGACATGGAATTTATAGCTAAGAATTTCAAAACATTTTTGAAATTTAGAAACAACATTTGGAAGTAACAATAACGCTAACAAACCGAAAGCTTTAAATCTCAATGCTATGAATGTCACAAAAAGGGTCACATAAAAAAGGACTGTCCTAATCGAAAGAAAGGTAGATGCAAGAATAAAAAGGATAAATATAAGCAGAAGCAAACATTCTCTATTACATGGGATGATTTAGAATCGTCTTCCTCATCAGACAGTGACACTGACAGTGACAACGAACAAGCCAATGTGTGCATTATGGCTTCAATTGACGAAGCAAGTGATCTAACCTTTGATGATTTAGTTGTATAAACTTATAATTATTGGATAAACTAAAAGATATTAGAGGAAAATATGAAGATGCCTTGAAAAAACTAAACAGAAGTGAAATAGAAAATATATGCTCAGAGATGAAAAGAAAACCTTAAAAGAAGAACTTGTCAAAACACAATAATCTTTATCTAATGTATCTTCTCAACTCACTATGCTATCAAATGAAATTGAAGTTCAAAAGAAATGAATATGACATTAGCTGTAGAAAGTCACGATTTACAATCTAATATCAAAATTATTGAATTAAACAATACTAGGCTCAAAACCGAGTTAGAAAATATTACTAAAAATGTTTCTAACTTTAATAAAGGTAGAGAAAATCTTTCTAAAATTATTATTAACGCTCAAACCTCATTTAATAACAAAAGTTTAGGATATACAAATTCCTCGAAGTCTAGTTCAAAGAGGAACATTTCACTATATAAAAATTTCAATATACATAAGAATTTTGTAAAAGCAAAACCAAAACCAAAGGTTTTCACTCAAAAGAAGGACATTTGTAACAAAAAAATTATAAAGACGTGGGCGTCAAAAACTAATAATAATTCGGTTAGAAATAAGTATATTAAGATATTTATAGATACAGCTTATAAAAATGAAAATTTCACTTATAATGTGAATTCTAAACCTTCTTAAATTTTGCTTCCTAAGACCTAACTCTTAGGACTCCAACATCATATTCATCAAATGACTCTACTCTGGTGTATATTCCAGTGAAGATTACTCCATCTCCTAATCATCATAACGGATATACACCAAACGGCAAACGAACTAAGAAAAATAGAATTTGGATCACCTTCTACCAAGGAGAAAATCGATGATATTCATCACTATCAGCGTGAAACCTTAAGTATAAAATGTAAGATGTATTATGAGCAAAAACACCATGGCAGACTTTTAATTTTTTTTGAAAAATTCACCCTCAAATTATGTGTAACAACTTCTAAACAAGGTATGCACAATCCATCTCCTCAAAGATTTCACATATCTCCAAATTTTTGGGAACAAGGTGCTTAACATAATGTTTGGTCTCCTATTAATACATTACGTGATGTCACCAAAGTCGAACCAAGCTCGTTTGAAATTTCCTCTTCAGACGAATCCAAGACTTCAGAAAATAACATATACCTTTTTATAAATTTGCGTCCATGAAATTGATGTTGTAATTTGGATATATAATACATTTGTTGAAATAAAATTATATTCTTCTTAACATGAGAATAAAGATCAAAAAATATATATATATATATATATATATATATATATATATATAATTTTTTGTTAACCAAATTAGAATGAACTAAAAATAGGCTAAACCTAAAAATTTCAACAGATTCAGCTGACTGAACTTATGGGTTCAGTCGATTGGACATTCAAGTATATTAAAATTATTCTGAATTCAGCCGACTGAATCCACCCATTCAGTTGACTGACTCGTAGCAATTTTGAACTAATTCCTTGTGGGTTGTAATTCTTCTAATTTCAACTGACTTCCTTTATCATTTCAGTCGACTGATTCACTTTATTTTTGTTTTTTAAAAATAGACTTGCACATGTTTCACTGCAAGTACCAATCAAACCTACTTCATAGTATCATCTACCCCTACATTTTCCACATAACAAACCATTCACTACTTAGAAAAACCAAACCCTACCTCTTCAAAAATTATTTTTTTCTCCATTTCCATAAAAAAATGCCTCTAAGGTCAAAGTGAGCAAGAGAATCAATAACCGAACCCCCTAAAAGTCAAATTCGAGCATGGCTATACAATGATACGATGGTAAATCGCTTCAGTAACATGAAAAATTCAAAGTTATTCGATGGAGCCTTTATGAAATTTTCGGAATTCAATGATTACACGATTAGAGAGTCGGCCAAAGATCATGGTGTCGATTCACTCATTGGGTATGATTCTAATAATGTTAAAATCTTCACTCTTTTGATTAAAATCTTTTATGCCATCATGAATCTCGATCATCAAAATCCATAAAACAAAAATGGTTGTATATGGATGTTAGTTTGTGAAGTAAAATTTTACCCTTTCAAATGTTAGGGCACATTTTAAGATGTCCATCTGAGCGGTTGGATATTGAAGATATTAAAGTTGATATGTACAATCGTGATGAAGTATCACATCATTTCTTGTCGGACGATTTAACCATCTTAAAATCTAGTACCATACGTCCAAAGGCAAGAATTATTCATCATGCTCTTATTTGATCTCTACAACCGCAGACCGGAAGTTATGAAAAAGTTTACAAAAGAGATTTTCAAGCTTTATATGCTATTTACTCCTCTCGGCGAGTAAATTAGGATAAAATAATATTGGATGAATTTCTTAATGTTAAGCATATAAGAAGCTACAAATCCATTAATTATGGAGCTTACATAATATGGATTCTACAAATTTTGGAGTTCCTTTGCCCATTCCAAATTCATGACTATAGGTGAGCTAACTCCAAAAACCTTAGTGTCGTGGGTCTTCCTAAACGTCCCGAAAGCCAACAAATCATTAGTTTTCAAGAATGGTCACAAACCATAATCAACGAATTTCGCAACCTCGAGACATGAATATTGCCTCCTTCTCTTCTCAAGTTCCTCAACAAGAAGAAGAGGATGAACGAAATTCGTGAACTAAATATTGATGTGCCTCCTAAGCAAGCTCTTATTACCTTATCCCAGAAACAGAGTAAACTCAATTGAAATTTTTCTAATGTTGAGAAACGTTTCTAAAACAAACAAAAAGCTAAACTCGATAAACGGATTTCTAAATAAAATTTGCGAAAAAGTTTCTTGTTCCAGATCGATTTCGACGGGAATTCTCGAAAATCCGGCACTATTTTCTTGGATGGCCATGGAGGAAGAAGGAGACGAAGAGGAAGAAGGTAGCAAAGAGTGAGTTGATATGATCTTTATTGCCTAAACTCTTTGACTATTTGTTGTGTTCCTATGCTACTTAATTCGTGACAATATGATTGTATATTATGGATGGTTAAGACATTTTTTTGAAAACCTTATGGTGTTTCTATGTGAAGTTTCTATGTAAAATGTTCATTGGTTTGTCATGTCTATATGTTTATAATTCTATATGCAACGTTTGTCTATTTTATTTCTCATTTCAATTTTTTTACCTTTTTGTCGATGACAAAAGGGGAGAATAAGATTGATAGATAGGAGTTGTAACGACCCAGAATTTTGAACAATTTAAATTGAAAATATTTAATTAATTTTAAATATTTGAATGATGGTTTGGATTGAATTTTCAATATAACTTTGAAAATGGCGATTAAATTATAGAATTTAATATATTGAAAGTTGAATAAAAATTTGAATCTTAAATTTTAAGCTGATTTAAAATATTTCAAAGGCCTGTAAAATTCATATTGATAATACTGAAGATAACAGAAGCTTCAGAATCGAATTTGAAAGTAATTTTTTCAGTTTTGAACTTATATCGTTTAAATTGAGTTTGAAAATAGCCTTCCGAGGCATAGTCTCGGAATTCGACGAAACCAGTTCCATTGGGTCCGTAATATTGAATTATTACCGGATTTCAAATTTCGTATCAATTGGAGTTGTTATGTGAGCACACGGAAAATAAACGCGTTGAAATTAATCGAGTTCAATTTAAATTTAAACTTTAAATTTTTGTCAACGCAGCCACCTTCCTTCCTGAATTTATGCCTAAAATCACGTTGCCTCTCCTTTAATCATGCCGAGAATCACGAAAGGATTATGATGACCATGCCTCCCATTTTCTTTTAAAATACTGAAGCCCCCTTCAGTTTTCAAAAGGCAAATCAAAACAAAAATTAATGGCCGCTCCTCCACGATTGAAAATCAGAAGTTCACGAAAACAAAACCCTTTCTCTTCGTTAAAAACAAATTGGCCGAAGCCCCTTTTCCTCTCGTTCAAAACAATGGCCGAAGCCTATCTTCAAATCAAATATAAAAAAAAGCGTCGCTTTCGCCTCAAATCGCGACTCTGTGCAAACCACGTTCGATGAAGAGAGGGCGACGAGAGGGAGGCAACAACTGTCGTCGAAGCTGGGGCGATTGCGATGTCAACTCGAAGCAGCGACACGCGTGAAAGAGGGCCGCGGCGACGTTATAGCAGGATGGTGTTGATCGAGGTTGGAGTGCGATTTGGGTTTGCGAATCAAACTCGAAGTGGGTCCTTGGATGTAAACGAATCGCGTGCGCACATGAAGGTGTGATGGAGAAGCCTGGTGCGACATCGTGGCAAAGGGATGGCCGGTCTTCGTCGACGATGGATGGTCAACAGGGCTCGAATGTATTTCCAGTCGTGAGAGTATACTTTCGATGATTGCAATTTCCTACGGTAAGGTATAATCTTATTATTATTATTATTATTATTATTTTTACTAAAATAAATATGTATAGAAAAGAAAAATATATATATACTGGTAATAACAGTTTGTTTAATAAAATTTAAATAGTAGAAAGAACTACTGTTGTTTATGTACAGTAAGTGGAGAAAAAAAAAGAGAAAATAAAAACATTCTTATATTTTACTAGTTTATTTTTAATATAAAAATTTGATGGACATAGATTTGTTAATAAACTAATTTAATTATTCGGGTTGCTAAGAATATTTTTTCTAAAAAAAAAAGAAGAAACAAATTAGTTTAGAATTTAATTCTTTGTTTAAAATTAAAATTTTAAAATGGTAGTTGAATTTGTTCGGTTGGTTCGAATATTAATAAATGGTATAAATTATTTATACAAGGTCTAAAATGGAGAATGCAAGCTAATTGGTAATGGTTGCAAACAGCAAAATAAAAGGTGAGAACTTCTCACTCAAAAAGGGTTTATTTAAATTTTAAATAGTTAGATTTAAAATTTGTTAATTGAACGATTGTTTGCTTGAATGATGATTGTTATATATATATATATATATATGTATATGTATATGTATATATATTGGATTGAAATAGACCATATACGACGTTAGTAAGCGGAGGTTATTTATTACACACATATACCGCGATATTCCACCTCGAAGTGGAATTGGTATTATATAGCAATATATATATATATATATATATATATATATTGGCATATGTATATATTGCAATTGATTGATTTCCCGCATTGTACAGCGGATGAGACCCTATTGCGCCGCCTATTAAGCGGATAATATTTTAAAAATCCCATATACCGCGATATTCCACCTCGAAGTGGAATTGGTATTGTGCTAACGTCTGTGGATGCAGGGAAACAGGTTGGAGGGATCCAACTGGATTCCTTACAAATATTTATATGATTATAGATATTGTGTATATATGATATTTGTTGCTGTGATTGGCTATTGGATGCTGTTGCATCATCGGATTCATTTTTTAAAGTTAAAGATAACGATTTTTATTTTTAAAAGGATTTTTAAATTGATTTTTCAAGTATATGTTTTTATTTAAATTTTGAATTGATTCATTTTAGATAAATTTAAAATTTCAATTTTTAAAGTTATAGAATTCGGGATTTTTGGAAAATATAACCAAAGTGTTATTTTTGAGATAAGTAGTTAATAAATTTATGAAATGGCTTAAATTGAGATTTTTGAATTATTATTATAAACGGTTTATATAAAAGAAAAAGATTTGATATTTATGAATTTAAAATATTGGAATTATAAAACGAGTGTTTTAAGTATTATAAAATGAATAGATGTTGAAAATAAAAGATTTATAAGTGATTGGCTTATAAAACTGAATTTTGGGCATTTAAACGGGATGTTCATAGAAATTGTTATAAGATATAAACGGAATCTTATAAGTAACAAGATTTATAATTTGTGAAGTTTTAAAAAAGAACGACTTCGTAAATAAATGATATTATAAGTGTTTAGCTTATAATATAGACTTTTGGTATAAAATTAAGTTATATAAATTGAATTGGATTGATAAAGGAAAATTATAAATCGAAGTTATAAAATAGGAATGGAATTTATAAACATTGTTTATAAATTCGAAATCAATTAAATTTGATAAATTTAATATTGAAATTTATTAAAGAAAATATATTCACGATTTTGAACAGTAAATATATTATTAAAGAAAATGGATATATTTTGGGAAAGGAATGTTTTAAATGGAATTTAAAATGATTTAAAGGTGTTTTAAAATGCATTAAGTATCGAATACATAGATTTCAACATTCATTGTTGAAATAGGTGTTTTCGAGAAATAAAAGGAAATGAAAACATATATTTCAACATTTATTGTTGAAATAGACGTTTTCGAGAAAATAAGGAAATGATGGACTATATCACTATTGTTATAGTAAACGGATTCTGAAAGGAAATATCTTTTTATAGTATTGGGATTTATATATATCTATTTTAAATTTTGAATCCCTATACTAGTGATTTTGGGTTGTCGTAACGATGTTTTACGCAACATTCGTTTTGACCCAAATAAATGTGAATAAAAGAACGTTTTCCTTAAAGAATGAAATATATACTTAACTATGGGTTAAGTATATTGAATATTTTCAAATTGTTGAAAATAAATAAGATTTAGTGAATTACTTATTAAATAAGTATGGAAATGCTTTTCCAATATGAAATGGAATGTTTTTAAGAATTTATCTTCTTGAAGATAAATTGGAATTGAATATTGGAAATCTATTGAAAAATGTAGATCAGTGGATATTTTGAAATATAAATTCACTATGGAATTTATAAATGGAAAGGGAAAATTGGTTTCAAAATAAACATTGGTTATTTTCGAAGTGTGGAAAAATTTATATCTTGTACAGATATTTTTGGGAAAATAAATAATTTGGGAAATTATTTGGAATCTGATGATGTTGCGCATCTTTATTGATAGTTAAATAACCGACTATCAATATTTACCTTTAAATGGGTATTTGTTGCTTGAATTGGATGCCACACTTATTTTTAAAATAAGCGCTCACTATTCGGGTCAACCGGGAAAGGACCATGGGGTCGTATAACCCACTCCGAATATGTGATACGTCGTTATGAATTGCAATTGAAGACCGGTGTTGAAGACCGGATATTTTTGAAAACGTATGGATTACCGTCGAGTTACTCTGCATCGGCTGATCTCCGATATAGAGGTTTTATCACCCTTAGTGACGGGATGTCCGGACGTGATTAGTGAATATCCGGATTGCAAGGGCTTCTTTGGAAGTGCCTTCGGTTCTGTTCGATCCCGGAACGGACTTGTATGGATTGTATGTCTGACGTTACAATTTGAGATGTAAAGCTGGTTTCTATCAAATATATTTCTGTTGGTGGCGGAGAATTTATTCTCTTAGCTTAACACCCTTCTCTGAGACGTACGAGCTCAGAGGTTATATAGTTGATGGTTACTAGTGATACATTCCCGAATTTGTAATGTGGCATACTGAGTGATGCTGTGAAATGATCATTGGTTGATCGTTTGTGATAGGATCATTTGTTTGATCGTCTATCTTGATGATCATTGCTTTGATCATTTGTTGACCCAAAGCACTACTTTTGTAAAGCGTGGCTTTGTGGACGAGACTTCGTCGGACCTCACACCCCGGAAATGGTCAAAACAGGAAAGATGTAGCAAGGTTATTAAGGGGTAGCGCTCCTTTAGTGTATGTCATTCCTTCTGGATAGAGGTGGTATCATGGTATGGAGCCCAGATACTTAACCTATGTGGTTACTGCAAATTTATTACTTTGTGGTTGTTGGAAATCGGGGATCCTCGGATATAGATCGGTTACGATCGGGGAATGACATATTCGTGTCAGTTGTTACCCAGTTAGGGGTAACCCGGCCTTGTGTTGGCAGAGATCCGGTTAGGTTCTCGGGACGTCATTCCAGAGGCGTTTCCATGTGGCAATGGGAAGTTCCTTGGCCTGACCATTTGTTGGAAATCCAAACTCCAATACGCATCTTGTACGGTGTTAGTTGTAGAACCTGCCATTTACTTATGGTGGTCACCACTGTTTAGATGGTAGCTATAGTAGGCATACGATAATGGTCGTATGTTGGCTAAGATTTATATTCTATTTTCGAAATTAATTTTGCCTACACTATGCACTAGTAATAATATCAAATGTTCTTTTTAATGCGTATCAAGCATCTTTGACTATCATAAGGAGAAATCTCCTCCGATTCTGCGTTTGCATTGTGTGTGTGTGTGTGGGAGGCCTTATGGTAGTCTCATTTTCTAAAAAGCATTGCGAATTTATTTAAAAATTATCCTATTCTTTGTTTTAAAGATAAATAACTGTTTTAGTTCTCACACCAGTCACATGACTGACCTGGAGTTTATTGTTCCCTTCCTAAACTCTGGGTGCCCACCAATTTCCACACGGGCAGTCTAGAGTTAGGTTATCAGGTCATTCTGGATTCAGGTGTTGCTACAGATATCTGGAGGCGAGCTGGATGGCGTAGTATATTATCTATTGTATATAGTATTTCTTTTCCGCTGTTCGTTGTTGTACACTCTGATAATGAATGTAATGTGATGTAGTGTATAAAATGTATAGTTCTTTTGTTTTAATGAATATTCATTTATCTATTATATGTTGTTCCGTTGCGACTGTGAGATTCTGATATTGTGCTGTTGTTACTTTCTGTTCTGATATTGTTTTCTTTCTTCTTCTCTCTTTTTCTCTCTTCTTCTACCTCTTTCTTCTTCTTAAACCATAAAGATTCGGAAGTTTGTTCCCCTTTGGTTGGATGGTTGTGGAATGTTGCCAGCTGAAAGGAGTACGGATTTTCGGGCCTTTACAAGTGGTATCAGAGCATATGGTTAAGCGACAACCATGGCTTTGTTGGGTGTTACTCATTAGAGATGGAGTCAGTAGTACTCTAGAATGAGTTTGAGTGTAATAATAGATATGAGCGCGTATTTGTTAGTGAATATGAAATTGTTTTATATTGTGTTGTCTTATCGGTTGATTGTTTATATATTCTGGTCGGTGCAGTCTAGCTAACTGTGTCGATAGGGGTTTCTAAACTCTTAAACAAGATAAACTGACACAGTATTGTTTTAAAGTTGGGTAAATGAAATAATTTTGCCCAAAACTATTTCCATATATAAAAGAAATGATTTTCTGTAAATTATTATAGTATATGGATGCATGGTTATTAGGTAGTAATAATACTAAATTATTATCGTTGAAATTGAAAAAGAATTGAAATCATTGATATATGAAAATTGAGATAAAGATAAGAAAATGAAATCCATATACAAATGAAATTTGAGAATATAAATTATAAATGTGATTTATAATTGGAAATAGAATTCCAGAGAAGTTTTTGGAAATGTTTTTCAAAGAATTTGGAAATTTTAGAAATTAAATTCCTTTTTGATTTGAAAATGAATTTCAAAGGTTTTGAAAAGAATTTTTAAAGGAATGAAAAGCTCTAAAGTCTTTTCGGTCGTTGGAAAATAATTCCGATGATGACCGCGGCATCATTGGTGTTCATTTTCGGGTTTCCAAAAGAGGAATTGCTGCCAAATTGTTTTAAATAAAAGTTGTTTGGAAAATTTGGGTTTGGTTTTGGAAATTCAAAGAATAATTTGAATTGTTTTCAATAATGGTTTTGAATGGTTAAAAAGACTCTGGAATGCTATATAAAAGTATTTATGGAATATTATTAAGTTGAAAATAAATTTTGGGAGTGAACAAAAGAAGAAAACTGGAATTGAAACTGAATGTTGAAAACAAATTTGAATAAAGTGAATAGGAATTTGTTATGAATTAGTAGTTGGAACTAATTTAAAATAGTGCAGTTCTATAGGAAAGTTAATCAATGAAATTCAATATTCAGAAGATAAATTGAATCTAATTAGATTTGAAATTGTAAATTGAACGAATGAAATTGAATATGCAACTTTAATACTAAACCAAAGTGTATAAGAAGTATATATTGAGAATTTTGTAAAGAAATGTGCAAAATGGTTTGAATATTGTAATTGGATACTACTACTAGCAGGTTATACAGGTATATTAAAAGAAATGGAATTGGGATTTTGAAGTTAAAAATTGAATTGCTCGACAAAAAGGTACGTATTTCAATTTTAGTATGAGATTTGATGATTTTCTTCTCCAGCCACTTGGCTTTCTCTTTTCTTTTTGATTCTGAGGGGCCGTGATGCCATTTTGTAGTCGTACCGATCGAGCCGCGCAAAGGAGACGCAGGCGAAATTTTTCGAAAATTTAGGGTGTTAGAAAATTTTTGAGAAAATTTGAAAGTTTGAAATTTGAATTTAAATTTAAATTTGAATTGTTAAGAAAACAATGTTGGTTGAAACTTATAAGTGAAGTTGAAAAGCTAGTTGAAATGATAATGGATCTCTAGTAAAAAGATTTAGGTTAGTAAGTTGATAAAACTATTTGGATTGTGAAAAATAGTAGACGAGTTAAGGACCATTTCTTCCTAACTTGTAATTTCGGGACGAAATTCTTTTAAGGGGGAAGATTGTAACGACCCAGAATTTTGAACAATTTAAATTGAAAATATTTAATTAATTTTAAATATTTGAATGATGGTTTGGATTGAATTTTCAATATAACTTTGAAAATGGCGATTAAATTATAGAATTTAATCTATTGAAAGTTGAATAAAAATTTGAATCTTAAATTTTAAGCTGATTTAAAATATTTCAAAGGCTTGTAAAATTCATATTGATAATACTGAAAATAACAGAAGCTTCAGAATCGAATTTGAAAGTAATTTGTTTAGTTTTGAACTTATATCGTTTAAATTGAGTTTGAAAATAGCCTTCCGAGGCACAGTCTCGGAATTCGACGAAACCAGTTCCATTGGGTCCGTAATATTGAATTATTATCGGATTTCAAATTTCGTATCAATTGGAGTTGTTATGTGAGCACACGGAAAATAAACGCGTTGAAATTAATCGAGTTCAATTTAAATTTAAACTTTAAATTTTTGTCAACGCAGCCACCTTCCTTCCTGAATTTATGCCTAAAATCACGTTGCCTCTCCTTTAATCATGCCGAGAATCACGAAAGGATTATGATGACCATGCCTCCCATTTTCTTTTAAAATACTGAAGCCCCCTTCAGTTTTCAAAAGGCAAATCAAAACAAAAATTAATGGACGCTCCTCCACGATTGAAAATCAAAAATTCACGAAAACAAAACCCTTTCTCTTCGTTAAAAACAAATTGGCCGAAGCCCCTTTTCCTCTCGTTCAAAACAATGGCCGAAGCCTATCTTCAAATCAAATAATAATAAAAAATAGCGTCGCTTTCGCCTCAAATCGCGACTCTGTGCAAACCAAGTTCGATGAAGAGAGGGCGGCGAGAGGGAGGCAACAACTGTCGTCGAAGCTGGGGCGATTGCGATGTCAACTCGAAGCAGCGACACGCGTGGAAGAGGGCCGCGACGACGTTATAGCAGGATGGTGTTGATCGAGGTTGGAGTGCGATTTGGGTTTGTGAATCAAACTCGAAGTGGGTCCATGGATGTAAACGAATCGCGTGCGCACATGAAGGTGTGATGGAGAAGCCTTGTGCGACATCGTGGCAAAGGGATGGCCGGTCTTCGTCGACGATGGATGGTCAACAGGGCTCGAATGTATTTCCAGTCGTGAGAGTATACATTCGATGATTGCAATTTCCTACAGTAAGGTATAATCTTATTATTATTATTATTATTATTATTATTTTTACTAAAATAAATATGTATAGAAAAGAAAAATATATATATACTGGTAATAACAGTTTGTTTAAAAAAATTTAAACAGTAGAAAGAACTATTGTTGTTTATGTACAGTAAGTGGAGAAAAAAAAAGAGAAAATAAAAACATTCTTATATTTTACTAGTTTATTTTTAATATAAAAATTTGATGGACATAGATTTGTTAATAAACTAATTTAATTATTCGGGTTGCTAAGAATATTTTTTCTAAAAAAAAAAAATAAGAAATTAGTTTAGAATTTAATTCTTTGTCTAAAATTAAAATTTTAAAATGGTAGTTGAATTTGTTCGGTTGGTTCGAATATTAATAAATGGTATAAATTATTTATACAAGGTCTAAAATGGAGAATGCAAGCTAATTGGTAATGGTTGCAAACAGCAAAATAAAAGGTGAGAACTTCTCACTCAAAAAGGGTTTATTTAAATTTTAAATAGTTAGATTTAAAATTTGTTGATTGAACGATTGTTTGCTTGAATGATGATTTTTATATATATATGTATATATGTATATATGTATATATATATATATATGTATATATATTGGATTGAAATAGACCCTATACGCCATTAGTAAGCGGAGGTTATTTATTACACACATATACCGCGATATTCCACCTCGAAGTGGAATTGGTATTATATAGCAATATATATATTGGCATATGTATATATTGCAATTGATTGTTTTCCCGCATTGTATAGCGGATGAGACCCTATTGCACCGCCTATTAAGCGGATAATATTTTAAAAATCCCATATACCGCGATATTCCACCTCGAAGTGTAATTGGTATTGTGGTAACGTCTGTGGATGCAGGGAAACAGGTTGGATGGATCCAACTGGATTCCTTACAAATATTTATATGATTATAGATATTGTGTGATTATTGTTTATCATATTGATATATGATATTTGTTGCTGTGATTGGCTATTGGATGCTGTTGCATCATCGGATTCATTTTTTAAAGTTAAAGATAACGATTTTTATATTTTAAAAGGATTTTTAAATTGCTTTTTCAAGTATATGTTTTTATTTAAATTTTGAATTGATTCATTTTAGATAAATTTAAAATTTCAATTTTTAAAGTTATAGAATTCAGGATTTTTGGAAAATATAACCAAAATGTTAATTTTGAGATAAGTAGTTAATAAATTTATGAAATGGCTTAAATTGAGATTTTTGAATTATTATTATAAACGGTTTATAAAAAAGAAAAAGATTTGATATTTATGAATTTAAAATATTGGAATTATAAAACGAGTGTTTTAAGTATTATAAAATGAATAGATGTTGAAAATAAAAGATTTATAAGTGATTAGCTTATAAAACTGAATTTTGGGCATTTAAACGGGATGTTCATAGAAATTGTTATAAAATATAAACGGAATCTTATAAGTAACAAGATTTATAATTTGTGAAGATTTAAAAAAGAACGACTTCGTAAATAAATGATATTATAAGTGTTTAGCTTATAATATAGACTTTTGGTATAAAATTAAGTTATATAAATTGAATTGGATTGATAAAGGAAAATTATAAATCGAAGTTATAAAATAGGAATGGAATTTATAAACATTGTTTATAAATTCGAAATCAATTGAATTTGATAAATTTAATATTGAAATTTATTAAAGAAAATATATTCACGATTTTGAACAGTAAATATATTATTAAAGAAAATGGATATATTTTGGGAAAGGAATGTTTTAAATGGAATTTAAAACGATTTAAAGGTGTTTTAAAATGCATTAAGTATCGAATACATAGATTTCAACATTCATTGTTGAAATAGGTGTTTTCGAGAAATAGAAGGAAATGAAAACATAGATTTCAACATTTATTGTTGAAATAGACGTTTTCGAGAAAATAAGGAAATGATGGACTATAACACTGTTGTTATAGTAAATGGATTCCGAAAGGAAATATCTTTGTATAGTATTGGGATTTATATATATCTATTTTAAATTTTGAATCCCTATACTAGTGATTTTGGGTTGTCGTAACGATGTTTTACGCAACATTCGTTTTGACCCAAATAAATGTGAATAAAAGAACGTTTTCCTTAAAGAATGAAATATATACTTAACTATGGGTTAAGTATATTGAATATTTTCAAATTGTTGAAAATAAATAAGATTTAGTGAATTACTTATTAAATAAGTATGGAAATGCTTTTCCAATATGAAATGGAATGTTTTTAAGAATTTATCTTCTTGAAGATAAATTGGAATTGAATATTGGAAATCTATTGAAAAATGTAGATCAGTAGATATTTTGAAATATAAATTCACTATGGAATTTATAAATGGAAAGGGAAAATTGGTTTCAAAATAAACATTGGTTATTTTCGAAGTGTGGAAAAATTTATATCTTGTACAGATATTTTTGGGAAAATAAATAATTTGGGAAATTATTTGGAATCTGATGATGTTGCGCATCTTTATTGATAGTTAAATAACCGACTATCAATATTTACCTTTAAATGGGTATTTGTTGCTTGAATTGGATGCCACACTTATTTTTAAAATAAGCGCTCACTATTCGGGTCAACCGGGAAAGGACCATGGGGTCGTATAACCCACTCCGAATATGTGATACGTCGTTATGAATTGCAATTGAAGACCGGTGTTGAAGACCGGATATTTTTGAAAACGTATGGATTACCGTCGAGTTACTCTGCATCGGCTGATCTCCGATATAGAGGTTTTATCACCCTTAGTGACGGGATGTCCGGACGTGATTAGTGAATATCCGGATTGCAAGGGCTTCTTTGGAAGTGCCTTCGGTTCTGTTCGATCCCGGAACGGACTTGTATGGATTGTATGTCTGACGTTACAATTTGAGATGTAAAGCTGGTTTCTATCAAATATATTTCTGTTGGTGGCGGAGAATTTATTCTCTTAGCTTAACACCCTTCTCTGAGACGTACGAGCTCAGAGGTTATATAGTTGATGGTTACTAGTGATACATTCCCGAATTTGTAATGTGGCATACTGAGTGATGCTGTGAAATGATCATTGGTTGATCGTTTGTGATAGGATCATTTGTTTGATCGTCTATCTTGATGATCATTGCTTTGATCATTTGTTGACCCAAAGCACTACTTTTGTAAAGCGTGGCTTTGTGGACGAGACTTCGTCGGACCTCACACCCCGGAAATGGTCAAAACAGGAAAGATGTAGCAAGGTTATTAAGGGGTAGCGCCCCTTTAGTGTATGTCATTCCTTCTGGATAGAGGTGGTATCATGGTATGGAGCCCAGATACTTAACTTATGTGGTTACTGCAAATTTATTACTTTGTGGTTGTTAGAAATCGGGGATCCTCGGATATAGATCGATTACGATCGGGGAATGACATATTCGTGTCAGTTGATACCCAGTTAGGGGTAACCCGGCCTTGTGTTGGCAGAGATCCGGTTAGGTTCTCGGGACGTCATTCCCGAGGCGTTTTCATGTGGCAATGGGAAGTTCCTTGGCCTGACCATTTGTTGGAAATCCAAACTCCAATACGCATCTTGTACGGTTTTAGTTGTAGAACCTGCCATTTACTTACGGTGGTCACCACTGTTTAGATGGTAGCTATAGTAGGCATACGATAATGGTCGTATGTTGGCTAAGATTTATATTCTATTTTTGAAATGAATTTTGCCTACACTATGCACTAGTAATAATATCAAATGTTCTTTTTAATGCGTATAAGCATCTTTGACTATCATAAGGAGAAATCTCCTCCGATTCTGCGTTTGCATTGTGTGTGTGTGTGCGGGAGGCCTTATGGTAGTCTCATTTTCTAAAAAGCATTGCGAATTTATTTAAAAATTATCCTATTCTTTGTTTTAAAGATAAATAACTGTTTTAGTTCTCACACCAGTCACATGACTGACCTAGAGTTTATTGTTCCCTTCCTAAACTCTGGGTGCCCACCAATTTCCACACGGGCAGTCTAGAGTTAGGTTATCAGGTCATTCTGGATTCATGTGTTGCTACAGATATCTGGAGGCGAGCTGGATGGCGTAGTATATTATCTATTGTATATAGTATTTCTTTTTCGCTGTTCGTTATTGTACACTCTGATAATGAATGTAATGTGATGTAATGTATAAAATGTATAGTTCTTTTGTTTTAATGAATATTCATTTATCTATTATATGTTGTTCCGCTGCGACTGTGAGATTCTGATATTGTTCTGTTGTTACTTTCTGTTCTGATATTGTTTTCTTTCTTCTTCTCTCTTTTTCTCTCTTCTTCTACCTCTTTCTTCTTCTTAAACCATAAAGATTCGGAAGTTTGTTCCCCTTTGGTTGGATGGTTGTGGAATGTTGCCAGCTCAAAGGAGTACGGATTTTCGGGCCTTTACAGGAGTATTCATTTAGCGGGAGAAAATTATTCCACATTCAAAAAATTACATAGTTTCCATCATAAAAAGTGGGGAGAATGTTAGAACCTAGAATCTAGATGTTTTTATTGTGACAACTTATAATAAATATTATATGAACTAACCAAAATTGCAGGAGAAGATGTTACTTTACTCAAGAAATAGTCTAACAATTTGCAAACCAGATTTCGAATTGAAGCTTCAACAAAGTTTACAGCTTAAGGTCTGATTTTAGTAGTAAGTTCATGTTAAAATCTCTATGAAGTGGTATATGCACACATGCAATATAAAGTTCTTCAAAACAATAACAAAAACCCAAATAACAAGAATCAAACGGCTGTATAGCTTGATTCAGACGGTTGAATACTATCCATGTGCACACGTAATTTTGAATATTCAGGCGGTTGACCATGATATTTCAGCCGGCTGAATTGTGTCTATTTTACACTATTTCCTTGCTAGTTCGATTTTAAATCCATTCAATTGGTTGAGTTGCTCCATTCTGACTGATGAATCTTCATAACAGATTTTTTCTTCAAAAGACACTCATTTCAATGAATAGAAACGACACATGATTCAAGAGTTGCTTCGATATCTTTTCACGGCTATCTTTCACAAATGAATGTAACTCTTAATCTGTATAAATAGACAATAGTTCCATTTTTTTAGTCACTAATACTAATTCTCATCCTTATTTCTAATCTATCTTATTATTTGAACTCTAAGCATTCAATACTTCATTATGATCACTTGTTCATTCAAGCATGCTTCATTAGTTATTTAATAAACTTCCAATCTTCACGAATTTCACGATATACCACAAAGGAGAAGATTATAGGAAGGGTATACTCCAAAGAATTATCCGTGCTACTAAAAGAGCACATTCATTCAAGATAATTATCTGTATTATCGAATTCCTATTTGGTTGCTCAGGCGGTTGAAGTCATATTCTGTTGCTTAGGCAGTTGAAGTCCTATTCTGTTGGTCGGGCGGTGCAATACATGTTCCTCCGGGTGAAGTGTGGGTTGATAGTTAAATTCCAAAAGGAGTCTTTGATTGGACGTAGAACGGAAAGTTCGAACTAGTATAAAAATCTCCGTTGTCGTTTACTTTTTTAAAAATTCCACACAAGTAAATAGTTATGTTAAAATTCCATATTGCATGGTCCTTAGTAATTTTCATTTGCAACTAGCACTGCTTTATAGATCTCTACTCTTCATCTACATTTAACCTTTTCTTAATAATCCATTTGCAGCTAATGGTTTATATCCCTTCGAGTATGTCAACCAAGGTCCATACTTTGTTGTTGTACATGGAATCAATGTTGGATTTCATAGCTTCATGACAAGGTGCAGACTCCTTGCTGCACAGTGATTTTTGGAATGAGAGAGGGGTATTATCTTATAAGATATAGTCCTCTTTCTATCATCTATAAGAAAATCGCGATATCTATTTGATGCATGAGATTCCATATTAGTCCTTCTAAAAGATTGCATGTTTTCATATACTAGTGAATTTGATTCATCATTGGTTTGGCCTCTATGTTAATTTCTTGGATTTTATCCAAGTCTACAATCTCACTGTTAATTTTCTTCATAAGAAATTCCTTTCTCAATAAGATAGCATGTCAAGAAACAATTACTTTTTGTTCATCAGTGTTGTAGAATGTATATCCAATTAAATTCTTAGGATATCCTATAAATTTACACAATGCCAGTCTTACATAAAGTTTATTGGGGCTAACGTTCTTAATGTAGGCTGGATAACCCACACCTTCTAATACTTAAGTTGTGTTTTCTTCTCACATCACATCTCGTATGGTGTCTTAGGCACAAATTTTGGATGCACCAAATTCGATATATGCAGGAAAGAGGTAACTTAGCTTAACTTGCCATGGAATGAACCATATCTAATAGATTTCGACTTCTTCTTTCTAAAACATCATTGTGTTGCGGAGTACTGCATAGAATAACCTAAGAGACAATCCCATTGTCTTTTAAGTACCTTTGGAGCTCTTGTCGAACATACTCACCTATTCGATCAAATTAAAGTATTTTAATCTTATGGTTTTTTTGATTTTTAACCCATTCTTATACTCATTAACCTTTTTTACAAACGTTGAATTTCAAATTCAGAAGATGTAAATATCCAGGTCTTACTAAATCATTAGTAAAAGTTACAAAACAAGAAGAATTATCTTTGATAACTATATGCATTGAGGCACATATATCAGTATGTACACCTGAGTATTCATTAACCCTATTATTGCGCCCACAAAAGGGATGCATGGTTATTTCCTTTTGGACGTAAGTCACAAGTATCAAATGATTCAAAATCAAATGATGTTAGATAACCTTCGGTTTTCAATTTGTATAGTTGTTTGTCACTAATATGGTCTAGTCTACAATGCCATAGATAATTATTATTAATATAAATGTTAGAAGTATTATTTGCATCATAAATATGATTAAAATTAAGTGCATAAATGTCTTTATCTAAAACACTATCGCAAATTGTTTTATATTAAACCAAATGTTCATAACAGTGTTACACAATGAAAAATAAACTAAGTCTCAAACAATCTAGGTACAAAATTTATTCCACAAATAAAGTTTTTAACATAATAGTATTTACTTAAAATTAAATCAAGTCCACTTGACAAAACTAAATAATAGTATCTAACTACAGTTGTACCTATAATGGATCCATCAGCAACTTGACACCCCATTTCACCCATCGTCAAATGCTGCATATTCCTAATTCCCTATAACGAGTTACATACATGAGCTCCACAGTCAGTATCTAGACCCCAAGACAATTTATTAATCACGAAATAATTTTGAATCATAAACATAACTATAGGGGCCATAGCCATGAGTTAAAGTCCCGCAAAATCCCTGTATAATACATAATGCTTTTCGATCGCTATGCTATTTCAATTTACCACAATTAAGCAGCAAATCCAACTTTAAGTTCTGCTATTTTCCACTACACTTGCTAAATCAAGGCTTTTTAGGATCTACTTTAGCAACATTAATATACAAAGTTGATTTAACCAACTCTCTTTTAAAATAAATCAATATAGTGGGTAAAGACCTATTATAAGGCATAAGTGGTCAATATAAGTTAGAAATATATTGTAGTTAGTATTCACCAAATCTAGTTTGCGTAAATCATGATACTTTTCGGTTTTGTTATATAAGGTTAAACAATATTATTTTTTCCTATAGAAATGATTGAGAATGAGAATATATTAACTTTCAATATTTGGTTTTATATCTAATAAAGCTTTTTACACCTCTGCCATTTTTTTCTATATCCTCGCTTTATCCCAATAATAATTTTTAGCACACCCACTGCTATAGAAATGCCAAGCGTTTTGACTACACAAAGAGGTAAAGCTATTTTCTTTCTTCTCTGTGACAAGTTTTATATAGTCCAAACGATTTCGCTTCTAATACCCTTTCTTATGATAGTCCAAACCATTCGAAGATGATGCCTTTCTCTTCTAACGAGCATTGTGTCTTGATCTATAGATGAGCTCTTAGCCAACTTTAACATATTAAGCTGCTTCACAAGGCTCGCATTCATCTAGTTCAAATTGTAGTTAAATAAGGAAGGCTCAAGCTACAGAGTGAGTGAGCCTAAGATCAAGTCCACTTGTAGCTCATTACTTATAGTAGCGCCTAGTTGTGAAAAAACACCAATATTGGCTTTCATCATTAATGCATATTCATCCACATGAGTACCCTTCTTTAACTGTGTATTGAACAGTTTCTTAGTAATCTCGTACCTTGTAGATCAAGATTGCTTACCAAACAATGCTATGAAGCTATCAAACATTTGATGGACAATCATGATTTTGTTCTACCTTTCTAATGGTTTGTATGAAGTGGACATCAGGTAAACTTGGAAAATTTCAAGATCCACTACCCATTTGATAAGCAATCACTAACCTGGAGCTGCATCTTCAGTGGTTTTCCTTTTAGAGGTTCACACGTTGATGACCATACACGTTTATAGGTTAGTGTTATTTTTATCGGTCAACAATTTACCTTTCTTACACCTAAAGATGATACTTAGTTCATCATCGGTATTCGTGTGCCGATCATTCATTTTTCCAAAAGATAGGTCATTTGGGGTAAAGAAAAAAGAAGAGAGAATAGAATCTCACATTGTGACGAGCAATATATAACATACATAAGATCTTTAAAAAAAGAAACCATCTTTATTTATACACAACATCAGAGTACACTAACCTAATATCAACTGGACAATTATAATAGCCTATCCTTACAATTAAAAACAAGAACAAAACAAAACAAAACAATGAAAGAATATAACGTACGTGAATACGCCTTTGAAAATCCAGATTGTCTTCTAAAAGCTCTGAAGTGTCCAGCAAAATCTGGAAAATATGCTCGGGTTGACCCGAGCATATAGGAAAACAATGCCTGGGTCAGTGTAGTAAAACAAACATGAGAAACTCAAATCACAAGGAATATTTTTATTAACTTGTAAACCCCTTTAGAATCAATGTATCTCGTAAGATCATGCTACATCTAAACATGGACAGGTTTTTACTTTACGATAATCAAAACATTTTCTATAGAAAATCCAGTGATATTACGAAAATGTATGGAATACAAATACATATTAATCATAGCCAAAATTGTTATTAAATCCTAGAATAATAGGTATATAATCAAGTCTAAAAGGTGCTTATTGGAGAATGGATTTAAAAAACTGCAAGGTAAGGGACAACCTTCCGTATAGTACACCTCTAGATAACGTACCAGGGGTTTGACCCTAAACTTAGTCCACCCCCGCCAACACAGAACCAGCCTACCCTAGAACTTTGATAGTACCGAATATGTCATCACCTCGGTTGTTCCAAACCTTTATTGAGAGCTCTCATGCACAACAAAATCCATAATATGATAATCTAGAAAGGTGATGAACACCCTAATGGGAGCGACCTACATAGCCCTGCTGCATCTACCTTGTTTTAGCCATTTCTTGGGTTATGAGCCTTAAGTCAATGCTTTTACCTTTCCTCTTAGCAGACCATCTTGGAATGCTGACACTGCTCTCCAGGCAAAAATGCAATGCCAACATTCATCCATACAAGTTTGTTCTGGGTCTGAACGATACCGAAGGCACTACCTCCATTACATCTATTTTGGAATCACCCCCAGGATTAGTAGCAAGTAGTCCTTGCACATGCAAAGCTTCATCTTCGATTCCATATTCTTCAAGATGTCTTCAGTCCGAAATGCTTAAGTTGGATCGAAGTGTTTTCAAATAACATATCTGATCCCGATCTCTCCTTACCAACAACCGACAATTTCTGGTTGTCTCATTCCTTGTTTTTTCAGAAGTGAGCAGACTATAATAGAATCGTGAATGGAATTCTATTATATCTATCAAAGTTAGAGACGTTTCACCAGAATGAGTTCTTCCAAAGGAACTCAAACCGTATGAACACGCGAAGCTTCTATTTATTTCCTACGTTAAAACTGGCTAAGATTTGATAGTCGGTTATTTAACTATCAAATACGCAAACAACAACAATTTAGAGATTTAATTACCCATAGCAACCACTAAATATCAAAATAAATCTTTCATTTATTTAAATCTCTTTCCAAATATTTATTTAAAATATTCATATACTTAACTTACTGGCATAAGTATATTCACAAACATTGTAAAAGGTTCCTTACTTCAAATCATATTAAAAGGGTTGCAAGAAAAGTTATTTAAGTTGGAGATAAAGATAACCTCAAACACTATTCCTTTGGTATTAGGAGTGGACTGAATGTCCACACCATCAAAACTAAGAAGGTCAGTTAAAACAAATCCAATTTTAAATTCTTTTATAAATTTCTTCACTATACCCTTTTTAATAAATCTTTTTCGTTAAACTTCATATCCATTTATAGAACTATTTATAAATTCCCACATTTATTTATAAAATTCTTTTGTAAATTTCCAAAATCATTTATAAAATTTCATTTACGAACCTTCTTTAACTAAAACGAAACTTTCTAAATTAATTTAAATCGATAAAGTTCCTTTGATAAATAATCATTTATTAAAACCACTATTAAATAAACAAGTTATTATTTAAACATTCTTCATTGAATAATATTCAGATCACATTAACAAAATGATGATTTTTAAACAAGCATTTAGAAACGTATCAAATTATTTCGAAATATCTTTAATAAAATAATTACTTAATTATCCTTTAAATATTTTTAAAATAGAATAAACTTTAAACCATTAATAAAAAGGAAAATGAAAATTTTGACTTTATAAAAATCAGGAAGAAGCTTAGTGACCATAATGGTTCATTTAATTGATTTTAGTTTATCCATGTTATAAAATAGGTATTTATATAACAGATATGTAAAGAGAACCGACCAACAACAGTCAACTATTACATAGGCATATGTCCCAAGTTATTATAATAGTATATGAGGATCTATTCTGTTGAACACATATTCAAGTTATTGTAAAAGTAGTATAGGTTTTGATCTGCTAAACGCATGTCCAAGTTATTATAACAACATAATTTGTTTATACCCTGCCTAATAAATGTCAGCATAATCTACTTGGTGAACTATAGTAGAAGGGTGATTTATTCTACCAAACAGATGTCAAATACAAGTGAATTAGCAAAATGGTAATTTATTCTGCTAAACAAATATCATTGGGTATCATATTCATTTGAGATTACTTAAGGGTAATCGACAAAGAAATCCCTTGGATTTAAAATATTCTTAAAAAAATTACTTTAAAACAAAACCGATCTTCAGAAATAAAATGGTTTAACACTTTAGAAATTTTATTTAATAATTAAATAACATTTAAACTCTTTATTTAGAATGATTAATCCTTTGATTAATAATTAAATAATAATTAGCTATTAAATAAATAGTTAAATAATAAATATCTTTTACATAAATAATTAAATAATAGTTAATCTTTAAATAAATAATTAAACCTTAATTAATCTTTAATCAATTGTTAAATAATTATTTAAACCTTCATTAATAATTAAATTGATCTTAATCAAAACTTTATTAAATCTTACTTAATTAGCAACTAATAAAAACCTTTACTTAATAAATAAATAACAATTAATCATTATTTTATAACCAAATATTAATTAATCCTTAAATAATTAATTAGACAATAACTAACCTTCTATTTATTACTAATTAATAATTAACTTCCTTGATTAACACTTAAGTGCTAATTTCCCTTTTAATTAATGATTAAGTACTAATTACATTAATTAAATAAATTAACAAAATAATAAATAAATATATAAATAAATAAATATTTATCTATAATTGCTTAAAATATGTTTTTTAAAACTAGTTTCAAAAATATTTAAGTCGAAAACGCTTTTAGATTTCAAATATAGCTTGTTTCCACAAACTACACTTATAGGGACTATCGCCATACGACTAGTGGTATTGAAAACTTGAACATATATTTCAATTAGCTTCAAAATTCTTGTTTTTATACTTTAACTTACTTTATAAACTTAAAAAAAAGTAAAAATTTTGAAATGTTATTTCTTAAAGTAAGGAAAACAAGTTTTCGAAAATCTGAGGATAACGTTGTCGCAACTACGATTCTAAACACTCACTTTTCATCTTACAAATAACCTCACACTCAAGTGCTAACCTTTAACATATACAATACAAACATAAAACATATTACTTGTCATGGTTTACATAACCAAGCAAAGAACATAACTTTCCATCCACACATACATTTCAACTTTGATCTCTAGGTCGAACCAAACATCACTTCAAACATATATGTAAGCATTTAAATCAACATCAATATACAAACCATCAACAATGATTTTGTTATCAAAGCAAGCCTCGTATTTAAACTTAGAATTTTTAAAATAATTCCTGAGCTATACTCATCCAAAAGCTACTAAACCACTTTGAACTTCCAATAGAACTTTATATCAACCTAGATCCTATCTTGAATTCAATAAGAAGAATATTAGATGGCCTTATGATGGCTTTATGGTTTGATAAAGGTGTGGTGTGCATAGCCTATGGGTGGTGGAGCTCGGAATTGAAAGGTGGAGGGACTTCGGATCATCATCGAATTCACAAAAATCAAACCTGAAAATGGATCATCTTCCAACTGATTTTTGGACAAGTTACTCGCAGAATTTAGACAAGTTGAAAAAGGGAAAGTTCTTGTAAATTCTTTTATCTACAATTTAAGAAAAAAAGAATCACTCAATTTGGATCTGCTTTGAGGAAGACATGGTCAAAAGAAAAGGACACATTTTCAGATTTGAAAATCTAGGTTCGAAATGTGTTTGAAAGAAATGATAATTGGACATGGTTAGGCTCAAAATTTAAAGAAGTAGTACCCATGGAAGTTGTAGTCATTAGAAATTTATACGGTTTTAAAAAAGAAAAACCTCCATTGGACAAGATATGAGAAAGATATGATAGAAGGAAGAGGAGCCAAAATTGAAGAAATGAAAGGGATATTTATAAGCAAGAAACAAAGTAAATTACCTTAATGCCCTTGGTCCTTTACCCTCCACCTCCTCTTGCCTCATCACCATTCCACCTCACCTTTATGTATCTCATCCCACACTCATGTCCCCCTTCCGCTTTCATGCTCCAAAATGTTTAAACGTGTTTTATGCTTATGTTTCATGTGATGTGACATTTTCTTTTTCATTTATTAATAAAATACAACTTTCATTATCCTAAATATACATATATATATATATATATATATATATATATATGTATGTATGTATGTATGTATGTGTGTGTGTGCACGCACACGCACACATGTATATTTTTGTAAACTAATTTGAAAACTTATTTCACCATCGGTATTCATTGTTCAAAAAAAAATATTTTAATTACGAAATCCATAATTTGAATATCTAAAATTAATTAAATATTCACAAATCAAAGCAGTAAACTTTTGGGTCGTTACAGTCCCCTCCCCCTCAAAAGAATTTCGACCCCAAATTTACAGCAAACCTAAACCAAAAACAACTAACCTTTGAAGACTTGACGCTACTCATCAGTCCATATGATGTACATAGATCATTCCCATACAAAAGTTTGATTTGATTACTCACTAAAATGCATAACTTTACTTTCGAACTAGTATCGCTCATCGATTTCCTTGTGCGGACTCTGATCAGGCTTCTTAATTAGAAACCTTTGTTCTCCTTACATAGCCATATACGACGAATGGTTCCTCTTTAAGAACCCTCACATTTTCATCGTTAATAATCAAAGGATAAATCATTATTCGGGATGGTGTAAAACACCTCATGTCATGTACTTGAATCTTGGATCGATAACTACATGAGAAAGGAAAAGTAGCTACGTACAACTTACATACTCGTCTAAGGGTTCTTATCTACCCAATCACATTTTCTCTCCCAAAATGATTTATGGAACATTTCATAGAAATTTCAACCTCGATTCAACATTTTAAAATGACACAACTTATTTATGAAACTTTTTTAGATAACTTATATAATAAACTTCTGCATCCTAAGAGTATATACAAAATATTTGATTTTAATTCCAATTACTTTTAAATATTCAGATGCAGGCCCAAAATAATTTGGATCGCAAAACTAAATCGACCAATATAACTTCTTTACTTGTTTAGTCCAATAAGTTGCTAAAAAGAGTAGGATGCTGGTAACCAAACTCTTTCCCAGAGTCTAATTTTTCTTAGACAACTAGTAGGTAAAAAAATTAATAGCTGGCCCAATAATATAAAATAATTTTCAACCTCCTTGGTGTTAATATCAAACGACACAATTTATTATATAAAAAATTTGTTAATCCTTCGTATTAAGTTAATTCCTTTTTAAAACTTCATTTTTCGATCCACTCTTTAGTCAAAATACCTTATTATTTTTGAAACTTAGGAGCCAAATACCCATGTTTTATTTCAAAAGCCTTTTAAAATGGTACTTTATTTTTAACCCTTAGAAAATATAAATATAGTCCGAGTAACTCTAAAACGATCTCAAGGAACTGGGACTACCAAATAGTATCATGTATCCTCTTTACCATGAATGGTAATACTCAATAGAAGTGTTTACCATCCGAACACATCCCTTTCCCATTTTCAATCATTTTTGAGTCACTCGAACTAGTTAATTATGAAAAACTCATCTTTTCAATCCTATTTTGAAACAATACTATATATATTTCCAACTAAATAGTTTGAACAAAATATGTAATATCCACTTACTTTGGATTCATTGGATTCTAACATGTTTTCAGTCGTACAATGACAAAGAGAGTAACATACTAAGTGCACTATCACATCTGCCTAAGGAAACATCTGATTATCACTTAGAAGATTATCCTAATCATCACAAAACAAATTGAGATTCATTTCCTGAACTGTCCAAATAAAATTCTTACTCTTAAATTCCATTTCAAAATGTTTATACCTTAATGTATTTTCAATTAAAATTACTTCTGGTTTTCCAAGAATCGTTTGAAACTCTATCAAAGCCACTAGGATTTAAATTCGTTGAAAATTAATTTTAGGCAAAAAACACTTTTTTTTAATCCTGATTTATAAAATCAAATTTATATAAAATCATTTGAAGTGTTTCTTTTTATAAACACATTCTATTAAAATTGGATTTTAACCTAACATTATCAACGAACGCCTTGTAATCAAATTGTGAAACTTAAATCACAATGTATTCTTTTCAATGTTCCCACAAATTCCTACATACCCAACCTATACTTTACTAAGGAATTTTCTTATGAACCACTCAACAATAGTTAATGCTCAAACTGAACGAGCATAACTGTACAAATCCTAAATGAGAATAATAAAGTATTATCATCTCCTGACGAAACTCGCATAATATATAACTATATTTTATTTTTGAAAACCACTAATTTATAGATATATATAATATTCCAAGGTAAAATTATTTCATTTACCAATTTAAAATGTTTTATTGTTGATATGCCTAGTTTACATGTTTAGAAACCCATATCGACACCATGGTGCCCTACATCGCGACCAAAATTTGTAAGCTACTTAATAGATAAATCAATACAATATAAAACATTTTTATAGGACTAACAAATAAGCATTCAACATATACACTAAAACTTACTATAGCGTCTCACCTACCCTATCTCAAATGAGTTTATCCCACCAAAGCCTAGTTGTTTACTCAACCTAAGCTCTGATACCACGTGTAACAATTTGCATTTCTAACACCTAATGACGACACTAATACATCCTTGATATTTGTGTGTCGATCATCTAAGTGGCCGAAATACGGGCCATTTAGGGTAAAGAAAGTAGAAGAGAGAACAGAATCCCGCATTGTGACAAACAATATATAATGTACATAAAATCTGTTAAAAAACCATCTTTATTTATACATAACATCAGAGTACGCTAAACTATTATCAGCCTAGACAATTATAGCTGCCTGTCCATACAATTGCTGATAAATACAGACAAGAACAAAATAAAACATTACAGCGGAAGAATATAAGGTATGTGAATATATCCTCGAAAATCAAGCTCGTCTCTCAGAAACTCCAATGTGTCCAGCTAAATCTAGAAAATATACTCAGATTGACCCAAGCGTTATAGGAAAACGACGCCCGAGTCAAACTGGTAAAACCTGCCAGGGAAACTCAAATCACGTGTTTTATTTATTTAACTTATAAAACACTTTAAAATCAAAGGTATCACGTAAGACCATGCCGCACTTAAACACAGATGAGTTTTTACCGTATCACAACCAAAATATATTCTATAGAAAATATAGTTATATTATGATAATGTCTAGAATACAAATACATATTAATCATAGCTAAAATTGTTATATTATTAAATTCCAGCATAATAGGTATATAATCAAGTTTGCATGGCCCTTATTGGAGAATGGTGTTCAATAATGGCGAGGTAAGGGACTGCCTTCCATAAACTACACCTCTAGACAAAATGTACCAAAGGTCAGACCCTTATGACACACCTTAATGGGAGCAATCCACATTTCTCTACTACATCTACCCTAGTTTAGCCATTCCCGGGTTATGAGACTGGAGGAAACGCTTTTACCTTTCCTCTTAGCAAACCAACTTTGAATGCTAATACTTCCCTCTAGTCAGATATGCAATGCTAGCATTCATCCATACTAGTTCATTCTGGGTCCTAATAAAACTGAAGGCACTACTCCACTACATTCATTTTGGAACCACCTTTAGGATTAGTCGGTAGCCCTTGCACTTCAAAAGCTCTGTCTTCGATTCTGTATTCTTTAAGATGTCTTCAGTTCAAAATGCTTGAGTTGGATCGAAGTAGTTTTCGGATAATATATCCAATCCAGGTCACTTAGAACAAACAATCGATAATTTCTGGTTGGCTCATTCTTGGTTCTTTCAGAAGTAAGCGAACTATACCAGAGTCCAAAGGGATCTCTAATATATCCCTCAGACATTTCACTAGAATGAGTTCTCCCAAAGAAACTCAAGCCGTATGAACACGCGAAGCTTCTATATGCTTCCTAAGTGAAAACTGGTCAATATTTGATCGTCGGTTATTTAACTATCAAATACATAAACAACGACAATTTAGAGATTTAATTACCTATAGAAACCACTAAACATCAAGATAAATCTTTCATTTATTTAAATCTCTTTCCAAAATATTAATTTAAAATATTCATATACTTATCTTACTAGCAAAAGTATATTCACAAACATTGTGAAAGATTCCTTGCTTCAAATTATATTAAAAGGATTGCAACAGAAGTTATTTAAGTTGGAGATAAAGAAAACCTCAAACACTATTCCTTCGGTATTAGGCATGGAATGAATGTCCATACCACAAAAATTAAGAAGGTTAGTTAAAGAAAATCCTATCCCAAATTCTCTTATAAATTTTTTCAGTAAATCTTGTTTAATAAATCTCTTTCATTTAAACTTCAGATCTATTATAAAACAGTTTATAAATCCCCAAGTTTATTTATAAAACCCTTTTATAAATATCCAAAATCATTTATAATATTTTATTTATAAACTTTCTTTATTAAAACATAAATTTCTTAATAAACTTAAATCAATAAAGTTCCTTCGGTAAACAATCAATTATTAAATCAAATTTTAAATAAACAAGTTATTATTTAAACGTTCTTCATTAAATTATCTTTAAATTGCATTAACAAAATGTTGATTTTTAAACAAGCAAGTATTAAATTATTTCAAAACATCTTTAATAAAATAATTGCTTAATTATGGTTTAAATATTTTAAAATGGAATAAACTTTAAACCATTATAAAAAAGGGAAAATGAAATTTTACTTCATAAAACTTAAAAAGAGGCTTAGTGACCACAATTGTTAGTTTAATCAAGTTTAACTTATCCATGTTATAAATGGGTATTTACATAATAAAATATATGTAAAGAGAATCAACCAATAACCATCAACAATTACATAGGAAAATGTCCAAGTTGTTATAATAGAAGATGGGTATTTGTTTTGCTAAACACATACCTAAGTTATTATAATAGCATAATGAGTTTTGTACTGCTAAACACATGTCCAAGTTATTATAATAGCAAAATGAGATTTTATTCTGCCTAATAGATGTCAGCATAATCTACTTGGTGAACAATGGTAGAATGGTAATTTATTCTACCAAGAAGATGTCAAATACAAGTTAACAGCATACTAGTGATTTGTTATGATAAACAAATGTCATTGGGTTCCATATTCATTTGAGATTACTTAAGGGCAATCGACAAAGAAATCTCTCGGATCTAAATATTTGTAAAAAATATACTTTAAAACAAAACCGATCTTCAAAAAAAAAGGTTTTAAAACTTTATTTAATAATTAAATAACATTTAAACCCTTTATAAAATGGTATAAAACTTTTATTTAATAATTTAATAACATTCAAACTTTGTATTTAAAATGATTGATACTATAATTAATAATTTAACCATAATTAAATATTAGTTATCTTTTGCATAAATGATTAAATAATAGTTAATCTTCAAATAAATAATTAAACCATAATTAATTTTTAATTAATTTTTAATAATTATTTAAACCTTTATTAATAATTAAATTAATCTTAATCAGAACTTAGTTAAATTTTAACTTAATTAGTAATTAATAAAACCCTTTATTTAATAAATAAATCACAATTAATCATCTTACTTGATTAATACTTTAAGTGCTAGTTACCTTGTTAATTAACGATTAAGATCATTACATTAAATAAATAAATAAATAAATAAAATAATCATTAAATAAATAAATAAATATTATTTATAATTACTTAGGTTATGCTTAGAAAACTCTTTTCAAAATTATTCAAGTTAAAAATACTTTTAGATTTCAAAAATAATTTGTTTCCATGAACTGCATTTATAGCATCTATCGCTATACGACCAATGGTTTTCAAAACTTGAGCCTTTATTTTGAATAGCTTCAATTTTTTTTTATACTTTACTTTAAAAACTTAGAAAAAAATTTATAAAAACAAAGTAAATTTTTTAAAACTTAAATGAAAATTTTCGAAAATTAAGGAAAGCAAGTTTTCGAAAATTAAAGGATTTTCAAGTCGCAACTACGATTCCATATACTAACTTTTCATTTACATATAGTCTTATACTCAAGTATTAACCTTCAGCATATACAATAAAAACGCAACACATATACATGTCATGGATTACATAACCAAGTAAAGAATATAAATTTCCATCCATACACATTTCAATTTTGATCTTTAATTCGAACTAAACATCACTTCAAACATATATATAAACATTTTAATCAATTGCAAAATCCAAACCACCAACAATTATTTCATTATCAAATTAAGCATCTTATTTAAAGTTAGGACTTTTAAATGAATTCGTGCACTATACTCACCCAAAAGCTACCATGCCACTTTGAACTTCCACTAGAACTTTAGAACGACCTAAATCCTAGCTTCGACTTTGGTAAGAACGTGATTTTGTGGCTTTATTCTTTGGCAAAGGTATGGTGCACATGGCCCAAGGGCCTTGAAAGGTGGTGGGACTTTGGATTATCATCGAATTCACAAAAATAAAACCCGAATGGGTCATCTTTCAACCGATTTTGGAATAAGTTGCTCATGGAATTTAGGAAATTATCAAAGGGAAGGTTCTTTACAATTCCTTTCTTTAAAATTTCAATAAAAGAATCACTCAATTTGGATCTATTTTGAGGAAGATATATTTAAAAAAAGAGGTATTTCGGACTTGAAAATCTGGATTCGAAAATGAGTCTGAAAGAAATTAGATTTTTACACAGCTAATCTCGAAATTTGAAGAAGTGGTATGCATGAAAGTTTTAACCACCGGAAATTTGTGCAGTTTAAACAACTAAAAACCTCAATTTGGATAAGATATGAGAAAGATATGATAGAAGGAAGAGGAGACAAAATTGAAGAAATGAAAGGGGAATATATAAGAAAGAAACAAAGTAAATTTACCTTAATGGCCTTGGTCCTTTACTCTCCGACTCCTCTTGCTACCTCACCATGCCACCTCACCATTATGTACCTCAGCCCACACTCATGTCCCTCATCCTTTTCCAGTCTCCAACGTGTTTAAACATGTTTTTGTACTCATGTTTCATGTGATGTGACATTTTCGTTTTCATTTATTCATAAAATACAACATATATTATCCTAATTATATACATACGAACACACAACACATACACAGATAAATACATATGCATAGTACTATAATACATAACTCTAAATTGTAAATGTATATGAATAATTATTCTCTAGGGTTTACAATGTTTCCGACAACTTTTATTTGACGAAAAGTCAAAACTCTAAAAACAAATTCCGGTCACATTTCGACTTTTCTTCAAACTATATATTTTTGTACACTAATTTGAAAAATGGTTTACTATCATCATTCATTATTCAAAATATTTTTTTAATCAAGGTATCTCGTAAGACCTTATGTGGCTTGCATCAAGCTATTATCACTTCGACATTCTTGTTAACTTGTGGAGAGGAGTATTTAAGTTTCTTTTCCTCTTCGACCGTATGTGGCTTTGCACTTCAGTTGTCATCATTGAAGAGCGATTCTTATCTCCTCGTCATCAATTCGAAAATGCTTTCTTGGTTTCATGTCTTCAACGCAGACCATTGAGCATGTCGTTATTCATGCATCTTCGTTGAGAGCTAATTTAATAATTTCAAAGTCATGGCTCATCGAACTACTTCAATGAAATTTGTAGTGATAACATTTGTCCCCTAGTGAAAAGGAATCTTTGACTTTTCAAGTCAAGAGCATCAGAGTCATCTTCCTGCTTATAATGATTCAAAGATAAGATACGATTTTTATTATGTTTACATACAAGCACAATTTCTATGCTAAAATCGTAATTACGTTTCATCATTCTCAAATAACCATCGAATTCATCTGTTTGGCTTGATTAATCATAGTTTCCTTGTTAATTACAACTATTGATTCTTTGAATTTGTTAAGTAATTTTGATTTTGGTGTTTAAGGTTTTGGCCATGTATTAGGTCTGTACCTGCGTCCACTTTGATTGGCTTTAGTATTGTGTTATCTGTACCATTAGGGGATCTGAAGTGGGTCATTTGTTTTGCTAATGGTTAATCCAATAGTGTAACGTGTTTGCGTTGTATCAATCAATGTAGATTTTGATATGTAGCATGCTTGTTAATTGATAAAATGACTCTGACTCTATCCCTTTTCTTATTGACTTTGACTCTCATCGACGATTATGTCCCTCGAAGTCGATACGGCCTCTTCTCATTCTATTATTCTTGTTTGCTAAAATTTTCAGTATTTCAAGAATAAATTGAATGCGAATATAACAAGATTATTCAATAAAACTCCTATAGTATCGACAACAATGAACTTTAGTTTCAATAAGGTGCGATGAGCCTTATCATGGCAGTCAACACTATTAAGGAACTCATTGTTTAATTAATGGAATTAAATTCATTTCATACCTCTTTGATTGAGTCGAAGAGTGATTATTCTTTTTTATGGGTCCATCAATCATTGATAATGCTTATTTTAGCTAAACTTGTTTGCAACATACTTGATGTTAATTAGGGTCGAAGTCATGACACGTTCTTTTATGTATGGTTTAATAAGGACGTCCATATTGTCTTTTTCTATTTTACACAACTGACTCTAACTTTGTAGGTAAACCTTTACATGACTTCGACACTATGATATTACTGCTTTTATTATGTTATAAAATTGTTTAACAATCGATGTCATATTTTAGACTCACGCGGTCATTGAATATTAAGGTCGGTGACCCTGTCTTTTCGACATCAAATATAGTTACGAGACCTTTTGGTAACTTGCTTAAAAACTGTTTCGTGCCTACTTACTCTTAGGGATAAATGGATTACTTTAGATACTATACTTTCAACTTCGCATGTTCCAACCGTACTATTATGATTAACTCTTTCGTAAGGAATAATATCATCTGGCAGGACAATGAAGAGTAAGCTATCCACTAAGAAGCCTATTAAGAAAGCCAGTATAAAGTCCAAGCCTTTGCATTCAATTGTCAAAAATGAAAGTTTTGTTACTAACCCATCATACATTACTTCTCACGCCGAAGTTGACTCCATTCTCGATTAATTTGGTATTACTAGGATTGAGGACATTCCTATTAGTTCTTTAGATAATATCTATAATCCTCCAAAAGGATGTTTAACTTTCACTCCTATTCATATTTGACATAAATACTACCTCCCCTTCTCGAACTTCCTCTCAATATAGAGTACTTGGACCTAGCGCCGATCCATCTTTTGCCTAATGCTTACACATATTTGACTTGCCTGGAGGTGTTTGCTCGGGAATTCAGACTCTTGTCTCTTAGTCCTGACATTCTTTATTATCTAGCCAATCCATCTAAAGTAGGTGATCAGCCAGGCCACCAACTATACCAAGTTCATTCTTACCCGAAGAGCTTATTCTCTTAGTCTGCAAATAAAGAAAGAGAATGGAAGACTCAATTTTTCTTCACCAAACACTTCTTTAAAATCAGAGGAAAATTATCTGCTGCTAGGAGGCCTATTATCCTTGACTATCATTATTTTTTTACTATTATTTACTAATGGTTTTCCTTTTCAGATCCTGGTCCTAAAAGTCTAAACTTTGAAGATTAGAAAACGATAAACTCCCTAATTCTTTTCGGTGACAATAAGAGAAATAGACTTACACTCCTAACTCCGTTGAAGCTCCTTCAACATTCTATTATCTTGAACCACCATAAGATCTTAGGAGAGCCACCTACGGTTAAACTCAACTCTTAGGGAGATGGCTTGTTTCTGTTAGGCAATTTTGAAGTTTTCACGTTTAATTCCCTAGTGCAGCCTGATACTGATGATAATTTTCAATATAATAAAAAAGAAAATTACGATGTTATCACTTTACCAACTTCCGTTCTATGTTTAAGGCTCAACTTCCTTATTTCTATTCCCAAAGAATCAAGAATCAAAACTACTATGTTCAAAAAAGGAAAGGAAAAGATGCATCTCCAGTCGTGCCTCAGCCAACTGAACTTGTTCCCTTTAAGAATTCTATTACCAAGGCTATCGAAGAATTTGAGAAAAAAGGGCAAATTCTAATGTTCTTAAAGGTGCTCCTCCTCCTCCGTTGGACAAAACAGCTTAACTTCCGGCTTAATCTGCCTATATTGTCATGGATGAGATGGAGCAAATGAATATTGACTCAACTCCTGGAGCGGTTGCTTTAGATAAAGCTCTAGAAAAAATTAAAGATACTCAAGTTGAGACATCCCAAGAAGTTTAAACTTCTGATCCCCTTCTTAATATTTCTTTTTTCTCTTTCTCCAACATCTATTGATCGCAGATGTGCTGAGTTTGGTTTGCTTCCTTCTCCGACTGATCCTCTTCCCTCAAGGGCATAGCCTTAGACTTCAATAATGAATTTTGAGGAATTTGGTGGATTGGCTATTCAATCTCCTTCCATTGCTTGTCTTGAATCACCTCAATCTTCGTCTAACTCTGACGATCACCTTTTCCTCATTCTTAAACAGCTTATATCAGTATGTTTCTTAATTTTATTGATTAATTTCAACTTCATGAATTTCACATTAACTTAATCAAGTTATAAATTTTATGTTGGAAAACATATGTTCCTTCTTAGAAATGCATCTCACGGGCCTACTAACGAAGTAGTTAAGCTTAAGGAAAGGTTGCTTCCCTTCAGAAGGGTATAGTCGATATTACTATAAAAAGAGATGAATCAATAGTTGAAATAGATAAATTGACTTCCTCTTTTAAGGAGGTGATGTGCATGTAAATGTGCATATTCTTAATTCCATATTTAATCTAATTTAATTAAATAAATGAGCATATTGAGTATTTTAATGTAACGACCCGGATTTATCGATCCCGAAAATTCCAGATAGTTAGGAAAAGAAGAAAAGAGATAGAAGAAGAAACAGAAATGAAACACAGAATCTCATTTTATATACTTATAACCCAATTTTAGATATGTGTGTGTGTGTGTGTATGTATATGTATATGTATATAATTTTCAAAGATTTACTTAATGTTGAATTTTATATTTTTAACACTAAAATAAGTATCTATATATATTTATTAATTCCAAAACATAACTTTCAATATAATATATATATATATATATATATTATATTAGAAAATTATTCTTATTAGCTTTGAAAAGATAAATTTTTCCAAATAAATATTTATAAAAGAAAATCATTAACTAATATCGTCAAATTCAACAATTATATCAGGAGATTATCAAATACATATTTATCTCGATATAAATATTTATCATCAGATTTATTGTTAAATCTATCAATCAGTATTTTCAATAGTTAAATCAGATAACTATCCAATTATCTAATGCCCAAAAATCCGGGTTATTACATTCCTCCCCCCTTAAATCTTTTCGTCGTCAAAAAGGAACGAAGCCGGATTTATTCAATACTTATTATCAGATAAATTACTCTTTGAACATTTTTAAACATTTTACAATCTATATAATTTTTCCAAAATAGTTTTATAAAAATATTTTTTTATAACTCGATGTTTCAACAAGTACATCCTTGTTCTTACAAAATTTCGGTCATACGTTGATCAGGCGTAGGACTAAAAAACTATAAGTACTTAGCAAACTAGTTATCAACACCCAGTGAAAATACTTGAAAAATATTTTGTTGAAAATATAGAAAACATTTTTAAAAATAGAGGAAACATCTTTGGTGAGAATGCTATGGAAATCATCACTGCCATCCATGGTCGTTGTTAACCCGATGGTTACGTTGCCATCCCGGCAAAATCCATGGATAACTTTAGGCACTCCGCGTCCGTCGATTATGCCATGAAACCCGCTCCAGATCGCAGCTACAACTGGGGTTACGTTGCTATCACATCAAAAACCCATATAACTATAGGCATCAGCGCCCTTGAATTTCATTGCCAAATAAATGAAACTTCTCTACTCTACTCGACCATAGATCGCAGTCTACCGATCTTACGTTGCCTTCCTGGCAAAATCAAGCGTAGACCGTTGACACTCACCTCCACATGATTTCCGCTATGGTCCATAGTAGATCACAGCGGCATCGAGTTACACTGTCGTCACAGCATAACCTAAATGCCCCTGTAGGCATCAGCGCCCTCGACTTTCTCTACCCAATAATCCTCAGGAACTTCAGTTTGTCCGGACTTCCTCACATGATCCACTTTTGTAACATCCCAAAAATTTATCAATTAAAATTTATAATATATTTAAACCTTTGGAATTAATTTGAAAATAAATTGAAAAAAAATTCTCAAACAAATAAAATAAGTGATAATCATATATGAATAAATTCCAATTTCTTTTGAGTTTAAAATTTTGAAATAATGAATGTTTTAAAAAGTCATTTGAATTTAAAATTATATACATATATGTATATTGCATATATTAGTAGAATTGTATATCTATTGAGATTGAGTTTAAATTGTTCAAGATATGTGTGAATACATAAATGGACAGAAATGGTTATATTTCAAGTTTGAATTTAAATTTAAAATAAATGTTTTTAAATATAAGTGGCATTTAAAGTCATTAAGATGTAATATATGTAATGTAAATATTGGTTAAAAACAATTCTTTTAACATTGTGTGTATATATACAAATGAATAAGGGGGACATTTATTTATAAAGTGAATGTGATATAAAAATTTATTTTAAAAAATTCTTTTGTCTTGTAAAATCACAAATGCTAAACATACACATGGGAGATAGAGTAAAGAAATTAACATGCATTAGGATCTCATGATTATATTTTACAAATGGCATTCAACATCATTGCTTGAATAAAATAATCAAATTAAAAATTATAGAAAACTTTTCAGCTTCCATTTTCAAATTATTTAGTCTCACCAAATCTATGAAAGTACAGTAACAAAAGATTGAGCATTTCAAACTCCAACACTCAAGAAAAAAAGAATCAGGAAAAAAACTGCCAACCTATTTCTTCAATTCAGAAGTAAAAATTAAAATCTGAGAATCATCTTAAAGCATCAAGCTACAGTGTATGTTTCTATCTCTCAGGTAAATATTATACTTTATATAATGAATTTATGATTTTAAAATCAAGTTTTAACAACAAATTCAACTGCAGATTAATTGAACAAGGCAGCTGCAGTTTTAGCCAAAGAAACAGTGCAGTAATTTCTGAAATAATTTAAGGCATGTAACTTTCTTTTTAAAATCTAGATTTGAAGTAATAATCGGTAATGAAGAAAGAATTTAAAACAATAATATCAATCAGTTGCAGGAGAAAATCAAGTTCAAAGGCTAGATTTATTTCTGGATTTCAAGTAGCAGGACCAAAAAAAAGAAAAAGCTTCTCTGTTATGTAAAAGAATTTAACTGTAAGTAATTTAAAATTGTTGTTATTGATGAATTAAGTAAATGAATACAACAAAGAGTAAGCAAGAATTTTTATTTATAACTTGCAGATCTAAACTCCAAAATTCAAAGTAGGAAAAGAAGAAAAATTTTACAGGCTTTCATCCTTCTTTTGAAATCTGTCAGGAACCTTCTGTCTTCAGGAAAAAGGTGAGTAAACCTTTGATCTTTCCAATCATTTGTTGTTGTATGATTTCTTGAATGAATGTTGAAAGCCCTTGCATGTGAATGAATTGATGTGCTTGTGTTTCTTTGCCTGGAAATGTTATTTTCTTTCCTGTTCTTCTGTCCCTTAAGTCTCTGGTTTACAAAATGAAACCATGCTAGATTCAACATGTTCCCCTCTGTTCCCTTTTGAAATTGAAGTCTTAAAAAAACTAATTAAAGTATTGTTTGAGCATACAGTATGTTGTGGTAATAAATCAAAGCAAGCGATATAGTTCTTTTTCTCTGGAAACTGTGAAAACATAGTCATATCTAACTCTCTGGTTTACAGAGTAAACCATGGCCAATTTAAACCTCTCTATCCCTCATTTCCTCTGAAATTAAAGTGTAAACAAGTTAATGTATAGGCTGTAGAATCCATTCGAAATATGTTTGCATAATCATGTTTGAGGTTTTAAAAACGATTTTTAGCATAATTAATTTAAATATCACTAGGAAATTGAGAAAGACAGTAAAGATCCTTAAAATTGATAAAAACCAAACATTTTATTTTGTAAATTCAAATATGCAACTTGAATCAACTTTGGGAAATACGAGTTTTAAAACAAAAGTCATGATTTTTAGTTGAAGAATTAATGTGGAATTCTAGGTTAACCAGAAAAGGGTTTTTGAGGGATCTTCGGCGATCAACGGCTCTGGGGATGTCGGGGCTTCGACCGGGGATGTAGGGATGGTCGGCGGGGATGGGAAAATGGTTGGAAGATGATCAACGTTTTGTGGTGACGGCGGTGATGATTTTTTGTTGGTAACCCTAGTTTTGACCGGGTTGAATGTTTTGATCGGCGAGATGTTTTGATCGAGTTCAACAATATTCAGGGGGATGCTAGCTTGGGGGTTGTCGAGGGCGTGGCTGGAGGTGATGATGCTCCGGTGGTCGGAGAAGCACGTGCGAGGTGATCACAGGGTTGGGTTACAGTTCCAGGAAGTCAATTTTGGCTCCATTTTGATTCAGCAGCGATTTTGTATTTTGGGTTGCTCGGATTGACTCTGACGATCGCGGGTGATGCTCTGGTGGCATCGTCGTCGATCGGCAAGGGTCGACGTGCTTGTGCACGTATACGTGCGCCTTTTGTTTCAGCATATTGAGTTGTTGGAGAAGAAAGGGGGCGACTCGATGCACTGCTCGAGGTTGGGGGGAGAGGACTCGAAGGGATGGTCGTGTCTTTTCAACGTTGCAGCGGGTTGCTTTATGAACTTAAACAAATTTTTGTAAAAAAATGTTATGTTTGCATAATCATGTTTGAGGTTTTAAAAACGATTTTTAGCATAATTAATTTAAATATCACTTGGAAATTGAGAAAGACAGTAAAGATCCTTAAAATTGATAAAAATCAAACATTTTATTTTGTAAATTCAAATATGCAACTTGAATCAACTTTGGGAAATACGAGTTTTAAAACAAAAGTCATGATTTTTAGTTGAAGAATTAATGTGGAATTCTAGGTTAACCAGAAAAGGGTTTTTGAGGGATCTTCGGCGATCAACGGCTCTGGGGATGTCGGGGCTTCGACCAGGGATGTAGGGATGGTCGGCGGGGATGGGAAAATGGTTGGAAGATGATCAACGTTTTGTGGTGACGGCGGTGATGATTTTTTGTTGGTAACCCTAGTTTTGACCGGGTTGAATGTTTTGATCGGCGAGATGTTTTGATCGAGTTCAACAATATTCAGGGGGATGCTAGCTTGGGGGTTGTCGAGGGCGTGGCCGGAGGTGATGATGCTCCGGTGGTCGGAGAAGCACGTGCGAGGTGATCACAGGGTTAGGTTACAGTTCCAGGAAGTCAATTTTGGCTCGATTTTGATTCAGCAGCGATTTTGTATTTTGGGTTGCTCGGATTGACTCTGACGATCGCGGGTGATGCTCTGGTGGCATCGTCGTCGATCGGCAAGGGTCGACGTGCTTGTGCACGTATACGTGCGCCTTTTGTTTCAGCATATTGAGTTGTTGGAGAAGAAAGGGGGCAACTCGATGCACTGCTCGAGGTTGGGGGGAGAGGACTCGAAGGGATGGTCGTGTCTTTTCAACGTTGCAGCGGGTTGCTTTATGAACTTAAACAAATTTTTGTAAAAAAATGTTATGTTTGCATAATCATGTTTGAGGTTTTAAAAACGATTTTTAGCATAATTAATTTAAATATCACTAGGAAATTGAGAAAGACAGTAAAGATCCTTAAAATTGATAAAAGCCAAACATTTTATTTTGTAAATTCAAATATGCAACTTGAATCAACTTTGGGAAATACGAGTTGCAAAACAAAAGTCATGATTTTTAGTTGAAGAATTAATGTGGAATTCTAGGTTAACCAGAAAAGGGTTTTTGAGGGATCTTCGGCGATCAACGGCTCTGGGGATGTCGGGGCTTCGACCGGGGATGTAGGGATGGTCGGCGGGGATGGGAAAATGGTTGGAAGATGATCAACGTTTTGTGGTGACGGCAGTGATGATTTTTTGTTGGTAACCCTAGTTTTGACCGGGTTGAATGTTTTGATCGGCGAGATGTTTTGATCGAGTTCAACAATATTCAGGGGGATGCTAGCTTGGGGGTTGTCGAGGGCGTGGCCGGAGGTGGTAACGCTCCGGTGGTCGGAGAAGCACGTGCGAGGTGATCACAGGGTTGGGTTACAGTTCCAGGAAGTCAATTTTGGCTCGATTTTGATTCAGCAGCGATTTTGTATTTTGGGTTGCTCGGATTGACTCTGACGATCGCGGGTGATGCTCTGGTGGCATCGTCGTCGATCGGCAAGGGTCGACGTGCTTGTGCACGTATACATGCGCCTTTTGTTTCAGCATATTGAGTTGTTGGAGAAGAAAGGGGGCGACTCGATGCACTGCTCGAGGTTGGGGGGAGAGGACTCGAAGGGATGGTCGTGTCTTTTCAACGTTGCAGCGGGTTGCTTTATGAACTTAAACAAATTTTTGTAAAAAAATGTTATGTTTGCATAATCATGTTTGAGGTTTTAAAAACGATTTTTAGCATAATTAATTTAAATATCACTAGGAAATTGAGAAAGACAGTAAAGATCCTTAAAATTGATAAAAACCAAACATTTTATTTTGTAAATTCAAATATGCAACTTGAATCAACTTTGGGAAATACGAGTTGCAAAACAAAAGTCATGATTTTTAGTTGAAGAATTAATGTGGAATTCTAGGTTAACCAGAAAAGGGTTTTTGAGGGATCTTCGGCGATCAACGGCTCTGGGGATGTCGGGGCTTCGACCGGGGATGTAGGGATGGTCGGCGGGGATGGGAAAATGGTTGGAAGATGATCAACGTTTTGTGGTGACGGCGGTGATGATTTTTTGTTGGTAACCCTAGTTTTGACCGGGTTGAATGTTTTGATCGGCGAGATGTTTTGATCGAGTTCAACAATATTCAGGGGGATGCTAGCTTGGGGGTTGTCGAGGGCGTGGCCGGAGGTGATAACGCTCCGGTGGTCGGAGAAGCACGTGCGAGGGGATCACAGGGTTGGGTTACAGTTCCAGGAAGTCAATTTTGGCTCGATTTTGATTCAGCAGCGATTTTGTATTTTGGGTTGCTCGGATTGACTCTGACGATCGCGGGTGATGCTCTGGTGGCATCGTCGTCGATCGGCAAGGGTCGACATGCTTGTGCACGTATACGTGCGCCTTTTGTTTCAGCATATTGAGTTGTTGGAGAAGAAAGGGGGCGACTCGAAGCACTGCTTGAGGTTGGAGGGAGAAGACTCGAAGGGATGGTCGTGTCTTTTCAACGTTGCAGCGGGTTGCTTTATGAACTTAAACAATTTTTTGTAAAAAAATGTTACTCGGGTTAAATTGGGTTAAAACTCGAAGCGGGGGGTGTTTTTCTCGGGAACAACTCGAGGCAGCCTCGGGTTGGCTGTAACAACAAGAAATTCTTATTTTAACTAAATTTTGAAAAAAAACATAAGTTAAATAATTTTTGAATACATTCTTTATTAAATAAAGGCAGTTGTTAATGGAGGATGAAGTAAGTGATATTGAAATGTTTTTTTTTTGAAATTAATGGAATTCAAAGATATTTCAAATTCATATTTTTAAATAAAAATTGTTTTACATTTAACTTAATAAAAAATTTGAGAAGTAAATCAAATGTTTAAGTGTTGATTTAAAAACCAAATTTATTTATAATGATGAAATAGTAATTAACAATTAATGTTTTGTAATGATTTTATAATTAACAATTAATTAATTAGAGAATAGTTAATTAATAAATTTAATTAAGATTTAATTAATTAACGATTAAGAATTAATAAATTATTATAATCAATTAATTAAGCCAATTAAGATTTAATTAATTCATAGTTAAGTAAAATTAATCATTGATTTGAAATAATTACTAAAGATAATTATATGGTTAATTCACTTTAATCACATTCACCTTAATCGAAGATGATTGACTATCATCAAATATTCTGTACTTAATTGATCATTCTGTTGTGCTAGTGTAATGATGTGAATTGCTTTGTGCTGAACTATGATTTGTGATTTGGTTCCATATGTATGTGAAAACCCTTTTGCTCGTAAAACAACATTTAAACTTCGATGCGACAGGGAGTCGGATTTCAGTTACTTATCCGAACCCACATCGAACACTGAATGTGAATCCTGGTATTGATACACCCACATGTTTTAAAATTGAGCGCTCACTATTCGGATTAGCCGGGAGAGGACCTTTGTGTCATATAACCCATTCCAAATAGTGATTCGATGAAATGGATAACATTTGAAGATGGTGTTGGAGACCTGGTGTCTTCGAAAACGATAGGATAACTTATCTATTATCTCTGCACTGAGTTGCTCTGGTATAGAGATCTCCACTTGTGATGGGGAGTCCGATCGGAATTGTGGACACCCGGATTTACAAGGGCTTCTTCCTTTATTGGACGAAGTGCCTTCGGTTCTGTTCAAACCTGGAACAGACTTGTATGGTTGTGTGTCTGACATTACACTTTGAGATATGAAGTCGGTTTCTTTCAAATACATATCTGTTGGTGGCAGAGAATTTATTCTCTTAGCTAAACACCCTTCTCTGAGACGTATGAGCTTAGAGGTTATGTAGTAGAAGGTTATCAGCGTTATACTCCCAATTTGGCAGTGTGGCATGCTAAGTGCTTCTGTGTGTAGATGATCATTTGTTGATCATTTATGATCAAAGCATGGCTTTCGTGTAAAGCGTAGCTTTGTGGACGAGACCTCATCGGACCTCACACCCCGGAAATGGTCGAAACAGGAAAGATGCGGCAAGGTTATGAGGGTCGCACCCTTTAGGGTATGTCATTTCCTTTTGGAAAAAGGTGGTATCATGGTATGGAGCCCAGATATTTCACCTATGTGGTTGCTTCAATCTCATTTACTGTATGGTTGTTGCTTTGTGGTGGAGGGCCCTCAGATAAAGGTTGAAAACGATCGGGGAATGGCATAGTCGTGTAGTAGTTACCTAGTTACAGAGGTAACCCGGCCTTATGTTGGCAGAGAACTGGTTAAGTTCTCGGGATGTCCCGCTAGAGGTGTACCCATGTGTCATAGGAAGTTCCTTAGCCTGACCATTTGTTGGAAATCCAATTCCTAATATGAACCCAGTACGGTTTTAGTTGTATAACGTGCCATTTACTTATGGTGGTCACCACTGTTTAGATGGTAGCTATAGTAGGCATAGTTCGGAATGTCTATGCTGGCTAAGATTAATATTATACTTTCGAAATGGTTTTGTACACTTTGCACTAGTAGTAGTATCAAAGAAATTTTTCCCGTATCAAGCATATTCGACTATCATAAGAAGAATCTCCTCCAATTCTACGGTTGCATTGTGTGTGTGGCGGGAGGTCTTATGGTAGTTTCATTTTTCAAAAGCATACCGATTTTTCTTGTATAAATATGTTTTATTTGAATGCAACTGTTTCTGTTTACTCATACCAGTCCCATGACTGACCCGGAGTTTATTGTTTCCTTTTTAAACTCTGGGTGCCCATCATTTCTACACGGGCAGCCTAGTAGCAGGTTTTCCGTATTTTGGTATTAGCTATATTTTGGAGTCTTTTTGGTTTGGAGGCTATCGGTTTTTGGAGGCTTTTACCTTGGAGATATTTTGGAAGCTTTTGGATCTCAAGGTGCTTAGTTTTGGAAGTTCACTATCACTCTATTTCCTTGAAGACTTTTTGGCATATGATAACTTGTTGTTCTATTATGGTGTTCTATCTAGAGTTTTGATATATGTATTATGAGACTCTGATGTTGTAACGGATATTATGATGATGTTGTATCTGTGATATTATGCATGATATTCATTTTGTTTCCGCTGTTTTATATTCATCTAATGTTGTTATAAGCTCCATCCGACTGGAGTTCGATGTTTGAATCTTTGGCAATCAAATACAAGTGAGGTATTTGATGTCAATTTTCGAACATTGGATTTTGAGTCGTGACAACTTTAGAGCCTTTCCCCTTTAAGCCTCAAGGCAGTACCAACCTATGGTACTCCTAAAAAGTTCATTTCAAGGGAGCGTCTTTTTCTCCAAAGCCATTTTCAAAACACTTTATACTATCATATATTGTATCTTCCAAATCATACACCTAGTATGAATCCTATATAAATCTCCTTTTCTCAAAACCGATTATCCCAAAATCGATAATTCTTGAACTAGGCTTTCCAAATTTTCAAAATTGATTTTTTCCCCAAAAATCAAAAGCCTTTCCAAAATCCATAGGTTTCAAAAACCTTTTCTCCAAAATCATTCTCATAAGATCCTTTATATATATAAAGACATATACAACTTTGAAAATTTTGGATCACTTCGTACTTGTATAAATTCCCTTTATATACTTTAAATACTTTCCAAAAACCCTTTCTTCCGACAATAGATTCAACAAGGGGAGATTTATCTTATATAACAAAGATATATAACTTTGTTTATTCCAAATCAAATATTCAAATTTGATTACTCTATAAAGTCACTTACCAAATTACTTACTTCCATAAAGTAAATTTCTACAATAGAAATATCCAATTTCCATTTTACTTCATCATATATTTCACAAAATATACTTTTCGTTTCAAAAACATTTTATAGTTCTTATCCACAAATTTTCAATATCAATTTCAATCAAACTCGTACGATGTACACATATCATCTGTACGCTATATCAATCTGATCGCCCACTCGATCACACAATTTCTCTTCCGAACAAGTATCGTCTGCCGACTTCCTAGTGTGGACTCAGATATGGTTTCTTAATAAAAAATCATCATTCTCCTTGCATAGCCATAACTATGATAGAGAATTTTCAGAACCAATTAAAAATCCATTTCCAGGTTCGCCGCCGAAAATCGAGTGAAATATCCCAACTCGGATCGATACACTATCACAAAATTCTATGCACGAATCTGGATCAAATCACTATGCGAATAGAATAACATACGTACATGCTACGTATTTATCCTCATTGATTATTAGCCAAATCAATTCTCTTTCTATTCACTTTGACTTTCATTCACTTACTCACAATTGCTACAATCCTCATTTGGATTATCACCTCAATTCTTATCTCCAATGGATATTTAATCATAAACAGTTTGAACTCTGACCAGCTAAAATTTAGAAAATACCTTGAAAATTTTAAAAATAGATAAGTAGTTGAAAAATAATTATTAGTTTGTAAAATAGCTGTAAAATAGTTAGAAAATAGTCAAATAGTTATAGAAATTTTAAATAATTGCAAAATAGTGGTAAAATAGTAATTATTTATAAAGTAGTTGAAAACGGTAATTAGTTTATAAAACAGTTGAAAATTTGTTAAATAGTTCCAAAAATAGTTGTAAAATATGTATAAGATAGTTTTGGGCATTCAAAATAAAGGCTGTATAGTAAATAGCTAGGAAAAATAGATTTAAAAATAGTTATATTACAATAATTTATTTGAAAATAGTCCAGAGCCAAATTGTACAACTTCCCAATCTCCATTTCCAATCAATTACCAATTTCCAATTAAATTTCAGTTTCAATTCAAATTAAGTTAACTTCCATTCCCATCCCAAATAAAATTAACTTCCCATTTGAATTTGAACTCATTCAACTTTAACTTCATTTCAAATTAATCCCATTCAAATTTTCCATTTGAGTTTCAAACTTATCCTTCTTCAATCAAAATTCTAATGAATTCAAATCAAATTCAATTTGAACTAATTCAATTTAAATCTCAACTTTAAATCGTCTCGAATTGTATAAATTCGAGTTAAATTTTAAATGTTGATTTAATCCCTTAAATCAAATTAACCTTTATTTTTAAATCAACATTCTAAATATTTAAACAATTTAACTCTAAGTCAAAATTTCAAAATCCCATTTTAAATTATTTTTACTTAACTTATTTCAAAGTTCAAATAAGAGTTCAAAACAATTTTATCTTTAAAATTCAATTTATTACGCAATTTTATCTTCCAACTTTGAAACCAATTCTTAAACAATTTTAATTTACAAATTCAATTCTTAACATTCAAATCTTAAGTCCAAAGTGATTCCATATCCTTAATTTCAAATTAAAGTTTAATTTCCCTTTTATCTTAATAATGGATTTATTACCACAATCCATTTCTTCGTTCATTTAAACAAAATCCAATTCACAATTTAAAGATTATTAATAACAATAGGATAATATTATCCAAATTATTTTAAAACATCCATCCATTTCCCATTTTTAGATTTCAAACCCATTTTGAGATCACACAAACTCCCAATTCAAATCCACCGTTTAACTTCCCAAGTTAAATCTCAATTTCATCTTGAAATTTCCAATTCATGTTGTTTGTTCTAAACTTATTTAATTTCCCCAAAATTAAATTCACTGTACTTAATCCAGTCAACCCTACCCAATTCGAATTCCCATTTCAAAATTTAAACTTTATATTAATAAACTTCCCACTAATAAGTTCAATAATTTATCACTTTGGGTTTTCACATCACATTCCAAATAAAATTCTAAAACTCAACACTTAGAGTTCAAATCATCTTTGATATCATGTATATCCCTTATATACAAAGTTATTTCCTTTGAACACCAAGTTATACCTTAATTTTTTTTAAACCACCTTGGTTTTAATTCAAAACAAATTTCTTTAAAATTTTTATACAACTCTTGTTTGAAACAGAACCTTGTAAATAATACTATCATTATTTCTTTTAACACTTTGAAACAAATTCCAGATTTTCTGGATTTAGATTTAAAACTTCACAATTTAGATCATCTTCAGTTCCAATTTATAAGTCATACTTGTCTAAATTGTTACTTTCTTAAAACATTTCATTTTACTTACTCATTAACACACATATCATTATTAAATATAACAATCATCTATGATAATAAACAAGATTATCATATCTGGATACCCATTTCACTATTATCTTATTCTGAAATCACTTCCATAAATTCAGGATTTTAGTTTCAGTTTGAATTCATTTCAAACTTATCTTTATTCAGTTTTCAATTTAGTTGTATTATTGCCACCTAATTATTTTATTTAATTCCAATTTTGATATATATATATATATATATATATATATATATATATATATATCACTAAATTCTTTATTCACTTTCAATATCAACAACAAATTATTGCTTTATATATAAAATATAAGGTTTTGTAAAAATCAATCATTAAAACCATTTTTTAAAATCTTTATATAAGAAAATAACAAGTACGCTCTCATACATATATATGCACGCTCAACTCATTCTAGGGTACCACTGACCCTATCCTTAATGAGTATTCCCACCAGAGCCAAGGTTCTCACTTAACCTTCTGCTATGATACCAAATATAACGACCTAGATTTTTCGATCCTAAAAATTTCAGATAGTTAGGAAAAGAAGAAAAGAGATCGAAGAAGAAATAGAAATGAAACACAGAATCTCATATTCGCAGCGGATCAAAATATAATATCAAATAAAATAACAGTTATACAAGGAAAAACTATATCGGTTAATTTACATTAATACATCAGGGTTACAACATTCACAATCACTGAACAGTTAAAATAACTTGTCCCAGATAAATAACAATATATATCACAGCGGAATACACTCCATACGTTCATGCCGTCCAGCTCGCCTCTTGAGCTCCAGAAAGTCCTTACTTGGAAAGTTGTAATACTCGGTTTGACCCGAACATTACGTTAAAGTAACACCCGGGTCAGGCTGGAAACCAGCGTGAGTAAACTCATCTAACATGAAATTCCAATGCATAGAACTTATTTAAAACCCGGGGTAACTCATTCATCATTACAAGTTCACAACTTGTTATAGTCAACACTTAATCAATTCCTAAGTACCTTTACTTAATTTTAAATGGTCTAGACATTTAAATTATTCCATTTCAGCCTATTGATTTCACATATCAATCTATAAAGAATCATTATAGGTTACAAATCGAAGTGGGTTTGGGTATTTACTGATACCCGACCCCGGTCACTTCGAATTCAATACCACCTTAACCTAAATTATTCAAATGAAATACAATTCAACTTTAAATACAGGATGTCACTATTTTACACAGCAATTCATCATCGATAGATAAATACATTATCATCGTCCACTCAAACATATCATATCATAAAACATTTCATATCAAAGATATCAACCAATTCAAGGCATTTAACATCATTCAATCATTCCTAAGCAAGATTGATCACTTCCAAAATTAATGTAATTTATCTCTAATTAAATTAATTACTAACTTTAATCACTTAGATCACCTTTACTTAACATGAATTAATTACAAAACAATTAATTAACCATCCTTTAATTATCCATCTTAATTAATCACATTTGACTAATTATCCTTTAATTACAATAAGTAATTAATTCTTAATTAATTACACAAATTAATTAGCCATCACCCATCACGTTAAATAATCCCTTAATTACTCTTATAAAGTAATTAACAATGATTTTTTACATTTATCCTTAATTAATTACTCGAATTAATTATCCTATAATCACTTACATTGATTAATTATCCCTTAATTAATCACACTTCATTAATTAACCAACCCTTGATTAGTTTCCTTAATATATCAATCTTTATTTAATTACACTAAGTAATTAATCCTTAATTACTTCCCTTAAGTAATTTATATAAAATAAATTACTTTCATCAAGTAATTATCCCATTGGTTAATTAATTATCCTCAATTAATTAACCTTTAATTATTAATTAATTAATCCTCGACAGATTAATCCTTTAATTATTAAGTAATTATCATTTAAGTAATGAATCATCTCTTAATTATTTCCATCCAGTAATTATCCCATAATTACTTAAGTTAAATTAGTTAACCCTTAGTTACTTTCATTAGTTAATCATCTTTAACTAAATACATTCATTTATTAACCTTAAACTAATCACATTAAATAATTAACTATGCTTAAATTAATTACAATCAGTAATTACTGTTTAATTACTTATACTAAGTAATTAACTATCCATTAGTTACCTTAATAAAGTATAACCAATTTGTAAAATCTTAAATAATTAAGATAATCCACCTACTTTAATTAATCACTTATTTTCATCAATCAACTTGTAACAGCCCTAGATTTTCGAATATTTTTAAATTTGATTTTATTTCATTTTGGAAATATTTTTAAAGTGATGTTATAAATTTTCCAAAGCTTATTGTATTTATTTACAATTTTTAAAACCTAGTTTCAACTTTTAAGCTATTTTCTTTATAAATTTATATTTATCTAAAATTTATCTATTTATTTTCTTTCATACTTTATTTTATTTTTGTTTTCTATTTATTTACTTGTATTTTCATGTGTTTAAAATGAGAAAAGAAAATAAGAAATATGAAGAGTTTTGAACCTTTTATTTACCATAAACTTTTCATATCCCATTGCATTTTCATTCCGAATGCCACTTGCCTTCATTATAACCGACCATATCCTTTCTTCAGTCGCATTTCTTTTCATTTATCACGCAAAAGAAAAAGTTTCTCGTCCTAAAACTTTCGGCCTTCATTTCTGAACAAAAATTTGGTAATGGTTTTGCATTCTTTCTCTTACTTTCTTTTCTTTGTTTTATGTATTTTCATGTCATGCTTTCACCTATAACGCTCGGCCTCAAGCTCCTCCATCACCATAGCTCCTCCATCATCGCCATACTCGGCTGTAAACCCCTCAAACTCCATTGATCAGTCATGGCCATGCACCACAAAGTTGCAAAACTCCACAAAAAAATGCATGCACCACTTGAAAACTTCCTAGCCGAGAACCTATAGGCCTTCACCACTTCACACCCCCTCTCGGCCACCACTTGTACCACCTCCACCAGCCTCTACCTATTCATAGACCACTGCTGCACCATCTCTTGACCTCCACCAAGCATGGCCGAGCCATCCATGGCCATGGCCGAGACTTATGTTTGCACCATAAATCACTAGTTTGCCTTGACCTTTGTATTTTCATGCCACAACCACCACTCCTTCATTCCTTGCTAGCCCGAGCCTATATGGACCATACTTGACCCATTCACACAACCATGGTCGTGCTTTTTTATCCCTACATCGAGCATGTGATGGGTGAAAGCATGGTCATGTTGTTTGGTTCTTTATTGTGTGCATATTTCAAGTTGTTTAATAATAATATTTGTGTTGTATATTTATGTGAAATATCTTGTTTTGTTTGATATGTACAAGATAATCACTTTGGCTCTCCCCTCACTTGAATCCGTATTCGTGATTTTGTGCCTTTTGGATCTTCGTTTATGTGTTTGGTTGTGCTATCTCCAGCTTGTAGATGTGAGTATTTCTCACAAGACATTTTGTACTTATAACTTCGGATCAGCAAAAAGTGGATCAAAGGTGGCTTGGGGCAGGTGAAGCCATGGTAAGAGAATGGCAGCAAGAGAGTCTAAAGGAGGTGGTTGGCGACGCTAGAGAAAGAGATCGCCGGCGACGGGGCTCCGATGGTGACAACAGTTGGATTGTCTTGGGTTTTGCTTGGATTAGATCGGCTTGGCTCGAATAGTATGAAATGAGGAATGGGGAATCTGACCCATACACATATCAAAAAAAAAAATAGAAAAGTAAAGGGAGAGCCAAAAAATTTCCTAAGTACTTGGATTGGTGCCGATCCAATCAAATTGGATCGGTGGATCGGTGCCGATCCAATCAATTACCCCTGAAAAAGGCCTTAAACTTCCTTTTCTTTCTAAACTCGATGTCCATTTTCATCCTGGAAGTTGCTAAGCCAAGATCGCCTAGTACTTACGACTGTCGAGGATTTTTACTAAGGACTGGACAATTAGCCAGGGTGTCATAGGTTACTACTTGGCGGCACTAGATATGACCAATAAATCTCCATGAAGTGGAAATCAAAAGATAAATAATTCCAGAGCACACCCTATTTCCAATGAAAGCATGCCCTTGGGGGAAACGTTAACTGGGTATTTAATCCAGCAGAATTCAAAAGGAATTAGAACATTCAAACTAAACACGAACGACTCGAATGGGCGGAAGACCTAAAAGAACATAACAAATCAACCCTGGAAATTTAGGAAGAAAATAAGACAAGTATTTTGATCGGCACCAATCCGATTCAGTTGGATCGGTACCTATCCAAACTATTGACTTGTTAGAACTGCAAACCGCTTGCATTATGTCCCTACATCACTTCTACGCTTATCCACCAAATTTGATAACATTCTGAGCATCTAAGTTGAAGAAGTCAGGACTTGTCCTATGAAGGTTCCAATTCGATCTAACTTACAAGTGATTCATTGTCAAAACAAGTCAAGAAGTCATGAAATTGCAAGCGAAGCTTCGCTAGTTGATAAAGAAGATTACGGGATGAAAGCCGCATAGAAATTGCGTAACTATTTGGATCGGTACTGATTTGATCCAATTGGATTAATATCCATCCAAATAATCAGCTTAGTTTACTTCCAAAATTCATGTGTCGCCTCATAGTGATGATTAGAAGCCTCTTGTGCTCTGGTGTCGATGCAAGTGCTCTCAAAATTCTATAAATACCATCTTATCTTCAGCAGCAAGGGAGCCGCCTGCTCTGATCGCTAAAGCAACTCTATTACGAAAATTCTTCAACTCCCTTCTCCCTCGGAATGGCTGCTAGGGGACAATTGATAACCTTTTATCTCCATCAACGGTGGTCTGATCTTTCTTTATTCAAATTGTTAGAATTGCAATTAATTTAACTATCGATCAACAGTCCGTTCAATAACAAAAGTTATAAAATGGATGTAGCCTTCATTAACAGCCAATCCACTATAAAAATCTCTTGTTCATTTAATTTTTCTACAATTTACTACTGCTTTTGTCGATTCTATTTTCCTTAATAAACATGGTTGGTGCTTTCACATTCAATCCAGGATGTTGATCCACTTTTTAGGTTAACACCAGAAATGGCATTTAGTTAACTTAGCTTCAATTGGTGATTTCTTAATGTCTCAAGTACAAATTTAAGATGAACTTCATGTTCTTCCTTAGTCTTTGAAAAGACCAGAATACCATGAGAATAAATTTCTTGAGAACTTCCAAAAATACTCTGTTTATAAGATCTACAAAGTAGGCTAGGGCATTAGTTAAACCGAATGGCATAACTGACCATTCATAGAAACCATCTTTGGTATAAAAAGTTATTTTGTGAATGCGATCCTCCATAATTCTAAGTTGATTGAAACCTATGGCTAGGTCAAGCTATGATAATACTTGTGCTTTGTATAGCTGATTAAATGTATCATTCAAATGAGATATTAGGTATCCATTTTTGTAGGTAAGCTTGTTCAACTCTCTGTTGTCTACACATATCCTTAGGGAACCATCGAACTTGGTGACGAATAACACTACAGTTCCCCACCGTGAATGACTACGTCTATTTAGACCTTTAGAAAATAAATCTTCAATTTGAACCTTTAACTTTGCTCTCTCCTTGGGTGACATTCTTTTTAGGGTAAATACTTTAGTCTAGCATCGGGAATGAGATCAATTTGGAATTCTATTTCATGATAACGTGTAAACAAGTCACTTCACCGAAAATATCAAGGAAATATTGGGTAACTAGAATAGTCCTAATAATACTTGGATGGGAACAAGGTTTTAAATCTAGGATATCGGTCACGTTTCGTCTCGGAGATTTTAGTGACTCGATATTGTAACAGGTGAGATCTCGGATGAGACTAGTGCATCTCGGTGCCAGTATCAGGTTTACATCTTGGAGCTTAAAATTCATCTTAGGAACATCTTGGAGTATATTTTATGTTTAAAATTAATTCGATCACACAATAGTATTTACATATACTAAAATAAATAAATAAGCTTACTGGATTTGTAAAATCACACCATATATCATTATCATTGATAGATCGAAAGGACATCTATGCCATTTCTATCTTAGATAAAAAGGTAAATTAATAGAGTGTGTAATGTATATATAAATATTGATTATTGTAAAGTGTAGAAAATAGTTCAGGCGAGTGAATAACTACTTATTATTTGTACGTTGTAATGTGAATGAAAAAGCAATGTGTATAAAAAGAAAGCAACGTATATAAAACGGTACATGCAATGTGTATAAAATGTACATGCAATGTGAATTTGTAGGCATTGTAATGTGTATAAAAATATTCTATTTTATTTGCAAGTTGTAATGTGAATGTACAGGACAAATATTCATGTGAATAAAAATTGGTACAAGTGGACATGCATTCACTTACAAAGATAGTGTATAATGCTCAAGCATTCTAATATTAGTGTGTAAAAATGTATGCATGCATTCTAATTTACTAACAAAAAGTGCAAGCATAAAAAAATTTGTGCAGGCATTATAAAAAAATGTGAATGTACATGCATTCACTCACAAGTAATGCTCATGCCATTCACTTGCAAAATGCGTAGGCCATTCACTTGTAAAATGTACAGGCAAAATGTACTTGCAAGATGGGTTCAATTTTTTTGTTGAAAAAAATAATAAATCGGTTAATATCTTGAATATCATCTCGGTCTAAATATCGGTCGATATATGTAAATATCAGCCGATATATTGGAAATGAGAAATCAACCGATATCTTATGTTTTGGTTCGTGGAAGCCTTCAATTGAGATCTCGATCGAGATATCAGCCGAGATATCCGCATTTTGAAACGATGAATGGGAATCAAGTGAGAAAATAAAATTCTTATAAGATTTAAAGGTATCTTACACTCTATTACCAAGCGGTTTCCTTTGCCATTAATAAAAGAAACCGATCAAGTTTTGCTAGAAATATTAGCATCAAATTTTGTTAACCAATCCATACCTAATAATATATCAAACACTTTTGAAGCCCAAAACACAAAAGTCCTATAAATTGGTAGTCGTCTTTAAGGAGTGTTACCCCTTTACAAATCATTCCTAGCGTTGCGGGACCACCTATGGAGTTTGATACAAATAGGGATATATATATATATATATAGGCTCGGGTTTCAAAATATGTTCAACTTCATCGCATAATCTACTGATATAAAGCTATAGGATGCTCCAGTATCAAATAAAACACAAATAGGCATAAGATGCAGTGTAAGGGTACCTTGAAGCACTGCATTGGTATTATGTATAGTAGGTGTAGAGGCTGTAACTGCAAAGATACCAGTTGGTGTGCCCTTCTCTATGTAGGATAGTCTTTCTTAAAGCGACCAGGTTGTAAGCAAATATGAAAAAGATATCTCCTAGTCATTTGAACTAAAGGTACTAATGCTCCTGCTATGGATGTGCAACTATTGGCACAATGTCCCTTCTGGTCACACTTGAAGCATGTGATACTAGATAGATCGATGAGCCTCTTCTAAGAATATCCAATACCATTATTGCTCTTCCAATTATTCTTTTGCTGGCTAAAATTTAACTTCCTCTTTCTTGGGTTGTTGATGGTTGCTTGAGCAGTTGTAGCCTTATCAACTAGTGTCCTCTTTAGATTTAGGTTTTCATATCTGATGATCATATCCATAAGAGCTTTAAATGTGCCATTACATGCCTTGCAGGATGATTCTGAAATTCCTGATACATGCATGCTATGATAATCTTGTTCTTCTTCCAAGGGGTGTCAATCAAACTGGGGCCAAACCTGGATAGCTCTTTGAATTTCTTCTCATACTCTGAAACTATCTTGTTCCCCGCTTAAGATACAAAAAATTCCGTTAGAATTGAGTATTTCCAGCTTTGGGCATTCACTAAGCTACGAAAGCTTCCCTGTAAATTTGGTGGTATACAAGTTTGAGCTAGATTTCAAAGAGATAATCTTATTGAATATTGAATTCTTATAAAGATTTCATTCGAATTAGGCCCAAGTGATATTCTCTTCAGGGTATAATCTGTAATAGATTCCTACAATTCCCAAGTAGCCTCCTGCAAATTCTAAGCTGCCAGTTAACACTTCAACACATCAGTAATCCTAAATTCGATGAAATTCCTTTCTAAGCTCTTCAACCATTGCCTTCTGCTCTGATGAACTTTGTACCTCCAAGCTACGCATATTCCTTGCCGAGAGTAGTGAGTCTTACCTTAGGAACAACTAGTGCCATAGCTCCTTCAATAAGGCCATTTTCTCTTCCTCTACCTCTTGCATTCATTATATTACTCATCCTATAAGGGCAAGGATGGGTTTAGAACATAGACTAGAAACTAGACTAAATAGATAACCTAATCAAAGTGAAATCAACTAAGAAAGAAGAGTCCATTTTGATCGAAAATTTTGAAATATGAAGAATTTTAAAACATTTTTTAAGTAATAAGCTCTCTCAAGAAAGATTATACTCATTCTAGGGTATTTCTTACCCCATCTCTAATGAATTTACCCCGACAAGCTTAGGTTTTTGCTTAACCTGGCTTAGATACCAACTACGACGATTCGCCATTTTGAAACTTAGTAGTCCAAAATGATAGATTATCAATTGGGATTTAAGAATTAATATACAGAATCATAGACATAGAAATATCAACATAGAATCTCGCAACGGAAATAAAGTAAATACATAAGTAGTTGGTGATGCTACTAACAAAGTTTACATTTCACTTTTAAAATTTAAAATAGAAAACTGGAAATAAATAGGAGTTCACTATTACATGTCCAAACTAAAATAAGAAAGTAAATGCTAGATAAAAGTGCAGTCGCCAACTCGTCTCCATCTCCAGAAAAGCACTCCTTAAACACTGTGATACTCAGGCTGACCAGAGCATCATGAAAAAACACATACTCAAGTCGGAACTAAAATTCTCATGTATGTTAGCTCAAAATCAGGTATACAATAGAAAAATAACTTAAGAGATTTTACAGAATTTTGCACCTCCTTAGGATCCATTAAACTACTTATGCATACACTACTAGAAAAGGCTAGAATACCAATAGCTTGTTGCGACGACTTCCGACGGTCTTTTTTCGACGGCTTCAGACCGGCCATGGGCGGCTGTCGGAAGGCGTCGCAAATTCGCCATTATCAGGTCAGGTCGAAGCCTTTCTTCCTCATTTGCCGAGCGTAAGAAACTAAACCAAAATCCCTAAACCCCCCGATTTCAAGCCTCCATCTCCAATTTCAAGCTTTCGGATCCTCAACAGCTGCCTAATCATAATCTATTGCTTTTAATCTGGGGTATAATCTCTTATTTTCGTGGAAATCTAATTTTTACCCTAAATTTAGATTTTCATAAGTTGGTAAATTTGGGCTAATTAGTGATTGTAATTGTTTCTAATAACCTAATAATGGTTTATAGTATCTCATGGTATACATATTTCAAATGGTATCGTGAGTATGTATAATTTGTGATTGTGTGTGTATGTTTAAACCAATGCATATGTGTTATTTCTACCATTGTATTGTGTTAATTGGAATAATACATGAGTTTTATAACATCTTGACTTGTATAATAATAATGAATGCACAAGTCTCAAATTTTTTTGGCTATATAGGAAAATGACAACAGTATTGAAGCGGCCTTATTCGATAAGATACCTAGAATAAATGTGGTAAATAAATAATTTTTTGAAACATATAAAGTTAGTAAATATTCGATTTTATAAACTACTTTTTTTTACTTCCCTTAGAGAGTTTTTGGCCTCATCCGACAGGTTTTGTACACGATCGTTATATAAATATTTGTTTTTGTCACAAAATGGCCGTTTATATTCATCTGGTCAATACTTGTTGGATTTGTCCCTTTATTGGACAATTTATAAACACAGTAAAAAATTGCATTTCGTACATTATTTCATGTCAAACGGTTGACAAAATTTCGCCATCACTTTTCTTTTTTGTTTCCTGCGCATTTGTATACAATATAGAAAACAAAAGGGAAGTACTGCCGAAATTTTATTGAATAGTTTAAAATGAAATAGTGTACGAAATGTAAGTGTTTACTATGTTTGTAATGGGAAGTAGTGAAACACCCCCCACACACCTTAGTATTCTTAAAAAGGGCACACCAAAGAATGTGGTGCATTATAGGTATAGCTAAACCATCACAAAGACTAAGATTTACAAGACAAATAAGTAAAAGCAGTAGAAAAATATTAAAGAATAACTTACCATTTAGAATTAAACTTCATTTCGAAATAAGTCATAAAAACATAAAAAGTCTTAAAAACTCAAATTCTCTCATGTATTATGAAAATACATCTCAGTGTCACATAATCAAAGTACAAAAATAACAATAATAACCCCTCTCACAAATGCCAATCCATCTTAAGCCAAATGAAAAGGATGAATAGCAGAAGAATACATCTGAAATGAGAAAACTTCGGAAAAGAATCTCCAAGCAACCTGAATCAACTATCCTCAACTCTGCTGGCCTATTGGGGGAAAGAGGAGAGATAGAGGAGTGGGTCAGAAAATAAGTCTGGTGAGTGAAAGTAATTACTAGCATTTCTAAGCAAGATAAAGATAATAGACTAAGCAATAGTTCTAGCATGAAAGAAAAATATAGGAAAGATAAAACTCGCATAAAATACTGTTTCTGATTCTGTTTGACTGTTTGCTTTGATCGTTTGCACTTGTCTTAAACTGCTGTGATTAGGCTAAAATCCTAATCATATCTCAACTGCTAACCTGATTAGGCTGTAATCCTAGTCCTACCCATTGATCGGCCTTTCCTATCTCTTTTGTGCCACTTTATCCAATTCTGTTGGTCGCACAGCGAAAAACCCTTTTTAGCGCTTAGGACGTAGTAGTGACTTATTTACCCTAATCGATGTCGCATGCAAGGCCATCGCCGGTACACACTAACTGTCGCCCCTTATGTGACCCTTTATTTACCATAATCGACATAAGTGTGCCCAGCCTCACCCACGTATGAGATCATCAGTCCTCGACCTGAAAGGAAATACTGCCAGTACTGGTCCTAACAAATCTTCTAACTTGCGCCCCTTCCCAAATCCTAATTTTGAGCCTCTATCTATTGGCCACTTATTTACCCTAGTCAGCATAAGCGTGCCCAACCTCACCCACGTGTGAGACCATTTGTCATAGACCTGAAAGGGAATGTTGCCGGTACGAGCCACTATTGCTATATTTCTTATTAACTTAATCGAAGATCTAAGTTTTAAAATAAGCCCCTTCTACTATTTCTTTCTTTCTAATTATAAACTATGTGTTATAATTGTTCTTGCAACTGTTACTCTTCTATTTTCTCTTTTTAGTGTTAACCAGTTGTTATAATCATGCTTGCAAATATCTTAAATTTTTCTATTTCAGTCCATTTCTATTTTATTTTAGCTTTTCTCATTTTACATCTGATTTTTGTAAATTTAATGTTTTTCTATTTTAACCCACATTTTTGAATTCTTCTCTTTTTAATATTTTATTCGCGTCAAAAAGGATTAAATCTCTATAAAAAGAAACTAACATTTACAGGCTAAATTCCAACATAAAACAGATGTAAATAACTAGAAATAACTGAATAAAAGTGGATTGAAAAGAACTTCTGAAATTTACTTAAAAACTGCCGGTAAATAAACTTATATAAAAACTATCTCCAAAATTGTAGAACAACTACAACTATTGAGAAACCTATTATTTTAAATTGCTTACAAATCTAAAATAATTACAAAACACTCACCTATGGTCCTTAGCTCTATTCTTGGGCATTCCTGGATCCACTTGTAGGGTGTAGAACATTTTTATTAAAAAGATTTCCTTCCCAAGAAAATTTTCTACTTAGAGTTCAGCCTCAGGCAATGAACCCAATTGGGAGAAAATCTGATTGAGAAAAAAGTTAGGCTTAGGGTTCTATTTATAGTGTGGCTTAGGAATCTCAGGCCGTTGGATTTGTAGATTTAACCTGGTGCAACCATGTCATTGGCTTAGTAGGAACCATCGTATGCAGCTACGAACGCATAGGATTTCACAAAAAAATCAATTTAAGGTCATCGGCTCGTACCTAAACGAAAAATCGTCCAGGCACTAATGCGGCTCGATCTAGGTTTAAGGCAGGTCGACCTATGGGTCGACCCGACCCTAGCAAGGGTCAACCCCTATGGGTCTTATTCTTTTCTTTTCGTTTTTGTTTATATAATTCCGATATCTTGTTTCTCTCGTAACTTCTCCATAAAAGCTCGGATTTCGATAAGTTATATATGAAAATTGATCATAAAATTGCCACGGACCAAATAGTGCATCTCCCATAGCTAAGTTCTAACAATTCCTAATTGGTGCAAACAAAGTATATTTTGAGAGTTTCCTTATTGGAAAGATCTTTTGCTTTGTCATAATATCGATGTGATGCACAACGACAAAAATATCTGTGATAATGATTTTAACACAATTTTGAATGTCAAGGCGAAAACTAAGGACGATTTGAAATCAAGATGTGATATACAAGAATTGTGCAAACATCCTAAGCTTCATATGAAAGCAAATGGCAGTAAATAAACCCAACGCATGTTACGAGTTAGATAATAATCGAGTTAAAGTTGTGCTAAAATGGGTGGAAGAATTAAGATTTCCTGATGGGATTTCATCAAATCTTCATATATGTGTTGACTTTAAAAATGGTAGATTGAGCGGAATGATCAGCCACGACTGTCACATAATGTTGGAAAATTTATTACCCATTCTCTTCAAAAAACTACTGCCCTTAAAAGTTTGGAAGGTAATAATGGAGCTTAGTCGGTTTTACAAAGCGCTTTGTTTGACTACTTTAAATGTGCAACGTTTAAACTTGAAGAAAATATTCCCATATAGCTCTGAAAATAGGAGAAATATTTCCGTCAGGTTTTTTTTAATGTAATGGAACATTTACATGTTCATCTCCCATATGAATCATGTCTTCGAGGTCCTGTGCAATATGGATGGATGTATCCATTTGAGAGGTATGAAATATGTTGACTATTAATTTAACTACATTCGAAAGTTAAAGTTAATGTAAATTAATTTTGCATAGATACTTGAATCATCTGAAGAAAAAAGAGAGGCGAAAAGCACATGTTAAAGGTTCGATATGTGAATCTTACATCGAAGAAGAAGCTTCATTTTTTCTCTCACTATTTCAATGACCATGTGAACATATTATTTGAAAGTGTTCCTCATAATGATGAAGGCGGCGAACGAGAGTTCTCTCAAATAATGTTTTCTATTTTTAGACAACATGGTCGATCTTCTGAAAAATGTGTAGAAGTATGGTTAGACGATAAAGATCTTCATGTAGCACAAACTTATATTCTTCTTAATTATGCTGACGTTGCAACATTTTTAGGTAATCCGAAATAATAATTTATAATTTATTCACTTCCACAATGCATGCACATGTAGAAATTAATGCAATATTTTATTCATATATGTAGTATTTATGAAAGTGAACATTCACTCGGAGATTTCAGTAAAGAATTTTATGATTGGTTTTTAAAGTACGTTTATGAACCGAGAAATTGTGTGGTTGACGAAGGGTTGAAACATCTTACGTTGGGACCAAAAAGATGTCAAGGCATATTCAATGTATTTCGGCAATGGATACAAATTTAACACCAATGAATACGGTGCAGAAAAATTAACTAAAAATACAGATGTATTTATTAAAGCAAGTGATGATCCAGAAAATCACAAAAATGATTTTCATGGCGTTTTACCTCAAATTTTGCAACTGACATATTTCTTACGGCCTGTGGAGGAGGTGTTTCTGTTTAGATGCAATTGGTTTAACAATGTTTCAGGTTCTAGAATTAATGCGCACAAGGATCATAACCATATTGGTAAAGCACACATCGCGTTATCACAAGTACGATCCTTTTGTACTAGCCAAACAAGCATTGCAAGTTCATTACACTCCTTATCCGTCTCTAAAAAGTGATAAGTAGATTGGTCGGCGGTTTTTAAAACAAAGGCAAGATTTACGTTTGATGAATATTCTAGATGAACAAGTTTATCAGGCAGATCTTGGGCAAAGCAACACAATAATAATAACAGACGAACATACTAATTTTAGACTTTGAACAATGAATCAAACGTTTTGGTTGAAGCATTCGAGAGTAGGAGGAACATAACGTAGAATGTGAGACCAAATATGAATCAGAAGACGATGAGGATTGATATAAATATTATGTAGAATTTTTATGTATTATGCAATTTTGTAATTGATGACATTTATTTTGCATCATTTATGTTATTACATCATTTACATCATCTATGCCATTATCATTTCTGTCATTTATTTAGCAATTTATGTTAAAATTGAAATGTATTCTGCTTATCGTCGGAATATGACACCCAATCTGAATTAGGTATACTTTGCAATTTATGTACTTTATCTCATTTATGTCATTTAACTATAAAATATATTTCATTATTATGTTATTGTTCTCTTTTAAAATGATGTGTTTGTGACAGGTATCATGTCATCCGAAAGGAGGAGTTCTTCCCATTCTTCAGGAGGCGATGGCAGCGGTCCATCGTAACTGCCACAGCGATGCACTATGTATCTAGTATCTAGAGCAGAGGGGTAAGTATTAAACTTTTTTCAACATCTTAAATATTTTGTGTACGATATACTAATCTGTATCACATTTAACACAAGGGTTTGACCTACAACCGTTAGCTGTAGTTCTATAAGTTTTGAGAGATTCGTATAAGAGTAAGATGACGGTTTGCTAATCGAAGTGGGATAATATCCCTCCCCGCATCCTAGAGTGTATATGGTAGGATTTCATTGTAAGTAAAATCTTCTGTTTTTCATTCTTAATTTTTTTTCGCTTATTTATTGTTCACCTTTTATAGTTTAATTTTTGGTCGCTTGTTTATCGTGTCACAGTTATGTACAATCAGATGACCTACAGCTAGTATGACACTACTAGATGCAGAATGTGAGGAAGAACTATAGGGATTGTATGTCGCCTGTGAAGCATAAAAGGCAGAAGCCGAACTGGATGGGGGCGAGTGTGTGGGAAGGGTGACTAGCACATTGGGATAATGACGAGGCGAAGGTAAGTGTAATAAACTTTTATTAATTATTTAATAGATACGTAAATATCAAAAAATATTTGGTAAGTTTATTAAATGTGAATTGAAAATAGTTATTAAATGTGAATTGTAAATAGTTATTGTGCTATATAATTTTGAGTATACAATAAAAGTGCATAATAATCAATTTCAGGAAGTTGAGGCGGAGGGTCTTGTATCATACATGGATTTATTTACTCGTACTCATGTCGTCGAGCATGTAAATCCAAATGGGATAGTTTCATATACATGGCATGACGATAAATTGAGAAAAATCAATGTAAGCATATTTTAGTTTATATACTCTTAGTAACTGTTTTAATTATTAAAGTATAATGAATTAAGGTTTCACGCTATTAATTTTAATTGTATTTTTGTTTGTTCATGCATGCATGGTTTTTGGAACAACGGTAGAAACTCTTAGAGGAAACCGGTCGAGAGTAGCTGACGACGAAAGAGGAGGACATCATTTTTGAGTCAGTCATGGATCTACCTTCATGAAATAAGCGCTACGGGTTGGGAAATCAAGTGGTAATGAATAATATATTAAGATATAACAATTTAGCAATCTTTTAGTTCTAAAGAACTTCACATCGCTTTAGTTTCAGTATAAGTTTACAAATATAATAATTAACACATTATGTTGTAGCTTTGATAGTAAGATTATATACTAAATTAAATAAGCATTGCAGGCCAACAAACAGCGGAGAGACAATCAAACGGCCAGAGCTGAGATCGATCTAGCAGAGATCGAAGAGTTGAGAGCTAGGATGACATAGCTGGAAGAGCAGAACCGTCGCCGGGCCATTGGATGACACAACTGCTACACCAACGCATTGCGGAGTACATGCAACAGTATAGTGGCCGCTTTCCATATTCAAATGGTTCAGGAGGTTTTGGAGGTGATTGAACAGAGTGATCGGTATGTTTTTTGTTTTGTGTCATTGTTTAGTAAGTTTTGATGATACATTGAGTTGGTGGAGTTGGATTTGAAATGCTGTGTATATTGTTTGATGATACATTTGGTGGTAGTAATTTGGACATTTGGGAGTTGATGGTGAGGAGTTGATGAAGGATTGATGTATATATTGTATAATGAGATGTATGTAAATTATGTTAGCGAAGTGTTGGTTTGATTTTATATGAATTATGCTCGATTTATTTCTTTATGTGATTTGATTATGTTTGTATGGTTTGATTTCATATTGAATATCTGAATTAGATATATGCTTGTGTGCTGAAATATATTGTGTTAATGGATTGTGGATGGAAGGCAAAAATGCAACAGAAAAAAAACAGGTTCAGGAATTCCGACGGCTTCTGATAGCTCCCGACGACTTGTAGGCCGAAAATTTCTAACGGCTTCCAATGGCCAGCGATGGACAGATAACGATGGATTTCGATAGTTTTCGGCACACACCGTGATCGTCCACGTGTTATTTGATGACCGTCGGGAGCTGTCGAAAATGCGGCGACGGGGTTTATCGGAAGCCGTCAGAAATCCTATTCAACGATAGAATTTTTTGTGTCGGTAATTTTCGACGTCCGCCGACGATTTTAATCCATCGGAACTTGTCATGTTTCATGTAGTGATAGTAGATACGATATATATGTAATGTCTATCAGTAATGAAATATTAAAATAGCATTAAGGCTTAACATTGATTCCCCTTAACATATTTTAAGTGTGTACTCTATGCAGGTCCTATACACAACCAGTAATGTTGTACCCAATGAGTACTCTATAGGTACAATACAAAAACAAAATAGTAGTGGTCTCGTATAGGGATAATCGTATGACAAGGCACGTGAGGCTGTACAAAAGATAGGATACTACTATTTTGCCTTCTCTGACTAGTCATTACCCCTAATGGCCGACCACATCCATTAATCAAAGATCAAGATGCACCAATCAAGTTTCAATGTGAAGACAACAATACAAGGAAAAGATGTCCACTAGAGGTAGCCATCCACATTGGCCAAACATAGCACATGATTCAGTCATTTCAAATTGACACAACTGTCGGGATTATCCATTATCATTCTCTCACTTCAATCTAGCAAAAAATTTCAAATTCAACCTATACATTCTGGATAACCTCCACCACATATACAATAATTAAAGTAGTTCCGGTAATGACAGAGAGTATGTCATTATCCGGCATTGGTCTCTTTAATAACATATCCTTCATTTTATAAAAGTACGACATTTTTTCCATTTTAATTCCTACATGAAAATATGTATAGAATTGCAGAAAGTATTCAACATATAAAGCTCTTCATTGTACTTTAGGAATCCAAAGAAAAAGTTTTAGAAATTTCCAAAAATATTTATTATTTTTCATAGATGAAATACCTCGGAATGTACACTAATTAAATTATAAAATGTCATTAAATTTGCAAAAAAAAAAATTCAAATTAAATTACAATGTTCCTAAACACCTTTTTAGAATTTTCAGTAAAGTTTCAAATTTTTCCAAATCGATTTAATAATTTTAACAAACTTCCAAATGGCTAATTTTAAAGAATAAATTTTTAATATTATTAGAAGACCAGAATAAATATAGGTCCCTTTATTAATATTCTCCAAATAATATGCTAGAACTAAAAAAGTTTCAGGTTAAAGTAATTAATTTTATAAAAATATGTTTTTACAATAAGTTATTTTCTTTAAAATAAATTATAAAAATACCTTGATGGCCGAATCAAATATCAGTTTCTTTACAAAAATCTTTATGTAGTGGAGTTACAGAAAAAATTTCAAGTTGAAATGACATCTTTTTTCTGACCACTTATTTATTCGTATATACTTAAATATTTATTTTGAAATCTACACGTAAACTTCCTACCCAATTTTAGACTATATTATTTCAAATATCCTTTATCATTACATATTAAAAATTTAGAACTAAACATATAAATTAGTTAAAAAAAATCAAATAGGGACAGAATGGCAATTTTGGCAAAAATCGCATTTTTGGCCAAAATTATAAAACTATATATTCTAACCTTTTCCACATATCAATGTAAGATGTCGAAGGATTTTATCATGCCATTCAATGTTCATATTATCCAAATAACAATTAATATAACTTCATAATCCAATAAGGTTGTAATGGGTGTATATCATAATCAATGGTCTAACGAATCTATAATCATAATGTCGTCAATTATTACCATGTTATCATACTATAAGCCTACACATGCAATAAACTTTCAATCAACTTAGCTATACATATATCACAATAATTATCATTTATCACTTATCAGGGTGTTCGACTAGCAGAATATTCATTTACACACAACAGTATAATTTATCAGATCACGATGTTGGTTTAACATGCGGTCGAATTAATAATGGTTCGTGAGTTTAAACACCTACCTTCGTATGCGAATCGAAAAACTGCTCGACATGCACAAAAATACGAATCTGAATCTCACCATGCACATAACCTTCAAACCCCAGATCAAACACAGCTCGGATACGAACAATGAGATGGACATGAGGCGACGAACAATGGAGGCATGTGGCTTTCGGTTGGAGATAGGGGCTAGATCTCAGCAAGATGGATGGTGGTTTGGCTAGGTTTTGGAAAATGGTGCAGGGTGGCAGATCTCGACAAGATAGCATTGTATGTTGTAGTAGGTGGCTGTTCTGGGTTGTTTTGGCCTGTAGTTGAGAAGGCAGATGGTAGCGGCAATGATGGATGCAGTTCGACAGAGACTGAGTCATGTGGTGGCTGGGTAGATAGCGTGTGGGCTTCAGCTAGGAGGAAGGAGGGTATAGGTGATCGGGCAGCTTCGACAAAGGAGGAGGTTGGTGGCAGTGTTGCTGGCGAGTGGAGGCAGCGGGGTGGAAACGAGGAGGCTTGGTAGGCGGCATCAAGATAGTAGGAAGCAACAATTAGGTGGCGGTGGGTGGTGGTTTGGAGCAGAGGTGGGTGGCAGGTAGGTTCTTCGCTTGTGGAGGCTAGGCATGAGGAGGCGGGAGAGATGGGAAAGGCAGACAGTAGAGCTACGGTGGTGAAAGTTGGAGATTTGGAAGAAAAAGCAGGCTGTAGTTTTTATTAGATAATAATATAATGAACCATAGTTATAAAAACCGGAATGTCAATCAAACCGTATTGTTTCAAAGTCAAAGGTTTTGAAGGTCCGACCGATTGAACCGTTGAAACCGTGTTATTTGTATATAAAATTATAAATGGTAATCATATATTTAATATGATTAAATTAACTTAATACAAGAATTAGTGTTTTGAAATAAACCATAAAGTAGAAATAACAAAACATTACAGCACAAGCATGGCAAAAGTCAAAAGAATAATCATAAAATATGCTTATTTGCCTGTTATTATAAGTCCCATATCAGCCACACAATAATAATTATCCTATATTTTAGCTATAAATGAATGAGCACTCACCACTTGTAAAGGAAATGGCATTTAAGTAATTTTCACGCTGCTTTAGTGGATCCATGTTACATGAGCCTGCATAAAATAAGTACCCTTTTCATTTTGTTAGAAAAATAAACCAAGTTATTTTCCCTTAGACCACGGTTTAACAAGGTTTTCACAATTATGTTGTGGTTCAGTGAAAGTCGAGGCTTGATTAGCTTCCGGGCCTTAATGGCTCACGGTCGGTGGTTTTTGTTGTTAAACCGTCGGCCCGGTCTGGTTTGAAAACGTAGCAATGAACGGTGCTTCATTTATACATTAATTTTAAATTTTACCTTTACTTGAGAATGAAGTCTTTGAAAGAGGGAATAGAATAGGTATTTGCCAAATTATGGATGACATGGGAAGACCACTTCTCTTATTCAAACGTAGAACATACATGCGTACTGGCTCATTTTCAACCACTTTGCACTATAAACTAGGTGCCAAAACGCAGAAAACAAAATGATGGGTTGATGTTCGTGCTATAACAAACTCGTAAAAATTCACCGTCATTTGGTTTGTCTTCTCTCACTAACTGCAATGATATATTTATTTCTGTGTTTTAATATCTGGTTCATAGCGTAAAGACTGGGGTAGACATGGAAAAATTCTATACCGTCCGAAATATTTCAAATTTCTTTCAACTATTGATCGAATAATGCGGTTTATTTCAAATTCCATTCCATCAACGCCAGAATTCCTATTGGTGGAAATCAGAAAACTCGGAACGAAACACAACATACCGATTAGAGAATTTTATAATGTACAATTTTCACCAAATTTAAATACGAACAAAGAGTGTGATATAAAAAAATTTGTAACAGTGGGTCGAAATTCAGAACTTCAAAACATGATTCAAAACAACAGAACGTAATTCAAATATTATGAATCAATTTTTTCATAGAAATTGCAGCAGTTCACCTGGGTGAAATGCATGGAAATATTTGCACATCAAGAACTAAAATAAAGACACTGCACATGAAAATGTTCAACATTTGTATGCGAAAAACAACACACGAAATATATATTATACGATATATATTCATATACATGGAAAAGTTGATGACCAAGGGAAAAATGTATGATGAAAACACACCAAAGGCAAAATGTATGATGAAAGCACACCAAATGAACGCGTTCAAAAAAAAAAAAGTTTTAAAAATATATTGTATAAACTTGTTAACATTTTTTCTTATAATATACGAATACTTATAAACTTGTTTTGCATGTCAACATTTTGGCTTAAGACAAAATATGCACCCATTCAAAGCAAATTCCAGCACATGTTCCAAAAGACAGGATGTGTGTGTATATCTGTGTGCATATGTATGTCATGCGAAGTGAATACCCGAAGGAGTGAATGTAAATTCCGTGATGTACAGTAAAAACATGTGAAGTCTATATATATTATATATTATGTGTGTGTATTTTTCACATGAAACTCTGAAGTATTGTTGTAAAATAAGACATAAAAAATGTACATAGATCACATTTGTGGATGAGGTGACATGGCTTACGTGAATGGTCCTACTACTGACTTTTGTTCCATATTTTTTTTATTTGCATTCAGAAGGAATGGGATTTCCATCAAAATAGGGGAAATTTTGGTAGATTTCCACCAATCACCCAAAGGAATTCCTTTTAAATTTTGGTGGATTTCCACCTATCACTGGAAGAAATTCCTTTTGAGTTATTTTCGATGGAAGAACATGAAAATTGAAAATCTTGAAAATATTCGAAAGGAAAACATTGGAAAGTTGGTAAAACAGAAAATTACTCGACCCTAAGCAATATCATGTAATTTTGAGGCTGCAGATATTTTTTAGGAGAACAAATTTTTGTTTTAAGGAGGAAACACTTTTTAAAGACATTTTGAGAAGAAAATGTGCTTTGTTTCAGATTTGATAAGAGAAGTGAAGACCGGGTCAAGCTGATTTAAAAGGGGAGAATAGGGTTATTCACATTAGAGTTCTTTTTTTTATTTATGTTTAGATTCCTTTTTAATGGGAAATAAGTTTTATTTTGTGTTTTTATTTTCTTTTAAAAATTTTAACTCTAGATTTTATCTTGGATTTTGCAATCCTCAACTCGAGGATAAAACCTAGGAAGAGTTACCAAGCGTTTGATTAGTATGTTTAGGTTAATAGAAAGTGCAAGTTTACAAATGTTTTAGGTATTAATATATATATATATATATATATATATATAATTACATATATTTCTAGTAGTAACTTCAACAGGCAATAATAAACACTAATGGGCCAGTGCCAAAGCCAAGTATATCTGTGTGTCCTTTATTTTTTGGCATTACATTTCAGCAACAGTTATTTATTTATCAACGAAATATTTTAAATAACCTATATGCCCTCCCCTGTTGGATTAAAATTCCATTATGGGCACACATATGTTTAAGTTTATGTTGCTATTATAATTAATATAAGGTAGAAAATAATAAAGTGTTATTTACAATTTGTTGAAGGTCCAAATTGTAAATATTACATTATTGATTTTTTTCCGTTAATAAAAACGGTTGGGTCCCCGAGAAACATTACGTACTTTTTTGTCTCTTCTTCCCCGTCAGAGAGAAATAATCGAAAAAAGTAGAAATTGTATTCTTGGAAGATTAGAACCATACATATTGATTCAATGGATTCCGGTACGCTTCCACAAATTTCTATTTGTTTATTGTTTGTTTTCTCATGAATTGATTAGGGCTGAAATTCGGATCAGTTTAATATCAATAATTGGTATCAGAGCAAACTATAAATTAATTCATGAGGATTTGATATTAATCTTGAAACCCATTTTATACTATACGGTAGCATTGCTGGTTATCAGTTTTGCTTGGAATCCTTGAAATATATTTGCAGTGACTTGCGTTTTGGATCTGCACATATTTTTGGGTTCGATTGAATACTCGTTCAATCTTGACTAAATGTTTTGGTACTGCCTTCTACATGCACATGTTTCCATTGTTCATTTAGTTGTCTTTTGTGCCAACCTGGTATGAAATATGGACTCCAACAATTAATGAATATGTGCTGTAATGCTATGATGGGAATTCCAATTTTATTATGTGTATGCATTTTGTACCAATATCAACGTTAGAAAAGTCAAACTAGTAACATGCTAAATGCCAACATAGGATCTTTTCCAATAATTTACTTACAGATACAAATATCTAGAAAGAATAATAGATTTTGGTCCCCTTGTTGGATAAAATGATTGAATATTACAGGGATTCCGAGACTTAATATACTATTTTAGAAAACGGAATCCATTCAGATTTATCATTAAATCATTTAGTACAGGTTGGTATTAGTGAAATTATGCAGTCTATGATTCTGTTCTGGCCACAATGTGTTTCGTACAGTTTTGTTCAGATTTATCAATTTGATGCAAATCTACACATATGATATGATAATTTAGGATTCGCGGTTTACAAATCATTGTATGATATGAAACCGCGAATGAAAATTTAATTGTCTAGCCATGTTTTCTTTCCAGTTTAGTTCACAAAATCACCCAGTTTAGTTTATTTAATCTAAACATGGTTTGCTGTATACTGGAATTTATAAAATTTTATACTAGGTCTTCGACTAAATATATAGCGTTTAATATCTGGCAGCTACATACAAAAATGACTTGGTATATTAGACCACCTAACATATAATAAAACAATTTGTTTTATTATATGTATTCCTTTTCTTTTAAAAAGTAAATTCAAATTTGGTTTCCATGGAAATTTGGTGTTTTAAATAGATTAATTGAAGCAAAATATCACCAAAGTGATCACTTTTGTGTAGATTAATCAAATCAAAATATCAAAATAATTGTGTGTATGTAATTTATGCATTTATTAACGAACCCAAACGTGAATTAGTATTTGGCAGAATTTCATGCATACCTGTGGTGATAAATGTGTGACAATTATAAGGTGTTTATGTAGGCAATGTGTTAGTCCAAAGACTGCATATTATTTGACATAATTTATTGTCAACATTTGATCGTTACAACAAGAGTACCATTTACAGTTAGTATTACTGTCCAAAGACTTAATATTAATGATATGCTTGGTATTGGAGAGGGAATTAACCATTATTTGAATTTTTTGTTTTATATGAAGTCCTTAAGAGCATGTAATTTATATAATTTTATTCATTTTTTGTTTCGGCTATTGCCACTGTATCTGCTAACCTTAATTCAGTACCGGTCCTTAATGACAATAATTTTAAGGACTGGAAGGAGAACATATTAATTGTTCTTGGTTGCATGGATCTGGATCTTGCATTAAGGATGGATCGGCCTGCTTCTCTTACAGATGCTAGTACCTCCGAGGAAAGGAGAATTTTCGAGAAATGGAACCGTTCAAATCACATGAGTCTTATGATCATTAAACAGGACATACCTGAGGCTTTTAGGGGTGCAGTATCCGAAGAGATTACTGATGCCACAGATTTTCTTGCTGAAATTGAGAAACGCTTTGCCAAAAGTGATAAGGCGGAAACAATTATTCTATTGAAGAAACTTATTTCCATGAGGTTCAAAGGCAAGGAAAACATAAGGGAGTACATTATGGAAATGTCTCGCATTGCTTCAAAATTAAAGACACTAAAGCTTGAGCTTTCAGATGACTTGCTTGTGCATTTAGTGCTTATCTCGCTTCCTCCACAATTCAGTCAATTTAAGGTCAGTTATAACTGTCAAAAGGAGAAGTGGACTCTCAATGAGCTCATTTCATATTGTGTACAAGAGGAAGAAAGGCTGAAGCCAGATAAGACTGAGAGTACCCATTTGGCAAGCACCTCTAAAGCAAACGAAAAGAAAAGAAAATTTAAAAATGAAGCTGCTAAGGATCCAGATCAAAAGAAACAACAAAAGGAAAAAGACGGTTGTTTCTTTTGTCACAAACCTGGACATATGAAGAAGGAATGTACCAAATATCATGCATGGCGTGAAAAGAAAGGTATGTTTGTTACTTTGGTCTGTTCCGAAGTTAATTTATCTTCAGTACCTAGAAACACTTGGTGGATAGATTCTGGTGCTACCACTCACATACTCTATGCAGGGTTGCCTGAGCTACCGAAAGCCAAGTGGTGGTGAAAGACACATCTTTCTGAGTGATGGACAATCGGTAGAAGTGGAAGCGATTAGACATTTTAGATTGTTGTTAGGAATTGTTTTTATTTGGATTTCAAAGACACTTTAGTTGTGCCGTCATTTAGACGGAATTTGGTTTCTGTTTCTGTGTTGGACAAATTTGGATATTGTTGTTTATTTGGAAACAATCAGTTTACTTTGTCTTTGAATTCAAATGTTGTTGGAACTAGTTATTTAAATGCATATGACAATTTTTATTTGTTGGAAACAGTTGCATCCTATAATGAAACCTTGCATGTAGAATCACGTGGTACTAAACGTAAATTAAATAAAGAAAATTTAGCACCTTTATGGCATAAGCCCTTAGGTCATATCTCAAAAGGTAGAGTTGAGCGTTTAGTATCTGATGGTATTTTAGAATCTCTTGACTTCACAAACTTTGACGTTCATGTAGATTGCATCAAGGGAAAACAGACCAAAACTAAAAGATTGGGTGCTAATAGATCTTTAGACGTCTTAGAATTAATTCATACAGATATTTGTGGACCTTTCCCTACGGCATCTTGGAATGGTCAACAATATTTCATATCATTCATAGACGATTACTCACGTTATGGCTACCTATATCTAATTCATGAAAAATCATAGTCACTGGATGTGTTCAAAGCTTATAAAGTTGAAGTTGAAAATCAACTCAACAAAAGAATTAAAAGTGTCAGATCTGATCGTGGTGGTGAGTATTATGGTTGATATGATGGTTCAGGTGAACAACGTCCAGGACCGTTTGCTAGATTCCTAGAGGAATGTGGTATTGTCCCACAGTACACCATGCCAGGATCACCTAGCATGAATGGTGTTGCTGAAAGACGAAACCGAACTTTTAAGGATATGGTAAGGAGTATGATTTCTCATTCCACCTTACCTGATTCTCTCTGGGGAGAAGCATTAAAGATAGCAGCTTATATTATCAATAGAGCACCAACTAAAACAGCTGCAAAAATACCTTATAAACTTTGGACAGGTCGAAAGCCTAGTCTAAAGCACTTTCACATTTGGGGTTGTCCAGCTGAGGTAAGGCCTTATAGTCCACATGAAAAGAAGCTGGGTTCCAAAACAGTGAGCAGATAGTTTATTGGTTGTTCTGAGCTTTCCAGGAGCTATAAGTTTTATGATCCTATAGCTAAGAATATTTTTGAGATGGAAAATGCAGTATTCTTTGAGGATATTGAGTTTGGGGGAGAAATAAAGTTAAAGACATTTCTTTTGAGGAGGAATTGGATTTAAACCCAGTTCTTATTATCACTTTTGACAATGTTCAGTTGCTTACACCTATCATTGATCAAGAAGTGAATCCGAAAACTCAATAAGATAATGTTATACAACCCCTTATTCAGAATGAAGCTATTGTTCCAGAAGAACAGATTCAACAACCTCAAGAACCTGTTCCATTATGGAGGTTCATGAGAGAAAGGAGAAGTGCTATTTCAGATGATTATATTGTATTTCTCCAAGAACAAGAGAACAATAATGGAATGATGGAAGATGACCCAATCAACTTTTATCATGCCATGTAAAGTTCTAACTCTCAAAAGTGGATAGATGCCAAGAATGAAGAGTATAAGTCCATGCAAGACAATAAAGTTTGGGAACTTGTCCCATTAGCAGAAGATGCAAAACCATTTGGTTGTAAATGGATATTTAAAACCAAGAAGGATGCAAATGGTAATATGGAGAGGTATAAGGCACGTCTTATAGCAAAAGGATATACTCAAAAGGAAGGTATCGATTTTATAGAGACTTTCTCTCCAGTTTCATCGAAAGACTCTTTTAGAACAATTATGGCACTTGTTGCTCATTTTGATCTTGAGTTACATTAGATGGATGTTAAGACGGCATTTCTCAATGGAGACATTCATGAGACAATTTATATGGTACAAACAGAAAACTTTGTGTTGGGAGATCCAAAGAATATGGTTTGCAAATTAACAAAATCCATCTATGGACTTAAGCAAGCTTCTCGCCAATGGTACCACAAATTCCATTAAGTAATCATTTCGTTTGGTTTTGAGACGAATATTGTTGATGATTGTGTGTATCACAAGTTTAATGGGAGTAAACATATATTCCTAGTTCTATATGTCGATGACATCTTGCTTGCCACTAACGATATAGGCTTATTGCACGAAACCAAGAAATTTCTATCTAAACATTTTGAGATGGAAGATCTTGGGGACGCCTCTTTTGTATTGGGTATTCAGATACTTTGAGATCGATCTCGAGGTATTCTTGGATTATCACAAAAGAGCTATATTGATAAAGTACTCAAAAGGTTTGGCATGCAAGATTGTAGACCATGAGATACCCCTGTTGCTAAAGGAGATAAATTCAGTCTTAGTCATTTCCCTAAAAGCAATCTTGAAATTCAGTAAATGCAAAAGATTCCCTATGCTTCATCCGTTGGGAGTCTAATGTATGCTCAAGTATGTACACGTCCAGATATTGCATACATTTTTGGGATGTTAGGCAGATACTTAAGCAACCCTGGTATAGACCATTGGAAAGCAGCCAAGAGGGTTATGAGGTATCTTCAGAGAACAAAAGATTACATGCTCACTTATAGAAGATCAGATCATTTGAAGGTCGTAGGGTATTCTGATTCTGATTTTGCTGGATGCCAAGATAGCAGAAAGTCTTCATCAAGCTATATTTATCTGTTGGCTGGAGGAGCTATATCTTGGAAATGTGTTAAACAAACACTTGTAACTTCTTCCACTATGGAAGCAGAATTTGTAGCATGTTATGAGGCATCAAACCATGGAATATGGCTATGCAACTTTATCGTTGGGCTGCGCATTTTGGAAAATTTAGAAAGACCGCTGAAGTTATATTGTGATAATAAGTCAACAGTGCTATATTCTAATTATAAAAAAACTCAACTAAGTCAAAGCATATTGACATAAAATTCTTAGTTGTGAAAGAAAGAGTGCAGAATGGACATATATCTATAGAGCATACTGGAACAAACTTAATGATAGCGGATCCACTCACAAAAGGTTTACCGCCCAAGGTCTTTCATGAGTACACTGCTCATATGGGTGTTGTATTACTGGAAGATGTTATGGTTTAGTGGGAGTTTGTATTTTATATGCTTTATATTTGTCTTGAAACATATATTTGGATTTCTGATCAGAAGTAAAGTATCCAGTTCATTCACTCTGTTTTATTGTTTCGATTCTAACCTCACTTAAGTTTAAGGAGGACCGATTGAAAATAGATTAATCTATGTCATTTGACTATATATATGTGTGTGACCACTGATGGGTTTAGTCATGATTAATATGGCGAACACAACTGTGATCCTGTATAAATGTGGTTGATGGGTGAGATTGTTAATATATACCTTTATGTAATAGCAAATTTTGAGCTCACAAGGTTGTACATTTATAAGAAAACATATGTTGCCCAAGTGGGAGAATTTTGGATTAAAATCTCATTATGAGCAAACATATGTTTAAGTGTATGTTGCTATTATAATTAATAAAATGTAGAAAATAATAAAGTGTTATTTACAATTTGTTGAGGGCCAAGTTGTAAATATTACATAATTGATTTTTGTCCGTTAATAAAAACGGTTGGGTACCCGAGAAACAGTACGTACTTTTGTTTTCTCTTCTTCCCCGTTAGAGAGAAATATTCAAGAAAAGTAGAAACTGTATTCTTGGAAGATCAGAGACATACATATTGATTCAATGGATTCCGATACGCTTCCGCAAATTTCTATTTGTCTATTTTTTTCTCATGAATTGATTTGGGCTAAAATTCGGATCAGTTTAATATCAATATCCCCTTCTATGATATATTTCACTATCCAAACAAGAAGATTATATTACGTTTAAATTTGGGAGACATGGATGATGTGAATGACTGTGGGAATGGCACCTAGATGAAAGTTGATAGGTTATAATAAAAAGTGGATTGTATGGAACTATAAATTTATTTGTTGTCTGCTACTTAGTATTTTGTAGGGAGAAATTTCGTTCTACTTAGAGACATGGTCTGACTAAGTTTTATATTTAGAGAGTAGTATTACTTACATCAAACTTTATGTCCGACTCACTTTTTTGGTTTTTTCCTCTTATATTCATGGTACTCATTTGAGTATGCTAAAACTATTAGATTAGACAACTTGCTTTTTTTAGGACGAATAAAACTGCGAAGACGAAGGAGTTTGGATAAGTTAGTATTCTACGAAGTGTAAATTGGGATATATAACTTGTTATTGAATATGTTGGCATCTTCGTACATCGAACGTTTCACTTTTATTTATGTTTTAATTTATTTACCCATATGTTAGAATGTTTTAGAAAATAAAGCTTAAAAGATAAATTATGTAATGGAAATTTAATTTGCTGCTCTGTTTACATATTTTTGAAAAAAAATCCGATCTCATTTTATCACATAAAAATAATTTTAACATGATTATAGCATCGTCGGCATTCTTTTTATTAACGCAAAATGCGCAATTGCACTTTTTTGTACTTTCCAACCTACCGGATTTAATGTTGTTTTGTGTCTAGAACTGATTTGGTTTGTTAAAGTTTCCATCTGATAAATTTACAGTCGTCCCTTTTTTATTTTTGTTAACAAACAATCTCGAACAAATAGGTATCTAGTGAAACCATATCATTGAGTGGAATAGGTTTTTCCCTCACCGGTATCTTTACCAAAACATATTAACCATGTACTACGCTCCTACATCTGCAATAGTTAAAACAAACTAATAACATAAAGATATGTAAAACATACCTATCTCATGTCATAATTTTCCTTGAGTCGCTATGAATCCAATAGTTTTCATGGGCTCACTATTTGCATATCTCATGGACTCCCTGTCCTAAATCTTAGTATTCGTTGGATCACTAAGAGCCTATTGGTCTGGGACAGTAACACTCTCCGTCTATAGTTTTCTTGGGATCACTAAAAACCTATTGGATCCTTTCAATAACATTTCTCAAATCATAGTTTTCATGAGATCACTATGAACCTATTGGAGTTTCCCAATACCATACTTCCAATCACAGTTTTCATGGTGTCACTAAGAACCTACCGATCCTCTCCGATAACAATACTTAAGCCATTGTTTTCATGGGATCACTATGAACCCATTGGATCCTTCCAATACCACATCTCATTTAAAAATCTTTTAACCAGTTTTGGACATCTTAACACTTCTGATCTACCTGATCTCCTGGATGCAATTCTGCTCACTTAGGAGTTAACTCTATTTATTTTCAACATTATTCTCGTCCAGTTTCTATTGGATAAAAACATCTCTCAACATATCCTTTTAAGAAAAATTGTTGCATGCATTTTTTAAGCTCCAAAACAATTTTTTAATCTTAATTAAGTAATGTCCTTAATTAATCATCGACTTAAATGCTTATCTAGCATAACAATTTCTTAATAAATCATAATCACTTAGGAAAAATACCAAAAATTCATAGAAATTCAGAAATGTTATTTTCTTTATCATGCAAAAATTTCAGAGCCAAAAATGTATTTAATTATTTTTAATAATTAAAACCCAAAATTAACCAAGTTTCCACCTTAGAAAATTCATAAAATATTTAATATAGCATGGAAAACTATAAAATTAAAAACCCATCTCCAAATTATTATTTTACATGTTATATCAAAAAATCAAGTCATTGGAAATCATTAACTAAGGTTTTGCTCTTAAACCTATCATTTGATTTCATAAAATCCATTCATTTAATCATTAATTCAGAATATGGAAAAATCAACATGGCATAGCATTTAAATATCACATACGAATTAAAATCATCAAGATTCGAAATCAACAATTATAACATGAGATGGATTTTATGATTATTCACCTTGAATGGATAAGTAGACTTGAGATTTGATGGTTGATTAAGGTTTCCTCTTGCTCTTTACTTTTTCCCCCTCTCTTCTTGTTTGATGGTCGGGCTTGAATTCTTTGCCTCATTTTAAGTTTTTAAAAGTAGGAATAACATGAAAGGGAGAGTATTTAAGAGATAAAAGGATGGATATTCCTATTTTACTTTTCTCATGTATTCTCTGGATAAAACAATCTTATTGTCCAAATAGTTAACTAGGGCTTGACATTATTAACTACCAAATCTCAATTCCCTTATCACACTACATCACATTATTCTGTTAAGTTAATCTAATTAAATCTTTTGAATAATGTTAATCAAAATTAAGGGTGTTACAGGCTTTCCTCCTTAAAGAATTTCGTCCTCGAAATTCATTAAGAATTACCGATAAGCATATTAATCATGCGAACATCTATGATGACCAATGCATGTTTACCATACCAGCTATTATTTTTATATACATGGGATGTAGAACATACAAAAAAAAACAATGTAGGATAAGTCTCTTTAGTCCTGTCTTTTGTCTCCCAAGTATAATCTTTCTCGTTGTCGCTCCACTAGACTTTTACAAACCTGACTGTCTTGTTTCTTAACCTTTTCTCATCTCTGGCTACAACACAAACTGATTTCCTAACAATAGTTAGATCCGTCTCCATTACTAAATCTTCCAATGCGGTTAGAGCGATATTAGTTTCTTGATCATGCATATACTTCCTAAGATGAGAAATATTAACACATTATGGACTCCTGCTAAACTACTCGGTACCTCTGCTTGGTATGCGAGTTTCCCGATCCTCTCTATAATAGGAAATGATCCAAACTATCTAGATGCTAACTTTGTTGTCTTTCCAAATCACACCACACCTTTCATTGGTAATACTTTGATTAAAAACTTTATCTCTAAATGAGAACTCTTGATCTTTACGCCTCTTATATGTGTAGCTCTTCCGCCTAGACCAAGCTTCCTTCATCCTACCCCTGATTAACTCAATCTTCTCATTTTCTTCTCTCACCGGGTCTAGACCTAGCACTAGTCTGTCTCCGGTCTCTAACCAACATATAGATGATTTGCACGGCCTTCCATACAAAGCTTTGAAAGGTGTCATTCCTATACTTGTCTAAAAACTGTCGTGATAAGAAAATTCAACAAAGTGCAAATGGTCTTTCAACAACCAACCAAAATCTTACACAAGCTCTCAACAAATCTTTAAGTATCTTATTGACTCTCTCTATCTGCCTATTTTTCAGTGGGTGATAAGTGGTACTAACCTTAAGATTGGTATCTAATACCTCTTGTAGACTCTTTCAAAATTGCTAGTGAACAAGGCATCCCTATCTGATGAAGTACAAACCTTAAACCGGAGGCCAGTCCATCGTCACTTCCCCACGACTCATTTCCCTCCTATCCAACTCCTCACCGACCCACGACCTAAATCCCCTCCGACCCAACTCCTCACCGACCCACGACCTTAATCCCCTTCGACCCAACTCCTCACCGACCCACGACCTAAATCCCCTTCGACCCAACTCCTCACCGACCCACGACCTAAATTCCCTCCGACCCAACTCCTCACCGACCCACGACTTATCTCCACCATAAGTCGCAGCCGATCTATTATCACATCGGCATCCCTAAAAGTGCGAATTCCATATGCCGCGCGCGAGTCATGCTTCCAGTAAATCGCGAACGAGATAAGTTGAGTCGCGTGAAACCCTTGTTCTTTAAGTCACGAAAGTTCATGTTGCCGTACGAAGTGTTAGGTCGCGAAGAAGCTTTAGGTCGTTCTTATTATGTCGTTGATGATTTCTTAAGTCGCGAACGACTTATCATAAGTCGCTGAAGTTCTGATGCCTAAGTTTTAGGTCGCGAAGAAGCTATTTAGGTCGTTACGTTGAGTCGCATGGTTGTATTTGCTTTATGTAGGCCGCATATATGTTGTATAGAGTTTTGTTGTTAAGTCGCGTGCTTCTGTATTAAGTCGTAGGTCGCGTGAGACTTATGAAGTCATGTACTTGTGTTGTAAATGTTGAGCCGTGTGAGTTGTAGCCTATAAATAGGCATGTGAAGTCATTTGTAATGGTTGTTGACTTTTGAATAAAATTTCTTTTGATTGCTTTGTGCTTTCTTCTAATTGATAGTCGAGTGTGATCTCCTATCTCCACCTACGTCATTCGAGTGCGCTCGAATTTTCGTTTGTGAAGCCGATTCACGGAATCTTGTACGCAAGATCAACGTCGAAGAATCGTAGATCTCTTTCCCGGTATCTTCGGATCAACGAGTCAGAGATAGCTAGAATTCGGTATCTTCGGATCGAAGAATTTGGGCATTGCAGTATACTCAATCCACCGATTGCTACATTTTCATCGTTATATCGATTTTCTGTTAATCCGCTGCGTCAGTTTGGTATCAGAGCTACTCTTAGCCAATCATAGCTAAGTCGATCTTGAGCCGAAGTTTGAAGTTTGTGTTCACTGTGTTCATATTGAAGTTGCAACAAGATTGAAGTATTTGATCCATAGCCTTTTGGATCAAAGTGTGCAAAAGTGTTTGAATTTGTGGGGGAGATTTTTGCACGCCAAAGTATTGAAGTGGGTTTTGAGGCCGAGCCGAGTCAAGCATAGGTCGTGCCTTGTTCTTGTGTTGAAGTGTTGGAGTTGTGCTTTGTTAAGAAGTCAAGAGACCTAAGCCTTAAGTCGAAGCAAGCTTGTGCTAGCTAGTGGGAGCCGAGCCGAGTTAAAGTGGAGTTTGAGCGTGCAAACTTTTGAAGTTGAAGTTTTTTGTCTAAAGATTTTTTTTGAAGTTTTGATTTGTTGAAGTGTTTGAAGTTCAATCATGCCACCGAGACGAGCTCAACGTCATCGCCATATTAATGCCTTGTATGGAAGAGAAGAAGCTGATGAAATGGAGCAACGAATCCACGAGAGTTTTACTGAAAAGTTGAACGAAGGAATTGGTCGATTAGAGAGAATGATGCTTGAAATGAATTAAAGTAGAAGAAGAGTTTCACCTGAATCGAACCATGGGGGAGGGGGTAGAGCTTCGATACATTCAGATCGAGAGAGAAGAGAAGATCAAGATCATAGAAGTGTTGATAATCGTGATAGGAATGTTGATCGAAGGAGTGGTAGTAAAGATGTTGGAGGTCGTGATCGACATCGATATACTTCAGATTTTGATGAGGAGTTTGATGGTGATAGGGGAATTGTTCATTACCGAGATAGAGATCCAACACGATGTCAGTATCGAGATGTAGTGGATGATCGTCGATGGGAATCGGGTATGAAGATGGAAATTCCTGAATTTAAAGGTGGGATGCTTGCTGAAGAATTCTTAGACTGGTTGTCAAATGTGGAGGAGATCTTTGATTTCAAGGAGGTTCTGAAGAATCGGCGAGTGAAGTTGGTTGCTACTAGGTTGAGGGGGAGAGCTTTGGCATGGTGGCAGCAAACTAAACTTACGAGAGAGAGAATGGGAAAGTCAAAGATTGATTCTTTGGATAAGATGAAGAAATTGATGAGAGCTACATTTCTACCATACAACTATCAATCACTTATGTACCAGAGATTGCAGAATCTAAGGCAGGGGACGAAATCAGTCAACGATTACGCCGATGAATTTTACCAACTCATTGCCAGGAACGAAATAATGGAGACGGAAGAGCAGCTGACCACTAGGTTTGTTGGAGGGCTAAGGATGCAGATCCAGGATATGGTTAATATGTTTGATCCAAGATCTGTGGCGGAAGCACACCAAAAGGCGTTGGCTTGGGAGAAGCAGGGAAGGCGTGGAGGTGGTGTGTTTACTAATTCCAACAATCAAGTGAAGGGTATTAGTGGAAGTTCTAATGTTTCTAAACCTGTCAGTAAACCTGTAGTAAAGGAGGGTGAGAAGGCGAAGGTTAACAATGGTTTCAAATGCTACAATTTCCAGGAGATGGGTCATAAAAGCAATGAGTGTCCAAAACCAAAGAAACGAGCTATGATAGCTGAAGTTGAAAGTGAGGATGTTGGTGAAGGTGATTCTAGTCCAGTGGAGGAGAATGAACATGATATCGCGTCGGGAGATGAAGGGTGTAATCTAATGATGAGAAGGTCTTGTTTAACACCGAAACAAGAGGATGAGGCTAGTTGGTTGAGGAGCAACATTTTCCAATCTACATGCACTATTCTGGGAAAAGTTTGTAAGTTTGTGATTGATGCAGGAAGTTGTGACAATATTATCTCTACTGAAGCTGTGAGAAAGTTGAAGTTGAAAACGGAGAAACATCCTAATCCTTACAAGTTAGCGTGGTTAAGAAAAGGAGGAGAGGTGAAGGTGGATAAGCGAGTTCGAGTTCCATTTTCTATTGGAAAGAAATATAAAGACGAGATTTGGTGTGATGTAGTTGAGATGGATGTTTGTCATTTGCTTTTGGGAAGACCGTGGCAGTATGATCGAGCAGTGCAGCATGACGGTCGAACCAATAGTTATAGTTTTATGTTTGAAGGCGTTAAGATTATTTTAGTTCCAAAGAAGAGACAGCAGGGAGAGAGTAAATCTGAGGAGATTGAAGAACTAAAAACTTTGCTATCATTGAAAGAGTTTGTTAAGAAAGTTGAAGAGGAGCCTGAAGTATTCCTGTTAATTGGACGAGATTGTAGTGAAGAGGTTGAAATCCCAGAAGAAACGAAGCCAGTTTTGAAAGAATTTGAGGATGTATTTCCAGAAGAGTTGCCCAAGTAGTTACCACCACTGCGAGACATTCAACATCAAATCGATCTTGTTCCGGGAGCAGTATTACCACATAGACCACATTATCGAATGAGTCCGAAGGAACATGAAGAGTTGAGGAGGCAGGTGGAAGAGTTACTTGAACAGGGACGTGTGTAGGAAAGTTTAAGTCCATGTGCTGTGCCGGCTTTGTTGGTACCGAAGAAGGACGGGACGTGGAGGATGTGCACTGACAGTCGAGCCTTGAATAAGATTACTGTGAGATATATATTTCCAATGCCGAGGTTGGATGACTTGCTAGATCAGTTAAGCGGAGCAACTATCTTTTCAAAGATTGATTTGAAAAGCGGATATCATCAAATTCGGATTAGACCTGGAGACGAATGGAAGACAGCCTTCAAGACAAGAGAGGGGTTGTACGAATGGCTTGTGATGCCGTTTGGTCTTTCGAATGCACCAAGTACGTTCATGCGGGTGATGAATCAAATCTTTAGACCATTTATCGAGAAATTTGTGGTGGTGTATTTCGATGATATTCTGATATATAGCAGGAGTATGGAGGAGCATGCTCAACATTTGAGGGAAGTGCTGATTATTCTTCGTGAGGAATAATTTTATGCTGCTACGAAGAAATGCGTGTTCATGACACATAGTGTTTTATTTCTGGGATATGTTGTGTCAGGAGAAGGTATACAGGTGGACCAGAATAAAGTTGAAGCAGTCAGGAATTGGCCACAGCCAAAGACAATTACGAAAGTGAGAAGTTTTCATGGGCTAGCGTCATTCTACCGAAGATTCATTCCACACTTCAGTAGCGTGATGGCTCCAGTTACTGATTGCATGAAAGGGAAATAGTTTGTATGGTCAGAGGAAGCGGGGGTTGCTTTTGAGAAGATCAAGGAACTATTGACGACAGCACCGATTCTTTTTTTACCAGATTTTCAGTTGTTGTTTGAATTGCATACTGATGCGTCGAAGGTGGGAATTGGTGGAGCCTTGAGTCAGAATGGGAAACCCGTTGCTTATTTCAGTGAGAAGTTATCAGGAGCAAAGATGAGGTATAGCACGTACGATGTGGAGTTTTACGCAATTGTTCAGGCTGTTAAGCATTGGAGACACTATCTGTTTCAGAAAGAATTTGTTCTGTACACTGATCATGAGGCGTTGAAGCATATGCAAGGGCAGGACAAGATTTCAGCAAGGCATGCATCGTGGATTGCCTATTTACAGCAATTTACTTTTGTTGTCAAACACAAGTCTGGGGTGACGAATCGGGTAGCTGATGCTTTGAGTAGGAGGAGTCATTTATTAACGACAATGAAAGTTGAAGTGACAGGGTTTGAATTATTTCCAGAGCTGATTGAAGAAGATCCTTACTTTGTGAAATTTGTTGAGAAAGTCAAGGAAGGAAGTACTGATGAATTTGTGTTGGTTGATGGTTTTCTGTTTAAAGGAAATCGGTTATGTATTCCAAAGAGCAGTTTGAGATTGAAGATTATCAAGGAGTTACACGAGGAAGGACATGTGGGTCGAGATCGTACTTTTCAGTTAATTTCTCAATCTTATTTTTGGCCATCAATGAGGAAGGAAGTCAAAAGGTTTGTGGAGCGATGTCATATTTGCCAGGTTTCGAAAGGAACTGCGACCAATGCTGGATTGTATATGCCGTTACCTGTACCGTCTAAACCATGGGTTGATGTGAGTATGGACTTTGTTTTGGGTTTGCCAAGAACTCAAAGGGGTAACAATTTCATTTATGTAGTGGTTGATCGGTTTTCGAAGATGGCACATTTTATAGCCTGTAAGAAGACAGCAGATGCAGTACGAGTGACACAATTATTCTTTAAAGAGGTGTATCGATTGCATGGTTTACCAGAATCTATTGTTTCCGATCGAGATACTAGATTTTTAAGCCAATTTTGGTTGAGTTTGTGGAAGATGGTCGTAACGAAGCTGAAATTTAGTAGTGCTTATCATCCACAAACAGATGGACAAACAGAGGTGGTGAATAGATCGTTGGGAAACTTGTTACGATGTCTTGTGAAAGACAATTTGAAGAGTTGGGATGTGAAGCTGTGTCAAGCTGAATTTGCTCATAATCATGCAAATAACCGAAGTACAGGTTTCAGTCCATTTCAGATTGTATATTCAAGCTTACCAAAGGGACCACTGGATTTGACAACAGCGCCACAACCAAAGGTGACAGTTAAGCGGGTTGCTGATTTTGTTGATGGGTTGACGGAATGCCATAGAATCGTTCAGGAACGATTGGGAAAGACAAATGAGAAGTATAAACAAATGGAGGATAAGAAACGAAGAAGTGTAGTCTTCAAAGAAGGTGATTTTTTTTACGCAGTTTTGACGAAAGATCGTTTTCCAGTTGGAACTTACAACAAGTTGAAAGCACGAAAAATTGGTCCAGTAGAAATCTTGAAGAGGATCAATGATAATGCGTATCGATTAAGATTGCCGGAAAATATTCATACTTCCGATGTTTTCAATATCAAACACTTAGTTCCGTATTATGGGGAGGAACTTGATAAAGTTGACGAGAGTGTGAATTCGAGGACGAATTCCGTCCAACAAGGGGAGGATGATGAAGTACAAACCTTAAACCGGAGGCCGGTCCATCGTCACTTCCCCACGACTCATTTCCCTCCGATCCAACTCCTCACCGAGCCACGACCTAAATCCCCTCCGACCCAACTCCTCACCGACCCACGACCTAAATCCCCTTCGACCCAACCCCTCACCGACCCACGACCTAAATCCCCTTCGACCCAACTCCTCACCGACCCACGACCTAAATTCCCTCCGACCCAACTCCTCACCGACCCATGACCTATCTCCACCATAAGTCGCAGCCGATCTATTATCACATCGGCATCCCTAAAATCGCGAATTCCATATGCCGCGCGTGAGTCATGCTTCCAGTAAATCGCGAACGAGATAAGTTGAGTCGCGTGAAACCCTTGTTCTTTAAGTCGCGAAAGTTCATGTTGCCGTACTAAGTGTTAGGTCGCGAAGAAGCTTTAGGTCGTTCCTCTTATGTCATTGATGATTTCTTAAGTCGCGAACGACTTATCATAAGTCGCTGAAGTTCTGATGCCTAAGTTTTAGGTCGCGAAGAAGCTATTTAGGTCGTTACGTTGAGTCGCATGGTTGTATTTGCTTTATGTAGGCCGCATATATGTTGTATAGTGTTTTGTTGTTAATTCGCGTGCTTCTGTATTAAGTCGTAGGTCGCGTGAGACTTATGAAGTCATGTACTTGTGTTGTAAATGTTGAGCCGTGTGAGTTGTAGCCTATAAATAGGCATGTGAAGTCATTTGCAATGGTTGTTGAATTTTGAATAAAATTCCTTTTGATTGCTTTGTGCTTTCTTCTAATTGATAGTCGAGTGTGATCTCCTATCTCCACCTACGTCATTCGAGTGCGCTCGAATTTTCGTTTGTGAAGCCGATTCACGGAATCTTGTGCGCAAGATCAACGTCGAAGAATCATAGATCTCTTTCCCGGTATCTTCGGATCAACGAGTCAGAGATAGCTAGAATTCGGTATCTTTGGATCAACGAATTTGGGCATTGCAGTATACTCAATCCACCGATTGCTACATTTTCATCGTTATATCGATTTTCTGTTAATCCGCTGCGTCACTATCACTGACTATACTACTAAGCCCATTCAGTCTAACAATGTCCTTCATAAAAAACTTCACTAATAAAGGTGTCGTCTTGGTTGACATAACTGGAATGAAATGTGCACTCTTGGTCAGTCTATCCACTATGATAAAAATACTTTCATCTCCCCCATTTGACCTTGGCATCCATCAATAAAATCCATGTATATTGAATCCCATTTCCAAACCAATATATCCAAAGGATGAAGCAATGCACTCTGCTTTCTGATGCTCGGCTTTTACTTATTGGAAATTTGAACATTGCTTTATCCATTAGCCTACATCCCTTTTCATACCTTTCCAGAAGAAACTTCTCTTTATATTCTAATACATCCTAGTTCCTCCAGAATGAATCATAAGTGTTAATCGATGACATTCCCTAAGGACTTCCCTCCTCAGGTTACCAACATCAAGAACACATAACCGTCCCTTCATCCATAACTATCCTCTCCGGTCAAGACTAAAATCTTTTAGAACATCAATCTAGGTTCCTCCCTCCAGCCTTCTAATATTCTTGCCAACAATAGATCATCTCTTTGCTTAGAAGTGATTCTGTCGATCAACAGTGGTCGAACTTCCATATAAGACAAAATTGCGGTACTCTGACTAGAACTAGCGGTCGACCTTAATTGCACATTACAAGTAGTCAGTGCTTCAAGATCCTTCCACCCAGCCAACATAACTAATAGATATTCTGATGTTTTCTGCTATGGGCTTCTGCAACATTATTTCCTTTCCCTAGCATATACTCAATACCAAAATCATAAACTGCTAAAATCTCTAGCCACCTTTGTTTCCTCATACTTAAGTATTTTTGAGAGAATAAATATCTTAAAGACTTACGATCCATGTATGATTCAAATCTTTCTCCCAAAAGATAGTGTCTCTAGACTTTCAATGCAAAAATCACTACTGCCAACTCCAAATCATGAGTCACGTATCTAACTTTATGTAGTATGAGCTGTGGAGAAGCGTAGGTAATTACTATACCAATTTTCATCAATACATCACCTATTTCACATGCATCCATATACACCACTAAATCCTAATTCCCATTAGGAACAACTAACATAGGCGCATTGATCAAAAAATGTTTTAACTTAAGGAATGCTTTCTTGCATTTATCTAACCAAATAAACTTCATGTCTTTTCTGGTTAACTTAGTCAACAACACTGCTTTCCGTGGGAAGTACTTGATAAATCGCCTGTAATAGCCAGCTAGTCTAGGAAAACATCTTATCTCAGTCACCATCTCAATCCTTTTCTAACTATTAATAAGTTCGATTTAGTTATGTCGAGACTGCCCAGTCTCTGAAACTACATGAACAAAAAGCTTCACCTCTTTCTTCTAGAAATGAAATTTTGAAAGCTTTGCTTCATATTGATGCTGCCACAACATCTCAAACACTATTTAAGGTGAATCGCATTATCTCTTTATATCAAAATGTGTTATATGAATACCAATACAAATATATCCAAGTGCTCTTAGAAAATCTGGTTCATTAAGTCTACGAAGAAAGCTAACGCATATGTTAGCCTTAACGACATTGCTAATCATTCATACGAACCATACCTCATTTGAAACACCATCAAAGGAATACTGTCCTTTGCCACACTTAGTTGATGGTGAAAGAGGCTATGCGGTAGGATCGTGTAATATGGAATAATGAAATAGTCTAGGTATATAAAGTAGGTAAATGCAAGGAGACACCAGGATTTTATACTGGTTCGGACCTCTCGTGCTACGTCCAGTCCTTAAGCTTCACTTAGGAATTTCACTAACTAACACCCTCACTTCACCCGAAGGAATATGTTTACAACTTACCCGAACAACCGAACGTGATTTCTTGCCTCAACTACCGAAGAGGACTTCAACTCAATTACTAAAATACAATATTTGACTTGTTGTGTTTTTGTCAACACTAATGAGACTAATGTAGTACAATATTCCTATAATCTTATCCTCGAGAGTATGCAATGTGTTTGTGAAGATTTAGGAAATGTGAATTGCTATGAATCAAAAGAATATTATAAATAAAAACAATGATTCAAGTAATAGATTAGTGATTTCTTTGAGAATATCTAGAAAATATGAACAAGAGAATAGTTAGATTAAAGCAAGAGAATTCGGTTCATTAAATGATGTTAGAATCATGTATATATACTTGTAGAAGAGGTCATAAGTTGTCAAGGGTTGCAAACAAGAGATGCTTCCATTTCCATTGATGAATGGTTGCAACTCTTGGGAAGAAGAAGGTGTCTTTTCAAAGAAAATTCGCAGGTTTAAATTCAGTCGACTGAGCAGAAGATTCAGTCGACTGAAAATGTGAAGAAAAATTTTCAGGAACAATTTCAGTCGACTGCACAGGTAATTCAGTCGACTGAAACTATGCAATTTTGTGTATGTGTACAGTTTCAGTCGACTGGCTATGTCTGTTCAGTCGACTGAAGTATAAAAGTATGCACAGTGAACATGTGAATGAAGTTTTAATGATTGTGTTCTAATGTTCGTGCAAATCTCTTGAGGATAGATTTTAACAAATAATCTAGATTAAGACACATAGAAAATCATACTAATGTTTATACTTTGGTCTTCATCTATCTTCTTCTAGTTTTTGCATTCTCTTCCTATTTGTTAAAGCTCATTGTCATTGATCAAAATCTTCGTGTATCAACATTCTCCCCCTTTTTGATTGATGACAATACTATTCTAGAGATGTATATACTTACTTTCTCCCCCTGAATGTATGCACTATCTTTTCTACAAAACAAAGTTAGTACTAGTACCATAGATTTTCTCTCCCTTTGTCATCGACAAAAAGGAAGAACTATTTATTTAAAGGAATAGTTACAAAAATATTGATATAAATATTTCAAAATTTAACTATTTCTTTGGGGATGGACTTGGAGTCTTCTTTCCTTCATTCTTCATGTAATTTATATCCCATGAATTCGGACTATATTGAGGAGTCTTAGGAGACATCCAAGGATTCATAGGATCAACTGGTGTACGATACGATGAAGATGGATCAAGTGAGCTAACAGGGTGAGGTAGAGGTTCAGCCACTTCGTTCTTCTTTGATCCACAGAAGCGTAAACCAATTTTCTCTAGAAAGCTTAACCTTCTAGCCGTAACTTTTTGCTCGAAGTATAGCTCTCGTTGAAGATCTATCTGTTGTTGTTGAAAGTGATGAATTTCATCAATCTTTCTTTTTGTGTCAGGTGAAATAAAGAGTCCACTTTTCGCCTTTTTCGATTCTGGTGTGAAACCAGTATGATAATTTTCCCATTTGTAAACTGGCTCATGTGCTGGTGTTGGTGTGGGAAGTTTTGGCGATGTTGGAGTGTTATCAACTGACGAGGTGATATTGATCGGAGAGAAGGAGTTGTTTGATGACATTTTATATTGAAATTGTTTAAGCTTTTAATCGTAAAATCGAGATGAATAATAAAAAAATTTAGAATTTATTTATAGTCGAGTTTTACTAAACAACTAATGGTTATAATTTATTTAGATTTTTAACCGCATAATGATTTAATGGTTAGGAGAATTTTGTTAGAAAAGTATGGTTCTTATTAAAAATTCAGTTTTTTAAAATGAGTGGTCTACAAATTATATAATGTAGCATATAACATTTCCGAAAAATATTTGATATGTTCATTCAGTCGACTTAACAGATTGTTTTAGTCGACTGAAATGAGTGAATATTTCAAATGCATCTCTAATTGATATCTTCAAAGTATATTATACCTAATTCTCGTCGAAGTTTTATTAAGGAGTTTTCTAATAGAGGTTTAGTAAATATATCGGCAATTTGATTTTCGGTAGAAATATGTTCTAAATTAATTATTCCTTTTTCGATATTGTCACGTAAAAAAAGGTGACGAATATCTATATGTTTTGTACGAGAGTGATTAACCGGATTTTTAGATAAGTTTATTGTACTTGTATTATCACAATATATTGTAGAATTTGTTAAATTTATATTAAATCTTTAAGTGTTTGTTGCATGTATATAACTTGAGTGCAAGCTAAAGCAGCTGATATATACTCTGCTTCGCATGTGGAGAGCGAGACACAATTTTGTTTCTTACTAAACCAAGATACAAGTGATTTTCCAATGAAATGGCAAGTACCACTTGTACTTTTTCTATCCGTTCGGGATCCACCAAAATCAGCATCACTGAATGATACTAACTCAAATGAACATTCCTTTGGATAGAAAAGACCGAAATCTTTAGTTTGGTTAAGATATCGCATTATTCGTTTTACTGCTCTTAAGTGTGAATCTTTAGGATCGGATTGAAAACGTGCACATAAACAAACACTCATCATTATGTCAGGTCTACTAGCGGTTAAATAGAGCAAAGAACCTATCATACTTCTAAACAATTTTTGATCTATACTTTTTCCATTTTCATCTCGATCGAGATGTGTAGTGGTACTCATAGGAGTAGGTTTAGCAGAAGTGTTTTCCATACCAAACCGTTTTATTAAATTATCACAATACTTTTCTTGGTTTACAAAAATTCCATTTGTTAATTGTTTGATTTGAAGTCCGAGAAAATAGGATAGTTCTCCCATATGAGACATTTCGAACTCATTAGTCATTATATCTGAAAATTCTTTACACAAATTTTCATTTGTTGAACCAAAAACAATATCATCTACATATATTTGAATTATTAAAATATATTTGGCAGTATTTTTAATAAAAAGTGTTTGATCTACTTTTCCAATTTTAAATCCTGAGTTTAATAGATAACTTTTAAGTCTTTCATACCAAGCACGAGGAGCTTGTTTAAGACCATATAGTGCTTTCTTTAATTTAAATACATGATCCGGATATTTTTCATGTATAAATAACGAAGGTTGTTCTACATATACATTTTCTTTAGTAAAACCATTTAAAAATGCACTTTTAACATCCATTTGATAAAGTTTAAAATTGTGAAAACAAGCAAAGGCTAATAATATACGTATTGCTTCCAATCTTGCAACGGGAGCAAATGTTTCTTCAAAATCAATACCTTCTTCTTGATTATACCCTTGTGCTACTAGTCTTGCTTTATTCCTTGTTATATTACCTTGTTCATCTACTTTATTTTTGTAAATCCATTTTATTCCAATTACTGATTGATTATTAGGACGGGGAACAAATTCCCCAACATTGTTACGTTCAAATTGATTTAATTCTTCTTGCATTGCGATAATCCAATAATCATCTGTTGATGCTTCTTTTGGATTTTTAGGTTCTATAGATGAAATGAAAGCTACATGATCCATTTGATTTAGTTGATTTCTTGTTCTAACTTGAGAATTTATTTCTCCTATAATATTTTGAGTTGGATGATCTCGTAATATTCTAGGAGGAGATCTTAGTTCATTATTATTTTCAAGGTTTATTTCTTCTATATTTATCAATTCTTCATCATCTTTTATATTTACATTTTTATTAAAATTTTCATCAAAAGATATATGCAAAGTTTATTCAATTAAGTTTGTTCGTTCATTAAATACTCGATATGCTTTACTTCATTCAGAATATCCTACAAAAATTCCTTCATCAACTTTTGAATCGAATTTTTCTAGTTGATCTTTTGTATTTAAAATAAAACATTTTGATCCAAATATTTTAAAATAAGATATATTTGGTTTTTTATTATTGAATAGTTCATAAGAAGTATTTTTAGTTAAAGGTCTAATTGAAATTCTATTTAATACATAACATGTAGTAGCAACGGCTTATGCCCAAAAATGTTTTGGTAGAGAACAACCATTTAACAATGTTCTTGCGCATTCTTGTAATGTTCTATTCTTTCTTTCTACAACTCTATTTTGTTGAGGAGTTCTAGGAAAAGAAAAATTATGATTAATTCCTTTCTTTTTACAAAATGTTTCAAAAACTTCATTTTCGAATTCTCCTCCATGATCACTTCGAATATTTTTAATTTTCAAATCTTTAATGTTTTGAATTCTTTTGACAAATGTTTTAAAATGCTCAAAAGTGTCGCTTTTATTTTTCATAAAAATAGTCCATGTATATCTTGAAAAATCATCAACAATTACAAATACGTATCGACTATGATTAATGGATTGAACTTGTGTTGGTCCGAATAAATCCATATGTAGTAATTCTAATGGTTGTAAAGTTGAAATATTTTTCTTAGATTCAAAAGATGATTTCGTTAATATTCCTTTTTGACAATCATCACAAAAATTATTTATTTTAAAATTTATTTTGGGTAATCCTCTTACTAATTCATTTTTAGAAAGTTTTCTAATAGTTTTAAAATTTATATGACAAAATCTTTTGTGCCATAACCAAGGATCATTATCTTTGGCAAGTAAACACATACCTGAATTATGATTAATATTCATATTTAAAACATAAATATTTCTATCTCTATTTCCTTCAAAAATAAGATTTTGGTTTTGATCAAAAATACTACATTTATTATTCGAGAAAGTTATTTTAAAACCTTTATCACACAGTTGACTTATGCTAAGTAGATTATGTTTTAAATTTTCAACTAATGAAACATTTGTTATAAAAGGTAAATTTGATGTACCGTAATTGTTCACATCTCCTTGTCAATGATATGGCCTTTTGAATTGTCTCCGAAGGTAACCGAGCCACCATCAAAGTATGTGATGTTTGTAAGCATATCTTTGTCTCCGATCATGTGTTTTGAACAACCACTGTCTAATATCCATTTCTTCTTTTTAAGTGGGACCTGAAAAATAGATATGAAATTATTGGTACCCACTTTTTAATAGGGTCCTAAGAAGTTAGAGTTTTAGGAAACCAAACCCAATTTGGTTTAATGTCCTTTTTATAAATATAGTTTTTATTATGATGAACATTATCCATAAATGTTTCAATATATTTATTTCTTATTAATACATTGTTAGTTTTTGGTACCCAAATTGTAACTACCTTTTTTTCTACTTTCGTTTTAATAGGTTTCTTTATTAATATTTGTTGTTTTGAATCCATATTCCACTTAAAATGTGTATTTTTCTTTTTAGGAATTTTTGACTCCTTTTTATATCCTAATCCGTGTTTACTTGAAGAGGATTGAGAATTTTGTAAAATTTTGATAAATTTTCTCTTCCTTTGTTGAAGTTAGAAACATTTTTTGTGATGTTATCTAATCTAGCCTGAAGACTATTATTTTCTAACTCAACTTGTCTAATCTTAGTTTTTAACTCATGATTTTCAGAAACAATCATATCATTCTTTATCTTTTGAGTTTCAATTTCTTGACTTAAAAGTGATAATTGAGTTTCTAAATTTGAATAGGATTCTTGAACTTTTTCAAGTTCTTCTTCAAGAATTTTCTTTTCATCATTTAACATATCTCTTTCAAATTCAGCTTTGTTTTGATTTTCACGAGTATCTTTGAGTTTCTTTTTAAGAGTTTTTATTGTGTTCAAAAGTTTAGTGTTTACTTCAATTAAATCGTCGAAAGTTAAATTATTTACCTCAGATTCTTGAGCCATGAAGCATACATTTGCCTGTTCATTGTCGCTATCACTATCATTTTCGGATGATGATGAATCTGAATCGTCCCATGTTACAGAAAATGCCTTCTTTTTGAATTTATCCTTCTTTTTTTTGAAGTTTTTCTGATTTTCCTTCATTTGTTCTTGACAATCTTTTTGCATATGTCCTTTCTTATGACAATTGAAGCATTCTATATTTGAGGATGATGGTTTGTTCAAGACATTCTTTTTGAATCCGTTTATGTTTCCTTTTCTATACTTTAGGAATTTCTTGAAATTTTTGGCTATAAATGCTAGATCCTCATCTTCAGACTCTGATTCTTCCTTTTCCGCATGAAAAGTAATATTCTTTCTTTCTTGATCTTGATCCTTTTTAGCTTGCATATTTACTTCATACGACATAAGATTTCCAATCAATTCTTCTGGTTTCATTGTAGATAAATCATTTGCTTTCTCGATTGCTAGTACTTTTCTCTCCCATTCATCAGTGAGTGAACTTAGAACTTAAGACACAATGTCAAAGTCCGTGTATCTTTCTCCTAGTCCGATTAGAGCATGATGAATGTCTTGAAAACTTGAGTACATGTCATTGATGGATTCATTTTGTCGCATTCTAAAGTTTTGGAATTGATTCTTCAGTATGGATATCTTTGTTTGTTTAACTTTGTTTGTGCCTTCATGTATGACTTTAAGAGTTTCCCATATCTGATATGCAGTAGTACATATGCTAACACGGTTGAATTCATTTCTATCCAAGGCGCAAAATAGCATATTCATAGCTTTGGCATTTGCACTTGCTTCATTCTTTTGAATTTGTGTCCATGTAGGATAATCGGTTGTAGGTACAACGAACTCTGCTTGAGTAGCATTCCAGGCTTCGAAACTTGTTGCTTGCATATAAATTCTCATCCTTGTAGCCCAATAGTTATAGTTTAGTCCATTGAATAGAGGAGGTCTTTGGGTGGATTGTCCTTCCGCAAATGTAGAACTATAGGCAGATGTTGTGCTTGTGCTTGCGTTATTTTCCATATTATCAATATGTCTAATAACAGTGTTATGGTTATAGGACGGCCTTGCTCTGATACCAATTGAAAGAGGCTATGCGGTAGGATCGTGTAATATGGAATAATGAAATAGTCTAGGTATATAAAGTAGGTAAATGCAAGGAGACACCAGGATTTTATACTGGTTCGGACCTCTCGTCCTACGTCCAGTCCCTAAGCTTCACTTAGGAATTTCACTAACTAGCACCCTCACTTCACCCGGAGGAATAGGTTTACAACTTACCCGAACAACCGAACGGGATTTCTTGCCTCAACTACCGAAGAGGAGTTCAACTCAATTACTAAAATACAATATTTGACTTGTTGTGTTCTTATCAACACTAATGAGTCTAATGTAGTACAATATTCCTATAATCTTATCCTCGAGAGTATGCAATGTGTTTGTGAAGATTTAGGAAATGTGAATTGCTATGAATCAAAAGAATGTTATAAATAAAAATAATGATCCAAGCAATAGATTAGTGATTTCTTTGAGAATATCTAGAAAGTATGAATAAGAGAATAGTTAGATTAAAGCAAGAGAATTCGGTTCATTAAATGATGTTAGAATCATGTATATATACTTGTAGAAGAGGTGCATAAGTTGTCAAGGGTTGCAAACAAGAGATGCTTCCATTTCCATTGATGAATGGTTGCAACTCTTGGAAAGAAGAAGGTGTCTTTTCAGAGAAAATTCGCAGGTTTAAATTCAGTCGACTAAGCAGGAGATTTAGTCGACTGAAAATGTGCAGAAAAATTTTCAGGAATAATTTCAGTCGACTGCAAAGGTAATTCAGTCGACTGAAACTGTGCAATTTGTATATGTGTACAGTTTTAGTCGACTGGCTATGTCTGTTCAGTCGACTGAAGTATAAAAGTATGCACAGTGAACATGTGAATGAAGTTTTTATGATTGTGTTCTAATGTTCGTGCAAATCTCTTGAGGATAGATTTTAACAAATAATCTAGACTAAGACACATATAAAATCATACTAATGTTTATACTTTGGTTTTCGTCTATCTTCTTCTAGTTTTTGCACCAATTGAAAGAGGCTATGCGGTAGGATCGTGTAATATGGAATAATGAAATAGTCTAGGTATATAAAGTAGGTAAATGCAAGGAGACACCAGGATTTTATACTGGTTCAGACCTCTCGTCCTACGTTCAGTCCCTAAGCTTCACTTAGGAATTTCACTAACTAACACCCTCACTTCACCCGGAGGAATAGTTTTACAACTTACCCGAACAAACGAACGAGATTTCTTACCTCAACTACTGAAGAGCAACTCAATTACTAAAATACAATATTTGACTTGTTGTGTTCTTGTCAACACTAATGAGTCTAATGTAGTACAATATTCCTATAATCTTATCCTCGAGAGTATGCAATGTGTTTGTGAAGATTTATAAAATGTGAATTGCTATGAATCAAAAGAATGTTATAAATAAAAACAATGATTCAAGCAATAGATTAGTGATTTCTTTGAGAATATCTAGAAAATATGAACAAGAGAATAGTTAGATTAAAGCAAGAGAATTCAGTTCATTAAATGATGTTAGAATCATGTATATATACTTGTAGAAGAGGTGCATAAGTTGTCAAGGGTTGCAAACAAGAGATGCTTCCATTTCCATTGACGAATTGTTGCAACTCTTGGGAAGAAGAAGATGTCTTTTCAGAGAAAATTCGCAGGTTTAAATTCAGTCGACTGAGCAGGAGATTCAGTCGACTGAAAATGTAAAGAAAAATTTTCAGGAACAATTTCAGTCGACTGCACAGGTAATTCAGTCGACTGAAACTGTGCAATTTTGTATATGTGTACAGTTTCAGTCGACTGGATATGTCTGTTCAGTCGACTGAAGTATAAAGTATGCACAGTGAACATGTGAATGAAGTTTTTATGATTGTGTTCTAATGTTCGTGCAAATCTCTTGAGGATAGATTTTAAAAAATAATCTAGACTAAGACACATAGAAAATCAAACTAATGTTTATACTTTGGTCTTCATCTATCTTCTTCTAGTTTTTGCATTCTCTTCCTATTTGTTGAAGCTCATTGTCATTGATCAAAATCTTCGTGTATCAACAGATGGAACCCTATCACCAAATCCAACCGGGAAAATACTTTGGCTCCATTCAACTGATTGAACAAAACATCGATTGTGGAAAAAGGATACCTATTCTTTATTGTATTCTCAATTAGCTTTCAATAATCAATACATAATCTCAACAACCTATCTAGCTTTTTCACGAACATCGCCGCTACTCTTCAAGGAGAATTGTTTAGTCTAATAAAATTCTTTTCTTCTAAGTCCACTAGTTGCACCTTTAATGCCTTCATCTCGGTAAGTGTCCTCCTATCAGGAAATCTACTTGTGGATTCAGCTCCATGTACGAGATATATACGAAACTCAGTAGCCTATTTCGATCATAGTCCTGTAATAGGCTCAAACACAAAATTGAATTCCTTAAGGCTAAAACCCAATTTATCTCATCTTCTACCTCCATTGCACCCAATAAAGCACAAATATCCAAACTCGAATTCTCTACTAAGTATATGATTTGACTGTGGCTATTTGGGTGTCTTAATGATATTGCCCTATTATGGTAAAATATCCTAGCGTCATATCTATCTTACCAATATATACCTAGTATGATCCTTAAGACCAAAAAATTAAATACATATAAACTATAGGCAAACTTATAACCTAATACATTAGGTTTTAACTACTTGCATCTCATCCTCAAAGTTCCAAAGCCTCCTGGCAGATTCGCAACCCATAAACAAGTAATAACATGTGATGGATTTAAAGACAACTTATTTACCGAACATCAAGAGATAAAAGAATACGATGCACCGGTATCAAACAATACTCTCACTAGTATATTATGAACCAAAAACATACCTTCCATCACAGACTTTCCTTTCTCAGAAGCAGTCGGTCTAGAAGATGATGCTTCCTGTTGAATATACGCTTATACGATTTTTGTTTGATGATAATAAACATATATACATTCGTTTAAATGTATTTGTCAATGCACTATTTTATTTTTCATAGATTTAATAAATATTTGCTGAATAAAATTAAATAACACAGAATTTGAATTCAAACAGAAATTTTATTCAAACAAATATTTATTACAATTTTGAATAGTACAAATTCAAGCTCTCACTATACATATACAATTTTGATTACAAATACATCACAATTTCATTTAACCTCACTACACATCACTCATTCACTCAATTCGTATTTAGTCCTCAACTTCATTCCAGTTAGAATCCAGCATCTGAGCAATCTGCAAAAATATTCACTAACGCGGTAAAATTGAAAAAGAAATATTTTTGCAATATAAAATATAATTTTTGAAAATATTATTTGCCTCAGTTATTTGGGTTGTTCTTCATCATTTATATTTGAATTCATCACACACGAACAGCTTGTGACATACACAGTGTATCACTGTATATGCCAAAAGGCCGTGCACACCGATATACACTTGATAATGCTACAGGGATAGGTGAGCACAAGGTCAAACCCAAATAAAAAGACGGGTTCAACTCAGGTGCAAATATAAATAAAATCACAACACACGCACAAGGTCAAACCCGAACTATTAGCTGGATTCAACACAGGGCAGGTGTACAAGCTACGACTTCAAGCATGATACAGGTTCAACCTCTTCATCAAACAACAACCAGACAACAACTCACATGTTTGAAACCATGCAAAGACCAGCTTATAAATGCAAGCCAGTCCAAACATGCATCAAATAGCATAAACAAAGACACCGGTAATGTCAGCAAAGCAATCTCACAAGACTCAAACTAGAACAACATATATAGGACTGCAACAATCAAATGAACAGCAACTCAAATGACACAGCATGCACCAGTGAAGCAAATGACATCAAGTGTCAACCAGACCACAAGAGAACCAGACCAGGTAGTACAAGTATCAAGACCAGTGTCACGTGGGCAGTGAAAACCAAAGCCAACAACAACTACAAACTACTCACAACAATGCACAAAGCTAACAACACTCAGATGAACACATGGCCGAGGTAAATGAAGGGATGACTGAAGTGCAGCCACAAATGTTCACTGACTCGAAGGATGAATCGAAATACACAGCAATGTACAACAGCAAATGCTCACATGATATAAGACGAACACAAGCTGAAGAATCAGAACACATATTCAGATTGAACAACAAATGCACATGTTAACATCACTGGCAATTATTCATTCGAGTTCAGGCAACAAATCAGAGTTTCAAAAATGCAGGCCAATATAAAAAACACAGTGCAAAGATGCACTCAAATACAATAACATGCAAACTGCTCATGTACCAACAAGTGCTAGCCAGAAGCTCGAGTCGATGCACAGTGCAAACAAATGCACCTAAGTGACATAGTGATACAAGACACAGTGCATATATGAATACACAAATGCAACAATGCTTGAAGACTACAGCAACAACAGAACCAAGCAATCAATAAATCAATGGCCGGAGTCATGTAGCAATTCTCAAGTCAAGGCCAAAGCAGTAGAAATCACGGAGCCATGATCAAACATAAATACAAAGCCGTCGATTTTAAACCAAGTCAACCAAGAAATAACAAGAATAATTCGCATATGAATTAGTCAAGGAAAAATCATCTACATCAAAAATTAATCGAATGGCCAAAAGCATGATAATGAACAATTCAGACAAACGTAATTCAAGGAGATCGACTCCTATAAATTAAAAATCATCATCGGCAATTTGAGGTATCGAGTTCAAGTAAGCATCAAACCAGCAAAGCAAAAGAAGAAAAGTACATACCGAAATCATTGACGAACTCGATCCAAATTGAATAGCTGAGAGCTAATCACAGAAACGAGTTAATCAGAGAAACGAGCTAATCAAAGGCGGCGTCTTCAATTTGAAAACCCTAATTTGGATCGAAGGACGAAAGCCCAAATTTTAATCAGGAGGAACGAAAAGAAAACGGCCGCCACTATCTCAAAGGAAACGAGCCGCAAATATTATAAAAGAAATAAAAGGGGGCCGGTGTTTTCTTTGCTTAGTATAAGGGGTTTTTATTTTAGGGTTTTTTAATTGTTTTTTGTTTTAAATTTGTTTTTAATTCTTTTCAAACCGTTGTATTTGCTAGTCGTGTGACTAGGGGACAAGCTACGTGGCGTAGCTTGAGAATTCGTAACTCAGTGGCTGAGTTGTGGCAGGGTTTTGAGCGTAGAGTTATGTTTAGTCGATAGCGGGTGTCGCGAGTTTACGTGTGTAAGCGTCTGACTATCTAATTTCTAGTAGAAACCTTGGGGGCAGCACGTAGGCAGGGTTTTGCCAAAGCTGGGTAAATACTGTGTCGTTCTATTTCTGCTATTATTCTGCTATTTGTCTGTGCTGCTATTATTCTGTGATCTGTGTTGAAATAATTTTATAAGCTTCCGCAATTAATTTTTATAATTTATACTATCACCCTATTCACCCCCCTCTAGGGTGAAATCGATCCTACAAGTGGTATCAGAGCTAGGAACAAAAGCCGTTTTTGTTTTAAAAATTTGATTTTACAAAAACCAATTTTTATTTTAAAAAGTTGAATTTTTTAAAATGGCTTCTTTTAATAATACTTTTGTTGAGGGTCGTTCCAATATTATTCCTTCTATTTTCGATGGAACAGATTTTTTGAATTGGAAATTGAAAATGGAATTTTATTTAAAATCTGTTAATATTAAATGTTGGGATATTATTGAAAACGGGTGTGATATAACAGATAAGAAAATTATCTCGATTAACGCTCTTGCTATGCATATATTATATTCTCATATTAATCAAGATAATTTTAATTTCATCTCTCATTGTGAAAATGCACAGGAAATTTGGAATACTTTCGATGCAATATATGGTGCAAAAGTCAACAACAATGAGAAATCCTCCACAACCAACTCAGTTGAAGAAATGTGCTTAATAGGATTTGTAAAAAGCAGTTGTGATGAGGATGATGATGATGGAGCAGCTGAGCTGGCGTTAATAATAAAGAAATTCAAAAGGTGGAACCACAAATATGGAAATTCAGCTCTAAATCAAAAATTAAAAAGCAGAATAATCAAAGCATTAGACAACTCGGAAGAACACGGATCATTTGCAACAAACCCGATGATATCAAGCCCAACTATCCCCGATTTCAACGCGATTTTGAAAAGAAATCAAAACGGAGAAATACAACAGCCACGTGGAATACAAGTGATGAAGATAATCAAAGTTCTAGCAGTAAGAGTGAGAAAACAGATATATTCCTTCATGGAAATATAGCTGATAGCGACGATGACGAGCCAAGCGAGGTATCAAAACTTACTCACTCTGAATTACTAATTTATTTCCATGAAGTAAATGGCTGTTTTGAACGACTTAGGGAAAAATATGCTAAACTTGAATCACAAAAGGTTACTTTGATAGAATTAAATGAACAACTTGATCAATTAGTTAAAACCTATCAAAGTAGGATCCCAAAGTGTGATAAGTGTCCAACATTCAAAGATGAAATTAAAAAATCAGAAATTAAAATGAAATCGATTGAAAATGAAATTCTGATTTTAAAAGAGAATGAAAATACTAGAAGAGAAAATTCTATTAAAAAGTGCGCACAATTATTGAACGAAAATGAATCTCTCAAAACACAAGTCCAACAATTGTCAACGACTTTAGATAAATTTTCAAAAAGTGGAAAATCGTTGAATATGCTATTAGGGAAACAAACTGTTAATACAGTTAGACATGGACTTGGATATAATCAATCTAAAAATGTTAGAAATGAGATTAATCGAGAAAATTTAATGTGCACAATTTGTAGAAAATTTGGACACGATCACAATAATTTTTGGTATAGACCCAAACATGTGAAAACTATACCGATTTGGGTTCCAAAAGGCACAAATATAAAATCTCTCAAAGTTAAACAAATTTGGGTGCCGAAGGGAACAATTATAAATAGTTTTGGGTCTTTACAAAATTGTTTTTCAAAATTTTCTTCCACTAACAACCATGGACCTATAAAAACAAATAGGTCACATAAATCTTTCATCTTGTAGGTGTGGTGGCAGGCTAAGGAACAACAACAGTGTTCTCTGGATTTTGGCTGTTCCAAAAACACAATAGGCGACAAAACAAAGTTCCTTAGCCTAGTATAAAGGTGACAGACTCACAATGGACAACGACGAAAAATATCGTAAAGGTAAAACAGGTAATGGTATGTTTTAAACGATATATTAAATGTGATAATCTGCACCGTATTTTCAATTAAATCAGCCAATACTGAGATGATGAAAATATGATGATTCTGACTTATTCAACATTGTTGGCCAAATTATATTCTTATGCCACAACACTATAAAATTCTCTATATTCTTTGAATTACTTCATATATATCAGTTTGGATTAAAAATAGTGTTTTGTTGGATAATACGGCTAACTCTATATTCACGGTTTTCTGATTATTTACACGGCTTCAATTCAATTTCAAAAGAATGTCATTTAAATTGTTGTTAAAATTGAATTTGAAATTTTTTGGTGCACACTTCATGGTTTGGTAAATCGAATTCAATTAATGATAATTTTGAGTGAAAAAGAAATTCAGATGCACATTACACTGGTAATCTAGTTGATAGAAAAATTACTAGTTGAACGTGATTTTTGTTGAGACATTTTGTAACTGCATCGTTTTTCAAAGAAAATATCTGCATATTTTTCATTTCAAACAATTTTCAAATAGCAGAAAATTTTCTTATAAAACCCCCTCGAGAAAATCATTTTTGACCATATTTTCAGATTAGTCATTTAGAAAAATTGATTTATAATTATTTCTGAATTTGATTTTAAATACATTGACTAATCTAACTCCCTAATGATTATCGAAAAGATGAATAGTGATTGAAAAAAGTGATGAGTGTTGATATTTATTATATATTATGACTCGAGACAGTATAATTAGTAAATTTCTTTAGAAATTTAAACAAGAGTTATAAAACTTTTGTTGGTAAAAAATTCCATGACCATCTCTATTTTTGTCACATTTCTAACGACCATCACTCATACAAATTCTATATAGTTTGTCGATATGTGGTACTTTAAACAGGAATTGTTCGTTTTTCATTTTCACATTTTTTTTTAAAAAAGGATAATAATAAAAAAAAATAAAAAAAATACCAAAGTTATCACGTTTAAGTAAAACCCTACTTTTAAAATACCAAAGTTATCACGTTTACTTAAAAAAACTCTCATTTAAAAGTCCTCACGGTTATGCATAGGTGAATTACTTGGAATTTGTTATGTGCTTCCATGCTCATTTAAAAGTCCTCACGGTTATGCATGTATGGAATGCATATCAAAAGTTGATTTTTAAGATAAACAAGTTGATTCTAATCCCATTTAAAAGTCCTCACGGTTATGCATGGTTAGAAGATACTTGAATTCATTTTAAAAAAAAAAAAATGGAATACTACTAATCCCATTTGAAAGTCCTAACGGTTATGCATGATTAGTAGATATTCAAATTCCTGATATAAATATGCCACAAATAGACACAACTGTATGGTTTTATATGATGACATCATTCCCATCATTCTAAAAGTGGAATATGCGCCTAACAAAATATTTATGATTTTTGTTTGATTTTTTATTGAAATTTAATATTTATATTCAATCGAGTTTTAATGTTGGATTAATATCGATCACTTTATCTCTGTTTTCTCTAACAGTATTATTCTTTTGCTGATAACAAAAGGGGGAGAGAAAAGTTAAGATTTTGTCAAAAAAAATAAAGCAAAGGTCAAATAATTTTCTATTTGCATCTAGGCTCATTTGCATATTTTTATTTGTATGCATATATGTAGGGGGAGTATTGTGTAGAGAGGAAGCATTTAAATAGGAGGAGCAATTAGAGCATATCAAATACATTTAATATATTCAAAATCTTAAATATATGTTTGTTATCATCAAAAGGGGGAGATTGTTGAATATACACTTATATGATTTTTGTTTGATGATAATAAACATATGTACATTCCTTTAAATGTATTTGTTAATGTACTATTTTATTTTTCATAGATTAAATAAATATTTGCTGAATAAAATTAAATAACACAGAATTTGAATTCAAACAGAAATTTTATTCAAACAAATATTTATTACAATTTTGAATAGTACAAATTCAAGCTCTCACTATACATATACAATTTTGATTACAAATACATCACAATTTCATTTAACCTCACTACACGTCACTCATTCACTCAATTCGTATTTAATCTTCAACTTCATCCCAGTTAGAATCCAGCATCTGAGCAATCTGCAAAAATATTCACTAACGCAGTAAAATTGAAAAAAAAAATATTTTTGCAATACAAAATATAATTTTTGAAAATATTATTTGCCTCAGTTATTTGGGTTGTTCGTCATCATTTATATTTGAATTCATCACACACGAACAGCTTGTGACATACACAATGTATCACTGTATATGCCACAAGGTCGTGCACACCGATATACACTTGATAATGCTACAGGGACAGGTGAGCACAAGGTCAAACCCAAATAAAAAGACGGGTTCAACTCAGGTGCAAATATAAATAAAATCACAACACACGCACAAGGTCAAACCCGAACTATTAGCTGGATTCAACACAAGGCAGGTGTACAGGCTACGACTTCAAGCATGATACAGGTTCAACCTCTTCATCAAACAACAACCAGACAACAACTCACATGTTTGAAACCATGCAAAGACCAGCTTATAAATGCAAGCCAGTCGAAACATGCATCAAATAGCATAAACAAAGACACCGGTAATGTCAGCAAAGCAATCTCACAAGACTCAAACTAGAACAACATATATAGGACTGCAACAATCAAATGAACAGCAACTCAAATGACACAGTATGCACCAGTGAAGCAAATGACATCAAGTGTCAACCAGACCACAAGAGAACTAGACCAGGTAGTACAAGTATCAAGACCAGTGTCACGTGGACAGTGAAAACCAAAGCCAACAACAACTACAAACTACTCACAACAATGCACAAAGCTAACAACACTCAGATGAACACATGGCCAAGGTAAATGAAGGGATGACTGAAGTGCAGCCACAAATGTTCACTGACTCGAAGGATGAATCAAAATACACAGCAATGTACAACAGCAAATGCTCACATGATATAAGACGAACACAAGCTCAAGAATCAGAACACATATTCAGATTGAACAACAAATGCACATGTTAACATCACTGGCAATTATTCATTCGAGTTCAGGCAACAAAACAGAGTTTCAAAAATGCAGGCCAATATCAAAAACACAGTGCAAAGATGCACTCAAATACAATAACATGCAAACTGCTCATGTACCAACAAGTGCTAGCCAGAAGCTCGAGTCGATGCACAGTGCAAACAAATGCACCTAAGTGACATAGTGATACATGACACTGTGCATATATGAATACACAAATGCAACAATGCTTGAAGACTACAACAACAACAGAACCAAGCAATCAATAAATCAATGGCCGGAGTCATGTAGCAATTCTCAAGTCAAGGCCAAAGCAGTAGAAATCACGGAGCCATGATCAAACATAAATTCAAAGTCGTCGATTTTAAACCAAGTCAACCAAGAAATAACAAGAATAATTCGCATATGAATTAGTCAAGGAAAAATCATCTACATCAAAAATTAATCGAATGGCCGAAAGCATGATAATGAACAATTCAGACGAACGTAATTCAAGGAGATCGACTCCTATAAATTAAAAATCATCATCGGCAATTTGAGGTATCGAGTTCAAGTAAGCATCAAACCAGCAAAGCAAAAGAAGGAAAGTACATACCAAAATCATAGACGAACTCCATCCAAATTGAAGAGCCGAGAGCTAATCAGAGAAACGAGTTAATCAGAGAAACGAGCTAATCAAAGGCGGCGTCTTCAATTTGAAAACCCTAATTTGGATCGAAGGACGAAAGCCCAAATTTTAATCAGCAGGAACGAGAAGAAAACGGCCGCCACTATCTCAAAGGGAACGAGCCGCAAATATTATAAAAGAAATAAAAGGGGACCGGAGTTTTCTTTGCTTAGTATAAGGGGTTTTTATTTTAGGGTTTTTTAATTGTTTTTTGTTTTAAATTTGTTTTTAATTCTTTTCAAACTGTTGTATTTGCTAGTCGTGTGACTAGGGGACAAGCTACGTGGCGTAGCTTGAGAATTCGTAACTCAGTGGCTGAGTTGTGGCAGGGTTTTGAGCGTAGAGTTAGGTTTAGTCGATAGCGGGTGTCGCGAGTTTACGTGTGTAAGCGTCTGACTATCTAATTTCTAGTAGAAACCTTGGGGGCAACACGTAGGCAGGGTTTTGCCGAAGCTGGGTAAATTCCGTGTCGTTCTATTTCTGCTTATTATTCTGCTATTTGTCTGTGCTGCTATTATTCTGTGATCTGTGTTGAAATAATTTTATAAGCTTCCGCAATTAATTTTTATAATTTATACTATCACCCTATTCACCCCCCTCTAGGGTGAAATCGATCCTACACTTCCAAAGAAAAAACCTTTCCTTTATCAGCTTTAACCGGCTTTAAACAGTAATTCTTATAGTGCCCTATCTAGTCACAATTGACACTTCACACCTTTATTCTCCGCAACCTTCATCCTATTAATGGTTCGACACTTATGAGAAAAATTGCCCCTTCTTATCATACTTGAAGCAAGCAAGATCAACTTTCCCTTTCTTGGTAGCTTTACCCTTCTGAGCTCCCATCTTCTTAGAGAACTTTCTCTTTTATTCTGAGAATTCTAGTTCCCCATCGACTTCTCCTTCCTATGGGTCGAAAAGATTTCCTCATTCCTAATAGCCATCTCCACCACTACATTCGATAGATCCCAAAGATGTGGCATAACTGCCCTAGCAATCTCCGACCTCTACCCCTAGATAAACCTCTCTTCCTCTTAATAGCAATGTCAATAGTGGTATATCCATATCGAGATAGATCATTAAACTTAGAAGAGTATTCCAACACTAAAATTTCTCCTTTCTCCAACTCCATAAACTCCCTAGGAAGTTTGACTTGGTTACCTCAGAAAAAACCTTTCTTGAATCTCCTTTGAAATTCCGCCCAAGTCAGTTCCTCCACAAGCACACCCACCTTTACTCCATTCCTCCAGTATACCACAACTTGAAACTATCGTGATGCCAATCTCCTTTTCTCATTATTCGAGTCCAAATCAGCGAAAATTCTTTCATAGTGCAACATCCATTTCTCCACTTCAATTGGATCCTTAGTCCTTAGAAAAGGCTTCCCACCTACACTGGCATTATCTCGACTCAGCTTAGCATAGGTATTAATAACTGGTGCTATGGGATTTATTTGGATTATGTTTTCAAAACTCCATAGGTTACAAATGCTTTTAGTCATAAACCTATGCTCTAATGCCAACTAGTAACATCTCCCATTCCGAGGCCCAAAACTAATAGCTATGGATGTTGCATTCATCCATAGCTATTACTTCCCGACGACAAAATGCGACTATGTTAAACATATCAATAATCATAAGCCAACACAATATTATTAAACAATTTCAATTATAATTTAGAAACAACTTTTACATTTCATATTCATTACATAATCTCGCTTATAATTCTACCTCTAGAGAAAATATAATTATTACAAAATATTCTAAGAACGATATATGAAGATGTCCATTTGGTTGATCAGAATCAAATATTTAGCAATTATATAACTTATCAGTACATCCATATAGAAAAACTTAACGACACGGTGGATTAGAATGGAACTCCAACATAGTTAGATTTCCTACTGCACATCTTCAGAAGCTTATTCATCCTACTAAGAAACCCAAAATCCCTTACTGCTGACCTTCTCAATTGGTTACCCGAGGGGAAAAACAAAAACTTCGGGTCGGAAGAAAAGTCTATTGTGAATAATAACCTACCATCTCAGACCAATAGATATCTAGTGAGACCATGCAGCTGAGCGAAATTTTTTTCCCCTAACTAGTATTTTTACCAAAACATATTAACCATATACTATTCTCCTGCATCCACAATTATTAAAACATTATAATAACATAATGATATGTAAATATGAAATACACATTGAATTACCTACCCCAATTCATTAGGCTACCTATCTCAAATCATAGTTTTCCTATGGTAACTACGAACCTAATGGTTTTCATATGCTCACTATTAACCTATCTAGTTCTCATGGATACCTTGTTCTAAATCTAGTTTTCATGGGATAACTAAGAACCTATTGGTCTCAGCTAATAACACTCTCCACCCATAGTTTTCATAGGTACACCAGGAACTTATTGGAGCCTACCAATAACATCTCTCAAATCAAAGTTTTCATGGGATCACTAATCCTGTTGGAGTTTTTTAATACTGTACTTCCAATCATAGTTTTCATAGGGTCACCAAGAACCTAATAGTCCTCTTCGATAACATTACTTAAGCCATAGTTTACATGGGATCACTAAACCTGTAACGACCCGGAATTTTGGGCAATATCGATTTAATAATCTGTATAAATAATTTAATTGGTTTAATGATTTTCTTTGTAATTTTAATTTAAAATTGGCTAATTTAATCTTTTAAAGGTTAATAAATTTTAATCTGACAATATTGATAAGAGTTATTTTCCAAAGCTAATGAAATTTTATTCTGTTTATAATATATATGTTTGATATATATTGTGAATGGGAATGACTTTTGTTTTAAATTAAAAATTGAAATTTTCAAATTGTAATATATGTAAGCATATGTTATAATTTGATATTGTTTTGAAAATTTAATTTAATCTATCAATAATTTATGTAAGAATGAATATTGCAATTTTAAAGTTTTGTTTTAAATTCAATAATGTTTTTCAAAAGATAATTTAGTTTAATTCCATGGTTTCAAATATAAGATTGTGGTTTATTTTTAAATAAGATAGTTTTAAAGGAATTTAAACAAGCTTTGTTTGTTTTCTTTTAAAATGTTTACATTAAAAATGAATGTTTAAGATTTTATTTTTATTTTAATTAGTTTAGTATATTTTCTTTTAGAAGGTAAACTTATTTATATACATATAAGTATTTATTTATAAACTAAATTTAATATGTAAGTTTATATTTATATTTAAAACTAAATGAAATCTTATAAATAAATATGTGTAGACATATTAACTTGTTGAAGACATTTGTAAGGCAATTAAATAAATAAATGACAAATGTAAGTTTAAACAACATGTGGCAACATATAACCTTGATTTTTAATAAATGTTTTTTTTTGAAGAAAACAAACTTCCTTCAAAACACTTTCTTTCTTTCAAATGTTAATGGCTAAATCCAGAAATCCATTTGCAAATCTGAGAATTTAAAATCAAAATCAAAGTTTTCTCAACTTCAAGCCATAAACCTCAACCTGCATTTCAAAAGACTTCAAACTGCAATTATTAAAAACTGCATTTCACAAATTTACAATCTACAATCAACCTGCAATATAAATCTGCAATTTCAACATTTAATCATCAATCTGGAAACATGCAAAGGGAGATCAACATGATTTTAAAGCATGCAAAGTATTTCTTCTGCAAACAAAAGCATAGGTAAAATCTTTTCAAATTGAAGAATCAGGTGACTGGAATTGTTTAAAGCTTGGGAAGTAAAGTTTCTCTGCTCTGCATTCTTAAATAATCAGGTGAGTAAATGTTTTAAAAACAGATTTACTAATTTGAAGTTAGTTGTGTATGCATGCAATAAAAATTAGGCTATGAATATTAGTTACAGAAAAATGTGTTTGTTTGAATGCCTGAACATTTAAACATAGGTTCTGCTATTGATCTTACTTCTCTTTAATTTCAATAACTCATTTTTATGCATTGATAGTATGTAATTTGCAAGCTGGAGATGATTGAAAATCATGAAGTTTCATTACTAAATTCTTTCTTCGAGTTTAAAATAAATATTCAGGCTGAATGTTCTGTAAATGGCAGTGGAAACTAAATTTGGATAAAATCAATTATTCTAATTTCCATCTTGGATTACATGTCTATAATCACGAAGGGGAATCGTGAATTTTGATAAGAATATCATAATTTTTAGTTGAGAGATTATCATGAATTTCGGGTTTGACCCTTCCCTGAGTTTTTGTTGATTTCAGATCAACCACTCAATGATTTGAATTGATATTTGGTTATAAGATAGCTTTTGAGATGTAGAATTTGGGAAAAATACAAAATAATTTTTCAAATAAGTATATTGATCGAATTTGACAAAACTAGGGTTTTAGTTTGTTTGGGTTTCGGTCTGACTTTGGGAAATTATTGCGACTTTGTTATGCGTTCGAGTTCGATCGTGTTCGAGGATGTTGGAGATTGAGGTCTTGGCGTTCGATGGTGTAAAGGGCGGGGTTCAGGAGTGTGTGATGGACGGCGTTTGGGTGATTTTGTGGCCGCAATGGGTCACGTTGTTCTTTTGATTTCATTTCGAAATGGTGAAATTTTGAATCATCTGCGTTTGGTTCGATCTGAGTATGGTTTGGAGTTCGCGAGGAGGGAAGTGATGATCGTCGATGGCGGCGATGAGCTTCGGCGGCCTCTGGCAGTGGGACATGTGCACGGTGTTGGCGTGTGCACAGCTTGGTTCTGGGTAGTTGTCGATTTGAGAAGACGAGTTTATACTCGGGGAAGCTTTCGTGATGTCGCATGTTCGACTCGAAGAAACTATCGCGTATGCTCGCGTATGACTCGATGACGAGGTGCAAGGGAAGTGTGCTGGGTAGGCTCGGGTTATAGGGTGAAGTGTTTTGTTTAAGTACTGTAGTAGGGAAGATAATGTTGTTAAGCTATAAACTTGTTACTGAACAAATTGAAGACAATTGCAAAGTTTCTCGAATTTGAATAATTGAGAGGGAGCAAGTTTCAATGATTGTCAAACAAGTGTTTTGAATTTAAATTATAAAATCCAAGTTTAAGTAATTGTTAAGTAATGTTTAAATAACAAGTTTTCAAACTTATTTTGAAAATGAATAAGTTTAAAATTAGATAATTAAAGTATTTTAACTTTTAAAGATGAATTCTAAATGTTTATTTTAAAAAAAAAAAAAAAAGTTGTGGATATGATTTTGAAATCCAAATAGAATAAGTTGATTTTAAGTTATTAAAAATTTGATTAATTCAAATAATTCAATTATGAAGATAAATAGGATTTATTTATCTTTGTTATTAATATAAGAATTCTTAATAAATATAATTTGTTAATAGGTAAGATATTAATTAAGATTAATGTTTTCTTAATTAATTAAGAATTTTGAAATATAAGAAATTAATTAATTAATTGTTTAATTAATTTTAAATAATTAGTTAATTATTTATTTAATTTTAAATAATCACTTAATTATGGATTAATTAAGTGTAATTACTTAATGAAGTGATTAAAGGTTAATTTTTGAATGTAATTAAGAATGCTAATTACTTATGAAAAGTAATTACAGGAGTTGCTTATGGAAGTAATTGGAGGAGTTACTCATGTAAGTAATTAATTGGAAGTGATTAATGGATGATCACTTAAAGTTATTAATTGTTTTAAAGTTAATTAAATTATGGAGTAATTAATTTGTTAATGAATTAAGATTTATTTAATAAGGGAATCAATTATTGTTAAGAGAGTAATTAAGGTTTATTTAAGGAAGAAATTAGTTATAATTACTTGTTAAGTAATTAAGAGTTAATTACTTAATTATTTTAGATAATTAATTTATGTGATTGATTAATTAATAAATGAGATTAAATTAAGGTTAAATACTAAGTGTAATTAATTAAGATTGTAATTAATTAAGGATTTATTTATAAATTTAATTGTTTAATAATTACTTAATGAAGTGATTAAAGATTAATTAATTTGATTAATTAATCAAGGATTAATATAATTAATTTGTAAATAATTAATTAAGAAGTTAATTAATTAAAATAAGTAATTACAAATTGTTAATTACTGTTTATGGTTAATGAGATGATTAATTACAAGTTAATTATTTAATTAATTTAAGGATTATTAATTAATAAAGATTATTAATTAATAAAATTAATGAAGTAATTAATTTAAATATGATTAATTAATTGTAATTAATTAAGGTTTAATGTAATTAATTATAGTTAATTAATTAATGAAGGATCATTAATTATTGTAATTAATGATAGTAATTAAAGGATAATTACTGAGTATGGTTAAGGATAATTACTTGAGGGTAATTAAGAAATAATTAATCAAGGGAGATTAATTAAGGAAGATCATTAAGGGATGATAAAGGATTTGATTTGTGATAAATCAATAGTCCAAGTGATTAAAGGATAGTAATTAATTTAATTAGAGATTAATTAATTTGATTAAGAGTTAATCAATTCTGCTATGGGTGATTGATTAATATTGAATGGTTGATGTTGAATAATTGATATTTGATGTTGAATGATATTGGATGATTGATATTGGGTGTTTGGTTGATACTGGATGATTTGGATGTTTATGAGATATGTGATATGCTGCTTTATTAGATGAATGTTGATATGAATTATCTATTGTGATAATGTTATTCATCTATCTGTTATATATCATCCTGTATATAAGTTTTAAACTATTTAAATCCCTTAAGTACAACTTGGACATTAAAATGGCGTTTGGATTCGGTGAGACCGAGATCGGGTTTCCATATTTGGATATCCGAATACCACACCGTTTCCAATTAAACGATAGGTCGTTAATCCAAGTGGAGCAAGTGAAGACTCGAGGTGTAAGGGCTATACGTCAGTATAACTCTGTGGGTGATTCCGTAATGAGTTTGACGGAATAGTACTTATAGATTCGAGATGGTGGTTTTAGAGTGCAAGGGCTATGGTCGTTGACTCTGAGGGTGATTCCAAAACGAGTGCAACGAGATAGTGCCTTCGGTTCCGTTCGAACCCGGGACGGACTTGTATGGATTGAATGCTTTCAGTACATCGTCAGGCGGACGATGAGCATTCTAAGATAGATGTGTTCTATAAAGGTAATCGCAGCCTCAAGCCTCATCAACCGGGAATGGCTAAAACAGGGGAGGTGCAGCAAGGCTTCGTGGGTAGCTCCCACTAGAGAGCAAGATTTACCCCTGTCTAGAAGTCCCTTTTATATTCGGCTGTGTGGGGCGGTTGATCCGGACAACCGCCGGGGTTGTCTTGTTCGGAACTATCCAGTAAGGGATGGGTCCGGTCTTGTGTTGCAGGGGATGAAGGGAGTAATCCTCGGTACGGTGATCTAGGCCACGTACTGTGACGGGCGGTACCCCAGTAGCCCTGCCATTGATGGAAACCCAATTTCCCTACGAGACCCTACGGTTTTGTTTGTATTACCCACTTTTGTGGCTAGTAGCTGGAATTTAATGAATGTAACAATTTCGGCTATTTCATATTTACTTGAAAACCCTAGACACTATAATAATATCACTGGATTTCCTATAAAATGTTTTGGTTAGCGTAAGGTAAAAACTTTTCCATGTTTATGTGTGGGAAGTCTTACGTGATACCTTTTCTTTTCAAAGGTTTTTCTAAAGTTAAGCAATCTTAAACCGTTTACTCACACCAGACCCCTGTCTGACCCGAGTGTTTATTTTCTGTTTTATTAAACTCTTGGGTACTCATATTATATATGAGTAGTCAAGTGATTCAGGTTATCTCTTGACGAATTCTGGAGGAGCTTTGGAGCAGGAGGCTTCAGCGTGTAGATATATGGTTAGAGTTTCCGCTGTGTATTCTGTGTTGATGTCTTGTATTGTATTAGACAGAAATGTTATAACTGTCTATATTGAGATGTTTAGTTGTGTACTCTGATGTATATGATACTATGTATATGTTCTATATTATATTTAAATCGTTCCGCTGTGAGATTCTGATGTGTTGTTTTCTCTTTCTTCTCTTTCTTTTCTTCTTCTATCCCTTTCTTTCTTAATTAGTGATGCGATTTTCCGGTAGTGGAATTTCGGGTCGCTACAGTTGGTATCAGAGCGTTAGGTTGAGTGAATACCTAGGCTCTGGAGTGGTGTCTATCTTGAGAGAGCGTACTTGTAATTTATATGTATATATATATTTATATAACTACCTAATCTGTTGGGTTATCTGTTCGGATTTACCAACATAGGTTATAAAGGTAGATAAGGTAGGAGTGTGTGGAACACGACTACCACTATTGGTTGAGGTTTATATGTTGTGGTTGGAGGTGTGTTTATCGAGATTGTAGACCTAATACGATCTCGAATTAGTTTTGTGGATTGTAAAAAGGATTTCTTTGAGTCCAGAGGAAGTCTTTTTCAAGAATTAGAGTATATTCTTGAAGTGTGAGGTTGATTTGCTCTCTAGTGAGCGGGATTTCCTTGAGTTGAGTTGTCAGCTGAGCCGAAGCTAGTGGTGGTATCTTGGTGGCTTCAAGAAGGAATAGCTGTGTGATGAGATGCAGTATCCACAGATGGTTCTGAAGATGTTTCTTTTGGAGTCAGATTTAGATGGTGTTGGAAGAGCATTGATGTCTGCTGCAGGGAAGGTTCAGATGTTTAGAGATTTTCTGGATCTTAAGTAAGGGTATCTTATTTTTATTGAAGTAGGAGACTAAGGTCAATGAGTTACCTCATTTCGGACATGGTCTCATTTGTTTTTCTTAAGAAGATAAGTGGCTGGTGTTTGGTTTGGAGCCGAGTTTCTTGAGAAGATGTCTACTCGTCTCAAGGATGTTTTAGAGGATTTGGGTGTTAGTTGTGTGTTTCAGGAGCTTCTGGTTAAGGAAGATCTTGTGGCTTAGCTGTATCATTGAAGTGGAGTTTGGAAGTAGCAGTATGGATCTGTTTCTTCGATGATTCAGTAATCTTTGGGATTCTACTATCAGCAGACCAGGCAGATGGTGAAGGCTTATTCATTTCTTTGGAAGGCTCAGCAAAGCGAGATATTTGTTGGAAGGGATCTATCAGTTTCTGATAGGTGAGCCATTCTTGAAGATTGATCTTGATTTGGGAAGCTGTTCTAGTTGGGGAGACAGTTCTTTGGAACCAGAACTGAGTAGGATCGCAAAAGTGACTTGCGATTAGTTTGGGAATTTCGGAGTATTCTTGGTTTGGGATTGAGGCATCTCAAGTAGAGGTGGAAACTATAGAAGTAGTCAGAGATCTCCAGATATTTTGAGAGAGTTTAGATGTTGACTCAAATCGGAGATTGAGTTTTCTTATCAACTTGGATCTCTAAGAGTAATTTTGATGGTTCAACCTTATAGGAGGATGACTCCTGGAGCGAGAAGAGTTTGGTGTGGCAGCTCAGGATCCTTTGGATTGATCATCTTATTCTAAGTTAAGATTCTGTTGTGATGTTTTGACCAAGTGGAATGGTCGTTGAGATTTTTATGAGTCAGATGAACTATGTATGGAGATAGAGTGTGCTTGAGTTCTTCGATAGCATTCTTATCTGCTCTAGATCAGAGTTGTGCAGCGGAAGCGAGTTGGGAATTATTCTAGTATGGAGCAACCGGATGTTGCAGTAAAGGAATTTCTACAGGAAATTCAAGTAGGAAGGAATTTTCTGAATTTGGAAGGTTTGGTTGTCAAGTACAACTGTTTGGCTATTTAGATTTGAGATAAAGGTTTGAAGTCCATTGATGTTTGTGGTATAGAGCTGTGGATTGGATTTCAGCAGATTATTTTTGGGAGAGCCATTTGGTTGAGTAGGATCTGGAGTTTTGATTTGAGTTGGTGCTGTTGTTTCATGGAGCAATCAGCAAGGGTTAGGCTGATCAGGGATATTAGAGGTGACTCAGAAACATCTGAAGAATTGTGCAGTTTAGAATTGAGGGATTTGGGATGTGTAGTTAGAGTTTGGATTTTGATTTGTTTTTATCCGATCAAAAGAGATATAAGATTGGGTAAAACTGGAGATTTAGCTCTGGAGGTATTTTGGAGTTTATCTGTGTTCTCTAGAGATTTGATTTTGATCTACAGGATTGAATTGCCAGTTTGGATAGCTGGAATTCATTGTATTTCACATATCTCTGATGAATATTTGTATGATTCTTTGAGTGATAGAATCAGCAGTTCAGAAAGGAATCTGGTAGTTGAGCTGGTTTTGAGTTAGTCTGATGTCTTGTTTAGATTTATAGAATCAGATGAGGGAGTTCTTGGATTTAGGTGGTGTAGTTTGTTAGTTTAGCTTTGGTGGAGCGAGTCTCCCGGTGTTTTTTACTTGGGAAACTCGAGATAGTATTAGAGTTTCATTCTGGCGTATGTCAGAATAATTAGTTAAGTTGTTTGTGTGATTGATTGCTTTGGTTGTTAGTTACTGGTTGTTAGGAATGCTTTGCTAATTGATTTTAAATCTTTGCTGGGTTATTAAATTAACTTTGCTTTTAAATTTCGGGGACGAAATTCTTTTGAGGGGGGAGGATTGTAACGACCCGGAATTTTGGGCAATATCGATTTAATAATCTGTATAAATAATTTAATTGGTTTAATGATTTTCTTTGTAATTTTAATTTAAAATTGGCTAATTTAATCTTTTAAAGGTTAATAAATTTTAATCTGACAATATTGATAAGAGTTATTTTCCAAAGCTAATGAAATTTTATTCTGTTTATAATATATATGTTTGATATATATTGTGAATGGGAATGACTTTTGTTTTAAATTAAAAATTGAAATTTTCAAATTGTAATATATGTAAGCATATGTTATAATTTGATATTGTTTTGAAAATTTAATTTAATCTATCAATAATTTATGTAAGAATGAATATTGCAATTTTAAAGTTTTGTTTTAAATTCAATAATGTTTTTCAAAAGATAATTTAGTTTAATTCCATGGTTTCAAATATAAGATTGTGGTTTATTTTTAAATAAGATAGTTTTAAAGGAATTTAAACAAGCTTTGTTTGTTTTCTTTTAAAATGTTTACATTAAAAATGAATGTTTAAGATTTTATTTTTATTTTAATTAGTTTAGTATATTTTCTTTTAGAAGGTAAACTTATTTATATACATATAAGTATTTATTTATAAACTAAATTTAATATGTAAGTTTATATTTATATTTAAAACTAAATGAAATCTTATAAATAAATATGTGTAGACATATTAACTTGTTGAAGACATTTGTAAGGCAATTAAATAAATAAATGACAAATGTAAGTTTAAACAACATGTGGCAACATATAACCTTGATTTTTAATAAATGTTTTTTTTTGAAGAAAACAAACTTCCTTCAAAACACTTTCTTTCTTTCAAATGTTAATGGCTAAATCCAGAAATCCATTTGCAAATCTGAGAATTTAAAATCAAAATCAAAGTTTTCTCAACTTCAAGCCATAAACCTCAACCTGCATTTCAAAAGACTTCAAACTGCAATTATTAAAAACTGCATTTCACAAATTTACAATCTACAATCAACCTGCAATATAAATCTGCAATTTCAACATTTAATCATCAATCTGGAAACATGCAAAGGGAGATCAACATGATTTTAAAGCATGCAAAGTATTTCTTCTGCAAACAAAAGCATAGGTAAAATCTTTTCAAATTGAAGAATCAGGTGACTGGAATTGTTTAAAGCTTGGGAAGTAAAGTTTCTCTGCTCTGCATTCTTAAATAATCAGGTGAGTAAATGTTTTAAAAACAGATTTACTAATTTGAAGTTAGTTGTGTATGCATGCAATAAAAATTAGGCTATGAATATTAGTTACAGAAAAATGTGTTTGTTTGAATGCCTGAACATTTAAACATAGGTTCTGCTATTGATCTTACTTCTCTTTAATTTCAATAACTCATTTTTATGCATTGATAGTATGTAATTTGCAAGCTGGAGATGATTGAAAATCATGAAGTTTCATTACTAAATTCTTTCTTCGAGTTTAAAATAAATATTCAGGCTGAATGTTCTGTAAATGGCAGTGGAAACTAAATTTGGATAAAATCAATTATTCTAATTTCCATCTTGGATTACATGTCTATAATCACGAAGGGGAATCGTGAATTTTGATAAGAATATCATAATTTTTAGTTGAGAGATTATCATGAATTTCGGGTTTGACCCTTCCCTGAGTTTTTGTTGATTTCAGATCAACCACTCAATGATTTGAATTGATATTTGGTTATAAGATAGCTTTTGAGATGTAGAATTTGGGAAAAATACAAAATAATTTTTCAAATAAGTATATTGATCGAATTTGACAAAACTAGGGTTTTAGTTTGTTTGGGTTTCGGTCTGACTTTGGGAAATTATTGCGACTTTGTTATGCGTTCGAGTTCGATCGTGTTCGAGGATGTTGGAGATTGAGGTCTTGGCGTTCGATGGTGTAAAGGGCGGGGTTCAGGAGTGTGTGATGGACGGCGTTTGGGTGATTTTGTGGCCGCAATGGGTCACGTTGTTCTTTTGATTTCATTTCGAAATGGTGAAATTTTGAATCATCTGCGTTTGGTTCGATCTGAGTATGGTTTGGAGTTCGCGAGGAGGGAAGTGATGATCGTCGATGGCGGCGATGAGCTTCGGCGGCCTCCGGCAGTGGGACATGTGCACGGTGTTGGCGTGTGCACAGCTTGGTTCTGGGTAGTTGTCGATTTGAGAAGACGAGTTTATACTCGGGGAAGCTTTCGTGATGTCGCATGTTCGACTCGAAGAAACTATCGCGTATGCTCGCGTATGACTCGATGACGAGGTGCAAGGGAAGTGTGCTGGGTAGGCTCGGGTTATAGGGTGAAGTGTTTTGTTTAAGTACTGTAGTAGGGAAGATAATGTTGTTAAGCTATAAACTTGTTACTGAACAAATTGAAGACAATTGCAAAGTTTCTCGAATTTGAATAATTGAGAGGGAGCAAGTTTCAATGATTGTCAAACAAGTGTTTTGAATTTAAATTATAAAATCCAAGTTTAAGTAATTGTTAAGTAATGTTTAAATAACAAGTTTTCAAACTTATTTTGAAAATGAATAAGTTTAAAATTAGATAATTAAAGTATTTTAACTTTTAAAGATGAATTCTAAATGTTTATTTAAAAAAAAAAAAAAGTTGTGGATATGATTTTGAAATCCAAATAGAATAAGTTGATTTTAAGTTATTAAAAATTTGATTAATTCAAATAATTCAATTATGAAGATAAATAGGATTTATTTATCTTTGTTATTAATATAAGAATTCTTAATAAATATAATTTGTTAATAGGTAAGATATTAATTAAGATTAATGTTTTCTTAATTAATTAAGAATTTTGAAATATAAGAAATTAATTAATTAATTGTTTAATTAATTTTAAATAATTAGTTAATTATTTATTTAATTTTAAATAATCACTTAATTATGGATTAATTAAGTGTAATTACTTAATGAAGTGATTAAAGGTTAATTTTTGAATGTAATTAAGAATGCTAATTACTTATGAAAAGTAATTACAGGAGTTGCTTATGGAAGTAATTGGAGGAGTTACTCATGTAAGTAATTAATTGGAAGTGATTAATGGATGATCACTTAAAGTTATTAATTGTTTTAAAGTTAATTAAATTATGGAGTAATTAATTTGTTAATGAATTAAGATTTATTTAATAAGGGAATCAATTATTGTTAAGAGAGTAATTAAGGTTTATTTAAGGAAGAAATTAGTTATAATTACTTGTTAAGTAATTAAGAGTTAATTACTTAATTATTTTAGATAATTAATTTATGTGATTGATTAATTAATAAATGAGATTAAATTAAGGTTAAATACTAAGTGTAATTAATTAAGATTGTAATTAATTAAGGATTTATTTATAAATTTAATTGTTTAATAATTACTTAATGAAGTGATTAAAGATTAATTAATTTGATTAATTAATCAAGGATTAATATAATTAATTTGTAAATAATTAATTAAGAAGTTAATTAATTAAAATAAGTAATTACAAATTGTTAATTACTGTTTATGGTTAATGAGATGATTAATTACAAGTTAATTATTTAATTAATTTAAGGATTATTAATTAATAAAGATTATTAATTAATAAAATTAATGAAGTAATTAATTTAAATATGATTAATTAATTGTAATTAATTAAGGTTTAATGTAATTAATTATAGTTAATTAATTAATGAAGGATCATTAATTATTGTAATTAATGATAGTAATTAAAGGATAATTACTGAGTATGGTTAAGGATAATTACTTGAGGGTAATTAAGAAATAATTAATCAAGGGAGATTAATTAAGGAAGATCATTAAGGGATGATAAAGGATTTGATTTGTGATAAATCAATAGTCCAAGTGATTAAAGGATAGTAATTAATTTAATTAGAGATTAATTAATTTGATTAAGAGTTAATCAATTCTGCTATGGGTGATTGATTAATATTTAATGGTTGATGTTGAATAATTGATATTTGATGTTGAATGATATTGGATGATTGATATTGGGTGTTTGGTTGATACTGGATGATTTGGATGTTTATGAGATATGTGATATGCTGCTTTATTAGATGAATGTTGATATGAATTATCTATTGTGATAATGTTATTCATCTATCTGTTATATATCATCCTGTATATAAGTTTTAAACTATTTAAATCCCTTAAGTACAACTTGGACATTAAAATGGCGTTTGGATTCGGTGAGACCGAGATCGGGTTTCCATATTTGGATATCCGAATACCACACCGTTTCCAATTAAACGATAGGTCGTTAATCCAAGTGGAGCAAGTGAAGACTCGAGGTGTAAGGGCTATACGTCAGTATAACTCTGTGGGTGATTCCGTAATGAGTTTGACGGAATAGTACTTATAGATTCGAGATGGTGGTTTTAGAGTGCAAGGGCTATGGTCGTTGACTCTGAGGGTGATTCCAAAACGAGTGCAACGAGATAGTGCCTTCGGTTCCGTTCGAACCCGGGACGGACTTGTATGGATTGAATGCTTTCAGTACATCGTCAGGCGGACGATGAGCATTCTAAGATAGATGTGTTCTATAAAGGTAATCGCAGCCTCAAGCCTCATCAACCGGGAATGGCTAAAACAGGGGAGGTGCAGCAAGGCTTCGTGGGTAGCTCCCACTAGAGAGCAAGATTTACCCCTGTCTAGAAGTCCCTTTTATATTCGGCTGTGTGGGGCGGTTGATCCGGACAACCGCCGGGGTTGTCTTGTTCGGAACTATCCAGTAAGGGATGGGTCCGGTCTTGTGTTGCAGGGGATGAAGGGAGTAATCCTCGGTACGGTGATCTAGGCCACGTACTGTGACGGGCGGTACCCCAGTAGCCCTGCCATTGATGGAAACCCAATTTCCCTACGAGACCCTACGGTTTTGTTTGTATTACCCACTTTTGTGGCTAGTAGCTGGAATTTAATGAATGTAACAATTTCGGCTATTTCATATTTACTTGAAAACCCTAGACACTATAATAATATCACTGGATTTCCTATAAAATGTTTTGGTTAGCGTAAGGTAAAAACTTTTCCATGTTTATGTGTGGGAAGTCTTACGTGATACCTTTTCTTTTCAAAGGTTTTTCTAAAGTTAAGCAATCTTAAACCGTTTACTCACACCAGACCCCTGTCTGACCCGAGTGTTTATTTTCTGTTTTATTAAACTCTTGGGTACTCATATTATATATGAGTAGTCAAGTGATTCAGGTTATCTCTTGACGAATTCTGGAGGAGCTTTGGAGCAGGAGGCTTCAGCGTGTAGATATATGGTTAGAGTTTCCGCTGTGTATTCTGTGTTGATGTCTTGTATTGTATTAGACAGAAATGTTATAACTGTCTATATTGAGATGTTTAGTTGTGTACTCTGATGTATATGATACTATGTATATGTTCTATATTATATTTAAATCGTTCCGCTGTGAGATTCTGATGTGTTGTTTTCTCTTTCTTCTCTTTCTTTTCTTCTTCTATCCCTTTCTTTCTTAATTAGTGATGCGATTTTCCGGTAGTGGAATTTCGGGTCGCTACAAAACCTATTGGATCTTTCCAATAACACATCTCATTCAACAGTCTTTTAATCAGTTCTAGGCATCATAACACTTCTGATCTAACTGATCTCCTGGATGCAATTCTACTCACTTAGGAGTTAACTTTGTTTATACTCACCACTGAGTTAACCAAGCTGGTTATTCTACCCTTAGTTCCTCCATAAAGCAGTTATGGGTTATAAATGATGTGAGTATGACAATGACAATTAAGCATAATAACCGATCAAATACAAGAACGTATAACATCCATCATTCAATATGTTCAATCATTAACCTTTTTATGTGTCATAATTACTTAATCTTAAGTAATATTCTCTTTGGTAATTTTTGTCAAAACTTAGGCTAAAGCATTTTTAAATTCATTGAAACCAATTACATATTAATATATGATTAATCCCTTTAATTCATATTTAGCTCATAGAAGGATATAGCTTTTAATATTACCAGTCTTATGTCATTTTATAAATCACCTTTTGCATTACCATGTTTATGTTTGAAAGTAATATGAGGTTTCCATCTTTAAATAGTTTATAAATATATCATTGTCGACGTCCATACACCATCGACAAAGAGGCTTAAGGCTCTCCGGCTTTATATAATCATAAACTGCAGTGTTAAAACCCTTGTCGACCTTTCTCAAGGTCGAAGACCAAAAACCTAAATTCTTTTAAGTATTATTACTCTTATCGAAAATGATGTTGTCGACTTTCATACTCTAAAGGTTATCCACATATTTAACCGTGTTGATACCAATAGTCATTGCTACAATATCATACTACATCATTATTAAAGCAATATGGTGGACCTCGCTAACTTGATGAATGGTGGCACCGAGGCAAGCGGCGTTGTTTTGGAAACTTACTTAGTTCACTTCGACGATTGTGGTGCATAATAGTAATATAGCGTCGAAGTCAAGACATGCGGCTCCACTACCATTGGTATAGATGATTTCAAAAGCGTTCAAGGCAATAGTATGTGGCGTCGGTTAAAACATACGTAAAGTTAGATGAATAACGAAGTAGTGATGCCGCCCTATATAGGATACCCATGATATCGGCATCGACTCTGCTAGAACCCTTCCATGGCTACCGAAGTAGCCATTATAAGTTTCCTTCAAAATCAGCGGTGACACTCAGAAAGGCAGTGTTCTTTAGGCTAGATGAGAATACATATAGAATGGCATGATCGTAGTTATCAAGAAAATTGAATTTTTACTAATAAAAGCATATACTTTTTACCAAATCATAACTGTTGTCAAAATTCTATTGGATAAAAACATCTTTCAACAAATCCTTTTAAGAAAAACAGTTACATACATTTTTTAAGCTCCAATACAATTTTCAACCTTAATTATTTGATATCCTTAATTATATATTAATGTAAATGCTTATCTAGCATAACAATTTCTTAATAATCATAATCACTTAGGAAAAATACCAAAATTCATAGAAATAGAAATGTTATTTTCTTTATCATATAAAAATTTCAAAATGAAAAACCATATTTAATTATTTTTAATAATTAAAACTCAAAATTAACCTAGTTTCCACCTTAGAAAATTCATAAAATATTTAATATAGCATGGAAAATTCGAAATTAAAAACCTATCTCCAAATTATTATTTTACATGTCGTACTAGAAAATCATGTCATTTGGAGATCAATAACTAAGGTTTTATTCCCAAACTATCATTTGATTCCTGAAATCCATTTGTTTCCTCGTTAATTCAAAGCAATGCAAAACCAACATGGCATAGCATTCAAACGTCATACACGAGTTAAAATCATCAAGGTTCAAAATAAAAAATTATAACATGCGATGTAATATATTATTATTCTATGGATAAGTAGACTTGATATTTGATGGTTGATTATGGTTTCCACTTGAATCTCTTTTCTTTTGCATCCAATCTTCGTGTTTAATAGCCGACCTTGTATTTTTTGATTGTTTTTAAGTTATGAAAAGTGAGAATAACATGAAGGGGATAGGGTTTAAGAGATAAAAGGATGAGTATTTCTATTTTACTCTTCTTATGTGTTCTCTTTTATCTTAAGTTATAAAATAATCTTATTGTCCATTTAGTTAGTTAAGGTTCGACCTTATTAAATATCAAATCTCAATTCCCTTATCACACTACACATTACATTATTCTATTAAACTAATCTATTTAAATCTTTTGAATAATGCTAATCAAAATTAGGGGTTTTAAAATTACCTTGTAATGCCCCTAAAGGTAGTAGGTTGCTGGACTACGTGATATATGGACAGGTTTTCAGTCGTATACATCAAAAAATATGTAACATCTTTGGGAAGCGACCCTGTAAGCATGTCATTAGGATGGATTCTAGACTAATCTGGTTTAGTAACGCATATAGTAAGAGTATACACACAATAGATAGACATGATAATGGATCTCCACTTGGTCACTCTCAATGTGCATCACTATAAATACAATACCCCATATACTTAACCATGTTAAGGTGACATCTTTTAACGACCCAGATTTTTTTTCATTTGAATTCAGGATATTTAAATTGATTTTAAATATTGAAAAGTATTATTTTGTTAGTTAAATTAATTTAATTTCAAATATAAATGATACTTGAATAATTAAATTGTGTAAATAATTGAATATGGGGTTTAATAGAGATGAAAATGATTTCTAAAGTTGTTTTAAATGTTATCTGAATTTGAATGGAGTTAGTGAAGTTTTAAAATTGAATTAAAAGTGAATAAAAAGAAATTGGAAATTTTATATTTTAATTACCATGTAAACATATTCATTTTTGACACTGTCTTGGATTTCGATGAAACCAGATTTATTAGATCCATAATAGTGAGTTATTATAGGATTTCAAATTTTATATCGATCAGACTTACGGTTTGGTCATGCGAAGCTGAAATGCATAGAAAATTATTTTAAGTAAATTGAATTAAATTTGATTCGAAAACCTATCTTCCAAATACGATGTAATTGGCTTCTGATACATATTCCACTGTGTTCAGAATATGGGTAAAACATTAGGAACGCCAAGTGACAAGCTTCGTTTGGAGTCCGAAAAAATATCCGGGTGAATAGTGTTTTGAACTTGCCTATATAAGGATCCTAAACTAACCCTAAACCCCCAAACCCTAGCTCCAAATTAGGTCAACCACCACCAAAGTTTCAAAGGCCAGAAACTACCGATCTTCCTCCTCCAATATCTTCTAATACAAGTAGTTTTAGGCCATGACTCTTAAATGAAAATCATAGAGGGTGGTGAGATCTATTGATCCAATGGTGGAGATCGACGATGGTGGCTTGGATTCACCAGAATTGGCTTGTGAATAGTGCACGTTCCAGGGGCGATTTTACGGCGAGGGGGAGGCCAAGCGTAACGTGGTCGAAGGTGTAGGTGCAGTGGAGGATGCTCTTTGATGTGGTAGTCTCCGATCAACTTCTAGTGGCTCATGGGTGGTGCGGCGATCGAGGTAACGTGTATGTATGCGGGTTCATGCATGCGTATGTTGCCTGGGAGAGTAGCGTGTGAAGAAGGAAATTGAATGATGAAGGTTTAATTTTAATTTAAGTTTATCAAGGTTAATTAAAATTACCAATTATCGAATGGTTAAAATCCACAATTTCTTCGTACAAGATCCGTTTTGTATGATATGAATTGCATTAGGTTCGTATTGACGAGCACTGCATTTTATAGTAGGTTTGGACATATTTAAAGTTGTTGAAAATTTTGCATAAAATTAAACGCTCGTTTAATTTTTAATCGAAATAAAATTCTGCAACGACGGAAACAACCAATGTGAGTAAAACTCACTCTTTCTAACCCGCTTATATTTTCATATAAGTTGGAATACTTTTATTATGCTATTTTGATAACTGTTAGATTTTATGTATGTATATTGGATGTTTGAATGTTATGCTATAGTAGTTAGTAGTTGGATATATTCCTGCCGATTGGAGAAAATGAGACCCTATACATTCCCATGCATGAGCGGATGACCCTTTGTACGCACGTCTGCCTCGAAGCAGACATTGTACATATTTTCTCATATGTATATTTGTTGCAGGTGACAGGTTGGATGAATCCAAAAGGATTCCTCTCTATGGTTGATGTTTATTTACATATATTGTTGTATATGTTCTATTATGTGATATTTGATGTGATGGATGTCATATTTTCTATTATTGATGTGAATACCCTTATTTAGTACTTTTGCAACATTAGGCCATATTTTCGAAATTTTAAAATATTAAAATGATGATTTCAATTTAAAATGGATTTCAAAGTAGTTTTTAATATATATATATATATATATATATATATATGTTTTATTAATTATTGAATTGTTAAAGAAATGGATTTATTTTAAATAAATAAAAAGTTTTATTTTTATGTTAAAAAACTTGTGGTTCTGAAAAAATATACTTAAATATGATTGTTGAAATATGGAGATAACTATTTTGTAAAATAAGTTAAATTGAGAATTTTTAACTTATTATAAATGGTTTATATATGAGATTTATGAAATTGTTATTTTATAAATAAAAGTAATGTAATCGTAAACGATTTTTATAAGTGTTAAAATGAAGTTGTAAATGAAATATTATAAGTAAATAAGATTTATAAAGTAAGGAAGTTAAAAGGAATGTTATTAATAAAGAGATTTAATGAAATAAATTTTATGAACGGTGCTTTATAAATATTAGAAATGGAATTGTAGTCAAATTTGTGTCTAGATTTGTAATTAAAATTTAGAAATGAATTTATAACGGACATTATAAATAATGAGATTATAAACGAATGAATTATAAATAAAGAGATTCATAAGTAAATAAACTTATAATGGATTTCTGACATATAAATGAAATAAATGGGAAATTGGTTAATAAAGAAATTTTATAGTTGTAAATTTAAAAAAAATAGAAATGTGAATTATAAATGCTATTTTACGAATGTGAAATCAATTTAATTTGATAAGCTAAATATTGATTTTTATAGAAGGTAATATATTCACGTTTTTGAAGAGAATAAATCTTTAAATGAACGTTTTGGAGAATATTATAAAATGGAGTTTAAATGGTTTGAAAATAAAATAAGTTGTGAATTTACTTATTATTGAAATAAGTTTAGGAAATGTTTTCCAAATATTGAAATGGTTTTAAGAATATATCTTTTTAAAAGATAGTTTGAAGTAATAAATTTGGAAAAGTGATTTAATAAATAAAAGATTAATAAATAAAGCCTACTGACTGTTTAAGTGCTAAATTATATTTTTTTTCCATTTTAGTTTCTCGACTTGATGTGGAAACTATTTAGTAGTACACTTAGTACGTAGCCATAAGTGTAGGCTTGATTATCGTTTGGTGTAAAGGATGTTGATTCCAGTAGTGCGAAGTGATACTCTAATCTACCGAGCTTCCTTCTTGGTTGAAGGATAGCAAGTTGAAAGTTGGAAACATGATAAGTCTAAGAGATTTGGTTTCTATATGAGGTTGAGTAATGCTTTTGTGTTGTTTATGCATAGGGACCGGGATCAGTTTATCCCAAAACCACTTCGGACCAACCTATAGGCGATGATTATGCAGGTTTGTTGATGATATTGATATTTAGGATTTCGTAATGAAGGACTGCTTGTTGATCATTTGGGGTTAAAATCCTAATATACATATAGTAGCAATAGTCTCTTCGTTATGAAATATCCAATGCAAGGACTATTTGCTACTAATCATATGTGATTCTCGATAGGATGCGGTAGGAAAGTACCTTCGGTTTTTCCTATTAGTGATCAATTTGTATGGATGGATGTCTAAAAGTGCACATTCTGAGATTACGTACATTGGTTTTTACAAACATACACACGTGGTGGCGGAGAATGCAACTTCTCCTAACTTAACACCCTCCTTCAGATGTATGAGCTCAAGGGTTGTGTTTTTATGGAAGGAAATTAGTAGTCAACAGAAATGACAATGTGGCATTCAAAGACGATGATGATGTGATATGTGAAAGCTATAAAATACCTCTTTTGGCCTCATCCCCCAGGAAATAACCAAAACAGGGTAGAAGCAGCAAAGCTAAGTGCATCGCTCCCATTAGAAGATGTCATTATCCTTCTAGATCTACTCTACTATGTCTAAGTATATGGTGAATGTATCACTCGGATACCCGTTAAAGGTCGGTAATGACCAGGGTAGTGACATATTCGGTACTATACCAGAAAGGGTAGGTCGGTCTTATGTTGGTTTAGGCTGGTAGTATCTGCTCCCTATGTGCATCCCTCTTGAGGTGTATTGTTTGGAAAGGTAGTTCCTTACCCAGTCATTTGTATGGAATCCAAAATCCACAACGTGTCTGCCATTTTGTTTGTAAACCTATTATGCTGGAATTTAATAATGTAACGATCTTTGCTATGATTAATTATTATTTATGAAATAGAAACTATAATATTATAAGAGAATTTGATATGAAATGATTTTATTATCATATAGGAAAAACCCGTCCGTGTTTATGTATGGGCATGGTCTTACGAGATACCCTTTGTTTTGATAAAGAAAGTTTGGTAATCTTAAAACTTTAAGATTCAGTTGAGATGTGTTTTTCTCATGCTGGTTTACCAGACTAATCGGATGTTCTTCCCCTTCAATGCTCAGGTCAGACTTAGTTTATTACCTATCCAGATTTAGTGCTTTTGGAGCTTCAGTAGACGGGCTGGAGAACTTTATGTTGTATACATGTATCTGTTTATTTTCCATTGCATTATTGTTGTAAATTATCAACATTTGTGATGATAGGTTGTTAAAACTGTCCCAGGTGAAAATTATTTATTCATGTACTTTGATATTGATGTATGTATATTACAATTTCTCTTTTGTAAAGACTACTCATCTACATTATATGTTGTTCTACTGCGATGTGAGATTCTATATTGTTTTTTTTTCTGTTTCTCTCTTCTTTCTTTCTTCTCACCCTCTTTCTTCTTTCTCATGACTTTCCATCATTCTGTGCTTTTTGAGTCAAACATGTGTGGTTTATTGTCAATTCGAAGGGTACGGATTTGCGAGTCGTCACAACGTGGTATCAGAGCTTTGGATTTAGTGATAAACCTAGGCTTTGATGGGTACTCATTATAGATATGATTAGTAATACCATAGAATGAGTTCGAGTGTGTATATATATGATCGTGTATTTGTTAGTGACATAAAAATATTTTATATTATGTTGATTGAGCTGTTATGGCTTATGGGTTCTGATCGTTGGGTCTAATTAACGTTATCGATAGTGATCTCTAAAACTTGAACGTCGAGATTAGACATAATATTGTTTTAAAAATTGTGTAAACAGAATAATTTTACCTTGATTATATTTTATATATAAAGGAATAACTTTTCAGAAATTATTATAGTATATGGTTGTTGGTTGTTAATGAATCTATTTGATTATTATTATTTGTTATTTGTTGTGTTTAAATAATAAAAAGTTGTTATTATTTAAATATAAAAAAAGATAAAAGAATTCAAATGAACGTATATAAGAAAGGTGAAATAATAGAAATTATATAAGTATAAATTTATGAATGTGAATTATAGATCAAAAGGACTTATATGAAATAAAAAGCACTGAATTCATTGCAGTTGCTGGGAAATAATTCGGATGATGACGGCCACATCCTCAGTATTCATTTTCGAGTTTCTAAGTAATGGATTTGCCACCTTAGTAATTTATTAATGAAGTTTTGTTTTGATAAAACAAGTTTGAAATCCAAAGTAAGATTTGGTAAATATGAGAAAATAAGTCTATGAACTTATAAAATGAAAATGGTATGTATAAGAAAATGAGATTTTAAATTAAGGCATGCAACTAAAATTTTAACTTAAGTAAAGTTAAATAAATAAAATTGAATTGGATTTGGAACAAATAAGATATATATTTGGAATGGATCCAATAAAAATGAATATAAAATAAAGTAATAAAGTGATTATATGTAACATACCAAAATTTATCAGTTTAAATTCGGTTATTGTTGAACTTTTGTAATATAATTTGAAAAGTTTCAAAATAAATAAATAATAAGCGATAATTTAAATGAATAAAAAAATTTAAATTTCTTTTGAGTATAAAATTTGAAATACTAAAAAATAAAATAAAAATAATTTGAATCTAAATTTTACACATATATGTGAATATATATGTATGTATGCATATATGGGTAAATTTGAAGTTGTATATTGAATCAGATTTATAAATTGAATTTAAATTTTAAAATAAATTTTTTAACAAAATATTTTGGATTTAAAAATAATGTACATAAAGGTAATTCATTTAATGCCTAATTGGGTTAAAAATATTTTCTTTTAAATTTTATATATACAAGAAAAAGAGAAATGCATTTTAAAATTTTAATTAAGAAAAGAAAAAACATTTAAACTTTTTGTTATGTATTATTTATCTCATGCAAGGGACACATGGAAGATAGGTAGCATATGTTTTAACAAGTGTTTAAATTTAAACAAATGATTCAACAAATGTAATTCATATAGAAGGAATTAAAAACAAGTGTCATTATCTCATTTTTGTTTTCCTTAGAAATTCATAGAAAATAAAATAAAAATTATATAGGGTAATACATCTTCTACCTCTTACTCTTTTATCTCATTTTCAAAAGCCTAAAAGAAACAGATCTGAGAAAAAAATACCATAAAAAGCAAGCCTATTTTCCTCATTTTTGAAATCAAGAAACAAATTTCCAGAAAAAAGAAAATCTGTAACAAAACTTCTCTCTAAATATCTCAAGCCAGAAGAAGAATTCAAGGATAGCTTCAAATCTTCAACAAATACTACAGAATCAAGCAGGAGAACTTCAAGGATTAAAGAGAATCAGGAATCAACTTAAAAAAGAAAAAAAAATAGCAAACACAAGATTTAAAGTGCAGGCCAGAGATCTTTCTTCTCTCTGTTCCATTTAACAAATAAACTGTAAGTAAATTAAAATTTTGATTCGTTGTTAAAAAAATTAAGTAAGTAAATTACCTCAAAGATTAAGCAAGTTCACACAAAATTAATTGCAGATAACAAAATCAAGATCAAGCTAAGAAAGGAAAGACAGTTCCCAGTTTTGATTTTCAAATCCAAACAAGAAAACTGTCTCTGCTAAATTATACTGGTGAGTAAATCTTTAGAAAACTTGATTTTTGATATGTTTTCTGAATACATGATGTAAGCAAGTTTGAATATGGGTTTGCATGCAAAATCTGTGAATGAGTATATGCATCTTGCCCGTGCATGTTGATGTACAGGGTTGCTAATCCTGTTCTAGTTACAAGTTTTTAGAAAAATGTCAAAAACCCCAAATTCTTCATTTCCAGTTTTGTTAGATTGAAGTGTCAAAACAAGAAGTGTTTAAATTCATTAAGATTGAATTTTAAAAACATTTAAAAGACTAATATCCAGGATATAGGGTCTGCAACAAGAAAACACTGTAAAACTCGATTTATAATTTAAATTTGAATTCTTTGATTATTTGATTTGATTATATAACCTAAATCATCTTTGAAATTGTTGATTTTTAAGATTAAAATCATGATTTTAAATTACGTTTGGAGTGAGCATTTTGATGTTGAACTGGAAATGCGTATTTGCGTTTTTCTGGCGATAGAAGCGATTTGGATGGTCACAATTTTGCGTGAAGGTTGTAGGGGAGTTGTCGAGGCCAGGAAAAATATCAGGTGATTTTTCCAGTCACCGTGGCATCGAAGGTGGATCGGTGAAAGGTCTAAGCCCTAAATTGGGCTGCGATCAAATTTGTGGCCACTGCGTGCCTTTGATTGATTGAGTTGTTTGGGTTTTTGGGAAATCGTAGTGGGAAGGGAAAGCTAGGTGTGGCTGGAGTATTGGACATTCCGGTGGTCGGCGTGGAGTGTTCGAGGTGTTATTCTGGTGATAGCTGCTGTGGTTACTTTGATCGAGGCAACTCGATTTTGTTTTCGAATTCTACCTGGGTTTCCTTGTGTTGGGGTAGCAAGAGGGGGTTGAAGTTGGTCTGTTGGTGGTGGCCTTGGAGGCGGGAAGGTTGACGTTGATCGATGCAGGTGCACGCGTTGGGTTTGTGTATCAGGTTGATGGTTAGGGGAAGATAGGTGGTAGCTCGAAGCAGTACGCAGGGGAATTGGTGATAAAATCGAAGACGAGCTCGTGTTAATTTAGCATTGTATCGGGTTTGATTTTAACACTTAACAAAATTTGAGAAAAAAATGTCACTCGGGTCTAAATGGGGCAAAACTCGAAGCAAGCAGGATGAAGTTTTAGGGAAGACTCGAAGTAACTTCAGGGGAGTCAGCATACAGGGCAGTTTGCTCAAATAAAAACAATAAAATTCAAAAATTTTAAAACAATTTTAAACTCATGTTTTTAAAGGATAATTTTGATTTGGATTTAAAACAAATTAAAGTTTAATTAAGGCATTTATTTAAGTAAATTAATTTAATTTAATTTTGTCACATTACTTTATAAAATTAATTATAAAATGTAATTAAGAATGATGTTAAGATAAAATGTTATACAAAACAATTTTGATCTCTCAAGACAATTCACATGATGAATTTAAATTAGGTTTACGAGAAAATCAAAATGGTTAACAAGGATAAGAAGGTTTATCTTTTGAATTTAATAAGTAATTTATGATTTACTTAAGTAATAAATGATTTACTTAAAATAAACTATTTAAATTAATTACTTAATATTTAATGATTAATTAAGGAATAATTAAGATTTAATGAACGAACAATTAAGGATTAATTTATTAAGATAATTAATTAAGGAAATAATTAATTAATAAAAGTAATTAAGATTTAATTAATGAACAATTAAGGATTAATTAATTAGGATAATTAACTAAGGAATGATTAATTAATGAAGATGATTAAAGATTTAATTAACTTTAATTAAGGATAACTAGTCATTGATTAAAGATAATTAATGAAATTAATTATGTGATTAATTAGTTTAAATCACACGATTGATTCATCTTAGTTGTAGATGATTGATAACTATTGTATGATGTGTACTGACTAATATCTCTGATTGTAATTGTGATGCTATATGATAAGAATTGCTTTGTGCTAAGCTGTGATTCTGTATTTTTCTATGACAATATGAAAACCTTTTGGCCCGTAAAACGGCTTTTGAATTTCGATGCGACAGGGAGTCGGATTCCAGTTGGTTATCCGAAACCCACATCGAACCTGTGAATCTTTGTGAATGACGTATCCATATGTTTTTTAAAATTGACGCTCACTATTCGGATTAGCGGGGAGAGGACCTTTGTGTCATATAACCTATTTCGAATATGTGATACGACGAAATGGATAACAATTGAAGACGGTGTGAAGAACGGGCGTCTTCGAGAACGATTGGATAACCTGTTGAATGACTCTGCACTGAATTGCTCCAGTATAGAGTTCTCCATATGTGATGGGGAGTCCGATCGAGATTGTGGATGCCCAGATTGCAAGGGCTTCTTCGGAAGTGCCTTCGGTTCTGTTCGAACCCGGAACAGACTTGTATGGATTGTATGTCTGACATTACATTTTGAGATATTAAGCAGATTTCTTTCAAATACATTTCTATTGGTGGCCGAGAATTTATTCTCTTAGCTTAACACCCTTCTCTGAGTCGTACGAGCTCAGAGGTTATGTAGTTGAAGGATAACAGTAATATATTCCCATCTTGGAAATATGGCATGCCGAGTGCTGCTGATCATTTGTCGATCAAAGCATGGTTATTGGGGGTAGAAGTGGACGAGACTTCATCGAACCTCACAACCTGGTAATGGTCGAATCAGGAAAGATGCAGCAAGGTTATTGGGGGTAGCACCCCTTAGGGTATGTGCATTTCCTTCTGGGTAGAAGTGGTATCATGGTATGGAGCCCAGATACTTAACTTATGTGGATATCGAAAATATATATTACTTTGTGATTGTTGTTTTGGTGCCCCGGATAATGGTTGGTTACAACCGGGGGATGACATACTCGTATCAGTAGTTACCTAGTTACAGAGGTAATCCGGCCTTGTGTTGGTAGAGATCCGGTTAGGTTCTCGGGGCGTCCCTCCAAAGGTATACCCATGGGGCCCAGGAAGTTCCTTAGCCTGACTATTTGTTGGAAATCCAATTCCTAATACGAACCCAGTACGGTTTTAGTTGCATTACCTGCCATTTACTTATGGTGGCGCCCCACTATTTAGATGGTAGCTATAGTAGGCATAGTTCGGAATGTCCATGCCGGCTAAAATTAATATTATATTTTCAAAAATGTTTTCTACACTATGCACTAATAGTAATATCAAAGAGTTTTCTCGTATAAAGCATATTTGACTATCATAAGAAGAAATCTCCCCCAAGTGTGCGATTGCATTGTGTGTGTGGCGGGAGGCCTTATGATAGTTTCATTTTTCAAAAGCATAAACGGTTTTCTTTTAAAAATCTGTTTTATTTCAAAGCAACTGTTTTTATTTACTCATATCAGTCCCATACTGACCCGGAGTTTATTGTTTCCTTTCTAAACTTTGGGTGCCCATAATTTCCACACGGGCAGCCTAGCAGCAGGTTTTCCGTGTTTTGGTACTAGCTGGATTTTGAAGTCTTATGGTTTGGAAGCTATCGGTTTTTGGGGGCTTTTTGACTTGGAGATATTTTGAAAGCTTTTAGATCTCGAGGTGCTTAGTTTTGGAAGTTCGCTATCACTTTATTTCTTTGAAGACTTCCTTGGAATGCAATCACTTGTTGTTCTGTCATGATGTTCTATTTTGAAGTTGTTTTATATGTATAAAATCTGATGTTGGTGATGATGTTCTAATGAATATTGTGATGATGTTGTATCTGGAATATTGATGTATGGCAGTTCATTTTGTTTCCGCTGTTTATATTCATCTAATGTTGTTATAAGCTCCATCCGAACTTGAATTCGACGTTCGAATCTCCGGCAGTCGAATACAAGTGAGGTATTTGATGTCGATTTTTGAACGCTGAATTTCGGGTCGTGACAAGTGGTATCAGAGCTAAAGGTTGAGTAAGAATTTTAGCTACGGAGTATAACACATTAGATGGCTCATTAGAGATAGGGTGAAGTATACCCTAGAATGAGTATAAACCGAGACTGAAACCTCAAATTTTCTTATTCTATTTCCTTTAACTGCTGATGTTCCTTAAGATATATCGTCCGAATATCTACATCAAGTTTCTTACTAATTACAGATAGTAAGGGTGAGCGGGCGAAGAGGAAGAGCTAGGGTTCAAGGGAATGCTACAATAGCTTGTCAAGTTTCCCCTACAGCAGAAGCAGCTTTACCTACTCAGCATCAGCCGAATCTGGCTGATTTGTATAAGACTATCTCAAGACTTGGTGGTAGGGCCTTCACCGGGAAAGAGTCGATTATTGAGGCCCAGGCATGGATCAGATCATGTGAAAAGATCTTTAGAGGGCTTAAGCTGCTAGATGATCAGATGCGTCTCATTGCTTCTTGGCAACTTCAAGATGAAGCCTTCGTCTGGTGGGAAACGGTCACTGTAGATGAACCAGAAGAAGAGTTTACTTGGAGTCTATTTAAGGAGGTGTTTGAAAAGCGTTATATGCCGTCGGCAGGAATTTCCCGAATGTATCAACAATTTATTGACTTAAAGCAAGGAAGCTTGTCATTTGAGGAGTATTCAAACAAGTTCAACAAACTATCCCATTTCGGTCCAGAGTTGGTGAACATGCCTCTAAAGAAAAATGAAAGGTTCATTCGTGGAATGAACAAGAAGTATCACGAAAGGATGACAGCACACGTCAAAGAATCTTTTTCTGATCTTATTGATATGGGGTATAGGTTTGCCACCCTGGATTGGCAGGAGATTCCAAGGGAAAGAGAAAATTCAAGTAATCATAATTGGAAAAAAAGAAAGTTTGGGGGCAAGAAGCCACATCAAGGCAAGGATAAGAAGAACAGTCAAGGAAATTTGGCTAGAAATGTAACTTGTTACAATTTCCAAGAAAAAGGCCATTACTCAAACAGCTGCAAAAACCCGAAGAAGCAAGTTAAGAAGGAACAACCCGTGAAGACTGTTCAAGGAGTTAGAAAATGCTATAATTGTCACAAGCCTGGACATGTTGTTAAGAATTTCCCGGTGATGAAGCAAGCACATGTGGCAATTGTTTATGCGATAAAGGAAGACCCATCAACTTCGAAAGCAGATAAAGGAAAAAGTGTTATGGAAGGTAACCTTACTATTTATGATAAATTTGTTAGAGTTTTATTTGACACAGGAGCTTCATATAGCTTTATCTCCCAACAAACCGTAAATGGATTAGAACTTAAAACTGAATTTGTTAACGACCCTATTTGCGTGAAAAATCTGGTTGGAGGTCTGGCAAATCTTTTTTGTATTGTAGGAAAGTTCCTATTTCATATGCTTGCTATCAATTTCCTATCAACCTTTATATTCTCGAATTTAATGAATTTGAAATCTTACTCGGAATGAACTGGTTATCGAGATACGAAGCTAAATTGGATTGTATTAATCAGACAATTTTAGTCAAAACAAACCTTGGAAATTTTATTGAAATCTCTTGTGAGGATCCGAGTCCAAAGAGAGATAAATTGATGTATACTTTGGGATATCCTGAACCCAGTCTGGAGTCTATACCTGTTGTTTGAGAATTTTTCGACATATTTGAAGAAGTAAAATCCATATCTCCACATGGAGAAATAGAATTCCGAATTGACTTAGTACCCAATGCCCGTCCTGTTGTTCACGCAAGTCGCAGGATGTCACCTAGGGAAAGAATTGAATTAGTCAATCAAACTCGAGATTTGCTAGAGAAAGGATTGATTCGTCCTAGTGTTTTCGAATGGGGTTCAGCTGTCGTATTTGTGGCTAAATCAGATGGATCTTTGAGATTGTGGGTAGATTACCGCGATCTCAATAAACAAACTCTCAAGAACGAATTCCCTTCACCTAGAATCGATGATCTATTCGATCAACTTCATGGCGCTCGATTCTTTTCTAAGATGGATTTAGCTTAGGGATTCCATCAGCTGCGAATAGCCGAAGATTGTGTTCATTTGACTGCCTTCAAGGGTCCTAACATGTTCTACGAATGGTTAGTCATGCCCTTTGGACCAACCAACGCTCCTGCGTATTTCGTAGATTTAATGACCCGTGTGTTTCGAGAAGCATTGAACAAATTTGTCCTTGTGTTTATTGATGATATCTTGATTTACTCCAAAACTGAAGAGGAGCATGCGGAATATCTTAGAATTGTTTTGGAGATATTGAGGAGGAATATCCTATTCGCTAAATTTTCTAAATGTCACTTTTGGGTCAAAGAAGTCAGATTTCTTGGTCATATTGTTAATGAAGAAGGGATTTCTGTTGATCCAAGCAAGATTTCTGCAATTCTGGACTAGAAGCGACCCACTACTCCTAGAGAAGTTCGAATTTTTATGGGTTTAGCGAGATATTATAGAAAGTTTGTCCAGGAGTTTTCTAAGTTGGTCAGTCCATTGACTAAGCTAACATGAAGAATGATAAATTCGATTGGACTACAAAATGCGATGAAGCTTTCGAGGAATTGAAAAGGAGATTAACTACCGCTCCCATTCTCGCTATCATTAACGGGAACCAAGGGTTATCTGCCTATACTAATGCTTGTGGAGATAGTTTGAGTGCGGTACTAATGCAAAATGGGAAAGTAATTGCCTACGTGAGTAGACAATTACGCCCGCATGAAAGAAATTACCCAACACACGATTTGGAGCTTTTAGCTGTTATTTTCGCTTTGAAAATCCGGCAACACCATCTTCTGGGTAAGAACTTTTTCAGCTTTCTTAATGATATAAGAAATTTAACTTAACTAAATAAATATACTTAATGAACTCTCTTTGTTTTAGGTGAAAAATTTGAATTATTCACCGACCACAAATCTTTGAAATATCTCTTCACCTAGAAAGATTTAAATCTACAGCAATAACGATGGTTAGAATTTCTAGCGTCATATGACCTAGATATTTTGTATACACCCGGTGTAACATCCCGCCTTTTCGCACGATTTAAACCGACACACGTGCCAATTCAAACCATACGGAAGGGCGGATTGTTATGGGGTAAATAAGAAAAACACAGAGAAGAAAAAACTAAACAGAATCTCACAGCGGAAGGATAAAATATAATAATCAAATATACAGTTTATAAATCTGTTTACAAAACCATTTATATAATACATATCAGAGTTACACATACCAATAACAATGCAGCGGAACAGTGTGTAGTGCACTAGTATAAATAATAATATTATAAATCTTCGTCTTCGTCCTCCAGAGCTAAATCTTGCAATCCTGAAACGCTCGGACTGACCCGAGCGAATTTGAAAAGACAAAAACACTCGAGTCAGACTAAAAGATCTTATGTGAGTTAAATTAACAGAAATAAATATGAGTACAGTAACTCAAGAGATGTTCGGGATTTACATCTCCTAAGGATCCGTTAAACTATTTACTATGTAGTATATTGCGCTATTATAATAGTGTCTATTTATAAAATAAACTTACTTTTTAATAGCATTAAGGGGTTACCCATATAGCCCTTAACACAAATAATGCCAATAGTCTATACAGTACCGTAATACCTCCTGATCGGGAAGCTACCAAAGGATACTCCAAAGGTACGACACAAATAGAAACTCGTAGTAAAGGCTCGGTATGGTAGGTGACATGGCACAACTAGGCAATGCCAGGGTAGATATACCAATTGCTATCCAGGCTGGTGGAAACGCGTAGCCGCAGTTACCGCCCATCTCGGACTAACTCCCCAAAATCAAAATATAGAAGTGGCCACTGAATCAATCCAAAATCAAAGTATAATATCGAAGAGGAGGGTCCGATCAGAGGAATGACCTTATTGGCCTGAGAATCGCTCCTGTTTTAGCCACCTTATGCCAACTCACGGGAGTCGGGTCCACGTATTTACCTTACAGGAAACGTCGCCACCACCTACTTCATTCTGGAATCTCCACCGCGTACACGGTTAGTCAAAGTGGTTTTCGGTATCGACAGAGAGTATGTCCATATCCGATTCCCGGTCTCTTTACCAACCCATCGTTATTATAACACCGCGGTCATTTAAAAATAGCTCATACTTTAAAACCAGAATAAACATTTCCATTTTAAAATTATGAATACGATATCATTTTAAAACCCAAAATAATATGATATCCTTTATCCCAAATATAAACCTTTTCAAAAATCCAAATGCTTTAAAATTTATAACGTCTGAAAGCCAAATATCCTTTCAAAGCATAATATTTCGAAATTCATAATTTAAAACCATAACTTTTAAAACTTGAATGGTTTGGATATTCAACGGTATATAAATTAAATGGTTTAACTTTACTGTTACTTTGTAAAGAAAATAGTTCTCATGGCTTTACAAATACATTTCTTTATTAAAGTCTAAACCAAAATTTATATTATCTGTCTCAAGTTCCAAAACCACTTCAATTTATTTATATATACGTATATCCATTTTGAGTATCAATATTTCAAACTAAAGTTGGATTTTATTCTTTCAACAAATCAATTGTTCTATTAATTAGTCTTGAATATTCATATAAAATCCATAAATAATAAGACTTCAATTTCTAGTAATAAAATATATATATTTTTCCCAATTCAAATTATACTAGAATACTCATTTCAATTTATTTTGGGAAAAATCCAATATAAATATCATATCTTAAAATTTCCAAACTTAACATTTAAACATATAATATAAATTATAAAACTCCATTTTCTTAATTTTCTTCCATTTTTAATAAAGATTTTTATACCCCTTTTAATTTCAAAATTTTCAACTTCATATCTTTATATATATGGAAGAAAAATATTTATACAATATAAAATCTAAGATTATTATAAACCGTATTCCATCCAAACCATAGAAATCACATTTAAATAGTTATATATATACCGCGGTGCCTGTATATAATTTTCTATCCTATGGTCAAGTGATACGGATATTTATCATTTCAATCCGCAATTTAAAAGATATAAATTTTTGCGGTTATATATCATTTCAAACCACAATCCCGAATGAAATGAAATATGCATGATAATTTGCAATTTAATGATATACAATAAACATCCATTCATCAACATCATCCATCATCCAAATCGCAATCATCAATCAATATCAATGAATAACAATATTATTTTTGATAATAGATAACAGGTAATAACTGGCAATTTTATTCAGATTAAATTTAACAACTATTAATCTAATAGTTTATATTCAGTAATAATCTATATAACTGTTAACTAGCAGTTTATAGGCAAACAAATAAATTCTAACTATCAATTAATACGCAATAAATAAATTAAATTAACAGTTAAATTTAATAAATGCAATTCAACGAATATGAGTGAAATAAACATGCCAAATACTCATAAATAAATTTCTATTCATTTCTAAAATTAATTTACCAAACATAAAATCTTTTAGAAGTTGTGAGTGAGTTAAAACACTCACCTTTTGAATTTAAATCGAATTTAAATTCGATTTAAACCCAAAAATTCGACGGTCTCCGAATCAGTCCAAACCAGCGTCATCAGATTCGGATTTTAATTACGATCCTAACGAAAAATATTTCGCACGAAACGGATAACGTATGAGAAAAATATAGCGGTTTGTGTGGTTTGAATTTCAAAATTAAATTAAAACAAATCAAAACAAACTCACCCCATACACTAGCCACGTCACCCCCTTCTCCCTCCTGTACGCAACAGGCAAAACACGCCCCCCCCCAGATCCAAGAAACCGAACCCAAATCCTACCCGTTGACCACTACTTTGACTGAAAATATCACCACCTACAAGCCGCCGCCGGCCTAGGGACCCCCGCCATCACGAAGCCCCTGCCAAGCCGCCCCCACTGGTCACGTGCGCACGCCTCTAGTGGCCCCGCCGCCGTCGTTCATCCCTAGGGCCGAAACCCTAATTCACGATTTGACGAAGATCTAGCCGTTGATTCTCGAAACAAAACCCATAGATGCGCTCCCCATCGTCCTCTCTTCAATACCCAGAAACCATTCGACGATCAGACGAAGTTTGTTACGGCGATGACGAACGGTTGGGACTGTTTTGAATTTATTCTGGTCAAACGAATGTCCAACACAGAAAACGAATTGCACCAGTAGATTACGTGCATCGAGAACATCAACATATATTAATTTGGAATTTTTCTGGAGAGTTTGAATTTTCATTGAAATTTTGAATTGATTGGATCTAGGGTTTTCACCCATTGAAGAAGAAGAGAAGGTTGAAGAAAGTATACGCGCAAATGAAATGAAATTAGGCGGAGGCTAGGGCTTGTAGCTAGGTTTATGTAGAGTGGTTAGAGATAGAGTAGATAGACCGTAGAATGAACGTGCGTAGCAAACTATGGCCCAAAAAGCCCGTTATGACTCCGGAACGAAATTTCGTAAATCTATATATCCAAATAGGTAATATAAAATATTCTGAACGCGATGGAAGAAGTTTCATGTCCAAATTCGATCGTATGAAGAAGTTATGCTGAAAACAAAATTTCCAAATTGATTTCAAATTGATTTTAATAAAATTGATTTTCAAGGCGTTTCGCGTCCGTACGATCAAACGACAGGTCCGATCGATACGAAACTTGAAACCCTATAATAATTCACCGATACGGATCCGATGAAACTAGTTTTGTCGAAATCCGAGTCCGTGGCCAAAATGGCTATTTTTATATTCATTAAATAAATCAAAATTTAGTCAATTAAATCCAATTTCCCATTTCTCTTTGATAATTGATGATTCTTACTATTATAAAATTTTCAATCACCTATACCAATTTAAACAAAATTTAACTTGTCGAATTAAATTTAGAAATCCTCAAATTTCATTAATTTCACCAAAATATATGTATATATTGAATTTCCAAAATTTAATTAAATTTACTTTCCATTATTTATTGTCAATTAGATTGATTTATCATTGGATTCATATTTCAATATGTAAATATCCCCAATTTCATCTGCACTTATATTTACATAGTTTCTAAATATTAAATTTCAAATATTACTTCATTTAACGTTACGTATTTATTATTTATTACTTGCTGCAGTTGATTATCAATTATACTTAATATACTAAATAGATGGTAAATTTTGAATACTTGTTATCATTAACGTTTTATTTCCACTTACAAAATAAATGAAATTATTACATAAACTCCCTTAATTAAGTCAACCATTATCTTATATAACTTAACTGGTAATATATATATCCGATTGCCCTAATTGGTTTTATAGTTATCAGCTAAATACATACTAACTTGTAAATAAATTCGTTTAATTGCAAATGGATCTGATCAAATTTAATAGATTGAATAGATGGGTAAGCAAATAATAAATTTTCCTTTTTGTCAAATTCAAACCCATTCCTACTTAATTATCAATTACAATTTATTACGAAACATTGATTTTATGCAGTTACCTTTTATTTGCATAGTATTACATCAATTCCTATAACCTTGGATTCATTCCCAATCCACCAAATTCAATTTATTACACTTTACAAATGTGTTTCCAATATATAGGTATTGCCCAAATTAAATTTTATTAGCTAACTCATATTAATAAACAAATGACTTATATGAATGATTAAAATTTTCAATTATCTCACTTTACTCCTAAACTTTTGTTATTGTAAACCTTAAATAATTCCATCAAAATTTAATAAAAATCCCAAACTAAATCACCCATTGCAACATGCCACTGAAATAGGAATTTTATACTAATTGTTATCATACCAATAATTACATGCTTATCACTAAGTCCCACATTTGCATAAATTTATTAAATTGGAATGTTTATTAAGGTTTATGCATTTCCAACTTGTACTGATTTTACACAATCGTCATTTACCGTACATTCCATTTCTATTCAATATATATTCATTTTATTCCATTCATTTGGGTACTGTATTGAAATATATTTATTAACTAATACTAACGTTATTATCATTAATTATAATTGGGTTTCCAATTTTTATTCAATACCTTGAACAATAACTTACCTATTAATCAAATCCTTCTTCTACTTAATTCAAATTGGATTATATTCCAATTCCTATAACTAGGTCTTAAGTCACCATTTACATAATTAAATTTAGCGTTTATTTCAATCTTCGTTTATAATTTAAAGTTTCTACTAAATTAAATTACAAAACTTATGAACTTTAACAAATTTAATCCACCAAATAAATTTTTCTAATGTTTATATATTTGCAATTCAATTCAGTTATTATTTCCTTAATACCATTTTAATCAACTAATTATGACTTATAACCACAAACACAAATTTTCGTTATTTCAATCTATGTCATATAAACATTTTATATTATTTACCTTTAATTACAGTTACTAGCTAACCCCTACATTTACTCCATTAAAAATCCTAAGACTTCTATTTCAATTTAAATTAGATTAGAAAACATATCAAATTGACTCATTTAATATCATTGAATTTAACGGGTCGTTACACTCTCCTCCACTCAAAACTTTTCGTCCCCGAAAAGGAAAAAGAAGGGAGAAGGAAGAATTAAAACAGTACATCTATTTCAAATATTATTTATAAACAATAATTTACTAAATTTATTTTCTTAAATAAAATATACCTGTTTATAATCATTATATTCTTTTATACTTAGATTATTAAAGCTGGAAAATATTCAACAAAATTCTAAGTCCAAAATTTACGAAATTTTTTGGCATAGTCTCCTTTGTACGGTGAGGCTCGGGAGAAAATATAATATCAAAATATACAAATATATTACATATATTATCAAAATATTATATCCCAACACGGGAAAATTATATAAAATAGCGCTAAAACGTAATCCGGAAACGTACCTATTTGTCGGGCAATATACGCTTATTATTATGGAACCAAAAGCAGTAGCAGTTGCTTCCATCACCTGTATTCACTTATATAATCTAAAAGGTTAAATATTTATATGAAAGTGAAATGTTTAAGTGGTTTCGACCATTAATCAACCAATCAAATGCAACAACCATAGATTTTTAACAAACAGCACACACCACAAATAAGCAACCATTAATCCATCAACCAATTTGTTGTTTGGGTTCAAACTTGAAATTTGTATGAAATGAAATTAACTATCAAGTGCATCCTTTACTCAACAGTCTTAGATGGAACAAGGATAGATTATTTATTCATCCAACAACTTCAAATTCCTTACCTAACAAACATAAATCAACAATAACAATTCAAACCAACAACCAAATTAACTTATTATACATTTATTTCATGCTTCAGTGGTTTGATTTTCTTTCTTTCATTTATGGAGGGATTTCTTTATTTCTTACAAATTTCCATTTTCCATTTATCACAAAATTCATTATATTTGTATTCCAATTTATTTACTAAAGTTTCTATCATCTATTTATACTACTTACCTTTACTTATAGTAAAATTTCCAATTTAACTTAAGTCTAACAATTAATTCTCATTAATAATAGCAAATTAATAGAATACCTTTATTATCTTACTCTTCACTTGTAAGATTTCCCTTTCATTTTCTTAATAACATTGCAACTTTTATTATATGGTAAGTTATGTATGTTTTAAGAATGTAAGTGAAAATTTACAAGTTTCTTCTCAATTCCATTTTATTAATTTTAAACTAGTAGCTTTCATACCGTACTGAAGTTTATAACCCTCCACATCAATCCTTATTTAATAAAGAATTTCATTTTATCTACTTAAGTTCATATCACCTATTTATATTACTTATCTTTAACTTGAGATTTCAATTATAACTTAAGTTTATACCAATAATTTCTCATTTATAACAACGATTTATTGAATACTTCACTATTTCCAAAATTTCTACTTGTATAATATTCTAATCCAATTTCTTAATTAACATTTCAACTTTTATATTTGGTAAGTTATTTATGTCAAAGAAAAATGCAATTAAACTTATACAAGCTTTATCTCATCTTTTAATTAAATTTAATGTTAATCAATATTACTCTTTGTAACAATTTCAAATTTCTCTTTATGACTTTTCATTAATTCTCTTACCTACATTAGAGGTTTCAATTAATTACTTACCTTTTATTTCACTAAAATAATTTAAAACAATTAATTAATGGAAATTTAAGAATTAAATACCGGGTCAAACCTCAAAATTACTTTAAAAATAATAGATAATTAATTTCTTACAACTTTTATATCTCTAATTATCTTTTAAAACCATTAAATTTTAAATAATTTCAAAACAGATCTGCAGTAGAATTTACTACGGTGGCCTTTCCCTTCGAAACTCGAAAATGAAAGTCGATGATGCGGCCGTCATCACCGAAATTATTTTCCAACGACAGAGAGGAAAGTACAAACTTATTTTCTTCAAAATCCTCTTTAAACCAATTCTTTCGAATTATACTAAATATTTATATAAGAAAATATTTATAAACCAAATCATTATATTTCATAAATCCTTTGAAAGAAGATTTCAAAAATCCCGGACTTAAGTTCTAAAATCTCCAATTTGATTTATTAAAATTCAACTTAGCTTTAATTCATTACAAATATTTTTATTACCTAACACCCAACTATAGCAACCAAAATATATCTTTATAAAAATATTTTTATATATAGAAAATATAATAGGCAAAATTATTTCATTCACCCATGTTAAAAACAAATATTATGTCGGTCTGTCCTATTAAGTGTTTAGAAATCCCTATTGATGTCATAGCGTCCCATGCATCAACCAGAATTTATAAATACAAAGTGGAATAGATTAACACAATATCAAAATCCTTTTATAAAACTAACAAATACGCTCTCTCATATATATACTCTCAGCGACTCCCATAGGGTATTACTACCCTATTAACAAAGAGTCAAACCCCACAAAGCCAAGGTTTATCGCTAAACCAAAGCTCTGATACCAACTGTAACATCCCTCCTTTTCGCACGATTTAAACCGACACACGTGCCAATTCAAACCATACGGAAGGGCGGATTGTTATGGGGTAAATAAGAAAAACACAGAGAAGAAAAAACTAAACAGAATCTCACAGCGGAAGGATAAAATATAATAATCAAATATACAGTTTATAAATCTGTTTACAAAACCATTTATATAATACATATCAGAGTTACACATACCAATAACAATGCAGCGGAACAGTGTGTAGTGCACTAGTATAAATAATAATATTATAAATCTTCGTCTTCGTCCTCCAGAGCTAAATCTTGCAATCCTGAAACGCTCGGACTGACCCGAGCGAATTTGAAAAGACAAAAACACTCGAGTCAGACTAAAAGATCTTATGTAAGTTAAATTAACAGAAATAAATATGAGTACAGTAACTCAAGAGATGTTCGGGATTTACATCTCCTAAGGATCCGTTAAACTATTTACTATGTAGTATATTGCGCTATTATAATAGTGTCTATTTATAAAATAAACTTACTTTTTAATAGCGTTAAGGGGTTACCCATATAGCCCTTAACACAAATAATGCCAATAGTCTATACAGTACCGTAATACCTCCTGATCGGGAAGCTACCAGAGGATACTCCATAGGTACGACACAATTAGAAACTCGTAGTAAAGGCTCGGTATGGTAGGTGACAGGACAAAACTAGGCAATGCCAGGGTAGATATACCAATTGCTATCCAGGCTGGTGGAAACGCGTAGCCGCAGTTACCGCCCACCTCGGACTAACTCCCCAAAATCAAAATATAGAAGTGGCCACTGAATCAATCCAAAATCAAAGTATAATATCGAAGAGGAGGGTCCGATCAGAGGAATGACCTCATTGGCCTGAGAATCGCTCCTGTTTTAGCCACCTTATGCCAACTCATGGGAGTCGGGTCCACGTATTTACCTTACAGGAAACGTCGCCACCACCTACTTCATTCTGGAATCTCCACCGCGTACACGGTTAGTCAAAGTGGTTTTCGGTATCGACAGAGAGTATGTCCATATCCGATCCCGGTCTCTTTGCCAACCCATCGTTATTATAACACCGCGGTCATTTAAAAATAGCTCATACTTTAAAACCAGAATAAACATTTCCATTTTAAAATTATGAATACGATATCATTTTAAAACCCAAAATAATATGATATCCTTTATCCCAAATATAAACCTTTTCAAAAATCCAAATGCTTTAAAATTTATAACGTCTGAAAGCCAAATATCCTTTCAAAGCATAATATTTCGAAATTCATAATCTAAAACCATAACTTTTAAAACTTGAATGGTTTGGATATTCAACGGTATATAAATTAAATGGTTTAACTTTACTGTTACTTTGTAAAGAAAATAGTTCTCATGGCTTTACAAATACATTTCTTTATTAAAGTCTAAACCAAAATTTATATTATCTCTCTCAAGTTCCAAAACCACTTCAATTTATTTATATATACGTATATCCATTTTGAGTATCAATATTTCAAACTAAAGTTGGATTTTATTCTTTCAACAAATCAATTGTTCTATTAATTAGTCTTGAATATTCATATAAAATCCATAAATAATAAGACTTCAATTTCTAGTAATAAAATATATATACCCAATTCAAATTATACTAGAATATTCATTTCAATTTATTTTGGGAAAAATCCAATATAAATATCATATCTTAAAATTTACAAACTTAACATTTAAACATATGATATAAATTATTAAACTCCATTTTCTTAATTTTCTTCCATTTTTAATAAAGATTTTTATACCCCTTTTAATTTCAAAATTTTCAACTTCATATGTATATATATATATATGGAAGAAAAATATTTATACAATATAAAATTTAAGATTATTATAAACCGTATTCCATCCAAACCATAGAAATCACATTTAAATAGTTATATATATACCGCGGTGCCTGTATATAATTTTCTATCCTATGGTCAAGTGATACGGATATTTATCATTTCAATCCGCAATTTAAAAGATATAAAATTTTGCGGTTATATATCATTTCAAACCACAATCCCGAATGAAATGAAATATGCATGATAATTTGCAATTTAATGATATACAATAAACATCCATTCATCAACATCATCCATCATCCAAATCGCAATCATCAATCAATATCAATCAATAACAATATTATTTTTGATAATAGATAACAGGTAATAACTGGCAATTTTATTCAGATTAAATTTAACAACTATTAATCTAACAGTTTATATTCAGTAATAATCTATATAACTGTTAACTAGCAGTTTATAGGCAAACAAATAAATTCTAACTATCAATTAATACGCAATAAATAAATTAAATTAACAGTTAAATTTAATAAATGCAATTCAACGAATATGAGTGAAATAAACATGCCAAATACTCATAAATAAATTTCTATTCATTTCTAAAATTAATTTAACAAACATAAAAGCTTTTAGAAGTTGTGAGTGGGTTAAAACACTCACCTTTTGAATTTAAATCGAATTTAAATTCGATTTAAACTCAAAAATTCGACGGTCTCCGAATCAGTCCAAACCAGTGTCATCAGATCCGTATTTTAATTACGATCCTAACGAAAAAAATTTCGCACGAAACGGATAACGTATGAGAAAACTATAGCGGTTTGTGTGGTTTGAATTTCAAAATTAAATTAAAACAAATCAAAACAAACTCACCCCATACACTAGCCACGTCACCCCCTTCTCCCTCCTGTACGCAACAGGCAAAACACGCCCCCTCCCCCCCAGATCCAAGAAACCGAAACCCAAATCCTACCCGTTGACCACTACTTTGACTGAAAACATCACCACCTACAAGCCGCCGCCGGCCTAGGAACCCCCGCCATCACGAAGCCCCTGCCAAGCCGCCCCCACTGGTCACGTGCGCACGCCTCTGGTGGCCCCGCCGCCGTCGTTCATCCCTAGGGCCGAAACCCTAATTCACGATTTGACGAAGATCTAGCCATTGATTCTCGAAACAAAACCCATAGATGCGCTCCCCATCGTCCTCTCTTCAATACCCAGAAACCATTCGACGATCAGACGAAGTTTGTTACGGCGATGACGAACGGTTGGGACTATTTTGAATTTATTCTGGTCAAACGAATGTCCAACACAGAAAACGAATTGCACCAGTAGATTACGTGCATCGAGAACATCAACATATATTAATTTGGAATTTTTCTGGAGAGTTTGAATTTTCATTGAAATTTTGAATTGATTGGATCTAGGGTTTTCACCCATTGAAGAAGAAGAGGAGCTTGAAGAAAGTATACGCGCAGATGAAATGAAATTAGGCGGAGGCTAGGGCTTGTAGCTAGGTTTATGTAGAGTGGTTAGAGATAGAGTAGATAGACCGTAGAATGAACGTGCGTAGCAAACTGTGGCCCAAAAAGCCCGCTATGACTCCGGAACGAAATTTCGTAAATCTATATATCCAAATAGGTAATTTAAAATATTCTGAACGCGATGGAAGAAGTTTCACGTCCAAATTCGATCGTATGAAGAAGTTATGCTGAAAACAAAATTTCCAAATTGATTTCAAATTGATTTTAATAAAATTGATTTTCAAGGCGTTTCGCGTCCGTACGATCAAACGACAGGTCCGATCGATACGAAACTTGAAACCCTATAATAATTCACCGATACGGATCCGATGAAACTAGTTTTGTCGAAATCCGAGTCTGTGGCCAAAATGGCTATTTTTATATTCATTAAATAAATCAAAATTTAGTCAATTAAATCCAATTTCCCATTTCTCTTTGATAATTGATGATTCTTACTATTATAAAATTTTCAATCACCTATACCAATTTAAACAAAATTTAACTTGTCGAATTAAATTTAGAAATCCTCAAATTTCATTAATTTCACCAAAATATATGTATATATTGAATTTCCAAAATTTAATTAAATTTACTTTCCATTATTTATTGTCAATTAGATTGATTTATCATTGGATTCATATTTCAATATGTAAATATCCCCAATTTCATCTGCACTTATATTTACATAGTTTCTAAATATTAAATTTCAAATATTACTTCATTTAACGTTATGTATTTATTATTTATTACTTGCTGCAGTTGATTATCAATTATACTTAATATACTAAATAGATGGTAAATTTTGAATACTTGTTATCATTAACGTTTTATTTCCACTTACAAAATAAATGAAATTATTACATAAACTCCCTTAATTAAGTCAACCATTATCTTATATAACTTAACTGGTAATATATATATCCGATTGCCCTAATTGGTTTTATAGTTATCAGCTAAATACATACTAACTTGTAAATAAATTCGTTTAATTGCAAATGGATCTGATCAAATTTAATAGATTGAATAGATGGGTAAGCAAATAATAAATTTTCCTTTTTGTCAAATTCAAACCCATTCCTACTTAATTATCAATTACAATTTATTACGAAACATTGATTTTATGTAGTTACCTTTTATTTGCGTAGTATTACATCAATTCATATAACCTTGGATTCATTCCCAATCCACCAAATTCAATTTATTACACTTTACAAATGTGTTTCCAATATATAGGTATTGCCCAAATTAAATTTTATTAGCTAACTCATATTAATAAACAAATGACTTATATGAATGATTAAAATTTTCAATTATCTCACTTTACTCCTAAACTTCTGTTATTGTAAACCTTAAATAATTCCATCAAAATTTAATAAAAATCCCAAACTAAATCACCCATTGCAACATGCCACTGAAATAGGAATTTTATACTAATTGTTATCATACCATAATTACATGCTTATCACTAAGTCCCACATTTGCATAAATTTATTAAATTGGAATGTTTATTAAGGTTTATGCATTTCCAACTTGTACTGATTTTACACAATCGTCATTTACCTTACATTCCATTTCTATTCAATATATATTCATTTTATTCCATTCATTTGGGTACTGTATTGAAATATATTTATTAACTAATACTAACGTTATTATCATTAATTATAATTGGGTTTCCAATTTTTATTCAATACCTTGAACAATAACTTACCTATTAATCAAATCCTTCTTCTACTTAATACAAATTGGATTATATTCCAATTCCTATAACTAGGTCTTAAGTCACCATTTACATAATTAAATTTAGCGTTTATTTCAATCTTCGTTTATAATTTAAAGTTTCTACTAAATTAAATTACAAAACTTATGAACTTTAACAAATTTAATCCACCAAATAAATTTTTCTAATGTTTATATATTTGCAATTCAATTCAGTTATTATTTCCTTAATACCATTTTAATCAACTAATTATGACTTATAACCACAAACACAAATTTTCGTTATTTCAATCTATGTCATATAAACATTTTATATTATTTACCTTTAATTACAGTTACTAGCTAACCCCTACATTTACTCCATTAAAAATCCTAAGACTTCTATTTCAATTTAAATTAGATTAGAAAACATATCAAATTGACTCATTTAATATCATTGAATTTAACGGGTCGTTACACCCGGAATAGCCAATGTAGTTGCCGATGCTTTAAGCAGAAGACATGCTGTTCTCGCATATCTTGTTATTACTCCTACTCTTCTTAAGAGGACCGCGAGAAAGTAATTTGAAGATGAGTTTCTTCGGGGAATTTATAAAAGAATATGCCAAGGAGAAGACACTAGTTTTGAGATGGATAGTAGGGGAGTTATAAGGTTGAAAGGCAGAATATGCGTTCCAGATTTCCCTGATCAGAAGTGTGAAGTTCTAGATGAATGTCACGAATCAAAACTCAATATCCATCCAGGAGTTAATAAGATGCATAGAGATATCAAAAGAACTTTCTGGTGGAAGACAATGAAAAGAGGAATATCTATATATGTGAGTCGTTGTGCTACTTGTCAACAAACTAAAAGCGATCAGAAGAAGATGGCGGGTTTACTCCAGCCTTTGGAGGTTCCCAGGTGGAAATGGGATCAGGCATCGATGGATTTCATCGACAGGTTGCCCTGCACTCGGAAGGGAAATAAAGTAATCTGGCTTATTGTGGACCGTTTGACTAAGTCAGCCCAATTCATTCCAGTGAAATCCACTCGCACAACAACAAGTTTAGCTAAGCTATATATCAAAGAGATTGTCCGTCTCCATGGTATACCGAGCAGTATAGTGAGTGATCATGACCCGATTTTCACTAGTAGATTTTGGGAGGCGTTTCAAGCCACATTGGGAACAAAACTAAATTTCAGCACTGCTTATCACCCACAGTCTGATGGGTAGACTGAAAGGATAAATCGAATATTAGAGGATCTTTTATGAGCTTGTATTCTCGACTTTGGTGGTTCTTGGGAGGACTATTTACATTCGGCCAAATTTTCATATAACAATTGCTATCAAGCCAGTATCGAAATGGCTCCTTTTGAAGCTTTATATGGTCGTCCGTGTCGATCACCGGCATGCTGGATTGAATCCGGTGATAGACTCGTTCTTGGACTAGATATGATTAAAGAAGCCACTGAAAAGGTTGATTTTATTCGAAAAAAGTTAATAACTGCTCAAAGTCGCCAGAAGAGTTATTACGACCGCAGAAGAAGAGCTTTGGAATTTCAAGTTGGAGATTCCGTTTTCTTGAAAGTATCTCCAATGCGGGGTGTGTTAAAATTTGGGAAGACTGGTAAGCTGGCACCACGATACATTTGTCCTTTTCCTATTTTGGAAAGGATTGGTCCTCTAGCGTATCGAGTGCAGCTACCTAATTGGTTATCCAGCGTACACGATGTATTCCACGTTTCACATCTTCGAAATTACGTGCACGATCCAGACAGTATTATCGAAGAGGCAGCTTAGCAGGATCTCGAGATCACACCAAATTTAACAGTTAAAAGAGAACTAATAAAGATTGTGGATCGTGATGAAAAGCAATTAAGAAACAAAATTGTAAAACTGGTTGAAGTGCAGTGGAGCGGTGATCCAAAGGACTGTACTTGGAGGACAAAAGACAGTATGCAAAAGTGTTATCCCAATTGCAGAGTGGATATCTCGGCTTAAACTGGTAAGCCATTTCTCTGTCCTTTCTAAATTCGTATATTCTTTGTTTGCTTTTCTCTCCCTTTTAAAATTTCGAGGATAAAATTTTCTTAAGGGGGGAAATCTGTAACATAGCAAAATTTATCAATTTAAATTTGGTTATTGTTGAAGTTTTGTAATATAATTTGAAAATTTCAAAATAAATAAATAATAAGTGATAATTTAAATGAATAAAAAAATTTCAAATTTCTTTTGAGTATAAAATTTGAAATACTAAAAAATAAAAATAAAAATAAAAATCATTTGAATCTAAATTCTATACATATATGTGAATATATATATGTATGTGTGCATATATGGGTAAATTTGAAGTTATATATTGAATTTGATTTTTAAATTGAATTTAAATTTTAAAATAAACGTTTTAACAAAATATTTTGGATTTTAAAATAATGTGTATAAAGGTAATTCATTTAATGCCTAATTGTAAAAATATTTTCTTTTAAATTTTATATATACAAGAAAAAGAGAAATGCATTTTAAAAATTTAATTAAGAAAAGAAAAAAACATTTGAACTTTTTGTTATGTATTATTTATCTCATGCAAGGGACACATGGAAGATAGGTAGCATATGTTTTAACAAGTGTTTAAATTTAAAAAAATGATTCAACAAATGTAATACATATAGAAGGAATTAAAAACAAGTATCATTATCTCATTTTTTTTCTCCTTAGAAATTCATAGAAAAGAAAATAAAAATTATATAGGGTAATTCATCTTCTACTTCTTACTCTTTTATCTCATTTTCAAAAGCCTAAAAGAAACAGATCTGAGAAAAAAATATCATAAAAAACAAGCCTATTTTCCTCAAATTTGAAATCAAGAAACAAATTTCTAGAAAAAAGAAAATCTGTAACAAAACTTCTCTCTAAATATCTCAAGCCCGAAGAAGAATTCAAGGATAGTTTCAAATCTTCGACAAATACTACAGAATCAAGCAGGAGAAATTCAAGGATTAAAGAGAATCGGGAATCAACTTAAAAAAACAAAAACAAAACTAGCAAACACAAGATTTAAATTGCAGGCCAGAGATCTTTCTTCTCTCTGTTCCATTTAAAAAATAAACTGTAAGTCTGACGTACGAGATTTAAAAAATGAACCCGTAACAGACTTGTTTGGATTGTATGTCTGACATTACATTTTGAGACATAAAGCAGATTTCTTTCAAATACATTTCTGTTGGTGGCAGAGAATTTATTTTCTTAGCTTAACACCCTTCTCTGAGACGTACGAGCTCAGAGGTTATGTAGTTGAAGGATATCAGTAATATATTCCCAACTTGGTAATGTGGCATGCTGAGTGCTGCTGATAATTTGTTGATCAAAGCATGGCTTTTGTGAAAAGCGTAGCTTTGTGAATGAGACTTCGTCGAACCTCACAACCCGGTAATGGTCGAAACAGGAAAGATGCAGCAAGGTTATTGGGTGTAGCTCCCCTTGGGGTATGTGCATCTCCTTCTGGGTAGAAGTTGTATCATGGTATGGAGCCCAGATACTTAACTTATGTGGATATCGCAAATATATATTACTTTGTGATTGTTGTTCTTGGGGCCCCGGATAAAGATTGTTTACAATCGGGGGATGGCATACTCGTGTCAGTAGTTACCTACTTACAGAGGTAACCCGGCCTTGTGTTGGCAGAGATCCGGTTAGGTTCTCGGGGCGTCCCTCCAGAGGCGTACCCACATGGCCTAGGAAGTTCCTTAGCCTGACTATTTGTTGGAAATCCAAGTCCCAATACGAACCCAGTACGGTTTTAGTTTCACTCCCTGCCATTTACTTATGGTGGCGCCCCACTGTTTATATGGTAGCTATAGTAGGCATAGTTCGAAATGTCTATGCCGGCTAAGATTAATATTATATTTTCGAAAATGTTTTCTACACTGTGCACTAATAATAATATCAAAGAGTCTTCTCGTATAAAGCATATTTGACTATCATAAGAAGAAATCTCCCCCAAGTGTGCGATTGCATTGTGTGTGTGGCGGGAGGTCTTATGATAGTTTCATTTTTCAAAAGCATGAACGGTTTTCTTTTAAAATCTTTTTTATTTCAAAGCAACTGTTTTTGTTTACTCATACCAGTCCCATGACTAACCCGGAGTTTATTGTTTCCATTCTAAACTTTGGGTGCCCATAATTTCCACACGGTCAGCTTAGTAGCAGGTTTTCCATGTTTTGGTTCCAGCTTGATTTTGAATTCTTATGGTTTGGAAGCTATCGGTTTTTGAAGGCTTTTTGACTTGGAGATATTTTGAAATCTTTTGAATCTCGAGGTGCTTAGTTTTGGAAGTTTGCTATCACTTCATTTCTTTGAAGACTTCCTTGGAATGCAATCACTTGTTGTTCTGCCGTGATATTCTATTTTGAAGTTGTGTTATATGTATATAATACTCTGATGTTGGTGATGATGTTGTAATGAATATTGTAATGATGTTGTATCTGGAATATTGATGTATAGCAGTTCATTTTGTTTCTGCTGTTTATATTCATCTAATGTTGTTATAATCTCAATCCGAACTGGAATCCGACGTTCGAATCTCCGACAGTCGAATACAAGTGAGGTATTTGATGTTGATTTTTGAACGCTGATTTTCGGGTCATGAAATTATATAACTATGAATTGAAATTGTAAGTATGTGAATATCAGAAATAAATATTCGTGGAATCTTAAGTAGTTAAGTTGCATAAGTTATAAAATGAGAAAATGTAAAGTAAAACCTAGTACTAAAATGGTAAACAATTTTGCTAAGTAAAACAAAATATGAATATAAATTATAAGGTTAAATTTTAAGTTAAGCAAAATAAAATTGAAACGACCCTGACTCGACCTTCGAAAATCGACACCCAAATACTTCTCCCGTATTCGAATGCCGCAGATTTAAACTTTAAGTCTGTTTTGCCGGAGCTTATAACACATTAAGTACAAAACCATAGCAGAAGAAAAACAATATATCATTGATACAACTCCATGAATACAACATCTCTACAACAATTTATCCAACATCAGAGCATATGTACATATACTACAGCAGAACACAATAGCGGAAACATAACTTCAACTTGCTTAGACTACCAAAATAGCTCCATAGATTGCATCCCATCTCCAAAGCTCCAAAGCAAAAGTCTAATTCCAAAGCTCAAAATACTATCATGCTGAACTTAAGCAAGTTCGGTCCGCAATGCAAATGCCAAAATCAAAAGACTTCAAAGATTGCCAAAAGCAACACCTACTATCTGACTATCTGAAAATACGACTCTAGGCTATCCGTGTAGAAAATTGTGGGCACCCAGAGTTTAGAAAGGGAACAATAAATTCCAGGTGAGTTATGGGACTGGTGTGAGAAAACAAAAACAGTTTTATTTGAACAAAAACAAACAAAAGGAATAAAAAGAAATCCACAATGCTTTTTAGAAAATGAAACTACCATAAGGCCTCCCCGTACACACACAATGCAAGCACACAATTGGAGGAGAATTCTCCTTATGATAGTCAAACATGCTTGATACGCAAAAATCTTTTGATATTATTATTAGTGCATAGTGCAGAAAACATTTCAAAAGTATAATATTAATCTTAGCCAGCATAGGTACCATTATATTATGCCTGCTATAGCTACCACCTGAGGTGGCAGGTTATACAACTGCAAACGTAAAGGGCTCGTATTGTTTGTTTGGATTTTCAACAAATGGTCAAGCTAAGGAACATCCCCACCACATTGGTACGCCTTTGGAGGGATGCCCTGAGAACTTAACCAGCTCTCTGCCAACACAAGACCATGTTACTTCTGTAACTAGGTAACTACTGCCATGAATATGTCATCCCCCGGTCGTTACTGACCTTTATTCGAGGATTCTCAACACCAACAAATTCCAACAACTACATAGGTTAGATATCTAGGCTCCATGCCATGATACCATCTTTTTTCAGAAGGAAATGGACATAGCCTAAAGGGTGCGACCCTCATAACCTTGCCGCATTCTTTCTATTTCGACCATTTTCGGATTGTGAGGTTCAATGAAGTCTCGTCCACAAAGCTACGCTTTTCACTAAAGCTATGCTTTGATCAACAAATGATCAACAGCACTTAGCATGCCACATTACCAAATTGGGAATATATCACTAGTAACCATCAACTACATAACCTCTGAGCTCGTACGTCTCAAAGAAGGGTGTTTAGCTAAGAGAATAAATTCTCCGCCACCAAACAGAAATGTATTTGATAGAAACCAGCTTTACATATCAAAGTGTAATGTCATACATACATCCATACAAGTCCGTTACGGGTTCGAACGGAACCGAAGACAGTTCAAAGAAGCTCTTGCAAATCCGGATAATCCCTAATCACGTCTGGACTCCCCATCACATAGGGTGATCAAATCTTTATACGGGGGCCATTCGTTGCAGAGACATTCGACAGGTAATCCTTTCGCTTTCAAAAATACCCAGTCTTCACCACCGTCTTCAATGCTATCCATTTTGTCGTATCACTATTCGGAATGGGTTGTATGACATAAAGTCCTCTTCCGACTAAACCGAATAATGAGCGCATAATTTAAAACCATATGGATATATTGTGTTCTTAGTTAAGTCAGAATCTTTAGCCCAAAACCTTCCCTTTTGAATGGTTTAAACAATTTTCCACTTTTAAATCTTTTAAACAGAAGATTCACCTTTAAGATCCTCTTCATTTTGAAACAAAGTTCACCAATCTTTAACAAGAATTCATTTATAGCTTTCAAAACTATTTCAAATTCAAATTGAAATCTTTTAACAAAAACTAGAAATTCTTTCGTTATATGAAAGCTATTATCATTTGAAAAGAAATGTTTTTCATTTCGAAAAAATCCGATCAAATATACACAATTTATAGCTTTCAAAAGTATAAACCAGAAAATCAGCGAACTGCCGTATCATCGGTAAGTTCTATTTGAATTAAACTCAAATTCCCAAAACAATTTATTTCAAAATAGTTTTAAAACCATATATATATATTGTATAACTAATATAACCCTTTCAAATTATAAGTTCCAAAATAATTTCAAAATTTTAACAAGATATAGTATAATTAAACTAAATTTCAATTTCAAAACTTCCTTTTCAAAAGCTTTCCATCTTCAACCCAATTCCATTTCCAAAACCATTTGGATTCAAAATTTTACTTTTAAATCATTTTTAATTCAAAAACCTATGACTTAACCAATTTCCCGTGAAATCCATATTTGTGTGTGTGGTATAGTCAAGGGGTTTAACACACAACAATACAATATCATCAATCATTACAAATCCAAGCACAGTAATATCGATAAGCGGTATAATCCCATAGCACTTATCTTTCATTCACAGATTCACAAATAAATATGTGAATTCATCATAGATAAATAAATCACAGTTCACAGCTTAATTCACACAATTCATATCACATAACATCACACATCAGGGATATCAAACAATTCAAAGCATTCCATACAATCCAAACATCCATAAGTAAGATCAATTAATCATCTGATTAATTTAAACCAAATTAATTACTTTTGAATAAATTACCAATCCTGGTTAATTAACATTAATTAATTACAAACCATTTTAATTAATTATCCTTTTATCATTTATTAATTAACCTTTAATAATAAATTAATTAAACTTTAATTATAAATTAATTAACAATTAATTATTAATTAATCAACCTTAATTTATAAATCAATCAACCCTTAATCATTAAATAATTAACCTTTAATTATCCTTTAATTAATTATCCTTAATTAATTACATAAATTAATTAACCCTTAATTAACAAATCATCCCTTAATTACTTTCATTAATTAATTAATCTTAAATTGATTGATTATCCTCAAATTTATTACCTTAGTTAATTAATCACATTAATTAATTATCATTTAATCATTCATTTATTAACCTTTAATTAATCAATTAACTAACCTTAAATTATTAAAATAATTAACCTTTAGTTATTTAATTATGCTTTAATTACTTATATTAAGTAATTATCTTTTAAGTAATTAATTATCCCTTAATTACTTTCCTTAAGAAATTAATCTTTAAGTAATTAATTATCTTCATTAAGTAATTATCCTTAATAATCCTTTAATTAAATTAAAACCTCAATTAACTTAAGTTAAACCATTTATCTTAATTATTTAATTGTATTCAAGTTTATTTAATAAACCTGTTAAATTACTTATTATTAATGTTTGTACCAAAATTGGGCACAACCCTCTTCGAAAGTTTTTGAAGAGATAACAGTGAAGAATATAAGTTTAAAATGAGGATTATCTAACAAAAACTCCAAACAACAGGGAAGAAAATGCACACACAAGCGATTTAGAGTGGTTCGGTGTATTGCCTACGTCCACAATGAAGTTTTTGCAACTTTATTGATTCTCTTTTGTCGATTACAAGTGATTACAGCAAGCAACAGCAAAATACAACTTGGAATTCGAATTCAACAGCAATAATATGATGCAAGTCTTGATCCGGCAGAGTCTCGCGCTTCAGAATCAAAAGGATCCTTCTCCTGTAGGCTCTGGGGCTCTATTTATAGGCATAGGAGGCTGAGACTTCGCTCAAACTTCGAGAGATTCGCTCTGGCACGTGAGGGGGCCCAACGACCAATTCTAGGAAGTTTCGACTCGATCTGTGATCGATACGAAATCATTTCGTATCGATTAAAATTGTGTCCGATGGAGCTGAAATTTTGTGTGAACGTTCCTTGGCTCGTGTGCAATCTCCTGTGAAAATTTCATGGCACTTAGATGGTGGATCATGAGATATAGTAGATACGAAATTAGGCTACTCGGTGGCTGTTTGGTTCGAATCCATTGATTCGAATCGATCGCTATGACTCGATGATAACGTGCGTGAGCAAGTTGAGGTGGCGCGCGCTCTTCGTGTCGATCCGCTTTTCACTCCGGTTTGATCGAGTCACTCCGAGTATTTCGCCGCGTCGCATCCATAACTTACGCATCACCTCTGGCCTGTTTGACTCGATAGGTATGAACAAGTAACTATTCATGGATTCGAACAGGGGTCTCTAAGTATAATATGTAACCATCTGATGGATACGAATATCAGGTAGCTGATGGATACGAAGAGCCATTTCTTTGATGGATTCGAACTTAATAGTGGCAAACTCTAAGTGCTTGGTGGATATGAACATTTGCTCCATGGTGGAAATGGGCAAACGAAGGTAGATGGATACGATCAGGGCAGTTACTTCATGGGTGCGAAACAGTGACTTGTTGCAGTTGATGGATGCGAAGTAGCCACCAACTAATCGATACGAGGATGATGGAGTCGAATACTGAAAACCAATCGATACGAACCAACAGGAACCAGTCGATGCGAAGTGGGTGACGGATGCAAACCAGATCGATTCGAACTGTGGCTTATTGATGGGTAGAACCCGATCGATGCGAATTTGATGGATACGAAAATGTGGCTTTTTCCTTCAATTTGCATCGATCATATATTGAGCGTATGTACTCGGATTGACTTGAAATTTGGAATGCAAGCTTCCATGGCTTAGCTCGTCATGTCTTGTCAGTCGTAGCTTGATCCAGACTCGGACAAAATTCATCGATATCCATAGCGAGCCTATGCATGCTCGATACCCAGGACGATTGATCGTAAGCTTGGAACCAGTTCCTTGATATCTCGGCCTTGCCAAAAGGCGGGATAACATTTTCCCCCCAAAGTACGTCTTGTGGAAACATGGCGTGCTTTGAAACAGCTGCAATCCTTATTCTAAACAGTCATTGCTCTTTTGTCGAAGGTCGTAACCTTGCATTGCTATACCTGATTGCTGTATGATAGTGCTTAGCTGTTTGTTGCCGTAATCGTTAGTGAATGAATATCCGACCCCTGTTAATGCTAAAAATGGGATATTGTTTTGACATACATGTATATATGTTGGTCTAATTCTCGTTAACGTCGCACACTCACGAGTCGTTGTTAGTTTTTTTTATCAAATTTCGTATCGATCCTCTCTTGAACCGATGTGAAATTTGAGTTGTAACAGCGTTTGTCAGTTGTTTTAGGAAGTTCCTTCATATCGATCCTCTCCTGAATCAATATTGAAGGTTGAAAGATTGACTTCGCATCGGTAAATGGAGAATTCGGTGGATGCGAAATGTTCATTCGTATCGATGCTTAATGACTCCAACAGGTCTTAGTTGTGTTGTTCGTAATGATGCTAATGTTTATATATTAAAGGATACGAAATAGCTATTCGTATCGATGCGCAGCAGATGGAGTTGTGAACTTGTCGATGCGAACAGGGGCTTCGAGTCGATGGGCTTCATCGTCTTGAGCCGTCCTCGCCGTGTGTTTTGTATCGATGTATTATTCGTTCATTTCGAATCGATGTAAATTTTTGGTCAGATGGATTCGAACTGGGGATTCGTCTCGATCCATGGGTTGACTGGTTGCGACCTGTAAAGTGGACCGGGAGGCGAATCGACCCGGTTCCTTCTAGGTTTCATATAAATACCTGGGACTTAGCCATTTTTTACTTTTTTACTTTTCACTTTTTACTACCGCCTTTAATCTTCGTGTCAACTCGAAGAACCAAAGAAAGGAGAATAACAGCGCCGTGCTTTCGACTCGATTTAACCTAACCTTTTAATTCTTCAAATCCAAATCTCAATAATTAATCGATTTCTGCTACATCCTGACGACAAAATTCGAATCGCAGATCCCTCTTTTCTTCACTGATTATCAATTTTGGTAATTCTTAAAGTCAGACTGGGTGTGAGCTCGGTCAAAAATGGCCATAGCGACGCCCCTGTAGATTGGAGAACAAAAAGAATGAAAAGGGCAAAAAACGAATCGATCTAGGGGCTTGTGTTCGAATCGATGAAGGCGGTGATATTTCACCTTGGATTTCGCATCGATCCCCGGAATATTCCAATGGAGGTGATGCAGTTCATACCGATTGCTATGGTAGTGGATCGTATCGATACGAAATGGTCGATACGAAAAATAAGTTAACGATCGCACCGAAGTACTCAACTTTAGATCGATACGAAGTTCACCTTTATGCTTAGTACGAAAAGTATCGACTCGAACGTGATCAATGTAAAACTGAGACCTTCCTGATCGGTACAAACTAAGAAATTCGATTCGAAGCCATCCTATTATGATCGATACGAACTCGGCCCTTTTCGATCGATTCGAAACACGCTCCCTGGGATCGATTCGAATTTGTATCCTGATGGACTCGAACGAGCTTCCTGTGATCGGTTCGAAACCTCCCATGATGGATACGAAATTTCGACACTTTTCAGCACAATTCCGAAGAGCTTCATTCTTGCATATCTGGACTTGATAGTTAAACTGCATACTTGACTACCTTCCGAAGCTCGTCGATGGAACCATAACAACTTTAATCCGGATCGATTGCCAACATTTAGATGATTTGGAGATGACGGTCAGCGATGACGGTCATTACAACTGGACTTTGAAGCTTTGTCGTTTGCTTATTTTCATTAACTCTGCAAAATTTATCCAAGTAATGCACAGCACTGCACAACACACACTTTACACGAGGGGAACACACGGGCTCTTCAGCATCTAATGATGATTTCTCGTGAGTTAGCTAGTTATGGAAACTTCAAGCTCGCAGCCGCTAGAAACTCAGAGTTCGACTCCTCCCAGACTTGAAATACCAGACACCGAGGCCGAAGTCATCGGTCCATCCCCGGACGAGTTACCTGATGCGTCCTTCATCAGTAACCCATCAGACTCTGTTCTATCCCATTTGGAAGACATGCTGGGAAGAATATGCTTAAGGCATGGTCTGTCGATGGACGACGTATTATTGCCAGGACCAAGCGACGGACCGTACAATCCACCGGAGGGATATACCGCATTCAATCGCCATGTGTGCACAGCTGGGACACCCCTTCCGTTTAACAAGTACATAAGAGAAGTATTGTCATTTTTGGGGATCGCCACCTCTTAGCTACACCCGAACAGATATGCCTTGCTCAATAGCTTGCTCATTGCATTTATGGAGTATCTCTATCGATCGCCACTCCCGGTTGAGATCATATACTTGTTTAACTTCAAGAGTCGAAGTGACAGTCCATCTTTCACATTCCTGGAAGCGGTAAGAAACTGCCAAGTGATTACGGAGTCTTGGACTAGACTGAGCTACTTCAAGACGGAGTGGTTCTATGTTAGATGCCCTTGGGATTTGCTAGGTGATGGCTATTTAGACGTGAGTATTTCTATCTTTTCGAGCAGTCGGAAATGCAGTTGCAAATGAAAACCAACTCATACTCTCTTTTTCTTTACAACGATAATTCAGCGACCGGAAGGTGAATATTTCAAGGAGATAGCTCGGGTTCTCCAAGAGGTCCGAAGCGAAGAGAGGAATATCGAATTGCTCTTGAAGGATTGGAATCTCAGAACTCTAGGGCTGATCGAGCTAAGACAAAGTATAATGCTCAACGGTGCTTTAAGGACTGCCTCGAAAGAACGAGTTAAACGAAGAAAACCTAGAGTTGCCATAACTGAGGAGGCTGACTCCGAAAAGATTCACACCGATGAGGAACTATTGGGCGAACCTTTGGACGTAGCCCAGGATATCGAAGAGCAGAGAGAAGGCAAGGCAGCCGTTTCTAAGCCATCTAAAAAGGGGAGATGGAAATTTGTTGTCACGTCCCGGCCCGCCTCCGGAATTAGAATTCCGAGGATGTCTCCCCCAAGAACTGAGAATCTTTGTGAAGGGCTCGCCGATCTTCCAATTCCGGACAATGTGTCATTACAACATGATGTCGGATTGGACGAACTTTCACAAGCCTTAGTTTTAAGTGAGTCTCTGCCTACTAGCACGGTTGACATATACGGTTTGTTAGGGGATTGCACATACATACACACTTCACGGCACTACACGATTTCTGAATGTAATACGCTCACTGTGGGAGATTGCTAACTTTTATCTCCGTTTTGATTTGCAGATACCATGTCTGGTAGAAGCTCGATGCTTGGCAGTCTTCGCAGCAAACGTAAGTCTTCATCATATTATGAATCATATAGGAGTGAAGGAGACAGAGACTATGACCAGGGGTACTCGAGTCATGAACGCTCTGAAAGAGATAAAGAATATAGGCGTCGGTATCGATCTCGTACGCCAACTCCCAGAGTCTCTACACAACCTCCTGCCCACGGCTCGCGACCTTTCGAAGCTCCGCGACATAAGTCGTCTTCTCAATCGTCAAGGTCTGAAATTCACCGTAGGACTGAGATTGTAGCCCCCGCAACAACAGAGCAGGTACTAACCGAGCCTTCGGGGGAAGGAGCAGCGAGGCTTGCTCAGCTGAAGAAAGATTTCCTGACATTTGGTTTGATGGTTTTATCTTCCCTCCGCGTTTAAAAAGGGTACTAGCGTCGGTCGAACCCATAGTGCATGATTATGTTGCAGACATATTTTTCCAGTATCAGGAATGGTCGAAAACAGCGAAAAAGGCGTCAAAGGTGGCCTTCGACCGAGCGGTCATGATTGATAAGCTGGAGAAAGAACTTGGTCAAAAAGACCGAATTATTCAGGCGCTCAGTAGTGAGGCCGAGTCTTCTCGCAAATCAGAGATCGAGGCCTTTAAAAAAGCCGATGAGGCCCAGGCGGCAATGGAAATGATGAAGCGTGAGCGTTACGTCACGGTGGAGGACATAGGCCACCGAAACACCATCGTAACCGCCGAGCGGGATGCGGCCTTGAAGGAGCTAAACGAGCTCAAGGCCAAAGTTTCGGAAATCATGAAGGAGAGGGACGTCGCTAACGTTTCCGCACAGGAAGCATGCGATCAGGCGATGGAGTTTCGAAGGGAAAGAGATGCAGCCGTGGAAAAGGTCCGCGAGGTGGAGGCCGGAGTTGATGAGAAAGTTTGGCAGGCAGAGATCAAGCTCGAGACGGAAGTAGAAGAGCTTCTCATTACTTATAACGCCAATGTGTTGAGACACAGGAATCTAGCTTGGCTTGATGATTACTCGACACATTTATTCAACGCCTGGAACTTGGTGATCGAGGAAGAGAAACCGGTGCTGTCAGGTGGTGCCCTTGATGAATTTGAGCTGGAGAACCGCATTTTAAGCGAACATGAAAAGAAAGTTCTCCATGATTCTATGATCTCTCATGCAAGAGAGAGGCTAGGCACCCAGCATTTAGAAACCGGGGAAGGTTTCGGAGTCGAGCATTCCGCTACAAGTCCTGAGATTATAACTTCATCTCGATCGGAGCCCACTCCAGTGACCGAACTCCAGCCCGTCCTGGCCTACGACCCTGAATAGCCATGCTTATCTCCTATTAGGGAGCATTCATCTGAAGCTGTTCAGCCAGCCGCAAAGCCAAACCGAGGAAGGTACTCTGAACAAATGTCACGCGTATTTGAAGTGAAGGGTTTGTTCTTGAAATGTGTTCTGACAACTTCTTTTCTTTCTTGTCCAGTGAGCGAAGTTACACTGACAGCGCCTCCTGCAAGCCAAGAATCACATCAAGTGCAAGGGGCCATTATTACTGAGGCGATTACCACAGCTGCGGTCACGCCGACGGTGATGACACATGGTAGCTTGCTGTCTTTGGACGAGCAGACGATGAACGAGCTCCTAGGTCAAAGCAGCGATCCTTTTGTGGACATGCCATTCATTCTTGGCGCATTCCCACCTGTTTCCAATGCTTAGTCACAGTCCACCACTGCCTATCGTGCCCGGCCCGCTCGTGAAATGAGATACTGGCTCAAATCAACGCAGAGATGGAAGCGGCAGCACACGGTGGTAGTTCCAAGAGTGTTATGACGGCGGTTGGCCCCACTCCTCTTATGAGGATATCTCCCAGGGACACACTCGTCGATAGCAGCATGCCCATTCTGCCCCCGATGGTAGACCCGACACCTCCGACTCCTCCCAAAGAGAATATTCCTTTAAGTTCAAGTTCGAAGGAAGATGTTGATATCATGCCTTGATCAGAGGATGATCCTCCAAAGGGTAAGGGCTCAAAGCAAAAGACTGTTAGCGGTTCCAGTGGTTCCGCGTCGAAGAAAAAGCCGAAGAAGAGAAAGTAGATAATTCCTCTCTGGCGCATTTTTGGCAGTTAGGAGGTTACTTTTATTTTTCTTTCATAGGCCATGTATAGATGCAGGCTCGGCCCTCTGCTAGTCGGAATTTTTTGGAATAACTTGTACATGAATCTTCATGTACAGTTAGTTGAAATGACATTTAGTTTCTTTGCTTCAACTTTCATTTTTTTGTGCTCAAGTATTTGCAGCATTTGAATTTCAGTCCAGTGCACTTGTGGTGTTTTTACCTTCAAGTTGAGTTTGTTTTATTTTCCAAGTCTGAAAAAATCGTGATCACAAGTCGTAATTGATGAATGAGTTGAATTTTGGCCATTGTATCGCTTCGGTTAATGGTTAATGCTTAAGCTTTTGCCTTAGTTTCGGGGACCAGCATTTGTATTTCGGTGGTCAATCGCACCCATTGCAAATTTTGAGCACATGTCCACACTCCGAGGACTTAGGATAATCCATGATCGATAATCTGGTTCGCACTCTGGGAATTCGAGAGTTACCGATGTTTGTAGCACAGTTCGCACTCTAGGAACTTTGACTTGGTATTTTTACTCAAATTCACACTCTAGGAATTAGAAGTCGACATTTATATTTCGGTTCGCACTCCAGGAACCTGGAATTGATATTTATACCCCAATTCATGTTCTGGGAACTTGGAGTTAGCATTTATATTTCGGTTCGCACTACGGGAACCTGGAATTGATGTTTATATTCATATTCACGCTCTGGGAACTTGGAGTTAGCAATTATATTTCGGTTTGCACTCCAGGAACCTGGAATTGATATTTATACTCCAATTTACGCTCTGGGAACTTGGAGTTAGCCGACAGATGGTCAGTCACATCTGTTTGGGCTTTTTAGGAATTCGTTCACACTCTGGGAACGATGGATTTATCGGGATTGTGGATGGTCAGATCACATCCAGCCCGAGTTAACAAGCGAGGTCGTTAGACGAACGGGTCCATCCTCCTCAAACTTGGTTAGGATACAGCCAAAGTCGTTAGGCAGACAGGTCCACCCTCTTCGGAACAACATTCATATGTTTATACTCCAACTCGCACTCTGGGTGTTTGGAGTTAGTGGTTATACTTCGGTTCGCACTCCGGGAACCTAGAGTTGATGTTTATACTCCAATTCGCACTCTGGGAATTTGGAGTTGGTTTTTATACTCCGGTCCGCACTCTAGGGACCTAGGTGTTTGCACCAAAATTGGGCAACACCCTTCGGAAGTCTTTGAAGAGATAATAAGTGAAGAACTTAAATTGGAAATGAAAATTATCTAACAAAAACTCCAAGTTATAGAAAAGTAATTTGCATAGAAGACAAGAATTTAGAGTGGTTCGGCGATGCGCCTACGTCCACTATGAAGTTTGATCACTTTATTGCTTAATACTTGAAGGTTACAAGTGTTTTGAAGCAAATTACAGCAGACAACAGACTTAAATTCGAAATCAGCAGCCAAGATGGTGGTATGGAGTGATTCTGGCAGCGTTTAGGCGTACTCTTTCTCTCCAAATTCTCCGACCCCCTTTCTGAATGACCAGGGGCTCTATTTATAGGCGTGGAAGGCTGAAATCCCGCCTAAATCATGGAGAGGCTGCTTGGCACGTGACGGGGGGCCCACAGGCCCGCGTTCTTGAAGTGCGTGCCCAATTTGGGATCGATTCGAAGTGAACTTCGAATCGATCAAAAAATTATCCAATTGCGATGAAACTTGGCATGGACGTTCTTCATCATGTAGACAAACTTCTGTAAAAATTTCATGAGATTTGGATCAGTAGATTGGGAGTTATGATCGGTTCGAAATTGGGTGTTCGGCATGCTGTTTGGTTCGAATCGATGGAATCGATTCGTTCGAATCAATGCATGGCCGAAGCGAATACTTCGAATCGATTGGGGCGCGCCTGTCTTCGAGCCGATCCATGTTCGTGCTAGCTTAGCCGCTTTGTTGGATTCGAAGGTCGTCTTCGAATCGATGGAGTGGATTCGTTCGAATCGATCCAAATGCGCCCTGGATCGATTCGAAGTTGTCGAAGTCGAAGGAGTCGAAGGTGAGTGATGGAGTCGAAGATGATGGATGGATTCGAAGGTGAGCGATGGAGTCGAGGCTGTGATGGGTTCGAAGTTATTAATGGATTCGAAGCTGTGGTGGATTCGAAGCATTGGAAGGACTCGAATTTGTGATGGATTCGAAGTAGGGAGTTCCTTAGATGGATTCGAATGTCGCCTCTTCCTATGGGTTCGAATATGATGGGTTCGAAATAGATGGTTTCGAACATGATGGTTTCGAACACGATGGGTTCGAATATGATGGGTTCGAACATGATGGGTTCGAACCGAGCAATGTGCACCTTCTTAACTTGAATCCATCATAACTTGAGCGTATGACCTCGGATTGACTTGAAATTTGAAATGCTGGCTTCTATGGTCTTTCTTGTCATGCCTTATCAATTGCGGCCCGATCCGGGCTCGGACAGAATTCATCGATATCCATAGTGAAGTGAAGTACGACCAATCTCTGAGGTGAACTGTTTTCTGTTTTTGACCAATCCTTTGGTATCACGGCTTTTGCCTAAAAAGAGGGATAACATTTTGCCCCCCAAAGTACGTCTTGTGGGAACATGACGTGCTTTGAATAGTCGCCATTTTATTCTGAAGATTATTGCTCCCTTTTCGTTGAGACTCATATACCGTATTGTCGTAACCTTGCCTTGATATGATTGATTACTATGCGACTGTGCTTAATCGTTGGCTGTCGTTGCTATAACAGGGTGAATATTTGATCCCTGTGAATGTTCAAAATCGAATGTTAGTTCGTTATGTGTGCACATACATTAGCTCCGCCCTTATTAACGTCGTGTGTCCATGAGTCATGTCGGTCTTTGTTTGCTGCCGAACTCCGTCTCGATTTTCTCCTGAATCAATTTTAGATTCAAGCCAAAGTGTTGTTAATCAGTGGTTTTTGATGGGTTCGAAGTTATGCTTGTATGAGTTGATGGCTTTCTAATCGATGGCCCGATGGGCCTCGCGCTTCGAATCGATCGGACCTTCGATCCATCCTTTGCCCATGTGCTTCTTCGAATCAATGTTGCCTCGTATCGATGCCGTTTTGCTGGATTCGAAGCTTAGAAGGGATTCGGAGCTGTGATGGATTCGATCGTGTAAAGGTAGGAAGGCAATGGATTCGAAGTGAAATTTGAGTTGTAACAACGTTCGATGGTTGTTTTAAGTCCTTCCTTTTGTACCGATCCTCTCCTGGATCGATTTGGGATGTTAGAATGTATGCTTCGTATCGATGGATATGTAATATTGGATCTTGGATTGATGGATACAAGTGTAATGTTTTGTGTTGATGGAGTTGAACGATCCAGACATAATCGTGCAGTGATTGTTTGCGGAGGATATGCCATCTCTCATTCGTCTATTCAAGAAGAATTCCCCACGGTAGATAGCCTTTGATAGGAGTCACCCATGACCCCTTTCTTGGATCCATCTCTAAAATCTAGTCGATCTTCATCTTTCAGCGCTTGGAATAGTAAATATCTCTACTGGGATAAAGTCTGTTTGTTGCGCATCCCCAGAGTTGGCTAGCTCAACCAATGATCCGGCCTTTTCGTTTTGTTCTCTAACGATTGGGATAGTGGCGTAATACTAGAAGTCGGCTAGTATCTCTAGGATACAATTGAGATAAGGAGCAAGACGTTGCCCCCTAGTCAGATAGTCCTCCCTGACTTGGCACATTAAGAAGAAATCGTATAAGATATGTAAAGCTTCCATTCCTATTCTTTTTGTAAGTCTTAGCTTGGCGACTAAGGCTTCATACTTAGCTTTATTATTCCATTTGAGTAAACTTTCAGACATTTAAGGTTGCCATTGGTCCCATCGTAACGGTTGGTCGGTACAAACATTAACAGGGTAAGCTTGTCAATAGCCAGCTTTCATTGCATATTAGTCTTTGGATTAGTTTATCTTCACATAGCATTGCGATGCTTATGGCGTGTGTTGACATGACCCAATTGAAGTGTAGATCTTCACGATCCAAGATCTTGGGCAAAATGGGAGGCCTCTCTGAGCGATCTATCAAAGCTGCTTGGTTTCCTCCATATACGGATGACTCTAATCTTCAGCATTTTCTGACATTAGCCTCAATCCCACGGGAATTGATGACGAAACCCGAGAATTCATTTTATACAACGCTGAAAAGAGCCTTTCAAAGGATTAAATTTCATTCTGCGGTTGTTGGATAGCACTGAATATCTTTGTCAAGTGATCGATGCGGTCGCTTGATGGTCGTGATCTCACAAGCATGTTAACTACATATACTCTCATTGATCGGCCGATCTGATTTTTGAATGATTTGTTAATCGTCCTTTGGTAAGTAGCATAAGCGTTCCAAAGTTTGAATCCAAGGAATGCAGCATAGCACTATAGGCTCGCATCAGTAATGAAACAGTTGTATTCCTAGTCTGGGATATGTTTCGGTATCTGATTGTATCTGGAGTTTGCGTCCATGGATGAGAGTAATTCATGTATGATGGTTGAGTCTATTAGTTGGTTGATCATTAGATGTGGAAAGCTATGATTTTCCATGCCTTGTGCAAATCTGAGTAGTCGGCGTACGTTCACTACTCTCCTTTTGTTTCTCGCACAAGCAAAGGAATGAATACTCATTTTGGGTAGAGGACACCGCGGATAAACCTATTGGTTTTGAGTAGATTTGCCTCCTCCTTAAGTGCAGTAGATCTTCCTAGATCCACGTCGCTTCGTTTTTATTCACTGGAGCAATGCAGTTGACTCTTGCACAATCATGGCGTAGAGTTGTGATCTGATCTACAATTCTCATGATGGGTTGTATACACTCCATGTGCTTATCTGCAATGGTAAATGGTTAGCCTTATAGGTGTGTTAAACCAAAGGCTTAGTAAATTTTAGCCCCGTATTGTGTGCTACTGCACAGCTGGCTCCAACTACGAGTTTGAATCTATATGTGTTTCAAAGCAATGCGTTTTCCATTCAATGTACTCACGATCCATTGCTCATTAGAAGGGTCGGAATGATGATCTACTGCACATAAGTCCAGGCATTAATCTGAGGATTCTATCTCTAAGCATCATTTCGGTTGTAACGTCAAGCTGTTATAAATACTAGGCACAAGCTATTGGGTTGAGTAGTTGTATCCAGCTCTTGGATGATCACATTCATGTCCCCAGTCTTGGGTTGATGGGTGTATTGCATGAATGATCGAGCCTAGCTTCTATTGTGTTTATACTGTAGTCCAAGTTGTAAGAGCTAGAGTTGTTTGATAAAAGATCAAATTATATTCATCTCATTTCTCGTGCATGTCCCCAAGTCTGGGGAATATCTCGATAAACAGCAAGGTAGATAGTGTTCGCTTCAATTTCACACTCTATCCCATTAAACCGTGATATCGAGTTAACCGATGGAAGGCCGAGCCGTGCCATATTCTGCATTCTGTCCTAGTTCTTTCCTCTAGGTAGAATACTTTGTTGCCTCATAGACATTCACTTTGTTGCTTATGTCGTCATTCTCTGGGCAGAAATTGAAGAGTGAATCGTCCAGTAAGATCCAATGTAGGATTGATACTTCCCTTATCGGACCGAGGGTAAGAATCGGTGCGTGGCCAGTTTTGTTGCACTCGTTGTGAAAAGCTCGCTTAGTCGGATTATGGTAAGAGTCGATGAATGAATGGTCACATTGCATTCTTTCGGAGTTGGGTGGTCAACCATGTCAGTTTTGAATTACGTTCTCCCGTCAGATCTACAGACAAAATTAGCTCAAATGCAGTCAAGTCATGCTCATCCAGTCTCATGCCCTTCCTGGTGGATCGAAGGAAGGCGACGGAGGACGAATAGTCAAGTCACACTCATTCGTGGTTCTATCCATGCTCTGGTGGTCGTAGGTATTCGATGGGCGCTCGTGTCACATCGAATTGCAGTCGAAGAGGATCGATATTGGCCGTGGATTTAGAGACACAATGTAGAATGTACGGATCTCATAGCATATCGATACAGGGGTATGACATGAATGGTGCAGATCGATATTGCCCGTCGATCAGGCGGTACGGTGTAATTGGCTTCCTGTAACTTCGGGCATCGTTCTAATTGGTTAGCATTAAGGCCTCCTTGTAGTCATTTCCTTAAGTTGTGAAGGACCCTAAGCTAGCAATGTAGCGAGTCACCTTTCTCTTCTTTCAATGATTTGTTCTTCTGCCCCCAGTCTGGGTTTTAGCAGAGTTAGTTTGTGGACGGTCCAATTGCATCTGTAGCGAGTTTATACTCCTCTCGTCGACTTTAGGTCGGAGTTGGTAAATGAACGGTCGAATCACATTCTTCATCTGTCTATCGTCGCAGTCGCACTCTGGGGACTAGAGGCAGTTGAAGGGCCATTAGTCACACCTATTTGATGTTCATACCCTTGTCCCTACTCTGGGGACTAAGAGTTTTAGTAGAAAATGGTCAACCGCATTTTCCTCGATTAATTCCTCTGGCACATTGCGGTCACATTGCGGCAACTTTAATTTGATGTTCTCCGATTGAATTGGAGGAAGGAGTTGATTGGCAGATGGTTGGGTCACCTCCGTCCATGTTGCATGCACAACTCGCCAGATCGTTGGCTAGAGTTAGCGGATGTACGGTCGTGTCATGTTCATTTGCGGTAGGATGGGTAGTCATATCCATTTAGGATAAGGCGTTCAGCTAGGTCCGTTTTGCGAATCTACATCTCCCTGTCGAATCAAGGAAGAAATCTTGTCTTGCTCGGTTGGAGTGCATCTCTAAAAGATTATGTTATAGGTCCCGTGCCGGGAATAAGTGTTGATGCATGAACGGTCATGTCGTGCCCGCTTAGTGCTAGTTAGTCGGATCACAACCGATTTTTTATGATAAGTGTGCCCCCATGTCAGGGGAAGAGTTGGAAAGAAGAAAGTCTAACCACATCCGCTTTTTGTACTACAGAACTTGCTGCGGAATTAGAATTGATAGATGGACAATAAAATCGCATCCCTTCTGGTATTTATATTCCAATCCATGCTTCGAGGATTGGAGTTGGTTGATGTTTACAATCCAGTTCACACTCTGGGAATCTGGAATTAGTTGATGGGTGGTTAGTCATACCCATTTGGAATTCGTGCTCCAATCCGTGCTCTCAGGACTTGAGTGAGTCGTTGTTTTATACTCCAATTCATCCTCTGGGAATCTGGAGTTTATTGATGTTTATACTCCAGTTCGCACTCTGGGAATCTGGAGTTAGTTGATGTATGGCCGTTCACACCCATTTTAGTGTTTATACTCCAGTCCACACTCTGGGGACTTAGAGTTATTAAATGTTTATACTCCAGTTCGCAACTTTGACTTGGCATTCGCACTCTAATTCACACTCTGGGAATTTGGAGTTGGCATTTGTATTTTGGTCCGCGCTTCGGGAACCAGGAATTGATGTTTATACTCCACTTCACGCTCTAGGGAATTGGAGTTGACATTTGTATTTTCCGGTTCGCCCTCCGGTAACCTGGAATTGATGTTAATGCTCCGATTCACGCTCTGGGAGCCTGGAGTTAGCATTTGCATTTTGGTTCGCACTCCGGGAACCTGGAATTGATGTTTGTACTCCGACTCGCGCTTTGGGAATCTGGAGTTAGCATGGATGCTTCGGTTCGTGCTCCGGGAACCTGTAATTTATGTTTATACTCCAATTCATGCTTTGGGAACCCGGAGTTCGCATTGATGGGTTGGTTCGCACTCCGGGAACCTGGAATAGATGTTTATACTCCAATTCATACTCTGGGAAGTTGGAGTCAGCCAATAGATGGCCAGTCACACCTATTTGGGCTTTTTAGGAATTCGTTCACACTCTGGGAATGATGGATTTGATGTTTATACTCCAATTCGCACTCTGGGAATTTGGAGTCCGTTCACACTCTGGGAACGATTTATTGGATGTTTATACTCCAATTTACAGTCTAGGAAGTTGGAGTCCGTTCGCACTCTGGGAACGATTTATTGGATGTTTATATTCCAATTCAAACTCCGGGAAGTTGGAGTCCGTTCGCACTCTGGGAACGATTTATTGGATGTTTATACTCCTATTCACACTCTGGGAATTTGGAGTCCATTCGCACTCTGGGAACGATTTATTGGATGTTTATACTCCAATTCACACTCTGGGAATTTGGAGTCCGTTCGCACTCTGGGAACGATTTATTGGATGTTTATACTCCAATTCACACTCTGGGAATTTGGAGTCCGTTCGCACTCTGGGAACGATTTATTGGATGTTTATACTCCAATTCACACTCTGAAAAGTTGGAGTCCGTTCGCACTTTGGGAACGATTTATTGGATGTTTATACTCCGGTTCGCACTCTGGGAACCTAGAGTTGATTGCAGGACTGTCATGTGTCAGTCCAGTTCGGCCATTGATGTGATGGCTTGCCCCCGAGAGGTGGGTTTCGCTTAGCAAATGATCGGTGGGATCTCGATTACTTTCCACTTATCTTCCATCAACGAAGGAGGAGACTTGGTTTATGGACGGATGAATCACATCCGTGTTCATTTGGATCCCGCTTCTGCCAAGCCTAAGGAGTAAGATTAGTGTTCTGGCAAGCTTTGAGCTCGAGCAGAGGAGAGGATGGCTGAACTACATCCACTTTGAGTTGTGTATTTTCCCTTAAGTTGGGGGCAAGAGTTGGAGAGTAGACGGTCGAGCCACGTCCACTTTACGCTTTGCACTCTTCCAGTTGAGTTGAGGAAGAGAGTTGGAACGATGGCTCATGATGGTTTGTGAGTAGGTAGTCATTCATTGATGACTATAGATTGATGGTTGGCCCCTGATGAAGTTGGTTTAAGGCATGATTGTTTTGCCGAATCACAGATGCAAACTGGAGAGTGAATGATCAAATCATATCCACTTTAAACATATGTCCTCAAATTACCCCAAGTTCTAATGTAGGATTGGATGCATAGATGGCCATGTCACGTCGACTCTCGGTGTGATTTAAATTTTATTGGGCATCCGAGGAAGCATAAGTATTTTGGTGAGCTTCAAGTAAGAGATGGAGAGGGCATGGTTGGGCTACATAACTCCAAGTCTTTCTCAAATCTTCTGACTAAATTGCATAGGCATGTGAGTGGATGGTCGGTTGCATCCACTTCGTACTGGAGCCCTAAACTTGTCTGTCTCTTCCACTTTGATGGCCTGCCCCAAGTCAGGTGCGTATAGCAACCGACGAGTGGTTGAATTATGCTCGCCATGATGATACCTAAATGACTTTATCATAGTCCACGGAGCTTGTTTTGCACCCGTCCTTAAGTACTCGGTTACCTGCATCATTTGCAAGTAGTTTAATTCAAGTCGATTATATCTTGCAACATAAACGAAATAGAAATAGAAATAATTCAAAAGAGATCGGATAAAATCTCATTGATAAGTGAAGCGGCGTCGTATGCTCGCTATTGCACTTCGGTCCAGCCTTTCACAGTTGGGAGTCTAACGCAAATGGTTCAGTTTGATCAAAGTTCCAATTGAGGTCGGGGGTTCCCGGCTCTTCATTTTATGGGGCTTGAACATATTGCCAGAGCTATCCTTTCTGGAGCAGCCTTATGGCGTTGGCATCCATGATAGTCATATAAAGAAAAGGAGCTTCCCGATTTAGAGTATGGAGCAGGTTCCCTTGTATGTCGCCAAGTTGATCCTTCGTCCGATTCATCAACGTAATGTTGGCCTGGACATGTTGGTGTAGTCGTCGGCGACTATCCACCAATTCTGTTATCAAACTCTGGAAATAAGCTTTTGTGCTGATTTCATTTATTAGTGTTGGCAGCAACGGGCTGTAGATTTTGATCAGTTCATTGGCTGCCAGCTTCTTTATTCCCTTTAGCAATATGAGAAGTAGAAATGATATGCCTAACTACGATTGACAGTCTTCTTTGAGAAATAGGGGATACAACGCATTTGATGGTATTCATCACTTTTCGTGGAGTCCATTCACCATTCTCACTTCATGAGGTAGTGGAGGAGGTTGAATTTCCATAGTACACGGACATAGTCGGCATGCTGAATTTTAGTTAGAAATTCTACGTGTAGGATGGTCTCAATGAATAGGCCCTGACTGGGAACGATACTCGAATCAACATTATCAAGTCCATTTTATGGTTACAGGGTCTTGTGATACTGGTGAATGATGTATGCCCGACTGCCTAATGTTAGAGTGGTTGGTAATGTCGATCGGATGGTGAGTGGATTAATATGGGCTCATTGATTGGTGATTATTTCTAATTTTCACCATGAAGGAGGCTCGCATAAGATAGTTAGGAAGTCCTCTTAGAGTTGTATGTCATGCTTTTAGTCATATGGACATGGAATGATTAAGATACGGGCATATGAAGATGGTTCAGTGGTGAACAACTATGTTTTGAGTTGGCAGAGTAGACAAGGCAGGGTAGTCGTAATACTAGCCATCGCACCATAATTGTCAGTTTAGGAGTTTTAAAAGCTGGTTAATTGGAGGAAGTTGCAGTCCACTTTAGAAGCATGATACATTAATCAACCCTAGTTCGTGCCATATTAGCTAGGTTCTCCAGCCTCTGGGAGCACCATTTGAATAGTATTTCAATACCCATTCCTTGATTGCAACTCAAAAATTGCTATTGTAATCTCCTACTTCCCGTCCAGTCATGGAACGACCTGAATGTTCCTTTATTTAAGTTGAGTTTTGAATTAACTATGCGGGCGCTCTGCGCTGCTGCAACCCGATTTTTTTTTTTTTTTTTTTGAAGATTCTGTATCCATCAAGCAACCTGAAAAAGTCCTTCTTCGTATCGTTCTTGTTCGAATCCATCAGATGTGCTCGTCTTCGTATCGATCAGATGGATGGATACGAACTGCATGTGCGTATCGATACGAAATGGAGGCAGATGGATGGATACGAAGTATATGTGAGTATCGATTCGAATTGGAGGCAGATGGATGGATACGAAGTAGCGCTTCCTGATGGATACGAAGTAGCGCTCCCTGATGGATTCGAAGTCGCGCTCCATGATGGGTATGAAGTAGCGCTCCATGATGGGTACGAAGTAGCGCTCCATGATGGATACGAAGCTATGGATACGAAATTCACCACATTTCCTGGATTCGAAGCTATGGATACGAAATTCACCACACTTTCTAGATTCGAAGCTATGGATACGAAATTCACCGCATTTTCTGGATTCGAAGCTATGGATACGAAATTCACCACATTTCCTGGATTCGAAACTATGGATACGAACTTCACCACATTTCCTAGATACGAAGCTATGGATACGAAATTCACCACATTTCCTGGATTCGAAAATAGGGGTACGGACTGCATGATGAATATGGTTCTTCTTAGATTTTAGAGCAATCTGAATAGAATAGAAGGAACCCATGAACGATAGATCTGGATCTCTCTCTTAGATTTATTCAATCCGGTATCGATGACAGATCCAACGAGCAGGAGAAAATCTAGGTTTTCTCAGTGAAAGCACCAAAATGTTTGCACCAAAATTGGGCAACACCCTTCGGAAGTCTTTGAAGAGATAATAAGTGAAGAACTTAAATTGGAAATGAAAATTATCTAACAAAAACTCCAAGTTATAGAAAAGTAAATTGCATAGAAGACAAGAATTTAGAGTGGTTCGGCGATGCGCCTACATCCACTATGAAGTTTGATCACTTTATTGCTTAATACTTGAAGGTTACAAGTGTTTTGAAGCAAATTACAGCAGACAACAGACTTAAATTCGAAATCAGTAGCCAAGATGGTGGTATGGAGTGATTCTGGCAGCGTTTAGGCGTACTCTTTCTCTCCAAATTCTCCGACCCCCTTTCTGAATGACCAGGGGCTCTATTTATAGGCGTGGAAGGCTGAAATCCCGCCTAAATCATGGAGAGGCTGCTTGGCACGTGACGGGGGGCCCACAGGCCCGCGTTCTTGAAGTGCGTGCCCATTTTGGGATCGATTCGAAGTGAACTTCGAATCGATCAAAAAATTGTCCAATTGCGATAAAACTTGGCATGGACGTTCTTCATCATGTAGACAAACTTCTGTAAAAATTTCATGAGATTTGGATCAGTAGATTGGGAGTTATGATCGGTTCGAAATTGGGTGTTCGGCATGCTGTTTGGTTCGAATCGATGGAATCGATTCGTTCGAATCGATGCATGGCCGAAGCGAATACTTCGAATCGATTGGGGCGCGCCTGTCTTCGAGCCGATCCATGTTCGTGCTAGCTTAGCCGCTTTGTTGGATTCGAAGGTCGTCTTCGAATCGATGGAGTGGATTCGTTCGAATCGATCCAAATGCGCCCTAGATCGATTCGAAGTTGTCGAAGTCGATGGAGTCGAAGGTGAGTGATGGAGTCGAAGATGATGGATGGATTCGAAGGTGAGCGATGGAGTCGAGGCTGTGATGGGTTCGAAGTTATTAATGGATTCGAAGCTGTGGTGGATTCGAAGCATTGGAAGGACTCGAATTTGTGATGGATTCGAAGTAGGGAGTTCCTTAGATGGATTCGAATGTCGCCTCTTCCTATGGGTTCGAATATGATGGGTTCGAAATAGATGGTTTCGAACATGATGGTTTCGAACACGATGGGTTCGAATATGATGGGTTCGAACATGATGGGTTCGAACCGAGCAATGTGCACCTTCTTAACTTGAATCCATCATAACTTGAGCGTATGACCTCGGATTGACTTGAAATTTGAAATGCTGGCTTCTATGGTCTTTCTTGTCATGCCTTATCAATTGCGGCCCGATCCGGGCTCGGACAGAATTCATCGATATCCATAGTGAAGTGAAGTACGACCAATCTCTGAGGTGAACTGTTTTCTGTTTTTGACCAATCCTTTGGTATCACGGCTTTTGCCCAAAAAGAGGGATAACACTAGGGTCGATGTTTATACGCCAATTCGCACTCCGGGAATTTGAAGTTAGTGTTTATACTCCGGTTCGCACTCTGGGAACCTAGAGTTGATGTTTATACTCCAATTCGCACTCCGAGAATTGAGAGTTGGTTTTTATACTCCGGTCTGCACTTTGGGGACCTAGAGTTGATGATTATACTCCAATTCGCACTCCGGGAATTTGGAGTTAGTTTCTATACTCGGGTTCGCACTCTGGGAACCTAGAGTTGATGATTATACTCCAATTCGCAATCTGGGAATTTGGAGTTAGTTATAGGACTGTCGTGTGTCGGTCCAGTTCAGCCTTTGATGTGATGGCTTGCCCCCGAGCCGAGGTTTCACTTAGTGAGTGGTTGGTCGTATCACAGTCACTCGCTATTTGAATAAATTCCATCATGCGACAGAACTTACCTCTTCGTGCATCGTGATTGTTGAATGTCGCATTCGGTGAATCACAGCTCTAGCTTGAAGAGATGGTAATTTATTGTTGGAACGGAAAAACATGGCAAAGTCAGTGCCATATTACAAATTCAAACTTCAGAATGCAAAGAAAGTTGCAAAGTATTCATAGGCTAAATAAAGCCTGTCATGTGTAACAATGACGAAGATCCTCGTCGTTCCAGGCTCTTGACAAAGTGGGTCCGCCACTGATGGCGTTTATCACTAATCTCCCGCCGGGACAGGTAGAGTCCTCCTGTCTCGATTGATCGGGTTCATTATTTTTATTCAATGGGCCCGCTCCTCCAGGCTGCGGCGCCCGCACAAACTGTTCCAGCTTCCTTTCTCTAATCAATTTTCCATGAGATCTTGCAAGTGGCGACATTCATTCATATTGTGCCCGTAGCTTTCATGAAACCTGCAAAATTTTCCCGTTTGGATTTGCCTTTCTGTCGACGGTTTTGGAGCAGGTTTTTTGTATTGAACGGCATTACAGGTTTGTAAATACAAGTTCTCCAGTGATGCATTCAATGGAGTCTAACTGTCGAACATAGGATTCTTACGCTGTGGGCCACAATTTTAATCTCGCTTTCTAGTTTGATTCACGTTCTCCCTTTGCTGAGTTTGTTTGTTTTGAACGTTTAACTGAACTTTTTCGGAACTCTCACCGGACTGTTTGATCACGACATTGCTTTGGATCCCTTCCGTGCTTGGCCCTGCATCAGTCTGCTTCCTAGACTGTTTCGCATCTTCCCTTCTCAGAAATTGAGCCGCCTTGGCGTAGAAATGATCCAATGACGTAGGTGGTTTTCTAGCCAACTAGTCGCCAAACTCAGAAGCGGGGTCAATCCCCTTAGTCAACGCCATAAGAATGGAGTTATCGTTCGGATTGCTGATTTCCACACATGCAGCATGGAATCTCTCTAAGTAGTGTCTGAGCGCTTCGCCAGGAGCTTGGGTGACGCTAAATAGAGCGTTGACATCTTTCGGCCTTGCAACGTGCATGCGGAATTGCTCAACAAATTTTGTGGCCAACTGGTTAAAGGAGGAAATGGATCGAGGTGGCAGTCGAGTGAACCACATGGTAGTGATGCCCCCAAGGAAATGGGAAAACTATGACACTTCACTGCATCGTCTACTCTAGAAGCGCTCATCGACCATTCATATTTCAGAATATGTTGGTTGGGGTCGGAGATTTCTTCGTACATGGGTAGAGTCGGCATCCTGAACTGCCGAGGGGGTTCAGCAGTAAGTATATCGTCTGTAAAAGGAGTGTGACTTCGGGAGATTCCCCAGTCGTCATTTGTGAGACCTTAGCTCTCACGGATCATCTGACGTATCATGGTTGGGAGATCCGACATTGTACGTTCTATGTGTGTTGAGCCAAAATGTAGTCGGGTCCCACATTATGAGGTTGGACCGGATGTTGTCGACGGTCCACATCTCGCCTTCTTGGCTCATAGTCTTCCGGGATGTATGGTTTAGGAGTACATCCATGCTGACAACGGTCCAGGTTCGACTGATTTTGGGCATTGACCCCTAGTTCAACCGCGACTGTCGTGGCGCGGTGGTCTGTGGTGTAGTGAGGAGCGGCAGCCCCTCGGGAGGAGGTCCCGGTCTAGAAACTGGCTGATGGACCAACTCTCAGCTGTCCAACGGTCATTTACGGTTGATGTCCAGTAGTTTGCATGTGACTCCCATCTAGTCGGGGTCGTGGAGATCGATGATGATAATCAGAAGAGGACGAACTTTCGTTGGAGGAGTGAGAAGCATGATCTCTCCTGGATCTCCTCCGCTTCTTGCGATTCAGCTGGTTGGTCAGCTCGGCATTGGGGCATAGCTATTCTGTTAATTGTTGCTGACTTTGGGTCAGCTCTTGAAGCAGCAGCTGGAACTCTTGTCGGGTAACCGGACCTGATGGTTCTGAGTATACTGTAGCGTCTTTGTTAGAGGGAAGTAGCGGCGTAGGATTCTGTCTATCCTGGTCTTCTTGATTGACAACATTGGAGGTGGTCCTTGTGTGTAACGACCCGAAAATTTCGATCTCGAAATTTTCAGATAGTTAAGAAAAGAAGAAAAGAGAAAGAAGAGGAAAACAGAAACAAGACACAGAAACCTCACATTCGCAGCGGATCAAAATATAATATCACGTAATAATAACAGTTATACAAAGTGAAACTGTATCTATCAATTCATCGATATATCAGAGTTACAACATTTTACACAATATTGAACAGATTAAATTTAACATGTCTCAGATATATATAATATCATAGTGGAAACTCTCCATAACTCCCTGCCATCCAGCTCGCCTCCTGAGCTCCAAAACGTCATTACCTGAAAATCTGTAATACTCGGTCTGACCCGAGCATTACATCAAAGTAACACCCGGGTCAGGCTGGAAACCAGCGTGAGTAATCCATGTAATTTGAAATACTAAGTTCAAACCATAAGAGGAAACCCGGGTAACTTATATCAATTTATAATTTCACAAGTTATTATAGACATCAACCATTTCACATATCAATTCCTAAGTGCCAAAACTAAGATTTAAATGGTCCAATTTACTTAAGTCATTCCACTTCAGCCTATGTGTTTCACATATCAAATTATAAGAATCAAAGTGGTTTTGGGTATTTACTAATACCCGACTCTGGTCTCTTCGAACCCATTGTCTACTTAACTTACATTATTCAAGTGAAATACAACCCTACTTTTGATACTGGATGACACAGTAATTCATCATCAATAGATAATCACATCTTCACAGTTTAAATCAAACATATCACATAGCATCACGAACCACCTATTAGGGATAACAATTAATCAAGGCTTCCGATATCATTCTATTTATCCTTTAATTACATTTAAGTAATTAGCCCCTAACTAATTTCACAAATTAATTATCCTTAACCAAATACAATAATTAATTTTTAATAGATATCAATTCAATAGATATCATCTGAAGTCAGACATTCAACAACTCATCATCCATAAGCAAGTATTATCAATTCATATCATAATTAATCTAATTACTTAAATTAACTCCTTAAGAATTAATCACTTAATCTTGCTTATACAATCATTAATAAATTACTAACCTTAATTAATTAATTACATCCTTGATTAACTCACTTAATCAATTAATAAATCCTTAATTCCAGATTAATTTCCCTTTTATTTATCAATTAATAATCCTTAATTAACTGTTAATCCATCCTTGATTAACAGACAATCAATCCTTAATTACTATTTCATTAATCCTTAATCACCTTGATTGATCAATCAATTACCACTTAACAATTTCTTAATTACTTTTATTAAGTACTTAAACTTAAACAATTCCTTAATTGATTATTATCAATTAATTAATCTAATTAATTATTAAAATTAATCACATTAATTAATTGTTAAATGACCATTATTAAATATTCTTTAATTTTTTCTTAAGCAATTAACTCAGATTAACCATCATTAATTACTAATTAATTAATATTTAATTACCAATTAATTAATCCCTACTTATTTAATTAATTAAGTGTTGACTACAATCTTAATTAATCCTTTATTACTTGATTAATCAATTCTTAATTATTAATTAAAATCCAATTAATAATCCCTAATTACAATTAATTAACCTTAATTAATTAAACTCAATCATTAATTAATTAATTTAAAATCTCTTAATTACCTAATTAATCATCCATTCCATTAATTAATTAAGTAATTAATTATCCATTAAGTTACCTTAATAATTAAATGAAATTACAAATCATTAAATTCTAAAGTTACTTTAAGATAAAACTTTGTTCTTATTAATAATCAAGTTATCATTTACAAGGTATTTAAAACAAGTTATTCTAAATTTACCTTCAAAATTTCATTTTAAATTTAAGGGTTTAAAATGAATACAAATATTCTTTAACAAAGTTTTAAACATATTTCTAAAACTCTTTTATTTTACAAGTTAAAGAAATACTTATTTAATAAAGACATTTAAAAGGTTTAAAAATCAAATGCATATTTAAATTCAATTCAATTTGAATTATACATTAAATATTTCAAATTATTTAAACATTTTAAAATTTTAAACTTTCCTTCACTTCTAAAATTTGAATACATATTTAAATTTGAATTTAGATAATCCTTTAGATTTTAAAACTCTCTTTACAATTTAAAACTTTATTTTAAAAAAATTCAAACTACTTAAACACTTTTAAAGTATTTAACCATTCAAATTTAAAGTCTTAATTTATTTCAAACTCAGATTCAAACAACTTAAATTCATATTCAACCTGGGTTTTAAGCTTATTTTAAATCTCAGTTTACATTTAAACTTAATAAAAAAAAATTTAAAAAAAAAACAGAAACAGTTTTCTGTTTTACTTAAAACCTGGAACATAAGCTACCCGAGCCAACTCTAAAATAACTTCGGTTTCTAAACTAAACTTTCGCGAGAAATCCTTCCCACCACTTCGAATTTCCCTTCCTTCTTCTCTTTAACCCTGTTTTCCATTTTATCTTTAAAACTACTACTCATACTAAACAGGCGAACAACACAGCAATATACTCAAGCAACACCCAAGGAATCTCGAGTTCATCTTCGATCCTACAACCTTCCTCCCCAAACACAAAAACTACCTGATACTTCTGATGCATGTATACGTGCACAACCATGCTAACACCTGCAAAACGACGACGAACTCACCATAACATCACCGATGATCCCCTCAAACCTTCCAATCAACCACGTTCACCTAAATCGACCGGAAAAAAAATCGAGCTTGTCGAACCTCCCTTGAACCAAAACCAAATGATGAAATCCCCTTTTCCTTGTCGGTCTAATTCATCAGAAACCCCAACACCTTGTCCCAAACTTCGCCGTCGACCAACACTACTTTTCCCTTCTTCCTGACCGAGTCCGATGTACCCCAGCCATCGCGACGGTTCAAAAAAACAATGACAGCCCTTCCAGTTCTTAAACCCTACAATCATCACGTCCAGCCACCACCGTCAATTCAAAAATGCATCACCATTTTTTTTAGAACTCCATGACCTCCAAACCTGCTTCGACCTAAATCCTAACATCGAAGGCTTCCGCGATCGTCAGTAATCGACGAAATTTCAACCTACGTTCAGTACTCAAAATCTCTTGGACAACTTAATTAAAATTCATGATTTTAATTTTAAAAATCCTAGAATTCGAGAATAAAAACACTTATGAACCTGAAGCAAAAGATTATTTTGATTGGGATTTTGTACTATTTCCATAGTTACTTGTTCTTTACTTACTGCTTCATCCAATTGCTGGTTTAACTTGAAATTGTTTTTATTATTGATATCTTAATGAAACACACAATTTTTATTTACAAATTAAATCCTAAAGAAAATCAGGAAGGAAGATCTTATAATTTAATCAGATTACTGCCTGAACCCAAACAGAACATTAATTTAATATAAATATGCACACACACTTTACTATATACATATATAAGTATATGTATTCAGCATAAAACAAACATGCACTCATATTTTCAAACATGCATGTAGAAAACTTCTTATTCATTAAGGCCTAAATTTAGCTAGAGGTCGAGATACTGATTTTGATGGGTTAATCATCCTGGAAAACTAAACAGAGGCAATACTCAGTAAAATAAATAAATAAATGTACTCAAACATTCTATAAATTCAACCACACATCAAGTATCATATGCAGATCAGAAAATAGACAAGATTAGGAAGTTAAAGGGTGGTTTTCTCACCTGTTACAATATGAAGAACAACAACTTAAAACTGAGATGCTCTGATTTTTGGAATCACTGATTCTTTTGAAAACTTGATTTTTGTTTAGTTGAGTTAATCCTTCTTTAATCCGGGATGAGATTATTCTGCTTGCTGAGAAGATCCAATCTTTGATAAATTTTATTAATGATTTTGAAAATGTTTACATGCTCTTTTGTTTTAGCAACAAGTTGTTGAGGATGGTTTGTATTGGAGATGAAATTTGGTTTGCGTATTTTTTTTTCTAGCCTTTGATTTCTGGTTTTAGTACACAGGTCATTATTTCTCTTAGATTTACTTTCCTTTTTTCCCAAAAAAAATGAAGAAAAGGAAAACTTCTTGATATTAAAGAAAGAAGCCACTTGTCTAATTTATCAACACTTGTCATTTGAATTTGCTAATTATCTTACATTTGTAACTTTACATGCAAAATCAATTTATAAATGTAAATAAAGCTTTTGTTAATTAATTCCTAATATTTAAATATTTATTTAATTTTTTATATATATACCATTTAAATAAATTTTAAAATCGATTTGATGTATGTATTTAAACAACCCCCCTTTCAATTTAAAAGTAATGTTCTACTTAAAATTTATAATTACACACACACACACACACACACACACACACACATATATATATATATATATTATTTTTGAAATAACAAACTTGCCAATTTTGATTAAATTTATAAAGGAGATTATCACCTTGAAAATTGCTTCAAATTTTCAGGGATATCACTTTCAATAGTTAAACTTAGATAATTATTCAATTATCTGATACCTAAAAATCTAGGTTATTACATTCCTTCCCCCTTTGAATCTTTTCGTCCTCGAAAAAGAATGAAACCAGAGTTTATTAAAATGCTTACTTTTTAGAAAAATTATTCTTTGAAGCTCTTTTAAAATCTACATAATATTATAAAATGGTTTTATACAAAAATACTTTTTATAACTCGATGTTTTAACCAGTCCGTCCTTGTTCTCACAGAAATTCGGTCATACGTTGATCAGGCGTATGACTGAAAATCTATAAGTACTTATCAGACCCGTTTACAACACCCAGTGAAAATACTTGGAAAATAATTTTATTGAAAATATAGAAAACAGTTTTTGAAAATAGAGGATATATCTTTGGTGAGAATGCTTTGGAAATCATCACCTCCATCCATGGTCACAGTTACATTCCAGGGTTACGTTGCCGTCGCAGCAAAAGTCCATGTAACTGCAGGCTCTCTACGGTCTCTTGATTATGCCATGGAACCCACATAACATATTACAGTTACATCCAGGGTTACGTTGTCGTTACGGCAAAAGTCTATGTAACTGCAGGCTCTCAACGGCCTTTGATTTTCGTTGTCCAAATGAAACCTCTCCACTCCTACATAGGTCGCAGTCTACCGATATAAAATCAAACGCAGACTGTTGGCTCTCAGCGGCACACACGACTTTCGCTATGTTATACCATAGATCGCAGTTACATCCTGGGTTACGTTGCCGTCGCAGCAAAAGTCCATGTAACTGTTGGCTCTCAGCGGCACACACGACTTTCGCTATGGTATACTCTACTCATAATCCCCAGGAACTAGTTTCGTCCGGACTCCTCACAGGATCAACTCTAGAACCCCCCTTAGGGCTCAAGGCAGCACCACCCGGTGGTACTCCTGAGAAGTTCATTTCAAGGGAGCGCCTTTTTCCCCAGAGCCATCATCAAAACATTTTATACTATACATATATAGCATCTTCAAATCATACACCTAGTATGATCTCATACAAAGCTCCTTTACACAAGATCGATTATCCCAAAATCGTTAATTCTCGAACTAGGCTTTCCAAATTCAATATTGATTTTACCCAAAAATCAAAAGCCTTTCCAAATCCATAGGTTCCTAAAACCTCTTTCCAAAATCCTCGTAAGATCCTTTATATATATATATATATATATATATATATATATATATATATATATATATATATATATACAGATATATATAATTTTTAAAACTTTGGATCAGTTCAAACTTGTATAAAATTCCTTTTATACTTCAAACATATTCAAAAACCCTTTTTATTCTGGCAAAAGATTCATCAAGGGAAGTTTTATTTTATATAACAAAGATATATAACTTTATTTATCCATAATCAAATATTCAAATTTGATTACTCCTTTCAATATCATTTTCATTCAAATTCGTACGATGTACACATATCACTCGTACGCCATACCAATCTGATCGCTCATTCGATCACACAATATCACTTCCGAATTAGTATCGTCCACCCGACTTCCTAGTGCGGACTCAGATCTGGCTTCTTGATCAGAAACCGTCATTCTCCTTGCATAGCTTAACTATGATAGAGAATATCCAGAACCAATCAACAATCCATATCCAGGTTCACCGTCAAAAATTGAGTGAAAAATCCCACTCGGATCGATATATCTATCTCGAAATTTTGTGCTCGAATCTGGATCAAATCACTATGCGAATAGAATAACATACGTACATCCTACGTATTTATCTTTATTGGTTATTAGCTAAATCAATTCCATTTCTATTCACATTCTCTTTGATTTTCATTCACCTGCTCACAATTGCTTCAATCCATTTGGATTATCACCTCTATTTTTATCTCGATTGGGTATTTAACCATTAACAGTTTGAACTCCGACCAGTTTATTTAAAAAAATAGTTTGAAAATATTAAAAATAGATAAGTAGTTGGAAAATAATTAGTTATGAAATAGATGTAAAATATTTAGAAAATAATTAAAATAATTATAGAAATTTTAGATAATCGCAAAATAATAGTAAGATAGTAATTAGTTTTGTAAAATAGTAATTAGTTTATAAAACAGTTGGAAAAATTGCTAAACAGTTTCAAAAATAATTGTAAAACAAATATAAGATAGTTTGGCTTTTAAAAGAAAGGTTGTTTCTATAATGAATAGCTTGGAAAATATTTTTTCAAAAATGGGGACCCTCCCTTTTCCTTCCCCCTTTCCCGCTAACCCTATCAGTCAACCATCCCCACTGCCGCAATGTCCTTCTTCACCCATACTTGTACCACCTTCAGCCGTTGTCCCTATCCTGTCACCTCCCGTTCTTTCAACCATCCCTCTTGTCAGTACCCAAGCACATTCTCTTCCTACCACCAACCCTTCTTCCTCCCTTTCTCATAATCTTCCTTCCTCGCCGCTGCTTCCTCTTCCTCTTCCTCTTCCACAACTTGCCTGGAATTCTCTGTTCAAGGCCAAACCTATCAATGCTGGGAAATACGAACCTCGTGATTTTCAATTGAACTTTCATGGTGATGCTTTAGTCCCACCTGATGAAGTTGTTAATGCAGGTAACACGATGTGGAAGGAATACTTGGTGGGGTTTTTTCTTGATACCCCTCTGCCATATTCGACTGTGTTGTATTACCTCAAGAGAGCTTGGAAACTTCGTGGTTCCATATCAGTAAAGTTAGATGGGTTCCTGTTCCTCTTTAAATTCTCTAATGCAGATGATAGAAATAGAATTTCTGAGGCAGATCCAGTTGTTATGAGGAATAAACTTTTTATTGTTAAACCATGGGACGAGAATGTTGGCAATAGTTGTAGCAGTATTAAATCAGTTCCAGTTTGGATAAAGTTATCTAACATCCCCTTGTTCGCGTGGTCATCATTGGGTATTAATTGGTTGGCTGCTAGAATTGGTAAACTTCTATGCATGGATGCCTCGACTGAAAAATTTGAAAGAATCACTTTTGCCAAATGCTTAGTTGAAGTTACTCCTATTCATGTTCTGCCTGAAAGTTTTACTGTTCAATTGCTAGATGGGTCTGAACAGGAAGTATTAGTTGAGTATTTGTGGAAGCCAGAAATATGTACCTTTTGTAAAGAGTTTGGGCATTTGTATAGCACTTGCAAGAAGTCAGTTGTTGATGAGAACGTTAAGAAATGTGAAGAAAATGAACAATACAAGAGCGGAGAAGTGAAGCAACACAATGATAATAAAGGAAAAAACACAGGCAAGCAAGTTACAGTGAAGCAAGTGTGGCAAAAGATTAATAGGAACAAAGGAAAAAAATTATATGTAAGTAAGGAGATGGAAAATAAAACTTTCACAAGTTTAGTGGCAGAGGAAATAAATGAAGTTGATGGAGGTGAAGGAAACAATTCTAAATTGAAAGATATTAATGAATCAGGGGATGTGGACCAAGTATGTAATATTCAAACCCAAAACAAATTTAATGTGCTACAGGATGAAGAGACTGAGCAAAATATAAGTGATATTAATGAGGTTGAGGATGGTGATATCAACCCAGTTAACTTTTGTGCTGAAGTTAATGGAGAAAACTGCCAGTCCAAAGTTTTTTTGAATGACAGTACTGTTACTAGCAACACAACCCCTGATTTAGGTTCTGATATGCAACATACACAAGTTGAAGAAACTGAAACCAGAAGCAATAACAGTGAGAAAGATAACTTTGTATCTGGCATGCATGCACAAGCAGATACTTATGCTGAACAAGATGTTGCTTGGTGCACTGCTATTGAAGCAAACATAAAACAACTAATTCTCACAAGGCATAAGCATGACTCAGTTGCTCATCCATCTGAACATTCACCATACAATTTCACAATTGACCTGCCTGGTTGGCCTTCAAACCAAACCCTTCTGCAACCAAATCCAAATCCAACCATTGTCCCTATCTCCAAACATCATCCCTCTCCTCTCAGGCAAATGGAAACAAGATCTCTGTCTGCACAAAGAAGAAACAAATCCACCCCCCAACTTTAATTTTTTATGTTTAAAAAAATAGCAGCTTGGAATCTCAGAGGAGCGCATAGCAACATTAAACTTGATCAAGTAAAGAATTACATTGCTGCTCACAATATTTGTCTTTTTGGTTTGCTTGAAACAAAACTAAACCTCATGTTAACATCCATAGCAGCTGCTTACATTGACCTTTCTTGGGAATTCCACCACAACCTTGATGCTGCTACATATGGTCGTATCCTTATCTTGTATGATCCAAAAGTGATTACTCTATCCCCAATTCTTTCAACTAGGCAGTTCATCCATTTTCATGTTTTTGAAACTCCTTCACAAACTTCCTTTTATGTCACCTTCGTCTATGCTGATAACTCTGTACTTTCACGTAACAAATTCTTTAACTCCTTGCCACCATTACGTCAGTCATCACACCCTTGGTTAGTGCTTGGTGATTTCAACTCATGTTTTAACTTCTCTGACAAATGTGGTGGTAACCCTCTAACCCCAGCTGATATAGCTCATTTCAACTTATCAATTGAACATTCTGAGTTAGTCTTGGTCAATAAGTCTGGAGCTAAATACTCATGGAACAATAGAAGTCGTAGTGGTGTACGTACGTTCACGACAATTGATCATGTTTTCTGCAACATCCAAGCTCTCCACCTCTGGCCCACCTTAACTGTCTACCTCCCTCATCCCTTATTATCTGACCACTCTCCTCTAATACTTACCCTGGGTCCCCATTTGAGAAAAGAAAAAAGAAGTTTCAAATTTTTTGATGCTTGGCTCAAGCATGACCACTTTTCTGAATTAGTTTCACAAGTTAGCAATGATTTTACTTGCTACGGTAACCCCATGTATAAGTTTTGCAGGAAGTTGAGAAGAATGAAGCAGGAAATCAGAAAGTGGGCCTTTGCAACCTTTGGAGCTGGCAGCCTACTTTCCACAACTTTAAAGGAACAACTGAAGAAGCAACAAGATTACATGATGGAGCATCCCCTTGATGAGCAAGCGGCAGCTGATGAAAGCAAACTATTTTCTGATGTGAACAATGCCTTAAGCTTGGAAGCTAGCATGAAGAAGCAGCAATTGCATGCTAAGTGGATAGTTGATGGTGACAAGAACACCAAGTTCTTCCATGATTCTATTAAGGTCAAACACACAACTGAGAACATTTTTAATATCATTGATGAGCAGGGTATCTTTTGTGACACTGTTGAAACTGTTGACCATGCTTTTATTGTCTACTTCACCACCTTGCTTGGTAATGAAACTGGTTTCTCCCCTGACCTTGAACGAATCTCTTCACTTGCCTTGCCTAGAATTTCTTCTACAGCAGCTCTTGAATTAATTAAGCCTATAACCAATGAGGAAATAAAAAATACATTATTTTCAATGAACAAGCAATCTGCAGGAGGGCCTGATGGTTTTAATGTGTCATTCTTCATTGCTACTTGGGGTGTTCTTGGTCATGAATTTTGTCTAGCCATCCACAACTTCTTTTCAAAATGCAAACTGCTTGGAGAAGTTAATAGCACTAACATAGCCCTGATCCCTAAAGTTTACCCTCCAACTTGTGTGACATCATTCAGACCAATATCATGTTGTAATGTCTTATACAAGTGTATCACGAAAATACTTGCCACTCGTATGCTTAGTGTTTTGCCAACTGTTGTCTCTTTGAACCAGGCAGCCTTCATTCCTTCTAGAAATATACTTGACAATGTTCTGCTGACACAAGAATTGCTTAATGGTTATTCTAGAGGTAATGTGTCACCTGCTGCTACACTTAAAATTGACATAACTAAAGCCTATGATTCTATACATTGGTCTTCAATTGTGAGGATCATGGCTGTCATGGGTTTTCCCAAAATTTTTGTGTCATGGATATATGTGTGCATCTCCACCCCTAGTTTCTCTATTGTATTGAATGGTAGACCAGTTGGGTATTTCAAGAGTAGTAAAGGAATTCGCCAGGGAGATCCCATTTCTTCCTACTTGTTCTTGTTAGTCATGGAAGTATTCACTGTAGTGCTTAAAGAGAAATACTCTCAGAAACTAATCAGGTATCACCCCAAGTGCTCTGCTCTCCAAATCCAATCTTTGATGTTTGCTGATGATGTCTTAATTTTTTCAAAACCTGATTTTCCCTCTATGACTGAAATTGTTGATGCACTTCACACTTTTTACTGCATGACTGGTCTCACAATAAACAAAGCTAAATCTTCACTGTTACTTGCTGGTGTCAGTGATATCCAAGCTGATGCCCTTCATCTTCACACTGGGTTCACCAGAATGGACAATGACATGAGGTATCTTGGGCTACCCTTGCTTACCAAAAGAATTACTAATGCTGACTGCGTGCCTTTATATAACAAGATCACTTCTGCTATGGGTGCTTGGACCAATAGGCAACTGTCTCAAAGTGGTAGGCTAGTTCTTATTAAGTCAGTGGTTTTTGCATCTTTAGTCTACTGGGCTAGATGCATATTTCTTCCTTCCAACCTGCTGCACATGGTTCGATCTGCTTTGCTCAGATACTTCTGGACCGGTAGCATTCATAACCGGAAGTTGATACCATGCTCTTTCACTAAATTTGAAACTCCAATCAAACAGGGTGGGCTGGGAGTTATTAATGTTAGAAAGTGGAATAGTGCAGCCATTAGTTACCTTTTTGAGGACCTCATAAATAAAAGAAACACTGTTTGGGCTAAATGGGTGTGGCAATTTTACATTAAGTCTAAGTACTTTTGGTGCATGGAGATCCCACAATGCTGCAGTTGGATTTTCAGGAGCATTCTGAAACTTAGAAATGTCTACCTGCCTTTGATTCAATATCATGTCAATGTTAAATCTGATGTTAGTTTCTGGCATGATCCCTGGCCAGGCAGTGGTATTATCCTTTCCAAAGTTACTGCTTTCTTACATGTTCAACAGTCTGGAATACAAATTGATGCTAAAGTTAACAGTTATGTACACGATGGGTTGTTGCAATTGCCTAACAATAGTAACCAAACAATCAGGCAGTTATGGGATGAGGTTCAAAACAACTACAGAAACAATAATCAAATGCAAACTGTGACTTGGGACATGAGGCCACATGCCATTAGAGATGTATATAAAATGATATCTGTGCATGACACTCTGCCTTCGTCAAAATGGTGCTCTGTGATATGGTCTGATGATTCTCCTCCTACAGATAACTTGATGCTGTGGAAGGTTTTAAATCATGCTCTTCTGACTAGAAGTAAGTTAAAGAATTTTGGAATGGCATGCACATCTTTATGTCTTTTCTGTGATATGCATGAAGAAACAACTGATCATATTTTTTTTGAATGCCCTGCGCTTCAATCTGTGTTGGTTAGTCTCAGTTCCTCAACTGGTTGTCTTTTAAATGCTGGGGGATCTGCTGTAATATGGAATATCATATACAAAGCAACAAGGTGGAGAAAGCTTGAGACTAGAATTATGGTTGTGTGTTTGAAAAAATATCTCACTGCGGTTTGGAAGGAAAGGAACTCAGCTGTGTTTGATAATATCAGAAGGAGGAATGAAGTTATATGGCAAGAAGTTAGGAGAAACACTCACTGCCAATTGAAGAATTGCAACACTAAATTTCCTGACTCGTTGATCCATGTTTGGGGTTGAAGTTTGTTGTTGTTTCTTCAATTGTTTTCTTTTCCTTTTTTTATTTTTTCCTTTTCTGCTCTCTTGTAGTTTCGCTTTTATTGTGTTTCAATAAAACTGGTAGGGGTCCAGTCAACCCCGCTGGCTATGCCAAAAAAAATTTTATATTAAAAATAGTCCAGAGTCAAAACTGTTCAATTCCCAATCAATTCAATTTAAATTTCACTTTCATTTAAATTGACTTAACTCCAATTTAAATAACTTCAATTTCTATTGAAATTGATTCAACCCCAATTCAAGTTGAATTAATCTAAGTTTCTTTTCAAATTTAACTTTATTCAACCCTGATCTCAAATTTTACTAATTCAAATAAATTTCAATTGAATTAGTTCCAATTTCAATTCATTTCAACTCCAGTTTGAACTAATCTCAATTTCAAACTCCATTTCCAAATCATGTTGAATTATTCTTGATTTTTTTCTCAAATTCAGTTCAAATTCCATTTGAATTTAAAACTATTCAATTTTAATTACAATTTCAAATTATTCAAATCAATCCAATTCAAATTTTCCATTTGAATCTTATACTCATACATCTTTAATAACCATTTCAATTAATTCAAATCAAATTCAATTTGAACTAATTCAAATTTCAAATTTAAACCATCTCTCATTCATTTAAACAAATCCAATTCACATTTTAAAGATTATTAATAACAATAAGATGATATCATCCAATTATTTCAAAACATCCATCCATTTCCAATTTTCGGATCTCAAACCCAATTTGAGATCACTCAAACTCTCAAATATAATCAATCATTTAACTTTCCAAGTTAAAACTTAATTTCATTTCGAAATTTCCAAATCAGGTTGATCATTTTAACTTATTTAACTCTTCCTCAAGTTAAACTTAATTCACTTAACCCAATCAACCTTACCCAGTTTGAACTTCCATTTCAAATTCTAAACTTCACATTAATAATCTTTCCATTTATAAGTTTAAAAACTTATCACCTTGGGTATCACATCTTATTCCAAATTCAAAACTCACCATTTAGAGTTTATTTCCAAGCATCTTTGATATTTTGTATATCCACATGTATACATATTAATTTCTTTTACACACCAAGTTATACTTTAAAATTTTAAACCTCCTTGGGTTTTAATTCAAAACAAATTTCTTTAAAATTTTCAAACGTTTCTTATTTTATTTTATTTTAAGATCATATTCAAAGTAGTTTGAATAATATTATTTCCTTTAATATTTTGAAACCAATTCTAAATCATCTTATTCTGAAATACTTCTCCAATTCAAGATTTCAATTTTAGTTTGAATCCATTTCAAACTTGTCTTTAATTTAATTTCAATTTGGTTGTAATTCTATTACCGCTTAATTCTTACTATTACTTTTAATTTAATTAATACCACAACCAATTTCCTTAACATAATAGATAATCTATTTTTATATAAGATTCACTTACTTTTGAAATCATTTAAAAACCTTTATATAAGAAATTAACAAGTACGCTCTCTCATATTTATACACTCAACTCATTATAAGGTACCGCTTACCCTATCTTTAATGAGTGATCCCCCACCAGAGCCAAGGTTCTCGCTTAACCTTCTGCTCTGATACCAAATGTAACGACCCAAAAATTTCGATCTCAAAATTTCTAGATAGTTAAGAAAAGAAGAAAAGAGAAAGAAGAAGAAAACAGAAACAAGACACAGAAACCTCACATTCGCAGCGGATCAAAATATAATATCACATAATAATAACAGTTATACAAAGTGAAACTGCATCTATCAATTCTTCGATATATCAGAGTTACAACATTTTACACAATATTGAACAGATTAAATTTAACATGTCTCAGATATATATAATATCATAGTGGAAACTCTCCATACGTCCCTGCCATCCAGCTCGCCTCCTGAGCTCCAAAACGTCCTTACCTGAAAATCTGTAATACTCGGTCTGACCCGAGCATTACATCAAAGTAACACCCGGGTCAGGCTGGAAACCATCATGAGTAATCCATGTAATTTGAAATACTAAGTTCAAACCATAAGAGGAAACCCGGGTAACTTATATCAATTTATAATTTCACAAGTTATTATAGACATCAACCATTTCACATATCAATTCCTAAGTGCCAAAACTAAGATTTAAATGGTCCAATTTACTTAAGTCATTCCACTTCAGCCTATGTGTTTCACATAGCAAATTATAAGAATCGAAGTGGTTTCGGGTATTTACTAATACCCGACTCTGGTCTCTTTGAATCCATTGTCTACTTAACTTACATTATTCAAGTGAAATACAACCCTACTTTTGATACTGGATGACACAGTAATTCATCATCAATAGATAATCACATCTTCACAGTTTAAATCTAAAATATCACATAGCATCACGAACCACCTAGTAGGGATAACAATTAATCAAGGCTTCCGATATCATTCTATTTATCATTTAATTACATTTAAGTAATTAGCCCTTAATTAATTTCACAAATTAATTATCCTTAACCAAATACAATAATTAATTTTTATAGATATCAATTCAATAGATATCATCTGAAGTCAGACATTCAACAACCCATCATCCATAAGCAAGTATTATCAATTCATATCATAATTAATCTAATTACTTAAATTAACTCCTTAAAAATTAATCACTTAATCTTGCTTATACAATCATTAATTAATTACTAACCTTAATTAATTAATTACATCCTTGATTAACTCACTTAATCAATTAATAAATCCTTAATTCCAGATTAATTTCCCTTTTATTTATCAATTAATAATCCTTAATTAACTGTTAATCCATCCTTGATTAACAGATAATCAACCCTTAATTACTATTTGATTAATCCTTAATCACCTTGATTGATCAGTCAATTACCACTTAACAATTTCTTAATTACTTTTATTAAGTACTTAAACTTAAACAATTCCTCAATTGATTATTATCAACTAATTAATCTAATTAATTATTAAAATTAATCACATTAATTAATTGTTAAATGACCATTATTAAATATTCTTTAATTCTTTCTTAAGCAATTAACTCAAATTAACCATCATTAATTACTAATTAATTAATATTTAATTACCAATTAATTAATCCATACTTATTTAATTAATTAAGTGTTAACTACAATCTTAATTAATCCTTTATTACTTGACTAATCAATTCTTAGTTATTAATTAAAATCCAATTAATAATCCCTAATTACAGATTAATTAACCTTAATTAATTAAACTCAATCATTAATTAATTAATTTAAAAACTCTTAATTACCTAATTAATCATCCATTCAATTAATTAATTAAGTAATTAATTATCCATTAAGTTACCTTAATAATTAAATGAAATTACAAATCATTAATTTCTAAAGTTACTTTAAGATAAAACTTTGTTCTTATTAATAATCAAGTTATCATTTACAAGGTATTTAAAACAAGTTATTCTAAATTTACCTTCAAAATTTCATTTTAAATTTAAGGGTTTAAAATGAATACAAATATTCTTTAACAAAGTTTTAAACATATTTCTAAAACTCTTTTATTTTACAAGTTAAAGAAATACTTATTTAATAAAGACGTTTAAAAGGTTTAAAAATCAAATGCATATCTAAATTCAATTCAATTTGAATTATACTTTAAATATTTCAAATTATTTAAACATTTAAAATTTTTAAACTTTCCTTAACTTCTAAAATTTGAATACATATTTAAATTTGAATTTAGATAATCCTTTAGATTTTAAAACTCTCTTTATAATTTAAAACTTTATTTTAAAAAAATTCATACTACTTAAACACTTTTAAAGTATTTAACCATTCAAATTTAAAGTCTTAATTTATTTCAAACTCAGATTCAAAAAACTTAAATTCATATTCAACCTGGGTTTTAAGCTTATTTTAAATTTCAGTTTACATTTAAACTTAATAAAAAAAATTAAAAAAAAATAGAAACAGTTTTCTGTTTTATTTAAAACCTGGAACATAAGCTACCCGAGCCAACTCTAAAATAACTTCGGGTTCTAAACTAAACTTTCGTGGGAAATCTTTCCCACCACTTCAAATTTCCCTTCCTTCTTCTCTTTAACCCCGTTTTCCATTTTATCTTTAAAACTACTGCTCATACTAAACAGGCGAACAACACAGCAATATACTCGAGCAACACCCAAGGAATCTCGAGTTCATCTTCGATCCTACAACCTTCCTCCCCAAACATAAAAACTACCTGATACTTCTGATGCACGTATACGTGCACAACCATGCTAGCACCTGCAGAACGACGACGAACCCACCATAACATCACCGATGATCCCCTCAAACCTTCCAATCAACCACGTTCACCTAAATCGACCGGAAACAAAATCGAGCTTGTCGAACCTCCCTTTAACCCAAACCTAATGATGAAATCCCCTTTGCCATGTCGGTCTAGATCATCAGAAACCCCAACACCTTGTCCCAAACTTCGCCGTCGACCAACACTACTTTTCCCTTCTTCCTGACCGAGTCCGATGTACCCCAGCCATCGCGACGGTCCAAAAAAACAATGACAGCCCTTTCAGGTCTTAAACCCTACAATCATCACGTCCAGCCACCACCGTCAATTCAAAAATTCATTACCATTATTTTTAGAACTCCATGACCTCCAAACCTACTTCGACCTAAATCCTAACATCGAAGGCTTCAGCGATCGTCAGTAATCGATGAAATTCCAACCTACGTTCAGTACTCTAAATCTGTTGGACCACTTAATTAAAATTCATGATTTTAATTTTAAAAATCCTAGAATTCGAGAATAAAAACACTTATGAACCTGAAGCAAAAGATTATTTTGATTGGGATTTTGTACTATTTCCATGGTTACTTGTTCTTTACTTACTGCTTCATCCAATTGCTTGTTTAACTTGAAATTGTTTTTATAATTGATATCTTAATGAAACACACAATTTTTATTTACAAATTAAACCCTAAAGAAAATTAGGAGGGAAGATCTTATAATTTAATCAGATTACTGCTTGAACCCAGACAGAACATTAATTTAATATAAATATGCACACACACTTTACTATAAACATATATAAGTATATGTATTCAGCACAAAACAAACAAGCACTCATATTTTCAAACATGCATGTAGAAAGCTTCTTAGACATTAAGGCCTAAATTTAGCTAGAGGTCAAGATACTGATTTTGATGGGTTGATCATCCTGGAAAACTAAACAGAGGCAATACTCAGTAGAATAAATAAATAAATGTACTCAAACATTCTATAAATTCAACCACACATCAAGCATCACATGCAGATCAGAAAATAGACAAGATTAGGAAGTTAAAGGGTGGTTTTCTCACCTGTTACAATATGAAGAATAGAAACTTAAAACTGAGATGCTCTGATTTTTGGAATCACTGATTCTTTTGAAAACTTGATTGTTGTTTAGTTGAGTTAATCCTTCTTTAATCTGGGATGAGATTATTTTGCTAGCTGAGAAGATCCAAGCTTTGATAAATTTTATTAATGATTTTGAAAATGTTTACATGCTCTTTTGTTTTAGCAACAGGTTGTTGAGGATGGTTTGTATTGGAGATGAAATCTGGTTTGCATATTTATTTTTTCTAGCCTTTGATTTCTGGTTTTAGTACACATGTCATTATTTCTCTTAGATTTACCTTCCTTTTTTCCCAAAAAAAATGAAGAAAGGGAAAACTTCTTGATATTAAAGAAAGAAGCAACTTGTCTAATTTATCAACACTTGTCATTTGAATTTGCTAATTATCTTACATTTGTAACTTTACATGCAAAATCAATTTATAAATGTAAATAAAGCTTTTGTTAATTAATTCCTAATATTTAAATATTTATTTAAATTTTTTTTATATATACCATTTAAATAAATTTTAGAATCAATTTGATATATGTATTTAAACAACCCCCCTTTCAATTTAAAAGTAATGTTCTACTTAAAATTTATAATTACACACACACACACACACACACACACACACACACACACATATATATATTATTGTTGAAATAACAAACTTGCCAATTTTGATTAAATTTATAAAGGAGATTATCACCTTGAAAATTGCTTCAAATTTTCAGGGATATCACTTTCAATAGTTAAACTCAGATAATTATTCAATTATCTGATACCTAAAAATCTAGGTTATTACATTGTGCTAACCATCTTAGGGGTTGAACTCCTTTCCTAGACTTTATGCAAACCTGAATAGAAGGGAAGGAACTCGAATAAGTGATCTGGATCTCTCTCTTAGATTTATGCAATTCGGTATCGATGACAGATCCAACGAGCAGGAGAAAATCTGGGTTCTCTCAATGAAAGCACCAAAGTGTTTGTACCAAAATTGGGCACAACACTCTTCGAAAGTTTTTGAAGAGATAACAGTGAAGAATATAAATTTAAAATGAGGATTATCTAACAAAAACTCCAAACAACAGGAAAGATAATGCACACACAAGCGATTTAGAGTGGTTCGGCGTATTGCCTACGTCCACTATGAAGTTTTTGCAACTTTATTGATTCTCTTTTGTCGATTACAAGTGATTACAGCAAGAAAAAGCAAAATACAACTTGGAATTCAAATTCAACAGCAATAATATGATGCAAGTCTTGATATGGAAGAGTCTCGACGCTTCAGAATCAAAAGGATCCTTCTTCTGTAGGCTCTGGGCTCTACTTATAAACGTAGGAGGCTGAGACTCCGCTCAAACTTCGGGAGATTCGCTCTGGCACGTGAGGAGGCCCACACGACCAATTCCAGGAAGTTTCGACTCGATCAGTGATCGATACGAAATCATTTCGTATCGATCAAGATTATTTCCGATGGAGCTGAAATTTTGTGTGAACGTTCTTTGGCTCGTGTGCAATCTCCTGTGAAAATTTCATGGCATTTGGATTGGTGGATCATGAGATATAGTCGATACGAAATTGGACTGCTCGGTGGCTGTTTGGTTCGAATCCATTGATTCGAATCGATCGCTTCGACTCGATGATAACGTGCGTGAGCAAGTTGACGTGGCGCGTGCTCTTCGTGTCGATCCGCTTTTCACTCCGGTTTGATCGAGTCACTCCGAGTATTTCGCCGCGTTCGCATCCATAACTAACGCGTCACCTCTGGCCTGTTTGACTTAATAGGTACGAACAAGTAACTATTCATGGATTCAAACAGGGGTCTCTAAGTATAATACGTAACCATCTGATGGATACGAATATCGGGTAGCTGATGGATATGAAGAGCCATTGCTTTGATGGATTCGAAATTAATAGTGGCAAACTCTAAGTTCTTGGTGGATACGAACATTTGCTCCATGGTGGAAACGGGCTAACGAAGGTAGATGGATACGATCAGGGCAGTTACTTCATGGGTGCGAAACAGTGACTTGTTGCAATTGATGGATGCGAAGTAGCCACCAACTAATCGATACGAGGATGATGGAGTCGAATACTGACAACCCAATCGATACGAACCAACAGGAACCGGTCGATGCGAAGTGGGTGATGGATGCGAACCAGATCGATTCGAACTGTGGCTTATTGAAGGGTAAAACCCGATCGATGCGAATTTAATGGATACGAAAATGTGGCATTTTCCTTCAATTTGCATCGATCATATCTTGAGCATATGTACTCGGATTGACTTGAAATTTGGAATGCAAGCTTCCATTGCTTAGCTCGTCATGTCTTGTCAGTTGCAGCTTGATCCAGACTCGGACAAAATTCATCAATATCCATAGCGAGCATGTGCATGCTCGATACCCAGGACGATTGATCTTAAGCTTGGAACCAGTTCCTTGATATCTCGGCCTTGCTAAAAGGCGGGATATGTAACGACCCGCCGCTCTGACCGCCTCTAGCCGGTAATTAAACCAACTAGAAACGTTCAAAATGACGGATTGTTATTTAGTTTATAGAATTTAAACAGAATCAGTCACAGAATCACAAAACAATAATATATTTTTCATAAATGAACTTTCTTTTATATACAATTATCAGAGTTAATACAATAAGTTACATTTTATACAGCGAAAACAAATTTTATATTTTAAAGTACAAGAAACATTTTGCTGAAAACTGAAGTAAAGCTTTAATCCCCCTCTCTCTAACTTCGCGGCCTGAAAATCTTCAAGCTGCAAAAATACTCGGTCTGACCCGAGCATTTATGCAAAACACAAAAACACTCGAGTCAGGATTAATCTTTATTCAAGTAATTAAATTTGAAATGAACTGAAATAAATGTTTACAGATTTGATGAATCAAATAAATCAATTTAAAATCTATTATAGATTTTCACATTAACAATTTCAATTTTTTAAGTTCTGACAAACGTGTGCACAAATCAGACAAATCACTGCAAATGATAATCACTGCAACAATCTTTGGGGGCAGAAGAAAATAGCCCAAGTAGTACACTGAACAACACAAACATATACAAAACAAAATGAAGTTGCACAAGTACAAAATACACAATGAAGTCAACACAGCAGCACAGTGCAATGAATAAGGAACAGGCAGTAATCATACTACGCAAAACTTGCTCAAAGGAAATTCAGGTTAAACCAACATGCAACCAAGTGATGGCAATTATCAATGACAGGCCACAACATGTCAATGCAAGCACAGAGAAAATTTTATGAAGACAACAAGCAATACATGCTTCAGGTATTAATTTTGAGATTAGAGCTTCAACAAGCAACAGGACAGGCAAGACAAAGCCCAGTTTGTGTTCAAAATCAAGTTATTGAAATTATTATAGGATTTTGAAACTGTTTTATAAACACATTAAAAATTCTTAACTTCACAGGCACATGCATAGACAGTGCACAAATGACCAGGTGCAACAAGCAAAACCCAAAATGACACAGCAGCGCACTAATGACCAGGTGCAACAGCATGGGGTACAGCTACAAGTGCAACATCATGGATACAACATGGATATAAAACTGAAACATATCAGATAATGCAAACAACAATGGAGATGAAGACTTGAACACCCAGGAGAACAGCGACCAGACCAAAGTGCAACAGCATGGATGCAACATGGATGGACAGTCATATGTATAGCAGACACATAATGAAATAACCATGTTCCAAACTTAATACAGTGGACTAAATGAAGAACAAGTATGCATAAACTTTTGAACAAGACTGCAACTCAACTAAACAGACATGAATGCAACAAACAAAACATGCAGATGTAAGCATGCAAGTTCAATGTCACTGGAAATCCAATGTTTCAAATTTTATTTTATTTTAAACACAAATCACTTCATTATGCCCAAGTTTCTTTTTAATGATCAATGATTATCAGTGATTAACTTAGAGGATAAAAGATGAATACAACATCAAAACTGAAATATTTAATGCATGCACAAATGCTCACAGGCCAGAGATAACACTCAAGATCAATTCAAGTTTGATTTATTTCTGAAACATGGTACAGGTTCAAGACAATGTTTCTGAAACAAATAAATATGGATGGTTTGCTCACATTGTAGGAACAGAGACAGAGAACGATTTAAGCTTGCCCAGGAACTATTTTTATTCATTTATTTTCACTTTTCTAAACCAATTATTTAACTCAAGTGCAAAATAATAAATGGTCTAATGGTTACCAGGCATGGGACAACCATGCAAGTTTAAATTCATAATGCAATTGTTTGCAAACAGTTTTCAAACAAGATAGAAGATTTATTCAATATCATAGAAAAATTTAACACATGCAGATATTTCAAATTAATGGAGATGGAAGTTTGCTCACTTAGCAGTTTAAAACAGAGAAGCTACTTGATGCTTATTAACATTTTAATAAATTGTTTCACACCATCACAACCTACTTCCTTTTGAGCATCCCATGCTAAAGATAATCAGGTAAATGGATTTACTTTTTTTTCCTTTTAACATATTTGGTCTATTTGCAATTTACAGCAATATTCATATGTGCACATTTTCAAACAGAGAAACATTTTGATATTTCATTCACATGCAAAACAAATTTTAAACAAGTATACTTAGTTTAATCACATGCAAACTTATTTATCATCGAGCTTCAAGTCATGCAACCAGATTTTAGTGAAACAAGTTAAAGTTTACTCACAGTATTATATTATTATTATTATTATTATTATTATTATTTTCGAAACTGTATATCATAACAGAGGTGGTCTATGTATATACTCAGGCATGAATCAACTACAAAGAACAGGCATATGGGGACATGAAGACTGGAACACTTACAAATGCAAGACCAAATGATAGCAAATGACACCCAACAACCAACATGCAGCGACTTATCCGTTCATATCAGTTTAAAAAAAACAAGGTTTTAAAACAAAGTGAAACTTGTTGACTTTATACATTCATTCAAATTATAAACTGGGTTTTGATCTTAAGGCCAGAAATGAATCAGATGGAAGGAATTAAAACAGACATGTAGATACATAAGCAACTAGGCAATCATGTTTACATACCAAAGCAACACTTACTATTTTGATTTCAATCACATGCATGAAACATACCATCAAAATATATCAGCTTTTAGATCAAATAGAGTAGTTTGATCACAGTGACAAAGATATATTTAACTTAAAAAAAACTTATAAACATTTTTAGATGAAAAGTTATATGATTACAAACAACTTTACTTCATATATCAAAATCTAATACAGTTTGGATTAAAAGATTTTCTTTTAAATTTCCCTTTCAAAATTTCTTTAAGAAAATAATTTTCTGAAAGAGATCAGAGATGATCAATAACTACTTCCTATCCTCAATCATTTTCTAACAACAACATACACATAAAACAGAACAATATTCATCAACAAAGCCAAATCCAACACATGCATCTGTTCTTATCAATTTAAAACAAGTTTCAATAGTGTATGTTCTTACCAGTTTAAAATTAAAATCAATAGCATCTGCTCTTAATAGTTTAAATCGAATTTACCAGAGCAATTCAAAGAAAATATCACCCAACAAACAGACATGCAGTGTGTTATCTGTCCTTATTAGTTTAAATTCGAAATATCAGAGCAAGTGATAACGAATAGCAACCAACAATCCAACATGCAGTGAGTTATCTGTTCTTATTAGTTTAAAATTCAAATTTAACCGAGCAACTGAAAGCTAATAATCACCAAATCATAGCATGCAACCGAGCATTCAATCCAAACAGATCTAAGAACTTGAATAGAAGATAAATCGTGAGCAGGGAACTCACCATCACTAGCTAGGTAGAAGACTATGCAGATAAAACACGCTCGAACGAAGATGGAAATCTTGAATTTGATCGCAAGCCCAAATTGAAGCCGGCGACTTTGATTGGAAAGCCCTAGATTTGAATCGCAAGAAGCAAAGCCCCAAATTTTCCAAAGCAGAACGAGTCGAGAAGAACGAAGCCGCCATATTTTTTTTTTCTTCGTGATTTTTTTTTTGTTTAGGGTTAATGAACGAGTGAATAACGAAATAAAGGGGATCGGATAAAAGAAAGGGCACTAGTATTCAAACGTGGGCCGGTATAAATTTCAAAGCCCAAACCATAAACAAGTTTTCCTCTTATTTTTTTTTTTATTTGTTTTGAATTTCAATAGGTTTTATTATTACTTTGTTTTGTTTTGTTTTTGTTTAAGTTATGTTGTTAAATTTTTTTACTAAGTGTATTTGTTTATTTTATTTTGTATTGATTTTTTTTTTATTTAAGCTAAAGAAAAGAATGTTATTAAAATTTTAACCATCAATTTATTAATTTACATAAATAAAAATTCTTGTATCCAAATTATTTTCTTAAGTCATTAGTTTGAATTTCAATTACAAATTAAATATTCAATTTCAACTCCAAAGTCAAGTTTAAATTTTTCTTCAGCTTTGTATAGATTAAATTTTAAATATTTAATCACCAATTTCATTGTTATATCGGAAATTCAGTTTAAATTATCATTCAAATATTCAAAATTAATTAAATATTCACAATTTAAATTGTTCAAAATTTAGGATCGTTACAATCTCCCCTCCTTAAAAGAATTTCGTCCCGAAATTACAAGTAAGGAGAAATGATTGTTGAAATTTCACTAATATTTATATCCTACACAATTTTTATCAAGTTTGGGACTTATTAAAATTAAATTCCATTTGATTTATCTCATTAGCTTCGTTAATTATCTCCATTGTTTATTGATTTCTACAACCAAGACACAAAAGTCTTTTACTAAAATTTTCAACTTACAAAATCCAAATTTTAAATTTGAAATTCTTCATTTAAGAAATTTACATAGTATAACTTTTCCAAAGCTGTGGACTTTCAAAACATTTCAAAAATCCTCTTCCTTAATTTATTAGGTTGGAATTTATATCACTTTAATTTCAGATAATTGATTTTCTATTTAAAGTTTGAAAATACTTGATAACTCGAAATTTAACAAGTCTACTGTCGTTCTTAAAGACATTAGGCATACGCTGGCCAGGCGCAAGTCTAACAATCCCCAAGTACTAAATATACTTGCTTCAATTCCAAGTGAAAATACCTTTTTAAAAATTCTTTTAAAAATGGATATGGAAAGCACATTCCCCCATGGATCACAGTTTACTCGGCGGTTCCGCTACTATCCCAGTAGAGTCGCTTGTAACTGTGGATATCTCATCCCTTGAATTTCGCCATGGTTGTTGCCAAAGATCGCGGTTCACACGGCGGTTACGCTACTATCCCAGTAGAATCGCTCGTGACCGTAGGCATCTCGCCCCTCGAATTACGCTTTGGTTTGTAGATTGCAGTTTACACAGCGGTTACGCCACTATCCCAGTGGAATCGCTTGTAACTGTAGGCATCACGCCCCTCAAATTACGCTACCACCCGAGTGTAACTAGATCGCGGTATACTCGACGGTTACGCCACTATCCCAGTGGAATCGCTTGTAACCATAGGCCTCTCGCCCCTCGAATTACGCTAGTACACTATCCCATCATGATAAACATGAGGGATACCAGTCCAAAAGGACAATCCAACTAATGGAAATACAAATAATCACTCCAACTAATGGAAATACAACGTAGCTACGATTTTCAAATGGACACTCATCTCGAGTTCCAATAACCTTCACAAATTTTAAAATGGAAGGTACTTTTCCATATCCTCAATTTGGAAAACATAATATCATATATACATATATAATATTTCATTTCACACTTAGTACATATCATACTCATGCACTTACATAAATTTTCCATAACAATTACTTTTCCAAACTAATGGTTTTCGAATTAATCGTATTCACACATATACGTTATGAAAACCACAATATTTCATACCCATAACAAATAGAGGATTCACAAATTTTCCATTTCATTATCCATTTAAAATTTTCCTCTAAGTCGATTTGGAAATTTAAGGTTATATCAAACCTAATTCACATTCATAATCCAATTTATTATCGACTTCACACTCGATTTGGATTTCACGTTACATCGTCAATCCTCAACACATAATTGACGTCTATCGATATATAACCTCTGAGCTCGTACGTCTCAGAGAAGGGTGTTAAGCTAAGAGAATAAATTCTCCGCCACCGCAGATATATATTTAATAGAGATCAATTGATATGTCGTCAATTCACGACGTTAGACATTCAATCCAAATCATCCATTTAAAATTCAAAGTTCAACTTATATTAGTTTTGTGTGTCAAAGTTAAACTCAATTTAACTCAAAATTCAATCACTTTGAAATCTTTCCAAGTTGAACTAAGCGTTCAAATTTCTCAAAAATAATATCTTTACAAGATATAAAATTTTTCACACTTAACCATTTGAAACAAATTCAAATATTCACTTTTCAATTTATCTTTAAAAGATAAAATCTCAAAACATTTACTTTTCACTTTATCTTGAAAAGATAAAATTTCAAACCTTTCATTTCATATTGGAAAATATTTCCATACTTATTCAATAATAAGTAATTTACAAATCCATTTATTTTCAACATTTTGAAAATATTTGATATACTTAAACTAAAATCAAGTATATATTTCATTCTTAAAAGAAATCATTCTTTTAAACACATTTCAAAACAACTTAAAAAAAATGGATTAACTTCATTTCATAATATTATTTTCCCAAAAATATTCTCATTTAACTTTTCCAACTTCGACTTAACTCATAGTTTTAAGCTGATTTCAAACTTTCCAATATTAAGTTTTCCACTTAACTTAATTCTCTGCCCGTTCAAATTCAAATTCATTATTGGATCTATTAAACCTATTATGTATTTACATGTTGACAAACATCAGATTTGAAATCTAAATCTCATTTGATCTTTGCATTTTCTTTCTATTTCAAAAATAATCAACTAATTCTTTAGTAAACCACTCATCGACTTGATTCCATTAGATTTATATCTCCATATTAACTATTTTAGACATTAGTTTAAACTTGGAATATAAGCTTTCACATCAAAACTGGTTTTATTCATACAGTTAAGTTGACAAATAGATTTCCTTCCCAAAATGCTACTTTACTAGCATACTTCTTTTCCATACAAAACCATCCATAGCTTAATACTTTTATACTACATACATAGAAGATTTTGGATTACAAAAGATAGTATTACAAAATACATTAATTCCTTCAAATACATTAATTGGTTTAAGATTCAGAATTATTAAGGCTATCGATTTCCGGTCTGGTAGTCCGCATCCATGCTAAACTTCCCTCTTTGGTTTGCACTATTTCGGGTTGAATTGAAGGAGTATTAACACATTCAAAGTCAACATGTCCCCAATTCTTACAGTTTCCGCAAAGATATGAGATGTCCCCATCCTTATCTATCATCCTTACACTTTTTGCTCTAGCTGATCGGGCTATAGCTTGCTTTCCATGCTGCCTTTCAGTACAGCATCTAGCTATATGTCCAGTCCGGTGACAATGATAGCAGATTGTCGATCTATCGACTGGTAAACCGAGTGCACTCTTCTTCTTTTTCACTTCAGGGCAATGACTAAGAAAATGCCCTTCCCCCTTACACTTAAAACACACAATCTCAGGACGAGCGAACCGGTCATCCACATTCCTTTTCTTTCGCTTCTCTCTGCACGTAACGGCATAATGTCCTTTCTTATGACATCGATAACAGATAACATCATCATAGGGACCAGGTCCTTGCCTTTCATTGATTTTCCTTTCGATTTCCGCATGTGATACTTCTGCTTCTCTACGGGCAATTGCTCTTTGTTCACGGCGTGCTGCCTTTTGCGCTTCGGTTTTCGCCATTATAATCAACAAGATGTTTTCGAAGTTTCCTATCAATATTTGCAATCTTTATTAGCGGAGGTTGGATTATTCAATCATTCTCCCTAAAACATATCTGTTTTATTCAATAATATATTCATTGTCTAAAATCGTGAATATGCTTTGTCAACCAATTTTATCAATTCTACAACTTATTATTTATTTTTTAAGGATTACCCACTGTCCAAAATCGTGGATATATCTCCCTTAATAAGTTACAACAATTTACTTATCAAAATAAGTCATTTGCGGATTTTATAAACATCTTTAGAAATTACATTTCTATTTATAAACTTTGTTTTATAATCTCCTTTACTAATTTGATTCAATTCGATTCATATAACTTAGTTATATACCCAAAATCCATATTATAAGTTAAATACTTATAATCCATTTATTTACTAAATCGTTCTTCACAACATTTGAAATCAATTTTCAAAAGAATTCAAAATTAAATTTCCAAGTTATAGTTCAATAATCCATTTGATTATAATCAAATTGACATATCATTTTATTTTCCAATTACTACTTTGAAGATATTCAAAATATTTTAAGCCAATTTAAACCAATTCATTAATTCTCTTAACTCATGTTTCATTTTCCATAACTCTCAAAAATTCGATAATGAGTTTCCGAATGATCGAAACTCAAGTCTAACGAGACCTCACCGAATATAAACTATCGCAAACCTAAATTTAGAGAGGGGAATCTTCAAAAATAATTCTAATTTTCAAAATACCTTTTATTTTGAAGAAAACAATTTTAAACTTCTTTAGATTTGAAAACACTTTCTTTTAAAGTGATTCTAGTAACTATTCATATTAAACGCCATAAACTAAGCTTTGTGTAAACCAAAGCTCTGATACCACTTTGTAACGACCCGCCGCTCTGACCGCCTCTAGCCGGTAATTAAACCAACTAGAAACGTTCAAAATGACGGATTGTTATTTAGTTTATAGAATTTAAACAGAATCAGTCACAGAATCACAAAACAATAATATATTTTTCATAAATGAACTTTCTTTTATATACAATTATCAGAGTTAATACAATAAGTTACATTTTATACAGCGGAAACAAATTTTATATTTTAAAGTATAAGAAACATTTTGCTGAAAACTGAAGTAAAGCTTTAATCCCCCTCTCTCTAACTTCGCGGCCTGAAAATCTTCAAGCTGCAAAAATACTCGGTCTGACCCGAGCGTTTATGCAAAACACAAAAACACTCGAGTCAGGATTAATCTTTATTCAAGTAATTAAATTTGAAATGAACTGAAATAAATGTTTACAGATTTGATGAATCAAATAAATCAATTTAAAATCTATTATAGATTTTCACATTAACAATTTCAATTTTTTAAGTTCTGACAAACGTGTGCACAAATCAGACAAATCACTGCAAATGATAATCACTGCAACAATCTTTGGGGGCAGAAGAAAATAGCCCAAGTAGTACACTGAACAACACAAACATATACAAAACAAAATGAAGTTGCACAAGTACAAAATACACAATGAAGTCAACACAGCAGCACAGTGCAATGAATAAGGAACAGGCAGTAATCATACTACGCAAAACTTGCTCAAAGGAAATTCAGGTTAAACCAACATGCAACCAAGTGATGGCAATTATCAATGACAGGCCACAACATGTCAATGCAAGCACAGAGAAAATTTTATGAAGACAACAAGCAATACATGCTTCAGGTATTAATTTTGAGATTAGAGCTTCAACAAGCAACAGGACAGGCAAGACAAAGCCCAGTTTGTGTTCAAAATCAAGTTATTGAAATTATTATAGGATTTTGAAACTGTTTTATAAACACATTAACAATTCTTAACTTCACAGGCACATGCATAGACAGTGCACAAATGACCAGGTGCAACAAGCAAAACCCAAAATGACACAGCAGCGCACTAATGACCAGGTGCAACAGCATGGGGTACAGCTACAAGTGCAACATCATGGATACAACATGGATATAAAACTGAAACATATCAGATAATGCAAACAACAATGGAGATGAAGACTTGAACACCCAGGAGAACAGCGACCAGACCAAAGTGCAACAGCATGGATGCAACATGGATGGACAGTCATATGTATAGCAGACACATAATGAAATAACCATGTTCCAAACTTAATACAGTGGACTAAATGAAGAACAAGTATGCATAAACTTTTGAACAAGACTGCAACTCAACTAAACAGACATGAATGCAACAAACAAAACATGCAGATGTAAGCATGCAAGTTCAATGTCACTGGAAATCCAATGTTTCAAAATTTATTTTATTTTAAACACAAATCACTTCATTATGCCCAAGTTTCTTTTTAATGATCAATGATTATCAGTGATTAACTTAGAGGATAAAAGATGAATACAACATCAAAACTGAAATATTTAATGCATGCACAAATGCTCACAGGCCAGAGATAACACTCAAGATCAATTCAAGTTTGATTTATTTCTGAAACATGGTACAGGTTCAAGACAATGTTTCTGAAACAAATAAATATGGATGGTTTGCTCACATTGTAGGAACAGAGACAGAGAACGATTTAAGCTTGCCCAGGAACTATTTTTATTCATTTATTTTCACTTTTCTAAACCAATTATTTAACTCAAGTGCAAAATAATAAATGGTCTAATGGTTACCAGGCATGGGACAACCATGCAAGTTTAAATTCATAATGCAATTGTTTGCAAACAGTTTTCAAACAAGATAGAAGATTTATTCAATATCATAGAAAAATTTAACACATGCAGATATTTCAAATTAATGGAGATGGAAGTTTGCTCACTTAGCAGTTTAAAACAGAGAAGCTACTTGATGCTTATTAACATTTTAATAAATTGTTTCACACCATCACAACCTACTTCCTTTTGAGCATCCCATGCTAAAGATAATCAGGTAAATGGATTTACTTTTTTTTCCTTTTAACATATTTGGTCTATTTGCAATTTACAGCAATATTCATATGTGCACATTTTCAAACAGAGAAACATTTTGATATTTCATTCACATGCAAAACAAATTTTAAACAAGTATACTTAGTTTAATCACATGCAAACTTATTTATCATCGAGCTTCAAGTCATGCAACCAGATTTTAGTGAAACAAGTTAAAGTTTACTCACAGTATTATATTATTATTATTATTATTATTATTATTATTTTCGAAACTGTATATCATAACAGAGGTGGTCTATGTATATACTCAGGCATGAATCAACTACAAAGAACAGGCATATGGGGACATGAAGACTGGAACACTTACAAATGCAAGACCAAATGATAGCAAATGACACCCAACAACCAACATGCAGCGACTTATCCGTTCATATCAGTTTAAAAAAAACAAGGTTTTAAAACAAAGTGAAACTTGTTGACTTTATACATTCATTCAAATTATAAACTGGGTTTTGATCTTAAGGCCAGAAATGAATCAGATGGAAGGAATTAAAACAGACATGTAGATACATAAGCAACTAGGCAATCATGTTTACATACCAAAGCAACACTTACTATTTTGATTTCAATCACATGCATGAAACATACCATCAAAATATATCAGCTTTTAGATCAAATAGAGTAGTTTGATCACAGTGACAAAGATATATTTAACTTAAAAAAAACTTATAAACATTTTTAGATGAAAAGTTATATGATTACAAACAACTTTACTTCATATATCAAAATCTAATACAGTTTGGATTAAAAGATTTTCTTTTAAATTTCCCTTTCAAAATTTCTTTAAGAAAATAATTTTCTGAAAGAGATCAGAGATGATCAATAACTACTTCCTATCCTCAATCATTTTCTAACAACAACATACACATAAAACAGAACAATATTCATCAACAAAGCCAAATCCAACACATGCATCTGTTCTTATCAATTTAAAACAAGTTTCAATAGTGTATGTTCTTACCAGTTTAAAATTAAAATCAATAGCATCTGCTCTTAATAGTTTAAATCGAATTTACCAGAGCAATTCAAAGAAAATATCACCCAACAAATAGACATGCAGTGTGTTATCTGTCCTTATTAGTTTAAATTCGAAATATCAGAGCAAGTGATAACGAATAGCAACCAACAATCCAACATGCAGTGAGTTATCTGTTCTTATTAGTTTAAAATTCAAATTTAACCGAGCAACTGAAAGCTAATAATCACCAAATCATAGCATGCAACCGAGCATTCAATCCAAACAGATCTAAGAACTTGAACAGAAGATAAATCGTGAGCAGGGAACTCACCATCACTAGCTAGGTAGAAGACTATGCAGATAAAACACGCTCGAACGAAGATGGAAATCTTGAATTTGATCGCAAGCCCAAATTGAAGCCGGCGACTTTGATTGGAAAGCCCTAGATTTGAATCGCAAGAAGCAAAGCCCCAAATTTTCCAAAGCAGAACGAGTCGAGAAGAACGAAGCCGCCATATTTTTTTTTTCTTCGTGATTTTTTTTTGTTTAGGGTTAATGAACGAGTGAATAACGAAATAAAGGGGATCGGATAAAAGAAAGGGCACTAGTATTCAAACGTGGGCCGGTATAAATTTCAAAGCCCAAACCATAAACAAGTTTTCCTCTTTTTTTTTTTTATTTGTTTTGAATTTCAATAGGTTTTATTATTACTTTGTTTTGTTTTGTTTTTGTTTAAGTTATGTTGTTAAATTTTTTTACTAAGTGTATTTGTTTATTTTATTTTGTATTGATTTTTTTTTTATTTAAGCTAAAGAAAAGAATGTTATTAAAATTTTAACCATCAATTTATTAATTTACATAAATAAAAATTCTTGTATCCAAATTATTTTCTTAAGTCATTAGTTTGAATTTCAATTACAAATTAAATATTCAATTTCAACTCCAAAGTCAAGTTTAAATTTTTCTTCAGCTTTGTATAGATTAAATTTTAAATATTTAATCACCAATTTCATTGTTATATCGGAAATTCAGTTTAAATTATCATTCAAATATTCAAAATTAATTAAATATTCACAATTTAAATTGTTCAAAATTTAGGATCGTTACAGGATAACAATTAACACATAGATTAACTAAAGACATTTAAGTTAATCAAAAATTGAAATCATTTCATTTTCCTAATTAATTATATAATTACAATATTAAATTTATTTAAATTAAACTTTAAAATAAAGGATATATATATATATATATATATATTAAAAACACTTTAACCTTAATAAATTTAAAGTAATTTGTTTAAGACCTTTACTAATCCCAAAAATTTAGTTAGGACATTTATTATTTAAAAACAATGGGTTAAGACATTTGTTTAAATTAAAAATTTGATTTGTTTTAAAATTTTAAAACTACCATTTCAAATACTCGGGATGATCCCGAAACAAACCCGACCCCAGATCCGAGTTACTCCTCCGGTTTCTTTACTTCGAGCCAACACGAAATCATCCCCGAGACTAACCCGAGCAACTTCCTTTCTTCCCAAATTTCACCAACGATCCAGATATCCTTGATACTCGCGCACGTGCACCAGGACTTCGGCCACCTCCAGTCGTCCTCACCACCTTCTACAAGTCGACAACGGTTATCCCAAATCAACCGACCTCCCAGAACAACCAATACCGCTGGCAATCTAAATTGAGCTATTGGCCACATCCTGGAAACCAACCTAGTCACCAAAATCCGCCTTGTGTAACCACCTCCGGCCACCAGATTTGTCGCCACCTCGACCATAGCCTCACCGAAGTCCCATGCTCCATTTCCCCCATGACAGATCGCCTACGATCCACCTAAATGATGCAGTAGCCATCCAAACTCAGTCAAAAAAACCGCTAGTTGCACCTTAGTTCTACGTCGTGCCACTACCACAGCCACATATAAATTCTTCCACTATTTTTCCTGTGTTTGTCAATCTTCCCACTACCACCAGCAACCATCACGTTGATCAACTCTTCGCCGATCAAAGGGATTTACCCAAAACATGCGTTTCGTTCAACACGCGAATGCTCATGATTTCCCCACTTAAAAATCGAGATTCGATTATCAAAATTCATCAAATTGTAATATGTATTAGATTGTGAAGTCAAATTATGTAATTAAAACCATTGGTTTTTCTGATTTTTAATGATTCTCTCTGTAATTTCAAAATTTTGATGTATTTACCAAATATTTTCACATGAAACTATTTTTAGAAATGAATTTACCTTCTTACAAATATTTTTCCTTTTAGGATCATAACTTAAAAAGGTTTGGATCAAGAGGAATTGATTTTTTTGAAACCTGTTGAAGTCTGTTAATAACAATAGAAGCATGCTCACTGATATACATAGACATGCACAAAATTTTTACAAATATGCATGCATATTTTTGATCCATATAAATATTATCAAAGCATTATTCTCAACAATCATTCCAAGCATAAGTAAACAAGAGGGTTAAATTTGCTCATCTGGATTTAGATAAAGAACATGCTGGAAAAATATTTTGATCTGGAAATGTTTTGATGTTAATCTGAACTATTTAACCTGTAACTTGATGTATATCGTGTTAGATCTTGGTCTTGTGCCATTTAAAACTACTTCCAAGGTTGAAATTTGGTTGAATTGAATCCTTTGCTTTGCTGTTTGATTTTGTTTTTGAACTGAAATGTTTTTGTTTCAAGTTTGAAATAAATTGAACAGGGGTTTGTTTGATTTTGATCTTGAAGTTGAAATTGAAGTTTAATTTCATTTTTGATTTTCTTTTCTTTTGTTTTTTAGTTTTGGTTTCTAGGTTTCTCAAATGAAAAATGAAGCCTGGTTTTTGTTTTTTATAAACTTTGAATAGAAAAAAATCGAGAAGAGAGGAGTTATATGCACATATACTTAAATTTTCTTTATTTATTAATTTAAAAAATAAAGAGAAAATTGATCAAACATGCTACTTGTAAATGCAAGCTATACTAAGTTAACACTTGTTAATCTTCTTGTATTAATATTTTACAAATGTCAATTACATGAGTTAATTATATTACACTTGTTAAAAACAAACATTTTTATGTTTAAACCCTTTAATTAAATTTTATTTAACTTTATATTTGCATATGTTTACACTTAAATGTATATATATTCAAGAATTATGTTTTTTATAAATGTATATATTTTTAGTTTAGTTTCATATATATATATGTATGTATATATGTGTGTGTGTGTGTGTGTGCCTTGTATTTCTATTACTACAATTTCAAATTTTAAATAATGCATTTCCTTTTTGTAAATATTTATAACTTTAAAGAAAATGATTTTAAAATTTTATTTATACATTAATAAATAAACACATATGTACATAGTATATATAAGTTTTTAAAATATAGAATTTAACTTCTAAATAGCTTTTGAAAATTGTCATTATATTAAATTTAAAAATATAACTTTCCCAATTAATATATATATATATATATATATATATATATATAACTATATATGCATTATAATATTAGAAAGCAAATTTTTATAAATTTTAAAATATATAGTTTCAAAATCCAATTTATATTAATCTCAAATCATAACTTCTAGATATATATTACATATATTATATCTAGGAAACAAATTTTATTTATCTTAATGTATGGAGTATTTAAATTCAATTTATTTTCTAAAATATTTATTTTTGATTTTTCAAATTCAAAATTCAATTAAAAAATCAATTTGTATACATATATATATATATATATATATATATATAAACAATATATATCTTATTTATTTTTGGAAAAACTCAAATAAATTCACATTTTAATTCAAAAGTTTATTTTAATTACCAATTTAAATCTGACTCAAAATTGGGATCGTTACAGATTCCCCCTCTTAAAGAAATTTCGTCCCTGAAATTTGCTAGACAGGGAGACAACAAAGAACAGATGAAAGATAGAGAAATGGTTCACCGGATCAATTCAAAATATCTATTCTACATTTGGCTTACCAAATCGGAATATCATCAAGAAATATGAGATCAACTTATTCAAAATTTCACGAATATACTTGGGTCATCAAGTCTACGAAATATGCATGGCATTGGTTAGTCCGAAGGGATAACTAACCGTTCGTAGAATATATTGGGACCCCCAAGAATGGACGAATGGATACTCAACTCGGGCCAGAATATCCCGAAATATACACTAGCTTATGCCTCTTCGGACTTGGACCCTCACAAGAAATCACAACAAAAATTTTCAAATTTTGGTTTTGACCGAAATCGTTTTATTGATATAATTCAATTTGGCTTTAAATTTGTTAATCAATTTATTTCAAACATTTCAAATTCATTATAGTTAAAAACGAAAAGATTGATAAGAACCGATGACGAGAATACGAGATAGGTACTTATCTGTAACGTAACAAAGATTCACAGGGCCATTGCCACATCAAAGCTTCTTCTTGTAGCTACCAGGAAGCATTAAAGAATTTGAAAGTGAACGATGATTAAAAGAAGATTGAGGAAAAAGATTGTTTCCTTGTTGTTACAGGGTATCGACCATTTGTAGTGATACTTCCCTTTCCCCTACCTCGTCCTCTTCTTGCACTCATACTCACTATCAGTGGATAGTAAGAAAATTTAATGAGGCATAAGGACAAGATACCTTAGGGATATACTCATTCTAGGGCATTTATATCTCTATCTCTAATGAGTCACCTAATGTGTTATACTCCTGAGCTAAAGTTTATACTCAACCTTCAGCTCTGATACCAAATGAAACGACCCCGACTCGACCTTCGAAAACCGACACCCAAATACTTCATCCGTATTGGAATGCCACAGATTCAAACGTTGATCCTGGTTCGCCGGAGCTTATAACACATTAAGTACAACAACACAGCGGAAGAAAAACAACATATCATTGATACAACTCCACGAATACAACATCTCTACAACAATTTATCCAACATCAGAGAAAATTTACATATACTACAGTGGAACACAACAGCGGAAACATAACTTCAACTTGCTTAGACTACCAAAACAGCTCCATAGATTGCATCCCATCTCCAAAGCTCCAAAGCAAAAGTCCAATTCCAAAGCTCAAAATCCTATCATGCTGAACTTAAGCAAGTCCAGTCGGTAATGCAATTGCCAAAATCCAAAGACTTCGAAGATTGCCGAAAGCTACAACTACTATTTGAAAATCTTACTCTAGGTTGCCCGTGTGAAAAATTGTGGGCATCCAGAGTTTAGAAAGGGAATAATAAACTCCAGGTCAGTCATGGGACTGGTGTGAGCAAACGAAAACAGTATTATTTGAACAAAAACAAACAAAAGGAATAAAAAGAAATCCACAATGCTTTTTAGAAAATGAAACTACCATAAGGCCTTCCCGCACACACACACTGTAAGCGCACAATTGGAGGAGATTTCTCCTTATGCCTGTCAAACATGCTTGATACACAAATCCTTTTGATATTATTATTAGTGCATAGCGCAGAAAACATTTCGAAAGTATAATATTAATCTTAACCAACATAGGTACCATTATATTATGCTTGCTATAGCTACCACCTGAGGTGAAAGGTTATGCAACTGCAATCATAAAGGGCTCGTATTGTTTGTTTGGATTTCCAACAAGCGATCAGGCTAAGGAACTTCCCCGCGACATGGGTACGCCTTTAGAGGGACGCCCCGAGAACTTAACCAACTCTCTGCCAACATAAGGCCGGGTTACCTTTGTAACTAGGTAACTACTAATACGATTATGTCATCCCCCGGTCGTTACCAACCTTTATTCGAGGATCCTCAACACCAACAAATTCCAACAACTACATAGATGAAATACCTGGGCTCCATACCATGATACCACCTTTTTCCAGAAGGAAATGGACATACCCTAAAGGGCGCGATCCTCATAATCTTGCCGCATTCTTCCTGTTTCGACCATTTTCGGGTTGTGAGTTTCGACAAGGTCTTATCCACAAAGCTACGCTTTTCACAAAAGCCATGCTTTTCACAAAAGCCATGCTTTGATCAACAAATGATCAGCAGCACTTAGCATGCCACATTACCAAATTGGGAATATATCACTAGTAACCATCAACTACATAACCTCTGAGCTCGTACATCTTAGAGAAGGGTGTTAAGCTAAGAGAATAAATTCTCCGCCACCAAACAGAAGTGTATTTAATAGAAACCAGCTTCACATCTCAAAGTGCAATGTCAAACATACATCCATATAAGTCCGTTCCGGGTTCGAACGGAATCGAAGGCACTTCAAAGAAGCCCATGCAAATCCGGGTAATCCCTAATCACGTCCGGACTCCCCATCACATAAGGTGATCAATCTCTATACTGGGGCCATTCGGTGCAGAGACATTCGATGTGTAATCCTTTCGCTTTCGAAAATACCCGGTCTTCACCACACTCTTCAATGCTATCCATTTCGTCGTAGTTCTATTCGGAATGGATTTTATGACATAAAGTCCTCTCCCGGCTAAACCAAATAATGAGCGCATAATTTTAAAACCATATGGATATATTGTGATCTTAGTTAAGTCACATCTTTAGCCCAAAACCTTCCCTTTTTAATGGTTTAAACAATTTTCCTTTTTTAAATTTTTTAAACAAAAGATTCACCTTTAAGATCCTCTTCAATTTGAAACAAAGTTCACCAATCTTTAACAAGAATTCATTTATAGCTTTCAAAACTATTTCAAATTCAAATTGAAATCCTTTCAACAAAAGCTGGAAATTCTTTCGTTATATGAAAGCTATTATCATTTGAAAACAAATGTTTTTTTTGGGAAAAATCCGATCAAATATACACAAGTTATAGCCTTTAAAAGTATAAACCAGAAAATCAGCGAACTGCCGTATCGTCGACAAGTTCTATTTGAATTAAATTCAAATTCCCAAAAAAATTATTTGAAATAGTTTTCAAACCATATATATTGTGTAATTTATATAACCCTTCAAATTATAAGTTCCAAAATAATTTCAAAATTTTAACAAGATATAGTATATTTAAACTAAATTTCAATTTCAAAACTTCCATTTCGTAACGACCCGAATTTTTTTAATAATTTAATCAGTTAAATTAATATGTTTTGGTAATTTAATATGAAGAGAAGGAAAAAAACTTTATTAATAGATAAATGTAGCAATGGTAATTAAAACTAATTATTGACAATTGAAGTGAAATCCCAATAATGAAATAGTGTAAATTGTTACAACTTGGTTATGAATTCAAGACAAAGCAAGCAAATGTAAATGTGAAGTCTGTAATGGAAGGGTATCATAAATGGGAATAACGTCGACTTTATTCATAGTATGACAGTGGGTTGAATAAAAAGAATGGAAACCAAGATTTATCAATTTATTGGAATTTAAACTTAATAATTCGATAAATTGCAATCAAATGAAATTTAATATTTAATTATTATGTTAATAGAAATTAAGATGAAATCTAAGAATATTAATGTAATAGATCTTGAACCAATGTTAATTTCATCCATTGATAATAATTTATTGAATACGGCATTTAAAATCAAATAAATGGATTTGTTGGAATTTCAATTGATAATTAATGAATTTACTGAAATTGAAACTTGATACTGTAATTGGTTAATAAATTAACTTTAAATTGATATATAAATTTGTTATAAAGGATTATAAATTACTAGAGTAATCCAAGATGATAAAAATTATAAATTTTAAAATTTGAGTGAAAAGCGATTTAATTTAATTTAATATTAGTTTATTCAATTAACTGGAAAATAGCCATTATGGCCACTGACTCGGATTTCGACAAAACCAGTTTCATCGGATCTGTAACGGTGAATTATTATATGATTTCAAGTTTTATAACGATCGGGCTTGTCAATTAATCGTATGGGCTTAAAATGCCTAGAAATCAATTAAATTTAAATCAATTAAATTGAAATCAATTTGAAATAAACTGATTTTAACGTAACTGCTTGATACGATGGAATTTGGACTTGAAACCTATTCCATTGATTTTTAAATATTCGAAAACATATATTTTGATATATGGGTTGACCTATTTTCGTTCTGGAATCGAAACGGGCTTTACAGGTCAATTATCATTCAAAACCCACATCAATCGAGCCCATTTGTTTCTATCGTGTTCTGCCTATATATATGTCGTTATAAACCTTGGCAGCCTTTCTATTTGTCATTTCTGTATGTAAAGAAATTTCTGTTGCTCCTTTATCTCGATGGTTGACAAACCCTAAATTTCACAATCTAATTTCAATTCAAAATTCTACTACAAAAATTCAAACTCCTCAAACTATATCGAATTATATATCGATTTGTAGCTCTCGACGAGCGCGTCTCAGATCTGTAATTCATTTTCCAAATTGAGTCATCATTTAACCAGAAATTTGTGATGAATTTTTGGCCTTCCATTTCATCGTAATCAACTGCATCGGATCATCAAATCGACGATACCATGGCGTAGAGGGGGCCTTGAGGAGTCCATCAGTGTGTTTGGTTCGTCGATTCAACAGCTAGATTTGGCAATTTGATTCGGCTAGGGTTTTCAAAAACGGTGGAGGCTGCAGCGTTCTTCGGTGAACGTGAAGGAGCAGTTGTCGATCGTGGGGGTTCGAAGGGCTTAGGGAGGCCGATGGTTAGCGTGGATGTCGTCTGGAGGTGCGCGGCCTGGCGTGGCGAAGTGGGATTTCATGGCGGTGGTCATATCTCGATCTGCAGGGTTCAAATCGCAACTGGTACGAGGGTTTCAAGCCGGTCAACGAGGTAGATGACGTGTGAAATTTATTAATATTTATTTATTTTCTAAATTAAATCGCTTAATGTTCTAACGTGTATAACTATCGCATGCGAGGTCCGATTTACGCACGATTTTCTCCACTAGGTTCGCATTGGAATTCCGGACATAATGAAGCTAGTTTGGATAGATTTTGAGATCGTTGGAATTTTGGGTTTAAATTGGATTTAAATTCAATTTAAATTCAAAAGGTGAGTGTTTTAACCCACTCACAACTTCTAAAATTTCTTATGTTTGTTAAATTTAATTCATGATGTGATTAGGAATTTATTTATGATTGTTTTGTTTATTTTTAATCATCATCTCAGTTAAATTGAATTTATTTGAATTAATATGTTATTTTATTTATTATTACATATAAACTGCCAGTTAAATACCTGTTATTTATTATCAGTTTCTATATTGATATTTATGGACTGTTTTGGATGATGATTGTGATGGATGCTGATTGTTGATATTGGTTGAATGGATGTTTAATTTATATCATTATAAGTGCAAGTTTGTTATGGATTATTACTAATTCGGGATTGTGGTTTGAAATGATATACAACCGTAAAATATTAAATTGCAGATTGAAATGATAAACATCCGTATCACTTGACCATAGGATAGAAAATTATATGCAAACACTATGGTCTATACATATAAAAATATTTTTGAAATAATTTTTATGGTCTTGTAATGAAGTATATGTTTTTATATAAACATTGATTTTAGATATTATATAAATATTATTTTATTCTTGATTTTAAGCCATGTATAAATTGCCTCAATATTGAATGAGTTTAATAATAAAGTTCGATTTTATTGAAGGTAATATGGTCAAGTATTTAAATTATATTTAATATAGAGTTTATAATGATTTCAATAAAATTAAGGTTGAGAAGATAGAATTGAAATTGATTTGAAATTGTGTTTAACATAGAAATTTATTTAATTAAACGAATTTGGACTTATGGAATTTGAGATTTGTAAAGGATGTGATTTTATATCTTGTTTTGGTTAAGGTGATTTAAATGAATATTTCAAGTTTAAATAACTGAAGGAAATATTATTTTAATTGAAATTTTGGGTTTATTTAAAAGATATTGGATTTGCTAAGTAAATATTTCGAAATTGAATAATAATGAAATTAAATTAAGGTATATATGAAGTTATCAAATTTAGTTTTGAAATTATGGAATATTTTAAGCTTTGCAACATAAGGAATTCGAAATGTTTTATTTGAGGTACAAATCTGTATTTGGAATTTACGTAAATTGAAAACTGAATTGAGTTGAAATTTAAGATTTGAGATTTTGTTTAAATCTAAAATTTTGGAATTCGAGTTGTTTTGGAATTGATTTGTGAAATTGAAGAAGCTATTTATTATATAAAGTATTTTAATATTTAAACCATTTAAGTGGTGGATGCTATGTTTTAAAGTTACGAGTTTCAAAGTATTACGATTTGAAAGTGTTATAATTTCAAGTGTTTTGGTTTCGAAGTGTATAATTTTGTAAGTGCTATGATTTTTGGAAAAAGGATATATTTGAAATAAAAATGATATCGTACTTATTTAGTTTTGAAACGGAAATGATATCATATTTATATGGTGTTCAAATGGCAATGATATTTCGATTCAAAGTATAAATTTTTTTGAAATGACCGCGGTGTAATAATAACGTTTCGTTGTTAAAGAGACTGGAATCGGAAGTTGTCATACTTTCTGCCAACTCCAAAAACCAAATTAACAACCGTGTACGGGGTGGAGCTTCTAGAATGAAGTAGGATGGTGGTGGCGTTCCTTTGGGGTATATATGTGGACCCGACTCACGTGAGTTGGCATAAGGTGACTAAAACAGGAGCGCTTACGGGCCAGTGAGATAGCCCCTCTTATCGGACACACTCCTTCGATATTATATTCTGACTTTGAGATTGATTTGGTGGCCACTTTTGATTTTTGATTTTTTAAGGGTGCGGCTCGAGGTGGGCGGTAGCTATGCGCTATGCGTCACCATCAGCCCGGATGCCTAATTGGTATATCTACCTTGGCGTTGCCAAGTTGTGCCGTGTCACCTATCCTAATGCGCCTTGTGTGAGTTTGATTTGTGTCGTACCTATGGAGTATCCTCTGATAGCCTCCCGATCAGGAGGTATTACGATACTTTATAGACTATTGGCACTATTACGTGTTAAGGGCTATATGGGTAAACACTTAACTCTAATTTAAAGTAAGTGTATTTTACTTTTAGACATTATTATAATAGCTTATATTACTACATAGTAGATAGTTTAACGGATCCTTAGGAGATGTGAATCCAGAGCATCTCTTAAATTACTACACTCACGTTAGACACTGGACAGGAGATGTCAAATCCCGTAAATATCTCTAACGCCGTTCCACTCATATTTTACCATTGATTTAGCTTACATAAGATCTTTTAGTTCTGACTCGAGTGTTTTGTCTTTTCAGTTCGCTCTGGTCAGCCTAAGCATTTCTGGATTTGAAGACCTTACCTCTAGAGGACGAAGATTGTATTACTATTATTTACTATATTGTTCTGCTGCACTGTTATTTATTATTCTTTGGTATGTGTTACTCTGATTCTGTGTTGTATAAGTATAATCAAATGTTTGTAATGCAGCTTCATGAACTGTTATTTGATTATTATATTTTGTCATTCCGCTGCGAGATTCTGTTTTGTTTTATTTCTTTCTCTTCTTTTCTTATTCACCCCAATAACAATCCGCTCTTTTGTATGGTTTGAGTCTGACGGGTGTGGTTTAAAACGTACAAAAAGTCGAGATGTTACACTTTTCAAAAGCTTTCCATGTTCAAACCAATTCCATTTCCAAAACCATTTGGATTCAAAATTTAACTTTTAAATCATTTTAAATTCAAAAAACCATAACTTAACCAATTTCCCGTGAAATCCATATTTGTATGTGTGCGGTGTAGTCAAGGGGTTTTACACGATACAATATTATCAATCATTACAAATCCAAGCACAGCAATATGGGTAAGCGGTAATCCCATAACGCTTATCTTTCATTCATAGATTCACAGTTAAATATGTAAATTCATTATAAATAAATAAATCACAGTTCATAGCTTAATTTACACAATTCATATCACAAAACATCACAAATCAGGGATATCAAACAATCAAAACATTCCATACAATCCAAACATCCATAAGAAATGATCAATTAATCATCTGATTAATTTAAACCAGATTAATTACTGATGAATAAATTAACAGTCCTGGTTAATTAAAATTAATTAATTACAAACCAATTTAATTAATTATCCTTTAATCATTTATTAATTAACCTTTAATAATAAATTAATTTACCTTTAATTATTAATTAATTAACCTTTAATTATTAATTAATCAACCTTAATTTATAAATCAATCAACCTTTAATCATCAAATAATTAACTTTTAATTATCCTTTAATTAATTATCATTGATTAATTACATAAATTAGTTAACCCTTCATTAATAAATCATCCCTTAATTACTTTCATTAATTAATTAATCTTAAATTAATTGATTATCCTCAAATTTATTACCTTATTTAATTAATCACATTAATTAATTATCCTTTAATCATACATTTATTAACCTTTAATTAATCAATTAATTAACCTTAAATTATTAAAAAAATTAACCTTTAGTTATTTAATTATCCTTTAACTACTTATATTAAGTAATTATCTTTTAAGTAATTAATGATCCTTTAATTACTTTCTTTAAGAAATTAATCTTTAAGTGATTAATTACACTTAAATTACCTTCATTAATTAATTATCCTTATGTAATATCCCGAAATTTTGGGCAATTTAAATTTAATAATCCATGTTTAAATTTAAATTGAATTGATAATTATTGTTGATAAATTTGAATTGATACTATAATCTTCTTTATTTAAATATTTAATTTGTGAATTTATTTTTAATAAACTAATGAATCTATTCTCTATTTAATAATGTATATGTATTTATATATATATTTTAAATAGACAAGTTGTTTTTAAATTAAATTAGTATAGCATAATTTTAATGTTTTGAAAATAGGAAATTGTGATTTATTTTTGATTTAAGTTTTTCAAAAATATTTAATTAAATAACTAAATGATTTTAAATATGTGAGATAAATGTTTTATTGGTTTAAAATTCATTTTAATTCAAGTTGAATATTAAAATAAGTTAGAAAAATATTTGTGTTATTTTCTTTAAAATATTGATTTATAAAATTTGATTTGTTAATTTAATTTGAAATTTAAAATACAATTTAATTTATGAAACATGTATTTATTAAGTTACAAACTCTTTTACAAATTTATTTTAATTCTTTAAAGGTATTTTTTTTCAAATGATTAATTTGTATATTATTTTCATTTATAATAATACTTTGCTTCTTTCTTTAGAAATTAATTATATACATAACTAGGTGTTAATGGAACTAATTAATTAAGTTTAATTTTTCTTAACATTTAATTAAAATAACAAAAAAATTTAAAAGACATATGTAAGCATAGTTAAACATGTGATAAATTTTTAAGTGAGTAAGTTAACATGTGTCCATTTCTTTTTACAAGTGTCATGTTGTAATTTTGTTTTTTTTTCCTTTAATTTTAATTAAAATCATAAACTAGTTATATATAAACTTACACTCTTCCCTTCCTATTTCTTTTCTCTCATTATCAATTCTTAACAAAGAAACCCTTTTTCCTCCTTCAACAAAATGAAAATAAAATCTGTAGCATTTCAGATTTTAAAATTAAACTCTTCAAACTGCATTTCTCAAACAAGTAAACACTTACATTCAAACTCCTCTTTTTCAAAATACAAATATGCATTTCCCAAAATACAAACCTGCATGCAACCATGAAAGAAAACAAACCTGCATATTTCTTTGTTTCTTCAATCTGGAAACAAAAGGGCCTGCAAGCTTTAGCCTACATGTTTTCATAACTATCCGGGAACAAATTCAAGTTTGCATCTGCAACTTCTTTAAGTCTGCATTCATGAATTTTCAAATCTGGAAGCATCAAGTTTGAAGCAAGTTTTAAAATGCATTCAAGCTTAAAGTTTTAAAAAGGCTTTCAAGCAGATTTTCAACAGGATTTCAAAATTTGTTCTGCATAATTCAATCAGTGCTCTGCATTTTTCAAAGATGAGGTGAGTAACTTTCTTTTATAATTTAAAGGTTAAATCTGTTGCATGCTAGTGTACTAAAAAAATAAATATTACATATGGTTATAATTCAACTTGTCTGATGTGCAAATGTATTGATGTGTATGCTGTTGAATTCCCTTATCCTGTTTTGTTTACTGACACAAGTCTTACTTAAATAATCCTATCTTCAATTATTCTTTGTTAATTGTAGGATTTAAACAAGATTTGTATGTTGGTTTCAGAGTTTAGACTGTGAGATTTATTAAAAAATTAAATGAATCTTACTGTAAAATAAGTAGTAGAGCAATCAAATCTTTATAAGTGAAGATATAAAACATTGCAAATCAATGTTTTAGGAGTAGAACTCAAAACATCATGAAGGATTAGGATTTTTAAAAGTAAAATGACAATTTATAGTGCTGTTAAATAAAGTGCAGTTTCAAATTGACTGCATTTTACATTTGGGTCAAGTTCAGTTGAAGCTTGTAATTATTTTGGGTGAATTTGATTCTGGAGATTGTATAGCCATCAAAGATTATAGGAAAAATATTGAATTGGATTAAAATTCAATCTTGGTGTTGCAATTTGGGTTTCTAGGTTTAGAACCCTAGTTTTCTGGGCTGTAAAGATTTGAACTTTACTGCATCTTTAGTGGATCGAGTTTGATGTTGTTTTGGGGATTGGAAGACGATGGTTAGTCGAAGTTGTCGCTGGAGTATGGAAGTTGATGGTGGTCGGTGATGGGGAAATTAGCGTTGACAGGTAGACACTGAAGTGGGGAAAGTGTTTTCCAGGTTTGGTTTAAAAACTTGAGTTTGAATTCAAGTTGAATTATGGGTATTTGAGGGTGGAAGTGTGATGAGGGGTCACTGGTCGATGAAAGGTGGCCAGAGATGATGGCCAGTGATGTCGGAGTTGGGAAGTGGATGCACGGGGGTGTTGTGCATGTTGATGATGATGGTAGTGTTGTTTTTGGGTTGCAGGGTTTTGGTTGCTCGGGTTTGTCTCGGGAAAATTGGGAAGTGACTCGAAGCAAGTGTGTTTCTGACCCGAAGTAAAAAAATGGGGTTGCTCGAGTATTTAGTGTTTCAGGTTTTTCATATAAAACAGTACCTGTTTTACAGTTTTTACAAATTAAAAAGTAGAGTTTGAATTTTAAACTGGAATTTAACTTAGACTTTAAAACTGAATTTAAATATGAATTCAAAGTTTGAATTCTGGGTTTTTGTAATAATTTGAGTTTTAAAAAAAGGTAAGTGTTTCAGGTTTTAGTATTTAGACAGTAATTTGTTTCCAAGTTTTATCAAATTGATGTAAAAAATGCAAACAAAATCTGAAAATAAGTTTGAATCAGAATTTAATTTAAATTCAATTAGTTTTAAACTTTAGATCTTTGAATTAAAATTGAAATGCTTTTAAAATTCAAGTTTGGTTTTAAACTAAAAACAGAAACTGTGTACTGTTTTAAAATTTAAGGTAAAATTTCAAATAGTATTGAAGTCCAAACTGGAAGTTTTAAACCTGAAATTTAAATTTGAAATCAATAGTTTAATTCTTGAATTTTGAAACATTTTTGAATTCAAAAATGTAAGATGTTAGACTAAACAGAAACTGTTTTTCTGTTTTGAATTTAAAAGTAAATTTTAAAAAATGCAACTGAAATTTAAACAAATTTAAATCTGGAAACTGAATTGGGAAATTAAGCAAATGAATCTGAATTTAAATTTAATTCTGGGAATTTAAATTTAGTTTTTAAACTTTTTAAAAATTAAGAGAACATTGTTTTGAATTTGAATTGAAAGTTTAAATTAGAAATTTAACATGAGTTTAAAACTGGGCTTTTAAATCTGGAATTTAAATTTAAACTTCAGTTTTTAAAATAAAGGTTTAAATTTAAATTGCTTTAAAATGATGATTTGCATTTAAAATGAAGATGAAGATGTATGTAAAGTTTTAAATTTTTAAGTTTGAATTTGGAACGAAAATGTAGACTATGTTTCAGTTTGAAATTTTAAAAAGAAATTTTAAATTGAATTTTGTTTTGAAAAAAAGTGTTTAAAATACTTTGTATAAAGAAGAATGTTTCTTAATTTTGAACTTAAGAACATTGGTTTCATTTAAGTTATTAAATTAATTAAAATGGAACATTAATTATTATTTAATTATTAATGTGGATGATTAATTAGGTAATTAATAGTTTTTAAATTGATTAATTAAGATTTTGAGATTAATTAATTAAGGTTAATTAATCTATAATTTAGGATGGTTAATTAAATTTTAATTTATGATTAAGATTTACTTAATCAGGTGATTTATGATAATTAAGATTTTAATTAACACTTAATTAATTAATAATTAGAGATTAATTAAATGATAATTAAATATTAATTAATTGATAATTAATAATGGTTAATATAAGTTAACTCTTAATTAAGTAATTAAGTAATGTTAATGAAGGTCATTAACTTCAGAATATTTAACAATTAATTAATGTGATTAATTTTTGATAATTAATTGGATTATTAATTAATTAATAATAATAAATTGTTTAATTTTAATTACTTAATAAAAATAATTAAAGAATTAATTACTTAGTGTAATTAATTTGATTAATGTAATTAGTTTAGATTAATTAAATTAAATTAATTTAAAAATATGTGGATTACTGAAATTATTTTATGTAATTTATGGATTTGCAATTACTTAAGGAAGTAATTAATTTATAATTACAGGATGTAATTAAAGATATTTATTTTAGAAGTAAGTTGGATTTAAATTACTTTGAAAATTAATCAAGGGAAATAATTAATTATGAGTAATTAATTTATTGGGAGGAGTAATTAAAGTAATTAATTACTGGTTGGTTATTAATCAAGGGTAATTAACATTTATATGTGGACTAATTTCAGATTGATTACTTATGTAATTAATTTATATTTAGAAATTGATTAAATATAGTTAAAAATCATTAATTAATTAATTAATGATGTAATTTGGAATTGATTAATTAAGATATGATTAATAATGGATAAATGATTAATGTAATTAATTTTAGTTAATTAATTAATTAAGTAATTACAAGTTAATTATGTGCAAAGAGTTTAATTTAATTAACTTGTGTAAGTAATATTAAATGCTAATTACTTATTGTAATTAGAGATGGTTAATCAGTAATGATTAAGTGAAATAAATATTGAGATGATGATTTATAAATTGATTTTTAATCAATTAATGGTTAAGTTAAGTAGAATTTTAATGATGAAGTAATTAATTTAATTCATTTTAAATTAATTAGAGTTTAGGTAATTAATTTAATTCATTTTAAATTAATTACAAATGGTGTGATCATTAGATCATTGCTTATGTTTGATGATTGGTATTGATTGCCATGTATGGGTTGTAATCTCAGTTATGAGATGAGTAGTGTATGTGATATGGATGCATTGATTGCTTTTGGATGATAATATGGATTATCTGATCATGATATGAATTATCTGTTGATGATAAGGTTGATTATCTATTGTGTGGTGAATTATCTATTTGTGTGTATATATAGATAATGAAATGAATTGTTTAAACTTTAAACAACTTGGCCTTAAAAGACACACATTGGATTTCGATGAAACCGGGATCGGGTTTCCATATTTGGGATCCAAAAACTACATCGATCCAAATTTACGTTAGGTCGTTAATCCAAGTGGAGCGAGTGAAGACTCGAGGTGTAAGGGCTATACGTCAGTATTACTCTGTGGGTGATTCCGTAATGAGTTTGACGGAATAGTACTTATAGATTCGAGATGGTGATTCAGAGTGCAAGGGTTATTGTCGTTAACTCTAAGGGTGATCCCAATACGAGTGTAACGAGATAATGCCTTCGGTTTCGTTCGAACCCGGAATGCACTTGTATGGATTGAATGCTTTCAGAACATCGTCAGGTGGACGATGAGCATTCTAAGTGATATGTCCTATAAAGGTAATCGTAGCCTCAAGCCTCATCAACCGGGAATGGCTAAAACAGGGGAGGTGCAGCAAAGCTTCGTGGGTAGCCCCCACTTGAGAGGAAGATTTATCCCTGTCTAGAGGTCCCTTTATTTTCGGCTTAGTGGTGCGGTTGCTGATCACAACTGCGGGGTTGTCATGTTTGGAACTGTTCAGTAAGGAACGGGTCCGGCTTTGTGTTGCAGGGGATTGGGAGTAATCCTCGGTACAGTGATCTAGGCCACGTACTGTGACGGGCGGTACCCCAGTAGCCCAGCCATTGATGGAATCCAAAATCCAATAAGTGCCAACGGTTTTGATTGTATTACCCACTTTTGTGGCTAGTAGCTGGAATTTAATGAATGTAACAATTTCGGCTATTTCTTATTTACTTGAAAACCCTAGACACTATTATAATATCATCGGATTTCCTATCAAATGTTTTGGTTAGCGTAAGGTAAAAACTTTTCCATGTTTATGTGTGGGAAGTCTTACGTGATACCTTTTCTTTCAAACGTTTTTCAAAATTAAGCAACTTTAACTTGTTACTCACACCAGACCCATGTCTGACCCGGAGTTATTTCTGTTTTTCTTTAACTCTTGGGTACTCAAATTTTTACGAGTAGCCAAGGGAATTCAGGTTAGGATTCAGATTAGCTTGACGAATTGTGAAGGAGCAATGGAGCAGGAGGCTTCTGCGTTTAGTTATATAGTTCCGCTGTGTTGGTATCTCTGATTGTTTCTGTATTGTGATTGAGTTGTAATAACTAGACAGGTGTTTATAACTGTCTAGTATGTGTTGTATTGTCTGTGTAACTCTGATAATTGATATATACTATGAAATACTTATGTTATTAATAAAATTTATTCGTTCCGCTGTTGAGATTCTTGTGTTGTTTCTTCTTTCTCTTCTTTCTTTTCTCTTTTCTATCCCTTTCTTTCTTAAGGATGATACGACTTTTTGTGGAGAAAAAGTCGGGTCGTCTCACTTGGTATCAGAGCGCTAGGTTGAGCGAATACCTAGTCTCTGTAGTGGTGTCTATCTTGAGAGAGCGTATTTGTATTTTTAATATATGTATATATATATATATATTTAAGATTCTACCTATTAGTTGGGTTACCTGTTCAGGTTTTCCAATATAAGTTATAAAGGTAGATGAGGTAGAAGTGTGTGTAACACGACTACCATTGGTTGGAGTTTGAATGGATGAGGTTGGAAGTGTACTTGTCGAGACTGTAGACCTAATACCGTCTCAAGTGAGTTTTGCTTAGTGTAAGGACTTCATCGATCTCTGAAGGAAACCTTCTAAAGGTTCGGAGTTCATCTTTGAAGTGCAGAATTGAGTTTTGATCTGTCGATAGGGCAGAAGAAAGTGAGTGATGATATTTTGATATCTCAGGAAGTTGTAGCTGCGTGATGAGATGCAGTGACTATGGATATTTCCGAAGATGTTTCTTTGGAACAAGAGTAAGAAGTGAGTCTGCTCGGTGATGTGGCTAGTTTAGCAGAATGTTCTGAGTTGGTAAGGAGTCTTCTAGTTGAGTAGTTTTTCTGAAGTGGAGTTCAGAAGCAGCAGAGTGGACTCGTTTCTCCGGTGAGTTGGCTAAGCCAGCATAAGCTGTTCTGTTTGGTTGAGAGAGAGCGGTTTCTTTGGATTTAGGCTGAGTTGATCGCAAAAGTGACTTGCGATAGTATGTTCTTTTGGATTGTTGGAGATTGTCCGGATTTCTTCCAGGAAGTTAGAGGTGTGTCTACATCTGGAGATCGAGTTTTCTTTCCAAGATTGGTCAGGTGGTTCAGTTAGTTTATGGATGGTTCCTTGAGATAGAAGAAGGTGAAGCAACTCTGGTTTGGAAGGAGCTCTGTGTTTTCTTTATGGATATATGGAACCATATTTCTGTGCTGGATCGTCTAGTCTGTGTTTGTGTTCTTCAGCATTTTCTTCTGTTTCGGATCAGAGTTGTGCAGCGGAAACAGTTTGGGAATGTTTCTGTTTTCTTTTTTCGGATGGGGAGAAGTTTGTTCTGTCTTCTGTTGTTGAGAAGCAGGGTTTGTGTACTTGGTTTTTGAGTGATCTTGAAGAGATCATTGGATTGTTTTGATTAAGTCTGTTTCTAGAAGCATCAACATAGAGTTAAGCTGATCTGGAAGGATGTTGGTAGCCCAGGATCATCCGAAGAGTTTTTATGGATAAAAGATGGAGGAATTTGGATTCTGGAATCGGAGATTTGATTTGGGTTAAGTTTTTCTCTGATCCAAAGAGCTATTAGTTTGAGAAGCTAGCTCCATAGTGTTTTGGTTTCTTTTGTGTTTTGGGTAAGATCAGTGTTTGGTTTTCTAGAGTTGAATTTCCAGTTTGGATAACTGGGATTAATGGTGTTTCACGTATCTCTGAGGGAGTGCGTGTTTGATATTTCTGGTTGTAGAACCAGCAGTTATGATGGATTGGTTGTTGAGTCAGACTCGTTTGTAGTCTGATATTCTGTATAGAATTGTTGTTAGGAGCTCTATAGCTTAGTAATATTGATTGTTTGTATTCTATAGAGCGAGTATCCCAATATATATATATATATATATATATATATATATATACCGGGGAAACTCGTGAAAGTTTTATTCAAAATTCTTTTGGATAATTAGATTTGCTCTGATTATGTGAATTGGTTGCTTTGGTTGTTAGCATGTGATTGACATATGCTGTGTTTTAAAATAAAATCTATTAATAGATTATTAAATTACCTTTGTTTTAAATTTCGGGGACGAAATTCTTTTAAGGGGGAAGGATTGTAATATCCCGAAATTTTGGGCAATTTAAATTTAATAATCTGTGTTTAAATTTAAATTGAATTGATAATTGTTGTTGATAAATTTAAATTGATACTATAATCTTCTTTATTTAAATATTTAATTTGTGAATTTATTTTTAATAAACTAATGAATCTATTCTCTATTTAATAATGTATATGTATTTATATATATTTTAAATAGACAAGTTGTTTTTAAATTAATTTAGTATAGCATAATTTTAATGTTTTGAAAATAAGAAATTGTGATTTATTTTTGATTTAAGTTTTTCAAAAATATTTAATTAAATAACTAAATGATTTTAAATATGTAAGATAAATGTTTTATTGGTTTAAAATTCATTTTAATTCAAGTTGAATATTAAAATAAGTTTCAAAAATATTTGTGTTATTCTCTTTAAAATATTGATTTATAAAATTTGATTTGTTAATTTAATTTGAAATTTAAAATACAATTTAATTTATGAAACATGTATTTATTAAGTTACAAACTCTTTTATAAATTTATTTTAATTCTTTAAAGGTATTTTTTTTCAAATGATTAATTTGTATATTATTTTCATTTATAATAATACTTAGCTTCTTTCTTTAGAAGTTAATTATATACATAACTAGGTGTTAATGGAACTAATTAATTAAGTTTAATTTTTCTTAACATTTAATTAAAATAACAAAAACATTTAAAAGACATATGTAAGCATAGTTAAACATGTGTTAAATTTTTAAGTGAGTAAGTTAACATGTGTCCATTTCTTTTTACAAGTGTCATGTTGTAATTTTGTTTTTTTTCTTTAATTTTAATTAAAATCATAAACTAGTTATATATAAACTTACACTCTTCCCTTCCTATTTCTTTTCTCTCATTATCAATTCTTAACAAAGAAACCTTTTTTCCTCCTTCAACAAAATGAAAATAAAATCTGTAGCATTTCAGATTTTCAAATTAAACTCTTCAAACTGCATTTCTCAAACAAGTAAACACTTGCATTCAAAATCCTCTTTTTCAAAATACAAATCTGCATTTCCTAAAATACAAACCTGCATGCAACCATGAAATCAAACAAACCTGCATATTTCTTTGTTTCTTCAATCTGGAAACAAAAGGGCCTGCAAGCTTTAGCCTACATGTTTTCATAACTATCTGGGAACAAATTCAAGTTTGCATCTGCAACTTCTTCAAGTCTGCATTCATGAATTTTCAAATCTGGAAGCATCAAGTAGGAAGCAAGTTTTAAAATGCATTCAAGCTTAAAGTTTTAAAAAGGCCTTCAAGCAGATTTTCAACAGGATTTCAAAATTTGTTCTGCATAATTCAATCAGTGCTCTGCATTTTTCAAAGATGAGGTGAGTAACTTTCTTTTATAATTTAAAGGTTAAATCTATTGCATGCTAGTGTACTAAAAATATATATTACATATGGTTATAATTCAACTTGTCTGATGTACAAATGTATTGATGTGTATGCTGTTGAACTCCCTTATCCTGTTTTGTTTACTGACACAAGTCTTACTTAAATAATCCTATCTTGAATTATTCTTTGTTAATTGTAGGATTTAAACAAGATTTGTATGTTGGTTTCAGAGTTTAGACTGTGAGATTTATTAAAAAATTAAATGAATCTTACTGTAAAATAAGTAGTAGAGCAATCAAATCTTTATAAGTGAAGATATAAAACATTGCAAATCAATGTTTTAGGAGTAGAACTCAAAACATCATGAAGGATTAGGATTTTTAAAAGTAAAATGACAATTTATAGTGCTGTTAAATAAAGTGCAGTTTCAAATTGACTGCATTTTACATTTGGGTCAAGTTCAGTTGAAGCTTGTAATTATTTTGGGTGAATTTGATTCTGGAGATTGTATAACCATCAAAGATTATAGGAAAAATATTGAATTGGATTAAAATTCAATCTTGGTGTTGCAATTTGGGTTTCTAGGTTTAGAACCCTAGTTTTCTGGGCTGTAAAGATTTGAACTTTACTGCATCTTTAGTGGATCGAGTTTGATGTTGTTTTGGGGATTGGAAGACGATGGTTAGTCGAAGTTGTCGCTGGAGTATGGAAGTTGATGGTGGTTGGTGATGGGGAAATTAGCGTTGACAGGTAGACACTGAAGTGGGGAAAGTGTTTTCCAGGTTTGGTTTAAAAACTTGAGTTTGAATTCAAGTTGAATTATGGCTATTTGAGGGTGGAAGTGTGATGAGGGGTCACTGGTCGATGAAAGGTGGCCAGAGATGATGGCCAGTGATGTCGGAGTTGGGAAGTGGATGCACGGGGGTGTTGTGCATGTTGATGATGATGGTAGTGTTGTTTTTGGGTTGCAGGGTTTTGGTTGCTCGGGTTTGTCTCGGGAAAATTGGGAAGTGACTCGAAGCAAGTGTGTTTCTGACCCGAAGTAAAAAAATGGGGTTGCTCGAGTATTTAGTGTTTCAGGTTTTTCATATAAAACAGTACCTGTTTTACAGTTTTTAAAATTAAAACGTAGAGTTTGAATTTTAAACTGGAATTTAACTTAGACTTTAAAACTGAATTTAAATATGAATTCAAAGTTTGAATTCTAGGTTTTTGTAATAATTTGAGTTTTTAAAAAAGGTAAGTGTTTCAGGTTTTAGTATTTAGACAGTAATTTGTTTCCAGGTTTTATCAAATTGATGTAAAGAAAATGCAAACAAAATCTGAAAACAAGTTTGAATCTAGAATTTAATTTAAATTCAATTAGTTTTAAACTTTAGATCTTTGAATTAAATTTGAAATGCTTTTAAAACTCAAGTTTGGTTTTAAACTAAAAACAGAAACTGTATACTGTTTTAAAATTAAAGGTAAAATTTCAAATAGTAAGTTGAAGTTCAAACTGGAAGTTTTAAACCTAAAATTTAAATTTGAAATCAACAGTTTAATTCTTGAATTTTGAAACATTTTTGAATTCAAAAATGTAAGATGTTAGACTAAACAGAAATTGTTTTTCTGTTTTGAAATTAAAAGTAAATTTTAAAAAATGCAACTGAAATTTAAACAAATTTAAATCTGGAAACTGAAATGGGAAATTAAGCAAATGAATCTGAATTTAAATTTAATTTAATTCTGGGAATTTAAATTTAATTTTTAAACTTTTTAAAAATTAAGAGAACATTGTTTTGAATCTGAATTGAAAGTTTAAATTAGAAATTTAAAATGAGTTTAAAACTGGGTTTTTAAATCTGAAATTTAAATTTAAAGTTCAGTTTTTAAAATAAAGGTTTAAATTCAAATTGCTTTAAAATAATGATTTGCATTTAAAATGAAGATGAAGATGTAAGTAAAGTTTTAAATTTTTAAGTTTGAATTTGGAATGAAAATGTAGATTATGTTTCAGTTTGAAATTTTAAAAAGTAATTTTAAATTGAATTTTGTTTTGAAACAAAGTGTTTAAAATACTTTGTATAAAGAAGAATGTTTCTTAATTTTGAACTTAAGAAAATTGGTTTCATTTAAATTATTAAATTAATTTAAATGGAACATTAATTATTATTTAATTATTAATGTGGATGATTAATTAGGTAATTAATAGTTTTTAAATTGATTAATTAAGATTTGAGATTAACTAATTAAGGTTAATTATTCTATAATTAAGGATGGTTAATTAAATTTTAATTTATGATTAATATTTACTTAATCAAGTGATTTATGATAATTAAGATTTTAATTAACACTTAATTAATTAATAATTAAAGATTAATAAATGATAATTAAATATTAATTAATTGATAATTAATAATGGTTAATATAAGTTAACTCTCAATTTAGTAATTAAGTAATGTTAATGAAGGTCATTAACTTAAGATTATTTAACAATTAATTAATGTGATTAATTTTTGATAATTAATTGGATTATTAATTAATTAATAATAATAAATTATTTAAGTTTAATTACTTAATAAAAATAATTAAAGAATTAATTACTTAGTGTAATTAATTTGATTAGTGTAATTAGTTTAGATTAATTAAATTAAATTAATTTAAACATTTGTGGATTGTTGAAATTACTTTATGTAATTTATGGATTTGTAATTACTTAAGGAAGTAATTAATTTATAATTACAGGATGTAATTAAAGATATTTATTTTAGAAGTAATTTGGATTTAAATTACTTTGAAAATTAATCAAGGGAAATAATTAATTATGAGTAATTAATTTATTGGGAGGAGTAATTAAAGTAATTAATTACTGGTTGGATATTAATCAAGGGTGATTAACATTTATATGTGGGCTAATTTCAGATTGATTACTTATGTAATTAATTTATATTTAGAAATTGATTAAATATAGTTAAAAATCATTAATTAATTAATTAATGATGTAATTTGGAATTGATTAATTAAGATATGATTAATAATGGATAAATGATTAATGTAATTAATTTTAGTTAATTAATTAATTAAGTAATTACAAGTTAATTATGTGCAAAGAGTTTAATATAATTAACTTATGTAAGTAATATTAAATGCTAATTACTTATTGTAATTAGAGATGGTTAATCAGTAATGATTAAGTGAAATAAATATTGAGATGATGATTTATAAATTGATTTTTAATCAATTAATGGTTAAGTTAAGCAGAATTTTAATGATGAAGTAATTAATTTAATTCATTTTAAATTAATTAGAGTTTAGGTAATTAATTTAATTCATTTTAAATTAATTATAAATGGTGTGATCATTAGATCATTGCTTATGTTTGATGATTGGTATTGATTGCCATGTATGGGTTGTAATCTATGTTATGAGATGAGTAATGTATGTGATATGGATGCATTGATTGCTTTTGGATGATAATATAGATTATCTGATTATGATATGAATTATCTGTTGATGATAAGGTTGATTATCTATTGTGTGGTGAATTATCTATTTGTGTGTATATATAGATAATGAATTGAATTGTTTAAACTTTAAAACAACTTGGCCTTAAAAGACACGCATTGGATTTCGATGAAACCGGGATCGGGTTTCCATATTTGGGATCCAAAAACTACATCGATCCAAATTTACGTTAGGTCGTTAATCCAAGTGGAGCGAGTGAAGACTCGAGGTGTAAGGGCTATACGTCAGTATAACTCTGTGGGTGATTCCGTAATGAGTTTGACGGAATAGTACTTATAGATTCGAGATGGTGATTCAGAGTGCAAGGGTTATTGTCATTAACTCTGAGGGTGATTCCAATACGAGTGTAACGAGATAATGCCATCGGTTTCGTTCGAACCCGGAATGAACTTGTATGGATTGAATGCTTTCAGAACATCGTCAGGTGGACGATGAGCATTCTAAGTGATATGCCCTATAAAGGTAATCGTAGCCTCAAGCCTCATCAACCGGGAATGGCTAAAACAGGGGAGGTGCAGCAAAGCTTCGTGGGTAGCTCCCACTTGAGAGCAAGATTCATCCCTATCTAGAGGTCCCTTTATTTTCGGCTTAGTGGTGCGGTTGCTGATCACAACTGCGGGGTTGTCTTGTTTGGAACTGTTCAGTAAGGAACGGGTCCGGCTTTGTGTTGCAGGGGATTGGGAGTAATCCTCTGTACAGTGATCTAGGCCATGTACTGTGACAGGCGGTACCCCAGTACCAGCCATTGATGGAATCCAAAATCCAATAAGTGCCAACGGTTTTGATTGTATTACCTACTTTTGTGGCTAGTAGCTGGAATTAATGAATGTAACAATTTCGGCTATTTCTTATTTACTTGAAAACCCTAGACACTATTATAATATCATCGGATTTCCTATCAAATGTTTTGGTTAGCGTAAGGTAAAAACTTTTCCATGTTTATGTGTGGGAAGTCTTACACGATACCTTTTCTTTCAAACGTTTTTCAAAGTTAAGCAACTTTAACTTGTTACTCACACAAGACCCATATCTGACCCGGAGTTATTTCTGTTTTTCTTTAACTCTTGGGTACTCAAATTTTTACGAGTAGCCAAGGGAATTAAGGTTAGGATTCAGATTAGCTTGACGAATTGTGAAGGAGCAATGGAGTAGGAGGCTTCTGCGTTTAGTTATATAGTTCCACTGTGTTGGTATCTCTGGGTGTTCTGTATTGTGATTGAGTTGTAATAACTAGACATGTGTTTATAACTGTCTAGTATGTGTTGTATTGTCTGTGTAACTCTGATAATTGATATATACTATGAAATACTTATGTTATTAATAAAATTTATTTGTTCTGCTGTTGAGATTCTTGTGTTGTTTCTTCTTTCTCTTCTTTCTTTTCCCTTTTCTATCCCTTTCTTTCTTAAGGATGATACGACTTTTGTGGAGAAAAAGTCGGGTCGTCTCACCTTAATAATCCTTTAATTAAATTAAAACCTTAATTAACTTAGGATAAACCATTTATCTTAATTATTTAATTGTATTCAAGTTTATTTAACAATCCTTTTAAATTAATTATTATTAACACATAGATTAACTAAAGACATTTAAGTTAATAAAAATTGAAATCAATTCATTTCCCTAATTAATTATATAATTACAATATTAAATTTGTTTAAAATGAACTTTAAAATAAAGGATATATATATTAAAAACACTTTAACCTTAATAAAGTTAAAGTAATTTGTTTAAAACCTTTATTAATCCCAAAAACTTAATTATGACACAATGGGTTAAGAAATTTGTTTAAATTAAAAATTTTATTTGTTTTAAAAATTTAAAACTGCCATTTCATATACTCAGGATCATCCCGAAACAAACCCGACTTACTCATCCCGCTTCTTTACTTCGAGCCAACACGAAATCATCCCCGAGAACTACCCGAGCAACTTCCTTTCTTCACAAATTTCACCAACAACCCGGATAACCTTGATATTCATGCATGTGCACTAGGACTCCGGCCACCTCCGGTTGACCTCACCACCTTCTACAAGTCGATGACGATTATCCCAAACCAATTCACCTCCCAGAACCCCCGATATCGCCGACGATCAAAATCGAGCTGTTGACCACATCCTGGAACCCAGCCTGGTCACCAAAATCCGCCCCATGTAACCAACTCCGGCCACCAGAATTGTCGCCACCTTGACCATAGCCTCGCCGAAGTCCCATGCTTCCTTTCCTCCATGACAGATCGCCTTCAATCCACCTACGACGATGCAGCAACCATCCAAACTCAGTCAACAAAAACCGCTAGTCCCACCTTAGTTTGACGTCGTGTCACCGCCACTGCCACCTATAAATTCTTCCACTGTTTTTCCTATGTTCGTCAATCTTCCCACTACCACCAGCAACTATTACAATGATTAACTCGTCGCCGATCAACGGGATTTACCCACAACTTGCATATCGTTCAACACACGAATGCTCGTGATTTCCCTACTTAAAAATCGAGATTTGATTATCAAAATTCATCAAATTGTAATACGTATCAGATTGCGGAGTCAAATTATGTAATTAAAACCATTGGTTTTTCTGATTTTTAATGATACTCTTTGTAATTTCAAAATTTCGAAGTATTTACCAAATATTTTGACATGAAACTATTTTTAAAAATGAATTTACCTCCGTACAAACATCTTTCCTTTTAGGATTATAACTTAAAAAGGTTTGGATCAAAAGGAATTGATTTTTTTTGAAACTTGTTGAAGTTTGTTAATAACAACAGAAGCATGCTTATTGATATACACAGACATGCACACCGTTTTTACAAATATACAGACATATTTTTGATCCATACAAATATTATCAAAGAATTATTCTCAACAACAATTCCAAGCATAAGTAAACAAGTAGGTTAAATTTGCTCACCTGGATTTAGACAGAGAACAGGCTGGAAAAATGTTTTGATATGGAAATGCTTTTATGTTAATCTGAACTAGTTAACCTGTAACTTGATGTATATTGTGTTGGATCTTGGTCTTGTTACTTTTAAAACTGCCGCTCAGGTTGAAATTTGGTTGAGTTGAATCCTTTGCTCTGCTGTTTGATTTTGAACTGAAATGTTATTGTTTCAAGTTTGAAATAAATTGAATAGGGGTTTGCTTGATTTTGATCTTGAAGTTTAAACTGAAGTTTGATTTCATTTTTGATTTGATTTTCTTTTGTTTTTAGTTTTGGTTTCTAGGTTTCTCAAATAAAAAATAAAGCCTGGTTTTTGTTTTTTATAAACTTTGAATAGAAAAAAAATGAGAAGAGAAGAATTATATGCACATACACTTGAATTTACTTTATTTATTAATTTAAAAAAATAAAGAGAAAATTGATCAAACATGCTACTTGTAAATGCAAGCTATACTAAGTTAACACTTGTTAATCTTCTTGTATTAATCTTTTACAAATGTCAATTACATGAGTTAATTATATTACACTTGTTAAAAACAAACATTTTTATGGTTAAACCCATTAATTAAATTTTATTTAACTTTATATTTGCTTATGTTTACACTTATATATATATATATATTTAAGAATTATGTTTTTTCTAAATGTATATATTTTCAATTTAGTTTCATATATATATATATATATATATATATATGTCTTATATTTCTATAAATACAATTTAAAATTTAAAATTAATGCATTTCCTTTTTATAAATATTTATAACTTTAAACAAAATGATTTTAAAATTTTATTTATACATTAATAAATAAACACATACATACATAATATATGTAAGTTTTTAAAATGTAGAATTTAACTTCAAAACAGCTTTTAAAAATTGTCACTATATTAAGTTTAAAAATACAACTTTCCCAAGTAATATATATATATTCATATATATATGCATTATAATATTAGAAAGCAAATTTTTATAAATTTTAAAATATATAATTTCAAAATCCAAATTTATATTAATCTCAAATCATACCTTCTAGATATATATTACATATATTATAGTTAGGAAACAAATTTTATTCATTCTAATATATAGAGTATTTAAATTCAATTTATTTTTTAAAATATTTTTTTTGAGTTTTCAAATTCAAAATTCAATTAAAAAATCAATTTTTATACATATATATAAATAAACAACATATATCTTATTTATTTTTGGAAAAACTCAAATAAATTCACATTTTAATTCAAAAATTTATGTTAATTACCAATTTAAATCTGACTCAAAACCGAGATGGTTAAAAAAATGATGTTTAAAAATTAATTTAACTTAAGTAAAATTAAATGAAGTTGATTTTGATATTCAAAATGGATTAATAAAATGAAGCTAATGGAATGAATAATGAATTTGAGTTATTAAATTAAATTCTACTTTAGTGCAAATTGAATTAAATTGAACTAATGAGAAAATTAGTAAATGGAATATGGTTTGTTAAAACTGAATATAACTTAAGTTGTGAATTGTTAATAAACATAAGAAGTGTTGTATAAAAATGTTAACATGAACTTAAGTAAGAATCTATGTAACGGTTGTCAAGTGTTAATGGCATAAAAAAATGAATGTAAACATAATTGAACGTGATTATAAACTCATGTAAATAATAAAAATGAATGTGAATATGAAATTGAATTTGGAATTAGACGTTGTTAAACATGAATTGAATTTAAGTGAATATTAGTGAGCGGAATGTAAACTAATCAAATATGACTATAATTGAATGTAAGTCCATTAGATTTAATTGGAATGAAAATTAATGTGAATAGAATGATTGTCAACCAACTGAATAACTAATGAAATGAATATTAATAAATGCATGTTAACAAATTGGATGTGAACCGATTAAATGTAAATCAAATGAATGTAACTAACATATATGTAAATAGCATGATCAAGAATAAAATAGACAACAAATCAATTGAATGTTAATAAGAAGGAAAGTTAATGAATTAAAACCATTGACATTGTAAACTGCAAATAGAAATGGTTAATGAATGAATGCAATGGATGTTAGTTGTTGGATGGTTTCTTTTGTTAGATGTGCTTCATTTGCATAAATGATTATTGTATAGTTATAATATGCGTTGATATTATATTCTATACATGTTTCTCATATGGTTCGTTGAGTGTTTAGTAGGTGCAGACGATGTTTGCTTTAGAGCTCGTTTTCGCGCTATATTACGTATATATGCTTGCCAATAATATATAAGATACATATCTCGGATTACATTTCATACTTTTATATTTTTTTCCTACGGGATCCCTCATCCTCGAAGATGAGATGTATATTTGTGATATATATGTGTGTGTGTGTGTGTGTGTGTGTGTGTGCGTGTGTGTGTATTGTGATTTCTGGATCAAACTGTGCAAAGGAGAAATTGGTGAATTTTTTTGAAAATTTAAGGCGTTAGAAAATTTTGGAAAATTTTTAATAACAAAAAATTTGATTTTTAAGTTATAACTTGAAATGAGATTGTTGGTTTTTGAATGATGTTAGTTGGTTTTGAAAAGATAAATATAAATGGATTTGTAAAAACTAATTGATTTAGAAAAGTTAAAAGGTTTGAATGAATTTGGTAATCTATTTTAACTAATTATTTTGAAAGTTAATGGAGTTGTAGCATTTTTCTTAAGTAGTAATTTCGAGGACGAAATTATTTAAAGGAGGAAAGTATGTCACGACCTAGATTTTTTATCATTTGAATTTAGGATATTTAAATTTTGAAAAATATAATTTGTTAGCTAAATTAATTTAATTTTAAATATAAATGATATTTGAATAATCAGATTGTGTAAATAATTGAATCTAGTGTTTAATAGAGATGAAAATGATTTCTAAAGTTGTTTGAAATGCTATTTGAATTTGAATGGAATTAGTGAAGTTTTAAAATTGAATTAAAAGTGAATTAACAGAAACAGGAAATTTTATATTTTAATTAATGTGTAAAAATAGTCATTTTTGACACTGTCTCGGATTTCGAAGAAACCGGTTTTATTGGATTCTAATAGTGAGTTATTATAGGATTTCCAATTTCATATCAATTGGACTTATGGTTTTGTTATGCGAAGCTGAAACACATAGAAATTTATTTAAGTAAATTTAATTAAATTCAATTCAAAAGCTTGTCTTCCGAATATGATGGAAATAGCTCCCGATACATATTCCATTTTGTTCGAAATAGGGTAAAACATTAGGAACGCCAGGCGGCATGCTTCGTTTGGAGTCTGGAAATATTCGGGTGAATAGTGTTTTGAACTTGCCTATGTAAGGATCCTAGACTAACCCTAAACTCCTAAATCCTGGCCCTTAGGTCAGCTGCCACTAAAATTTCAATGGCCAGAAACTGCTGATCTTCCTCCTCTAATATCTCCTCATCCATGCAGTTTTAGGCCACGACTCCTAAATGAATATCATAGAGGATGGTGAGATCTATCGATCCAACAGTGGAGATCGACGATGGTGGCTTGGATTCGCTAGAATTGGCTTGTGAATGGAGTGCGTTCGAGGGGCGATTTCATGGCGAGGGGGAGGCCGAGCATCACGTGGTTGGAGGTGGAGGTGCATTGGAGGATGCAAATCAATGTTGTGGTCCCCGATCAACCTCTAGTGGCTCGAAGGTGGTGCGGAAATCGAGAAAAAACATAGGTATATGGGTTCGTGTGCGCATATGTTGCTTGGGAGAGTAGCGCGTGAAGAACGAAATTGAACGATAAAGGTTTGATTTTAATTTAATTTTATCAAAGTTAATTAAAATGATCATCGAATGATTAAAAATCCATAACTTTTTATACAAGGTCTATTTCGCACGAAACGAATTTTGGGTTCGTATTGACAAACAGTACATTTTAGAGCTGGTTTCGACAGATTTGGAGCTGTTGAAAATTTTGGTCGAAATTAAATGCTCGTTTAATTTTTAATCGAAATAAAACGCTGCAATGATGAAAGCAACCAATGTGAGTAACACTCACTCTTTTTAACGCGCTTATATTTTTATATAAGTGGGAATATTTTTATTATGTTGTCTTGATGACTGTTGAATGTTATATACGTTCCCGTGTATGAGTGGATGACCCTTTGTACGCGTGTCTACCTTGAAGTAGACGTTGTACGTATTTTCTCATATGTGTACTTGTTACAGGTGACAGGTTGCAGGGATCCAACATTATTCCTCACTATGGTTGATGTTTATTTACATATATTGTTATATATGTTGTATTATCTGATATTTGATGTGATGGATGCCATGATTGCTATTATTGATGTGAATCCCCTTATCTAGTACTTTTACAGCATTGGGCCATATTTTTAGAATTTTAAAATATTAAAATGATGATTTCAATTTAAAAAGGATTTCAAAATGAGTTTTAAAATATATATGTTTTATTAATTTTTGAATTGTTAAAGAAATTGATTTATTTTGAATAAATAAAAAGTTATAATTTTTACGTTGTAAAAATTATGGTTTCGTGAATTATACTTAAATATGATTTTTTTACTATGAAGATAAATATTTTGTAAAATAAGTCAATTTGAGAATTTTGAACATATTATAAATGGTTTGTATATGAGATTTATAAAATTGATATTTTATAACTAAAAGTAATGGAATTGTAAATGAGTTTTATAAGTGTTAAAATGAAGTTATAAATGAAATATTATAAGTAAATAAGATTCATAAAGTAAGGAAGTTATAAAAGGAATGACATTAATAAAGATATTAATGAAATAAATTTTATAAACGATGTTTTATAAATATTAGAAATGGAGTTGTAATTAAATTTGTATATGGATTTATAATTAAAATTTAGAAATGAATTTATAATGGACTTTCTAATTGACGAGATTACAACACAATGAATTTGTAAATAAAGATATTTATAAGCAAATAAATTATAATGGGATTTTGATATATAAATGAGATAATTGGGAAATTGGTCAATAAAGGAATTTTGTAAATGGAAGTTTTTATAAAATAGAAATGTAAATTATAAACACTTTTTTATAAATGTGAAATCAATTTAATTTGATAAGCTAAATATGGATTTTTATATAAGGTAATATATTCACATTTTTGAAGAGAATAATTCTTTAAATGAATGTTTTGGAAAGTGATATTATAAAATGGAGTTTAAATGGTTTGAAAATAGAATTCGCTTATTATTAAAATAAGTTTATGAAATGTTTTCCAAATATTGAAATATTGAAATGGTTTTAAGAATATATCTTTTTAAAAGATATTTTGAAGTAATAAATTTGGAAAAGTGAATTAATAAATATAAGATTAATAAATCAAGCATAGTGACTGTTTAAGTGCTAAATTATTATTTTTTCTATTTTACTTTCTTGACTTGATGTGGAAACTATTTAGTCGCACACTTAGTACGTAGCCATCTTTATAGGCTTGATTATCGTTTTGTGTAAAGAATGTTGATCCGAGTAGTGCAGAATGATAACTCTAATATACCGAGCTTCCTTGTTGGCCGAAGAATAGCAAGTTGAAAGTTTGAAACATGATAAGACTACGAGACTTGGTTTCTACATGAGGTTGAGTACCGCTTTTGCATTGTTGGTATGAAGAGACCGGGATCGGTCTAACCGAAAACCACTTCGGACCAACATATGGGTGACGATTGTGCAGGTTTATTAATGGTGTTGATATTTAGGATATTCATAGTGAAGGACTGCTTGTTGATCATTTAGGGTTAAAATCCCAATATACATATAGTAGCAGTAGTCTCTTCATTATGAAATATCCAATGCAAGGACTATTCGCTACTAATCCTAGGGGTTTCTCGATAGGATGCGGTAGGAAAGTACCTTCGGTTTGTCCTGTTCCTGGCCAACTTGTATGGATGGATGTCTAATAGTGCATTTTCTTAGATTTCGTGCATTGGTTTTTACAAACATACATCTATGGTGGCGGAGAAGGCAACTTCTTTTAGCTTAGCACCCTCCTTGAGACGTATGAGCTCAAGGGTTGTGTTTTTGTAGAAGGCAATTAGTAGTCAACAAAATTGGTAATATGGCATTCAAAGATGGTGATGATGTGATATGTGAAAGGTATTTGATACCTCTTTTGGCCTCATCCCTAGGAAAGGACTAAAATAGGGTAGAAGTAGCAAGGCTAAGTGAGTCACTCCCATTAGGAGATGTCATTGTCCTTCTAAATTTACTCTACACATGTCTAAGTATGTGGTGAATGTATGACTTGGGTACCCGTTAAAGGTCGATAACGGCCGGGGGTGATGATATATTCGGTACTTTCCCGAAAGGGGTAGGCCGGTCTTGTGTTGGTTTAGGTGGGCATGTACCTGCTCCCTAGGTGCATCCCTCTAGATGTGTACTATTCAAAAAGGTAGTCCATTACCTAGTCATTTGTATGGAATCCAATATCAACTACGTGTCTGCCTTTTTGTTTGTAAACCTATTATGCTGGAATTTAATAATGCAAAAAAATTCAGCTATAATTAATTATTATTTATGCAATAGACACTATAATACTATAAGAGAATTTGATATGAAATGATTTGATTATCGTAAGGCAAAAACCCGCCCATGTTTATGTGTGGACGTAGTCTTACAAGATACCTTTTGTTTAAAAAAAAAGTTCGGTAATCTTAAAACTTTAAAATTACGTTGAGATGTGTTTTTCTCACGCTGGTTTACAAGACTGATCTGGGCGTTCTTCTCTTTCAATGCTCGGGTCAGACCGAGTATATTTACATGTCCAAATTTGATGCTTTTGGAGCTTCAAAAGACAAGCTGGAAATCTTCATGTCATATATACGTATCTGTTTATTTTCTGCTGCATTGTTGTTATAAATTATCGGCATTTGCAAGGATGGGTTGTTATAATTGTCCAAGTTGATAATTATTTGTTCATGTACTCTGATATTGATGTTTATATATTATAGTTTCTCTTTTGTAAAGATTGTTTATCTGCATTATATGTTATTCCGCTGCGATATGAGATTCTATATTGTTTTGATATTGTTTCTCCCTTCCTCTTCTCTTCTCTTCTTCTCTCTTCTTTCTTTCTTTTCACCCTCTCTCTTCTTTCTCATGACTTTCCATCATCCTGTGCTTTTTGGGTTGGACATGTGTAGTTTATTATTGATTCAAAGTGTATGGATTTGTGGGTCGTCGCACATTCGCTTACAGAAAGTAATGGAACAAATATTAGCTAAGACATCTCATACCACCTGACATTACTAGCTTATCCACTCAATGCTTGTACACTGCGCTCATAATCTCATAACTATTCTTTATTATGAGTCAAAAGAGTAATCAGAAAAATATTACCGAACGTCCTATACCACTAAGTATTGCTAATCCATTTACTTAAAATTCTTCCAATATAGAACTTCACACAATATTATTCTATATAATAAGTCCAAAGAATAATAGGAAAAATATTACTGAAAGTTTCATACTACATGGTATTATTACTATGATATTCTAATTTCTCATTGCACAAAATAAATCATTCAAATCACATAATTCTACTATTTATTTACTCGGAGTGGGTTTTAAAGTACATTTCCCCCAAAATCTTTAAAATAATTTTGAATATTAATATTCAGTTCAAAGAAGAATAAATTAGAAAATTTTCATTCTTTCCTCAAAATCCATTTACAGCTTTAAAAATAAATATTTGCAAACCTTTTATTCGATTACCAGGAGATTTATATATTAAACTTCATTCAACTCCAAATCTCTTAAAATCCTTTTCAAAATAATTCATACGTTTTAAATTCTTCTCCATAATTGAAAATAATAATAATGTCAAATAAGTTTTTATAAATCACAATTTCCTTTCGAATTTAAATAGTTCTACTTTATATAATACATTCCTACAGTAATTCATGTCAAACACGATAATTTATTACTTCCAAAAATTCACTTAACCATATATATAACACAAATCTTATAAATATAATTTCCAATCAATAAATAGTTGCATTCAACTTACTATTAGTTTAAAATATTATTTTTAAACTTTCGATTTATTAAACTAAAATAAAATTAATTTGTCACTTTAAAAATATAAATTTCAAATATCATTTCATAATTATTCTTTAAATATTTTTATAATTATTGGTAAGTAAATAAATATATAAACATCCAAAATTCACTTTCTTAATAAAATCTCAAAACTCTTCATTTTATAAATAATTTCAATTCACACCATCGTTAAAATTATTTCACTTTTATATTTTTATAAAATCCTTCCACTTTCAAATTTTCCATTATTATAATATCCTCAATAGTAAATAGGGAAATCGTTCCAAAACTCGCTATTCATTTCCAAAATGATTTATTTATTTTGAACCTTCACCTTTTAATTCATTTACCCCATTTCAGATCAATTTCTAATGTTGTTTTCGACTAATAATGTCATCAAATTCAATCGACACATGCAAAACATAACTCAACTATAGTATATAACACACTTAATCAATATCATCAAATAACAATTAATTTCATTCAATTTCCATATTAATTTAAATTATTACAGTATTTAACGCAAGGCATGCATATGTAATTATATACTAGGTATAGTTGTGAGTAAATAAAATTTACTTAACAAAATGATGAAAGCAAGCACAAATAATGCAATAACATTAACCAGCACTGAATTCACAAATACTCGCTGCCCCAAACCCTTTGTCACCATGAATAGAAACTCGCATCATGCTATTCCACCTTCAGGTATCCTCCGAGAATGCCCACCTCTCACATGAGTCCGACATCAACTGCTCCGACACTATAACCGCATGCGTACTCTACAAAATAACATCGCACTCCATCTTTTTTATGCAATTCGCCGTCATTAGCTCTGGTTACCTTCCTTCCTATGCCCATCTGAGCTAGGCATCGTGTGCCTTAAGTGATATCTTTTTTTAATTTCCCGAGTTTTAATTTGTTAATTACAGTAGAAAATGAAATACGGAATACGGTTTTGGGCTTGAAGGGCAATATTTGGAGGAGTTGTTACAAAAGGGGAGAAGAGATTGAGTTAAAACGGGCTTGGACCTTGTATTTTAAGCACTAGTTTTAACTAATTCATTTCTCGTTGCTTGTCCTTCCTCTTTTCTTTTAATACCTCGTTTAATTTGTATGTAAATAAATTTCAATTCAATTTAAGTTACTTTACATTCCTTTGTACAAATTACATCTCGATAACTGGACAATTTTATGCATTTCAATGCTCACTTATTTTTGTTTAATCATTCATTGTTCCATTGTAAAGTAAACTTATTTTTCATTTATTCAACCATATAAAATTATTTACACTTCTAAAAAAATTATTCAGTTTTAGTAGATTATCTGAAAATAATTTATTAATTTAATTCAATTTATTAAGTCTAAATCTTTTGTTAAATAGAATTTAATTAACTAAAAGTTTGTTTTTAAATATTAATTGTCAAATATCGAATTTAAATAATTATATTTTAATCAAATTTATTTATTTTAGTGCAGAAAGTAAGGTTGTTACAATATGCTATACTCTATTTAGTTTTGAAAACTAAAATATATAATGAGTACACACTCTTATATATATATATATATATATATATATATAAGACCACACATGCGCTCTCAATCCAGTCTGGGGTGATAACTTCTACCATAACTCTATTGGATCACAGAATCCCTTAGGTTAAACTACGCAATCTAAGCTCTGATACAAAATGTGACGACCGCCATACACCACTGGCACCCAATGTATAACCTGTAGAGTGTGTTGCGATGGCGCTCGGGTGATGCAGAACTGTAGTTAGGGGTGAAAATAAACAAAACATCACAAATCCCGTTGTATATCTCATAATGCAACGAATAAAATATAATAGCCATCATAGTTATAAAACAAGCGAAACAATAATAACCAAATGAACCATATAAAGCAATGAACGCACATATACGTAGTTATATAACGTTAGCGATAGTGTTTAAACAGCTGATAATAACTCAAATAGATAACCGTCTCTTAATATATAAAAGCATTAGTAAGCACCATAGTGTTGCACGGTGGACAATAAGAAATAATAGTTAAATATAATAATACATGAGACCATAACCTCCCTCTCACCACCTATCCCGCACCATGTGCTTACTAGACAGATATTCCTAATCTACTCATTTAGAAGTACCCAAAATAACAAGACGCAAAGAAAAAAATCCCAACTCAAGCAATAGTCTAGTGTGAGCGATAGAAAATTTCAAATACAACAAAGTCAATATACTAGGATAAATGGTATATGGAATAATACCTAACATGTCCCTGCATCTGTGGATTTAGCACATAACATAGAATATATGCTGCTCTACATCATAATCATCATGGTGTATTACATGCTAGAGCACTAATAGTTGTCTAGATATTTATAACAGTGATATCTACATCATGTGACATCCCTAGGGTGTTAAGCAACAGAATCGAACATAAAATCCATCTTTCATTCCCACATTCACTCACTTAGTGTGTTGGATACGTTTTAATACATGCGACCCATCATGGTCTATAACATTCCTGAAAATTCAGCAAGTTTAATTTGGCAATTAAGTTAGCTTCTGAAAATAAATTGTGAATTAGTTAGAGGTTTCTAGAATAAATAAATGATTTTTGATTATAAATAGAAATTTAATTTGAAATTTAAGCATAAGTATTTTACAAACAAATATTGGATTTCAAAATAAAGTGTATTAAAAATAAAATAGAAATTAAAAGCTTTGAGATTAATAAAAAGTTAATGACAGTTTGTTTCATAATTTTTTTAATTATATTAATATTTAGAAGATGTAATAAATTTCAAAAAGATTTAGTTTTAAGATTTAATTCTCTTATATTAATAAATGTGATAATTTGTTAATATGAAATCAAAATTTTTTAAATCATTCTTTTCTTTTTATAAAGTTGTACAAAAAATAATGATAATAAAATGTATTAATGCAAATTGTATAAATATATAAGTGTATAAACATGTTGAACAAAAATTAAAGGTTGCAATGTGAAAATTAATTGGGGTAAAATTTTGTTTGTGTAAATATAAATATGAAAGAAAACATAAACAGTTTACAAATGTAAACATTGAATTTGAATTTAAATTGCATAATTATATGTATGAACTAATTCCAAGACAAGGGACTATAACATAACTTTATAAATGAAAATGGAAAGAGGGTTTTAAACTTTTTAAAGAAAAAAATATAAAAGGAAAATGTAATTAAGAAAAGAAATGTACATATATATATATATACACACATAAGATCATATACATAAGAGAAGTATATATAAAGATTGTGACGTATGTTAAAAAAAAAGAAATGTTTTGTAATAAAAAAATGAAAAAGGGGTGTATTGATTTATATAGTAAATATGATATAAAATTTATTTAAAAGATTTCTTTATCTTTGGGAATTGCAAATAATAAACAAGTAAGCATTACATTGGAATCTCATGATCAGTTTCTACTAATGGCCTTCATTATCATTGCTAGAATAAATAATTAAATTTAAAATTGTAGAAAACTTTTCGGTTCCCCATATTAAATTATTAAGCTTCTCACCAAATCTAAAAGGACAGTAAAACAAAGATTTGAGATCACAAACCTCAATATCAATGCAACGGTAAAAAAGGAAAAGAAAAATAAAAACAGGTTGAGGAGTTCAATCTTCTCTCTTCTTCATACCTAAATCTAAAATCCGAAAGCAATGAAATATCTCATCAACAACCTCTTGCAAGTTCTACTCAAAACAAAGTTCAATCTGAAAAAAATCAACCAGGAAATTTACAAATGAAGATCAATGCAAAAGGAGCAGAGCTTCAATTTGCCAGTGCAGTCAATTCTCTAGGGAAATCTTTAGGCAAGTAATTTCTTTAAAAAAAATTTGAGTTTGATGTTAGTAGTCGGTAATGAAACAAAGAATTTAAACAACTTTATTGATCAACTGCAGGAATGAAATAAAGTCCAAGGCAAATAAATTTCTGTTTCCAAATGCAGAAAAGTTTCTTTGTTATATATAAAAGGATTCAAAACTGTAAGTAAAATTAAATTTGTTTGTTATTGTTGAAGTAAGTAAATAAACACAACAGGAGATTAAGCAAAGTTTTGTATTAATAAACTTTTGCAGATCTAATCTTCAAAAGAAATTAAAGAAATAAAATGGCCTGTCTCTGTTCAACAAAACCAATTTCCTCTCTGCTCTGTCAAAACAAAGGTGAGCAAACTATCCTAAATAAAGCTTAAATCTATGTTATGCCTTGATATTTGTGATAATTCTGGGGTGAAAATTTGTTTGCATGGATGATAATTAGCTAGAATATGATATGAATTGCTCTGTAATTCATGCATATGCCTGGGCACATCACATTATATACCTTTGTTTTAGGCTTTGATTACTGAATGAAGGATGATCATATGGATGTAACATCAATCTTAAAAATAAATTCAAACAGATTCATCAAGTGATTGCTTCAAAACTCAGGATATTCAGTGATGACCAAAATAAGTTGAAAATCAATCATTTTAATTCCAAGATTCAAATTCATAACTTCACTCAAAATTATAAATAATGATTTTTGGTAAAGGTTTCATAATTTTTAAGTTTGAAAATCGAACGAAATCGTGAGTTGAACGGAATGAATATTTTCATCAAAATTCGATGATCAACGACGAGTTGGGAATCGTGATTAAGGGTGAAGCTAGCTGGTACATCGGTGGATACAAGAAAAATACAAGATGATTCCATATTTCATCGTGGTGATTGGAAGATGGCAATCTAGGGTTTAACATACAGTTTTGGGTCGACGTGGTTGTTGAGCTTGTATGCGGTCGAGGGATGACCAGAAGCTATCGGAGTAGGGGGATCGGTGCATCGTGGTGTGGCGCAGCTCCGGGTGGTTGGGCGAGATTTATGGTGGTCAAGACCATTAGGGTTGGACATTTTTCCGATGATCAGATTGGGTTCGAAGGTGTTAACTAGTTAGATTTTGATTTCCAGCTTGATTCGAAAATACATATGTTCGCGACGATGGAGGAGATTGTAGGTGACTTGTTGGCATCGGCGACGACGATCGAAATGATGGCGATTATCGGTGCATGTGCACGCATCCACGTTCATGTCTGGGTTGTAATGATTTAGGGACGAAAGTGGTAACTCGGGTTTCGACTTGTGGAAGATAAAGGCATGACTCGAAGTTGAAGTGATGTGGGTGGTGCTTGGGGAAAGGACCGAGTAATTTGGGGTTTTACCCGAAGTCGAGCATGGATTCGATTCACCTGTTACCAGATTTCAAGCCTAAAAGAAAAAAAAGGATGTTTTCAAGTTTTAAAAACGCAACAGTTTTTTTGTTACAAAAAAATAAGTTTCCTTTTTATTTAACAAGTTTTAAAACTTATTTAAACTAAACAAGTTTCCAATGGAAAGTAAATGGAGTTTAAAATTAAAAAAAAACAAGTTTCAACGTTTTAAATGTTAAAGCAAATATTTTGAAATCGTTTTGTTTCTAAATTGTTAACTTAAAGGTTAAGTTAACTTATATAATTAAGGGTAATTAATGAATGATTAGGAGTTTAATAAATCAAGAAATTAAGGAATAAATAATTTAAGAATGATTAATTTCTTAAAAGTAATTACTCAAGTGAAAGTAATTAAGGGACAAATTTGTTAGTGATAATTAATCTAAATGGTTTATTAAATGACTTTATTATAATTAAGTGATTAATAAAGATAATGATTAGTCTTTAATTTAAATTAGGATTTGGGTAATTAAAGATTATTGTTGAATGAAAGTAATTAAAAAAATAATGAATTAATAAAAGTAAATAAAGATAATTAATTATTATTAAAGGATAATTACTTAATTAAAAGTAATTAATTATTTATCAAAGTTAATTAATCAAGTGACAATTAGATAATGTGATTAGGGATAATCAATAATTATTATTAAAGGATAATTAATTAAATGATAATTAATCAAATGGTGATTAATTTAGGTAATTAATTTTAAGGATAATCAAATAATTTAAGGTTTAATTGATTAATGAAGAATGATAATTAATTGAGGATAAAGGTTAATTAATTGATCATGGGTTAAATTAATTAATTAAAGATAATTAATTAAATGGTTAATTAAATAATTAAAGGTAAATTCTTTAATAACTAAAAGTTGATGAATTATAATTAAAGGTTAATTAATTCATTACTAAAGGTTAATTAAATAAATAATTAAAGAATAATTAATCAAAATGAATTGTAATTTATTAATATTAAATAACCACGATTAGTAATCCATAAGTAGTTAATCTGATTTGAATTAATCAGACATTTACCTTATCTTACTCATGAGTGTTTGGATTCTATTGGATGATTGAAATGTTTGATATCCCTGATATGTGATGATTTGTTTTGATTTGAGCTGTGTTGATGCAATTTATTATCTGTAATATATATCTGTGATCTGTGAATAAAAGATAAGCATTGTAGTTTGTACTGCTTATCAAATATAAGCGTTATAGTTTATACCGCTTATTAAATATATCGATATATTTGAATCTGTGCCGATTGATGATGTGGCACTTTTATTGTGGTAAATCCCCTGGACTACACTTATACACACACAAATATGGATTGCACGTGAAAATGGGTTAAGTCACAGATTTTGAAATAGTTTTAAAGACTGAATTTTTGAATCCAAAATAGTTTTAGAATTGAAAGCTTTTGAAAAGAAATTTCAAAAATGAAAGTTATTTTGAATAACTTGATTGAGTTTTAAAATTTAAATAATTTGATTTAATTTTGAATTAAATATGTGAAATTGAATTCTATGATTCGGAAACTACGGTTTAAAAAGGTTATTCAACTTATAAATGTGGTTATATGGGTTTTTAACCATTTAAAAAGTATTGTTTTGGAAATTTGAATTTAAAACCAAGCTTATACTTAAATGGCTTTAACTTATGTAAATGTAATCAGTTTTTCCCAAAACGAAACCTATGCGTTTTCAAATAATAAAAGCTTTCACGTAAGAAATGAACTTCCAATTGGTGTTAAAAGGATTTCAAGTCTAAAATGAAGATAGTTTTCCATGTTATGAATAAATCTTTGGAAATGGTTTGAAAGTTGTAAGTTTAATCTTTAATTGAGTTAATCCAAATTGAAATGGAAATTGTTTTGAAATATATAAATAGATCTTTGTGAAACTAGGAGAACTTTGTAAAACAAATCTTTTTGTTAAAGATTTGAAATGGTAATTTGTTTAACCATTTGAAGAAAAGTTTTGGATTTTATAAGTCGTGACTTAACTGAAAATCCCATATCCATATGTTTTTAAATATTGCGCTCATTATTCGATTTAGCCGGGAGAGGACCTTGTGTCATGTAACCCATTCCGAATAGTGATACGATGTTATGGATTGCAATTGAAGACCCGTGTTGAAGACCGGGTGTCTTCAAGAACGTTAGGATAACCTATCGATTGTCTCTGCACCGAGTAGCTCCGGTGTAGAGTTCTCCATATGTGATGGGAAGTCCGATCGGAATAGTGGATGCCCGGATTTGCAAGGACTTCTTCCTTAATTTGACAAACTACCTTCGGTTCTGTTCGAACCCGGGATAGACTTGTATGGTTGTATGTCTGACACTACACTTTGAGATATTAAACTGATCTCTATCAAATACATTTCTGCTTGGTGGCGGAGAATTTATTCTCTTAGCTAAACACCCTTCTCTGAGACCTACGAGCTCAAGGTTACGTAGTTGATGGTTATCAGTGATATACTCCCAATTTGGTAGTGTGGCATGCTGAGTGCTGTTGTGTATCATTTATTGATCAAAGCATGGCTTTTGTATAAAGCGTAGCTTTGTGGACGAGGCTGCATCAAGACCCCACACCCTGGAAATGGTCGAAACAGGAAAGATGCGGCAAAGTTATGAGGGTCGTGCCCTTTAGGGTTTGTCATTCCCTTCTGGAAAAGGGTGGTATCATAGTATGGAGTACAGATATTTTACTCATGTGGTCACTGCAAATCTATTACTTTGTGATTGCTTTGTGGTTGTTGGATTAGAGGTATCTCGGATAAAGGTCCCAAAGGACCGGGGGATGGCACGCTCGAGTAGTAGTTACTTAGTTACAGAGGTAACCCGGCCTTGTGTTGGCAGAGATCCGGTTAGGTTCTTGGGACGTCCCGCCAGAGGCGTACCCATGGACAGTAGGAAGTACTTAGCCTGACCATTTGTTGGAAATCCAAACAAAACAATACGAGCCTTTTACGATTGCAATTGTATAACTTGCTACCTCAGGTGGTAGCTATAGCTGGCATAATATCATGGTACCTATACTGGCTAGGATTTATATTATACTTTCGAAAGGTTTTCCACTATGCACTAGTAATAATATCAAAGAATTTTCCTCGTATTAAGCATATTTGACTATCACAAGGGGAAATCTCTCCCAAGTGTGCGATTGCATTGTGTGTGTGCCAGGAGGCCTTATGGTAGTTTCATTTTCCTAAAAGCATTGCGGTTTTCAAATTTAAATTCTTTTGTTTGTTTTAAAGACCAACTACTTTTGGTTGCTCATACCAGTCCCACAACTGACTTGGAGTTTATTGTTCCTTTCCTAAACTCTGGGTGCCTATTCCCACACGGGCAGTCTAGATTTAGGTTTTTCAGATAATTGAATAGTATGTGTAGATTCGATAGCTTTCAGACTTAGGATTTGGCAATCGCATTCGAATCGAGTTTCTTCACTTCATCTTGATTGGGAGTTCAAGCTACTTCTAGATTGGTGCCTTGGAGATGGAGATTACCGATGCTGGAGTTCTTTCTTGAAGACCATATTGGAGATATTGTTCCGCTGCTGGTGTTATATGTTCTTTCCGCTGCTATTGTCTTCTATCATATCTCTGATGTATATTGATATTCATTGTATCATCATTGTATCTGGATATTGTATCAATCTTATATATTGATATATTCTTTTTCTTCCGCTGTGTTGTACTTAATGTGTTATAAGCTCCTACGAACCAGATTCAACGTTTGGATCTGTGGCATTTGAATACAAGTGTCGTATTCGGTGCTGATTTTCGAAGGTCGAGTCAGGGTCGTTTCATTTGGTATCAGAGCTGAAGGTTAAAACTTTAGCTCAGGAGTATAACACATTAAGTAACTCATTAGAGATAGGGTGAAATATACCCTAGAATGAGTATATCCCTAAGATATCCATTCGAATGCCTCAGTAAATTCTCTCACTATCCACTGATAGTGTGTATGAGTGCGAGAAGAGGACGAGATAGGGGACAGGGTAGTACCAATACAAATTGTCAATACCCTGCGATAGTGGAAACAATTTTCTCTATCAATCTCCTTTTGTCGATTTCGAATTCTTTTGATTGCTTCGTGACAGCTCTAGAAAGAAGTTTCGGTATGATGGTGGCCCTACAAGTCGCTGTAGAAATATCTTTACTTCGTATCTTCATCGGTTTCTGATCAGTTTTTCCATCTAAACCTTAATGAATTTGAAATTGAAAATTTTAAATAAATTGAAAATTTTAAATTGAGTTAAATTGGTTAACAAATATAAGGCTAATTTGAGTTGTATCAATAAAATGATATCAACTAAAACCAAATTTGGAATTCTATTATAATTTCTTGTGTATATCAAAGTCCGAAGAGGGACAGGTTATATATACTTTGGGGTATTCCAACCCGAATTTGGAATCCATACCTAGTGTTTGAGAAATTATGGAAGATTGAATCTATCTATCTATTCTCTGGGATCCGATATATTCTACGAACGATTAGTTACCCCTTCGAACTAATCAATGCCCTTGCATATTTGTGGACCGGTGGACCCGGATATCTTGAGAAATAATTGTATGAGTTTGTTCTCATATTGTTGATATTCTGATTTGGTAAGCCAAATGCAGAATAAATATTTCGATCTGATCTGACCAATTATTTCTTTATCTATCATCTTTTCTTTTTTGTCTTCCTTGCAAATTTCGAGGACAAAATTTTGTTTTAAGGGGGGGGGGGAAGCTGTAACTTTCCTGAAAATTTACCAAGTTTAATTTGGCAATTAGTTTAACTTTTGAAAATAAATTGTCAATTAGTTAGAGATTTCTAGAATAAATAAATGATTTTTGATTATAAATAGAAATTTAATTTGAAACTTAAGCATAAGTATTTTACAAACAAATATTGGATTTCAAAATAAAGTGTATTAAAAATAAAATAGAAATTAAAAGCTTTGAGATTAATAAAAAGTTAATGACAGTATGTTTCCTAATCTTTTTAATTATATTAATATTTGGAAGATGCAATAAATTTCAAAATGATTTATTTTTAAGATTTAATTCTCTTATATAAATAAATGTGACAATTTGTTAATATGAAATCAAAAATTTTAAATCATTCTTTTCTTTTTACAAAGTTGTATAAAAAAATAATAAAAAATGTATTAATGCAAATTGTATAAATATATAAGTGTATAAACACGTTGAACAAAAATTAAAGGTTGCAATGTGAAAATTAATTGGGGTAAAATTTTGTTTGTGTATATATAAATATGAAAGGAAACATAGACATTTTACAAATGTAAACATTGAATTTGAATTTAAATTGCATAATTATACGTATGAACTAATTTCAAGACAAGGGAGTTTAACATAATTTAATAAATGAAAATGGAAAGAGGGTTTTAAACATTTTAAAGAAAAAAATATAAAAGGAAAATGTAATTAAGAAAAAAAATGTATATATATAAGATCATAAACATAAGAGAAGTATATATAAAGATTGTGACATATGTTAAAAAAAAGAAATGTTTTGTACTAAAAAAATTAAAAAAAAAGGGGTGTATTCATTTATAAAGTAAATATGACATAAAATTTATTTAAAAGATTTCTTTATCTTTGGGAATTGCAAACGATAAACAAGTAAGCATTGCATTGGAATCTCATGATCATTTTCTACAAATGGCCTTCACTATCATTGCTGGAGTTGAATAATTAAATTTAAAATTGTAGAAAACTTTTCAGTTCCCCATATGAAATTATTAAGCTTCTCACCAAATCTAAAAGAACGGTAAAACAAAGATTTGAGATCACAAACCTCAATATCAAGGCAACAGTAAAAAGGAAAAGAAAAATAAAAACAGGCCGAGGAGTTCATTCTTCTCTCTTCTTCATACCTAAATCTGAAATCTGAAAGCAATGAAATATCTCATAAACAACCTCTTGCAAGTTCTACTCAAAACAAAGTTCAATCTGAAAAAAAATCAACCTGGAAATTTACAAATGAAGATCAATGCAAAAGGAGCAGAGCTTCAGTTTGCCAGTGCAGTCAATTCTCTAGGGAAATCTTTAGGCAAGTAAATTCTTTTAATTTTTTTTTTGAGTTTGATGTTAGTAATCAGTAATGAAACAAAGAATTTAAACAACTTTATTGATCAGCTGCAGGAATGAAATAAAGTCCAAGGCAAATGAATTTCTGTTTCCAAATGTAGAAAAGTTTCTTTGTTATATATAAAAGGATTCAAAACTATAAGTAAAATTAAATTTGTTTGTTATTATTGAAGTAAGTAAACAAATACAACAGGAGATTAAGCAAAGTTTTGTATTAATAATCTTTTGCAGATCTATGCTTCAAAAGAAATTAAAGAAATAAAATGGAATGTCTCTGTTCAACAAAACCAATTTCCTCTCTGCTCTGTCAAAACAAAGGTGAGCAAACTATCCTAAATAAAGCTTAAATCTGTGTTATGCCTTGATATTTGTGTTAATTCTGGGGTGAAAATTTGTTTGCATGGGTGATAATTAGCTGGAATATGATATGAGTTGCTTTGTAATTCATGCATATGCTTGGATACATCACATTATATACCTCTGATACATATACAGGCTCAAGATCATAAGAAAGAAAATCAAATTTCTCCCTACATAATCTGTTTTAGGCTTTGATTACTGAATGAAGGATTATCATATGAATGTAACATCAATCTTAAAAATAAATTTAAACGGATTCATCAAGTGATTATTTCAAAACCCAGGATATTCAGTGATGATCAAAATAAGTAGAAAATCAATCAGTTTAATTCCAAGTTTCAAATTCATAACTTCACTCGAAATTATAAATAATGATTTTTGGTAAAGGTTTCGTAATTTTCAAGTTTGAAAATCGAACGAAATCGTGAGTTGAACGGAATGAATATTTTCATCAAAATCCGATGATCAACGACGAGTTGGGAATTGCGATTAAGGGTGAAGCTAGCTGGTACATTCGTGGACACGAGAAAAATAAAAGATGATTTTATATTTCATCGTGGTGATTGGAAGTTGGAAATCTAGGGTTTAACATACAGTTTTTGGTCGGCGTGGTTGTTGGGCTTGTGTGGGGTCGAGGGAGGACCGGAAGCTATCGGAGTAGGGGAGATCGATGCTTCATGGTGTGGCGTAGCTCCGGGTGGTTGGGTGAGATTTATGGTGGTCACGATCATCGGGGATGGACATTTTTCCGATGATCAGATTGGGTTCGAAGGTGTTAACTAGTTAGATTTTGATTTCTAGCTTGATTCGAAAATATATATGTTCGCGACGATGGAGGAGGTCGTAGGTGACTTGTTGGCATCGGCGACGATGATCGAAACGATGGCGATCATCGGTGCACGTGCATGCATCCATGTTCATGTCTGGGTTGTAATGATTTAGGGACGAAAGTGGTAACTCGGGTTTCGACTCGGGGAAGATAAAGGCGCGACTCGAAGTTGACGTGATGCGGGTGGTGCTCGGGGAAAGGATTGAGTAATTTGGGGTTTTACCGGAAGTCGAGCTTGGGTTCGATTAACCTGTTACCCGATTTCAAGCCTAAAAGAAAAAAAGGATGTTTTCAAGTTTTAAAAATGCAACAGTTTTTTTTGTTACAAAAAAAATAAGTTTCCTTTTTTATTTAACAAGTTTTAAAACATATTTAAACTAAACAAGTTTCCAAAGGAAAGTAAATGGAGTTTCAAATTTAAAAAAAAAAACAAGTTTCAACATTTTAAATGTTAAAGCAAATATTCTGAAATCGTTTTGTTTCTAAATTGTCAACTTAAAGGTTAAGTTAATTTATATAATTAAGGATAATTAATGAATGATTAGGAGTTTAATAAATAAAGAAATTAAGAAATAACTAATTTAAGAACGATTAATTTATTAAAAGTAATTACTTAAGTGAAAGCAATTAAGGGATAAATTTGTTAATGATAATTAATCTAAATGGTTTATTAAATGACTTTATTATAATTAAGTGATTAATAAAGATAATGATTAGTCTTTAATTTAAATTAGGATTTGGGTAATTAAAGATTAATGTTGAATAAAAGTAATTAAAAAAATAATGAATTAATAAAAGTAAATAAAGATAATTAATTATTATTGAAGGATAATTACTTAATTAAAAGTAATTAATTATTGATCAAAGTTAATTAATCAAGTGATAATTAGATTATGTGATTAGGGATAATCAATAATTATTTTAAAGGATAATTAATTAAATGATAATTAATCAAATAGTGATTAATTTAGGTAATTAATTTTAAGGATAATTAATTAATTTAAAGTTTAATTGATTAATGAAGGATGATAATTAATTGAGGATAAAGGTTAATTAATTGATCAAGGGTTAAATTAATTAAAGATAATTAATTAAATGGTTAATTAAATAATTAAAGGTAAATTCTTTAATAATTAAAAGTTGATGAATTATAATTAAAGGTTAATTAATTCATTACTAAGGGTTAATTAAATATATAATTAAAGAATAATTAATAAAAATGAATTGTAATTTATTAATATTACATAACCACGATTAGTAATCCATAAGTAGTTAATCTGATTTGAATTAATCAGACATTTACCTGATCTTACTCATGAGTGTTTGGATTCTATTGGATGATTGAATTGTTTGATATCCCTGATATGTGATGATTTGTTTTGATTTGAGCTGTGTTGATGCATTTTATTATCGGTAATATATATCTGTGATCTGTGAATAAAAGATAAGCATTGTAGTTTGTACCGCTTATCAAATATAAGCTTTATAGTTTATACCGCTTATTAAATATATTGCTGTATTTGAATCTATGCCAATTGATGATGTGTCACTTTTATTGTGTAAAACCCCTGGACCACACTTATACATACACAAATATGGATTGCACGTTGAAATGGGTTAAGTCACAGATTTTGAAATAGTTTTAAAGACTGAATTTTTGAATCCAAAATAGTTTTAGAATTGAAAGCTTTTGAAAATAAATTTCAAAAATGAAAGTTATTTTGAATAACTTGATTGAGTTTTGAAATTTAAATAATTTGATTTAAATTTGAATTAAATATGTGAAATTGAATTCTACGATTTGGAAACTATGGTTTAAAAAGGTTATTCAACTTATGAATGTGGTTATATGGATTTTTAACCATTTAAAAAGTATTGTTTTGGAAATTTGAATTTAAAACCAAGCTTATACTTAAATGGCTTTAACTTATCTAAATGTAATCAGTTTTTCCCAAAACGAAACCTATGCGTTTTCAAATAATAAAAGCTTTCACGTAAGAAATGAACTTCCAATTGGTGTTAAAAGGATTTCAAGTCTAAAATGAAGATAGTTTTCCATGTTATGAATAAATCTTTGGAAATGGTTTGAAAGCTGTAAGTTTAATCTTTAATTTAAAGATTTAATTGAGTTAATCCAAATTGAAATGGAAATTGTTCTGAAATATATAAATTGACTTAACTGAAAATCCCGTATCCATATGTTTTTAAATATTGCGCTCATTATTCGGTTTAGCCGGGAGAGGACCTTGTGTCATTTAACCCATTCCGAATAGTGATACGATGTTATGGATTTTAATTGAAGACCCGTGTTGAAGACCGGGTGTCTTCAAGAACGTTAGGATAACCTATGATTGTCTCTGCACCGAGTAGCTCCGATATAGAGTTCTCCATATGTGATGGGAAGTCCAATCAGAATTGTGGATGCCCGGATTTGCAAGGGCTTCTTTCTTTATTCGACGAAGTGCCTTCAGTTCTGTTCGAACCCGGGACAAACTTGTATTGTTTTATGTCTGACACTACACTTTGAGATATTAAACTGATCTCTATCAAATACATTTCTTCTTGGTGGCGGAGAATTTATTCTCTTATCTTAACACCCTTCTCTGAGACGTACGAGCTCAAAGGTTATGTAGTTGATGGTTATCAGTGATATACTCCCAATTTGGTAGTGTGGCATGCTGAGTGCTGCTGTGTATCATTTATTGATCAAAGCATGGCTTTTGTATAAAGCGTAGCTTTGTGGACGAGACTGCATTAGGACCTCACACCCCGGAAATGGTCGAAACAGGAAAGATGCGGCAAGGTTATGAGGGTCGTGCCCTTTAGGGTTTGTCATTCCCTTCTGGAAAAGGGTGGTATCATGGTATGGAGCCCAGATACTTTACTCATGTGGTCACTGCAAATCTTTTACTTTGTGATTGCTTTGTGGTTGTTGGATTAGAGGTACCTCGGATAGAGGTCCCAAAGGATCGGGGGATGGCACGCTCAAGTAGTAGTTGCCTTGTTACAAAGGTAACCCAGCCTTGTGTTGGCAGACATCCGGTTAGGTTCTCGGGACGTCCCGCCAGAGGCAAACCCATGGACAGTAGGAAGTTCCTTAGCCTGAACATTTGTTGGAAATCCAAACAAAACAATACGAGCCCTTTACGATTGCAATTGTATAACCTGCCACCTCAGGTGGTAGCTATAGCTGGCATAATATCATGGTACCTATGCTGACTACGATTTATATTATACTTTCGAAAGGTTTTCCACTATGCACTAGTAATAATATCAAATAATTTTCCTCGTATTAAGCATATTTGACTGTCATAAGGGGAAATCTCCCCCAAGTGTGTGATTGCATTGTGTGTGTGTTGGGAGGTCTTATGGTAGTTACATTTTCCTAAAAGCATTGCGGATTTCAAATTTAAATTCTTTTGTTTGTTATAAAGACCAACTGCTTTTGTTTTCTCATACCAGTCCCACGAATGACCTGGAGTTTATTGTTCCTTACCTAAACTTTGGGTGCCCACAATTTTCCCACACAGGCAGTCTAGAGTTAGGTTTTTCAAATAATCGAATAGTAGGTGTAGATTCGATAGCTTTCAGCCTTAGGATTTGGCAATCGCATTTGGATCGAGTTGCTTTACTTCATCTTGATTGGGAGTTCGAGCTACTTCTGGATTGGTGCCTTGGAGATGGAGATTACCGATGCTGGAGTTCTTTCTTGAAGACCATATTGGAGATATTGTTCCGCTGCTGGTGTTATATGTTCTTTCCGCTGTTATTGTCTTGTATCATGTCTCTTATGTATATTGATATTCATTGTATCATCATTGTATCTGGATATTGTATCAATGTTGTATATTGATATATTCTTTTTCTTCCGCTATGTTGTACTTAATGTGTTATAAGCTCCGCCAACCAGATTCAACGTTCGGATCTGCGGCATTTGAATACGAGTGTCGTATTCGGTGCCGATTTTCGAAGGTCGAGTCAGGGTCGTTTCATGGCCAGTGACTACCCAATGTCACGGTCCACAATACCTGAATCCATGTCGCTCAATATGCCAAGGACTAGACTACTTCGCATGGCTGATTTAGGGTAAAGACCAACCGTCATGGAGATCAGGACCCATCATGATCCAAGTGGGTGCCTCTACATTACCCTTGCTTTACAAGTACTCTACAAACCTTTAAGTTTCATCGATCTCTTTGCATATGTCATCTATAGCAAAGTACATTATTTAACTGATCTTCATCGTAAAACTCCCGTCTAAAGTCTTTGTGATTGGGATAATTCTTGACAATCATTGTTAGTCATAGAATATCATTGTTTGTCCTGTAATCATTCTTTAACAGTTCCTTGAACTCAACCATAGCTTAAACTCTTCATCCCAAAGTATAGCTACCCAAATGTTTAAGATGTCACTCCCTATCATAAGTCATCATCACCATGTTATGCGTCGTCGACGTCAACGGCTCGTCATCGAATCACATGTCTTTGTACCAAATAGGGACATAGCCCAAAGCAAGAATGGTAAAACTTAAAGCAAGCATGAACATATATTACCCATAGAAAATGTAGCACTGAATAAAAGCTATCATTATCTTGGCCCAAAGAAAACACATGAAGGACTCGAAGCAAGCTTGGTATCTCCCATCGCCGAATCCCGACCATCAAACCTTTCCCACCACCGATCCAGCACTTTACCATTTCTTTTCCCCAAAGTATAGCTTCAAGTTAACAAGCAACAAAAACGAAGTGAGACTCAAGCCGACCCCTTTATGATTTAATGTCGATCACACCCTTCATGTCATACTGATCTAACCCTTAAAGCCATTCTGCTTCCCAAGCCCACTCCTAGCGAGCTCGAAGTAAGAGCTAAAGCAACCCACTATGAAACTCAAACTAGAACTCAAAAAAATCTTCTATCCATCTAGCCCTTAAAAACCATCATCGAACCAACTTGTTTTGCCTATGATGGGAGCAAAAGAACTCCAAATGGCTTGAAATTCTTGTGGCCTCACTCAAATCACACTAAATTTGGTCACTGTCAGCTTCATGGATCGAATATTAGTTGTAAAACTATTCTTATTTCTATGTTGTCATTCGATTGGCATTTCAACGATGCAAACATCATGCATTCAAGCATTCAACATATAAGTTATATTCAAACAAACAACCATTTACATATATCAAATTATAGCCTAACTCTAACGGCAGAAACTAGAGAAGAACCGAAAGAACAAGGGAAATCCATTAGATCGAAATTTCATAAAATTTCACAAAATCATTCGAAATTAACTTCTATGATTAGTTAACATTTAAAACACATTTTAGGGTTCAAAAATCATTTTAAAATATCATTTACAAACATATATTGACTCTTAATGACAAGATTTGGCATATTAAAGCAGGGTTTAGAGTTGTTTTAGGCATAGATAATGTTAATGATGGCTTCTCTAACTATTTTAGGAAGTGTTAAATGACATGGAGAAGTTGAAATGGTACCCATGGGTGCTAATCTCGAAATTGGTCTTATGCTTAGCCAATAATCCCGGTAATTACCCATTAACCTATTCAAAATCATGTAAGACTTCAAATAGCCATATCCCCCAGATGGTAAGTCTATTATCCTATTTGACCACTTTAAACAAAGGGAATCCATCATCCCAGTCTAAAGAAAGTGGTTTCAGGTCTTAATTCGGGTCCAATCAAAAGTTATAGGCTTTACAAGATTTTCAAGTTCAAAATCTTTCAATAAACTTCTATGGATGGAAACTGTCTCTTGTAGTCACTTCCCAAAGCTATAGATTCGTACAACCCTATATAAAAAAATTTGATCCTTCGATACATAAAATACGGGTATTACAATTATGTAGCATATCGTATGCTAAAAAGATATTATTTTAACTTTATAAATATTTGGAAATATTTTAGGATGTTTTATGAAGGGGTTAATTTGGATGTGGTTGAAATTAGTAATTGAAGAAGAAAAGAAATTGTAATACCCAAGAATTATAGCCGAAAAATCGAAGAAAAATTAAATAAAAATAAACAAGGGTAGAATGAAGTTTTCACAAATGTTTAAATTTGGCCATGAAACTTGCACCATTGTGTTCGTAGTGATTTTTTGGACAAATTTCATATATAATACTTTGAAATCGGAGTTAGTATAAAGAAGTTCTGTACGGTTGAAAATTTGAAAATAGAATTAAAAAATACTCACCTAAATTAAGCATGGTCAGCGGTCGACCAATAGAGTCCATTGGTAAATCAATAGTGGTTGACCGGTCCCTATAAATTAGCGACCATTGATGTTGTAATAAGCATGAACTAGAGCGCTGATTGGATGGAGATGATTACATCGAATATTTTTGTTTACAGGCAATTTCCTAATATGTGGTTTAGATGAGAACAAAGATTCTCTAGGGTAAATCCAATGGCTTAGATCAATCTCTAACCCTATAAATTAACACCTAAACTAACCTAATTTCATTAGAAAACTTGTTGTGTACTGAAACTTTGCCAAAATTTCTGCTCTCCACCTGTAAAACTTCTTTCAAAAATAAATATTAAATACAAAGTAAAAGAGCACTAGTACATCGGATCAAGGAGGAGGCAATCTAACGGGCGACAATTCTCTGATGGCGTTTAGAGTTAGAGAAATTGGATCTAAGTTAAATGGAAACAAGTTAAAAAAAATAACATATTCTATCTGATCTAAGGTGTTTGTAGTTAAACTATAAACTATAAACCCTAGTTTTGAGCCTAGGATTTGAATTAGAGATTGAAATTGATATAAATTGAAAAATCACATTTATATTAACCCAAATTGAACGTCTCCGTTGTTGAACTGAAACCCTAAAAAATTAGTTAATCCCAAGTTAAACAAGTATAATTAATCTAGCATAAATCTATGAAATTGAAATACAAAATTTGTAAAGATAGGTTAGTGTAAATTGATGCATGGAGTTCACTTTATAAGTCAATTTGATAAATTAACAAATATTTCATAATAGAATAAGAAAAATTACAAAATCCTAAAATTTACATTATGACCGATCGACCATTCATAATAAGTGGTCGATCTATAGGGTATAGTGGTCGATTGGTTGATGTCTAAATGCATAATCTGTACCTCGACCTAAGGCCAAGGTTAGAAGTAAAATTATTAATTGTATGTATAACCATATTGTATACATATGTTTGGATGTTATGACTATGTACTTTTATTCTAAGACTATGTTTGGATATTTTCTAAGATGGTTATTTTCTGTGCTTATATTTGTTCCATTCAACCATGAGTAGTTCTAAAAGTGTGGTATATCTTGGATTATATCTGTTTGTTTTTAGTCTCTGTAATGTTATAAAAACCCTATAGCTCATATTTCATAGCACTAACACGAGTTCGAAAGTCATACTAGGCTTTGGATTGATGTGTCGAGAGGTGCGGATTTTCATGGAAATTATTCATGATATACTTGTTAGGGAAGTAACTGAAATTAATTCAAGACCAAGAACCAGAATCTTTAATAAGTTTCTTCTAGACAGCATTATCCTTATAACCTATAACATGGAGTTCTTAAATGACCAAATCTTTAAACCTTTATATGCACTGTATGGTGGAATTCAAGTTAATTGGGCAAAGGCCATTATTTATGTAACGACCCTGACTCGACCTTCGAAAATCAGCACCGAATACGACACTCGTATTCAAATGTCGCAGATCCAAACGTCGAACCTGGTTCGCCGGAGCTTATAACACATTAAGTAAATAACACAGCGGAAGAAATGAATAGCATATATCAATATACAACATTTGATACAATAACTGATACAACATGAATGATACAACAGAATGGTACAATAGATATCAACATTATCAGAGATACAAAGAATAGCAGCGGAAATATAATAATAACACCAGCAGCGGAACAAATCTTCAAAATAGTCTTCAAGAAAGAACTCCAGTATCAGTAATCACCATCTCTAAAGCACCAATCCAGAAATAGCTCGAACTCCAAATCAAGATGAAGAGAAACAACTTTATCCAAAATGCGATTGCCAAATCCTAAGGCTGAAAGCTATCGAATCTACACCTACTATAGATTATCTGAAAATCCCAACTCTAGACTGCCCGTGTGGGAAAATGGTGGGCACCTAGAGTTTAGGAAAGGAACAATAAACTCCATTTAAGTCATGGGACTGGTATGAGCAAACAAAAGCATTTGGTCTTTGAAACAGACAAGAGAATTTAAATTTGAAATCCGCAATGCTTTTTGGAAAATGAAACTACCATAAGGCCTCCCGGCACACACACAATGCAAACGCACACATGGGGGAGATTTCTCCTTATGATAGTCAAACATGCTTACTACGAGGAAAATTCTTTGATATTATTACTATAAGTGCAAAGTGGAAAACCTTTCGAAAGTATAATATAAATCCTAGCCAGCATAGGTACCATGATGCTATGCCTACTATAGCTGCCATGTTAAATGGCAGGTTCTATAACTAAAACCGTACAAGGCACGTATTGGATGAATGGATTTCCAACGAGTGGTCAGGCTAAGGAACTTCCTATTGCCACATGGGTACGCCTCTGGCGGGACGTCCCGAGAACTAACGTTACGGTTAGATCTCTGCCAACACAAGGCCGGGTTACCTCTGTAACTAGGTAACTACTACACGAATATGCCATCCCCCGGTCCTTTGGAACCTTTATCCGAGCGCGCGCAACAACAACACCACACAGTAATAGATATAGTGTATCAACATGAGTAAGTATCTGGGCTCCATACCATGATACCACCCTTTTCCAGAAGGAAATGACATACCCTAAAGGGCGCGACCCTCATAACCTTGCCGCATCTTTCCTGTTTCGACCATTTCCGGGGAGTGAGGTCCTGATGCAGTCTCGTCCACAAAGCTACGCTTTGGTACAAAGCCATGCTTTGGGTCAACAGATGACCAAAGCAATGATCACAAAGATAAATGATCAAACAAATGATCATATCACAAATGATCAACCAATGATCATCACACAGCAGCACTCATCATGCCACATTACCAAATTGGGAATATATCACTGATAAATATCAACTACATAACCTCTGAGCTCGTACGTCTCAGAGAAGGGTGTTAAGCTAAGAGAATAAATTCTCCGCCACCAAGAAGAAATGTATTTGATAGAGATCAGTTTAATATCTCAAAGTGTAATGTCGGACATACAACCATACAAGTCTGTTTCGGGTTCGAACAGAACCGAAGGCACTTTCGAAGAAGCCCTTGAAAATCCGGGTATCCACAATCCCGATCGGACTTCCCATCACTTAGGGAGAACTCTATACCGGAGCAACTCGGTGCAGAGTCAATCGATAGGTTATCCTATCGTTCTCACAAATACCCGGTCTTCACCACCGGTCTTCAAATGCTATCCATAACGACGTATCACTATTCGGAATGGGCTATATGACACAAGGTCCTCTCCCGGCTAAACCGAATAATGAGCGCAATATTTAAAAACATATGGATATGGGATTTCAGTTAAGTCACAACTTATAAAATCCAAAACTTTCTTCCAAACGGTTAAACAAATTACCAATTTAAATCTTTAAATAAAAAGATTAATTTCACCAAATTTCACCAAATTTCACAAAGATCTATCCATAGATTTCAAAACAATTTCCATTCAATTTGGATTAACCCAATTAAATCTTTAAATTAAAGATTTATAGCTTTCAAAACACGTTTCCAAAATTTATCTAAAACTTGGAATACTATTTTCATTTTTAGACTTGAAGCCCTATAACACAATTTGAAAGTTCATTTCTTATGTGAAAGCTTTATTATTTGAAAACAAATAGTTTTCGTTCTAGAAAAATCCAATTCATACAAGTTGAAAACTTGGGTTGAATCTAAGTTTCAAAACATCATCTTTAAAATGGTTTAAAAACTCATATAAACCCAATTATATGTTGAATACCCTTTTTAAACCTTAGTTTCAAATCATTGAATTCAATTTCAAATATTGAATTCGAATTTAAATCAAATTATTTAAATTTCAAAACTCAATCAAGTTATTCAAAATAACTTTTTTTTTTGAAATTCATTTTCAAAAGCTTTCAATTCTAATTCCAAAACTATTTTGGATTCAAAAATTCAATTTTAAAACAATCTCAAAAATTTGTGACTTAACCCATTTCCACGTGCAATCCATATTTGTGTGTGTAGTGTAGTCCGGGGGTTTTACACAATAGTGCACAACATCAATCATATCAATATCGATAAGCGGTATAACTCATAACGCTTATCTTCATCCATAAATTCATAGATAAAGTAAATTTATCAATCGCAGAAATTCACTATTATGATTCGATGTGGGTTTCGAATAACCAACTGGAATCCGACTCCCTGTCACATCGAAATTCAAATGTCGTTCTACAGGTCAAGGGTTTTCATATTCATACGATAGGATACTCGTCACAAATATATCAGCTCAGCACAAAACATTACATAGCATCACATCACATAAATATATCAAACCATCACATAGCATTCAATAACAATCAAACATCTTTGATTAAGGTGAATAAATCGTGTGGTTATAGATTTATTACCCACATAATTACTTCCATTTGTAAACAATGATTAATTATCATTAACTATAATTAATTAAGTCTTAACCACCTTCATTTATTAATAATTTCTTTAATTAATTAACTCAATTAATTAACCTTTAATTGCAATTAATTAAATCTTGATCACTTTTATAAATTGGCCTTTAATTAATTACTTTAATTAATGAATCCTTAATTATTAATTAAATCTAATTATAATTAATTATTCTTTAATTGATAAATCTTAATTTAAATCACCCTAATTAATTAACAATTTTAATTAATTATGCTTAAAGGTAATTACCTTTAATATTTGATTTATAAATCTTTAATCTTCAATCATCTATTCTTAATACTTTCACTAAATAATTATTATTTTTATTAAAAACATTCATTAATTAAACTTAATTATAAATTAACTTATCTTAATTACTCTTATTAAGTAATTAACTATAGATAATAAATTTCCTTTAACAATATGTTAATTTAAACTTTAAAAGTAAATTAACCATTTTAAAACTCTTTAAAAAATCCTTAATATTATTGAGTAAAACTTTCAAAATAAAGTTTATAAATTTTTTTTTTAACATTCTAATATTATTAAGTTAAAATAACCTTTAAAAATAAAGGTGTTATTTATTTAAATCATTTTAAAAACTTGGTAATTTAAAACATCTTTATCAAAAACTCGAAGTTGTTCTAACAAAAATTGTTTTCAAAGTGAACTTGAATTTCCTTTAAAGGTTGAACTGTTTCTGCCCAACAATTTACCCGGGCCAATCACAATTTTACTCCGAACCACCCATCTACCTGCTTCGAGTTTCATTAGAAACTTTCCCGAGACCTCTCCTTCACGTTCGATTCTTCTTCTTCTTTAAAAATTAAGTTTTTTTTCCTGTCTTTATTCTCTACTGCAGTTTCTCGAGTTCCACTTCGAGTCCCGCCCTCTGTTCTCCCGTGCTCGAACGCGAGCCATCTTCTTCCCCAAATCAAAACTTTCCCCAGTGCACACACGTACACGGTGCACGTGCACAGTCGCACGGCGGCGCTCCGACCCCTATCGCGATCAACCCCACATCATTGATGACCCATACGAACATCACAAACTTCCAGTTCACCTCGAAATCTCCTGAAATCGATTTTTTGAATTATTGCCTTCACCTGGAAACGAACTCGAATCATGAATCAACCTTGCCAACGACGTTTCCGACCACCTGGCACCATGCCGCACCACCTAAAGACACATCACACGATTACTCTTCGATTCCCCTTGGACCGGTTACACTCGATCCTTCCACGGTAACGAACGAGCTCGAAACCCATCACTGACAAAAACAGGCTTTCAAACCCTAAATTGGTTTCGCGCGGCCACCACGATTGATGAGAAAATTGGTGATCATTTTTCCTACAACCCTCATCACATTATCCCCCTCCAGATTCAATCTCGAGACTTTATTTCTCTTAGGTCGACCGATATTGACTAAAATTTGATTTTCGTTCCTTTCGTGAATTCACCTACCTCACTTACTTAAAAATCTTGATATCCATACTAAAAATCGTTGTTTACCAACACGAATTCAAATATGAATTCAAAACTTAAAAACGTAACAATCAAAATTTTGACTTGAGTTGGTTCTCTCAGTCATTTATTATATTAGTAATGCTATATGTGATGATGTCTAATAATATGTTAAGAATTTATATTATGATCATTCAAAAAAACTTTTATTCGAACCTCAATGCCTAAAGGGGAGTTAGAAGGTTGGATTCAGAATTTTGAACAGGTTTAGAACCTGTTATGTTTAAACAGAAACATGGTTTGCCTGTTTCCCAACATTTATACAGATGCTTGAGTTTTTGCATTTATTCGAGTTTCACTGCAAATCCTTGTTTCAGATAAAAATTTACTTTCTGATCTTCTTAAAGATATTATTAAGAGCTAAATTATGATTTAACAAACACATTTTGTTTGAAGCCTAGGGTCTAAAAAGGCTTAGAAAAATAAGGATTTGGATTTTTATAAATTTGTTAAAGCCTGTACTTCAAATTAGAGAAGCATATGCATATTACAGACGTGCATACACTAAACAGACATGCAAACTTGATATACATTCATTCATCATTTCTCATAACAACCACTTAACCAAAACATCAAATATATCACAGATCTCAAATTTAAATAAGTTAATTTGCTCACCTGGAATGGTTTAACAGAAAGAAACAGAGACAGAGAGGAACAGAGAGTTTCAAATGAGAATGGCCTGGAAAGAAAGATTTGAACTTGCTTCGAGAACTTGAATTTGTTTTCAGAGGAGATTACAAGCTGAAAGGTTTTGATCTTCTTTCCTGAGAATTGAATCTGGAACTCATAAATTAAATCTTTGCTTAATCACCATTTATTTGTTTATTCATTTCATCAATAACCAAAATTTAAATTTACTTACCTACAGTTTTGTTTTAATGCAACAGGGAAAGACTTTGGTCTGCTGCTTGAAGACTGAGTTTTGATCTGGTATTTGAAACTTGATTTCCTTTTTCTCTTTTTTTTCTCTCTCTATTTTGTTTTCAACTTGAAAACAGAATTTACTTTAGCATATAACCTGACTGGGTCCTGCAGCTTAAATTGATAAAATGTTTAAATCTTTTTGCTTAAATACTGATCAACAATATTAGATTCACATTTTTAAAGAAAGAATTTACTTGCCTTTTATTACTCCCAGAGAACTGTATTTGATTCCCAGATCTGATTTTTTTTTTCCAGTTTGAATTTGTTGAAACTTCCAGATTTTGACAAGAGAATGGAGTTTGCATTTTTGCTTTCCAGGTTTGAAAATGCTGATGCTTTTTGAAAACAGATTTGCTTCAAATTTGTTTTAGGCTTGAGAACTTGAAGACTGGAAAGCTTGGTACTTGATTTCTTAATTCTTCAAGTGGCTTTGAACTCAACTTGATTTTGTACTTTATATTTTTTTTTCTAACTGAAAATAACTCGGTTTACACCTCTTCTTCCTATTTTGGGAGTTGAGATATAAGATTCTCAAATCTTTGGCTACTGATTTTTTTCAGTTTTTGCTAAGTTGTTTTATGATGGATTATGGGAAAATGAAGAGTTTGTGTAATTTTTTAATCTTATTATTTAATTTTATTAGATATGGTGAATGCCATTCGTATAAAATCATTATAACTTTTAGATTTTGTTAACTCCTACACTCCATTCTCACATGTGCATGTTTGTATATGTTTTACTTTTAAAATTTTAAAGACAAAAGAATTTTTTTTCTTATAAACTTAATTTTTTTTTAAATGCTACTTACTTTTTAAAAACATCTATTTAAAATAAAAATTAAATTTTCAATCTCAACTTGAAATAAAAACTTATGTATATGTACTTACATTAAATTTTTGTTCAACATGTTTATGCACTAATATATTTATACAATTTATATTCTTACATTTATTTATTTATTTATTTAATCTGAAAACATTTCTAATTAAATCACAATTTATTTCCAAAAATTAATTTAATTGCCAATTTAAACTTAATGAATTTCAGGAATGTTACAGACTTCCCCCCTTAAAAGAATTTCGTCCTCGAAATTTCAAGGAAGACGAGAAAGAATAGATAATAGATAAAGAAATGATTGACCAGATCATATCGAAATATTTATTCTGCATTTGGTTTTCCAAATCAGAATATCAACAATATGAGAACAAACTCATACAATATTTCACAAGATACTCGTGTTATCCGGTCTACGAATATGCAAGGGCATTGATTAGTTCGAAGGGATAACTAATCGTTCGTAGAATATATCGGATTCTAAAGAATAGATAGATAGCCTTAATTTTCAACAATTCCCAAATGCTAGATATGGGTACCAAATTCGGGTCGGAATACCCCAAATTATATGGACTTTGATATACACACTTAATTACAATTTTAAATTTGGTTTTAATCGATATCGTTTTATTTATACAATTCAAGTTTAGCTTTATATTTGTTAATCAATTTAACTTAATTTAAAATTTTCAATTTATTTAATTTAAATCTTCAAATTCATTAGAGTTTAGAACGAAAAGCTGATAAGAAATTGGATGAAGAGAATACGAAACAGAGACTTATCTACACGATTCGTAGCGCCACCATCACACCGAAACTACTCCTCGAGCTGCTGCGAAGTAATCAAAGAATTGAAAAGACGAATCAAAGGAGATTGATAGAGAAAAGTTGTTTCCTCTATTGCAGGATATTGACCATTGGTAGTGGTATTCCCTCGTCCCCTATCTCGTCCTCTTCTCGCACTCATACTTACTATCAGTGGATAGTAAGAGAATTTACTGAGGCACTCGAACGGATATCTTAGAGATATACTCATTCTAGGGTATACTTCACCCTATCTCTAATGAGTTACTTAATGTGTTATCCTCCTGAGTTAAAGTTTTAACCCTCAGCTCTGATACCAAATGTAACGACCCTGACTCGACCTTCGAAAATCAGCACCGAATACGACACTCGTATTCAAATGCCGCAGATCCAAACGTCGAACCTGGTTCGCCGGAGCTTATAACACATTAAGTAAATAACACAGCGGAAGAAATGAATAGCATATATCAATATACAACATTTGATACAATGACTGATACAACATGAATGATACAACAGAATGGTACAATAGATATCAACATTATCAGAGATACAAAGAATAGCAGCGGAAATATAATAATAACACCAGCAGCGGAACAAATCTCCAAAATAGTCTTCAAGAAAGAACTCCAGTATCAGTAATCTCCATCTCTAAAGCACCAATCCAGAAATAGCTCGAACTCCAAATCAAACAACTTTATCCAAAATGCGATTGCCAAATCCTAAGGCTGAAAGCTATAGAATCTACACCTACTATAGATTATCTGAAAATCCCAACTCTAGACTGCCCGTGTGGGAAAATGGTGGGCACCCAGAGTTTAGGAAAGGAACAATAAACTCCAGGTCAATCATGGGACTGGTATGAGCAAACAAAAGCATTTGGTCTTTGAAACGGACAAGAGAATTTAAATTTGAAATCCGCAATGCTTTTTGGAAAATGAAACTACCATAAGGCCTCCCGGCACACACACAATGCAAATGCACACATGGGGGAGATTTCTCCTTATGATAGTGAAACATGCTTACTACGAGGAAAATTCTTTAATATTATTACTATAAGTGCAAAGTGGAAAACCTTTCGAAAGTATAATATAAATCCTAGCCAGCATAGGTACCATGATGTTATGCCTACTATAGCTGCCATGTTAAATGGCAGGTTCTACAACTAAAACCGTACAAGGCACGTATTGGATGAATGGATTTCCAACGAATGGTCAGGCTAAGGAACTTCCTATTGCCACATGGGTACGCCTCTGGCGGGACGTCCCGAGAACTAATGTTACGGTTAGATCTCTGCCAACACAAGGCCGGGTTACCTCTGTAACTAGGTAACTACTACACGAATATGCCATCCCCCGGTCCTTTGGGACCTTTATCCGAGCGCGCGCAACAACAACACCACACAGTAATAGATATAGTGTATCAACATGAGTAAGTATCTGGGCTCCATACCATGATACCACCCTTTTCCAGAAGGAAATGACATACCCTAAAGGGTGCGACCCTCATAACCTTGCCGCATCTTTCCTGTTTCGACCATTTTCGGGGAGTGAGGTCCTGATGCAGTCTCGTCCACAAAGCTACGCTTTGGTACAAAGCCATGCTTTGGGTCAACAGATGACCAAAGCAATGATCACAAAGATAAATGATCAAACAAATGATCATATCACAAATGATCAACCAATGATCATCACACAGCAGCACTCAGCATGCCACATTACCAAATTGGGAATATATCACTGATAAATATCAACTACATAACCTCTGAGCTCGTACGTCTCAGAGAAGGGTGTTAAGCTAAGAGAATAAATTCTCCGCCACCAACCAGAAATGTATTTGATAGAGATCAGTTTAATATCTCAAAGTGTAATGTCGGACATACAACCATACAAGTCTGTTCCGGGTTCGAACAGAACCGAAGGCACTTCCGAAGAAGCCCTTGCAAATCCGGGTATCCACAATCCCGATCGGACTTCCCATCACTTAGGGAAATACCCGGTCTTCACCACCGGTCTTCAAATGCTATCCATAACGACGTATCACTATTCGGAATGGGCTATATGACACAAGGTCCTCTCCCGGCTAAACCGAATAATGAGCACAATATTTAAAAACATATGGATATGGGATTTCAGTTAAGTCACAACTTATAAAATCCAAAACTTTCTTCCAAACGGTTAAACAAATTACCAATTTAAATCTTTAAATAAAAAGATTAATTTCACCAAGTTTCACCAAATTTCACAAAGATCTATCCATAGATTTCAAAACAATTCCCATTCAATTTGGATTAACCCAATTAAATCTTTAAATTAAAGATTTATAGGTTTCAAAACACGTTTCCAAAAATTTATCTAAAACTTGGAATACTATTTTCATTTTTAGACTTGAAGCCCTATAACACAATTTGAAAGTTCATTTCTTATGTGAAAGATTTATTATTTGAAAACAAATAGTTTTCGTTCTAGAAAAATCCAATTCATACAAGTTGAAAACTTGGGTTGAATCTAAGTTCCAAAACATCATCTTTAAAATGGTTTAAAAACTCATATAAACTGAATTATATGTTGAATACCCTTTTTAAACCTTAGTTCCAAATCATTGAATTCAATTTCAAATATTGAATTCGAATTTAAATCAAATTATTTAAATTTCAAAACTCAATCAAGTTATTCAAAATAACTTTTATTTATTTTTTGAAATTCGTTTTCAAAAGCTTTCAATTCTAATTCCAAAACTATTTTGGATTCAAAAATTCAATTTTAAAACAATCTCAAAAATCTGTGACTTAACCCATTTCCACGTGCAATCCATATTTGTGTGTGTAGTGTAGTCCAGGGGTTTTACACAATAGTGCACAACATCAATCATATCAATATCGATAAGCGGTATAACTCATAACGCTTATCTTCATCCATAAATTCATAGATAAAGTAAATTTATCAATCGCAGAAATTCACTATTATGATTCGATGTGGGTTTCGAATAACCAACTGGAATCCGACTCCCTGTCACATCGAAATTCAAATGTCGTTCTACAGGTCAAGGGTTTTCATATTCATACGATAGGATACTCGTCACAAATATATCAGCTCAGCACAAAACATTACATAGCATCACATCACATAAATATATCAAACCATCACATAGCATTCAATAACAATCAAACATCTTTGATTAAGGTGAATAAATCGTGTGGTTATAGATTTATTACCCACATAATTACTTCCATTTGTAAACAATGATTAATTATCATTAACTATAATTAATTAAGTCTTAACCACCTTCATTTATTAATAATTTCTTTAATTAATTAACTTAATTAATTAACCTTTAATTGCAATTAATTAAATCTTAATCACTTTTATAAATTGGCCTTTAATTAATTACTTTAATTAATGAATCCTTAATTATTAATTAAATCTAATTATAATTAATTATTCTTTAATTGATAAATCTTAATTTAAATCACCCTAATTAATTAACAACATTAATTAATTATGCTTAAAGGTAATTACCTTTAATATTTGATTTATAAATCTTTAATCTTCAATCATCTATTCTTAATTACTTTCACTAAATAATTATTATTTTTATTAAAAACATTCATTAATTAAACTTAATTATAAATTAACTTATCTTAATTACTCTTATTAAGTAATTAACTATAGATAATAAATTTCCTTTAACAATATGTTAATTTAAACTTTAAAAGTAAATTAACCATTTTAAAACTCTTTAACAAACCCTTAATATTATTGAGTAAAACTTTCAAAATAAAGTTTATAAACTTTTTTTTTAACATTCTAATATTATTAAGTTAAAATAACCTTCAAAAATAAAGGTGGTATTTATTTAAATCATTTTAAAAACTTGGTAATTTAAAACATCTTTATCAAAAACTCGAAGTTGTTCTAACAAAAATTGTTTTCAAAGTGAACTTGAATTTCCTTTAAAGGCTGAACTGTTTCTGCCCAACAATTTACCCGGGCCAATCACAATTTTACTCCGAACCACCCATCTACCTGCTTCGAGTTTCATTAGAAACTTTCCCGAGACCTCTCCTTCACGTTCGATTCTTCTTCTTCTTTGAAAATTAAGTTTTTTTTTCCTGTCTTTATTCTCTACTGCAGTTTCTCGAGTTCCACTTCGAGTCCCGCCCTCTGTTCTCCCGTGCTCTAACGCGAGCCATCTTCTTCCCCAAATCAAAACTTTCCCCAGTGCACACACGTACACGGTGCACGTGCACAGTCGCACGGCGGCGCTCCGACCCCTATCGCGATCACCCCCACATCATTGATGACCCATACGAACATCACAAACTTCCACTTCACCTCGAAATCTCCTGAAATCGATTTTTTGAATTATTGCCTTCACCTGGAAACGAACTCGAATCATGAATCCACCTTGCCAACGACGTTTCCGACCACCTGGCACCATGCCGCACCACCCAAAGACACATCACACGATTACTCTTCGATTCCCCTTGGACCGGTTACACTCGATCCTTCCACGATAACGAACGAGCTCGAAACCCATCACTGACAAAAACAGGCTTTCAAACCCTAAATTGGTTTCGCGCGACCACCATGATTGATGAGAAAATTGGTGATCATTTTTCCTACAACCCTCATCACATTATCCCCCTCCAGATTCAATCTCGAGACTTTATTTCTCTTAGGTCGACCGATATTGACTAAAATTTGATTTTCGTTCCTCTCGTGAATTCACCTACCTCACTTACTTAAAAATCTTGACATCCATACTAAAAGTCGTTGTTTACCAACACGAATTCAAATATGAATTCAAAACTTAAAAACGTAACAATCAAAATTTTGACTTGAGTTGGTTCTCTCAGTCATTTATTATATTAGTAATGCTATATGTGATGATGTCTAATAATATGTTAAGAATTTATATTATGATCATTCAAAAAAACTTTTATTCGAACCTCAATGCCTAAAGGGGAGTTAGAAGGTTGGATTCAGAATTTTGAACAGGTTTAGAACCTGTTATGTTTAAACAGAAACATGGTTTGCCTGTTTCCAAACATATATACAGATGCTTGAGTTTTTGCATTTATTCGAGTTTCACTGCAAATCCTTGTTTCAGATAAAAATTTACTTTCTGATCTTCTTAAAGATATTATTAAGAGCTAAATTATGATTTAACAAACACATTTTGTTTGAAGCCTAGGGTCTAAAGAGGCTTAGAAAAATAAGGATTTGGATTTTTATAAATTTGTTAAAGCCTGTAATTAAATTAGAGAAGCATATGCATATTACAGATATGCATACACTAAACAGACATGCAAACTTGATATACATTCATTCATCATTTCTCATAACAACCACTTAACCAAAACATCAAATATATCACAGATCTCAAATTTAAATAAGTTAATTTGCTCACCTGGAATGGTCTAACAGAAAGAAACAGAGACAAAGAGGAACAGAGGGTTTCAAATGAGAATGGCCTGGAAAGAAAGATTTGAACTTGCTTCGAGAACTTGAATTTGTTTTCAGAGGAGATTACAAGCTGAAAGGTTTTGATCTTCTTTCCTGAGACTTGAATCTGGAACTCATAAATTAAATCTTTTCTTAATCACCATTTATTTGTTTATTCATTTCATCAATAACCAAAATTTAAATTTACTTACCTATAGTTTTGTTTTAATGCAACAGGGAAAGACTTTGGTCTGCTGCTTGAAGACTGAGTTTTGATCTGGTATTTGAAACTTGATTTCCTTTTTCTCTTTTTTTTTCTCTCTCTATTTTTTTTTCAACTTGAAAACAGAATTTACTTTAGCATATACCCTGACTGGGTCCTGCAGCTTAAATTGATAAAATTGTTTAAATCTTTTTGCTTAAATACTGATCAACAATATTAGATTCACATTTTTAAAGAAAGAATTTACTTGCCTTTTATTACTCCCAGAGAACTGTATTTGATTCCCAGATCTGATTTTTTTTTTCCAGTTTGAATTTGTTGAAACTTCCAGATTTTGACAAGAGAATGGAGTTTTCATTTTTGCTTTCCAGGTTTGAAAATGCTGATGCTTTTTTAAAACAGATTTGCTTCAAATTTGTTTTAGGCTTGAGAACTTGAAGACTGGAAAGCTTGGTACTTGATTTCTTAATTCTTCAGGTGGCTTTGAACTCAACTTGATTTTGTACTTTACATTTTTTTTTCTAACTGAAAATAACTCGGTTTACACCTCTTCTTCCTATTTTGGGAGTTGAGATATAAGATTCTCAAATCTTTGGCTACTGATTTTTTTCAGTTTTTGCTAAGTTGTTTTATGATGGTGTATGGGAAAATGAAGAGTTTGTGTAATTTTTTAATCTTATTATTTAATTTTATTAGATATGGTGAATGCCGTTTGTATAAAATCATTATAACTTTTAGATTTTGTTAACTCCTACACTCCATTCTCACATGTGCATGTTTGTATATGTTTTACTTTTAAAATTTTAAAGACAGAAGAATTTTTTTTCTTATAAACTTAATTTTTTTTTAAATGCTACTTACTTTTTAAAAACATCTATTTAAAATAATAATTAAATTTTCAATCTCAACTTGAAATAAAAACTTATTTATATGTACTTACATTAAATTTTTGTTCAACATGTTTATGCACTAATATATTTATACAATTTACATTCTTACATTTTTTTATTTTTTTTATTTATTATAAAAAAATTTCTAATTAAATCACAATTTATTTCCAAAAATTAATTTAATTGCCAATTTAAACTTAATGAATTTTAGGAATGTTACAATTTATCAATCATGTGATAAGATTTTAATATGCGAAACACAATGTTTTAAGGTGCACATTTTTAGAAGAATCTTTACTCATTTTTGGGTCTCTCTTAAAAGGTTTTGGTATAGTAGCGTAAGATTTTTCGGTAAGAATACTCATTCGATTATGATGATTCCAATGATTGCCCAACCATATGAATCTTCATCAAGAATAGAGAGAAAGAAGAGAAAGTTATGCTTATAGGGAGTAAGAAGAACACGAAGAAACATCTCATGGTCATCTTAGCTCTTTTGAAGAAATACACAGAGAAACAACATCTCTAGCATTAGCCAAATTCATTTTCAAAATCAACAATTTTTGGCTAAAAATTAATAGAAACATGGAAATAAATTGAAGAAATTAAAAGAAAAAAATAGGTTGGTCATGAAAGCTTTTTAGTGGGAAATTAAAATATCATATATCTTCTATGGTTGTGACTAATCCAAAAAATGATAACGAATACTATGACTTGGAAAGTAATTTCAATGAGGAGTTTATACTCAATCAATGATATACATAATGGGATTCTTTCAACAATAAAGGCCAGACTAGAGGAACTCAACCTTCATTGTAATTTATTAATTACAAGAATGACCATCATAGGAAGATATATAAGTTTTTCATTGCTTTATGCCGGATTTTATTATGGATTGGTTACTGATTGGCTAAATGTTGTGTTGTGAAGATGTTTATTTTCACCATATTTAAATGTTTCATTTCCTTGTTTCATTTTCAAGTGATGTTTGCTGAATCGTGGTGTTAATTATTTCATATTTGGACATTCAAACTCATTATGTTATTACTAAAATTATGATTTTTGTGTTATGTTTGTTAGATTTATAATGAATAAAAAAATATGAATATTATTATACCACTGTTTTTATACCATTAATAATATATATTTTCCTAATACTTTGAACCCATTTATTGATAACAAGGAGGAAGGAATAGTTAGGTACCTTAGCGAGTGCATATAATCAAAGGGAGAATACATATCTATTTATTTTAATTTGTATAGTTGTCTTCATTGAAAAGGGAAGAATATCATAACCTACTTATTATGTTTTGATGATGCAAAAATATAATTATATTTCCATGAATATTAATAAGATATTCTAGGAATTATTAAGGAGTTCACAAAGAGCATATAAGTTTACTCTATATAACATTATAGTTAATCACTATTACAACCGCTTAGGTAAGTTTTTCTATACAAAATATTAAGTGATAAATCATGTTTGATTCTAAGAAAAGTATGTCTAGTAATATTGTTATTCTAGAAATAATCATTTTAAATAGAACCAATGTAGTCATTTTAACCCACTTCAATCGGTTGAACTATATACCGTAGTCAACCGAAGGGGGAAAATGGTCTACTTCTATTCTGCCAAAATAACAAATAAGAAAAATATTTTATACTTTTTGATAAAACATGGTTGAATAAAGTAGGCAAAAAATGAACTACTCGTTTTGGCCAAAATAAGACAAATATATTATATTTTCTAAAGAATTATGTAACAGCCCGACCTTCTACGCTTGTGCAATAAATTATTTTAATTAAACTAAAATGTTTTAATTCAGGTTATGGATAATTTTAATTTTTATATATAATTTATTGAAATTTAACGATAAATGGATTTTTAACTTAATAAAATGAAATTGAATCCTTTAGAAAATATATGGAATTTAAATAAAATATTTAAACGAATACAAATATTTTATTATGTAAATGCTTTCGTACGGTTTAAATAGATGAAAAGAGATTCTGTTTGATATTCATAAAATCGATTAAGATAAAATGATTATTGAATTTAAATATCTTGTGTTATCCAAACCTTTGACTAGGCAATATTAGATAGATTGGACGAATGGAACTCTGAAACTATCAAGATAGAAAGCCCGAAAATATGGCCCAAGAGTGTAGATAACAAGTACAAAGAGAGCCACTGGACAAAGATCAAGCCAACATAAGAAAGCAAGAACTTTGATCCAACATAGTGTTGGATCGATACTAATCCCACATCATGGATTGGCATCAATCCATGAAACCTTGTCAGTTATTGTCCCTACTCCTACTACATGCTCATGATGATGCTAAAAGCCTATTTCAAGTATTATTTTATCATTCCCATGCAATTCTCTATTTATCTCCACAAGCATTCAAAGTGTGCAGTTACATTATTCCATAGATCCATCATTTGGACTTAGAAATAAGCTAGTAAAAGTGTAAACCACTATGGAGCCAAGACAAGAAGACCAAGACCATCCACAAAAAGAAGTTATGGATATATATCGGTCCAGGAAGTTGGATCGGTACCGATGCATGATTGTCGATGACTTATTCACCTATTTTCTTGAGGAATTGTTCTATGATGTGAAAAACGATGTGGAGATCACGAGGGTGAGATTTTTAGGCTTCATATATCTATAAATAGAAGGAAATGGCTCTTTTTTTAGATATTTTGGCTCCTACTTTCCCTTATTCAAATTTCTTGTAATCACAGTTAATTTTATACCGACTCGTAAGAGCAGATGCCTGTAATCTAGTTATCTAATCAATAAAATCACTAGGTGGATGTATGCTAAGATTAGCCAAGCCACTATAAATTATTGTGTTTTCTTTTCTACTCATTTTCATTTAAATTTTTCACTTTTTATTCTTTACCTAATATTTTGGGTGCTTGTGCCATTTATTGTTTAAACATTTTGGTTCTTTCAATGAGAATATCATATTCTCAAGCTACTTGGATCCATCATGTACTACTGGGTTTCGTAGATCCAAGAGATATATCCAATTTTCCAACCTTATAGTTCTAATATTAAGATTTTCAATGACCTAAGGGAAGTTATTCTCCACGGCCTCATCAAGAAGAGAACGTGCTACAATTTTCAGAGCTATTAATGATGCTGTGAACTAAGACATTCACTATGTTGGTGGAGTTGCCAAAACAGAGCTATTGGAGATCTAGAATCTAGCCGATGTTGTGGCCAGAGTGGAAATGGACCTTATGATGAAACAAATAGAGAACAAATTCCAAGAGAGTCACAATCAGATAAATCAGCAGATGCAGTAGAGGTTGAGGCTATTGAATGAACTAACATAGAATAGCCGAAGGAGGAGCAAGAGGGATTCAAGTTCAGAATTTGGAAGTTCCTTATCATTTGACCAAAGAGGGAGGGATATAACGCAAAATAGGACTCGAAACACTACCAGGACATCATATCAAGGAAGAAGGAAAAACCATGACTTAGGATTGTGGATCGGTACTGATCCAACTGATGGTGGCCCCAAGCTCGCCTTTTAGAGGGGGCATGGACATGACTGTTGATCATGCTGTGGATGATCAGAATGATGAATATTGAGTTGCATCTACTGATAAAATGAATAGGAATAAAAAAGGGATAGTTTTGGACGAACGGATCTCCTAGAGTCTGGAAAACCTAAGTACCGAGAGTATGCCCGAGTGCGTTCGCAAAACCAAATGCTCAGAAAAGATCTTGATCACTGCGGCTCAACCAAACCTATTGACTTGGAGTATTTAGAAGATATGGTTAAGAGACTTGTAAGTGAAAACTGATTTAGAAGCAATGATGAATGGGGTACTTCTCCTAGTAGTAATCTATCTGTTAAGGACATTTTATATGTAAAGTACCTGTGGAGGTTTGTACTACTAACAATGCCGTTGTACGATGAAAATACAGATCCAAGGAAATACTTGATGAAGTAAGAATGGCTTATGGATTCTGCTAGAGTGTCTAATGCTATGAGATGTTGTTGTTTTCCAATTTCCCTATAAGGGGTAGTAGTGTTGCATTAGATGCTTTAGTAGAATGCATATCATCTTTCATTGAGTTGTCATGAAAATTTCTAGAGCGATACCATTTACGCACTACACGTCCAAAAGATGTGATGTCATTATCAAACCTCTTCCGATGAGCAAGAGAGTCATTAAAATATTTCTTGAATCAGTTTCATATAGTTGTGAAAAAAGTAGCAAATCCCTACGATGACATAGCGTTGATGGCGCTGATTAAGTGGATTCATCCTAAGATAGATTTTGGGGAATGGTTGGAAAGGAAACCACTCTTATGGTGCATGCGTTTTATATAATTACTAATAATTAGTTATGCTAGGAAGAAAGGAACAGTGTTGAAAATTTAGATGAAACAATACAAACCAATGTTCCTGTAAAGCAATCTGGTGGAAGTTATAAATCAATAAAACTTAAAGTCATCTCACGTTCCCCTTCCAGTTTACAAAGAAGATCTTTTGTCTCATGGTAGCCTGCTCGAGTCCCCTTACGAAACTTTCGTTATTGGGTTAACCATACACTTCGCATGTTTCTAGCGATTCACATAAAGAAAAAATTTGAATTTAATGAATTTCTTTGTATATGTATTAAGATGCTTTTCCATGTTCAAAAATTGTCCACAGTTGGTTGTAAACATGGATGTGAATATTGGCAACAAGAATGACAGACAATAAAAGGACAATAGGACAAGAAAGAGTAAGCCTAATATAGGAATCGCCCTAGGATTTTGAAGTATGATAATTATACCGAGTTGAATAACTTAATCAGTAATATTTATTTGACAACTCAATGTGACGACCAACATTTCGAAAGGTTTGAATCGACAATAATCCACACATGTCAAACATAAACAATCTAGAACATAGATAATCAATGGGGATAATCAAGAAAAAGAAAAAACAAGAATCTCACAATGGAACGACAAATATTATAATCAAATAAACAGTTTATGAATCTTTTTATGCTACACATTTGATTTTAATTTATACAACATTTATAAGAGTTGTATATATACATCAGGGATAAATAATCAATGCAGCAAAATAGCATGATGTAGAGAATAATAATAGTAATAATATACCAAATCTTCGTCTTTGTCCTCTGGAAAAATGATCTTCAATGTGCTGAAAAACTCAGGGCTAACTCGAGCGTAATGAAAAGATAAACACTCATGTCACGACTAAAATACTCTTATTTAAGTCAAATTGATATCGCAAATAATATGAGTTTCATGGCATCGGAGATGTTTATGGAATTTTATACCTCCTATCTTGTGTATAATGTGCGTGCAATAACTTAAGAGATGTTAAGGTATTTTCCATCTCCTAAGGATCCGCTAAACTATTTATATATAATAGTATACGCTATAATGGGTAATGTCTAATCAGTAAAATAGATATCAAAATAGCGTTAAGGCTTTATATCGATCCACTGTAACACATTTTAAGCATGTAGTCTATGCAGGTCCTGTAACACAGCCAGTTACATCGGTAGCCAGTAAGTCTCCTATATGTACAATACTAAACCAGAGTCGTAATGTGCTCGTATAAGGATAACTATAACAAGGCACGTGAGGCAATGCCTAAGGTAGGATTCTACCAGTTACCCTTTCTGCCTTGCCATAACCCATCTGTGGCCGACTGCGATAATCAATTCAAATAAAAGGGTGCACCCATCAAGTACAAAATCACAATAGTAATACGAGGGATCAACGTTACTAGAGGTAGCTAATCTTAGTGGCCAAAAATTGGCTTCTATTTTAGTCATTTTAATTATGACACAAGTGTCAAGGCTATCCATCATCGTTCCCGTACTTCACCCTAATAAACGTTCTCCAATTCAACCACTACATTCTGGATATCATCCACCGCGTACACGGTTGTCAAAGTGGTTACAATATTGATAGAGAGTACGCCAATAAGAGGCCCCGATCTTTTAAGAACCAAACGTAATTTTACACACCGGTTGGTACTTTTATATTTCGAAAAAAATTCGTACTTGATATTAAATATCATATTCGCTTCAAAATCAAATCCATTTTGAAATCATCATATTTACTCAAAATATATCATATCATTTAAATCACTTAAATCAAATTAAATGATACGAATTCGATTTTTAAAATATCGATTCAAATCACTTAAATCAAATTAACCTTCAATATTCAATTTTAAAGCCAAATTTTCAAATATAATTCAATTTTGAAATATCATTTTATATTACTTTTACTTAGCAATGTTCAAATTTCAAATAAAGTCCAATCTTTTAAAACAAATCAATTTTTGAAATTCAATTCATATTTCGATTATAACTTCAAAGTCTCAACTTTGATTATTTAAACCAATCCTGTTATCAAATATAAAATTTCAACATTTTGGCCTTAAGTTCGAAAATAATTCGATTTCCATCAATTCGATTTTTATTTCTTTAAATCAAATCATTTAAAAAATTCAATCAAAATTTTAAAATCATTCAATTAAACCAGTCCACTGTCCATATATATTTTTCTATCCTATGGTCAGGTGAATCTGTTATTCCAATTTAATTCAGGGATGGATATATATATCATTTCAATCGAAAATAAATGCCAATGGTATATATCATTTCAACCTATTTCTTAATTTATTCAAAAATAATTCAATTAAAAGTTTTATATACTATAAATCAATTTATAGGGTGATACAGGATATATATATATAAAATAAATAAGCATCCAATCATTTGAATATCAACCAAATTTCAATCATCACAACCAACATCCTAACAGTCAATAATTCACAACGCTTAGCAAATTATCAAAAATCGACAGTTTTTTGACTAGCAGTTAAATTCTAATTCAAGTAACTGTCAATTTAAATTCTATTAATTAATTCAAATGTCAATTAAATGTTAATTAAATTTATCAAACAACCATCAATAAATTTAAATCACTTCACGATATAAATTTTACTAACATAAAAATATATTAGTCAAACATGAGCGTATAAAACACTCACCTTTTATTTGAAACTAAAAATATTTCCAACTTCAAATAAATTCCAAATTAATTCCAATGCATAGATGACACCGATACAATTCCAGGGCAATTTGTTTCGTCCGAATCGGACCTTGCACAAATAAGATACGACTTTATTAAAATCGATATATAATTAAATAATTAACATAAATAATCATAATAAGGAACATATCATATCTTACCCTCTCCTGCTTCGTTTCTCGGCCATTCTTCCCTCTCGTTCACATAACGCTCCTCATTTTTTTATGAACGAATCGCCTCTTCCCACTAACAACACCGATAACCATGACAGTGACCCCCTTTGACTCGTGCGCACGTGATTCCAAGAACTGAAACACTACATTGATCGAGCTAGAATCGAGTCCTCCCCCTTGCACCATTGCTCTCCACCTGAATCGTGTCACTCGACCTCCTTCTTATGCAAAGATCGAGACTGCTCTCTTTTATCGATTGCGATTTTTTATAATCAATGGTTTTTTTCGTATGCATGATTTGAAATCTGAAAGCGAGAGAAAGAAAAGGGATATGGGGGGAAAGATAAGAGAATGGCGTGATGCACACATATGATTTTTTTATATATTATTATAATAGAAAATATATCGCCTATAACACCTGAAATTCTCGAGCTCCAAACGAAGCTCGTGCCGCTAGGCATTTATAATGTTTTAACCCTATTCGAACATAAAGGAACTAATTTCGGAAGCCAATTCGATCATATGCAGAAGATAGATTTTCAAAATCAATTAATTTAATTAAGTTCTGAAAATAAATCTATGCATTTCTAGCTCGTGCGGTCAAACGACAAGTCTGATCGCTACAAAACTTGGAATCCTATAATAACTCGTTATTATGGATCTGATGGAACTTGTTTCGTCGAAATCCGAGACAGTGGCCAAAATGGCTATTTAACTTATTAAACAAAATATACAATTTCCAATTTTTTATTAATCCACTTAAAATTCTAATTTTAAACATCAACAACCTTCATTTATACTTAAATAAAATTTAAATCAATTTCTGATACCATTTTCATTCACATAAATTAAAGATTCAATTATTTATATAATTCCAATATTAAGTTTAAACAATTTAATTATCCATTACAATAATAAGTCATTAAATTTTTATCTCTAACCAACAATATTCAATAATTATATCAAATTCTATAATTTAGAATAGTTAAAAATACGGGTCGTTACACTCAATGTACCAAAAATAGAGAATCTAGCTTCGTGAGAGTCGACTAACAAGAAGAAGATATTTTGCAGGTTCTAATGGTTTCAGGAGACCCAAATCATAAAACCAATGAATGCGGGCACTTGCATGATATGATTGAGGAGCGAATTTGAAAAAAGAAGTTGCAGCAATTTGTGAAAATCCGGCAGGATGGTGACACACAAATTTCAACCCTCATGGGTCTACATCCCAATGAGGGCAAGCCGAGTCTAGTCGTAAGGAGCCTAGGCGGCTTAAAAAATAATTAACACAATCATCGACGGACCCCATCCAGCCGACAAGAGTTTTAACGAGATGGATATGTATGTTGGTGCGCTGAAGTATATCGAGAATGAGAGTTGTTTAGTAGATGAGGATGGAAATCCGACAAAATAGTTCAGAACCATAACAGACGACATTATTTTCCGCAATAGAGATGGTGATGGGAAGGATACTCTGACGATTGACCTGTTGGTTATGGCAACCACGATTGGCCCTGCTACTGTATGAAAGATGCTAGGTTACTATGAGAGTTCGGTTAATATTCTATTCAAAAATCCTATGACTAGATGCTTCTAGAGGACAAGGACTTGAAATTGTGTAAATCTTGGATTTAGGTATTCAACGGGATAGCTACGGGCCTTATCAGATATATGGAATTATCAATGGTACTTGGAAAGGTGACCACAGGTAGGTGCGAGTCATGCCTTTTGTGACGTTGCATATCTATTCTCCATGTAATGCACTTTTGGGCCGATCGACCGCGGCTGAATTCAAAGTGAGTGTTTCTCTTGGGTGTTTGACGCATAAATTTACTACGGAGAACGGTGTGGGAGTAGTGTAGAGAGATCAAGGGCTTGGCCATGATTGTTATATCATCGAGCTAAGAGAGGTTAGGCGAAGAGAAAGGAAAAGTGTAGACAAGAATCTCTACATTAAGGATTTGGATGCATGGCAACCAATGCCTGAGCCCAGGCTTGGGCAGCACAGTCGGTTCCACAAAGATATGGATCTACGAAAAGAGCCATTGAATGGAAGTGTAGCTTCCTCCAAGTTAGCGATCAATGTCCCGGTCAGCCAGGATGATCCAACACGGGTCCGAAAGTCGGTTCATAGCTTGGCGTGAGAATAATGGAGGAGTTGGTTGGCTTTCTCCAGACGAACCTGGATGTATTTTCCTAGACGCACTCCAATATGTCTAGAATCTCTTTGGAGACTGTGATCCATGCATTAAACATAATACCAAATGCGTTATTGTGAAACAGAGGCTCCACGGCGTAGGTCCAGAGAGATCCGAAGCACTCAAAGAAGAAGTGGAGAAACTAAAGGATAATGGTTTCATCCACGATGCCTTGTACCCAAAATGGGTATCTAATATAGTCTTAGTGAAGAAGGCTAATGGAAAATGGAGGACGCATGCTAGTTATTCTAATTTGAATAAGGCGTGGCCAAAGGTTAGCTTCCCACTTCCAAGGATGGATTAGTTGGTGGAATCAACAACTGGATTGAATTGCCTTCACTCGTGGATGTGTATCTGAATACAACCAGATTCCCATGCACATCCCAGACCACGAACATGTTGGCTTTATTACCAATTTGGGAATGTGCTGCTATCTGGTCATGCAATTTTAGTTAAAGAATGCTGGAGCAACCTACCAAATATTGGTAAACAAAATGTTCAAAGATCAGATTGGATGCTCGATGGAAGTTAATGTGGATAACATGCCTGTGAAGTCATAACGTTTGGGAAACCATGTTATCAATTCGGCAGAGTTTTTTACGTTCTACGAAAATACAAGATGAAGCTAAACCCTTTGAAATGCTTTTTTGGTGTTTTGCATTAGGGAAATCCTTGGGACTCATTGTGAACACCGATGGGATTAAAGCCAATCTGGAAAAGATAAAGGCGTTAAAGGACATGGAGGCCCCAAAGACAGTTAAGGAGGTCTAAAGCTTGAACGGGAAGGTCGCCATCCTATTTTGATTCATCTCTAAAGCCACTGACAAATGTATCCCATTCATTGATGGAATTAAGAAGGAAACAAGTCCAAAGGGAAAAGGAAAAATAGCTTGGACGTAGGAGTAAAACCCTCATTTAAAAGTTATCACGATAGTTTCAAGTTGTGGTATACTGGAGGAATGGAGTAAAGGTGGGTGTGCTTGTGGAGGAACTGACTTGGGCGGAATTTCAAAGGAGATTCAAGAAAGGTTTTTTCTGAGGTAACCAAGTCAAACTTCCTAGGGAGTTTATGGAGTTGGAGAAAGGAGAAATTTTAGTGTTGGAATACTCTTCTAAGTTTAATGATCTATCTCGATATGGATATACCACTATTGACATTGCTATTAAGAGGAAGAGAGGTTTATCTAGGGGTAGAGGTCGGAGATTGCTAGGGCAGTTATGCCACATCTTTGGGATCTATCGAATGTAGTGGTGGAGATGGCTATTAGGAATGAGGAAATCTTTTCGACCCATAGGAAGGAGAAGTCGATGGGGAACTAGAATTCTCAGAATAAAAGAGAAAGTTCTCTAAGAAGATGGGAGCTCAGAAGGGTGAAGCTACCAAGAAAGGGAAAGTTGATCTTGCTTGCTTCACGTATGATAAGAAGGGGCAATTTTGCTCATAAGTGTCGAACCATTAATAGGATGAAGGTTGCGGAGAATAAAGGTGTGAAGTGTTTCAATTGTGACTAGATAGGGCACTATAAGAATTACTGTTTAAAGCCGGTTAAAGCTGATAAAGGAAAGGTTTTTTCTTTGGAAGTGTAGGATCGATTTCACCCTAGAGGGGGGTGAATAGGGTGATAGTATAAATTATAAAAATTAATTGTGGAAGCTTATAAAATTATTTCAACACAGATCACAGAATAATAGCAGCACAGACAAATAGCAGAATAATAAGCAGAAATAGAACGACACAGAATTTAACCAGCTTCGGCAAAACCCTGCCTACGTGCTGCCCCCAAGGTTTTTACTAGAAATTAGATAGTCAGACGCTTACACACGTAAACTCGCGACACCCGCTATCGACTAAACCTAACTCTACGCTCAAAACCCTGCCACAACTCAGCCATTGAGTTACGAATTCTGAAGCTACGCCACGTAGCTTGTCCCCTAGTCACACGACTAGCAAATACAACGGTTTGAAAAGAATTAAAAACAAATTTAAAACAAAAAACAATTAAAAAACCCTAAAATAAAAACCCCTTATACTAAGCAAAGAAAACACCGGTCCCCTTTTATTTCTTTTATAATATTTGCGGCTCGTTCCCTTTGAGATAGTGGCGGCCGTTTTCTTCTCGTTCCCGCTGATTAAAATTTGGGCTTTCGTCCTTCGATCCAAATTAGGGTTTTCAAATTGAAGACGCCGCCTTTGATTAGCTCATTTCTCTGATTAACTCGTTTCTCTGATTAGCTCTCGGCTCTTCAATTTGGATGGAGTTCGTCTATGATTTTGGTATGTACTTTCCTTCTTTTGCTTTGCTGGTTTGATGCTTACTTGAACTCGATACCTCAAATTGCCGATGATGATTTTTAATTTATAGGAGTCGATCTCCTTGAATTACGTTCGTCTGAATTGTTCATTATCATGCTTTCGGCCATTCGATTAATTTTTGATGTAGATGATTTTTCCTTGACTAATTCATATGCGAATTATTCTTGTTATTTCTTGGTTGACTTGGTTTAAAATCGACGGCTTTGAATTTATGTTTGATCATGGCTCCGTGATTTCTACTGCTTTGGCCTTGACTTGAGAATTGCTACATGACTCCGGCCATTGATTTATTGATTGCTTAGTTCTGTTGTTGTTGTAGTCTTCAAGCATTGTTGCATTTGTGTATTCATATATGCACTGTATCTTGTATCACTATGTCACTTAGGTGCATTTGTTTGCACTGTGCATCGACTCGAGCTTCTGGCTAGCACTTGTTGGTACATGAGCAGTTTGCATGTTATTGTATTTGAGTGCATCTTTGCACTGTGTTTTTGATATTGGCCTGCATTTTTGAAACTCTGTTTTGTTGCCTGAACTCGAATGAATAATTGCCAGTGATGTTAACATGTGCATTTGTTGTTCAATCTGAATATGTGTTCTGATTCTTGAGCTTGTGTTCGTCTTATATCATGTGAGCATTTGCTGTTGTACATTGCTGTGTATTTTGATTCATCCTTCGAGTCAGTGAACATTTGTGGCTGCACTTCAGTCATCCCTTCATTTACCTCGGCCATGTGTTCATCTGAGTGTTGTTAGCTTTGTGCATTGTTGTGAGTAGTTTGTAGTTGTTGTTGGCTTTGGTTTTCACTGTCCACGTGACACTGGTCTTGATACTTGTACTACCTGGTCTGGTTCTCTTGTGGTCTGGTTGACACTTGATGTCATTTGCTTCACTGGTGCATACTGTGTCATTTGAGTTGCTGTTCATTTGATTGTTGCAGTCCTATATATGTTGTTCTAGTTTGAGTCTTGTGAGATTGCTTTGCTGACATTACCGGTGTCTTTGTTTATGCTATTTGATGCATGTTTGGACTGGCTTGCATTTATAAGCTGGTCTTTGCATGGTTTCAAACATGTGAGTTGTTGTCTGGTTGTTGTTTGATGAAGAGGTTGAACCTGTATCATGCTTGAAGTCGTAGCCTGTACACCTTCCTTGTGTTGAATCCAGCTAATAGTTCGGGTTTGACCTTGTGTGTGTGTTGTGATTTTATTTATATTTGCACCTGAGTTGAACCCGTCTTTTTATTTGGGTTTGACCTTGTGCTCACCTGTCCCTGTAGCATTATCAAGTGTATATCGGTGTGCACGGCCTTGTGGCATATACAGTGATACATTGTGTATGTCACAAGCTGTTCGTGTGTGATGAATTCAAATATAAATGATGACGAACAACCCAAATAACTGAGGCAAATAATATTTTCAAAAATTATATTTTGTATTGCAAATTTTTTTTTTCAATTTTACTGCGTTAGTGAGTATTTTTGAAGATTGCTCAGATGCTGGATTCTAACTGGAATGAAGTTGAAGATTAAATACGAATTGAGTGAATGAGTGATGTGTAGTGAGGTTAAATGAAATTGTGATGTATTTGTAATCAAAATTGTATATGTATAGTGAGAGCTTGAATTTGTACTATTCAAAATTGTAATAAATATTTGTTTGAATCAAAATTTCTGTTTGAATTCAAATTCTGTGTTATTTAATTTTATTCAGCAAATATTTATTTAATCTATGAAAAATAAAATAGTACATTAACAAATACATTTAAAGGAATGTACATATGTTTATTATCATCAAACAAAAATCATATAAGTGTATATTCAACAATCTCCCCCTTTTGATGATAACAAACATATATTTAAGATTTTGAATTTATTAAATGTATTTGATATGCTCTAATTGCTCCCCCTATTTAAATGCTTCCTCTCTACACAATACTCCCCCTACATATATGCATACAAATAAAAATATGCAAATGAGCCTAGATGCAAATAGAAAATTATTTGACCTTTGCTTTATTTTTTTGACAAAATCTTAACTTTTCTCTCCCCCTTTTGTTATCAGCAAAAGAATAATACTGTTAGAGAAAATAGAGATAAAGTGATCGATATTAATCCAACATAAAAACTCAATTGAATATAAATATTAAATTTCAATAAAAAATCAAACAAAAATCATAAATATTTTGTTAGGCGCATATTCCACTTTTAGAATGATGGGAATGATGTCATCATATAAAACCATACAGTTGTGTCTATTTGTGGCATATTTATATCAGGAATTTGAATATCTACTAATCATGCATAACCGTTAGGACTTTCAAATGAGATTAGTAGTATTCCATTTTTTTTTAAAAAAAATGAATTCAAGTATCTTCTAACCACGCATAACCGTGAGGACTTTTAAATGGGATTAGAATCAACTTGTTTATTTTAAAAATCAACTTTTGATATGCATTCCATACATGCATAACCGTGAGGACTTTTAAATGAGCATGGAAGCACATAACAAATTCCAAGTAATTCACCTATGCATAACCGTGAGGACTTTTAAATGAGAGTTTTTTTAAGTAAACGTGATAACATTGGTATTTTTAAACGTGATAACTTTGGTATTTTTAAGTAAACGTGATATGAACAAGTTTTTTTTAAGTAAAACCCTACTTTTAAGTTTCCTTTCAAGAAACAAAAAAAAAACAAAAACAGAAAAAAATTGTACATATTCTTGTTTTATATTTCAGGTTGCCAAAGCAGAATTTCAGAGGGAAGACTGCTGCCAAAAAAAATTGCCTGCTTGCTGATAGTTTTATTTGTTTTATTTGTCTTGCATTGTATATATCTCTTGTTTTTATTAGTTGCATTGTTGATTGCTTGCATTTGAATTTATATATAAAAAAAATTCAAAAAAAAAACTAACAAATAAAAACAAAAATCATTTGTAGTTGCATTGTTAATACACGATTAATTTCTGCTTTGCATTTCATCTTAGATTTTGATTAATAATAACGGTTAGAAATCAATAACACTAAATTGTATATTGACAATTTGTCCTTTTTCGACAATTTAGTTTCTCGGTGTCTAGGCTACGGCAGAGCAATAATCAGTTATAAATATTACGGTGATTCGTAAATATTATACTGAATTGTTTCTCTGAAGGTACTTAAACCTTCGGCTGCATTGCTACGGTGATTCGTGGTGCACCGATAAATCCTGTCCGTTACCTGGCTGAGAACTATCTTGTTGATTTAAGACAATTTGTAATTATACAATTTTGGGTTAACGTAGGATAAATCATTTGTAATTAACCCCTGCATTCATTTAGTTGCATTAGTTCATGCATATTAAAAAAAAACAAAAAAAAAATTCAAAATCCAAAACTAAAAAAATAGTAAATATTCCTTTTCCTTTGAAATTTTCAAATCCTTTTTCTTTGAAATTTCAAAAATCCAAAAAAATTTAGAAAAACCAAAATCCAAAAAAATATATATATAAAACCTTTTCAAAAACAAAGAAAAAAAATTGAAAAAACAAACAAAACAAAACAAAAATCAATTTTCCATTTTGAAAAATAAATTCTATTTGTAAATATTTTTCCTTTATTAAAAAAAAAACCAAAAACATTCTTGAAAATGTCCGAATTTTTATATTCAGTTGAATTTTATAAAAGTTGTGAAAATCAATATAATCCATATGATTTCACTGCGAATTCGTATGGATATTTTAACGAAAACTATTCTTTAAACAATTCGAATTTTGAAAAACATTTTTTTCAAAACGATGACCAATCCTCGAATCTCGAAAATAGCATTTCATCTCTACTTGAAATCTCTACACAACAAAATCAAATGATAAATGATTTGTGTAATTCTTATTTGTGTGATAACTCAAGTCAAAATTTTCAAAATAATTCACTTCAAAATTCAAATGATTTCGAGTATAACCCATGCCAATTCAATTTCGAGCTTCAAAATAAATTTCAAAATCAAGACGAAAATGTGAACCAATTTTCATATAATTTTGGCAATGGGAATAATCTCGACCGTGATATAATTGAAAACTTTGGTTATCAACAAATTCAAAGTGAAAATTTTCAAACTACTAATCATGGATTTGACTTTGTTGACCGAATGGAAGAAGATAACGAGGATTTATTACTTGAGAAATACAAAACTTTTCGTGAAAATCATAATCAAATCCCAACTTCGGAAGAATCAAATCCACCGTTTATTGAAATTAACGATTCTTGTCCTCAACAAGCCCAAATCGAAAATTTTCAAGTTAATAATTACAAATTTGACTTTGTGGAGCAAATGAACGAAATGTACAATGATCACATGGATTTGGTATTCGAAACATATTTGAATCAACATGATAAACATACTCAAATTCCAACATGTGACAAGTCAAGTGATAATCCACCTTTTACCCAAATCGATGATTTTCAAATAACAACTTTCGAAATTGAAAACAAAAATCTTAACGAAGTTGTTGAAAACATGGTAATTGAGTTGGATTTCAATTCTTTTGAGGGTATGGAACCAAATTTAAAATTCGATCTTCCTTTTCTCGATTTCGAAAATTTGAATACAACAACTTTGTATTTTGAACTTGAGATATGTAATAAAGTTGTTGATAATCCAACAAAGGAAGACGAATTTAATGAACACGTCTTTTTTGGACATTTGGATGACGAGTTGTTAAATTTCGATGGGGAAGATGAAAATCACCATCTTGATTTTGAAATCAATAATTGTGAAAATGTTTTCAATGATAAGCTTGAATTTCAAATTGGTGAAAATAAACTTAAACTTCAATCAATTGTTTTGTCGACCCTGAAAATCATCGAAAATAAAACAACTCGTACGATTTTAATAAAACGACATTCGTTTTTCCAAATCGACAATCAACTTCAAATTCTTTTACGATTTGGTTTTTCGTGCTTAAGCCGTGTCTCACACATTTGACGAGACAAATGAATTGGTCTTTGGAAGACCGTTTCATTTACTTTTTGACTATATACTTTCTCATCTCTTGTAAATAGTAATCTTTCATGTAAATATAGGATTTTTATTTTATTTTTCTCCTTCCATTTGGGTTGACTGTGGGGACACAGTCAAAATCAAGTGTGGGGGGGACTCATCTTCATTTTTTTTTATGGTTTATTTTTGCTTTAAAATCAAAAAAAAAATTAAAAAAAAATCCCAAAAACAAATTTTCTTTTGATTTATTTTTAAAAGAAACACTATAAGATAAATATATGGCTTTGGTTTATTAAATTGAATTTTTTTGAAAATTTATTGGTCTTAACAAAAATAAAAATGAAGTTTGATTACAAATAATAATGGTTTAACTAGTATCTAGGAAGATTCATATGTGTTAATTATGAAGTACATCCTAATTGAAAATCTTTGTTTTAAAAAGTGGTTGATTTAAAGTAAAGGATATAACATTTTTTTTTGTCTTCTAAGTCAAATGGTGCTATGATTATTTTGCAAAAATCCCTCTCAAAAAAATATAAAAATAAAAAATAATAACATCCAAGTATTCACTCTCATTTAAAAATCCTCACGGTTATGCATGGGTGATTACTTGGAATTTTTGATTATGTGATTTCATACTCATTTAAAAGTCCTCACGGTTATGATGTATGGAACACATGTAAAAAAAAAGACTTAATAAAAACCACCTACGGTCGATAGTGTATGCATGAAAGTGTGTGCACTCGCCATGCTCTGTACTCCCCTCACATAAGCCCGAAAGGCAGTGCATGGGTGGTATATCTGGCCTCAGTTTATCTGAGCTAGGTGAGTAATTTTTCTTGCAAATAATGAGAGAGCAAGCAATTGAAATCCTAGCACTATTTTTACTTAGTTGATTTGATTTGTTATTGAAAAGAAATGAAAATACCACTTTGATAAACTTTGATAATCAACTAAGGATCCATTTCATAGTTACACTTTGTTATTAACCAAAACAACGAGTTAAACTATAGTCTATTTGATATGATAACTTGATTTTTGTTGGAAATTTTGACGAGTAAATGACATAAATTTTCAAGATAATAACCAAAACCTATATTTAACTTATTCGTGTCAATTTAAAAATAAATCCTTCATTTGTAAATATTTTCAAAAAATTTGCATTCATCTCTTTGTAAATATATCTTGCATTTTGTAAATATTTTCATCCTGCATTTGGATTTTGTGGGTAGTATCCGCTGAAAACCCTCACGAGACAACACTCGTCCTACTGGGGACACCCAGAGGTTTAACGGCTTGTTGCATACGCTCAATGCAATCGTGCTTCCTATGAAAACGGATTTATCTTAGTTTTAGTTTATTCGAGGACGAATAAAAAGATAAGTGTGGGGGTATTTGATGTGCACGTAAATGTGCATATTTATACCACCATATTTATTCTATTTAAATTAAATAAATGATCATATTGGGTATTTTAACTTGTTTTAACCAAAATTCATATTATTTGAAATTGTCACATATTCATCTTCATCCAAGGGCAAAATGGTCATTTTTGTGCGTATATTAATTTGAGAAAAATTAAATGAAAATTTGTATATATATTTGTAGGAAAATGATCTCAAATAGGAGTGGTTTCATGAAGGAATATGCATGCACAAAGAATATAAAGGAATGAAGATGGAAATAATTCAAGTGAAGATCATGGAGGACCCCACCTACCCACCTACCTTAATGTACAAATTAAAGGCTAATGCACATGCTTTTGGACTTAATGGCTTCATGTACATTTAATGGGGGACTAAGACATGTTAATGATTACTTGGCCTCCACACTTCCTAAGGGGCATTTTGGGCATTCCCCAAAAAGTGAATTAGGGTTTTAAAACTTGTATATATACCCCTTATGTTTCATGTAGCCATCTTTCTCTTAGTTAGTTAGTTTTAGTTTAGAAAATAAATCAAATCTCTCTTTCTTTCCATGGCTACTTAGCCATTTCTTCTCTTATGTAATTCTTTTTTTATGCAATGTTAATTATTGTTTCTTTTTAATTACATGTTCATTTCCTTTTATGCAAGTAGTGTATATTTTCCTTTATGCAATTAGAATAGTTTTCCATTTCACTTTGCTCTCTTTTCCTTTTCTTTTTCTCTTATGTTGCAAGCTACATTTGTTCATATGATAACAAATATGAGAGCTTAATCCCTATAATTTAGGGGTAATGAAGCTCTCTAGTATGTAGATGCAACATTTTGATGTTTATACTCTCTTTTTGTGCTTTAATGGAAACACTTGAAGTGGTTTAATGATGTTGTTTAGCTTTGAATTTGATAGTCTATGTTGTTCATAACAAATAGGCTATGCTTAAACAAACATAACACAAATTGCCTCTTCATCTAAATATGATTATGGCAAAGAAGTGAATGTTCAAATTGAAATTTGATAGCCTATATTTCTAAACAATAGTTAATAGGTTATGCTTAAAATAGATTTTTATTTCAACTTTGTTGTCATATTTCATGAGAGTTAAATGTGTATTAGTGGTTGTGTTATAGTTTGATGGTTTATATTGAGCTAATTAATAGCACAAATATACCATACTTATGATAAGCACATCAACTAATTCACTAATGACAAGAAAAGAGAGATTATAACTTCATTTTGTTGATTTATATGATCTAGAGAGTGGATTTATCTCTAAATTGTTCTTTTAACTCTCATATTTTTATCATTTTCTTTTGCTAGTTTTTGTTAGTTTTTACATTTCTAGCTATTCACTCTCGACTTCGGTATAATTTGATTGAATAGAATTTTAAAATCATCAATTCCCTGTGGATCGACCCGTATTCGCCGCGTGCTACATTCGTACACCGTGCGCTTGCGGTTATTTTTTAATTTAAATTCGTTCGATGGTTTTCTAAACCGATAGAATTTCCGTCGACGAACAAGTGTGTAGACACATTTCAGGCTATCGTGGATCACTTGGAGAGACCCCACATCCTCTTGGAAGCCAGTGGATGATAAGGATTTGTTTAATATATTTGGAAGTGTCAGTGCATGCACTGTGTGCCGCACTCATACATGAGGAAGCCTGCATCCAACGGCTAGTCAATTACATTAGTAAACTATTGATAGGAGAAACAGAAATTATCCAAAGTTGGAAATGCTTGCATACTGCCAGTTGCTTGCTTCAAGGAAGCTCCACCTCTACTTTCAAACTCACTCGATTATAGTTGTTACTCAAAAAATCCACCTTTCATCTAAGTCGGAGGGTCTATCAACAAGAGACAAAAGGAAAAGAGTTTGGATCAAATCTTCTGAAGAAGTCAAAGGGATGCAGTCGATAGTGTGAAGCAATTCAAGACCTTTGGGAAGGGACGGAAGGCTTCATTCCATAGTATTCAAGAAGTTCTTACCTTCCAAAGAGGGTGAAGAGCAAGGGCATGTAACTCTATAATGACCTTTCGAAAGCATAATAACCCTTTCGGACTGGTTAGAACACGTGCTAAATACCTTTTAACAGTGTTGAAAGGTTTGTGATGAAGGCAGCATTCATAAGTCAGCAACGAATGAAAGACAACCTTCTAACAACATTCAAGAAAAGCACGGCTCCTGACAACAATAAAGTTTGGAGCAACCTTTCGAAATGGTCGAAGGGTTCACAACGGTCAAGTAAAAGAGATACCTTCCGATAAAGTCGAGGGATTCCTGACATTCAGGTGAGAGAGGAACCTTCCGGTAAGGTCGAAGGGTTCATAATGTCACATAGAAGACAGTCCCATCGACAAAGATGAAAGGTCCATGAATACATATAGAGGAGTAAGCCCTTGGACAATGGTCAAAGATCCAGGATGGCATGCGAAAGGAAACCTTTCGACAAATTCTAAAGTTTGCAACTGCATATAAAAAGAAGACCCTTCAACCTAGTCGAAGGCGTAAAGTCGAGAGCATAGCCACCGGCATCTATTACTAAGACCCAAGGGGTCCTATTTTGGGGGTGGATTTTTCTTCATTCTAGTCTTGCAACTTCTTCATCAGAGTGTTGTAAACCTAAATTGCGTGTGATTTGGGAAATTTAATAAAACAAATATATTTTTTGGATGCACAGGGGAGTCTTTAGCTCTGTTAATTACTTTATTATTTGCTTAACCTTTAACTAGATTAAGTCACATTTTCAAGTTCATTATCTTTGAAAGGTTCTTGTCGACAAAGACAATAATATTCCTTTGGTAGAAAATCCTTACATCCCTTTGGAGCATCAGCCCTATAACCTAGACCCTTCGACCATAGGGGAAATTTATTTGAATCAACATTCATAAAGACCATTCGAAATCATTAAAGCTGTGGATTAAACATTTCGATAAGGTTCACAATCTCTCATATTCCAAAATAAAATAAAATAAAATGACGATCTTTTTTATGTTTATGCCTCTGGAATTTTTTTATTCTCTTTGCAAGAAGGAGATGCAACTTGATCAGGGTTCCTCCTACTTTTTCCTGAACCCCTAGATTGAATGCTTTGGAATGATCTAGTAGGCACGTTGTAGGTGCTTCCGGGTAGAGGAAGAGTGATAGGGAAAAGATAGTCTGACCGGGCATAGCTATGGGCAAAGGAGGAGGAAAGGACTCTATCTTCTCTAGCATAATCTCTTTGGCTAGGACAAGCTTCTATTCAAGTGTACTTATGGTGGGATCCTGCAAAGGCTCGAAGGCTCTTGTGATAACACCATCATCGTCAGTTTTTGTTCCTTGAAGCTCACTATCCATTCATTATGCAAAGCATCTAACATTCGCTCAACAAGCCTAGGTGTTTGACCAGTCGGGATACTCGGCACCATCATTGAAGTGGTCATGTTCGCTGATTCTGTTGTAGATGCTTGTTTTCTTGATTGGAAACTTTTTATCAGGAAGCGGGATAACCTAATGATGACCTGAAACTTGAGAGATATAAGATGAGAGATTAGTGATGTCAATCAGCAACATACGAGGTCAACTAGATACATCCTTCAGTTTGAGATTCAGGGTGGGTCGGAGTGCTACCTGAATTTCCTTTCTAGATGGGAGAAAAGATGGTGGTCTTTAGCATTTGGGGTTGATCTGGATCGTACCCCAAGACCGAAGATGGATGATGAACAGTTTTGGCTACGTAGGTGTCTCCAGTAGTTACATATTATGGTGATGATCTGAAGCCTTCATCTAAGTCTCTCTATGCTACATCGCGTAGCTTCGAATGGAGAACATGCTAACCCTCTTTTAGAACCTTAGGCATATCTCCTATTAAAATCTCCTACATGAGATGGGCCAGATCCACCCCACCACCTTTTAGGAATTCCTTTTCTTCTATGTTGACATGTTCCTAAGCAAACGAAAGAACTCTACGGTAATCACACTCTAACCTTTCTAAGTTGCGGAGAACTCTAAGGTAATCAAAGTCTAACCTTTCTAAGTTGCAAAATTTGAGTACTATATTTGTTGAGCATTGGTTCAAACTTCTACATCATTTGCTTATCTGCGGCTTCAACCTTCCTCTTGACAAGTGCGTTCACATCTTTTGCACATTCAACAGCCTTGTCTCTTTCATCATGAGCAGCGAGTAGTTCTTCATAATGGTTTAGAGCTTGCTGAAGTGTGTCGTTCTTCTCTTTCGTCTCACTCTCAATTTTTGCCAATAGCTCAATCACCTTCTTGTTTGAGGCATCTCTTTCTAGCAATAAGGAATGATTCTGATGATGTGCAATCTAAATCTAATCACGACGCTGGTTTCTCTCATCTTCAAGTGCCTTAATGGTGTCCTCGGCTTTCTTCTTAGCTTCGGCTTGTAATTTCCTTAAGCTTTCAGCCTCAACATCAAGATGGGCAATGATTCCTTTGCCCCGTGCTACTGTGAGATTCAAATTATCAATCTCAAGTTGCCTTTCTCTGTTGACCTTGGATATTTTCTCACCTACCCGTGCCCATTCACAATATTGAATACAACTGTTATTTACATAAGAAACAGTTGTATCTTTGATCTCAGCTGGAATTCTCTTCAGGTCAAGCGCGGTCATGAGTATGTCAAAGCAAACATCCAGAAATTGTTCCCTCAATTTAGCCATTCGAGCATCGACGGAAAGATGTTGCTTCGTAGTGACGACCGGGCTTTTAATTGTTTGTTTGTCATCTCTATGATGGGAAGTCTTAGAACTACTTTTGCCTATGGTCAGAGGATCGACTGGAATTAGAGGGTGCCAAATGTTGCATTGGAATGGAAGCTAGAGGAAGTGCATGAGAACCATCGCCTGGTGGAAATTCATCGCGGCGGTTAGAATGCCTACCTGTGCCTCTCGGTGGAAGTGACGTGGACCCGGAACAATGTTTGAAAGTGGAGTAATGCAATGGATAATCATAGTCGTGACTGCTTCTGTCTCGGCTAGATCAGTAATCGGAATCTAAACCTCGACCATTGGCTTGATGGTATGTGCCCGGACAATGCCTATGTGGTCAAGATATGTTTTCCTCAAAGGATTGATATAAATACACACACATGGAACATGTAAAAGGAATGGGAACAAGTTAGTTTCGATGAGCAAGGACATGAGTCAAGTTCAACGTAGTGCCGCGAAATGCAAGTGTGCATGAGTGTCCTAGTGTCTCCCTGACGGACCATATTCTAGAGCTTTGCTTATAGGAGTGACATCCCCCATGCAGGTGAGAGGAATGTCATTGTTAAAAAGTAGAAAGGGGAGTCATGACCGTCAAGACCCATGTCACAGATTCCAAAAGAGTCGAACGTGGTAGGTATCAGCCCCAACATAGAGTATGTACCTTTGGAAGGAAGAGAATGAGTTTTATCTGCAGCTGAACTGGTTAGAATGACCTGTATTTTACGTATTGAAGGATAGTAAAATATTGTTATTTTATTTACATGAGGTCATGATTTTGAAAATTTGGGATATGACTCTTAAGCGCATTATACATACCACTAATTATTCCTGAATTTCGATGTGACAATTTTGGCGCTAAAAACCTTGTTTAGACTATAACTTTTTATAGGCATTGAATAACAATGTCAAACTAGTTTCATTGCTTCAAGGTGATGATTTCCCATTTTGTAGAGTGTTCATAACAGAAAAATGGACTAACAGTTAGAGAGCTATACATGTTTTAAGTTTTAAAAATAGCTAATCAGAATTTGCATGTAATTAATAAAGCCCATTAATTGGCCAATTTGTCTAATTAGTGAATCCCTATAAATAAGGGCTATAAGAGTCAAATGATAACTTCTAACTCTCATTCCAAAGTAGATCTAAACCAATATTAGCCCTAAATCCAACCAATTCATCGAAATCTCTCCTTAGATCAAACTAGATTGTTGACTAGTGATTAGAGCAATGATAAAAATATAGAGATCGCTGATTTGATTGATTTAGAGAACTTTTCCTCACCGATCAAGTTGGAACTTTGTTGTCGAGATTAGATATACATAAGAATTAGTCGAATTTGGTTATTGGTGAGTTGTTTATGTCTTCGCTCTATACTATGCATGTTTTTCGGTAGAATTATAGGAGTTAACATGTTCTAATTGATTTTGGCTATAAAACCTTTTCTAAATCTAATGACACATTAAACTATGCGTATGGCCGTGGTTGATTAGATCACCATTACTTATGCTCGTATATTCATGTTATATGTTGATCTATACTAGAAATTGACTTGTTATCTCATTTCTACGAATTGCATAATTGAATGCATTAAACTGCTTGTTATTTTATGCTTGAATGATATGATTTGATGTTATTTTCTAGTGTAGTAATTGCATAGAAAGTTATGTTAGAAAATTGAGCAAATCGAAGGCAAAGTTGGTCGAAATTAGATGAAACTTGGTAGATAGGCTCTGGAGCATGGCAGAAGGATATAAGATAACTCGCAAGGAATTTAGAGTTATAGTGATAACTTAGAACTGAGTTATGGCTAATTATGGAAAATGTGGCTATGATTCAGTCTTTGCTACGAGTAGATATAGCTTGGTCAACGGAACTAGTTTATGCATTGGTGAGGAATTTGGCTAAGTGATGGATTGGGTTACGAGATTTCTATAGAACTTGGAAGTAGAGATTTGCACTGGGACCAAGTTATCAAAGAGGGATGAGTCGAGGTCTAAGGCATCTGGAGGATAAGTACTAGAGGCATTAAGAGAGACTGGACCCAAATATGGTTAAGTCTTAACTCAGACCCGAATTAAGGGCTAAACTTAGTACGGAGTTAAGGGGGAGAGTCCAGCGGTAATGGAACTTCTAAGGACTGTTGTTGAACTTCTAAGGACTGTTTTGATAAGTAATTCATAATTCACTTTATTTTCAACACTTAAAAAATATTACATATATTTAAATCAGGATTAAGTATATATTCATTCTTTAAGGAAAACGTTCCCTTTAAGCACATTTACTTGGGTCAAAATGAATGTTGCATAAAACATCGTTACGAAAACCCAAAATCACTAGTATAGAGATTCGAAAATTAGAAAGATATATAAATCCCATATACTATACAAAAACATTTTCTTTCGAAAATCATTTACTATAACAACAATGTTATAGTCCATCATTGGCTTACTTCTCCTAAACGTCTATTACAACAATGAATGTTGAAATCTATGTATTCGATACTTAACACATTTTAAAACATCTTCAGACCAATTAACTCCATTTAAAATATCACCTTCCAAAACATTCATTTTAATTCAAAAGATTATTCGCCGTCCAAAATCGTGAATATACTTCATTTACCACATTCATTACTTCTACACATTTATGTTAGCGATTATCCACTATCCAAAATTGTGGATATAATTCCTAACCAAATTCTTTATTATTGCAACATTAAATTTAAAGGATTATCCACTATCCAATATCGTGGATATAATACCCTTAATAAACTTCTATATTTAACTTATCAAATTCAATTGATTTCTGGTTTATAAACAATGTTTATAAATTCCATATATATTTAATAAAAACTTCCACTTATAACTACTTTTGTTAACCAATTCCATTTATCTCATTTACATGCCAAAATCCAAATTATAAGTTAATTACTTATAAATCATTCATTTTACAAATTCATTCCTTTATAACTTCATAAATAATAAATCTATAAATCTTATTTACTTACAAAACCCATTTATAACTTCATTTTAAACACTTATAAAACTTCTTTATAATTCCAATTTTTCAATGTATAAAAATTCAATTTTATTAATCTTATATATAAATCCATTTATAATAAATCAAAATCTCAATTTAAACCATTTTACCAAATAGTCAACTTCATATTTAAAAAATCACATTTTGATTTTATTTCACAAAAATCATAATTTTTTGAACATAAAATTTATAACTTTCATTTATTTAAAATGAATCAATTCCTTAACAATTCAAAAATTCAGTAAAATTTATATTTTCAAAATCGCTTAAAAACTCCTTTTAAATTCGAAATCATCACTTTAATATTTTTAATTTTCCAAAATAGGCCCAATGCTGCAACAACACTAAATACATCAATCACAACATCCAAAACATCATATATCATATGATAACAGCATATATCACAATATATGTATATAAATCAATACTTGTGAGGAATCCAGTTGGACCCCTCCAACCTGTCATTTGCAACAAATATACATATTAGAAATATTTGTACAATGTCCGCTTTTAGGCAGACGCGCGTACAAAGGATCATCCGCTCATACATGGGAACGTACTCATCTGCTCCAATAGGCAGGAATATATCCAAACACCAATCAATATTAGATAATATATCATATATCATCCAAACAATCATCAATCATCATAAATAAAATTTATTCTCACTTATATGAAAATATCAGTGAGTCAGAAAGAGTGAATTGTACTCACATTGATTCCAATAACAGATGTAGTGTTTTATTCTGTATAAATTAAATGAGAGTTTAATTTTATCCAAAATTCACACTAGCACCATTCAACTCCAAACCTGCTCTAAAATGTAGTGCTCGTCAATCTGGACCCAACGCAACTTGTTTCGTCAAAAATCATACCTCGTATGAAAAAGTTATACATTTTCAAAGTTTATACAAATTAATATAGATAAATTATTTACAAAATCTTTTTATTTTTAAACCTAAGCTTCAATCCAGCCGTTGATTTTCTATGATGAGATCTCGGCCGCTGCTCTCTTTCTCCCTCAATGTTCAAACTCACGATCGAAGAAACCCATGCCATCGATTTGCCCTTGATTTGCCTTGGCCATCACGACGTCGAGAACATGATCAAGCTCCACCATTCGAAAGCTCTAGTCACGACATGCCTTCGCCCTAAGCTATGCCAAGCTCGATCTTGCTGTTGCATGGGAAAACATGGATGAAGGCAGCCATTTGAACTCGATTTGTCGTCAATCCGCTTCGTTTTAAACGATCCTAGCCGTTGATATCCAAGACCTTCTTGCCCTCTACAATTTTCATTTAGAAATCGAAGCTTGAAAGTGAAGGGATCGAGAGAAAAACAAGGTGGAAGGCGGGCGTTTTCTGGCCGTCAAAATTAATGGCGGCTAGGGCTTTGAAATTAGGGTTAGGTTGTAAAAGTGAAATACTTAAGTCCTTTTATGGGAAATTTTGCGACACTATTCGCTCGAAAAATTTTCAGTCTCTAAACAAAGCATACCGCCTTACACCAATTCCGAACACAATGGAATATATATCGAGAGCCAATTCGATCGTATTTGAAAGATATGTTTTCGAATCGAATTATTTAAATTTAAAATTTACTTAAAAGAAATTTCTACGTGTTTTAGCTTCGTACGGACCGTAAATCCGATTGACACAAAATTTAAAATCCTATAATAATATAACATTACGGATCCAATGAAACTAGTTTCATCGAAATCCGAGATTATAACAAAAATGACTATTTTTACACGTTAATTAAATATTAAAATATTCAATTTCTGTAAATAAAATTTTAATTCAATTTTGAATGTTCTCTAACATCATTCTAATTGAAATAGAATTTAATTCAACTTTATAAATCATTTTTATTCACATTAAATTCAAATTCCAATTAATTCTGCAATTTCAAATATTAACAATTTAATTATCCAGTTAAATTCAGATATTCGAAATATAATTTACTCAACTTATAAAATTAACTTGTGAATTTTTAAAATCGATTAAATATACAAATTTCAAATGACTAAAATTCTGGGTCGCTACATTCTCCCCTACTTAAAAGAATTTCGTACACCAAATTACCAAGTAAGAAAAGGTTACAAAATCCATGAACTAAACTTCTTATAAAACTTTTCTTATGTTTTTAAATCCATTCATAGTTATCTTTTAAAAACCAACCAATATCGTTTAACTTTAACTCAATATCAAAATTATATTTATCACAAATTTTCCAAAATTTTCTAACGCCTTAAATTTTCAAAAAATTTCGCCAGCATCTCCTTTGCGCGGTTCGATCGTTGTAGGGCTACAACATATATATATATATATATATATATATATATATATATATATATATCTCAAATGTACATCTCATCTTCGAGAATGAGGCATCCCGTAGGAAAATAAAATAAAAGTACGATATGTAATCCGAGATATGTAACTTATATATTATTAGCAAGCACATACGACTAATATAGCGCGAAAGCGAGCTCCAAATGCGAAGCATATGCCATCCGCCCCTATTAAATACTCAACAAAAAAATGAGAAACATGTATATATGAAAATAATATCAATATAGAACATATACCAACATAACAACTATATATGCCAATATAGAAAATGCAATCAATAAGCAACAAATCCAACCATCTAACAACTATCGTCCAACTAACATCCGACAAATCATAGCTATCCAATCAATCTATAACAAGTCAATATACATCCATTTCTCATTAATATTCATTGAATTGATTTTCAATTTAAATCACATTTGATTCATTAACATTGGATTTTACTAACATTCATCTATTCATATTCAATTTGTTTACATTCACTAATTTATATTCAAGTTAGTCCACTTCCAAATCAAATCAATTATTTTAGCTTTCAATTTCATTAATTCAATTTCATATGAATTACTATGCAATCAACTAACATCCATTAAACAACCAATGTATATAGAGCTTTACCAAATTTATTTAATTTTTCTCAACATTCGTATTTATTTCGTTTACCTTCAATTTTGTTTAAACACATTTAATTTCAATTAGTTTAATATTCAATTAGCTTTCATTCAATTTCCAATTTCACTATATAACTCAATTTCATATTCATCACTTCACTTTATTAATTCATTTTATTTATCAAAATCAACTTCATACCACATTACTTAATTTATATTTCGTTTCAACTTTATTTACATCGACTTTCACCACACAACTTAAATTCACTACTAATTTAATCCAAATTCTATCTTATTCAATTTTTACTTAAGTCAAATTTCATATCACTATTCAAATTCATATTTTGTTTTGCTTAACAAAATTATTTAACCATTTTAATATTTGGTTTCACTTACATTTTCTCATTTTACAAATTATACAACTTATCTATTCAAACATTCAAATTCGTATTATATAATCTCTTGCCACTTAAGTTTAATTTTCATTCCAATAACTTATCTAATCTAGTTCAAATTATTTAACCTTCCTTTAGTTAAATTTCGTTTCATATATTTTATTATGCTAGCTCAAATTTATTTAACTTATATTTACCAATTTCAACTTGGATTTTAAATTCAAATAGTTTTTAATCACAACACAACTTAAATTTCAATTTACTATTGGTAGCAAATCTGTCGCACAAAAATTCGAAAATGATACTGATGATGATTCAGTCATCACCCTTATTATTTTCCAGCAACCGTTGTGAATTCAGTGCTTTATATTCTTTTAGAGAAATCCTTTTATATTTATAAATTGCATTTACAAACCGTTTACTTGTATAATTTCATTTATTTCACTTAACTTATATAAGATCTATTTCAAATTTATTTATGTTATCTAGATTTATAATAATATAATCTCTTTACTTTTGAAAAATAACTTTCAAAATAAACAAGATTCAAAATTTCGAATTCTTAATTTAAATCCATTTTTAATTATAACTCGTATTTATAAATATATTCTTATAGTTTAATTTCTTATATATTAGATTATTTCATAATTTTAAATCATTTTAATTATAATTCCATTCTTATAATTCACTTGCTTATATAACTTATTCTATTACAATTGTTGTTTTATTTAGAATATTCAAACAACTTTGAACTTATATATATTTACATTTTCAAACAACTAAACAATCAATTTATTTACACTTTAATAATTTATGAAAAATTAATCCTTTATATATAAAATATAATCGAGGTAAAATTATTTCATTTACCTAATTTAAAATGATACTATGTCAGCTTGCCTCGTTTAAGTGTTTGGAAATCCTTATCGATAACATGGCGTCCCACATACAGACTCTAATTCACAAACAACTCAATGGATAAGTAAATATGATATAAAACATTTTATATCACTAACAAATACGTGCTCATATATATAATACGCTCAACTCAATCTAGGGTGCTATTGTCCCTATCTATACTGAGTACACATCAAAGCCTAGGGAATATACAAAATCTAAGCTCTGATACCAAATGTGACGACCCACAAATCCGTACCCTTTGAATTGACAATAAACCACACATGTCAAGCCTGAAAAGTACAGACCGACGGGAAGTCAAGTGAAAGAAAACAAGATAGAAGAAGAGAAGAGAAGAAATAGAGAAGATAGAACCAAACAGAACAATACAGAATCTCACATCGCAGCAGAAAACATATAATATCATATCAATGATCTTTACAAAATAGAAACCGTATATACACACATCAATCAGAGTCTAACAACAAACAATAATTATCAGCCCAGACAATTATAATAACCTGTCCTCACAATTGCTGACAATATACAACAACTAAGTAGTGGATAAGCAAAACCAATATGTGTATACGTAAATGAAGATCTCCATCTCTCCTACTGAAGCTCCAAAAGCATCAAATTTGAACCTGTAAATGTACTCGGTCTGGCCCGAGCATTGAAAGGGAAGAACACCCGGATCAGTCTAGTAAACCAGTATGAAAAACACACACAACTGAATTTATTAAATTACCAAACTTTTTCTTTATCAAAACAAAAGTATCTCGTAATACAAGTCCACACATAAACACGAATATGTTTTTTACCTTATGATAACTAAAACATTTCATATCAAATCATCTGATATTATACTAGTGTCTAGTATACAAAGAATATTAAAAGTAGTCGAAATGGTTACCATATAGCATTTCCAGGCTATTCATTATGCCTTTACAAACAAAACCGCAAGCTCGTAGTAAGGTTTGGATTTCCATACAAATGACCAGGTGAAAGGACTACCTTTCGGCAGTACATCTCTAGAGGAATGTACCGAGGACCATCACAAAGGATCCTTTACCAACACAAGACCGGCTAACCTCTATAACTAGATGGTACCGAATATATCATCCTCCAGACGTAACCGACCTTTACAGAGGGCCCTCTAGCATACAAACAACAATAATCAGATACATGACGTCATACCGTGCAAAGATATATCTAGAAGAGGATGATCATATCCTACTTGGGAGCGACCCACTTAGTGCTGCTACATCTAACCATGTTTTGGTCGTTTTCGGTTGATGAGGCCTGAGGTAACGACTACCTTTCACATATCACAAATCACATCACTTTGAATGCCACATGGCCATTTTCACTGACTACTAATTGCCTTCCACAAAAATACAACACTTAAGCTCATACGTCTCAAGGAGGCTGTTAAGCTAAGAGAAGTTGCCTTCTCCACCACCATTGATGTACGTTTGTAAAAACCAATGTGCGTAATCTTAGAAATGCAATGTCATACAAACATCCATACAAATAGTCCAGGAACAGGAGAAACCGAAGGAATTTTCCTACCACATCCTGTCGGGAAATCCCTAGGATTAGTAGCGAATAGTCGTTGCATTGGATATTTCATAATGAAGAGACCACTACTACTATATATATTAGGATTTTAACCCCAAACGATCAACATGCAGTCCCCCGCTATGAAAATCCAAAATATCAATGTCATCAATAAACTGCACAATCGAGCGCATATACGTTGGTCCGAAGTAGTTTTCAGATATCTGATCTTGGTCTCTTCGCACCAACAACGCAAAAGCGTTTCTCAACCTCACACAGATACTGAATCTCATAGACTTATCAGGTCTCCAGCTTACAACATGCTATCCTTTAGCCAAGAAGGAATCTCGATAGATTGGAGTAATATCAGCATTACACGAATCAACATCCTCAACACAAATGATAATCAAGCCTACACAGAAGGCTATGTACTAAGTGTACGACTAAATAGTTCCCACATCAAGTTGAGGAACTAAAAATGGCCAAATTTTGATAATCGGTTTTTTAACTATCAAAACTAACCAACAAATGTCTAGCACCATAAGCAATCTCAAGGCCCTTTTAATTAATCTTTTATTAATTAAATCACTGCCAAATTTTCACCTCAAATTATCTTTAAAAAGATACAATCACAAAACCATTTCAACATTGGAAAACATTTCCATATAATTATTTAATAATAAGTAATTCATAATTCACTTTATTTTCAACACTTAAAAAATATTACATATATTTAAATCAGGATTAAGTATATATTCATTCTTTAAGAAAAACGTTCCCTTTAAGAACATTTACTTGGGTCAAAACGAATGTTGCATAAAACATCGTTACGAAAACCCAAAATCACTAGTACAGAGATTCGAAAATTAGACAGATATATAAATCCCATATACTATACAAAAACATTTTCTTTCGAAAATCATTTACTATAACAACAATGTTATAGTCCATCATTTGCTTACTTCTCCTAAACGTCTATTACAACAATGAATGTTGAAATCTATGTATTCGATACTTAACACATTTTAAAACATCTTCAGACCAATTAACTCCATTTAAAATATCACCTTCCAAAACATTCATTTTAATTCAAAAGATTATTCGCCGTCCAAAATCGTGAATATACTTCATTTACCACATTCATTACTTCTACACATTTATTTTAGCGATTATCCACTATCCAAAATTGTGGATATAATTCCTAACCAAATTCCTTATTATTGCAACATTAAATTTAAAGGATTATCCACTGTCCAATATCGTGGATATAATACCTTTAATAAACTTCTATATTTAACCTATCAAATTCAATTGATTTCTGGTTTATAAACAATGTTTATAAATTCCATATATATTTAATAAAAACTTCCACTTATGACTACTTTTATTAACCAATTCCATTTATCTCATTTACATGCCAAAATCCAAATTATAAGTTAATTACTTATAAATCATTTATTTTACAAATTCAAACTTCATAAATAATAAATCTATAAACCTTATTTACTTACAAAACCCATTTATAACTTCATTTTAAACACTTATAAAACTTCTTTATAATTCCAATTTTTCAATGTATAAAAATTCAATTTTATTAATCTTATATATAAATCCATTTATAATAAATCAAAATCTCAATTTAAACCATTTTACCAAATAGTCAACTTCATATTTAAAAAATCACATTTTGATTTTATTTCACAAAAATCATAATTTTTTGAACATAGAACTTATAACTTCCATTTATTTAAAATAAATCAATTCCTCAACAATTCAAAAATTCAATAAAATTTATATTTTCAAAATCACTTAAAAAATCCTTTTAAATTCGAAATCATCACTTTAATATTTTTAATTTTCCAAAATACACCCAATGCTGCAACAGCACTAAATACATCAATCACAACATCCAAAACATCATATATCATATGATAACAGCATATATCACAGTATCTGTAAATAAATCAATACTGGTGAGGAATCCAGTTGGATCCCTCCAACTTGTCACTTGCAACAGATATATACATATTAGAAATATATGTACAATGTCCGCTTCATGGAAGACATGCATATAAAGGGTCATCTGCTCATACGCGGGAACGTATAGGGGCTCATCTGCTCTAACAGGCAAGAATATATCCAAATTCCAATCAATATATACATAATATATCATATATGATCCAAACAATCATCAATCAATCATAAATAAAATTTATTCTCGCTTATATAAAAATATCAATTAGTCAGAAAGAGTGAGTTGTACTCACATTAATTCCAATTGCAGTTGCAGTGTTTTATTTCGAATAAAATTAAACGAGCGTTTAATTTTACCTAAAATTCATATTAGCTCCAATCAACTCCATACCGGCTCTAAAATGTAGTGCTCGTCAATACGGACCCAATGGAACTTATTTCGTCAAAAACGGACCTCATATAAAGAAGTTATGCATTTTCAAAGTTTATACAAATTAATATATATAAATTATTTACAAAATCTTTTTACTTTTAAACCGAAGCTTAAATCCAGCCTTTGATTTTCTTTGATGAGATCTCGGGCGCTACTCTCTTTCTCCCTTAATGTTCAAACTCACGATCGAAGAAACCCATGCCGTCGATTTGCCCTTGATTTTCCGCGGCCATCACGACGTCGAGAACACGATCAAGCTTCGCCATTCGAAAGCTCTAGTCACGACATGCCTCCGCCTCAAGCTATGCCGAGCTTGGTCGTGCCATTGCATGGGAAAACATGGATGAGCGGTGGCTATTTGAACTCAACTTGCCTTCGATCGGGTTCATTTTAAACGATCATAGCCATTGATATCCTAGATTACCTTGCCCTCTACAATTTTCATTTAGAAATCGAAGCTTGAAAGTGAAGGGATCAAGAGAAAAACGAGGAGGAAGTTGGGTGTTTTCTGGCCATCGAAATTAATGGTGGCTAGGACTTTGAAATTAGGGTTAGCTTGTACAAGTGAAATCCTTAAGTCCTTTTATAGAAAATTTCGCGATACTATTCATGTGAAAAAATTTCGAACTCCAAACAAAGCATGCTGCCTGGCATTTATAATGTTTACCCCTATTCCGAACACACTAGAATATATATTGAGAGTCAATTCGATCGTATTTGGAAGATAGGTTTTTGAACGAATTATTTAATTTAAAATTTACTTAAAGAAATTTCTACGCGTTTTAGCTTCGTACGGACAAACTGTAAATCTGATTGACACGAAATTTAAAATCCTACAATAATATAAGATTATGGATCCGATAAAATGGGTTTCATCAAAATCTGAGTTGTATCAAAAATAACTATTTTTACACATAATTAAATATTAAAATATTCAATTTCTATAAATGAATTTTAATTCAATTTTAAAAGTTCTCTAACATCATTCTAATTCAAATAGAATTTAATTCAACTTTATAAATCATTTTTATTCACATTAAATCCAAATTCCAATTATTTTTGCAATTTCAAATATTAAATTAACAATTTAATTATCCAATTAAATTCAGATATTCGAAATATAATTTATTCAACTTATAAAATTAACTTGTAAATATTTAGAATCGATTGGATATATGAATTTCAAACACTGAAATTCTAGGTCGTTACACGCGTCCCACACGAATGTCGCATTCTTCTTAGTGGGGCGAGTAAGCGGTGCTGAAATCTTAGCAGAATCTCTGATAAACTTCCTATAATACCCAGCTAAGCCTAGGAAGCTTCTAATTTCGGTAGCATTCATAGTGGACTTCCAATCTTATACTACTACTATCTTAGTGGGATCTACGGCTAAACCCTCTCTTGAGACTACATGCCCTAAGAATCACACCTCTTCACGCCAAAAGTGACACTTCGAGAGCTTTGCCTTCAATTGAAGAACAAGAAGTGTATTAATAAACTCCTAAAGGTGAATAGCATGCTCTTCCATATTCTTAGAAAACACCATAATGTCGTCCATAAACACTACAACAAACTTATTTAGGACCTCTCAAAAAATATGGCTCATCAAATCTACAAAAAAGGCTAGGGAATTGGTCAGCCCAAATGCTACAATCAACCACTCAAAGAATCCATCGGGTGTCCTAAATGTTGTCTTATAAATGCTATCTTCAGCGACCCTAAGCTGATGAAATACAGTGCCTAAGTCAAGCTGAGAAAATACTAAAGAGCCAACCAACTGATCGAAAATATCTTCTATCCTACAAAGTGGGTAATGGCTCTTCTTCGTGAGCTTATTCAACTCTCTATAGTCTACGCAAATTCGAAGGGAACCATCCACCTTTATAGCGAAGACGAATGGCGCTTCCTACTCAGATACACTCCATTTGATGAAGCCTTTCTCAAATAGCTCACCAATATGCTTACTTAACTCCTTTCTCTCCGCAGGAGCCATATGTCTCGTGGGAAATGCCACTGGCTTAGCATTGTCATTCGGATAGATAGTAAAGTCGATCTCTCTCTTAGGGGGTAGTCTCCTAACCTTCTCAAAAACGTCTGGAAAATGTCCAACAAATGGAACTGAAACTAACTCTCCTAGTGATGAATCAAGGGAGTAAAGGAAGCTCAACATGACTGACCCTGTGGGTCGCAAGAAACCTCGAGAGTCCGTCTGTTACATGTCTCTACTCTAACGACTCTACTCTCGTAGTCTAATATCGTACCATAAGTAGGTAACCAGTCCATCCCCAAAATCATCCCATATCCCCAAAATCCCAGTACATAAGCGTCACAATCAAACTCTACGATTGGTTTAAAAAATTTAAAACCCCTACAAATCATGGATAAATGTGTCGATCCTCCTATGGGGTTTGAAACAACTGTAGGGTCTACAACTAGAGAAATTTCTAAGTGCAAACAATCAAACAAGGAACTAGAAATGAAAGAAAGTGATGCTCTGGAGTCAAAAAGAGTTCGAATAGAAAAAACTAAAATAGAGATCAAACCTTCTATAGAGACTTTCCTACCTCGATACGGTCCACTACTAGATGGTGTTGCATCCAAACCCTATACTTGCACTATAGGTGCGCCTGCTCTCTTCCCTATCCTTCGAGGACAAGCTCTACTAAGGTGTCCAGGCTGCCCATAGCTATAACACCTCTCCATCATGTCCTTCTTATAGTCCTTTTAGTAATGCCTAACCAATCCACAATTATGACATTTCTCGCCCTTCTTGATTTGTCCCTTTGAGGTCCTCCTCCTTTCTTCTTGTCCTTATCCTTCTTATTCTTACACCACCGCTTCCTTGAGATTTCTGATTTAGGAACCCCCTTAGCCTCTTCTTCCTCCGCAACATTTGATATGAGAGCCATTTCCATAAGTGACTCATACGTCATTCACATAGGTACATGTGTCAATGCCAACCCTTAGAATGGAAGGTTCATACCTTTAGCAAACTTGGTGGCCTTCTTATGCGGTGTATTAACAAGCTCTATCCCGAACCTCGACAACTCATTTAACCGATTTATACACTCTTTCATCGAAAAACTACCCTGCTTCAGACTAATGAACTTCTCCAACTGCATGCTTTCCTCGGCTTGCGACAAGAACTTTCTCTCAAACCTTTCTCGAAATCCAAACTAACCAATGTCTCTACCCTCCATTTCTAAAATCTTCCACCAGTAGGAAGCCTCTCCCTTCAACTACCAAGATGCAAGCTGAACTCTCTACTGGTCCTCCAAACCTAACAGCCTAAATATATGCTCTGTATTCCTCAACCAAGCTCGTGCCTCTACGAAATCCTCTGTGTCAAAAAACGTCTTGCCTCCTAGATTAGCGAAGTCCTTGCATAGCTCAGAAAAATTGACTACTGCAAGTGGATTAACGACACCTCCACCCGCCAGTGCTGCATTGGGCGCTTGTCCTCGCACCTCTGGTGTCGTAGCTTGAAGGTATCTACGGAACCAGCCAAGGACTTGGACAACCTTTGGAAGATTTGGGGCATCCGCCATACTATGCAAAAAAAAAGAAAATTTAGGCTCGAAAGAATCGAGAGAAGGTTGAACTGGACTTTGAGGGGATTTTTATAAAAACTCTCTTGTACTTGAAAAATATTTCTATACTAAGAGTTTCTTTCTAAAGAATACTTTTAGTTTGAGGATATGTTACCTTTGAAAAATACTTTACTTTTAAAACAAGTTTTTGGGAATCCTATAACTTATGGCTCTGATACCAAATGAAACACCCCACACCCCTTAGCATTCCCAAAAAGGGCACATCAAAGGATGTGATGCGTTATAGGTATAACTAAAGCATCATAGAGACTAAGATTCACAAGACAAATAAGTAAAACAGCGAAAACATTTAAATAATAACTTATCATTCAAAATTAAACTTTATCTCAAAATGAGTCATAAAAACTTAACATGTCTTAAAATCTCAAAATATCTCATGTCTCATGAAAATACATCTTAGTCTCACATAATCATAGTATAAAAATAAGAATAATAATCATAATCCCACTCACAAGTGCCTATCCATTATAAGTCAAATGAAAAAGATGAAAAGAAGAAGAATACATTTGAAATGAGAAAATTTCAAAAACGAATTTCCAAGCAACCTGATTCAACTATCCTCAACTCTGCTGGCCTGTTTGGGGGGAAAGAGGAAAGATAGAGGAGTAGATCAAACAATAAGTCTGGTGAGTGAAAGTAATTACTAGCATTTCTAAGCAAGATAAAGATAATAGACTAAGCAATAGTTCTAGCTTGAATAGAAAATGCAGAAAAGATAAAAACTCGGATAAAATACTATTTATGATTCTGTTTGACCGTTTTCTTTGATTGTTTGATTGTTTGTACTTGTCATAAACTACTGTGATTAGGCTAAATTCCTAATCATATCTCAACTGCTAAGTTGATAAGGCTGAAATCCTAGTCCTAACCATTAATTGGTCTTTCCTATCTCTATTGTGCCACTATGAACCAATCCTGTTTGTCACAACAAAAGACACCTCTTTAGCGTTTAGGACGCAGTAGCGAATTATTTACCCTAATCGATGTCGCATGCTCGATCATGGATGGTACACACTATCTGTCGCCCCCTATTTAACCTTTTGTTTACCCTAATCAGCATAAGTGTGCCCAGCCTCAACTACGTGTGAGACCATCGGTCCTTGACCTGAAAGGGAATGTTGCTGGTACCAGTCCTAACAAACAAATCTTCTAGCTTTGTGCCCTTTGCCCAAATCCCCATATTCGACCCTCTATCTATTGGCCACTTACATAACCTAATCAGCATAAGCATATCCCAACATCACCTACGTGTGAAACCATCAGTTCTAGACCTAAAAGGAAATGCTTCCGGTATGGGCCACTACTTTTATGTTTGCTTATTAACTTAATCCAAGATCTAAGTTTTAAAATAAGCATCTTCTTTTATTTTTTCTATATTTGCTTATTAAGTTAATCCAAGGTCTAAGTGTTAAATAAGCCTCTTATGTTATTTCTGCTATTTTCTCTTTTTAATTATAACCACTAGTTATAATCATGCCTGTAAATATTTTACATTTGCCTATTTCAGTCCATCTCTTTTTTATTTTAGTTTTTCTCATTTTATATATGATTTCTGTAAATTTAGTGTTTCCTATTTTATCCATATTAGTGAATTCTTCTCTTTTTAATATTTTATTCATGTAAAAAGGGATCAAATCTCTACAAAAAGAAACTAACATTTACCGGCTAAATTCCAACTTAAAACAAATGTAAATAAGTGTAAATAACTATAATAAGAGTAAATTGCTGTAAATAAATGAGTAAAATAGCTGAATAAAAATAGACTGAAAAGAACTTTTGAAATTTACTTAAAAACTGACTGTAAATAAACTTACAAAAAAACTGCCTCAAAATTGTAGAAAAAATACAACTACTGAGAACCTCGTTATTTTAAATTGCTTGTAAATATAAAATAATTACAAAACACTACCATATGGTCCTTAACTCTAGTCTTAGGCCTTCCTAGATCCACTTCTAGAGTGTAGAATTTTTTTTATCAAATATATTGCCTCCCTAGGGTTTAGCCTCAGGCAATGAACCCAATTGGGAGAAAATATGATTGAGAAAAATAGCTAGGCCTAGGGTTCTATTTATATTATGGCTTAGGGATCCCAGGCCATCGGATTTAAAGATTAAATCTGGTGCAACCACATCATAGGCTCACTAGGACCTGTCGGATGCAGCTACGGACGCACAGGTTTGCTCAAAAATTGAAATTACTCTCTTCGGCTCGTACCTGGACGAAACCGCATCCAGGAAATAAGGCAGGACTGAAAGCGACTGTGCTATAGGACTGAGTAATATGTAACATAAATGTTAACTAGTGCGGAAAATAAGAATAGCAGTAAAGTAAAATGACACTAGGAATTTTTATACTGGTTCGAACTCCCGTTCCACCTCTGGTCCCAGATTCCATCTGGAATTAAAGCTAGCAACACTCACTTAACCCAGACAATAGGTACTACACCGCCTAAGCAACCGAATAGGACTTGACTACCTGAGCAACAGAACTGGACTTGGCCGCCTGAGCAACCGAACATGATTTTATTACAAAATAGATAGTCTTGACTTTGTGTGCTCTGGATAACATGAATTTATCACTTGTAGTACACTCTCCCTATAGTCGTTTCCTCAAGAATGATGTGTATGATTATGTCTATATGAAGAATAGGAAGATTAGAAATTCTTATGAGATATGTATGTGAGATTGTAAGCAATGAATGTATGAACTTATGTGAGCAATAGATTTGAGAATGTTATGCACGTTAGATCTAGAGAGATAAGAGATTGAGTGATTTGATCATTAAAACTTGAGTGCAATCATAGTGTATCATGGGTTACAACCTCTGGTACGAGTTCTTTGCGAAAAGCTAATGGATGCAACACTTGAGAAAGGAGATAACCTTTAGGAAAGAAATGTGTCTATTCATGATATTTGACTGTTACAGGAATCAGTCGATAGAGCATGATTATTCAATCGACTGAATTGAAAAATATGCGCAAGTTATATAACATACACAGACGCAGTCGACTGAATGGATGTCGTCAGTTGAAGATTCGTGTGATATATAAAAATATATACACCGGTTCAGTCGACTGATGGCATCTGGCCAGTCGACTGAACTGCGTAGTTCAGTAAAAATGTGTGCATTTGAATATGAATAGAGTTTATAATTGAATGCAATTTCATATGTGTATATGAATGAATGAGAATGATGATTCTTGAGGAAAGATCCTAACAAAGCAACTAGACTAGACTCTATATACATATTTCATGACACTAGTTAATATATATGTAAACTATACAAACCATTCTTGGAATCATTGTGTATGGATGTTGTATCAGCCGTAGATCCATGAATCATTATTTCATGTCAGCATTCAAAACTTAAGATCCAACATTCTCCCTTTTTTTGACGATGACAACTCCATTTGCAATGAATGAATCTCGATAAGCTTGATCTATTTCTCCCTTTGAGTATATACTTGCTATTATGCTCATTGTATCTCCCTATGAATCTATGCTTTTACATTCCTGTAAATAATTATTAAATGATATATTTTTCTCCCCCTTTGTCATCGACAAAAGGAGAGTTCTCTAAGCAGACAATATTTATAATATATGAAATGCTAATAACTCAGAACATATGGCAAAGAGGCGTAGTAAGCAGTCAATATATAAAACAATACCACATCACCATTGTTTAGATATTACATATTTAAGATAAAAACATAATAACAACCAAAGAATAATAACAACCATTGTTTTGAACCGATTAACATTGTATTTGACAAAAGAAATAAGAACCATAAAAACAAAATACGTATTCATCTCCATCACTACCTTCGTTGGAGCTATAACCTTCTTCATATTCTTTGGTCACTTCCTCGCCGCTTGATTCTCTACCAACTTCTTCTCCTTCTTCTTCTTCTTATTCCACACTAGATGTCGACCAAGTGAAATGTTTCGAAGGTCATGTTCCTTGAGATGTCGGCACATGGACGGATGCGGAAGAAGGTTGAGCGTAGGAGATTGCATCCCAAATGCTGTTGAGAAATCCTTGGATATGATTTAAATTTTGTCTTACCTTTGATATGGATTTTTCAGCGCGAGAGACATTTGACCCAACTCGAGAAAGATGGTGATCGAGAAGCCGTTGATTTTTCGATAGAATGGTAAGAGCTTCTTGAGAATCTTGCTAATCTCTCTTTGTTGTGGAGGAGGTTGAGAGGAAGTTAAGGCTTGAACATGAGAAGTTTGTGGTCAAGAAGAAGGTTGATCTTGACCGAAAGATTGATTTTTGTAATGACCCTAAACTAAAATAAAATGAAAGTTATATTTATTTCAAGAATTTCAGAAGTTATAAAAAAAAAGGTTTTGACTTAAAACAAATAGTTTTATGACTAAAAAATTATATGAATATATGTATTTAAAATATAGGGAATTTCCTGTTTAATTTAAGAAGTAAAATGTAATGGAAATTTATGAAATTTTAAATGACTTAAGTAATCATGTTGAAAGAGGGAAAAAAAAACAAATAAACTTGTGTGTATGTATAATTTTTTATAACACATTTATATATAAATATATAAAAGTTGCTGTTTTAAGGGGTGGAATAAAAGTAATATAGTATAAATAATTTTTATATCACATAATAGTATATGATGGTGTATATAATTTAATGGAAAAGGTGGCTAGGTAGAAAATGCAAACAGGTTACAGTTTTTATAAAGATAGAGCAAAAAAATAAAAATGTACAAGGTCACATGCATATGGCATGAATGGGATGAGATCATAGAAATAGCATGCAGAAATTAAAGTATTGGAAATCCCGAAATAACTACTAAAGGAAATCAAGTGGGGATAATTCCAATTGAGGACCATGCATCAGTGTAAACTGTGTATAAAAAAAAAGGGTATCAAAGGAATTACCCATTTCCTTAAACCCTAAAAACAGCTTTATAAAACCTGCACACCACAAGGATCATCATCATCCTCTCAGAAAAACATATACATATAAAACAAATAGAAGAAAAATGAGTATGCAGTCCTGAAGGCATATGCAGAGTAGAGGAGCAAGATAATACAGAGAAAAAAAAAATAGGTGAGCATTAATTCATTCTATGCAATGGCATTAAGTCCTCTGGTAGGCAGCCTAAAAGTATTAAAAGTAGTATTAAAATCTTTGAAATGGTTTGATATGGATGAAATGGATGTTGTTGTATATTTCTGTTTGGAGTTTTGTATGATAGTTTTTCCAAGCTTATATGGTTTGAGCATTTTTAATTCTGTTTTCACTATTGTTAAGTATGGATCTAAATTATTTTGAACATAGGCAGCAAGATGAAGGTCTAGCTCATGTTTATATTCTAAATAATAAGATAGGAGGCTTTTCTGGGTTTTGATGAATTTTTAACAAACACCTCTGTCCATACCTCTGCAATAGAATAATAACAGGATCATAATGCTTAAGTTAATATAGGAAAGATCATATACATGATGAAAAATCTCTGCAAAAAGAAAAGAATGTACTAAAGAGTATTTATGTTTTCTGAAAACATGAATGGGTTGAAGTTTTTATGAATAAGCTATAAGCAGGGGCTTAATAAGCTAACCATAAAAATTGGAGGGGGAGTTTTCAATAAACTCTATGATTAAATAAAGAAAATTAATCAGGTCACTTGGAGTTAGTCAATGATCTGCTTTCTTCAGGTGGGGGAAAGTATATGCATGGTGCAAATGCACCCTGAGGCCTTTGTGTGATTGGAATAAGTAAGACTAACTGGGAGATTTCCTTCACAATGCATACTTGTGTTCATTTGACAGGGGGATTTAGACCTTAAATAAAATGGGGTATGAGATTTAAAATCTCTGGGTTATAATATCTGAACAAAGCTGTAAATTAAATAAGGTTTAATGTGGTAACCTTAATGATCTGCTGGGGGAAAAATCTGGGAGAACATAACCTGAATTTATTTATGATGTTGTGAATAATGCATGGCTTGTTGCATGTATGTTGAATGTATGGTTGTATACTTGAGGTCACCTAGCTATTTTGTTGTTGTGCCTAGTTTATAAACTGCTAGATTATGGAAGTGACAAAAGTTCATAAGATTTGTAAACTTGTATAGAATTTATTAATGCTCATACCAGTATAAACTGACCCTTTTGTTTGCCTTGCAAACATCTGGGTGTCTCATATAAATGGGGCAGCTCAATGATTTGCATGCAGGTAAGTAAAAAGTGACATGATGAATGAAGGAGGCATTAGCTGCTAGTATAAATAAGAGAAACAATGCTTGTATTTGCAGATTGCCTGTAGTGGAAGACCTGATTATTATTAGTAATTAAAAGTTAGATAGTGAAGATGTTTTTCTTTTTCCTGGGTGTTTGGATTATGACATGTATCTAACTAATATTGTGATGAGTGAAGTCTTATGGCAAGTAGCTAGATGATGCTCTTATAAAATGTCTAGTTATCTTTTGAGGTCTGTGAAAATTTGATATATCATAGCTATATAATATATGTGCATATCAGTCCCTTGTTCTTTTGTTTGAAACTGATTGGTGTTATAATAATGACAATTAAGAATGGCAAGTGCAACAGATTTTTGCATAAAAACAAAATAAGCTTGTGAAATTTGAACAAGATAAATTATGCTTGAACTGTAATGTACATTGGGTGGTGTATTATCCTTGAGAAAATGCATGACTTATGTTTATGCAGTTGATTTAAAAATAGAAAGAGTTTCAAAAGAAATAGATTTGGAAACATTTTGGTTTTGTGTCTGAAAACCTAGGAAAATAAAATCTTATAGAAACTTTTATAAGATAAAAGCAAAGTGGAGATAAGAAAGAATGTTTGTGGAAATGATTTACACAGAAATATGGTTTTGAATATTGAAGGAATGGGATCATGACCAACTCAAATGGTTAAGTGTCAGATCCTTATAGTCTGGAATCACTTCTCTGCAATTCATGTGGTGCAAGTGTTTCCAACTCGAAGAAAGCAACTGAAAAACTCCAAGTTTTTGAAATATAAACTCGAAGCAAACCAGTATGTATTTTCAACCAACCTGAAAAATGTAGAGCAAATATAACTGTGTAACCTGAAATGAAAATTTGATAGTGAAAGCAGATTTGTAAGTTCATACTAACAATTATACTCCTTTCGGTTATATTTCTTAACACCTAAATATTGTATCATATATCAGTAGTTATATATATGCAGAATGAATAGAAAAAAAAACAAAGGTGCACAGTGCCTGCACCATCATACTTATATGTATAGAAACTGATGTAAATATCATCTCATTCAAAAATAAAAAGAAGCAAACATATCATCAAATATGTAGAGCTATTATATGGTGAATTATGAACTGGTATAATTATATTGGTAACTTAGGATCTTGGGAAACAGATTAAATGAATTTCCTAAATATTTAAACTTAACACCAAGGAATATATATATATATATATTTCCTTATGCAATAAAAAAAACAAAAATATAATAATTTTTGGGATAAAAATATATGGGGTCACCACAGTTGGTATCAGAGCTATGTTTTAAATAACATAGTAAACATTATAGTATGTATATGGATGATTGAATGCATTGATTGAATTCTTGAGGTTGGATGTTTTTGTATGACTGAAATGTATGCTTGAGATACATGTATAGGGTACACCTAAATCAAATAAATGAACAAAGTAAAGATATTAAGAATATGGGGGTAAATAAACTAACTTAAAAATTATATCTATAGCATTATGGTAGGACCCAGACATCACGCAGGTGCAGGACCATCACGTGAGCCACCTGTGATAAGCATGGAAGATTTTATGAGGGCTTTGAGGGATGGAATGGCACCAAGGCAAGATAATCCTCATGAGGAGCTCTCCAAACTGCTCAAGACTTGTACCAATTTGGGAGGAAAGGATTTTGAAGGCACTGAAGGAGCTATGGGTGTTCAAATGTGGATAAGGACTATGGAGAGGGTCTTTACAGATATGCAAATCAATGACCAAAGGAAAAGACAAATAGCTTCAAGGAAATTGAAGGGGGTTGCACTGGACTGGTGGGAGGTTGTGATAGTAGGAAGGCCAGAAAATGATATCACTTGGAATGATTTCAAAGTCATGCTTAAGGCCAGATTTATCCCAGCATCTGCCAAAGCCACACTGCTTGAAGATTTTATTAGATTAAGGCAAGGAAGCATGAGTGTAAATGAGTATACTCAGAAGTTTGAAGCATTATCTAAATATGGAATGGTGTTGATAGGGAATGCAGAAGCAAAGAATGCAAGGTACATTCAAGGCTTGAACCCCAATCTATCCAGGGCAATGTTACCATATAAAGATAAAACTTTTGATCAAGTGATTGATCTAACACTCTCTTTTGAGCAACATGATACCACAACAGAGAAATTCAGGAACATGAAGCTCAATAAGAAGAAGGGAGGCCAGAACAAAGTGCAACCTTATGACAAGAGAAATGCAAGTAAAGGAGTTAAGAAAGGGAAAGGAGCAATAGCATCTGAAAGCAAGAAATTTACTCATTGTTTTAACTATGGAAAAGCTGGACATTACAGTAACCAATGCCCTGACCCAAAAATACCAAAAGGAAGCCGCTATAACTGTGGAAAGATGGGACATTTAAAGAAGGACTGTCCAGAGACTCATAAGAAAACAGCAAGGGTAGGAGCTTTGGCAACCAACACCACTGAAAATGTTGGACAACTTGAAGGTATAATTCTAATCAATACCCAACCAATATCAGTAGTATATGACACTGGTGCCTCACATTCACTGATATCTTTGGAAATTGTAAATAAATTAGCACTTGCTTGTGTTTCTATTGAACAACCCTTAACTATACACAGTCCCATAGGGAGTCATTGTATGCTAAGAATGAAGTGTATGGGTCTGAAATTAATTATAGGAGGTTATGGTTTTGATTCAGATCTATATACTTTAAATTATCCTGGTATTGGGATTATATTGGGGGTAGATTGGTTAATGAAAAATAAAGCAATTTTAAATTTAGAAAATCTTACTATTTCTTTGGAGACAAATGAAGGCAAAAGAATTACAGTTCTAAGTGAAATAGCAAAGAACACATGTTTTAATAAAATTTGGAGTATAAATGAAATTCAAAAGGAATTAAAAATAGAGGAAATTCCAGTAGTTAATGAATACACAGATGTGTTTGGAGAAGTGAGAGGAATTCCTCAGAATAGACCAGTTGAGTTCAAAATAAAGTTAATGCCAGGAACAAATCCAATCATTAAAAAGCCTTATAGGATGGGTCCAAAAGAACTGGTAGAATTAAAACATCAACTAGAAGAATTAGAAGAGAAAGGATTTATAAGATCAAGTAGTTCTAGTTGGGGTTCCCCAGTGCTCTTTGTCAAGAAACATGATGGAACAATGAGGTTGTGTGTAGACTATAGGGATTTAAACAAGGTAACTATTAAAAATAAGTACCCACTGCCTAGAATAGATGATCTATTTGATCAATTACATGGAGCTAGAATATTTTCAAGATTAGATTTAGCTTCTGGATTTCACCAAATGAAAGTTGCAGAGGAAAGCATTGAGTACACAGCCTTTAATACCAGATATGACTTATATGAATTTTTAGTAATGCCATTTGGCTTGACCAATGCTCCCTCCTATTTTGTAGATTTAATGAATAGAATTTTCAGAGACTTTTTGGATAAATTTGTTCTAGTATTTATAGATGATATATTAATTTACTCCAAGACAGAAGATGATCATGCTATGCATTTACACTTAGTATTATCCAGACTTAGAGAACATGAATTAAAAGCCAAGTATTCAAAATGTACATTTTGGCAACATGAAGTAAAATTCTTAGGACACATAGTGTCACAGCAAGGGGTAAGTGTAGATCCAAGCAAAGTGATTGCAGTTCAATCATGGAGTAGACCCAGAACAGTGACTGAGGTGAGATCATTCTTGGGATTGGCAGGGTATTATAGAAGGTTTATCAAAGATTTTTCAAGAATAGCCGCACCAATGACTAAGTTGACAAAAAAGAACCAACCATATGTGTGGACTGAGCAGTGTGAACAAGCTTTTGAGAAATTGAAGCAAGCACTGGTAGAAGCTCCTGTTTTGCAAATCCCAGAAGAAAATGAAGGAATGGTTGTATATACTGATGCTAGTGGGTCTGGACTAGGTGCAGTGCTTATGCAACATGGCAAGGTAGTGGCATATGCATCAAGACAGCTTAAACCCAATGAAACCAAATATGCAACTCATGATTTAGAATTAGCTGCAATAGTGTTTGCATTAAAACTTTGGAGGCATTATTTGCTTGGAGAAAAATTTGAATTATTTACAGACCATCAAGCATTGAAATATTTATTTTCTCAAAAAGATTTGAATATGAGACAAGCAAGGTGGATGGAATTTCTAGCTGCATATGATTTAGATATTTTGTACACCCCTGGAAAAGCCAATAGGGTGGCAGATGCCTTGAGTAGGCATCAAGTTAGGTTAGCAAGTCTAATGATTGATGAATTTAAAAACCTAACAATGCTTGGGGAGGCAGATATACATAGCAAGAATGAAAAGAATTTTGGTGAGCACAATGATATGGTAGAATATGGCACACTAGGGTTGATTACAGTAAAATCTAATCTAGTGGAGAAAATTGGTAGCATGCAAGACCAAGACAAGGATTTGAAGGAGAAGAAAGAAATGTTACATAGCAATATTGAGTTGGAAAATTTTAAAATAGATCACAAAGGATATTTGAGGAAGAATGAGAAGCTGTGTGTACCAGACATTGCAGAGTTGAAGGAAGAAATCATGAATGAGCATCACAAAACCAAGTACACCATACACCCGGGTGGTACTAAAATGTATCATGATTTAAAAAGAAGCTATTGGTGGCCAGGAATGAAACAAGCAGTGGCAAGATATGTGGCAAAGTGTTTCACTTGTCAACAAATTAAAGCAGACTACCAAAAGCCCTCTGGCATGCTGCAACCATTGGAGGTACCTCAGTGGAAATGGGAAAGTATTTCCATGGATTTTGTGGATAGTTTGCCTAGAACTAAGAGAGGCAATGATAGTATATGGGTAATTGTTGATAGGCTAACCAAATCAGCTCACTTTGTCCCTGTCAGGTCAGATAGAAATGCATCTAAACTTGCACAATTATTTATTAAGGAAGTGGTAAGGCTACATGGTATACCTAAGACCATTGTAAGTGATAGAGACACTTTGTTCACCTCAAGATTTTGGGAAAGCTTCCAAGAAGCAATGGGAACACAATTATGCTTAAGTACTGCCTACCATCCTCAAAGTGATGGGCAGACAGAAATAGTAAATAAAATATTGGAGGATCTATTAAGAGCATGTGTGCTTGACTTTGGGGGTAATTGGGAGGACCACATTCATTTGGCAGAGTTTACATATAACAATAGTTACCAGTCAACCATAGGAATGGCACCCTTTGAAGCCTTGTATGGGAGACCCTGCACATCCCCTGCCTGTTGGTTGGATATGGGAGAGGGTATACTAATAGGACCAGATCATGTTAAAGAAACTTCCAACATGATTGAGTTAATTAGACATAGAATGAAAACAGCACAGTCAAGACAGAAGTCTTATGCAGATAAAAGGAGAAAGCCAATGGAGTTTAAGGAAGGAGAGTATGTTTTTCTAAAAGTATCACCAATGAGAAAAGTGTTCAGGTTTGGGAAATCTGGTAAGTTATCACCAAGATTTGTAGGGCCATATGAAATTATGCAAAGAATTGGTGCTATGGCCTATAAACTTAAATTACCTGAGGAGTTAAGTGGTGTACATCCAGTGTTTCATGTTTCTCAATTGAGAAAATGGGTGCATGATGAAGGAGCAATTCTGGAGTCACCTACTCAAGTTCAAGTCCAAAAGAATTTGGTCTATGCAAATGAACCAGTGGGGATAGTTGCTCAGGAAGAGAAAAAGTTGAGGAACAAGGTGATCAAACTGGTAAAAATTCAATGGAGCTTGGACACCAATGATTGTACATGGGAGATGGAGGACAAAATGAGGGCTAAATACCCCAACTTGTTTACTGATGGAAAGGTATGTTTAAGTAGTTTATAATAATTCTCTGAATATTCTTATGCATTGCTTGCTTTCATAAAATGTGAGTATGGGGTTATGGAATTAAAACAGGCTATGAATTAATATTTTTAATTGGAGAAATTAGAAGAAATTATGGGGACATAATTCCTTTAAGGGGGAGGGTATGTAATGACCCTAAACTAAAATAAAATGAAAGTTATATTTATTTCAAGAATTTCAGAAGTTATAAAAAAAAAGGTTTTGACTTAAAACAAATAGTTTTATGACTAAAGAATTATATGAATATATGTATTTAAAATATAGGGAATTTCCTGTTTAATTTAAGAAGTAAAATGTAATGGAAATTTATGAAATTTTAAATGACTTAAGTAATCATGTTGAAAGAGGGAAAAAAAACAAATAAACTTGGGTGTATGTATAATTTTTTATAACACATATATATATAAATATATAAAAGTTGTTGTTTTAAGGGGTGGAATAAAAGTAATATAGTATAAATAATTTTTATATCACATAATAGTATATGATGGTGTATATAATTTAATGGAAAAGGTGGCTAGGTAGAAAATGCAAACAGGTTACAGTTTTTATAAAGATAGAGCAAAAAAATAAAAATGTACAAGGTCACATGCATATGGCATGAATGGGATGAGATCATAGAAATAGCATGCAGAAATTAAAGTATTGGAAATCCCGAAATAACTACTAAAGGAAATCAAGTGGGGATAATTCCAATTGAGGACCATGCATCAGTGTAAACTGTGTATAAAAAAAAAGGGTATCAAAGGAATTACCCATTTCCTTAAACCCTAAAAACAGCTTTATAAAACCTGCACACCACAAGGATCATCATCATCCTCTCAGAAAAACATATACATATAAAACAAATAGAAGAAAAATGAGTATGCAGTCCTGAAGGCATATGCAGAGTAGAGGAGCAAGATAATACAGGAAAAAAAAATAGGTGAGCATTAATTCATTCTATGCAATGGCATTAAGTCCTCTGGTAGGCAGCCTAAAAGTATTAAAAGTAGTATTAAAATCTTTGAAATGGTTTGATATGGATGAAATGGATGTTGTTGTATATTTCTGTTTGGAGTTTTGTATGATAGTTTTTCCAAGCTTATATGGTTTGAGCATTTTTAATTCTGTTTTCACTATTGTTAAGTATGGATCTAAATTATTTTGAACATAGGCAGCAAGATGAAGGTCTAGCTCATGTTTATATTCTAAATAATAAGATAGGAGGCTTTTCTGGGTTTTGATGAATTTTTAACAAACACCTCTGTCCATACCTCTGCAATAGAATAATAACAGGATCATAATGCTTAAGTTAATATAGGAAAGATCATATACATGATGAAAAATCTCTGCAAAAAGAAAAGACTGTACTAAAGAGTATTTATGTTTTCTGAAAACATGAATGGGTTGAAGTTTTTATGAATAAGCTATAAGCAGGGGCTTAATAAGCTAACCATAAAAATTGGAGGGGGAGTTTTCAATAAACTCTATGATTAAATAAAGAAAATTAATCAGGTCACTTGGAGTTAGTCAATGATCTGCTTTCTTCAGGTGGGGGAAAGTATATGCATGGTGCAAATGCACCCTGAGGCCTTTGTGTGATTGGAATAAGTAAGACTAACTGGGAGATTTCCTTCACAATGCATACTTGTGTTCATTTGACGGGGGGATTTAGACCTTAAATAAAATGGGGTATGAGATTTAAAATCTCTGGGTTATAATATCTGAACAAAGCTGTAAATTAAATAAGGTTTAATGTGGTAACCTTAATGATCTGCTGGGGGAAAAATCTGGGAGAACATAACCTGAATTTATTTATGATGTTGTGAATAATGCATGGCTTGTTGCATGTATGTTGAATGTATGGTTGTATACTTGAGGTCACCTAGCTATTTTGTTGTTGTGCCTAGTTTATAAACTGCTAGATTATGGAAGTGACAAAAGTTCATAAGATTTGTAAACTTGTATAGAATTTATTAATGCTCATACCAGTATAAACTGACCCTTTTGTTTGCCTTGCAAACATCTGGGTGTCTCATATAAATGGGGCAGCTCAATGATTTGCATGCAGGTAAGTAAAAAGTGACATGATGAATGAAGGAGGCATTAGCTGCTAGTATAAATAAGAGAAACAATGCTTGTATTTGCAGATTGCCTGTAGTGGAAGACCTGATTATTATTAGTAATTAAAAGTTAGATAGTGAAGATGTTTTTCTTTTTCCTGGGTGTTTGGATTATGACATGTATCTAACTAATATTGTGATGAGTGAAGTCTTATGGCAAGTAGCTAGATGATGCTCTTATAAAATGTCTAGTTATCTTTTGAGGTCTGTGAAAATCTGATATATCATAGCTATATAATATATGTGCATATCAGTCCCTTGTTCTTTTGTTTGAAACTGATTGGTGTTATAATAATGACAATTAAGAATGGCAAGTGCAACAGATTTTTGCATAAAAACAAAATAAGCTTGTGAAATTTGAACAAGATAAATTATGCTTGAACTGTAATGTACATTGGGTGGTGTATTATCCTTGAGAAAATGCATGACTTATGTTTATGCAGTTGATTTAAAAACAGAAAGAGTTTCAAAAGAAATAGATTTGGAAACATTTTGGTTTTGTGTCTGAAAACCTAGGAAAATAAAATCTTATAGAAACTTTTATAAGATAAAAGCAAAGTGGAGATAAGAAAGAATGTTTGTGGAAATGATTTACACAGAAATATGGTTTTGAATATTGAAGGAATGGGATCATGACCAACTCAAATGGTTAAGTGTCAGATCCTTATAGTCTGGAATCACTTCTCTGCAATTCTTGTGGTGCAAGTGTTTCCAACTCGAAGAAAGCAACTGAAAAACTCCAAGTTTTTGAAATATAAACTCGAAGCAAACCAGTATGTATTTTCAACCAACCTGAAAAATGTAGAGCAAATATAACTGTGTAACCTGAAATGAAAATTTGATAGTGAAAGAAGATTTGTAAGTTCATACTAACAATTATACTCCTTTCAGTTATATTTCTTAACACCTAAATATTGTATCATATATCAGTAGTTATATATATGCAGAATGAGTAGAAAAAAAAACAAAGGTGCACAGTGCCTGCACCATCATACTTATATGTATAGAAACTGATGTAAATATCATCTCATTCAAAAATAAAAAGAAGCAAACATATCATCAAATATGTAGAGCTATTATATGGTGAATTATGAACTGGTATAATTATATTGGTAACTTAGGATCTTGGGAAACAGATTAAATGAATTTCCTAAATATTTAAACTTAACACCAAGGAATATATATATATATATATATATATATATATATATATATATATATATATAATTTCCTTATGCAATAAAAAAAAAAAATTTTTGGGATAAAAATATATGGGGTCACCACAATTTTCAAGCCAATGCTTATAGGTAATGATAGTGTGGTCTCGATATTGCTTTGGGAAGTTCATTAAATAAAGGGTTTTGGTGTTCAAAGCTCCAATGGTAGAGAATTCAGAGTCAGGAAATGGTACGTCGAAGTGCTTTAGAATTCTCATAATTTATGCGCCATAGTGAATTATTTGCATACGTCCTTGGTTGAAAGTTTGAAATTCATCCAAAATTACCTTTTCCCAATTTACAGGACGCCCACCCGATATGGCATAAAGAGATTGAAAATCTCGTCTGTAGACTTTTTCGTAACTCCCCGTTCTTGAATTGATAGTGTGGTTTAGCGTGCGATGTATTGTTCATGCTTGTAGTCTTAGTGCAACCGCATTAAGCTCTGTTATATTATCCAAGAGAAAAAGATGGCTAGCGCGATCTTGTGATTCCATATTTACGAGTATTTGTCTCGTGGGGACACATTAGAATTCGTGCAAGTCGAAGTAGGGTAGGAAAATCATGACACCATATACGGTGTCCAAATGCAATCATCTTGGTTTGAAATGGAATGGTGGTCGAGTTTAAGGTTGCCATAAAAAATCTTGATGAGGAGGTGATTGATTTTGTTAGTATTCGCAGTATAATCAGTAAAAGATTTGAAACCACTGCGACAAGCAAGGTCTTGAATGGTATATGGAGCAAAATTAGGAAATTTTACAAATGAGCCTTCAAAAATGATAGAATTCTTCATTTTATCGAATCTTTGTGTTTCTCTTTTGTTGTATAGCCATCCTCAGATCTATGAATCAAAGGGACCAGCTGTAGATTGAGATTGCCTAGCCCTTTTTGGAGTCATTGAGTAGACTAGGATTTAGTTTGGGAAAAGTGGGGTATAAATGTGAAAATTTAAGAAGGTTTTTGGATGATTTTAAAGTGGAAATGAAAAAAAATGGCAGACTCACGAATAGCAAGGTGTAAAAATAAAAAAATAAGTAAGTTTGTTTTGGTTTTTGAAGTGTCTTTTGGGGACAAATTACCACGGTTACCAGTTTCAGTTGACTGGATATTCATGACCAGCCGACTGACTGGGTATTGTAGAAAAATAGTTATGTGGGTTCAGTCGACTGACCCACTGATTCAGTTGACTAAATCAAACCTGAGAGTTTATAGTTCATTTTTGCCTAATTCGGTCGACTAAATATGTTAGTATTTCGACTGACTACGGAGAAAAATTAAAGTTAAAAAGGCTAGCTCAGTCGACTGAAGGAACTTGGTTAGTCGAGTGGGACTATTGGAAAGTGCGGAATGGAAAATGTAACTTTTTATCAAGTATTGAAATATAAAATACATTTATTATTAATGAAAAAGAGCATATAAATGTAATTAATGAGAAGAAAAACAGAAATTGATATATATATGTGTATGTGTATGTGTATATATATAATTAAGCAGATCTAGAAGAAGAGCGGGGAGTGTGAAATTCAATTGGCTCTACTTTAGTGTTCTCTTGAAGTGGCCTTAGTGGTGACCTACCATTGCCACGTTCCTATGAGTTCGGAGAAACTGGTGGATGCTGCATGACGGTACCCAAGGGTTACGTCATGAAGGAGAAGAGCAAGATGTAGGTCGATTAACTGTATTACGAGATGAAAATCCATAAAATTTCAGAGAGACTTATTCCAAGAAGCTTATGTGCTTTGTATTCACCTTCAGTTCATAATACAGCTAAGGTTGTAATTCCAGCATCTGCCATTGATAGCAATGAATATTGTCTATCTTTTCTTAGTAGGCGACTGTGACAACCAGAACTTTTGGACATCTGTTAATTGGTAATTAACTGGATTAAATTATTAATAATTTTGATTTATAAGCTGAACAAATAATTCTGATAATTAAAAATATCTAGATATAAATATTAATTTGATATTCTTCTAATATAATTATTTAAACTTGCAAAACTTATCATTTCAAAACAAATAAAGTACGTGTTTTCAAATTTTTATTGTTTATATATATATATATATATATATATATATACACATATATATTGTAAATGAAATTATGGTTTGAAATTCCAAATAAATATCTTGAAAATAAATTAGATTTAAAAACTCTACATTCTTAAAACTAGTCTATATGTATATAGTTATTAATTCAAGTATAAATAGCTTAAGCTAAATAAGAACAAATAAATAGGCTTTATATTATTTCTTTTAAAGTTACATAAATATAAATAAAAAAGAAAATGTATCAATAAAATAAACATAATAAAAAAACATAAAGAAAATATAAAATACATGCATATAGACATTTGTAAGGTAGTAAAGTGGCTTTGTGAACAAGTGTCAAAATAAAATTGTTTCGTCATTTTAATACACTTTTGCATATATAGCAAAAAGTCTTCTTTTCTTTCATTTTAAAAAACAAACAAACTAAAAACTGATAAACCAAAACTAAAATCCAAGTAAAGAAAAGAAAATAAATCAAACTACCTCAAGTTTCAACTGAACCAAAGAAATATTCAAAGTTCAACTAAGAAGATCAAGATCAAATCAAAGATCAAGTTGCAGTTCAAAACCCTTCTTCTCAGTTCCAAGTTTTTCTATGAGTAAACATCATTTCTTTTAAACCAAATTCTCTTTATATCACTATGCATGTAAAATTTGATTGTGGATATGACTTGAATATGAATTACATAGTGGTATGAATGTGTTTTTCTGAAATATAGGTTGAATACAGTATGCATGCCTATGTGTGTAAATGCATGTCTCTGGTTGTTATCACAGACCAAAATTTCATATAATTTTTTTTCTTTTTAATCAATTACATATAGCATATGATGTTTAAAGGAAATTTGTTTGTAAACATGAAATCCTATTTTTTAAAATAATTTCAAGTGAAATAGCAAGTATAATTATCTGGAATAATGAATTTACAGTGAAAAATCAAAACAGTTTAGAAATCAATTGTGTAAATTACATGTTTCTCATACATGATTGAACTCATCTTCGAGCATTGTGATTTTTAAGTATGTATTTGTGAAGGAATCGAAGATGATCGGAATTTGGATTTTTCATCGAAATCTGTGGTCGCAAGGTTCTATAGCCTCGGGGTTGGGGCCGGAGGTTGCTAGTGGGTCGATGATCATGGGAAAAATGGCCACAGATTTTTCTGGCAGCGTGGTAGATGAACGACGGCGAAGTGGGGTTTAAGACCCGGTTTTAGTCGACGTTGTTGTCGAGGGGAATGCGACGTCAGGTCGCATCGGAAGGGGCCGGAGTGGGGGAAAAGAAGCGTAGATCTATGGCGATGGTCTGGGTTTGGCGGCATGTTCTATGGTGGTCGGAGTTGGGCGGTGCGAGGTGATTTTTGCGACTGGGTTTCGTGCCTGATGGTGTTCGACTGCTCGATTTCGATGTACCGGTTTAAAAGAAGTTTTGGGTGGCCGGACTGTTGGAGGGGGTCGTCGGCGATGGGTCGGAGGTGGCGATGATGATCAGAATGGTGCCGTCTCGATGTGCACGTGCACGTGTGTTCGTGTATTAAGTTTGAGTGTTGCTGTAGTTGGTAAGAGAGTCGGGGAAGATTTGGATTTGGCTCGAGTTTGTGATCGGGTAGTTTGGGCTTGGGCTCGAGTATTTTTTAAAATGTATGAAAATCAAGTTTTTAAAAGAGAAAATTTTGAACAAGTTTTCAAAGCAAATTTCAAACCAAAAGATTATGAAATTAAATGTTTTGAACTTAATTTGTTTAGATTAGGGTAATTATATATTAGGTTGATTTTATTTTAAGTAAATTCCTAAGTTTATTTTAAATAAAATTAAATGATGTAATTACGTGGATAATTAAGGAAAATGATTTAAACTCTAATTAATCAAGGATTTAAGTGATTTTATAAGTTAATAATTAATTTCAAACATTTGATTTAAAATAAAATAAATGGTTGTAATTAATTAATGCTAAATTAAGTAGAATTATACGAAATTAAATATTTGTGTAAGTTAAATTAATTGGAAATTGTGTGACTAATTTACCTAGCCTATGAATGATTGATTTGAATTGAATGCTTGGGTTGCTTAATATCTATAGTATGTTAATTCAACGTATTCTGTGATATGAAATGCCTATATTGATCTGTTGATCAATGTGAATCATTTATTTAGTAGATATCTGTGCGATGGATTTCTGTGTGCATATGACATTCTGAACTTAAATTAAATTATTTTATTTAACAACCAGGCCTTAAAAGACAACGTTTAGATTTCGAAGGGACCGAGATCGGATATCAGCGATATCCGAAACCACTTCGACTAGTAATTACCATTATTATTTATAGATTTATTATAGAATCAAATAGGCTGGGATGGAACAAGTTAAGTAAACTGGACCATTGAAACTAAGTAATGGTACATAGATATTATTTTGTGAATTAAGGGGTGGCTATAGCAAGATAAAACTCGTAGTAACGATCGAGTTAACTTGGTTTTCAAAGAAGCTTTATAACTTTAGTATTTCAAGTTAAATGGGTTTACTCACGCTGGTTTCCAGCCTGACTCGGGTGTTACTTTATTGTAATGCTCGGATCAGACTGAGTATTAGAGATTTTCAGGTTAGGACGTTGTGGAGCTCAGGAGGCGAGCTGGATGGCAGAGATGTATTGATTATTACGCTATGTATTTGAGATTGTATTAATAGTAGCTTGGGAAAGGTTATTATAACTGTCCAGTTTATTTGTGAATGATTTTACTCTGATATACTATATAAATTGACAATTGCAGCTTTTCTTGGTATAGATGTTTCTATTTGTATATTATATTTTTTTCCGCTGCGATTTTGAGATTCCGTGCTGTTATTTCTGTTTCTTCTTCTACCTCGTTTTCTTCTTACCCTAACAATCTGGGATTTTCGACGTTCGATTGCTCGACACTTCTAGAGTGAACATATTAATGTCGAATTTTCAAGGTCGAAAATTTCGGGTCGTTACAACGACGACTCGAAAAATAAAGAGCGTTTAGCTTTTTTACCGGGAGGAGTGTAGAAGGTGTGAGTAGAAGGCGGTACTATTAGGATAGGCTCGTAAATAGGAGTTGGTGTAGGTAGGTTAATAGAATCCAAGCTTATTAAGGTATTTGAGAGGGAAGATGATTCGGAGTTGTGTTGTGAAGCCATGATAAAAATTATTGAAGAGCTTGGAGAAAGATAGAAGCTTTGTCATACTGTGTAAAGAGATTGTGGAATAAAGTATAAAGACAATCTTGAATTTATAAGAAGGAGGAGGCTTAAAATAGATAAAAATGAATGATAGAAAACATCAGAAAATAACAACCAATTATACAACAAAGATTTAAAAAGAAGGATAAACAACAACCTGTAGAAGGAATGGTTGTGAATACTTAAAACAAATAAGTGGTTATAACGGATAATCAGTTATTAGAGTATAGTATAAATTGAATAATAGGTATAGTTAAGAAACATAGCGTAGTGAAGTGGTAGAATACCAGCTTATGAAGTTAGAGGTCATGAGTTCGAGCCTGAGAATCTTCAAATTTTTGAGAAAATTTTATTTTTGAAAAAAAGTTTTTGCAAAAATAATTATAGATCTTTTGAGCACATAATTCCTAGTACTCTTCTAAGTTTAATGAAAATATTTTAATTCAAAGGTTTTGTAAATATATTAACCAGTTGATTTTTAGAGGAAATTCCAATCTGACTAAATCCTTTTCGATATTATCATGAACAAAATGATGACGTATGTCAATATGTTTAGTTCGTATGTGATTGAGAGGATTTTTAGATAAGTTCACTTGATTTATCACAGAAAATAGTTGATTTAGATAAATTTATTCCAAAATCTTGAAGTGTTTGTTGCATGTAAATGACTTGAGCAAATGCTAAAGCAGCAGAAATGTATTCTGCCTCATAGGTCGAAAGTGGAACATAATTTTGTTGCTCGCTAAACCAAGAGACCAAGGATTGTCCATTGAAGTGACAAGTCTCGCTAGTACTTCTTCGATCCATTCAACTTCCACCCAAGTTAGAGTTACTATATGAAACTAACTCGAAAGGACATTCTTTTGGATATAAAAGTCTGAAATCTTTGGTTTTGCTTAGATAACACAATATTCGTTTCACTGCTTGCATATATGATTCTTTAGTATTTGCTTGAAATCGAGCACAAATAAACACTCATCATTATGTTAGGTCTACTAGCAGTTAGATAAAGTAATGATCCAATTATACTTTGATATAATTTTTTATAGACACTTTTGCCATCTTCATCTCTAACGAGATGTATTGTTGTACTCTTTGGTTTGGCAGATGTGTTCTCCATACCAAAGCATTTAATTAGATTATTACAATATTTTTATTAATTGATAAAATTCCGTTTTCTAATTTTTTAATTTGTAGACCAGGAAAATAAGATAATTCTCCCATATGTGTCATTTCAAATTCTTTGGTCATTATTTGAGAAAACTACTGACATAATTTTTCATTTGTGAAATCAAAAATAATATCATCTACATAAATTTGAATAATTAAAATATCCTTTTAGTTTTTTAATAAAAAGCGTTTGATCAACCTTCCCAATTTCAAAATCAGAATCTATTATATAGCTCTTAAAACGTTCATACCAAGCATGGCGTGCTTGTTTTAAACCGTATAAGGCTTTCTTAAGAGATGTGGTCTGAAAAATTTTCATGTGCGAATAAAGGAGGTTGCTCAACATAAAAATTTCTTTTATATATCCATTTAAAAAGGCACTTTAAACATTCATTTGAGTAAAGTTTGATGAAAACATGTAAAGGCCATGTAACAACCCGCAAATCCGTACCCCTTGAGTTAACACTATTCTACAACAATCAACTCAAGTTGCACAGAAATACGAACCATTTGGGTTTAAGAAGAAGAGGTAGAAGAAGAGAAAACAAAATCAACATCAGAATCTAACCATCGCAGCGGAATAAAATATAATAGATAATAAATAATCTTTACACAAAAACAAATATATCTGTTTACATACATTACATCATCAGAGTACATCAGTCACAGCTCACATCAGTAACATGCAATGAATACACAACAACTCAAACAGCGGAAATATGTATATACAAATACGAGAATACGTATCGTCATCCAGCTCGTCTCCTGAGCTCCACAGCATCATCCTGTATCCTATAATACTCGGTCTGACCCGAGCATTACAGTTAAATAATACCCGAGTCAGTCTGGAATACCAGCGTGAGAAAATCACACCCAATTGATTATTAAAGTTTCAAAAATCCTTTGAAAACAAAAGCATCTCGTAAGACCACGCCACAAATAAACATGTCGGGTTTTTACCTTACGATAGCTAAAACAATTTTTATAGAAATCCTCTGATATTATAATAGGGTCTATATACAAATACTTATAAAATAGCCGAAATTGTTACATGATTAAATTCCAGCTACTAGCCACAGAGTGGGTAATACAAACAAAACTCGTACAAGGCTCGTAGGGAGAATGGATTTCCAACAATGACTAGGCACTGGGGTATCACCTGTCACAGTACGGGGCCTAGATCACCGTACCGAGGACTGCTCCCTTCATCCCCTGCAACACAAGGCCGGAACCATTCCTTACTGAACAGTCCCGAACAAGATAAACCCCGTGGTTGGCGCGACCAACCACCCACTAAGCCGAAATATATAAGGGACATCTAGACAGGGGAAATATCTTGTCCTGCTTGGGCATGACCCACCTAACCTTGCTGCATATCCCCTGATTTTCAGTCATTCCCATTTGATGAGGCTTGAGGCTAAGCGTTACCTTTTCGAACGTTTTCACTTAGAATGCCTATTGTCCACCTGACGATGTTTTCGCAAGCATTCATCCATACAAGTCCGTCCCGGGTTCGAACGGAACCGAAGGCACTACTCCTACTACATCCATTTTGGAAATATCCTCAGGATTAGTAGCGACTAGCCCTTGCACTTCACTGCTTCATCTTCGACTCCGAACACGTTTTTCGCACGAAACGTACAAATCGGATCGAAGTGGTTTTCGAGAAATTAATCTCGATCCCGGTCTCTTCGAAACGATCAACGCAGTTGGCCAATATTGATAGTCGGTTATTTAACTATCAATTTACATTCACAAACATCCATCAAACAATAAATAATTTTCCAAATTATTTATTACCTTCAAAATATCTTTATAAGATATATTTCTATTTTCCATCCCTTTTGAAAACAGTTTCAAAACCATTCTTCTTTACAGTATAAACTTCCCCAAATATTTTCTATCTCCCCTGAAATCACCAAGTACAAACTAGATTTAAAATAAATAAATTAAAACACTTTACTTAAAAATATATACTTTTAAAACATTTAAATTAAACTACTTTAATAGTTTGTAAAAATACATCTTATATGAATATTTGAAATTAAAGTTACTTTATAAAATATAAAACTAGATTTTCACCTTTGAAACAAAATATTAAGTCACTTTTTAAAATAATTTACTACTATAATAGATTTGAGAAAATGCCTACTTTAGAATTTTAATACTAGGAATAATAAATTTTCCAAAACATACCTTTTTAAAACAATTTTAAAACTATTAACTTATATTTAAAATTTACTTGAAAGCATACTTAGTGATCCAGGAAGAATTCCAGCTTTAAACATTTAAATCAATTTTCCAAATTGATTTTCAATTTATTCCATTTGAAATAAGTTTCTTAAATTACTCAATTCATTTCAAATTTCATTTAATTATGCACTTAATTATTATCGTTATTCTTTTCCATTTGATTTTAAATCCTTTAACTGAAATATACAAATTTCAGCTTTTCCCAACTTCTTCTTTATTAATATTATTATTTTTTTCCAAAAATTTAAATCTTACATTTTAAATAAAAGTTTTATTCTTTAATTAATATCGTTGAAGACTGTAATTCAATAACTTCCTGTTTATTCAAATTTCCTTTCTATACGTCCCAATTTTATTTATTAGAAATTTAAAGTCACATTATTTCTTCTCCAATTCCTTCTTAAATTTATTCAAACTTTCTATAATTATTTCGCTTACAAATTTACTTCCGTTTAATTTCTTTTCAACAATCCCATTTCATAAATTTTGGTAATTCATTATAACCGAATATCCAATCAAACCACAACATTCAATATTCCAAGGTAACTCATCATAGGATATCAAATAATCACAACAGAGAATATTGAATAATTTAAATATATGTGAGGGGTCCAGTTGGATCCCTCCAACCTGTTTTCCCTGCATCCAAAGATGTTAGCACAACATAATACACCAATTTCAAAATATCATACTATATCACATCAATCAATTCAACCATACAATCAATTATTAAATTTAATCATTTAAATTTAAATTTAAACTGAGTGAGATTAACTCACCTTTGCTTTGCCGTTCTCAATCCATTCCCAACCGACTTGTTTCCTTGATTTTTACACCTTGTATAATAATTCACGGTTTATTATTATTTGACCCAATCAAACAATTATTCACCATTTATTTATTTTGTTTACAAATGATTAAATTTTAACCTTAGGTTTAATTTAACCGAAGTAGTAAATTTTTACACTAGTTTTCCCTTTATATATATATATATATATATATATATTTTTAATTCAGTTTAAAAGTTTGTTCTTTAACTAAGATAAATTTAATGGACTGAAAAAAAAATCAACAGGTTAAACTCAGGTTTCAACTTGAGTAATATTAATTTAGAAATTCCTAAACTAATTTACCACTTCATCACAACTTACTAATTCGTCAATATTCGTTGTAATATGATATTATAATATATAAATCACTTTAATACTTCTTTAACAATTTAAACAGCAAGATTAAAGACGCATGTATATATTTAAATTGTTTTTTTTTTTAAACAACCCAGATCATTTTTTTTTATTCAATCAGTATTATATTCAAGCAGAACGAAAAGAAGAACAGATACCTCACTCGACGATTCCATTTCCCACCGCCGCCTTCTCATCCCAATCTCACGTCGAAGGCCAAAAATTTGAAGAATTTGAACCCTAGCAGAGCCATCGTGCTCGAAAACAAACCCACTTCGCTGATCATCGACTTCACTCTCCACCTGAAAGCGCGACGACCTCACGCGCAACGACGAGAAGATTCGCGACCCCCATCACGACGACCTCCACTTAGCTCGAGTTCAACACAATAGAGGGAGGACGTGACTCGAAATGATTTCGATTGGAACATGAGGGTTTGATTGAATTAGGGGAGAAAGAGTATTTGCTGGAGTTCGGTCGTTTCCATTTTTTTTTTTTTTTGTTGACGATTTGATTTGTAAAGAAAGAAGGGGATTTGCGTTCGAAAGGAAAGAGGGGAGATGTGAATTTATTTTCAGCCATTACGTTTAGTTTTTTAAAGACGTGTGAAAGCTTCTGAGGGAAGATAAGGTAACGTATAAAATAAAATAAAATAAAAAAAACGAAAAAGAGTCGTACACACGTTGATTTGCTTGGGATGGAACAAAGTTATAAGTTTTTATTATTCTCGTTGTGAAAGAACGAAATCGATTTGAACTTCCGATATAAATTCTCAGTGCGTTTGTATGTCGTACGCTTACACAACAACTCCATTCAATACGAAATTTGAAATGCCGTACTAATTCAATATTACGGACCGAATGGAACTGGTTTCCTCGAATTCCGAGACTGCGCCTCGGAAGACTATTTTAAATTCAATCTAACGATATATTTTTAAAACTGAACAAACCATTGTAAATTTCAATTTCACAACTTCTATTATCTTTAGTATTATCAATATAAATTTCATAAGCCTTCAAATTTATTTTCAACAGGCTTAAAATTCCAGATTCACAATTTACCAAATTTCCAAAAATTAAATTCATCAATTAATTATCCAATAAATATTGATATTTGAAGTTCAAGTTAAAATTAAACTTTTTAATAATCCAAATTGATTAAATATTCCGATTTAAATTGCTTAAAATTTCTGGGTCGTCACATTCCTTCCCCCTTAAAAGAATTTCGTCCCCGAAATTACTAATTTGGAAGAATGGTCCAATACCCGTTTATTATTTCCCTAAACCAAACAGTTTCTATCAATTCAACATCTTACCAACTATCTTTTTTTTTTTTTTTTTTTTTTACAAAAGGCCCATTATTATTCCTATTAACTTTCCAAACCTTTCCCTAGTTTGCAAATTATCCTATTTGCCCAACCATTCAAGTTTTAATCATAAAACCAATTTTGAATTATCAAAATTTTTCTAACACCCTAAATTTCCGAAAAATTTCGCCAGCGTCTCCTTTGCGCGGCTGACTCAGTACAACTACAATATGGCCCTACGGCCTCCCAAATCCAAAAAGAAAACAAAAAGCCAAGTGGCTCAATCCAAATCCAAATCTCAATCAAATTCCATACCAAATTTAAATGTGTACCTTTTGTCGGGCAATTCAAATTTATCTCTTGAAATCAAATCCAATTTCATTTTCCCTTTTAACATACCTGCATATCCTGCTTAGCACTAATATCCAATCACAATATCCCAAAATATTATATCAACTTTCTTACCAATGTCAATATTTATTAATCCCAAATATCAACTTAGAATGTATTTGTGATATTCCATTTCCAATTAAGAATGCACCATTTTATACTTAAGTTAGTACAAGTATTTTTATATGCTTTTTATATGCATTATTACCTTACCACTTCAGTTTATATCATTTCTATTCAAATTAATTCTTTGATTTTCATATGAATTCAATCTATCTCTAACTTGAAGCATTTGAATTTTATTTTTCATTTATTACTAATTCATGTCATTACTTTAGTTAATTTCATTTACTAATTAATTTTAGTTTCCAATTCTAAATAGTTTTGTCGTTAACAAATTTTCCAAAATTTTCTAACTCCCCAAAATTTCTGAAAATTTTTGGCAGAATCCCCTTTGTACGGAGGAGCTTTTGCAATTTGACAAAAGAGATAAATATATATACATCGACCCACACGGTCGGAAAAACCAAAAACAGTTCATATTTCCTATTTTAATTGCGTAGGCATACCTTATTTAGCATTTTAAGCAAGCAGCTTATTATTTTTAACAAATAGCTCAACCAAATCCAGCCCAACGGCTCACAGGTACCTGTACTTACTCAATTTAAACATGTAAGTGTCGAATATAAGAAGTTTAACACATTTCATTTACTTGCAATAGTTAAAACATATGAATTCTAAAAAAAAATTCACACCAAACATTTTTCCATAAGCAACTTCTACAATTTCCATGTTAACTCAACTGTTCCAATTTATTTATAAACCATTTTTATGCAATTTGAATGGTTTTCAATCCATTCGTATACAACCTCATCAATTTTAAATGGTTTTAATCTCAATCACTTGCATTTAATTTATTTTTAAGGAAACTGAGCTCATATTTGTTTCACTTGCTTCAAAATTAATTTATTTTACTACTCTCACTCATAGAATGTTTAATTACCCCATTTACAACAAACAACAATTTATTCCATGCAATTTGACGAGATTTATGTGAATAAATTAGTATTTATGCTTTATAACCAATTTAAATTGATTTCACTCAATTCATTCTTAATTCTATTCCATTTCAGATTTATTCACAATCCATATATTCTCAGTTTCATTGCATTTCGATTTTTTTATCCAAAATTAGTTCATTCAAAACCATTAACAATTTAGGTACATCTCCATTACCAATTAACTTTTCCTTCTTATTTTAATTCATTCACATCCATTCATTTACATTTAAAACCATTCCGTAATTGTTTATTCCAAACTATTTTATTTAGCTCAAAACAACCAAGCCATATCTTCAATAACCACTTCTCAACTTATTTAAACCATACTTCATTCGTTTCTTATTTATCTCATCAATTCATTTATTCAATAAAATTAGTTTATCCATATTTACTTAAACCATTCTAATAAACTTGAAACATTCTATTTTCCTTATTGTCTCAAGTTATATCACTCCTTTAATAATTTTTAAATGGTTTACAATTATTTCTTTTGGAATTTCATTCCATTGATATTATTTATAACTCATTGAATTTTATTTCGATTTAAAAATTTATTTTCACTTGGTTTAAAACCAATCCAATATTATTAAACTTAATTTTTAGTTGAATTCAATTCAACTCTTTTCCATCTTTTAGCTGAAGTTTATTCATTCCAATTTTATACTTAAGCTCATTCTCATTTTGCAAATCAGGTTCTCTTTTCAATTTAATTTGATTCTATCTCAATCCAAACTCATTTCAAACTTATTTGATTAGTTATTATAAAATTTTACTTTTCAGATTTAACCCATTCAATTTATTTCCTGGCTATATTTTTTTTTTCCAGTTATCTTTACTTATTTGAATTTTATTTGCACATTCAAACCATCACTATTTTAATTCATTTCCATTTTTATTCTTTACATTTTCAATTATATTTAATTTATTACCGCTTCAAGTTAAATTTAAATTAATAACTCAAGTTCTGAATCCACTATCCATTCTCAATTTACCACCCAAATTTATGAACTCATAGTTCAATTTCATTTCACCAGCAATTTAAGTCGAATTTAATTTATCTCTTGAGTTTATTTCCAAACTTCATCATAAACTCATAATTCAACTTTACTTAACTACATTGGGTTCTTAATACATATTTCATTATATAATTCATTATCTAAATAGTCTTTTCCCAACTTATATTTCAGAACTTGATTTTAAGTCTCAAAGTTTCTTCATTTAAATTTGCTTAAGTTCAATTTACTTTAAAATCTTCAAGTTTTGATCTTCAATTTATTTTTCAATTCATCAAACAATTTTTATTTTGGATTTTGTATTCCATTTTCAAATTCTATAAGCCACAATTTATTATTTTATACAATTCCATTCATCATAAACTTATTATTTACACATATTTATAACTCAAGCATATTCTTTTATATGCTATTCTGATTTATTTAACTCAATCAAACTCTTACCCAATTTATTTCTTATCCAACTTATTTTCCAGTAATTTCATTCACTAATTCGATTGAATTCTCATTCCAATCCAATTTTGCTAACTCAAATTTACTTAACTCAATTTCAACTTGATTTCGAATACAACTGGATATTAATTTCAGCCCAACCAATTAATTTCAATCCAGTTATATTTTTATTTCACCAATCCAAGTTAATTTCATTTTAACTCTTCACTTTAGATTTTTATTCTATTATCCAACACTTAATTTTCTTCCTGATTTAAGAATCATTTTCCAAAACTTCGGTTTCAAATTATTTTGAAATCTCCAACATTTCAAAATCACACTTCTCAAAAATTAAACCAACCCTGGTTTTATTCCCAACAAATTTCCTTAGAAATTTTCACAAACAACTAGCTTTCTGAACAAGTCAATTTGGTAGCAATCCATCACTTAGGAGTTCGAAAATGAATACTGATGATGCGGCCGTCATCATCAGAATTATTTTCCAATAATCCAAGTGATTTCAATGCTATTCCACTTCCAAAATCTTTTTTTTTTTAAAACAATTTCCACTCAGAAATACTCCCAAAACAATAATGTTATCGTTTATCTTCAAGACACTTCGATAACATTCCCAAAATCTCTGAAATTTTGAATTTCCAAATTCTGCTTAAATAAATTTTTAACTATAATTCATTTGCACAGCTTATGTTCATACAAATTCTCATTTGATTATATTTCAATTCATAAATTACATCTATAATTCATATTTATAAATTTCATTCTATAATGAATTTATCCCTTAAATTTTAATTATATTTCAATTTCTAGGTAAATTTTCACTTAACAATGATAATAATTAAATATTATTCTTCCTAACATCCAAACAATCATATATTAGATAATTAGTTTACAAAAACTTTCTTTATACCGAAAATATATTTTTGGGTAAAATTATTTCATTCACCCACATTTAAAACAATACCGTGTCGATTGTTCTATTCAAGTGTTTAGAAACCCCTTCGATACAGTTGCACAGACTGTGTCGACGAAGGTTCATATGCCACTCAATAACCCAATCAACATGATATTAAAACAATTTATATTCACTAACAAATACGCACTCATATCTATTAATACGCTCAAACTCATTTTAGAGTACTTCGTACTCTAATTTAAATGAGTAATTCCCACCAGAGCCAAGGTTATCACCAACCTAAGCTCTGATACCAAATGTAACGTCCTAGGCTTTTCAACCATCAGCAACGGCTCACGACCGGTAGGCTTTTCAACCATCCCAGCCCCGCTGTGGCTCACAGTGATACCTCGAATTTGCTTTTACGGCCACCCTCTCGAGTCGCAACCAACCCCGCAAGACCTTATACTATCCCCGGGGGCATGTAGGGGTAAGAGTCTCCCGTTCGCCACCTAACGCAAAGCGAGAACCCCCTATCACGCTGTAGTGTAGCAAATCCGATCCCCTTGAGTTAACACTATTCTACAACAATCAACTCAAGTTGCACAGAAATACGAACCATTTGGGTTTAAGAAGAAGAGGTAGAAGAAGAGAAAACAAAATCAACATCAGAATCTAACCATCGCAGCGGAATAAAATATAATAGATAATAAATAATCTTTACACAAAAACAAATATATCTGTTTACATACATTACATCATCAGAGTACATCAGTCACAGCTCACATCAGTAACATGCAATGAATACACAACAACTCAAACAGCGGAAATATGTATATACAAATACGAGAATACGTATCGTCATCCAGCTTGTCTCCTGAGCTCCACAGCATCATCCTGTATCCTATAATACTCGGTCTGACCCAAGCATTACAGTTAAATAATACCCGAGTCAGTCTGGAATACCAGCGTGAGAAAATCACACCCAATTGATTATTAAAGTTTCAAAAATCCTTTGAAAACAAAAGCATCTCGTAAGACCACGCCACAAATAAACATGTCGGGTTTTTACCTTACGATAGCTAAAACAATTTTTATAGAAATCCTCTGATATTATAATAGGGTCTATATACACATACTTATAAAATAGCCGAAATTGTTACATGATTAAATTCCAGCTACTAGCCACAGAGTGGGTAATACAAACAAAACTCGTACAAGGCTCGTAGGGAGAATGGATTTCCAACAATGACTAGGCACTGGGGTATCACCTGTCACAGTACGGGGCCTAGATCACCGTACCGAGGACTGCTCCCTTCATCCCCTGCAACACAAGGCCGGAACCATTCCTTACTGAACAGTCCCGAACAAGATAAACCCCGTGGTTGGCGCGACCAACCACCCACTAAGCCGAAATATATAAGGGACATCTAGACAGGGGAAATATCTTGTCCTGCTTGGGCATGACCCACCTAACCTTGCTGCATATCCCCTGATTTTCAGTCATTCCCATTTGATGAGGCTTGAGGCTAAGCGTTACCTTTTCGAACGTTTTCACTTAGAATGCCCATTGTCCACCTGACGATGTTTTCGCAAGCATTCATCCATACAAGTCCGTCCCGGGTTCGAACGGAACCGAAGGCACTACTCCTACTACATCCATTTTGGAAATATCCTCAGGATTAGTAGCGACTAGCCCTTGCACTTCACTGCTTCATCTTCGACTCCGAACACGTTTTTCGCACGAAACGTACAAATCGGATCGAAGTGGTTTTCGAGAAATTAATCTCGATCCCGGTCTCTTCGAAACGATCAACGCAGTTGGCCAATATTGATAGTCGGTTATTTAACTATCAATTTACATTCACAAACATCCATCAAACAATAAATAATTTTCCAAATTATTTATTACCTTCAAAATATCTTTATAAGATATATTTCTATTTTCCATCCCTTTTGAAAACAGTTTCAAAACCATTCTTCTTTACAGTATAAACTTCCCCAAATATTTTCTATCTCCCCTGAAATCACCAAGTACAAACTAGATTTAAAATAAATAAATTAAAACACTTTACTTAAAAATATATACTTTTAAAACATTTAAATTAAACTACTTTAATAGTTTGTAAAAATACATCTTATATGAATATTTGAAATTAAAGTTACTTTATAAAATATAAAACTAGATTTTCACCTTTGAAACAAAATATTAAGTCACTTTTTAAAATAATTTACTACTATAATAGATTTGAGAAAATGCCTACTTTAGAATTTTAATACTAGGAATAATAAATTTTCCAAAACATACCTTTTTAAAACAATTTTAAAACTATTAACTTATATTTAAAATTTACTTGAAAGCATACTTAGTGATCCAGGAAGAATTCCAGCTTTAAACATTTAAATCAATTTTCCAAATTGATTTTCAATTTATTCCATTTGAAATAAGTTTCTTAAATTACTCAATTCATTTCAAATTTCATTTAATTATGCACTTAATTATTATCGTTATTCTTTTCCATTTGATTTTAAATCCTTTAACTGAAATATACAAATTTCAGCTTTTCCCAACTTCATCTTTATTAATATTATTATTTTTTTCCAAAAATTTAAATCTTACATTTTAAATAAAAGTTTTATTCTTTAATTAATATCGTTGAAGACTGTAATTCAATAACTTCCTGTTTATTCAAATTTCCTTTCTATACGTCCCAATTTTATTTATTAGAAATTTAAAGTCACATTATTTCTTCTCCAATTCCTTCTTAAATTTATTCAAACTTTCTATAATTATTTCGCTTACAAATTTACTTCCGTTTAATTTCTTTTCAACAATCCCATTTCATAAATTTTGGTAATTCATTATAACCGAATATCCAATCAAACCACAACATTCAATATTCCAAGGTAACTCATCATAGGATATCAAATAATCACAACAGAGAATATTGAATAATTTAAATATATGTGAGGGGTCCAGTTGGATCCCTCCAACCTGTTTTCCCTGCATCCAAAGATGTTAGCACAACATAATACACCAATTTCAAAATATCATACTATATCACATCAATCAATTCAACCATACAATCAATTATTAAATTTAATCATTTAAATTTAAATTTAAACTGAGTGAGATTAACTCACCTTTGCTTTGCCGTTCTCAATCCATTCCCAACCGACTTGTTTCCTTGATTTTTACACCTTGTATAATAATTCACGGTTTATTATTATTTGACCCAATCAAACAATTATTCACCATTTATTTATTTTGTTTACAAATGATTAAATTTTAACCTTAGGTTTAATTTAACCGAAGTAGTAAATTTTTACACTAGTTTTCCCTTTATATATATATATATATATATATATATATATATATATATATATATATTTTTAATTCAGTTTAAAAGTTTGTTCTTTAACTAAGATAAATTTAATGGACTGGAAAAAAAATCAACAGGTTAAACTCAGGTTTCAACTTGAGTAATATTAATTTAGAAATTCCTAAACTAATTTACCACTTCATCACAACTTACTAATTCGTAAATATTCGTTGTAATATGATATTATAATATATAAATCACTTTAATACTTCTTTAACAATTTAAACAGCAAGATTAAAGACGCATGTATATATTTAAATTGTTTTTTTTTTTTAAACAACCCAGATCATTTTTTTTTATTCAATCAGTATTATATTCAAGCAGAACGAAAAGAAGAACAGATACCTCACTCGACGATTCCATTTCCCACCGCCGCCTTCTCATCCCAATCTCACATCGAAGGCCAAAAATTTGAAGAATTTGAACCCTAGCAGAGCCATCGTGCTCGAAAACAAACCCACTTCGCTGATCATCGACTTCACTCTCCACCTGAAAGCGCGACGACCTCACGCGCGACGACGAGAAGATTCGCGACCCCCATCACGACGACCTCCACTTAGCTCGAGTTCAACACAATAGAGGGAGGACGTGACTCGAAATGATTTCGATTGGAACATGACGGTTTGATTGAATTAGGGGAGAAAGAGTATTTGCTGGAGTTCGGTCGTTTCCATTTTTTTTTTTTTTTGTTGACGATTTGATTTGTAAAGAAAGAAGGGGATTTGCGTTCGAAAGGAAAGAGGGGAGATGTGAATTTATTTTCAGCCATTACGTTTAGTTTTTTAAAGACGTGTGAAAGCTTCTGAGGGAAGATAAGGTAACGTATAAAATAAAATAAAATAAAAAAAACGAAAAAGAGTCGTACACACGTTGATTTGCTTGGGATGGAACAAAGTTATAAGTTTTTATTATTCTCGTTGTGAAAGAACGAAATCGATTTGAACTTCCGATATAAATTCTCAGTGCGTTTGTATGTCGTACGCTTACACAACAACTCCATTCAATACGAAATTTGAAATGCCGTACTAATTCAATATTACGGACCGAATGGAACTGGTTTCCTCGAATTCCGAGACTGCGCCTCGGAAGACTATTTTAAATTCAATCTAACGATATATTTTTAAAACTGAACAAACCATTGTAAATTTCAATTTCACAACTTCTATTATCTTTAGTATTATCAATATAAATTTCATAAGCCTTCAAATTTATTTTCAACAGGCTTAAAATTCCAGATTCACAATTTACCAAATTTCCAAAAATTAAATTCATCAATTAATTATCCAATAAATATTGATATTTGAAGTTCAAGTTAAAATTAAACTTTTTAATAATCCAAATTGATTAAATATTCCGATTTAAATTGCTTAAAATTTCCGGGTCGTCACAGGCCAGTAAGATACTTATTGCCTCAAGTCGTGCGACAAGAGCAAACGTTTCTTTGTAGTCAATTCCTTGTTCTTGATTATATTCTTGCGCAACTAATCTAGCTTTACTCCTAGTTATATTACCCTGTTCATCTGATTTCTTTTTGAAAACCCATTTAGTACTAATGACAGTTTGATCACTTAGTCTAGGAATTATTTCCCTAACTTCATTTCGTTTGAATTGGTTTAGCTCTTCTTGCAGCTATAATCCGGTAGTTATCCGTAGAGGCTTTTTTTGCATTTTTAGGTTCAGTATTAGAAAAAAATGCAACATGGCCCATTTTATTAAGTTGATTTCTAGCTCTAACATGTGAATCGATTTCTCTTGTGACATTTTCTACTATATGATCTCGTAAAATCCTAAGAGGAGATCTTAATTCATTTTCATTATGAACATTGTTTTCATCTTCTTCAAAATCATGAATAATGTTTCTATCTTCTTTAAAATTATTTTGAGTAACCATATTTATGATCGTCGTAGGTATTATTTCATCATCCTCCAAATTTTAATTAAATTTGAAATTTTAGTCGAATGAAACATGAATTGTTTCTTCGATTGTTTTAGTTAACTTATTGAAAATTCGATAAGCTTTGCTTTATTCTGAATATCCTACGAAAATTCCTTCATCGGATTCTAGATCGAATTTTCCAAGCAGACCTTTTGTGTTTAAAATAAAACATTTTGAACAAAAATTTTAAAATATGAAATGTTTGGTTTTCTTTGATGAGAAAGTTCATATGGAGTGTGTTTTGTTAGTGGTCGGATGGAAACATTATTCAAAGCATAGCGAGCAGTTGTTACAGCTTCTGCCCAAAAATGTTTTGATAGAGTGCTTCCATTTAATAAAGTTCTTGCACATTCTTGTGAAGTTCTAATTTTCCTTTCTACAACTGCATTTTGTTGTGGTGTTCTAGGAAAAGAAAAACTATGGTGAATTCCCTTTTTATTACAAAAATGTTCAAAAGCTTCATTTTCGAATTCACCTCCATGATCACTTCTTATGTTTTTAATTTTTAAGTTTTTGAAATTTTGAATTCTTTTAGCAAAAATTTTGAAATTTTCAAAAGTATCGCTATTATTTTTCAAAAAAATAGTCCAAGTATATCTTGAGAAATCATCTATTATAACAAACACATATTTGCTATGATTTATAGATTGAACTTGAATTGGATCAAAGAGATCCAAATGCAATAGTTCTAGTGGATGTAGAGTCGAAATATTTTATTTTTTTGATTTAAAGGATGATTTTGATAGTTTTCCTAATTGACAAGAATCACAAATATTGTTTATCTTAAAATTCGTTTTTGGTAAACCTTTTACTAACTTATTTTTAGATAATTTATTTATAGCTTTGAAATTAACATGACAAAATCTTTTGTGTCATAACCACAAATCATTTTCTTTAGCTATTAAACAAATATTTGTATTGTAATTTACATTCGTATTCAAAACATAAATATTTTTATCTCTAAAACTTCAAAAATAAGATTTTTAATTTGATCAAAAATGCTACACTTATTTTCAAAAGAAGAAATATTGAATCCTTTGTTACACAATTGGCTGATACTAAGTAAATAATGCCTCAAATTTTTAACTGATAAAACATATGTAATTAGAGGTAAATTAGATATACCATTATTGCTCACATCGCCTTTGCCGATGAAATACCTTTGGAATTATCGTCAAATGTGACAGAACCTCCATCTGAGTAGAAAATTTTAGCATGCCTTTGTTTCCTATCATGTGTTTTGTGCAAACACTGTATAGTAACCATTTATCTCTCTTTTTAGGTGGTACCAGCAAAATACAGAATTAACATTGGTACACACCATTTTATTTGGGTCCTAAGAGTTAGGTTTTAGGAAGCCAAACCCAATAGGATTAATAATTCCTTTTGAAAGTAAAATCTTTGTTTTGATGAACATTTTTTATAAAGGATCTTATTTACTTATCTCTAAATAAAAAATTATTTGTTTTAGGAATCCAAATCTTAATTGATTTGGAAAATTTTGAAACTTTTGAACTAGGTTTCTCAATTATATTATTATTCCTTTTATACGTCGAATTCTTTTTCTTTGGAATAACTTTAGAAGATTGCTTATATCCTAGTCCTCTTTTGTTTGAAACAGTTTGAGGATTTTCTATAATTTTAGAAAGATTTTCCCTGCCTTTGTTAAAATTAGAGACATTTTTAGTAATATCATCTAACTTTGTTTTAAGACTGGAGATATCTAATTCCAAAATCTTGACATTAGTTTTGAGATCATATATTCAATTAATAGAGCATAATTCTTTTCTTTCTGAGTTTCTATCTCTTTACTTAGCATTGAGAGTTGAGATGTCATATTAGAACATGATTCTTGAATAACTTCAAGTTCTTCTTCTAAGATTTGTTTCTCATCTCTTAACATGTCTACTTCAATTTTAGTTCTATTCAGTTTTTCAAGAGATTCTTTGTACTTTCTTTTGATGTCTTTTAGTTTGTCAAATAATTCTAAGTTTATTTCCACTAAATCATCAAAAGTTAGATCACTCACCTCGCCTTTTGTGGTCATAAAACGTATGTTGGCTTGTTCTGTATCACTGTCTGAGTCACTATCTGATGATAAAGATGATTCTAAATCGCCCCAAGTGATAAAGAAAGCTTTCTTCTTGAACATGTCTTTCTTGTGCTTATGTTTGTCTTTCTTTTCCTTAGGATAGTCTTTCTTGATGTGGCCTTTTTGGTGACGTTCATAACATTCTAGGGCAGATGATGATGGTTTGTTGGTGTTGTTATTATTGCTGGAGTTGTTCTTATTATTTCTAAATTTGTTGCTCTTTCTAAATTTCAAAAACTTTTTGAAATTTTTAGCAATGAACGCCATGTCTTCTTCATCTGAATCTGATTCATCTTTTTCTGCCTGAATGTTGTATTCTTCTTATCTTGAGCCTGTACTTGTTTTGCCTGGAGCTTAACTTCATAAGACATTAGATTCCCATCAACTCCTCTAGTTTAATGGTTGAAATGTCGTTAGCTTCTTCGAGTTCTAAGACCTATCGTTCCCACTCATCCGTTAGAGAGTGGAGGATTTTTGAAACAATATCAAAATCTATATAAGTTTCTCCTAATGCTATCAAAGAACGATATATATCTTGAAATCTAGAGTACATTTCATTTATAGTTTCGTCTTGCTTCATTTTGAAATTCTAGAAATGATTTTTGAGCATAGAAATTTTACTCTACTTTACTTTATTAGTACCTTCACATGTAACTTTATGCGTATGCCAAATTTCATAAGCCGTTTTACACATGCTTGTTCTATTAAACTCATTTTTGTCTAATGCACAATATAACATGTTCATAGCTTTAGCATTTGCAATAGCATCTTATTTTTTTGTGTTAGACCAATGTGAATATTCAATAGTAGGTATAATATATTCAGATTGCATAATGTTCCAGGTTTCATAACTACTTGCTTGTATATAAATTCTTATTCTAGTATCCCAATGGTTATAGTTCATTCCATTAAATAGAGGTAGTCGTGCAGTAGAATGACCTTCAAGAAAGGTAGTGTTAGTTGCAGTGTTAGTGTTGTTTTTCATATTTAAAAAAAATCTGATTACTATGTTTAGTGTGGATGTTGATGCTTAGCGTGGATGTCGATTTGGAGGTGCGCGGCCTGGCGTGGCAAAGTGGGATTTCATGGCGGCGGTCGTATCTTGATCTGCAGGGTTCAAGTCGCAACTGGTATGAGGATTTCGAGCAGGTCAAAGAGGTAGATGACGTGTGAAATATATTAATATTTATTTATTTTCTAAATTAAATCACTTAATGTTCAAATGCGTAGAACTTTCGCATGCAAGGTCCGATTTACGCGTGATTTTCTCCGCTAGGTTCGTATTGGAATTCCAGACATTTTGAAGCTGGTTTGGACAAATTCCGAGATCGTTTGAATTTTGAATTTAAATTGGATTTAAATTCAATTTAAATTCAAAAGTTGAGTGTTTTAACCCACTCACAATTTCTAAAATTTCTTATGTTTGTTAAATGTTATTCATGATGTGCTTAGGAATTTATTTATGATTGTTTGGTATATTTTTAATCATCATCTCAGTTAAATTGAATTTATTTGAATTAAATTGTTATTTAATTTATTATTGCATATAAACTACCAGTTAAATACTTGTTATTTATTATCAGTTTCTATATTGATATTTATGGACTGTTTTGGATGATGATTGTGATGGATGCTGATTGTTGATATTGGTTGAATGGATGTTTAATTTATATCATTATAACTGCAAGTTTGCTATGGATTATTACTAATTCGGGATTGCAGTTTGAAATGATATACAACCGTAAAATATTAAATTGCAGATTGAAACGATAAACATCCGTATCACTTGGCCGTAGGATAGAAAATAACATACAGACACCGTTGTCTATATATATAAAAATATTTTTGAAATGATTTTTATGGTCTTGTACAGAAGTATATGGTTTTATATAAACATTGATTTTAGATATTATATAAATATTGTTTTATTCTTGATTTTAAATTATTTATAAATTGTCTTAATACAGAATGAGTTTAATACAAAGTTCGATTTTATTGAAGGTAATATGGTTACGTATTTAAATTATATTCAATATAGAGTTTATAGTAATTTTAATAAAATTAAGGTTGAGAAGATAGAATTGAAATTAATTTCAAATTGTATTTAACATAGAAATTTGTTTAATTAAACCAATTTAGACTTATGGATTTTGAGATTTGTAAAGGATGTGATTTTATATCTTGATTTTGGTTTAGGTGATTTAAATGAATATTTCAAGTTTAAATAACTGAAGGAAATATTAAGTTAATTTAAATTTGGGGTTTATTTAATAGATATTGGATTTGCTAAGTAAATATTTCGAAATTGAATAATAATGAAATTAAATTAAGGTATATATGAAGTTATCAAATTTAGTTTTGAAATTATGGAATATTTAAAGCTTTGCAATATAAGGAATTTGAAATGGTTTATTTGAGGTTCAAATCTATATTTGGAATTTATGTAAATTGAAATGGATTATTGAAAACTGAATTGAGTTGAAATTTATGATTTGAGATTTTGTTTAAATCTAAAATTTTGGAATTCGAGTTGTTTTGGAATTGATTTGTGAAATTAAAGAAGTTATTTATTATATAAAGTATTTTAATATTTAAACCATTTAAGTAGTGGATGTTACGTTTCAAAGTTACGAGTTTCAAAGTATTATGATTTTAAAGTGTTATAATTTCAAGTGTTTTGGTTTCGAAGTGTATAACTTTGAAAGTGCTATGATTTCTGGAAAAAGGATATATTTGAAATAAAAATGATATCGTAATAATTTAGTTTTGAAATGGAAATGATATCATATTTATATGGTGTTGAAATGGCAAAGATATTTCGATTCAAAGTATAAATTATTTTGAAATGACCGCGGTGTAATAATAACGTTTGGTTGTTAAAGAGACCGGGATCGGAAGTTGTCATACTCTCTGCCAACTCCGAAAACCATTTTAACAACCGTGTACACGGTGGAGATTCTAGAATGAAGTAGGATGGTGGCAGCGTTCCTTTGAGGTATATATGTGGATCCAACTCCCGTGAGTTGGCATAAGGTGACTAAAACAGGAGCGCTTATGGGCCAGTGAGGTAGCCCCTCTTATCGGACACACTCCTTCGATATTATTTTCTAATTTTGAGATTGATTTAGTGGCCACTTTTGATTTTTTATTTTTTGAGGGTGTGGCTCGAGGAGGGCGATAGCTGCGCGCTATGCGTCACGCGTCACCATCAGCTCGGATGCGTAATTGGTGTATCTACCTTGGCATTGCCTAGTTATGCCATATCACCTACCCTAGCTGCCTTGTATGAGTTTGATTTGTGTCGTACTTGTGGAGTATCCTCTGGTAGCCTCCCGATCAGGAGGTATTACGATACTGTATAAACTATTGGCACTATTACGTGTTAAGGGCTATATGGGTAACCCCTTAATGCTATTTTAAAGTAAGTTTATTTTACTTTAGACATTATTATAATAGCATATATTACTACATAGTAGATAGTTTAATGGATCCCTAGGAGATGTGAATCCCGAGCATCTCTTAAGTTACTACACTCACGTTAGATACTGGATAGGAGATGTCAAATCCCGTAAACATCTCTAACACCGTTCCACTCATATTTTACCATTGATTTAACTTACATAAGATCTTTTAGTTCTGACTCGAGTGTTTTGTATTTTCAATTCACTCTGGTCAGCCTGAGCATTTCTGAATTTGAAGACCTTACCTCTGGAGGGAGAAGACGAAGATTGTATTACTATTATTTACTATATTATTCTGCTGCATTATTATTTATTATTCTTTGGTATGTGTAGCTCTAATTCTGTGTTGTATAAGTATAATCAAATGTTTGTAAAGCAGCTTCATGAACTGTTATTTGATTATTATATTTTGTCATTCCGCTGTGATATTCTGTTTTGTTTTATTTCTTTCTCTGCTTTTCTTATTCACCCCAATAACAATCCGCTCTTTTGTATGATTTGAGTCTGACGTGTGTGGTTTATCATCGATTTAAAACATACAAAAAGGTGGGACGTTATATTTGGTATCAAGGCTTTGGTTTAACGATAAACCATAGCTTTGTGGGGTCTGACTCTTTACTAATAGTGTAGTAATGCCCTATGACGAGTCATTGAGTGTGACGCCCCACCTCTACACCCACGCTAGCCAAGGACACTACAGGGTAATGCCGTCAACTAACACGGAGAATAAGGCTGGTTAGGAGCGACCATATATAGCCTTGCTCTAACTATCTATTGAATACATCGACAATAATCATACCAAGCAGGTCGACATACCTAATGAGTACTTAAAACAAAACCATAGGTGGTTGAAGGATCTATCAGAACAGAATATAACAACTCAAATGTAATATACATCACAGAACAGTAGATCATCATATACACATATACAGATACATAACAGTATTTACAAAATAATACATGTCAAGTGGTATAGCAAACCACAATATACAGACGAGTCAAAAGAATACATATATCAGAGTTACAACAAAAGGACTACACAAAAAGCTTTAACAAAAAGGAACAAGCTGAATAGTCCATGCGGAAGCAAAATAGGCTATGTCCAAAAGCACCTAACCTGAAGCATCTCGGTCTGACCCGAGTATAAAATACACGGGTTAGTGTAGCTAAACAAATCAGTTAGATAAACTGAACAACAATAAACCTTTAAGGTTACAAAGTATAACAAATATCTCTAAAAGAGATAACATAATCATCTAACAAAAGATGAATCATATGATAACAAGCCTCATATCATCGGCAACATATAGAAACAAAGTATAGGAATATCCGAAAACAAGCCATAAGGCAAATAACAAATACCAATAAGGTATACAAGTTCCACAAGGTAAACGCTACTCATCATGCGGCTCAAAAAGACCAACACCGAAGGGCGATACCCAGGGAATATACATATGAGTGAAACATCAGAAAATTTTCTCGAGCTTAGTACTGTACAGACAAGGATCCATGAGCCCGAAGACTCCAAACCCAATATCACCCATGCGGCTCATAACGACCAACATCGGAAGCGATACTAAAGGGCAACCCAATGTCACCCATGCGGCTCATAACGACCAACATCGGAAGCGATACTATAGGCAACAAACCCGAAGGCACAAACCCGAAGGCACATACCCGAAGGCAACAAACCATAGTGGTGAAGGTCAGAGACCCAGTACTGGACACCACTAACTGGCGGAATGTGTCATAACTCTCAAAAAGGAATCCGAAAAGTGGTAACGTGAGTCCCATAACCACTCGTTCGCACTAAACGGTTTACTATCCGTTAGTTAATTTCACACTCAAAGCAGTACAAAGTTCACCTCATATCATCGGTAAACCAAACCCAAGGTTAAAACGATCAATTGACTAGGTCGGGAATTAATTGGAAGGATAAACGCGCAGATTCATGGTCCGTGTTTTGCCCAACCATTTAATCACCCTTCCACTTCGCTCGAAGTGCGAAATTATGTGTGCTTTAAATAGAATTTATAAATTGGAAAAGCGAGCTTTTAATACGATTTGAAGAAATCATTTATAAAAACCCGTGAATAAAGTCAAAAAGGAATCATCAAGGTCAAATATGCGTAAATAACTAATTGGAATCATTATGTATCGATTAAATTTGGAAAACTAAATGAACAAGGCAAGTTGGCAAAAAACGGCATATTCAGACGTCTGAAAGAAGGGATTCAGATGTTTGAATTTGGAATTCAATTTCTTTTTCAAAAGAGAATTCAGACGTCTGAATCCAAATTTTCAGACGTCTGAAATAGGCATATTTTGGCCTATTTCCTTTCTGGTCGAAATTAAATACTTTCAGATGTCTGGAATATAAATTCAGACGTCTGAATCTGGGGATAAGAAACTTTCCCAGAACAATATTCAGACGTCTGAAATTATGGTTTCAGACGTCCGAAACTCAATGTTCAGGCATTTCCTGAACCTAGGCCATTATGGCCAAACAAATCGAAAGCAATCGGATGCGTGTTGATTATGGGCTTACGTCAAACGACTGCCCAAGCTTAACGACACACCCAACACTCCGAACAACATAAAACATCAACCATATAAGGTTTTACATAGATTTGGCTTCAAAAATCATAATTTGGCAATTTCACCAAAGCAAACCAAATCGAAAGCAAAAGCATATGAACAAGTGTTAGGAATTCATACCTAACATAATGAAACCAGGAGAAGTAGATGTGAGTTCAAAACTCACCTTCTAATCCAAAAACAAAGAAGGAGGAGTTCAATTTGCAAGGAGAAGACCAACAAATCTCCACTTCTACTCAACTAGCTTTAATCTAAGAATAAAACAAGTATTTTTCCTAAGTTTAGGTTTAGGAATTTCTGAGATTGAAGAGAGAAATAGATAGAGAAGATGAAGAGGAGCTTACCAATGTCTTCTCTTTGATTTTTGGAGCAAGATTTCAAGATGCAAGAGGAAACTAGGTAGCAATTTCTATTTCCTCTTCCCCTCCACCATTTTCAGTTTTGTTTAAGCTTTAGAAATGAAATGAGGGTGAATGGAGAGGAAAGGGCTGAGTTAGGGGTTTAAACTAACAAATGGACTGAACCCAAACCCAAAACCCAAATAGAAAAAGTTGCAAAATTCAACTTACTCCAAACATATCGAAGCTTGTACTCAAAAAGGTCGAAAACGCCATTTTGGAACCAATGGAAATGGTTTTGAGTTCCAATTCGGCCGTTTGCAAAAAGTAGCATTTCGGACCCAAATCCGACTAACGACGCTATACTTAAATAAAATATTTAAACATAAAATCGTTAAATATGCGGGTTGTTACAGATCTCCCCTCCTTACAAAATTGCGTCCCCGCAATTCCTAGAGACGATATTTGTAACAACTACATACATACAACATTCAAAAAATAAAAAGAAAATAAGCTTGAGACGAAAAGATATACTCACCGTTCCCAAGCAAAGATAGAAAACCCGGATAAGATCACTCAATAAACTCTCTGGTACCCAAGTACAGTCATTGGGATTAGCGGACCATTGAACTTTAACGAGCGGCACGTCCTTGTTCCGAAGGTGTCGCACCTCCGTGTCAAGTACGCGAATAGGTTGCTGTACAATAGATAAGTCCAGTGAGATCTCAAGCTCTTGCAAATCAGGAGAAGCGATAACAGAATCCGACTCCCGAAGACACTTCCGAAGTTGCGAGACATGAAACACGTCATGAATGCCAGATAGATGAGCAGGAAGTGAAAATCTATAAGCCATAGGGCCAATACGTTCAGTAATAGAAAATGGTCCTATAAAGCGAGGAGCCAATTTCCCAGTCGTACTGAAACGCATAACCCCTTTCAAAGGAGAAACACGAATAAAAACAAGATCACCAATCGAGAACTCGAGAGGCTCCCTACGGTTGTCCGCGTAGGATTTCTGGCGACTCTATGTCTCTTTCATTCTCAACCGGATAAGATCAATCTTCTCAGAAGAATCACGAACAAAATCTGGACCAAGAATAAGCTTCTCTCCAGATTCCAACCAACAAGAAGGTGATCGACATGGCCTTCCATATAAAGCTTCGAAAGGAGCCATACCGATACTAGACTGAAAACTATTGTTGTAGGAGAACTCTACAAGAGGTAGGTGATCCTCCTAACAACCACCGAAATCAAAAATACAAATACGGAGAAGATCTTCCAAGATACGATTCACCTGTTCAGTTTGTCCGTCAGATTGCGGATGATAAGCTGTAGAAAAATTAAGCTTTGTTCCCAAAGCTTGCTGAAGACTCTTCCAAAAATGACTCGTGAATAACAAATCACGATCACTCACAATAGAACTAGGAACACCATGAAGTCTCACGATTTCCTTGACATACAATTTAGCTAAATGCGAAGCAGTCCTATTAGACTTAATAGGGACAAAATGAGCAGATTTGGTGAGGCGATCAACAATAAACCAAATACTAGAATAGCCTGATCTCGAACGAGGTAGGCCGTCAATGAAATCCATAGAAATCTGATCCCATTTCCACAATGGAATCTCAAGAGGATGAAGAAGACCCGAAGGACGCTGATGTTCGGCCTTAAAACGCTGACAAGTTATGCAATTACTCACATACCCCGCCACATCGCGCTTCATGCCTTCCCAATAATAAAGACGATGCATATCGGCATACATCTTACTACTACCAGGATGAATGGTATACTTAGAACGATGACAGTCATCAAGAATGTCATGCCTAAGTGCAAAATCAGAAGGCACAAAAAGACGGTTCTTCTTGCGAAGACACCCATGAGAATCAATGCTGAAATCCCGCAACGCCTCTTCACAGGATCCAGACTCACAAAGCTGAAAAAGATGCGACAAATCAGGATCACGCCGCTGAGCATCGGCAATACGATCCAATAAAATAGGTCGAGCTTCTAAACTAAATAATAGAATAGGAGAATCAGAAGATGAACCTCGATCCCGAATTTCACAAAAAGATAGAGTCTCAAGAATATCCCATTCGGCAAGCATCATAGAAACAATAGCCGAATGTTTGCGACTAAGCGCATCTGCAACACGATTACCCTTACCAGGGGTATACTGGATATCAAAGTCATAGGAAGCAAGAAACTCGAGCCAACGCTGTTGTTTCATATTGAGTTCCTTTTGAGTGAACAAATACTTCAAGGATTTATGATCGGTATAGAGAATGAAGCGCTCGCCTAATAAATAATGTCGCCAAATCTTCAAGGCAAAGACAATGGCGGCTAACTCAAGATCATGAGTGGCATAGCGAACTTCATTTGGACGCAGTTGCCTAGAAGCATAAGCAACTACCCGATCCTTCTGCATAAGAACAGCACTGAGACCACTACCACAAGCATCGGTGTAGACAACAAGATCATGATTCCCCTTGGGAACAACAAGAATAGGAGCATTAGTGAGAAGTTCCTTCAATGTCAGAAAGGAAACTTCACACTTGTCGGACCAATCAAAACGAATGCCTTTCCGAGTAAGGCAAGTGAGAGGAAGCACAACACGGGAAAAATCCTTAATGAACCGAAGGTAATAACCCGCCAATCCAAGGAAACTACGAATCTCATGCACATTCTCAGGCCTCTTTCAATTCTGGATGGCTTCGATCTTTGAGGGATCGACAGAAATGCCATCGGAAGATACAACATGGCCTAAGAATTTAACCTTATTCTCCCAAAAATGGCATTTGGAGAATTTGGCTCTAAGCTGATGATGACGAAGAGTACTCAAGACAATTCTCAAGTGATTAGCATGCTCGGCTTCAGACTTAGAATAATTAAGGATATCATCAATGAAGACAAGGACGAACTTGTCGAGATATTCCCGGAATACCCGATTCATGAGATCAACAAAGAAAGCAGGAGCGTTCGTCAAACCAAACGGCATAACGAGCCACTCAAAAGAACCATAACGAGTGCGGAAAGCGGTAAGAGGTATGCTATCCTCCGCGACTCGTAACTGATGAAAACCTGTTGCAAGGTCTAGCTGAGAAAAGACCTTAGCACCACTCAATAGATCGAACATATCATCGATCTTAGGCAATGGATACCTATTCCTGATGGTTAACTCGTTAAGCTTGCGATAGTCAATGCAAAGCCTAAGAGTTCCATCAGACTTCTTCACGAAGACGACCGCGGATCCCCACGGAGAAAAACTGGACTGAATCAACTGCTTAGACTCAAGCTCTAAAAGCTGCTTCTTGAGTTACTCATTTTCATTTGTAGACATCCTCATGGGAGGACGACTAACTGGCTGCGCGCCTGGAATGAGATCAATGCGGAACTCAATTGCCCGCTTAGGTGGCAAACCCGAGACAGGCTCAAAAACATCAGAAAAGTCACAAGCAATAGGAATACGAGATATATCATCATCATCTCGCGAGTCAAGAGAATACAAAGCCATTTCGGAATTATCCACATCCCGAAGATTAAGAGATAGCTGAGTAAACGAATCCGGATGTCGAAGATATATAATTCTCTCCGAACAAATAATCCTGGCATCATATCTCACTAGACATTCCATTCCCAAAATCAAATCAAATCCCAGACAAGAAATAACATGCAGATTCGCACGAAAAGAAAAGCCACATAAAACAATCTCAATATCATCACAAAGCAAGCTAAGGGTCACGGATCCCCCAATAGGATTCGCAATCCTTAAAGAAGTAACCAAACAAGAAACATCCAAAGATAAATCATCGACGAGCTTTTTCGATACGAAGGAATGTGAAGCACCCGTATCGAAAAAAACTCGAATACTATGATCATGAAATAAAATAGAGCCTTCCAAAATAGATGGAGATATACCTTTGTGCTGAGAAGGACCTTCATAAGCCTTGGCAGCATAAAGATTGCTAGACTTGGCACCAGCCGGAACAGTAGGACAAGCTGAAACATGATGACCTTCCTTCTTGCAATAACGACATAAGAGAGGCTTAGGACAAGCTCGAATAATATGATTAGGAGACCCACAATTGAAACACTTCCGAATGAAAGGTGTTCCAGAAGGCTGAGGCTGAGAACTAGAACCACCAGTTTTCTTCTTCTTAGAAGGAAAAGACCTGGACTTCTGAATTGGAAACGGCCTCTTGTTGGGGTTCTTGGAAACCTCAACATCAACATCACTATCACACTCCTTCTCGACGGTCTTGAGGTGAAGCGCAGAATCAACCAACTCCTCAAAAGAAAGTTTAAGCTGGAGCAACAAAGACTTCTTAAGATATTTCTTAAGACCAGAAACAAACTTCAAATTCTTCTTATAAGAAGTGCTAATGAATTCAAGACCATACTTAGACAAAGCCTCGAATGATGCAACATACTCAGAAACAGATGATTTCCCTTGCTTCAACTCAAGGAAGCGACGGGTTAGTAAATTTTTTTCAGATTCAGGAACGAACTTGAGTACAAATCGCTCCCGAAACTGAGTCCAAGAAAGAGTAGACTCGTCAATCTCGGCTACAAGAAGCTCATACCAATCAAGAGCACGCTTTTGTAATAAGCTAGAAGTTACAAGAACTCTATCATGGTTAGAAAGATCCATGCGAGAGAAGATGCGCTCGCATGTGCGAAACCAAGCTTGGACTTCAAGAACTGACTTGGAACCCTTAAACGGCTTTCCTCCAAGATGAGAAAAATCACTGCACTGGCGTGCAAAGGCAAACTTGCGAGGTGGAGACACTCGAGGAGGAACTAGAGGATGAGTGCTCCTAAAAAATTCCAAAAACTGATCAGCAGACATATATACGCCATCCGAGTGTGAGCCACTGGATTGCCCAACACCCGAACGTCGTCCCCTGCCTCTTCCAGCCATACGCTGAAAGTAAGATAAGAACGAGATTAATCACAAGGTAGATAATTCAATATGGAATACTACGGAATTTAAATGCATTCCTAGACGTATTCCCATATTCTATCTAACTCTTGATGGTAGAAGAAATAGAAAGGCACAATGATTCAAAGATTTGTATCACTTATACACTTTGATGTACCGTAATATGTGCATTTATTCTGTGTTTATCATATTTTGTTCTGAACTCATCACTGATACCACGCTGTGACGCCCCACCTCTATACCCACGCTAGCCAAGGACACTACAGGGTAATGCCGTCAACTAACACGGAGAATAAGGCTGGTTAGGAGAAACCATCTATAGCCTTGCTCTAACTATCTATTGAATACATCGACAATAATCATACCAAGCAGGTCGACATACCCAATGAATACTTAAAACAAAACCATAGGTGGTTGAAGGATCTATCAGAACAGAATATAACAACTCAAATGTAATATACATCATAGAACAGTATATCATCATATACACATATACAGATACATAACAAAGTTTACAAAATAATACATGTCAAGTGGTATAGCAAACCACAATATACAGACGAGTCAAAAGAATACATATATCAGAGTTACAACAAAAGGACTACACAAAAAGCTTTAACAAAAAGGAACAAGCTGAATAGTCCATGCAGAAGCAAAATAGGCTAAATCCAAAAGCACCTAACCAGAAACATCTCGGTCTGACCCGAGTATAAAATACACGGGTCAGTCTAACTAAACAAATCAGTTAGATAAACTGAACAACAATAAACCTGTAAGGTTACGAAGTATAACAAATATCTCTAAAAGAGATAACATAATCATCTAACAAAAGATGAATCATATGATAACAAGCCTCATATCATTGGCAACATATAGAAACAAAGGATAGGAATATCCCAAAACAAGCCATAAGGCAAATAACAAATACCAATAAGGTATACAAGTTCCACAAGGTAAACGCTACTCATCATGCGGGTCAAAAAGACCAACACCGAAGGGCGATACCTAGGGAATATACATATGAATGAAACATCAGAAAATTTTCTCGAGCTCAGTACTGTACAGACAAGGATCCATGAGCCTGAAGACTCCAACCCCAATATCACCCATGTGGCTCATAACGACCAACATCGGAAGCGATACTAAAGGGCAACCCAATGTCACCCATGCGGCTCATAACGACCAACATCGGAAAGCGATACTATAGGCAACAAACCCGAAGGCACAAACCCGAAGGCACATACCCGAAGGCAACAAACCGTGGTGGTGAAGGTCAGAGACCCAGTACTGGACACCACTAACTGGCGGAATGTGTCATAACTCTCAAAAAGGAATCCGAAAAGTGGTAAGTGAGTCCCATAACCACTCGTTCGCACTAAACAGTTTACTATCCGTTAGTTAATTTCACACTCAAAGCAGTACAAAGTTCACCTCATATCATCGGTAAACCAAACCCGAAGGTTAAAACGATCAATTAAATAGGTCGGGAATTAATCGGAAGGATAAACGCACAGATTCATGGTCCGTGTTTTGCCCAACCATTTAATCACCCTTTCACTTCGCTCGAAGTGCGAAATTATGTGTGCTTTAAATAGAATTTATAAATTGGAAAAGCGAGCTTTTAATACGATTTGAAGAAATCATTTTATAAAAACCCGTGATAAAGTCAAAAAGGAATCATCAAGGTCAAATATGCGTAAATAACTAATTGGAATCATTATGTATCGATTAAATTTGGAAAACTAAACGAACAAGGAAAGTTGGCAAAAAAACAACATATTCAGACGTTTGAAAGAAGGGATTCAGACGTCTGAATCTGGAATTCAATTTCTTTTTCAAAAGAGAATTCAGACGTCTGAAATAGGCATATTTTTGCCTATTTCCTTTCTGGTTGAAATTAAATACTTTCAGACGTCTGGAATATAAATTCAGACGTCTGAATCTGGGGATAAGAAACTTCCCCAGAACAATATTCAGACGTTTGAAATTATGGTTTCAAACGTCTGAAACTCAATGTTCAGGCATTTCCTGAACCTAGGCCATTATGGCCAAACAAATCGAAAGCAATCGGATGCGTGTTGATTATGGGCTTACGTCAAACGACTGCCTAAGCTTAACGACACACCCAACACTCCGAACAACATAAAACATCAACCATATAAGGTTTAACATAGATTTGGCTTCAAAAATCATAATTTGTCAATTTCACCAAAGCAAAACCAAATCGAAAGCAAAAGCATATGAACAAGTGTTAGGAATTCATACCTAACATCAATGAAACCAAGAGAAGTAGATGTGAGTTCAAAACTCACCTTCTAATCCAAAAACAAAGAAGAAGGAGTTCAATTTGCAAGGAGAAGACCAATAAATCTCCACTTCTACTCAACTAGCTTCAATCTAAGAATAAAACAAGTATTTTTCCTAAGTTTAGGTTTAGGAATTTCTGAGATTGAAGAGAGAAAGAGATAGAGAAGATGAAGAGGAGCTTATCAATGTCTTTTCTTTGATTTTTGGAGCAAGATTTCAAGTTGCAAGAGGAAACTAGGGTTAGCAATTTCTATTTCCTCTTCCCCTCCACCATTTTCAGTTTTGCTTAAGCTTTAGAAATGAAATGAGGGTGAATGGAGAGGAAAGGGCTGAGTTAGGGGTTTAAACTAACAAATGGGCTGAACCCAAACCCAAAACCCAAATAGAAAACGTTGCAAAATTCAACTTACTCCAAACATATCGAAGCTTATACTCAAAAAGATCGCAAATGCTATTTTGGAATCAATGGAAATGGTTTCGAGTTCCAATTCGGCCATTTGCAAAAAGTAGCATTTCGGACCCAAATCCGACTAACGACGCTATATTTAAATAAAATATTTAAATATAAAATCGTTAAATATGCGGGTTGTTACATTGAGTGTATATATATATATGAGAGAGCTTATATGTTAGTGTTATAAAAGGGTTCTGATATTGTGTTATTTTGTTCTGTTTTGTATTTATAAATTCTGGTCGATGCATTGGACGCTATGACATCGATGGGGATTTCTAAACACTTAATAGGACAAATCGACACAATATTTTCTTTGAAACATAGGTAAATGAAATAATTTTGCCTACTATATTTTCCGTATATAAAGTAATAAAATTTATAAAGGTTATATTTGGTTGTAATGTATTGGTTGTTAGGTAGTGAATTTATAAATATTGGTTGTAAAATAAAATTTACTAATAAAATAAAGTAAAATTGGAAATTTAAAACTTAAGTTTTGGGTTTTTGAAAATTGCTTTCGAAGGATTTTGGAATATAATAATATTGTTTATAAGTATTTTTTGATATATATATATATATTTCAATATAATTTGAAAGAATTATTTTAAAGAAACTTTGGAAAGAAATAAGTTCTGTACTCCCCTCTATGCCGTTGGGAAATAATTTTGATGATGAGTGCATGCATCATCGACATTCATTTTCGAGTTTCAAAGTGGGAAAGCAACTATAGTAGTTTACTATAGATTTATTTTGATAAATAAATATAAATTTCAAATTGTTTTAAATATAATTGGATATATAAATTGTAAGTGCATACACCTATCTATTATTTTAAAATGATTTGAAATTTAACCCGTTATTTAGTTCTTAAGTTTCTGTTAATTAATAGTTTCAATTATTATAGTGAAATGGAATGTAACTAATTAATAATTGGAACCTCTAATTAAAATAAGAGATTAAATGCTAGGTTATAAATGAAATAACAAGGAAGTTGAAATGTATAATCTATAAAAAGCAAAGGATATGATTATTGAACATTTGATTTATTAAAAGAAATAAGATAAACTTGTGAAATTTTCAATTACATTTTTAAAGGCATATATATAACTTAATTAAAAGTTGAAATGTTTAATAAGAAAATGTAATAGGATATTATACAAGTAAAACTTGAAATAATGAAATTATTCAATGAAACTCTTTAATAAATGCATTGATGTTATACAGTATAAACTTGAGTTACAATTGAAATGTTACTATAATAAAATATGATAAAAGACAAGTGTTTTAAGTAGATGATTTTAAACTTAAGTAAATGAAATGGAGAAATGAAGGAATGTAATGCAAAAAAAAGAGATTTATATGACATGAATAAATAAAAATGAATTTATGTAAGTATAAGTGCAAATAAGTGAAATAAACACTGAATCAACAGATGTAAATGAAAATTTGCAAGAAATATATATAGATTAAAAGATAAATCATTTTATGAATGAAAAGGAAATGAAACAATAAATGTTGTGAAATGAAATTAATAGAAATGAACTTAAGTTGTGCTTGGAATTGTTGTTTGTTTGGTTTATAGTTGTTTGGGCAAGGATACTTTAAAATTGTTTGGATGTATAATCTATTTAGTTTCCTCTAAGACTGTTGAGTAAATGGTGCACTTAGTAGTTTATTTTTCATTACGTACAATTTAAAGTTTTGAACCCAAAAAACTATTTGTTTTGTTTGATATGAATGTAACAACTCGATATTTTCAGCCATTCACATCCACACATGCTGGACTTGAATTGCTCAAAATATCGCATTGCAAATAAACTTGGAGCAAATGAAATACAATCACAGAATCACAGACACAGAAATATAAGAATAACTCGCAGTGGAAATTAAAATACTATAGTAGTTCATGAAGCTACTATAACAAACTCTCAAAAACATAATACATAATATCAATCTGAAAAACATATACAATAGAAATCTCAAATACATAGCAGTTTATAAATACCAGAGCTGAAATAGAACAACTGAAACTGAAAGGGAACAGATAACTAGACAAGCAGAATCTCCAGCGATTCCTAGCTCTAGAAAGAAATCCAAAGCTAAGTTGTAAATACTCTGGCTGACCTGAGCGTAAAGTAAAACACAAAACACTCGAGTTAGGACAATATATACTTATATAATGTAAACCAACTCAAGTGAACTATAGTAGAAATTCACAATAACTTAAAGGATGCTTGGGATCGCCCATCCTTTAAGAATCGGTTAAACTGTAAATTAAATACATCCCGTGGTTAAAATTTCAAAATGGTATTTTATACTTCAAAATCAAATATCATTTCAAAATTCAATATCAATCAAAATTCAATATCAATCAAAATCCATTTCAAAATATCAAAATATCATACCTTCCAAAGCACATTCATTTTTATTTAATTTAAATACCATTACAAAACACATTTCAAAATAGTTTATATTTCGAAACAAATTACTTCATTTTAAATCATAAAATGAAGTTATTATATTTAATAATTAAATTTCCAAAATTTTGGTCTTTCAAAATTCATTTATTCACTTAATTTATTAAAACAGATGAAAATTCAACTTTCGCAGCATTTAGAAATTGCTACAGAATGTTGTATTCAAAACAGTTCAATTTAACAATAGATAGCATTTAAAAATGCTGTAATAGGGTTACATTAGTTTCAAATAAAACTTAGTTAAAATCAACAATTATAACATTTAAAAAATGCTATAATAGCCTTTAATTAAACTTAGCCATTTGATCATTATTATCAACTACAGCATTTACAAATGCTGTATTATCATTTACATTAGAATTAACTGCATTTCAGAAATGCAGTTAATTAACTTCAAATATTCAGTATAATTTCACAAACAAATATATTTTTATTTAAATCAATTTTAACTTATAAAATCATATGATTTCACTTTTAAAACAATCATTCAAATACCCTTATATTCATGATTTTATAAAGTTAAATCTCCATTCAAAAAAATCAAAATTTAATAATAATTCACTTATTAAATTCCAACATTAAATTTTAAATTCATTAAATTAAATTTAACTTAACACTTAAGTTTAAAATTTTCAAATATAACTTAATTTCATTTTTATTTACTTAACTTAAAATTCACTTTTGAGCCAAATTCACAAATTTCCAATTTTAGTTATATTTCAAAATTTCAACTTAAATATTCATTAATTTCACATTTTAACTTTATTCAAAAATCATTAATATATTATAAAATCATTTTAAATTCATATAATTCAAAATATCATAAATTTATCATATTTTCATATTTAATTTAAATTCCATTTATCACCAAATTATAATTTCCAAGATAACTTACGTTTCAGATTTTCTAACTTTACCATTTATTTATTTCACTTATAAATTTTCAGAAAATCAATAACGCTTTACAAAAATTATTTTTAATCAAATTTAACTCAAAATATTATAATATTTACATTTCTAAAATATTTTAATTTTTTTAGAAAAACCTCTTTTGACAACGGGTCTGTATTTCATTTTCTAGCCTAGGTAAAGTGATACGGGTAATATATCATTTCAACCCGTAATTTACAAAGAAAACCCCTGTTTGATCATTTCAAACCCGCAATCCCAAGTAAATGAAAATAATTGAAAGACCATTCACGCCTATCATTTCAGCCCATAATGATTTTCTATTATTCTAAAGTCTGTTCGGGTATGTATCATTTCAACCCATAGTGACTCTAATCTAAAGGGAATTTGCAGTGTGATAAACTGATAAAAATAATAGAACAACATAATATAACAGTAACAGATGTTATAACAGGTGTTTAAGCATGGGTGAACATCATCTAATCATAATATAACGGTATAACATGATAATGCATTTTACAAATTCAAAAGGAGTCAAATTTACTAGTTATATATGTACATATTGTCTCGTGAGAATAACTCACCTGTTCAAAGCTGGAGATTCCCACCAAAGAAAACAATACTGACACTACGAAGGCACGACAAATGATCTAAATGTGTGGAGAGAGCTAAGATATGATCTTGTGAACAACACAAAAACAAGACAAGTATAAATATGATTTCAATATCAAAAGAAATAATTTAGAAATGATGAATCAAATGCTTTGACCATTGCCTCAACCATCATGTGATCAGCCAAAGGGTGGATATGGTCAATCTTTGAGCATGGTTTGGATCAGGTATGGTCTGAAAAAGGTGCGGCTACAAGGTGATGAAGGTGACTAGAAGTTACAAAAGGGTTTCAAGGCAAAATGTGGCTTTTGTTGCACAATAGTGTTCGGCCCCTTGCTAATGTGGCTCAGCCATGGTATGTGGTGGTCAGGTTATGGCTAGAGTGTGGGCCAGAGGTGGTGGAAGGTCAGGTTGTGGCGGATGAAGGTGGTGGCCGTGGTTGAACATGAAGGTGATGGTGCAAATGGTGATTGGCTAGCATTGTTTCAAGATGTTTTACAATAGTTTTTGTGGGGTTTTGGTCCATGGAAGGCCACGGCCTGATCAACACAGAGGAGGAGGAGGCTGAGGAAGGTGGTGGAACAGGTCGGAGAAGGTGGTGGTGGAGTGTGGCCGGACAAATACAAGATGAAGGCAAAGCAAAAATCACTTGAAAATCAATGGAAGAGGTGGAAAAAGAAATGGAAAGGAAGACATTACCCAAAGTTTTCTTTCAGATCTGAAAGTATGGATGAGAAGTGAAGAGAAAGAAGTGCTTTCACGTGAATTTAAGAAATAAAACTCACGGCTATGGTGGTGGAATGAACAACCAAAGAAATGAATGCAAGAGTTAGGAAATGAAAAGGTGAAAGTAGGTGAAAAAACGTAAGTAACTAAAGAGTCACAAACCTTTCAAATTTTCTTAATTTATTTATATAAGTTTAAATTACTGATAATAGTAATAATTTCAGTTAAATTTCGAAAATACAACAAAATATAAAATATATATAAATATTTATTAATCATATAAGGTAAAAAGTAAGAAAATAGCACAAAATTGCAAACTAGTCTAAAAAAATGAAAAATAAACAGAATGAACATTGGAAAATTTATGTGGACTTGTAAAAATATTTACGACAAAGATAATAACATAAAAATAAAAATGCATTCACAAATAAGTATATAAATTTTAATTTAAATATAATTTAAATAAAGAAAATAGCAGAAATATGGAAACTAGGCTTTAAAATTTGGAAATAAATTCAATAAGCTTTGGAAAAATTCAAACATCACTTAAAATTATTTAAAAGTCAAAATATATATCAAATAACATATTAACACATATTAAAATAAAATATAACAAAGAAAATATGATTTATATAATTTAAAATGGACAAAATTGCAAAATAAAACAAGTTATACTCAAGATTGAAATGTACATAACTTTCACAGTTTAAGTCCGTTTTCAACGAAATGAAAAGCAGTATTCAATTTATTAAATCTATTTCCATAATAAAATATAAAATTTAGGAGGTTAAATATTTCAATTTGAGATTTAAAAGTCAAAGTTTGACCAGCTTGAACAGAAATTCATCTTCTAGTAAAATATCCAATTTATACCGGTTTGAAATCATAATTCACATAATAATCAACACTTATATTTAAAAATAAAATGTTTGAAATAAAAAAAGTTTAAAATAATTTCAAAATAAAATAAAGTCAAATATTAAAATATATGAAAAATCTAGGGTTGTTACACCCTCCCCCACTCAAATCTTTTCGTCCTCGAAAAGGAAGGAAACAGAGAAACAATAAGAAAGAACAATGGGTTGGAAGACATCCCCGAAAGAAGGTAGGGAAAAAGTAGCTAGGAGGGAAAGCAGGTTGAAAGACAAGGATGAACCATTATTTTAATTTTTTTTAACATGTTAAACATTTAATATGATAAATAGTTATTTGATTCAAATTGATAGTTAGAAGTAAACAATATTTAAAACATTTTAGATTATTTAGGACGGTAAAATAAATGATCAACATACCCTTTATATAATACCTTATCAAAAATACTTTTTATAACTCGATGTCTTAACAAGTTTACTTTCGTTCCGACAGACTCTGGCAATGCGTTGATCAGACGCAAAGCTAGAATTCTCTAGGTACTAAGCAGACTTGTTTCAACACCCAGTGAAAATACTGGAAAAATCCTTTAAAAAAATAGATATGGAAAGTACAATCCAAACAAATCAACCAAACCGAAACAGTTGCCTAACCATGGATCGCAGATACACAATGGTTACACCTGGATCCCCCAGGAAACAATCTGTATCCGTAAGCTTTCTCAGCCCTGCGAGTTACGCCATGATGATTAGTAGAGTGCAGGATACACAATGGTTACTCCTGGATCCCCTAGGAAACAATCTGTACCCCTAGGCCGTCTCAGCCAGGCAGTTTCACTACTAATACGACCTACATAGAGTGTAGGATACACAATGGTTATGCCTGGATCCCCCAGGAAACAATCCGTACCCCCAGACCAGCTCAGCCAGGCAGTTGCGCTATGCAGTCGCGATCATAAGACCACGGAGATCACCGTGGAATTCAATGGACACTCAAGTATCATATCCGGAAAACCCAAATCAAAGAGAGAGAATAATATCGATAGAATGAATCCACAGTGTGGCCACAAAGCGGATATCAAGCAGAAGGCACTTTCCATATCTTTACTTCGAAAATATGTATCATATTGTACCTTTCAAAATCACTTTCAAATATCATACTTATATTAAGTCCATTATATATAAGATTCCATTTTCAAGTCAGATACTTTCCAAAATCAATAATATATCAAATCATACTTATATTGACTTCGATTATATAAGGTTTCAATTTACAAGTTGAGTACCTTTACAAATCAATCGTTTTCAAATCACTTCATACTTATACAAATCAGTTTTTATATAAGTTCGATAACTCCCAAATCAAGTATTTAGTAAATCAAGGTTCTCAATTTTAATTCGTTTCAATATCAATTCAGCTTCAAAATCATATATGATTTCACCAAATCATTTCTTCCAAATTACATAAATTTAGATTCAAAGTTTCTCAAACAATAGATTTAGAAAATAATCCAAATTTCCAAACCAACAAAATTTAGGTCAAACAAATTCATTTCAATTTCAAACATATATTCTCTTCAAAAGTCATAATACTTTCAAAGTTATAAATCTTTCGAAACCAAAATACTTGAAATCATTACACTTTGAAAAATCATAACATTTCGAAATCATACATTTGAAATCATAATACATTCCTTTAGTTCTTTACATTTCACAAATTTATTCAATTAAACCCAAATCTAAAATTTCCAATTTTAATTCAATTCAAACAATCAGTTTCAATTCAATTTAGTTTTCCAACAAAACCATTTCAAATATTATCAAATTTCAAACATAGATTTGATTTACAAAATAAACTATTAAATCTTAAATATGTTTCAAGGCTTAAATATACCATATTTCAAAAATAAATTGTATAATTTCATATATCTCAAATTTTACTTCATTATTACTTACATATGTCATCATTTCGCAACATTACATTCGATTGCTCGCTTGGTCACACAAGTTCGCTTTTGTACTAGTATTGTCCATTCGACTTCCCTAATGCGGACTTCGATATGGTTTCTCGACTAGACGCCATCAGTCTCCTTGCATAGCCATATACTATGATAGAGAATTCTAGAATCAAACCCAAAATCCATATCAAATATTCGCCAACAAGAATCAAATGAAAAATCCTAACACGAAATGGTGTAATTCTCCTCGAACTTATGTACTCAAACTTGGATCAAATTAATTATGTGAATAAAACAGCATATGTACAACTTATGTATCTATTCCAACTTGTTAAATATATAGTTTCATAAAGATGTTACTAAGTAAACCAAATTTTTCTCAAACATTTGAAGACTAATTTTTATCCAAAACATTTCAAAACTAAATTTCATATTAGTATAATTCAAAATAGTCTTATTTATTTACTTAACAAAACAGTTTCAACTTATACAAATCATATTATTTCATACTTGAAACATACAAACTAAACTCATATTCTTTATCAAATACCTTATACCTTTCAAAATTTCTTAGCTTTAAAAAGTTAACCTTGATTTGGAAGTGCTCGAACCTTCAACATAGTCGAAAAAAATCATATTTTCAATCCAAGAGTTGGAAATCAACACTAAATCAGTAAATCAATTTCAAAAGTTAGGTTTCCAATCCGAAACTCGAGGACTGAACACCGGCTTACTTTAAATCTTTCCAAATATATATATACAGATCTATCTTTCGAATATCAAACCATACTTCGAAATCTGAAATCAAAATTAGTTTTACAAAATCACTCGCATAGCAAAGCTACTAGAATGGCCTCTCCCCAACTCAGAAATTCGAAAATCAATGTCGATGATGCATGCATTTCATCACCGAAATTATTTTCCAGCGACATAAGTGGGTTCTGGACTTTTATTTTCTTGAAATTTCTTTAAAATCTCTTCGAAATCTTTGGAATTCATTCGAATACATTTGAAACATTTCTTATTCAGAAAATATCTTTAAATCATATTATTATTATATATTTTCCAAAATCTTAAAACCGATTTCAAAACACCGGTGTTCGATTCCTCGAAATTCAAATTCAAAACCCTTTAGTTATAAATCATTTTTGTATAAATCAAGTTTCTTAAAATTTCAAAATTTTAAATCCTTTCAAATCTTCAAAATTTTCATTTTAAAAGGTATATAATCCGTATCGAAAACATTTCACTTTTTATATACAAAATATGGTCATCCTTGATAATTTCAATGCATGCACAATTTCAAAATACAACCAAACACAAATTTCCAAAGGATGATTCAAGGAAGGATTTTAAACAAACAAAGATTCAAATTTAGAAGACTTTAATCAAATAGAAGATGATAAGCCTATATAAATCATGGGCAACCTTAACTGGGTCAACCGTGACTTCAGGAATATAACTAATGCGGAATCTAAGGCAAATCGACATTCGATCGCCAGAGATAGAATCCGAGTAGAGCAGGAGATAGATAACATCGTAAACCGAGGATAGAGAAATCTCTGGTGAATCAATGATGATTGTAAAGGAGTTTCTCCCCTTTACAAATCATTCGAAGATTTACAGCATCACCGATCTTGAGAGAGGTCATTCCAAACTGGAGTTATGGAATGCTCTAAAATCAAAATGGATAAAATAGGGAAGACAAGACTGGATTTCAGAACAAGTGGAAGCGTTCCAAAGTTCAAGGAATCCAAACCGATAAGAATCCTAACCAAAAATTTCTAACAAGGTGGGTACAGAAGGGATGAAGTTTAGAAAATCTTGGTTTCAAAATAAGAAATTTTTTATACCAAAAAAATCTTTGAAAATAATTTAAAAAAAATCATTTGCAAATCATTTATACTTTGAAAATACGTTCTCTCGCAAAGAAAGGATTCTAAGATTGATTTCACTCATTCTAGGGTATTTCTACCCTATCTCTAATGAGTTTTTGCTCCGCAGGCTAAGGTTTGCCTAAAACCAAAGCTCTGATACCAACTACAACAACTCGATATTTTCAGCCATTCACATCCATACACGTCGGACATGAATTGCTCAAAATATCGCATTGTAAATAAATTTGGAGCAAATGAAATACAATCACAGAATCACAGACATAGAAATATCAGAATAACTCGCAGCGAAAATAAAAAAACCATAGTAGTTCATGAAGCTACTATAACAAACTCTAAAAAACATAATACATAATATTAGTCTGAAAAACATATCCAATAGAAATCTCAAATACATAGCAGTTTATAAATACCAGAGCTGAAATAGAACAACTGAAACTGAAAGGGAACAGATAACTAGACAAGCAGAATCTCAAGCGAGTCCTAGCTCTAGAAAGAAATCCAAAGCTAAGCTGTAAATACTCAGGCTGACCCGAGCGTAAAGTAAAACACAAAACACTCGAGTCAGGACAATATATACTTATATAATGTATACCAACTCAAGTGAACTGTAGTAGAAATGCACAATAACTTAAAGGATGCTTGGGATCGCCCATCGTTTAAGAATCAGTTAAACTATAAATTGAATACATCCCGTGGTTAAAATTTCAAAATGGTATTTTATACTTCAAAATCAAATATCATTTCAAAATTCAATATCATTCAAAAACCATTTCAAAATATCAAAATATCATATCTTCCAAACCACATTCATTTTTATTTAATTTAAATACCATTACAAAACACATTTCAAAATAGTTTATATTTCGAAACAAATTACTTCATTTTAAATCATAAAACGAAGTTATTATATTTAATAATTAAATTATTAAATTTCCAAAATTCTAGTCTTTCGAAATTCATTTATTCACTTAATTTATTAAAACAGATGAAACTTTAACTTTCGCAGCATTTAGAAGTTGCTACAGGAAGTTAAATTCAAAACAGTTCAATTTAACAGAAGATAGCATTTAAAAATGCTGTAATAGGGTTACATTAGTTTCAAATAAAACTTAGTTCAATTCAACGATTATAACATTTACAAAAATGCTATAATAGCCTTTAATTAAACTTAGCCATTTGGTTCATTATTATCAACTACAGCATTTACAAATGCTGTATTATCATTTACATTAGAATTAACTGCATTTCAGAAATGCAGTTAATTAACTTCAAATATTCAGTATAATTTCACAACCAAATATATTTTTATTTAAATCAATTTTAACTTATAAAATCGTATGATTTCACTTTTAAAACAATCATTCAAATACCCTTATATTCATGATTTTATAAAGTTAAATCTCCATTCAAAAAAAAATCAAAATTTAATAATAATTCACTTATTAAATTCCAACATTAAATTTTAAATTCATTAAATTAAATTTAACTTAACACTTAAGTTTAAAATTTTCAAATATAACTTAATTTCATTTTTATTTACTTAACTTAAAATTCACTTTTGAGCCAAATTCACAAATTTCCAATTTTAGTTATATTTCAAAATTTCAACTTAAATATTCATTAATTTCACATTTTAACTTTATTCAAAAATCATTAATATATTATAAAATCATTTTAAATTCATTTAATTCAAAATATCATAAATTTATCATATTTCATATTTAATTTAAATTCCTTTTATCACCAAATTATAATTTCCAAGATAACTCACGTTTCAGATTTTCTAACTTTACCATTTATTTATTTCACTTATAAATTTTCAGAAAATCAATAATGCTTTACAAAAATCATTTTTAATCAAATTTAAATCAAAATATTATAATATTTACATTTCTAAAATATTTTAAATTTTTTGGAAAAACATCTTTTAACAACGGGTCTGTATTTCATTTTCTAGCCAAGGTAAAGTGATACGGGTAATATATCATTTCAACCCTTAATTTACAAAGAAAACCCGGGTTTGATCATTTCAAACCCGCAATCCGAAGTAAACAAAAATAATTGAAAAACCATTCAGGCCTATAATTTCAGCCCATAATGATTTTCTCCTATTCTAAAGTCTGTTCGGGTATGTATCATTTCAACCCATTGTGATTCTAATCTAAAGGGAACTTGCAGTTTGATAAACTGATAAAAATAACAGAACAACATAATATAACTGTAACAGATGTTATAACAGGTGTTTAAGCATGGGTGAACATCATATAATCATAATATAGCAGGTGTAACATGATAATGCATTTTACAGATTCAAAAGGGTTCACTACAACAAAACAGTCTTTTTACAACAGGCAATGCCCGTTGTAATATGATTTTCGCAACGGGCATGTGCCCGTTGTAATAGGCCTCGTTGCAATAGATCCACCACATTTTACAACGGGCAAAGCACGTTGCAGTATACCTTTTTACAACGGGTTATGACCGTTGTAATAGACTATAATACAACGGCCATAACCCGTTGCAATAGGCTAACCATACTAGTTGCATAGCCTGTTTCACAACTTGCATTGACCATTGTAAGAAGCTCATATAACAACTCACATTGCCCGTTGCAAAATAAATGCAAGCATCCATGCAATACATCCATACTAATACTAAATATTATCGTAAAATAATTAAAAATACGTACGAAAAGCATACCAATAACCAAATTTTAATTCATTTTCATTTGCTTTTACATTTACAACTTTCTTTCTTTCTGTTTTTCTCTCATAAAAAAAGGCAAAAACACTACACTGTGCATTGTTGTTCATCATTACTGTCGCCATTCACTACCCTTTTCAATAGTCCATATTCCTATCATTTTCTGCACATAACCATGTCTGTGCTTCTGTCAACCACATACAAACCCACCCAATTTTCACCCGACATCAAACATAGCAACTCCGGCCCTCATTTCCACAGCCAGAACTTCATCCCTGATTCACTTCCTTTTTCATTCACTGTCACCATCTGGCCACATCACTATCATCTGGTTATACTATCCCTGATTCCAATCACCTTATACATCAGCATCATCTCCCCAGCCTCCACATCAACTCATCACTAGTGCCATACACTACTCCTCTACAAAAACAGACCAACTACAATCTCCTGCCAAAGCCACACAACCGCTACTCCAGCCAAAACTACAACACGACTACCCCCATCAGCTTCTTCACATCCCCTTACCTGACCACCCACTCATACATCCACTGCATATTACCAAAACAGTGCACATACTACCCATCCACCACTAACATACAACATCACATTGAACACCATATCACCTCCTCCCGCCCATAGTTCAACTGCACGCCTTCTCCACCAAATCACAAACACACCATCATCCACCCAAATCACCATCATCTGCTATATCAACTTCACTTCTACACACTTCAACAATCACCAACCACCCAAACCACTTCACCAAACTCCAACGTCTATATCACAACTAAACCACAATTTGTGCTCTCTTCTTCATCTTGTTCGGCATATTTCTCTTTTATTTTCTTAAGCTTGCTTTTCTGTCCACGTGTCACCTTAGGAATTGGTGGTTTTTTCTTTTCATTTTTATTACCGTCCTTCGTAACTAGATTTCCGGACCTTTTTTCTTCTTTTATCATACGAGACAGATCTACCTAATCCATTCCATTTGAAAGGGCAGCACGAACAGCTAAAATAGCTGCATCAACATCTTCTAAGTTGTATTCAATCACTTCTGCCATTTTGATGATGTTGTCCACTTCCTTCCTCAGCATACGCACACGTTTTTCCTGTAAAACACCTCATTTACGTTAAATGATAGAAAGAAGGAGGAAATGGGAAATGTTAACATGGTAAAACACTACTGCTTCAGCACTAGATGAGAGTTACCAACCATTTGCTGTAATTTTGAAGTGATACTCATGGATTGTTTAGTATATATGACCAACATCCACCAGTTCGTCGATAGCTTCCCTAATCAATCAACATAGACAGCCATTAGTAGGCTCAAAAGCAATTATACATTTTTATAAATAAAGTAAACAATCCACAAAAAATCATGAACAGTGTGGGTATAAAAAAGAAGGCAAAAGAGAGAGATGGAAAGTTAATACAACACATGATTTTGTTTTCTTTATCAATTAATTAACATGCACTCAACCAACGCTCTGGAAAGAAAAAGGTACACTGGCATTACTATTTATATATATGGTTCACAATTTGAAGTGCATAAATTGACCTATATGATGATCTTTTTACTCTCATAAGGACATCAGTGAAATTGCTAGAATATGGTCCCTAAGATTCATTAAAAGATTGTGATATACAAATTTCTGTAAGGTTGTCATCTAATTCTACATTTTGCATGTTGAATGGTAGAAACTAAAAGGCAATAGCATCATAAGGTAATATACTTTACAAACAGCCTACGGATAAAACGCACAAGACAGTTTTTCATCATATTTTCAAAGAAATGTGCACTAGCAATATGGCCTAATTACTTACCATAGCCATTGTTCTTATCAATTCGGTTTTCTTCTGCAAATTTGATATTCCGAAAATTTGATTTCATTCCAAAAGTAATGCCCATTTTCAGTAGACATTATAAGAATCAAACCCCATGTTGTCTCAATAACATTTTGAAAGTAATTTATAAATAGATAAAAATAAAAACTAAACGCGCATGCGAAATTTTCTAAACCAACATTAGAACGCATCAATGGAGGAACAAATATATAAAATAATTCATAAATATATAAATGCGTTGAAATAATGACAATAAGAAAAGATAAACTAGCAACATAATGATAAAATCATGCTCGTTTCATTATATAATCATGCAAAAATAGCTATTTATACATACTGAATGGCATGTCAAATAAAAATCTATCCACCCGTTAAAATAAAGATCTCTATATTTTTTGTAATACAGAATGTCGACCAATAATTGATAAAATGTTCTAGAAAATTAAAAATAATCAAGTAAAACAAAATGCAAGATACACATAAATACATGTTCATTCTGTTCGCATGGTCTACTACACTAAATAACAACTCAAGGACTTTTATCCTTGTTGACGACACAATAAAGAAATATATAGCAAACTTGTAAATTCAACCCAATGAATAACTGCCTTGGATGAACTTCTATCTTATGTTTCTCAAGAAATATCTTATAATTTCATAATATATCTTGGATGAGCTGAATAAATGATGTGGTCAAATGAATAACCGACTAACCTTTGAATATGTTTACTTATGCCAGGGGATAGGTTAATCCAACAGTGGTTATCCTATCAATTAAATTTCTTTTCAGTTTATTGCCAAGCATGAGCATATCCAGTAAATTCAAAAATATACAACTTCATGTGTTGTGCAATATAAGCCACCGATGGTACAAAAATTACAAACTTTATTATAATTAGATATACCAACGAATAGATAAAATTCGAAAACAGGAAACCCAATCTTCTTTGTATGCGACTGGAAGTGCAAACAAATCTTCAAATCTATACATAACAATGAATTGACATTGCTTATCAAAAAAAATCTTTGTACACTCCTACCTCTTCATATCAAAAGGTCTGTAAAATGCATGATTGTTAATGAACATACATTCTACTTGGCTTGAGATAATTTTAGGAAACACGGTAACAAATTTATGCCTACAAATCATGATATCATCTTTTTAAATGTGGGCACTCAAGCATATCATAATATAATTTAATGGGCTTCTATTGTATAGAGTTAAAGATATATAAAGTTGATTATTTGTGCAACTGTATGGGATTTTGGATAACAGATGAATTTATACCAAAGCAACCATAAAAACAAAATATAAATTTGGTAATAAAGTTACGGACTGATGACTTATTGCATAAAAAAATTCTTCCAGTAATTCAAAAGAATCTACACGTTGTTATTGACGCTCGTCGTCGTCGTTGTCAATGAAAATGTATGAAATCAAATTAAAAAAATTAGTCTTATTAATTGATAACAAATTATAAATTTGGTAATATAGTTACTGTCTGATAACTTATTCCATAAAAAATTCTTCTAGAAAAAGATTAGGGTTTGGGAATATGAACAAACTACCTCTTCAAATCGGTATCTCTTTGCGTAACCACTTCATTGCATCCTTTTTTTCCAAGCGTTGGATCTCAACCCTAACCTTCGTAATTGGGAACATCAAATCTGTAAAACAAACCGCGAAATGGAAGAATTGCACAGATCTCGTACTCCTCCAGAGCCTTGACGGTGTAGATCTGAGAGCACAAATTGTATATTTTAATCGATTTGGCCATGAGTAGGTATTGTGGAGATGGTGGTGGTGTATTTGAGTATAAGAGCTCTGATGGTGATGAATCGCCATGACAATTAGGGTTGGGGAAGAAGGGAGAATAAAAAGAGACGCAAAAGAAGCGAACGGGAATATAATGATGGCCGAAACAAATACGAAGTGAAAGCGTAATTTAGATATTTTTATAAACCTAAATTACAACGGTCATGCATTACAATGGGCATGGGACCGTTGTAAAGTTGGCATCTATTACAACAGGTCTGAATGGACCGTTGTAATAGCCTTCTTTTACAACGGGCAACCAATGCCCATTGTAAAAAGGGCGTTGTATGGGCATCTTTTACAACGAGCGCAAAGGGACCGTTGTTATAGCCTTCTATTACAACGGGCAACCAATGCCCGTTGTAAAAAGGACGTTGTAATAGGGTATTTTTGTTGTAGTAGGTCAAATTTTCTAGTTATATATGTACATATTGTCTGGTGAAAATAACTCACCTGTTCAAAGCTGGAGATTGACAACAACGCAAACAATACTGACACTACGAAGGCACGACAAATGATCCAAATGTGTGGAAAGAGCCAAAATATGATCTTGTGAACAACACAAAAACAAGACAAGTATAAATATGATTTCGATACAAATTATCAAAAGAAATAATTTAGAAATGAATGCAAATATGAACCAAATGCTTTGACCATTGCCTCAACAATCATGTGATCAGCCAAAGGGTGGATATGGTCAGGCTTTGAGCATGGTTTGGATCAGGTATGGTCCAAAAAAGGTGCGGCTGCAAGGTGATGAAGGTGAGTGGAAGTTACAAAAGGGTTTCAAGACAAAATGTGGCTTTTGTTGCACCATAGTGTTCGGCCCCTTGCTGATGTGGCTCGGCCATGGTATGTAGTGGTTAGGTGGTGGCTAGAGTGTGGGCCAGAGGTGGTGGAAGATCAGGCTGTGGCGGCTGAAAGTGGTGGTTGTGGTTGAACATGAAGGTGATGGTGCAAATGGTGATTGGCTAGCATTGTTTCAAGATGTTTTACAATAGTTTTTGTGGGGTTTTGGCCCATGGAAGGCCACGGCCTGATCAATACAGAGGGGGAGGAGGCTGAAGAGGCTGAGGAAGGTGGTGGAATAGGTCGGAGAAGGTGGTGGCGGAGTGTGGCCGAAAAAATGCAAGTTGAAGGCAAAGCAAAAATCACTTGAAAATCAATGGAAGAGGTGGAAAAAGAAATGGAAAGGAAGACATTACCCAAAGTTTTCTTTCAAATCTAAAAGTATGGATGAGAAGTGAAGAGAAAGAAGTGCTTTCATGTGAATTTCATAAATAAAACTCATGGCTATAGTGGTGGAATGAACGGCCAAAGAAATGAATGCAAGAGTTAGGAAATGAAAAGGTGAAAGTAGGTGAAAAGACTTAAGCAACTAAAGAGTCACAAACCTTTCAAATTTTATTAATTTATTTATATAAGTTTAAATTACTGAGAATAATATTGATTTCAGTAAAATTTCGAAAATGCAACAAAATATAAAATATATATAAATATTTATTAATCGTATAAGGTAAAAAGTAAGAAAATAGCACAAAATTGCAAACTAGTCTAAAAAAAATGGAAAATAAACAGAATGAACTTTGGAAAATTTATATGAACTTGTAAAAATATTTATAAAAAAGATAATAACATAAAAATAAAATGCATTCACAAATAAATATATAAATTTTAATTCAAATATAATTTAAATAAAGAAAATAGCAGAAAAATGGAAACTAGGCTTTAAAATTTGGAAATAAATTCAATAAGCTTTGGAAAAATTCAAACATCACTTTAAAAATATTTAAAAGTCAAAATATACATAAAATAACATATTAACACATATTAAAATAAAATATAACAATGAAAATATGACTTATATAATTTAAAATAGACAAAATTGCAAAATAAAACAAATTATACTCAAGATTAAAATGTACATAACTTTCACAGTTTATGTACATTTTCAACGAAAAGCAAAGCAGTATTCAAGTTATTAAATCTATTTCCATAATAAAAGATAAAATTTAGGAGTTTAAATATTTAAATTTGAAATTTAAAATTCAAAGTTTGACCAGCTTCAACAGAAATTCATCTTCCAGTAAAATATCCAATTTATACCGGTTTGAAATTATAATTCACATAATAATCAACACTTATATTTAAAAATGAAATGTTTGAAATAAAAAAAGTTTAAAATAATTTCAAAATAAAATAAAGTCAAATATTAAAATATATGAAAAATCTAGGGTTGTTACAATGAATGAATAATTGATTTGTGCTGATTTTATATGATGGTTGATTCTATTGGCTTCATACGATGGTTGTATGTTGTGATTGCAAGTGATTGTTGTTTTATATTGATTTGCTTGTTAGTGGCTGAAATAACTTTAAATATTTCATTTTTTATATATAGTAACCTCTTTTGGATTATATAAGCGAAATATAGGTTATGGAAGCAATTGCTACTGCTTTTGGTTTCATAATTAAGCGTTAATTGCCTGACATATAGTACATTCCCGGATTACGGTTTTCTAGCAATATTATATTATTTTTCCCGTTGTTGGGATATATTATTTTGAGATATTGTGATATATATTGTTATATTTGATATTATATTTTCTACCGAGCCTCCCGTACAAAGCAAACTCTGTCGAAATTTTCCGCAAAATTTTGGACTTAGAGAAATTTTGAAAGATGTTTTCCAAACTTTATTAATTTGAGTATAAAAGGATTTAAGTGTTATAAATTGATATATTTTATTTAAGTTATTTGATTTTGTAAATTAATCGTTATAAATTCAATATTTTTAAATAAGATATATATATATATATATATTTCTTAATTCCTTCTTTCCCCTTCTTTTTCCTTTTCGGGGATGAAAAGTTTTGAGTGGGGGAGAATGTAACGACCCGAAATTTTTTAATAATTTAATTTGTTAAATTAATAAGTTTTGGTAATTTAATATGAAGAGAAGAAAAAAACTTTATTAATAAATAAATGTAGAAATGGTAATTAAAACTAATTATTGACAATTGAAGTGAAATCCCAATAATGAAATAGTGTAAATTGTTACAACTTGGTTCTGAATTCAATATAAGGTAAGCAAATGTAAATATTGAAGTATGTAATGGAAGGGTATCATAAATGGGAATAATGTCAACTTTATTCATAGTATGACAGTGGGTTGAATAAAAAGAATGCAAACCAAGATTTATCAATTTATTAGAATTTAAACTTAATAATTGGATAAATTGCAATTAAATGAAATTTAATATTTAATTATTACGTTAATAGAAATTAAGATGAAATTTGAGAATATTAATGTAATAAATCTTTAACCAATGCTAATTTCATCCATTTGATAATAATTTATTGAATACAGGATTTAAAATTAAATAAATGGAATTGTTGGAATTTCAATTGATAACTATTGAATTTACTGCAATTGAAACTTGATACTATCATTGGTTAATAAATTAACTTTAAATTGATATATAAATTTGTTATAAAGGATTATAAATTACTAGAGCAATCCAAGATGATAAAAATTATGAATTTTAAAATTTAAATGAAAAGTGATTTAATTTAATTTAATATTTATTTATTTAATTAACCAGAAAACAACAATTTTGGCCACTGACTCGAATTTCGACGAAACTAGCTTCATCGGATTCGTAACGGTGAATTATTATAGGATTTCAAGTTTCATAACGATCGGGCTTGTCGTTTGATCGTACGGGCTCGAAATGCCTAGAAATCAATTAAATTGAAATCAATTGAAATCAATTTGAAATAAAATGATTTTAACGTAATTGCTTCATACAATGGAATTTGGACTTGAAGCCTGTTCCATTGATTTTCAAATATTCAAAAAAAAAATGATATATTGGTTGACCCATTTTCGTTCCAGAATTAAAACGGGCATTGCGGGTCAATTATCGTTCAAAACCCATATCAATCGAGCCCATTTGTTTCTATTGTGTTTTGCCTTTATATATGTCATTATAAACCCTAGCAGCCTTTCTATTTCTAATTTCTGTATGTATAGAAAATTTTGTTGCTCCTCTTTCTTAATGGAAGACAAATCCAAAATTTCACAATCATATTTCAATTCAAAATTCTACTTCAAAAATTCAAACTCCTCAAACTATATCGAATTATATACCGATTTGAAGCTCTCGACGAGCGCATCTCAGATATGTAATTCGTTTTCCAAATTGAGTCATCGTTTGACTAGAAATTTGTGATCAAGTCTCGACCTTCCATTTCATCATGATCAACTGCATCGGATCGTCAAATCGACGATACCAGGCGTGGAGGGGGTCTTGTGGAGTCCATCTGTTTGTTTGGTTCATCGATTCAATGGCCAGATTTGGTGATTTAATTCGACTAGGGTTTTCAAAACCGGTGACGGCTGCAGCGTTCTTCGGTGAACGCGAAGGAGTAGTAGTCGACCGTGGGGTTTTGAAGGGCTTGGGGAGGCCGATGCTTAGTGTGGATGTCGATCTGGAGGTGCGCGGCCCTGCGTGGCGAACTGGGATTTCTTGGCGGCGGTCGTATCACGATCTATAGGGTTCAATTCGCGACTGGTAAGAGGGTTTCGAGCCGATCAACGAGGTAGATGACGTGTGAAATTTATTAATATTTATTTATTTTCTAAATTAAACCGCTTAATGTTCTAACGCGTATCACTTTCGCATGTGAGGTCCGATTTTCTCTACAAGGTTCGTATTGGAATTCCGGACATCTTGACCCTTGTTTGAACAAATTCTGAGATTGTTTGAATTTTGGGTATAAATTGGATTTAAATTCAATTTAAATTCAAAACGTGAGTGTTTTAACCCACTCACAACTTCTAAAATTTCTTACGTTTGTTAAATTTAATTCATGATGTGATTAAGAATTTATTTATGATTATTTGGTATATTTTTAATCAACATCTCAGTTAAACTGAATTTATTTGAATTAAATTGTTATTTAATTGATTCTTGCATATAAACTGCCACTTAAATACCTGTTACTTATTATCAGTTTCTATATTGATATTTATGGAATGTTTTGGATGATGATTGTGATGGATGTTGATTGTTAATATTGGTTGAATGGATGTTTAATTTATATCATTATAATAGCAAGTTTGTTATGGATTGTTATTAATTCGGGATTGCGGTTTGAAATGATATACAACCGTAAAATATTAAATTGCGGATTGAAATGATAAAAATCCATATCACTTGACCATAGGGTAGAAAATTATATACAGACACCATAGTCTATATATATAAATATTTTTGAAATGATTTTTACGGTCTTATAAAGAAATATATGGTTTTATATAAACATTGATTTTAGATATTATAAAAATATTATTTTATTCTTGATTCTACGCTATGTATAAATTGTCTCAATATAGAATGAGTTTAATAATAAAGTTCGATTTTATTGAAGGTAATATGGTTAAGTATTTAAATTATATTTAATATAGAATTTATAATGATTTTAATAAAATTAAGGTTGAGAAGATAGATTTGAAAATGATTTGGAATTGTATTTAACATAGAAATTTATTTAATTAAACCAATTTGCACTTATGGAATTTGAGATTTGTAAAGGATATGGTCTTATATCTTGATTTTGGTTAAGGTGATTTAAATGAATTTTTTAAGTTTAAATAAACTGAAGGAAATATTAAGTTAACTGCAATTTGGGGTTTATTTAAAAGATATTGGATTTTCTAAGTAAATATTTCGAAATTGAATAATAATGAAATTAAATTAAGGTATATATGAAGTTATCAAATTTGGTTTTGAAATTATGGCATATTTAAAGCTTTGCAATATAAGGAATTCGAAATGGTTTATTTAAGGTTTAAATCTGTGTTTGGAATTTATGTAAATTGAAATGGATTATTGAAAACTGAATTGAGTTGAAATTAATGATTTGAGATTTTGTTCAAATCTAAAATTTTGGAATTCGAGTTATTTTGGAATTGATTTGTGAAATTGAAGAAGCTAGTTATTATATGAAACCATTTAAGTGGTGGATGCTATGTTTCAAAGTCATGAGTTTCAAAGTATTATGATTTGAAAGTGTTATAATTTCAAGTGTTTTGGTTTCGAAGTGTATAACTTTGAAAGTGTTATGATTTTGAAAAAAGGATATATTTGAAATAAAAATGATATCGTAATGATTTAGTTTTGAAAGGGAAACGATATCATATTTATATGGTGTTGAAATGGCTATGATGTATAGATTCAAAGTATAAATTATTTTGAAATGGTCACGGTGTAATAACAACATTTGGTTGTTAAAGAGACCGGGATCGGAAGTTGTCGTACTCTCTGCCAACTCCGAAAACCACTTTAACAACCATGTACGCCATGGAGATTCTAGAATGAAGTAGGATGGCGACGGCGTTCCTTTGATGTATATACGTGGACCCAACTCCCGTGAGTTGGCATAAGGTGACTAAAACAGGAGCGCTTACGGGCCAGTAAGGTAGCCCCTCTTATCGGACACTCTCTTTCGGTATTATATTCTGACTTTGAGATTGATTTGGTGGCCACTTTTGATTTTTGATTATTTGGGGGTGTGGCTCGAGGTGGACGGTAGCTGCACGCTATGCGTCACCATCATCCCGTGTGCATAATTGGTATATCTACCTTGGCATTGCCAAGTTTGCCGTGTCGTCTACCCTAGCGCACCTTGTACTAATTTGATTTTTGTCGTACCTATGAAGTATCCTCTGGTAGCCTCCTGATCAGGAGGTATTACGGTACTGTATATACTATTGGCACTATTACGTGTTAAGGGCTATATGAGTAACCCCTGAACGCTATTTTAAAGTAAGTTTATTTAACTTTTAGACATTATTATAATAGCATATATTACTACATAGTAGATAACTTAACGGATCCTTAGGAGATGTGAATCCCGAGCATCTCTTAAGTTACTTCACTTATGTTAGACACTGGATAGGAGATGTCAAATCCCGTAAACATCTCTGACGCCGTTCCACTCATATTTTACCATTGATTTAATTTACATAAGATCTTTTAGTTCTGACTCAAGTGTTTTGTCTTTTCGATTCGCTCACGTCAGCTTGAGCATTTCAGGATTTTAAGACCTTACCTCTAGGGGACGAAGACGAAGATTGTACTACTATTATTTACTATATTGTTCCGCTGCATTGTTATTTATTATTCTTTGGTATCTGTAAATCTTTATCAAATGTTTGTAAAACAACTTCATGAATTGTTATTTGATTATTATATTTTGTCATTCCGCTGTGAGATTCTATTTTGTTTTATTTCTTTCTCTTCTTTTCTTATTCACCCCAATTACAATCCGCTCTTTTGTATGGTTTGAATCTTACGTGTGTGGTTTATCATCGATTTAAAACGTACAAAAAGGCGGGATGTTACACTTTTCAAAAGCTTTCCATATTCAACCCAATTCCATTTCCAAAACCATTTTGACTCAAAATTTAACCTTTAAGTCATTTTAAATTCAAAAACCCATGACTTAACCAATTTTCCGTGAAATCCATATTTGTGTGTGTGGTGTAGTCGAGGGGTTTTACACACAACAATACAATATCATCAATAATTTCAAATCCAAGCACAGCAATATCGATAAGCGGTAATCCCATAACGCTTATCTTTCATTCACAAATAATATGTAAATTCATCATAGATAAATAAATCATAGTTCACAGACTAATTCACACAATTCATATCACAAAACATCACACATCAGGGATGTCAAACAATTCAAAGCATTCCTTACAATCCAAACATCCATAAGTACGATCAATTAATCATCTGATTAATTTAAACCAGATTAATTACTTATGAGTAAATTACCAATCCGGGTTAATTAACATTAATTAATTGCAAACCATTTTAATTAATTATCCTTTAATCATTTATTAATTAACCTTTAATAATAAATTAATTAACCTTTAATTATAAATTAATTAACCTTTAATTATTAATTAATCATCCTTAATCTATAAATCAATCAACCTTTAATCATTAAATAATTAACCTTTAATTAATTATCCTTAATTAGTTACATAAATTAATTAACCCTTATTTAATCAAGCATCCCTTAATTACTTTCATTAATTAATTAGTCTTAAATTAATTGATTATCCTCAAATTTATTACCTAAGTTAATTAATCACATTAATTAATTATCCTTTAATCGTACATTTATTAACCTTTAATTAACCAATTAATTAATCTTAAATTATTAAAAAAGTTAACCTTTAGTTATTTAATATCCTTTAATTACTTATATTAATAATTATCTTTTAATTATCCCTTAATTACTTTCCTTAAGAAATTAGTCTTTAAGTAATTAATTACACTTAATTACCTTCATTAAGTAATTATCCTTAATAATCCTTTAATTAAATTTAAACCTTAATTAACTTAAGATAAACCATTTATCTTAATTGTTTAATTGTATTCAGGTTTAATTAATAAAGCTTTTAAATTAATTATTATTAACACATAGATTAACTGAAGACAATTAAGTTAATCAAAAATTAAAATCATTTCATTTCCCTAATTAATTGTATAATTACAATATTAAATTTATTTGAAATAAAATTTAAAATAAGGGATATATATATTAAAAACACTTTAACCTTAATAAAGTTAAAGTAATTTGTTTAAAACCTTTATTAATCCCAAAAACTTAATTATGACATATATTATTTAAAAACAATGGGTTAAGAAATTTGTTTAAATTAAAAATTTGATTTGTTTTAAAAATTTAAAACTGCCATTTCAAATACTCAGGATCTTCCCGAAATAAACCCGACCCCAAAACCGAGTTACTCCTCTCACTTCTTGACTTCGAGCCAACACGAAATCATCCCCGAGACCAACCCGAGCAACTTCCTTTCTTCCCAAATTTCATCTACAACCCAAATATACTTGATACTCGTGCATGTACACCAGGACTCCGGCCAACTCCGGTCGACCTCACCACCTTTCTACAAGTCGACGACGATTATCCCAAACCAATTGACCTCCCAGAACCCCCGATATCACCGACGATCGAAATCGAGCTATTGACCACATCTTGGAACCCAACCTGGTCACCGAAATCCACCTCATGTAACCAACTCCGGCCACCAGAACTGTCGCCACCTTGACCATAGCCTCGTCAAAGTCCCATGCTCCATTTCCTCCATGACAGATCGCCTCCGATCCACCTACGACGATGTAGTAGCCACCCAAACTCAGTCAACAAAAACCGCTAGTCGCACCTTAGTTCAACGTCATGCCACCGCCACAGCCACCTATAAATTCTTCATTTTTCTTGCGTTCGTCAATCTTCCCTCTACCACCAGCAACCATCACGTTGATCAACTCTTCGCCGATCAATGGGATTTACCCAAAACATGCATTTCGTTCAACATGCGAATGCTCGTGATTTCCCCACTTAAAAATCGAGATTCGATTATCAAAATTCATCAAATTGTAATACGTATCAGATTGCGAAGTCAAATTATGTAATTAAAACCATTGGTTTTCTTGATTTTTAATGATTCTCTCTGTAATTTCAAAATTTCGAAGTATTTACCAAATATTTTCACATGAAAATATTTTTTAAAATTAATTTACCTTCTTACAAACATTTTACCTTTTAGGATCATAACTTAAAAAGGTTTGGATCAAGAGGAATTGATTTTTTTTGAAACCTGTTGAAGTCTGTTGATAACAACAGAAGCATGCTCAGTGATATACGCAGAAATGCACACCATTTTTACAAATATATAGGTATATTTTTTATCCATACAAATATTATCAAAGCATTATTCTCAACAATCATTCCAAGCATAAGTAAATAAGTGGGTTAAATTTGCTCACCTGGATTTAGACAAAGAACGGGCTGGAAAAATGTTTTGATCTGAAAATGCTTTTATGTTAATCTGAACTAGTTGACCTATAACTTGATGTATATTGTGTTGAATTTTGGTCTTGTCACATTTAAAACTGCTGCTCAGGTTGAAATTTGGTTGAGTTAAATCCTTTGCTTTGCTGTTTGATTTTGAGCTGAAAATTTTTGTTCCAAGTTTGAAATAAATTGAATAGGGGTTTGTTCGATTTTGATCTTGAAGTTTAAACTGAAGTTTGATTTCATTTTCGATTTACTTTTCTTTTGTTTTTAGTTTTGGTTTCCAGGTTTCTCAAATGAAAAATGAAGCATGGTTTTTGGTTTTTATAAACTTTGAATAGAAAAAAAATGAGAAGAGAGGAGTTATATGCACATATACTTAAATTTTACTTATTTATTAATTTAAAAAAAAATAAAGAGAAAATTGATCAAATATGCCACTTGTAAATGCAAGCTACACTAAGTTAATACTTGTTAATCTTCTTGTATTAATCTGTTACAAATGTCAATTACATGAGTTAATTATATTACACATGTTAAAAACAAAAAAATTTATGTTTAAACCCTTTATTTAAATTTTATTTAACTTTATATTTGCATATGTTTACACTTATATATATATATATATATATATATATATATATTTGAGAATTATTTTTTTATAAATGTATATATTTTCAATTTAGTTTCATATATATATATATATATATATATATCTTATATTTCTATTAATACAATTTCAAATTTCAAATTAATGCATTTCCTTTTTATAAATATTTATAACTTTAAAGAAAATGATTTTAATATTTATTTACATAGTAATAAATAAACATATATATATATATATATATACATACATAATATATTTAAGTTTTTAAAATATAGAATTTAACTTCTAAATAGCTTTTGAAAATTTTCATTATATTAAATTTAAAAATACAACTTTCCCAATTAATATATATATATATACCTATATATGCATTATAATATTAGAAAGCAAATTTTTATAAATTTTAAAATATATAATTTTAAAATCCAATTTATATTAATCTTAAATCATAATTTCTAGATATATATTACATATATTATAACCAGGAAACAAATTTTATTCATCTTAATATATAGAGTATTTAAATTCAATTTATTTTCTAAAATATTTATTTTTGAGTTTTCAAATTCAAAATTCAATTAAGAAATCAATTTGTATACATATGTATAAATAAACAACATATATCTTATTTATTTTTGGAAAAACTCAAATAAATTCACATTTTAATTCAAAAATTTATTTTAATTACCAATTTAAATCTGATTCAAAACTGGGATCGTTACAAAAATGATGTTTAAAAAGCAATTTAACTTAAGTAAAATTAAATGAGGTTGATTTTGATATTCAAAATGAATTAATAAAATGAAGCTAATGGAATGAATAATGAATTTGATTTATTAAATGAAATTCTACTTTAGTGCAAATTGAATTAAATTGAACTAATGAGAAAATTAGTAAATGGATTATGGTTTGTTTAAACTGAATATAACTTAAGTTGTGAATTGTTAGTAAACATAAGTAGTGTTGTATAAATATGTTAACATGAACTTAAGTAAGAATCTATGTAACGGTCGTTAATTGTTAATGGCATAAAAAAATGAATGTAAACGTAAATGAACGTGGTTATAAACTCATGTAAATAATAAAAATGAATGTGAATATGAAATTGAATATGGAATTAGATGTTGTTAAACATGAATTGAATTTAACTGAATATTAGTGAGTGGAATGTAAACTAATTAAATATTATTATAATTGAATGTAAGTCCATTAGATATAATTGGAATGAAAATTAATGTGAATAGAATGATTGTCAACCAATTGAATAATTAATGAAATGAATATTAATAAATGCATGTTAACAAATTAGAAGTGAACCGATTAAATGTAAATCAAATGAATGTAACTAACATATATGTAAATAGCATGACTAAGAATAAAATAGACAACAAATCAAATGAATGCTAATAAGAAGGATAGTTAATAAATTAAAACCATTGCCATTGTAAACTGCAAATAGAAATTGTTAATGAATGAATGCAATGGATGTTAGTTGTTGGATGGTTTCTTTTGTTAGCTGTGCTTCATTTGCATAAATGATTATTGTATGGTTATGATATGCATTGATATTATATTCTATACATGTTTCTCATATGGTTCGTTGAGTGTTTAGTAGGTGCGGATGGTGTTTGCTTTGGAGCTCGTTTTTGCGCTATATTACGTATATATGCTCGCTAATAATATATAATGTACATATCTCGGATTACATATCATACTTTTATAATTTTTCCCTACAAGATGCCTCATCCTCGAAGAGGAGATATGTTTGTGATATATATATGTATATGTATATGTATATGTATATGTATTGTGATTTCTTCTAGATCGAACCATGCAAAGGAGAAACTGGTGAATTTTTTTGAAAATTGAAGGCATTAGAAAATTTTTGGAAAAATTTTAATAACAAAAAATTTGATTTTTGTGTTATAACTTGAAATGAGATTGTTGGTTTTTGAATGATGTTAGTTGATTTTGAAAAGATAACTATAAATGGATTTGTAAAAACTAATTGATTTAGAAAAGTTAAAAGGTTTGAATGAATTTGGTAATCTATTTTAACTAATTATTTTGGAAGTTAATGGAGTTGTAGCATTTTTCTTACGTGGTAGTTTCAAGGACGAAATTATTTAAAGGAGGGAAGTATGTAATGACCCAGATTTTTTATCATTTGAATTTAGGATATTTGAAAAACATAATTTGTTAATTAAATAAATTTAATTTCAAATATAAATGATTTGAATAATCGGATTGTGTAAATAATTGAATCTGGTGTTTAATTGTGACGATCCTGAATTTTGGACAATTGAAATTTGAAAATTTAATTTATTTTTGATATTTGAATGATCGTTTAGCTTGTATTTCAAATCTAACTGTGGATTTGGCAATTAAATTTTTGAATTTAATTTATTAATGATGGGTAAAAATTTGAATCTTCAATTTTAAGCTGATTAAAAATAGTTTGATGGCTTAGAAAATTTATATTGATAATACTGAGGTTAATGGAAGCTTCAGGATTTGATTTGGAAATAATTTATACAATTTTGAAATTATAATGTTTAAATCGGTATTTAAAAATAACCTTTCAAGGCACAGTCTCGGAATTCGACGAAACCAGTTCCGTTGGATCCGTAATATTGTATTATTGTCGGATTTTAATTTTCGTAGTGTTTGGAGCTGTTGTGTGAGCATACGATATATATACGCGATGAAATTTATATCGGGAATTTAGCATTTAAACTCGATTTAAAAAGCTATCTTTCACATAGGATTGAACTGGGCTCCGAAACACATTTCATTGTGTTCGGAATACGGGTAAAACATTATAAACGCCTAGCGGCACGCCTTGATAGAAGATTGAGATTTAGAGATTGCGAAATTGAAACGATTTAAATGTACAAGCCACTATTCTCCAATCCTATAAAGCACGACGCCTTAACTCCTTTCTGGTGATCGAAAACATAAAAAACAATGTTTTGATATCTCGTTCAAAATCAGGTTCATGGGCAAACGAAAATCATTTTCGTTCAATTCAAATACATGGCCGACGGTTATTTTCATTCCCTTTCCTCTTCCTCTTCAGTTAGTCTCGATCGAAAGGAAAAGAAAAAAAAACATCTCGATCAAAATTCAGATCTGAATCTTAGACTTCGACAATAGGGGGGAAGCGCGTGCTCGATTCAATATGTGAGGGTGGCCCCATGTTTCAATTCAATCAACTGGAGTCGCGATTTAGGCGAGGCATTGGGAGGTCGCAGCAACGGCAGCGACGTCTTTAGGTTTTTCAATGGGACGGGGTCGTGAGGGTTTGGCTAGGGCCAGGACGTATCACAGGGGAGAGCGATGATGCTTTCTGATTCGTGCGTGCGGCGTTTAGGGCTGGTGAGATCGAGTCGAGGCTGATGGGACTCACGTTTGATTCATGGATTCAGTGGAAGTCTTTTATGTATAAATTTACAACTTCTTTATTTACACCTTCCATTTCAGCTTGAATTTGAATGATCAGAATCAGAAGAAAAAATATGTAACAATAAGTTTTATTAAACAATTTATTTATATGTGAATATATATATATACATACAGCAAAGTGATTGCTGTTTTTATTTACAGTAAAAAGGAAATTTTACCTATTAAGTACTTTCTTTAAATTTTAACGAAAATTGAATTTAATTTAAATGTGTATAGGAAACAGAAATTATTTATAGATTTTTGGGGAAAGGATATGAGTCATATAAAAAGGTAGATTTTTAAACCTGTTTTATTAACTTATTAAATGATTTTAGTTACTAAATGATTGTATTAAAGGAAAATTATTAATTAAGGATTAAATCATTAGCTAATAAAATTCATCAACTGGAAATTTATTGTTCGATCAATTTAAATAGTAATAAATGTTGAATTATTTATGCAAGGTCTAAAATGGTGAAATCAAGTCAAGATGGAAATGGATTGCTAATAAAAGCAAAGGTGAGATCTTCTCGCTCAACAAATTTTCTGATTTAAATTTTAAATAGTTAAATTTAAAATTGATTGACTATGTGATTGGATGATTAATTTATTATAATTATTTACTGGATGATATTATATATATATATAGTATTATATGTGTATTTGGAGTTGATTTCCTGCTTTATATAGCGGACGAGACCCTATTGCGCCGTATAATAGCGGATGATATCTTATAAATCCCATATACCGCGATATTCCACCTCGAAGTGGAATTGGTATTTAATTGTTGTGCAAACGTCTGTGGATGTAGGAAAATAGGTTGGAGGGATCCAACTGGATTTCTCAAATATTTGAATTAGTTCAATATTGTGTGTTGACTATTAATAATCTGTGTGTGACTATTTGTGATTGAAACTGTAAAGGCTATAATTTAGCCAAATATATTTTTGGTATCGTAGGATACCAGAAATAGAAAAAAAAATTGGATTTTTGAAATTTAGTACAAAATTCATAGTAAATCAATTTTAGAAAATTGAATAAATTTAAAAGAAGGAAGTTGTTTCAAAAGATAATAAATTTAGTGTTGAAATAAATTTAGATATAAATTTTGGAAATTGATCTGGTATTTGTAAATAAATTGGAAATCAATTTTGAATTTAATTCGGTGCTGAAAATGGATATTTAGAAATCGATCTGAAAATCGTATATCTGTGGATATTCAAAAATTTAAAATTCACAATGGGAATTTATAAAAGAAAGGGAAATTTGTTTTAAAAATAAATATTGTTTATTTATAAAAGTGTGGAAAGGAATTTATGGATTTGGAACGTAAATTCAAAGTAAATCCAAAAGGATTTATAACTTGATTTGAATGAACCATGTTAGAATGGAGGGTGTACTTTCCCTGGAAAGCCGAGTATGTTTCAATATAGTCTATAAATATGAAATTGAAGTTGTGAAGATGGTTTTAAGGAAAGATTATTTTGGAGAAATTATTTACTTGGGTTATTTTAAAAAAATTTTAAAGCAAAGATTTATTTTAATTTATTATAGAAGTAATTATGTAAAGATTAAATTGATATTTGTTTTATAAAAATGGATATTTAAATAATTATATCCTATCTACTAATTTTATTTTAAAATTAGTTTGGCCTTGAATTTTTATACGAGATTTTTATATAATATTTTCATAACTAATATTTAAGTAAGTGTTTTAAAATAGTTTTATTTTAAATATTCCCAAGTATATATGTTTGGATAAGCAATTTAGATTATTTCACAGGATTTTAACTCGACAGACCCTGAGTGGAAAAATATAATATCGGGAATCTTATTCCGCGAATGAAAAATGATTTGAAATTTGTTTTCAAAGGATTGAAAGGTGAAAAGTAATTTGAATTTTTTTTTCAAATGGTTGAAGTGTAAAATTGTATTTTGTAAAGATATTTTGAAAATAATAATCGGGGAAAAATTATTTGGAATCCAGTGGTTGTTGTGAATGTTGATTGATAGTTAAATAACCGACTATCAATATTTGCCTTTTAAATGACATTTGAATTTCGATGCGACTGGGGGTCGGATTCCAAGCGGATATCCGAAAACCACATCGAACCTTTGTGATTTGTGATAGGTCTTTTATTTAAAAGATCAAAGTGAAATTTTTGTGATTTGTTGAAATCTGAATGTAACACTTATTTTTAAAAATAAGCACTCGTTATTTTGATTATCCAGGAGAGGACCTTGTGTCATAAAACCCATTCAGAATAACGATACGACGGAATGGGATTGCATTTGAAGATGGTTTTGAAGATCGGGTATTTTCGAAAACGAAAGGATTACCCATCGAATGTCTCTACACCGGGTTGCTTCGGTATAGAGATTTTATCACCTTTGTGATGGGGATTCCGGACGTGATTTGTGAATATTCGGATTTGCAAGGGCTTCTTTGAAGTGCCTTCAGTTCCGTTCGACCCCGAAACGGACTTGTACGGATGTGTGCCTGACGTTACACTTTGAGGTGTAAAGCTGGTTTCTATCAAATACATTTCTTTTGGTGGCGGAGAATTTATTCTTTTAGCTTAACACCCTTCTCTGAGAAGTACGAGCTTAGAGGTTATGTAGTTGATGTTGACTAGTGATACATTCCCAATTTGGTAACGTAACATAGAAGTGCTGCTGATCATTTGTTGATCAAAGCATGACTTTTTGAAAAGTGTATCTTTGTGGACGAGACTTCGTCGGACCTCCCACCCCGGAAATGGTCAAAACAGGAAAGATGCGGCAAGGTTATGAAGGTCGCACCCTTTAGGGTATGTCATTTCCGTCTGGAAAAGGGTGGTGTCAGGTATGGAGCCCTGATATTTAACCTTTTTGGTTACTGCAAATACTTTTATTTGTGGTTGTTGGTTTAGAGGATCCTCGGATAAAGGTCCCAAAGGACCGGGGATGGCATATTCGTGTTGTAGTTACCTAGTTACAGAGGTAACCCGGCCTTGTGTTGGCAGAGAGATGGTTAAGTTATCGAGACGTCTCTCTAGAGGCGTAGCCATGTGGCAGTAGGAAGTTCCTTAGCCTGACCATTTGTTGGAAATCCAAACTCCAATACGCGCCTTGTACGGTTTTAGTTGTATAACCTGCCATTTACTTATGGTGGTCGCCACTATTTAGATCGTAGCTATAGTAGGCATAGTTCGGAATGTCTATGCTGGCTAAGATTTATATTATACTTTCGAAATGTTTTCTGCACTATGCACTAATAATAATATCGAAAGGATTTTGCGTATTAAGCATGTTTGACTATCCTAAGGAGAAATCTCCTCCAATTCTGCGTTTGCATTGTGTGTGTGGAGGGAGGCCTTATGGTAGTTTCATTTTCCAAAAGCATAACGGATTTCTTTTTTATTTTCTTTGTGAAAATAACTGTTTTTAAGATCTCACACCAGTCCCACGACTGACCTGGAGTTTATTGTTCCCTTTCTAAACTATGGGTGCCCATAATTTTCCACACGGGCAACCTTGAGTCGGGTTAGCAATTATTCGGGAGCAAAGTCAAGAAGTTGCTGTGGAATCAGGAGTTGGAGCCATCGGCAAGGCGTATCACTTATATATGTAATATTTCTTTCCGATGTTTGTTGTTGTACACTCTGATAACGTAATGTGATGTAATGTAATAACTGATATAGTGATTCTGTTTAAAGATATTTATTTATCTATTATATTTATTCCGCTGCGAAATGTGAGATTCTGTTATTATTTATGTTTCTTCTTTCTTCTTCTTCTACCTCTTCTTCTTTAACCCTAAAGATTCGTAAGTTTGTTCCTCTTTGGGCTGAATTGTTGTGGGATTTTGCCAGCTAAAAAGAGGTACGGATTTGCGGGCCTTTACATTTGGTATCTGTAACGACCCAGAATTTTTATCAATTTAAAATCGTATATTTAATTGATTTTAAATATTAATAAGTGAAATTTATAAGTCGAAATTTTTTTATTTTGAATAATTGGATTTAATTGAATAATTAAATCGATAATTTAATATGTGAAAATTCAAAAATTATTGTAAATTGAGTTTAATATGATTGAAAATGATTTGTAAAATTTTATTTAATCATATTGGAGTTAGAACGATATTTTAGAACTTTTAAAATTGAATTAAAAGTTAATTTGTGAAAATTGAATATTTTAATATTAAATCGACTAGTGAAATTAGTCAATTTTCGAACAGTCTCAAAATTGGACGAACCTAGTTCCATCGGATCCGTAATAGTTTGTTATTATCGGATTTCAATTTTCGTAGCAATCGGAGTTGTCGTTTGACCGTGGCAGCTCGAAACGCATCGAAATTGTTTTTAATATTTATTTGGCGAGTTAAAATAGCCATTTTCAAACAGTCTCGGATTTTGACGAAACTAGTTTCATCGGATCCATAATGTAATATTATTGTAAAGTTTCAAATTTCAAGTCAATAGGATTTACCATTTGTCCGGTGCAAGCTAAAACGTCTAGAAAATGGTTTAATTTTAAATCGATCATTTATTGCCATATATCGCACAGATGATCGAATTAGCTTCCGAAACCTGTTCCATTGTGTTCGGAACGTGGGGTAAACACTAGAAATGCCGGTCACCGCGCGTAAATCGGAGTTTTGAAAAACCGGAATGAATAGTGTTCGTTTTAATTTCTATAAATAGACCACTTATTCACATTTGCAACAAGAAATTTAAACCCTAGCCTAAGTGTTCAGCCACCATTTACTGAATTAGTGGCCAGGAAAATTCAAAACTCTTTCCATTAATCTCTCTCAATCCATGCAATATTTCACGAAACTCTCAACTACAAAGATGAAGAGCATGGAGAGAGCTTTCAATCCATACGGTTGAGATCGTTTATAGCGGAGCGTGGTGGCCAGAATCTGCCCGAGAGCACCGTGCGTTTGAGCGCGTTTTCCCACGCACTGGGGAGGCCGAGCTCTAAGACTATTGGGCCGAGCATTGGGTTGGACTGGAGCTTCGAAATGGCGCAATCTGATCGTGGTGGAGGTCGATGTGGAGGTAGCGGCTATTAGGGTTTGCAGGCAAGTTTGGGTTCGATTTTAACGTGAGCAACCTGGGAATATTTCACGCACGTGAGAAGATGGGGAGTGCGGCCCTGATGCTTGCCAGAGGATCCAACGGCCAGGATTAGTTTAGGTTTAAAAATATAAAATTATGTTGTAATTTTTTAAATTAAAAAATCGTGTAACTTCTAAACACGATATCTTTTTCATACAAGGTCGAAAACGCACAAAAATAGTTGCGTTGGAATCGTATGGAAGAGCACTATGCTATAGAGCTGGATTAAAGTCGTTTGGAGTTAGTGAGAATTTCGGGTATTCGAAATAAATCGCTAAAACGAAATTGAAATCAAGGTGAGAACTTCTCACTCAATCGAATCGGTTTCGATTTATATTTTAAATAGTTAGATTTAAAATTTGTTGATTGTATGTTGAATGATGATTGTTATCTATTGATTGTTAAAATAGACATTATGCGCCGTTAGTAAGCGGATGTTATTTATTAAAAACATATACCGTGAATATTTCATAAACAGTGAAATTGGTATTATATATGTACTTGGAATTGATTTCCCGCATTATATAGCGGATGAGACCCTATTGCGCCGTCTATTAAGCGGATAATATTTTATAAATCCCATATACCGCGATAATTCCGTACTGGAGCGGAATTGGTATAGTGCTAATGTTTGTGGATGCAGGGAAACGGCTTGGAGGGATCCAACTGGATTCCTCAACTATATTGATTTATTTACAGATATTATGATTATTTGTTGATTATCATATCGATATATGATATTTGGATGTCGTGATTGACTATTTGGTGCTGCTGCATCATCAGATCCATTTATGAAGTTTTAAAATAATGATTTTGGTTTTAAAAGGAATTTTAAAGTGATTTTCGAAAGTATACGTTTTATTAAATTTTGAATTGTTAAAATAAATAAACGTTAAAATTTTAATGTTATAAAAGTATGATTTTTATGAAATGTAAGCGAAAAGTGATTTTTGAAATAAATAGTTAATAAATTTATGAAATGGTTTAAATTGGAATTTTTGAAATATTACACACAATTTTTATAAAAGATTTATAAAATAGATATTTATAAATAAAAAATTATTGGAATTATAAAACAAGTTTATTAAGTGTTTAAAATGAAGAATAAAATGGATTTCATTGAAAATTATAGATTTATAAATTGTGAAGATATAAATTGAATAGATGTTGTAAAATAAAAGATTTATAAGTATTAACTTATAAACTGGGTTTTAAGCATATAAATGGTATATTAATAGAAATTGTTAACAAAGGAGATTTTATAAGTTGAAGTTGTTATAAAATATAAAGGAATCTTATAAGTAATAAGATTTATGATTTGTGAAGCTTTAAAAGAACGATTTTGTAAATAAATGAATTATAAGTAATCAACTTATAATATGGACTTTTGGTATATATTGAGATATACAAATGGAATTGGTTAATAAAGGAAATTTATAAATCGAAGCTTTTAAATAGAAGTGGAATTTATAGACATTGTTTATAAATTCGAAATCAATGGAATTTGACAAATGGAATATTGAAGTTTATTAAAGGAAATATATTCATGATTTTGGACAGTGAATACATTATTGATTAAAATAGTCATGTTTGGCAAAATGAATATTATAGAATGAAATTAATTATTTTAAAGATGTTTTAAAATGTATTATGAATCGAAACCATAGATTTCAACATTTATTGTTGAAATAGACGTTTTCGAGAAATAAGGGAATGGTGGACTATAACACAGTTGTTATAGTAAATGATTTCCGAAAGGAAATGTTTTGTATAGTATTGGGATTTATATATCTATTTAAACTTTGAATCCCTATACTAGTGATTTTGGGTCGTCGTAACGATGTTTTATGCAACATTCGTTTTTGACCCAAATAAATGTGTTAAGAGAATGTTTTCCTTAAGTAATGAAATATATACTTAATTTTGATTTAAGTATATTGAATATTTTCAAATATTGAAAATAAATAGATTTGTAAAGTACTTATTATTAAATAAGTATGGGAATATTTTTCCAATGTGAAATGAACGTTTTAGAATTTATCTTTTTGAAGATAAATCGAAAGTGAATATTGAAAATCGATTGAAACTCATACATCATAGATATTTTGGGATTATAAATTCACTATGGAATTTATAAAAGAAAGGGGAATTAGTTTAAAAATAAACGTTGATTTATTTTTAAAGTGTGGGAATTAATTTACGGATTTGGAACATAAATACAAAGTAAATCGTTAAGGATTTATCTAATTGGTTTAAATGAACCATGTTGAAATGAAAGAAATTCCGCGTAAGGAAAATGATTGAAATTTGTTTTCAAAAGTGATAAAAGTGAAAAGTGGTAAAAGTGAAAAGTGATTTGAAAATTTGTTTTTAAATGGTTGAAGTGTGGAAAATATATATCTAGTAAAGATATTTTGGAAGGTAAATAATTTGGGAAATTATTTGGAATTTGGTGATGTTAAGCATGCCTATTGATAGTTAAATAATCCGACTATCAATATTTACCTTTAAATAGGTATTTGTTGTGATTTTCTTGAATTTGAATGCCACACTTATTTTTGAGTAAGCGCTCACTATTCGGGTTAGCCGGGAAAGGACCTTGGGGTCGTATAACCCATTCCGAATATGTGATACGTCGTTATGGATTGCATTTGGTGACCGGTGTTGAAGACCGGATATTTGTGAAAACAGAATGATTACCGTCGAGTTACTCTACATCAGCTGATCTCCGATATAGAGGTTTTATCACCCTTAGTGACGGGAAGTCCGGTCGTGATTAATGAATATCCGGATTGCAAGGACTTCTTTGGAAGTGCCTTCGGTTCAGTTCGAGCCCGGAACAGACTTGTATGGATTGTATGTCTGACATTACAAGTTGAGATATAAAGCTGATTTCTTTCAAATATATTTCTGTTGGTGGCGGAGAATTTATTCTCTTAGCTTAACACCCTTCTTTGAGACGTACGAGCTTAGAGGTTATATAGTTGAAGGTTATTAGTGATATACTCCCAATTTGGTAGTGTGGCATGTTGAGTGTTGCTGTGAAATGATCATTGTTTGATCATTTGTGATAGGATCATTTATTTGATCATTTATCTTGGTGATCATTTCTATGATCATTTGATTGATCCAAAGCACAGCTTTTGTATAAAGCGTGGCTTTGTGGACGAGACTTCGTCGGACCTCACACCCCGGAAATGGTCAATACAGGAAGGATGCGGCAAGGTTATTAGGGGGTAGCGCCCGTTTAGTGTATGTCATTCCTTCTGGATAGAGGTGGTATCATGATATGGAGCCCAGATACTTAACCTATGTTGCTGCTGCAAATTTTGTGGTTGTTGGAAATCAAGGATCCTCGGATAGATCGGTTACGATCGGGGGATGACATATTCGTGTCAGTAGTTACCCAGTTAGGGGTAACCCGGCCTTGTGTTGGCAGAGATCCGGTTTGGTTCTCGGGACGTCGTTCTAGAGGCGTTTCCATGTGGCAATGTGAAGTTCCTTGGCCTGACCATTTGTTGGAGATCCAAAGAAACAATACGAGAATTGTACGGTTTTAGTTGTAGAACCTGCCATGGAATGTGGCGGTAACCTGCTATTGAACATGGTAGCTATAGTAGGCATACGATAATGGTCGTATGTTGGCTAAGATTTATATCTTTATTTTCAAAATGAATTTTTCCTACACTATGCACTAGTAATAATATCAAATGTTTCTTTTTAATGCGTATCAAACATCTTTGACTATCATAAGGAGAAATCTCCTCCGATTCTGCGTTTGCATTGTGTGTGTGTGTGCGGAAGGCCTTATGGTAGTCTCATTTTTAAAAAAAGCATTGCGAATTGACTTTAAAAATATTCCTCTATTTTGTTTTAAAAATAAACTGTTTTAGTTCTCACACCAGTCACATGACTGACTCGGAGTTTATTGTTTTCCTTCCTAAACTCTGGGTGCCCACCAATTTCCACACGGGCAATCAAGAGTAAAGGTTTATCAGGATATTCTGAAATTCAGGAGTTGCTGGAGGCAAGTTGGATGGCATGGCGTATTCACTGGTATATAATATTTCTTTCCCGCTGTTTGTGGTTGTGTGATGTTGTACACTCTGATGATATGATGTAATGAAATGTAATGTAATGTAATGTAATAACTGATATAGTTCTTTGTTTAAAGATTATTCATTTATTTATTATATGTTGTTCCGCTGCGATTGTGAGATTCTGATATTGTTCTGCTGTTTTCATTCTGATATTGTTTTGCTGTTTTCTTCTGTTCCGTTCTATGTTCTATCTTTTTCTATCTTTTTCTACTTTTTCTTCTTCTTTAACCCTAACGGTTTTTCGACTTTCGATTGCTCGACAGTTGATACAGTGGACGTATTGATGTCCGCATTCGTGGACGAAAAATCGCGTTCGTTACAGTATCAGAGCATTTGGTTAAGCGACAAACTTGGCTCTGTTGGGTGTTCTCATTAGAGATAGAGTCAGTAGTACTCTAGAATGAGTGTGAGTGTAATAATAGATACGAGCGCGTATTTCTTAGTGAATATAAAATTGTTTTATATTGTGTTGACTTATCGGTTGATTGTTTATAGATTCTAGTCGGTGCAGTTTGGCCAACTGTTTCGATAGGGGTTTCTAAATTCTTAAACAAGATAAAATGACACAGTATTGTTTTAAAATAAGGTAAATAAAATAATTTTACCCAAAACTATTTTTGTATATAAAAGAAATGATTTTTTGTAAAATTTTATGGTATATGGTTGCTTGGTTGTTAGGAAGTGATGATATTGAATTATCATCATTATTGTATGGAAATTTAATAAGAAATAATGGTATAACCAAAGATTTGGAGATAAATTAATTTAACAAATGAAATTTATAAATATGGATTGAAAGGATAAGGGAATGAATTCATATACAAATGAGATTTGTAAATGTAAATTGTAAATGTGATTTATAATTTGAAATAAAATTCATTAATGGAATGAAATTGGTAATGTGAATTTATAGATGAGTTTTATAAATTGAAATGAGATGCCAGAGTAATCTTTGAAATACAGATTAAAGGATTTGGATTGAAATTTCAAAAGATTAAATTTCTTTAATTTGAAAATGGTTTCCAAAAGTCTGGAAAATAATTATTTGAGAAGTATTTTTGAGTTGGATATGAAATCTGGTGGGGTCTGAAATTTAAAAATATTTGGAAAAATATTTTAAAGGGATATAATTGATTTCAAAGCTGAATTTGAAATGTGAGTAATTGTTGCAAAGACTCTGGAATTTCTTTAAAATGTTACAATATCTAAATAAGTTTGATAACTCGTAAAAATATTTGAAATTTGATTGAAATAAGATTCAAATTGAAAAAAGGATAAATAAAAGTAAGTGTGGAATAAATTTGTGAATGAACAAATGAGTTAACATTTGTAAGTAAATAAAATGGATTAAATCCAAGTAAACAAGTATGATCAATAATTAATTCATGAAATAGGAAAGTTGAATTAGTTAAAATTAAACTTGAATTGTGAGTTAAATAAAAATGGGTTGAATTTGTAGATAAATTCAAGTAAGTAAAAATAAATTGAAAATTCCATTGTTATTGATAAAATGAATTCGAGATAAATTAAGAATGGAAATTTGAAATTTAAAATAGATAAGTGAGTAAAACTAATTTAATTAAATTAGTTGATGGAATGGATTTGATAAATGGAAATCAAATCAGTGATTTAAATTAGGAAGTGTTACAAGGAAAAATAAATTTGAGTTTTGAATTGAAATAACATAAGTAAATATTGGATAAAAGCTCGACTTAAGTAAAATTGTGAAGTGGTTATTGTCAAGTTTTATGGAAAGGTTTTGAATGAAACTTGTTTGATTAATGAAATGCAAATGAATGGATTAGAACTAAAAATGCAAGTATAAATATTGACAATGAACTATTGAATTAATATGATATGAATTTGAATGTCAATAAAGATGAAAAAAAACTTGGTTTTGAAAATTGATGCCAAGTATAGTTGTTTGATAAGCTATAATTTCATAGTGAATGCATACTTGGTTTGTTGAATATTCATAAATGAGGTTTATGAAATGGATGCTAAGCAAAGATTTTTGTATATTAATGCATCAAAATGAATGTGAATATGGAATGTGGTTGTAATCAATTAAATTTGTATTGAAACCATATAAATTGCTTATGGGAATTATTTTGAGTGCATTGCTTATGAAAACTATGTGCTCACTATCAAAAATAAGTGAAATGTAAATGAATTTCCTATATATGCCACTTAGGTGTTTAAATTGAGTAAGTACAGGTACCAAGGGGCCGTTTGGCTGGATTTGGTCGCGCTATTTAATAAACCGCTTTGCTTAAAAATGCCAAATAAGGTACGCCTACGCAATAAAAATAGGAAATATGAACTGTTTTTGTTTTTCCGACCGGGTGGGTCGATATATATATATATATATATATATATATATATATATATATATCTTTTGTCAAATTGCAAAAGCTCCTTCGTACAAAGGAGACTCTGCCAAAAAAATTCGAAAATTTTGGGAGTTAGAAATTTTTTGTTAGCGATAAACGTTTACAAATTTGGAATTGAAGTAAATTAATGAATGAAACTAATTTAAAATAATAATATGAATCTGTTATAATTGAAAGATAAAATTCAATATTCAGAGTTGAAGATAAATTGAATTCATATGGTAATGGAAAAACTAATTGAATAAAAGTAGATATGAAAACTTATGTAAGAAAATGTATAAAATGATTTTTAAAGGCTATGAATGGATATTATTGCTAAATAGGATATGCAGGTATTATAAAGAGGAAGGAAAATTGGTTTTGATTTTTGAAGACAAAATTGAATTGCTCGACAAAAAGGTGTGTATTTCAATTTCAGCATGGAAATTTGGTGATTTTCTTGTCTAGCCGCTTAGCTTTTCGTTTTCTTTTGGAATCTGAGGGCCTGTGGTGCCATTTTGTAGTCGTATTGAGCTAGCCGCGCAAAGGAGACACTGGCGAAATTTTTCAAAAATTTAGGGAGTTAGAAAAATTTTGAGAAAATTTTGAAAATTTAAAAATTTGAATTTAAATTTGAATTGTTAAGAAAACAACGTTGTTTGGAATCTATGATTAATTTTGGAAAGATAGTTGAAGCGATAATGGGTTGTTAAATAAAAAGGATTTGTTTTGGAAAGTTGATAAAACTATTTGGTTTTGGGTAAATAGTAAACGGGTTAAGGATCATTCTTCCAAACTAGTAATTTCGGGACAAAATTTTTTTAACGGAGGAAGGATGTGACGACCCTGAATTTTGGACAATTGAAATTTGAAAATTTAATTTATTTTTGATATTTGAATGATGGTTTAGCTTGAATTTCAAATCTAACTATGGATTTGGCAATTAAATTTTGAATTTAATTTATTAATGATGGGTAAAAATTTGAATCTTCATTTTAAGCTGATTGAAAATAATCTGATGGCTTAGAAAATTTATATTGATAATGCTAAGGTTAATGGAAGCTTCAGGATTTGATTTGGAAATACTTTGTTTTGAAATTATAATATTTAAATCGATATTTAAAAATAGCCTTCCGAGGAACAGTCTCGGAATTCGACAAAACCAGTTCCGTTGGATCCGTAATATTGTATTATTATCGGATTTCGATTTTCGTAGTATTTAAAGTTGTTGTGTGAGTGTACGATATATATACGCGCTGAAATTTATATCGGGATTTTGGAATTTAAACTCGATTTAAAAAGCTCTCTTTCACATAGGATTGTACTGGGCTCCGAAACACGTTCCATTGTGTTCGGAATATGGGTAAAACAATATAAACGCCTAGCGGCACGCCTTGATAGGAGATTGAGATTTAGAGATTGCGAAATTGAAACGATTTAAATGTAAATTTAAAATTTAAAATATAATATCTGTCTTCCCCTTCAAGCCACTATTCTCCAATCTTATAAAGCACGACGCCTTAACTCCTTTTTGGTGATCGAAAACATAAAGAAAAAAAATGCCTCGATCAAAATTCAGATCTGAATCTTAGACTTCGACAATAGGTGGAAGCGCGTGCTCGATTCAAGATGTGGGGGCGGCCCCGTGTTTCAATTCAATCAACCAGAGTCACGATTTAGGCGAGGCGTTGGGAGGTCGCAGCAACGGCAGCGACGGCTTTGGGTTTGTCAATGGGACGGGGTCGTGAGGGTTTGGCTAGGGCTAGGACGTATCACAGGGGAGAGCGATGATGCTTTCTGATTCGTGCACGCGGCGTTTAGGGCTGGTGAGATCGAGTCGAGGCTGATGAGACTCACGTTTGATTCATGGATTCAGTGGAAGTCTGTTATGTATAAATTTACAACTTCTTTATTTACACCTTGCATTTCAGCTTGAATTTGAATGATCAGAAGTCAGAAGAAAAAATATGTAACAATAAGTTTTATCAAACAATTTATTTATATGTGAATATATATATATATATATATACAGTAAAGTGATTGTTGTTTTTATTTACAGTAAAAAGGAAATTTTACCTATTAAGTAGTTTCTTTAAATTTTAAGGAAAATTGAATTTAATTTAAATGTGTATAGGAAACAGAAATTATTTATAGATTTTTGGGGAAAGGATATGAGTCATATAAAAAGGTAGATTTTTAAACCTGTTTTATTAACTTATTAAATTATTTTAGTTACTAAATGATTGTATTAAAGGAAAATTATTAATTAAGGATTAAATCATTAGCTAATAAAATTCATCAACTGGAAATTTATTATTCGATCAATTTAAATAGTAATAAATGTTGAATTATTTATACAAGGTCTAAAATGGTGAATTCAAGTCAAGATGGAAATGGATTGCTAATAAAAGCAAAGGTGAGATCTTCTCACCCAATCAAATTTTCTGATTTAAATTTGAAAAAGTTAAATTTTAAATTGATTGACTGTGTGCTTGGATGATTAATTTATAATAATTATTCACTGGATGATATTATATATATAGTATTATATATGTATTTGGAGTTGATTTCCCGCATTATATAGCGGATGAGACCCTATTGCGCCGCATAATAGCGGATGATATCTTATAAATCCCATATACCGCGATATTCCACCTCGAAGTGGAATTGGTATTTAATTGTTGTGCTAACGTCTATGGATGCAGGAAAACAGGTTGGAGGGATCCAACTGGATTCCTCCAATATTTGAATTAGTTTCAATATTGTGTGCTGACTATCTATAATCTGTGTGTGACTATTTGTGATTGAAATTGTAAAGGCTATAATTTAGGCAAATATATTTTTGGTATCGTAGGATACCAGAAATAGATAAAAAATTGGATTTTTGAAATTTAGTAGAATATAGTAAATCAATTTTGGAAAATTGAATAAATTTAAAAGAAGGAAGTTGTTTCAAAAGATAATAAATTTAGTGTTGAAATAAATTTAGAAATCAATTTAGAATTTAATTCGGTGCTGAAAATGGATATCTAGAAATCGATTTAAAAATCGTATATATGTGGATATTCAAAAATTTAATATTCGCAATGGGAATTTATAAAAGAAAGGGAAATTTGTTTTAAAAATAAATATTGTTTATTTTTAAAAGTGTGGAAAGTAATTTACAGATTTGGAACGTAAATTTAAAGTAAATCCAAAAGGATTTATAACTTGATTTGAATGAACCATGTTAGAATGGAGGGTGTACTTTCCCTGGAAAGCCGAGTATGTTTCAATATAGTCTATAAATATGAAATTGAAGTTGTGAAGATGGTTTTAAGGAAAGATTATTTTGGAGAAATTATTTACTTGGGTTATTTTAAAAAATCTTTAAAGTAAAGATGTATTTTAATTTATTATAGAAGTAATTATTTAAAGATTAAATTGATATTTGTTTTAGAAAAATGGGTATTTAAATAATTATATCCTATCTACTAATTTTATTTTAAAATTAGTTTGGCCTTGAATTTTTATACGAAATTTTTATATAATATTTTTATAACTAATATCTAAGCAAGTGTTTTAAAATAGTTTTATTTTAAATATTCCCAAGTATATATGTTTGGATAAGTAATTTAAATTATTTCAAAGTATTTTAACTCGAAAGACCTTGAGTGGAAACAAATAATATCGCGAATCTTATTCCGCGAATGAAAAATGATTTGAAATTTGTTTTCAAAGGATTGAAAGGTGAAAAGTAATTTGAAATTTGTTTTCAAATGGTTGAAGTGTAAAATTGTATTTTGCAAAGATATTTTGAAAATAATAATCGAGGAAAAATTATTTGAAATCCAGTGATTGTTGTGAATGTTGATTGATAGTTAAATAACCGACTATCAATATTTGCCTTCTAAATGACATTTGAATTTCGATGCGACTAGGGGTCGGATTCCAAGTGGATATCCGAAAACCACAACGAACCTTTGTGATTTGTGATAGGTCTTTTATTTAAAAGATCAAAGTGAAATTGCTGTGATTTGTTGAAATCTGAATGTAACACTTATTTTAAAAAATAAGCACTCGTTATTCAGATTGGCCGGGAGAGGACCTTGTGTCATAAAACCCATTACGAATAACGATACGACGAAATGGGATTGCATTTGAAGATGGTATTGAAGACCGGGTATTTTCGAAAACGAAAGGATTACATGTCGAATGTCTCTGCACTGGGTTGCTTCGGTACAGATATTTTATCACCTTTGTGATGGGGATTCCGGACGTGATTTGTGAATATCCGGATTTGCAAGGACTTCTTTAAAGTGCCTTCGGTTCCGTTCGATTCCGGAACGGACTTGTATGGATGTGTGTCTGACATTACACTTTGAGATGTAAAGCTGGTTTCTATCAAATACATTTCTATTGGTAGCGGAGAATTTATTCTCTTAGCTTAACACCCTTCTTTGAGACGTACGAGCTCAGAGGTTATGTAGTTGATGGTGACTAGTGGTACATTCCCAATTTGGTAACGTGACATACGAAGTGCTATTGATCATTAGTTGATCAAAGCATGACTTTGTGAAAAGTGTAGCTTTATGGACGAGACTTCGTCAGACCTCACACCCCGAAAATGGTCAAAACAGGAAAGATGCGGCAAGGTTATGAGGGTCGCGCCCTTTCGGGTATGTCATTTCCTTCTGGAAAAGGGTGGTGTCAGGTTTGGAGCCCTGATATTTAACCTTTGTGGTTACCGCAAGTACTTTTCTTTGTGGTTGTTGGTGTAGAGGATCCTCGGATAAAGGTCCCAAAGGACCGGGGGATGGCATATTCGTGTAGTAGTTACCTAGTTACAAAGGTAACCCGGCCTTGTGTTGGCAGAGAGCTGGTTAAGTTTTCGGGACGTCCCTCCAGAGGCGTACCCATGTGGCAGTAGGAAGTTCCTTAGCCTGACCATTTGTTGGAAATCCAAACTCCAATACGCGCCTTGCACGGTTTTAGTTGTATAACCTACCATTTACTTATGGTGGTCACCACTGTTTAGATGGTAACTATAGTAGGCATAGTTTGGAATGTCTATGCTGGTTAAGATTTATATTATACTTTCGAAATGTTTTTTGCACTATGCACTAATAATAATATCAAAAGGATTTTGCGTATTAAGCATGTTTGACTATCATAAGGAGAAATCTCCTCCAATTCTGCGTTTGCATTGTGTGTGTGGCGGGAGGCCTTATGGTAGTTTCATTTTCCAAAAGCATAGCGAATTTCTTTTTTATTTTCTTTGTGAAAATAACTGTTTTTAAGATCTCACACCAGTCCCACGACTGACCTGGAGTTTATTGTTCCCTTTCTAAACTCTGGGTGCCCATAATTTTCCACATGGGCAGCCTAGAGTTAGGTTAGCAGTTATTCGGGAGCAAAGTCAAGAAGTTGCTGTGGAATCAGAAGTTGGAGCCATCGGCAAGGCGTATCACTTATATATGTAATATATCTTTCCGCTATTTGTTGTTGTACACTCTGATAATGTAATGTGATGTAATGTAATAACTGATATAGTGATTCTGCTTAAAGATATTTATTTATCTATTATATTTGTTCCGTTGTGAAATGTGAGATTCCATTATTGTTTCTGTTTCTTCTTTCTTCTTCTTCTACCTCTTCTTCTTTAACCCTAAAGATTCGTAAGTTTGATCCTCTTTGGGCTTACTTGTTGTGGGATTCTGCCAGCTAAAATGGGGTACGGATTTGCGGGCCTTTACATTAATAGAGAAGAAAATGATTTATAAAGTTGTTTTAAATTCTATTTGAATTTGGATGGAGTTAGTGAAGTTTTGAAATTGAATTAAAAGTGAATAAACAGAAACTGGAAATTTTATATTTTACTTAATGTGTGAAAATAGTCGTTTTTGGCATTGTCTCGGATTTCGACGGAACCAGTTTTATTAGATTCCTGATAGTGAGTTATTATAGGATTTCCCATTTAATATCGATTGGACTTATGAATTTGTTATGCGAAGCTGAAACACATAGAAATTTATTTAAGTAAATTTAATTAAATTCGATTCAAAAACCTATCTTCCAAATATGATGGAATTAGCTCCTGATACTTATTCCATTTTATTCGAAATAGGGGTAAAACATTAGGAACGCCAGGCGGCAAGCTTTGTTTGGAGTTCAGAAATTTTGGGTGAATAGTGTTTTGAACTTGCCTATGCAAGGATCCTAGACTAACCCTAAACTCCTAAATCCTGGCCCTTAGGTCAACTGCCACCAAAATTTCAAAGGCCAGAAACTGCTGATCTTCCTCCTCTAATATCTCCTCATCCATGCAGTTTTAGGCCACAACTCCTAAATGAATATCATAGAGGGTGGTGAGATCTATCGATCCAACGGTGGAGATCGACGATGGTGGCTTGGATTCGCTAAAATTGGCCTGTGAATGGTGTGCATTCGAGGGTCGATTTCATGGCAAGGGGGAGGTCAAGCATCACGTGGTTGGAGGTGGAGGTGCGGTGGAGGATGCACTTCGATGTGTTGGTCCCCGATCAACCTCTAGTGGCTCGAGGGTGGTGCGGCAATCGAGAAAATACGTCGGTATATGGGTTCGTGTGCGCATATGTTGCCTGGGAGAGTAGCGCCTGAAGAATGAAATTGATTGATAAAGGTTTGATTTTAATTTAATTTTATCAAAGTTAATTAAAATTATTATCGAATGGTTAAAAATCCATAACTTTTTATACAAGGTCTGTTTCGCACGAAATGAATTTTGGGTTCATATTGACAAATGATACATTTTAGAGCTGGTTTGGATAGACTTGGAGCTGTTGAAAATTTTGTTCAAAATTAAATGCTCGTTTGATTTTAAATTGAAATAAAATGCTGTAACGAAGGAAGCAACCAATGTGAGTAAAACTAACTCTCTTTAACGTGCTTATAATTTTATATAAGTAGGAATATTTTTATTATGTTGTTTTGATGACTATTGAATGTTATATACATACATACATACATACATATATATATATATATATTGGATGTTTGAACGTTATACTATAGCAGTAAGTAGTTGGATATATTCCTACCGATTGGAGTAAATGAGACTCTACACGTTCCCGTATATGAGCGAAAGACCCTTTGTACGTTCGTCTACCTTGAAGCAGACATTGTACGTATTTTCTCAGATGTGTACTTGTTGCAGGTGATAGGTTGCAGGGATCCAACATTATTCCTCACTACGGTTGATGTTTATTTACACATATGGTTATATATGTTGTATTATCCGATATTTGATGTGATGGATGCCATGTTTGCTATTATTGATGTGAATCCCCTTATCTAGTACTTTTACAGCATTGGGCCATATTTTTGGAATTTTAAATATTAAAATGATGATTTCAATTTAAAAAGGATTTCAAAGTGATTTTTAAAATATATACGTTTTATTAAGTTTTGAATTGTTAAAGAAATGGATTTATTTTAAATAAATAATAAAAAGCTATAATTTTTACGTTATAAAAATCATGGTTTCGCGAATTATACTTAAATATGATTTTTTTTAATATGAAGATAAATATTTTGTAAAATAAGTCAATTTGAGAATTTTGAACGTATTGTAAATGGTTTATATATGAGATTTATAAAATTAATATTTTATAACTAAAAGTAATGGAATCGTAAATGAGTTTTATAAGTGTTAAAATGAAGTTATAAATGAAATATTATAAGTAAATAAGATTTATAAAGTAAGGAAGATTTAAAAGGTATGACATTAATAAAGACATTAATGAAATAAATTTTATAAACGGTGTTTTATAAATATTAGAAATGGAATTGTAATTAAATTTGTATATGGATTTGTAATTAAAATTTAGAAATGAATTTATAATGGACTTTCTAATTAATGAGATTACAAATGAATGAATTTGTAAATAAAGAGATTTATAAGCAAATAAATTATAATGGGATTTTGACATATAAATGAGACAAATGGGAAATTGGTTAATAAAGGAATTTTATAAATGGAAGTTTTATAAAATAGAAATGTAAACTATAAACACTGTTTCATAAATGTGAAATCAATTTAATTTGATAAGCTAAATATGGATTTTTATATAAGGAAATATATTCACATTTTTGAAGAGAATAATTCTTTAAATGAATGTTTGGAAAGTGGTATTATAAAATGGAGTTTAAATGGTTTGAAAATAGAATTCGCTTATTATTAAAATAAGTTTATGAAATGTTTTCAAATATTGAAATATTGAAATGGTTTTAATAATATATCTTTTTAAAAGATAATTTGAAGTAATAAATTTGGAAAAGTGATTTAATAAATATTAGATTAAAAAATCAGGCATAGTGACTGTTTAAGTGCTAAATTATATTTTTTTTCTATTTTAGTTTCTTGACTTGATGTGAAAACTATTTAGTCGCACACTTATTACATAGCCATCTGTGTAGGCTTGATTATCGTTTTGTGTAAAGGATGTTGATTCGAGTAGTGTGGAATGATAACTCTAATCTACTGAGCTTCTTTGATGGTTGAAGAATAGCAAGTTGAAAGTTCAAAACATGATAAGACTACGATACTTGGTTTCTGTATGAGGTTGAGTGCCTCTTTTGCATTGTTGGTGCGAAGAGACCGGGATCGGTCTAACCGAAAACCACTTCGGACCAACATATGGGCGACGATTGTGCAGGTTTGTTGATGGTGTTGAAATTAAGGATTCTCAGAGTGAAGGACTGCTTTTTGATCATTTGGGGTTAAAATCCCAATATACATTTTGTAGCAGTAGTCTCTTCATTATGAAATATCCAATGTAAGGACTATTTGCTACTAATCCTAGGGTTTCTCGATAGGATGTGGTAGGAAAGTACCTTCGGTTTGTCCTATTCTTGGCCAACTTGTATGGATGGATGTCTAACAGTGCATTTATTGAGATTTCGTACATTGTTTTTACAAACATACATCTATGTCGGCAGAGAAGGCAAATTCTTTTAGCTTAACACCCTCCTTGAGACGTATGAGCTCAAGGGTTGTGTTTTTGTAGAAGGAAATTAGTAGACAACGAAATTGGTAATATGGCATTCAAAGATGGTGATGATGTGATATGTGAATGGTATTTTATACCCCTTTTGGCCTCACCCCCCAGGAAAGGACTAAAATAGGGTAGAATCAGCAAGGCTAAGTGAGTCATGTTGAATATGCGCTTATATGTTTTTGTTTGATGATAATAAACATATATATTCATTTAAATGGTAATGTACTATTTTGTTTTTCATAGATTAAATAAATATTTGTTGAATAAAATAAATTACACAAAATTTGAATTCAAACAGAAATTTTATTCAAACAAATATTTATTACAATTTTGAATAGTACAAATTCAAGCTCTCACTATACATATACAATTTTGATTGTAATCACATCACAATTAAATTTACATAAATGCCTCACTACATATCACTCACACTCGTAGTTTATCTTCAATTTCATTCCAGTTAGAATCCAGCATCTGAGCAATCTGCAAAAATATTCACTAACGCAGTAAAATTGAAAAATAAATATTTTTGCAATATAAAATAAAATAGGGATTCTTGAAAATATTATTTGCCTCAGTTATTTGGGTTGTTCAGCATCATTTACATTTGAATTCATCATACACGAACAATGTGACATGCACAGTATATCACTGTACATGCCACAAGGCCGTGCACATCGATATACACTTGATCGATTTACAGGGACAGGTGAGCACAGGTCAAACCCAAATGAAAAGCCGGGTTCAACTCACGTGCAATATATTTAAAATCACGACACGAGCACAAGGTCAAACCCGAGTTTTTGAAAATGGATTCAACTCAAGTGAAATTTCAAAAATCAACATGAAGGCAACATGATCAAAAGTTCAGGTCAGACCAAACATCAAGACTCAAGTGCACCAGTGAAGCAAAAATCAAATGCCATCAGGTCAGCAAACTACAATGTCACAGCAAACACTGTGCACATTGATACATGATCAGACACAGGGCAACATATGCATTCAAAGTACAAACCAGTTGCACCATGGATGTCACAAACAATGACCAGAACAAGACACAGTGCAGAGCAAGTGCAATTCGAATTGACAAAACAGTTTCAAGTGACAGCAAGCTTCAACCAAGTGAAAATGCTCAATGCACCAAGCACAGGTAACAGCATGGTACAATGCAAATACATGGAACAATACCAAAGTATGGAGTGTACAAGTGCAGATGACACAGACTCAACAAAGGCTACAGACAAGTAGCAGTGTGCAAAATGAAGCTACTGAAGGCAACATGACCAAAAGACCACAAGTGCACAACAACATGAACACAGTAACAACCAGAATGGATGTAAAGTGCACCAGTGATGCAAGCTACAGATTATACAATGAAAACGTCAATTGAAGTTCAGGTTACACCAACATGCAAACAGTGAATAGCATGGCAATGTCGAATGCATGAACAAGTGAAACAATGCATGATGAATTGGATCAACACAGTCAAGCCAAATGAAACAGATCAAGTCACAAGTTGAAGCAGTAGTTAACAAGCAGTGTGCAATTCGAGAGTGTACACAAGTGAAACCATAATGATGAAAATGTCATGCTCAATGCAACACAGTGGCAACCACCAGATGCAGACATAAACAACATCAAAGAAACAAGTCTCTACCAAACTCAGTGAAACTCAAATAAGCAAGTGCACAATTAAACCAACATGAATGCAACACAGTGAAGATAACAAATGATACTTGAACAAGACTCAAGGGTAATGCACATGTCAATAAAGTTCACTGCATAGCAACTGCAACAAGACCAACTCCAAATGCATTAGTGCATGAAGACTGAATCAACTACACAAAGCAACCAAACAACTTAAGTATAACAAGTTCAGATACTCAAAGACACAGTACACATATATGACACAAGTGTGCAACTTGACTGTCAAGACTTAGTGAACAATAATGCAATGTTCAAGTGGAGACCAGAGAAGATGGCTAGAGACAAAGACTACAAGATGAACAACGACCATGCTACAGGAATGCATGTATGCAGCAGAAACAATATCAAAGAAACAACTCCAGAACAAATGTCGACCAACAGAAACTAGGAAAACAGCTACATGCAGATGAACAACAAAGGATCAAAGCTCAATGCATATGAAACCATGAACGCTAGCATGAAGTACAACAATGCACAAGTGACCGACAACAAACATCAGCAAGTACAATGTCATAAAACAAATGTCAATGCCGAGAAACAATGTGACAAAGATGGCCAGATGTAGTCAAAGCCGTAATTCACAGTGAAGTTGAAGTTGACAAAAGATTAAAAGTGCAGGGATGACCAAGTCAAGAAATTCAAGTGCGCATCTTTGAAAAAGTCATAAATTAAAAGAGGAAAGTCTCTGCCGTGTTAATAAAGGAAAATCGAACACTACAAAATCAAGGCCGTGCGCATCAAGTTGAAAACATATCAGGAAAGCCGTGCGCATCAGGCAATCAAAAATCAGGAAAGTGTAAATGAATACAAACATATTAAAGGAAATCGAAATCCATATATAAACCCGCGATCATCATTGGCAATAATCATCGAGTCAAGCAAGCAATCAAACCAGCAACGAAAAAGATTACATACCACAACAACGAACTCGATCAACAGAGGAGCAACGCAAACCAGAGAATCAATCATAAGCGAAGCAGCGAGCAAGAGCAACGCAAACCATCGATCATCAGAGAAGCCGCGAGCAAGAGCAACACTAGAGAATCGAATTTGAAGAAAGCCCCAATTTGGATCGAAGAACACAAATTTTGGAAGCAAGGAATAAAAGAGCCGAAGCCCTAATTTCAGAAAGAAGAACAAGCCGACATTATCACAAAGGAATGGGCAGAAGAAATTAAATGGGCCGGCCCTGTTTTATTACAAAGGGCTTTAGTTTATTTTATTAGAGTTTATTTTTATCAAAGGGGTTTTTGTTTATCTGTTTTATTCTTTATCTGTTCTTTTCGAGTCAAAGTCTTGGTAAATCACCACCTAGGCTGTAGGTAGTGTCAGATTGTCTAGTTAGAATTAGTTTAGTGAGCAGGGTGTGCGAGTTTGCAAAACTCTATAGGTGGGAGCAGGGTTTGCGAGTTTGCAAAACTCTATAGGCGGGAGCAGGGGTCGCGAGTCTATTAGAGTGTTTGTAAGCGGGAGCAAGGGTTTGCGAGACTGTTAGAGTGTTTGTAAGCGGGAGACTGTTTAATTCTAATAGAAATCTGGGAATGCAGCAGTAGGCAGGGGTTGCCGAAGCTGGGTAAATTTTTTGTGTGATTTACTTTTCAGCATATTTATTTCTGCAGTTTATTTCTGTGTTTAAATCAAGAAAATTTGCTATAACCCTATTCACCCCCCCCCCCTCTAGGGTTTATCTAGATCCTACAAGTGGTATCAGAGCATGGTATTTTTTTAACTCTAGAGTCATGAATTCACCAAACAATGCTTTTTCTGAGGGGCAATCTATTGTTAGGCCATCCATGTTTAATGGGAATGATTATGCTTATTGGAAAGTTAGGATGGGTATTTATCTTAGTTCTGTTGATTATGATGTTTGGGATATTATTGAAACTGGCTATAAATCTTCCACTATAACTGTTGGTGATACGGAGATTCCTAAACCTAAGGATAGGTGGGATGCCAACGATAAGAGATTAAAAACTACAAATGCTAAAGCCATTAATGCTTTGATATGTGCTCTTGATAAGTCTGAATTTAATAGAATTTCTCATTGTAAAACTGCACAGGAAATTTGGCATACCTTGGAGGTGACACATGAAGGAACTTCTCAAGTCAAGGAGTCTCGTCTAGCCTTATTCAGCAATGAATACGAGAACTTTGTGATGGACAAAGGTGAGAGCATAAAGGACATGTTTGGACGCTTTTCAACTTTGGTGTACAATGCTAGAGCGCTTGGGAAGATATTCACTGAGGTAGATGTCGTGAGGAAGGTGCTACGAGTCTTACCGATGAGCTTTGAGGCAAAAGTCACGACAATAAAAGAATCGAAAGATCTGAGTAAACTAAGCATGGAGGAGTTGATTGGCAACTTGATGACATATGAGCTTGAGCTAAAAGCAAAGGAGGAACGCAACAACTCCGAACCAAAGAAGAAGACAATTGCCTTAAAGAGCAAAGAAGAGAACGATGAAGAAGAAGAAGAAGATCCAATTGAAGAGCTTGCAATGGCTGTCAATAATCTTAGAAAATGGTCAAGATTCAAGCCACGCAAGAAGAAAACATCTGGTAATAGGTCAAGAGATTCTAACAATTCGGATAATGAACTGACGTGCTTTAACTGCAACAAGCCTGGCCACTTCAAACAAGAATTCCCACTTCTCAAATACAACCAAGGAAAGAAGAAGAAGAAAAAGGCCTTTGTAGCGACTTGGGATGATGAAGAAGGAGAGGAAGTTTCGAATAGTAGCTCAGAGGAGGCTAATTTGTGTCTTACGGAAAAATCAGATTCAGAAGCAAGCTCAGAGGAATCTAGTGAGACAGGTGACTATTCTTATAAAGAACTTGTTTTTATGTGTCTTGACCTTACTAAAGTAGTTGATACTCTTGAATCTAAAATTGAAAAACTGAAATCTGATAGGAGAGAACTTGCTCGTGAAAATTTGAGGTCAGAAACTGAACTTGAAAATATTCAAAACCTAGAATGTAAAAAATGTAAAATTTTAGATTCAGAATTATCAAGACTTAAGAATAGCTCTGAGAATTTTGAAAAAGAAAACTTGAGTCTTAAGGAAATCGTTGACACTAGGAAAAAGGATTTTATAAATAGATGCACCTCACTTGTAACTAAAAACACAACACTCAAAACCAAAGTCCAAAATCTTGAGAAATCTCTGAATAACTTTTCAACAGGAGAAAAATCATTCAACATGTTATTGGGAAATCAAATTTTTGCTAACAACAGAAAAGGACTAGGTTTTGGGAAAACACAAGTTGATGGTAATGCAAAAGGTAAGAGTGTCTTCGCTGGATGTGAAATAATTGGACATCGTGTTGAAAATTGTAGTCATAGGAACAAGAACACAAAATTATACAAGTTTGGGTTCCTAAGAATTCTACAAACAAATTTTATGTCTATTGGAACAAGAATGAAAGGACAAATCAAGTTTGGGTTCCAAAGGGTTTGTTTATTCACAATGCTTCAGCCACTAACAATCATGGACCTATAAAAACAAATAGGTCACAAAAATCTTTCATCGTGTAGGTATGGTGGCGGGCTAAGGAACAATAACAGTGTTCGCTGGATTTTGGCTGTTCCAGAAACACAACGGGCAACAAAGCAAAATTCCTTAGCCTAGTACAAAGGTGACAGAATCACAATGGGCAACCACGAAAAATTATCGTAAAGGTAAAACAGGTAAAGGTATATTAAATGTGATAATCTGCACCGTACTCTGAATGAAATCAGCCAATATTGAGATGTTGTAAAGATGATGATTTTGATTCTGACTTGTTCAACATAGTTGGCCAATTACATTTATGCCAAAACACTTTTCTTTGAATTACTTCATATATATACGTTTGGATTAAACATAGTGTTTTGTTGGATGATAATATTTTTGGTTATTTTTGGCTAACTCTATATTCACAATTTCTGATTATTTACAAGACTTCAATTCAAATTCAAGAATGCTGTAAAAATTAAGTTTGAGTTTTTTTTGTGCACACTTCATGGTCTGGTCTATCAAATTTAGTTAGTGATATTTTGGAGTGAAAGAGAAATTCAGATGCAGATTACACTGGTAATATAGTTGATAGAAAAATTACTAGTTGAACGTGATTTATGGTGAGACATTTAGTAACTGCATCGTTTTTCAAAGAAAATATCTGCATATTTTTCATTACAAATAATTTTCAATTAACAGAAATTTTTTCTCATATAACCCCTTCGAGAAAATCATTGTTGACCATATTTTCAGATTACTCGTTTTTATTTGATTTTAAATGACAAATTTTGACTAATCTGACTCCCTACTAATTATCAAAAAGATAAATAGTGATTGAAAAGGTGATAAGTGTTGATATTTAACATACATTACTCAAGAGAGTATATTTGGAAAATTTCTTTAGGAATTCAAACAAGAGTTATAAAACTTTTTGTTGGGTAAAGATTCCATAACCATTTCTATATCTATCATATTTCTATCGACCATTGTTTATCAAAACTTAAATATAGTTTGTCGATATGTGATACTATAATCAGGAATCATTTGTTTTTCATTTCATATTTTTTGTAAAAATAAATACATATCCAAAGTATTCACTCTCATTTAAAAGTCCTCACGGTTATGCATGGGTGAATTACTTGGATTTTTGATTATGTGCTTCCATTCTCATTTGAAAGTCCTTATGGTTATGTATGTATGGAACGCATATCAAAATTAATTGATTAAATTGACAAGTTGATTCTAATCCCATTTAGAAGTCCTCACGGTCATGCGTGGTTAGAAGATACTTGATTTCATTTTTTAAAATTAAATTAGAATACTACTAATCTCATTTAAAAGTCCTAACGGTTATGCATGATTAGTAGATATTCAAATTCCTGATATAAATGTACAACAAGTTGATACAGTTGTATGATTTTATATTAGAACATCATTTCCATTCTTTTGAAAAGTGGAATATGCGCCTAACAAGGGTAGTTATGATTTTTGTTTGATTTTCATTGAAGTTTAATATTTATATTCAATTTGAGTTTAATGATGGATTAATATTGATCACTTTATCTCTATTTTCTCTAACACTATTATTCGTTTGCTGATAATAAAAGGGAGAGAGAAAAGTTAAGATTTTGTCAAATAGAATCAAGCAAAGTTCAAATAATTTTCCATAATTTTCCATTTGCATCTAGGCTCATTTGTATATTTCTATTTGTATGCATATATGTAGACGGAGCATCGTGTAGAGAGGAAGCATTTAAATAGGGGAGCAATTAGTGTATATCATTGATCAAATACATTTAACACAGTCAAAATCTTAAATATTTGTTTGTTATCATCAAAAGGGGGAGATTGTTGAATATGCGCTTATACGTTTTTGTTTGATAATAATAAACATATATATTCATTTAAATGTATTTGGTAATGTACTATTTAGATTTTGATAGATTAAATAAATATTTGTTGAATAAAATAAATTACACAGAATTTGAATTCAAACAGAAATTTTATTCAAACAAATATTTATTGCAATTTTGAACAGTACAAATTCAAGCTCTCACTATACATATACAATTTTGATTGTAATCACATCACAATTAAATTTACATAAATGCCTCACTACATATCACTCACACTCGTAGTTTATCTTCAATTTCATTCCAGTTAGAATCCAGCATCTGAGCAATCTGCAAAAATATTCACTAACGCAGTAAAACTGAAAAATAAATATTTTTGCAATATAAAATAAAATAGGGATTTTTGAAAATATTATTTGCCTCAGTTAATTGGGTTGTTCGTCATCATTTACATTTGAATTCATCATACACGAAAAATGTGACATGCACAGTATATCACTGTACATGCCACAAGGCCGTGCACATCGATATACACTTAATTGATTTACAGGGACAGGTGAGCACAGGTCAAACCCAAATGAAAAGCCGGGTTCAACTCATGTGCAATAAATTTAAAATCACGACAAGAGCACAAGGTCAAACCCGAGTTTTTGAAACTGGATTCAACTCAAGTGAAATTTCAAAAATCAACATGAAGGCAACATGATCAAAAGTTTAGGTCAGACCAAACATCAAGACTCAAGTGCACCAGTGAAGCAAAAATCAAATGCCATCAGGTCAGCAAACTACAATGTTACAGCAAACACTGTGCACATTGATACATGATCAGACACAGGACAACAGATGCATTCAAAGTACAAACCAGTTGCACCATGGATGTCACAAACAATGACCAGAACAAGACACAGTGCAGAGCAAGTGCAATTCGAATTGACAAAACAGTTTCAAGTGACAGCAAACTTCAACCAAGTAAAAATGCTCAATGCACCAAGCACAGGTAACAGCATGGTACAATGCAAATACATGGAACAATACCAAAGTATGGAGTGTACAAGTGCAGATGACACAGACTCAACAAAGGCTATAGACAAGTAGCAGTGTGCAAAATGAAGCTACTGAAGGCAACATGACAAAAAGACCACAAGTGCACAACAACATGAACGCAGTAACAGCCAGAATGGATGTAAAGTGCACCAGTGATGCAAGCTACAGATTATACAATGAAAACATCAATTGAAGTTCAGGTTAAATCAACATGCAAACAGTGAATAGCATGGCAATGTCGAATGCATAAACAAGTGAAACAATGCATGATGAATTAGATCAACACAGTCAAGCCAAATGAAACAGATCAAGTCACAAGTTGAAGCAGTAGTTAACAAGCAGTGTGCAACTCGAGAGTCTACACAAGTGAAACCATAATGATGAAAATGTCATGCTCAATGCAACACGGTGGCAACCACCAGATGCAGACATAAACAACATCAAAGAAACAAGTCTCGACCAAACTCAGTGAAACTCAAATAAGCAAGTGCACAATTAAACCAACATGAATGCAACACAGTGAAGATAACAAATGATACTTGAACAAGACTCAAGGGTAATGCACATGTCAAAAAAGTTCACTGCATAGCAACTGCAACAAGACCAACTCCAAATGCATTAGTGCATGAAGACTGAATCAACTACACAAAGCAACCAAACAACTTAAGTATAACAAGTTCAGATACAAAGACACGGTACACATATATGACACAAGTGTGCAACTTGACTGTCAAGACTTAGTGAACAATAATGCAATGTTCAAGTGGAGACCAGAGAAGATGGCCAGAGACGAAGACTACAAGATGAACAACGACCATGCTACAGGAATGCATGTATGCAGCAGAAACAATATCAAAGAAACAACTCCAGAACAAATGTCGACCAACAGAAACTAGGCTAATAGCTACATGCAGATGAACAACAAAGGATCAAAGCTTAATGCATATGAAACCAAGAATGCTAGCATGAAGTACAACAATGCACAAGTGACCGACAACAAACATCAGCAAGTACAATGTCATAAAACAAATGTCAATGCCGAGAAACAATGTGACAAAGATAGCCAGATGTAGTCAAAGCCGTAATTCACAGTGAAGTCGAAGTTGACAAAAGATTAAAAGTGCAGGGATGACCAAGTCAAGAAATTCAAGTGCGCATCTTTGAAAAAGTCATAAATTAAAAGAGGAAAGTCTCTGCCGTGTTAATAAAGGAAAATCGAACGCTACAAAATCAAGGCCGTGCGCATTAAGTTGAAAACATATCAGGAAAGCCGTGCGCATTAGGCAATCAAAATTAGGAAAGTGTAAATGAATACAAACATATTAAAGGAAATCGAAATCCATATATAAACCCGCGATCATCATTGGCAATAATCATTGAGTCAAGCAAGCAATCAAACCAGCAACGAAAATGATTACATACCACAACAACGAACTCGATCAACAGAGGAGCAACGCAAACTAGAGAATCAATCATAAGCGAAGCAGCGAGCAAGAGCAACGCAAACCATCAATCATCAGAGAAGCCGCGAGCAAGAGCAACACAAGAGAATCGAATTTGAAGAAAGCCCCAATTTGGATCGAAGAACACAAATTTTGGAAGCAAGGAATAATAGTGCCGAAGCCCTAATTTCATAAAGAAGAACAAGCCGACATTATCACAAAGGAATGGGTAGAAGAAATTAAATTGGCCGGCCCTGTTTTATTACAAAGAGCTTTAGTTTATTTTATTAGAGTTTATTTTTATCAAATGGGTTTTTTTTTATCTATTTTATTCTTTATCTGTTCTTTTCGAGTCAAAGTCTTGGTAAATCACCACCTAGGTTGTAGGTAGTGTCAGATTGTCTAGTTAGATTTAGTTCAGTGAGCAGGGTGTGCGAGTTTGCAAAACTCTATAGGCAGGAGCAGGGTTTGCGAGTTTGCAAAACTCTATAGGCGGGAGCAGGGGTTGCGAGTGTATTAGAGTGTTTGTAAGCGGGAGCAAGGGTCTGCGAGTCTGTTAGAGTGTTTGTAAGCGGGAGACTGTTTAATTCTAATAGAAATTTGGGAATGCAGCAGTAGGCAGGGGTTGCTGAAGCTGGGTAAATTTTGTGTGTGATTTACTTTTCAGCATATTTATTTCTGCAATTTATTTCTGTGTTTAAATCGAGAAAATTTGCTATAACCTTATTCACCCCCCCCTCTAGGGTTAATCTAGAAATTTGCTATAAAATTTCTGTGTTTTTGTAGAAGGCAATTAGTAGCCAACGAAATTGGTAATATGGCATTCAAAGATGGTGATGATGTGATATGTGAATGGTACTTTATACCTCTTTTGGCCTCAACCCCCCAGGAAAGGATTAAAATAGGGTAGAATTAGCAAGGTTAAGTGAGTCACTCCCATTAGGAGATGTCATTATCCTTCTAAATTTACTCTACACATGTCTAAGTATATGGTGAATGTATGACTCGGGTACCCGTTGAAGGTCGGTAACGACCAGGGTGATGACATATTCGATACTATCCCGGAAGGGGTAGGCCGGTCTTGTGTTGGTGTAGGCAGGCAGTATCTGCTCCCTAGGTGCATCCCTCCAGAGGTTTACTATTCGGAAAGGTAGTCCATTACCTAGTCATTTGTATGGAATTCAATATCCACTACGTGTCTGCCATTTTATTTGTAAGCCTATTATGCTGGAATTTACTAATGTAAAATTTTCAGCTATTATTAATTATTATTTATGCAATAGACACTATAATATTATAAGAGACTTTGATATGAAATGATTTGATTATCGTAAGGGAAAAACCCGTTCATGTTTATGCATGGGCGCAGTCTTATAAGATACCTTTTGTTTAATAAAAAAAGTTTGGTAATCTTAAAAAATTAAAATTACATTGAGATGTGTTTTTCTCATGCTGGTTTACAAGACTTATCTGGACGTTCTTCTCTTTCAATGCTCGGGTCAGACCGATTATATTTACAGGTCTAGATTTTGTGCTTTTGGAGCTTCAACAGATGTGCTGGAAATCCTCATGTCGTATACACGTATCTGTTTATTTTCTGCTGCATTGTTGTTATAAATTATCGGCATTTGTGAGGACGGGTTGTTATAATTTTCCAAACTCATAATTATTTATTCATGTACTCGGATATTTATGTTTATATATTATAGTTTCTCTTTTGTAAAGATTGTTCATCTACATTATATGTTATTCCACTGCGATATGAGATTCTGTATTGTTTTGGTACTGTTTCTCCCTTCCTCTTCTCTTCTCTTCTTCTCTCTTCTTGCTTTCTTCTCACTCTCTCTCTCTTCTTTCTCATGACTTTCCATCATTCTATGCTTTTTGGGTCGGATATATGTGATTTATTATCGATTCAAAGGGTATGGATTTACGGGTCGTCACACATTTGATTACAGAAAGTAATGGAACAAATATCAGCTAAGGCATCTCATACCACCTGACATTACTAGCTTATTCACTCAATGATTGTACACTACGCTCATCATCTCATAACTATTCTTTATAACGAGTCAAAAGAGCAATTAGAAAAATATTACCGAACGTCCTATACCACTAAGTATTGCTAATCCATTTACTTAAAATTCTCACAATATAGAACTTCACACAATATTATTCTATATAACAAATCAAAAGAATAACAGGAAAAATATTACTGAAAGTCTCATACAACATGGTATTATTGCTATGCTATTTAATTTCTCATTACACAAAATAAATCATTCAAAACACATAATTCTACTATTTATTGACTCGGAATGGGTTCTAAAGTACATTTCCCCCAAAATCTTTAAAATAATTTTGAATATTAATATTCAGTTCAAAGAAGAATAAATTAGAAAATTTTCATTCTTTCCTCAAAATCCATTTTTGGCTTTAAAAGTAAATATTTGCTAACCTTTTATTCGATTACCAGGAAATTTATATATTAAACTTCATTCAACTCCAAATTTCTTAAAATCCTTTTGAAAATAATTCATACTTTTCAAATTTCTTCTCCATAATTGAAAATAATAATAATGTCAAATAAGTTTTATAAATCACAATTTCCTTTCGAATTTAAATAACTCTTCTTTACATAATACATTCCTACAGTAATTCATGTTTAACACAATAATTTATTACTTCCAAAAATTCATTTAACCATATATATAACGAATCTTATAAATATAATTTCCAATCAATAAATAGTTGCATTCAACTTATTATTACTATAAAATATTATTTTTAAACTTTCGATTTATTGAACTAAAATAAAATTAATTTGTCACTTTAAAAATATAAATTTCAAATATCATTTCATAATTATCCTTTAAATATTTTTATAATTATTGGTAAGTACATAAATATATAAACGTCAAAAATTCACTTTCTTAATAAAATCTCAAAATTCTTCATTTTATAAATAATTTCTATTCACATCATCGCTAAAATTATTTCACTTTTATATTTTTATAAAATCCTTCCACTTTCAAATTTTCCATTAATTATAATATCTTCAATAGTAAATAAGGAAAATCGCTCCAAAACTCGCTATTCATTTCCAAAATGATTTATTTATTTTGAACCTTCACCTTTTAATTCATTTACCCCGTTTCTGTTCAATTTCTAATGTTGTTTTCGACTAATAATGTCATCAAATTCAATCAACACATGCAAAACATAACTCAGCTATGGTACATAACACTCTTAATCAGTATCATCAAATGACAATTAATTTCATCAAATTTCCATATCAATTTAAATTATCGCAATATTTAACGCAAGGCATGCATAGATAATTATATACTAGGTATAGTTGGGAGTAAATAAAATTTACTCAAAAAAATGATGAAAGCAAGCACAAATAATGCAACAATATTAACCAGCACTTAATTCACAAATAATCGCTGCCCTAAACCCTCTGTCACCATGAATAGAAACTCGCATCATGCTATTCCACCTTCAGGTGACCTCCGAGAATGCCCACCTCTATAACTGGACAATTTTATGCAATTCAATGCTCACTTATTTTTATTTAATCATTCATTGTTCCATTGTAAAGTAAAATTATTTTTCATTTATTCAACCATATAAAATTATTTACACTTCATGTTACTTTATATTTACTAAAAAAATTGTTCAGTTTCAGTAGATTATTTGAAAATAATTCATTAATTTAATTCAATTTATTAAGTCTAAATCTTTTGTTAAATAGAATTTAATTAACTAAAAGTTTATTTTTAAATATTAATTATCAAATATCGAATTTAAATAATTTTATTTTGATCAAATTTATTTATTTTAGTGTAGAAAGTAAGGTTGTTACAATATACTATACTGCTATTTAGTATTGAAAACTAAAATATATAATAAGTACGCACTCTTATATTTATAAGACACACATGTGCTCTCGATCCAGTCTGGGGTGATAACTTCTACCATAACTCTATTGGATCATAGAATCCCTTAGGTTAAACTACGCAATCTAAGCTCTGATACCAAATGTGACGACCGCCACACACCACTGGCACCCAATGTATAACTTGTAGAGTGTGTTGCGATGATGCTCGGCCGATGCAGGACGATAGTAAGGGTTGAAAAGTAAACAAAACATCACAAAGCCCGTCGTATATCTCATAATGCATCGAGTAAAATATAATAGCCATCGTAGTTATAAAACAAGCGAAATGGTAATGACCAAATGAACCATATAAAGTAATGAACACACATATCCATAGTTATATAACATTAGCGATAGTGTTTAAATAGCTGATAATAACTCAAATAGATAACTGTCTCTTAATACATAAAAGCATTAGTAAGCACCATAGTGCTGCGCAGTGGACAATAAGAAATAACAGTTAAATATAATAATACATGAGACCGTAACCTCCCTCTCACCACCTGTCCCGCACCATGTGCTTACTAGACCTGATATTCCTAATCTACTCATTTAGAAGTACCCAAATGACAAGAAGCAAAGAAAAAAAATCCCAACTCAAGCAATAGTCTAGTGTGAGCAGTAGAAAATTTCAAATACAACAAAGTCAATATACTGGGATAAATGGTATATGGAACAATACCTAACATGTCCCTACATCTATGGATTTAGCACATAACATAGGATATATGCTTCTGTACATCATAATCATCATGGTGTATTACATGTCAGAGCACTAATAGGTGTCTAGATATCTACAACAATGATATCTACATCATGTGGCATCCCTAGGGTGTTAAGAAACAAAATAGAACACAAAATCCATCTTCCATTCCTACATTCAATCACTTAGTGTGTTGGATACATTTTGATACATGCGACCCATCATGGTCAATGACTACCCAATGTCACGGTCCACAATACCTGAATCCATGTCGCTCAATATGCCCAGGACTAGACTACTTGTCATGGCTGATCTAGGGTAAAGACCAACCGTCATGGAGATCAAGACCATCATGGTCCAAGTAGGTGCCCCTACATTACCCTTGTTTTACAAGTACTCTACAAACCTTCAAGTATCATCGATCCCTTTGCACATGTCATCCATAGAAAAGTACATTATGTAACTGATCTTCATCGTAAAACTCCCATCTAAAGTCGTTGTGATTGGGATAATTCTAGGAAATCATCGTTAGTCATAGAATATCATTGTTTGTCTTGTAATTATTCTTTAACAGTTCCTTGAACCCGACCATAGCTTATACTGTTCATCCCAAAGTATAGCTATCCAATCGCTTAAGATGTCACTCCCTATCATAAGTCATCATCACCATGCTATGCATCGTCGACGTCAACGGTTCGTCATCGAATCACATGTCTTTGTACCAAATTGGGGCATAGCCCAAAGCAAGAATGGTAAAACTCAAAGCAAGCATGAACATATATGGCCCATTGAAAATGCATCACTAAATAAAAGTAATCATTATCTTGGCCCAAAGCAAACACATGAAGGACTCGAAGTAAGCTTGGTATCTTCCATCGTCGAATCCCGACCATCAAACCTTTCCCACCACCGATCCATCACTTTACCATTTCATTTCCCCAAACTATAGCTTCAAGTGAACAAGCAACAAAAACTAAGTGAGACTCAAGCCAACCCCTTTATGATTTAGTGTCGATCACACTCTTCATGCCACACCGATCTAACCCTTAAAGCCATTTTTCTTCCAAAGCGAACTCCTAGCAAGCTCGAAGTAAGAGCTGAAGCAACCCACTATGAAACTCAAACTCGAAAAAATCTTCTATCGATCCGGCTCTTAAAAACCATCATCGAGCCAACTTTTTTTGCCTATAATTGGAGCAAAAGAACTCCAAACGGCCTGAAATTCTTGTCGCTTCACTCAAATCACACTAATATTTTCACTGTCAGCTTCATGGATCGAATATTAGTTGTAAAACTACTCCTATTTCGAAGTTCTCATTCGATTGGCATGAAGCAAACATCATGCATTCAAGCATTCAACATATAAGTTATATTCAAACAAACAACCATTTACATATATCAAATTATAGCCTAACTCTAACGGCGGAAACTAGAGAAGAACCGAAAGAACAAGGGAAATCCATTAGATCCAAATTTCATAAAATTTCACTCGAAATTAACTTATATGATTAGATAACATTTAAAACACGTTTTAGGGTTCAAAAATCATTTTAAAATATCATTTACAAACATATATTGACTCTTAATGACAAGATTTGGTAGATTAAAGTAGGGTTTAGAGTGGTTTTAGGCTTAGATAATGTTAATGATGGCTTTTCTAACTACTTTAGGAAGTGTTAAATGACATGGAGAAGTTCAAATGGTACCCATGGATGCTAATCTCGAAATTGGTCTTGTGCTTCGCCAATAATCCCGTAAATTACCCATTAACGTATTCAGAATCATGTAAGATATCAAATAGCCATATCTCCCAGATTGTAAGTCTATTATCCTATTATGACCAATTTACAGAAAGAGAATCCATCATCCCAGTCTAAAGAAAGTGGTTTCAGATCTTAATTCAGCTCCAATCAAAAGTTATAGGCTCTACAAGATTTTCAAGTTTAAAATCTTTCAATAAATTTCTACAGATGGAAACTGTCTCTTATACTCACTCCCCAAAGATATAGAATCGTACAACCCTATATAAAACAAATTACGATCCTTCGATACATAAAATACGGGTATTACAATTATATAGCATACAGTATGTTGAAAAGATATTATTTTAACTTTATAAATATTTGGAAATATTTTAGGATGTTTTATGAAGGGGTTAATTTGGATGTGGTTGAAATTAGTAATTGAAGAAGAAAAGAAATTGTAATACCCAAGAATTATAGCACCAAATTTGATAAGAAAAATTAAATAAAAAATAAATAAGGGTAGAATGAAATTTGCACAAATGTTTGAATTTGGCCATGAAACTTGCACCATTGTGTTCGTAGTGATTTTCTGGACAAATTTCATATATAACACTTTGAAATCGGAGTTAGTATAAAGAAGTTCTGTACGGATGAAAATTTGAAAATAGAATAAAAAATATTCACCTAAATTAAGCATGGTCAACAGTCGACCAATAGAGTCCATTGGTCGATCAATAGTGGTTGACTGGTCCCTATAAATTAGCGACCGTTGATGTTGTAATAATCATGAACTAATGCGTTGATTGGACAGAGATGATTGCACCGAATATTTTTGTTTACAAGCAAGTTCCTAATATGCCATTTAGATGAGAACAAAGATTCTCTAGGGTAAATCCAATGGCTTAGATCAATCTCTAACCCTATAAATTAACACCTAAACTAACCTAATTTCATTAGAAAACTTGTTGTGTACTGAAACCTGCCAAAATTTCTACTCTCCGCCTATTAAACTTCTTTCAAAAATAAATATTAAATACAAAGTAAAAGTGCACTAGTACATTGGATCAAGTAGGAGGCAAGCTAACGGGCGACGATTCTCTGATGGCGTTTAGAGTTAGAGAAATTGGATCTAAGGTAAGTGGAAACAAGTTAAAAAAATTAACATATTTTGTCTGATCTAAGGTGTTAGTAGTTAAACTATAAACTGTAAACCCTAGTTTTGAACCTAGGATTTGAATTAGAGATTGAAATTGATATAAATTGAATAATCACATTTTTATTCACCCAAATTGAACGTCTCCGTTTTTGAATTGAAACCCTAAAAAATTAGTTAATCCTAAGTTAAAAAAGTATAATTAATCTAGCATAAATCTATGGAATTGAAATACAAAATTTGCAAAGACAAGTTAGTGTAAATCGATGCATAGAGTTCACTTTATAAGTCGAGTTGATAAATTAACAAATATTTCATAATCGAATAAGAAAAATTACAGAATCCTAAAATTTACATTATGACCGATCGACCATTCACAATAAGCGGTCAATCCATAGGGTATAGCAGTCGATTGGTTGATGTCTAAATGCATAATCTGTACCTCGACCTAAGGCCAAGGTTAAAAGAAAAATTATTAATTGTATGTATAACCATATTGTATACATATGTGTAGATGTTATGACTACGTACTGCTATTCTAAGACTATGTTTGGATATTTTCTAAGATGGTTACTTTCTATGCTTATATTTGGTTCCATTCAACCATGAGTAGTTCTAAAAGTACGGTATATCTTGGATTATATCTGTTTGTTTTTAGTCTCTGTAATGTTATAAAAACCCTATAGCTCGTATTTCTTAGCACTAACACGAGTTCGAAAGTCATACTAGGCTTTGGATTGGTGTGTCGAGGGGTGCGGATTGTCATGGAAATTATTCATGATATACTTGTTAGGGAAGTAACTGAAATTAATTCAAGACCAAGAACTAGAATCTTTAAGCATTTTCCGTATAACCTATAACATGGAATTCTTAAATGACCAAACCTTTAATCCTCTATATGCACTGTATGGTGGAATTCAAGTTAACTGGGCAAAGGCCATTATTTATCAATCATGTGGATAAGATTTTTAAATGCGAAACACAATGTTTTAAGGTGCACGTTTTTAGAAGAATATTTACTCATTTTGGAATCTCTCTTAAAAGGTTTTGGTATATAAGTGTAAGAGTTTTCGGTAAGAATACTCATTCGATTATGATGATTCCAATGATTGCCCAACCATATGAATCTTCATCAAGAATAGAGAGAAAGAAGAGAAAGGTATGCTTATAGGGAGTAAGAAGAACACAAAGAAACATCTCATGGTCATCTTAGCTTTTTTGAAGAAATACATGGAGAAACATCATCTTTAGCATTAGCCAAATTCTTTTTCAAAATCAACAATTTTTGGCTAAAAATTAATAGAAGCTTGGAAATAAATTGAAGAAATTAAAAGAAAAAAATTAAGGTTGGTTTTGAAAGCATTTTAGTGGGAAATTAAAATAACATATATCTTCTCTGGTTGTGACTAATCCAAAAAATGATAATGAATACTATGACTTGGAAAGTAATTTCAATGAGGAGTTTATACTCAATCAACGATATACATAATGGGATTCTTTCAACAATAAAGGCCAAACTAGAGGAACTCAACATTATTTGTATTTTATTAATTACAAGAACGACCATCTTAGGAAGATATATAAGTTTTTCACTGCTTTACGACTGGGTTTTATTATGGATTGGTTACTGATTGGCTGAATGTTGTGTTGTGAAGATGTTTATTTTCACCATGTTTAAATGTTTCATTTTCAAGTGATGTTTGCTGAATAGTGATGTTAATTATTTCATATTTAAACATTCAAACTCATTATGCTATTACTAAAATTATGATTTTTTTGTTATGTTTGTTAGATTTATAATGAATACGAAAATATGAATACTATTATACCACTATTTTTATACCATTAATAATATCTATTTTCCTAATACTTTGAACCCATTTATTGATAATAAGGAGGAAGGAATAGTTAGGTACCTTAGCGAGTGCATATAATCAGAGGGAGAATACATATCTATTTATTTTAATTTGTATAGTGGTCTTCATTGAAAAGGGAAGAATATCATAACCTACTTATTATGTTTTAATGATGCAAAAATATAATTATATTGCCATGAATATTAATAAGATATTCTAGGAATTATTGAGGAGTTCACGGAGAGCATATAAGTTTACTCTATATAACATTATAGTTAATCACTATTACATCCTCTTAGGTAAGGTTTTCTATACAAAATATTAAGTGATAAATCAGGTTTCATTCTAAGAAAAGTATGTATAGTAATATTGTTATTCTAGAAATAATCATTTTAAATAGAACCAATATATTCATTTTAACCCACTTCAATCGGTTGAACTATATACCACAGTCAACCGAAGGGGGAAAACGGTCTACTTCTATTTTTCCAAAATAACAAATAAGAAAAATATTTTATAATTTTTGATAAAACACGGTTGACTAAAGTTGGCAAAAAATGAACTACTCGGTTTGGCCAAAATAAGACAAATATGTTATATTTTCTAAAGAATTATGTAACAACCCGACCTTCTACGCTTGTGCAATAAATTATTTTAATTAAACTAAAATGTTTTAATTCAGGTTATGGATAATTTTAATTTTTATATATAATTTATTGAGATTTAGTAATAAATGGATTTTTAACTTAATAAAATGAAATTGAATCTTTCAGAAAATATATGGAATTTAAATAAAATATTTAAATGAATATAAAATATTTTATTATGTAAATGCTTTCATATGGTTTAAATAGATGAAAAGAGATTCTGTTTGATATGCATAAAATCAATTAAGATAAAATGATTATTAAATTTAAACACCTTGTGTTGTCCAAACCTTTGACTAGGCAATATTAGATAGACTGGACGAATCGAACTCTGAAACTATCAAGATAGAAAGCCCGAAGATATGACCCAAGAGTGTAGATACCAAGTACAAAGAGAGCCACGGGACAAAGATCAAGCCAACATAAGAAAGCAAGAAGTTTGATCCAGCATAGTGTTGGATCGATACTAATCCCACATCATGGATCGGCATCAATCCGTGAAACCTTTTCAATTATTGTCCCTACTCCTTCTGCATGCTCATGATGATGCTATAAGCCTATTTCAAGTATTATTTCATCATTCCCATGCAATTCTCTATTAATCTCCAAGTGTGCAGTTACATTATTCCATAGATCCATCATTTGGACTCAGAAATAAGCTAGTAAAAGTGTAAACCACTATGGAATCCTAAAGCTAACAATAAATCGAGCCAAGACAAGAAGACCAAGACTATCCATATAAAGAACTTATGGATATATATATATATATATATATATATATATATCGGTCCAGGAAGTTGGATCAGTACCGATGCATGATTGTCTATGACTTATTCACCTATTTCTTATAGAATTGCTCTACGACGTGAAAAACAATGTGGAGATCACCAGGGTGAGATTTTTAGGCTTCCTACGGCTATAATTATAAGGAAATGGCTCATTTTTTAGATATTTTGGCTCTTGCTTTCCCTTATTCAAATTTCTTGTAATCACTATTAGTTTTATACCGACTCGTAAGAACATATGCTTGTAATCTAATGATCTAATCAATAAAATCACTAGGTGGATGTATGCTAAGATTAGCCAAGCCACTAAAAATTATTGTGTTTTCTTTTATACTCATTTTCATTTAAATTTTTCACTTTTTATTCTTTACTTAATCTTTTGGGTGTTTGTGCCATTTATTAGTTTAAACATTTTGGTTCTTTCAATGAGAATATCATATTCTCAGGCTACTTGGATCCATCATGCACTATTAGGTTTTGTAGATCCAAGAGATATATCCAATTTTCCAACCTTATAGTTCTAATATTAAGATTTTCAATAACCTAAGAGAAGTTATTCGCCATGGTCTCATCAAGAAGAGAACGTGTGTAACGACCCTAGATTATAATTTAATTTAAATTGATATTCATTATTTCTTCCGCTGTGTTGTTTACTTAATGGCGTTATAAGCTCCGGCGAATCGAATTTGAACATTCGAATCTACGGCATGCGAGTACGATGTAAGTATGGATGTCGATTTTCGAACGGAGAAAATCCGATTCGTTACATTTGGTATCAGAGCTAAGGTGAAACTTTAGCTCAGGAGTATAACACATTAAGTAGCTCATTAGAGATAGGGTGAAGTAAACCCTAGAATGAGTAATCCCTAAGATATCCGTTCAAATGCCTCAGTAAATTCTCTTACTATCCACCGATAGTGAGTATGAGTGCGAGAAGAGAACGAGATAGGGGACAGGGAAATACGACTATAAATGGTCGATGCCCTGCGACAGCGGAAACAATTTTTCTCTATCAATTTTCTTTGATTCGTCTTTCCAAATTCTTTTGACTTCTTCGTGATAGCTCCAGAAAGAAGTCTCGGTACGGTGATGCTCAACGTATCGTTGTAGAAAAATTTTACCTCGTATTTCATCGGTTTCTTATCGGTTTTTGATTTAAACCTTAATGAATATGGATCGAAAAATTTGAAACTGAAATTTGAAATAAATTGGAAATTTTAAAATTGAATTAACTTGATTTATGGAATATGAAGGATAAATTGAATTATATCAATAAAACGATTTCGTTTAAACCCAAATTCGAAATTCTATTGTAATTTCTTGGGTTGATCGAAGCCCGAGGAGGGACAAATTATATATATAGTTTGAGATGTTCCGATTGGAATCCATTCCTAGTATTTGAAAAATTATAGAAGATTAAATCTATCTCTTTTGTTCAGCATCTCTAGTCCATTCTTTGATGGTTCCTGGTAAATACAGGAAGAAGATTTGATATATTAGTATGGGACACAAACTCCGGATAGACCAAAATTGTTTGTTTGGATGTATTGGTTGTTTTGTTTGCTTTGATTGCTATGGTTGATAGATATACTTTGGTTCTAAATTTGGGATTCCGGATATATTCTACGAATGGTTGGTTATCTCTTCGAACTAACCGGTGCATCTGCATATTTCGTAGATTTAATGACTCGAGTATCTTGTGTAGTATTGTATGAGTTTGTTCTCGTATTGTTGATATTCTTATTTGGTAAGCCAAATGCAGAATAAATATATTCTAGTTGATCTGGAAAGATATTTCTCTTTCACCTATCTTCGCTATCTCTCTCTGGCGAATTTCGAGGACGAAATTCTTTTTAAGGAGGGAAGTTTGTAACGACCCTAGATTATAATTTAATTTAAATTGATAATTAAATGAATTTTTGAATAAAAATTGTGAAATTAATTATAAATGGAAGCGAGTTTCCTCGAATTTGAATAAATTCTATATAAATCAAAATTTGATTTTTGTATATATATAAATATATTGGATTTGAAATATAATCTTCAATAAATGGTTTTAAAAATATACATAAGATAACCATAAAGTAAATAAATTAGATAAGATTTAAACAACAAAATAAAAACCTAGAAATTCATCTATATTTTGAAAATGAATATATATATATATAGTTTTATAAAATATAAAGTAAGAAAACATATTAAATAAAAATCTAACATATAATAATAAAAGAAACTTCATTAGATTAAAAAGTATATAAACAAACAAAGTAACAAAAGAAATGCAAAGATAAAGACAAAACAAATAAACAAAACAAACATAAATAAATAAAACAAAGTAAGTAGAGAATATCGTCAACCTAAGAAAAGATAAAAATATATTACAAGTACGTTGAGTAAAATAAAATAGAAAAAACCAAACAAAGAGTATGCAGGCAAGAAAAATATTTAAAACAAATAAACTATAAACATGAAAACATAAAGTACAAGCTAATAAATGCAAAGTATATCTTCAGCCACCAAGAAAAAGTAAGTATATACATGTACCTGCAAAGTAAATAATAAGAATAAATACATATGAAAGCTTATAAAACAAGAACAAACAAAGATCTTCTCAATATCATTTCCAGCCGAGTTTGAAAGCCAACAAGAACAAGAAATAAAACAAACTAGGTACCTGCATAAAACTGCAGAACATATGCATATAAATTATGCAAACTCATGTACTTATGTAAAGCAACAAAGACAAAGAAATAAAATAACATAATCTCAGTCAAAGTTAAAAATAAAACAAAACCTGCAGCACACATTTTTGTTATATATTAGCATAAATATGTTCAAACAAAAGAAACAAAATCTGCTCAGCAAACATGTTATTTATATGTTAACTCAAGTTTGAAGTCAAATGTATAAAAACTGTAAACATCTTTGTAAACATATTAGTGCATAAGAAAACAAAACTGCAAATATCTTTGTATACATTCATGACAGCAAATACTCATTAGTGTTAATTAAAATGAAACATTAGTACAAGCACAAACAAAAGCCTTCAAGTGTATTGTACTTAATATGTAGTGTCAGCAAGCATTTAATCTATGCTAACTTAAAGGAGACATAAATAGTAATTAGCACATATTTTTGTCTGAAACAAAATATCTCAGCTGAAATACTTATGTCATTTACAGGTCTTAGTACAATTGAAGATAAGGCAAATATTATTTTATGTTTAAGCTTATGCAAGAAGGCAACTTGTTCAAGTTATATATGTATTCATCATTTGTTATTCCATTTTTAGCTTAGTTAGTAACTCATGAAGCAAAGCCTGAGAAAAAGAAAAAGAAATATAAAACAAAACTGCAACTTGAATTTAATACAAAAAAAAAAAAAAATTGTAACATCTACGACATCAAAGGTTGGAGTTGAAATTCAAAGCTGAAGGCTAGGAATTGTGTTCATCTGGAAACTGAACTACCCTCTGTTAAACTATAGGTGAGTAAACAAGAAATTTTTTAGCTTTAAGTTATTTAAAAATAGTTCAAGTTTATAGTTAATCTGGATTATATATATATGCTTCAGTTGAATACATGTATGTGATGCTCTGTACATCTCTGATGATCATTACAGGTTGTATATTTTCTTCAAATTACTATTTGTTCTCAACAGATTATTATAAAGCTTTAAGCTTTTCAACTAAACAAGATGTTTAACTTAAATTTAGATTTCTAAAAGCGAACTGAACCTTGTTGTAAAAATATAATCACTGTAGTTTTGTTTGCAGGCATCAAATGATAATTTGATAAATTGATAGTTGTAAAATAATAAGTCAAGTTTATAGTTTAAATTCCTACTGAAAAATATGATTTTTAAAACTAGAATTAAGATTTGTAGTTTAGTAATTTCAGAGCAATTTGAATGTAAACAAATATTGCATTTTTTATCAATTACTGGTTAATGATCAGTTAATAAAGGTTGAAATTGGGTATGAAGATAGTATGATCATCTATGATTTTGAGAAAAATGCGAAATAATTTTTGTATTGTGTGAATTTGTAGAACGAGATCGAAGTAGGGTTTTAAACTTGACATGTATACGGTCTGGAAACGAGGTGCGTATACCACCTCTAATGCATCGAGTCGCTCGAGATTGATCGCAAGGTTAGCGTAGGGGTTTGTCGTGATGTGGCCGAAGTTGGGAATTTTCTGGTGAACGATGGAAGGAGGACGAGGCAAATTTGGCTGGGTACATTCGAGCTTCAGTTCGACGAAATAGTGATATTTTGATTTCGAGTTCCTTGGGTTGGATCGAAGTTCAATTGCGTGTTTGTGTGGATCGTTCGACTTGCCGATGACCTCGATGATGACCGGAGTGGCGGCGCTACGTCGTGCACGTGCACGGCGTTGGTTTGGGTATCAGGTGGCTTCGCGGTAGGAACTCGAGTACAGACTCGGGGAAGAGAGTGCTTGGCTTCGGGTTTTTTCTCTGGGTGTGTGTGAGTTTGTTTACAGTAGTTTAAACTTAAACTTAGAAAAAAAAGAGAAAGGGGGAAGAAGAAGAATGAACGCGAGAGGGAATGGGGTGTGTTCTCGGTGAAGCTGATGTGCGACTCGAAGTAGCATACGCGTCTTGATGGGGGAGAACTCGGGTTTTTGATTTCTGCAGTTCTGTGTTTTGTTTAGGAGATGAGCTTCAGGCTTAATAATTCAAGTAGTACTTAACACTGTAACTATCACTTGTTCACTGTTTTAAACTGGTAATTTAGTTAAGGCCGAATGAAAATAAATTACCATTAAAGGTTAGTTGATAATCTTTGTTGATTTCCAAATTGTAGATGTCTTTAAAAATGTTAGTTGACGAATAATTAACATTAATCAATTATTTAGAAAGTAGTTAAGAATAATTATATTAAGATTGTAATTAGTGTTAGAATTAGATAACGCTTAAGTGAATACTGAATTAAGGATTAACTACTTTAAGTTAATGAATCAGTGATTGATAATTAAGAAAAAATCAAGTGAATTAATTAAAAAGAGATAATGATTAATTTAGTAATTGGCAGGCAATAATTGAATAATTAATTTACATTAATAAGGAATTAAAGGTATTAATTAAAGATTGATTCACTCATTAATCAAGGTTGATAAATAATCAGAGGACAATTAATAAATAATTAAAGAATAATTAATCAACATGGGTTGTAATTAATTAACTAACCAGGATTTGTAATTAAATGCATAAGTAAAGGATCTGATTAAATAAATCAGATAATTAAATTAATCCTACTTATGGGTGTTTGCATTCTATTGGATGATTGTATTGTTTGATACCCTGATATGTGATGCTTTGTTTTGATTTGAGCTGCGTGACTTATTTATTTGTGATATATATATCTGTGATCTGTGGGTAAAGGGTAAGCGTATAGTTTATATCGCTTATCAATTATATTTCTGTGATTTGATATGTGATGTTTGATGATGTTGCACTATTGTGTTAAACCCTGGACCACACTTATACACACACAATTATGGATTTCACGAGGAAATCGATTAAGTCACAGATTTTGAAATAGATTTGAATTTGAATTTTAAATTCAAATGGTTGGAAAATAAGATTTGGTTTAAAAATGAAAAGCTTTTGAAATGGAATTTCAAAGATGAAATTTATTTGGAATAACTTGATTAAGTTTTGAAATTTAAATAATTTGATTTAAATTTGAATTCAATATTTGAAATTGAATTCTGTGATTTGGAAACTACGGTTTAGAAAGGTTATTCAACTTATAAATGAGTTTATATGGGTTACACTATTTTAAAGGTATTGATTTGGAAATTTGAATTTAAATTCAAAGCTTTAACTCGTATAAATAAAATTGAATTTTTCCTAAAACAAAAGCTATTTGTTTTCAAATAATAAAACTTTCATATAGGAAGTGAACGTCCAATTTGTGTTAAAAGGATTCCAAGTTAAAAATGAAAATGATTTTCCAAGTTATGGAAATGGTTTGAAAGCTATAAGTTAAATCTTTAATTTAAAGATTTTAAACGAGTCAATTCAATTGAAATGAAAATTGTTTGAAATCCATAAATGGATCTTTGTGGATGGAGTGAACTTTGTGAATTAAATCTTTTGTTTAAAAGATTAAAGTGTGGAAATTGTTTAAACCATTGAAGGTTTTTGAAATAAATCTTTTGTTTAAAAGATTTGAAAATGGTAATTTGTTTAAACCATTTGAAAGAAAGTTTTGAATTATTAAGTTATGACTTAATTGAAATCCCATATCCATATGTTTTAGTTATTGCGTTCACTATTCGGTTTAGCCGGGAGAGGACCTTTGTGTCATATAACCCATTCCGAATATGTGATTCGTCGTTATGGATAGCATTTGAAGACCGGTGATGAAGACCGGGTATTTGCGGGAACGATGGGATAACCTATCGATTGTCTCTGCACTGGGTAGCTCCTGGTATAGAGATTCCCTAAGTGATGGGAAGTCCGATCGAGATTGTGAATACCCGGATTGCAAGGGCTTCTTTGGAAGTGCCTTCGGTTCTGTTCGAACCCGGAACAGACTTGTATGGTTACATGTCTGACACTACACTTTGAGATATAACGCAGATTTCTGTCAAATACGTATCTGTTGGTGGCGGAGAATTTATTCTCTTAGCATAACACCCTTCTCTGAGACGTACGAGCTCAGAGGTTATGTAGTTGAAAGTTATCAGCAATATACTCCCAATTTGGTAGTGTGGCATGCTGAGTGCTGCTGTGTGTTGATGATCATTGTTTGATCATTTGTGATATGATCATTTGTTTGATCATTTATCTTTGTGATCATTACTTTGATCATTTGTTGACCCAAAGCATGGCTTTGTACCAAAGCATGGCTTTGTGCCAAAGCATGGCTTTGTGCCAAAGCATGGCTTTGTGCCAAAGCATGGCTTTGTGCCAAAGCATGGCTTTGTACCAAAGCATGGCTTTGTGCACGAGACTGCATCAGGACCTCACACCCCGGAAATGGTCAAAACAGGAAAGATGCGGCAAGGTTATGAGGGTCGCGCCCTTTAGGGTGTGTCATTCCCTTCTGGTAAAGGGTGGTATCATGGTATGGAGCCCAGATATTTACCTATGTGCTAGCTCCAATCTCATTTACTGTGTGGTTGTTGCTTTAGAGGCGCCTCGGATAAAGGTCCCAAAGGACCGGGGAGTGGCTTGCTCGAGTAGTAGTTACCTAGTTACAGAGGTAACCCGGCCTTGTGTTGGCAGAGATCCGGTTAGGTTCTCGGGACGTCCCACCAGAGGCGATCCCATGTGGCAGTAGGAAGTTCCTTAGCCTGACCATTTGTTGGAAATCCATTCATCCAATACGAAACCCTGTACGGTTTTAGTTGTAGAACCTGCCATTCACTTATGGTGGCGCCCCACTGTTTGGATGGTAGCTATAGTAGGCATAGTTCGGAATGTCTATGCTGGCTAAGATTAATATTCTACTTTCGAAATGTTTTCTGCACTGTGCACTTGTAATAATAATATCCAAGGAATTTTCTACGTATTAAGCATGTTTGACTATCATAAGAAGAAATCTCCTCCAATTCTGCGTTTGCATTGTGTGTGTGGCAGGAGGTCTTATGGTAGTTTCATTTTCTAAAAGCATTGCGAATTTACTTTAAAATTTTCTTGTTGTTTGTTTTCAAAGATAAACTGTTTTTGTTACTCACACCAGTCCCATGACTGACCCAGAGTTTATTGTTCCTTTCCTAAACTCTGGGTGCTCACTATTTTCCACACGAGCAGTCTAGAGTTGGGTTTTTCAGATAGTTAGGTTCAGTTGATCATCTGGAGCTAGTTTCAGTCTTTGGATGCACACCAGTCTTGCTCGTCTTGGTGAAATGTGATGTTGGTTCGAGCTTCTGTTGGAGTTCTTCCTTGAAGATTGAGTTATTGTTCTGCTGCTAGTGTTATCGATATTCTTTCCGCTGCTATTTTATTGTATCTTATCTCTGATGTATATCGATATCTATTGTATCATCTGTTGTATCTGGATGTTGTATCAGATGTTGTATATTGATATTCATTATTTCTTCCGCTGTGTTGTTTACTTAATGGCGTTATAAGCTCCGGCGAATCGAATTTGAACATTCGAATCTACGGCATGCGAGTACGATGTAAGTATGGATGTCGATTTTCGAACGGAGAAAATCCGATTCGTTACAACGTGCTACAATTTTCAGAGCTATTAATGATGCTGTGAACTAAGACATTCACTATGTTGGTGGAGTTACCAAAACAGAGCAATTGGAGATCCAGAATCTAGCCGATGTTGTGACCAGAGTGGAAATGGACCTTATAATGAAAAAAAATTCCAGGAGAGTCACAATCAGATAAATCAACAGATGCAGTAGAGGTTGAGGCTATTGAATAAACTAACATAGAATAGCCGAAGGAGCGGCAGGAGGGATTCAAGTTCAGAATTTGGAAGTTCCTTATCATATGACCAAAGAGGGAGGGATATAATGAAAAATAGGACTCGAAACACTACCAAGACATCATATCAAGGAAGAAGGAAAAACCACGACTTGGGATTGTGGATCGGTACTAATCCAACTGATGGTGGCCCCAAGCTCTCCTTGTAGAGGGGGCATGGACATGACTGTTGATCGTGCTGTGGATGATCGAAATGATGAATATCGAGTTGCATCTACTGATAAAATGAATAGGAATCAAAAAGGGATAGTGCTGGACGAATGGATCTCCTAGAGTCCGAAAAACCTAAGTATCAAGAGTATGCCTGAGTGCGTTCGCAAAACCAAATGCTCAGAAAAGATCTCGATCACTACTGCTCAACCAAACCTGTTGACTTGGAGTATTTAGAAGATATGGTTAAGAGACTTGTAAGTGAAAATCGATTTAGAAGCAATGATGAATGGGGTACTTCTCCTAGTAGTAATCTATCTATTGAGGACATTCTATGTGTAAAGTACTTATGGAGGTGTGTACTACTAACAATGCCGTTGTACGGTGAAAATACAGATCCAAGACAATACTTGATGAAGTAAGAATGGCATATGGATTCTGCTAGAGTGACTAATGCTATGATATGTTTTTGTTTTCCAATTTACCTATAAGGGGTAGCAATGTTGCATTAGATTCTTTAGTAGAATGCATACCATCTTTCGCTGAGTTGTCATGAAAATTTCTGAGGCAGTACCGTTTACGCACTACACGTCCAAAAGATGTGATGTCATTATCAAACCTCTTCCGATGAGAAGGAGGGTCATTAAAATATTTTTTGAATCAGTTCCATATAGCTGTGAAAAAAGTAGTGAATCCCAACGATGACATAATGTTGATGGCGCTGATTAAGGGGATTCATCCTAAGATAGATTTGGGGAATGGTTGGATAGGAAACCACTCTTATGGTGGATGCTTTCTATATAATTACTAACAATTAGTTATGCTAGGAAGATAGGAACAGTTTTGGAAATTTAGATGAAGTAATAAAAACCAATGTTCCTGTAAAGCAATCTGATGGAAGTTTTGTAAACATGGATGTGAATATTGGCAACAAGAATGACAGACAGAAAAAGAACAACAATAGGACAAGAAAGCGTGCACCTAATATAGGAATCGCCCTAGGATTTTGAAGTATGATAATTATACCGAGCTGAATAACTTAATCAGTAATATTTATTCGACAACTCAATGTGACGACCAACATTTCAAAAGTTTTGAATCGACAATAATCCACACATGTCAAACATAAACAATCTGGAACATAGATAATTAATGGGGATAATCAACAAAAATAAGGAAAGAAAAAGAAAACTAACAAGAATCTCACAATGGAACGACAAATATTATAATCAAATAAACAGTTAATGAAGCTTTTTATGGTATACATTTGAATCTAATCTATACAACATTCATAAGAGTTGTATATATACATCAGGGATAAATAATCAATGCAGTGAAATAGCATGATATAGAGAATAATAATAGTAATAATATACCAAATCTTCGTCTTTGTTCTCTGAAAAACGATCTTTAATGTGCTGAAAAACTCAGGGCTGACCCGAGCGTAATGAAAAGATAAATACTCGTGTCAAGACTAAAATACTCTTATGTAAATCAAATTATTATTGCAAATAATATGAGTGTCATGGCATCGGACATGTATATAGGATTTTATACCTCCTATCTAGTGTATAATGTGCATGCAATAACTTAAGAGATGTTAAGGGATTTTCCATCTCCTAAGGATCCGTTAAACTATTTATATATAATAGTATACGCTATAATGGGTAATGTCTAATCAGTAACCGTAACACATTTTAAGCATGTAGTCTATGCAGGTCCTGTAACACAACCAGTTATGTCGGTAGCCTGTAAGTCTCTTATAGGTACAATACTAAACCAAAGTTGTAATGTGCTCGTATAAGGATAAGTATGACAAGGCACGTAAGACAATGCCTAAGGTAGGATTCTACCAGTTACCCTTTCTGGCTTGTCATAACCCATCAGTGGCCGACCGGGATAATCAATCCAAATAAAAGGGTGCACCCATCGAGTACAAAATCACAATAGTAATACGAGGGATCAACGTCACTAGAGGTTGCTAACCTTAGTAGCCAGAAATTGGCTCCTATTTTAGTCATTTTGATTATGACACCAGTGTCAAGGCTATCCATCATCGTTCACTTACTTTATTCCAATAAATGTTCGCCAATTCAACCACTACATTCTGGATATCATCCACTGCATACACGGTTGTCAAAGTGGTTCCAATATTGACAGAGAGTATGCCAAAAAGAGGCCCCGATCTCTTTAACAACCAAACGTCATTTTACACACCGGCTAGTACTTTTATATTTGGAAAACAATTCGTACTTGATATCAAATATCATATTCGCTTCAAAATCAAATCCATTTTGAAATTATCATATTTACTCAAAATATATCATATCGTTTAAATCCCTTAAATCAAATTAAATGATACGAATTTGATTTTTAAAATAATGACTCAAATCACTTAAATCAAATTAACCTTTAATATTCAATTTTAAAGGCAAATTTTCAAATATAATTCAATTCCGAGCTCAATATTGAAATATCATTTTATATTACTTTTACTTAGCAATGTTCAAAGTTCAAATAAAGTCCAATCTTTCAAAAAAAATCAATTTTTGAAATTCAATTCATATTTCGATTATAACTTCAAAATCTCAACTTTGATTATTTAAACAATTCCTGTTATCAAATATAAAATTTCAACATTTCGGCCTCAAGTTTGAAAATAATACGATTTCCATAAATTCGATTTTTATTTCTTTAAGTCAAATCATTTAAAAAATTTCAAATCAAAATTTTAAAATCATTCAATTAAACCAATCTGGCGTTCGTATATAATTTTCTATCCTATGCACAGGTGAATCAGTTATTCCAATTTAATTCAGGGATGGATATATATCATTTCAATCTAAAATAAATGCCTAAGGTATATATCATTTCAACCTATTTCTTAATTTATTCAAAAATAATTCAATTGAAAGTTTTTTATACTGTAAATAAATCTATAGGGTGATACAGGATATATATAAAATAAATAAGCATCCAATCATTTGAATATCAACCAAATTTCATTCATCACAACCAACATCCTAACAGTCAATAATTCACAACGCTTAGCCAATTATAAAAAATCGGCAGTTTTTCGACTAGTAGTTAAATTCTAATTCAAGTAACTATCAATTTAAATTCTACTAAGTAATTCAGATGTCAATTAAATGTTAATTAAATTTATCAAACACCCATCAATAAATTTAAATCACTTCACGATATAAATTTTACTAACATAAAAATATATTTATCAAACTGAGCGCATAAAACACTCACCTTTTATTTGAAACTGAAAACATTTCCAACTTCAAATTAATTCCAAATTAGTTCCAATACATAGACGACACCGATACAATTCTACGGCAATTTGTTTCGTCCGAATCGGACCTTACATGAATGAATATGACTTCATTAAAATCGATATATAATTTAGTAATTAACATAAATAATCATAATAAGGAACCTATCGTAGCTTACCCTCTCCTGCTTTGTTCCTCGGTCGTTCTCCCCTCTCGTTCACATAGTGCTCCTCATTTTTTTATGAACGAATAGCCTCTCCCCACTGACAATACCGATAACCATGACAGTGACCCCCTTTGACTCGCGCGCACACGATTCCAAGAACTGAAACACTACATTAATCGAGCTAGAATCGAGTCCTCCCCCTTCGCGCCATCGCACTTCACCTGAATTGTGTCGCACGACATCCTTCTTATGCAAAGATCGTGACTGCTCTCTTTTATGGATCGCAATTTTTTATAATCAGCGGTTTTTTCATATGCACGATTTGAAATCTAAAAGCGGGAGAAAGAAAAGGGATATGGGGGGAAAAGATAAGAGAATGGCATGATGCACGCATATGATTTTTTATATATCATTATAATAGAAAATATCAGGCCTATAACACCTGAAATTCTCGAGCTCCAAACGAAGCTCATGCCGCCAGGCATTTATAATGTTTTAACCCCATTCTGAACACAAAGGAACTTGTTTCGGAAGCCAATTCGATCATATATAGAAGATAGATTTTCAAAATCAATTAATTTAATTAAATTGTGAAAATAAATCTATGCAGTTCTAGCTCGTGCGGTCAAATGACAAGTTTGATCGCTACGAAACTTGGAATCCTATAATAACTCGCTATTTAAGATCTGATGAAACTTGTTTCGTCGAAATCCGAGACTGTGGCCAAAATGACTATTTAACTCATTAAACAAAATGTACAATTTCCAAATTTTTTATTTATCCACTTAAAATTCTAATTTTAAATATCAACAACCTTCATTCATACTTAAATAAAATTTAAATCAATTTTTGATACCATTTTCATTCACATAAATTAAAGATTCAATTACTTATATAATTCCAATATTAAGCTTAAACAATTTAATTATCCATTAAAATAATAAGTCATTAAATTTTTATCTCTAACCAATAATATTCAATAATTATATCAAATTCCATAATTTAAAATAGTTAAAAATACGGGTCGTTACACTCAACGTACTAAAAATGGAGAAATCTAGCTTCGAGAGAGTCGACTAATAAGAAGAAGAGATCTGGCAGCATCTGATGGTTTCAGGAGACCCAAATCATAAAACCAATGAATGCGGGCACTTGCATGATATGATTGAGGAGCGAATTCGAAAAAAGAAGTTGCAGCAACTTGTGAAAATCCCGTAGGATGGTGACACACAAATTTCAACCCACATGGGTCTACATCCCAATGGGGGCAAGCTGAGTCTAGGGGTAAGGAGCCTAGGCGGCTTAAAAAATGATTAACACAATCATCGATGGACCCCATCCAACCGACAAGAGTTTGAACGAGATAGATATGTATGCTGGTGCACTGAAGCATATCGACAATGAGAGCTGTTTGGCAGTTGAGGATGGAAATTCCACAAAATAGTTTAGAACCATAACAGACGACATTATTTTCCGCAATAGTGACGGTGATGGGAAGGATGCTCTGACGATTGACCCATTGGTTATGGAAACCACGATTAGCCCTGCTGTTGTATGAAAGATGCTAGGTTACTGTGAGAGTTCAGTTAACATTCTATTCAAAAAATCCTATGACTAGATGCTTCTATAGGACAAGGACTTGAAATTGTGTAAATCTTGGATTTAGGTATTCAACGGGACAGCTACGGACCTTATCAGATGTATGGAATTACTGATGGTAATTGGAAAGGTGAACACAGGCAGGTGCGAGTCATGCCTTTTGTGATATTGCATATCTATTCTCCCTGTAATACACTTTTGGGACGATCGACCCTGGCTGAATTCAAAGTGAGTATTTCTCTTGGGTGTTTGACGCTTAAATTTACTGTGGAGAATGGTGTGGGAGTAGTGTACAGAGATCAAGGGCTTGGCCATGAATGTTATATCATCGAGCAAAGAGAGGTTAGGCAAAGAGAGAAAGGAAAAGTGTAGATAGGACTCTTTGCATTAAGGATTTGGATGCATAGAAACCAATGCCTGAGCCCTGGCTTGGGCAGCACAGTCGGTTCCACAAAGATATGGATCCAGGAAAAGAGCCATTGAATGGAAGTGCATCTTCCTCCAAGTTAGCGATCAATGTTCCGGTCAGCCAGGATGATCCAACACGGGTCTGAAAGTCGGTTGATAGCTCGACGTGAGAATGATGGAGGAGTTGGTTAGATCTATCCAGACGAACTTGGATGTATTTTCCTGGATGCACTCCAATATGTCTAGAATCTCCAGAGACTGTGATCCATGCATTAAACATAATACCAAATGTGTTATTGTGAAACAGAGGCTCCACGGCGTAAGCCCAGAGAGATTCGAAGCACTTAAAGAAGAAGTGGAGAAGACAAAGGATAATGGTTTTATCCACGATGCCCTATACCCAAAATGGGTATATAATACAGTCTTAGTGAAGAAGGCTAATGGAAAATGGAGGAAGTATGCTAGTTATTCTAATTTGAATAAGGCATGGCCAAAGGATAGCTTCCCACTTCCAAGGATGGATTAGTTAGTGGGATCGACAACCGGATTGAATTGCTTTCACTCGTGGATGTGTATCTGGATACAACCAGATACCAATGCACATCCCAGACCACGAACATGCTGGCTTTATTACCAACTTGGGAATGTGTTGCTATCTGGTCATGCAATTTTGGTTGAAGAACGCTAGAGCAACCTACCAGATATTGGTAAATAGGATGTTCAAAGATCAGATTGGATGCTCGATGGAAGTTTATGTGGACGACATGCCCGTGAAGTCATAACTTTCGAGAAACCACTTCGACAGAGTTTTTTGACGTTCTACGAAAATACAAGATGAAGCTAAACCCTTTAAAAAGCTCTTTTAATGTTTTTAATTAGGGAAATTCTTGGGACTCATTGTGAACTCCCATGGGATTAAAGACAATCCGGAAAAGATAAAGGTGTTAAAGGACATGGAGGCCCCGAAGACAGTTAAGGAGGTCTAAAGCTTGAACGGGAAGGTCGCCACCCTAATTTGATTCATCTCTAAAGCCACTAAAAAATGTATCCCATTCATTGATGGAATTAAGAAGGAAACAAGTCCAAAAGGAAAAGGAAAAATAGCTTGGACGATGGAGTGTGTAGACACATTTCAGGCTATGGTGGATCACTTGGAGAGACCCCACATCCTCTTGGAATCCAGTGGATGATAAGGATTTGTTTAATATATTTGGACGTGTCAGTGCATGCACTGTGTGCCGCACTCATACATGAGGAGGCCTGCATCCAACGACTGATCAATTACATTAGTAAACAATTGATAGGAGAAACAGAAATTATCCAAAGTTGGAAATGCTTGCATATTACCAGTTGCTTGCCTCAAGGAAGCTCCACCTCTACTTTCAAACTCACTCGATTATAGTTGTTACTCAAAAAATCCACCTTTCATCTAAGTCGGAGGGTCTGTCAGCAAGAGATAAAAGGAAAAGAGATTGGATCAAATCTTCCGAAGAAGTCGATGGGATGCAGTCGATAGTGTGAAGCAATTCAAGACCTTTTGAAAGGGAAAGATGGCTTTATTCCATAGTATTCAAGAAGTTCTTACCTTCCAAAGAGGGTGAAGAAGTCAAGGCAAGGGCATGTAACTCTATAATGACCTTTTCGAGAGTATAATAACCCCTTCGGACCAGTTAGAACACATACTAAATACCTTTCAACAGCGTTGAAAGGTTGTGATGAAGGCAGCATTCATAATTCAGCAAAGAATGAAAGACAACCTTCTAACAACATTCAAGAAAAGCACGGCTCTTGACAACGATCAAGTTTGAAGCAACCTTTCGACACGATCGAAGGGTTCACAATAGTCAAGTAAAAGCGATACCTTCCGACAAAGTCGAGGGATGCCTGATACTCAGGTGAGAGAGGAACCTTTCCGTAAGGTCGAAGGGTTCACAATATCACATAGAAGACAAACCCATCAACAAAGATGAAAGGTCCATGAAAGCATATAGTGGAGTAGACCCTTCGACAATGGTCAAAGATCCAAGATGGCATGCGAAAGGAAACCTTTCGACAAATTCAAAAGGTTTGCAACTGCATATAAAAAGAAGACCCTTCAACCCGGTCGAAGGCGTGAAGTTAAGAGCATTGCCGTCGGCATCTATTAATAAGATCCAAGGGGTCCTGTTTTGAGGGGCGGATTTTTCTTCATTCTAGTCTTGCAGCTTCTTAATCATAGTGTTGCAAACCTAAATTGAGTGTGATTTGGAAAATTTACTAAAAAGAAATATTTTTCTTGGATGTATAGGGGAGTCCTTAGCTCTGTTAATTACTTTATTATTTTCTTAACCTTTAGCTAGATTAAGTCGCATTTTCAAGTTCATTCTCTTTGGAAGGTTCTTGTTGACAAAGACAATAATATTCCTTTGGCAGATAATCCTTATATTCCTTCGGAGCATCAACCCTACAACCTAGACCCTTCGACCATAGGGGCAAATTATTTGAATCAACATTCATAAAGACCTTCCGAAATCATTAAAGTTGTGGATTAAACATTTCGATAAGGTTCACAATCTCTCAAATTCCAAAATAAAATAAAATAAAATGACAATTTTTTTTTATGTTTATGCCTTTGGGAATTTTTTTCTTCTCTTTGCCAGAAGGGGATGCAACTTGATCAGGGTTCCTCCTACTTTTTCCTGAACCCCTAGATTGGATGCTTTGGAATGATCTGGTAGGCACGTTGTGGGCACTTCTAGGTAGAGGAAGAGTGACAAGGGAAAAGATAGTCTGACTGGGCAGTGCTATGGACAAAGAAGGAGGAAAGGACCCTATCTTCTCTAGCTTAATCTCTTTGGCTAGGACAAGCTTCTGTTCAAGTGTACTTATGGCGGGATCCTGCAAAGGCTCGAAGGATCTTGTGATAACACAATCATCGTTGGTTTGTGCCCTATGAAGCTCACTAATCCATTCATTATGTAAAGCATCTACCATTCGCTCAACAAGCCTAGGTGTTTGACCAGTCGGGATACTCGACACCATCATTGAAGTGGTCATGTTCGCTGATCCTGTTGTAGATGCTTGTTTTCTTGATTGGAAACTTTTTATCAGGAAGCGGGATAACCTGGGGCTGACCTGAAACTTGAGAGATATAAGATGTGAGATTAGCGACTTCAATCGGCAATATATGAGGTCAACGAGATACATCCTTCAGTTTGGGATTCGGTGTGGTTCGGAGTGCTGCCTGAATTTCCTTTCTAGATAGGAGAAAAGATGGTGGTCTTTAGCATTTGGGTTGATCTGGATCATACCCCAGGACCGAAGATGGATCATGAACAGTTTTGGCTACGTGGTGTCTCCAATAGTTGCATATTATGGTGATGATCTGAAGCCTTCATCTAAGTTTCTCTATGGTACATCGCATAGCTTCGAATGGAGAACATGCTGACCCTCTTTTAGAATGTTAGGCCTATCTCCTATTAAATTCTCCTACTTGAGATGGGCTAGATCCACCCCACCACCTTTTAGGAATTCCTTTTCTTTCATGTTGACATGTTCCTAAGAAAACGAAAGAACTCTATGGTAATCACAGTCTAACCTTTCTAAGTTGCGGAGAACTCTAAGGTAATCAAAGTCTAACCTTTCTAAGTTGCAGAATTTGAGTACTATATTTGTTAAGCATTGGTTCGAACTTCTACATCATCTTTTTATCTGCGACTTCAACCTTCCTCTTGACAAGTGCATTCACATCTTTTGCACATTCAACAGCCTTGTCTCTTTCATTACGAGCAGCGAGTAGCTCTTCATAATAGTTCTGAGCTTGTTGAAGTGCGTCATTCTTCTCTTTTGTCTCACTTTCAAGTTTGTCCAATAACTCAATCACCTTCTTATTTGAGGCATCTCTTTCTAGAACTAAGGAATGATTCTAATGATGTGCAGATGCTGGTTTCTCTCATCTTCAAGTGCCTTAATGGCGTCCTCGGCTTTCTTCTTACCTTCGGCTTGTAATTTCCTTAAGCTTTCAGCCTTAACATCAAGATGGGAAATGATTCTTTTGCCTTATGCCGTTGTGAGATTCAAATTATCAATCTCAAGTTGCCTTTCTCTGTAGACCTTGGATATTTTCTCACCTACCCATGCCCATTCACAATATTGAATACAAGTGTTATTTACGTAAGAAACAGTTGTATCTTTGATCTCAGCTGGAATTCTCTTTAGGTCAAGCACGGTCATGAGTATGTCAAAGCAAACATCCATAAATTGTTCCCTCAATTTAGCCATTCGAGCTTCGGCGGCAACATGTTGCTTCGTAGTGACAACCGGGCTTTTAATTGTTTGTTTGTCGTCTCTATGATGGGAAGTCTTAGAACTACTTTTGCCTATGGTCGGAGGATTGACTGGAATGAGAGGGTGCCAAATGTTGCAAAGGAATGGAAGCTAGAGGAAGTGCATGAGAACCATCGCCTGGTCGCAATTCATCGCGGTGGTTAGAATGCCTACCTGTGCCTCTCGGTGGAAATGACCTGGACCCGGAACAATGTTTGAAAGTGGAGTAATGCAATGGATAATCATAGTCGTGACTGCTTCTGCCTCGGCTAGATTAGTAATCGGACTCTAAATCTCGACCATTGCCTATGTGGTCGAGATATGTTTTCCTTCAAGGATTGATATAAATACACACACACACACATGGAACATGTAAAAGGAATGGGAACAAGTTTCGATGAGCAAGGACATTAGTCAAGTTCAACGTAGTGCTGCGAAATGCATTTGTGCATGAGTGTCCTAGTGTCTCCCTGACGGACCATATTCTAGAGCTTTTCTTATAGGAGTGACATCCCCCATGCTAGTCGGAGGAATGTCATTGTTAAAAAGTGGAAGGGGGAGTCATGACCATCAAGACCCATGTCACAGATTCCAAAAGAGCCGAATGTGGTAGGTATCAGCCCCAACTTAGAGTATGTACCTTTGGAAAGAAGAGAATGAGTTTTCTCCGCAGTTGTAACTGGTTAGAATGACCAGTATTTTACGTATTAAAGGATCGTAAAATATTATTATTTTATTTATATGAGGTCATATGATTTTGAAAATTTGGGATATGACTCTTAAGCACATTATACATACCACTAGTTATTCCTGAATTTCGATGTGACAATTTTGACCCTAAAAACCTTGTTTAGGCTATAACTTTTAATAGGCATTAGATCATAATGTCAAACTAGCTTCATTGCTTCAATATGATGATTTCCCATTTCGTAGAGTCTTCATAATAGAAAAATGGATTAATAGTTAGAGAGCTATACATGTTTTAAGTTTTAAAAATAGCTAATCAGAATTTGCATGTAATTAATAAAGCCCATTAATTGGCCAATTAGTCTAATTAGAGAATCCATATAAATAAGGGTTATAAGAGTCAAATGAAAACTTTTAACTCTCGTTCCAAAATAGATCTAAACCAATAATAGCCCTAAATCCAACCAATTCATCGAAATCTCTCCTTAGATCAAACTAGATTGTTGACTAGTGATTAGAGTATTGATTAAAATATAGAGATCATTGATTTGATTGATTTAAAGCACTTTTCCTCACTGATCAAATTGGATCTTTGTTGTCGAGATTAGATATACACAAGAATTAGCTGAATTTGGTTATTGGTGAGTGGTTTATTTCTTCGCTCTATACTATGTATGTTTTTCCGGTAGAATTATAGGATTTAACATGTTCTAATTGATTTTGGCTATAAAACCTTTTCTAAATCTAATGACACGTTAAACTATGCGTATGACCTTGGTTGATTAAAAATCACCATTACTTATGCTAGTATATTCACGTCATATGTTGATCTATACTAGGAATTGACTTGTTATCTCATTTCTATGAATTGCATGATTGAATGAATTAAATTTCTTGTTATTCTATGCTTGAATGATATGATCTGATGTTGTTTTCTAGTGTTGTAATTGCATAGAAAGTTATGTTAGAGAATTGAGCAAGTCGAAGTCAAAGTTGGTTGAAATTGGAGGAAACTTGGTAGATAGGCTCTAGAGTATGACAGAAGGCTATAAGATAACTAGCAAGGAATTTAGAGTTATAGTGATAACTCGGAACTGAGTTATGGCTAATTATAGAAAAAGTGGCTATGATTCAGTCTTTGCTACGAGTAGATATAGCTTGGTCAACGGAACTAGTTTATGCATTGGTGAGGAATTTGGTTAAGTGATGGATTGGGTTACGATATTTCTCTAGAACTTGGAAGTAGAGCTTTGCACTGGGACCATGTTATCAAAAAGGGATGAGTCGAGGTCTAAGGCATCTGGAGGATAAGTACTAGAGGCATTAAGAGAGACTGGACCCAAATATGGTTAAGCCTTAACTCGAACTCGAGTTAAGGGCTAAACTTAGTATGGAGTTAAGGGGGAGAGTCCAGTGGTAATGGAACTTCTAGGGACTATTGTTGAGGTTTTGTAGGTCAAGCTGGAGGCGTTGGCTAATTCGCATCAAGGGTGGATGATGTTAGAACAAAATAATGAAAAGCTATGGTCTTCGGATGTTGGATCATGTAGGAAGTAGGTTTCAAAGATGGCGGGTCATAAAGATGGGAGCCGTAAGATCGAGGAATGCGAGCGTTGTTCCTCGTGAATAATAGAAATTGAATTAAGCAAGAAGGGCTTGGTTTACAAATGGAGCGAAGGAGGCATGGATATATGTGCTAAGGAATTGTTGACACTCAAAGATTTTTTCGTTGCACTCAAAGCAGGTCAATTAAGGAATCTGTATGCCTTGGACCTATAGCTTTGGGTATGGTGTCCAACTTCGGCCTGCGACATACAAGGGTACAAAATAAAACCATGATTTTCATTAGTTCGTGACTTGGCGGTCATTCGAGTTGTCATACATTCAAGGGCAAGGATGGAGTGATAGCTAGGACTGATTGATGGATGCTATGGTTGCTTTGCTTGCTTTCTTACTAGGCTATTACTTGAAGATATCATTGGAAGTAGGCATTGGAGATAGGAATACCTAGAAGACTGATATCCTTTATTTGGTTGGTAGTATATCTTTGTGATATTGTAGAATAACATATTATAGTGTTATGTTCGAACTCTTTGGTTGCAGGGACATGTCATGTATGGTTTGTGTACCTTTGTTCCTTACTATATTTACATGTATATTACTTTGAGAGTTATTTACTGTTCATACCAAACTGTTGTCTGACTTGAGTTTTTATGCTTTTCTTCTTATTATCTCGGGTACTCTTAAACGAGTAAAGTAAGTAATAGGTCTAGGCGACGCAGTAGTTGTTCGAAGGACATGCTAGATGGAGCTATCACTATTATATACATACATGGAGTCTATGCTTGTTCCATAGAGCAATGCTGCGGAGCCCGTGACAGTGCTTGCATACTATTGTATTTAAGATAGTTTTCGAGTTTGATTATGTTGTATAAACTCTGTTGTTGATATATAACTATATGGATGTTATACGTTGATGATTATAACTTGTTCATATTTTTGTTACTGTCTCTTCTACTATATATGTGATATTATATTTTGTCCATGTGTTATGAGATATATGATAGGCTATATGATGCATTTATTTATTCCAACCCCAATGATCGTTCTATATTGTCCAGGCATTTTTACAGCGCACTATTTAGTTATATTTGTGCCCATGGTATAGGGCGATCGTCTCATTTAATATCAGAGCATCGGTTACACGATTAATCTAAGTTGGTACTACGGTCCAGTAGAGATAGGGAAGGTGTTATCGCCTTAGACTGGATATAGAGTGTATATATATGAGAGAGAGAGTGTACTTGTTATAAGCCTTGGTTTTCAAAATTATATAATAATATAGTGTAGGTCGCATGCACATGAGCACTATAGACACAGTTTTCTTTTATGAGAGGCTGATCATTCTTGTTACAAATGAGATAAGCCCGGCATACAGGGAACACTGTGAGATCTACTTTAGGAGTAGAAGAAGTGCGGGATCAGGAGCTGCTATGCTTGATCTCGAGGCCATATTTAATGCCATGATGGCTAATTTGATGACAAGTGCTCCTGGAGTGGTGGAGGGAAGAGGTGCTCCAGTGCAAGCACCTAGGGCTGATTTTGCCAAGTTGAATGAGATTAGTCCGCTCTTGGAGGGAAGCCCTTTCATAGGACAGAATCAGCTGTAGAGATGGAAGATCGGTTGGATACTTGTGAATGCATCTTCGGCGATATGGAGGTGGAAGATGCTATTGATGTGCACATAAACTGCATATTTTTACATCCATATTTATTCTATTTTTATTTAAACATATAAGCATATAGGGTATTTTAACATGTTTAAACCAAAATTCAAATTATTTTCATATCATTATTTATTCATCTTCATTCAGGGGAAAAAGGTCATTTTTGTGTATTAATTCATTTGAGACAATTCACTTAAACATTTTATTTCTATTTATAGGAAAATAAATGACAAATGGAAGAGGGCTTCATGTATTCATGCATGTACAAGGATAGAAACAAAGAAATAAAGATGAAAATAATTCAAACCATGCATCATGGAGGAACCCATTTACCCACTTACCTTAATCTACAATTAGGAGCTAATGCACATGTTAGTGGAGCTTAAAGTTTTATGCACACTTAAATGGAGGATTATCTCATGCTAATGATAACTTGATGGCCAAACTTAATAGGGGGTGGTTTGGATTGTCCCTAATTTGGGTTTCAAACTTGTACAAATACCCCATATGTTCATGTAATTAATCTCTTAGCCTCCTTTAAGCCTCATCTTTAGTTAGTTTAGTTTTAGGCTGAAAAATAAACAAAAAACTCTTTTTTTTTAATGGCTACTTAGCCATTTTCTTTTATGTAATTTTCTTTTTATGCAATTTTATTTCATTTTCTTTTTTGTTTACATGCTTTCTTCTTCCACGTCATTAGTGTAGATCCTTTTATTTATGCAAGCAGATTAACTTTTATTTTATGTTAATTAGCCCTCTTCTTAATTAGCTTGCATTTTCCTTTTGTTTTTGTTTCATCTTGAATTCTACATTTGTTGAAATGATAACAAATATGAGATGCTAAACCCCTTCAATTTAGGTGTAATGAAGCTCTCTTAATCATGTAGATTGAACGTTTTGATAATTTTTGATTTTTTTTTTATGCTTAATGGAAATGTTTGAATGGGTTAAATTTTGTTGTTTTGGCTTTAAATTTGATAGCCTATGTTGCTGATACCAAATAGACTATGCTTAAACAAATAAAAATACAAATTACCTCTTTATCGACGTATGATTACGATAATGAAGTGAATGTTAAAATTAAAATTTGATGGTCTATATTTCTAATCAACAGTTAACAGATATGCTTAGAATAGATTTTATTTTCAAGTTCATGTCATTTTCATGAGAGTTAAAAAGTCGTTTAGTGGGTATGTTAAAGTTTGATGGTTTATATTGGGCTAATTACTAGGACAGATATTCCATATTTATGATAAACATATCGACTAAACTCACTAATGACCAAAGGAGATATCATAATTTTATATATGTTGATTTATGTGATCTTGAGAAGGATATTGCCTCTAAATTGCATTCTACTCACATATATTTATCCATTTTCTTTTGTTGGTTTATTTCCATTTTCATTTTTAGCTTAACAACACTCTCAGCTTTGGTTAATTTGAATGAGTAAGAATTTTAATCTAAAAAACTCCCCGCGGATCGACCCATACTCGCCACGTACTAAAATTGTATGCCATGCGCTTGCGCTTATTTTTAATTTAATTTTTTGGATACTTTTCTAATCCGATATAAAATTAGTCATTAAACAAGTTTTTGACGCCGCTGCCGGGGAATTTGATTTGATATTATTTCTATTTTTTGAATTATTTTTCGTTTGATTTTTATTGTGTTTTTATTTTGTGTCTAAATTTATAATTTTTTTTAAAAAATTCATTTGTTTATGTGATTTTTTTTATTTGCATTTTGATTATGTGCTTGTTGTTGTTCTAGTTTCATTTGCATTTTCATTTCTATTTCTACATAAAAAAAAATACGCAAATTTTTTTTTAAAAAATTATTTCATTTTACAATTTCTGCTTCGTTTTTACAAATTTTGTCCTTCATATACAAAAAGGTGTAAAACATTACATTGTGCACTGCCTCAACTGCTCTATTTCTCTGCCACACTTTTTTGCCACTGTCATATACATCTGAATGTCACTGTCCACCACCCTTCATACACAAAACAACATCCCCTATCTCTGACCATCCTCCAACCATTCCAAACAATAGTGACATTCTTCCATCATCTCTATTACCCCATTCATCTAACATCAAACCAACTTTCATCAAACCGCACATTTAATATATATCTTCTGTTATACTTCTGTTGCCCCATACCCCATACATCTTCTGTTACACCTCTGCTTCCTTCCCCTCTTCTCAAACCACCTGACATTCACCTCAACTATGCATATCAATAACTTCTCCAACTTGCATACCTAAAATCCCCTTGTTGCCTACATACGGTACATACAAACTGCCCACACTTGCTACTCAACCCATAACAACATCAAACTTCTTCCATTTCATCAAACGCCATAACCACTCCATACATCTCCTTCAATCACTTTCTGTTACAGACTCACAAAAACGCACCCTAACTATCACTTCATACAACATACAACCCTTGACCACAACACACTTCCCCGCTTCCAATACAAACCTTCCCTGAACCACCCCCTCCCTGTTACATAGCATCATCTTCCTTCCTCATCGCCTCTTTGACCAAAATAACTCTACACTGCATAACAACAGTCAATCCACTGCAAACATTCTCTTCACTGCACCTAAACCGGCTATCCTACCTCTATCATCAGTTCACCTCCTGTCCCCTTGCTTGCTGCCTTCCTCCGCATAAACTTCATACCTCATCATACACAGTGTGCACATACGTCCTCATTCAACCGTCTTTCCCCATGCCCATAGTCCATCTATCATCACAACTCACTGTGCATTGTTTTTCGCTACTCCATACCCACAGTACATCTGTCATCACAACTCACTTGCGTCATCACTTCCCATACTCTACTATCAACTATCCTCCATACACTAAAGAAACAAATATCAATTATCAACTATTGCAAAACCAACAGTCTTCTCGCTCACCATAACATCACCCTTATACAAAACTTCACCTGATCAACATCTGCATACCCTGCCATTGCCAACACCTTCATCCACTAAAACACTATTTCCCGGCCATCCACTAGTAGCACCTACACTCCTCTGCAAGTACAACATCATCTTGTGAAACATCCCACACCCCTTCGTATTCCCAAAAAGGGCATACAGAGGATGTGGTGTGTTATAGGTATAGCTAAAGTATCACAGAGACTAAGATTAACAAGACAAATAAGTAAAAACAACGTAAACATTTAAATAATAACTTATCATTCAGAATTAAACTTTATCTCAAAATGAGTCGTAAAAATGTAACGTGTCTTAAACACTCAAAATATCTCATGTCTCATGAAAAAACATCTCCGTCTCACATAATTAGAGTATAAAATAACAATAACATTGATAATCCCTCTTACAAATGCAAATCCATAATAAGTCAAATGAAAAAGATGAAAAGTAGAAGAATACATTAGTAGTGAGAAAACTCCAGAAATGAATCACCAAGCAACCTGAAGCAACCTGAAAGACACCTCTTTAGCGCTTAGGATGCATTAGCGAATTATTTACCCTAATCGATTATGCACGCTCGGTCATCGCCGGTACACACTAATTATCACCCCCTATTTGACCCTGTATTTACCCTAATCAGCATAAGCGTGCCAGCCTCACCTACGTTTGAGACCATCAGTCCTCGACCTGAAAGGGAATGCTACTGTTACTGGTCCTAACAAACAAATCTTCTAGCTTTGCGCCCCTTGTCCAAATCCCCAGATTTGAGCCTCTATATATTGGCCACTTATTTACCCTGATCAGCATAAGCGTGTCCCAGCCTCGCCTACGTGTGAAACCATCAGTCCTAAACTTGAAAGGGAATGCTGCTGGTATGCGCCACTACTTTTATGTTTGCTTATTAACTTAATCAAAGATCTAAGTTTTAAAATAAGCCTCTTCTGCTGTTTCTGCTATATTTTCTTACTAACTTAATCCAAGTTCTAAGTTTTAAAATAAGCCTCTTCTGTTATTTCTGCTATTTTATCTTTTTAGTTATAAACACTAGTTATAATGCTTGCAAATATCCTAAATTTGCCTATTTCAGTTCATCTCTATTTTATTTCAGTTTTTCTCATTTTACATCTGATTTCTATAAATTTAATGTTTTTCTATTTTAATCCGTAGTAACGAATTATTCTCTTTTTAATATTTTATCCAGTAAAAAGGGATTAAATCTCTACAAAAAGAAACAAACATTTACAGGCTAAATTCTAACTTAAAACAGATGTAAATACTGTAAATGACTTCAAATAACTGTAAACAACTAAATAAAATAGCTGAATAAAAATAGATTGAAAAGAACTTTTGAAATTTACTTAAAAACTGACTATAAATAAACTTACATAAAAACTGTCATAAAATTGTAGGAAAACTACAACTATTAAGCCTGCAAATCTAAAATAATTACAAAACACTCACCTGTGGTCCTTAGCTCTAGTCTTGGGCCTTTCTGGATCCACTTTTTAGGGTGTAGAATATTTTTATCAAAAAGAGTTCCACCCTAGAAAAAATTTCTATTTAGGATTCATCTCAGGCAATGAACCAAATTGGGAGAAAATCTGAATGAGAAAAATAGCTAGGCCTAGGGTTCTATTTATAGTGCGGCTTAGGGATCTCAGGCCGTCGGATTTGAAGATTAAATCTGGTGCAACCTCGTCATAGGCTCGCTAGGAACCGTCGGATCTATCTACCGATGCATAGGATTGCTCAAAAATCGAAATTACTCTCTTCGGCTCAAACCTGGATGAAGTAACGTCCAGGAAATAAGGCGGGTCGACCAAAGTTCTTTAGGGGTTGACCTATAAGTCGACCTTACCCAAACATGGGATGACCTATGCCCCTTTATTTTTTTTGTTTTAGATTATTTTATTCTAAATTCTTGTTTCACTCGTAACTTTTCCACACTAGCTCGGATTTCGAAAGTTATATATGGAAATTGATTAGAAAATTGCCATGGACCCAATGGTGCAACTCACATAGCTCAATTCTAAAAATTTCACAAACTTATTTTATTGTTTAATTAATTTATTAATTAATTGTCATAGCTAAATTTTTGGGTTTTTACACTCTCCCCTTCTTAAAGGATTTTGTCCCCGAAATCTCCAAGGGCAGAAGAATGAAATAAATATTTGCATCCAAATTCTACAACCACATATTCAACCATCATCCATTACTTCCATTATCCTTAGGCTTTCTAATTCAACTTATGTTATATGCAATAGTGTAGTGTCAATGTCCCTAACTAATGCAAAATATTAGGCGGTCTACTGACTCAATCGACCTCCTTTTTATATGCTCATGTTTGTGTCATGTATCCAAATGAATGCAAATTCCCTAATGACAACTGATAGTTCTATATGCGTGCTACCATCATCATCCAAATGCAACAATCATATGATAATCACCCTTTTATAGCAACCATGGAAATAAAATAAAAATGAAAGTGCACACATATGCATATGCATATGCATATGCTTTAATGACCTAGTTTGGCCGATCCCTCAGAGATAATAGTGCCTAGTGTGTGTATATGCGTCCATTAGCATCCACTAGCAAACACTTGCAACCACTTGCATCAAACATACATAACATGTTCTACTAACATGTTTTCATTCAGTCCTACCATCCATAGGTTAAATTCTAAAATCTACCCTCCTAAAGGATACTAAATGAAAGAACCTATTCAAAACTAAAGATGGAAATAGAAAATTCAAAATGTACCATCGAAGAGATGAGGATAAGAGATACATATTTTCTCCTCAGCCTCCCACGTAGCGTCCTCAATACTATCTCCCCACTGCACCATAACTAAAGGGACTTCCTTATTCCTAAGCTTCTTGATATCATATCCCATGATCTTGGTAGGAATGTGACGAACCAAAGCTTCTCTCTCCACTTCAACTTCCTTAAGTTGTCTAGGTTCCACTACCTCTGCCGAGTCATGTAAGCACTTTCTCAAGTGTGAAACATGAAACACGTCATGAACTCCCGCTAGCCTCTCTGGTAGCTTTATCTGATACGCCGTCTTCCCTACCCCGTCCACAATGGAGAACAGTCCTACGAATATGGGAGAAAGTTTCCCACTTGACCCAAACCTCACTACTTTTCTTAGCGGAGACGCCTTAATGAAAACCAAATCTCCTACCTCAAACTCAATATCCCTTCTCCACTTATCTGCATAAGACTATTATCTATCTTAGGCCATCTTCATTCTTCTTATAATCAAATCGATCTTTTTCGAATTCTCTCTAACCATGTTGGGACCAAGCAGCAATCTTTCTGTAAACTCCAACCAACAAGAAGGCGACTTGCAAGGTCTTCCATAAAGGGCTTCAAAAGGAGCCATCCCAATTCTAGCCTGAAAACTATTGTTATAAGTGAATTCCACTAAAGGAATATGCTCTTCCCAAGTTCCTCCAAAATAAAGAATGCACATCTAAAACAAATCCTCAAGAACTCTATTAACTCTCTCCGTTTGGCCATCCGTTTGAGGCTGATCGGCCGCAGTCAATCTAAGTTGTGTCCCTAAAGCCTCTTGAAAGCTCCTCCAAAATTCGCTAGTAAAGATGGGGTTTCTGTCGCTCACTGTGCTAGAGGGAACTCCATGAAGTTGGGCTATCTCACTAACATATATGGATGCCAAATAAGGTGTTGTCCTCTTACTCTTGACTGGAATGAAGTGAGTTCCTTAGTCAAACGATCTACAATCACCCAAATACCGGTGTTCCCCTTCCTAGATCGGCCCGTGAAGTCCACTGAAACACTATTTCACTTCCATTCGGGTACATCCAATGGTTGAAGCATTCCACCGGGCCTTTGTTTCCCCGCCTTAACTCTTTGGCACACAAGACACTTAGCTACAAACTCTACCACATCCTTATTCATGCCACTCCAATAAAAAACTCTCTTCATGTCCCTATACATCTTATCACCATTCGGATGAATAGTTATCTGAGAATGTTGTGCTTTTCTAGAACTGCTCTCACCAAATCACCAATGTGGGGGGCATAAAGTCTTCTATCTCTCCTTAGCCACCTAATGTTATCGATAGAATAGCGTTGGAGATGTCTAGAGGCCTCTCCTCTGCTAATCCAATCCATAATATCCACAAGCTCTGAATCCTATCGTAACCTTGAACCAATCTGATCAATGAGGGCAGGCTTAACTCAAGTGCTTCCAACAATCCAGGAGTGATGTCTATAGAGGACTTAAAATCAAAGGTGGAAATAAACTTTATGATTTTCCACTCCATGAACATTGGACTAAGGGTTGATCTCTTCCTACTTAATGCATCTGCAACCACGTTCCCTATGCTAGGGGTGTAAGCTATATCAAAGTAATATGATGCCAGAAACTCCATCCAACGCTGCCGCCTCAATGATCTTTACAAAACAGAAACTATATATACATACATCAATCAGAGTTCAACAACAAACAATAATTATCAGCCTGGATAGTTATAATAACCTGTCCTCACAATTGCTGATAATACACAATAACTAAGCAGCGGATAAACAAAACTTATACGTGTATATGCAAATGAAGATCTCCAGCTCTCCTGCTGAAGCTCCAAAAGCACCAAATCTGAACCTGTAAATATACTAGGCCTAACCCAAGCATTGAAAGGGAAGAACGTCCGGATCAGTCTAGTAAACCAGCATGAGAAACACACTCAACTGAATTTATTAAATTACCAAATTTTTCCTTTATCAAAACAAAAGTATCTTGTAAGACAAGTCCATACATAAACACGGACAATTTTTTACCTTACGATAGCTAAAACATTTCATATCAAATCATCTGATATAATACTAGTGTCTAGTATACAAATAATATTAATCATGGTCGAAATAGTTACCCATATAGCATTTCGAGGCTATTCGTTATGCCTTTACAAACAAAACCGCAAGCTCGTAGTGCGGTTTGGATTTCTATATAAATGACCAGGTGAAGGGACTACATTCCGGCAGTACATCTCTAGAGGAATATACCGAGGACTATCACAAAGGATCCTCTACCAACACAAGATCAGCCAATCTCTATAACTAGATGGTACCGAATATATCATCCTTCGGTCGTTACCGACCTTAATCGAGGGCCCTCTAGCATACAAACTACAATAATCAGATACACGACGTCATAGCATGTAAAATATATCTAGAAGTGGATGATCATATCCTACTTAGGAGCGACCCACTTAGCCCTGCTACATCTAAACCTGTTTTGGTCATTTCCAGTTAATGAGGCCTGAGGTAACGATTACCTTTCACATAAAACAAACCACATCATTTTGAATGCCATACGGTTGACTACTAATTGACTTCAACAAAATACAACCCTTAAGCTCTTACATCTCAAGGAGGGTATTAAGATAAGATAATTTGCCTTCTCCGCCACCACTGATGTACGTTTGTAAAAACCAAAGTACGTAATCTTAGAAATGAAATGTCAGACAAACATCCATACAAGTTATCCAGGAATAGGACAAACCAAAGGTACTTTCCTACCACATCCTGTTGGGAAATCCCAAGGATTAGTAGCGAATAGTCCTTGCATTGGATATTTCATAATGAAGAGGCCACTGCTACTATATGTATATTGGGATTTTAACCCTAATGATCAACAAGCAGTCCACCACTATGAAAATCCGAAATATCAATATCATCAATAACCTACACAATCGAATGCATATATGTTGGTCCGAAGTGCTTTTAAGATAAATCTGATCCTGATCTCTTCGCACCAACAACGCAAAAGCGTTTCTCACATAGAAACTATATCTCATAGACTTATCACGTCTCCAACTTTCAACTTGCTATCCTTCGACCAAGAAGGAAGCTCGATAGATTGGAGTAATACTGTGCACTACACGAATCAACATCCTTAACACAAACGATAATCAAGCCTACACAAAAGCTACATACTAAGTGTACGACTAAATAATTCCCACACCAAGTCGAGGAACTAAAAATCGCCAAATTTTGATAGTCGGTTATTTAACTATCAAAACAAAAAACAAATATCTAGCACCATAAGTAAACACTAGGCCCTTTTAGTTAATCTTTTATTAATTAAATCACTTTCCAAATATTCACTTCAAAATATCCTTAAAAAGATATAATCTCAAAACCATTTCAACATTGGAAAACATTTCCAATACTTATTAATAAGTAATTCACAATGAACTTTATTTTCAACACTTAGAAAATATTACATATACTCAAATAAGGATTAAGTATGTATTCATTCTTTAAGGAAAACGTTCTCTTTAAGCACAATTATTTGGGTCAAAACGAATGTTGCGTAAAACATCGTTGCGACAACCCAAAATCACTAGTATAGGGATTCGAAAATTAGATAGATATATAAATCCCAAATACAATACAAAAACATTTCCTTTTGAAAATCATTTACTATAACAACAATGTTATAGTCCATCATTTCCTTACTTCTCGAAAACTCTATTTCAACAATGAATGTTGAAATCCATGTGTTCGATACTTAACACATTTTAAAACATCTTCAGACCAATTAACTACATTTAAAATATCACTTTTCAAAACATTCATTTTAATTCAAAAGATTATTCACTGTCCAAAATCATGAATATACTTCATTTACCACATTCATTACTTCTACACATTTATTTTAGGGATTATCCACTGTCCAAAATCGTGGATATAATTCCCAACCAAATTCTTTATTATTACAACATTAAATTTGAAGGATTATCCACTGTCCAAAATCTTGGATATAATACCTTTAATAAACTTCTATATTTAACTTATCAAATTCAATTGATTTTTGATTTATAAACAATGTTTATAAATTCCATATATATTTTATAAAAACTTCCACTTATAAATTCTTTTATTAACTAATTCCATTTATCTCATTTACATGCCAAAATCCAAATTAAAAGTTAATTACTTATAAATTATTTATTTTACAAATTCATTCCTCTATAACTTCATAAATGATAAATATATAAATCTTATTTACTTACAAAACCCATTTATAACTTCATTTTAAACACTTATAAAACTTCTTTATAATTCCAATTTTTCGATTTATAAAACTTCAATTTTATAAATCTTATATATAAAATCATTTATAATAAATCAATAATCTCAATTTAAACCATTTTACCAAATAGTTAACTTCATATTTCAAAAATCACATTTTGATTTTGTTTCACAAAAATCATAAGTTTTATAACGTAAAAATTATAACTTTCATTTATTTAAAATAAATCAATTCCTTAAAAATTCAAAAATTCAATAAAATTAATATTTTCAAAATCACTTAAAAAATTCTTTTAAATTCGAAATCATCACTTTAATATTTTTAATTTTCCAAAATAGGCCCAATCCTGCAACAGCACTAAATACATCAATCACAACATCCAAAACGTCATATATCATATGATAACAGCATATATCACAATATATGTATATAAATCAATACTTGTGAGGAATCCAGTTGGAGCCCTCCAACCTGTCATTTGCAACAAATATACATATTATAAATATTTGTATAATGTCCGCTTTCAGGCAAACGCGCGTACAAAGGATCGTCCGCTCATACATTGGAACGTACAGGGTCTCATCTGCTCCAGTAGGCAGGAATACATCCAAACACCAATCAGTATATAGATAATATATCATATATCATCCAAACAATCATCAATCATCATAAATAAAATTTATTCTCACTTATATAAAAATATTGGTGAGTCTGAAAGTGTGAGTTGTACTCATATTGATTCCAATAGTAGTTGTAGTGTTTTATTCCGAATAAAATTAAATGAGCGTTTAATTTGACCCAAAATTCACACTGGCTCCAATCAACTCCATACCAGCTCTAAAATATAGTGCTCATCAATACGGACCCAACGCAGCTTGTTTCGTCAAAAACGGACCTCGTACGAAGAAGTTATATATTTTCAAAGTTTATACCAATTAATATATGTAAATAATTTACAAAATCTTTTTACTTTTAAACCTAAGCTTCAATCCAGCCGTTGATTTTCTTTGATGAGATCTATGCCGCTGCTCTCTTTCTTCCTCAAAGCTCAAACTCACGATCGAAGAAACCTACGCCGCCGATTTGCCCTTGATTTGCCACGGCCATCACGACGTCGAGAACATGATCAAGCTCCGCCATTCGAAAGCTCTAGTCACGACACGCCTCCACCCTAAGCTATGCCAAGCTCGGTCATGCCGTTGAATGGGAAAACATGGATGAAGGCAGCCATTTGAACTCGATTTGTCATCGATAGGCTTCGTTTTTTAAACGATCATAGCCATTGTTATCCTAGACCTCCTTGCCCTCTACAATTTTCATTAAGAAACCGAAGCTTGAAAGTGAAGGGAACGAGAGAAAAACAAGGAGTAAGGTGGGTGTTTTTTGGCCATCAAAATTAATGGCGGCTAGGGTTTTGAAATTAGGGTTAGGTTGTAAAAGTGAAATCCTTAAGTCCTTTCATGGAAAATTTCGTGACACTATTCGCTCGAAAAATTTTCGATCTCCGAACGAAGCGTGCCGCCTGCCATTTATAATGTTTTACCCCAATTCCGAACACAATGGAATATATATCGAGAGCCAATTCGATCGTATTTGGAAGATAGGTTTTCGAATCGAATTATTTAAATTTAAAATTTACTTAAAGAAATTTCTACATATTTTAGATTCGTACGGACAAACCATAATTCCGATTGACACGAAATTTGAAATCCTATAATAATATGACATTACAGATCCAATGAAACGGTTTCATCGAAATCCGAGACTGTATCAAAAATGACTATTTTTACACGTTAATTAAATATTAAAATATTCAATTTCTGTGAATAAATTTTTAATTCAATTTTAAAAGTCCTCTAACATCATTCTAATTCAAATAGAATTTAATTCAACTTTATAAATCATTTTTATTCACACTAAATTCAAATTCCTATTATTTCTCCAATTTCGAATATTAAATTAACAATTTAATTATCCAGTTAAATTCAGATATTCGAGTCATAATTTATTCAACTTATAAAATTAACTTGTGAATTTTTAAAATCAATTAAATATACGAATTTAAAATGACTGAAATTCTGGGTCATTACATTCTCCCCTACTTAAAAGAATTTCGTCCATGAAATTATCAAGTAAGAAAAGGTTACAAAATCCATTAACTTAACTTCTTATAAAACTTTTCTTATGTTTTTAATTCCATTCATAGTTATCTTTTAAAACCAACCAATATCATTTAACTTTAACTCAATGTCAAAATTATATTTATCACAAATTTTCCAAAATTTTCTAACACTTTAAATTTTCAAAAAAATTTGCCAGCGTCTACTTTGCATGGTTTGATCGTTGTAGGATCACAACATATATATATCTCAAATATACATCTCATCTTCGAGGATGAGCATCCCGTAGGAAAAAATATAAAAGTACGATATGTAATCCGAGATATGTACCTTATATATTATTAGCAAGCATATACGGCTAATATAGCGTGAAAGCGAGCTCCAAATGCGAAGCATATGTCATCCGCACCTACTAAATACTCAACAAAAAAATGAGAAACATGCATATATGAAAATAATATCAATATACAACATATACCAACATAACAACTATATATGCCAATATAGAAAATGCAATCAATAAGCAACAAATCCAACCATCAAACCACTATCATCCAACTAACATCCAACAAACCATATCTATCCAATCAATCCGTAATCAAGTCAATATACATCCATTTCTTATTAATATTCATTGAATTGATTTTCAATTTAAATCACATTTGAATCATTAACATTGGATTTTACTAACATTCATCTATTCATATTCAATTTTTTTTACATTCACTAATTTATATTCAAGTTAGTTCACTTCCAAATCAAATCAATTATTTTAGCTTTCAATTTCATTAATTTAATTTCATATGAATTTCTATACAATCAACTAACATCCATTAAACAACCAGTGTATATAGAACTTTACCAAATTTATTTAATTTATTCTCAACATTCATATTTACTTCGTTTACCTTCAATTTGGTTTAACACATTTAATTTCAACTGGTTTAATATTCAATTAGTTTTCATTCAATTTCCAATTTCATTGTATAACTCAAGTTCATATTCATCACTTCACTTTCTTAATTCATTTTATTTAACAAAATCAACTTCATACCACATTGCTTAATTTATATTTCGTTTCAACTTAATTTACATCGACTTTCACCACACAACTTAAATTCACTACTAATTCAATCCAAATTCTATCTTATTCAACTTTTACTTAAGTCAAATTTCATATCACTATTCAAATTCATATTTTATTTTGCTTAACAAAATTATTTATCCATTTTAATATTTGGTTTCACTTACATTTTCTTATTTACAAATTATACAACTTATCTATTCAAACATTCAAATTCGTATTATATAATCTCTTACCACTTAAGTTTAATTTTCATTCCAATAACTTATCTAATCTAGTTCAAATTGTTTAACCTTCCTTTAGTTAAATTTCATTTCACATATTTTATTATGCTAACTCAAATTTATTTAACTTATATTTACCAAGTTCAACTTCGATTTTAAATTCAAATATATTTTTTTATCACAACACAACTTAAATTTCAATTTACTATTGGTAGCAAATCTGTCGCATAAAAATTCGAAAATGATACTGATGATGCTGCAGTCATCACCCTTATTATTTTCCAGCAACCGTAGTTAATTCAGTGCTTTATATTCTTTTAAAGATATCCTTTTATATTTATAAATCACATTTGCAAATTGTTTACTTGTATAATTTCACTTATTTAACTTAACTTATATAAGATCTATTCCAAATTTATTTATCTTATCTAGATTTATAATAATATAATCTCTTTACTTTTGAAAAATAACATTCAAAATAAACAGGATTCAAATTTCCGAATTCCTAATTTAAATCCATTTTTAATTATAACTCATATTTAAAATATATTCATATAGTTTCATTTCTTATATATTAGATTATTTCACAATTTTAAATCATTTTAATTATAATTCCATTCTTATAATTCACTTGCTTATATAATTTATTCTTTTACAATGTTCTATTTAGATTATTCAAACAACTTTATTAACTTATATATTTTTACATTTTCGAACAACTAAACAATCAATTTATTTACACTTTAATCATTTATGAAAAATTATTCCTTTTATATATAAAATATAATCGAGGTAAAATTATTTCATTCACCAAATTTAATATGATGCTATGTTGGCTTCCCTTGTTTAAGTGTTTGGAAATCCCTATCCATAACATGGCGTCCCACATACAGACTAGAGTTCACAAACAACTCAACGAATAAGTGAACACAATATAAAACATTTTATATCACTAACAAATACGCGCTCATATATATAATACACTCAACTCAATCTAGGGTGCTACTGTCCCTATCTATACTGAGTACGCATCAAAGGCCTGGAATATATAAAATCTAAGCTCTGATACCAAATGCGACGACCCACAAATCCGTACCCTTTGAATCGACAATAAACCACACATGTCCGACCTAAAAAGTACAGACCGACAGAAAGTCAAGAGAAAGAATAGAAGATAGAAGAAGAGAAGAGAAGAAAGAGAGAAGATAGAACCAAACAGAACAAACAGAATCTCACATCTCAGCAGAAAACATATAATATCATATCAATGATCTTTACAAAATAGAAACTGTATATACATACATCAATCAGAGTCCAACAACAAACAATAACTAAGCAGCGAATAAGAAAAACCGATACATGTATACGTAAATGAAGATCACCAGCTCTCCTACTGAAGCTCCAAAAGTACCAAATCTGAACCTGTAAATATACTCGGTCTGACCCGAGCATTGAAAGGGAAGAACGCCCCTTTCAGTCTGGTAAACCAGCATGAAAAACACACTCAACTGAATTTATTAAATTACCAAACTTTTTCTTCATCAAAACAAAAATATCTCGTAATACAATTCCACACATAAATACGGATATTTTTTTACCTTATGATAACTAAAATATTTCATATCAAATCATCTGATATTATACTAGTGTCTAGTATACAAAGAATAATAATCATAGTTGAAATGGTAACCATATAGCATTTCGAGGCTATTCATTATGCCTTTACAAACAAAACCGCAAGCTCGTAGTAGGGTTTGGATTTCCATACAAATGACCAAGTGAAGGGACTATCTTCCGGCAGTACATCTCTAGAGGAATGTAACAAGGACCATCACAAAGGATCCTCTACCAACACAAAACCGGCAAACCTCTATAACTAGATGGTACCGAATATATCATCCTCCGATCTTAACCGACCTTTACCGAGGGCCCTCTAGCATACAAACCACAGTAATCAGATACACGACGTCATACCATGTAAAGATATATATAGAAGAGGATGATCATATCCTACTCGGGAGCGACCCACTTAGCCTTGCTACATCTAACCCTGTTTTGGTTATATTCGGTTGATGAGGCATGAGGTAACGATTACCTTCCACACATCACAAATCACATCGCTTTGAATGCCACATGGCCATTTCCGTTGACTACTAATTGCCTTCCACAAAAATACAACACTTAAGCTCATACGTCTCAAGGAGGGTATTAAGCTAAGAGAAGTTGCCTTCTCCGCCACCACTGATGTACGTTTGTAAAAACCAATGCGCGTAATCTTAGAAATGCAATGTCAGAAAAACATCCATATAAGTTGTCAGGAACAAGAGAAACCGAAGGTACTTTCCTACCACGTCCTGTCGGGAAATCCCTAGGATTAGCAGCGAATAGTCCTTGCATTGGATATTTCATAATGAAGAGACCACTACTACAATACGTATATTAGGATTTTAACCCCCAAACGATCAACAAGCAGTCCCCCGTTATGAAAATCCAAAATATCAATATCATCAATAACCTGCACAATCGAACGTATATACGTTGGTCCGAAGTAGTTTTCAGATAAATCTGATCTTGGTCTCTTCGCACCAACAACGGAAAAGCGTTTCTCAACCTCACATAGAAACTAAGTCTCATAGACTTATCAGGTCTCCAACTTACAACTTGCTATCCTTCAGCCAAGAAGGAATCGCGATAGATTGGAGTAATACTCCGCATTACACGAATCAACATCCTCAACACAAACGATAATTAAGCCTCCACAGAAGGCTATGTACTAAGTGTACGATTAAATAGTTCCCACATCAAGTCGAGGAACTAAAAATGGCCAAATTTTGATAGTCGGTTATTTAACTATCAAAACAAACAAACAAATTTTTAACACCATAAGCAATCACTAGGCCCTTTTAATTAATCTTCTATTAATTAAAACACTGCCAAATATTCACTTCAAATTATCTTTAAAAAGATATAATCACAAAACCATTTCAACACTAGAAATTATCCATATACTTATTTAATAATAAGTAATTCACAATTCACTTTATTTTCAACACTTAGAAAATATTACACATATTTAAATCATGATTAAGTATATATTCATTCTTTAAGGAAAACGTTCCCTTTAAACACATTAATTCGGGTCAAAACGAATGTTGCATAAAACATCGCTACGACAACCCTAAATCGCTAGTATAAAGATTCAAAAATTAGATAGATATATAAATCCCATATGCTATACAAAAACATTTTCTTTCGAAAATCATTTACTATAACAACAATGTTCTAGTCCATCATTTCTTTACTTCTAGTAAATGTCTATTTCAATAATGAATGTTGAAATCTATGTATTTAATACTTAACACATTTTAAAACATCTTCAGACCAATTAACTCCATTTAAAATATCACTTTCCAAAACATTCATTTTAATTCAAAAGATTTTCACTGTCCAAAATCGTGAATATAATTCATTTACCACATTCATTACTTCTACACATTTATCTTAGCGATTATCCACTATCCAAAATAGTGGATATAATTCCTAACCAAATTCTTTATTATTGCAACATTAAATTTAAAGGATTATCCACTGTCCAAAATCGTGGATATAACACCTCTAATAAACTTCTTTATTTAACTTATCAAATTCAATTGATTTCTGATTTACAAACAATGTTTATAAATTCCACATATATCTTATAAAAACTTCCACTAATAAATACTTTTATTAACCAATTCCACTTATCTTATTTACATGCCAAAATCCATATTATAAGTTAATTACTTATAAATCATTTATTTTACAAATTCATTTCTTTATAACTTCATAAATGATAAATCTATAAATCTATATACTTACAAAACCCATTTATCACTTCATTTTAAACACTTATAAAACTTCTTTATAATTCCAATTTTTTAATTTATAAAAATTCAATTTTATAAATCTTATATATAAATCCATTTATAATAAATCAAAATCTCAATTTAAACCATTTTATCAAGTAGTCAACTTCATATTTAAAAAATCGCATTTTGATTTTAGCTCACAAAAATCATAAATTTTTGAACATAAAAATTATAACTTTCGTTTATTTAAAATAAATCAATTCCTTAACAATTCAAAAATTCAATAAAATTTATATTTTCAAAATCACTTAAAAAATCCTTTTGAATTCGAAATCATCACTTTAATATTTTTAATTTTCCAAAATAGGCATAATGCTGCAACAGCACTAAATACATCTATCACAATATCCAAAACACCATATATCATATGATAACAGCATATATCACAATATTTGTAAACAAATCAATACTTGTGAGGAATCCAGTTGAATCCCTCCAACCTGTCATCTGCAACAAATATACATATTAGAAATATATGTACAATGTGCGCTTCGAGGCAGACATGCGTACAAAGTGTCATCCTTTCATACACGAGAAAGTAGAGGGTCTTATCTGCTCCATAAGGCAAGAATATATCCAAATACCAATCAGTATATAGATAATATATCATATATCATCCAAACAATCATCAATCATCATAAATAAAATTTATTCTCAATTATATAAAAATATCAATGAGTCAGAAAGTGTGAGTTGTACTCATATTGATTCCAATAGTAGTTGTAGTGTTTTATTCCGAATAAAATTAAATGAGCGTTTAATTTGACCCAAAATTCACACTGGCTCCAATCAACTCCATACCAGCTCTAAAATATAGTGCTCATCAATACGGACCCAACGCAGCTTGTTTCGTCAAAAACGGACCTCGTACGAAGAAGTTATATATTTTCAAAGTTTATACAAATTAATATACGTAAATAATTTACAAAATCTTTTTACTTTTAGACCTAAGCTTCAATCCAGCCGTTGATTTTCTTTGATGAGATCTCAAGCGCTATTTCTCCCTTAATGTTTAAACTCATGATTGAAGAAACCTATGCCGCCGATTTACCCTTGATTTGCCGCGGCCATCACGACGTCGAGAACACGATCAAGCTCCGCCATTCGAAAGCTCTAGCCAAGACATGCCTCCGCCTCAAGCTATGCCGAGCTCGGTCGTTCCGTTGCATGGGAAAATGTGGATGAACGGTGGCCATTTGAACTCGATTTGCCGTCGATCGGGTTTGTTTTAAACAATCATAGTCGTTGATATCCTAGATCACCTTGCCCTCTACAATTTTCATTTAGAAATCGAAGCTTGAAAGTGAAGGGATTGAGAGAAAAACGAGGAGGACAGTAGGTGTTTTCTGGCCATCGAAATTACTGGTGGCTAGGGCTTTGAAATTACGGTTAGGTTATAAAAGTGAAATCCTTAAGTCCTTTTATAGAAAATTTCATGACACTATTCACTCGAAAAATTTTCGAACTCCAAACGAAGCATGCCGCCGGGCATTTATAATGTTTACCCCTATTTCGAACACACTGGAATATATATTGAGAGTCAATTCGATCGTATTTGGGAGATATGTTTTCGTTCGAGTTATTTAAATTTAAAATTTACTTAAAGAAATTTCTACGCATTTTAGCTTCGTACGGACAAACCGTAAATCCGATTGACACGAAATTTAAGATCCTACAATAATATAACATTATGGATCCAATAAAACTGGTTTCGTTGAAATCTTAGACTGTATCAAAAATAACTATTTTTACATGCAGTTAAATATTAAAATATTCAATTTCTATAAATTAACTTTTAATTCAATTTTAAAAGTTCTCTAACATCATTCTAATTCAAATAGAATTTATTTCAACTTTATAAATCATTTTTATTCGCATTAAATCCAAATTCCAATTATTTCTGCAATTTCAAATATTAAATTAACAATTTAATTATCCAGTTAAATTCAGATATTAGAAATATAATTTATTCAACTTATAAAATTAACTTGTAAATATTTAAAATCTATTAGATATACGAATTTCAAATACTGAAATTATGGGTCGTTACACACGTCCCACACGAATGTCGCATTCTTCTTAGTGAGGCGAGTAAGCGGTGTTGAAATCTTAGCAAAATCTCTGATAAACTTCCTATAATAACCAGCTAAACTTAGGAAGCTTCTTACTTCGGTATCATTCTTAGGGGACTTCCAATCCTGCACTGCTAATATCTTAGCGAGATCCACGGCTAAACCCTCTCTTGGGACTACATGCCCCAAGAAACGCACCTCTTCATGCCAAAAGTGACATTTCGAGAGCTTTGCCTTCAACTGATGAACACGAAGTGTACGAAGAACCTCCTAAAGGTGAATAGCATGCTCTTGCATACTCTTAGAAAACACCAAAATGTCGTCCATAAACACTACAACGAACTTATTTAGGACATCTCGAAAAATACAGCTCATCAAATCTACAAAAAAGGCTGGGGAATTGGTCAGCCCAAATGGTATAACCAACCACTCAAAGAATCCATCGGGTGTCTAAAATGCTGTCTTATCGATGCTATCTTCAGCGACCCTAAGCTGATGAAATACAATGGCTAAGTCAAGCTGACAATATATTAAAGAGCCAACCAATTGATCAAAAATATCATCTATCCTAGGAAGTGGGTAACGGTTCTTCTTCGTGAGCTTATTCAACTCTCTATGGTCTATGCAAATTCAAAGGGAACCATCCGCCTTTATAGCGAAGATGACTGGCGCTTCCCACTCGGATATACTCCATTTGAGAAGCCTTTATCTAATAGCTCACCAATATGCTTACTTAACTCCTTTCTCTTTCAGGAACCATATGTCTCGTAGGAAATGCCACTGGCGTAGCATTGTCATTTAGATAGATCCGAAAGTTGATCTCTCTCTTAGGGGTAGTCCCTTAACCTTCTCAAAAACGTCTGGGAAATCTCCAACAAATGGAATTGAATCTAACTCTCCTAGTGATGAATCAAGGGAGTAAAGGAAGCTCAACATGACTGACCCTATGGGTTGCAAGAAACCTTGAGAGTCCGTCCGTTACATGTCTCTACTCTAACGACTCTCCTCTCGCGGTCTAATATCGCACCATAAGTAGATAACCAGTCCATCCCAAAAATCATCCCATATCCCGAAAATCCCACTGCATAGGCGTCACAATCAAACTCTACGATTAGTGTAAAAAATTTAAAACCCCTACAAATCATGGATAAATGTGTCGATCCTCCTATAGGGTTTGAAACAACTATAAGGTCTACAACTAGAGAAATATCTAAGTGTAAACATTCAAACAAGGAACAAGAAATGAAAGAATGTGATGCTTTGGAGTCAAAAAGAGTCCGAATAGAAAAATCTGAAATAGAGATCAAACCTTCTATAGAGACTTTCCTACCTCGATCCGGTCCACTACTAGATCGTGTTGCATCCAAACCTTATATTTGCGCCGTAGGTACGCCTGCTCTCTTCTCTATCCTTTGAGGACAAGCTCTACTAAGGTGTCCAGGCTGCCCATAGCTATAACACCTCTCCCTCATCATGTCCTTCTTACAGTCCTTTGAGTAATGCCCAACCAATCCACAATTATGACATTTCTCGCCCTTCTTGATTTGTCCCTTTGAGGTCCTCCTCCTTTTTCTTGTCCTTATCCTTCTTATTCTTTCACCACCGCTTCCTTGAGTTTTCTTATTTAGGAACCCCCTTAGCCTCTTCTTCCTTCGCAACACCTAATATGAGAGCCATTTCTACAAGTGACTCATATGTCATTCACATAGGTACATGTGCCTATGCCAACCCTTAGAAGGGAAGGTTCAAACCCTTAGCAAACTTGGTGGTCTTCTTATGCAGTGTATTAACAAGCTCTATCCCAAACCTCGATAACTCATTTAACCGATTTATATACTCTTTCATCGAAAGACTCCCCTGCTTCAGACTAATGAACTTCTCCAACTGCATGCTTTCCTCGGCTTGCGAAAAGAACTTTCTCTCAAACCTTTCTCGAAATCCAAACCAACCAATGTCTCTACCCTCCATTTCTATAATCTCCCACCATTAAGAAGCCTCTCCCTTCAATTGCCAAGATGCAAGCTGAACTCTCCACTGGTCCTTCAATCTAACAGCGCAAATATTTGCTCTGTATTCCTCAACCTAGCTCGTGCCTCTACGAAATCCTCTGTGTCAAAAAAACATCTTGCCTCCTAGATTAGTGAAGTCCTTGCATAGCATAGAAAAATTGGCTACTGCAAGTGGATTAACGAGACCTCCACCCGCCAATGCTGCATTGGGCGCTTGCCCTCGCACCTCTCGTATCGTAGCTTTAAGGTATCTACGAAACCAGCCAGGAACTTGGACATCCTTTGGAAGATTTGGGGTATCCTCCATATTATGCAAAAAAGAAAAATTAGGCTCGAAAGAATCGAGAGAAGGTTGAACTGGACTTTGAGGGGATTTTTATACAAACTCTCTTATACTTGAAAACTATTTCTATACTAAGAGTTTCTTTCTAAAAAATACTTTTAGTTTGAAGATATGTTACCTTTAAAAAATACTTTACTTTCAGAACAAGTTTTTGGAAATCTTATAACCTTAGGCTCTGATACCAAATGAAACACCCCACACCCCTTAGCATTCTCAAAAAGGGCACACCAAAGGATGTGGTGCGTTATAAGTATAGCTAAAGCATCATAGAGACTAAGATTCACAAGACAAGTAAGTAAAACAGCGAAAACATTTAAGTAATAACTTAACATTCAAAATTAAACTTTATCTCAAAATGAGTCGAAAAATTGTAACTTGTCTTAAAAACTCAAAATATCTCATGTCTCATGAAAATACATCTTAGTCTCACATAATCAGAGTATAAAAATAACAATAATAATGATAATCCCTCTCATAAGTGCCTATCCATCATACGTCAAATGAAAAAATGAAAAGAAGAAGAATATATTTGAAATGAGAAAATTCCAAAAATGAATTTCCAAGCAACCTGAATCAACTATCCTCAACTATGATGGCCTGTTTTGGGGGGAAAGAGGAAAGATAGAGTAGTAGATCAGACAATAAGTCTGGTGAGTGAAAGTAATTACCAGCATTTTTGAGCAAGATAAAGATAATAGACTAAGCAATAGTTCTAGCTTGAAAGGAAAATATAGAAAAGATGGAACTCGGATAAAATACTATTTCTGATTATGTTTGACTATTTGCTTTGATTGTTTGTAGTTTTCATAAACTACTGTGATTAGGATAAATTCCTAATCATATCTCAACTGCTTAGTTGATAAGGCTGAAATCCTAGTCCTAACCATTAATCAGTATTTCCTATCTCTATTGTGCCACTATGAACCAATCATGTTGGTCATAGCAAAAGACACCACTTTAGCGCTTAGGATGCAGTAGCGAATTATTTACCCTAATCGATGTCGCATGCTCGATCATGGATGATACACACTAACTGTCGCCCCTTATTTAACCTTTTGTTTACCCTAATCAGCATAAGTGTGCCTAGCCTCACCTACGTGTGAGACCATCGGTCCTCGACCTGAAAGGAAATGCTGTCGGTACTAGTCCTAACAAACAAATCTTCTAGCTTTGTGCCCCTTGTCCAAATCCCCATATTTGACCCTCTATCTATTGGCCACTTACATACCTTAATCAGCATAAGCATGTCCCAACATCACCTACGTGTGAAACCATCAGTCCTAGACCTAAAAGGAAATGCTTCCGGTATGGGCCACTACTTTTATGTTTTCTTATTAACTTAATCCAAGATCTAAGTTTTAAAATAAGCCTCTTCTGTTGTTTATGCTGTATTTGCTTATTAAGTTAATCCAAGGTCTAAGCGTTAAATAAGCCTCTTATGTTATTTTTGATATTTTCTCTTTATAATTATAACCAATCGTTATAGTCATGCCTGTAAATATTTTAAATTTGCCTATTTTAGACCATCTCTTTTTTATTTCAGTTTTTCTCATTTTATATATGAATTTTGTAAATTTAGTGTTTTCCTATTTTAATCCATATTAGCGAATTCTTCTCTTTTTAATATTTTATTCATGTAAAAAAGGATTAAATCTTTGCAAAAAGAAACTAACATTTACGGGCTAAATTCCAACTTAAAACAGATGTAAATAATTGTAAATAAGTATAATAAGTGTAAATTGCTGTAAACAAATGAGTAAAATAGCTGAATAAAAATAGACTGAAAAGAACTTTTAAAATTTACTTAAAACTGACTATAAATAAATTTACGTAAAAACTGTCTCAAAATTGTAGAAAAACTACAACTACTGAGAACCTTATTATTTTAAATTGCTTGCAAATCTAAAATAATTACAAAACACTCCTCTATGGTCCTTAACTCTAGTCCTAGGCCTTCCTAGATCCACTTCTAGAGTGTAGAAATTTTTTATCAAATATATTTCCTCCTTAGGGTTCAGCCTCAGGCAATGAACCCAATTGGGAGAAAATATAATTGACAAAAATAGCTAGGCCTAGGGTTCTATTTATAGTATGGCTTATGGATCTCAGGCCACTGGATTTAAAGATTAAATCTGGTGCAACCATATCCTAGGCTCACTAGGAACTGTCGGATGCAGCTACGGGCGCACAGATTTGCTCAAAAATCGAAATTACTCTCTTCGGCTCGTACGTGGACGAAACCATATCCAGGAAATAAGGCGGGTCTGAAAGTGACTGTGCTATAGGATTGATTAGTATGTAACATAATTAATAACTAATGCGGAAAATAATATTAGCAGTAGAGTAAAATGAAACCAGGAATTTTTATACTGGTTCGAACTTTCGTTCTACCTCCGGTCCTAGATTCCTTCTGGAATTAAAGCTAGTAACCCTCACTTAACCCGTAGCAACAAGTATTACACCGCCTGAGCAACCGAATTGGACTTGACCAACTGAGCAACAGAACTAGACTTGACCGCTTGAGCAACCGAACATGACTTTATTACAAAATAGATAGTATTGACTTTGTGTGCTCTGGATAACACGGATTTATCACTTGTAGTACACTCTTCCTATAGTATTTTCCTCAAGAATGATGTGTGTATATATGTGTGTAAGAAGAATAGGAAGATTAGAATTGCTTATGAGATATGGATGTGAGATTCTAAGCAATGAATGTATGAACTTATGTGAGCAATAGATTCGAGAGTGTTATGCACGTTAGATCTAGAGAGATAAAAGAATTGAGTGATTTAATCATTGAAACTTGAGTGGAATTATAGTGTATCATGGGTTACAACCTTCGATAAGAGTTATTTACGAAAAGATAATGGATGCAACACTTGAGAAAGGAGATAACCTTTAAGAAAGAAATGTGTCTATTCATGATATTTGACTGTTATAGGAATCAGTCGATAGAGCATGATTATTCAATCGACTGAATTCAAAAATATGCACAAGTTATGTAACATACACAGACCCAGTCAACTGAATGGATGTCATCATTTGATTGGTTTGTGTTATATGTAAAAATATATACACCGGTTCAGTCGATTGATGGCATCTGGCCAGTCGGCTGAACTACGTAGTTCGGTAAAAATGTGTGCATTTGAATATGAATAGAGTCTATAATTGAATGAAATTTCATATGTGTATGAATGAAAGAGAATGATGATTCTTGAGGATAGATCTTAACAAGCAACTATACTAGACTCTATATACATATTTCATGACATTGGTTAAAATATACATAAACTACACGAATCATTCTTCGAGTCATTGAGTCTGGATGTTGTATCAGTCGTAGATTCATGAATCGTTGTTTCATGTTAGCATTCAAAATTTAAGATCCAACATTCTCCCCTTTTTTTACGATGACAACTCCATTTGCAATGAATGAATCTCGACAAGCTTTGTTGATCTATTTCCCCCTCTGAGTACATACTTGATATTATGCTCGTTGTATCTCCCCCTGAATCTATGCTTTTACATTCCTGTAAATAATTATGAAATGATATATTTTCTCCCCCTTTGTCATCGAAAAAAAGGAGAGTTCTCCAAGCAGACAATATTTATAATATATGAACAATGCTGATAATTCAGAACATATGACAAAGAGACGAAGTAAGCACAGATTTTTCAATATATAAAACAATACCACATCACCATTGTTTAGATATAACATATTTAAGATAAAAACATAATAACAACCAAATAATAATAACAACCATAGTTTTGAACCGATTAACATAGTATTTGCCAAAAGAAATAAGAACCATAGAAATAAACTATGTATTCATCTCCATCACTACCTTCGTTGGAGCTATAACCTTCTTCATCTTCTTTGGTCTCTTCCTCGCCGTTAGATTCTCCACCAACTTCTCCTTCTTCTTCTTGTTCCTCACTAGATTTCGACTAAGTGAAATGTTTCGAAGGTCATTTTCCTTGAGATGTCGGCACATGAACGGATGCGGAAGAAGGTTGAGCACGAGAGATTGCATCCCAAATGCTGTTGAGAAATCCCTGGATATGATTTAGATTTTGTCTTAACTTTGATATGGATTTTTCAATGCGAGAGACATTTGACCCAACTCGAGAAAGACGGTGATCGAGAAGCCGTTAATTTTTCGATAGAATGGTAAGAGCTTCTTAAGGCCTAGCTTAAGAGCCGATTTCTCGAATCTCGCTGATCTCTCTTTGTTATGGAGGAGGTTGAGAGGAAGTTGAGGCTTGAACATGAGAAGTTTGTGGTCAAGAAGAAGGTTGATCTTGACCGGAAGATTAATTTTCAAGTCAATGCTCATAGGTGATGATAGTGTGGTCTCGATATTGCTTTGGGACGTTCATCAAGCTAAGGGTTTTGGTGTCCAAAGCTCCAATGGTAGAGAATTCAAAGCCAGGAAATGGTATGTCGAAGTGCTTTAGAATTCTCATAATATATGCGCCATAGTGAATTATTCGCATACGTCCTTGGTTGAAAGTTTGAAATTCATCCAAAATTACCTTGCCCAATTTACAGGACGCCCACCCCATATGGCATAAAGAGATTAAAAATCTCATCTATAGACTTTTTCGTAGCTCCCTGTTCTCTAATTGATAGTGTGAGTTAGCGCATGATGTATTATTCGTGCTTTTGGTCTTAGCGCAACCACCTTAAGCTCTGTTATATCATCCAAGAGAAAAAGATAGCTAGCGCAATCTCGCGATTCCTTATTTACAAGAAATTCTCCCAATTCTTCTCCTTCGTCAGGACACATTAGAATTCGCGCAAGTCGAAGTAGGGGTAGGAAAATCATGACACCACATATGGTGTCCAAATGCAATCATCTTGGTTTGAAATGGAATGGTGGTCGAGATTAAGGTTGGCATAAAAAAGCTTGACAAGGAGGTGCTTGATTTTGTTAGTATTCGCAGTATAATCAGTAAGAGATTTCAAACCACTGCAATGAGTAAGATCTTGAATGGTATATGGAGCAAAATCAGGAAATTTAACCAATAATCCTTCAAAAATGCTAGAATTCTTCATTTTATCAAATCTTTGTTTTGCTCTTTCATTGTATAGCCATCATCTGATCTATGAATCAAAGGGACCAGCTGTAGATTGAGATTGCCTAGCCCTTTTTGGAACCATTGAGTAGACTAGGATTTAGTTAGGGAAAAGTGGGGCATAAATGTGAAAATTTAAGAAGGTTTTTGGCTGATTTTAAAGTGGAAATGAAAAACAATGGCAACTCATGAATAGAAAGGTGTAAAAGTAAATAAATAAGTAAGTTTGTTTTGGTTTTTGAAGTGTCTTTTGGGGACAAATTACCCTGGTTACCAGTTTCAGTTGACTGGATATTCATGACTAGCCGACTGACTGGATATTGTAGAAAAATAATTATGTGGGTTCAGTCGACTGAACCACTGATTCAGTCGACTAAATCAAACCTGAGAGTTTATAGTTCATTTTTTCCTAATTCAGTCGACTAAATATGTTAGTCTTTCGACTGACTATGGAGAAAAATTGAAGTTAAAAAGTCTAGCTCAGTCGACTGAAGGAACTTGGTTAGTCGAGTGGGACTATTGGAAAGTGCAGAATGGAAAATGTAACTTTTTATCAAGTATTGAAATATAAAATACATTTATTATTAATGCAAAAGAGCATATAAATGTAATTAATGAGAAGAAAAAAAGAAATTGATATATGTATATATATATATATAATTAAGCAGATCTAGAAGAAGAGCACGGAGTGTGAAATTCAATTGGCTCTACTTTAATGTTCTCCTGAAGTGGCCTTAGTGGTCACCAACCTTTGCCACGTTCCCATGAGTTGGAGAAACCGGTGGATGCTACAGTGACGGTACCCAAGGGTTACGTCATGAAGGAGAAGAGCCAGCTTTAGGTCGATTAACTGTATTATGGGATGAAAATCCATAAAATTTCAGAGCGACTTATTCCAAGAAGCTTAAATGCTTTATATTCATCTTCTATTCATAATACAGCTGAGGTTGTAATTCTAGCGTCTACCATTGATAGTGATGAATATTGTCTGTCTTTTCTTAGTAGACGACTGTGACAACCCGGATTTTTAGACATCTGTTAATTAGTAATTAATTGGATTAAATTATTAAAAATACTGATTTATAAGCTAAACAAATAATTCTGATAATTAAAAATATCTAGATATAAATATTAATTTGATATTCTTCTAATATAATTAATTAAATTTGCAAAACTTATCGTTTCAAAACAAATAAAATATGTGTTTTCAAATTTCTATTGTTTATATATATATATATATATATATATATATATATACACTGTAAATGAAATTATGGTTTGAAATTCCAAATAAATATCTTGAAAATAAATTAGATTTAAAAACTCTACATTCTTAAAACTAGTCTATATATATAGTTATTAATTCAAGTATAAATAGCTTAAGCTAAATAAGAACAAATAAATTGGCTTTATATTATTTCTTTTAAAGTTACATAAATATAAATAAAAGAGAAAATGTATAAATAAAATAAACATAATATAAAAACTTAAAGAAAATATAAAATACATGCATAAAGACATTTGTAAGCTAGTAAGAGGCTTTGTGAACAAGTGTCAAAATAAAATTGTTTATTCATTTTAATACACTTTTGTATATATATAGCAAAAAGTCTTCTTTTCTTTCATTTTAAAAAACAAACAAACTAAAAACTGAGAAACCAAAACTAAAATCCATAAAAAGAAAAGAAACTATATCAAACTACCTCAAGTTTCAACTGAACCAAAGCAATATTCAAAGTTCAACTAAGAAGATCAAGGTCAAATCAAAGATCAAGTTGCAGTTCAAAACCCTGCTTCTCAGTTCCAAGTTTGTCTGTGAGTAAACATCATTTCTATTAAACCAAGTTCTCTTTATATCACTGTGCATGTAAAATTTGATTGTGGAAATGACTTGAATATGATTTACATAGTGGTATGAATATGTTTGTCTAAAATAAAGGTTGAATACAGTATGCATGCCTTTGTGTGTAAATGCATGTCTCTGGTTGTTATCATATACCAAAATTTCATTTAAAAATTATTTCTTTTTACTCAATTACTTATAGCTTATGACGTTTAAAGGAAATGTGTTTGTAAACATGATATCCTATTTTAGAAAATGTTTTCCAGTGAAACAAGCAAGTATAATTATTTGGAACAATGAATTTATAGTGAAAAATCAAAACAGGTCAGAAATTAGTTGTGTAAATTACATGTTTCTCATACATGATTGAATTCATCTTCGAGTATTGTGATTTTTAAGTATGTATTTGTGAAGGAATCAAAGATGATCGGAATTTGGATTTTTCGTCGAAATCTATGGTTGTGATGTTCTGTAGCCTCAGGGTTGAGGCCGGAGGTTGCTAGTGGGTCGATGATCATGGGAAAAATGGCCACAGATTTTTTTGGGCGGTGTGGTGGCTGAACGACGGCGAAGTAGGGTTTAAGACCATGTTCGAGTCGATGTTGTTGTCGAGGGGGATGCGACGTCGTGGTCGCATTGGAAGGGGCCGGAGTAGGGGGAAAAGAAGCGTAGATTATGGCAAAGGTCTGGGTTTGGCGGCATGGTCTACGGTGGTCGGAGTTGGGCGGTGGGAGGCGATTTTTGCGACTGGGTTTCGTTCCTGATGGTGATCGACTGCTCAATTATGATGTACCAGTTTGAAGGAAGTTTTGGGTGGTCGGACTGTTGGAGAGGGTCGTCGGCGATGGGTCGGAGGTGGCGATAATGATCAAAATGGTGTCGTCTCGATGTGCACGTGCATATGCGTTCGTGTGTCAGGTTTGAGTGTTGCTGTAGTTAGTAAGAGAGTCGGGGAAGATTTGGATTTGGCTCGAGTTTGTGATCGGGTATTTGGGCTTGGGCTCGAGTATTTTTTTAAATTTATGAAATTAATCAAGTTTTTAAAAGGGAAAATTTTGAACAAGATTTAAGAGCAAATTTCAAACCAAAAGATTATGAAATTAAATGTTGTGAACTTAATTTGTTTAATTTAGGGTAATTATATATTAGGTTAATTTTATTTTAAATAAATTCCTAAGTTTATTTTAAATAAAATTAAATGATATAATTAGGTGGATAATTAAGGAAAATGATTTAAACTCTAATTAATCAAAGGACTTAAGTGATTTTATAGGTTAATAATTAATTTTAAACAATTGATTTAAAAATGTTTGTAATTAATTAATGTTAATTAAGCAGAATTATAGGAAATTAAATATTTGTGTAAATTAAATTAATTGGAAATTGTGTGACTAATTTACCTAGCCTATGAATGATTAGTTTGAATTGAATGCTTAGGTTGCTTAATATCTATATTATGTTAATTCATTATATTATGTGATATGAAATGCCTATATTGATCTATTGATAAATGTGAATCATTTATTTAATATATATCTGTGTGATGGATTTCTATGTTTATGACATTCTAAAGTTTAATTAAATTATTTTATTTAACAACCGAGCCTTAAAAGACGGCATTTGGATTTTCGAAGGTACCGAGATCGGATATCAGCGATATCCGGAACCACTTCGACTAGTAATTACCATTATTCTTCATAGATTTGATTATAGAATCAAATAGGCTGTGATGGAATAAATTAAGTAAACTGGGCCATTGAAACTAAGTAATAGTACTTAGATATTATTTTGTGAATTAAGGGTTGGCTGTAGCAAGATAAAACTCGTAGTAACGAACGAGTTACCCTACTTTTCAAAGAAGCTTTATAACTTTAGTATTTCAAGTTATATGGGTTTACTCACGCTGGTTTCTAGCCTGACTCGGGTGTTACTTTATTGTAATGCTTGGGTCAGACTGAATATTACAAATTTTCAAGTTAGGACGTTGTGAAGCTCAAGAGGCGAGCTGGATGGCAGAGACGTATTGATTATTCCGCTATGTATTTGAGATTGTATTAATAGTAGTCTGGGATAGGTTATTATAACTGTCCAGTTTATTTGTGGATGATTTTACTCTAATATAATGTATAAATTGACAATTACAGCGTTTCTTAGCGTAAATGCTGCTATTTGTATATTATATTTTTTCCGCTACGATTGTGAGATTTTGTGCTATTGTTTCTGTTTCTTCTTCTGGACGGAATCAATCTCGCAGAGAAAAACCAAACTCATTTCTATCTGCTCCAAATTCTGATGAAAGGATGGCACGATTGTTCAGAGAGTGCGTCCAACGGGATCAAAGAGATCGAGGGATAGGCGCTAGGATAACCAGCCTTTTCACCCGCAATATCGAAATTGCAATCACCCCCCGAGAATGGAAAATGCCAACAATGGAACCTTACAAGGGAATCTCTGACCCCGTTGTGCACTTGCAGAGATACACACAACATATGCTCATGAGCAGAGCCACAGAAGGAGTATTGTGCAAATGCTTTCCACTATTCTTCGCAGATCTAGGTACCTCCTGGTTCTGCCATCTACCCCAAGGATCCATCAGCTCATGGGAAATGTTGAAAGAAAAGTTCATCAGCCAGTTCCACATTCATGTGGAACAACCCAAGGATGCTTATTCCCTATCTAATATCAAACAGAAGCCTGGAGAGACAGTGCAGCAATATCTAACCTGATTCAATGTTGTAGAGGCCGCAGTCCAAGATGCCGATGAGAAACTTATCTTAATGGCCCTCTGTAGTGGTGTGCATCCGGATACTAAGTTTGCTAGAAGATTAACGAAAGAAAAACCAGCTACCTTACCCGATTTCTTCCAGGAAGCCGGAAGATATATGAGACTTGAAGACGCTGCCACTGAAAGACAGACAGGGAAACAAACTAAAGCAGCTCATGGCGACACACCCGCTGTAGCAAAGGACGTTCGAAGAAATGACTCTAGAGACAATGATGGGGGCAAGAAGGGAGAAAAACGTCTATATCGGCTATCGGCCAGGACCGAGATTTGACACTTACACTCCTTTGAATGAAACAAGCCAAAACATCTTCCTGGCCACCCAAGACGAAGTTAAATACAGACGCCCCCCGTACAAGAAGGAATCAGATAACGCAATTAAGTTTGGAAAGTTCTGCCGCTTCCACAAATCTCATGGGCATGATACCAATGAATGCCATCATCTCCGAGACTTAGTTGAAGAACACATCAGAAGGAAGAGACTGGAACGCTATGTAAAAGGTCAGAACAGGACCCCAGCTCCTGCCAATGAGAACCCAAGGCTACTCCTCCCAGAAACAGGAGGGGGAAATCGCAACACCAGCGGCTTCAGTCAAGAGAAGATAGTGGTCCATACCATATCGGGAGGACCACACATCGCCGACAGGAACTGGATAGAGATGGAAAGATACAGAAAGTCACTTAGAAACAATGAAGGCTGCGTTAATTCTGTTATGGAAGAACGCCACCCGAAGAGAAAAGAGAATGATGACATTATATTCAATAGGCGTGACCTAGAAGGAAGGCAGTACCCTCACATGGATCCTATGGTCATCTCTGCCCGGTTCGGTCCATCCGAAGTTTTCCGAATTCTAGTAAACACTGGAAGCTCAGTAAATATTCTATTCAAGCATGCTTTCGATAGAATGAAGCTTTCAATGAAGGATGTGTCTCCCTGCAACAAACCACTACACGGTTTCACTGGAGACGCGAAGATGCCCCTCGGGCAATTGGACCTCTTTGTTGAAATAGGAAGTCATCCCTACTCCGTTGTGCGAAAACAAACATTTGTTCTAATAGATAACCACTCGGCCTACAACGCCTTTTTAGGAAGACCAGCCTTGTCTGACTTCCAAATTGTCTTGGCCCCGTGGTGCCTGAAGATGAAATTTCCAACAGACAATGGAATAGGGGAAGTAGAGGAAGATCAAGACGCCGCTCGAGATTGCTATGTAACTGAACTTCGCAATAATTGCAGGAAGGATAAAGGGAAGAATGAAGAGACTATTCTCTGCATGAAAAACTTGAAAGCATAGCAACTAAAGAAAGCCCCTCCTCTTCGATATACCAGTGATCCTTTCAATGAATTAGACCCCAGGGACAAAGAGGAGGAGGCCACCGCCGAGCCTGTAGAGGCTATGGAGTTTGTATCTGTAGACAAACATGACTCAAGTAGACTGTTGAAAATCGGATCTCAGCTAAGAGCAGAATTGAGGGATCAACTCATTGAGTTTCTCCGCCACAACTTGGATGTATTTGCATGGACGCACGCTGACATGACTGGAATCTCCCCAGACGTGGCATGCCACTTACTAAACATCGATCCTACTAAGGTGCCAGTAAAGCAGAAAAAGAGAAGTATGGGGGAAGAACGATCAGCAGCCCTCGATGAAGAAGTAAAGAACTTGCGTGCCAATAACTTCATACGAGAAGCCATCTACCCAGAGTGGATCGCTAACCCGGTACTAGTAAAGAAGGCTAATGGGAAGTGGCGAACATGCATTGACTTCTCCAACTTAAATGACGCTTTCCCAAAGGATTGCTTCCCACTCCCCCGAAACGATCAGCTGGTGGACAGCACAGCCGGGCACGAACTCTTATCTTTTATGGACGCATACTCAGGATATAACCAAATTCCTATGCACACCCCCGATCAAGACCACACTAGTTTCATCACTGACGGGGGATTGTACTGCTATAGAGTAATGCCTTTTGGACTTAAAAACGCCGGAGCTACCTATCAGCGCCTCGTTAACAAGATGTTTGCGGAACTGATAGGACGAACTATGGAGGTTTATGTGGATGACATACTAGTAAAATCGAGGAAAGCCAACGATCACGTAAGCCACCTGGGCGAGATGTTTCAAGTACTTCGCCAATATGGAATGAAGTCGAATCCTCTAAAGTGCTCATTCGGAGTATCATCAGGAAAGTTCTTGGGATTCATCGTCCATGCCAGGGGGATTGAAGCAAACCCCGAACAAGTCCGAGCTCTGAGATATATCAGGATACCTTCCACTCGAAGAGAAATGCAAAGCCTAAATGGGAAAGTGGCCGCCCTAAGCAGATTCATCTCTAAGGCGACTGACAAGTGCATCCCTTTCTTCGAAGCTCTAAAGAAAGACAAAGGAAAGTTCGAATGGACTGACGAATGCTTAACAGCCTTCCTCAATCTAATCGAACACCTCCAGAGACCACCAGTACTCTCAACTCCAAACGAAGGCGAAGAGCTATACGTATACCTTGCTGTGTCATCTCATGCTCTGAGCGCCGCTTTGGTGAGAGAAGACAACCGCGCACAACGCCATTATACTTTGTGAGCAAGAGGTTTACGGGGGCAGAAGCCAGATATCCTAAACTTGAGAAGCTAGCATACTTTTTACTAATCACATCACAGAAACTGCGACACTATTTCCAATCCCATTCCATCAGAGTTCTAACCGATCAACCGCTAAGGCAGGTACTCCATCGTCCCGACACTTCTAGACGACTACTTAAATGGTGCATTGAACTGAGTTAGTATGATATCACCTTCCATCCTCGCACCGCCATCAAGGGTGTAACATCCCGCCTTTTTGCACACTTTAAACCGACACACGTGCCAATTCAAAGCATACGCAAGGGCGGATTGTTATGGGGTAAATAAGAAAAACAGAGAAGGAATAAAACAAATAGAATCTCACAGCGGAAGGATAAAATATAATAATAAATATACAGTTCAAAACAGTTTACAAAACAGTTATTTCACTTATACAATGAACATCAGAGTTACACATACCAATACAACAATGCAGCGGAATATAGAGAGTGTGTGGTGCAATACTATATATATAAAATAATGCTGAATCTTCGTCTTCGTCCTCCAAAGCTAAACCTGCTATCCTGAAATGCTCGGACTGACCCGAGCGAATTTGAATAGACAAAAACACCCGAGTCAGACTAGAATATCTTATGTGAGTTAAATAAACAGAAATAAATATGAGTACAGTAACTCAAGAGATGTTCGGGATTTACATCTCCTAAGGATCCGTTAAACTATTTACTATGTAGTATATTGCGCTATTATAATAGTGTCTATTTATAAAATAAACTTACTTTTAAATAGCGTTAAGGCTTTACATTTTCCACCTTAACACGTAATAGTCCCAGTAGTCCATCCAATATCATAGCTCCTCCTACTCGGGAAGCAACTAGAGGATATCACACGGGCTACGGGAGAAAACCAAACTCGTACAAGGCTCGATATGGTAGGTGACACGGCACAACGAGGCAATGCCAGGGTAGATATACCAATTGCTATCCAGGCTGGTGGAAACGCGTAGCCGCAGTTACCGCCCACCTCGGACTAACTCCCCAAAATCAAAATATAGAAGTGGCCACTGAATCAAATCCAAGTCAAAGTATAATATCGAAGAGGAGCGTCCGATCAGAGGAATGACCTCATTGGCCTGAGAATCGCTCCTGTTTTAGCCACCTTATGCCAACTCACGGGAGTTGGGTCCACGTATTTACCTTACAGGAAACGTCACCACCACCTACTTCATTCTGGAACTCCACCGCGTACACGGTTAGTCAAAGTGGTTTTCGGTATCGACAGAGAGTATGTCCATATCCGATCCCGGTCTCTTTGCCAACCCATCGTTATTATAACACCGCGGTCATTTAAAAATTGTTTATACTTTAAAACCAGAATATAATCCATTTCAAAACCATAATATTACGATATCATTCCAAAACCCAAAACCATATTTTTCCACTTATTCCAAATATAATTCCTTTCCAAAAATTAAAAGGCTTTAGCTTCATAATATCTGAAAATCGAATATTTTCAAAGCTTAATATTTTTGGAAATCCATAATTTCAAACCATAACTTTTAAACTCAAATGGTTTGGATATTCAACGGTATGCGAATTAAAAGGGTTTAACTTTACTGTTGCTTTATAAAGAAATAAATTACACGGCTTTCCAAATATTTCTTCTTTTAAAGTTAAACCAAAATCCAAAATATTACCTCAAGTCCCAAAACCATTTCAATTTTATATATATTTATATCCATTTTTGAGCATTAATATTTCAACTAAAGTTGGATTTTTATCCTTTCAAAATCAATATTCTATTAATTAATCTTGACTATTCACATAAAATCCATAATTAATAAAACTTCAATTTCTAGTAAAATATATATATAAATTTTCCAATTCAAATTTTTACTAGAATATCCATTTCTATTTATTTTGGGAAAATCCAATTTCAAATATCATATCTTAAAATTTCCAACTTTACATTTAAACATAGGATATAAATTTACCAACTCCATTTTCTAAATTTCTTCCATTTCAATAAAGAAATTTATCCACCTTTAAATTCCTAAATTTTAACTTCATAGGTATATAAATATGGAATAAAATATTTATACAATATAAAATTTAAGATTTATAAACCGTATTCAATCCAAACCATAGAAATCACATTAAAATAGTTATATATAGACCGCGGTGCCTGTATAAAATTTTCTATCCTATGGTCAAGTGATACGGATATTTATCATTTCAATCCGCAATTTAAAAATAAAACTTTGCGGTTTTATCATTTCAAACCACAATCCCGAAAATGTAAAATGCATGCTAACTGGCAGTTAATGATATCCACATAAATCATCCATTCAACAACACATCCATCACCCAATTTCAACCATCAATCAATATCAATCCATATCAATCAATAACAATATTAGTTCGATAATATGCAACGGGTAATAACTGTCAGTTTATTCAAATTAAATTTCAACTATTAATCTAACCATTTATATTTAGAGATAATTTATATAACTGTTAACTAGCATTTCATATGCAAACAAAATTCCTAACAGCAAATTAATACGCAATTAATCAATTTAATTAACAGCTAAATTCAATAAATGCAATTCAACAGATATGGATGAAATAACATGCCAAAAGCTCATAAATAAATTTCTATTCATTTCTAAAATTTATTTAACAAACATAAAAGCTTCTAGTAATTGTGAGTGGGTTAAAACACTCACCTTTTGAATTTAAATCGAATTTAAACCCGATTTAAACCCAAAAATTCGCCCGTCTCAGAATTCGTCCAAACCAGCGTCATCGAGTCCGGAATTAAATTAGGATCCTAACAAAAAAAATTTCGCGTGAATCCGACTTCGTATGAGAAAGTTATGGCGAAAAATGGTGATTGAAAACATAAAAAAAAAAATGAGAAATGGAACACAATTCACCTTCTCAAAATATTACGCCACGTCACCCACGCGCTTTGCAGGCAGCAACCTAATCCTTCGTCCCTTCACGCGCACGCATGATTCTAGGATTTTGAAACCCAAATCGAAGATCTACGACGATCTAACCGTTGAACTGCCAAACAAATTACATAGATGCGCTCCCCTCGGTTCCCTCTCCAAAACCCAGAAATAGAATCTCGATCCGATAAAGTTTTGCGCTACGATGATGAACGGTTTTGGGGCTGTTTGAATTTATTCTGGATGAACGACAGCTCCAATTGAAAAACGAATTTCACCAGTATATTACGCGTATCGAATACTTCAACATATATTTTTTCTGGAATTTTCTGAAATTTTTGAGTTTTGACTTTTGATTTTGAACTGTGGATGGATCTGGAATTGGATCTGAGATGTATACATTTGGAGAAGAGAAAAGAGTGAAGAAATGAACGTACAGCAAATGAAAAAGAAAGGAGCTAGGGTTTATAGATGTATATTTATAGATAGGCTAGAGGTAGGGTAGCTAGACTGGATACGCGAACGTGCGTGACAAACCATGGTCCAAAAAGCCCGCTATGCCTCCGGAGTCGGATTTGTTAAAACTATATATCCAAATAGGTGTTTTAAAATATTCTGAACGCAATGGAAAAAGTTTCGCGACCAAATTCGATCATATGAAGAAGTTATGCCAAAAAAACAAAAATTTCACATTGATTTCAAAATGCGTAAATTTCAAGGCGTTTCGAGTCCGTACGATCAAACGACAAGTCCGATCACTACGAAACTTGAAACATTATTATAATTCACCGTTACGGATTCGATGAAACTGGTTTCGTCGAAATCCGAGTACGCGACAAAAATGGCTATTTTTAATATTTATTAAATAAATTAAAATAAACCATAAAATCCAAATTTTCTTTCAACTTTAAATATTGGCCAAATTTCATTACTTACATAATCCAATCAATTTCAAATAATTTAGCAAGCTTGGATATGAATTAAAATTTATAAGTATATCAATTTCGCAGTGTTAACCTCTGCGTTTTCTTATTATTAATTTCTTAGCCTATAAATAACAATTTACAGCACTTAAATTTCTCGTCACTTTGTTCCAACTGGAAATTCTTAGACTTAAATTCCCATGGTTTCATTTCATTTAGTCATTTGCTTCAAAAAAAATCACAGATCTTAATTTCTGCACTTTCTTATTAATTGGGAATTATAAATTTATTCTCACAAATTACCTAATCTTATACTTATACACTCTCATCTTAAACCAAATTAAATAAATAACTTGATTTCCATCTCAACTTACTTTTAATTGCAGTTAACCCTTTTCACCGTAATTAAAATTCCAAATTATAAATAAATTTTTATTCCCATTCCCTTAATTTTCTTAACTATTTATTTATTCAAATTTTCAATATTCAACATAAATAGTTTGGTTAAGTTCATTTATTTACCTTCTTCCTATGATTCACAGTTATGGATGTCAATATGATGAAGTTTACATTAGTTAAGATTTCACTCAATTGTTCTCTAAGTCAAATGTTTACAGCTTTCATTTAACTTTAATAACGTACAAATTTACGTTAAATTCCATTTTTAAATGAAGTAATTACCATTCGTTGAATCAAATACTCAATTCATAAATAAAGTCTTGTTTTCAAAAAGTTATATCACAAATGGTCAACTAAAATTTGAATAAGCTTTACTAAATTCTATGGTATTAAATGTTGCAATAAATCCAAATTGCCATGTCTTAAATCCAAATTACTAATTAAGTCTTGATTCCTTTATTATTCCTTTGGTTTTCAAATAAGTTTTTATGATGAATGTGAATTCAAATGAACAATGGAAACCCATTCCCATTTGATTTCACTATTCCATTAAATATCTTCATATTCCAGCTAAATCAACTAACGTATGAATTAGCTATTTCAATCTTCATTAAATTGCGGTTTTTATACAATAGAAATTAAATCCCATTAACATATAAATAAAGGTTGATATCCATCTATTTACATTATATCACACTTGTGCTTCTATTTAGCTTTGTATAAAGGTATGAATGCGGAGTCTTGCCTATTAACGTATTAAATAAGCCTTAAAATCAATTAATGCCCCTCCTTAGTTTAACCTCTTTTTATCCGTATTTATTTTTAGAGTAACCCTTGGATTAAATTCCCAAATCACCAATTCAATTAATTATACCTTTCAATCCAAATGTAAATCTTCCACCTTTGAATTCTTATATTAAATGAATTTTATTCTAGGCAATATTTTTTTACAAATGTTTACTGATTCCACATTTATAGGTTTCTTAAATTTTACTCCATCTAAATGTGACACATTTTTATTTCATTTCAAACCAATATATATATTCATTCCTATTCAATATATATATTCATTCCTATTTCTTTCATTTGGTTACTGCATTGAAATCTATTTATTAGCTAATACTACGTTACTATCATTAATTAAATTTTGGATTATATTCCAATTCCTATAACTAGGCCTTAAGTCACCATTTTACATAGTTTTAATTTAGCGTTTATTTAAATCTTCGTTTATCGTTTAGAATTTCTACTAAATTGAAATGCACAACTTATGAACTTTAACCAATTTAGTCCACCTAATAAATTTTTCAAATGTTTGTGTGTATGTAATCCAATTCAGTTATTGTTACATTAATACCATTAAACCAACAAATTAAGACTTATAACTACAACACAACTTTCAGTTATTTTCAAATCTATGTCATATAACCTTTTAAATCTCTACCTGTAATTACAGTTACTATCTAACTCCTACATTCATCCTTTTAAAATCCTAAGACTTTAATTTTATACTGGATTAAATTAGCAAACATATAAATTAAATTTATAAAAATATCATAAATTTATCAGATCGTTACAATCTCCCCCACTCAAAACTTTTCGTCCCCGAAAAGGAAAAAAGAAGGGAGAAGGAAGAATAAACAGTACTTTTTATTTCAATTTTTAATTTATAAACAATATTTTCCTGGATTAATCCTCCTAAATGAAATATTCTTGTTTTATAATCATTATATCCTTTAATACTTGAGTTATTAAAGTTGGAAAAATATATATATATATATATATATATATATATTTTTTTTTAAAAAAAAAAAAATTCTAAGTCCAAAATTTACGAATTTTTTTTTTCTTTTTTTGGCAGAGTCTCCTTTGTACGGAGGGACTCTGGAGAAAATATAATATCCAAATATACAAATATATTACATATATATATATCCAAAATAAAATATCCCGCACGGGAAAATATATGAAATAGCGCTTTAAACGTAATCCGGAAACGTACCTATTTGTCGGGCAATACGCTTTTATTATTTTGGAACCAAAAGCCGTAGCAGTTGCTTCCATTACCTGTATTCACTTATATAATCTAAAAGGTTAAATATTTATTTTACAGTGAAAGGTTTAGGTGGATTCAATCATTCATATCCAATTAATGCAACAACCATAATCTTTTTAACAAACAGCACACATCACAAACAACAAACAATCATTAAATCAAACAACAATTAGTTGTTCGGGTTCAAATTTTGAAGTTGTACGAATGAAGAATAACTATCAAGTACATCCATTGCTCAACAGCCTTGGATGGAACAAAGATAGATTATTTGTAAACCTAACAACTCCATAATTCCTTACCCAACAACATACATCAACCAACAATTCAAATCAACACCAAAATATCTCATTATACATTTATTTCATAATTCAGTGTTTTGATTTTTCTTTCCTTCATTTATGAGGGATTCCTTTGTTTCTTACAAGTTTATTTTCCAATTATCACCAAATTCATTATATTTGTATTTCCTTTTTATTACTTAAGTTTCCTTTTATTACTTAAGTCTATAAAATAAATTCTCATTAATAACAACAAATATTTTGAATATCTTCACTTGTAAGATTTCCCTTGAATTCTCATTAATAACATTCATTAATTATGAATTGCAGTCATTAAAATTTTCCTACTTTCCATTATATTAGAATAGGGGAGATAAAACATACTTAAGTGAATCCTCATATAATAAATTCTTATTTTGAATTTCATGTTATATACTAAGGTTCATATCATCTATTAATAATTCTTAACTTTATTTTCAGTAAAATTTCAATTATAACCTTAGTTTATAGCATTAAATTCTTATTATAACAGTAGTTTATTGAATACTTCGTTTTCTAAATTCCTACTTGTAAAATATTCAATTCTTGTTTCTTATTTAACATTTCAACTTTTAATTTTTGGGTAAGTTATTTATGTTAAAGAAAATGCAATTGAACCTTATACAAGTTAAATCTCCATTCTTTTAATTCATTGATTATTCACTAAGTCTTTACCAATATTCATAAGTTAAAATATTTATCTTCCTTTATCCTTAGCATTAATTCTCTTATTTCAATTAGGGGTTTCAATTCATTTATTACCTAACTTTTATTTCACTAAAATTTTCAATTAGTTAACGGAAAATTTTAGAATTAAATACCGAGTTGAATTTCCATTTATTTCAAAATAATAGATAAATAAGTTCTTACAACTCAATATCTCTAATTATAGTTAGAACAATAAAAGGAAATTTTAGAAATTTCAAAATAAATCTGCAGTAGAATTTTCTACAGTGGCCTTTCCCCTTCGAAACTCGAAAATGAAAGTCGATGATGCGGCCGTCATCACCGAATTTATTTTCCAGCGACAGAGAGGAAAGTACAGAATTTAAATTTTTCCAAAATCTCCTTTAAAACAATTCTTCCAATTTATACGAAATATTTATATAAGAAAATACTTATAAACCAAATCAATAAATTTCACAAATTCTTTGAAAGCAGATTTGGAAAAATCCCGCACTTAAGTTCTAAAATCTCCAATTTGATTTATCATAATTTCAACTTAGCTTCAGTTATTATAGATATTTTTATTTTCTAACACCCAATCTATAGCAACCAAATATATATATATCTTTATAAAACTATTTTTATATATAGAAAATATAATAGGCAAAATTATTTCATTCACCTATATTAAAAACAAATATTATGTCGGTCTGTCCTATTAAGTGTTTAGAAATCCCTATTGATGACATAGCGTCCCATGCATCAACCAGAATTTATAAATACAAAGCGGAACAGATTAACACAATATAAAAATCTTTTTATAACACTAACAAGTACGCTCTCTCATATATATACGCTCAGTGACTCCCATAGGATATTACTACCCTATTAACAAAGAGTCAAACCCCACAAAGCCAAGGTTTATCGCTAAACCAAAGCTCTGATACCAACTGTAACATCCCGCCTTTTTGCACACTTTAAACCGACACACGTGCCAATTCAAAGCATACGCAAGGGCGGATTGTTATGGGGTAAATAAGAAAAACAGAGAAGGAATAAAACAAATAGAATCTCACAGCGGAAGGATAAAATATAATAATAAATATACAGTTCAAAACAGTTTACAAAACAGTTATTTCACTTATACAATGAACATCAGAGTTACACATACCAATACAACAATGCAGCGGAATATAGAGAGTGTGTGGTGCAATACTATATATATAAAATAATGCTGAATCTTCGTCTTCGTCCTCCAAAGCTAAACCTGCTATCCTGAAATGCTCGGACTGACCCGAGCGAATTTGAATAGACAAAAACACCCGAGTCAGACTAGAATATCTTATGTGAGTTAAATAAACAGAAATAAATATGAGTACAGTAACTCAAGAGATGTTCGGGATTTACATCTCCTAAGGATCCGTTAAACTATTTACTATGTAGTATATTGCGCTATTATAATAGTGTCTATTTATAAAATAAACTTACTTTTAAATAGCGTTAAGGCTTTACATTTTCCACCTTAACACGTAATAGTCCCAGTAGTCCATCCAATATCATAGCTCCTCCTACTCGGGAAGCAACTAGAGGATATCACACGGGCTACGGGAGAAAACCAAACTCGTACAAGGCTCGATATGGTAGGTGACACGGCACAACGAGGCAATGCCAGGGTAGATATACCAATTGCTATCCAGGCTGGTGGAAACGCGTAGCCGCAGTTACCGCCCACCTCGGACTAACTCCCCAAAATCAAAATATAGAAGTGGCCACTGAATCAAATCCAAGTCAAAGTATAATATCGAAGAGGAGCGTCCGATCAGAGGAATGACCTCATTGGCCTGAGAATCGCTCCTGTTTTAGCCACCTTATGCCAACTCACGGGAGTTGGGTCCACGTATTTACCTTACAGGAAACGTCACCACCACCTACTTCATTCTGGAACTCCACCGCGTACACGGTTAGTCAAAGTGGTTTTCGGTATCGACAGAGAGTATGTCCATATCCGATCCCGGTCTCTTTGCCAACCCATCGTTATTATAACACCGCGGTCATTTAAAAATTGTTTATACTTTAAAACCAGAATATAATCCATTTCAAAACCATAATATTACGATATCATTCCAAAACCCAAAACCATATTTTTCCACTTATTCCAAATATAATTCCTTTCCAAAAATTAAAAGGCTTTAGCTTCATAATATCTGAAAATCGAATATTTTCAAAGCTTAATATTTTTGGAAATCCATAATTTCAAACCATAACTTTTAAACTCAAATGGTTTGGATATTCAACGGTATGCGAATTAAAAGGGTTTAACTTTACTGTTGCTTTATAAAGAAATAAATTACACGGCTTTCCAAATATTTCTTCTTTTAAAGTTAAACCAAAATCCAAAATATTACCTCAAGTCCCAAAACCATTTCAATTTTATATATATTTATATCCATTTTTGAGCATTAATATTTCAACTAAAGTTGGATTTTTATCCTTTCAAAATCAATATTCTATTAATTAATCTTGACTATTCACATAAAATCCATAATTAATAAAACTTCAATTTCTAGTAAAATATATATATAAATTTTCCAATTCAAATTTTTACTAGAATATCCATTTCTATTTATTTTGGGAAAATCCAATTTCAAATATCATATCTTAAAATTTCCAACTTTACATTTAAACATAGGATATAAATTTACCAACTCCATTTTCTAAATTTCTTCCATTTCAATAAAGAAATTTATCCACCTTTAAATTCCTAAATTTTAACTTCATAGGTATATAAATATGGAATAAAATATTTATACAATATAAAATTTAAGATTTATAAACCGTATTCAATCCAAACCATAGAAATCACATTAAAATAGTTATATATAGACCGCGGTGCCTGTATAAAATTTTCTATCCTATGGTCAAGTGATACGGATATTTATCATTTCAATCCGCAATTTAAAAATAAAACTTTGCGGTTTTATCATTTCAAACCACAATCCCGAAAATGTAAAATGCATGCTAACTGGCAGTTAATGATATCCACATAAATCATCCATTCAACAACACATCCATCACCCAATTTCAACCATCAATCAATATCAATCCATATCAATCAATAACAATATTAGTTCGATAATATGCAACGGGTAATAACTGTCAGTTTATTCAAATTAAATTTCAACTATTAATCTAACCATTTATATTTAGAGATAATTTATATAACTGTTAACTAGCATTTCATATGCAAACAAAATTCCTAACAGCAAATTAATACGCAATTAATCAATTTAATTAACAACTAAATTCAATAAATGCAATTCAACAGATATGGATGAAATAACATGCCAAAAGCTCATAAATAAATTTCTATTCATTTCTAAAATTTATTTAACAAACATAAAAGCTTCTAGTAATTGTGAGTGGGTTAAAACACTCACCTTTTGAATTTAAATCGAATTTAAACCCGATTTAAACCCAAAAATTCGCCCGTCTCAGAATTCGTCCAAACCAGCGTCATCGAGTCCGGAATTAAATTACGATCCTAACAAAAAAAATTTCGCGTGAATCCGACTTCGTATGAGAAAGTTATGGCGAAAAATGGTGATTGAAAACATAAAAAAAAAAATGAGAAATGGAACACAATTCACCTTCTCAAAATATTACGCCACGTCACCCACGCGCTTTGCAGGCAGCAACCTAATCCTTCGTCCCTTCACGCGCACGCATGATTCTAGGATTTTGAAACCCAAATCGAAGATCTACGACGATCTAACCGTTGAACTGCCAAACAAATTACATAGATGCGCTCCCCTCGGTTCCCTCTCCAAAACCCAGAAATAGAATCTCGATCCGATAAAGTTTTGCGCTACGATGATGAACGGTTTTGGGGCTGTTTGAATTTATTCTGGATGAACGACAGCTCCAATTGAAAAACGAATTTCACCAGTATATTACGCGTATCGAATACTTCAACATATATTTTTTCTGGAATTTTCTGAAATTTTTGAGTTTTGACTTTTGATTTTGAACTGTGGATGGATCTGGAATTGGATCTGAGATGTATACATTTGGAGAAGAGAAAAGAGTGAAGAAATGAACGTACAGCAAATGAAAAAGAAAGGAGCTAGGGTTTATAGATGTATATTTATAGATAGGCTAGAGGTAGGGTAGCTAGACTGGATACGCGAACGTGCGTGACAAACCATGGTCCAAAAAGCCCGCTATGCCTCCGGAGTCGGATTTGTTAAAACTATATATCCAAATAGGTGTTTTAAAATATTCTGAACGCAATGGAAAAAGTTTCGCGACCAAATTCGATCATATGAAGAAGTTATGCCAAAAAAACAAAAATTTCACATTGATTTCAAAATGCGTAAATTTCAAGGCGTTTCGAGTCCGTACGATCAAACGACAAGTCCGATCACTACGAAACTTGAAACATTATTATAATTCACCGTTACGGATTCGATGAAACTGGTTTCGTCGAAATCCGAGTACGCGACAAAAATGGCTATTTTTAATATTTATTAAATAAATTAAAATAAACCATAAAATCCAAATTTTCTTTCAACTTTAAATATTGGCCAAATTTCATTACTTACATAATCCAATCAATTTCAAATAATTTAGCAAGCTTGGATATGAATTAAAATTTATAAGTATATCAATTTCGCAGTGTTAACCTCTGCGTTTTCTTATTATTAATTTCTTAGCCTATAAATAACAATTTACAGCACTTAAATTTCTCGTCACTTTGTTCCAACTGGAAATTCTTAGACTTAAATTCCCATGGTTTCATTTCATTTAGTCATTTGCTTCAAAAAAAATCACAGATCTTAATTTCTGCACTTTCTTATTAATTGGGAATTATAAATTTATTCTCACAAATTACCTAATCTTATACTTATACACTCTCATCTTAAACCAAATTAAATAAATAACTTGATTTCCATCTCAACTTACTTTTAATTGCAGTTAACCCTTTTCACCGTAATTAAAATTCCAAATTATAAATAAATTTTTATTCCCATTCCCTTAATTTTCTTAACTATTTATTTATTCAAATTTTCAATATTCAACATAAATAGTTTGGTTAAGTTCATTTATTTACCTTCTTCCTATGATTCACAGTTATGGATGTCAATATGATGAAGTTTACATTAGTTAAGATTTCACTCAATTGTTCTCTAAGTCAAATGTTTACAGCTTTCATTTAACTTTAATAACGTACAAATTTACGTTAAATTCCATTTTTAAATGAAGTAATTACCATTCGTTGAATCAAATACTCAATTCATAAATAAAGTCTTGTTTTCAAAAAGTTATATCACAAATGGTCAACTAAAATTTGAATAAGCTTTACTAAATTCTATGGTATTAAATGTTGCAATAAATCCAAATTGCCATGTCTTAAATCCAAATTACTAATTAAGTCTTGATTCCTTTATTATTCCTTTGGTTTTCAAATAAGTTTTTATGATGAATGTGAATTCAAATGAACAATGGAAACCCATTCCCATTTGATTTCACTATTCCATTAAATATCTTCATATTCCAGCTAAATCAACTAACGTATGAATTAGCTATTTCAATCTTCATTAAATTGCGGTTTTTATACAATAGAAATTAAATCCCATTAACATATAAATAAAGGTTGATATCCATCTATTTACATTATATCACACTTGTGCTTCTATTTAGCTTTGTATAAAGGTATGAATGCGGAGTCTTGCCTATTAACGTATTAAATAAGCCTTAAAATCAATTAATGCCCCTCCTTAGTTTAACCTCTTTTTATCCGTATTTATTTTTAGAGTAACCCTTGGATTAAATTCCCAAATCACCAATTCAATTAATTATACCTTTCAATCCAAATGTAAATCTTCCACCTTTGAATTCTTATATTAAATGAATTTTATTCTAGGCAATATTTTTTTACAAATGTTTACTGATTCCACATTTATAGGTTTCTTAAATTTTACTCCATCTAAATGTGACACATTTTTATTTCATTTCAAACCAATATATATATTCATTCCTATTCAATATATATATTCATTCCTATTTCTTTCATTTGGTTACTGCATTGAAATCTATTTATTAGCTAATACTACGTTACTATCATTAATTAAATTTTGGATTATATTCCAATTCCTATAACTAGGCCTTAAGTCACCATTTTACATAGTTTTAATTTAGCGTTTATTTAAATCTTCGTTTATCGTTTAGAATTTCTACTAAATTGAAATGCACAACTTATGAACTTTAACCAATTTAGTCCACCTAATAAATTTTTCAAATGTTTGTGTGTATGTAATCCAATTCAGTTATTGTTACATTAATACCATTAAACCAACAAATTAAGACTTATAACTACAACACAACTTTCAGTTATTTTCAAATCTATGTCATATAACCTTTTAAATCTCTACCTGTAATTACAGTTACTATCTAACTCCTACATTCATCCTTTTAAAATCCTAAGACTTTAATTTTATACTGGATTAAATTAGCAAACATATAAATTAAATTTATAAAAATATCATAAATTTATCAGATCGTTACAAAGGGACAAGCCATGGCCGATTTCATTGCCGAATTCACTGCCAACGAAGGTAAAGAGCAATCTGAAATAGCAGAAGACATCAAGTGGAATCTCTTTGTGGATGGAGCATCAAACGAACAAGGCTCGGGGGCAGGTATTGTAATAATCACTCCCAGGGGAAGGAAGCTACATTATGCTCTAAGGTTGGAATTCGCTACCACCAACAACGATGCAGAGTATGAAGCAGTAATAGCTAGATTAGAACTGGACCTAGAGATTGGAGTCAGTTCTCTATGTCTTCATAGTGATTCGCAACTTATTGTAAATCAAATACTATGAGAATTTCAGGCTCGAGGAGAACGACTCACAGCATATCTGAAGAAGACCAAGCTGCTTGTCGATCAATTGGATCACTATTTGATCAAACACATTCCTCGAGAAGAGAATCAAGAGGCCGACGAACTGGCAAAGCAAGCTAGCATGAGAGACGGCACCATTTTCGAAACAGTAGCCATCTCAAAGCAACTAACCCCGAGTTTCGAGCAAGTGAATCTGATAGCTGCAATCGAAGAGGAAACTTGGATGACTCCCATCCGAAAATTCTTACAAGATGGCACACTGCCCGATGGGCGTAACGAAGTCAAGAAAATCTTGTGGAGAGCTTCCCGCTACACAATACAAGGAGGCATCCTCTATCGGCGTGGCTTCTCTAACCTCTTATTAAGGAGTGTCGCTGGAAGGGAAGCCAAGGAAATCTTATCAAACATCCATCAAGGAAGCTGCGGAGATCACACTGGAGGGCAGACTCTGCCAAAGAAGATACTCCGATATGGGTATTTCTGGCCCACCTTAAGCAAAGACGCCTTAGACTTCGTCAAAAAATGTGACAGATGTTAGAAGTTTGCTAAGATTCCTCGACTACCAACAAATAAGATCACTCAAATGACCAGCCCTTGGCCTTTGCAGTATGGGGAGTTGACTTGATTGGCGAACTGCCGGTGGGCCGAGGCGGAGCCAAATACGCTATAATGGCAGTCGACTATTTCACCAAATAGAACGAAGAACTCCTTCACTTGTCTTTGGATCTAATTGAAGAGACAAGAAACGATGCAGAATTCAAAGCAGCAGCTCACAAGCAAAAAGTGGCAGCACAATACAACTCCAAAGTCAAGCATCGTAGCTTACAAGAAGGAGATCTTGTCCTTAAGCGAGTCTTCCTGCGCCCCAGAGCACTAGATACAATCTGGGACGGACCATATGTAATTCATAAAGATCTCCACAACGGAGCTTATATTTTGTCAATAGTGGACGGAGAGGTGTTCCAGAGGGCATGGAACATCCAACACCATCGTCGATACTTTTCTTAACTTGTACTGCCCATATGAAGTGAATTAACAAAGAGAATCAGTGGACCTAAGCATTTTCGTGCCGAACCACTTTAAAAACTTGTCTCTTTTTTAACTTGTTCCTTTATACCTTGGCTGCTTGTTAACTTTATCCTTTTCTATTGAACAAAATCCTGTGTAATGGCATTTCCATTCAAGACACATCACAGCGCGACTTCACATGGTAAAGACCTAACGGGTACTATACGAATCTATGCCCTCGCCAATGGGACACTTTTGCTCCAGCATCCCTCTGCTGCGGGTTAACTCATTGCTCGCGATCGGCCCTTAAAGCCAACTATAATGAGCCGATTATAAGCCACCGAGTAGGCCGACTATAGCCTAGGCAGCTCATTACGGCGTTTGGCTCGCCGGCAACCGTGAACCTACTTTAAACCCCAACATAAGGTGTGGCCAGCCAGGGGTAGTTCACAGTTGACGATCGGCACCCATGCTAGCCGGCCACGGTAAATCGTATAATACCCACGATTACGGGCCATAATGGCCCGGGTAGTTACTATGCGCGATCTCGGCTCTGAGTGTCTTAAGTACGGCTGTGGTAAAAAAGAGAAACTCCCTGTGGAGGCGTAAAATGGGTGACAAATGTCTCCAAGACCCACAGCTAGGGAAAGTGACTACAAAACCCGTTTGCCACGAACTTAAGCACATCGCAGGCCTTTCGTGATTGGAATTTTTACTATTTCTTATATTTCTATTTTATTTAAAAACTTTCCTCCTATCCTCTATAACGATCCCTAAAGTACAGGACACGAAATAGGAGACGCTCACTAATGGGGACAGGAACTCACAATTGGATGATAGGTCACTCAGCTGCATTCCATACTCAGTCATACAAAGCATTCAAAGCAACCATCTACAACTAAAACATGAAGGGCGGTACTTTCTTCTTTTGTATATGAATACGTAGCTATAATTTATTCGCACATCACACCAATATTGCAAGATATGAAATTATTTTTTAAGAAAGAATTTGACATCAAACACAATAAAATCACGGGCGCGTGCACAGCTGTATTTCTTATGCAACACACCAAAATGACAAAAGCATTCAAATATGAAAGAATCAGGCTAAGTTTGAAATTACATAGTAAAGTCGTTCGTTACCAATAACACAACTATAGCTTAAAGGTTACACGAATGTTTTGGGACTGACATAGGCAGCAATGTCAAACAAACCAAAAGATATTCAGATCAAGTCAAGGAATCGGCTGCGTCGGAGCTTTACCTCTATCCTACTGGCCCTCCGAGAACTCCTTGACCGCGGGATTGGAACTCTCAACATGTTAACCAGAGGTGGTGGGTGCTCCAGAGGTCCCGCCTGTCCAATTCGGGAGAGAATCCATTAATAGTCATTAAAAAATAAGCAATCAAGTTACGAGAAGCTAAAAGGGAAGACTTACCAGCATCTGCTCCTTGATCATCATCCTCTAATTGCACACCAACCTCCTCAACAGTAAGCAGCCACATACCCTCTTTCACCGCCGCTTTCTCCTCCTTGGTGAATTGAGCCGTGACCACATCCATTCTAAAGGCCACGCCACCCTCCCTATCTGCATTGGCCTTAGCCTCCATCAGGGTCCTGAGATAAATCATGGCCATGACTCGGGGATAATCATCCATCCAAGGTAAGTTGCCCTGTTTCCAAGTGCGAAAGTATATGTCCTGAAGCATCTCATCCATTATCCCCTCATTCTCCTCGAACTCCCTTATTCGGTCCTCAGAAGCCAACAACTTTACAGTAGCAACATCCCTCTCCGATTGGTATCGCGAGCAGTCAGCCTGAAAGGATTTCCTCATTGCCTCCATCTCCTCCTTCAGCTTGGTTTGAGTAAGCTCTACGGCTTCAAGTTTCCCGGATAACTCCTGTACCCGCTCGAGATCCGCTTTCCGGACCTCATCCACCGTCGCGATAGCCATATCAATCCGCCCCTTACAAGAAGCCTCCATTTTTCGTAACTCTGTTCGACTGGCCTTTTCCATGGTTTCCTTTAGTTGTCTTGAGGCGGCCTCATGTTGAGAGATCTGGATGGCCTTATCAGCAAGTTGTTTGGCCTGGTCGGAAACCATTAGCCGCAGTCGAATGTTAGCACTCCCAATTTCTTCTCCAGCCTTGACCAGTAGGGCATGATGCCCCATCAACTTTCTGGTTTCCTCAGCAACCCGGTCAATATATGCCTTAGCTTCATCCCCTAAAGTTACAACCCGAGTGGTAAGAAAATCCAGGTCCAGGGACTTAGCTTCATCCAATACTCTCACCGTAGGATTACGGGGGAGAAAGTGCTCACCGGTAGCCTCATCAAAGGTAATATCACGAGAACTCGGATCCAGATCCGGATGACCTGCAAACGGATTACGAGCCAAGCCAGGATGACTTATCCGGGTAACAGTAGGATTTTCAGACTGGTGCGGAAAAGGTATAAATTCAATATTCTCCTCCTGGTATCTTGAAGAAGCTGAGTTGGAGACTGAGGACCAGGTGGGGAATCAAACAAGGCACGACTCCTCTTCTTCCTTTGAACGTCCTCTTCGATAATTCCAAGAAGAGGGCGGTAGCTGACTACGTCTCCAGGGCGATTAGTCGAAGGCTTTGGTTTAGTAGAAGCCTTGAGAAGTTTGTATTGTTCAAGACGGTGCCGAACATCTGATGTCTTGGCCGCCTTACCCGCTTCTAGGATAAAAACCAAGCGTTACAAGAAGACATTGAACTATAATTCAAGAAATATATCAAGTTAAGAAGAGTAAAGAGACGCTTTTTCCATACAAACCCTGGTGAGGAGTAGGATACTGCAATAAGTCCTGGATCTCATTCTAGGACGGGAGCTGACCATAAAATATTCCTAAATCGTTATCATAAATGGAGTCTGCAGGAGTCAATAATTCACCTTGAATCGCACGAATTGCCTCAACTGAAGCGCTCTTGGAAGATGAATCGCGCCGGTCTCGGCCTTGTCGGCTTTCTTAGACTTCTCCACTAAAGCCGATCCTTCCTCCAACCCTTCAAAAGCTAGGCGGAAAGCATCATCTGTCCTCTCCGGGATCACACCTGCTTGCTTAGAAGACAAAGCCCCAGTGCCATCGCCACTCTGTCCGTCGCCACTATCATTGTTATGACCATCACCATCACCTTCTCCACCACTTCCACTCTCCACCACTTCCACTCTCCACCTCACCTCCTTCATCCTCGCCTCTTTCCTTCTCCACATCTTCCTCCTCCGGGATGTCTGGACATGTGCTGGGGGAGGGTCCATGGACTTCTTAAGTTTCTTCCCCCCGGCAATTGGATGTTTCGAAAAGGGTTTCCTTTTGCCGCTCTTCGCTGTAGCCCCTCCTTTAGCTTTGGCAACCCTCTACTCAGCTGTGTCTCTTTGCTTGACCACAGACTGGCACGGCAGAATCAAGTTGAGCCCCAAAAGAGTAGCATTCCTGATCAAATAAGAAGTTGTCCTCTCGTTTTTCGAAATGGCTTCTATTTCCGCAGCCATCTGAACCAAACGATCGTTCTCTACAACCGCAAAGCCACATGTCGCTAGCAAGAAATAAAGCACATAAGGAGGAGCATTGTAAAGAATGGAAATTATAAATGAGATTCAACTTACAGCCAGAGGTAAAGTGGTGGAAAGAAACAGAGTCATACTTGACAAAGAACCATTCCTTCTTGAACATTCTAAATTTTGAATATAAGTCCAGGACTGGCTTGAAAGACACGGCCGATTCTAAGCTAATATATGGAGACCCCTTCTTGTAGCCTCTCGAGTTGTACAGGTACTGGATCTCCCGGTCTGAAGGGGGACGCCCGTATTTTCTCTGGAAGATAACGAACAGACTCACCAAGATGACATAGGAGTTGGGCTGAAGCTGGAAAGGGGACACCTTCAAGTATGTGATGAAGCTAACTATCCAAGCGTTGATCGGAGGAATTGCTCCGCACATGTAGTGATATCTACTATAAGCAAAATATCCTTCAGGGGGGGTTATACGGCATCACTCCTTTCCTTGGCAACATCATATGCGCTCTGTCAATCCCAAAGGATCTAGATATAACGTCAAGCTGCTCATCTTTGAGGGAGCTGGGAAAGAAGTCAGGCGGTGAGTCCAAGAGCTCCTGAGGGCCGTACCCATCTACTAATGATCTCGGGGACGGTCCATGTCGTTCTGGCTCTGACTGAACCGGGGACACTATGGAGGACTCCCCTTTGTCCTTGGATTTCTTCTTGTCAGAACGAGTTTCTACTTTATGAGACATTATCTGCAACACGAGAAAACACATCGTTGGAACAAGGGATGTAGGCAAACAAGTACCAACAGTCTGGAATCTCATTCATGATTCAAAACATAAAAGGTTCATTCGGTAGTTCGAGGCTAGGTGCCCATTCGGCGCTCGTACTCCCCAGGTTCATTCGGTAGTTCGAGGCGAAAAGACCATTCGACGCTCGTACTCCCCAAGTTCATTCGGTAGTTCGAGGCTAAGAGTTCATTCGGCACGCGTACTCCTCGGACTCAATCGGTAGTTCAAGCATAAAGATCATTCGGTGAAAGAAGACTAAATCACCTGGACCGGCAGTCAAATTTGGTTCAGTGATATGGTTGATTCGGCAGACCAAAGTTTGGTTCGGCTATTTAAAAAGGTATGGAATAGCAGAGGCGTAAGGCCCACACTTATAGGCAAACATAGACGACCGGACCAACTGGTTCGGCACTTGGGACCGAATAAGAATGTCCAAGCTGAATGACCTAAAACAAAGCACGACATATGCAGGCATATGTCCCACTTTGGGGGGCTGGGCGTATTTCCACCGGACCAAGGCCACCGGACCAATGCTACCGAATCAAAACAAAGAAGGCACCACCGAACCAAAGAGAAGAAGGCACCAACGGACCAAAGTGAGGAAGGCAGCACCGGACCAAAGTGAGGAAGGCACCACCGAACCAAAGCGAGGATGGCACTACCGAACCAAGACATCATCGGACCGATCCATGCTCTACTCACCACCGGACCGAAACATTACCGAACCAACATTGCCAGGACGGATCACGTCAGCTCAGGCCCACCAGCAGCTATATACATCCAAGACCCCTACCCCCAGCCTCACTCTATAAATAGAGGGGTAGGGGTACAACAATGGGGGACAGTTTTGAGAGCTCAAGCTCGGATAGAACTTTCAAACAACTTTCATACACTTGTGATAAAAGCTTTGTACTTGTAATCTGAACAGTGAAAGAGAATAACATATAAAGTGGACGTAGGCACATTCTGGCTGAACCACTATAAATCTGTGTGTCTTTTACTGTTTAGTCTCTCCCTTTTACATATTTGCATGAATCACCCAAATCACTAAGAACAACATAAAATCGATTAATTCGTACGACTTGGAGGTGTTTTCCCATTTTTCGTGCAAACACTTTGTGGCCACACTTCCTAGGGGTGTAGTTTGGGTAGTTCCAAAAAATATGGATTAAGGTTTCAAACTTGTATAAATACACCATATGTTCATGCGGTTAATCATCTAGCCTCCTATGAGCCACCTGTGAGTCTCCTCTTTAGTTAGTTTAGTGTTAGTCTAAAAAATAAACAAACTCTATTTTCTTTTTCATGGCTACTTGGTAATTTTCCTTTATGTAATTTTTTTAAGCAATTTTATTTAATCTCTTTTTAATGTACGTGCTTTCTCCTTTCATGTTAGCAGTGTAGATCTTTTTATTTATGTAAGTAGATTAGCTATTATTTTATGTTAATTAGCTATCGTCTTACTTAGCTTGCATTTTCCTTTTGTTTTTATTTCATGTTGAACTCTACATTTGTTGAAATGTAACAAATAAGGGAGGCTAAACCCCTTCGATTTAGGGGTAACGAAGTTCTTTTAATCATGTAGGTTCAACATTTCGATAAATTTTTAACTCTTTTTATGCGTAATGGAAATCTTTAAATGGGTTATACTCTGTTGCTTTAGTTTGAATTTGATAGCCTATGTTGTTGACACCAAATAGGCTATGCTTAAACAAAAAAAAACACAAATTTTATCTTCATCTACATATGATTATGGTAATGAAGTGAATGTTAAAATCAAAATTTGATGGTCTATATTTTTAATCAATAGCTAATAGATCGCGCTTCGAATAGATTTTATTTTCAAGTTCATTGTCTTTTCTTAAGTGTTAAAAAGTGGTTTAGTGGGTATGTTAAAGATTGATGGTTTATATTGGGCTAATTAATAGCACAGATATTCCATACTTATGATAAACATATCAACTAAGCTCACTAATGACCAAAAGAGATCATAATTTCATATATGTTGATTTATGTGATCTTGAGGACATTGCTTCTAAAATTACCTTCTACTCTCATATTTTTATCTATTTTCTTTTGTTAGCTTATTTCCATTTTCATTTTTAGCTTAACAACGCTCTTAAATTTGGTTAATTTAATTGAATAGGAATTTTAAATCTAAATAATTCTTTACGGATCGACCCGTACTGGCCATGTACTAAAATCATGTACTTGTATTTTTAATTTAAATCTTTTGGCCATTTTTCTCCTTCAATCACTTTATATTACAGACTCACAAAAACGCACCCTAACTATCACTTCATATAACATACTTCATACAACATACAACTGCTGACTACTACACACTTCCCTACTTCCAATACAAACCTTCCCTGAACCACCCCCTCCTTGTTACATAGCACCATCTTCCTTTCTCATTACCTCTCTGACCAAAACAACTCTACACTGCATAACAACAGTCAACCCACTGTAAACATTCTCTTCACTCCACCTCAACTTGTCATCCTACCTCTATCATCATTTCACCTCCTATCCCCTTGCTTGCTGCCTTCCTCCACATAAACTTCAAACCACATCATACACGGTTAGCACGTACATCCTCATTCAATCATCATTCCCTATACCTATAGTCCATCTATCATCACAACTCACTGTGCTTTGTTTTTCGCTACTCCATACTCACAGTCCATCTATCATCACAACTCACTTGCCTCATCACTTCCCACACACTGCTATCAACTATCCCCCATACATTAAGCAAACAAGCATAAACTATCAACTATTGCAAGAGCAACAGTCTTCTCACTCACCATAACAACACCCTCATACAAAACTTCACCTGAGCAACATCTTCATATCCTGCCATTTCCAACACCTTCATCCACTAAAACACTACTGCATGGCCATCCATCAGTACCACCTAAACTCCTCTGCAAGTACCACAGCATCTTCCCTGTTCAACAAACCAACAACTACACTTCATAGTCACTACCCCCGTTTTGCATCAACTTCTACTTGTCACATTGCCTACCTCCTTCATCATTTCTCCCTACAAGCAACCAACAATCTCTTCCAACCTAAATCGAAACCACAATTTGCAGTCGCCGCGACTTGCTGGTCATCGCTTCCAACCTAAACCCAATCGTCGAACACCCAGTCGAATCATACGACTCCCTCAATCACTGCCTCAAACCCGAATCGAACTCCCAAAATCCCTAATCACTGCCTCAACCTGAAATCAGCAACAACGATCATCTCCTCGTCTCCTTTGAAATTCACCGCTTTCATTTTTTTTCTCCCTTTTTTTCAACGGTCATCAATTTTTTTCCTCTCTTTTCTTTCAACGGTTATCAATTTTTTTCCTCTCTTCTCTATATCCGATTTAATTTCTTTCTAAAGAGTGAACGAGGAGAGTAATTTGCGTTTAATTAGATTTTAATTTGTTTAACTGGGTTGCATTTGAGCTTGTGGTGTGGCTACTGTCCCTTTTGTTTAATTAAATGTTGATTTGTTTAAGTGGGCTGAGTGCCTTATGCAATTTCAATTAAATTTTCTTATTTTAAATTTTCTTTTGGCATTATAATTCAAAAAAAACAAAAAAGGGTTTGGTATTAGTTAATATATTGTTTTCAATTGTTTTCGGTTAATTTGATTTGTTTGTCGTTTGTTTTAGTTTTTTCCTTGATATATGGATAAAAAGGTTTCTGTATATATCTTATTTTTAGTTTTAGCTTGCAAAAGCAAAAATTTACAAGAAATTGCTTGTCAAATAATTGCTTAACTTTGCCTTCCTTGGTTTTATATAAAAAAATTGTTGTTTTTAATTGCTAATAATTCAGCACGCTCTGCTATCGTGCTCTCTTCTCTTATTTTTATTAGTTTTTCTTATTTCTTGCTTGCATTTTATATAAAAAAATTCAAAAGAAAAAACAAATTCCATTAGTAGTTGCATGACTAAATTACGTTTAGTTTTAGTATTGTATTTCATCTTAGAATTTGTTAATAATATTGGTTAGACATCTTAATTGTGTCACGAGCTCACATATGGCTTAATTGTATATTGGCAAGTTGTCCTCTTTCGACAATTTAATTTCTTTGTGTCTAGGCTACAGCAGAGCAATAATCAATTATATATATTATGGTGATTTGTAAAAATTATATTCACTGTTTCTCTGAAGTTACTTAAAACCTTTGGCTGCATTGTTATGGTGATTCGTGGTGCATCGATAAATCATATCCGTTACCTGGCTAAGAATTATCTCGTTGAATTAAGACAAAGTGTGATTATGCAATTTTAGGTTAGGAGCTACTTATAATAGAAAATTTGTAATTAAATCTTTGCATTCATTTAGTTGCATTAGTTCATGCATATTTAGAAAAAAATTCAAAAGCCAAAACTAAATAAAAGTGTAATTATTTCTTAACTAAGGTTTTAAATCCTTTCCTTTGAATTTTTCAATCACAAACAAAATTCCAAAAAAAATTGAGTTAGTTTTTTAGAAAGGCAAAAATCCAACAAATATAAAACCTTTTCAAAAACGAAAAAATTGAAAATCCAAAAAGCAACTTAAAAATCAAATTTCCCTTTTAAATATAAATTCCTTTTTGGTAAGTTTTCCTTTATAAAAAAATCTAGAAAAAAAGAGAAAAAATTCTCGAAAATGTCCGAATTTTCTTACACGCAAGAATTTTACTATAGTTGTGAAAATCAATATAATCCATATAATTTCACACCAAATTCTTATGGATATTTTAGTAACAACTGTTGTGCAAACAATTCGAATTTTGAACAAAATTCGAAAAATTAATGACCAGCCCTAAAATTTGGAAAAGAGTATTGAAACGATTTCATAGTTACTTGAACTCTCTGCATAAAATGATCAAAGGATAAATAATTTGTGAAATTTATATTTCTGCAGTAACTCAAGTCAAAGTTTTCAAAATAATCAAAATCCGAATTTAATTCAAAATTCAAATGATTTAATTATAACTCATGAAAATACAACTTCGAATTCCAAAACGAATTTCAAAATCAAAATAGCTGAACCACTTTTTAAATTATTTTGGCAATAAGAATAATTTCAACTATGGTTTAATGGACAATTTTCATTCTCAATAAGTTCAAATTGAAAATTTTCAAATTATAAATTATAAATTTGATTTTGTTGAGCAAATGGATGAAATTTACAATGATCACACGGATTTGTTATTTCAAACATACATGAAACAACGTGAGCAACAAAATCAAATCCCAATATGTGACGGGTCAAGTGATAATCCACCTTTTACCACAATTAATGATTTTCAAATAACAACTTTAAAATTAAAAATTACAATCTTAATGAAGTTGTTGGAAAAATGGTAATTGAGTTGGATTTCAATTCTATTGAGGGTCAGAAATTAAATTAAATTTTTGATCTCCTTCTCCAATTTTGAAAAATCGAGTACAATAATTTTGGATTTTGAAATTGATACATGTAATGAAGTTATTAATAATTCAATAAAGGAAGACTAATTTTGTAAACACAAATTCTTTGAACTTTTCGATGACAAGTTGTTGAATTCTGAAGGGGAAGATTTAGATCACCATTTTGATTTTGAAACCAATAATTTTGAAAAGTTTTCAACGATAAGTTTGAATTTCAATTTAGTGAAAATAAATTTAAATTCCAATCAATTGTTCTATCGACCTCAAAAATCATCGAAGGTAAAAAAATTCATACGATTTTTGAGAAAATGACATTCCTTTTTCCAAATCAACATTCAACTTCGAATCTTTTATTACTTGGTTTTCTATGCTTAAGCTACGTCTCTCAAACTTGACGAGCCAAATGAATTGGTCTTTGGAAGACCGTTTCATTTACACTTTAACTGTATAATCATGTAAATAATAATCTTTTCATTTTCATGTAAATATAGGGCATATATTTATTTTTATTTTAGTTTTCTCCTTTCACTTGGGTTGACTGTGGGGGCACAGCCAAAATCAAGTGTGGGGGGGAGTCTCATCTTTATTTTTTATTTTTCACGGTTTATTTTTTGCATTTCTTTCCAAAACTTAAAAGAAAATCCCAAAAACAAAAAAAAATTAGCGTTTTAATTTATTTTTGAAAGAAACACGATATGGTAAATATTTGGTTTTGGTTATTAAATTGAAATTTTTGAAAATTTATTTGTCTTAACAAAAATAAAAATAAGTTTGATTATAAGTAACAATGGTTTATCTAGTATATAGGAAGATTCATAGGTGGTAATTATGAAGTATATCCTAATTGAAATATTTGTTTAAAAGGTGGTGGATTTAAAGAAAAATATATAACATTTTTTATCTTCTAACTAAAATAGTGCTAAGATGATTTTGCAAAACTCTCTTCAAAATATATATATAATTTATATGTATAAAACAAACAAACAAAAGAATTTTTTTTCTTTGTATATATGTATATATATTATTAACACCTAGAGTCATGTGTTCACACGCAAGTGTGAACACTCACCATGCTCTGTACCCTTATCATGTAAGCCCGAAATGCAATGCATGATCGGTATATCTAACCTTAGTTTATCTAAATTAGGTGTATTTATATAAAAATTCTTTTATTAATAATGCCTACAGCCGATAGGTGTACACACTTGTGTGTTCACTCGTCAGGCTCAGTACACCACTCACATAAGCCCGCAAGGTAGTGCATGGGTAATATATCTGGCCTTAGTTTTCTGAGTTAGGCATATGTAAATATTGTTAATATCAATAAAATTTTCAAAAATAAATAGAGAGATTAGGCAATCGAAACCCAAGCACTATTTTTACTTATTTGATTTAATTGTTATTTAAAAGAAATGAAAATACCACTTTGATAAACTTTGAAAATCAACTAAGGATCCATTTTGTCGTTGCACTATGTTATCAATTGAAACAACTAGCCAAACTTCAGTCTAATTATAGTGATTGCTTAATTTTTATTTAAAAAGTTTGACAAGTAAAAGGACTTAAATTTTTTTATAATGACCAAAACTTATAATTGATTATACTTGTTAATTTAAAAGTAATTCCTTATTTGTGAATATTTTCAAAAACTTGCATTCATCTCTTTGTAAATAATTATTGCATTTAGAAATTTTCATTTTGTATTTGGATTTTGTGGGTAGTATCCGTTGGAAAGCCTCACAAGATGACATTCGTCCTACTAGGACACTTAGAGGTTTAATGGCTTATTGCATACGCTCAATGTAATCGTGTTTCCTACGATAGTAGATTTATCTTAGTTTTAAGTTATTGGAGGACGAATAAAAAGATAAGTGTGGTGTTATTTGATGTGCACGTAAATGTGCATATTTTCACATCCATATTTAATCTACTTTTATTTAAATAAATAAGCATATAGAGTATTTTAACTTATTTAAACCAAAATTCAAAATATTTTCAAATCATCATTTGTTCATCTTCCTTTAGGGGCAAAATGGTCATTTTTGTATGTTAATTCATTTGAGACAATTCACTTGCTCATTTTGTTTTTATTTACAGGAAAATGGATGATAAATGGAAGAGGGTTTCATGTATTCATGCATGCACAAGGATTAAACAAATGAATGAAGATGTAAATAATTCAAACCATGCATCATGGAGGACCCCACTTACCCACTTTCCTCGATCTACAATTAGGAGCTAATGCATAAGTTAGTGGAGCTTAAAGTTTCATGCACGTTTAAATAGAGGATTAACTCATGCTAATGATAATTTGGTAGCCACACTTCCTAGAAGACTGGTTTGGGTAGTCCCCAAAAATATGGATTAGGGTTTCAAACTTATATAAATACCATATATGTTCATGTAGTTAATCTTCCAGCCTCCTATGAGCCTCCTTTGAGCCTCTTCTTTAGTCAATTTAGTTTTAGGCTAAAAATAAACAAACAACTCTGTTTTCTTTTTCATGGCTACATAGTCATTTTCTTTTATGTAATAAACTTTTTATGCATTTTTATTTAATCTCTTTTTAATTTACTTACTTTCTCCTTTAACGTTCATAGTGTTGAGTATTTTATTCATGCAAGTAGAATAGCTTTTATTTTATGTTAATTACCTATCTTATTACTTAGCCTGCATTTTCCTTTTGTTTTTGTTTCATGTTGAATGCTACATTTGTTGAAATGATAACAAATATGAGAGGCTAAACCTCTTCAATTTAGGGGTAATGAAGCTCTCTTAATCATGTAGATTCAACATTTTTATAATTTTTTGTCTCTTTATATGCTTAGTGGAAATCTTTAAATGGGTTAAACTTTCTTGTTTTAGCTTTGAATTTGATAGCCTATGTTGTTGACACCAAATAGGCTATGCTTAAACAAACAAAAATACAAATTTCCTCTTCATCAACATATGATTATGGTAGTGAAGTGAATGTTAAAATCAAAATTTGATGGTCTATATTTCTAATCAATAGTTAATAGATTGCGCTTAGAATATATTTTATTTTCAAGTTCATTATCATATTCGTGAGAGTTAAAAAGTGGTTTAGTAGATATGTTAAAGTTTGATGGTTTATATTGGGCTAATTAATAGCACAGATATTTCATACTTATGATAAACACATCAATTAAACTCATTAATGACCAAAAGAGAGATCATAAGTTCATATATGTTGATTTATGTGATCTTGAGAAGGACATTGCCTCTAAATTGCATTCTGCTCTCATATTTTTATCCATTTTCTTTTGTTAGTTTATTTCCATTTTCATTTTTAGCTTAACAACACTCTCAACTTTGGTTAATTTGATTAAATAGAAATTTTAAATCTAAACAATTCCCTACGGATAGACTCATACTGGCCACGTACTAAAATTGTACGCCATGCACTTGCGGTTATTTTTAATTCAAATTTTTTTGGCTATTTTTCTAATCCATTGGAAAATTAGCCATCAAACAGCTATTAAGAGGAAGTCAGCTTTTAGAAAACTTTCTAGGGCAAGCTATGAACTGGTGGAATGCTGTTACTATTACCGCTCTGGAAGAACAGTTCTCCTGGGCTTAGTTTAAGATGAGGTTTGAGAAGAAGCTCGTCCCGCCCGCTTAGAATTCGGTTTTGTTTAGAAAGTTTGGGGAGCTGAAGTAGTGAGAGACATTAGTCTCGGAATATGTTGCAGAGTTTGATGCTTTGTCGAAGTGTAGGATGTCATTCATCAACTCTCACTTAAGGAAGAATAACAAGTTCAGAATAGGATTTGATGATTATCATGGAGAAAATCTAGTGGACCGTATTGAGGAGCCCGTTGAGAAGCTGGTAGGGAATGCACTTCGCCATGAAAGTTTATACCCTAAGGCGAAGACTGTTTTTACCATTTCTACTAAGAAGGAGGGGCTAAAGTTGCACAAGATAGCGAAGGAAAAAAGAAGTGGAACGAGAAGAGAAAGTAGTCCCAGGAAAAGGGTAGTAAGAAGAAAGGTAAAAGGGAACCTACATGCTTTGGATGTAATGAAAAAGGTCATTTGATTAAAGACTGCAAGGTGAGTGATATATGGAAATGCTACAAATGTTACAAGCTTAGGAATTTGAAGAAGAATTGTCTAGAACGGATAAAGGATACGTGGATGGTGAAGGAACATGCTTTGGACATAGTTGTAAATTCGTCGAGTGCTCCCCTAGCGAAGGAAAAGTGGAAGGGAGACGTCATTCAAGTTATGCTTTCTATTGGTGATATTTCTATTCTAATTTAGTTTGATACTGGTTCATCACATCCATTAATATATAGCAACCTAGTATACATATTGAGATTGAGACCTGAGATAGCATAACGACTCTTGATTGTGACAAATCCTGTTGGAGGCTCGACTGGCCTATGCATATTTTGTAGCAGTGTAGACTTATCGAGTCATGTATGCTCTTTTGTTTTTGATTGCTTTCTTTTGAATTTCATGGTGTTCAGGATTATCTTAGGAATGGATTGACTAAAGAGGTGTTAAACCGGAATATAATCTAACACCCCAAATGCTATTTTGATAAGTTAACCTTTAATTTGTTTGATTATGTATGAAGGGTCAATTTATCATTTTGGAACCAATATATTATTGGATTGTTAAAGAGTGGGTTCACGGTGTCATAGGCTCCTTTATAGATCGGCCTCCTTAAATTCATAGGGCTTAAGGGCGCTTTGTCCTTATAACCACAAGAGATGAAGTCCTAAGGGTGTTCATGTGGGTATAGACCATCTTAAGGCTCCAACATCCAAATAGATTCTATGACACAATATATTTTCATGGAGATTTAAAGAGATAAACGTAAGTCTTGTGCAATGGTCATTAAGCATGCCAATGGCCATGTAGATCATCCTTATACTCGACGTAAATACACACACACACACATATATATATTTTTTCATCCATTCCCACAGCATTCGAAGAAGCATAAATGAGGAGATCATAAATGATCGCGCTCATATCCTTGATTTTATCAGGTGCTATATGGTTATAAATTGGTAAGATTTGTCCTCGAATCGATTTAGGGTCATAAGAGTATGAGATTTAAAAATAAGAATGGAATGGAAAAAATATTCCCAAAACATGACCCTTAGATCCTATTAATATATGCGGGTTCAGGTCCTTCCGCCCACATCCTTCCATCATCGTTAAAAGGAATGCTTTCATTGCCCTTCTCCGTTCTTCTAGCTCGCCTCCATCATTGTCGACGACAATCCTTTCACTTCATTGAGGTTGGTGTTGAAGCGGCTTTATTTTTCTTGTACAATGCTTCCGCCACACTCAAATGGATGCTTTCGCCAATGTTGGAAGCAATGTCTTTAAGTATATTGGCTAAGCATTCCTTCAATACTATTTTATATGTGAACCGGTGCTTTCGACACCACCGGAAGGAACTCTTTTGGGAAGAGGAGGGGAACCTATGTGGCACTATGTTGCTGAAGGTACATTGAATCCCTGCATTTTTGTTGAGCCATGGCGTTGCCACAGATGGAGTACTCTTTGAAGAATTGTGGAGGGCTTGTAGGGAGTTTTGACAGAAGGACGATAATTGCTTGTGGAAGGGTGACTACTTCGAAGGTTAATGATTGTGACAGGGAAGACTTTGGCAACACTCGTGGAAGGGAATCTTTCAACACTAGCAAAAGGGACAATAAAATAATTGAATCTTGTGAAAGCATCTCCTTTGATTCTTAAGAAAGCAACTCCTTCGATGCTTTCCGAAGCACCTCTTCAACCCTAATGAAAATATCTCCTTGATGCTTGCAAAAGCATATCTTCAACCTTGATGGAAGCATCTCCCTTCGATGCTTGCGGAAGGAAATAACTCTCATATTATAGCTCCTTCTTTCACACTCTTAATAAGATTTTGTGGATAACATTTTGCCCCCTTTGTATGAAAGAACCTTTGTTCATTAGGACAAAATTCCAAGAATTTCTTTACTATTTTCCTTCAAAAAATAGTGTGAATAATATTTCTTATTATTAGTTTTGGAATCTGTGTAAAAAATTGTTCAATAATATCATTAGAAGTTCCTGGTAATAGAAGTTCAAGAACATAAAGCCAAAAATAACCAAGTCCAGTAATAAAAATCCAAGAATAATAGAAGTTTAGAGATCAAAACCTCAAAACAACAGAAAATAACTAGTAATCCACAATTGGAAGTAATAATAAAAGACTAGATATCCATATATGGTGATGGAAGCTTAGAAATCATCATATGAGTATGATAACAAAAAACTAGAGGTTTGGATCAGGAGATAATAATATAGAAGTCTAGAAACCCATTTCCAGAGGTAATAATAGAAGACCATAAATTCTAAATTAATAGAACACCAGAAATCCACTTCTGGTTATAATAGAAGATCATAAATCATATCTGAATAGTAGAATTATGTTTGAATGTTTGAATTCTTGATTTTATGTCATTCTCTGGGCTTTAAATGTCGGATGTCTTAATTTTCTGATTTGCACCACCCTCTGGGAATTGGATGTCTTAATCCTTTATTTTGTACCACTGTTTGGGCTTTGGATGTCTTAATCCTTTATTTGGTTCCACTCTTTGGGCTTTGTATGTCTTAATCTTTTGATTTTTGCCACTCTCTGAGCATTAGATGTCTTAGTCCTTTGATTTGACCCCTTATCACCATTAGAGATTGATGCATTAGGTCATCCGGTGCATGTAGGCATGCTTAAATATTGTCCCTTTATTCACCCACTGTTGGGAAATACGGTCGCAGATTCTCTACATTACATTGTTCTAGGGATCATGTTGTCACCAGGTTGGCATAGACGATAAGCTCTTGCAGGAATCACTTTGTGTATAATTACAGGACCTTCCTAATTTGGTCCACGTGGTCCGTCTGCTAGATTTTAGTATTTTCCATTGCTCTTCAAAGGACTAGGTCTCCTTCTTGAAATGGCCTTATTTTTAATTCGAGTTGTAATACTTTGATATCCTCCATTAATATTCATAATTTTGGATTGTTGTTCATCTCTTAGTTCATGTATTAAATCCAAAGATTCTTTACTCAATTCCTGATTCGGATCAAATGCATATGTGATTCTCCGATGTGAAGATATCCCAACTTCAATTGGCAGCATTTCCTCACATCCATATATTAAGGAATAGGGAGTATGACCCGTTGCAGTTTTGGTGGATGTTCTATATGCCCAAAGCACAAGTGGTAACTCTTCCAACCAATTTCCTTTGGTTTTGTTTAAGCACTTTTGAGAATAGTTTTAGTAGTCTTATTGGTTGTTTCAACGGCTCTGTTAACCCTTGGATGCACTACAGAAGAGAATTTCTTAATAATTCCATTCTTGCTAAAGCATTGGACAAACTCTTCGCTCTTGTATTGCATTCCATTATCGGATATTATTTTATGTGGAATCCAAAATCTTTTGACAATATTCTTGATAATGAGTTTGTGTACCTTCCCTGAAGTGAAAATCGGATGTGGCTTTTCTCCCACCTACTTAGTAAAGTAGTCAATGAAAACCAATACATATTTGGCCATCCTTTCGATATTGGCAAAGGAACTACCAAATAGATTCCTCATACACCAAAAGGCCATGGACTTGAAATCATAGTTAATTGGATTAATGGTAAATGAGGAATTTTGGCATACTTTTTGCATCTTCCATGTCTCTTTACATAATCCATAGCTTGAATTGTCATCTGGGGCTAATAGAAGTGTGTATCATGACCTTCTTAGCTAATTTTATACCATTGGAGTGGTCTTCGCACTATCGCTCATGTAATTCCTTTAATAGTCTTAATCCGTTTTCTAGATCCATACATCTTAGGTAAACAAGGGCATATACTTTCTTATAAAGTATTCCTCCTGTAATGACCCGGGATTTTGACAGCATATTTTAATAATATTTAATCTAATTTAAATTAAATACAAGCTTCTCAAATTATAAACTGATGAGATCTTTGATATTTAACCGATATATATGTTTTGTAAAAGAAATTTTTGATTTGAAAATTTAATATTTCAAAACCATTTAAAACAAAATCTGTCTCATTCACTAAAATCAAAGATTCTATATTGTTGATATTTAATCTAATATACCTATAAAATGAAATTGAAATAATAATGTTTAAAAATGAACAAACATATCAATATTAAACATAAACATAAATAACATAAGTATAAGATATAATTATGGATATAAACTGTAACTAGAAATATAGAATATAAGTTATAAATTGAAATATTAAAATACAAATACAATGTTATTAATCAAATGTTGAAAATTTAAATTACCAATAGAATAAAATTTAGAAATTATAACCATAATAATCATACATGAATAATACAAATAAAATAAAACTAATATGCTAACAGCAACTATAATGTTTTTACCCAAACAAGATAAGATAGGCTAGCCTAAGCATTATCCTGTAAAACTCATTTGTACAATACATAATTTTTAATAAAAACTATAACAAACTAAATATATGTAAATCTAGTATGCAAAAGAAGACAATTATTTGCAGCCTATTCAAGTTTATCTTTATTCTCAAAACAAACTATATACATATGTTCTCCCAAAACAGGTAGGCTACACTTTAAAAAAAAATTATGTGCATAAGGAGCAAAGTATTCACTTCAAAAATAAGACAAAGATCTTTGTCCAGTACAAAAAAATAAAACATATATGCTGCTGTAAAATTATGTATGCATAAGAAACCAAGTATTCATTTCAACAATAAAACAAATATCTGTACAAATTGCAAGTATCAGGAAACATTAATTATATGTTAACATGAATGAAGACATGCATTTAAGAGTAGCACAACTATTTGTCCAAATAAAAAAATCTCAGCCGAAAATTAAAAGATGATTAATTACACAAGACAAATGTAATTAATGTGGCACAACAAAAGCTCTAATCAACCTACAATCTGGAAATAATATATCTGGCCAAATTATAAACAAAAATATACTAGTACAACTAAAAATCTTTGTGATTAGCAGTGGTACATCAAGCTTGCACAATTGGTTTCTTATATATATCATCTAATACGTTTCATTTCTTTCATAAGCCTGAGAAAAAAAATTATATATATGAATACAAATCTAAACTAAAATCAACAATTTGATAAAAGCTTGAAGACTGGGAAACAAATCAAGACTGTGTTCATCTAGAAACTGAAATTACTCTCTGATAAATCATTTTTGGTGAGTGAACATATTTTTCCAAACTTAAGTATAATTAACTCTTGGTGTACGAACTTGTGAATAATATTGTGTTTGTTGAGAAATTTCTTTCCAGTTTTAACTCTAAGTATATGTATACAAATATGTCTGTACTGGTGCATCCCTTCTTCTCTGCCTTTATGGGTTACAGGGTAGCAGATCATAAACAAATTCAAATTCTTTTATCAAATCATTAACAGGGATAGAATATAAAAACAAATAAGAGTGTTTTAGCATAAATTATAATTTGAAAATTTGTTTAAACTAAATAAAGTTGGATTGCCTCCGAAATTTAGTTGTACAGAACAAAATTTAAAATTTCATGATAATTCGAATATGAAGAATTTTGGATTTAAGTATATAACATGGATTAGCATTCGAAAACAAAAAATTTCATACAAGAGTTGTGATTTTTCTCTGAGTACTTTAGAGCAGTTCCCAGTTGAACGTAAAGTGAGTTTCGACCGTTTTCAGATGATCGGAGGGTTGTCGGTGGTCGGGGTTGGGCGAAGAGGTGGACGAGCCTACTGGGGTGGTGGGAAAAATAGGTAGGGGTGGCCACGAACTTGGTGGAAGCGGCGGCGATCGTTTTTATTTTGTAAACCAAGTTTTTATGGCGTGTGAGTGCATGTGTCAATGAGTTGGGCTAACGCGAGTGTTGCCCGAGGTTTTTGGGCAGTTGCTTCGAGTCGATCTGATGCCTGCGTGAGTGTTTTGTATAACTGCAGTATTTAACTTAAGCTAACATAAAGAAATAGAGAAGAAACGATCAGGTAGGAAGAAGAAGTGGACAAGAGAGGGACGTAGGAATGAAGACTCGGGTTTTACCTGAGGACGCGTATGGGTTGCTTCGGGTTTATTAACCTAATACCCTTTTTAGTTATTTTATTAAGTAAAGTTTAATTTTTTTTATTTAAGCAAACATTATTGACAGATATAAAGCCAAGAATGATTTATAATCATTAAGAGGGATTTGATTGATAATTAATTTCATGGGAAGTTAATTAAGAATCGTAATTAAATAAATAATTTAAGGTTTAATAAATGTGTGTTTAAAGATCGATTTAAATAATTTGATTGATAAATCAATTTGAACTTAAGATTTTAATTAACTACTTAAGTTAATTAATGAATAAAAGTTAACTAATTAAATGATTAATTAAAGATTAAAAAAGATTTATAAATTGATAATTAATGATTAACTAAGAATTTAATTGGTAATTAATGGGTAATGGAGTTCTATTAAGTAATAATTAAGGCTATTAATAAAAGAATTAATAATTAATTAATTGAGTAATGCAGTAATTAATGAATTTAATAAATTGATCAATTAGTGATTAATCAAGTTTAAATTAATCAAACTATGTTGATATGAACTGATGATTATTGTTTGATTTACTTTGATATCTATTTGGTGATATTCTATGATATGTTGTGATATATTCTGGATATATCTGTGATGACTGTATATGATTTATCTGTGGTATCTTTTATGTAAATTCTTAATATTGAATTGAACGGTTAAGACTAAGTAGACAACTTGGCCCTTAAAATGGCGTTTGGATTTCGATGAGACCGGGATCGGGTATCAATTCGATATTCCTAAAACCACATCGATCCAAATTAAACGATAGGTCGTGACTTGTCAATTGGAGATCAAGATGGTGTTTCAGAATGCAAGGGTTATCGTCGTTAACTCTAAGGGTGATTCTAAAATGAGTGTAACGAGATAATGCCTTCGGTTTCGTTCGAACCCGGAACGAACTTGTATGGATTGAATGCTTTCAGCACATTGTCAGGAGGACGATGAGCATTCTAAGAATTATGTTCTATAAAGGTAATCGCAGCCTTAAGCCTCATCAATCGAGAATGGCTAAAACAGGGGAGATGCAGCTAGGTTAGGTGGGTCATGCCCAAGCAGGACGAGGTATACCCCTGTCTAGATGTCCCTTTATTTCGGCTGTGTGAGCAGTTTTTGGCCACAACTGCAGGGTTATCTTGTTCGGGACTGTTCAGTAAGGAATGGTTTCGGCCTTGTGTTGTAGGGGGTCGGGAGTGATCCTCGGTACGGTGACCTCCCCGTACTATGACGGGCGGTACCCCAGTAGCCCTGCCATTGTTGGAAACCAATATTCCCTACGAGTCCCTACGGTTTTGATTTGTATTACCCACTTCGTGGCTAGTAGCTGGAATTTAATGAATGTAACAATTTTGGCTATTTTCTATTCACTTGAAAACCCTAGACAATATTATAATATCACTGGATTTCCTATAAAATGTTTTGGTTAGCATAAGGTAAAAACTTACCCGTATTTATGTGTGGGCAGTCTTACGTGATACCTTTGTTTTCAAATGGTTTTTAAAGTTAAACAAATTTAACCGTTTACTCACACCAGACCCATGTCTAACCCGGAGTTTATATTTTGTTTTCATAAACTCTTGGGTACTCAAATTTTTATGAGTAGCCAAGTGATAGGTATTTGGAGTGTTAATTTCTGGAGGAGCTTTGGAGAAGAAGACCAGACGTATGTATCTATAGATATGTAGTTCCGCTGTGTAGTAGTGTATGTTGTATTTTGGATATATGTATGCACATATATGTATATAACAGTCCTGTTGTATGATATTGTATAACTCTGATGTATGTATAACTATGTAATAGTTATGTGATGTATTATATTTTGTTCCATTCCGCTGTGAGATTCTGATGTTGTTATTTCTTTCTTCCTATTCTTTTCTATTTCCATCCCTTTCTTTCTTAATGATGATACGTCTTTCTGGGGTTAGAAAGGCGGATCGTCACAGTTGGTATCAGAGCGCTAGGTTGAGCGAGTACCTAGGCTCTTGTGTTATATTTATCTTGAGAGTGCGTATTTGTATTTTCATATGATTATATATATCTATCTAAATTTGTTGAGTTACCTGTTCAGGTGGCCAACATGAGTTCCGGAAGAAGAGGTAGAGTTAGGGCCAGTATTTCAACAGTTGATGGACGGAGTCAAAATGCTAGTGAGGCTGTAAATCCAGTACCGCCTCAAGTTAATTTTGCAGCTTTACGCAAAGATTTCAAAAATCTCGGAGGCCAACCATTCAAAGGTTCAGAATCAATAATTGAAGTTTAAGCCTGGCTACGCTCTTGTGAGCGCATTTTCGAGAGCATGAAATTGTCTGATGAGTGTAAGAGGCATATGGCATTGTGGCAATTGCAGGGTGGCGCAGCAGCATGGTGGGATGCAACAATTGCAAATATTCCTGAGGATGACATTTCTTGGGACAGATTTAAGGAGTTGTTTGAAGAGAAGTTTATGCCAACAGCAGGGAAAACCCAATTGTATCAGGATTTTCTGTATTTGAATCAGGGTAGCATGTCTATTTCGGAGTATGAAACCAGATTCAACGAACTCTCTTGTTATGGACCAGGACTCATCGATACTCCCCTCAAAAAGAATGAAAAATTTGTGCAAGGATTGAGGCCTGAATTCCATGAAAAATTGACGGTGCTTTTGAAAGGATCTTTTGTTGATTTGATTGATATGGCATTGAGATATGAAAATTTGATGAGTATGTCCGTGGCTCCAGTGGCAGCTTCATGTGGGAATTTCACTAATACGAATAAGCAAAAGTTCGATCCCAAATGGAGAAAGCCGAGCAAGAAGAAGCCTGGAATTAACAGCGGACCTCGCAAATGCTACATTTGTCAACAGGAAGGACATTTGGCAAATAAATGTCCCAGAAAAGAATTCCAGCAACAGCAACCGCATCATAATGGTCTAGGATCTGCTATGGTTCAGAGATCGTTGTGCTTTAATTGTCATCAGCCTGGCCACATGATCAAGAATTGTCCACTTTTGCAGGGGGCGCCTCAGAACAAAGTCTTTGCTTTGGAAGCCGGACCATCTTCTTCTTTGAAGGGCAAAGGAGTATTAGAAGGTACTTTACTTTTAGATGCCAAATATATTAAAGTTTTGTTTGATTCGGGTGCTTCCTTGAGTTTTATTTCTCTGGACTCCGTTGAGAAGTTCTTTCTTACCCCTAGTTCTGTAGACAGTCCTATCTTGGTATCTAATCCTATAGGAGGGGTGACCAAATTAGACACTATCTGTAAGGACTTGAAGATCTCTTATCTATCCACAGTTTTTCTTGTGACCCGTATGTGTTGAATTTTAAGGGATTTGATCTTATTTTGGGAATGGATTGGCTGGATAAGTATAGAGCAGTTTTGAATTGTGATGAGAGAACAGTTTCGTTGGAAACTGATCTAGGTAAAATTGCCAAAGTGTCGTGCGATAATTCTGGAATTCACTTGAGCAGTCTTTTGCATGGAATTGAGACTTTTGAGGAGAGGATTGAAGACATCGATGTGGTACAAGAATTTCCTGATGTTTTTGAGGAAGTTAAGTGTCTGCCACCACATCGAGAAATAGAATTCCGTATTGATTTGATTCCAGGAGCAGTGTCGGTGATTCAGCCCAGTAGGAGAATGGCTCCTACGGAGAGAGAAGAGTTGATTAAGCAGACTCAGGATCTTTTAGAGAAGGGGTTGATTAGGCCCAGTTTTTCTTGTTGGGGCTCTGCGGCAATGTTTGTAACTAAATCGGATGGATCGCTAAGGTTCTGTGTGGATTATAGAGAATTAAACAAAGTTACTATCCGTAATAAATATCCTCTTCCTCGTATCGATGATCTTTTTGACCAACTGCATGGTGCTTCTATCTTTTCTCAACTGGACTTAGCTTCAGGTTTCCATCAGTTGAGGGTAGCTGAAGACAGTATTCCCTTGATTGCATTTAGGGGACCGAATTGTTTCTATGAGTGGTTGGTTATGCCTTTCGGGTTAACCAACGCTCTTGCCTACTTTGTTGACCTCATGAACCGAGTCTTTAGGGATGTATTAAATAAGTTTGTGCGGGTATACATTGATGATATCTTGGTTTACTCCAAATCTGAAGAAGAGCACAGGGAGCATTTGAGGATTGCATTGGAGACTCTGAGGAAGCATGTGTTGAAGGCGAAGTTTTCGAAGTGCCATTTCTGGAAATCAGAAGTTCAATTTTTAGGGCACGTCGTTTCTGGTGAAGGCATTTCTGTAGGACCAGCGAAGGTTGAAACTATTCTGAAATGGAAATAGCCGGAGACACCGACGGAAGTTCACAGTTTTCTGGGATTGGCTGACTACTACAGGAAATTTATCAAGGATTATTCCAAGATTTCTTCGCATCTGATTAAGCTGACTAGGGAAGGAGCTAAATTCAAATGGACACCCCAATGTGAAGAAGCTTTTCAGGAGTTGAAGACGAGGTTAACTAGTGCACCAGTGCTTGCTATTCCGGATGGGAAGAGAAAATTCGAGGTTTATACTGATGCTTGTAAGGTTGGTTTGGGAGCAGTTATGATGCAGAATGGAAGGGTAATTGCGTATGCAAGTCGACAGTTGAAGCCACATGAGAAGAACAACGCTACGCACGATCTTGAACTGCTAGCCATTGTTTTTGCTTTGAAGATTTGGAGACATTATCTTTTGGGAGAGAAATTCGAATTGTTCATGGATCACAAACTGTCGAAATATCTTTTCTCTCAGAAAGATCTTAATCTGAGACAGCAGCGGTGGGTCGAATTTCTGGCATCCTATGATTTGGATATTTTGTACACTCCGGGAACGGCGAATGTTATAGCTAATGCTCTTAGCAGGAACGCAGTTCTATCTCTTCTGGAAGTAGTTCCATCTCTTATTGAAAGAATCTCAAGCAAGCAAGAATCAGATAAGATGTTAAGGAGGATCATCAAAAGAGTTAGGAAAGGTCAGTGTCCCAGTTTTGAAATCGATGGCCAAGGGACATTGAGGATCAACGGGAGAATCTGTGTTCCGAATGATACGGATCTAAGGCAGGAAGTATTGTCAGAGAGTCATCGTTCCAAATTGAATATTCCCCGGGAATTTCAAAATTGTACAAAAATATGAAGAGAGTCTTTTGGTGGGAGGGCATGAAGGAATATGTAGCTGCTTTTGTGAACAGTTGTGCCATCTGCCAACAAGTTAAAGGTGATCAACAGAAGTCAGTCGGATTATTGCAGCCTTTAGGAGTTCCGAATTGGAAGTGGGAGATGATCTCGATGGATTTTATCACGGATTGCCAAGAACCAGGAAAGGAAATGATGGTATATGGGTTATTGTGGATCATTTAACTAAGAGTGCCCATTTTATACCCGTTAAGGCAACTCGTACTGCAGTTTCTCTGGCAGAAATTTTCTTGAAGGAGATAGTCAGATTGCATGGTGTTCCAGTCAGTATAGTAAGTGACCGTGATCCTATTTTCACTAACAAATTTTGGAAAGCTCTGCAATCAGCAATGGGAACAAATTTGAGATTGAGTACAGCCTATCATCCTCAGACTGACGGACAGACGGAGAGGCTGAATCGAATTCTTGAGGATATGTTGCGGGCTTGTGTTTTAATTTTGGAGCATCGTGGGAAGACCATCTTCTCTAGTGGAATTCTCTTATAATAACAGTTATCATGCAAGTATTAAGATGGCTCCTTATGAAGCTTTGTATGGAAGACCGTGTAGATCCCCATCTTGTTGGATTGAATCGAAGGATCATCTTGTACTCGGGCCCGATCTTATTCGTGAAGCTTCTGCGAAAGTTGACCTTATCAAGAAAAGGATGAAAGCTGCTTAGGATCGTCAGAAGAAATTTGCTGATAGAAGACGAAGACCATTGGAATTCGAAATCGGAGATCTAGTGTTTGTCAAAGTTTCCCCAAATAAAGGTGCTATAAGATTCGTAAAGACGAGAAAACTTGCTCCAAGATATATTGGACCATTTCGAGTGTTGGAGAGAATTGAAGCAGTAGCTTACAAGATTGAATTGCCAGAGCGGATGTCTGGAATTCATAATGTGTTTCATGTATCTCATTTGAGGAAATTTGTTCATGATCCATCACTGGTTGTAGAACCAGTAGTTCAAGAAGATTTGGAAGTAGAACCCAATTTGACTGTGGTCAGAAATCCAGTTCGGATTGTGGATCAAGACGAGAAGCAACTCAGGAACAAAGTAGTGAAACTCGTCAAGGTGCAGTGGAGCGAGGATCCCAGAGATTGTACTTGGGAAACTTTTAATAGTTTTAGGAAAGCTTATCCAGAATTATGTCCGGATAACTAGTGATGTTTGTTAGAGTAGACTGTTTGATTGTTGTTATTGTATGGATGATATGTATGTTTGGATTGTTAATATAAAAGCTTTTGAATTAACTGTTGTTTTAAATTTCGGGGATGAAATTCTTTTAAAGGGGGAGGAATGTAACAACCTGGGATTTTGATAGCATATTTTAATAATATTTAATCTAATTTAAATTACATAAAAGCTTCTCAAATTATAAACTGATGAGATCTTTGATATTTAACAGATATATATGTTTTGTAAAAGAAAGTTTTGATTTGAAAATTTAATGTTTCAAAACCATTTAAAACAAAATCTGTCTCATTCACTAAAATCAAAGATTCTATATTGTTGATATTTAATCTAATATACCTATAAAATGAAATTGAAATAATAATGTTTAAAAATGAACAAACATATCAATATTAAACATAAACATACATAACATAAGTATAAGATATAAACTGTAACTAGAAATATAAAATATAAGTTATAAATTGAAATATAAAAATACATATACAATGTTATTAATCAAATGTTGAAAATTTAAATTACCAATAGAATAAAATTTAGAAATTATAACCGTAATAATCATACATGAATAATACAAATAAAATAAAACTAATATACTAACAATAATTATAATGTTTTTATCCAAACAAGATAAGATAGGTTAGCCTAAGCATTATCCTGTAAAACTCATTTGTACAATACATAATTTTTAATAAAAACTATAGCAAATTAAATATATGTAAATCTGGTATGAAAAAGAAGACAAATATTTGCAGCCTATTCAAGTTTATCTTTATTCTCAAAAAAAACTATATACATATGTTCTCCCAAAACAGCCAGGCTACACTTTAAAAAAAAAATATGTGCATAAGGAACAAAGTATTCACTTCAAAAATAAGACAAAGATCTTTGTCCAGTACAAAAAAATAAAACATATATGATGCTGTAAAATTATGTATGCATAAGAAAACAAGTATTCATTTCAACAATAAAACAAATATCTGTACAAATTGCAAGTACCGGGAAACATTAATATATGTTAACATGAATGAAGACATGCATTTAAGAGTAGCACAACTATTTGTCTAAATAAAAAAAATCTGAGCCGAAAATTACAAGATGATAAATTACACAAGACAAATGTAATTAATGTGGCACAACAAAAGCTCTTATCAGCCTACAATCTGGGAATAATATCTCTGGCCAAATTATAAACAAAAATATACTGGTACAACTAAAAATCTTTGTGATTAGCAGTGGTACATCAAGCATGCACAATTGGTTTCTTATTTATATCATCTAATACATTTCATTTCGTTCATAAGCCTGAGAAAAAAAATTATATATATATGCAAAAAAATATGAACTAAACTCAACAACTTGATAAAAGCTTGAAGACTGGGAAACAAATCAAGACTGTGTTCATCTGGAAACTGAAATTACTCTTTGATAAATCATTTTTAGTGAGTGAACATATTTTTCTAAACTTAGGTATAATTAACTATGGATGTATGAAGTTGTGAATAATATTGTGTTTGTTGAGAAATTTCTTTCCAGTTTTAACTCTATGTATATGTATACAAATATGTCTGTACTGGTGCATCCCTTCTTCTCTTCCTTTATGGGTTACAGGGTAGCAGATCATAAACAAATTCAAATTATTTTATCAAATCATTAACAGGGATAGAATATAAAAAAAAGAGTGTTTTAGCATACATTATAATCTGAAAATTTGTTTAAACTAAATAAAGTTGGATTGCCTCCGAAATTTAGTTGCACAGAACAAAATTTAAAATTTCATGATAATTCGAATATGAAGAATCTTGGATTTAAGTATATAACATGGATTAGCATTCGAAAACAAAAAATTTCATACAAGAGTTGTGATTACTCTCTGAGTATTTTCAGAGCAGTTCCCAGTTGAACGCAAAGTGAGTTTCGACCGTTTTCAGATGATCGGAGAGTTATCGGTGGTCGGGGTTGGGCGAAGAGGTGGACGAGCCTACTGGGGTGGTGGGAAAAATAGGTAGGGGAGGCCACGACCTTGGTGGCAGCAGTGGCGATCGTTTTTATTTTGTAAACCTTGTTTTTATGGCGTGTGAGTGCCTGTGTCATTGAGTTGGGCTGACGCGAGTGTTGCTCAAGGTTTTTAGGCAGTTGCTTCGAGTCGATCTGATGCCTGTGTGAGTGTTTTGTATAACTGCAGTATTTAACTTAAGCTAATATAAAGAAAAAGAGAAGAAAGGATCAGTAGGAAGAAGAAGTGGACAAGAAAGGGACGTAGGAATGAAGACTCGGTTTTTACCTGAGGACGCATGTGGGTTTTTTCGGGTTTATTAACCTAATACCTTTTTAGTTATTTTATTAAGTAAAGTTTAAATTTTTTTTATTTAGGCAAACATTATTGACAGATGTAAAGCCAAGAATGATTTAAAATCATTAAGAGGGATTTGATTGATAATTAATTTCATGGGAAGTTAATTAAGAATCGTAATTAAATAAATAATTTAAGGTTTAATAAATGTGTGTTTAAAGATCGATTTAAATAATTTGGTTGATAAATCAATTTGAACTTAAGATTTTAATTAACTACTTAAGTTAATTAATGAATAAAAGTTAACTAATTAAACGATTAATTAAAGATTAAAAAATATATAAATTGATAATTAATGATTAACAAAGAATTTAATTGGTAATTAATGGGTAATTGAGTTCTATTAAGTAATAATTAAGGCTATTAATAAAAGAAGAAATAATTAATTAAATGAGTAATGCAATAATTAATAAATTTAATGAATTGATCAATTAGTGATTAATCAAGTTTAAATTAATCAAACTATGTTGATATGAACTGATGATTATTGTTTGATTTACTTTGATATCTATTTGGTGATATTCTATGATATGTTGTGATATATTCTGGATATATCTGTGATGACTGTATATGATTTATCTGTGATATCTGTTATGTAAATTCTTAATATTGAATTGAACTGTTAAGACTAAGTAGACAACTTGGCCCTTAAAATGGCGTTTGGATTTCGACGAGACCGGGATCGGGTATCAATTTGATATTCCGAAAACCACATCGATCCAAATTAAACGATAGGTCGTGACTTGTCAATTGGAGATCAAGATGGTGTTTCAGAATGCAAGGGTTATCATCGTTAACTCTGAGGGTGATTCCAAAATGAGTGTAACGAGATAATGCCTTCGGTTTCGTTCGAACCCGGAACGAACTTGTATGGATTGAATGCTTTCAGCACATCATCGGGCGGACGATGAGCATTCTAAGAATTATGTTCTATAAAGGTAATCGCAGCCTCAAGCCTCATCAACCGGGAATGGATAAAACAGGGGAGATGCAGCAAGGTTAGGTGGGTCATGCCCAAGCAGGACGAGGTATACCCCTGTCTAGATGTCCCTTTATTTCAGCTGTGTGAGTAGTTGTTTGCCACAACTGCGGGGTTATCTTGTTCGGGACTATTCAATAAGGAATGGTTCTGGCCTTCTTTTGTAGGGGGTCGGGAGTGATCCTCGTTACGGTGATCTAGGCCCCGTACTGTGACGGGCGGTACCCCAGTAGCCCTGCCATTGTTGGAGACCCATATTCCCTACGAGACCCTACGGTTTTGATTTGTATTACCCACTTCGTGGCTATATTTAATGAATGTAACAATTTCAGCTATTTTCTATTTACTTGAAAACCCTAGACACTATTATAATATCACTGGATTTCCTATATAATATTTTGGTTAGCGTAAGGTAAAAACTTACCCGTATTTATGTGTGGGGTGTCTTACGTGATACCTTTGTTTTCAAATGGTTTTCAAAGTTAAACAAATTTAACCCATTTACTCACACCAGACCCATGTCTGACCCGGAGTTTATATTTTGTTTTCATAAACTCTTGTGTACTCAAATTTTTATGAGTAGCCAAGTGATAGGTATTTGGAGTGTTGATTTTCTGGAGGAGCCTTGGAGAAGAAGACTAGACGTATGTATCTATAGATATGTAGTTCCGCTGTGTAGTAGTGTATGCTGTATTTTGGATATATGTATGGACATATATGTATATTACAGTCCTGTTATATGATATTGTATAACTTTGATGTATGTATAACTATGTAATAGTTATGAGATGTATTCTATTTTGTTCCATTCCGCTGTGAGATTCTGATGTTGTTATTTCTTCCTTCCTATTCTTTTCTATTTCCATCCCTTTCTTTCTTAATGATGATACATCTTTCTAGGGTTAGAAAGGCGGGTCGTCACACCATCCATCATAGCGAAGGTTGGGGCTTGATGTCTAACTTTTCTAGCCTCTATCTATTAGTTGGTAGTGTCTCGTTAACATGATATTCCACTATTGGTGTCGTCCGATTACTTTTGAAGCAGTCATTTTCTTTTGAATCAGTAAGTTCTTCCTAAAGAATTACATTCTCAGTTTCTTTCTCTTCCTCTTCATTCATTAGACCTTGAGATCTAGTTAACTCTAGTAACTTTTTCCTTTCTTAGATATCTTATCTTAAATACAGGGATTTACTTGATAACCCACGGGTACAATCTGGGTCTCCGGTGTTCCCTTTGAACTGACCATCTTTTGCTAATGAATCTGCTTGTGAACTCTTTCCTCTTGGGACTTGATGTATTGAGAAATCTTCAAATTGGATCAATATTTTTAGCACCTTCTACACATACTAAACTAATTTGGAATCTTTAGTCTATATGTCCACTTTAGTTGGCTTTGGTTTACCATCAACTAAGAGACACTTAAGAACCCAATCCTTGGAATTTCATGTTGCAAAGCCAAAGTGAGTCCTGCTACTATTGATTCATATTAAGCCACATTATTTGTAGCCAGAAAACGTAATTTCATTACATAGTGCAAGCGGTGTCCATCTAGTGTGATTATAACATACCATGTTCCAGCTCCTTGTTCATTTGATGCCCCATCCACGAATAATTGCCATTTGGGCTTTTGATCCTTTTCTTTCTCTGACTACTCTTTGACAAAGCTTGTGCATTCATTGATGAAAACGGCTAAAGCTTTTCCTTTAATTGTCGCCCATGGTTGGAATTCAATGGCATATTGGCTGAGCTATATTCCCCATTTCACTAACTTTCTCGAAGTTTCTGGCTTACTGAAGACTTGCTTAAGTGGAAAGTTGATTAATACCTTGATCGGATGTACCTGAAAGTAGGTTCTCAGTTTTCGTGCTGTGAGTATCAAGCAATAAGCCAACTTTTCTACGACCGGATATCTAACTTCAGCATCCTTCAATCTTCTTCTCATAGAATAAGTAGGAAATTGAATTCCGTTTTCCTCTCTGATTATTACTGAGCTTACTGCATGCTTGGAAATTGACATATATATGTACAAGTTTTCCTCTTCCACGGTACTGGATAATACCGATGGCTTTTTGAGATGATCTTTCAGTTCCTTGAAGGCTTTCTGAAAATCTTCTCTCCATGCAAAATTATTTCACCTCTTGATTACGTCAAAGAATGGAATTCACTTAAGTAGCTTTGGAGATAAAATTACTTAATGTTGCTACCCTTTAGTTTAAACTTATTACATCTTTGCTAGTTTCAAGCTTGGCCATGTCCTTTATAGCTTGAATTTTGTAGAGGTTGGCTTCAATTCCTTAAGTGCTAACAATATACCTCAAAAACTTTCCAGACTGAACTCTGAAAGAGCATTTCTATGGATTAAGTTCCATCTGTGTCTCCATAACACTTCAAAAATTTCTTTAAGATCTTTTAAATGATTACTTTTCTCTTGAGACTTTACCAACACATTGTTTACATAAACTACCATATTCCAACTGATCCGCTCTTAAACATTCTATTCACTAGTCTTTGATAAGTGGCACTCTCATTCTTCAACCTAAAGGGCATCACTTGTGGCAACAGGTTCCCCAATCTATGAAAAAGCCTGTATTATCTTCGTCTGGCTTGAATATTCGAATTTGATTATATCCTGAATAATCATCCATGAAAGACATAAGCTTATGTTTGCTAGTTGCATCAATTAACTGATCTATTCTGGAAAACAGGTAGTGATCTTTCGGATGTGCTTTGTTTAAGTCGGTGTAGTCGAAACAAGTCTTCCGTTTACCATTCGACTTCTTAACTTTAGCTAGCCATCTTGGATAGAATTCTTCTCTAATGAATCCATTTTCAAGCAATCTCTTAGCCTCTTCTTTCAATGCATCAGATCTAATTTTTTCGGACTCTCTTTTGTTTTGTCGGAAAAGGGGTTATACTCGGATCAATGTTCAAAGTGTGGCACAAAACTGCCGGAACGATTCCGATCATGTATGAATTAATCGATGCAAATACATTCTTACTAGCTTAAAGAAATTGAATTAAGTCTGCTTTAAGGTCGCCTTCTAATTCTTTATCGATTTTGACCTCTTTGTCGGATCGGTTGGATCCACACATATTTTCTCAAGGTCTTTAATAAGCATTATTCACTTCATTTCTCCATGCTAGTCTGACAATTTCTTCATTATCTACTTCCTCCTCTAATGAGTTAGTATCTCTTCTCTTCCTTTTCCTTTCATAGGAATTGTACTTCTTAAGCTTATGTTCAGGCGTATTGCTGGGTTTGGCCTTTGATTTGGATGGTAGATGTAAAAAGTCCCTCATCCAAAGGCTGAAAAATAGTAGACGGATCATAATAAATAACATGTTCCTTTTGAATTGTTCCAGAGTAGCAAAGTACATTTCATGAGAGCTGAATTGCTCCCCCTTAATAGTTCCCCTACATCTCTTGATCATGAACTTCACCGTCAAGAATTTGGGCAAGACAAAAGCATCCACCTTATTCAGAGCAGGATGATAAAAGAAAGCTATGTAATATGAAGGATGATTGATGACCACATAGTGTCTCAAATATCCGGCAGCATGGTGGCAAGCCCATCTATACTGGTGACTTCAATTGTCCCACTAGAGTTGACCCTTTGTTATTGAACCCAAAGATAGGCTAAAAAATTAGATCTAGCTTTTCTTCAGGGATCGCCAATCAATCAAAAGCATGTTTGAAGATGATGTTTAAAATGCTTCCAGTGTCTGAGGATCTTAGTAATCATAAAGAGTCCATTGAGTAGTGTTCATAAGAGGGTCATTATAAGGGTGCATGATTCCCTTCAGCTCTTACAGGCTAATGGTGAGATTATGTATTTGGATGTTATATCGAAGGTTTTTGAGTAGGGGCTCCTCTTGAATATAAAACACTCCATCTTTAGCTTCTTTGATATACCTGTTTTTAGGTCCTTTGTTGCTTCCGACCAGATGCGTTCCTCCATGGATCACATCAATTCTATTAAGAGGCAGGCTTGGAGGTACTAGCTTTACTATTTAGTAGCTGCTCCTTGGAGCGTCACATGAAAGAGTCTGCATCGAACCACGCTGGATACATTATACAGATCCATTTGGCTCTTAAATTCCATTAGGTGATCATCAGGGCATGTGGTTCCATTATTTCTCAAAGATGGAATCTTGACGTGCGATAGGATTCTTATGGGCATAACTCAGCGATGAATGGGGATTCTCGATGATTATCATTAGCTCTTTGATCCAAGGTTCTCTTTCCCTCGTCATTAAATATATCTTTGGCTATTTTCTCTACTATGTCCTTTAAGTAAGCTTCTTCATTATGATAATTGTGTCTAGCAGGTTGGTACTCGCTGGAATTTGAGCTTCCATACTATTTCGTAGACTTGTCATCAACTCATCCTTGGTAATTCAGCTAGAAGGTTGGTTATCTTTCTTCTTCTACAGGGGTAAGTTGAGATTGCTTTTTCTTTTGAGTAGAGAGGTGCTTCTTGGTGAGTTCACTTCTTCTCCAACAGTCAGTCCAGCAATTTTGGTCAACTTTTAAGTGAGCACTGTTTCCACTAGACCTTTTACTTCCACAAACTGTTGCTATAAGCTCTTTGTTTTATCTTCATTGTCGGTGAGTTGTGTCGATTGCGATGGTTGACCGGGCTCCAACTTTTAGTGTTGAAATTAAGAGTCGCATTTTCCTCTAGATTTGTTGTATGCATAATTACTTCTTCGTTTGGAGTATTGACTTCTTAGGTCTCACCATTTTCTTATAATAAAGTTTAATAAGGAAATAATAAGTTAGAGGTTCAACCCCTCTTCTAGCGAAAAATGTTAAACTGAAATATGATTTAACACCCAGATGCTATTTGTGATAAGTTAACCCTAAATTGATTTTATCATGTATGAAAGGTTAATTTGTCATCTAGGATCTTGTCATTTAGGATGCAATGTGTCATTGGATTGCTAAAGAGTGGATTCATGGTGTTATAGACTCCTTTATAGATCGGCCTCCTTAAACTCATAGGACTTAGGGGTGCTTTGTCCCTATAACCTTATAAGATTAAGGCCGAAGGACGTTCATGTGGGTATAGACCATCTTAAGGCTCCAATAACCCCATGGATTCTATGACACAATATATATTTATAGAGAGTTAGGGAGATAAGCATGTCTTGTGCAATGGTCATTAGGCATGCTAATGGCAATGTAGATCATTCTTATCCTCGAAGTCAATATTCATAAATGTATATGTTTATCCATTCCCATAACATTCGAAGAAGCACGAGCGAGGAGATCATAAATGATCATGCTTATATCCTTGATTTTGTCAAGTGCAATAAGGTTATAAATTGGTAGGATTTGTCCCCAAATTCATTTAGGATTACAAGATACTAGATTAGAAAAGAAGAATGGAACAGAAAAAATCTTCCAAAACGTGAGCCTAGGACCTATATATAGATGCAGGTTCAGGTCCTTCCGCCTCCATCCTTCCATCATTATCGGAAGGCATGCTTTCATTGCCTTTCCCCATTCTTCTAGCTCCACCTCTGTCACTATCGATGGCAATCCTTTCGCTTCCTTGATGTTGGTGTTGAAGCGCCTTTATTTTTCTTTATTTTTGTTGTACAATGCTTCTACCACACTCAAATGGATGCTTTCGTCGCTATCGGAAGCAATGTTTTTAAGGATATTTGTTAAGCATTCCTTCAATGCTACTTTTTTATGTGAACTGGGCACTTCCGACACCACCGGAAGGAACTATTTTGAGAAGAAGAGGGGAACTGATGCGACACTATGCTATTGAGGGCACACTGAATCCTTGAGTTGTTGTTAAGCCATGGAGGCAACATATGTTGAGTATTCTCTGAAGAATTATGGAGGGCTTTTAAGGAAAGGACAATATTTTCTTGTGGGAGGATGACTATTTCAAAGGTTTAATGAATGCAGCAAGAAAAAATTTGGCAACACTTGCGGAAGGGAATCTTTCAACACTTGCAGAAGGGATGACTTCGATAAAAGAATTGATTCTTGTGGAAGCATTTCCTTTTATGCTTGTAGGTGCGCCTCTTTAACCCTAATGGAAGCATCTCCTTTGATGCGTAAGGAAAAACCTTCTTTGATGCTAGGGGAAGCAACTCTTCAACCTTGACGGAAGCATATCTTTTGATGCTTAAGGAAGCATCTTCTTTGATTCATGTGGAAGCATCTCTTCAACCCTGACGAAAGCATCTCCTTTCGACGCTTGTAGAAGGAACCAATTCTCATGTTATAGCTCCTTTTTTCATACTTTCACTCTTAAGAGGATTTTGTGAATGTTGTAGTGGATTGCGAGAAGGCCTATTAGAGGATGGAGTGATGGTTAGCTTTATGTACTTGCTGGAGGTTTCACTAGAGGGGTTGTCAATCATTAGAAAATATCCAAATGTCTTTAAGGAAATGACCGAATTACCACTGCATAATGAGATCGAGTTTTCGATAGTGTTAAGGAAGCCAGACTGATATTTCGCCTTTGAGGCGTATGGAACCAAAGAGCAGAAGGAATTGAAGATGCAAGTGACAGACCTAATAAGCAAAGGGTCCATTCGAAAAAGCATATCTGAGTGGGGTCCACCTATTGTGCTTGCAACTAAGGCGGATGGATCTTTGAGGTTATGTGTAGATTATCATAAGATGAATAAGTTTACAAAGAAGAACAAGTATCCACTCTCGCGTATGACTTATTCAATCAACTACATAATGCAAAGTTGTTCTCTTAAATGGATTTGGCAACGGGATTTCACCAGCTTAGAATAGTGAAAAAGAGTGTGCGTACTACTGCTTTTTGTATGACAATGAGTTTCTATGAGTGGTTGGTGATGCTATTGAATTTAACAATGCTCTAGCATACTTTAAGAGGATCTCATGAATCGAGTTTTCAGAGACCAGCTGAAGAAGTTTATGCTTGTATTCGGAGGATGATATTCTAATCTAGTCCAAAACTGAAGAGTAGCACAAGACGCACTTGAGGATTGTGCTAGATATATTTAGGAAGCACAAGTTGAGAGCAAAGTTTTTTAAGTGTCGCTTTTGGAGAGGAGAAGTGGGATTCTTGGGTTATATCGTGTCGAGATAGAGTGTAGTTGTGGATCCTCCGAAGGTGGCAATGGTCCAAAAATTGAGTCAGCCTAAAAATGGTACGGATATAAGAAGTTTCATAGGATTGGAGGGTTACTGTAGATGCTTCATAAAGGACTTCTCGAAGGTAATGGCACCATTGACTAATTTGACAAAGAAGAATCAACTTGTGTATAAGATGCAAAGTACATGCATTTTTGTGATTCTAAAGAAGAGGATGATGAGTGCGCCAGTGTTAGCTATTCCAAGTGGGAATGAGGAGTTAATAGCATACATATATGCTAGTAGTACTGAATTGGATGCGATGTTGGTGTAGAAAGGAAAATTTGTTGTCTATGCTAGTCGTAAGCTAAAACCACGCGAGCGGAATTATCAAACTCGTGATTTAGAGTTGGCGACAATTGTTTTTGCTTTAAAAATGTGGAGGTTGTTTATTGGGAGAAAGGTTTAAATAATTTCTAGACCACAAATTCGTGAAGTACCTTTTCTCCCATAAGGATCTCAACATTCAATAACAATAGTGGTTGGAGTTCTTGACCACTTATGATTTTGGTGATTCCTATACACTGGGTGAAGGAAATGTAATCGTCGATGCATTGAGTAGAAGACATGCGAATTTGGGAGCAATATTCTTAGAATGGAAGTAGATAGAGTGCATTGCTGGATATGATTTCAGACCTCTTTGCGAGCTGGAACCAGAGATGTTGGCAAGTTTGTCGATAGACCTACTCTTATTGGAAGGATCAGTTCTAGTTAGAAGCATGATGCTAGACTAGTGGAGATCATAGCAAAGATAGTAGAAGGAGTAGAATCTGAAGATATGTAGTAATACAACTTGACCGAGAAGGTTGGCTTTGTGAGGATGGAAGACTAATTGTTCCTAAATTTGAAGGGTTACGTGACAAGAGTTAAGAGAGTGACATCATTCCAGGTTAACCATTCATCCCGGCGACAACAAGATGTACCGAGATATGATGCGAACCTATTATTGGGAAGGTATGAAGAGGGATGTTGGGTCATTCATCTCAAAATGCATGAACTATCAGTTGATAAAAGCAGAGTTGAAGAAAATAAGTGGATTGTTGCAATCGCTAGAAATTCCTAAGTGGACATAGGAGCGAGTCTCGATGGATTTATAGTTTGATTGCCCAGAACCCGAGTAGGATACAATGGCATTTGGGTCATAGTAGATCATTAACCAAAAGTGCAAGATTTATACCTATCAAGTCAAGTAGAACAGTATCCAAGTTGGTAGAGTTGTATCTTAAATGGATAGTATGATTTTATAGTATGCCAAAATGCAATATGAATGACCGAAACACGTTGTTCACTAGTACGTTTTGGAAGAGCTTACTAAAGGCATTAAGAATCGAGCTGTATCTTAGTATAGCTTATCATCCACAAACGAATGGGTGGACCGAGAGAGTAAATCATATACTAGAGGTGTGAGAATGAATTATAGATTTTGGAGGATTGTGGGATGACTATTAGCATTTAGTGGAGTTTTCATACAATAATAGTTATTGGTTGAGTATTAGTATGGATCTGTATGAAGCATTGTATGGAAGACCGTGTAATGCTCCTTCATGTTGATAGGAAGCAGGTGGGAAACTGATACATGGCCCAGATATGATTAGAGAGACATCGGAAAAGATTAAGATCATCTGGCAAGGAATGAAAGCCGCTCAGGATCGACTAAAAAGCCATGCTGATAAGAGACGAAGAGATTTAGAGTTTCTGTCAGAGATATGGTATCTGTGAAGGTTTCTTCTCTGAAGAATGTGGTTTTATTTGGTAGAAAGGGAAAGTTGGTACCGAGATTCGTTGGTCCTTTCCCGATAGTTGAGAGAATCGGTAACCAGCATATAGAGTCGACCGCAGAAGATGGAAGGCGTGAAAATTGTTTTTCATGTCTCTTATCTACGGAAATTTATGCATAACTTAGATATGAATATTACGTCGGATCATCTAGATGATGTTGAGGTGGAGCTAGATGTCGCTAGACCTCGCTCAACTCATTGTTAGTACGATACGAAAAAACTTAGGAGAAAGACAATGAAGCTAGTGAAGGTACAATAGAGTACAAGTGATGATGATTGTACGTGTGAAATGGATGAGAGCATGCGGACTAAGTGTCTAGAGCTCTTTAAATGGTAAGATCCATCGTTTATCGTATCTATTTTCACCATTGTATATTATATTATATAGATTAGTATTTTGCATGCTAGAATAGTTTACCTACACTATTAGTTTCATGGTTGCACATTTGACATGCTTATGATTAGTAGGAATGCGAGGTAACTATGGTTGCTTATACTTTTATGGGATTTCAGGGGAGAAATTCCTAGGGTCAAAATATAATGATCCGTATTTTACATACCGGAGGATCCCAAAATATTATTATTTTATTTGTATGAGGTCGTATGATTCTAAAATTTTGGGACATGACTTTAAGGGGAATTTTACATGCCAATAATTTTTATTGAATTTCTATGTGACCATTTGAACCCTGAAAACCTCTGTTAGGCTATAATTTGTGATAAGAGATGAATTAGCGTCTCAAACTAGTTCCATCTCTCCAGGATAATGGTTTTCTGTTTTCATAGGGTAGTCATAATAGAAAAATGAATTTACAATTAGGGAGTTATGCCTGTTTAAGTTTTAAAAATTACTGATAAAAATTAGTGTGTAATTAGTGAAGTACATTTGTTGGCTCATTAGTCTAATAAGGGAATCCCTATAAATAGGAGCTGTAGGAATCAAATGAATACTTTTCTCCCTCATTCCAAACTAGGTCTAGACCCTATTAGCCATAAATCCATTATAGCTCATTCAAATCTCTCCTTATATCAAATTAGATTGTTGGTTAGTGGTCAGAGCATTGATTAGAAGATAAAGAACATTGATTTGCTTGATTTAGAGAGCTTTTCTTCGCTGCACGAATAGGATCTTCGCTGTTTAGATCATTTATATACAAGAATTGTTGATTTTGGTAGTTGGTTAGTAGTTTATGCCTTTCCACTATACTATGCATGTTTATATGGTAGAATTATACGATTTAATATGTTTTAACTTGATTTTTGACCATAAAAACTTTTTAAATCTAATGACATGTTGAACTATGTGTAACAACCCGTATATTCGTACCATTTAAATTGACAATATTCCACACATGTCAACTTAAATAATACAAAACATGAATTATTAATGGAGTATATATATAAATGAGAATCATCACAGAATCACAGAAATATAACATCACAGAATAGTGTAGCGGAATTACAACATAGTCATAAGAGTAGTTCATGAAGCTACCCATAAATACAACAATGTCTCAAATAAAATGAAATAGAAAAACATATAAGTTCAATTGTCCAAATAGAAAGAGTAATACTGATAAGATAAAGATAATGATTGTCCTCGGGTCTTTAGCTCCAAGTAGAACAGCAACAGCAATCCTCAGTCTGATCCGAGCATAAGCATAAACAAACACTCGAATCAGGACATATATTCTTATACAGATAATATGGTTCAAATTCAAAATAGCAATAACTCAAAGATGAATGGAATAAACATCTTTCAGGATCCGTTAAACTATTTATACATAATAGTGTACAATAAATAGATAATGTCTAACAGTAAAGTAAAATATCAAAATAGTGTTAAGGCGTTACCATTGTTCCCCTTAACACATTTTATATATCATTATAGACTATATAGCACTGTAAACTCCACCGTAAACTAGTGGGATATCAGGGAATACTCCATAGGTATAATACAAAAGAAATTCGTAGTGGTCGCGTGTATAGGGATACAAGTATAACAAGGAACATGAGGCAATACCCAAGGTTGTTAAACTACCGTTTGCCTGATCTGGACTGGTGAGAACGCATCGCCGCAACGATCGCAACACCGTGGAACAACACTCCAAATTCAAGGGTGTGCACCAATCAATAACAAGTAATGAGTAATTTACGAAGAAGTGTGTTCGCTCGAGGTAGCTAACCCCATTTGGCCCGGCATGGCTCCTGTTTTTGTCATTTTCAATTTGACACAAGTGTCAAGGCTATCCATTATCGTTCACTTTCTTCAATCATCACGTACGTCATTCCAACCACTTCATTCTGGATCACACTCCACGTATAGTTATTAAAGTGGTTTACGGTTTAGACAGTGAGCATGTCCTTAACCGATTCTGGTTTCTTTAATAACCTTCGAAATTATTACACCGATTGGTCGTTTAATAAATTTCAAAACCAAATCAAATTCAATTTCAATTAACATTTGTAAATCATTATTTCCTTTGTCTTTCTAAAACAAATTCCGAAATTTACATTTCATAACTTCCAAATTTCCATTTCCAAATTCTATAATTCAATTTCAAAATTTAATTTAAACAATTCAAATATACATTTAAATTCGTATATAATTTTCATTCCATAATCATTTAAACTTAATCTAACGTTCAAATCGATTTAAACTCATTCGTCGATTTCATTCAATACTCGTTAAATTAATTTGTCATTTAAAACAATTTCAACTAAATTTCCAATTCATTAAATTACTTAAGTTCAACCTCATTATGCCAAAGCTTCCAATTTGAATTAAGTTAAATTCGTCAAATCAAATTCTTTAAATTACAATCTTACATTCATTTCAATAAAACGCATTTTATTTCTTGTTAAAGAAATTTAATTTCATTTATTTATTTACTTAGTTACAATTTCAAAACTCAATTAATAAATAAACTTAGTTTCACTTATTCAAGAGGTTCAATTTCACTTAATAAGGAATTCAATTTAATTTAATTATTAAATAATTCGATCTTATTCAATTACCAAATGATTTCAAATCTTAATTATTACTAATTTCAAAACTTAATTATTACTAATTCCAAAATTTAATTATTAATAATTCCAAATTTAATTATTAAATAATTAAAATTTAAACAATGTTCTTACGTCAATTACTAAGTTAATATTTTGTTTCAGATTTCAAATATTCACATTTTCCTTTCATTAAAATTTAAATTCCAATTTTATTTCAAAACCTTATTATTATTCAAATAAAATCTTTATTTTATTTAAATCAAATTATTGACCAATCGGGTTTAATTTAATTTTCTATCCTAAGTCAAAGTTTATTTAGGTATTTATCATTTCAAGCCGATTCCATTTCAATTCAAAAATCAAAGCATGGCAAGGGGAACTTGCAGTGTGATAACTGGGATGGTGTCAAAGTAAATAAACAAGCAATATCAACCATACATAACAATCCAACAATTTATTTAAATAATCCTGAAATAATCGTATTAATTTACATTTGTTGTTTATGCAAATTAATATAATTATTTCTAGAATCTACACTATCATTTCATGTAGATTAAAGATTATTCCAGGATTTATTTATACAGTTCTTCACTTGTCATTCATTTCAATTTTATACTACAACAATTTATACAAATCCACTAACTGGGATCGTATAAAGATTTCCGTCGGACTTTGATTTGCACGAATAAATATACCGTTTTGATCAATGCGACAAGGCGCTTCCAACGGTATACAGATAATTGTGGTACGACAGTTTTATAAAACCTCGAATTTACGCCGCTTAAATTGTTTGATTTACAAAACAATTTAAATGGAACAAGCGATGACGGTGTTTGACAAAACGAATTACAACGTCTTGATCAGATGAATTTTTACAACATTATTGTGTAAAAATATTTGGATTCAAAAGATAAATTTTACGCAGCTTAAAATGAACTGATATACAGTAAAACGCGAACGAAATTTACTGCAATATTTCACGACAAAATTTTTTCTATATTCATAACTACTGGACGCATTTTATAAATAAAGTTTGGACGTTAATTGAGATCGTATAAAAATTTCGAATCTTTATATTAAAGCGATGGATTTAAAATTTTAAATTAGGTCAGAAATTCAGGGTCGCTACAATCTCCCCACTCAAAACTTTTCGTCCTCGAAAAGGAACGAGATGAGTGAAGTAGGAATGAAGTAAGTAGAAAAGTCAAGATAGATTTTAAGAAAATTGAATTATACCTGAAATTAGTAATTCGGGGCTTGAATCCCGAACACTATCCTCGGTTTCCCATGTGCAATCTTGCTCATCTGCACTCCGCTATACTTTGACAAGATTTACCGACTTCCTTCTAAGTTGCTTTGTCTCGCGATCGACTATCTGAAGTGGCTTTCGCTCAATAGTCAAGTCAGGCTTGATAACTATCTCTTCCAACTGAGAAATGGGAATGGTCATAGATGGATCGTGCACAACTTTGTGAAGATGTGAGATGTGGAACACATTGTGCACACCGACGAACTTTTCTGATAATGCAACTCTATAGGCCAATGTTCCGACTCTTTCCGTAATCTCAAACGGACCAACAAATTTGGGAGCTAGCTTCCCTTTCCTTCCAAATCGAATAATATTCTTCAAAGGCGACACTTTCAGAAATATTTTATCTCCTACACTGAATTCGAGATCTCTTCTCCTTCTGTCAGCGTAGCACTTTTGTCTATCCTGTGCCGTCTTTATCTTCTTCCTGATTTCTTCAACTTTCTCGGAAGCTTCCATAATTATTTCTGGACCAAGCACTAATTGATCTCCAGACTAGATCTAACAAGCTGGTGATTTGCACGGCCGTCCATATAAGGCTTCGAACGGTGCCATACCAATGCTTGCCTGATTTATTAAAGATAATTAATTCCAATTCAAATATACTTTTTCAAATTTAAAATTCAGTTTCTTTACCTGGTAACTATTATTATAAGTGAATTCAACCAAATGAAGATGGTCTTCCCAGGATCCACCAAAGTCTATAATACAAGCTCGGAGAAGGTCTTCCAAAATATGATTCACACTCTCAGTTTGGCCATCTGTCTGAGGATGATAAGCTGTGCTCAGATTCAGTTTGTTGCCCAAAGTATCCTGAAATGCTTTTCAGAATTTACTAGTGAAAATAGGATCTCTATCGCATACAATACTGGATGGTACACCATGAAGTTTAACAACTTCTCTCATGTATATCTCAGCCAAATTCGAAGCAGTACGAGTGGACTTGACTGTAATAAAGTGAGTGGTTTTCGTCAGTCTATCGACAATCACCTGAATGCTTTCGTTACCCTTTTTATTTCTTGGTAGCTCATCAATAAAGTCCATAGAAGTCTGCTTCCACTTCCAACCTGGAATCTCTAGTGGTTGAAGCAAACCTGTTGCCTTTCTGTGGTCAGCTTTAACTTGTTGGCAGGTTGTGCATCTGCTAACACAGGTAGAAATGTCGTGCTTCATCCCACTCCACCAATATAACTTCTTCATATTTTGATACATTTAGGGACTTGTGGACGTTAATTGAGATCGTATAAAAATTTCAAATTTTTATATTAAAACGATGGATTTAAAATTTTAAATTGAGTCGGAAATTCAGGGTCGCTACACTATGCATAAAAGCTAGGTTGAATAGAAATCACCATCGCTTATTCTTGTATATTCATGTTATATATAGATCTATGTTAGAAATTGACTTTTTTATCTCATTTCTATGAATTGCATGATTAAATGGATGAAATTGCTTGTAATTTTATGCTTGGATGATTTGATTTGATGCTGTTTTACACTCTTTTAAGTGCATAAAAAGTTAGTTTGGAGAATTGAGCAATTCGAAGGCAAACTTGGTCAGAATTGGACGAAACCTAGCAGATAGGCTCTGGAGTATGACAGGAGGTTACATTATAATTCCCAAGGTTTGTGTTATAGCCATAATTCGGCATCGATTTATGGCTATAACTCGGTACCTAATTATGCAAAAAGTGGCTATGACTCAATCTTTGCTAGGATGGATAAAGCTTAGTCAAAGGAGCTATAAGGCTTGGTGTAGGAATTTGCAAAGTGATGGATTATGTAACGATTTACATCTAGAATTTGGAAGAGAAGCTTTGGATTGAAACCAAGTTATTAAAGAGGGTGAATTGAGGTCCAAGGAATCTCAAGGATGAGTACTAGAGGCATGAAGAGAGAGTGGACCAAAATATGGATAAATCTTACCTCAAACCCGAGTTAAGGACATAATTCAGTACCGAGCTAAGCGGGAGAGCTTGATAACAGTGGAACTTAAGAGGACTTTTGCAGAAGTTTTTTAGGTCGTGTTGGCAGTGTTGGCTCGTTCGCATCAAGGGTGGATAGCGATATAACAACATGATTGAAATCTACGGTCTTTGGATGTTGACTCATGGTGGGAGTAGGTTCCGAATATAGTGGCTCGTAAAGGAGGGAGCCGAAGGATCGGGGAACTTGGGTGTTATTCCTTGTGAATAATGGAAACTGGATTGAGCAAGAAGGGCTCCGTGTCCAAATGGAGCAAAGGAGGGCTCGGCTTTATGTGCTAAGGAATCATTGACACTTGGAGAGTTTTCAATTGTACTTGAAGCAGAGGTATTGTAAGCGGGGACGGCCATGGGTCAATTAAAGGGCCTGTATACCTTGGACCTGTAGCTTTGGATCTATTGTCTAGCTTTGGGTTGTGAGATACGTATCTAGCTTTGGGGTGCGAGCTACGAGAGTACAACGGAGAACCGAGATTTCCATTAATTCCTGACTTGGTGGCTATACGAGTTGTCATATATTCAGGGCACAGGGGTGGAGTGATAGCTACGACTGCTTGTTGGATAATATGTTTTCTTTTGTTGCTTTCTTAGGTAGGCTATCACTCGAGGATATCATGGGAAGTAGCTATTGGGGATAGGAATACCTAGAAGACGATATTCTTTATTCGGTTGGTAGTATATCTTTATGATAATGTAGAGTAGTGTATTATAATGGTTGGTTGTAATATATTTTTGGTGAATTTTAAAAAAAAATTCCGTTAGTTTTCTATTTTATATGAATTAATTAGTGAATAAAATGCTAATTAACAGGTCTAGACGACGTGTTGTATGGAGGACAAGATAGATGGAGCTCTCATATTATTTATAAATATATATATGGTGTCAACCGAGCAATGTTATAGAGCCTGTGATAGTGCTTGCTTACTACTGTATTTGAGACATGTAACGACCCGCAAATCCGTACCCCTGGAGTCAACACTATTCTACCTAAATCAACTCAAGTTGTACGGAAATACGAACCATTAGGGTTAAAGAAGAAGAAGTAGAAGAAGAGACAACAAAATCAACATCAGAATCTAACCATCGCAGCGGAATAAAATATAATAGATAATATATAATCTTTACTCAACATCAAATATTTTTGTTTACATATATTACATCAACAGAGTACATCAGTCACAGCTCACATCAATAACATACAACGGATACACAACAACTCAACACAACGGAAATATATATATATATATATATATATATATATATATATACAAGTACGAGAATACGTATCGTCATCCAGCTCGTCTCCTGAGCTCCACGGCATCATATCCTGTATTCTATAATACTCGGTCTGACCCGAGCATTACAGTTAAATAATACCCGAGTCAGTCTGGAATACCAACGTGAGAAATCACACCCAATTGCTTATTAAAGTTTCAAAATCCTTTGAAAACAAAAGCATCTCGTAAGACCACGCCACAAATAAGCATGTCGGGTTTTTACCTTACGATAGCTAAAACAATTTTTATAGAAATCCTCTGATATTATAATAGGGTCTATTTACAAATACTTATAAAATAGCCAAAATTGTTACATCTATTAAATTCCAACTACTAGCCACAGAGTGGGTAATACAAACAAAACTCGTACAAGGCTCGTAGGGAGAATGGATTTCCAACTAATGACTAGGCACTGGGGTACCACCTGTCACAGTACGGGGCCTAGATCACTGTACCGAGGATTACTCCCTTCATCCCCTGCATCACAAGGCTGGAACCATTCCTTACTGAACAGTCCCGAACAAGATAAACCCCGTGGTTGGCGCGACCAACCACCCACTAAGCCGAAATATATAAAAAGGGACATCTAGACAGGGGAAATATCTTATCCTGCTTGGGCATGACCCACCTAACCTTGCTGCATATCCCCTGATTTTCAGTCATTCCCGGTTGGAGGCTTGAGGCTAAGCGTTACCTTTAGAACATTTCACTTAGAATGCTCATCGTCCACCTGACGATGTTTCGCAAGCATTCATCCATACAAGTCCGTCCCGGGTTCGAATGGAACCGAAGGCACTATTCCTACTACATCCATTTTGGAAATATCCTTAGGATTAGTAGCGACTAGCCCTTGCACTTCACTGCTCCATCTTCGAATCCAAAAATGTTTTTACGAAACGTACAAACCGGATCGAAGTGGTTTTCGAGAAATAAATCTCGATCCTGGTCTCTTCGAAACGATCAACGTATTTGGCCAATATTGATAGTTGGTTATTTAACTATCAATTTATATTCATAAACATCCATCCAAAAATAAATAATTTCCCAAAATTATTTGTTAACCTCAAAATATCTTTCCAAGATATATTTCCTATTTTCAACCCTTTGAAAACAGTTCCCAAAACCATCTTTCTTTTCAGAATAAACTTCCCAAATATTTTCTATCTCCTCTGAAATTACCAAACACTAAACTAGATTTTTATAATAATTTTAAAGCACTTTACTTTGAAATAAATACTTTTCAAATATTTAAATTAAAACTACTTTAATAATTTGTTAAAAATACATATTAAATGAATAATTGAAAATAAGGTTACTTAAGAAATATAAAACTAGATTTATACTTTTAAAAACATAATATTAAGACTTTTTTTTTAAATAATTACTACTAAAATAGATAAAAAGAAAACACTTACTTAAGAACTTAAATATTAGAAATAAGAAATTTTCCAACTCTTGCTTTTAAACAACTTTTAATTCTTTTAACTTATATTTAAAAATTTACTTTGAAAACATACTTGGTTATCCAAGGAGAATTCCAACTTCAATCACCTAAATCAATTTCCCAAATTGATTTCCAATTTGTTTCCTTCTAATTCGGAGTCTATTAATTTCAGGTTTCATTTCTTGATTATAATTTAAAAGTACTTTAATTAAAAATTCCAATTTTTAGATTTCTCAATTACTTCTTTATTCCCTTAAATATATTTAAACTTTGAATTTTAAAATAATCTTTTATTCATTTAATTGATATAACTTAAGTTCACAATTCATCAATTTCATTTCATTAAAAATTACATTTCTCTTCATACTCGAAGTTATTTATTATTATTTTCATATTACTTCTATTTCTTTTCAATTCATTCTTAATTTATTCAAACTTTCTATAATTATTTAGCTTACAAATTTACTTCCTCTTAATTTCTTTTCAACAATCCAATTCATATATTTTGGTAATTCATGATACCCGAATATCCAATCAAACCATACATTCAATATTCCAATATAACTCATCATAGGATATTAAATAATGAAAACAGAGAATATTGAATAATTTAAATAAATGTGAGGGGTCCAGTTGGATCCCTCCAACCTGTTTTCCCTGCATCCACAAATGTTAGCACAATATAATATGCCAATTTCAAAATATCATACTATACCACATCAATCACTTCAGCCATTCAAATAATTATTTAAATTTAGTCATTTAAATTTTAAAATTTAACTGTGTGAGATTAACTCACCTTTTCCTTTACATTTGCAATCCACTTCATTCTTGATTTGATTTCTCGATTTTAGACCTTGTAAAACATTAGATGTTTTATTAATATTCGAGTCAATTGAACTAATTAATTTCCATATGATATTTTAAATTTAATTAACAATAATTTTATTTAAATCAAAAAAAAATTGTTTAAGAAATTAGTTTCAGAAATTAAAATAAATTAAATATGTTAATAACACAAATTAATTACCTTAATACATATTTTCCTTTTCATTTCAGTAAATAGCAAAATAAATTTCTACCTTGCTGTCTATAAATTCCCTAACCTGTATATATTCATACATTCAAATTTAAACTGAAATAAATTTCTCAATATTTGTGAATCCCTATATATTTCAAAATCATATATATACTTTATTAAAATAATTTATAGATCTAATTTAGATATATATTTTTTCACATATATAAACTTTAGACATTTTAAATATTTCTAATTTCCTAAAATCTAAAAATTAAGACTATCCAGACCTTGTTGTTATACATATATATACAGCTGATTTAATTCCATTTTATTTTTATTTTAAAATCCGACTGCCATATGTATTTATCATTTATATATATATTTAACAAATATATATAAATACATATACAAATATTCATAACTTAAAAGGAAACAACCTGCTTATCCACTGCTCATCTAGATCCACAGCAAGCTCGTCGATACCCAGAGAACCCTCCGAAGACCTCACGAGCTTCGAGACCCACGGTCAACATCAATCGAGACATACGCCACGCAATCGCCGTCGCTCTGCCCTAGATCGATGGCGAATCCCCCTACGACCCTAAACATTTCTCGATCTTCCCACGATCTCCACTACGTCCCGGCTTCGCACGTACACCCGCGAGAACCATCGACCCCGCGAAGCCCTCGAGCTACGGAGCATAAAATTCCCTTCATCTTATACGCGCGCGATACTCAGCCGTACCCCCCTCTCAACATCGCGTCGCCATTACCAATTGATTCGATCAGATTTTTTTTTTTTTTTGAAGATCTCGACTTTGATTTTGCCCTTATTTTAATCGATAGAACGATGCCCTAAGACGAAGCCGCCATAAATTTTTTGTTTTGAATTGTTTTTATACGAACGAGAGTGATTTCGTGAATTTGAAGTTGGAAAAAGGAGGTGGCCATTAAGCTAGGAGAAAAGAAACAAAAGGGATGGTCCGTTGATTTCGATTGAAAGCCTGGGATAAGAAGGAAACTTCGTGATTTTAAACGAAAGGAAGTAGCGTGCTCTTGAAGCCAAGACTTGATTTTTGATTTTTTTTTTCAATTTATAATATTATTTAATATATTTTTTTTATCTCGGCTGTGATGTTACTTACGTGATATTATACATTTAAAAATTTAAATTAAATTATCCTTGTAAATTTCAACGCGTTTATAAATCCTACACTCACATACTAACTCCAATCAATACGAAATTTGAAATGCGATAATAATTCTATATTACGGACCCAACGGAACTGGTTTCATCGGATTCCGAGACTGTGCCTCGGAAGGCTATTTTAAATGCAATTTAAACGATTTAAATTTCGAAATCGAACAAAATACTTCCAAAATCAATTTTAACTCTTTTACTATTTCCCATATTATCGATATAAATTTTATCAGCCATTAAATTAGTTTTAACAGGCTTAAGTCCAGATTCAATAATTTAACCAACTTCAAATTATTTAATTCAATAATTCAAGTATCAAATAAATTGTGATATTCGTAAATTCAAGTTAAAATTATTTTATCGAATATTTAAAATCAATTAAATATTCCGATTTAAATTGCTTAAAAATTCCGGGTCGTCACATTCCTCCCCCCTTAAAAGAATTTCGTCCCTGAAATTAATAGTTAGGATGAATAGTCCAATACCCGTTTACTTATTTCCAAACCAAACAATTCAACATCTAACTAACTATCTTTTTATAAAAGACCCATTATTATTCTTATTAACTTCTCAACTTTCCCATAGTTTCAAATTATACCATTCGTTTAATCATTCGAGTTTCAATTTAAAACCAAATTTTGAATTATCAAAATTTTCTCAAAATTTTTCTAACTCCCTAAATTCCCGAAAAATTTCGCCAGCGTCTCCTTTGCGCGGCTAGCTCGGTACTGCTACAAAATGGCTCTACGGCCTCCCAAATCCCAAAAAAAAAACAAAAAGCCAAGTGGCTCAATCCAAATCCAAATCTCAATCAAATTCCATACCAAATTTAAATGCGTACCTTTTGTCGGGCAATTCAAATTTATCTTCTGAAATCAAAATCAATTCTCTTTTCACTTTATATTACCTGCATATCCGACTAAACAGTAATATCCAATCACAACATTTCAAAACATTTTATTGACTTCCTTACCAATATCAATATCTATTTATCCAAATATTAATTTGGAATATATTTATATTATCAATTTCCAATTAAGAATTCACTATTCCTTCCTTAAGTTTGGTATAAGTATTTAATATGCTTTTTATATTCATTATCACCTTACCACTTCAGTTTATATCATTTCTATTCAAATTAATTCTTTCATTTTCATATGAATTCAATTTATCTCTAACTTGAAACATTTGAATTTTATTTTTCATTTACAACTAACTTAAGTCATTACTATAATTAGTTTCATTTACTAACTTATTTTAGTTTCCAATTTTAAATAGTTTTGTCGTTAACAAAATTTTCCAAAATTTTCAAAAATTTTCTAACTTCCAAAATTTCTGAAAAATTTTGGCAGAGTCCCCTTTGTACGGAGGAGCTTTTGCAATTTGACAAAAGAGATAAATATATATACATCGACCCACATGGTCGGAAAAACCAAAAACAGTTCATATTTCCTATTTTAATTGCGTAGGCGTACCTTATTTAGCATTTTAAGCAAGCGGCTTATTATTTTTAGCAAATAGCCCAACCCAAATCCAGCCATACGACTTCCAGGTACCTGTACTTACTCAATTTAAACATGTAAGTGCCAAATATATGCAGTTTAACTACATTTCACCTATTTATAATAGTTAAAACATATGAATTCTAAAAGAAACTCATACCAAACATTTTCCTGTAAGCAATTTATATAGTTTCCATGCTAATTCAACTGTTCCAATTTATTTATAACCATTTTCACTTAATTCGGATCGTTTTCGATTCATTCGTATACAACTCCATCAATTTGAATGGTTTAGAACTCAATTGCTTACTTTTAATTTATTCTTAAGCAGATTGAACTCATATTTAATTCAATTTCTTTCAAAATCAATTTATTTTGCTTCTATCAACTCATAGAATTTTAATTACTTCCATTTACATCCAATGATAATTTATTCTTTGCAATTTGATAAGATCTATGTGAATAAAAAAAAGTATTTATGGTTTATAACCATTTTAAATGGATTTCAACTCAATTCTATTCCATTTTTAAATTTATTCACGATCCATATATCTCATTTTCATTGCATTTCATTATTCAAACAGGTTCCATTAAAAACATTTGATCTAGCTCGACACATTCTGTTTTAATTTTCATTCACAGACCATTCACTACAATTCATTCCAAAATTGTTTATTCCGAACTAATTTATTTAGCTCGAAGACAATCCAAGCTATTTCATTCAATAACCATTTCAATATCATTCATGATCTATTCATTTGTATTTCATTTAACACCATTCTATTATTATTTTTTCATTGACTTCCATGTTAAATGGTTTACAATTTCTTATTTAAGAATTTCATTCGTTTAAAAATTATCGGCAACTCAATTTAATTTTATTCCAATTAAAATTTATTTATTTTACTTGATTTAAAACCAATCCAATATCATTAAACTTTGCTCAATTTGATTTCCATTCAACTCCTCGTCTATTTTGCTTAAGTCAATTTACTTCAATTTATTCAAATTTATAGTTAAGCTCATTTTTTTTTAAATCAGCAATTTCATTTGATTGGTTATTATAAAATTTAACTTTCCAGATTCACTCATTCAATTTATTACAAGGCCGTTTCCAATTTACTCCCACTTATTTGGATTTTATTTGTAATTCATTTCATCACTATTTTAATCCATTTCATTTTTATTCTACACTTTTCAAATTATATTTACTTTATTAACACTTCAAGTCTAATTTTAATTAATAACTCAAGTTCTGATTCTGTTTTTCACTTTTAATTTACCACCCAATTTATTAACTCACAATTCAGCTTCATTCTCAATTACTTTCACTTCATCAACAATTTGAATCAAATTTTAATTTATAACTTGAGTTTTATTTCCAATCTTCATTAATAGCTTATAATTCAACTTCTATTTAACTACATTGAACTCCATTCACACATTTCATTAACTAATTTATTATCAATTAGTTCTTCCCTTATTTATAATCCAATACTTGAATTTATATCACTTCACTTTATTTCCTTAAGTTCAATATACTTTATAATTCAAGTTTGGATTTTCTTTTCGTTTTCCAATTCATCAAAATATTAAATTTGGGCCTTGTATTCCATTTTCAATTTCATAAGTTACAACTTATTATGTTTTTTTTTATACAATTACATTCATCATAAGCGGGAATATATTCATCTTTTATTTTTAACTCAAGCCTTCTATTTATTTATAGCCCAAGCATATTTTATTTCCATGGATCTTTAATTCTTTTATAAGTTATTCTGATTTATTGATTTTAAATTCTCATTTCTTATCTAATTTACTTTCCATTTATTCAGGTAAGAATCTAAGTCATTCAATAATTCAATTGAATTTTTATTCCAATTCAATTCTATCTTAACTCTGATTTATTCAACTCAATTCGATTTCAACTTGATTCGAATACAACTGGATATTATATTCAGCTTATTCGATTTATTTCAATCCAGTTAAATTTTTATTTCCAAATCCAAGTTAATTACATTTTTAACTTTCTCTTTAACTTTACATTCCAACATTCAAAACTCATATTCCCTTCCTCATTTAAAAATCATCTCTATTTATAAGCTTTCAACCCATCCTATCAGGATGTTTAAACTCACGGCTTTGGTTTCAAATCATTTTGGAATCTCCAACATTTCAAAATCACACTTCTCAAAAATTAAACCAACCCTGGCTTTTAATTTCAACAAATTCCCTTCGAATTTTTTTTTTCAAACACAAACTAGTTCTTCTGATCAAATCAATTTGGCAGCAATCCATCACTTAGAAATTCAAAAATGAATACTTATGATGTGGCCGTCATCATCAGGATTATTTTCCAATAATCCAAGTGATTTCAATGCTATATTACTTTCAAAACCCTTTTAAAACAATTTCCTTTCAGAAATATCTTCAAAACAATTGCTATCATTAATCTTCAAAAATACTTCCAAATTCCCGGGATTTAAATTTCCAAATCTTGCTTAAATAAGTTTTAACTATATTTCTTTTGTACAGTTTATGCTTATACAAATTCTCACTTGAATACATTTCAATTTTATAATTACATTTATAATTCATATTTATACATTTCATCTCATTATGACTTTATTTCCTTCAAACTTTGGGTTTTTTTTTCAATTTCTAGTTAAATTGTCATTTAACAATGATAATACTTTAATATTATCTTTTCTAACATCCAAACAACCATATATTAGCTAAATAGCTTACAAAAACTTTCTTTATATCAAAAATATATTTTTGGGTAAAATTATTTCATTTACCCATATTTAAAACAATACCGTGTCGATTGCTCTATTCAAATGTTTAGAAACCCCTTCGATACAGTTGCGCAGACTATGTCGACGAAGGTTCATATGCCACTCAATAAACCAATCAACACAATATTAAAACAATTTTTATACTCACTAACAAATACGCGCTCATATCTATTAATACGCTCAAACTCATTATAGAGTAACATAGACTCTATTTTAAATGAGTAATTCCCACCAGAGCCAAGGTTATCACCAACCTATGCTCTGATACCAACTGTAACGACCCGCAAATCCGTACCCCTGGAGTCAACACTATTCTACCTAAATCAACTCAAGTTGTACGGAAATACGAACCATTAGGGTTAAAGAAGAAGAAGTAGAAGAAGAGAAAACAAAATCAACATCAGAATCTAACCATCGCAGCGGAATAAAATATTATAAATAATATATAATCTTTACTCAACATCAAATATTTCTGTTTACATATATTACATCAACAGAGTACATCAGTCACAGCTCACATCAATAACATACAACGGATACACAACAACTCAACACAGTGGAAATATATATATATATACAAGTACGAGAATACGTATCGTCATCCAGCTCGTCTCCTGAGCTCCACAACATCATATCCTGTATTCTATAATACTCGGTCTGACCCGAGCATTACAGTTAAATAATACCCGAGTCAGTCTGGAATACCAGGGTGAGAAAATCACACCCAATTGCTTATTAAAGTTTCAAAATCCTTTGAAAACAAAAGCATCTCGTAAGACCACGCCACAAATAAACATGTCGGGTTTTTACCTTACGATAGCTAAAACAATTTTTACAGAAATCCTCTGATATTATAATAGGGTCTATTTACAAATACTTATAAAATAGCCGAAATTGTTACATCTATTAAATTCCAGCTACTACCCACAGAGTGGGTAATACAAACAAAACTCGTACAAGGCTCGTAGGGAGAATGGATTTCCAACTAATGACTAGGCACTGGGGTACCACCTGTCTGTTGAGTCACAACTTCTATGAAGATTTTGATTGCTGACAACAATATTAAAGCAATCGACAAATCAAGACGTACATATGGTACTCTAGATTATAGGTTGATTATTTGATGTTATAATAGTAATAAAATTGTCAAAATCTATCCTCAAATAATCATGCACAAAATATAATATATATATACACATTTATATAGGTTGTGCACTTTATTGTGCAACTTAACAGAGACCGGTCGACCGGTCCAAAAATGAACGGTCGACCGTTCCTGTTGAATGTGCACAATAAACGTGCACACATGTACATAACGACTATATTTTTAAAAACCTGTCTACCGGTTAGTTTTTGACCTGTCGACCGTTTTTAAACAGAGAACAACTTCTTCCAAAAGACACATCTTTCTTCAATAGTTGCGTCTCTTCTTCTTCATTAATGATCATAACTTTTGACTGCAACTTTTCACCAAGGGTTATAACTATTTTCTCTCTATAAATACACATCAATATCATTGATTAAATGAAGGAAGTTTTATTAAGATTATATATGCTCTCTATCTATTCTTTGAATTCACTTGCATTCAAAAAGCTCTAAACTACTTTCATTCCTTATTGAATCATTGACACTATCTCATATATTTTGATTCAATAAGCAATATAAATTCCATAATCTTCACAAACATCATTCACAATTTGAGGATAAGATTATAGGAAGGGTGTACTGCTAGTGACAAATCCGTGTTTCCAAGAACACAAGTTGTCAACAACAATTGTATTTGTTCTTTTGTTGAAGTCCTCTGTGTTGTAAGAGGCAAGTGTTGAAGTCCTCAGTGTTGTAGAGGCGTGAAATCCCGTTCGGCTGTTCGGGTAATTGTAAACCTGTTCCTCCGGGTGAAGCGAGGTTGTAATTAGTGAAAATCCAGATAGTAGTCTGGGACTGGACGTAGGACGGTGCTCCGAACCAGTATAAAAATCTCTGGTGTGATTTTTCTATTTTTTATTTACAATGCTATTATCATCTATTTCTGCATTTGTATTGTAATCCATATTACACGATCCGTGTATACTATATTAGCACATATAATTGTATACACACCTCACTTTCATTTGGTATCAGAGCACGGTCATCATATAACCGTAACACAGTTATTTGATATATTCTTGTAATATGGCAAATAACGCAAGTACTAGCACTCAAAACACCACTTACACAGAAGGGCAATCGACACAAAGACCTCCATTTTTCAATGGTCTTAACTATAGTTATTGGGCAACACGTATGTCATTCTTTATGCAATCAAGTAGCTATGATGCTTGGAATGCTACTCAAAGAGAAATAGTGAATCCAACAACTGATTATTCAGAATGGACTGTGGCTGAGAAAACGGCAGCAGCCGTAAATGCTAGAGCAACAAATATGTTGTTCTGTGCATTAGACCAAAATGAATATAACCGTGTTAGTATCTGCACTACTGCATATCAAATTTGGCAAACGCTAAAAATCACTCATGAAGGTACTAACAAGGTTAAACAAGCCAAAATAGCCATGCTGAAAAGTCAATTTCAAAATTTCAAAATGAAACCAAATGAGACAATCAATGAAATGTATTCACGGTTTCAAACTATTCACCATGCACTTATTGGGTTAGGACAAAAGTATTCTGATTTTGATGTTGTTTCAACAGTCCTACATTCTCTGACTAATGAATGGGAAGGAAAAGTATTAGCAATTGAAGAAGCTAATGATCTTTCCGTCATGAAGCCAGATGAATTGATAGGAAATTTAATGTCCTATGAAGCAAATTTGCAGGCTAGAAAAGAACAGAAAGAAGAAAAGAAAAATGTAGCATTTCATGTTGAGAAAGATGAAAATGAATCAGATTCTGAAGATGAAGATTTGGCGTTCATTGCTAAAGGTTTCAAAAAATTCCTAAAATATCGAAAAGCCAGTCGCTACAATAAAAGGAAACCTGGATCAAATAAACCATCTTCATCTGCTATAGAATGTTTCAACTGCCATAAAAAGGGACACATGCAGAAGGATTGTCCAGAACAAAAGAAAAAGTCAGAAAATGACAAATTCAAATATAAGAAGGACAAATCAAAGAAACGAGCCTTCTCAGTAACATGGGATGATTCAGAGTCATCTTCATCAGAAAGTGAAAGTGATTCGGAGAATGAACAAGCTAATGTTTGTTTTATGGCAACAGAAGATGAGGTACAAATTCCTACATTTGATGAATTACTTGATATTAATGCTGAATTGATAGTCAAATATAAAGACATAAAACGTCAATTAAAAGTAGTCAAAGCAGATTTAAGTAGAGCAGAGTTTGAACGAGATATGTTAAAAGATGAGAAGAAAATATTAGAAGAAGAACTTGAAAATATTCAAGAATCATCATCTAATGTTGACTCTCAAATATCTCTTTTGAGTCAAGAAATAGAAGCTCAAAAAGAGAAAAATAATGCTCTCACTACTGAAAATCATGAACTTAAAGCAAAAGTCAAAATTCTAGACCTAGAAAAAGCTAGTTTACAAACAAAGTTTGATGACATTACTCAAAATGTTTCTAACTTTAACAAAGGTCGAGAAAATTTGACTAAAATCATTGAAAGTTCACAATCTATTTCAGATAAACAAGGTTTGGGATATAACAAACATAAAACTAAGAAACATCTTAGAAATAAAAGGAAGAAGAAAGTACAAAAAACTGAAGCTAAGAAAAATCTTAGTTTATTATATTTCAAACTAAAACCAATAGTGAAATTTCAAAAGAAAGATGTCAAGACTATCAAAATATGGGTTCCTAAAACAAATAACAATTTGATTAGGAACAAATACATTCAGCAATTCATGAATACTGTGCATCTTAATAATAATTATATATATAAAGGGGATACCGGACCCAAATGGGTTTGGACTCCTAAGACCTAACTCTTAGGACCCTATGAAAAGTGGGTACCATGAACTTAATTCTATGTTTGCAGGTCCCACTGAAGAAAAGAGGAAAGTGGATATTGGACAGTGGTTGCTCAAAGCATATGACGGGAGACAAGAGCTTACTAACAAATATTAAATAATCAGATGGTGGCGCAGTCACTTTTGGAGACAATTCAAAAGGTTATATCATCGGCAAAGGCGATGTGAGCAATTGTGGTACATCTAACTTACCTCTTATTACTAATGTCATGCTAGTTAGAAATTTAAAACACAATTTACTTAGTATTAGTCAGTTATGTGACAAGGGTTTTATAATTTCCTTTTCAAATAATAAGTGTAGTATTTTAGATAAAGATCATAATTTGGTTTTTGAAGGTTATAGAGACAGAAATATATATATTCTAAATATGAATATTAATCATAATTCAGATATGTGTCTTATGGCTAATGACAATGATCCATGGCTATGGCACAAACGTTTCTGTCATATAAACTTCAGAACTATTGACAAGCTAGCCAAAAACAATCTAGTTAGAGGACTACCCAAAATGAGTTTTAAAGTTAACAACATTTGTGATGCATGTCAATTAGGAAAATTGACCAAATCATCATTTAAATCCAAGAAAGTCATATCAACATTACAACCGCTTGAGTTACTGCACATGGATTTATTTGGACCTACTAGAGTTCAATCAATAAATCACAGTCAATATGTGCTTGTAATTGTTGATGATTTCTCTCGTTATACATGGACAATTTTCTTAAAAAATAAAAGTGATACTTTCGATCATTTCAAATCTTTCGTCAAAAGAATTCAAAAATCAAAAGGGATTAAAGTTAAAAATATAAGAAGTGATCATGGCGGAGAGTTTGAAAATAATGAATTTGAACATTTTTGTACAAAGAAAGGTATATATCATAATTTTTCGTTTCCCAGAACTCCACAACAGAACGGAGTAGTAGAACGAAAGAACCGAACTTTACAAGAATGTGCAAGAACATTATTAAATGGAACCATCTTACCAAAACACTTCTGGGCAGAAGCTGTTGCAACTGCCTGTTATGTTTTAAATCGTGTGTCCATAAGACCTCTTACCAAGAATACTCCTTATGAATTGTTTAACAAAAGAAAGCCCAAAATCTCATACTTCAAAGTTTTTGGTTCTAAGTGCTTTATTTTAAATACGAAAGACCAGCTTGGAAAATTCGATCCAAAAGCCGATGAAGGAATATTTGTCGGTTATTCGGAACGAAGTAAGGCCTATCGAATATTTAATAAACGAACCAAAACTATTGAAGAATCACTTCATGTATCTTTTGATGAAATCTATCAGCATCCTCACACAATATCAAATGATGACGAATCAATAGTCATTAATAATCCAATCATCTCAAATACTGATTCTGACTCAGAAGTAATTATTGAGAATACTCCTCAAATATGTGAATTACAATCACCACCAAGAATATTAAGAGACCATCCGGCCTAAAATATAATAGGTGAAATAACATCACATGTCAGAACAAGGAGTCAACTCAATCAAATGGGTCATGTCGCTTTTCTCTCAAATATCGAACCCAAGAATTCAAAAGAAGCTGCTACAGATGATTACTGGATCATTGCCATGCAGGAAGAACTAAATCAGTTCGAGCGCAATGACGTTTGGGAACTTGTTCCGAGACCAACTGATCAGTCAGTAATTGGTACTAAATGGGTCTATAAAAATAAGGCTGACGAACAAGGAAATATCACTAAAAATAAAGCAAGATTAGTAGCACAAGGATACAATCAGGAAGAAGGTATCGATTATGAAGAAACTTTTGCACCAGTTGCTCGACTAGAAGCTATTAGAATTCTATTATCTTTTGCTTGTTATCATAATTTCAAACTTTATCAGATGGATGTCAAAAGTGCTTTTCTCAATGGATTTATCAAAGAGAATGTCTATGTCGAACAACCACCTTTATTCGTACATGAAAAATATCCTGACCATGTGTTCAAACTTAAGAAAGCTCTGTATGGTTTAAAACAAGCACCTCGTGCTTGGTATGAACGTTTACGTAGCTATCTTATTAATTCAGGATTTGAAATAGGCAAAGTCGATCAAACTTTGTTTATTAAACATTCTCGAAATGATATTCTGGTTATCCAAATATATGTAGACGATATCATCTTTGGTTCAACAAACGATAAACTCTGCAAGGAATTTGCAAGTATTATGACCAAAGAATTCGAAATGTCTCATATGGGAGAACTATCTTATTTTCTTGGACTTCAAATCAAACAACTTTCAAACGGTATTTTTATCAATCAAGAAAAATACTGTGAAAATCTTATCAAACGCTTCGGATTACAAAATACATCTGGTAAACCAACTCCTATGAGTACAACTACACATCTTGAAAAAGATGAAAGTGGTAAGAATATTGACCAGAAATTATATCGAAGCATGATTGGTTCTCTTCTTTATCTTACAGCTAGTCGTCCAGATATATTAATGAGTATTTGTTTATGTGCTCGTTTTCAAGCCGATCCAAAGGAATCACATTTACGAGCAGTGAAACGTATAATTCGTTATCTAAATAATACCAAAGATTTTGGTCTTTTCTATCCAAAAGAATGTCCATTTGAATTAGTATCATATAGTGATGCTGATTTTGGTGGCTCACGGACGGATAGAAAAAGTACAAGTGGTACGTGCCATTTTATTGGAAAATCACTTGTCTCTTGGTTTAGTAAGAAACAGAATTGTGTTTCACTATCAACATGTGAAGCTGAATATATATCAGCGGCTCTCGCTTGTACTCAAGTACTATATATGCAACAAACACTTCAAGATTTCGATATACATTTATCGAATTCTATTATATACTGTGATAACACGAGTGCAATAAATCTCTCTAAAAATCCAGTAAATCATTCTAGAACCAAACATATTGATATCCGTCATCATTTCCTTAGAGATAATATTGAAAAAGGTAATATACATCTTGAATATGTTCACACTGACAATCAAATAGCCGATATTTTCACTAAACCATTACTTGAATCTAGTTTTATTAAACTACGAAGAGAGCTTGGCTTAGTATCTCGGAAAGATCTAGAATAGAATAAGTAACCTTCAAACTTAGGCTATATATTTTTCAAATAATTCTTAAATTTCAGCCTATAACAAACTATACCTATTTTTATAACTTTTTTTATCTATCATTGTTTTTGTTTACGGCTAATTATCTCTAACAAATCCTATCCTCAAGTTCATTGGCAAACTTTTTTCTATATAAACGTTTGAAAAACACACTTTCATTCATTCACCTTCTTGCTGAAAATTATAAATCACCTTAAACAAGCTACCATGGCACACATTTGCGACAAATGCGCAGAGGAATCTCATATTTCTATCACTAGCTCGGAGTCGGAGGAACAATATTCTCCGATTACACCGAAACAAAGGCCGGAATGCCCTCACCATTGTTTTCGCACACCTGGCCATACTCCAACATCCAAGCGTGCAAAGAAAGCACTATTCTGCTCTCCGCGCACGAAGGCGCAAATCGATGAAATTCATCACTACCAAAAGCATCAAATTGATCTTCAACGACAACTACATTATGGTCAAAACCTACTACACCATGAACAACAACGTACTTCAACTCGTTTATCCGCTTTAGAACGAATGGCTTCATTCTTCTGCGGTTCAAACAAACACGATGTTCATGAACCAATGCCGTCAAGACCATCGACTTCAACAACTCCAAACTCTTGGGATAAAAACTATAACGAGAATGAAGGAGCTCGATATAAGTGGAGTCCGTGGGCTAAACGCATTGAAAACGACAAGAATTCTAATAACAACTCACCTTCTCATTAGAATTCCATAATGTATATTATTTTGCTTTCATATATAATTCTTGTAATACAGTATATTTTTGCAATAATAACATAATATATAATATATTAATTCGACTCGTTTTCAAAATTTTTGCCAAAATCTGCATTTTTGCACACAGAGCCAAACCGGTCGACAGCCTAAAATATGACCGGTCGACCGTTTTGCTCTCTGGTTGAAAACGGTCGACCGGCAATACGCAGGCGGTCGACCGGTCGGCAGTTATTATTTTTTTATATACTTCACGTATATATTTTTGCCACCAACCCTCTTTACTTTCTACTCTCCACTGAAAATTTTCCCATTTCCAAACCCTAGTTCATATTCCCAAGCTTCACAAACTCTCAAATTCTCTTCAATGGCTCCTCCTCAGAAAAAATCAAAGAAAAGAGCAACATCAGAAACTTCTTCTCTTACTCTCTCTGCTAGAAAATGGCTAGAATCTCCGGTTGCAGTAACTAGATGGAATCAAATGACAAATTACAAATTCCATCCAGGCTCATTCATCAAATTCGACGATTTCACTGCATACGGTATTCAAAGATTAGCAAATAGATCTCGTATCTCTCCTCTTATTGATTTTTCTGTAAATAACGTACAAATTAATCATTTGATGATTAAGCTATTTTATGCGAATATGAATTTAGAGGAATATACTCCGGAAAATCCAAATGGAGTTATTTGGTCAGTAGTATGTGGCAAGCGAATCTATCTCACTTATGATAGAATTGCTTCTATTTTGGGAATACCGAATAGGGGTGAAGAGTTTTCATCGACATTTTGTGAAGTTTTCACCCGGAATAGTACGAGTCATAAATTTATAGAAGATGATAGTAACGGCACCAAATCGATTGGGCTACGACCGACTGCAAGGTTGTTACACCATGTCCTAATGCACTCTCTATTTCCTCGATTAGGAAACTATGATGCCGTTTACAAAGAGAATTTCAAGGCTCTTTATGCTATCTACGATGATATCGAAATAAATTGGGTTCACATGATTTTCGATGAAATTCTTAAGGTAAATAACTCTACTCGTCCACATTTCTTCTATAACGAGTATATTATGCGTATGTTGCTTGCATGTGGAGTCACACCCCCGGATTCGGCATATTCTACACCAAAGTGTATTGACTCCACTACTATCAAACGGATGAAGCTTCCTCCTCCATATGTTCATATTATGCCATTCGAACAATGGCAACAACGCGATACTCAAGAACAACAAGCTCCACCATCTCGTCGTCGTTCTGAAGATGTTAGATTATTGAAATCTAAATCATCTACAAGAGAATCTCTTGAAACCATCGCTCGGAATCAATTTTTACTTGAATCAAGACTAAAACGAATGTATTCGAAAATTGATAGACGATTCAATAAGGTAAAGTCATTCTTCGGCGCTATATGGGATGCTATATCATGTAGCACATCCGTCTCGACCCAACATCAAGACCCCGGAAAACGTCCGGCTCCTCCAACTTTTAATTGGTCGACATCCGAGGAATCCGGTGGTACAAGCGGACAAGGTCGTGGGGACAATGACGATGATGATGACGATGACGATGACGACGATGATGATGATGATGATGATGATGAGGAAGAGATTCAGTCGGAATGAAGTTAGTTTGTTTTTCTTTTCATTTCTTTAAAAACATATATGGCACTTGTACTAAATAGTGTCCATCTTTTTATTCGTGGTAGACTATGACTTGCATTGTACTTCATCAAAACATCATGTGTTTGAATGTATGCATTGTTCTCTTTGGTTTATATTTTCTATTGTTTACTCCTTTTTGTCGATGACAAAGGGGGAGAAAGGTGCTAATAATTGTTTGCAGGATGAAAGAAGCTAATAATTGTCTGCAGGAAATCACATATTCAGGGGGAGATCCTATACTTGAGTTTTTATATTGTCATCAATCAAAAAGGGGGAGAATGTTGAGTCACAACTTCTATGAAGATTTTGATTGCTGACAACAATATTAAAGCAATCGACAAATCAAGACGTACATATGGTACTCTAGATTATAGGTTGATTATTTGATGTTATAATAGTAATAAAATTGTCAAAATCTATCCTCAAATAATCATGCACAAAATATAATATATATATACACATTTATATAGGTTGTGCACTTTATTGTGCAACTTAACAGAGACCGGTCGACCGGTCCAAAAATGAACGGTCGACCGTTCCTGTTGAATGTGCACAATAAACGTGCACACATGTACATAACGACTATATTTTTAAAAACCTGTCTACCGGTTAGTTTTTGACCTGTCGACCGTTTTTAAACAGAGAACAACTTCTTCCAAAAGACACATCTTTCTTCAATAGTTGCGTCTCTTCTTCTTCATTAATGATCATAACTTTTGACTGCAACTTTTCACCAAGGGTTATAACTATTTTCTCTCTATAAATACACATCAATATCATTGATTAAATGAAGGAAGTTTTATTAAGATTATATATGCTCTCTATCTATTCTTTGAATTCACTTGCATTCAAAAAGCTCTAAACTACTTTCATTCCTTATTGAATCATTGACACTATCTCATATATTTTGATTCAATAAGCAATATAAATTCCATAATCTTCACAAACATCATTCACAATTTGAGGATAAGATTATAGGAAGGGTGTACTGCTAGTGACAAATCCGTGTTTCCAAGAACACAAGTTGTCAACAACAATTGTATTTGTTCTTTTGTTGAAGTCCTCTGTGTTGTAAGAGGCAAGTGTTGAAGTCCTCAGTGTTGTAGAGGCGTGAAATCCCGTTCGGCTGTTCGGGTAATTGTAAACCTGTTCCTCCGGGTGAAGCGAGGTTGTAATTAGTGAAAATCCAGATAGTAGTCTGGGACTGGACGTAGGACGGTGCTCCGAACCAGTATAAAAATCTCTGGTGTGATTTTTCTATTTTTTATTTACAATGCTATTATCATCTATTTCTGCATTTGTATTGTAATCCATATTACACGATCCGTGTATACTATATTAGCACATATAATTGTATACACACCTCACTTTCACTGTCACAGTACGGGGCCTAGATCACCGTACCGAGGATTACTCCCTTCATCCCCTGCATCACAAGGCTGAAACCATTTCTTACTGAACAGTCCCGAACAAGATAAACCCCGTGGTTGGCGCGACCAACCACCCACTAAGCCGAAATATATAAAAAGGGACATCTAGACAGGGGAAATATCTTATCCTGCTTGGGCATGACCCACCTAACCTTGCTGCATATCCCCTGATTTTCAGTCATTCCCGGTTGATGAGGCTTGAGGCTAAGCGTTACCTTTAGAACGTTTCACTTAGAATGCCCATCGTCCACCTGACGATGTTTCGCAAGCATTCATCCATACAAATCCGTCCCGGGTTCGAACGGAACCGAAGGCACTATTCCTACTACATCCATTTTGGAAATATCCTCAGGATTAGTAGCGACTAGCCCTTGCACTTCACAGCTCCATCTTCGAATCCAAAAACGTTTTTACGAAACGTACAAACCGGATCGAAGTGGTTTTCGAGAAATAAATCTCGATCCCGGTCTCTTCGAAACGATCAACGTATTTGGCCAATATTAATAGTTGGTTATTTAACTATCAATTTATATTCACAAACATCCATCCAAAAATAAATAATTTCCCAAAATTATTTATTAACCTCAAAATATCTTTCCAAGATATATTTCCTATTTTCAACCCTTTGAAAACAGTTCCCAAAACCATCTTTCTTTTCAGAATAAACTTCCCAAATATTTTCTATCTCCTCTGAAATTACCAAACACTAAACTAGATTTTTATAATAATTTTAAAGCACTTTACTTTGAAATAAATACTTTTCAAATATTTAAATTAAAACTACTTTAATAATTTGTTAAAAATACATATTAAATGAATAATTGAAAATAAGGTTACTTAAGAAATATAAAACTAGATTTATACTTTTAAAAACATAATATTAAGACATTTTTTTATAAATAATTACTACTAAAATAGATAAAAAGAAAACACTTACTTAAGAACTTAAATATTAGAAATAAGAAATTTTCCAACTCTTGCTTTTAAACAACTTTTAATTCTTTTAACTTATATTTAAAAATTTACTTTGAAAACGTACTTGGTTATCTAGGGAGAATTCCAACTTCAATCATCTAAATCAATTTCCCAAATTGATTTCCAATTTGTTTCCTTCTAATTCGGAGTCTATTAATTTCAGGTTTCATTTCTTGATTATAATTTAAAAATACTTTAATTAAAAATTCCAATTTTAAGATTTCTCAATTACTTCTTTATTCCCTTAAATAAATTTAAACTTTGAATTTTAAAATAATCTTTTATTCCTTTAATTGATATAACTTAAGTTCACAATTCATCAATTTCATTTTATTAAAAATTACATTTCTCTTCTCGAAGTTATTTATTATTATTTTCATATTACTTCTATTTCTTTTCAATTCATTCTTAATTTATTCAAACTTTCTATAATTATTTAGCTTACAAATTTACTTCCTCTTAATTTCTTTTCAACAATCCAATTCATATATTTTGGTAATTCATGATACCCGAATATCCAATCAAACCATACATTCAATATTCCAATATAACTCATCATAGGATATCAAATAATCAAAACAGAGAATATTGAATAATTTAAATAAATGTGAGGGGTCCAGTTGGATCCCTCCAACCTGTTTTCCCTGCATCCACAAATGTTAGCACAATATAATATGCCAATTTCAAAATATCATACTATACCACATCAATCACTTCAGCCATTCAAACAATTATTTAAATTTAGTCATTTAAATTTTAAAATTTAACTGTGTGAGATTAACTCACCTTTTCCTTTACATTTGCAATCCACTTCATTCTTGATTTGATTTCTCGATTTCAGACCTTGTAAAACATTAGATGTTTTGTTAATATTCGAGTCAATCGAACTAATTAATTTACATATGATATTTTAAATTTAATTAACAATAATTTTATTTAAATCAAAAAAAATTGTTTAAGAAATTAGTTTCAGAAATTAAAATAAATTAAATATGTTAATAACACAAATTAATTACCTTAATACATATTTTCCTTTTCATTTCAGTAAATAGCAAAATAAATTTCTACCTTGCTGTCTATAAATTCCCTAACCTGTATATATTCATACATTCAAATTTAAACTGAAATAAATTTCTCAATATTTGTGAATCCCCATATATTTCAAAATCATATATATACTTTATTAAAATAATTTATAGATCTAATTTAGATATATATTTTTTCACATATATAAACTTTAGACATTTTAAATATTTCTAATTTCCTAAAATCTAAAAATTAAGACTATCCAGACCTTGTTGTTATACATATATATACAGCTGATCTAATTCCATTTTATTTTTATTTTAAAATCCGACTGCCATATGTATTTATCATTTATATATATATTTAACAAATATATATATATAAATACATATACAAATATTCATAACTTAAAAGGAAACAACCTGCTTATCCACTGCAAGCTCGTCGATACCCAGAGAACCCTCCGAAGACCACACGAGCTTCGAGACCTACGGTCAACATCAATCGAGACATACGCCACGCAATCGCCGACGCTCTGCCCTAGATCGATGGTGAATCCCCCTACGACCCTAAACATTTCTCGATCTTCCCACGATCTCCACTACGGCACGGCTTCGCAAGTACACCCGCGAGAACCATCGACACCGCGAAGCCCTCGAGCTATGGAGCATAAAATTCCCTTCATCCTATACGCGCGCGATACTCGGCCGTACCCCCCTCTTAACATCGCGTCGCCATTACCAATTGATTAGATCAGATTTTTTTTTTTGATGATCTCGACTTTGATTTTTCCCTTATTTTAATCGATAGAACGATTCCCTAAGACGAAGCCGCCATAAAAAATTTTGTTTTGAATTGTTTTTATACGAACGAGAGTGATTTCGTGAATTTGAAGTTGGAAAAAGGAGGTGGCCATTAAGCTAGGAGAAAAGAAACAAAAGGGATGGTCCGTTGATTTCGATTGAAAGCCTGGGATAAGAAGGAAACTTCGTGATTTTAAAAGAAAGGAAGTGGCATGCTCTTGAAGCCAAGACTTGATTTTTGATTTTTTTTTTTTCAATTTATAATATTATTTTATTTTATTTTTTTATCTCGGCTATGATGTTGCTTACATGATATTATACATATAAAAATTTAAATTAAATTATCCTTGTAAATTTCAACGCATTTATAAATCCTACACTCACATACTAACTCCAATCAATACGAAATTTGAAATGCGATAATAATTCTATATTACGGACCCAATGGAACTGGTTTCATCGGATTTCGAGACTGTGCCTCGGAAGGCTATTTTAAATGCAATTTAAACGATTTAAATTTCGAAATCGAACAAAATACTTCCAAAATCAATTTTAACTCTTTTACTATTTCCCATATTATCGATATAAATTTTATCAGCCATTAAATTAGTTTTAACAGGCTTAACTCCAGATTCAATAATTTATCCAACTTCAAATTATTTAATTCAATAATTCAAGTATCAAATAAATTGTGATATTCGTAAATTCAAGTTAAAATTATTCTATTGAATATTTAAAATCAATTAAATATTCCGATTTAAATTGCTTAAAAATTCTGGGTCGTCACAAGACAGTTGTCGAGTTAGATTCTGTTGTATAAACTCTACTATTGATGTATAACTCTATGGATATTATACTCTGATGGTGATTTGTCCATAATGTTATTACTTTCTCTTTTGTTATATATGTGATATTATCTTTTTTCTATGCACTATGAGATGCATGATAGTTTATATGATGCATTTGTCTATTTCTACCCTGATAATCGTTCTATATCGACCGGGAACGGTTACAGCACACTATTTAGTTATATTTGTGCTAGTGGTATAAGGTAGTCATCTCATTAGTGGGGACTATGAAGAATTTTGTGCTTTGTTAATCTTCACAACAAGCCTTTTCTTTGGAAAAGGCCATTGGTCTTCTTCGGGTTGTTTAATCAAAGCATCGTGGCCCATATCAATACTGTTATGGCGAGCTTCATTATTTCAACCTAAAATTTGCCTTTTTTGGCATATTCTTCCCTTTCTTTAACTTTTTCTTCTATTCTACCTTTGGACTTGGGACTGGGAGCATATCTGGATTAGGCTCATCTGTTCTAGGTGAGTAATTGTCGTCATCGTTATTATCATCATCATCCCTAACAGCCACTTGGACTAAACCAGTGTTGCGGCCCGCTTCTAGTAGATTATGGGCTAGGAGATTCTCGTCGAAGATAAGAACTCCAATGCCTCAATCCCCTTCTAAAAATGCCATGAGAACTCTAATGGAATTCGTAAGAACCACGTTGCTAGGTCATGCTCTAATATCTGAATGACAAAAATAATATGAGTTAATCTTGATAATTAACAAGGCGAATGCGTAGAAAATGAATGAGGTAGAACTTACATCCAGATATCCATCTTCATGCAAACCCAAGTGGACATCACATTTCAAACCATTCGCTTTTAAAATAGCTCAACTCGTTCCATATGCCGGTGATAACTATGCATTTCTTTGTTGGCTCCAAGTAAGTCAAGGAAGGACTTCCCTTTCGGCTCATAAGACTGTGTATGTACCGGATCCCCTCGTCATTAAGTACTCGACACAAATGTTGAACAAAGATAATTGTACGCACCGAGAAGGAAGGCATAGCTATTTGGTTGTATTTTCATCCGAGCTAATCTCATGAAATTTAGAACTCAACAAATGAATGGGTTGAATGGCGGAACACAACCCACCAAACACATGTATCTGTTGCAAGCAGTGTAGCCTTTTAGGGGATTCTGAGCTCTTTGATGATTATAAGGGACTAGTACGTCATCGAATGGAATTCCATACTTGTTGTAGATTCTACGAAGAGATCCCTCATCGATCTTTGAAACAACAAAATCGATGGGATCACCTAAAAGAACAACATCTTCAAAAGTATCGAGAGAACCTTTAACCTCTAGCCATTCCAGGGATATTATTGAATTTTCAGGAGCTTGAAATTCCACCTGTGGATTTTTCTGTTAATGTGCCTGCTTTATTAGAGTTCATTGTGCAAGTGGGACTGTAGTCGAGCTAGACTCGGTGCCGGATTTAGCATATCTGGAAGTAGATGTGGCTTGGATAGCAAGATGCTCGGAATGTCTATGCTCCATTTATGTAAATACTCAACAGATAGTCAATATCAGATTAATTATAAGATGTACCCCCTTGCTAAAGTGAAACCTAGAGTGGTGTCGTTCAATGTCGTGTAGTTTAGATTTTCAATATTGTACAAAGGCTCGTTCTGAAATCTGGATATCGCTCAAAGTGACCGTCATTGCTAATCGCCCTATAAAACTGGACACCAATGTTAATGCATTAGATGTGCGTTGAAACTCAAGAGATAACATTTGTAAATAGGAATGTTAGCCAAGAAAACTTGAACACATGAGAATTTCAAAACTAAAATCCTACCAAGGCTCGGATTTATAGCTATCCAATCCCTTAGGTGGATTCTTGCCATTTCCAAACGCGCTCTTGTCGCTCCGATAGTGCCGTTAACATGAAGATCATCCACGTCCAAGTTCAATCCCATTCATATGTGATTCTTGGTCATCATCTACGTAATTCAATTCAAGGTTCGATCTAGGATCGAGTGTGGTTGCAAAGTGAAGCTATGGGTTTGGATCGACAAAGGGAGTTTGACCATGGTGATGCAAGCAATATAGGGTTCAGGCAAGCAAAGGTAAGCGATGGTAATCCTAGAGATGGGAAAAGGTGGAATCTATATGGAAAAGCAAGAAAATGTCAATGATAGAACATGAGCTTGGTTTGGTGGTCGCAACGAAAGTGAAGAGGAAAGCAGACAAGTTGAATTTTATAACCCAAAAGCCAACTTCTCAGGCATAAGGTTCGAAGACTTTTCATAGTCTCGGATCGATACCAATCCAAGAATTGGATCGATAACGATTCTTAAATTTTAAAAAACCGATAATAATGGTATCGGCTTATGCATGCTCATGTGCTTGAGATTTAACAAGGATATGCACATGTACACGTATATGTGTATCCATCCAATACCCAACGACTAGAGTCAAAAGAAACCAGACTAAAACCTAGAAAATCCATGAAAGGAACCAGTTTGGAATTATCAAGCTTGGAATGAAAGACCATGAGAGAACACTCCAGATTTATAATGCCAGGTGTTGTTATTGCATCACGATGAATAGATATAGACATAACTTTTTATAAAATCAATTCATAGGATGGGTAACGACCATTCAAAGAACTGAGTGGAATCCTTCACATTAATCCATTCTAGGTCCCGATTCAAAGCACATCATGTTTGAAACAAGATGTAATTTGGAGAGCAAATGTCAACCTTTTGAGCAGGAAATATTTGGATAGGTTGGATGGATCAAACCTAGAAGCTATCAAGGTAGGAAGGCTGGAGAGATGGTCCAAGAGTCTAGGTACCAAATACAAACAAATCCATGGGACGAAGATCCAGCTAACATAAGAAAGCAAGAATTATGATCCAACATAGTGTTGGATCGATATCGATCCCACATCATGAATCGGTATTGAACCACGAAATCTTGTCCATTGTTGCCCCCACTCTAACTACATGCTCGTGATGATGCTAGAAAACTAATTCAGGTATATTTAGCCATTTCCATGCAATTCTCTATCGATCTCCACCAGCACTCAAAGTCATCATTTCTATTCTACCATATATCCATCATTTGGACTCAGAAATAAGTTAGTAAGGTGCAAACCACTATGGAACCACGAAGCTAACGCCAAATAGAGCCAAGACTATCCATATTAAGAAGTTATGAAACGATACTGATCCAGGAGGTTGTATCGGTACCGATTCATGATTGTTGATGACCTATTCAACAATTTTCTTGGAGAACTGATATATGACATGAAAAACGATGTGGATATCATTGAGGAAGATTTAAGGCTTCTTACGTCTATAAATAGAGGAATATGGCTCATTTTATGGATTTTTGTGCTCTTACTTTTCCTTACTTTAATTTTTGTAATCACTGTCAAATTTATACATATCAATAAAAACAAGTGCTTGTAATCCATTGATCTAATCAATAAAAACACTCAGTGGACGTGGCCTAGAATAGCTGAACCATTATTAATTACCTTGTGTTCTTTTTTCGTTTTCATTTAAATTTTGTCACTTTTTATTCTCTACTTAATCTTTTGTGCATTTGTGCCACTTTTTGATTCAAACATATTGTCCAATCTATTGAAATATATATTTTATGAAAATATCAACTTAAAATGAAAATTGCAATTATAAAATATAATACCAATTAAGAACTAAATTTAAATGAAATGATGATTAAATAAAATCAAATTGAATTTAAATCATAACTTACTAATGGCCCAAGTCCATGTAGGCATAGCCAAACCCATTCTCTTACTCATTCTCAATCCAGATTGTTCCCTTAACCCTTTAAAATTCTCTTGAGTCATTATCCACACAAACAAAAGTGGCTTCACTTTCATTTGAGCCCAAAACTAGTTCGTATGAGATCAAAACAATAGTAAAAAAGATATCGTGATGCAAAATAATATTCACACTCGCATCAAGAAGAAAGTTGAAGGACTGGACAAGGTAAAGGCAGTCGGCCAGGCATGCTATAGTAGAGGCAGGCAATATAGGAGATTGGCATGGGCGGGATAAACTTGGCGGAGCATGGGCTGAGCATGCGATGAGGTGTGTGGATTATTGGATGGGCAACAGTGGCTATGGCATTAAAGGCGATGTTGGGTTGGAGTTGAGCAATGGTAGGTGCACGATAGTGGATGAGGTCGGAATTCCGAGCCAACGATGTTCGTGGTGGTTGTAGCAATAGACTAAAATGAAATTCATCTTGATTGTATTATTTTGGTGACTTGTCACACCCGCATCTATTATAACACCCCTAATTTTTATATTTTGCATATAATTTAAATAATTAACTATGGGATAATTAAATGAAAAGTTGAAATTATAGGATTTGCTAAAATCAACAAATTGATTAATTAGTCTAGGTTGCCCTGAAAATATAAAATAGAGAATAATTTAAAGGAATTAATAAGCATGAATAAGGAAAGGTAAAGGAGGAAAAGAGATTAACATACCTATCTCTCCTCTCCCTCCTCCACTTTCATTTCATTCCCTAAATGAAACTAAACAATAGATATGGAGATAAGGCCACCATTAGGAAGAGCGGAAATCCAAAAATAAAAGAGGAAGAAAAGAAAGCTAAGGCATGCTCCATCATTTTAAACAGAACCAAGGTGAAAAATATTCAATTATCTAACGATTTTATGTGTTTTAAATCGAATTTGATTGTTTATCATGTTTGGTAAATGAATAATCATGTGTAAGATTGAATTGTTATTATTTAGGAATTTTTACGAATTTTCCTAATTGTTTTTAATTTGAAAAACTATGGTTTTGATCTCCAAATGTTCTACAATTTTTATATGATGTTTCAATTATTATTTTGGAGATGGATTTCAAATTTCATAGTTTTTTAAATTAATATGAATATTTTAAGAATTTTCTAAGTGAGAAAATGTTGAACTTCTAAAATTAATTATTAAAAATATGAAAGTTAATTATTTTGGTCTAAAACATTCACAGTTAGTATAAAATGATAAATATATTTTTGATGAATTTTAAGATTTTTTTTCCATTAGTTTTCTATTTTATATGAATTAATTAGTGAATAAAATGCTAATTAATTATGAAAAAACTAATTAATTAAATATGAAAATTTTAGGGGTTAATATTTTTCACAAAGATAACTTAAAAGTATGAGTTTGTGTAAAATAAAACTAACAACTGGGTTTGGTACAAAAGAAATGGAGTAACAAATCGGTTTTAATTTAATCACAAAACTACAACTGAGTCATTTTTGACCAAGTAAAACTAATTATCCAATTTTAAACATTATATTGGTTAAGAAAAAACTGTGTCTGAAAGCTAGAATAAGAGTAGTGGACACTACATTGGACCCGGTATTCTAATATATAAAACCAAGTTATAAGCATGGAAATTTGTTGGCCTTAGCGATGGCTGTAACATCCCGTATCTAGAGGCCAAAAGATAAGCGTTATAGATGTTGTAGTTATCTATAGTATTAATTTCTGGTGATAAAATACGGAAATGCTAATGGTATCCGTAATATTAGAAGCATTGCCGTATTTTTTCACCAGAAGTTAATACTATAGATGACTACAACATCTGTAGCGCTTAGCTTTTAGCCTCTAGATATTGGATGTTACAATGGCTACCAAATGTTAGCCTCAAAACATGCTACGACGACCTAAATGAAGGCAATTGAACTAGAAAAAATGGCTGCAATGGCTATATGAAGGAAAAAAGAGCGAAGAATATACGAAGTATCTATAGTTGCAAGCGCAAGCAACAGGCGGTGCAAATAATTGCAAGCGATAGTGTTTTGAATTATAGCCACGATGACTCATGGAAATATGATGTGATAGCTCTTTAATTAAGCCATACATGAAGTCAAGAATAGGAAATAGCATGCAACATGCGAAAACTACATTGGACTGTATATATATAAAGTTATACATGTTTATACAAATGTTAGGGCATGAGTGCTCTAAATAAGTGAATTTTAAAGGAACAACTCACTAGACTATAGAGCATTATATAATATATATGTGTGTGTGTGTGTGTGTGTGTGTGTGTGTGTGTATGTATATGTATATGTATATGTATATGTATATGTATATGTATATGTATATGTGTATGTGTATGTGTATGTGTATGTGTATGTGTATGTGTATATATGTATGTATGTATGTATGTATTTATATAAGTGCGACACATGGAAGAACATATGCATGCAAAGGGAACACACACACACACATATATATACACATATATGAGCTAGGATCAATAACATCCTTTTTTAGCACCATTTTATAGCCATCTAATATCAGCCAAAATTTTCTATTTAAATATTTGTTTTTTCTCTCTTCTGCCACATGAACCAAATATTCAAACATAAACTTATGGATGATATCTAGGGGCTACAAATGATGCTTAATAAAGGGAGCTATTGATCACATATATATATCCATGTGTGTGTCACGTTAAGGGTGCGTTCTTTAGGAACGTTAATAAGGTTTTCAAGCGGAGAACAAAGATCGTTTATGTGCTACGAATTAGGTATTTAAGTGGGATAAAATGTGATTTTTAATTTAATTGATTTGTAATTAACTGATTATTTGTTTTGATGTGTAATATGCATTTGATTAAAATGACAGAAAATAAAAAAATCTAAATATATGTAAACTAATTATACAATAGTAGTAGGTACAGATTAAATGATACAATGTTTTAGTGCAGCTCTGCTGCAAGGATTTCATCTTCTATAGTATTTCAAATTGTTAACATTTCATGACATGTGCGTCGTCGTACTTGTTCGGCTGCTTTGTTTCGTGTAGTTCTCATAATATAATATTCCTTCTGGTATTCCTTTGGAATAAGATCAGGATCGTCATTGTAAGCGGTAAAATCTGGGTCACCACTATTGTATTTTCGTATGAAATTGTATATATTCATTGTAAATATGACAACTTTGACTTGAGTTTCAAATGAGTATGTTGGCGAAATTCTTCAAAAGGAAAAAGTTTTTTTTCCTTGTTCCAAAGGTTCTCTCAATTGCCATATGTAAACTTGAATGATTGAAATTAAAATTTTCATTGGCGGATTTCGGTTGATTTGTGGTTTCACAAAAATAAGGAATAAATAACTTGGTTAAAGTGCATATCCTGAATCTACTAAATAACGTGTCCAGATAGAGGTGAGGAAAGTTAGATTTTCTATTATTTATAACTGAATTAGGAATTCTACTATCATGCATAGTACATTCCCAACCAGCCATAAAATAAGTAAACTGTAAATCAGATGGACATGCAGCTAAGATATTCTATGTAGCATAACCTTTTTGTCCTGTATATGGAATAACTTGATCTACAGGCAAGTGTGTCATTACGTATGTATTATCTATAGCACCAACATGGTTTCTAAAATATGGGTAGTACCAGTTTGAAATCGTAATATGTCGTCCATGCATATTAAATCGGTATAATCTAATGACTGTTAATTTGGGTGATATCACTCCTTCATCTACGTAGATATGCTGATATAATAACCAAATCCCATGCATCTTTGTAGTCGAGTTCTATTTTCAAATTAGATATTTTTCGTATAGGACGAAGTATGTAAGTGAAGGAGAAAAGTGAGGAATAACCTTATGAGATACAAAAGAATAACCCTAACCAAGATTGGAGACTAGAGATAAAGTATATACTTATTTATAACAAATACAAGTACATTACTACAACGTTATCTCATACCCCAATCTTACTCTAATTCTTTAGCATTATGTTTCCAAAATCATTTTAATTTAAAGTTTTTCATAAACCTATGCTCTGATACTAAGTTGTTACAACCCGTATCTGGAGGCCAAAAGCCAAGCGCTACAGATGCTGCAGTCATCTATAGTATCAACTTCTGATGACAAAATACGATAATGCTAATTGTATCCATAATATCAGAAGCACTTAAATATGAACAAAATCACAGATTTCAAAAACAACATTTTACTGATTACATTTCAAAACAATAATTCATATTCAAGTTACATAAACCCATAACATCTCCCACTTAAAGCTCAAATATAATCATTACGATAATACGCCAAGAGCGGCATTTGATGATGCCCCCTTGGTTGATCAAAGTCAATATACTCATATATGACTTAATATACATGGCGAAAATAAAAAGAATAAACTGTAACTCCTAAACAGGTATCCATCAGCCACGTGCTCGTCTTTGGAAGCTTTATTCTTCAAAATACAAAAACCTCAAAACCTCAACCCTCAGCCTCCTCAAATCAATTTTGAGCACACAAGATTTTAGGAGGAAACAGAAACATCGAGTCAGACATAAATCCTGGTGTGAATAATTCTAAACATCTCTGTCATTTAATGTTAAGCGAGACCACGCTACTTAGCGGAATGGGTTTCCCTTCACTAACATCCCTTTAAAACATATCTTTTGTAAATCTTTTCCTACAACAAAAACTGGTTAAAAACTGTAAAAGCGTTATTATGTAAACACACATATCAAGTAATAAAACCTTATCCATTCGAACGTTATAGTTTTGTTTGGCTAAATATTAACCATTAGCTGACTCGGGCCTACCAGAAAATATAATCAATATTATCTAACATCTGTTAGACACTCCACTTCTGAATGGTCTATCCTTAACTATCTGTTAAATGCTTCTCTTCTGAAGGTCTATCCCTAACTTACCATCTCCCAAGGTCACCTGATCCTAATGGTTTTTCGGGCTTACCAATTACCTATTTATATATAAATATATATATTCCTTCTGTGTGTGACTATAATTTTAGTTTTACCTATGACAAAGCCTTACACACTAGAATTTTGGACCAAATTAGCTAGGGCTAATAGCTAATGTATAGGGCGCGACCCAATACCAGTCCCATCTTCTGAGTCATTTTATTTAGGGATCCCTTCCCATAATTTTTCTTGAAAACATTTTCAAAATGATTTAAAACCTTTAAATCATATTCACACAAGGAAAATACATACACTCTATGCATTACTCAATGTTTACCCAAAAAATGGTTCAACACCCTAATTTGAGTGTGAAAGTACTAGCACTGTTCTCATAGAGCAATAATATGAACAGTAAATGCGGATAAAGACCGAAAAAGAAAGAAGACAAGAGATTTTACAGTGGTTTGACTATTTGTGAAGCCTACATTCGCTTTATAATTTTATTATAAATTGATCAATGTTACAAGAAGAGTTTGATTACAAGATTCTTGACTATTCTTATCTAGTTTGGATCTCCAAGGCTGGAATCCATTGGAGAATCACAGTGAACCCCTTTGAATATTGTTTTGAGGGAGGTAGGGAGTAAAGAAAGTTTCCAGCAGAGCTTCAGTGACCAATCTCGAGATGATCCCGTTTATGTTGCAAATAGGATGGTATTTATAGAGATCGAAGAGCTTCTAGGCCAAACTCGTTTGCCAGTCGCTTGCCGATCATCATAGGGCGATCTAGTAGAGTTTAGCTCGCGACCCGAGCCAAAGGCATTATTTGCTAGCGATCCATGGTCTATGGATCGTCGGCGATGCATAGACTTAGCTTGCATGCATGCTAACTACTTTGCTCCTTTCTCCATTGTTTTGCTATGTTAGGTCGAAAGAATTCCATGGCTTTGTATGGATCGCTAGCAATCTATATTGTATGGATCGCTGGCAATCCATACAATTAGCTTACTTTTACATTTTTTCTTCTAGGCTTCTCTGCTCCCTTCGCACCATAGTGAACCATGATGTTGTATAGGTCGCTGGCGATTCATAGGTATGGATCGCTATCCATGCACTTAGACTATTTCTGGAGTCTGATATCTGGAATGACTTCATTGCCTTGTATTGACGTTGTTTGCGTAATGTCGTTGCACGTTGCATTGTTTTGATGACGATTTTCCAGTTAGTTGCATTTGGCTACTGATTGGACTAAACAGACTTTGGTCCCTTGGTTTAGTCAAACTCAGTCGTTGCTTTAGTAATTTGGCTTGGTTCTCTTTAACTTGTTGCTTTAGCCCTTTCAGTTGAGTTATGAGCCATTCTGACTCCAATAAGTTGTTCCGTCTTTTCTTGGATCCTGTTGGGTTAATCACCTTGCCATGTTATATATACTTTACCCAAATCTTAGTTGATGAAAACATTTAAATCTTTCAAAGTACCCCTTTCGAATCCATTGAAAGTATCCATTTCAAAACCATTGAAAGTACTTCCTTCTAAACGAAGTAAAACATTTCTTTAACCTAGGACGAAAGGCCAAAACCTTCCTTTCGAAACCATTCTCAAAACCCTTTCTTAACCATTGGAACCTTCCTTTCGAAAGCTTTAAAACCTTAGACGTCTTTCTTTTAAATCCTTTAAACTTTTCCTTTAAACCTATGGAAACAATCAGAAAACCTTCCTTTCGAAACCTTTCGAAACTCTTGGGGGACCACCCCTTCAAAACTATTCTTTAAAAACCTTTTAAAAGCATCAAACCTTTATAAACGCAGCCCTTTCGAAAGCACTAGGTTCAATTTAAAATATATGGAAAACACCTTTTGAAACCATCTAAACCTTCTCCTTCGAAACCATTTGGTTTATAATTCAATTGAGCAAAAGGGTCGTTGAAACCATTTAAGTCGAAAGTCAATCTTTCAAAACCATTTTCTAAGTAAAGAAGTGATGATGTCGAAACTATCCCTTCGAAAGCATTGGAGAAATAGCCAAATTTTAGATAACAAAGTAACCCCTTCGAAACTATCTTAGTCGAAAGGTAAAAAGTGACAGCTAAAGATTTTGACTTAGTCGAAAGCTATTATTTATAAACAAAGGCGTAACCCAATTGAAACCAGTTTTTTAAAGCCATTTGACCTGGCCAAAAGCCAACCAAGTCGAAACCTATTAAGTCAAAAGCAAGCAGGTGAATTTTCATTTAAAAGCAAAGTACTGCCTCAACCCCTGGTTTCGACCCTCTACCTTTCACCTTTGTCCAATTCACTACGTACCAACTATTTGATACCACGTGCATTGGTTTCGATGGAATCGAAGGCAAAGGTAAGGAGGCGAACGCCTGGGGCCGAAAGTATCGAAACAGTAAAAACTTGTATATTTGTCCTTTTTATACTATTTCATTATTCCTAACCTACCCGGTTTGTCAAAATCTAATATGTTGCAATTCTCTTTTCTAAAAGTGCTACCAACTTCCAAAAATAACAACTTTGAATTATTTACAAAAATACCTTTCCCTTTTATAAATATATAAAACATTTAAGTCCTATAACTTAAATAATTTTATATATCCACTAAAACACTTAGGAAAATTCTACAAAAATTCCAGAAAATCAATTTTAATATATTTTATAACATCTATTGTTTCATACCCAAACCATTAATTATTTAAACCTAAATATTATTTAATCAAAAAAAAACATTTTCTTCACTACAAAATTCATAGAAAATCACATAATTCAAAAAATTCTAAATATTGAAACTCATATCTAAAATATCATTTCTGATCTTCATAAAAATTCGCAAGGCATTTAGATGTAATTTAATAGGGTTTCTTTATCAAAACATGTCATAAAATATATATGAACAAACATAAATCATCAACAAGTATATAGATTCATTCCATCATTCAAAACATAGAAAATCATTGCAAATAGGTTCGGATTTCATCTTAAAACCGAAAAAATAAGAAATAGAGATGTAATTATTATTCACCTTAGCTTTAGATATTAAAGAGATTGAGATGTGAATGGATTTGATTTGATTAAGCTTCCGCTTAGTTTCTTTATCTTCCTCTTTCTTTTGTTATTGGTGGCCGGCCTTACACTTGAAAAGTTTAACAAATGAAAATGAAATGAACATGTAGAAAAATACATGACCAAGGGTTATGGATATAGAAATGGCCTCTTTCCAATTTTACCCCTCCTCTCTTTCATTTTATATTTTCTTTAGGTCATTGGTTAAATGGCACGGCTCCCACTTAATTAAAGTCAAATTTCAATCCCCTAATCAATACATTATTCTATTAAATTTAGCTAATTAAATATCCTAAATAATATTACCAAAAATATAGGGTGTTACAAATGGCATGAAGAAAATGAAGGGGGAGGAGACTAGATAGGTGTTTGGGTTAGTAATAGGTTGGCGTCCAACGCATAAGTATCAAATTCCAATAATCGACAAATGAATCAAGGAAAAGGGAATTGAACGTTGGGGCATCGGATGCGTCCCCAATGGGAACATGGAAAAATATGACTGCGACCGGCACCTAAGTATATTGTGTGTGTGTGTGTGTGTGTCATGTTAAGTAAAAATACGAAAACTCATGCATGCATATGGCCATATACACACACATACGTACATAAATATAGGCTAGGATCAATAACCCCCATTATATAGAATTATTTTTTAGCCTCCTAATATCAGTCACAAGTTTCTATTTAAATATTTATTCTTTCTCACTCCTATCACTTGGACCAAATACTTAAATATAAATGTGTGGCTGATATAAGAGGGCCATAAATAGTGCTAAATAAATGGATTATTAATCCTAGCTATATATGCATGCATGTATGTATGTATTTATGTTAGGGCCCATAGCCCTTCTTCTTTAGCACCGTCACCTAGCCCTCTGAAATCAAGCAAATGTTTATATTTAAATAATTTGCATATCTCTTCTTGTCACACGGGCCAATTATTTAGATATAAACATGTGGTTAATATCAAAGAGCTAGTGATGGTGCTAAATACAGAGGAATGTGAATTCTAGCTATATATATTCACATAAAGGAAATGGTACACATTGGCACTAAATGTTGGATACATAAAGCCTCAAGTCCAGAAAAATATGTGTGTGGTGTGTGTAAGATGCTGCTAATTTCATGTTTGGGATCCTAGCTTTGTCCATGTACAAAGAAATATATATTGCACACGACACATACATGCATAGGTCGAGACTGTCCCATCTCTACAAAACGTACACAAGACCCAAATTTAGATAAATGCCAATACACCAAATTATAAATGAAATGTCTGCGTTCATTGTATTGTACGTTATAATACGTGAATACGTATATATTGCATACAAAATTAAACGACGGGCAAATATATATAAATACTTTTGAATATTACACGTGATGACAAATAATTACTCATCATGAAGGCAAATATATGCGAAGGCTCTAGCCTACTTAATACGCAACGACCTCTACTTTTATACGATGACTATGGAATTGTTAATGTGCAATGGCTATTGGCCAAAATACATGATGACCTTTATTTTTAACAGGAGACGACTATGAAAATTTTAAGGCACGATGATCTATATTTTCACATGTAAAAAATAATTAAAGTTTTAAGGTGTGATCTCCTATATTTTAACATGTGAAAAATAAGTAAAATTTTGAATCGCCACGACCTATATTTTATCACATGAAAATAAGTGAATTTTAAGGCATGATAGCCTATGATTTTGAAAAGTGAGAGATAATTATTTTATAGCACTTGGAGTATTTTCACTCTATATTGGAGCCAAAATTTACTTAGGTTGAAAAGATGATTTTGTTAAGTATTTATATGAGATCTCAAAAGAAAGGAAAACTTTATTAGCCTATTTCTGAAAGGGTTTTTTTAGGAGAAAGCTGTTATTTGGGAGAAGTGATTTTTGTATAAATTGGATATCGTATTGAATATATATTTAATTTATTAGTGATGTGTTATATGTTTATTTTATATATCGACCAGTTATTATTGCATATATTGAATTTTTAACATGCTTACTTACATATTACATGATGTCATCCAGCATTATAACCTTAGGGATTTGGGGGAACAGATGACTAGTTAGGGTTGTTCCAATAGTCGGTATGGTCGGACTTAAACACCTGAGTGGGAAGTATTGCATCCATAAAATCATCAAGATCAAAACTATGTTATAATACCCAAATTGATCAAAAGACATGACTCGACATTTTGAAAACCAGATTATGATTTAAGAGGGTGGAGTCTGGGGTAGGGCTGTGCCCTATCCTCCAATAGGTTAGCCTACGGTTGTTCAAGCCCACGATTGCATTGCACAGGGCCTAGCCAAAGGATATGCAAATTTAAGTTTATGCAAAGAAAGGAACTTCCAGCAACTAAGCTCACTATTGTATTTTTCTATGGGATAAAAGCTAAAGTTATTTCCTCTCTTTGGATGAGAGATTACGGATTATCTGGTTATATTTTTGGACCGAATTAGCCTGATAGGTTTCTAGTAGGCCTGCAAAACTATTATAATTTCCTAGTCATCCTACAAAACTACTACAGGTTTCCAGTCAGCTTGAGAAAACTAATACAGGTTCATAATAACCCTGAAAAAACTACGTCGTGGACTATTATGGAATTGGGTAAATATCAAATTGTGTAACCCTTTGACTTGTTAAATGATGGACTATTCATTTTACCCATTGCTGCATGATTCTATTATGATTATATGCTAATCATTATAGATGTAGGATGTATCGCATATTGTTTGATAAGGTATTAGTAAAGGGAAACGCCTTCTGCTCAACGGCTGGGTCTCACTAGGTATCCATATTTTGGTTCGAGATAGTATAACATCATTCGCACTAGACTTTTTTCTAATCCAAAGTTTTTAATTTCCCCCTAAACTCTCGGATCCTCAGTTTGGAATTGAGTAGGCTGAGAGCAGAGAATTTCGAGTTTAGACGAATAAGCTTTCGAAGATGTGTAGGAGGCAAGATACTATATAGAAGATTATATATTTATGTTGTATAGTAGTTTAACTAATTTTTCATTTTGGTAGAAATATCTATGAAGTTAACATGCTTAGCAGTTCTATAACAGTGAAGGTACAAACAGTTATAGCGAGGATAAAGCAAAGATATAACAGAAAATAAAGGATATGCAAAAAGCTTCATTATATATAATACCAAAATTTTGAAGTTAATTTATTCTCCTTCTCACAACATTTGTGTAGGGAAAAGGAAATGTTTTTCAATATAATATAACAAAACTAAAGAATATCATCATACTAGATTTGATGACTATAAAGTTTCTAATTTATATTTAGCACTTATACCTTAAAATTAGATCTTTAACCTAACTTTGTTGATTTGATTTAAAAGAATACCAGTCAAATCAACCTTTGTATATTAATGGCGCTATAGCGGGTGCTAAAAAGCTTTGATTTAGCAGGTGTAGAGGAAAATAGCGGGGTTTAAAGTGAATCTATTATTCAATAGCGCTAAATTGAATTAGCTTAGTTGTTGGAAAGCATTGTGCACTATAGCAGAGATTTTGTAGGGCTTTAACGTCCCGCCTTTTCGCACGCTTTAAATCGACACACGTGCCAATTCAAACCATACGGAAGGGCGGGTTGTTATGGGGTAAATAAGAAAAACAGAGAAGAAAAAAAACCAAATAGAATCTCACAGCGGAAGGATAAAATATAATAATCAATATACAGTTCATAAAACTGTTTACAAAACATTTGATTCTTCTTTATACAATAAATATCAGAGTTCTCATACCAATAAATATCAATGCAGCGGAATATAGTGTGTAGTGGAACCATATAATATATAATAATAATAATGATAATGAAAACTTCGTCTTCGTCCTCCAGAAATAAAGCCATCGATCCTGAAATGCTCAGACTGACCCGAGCGAATCGAAAAAGAAAAAAAAACACTCGAGTCAGAACTAAAATATCTTATGTAAGTTAAATCAACAGAAATAAATATGAGTGCAGTAACTCAAGAAATGCTCGGGATTTACATCTCTTAAGGATCCGTTAAACTATTTACTATGTAGTATATTTCGCTATTATAATAGTGTATAATTGTAAAATAAACTTACTTTTAAATAGCGTTAAGGCTTTACATTTTCCACCTTAACACATTTATATATTCCCATAGTCTATACGGTACCGTAAACTCCCCCGTACTGGGCGTCGTCAGAGGGCACTCCATAGTTATGGTACAAAACCAATATCGTATAAGGCACGCTAGGGTAGGTGACACGGCACAACTAGGCAATGTCAGGGTAGATATACCAATTACGCTTCTGGGTCGGTGGTAACGCGTAGCCGCAGCTACCGCCCACCTCGAGCCACACCCCCAAATAAAAAAAATCAAAAGTGGCCACCGAATCAATCCAAAAGTCAAAGTATAATATCGAAGGGATGTGTCCGATCAAAGGTGCTACCTCAATTAACCTGTCAATCGCTCCTGTTTTAGCCATCTTTTGCCAACTCACAGGAGTTGGGTCCACGTATTTACCTCAAATGAAACGCCGCCACCATCCTACTTCATCTTGGAATCTCCATCGCGTACACGGTTGTTAAAGTGGTTTTTGGGGTTGGCAGAGAGTATGACAACTTCCGATCTCAGTCTCTTCAACAACCAAACGTTCTTATAACACCGCGGTCATTTCAAAATAATATATACTTTAAAACCAGAAAATAATATCCGTTTCAAAACCATATAGATACGATATCATTTCTATTTTAAAACCAAATCAATATGATATCAATTTAAGGAAATCCCAAATCGATATAATATCATTTTTATTTTAAATATCCTTTTCCCAAAATCATAGCACTTTCAAATCATAATACCTTGAAATTCATAGCTTTGAAACATAACTTCCAATACTTAAATGGTTTACTATTAAATTACTTTATATAATAAATTAGCTTCTTTAATTCAAAATCAATCCCAATACAGATTTAAATCCTCAAATAAACCATTTCAAATTTCATATATTTCAAAGCTTTAATATTCAAAATTCCTAAACTAAATTAGATAATCTAGATTCAAAAATCAAATCTTCTATTATTTAGTTTTGAAATAATTTACATAATAATCCATTTTATAATAAAAAACTCAAATTTCAAATACTAAATATTTTCTTCAATTAATTTATACTTGAAATGATCATTTTATTCGCCTAGACCCCAAAATCAAGTTATAATAATTATACCTTTTAAAATTTTCAATTTAATAAATTCCACATCAACCTTTTAGAGTTTAATTCTTAAATAAATTCAATTCCAAATAAATCTCCAATTTATCTCCCAACCTTAATGTATTTAAATCATCATACTATCTATATTAAAATAAAATTTAAATACTTACTCACATTTATTTTAATAAAAAATCAAACTCTATTATTAAACTAAATTTTTATTTAACAAACTTATACATAGCTTAAATTCAAGCACTTTAATATATTTATATAATATCAAAAATCAATATTCATTAAACCTTATTATATAAAATAATCAAACTTTATTATTAGGATTATTTTATATTTCAAGCCTATTTATATATAGCTAAAATCAATAATAAATTTGACGTTTATATAACATCTAAAATCAATATTTATATAATCCGTATATTTCTTTAAAAACCATAGAAATCATTTAAACACATTTATATATATATAGACCGCGGTGTCGGTATATAATTTTCTACCCTATGGTCAGGTGATACGGATGTTTATCATTTCAATTCGTAATTATAAATAAAAATTACAGTTATATATCATTTCAAACCGCAATCCCGAATCAATAAAAATGCATAATAACTTGCAGTTTATAAAAATAAAATGCAACATCCATTCATCCATCATAAATCATACATCCATCACAATCATCATCCAAAACAATCAATCAATATCAACAGATAACTGATAATATATATAACAGGTATTTAACTGGCAGTTATATTCAGAATAAATTAAATAACGATTTAATTTAATAAATGAAATTAATTGAGATGACGATTAAAAATATACAAAAAAATCATAAATAAATGCATAATCACAACCAAATTTAATTTAACAAACATAAGAAATTTTAGAAGTTATGAGTGGGATAAAACACTCACCTTTGATTTTAGCCCATAAAAATCCAAACAGAAGCGCAAAACTCAACTATCTCCAAATTCAACTAAATCAATTTCATGTTGTCTGGAATATAAATTTGAATTCAAAAGAAGAAATCGCGCGTAAATCAAAATTTATATGCAAAAGATATTCATGTTACAAGAAATATTATTAAAATAAAAATTAGTACGCGTTAAAAATATATATAAAAAAAAAATTAATACTTACGTTTTCTTAAGATGAGGCTTCAGGAAAAGATTGAAGAAGAACTAAGATGAGGACATGAAGTGTACGAAAAATGAAAAAAAAAACATTTTTATAAAAGAATGCTTTTGGATTTGCAAGAATAAGAGCTTTTGAATATGAGGTGTTAGGAGAAACAAAATGTAAAAGAAGAAATAAGATGTAGGTTATTTATAATTAGGAAATGAATGTGGAGGGACAAAAATAAATGTCACGTTTTATTAGTTTGATTCTAAATTAATTAAGTGCTAGATACAGAAAAGTTTGAATACATCATATATATTTTAACTGTGTCAGAATTGCTAAACATATATCAAGTACGATTAATTGGTGACAACGTATAGGAATAAACAAGAATAAATGTAGATGCAATCACATAAGGATCTAATAGGGAAGGAGATAAAAGGTGACGACATTGATTAATTCCACTTTTCCACTTTAGCCAATTTTATTAATACGACATTTAATTATCATGCAAGTTGTATTATGCCTAGAAAACATAAACAACAAACAATAAATTAATATGTATATAATATTACCTCACTTTTAAATTGTTTGATAATAATAATAATAAATTAAATCATGCTTTAGCAATTTTAAATTAAAATATTAAATGTTTATATGTATACACATGCACACAAACACACATACATGTGTGTATAAAGATTAAACCAAAGCTTATTAATTCAAAGCAAACTTCCATACCACATTAAATTGTCTAATGCATTTGTAAACTTATGTATACTTGAAGTCAAAAATACATATATACATATAAATTAAACTTTTTGACCTTAATGAAATTTATTTATTTTTTTCTAACAAAACAAAAGTGGAACACGACAAATTAAGCAATATAGTAACAAACCTTTAAGATCCTTAAATAAAGACATTTGAGATAATAAATTAGGTAACAAATTTAAATATTGTTGTAATCAAAATCAAAGCTTAGATTTATTATCGAAAAATTGTTAAGCATATGTAAACTTCTATTATAATTTATTAGATTAGGAATAAATAATTTATTCAACAAAGTATTCAAATTTCATGATATTTTCAATTCAAGATAAAGTGACAATATGTGTATACAATATTTCTGTTTCAACACAAACGCAAATTATAAGTATATAAACTTTCATATCTAAAAATATGCAATTTGGTTTAAGAGTTTAAAACATGGATCTATAATTAAAACATTCTTTTAATTATATACAATTTTTTTTGTTTTGATTTATCAAATTAAAAGTCAAATTAATTAATTCAACAAAAATTTCAAATATCATAAATAATTTCAAAACAAATGAGGAAATAGCATATACATACAAACTATGACAATAACGTTATACTTAATATAATATTTTAAAATAGAAGACACCTCTTAGATCTAGCCAAAATTTACTCCTTGATTTGTACTTTCTCCTCAGATCATCAAGACCCACACCCAACCCTTGCAAGAGCTGGATGAATCACTTTTATTTTTATTTAATTTGATGTTTGACGTTAAATTGTTATTGGTTTTATTTTGTTTAAATGAAGATGATGGCAGCCCTTTTTTTTTAGAGGAGGAGGAAGGATTTTATAAAAAGGAAACTAAAATGAGAATTTTTTTTAATAGGGTAAAAGAATCTTTTTCTATTCTTCTTATTTAACTTTCTTATTTAATTCAATCAACATTTTCATTTTCTCCATGTGTTGGCTGATCTTAACATGCATTCATAGTACATAAGGTTTCCAACAAAATAAAACCTCAATGTAGTTATTTATTTAAAACCTTGTTTCAAAGGTGTGCCGATATTGATATTGATATTTGCATAACTTTTTATACATGCATTCAAATAATTAATAATAACATTCACATAATTTAATCATGATTAACATTTCACAATATTAATTAATTTAACCAATTTATAACATCTCATAAATTAATTAAATCGTATAGTTTTTCGAAGAAACCACAAATGCAGTTGTGCGATTCACAACTAACCAATATTTATAAACTAACCAATTCATCCTTTTTAATCACTTGGACTTTTACAATGACTCAATACAAGTTTATATGACAATTCAATGTTGGTTATAACACTTATTACGGTGTTTAATTTCCCTATCCAACAATTACTACTTAAAATAAATTTATGCTTCTATTAATTTATATTCACACTTCCGTTACTATACTAATAATTATTAAAGTAACGTCTTTATCAATAACAACATTATAATTACTCAACATTTAAATGAACTTTATTTCCAATAACATACTACCTAATTGCATTCACTTACGTTCTATCCAAACATACATTTAGATTTTATTTCCATTAATTAATTAATATTTACATCCATTTTTTAACAATTTACTTCCATTTATACAGTTGCAATTCATTTTAGTCATTATTTCATTAATACTATTTCCAATTTTATTTCTTCCAGTATTAATTACACAATCATATTTAATTAACAAATTATAATATTTTCCAATATTTCTATTTACACTCCATTATAACCTAAACAGTCGTTTCAATCACATTTGAATTGCATTAAATTGGTTATCCATCAACTGCCATTTACACTACTGCCTAAATTCACATACAGTTACAGTTTTATCAATATATTAATACATAGGTAAATTAAATTCTTGTCTTTAATTCCTTATTTTAAATTTTATCCAAGTGTAACAATTAACACTATTTCTTTATTGAGATTTCACTTAAATTTTCAACAATTAGGTTTAATAACCGTTTCTACAATTCATTATTAATATTTATCTCAATATACATTAAAAAAAATTATTCCTTTCTAACTTAATTTCGAAAATCTAATTAGTTTAACCAATTTTATTTATCAAAATTTACGGGTCGTTACACTCTCCCCCACTCAAAACTTTTCATCCCCGAAAAGGAAAAAGAAAGGAAAAGAAAAATTAGAAATCAATATATCTTACTTAAAATATTAAATTTTATAAACAAACAATTATATTTACAAAATAAAATAATTTAAAATAAAATATACCAATTTATAACCATTAAATCTTTTATACTTAAATTTACAAAGTTTGGAAAATATTTTCAAAAATTTACAGAAAATTTTGATAGAGTCTCCTTTGTACGGAGAGGCTCGAAAGAAAATATAATATCAAATATAACAAAATATCACATATAATATCCAAAATATTATATATCCCAACACGGGAAAAAAATATAATAACGCTATAAACCGTAATCCGAAACGTACCTATTTGTCGGGCAATTAACGCTTAATTATGAAACCAAATGCAGTAGCAATTGCTTCCATAACCTGTATTTCACTTATATAATCTGATAAGGGTTAGCAATTTTATAGAATGAAATATTTAAGTTGTTCAACCACAAACAAATCAATCAACCATCACTTGCAACAAGCATCCAACCATCATATAAAATGAACACGCATCAATCATTCATTCATATCAAACAAACCAAATAGTTGTTCGGGCTCAAAACTTTAAATTGTATGGAATGAAAAATAACTACGAAGTGTACCCTTCACTCAACGGTCTTAGGTGAAACTAAATAGATTATTCATTCATCCAAACAATTTTAAAGTATCCTTACCTAACAACCATAAACCAAACAAACAACAAATCCAAACAATAAACTAAGTTTATTCTTGTTAATTATATTTCATACTATTGTTGTTTGATTTCCTTTTGTTTTCATTTCATTCATATATTTTCTCAATTTCATTTATTTACATTACTTACCTTCATTTATCAATAGGATTCATGTTCTATTCAATGGCTTAGCATTTTAATACATTAACTGTAGTCTATAATCATATATTTAATGCATTCATCTTCTCTACTTATTTATTACTTTCAAATTTTACTTGTATAATATCAATTTCAATTTCTTATTAATATTTCAACTTTTAGATCTTTGGTAAGTTATATATATGTCTTTAAGAATATAATTAAAATCATACAAATTTATCATATTCCTTTTAATTAATTAATGTTCAGTAATTATATCTTTTATTTCATAGGTTACAATTTCAAATTTCATTTAATTTCATTAATAACCTATCATTAAATCTCTTATTTTAATTAAAGGCTCCATTTATTTATTAGTTACATTATGTTTCACTACTATACTTGAACTATTCATTATTGGAAACTTAAGAATTAAATACCGGGTTTTCATTAAAATCATTGAAAATAATAGATAAATGTATATACTGGCAATATATATATCTACTTATATTTAAAACAATTTAAAATTTATCTTTGGTTATTAAAATAAATCTGCAGTAAAGCTACTACAGTGGCCTTCCCACTTCGAAACTCGAAAATGAATGTCGATGATGCGTGCACTTATCACCGAAATTATTTTCCAGCGACAGAGAGGGAAGTACAGAACTTATTTCTTTTTCAAATTTCCCTTTTGAAAACATTTCTTTAAAATTATATTGAAATATTAATATCAGAAAATACTTATAAATTTTCCTATTATATTCCAAAATCATTTGAAAGAAAGTTTCAAAGCCCCAGAACTTAAGTTCTAAATTTTCAATTTTCATTTATTTTATTTTCAATCTTATTTCAACTATTATTTATAAATTTCATTACCTAACAACCAATATATTGCAACCAAATATATATATCATTTATAAAATTTTATTTTATATATAGAAAATATAATAGGCAAAATTATTTCATTCGCCTATATTAAAACAGATATTATGTCGATCTGTCCCTATTAAGTGTTTAGAAATCCCTATTGATGTCACAGCGTCCCAAGCACCAACCAGAATTTATAAATACTAAACGGAACAGATTAACACAATATTAAAACCTTATTATAACACTAACAAATACGCTTTCTTATATATATGCATTCAGTGACTCCCATAGGTTATTACTACCCTATTAATAAAGATTCAGACCCCACAAAGCTAAGGTTTATCACTAAACCAAGGCTTTGATACCAGATTGTAACGTCCCTCCTTTTCGCTCGCTTTAAATCGAAACACGTGCCAATTCAAACCATACGGAAGGGCGGATTGTTATCGGGTAAATAGGAAAAACAGAGAAGAAAAAAAACTAAACAGAATCTCACAGCAGAAGGATAAAATATAATAATCAACATACAGTTCATAAAACTGTTTACAAAACATTTGATACTTCTTTATACAATAAATATCAGAGTTCACATACCAATAAATATCAATGCAGCGGAATACAGTGTGTAGTGGAACCATATAATACATAATAATGATAATAATAATGATGATGATGATGATGATGATGATGATGATGATGATGATGATGATGAAAACTTCGTCTTCGTCCTCCAGAAATAAAGTCTTCGATCCTGAAATGCTCAAACTGACCGGAGTGAATTGAAAAAAAAAACACTCGAGTCAGAACTAAAATATCCTATGTAAGTTAAATTAACAGGAATAAATATGAGTGCAGTAACTTAAGAGATGCTTGGGATTCACATCTCCTAAGGATCCGTTAAACTATTTACTATGTAGTAATATTTCGCTATTATAATAATGTTTATTAGTAAAATAAACTTACTTTTAAATAGCGTTAAGACTTTACATTTTCCACCTTAACACATTTATATATTCCCATAGTCTATAAAGTACCGTAATCTACCCCGTACTGGGCGTCGTCAGAGGGCACTCCATAGGTATGGTACAAAACCAAAATCGTATAAAGCGCGCTAGGGTAGGTGACACGGCACAACTAGGCAATGCCAGGGCAGATATACCAATTACACTTCCGAGTTGGTGGTAACGCGTAGCCGCAGCTACCACCCACATCGAGCCACACCCCCAAATAAAAAAAATCAAAAGTGGCCACCGAATCAATCCAAGAGTCAAAGTATAATATCGAAGGGATGTGTCCGATCAAAGGTGCTACCTCAATTAACCCGTCAATCGCTCGTGTTTTAGCCACCTTATGCCAACTCACGGGAGTTGGGTCCACGTATTTACCTCAAAGGAAACACCGCCACCATCCTACTTCATTCTGGAATCTCCACCGCGTACACGGTTGTTAAAGTGGTTTTCGGGGTTGGTAGAGAGTATGACAACTTTCGATCTCAGTCTCTTCAACAACCAAACGTTATTATAAAACCGCGGTTATTTCAAAATAATTTATACTTTAAAACCAGAATATAATATCCGTTTCAAAACCATATAGATACGATATCATTTCTATTTTAAAACCAAATCAATATGATATCATTTTAAAGAAATCCCATATCGATATAATATCATTTTTATTTCAAAAATATCCTTTTCCCAAAATCATAGCACTTTCAAATCATAATACCTTGAAATTCATAGCTTTGAAACATAACTTCCAATACTTAAAAGGTTTACTATTAAATTACTTTATATAATAAATTAGCTTCTTTAATTTCAAAATCAATCCCAATACAGATTTAAATCCTCAAATAAACCATTTCAAATTTCATATATTTCAAAGCTTTAATATTAAAAATTCCTAAACTAAATTTGATAATCTAGATTCAAAAATCAAATCTTCTATTGTTTAGTTTTGAAATAATTTACATAATAAATCCATTTTATAAATAAAAAACTCAAATTTCAAATACTAAATATTTTCTTCAATTAATTTATACTTGAAATAAACATTTTATTCACCTAGACCCCAAAATCCAGTTATAATAATTATACCTTTTAAAATTTTCAATTTAATAAATTCCACATCAACCTTTTAGAGTTTAATTCTTAAATAAATTCAATTCCAAATAAATCTCCAATTTATCTCGCAACCTTAATTTATTTAGATCATCATACTATCTATATTAAAATAAAATTTAAATACTTACTCACATTTATTTTAATAAAAAATCAAACTCTATTATTAAACTAAATTTTTATTTAACAAACTTATACATAGCTTAAATTCAAGCACTTTAATAATATTTATATAATACCAAAAATCAATATTTATTAAACCATATTATATAAAATAATCAAACTTTATTATTTGGCTTATTTTATATTTCAAGCCTATTTATATATAGCTAAAATCAATAATAAATTTGACGCTTATATAACATCTAAAATCAATATTTATATAATCCTTATATTTCTTTAAAAACTATGGAAATCATTTGAACATATTTATATATATATATAGACCGCGGTGTCTGTATATAATTTTCTACCCTATGGTCAGGTGATACGGATGTTTATCATTTCAATCCGTAATTAAAAATAAAAATTACGGTTATATATCATTTCAAACCGCAATCCCAAATCAATAAAAATGCATAATAACTTGCAGTTTATAAAAATAAAATACAACATCCATTCATCCATCATAAGTCATACATCCATCACAATCATCATCCAAAACAATCAATCAATATCAACAGATAACTGATAATATATATAACAGGTATTTAAGTGACAGTTATACTCAAAATAAATTAAATAACGATTTAATTTAATAAATGAAATTAACTGAGATGTTGATTAAAAATATACAAAAAAAATTCATAAATAAATGCATAATCACAACCAAATTTAATTTAACAAACATAAGAAATTTTAGAAGTTGTGAGTGGGTTAAAACACTCATCTTTGATTTTAGCCCATAAAAATCCAAACGGAAATGCAAAACTCAACAATCTCCAAATTCAACTAAATCAATTTCATGTTGTCTGGAATATAAATTTGAATCCAACAAAAGAAATCGCGCGTGAATCAAAGTTTATATGCAAAGGATATTCATGTTACAAGAAGTATTATTAAAACAAAAATTAGTACGCGTTAAAAATATATATAAATAAACAAATTTTAATACTTACGTTTTCTCAAGATGAGGCTTCAGGAAAAGATTGAACAACAACTAAGATGAGGACAGGAAGTGTACAAAAAATGAAAAAAAAACATTTTTATAAAAGAATGCTTTTGGATTTGCAAGAATAAGAGCTTTTGAATATGAGGTGTTAGGAGAAACAAAATGTAAAAGAAGAAATAAGATGTAGGTTATCTATAATTAGGAAATGAATGTGGAGGGACAAAAATAAATGTCACGTTTTATTAGTTTGATTCTAAATTAATTAAGTACTAGATACAGAAAAGTTTTAATACATCATATATATTTTAACTGTGTGTCAGAATTGCTAAACATATATCAAGTACGATTAATTGGTGACAATATATAGGAATAAACAAGAATAAATGTAGATGCAATCACATAAGGATCTAATATGGAAGGAGATAAAAGGTGACGGCATTGATTAATTCCACTTTCCCACTTTAGCCAATTTTATTAATACGACATTTAATTATCATGCAAGTTGTATTATGCCTAGAAAACATAAACAACAAACAATAAATTAACATGTATATAATATTACCTCACTTTTAAATTGTTTGATAATAATAATAAAAAATTAAATCATGCTTTAGCAATTTGAAATTAAAATATTAAATGTTTATATGTATACACATGCACACAAACACACATACATGTGTGTATAAACATCAAACCAAAGCTTATTAATTAATTCAAAGCATACTTTCATACCACATTAAATTGTCTAATGCATTTGTAAATTTATGTATACTTGAAGTCAAAAATACATATATACATATAAATTAAACATTTTTACCTTAATGAAATTTATTTATTTATTTTTAACAAAACAAAAGTGGAACACGACTGTAACGACCCGTAAAAATTCGATGATTAAAATAAGTTAAATTAATAAGATTTTAAATTAAATTTAGAAAGAAATAAAAATCTTATAATTTATATTGGAACGAATGTTAGAAATTAGATGTAGCAATTGAAATTAAAATTAACAATCTAAAATTTATATTGAAATTAATTGGAAATAATGCAAATTGAATAGAAAAGTAAGTTTATTTATAGGGTAGTAATTGATGAATAAAAAGTTTGAAACTAAGTAAATAAATTTATGGAAAACATTTAATAGTAATCAATGTATATATTAAGCAATCGACAATTTATGGATTTGTTAAGGTTGCAAAGTTATAATTGACTGTATATAGGAATTTTTAGTAATTGATTAAAATAAGAAAAGAAAATGTGTAAATGTTATAACTTGGTTACAAAATTTATATACGGAAGTGGATGTAAATATGAAATAATTAATGTGCGCATTAATTTATAATGGGATAAAACGTAAATTAATGTAATAAGGATGATGCAGGTTGGTAAGTATTCATAATGTTTGTGTTAATGATAAACGTTACTTTAATGATTGTAATATAAAATAACAGAAGTATGAATGGAAATTAACAGAAACGTAAACTTATTTTAAGGTAGTAATTGAATGTAGATTTATGGAATGGAGTTAATGCAAAATCAATGGAATTGAATATTACGTTAGTATGAATTCAAAGGAATATGTGGTAATTGGAAAAAATCAATATAAGATAATAAATGCAATGATTGTGAGTTAATAATAAAGTGTGAATAAAGAAATGATTGTTTATAGTAATTGAATGGAATTCCAATTTGTTGGAATAGAGTAAAAGAATACTTGGTAATAAATTTAATATAGGAAAACGAACTTAAATATTGAATTAATTAATATATATATATATATATATATATATATATATATAATAAATGATGATTATTGGAGTGGAAATAATAAACTTATAAAAGGTGATTAAGAGTGTGGCCACAAATTATTATGAGTTATGCATATATATTTAATTTATTCAATTGAATTGGAAATCATTGCGATAAATCTAAAGGAAATGTTACGTTAATATAAATTTGGGAATCGGGGAATCAACTCAAAAGTTATTAACTAAGGAAGTAATACGTAATAATTTGAATAAAATCAATACCATACAAGAATTGTAACATTTGTTTGTGAGTAGTGAATTCCTATGTGTAAGTATAGGTTTTGATAACAATTATTTGAATATTACCTAATTAATTGGTCAATGAATTTATTATAAGTTACCCATTTATTTGGGTTAATAATTAAAAGGGAAATCAATTGGAATTTATTGAACTTTAATGTATATTAATAAGATTAAATACTACGTTAGTTGAAATTAGATGAATTTGGAAATTTTAACGCACTAGGATGTAAATCAGGATAATTATACCATAAGATGGAATTTATGAATAATAAGAGGGAGTAAATCAAATTGAATCTTTCGAAATTTAACGTATAATTGTTGAATTTAATGAAATTGAAGAATTTTTAAATTTTTAAATCAACAGAAATTTGTTTAAATTAGCATAAATGTTTAAGGAATTAGGAATAATGAGAATTGTCAATTTATAAGATTGAAATTGAAGTTTGATTTAATGAATTAATTAATTTTTAATTTATTTAATTAATATAAAAATAGCCATTTTGGCCACTGACTCGGATTTCGACGAAACCAGTTTCATCGGATCCGTAACGGTGAATTATTGTAGGACTTCAAGTTTCGTAGCGATCGGACTTGTCGTTTGATCGTACGGACTCGAAACGCCTTGAAATATATGCAATTGAATTCAATTGAAATCAATTTGGAAAATTTTGATTTTTACATAACTTCTTCATACGATGAAATTTAGACTTAAAACATTTTCCATTGCGTTTAAAATATTTTAAAACACCTATTTTGATATATGGGTTGACCCAATTTCGTTCCGGAGTCAGAACGGGCTTTTTTAGGCCACTTTGTCGTTAGCGCGTACATCTATCTTATCCGGTCCATTCTATTTCAACTTTGCCAATATATATCCAGTTATAAACCCTAGCCTCCCTAATACTCATTTGTATGTACGTAAATTCATCCTATTCCTACTCCTCCTCAATGGCAGACAAAGTTTTATATTTCCAGATCCAAGTGCAAATCAAATACAAAGCATAAATTTCAAATTCCTCAGAAAATTCTAGAAAAAATATATGTTGAAGATCTCGACTAGCATAATTCACTAGTGGTGTTCGTTTTTCTTTTTGGCTCATCGTCTTGTCAGTAAAAATCGAAGAGTTTCGGCCGTTCATCGCTCGATAATGAACTTCGTTGGATCGGAAAACCCTTTCTGGGTTTTGAAGAGAGGATCGAGAGGACTTCATCCATGTAGTTTATTTCACGAATCGACGGTCAGATCGACTGGAATTATTCGATTAGGGTTTTGAGACCGGTGGCGGTGCACGGCTTCGGGGCAGGCACAGGTCACGGCGTTCGACCCATTGGGGGCGGCTCGGCGAGAGGAAGGGAGTGAAGGTGGTCGGCGTTCGTGACGTGGTCAGGATTGCCGATGGAGCTCGGTCAAAAGACGGTCAAATGGGGGTGTGCGTACGTGAGATATGGTTTTGGTCGTGTATACTGGGCGCGTGGGCTGGAAGAAGTGATGACGTGGCTAGGTGTGTTAATATGTTCTCTTTTTTTTATTTTTAAATTTGAAATTCAATCACAATTTTCACTATAACTTTCACATACGAACTCCATTTCACGCACGATTTTTTTTTGTTAGGATCGTAATAAAATTCCGAACATTTTAGCGCTAGTATGGACGATTCTGAGACTGGTCAATTTTTGGTTTTAAATTGGATTTAAATCCAATTTAAATCCAAAAGGTGGGTGTTTTAACCCACTCACAACTTCTAAGATTTCTTATGTTTGTTAAATTCATTTATGATGTGATTTGAAATTTATTTTATAACTGTTTGGCATAAATCGAGAGGAGGAGGAAGGATTTTATAAAAAGGAAAGTAAAATGAGGATTTTTTCTTAATATGGTAAAAGAATCTTTTTCTATTCTTCTTATTTAACTTTCTTATTTAATTCAATCAACATTTTCATTTTCCCCATGTGTTGGCTGATCTTAGCATGCATTCATAGTACATAAGGTTTCCAACAAAATAAAACCTCAATGTAGTTATTTATTTAAAACCATGTTTCAAAGGTGTACCGATTTTGAATATTGATATTTGCATAACTTTTTATACATGCATTCAAATAATTAATAATAACATTAACATAATTTAATCATGATTGACATTTCACAATATTAATTAATTTAACCAATTTATAACATCTCATAAATTAATTAAATCGTATAGTTTTTCGAAGAAACCACAAATGCAGTTGTGCGATTCACAACTAACCAATATTTATAAACTAACCAATTCATCCTTTTTAATCACTTGGACTTTTACAATGACTCAATACAAGTTTATATGACAATTCAATGTTGGTTATAACACTTATTACAGTGTTTAATTTCCCTATCCAACAATTACTACTTAAAATAAATTTACGCTTCTATTAGTTTACATTCACACTTCCGTTACTATATTAATAATTATTAAAGTAACGTCTTTATCAATAACAACATTATAATTACTCAACATTTAAATGAACTTTATTTCCAATAACATACTACCTAATTGCATTCACTTATGTTCTATCCAAACATACATTTAGATTTTATTTCCATTAATTAATTAATATTTACATCCATTTTTTAACAATTTACTTCCATTTATACAGTTGCAATTCATTTTAGTTATTATTTCATTAATACTATTTCTGTAGCGACCCGACTTTCTAACACCAGAAAGACGCGTCACTATTTAAGAAAGAAAGGGATAGAAGAAGAAAAGATAAGAAAGAAGAAACACAACAACATCAGATAACTCACAGCGGAACGAATGAAATATAATATATCACATAATATATTACATAGTATCATATTACATCAGAGTACACAACTTATACAACACATATTACACAGTTATAAACATCTGTCTAACTATACAACTCAAGATATCACAAGATACAGATATCACACAAACACAGCGGAACCATAATATATCTACACGCGGAAGCCTCCTGCTCTAAAATTCCTCCAGAATTCGTCAAGCAAACCTGAATCCCTCGACTACTCATACACAATATGAGTACCCAAGAGTTTAATAAAACAGAAAATAAACACCCGAGTCAAACAGGGGTCTGGTGTGAGTAAACGGATTAAAATTGCTTAACTTTAGAAAATCCTTTGAAAAGAAAAGGGTAACACGTAAGACTTCCCGCACATAAACATGAAAAAGTTTTTACCTTACGCTAACCAAAACATTTGATACGAAATCCAGTGATATTATAATAGTGTCTAGGGTTTTCAAGTAAATAAGAAGTAGCCAAAATTATTACATCTATTAAATTCCAGCTACTAGCCACAAAAGTGGGTAATACAAACAAAACCGTAGGGTCTCGTAGGAAGAATGGGTTTCCATCAATGGCAGGGCTACCGGGGTACCGCCCATCACAACGGTGGCCTAGATCACTATACCGAGGATCACTCCCAATCCCCTGCAACACAAAGTCGGGACCATTCCTTACTGAACAGTCCCGAGTAAGATCACCCCATGGTTGGCGCGACCAACCACCCACTAAGCCGAAATAAAAAGGGACATCTAGACAGGGATGACCTCACCCTGAAATGGGTGCTACCCACCTAACCTTGCTGCACCTCCCCTGTTTTAGCTATTCCAGGTTGATAAGGCTTGAGGCTGCGATTACCTTTATAGAACACATCTATCTTAGAATGCTCATCATCCACCTAACAATGTTCTGAAAGCATTCAATCCATACAATTTCGTTCCGGATTCGAACGAAACCGAAGGCATTATCTCGTTGCACTCATTTTGGAATCACCCTCAGAGTCAACGACCATAGCCCTTGCACTCTGCATCACCATCTCGAACCTGTAAGTACTATCTCCGTCAAACTCATCACGGAATCACCCCCAGAGTCGTATTGACGTATAGTTCTTACACTTCGAGTCTTCACTAAGCTCCACTTGGATTCACGACCTAACGTTTATTTTGGATCGATGTGGTTTTCGGATATCCAAATATGGAAACCCGATCCCGGTCTCACCGAATCCAAACGCCATTTTTTGTCCAATTTGTTTAAGGGTTTAAACAATTAAACTTATATTCAGGATGATATAAACAGATAGATGAATCACATTATCACAATAAATAATTCATATCAAACATTCATCTCACAAAGCAGCATATCACATATCAGAGATATCATACCCAAATCATCCATCAAACATCCAATATCAATCATCCCATATCAATCACCCAAATAAATAAATTAATGATCTCTTAATGATCTTCTTTAATTAATCTTCCTCGATTAATTATCCTTTAATTACATCCAAGTAATTATCCTTAACCATATAAGTAATTAAACTTAATTACTATCATTAATTACAATAATTAATGATCCTTATTTACTTCCATTTATTAATTAACTATAATTAATTACATTAATCCTTAATTAATCATACTTTAATTAATTACTTTTATTAATCAACCTTGATTAATTCATTAATCATATTAACTAATAATCCTTATTAATTAATAATTCCTTTAATAATTTAAATAATTAACTTGTAATTAATCATCTCATTAATCATAAACAGTAATCAACAACTTGTAATTACTTATCTTAATTAATACCTTAATTAATTATTTTAACCCTTTGATTAATTAATCTAATTAATTAATCTTTAATAACTTCATTAAGTAATTATTAATCAATTTAAAATAATTAATAAATCTTTAATTAATTACTTTATTAATTAATTACATTTTTAATTAATTACACTTAGTAATTAATCTTAAATTAATCACATTCATTAATTAATTAATCAATCACATTAATTAATTAAAATAAGTAATTAACCCATAATTACTTACATAAGTAATTATCTTCTAATTACTTCCATTAGATGATTACTCTCTTAATTAATTACTTAACAAGTAATTAATTCCATCATTAAATGATCCTTAATTATTTAATTAATTAATTACTCCATAATTAATTAACTTCAAAACAATTATATTAATCAATTCCTTAATTAATAATATCAAGTGATTATCCATTAATCACTTCCATTTAATTACTCCCATGAGTAATTTTCCACTAATTACTTCCATAAGTAATTTCTCTTCTTCATTACATTAAGTAATTCACCATTAATTACTTCATTAAGTAATTACACTTAATTAATTCATAATTAAGTGATTATTTAAAATTAAACAAACAATTAACTAATTATTTAAAATTAATTAAATAACCAGTTAACTTCTTATATTTCAAAAACCTTATTTAATTAAGAAAATCATTCATCTTAATTAAACTCTTTACTTATTAACGAATCATAATAAATTAAGTATTCTTAAGTTCATAACAAAGATAAATTAACCATATTTATCTTCATAAATAAATTATTTGAATAAATTAGATCTTATTAACTTAAAGACAAATTATTTAATTTGGTTTACAAAATTATAACATTAACCTTATTTGGAAATAATGCATTTAGAAACCAATTTGAAATTTAAAACACTTTAATTATCTAATTTAAACTTATTCATTTTTAATAAAATTTTGTAACTTTAGTTTTTAAATCATTACTTAAAAATTTGCTTTAAAACTTTGATTTAATACTTTAAATTCAAAACACTTCTTTTAGATTAAAAATTCAAAATTTAATTAAGATAATTACTTTCTAAAGCAAACATCTTAAAACATATTAAATTTGAAAATAAATTCAATTATCACTTTTAAAAGTTTGAATTACATTTATTTCAAACAACAAGTTTTAACTTTGTATTTTGTTTCTTTTATAAAACTTGTTTATAGTTTAATGCTTGATTTCATTTATTTCAACAATAAGTTTTAATCTGCAACTTCATATCTACATAGTACTTAACTAAAAATCACACAACTAAAAATACTCGAGTTAATCACCTAAGTACCCCGTGCTTGCCTCGAGTCAAATCCAGACTCCACCACTTCGAGTCGATACAAAAAAAAACACGAGCTTCATCCCGAGAAAACCTTTCTTTCCCAAACTCCATACTTTCCAGTTCCCAAATCGTGCACGGTGCATGTGCACCTGAAGCTCCGGCCACTGTAGGTCGTCGCGACCATCGTCGACGTTCACACGATCGCACGCGAGTCTCCTCTAACTCTCAGATCACACAACAACTATGCGAAACAAAATTCGACCCAAAGCTCGAAAAAACTACAGCAGTCACTTCCACAAAACCACCCACGGTCGACCATCACGACGCCGATGAACTTCGCCGACCTCACCATAGAACACCTCGTCCACGAGCTTCATCTTCCCTAAATGCGATTAAACCCGATCCACTAACTAAGTCGCAAATGCCTCTATAGCCAAGCCGAAACAAAAACAAGCTAAAACCCTAATTTGATCGAATCCAAACACCACGGCCTCTAAGAAAAATCACCAGTATTTTTCCCATCATCAACACTTCGAAAGCTAGCCTCCACCATAAATTCAACTCAAATCAACGAGTTGATCATCTGCAATTCACCATATTGCCGAAACCCTTCATCTCCAAATTCCCAATTGATTATCAATCTAAAAATTATGAATTTGCATATTAAAATTCGTTATTTTCAATCACGAATCCATCCCTATAATGAAAATTTGAAATTAAGCAAGTTGATTATTGTGAAAAATTGGGTTTTCACTGTTATTTTACAAATTTCGAAATGAATACTTATTATAAATTCCTGGAATGATTTTTGGTGGTGATGTTTCATGATTTCAATCATTTCTTGTTTGCGAATCACAGACTAAGTACAATGATTAAAGAATGAGATATTTAATTTAAAGAGGAAAAATCAAAATCTGTTTAAACAACAGAATTTATATTCCCATTTACAGGCATTCAATACTTATTATAAACATACATTCATGTAAACAAATATTCATCATCAAAGCAAAATTCATTGCATGCATCATCATTCAACCACAGATTAATTAAAACTATTTTTAAAATTATTTACTCACCAATTTTATAAGCAGTGAACAAAGCAGAGCAGTTTCAATTATTCCAGGCTTGAAATTTTCCAGGCCTTGAACATATAATCTGACAAGATGCTTTGATGTTGAAATCATACTGCATGCCTTCAATTTGATGTTTTAAAATGTTGAAACTAATGTTGAACTTGCTGTTGATCTTCATTTGAATTGCAGGTTTTGAAGGTTGCAGGTTTAATTGATATGAAGATCTTGTTTTGCAATTTAAATTCATATTTGGTTTTTGCTTTTGGGTTTCAAATTTCAGGTTTACTTATTATTATTATTTTCCTTCTTAGTTCAGCTGAGAAATAATGGAACAAGAGTGAAGAGATGAAAAAGTTTTATTTTAAATGAATTATGTTATGTTTATTAAAATTAAAGAAAGTAAATTTCAAAATGAAGACACTTGTTATATAAACTTACTTTGTCACTAATCTCTTAATTTCCCTACACATGTCACTAACATGTGTTAATATGTTTACACATAAGCTAAAGTGTTTTTAATTAAATTTTTATTTAATTTAAACGTTAATAGAAAGCATACTTACTTACTTAATCCACTTAAATAAACAAATACTTATATATGTATATATAAATTTACTTTTTAAAGAAAATATTCTAAAACTAATTATAATACAAATAAATCTTTATAGATGTATTTTAAAATCTAAAACATTTATCTTTATTGTTTAAGAGATAAATTTTTAAAAAGAAAGTTTACTAATAACTTTATACATATATTTTTATAACCATTTAAATTTAAGAATTTTAAAGAAAACAAAAATAAAACTTTGATTAAATCCTTTTTAAACTATCATATTAAAAATAAACAATTATCTTATATTTTGAAAACAATTGAATTAATCTTAAATTAACTTTTGAAAAATATAAATTTTAAAACAAAACTTCAGATTGCAATATATTCATACATATATATATATATATATATATATATATATTATAAATAGATTATATTAAATTTCAAAACAATTCCAAATTATAACATATACATACATATATATTACAATTTGAAAATTCAATCTTTTATTTAAAACAAAAGATTTTTCTATTCACAATATATATATATATATTAAAAATATATATTATAAATAGAATAAAATTTTATTAGCTTTGAAAAATAATTCTTATTAATTTTAAATTGTAAAAAAGATATAAAACAATATTGTCAGATTATATATTTATTAACCTTTAAAAGATTAAAATTTACCAATTTAAATTAAAATTATAAAGAAAAATTATCAAACCAATTTAATTATTAATACAGATTATTAAATTGGTATTGCCCAAAATTCTGGGTCGTCACAATTTCCAATTTTATTTCTTCCAGTATTAATTACACAATCATATTTAATTAACAAATTATAATGTTTTCCACTATTTCTATTTACACTCCATTATAACCTAAACAGTCGTTTCAATCACATTTGAAATGCATTAAATTGGTTATCCATCAACTGCCATTTACATTACTGCCTAAATTCACATACAGTTACAGTTTTATCAATATATTAATACATAGGTAAATTAAATTCTTGTCTTTAATTCCTTATTTTAAATTTTATCCAAGTGCAGCAATTAAAACTATTTCTTTATTGAGATTTCACTTAAATTTTCAACAATTATGTTTAATAACCGTTTCTACAATTCATTATTAATATTTATTTCAATATACATTAAAAAAATTATTCCTTTCTAACTTAATTTCGAAAATCTAATTAATTTAACCAATTTTATTTATCAAAATTTACGGGTCGTTACAGCTTTAGCTCGGCTTTAACTGCACAGGATTGAATGTATGTAATGACTGGTATAATAACCATCTAGGTAGTCAAAAGTCAGATCATCCAAAAGGGCATTTCTAAATTCTTCTCTTTGGATTATAATGTAATTATTATATTTTATATGAACGATGTATTTGAGGGTGTATAAATTAATGAATGAAATGTTTTATTAAGTTTTTTCACAAATTCTAGTGTCCTTAATGTTAATGATTCAATAAGGGATCTCATACTGTCATTGGGAAATGATGCTAAGGATGACTCAACATCAATAATATTTATTTCCAAGCCTTAGAACGGGGGATACTACAATTTGGTATCGGAGCATAGAATTACAAAAATTAATAAAATTTTGAAAAACATAGCCCAAAATGAAATAAGAAAGAATAAATTGGGGCTGGGATAGTGTTGTATTAATGTACTTACAATTTTCTATATATAAGTACATATATCTATATATTCACAGATACCACTTCTTATGAAAAACCGGGTTCGGTACTCCCCTTGTCTTAGACCATTCTTTATCGGGTGAAGACTCATATGTAGATAACAAGAGATGGATATTAGATGTAGTAGGGTAAACTTAGGAGGAAGGAGCACCATAACCAATGGAAACGCTTGGGCTAATGCTGGGAATGCTAACCAAGCAACAAACGCTAATGCTGATGTTGATGCTGATGCAAATGTAGGTGCCGGAACAGCATTAAGTAGAGCCTATAGTAGTTTAGGTGAAAAGCCCTATATGGGAACGGGGAATGCCATAGAGGTGAATTTTTGCATTGAGACAATTGCAAGAGCTGCTCATACTGGTGGAACAGTGTTACCATGCGAGTTCCATAGGAGGAATTAACTTGGGTTGGCTTTGCGAAAAAGATTTAAGGAGAAATTTAAGTTCAAGGTAGCCAAGTAAACATTGATTAGAAAGCTCTTAGAGCTTGCAATGAAGTTCGATGAGAACTCTAGGCATCTACAGGCCATCATTAATACACCGACTAAGAAAAATGAGAAGTTCATACAAAATTAAAGCCAGAGATTGCTAGGGCAACAATGCCACATCTGAAGGATCCGTTTGATGTTGTGGAGGATGAAGTTAATCGAGTTTTTGTAGTAAGGGAGTATGAAGATTTTTTGAGCCTGTTATGGAATAACTGTCAAAATGAGCTATACAGTCTCGAATAGATCTTGTACCTTGACCCGAACCTGTAAGTAGACCTCCTAGAAAAATGATACCAACCAAGATGATGAAGTTAAAGGTGCAACTGGTGGATCTGGAAGGGAAGAATTTTATTCAAACAAGCATCCCGCCTTGGGGAGCTACAGTAGTATGTGAAAAACTTGATGGATCCTTGAGGTTATATATCGGCTATAGAAAGTTGAATGAGAAGAAGATAAAGAATCAGTGTCCTTTGCCTAGAATAGATAATTTGTTCGACCAATTGAGTGGACATAAGGTGTTTTTATAGTTGTACTCTGCTATAGGTTTCCATCAATTGAGAGTGGTGAAGGAAAGTATATCGTTAATGACGTTTTGAACAAGATATGGTTCATATAAGTGGTTACTCATGACCTATGAACTAACCAACGGTATGTTTTCTTTGTAGATTTGATGAACCGAATCTTCTGGAAGCATTTGGATGGATTCGTATTTGTTTTTATAGCTGATATTTTGATATATTCAAATAGTGAACAAGATCATAAAATCCATCTTAGAATAATGCTAGATAGCTGAAGCAACATCAGTTAAAAGAAAAAATTTCAGCTAATTCTGGAAAATAGAAGAGAAATTTCTTGGGATGTGGTTTCAGAGAATGGATTTCCTATTAGAATCATCGAAGATCAAAGGTATCGAAAATGACCCGAGACCATGATTGAGATTAGAAGTTTCTTGGGGTTGGCTGGCTACTAGTGGGGATCTATTAAAGATTTCTCTAGTGTAGGATCGCTGACTTAACTAACGAGGAATGACATAAAGTTTGTTTGGATCGATAAATGTGAAGAAGCATTTCAAAAGCTAAAACATTTTTTGACCAATGCCCCCGTGTTTGTTGTTCATAATGAAATTTAAGATTTGATGGTGTATGTCGATGCGTATGGATTGAGTTAGGAGCTATATTGATGTAAAGAGGTAAAGTAATTATTTTGCTTCTCTTCAGCTTCAACCGCACGAAGGTAGATATCCTACACATAATTTGGAGTTGGTGGGAGTGATCTTTGAACTGAAGGTGTAAAGATAACATATATTGAGAGAACGATTTGAGTTGTATACGGATCATAAATCCTTGAAGTATTTATTCTCTCAGAAGGAGTTGAATACGGGGCAACGAAAATGACTGGAGATTTTAGTAGCTTATGACTATGGAACTAAGTATACGCCAGGGGAAGGAAATAAAGTGGTAGATAAATTTAGTAGAAAACATTAGAATGTAGTGTTAGCAATGTTATTTGAATTGAATGATTTAAAGGCATTGGCCTCATATGAGTTAGAATGAGGTCAATGGCCAGTTCCATTTAGTACTACAATGATTTCTAATCTAGAAGTTCAACCAGTATTGATCAAAAGAATTATAGCAAAGCAAAATGATGATTCAATATTAGCTGATCGGAAAAGGAGACTAGAAGTAGGTTGTGAGATTGATGATTTAAAATATTTTTCACTTGACCAAAGAAGATGGTTAAGGAAGAAGGAATGATTGTGTGTTCTAGACATGGACAATCTGAAAAAGGAAGTTCTTGGAGAGTGTCATTGATCAAATTTTACCATTGTTCCTACAGGTATGAAGATGTACCAGGATATGAAGAGGAGTTTCTTCTGGGAAGGAATGAAGACAGATGTAGGTTATGGGTGGAACAATGTAAGAATTACCAACAAGTGAAAGCCGAACATCAAAAGCCATGTGAAAAACTTTAACCCTTAGAAGCACCACTATGGAAATGGGATTCTCTATCTACAGATTTTGTAGATGGGTTGCAAAGATTGAATAGGGGAAATGAAAGCATTTGGGTCATGGTAGATAGACTGAGCAAGAGTGCACACCTTATCCTTAGTAAGTCTACAAGGACGGTACCTAGTTTGGCGAAGTTATTCATGAAGAATGTTGTAAGACTTCATGGAGTACTAAGTAGCATTGTAAGTGATAGAGATCATTTGTTCACTAGTGAGTTTTGGAAGAGTTTGCAGAATGAATTGGTTACCAAGCTGAAGGTGAATACCACTTACCATCCTCAAACCAGTGCGCAAATGAAAATGGTTAATAAGGTACTCGAAGATTTGTCGAGAGCTTGTGTATTAGATTTTTGAGGGTCATGGGAAGATCATTTTCATTTAGTTGAATTTTCCTATAATAATAACTACCATACTAGCATAGTAAAGACATCTTTTGAAGCACTTTACGAAAGGTCATGAGAATCATCTGCATATTGGTTGGAGATAGGTGATAGACCGATACTTGGTCCATATTTGGTGAAAGAAACAATTAAAAAGATCGAGTTAGTTCAAGCAAGGATGAAGGAAGCTCAAGGCAGAAAAGTTACTTGGGTAATAGGCATAAAGACTTGAAATTCTTAATTGGATATTTTGTTTTCATAAAGGTATCATCGACGAAGTATGTAGTCCTATTTTGAATCAAAGATTTGTAATAAGTATATGAGTTTAAAATTAGGAGATGTATAGAAAGGAGTTGTAATAAATAGAAATGAGATTTATAAAAGGAATTTTGTAAATATAAAAAAGATTTATAAAAAGGATTTCTATAAAAGGAATGAGATTTGATTTCTATAAATGATAATTTTAAGTTACAGTGATATGAAAAGTATTCTTTCCATGCCTAACACCAAATTTTGAGGTAGGGAAACTCATCTTTATCTATGAGAGTTTAAGATTGAGGCAAGGATAATACTCTAACTTATCTGACTTCCTTGTTAATCGAGGGATAGAACAAGTTTGAAAACGGAAGTGGTGGTAAGCATATTTTGTCCAATTTCCATGCGATCCATTTTCTTACACCAAAAAGGAAAATTATTTAGGATTATAATAAACTATTTTTTTAAGTGACATTTATCTTTGACCCATTTAAGCATGCTTTTGAAATATGAAATCTTTCATAATGTTTCGTGAATATACATATATTGTTAAGATAAGTATATGGATGTGTTTCCTAAGTATTGAAAGTCTAGTGTTTTGTAAATGAACTTATACTATTGAGATACGTACATGGATACATTTTCTAAGTATTGAAAATGCAGAGTTTTGTGAATCTATTTATACCATTGAGATAAGTACATGGATATGTTTCCTAAGTATTGAAATTGTAGTGTTTTGTGATTATACTTGTAACGACCTGGAATTTTCGACCCCAAGAATTCGACACCAATACGTTCATTGTAGAAGTGCCGAGCAATCGAATACCGAAAATCCTAGATTGTTAGTGTAAAGAAGAAAAAAGGTAGAAGAAAAAAAACATAAAAACAACAGCATAGAATCTCACATTCACAGCGGATTAAAATATAATATCAAATAATAGCATTTATACAAAGAAAGTTGTAACTGTCAATTTACAACAATACATCAGAGTACAATCATTCATAAATAAACTAGACAGTTGTAACAACTTGTCCCTGACTACTATCTATACAATCTCAAATACACAGCGGAATATACTCCATATGTTCCTGCCACCCAGCTTGCCTCGTGAGCTCCAGAACATCCTAACCTTAAAATCTGTAATACTCGGTCTGACCCGAGCATTACATTAAAGTAACACCCGAGTCAGGCTGGAAACCAGCGTGAGTAAACCCATTAACTTGAAATACTAAGTTATAAAACTTCTTTGAAAACTAGGGTAACTCATTCCTCAATACGAGTTCTTACTTTGCTATAGCCAACATTTATTCCACAAAATAAATCTAAGTAACGTTACATAATTGAAATGGCCAAGTTCACTTAATTTGTTCCATTCCAGCCCATTTTATTTTATAATCAAATCTATAAAGAATTATAGATTACTAGTTGAAGCGCTTTCGGATACCGCTGATATCCGACCCTGATCTCTTCGAATTCAATGCCATCCTTTAAGCTAAATTATTTAGGTAAAACCACAATTCAATTTACTTTCAGAATATCATATTTACACAGCAATTCATCTCAGATAACTATTCAAATAAATGATTCACACTTGTCAACAGTTCAAACCAAGCATTTTATATCACAGAACATCATAGATTAACAGACTATAGATATTAATCAAATTAATCGTTCATTATAATATATCATCCCTAAGCAAGATTAATTATACCACACGATTTATAATTAATTTAATTTAAATCACAAATTAAATTGATTATAAATGAATTAATTACTTATAACCCTGCTTAATTATCATTGATTAATTACAAGCCATTTTATTTTAATTTAATTAATTATTGGAATTAACAACTATCATTTATAATTACTTAAGACCTTAATTAATTAAAGTTAAACCATTCATATTAATTATTTTCTTAATCACTATTAAATTCCATTTAATTTAAATGTTTGGAATTAATTTATTATTAACATATAAATTAATTAAGATCCTTAAATTAATTAATAGTTAAAACAGTTTGCTTCCATTAATCAAGTGCTTAATTACACTATTTAATTTCATTAATAAACTTAGGAAATTTATAAAATAAAATAAAATAGTGGACATAAAATAAGATATCCCAAACTTAACTAATTTAAGTAAAAATAATTTATTATACAACCCTTAATTAACCCAATATTGAAGTAAAACATTTATCATTAAAGAGTTGTTAGAAAACTTGCTTGGAAAAAAAACTTGTTTATTTATTTTATTTTTATTTTTTATGTTTTACATTAAAAACTTTGTAAATTTTAATCTTTTTAAATACCCGCATTCCCAAAATCCCAAGTCAAAAATCTTTCTTATTCCCTTTATTTTTTCTTCTCTTCTACTTATCTTTACTTCCCTTTAATTTTTCCTATTTATTTCTTCGGCCCAAATACTTCCTCCGGTCCAACCTCTATCTCTACTCTTCTTTCCTTCCTCCCCTCTCTTTTACTTCACTGCTTCTTCCTATCTTCTGCCTATTCCCAGATATCAACCACCATTTGCATGCACACATATTCGTGCACATCTTTTCCGACGATCGACCCTTGCTGCCGACCGACCTCGTGAAACCCCCACGACCACCAGAACTTACCACCACACGTGGAATCCACGATCTCTCCCTTATCCAAAATTTGACAATGAAACCAAAAGCCACAGACAACACTGTCATCCATCATCCCCTTGCCTCGTCACCACCGACTACCATCAACTACCAGAAAATAGATATGCATTCGCCATGGCCTCCTCCTTCAACCCCCAACCCCACCCCACCCCCCACCCCCCCCCCCCCCCCCCCCGGTCTGCATCTCCTATTCCTTCCCACGATGCCATAAATCAGCCACAACCGAGCACCTTCCCAACCCATTCTTGAACCCTAAATCAACCATGACTGGTCAACATGCCACCTAGAAAAATACGAGGCCAATTTTCCTATGCTCCCTGACCCACAAGCTACCTCTACCCTCGGCCTTGACTCACGATCTTCCTTCGATCACTAGAATTTGGCAGAAAACCCAATTCCGTTCAACCCGAGAATTCTACCCAAAATACAAACCTAAAAATCATTTATCTACCAACAAAAATCATTACTTTTAAAAACAAATCTAGCTATATAATCAAAATATGAAATTTAAACAATCACTTTCCTAATATGAATTGATTTTCACTGTTAAATTTCCTTCTTCCAGTAAATATACTTCCTAACTACTCTTGGTATCATTTTTAAAAATGAAGGTTCATTAATACAACATACTTCCTTTAATGATCATAACTCAAAAGTAACCGAGTGAAGAGAAATTAAATTTTTGAATAAATTTTGGGTCTATGAAACAAGAACAGGTTCCAGAACAAATATGCATATATACATACAGTGACTTCATACTTATATATTCCAGGAAAAACATCCATTTCATCCATGCAAAACGTTTCAAGTCACTTTTATCATTAGTTATTACATGCATATCAATATACAGAAGATTTAGTCTTTAACTTCTTTTTTTAAATCAAAAGTTTACTCACCTGTAAACTTTGAACAGAGAAACCAGAGGACACAACACTTTGAAATTTAGAAAATGCTTTTTGATTTTGAACTGGAAGCTTGATAAACTTTAGTTGAGCCTGAATTTGCTTGCTGGATTTTGAGTTTGAATTTGATCTTGAATTTCTTAGCTTAAATTTTGAATTTGAAAGAATTGTTTGCTTTTAGCTTTTATATTATCTTCTCTGGTTTTTTTTAGTTTCTTTGAAAGATGAAGCCGAATGAAAGAGTAGGAGTAAAGATATATGTACAACTTTGTTTCTTTATAACATTTTCTTTTATATAATTTGAGAATGAAGAAAACAATTTAAACAAGAATTTTGACACTTGTTAATTTGCATGTTACTTAGCTTACGAATGTTCCTATGCATGTATTTATATTTATTTATACTTTTATTTTTTTTCTTATCTTTTATATTTATACATTTTCTTTTATTAATTAATATAACTTTTGAAGAAATAATATAAAACCTATTTATACATTAATTAATAACTATATATATATATATATACTAGTATTGAAAATGTAGAGTTTTAATCTAATTTATTTTTGAGATTTTGAAAATAAAATTATAACTTTGGAGTAAATAGAATATCTTATGGATTTTGATATTATATACATCCAAATTATTACAAACTTCCCTATATTTTACTTCTCATCGCATATATGTGTGTGTACACACACACATACTTATATGCTTGTATATGTATGTACTTAAAATTTTCAACATCATAAAGTTTGCATATATCTATTTATATATATATATATATTAATTTATTATAAGATTTATCATTTCCAGAAATTTATACTTCAACATTTATTATCGTTTTAAATCTATATATATATATATATATATATCCAGATATTTAAATTATCATAATTTATTTGTTCGGCTTATAAATCAGTATTTTAAAAACTAAAATCAGTTAATTATCCAATTGTCTGACATTAAAAATACGGTTTATCACAATACTTATATCGATGAGATAAGTATATGGATATTTTTCCCATGCATTGAAAGAGTATAAATGAATAGTCAATGAGTAGCGTACACATATGTATCTTGGTAAAAGTATTTTAATACAAGTATTTATAAAGTGATATTAATTAATGAAAGGATTAATTAAAGAGGCATAATGGTTGTTTGTGTGCTTAATCATACTTGGCTTCCATAAGAAGTTAAATTTTTGATTGGATTACGGCTTCTTGGCATGTTTTGAAAACTATCGATCGTCGATTCGGAGAGACCAGAATTGTATGTGTTATCAGTTATCCTAAAACCACTTTGAAATGGCATACATCTTGAGGATGATGGAAACTAAGGATGGAGTTCTTCGAAGTGCAAGGGCTACTTGCTACTAATCCCGAGCGTGAATTCAAAATGGATGCAATGGAAGTAGTGGGTTTGGTTTGTTCGGCCCCAGAATAACTTGTATGGATGAATGCTTGGCCTTGCATTGTTTCCTAGAAAGGCAGTGTTAGTATTCCAAGAGGGATTTCCTAAAAGTTAAATGTAGACTCAAGCCTCACACCTGGAAATGATTAAAATAGGGAAGATGCACCAAGGCTATATAGGTCTCTCCCATTATGGTACGGTAATCACTTGTATCTAGATTGATATTTACGGATTATGATTGTCGGGCCGATGGAAACATTTTGTCGAGTTGGCAGTCGAGTTAATGATCATATCTGGTACTATCCAAGAAGGGGGTAGTTAGTTTCTATGTTCGTAGAGTTGCAATGTTTGCGGCCTCTATACATTTTATCTAGAAGTGTACTGTATGGAAGGTAATCCCTCACCTTATCAATATATGGAATCCATTTAACGATACGTGCCTTACAGTCTTAGTTATATACCAATATGATGGAATGTGGGATACAAGCATTTCATCTATGTTATATATTTATTTTAAACCCTATATATTATTATACTATCATAACATTTTCTAATTAAAATAGTTTTCTTATTGTAAGGTAAAAACCTATCTGTGTTTATGTGCGCCATGATCTTATAAGACATCATTATTTTTTGAAAGTTTTATAACATCTAAAATCCATATGATTTGAGTTTCTTATGCTGAATTAGCAGAGTGATCTAGGCATTATTTTCTTATAATGATCGGTTTCCCCCGAGTATACTTCCATATTTAACTGGACGCTTTGGAGCTTAAGAAGACGAGCTCGATGCCTTTATGACCTATTCATGAATTTTATTTTTCGTTGCATTTGTTGTTCTGTATGTACCAACATTTATGAGGACATGCTGTTATAACTATCCATGCTGATGATATGTTAGTTTACTTGATTATTATATGTATATTAAAATTTTCTTTTGTAATGATTTATAACATATATTATATATTACTCGCCGTGACGTGAGACTCTATTCTGCCTTTTCTTTCTTTCACCCCAATAACCTATCTTTTCAGCACTTAGTTGCACGGCATATAAATTCCATGGATGTATTAGTATCGACTTCTGAGGGTCGAAAGAGATAGTCGTTGCAGTGTTGTATCATAGCTTAGTTTGAGCGAACACCTAGGCCTCGATGGGGTAAACTCATTAAAGATAGGGTTAGTAACACCCTAGAATGAGTTCGAGTGTATGTATGTGTGTGTTTTTGTATGTGTGTGTAAGAATGCATATTTGTTAGTGCTACAAAAATATTTTATATTGTGTTAATTGGTATGTTGAGTGGTTTATGAATTCTGGTCGATACAGACAATACAGTTAAAGGGTTTATAAATAGCTGGACAAGTAAACCGATATAGTATTGTTTCAAAATTTGGTAAAGAAAATAATTTTCCCAGGACATATTTTATATGTAAGAAAATAATTTTAAAAAATTTGATATAGTTATTTAAGATGTGTTTGTTTTTAGGAAATGATAATATACAATTATTATCATTTATTGTTTAATTAGTCATGCTCATCCAGTTAGGAGCATTGGCTATTGTTTATTGATTGTTGTGCTCGGCTAATTTATGAGCATTTATTGGTTTGATTTAGGTTAAATACGAACATCTTGTGAATTTAGTTTCACAATTTGACTGTAAGGTGTTCGGTAGCAATATTGTTATAAAGTTTGATTTAAAAGGAATAACTTTATATAAAGTTGATCCTATAAATCTGGTTTATAAAAAAATGGGTTTTATAAATAAAAAAGAGGATTTTTGAGAACTTAAATTTTAGGGTCCTTGAAAAGGTTTTCAAACGACTTTTGAGAAAAAGTAATGATAGTATTACTTGAAAGTGTTTAATAAATATACATATTTCAAAGAGAAGTTTAATTTAAGGAACATTTTTTGGATAGTCCAAGAAATGAGTCTCGATTAGTTTTGTTGTAATCTAAATAATCTACCAAGTGAAAATCAGATGTTTGCTTAGGTGAATATTGTAATGCACTTAGTAAATTATTCCCTTTGTCTTTGTATAATCGAAATGAGTTCGAATCCAAATGAACCCATGATAATAGATATTTCATTAAACTTATTTATATAAAAATATATATAGCATTTCTTCAAAATAGGATTCAAAAAGAAGAGGTATCTTCAAGTTAACTAGTTTGAGTGGCTCGAAAATGATCAAAATTAGACAAGAGATGTGTTCAGATTGTAAGAACTTCTCTTCAATATTACCCTTCTTGGGAAGGGATGTGTGATATTACTCGATATGACTTAGTTCCTTGGTATCATTTTGGGGTTACTCGATCTATATATATATATATATATATATATATATATATATATATATATATATATATTCTATGGATTAAAATATATGGTATCATTTCAAAATGGTTTTGAAGAAATAATAAATCGAGTATTTAGTTCTTAGGTTCCTGTAAAGAGAATGGATTCAAATAAACATATATATTGTGAGAAATGAGTGTGTTGATAAATGAAATTTTTAATATGGGTTTATATCACTCTTGGTTAGAGAAGAAACAATTTAACACAAGTTTTTTAAATGGGTGAAATTTAATAGGAAGATTTTAATAAGTTTTGTTTTATTAAAATCGTATCTTTTGTCTTGACTTCAAAATTGTGTAAACTATTGATGTTATTGGACCGACTAATAAACATCTTTACCTTGGAGACGTCTAAAGAAAAGTAGACTCTAGGATCGAGTTTAGATACTAACATCCTACTCTTCTTAGCCACTAACCACACCAGATAAGGAAAGAGGTCGTAGAGGTCAACTCAGTTTAAGACCCAAATTATTATTTGGATCTACCTTTGAATTTAAGGAAAAAGAAAAGATAAAAGATTAAATCAGATAGTTTAATATACTCTTAAGATATAGTAGGATATTATACAAATTTGAAACTTAAGTCATGTTTTTGAAATGTTTTCATAATTTTGGCAAGTAGAAAGAATCGGTGTAGTTAAGAAACCAATGGAATATATACATAAGTTGTACTAGATCGTTTTATTTGCATGACAGTTCTTGGTCCAGGATTCGAATACATGATTTCGAGGAGATTTACATCAGTCCGAACAAGGATTTTTCACCAGATTCTTGACGGCGAACACTTGATATGGATTCTTGATATGATTCTGAAGTTTCTATCATAGTATATGGCTATGTAAGGAAAATGGAGGTTTCTGTAACACCCCTAATTTTTGATAACATTATTCAGGAGATTTAATTTGATAAATTAAATAGAATAATATAAGAATTAGAATGATAAGGAGATTAAGATCTGAATAAAACAATTAAAGGTCATGCTTAAATTAATTATATGGGCTTAAAATGGTGTATAAGCTAATTAGTTTACATAAGGGTATATTAGGAATTACCGCACATAACCTACACACCCGTAACAATCTCGTTCTCGTCTATTCACGTTCACTTTTCATTTCACAAAAATAAAACATGTAAAACATAAGAGGAGCCGACCATTGCTGAGGAAGAGAAGAGGGGAAATTCTAACAAAAGCTAAGGATTAAAGCTAGGGGAAATTAATCATCAACAAATCTCAAATTACTTATCATAAGCAAGGTGGATACTAATTTATACCATCTCTATTTTTTTCTATGATCATATTTTTTAGGGTTTAAGATTAACTTCATTTTAATGATAGTTTGGATGATGATATGCTTGGATTTATAACGTGTTTGATTTAAATCAAATTGTCTAAATATGGATTTATATGGTTTTTAAGGAAAAATATATTATTATTGATTTTGAATGCCATGGAAAAATTATATGTTATGTAAAACATGGTTTAGGAGATGGGATTTAATTTTTGTAATTTTTCAAGCTATGGAAAATTTAATATAAATTTTCAAAAGGAAAACATGCAAAATTGGGTTTGAAATTTTATTTGGTTATTTCAGGAAGAAAATGGATCTGAAATTTGTAGATGTTAGATAACATATCGAATTGAATTTCTATAATTTTTAGGGTTTTTTCCTAAGAGATTTACTATGGAAATAAAATAGTTTTATAAAAAAAGGATTTAATTGGATAATTGATTTTTCTTAATGGAAGGGCTTAATTGTTAAATTTTTCTTGATTGGATCTATAAATATGCGACAGTTATACTAGTAAAGAATTTGAAAAGTTCTAAGACAACCAATTAAAAGATTACAGATAGGCAAGTTAGTTATAAAGTAATTATTATAAAAGTGTTAATTCAGCCTTTTCCAGAAAAAGTTGGTTCTGCCTCTTTCAAAAGTGCCTTTCCACACATACGCCTTCGCTTCGACCACAATGCCTCCGCTTTGAGTCGGTTGAAACCAACCTAGCCAAAACCTACTAAAGTCGAAACTAGTACACATGGTGTCGATGAGATTGGTACGAAGTTGATTGGAGAAGGGCGCAAGGCATGGTAACGAAAGCATTGCTTTCGATGGAGTCGAAACCATTGTTTACTTTTAAAAGATATGTGCGTGCCTTGTTTTTGAAGGGCACTTTCGACCAAGTCAATACCCTATTGCTTTTGAATCTTTTGCCACCTTTCTTTTTTTTAGAATAGATCTTTAGAACGAGTTATTTTATTTATAAAACAAAGCTTTTGAAAGGAATGGTTCCAACCTAGTAAAACCCTGTTGTCGTTTCTTTCTCCTTTCGAGTGTATTGAAGTCATCAATGCTTTCGAAGGGTAGCCTTTGTTGTAAATTTATATTAAGTCACTTCCTAAATGCTTTCGTAAAGGTTCAAGGGTTCCGAAGGAAATGACTTTGAAATGGGGTTTCTATGCTATCCTTCAATGTTTTATTCAAAAGTTTTGAGCCTTCGAATGGATGGTTCCGATGCCATCAAATTTTTCCCCAAACAATTTTCTATGAAGGTTAAAGGTTTTGAAAGAGATACTTTCGCATATATTCACTTTGACCTAAAAGATTTTTCTAAAGTGTTAATCCCTTTAACCTATTAATCAAGGAAAGACTTCTTCAAAAATTCCATACTCAAAATCATTTCAAACTCTTTATTTATTCCATGGTTTTTCCTTTATAATGAGATTGGGTTATTTGTTTTGAAAACTAAGGCATTTGAAACTTTAAAAACATTACTTTCGAGACCCCTATATAACCTCTTTCTAAAGTATTGAAAACCTCTTTTAAAAACACAAAATATATACTTTTCGAAGCTCTCTAAAACATGTCTTTCAAAACCAAAATGTTCCTTTCGAAAGTACCAAAGAATTACTTTAAATTACTTAGAAACATAACTTTGAAACCGATGAAAGTAACTCTTACAAAACCATTGGGTTTTTCTTCTCTAAACAAGCTAACATCCCTCATGTCTCAACGCTATTTCCACTACTACATCATAGGGATCTCTAATGTGCGGTAAGGTAGGTCTCGCCAACTTTGGCTTCAATCCGCTAGTAAACTTTTCATTCCTTCTCCTCATTATGTCAAAAATGGCATACCCATATTGAGCTAACTCTTCAAATCTACCAGTGTATTCCAGAATAGACATCTTCCCTTGTTCCAACTCAACAAACTTTCTAGCCAACATAGACTACACAATTACTGACATAAAGCTTTCTTGAAACTTCCTCTTGAACTCTTCTCAAGTCATTGTCTCCTTGTCCACACCAGTTGTCATACCACAAAAACAAAGCAGCTCCTTGAAGTTGTCTTGAAGCAAGTCTCCTTTTCTGCTCGTCGTTGAGCTCCAAGTCAGCAAAAATTCTTTGACAGTGTAGCAGCCAATTTTCCACCTCGATAACATCCTCAGTTCCAATAAACGACTCCCCCCAAGCTTAGCATGATCTCTGCACAAGTTAGCATAGTGACTAACCATCAGAGCTTCCTGAATTCCTCCTCCAGCAGCTCCCTTGAATAACTCCAGCTGCCATTCCAGCTTGCATCATGTTCATGAAAAATTGATACATGGCTCTCATATCCACTTGGGTAACCCCAACACCAACATTCTCAACCTGAGATGACCTTGACTTCTTCTAGCATTTGGTCAGGCATTTCCATTATGGTGGTGTTGTCTCCTCCTAGATTAACTCTGCCTCTTCTTCCATCCATATCTGTATTCAAGCCATGTGAGATACAGAAGAATAGCCTAACAAAGAGTCTAGAGATAAAGCGTATACTTATACATATAACAAATACAAGTACGTTACTATAGCGTTATCCCATACCCCGACCTTAACTGTAATTTCCAAGGATTATGTTTTCAAAAATCATTTTTAGTTAAAGTACTTCATAAACCTTTGATCTGATGCCAAGTTGTAACATCCCATATCTAGAGGCCCAAGCTAAGCGTTACAGATGCTGCAGTCATCTATAGTATTAACTTCCGACGACTAAATATGGCTATGTTAATGGTATCTATAATATCAGAAGAACTTGAATGTGAAACAAATCACAGATTTCGAAACAACATTTTTAATTACTTTAAAACATATTCCATATTTAGATTACACAATCCCAAAATGTTTTCCCAAACAATAATAAAATATACTTATTACAAAAAACGCCAAGAGCGACATATGAATATGCCTTCTTGGATGATCAAAGTAATATTGTCTTAACAGACATAATACACACAGCGGAATAAAACAACTAAATAAGAACTACAACTCCTAAATAGCTATCCGCTGGCCTCCTACTTGCCTCTGGTAGCTTTATTCGTCATCCTACGAAGAATCTGAAAGAACCTCAACCCTCAGTCTACTCAAATCAATTTTTGAGTGGCCGAGAATTTAAGGAGAGAACATAAACTTCGAGTCGGACATATAGCCTGGTGTGAATAATATTATACATCTCGGTTAATAATGTTAAGTGAGACCACGCTGCTTAACGGAATGGGTGTCCCCTCACTAACATTCTTTTAAAACATATATTTTGCAAATCATTTCATGAACCCAAAACTGGTTAAATACTGTAAAGCATCATTATGTAAACATACATATCAAGTAATAAAAGAACTATCTGTTCAAACACTTTAGTTTTGTTTGGCTGACTATTAAACTTTGGCTGACTCGGGCCTACCAGACAATATAAACAAAATTTATCTAACATTTGTTAGACACTTATCTTTTGGACAATCTGTCCCTATCTATCTGTTAAATACTTCTGTTCTGGACGGTTTGTCCCTAACTTTAATTCTCCCAGGGGCGACCTAATCCAAATGGTTTAGCGGGCTCACCAATAACCTATCTGTATACAAAAATATATTCCTTTTTGTGCGTAGCCATAATTTTAGTCATACCTATGATGAAGCCATACACACTAGAATTGTGGACAAAAATTAGTTGGGGCCAATACCTAATGTATAGGGCGCAATCCTATACTAGTCCCATCTGGCTAATATCTGAGTCATTTTCACTTAGGGATCCCTTCCCATAATTTTCCTTAAAAACCTTTTAGAAAAGATTTAAACATTTAAATCAAACTCACACAATAAGATACCTATACTCTATGCTTTACTAAAAACCACATTGCCATGTTATATATATATATATATATATATATATTATGTATGTATGTATGTATATGTATGTATGTATATGTATGTATGTATACATTATATACATTTTTCTCAAACCTTAGTTGATGAAAACACTTAAACACTTGAAAGTACCCCTTTCGATTCCGTTGAAAATACCTCTTTCAAAACCATTGAAAGCACCTCTTTCGAAACCAAGTAAAACCCTTCATTCATCTAGGTCGAAAGGCCAAAACCTTCCTTTTGAAACCATATTCAAAACCCTTTCGAAAACTTTGAAAACCTTTATTTCGAAAGCTTTAAAACCTTAGAAACCATATCTTAAAACACTTTAAAACATTGCCTTTAGAAAACCTTGGAAAAAACTTCCATTTCTACCCTTTCGAAACCATCAGAAAAAACACTCCCTTTCGACTTCTTCGAAACCCTTTAGGAAACCACCCCTTCGAAACCATTTTAAACACCTTTCGAAGGCGTTAAACCTTTCGAAAGCACTTGGGTTCAATTTAAAACATGTGGAAAAGCACCTTTCGAAACCATTTAAGCCGAAACCATTCTTTTTCGAAACCATTGGATTATACTTCAATAGAACAAAAAGGGTCTATGAAATCATCTAAGTTGAAAGCCTACCTTTTGGAAGCTATCCCTAAGTAAAGAAGTGACAATGTCGAAACCACCCCTTCGAAGGCATTGGAGAAGTGGCTAATTTAAAAACTAAGTATACCTTCCGAATCCATTGATTTCAAAAGGTAGAAAGGTGGCAACTAGTTGGTTTTGACCCCATTTAAAGCATTACTTAAAATAAAAGAGTGCAACCCATTCAAAACCTTTTCCTTCAAAAATATTTGACCCAGTCGAAAGTCAACTAGAACGAAAACTATCATTTCGAAAGTAAAGCAGGCGCTTCTTTAATTTAAAATAAGGCATACTCCAACCCCTTCGGAACCCAATGTTTCGACTAAGTACCCTTCACCTTTATCCAATGCGCTACATATCAAGTAACTTGGTACCATGCACATTAATTTCGAAAATGATGGTGGCGAAAGGTCTAGGTCGGAACCCCTGATACCGAAAATGGCAGAACATGTTAACGTTATTTTTTTAACTTAAATTTTCAACTAACTTGCTATTGTTTGTCAAATTTTCATTGGTTGCTAAATATCATTTTCAAAAGTGCTGCCAATATTTTTAGAAATAAATAATAATTTTATTTTACAAAATACCCCTTCTCCTTAATTAAATATATAAAACATTTAAGTCACATGCCTTAAATAATTTTATATATTAATCAAAACTCAAAGGAATATTCTATAAAAATTCTAGAAAATCTAATTAATATGTTTTCTAATATATTAAATTTCAGACCCAAATAATTGTCCATTTTTCCGTAAATAATTTAAAACCCAAATAATTATTTTCTTCACTAGAAAATTAATATAAAATCCACGTTAATTTAGAAAATTATGAAAATTAAAATCATCTCTAAAATATTATTTCTATTCTACATTTAAATTCGTAAGGCGTTTGGATATCATGTAATAGGGTTTTCATATCAAAAAATATCATAAAAATCAATATAAACATTCATAAATCATCAACAAGCATATGTAAACATTTCATCATCCGAAACATGGCATTATCATCCAAAATACTTAGGATTATTATTAAAACTGAAAAATATAAGAAAAGTGAGATGCAGTAATTATTCACCTTAGCTTTGTAATTTAGGATGTGATATTTGATCTTGATCAAATAATTTGATTCTTCCTCTTGAAAATCCAAGCTTTATCTTCTCTTGAGATTGCTAATGGTGGCCCGCCTTAAATTGTTTTTGCTTTAGAGAATACGAAATGAACGTATGTTTTAGTTTCCTAAGGGTTTAGGGTAAGTTCATCCTATTTTTCATTTTTCCCTTCTTATTTCCTAACACTTATTTCTGTATTATTTCCTAAGTTCATTGTACATAGACACGGTTACCCCTTGTTAATCACAAATCTCAATCCACTAATCATCTTACATTATTTTATTTTATTTAACTAATTAAATTTCCTAAATAATGTTATAAAAATATGTGGTGTTACACAAAATTACAGGATCGTGCGTCGAATACATGATGTCAATTTGATGACTTGATGAGTTTGAGGCTTAGACATATTACTCTCATTAGAGCCATTACCCAAACGTCATTTAAGGACCAGTAGTCTGTTACCAAGGGCAAGTAAGAGTCATGACTAATACACAGCATGATCCTGCAGCATGTTTATGGTAGGGAGATGGATATATGTGTCATGATTCTTGGAGTAATTAAGGGGCTGAAGGAAACATGTTGCAATCGCTAGGATTTCCTAGAGCTATGTTGCGGTATGTTAGTCACCCATTTGGATGACTTAGGTAGATTCAATTATGATGAGATATTTGATATTATCACCTCGCTAGGGACAATTTTATATGACGTTAGAGACTTGTATATGCACTTCTATCATCTGAGTTAGCCTAAACCAAGAAAGTTGTGAGTTCTTAGTTTTCTCGGGAGCTCTTGGATTAGAGATGGTTGACATGATTTGTTATATCTATCACTTAGGACCACTCAGTCGGGAGTCCTCGTCTCTTGATAGGATCATTGGTCTAGATGGATTATTGTGTTATTTGTAGTATTACTTTTGAGTCTGCAAATTCTGTTGTTTGCATATCACTTGGGGCCATGCAGTCGAGAGTTCTTGTCTCTCATGAGGAATGACGGTTGAGATACAGATTAGTAAATATTTTTGTTTATATGGTATATTGGTTGTTTGGATGGTGTTTCACCCATTTTATTCATGAGGCATTTGATATGACGATTGACTATTCTATACTATGGGTGATATTATATGTGCATAGTTTTAGATGATGTTAAAATACATTAGATTTGTCTCTTAGGATACCCTTGTTATACCATGCCAGCTGTTACCATATATTGACATCTACATTTTAGACATAATTTGATCCGTATGTTATTTTGTAGTACTCGAGTCTGTCCAAGACATTTCAAGTTCAGGGATGAAGTGACTAGTTTGTGTTTGTTGAGCAAAATTTGGAGGCTGATATGTTGATTGGTCTATAAGTTTATAGGGTCGTACTTGTGTTTGTTAACTCATATTTATATTATTATTTTGTTGAGATGTGATGTATGTGTTGGACATAGGTATGAATATTTTGAAGATAGTTGGCATTGGCTAGTTTTTTGTTTACATACATGGACTTGTATATATTGTCCATTATATATTGTCACTGCATTGATGACTCTGTATTCTCTATGATTTGTTTTATATTGCGTATTATTCTATACTAAAAATGCACATGATTGTTGTTTTGTGCCGATGTCGGGTACATATAGGTGAGTAATTTATAATTTTTGAAATACGTACTGACCATCATAATGTTCTATATTATTCTGTGTTATGATACAATGAACGTCGTATTGTGTTCTATATTATGTTGTTCAATATTTGTGATATGAGTTAAGAGTTACTCAACATTAAATACACACGTGTGTGTGATACGCACGTGTGTTCGTACTCAAATTGTGATAAACCTTAATTTGCATTGTACATGTTCCATGTATTTTGTAGAGTAATTATCTTACGCCAAACATGGTATATCTACATGTGATTTTTTATTTTTGTATAACTCTCAATATTTCCACCACCGACTAATAATTAGGTGCATTCGGTCTCATTTTGGGTACTGGATTACGAGCACATGTGTCATTGGAAATATATATTGGAGGGGTAAAATTCTATTTTATGTCTTCATTTTCAAAATAAATTCACATACATAACAATTTAAATGACCGAAAACACAATTTTGATGATACAATGTATTTCAACTACCATATCTCCTTCACATCTAAAAACACAATAGATTTGATATTTGAGATTTACTGAATCAAACCAATTTTAATTTGAAAAGAATTTTCCTTTTTAATCGCATAAATTTAAATAATTCAAGAAATTGGTAACCGAAGCATGGTGCATGATTTTGAATTGTCGATTTAGCAAATTGTCAATTTAGCGACATGCCACATGGTGCATGATTTTAAATTGTCGATTTAACGAATTGTCAATTTATCGACATGTTGTATGGTGCATAATTTTGAATTGTCGATTAAGTGAATCGTCAATTTAGCGACATGCTTCAAGGTGCAAAGTTGCTTATATAAATATGCAATATGCATTTTCCTTTCTTTTTCTACAAAAATGAAAACCATATATTTTTTATAAAGAATTTTAAAGACATAAACCAACTTGTACGGCACTCCAACTGCAAAGTGTGTACAAGCAATAGTCGACAATGAAGGTACAAAAATGTATTGAAAAACAACTGTGAAATCAGCTTAAAGTTAACAACCAACAAACAATAACCTAAGTAGCACTCAACTGGCAACATCAATATCTTCAAACTAACAATTTTAAAGACCAATCGCATAATTTGCGAGTTACAGACATCCAATCATCCATCCTCCCCGAAACTACAGTAGGAAAACTTTATACTCAAAACATAATAAGGTTAAATATCTCTTTAACTTGTACTAATTCCTAAGCTAAAAAAGGATGATAAAGAAATAAATAAACAAATAATCCAATAAAACAAAATCAGAGACTTCAAGGGTGGAAACCGATGGCCTTTCCACACAACAAAGCGTTAGGAGGGATGGCGTACTCGTTAGCAAGATTTTGCTGAGCGTTCCAGACTCTGATGTAGAATTGTTGGCCTAGATACTGCCTTGCCCAGTTTGTGGATCTTACGTTCCACATTCCTTGATTTTCTAGTGACACTAAAATTGCAGACCATCCGTTTGGATAGACCTGAACCGTGTGTCTAGTGACAGCGTCGACTAAGTTGTATGTCTGCCTCATGCTTCCTGACCATTTCCCACCACCATATCTGCATTTACCATATTGATGCATTACTATATATTCAATGCATAAGCAGGTTTCTGCAGGATTGACTGGACTCTGAGTTATAAAAGATCAGAAAAAGAAGGTGGTTGGAAGTTTGATTCTTAAAAAGGTAATCTTTAATACATATGTGTACATACACACATGTATACATATGTCTGTGCATGTATGTGTGATACATACTCGTATTTGTGTGTGTTACATATCATTTTTAATATACTGGCACGACCAGCGATATTTATATTATTCATAGGACAATTTTTATATCGAGGCTTCATAAAAAAACCTTATTCTAGCTATAGGCCCTATTTTAAAGTTATAATCGCTCTTTAAGGTGTGCAAGCACAAATTTCTCGTTTGGTTAAAATCAGGTTTACTTTTATAAGCAGTTTCAAACTGGATTTATGTAGTTGAAATAAGTTTTTTTTCCCCTTAAACTTTATTAGAAAATTTATGTTTAATTATAAGGTATAATTCAATTTGATGTATAGTAGATACTTCAATTTAATTTAAGGATTAGTAGTATTTAGTTATTTTTTGTACTGCCATTCCAAGCAAAGTTAAAAGTGAATTGATGAGCAGTCTTGTTACCTGTAAACTTTCAGCAAAAATAAAATAACAAATGGAGAATAACAGAACATTACAAAATTTGAGTGGGTCAATTTTTAACACCCCCCCCCCCCCCCCCAAAAAAAAAAAAAAACCCACCCCAAACAAACAATTTAAGCCAGTAAAAATTAAGTTGAGAGAAGCAGCTGACACCTCGCGTCATAATGAAGCTTCATCTCTAGTTGCACCCATTTCAAACACCGAAACAAAAACTGAAAGACATCAAATTTTTTGTTGCCATGTGCTTGAATAATGCTAGCACTATCAAAATAATGTTTTACATTGATGATCAAAAGTAATTTTATAACATAGGTATTAATTTACTATTTGGGAGAACTTCAAAAATTCATGATGATCTCATTCATTTTTGTGCAGATGATGCTCAAAATACCAATTAAACGTCATATTATGGTTTTCATTTGAAGTTGTGCAACTCAAACAAATATGAATTTGTAACTGGTAACAAAATGCATAGAGTAATGGCGGCAATGGCGGCAAAGGCGTGTTCCAAATCCCCCCCGCTCTCCAATTCAACCGCTCGCCCCCCTCCTTCCCCTTCTGCTCCACCTCAGATCTCCTTCGTCCCCAGCTCCTATAAATCCCTTCCAAACTCATTGTCCCACTCCGCACGAAATCCAGCTCACCCCTCCGATCGTAAGCTCGTCACCCCTCAACAAAATCCAGCCACACTTAAATCATACGCTCAGGCCCTGGGTTCTAGACCCCCGACCCAGCCCAACCCTCCTCAAATTCAGCTCCGACGAAGAGTGATACCAGATTTCATATCCGTGCAAACTACAATTGATTTTCTGAAGTTGAAAGGTCGTTGCCTAAGGTGCGCAGGATTGGGACACGTGGCGAAGGCGTGTAGGGATCCAAAGATTTGCTATCTTTGTAGCTTTTTCGGACATGCCAGCTCGCATTGTCCCAATAAAAAGTTCCCTAAACCCAATAAATCCAACCGAAGCTTTTCCACAAAAGACAAGTCCAAATGCCCTTTCAATCCCGCAGTGAAGGTCCCACAGTCATCATTGCATCTCGAAAAACAAAAAGCCCCTCAGCAGCATCCCGATCCTTCTCAACCCCTCACCTCTCACAATCCTCTTCACACTCATCCCATCTCTCATACCACACGGAAATTTTCTATGGCGGACTCCTCACTCTATCTCACTGCCAAGATCATTGACGGCTTTTGGTCCGTTGAGACTCTGCACAACACTCTCTCGGCTACTTTTGGCCATGAAGAGTGGCCTCTCTGAATACTTGCAGATGACCGCTTTATCTTCTGCTGCCCCACCTTCGACATCCGTAACCACGCCCTTCAACTAAAATTCTTAAGGAAGCCAGGTGGTTCGGTTCTTCTTCAAAGATGGGAGGACGCAGACCAAAGAATCCCAGAACTTGAACCATCATCGTGGGCCAGAATCAGCGGCTTCCCTGAATTCCTCCGAGATAATCCGATGGCGGTTCGCGAGGCGCTCAGATCGGTTGGCAGATTTATTGCCTTTGACGAATGTGACTGGGCAAACATTGACCACAGATTTCTCCTTGTCTGACTGCAATTTTACAAGGGGGTAACCAATCCTTGCTCGTTGATAGTACACCTAAACGACGCGGAATACCTCATCACGGTAGAAAAGTGGGTACATGCCCATCCTACACACAGACCGGAGCAAATGCTCCTGGGAGCCGATTACGACATGGATGTCAGGGTCTTTGACGATGTCGGTCTCCCAGTCGACTTGAATGAGGACCGCCTGGATGCCATGTCCCTGGACCCATCCATCCCACAGCCCCTGCCCGTGGCAGACCTTCAAGCATCCCACGAAGTCGATGGCCCTCTGGGTATGAATTCCTGGCCGTTGGATCCACCGGATGTCCTTGCAGCTATCCCCAACCCAAACACCCAAGCCGCCGATGATATGTACCGGGATCCTCCACTCTCCCCCACTGGCCTTTTCAACCCTATCCCTAGTATCCCACCTCTCTCCCCGGCCCTCGTTCTCCACTCTAACCCAATCGCCCATAGTTCTCCAGGCATGAATCCCATACCTTCACAACCCTCTGTTGACCCTTCCAATCATGATCCTACGACCACGCTTATCCCTGTTGATGTCCAAGCCCCCGCCGCCATCGCTCACAATTCCAGCCACCAGACCCCTGATCCTGACCAGCTGGGACGCTTTTCGCCTGCCATTGTTCGCCAGAGCTCAAGAATCAGTCGTGCCTCTTCTCTTCCTGGTAGTTTCTATAAAACTGTTATTTTTTCTTCTTCCAATAAAAGTTTAAATAAAAAAATGAGTCGTTGCATGGGTGTGAGTTTAAATGATGAGCAATATCGGGCCATGCAAGCCCTAGAATCAGAGAGAATTTCCCTCTCCCAATGAAAGTAGTCTCGTGGAATGTTCGGGGCTTGGGGGACCCACACAAAAGACATGCAGTTAGTCTTATCCTAACCCCACATAAAGCAGACATCCTTTTCTTACAAGAAACAAAAATATCTGATCCCCCTCAATCTTACATCTCACACATGGGTGGGCCAACCCTAACGGGTTGGGCCCATATAAACGCAGTGGGATCCAAAGGAGGGTTAATCAATGCCTGGAATGAAGCAGCTTGGACCCATTGTAACACCTCTTCTCACTCATCTGCTTTACACGTAACCCTACGACACATCCAATCCGACACTGTCTTCTTCTTCACCAACATTTATGGCCCACAGAGTTCACAAGAAAGATGTAAACTCTGGGCGGAATGTTTCTCCTTTGCCTCTTACCTCAACGGCCCTTGGATCGTAGGAGGGGATTTTAACACAACTAGATCACCTTCTGAACGCAACTCGGATAGCTTTTCAGTAGATTCAGACTCCTTCAACTCCTTTATCAACGATTGTTCCCTCATAGACCCTCCGATCAATAACCGCCAATACACTTGGTCCAATCGCAGATCAATCCCCACCCTAGCTAAACTAGATAGATTTCTTTATAATTCCTCATGGGAAGACCTATTCCCCCTTTCCTCGGTCGCCGGTCTGGCCTCATTGATTTCCGATCACTGCCCCATCATTTTAGACACTGGATCTCGGTCCCCCATCTCTCGTCCCTTCAGATTCGAACGCCTTTGGCTAATGGAACCCTCTTTCGACAATTTCATCCACCAACTATGGTCCCAGCCATCGCCAATTCACTCGGCCTCCGCCAGAATTGTATCCAAACTTCGTTCCCTCAGAAAAATCATCAGACCATGGGCCAGATCTATCTGGGGATCGATCCGCAAACGAATCTCAACTACCCAGGATGAGATTCTGAAACTCAACATCATGGAAGAATCTAACCCGTTATCTGACTCGGACCGGGCTCGCCTCCTCTTCCTAGAATCAGATCTGGACAGATTGATCAAACAAGAAGAAATAGGCTGGAAACAGAGATCTAAAGAGAGGTGGTTAAAAGATGGAGACAGAAACACCGCATACTTTCATCGAATGGCCATTGGACGCCGCAGATCGCTTCTTATCTCAGAACTGCTTCATGATAACTCCTCTTTCTCGGACCCGTCCGACCACCTCCGTCTATTTACCGACTACTTCAGAGACATCCTCGGTAAGAGTTCCCCCCCCCCTCCCTGATATCAATTGGTCACTCCTCTACCCATCCCAACCCAGCATCCACATTGACCACCCCTTTGCGGAAGAAGAGGTATGGGACGCATTAAATGATATGGCAGATGATAAAGCGCCTGGCCCGGATGGTTTCGGTCCTATTTTCTTCAAACACTTCTGGAATTTGGTCAAGTATGACATTCTAGAAATGTGTAGAGAATTCCAATCTGACCCTTCCACCATCTCAAGATTAAACTACGCTAAAATTATCCTCATCCCCAAGGTCCCTGGCGCCAACTCACTCCCCGACTTCCGTCCAATCAGCCTCCTCAATACAACTTTCAAGATCATCACCAAGGTCCTTGCTAACCGCCTCCAGAGTGTCATCGCCCCTCTAGTCGGCTCTGAACAATCGGCCTTCATACTAGGAAGGAATATCATGGATTGTATTGCCTCGACCCAAGAAATCATCTCTTTCTGTCACCACACTGCCACGCCTGGAGTTCTTCTCAAGCTGGATTTTACCAAAGCCTTCGACACTGTAAACTGGGACTTCATTCTAGAGCTTATGTCACACAGAGGCCTTTCCTCCACCTGGTGCTCTTGGATTAAACATATTCTGTACTCGAGCATCTCTACGGTCTCGATTAATGGTGTATCGGGTGGTCACATCAAATCAGCTAGGGGGTTGAGACAGGGTGACCCCCTTTCACCTTTGATCTTCGTTCTAGTGGCTGATGTCTTTAACAGAATGCTGAAATTGGCCTCAGCTAATGGCCTATTCTCAGGAATCTCCCCCCCTGGTTCGTCGGTATCAGTCTCCAACCTGCAGTTCGCAGATGACACTATCATATTTGCATCCCCCCAACAAAAATTTATCCACTGCTTAAAAGTAGCACTATACTCCTTTGAAAGAATATCTGGTCTCTCAATCAATTTCAGCAAAAGTTCAGCCATTATGCTAGGTAAATCACATCATCTGGGTCCTCACATTTCTTCTATGCTTAATTGCAAGATATCAGACTTCCCACTGTCATACCTCGACACAACCCTCCGGCCCACCAAGCTCATCAGATCTGATTGGCTCCCCCTCATCTCCAAAATTGGTTCCAGGCTTTCGGGCTGGAAGGCCCAATCGTTATCCATCGCGGGTCGCCTAGTCCTCGTTAAATCGGTACTCTCTGTCATTCCATCATACTGGATGTCACTCCATAAGCTTCCCTCTTGGGTCATTAATCGTTTAGACAAAATCAGGAGAAACTTCCTGTGGAATGGGGGTGGTGTTAAAAGACTAATTAGCTGGGATACCGTTTGCTTGCACAAACGCCATGGGGGCCTGGGCATCCCTAACCTCAGTGCCCTCAATATCGTCCTTTTAACTAAATGGCTCTGGAAATGTCTCTGCCCAGATCACTACATTTGGAAAGATTTGGTCCTTTCGCAATACTATCGCTCCAAAACCCACCTTATCCTTCACTATCCTCCAAACATAAAACCCTCACCTTTTTGGGCGGGAGTGATTCAATGCTTACCTCGTGTCAAATCTCTATTCCACATAACCATTGGCAATGGTGAAAACAGCTCTTTCTGGTTTGACACGTGGCTTGATCAGCTCCCCCTCGCCAAAGTCTTACATAATCTCTTCCTCCACTCGACCGATCCTACGATTACAGTCAGTGATTGTGTTCATCATGGCCCTGACTCTCTTTGCCCTTCCTCTCTTTTCAGCCCTGCCACCTTCTCCGACCTTATCTCTGCCTCCATCATCCTTCGATCTACTCTCCTCTCCCCCCATCCAGACCGTGTCATCTGGGCGCTTGCACCCTCCAAAGGATTCTCTGTAGCCTCATGCTACGCCTTTCTGACCAACCCCGGTCGCTCCTTCGGTTTCTCCAGACTCTGGAAATGCCCAATTCAGCCCCGAGTCGTTTTCTTTCAATGGTGTCTCTCTCACAACCGCGTCAACACTAAAGATCGTCTCACCCGTTTTCTTACCCAAATCAATCCACTTTGTGTCTTCTGCTCGGAACATAATGAAAGCATCCACCATCTGTTTAGTCATTGTGACACCACTTACTCGGTTTGGGCCGCCTCTAGCGCCCATACACTTGGATTTGTTCCTGACAGGCCCATCATTTTCGATCACTGGCAGAACAACTCGCATGATCCCAATCTCGACATACTCATTTCTATCTTCTGTTGGTGTATTTGGAAAGAGAGAAATGCTCGGGTGTTTGGTAAACCTACATCACATCTTGATGGCCTATGCAGGCGTATATCTCACCTATTCAATCAATATACAGGTTGCAGCCACTCAGCGCCTTTCAGGCTTCGCTTACCCTATCGCAATCCGTCGCCGGCTAGCTCGCAATGCAGTAGTACAGATTTCCCTCTCGGAGGTGCCTGATAGCAGAAGACTTTAACTCCCTAACAGCTTGCTGTTTTGTTTTGTTGTTCTGGTTCTTTTGCTAGTTCGTAATATGACTTTGGGGTTTTGAAGTAGTTTTTATTTTGCTGATGGTGCTACCGATCAAGCATGTTGATCGGATATTATACTGCTTTTCATATATATAGTTATATATCTAACCGGCTATGTAGTCTCGCGCTACATACCCGTCTTTCTCCAAAAATGAATTTGTAACTGGAATGTAGAAGTGTGTGTGTGCATGACATGAAAAATATTGCGCAAAGTTGTGGTATGAAATTACTTACCCAACAACCCAGAAATCATATCCATCAAGATGCCACGATTGCATGCTATTCTCAGTGTTCTGAAACACAATTTCAACAAAATCGTGATGATTCAAGCGAATAGCTGTAGTTCGAAGTACATTAGCAGCACTGCTTGAGTCAACTGGAATAGTATCATAACTAAATACACCACCAATATTGAAATTGTCTGCTAACTTCAATGGTGTATCAGGCACGACATATGATACACCATTTACTGCATACCGCTGCTTCCCATTTATCATTGGTGCTGAATTAGCAAAGAACAGTTTTCTTGTTATTGGAACTGTTCCATAATGGTACGATCCTTGTGGATTTGGCCTCGCTGCGTTTGCAGTTAGATTCCATCTTAATACACAAAAATAACAAAATAAGTCAAATGTCTTCAATCAATACATTTGTCAGAATGCTTAACGTGTATTCTTATGTCGAAGGTGTTGGCTTATAGTACATTTTTATGACGGGATACACAATATATTTATTTATTTATTTTTATTTTTATTTTCTTGCTGTTGTTGATGTTGATCTCATCTGAATATAAAACAAATATCAAGAAATTTAATACTGAGAGCATGTTTGATACCTTATGCAACTACGGCTTCTAAGCAACTTTTCTAGAGATGTGTTTGTAAACTAAATTAGTTTTAGTTTACAATCAAATTTTTGTGCTTATTTCATAAGCAACTATTTGTAGTTTACGACACAAAAGTGTTAACAATTTGTTAGTAGAAAAAGACAGCTTATGAGCTACCTAAAATGTTTAACAACTTAATCTTTTTCATTTAAAAGTAGTATATAAGTTATAATAAGTAATAACTAAAGCTCGCTTGTGGCTGGTTTCATCTTGTGCAACTACATTAATCAAATTTTCTACTTATACATCCAAATTCATCAACTTTTTACTATTCGGTTAAAACTACTTGAAAGTTACAAATCAAAATGGTTTTAAGTACTTATAAGAAAGGTAGCTCTCAAATGTGTGCATGTATGGCAGCTTTTGATAAAGTAGCTTCCAAGTTATTTTAAGAGTAGTAGTTGGCAAACATGCACCAACTTATCAAGCAGTTATGAACAAGAGGCAATTTTTGGGTTGAAGCTTCATTTTTTTTTTCCTTCTCTCTGAGCTTCAGTTAAAACAACAAAAAACAACTCAACTATGAATGATTATAAGCTAAAATATACAAAGTAATAGATATTTACCTAATGGTAGTGGCTTGATTCATTGACCCTCCTATCGTACTTGCAGGACCAACAGGAACCTGACCCGAAACCCGAATATTTGAATTGCTATAATGTAGAACACCAGTTGCAACCAAGCTCTTTTCAGTGAATTGGGAGGATGCAACAATGTAATAATCTTTAGATGGTTGATCGAGCGTCACAAGAACAGACATTGACTGACCTACGTGTAGATCAAGCGAGCTGTACATGTTCTGAATTGTGTGTGATCCTTCGACTTCTACAAGCTTTAGTTTGTGGTTCTCAATCTTGAAGTTTATTGATACGGATAGACCCACATTTGATACCCGGAACATGTAAGTTTTCCCTGATTGAATTGAGAAGAAATGATGAATTAATATCTCATGTGAGTAAAAACTCAGCTAGAGTTGTTGCCAACAACTCTTGTCCCAGTGTTAATAAGACATTTAGATAGAGTTGCTGACAAAGGTCCGTGGTTCCATTCTCTAGTCAAACAAATTTACCAGATTTCAACAAAAAAATAACAGTGGTGAAGCTTGGATACTTTCCCTTGGTTATCCAACAGAAGAAATGTTGAAATTTTGAATTTCATGAGTTCAATAATCCAAAGAGAGATTACGCAATAAGTTTGCCTTTCAGTGTTTACCAGAAAATATCAAATATCATATAATTCTCATACTTATTAAGCAAATATTTCTGAGACAATATTCGTCTACTACTAAAATGGGACATCAAGATTAAAAAAGTGCTAATACAAAGCATTCACTAAAAAATAACATAATCACTCCAATGCATAATTATATATCTAACAATCCAGAATATGTAATGTGAAGTTTATTGCAGATTCTTTTAAAAGTTCATGGACAAAGTTTGAATTATCTTGGTTTTAAAAAAGTGAAATCTAGAATTCATCCTTATCTTTTATGTTCTATATTTTAAAGGACCAAAGTTTTTTTTTTTCCCCCCCTTTTGCTTTTGTAAACTTTCCCCAACAATAAACATCTTCAAAAGGTTTCTCCTTCTGGTTTTTTATTATTTATTTATTTTTAGAAACAAAGACTTACCGTACACTGTAAGATTCGGGTTTGCAACATTAGAAATGTAATACAAAAATCCTCTTTAAGGAAAGACACAATCTAATACCTTGATCTCCGGTAAAAGAAGCAGATTGAGCAACTCCATTTATAAGAAGCCCATCAGGAAACCCAAGTCCTTTTCCTGCATCTAAACTTTGCCTCATTGCCTGCAAATATCACACAAATTTATTTTTGAACCTTCTGACGAGAAACCTTTCTTCATGAAAAAAGTACACGGTTTGTACACTGATTTGATTTCCTTCCGCGGTTCAGTGTATGATTGCAGACAGTTTCCTAATGGGATGGGTTTTCATAGTTCATATACTAGTCAATGGTAGTGATACAGATGTTGTAATAGGGGTACAAATTTTTTTTCACTAATAAAATTAGTACTTAAATGGTGCACTTTGTGTTTTTTTTTTTTTTTTAATCAAATTTAAGTATCTCTTGCATGATAAACCCAAAAACAAAAGTTTTAAATTTGGATCGACGCCCTATCGAAAACCCCTTCGTACCAAAAGGTCCTTTTAACAATGCTCCTTTCGTAAACACTCATAAATAGTACTTCAAACAATATTTACATACCTTATGTCCAGTTTTAAACCAATCACCGACAAGAAGGCTAAAATCACCATCAGGAGGACTATAAGGAATCGGAATGGGCGTCCTCTTCCGCACAATCAGAGCACCAAACCCACCAGCCGCTCTATGCATCCCAGTCGACGCGAAGTACGTAAAAGTCCCTATCTGATCCTTAGTCTGAAACTTGTAAGTAAAATTAGAGCCAGGGGGTATCGGACAATTTGTCCCCAAAACCCCATCCTGCCACGAATTCTTCCTCTGCTTGATCCCATTCCACGTTATCAGAAACGGCTCGTCGATCTTATTGATCACGTTGATGACTATGTTGTCGTTCGTCACCGTCTCCAGTACCGGCCCCGGAAATTGCCCGTTTATTAATATGCCCTAAATTTGAAAATTGAACATTATGTTAACATTGAAGTTGAGATAGTTAAAATGCAGGAAGGAATATGTGAAATTACTTGCTGTGGTGACCCGAGAGGAGAGATGGAACCGTAGGTGATGGTCCAGGTGAAGTACTTGTATGCGTCTTCTGCGTACGAAAGGGAGGAGAGTAGGAAGAGGAGAAGTATTGAAGAAGTAGAAGAAGATGAAGGCCTCATTATTTTTAATAAATGGCGGTTGGTGCGAGGAGTGAGTGAAGATGCAAGCGAGTGGTTTATAGTGAAGAGGAGGAGAAATGATTGGTGGAAGAAGAAGCTGGAAAGGGAGGTTGTGGGACCCACGGTAGCAGCACCGCTTTTAGGTAGACGCGTTTTCTTTCTTTCTGTTTTTGGTTGTTTGGAGTTAAAAATATTTTACGGGTAAGTCGAAAGTGACGTGACCATAAAAGAGAAAGATAGATATGGTTATCAGCCGAAAATTTGGTTGTGATCATTGATCGACCATCTTTAGATTAAAAAAGCCCCACATCGTTATTTTCATAGAGTGCCTCGGAGGCTAGAGTTAGAAATATGGAGTTCCTCGTAGATTAGCAGAGATAGAAAGTGACACAAGTTTTTAAATTTATACTGTATGACAATAAAATGATATATTCGTCTAGCATAACATATATATAATATTATATTCATATAACATTACACTTACTTAAGAAAAATCACTACTTCATGAAACAAGTCGCTGCGTGTTCTTTTCAAAATCACAAATTGCGCCGTCTGACAGATTGCTCCATCTCATCTAAAGTTGCTCCACCTGAAAACTCACCGTCTTGATGAGATATGAAGCTTTGACGTCATTGATTTAAGTTGTAGTTCGTCTGAAACTATTGTTGTCGCAGTTTGTATATGAAAACGCGTTGGAGTTGCTATACATATATGAAGTTTAAGCATCGCTCCAGATGTGGTTTCGAACTGCCTGAAATTGATGAACGAAATTACAGCGATTAAGTTGTAGTTGTCTAAAGCTTGATGTTATATGAGATCTGTACTCATTGACTGCGCGTTGCCGTTTGTTAATATAGAGTGTTCACAAGTATCTGATGGTTGCTACGTCCTTTGGGTTACATTCTGAAGTTGAAGATTAAGTGGCGATTGGTATAAAATGAATTGAAAATGGATCTATAATTGATCTTCTCAAAAAATGCAATGATGCATCTTCTAAAAAACTGCATATTTACGTACAAAAATTAAATGATGAAATTGTGATATTACCAGCTTTTGATAAAATTCAATTATATAATTCAAATGTGTGTAATACCATATGAATATAGTATTATATATACATAAAGTTATATGAATATATCGTTCTGGAAAGTGCTGCAAAATGCAATGTTAACTAGAACCAAATTGATGGAGATGGGATATGATAGGGGATCAAATTGTTTTTTCTGTGCTAATGACCCTGAGACTGTGCACCATTTGTTCATGCAATGTTCTTACACTAAGATGCTGTTTGACAAAATGATGCTTGTAGCTGGGAGTAGACTGTTGGCTAATCAACCTATGCTGGATTTTGACATGATTTACAAAGCTATAAGGTGGCGAACTTTGAAGGCGAGACACTTAGCTATATGCTTGAAGAAATACATGGCAGTGGTGTGGTATGAACGAAATTTGATTTGCTTTGATAAGAAGAGGAGAGATGGTCAGGTGTTATGGAAAGTTTTGAAGTATGAAATTTACAAAACAATGAAGATGCAAGCTATTTTTCCAGCCATATACATGGATGCTTGGAGATAGTTGGTTTTTTTGGTGTGTTTCTTGTTTTCTTGTTTTGCTTTGTGTGTTTTTTTGTTGTGCTTTTCTTTCTGTGTAGCTCCGTGTGTTGTGTTTTGTATTTTCTTTTTTTCTTGCTTGCTGTTCTCTTTTGGGCAAGTTTTGTGTTTTATTGTTTTTTTGCAATAAAATCAGGTAGGGGCCCTGTTAACCCCGCTAGCTTTTGCTAATATATCGTTCTGTTGTTCTTCGAACTTAATTTTCGAACTTGTGTCATTCAAACTAAAATTGTTTTCAGGCTTTTCCTTCAGCCTAATTGCCTCTATAGGTTAAATAATTGCTATTAAAATGAAATAAAAGTTTAAAAAAATGGAAATACATTAAAATAAATTAAAATACCTTAAAAAATACAATGATAAGTAACGCATAGAAAATAAAACATTACTACAAAGTTTCGAATATCCAACTATTGGCATCACTGTGATTATCAAATACTTTTAATCCATTCTCTTATAAGACTATCGTATTAATGTCGGACTTTGCTTTTGTCTATCGGTTCATTGCACGAAATGTTCTCTACGGTACTATTGAACTTTTCCATTATTGTTGTGCACCATTTTTTTATTCTTACCACTAGCAGCGTACTTTTATAACATATTTTCAACAAATCTCGAGTAACTTCAGAGAAGCAATTGTGTAGACTTTTTCAAAAGACATGCGACATTCTGAAAATTAAAAACTACAAAAGTAAGCAAAAAAATTCCAAAAAAATATGTTGTGGATACAATCAAAATATGCATAGAAATGTAAAAATATACATTAAAAGATACTCGGATTGACGGGTAAATATTGTTGTTTTCTTGGATTGAAGGTGTGGAGTTCGAGGCGATGAAGGAGGATATATACAGGAGAATGAGGGAAGAAGGAATAGCCATTGGAGGCCAAATGACATTACGAGTTCGATGCGTTCGACGCAAACGCACCATTTCCCCGCATTCGGTCCGGTGGGTCATTTAGGGAAAATGAATCGTTGCTGCATCGGACATCGGACGCGTCTGACGTGCTGTAAACGGAAACGTGGCATGTACAGATGGTGAACGATACATTTATGGTTTTTCAGTATAATTATTGATTTACATTTAATTTATTAAATGATTATAAATAGTTAATAATTAATTATCAATCTATAATAATTAATATTTAACATTTAAAAAATATATTTCACATTAAATTTTAATTATTATAAACAATAATTAATTTTTATTATTCAATATTTGTTAATTAATACTTAATAATTAGTTATTTGCAATTAATAATATGCAATGCTTTGTAACTAAAAATTAGCATTAAATTGTAAATACTTCATTATCATGAAATTGATAATCATAACTACTAATATAAATAGAAGTACAAATTCAACTTTATTTTGAAAAAACTTATATATTATACAAATCGATTAACATTGCGTTGCAGCAACCAAAACTTTTATAATCTTATGATATGTTGTAGAACATCATCCGTCCACTTTCAATTGGTGTGCAAGAAGCGAACAGAAAACAAGTGCTAACATAGGTACCGTTCTTTGGCTGAAATGGGCAGTCGTCGTTGGCGTCTGCGTCAGACGCGTGGGGACCACGCTGCTGCCAAGTTCAAAGAAACAGTTGGAAACAAATTGTTCGCGTCAGACGCGTCCAACGCCGTCTGAAGCGAACGGTTCATCCCCAACCGTCATTTTTTTTTCATTCCCTATATATATCAAACCATTTCTCAACCAAATCACACAAAAAAAAAACAATTCGAAAATTCAACAATTTCTACAAGTTTCGTCGTCGGTTTTTTCAGATTATTTTTTATATTTGCGTTTTTTGTATTACCATCTACCATATATAATTTTTTTCAGATTTTTTTAAATTATTTTTTTAATTGCTTTTTTCAGAATGTCTAGTCACTTTGCTGCTTCTTCTACCAGACTGTGTAGTAAATGCTCTGCTAATACCCCGCTATATTTCATAGCGGATCTCTGCCGCTATGATTTTCCATATAGCCTCAAATATAGTCTTTCCGCTTTAAGCCCCGCTATTTCCACTATATATCGTTATTCCAGCTATATTCCGCTATTTCTTCTTTAAAAAAATAAATTGAAAAATGATATTTATACATTATAAAAATTATAAAATTAATTTATTTGATTTAATTTTTAATATATTTTCAGAAATGAAAATACTCTTATATTCTACTAAATTCAATTATGTTATATAACAGTTTTACGTTTATTTAAAGTATATTCGCATATGTTTTTATTTAAAATTATTTATGTATTAATTATAATTCAATTGAACGTTAATTTTTTATTTAATTACCATTTCTATATTTTTAAAAACATTAAGTATGATTTTTATATGTTAATTTAGAGTCATCCCTATATCTCATTATATCCTCGTTGTATCCCCGTTATGACTTTTTGCACCTCTGCCGCATTGAATCTGCCGAGCGCTTTAACTGCAAAGCTAACAGAACCTCGACTGTAATGCTGACAGGACAAACGCGTTCGTCGATGTCTGTTTCGAAAACATTGATACGTGTGTCTATCGTGTTGCACAGTGGTATGAAGATATCAGAGTCCTATATAACGAAAGAACTGGTCTGGATTACAATGATGGGCAAATGAAAAACAAGTTCGATAATCTGAAACGTGAGTCGAGCCCATGGAACAAGCTGCTACAAATTTCAGGTAGCTATTGAAACGAAGAACATGACACGGTCGGTGGATCCGACAAGTGGTGGGATACAGCTGCAGCAAGATACCGCAAATACAAACATGCCTCGCTTTCTCGTTTTAGGTAGTTGGATGTGATTTTTGATGACTGCATCCGAACTAACAAATGCTAGTTCATAATTTCAAAAAATCACTTGTTCAACTACAGTTTAAGACATAGCTTTATAGCGACTATTTTAGGGGTGATACTGCAGGGATCTTTAGTTGCAGAGCGCCTAGACAACAACGGCATGTTGGTGGTCTTTTTAGGTCTGTTGGCAGTTCTTCGCATGATCAGACTTTTGCTAGGTGTATGGAAGCGAAGCAGTAAGATGAGGATTATAAAGAATGGGGGGTCGCGATTTGTTTGGTTGAGTATGATAGCAGAAGTTTCAATCACTTTCATGCTCTGTTGGACAACCGCGAGCAGTTTAAGAAGACTGTTATTTATATTGTTATGCAGTTGAAAAGAAGAACCTAATTTGTTTTATCTGTATTTTATTTTCTGCATTTTTCTTCGATACTTTTATTTCTGCATTTGTACCGTGAATTATGAACTATGAATCTTTATTTCTGCATTTGTATTCTGCATTATGCATTCTATATTTAAAAATTATTATATTGTTATTTAATAATAACATAAACAAACAATAAAATAAAAATCTACGTTGCCTCTTTCGTAAAAATAAAAAATGCATTTCCGTTTCGTGAATTTACCTCCTTTCCAGCAACTTTCGTTTGTCCCGTTCGGTTCGTAAAAGAGCGCACCTTTAATCGGATTCAACGTTAACTGCAGCAGCATTGAGTGTCTCTCTAGCTATAGTCTTTTGAATAATTAGAGTTCAATCTAACCGAATCATTTGAGTTTGTCACAGAGAGAAGTTATTTAAATGAAATGAATAGGTAAGGTTCAATAGCGTTGCCCATCCCCAACAAGAAGAGAAAGCGGTAAAAGATTTGAAAATGATAATCCTCCTTGTTTTACTTCAGCATACATGAAACAAACCACATGGTCACGTACGAAATTAATAATATATTTACACTGGTACTATAAACATAAATATAAATATAAATTAAATATTCAACTTGCTGCCTCCACTTTTGTGGTGCCGTAGGCCCTCGGTAGCATACATACAAAGAAAATTTTAGGTTGAAAGTAAAAAAAAAACCCACCGCCAACGTGAAATTTACGTCTGACGTTGCTGTTATCCATCAGGACTTGAACGTTTTTCATCCATTGTCAATGTAAATCTTTTACGCTTGGTATAAATTTTGTACACATTCTTACGGTTAAGAAACAAAATTAAAACTAAAATGTTTATAAAGTCCAATAAAAGAAATTCTAAAATTATAGTAATGAATTATTTTAGTTCAAAAGCAAAGTTAAAACGGAGACAAACAAATAGAGAAAGAACCTATTTATAGTTAACAAAAATTCATGAAAAATGGAAATAAAGAAAACAAATTTGTCGTGATGGTAGAGGAAAGTTAGTAAAGACGAATTGGTTGATGAAATATGCTTGCGGGTAGAATCAGCGCTGTCTTTGGATTAGATTCTTCAATGTTTGATTAATTCGTGTATTTTACTACTGTTGCAGGTTCATATAATTGGATGGGTCGTTCCTCGTTGGATTTAATAAACGCATGCAGATAACAACTGTATAGAATATTACATGACATTTTGTTTTTTTGTCTTTTTTCTTTTTTTTTTAGTAGACATGCACATATAGACGTAGGCCGACTATGTTCATCTGACGTGCTATTGCCATCTGCAAAACGTGGGAACAGAGTTAACTTTGTTCACTTCCAATGAAATATAAACCCTCTCGCGACGAAGATGAGATGAGTGTGTATACAAATTATTTAATTACTATACCCAAGTGCGACAAAGTATCGTATTATTACTCTTTACTAAGGTTGGTGTTAACTTTTTTGTAGCATAAGCATGAATTACTAAAATTGTCTTGCTACATAAGCGTTATAACCGTGCGCACGTCGTGCGTGATTTTATTTATTTATAACAAATTGTATATGTTTAACTCGTTTGAAAAAATATGATTTGCATAAATATTTAGTTATTTTTTGCGTTGAAATTGTATGCAGTTGGTTTCTAAATTGTAACATCTACTTATTTTTGTTCGTTTGAATTTTCATTTTTATTAATAATTAATAAAGAATTAATTTAATTTTTTTTATTAGTTTGAATCTTTATTTCTATTATTAATTAATAAAGAACGACTTTGAAAAGAAATTTTATTTGTCAAATCCTTATTTGTAAGTGGTATAGGGATTTTAAAAATATTTGCAGATGAGCGTTTTGAATGGTAAAGCAAACTTATCTGTTAGATCATATATTTAAGTGATATTAATATTTAATAATTTTTATTAATAGTTGTCTTGCAAGCGCAAACTTTTGGTCCGACCGCGAACTTTTCAAAATATCCTTTACTCATATATAATTTAATCATTATCTATTATTTTTAGCCTATTATTTCTAGACTGGGCTGGAACTATTCAAACTAAGTTAATACGGTTAAATTTCTTTAAAAATTCAAACTATCTCTCTACACTTGAGAATAGAATCAAACAAATAAATATCATTTAAACAAATAAACTCGGCCATGCCGAAAAAATAAACTTCATTTACAAATTGGTTGTTTATTAATTAATAACATAAGTAAAATTCATTAACAAAAAATTAAATGTTGCAACTTAGAAATAAAAAATTAAATTACCAATTACACATGATTTCAACGTAAAAACATGACCAAATATTTTTGCAAATCATTTTCTCTTGAATGTGCTAATCATATATAAATTGTATAAGAACAATTCACGCACAAAGTACATGCCATCATCACGCGCGAAACGCGTGCCGTAACGCTCGTATTTATAAAGGAGCATTTTTGATAATTCACGTTGAACCAAAAAAGTATGACACCAATGGTATTACAACCATTAATAAAGATATACTACCAATCTTAATATTAATTAAAAATAGTGTCTAATAAAATAAATTTCTTTTACCAATTCAAAATGATCATTTATAAATATTACAGATCTTACTATCATTTAAAATAGAATAAACAAAATTCTATCACAAATTCAAGACACACATCTACAAGTATACGAAATCTTAATATTACTTAAATGATAAGATCTAACAAATAAACTTTTTTACGTTTTTTGTTAACTAATAATAGAAATAAAAATTTGAACTAAAAAAAATTAGATGTTGCAACATTGAAATAAAAATTCAAACCAACTACACATGAATCCATCACAAAAATATGTTTAAATTGTTAGGCTTTTTCCTAAGATCCCTACACAATATTAGATTTTAGAAGAGATAATAAGTGAAGAGAAAAGAATGATAAACAAATTCTTCAACACAAAACCTTTATTAATTCATAAACTTATTACAAAACAATGCCACGAATTGAGAAGATATCTCAATTTCAAAACCCTAGAAAATTTAACTTTTCCTCACACACATCTAATGAACTATATACATGCCTATTTATAATAGTCTTGACAAAATATCATTTTTAAAAAGCTATTGAATACTTCCATAGATCTTTCTAATATAGATAATTCATTGCCTTCTTTAAATCAATAAAAGGAGTAATAACTAATCATTTTTCAAAATCTATGAAATATGCAATGAATTTGAGTCATAATTCTACATAGACTCAAATATCTCCAAAATCGACTTAAATATGAAATATTTTATAACAAAAATCTAACAATCCACCTTTACTATATTCCATAAATGTCATACAAGCTCCACCTTAAACTTAAATTCCAAACAATCTCCAATATTACCATGGAAATATATATCACCATTCTAAAAACGACTAACCTCGAAATCACCTATATATGGATGCCCCTTGATTGAATATGCATATTATCAATAAATCAGACTTTCTTGTAATACCACAAAGGTATCCAGGAAGACCTTCTGATTTTCCTTTACATGCCCCATCTTAATTTAGATGAATTTGTTCCCCTAACTCCAAATTGAGAACTTTCTTCATTCTTCACCGTATTTCCAATCAATCTGTAAACATCCTTGATTTCTCTTTTTGTACGCAACACCTCCCTATTACACTTCCAAACTCTTACGACTCCATCTTGAGTTGAGTGTAAATCGTTCGTCTTGAATGTGTTAAACGTATATAATTTGTTGAAAAACAATTTACATGCCAAGCATGTCCTATTACACTCATGATAATAACAATTTTTTTGGTATTTTCATGTTTTTTTTTAAAATTCTTACAGTTGTTTGAACGCGCAAGTATGCATATTGTTGTAAAGAAATAAGGATATACCATTTTTCGATTTTTAAAACATATTTTCATAACTTCTAAATTATATGGTCATCCTCTTGGAAACATATTCCACCAAACACTCTTTAATTAGTTTAAATGGTTATTTTCTTTACATTTCAAATTTGTACTGCAACAACACAAAACCTGATCAATTTTTGAAAATAAATTCATTTCATTAATATTTGCAATTTTAACTGCAAGTTTTCTGATTTTCTTTTTTTTCCTTTTATTTTGTTCAAAAAATATAGCAAAATAGCAGCGTTGATCAAAATTTGGGAAAATAATAATGGGAGGAGTGTTGGTGATACTATGTCCTAGGGAGTAGACCACCGCCTAATAAGGTCTGAAAAGAATGGTGCATGCCCAGTTTCTACTTGATTTTTGTAATGATCCGCCCTTTGTAAAACCCTAAATCGACGTTGAGTGACAACGCTTGAATCCTAAATTCCACCAAAGACGGTCCGTCCGGGTAAAATAAAAAAAATGTTAAATCATCCAGCCACAATAGTAGAATCTCACGGTGGAATGATAATATATAATATACTGAATATACATGGGCAATATGATAAATAATATATAAGAGACCGTACTAATGGAAGTAATTGATAAATGGACGTTAATACAGAAAATCAGAATAATATCTGATACAACAAGTCTCGTGTATAAATAGCTTATCTATCACGTATTCCTCAAACTTAAGTTTATATATATATATATATATATATATATATATATATATATATCCAAAGTATCATCTTCGCTTCAAAATTCGCCAACTGTCCTGAAAGCGTATCCCCAAAAGCATATGACTCTCAAACTACTCAATCGAGTACCCGAGAGTTGTCATGGCATAAGCAGACAAAGACAAAATGTTGATCAAACGTAGCCTCGTGTGAGGGGGACAATCTCAAAGTATTGGATATCAAGTCCATATACAAATATATATAGGGAGTTGGTGTAGTAAAGTAAACAAGTAAAGTAAACCCAACTTAAAAATAAGGGTTCATACCCTAACTTGCTCTTCCCTTGCAACTAAGGAGTTGGCACAACCAATATGCATGACCGAAACGTAACAACATACTATGATAGAGGTAAACTAATGCACCACTGCAGGACTAATATAAACATCGCTATATAAGTCTAACACCCAATGTTCAGTAATGGTAATCAAACCAACCAATATAACATGCACGATCATAACAATTTCCTACGCTCCAAGGAAAGATGATACTCATCATTACTGGTGGATGAGGTACGCTATAGACACCAATTGATCCAACGATCCGCATCAAAGCATATGAAATGAAAAACTAATACGGTTACTTAGCAATGCTACCAACATAGCATCTCCATACCAAACCGAAATAAGGATATCCATAACTAACACCCGTCTCGAACTATCATTAGCTACCAGTAAGACCTATCGAGAGCCACAATTAACTTGTAGACTCCCTTGAAAACCAACACCTTAAAAGAAGTTAGCATCCACCATAGCCTCAAAGAGTATTATGCAACAGTATACGACCTACTCTAGACTGGCGTTCTAGTTTCTCTCCGCCCCTGCTCTGGGATCATGTCTGTAGATCAAGCCATCTCAATGGTACAATGAATTCCCATGCTAGTGTCCTTTTTCCTCCCAGTTTTCAATACCAACATATGAGAAACGTATGTAAATGCTAAACGTTACGTACATCCCTTCCTACACGGGTACACAATGCCAAAGTATTGTCGCTCTCGTGTCGGTCGACAAATCTTCCTCAATTGTAGCAACCCATGAGGCCTATCAAGAGCCATAACTATATCGTGGACTCCCTTAAAAACCAGCGCCTTAAAAAAAGTTGGCCTGTAGGTTCAGTTGTAGCCTCCAAGAGTATTATGCAACAGTATATGGCCGACTCTAGACTGGCGTCCCAGTCTCTCTCCATCCCTGCTCGGAATCATGTATGCAGGTCGTGCACCCCAAGGTACAATGGATTCCCTTGCACCAATCGGTCAAGTCAGACATATCAGAACTATAGACATATATAACCCGCATGAACTACATGCCGACATATATACAACCAGTCCATCTATATGGAACTAATTAATACATCTCATGTCCATTTACATACATGAAGGAAATGCACAACCAAAGTAACAATCCTACCATCTCGAAGTATAATAACCAACAAATCAAACAATTTATTTAAATATCATCCAATTCTAATCTATAATCAATTCAACCAATTCAATCAGTTAAAAACAATTACATGAAAATATACAATTCAATCATTTATCAACTCGTTATACCATTCGGTAATCTATGAGGTGATCCATCCCTTAATACATTATTTCAAACCATAATAATATTTAGATAATAATTATAAGCTTATTGATCCTTTAGAAGCTTAATACTATATAATTATACAATTATAATTAGATATACTCATTCATACCATTTTACACAATCATATCCATTTTTTTAAAATATCATTATATACTTATAAACTAATTTAACTAGTATATTTCACCTTATAATATTTTATAAATCCATAAATCACTTTATAAAACATATTATATTCATTTAAAAATCACTTTAAGCCATAATACACTCAATTTGTCACACTAAATCAAATATATTTCATTCACACTATTTTATAACATCATATCAATTTTTATAGAATATCCCATTTACTCGGAACAAATTTAAGTAATTATAGCACTTAATTTATCAAATTAAATTAAATGTAAACTAATTTTTATTCTTCATGCTTATAATTAAAAGTCATTAGCAATAAAAAAAAATATCAATATTTCTATGACTAATTTAAATTAGGGTCAATTTAATTTATAACCACGTTATAAGTTAATATCAACCCCTTCAACCCTATATCAATACGAATAGATCTCAGTATATACTTATTCGAGATCTAAATCAGTCATCTCAAACATCCACTCAAACCAATATAATCAAAGGTGGAAATTATTGAAAAAAATATCATAACTGGGTCGTCAACATTTACCTAGGATCTCAGCAACTATCCTATATCGATAATGATCCATCCAAACACTATATATAAATAAACTACATTACTCAACATCATTTTAATCATATAAACCGGTATACAAAAATATTGAGATTTATACATTTATTAGAATTATTGTTCCACTCACCTTTGCTAAAAATTTCAGTCGTCCAGACTATGACCAAAGTTGTTCCATTATGAAGGTGATGTCTCCATGAGTTCAACGCTAGAAACCGTGTTCCAATCTGATCTCATATGAACAAGGTACAAATTTATAAACATTTGCTAACGATTAACTAATTAATTAAGTTAATTAAGAAATTAACTCTAATTACCTTCTTCAAATCCACACATTCTGACCTCATCTCAATCTCAAACCTATCCACCTTTTAAACCACCACTGTAATCGCCTGATGTCCTTGACCACCGATCCAACCTAGCACTGATCTGCCCTCTCTAAGACTCGCTGATCTCGCCTAGTCCGGTCGCTAAAAGCTCCACCATTACCGAGATCTGATGCCATAAACGTCGGCACTTCTATCGATCACTCTCGCCAATATATTGCACGAGAGTCCATGACACTAACTGGTTCCAACCGAAACTTTCCTGGGCTGTTGGTTGGAAGAGTTATGACATGGATTTGGGGAAGAGAAAAATATTCTTTTTCTCTAATAAAAATGTATCTATTCAATTTTCACTTCATGTTTTCGACTCGCACGAGCTCTAGCTAGCTCGGATTGAGACGACATGTGACTCTACGCATTTTTCTAGTCTCGATGGTATAAAATATGACACCATCCGAGACTGCTCACCGGATGGTTAATTTCGCACGTATCGTTCAAAAATATATATTGGAAAACTGCAACTCCAAACGAAGCATTCTTACTGTTGTTTGTAAGCAAATACCTATATTTCTGACTCAAAGAAAAGGGTTTCGAGGCCTAATTCCATTGTAGACAAAAGTTAGTCTTTTGGATCGATCTATGAACCAAACGTAGGCTACCAGTTAGAAATCTATCGGTCGAAATATATCGATGCTTATACTCATTCTTAATTGCTCGGATGATCCAAATTCAATGAAACTGGTCCCAAGTCCCGATCCGTCTGTTTGTCAGAGTTAAGTTTCGACCCATCCATTAAATTAACAATTTAGTATAGATAAATCAACTATTTAAATATTTTGATGTATAAAAAAATATAGGTTCTTACATTCGTCACCCTTAAAAGAATTTAGAGGCCTCGAAATTTCAAAGCAACATGTAACTCTACCCTAACACCTACCTCATAGGATTCTAAACTCAAATTTTGCTTATCCATGTGTTATAACAATCATCCACTAGTTTGACCCATGCAACGTATAATAACTCAAAACCAACAGGTCCTATATCATCACATCTCGGCATTATCCCACATAAAAACACACATGGAAACTAACATGAAAATAGACATGTTTGCAACATGATGTCTCTCACTTATTGAGCCTCTGCAACTACTCTAAATGTAAACAATGAACCACTAACTTTAAACGATCATAACAAAGGAAAAAGAATTGGACTAGTCTCTCGACCTTCATCCATATTCCCTAAGTACAATCATGGACAATCACATCCTTTCAACTAAACCAAACGCCTAATCTACACACGTTTCCAAAGAAATGGAAACGGAAAACGAAGTACAAACTTGACATTCAAAAGAGAAGTTAACTAGCTATGCTACACTACCGACTCTCTCGACTATTGGCTACACCTATTAACCTTCTTGTTAACTTTTCTTTCAAATTCGATTTAGGTTACAGAAAATTTCGGCAACGCCTCCTTTGCCTGGTTCGATCTGAAAAACCACAACCACTCACACAACAATAATATAAGCTTATATCTGGGACCTCGCATACCTGGGGATAACACAACAATAATATATACATATGCTATACCTTATAGAGTGTGTATGTCATGTAACAAACACACCCGTTAAGCATAAACACGTACCATATTGCGAGCAAGCGACCTCAACCCATGAAACTAAAAGTAGCAAGCAAGTCTTTGCATCCATGCATCTACATTTCACTTACATAACCAGAAAGAAAGTAATGTATATCAAATAGAGTCAATATACTCGCATGTATGCACCACATATAAGCATAAGTAGAAAAATCGTTACAACATGCTTACCCAAACAATAAACGCATACATATCACCATAACATGGCAACCAATGCATGAATGAAAACCAAGCATGCAGAAAACAAACATAAATGCAATTCAAAACATGCGGAAACTTGCAATTTTACATGAATGCAACTTGCAACCCTCCCATGAATGCAACCATGGCCTGGTGCAAATTTACATGTAAACTCTCGCATAACATAAATCCATATGAAACAAGTATCCCAAATAAATATATTATAACTAATTGTGCAAAATACACATCCAATGCAACAAGAATCTCAAATTAATATGTTGCAACTAACTATGCAACAAACACATCCAATGCAACAAGCATCCCAAATAAATATGTTGCTATCGAAAACAACTAGCACACTTGTGAAACACAAACAACAACAAAGCGAGCTCTACACCAAGCTTTCTAACATTTCAACCAAACAAACAGGAAAAATAAAAAATAAAATTCCCTTCGTAACTGGAGGCATATCTATATAAAGCTCCATCGAACATGGACAAGCTTAACCCCATCGATCCAAAGCTACATAGCCCTATCCCTAGAATGAATAGGCCCTCGAGGTCTAAGCCACCTCCGGTTCACTTCCACCTCATCTAATTGACTCATCATGACGACATCACTAGAATTATCCACTTATAAAAATAGAAAATTAATAAACAACGACAATGGCAAAAATCAATCAATCAAGAATAAAATAACAATCTGTTTACCAAGCACAGTTTACTAAACAAGCAACAACAGCAATCAATTAATCAAAAATAAACAATCAATCAGCAGTTAACAGCAATAAACAATGACAAGCGGCAACAATAAATCAACACAAACAAGATAAGGGTTTATTAGAAACACCAGCACATCCTAGGCCAAGGAATTTGCAAGTTGATTGAGTCGAAAGTCTACAAATAATAATTGTTCGTAAGAAATCTTATATGAATCTCCCCAATAAGAATTTTAGGAAGGACTGTCGTTGGATGATATATTTATGTTTTGAACATAAGTTTTTGTAAACTAAAACTAAATCAATTATATATATATATATAAGGAAATTCATCAAGTGTTTATGAATACTTATTCCATTGCATTGAGAAACGATTGTGTTTTCAAGAAATACCAATTCGTAGTGAAGGAATTTCTTTGAGAAATTATTGATCGTAAAATGGAATTAGATATGATGCAAAGATAAAACTGATAATATGAGATGAAATAAATTTAACTAACCTAAATGAACGCATGGCATTAGAATATCTAATAAGTATTGTCACACATTGAAGAGAAATTTGGAGTTTCTTATCAATGTCGAAGATATATAATTCTCGGTTGTTTAATTAAGCCATTAAGAGTATTGACTCTATGACATGGTATGATGTGCAGATCCGAAATAGATTCCAAGTATATTATCAAAATATGATTCTGATAGACGTACCTGAAAGGGATATGACCCATTGGACGCGAATGTGTCTCGAGAGCAAGACTAATGCAGTTGGAATAAAATGAGCAACATTGATAAGAATGACATCGCAAATTTCAATTGTTGAAATTAGTATAATGAGTCAATATTCAGCATGCTCAAGTTAACTTAGATTTACCCACAAAATTATCACTTAGTATAACTTTATATTTGGTACGTATGTGTTGAAATAGAAAATTTTAAATAATGAATTAGAGTAAGCTGTTTACACATAATTACCAAAATGCCTTGAAGTCGGTAGAAACGATATTGAGTTTGTGAGTTTTTGGGTATGATCTAAGAAATGATAGAAAATATTATGTTACAAGCATCAGAATTGAACAAATATTTTGATAGAGATGTCAAATAGTTTGATTATCCATCAAATGCAGAGGGAGCGTGTGTTCAGAAGAAAGAATGTTAGAAGGTACATTGATATTTCTAAACTGTGTGTAAACAACACAATGCTAATCTTAACGATGTACTTGTATTAAAATCGGCCTTAGTTGTCTAAATACTCTATGTTGGATGTGTAAATGATTTCTTTTATAGTGAGTATAAAAGATATTGGGAATGTCCTAAATCGATATGCAAAGATACCATATTAAATTGTTTAATACAGAACATGTGAGATGAATTCCTTATGCATGGCAATAGGAATTATTATACATGTCATGTTGTCTGCAATACCATGATTTGTTTATGTTTTGATACATGAAGCAAATATTAAAATCCAAAATGATGTCACTAAATGATAGTTTAGATGATACTTGTGTATTTATGAAATACTAGAAAATTGTTTGCGAAAACAACTAACTCCTTATGAAGAAGTGATCGGACACAAAGTTTCATAAGTGATATTGAGTATGATATGTCAATAATAAATTCAAGTTAGGAACCTTTTAGTTGGAAATGTTTCAAATGAAAGACTGTAGCCGATTCAATGGAAAAGGCTAAGTACATCGCCTTAAATAACGCAGCAATAAAGAAATGTATATAAATATAAATGTATAAATTTATAACTGAGTCGCCCCACAAAATTGTTATATGATAACAGTGTCACAATATTGTTCATAACGGAACTTAGAGCTCGTAGATAGTCAAGTGACATACTTCGAATCTTTCCACATGATAAAGGTAGTTTGTTAGCATCAAAGAGAGTTGATTAATAAAGTAGATAATTGAAACGTAATAGCATACTCATTCACCGATGGACTGACCAGATCGATTTTGGGGAAACAAATTGGAGAAGTTGGAATAAGCTTCCATAATTGACCCTAAGTGGAAATAGGCGATTGATAGAGTTAGGAGTATGCCCTTGAGGCAATTATGTAATTTTTTACATATACTAACTCAATAACCAATCTTCTTTGAAATCAAAAGTATTTTCTTTCTATTATATACATGATATAATATTATATTAATTAATTAATTTAATTAAAAATATATTTAATAGAAAATCCATAAATAGTATGTTTTGCAATATTACTTACAATGTGTTATAACCGTGAGTAATTTATCACAATGAAAATAAATATACCATTTTAAAATTTTCAATCAAGAAGCATCGAGATTGGATATCGAAGTATCCATTGAGACTAGAGTACGTAACGCTCTCTAAATGTTGGAAAGTGTATTACTCATAGCTGTTGGAGGCACATATAGGTTATGTATTGATAGTTATTGGATAACCATGGAACGACTCAGTTGATAGCTTTCTGTTGGTTGATATAACCAAGGTCAAATAAAAAATATCAATGTGATTGATTTGCACAGTTTTCTTTACTTGAAATACCGTGGATCTTTAATATGAAAGCTTCGCTTTGATTATTATGAAATCATTGCATGACATCTATCGAGTGACTATAGTTGAGCCAAGTGGAAGTATTGGAAGTGGAGCACTATTCATAGTGGATTCGTCTCCTCAGTTATATGAGGTTAGTGCCACGGTCAACTCAAAGTCAAAGTCTCTGGCCAGAGCATTTCAGTTACTAATAATTGTTGTTATTATTGAACCAAGGACTTTATGTTTGAATATAGGGTTGAATATGGACGATGTTGGAATTTTAACAATTACTAAATCCAGTCATTCTAGAGTAATATAGTTTTGATAAAGAGAATAGGTGTAAATAAATGTCACAACCGGGTAACGCTTAATAAAGTGAAATTGGATTTTACCGAAACTAATTATGCGATAAGTTTGGCCGAAATGTCACGCCGCCTACTAAGTGATTTATAAACGTTGAGATTTGAATATTTCGATGTTAATCGCTGACCAAATTTACCCCCAGCGAGTCACACAACAAATATGATGAATTTTCTTTAGACCAAACAATTTAATTTATTTATAATTACTATAAATTAATTAAAATGAATCAAATTAATTAATATTTTTGAATTATTAATTAATTTTTTTTGAATATGATTAGAGGAATAAACATTATTTTATATTTATAATAGTTATAAATATATATCTTAATTGATAGGCGATATCGATAAGCAATTAAATTAGATTTAAATAATAATTTTTATTTAGGCTTAAAATGGGTATAAAGCCCATGAATGGGCTGGAAACTTTGACCAAAAGAATGTAGGGGGCTAAAAAATGGGCTTGGGTTATTTTTGATGGATGGCTCAGATTTATGGAGAATGGATAAGAGATTCGATCCACCTTTCTCTTTATTCCTTCCACTATAAAAAAATCTCAACCCTAATGCATTTGAGACTTTTTGGCCGCCATTTTCATCTTCTTGCTGGCTGATCCCATCTACATAAAGCTCCACCAAAGCTCATCTTAAATCAGATCAACAACTATTGGACATTCAACGGTACACAATTTTAGTAGTCTGCTGAATTGAGAAAAGTTCTAAGGAGGGATATTTTTCATAGCAAGGTGTATTTCAAGGCATAGTTTTGGTATATTTTCTTATATCATATAACTTATAATTCATGTATAATATTCCATTGCTTGTACACATATGATATATGTATATTGTTTGTTAGGTGAGATTCCTATATGTATGAATGATGTCACATATTGAATGGTTATGTATATGTATATATAAAAAATAACTTTTATTTTGATCAGATGTATACATAGCCAAAATTATTTATTTTAATATATATATATATTACATTTATATTAATAAGTCATATTACATAAATTTAAATAACCTATAATTCATTGTGCCACCATATCTTGTTTAAAATTGATCTAATATTTCATATATGCAAATTTATACTAAATATAATTTTAGGTAATAGCAAAATGCTGTTTGCAATTATCTACTCTTTTTAATATTATTTAAATCGAAATAAAGGTTATATAATTAATGTAAAATAATATATGATTTGAAAATTATATTATAAATTTTATAAAGAATCTTAATCATCATATTAACTTTCGTCCAAAATTCCAGAATTTAAAAATCAACTATATTATTTTAAAAAATCATGTATAACAATGACTGAAATTAATTAAATAATAAAAATATAATTTCAACTCAGAAAATTATGGAAATTTTTTATTACCTTATAATATCATATTCGAATTTCTAAAAATTTAAAAAATTGAAAAATATAATATGAAATTATTTTTAATATAATTTTAATGTTTTCCGACTAATAAATTTGTGTATAAAAAATTTAATAGTATAAAAGTAATAGTAAAATATTTTTTATGCTTTGCATTTGATTTAGAATGTTATAAGATATGCATATATTTAATTTTAATTAACTTTATAATTTATATAATTATAATACATACATACATACATATATTTTAGATATGTATATTTGATAATATTTTTTAGATATTACAAACGTAATTATAAATAAATAAGTACATACATACATACATATTTTTATTTTATTACTGTAGAACATACATGTACATATAAAAAACAACTTTTCATAACATATATATGTATGTATGTATATTAATATTTTTTCATTCATCAAATTATTATCTAATTTAATACATACATATATAAATATATATATTTCACATGTAATACATATATTGTATATATATGTAAATATTTATTTTGTTTTAATACTCATTTTACAACAACAAGTTTTTATGCGTGTGTAGATTCATACACACATACATATATTTGGACAACATATAATACATAAGATGGGCTAGCATGTCCATAACAATGAAAATCCCAACAATTATATACGGAAATGTTATACCTTGCACGGACTGTTATGTTACACATGTACACACATATGCATATGTATATGATACATATGTGCACCATTATGATTAATTTAATATATAAATTAAATAAAAGTTAGTCTATTAATTGTAATTTAAATGAAATAAAATATTTATTTAAATTAAGTTTACAAATGTTCTAGATAAATTACACTTTGTAGCCACAATAAAGGTCCAATAGGGTAAAATAAATAAATTGAAATCCACCCTTAACTTCCATTGCAGGCTAGTCTAGTTCCAACAGTGCTTATGTATATGCGATCAATTAATGTGTTCATAGCCTACAAATGTGATATGATGGATGAACAATAATGCAGTTGTCATTGATAGTTACCTCGCAGAACAAATAAATCTACTGATAACCTATACAAGGTTAAATTGATAATTTATTTTTTATTTTAGTACTCAGGAAGAAAATCACAAGTTTCTTGTCCGGCTGATTCTATATCACCTTCTTTTTCTTTCATATGATGAACTTAAAAATACAATACATTTTGTAGAGATATTATAAATATCTTTTATTGAAAAAGTTATACATTTGGTTTTTTTTCCTCGGAGTTAAGCACAAGTCATATCTATTGTTAGCACCAGAATTGGTCACTTACACCCTTAGGAGAGATTGTGTAGAGAGATTAATGAAGAAAGTAAATTTAAACAGAGAATAATATGCTAAATTAAACGCAGAAAACATGAACACCATATTTATAGTGGTTCGGCGTAACTACCTACGTCCACTTTGAGGTTAATCTTTATTGCTTTTCTCAACAATTGATTACAGATCCAATCTGTACGCCAACTACTTGATTACAATTGTTAAGCAAAGAAGATAAGTCTTGAATATGTCTTGAATGCGGCAGAGTCTCCCCGGTGTTCTCGAAAAAAGGTCCCTTTCACCGTGCCCCTTCCTCTCAATTTATAGACGAAGATGGGTTGGACTTCCCTGATGGGCCTAGTAGCAAGATACCTCGGCCCAATATGAATGACATCTATGTGCCGAGCCACTACCGAGCGGCAAATGCCGAGTCATGTCTCTAAACCGAACGAGGCAGTATGTTGAGCGAATCATGTAGGATGAAAGAGATCTAATGCCGATCGAGGGGAGAATGCCGAACGAGGCATGAATGCCGAACGAGGCATGAATGCCGAACGAGGTTGAAATGCCGAATGAGGCATAATGCCGGATGAGACCTGAATGCCGAACGAGGCTGAATGCCTACCGGGGCTGAATGCCGAGCAACCCAGTTGTGCCGAACGAGGCTGAATGTCGGTCGAGGTTTGAATGTCGATCGAGTCTGAATGTCGAGCGAGGCTTGTATGCCGTTCGAAGCTGAATGCCGAGTGAGGCTTGTATGCCGATCCAGGCTGAATGCCGAGCGAGGTTTGTATGCCGATCGAGGCTGAATGCCGAGCGAGGCTTGTATGCCGATCGAGGTCACATACCAAGCGACTCTGCTATGCCAAACAAGGTTTTATGCCGAACGGTACTGGACGCCAAACGATGCACTGATGTCGAGCGACCTCTAGTTACTTGGTCAAAATCTCCAGGTAACACTTGCCCCCCAAAGTGCATCATGTGGACGAACATGATGCGCTTTGAATCATGAGTCCTTCGTCCTTTGCTTCGAGCCTTGGCCTTGTCTTCTCGATAGTGTCTTCTTCTAAATACCTAATGAGGCATCATATGCCAAAGGACATGCTAATGCCAAAGGACATATAATGCCGAACGGCTTAGCTGATGCCGAACGGCTTACAAATTCCGAACGGGGCTGAAAACCGAGCGAAATCAATGCTGAGCAAGGGAGGTGTTTTGACCCGTTCTACCGGTCGTTGTCCCTTCGACTTCCTTTCTTCCACTTATAAAGGTCGGCACTTTATTTCCTTTTCTCTTTTCTACTCTTACCTCCGCCCTGTAGGACCTAAGGACTTTCTTCTTACCTCTGTGAATTACCTACCCTTTCCTTCTCTTCTCAAACTCGATACATGTTTCACCCCTTCCCAAATCAACCAGTCGAATAGAGTCGTGCTTCCTACCCCAGAACATCCCAAGCTTCGATTCGTTTCTTAGGTAAAGGTTCTCCTTTTTAACACCTTAATCCTAAATAAGGAACATAGCACGAGATTCACACTCATGAATTTCTGTAAGACTAAGGATGGTAGGAAACGTGTGGATAGAGGACAATGAATTCGAGGTCAAACACGTCTTAGGGATAGGCGGAGTGATGGAAGGATGGAGGTGTTAGAGGCGTTCAATGGAAGATGTTGGTGGAAGGAGCTCTGATGTGGCTCGGTAGGGCTTCCCTATGCCGAGCAAGGAGCAAATGTTCAGAAGTGAATTGGAGTTAAGGCTCGACGTGCCGAGCGATGCGGCTCGACATGGCCACGGCTCGGCATGACTCTCTCATGCCGAACGAGGTAGGATGGAAAGTAGGGGAGAAGTTGGATCCTGTTTAAATGCCGAACAACATGGCTCGACATAAGTGTGGTTCGGCCTGACTTTCTTATGCCGAACGATGAAAAGGACAATTGGGAGAGTGGTGTACCGAACGGCTTGGCTTGACATGTTTGCGGTTCGGCATGTCTTGTTGGATGCCGAACAATTATAATGATTGGTAGGTGAGTGCTGGTGCTGAGGTTAGAATGCCGAGCGAGGTGGCTCAACATGATTGTGGTTCGGTATGACAAGTTGAATGCTGAACTAGGAAGAGGTTAGGTAGGAGGGTTATGTACAACAACAACATCGGTCGAACCTAATGCATAATTGACTCAACACACATCTTATGCCTGAACACACGATAGTGAACAAGGACAAACTTAAACAACAAAGCATATCAGATAATCCGGACTGACTAATCCCGTGTTTAAACAATTGAAAATTTGGACTTTAACTTGATTTACAGTTAATAACCTTTCAAATTCAGTGACGATGTCGAGTTCGAAACATAGACTGTCTTACGACAAGCTTTCATAGACGGTCAGCGATGACGGTCTTCGAAGACAACAATTCAAAGCTTAGACTTATTATTCAGTCTAGTCCCTTTTCACTGCCCGACACTTACATTTGAAAGATCGCACTAGTTCACACACCACACGGGGAGAATATTTATGTCGTTAAGTCTAATGTTGATTGTTTTTCAAGTATAGTCCAAACAGGTGCTTTGTCAGATTCAATCTTCACTAGAGATGTCCAGGAAATCAAGCTCTGCTAGATCTCCGATAGACCTGGGCCATCCTCTCGCCAGGAAGTTGTAGGAACTTCAAATCCATCAACTACCCCTGCTCAAGACTTACCGAGCCCCGCGACTGCATCCGTCGACTTGGCTCCCGACGCTTTGGAGGCAGCTATTTTCTTAGATGACCCAATTGACTTGCAGGCCTCAAAGATTAATGAAAATACACTTTGTCGGATATGCTCTGTCCATGGAATCCCCTTTGATGATGTGTTAGTTCCATCGAGGCGTGATGGTCCGCACTTGCCCCCAGTCGGATACACAGCTTGCAATAAATTCATGTCCTGGGTTGGCAGCGTGCCACCATTCAACTTATTTCTTCGAGACGTGTTACAGTATATCGAGATTTCCCCATTACAACTGCATCCGAACAACCACGCATTCATATACGGCACTTACATCCTCTTTATGAGTGTCCTCTTCAGGCTTCCGACTCTGGGAGATATACGATACATCTATCACATCAAGAGATGAACGGATAGCCCATCTTTCATGTTTCTAGAGCCACATAACAAATGCCAAATTATGACTGGGGCATGGTGTAAATTTGTCCAGTATAAGAAAGAGTGGTTCTATGTTCGTTGCCATCTAGCTTCGCCAGAAGATGGGTAGAAGGAAGTAAGTTCTTTTTCCGGATCGATACTTGAATTTGCCGAGATTTAAATCGTTTCTTACTCTTCATTCATTTTTTTAGGTATCTACCCACATCCCGAAGGCTCCGAGTACTCTGAGGCAGTCGAAGCTATACGAGCCCTTCCCACGGAAGACTGGGACATCGGATCACTCATTTAGTCACTTTCAAAGTTCGGGTTGCTGGCGGAAGGTCACCGAATAAGCCTCCCCCAAAGTGTTTCCCTACCCAAACCTGCTTCGGGCAAAGGAAAGAAGAAGGCCGAGTCCTCAGCACACAACGCCCCCAAGACGCCAAAGGAGGGGGAGATTAAAGAAACCGAAACGCCCAAAGCACAGAGAGAAAATGTTAGTCCATCCCAGGACCCAATAGTTGAAGTTCATGACATTGAAACGTCGCCTTCCTCTTCGAAGAGGAATAAGAAACTGGCCTATAAGATGAGGAAGAAAACGGTGGGTGGAACTTCTAAAGTTACCCTTATCCCAGCGGAGAAAGAAGCTTCCTCTCAGCACTTAGAGAGTTCTCTGAAGGGCCTGTCGAACCTCACCATACCGAAAGATCTTCTCAACTATGACTTCGACGATCAAGAAGCCCTTAAGCTTAATTCGCCCGCGAGAGGCGATACAAGCATTCAAGCCTAAAATCAGGGAGAAAAAACTCCTATTAGTAAAGAAACTGGTCCGTTGGGAGGAAACACTGGGACACACACAAACACATGCACTTCACCTTGCACTTAAATTTCTGTTGTTACCCTACTCCTCGCTAGCTCATCGTTATGTGTATTTTGTGTAGGTGACATGGGGCACACACATGGACTTGACCGCCTTCGTGGGTCATCGATTTTCTACCAATCTGGTCGGGATTCGGGCTCCGGCAAGCGTCGAGATAGAGATGAATCCGACGATCGAGACTACCACCGCCGAGAGTCATCACACTGATGGAAAACTTATAACCAGCCCTCATATCCTCACGATCCTCCTTCTGAACCGGAGCACCGCAAAGAGAAATTTGGACATAAGGGGTCTTAGCCTAAGGCCCGTCGGGATCAACACTCCGGCTTATCAAGAACCAGGCAATCTCGAGACCCCATATAACACCAGCAGTCTCCAAGCAAACTCCTCTCGCTCCTGTAATTGATCCATCGGTCGCTGAGCGACTCGCTGCGCTTAAAGCGTCATTCCCAAAGATATGCTTCGACGGCTTAAAGTTTCTTTCGACGACTCATCAGATTCCAGGGCATGTTAAGCAAAGTGCCATAGCCTGCACTAATGATGTCTACGTTCAGCAAGATGCGTTCGTGCACTTAACCGCGAAAGTTTCAGAAGTTTCGATAGAGCGTCAGCATGAGATAGATCACCTAAAGCTTGAGGATATCCATGATAAAGACATTATTAAAGCTCAGGACGAAGAGCTTGCTTCTTATAAGTCTTAGCTTGAAACCGCCCAGTAGAGCGCTAAAGACACTGCCGAGGCCGTCACTCGTCTGGAGTCAACCCTCGCTGCCCAAGAAGAGTCGCAACGATATTGCGACGAAATCGTTGCTACATGACTCCTAAAGGCGAAGCTTGATGATGAACTTTCTAAAGTCAGGGTGCTAGAAGATGAAGCCCGTGAAGAGGACAAGAAAATAGCATGTGCGGATGTTGACTCCCGCCTTGAGGCGGCCAAAGAAGCTGGTAGGGAGGAGGTCAAAAGCATGTTCGACCCACAGATCGTAGAATTCAATGCCCGCGTCCTCATGCACCGTGACTTAACTTTTCTGGGTGAGGGCTACCTCGAATCTTTAGCTGAGGCGTGGTTGACCTTAATAAAAATCAGGAAGGTCGAACTTGGTATCGAGGAGGTTGATGAAGATGCTTTGATAAAAGAATTTCGTTAGGGAAACGAGTCTTTAGACCTGTCTGCGGAAAAAGCTCTTTACTACAAAGGCTCCTCCTCAATGAAAGGGAAAGTGTTATTGCCGGTCCATCCGGGATCGAGTCTCAAGCTCATGTGCCTACTCAGCCGGCCGATCGGTCGATACTTGATCCATTTGAGCAGCATATCGATTATGACCCGGAAGACCCCAGCCTCGACATTCGCATTCTGTCTCCCATTCCAGAGGGTGAGACCCCTCGGACGACCGAGAGACAGCCGGAACCTGGTAGATAACCCTCCACTTTAACATTCCAAAAGTATTCATTTTTCATGAGGGGATATTGTATTCTAATGCTTGTTTTTCATGCTTTTGTGTAGCCGTTCTAATCTCGAGCCCACTCCGTGGAGTGACGTCGCCAAAGAGGTGAAGGAAAAGACAAGTGAGGCTACTCACACAGGCCAGGCTTCCGGTCTAGATGCTCAAGTGATCAGAACGCTTGATGAGGATAAGTCCGAAACTTCCTCTCCCAACGATGGGAGTTATGAAATCGAAATTGCAGGCACCTCTGAACACACATCTAAACTGAGCATGAAGGAGCAGCTTGAGAAGGAGAAGAAATAGACGGTCGAGATCAAAGTCGAGCCTCAAGTTGTGGACCTAGACGATCCTCTGAATAAGCCGTTGAAGGTCATCCTCCCTGGCGGGTCCAGGCCAATGGAAGTTCCCGTACTTCTTCAGTTGTTTCTTCCCCATCAAATAAAATTACCAAGGGCAAATGCATGGGAGAGGAGTCGTCTGGGAAGAAGTCGAAGAATTCAAAGAAGTAATTGTTGCTCTCGATAAACGAGAGTTAGTTTAGATTATGTAATTATTTTTATTTATTTTCGTAGTCCATGTAAATAAACTTTCGATTTCGAATTTTAGAGGAGTTATAGTGGAAACTCATTTTTGAATAAATAAAGCCTAGTTCTTTTGTCTTTCGAAAGACTTTTATCCTTCAGCTTTCTGTATGATTGTTGTCGAAACCCAAGCTACTGTGAGTTACATGAACTTCACAATTCATCTTTATATAACTCCTAAATTCTTTGGAGTTTCCCATCCTGTGTTCCATGCTTCAAACACTTAGAGTATTTTTTTTAGTCCGTACGCCGCGGGCTTGATGACTTCAAGTCATTTGTGTCTCGGTCCGCACTCCGGGGACTTAGAGATTTTTAGCCGTTTATACTCCGTACGCACTCTGGGGACTCAGAGTACTTCAGTCCGTACTCCGGAGACTTGGAGATTTTGAGTTGTTTATACTGTAATCCGCCCCCTGGGGACTCAGAGTACTCCAGTCCGCACTTCGGGGACTTGGAGATTTTTAGTCGTTTATACTAGTCCGCACTCTAGGGACTCAGAGTACTCCAGTCTGCACTCCGGGGACTTGGAGATTTTTAGTCGTTTATACTCTACTCCGCACTCTGGGGACTCAGAGTACTCCAGTCCGCACTCCAGGGACTTAGAGATTATTAGTCCTTTATACTCTAGTCCTCACTCTGGGGACTCAGAGCACTCCATTCCGCACTCTGGGGATTTGGAGATTTTTAGTCGTTTATACTCTAGTCCACACTCTAGAGAGAGTACCCCAGTCCACACTCTGGGGACTTGGAGATTTTTAGTTGTTTATACTCTAGTCCGCACTCTGGGGACTCAGAGTATTCCAGTCCACACTCCGGGGACTTGGAGATTTTTAGTCGTTTATACTCTAGTCCACACTCTGGGGAGTCAGAGTACTCCAGTCCGCACCCCGGGGACTTGAAGATTTTGAGTCGTTTACTCCAGTCCGCACTCTGGGGACTCAAAGTACTCCAGTCCGCACTCCGGGGACTCGGAGATTTTTAGTCGTTTATACTCTAGTCCGCACTCTGGGGACTCGGAGCACTCCAGTCCGCACTACGAGGAGTTGGAGATTTTGAGCCATTTATACTCTAGTCCGCACTCTAGGGACTCAGAGTACTCCAGTCCGCACTCCGGGGACTGGAGATTTTTAGTCATTTATACTCTAATCCGCACTCTAGGGACTCAGAGTACTCCAGTCCGCACATCGAGGACTTGGAAATTTTTAGCCGTTTATACTCTAGTCCGCACTCTGGGGACTCGGTGTACTCCAGTTCGCACTTCGGGAACTTGGAGATTTTTAGTCGTTTATACTCTAGTCCGCACTCTGGGAACTCAAAGTACACCAGTCCGCACTCCGGGGACTTGGAGATTTTAGTTGTTTATACTCTAGTCTGCACTCTGGGGACTTAGAGTACTCTAGTCTGCACTCCGGGGACTTGAGATTTTTAGTCGTTTGTACTCTAGTCCGCACTTTGGGGACTCAGAGTACACCAGTCCGCACTCAGGGGACTTGGAGATTTTTCGTCGTTTATACTCTAGTCTGCACTCTGTGGACTCAGAGTACCCCAGTCTGCACTCCGGGGACTTGAGATTTTTAGTCGTTTATACTCCAGTCCGCACTGGGGGCTCAGAGTACTCCAGTCCGCACTCTGGGGGAGTGAAGATTTTTAGTCGTTTATACTCTAGTCCGCACTCTGGGGAATCAGAGTACTCCAGTCCGCACTCCGGGGACTTGGAGATTTTTAGTCATTTATACTCTAGTCCGCACTTTGAAGACTCATAGTACTCCAGTCCGCACTCCGGGAACTTGGAGATTTTGAGTCGTTTATAATCTTGTCCGCATTCTGGGGACTCAGAGTACTCCAGTTCGCACTCCGGGGACTTCGAGATTTTTAGTCGTTTATAATCTAGTCCGCACTCTGGAGATTCAGAGTACTCTAGTCCGCACTCCGGGGACTTGGAGATTTTTAGTCGTTTATACTCTAGTCCGCACTCTAGGGACTCGGAGTACTCCAGTCCGCGCTCCGGGGACTTGGAGATTTTTAGTCGTTTATACTCTAGTCCGCACTCTGGGGACTCAGAGTACTCCAGTCCACACTCCGAGGACTTGGAGATTTTTAGTCGTTTATACTCTAGTCCGCACTCTGGGGACTCAGAGTACTCCAGTCCGCACTCCGGGGACTTGGAGATTTTTAGTCATTTATACTCTAGTTTGCACTCTGGGGACTCAGAGTACTCCAGTCTGCACTCTGGGGACTTGGAGATTTTTATTGCTCGTGCGCGTTCGCACGTCTGACAGAATAATGTATCTCTTAGTTATTCGTCACAGGGTTATCATACACCGAAACATCGACAATTCATGGAAAAAAATGACTTCAAGCCTTTATTAATGCAAATAAGCTAAATTGTCTTATTACATGCCGTAAACTAGGAATAAAAACTTGCTGAAAATAATTGCAACTAAAATATAAAAGAAATGAACAAAGTATAATAATGCCGCAAATGCTCGCTATTCCAGGCTCGGAGGAGTGTCGCACCATCAACGGTCGCTAGCTTGAAAGTTCCTTCTCCAAGCTTCCATTCAATAACGTATGGACCTTCCCATGTGGGGCTCATATGTGATGGAATTGGGCAAATTCGTTTCAAAACGTGATCACCCACACCAAAGATTCTCGGTCGGACTTTTTCAATATAATATCGAGTGCTCTGTGTTTGTACGCGGCCGCTCTTAAATTAGCTTCTCCGCGTTTTTTATCAATGAAGTCCAATGATTCCAGTAAAAGATCTTGATTTGACTCAGAGTCATAACAAGTTACCCGGTGTGATGGAACTTCAAGTTCTATGGGTATAACAGCTTCCATGCCATATACCAATGCGAATGAAGTATGGCCAGTCATGGACTTGTGGGTGGTTCTATAAGCCCAAAGCGCTATTGGAAGCTCATCCACCCACTTCCCTCTAGCCTTTTCCATATGCTTTTTTAGTATGGATTTGATTATTTTGTTCACGGCTTCCACTTGTCCATTGGCTTTCGGATGAGCAACTGCTGCAAACTTTTTCTCAATGCCATATTTTTGGCAAAATTCCTTGAACTCTTTTGTTTCGAATTGAGATCCGTTGTCTGTAATGATGGTTCGTGGAAGGCCAAAATGGTATATAATATTTCGTACAACGAAATTAATGACCTTTTTGATGGTAATGGTGGCCAAAGGCTATGCTTCTGCCCACTTGGTAAAGTAATCGACCGCAACTATCGCGTACTTCGTACCACCTTTGGATATGTGTAAGGAAACGACTATGTCGATCCCCCACATTGCAAATGGCCAAGGACTAACCATTTGCGTGAGTTCCGTTTGCGGAGCTCTCGGGAGTTTTGCATACTTCTGACATTTGTCACATCTTCTCACATAGTTGTGGCATCCCGATTTACAGTTGGCCAATAGTATCCATAGAGGAGGATTTTCTTTGCTAATGTCCGCCCTCCAGTATGGTCACCACATTTCCCTTCATGGACTTCCTTCAGGACTCGTTTTATCTCATCATAGGCAATGCACTGGAGTAAGGGGGTCGAGAATCCCCTCCAATACATTAACCCATCTTGCATTACATAACGCAAAGCTTTACGAATGACTTGTCATCTTTCGCTCCTTCTTTCGGGCATGACCCCATGTAACAAGTACAGCTTGAATGGGGTCATCCATGATTCCTTCTCGATTTCTATTTCTAACATGGAATCTACGTCCACCATATTTATGCTCGGAACATGTAAGGTTTCAACGGGAAACAATCTCGTCTGCTGCGCATCGCCAGTGCTCGCAAATTTTTCGAATGAATCGGTTACTCTGTTTTGCTCACGCGGGACATGTGAAATATCATAATACTCGAGACTCGCTAGCACCTCTTAAACCCGGCGAAATATGAGGGAAGTGTCTGCCCCTTTGCTTGATAGTCCCCCTGACTTGGTACACCACCAGTTGTGAGTCACAAAAGATTTCAATCGATCTTACTCCTAATTATTTGATAAGTCTCAAGCCAGCAATCAATGCTTCATACTCGGCTTCGTTATTCGCTGCTGTGAATTCGAGCTTCAAAGCATAGCAAACTGATCGGTTTTTAGGAGTCACAAGAACTATGCCAGCCCCCGAACAATGGTCGTTAGATGCCCCATCGGTGTACATCTTCCGTAGAACGGGAGGTACGACATTATCGCCATTTGGTTCGTCTGTCATGGTGAATTCAGCAATGAAATCTGCTAGCGCTTGCCCCTGTTTGGCCTTTCGTGGAAGGTAGGTAATATCAAACTGACTCAACTCGATATTCCATTTTAACATCCTTTCAAAAGTTTTCGGTCATTGGAGTACCTGTCGTAAGGGTTGATCAGTATAAACACTGATCGAGTGTGCCTGGAAGTATGGGCGAAGCTTGCGTGATGCAATCACCAAGCAGTAAGCAAGTTTCTCAATCTTGGGATAATTTCTTTCTGCCTCCGTCAAACTTTTACTGACATAATACACTGGCTTTTGAACTCGGTCCTCCTCGTGAACCAAAGCCGTACTGATAGCATGCTGGGATACAGCCATGTATACGTACATCATTTCATAGTCAATTAGTTTTGATAGCACCGGGGAACTTTTTAGATGTCTAACCAAAGCTCGAAATGCTTCCTCGTAGTTAGACTTCCACTCGAAATTCCTCTTTCCTTTCTTTATCATATCGAAGAAGGGAATGCACTTATCCGTAGCTCTAGATATGAATCGACTCAGCGTGGCCACTTTTCCGTTCAGGCTTTGTACTTTCTTTATAGTTCTGGGCACTTGTGTGTCCCGAATTGCCCGAATCTTTTCCGGGTTAGCTTCGATTCCACGTGCATTCACAATGAAACCCAGGAACTTCCCTGATGCGATGTCGAAAGAACACTTCAAAGGGTTGATCTTCATCCCATAATGCCTGAGTATATCAAACATCTCTGCTAAGTCTCGAATGTGGTTGTTTGACTGTCGTGACTTCACAAGCATGTCATCGACATAGACTTCCATTGTTCTATCGATCTTATTTTTGAACATTCAGTTCACCAAACACTGATAAGTCGCTCCAGCATTTTTCAATCCGAAGGGCATCACTACATAGCATTACAACCCAACGCCTGCGACGAAACTGGTGTGTTCTTTGTCTAGAATGTGCATTGGGATTTGATTGTATCCCAAGTACGCATCCATAAATGATAGTAGCTCGTGTCCGACCGTTGAATCGACTAGTTGGCCGATCCTAGGTAAGGGGAAACTATCCTTCGGGCATGCTTTGTTTAAATCAGAATAATCAAAGCAAGTTCTCCACTTCCCATTCGCTTTCCTTACCAGCACAGGGTTAGATACCCATTTAGGGAAGAGGGCATCGCGGACGAACACATTGGCTTTGAGTTTGTCCACCTCCTCTTTGAGAGCAGCAGACCTCTCCGGGTCCATGCCTCTCTGCTTTTGTTTTACTGGGACGTACTTTAGGTCTATGTTCAACAAATGACTTGCAATGGTGGGTGTAACGACCCGTGAATTTTGTTAATTTAACTTGTCATATTAATAAGATTTTGGAACTTAATTTATAAATAAATATAATTGTTATAATTTGTAATGCAGTAAATGTTAAGAATGTAATTTAGCAATGGCTATAAAAATTTAATTTTGACAATTGAAGGGAAATCCCATTTATGAATAGTGTAAGTTGTTACATTTGGTTGTAAAATATAAAATGAGAAAATAAAAGTAATCGTTGGATTAACCAATGCAATAATTTATTTATTAAAAGTAACTGTATGTAAATTTAGGCAAGTCAAAGCTGAATTTGTATAAATTTAATTTTGTATAAATTGCAATAACAATAAATAAAAGTTTATGTTAATGTTAATTAAGGGATATTTGGATATAATGATAACGATATTCATAATAGAACAAGTTGTTGAATTAAAGAAATGGAAGAAAAGATTTATTAATGTAAACTTAATAAAATAATAAATGGAAAGGGAAGGTCTGGGAAATTATTGAAATTTGTTAAGGGAAAAATAATAATATACTTAATGGTAACTAGATGAAAGTAGAAGTATTTAAGAATTGTAACATATGTTTGATAATAGGGAATTCATAGGTGTAATTAAGGTCATGGTAACACACGTTATAAGTTACCTGTGTATATGGTTTAATAATTGAAATGAAAATCAATTTGAATTAAATGAGCCTTAGAGTTATATTAATAAGAATTAACGCATTAACTAAATTTATGCATACCCTATTAATTGAAACAGAAGGTAAAGTTAGGATTGATTGAAATTAGTAAATTGGAAAATGAATTCAAAATTATGTTAACTGATGAAGAATACGTAATAAAGTGTAAATTTATAAAATCAATGTCCGTTAAGCAGTTATAATATTTATAGTTGATAATAAACATTACTTAGTGATTATAATATAGTAACGAAAGGGAGAATGTAAATTTAATAGAAACGTAAATTTATATTTTAGGTCGTAATTGGTGAATTGAGAAACAAGTTCAAATGAGGTATTTGATGGAATTCTTTAATAAATAAGAATTTGTTGTTCTTGTATTATAAACTTAGTATAATTGAAATTGCTTCTAATAGAATATAATAGGAAGGGAAGTATTATAAATGAATGGTTAGAAACTTAAGCAAACAATTGGGAGGCTAAGAAATTTGATTAAGCATAATTACTATAAATAAATGAATGATAATAAATGAGGTTATGTAATAATGAAGGAATGAATAAATATATAATGCAATAAAAGAAGAAACTGACATGACAATTATAAATGAAAACGAATATTTGGGAGTAATAAATGAAAATTTTGAAATAAACATTGAACCAATAAATAAAACTAAAAATTGTAAAATAAGTAAATGTAAATCTTGTGGATGAATCCTTATATGAATAGAAAGGGGAATGAAGTAATAAATGTTATGAGATGAAATTTATAAGAATGAGACTGAATTAGGCAAATTGGTGATTATCATTAATTGTTTACCCATTTGTTTCATCTATTGAATTAGTTTTAAATCATTGGAATAAAACGTAATAAAAAAACTACGTTAACGAAAATTTAGAGGAAATTTGAGAATGTTAATGCAATAACTACAAACCAATGTAAATTGCATCCTTTTGATAATAATAGACTGAACAATATGACTATTGGATGGTTTAAGTATAGGAAGCAAGATTTATTAATTTAATTGAAGTATATAATTCAATAATTGAATTTATTGCAAAATAAAAGGAAAGAAAAATATATAACACCGCAATTGATAAATTTATCAACTTTTAATTTACATTTAGACTTGTGTAAATTTTTGGAAATGATTAAGAAAGTTAAATTTGATGAAATTTGTTAATTATAGAGTTGAAGTTTAAAAAGTGATTTAATTAATTTATTTTTAATTTATTTAATTAATATAAAAATAATCATTTTGGCCACTGACTCGGATTTCGACAAAACCAGTTTCATCGGATCCGTAACGGTGAATTATTGTAGGATTTCAAGTTTCGTAGCGATCGGGCTTGTCATTTAATCATATGGACTCGAAACGCCTTGATATTTATGAAATTGAAATCAACTGAAATCAATTTGAAAAATATTGATTTGACCATAATTTCTTCATACGATGGAATTTCGATGTGAAACTTTTTCCATCGCGCTTAAAATATTTTAAATACCTATTTTGATATATGAGTTTAACCAATTTCTTTCCGGGTCAGAACGGGCTTTTTGGGTCACTTTGTCGTTAGCGTGTATTCAACCCGGTCCATTTATTCTACTTCAACTTTCTCTATAATTATCCTGCTATAAACCCTAGCCTCCCTAATTCTCATTTGTCTGTACGTAAATTCATTCTATTCCTCCTCTTCCTCAATGGCAGATGAAATTCTATATTTCCAGATCCAATTACAAATCAAATCCAAAGCATAAATTTCAAAGTCCTCAGAAAAATTTGAAAAAATATATGTTAAAGCTCTAGAAGTGCGTAATATTCTGGTGAAATTCATTTTTTGTTTTGGATTGTCGGTTGACCGGTAAAAATTGAAGAAGTTTCGGCCATTCATCGCTCGACGATGAACTTCGTCTGATCGGGAAACCCTTTCTGGGTTTTGTAGAGGGGACTGAGGGGAGTCGATCTACGTGGTTTATTTGGCAAGTTGACGGTTGGATCGGCCAAAAAAATTCATTAGGATTTTGACCTATATGGCGGCTGCTTGTTTTGGGTGAATGCGATTTACTCGCGTGGTGGCCGGAACGTGGGGGAGAAGGAGCCGTGGGGGTGCGACCGTGAGCGCGTGGAGGCGGCGTTTGGACGTGTTGCAGTAGAGGCCGTGGATGGAAGCAACTCAAATCGTGTGAACAGGGACGAAACGCGTATGCTTGGAGCTAGGGCCTGCTGAGATGACACGTGACGAGGATTTTGATTTGAAAGTGAGAATTGTGTTCTCTTTTTGTTTATTTTTTTATTATTGATTTCAATCGCATTAATCGTCATAACTTTCTCATACGGTGTCCGATTTATGCACGGTTTCTTTTGTTAGGATTTTACTGAAATTTCGGACTTGATGACGCTTGTTTGGACGAATTCTGAGACCGTCAAATTTTTGGGTTTAAATTGGATTTAAATTCAATTTAAATTCAAAAGGTGCGTGTTTTAACCCGCTCACAACTTCCAAGATTTCTTATGTTTGTTAAATTAATTTTTGATGTGATTTAAAATTTATCTATGATGTTTGGCGTCATTTAATCATCCTCTCAGTTAAATTGCATTTATTTAATTAAATTGTTATTTTATTATTCATTGCAGATAAACTGCCAGTTAAACAGTTATTTAATTTATCATTGAATATAAATTGCTAGCTAATACATGTTGTTTATTATCCGTTCTATATTGATGTTATTATTTAAATTGGATGATAATTGTGATAAATGGTTGATGGTTGATATTGGATGAATGGTTGTTGTAATTTATATTGTTATAAACTGCAAGTTATTATGCATTTTCATTTCATTCGGGATTGCAATGTGAAATGAATATAACCATAATGTTTATTTTAAATTACGGATTGAAATGAAAATATCCGTATCACTTGACCATAGGATAGAAAATTATATACAGGCACCGCGGTCTATATAAATAAAAATATTTGAAATGATTTTTCTATGGTTTTAGAAAGGAATATACGGTTGAATAAACATTAAATTTTTTGTGTTATATAAATACTATTTGATATATATAGTTAAATTCTTGGATTTAAGCTATGTATAAAATCGTTTAATAAAAATGAGTTTAATAATGGAGTTTAATTGTTTTATATTATATGGTTTAGTACCTATTTAACATATTGTATATATAGAGTTTTTAAATGACTTAAATGAAATTTAAGTTGGAATATAAATATGGAATTGGTTTAAATTGAATTATTTAAGAATTGTACTTGAATAAATTTGATTTGAAAATTAATAAAAATGGAGATTTTAAAAGGGTATGATTTTTATAACATGATTTGGTATAAAGTAATTTAAATGAATATAAAGTTGAGATAAATGAATTTATCAAGTTAATTAAATTGAAAGAATATCCGGTTGTTGGGATTTAAAGGTTTTCTTAAATTATATTGAATTTGTTAAGTAAACATTTCAAATCGATATAATAGTAATTAAATTGATATATGAAATTTTTAAAGAATAAATTTTGAAATGACGGAATATTTAAAGCTCTGAGGTATATGGTAATATAAAATGGTTTAATTGGAGTTTAAATCGGAATTTGGAAATTTATTTGTGAAATTTAAAAAGCTATTTTACTATATAAAGTAATTTAGTATTTAAACCATTAAGTATTAAAAGTTATGTTTCAAAGCTATGTGTTTCAAAGCATATAGATTTGAAAGTGCTATGATTATGGGAAAGAGATATTTATAAAATAAAAATGATATCATATTGATTTGGTGTTTTAAAAATATAAATGATATCGTATTTATATGGTTTTGGAAGGGGTATTATATTCTGGTTGTAAAGTAAAAATTATTTTGAAATAACTGCGGTGTTATAATAACGATTGGTTGTTGAAGAGACCGGACCGGAAATTGTCATACTCTCTGCCAACTCCGAAAACCACTTTAACAACCGTGTACGCAGGGGAGATTCCAGAATGAAGTAGGATGGTGGCGGCGTTTCCTTTAAGGTAAATACGTGGACCCAACTCCCGTGAGTTGGCATAAGGTGTCTAAAACAGGAGCGATTGACGGGTTAATGAGGTAGCACCTTTGATCGGGCACATCCCTTCGATATTATACTTTGACTTTTGGATTGATTCGGTGGCCACTTTTGATTTTTTTTATTTAGGGGTGTGGATCGAGGTGGGCGGTAGCTGCGGCTATGCGTTACCACCGACCTGGAAGCGTAATTGGTATATCTACCCTGGCATTGCCTAGTTGTGCCGTGTCAGCTTCCCTAGCGCGCCTTATACGATTTTGGTTTTGTACCATACCTATAGAGTACTCTCTGACGACGCACTGTACGGGGGAGATTACGATACTGTATAGACTATGTGAATATATAAATGTGTTAAGGTGGAAAATGTAAAGCCTTAACGCTAAGCACGTTTATTTTACAATTAGATACTATTATAATAGCGAAATATGCTACACAGTAAATAGTTTAATGGATCCTTAAGAGATGTAAATCTCGAGCATCTCTTGAGTTACTGCACTCTTATTTACTTTTTTAGATTTAACTTATATAAGATCTTTTAGTTCCGACTCGAGTGTTTTGTCTTTTCAATTCGCTCGGGTCAGTCCGAGCATTTTAGGTTTGAAGGTTTTATTTCTGGAGGACGAAGGCGAAAATTTCATTATTATTATATTATATTGTTCCACTACGCACTGTATTCCGCTGCATCGATTTTATTCGTTGGTATGTGCAACTCTGATATATATTGTATAAGAAAAATTAAATATTTTGTAAACAGGCTTCATGAACTGTATATTTGATTATTATATTTTATTCTTACGCTATGAGATTCTATTTTGTTTTATTTCTTTATTGTTTTCTTATTTACCCCATAACAATCCGCCCTTCCGTACGGTTTGAATTGGCACGTGTGTCGATTTAAAGCATGCGAAAAGGCGGGATGTTACATCTGGTATCAGAGCTTTAGTTTAGCGATAAACCTTAGCTTTGTGGGGTCTGACTCTTTATTAATAGGGTAGTAATACCCTATGATGAGTCGTTGAGCGTATATACGAGAGAGCGTATTTGTTAGTGTTATAAAAAGATTTTAATACTGTGTTAATCTATTTCGATTTGTATTTATAAATTCTGGTTGATGCATGGGACGCTATGACATCAATAGGGATTTCTAAACACTTAATAGGACAGACCGACATAATATTTGTTTTTAATATAGGTGAATGAAATAATTTTGCCTATTATATTTTCTATATATAAAACAAATTTTTATAAAGGTAATATTTGGTTGTATTATATTGGTTGTTAGGTAGTGAAATTTATAAATAATAGTTGAAATAAGATTTGAAAAGTAAAATAAATGAATTTGGAAATTTAGAATCTAAGTCCCGGGGTTTTTGAAATTTCTTTTGAATGATTTTGAAATATAATAATAGTATTATTTAGAAGTATTTTCTGATATTAATATTTCAATATAATTTGAAAGAAATGTTTTAAAAAAGGAAATTTGAAAAAGAAATAAGTTCTGTACTTCCCTCTCTATCGCTGGAAAATAATTTGGTTGATGAGTGCACGCATCATCGACATTCATTTTCGAGTTTCTAAGTGGAAAGGCCACTGTAGTATTTTACTGCAGATTTATTTTGATAACAAAAAAATAAATTTTAAATTGTTTTAAATATAATTGGATATAAATTTGTAAGTGTTTATTTATCTGTTATTTAAAATGATTTGAATAAAACCCGGTATTTAATTCTTAAGTTTCCATCGAGTAATAGTTCAGTTATTATAGTGAAATTGAATGCAACTAATTTAAAATTTGAACCTTCAATTAAAGTAAGAATAATGCTAGGTTATGAATGAAATTAAAGGTAAGTTGAAACTGTAACCTATGAAACAAAGAATAATATTATTGAACATTTAGTAATATTAAAGATAATAGGATAAACTTGTATAACTTTCAGTTACATCCTTAAAAACATATATATAACTTACCAAAATAATAAAAGTGAAAATGTTTAATAAGAAATTGTAATAGATAGTGTACAAGTAATAAACTTGAGGTAATGAAAGTAATAATGAAATTCTTTAATAAATGAGAATTTGGTGTTGTAGTGTTATAAACTCAAGTATAATTGAAATATTGCTAATTAAATATAATAGAGGCAAATAAGTAAGTAAGGAAATTCCATTATAAATAACAAATTTGATGAAGTAATTGTGTGAACTTAAGTTATAATTGAAATGTTACTGTAATTGCGGTAATAAGAAGTAAGTATTGTAAGTATAAGATTATAAACTTAAGTAAACGGTTCAAGCTATTTATAAATAAATAAGTAGAGAAGATGAATGCATTAAGTATATGATTGTAGACTACAGTTTATGTATTGAAATGCTAAGTAAATGAAATTGATAAATGAATGCGTGAAATGCAAATAAATAAATAAATAAAGATGAAAATTTGCAAGAAATAATGTAAAATTTAAAAAGATAAATCAATATATGGATAAAAAGGAAATCAAACAACAATAGTTTGAAATGGAATTAACAAAAAAAATTACTTGATTTATTGTTTGAAACTTGTTGTTTGTTTGGTTTATGGTTGTTTGGGTAAGGTGACTTTAAAATTGTTTGGATGAATGAATAATCTATTTAATTTCACCTAAGACTGTTGAGTGAAAGATACACTTAGTAGATTATTTTTCATTCCGTAAAATTTAAAGTTTGAACCCGAACAACTATTTGTTTTGTTTAATCTGAATGAATGATTGATTTGTATGGATTCTATGTGATGGTTGTATGCCTTGTTGCAAGTGATTGTTGATTGTATCGAATTGTTTGTTTGTAGTTGAAACAACCTTAAATATTTTATTTTATATAATTATTAACCATTTTAGATTATATAAGTGAAATGCTGTTTATGGAAGCAATTGCTACTGCTTTTGGTTCCATAAAATAAGTGTTAATTGCCGACAAATAGGTACGTTCTCGGATTACGGTTGTTTTTGTGCTATTTTATATATTTTCCCGTGTTAGGATATAATGTTTTGGATATTATATGTGATATTTTGTTATATTTGATATTATATTTTCTCTCAAGCCACTCCGTACAAAGGAGACTCTGTCGAAATTTTTCATAAATTTTGGACCTAGAAATTTTTTGAAAATGATTTCCAAACTTTATTTATTTAAGTATAAAAAGATTTAATGGTTATAAAATGGGTATATTTATTTAAAGTAATAAATTTTGTAAATTATTTGGTTATAAAGTTATTATTTTGAATAAGACGCATTGTTTATGTAATTTTTTCTTCTCCCTTCTTTTTCCTTTTTGGGGACAAAAAGTTTTGAGTGGGGGAGAGTGTAACGACCCATGATTTTCGTTAATTTAATTTGTCATATTAATAAGATTTTGTAACTTAATTTATAAAGAAATATAATTATTATGATTTGTAATGCAGCAAATGTTAAGAATGTAATTTAGCAATGGTTATAAAATTTTAATTTTGACTATTGAAGGGAAACCCTATTTATGAATAGTGTAAGTTGTTACATTTGGTTATAAAATATAAAATGAGAAAATAAAAGTAACTGTTGGATTAACCAATGCAATAATTTATTTATTAAAAGTAACTCCATGTAAATTTAGGCAAGTCAAAGCTGAATTTGTATAAATTTAATTTTGTATAAATTGCAATAACAATAAATAAAATTACGTTAATGTTAATTAAGGGATATTTGGAAATAATGTTAACAGTATTCATAATAGAACAAGTTGTTGAATTAAAGAAATGGTAGAAAAGATTTATTAATGTAAACTTAATAAAAGAATAAATGGAAAGGGAAGGTCTGGGGAATTATTGAAATTTGTTAATGGAAAAATAATAATATACATAATGGTAATTAGATGAAAGCAGAAGTATTTAAGAATTATAACATATGTTTGATAATAGGGAATTCATAGGTGTAATTAAAGTCATGGTAACACATGTTATAAGTTACCTGTTTATTTGGTTTAATAATTAAAATGAAAATCAATTTGAATTAAATGAGCCTTAGTGTTATATTAATAAGAATTAACGCATTAACTAAATTTGTGCACACCCTATTAATTGAAACAGAAGGTAAAGTTAGGATTGATTGAAATTAATAAATTGGAAAAGGAATTCAAAATTATGTTAACTTACGAAGAATACGTAATAAAGTGTAAATTATAAAATCAATGTCCGTTAAGCAGTTATAATATTTATAGTTGATAATAAATGTTACTTAGTGATTATTAATATAGTAACGGAAGGGGGGAATGTAAATTTAATAGGAACGTAAATTTGTATTTTAGGTCGTAATTGGTGAATTGACAAACAAGTTCAAATGAGGTATTTGATGGAATTCTTTAATGAATAAGAATTTGTTGTTCTTGTATTATAAACTTAGGTATAATTGAAATTGCTTCTAATAGAATATAATAGGAAGGGAAGTATTATAAATGAATGGTTAGAAACTTAAGCAAACAATTGGTAGGCTAAGAAATTTGATTAAGCATAATTACTATAAATAAATGAATGATAATAAATGAGGTAATGTAATAATGAAGGAATGAATAAATACATAATGCAATAAAAGAAGAAACTGACATGACAATTATAAATGAAAACGAATATTTGGGAGTAATAAATGAAAATTTTGAAATAAACATTGAACCAATAAATAAAAGTAAAAGTTGTAAAATAAGTAAATGTAAATCTTATGGATGAATCCTTATATGAATAGAAAGGGGAATGAAGCAATAAATGTTATGAGATGAAATTTATAAGAATGAGACTGAATTAGGCAAATTGGTGATTATCGTTAATTGTTTACCCATTTGTTTCATCTATTGAATTAGTTTTAAATCCATTGGAATAAAACTTAATAAAAAATAACTACGTTAATGAAAATTTAGAGGAAATTTGAGAATATTAATGCAATAACTACAAACCAATGTATGCATCCTTTTGATAATAATAGACTGAACAATATGACTATTTTACATGATTTGAAGTATAGAAAGGAAGATTTATTAATTTAATTGAAGTATAGAATTCAATAATTGAATTTATTGAAAAATAAATGGAAAGAAAAATATATAACACTGCAATTGATAAATTTATCAACTTTTAATTTACATCTAGACTTTTTAAATTTTTTGGAAACGATTAAGAAAGTTAAATTTGTTGACATTTGTTAATTATAGAGTTGAAGTTTAAAAAGTGATTTAATTTATTTATTTTTAATTTTTTTAATTAATATAAAATTAGCCATTTTGGCCACTGACTCGGATTTTGACGAAAGCAGTTTCATCGGATCCGTAACGGTGAATTATTGTGGGATTTCAGGTTTCGTAGTGATCGGGCTTGTCATTTGATCATACGGACTCGAAACGCCTTGAAATTTATGAAATTGAAATCAATATGAAAAATATTGATTTGACCATAACCTTTTTATACGATGCAATTTGGGCGTGAAATTTTTTCCATCGCGTTTAAAATATTTTTAAACATCTATTTTGATATATGGGTTTACCCAATTTCTTTCCGGGTTAGAACGGGCTTTTTGGGCCGCTTTGTCGTTAACGCGTATTCAACCCGATCCATTTGTTCTATTTCAACTTTCTCTACAAATATCATGCTATAAACCCTAGCCTCCCTAATTCTCATTTGTCTGTATATAAATTCATTCTATTCCTCCTCTTCCTCATGGCAGACAAAATTCTATATTTCCAGATCCAATTGCAAATCAAATCCAAAGCATAAATTTCAAATCCTTAGAAAAATTTGAAAAAAATATACGTTGAAGCTCTCGAAGTGCGTAATCTTCTGGTGAAATTTGTTTTTCGTTTTGGATTGTCGGTTGACCAGTAAAAATTCAAGAAGTTTCAGCCGTTCATCGCCCGACGATGAACTTCGTCTGATCGGGAAACCCTTTTTGGGTTTTGTAGAGAGGACTGAGGGGAGTCGATCTACGTGATTTATTTGGCGAGTTGACGGTTGGATCGGCCAGAAAAATTCGTTAGGATTTTGATCTATATGGCGGCTACTTGTTTTGGGCGAACGCGATTTGCTCGCGTGGTGGCCGGAGCGTGGGGGAGAAGGAGCCGTGGAGGTGCGACCGTGAGCGCGTGGAGGTGGCGCTTGGACGTGTTGCAGTGAGGCCGTGGATGGAAGCAACTCCAATCGCGTGAACAGGGACGAAACGTGTATGCCTAGAGCTAGGGCCTGCTGAGAAGACACGTGACGTGCATTTTGATTTGAAAGAGAGAATTGTGTTCTCTTTTTTGTTTATTTTTTTATAATTGATTTCAATCGCATTAATCGTCATAACTTTCTCATACGGTATCCGATTTACGTACGGTTTCTTTTGTTAGGATTGTATTGAAATTCCGGACTTGATGACGCTGGTTTGGACAAATTCTGAAATGGTCAAAATTTTGGGTTTAAATTGGATTTAAATTCGATTTAAATTCAAAAGGTGAGTGTTTTAACCCACTCATAACTTCTAAGATTTCTTATGTTTGTTAAATTAATTTTTGATGTGATTTAAAATTTATCTATGATTGTTTGGCGTATTTTAATCATCCTCTCAGTTAATTTGCATTTATTTAGTTAAATTGTTATTTAGTTATTCATTGCATATAAACTGCCAGTTAAACAATTATTTAATTTATCATTGAATATAAATTGCTAGTTAATACATGTTGTTTATTATCCGTTCTATATTGATGCCATTGTTTGAATTGGATGATGATTGTGATAAATGGTTGATGGTTGATACTGGATGAATGGTTGTTGTAATTTATATTGTTATAAACTACAAGTTATTATGCATTTTCATTTCATTCGGGATTGCGGTTTGAAATGATATATAACCGTAATTTTAATCTTAAATTACGGATTGAAATGATAAATATCCGTATCACTTGACCATAAGATAGAAAATTATATACAACTCGGTCTATATAAATAAAAAAATTTGAAATGATTTTTCTATGGTTTTGGAAAGGAATATACAGTTTAATAAACATTAAATTTTTGGTTTTATATAAATATTATTTGATATATATATAGTTAAATTCTTGGATTCAAGATATGTATAAAATCGTTTAATAAAAATGAGTTTAATGATGGAGTTTAATTGTTTTATATTATATGGTTTAGTACCTATTAAGATATTGTATATATGGAGTTTTTAAATGACTTAAATGAAATTTAAGTTGGAATATAAATGTGGAATTGATTTAGATTGAATTATTTAAGAATTGTACCTGAATAAATTTGATTTGAAATTTAATAAAAATGGAGATTTTAAAAGGGTATGATTCTTATAACTTGATTTGGTAAAAGTAATTTAAATGAATATAAAGTTGAGATAAATGAATTTATCAAGTTAATTAAATTGAAAGAATATCCGGTTGTTGGGAGTTAATGGTTTTCTTAAATTATATTGATTTTATTAAGTAAACATTTCAAATCTAAATAATAGTAATTAAATTGATATATGAAATTTTCAAAGAATAAATTTTGAAATAATGGAATATTTAAAGCTTTGAGCTATATGGTAATATAAAATGGTTTAACTGGAGTTTAAATCGGAATATGGAAACTTATTTGTGAAATTTAAAAAGCTATTTTACTATATAAAGTAATTTAGTATTTAAACCATTAAGTATTAAAAGTTATGTTTCAAAGCTATGGGTTTCAAAGCATATAGATTTGAAAGTGCAATGATTATGGGAAAGGGATATTTATAAAATAAAAATGATATCATATTGATTTGGGGTTTTAAAAATATAAATGATATCGTATTTATATGGTTTCGGAAGGGGTATTATATTCTGGTTTTAAAGTATAAATTATTTTAAAATAACCGCGGTGTTATAATAACGATTGGTTGTTGAAGAGATCAGGATCGGAAGTTGTCATACTCTCTGCCAACTCCGAAAACCACTTTAACAACCGTGTACGCGGTGGAGAATGCAGAATGAAGTAGGATGGTGGCAGCGTTTCCTTTGAGGTAAATACATGGGCCCAACTCCCGTGAGTTTGCATAAGGTGGCTAAAACATGAGTGATTGACGGGTTAATGAGGTAGCACCTTTGATCAGACACGTCCCTTCGATATTATACTTTGACTTTTGGATTGATTCGGTGGCCACTTTTGATTTTTTTTATTTAAGGGTGTGGCTCGAGGTGGACGGTAGCTGGGCTATGCGTTACCACCGACCCTGAAGCGTAATTGGTATATCTACCCTGGCATTGCCTTGTTGTGCCGTGTCACCTACCCTAGCGCGCCTTATACGATTTTGGTTTTGTACCATACCTATGGAGTGCCCTCTGACGACGCCCAATACAGGGGAGATTACGGTACTGTATAGACTATGAGAATATATAAATGTGTTAAGATGGAAAATGTAAAGCCTTAACGCTATTTAAAATTAAGTTTATTTTACAATTAGACACTATTATAATAGCGAAATATACTACATAGTAAATAGTTTAACAGATCCTTAAGAGATGTAAATTCTGAGCATCTCTTGAGTTACTGCACTCATATTTACTTCTGTAGATTTAACTTACATAAGATCTTTTAGTTCTGACTCGAGTGTTTTGCCTTTTCAATTCGCTCGGGTCAGTCCGAGCATTTCAGGTTTGAATGTTTTATTTCTGGAGGACATATTAGAGTGTGTCCATGCGAAAACGTCCAGATTCGCTCGGAGGAAATCAGTAAGATTCTCCGCCAATAGCGGGTCGAGTTGTGATCCAATCTTAAGAACTCGTGACCGGTCATTCCAGTTGACTGGAATGTCAATTGTCAGCTCAACCGGTGCTGAATTCACTTCCCTGGGTCCTCCATCATCATCTCTTGGATCTACGTCTCTGTAGATCCAAGAATGCTGCTCGAGCCAGGGCTCGGGCACTACTTGTCAATTGTCAGTGTTTTGGATGCGGACGGAGCTGTCCCCAACCTTCCCCTTTTCTCTCCGTTGAGCTTCTCTCAGCTTTTCCATATAACATGCACGACTGGACGCCTGATCGCCATGTACTACGTCGACTCCTTTGTTTGTCAAAATTTTTAATGTCAAACACCATGGGGCCAAAGCTGCCCTAAACTCTGCCAGGGCCGGACGACCCAGAAATACATTGTATGGAGAGTCAACATCCATTACTATGAACGGGAGGATTCACACTCTCCTATGCTCACCTTCTTCCAGTTCAATTGGTAACTTAATATACCCCATTGCGTTAGTTGCGACACCATTAAAGTCGTGGATATGGGCTTTGCAAGGTTTTAAATCTTTTGTCTCCATCTTCATTTGGTCATAAGCCTTCTTAAAGATGATGTTGACAGAGCTTCCACAGTCAATCAAAATCCTTTTGACGTAAGCGGGCCGGATCGTTGCGGATATGACCACCGGGTCGATGGTAGGGGCCTCCACCTTGTCTGCATCTCGACTCCTAAACACTATATCGTCTGTTATCATGCGTTGTTGTTTTACGGGGGTTCCATCTTCCACATTTGAACAACAATCATAATTCTCCTGCCTTAAGAAGGTATTATATCATTCCATCTCCTGCCAATTCTTGTCTGCAGGATGAGGTCCTCCGGCTATAGTGTTGATGACCAACTTACCCACATTCGGGCAGATTCCTATGGGTGGCATGGAGCCGGCCCGCGTCCGGGGTCTGACATTCCTTGCCTACCCTTTGGTGGGTTCTTAACAAACTCCTGCAGCTTTTTCTGCTTGATTAACCTTTCTATGGCATCATGGAGGTGTCTACACTCCTCGGTACTGTGCCCGTGGGTCTCATGGAAGCGACTGTACTTCGCCGTCCGCTTCTGTTCCTCTATGGACTCCTTTGGACACGGCTTTCTGTATTGAAAGGTGTTACATGTAGATAGGTAAATATTTTCAAGAGACGTATTCAGGGGGGTGTATTCGTTGTAGGTTGGAATCCTCGACTTCCATTTCCCTATCTCTTTTTTCTTTCCAGGGTTTCCACCTCCGGATCCTTTAGATTGCCCAGGCTTATTCTGGACTTTGACTTGAACTTTTCCCGAGTTGCCACCGGATTGCTTCACGGCGATGTTACTTTTAACAGTCTCCTGAACAGGCCCGGGTGCCTTATCTCGTGTTGTCCATCGATCTTCCTCCCTCCTTATGAACTGGTGAGCTTTGGATAGAAACGCTCCAACGTAGTTGGGGGCTTTCCCGCCAACCAATCTCCACACTCCGAGTCTGGATCTACACCTTGCATTACTGCCATCAAAATCGCGTGGTCGTTAGGGTTGCTAACTTCAGTGGCGGCAATATGAAATCTCTACACGTACGCTTTCAAAGACTCTCTTGGAGCCTGGATTACGCTTGATAAGGACATCATGTCCTTTGGACTAGTAGCATGTATCATGAATTGTTCAACAAATTTCATTGCCAAATCATCGAAGCTGGATATAGACCGCAGTGGAAGTCGAGTAAACCATATGGTGGCGATTCCGGACAAAGTGATCGGGAAGCACCTACACTCGGTCGCATCATTCGCTCATCCATTCGTACCTCATCACGTGTTGCTTAGGGTCAATCTTCCCTTCGTAGGTTGAGATAGTCGGCATACTAAACTTCCTGAGATACTCGGCCTGTAGGACAGTATCTGTGAAGGGAGTATGACTCATAGACATTCCCCAATCTTCATTGGTCAAGCCTTGGTTCTCTCTCATTAACCGTCTGACCATGTGTAACGACCCGCTATTTGGACCATTCAAATCGACACTAAAACCGTACATGTCCGACTTGAATAATTCAAAATACCGAATTGTTAATTTAATTTGGCAAACTTAAAATATACAGTAAATAAATCAAACACAGATCACAGACACAGAGTAATATAATGCAGCGGAATAGAAAAAATAGTAGTTCATGAAGCTACTATATACATCAGAGTTTAAAATAAATACATCAGAATCTCTTGAATACAGAAAAGTCTTCAGTACTAGCCGATGACTTCTCTGAACCAGTCAACTAGAAAACTGAAAGCTGAAACGATAGTTGGATCTCCAAATGAAGCTCCAATCTCCAAAGGTGAGTCTCTAATGTTGTATTACTCAGTCTGACCCGAGCGTAAAGCAAAACACAAAACACTCGAGTCAGGATTAACATTCTTATATCAATATATTCAACTCAAATGAAATATCAACTGAAATACAATATAACTTAAAGGATGTTTGGGATGTCCATCCTCTAAGGGTCCATAGAACTATCTACAGGGTAGAAATATACACTATTACACCGTGGTCATTCACTTAATTTATACTTCAAACCTAAATATCCATTTCACTTCAAATGATTATATTCCCAAAATAGTATTTGTATAATTTATATGCTGTATACAGTAAAGCACTTTCAAATTCCAAATCGTTCACATCAACCCGACCTTCCCATTCCAATTATAGTAAATCTCATTTTATCAATTTAAATTTTCCTAAAACAACCACTTAAATTTTATAATTCCCAAATTTGGATTTAATATCCCAATTACCCCTTTTATTTCAATATGTTCCATACTTTAAGTATTCAACATTTCAACTAAATTTTTCCCAATCTAGTTTAAAAATTTCCAATTTAGTTCATCCTCAATTTATATCCAATTCAATTCGTTATCTAAATAACAAATTTAACTATCTTGGTTCCAAATACATATCCAAATCTCTAAACCATTTAATTACAATATAGTTCATAGCTCAAATATAACAATTTAAAATTTAACAGTTTCATATAGATTCTCGATTTTTACATCACTATTATTTTGTCTTGAACCCTCCCTTATTTGATTCAATATCATTTTAGTGACCTTAAATTTCATTTTACTCAATATTTCTTAATTTTATTTAACCGTGAAATATCTCATTCGATAAATCTCAAATTTGATTTAAATAAATAAATCCTTATCTAAAAACCATTTTAAAAAAACCCAAAAATTTATCTCCCAATCTTAATTGTTCAATATTATTGCAAAAACTATTCGAGATAAAATTTACATAAATATTTATCATAATTTATGTATTTAATCAAATCTTGACTAAACTAGATATAATTAACTCTATATTTTTCATTACCCTTTAAATATGTATTTAAGAATTTACATTTAATAAGTCCATATATTTCTTATCATATGGTCAAGTGTTACGGATATTATCATTTCAATCCGTACACTAAATGTATACGGGTGGATAGCATTTCAACCCGTAACCCCAAATTTGATTAAATGGAAACCGCTTGGGTCTATCATTTCAACCCATTTCAATTCAAAAACAAACATAACAAAGGGAACTTGCAGTGTGATGACAGGGATGGTGTCAAAGTAAATAAACAAACAATAACAACAATCAATAACAATTCAATAAATAAATCAAATAACCCCGAAATAATCGTATTAATTCGCATTGTTACTTGTATAATTATTTCTAGAATCTACACTATCATTTCATGTAGATTAAAGATTATTACATTACAGTTTTTCACTTGTCGTTCCTTTTTAAATTTCAGTTTAAAGCTACAACAATTAATCCAAACTACGTTCAAATATTTAGAGTATAATTTATCAATTTCTACGACAATTAATGGGTCAAATCTACTAATCAAGTTCACATATGGCGGGGTCAGGTTTTAATAAATCCAGGTCCGTCATATATAATCCGTTAAATTTTGTAAACTATACTACCCCAACTTAAACTAGCAAACTAGTTATCATTTAACAATAATAATTAACATCCAATTTAAACAACAATCAATCAAAAAATCAATTATCAACCAATCTGTATTATTATCACATAAATAATTAACCGATAATGGTGTCAGGTGTCATAGGTGAACAGATACAGATAATAGCAGTCATAACAGTAAAAACAACTAACAGCAGCATATTTCAATTGTCGTTTCAATTGAAATCAAATTTAATAAATAAAAGGATGTTAATCGTGAGTGATTGCTCACCTTTCGAGGCTAAAGAAGATCGACAACAGAGCAAGCTATGAATTTTGGTCACGCTCTAGAAAATCGAACAAATCCAAACAAAATCGCAAAGCGAAGTAAGAATGAAAGTGGATCTTGACGTGCAAAGCTGAAAGATAGAGTTTGATGGAAACGAATCAGAATCGTATTGATATAATCGGAAAAGAAAATATAAGTTATAAATTATTCCCTAAAACGAATTTTCCTTTAAAACATATATTTAAATAAGAGGGATATATGTATTATACTTATTCCAAATCAAAATAAATTTAAACATAAATTAAATTAATACGCTTTGTAAAATATCAGTGTATATACTCTATTTAAACAACAGACCGATGAACCAAAGATAACTAAATTTCTATAATATAAATACAGACACTTTGTATAAATTCAAACCCTTATGCAAAAAAAATATGTACTACTTTACCAATATCATAAATTATCATGTTATGTTTTGAAATGTTACCGACTGTACACAACTGTAAATGACAAAACCAATATATATAACACATAGACAAAGCTTTATATGTATATATACTATACGTAAACCTATTTATATAAACCGACTTATATACGTATAAACTAACATAGATTTAAATATATCATATACACATATAAAAATTAATAAATATACATATACTTTTATCACTGACCGTAAGAGAAAAATACAGATATTTTTAACTTCATATACTTACAGTACTTTATTCCATGTGTATAATCAAACAGTCTTGCTTTATATAATATAATATATGCTTATAGATATATATATATATATAGCTTACCTTGTAAACATTTAAACATAGACTCAAAGAATTATTATACTATGTATACATATAGCTTACAAATCAATATTCGTAACTTATAATATACCTTGTAACCTATTACTGTAAATATGTATGCTATAAACATACTTATTTTATTAAAATAAATGTTAGTCAGAGAATCAATATGGGTTTGTCCCTTCATATCAGTATACCAATATAAAAGTACCCTAGTCTACTGCAATATTAAAATTGAAATCCTTAACATAAAATATGTGTAAACAAATGTATAAAACATGCAATCGAATACATAAAATACAAATGCAGACCTAAATTGTATCAATTTATCTAATCTAACCTTTTTAAACAAATTACATTCATCAACTAACTGAATGCATCATATATTATAAACGGAAAAAAAATCAAAATATAGATACAAGTTAAATATGTACATATATATATAATACTAACTTGCATCATCTACCGGCTATACAAGAAAAGGAGGGGAGGCGGAGGAGGAAGGAGTGGTTTCACGTGAAAAGTGGGGGTGCAGACATAAGTGGAGAGGTAAGAAGAATAGAGAGGAGAGAAGAAAGGCTGATTGTGGAGAGAAAAATGAATAGGAAGGGTATAAATTTGATTGAAATGGAAACGTACAGGAAATTAGAAAGGAAATAAATGAATGGAATAAAACGTATAGGAATTTAGAGAGGAAATAAATGAATGGAATAAAACGTATAGGAAATTAGAAAGGAAATAAATGAATGCGTAAAGGACGTATAGAATTTTGTATGTTTCAAAATCAACGATACAATTACAGCAATTTTATTATTAGGCAGGTTATAAGTTTTATATTTATTTATTTCCTAGATCTCAATTCATTGCCTATTATATTAAGCAGATTTATTATTATTATCAAACGTTCAAAAATTTATCACCCCAAAATACAGAGATGACATAACAACACCTAGAAGCATAGATTTAGGAAATATTATTAAAGCAATAAATTTGATTGGATGGCACACTTTGAATTTTGAAACGGAAGGGAATTTTGAACGAAACAAAATGAATGCACTATCAACAGTCACCCTATGATATAGCTAGAATTTTAAAGCAATTAATTTTGATGTTTGTACATCACGTCATCAGTTTGAAAAGGCAAGGATAAAGGGGAAAAAGAATGGGCAAAGAAATGTAAGCAAACGGAAAATTATAAAGGCAAAAGATGAAACAGCTAGTCTTGTTTTGTTTTTTTTCAATGGCGAGAGAAACATGAAGATGAATTTAGGCAAGCATATATATTAAAAGCAGAGAGGATGGAGAGGTAATAAAACTTCAATAGGAAGAAAATATATAGCTTAAATTTATTCTGTAACCGAAATCATAAAAAAAAGGAAACGAATATGTATAAAATAGGAGAAAGAATAAGGTAATATCAACTGTCAAATTCCCTGGATTTGAGCTGAGCAATTTGTTATTATTTTTGTCCAGCACGTTTCAAAGTTTTAATTGTAAAAGAAACGGAAATTGCCCATTGATTCATCAACGTGATTTAATCAAAATAAAAGGAAATGAAGAGTAACTGTCAAACGTTTTGATTTGGTGAATATTTACAGCAATTAAATAGTAAAGAAAATAAATGAGCCAATATAAAGTCAAAGAAGGTCACGAATAAATTTATTGAATACATTGAAAATGGAAACGGCAAGGTAAGCTGAATTCAAGGAATGGGGAAATCTATCCAAAGATTGAAAAATTTACTAAAGCAGATAATAATTTGAACGGTAGGAAAAAAATGATAGCTACCCACTGATTTAGACCAATTAAGGCGATTAATTGCTTGAATGGATATCACGTTCAAATTTTGAAACGAGAGAAATAAAGTCAAAATTAAAGGTACCGTTACCTCGAACAATTTATTTTAATAGAATGTGTTAGTGCATGCAGTAGAGCACACTACTATTCAATATGTACTTTTCTTATTTATTAGTAGGTTTATCACGTAAAAAGTGAGAATTTGAAATTATTTACAAATATGAAATGTTTATTAACAGGGAGTTTGATTTCTTTATTAGTATAATGATATATACGTATAGGAACTTTATGCGTTAGTTATTAAGACATATACATTTAGGCATGTCAGTTATACTATACTATACTATAATTTATTATATTATCTTATATGTATGTTTGATTTTAATAAATGTAAGTTTGATTTTTTTTATATATATGTTTGAAATGCATGTGTATTAAATTTATTATATTTGGATTTAGAATGAAAAATTTTGTTTCAAAATATTATTATTTAAAATTTCTCAAAAATCTAATTAAGTACGCTAAATAAAACCATTAAAAATTAACAAAACTTTATGGGTCGTTACACTCTCCCTCACTCAAAACTTTTCGTCCCCGAAAAGGAAGAAGGGAGGAGAATAGAAATGACTAGAAAGATAAATAGATTGAAAGGCAAGGATTAACAATTTATTTAACTATATACATTTTATTTGAAATATTTATTTGAAAACTTCATTTGAAATTAAATTTTCTTTAAATATGTTTTATTTAATTAATAACTTCAAAGATATTTATACCACTAAAATTTTATATAAAACAATGCAGTATACAAATAAGCAATATTTAAAAGATTTATTCAAAAAGGGAAGGAAGGTAGATTCCGAAAACGGAATATAGGTGAAAATGAAGGTGAGCAGATGAGGTAGATTCAAAAGAATAGAATCGGGCACGAATATTTATTTCAAACCATAAGAATTTAAATTTAAAATATTTATTTAAAATTTCTTTGTTGGGAAAAATACTTTTATAATAAAATACCTGTATAAATAAAATATTCTTATATCAAAACCAATTTTTCTTTCGAAAATACTTTTATAACTCAATGTTTTAACAAGTTTATCCTCGTTCTTGCAGACTCTGGCCATGCGTTGATCAGGCGCAAAGCTAGAATTCTTCAAGTACTTAGTAGACTTGTTTCAACACCCAGTGAAAATACTTGAAAACCTTTAAAAAACAGATATGGAAAGTACAATCCAAACAAAACAACCAAACCAAAACCTTTGTCCGATCATGGTTCGCAGATACACAATGGTTACGCCTGGGTCCCCCAGGAAACAATCCATATCCGTAAGCTTTCTCAGCCCTGCGAGTTACGCCATGATGACTAGTAGAGTGCAGGATACACAATGGTTACGCCTGGATCCCCCAGGACACAATCCGTACCCCTAGGCAAGACTCGGCCAGGCAATTTCGCTGTGCATTCACGAGAGAAAAAGAAACCATGGGTTACCCACGGTGGGAATACTCGAGTATTACATCCGGAAAACCGAAAATCAGAGAGAATAATATCGATAGAATGAATCCACGTTGTGGCCACAAAGCGGATATCAAGCAGAAGGCACTTTCCATATCTTTACTTGGAAAATATATATATATAGTACCTTTTCAAATACTTCCAAATATCGTACTTATATAAAGTCCATATGTATAGGATTCCTTTCTAAATCGAATACTTTCCAAATCAATAGTAGATCAAATCATACTTATATAGACTTCGATTATATAAATTCTCTTTCCAAATCAATAGTAGATCAAATCATACTTATATAGACTTCGATTATATAAATTCTCTTTCCAAATTGAGTACCTTTCAAATCAATAGATTTCAAATCAACTTCATACTTATACAAATCCATTTTATATAAGTTCGACCACTCCCAAATCAAGTGCTTAATAATGTAAGGTTCTCAATTTCAAATCATTTCAATATCAATTCAGTTTCAAATCATATATGATTTTACCAAATTTTCTTCCAATTTAGATCCCTTAATTTCAAAGTTCCCAAATAACAGGTTTATAAAATAATCCCAGTTTCCTGATTCAAGTCAAACAAATTTATTTCCAACATTACCATATAAATACTGGTTTTTTTTATTTCAATTTAATTTCAAAACCAAATATTTTCTCAAAATCAATTATACTCAAAAACGGTTTCCAAATTTATAAGTATCCCTTTAAAACCTTTAAACTATTTATTTCTACTCGAAATATCCAATTTACTTTTTTTTTTTTTGAAACCATTCTTTAAAACTAAAATTTTTTCAATACATTTCAAAACTAAATTCCATATTAGTATAATTCAAAATAGTCATATTCATTTACTTAACAAAAGGTTTCAAACTTAAACATACAAAACTCAACTTATACGCTTTATCAAATATTTTATACCTTTCAAAATTTCTTAGCCTTTTAAACTTTTAAACCTTGATTTGGAAGTGCTTGAACCTTCAAAATAGTCGGTGAAATCAAATTTCAAATCCAAAGTTGAAAATCAATTTTTTATACACAGGGTTAATCTAAGTCAAATCAAAACTCGAGGATCGGACACCGGTATATTTTAAATTATTTCAAATATATACATATCTCTTTCACAAATATCAAATTATACTTCGGAATTTGAAATCAAACGGTTTTCCAAAATCACTCGCATAGCGAAGCTATTAAAGTGGCCTCTCCCCCACTTTGAAACTCGAAAATCAATGTCGATGATGCGTGCACTCATCACCGAAATTATTCCCCAGCGACATAAGTGAGTTCTGGACTTCTATTTTCTTGAAAACTCCTTTGAAATTTCTTCAAAATTATTGGAATTCATTTGAACTCATTTAAAACATTTCTTATTCGGAAAAATACTTTTAAATCGTATTATTTTTATATAATTTCCAAAATCTTAAAACCAATTTCAAAATACCGGAATTCAATTCTCGAATTTCAAATTTAACACTTCAGTTATAAATCGTTTTTATATAATCAATTTCTTATAATTTTTCAAAATTTCAAAATCCTTTCAAAACCTTTTTATATAGAATAACATTTCTTATTTGATTTATCCTTATCGAAAACATTTTCACTTTTATATAAAGAATAAAATCATAGTTATCAAAATAATAATTTCGATATATAAAACAATTTCAAAAATGCAAACATACCCGATTTTCAAAGGATAATTTTAAGAATGGATTTCAAACAAAGATGGAGGTTTAAATTAGAGGAACTCTAATCAATAGAATCCTGATACGAAGATAGACTCAACAAAGTTGAGAAAATCGAAATACAAAATAGAAGATGGATATACCTCTATAAATCTCGAGCGACCTTAACCGGGTCAACTGTGACTTCAGGAATATAATTGATGCGGAATTCTAAAGCAAAACGACATTTGATTGCCATAGATAGAATTCGGCATATAGATATAGCAGCATCATAAACCGAGGATACAGAAATCTTCGGTGAATCAATGCCAATTGCAAAGGAGTTTTCATCCCCCTTTACAATCATTTAGGGGAGTTATTGGATACTCCAGAATCAAAAGAATATAAATAGAGAGAGACAAGAATGAATTTTGGAACCGAGGGACATTCCAAAATTCAAAGGAAATCGAGTTAAAAGGAAGAGATTCAACTCGAACGAAAGTGATTCTGTAAATAAATTTACCATATATGCTAAGTTTGCCTAGAACCAAGCTTTGATACCAACTGTAACGACCCGCTATTTGGACCATTCAAATCGACACTAAAATCGTACATGTCCGACTTGAATAATTCAAAATACCGAATTGTTAATTTAATTTGGCAAACTTAAAATATACAGTAAATAAATCAAACACAGATCACAGACATAGAGTAATATAATGCAGCGGAATAGAAAAAATAGTAGTTCATGAAGCTACTATATACATCAGAGTTTAAAATAAATACATCAGAATCTCTTGAATACAGAAAAGTCTTCAGTACTAGCCGATGACTTCTCTGAACCAGTCAACTAGAAAACTGAAAGCTGAAACGATAGTTGGATCTCCAAATGAAGCTCCAATCTCCAAAGGTGAGTCTCTAATGCTGTATTACTCAGTCTGACCCGAGCGTAAAGCAAAACACAAAACACTCGAGTCAGGATTAACATTCTTATATCAATATATTCAACTCAAATGAAATATCAACTGAAATACAATATAACTTAAAGGATGTTTGGGATGTCCATCCTCTAAGGGTCCATAGAACTATCTACAGGGTAGAAATATACACTATTACACCGTGGTCATTCACTTAATTTATACTTCAAACCTAAATATCCATTTCACTTCAAATGATTATATTCCCAAAATAGTATTTGTATAATTTATATGCTGTATACAGTAAAGCACTTTCAAATTCCAAATCGTTCACATCAACCCGACCTTCCCATTCCAATTATAGTAAATCTCATTTTATCAATTTAAATTTTCCTAAAATAACCACTTAAATTTTATAATTCCCAAATTTGGATTTAATATCCCAATTACCCCTTTTATTTCAATATGTTCCATACTTTAAGTATTCAACATTTCAACTAAATTTTTCCCAATCTAGTTTAAAAATTTCCAATTTAGTTCATCCTCAATTTATATCCAATTCAATTCGTTATCTAAATAACAAATTTAACTATCTTGGTTCCAAATACATATCCAAATCTCTAAACCATTTAATTACAATATAGTTCATAGCTCAAATATAACAATTTAAAATTTAACAGTTTCATATAGATTCTCGATTTTTACATCACTATTATTTTGTCTTGAACCCTCCCTTATTTGATTCAATATCATTTTAGTGACCTTAAATTTCATTTTACTCAATATTTCTTAATTTTATTTAACCGTGAAATATCTCATTCGATAAATCTCAAATTTGATTTAAATAAATAAATCCTTATCTAAAAACCATTTTAAAAAAACCCAAAATTTTATCTCCCAATCTTAATTGTTCAATATTATTGCAAAAACTATTCGAGATAAAATTTACATAAATATTTATCATAATTTATGTATTTAATCAAATCTTGACTAAACTAGATATAATTAACTCTATATTTATCATTACCCTTTAAATATGTATTTAAGAATTTACATTTAATAAGACCATATATTTCTTATCATATGGTCAAGTGTTACGGATATTATCATTTCAATCCGTACACTAAATGTATACGGGTGGATAGCATTTCAACCCGTAACCCAAATTTGATTAAATGGAAACCGCTTGGGTCTATCATTTCAACCCATTTCAATTCAAAAACAAACATAACAAAGGGAGCTTGCAGTGTGATGACAGGGATGGTGTCAAAGTAAATAAACAAACAATAACAACAATCAATAACAATTCAATAAATAAATCAAATAACCCCGAAATAATCGTATTAATTCGCATTGTTACTTGTATAATTATTTCTAGAATCTACACTATCATTTCATGTAGATTAAAGATTATTACATTACAGTTTTTCACTTGTCGTTCCTTTTTAAATTTCAGTTTAAAGCTACAACAATTAATCCAAACTACGTTCAAATATTTAGAGTATAATTTATCAATTTCTACGACAATTAATGGGTCAAATCTACTAATCAAGTTCACATATGGCGGGGTCAGGTTTTAATAAATCCAGGTCCGTCATATATAATCCGTTAAATTTTGTAAACTATACTACCCCAACTTAAACTAGCAAACTAGTTATCATTTAACAATAATAATTAACATCCAATTTAAACAACAATCAATCAAAAAATCAATTATCAACCAATCTGTATTATTATCACATAAATAATTAACCGATAATGGTGTCAGGTGTCATAGGTGAACAGATACAGATAATAGCAGTCATAACAGTAAAAAAAACTAACAGCAGCATATTTCAATTGTCGTTTCAATTGAAATCAAATTTAATAAATAAAAGGATGTTAATCGTGAGTGATTGCTCACCTTTCGAGGCTAAAGAAGATCGACAACAGAGCAAGCTATGAATTTTGGTCACGCTCTAGAAAATCGAACAAATCCAAACAAAATTGCAAAGCGAAGTAAGAATGAAAGTGGATCTTGACGTGCAAAGCTGAAAGATAGAGTTCGATGGAAACGAATCAGAATCGTATTGATATAATCGGAAAAGAAAATATAAGTTATAAATTATTCCCTATAACGAATTTTCCTTTAAAACATATATTTAAATAAGAGGGATATATGTATTATACTTATTCCAAATCAAAATAAATTTAAACATAAATTAAATTAATACGCTTTGTAAAATATCAGTGTATATACTCTATTTAAACAACAGACCGATGAACCAAAGATAACTAAATTTCTATAATATAAATACAGACACTTTGTATAAATTCAAACCCTTATGCAAAAAAAATATGTACTACTTTACCAATATCATAAATTATCATGTTATGTTTTGAAATGTTACCAACTGTACACAACTGTAAATGACAAAACCAATATATATAACACATAGACAAAGCTTTATATGTATATATACTATACATAAACCTATTTATATAAACCGACTTATATACGTATAAACTAACATAGATTTAAATATATCATATACACATATAAAAATTAATAAATATACATATACTTTTATCATTGACCGTAAGAGAAAAAAACAGAGATTTTTAACTTCATATACTTACAGTACTTTATTCCATGTGTATAATCAAACAGTCTTGCTTTATATAATATAATATATGCTTATAGATATATATATAGCTTACCTTGTAAACATTTAAACATAGACTCAAAGAATTATTATACTATGTATACATATAGCTTACAAATCAATATTCGTAACTTATAATATACCTTGTAACCTATTACTGTAAATATGTATGCTATAAACATACTTATTTTATTAAAATAAATGTTAGTCAGAGAATCAATATGGGTTTGTCCCTTCATATCAGTATACCAATATAAAAGTACCCTAGTCTACTGCAATATTAAAATTGAAATCCTTAACATAAAATATGTGTAAACAAATGTATAAAACATGCAATCGAATACATAAAATACAAATGCAGACCTAAATTGTATCAACTTATCTAATCTAACCTTTTTAAACAAATTACATTCATCAACTAACTGAATGCATCATATATTATAAACGGAAAAAAAAATCAAAATATAGATACAAGTTAAATATGTACATATATATATAATACTAACTTGCATCATCTACCGGCTATACAAGAAAAGGAGGGGAGGCGGAGGAGGAAGGAGTGGTTTCACGTGAAAAGTGGGGGTGCAGACATAAGTGGAGAGGTAAGAAGAATAGAGAGGAGAGAAGAAAGGCTGATTGTGGAGAGAAAAATGAATAGGAAGGGTATAAATTTGATTGAAATGGAAACGTACAGGAAATTAGAAAGGAAATAAATGAATGGAATAAAACGTATAGGAATTTAGAGAGGAAATAAATGAATGGAATAAAACGTATAGGAAATTAGAAAGGAAATAAATGAATGCGTAAAGGACGTATAGAATTTTGTATGTTTCAAAATCAACGATACAATTACAGCAATTTTATTATTAGGCAGGTTATAAGTTTTATATTTATTTATTTCCTAGATCTCAATTCATTGCCTATTATATTAAGCAGATTTATTATTATTATCAAACGTTCAAAAATTTATCACCCCAAAATACAGAGATGACATAACAACACCTAGAAGCATAGATTTAGGAAATATTATTAAAGCAATAAATTTGATTGGATGGCACACTTTGAATTTTGAAACGGAAGGGAATTTTGAACGAAACAAAATGAATGCACTATCAACAGTCACCCTATGATATAGCTAGAATTTTAAAGCAATTAATTTTGATGTTTGTACGTCACGTCATCAGTTTGAAAAGGCAAGGATAAAGGGGAAAAAGAATGGGCAAAGAAATGTAAGCAAACGGAAAATTATAAAGGCAAAAGATGAAACAGCTAGTCTTGTTTTGTTTTTTTTCAATGGCGAGAGAAACATGAAGATGAATTTAGGCAAGCATATATATTAAAAGCAGAGAGGATGGAGAGGTAATATAACTTCAATAGGAAGAAAATATATAGCTTAAATTTATTCTGTAACCGAAATCATAAAAAAAAGGAAACGAATATGTATAAAATAGGAGAAAGAATAAGGTAATATCAACTGTCAAATTCCCTGGATTTGAGCTGAGCAATTTGTTATTATTTTTGTCCAGCACGTTTCAAAGTTTTAATTGTAAAAGAAACGGAAATTGCCCATTGATTCATCAACGTGATTTAATCAAAATAAAAGGAAATGAAGAGTAACTGTCAAATGTTTTGATTTGGTGAATATTTACAGCAATTAAATAGTAAAGAAAATAAATGAGCCAATATAAAGTCAAAGAAGGTCACGAATAAATTTATTGAATACATTGAAAATGGAAACGGCAAGGTAAGCTGAATTCAAGGAATGGGGAAATCTATCCAAAGATTGAAAAATTTACTAAAGCAAATAATAATTTGAACGGTAGGAAAAAAATGATAGCTACCCACTGATTTAGACCAATTAAGGCGATTAATAGCTTGAATGGATATCACGTTCAAATTTTGAAACGGGAGAAATAAAGTCAAAATTAAAGGTACCGTTACCTCGAACAATTTATTTTAATAGAATGTGTCAGTGCATGCAGTAGAGCACACTACTATTCAATATGTACTTTTCTTCTTTATTAGTAGGTTTATCACGTAAAAAGTGAGAATTTGAAATTATTTACAAATATGAAATGTTTATTAACAGGGAGTTTGATTTCTTTATTAGTATAATGATATATACGTATAGGAACTTTATGCGTTAGTTATTAAGACATATACATTTAGGCATGTCAGTTATACTATACTATATTATAATTTATTATATTATCTTATATGTATGTTTGATTTTAATAAATGTAAGTTTGATTTTTTTTTTATATATATGTTTGAAACGCATGTGTATTAAATTTATTATATTTGGAGTTAGAATGAAAAATTTTGTTTCAAAATATTATTATTTAAAATTCCTCAAAAATCTAATTAAGTACGCTAAATAAAACCATTAAAAATTAACAAAACTTTATGGGTCGTTACACCATGGCTGATAAGTCTGGAGTTTGTATGGAAGGTGGGAGGTTGGGTTCCATTCCAGGGGACCGTGCGGGTTGATGTCCCGCCTGTTGGCGATTGGCCAAACGTGCATCCTGAAGGCCAGCTTCATTAAGGTCTTGGTGAGTCGGGCGTCCGACCTCCTTACATGCTAGATCCCCGGTGGATCGATCGGTGGCACCTGCCCATGCTGCTTCAGTCTTACGGCGTCTATGCCTAGGAAGTTCTTCAGCTGAGGTCGATCTATCAGATGAAGAATAAGGAGAAGGGCTACCTCTAGGATTCCGATGTTGCTGCTGAGTTAGCTGAGTCATGAGATTAGCGTTGGTTTGAATCTGCTCAGCAAGTTGTCTTCTACTTTCCTTGAGTTCTCTCATCAAGTCGTTGAACTCTGTCCGGGTAATGACTTCTGTTTGATTTTAGGTGGAGGGTCCTGCGCCTTGAATTGCTTGTTGGTTGCTAGGCCCAACTTGTTGCACACTAGTAGTCTCATGGACGTCCGCATTGTGAGAGGCTGATCGGGTACATGGTCTTCCCATAGTAGAGTCGTCGGTCGGAACTCTGAATAGATTCAACGGGCGTCCTATGAATAAGTCGGATCTCCTTCGGGGAATTTTTCAATCCAGTAGCTACAAAGTAGATCCTATCGGCCTGAGAATTCAACTCTCATTAAAGCACCAAAATGTTAGCACCGGAATTGATTGCTAACATGCTTAGGAGAGATTGTGTAGAAAGATTAATGAAGAAAGTAAATTTAAACAGAGAATAATATGCTAAATTAAACACAGAAAACAAGAACACCAGATTTATAGTGGTTCGGTGTAACTGCTTACGTCCACTTTGATGTTAATCTTTATTGCTTTTCTCAATAATCGATTATAGATACAATCTGTATGCCAACTACTTGATTGCAATTGTTAAGCAAAGAAGATAAGTCTTGAATGAGTCTTGAATGCAGTAGAGTCTCCCCGGTGTTGTTGAAAAAAAGTCCCTTTCACTATGCCCCTGCCTCTCTATTTATAGACGAAGATGGGTTGGACTTCCCTGACGGGCCTAGTAGCAGGATACCTCGGCCCAATATGAATGACATCTGTGTGCCGAGCCATAAATGCCGAGCCATGTCTCTAAACCGAACGAGGCAGTATGTTGAGTGAATCGTGTAGGCCAAACGAGATAGGATGCCGATCGAGGGGAGAATGCCGAACGAGGCATGAATGCCGAATGAGGAAGAAATGCCGAATGAGGCACAATGCTGGATGAGACCTGAATGCCGAGCGAGGCTGAATGCCGTTCGGGACTGAATGCCGGGCGACCCAGTTGTGCCGAATGAGACTGAATGCCGGTCGAGTTTTGAATGCGATTAAGTCTGAATGCCAAGCGAGGCTTATATGCCGATCGAAGCTGAATGCCAAGCGAGACTTGTATGCCGATCGAGGCTGAATGCCGAGCAAGGCTTGTATGCCGATCAATGCTGAATGCCAAGCGAGGCTTATATGCCGATCGAGGTCCCGGGCCGAGCGACTCTACTATGCCAAATGGGGTTTTACGTCGAACGGTACTGGACACCGAACGGTGCACTAATGCCGAGCGACCTCTAGTTACTTAGTCAAAATCTCCAGGTAACATGTATAAAAAGTGGTAAAAAGCAATAGACATCACTTAATTCTAAGGATAAATTCAAGGTTTTGAACTTTAAAACAATGATTAGAATATGCATACTTCTTATATGTTTATGAACATGAAAATGATTTAAGTTAGTGTTTTCAAGCAAGGACAAATCATTCAAATATAAAACAGACAGAATTAAAATAAGGATCGACTAGTTAAATGCTAATTTGGTATCAACTTTTGCAAAATATAAATGATTAAATAAAAAATGCATGTATTGTGCATGAATGACATTATAAAATACCCAATTACCATTTGTTTTAAGTTTACTTATTGTAATGTACCTTTCAGTTACCAAAGGGTGTAGACAATAATACTTTTGCATATGGAGGAAGATACATTTGCATCTATATATGAAATAATTTTAGAATACTTAGTATCCATATTTGTAATTTCAAGGATAATCGACAAACATCGGTAATTTGTCTATCCACTTGTAATTGATAAATCTAAAAATCGAAAATTTTGATTCAATTAAAAAAATCATTTCAGTATGAATGTTTATAAAATAGAAATAACAACAAATATAATGATAACTAGTTTTGAACTATGATGTGCAACTATATACATGCAATAATTTTGACACGTGCAATGTACATCAATAAAAACTTCATATGAATAAGTCTAATTAGAGGTGGAACACGTTGAATTTGATAATTGAAATTCCAACCGAAGAAAGAGGAGGAGGAAGTCATGGGGCTGGAAACCCAAGTTGGAAAACATTGAGGAGGAACGAACCAAGATGGTGGTCCTATGGTGTCCGTTCGGTGGAGCTAGGGTTTGGTCCGGTGAGGATTAAGGATGTCGTTTGGGGTTTGGAGTGGTATGATGGTAAGAGTTTTTGGTTCGTCGATTTGGTGAAGGAGAAGTATGGAGCGGTGTTGGATCTAGGGAAGACCGAACAGAATTTTTTGTTCTCTAGTTCGGGAATGCCACTCCGTTTGGAGCGGTGGTGCTTGTGTGATGCCAAACTAAATTTTTGGTTCGGTATTGTGCCGCTCTAGTTTCTTAGCAGTCCAGATTTGAGACTCTGTAGGCCGAACCAAATGTTTGGTTCGGTGTTAGAGCATGCCGGTCCAAATCACACCAGACCAAACCATGTGTGCTGTTGCCGAACCAGATTTATATGGGCTTTGCCGTTCAGATGGGTGCCGAACCATTTTTGGTGTTTTCCGAACTAAACCCCAGGGCTTCTATATAGCAGCTATCCCTCCTCATATCTTCACTATATAAATAGTGGAGCTTCTGAACAATAATGGTAGTCATCCTAGCGAGCTAAAACTCTGCAGAATTTTTTCTATATTGTTAATTCGTTTTTGTATTGCCTCCAAAAGTGAATCAATCTTATAACTCTTATCTTTCAGTAATTAATAAAATCTCCTCTCTCCCTAAATGGACGTACGCTGCCTCTCGGTAGTGGAACCCTTATAAATACTGGTGTTATTTATTTTTTTGCATTGTCGATATATGACTATATGTACTGGTATTTATCTCTATTTGTTTTGTCTCACTACAATCACTGTCTAGTTGTTTTCCATTAAATTGGGTTTTTATTCCCTTAGATTGATCATTTGAAGGGATTTTCCCTAACAGTCTGGTATCAGAGCTGCAAGGTTGATTGAGGAGTGCTAGACTCTATGACAGGAGATGAAGCGACTCCAATTATTACAAGACCCTATACTAGAGGGATGTATATCCTGTAAGGATCACAGTTGGCAATTGAAAAATGAATGGGGATAAAGACTTTGACATGTGGCAATAGAGGATGAAGGTTGTTCTAGTGAGGAATGAAGTCCATCCAGTAGTGTTTTCTCTTGAGGAGTTGACGGTTGACATCTCAGTCGTGGAAAGGAAGGAGTTGGAGAAATAAGCGTCTACTACTTCACAACTTGCTATGGAAGAGATTTCCATCTCATAGATTAGCGGTGAGACCACTGCTAGGGGTATATGGACCAAGCTAGAAAATCTCTACTTGAAGGAATCTCTGACTAACCGTCTGATATTACTGAAGACATTTTTCACCATGTAGATGAGAGAGCGTACTTTAGTGAAGGAACATTTTAGTTTCTTTGATGATCTCGTGATGAAAATGAAGACTGTTGACTTAAAAATGGATGAGGAGCAAATGACAATGATTCTTTTGTGTTCTCTTTCGGAGCGTTACAGAGGTTTCGCTAACTGCCTTATCTTCGATAGAGACACATTGACAATGGAAGATGTGAAGTCAGGCCTTCTATCTGAGGGCTTGAGAGATCAGATGAAGGAGAGAAGTGAAGGAAGTAGAGGTGGAAGTAGAAGTCACGGCCCATTTGTTGAAAGAGGTTGAGATGATAAGAAGAATTGGCACTCAAGAGGGTGTTCCAAGTCCAGGAAGCCCAATAATGGTAGGAGAGGAAAGTCTAAGGATGAGAAGTGCTTTATCTGCAAGAAACCTGGTCATTGGAAAAAAGATTATACACATTTAAAGAAGGAAGAAGACGGATCTTTATTATTTGCAGTGGTGAAGTATGTATCTGAAGATGTGTTGTCTACAACATTATCGGATGTTTCAGACCATTGGGTGCTGGACTTAGGGGCGTCCTTTCATATGGTGCCTATAAGAATTAGTTCGGTTCTTTTGTTGGACGAGAAGGAAGCTCTATTCTTATGGGTAATGATGCTAGTTGTAGAGAAAAGAGTGAAGGTACAGTGAGGATCAGGATGTTTGACGGAGTGATACGCACTTTGATAGGTGTCCGGTATGTTCCAGGTCTTCGGAAGTCCTTAATTTCTTTAGGACAACTGACATCTTTGGTATGCAAGGTAACTATCGAGAAGGGTAGTTTGAAGGTTTCGAGAGGTGCACTAGTTCTTATGAAAGGAGACGTGTTTTGAAATCTGTATTTGTTGAAAGGAGCCATAGTTCTTGGAGAGTCATGTATTGGAGTACATAGTTCTCATGCATTGGATGCCTCAAAGCTTTGGCATCTCAGGTTGGGTCATATTTCAGTGAAGGGTTGAGAGTTGCTTCGGAGATGTAAATGATCAAAGGAGGAAGCTTTGACAAAAGATGATCTTTTGCTAGGAGTGTGCATTAGGCAAGCAAACTAAAACATCTTTTGGAGGTGGACTCCATAGATCGAGGCGAGTACTTTAACACGTGCATACAGATGTTTGGGGACTGGTTGCTACTCATTCTCTTGGAGAAGAAAAGTATTTTAGCTCTTTTATTAATGACTTTTATTGGAAAGTATGTGTGTATGTGATGACGACCAAATCAGAACTTTTTTTAGAAGTTCAAAGACTGAAAAGCGCTTGTTGAGAACCAATCTAGTTCTAGGTTGAAGGTGTTGAGATCTAATAATAGAGGTGAATTTGTCTCTAGGGAGTTCCCCAAATTTTATAGACAACATGGCATTCAGAGATATTTCACTACATCCAGAGATCCGCAATCCAATGGGGTTGCAGAAAGGATGAAAAGGACTCTATTAGAGAAGGCTCGTTGCTTGAGATTGACGGCAGGCTTGTTTAGAGGCTTTTGGGCTGAGGCATTATCAACTACGACGCATATCATAAATCGAATTCCATGCTTAGCCATAGATGAGAAGATTCTATAGGAGAAATGGAGAGGTAAAGCAGTGTATCTTGGTTACTTTCGAATTTTTGGTTACCCTATATAAGTTCACCATATAGGCGATGACAGGTTGGAGGCTAGAGCATACAAAGACATACTAATGGGATACGCCGATAGTATCAACGAATTTGGAATCCTGTTGATCGGAAGATTGTTCATTCTAGACCTGTTACTTTTGATGAGTCTGTTATGTTCAATCCAAAGAAGAAGCTACCTACCACATCAGAAGATTCTAATAAGCCTAAGGAGATGGAATAAGTTCCCGTGTTCCAGTCAAGTAGTAGAGTTGTTGTTGATGTTGCCGAGGAAAACGTGGTTGTTGAAACATCATATGATAGTCCACATTTACCTTATAGTAGTGCTGGTGATGCACATGAATCAAGAGGAAATTTAGTTCAATGTGGAGTTGAAAGGAGTTTAGGCGAAGCAGTACCTACCCAGGTCAGTCGTAGGACTATTAGGCCGCCCGAAAGGTATATTGATTGGCAGTTTGTGCACCTTAGCTTTGGTGATCAGTTTGACTATGCCCTACTTGTGGTTCATGAGGAGCCGCTTAACCTTGATGAAGCTTTGAAATCATATGACAGATCAAAGTGGATGTGCGCTACGGAAAAGGAGTTAGAGTTGTTAAAGAAAAACGAGACTTGAGATTTGGTACCACCTCTTCAAGGAGGCCGAGCCATAGGTTGCAAATGGGAATGCAAGGTGAAGGATGATGGGAGATACAAGGCTAAACTATTTGCTAAAGGGTTGTCACAGAGAAAGGGAATGGAGTATGATGAGATATTCTCTCCAGTAGTGAGGCATACGTCCATCCGCATTTTTTCGCTATTGTTGTAGCTCAAGAGTTGGAGCCAGAAGGATTTTTTGTAGGTGGGAAAGAAAATTGGGTTTGCAAATAGAATAAGTCATTATATGGACTTAATCAGTCGCCTAGACAATGGTACAAGAGGTTTGACTCTTTTATGCTTTTACTTGATTTTGATTGTAGCATCAAAGACGCTTGTGTGTACTTCAAGCATTTAAAGAATGGTAGATGAGTGTATTTACTCTTATACGTGGATGATATGTTGATTGTTTGCAAGGATAAAGATGAAATCAATAGTTTAAAGCGAAACCTAGTAGCAGAATTCTAAATGAAAAACCTTGGAGAAGCAAATAATATTTTGGGTATGGAAATCCAAATGATAGAAAGTTAGGACTTTTGAACCTCACTAAAAATGAGTACATTCGAAAGGTGCTTGCTCGGTTTAGCATGGAAGGAGCAAAGACAATCAGCATACTCATGCCTTTACACATACAGCTTTCTAGTAAAGGCTATTAGATCTCAGAAAATGACAAGGCATATATGATGATGGTCCCATATGCAAGTGCAGTTTGCAGCTTGATGTATGCCATGATCTGCATAGGCCTGACATTGCACAAGCGGTTGGATTGGTGAGTAGGTTCATGGAAAATCTTGGAAAGATTCATTGGGAAGTAGTGAAGTGTATCTTCAGATATCTTAGAGGAACTCCAAACCATGGACTTGTCTTTGACGGCAGAGAAAGAGATTTCATCTTGGTTGGATTTTGCGATTCCGACTATGCCGATGATAGAGATCGAAGGAAGTCAACCTCCAGATATGTATTCACCATTGGTGGGATAGCGATCAGTTGGAGAGTGATGTTGTAGACGATTGTGGCTTTGTCCACTCTAGAGGCAGAGTTCATAGCTGCGGTTGAAGCAGCTAAGGAGGCGCTTTATTTAAGGCAAAATTCGGGATTCACATACGAAGGAGTGAATGTGTACAGTGACAGTCAAAATGCAATTCACTTAGCTGAAATCTGACGTTCAGCTCAAGGACGAAGCATATTGAGGTGAGAGAGGCGTTCCTTGTCTCGATGAGTGAAGAGAAGCTAGTTCATCTTTAAAAAGTTCACATAAAGTAGAATGCAGCGGACATGTTTACCAAGTCGTTGCATATTGCTATGTTCGAGCATTGCTTGGACTTGATTCGCTTAATGAAGTGCTATGTGTCACAAGGTGGCACGGGGGGAAGAGTTGAGATGGTTCATGGAGACGTTTATTTTCATGGTGGAGATTGATTGGTTCTACATAGACTGGGTACTTCAAACACTTATTTGATGAGCGGTGACCTTGTCGGAGTTCGTTTATAGAGTGTTATGAGTGATGGCATTGCCGAAGCTCATTGGATAAGTATTCATTGCTTGGAGCATGAAGGTGTAGATGGAGTTGGAAGGCTTATATGAAATTCGATATCAAGGTGGAGATTATTGAATTCGATACCTGAAATTCCAACTCGAAGAAAGAGGTGAAGGAGGAAGTCACGAGGCTAGAAACCCTAGTCGGAACAGCATTGAGGAGGACCGAACCAAGAAGGTGGTCCGGTGGTGTCCGTTCGGTGGAGCTAGAGTTTGGTCCGGTGAGGATTTGAGGATCTCGTTTTGGGTTTGGAGTGGTATAAAGGTAAGAGGTTTTGGTTCGGTGATTTGGTGAAGGAGAAGTATGGAGCGGTGTTGGATTTGGGAAAGACCGAACAGAATTTTCCTTTCGGTGGTTCGAGAATGCTGCTCCATTTGGAGCGGTGGTGCTTGTGTGATGCTGAACCAAATTTTTGATTCGGTATTGTGCCGCTCCAGTTTGCTTACCAGTCCAGATTTGAGACGCTGAAAGCCGAACCAGATATTTGGTTCGGTGTTGGAGCATGTTGGTTCAAATCATACGGGACCAAACGATGTGTGCTGTTTGCCGAACAAGATTGATACAGGCTTTGCCGGTTCAGATGGATGCCGAATCATTTTTGGTGTTTACCGAAACAAACCCTAGGGCTGCTACATAGCAGCTACCCCTCCTCATATCTTCACTATATAAATAGTGGAGCTTTTGGACAACAATGGTAGCAATCTTAGGGAGCTAAAACTTTGCAGAATTTTTTCTGTAGTATTAATTCTTCTTATGTATAGCCTCCAAAAGTGAACCAATCTTATAACTCTAATCTTTCAGTGATTAGTTAAATCTTCTCTCTCCCAAGTGGACGTACACTGCCTCGCGGTAGTGAAACCACTATAAATACTTATGTTATTTATTTTTCTGCATTGTATTGTTCTGTGATTGTCTATTCTGGTGTTTACCTCTGTTTGTTTCATCTCATTACAATTACGATCCAGTTGTTTTCCACTGCGTTGAGTTTTTTTATTCACTTAGACTGATCATTTGAAGGGATTTCCCCAATGGGATCTTTGCGCAATGGTTAGGTCATCTACATGGTGATTTAGGCGTCAAGGTTCGAGTCCAGAAACAGCATCTTCGCATGTGAGGAATATGCTGCGTAGCTTATCGACCTCCTTAAAGCTCGCTATCGTGTGGGAGCCTCGTGCATTGAGTTCCACATGATGTCTAATTAAAAACAATACTAAGAAAGAAATCGGAATCAATAGTAAGTTTTAGTGGATATTAAATTATTGTGAAATGGATGAGTAAAAGTATGATCTAGTTTTTTTTTTTTTTGTTGAATGTAAATGATTTAATGTTTTTAAATAATTAATGCTAAGGGTAATCTTGATATCATAGGAAAGTTTCGCCAAAGCAACCCATTTGCTTTATGTATTAGATAGATAGATAATATGAATTGTAACCTTGATATAACAAAAATATCAACCATTCATTATCCTAAAATGCATATAATATTGAATTATCATGTTGACAAAGAAATCATTATATCCGCATTCATATCCGTCATATATTTTTTTCTTTCATTTTTTCTGTACATACACATATACGAATAGATTTCATATTTTTTCGGATAACCACTGACATTCTTAAATTAGAGTTGTGTTAAAGATCCAATTTAAACTTCCAGTGTATAAAAAACCAATCATAAGTAGTTAGTTTGTATTGATGCATAAAAGCCAATCGTAAATATATGATGGATCTATTGCCTTCTTAAATTAATTAGTATTAATGGCTTTTTCCTTATATAGAACCTACATTTAGGCATCTCATTTTCCAAAATTAGGATCATTACATTGAATCATAATGAGAGGGTAGTGGAGAAGGAAAACAGTTGTAGGATTTGAACCCACGCCCTTTCAAACAGGACTAGATCCGGTGCCTTAGACCACTCTGTCAAACCGCCGTGCTTAATTTAGCGGCCTAGCCTATAGTGATTCTCCTCCGCTTGTTGATGGAAGACTCATCAAGGCAAAACTATGTAATCACTTAGGTACCTATATCATACCTCATAACGTGTAAATAAAATATGACATAATATATATATATATATATATATATATATTTATATATATTATGAGATAAACAAGATACTAGTATGATCAAATGCAAATGTTGCCATCATAAACGTGCATAAAAAATTGGATCACAAAGTTTTCCAGGTGATCATACATAAATATTGTTGGAAATTTTTCATAAAATTGTTTAAATTGATTGCAAGTACGAGGGAAGGTCTGAGGTGTGGCAATCCCCGGAGGTGGAAGTGCGGGGCAACGCCTCCATTGACGGCGGTCGACCTGGCCGGTCAGGTGCGGGGGTCCAAAAGGTAGCGTCTCATAGCGGAGTGTGAGGCAGCGCCCCCTCCGAAAAAGGTACATTTCATTTATCGTTTGAATTTAAATTCAAACAGAAAATGGGTATGACTGTTGGGAAGATATCTGTTCATTTCAAACAATCACCACCAAAAGACGCCTTCCTCCTATATATACTTGGCAGCCTTCGTTTTTGAAAAAAAATTCTGTTTTCGAAATCACTAACTCTTTTAGCATCATCTGATCAAATTTGAGCGTTCTTCTGATTGTGCAAGTAGTCACAATTTGCGCAAAACACTCTTCACTATATCCTAAAAGTATATTTTTGAAAGCCTATGTGATCTAAGAAAGGCGAAAACGTTCTTGAAAGAAGGCGATTCAGTCGTGCCCTAGAGTGAAATATCTATATAATACTACGACAAATATGTCATAATATCTCTCTCAACACACAATGATGACTGCATAAGCAAATGTTTTCCATAATATAAATAGTGCTAAGTACAGAAAAGCACTGCACATGAAAATAATATGAATATAATAATAAATAGAATCAGAGCTTACTGGGTTATAAAGATAAACAAATGGTTAGATTATTGTCTGATAGGAATGATTTAATTACCAAAACAAACATATAAACTTGGATGTGGTTGTGTGTGATTTGTACAAGTAAAAGCACTCATGCCTGATCTTAATTGTTAAAGTAATCATGAGATAAACTTGCTGCACTGTGCCCATATAGATCTCCTGCATACCCATACGTTAGCACATACAAGTAGTATGTTAAACTGCCGACGTAGATCATAATAATTATGCTATTATAATAAGTTATATGTGCTAGCATGTTTAGATTATCACACAAAAGAAATCGCACATCCGCAACCCATCAATTTGTTGGTGGAGATTCTGGATTCTATAGAAATGGCACAATAATAGTAGTAATCAAATTTGCAGAGATCGCGCCATGCCATGTCGGTGACGCATTCTTAAAACATTGTTTGTCGTCTTCACTTGTTTAAATAACAAATGGGTGATAAGATTTGCAACAAATTATTTTTTTGGATATAATGGAGTTGAGAATTAATTCTATGTAATTAATTATGGCTGCACGGTAGAAATCAATTCAAACTATCATATGGACAATCACATTGACAAAACTTTCGAGTTTGTGATCCGTAGTATCACAAATTTGATATATTATTCTGAAAATGAATGAAAAAACCAGAGTCCGAAAGAAAGATAGAATGAAGAAGAAATTCATAATTTTCTGAATTAATTTTCTAACGAGGAGTATTGCCTATATATTTATATATGCATCAATAGTTGCGTCTGTTCGCCAAAAGATGTATTTGTTCAGAAAAAAAGTCTGTTCGCTAAGAAAAATGACCTTGGTCCAACAATTATTTTTCTTACCGTTATTTACCCATCGTTTCTAACATTTTATAATTTGAAATTTTCAGGGCTTGTAAATGGATTTAAACTGGCCCATTTGAAATAAAATACCATCCAAAAATATTTTTGGATCCAAATCCAACTCAATTTTCTCTGATAGAGTATCCACTTTTCTACAATGTGAGATTATGCACATTCATCTTTCGCTTTTGTTCTCCAATACAAAATCACTCACACAGATTTTGTTTAGATTTACACTAATGCAGTCACATACTGATAGTGCTCTTAGGCTTATAATGGTAGCGACGACTCACCAATTGTTAAAGAGATAAACAAATTCATGATCTAGTTTATGTCTATTTGTTTTCATTATTTATTCAAATTCTATATTATGTTTTTAATAACAATTTCATTGAATAAGTTGTTTTATTTGTTAAGATCTCAGTTTTAAGAATCACTATTTGGGTCAATTTCCAAGATTTAATAGATCCAGCGTTAATTCGGTAAGATATAGTTACAAAAGGTTATGTTTTGGCAATAACTAGTTGTCAAAATCATATCGTAATTCTAATCCAATCAAACAAACACACAAGCATTAAAAACCACAAATTAATCACAAAGTCATTAAATTACACTTGCTCTGGGTTAGAGAATGATCGGTCGCATTAAAAATAAAATAAATTGGCGTTGAAAATCATGGGTTAACAATGGGTGACATGGAGAAAATGTGGTGACATGAAGAAAGGGGGAATGCGTTGAATTTTTGCATAGAAATTGTTTGGGGATGTACACCATGTGTTAACAATGGGTGAAGGTTCGTTTATGTGATGGTGTGAATTGTTAGACATCAAACTCAAGCAAATAGTGCGGTGACAAAGTTCAGTTTTTTTGTTCTTTGTAAATTTTAGTTTATCCTTGTTTATTTAAGATGATTGGTGTTAAGGTATGTTTATAGACATAGGGATACTTTACGAGGATATTTATTCAAGTTTGTTTGGGATTCAATTAGATAGCTACCATTATTCTAAATGGTTATATTTGAATGTTGCTTTAGTAATTAGTATATATCTTTACAACAAAACCAACCAAAGTGAACCAAGATAATAACTTTATTTTATTTTATATTAATTTTGCTCATCACTAGATCTAATCACCATAAACTATTACATCCCTTGGATTTATAGCAATTACTAATAAAAATTAAAAAATATCACTAGATTCATTGCTTTATTTTACAAGCTCTTCTTCCATTCAAACCATAATAGATTAATTTTTTTTAACCTCAAATAAAGAGAAATGTACATGTTTCTCTGTTCAGTATATAAAGAAAACTATTTTGATATAGTTTGTATTGATATATGTCGATTATGGTTGTTAGATGGTAATATGGTAAAAATGAATAATTCAAATCATTATTATATAGTGTTAAAATTCTTGATTATTATAAAGGTTCCAATAATGGTGTTAATATGTTGGTTTAAATAATGTGCACTCAAGGTGAGAAGAAAAAATAAATACAGAGGCATTTCCAGAAACAAATTACATGACTTTCCCCTACCACTGAAAATCCTACTACCAAACCATTGCATGTTTTACGTTGAAGCTCCAATGACAAAATTGTACAGTGCTGCAACATCATCATCCACAGTGCTGCAAGCTAATTTAAATGGGAGCTTACCCGAGTGGCTCTTCCTGAAGCTTTTTAAAGAAGCACCCACCTTTTTGAAATAGAATAGAGACTCCAATTGTGGAAACGACAATAATTAATGGGATGGCACATAGGATTGGGATGTGGAGTTTGAGAAGTTGAAGATCATTACCGTCCATTTGGCTTCGTCGTTCATACACGGAGGTTGATACAAGTGAGTACACGGTGATTCTGAGCAGCATCTTGATTTGAATAGCCATTAAGGTAGCCAATAGCCTAATACAATTATTGTGCCTAAAATTTACATATGTTAAATGGATTTTCCTAAATAAAAATAGCTTGTATTTTGTTATTTTGTTCAATTTTGGATTTTTTACGGAATAATACGGAAATGCTAAACATATATTTTGGTGATAATTGCGATTCATGTTGAATTACCGTAAAATGAAGGTAGAAAATTGATAACATAAATAGCAACCAGTATATCTAGGATGTTGTTTTGGTTCATTAATATCAAATTTACTAGCAAAAATTAGCTCTTTAAAATATACTTTCTTCGATAACGATGACACACTTCACACTTTTAGTTGTAATGTATATTTTTTCATTTGATGCATCTCAATTTTTTTGGGGCTCTTTATTAATTCCAATGGTATTGCTCGTTATGTTTGATTTCTATGAAATTTTACTTTCTCCTAATGGGATTGAGTAATCTTACAAGTGTGTTATCTATAACACAATGAATTATGATAATTTTTAGCTTCTTCACTTGGAGGAGTGAAATCTCTTTTTTAGTATTTTTTTTAACGACTACTAGGTTATCTTCAAAAAAACTATGATCATTTCAAAACTTCTAAATCTTTCAAAAATGTGCTTCAAATCGATGGTAAATATAAATTTATTTTTTATTTGTACGTCAAAAGGTTTCTACTCAACCCACTACCCAGGTGATCCCAGCTTATGCACTGAATGTAGTACCAAGCTCGAGGGTGTAGCCTACTATAGATAAAGGGAAGAAAGTTGTAATCAAAGGTGTGTTGAATTTATCCAGTTTATGTATTCATACATTAATTGACATTGGAGCTTCACATAATTTCATTTCTAGTAGGCTTGTTGATTACTTACATTTAAACACTACTATAGTCATAGAACTTATAGTTGTGTCAAACCCCGTAGGAAGATCAACATATTTGTCTATGATAAGGTCGAATTTGATTATGATGCTTTTGTTTTGAAATTCTCTGGGTTTGGGTTGATAATATACATGGATTGGATGATGAAGTATGGAGCAATTTTAGACTGTGGTAGGAAGGTCGTTAGATTGAACACCTGTAGTGGATGTAGCTTGGAGGTTTATTGCAATCCCCAAGGATCAGTTATGTTGAGCTACTTATATTCATTGAATCTATCACATGACGAGCTTAATTCGGTGCTTGTCGTTAGAGGTTTTCCAAATATTTTTACAGAGGTTACCGATCTCTCGCCCTAGAGAGAGATCGGGTTTAAAATCTATCTTATTGAAAATGCCAGATCCGTCGCATTACCATTAAGGTATATGGCTCCAAAGGAGATATGCGAGTTGAACAAGCACATGACCCGCCGAAGAAGGCTTTTTATTAGGAGGAGCATTTCTGAGTGGGGAGAACCAATCGTCTTTGCCATAAAGGCGAATGGTTTTTTGATACTCTACGTCGATTATAGGGATCTCAATAAACAAACTAAGAAAATTTGATATCCACTGCCCCACATAGACGAATTCTTTAATCAGTTAGTTGGAGCTAAGGTGTTCTCAAAGACTGAATTGGTTACTTGATTCCACCAATTGTGTGTAACCAAGGATAGATCTAGAAGACAACCTTCCATATACTTGACAGACTTTATGAGTGATTAGTCATGTCCTTCGGATCGACCAATGCACCCGTCTACTTTATTAATTTAATGAGCCAATTTTTCAAAGGGTTGCTTGATAAGTTTGTTGTGGTATTTTTGGATGATATCCTACTATATTCGAGGAGCGAGGATGAGCACGCGTTGCATTTAGGAGAAGTGCTTGGTACCCCATGTGTGTATAAGTTAAATGTTAAGATTTCGAAGTCCCACTTTAGGATAAAGGAGGTACGCTTTTTGGGACACATCATCTCAGAAATTGGATTGGCGGGGTTGATCCCAGTAAGGTGGCAGCAGTTCAGGGTTTCCATGTGCCGAAGAATGCCACAGAGGTGATAAGTTTTCTTAGTTTGGCAAGCCACTATTGGAAGTTCATTAAGGACTTCGCGAAGATTTCTGCCCCTTTGACCCATCTTACCAAGAAGAATATAGTTTTCTCGTGTGATGCATAAGATGAAGATGCTTTTATCAAGTTAAAGGAGGCATTGACAATTGCACCAATTTTGGTATTACTGGACATGACGAACCCATTTATAGTTTATACTAATACATGTTGTACGAGGTTAGACACGGTTGTGATGCAAGGAGTGGTAGTGAGTTATGCTAGTCGGCAACTAAAGACCCATGAGAGAAACTACCCTACCCATGATCATGAATTGGAGGCCATAGCTTTTACGTTCAAGTCATGGAGGCATTACCTTTTAGGAGAGTGGTTTAAACTATATATGCATCACAAGTCCTTAAAGTAATTGTTCTTCAAAAGGACATAAATTTAAGGTAGTAATAGTGGATGGAGTTCTTGGCGTCATATGACTTTGATATATCATATACCCCAGGCAAGGGTAATGCAGCTGTAGATACTTTGAGTAGACAGCATGCAGAATTGAGTCCCTTGTTCTTGGAGTGGAAGCATTTGGAGTTCATTTCTATATTCGGCTTCCGACCATCATCAAATATTACCTCGGGATTACTAGCCACTTTAGATGTTCTACCTATATTGATGGACCATATGGGGTCTAAAGGGAAGGAAGATAAGGAACTAATAAATGCTTTTGAGAGGATTAAGAGTGGAGAGTCATCGAGTCCTTTGAGGTTTAATGCCATTGACTCAAGAGGATAGTTATGAAGGAATGGTTTCATCGAGTCTCGCCTTTTAGAATGACCATTCATCCCAGTGGTGACACGATGTATCATGACATGAAGAGAGTCTTCTAATGGCCTGATATAAAGAAGCATGTGGCGGAATATGTGGCTAGATGTATGACTTGCCAAAGGGTAAAGGCAGAGTAGAAGAAATTGGATGGATTGTTGCAGCCATCGGATATTCCTCAATGGAAAAAGAGAGAGTATTTCTATGGATTTTATGGTTGGTTTACCAAGGAGTAGGAGAGGGAATGAGAGCATCTGGGTCATAGTCAATTGGTTAACCAAGTGCGCTCATTTCATATCAACGAGGAAGTGAGAAAGATCGTTAGGTTATATGGAGTTCCTACTAGTATAGTTCTCGATCAAGATTCGCTTTTCACTAGGGAGTTCTGAAGGAGTCTACAGGAGGCTTTAGGAACCGAGTTAAATTCAAGCATTGCATATCATCTACAGACGGACGGACATACAAAGAGGTAAATTAGGTATTGGAGGACTTACTATGGATATGCATTTTGGACTTTGGAGGTTCTTGAGAAGATCACTTATCACTGGAGGAGTTTACCTACAATAATAGTTATCAGGCTAGCATTAGGATGACATTATGTGAGACGTTATGCGTAGACCCTGTAGATTACAATTGTGCTGGTGGGACACTATGGTAGGATTATTCTTGGGCCAAATATGGCGAGGGAGACATTATAGAAGGTGGATTTGGTCTGTAGGAGAATGAAAACCGCTCAGGATAGGCGGAAATCTTATGCTAACAGGAGACGTACGGAGTGAGAGTTCGAAGTGGAGAAAATGGTGTTTGTTAAGGTTTTACCACTTAGGCACGTTATGAGATTTGGTAGGTCGGAGAAGTTAGCACCGAGGTTTGTATGGCCTTTATTGATAGATGCTAGAGTAAGAAAGTTGTTGTACAGAGCAAAGCTTCTAAAGAAGTCAATGGGGTACATGATATTTTCCATGTGTCGCACATACGAAAGTGCTTGCATGATACAGCTACTATAGTTGAGCTCGGTCAGTTAGAGGAGGTAGAGGTTGAGTGAGGGTCACTTGTTCATCGTGCACCCACTCGTATTCTTAAGCATGGTACAAAAAGATTCCTCAACAAGGAGATCAAACTTGTTAAAGTCCAACGGGGAGACAATCCAGCGTAAAGTACGTGAGAGCATGAGGAGAAGATCTGCACTACCCACCCACAACTCTTTTCTGGTACTTTTCAATTTAATTTTAATAAGTATAGGCTACTCATGTATAGGACTTAGCCTGGTATACCCTTAAGGTAAAGGCCATTAAATGGTAGGAATGGTTGCAAACATGTCAATAGGATGTGTTACGGATGATGGATTCCACTGGATGAATTATTTGGACTGTTTTTTATACGCTTAGGACATTATATCCTCTAGGTATACACATACACTCTCACATTTGATAGCATATTATCTTTTGATTATTATGTTGGTGGATGTTATGCATATGGATGTTGCATATGGGTTGTATGCTTATGCATACATACAAGATTACAAGTATACTTACTTAGCATATTGTATACATTTGGATTCATGACATGAGCATTTGAATGACAGAAGATCGAATGGGTAAGGAAACCACTTACTTCTACATTTGTATAGGTTCATGTTCGTTTCATATTGCACAATATGTATATATTTCATTAGAAAATTTCTAAGGATAATGATTACCCGTAGATGATGGATGGGTAGATGAATGTAGCTATTTGTTGTGTCGTGTGAGTTACATTTTTCTATCTTTGAGATTTCGGGGATGAAATCCTTTTAAGGGGGAAGAATGTAACACCACAAAAATTCAGTGAGAATTTAATAAGAAAATTAAATTTAATTAAAAAAGGGATAAATTAAAAAAAATTCACAAACATCAGAATTAGGCTATGAAACTTGCACCATTATGTTCGTAGCAATTTTCTGGATGATTTTGATATATAACACTTTAAAATCGAAGTTAGTACGGAGGAGTTACGAGCATTGAAAGACTTAAAAATAGAATAAAAATTTTAAAATAAAAATTCAAAATAAATCATGTTCATCGGCCAATCAAGGATAGTCGATGTTCGATCAGCAGCGGTCAACCCAAAGGGGTAAGTGGTTGCTCGTAGGCTGTGTAAAATCGAGCATTTTCTGGCGTGTTCGAACGACTACGATTGGTTGCTTCATCACCAAGTTGAGTTGTGCATACGTGATCACCCTAAATATTCTCTAGCCTAAATCCAACATCCTAAAATAATTGATAATTCCTATAAATTCAACCATAACCAACTCTAAAATCACTAGAAAAGTTTACCGTAACGAAACTCTGCCTAAATCTAACTTCTTCTCTAACCCTAAAATTCTTCAAAATCAAATTAAAATTAAACTGGAAGAAATACAGTCTTGGATCCAGAAGGAGCAAGGATATAGAGGGACATTCCCAAGTGGAGATAGTCGGAAAAGCTTAGGTGTAAGGTGGGTAGGAATAAATTTAAGTGGATGATTATTATAGTTAGATTTAACCTTTTCTAATTGATTTAAAGTGTTAGTAATTTGAAATGGAAATTGTAAAACCTTAAATTGAAACCAGTAATCTAGGGTAATACTTAAATTACCATGAATTGTTAAACCTGATAATGATGCCAGCACACCCTTTTAATTATTTAACTCTAAACCCTAAAATCTATAAACCCTAAAACCTGCAAACCCTAGATTGAACATTTGAAATTGAAATTGTGCAAACCTATGAAATTGAAAAATATAAACTGGTTAATATAGTTGCTTAAGGTTCACTGCAAACTGTAAACGTTATAATCAACGAACACTAACCCTAATTAAAAACCGTAATCAAAACTGGACAAAAATCAAATTTTTAAACAATGGCCGATCGACCCTCATCCTAAGCGGTCGACCGGTTGTCACTTAAAATGCGCAAATTGAACCTCTGCCTAAGGCCCAAATTAATAATAAAAATTTATATGATTGCTTATATTTGTTTGGGCCTATTTTGAGCTAAGTGATTAGAGATATTAGGGAATCTAGTTCCCTATGAGAGGATGCTAGGTCATTGCAGCTTTGGGTAAATGTTGCTTACCCAGTTGGGTGTCGAGAAATCGACTAGTAGCTATTTTTTTTATAGCAAATGGCACTAAAAGGAGGTCCCATCATGGACACATAGCACTAACAAGGATGTCTGATGAAGTGTGGCTCGGAGCAACAAGAACCCTAGCATGCACGGATACTGATGCGATGTGACATAATGCAAATAGAGAATCGCGATGCATGCAATAAGAGGGGAACACTACCATCAAGAGGTGGACACAAATGTAGATGATAAGAAACACTCGCAAGTTGGCATTGCGGGTTCCCCTTTGATCAATAGTTAGGTTATAGATAATCGTAGTTAGGGGAAATCAGTTCCTCGGTAGCTCTAGTAGCGATGATATTAGTGTGGAGTTCCCACAATTGCATTATGCGGTGATATTAGTGGAATTTTTTTTCCACGGTAGCCTAGTGGCTATGTTTCTTTATTGTGTAGCTCTAGGAGCGGTGGATGATCGTTAGTTGTGAGACTTGATACGTAGTTCGATCACTGTAGTAGCTAACACTAGATGTAGTGTACGTATGTACTAGACAAGAACTCTTAGGTAATGGATCTTAGGAATTCATGGACATTTGTAGCACACTCTATGTCATCTAAAGTAAAGTTAAAGTTAACTGCACATGATCATCACATATTAAACTTGTACTCATTCATCAGACTTTTATCTTACCCATCCTTATTTCCCTCTTTTTCCCCACCACAAACGGACAAGGCAGTAGGAGATTGGTCAATTCTTGATACTTGGAGAGGCGAGCTCATCTTTGGTATTACTTCTTATCATATTTAATCTCCATGTATTTATTTATCTTTCTTGCACATTTTATTTCCTATGTTAGATTTAGAGTAATATTTTCTATGTAATTTGTGTTGGAGCATGTACTGATTTTATGAGATTGTGATTTAGATATTTCCTAAGATGGAAATATTTTAGTAGTATATATTATGTTCCTTCTGCTGTCTGTTCTGAAAGTCTAGAATAACTTAGATTATATCTACATGTATTGGTCTATGCAATATTATAAAACCTAATATCTTGTATTTCTCGATATGACGCGAGTCCAAAAGTCACCCTAGACTTTGAATCGGTGTGTCGGGAGGTGTGAGTTGTCACAATGGGTGTTAAGCTGTGTTTATGTAAATGGGTGAAAAAACCTACTTATTAGATCATGCTATGGTGCGGTAAAACAAACAAATCGATCAATTCGAAATGGAAATTGTTGAGTCACAGATTCTATGAAGTTTTTGATTCCTGACAAAGAAATAAAGGAGATCGACAAAACAAAGACATCATGGCAATAAAAAGGCACAAAAGAGCTACATATGGTACTCTAGATTATACGTTGATTATTTGATATTGTAATAGTGATAAACTTGTTAAAATCTATCCTCAAATAATCATGCACATCAATATAATCGATATATATACGTTTGAATAGCATTGCACATTCATTGAGCAATTTAAAAGGGACCGGTTGACCCGTATTAAATCAGGCGGTCGGCCGTTTCTGTGTAAAATGCACAATGAACGTGCACACATGCACATAACGACTATATATTTGAAATCTTGTCTACTGGCCATTTTTTGACCCGTCGACCGTTTTTAAACAGAGAGCAACCTTTTCCAAAAGACACTTCTTTCTCCAATGGTTGCATCTCTTACCTTTCATCAATGATCATATTTATTAATGGCTATTGTTCACAAAGAGTTACAACCATTTTTCTCTATATAAACTCATCTAAATCATTGATTCAATATACATGAATATATATGTTTTTTACTCTAATTTCTGATCTTACTTTCTAAATACTCCTGCATTCTAAAAGCTCTCAATTATTTTAATTGTTTATTGAATCATTGAAATTATTTCATATCTTTTGATTCAATAAGTAATATACTTCCCTTAATCTTCACAAAACATCATTCACATATTTTGAGGATAAGATTATAGGAAGTTTGTACTACAAGTGACAAAACTGTGTTAGCAAGAACACATACCGTCAACAAACAATTATATTCATTTTTGTTGAAGTCCTCGGTGTTGTTAGAGGCAAGTGTTGAAGTCCTCGGTGTTGTAAGAGGCAACTGTTGAAGTCCTCAGTGTATTAGAGGCGTGAAATCCCGTTCGTTTGCTCGGGTGTTGTAAACCTGTTCCTCCGGGTGAAGCGAGGTAGTTAATAGTGAAAATCCAGATAGAAGTCTGGGACTGGACGTAGGACGGTGCTCCGAACTAGTATAAAAATCTCTGGTGTGATTTTCTATTTTTATTTACTTTGCTACTATCATCTATTTCCGCATTTATTCCATATTACACGATCCGTGTGTACTATATTAGTACGTGCACTCATACACATACTTTTCATTTGGTATCAGAGCACGGCCATCATATAACCGTAACACAGTTATTTGATATATTCTTGTAATATGGCAAATAACGCAAGTAATAGCACTCAAAACACCACTTACATGGAAGGTCAATCGACACAAAGACCTCCATTTTTCAATGGTCTTAACTATAGTTATTGGGCAACACGTATGTAATTCTTTATGCAATCAAATAGTTATGATGCTTGGAATGCAACTCAAAAAGAAATAGTGAATCCAACAACTGATTATTCAGAATGGACTGCGGCTGAGAAAACGGCAGCAGCCGTAAATGCAAGAGCAATAAATATGTTGTTTTGTGCATTAAACCAAAATGAATATAACCGTGTTAGTATCTGCACTACTGCATATCAAATTTGGCAAACGCTAAAAATCACTCATGAAGGTACTAACAAGGTTATATAAGCCAAAATAGCCATGCTGAAAAGTCAATTTCAAAATTTCAAAATGAAACCAAATGAGACAATCAATGATATGTATTCACGGTTTCAAACTATCCACCATGCACTTATTGGCTTAGGATAGAAGTATTCTGATTTTGATGTTGTTTCAACAGTCCTACATTCTCTGACTAGTGAATGGGAATGAAAAGTATTAGCAATTGAAGAAGCTAATGAACTTTCTGTCATGAAGCCAGATGAATTGATAGGAAATCTAATGTCCTACGAAGCTAACTTGCAGACTAGAAAGGAACAAAAAGAAGAAAAGAAAAACATGGCATTCCATGCTGAAAAAGACGAAAATGAATCAGAGTCTGAAGACGAAGATCTGGCATTCATAGCAAAAGGTTTCAAAAAATTCCTAAAACAGCGAAAAACCAGTCGTTATAACAGAAAGAAATCTGGATCAAATAAACCAACATCATCCTCTATAGAATGCTTCAACTGTCACAAAAAGGGGCACATGCACAAGGATGCTCCGAAGCAAAAGAAGAAGTCAGAAAATGACAAATTAAGATATAAGAAGGACAAATCAAAGAAACGAGCATTCTCGGTAACATGGGATGATACAGACTCATCATAAAGTGATAGTGATACGGAAGATGAACAAGCAAATGTATGTTTCATGGCAACAGAAGATGAGGTACAAATTCCTACATTCGATGAAATGCTTGATATTAATGCTGAATTAATAGTCAAATATAAATACATAAAACGACAGCTAAAAGAAACCAAAGCAGATTTGAGTAGAGCAGAATTTGAACGAGATATGTTAAAAGACGAGAAGAAAATATTAGAAGAAGAACTTGAAAATTTTCAAGAATCATCATCTAATGTTGACTCTCAACTAGTTCTTTTGAGTCAAGAAATTGAAACTCAAAAAGAGAAAAATAATGCTCTCACTACTAAAAATCATGAGCTTGAGGCAAAAGTCAAAATTCTGGACCTAGAAAAGGCTAGTTTACAAACTAAATTAGATAACATTACTCAAAATGTTTCTAACTTTAACAAAGGTCGAGAAAATTTGACAAAAATCATTGAAAGTTCACAATCTATTTCGGATAAACAAGGTTTGGGATATAAGAAACAAGAAACCAAGAAACATCTTGGAAATAAAAGGAAGAAGAAAGTACAAAAAACTGAAGCTAAGAAAAATCTTAGTTTATTATATTCCAAACCAAAGCCAGTTGTGAAAAATACAAAGACTATCAAAATATGGGTTCCTAAAACAAATAACAATTTGATTAGGAACAAATACATTCAGCAATTCATGAATACTGTACATCTTAATATTAATTATGTATATAAAGGGGATACCAGACCCGTATGGGTTTGGACTCCTAAGACCTAACTCTTAGGACCCCATAAAAAGTGGGTACCATGGACTTAATTTTATTTTTTGCAGGTCCCACTTAAGAAAAGAGGAAAGTGGATATTGGACAGTGGTTGCTCGAAGCACATGACTGGATACAAGAGCTTATTAACAAATATTACATACTCAGATGGTGGCTCCGTCACTTTTGGAGATAATTCAAAAGGCTATATCATCGGCAAATGCGATGTGAGCAATTGCGGTACATCTAACATACCTCTTATTACTAATGTCATGCTAGTTAGAAATTTAAAACACAATTTACTTAGTATTAGTCAATTATGTGACAAGGGTTTTACAATTTCCTTTTCAAATAATAAGTGTAGTATTTTAGATAAAGACCATAATTTAGTTTTCGAAGGTTATAGAGACAGAAATATATATATTCTGAATATGAATATTAATCATAATTCAGATATGTGTCTTGTGGCTAATGATAATGATCCATGGCTATGGCACAAATGCTTCTGTAATATAAACTTCAGAACTATTGACAAGCTAGCCAAAAACAATCTAGTTAGAGGACTACCCAAAATGAGTTTTAAGGTTAACAACATTTGTGATGCACGTCAATTTGGAAAATTGACCAAATCATCTTTTAAATCCAAGAAAGTCATATCAACATTACAACCCCTCGAGTTACTACACATGGATTTATTTGGACCTACTAGGGTTCAGTCAATAAATCACAGTCGATATGTGCTTGTAATTGTTGATGATTTCTCTCGTTACACATGGACAATTTTCTTAAAAAATAAAAGTGACACTTTCGATCATTTCAAATCTTTTGTCAAAAGAATTCAAAAATCAAAAGGGATTAAAGTTAAAAATATAAGAAGTGATCATGGCGGAGAGTTTGAAAATAATCAATTTGAACATTTTTATACAAAGAAAGGTATATGTCATAATTTTTCGTTTCCCAGAACTCCACAACAGAACGGAGTTGTAGAACGGAAGAACCGAACTTTACAAGAATGTGCAAGAACACTATTGAATGGAACCACCTTACCAAAACATTTCTGGGCAGAAGCCGTCGCAACTGCCTGTTATGTTTTAAATCGTGTGTCCATAAGACCTCTTACCAAGAATACTCCTTATGAATTATTTAACAAAAGAAAGCCTAAAATCTCATACTTCAAAGTTTTTGGTTCCAAGTGTTTTATTTTAAATACGAAAGACCAGCTTGGCAAATTCGATCCAAAAGCCGATGAAGGAATATTTGTCGGTTATTCGGAACGAAGTAAAGCCTATCGTATATTTAATAAACGAACCAAAACTATTGAAGAATCACTTCATGTCTCTTTTGATGAATTCTATCAGCATCCTCACACTATATCAGATGATGACGAATCAATAGTCACTGACAATCCAATCATCACGAATATTGATTCTGACTCGGAAATAATTATTGAGAATATTCCTCAAATATGTGAGTTACAATCACCACCAAGGATATTAAGAGACCATCCGGCCCAAAATATAATCGATGAAGTAACATCACATGTCAGAACAAGGAGTCAACTCAACCAAATGGGTCATGTCGCTTTTCTCTCAAATATCGAACCTAAGAATCCAAAAGAAGCTGCTACAGACGATTACTGGATCATTGCCATGCAGGAAGAACTAAATCAGTTCGAGCGCAATGATGTTTGGAAACTTGTTCCAAGACCATCTGATCAGTAAGTTATTGGTACTAAATGGGTTTATAAAAATAAGGCTGACGAACAAGGAAATATCACCAAAAATAAAGCAAGATTAGTAGCACAAGGGTATAATCAGGAAGAAGGTATCGATTATGAAGAAACTTTTGCACCAGTTGCTCGACTAGAAGCTATTAGAATCCTATTATCTTTTGCTTGTCACCATAATTTCAAACTTTATCAGATGGATGTCAAAAGTGCTTTTCTCAATGGATTTATCAAAGAGAATGTCTATGTCGAACAACCTCCTTTGTTCGTACATGAAAAATATCCTGACCATGTGTTCAAACTTAAGAAAGCTCTGTATGGTTTAAAACAAGCACCTCGTGCTTGGTATGAACGACTACGTAGCTATCTTATTAACTCAGGATTTCAAATAGGCAAAGTCGATCAAACTTTGTTTATCAACCATTCTCAAAAGGATATTCTAGTTATCCATATATATGTAGACGATATCATCTTTGGTTCAACAAACGATAAACACTGCAAGGAATTTGCAAGTATTATGATCAAAGAGTTCGAAATGTCTCATATGGGAGAACTGTCATATTTTCTTGGACTTCAAATCAAACAACTTCCAAATGGGATCTTTATTAATCAAGAAAAATACTGTGGAAATCTTATCAATCGCTTCGGGTTAAATAACACATCTGGTAAGCCTACTCCTATGAGTACAACTACACATCTTGAAAAAGATGAAAAAGGTAAGAATGTTGACCAGAAACTTTATCGAAGCATGATTGGTTCTCTTCTTTATCTTACAGCAAGTCGTCCAGATATAATGATGAGTGTTTGTCTATGTGCATGCTTTCAAGCAGATCCAAAGGAATCACATCTACGAGCAGTGAAACGTATAATTCGTTATCTTAATAATACCAAAGATTTCGGTCTTTTTTATCCAAAAGAATGTCCATTTGAATTAGTATCATATAGTGATGCTGATTTTGGCGGCTCGCGAACGGATAGAAAAAGTACAAGTGGTACGTGCCATTTTATTGGAAAATCACTTGTCTCTTGGTTTAGTAAGAAACAAAATTGTGTTTCACTATCAACATGTGAAGCTGAATATATATCAGCGGCTCTCGCTTGTACTCAAGTACTATATATGCAACAAACACTTCAAGATTTTGATATTCATTTATCAAATTCTATTATATACTGTGATAACACAAGTGCTATAAATCTCTCTAAGAATCCAGTGAATCATTTTAGAACCAAACACATTGATATCCGTCATCATTTCCTTAGAGATAATATTGAAAAAGGATATATATGTCTTGAATATGTCCAAACTGATAATCAATTAGCGGACATTTTTACTAAGCCTCTGCTCGAATCTAGTTTTATTAGATTACGAAGAGAGCTTGGTTTAATTTCAAGAAAAGATCTTGACTAGTAATTACTAATGATTGTCTTTTCCTTTGGTTATATTTTAACTATAGCTATTTTTTTTAAGCTATTTTTTTTTTGAATAAGAGCCTCTGCTTGCTTTCACGGTCAAATTTCTTTATTCACTCTCATCCACAGGCTTATATATAAGGAATTTCTTTATAAGCTTATCAAAATTTCTCTCTTTATTCATCTTTCCTTATCTGAGCATAAGGCTCTATACATAATTTTCTATGGCCCACATTTGTGATGAGTGTGCTCAAAAATCACACATTTCCGTTACAAGTTCTGAGCCAGAGGAGTATTATTCTCCTGAAACACCAAAACAGAAACCGAAGTATCATCACTAATGCATTCGTACTCCTGGCAGTACACCAACCTTAAAACGAGTAAAGAAGGCGTTGTTTTATTCTCCTTGTACCAAAGCACAGATCGACGAGATTCACCACTATCAGAAACATCAAATAGATCTTCAAAGACAGCTCCATTATGGGCAAAGCCAGCTTTATCATGAGCAACAACGGACATCGGCACGTTTATATGTTTTAGAAAAAGTGGCATCATTCTTTTGTGGTTCAAACAAGCATGATATGCATGAACCAATGCCGTCTAGGCCGTCAACATCTAGGAGTCCTAACTCTTGGGATCGTAATTATAACAGGAATGAAGGTGCTTAGAAAAACTGGAGTCCATGGACACAACGTATTGAAGATAATAAAGAAAATTCTAATGACGAATCTTCCACTCCTCATTAGATTTATATATACATGTTGTATCGTTTTCTCTCTATCACTCACATAATAACGTTTGTATTTTATAATAAGAGTGAAATATGAATTATATAGCTCGATATATTCTCAAAAATTGCAAAACAGACTGTTTTCCATCAGGCAACAAATCCGGTCGACCACCTATAATATAAACGGTCGACCGTTTAGCCTCTGGATGAAAACGGTCGACCGGGCATATTATAACGGTCGACCGGTATACGTAAATTCTATTTTTATATACATTGCGTCATTTTTTTCCTTCCTCCTCCTCATTTGTTTCAACCGGTTATTTATCCCCAAATTCCAAAAACCCTATTCTCTCAATTTCAAATTCCAATTCTCCAAATTTTCTAAAAATGGCTCCTCCGCAAAAGAAACCCAAGAGAGGGTCATCCTCCGGAACTTCATCACTCAATATCTCCGCTAAGAAATGGCTCGAAAATCCGGTAGCTATCACAAGATGGAATCAAATGACTAACTACAAATTTCATCCGGGTTCTTTCATCAAGTTTGATGATTTCACATCTTATGGAATCCGTAGGTTAGCAAATAACTCCAATCTTTCTCCATTGATCAATTTTTCAGAAAACAATGTGGAAATAAATCACTTGATGATAAAATTGTTCTATGCCAACATGAACCTGGACGAGTATAAACCTGCTGATCCGAACGGAGTCATTTGGTCTGTCGTATGTGGCAAACAAATTTTTATCACTCATGATAGGATAGCTTCTATACTGGGTATTCCAAATCAAGGCGATGAGTTTTTATCACATTTCTGTGAAGTCTTCACTCGCAATAGCATCAGCCATCAATTCATGGAGGACAACAGTGATGGCACAAAATCAATTGGACTTCGACCCACCGCCAGACTACTACATCGCGTCTTGATGTTTTCTTTGTTTCCTAGACTAGGAAACTACGACGCTGTATACAAAGAAAACTTCAAGGCCCTTTATGCTATTTATGGGGATATCCAAATCAATTGGGTTCATATGCTATTTGACGAGATTCTCAAGGTGAACAACTCTACGCGACCTCACTTTTTCTTCAATGAATATATCATGCGTATTTTGCTAGCTTGTGGCGTACGGCCTCCTGACTCTGCCACCTCGAAACCAAAATGTATTGATTCCGTAACCATCAAACGCATGAAGCTCCCTCCTCTTAACCTTCAGATTATGTCGTTTGAACAATGGCAACAAATAGGTCCAAGAAAATAAAAAGCTACTTCCTCTCGACCTCGTTCTGAAGAAGTTAAACTATTGAAATCAAAATCCTCCACAAAAGAATCACTTGAAACTATTGCGCGTAATCAATTCTTGCTTGAATCAAGACTCAAGCGCATGGACACAAAAATTGATAAACGCTTCAACAAAGTCAAGTCATTCTTTGGTATTTTATGGGATGCTATGTCATGTAGCACATCCATCTCTGCTCAAGATCAGGACCCAGGCAAACGTCCTGCTCCTCCTGTTTTCAACTGGTCATCAACCGAGGAGTCTGCTGGTACTAGTGGACATGGTCGTGGAGAATCATCTAGAGAGGACGATGATGAGGAAGATGATGGTGATGATGATGATGAGGAAGAAGATGATCAAGAGGAGACAACATCTGACTCATCCTAGATTCTGTTTTCTATCTCTATATTTTGGTTTAGTACTTTAAACATCATTCGACACTTGTACTAAACAGTGTCGTTACTTTTATTCGTATGATATTATGGTGTGTATGATACTCAGGTATGTTTGGATATGTTATATTTTTTTTGCTATGCATGGATATTCTGGTTAATATACTCCTATATTATTCCATTATCTATTATTCCTTTATGTCGATGACAAAGGGGGAGAAAGTGCTAACAATTATTTGCAGGAACATATATATATATATATATGTATATATATATATATATAAAGAATACAAACAAAATCTCAGGGGGAGATCACATATTCAGGGGGAGATTCAGAACTTCAGATATACGTTGTCATTAATCAAAAAGGGGGAGAATGTTGAGTCACAGATTCTATGAAGTTTTTGATTCTTGACAAAGAAATGAAGGAGATCGACAAAACAAAGACATCATGGCTATAAAGAGGCACAAAAGAGATACATATGGTACTCTAGATTATAGGTTGATTATTTGATATTGTAATAGTGATAAACTTGTTAAAATCTATCCTCAAATAATCATGCACCTCAATATAATCGATATATATATACGTTTGAATAGCATTGCACATTCATTGAGCAATTTAAAAGGGACCGGTCGACCCGTATTAACTCAGGCGGTCGGCCGTTTCTGTGTAAAATGCACAATGAACGTGCACACATGCACATAACGACTATATATTTGAAATCTTGTCTACTGGCTATATTTTGACCTGTCGACCGTTTTTAAACAGAGAGCAATCTTTTTCAAAAGACACTTCTTTCTCCAATGGTTGCATCTCTTACCTTTCATCAATGATCATATCTATTAATGGCTACTGTTCACAAAGAGTTACAACCATTTTTCTCTATATAAACTCATCTAAATCAATGATTCAATATACATGAATATATATGTTTTTTACTCTAATTTCTGATCTTACTTTCTAAATACTCCTGCATTCTAAAAGCTCTCAATTATTTTAATTGCTTATTGAATCATTGAAATTATTTCATATCTTTTGATTCAATAAGTAATATACTTCCCTTAATCTTCACAAAACATCATTCACATATTTTGAGGATAAGATTATAGAAAGTTTGTACTACAAGTGACAAAACTGTATTAGCAAGAACACATACCGTCAACAAACAATTGTATTCATTTTTGTTGAAGTCCTCGGTGTTGTTAGAGGCAAGTGTTGAAGTCCTCGGTGTTGTAAGAGGCAAGTGTTGAAGTCCTCAGTGTATTAGAGGCGTGAAATCCCGTTCGTTTGCTCGGGTGCTATAAACCTGTTCCTCCGGGTGAAGCGAGGTAGTTAATAGTGAAAATCCAGATAGAAGTCTGGGACTGGACGTAGGACGGTGCTCCGAACCAGTATAAAAATCTCTGGTGTGATTTTTCTATTTTTATTTACTTTGCTACTATCATCTATTTCCTCATTTATTCCATATTACACGATCCGTGTGTACTATATTAGTACGTGCACTCATACACATACTTTTCAGAAATTGTAAAACCTTAAATTGAAACCAGTAATCTAGGGTAATACTTAAATTACCATGAATTATTAAACCTGATAATGATGCCAGCACACCCTTTTAATTATTTAACTCTAAACCCTAAAATCTATAAACCCTAAAACCTGCAAACCCTAGATTGAACATTTGAAATTGAAATTGTGCAAACCTATGAAATTGAAAAATATAAACTGGTTAATATAGTTGCTTAAGGTTCACTGTAAACTGTAAACGTTATAATCAACGAACACTAACCCTAATTAAAAACCGTAATCAAAACTGGACAAAAATCAAATTTTTTAAACAGTGGCCGATCGACCCTCATCCTAAGCGGTCGACCGGTTGTCACTTAAACTGCGCAAATTGAACCTCTGCCTAAGGCCCAAGTTAATAATAAAAATTTATATGATTGCTTATATTTGTTTGGGCCTATTTGGAGTTAAGTGATTAGAGATATTAGGGAATCTAGTTCCCTATGAGAGGAAGCTAGGTCATTGCAGCTTTGGGTAAATGTTGCTTACCCAGTTGGGTGTCGAGAAATCGACTAGTAGCTATTTTTTTATAGCAAATGGCACTAAAAGGAGGTCCCATCATGGACACATAGCACCAACAAGGATGGCTGATGAAGTGTGGCTCGGAGCAACAAGAATCCTAGCATGCACGGATACTGATGCGATGTGACATAATGCAAATAGAGAATCTCGATGCATGCAATAAGAGGGAAACACTACCATCAAGAGGTGGGCACAAATGTAGATGATAAGAAACACCCGCAAGTTGGCATTGCGGGTTCCCTTTTGATCAATAGTTAGGTTATAGATAATCGTAGTTAGGGGAAATCAGTTCCTCAGTAGCTCTAGTAGCGATGATATTAGTGCGGAGTTCCCACAATTGCATTATGCGGTGATATTAGTGGAATTTTTTTTCCACAGTAGCCTAGTGACTATGTTTCTTTATTGTGTAGCTCTAGGAGCGGTGGATGATCGTTAGTTGTGAGACTTGATACGTAGTTCGATCACTGTAGTAGCTAACACTAGATGTAGTGTAGGTTTGTATTAGACAAGAACTCTTAGGTAATGGATCTTAGGAATTCATGGACATTTGTAGCACACTCTATGTCATCTAAAGTAAATTTAAAGTTAACTGCACATGATCATCACATATTAAACTTGTACTCATTCATTAGACTTTTATCTTACCCATCCTTCTTTCCCTCTTTTCCCCACCACAAACGGACAAGGAAGTAGGAGATTGGTCAATTCTTGATACTTGGAGAGGCAAGCGCATCTTTGGTATTACTTCTTATCATATTTACTCTCCATGTATTTATTTATCTTTCTAGCACATTTTATTTCCTATACTAGATTTAGACTAATATTTTCTATGTAATTTGTGTTGGACCATGTACTGATTTTATGAGATTGTGATTTAGATATTTTCTAAGATGGAAATATTTTAGTGTTATATATTATGTTCCTTCTGCTGTCTGTTCTGAAAGTCTAGAATAACTTAGATTATATCTACATGTATTGGTCTATGCAATATTATAAAACCTAACATCTTGTATTTCCCGATATGACGCGAGTCCAAAAGTCACCCTAGACTTTGAATCGGTGTGTCGGGAGGTGTGAGTTGTCATAATGGGTGTTAAGCTATGTTTATGTAAATGGGTGAAAAAACCTACTTATTAGATCATGCTATGGTGCGGTAAAACAAACAAATCGATCAATTCTCCAATCAGATCACAACCAGTTGAAAAACAATAGTAAATAACTATAAAAGAGAAAAGGAGGCACCAGAGATTTATAGAGGTTCCACTATCGTCATGATAGTGTACACTCACTCTAGGGAAGAGGTTCTTTATTAGATTCAATAACAAGAGGGATTACAAGAGATTACAGTAGAATAATTAAAATCTCTAGTTGATTAATTAGGGTTGCGATTTTTTTTTTATTTACTTATATTATTTATTTCTGAGTTGTTTGTGTGGATGTTGAACTCAATGTGCCTACCTCTTTATTTATAATGGAAATTTGGTTGAAGGGCTTCTATTTGAAAGGTAATAAGTTTTAAGGACAACACTTTTGAATAATTAGTTTTTAGGACAATTTACAGCATAATGATAAATTCATTTATCTTTTTAAGTTATACATAAAAATGATAAATCCTTTTATCATTATTTCTGTATAACTGAAAATGATAAATCCTTTTATCATTATTTCTGTATAACTAAAAATGATAAATTCTTTTATCTTTTTCCTGTAAAATGTCCTTAAAACTATTTTTTGAAAGTAGTGTCCTTAAAACTTATTGTCCTGAACAAATAAGCCCTTGAAGTGAAAATCCCCCTATTTATAACCTTCTCCAATTCCTAAGAGCCATTAGATGCGAGTGGAGATATAGAAATTTTTAAATAAGGTAAGGTTGTAATTAAGGAAAGTTTCCATAAATTTCAAATTTGCAAATTAGAAAAGTTTTCATACATTCCAAATTGCAAATCAGAAAAGCTTCCATATATTCCAAATTGCAAATTAGGTAAGTTTCCATATATTTGACTCGCACAAAAATCCAAAACTCTACCTCGATTCAAATTATCTTAACCAGCTTCCATTGCATGCTCCACCTTAATATGAATACCATCCTAATAGGTTCCGGCTCGGCCGCCCCCATCACACATTCTTAACAAGTTCCGGCAAAGCCACCCCTGCCAATAAAGTGTTAAAAGTACTCAAAACAAAGGTACCAAAAAAATCTCCTAACATAGAAGTATATGGCAACTTCTTCCTTTCCAATACGAAGAATACTACATTCCCCTTTAGCTTTGACTAAGCTATTCCACTCTCCCCTATGGTGACACCATGTGGCACAAGCACTTCAATAAGTGAATCAAGTTCAAGCAATGTTCAAACTTAGGAACCGACAATGCATTGGTAAACATGTCTGCCGCATTCTCATTTATGTTGATCTTTTCAAGATGAATTACCCTTTCTTCATTTATGGCAATAAGGAATGACTATCTGACTTCTATGTGCTTTGTTGTCGAATTGAATGCCTAGTTTTTGCCAAATGAATTGCACTCTGACTGTGACAATTCACCACCACATTATCGTGCGCAAAGCCTGGATTACACAATAGACGCTTCAAGCAAAGTGCATCCTTAGTTTCTTCGACAACAGTTATCAACTCTGCTTTCATGGTAGATAATGAAATCATAGATTGCAACCTCGCTCCAACTAATAGTTGCACCTCTAAGAGCAACATGTAACTCGAGGTTGACATCCTTTTGTCTCTATCTCACGCATAACTATCTCATGCATAGTCGGAATCACAGTAACCAACCAAGCTACAACTCTTTCTAGTTCCAAAAAAGCTGGTGCTCCCTTCAAGCATCTCATAAAAGATTAAACAACTTCCCAATGAGACCTCCCTAGATTGGCCATATAGCGACTAACCATACCGACAACATCAGCAATATCTGGCTTTGTGCAGACCATGACGTACATCTAGCTCCCATCTGCATTTGCATAGGGCACCCTCTCTATATAAGTCTTGTCTTCAACTAAAATGGAAGATCCTTTTTCCATAAGCTTTACATACAAGGCTTGAGTGTCGAAATAGCCTTTGCAGTATTCATGCTAAGTAAACAAGCATCTTCCATATATAATCCTTGTGACTTAGCCTCAAAGTCCAAACTTTTATATCTGAATATTTCCATGCCTAAAATCTTCTTTGCTCATCCAACGTCCTCATTTTGAATTCCTCTTTCAAATGCATCTTCATTCAGTTGATTTCTTCTCTATCCTTGGAAGTAATAAGCACATCATCCATGTAAAAGTAAGTACACCCAATCACCGCTCTCCAAGTATTTATAATAAACACAAGCATCTTTTATGCTCCTATCAAATCAATGCTCAACACAAAAGAATTGTATCTCTTGGACCATTGTCTCGACAACTGCTTTAGACCATACAAGGATTTCTTCAGCTTGCAAACCCAATCTGACCATTACAAACCCATTTGGCTATTTCATGTATTTTGGTCTTTTTCATGTCTCCATGTAGAATAGATGTCTTCACATCTAGTTGCTCCAACTCCATATCATAGCAACTATAGCTAATAAAATCTTAATAGATGTATGTCGCACAATACCAGAGCAAAGATTTAATCGTGCTCGTTTACCTTTCTCTGTGAAAAGCCTTTTGCTACCAATCCAGCCTCATGTCTTCCATCGTCTTTTACCTTCAATATCTGTCTACAACCTAAGGCTCTATTTATCTAAGGTAATGTGACCAAATCACATGTCTTGTTCTTATGCAATAACTACATTTCCTCCTCCATAGTGCAATTCTACTTCGAACTCTTCGTTGACTTCAAAGCATCTTCAAGGTCAAATGACTCCCCATGAACCACATGAAAATCATAATTGAACTGATAACTAAGGATGAGATTTGCAGACTGCCAATCTCCATATCTATCAGGTGCCTTCCTAATTCACTGACTAACATAGCTTTAGGATCCCCTTGCACTCTTTCAACTCCACCATGAACTGAATCTTCTCCAACTTTATGAACAACACCATCACTATTATAGGAAATATGTGGACTATCATATAATGGTTCTTCAACTGCATTTTCTTTGTCATCAATAATATCAACTTTACTTTTTAGCTGAAATGTAGGAACAATCTCCATCTTCTTAGGCTCATCTCCTTCCAAACTTGAGTTATCTGACGTCTTCTCCAACGGCATGAACATGGCTAACTCATCAAAGGTAACATATCTAAATTGTATGGCCTTATTCATTGTTGTATTCCAAATATGATATCCTTTCCATCTGTATAACCTAGCAAAATACATTTGGTAGCTCTCAGCTCCAACCTATCAAATCCTCTGTTATGCACATAAACATGACAACCAAAAATACGAAAGTAACTGAGTATAGTAGACTTCCCACTGCACAACTCTTCTGTAATCTTCCCACCAATGGCTGAACACGGAATTTGATTAATGATGTGAGCAACAATAGATATAGCTTCAGCCTAAAAGCCTTTAGATAAGCCCACAATCATTCTCAAACCATAAGCCTTCTCTAGTTGAGTTTTATTCATCCTCTCAGCAATCCCATTGATTGTGGATCACCAGGTGTAGTAAAATGTCTCTTAATATCATATTGTCTGCAGTATCTAAGGAACTCCATCGAGACATATTCGTCGTCGTTGTCGAATTGAAGAATCTTCAATTGCTTCTAGTTTAGTTTTTGACGGGAGCAAATTATTCTTTGAACTTTTCAAACACTTCCGACTTAGCCTTTGTTACATACACTCAAACCTTGTGCGAGTAGTCATCAACAAAAGATACGAAGTAGTGAGCTCCCCCGGTGGAAGTTGTATAAGCTAGTCCCCAAACATTTGAATGCACATAGTAAATTACCCTTTATAAGTATACTTGCCAGCACCAAATGCTACTTTGGTTTGCTTACTAAGAACATGCTCCTTGTAGAAATCCAATTTGTTAAAGCTTTCTCCTCTGATCTTCCTTATCCTATGAAGCAATTCTAGGTTCTTCTTCGAAGTATGACCTAATCTTAAGTGCCAAAGCTCAGAGCATCCAAACTTTTAGCGCTATCAACTCCTACGATCCTCCTTGAAAAATGGTACCTTTAGGAAATGAAGATTACGAACCTCTACACCATTCATTACTATAATTCTCCTCTAAAAACCTTTAAACCATCTCTATCAATGGTAACTTTCCATTCCAGTGATGCTAGCTGCCCTAATAATATCAAAGACTTCCGAAAATCTAGTACATAACGAACATATGAAGGAGTGCAAACAATCCCGTCGAACATGCGAATGAAAACTGAACCAACTCCTATGGACTTACATGTAGCATCATTACCCATAAGGGTGGAACTTCCTTCATTAGTGACAAAGGAAGAAAAATAATCCTTATTGGGTGTCATATGGAATGAAGCTCCCAAATCAAGGATCCAATGGTCTATAACATCTGATACGACTATTGTCAACACGCCGATATCTTCATTTTCCACCGTAATAGATGAAGAATCCCCGGTCTCCTTCAAATTTGGGCAGTCTCTTCTCCAATGATTTGCTTTCTTACAATGGCGACACTTTCCATCTTTAGACTTTTTGCACCAGCGGGGCTTCTTCGAATTAGAATGACCCATAAAAATTTTCTCTCTTTTCCGTTCTTCCTCTCTCAACAAACAAGCCTGAACTATTATCATTTCCTCCATTACCATCTCCTAAACCTAAATCCTTCATATGATCTCTCAACTCTTCACTAATTAAACCCGTCTTCACATCGTCCAACGTCATTGTCTCTCTACCACCGTTGAGGTTATTAATGAAAATGGTGAACCACTCCGAAAGCGAACACAACAGAACCATGGCTTTCTATTCCTTATCAATCTTCAAATAAACAGACTTCATCTTCATTAACATGTCATCAAATTTACTCAGATGTGCTTCAATGGGAGAACCTTCCTTCATCTTATAGGTGAAGAAGGTCTTCAGTAAGATCAATCAGTCGGCTAAAGATTCCTCTATGTAGAGATCTTTCGACTTCTTTCAAATTCCTCTAATGGTAGTTTCCTGACTAATTTTAGAAATAATATTCTTACCCATAGCAAGTTGGAGTGTAGTATATGCCCATTCTTCCATCTCCTTCTTTTCTATAGTGGATATAGCTGGATCTAAATCATCTAAGTCATAAACCACATTGTGGATGCAATTTTTTCCTAGTATTGCCGTTATCAACCACTGTCACTTCTTAAATCTCCTTCTTTGTTCCCCTTCTCTTCGATGACTGTGAACCTGAAACTGTGTAGGAACCCTTAATATATAGAGCAACTATTGGTGCTAAACTACTATCTAATGTGTTATCTTCACCTATCATTCTACTCAACACCTTCTATGCAAGGACAAACCTGAAAGCTCTGACACCAGTTGTAAAGGGTTGAACAGTCCTCCAAAGTGGAGAAACCTACTTACAAGACTGTGCTATGTGCCGTAAAAAAACTGGTTGATTAATTCTCCAATCAGATCATAGCTATTCCAAAAATAATAGTAAATAACTATAAAAGATAAAATAGGACACACGAGATTTATAGTGGACACTATCGTCATGACAGTGTACGTCCACATTAGGAAAGAGAAGCTTTATTACTTTCAATAAACAAGAGAGATTACAAGATATTATATAAGAATAACAAAAATCCCTAATTTGATTAGTTAGGGTTACAATTTGTTTTTCTTTATCGACTCATATTATTTCTTTTTTAGTTCTGTGTATGGATGTTGGACCCATGTGTCTATCCCTTTATTTACAGTCTTCTACAATTCGTAAGAATTGTTGGATGCTAGTTGATATATGGAAGGTTTTAAATAAGGTAAGATTGTAATTAACGAAAGCTTCCATAAATTCTAAATTTGTCACTTAGGAAAGTTTTCATATAATTCAAATTGCAAATTAAGAAAGTTTCCATATATTCCAAATTGCAAATTAACAAAGTTTTCATATACTTGAATCGCATGAAAAATTCAACAGTTTATAGACATAAGGATACACAATGAAGGTATTTGTACAAGTTTGTTGGGATTAAATTACATAGCAATCATTATTTTAAATGGCTATATCCGAATATTGCTTTAGTAGATAGAAAAATAAAATTATTCTTCAAAGCAATTACAAATTAAACCAACTTTACGGCAAGACCAACCAAAGCAAACCAATATAGTAAGTTTATTTTGTTTTATCTCAATATTGCCCATGGCTAAATATAATAATATAATCCCCATAAAGCATTTCTTTTATTTATAGTGATTTAATTACTAACAAAAATTAAAACATATTACTAGACTCACCGCGTCATTTTCCAACCTCTTCTTCCTTTCAAATCACAAACAGATTACTCAACTTTTTTAACCTTTAATAAAGAGAAATGTACATGTTTCCCTGTTAAATAAATAAACATTACTATTGATATTGTTTGTATTGATATGTTGGTGGTGGTTATTAGACGGTATGGTTAAAATAAATAATCTATAAGTCTTTATTGTTATATGGATTACAACATGGAAGCGTATTCTTGTAAATTATTAACTGTATTAAAGTTCCTTTATTGAAGTGGCTATCGCTTTGATGAATTTACATAATAAGATAAAATCTTTAAAAAAATTCCGTCCAATAAAAAATGGAATTAATCAAATAGTTTAAATAATGTGTAGGTTAGGAAAAAGATACAGAGGCATTTCCGTAAACAATTACTTGACTTTACCCCTGCCACTTAAAATCCTATCACCAAACCATTGCATGTTTTTCTATCGGAGCTCTGATGAAGAAAATTGTATAGGGTGTCTCGATGGAACAAACAATCCAAACTTTTTGGTTGCCAATGCCTGCAACATCATCATCCATGGTGCTGGAAACTTGCGTGATTGGTTCTTGCCGAAACATTTGGAAGAAGCACCCACCATTTCGAAATAGAATATAAACCCCAATTATGGAAAGAGATAGTTTGGCTCACATCCCTGCCAAGTTTCAAAATAAAAAAACATCCTCCCAGAACTAAATTTACATTTCCAATCCCTATTTTCAAATCCGCGCAAGCAAAAAGACCTAAATACCCATTACGTTTTTAATATTTCAAACGTATATAAATTTCTGTAGAAACATGTTATCAACATACCGTTTTCACCAAAAAACAAAAAATTTATGATCTTTAAAATGAGATCCATTGTTGATACCAAAAAATCATATTACAGTAAGACTGCAATTATTTCATATATTTGCAGAGGATTTGCAATTTTTGAACATCATTGGTTTTTCTTCAAATGTCGGCAATTATTTCATATAATTGCAAACTTTTATGCAATTATATAGAACAATTGTAGACTTTTATGCAATTATTTCATATAAGTGCATACTTTTATGCAATTATGTCGAATAATTGCAGAAAACTCTGCAATTACTCCAAGTAATCACAGAATTGTCTACGATCATACCGTATAATTGCAGGCATTTCCGCAATCATGCCGTATAATTGCAGACATTTCTGCAGTTATTATAGAGATTTCTGTAATTATTACATATAACTGCAGACATTTCTATAACTATTTCGTATAATTGTAGACATTTATGCAATTATTGCATATCATTGCTGAATGTCTGCAACTATATCATATAATTGCAGACATTTCTGTAATTATTGCGTATAATCGCAGACTTTTCTGCAATTATTGCATATAATTGTAGAACTGTCTGCAATTATTGCGTATAATTGCAGAATTATCTGCAGTCATACCATATTTTCTTTTTCTACATATATACAACACCACTCATTAGAAGGATAATAAAATTTGTGATTTAATGGTAAAAACTGTTTGCCAATCCGTCGTTTATACAAAAAGTTATCGCATTTCAAAAATTGATAATTAAACGAGATGCAAAATTTAATTATGCACGTGAGAATAACACGCACGTATGAAGAATACAATGGAATAAAGAGATATTTAGGGAAGAAATTTGAAGTATTTGAAATTAATGATGTAATTTATATTTTTTTGGAGGATTTTTGTGTGTTAAGTTTGATTCTAGGAAAGTGTCCCTTGTTTTCACCTATGGAAATGACAATAATTGATGGGCATGACACATGGGATTGGGATGTGGAGTTTGAGAAGCTGAAAATCACCACCAACCATTATATGTTTCATCCTTCGTATGTGGAGGTTGATACGAGTGAGTGCGCGGTAATTTTGAAGCAACGGCTTGATTTGAATCGTCATTCAATTGCAATTGCACGTTATATTTCCTTTTTTTTCATCTGTTGAATGCAAGTAATTTCATTTATTTGGAATAGTCATTATGACAGCAAATAGCCTAATACAAGTATTTGGCCTAAAATTTACACAAGTTAAATGGTTTTTCCTGAATAAAAATAGCTTGTAATCTGTCTTTTTGTTCAATTTTGGATGTTTTACAGAGGAACATGGAAATGCTAAACATATATATACTAGCGATAATTTTAATAATTATGGTTCGCCATGTTTGAATTATCTTGAAATGATCATGGAAAGCCAAATTAACAGGGCTCTAACATAGGTAAATAAAAAAACAATCAGTATATCTATAATATTGTTTTGTTTATTAACATCAAATTAACTAGCAAAAAATTTGTTCTTTAAAATGTACTTTCTTAGAAACCAATGAAAAGGTTAACATTTCAAGTAGAATGTATGGTTTTTCATTTGGGACATCTTAATTTTTTTGGCTCTTTAGCCAATATTTAAACGATCTCCCTTTTAGGGATGAGTTAGGTCCATTTACTTTTTTTCTTTGAATTGTTTACGCATACAAATTGTGCTGAAGCCTTATGAACTTGGTTTCATTTATTATTTACACACACATACATATTGTTAGACAAAGATTTTTGCTTCTTTAAGCGAAGGAGCAAACAAACTCCCCATCGGTTAGAACTTCCAACGTGTATATATGTGGTATGTTAATAGCATTAACGCTTCTAGCATTATATTAATGCAACAGACCATAGTTTGATTTCATTTGCATCTCTGTTTATGGAAAAAGAAAATTTAATACACCTACCTTGTAATGCTTATTCACTTATATTACTCATGGTTCAAAATTCTATCGGAATTCCGGTTATTTCGATGATTCCGTTTTGGATTTCGCTCATAATCGGAATAGAATCCATTCAAAATTTTGGTTCCAATCTAAATTTCAAATTTGTTTTTTAAACATTGAAAAAAACTTATAAAAATTAAAAATATACATAACAAACATACGGTAATTAAAAAAAAGAAAACAAATTAACGAGGAAATAAATAAACGAAGAAGAAATCATGAAGTTTCATAAAAAAAGTTGTTACACTTCTATAAATTTACATCGAGTCATAATAAAAAATTCAAAATATGAAATAATTTACATTCACCTGCTAAGTGGAAAGTATTGCGACCTTCTTATCAACGGAGAGCATTCCTAGCACTCTAGTTTAATTCATCATTAAAACAATAGGCATTTGTTTTGTATCTAGTGAATTTGATTTGACAATTAAAGTGCATATGTACATGCGATCAATTAACGTGTTCATAGCCTACAAATATGAGATGAAGGATGAAAATTGATGCAGTTGTCGCTGGTAGTTACCACACAAAATAAATAAATCTACTGATAACTTACACAAGATTGAATTGATAATTTATTTCAGTACTCAGGAAAAAAATCACAAGATTCTTTTCTGGCTAATTCTATGTCACCATCTTAATATATTTTATATCTTGGACTTTAAATACCTGTCATTAGTATGTATTTTTTACCTTTTAAATTAAAACTACTTTCGATATGTTATTTGAAGAAAATTTATGTATATCTTATAGTATTAGGTGTGCGTGGTCGTGCTTTTTGCAAGATGAATGAATTTATTTCACATGTTAATTTATTAAGTTATTATTGCTTCTTTTTTTTCCAGTTATGAATAATAAACGTAAATAGATGCTGAATTGGGGTTCCTGCTTGTGAGTTATTCTAAAGAAATGATTATGAATATAATGTGATCAATTAAAGCAAACATTAATATCAATGGGGATAAGTAGAATGGAAATTAAACAATTTGTCTTCAAACTTGGGAGTAAATTCTGTTTCCATTAAGTAAAACATCTCATGATGCTCCTCATGATGAAATTGTAATTAGCGACATCTTGATCCTACTGGCATAAAGCATTTTAGAGAATAAAATTTTTTTGTATGTACTTTCATCGGCTAGGAGTTAATGGTTAGAATATCAGTATTCAGGAAGAAAATCGTGAGATTCTTCTCTGGCTAATTCTATATCTCCAGCTTTATATTTTACAGCTTGGGCTTCAAGCACTTGTCATTAGTATGTGTTTTTTTACCTTTTAAATTACAACTACGTTTAGTATGTTGGTTGAAGAAAAATTATGAAATCTTACAGTATTCGGGAGTGCATGGTCATGTTTTTGTAAGATGAATGAAATGATTTTACAGATTATCTTATCAAGTTATTTTCTCTTTCTCTTTTTCAGTTATGAATAATTGTGTAAATAGACGTTGAACTTGGGTTTGTGCTTGGGAGTTATTCTAAAGAAATGAACATGAATATTATAGGTCCATTAAAGTAAACATTATTATTAATGGGGATAAATAAAATATGAATTAAACAATTTGTCTTCAAACTTAGGGGTAAATTATGTCCTCCACTGAGTAAACAACTGATGATGCTTGTGAGGATGAAACAGAAATTACTTCTTGGATCATACTGGTATAAAGCATTTTAGGAAATCAAAGCATTTTTGTACTTGCTTTTATGGGCTGGGAATTAATGTTAAGGAGTCTAAGAACCATTTTGCTTGTCTATATCTTAGAATAAGCTCCAACATATATTTATGAAGAAGTTAAATTGCAATAAAGTTAATAATCACTTAACCAACTCCTTGTGATTTTGCTAGTAAGAATAAATGAGTTTTGCTAACAAGAATGCATTTAACTTTAGTGATGTTTTGTCCTTTTTTCTTTCATACAATAAAATAAAAAAATATTGTATTGATTTGGAGGGATATCATATAGAAGTCTTTTTTTTTCAACAAATCATATGTTTAGTTTTATTTTTTTCAACATTAAGCATATGCCATGTGTATAAAAAGTGAAAAAACAGTAGGTAGACATGATTTAATTTGAAGATGAAAGATAAGGTTTTGAACTTTAAAACAAAGACAAGTGCATACAGCCACGGCCGACCCAGAGCAAGCCCACTAAGACCTTGGGCTCAGGCAACCCAGTCCAAGTGGGGCTACAATTTTTGTAATATTGTTTATATAATTACATTTACAATCTAGGACTTAGACAATTAGACGTTTAGTATTTCATAATCTTGTGAATTAGGGAAACCCAGAATCTCGTCCCCTGTCTACCGCCATCTGCTGCCAGCGTGCCGTTGCATGTTGCCTCCTGCGCTTACAGCACTACGCCATAGATGACCTTCTGCAATATTTTTGCAAGGTGTTGCTAACTAAAATGTTGCGACAGCTATAAAATTTTGGTCCTACTGCAACGTTGTATTTTTGGTGTTACCTTAGCCATAAAAATGTGTTGCTCTAGCTAAACAAGTGTAACACGACGCAACATTTTTATATAGTGTTGCCATAGATATATTCTAATTAAAAAAATTTAAAATTTTTTTACACCTCAGCGATCCACACCACCATTTAAAACAAAATCTTAACCGTCGATTCACATCATCGATCCACACCTTACCAATTTCCATTTCCCGCTTTACTTTTCTTTCTCATTCCTCTCTCTGTGGAAATTAGGGCACGCGATTTTTCTTTCTCGTTCCTCTCTGTGAAAACTAGGGCACGCGATTCCAGTTGCTTTGATGCTCTGATTGATCGAATCTAGTGTAAGAAACGTTCCTGGTAGCTTGCTCCTTCATTCTTCTTGATTGATTGCTCGAATTGCTTTGACTTCGTCGTCGGGTGCGATGTGATATTATTTGGTATGTTTTCTGCCTTCTGGTTTACTTGATTATTCTCAATTTTGGTTACACTCGCACGCTTTTGCGATGATGAATTGGGATTTATTTATAGGCTTTATTTCCTATAATCTCGAGTTTAATCTTTCTGTTGGACTTTAAGAAATCTGGTATGTTGGATTGCGATGATGTATTGGTATGTTGGATTTTGGTCCACTGGCTTGATTTTGCTTTGCCGATGATGAATTGCGATGTGATATTATTTGGTATGTTGGATTTTGGTTCACTAGCTTGTTTTTTATTTCTGATCTGAGCTTGTTAGCTCCTTATGCTGCATTTGTTAAACCAGAACTTGAACCTTTGTTAAACTTGTTCACATACCTTTGTACCTTGCTGCATTTGTTAAACCAGAACTTGAAGTATTTGTATTCTGCTGTCCTCTTGAAAACTGCTTCACTTGAAAACTTTTGCATTTTTGAGAATCAGAACTTTGAAAGTGATCTTTGGTTTTATTAAACTGTTGACTAATCTGAACATTGAGTTTTGGTTTCCACGATATATACAAACATATGTGTGTTGAGCTTTGTTGGTTTTGCTTGGTCTGGACTGAACTAGTATCATGCTAACCTTGTTCTTTAACATGAACTAATGCTCCAAGTCCTCTGTATATCATATTACTGCCTATGTTTCTCTTGTACATGCCTGATGCATTCACTGTTTTTGCTTGATGGACTGCCTATGTGTACTGCTGTGTTTCTTGCACTAGCTTGTCTACATTTTGCTGAACCTGGTTCTTGTTTATTTTGTTGGTTGCTTGGCCCTGAGTTGAATCCAGTCGATGACTCGGGTTTGACCTTGTGCCGTGTCCATTTTTTTTGGCTTGTCTACATATCTGGCTGCACTTGAGTATGAACTTGCACTTGAGTAGTTGCACTTGAGTAGTTTCTTGTACCAAGCCTTATGATGCATGTATGTTCATCCATGTACATGCATTTCTTGGTCATGTTATGTTGCTTGCTGTGTTAAGTACTACTTTGTGCACTTGGCTTCTCCTTTGTGCATTTTTGCCTGAACTGTTGCTTGCTGTCTTCCATACTGTCTTGTATCCATGTGTTGCATTCATGTTTGGCTTATGCACTTGTGAACAGCTGACTTGTGCATTCACAGGTTGTCCGTGCAAATATTTGGTCCCTGTCAGAAAAAAATATGAAAGAAACAACCCAAATACCTGAGGCAAATAATATAACAAAAATATTTTCATTTTCTGTTCGAGTTAAATATTATTTTCCAGATTATTGCTTTTGAATTATATGTGACATGTATTGAAGACTGGACAGCTGGATACAAGCTTGAAGACAGAGTCAAATCAAATGTGCTTAAGCTTGAAGACTGAACCCGCTACTCGGCTCGCCTTCGGCTCGGCACTCGGCTCGTCATATATTTGTCAGTGTCGATGTCTGTATAAATTGAAACTGCATATGTAATGAGTGAACTGAGTGATGTAGTGAGGAATATCTCTATATGTGAATATCAGTGCTATATATCATTGAATTGTAAAATAGTAGAGCCAGGAATTTGTACTATTTCAAATGTTGAAATAAAATATTTATTTAAATAAATTACTTTTTGAATATCAAATTCTGTTGTAACGACCCGGAATTTTGGGCAATAAGAATTTAATAATCTGTGTTAATAATTTAATTGGTTTGATAATTTTTCTTTATAATTTTAATTTAAAAATTGGCTAATTTAATCTTTTAAAGGTTGATAAATTTTTAATCTGGAAATATTGATAAGATTGTCAGTCAAGGCTAATAAAATTTTATTCTATTTATAATATATATGTTTGATATATATTGTGAATAGAAACATCATTTGTTTTAATTAAAGATGAATTTTCAAATTATAATATATATGTATGTATATGTTATAATTTGATATTACTTTGAAATGTAATATAATCTATTGATAATTTGAATATGTATGAAATTATAATTTAAAGCTTTGCTTAAAAATTGATATTTTTCAAAAGTTAAAGATTAATTCAATTTGTTTTCAAATATAAGATAATTGCTTATTTTAAATATGATAGTTTATATAGGATTTAATCAAAGTTTTGTTTTATTTTCTTTTTAAAGTATTTCAAAATTAAAATGGTTGTGTAAATATAGATGTTTAGATTTTAAATTATATATATAAGATTTATTTGTATTGTGATTTGTTTTACAATACTTTCTTTAAAGTAAATTTATATTTACACATATAAGTTACTTAAAAAAAAGTAAGATATATTTATATTACAATTTGTTTAGAACATTTTCTTATAAAGGAGAATTTACATTCACATATGTAAGTATTAATTAATAAAGTAAATTAAATATGTTAGTTTATATTTACATATGTAAGTACTCATTTATAAAGTAAAATAAAAATGTAAGTTTATATTTACATTTACATTAAATAAAAGTTTATAAACACTTAAAGACAAATGTTAACATGTGTTGTTTAATTAAATATCATAGTTGACAAATGTAAATTCTTAAGACAAGTGGCATTATTCTCATTTTTATTTTTATTAAAGTTTTAAGAAGAAAATTTGTTTTCTCAAAACATTTTTAGTTCTTTCAACAATGGCAACTACTCTTCATAACCTGAAATTATTCTCAAACCTGAAAATGAAAACCAAAACCAAATCAAAAACTTAAAATCTACAATGATCAAAACCTGCATATGAAAATGAAGATCAAATCTGCAACTTCAATCTGCTTTTCAAATGGAAGTTTCAACCTGCAAATTAAAGATCAACTCAGCAAGTTTATAACATCAATAATTTGGAGCATGCATGCATTCAATTTCTTCAACAGTCAAAAGCAAAATGTGATCTGCAAGATTTAAAGCCTGGAAGGAAAATTGTAAAACATGCTCTGCTTTGTTCTCTGGAAAAATAACAGGTGAGTAAATGTTTTTAAAAACAGTTTGATATGGTTTCATTGTCATGCATGTGATGACATTTACTTGCATCAAAGTTCTTTGCTCAAATCTAAATAAATTGGTATGGATATGTTATGAGCTTGCCTGTTTATATATATACAACTGTTCTCTGTTGATTTCTGTGAAAGCTCTGCTTTAAAAATTCAATATCTACAAATCCAATCCATATTAGACTTAGGTATTTGAAAGAAAATCGGTTGTAATTGTAAGATGAAGGTTATAAAATAGTTTTAGAATTTATAAACACCTCAAATCATGTTTAAAGTAGAATTTACAGTGAAACTTAAAATTGGGTTAGAAATTAATTATCTTTAATTCAAAATTTAACTTCATACATGTAATCTTGATGTAAAATCATGAATTTAGATATGAAGTTTGTAATTTATAGTTTAGTAATTCATTCGGAATTTGGGTTTGAATGTATTTGGAATTTTCATGAACTGCAGATTAAATACATAATAATTCGATTTGATTTTTGGATCGAAGCTTGTATATAAGCTATAGATAATGGGAAAAATGCTGAATAAATTTTCAAATTAGTGGATTGATGGGGATTGAGGAAGTTAGGGTTTAAGCTTGCTTGATGTTAGGTTTGACTGTCGCGACTTTTATGTCGAGGAGGATGGACCGGAAGCAATCGCGACAGTGGCATGTTGAGCAGGAGGTCGAGACGAAGGTGTAATGTGGTCGGTGAGGTTCATCGGCGACTAGGTTGGTCGGCGGTGTTGGGATTTTGGTTCGAGTTGTTTCTGCAGTTGGACTTGAATATCTCGTTTTTGATTTACCTAGTTTATTTGGATTCTGGGTTGTGGGGAAGGTTGACGAGGCACTGCGTGGTTGGTCGGCGATCAGGGAGATGGTCGGAGGGGCTTGGTTCGCCGTGCAGTATGCACGCGTGTAGTTGTGTGCACGATTTTGGTTCTGGGTTTAAGATCTGGGGAAAACGAGTTGGAGACTCGGGTTGTCGTTCGTGTTTTCATTGTTTCGACTCGAAGTGGATGAAGAGGGATGGGTAACTCGAGAAGCATAGGGTTTGATTCGAGACTTGCTTCGGGATTTGGTGAGTTCTACTCGGGTTTGACCCGAGATATTCTCACGAGCAAGTTTATGCTCAGGTTTTTATAGGAAGTAGTTTGCAGATTTAACTCATGGTTGAATAAAGGAATCAAGTTTAAGTTTTTACAAAAAGAAATTAAATTCTTAAAGTTAAGAACTTGATCTTGTGATTAATGTAAACCTAACTTATGTTGAATAAAGAAACTAAGCATCATTCTATGAACAAGTTGTATAAAAGAATCAATATACTAAGTAAATTTGTTAGCTTGAAAATGAAAATCAAACCCTTAAATGTGATATTGGAATTTATTTTAAAGTTAAAATGTTTGAGATGTTTATTTTGAAAGTAATTCAACTTAATTAAATTTTGAATTTTTATTTAAAGAAGTGTTTTTGAATTTAAATACTAAATCAAAGTTTAAGTAAATTGTTAAGTAATGATTTAAAAGGTTCAATTTATATTGAAGTTGAAAAGTTTAAATTAGTTAATCAAAGTATTTGATTCTAAATGCATTATTTTAAAATAAGGTAAATATTATGATTTTGGAAAACCAAATTGAATAGTTTGTTTAAGTTGTTAAAATTTGATTTAAATTCAAATAATTTGTTTATGGAAATAAATAAGGTTAGATTATTTGGATATAAATTTAAGAATACTTCATAATTGGATGTTTTGAAAAAAAAAATTAATTAAGAATAATGTTTCTTAATTAATTAAGGATTTTAAATTATAAGATGTTAATTAATTGTTTAATTAATTAGTTAATTATTTATTAAATTTTAAATAATCACTTAATTATGGATTAATTAAGTATAATTACTTGATAAAGTAATTAATGATGAACTGTTGAATGTAATTAAGGAAGTTAATTACTTATGGAAGTAATTAATGATAATTACTCACGGAGTAATTAGTTGAAGTGAATATTGGTTAATTACTTAATAATATCAATTAAAGAATTAATTAATATAATTTTTTTAAAGATAATTAATTATGAAGTAATTAATTAAAGGGTTAAGGATTAGTTAATAATGGAATTAATTATTTAAGAAAGTAATTAAGATTCATTAATGGAAGTAATTAGGAATAATTACTTGTGTAAAGTAATTAAGAGTTAATTACTTAATTATTTGGTTAAAGAATCAATGTGATTAATTAATTAATGAATTTAACTTAAGATTAATTACCAAGTGTAATTAATTATAATGTAATTAATTAATAAAGTAATTAATTAAGGATTTATTTAGTACTTAATGAAGTAATTAAGGATTAATTAATTGAATTAATTAATCAAGGATTAAAATAATTAAATTAGAATTTAATTAATTTAGTTAAGTAATTACAAATTGTTAATACTAATTATGATTAATGAGTTGATTAATTATAAGTTAATTAGTTAAAATGAATGTGATTAATGATATTAATCAAGGTTGATTAATATAAGTAATTAATTTAAATGTGATTAATTAATTGTAATTAATTAAGGTTTAATGTAATTAATTATAGTTAATTAATAAATGAAGGATCATTAATTATTGTAATTAATGATAAGTAATTAAAAGGTTAATTACTGAATATGGTTATGAATAATTACTTGAATGTAATTAAAGATAATTAATGAAGAAAGATTAATCTAAAGAAGATCATTAAGAAATGATTAATTGAATTTGATTTGTAATGAAGTAGGATTAAAGTAATCCAAATGATTAAAGAATAGTAATTAATTTAATTAAAGGTTAATTAAATTGATTTGGAGTTATCAATTCTGTTATGGATGAATGATTGATATTGGATGATTGGTTGATATTGGATGTTGATTGTTATTAGTTGATATTGGTTGATACTGGATATATCTGTTATATGATATGCTGTTTTGTGTAGATAAATATTGATATGAATCATCTATTGTGATAATATGGTTTATCTACCTGTTTTTATATCACCCTGAATATAAGTTAAACTGTTCAAAATCCTTAAGTACAACTTGGACATTAAAATGGCGTTTGGTTTTGGTGAGACCGGGATCGGGTTTCCATATTTGGATATCCGAAAACCACACCGATTCCAATTAAACGTTAGGTCGTTAATCCAAGAGGAGCAAATGCAGACTCGAGGTGTAAGGGCTATACGTCAATATAACTCTGTGGGTGATTCCGTAATGAGTTTGACGGAATAGTGCTTATAGATTCGAGATGGTGAATCAGAGTGCAAGGGCTATGGTCGTTGACTCTGAGGGTGATTCCAATAATGAGTGCAACGAGATAGTGCCTTCGGTTTCGTTCGAACCCGGAACGAACTTGTATGGATTGAATGCTTTCAGCACATCGTCAGGTGGACGATGAGCATTCTAAGATTTGTTGTTCTATAAAGGTAATCGTAACCTCAAGCCTCATCAACCGGGAATGGCTAAAACAGGGGAGGTGCAGCAAGGCTTCGTGGGTAGCTCCCACTGGAGAGCAAGATACATCTCTGTCTAGAGGTCCCTTTCTATTTCGGCTTAGTGTGTGGTTGGTCGCGCCAACTACGGGGTGGTCTTGTTCGGGACTGTTCAGTAAGGAACGGTGCCGGCCTTGTGTTGCAGGGGATGAAGGGAGTAATCCTCGGTACGGTGATCTAGGCCACGTACTGTGACGGGCGGTACCCTAGTAGCCCTGCCATTGTTGGAAACCCATTTTCCCTACGAGACCCTACGGTTTTGATTGTATTACCCACTTTTGTGGCTAGTAGCTGGAATTTAATGAATGTAGCAATTTCGGCTATTTCTTATTTACTTGAAAACCCTAGACACTATTATAATATCACTGGATTTCCTATCAAATGTTTTGGTTAGCGTAAGGTAAAAACTTTTCCATGTTTATGTGTGGGAAGTCTTACGTGATACCTTTTCTTTCAAAGGTTTTCTAAAAGTTAAGCAATTTTAACCCGTTTACTCACACCAGACCCCTGTCTGACCCAAGTGTTTATTTTCTGTTTTATTAAACTCTTGGGTACTCATATTATGTATGAGTAGTCAAGTGGATCAGGTTAGCTTGACGAATTCTGGAGGAGTAATGGAGTAGAAGGCTTCGACATATAGATATATATTGGTTCCGCTGTGTTTGTTTGGTATCTGTTTCTTCTGTTGTACTTGAGTTGTATAATTAGACAGATGTTTATAACTGTCTAATCTCTGTTGTTTAAGTTGTGTACTCTGATATAGTGAGATACTATGTAATATTTTATGAGATATATTATATTTTATTCGTTCCGCTGTGAGTTCTCTGATGTTGTTTGTGTTCTTCTTTCTCTTTCTTTCTTCTTCTATCCCTTTCTTTCTTCAAGATGACGCGATTTTCTGGGAGTAGAAAGTCGGGTCGTCACAGCTGGTATCAGAGCATTAGGCTGAGTGAATACCTAGGCTCTGAAGTATGTCTTTCTTTAGGGAGCATTAGGTTGAGTGAATACCTAGGCTTTGTAGAGATGTCTTTCTTGAGAGAGCGTACTTGTAATTTTTATATATAACTACATTTATGTATATATATATATCTACCTAATAGGTTTGGTTATCTGTACGGATTTTCCAACATAAATTTAGAGGTAGATGGAGTAGTGGTGTTTGTGGGTAACACAACTACCACTAATGGATGAGTTCCATATGTTTGAGGTTGGAAGTGTTTGTTGAGATTGTAGATCTAATACCGTCTCAAGTAAGTTTTGTAGTTTGGAGTGAGGATTTCTCTGATATCCAAAGGAAATCTTTTAAAGATTCGGAGTGTATCTTTGGAGTGTAAGTCTGGATTTCGCTCGGGTTAGCGAATTTTTCTAGTGTTTGGATTTGTTGGAAATGCAGGAGTAAGTAATGATATCTTGGTAACTGCGTGATGAGATGCAGTATCCTTGGATATTTTCTGAAGGTGTTTTCTTTTGAAGCGGCTTTAGAGGTAGTTGAGGAGCAGTCTTTACCTACTGCAGGGAAGACTCGTCTATGTATTAGTTGACTGGATCTTCAGCAAGGAGTTTGGCTGTTTGGAATATGAGACTAAGGTCTATGAGTTGTTTTGCTTCGGCATGGTCTCATTTGTTATTCCTTAAGGTAAGCGAGTTGTGGATGCTGGATTTAGAGTCCGAGTTTCCTGATAGGTTGTCTGCCATCTCGGAGGTCCGTTGTGTGGTTTGTTGATAGTTTTGGTTTTGGAGAAGCCTTTGGATTTGAAGTCTTTGGTTAGTTGTGATAGCAGTGCAACTCGAATTGTTCGGTGTGCTGACGAGGAGGTCTTTTAGCTTCCCAGTATCATCGAGGGAGAGTTTAGAGGCAGCAGTGTTGGTTGTTTCTCTGGTAGTTCAGGAATCTTTATGGTTCTCTTTCAACAGTCCGGGCTGAAGGTAGTGAAGTTTTCTTGAAAGGTTAACCTGGTTTAGAAAAGCTTAAAGCTGTTCTAATTGGTAAAGTGAGGACAGTTTCTTTGGAATCCGAACTAGGTAGGATCGCAAAAGTGACTTGCGATTAGTTTGGAATTTATCTTGGGTGATCTGTTGTTTGAGACTGAGGATTCTCATGTGGAAGTAGGAGCTGCTGATATAATCTGGAATTTTTCAGCATCTGGAGTTGAGTTCCATATTTGTTTTGGTTCCAAAAGAGATTTTGGTAGTTAGCCTAGTAGTCGGATGGTTCTTGGAGAAAGGAGAGCTGGTATAGTAGCTCAGAATTATTTTTGGAATTGGAATTGGACTGATCTAGCTTTTGATTTGGATTCTGTTGTAATGATGTGTGACTGAGTCAGATGAGTCACTCAAATTTTTATGGATTTGATGAACAAAGTTTCTGGAGATATCGGATAAGTTTGTATTCGTGTTCATCAACAGATATTCTCATCCATTTTAAAATCAGAGTTGTGCAGCGGAAGCGAGGTAGCAGCTGTGCAAGGAAGCAAGCAAGTTCTGTTGATATTAGAGCTTAAGTTCTGGATTTCGACGGATTTTGGAAGGCTTTTCTGTTGAATAGGATCCAGAAAGTGTTTGCTTGGGTCTAGTTATTTCTGGAAGTATCAGCATAGATTGAGCTGTTCAGGAAGAGTTTGGCAGTCTAGGATTATCTGTTGAGTTATACAGATATGAGATAAGGAGTTTGGAATTTGAAGTTGGAATCTTCTGTGTTATTAGAATTCTCTGGTTAAGAGAGCAGTGATTGGATAGGATTGAATAGCCAATTTGGATAGCTGGAATTTATTTTGTAACACGTGTCTCTGATGGAGTACGTGTATGATTCATCGATTGGTTATTGAATCTGTAGTTTAGTTGGAGTTGGATGTTGAGCTAGACTTGAGTATAGTCTGATGTTATGTTTTGATTGATGGATCTAGAGATGAGAGGAGCTCTGGATTTTAGTTGTGTAGTTAGTCTTTGGTAGAGCGAGTCTTCCGGTGGTTTATACTTGGGAAACTCGAGATAATATTAGAGATTTATTCTGATTTGTGTCAGAATAATTAGTCAGAATTGTTTGTGTGATTGATTGCTATGGTTGCTAGTAATTGGTTGGTAGGTATGCTATGCTGTTTGAAATCAAAATCTTTGCTGGGTTATTAAATTACCTTTGCTTTTAAATTTCGGGGACGAAATTCTTTTAAGGGAGGAGGATTGTAACGACCTGGAATTTTGGGCAATAAGAATTTAATAATCTGTGTTAATAATTTAATTGGTTTGATAATTTTTCTTTATAATTTTAATTTAAAAATTGGCTAATTTAATCTTTTAAAGGTTGATAAATTTTTAATCTGGAAATATTGATAAGATTGTCGGTCAAGGCTAATAAAATTTTATTCTATTTATAATATATATGTTTGATATATATTGTGAATAGAAAATCATTTGTTTTAATTAAAGATGAATTTTCAAATTGTAATATATATGTACGTATATGTTATAATTTGATATTACTTTGAAATGTAATATAATCTATTGATAATTTGAATATGTATGAAATTATAATTTAAAGCTTTGTTTAAAAATTGATATTTTTCAAAAGTTAAAGATTAATTCAATTTGTTTTCAAATATAAGATAATTGCTTATTTTAAATATGATAGTTTATATAGGATTTAATCAAAGTTTTGTTTTATTTTCTTTTTAAAGTATTTCAAAATTAAAATGGTTGTGTAAATATAGATGTTTAGATTTTAAATTATATATATAAGATTTATTTGTATTGTGATTTGTTTTACAATACTTTCTTTAAAGTAAATTTATATTTACACATATAAGTTACTTAAAAAAAAGTAAGATATATTTATATTACAATTTGTTTAGAACATTTTCTTATAAAGGAGAATTTACATTCACATATGTAAGTATTAATTAATAAAGTAAATTAAATATGTTAGTTTATATTTACATATGTAAGTACTCATTTATAAAGTAAAATAAAAATGTAAGTTTATATTTACATTTACATTAAATAAAAGTTTATAAACACTTAAAGACAAATGTTAACATGTGTTGTTTAATTAAATATCATAGTTGACAAATGTAAATTCTTAAGACAAGTGGCATTATTCTCATTTTTATTTTTATTAAAGTTTTAAGAAGAAAATTTGTTTTCTCAAAACATTTTTAGTTCTTTCAATAATGGCAACTACTCTTCATAACCTGAAATTATTCTCAAACCTGAAAATGAAAACCAAAACCAAATCAAAAACTTAAAATCTGCAATGATCAAAACCTGCATATGAAAATGAAGATCAAATCTGCAACTTCAATCTGCTTTTCAAATGGAAGTTTCAACCTGCAAATTAAAGATCAACTCAGCAAGTTTATAACATCAATAATTTGGAGCATGCATGCATTCAATTTCTTCAACAGTCAAAAGCAAAATGTGATCTGCAAGATTTAAAGCCTGGAAGGAAAATTGTAAAACATGCTCTGCTTTGTTCTCTGGAAAAATAACAGGTGAGTAAATGTTTTTAAAAACAGTTTGATATGGTTTCATTGTCATGCATGTGATGACATTTACTTGCATCAAAGTTCTTTGCTCAAATCTAAATAAATTGGTATGGATATGTTATGAGCTTGCCTGTTTAAATATATACAACTGTTCTCTGTTGATTTCTGTGAAAGCTCTGCTTTAAAAATTCAATATCTACAAATCCAATCCATATTAGACTTAGGTATTTGAAAGAAAATCTGTTGTAATTGTAAGATGAAGGTTATAAAATAGTTTTAGAATTTATAAACACCTCAAATCATGTTTAAATTAGAATTTACAGTGAAACTTAAAATTGGGTTAGAAATTAATTATCTTTAATTCAAAATTTAACTTCATACATGTAATCCTGATGTAAAATCATGAATTTAGATATGAAGTTTGTAATTTATAGTTTAGTAATTCATTCGGAATTTGGGTTTGAATGTATTTGGAATTTTCATGAACTGCAGATTGAATACATAATAATTCGATTTGATTTTTGGATCCAAGCTTGTATATAAGCTATAGATAATGGGAAAAATGCTGAATAAATTTTCAAATTAGTGGATTGATGGGGATTGAGGAAGTTAGGGTTTAAGCTTGCTTGATGTTAGGTTTGACTGTCGCGACTTTTATGTCGAGGAGGATGGACCGGAAGCAATCGCGACAGTGGCATGTTGAGCAGGAGGTCGAGACGAAGGTGTAATGTGGTCGGTGAGGTTCATCGACGACTAGGTTGGTCGGCGGTGTTGGGATTTTGGTTCGAGTTGTTTCTGCAGTTGGACTTGAATATCTCGTTTTTGATTTACCTAGTTTATTTGGATTCTGGGTTGTGGGAAAGGTTGACGAGGCACTGCGTGGTTGGTCGGCGATCAGGGAGATGGTCGGAGGGGCTTGGTTCGCCGTGCAGTATGCACGCGTGTAGTTGTGTGCACGACTTTGGTTCTGGGATTAAGATCTGGGGAAAACGAGTTGGAGACTCGGGTTGTCGTTCGTGTTTTCATTGTTTCGACTCGAAGTGGATGAAGAGGGATGGGTAACTCGAGAAGCGTGGGGTTTGATTCGAGACTTGCTTCGGGATTTGGTGAGTTCTACTCGGGTTTGACCCGAGATATTCTCACGAGCAAGTTTATGCTCAGGTTTTTATAGGAAGTAGTTTGCAGATTTAACTCATGGTTGAATAAAGGAATCAAGTTTAAGTTTTTACAAAAAGAAATTAAATTCTTAAAGTTAAGAACTTGATCTTGTGATTAATGTAAACCTAACTTATGTTGAATAAAGAAACTAAGCATCATTCTATGAACAAGTTGTATAAAAGAATCAATATACTAAGTAAATTTGTTAGCTTGAAAATGAAAATCAAACCCTTAAATGTGATATTGGAATTTATTTTAAAGTTAAAATGTTTGAGATGTTTATTTTGAAAGTAATTCAACTTAATTAAATTTTGAATTTTTATTTAAAGAAGTGTTTTTGAATTTAAATACTAAATCAAAGTTTAAGTAAATTGTTAAGTAATGATTTAAAAGGTTCAATTTATATTGAAGTTGAAAAGTTTAAATTAGTTAATCAAAGTATTTGATTCTAAATGCATTATTTTAAAATAAGGTAAATATTATGATTTTGGAAAACCAAATTGAATAGTTTGTTTAAGTTGTTAAAATTTGATTTAAATTCAAATAATTTGTTTATGGAAATAAATAAGGTTAGATTATTTGGATATAAATTTAAGAATACTTCATAATTGGATGTTTTGAAAAAAAAAATTAATTAAGAATAATGTTTCTTAATTAATTAAGGATTTTAAATTATAAGATGTTAATTAATTGTTTAATTAATTAGTTAATTATTTATTAAATTTTAAATAATCACTTAATTATGGATTAATTAAGTATAATTACTTGATAAAGTAATTAATGATGAACTGTTGAATGTAATTAAGGAAGTTAATTACTTATGGAAGTAATTAATGATAATTACTCATGGAGTAATTAGTTGAAGTGAATATTGGTTAATTACTTAATAATATCAATTAAAGAATTAATTAATATAATTTTTTTAAAGATAATTAATTATGAAGTAATTAATTAAAGGGTTAAGGATTAGTTAATAATGGAATTAATTATTTAAGAAAGTAATTAAGATTCATTAATGGAAGTAATTAGGAATAATTACTTGTGTAAAGTAATTAAGAGTTAATTACTTAATTATTTGGTTAAAGAATCAATGTGATTAATTAATTAATGAATTTAACTTAAGATTAATTACCAAGTGTAATTAATTATAATTGTAATTAATTAATAAAGTAATTAATTAAGGATTTATTTAGTTCTTAATGAAGTAATTAAGGATTAATTAATTGAATTAATTAATCAAGGATTAAAATAATTAAATTAGAATTTAATTAATTTAGTTAAGTAATTACAAATTGTTAATACTAATTATGATTAATGAGTTGATTAATTGTAAGTTAATTAGTTAATTAAAGTATTAATAAGGATCATTAATGAATGTGATTAATGATATTAATCAAGGTTGACTAATATAAGTAATTAATTTAAATGTGATTAATTAATTGTAATTAATTAAGGTTTAATGTAATTAATTATAGTTAATTAATAAATGAAGGATCATTAATTATTGTAATTAATGATAAGTAATTAAAAGGTTAATTACTGAATATGGTTATGAATAATTACTTGAATGTAATTAAAGATAATTAATGAAGAAAGATTAATCTAAAGAAGATCATTAAGAAATGATTAATTGAATTTGATTTGTAATGAAGTAGGATTAAAGTAATCCAAATGATTAAAGAATAGTAATTAATTTAATTAAAGGTTAATTAAATTGATTTGGAGTTATCAATTCTATTATGGATGAATGATTGATATTGGATGATTGGTTGATATTGGATATTGATTGTTATTAGTTGATATTGGATATATCTGTTATATGATATGATGTTTTGTGTAGATAAATATTGATATGAATTATCTATTGTGATAATATGGTTTATCTACCTGTTTTTATATCACCCTGAATATAAGTTAAAGTGTTCAAAATCCTTAAGTACAACTTGGACATTAAAATGGCGTTTGGTTTTGGTGAGACCGGGATCGGGTTTCCATATTTGGATATCCGAAAACCACACCGATTCCAATTAAACGTTAGGTCGTTAATCCAAGAGGAGCAAATGAAGACTCGAGGTGTAAGGGTTATACGTCAATATAACTCTGTGGGTGATTTCGTAATGAGTTTGACGGAATAGTGCTTATAGATTCGAGATGGTGAATCAGAGTGCAAGGGCTACGGTCGTTGACTCTGAGGGTGATTCCAATAATGAGTGCAACGAGATAGTGCCTTCAGTTTTGTTCGAATCCGGAACGAACTTGTGTGGATTGAATGTTTTCAGCACATCGTCAGGTGGACGATGAGCATTCTAAGATTTGATGTTCTATAAAGGTAATCGTAACCTCAAGCCTCATCAACCGGGAATGGCTAAAACAGGGGAGGTGCAGCAAGGCTTCGTGGGTAGCTCCCACTGGAGAGCAAGATACATCCCTGTCTAGAGGTCCCTTTCTATTTCGGCTTAGTGTGTGGTTGGTCGCGCCAACTACGGGGTGGTCTTGTTCGGGACTGTTCAGTAAGGAATGGTGCCGGCCTTGTGTTGCAGGGGATGAAGGGAGTAATCCTCGGTACGGTGATCTAGGCCACGTACTGTGACGGGCGGTACCCCAGTAGCCCTGCCATTGTTGGAAACCCATTTTCCCTACGAGACCCTACGGTTTTGATTGTATTACCCACTTTTGTGGCTAGTAGCTGGAATTTAATGAATGTAACAATTTCGGCTATTTCTTATTTACTTGAAAACCCTAGACACTATTATAATATCACTGGATTTCCTATCAACTGTTTTGGTTAGCGTAAGGTAAAAACTTTTCCATGTTTATGTGTGGGAAGTCTTACGTGATACCTTTTCTTTCAAAGATTTTCTAAAAGAAGCAATTTTAACCCGTTTACTCACACCAGACCCCTGTCTGACCCAAGTGTTTATTTTCTGTTTTATTAAACTCTTGGGTACTCATATTATGTATGAGTAGTCAAGTGGATCAGGTTAGCTTGACGAATTCTGGAGGAGTAATGGAGCAGAAGGCTTCGACGTGTAGTTATATATTGGTTCCGCTGTGTTTGTTTGGTATCTGTTTCTTTTGTTGTACTTGAGTTGTATAATTAGACAGATGTTTATAACTGTCTAATCTCTGTTGTTTAAGTTGTGTACTCTGATATAGTGAGATACTATGTAATATTTTATGAGATATATTATATTTTATTCGTTCGGCTGTGAGTTCTCTGATGTTGTTTGTGTTCTTCTTTCTCTTTCTTTCTTCTTCTATCCCTTTCTTTCTTCAAGATGACGCGATTTTCTGTGAGTAGAAAGTCGGGTCGTCACATCTGTGCAATAGCATTTTATTAAATAAATATTTATTTCTATTAAAAAATCAAATATGCTCTACATTGTGGGCCCCACAAATTCAGAAAGTTAATATCTATAGCAACATTTTGGAATGTTGCTACAGACACATATGGATGTTGCTATAGACCCAAATAGGGTTCTATTGCAACAATATTACTTATGTTGCCTTAGATAGTCAAAATGTTGCCTTTGAGGTCTAAGGCAACGGCAAAAATTGCATCACCCGAAATGTGTTACCATAGACCTATGACAACATTTTTTGGGCCTGACCCAACATTTTTTTGGTGTTGCAGAAGGCCATTTATGGCGTAGTGCAGCCTGCCCCCGCCTACGGCCTTTCCCTACCTACTGACATCTGCCTCTGTTCCAGACTTCCAGTCAGAATCTAGCCAAGGTTGCCTCTTGTCTGGTGAATTTTGGATCTTTGAATCCTTGTTCTGTCGTAATATTTTTATTTTATTTTTTTGATCTTCGCATTGACATCAATTGCCATTTCTAAAGAAAGGAAAAAGGAAAGCAAACATCTTGCAACTATTATTAACAGGCAATTGACCAACCAAAGATTTAGTTGATTGCTGATTCATTAATTCATTTGATTGCTGCACTAATCAATAATTACTATGCTTGCAAATTACTCAATTTTGATTGTTGCTTAAAATTACCCAATTTCGATTGTTGCTTTTTTTAGTGAAACCCTTACATATACATTAAATAATTTTAATTTTAATCTGAAACATTGTTTCATGTAGGTTGTAGCAAAACTAATACATATTTTAATGTTTTATTAATAGATAATATGTCGAAAAAAGAAGACAATAAAAATTGTGTGAGATTTAGAAAACAAAATTCTGGAGCTTTTAATCGAAAGGTAAAACAACGTCATGATGTAATGGCTTCATAAATTGTGGGTTCAATCTCTAAACTCTTTAATGCGAAAACACAAAAATCACGAAATTCTCATCAAGTTGAAGAAGATAGTGAAGCTATTGATGAAAATAATGATAATGTTCTTAAGGATGAAATTGAAAATGAGGGCATTGATGTTGATGAAATTGAAAATGAAGGCACTAACGTGGACGTAATTGATGATGAAGAAGTGGATAATGAAGAACATGTAAATAAGAAGATAAATGATGAAAGTATACTTGATTTTGATAAAGATGCGGATGTAAATCACGATCTGGGTTTGTTGGGTACTGTGAGCGATACAAAACGAACAATTATGTTCAAAGAGGACCCATTGAAATATTCAAATTAAATGATAAATTTTTGAGTTTCATAAAGGATGAGAGAAATAGAAGCTTTCGTCTAAGCATTATATTCGCCATTTTCCAAATGGAGAGGAGCTTGAAAGGAAGTGACTTGTATACTCAAATAATAAAAAAGATATCAAAAGCAAAATATTTCTCAGTCATGCTTGATTGTACTCTGGATATTGGCCACGAAAAACAAATGTCATTTATCATAAGTTGTGTTGATATTGATGATTTCGATGAGGTGAAGGTGAAAGAGTTTTTTCTTGGATTTATAGTTGTCGATGATACAACGGGGCTTGGCCTTTTTAAACAACTTGGAAATATTTTAAATGAACTTAAACTTAAATTGATGATATAAGAGTCAAGGTTATGATAATGAGTCTTATATGAACGGTAAGCATCAAGGTGTATAAAAAATATTTCTTGATAAAAACCCACGAGCATTTTATATGCCATGCGGGTGTCATAGTCTAAATCTTGCATTATGTGATATGGCTAAATCTTGTATTAAAGGTAGATTTTTTTTGCTTTTGTGCAAAAAATTCATATATTATTTTCAAAATCCACTCATCGGTGGGATGTCCTTAAGAAATAAGTAAAAGGTCTAGTACCAAAATTATTGTCGTTTACATGATGAGAAACTCATGTTGAAATTGTGAGAACTATTCGATTTCAAGCGCCAATTTTAAGAGATGTTTTGGTTGAAATTGCCAAGAGTTCTAAAGAGGACATTGTGATGGCAGAAACTAAAGGTTTATGTTTTAATGTTTTAGAAAAATTTGAGTTTTTTATTAGCATTTGTATTTGGTTCAAGTTATTGGATAAAGTGAATCAAGTTAGTAAAATGCTTCAACATGAAGATATGAATTTAGAAGATGCAATCATAAGATTAAAAGAACTTATTCTGTTCTTTCAAAATTTTAGAGAGTATGGTTTTGAAGAAATGATGAAAGAAGCCAAAGAACTTGCAGTCGATGTTGATACTGAACCAATGTTTGAGGTGAAAAGAGTTTCTCGTAGAAAGAGACATTTTGATGAGGATCTTGAAATTAATGACGAAGAAGACCAATCACCGGAAGAGAATTTTAGAATCACATTCTTCATTCACATCATAAATCAAACTCTTACATCTTTAAAAGACCGTTTTGAACTAAATGAGCTTTATGATAAAAATTTTGGATTTTTACTAAATGCAAAGTTCATGCATATTAGCAAAGCTGAGTTGATGAAACATCGTATTTGCTTAGAAGGTTATTTCAAACAAAACCAACAATGCGATATTTATGAAAAAGATCTATTTCAAGATTTAAGAGATTTATGCAAAGTATGTTACCTACGGAAATAACTAAGTCAGTTGACATTCTTGATTTTATAAAATCTTATGTAGACGATGGTGGTTTTCAATGTGCATGGGTTGCTTATCATATTTTACTAACAATTCCGGTTAACGTTGCTTCGGCGGAGAGAAGTTTTTCTAAATTGAAATTAATCAAAAATTATATTCGAATGACCATGTCATAAGAGCGATTGAATGGATTAGTAATGATCTCCATTGAAAGTGAGTTTTTGAAGAAACTAGATTGTGACAATTTGATTGAAGAATTCGCTACAAAAAAGGCAATGCGAAGTATATTTCTTTGAACAAGTTTTATAATTTGTATGGAACTTCGTATTTCTCCGTTTTATGTAGTGGTTTATTTTTTTGGCATAGCCGCAGTTGTTTTTGTTTGAAAAGTTAATTTAACTTTATATAACTCCACTTGTTTTGGTGATTTTTGTATGAAAAATTATTGCATTGTATGTTGTATCCTTTTTATTTGACAGCATGCTTAATTTTAAACACAAAAAAACTAGTAAAAATTTAAAATTTCGGTTATGGACAACCAAAATAATTTTGGGCTAGTGTAACCCAATCTTAGGGTCGGCCCTATGCATGGCATAAATGAACGTGAAAATTATTTAACTTTAGTGCTTTCAACTAAGAACAAATCTCTCAAATAAAACGTGAACATAATTAAAATAGGGCCGAGTGGTTAAATTCAAAATTGATTTCAAGGTTTGCAAAATATAAATAATTATGTTGATCTTTTAATCAAAAATTGTCGGTATATGTTATATATGGATGACATTATAAAATACACAATTATCATTTGTTTTTATGTTTACATTTTACATTGTACCTTTCAGATCCAAGATGGAGCAGACCTATAAACAAATAATACTTTTGAATACGAATGATGCAAAATAATTTAGAATGCCATATATATATATATATATATATATATATATATATATATACGTAATTTTGTGGGTAAGAGACAGACACCATATATTAATCTCTCCTATTGTAACTGGAAATCTAAAATATTGTAAATTTTTATTTGATAAATAAGTTATCTTGGTATTAATATTTAACAAATAAAAAAAATAAAAAAAATAGTTTTGAACTGCGATATGCATTTGTATACATACCAAAACTTTGACACATACAATGTACATGAATAGAAACTTCATATGAATATGTCTAATTTAAAATTTTACTAAGGAAGAAAATAGGTATTATTATTAAGTTTTAATGGATGTTAATCTAATGTGAAATGAATGGGTAAAAGATGAAGAAAATATTGAGCTAAAAATTTAATCTAGTAAATTTCTTTTGAAGAAAAAAAAATTAATTGTTTTTAAATAATTGATTCTAAGGCTGGATATTGCAATATAGTTTCAGCCAAGGCAAGCTATTTGCTTTGCGTAATAGATAAATAGATGATATGAAATATAGCATTGATAATAACAAAATATCAACCACCCGTTGTACTAAAACACACAAAATATTGAACCATCATAATGACAAAATTAAATAAACATTATGTAACGTCCATCCTTTTCGCACGATTTAAATAGACACACATGCCAATTCAAACCATACGTAAGGGCGGATTGTTATAGGATAAATAAGAAAATAGAGAAGAAAGAAAACTAAACAGAATCTCACAGTGGAAGGATAAAATATAATAATCAAAATATACAGTTCATGAAGCTGTTTTACAAAACCTTTGATTTTATCTATACAATACATATCAGAGTACACATACCATATAACAATGCAGCGGAACAATATGAGTGCAGTGGAATATAATTAATAATAATAATAATAGAAATCTCCATCTTCGTCCTCCGGAGATAAAGTCTTCGATCCTGAAACGCTCGGACTGACCCGAGCGAATTTGAAAAGACAAAAACACTCGAGTCAGAACTAAAAGATCTTATGTGAGTTAAATTAACAGAAATAGATATGAGTGCAGTAACTCAAGAGATGCTCGGGATTTACATCTCCTAAGGATCCGTTAAACTATTTACTATATAGTATATTTCGCTATTATAATAGTGTCTAATTGTAAAATAAACTTACTTTTTAATAGCGTTAAGGGGTTACCCATATAGCCCTTAACACAAATAATGCCAATAGTCTATACAGTGCCTGCATATCTCCTAATCGGGAGACTACGAGAAGACACTCCATAGGTACGACACAAATAGAAACTTGTATAAGGCGCGATAGGGTAGGTGACACGACACAACTAGGAAATGCCAGGGTAGATATACCAATTACGCTTCCGAGTCGGTGGTAGCGCGCAGCTACCGCCCCTCGAGCCACACCCCCAAATAAAATCAAAAGTGGCCACCGAATCAATCCAAGAGTCCAAGTATAATATCGAAGGGATGTGTCGGATCAAAGGTGCTACCTTATTAACCCGTCAATCGCTCATGTTTTAGCCACCTTATGCCAACTCACGGGAGTTGGGTCCACGTATTTACCTTACAGCAAACGCCGCCGCCAACCTACATCATTCTGGACTCTCCACCGCGTACATGGTTGTTAAAGTGGTTTTCGGAGTTGGCAGAGAGTATGAAAACCTCCGATCCCGGTCTCTTCAACAACCAAACGTTATTATAACACCGCGGTCATTTAAAAATTAATTATACTTTCAAAAACCAGAATATAATTATCCATTTCAAAACCCATAAATACGATATCATTTTCTTTCCAAAACAAACTCATTTGATATTGTTTTTATAGAAACCCAAATTAATATAATATCATTTTATTTCAAATATATATTTCTTTTCCATAATCATATTGTTTTCAAACTTATAATAACCGGAAACCAAACATTGAATTATAACTTTCAAACTATAATACTTCGAAAATTCATAGCTTTAAACCATAATTTCTAAAACTTAAATGGTTTGGATATTCAAACAGTATATAGCATCAATAGTTTGGATTCAAAATTTCTTTATAAAATAAAATAATTTCCGCGATTTACAATTCATTTCATTTAAGATTAAGTCAAAATCCATAAATTTTAAAATCGCTTTCAGTTTAAATAAACCACTTCAGTTTTAATATATTTCAAACTTTGAATATTAAACAATTGGAACTAAGGTTGGAAATTTCTATTTCACCAATTTAAAGTCCTATTATTTAGTTTGAAATAATAATTGCATAATAAACCCGTAATCATTTAAGTAAAACTCAAATTACTTATAAAAGAAAATTTCCTTAAATTTTTATACTAGAAATATTCATTTAATTCACCTTGAATAGAATTCAGTTATAAATATCATGCCCTTTTTTAAAATTTCAAGTTAATAAATTTTACATCAACTTATGAAGTTAACTTCTTAATTAAGCTCAATTCCAAATAAACTTTCCAATTTAACTCCAAATCTTAATTAATTTAAATCCTTTAAAATTATATGTAATTTCAATTTCTTAACATGTACTTAACCATATAATATAAAAACAAATCAAACCCCGTCATACAACTTATTTATTTTATTTAACAAATCCATACATAGCTTATCTTCAATACTTTAACTATAGATGTATATATTAAATAAGATTTTATATAATATCAAAATCTATATTTATTAACCGTATCCTATCCAAATCATAGAAAAATCATTTCAAAAATAATTTTTATATATATACCGCGGTTCCTGTATATAGTTTTCTATCCTATGGTCAAGTGATACAGATATTTATCATTTCAATCAGCAATTTAAAAATAAAAAATGCGGTTGTATATCATTTCAAATCGCAATCCCGAATGAAATGAAAATCATGATAACTTGCAGTTTATATAAGATAGAACACATCATCCATTCAGCCCATATCAATCATCAACCAATTTAATTCAATCATCATAAATTTATTTCAATCATCGTCAATTTAAACCAACATCAATATATAGCATATGCAATATAACATGAAATAAATGACAGTTATTGACTAACCATTTATATTCAAAATAAATTTAATAACTGTTTAACTAGCAGTTTATGCAAATAAATAAATTTAACTGCCAAATTTATATGCAATAATAAAATTAATTAACAGTTAAATTAAATAAATGCGATTTAACAAAGATAATGAATAAAACATGCCAAACAGTCATAAATAAATTTCTACTCATATCTAAAATCAATTTAACAAACATAAGAATTTTTAGAAGTTGTGAGTGGGTTAAAACACTCACCTTTTGAATTTAAATCAAAATGAAATCCAATTTAAACTCAAAAATTTGACGGTCTCCAAATCTGTCCAAACCAGCGTCAAAAGATCTGGAATTTCAATACGATCCTAACATTATTTTTTTTGCATGAAACGGAGTTTGTATGAGAAAGATATTCACGTTAGAAGTTATAAGATTTTAAATTTGGAAACAATGAAATAACAAAATAAAAAAAGGCACGTCACAAAATCACTCGGCTACAGGTGACTTACCCACGCGACCCAGAAGACCTAACGCACGCGAATCATCAGATCCCTCTAACTTTTGACCACATCGTTGACCACGATCCTTCCCCTCCACGCGTCGCCGTTTGCGATGGCGCGCCACAACTGAGTTCGGCAACCCAGGCCGACCCCTGGATGACTCGCGACCTTTGATCGGTGCAGCCGCCGCCGCGCGTACGAAACCCTAGGCCAATTGTTATCGTCGATCGGACCATCGTCTCACCCCACAAATCACGCCGATAAGCTCCTCTTAGTCTTCTCCACACGACGGTACCAATCACTTGAAGATCCATGAAAGTTTATCGTCGTGATAATGAACGGCTGCCAATTGTTCTATGATTTCAGGACAAACAGTGTGTCGAATCGAAAACGAGTCACACCAATAGATTGCGTACATCGAGAAATTCCATCTATATTTTTTTCGGAATTTTCTGAGAACTTTGAATTTTGACTTTGATTTTGAATTGAAATTTGATCCAGGGTTTGGTTTGCAGCCATTGGGAAGAGAAAGAGTTGAGGAAAAATGAATGCAAAAAGAAATGAGAATAGATGGGCTAGGGTTTATAACTGGGTTTATAAAGGTAGGTTAGAGATTTGAATAGATGGATCAGATAAACAAACGTGCTAACGCTAATGTGGCCCAAAAAGCCCATTCTGACCCCGGAACGAAATTGGGTAAACCCATATATCAAAATAGCTATTTTAAAATATTCTGAACGCGATGGAAAAAGTTTCACGCCCAAATTCCACCGTATGAAGAAGTTATGCTAAAAACGTTATTTTCAAATTGATTTTAAATTGATTTAATTAAATCGATTTCAAGGCGTTTCGCGTTCGTATGATCAAACGACAAGTCCGATCGCTACGAAACTTAAAACCCTACAATAATTCACTGTCACGGATCCGATGAAACTGGTTTCGTCGAAATCCGAGTCAGTGGCCAAAATGGCTATTTTTATATTAATTAAATAAATTAAACAAAGTGATTAAATCCAATTTTATATTTTAAATTCTAAAATTTGACAATCTTATCGTCTTTATATTACTCAAACATTTACAATGATTTTAACAAATTTAAATGTCCATATAGAGAAGATAAATTTATCAATTCCAAATGTAAATCTCACTTTTAATTATTAACTTCATTTAATTTACAAAATTATAAATAAAATACTAAAAATTCCATTTAGTTAAATAATTTAATTATTATTCCGTTCATAATTTCAAATAGAAGTGTCAACCATTGGATTTAAGATTATCACATAAATATTTCACGTTTTTCAACTTAATTTCCAATTAACGTAAAATTTTATTATTAAATTTTAAACTAATTGCAATAAACCCAAATAAATACATAAAGCTTGATTCATGTTTAAACATTTAACTCATTTGATTGCAGTTAACCTCTTTGTGGTAAATTAAATTCTGATATATTAATGAAACTTTATTTCTATTCTTTATTCACAAATCATCATATTTATGAACAACATTTGCGTTATTCTCCATTTATTACCTTAATTTATTTAACGTAACATTTAATTTATATCTATTGCAATGATTTCCAAATCAATTGAATGAATTAAATATATGTATCACTCATAATAACTTGTGGTCACAACTCTTGATCACCTTTAATAAGTTTATTATTTACAATCCAATAATCGCCATTTACTATATATATACGAATTAATTAATTCAATATTTCTATTTCGTTTTCCTATACTAAATTTATTACTAAGTGTATTTACTCCATTCCAACAAGTTGGAATTCCATTCTTACTATAACAATCATTTCCCTATTCACTTCTATTAATAACCCACCATCATTGCATTTGTTATCTTTTATTGATTTAATCAAATTACCCCATATTCCTTTAAATTCATACTAACGAAATATTCAATTACTATTTAATGCATATTTATTCATCAATCAATTCGGTATTTACTTTTCTTTCCTTCTATTTGATGATAAATAACCTAGTATACATTTACATACATTCATTTCATTCCATTCATTTATGGGTATTGCATTGAAATTTAATTTATTAGCTAATACCAACATTATTACCATTAATTACAATTGGATTCCCAATTTTATCCAATACCCTGAATAAATAACATATATATTAATCAAATCCTTACATTTTTTTTCTTTTCTCATATTCCATTTAAAATCAAATCATAACATTTAAATGATTTTATTGGATTGGACAAGTCATAAATTATTAACTTGCACTAACATAATTCCTTAATTTATTCCAACTACCGTTTACTCTCTTTTATTGCATTAAATCAATTTAATATTTTCATAAATTTCTCATATTAAATGTTATATCCAGGTAAGAAATCCTTTTCTACTTAATTCATTTGGACTTTATTCAAATTTCTATAAATAGGTTTTAATTCACCATTTACATAATTTATTTTAGCCTTCATTTTAACATTTATTTATCCCCTTTTATTTTTTTCTACTAAAATAAATTATAAAAATCCTATTAAGTAAACAAATTAAATTGTCGAAATTTACGGGTCGTTACACATTATTAGATGTAGATTTCGTTATCCATGTTCGTATCTGGTTTGAATGTCAAATATATTTTTTCTATTTGTTTTTTAGGTACAGATACATATATGAATATATTTTATATAATTTTGATATTCATAGACATGCCAAAATTATAGTTATTGTATCAAACGTCAACTTTAAATTTATAGTATAAAACTATTTGTCAATTTTCATTGTAAATCGATAGTACTAGTATTATTTGTGTTGATACAAAAGCTTTCTGCAGGTATTAACAGAAAAACATTTTTACACCATTCCTTTATTCCAATTGTGTTCACCGATTGGTCAAAATCATTGTTTTCTTTTTTTGAAAACTTAAGTTGAAGGCTATTCTTCAATTTTCGTAAATGGATTGATGACAGTAGTGTTATGGATGTAATGCCTTCTAAAATTTAATTTATATCATCTCTTTTTTCTTGTAGAAAATATACATTCGCACATCTCATTTTCCAAAATTAGGATCATTCCTTGTAACGCAGTGATATAACGACGGTAAGATTTGAACCCACGCCCTTTTGAACCAGAGCTTAAATCTAGCGCCTTAGACCACTCGATCAAACCATCAAGCTTCACCTTTGAAACTAGCATATAGTGACTCTCCACTTCTCATTGGATTGCTCCTCAAGGTAAAACTATGTAATCATTTACGTACCATGTTGCACACCTCATAATGCATAATTAAAATAATAGACCACACACAATACACACACACACATACGTACAGACACATACACAACATGTAATACGATGATTACATAAAGTATTGGATCACAAGTCTTTCAAGTGATCATACATAAATAAGTCGTAACCCATCTATCAACCATGATCTTAAAAAACATACCTTGAAACTCGCTTGAGGAGTGCCTCATTGCAAGAGGAGATAAAACGCTTGAGTCTTTCTCAAAAAGGCTTTTTATCTCCAAGCGTTACACCTCAGAGCCTTGAAGCATATGAACCTACAAAACGCTTCACATAGCTCGAACTTCTAAGGCATGCAACTAAAGAGTTTTTTATCCTTGATCATGAATATTGACACTAACAGAAGTTATTGAACCTACAAAGTGTATGCCTCACATACCTCGAACTGCTGAGGCATATGACAGAGTTTTTTAATCTTAATCGTGAATATTGACACCAACAGAAGCCATTAAACTTCCATTATTTAGTGGAAAACAAAAAGAATAAAATTTTAGGAAATGCAAAGTTAATTTTTTACTTTTCAATTCAAATATCGACGTGATTAAGTATGATTATTTTTGAAACAACGATCAAGTCCTGCTTAGTGGAATTTGCGATTATTATTTATAGAAAAATTTCAAATTGTCATCACTGAACTTTCGAATAAATTTTGCAGAATGATTTAAATTAGAAGAATGAAAACAAATAAAATTATAACTAATATGATTTTTCTATTGTTTGTAATAGAGATCTATTCTACTAGAATCGATCAAAGATCATTCTGAAAATCAAGAAATTTTTTGAAGACAAATATAGGAAGGAGGAAAATAATAAAATACATACCATTACGGAGTTGAAAGCCAGATACTAATTCTTTAAAGGATTGATCAGCTATGTTCATGCGTATCGAGTGCTTAAATTTTATTTATTTAATATTTAATTGTTTTTATATTTATAAATGAATACTATAAAGTATTGAACTCTTTAAATTGAACATTTATATTGTTATTTATTTACAGTTTTATATGATTAATTACTAGCTTTTATTTTACAATCCAAAATTAATAATAATAAAATGCTAATAACTTAAGTTTCAATTTGAGGCTTACGCCTCGCGAACAAAAGTACGCATGTGTTTAAAAATTTGCTTTCAACAAATAAACATAACAGCTTAAACAACCATTATTCATAAAATAAATAGTGCTAAGCATAAAAAAGCACTACACGTCGGCATAACATGAATACGAAAATAATTAAAATTTAGAATCTTCTAACATATCCACTGATCAAATATCATGTACGCTCATACCAACAAATCTCTCATTATACTCGTAAGAGTACCCAAGGGTTCACTAAATAAAGATGAACAAATATGTTAGATTATAGTCTAGCATGAGTGATTTCTACTACCAAAACACACATACATAAACTTTCATGTATGTATTTATATATGTGTGTGTGAGAGAGAGAGAGAGAGAGAGAATTTTATAAGTAGAAATATCAATACCTGATTGCAATATTAAAGTAACTACAAGATGGATTTATCACACCTATTCTTATATAATAACTCTCCCACACATATATGTTAGTAGACATAAGCAGTATGTTAAACTACTAACATTGACCTTAGTAATTATGCTACCGTAATACAAGTTATATAAGCTAGGAAGTCCAATGCATCCTACAAAAGAAACTGTAGCATCAACGACCCAGATCAATCACGCATACCTAAAGTGATCTCAAATTTATAGAATTTATTTCGACTTATTTTGTTTATTTTTTGTTTTAGTGATTGTTTTGTAATACACAATTTATTTTTCTTACTTGTTTAAGGATTTACTTTATTTGCTAGTATCATTGGGACATAATAATAATTATTTATCTGTTTATTACAAGTTGGCTATTGTTGTTTGTTAAAGAGGGATTGGGGTTTGGGGGGTGTTAGGGTGGTGCCAACGGTGATTGACATGGAGGGTCCAGTCATGAAAGTTTAAATGACAACGCCCTTTATCGAGATAATCACCATCCCGTACCAAAAATGGTATATGATGCTGTAACGACCCGTATTTTTAATAATTAAAACTATTAAATTAAATAAGATTTTGGAATTTAATATTAAAAGAAATTAAAATTTATGATTTATAAATGGAAAATATTATTAGAATGTAATTTAATAATGTTGATTTAATGTAATTGATAACTATTTTAACATTGTTACTTCCTGAGATGATGGTTTTGATCACAACAAACTTAGGACTTGTTATAAAATATAAATACTAATATCTTTGTCTATATATATATGTGTGTGTGTGTGTGTGTGTGTGTGTGTTTGTGTGCAGGTAATGAGAATGAAGACTGTATAGTATAGAGATTCAAAATAGACGAATTCAAGATTGAAGAAATCAAGACTGAAGACTCATGAGCATCAAGAGTTCAAGATTCCAAGAGTTCAAGAATTCAAGATATCAAGATAAGTAATAGAGTCTAGATTTATGTTAAAGCATCACAATAGCGCTAAATCTTTATTCATATTTTAATTGAGGAATAGAATCCACCTTCCAGCTTTAATAGTGGGATGGAACCCATGACCTCTTTAATGGGATGGAACCCATGGCCTACTCTAGTGGAATGGAATCCACGAAATTTTCAGAATGGTTTATTTTAAATATTTTTCCAAAACTTTTTAAAGTCATCTCTCTCAGTTTAAATATTTTGGCCTTAAACTATTTTTATTACCTTTTATATTTTAATTTAAAAATCAACTCTTGTTTTTAAAACTATCTTCTGGTTTTAATATTATAAGCTTTAAATCTCAAAAATATATTCTATACTTAGTTTTTAACATAACTTTTATATTATAGATTATACATTTTAAAGATTACTTTTTAAATTTCATTTTTAAGTTCAAACTATACTAAAAATGGTTTATAAACTTAAAAATTGTATTGACAAGTTTTAGAAAGAAAATCTCTTTTAAAAACAAAAATAAATTTTCAAAATTTACTAGGTATGTCGACATATCCCATCCCCCCAAGTCGACTGTTATCCCACATTTTGGCAAAGCTGAGATACCCAAAAATTAATCGAAAATCGATAATAACAAGTCACGAATATCAACTATGCATTGCATGATAACCATGGATATCGATGAATTTTGTCCGAGTCCGGATCGGGCTGCAATTGACAAGACATGACAAGCAAACCGTAAAAGCCAGCGTTTCAAATTTCAGATTAATCGGAGTTCGTATGTGAGAGGACCCGACTTCCTATCTCCAGGAAGATGTATCGCTAATGAAGAAAGAAAGGGATAGAAGAAGAAAGGAAAGAGAAAGAAGAAAAAACAACAACACCAGAGAACTCACAGCGGAACGAATGAAATATAATATATCACATAAAATATTACATAGTATCTTATTACATCAAAGTACACAACTTATTCAACACATATTAGACAGTTATAAACATCTGTCTAACTATACAACTCAAATACAACAGATACAGATACCAAACAAACACAGCGGAACCATAAAATATCTACACGTGGAAGCCTCCTGCTCCATATCTCCTCTAGAATTTGTCAAGCAAACCTGAATCACTTAACTACTCATACATAATATGGTTACCCAAGAGTTTAATAAAATAGAAAATAAACTATCGGATCAGACAGGGGTCTGGTGTGAGTAAACGGTTTAAAATTGCTTAACTTTAGAAAACCTTTGAAAAGAAAGGTATCACGTAAGACTTCCCACACATAAAACATGGAATAGTTTTTACCTTACGCTAACCAAAACATTTGATAGGAAATCCAATGATATTATAATAGTGTCTAGGGTTTTCAAATAAATAAGAAATAGCCAAAATTGTTACATGATTAAATTCCAGATGTTAGCCACAAAAGTGGGTAATACAAACAAAACCGTAGGGTCTCGTAGGAAGAATGGGTTTCCATCAATGGCAGGGCTACTGGGGTACCGCCCGTCACAGTACGTGGCCTAGATCACCGTACCGAGGAGTATGCCCGCTCCCCTACAACACAAGGCCGGAATCATCCTTTACTAGACAGTCCCGAACAAGACAACCCTGCAGTTGGCTGCGAACCAATTGCCCACACAGCCGAATAAAAAGGGACTTCTAGACAGGGGAAAATCTTGCTCTCCAGTGGGAGCTACCTACGAAGCCTTGCTGCACCTCCCCTGTTTTAACCATTCCCGGTTGATGAGGCTTGAGGCTACGATTACCTTTATAGAACACATCTATCTTAGAATGCTCATCGTCCACCTGACGATGTTATGAAAGCATTCAATCCGTACAAGTTCGTTCCGGGTTCGAACGAAAGCGAAGGCACTATCTCGTTGCAATCATTATTGGAATCACCCTCAGAGTCAATGACCATAGCCCTTGCACTCTAAATCACCATCTCGAACCTATAAGAACTATTCCGTCAACTCATTACGGAATCACCCACAGAGTTATATTGACGTATATTTCTTACACCTCGAGTCTTCACAAAGCTCCACTTAGATTCACGACCAAACGTTTAATTGGAATCGATGTGGTTTTCGGATATCCAAATATGGAAACCCGATCCCGGTCTCATCGAAACCAAACGCCATTTTAAGGTCCAAGTTGTGTTTAAGGGTTTTTAACAATTAACTCATATTCAAGGTGATATAACAGATAGATGAATAACATTATCACCATGGATAATTCACATCAGACATTCATCTCCACAAAGCAGCATATCACATATCATAGATATCCAAATCATCCAGTATCAACCAATATCAATCACCCAATATCAATCACTCAATATTGATCATCCAATATCAATCAATCAACCAATATTAACCAATCAACCAAGCAGAATTGATTAACTTTTAATCAATTTGATTACCTAAAATCCTCTTTCATTTATTTATTCCAAATAAATTAATCATCTCTAATGATATTCCCCAAATTAATCTTCCTTGATTAATTATACTTCAATTACATTCAAGTAATTATCCTTAACTATATTCAGTAGTTAACCTTTAATTACTATCATTAGTTACAATAATTAATGTTCATTCATTTACTTCCATTAATCAATTATAATTAATTACATTAAACCTTAATTAATTACAATTAATTAATCATACTTAAATTAATTACTTTTATTAACCAACCTTGATTAATATCATTAATTATGTTAACTAATGATTCCCATTAATTAATAATTCTCTTTAATTAAACAATTAACTTATAATTGATCAACTCATTAATCATAATCAGTAATTAACAATTTGTAATTACTTATCTTAATTAATTAAATTCTTATTTAATTAAGTTAACCCTTGATTAATTAATCTAATTAATAAATTTTTAATTACTTCATTAAGTAATTATTAAACAATTAAATTAACAAATAATCTTTAATTAATTACCTTATTAATTAATTATACTTTAATTAATTACACTTAGTAATTAATCTTAAATTAATCACATTTCATTAATTAATTAATCTTATTAATTAATTAACTAAAATAATTAAGTAATTAACTCTTAATTACTTACATAAGTAATTATTTCTAATTACTTCATTAATAACTCTTAATTACTTTCTTAATTAGTTACCTTATCAAGTAATTAATTCCATCATTAATAATTCTTAATTCATTAATTAATTTATTACTCCATAATTAATTAACTTTAAACAATTATGTTAATCAATTCCTTAATTGATAACATTAAGTGATTCCATTAATCACTTCCATTAATTACTCCCATGAGAAATTACCATTAATTACTTCCATAATTAATTACTTCCATTCTTAATTATATTTAAACAGTAACCATTGATTTACTTCATCAAGTAATCACACTTAATTAATCCATAATTAAGTGATATTAGAATTAAATAAATAATTAGCTAATTATTTAAAATGAATTAAAAAATTAATTAATTAACTTCAATATTACAAAATCCTTAATTAATTAAGAAAACATTTATCTTAATTAATTCTTTACTTAATTACAAATCATATTCACATCAAGTATTCTTAAGTTAATAACAAAGATAAACTAACCCTATTTATCTTCATAATTTTTTTTTTGATTATATTAAATTTTAATAACTTAAACAAATTATTGTATTGGTTTCCAAAATTATAACAATATCCTTATTTGGAATTAAGGCATTTAGAAATCTAATTTAAAATTTTAACTCTTTAATCATCTAATTCAAACTTATTCATTTTCAATATAATTGAAAACTTAGTTTCAAATCATTGTTTTTAAATTGAACTTAAAAACTTTGATTCAATATTTAAATTTCAAACATACTTCTTTAAATTTAAAAATCCAAAATGTAATTAAGTTACTTTCAAAAAGAAATCATTTTAAATAAATTTAAAATTTAAAATAAATTCAATTCATACTTTTAAAGTTTAATTAACATTCGCCTTTAAATTTTTTGGTTTACATTATATTTTAAAACAACAAGTTTAACATTGTGTTTTGGTTTCTTTTATAACTTGTTTATAATACAATGCTTACCTCATTCCCAAACCTCGAGTCTACTTGCATTTACTTCAATTACAAATTATTTGCACCTTATTATTATTCAGTACAAAACATTTTCAAGTTCGAATTTGCAACTTAATATTATACAGCAAAACCAGAAAATCTCACAATCCTCAAACTCGAGTTCATCCCGGCAAATTCGCGAGTGTTACTCCGAGAAACCCAGTACTTTTCCATCTTCGAGTCGTACGCGATGAGAACACGAAGTCTTCTCCGGGTCGATCTCATCTTCCCCAAAACCAAAACTTCCCAGTGCACAACCCAACATGGCGCACGCATCCCAACACGTCCGACCATTACAGGTCGTCGCGATTCTTGTCGACGGTCACATAGTCGCTCACGATCCTAAATCCAAGCCCAGATTCAACAATTGATACGCGTTCCAAAATTCAAGCATTCATACCGAAAACTGCAGAAACAACGCCTCAAATCCAAACCCAATGCCGTCCATCCCAACATTTATGAACCATGCCGACCACTCCATCGTGATACCACAACCAATTTCGTCAACCTCCCCAAATGCGATTGAACTCAGTCAAGAATTCAAGTCGCAAAAGCTTCAACATTCAAACTCAGCCGAGAAACGCATTAAACCCTAGTTCGAAAAAATTCGAACGATTCACCCAATAGAAAAATTCTCTGGTATTTTTCCTATAACCAGAAATCTATACACAAGCTTTGATCCAAATTTCAAACCAAATTAATGTATAGATAATTAGCAATTCACAAAATCCCCAATTTCGTATAAACCCCAAATTCATCCTAATTACACAATTAAAAATTATGATAGTAACGTCTAAAATCATGATTTTTCATCAAAATTCCATGCATGCAATCCAAATTTGAATTTAAAGCAGTTAATTTTTGACCAAAATTTAACTTTCACCGTGTCTTCGATTTTTAAAATTATCTGTAAATTTAAAAATTACAGAAACTATATTACAGTCATCATTAATCACTTACAAACAACTTTTATTCAAATATTCAAGGCTAATAATGATCAAAGAGTGAGTTATTAAATTCCAAGAGGGAAAATATTTAGATCTGTTAAAATAATAGAACTTTCATTTCCATTACAGGTATACAGATTCATCATGCATTCAAGTAACAAATTTTCAATCATCAAGCAAATTTAATCACATGCATCTTCAATTCAATCACAAGTTAAACTAAAACTATTTTTTTTTAAAATGATTTACTCACCTATTTTGATTGTAGAGCAGATTTGTGAATTTCCAGGCTTCCAATTGATGTTGAAAAGCTTTGAATACGAAATCCTACTGCATGCTTTAATTGATGATGTAAAATGTTGAACTTCATTTGGATTTGTAGAAGACTTGGAGTTGCAGCTTTAATTTTGCTTTACATATTTAGTTTTACTTCAGATTTGATTTTGGTTACAGGTTTGATTTTGCTGATTCTAATTTTGCTTTTGATTTTAAATTTAGGTTTGAGAAAGATCTCTCGGTTTGATCTTTAATTATGAAGGAAGAAAAATAATTTGAGAGGAAGAAGAAAGATTAGAAATTGGAAGAGAAACAAATTCCCTTATGTTTAAATGAATTATGTTATGATAATAATTTTTTTAAAGAATATAAAATTTAAAGGAAGACACTTGTCACTTATAAATCTTTATTTACAAGTGTTAATAAAAGGCGTTAACATGTTTACACATGTCTTAAGCAATTTTTAATTAATTTTTTACTTAATTTAAAAGTGAATATAACTTACTTATTAAATTTACTTTATAAATAAATATAAGTTTACCTTTAAAAGAAATATTCTAACACTAATAAAAATGCAAATAATTCTTATACATGTTATTTAAAATCTAACATTTATATTTATACACTTATAACCATTTATATTAGGCATTTTTAAAGAAAACAAAACAAAATGTTTAAACTATCATTAAAATAAACATTCATCTTATATTTGAAAACCAATGATTATCTTATAATTGAAAACAATTGAATTAAACTTCAAATTAACTTTTGAAAATATAAATTTTGAAACAAAGCTTTAAATTACAATTATAAATTATCAATAGATTAAAATTAAATTTCAAAACAATCCAAATTATAACATATACTTACATATAAATTACAATTTAAAAATTCATTTTTTTTATTTAAAACACAAGACCTTCTATCCACAATATATATCAGATATATATATTATAAATAGAATAATATTTCATTAGCTTTAAAATTTAAATCTTATCAATTTTTATATTGTTAAAAAGATATTGGTCACAATCATCAGATTAAATATTTATTAACCTTTAAAAGATTAAATTTACCAATTTAAATTGAAATTATAAAGAAAATTATCAAACCAATTAAATTATTAATACAGATTATTAAATTGTTATTGCCCAAAATTCCAGGTCATTACAATCCTCCCCCCTTAAAAGAATTTCGTCCCCGAAATTTAAAAGAAAAGGTAATTTAATAACCCAGCAAAGATTTTAATTTTAAACAGCAAAGCAATCCTATTAACCAGTTACTAACAGTCATAGCAATCAATCAAACAAACAAACCTAACCACTTATCCTGATGCAAATCAGAATAAATCTCTAATACTATCTCGAGTTTCCCAAGTATAAATCGTCGGAAAACTCGCTCCATAGAAGCTAAACAAACCACACCACCAAAATCCAGAGCTTCTCTCATCTCCAGTTCATCAACCTGAACAGAATATCAGACTATACCCAAGTCCAGCTCAACTTCCAAATCCAACTGAACTATAGATTCAACAACCAACAATGAATCATACACGTACTCCCTCAGAGATACGTGAAATACCATGAATTCCAGCTATCCAAACTGGCGATTCAATCTTATCCTATCAAAAACACAGATAAGAAATCTCAAATGCCTCAGACTAGCCATCCAATCTAACCCAATTACTGTTCTCCTAAACGGAGAAATCTTAACAACAATGAAGTCTCCAACTTCGAATTCCAAACTCCTTATCTTAATTCAGCATAACTCAACAGATAATCCTGGGCTGCCAATCTTCTTCCTGATCAGCTCATCCTATGTTGATACTTCCAGAAACAACTAGACCAAAGCAAACAGTTTCTGGATCCTATCCAACAGAAAAGTCTTCCAAAATCCATTGAAATCCAGAACTCAAGCTCTACTACTCAAGCAATAACAAACAGAACTTGCTTCCTTCCTTGCACAGCTACTACCTCGCTTCCGCTGCACAACTCTGATTCTGAAAAAGAAAAGAATAATGTCGATGAACACGAGTACAAACTTATCCAATATATCCGAAAACTTTGTTCATCAAATCCATAAAATCTGAGTGACACATCTGGCTCAGTCATACATCCTTATAGCAGAAATCCAAACTCATAAACTAGATCTGACCAAATCCAAATTACAAAGAAAATTTCTGAGCTGCTACACCAACTCTCTCTCTCCAAGAACCATTCCACTACCAGGCTAACTACCAGTATCGCTTCTGGAGCCAAAACAATATGGAACTCAACTCCAGATGCAGACAAACTTTTGATTACCTCAGTAGCTCCTACTTCCACATGAGAATCCTCGGTCTCAAACAGAAGATTGCTCAAGGCAAATTCCCGAACTAATCGCAAGTCACTTTTGTGATCCAACCTAATTCGGATTCCAAAGAAACTATTCTCTCTTTACCAATATGAACAGCTTTAAGCTTCTCCAAACAAGGTTAACCCTTCAAGAAACTTCCACCAACTGCCTGGACTGCTGATCGAAGAACTACAAAGATTTCAGAACCTTCGAAGAAACAACCACACTACTGCTGCTTCCAAACTCTACCTCGATGATACTGCAAAGCCAACAGATCTTCTCGTCAGCACACCGAACACTTCGAACTGCACTGCTATCCCAGCTAACCAAAAACTTCTAATCCAAAGGCTCCTCAAAAACAAAAACTATCAACAAACTACACAAAAGTCCTTCGAGATGGCAGACAATCTCTCAAGAAACTCGGGCTCCAAACCAAGCATCAACATCTCGCTCTCCGTAAGGAATGACAGATGAGACCATGCCAAAGCGAAGCAACTTATAGACCTTAGTCTCATATTCCAGAACAGCCAACCTCCAAGCTAAAGATCCCGGTAACTTCTACACAGACGAATCTTCTCCGCGGCAGGTAAAAACTGCTTCTCAAGCACATCTAAAACTGCTTCAAAAGAAAACATCTTCAGAAAATATCCATGGAACTGCATCTCACCTCGCAGTTACCAAGATATCATCTCTTACTTCTGCACTTTCGACAGATCCAATACTCAAGAAAAATTCGCTCACCCGAGCGAAATCCAAACTTACAGTTCAAAGATAAACTCCGAATCTTTTAAAAGATTTCCTTCGGATATCAGAGAAATCCTTACTCCAAAGTACAAATCTCACTCGAGACGGTATTAGGTCTACAGTCTCGACAAATACTTCCAAACTTAAACATACGGACCTCCTCCATCAGTGGTAGTCGTGTTACACACACACACCACTACTCCATCTACCTCTAAAACTTACGTTGGAAAATCCGAACAGATAACCCAACAAATTTAGGCAGATATATATATATATAGTTATATATATATAGTTATATATAAAAATTACAAGCATGCTCTCTCAAGAAAGACACCACTCCAGAGCCTAGGTATTCACTCAACCTAATGCTCTGATACCAAATGAGAGGACCCGACTTCCTACCTCCAGGAAGACGTATCGCTAATGAAGAAAGAAAGGGATAGAAGAAGAAAAGAAAGAGAAAGAAGAAAAAAACAACAACAACAAAGAACTCACAACGGAACGAATAAAATATAATATATCACATAAAGTATTACATAGTATCTTATTACATCAGAGTACACAACTTATACAACACATATTAGATAGTTATAAACATCTGTCTAACTATACAACTCAAATACAACAGATACAGGTACCAAACAAACACAGCGGAACCATAAAATATCTACACGTGGAAGCCTCCTGCTCCATATCTGTGACGCCCCACCTCTATGCTCACAATAACAAAGAGTATTAAAAGAAATACTGTCTGTTATTACGAAGAATAAGGCTGGATAGGAGCGGTCATCCGTAGTTAGGCCTTACACTAGTATTGGTTATCTCGATAGGAGTGGTGTATATTTTTAATTTTTCATCTCTTATTTATTTACTATCATCGACATACCCAATTCCAGTATAAAACAAACTACGATGGTTCATAATAGTTTAGGACGATAAATATAATAATAACACAGATAATATAAATGCGGAACACAGATAAAACAGAAAGTCTCATATATATAATAACTGATGTCAGTTACAATACATGTGATACAATATATATGATACAACTACAACTGTCGACTCTGGAAGCTACATATACAAGTACATTATCATAAATAATATACATGAATATACAACATCCTATACTAAGACAACGACTACTCCAAAAAGTATGAAAAGACTTCATAGCTCTAGCACCAACCCAAAGTAAGATATCAACAACCTGTAAATACTCGGTCTAACCCGAGTATTAAATTCAAAAGAAAATAATACACGGGTCAGTCTAATTCAAACTTAGTTATTAGTGCAAAGAAGCAATAATAATTAAATAGCAATTAGATGACAGTCACAATAAATCTCGTCTATCCGATCCTTAAATAAAGAAATCGGATAACGATATTTATAACACGTAACAGTGTTAGACAACAAATCAGCAAATCCAAATTATCAACGAAGATAAATTAAAAAGATTATCAATGAAGATGATTTAGAAAACAACAGAATTACCTAAACGGCAATTAACGACAAAATCTAATAATTAGATAAATAATTAGAAACTCATAATCTAATTATGAAATTAACCCATCGAAATACAAATCCAAAACATATTGAAATACCAATTTAAAATGTCAACTCGAGTAGGGCTGCAGTACACGCACGCGTGTACTGCCTCGCCACTACAGTAATTAAATACACAAAAGATCAATAATTCAAAAGCAATAGAATATCAATAAAAGCAATACTGTGTGGCTGCAGTTCACGTTTGCGTGCACTGCCTTGCCACTACAGTGATGATGTACACAAAAGCTCAATACCGTGTGGCTGCACAGAGACGGCAGGGTACAACACGCCTCAAAGTATCGGTCGATACTAACAAGCATGTGTGGTCAAGGAAACCCAAATACTACATGAAATAGATATGTAACTGTCCCAAATGGTCAAGACAGCCACAATGAATAATCAAACTCGCGAAATACTTCAACTACATGTGAAAAGTAAGATGGCCAGGTGACCTAACAAACATGCACAGGCATAGGCTACCCAAGCATGATACAACAAAACAATAAATGCAACCTGAACAAGAATGGAACAAAGATGGCAACATGGGACTATACCAAAGGAATGTCATCGGGTATACACAAATCAATGCAAACCATTACAGTTTGCATACCTAGACCAAGGGAAAAAATGAAACAGAGATGATATACTATACATGTAGTACAAATGCACATATATATAGCATGTACAAAAAAAGAAAAGTGAACAGCAGGTGGTACGAGACTAAACTAGACGAATGCACTGAATTAAGGTAAATGGCAACAGCAAGTGATGCATCTGTGAAACGATTCAATATGTAAACTCTATATGCAGCTCAAAGATAGGTTCAAAAAGAACCAACAACAAATGCAATGCATCATTGGGGCACAAATACATAACCAATAACGCAACTGTATGCATACTACCCCGAAGGAAGTAGCATGATCAGGAGTACACAAATGCAGACTGCATAAGAATCAATATATAGTGACTATATGGTGCGGTGAAGAACAACAGCAAGTGTTGACCAAACGATGAAATGCAACAGACTACATTGACTACAGCATATCAAGCATACAAGACCGATGCCCACAATGCCAATAAGACTTAGTTCAAGATGCAACACAGAAGATAAAGAGCTCACATTTATCAAGACTACATGAATCAAACCTGAAGCAACACTCACGTGTAACCTCAGGTACAAAATGTATGCATATAGTCAAGTAATGACAAAGACAAAGAAACACAAAACTTCTAGATGAATACAAGCATCAAGGATAAATGAATCTACAAAACAACAAGTGTTTAACTACATAGATATATGCAATAACTATATAAATGAATCAAGTATATATATATATATATATATATAGACACACACACACACAAGCAACTAAATGAAGACCCAGACTATAATGAAAGCCCAACAACTACAAGCAGATGCAACTCGACTAACAGACTTGAGTAAACATGACCAAGTGCAGACCACCAATACACTGCAAGTGCAATAGGTAAATGGAGATGCAGTGAAGCCAATATGGCAACCAAAGAATGCACAGTGAATGCACCAGACATATACATGAAGTGGAGTTGAAACCGAGTCAACTAATGAAACTGGAAAACGCAAATATCACCAATCCAAGACCGGAAAAACAAACTGCAACTACCCAAGTACAACAAGCACTTCCCAAAGTCAAAGACCATAATCAAGCAACAACGTGTATAGGTCGGTGAACAAAATCAAGTGAAAGTCGAAGTCAACTAGAAATTCACGCAACAAGTCCACATCAAAGCCAGAAATTCACGAAATCAAAGAAACAGGCGAAGTCAAAGGAAATCAACACCGTGGAATTCAAGCAACGAAAACATATTCAAATTGAACAAGTCATAAGAAATCGAAGTCGTGGTCTATAAAGATACCGTGGCCAACAAATGACCGAAGTCAACAAGTGACAGGGGTACAGATGTATGACAGTTTTAAATGATATCAACCAAAATGTCAAGGCTGACATTAAATAAGTCATAATCAGGTCAGAACCCATCAACGTTGAAACCAAAACAAACGCAAAGTAAAGTACTAAGCTAAACTAGATGTGAGTGACAATTCAAATCACTCACCTTTGACACCGAAGCGAAGATGAACTCGACCAAAAGAAGCGGCCGAAGTGAGTAACGAGGACCCAATTGATCGAGCCGTTGAAGTTGGCACCTTCAATTTTGAAAAGCCATTGTTGAAAGGAGGAATGAACGAAGAACGAGTAAGCCCTAATTTCAGAAAGAAGACTTGGCCGCCATTTTTATTTCTCGTATTCTAGGATTTTCAAACGAAAAGTGAATGAAAGGGGGTCGGTTTGCCAAAAGAAACGAAGAGAGGGGGATGGGTTTGCCATTTGATAATGGTAACGGCCCAAACATAAAAAGGGACCATGGCCAAGATTTTTCTTAAGGACCAAAACAACACTTAACCAATTTTTTTTTTTGAATTTTAACCTAATTAAAACTCTCACTATCAATTAGCTAGCACGTTAATCGTTTAATGACAATTATAAATCAATACGAAATCCCGGGTTGTTTCAGACTCCCCTCCTTATAAAAATTGCGTCCCCCAATTTTCATAATTAAATATGTTGATAACAATTATTTTTCTAACATAAACTAGTTAAGCTATTTTTCTAACATAAACTAGTTAGGCTAGAAAAATAATGGCCGGGAACACAAACACCAAAGAAATCTTTTAATTTCATAAAAGAAATTCACAAATTCTCAACAGAATCTAATTATCAAATAGATAATCAGAAAACAACAAAACTGAATAAATGCAACAAAGGTCCAATTATCTATTTACCAAAACCGCAATTATCAGAAAACAACAAAGGTCCAATTATCAAAACGACAATCAGAAATCTCAATTCAATAATTATTCGATTATCAAAAACGATAATCAAACCAACAAATATTCGATTATAAAAACGATAATCAAATCTCAAATCAACAAATATTCGATTATCAAAAACGATAATCAAATCAACAAATATTCGATTATCAAAAACGATAATAAAATCAATAAATATTCGATTACCAAAAACGATAATCAAATCAACAAATATTCGATTATCAAAAACGATAATCAAATCAACAAATATTCGATTATCAAAAACGATAATCAAATCTCAAATCAACAAATATTCGATTATCAAAAACGATAATCAAATCAACAAATATTCGATTATCAAAAACAATAATCAAATCTCAAATCAACAAATATCCAATTACCTGCAGATAATTGGAAACAACAAATATCTTGAAGTCAATTAAGATAATCTAGAAAATCAACATAAAAGGTGGATCGATCCCAGCAGATGGCGAGTTTTAGCTACGCCGCACGTGCATCTCATATGGCCGAAGCCTACCAAGTACTATATTTTTTGCGCCCAATAAATGACCCGAAGGTCCAATAAATGACCCGAAGGTCTAGTACTGGTATTGACCTGAAGGTCCAACATATGACCCGAAGGTCCAACATATGACCCGAAGGTCCAGCAGAGTGGCTCGAAAGCCCAAAAAATCATCAAAATAATCAAACAGTAGATATTTCAATTAACGAGTTCGGAATTAACTGAAATAGTAAAAGTGTGGTTCCATACTTCGCACTTTTGCTAAATCGTTTAAATCTCTTCATTGTTTCCATGAAAGTGCAAAATTGTGTATTTTATAAATAATATTTTACGTTCTCAAACGGACAAGTCTGGAATTAAGCGAATCAGTAAAAGTAAGGGTTCATAGTCCTCAATTTTGCTGAAACGTTTAAATCACTTCCTCATTCTTTTGAAAGCGCAAAGTGTGAATTTTAACCCAATAAAACTCTCACTATCAATTAGCTAGCATGTTAATCGTTTAATGACGATTATAAATCAATACGAAATCCTGGGTTGTTACAATATCTCCTCCAGAATTCGTCAAGCAAACCTGAATCACTTGACTACTCATACATAATATGAGTACCCAAGAGTTTAATAAAACAGAAAATAAACACTTGGGTCAGACAAGAGACTGGTGTGGGTAAACGGTTTAAAATTGCTTAACTTTAGAAAACCTTTGAAAAGAAAAGGTATCACGTAAGACTTCCCACACATAAAACATGGAAAAGTTTTTACCTTACGCTAACCAAAACATTTGATAGGAAATCCAGTGATATTATAATAGTGTCTAGGGTTTTCAAATAAATAAGAAATAGCTGAAATTGTTACATGATTAAATTCCAGCTACTAGCCACAAAAGTGGGTAATACAAACAAAACTGTAGGGTCTCGTAGGAAGAATGGGTTTACATCAATGCCAGGGCTACTGGGGTACCGCCCGTCATAGTGCGTGGCCTAGATCACCGTACCGAGGAGTATGCCCGCTCCCGTACAACATAAGGCCGGAACCATCTCTAACTGGACAGTCCCGAACAAGACAACCCCGCAGTTGGCCGCGACCCAACTGCCCACACAGCCAAATAAAAAGGGACTTCTAGACAAGGGAAAATCTTGCTCTCCAGTGCGAGCTACCCACGAAGCCTTGCTGCACCTTCCCTGTTTTAGCCATTCCCAGTTGATGAGGCTTGAGGCTACGATTACCTTTGTAGAACACATCTACCTTAGAATGCTCATCGTCCACCTGACGATGTTATGAAAGCATTCAATGCATACAAGTTCATTTCGGGTTTGAACGAAACCGAAGGCACTATCTCGTTGCACTTATTATTGGAATCACCCTCAGAGTCAACGACCATAGCCCTTGCACTCTAAATCACCATCTCGAACCTATAAGTACTATTCCGTCAACTCATTACGGAATCAACCACAGAGTTATACTGATGTATAGTTCTTACACCTCCAGTCTTCACAAAGCTCCACTTGGATTCACGACCTAACGTTTAATTGGAATCGATGTGGTTTTAGGATAACCAAATATGGAAACCCGATCCCGGTCTCATCGAAACCAAACGCCATTTTAACGTCCAAGTTGTATTTAAAGGTTTTTGATAATTAACTCATATTGAAGGTGATATAACAGATAGATGAATAACATTATCACCATAGATAATTCACATCAAACATTCATCTCTACAAAGTAGCATATCACATATCATAGATATCCGAATAATCCAGTATCAACCAATATCAATCACCCAATATCAATCACTCAATATTGATCATCCAATATCAATCAACCAATAGTAACCAATCTACCAAGCAGAATTGACTAACTCTTAATCAATTTGATTACCTAAAATCCTCTTTCATTTATTTATTACAAATAAATTAATCATCTCTAATGATCTTCCCCAAATTAATCTTCCTTGATTAATTATACTTTAATTACATTCAATTAATTATCCTTAACTATATTCACTAATTAACCTTTAATTACTATCATTAATTACAATAATTAAAGTTTATTCATTTACTTCCATTAATCAATTATAATTAATTACATTAAACCTTAATTAATTACAATTAATTAATCATACTTAAATTAATTACTTTTATTAACCAACCTTGATTAATATCATTAATTATATTAACTAATGATTCCCATTAATTAATAATTCTCTTTAATTAAATAATTAACTTGTAATTGATCAACTCATTAACCATAATCAGTAATTAACAATTTGTAGTTACTTATCTTAATTAATTAAATTCTTATTTAATTAAGTTAACCCTTGATTAATTAATCTAATTAATAAATCTTTAATTACTTCATTAAGTAATTATTAAACAATTAAATTAACAAATAATCTTTAATTAATTACCTTATTAATTAATTATACTTTAATTAATTACACTTAGTAATTAATCACAGTTCATTAATTAATTAATCTTATTAATTAATTAACTAAAATAATTAAGAATTAACTCTTAATTACTTACATAAGTAATTATTTCTAATTACTTCATTAATAACTCTTAATTACTTTCTTAATTAGTTACCTTATCAAGTAATTAATTCCATCATTAATAATTCTTAATTCATTAATTAATTTATTACACCATAATTAATTAACTTTAAACAATTATGTTAATCAATTCCTTAATTAATAACATTAAGTGATTCCATTAATCACTTCCATAATTACTCCCATGAGCAGTTACCATTAATTACTTCCATAATTAATTACTTCCATTCTTAATTATATTCAAATAGTAACCATTGATTTACTTCATTAAGTAACCACACTTAATTAATCCATAATTAAGTGACACTAAAATTAAATAAATAATTGTTTAATTATTTAAAATTAATTAAACAATTATTTAATTAACTTCAATATTATAAAATCCTTAATTAATTAAGAAAACAATTATCTTAATTAATTCTTTACTTAATTACAAATCGTATTCACATCAAGTATTCTTAAGTTAATAACAAAGATAAATTAACCCTATTTATCTTCATAATTAATTTTTTTGATTAAATCAAATTTTAATAACTTAAACAAATTATTGTATTGGTTTTCCAAAATTATAACAATATCCTTATTTGGAATTAAGGCATTTAGAAATCTAATTTAAAATTTTAATTCCTTAATCATCTAATTCAAACTTATTCATTTTCAATATAATTGAAAACTTAGTTTCAAATCATTGTTTTTAAATTGAACTTAAAAACTTTGATTCAATATTTAAATTTCAAACATACTTCTTTAAATTTAAAAATCCAAAATGTAATTAAGTTACTTTCAAAAAGAAATCATTTTAAATAAATTTAAAATTTAAAATAAATTCAATTCATACTTTTAAAGTTTAATTAACATTCACTTTTAAAAATTTTGGTTTACATTATATTTTAAAACAACAAGTTTAACGTTGTCTTTTGGTTTCTTTTATAACTTGTTTATAATACAATGCTTACCTCATTCCTAAACCTCGAGTCTACTTGCATTTACTTCAATTACAAATTATTTGCACCTTATTATTATTCAGTACAAAACATTTTGCAAGTAAGAATTTGCTACTTAATATTATACAGCAAAACCAGAAAATCTCACAATCCTCAAACTCGAGTCCATCCCGGCAAATTCGCGAGTGTTACTCCAAGAAACCTAGCACTTTTCCATCTTCGAGTCGTACGCGATGAGAACACGAAGTCTTCTCCGGGTCGATCTCATCTTCCCTAAAACCAAAACTTTCCAGTGCACAACCCAACACGGTGCACGTATCCCAACACGTCCGGCCATTACAGGTCGTCGCGATTCTTGTCGACGGTCACATAGTCGCTCACGATCCTAAATCCAAGCCCAGATTCAACAATTGATACGCGTTCCAAAATTCGAGCATTCATACCGAAAACTGCAGAAACAACGCCTCAAATCCAAACCCAATGCCGTCCATCCCAACGTTGATGAACCACGCCGACCACTCCATCGTGATACCACAACCAATGTCGTCAACCTCCCCAAATGCGATTGAACTCGGTCAAGAATTCAAGTCGCAAAAGCTTCAACATTCAAACTCAGTCGAGAATTACATTAAACCCTAGTTCGAACAAATTCGAACGATTCACCCAATAGAAAAATTCTCTGATATTTTTCCTATAACCAGCAATCTATACACAAGCTTTGATCCAAATTTCAAACCAAATTAATGTATAGATAATCAGCAATTCACAAAATCCCCAATTTCGTATAAACCCCAAATTCATCATAATTAAACAATTGAAAATTATGATCGTAACATCTAAAATCATGATTTTTCATCACAATTCCATGCATGCAATCCAAATTTGAATTTAAAGCAGTTAATTTTTGACCAAAATTTAAGTTTCACTGCGTCTTCTATTTTTAAAATTATCTGTAGATTTAAAAATTACAGAAACTATATTGCAGTCATCATTGATCACTTACAAACAACTTTTATTCAAATACTCAAGGCTAATAATGATCAAAGAGTGAGTTATTAAATTCTCAGAGGGAAAATATTTAGATCTGTGAAAATAACAGAATTTTTATTTCCATTACAGGTATACAGATGCATCATGCATTCGAATAACAAATTTTCAACCATCAAGCAAATTTAATCACATGCATCTTCAATTCAATCACAAGTTAAACTAAAACTGTTTTTTAAAAAATGATTTACTCACCTATTTTGATTGCAGAGCAGATTTGTGAATTTCCAGGCTTCCAATTGATGTTGAAAAGCTTTGAATAAGAAATCCTACTGCATGCTTTAATTGATGATGTAAAATGTTGAACTTCATTTGGATTTGCAGAAGACTTGGAGTTGCAGCTTTAATTTTACTTTGCAGATTTAGTTTTACCTCAGATTTGATTTTGGTTCCAGGTTTGATTTTGCTGATTCTAATTTTGCTTTTGATTTTAATTTCTGGTTTGAGAAAGATTTCCTGGTTTGATCTTTAATTCATAAAGGAAGAAAAATAATTTGAAAGGAAGAAGAAAGATTGGAAATTGGAAGAGAAACAAATTCCCTTATGTTTAAATGAATTATGTTATGATAACAAAAATTTTAAAGAAAATAAAATTTAAAAGAAGACACTTATCACTTATAAATCTTAATTTACTTACAAGTGTTATTAAAAGGTGTTAACATGTTTACACATGTCTTAAGCAATTTTTAATTAATTTTTTACTTAATTTTAAAGTGAATATAACTTACTTATTAAATTTACTTTATAAACAAATATAAGTTTACCTTTAAAAGAAATATTCTAACACTAATAAAAATGCAAATAATTCTTATACATGTTATTTAAAATCTAACATTTATATTTATACACTTATAACCATTTATATTAGGTATTTTTAAAGAAAACAAAACAAAATGTTTAAACTATCATTAAATAAACATTCGTCTTATATTTGAAAACAAATGATTATCTTATAATTGAAAACAATTGAATTAAACCTCAAATTAACTTTTGAAAATATAAATTTTGAAACAAAGCTTTAAATTACAATTATAAATTACCAATAGATTAAAATTAAATTTCAAAACAATCCAAATTATAACATATACTTACATATATATTACAATTTAAAAATTCATTTTTTTATTTAAAACACAAGACCTTCTATCCACAATACATATCAGATATATATATTATAAATAGAATAAAATTTCATTAGCTTTGAAAAATAATTCTTATCAATTTTTATATTGTTAAAAAGATATTGATCACAATCATCAGATTAAATATTTATTACCTTTAAAAGATTAAATTTACCAATTTAAATTGAAATTATAAAGAAAATTATCAAACCAATTAAATTTTTAATACAGAATATTAAATTGTTATTTCCTAAAATTCCGGGTCGTTACAGTATGAAGGAGATATGATCGATACAAGGTGAAAAGAATATGCTGTTCGTATCCATCGAAAAGTTGAGGTGATGTCCTATTCCAAACCATCAGGTTCATATCCTTCGGAATGGCATTGCCTCAATATGTTCGAATCCATCGAGTTTTATGCAGTTCGAATCCATCAGGTTCGCATCGATCAAAGCAAACCCCGGTTCGTATCCCCGAGTTCGAATCGATCAAGGTCATCGCATCGATCCAAACAACAGTGTCGTATCGATTGCACTTCGTATCCATCATGATAGTGTCGACCAGGGTCCAATACAGTACATATCGATCACGAGTGAGCATGGTTCGTATCCACCCAATTCATGGTTGTTGGCATCGATAAAATTTGAGTCCTTGTTCGTACCATCATGCACAAGCAAGTTCGTTTCGTATCGATGATGATCGATACGAAATGCACCCACAATTATTGATACGAACAAAGGCAACGATGAAGGGGTGCGAATTGATAATTGATTCAAAGGACTGAAGTGGTTGGATACGAATCAACGGTCGATGCGAACGAAGCTCCGATATTGGATGCGAATGACTAGGTCGACTCAACAGAAAAGGTGGAGCGATCCAAGAATCTCACACCACGTCACCTCACGCGCACGTGCCTTGATCGAGTCGAACAGATGGGTATGAAACATGGATTCAAACGCGACAGTGTTCACGAAAGTGCAATCTTGCATCGATCATATCTCACGATCTACAAGTCCAAATGCTATGAAATTTTCACAGGGTTTACGTACAAGCTAAAGAACAAACATGCCAATTTTCAGCTCGATTGGATCATTTTTTGATTGGAAAGAAATTGTTTCGTATCAATCACAGATCGAGTCGAAACTTGTGGGGTCGGTCGCGTGGGCCTACTCACGTGCCAGAAGAAGTCTCCCGAAGTTTGAGCGCGATAACAGCCTCCTACGCCTGTAAATAGCCTCCGGAAGCCTACATAATAAGGATCTTTTGGCTATTCGACGTCCAAACTCTGCCGGATTCAATCCTACATCTTACCATTGCTGTGATATTCGAATTCATTCATTGTAACTGCTGCAATCATTTGTAATCAGCAAAGAACATCAATAAAAGATAATTACTTGAAGTTAACGTAGGCCGGAGATAGCCAAACCACTATAAATTTTGTGTCCCTGTTCGTTATTTTGATATTACTGTTTGTTATTTGCTGAGATCTGCAACTTGTGTTTGAATATTGCCGATTTATATTCATAGTTTGGTGCTTTCACTGTACTTGGGGTTTGTGACCATTTTTGGTGCAAACACTTTGGTGTTTTCACTGAGAAGAACTAGCACCTGCTACATCGGATTGAAGTTCAGATTTGAAAAGTTTGAAGAATCCAGACTTAGAGAAAATGACTCGACAAACAAGCAGATGACAAAGAGCTGAGAGAAGCCAACAAGGAGGAAGCCAGGAGGCATCCTTTGGAGCTGAAGAAGGACAAGCTTCGATCTACATCACCAGGGATGAGATGGAGGCCATGGCTAATTTAATGCATGAAAGAATGATGAAAAGCCAACAGGAGATGCTGCAGAATTTCTTTAAACAGATGAGAGCAGCGAGTGCGCAGAACCTTGGACCAACTACAGCGGCTGCAAGTGCAGGACAAGGAGTCAGGATTGCAGAAACCATCGAAGGTCAGGTTCAAGACCGGAATGCAGGATCTAGAGGCAATCAACAAGGACTTCGGGACAGACACTCAGGATCAGACATTGGAAGACCTATAGATGAAGCTCAGCCGGCTGGAGTCAATACTAATGTTACTGAGCCATATGAAGAGTATATACCAGAATTCCCTTCGAGACTTGGGGGGCAGGATAGAAACATGACAAGGGGGCACCCCTGGATGGAGATGAAAGAATGATTGGTCTAGTGCGGCGAATCATGAGGGGAGGATTGTCGAGTGGAGGATTGGAAGAAGTCAGTCAGAGTCCGTTCACTCCGAATCTTAGAAATGCAAGGAACCCTCCAAAGTTCAAACTGCCTATGTTGGATCCTTATGACGGGAAGTCAGACCCAATAATGAATACTACCAGATACATCAGGCACATTTAAGTGCTGGGGGCATCCGAGGAAGTGATGGCTCGATGCTTCCCTCTATACTTGTCAGATTTGGCTACGCTTTGGTTTAGGCAGCTGGAGAACGGATCGATCAGAACATGGGGCAAGCTTGTAGAATGCTTCATGAGACAGTTCAGGGTCCACGTAACGTGACCCAAGAGTGTGATGACTTTGGCTTCGATAAAGCAGGGGACCGGAGAGTCCATAAGAGATTTTCTATTGAGATTCAACGCAACAGTGGCTTCGGTCGATCGCTCAGATCCATCGATCATTTTGATGGCGATGGTGGCTGGAGTCACGGAGGGGACCAATTTTAAGGAATATTTGGCAAGATATCCACCGCAAGACCTGAGAGAATTTTATCATGAAGCTGAGAGATTCATTCGGCTGGAAGATTCACATGCCGAGAGACGAGAAGCAAATGTTGTGCAGGGCGAAGGAACCGCCAGGGAACAGTTTAGAGAAAACAAAGGAAAGAGAAAGCAGGATGACATATATGATGGTCCTGATAAACGAAAGAAATTCCGAGAGCTAGATTCAGACAATACACAGATCTGACGGCAAACATAGAACGGATTTACACTGAAACTCGGGGGCAACTCCCCTATCGAAAACCACCCAGCAGAGATCCCACAGTGCGGGAGCGCGGAAGCGGAAAATATTGCCTATTCCATGAGCTGGATGGGGACACTACGATGAATGCCGTCACCTAAAAGATGAGGTGGAAGAACATGTCAGGGTGGCAGATTGCCACAATATACCAGGGAACGGACTGCGGCTGTAAGACTTGAACAACTGCCGCCTCCACCTAACAGAACTGATCCTGGATCGGGATCACGACTCGTCATCAATTTATTATGATGGCAAGGGTCAAGTTCGGGATTACGACTTTGGTCGATTAGTTTTCATAGTTTTGACTTTAAAGATAAGTGGCTATTCCACTTACTCATGTAGGGGAACCAGAGAGATCCCTAGGCATGCTCTGAGACGGAGATAGACCGATCTGCCCGGAGAGGCAATGTTTAGTTTTTCTTCTAGATGTTTGAGATTGAACATCTAGGACTCGAATTTAATAAATAAACTTGGATTTCTTGAAATAAACCTTTGACCGGAGAGTTAAAGGATGAATATTAAATACTGATATAAAACTGATCGCTTTATGACCCTACCTACAGAGGCGGGGTCCGGAGTGCAAGAAGCGAGTTGCTTCGCCGGAGAGCGACAGAATCGACTCACTTAACGTCGTTTCCCATTCACTGGAGAGTGATTGGATTGGGATTCGATAAGAGACCGGAGAGGCAGTGATCGACCCATGATTTAGGCCATGACATCGCTTAATGTTCAGATACACGAAACCGGAGTGCAAGAAGTGAGTTGCTTCGCCGGAGAGCAACAGGATCGACTCACTTAACGCTGCTTCCCCTTCACTGGAGAGTGACAGCATGGGATCCAGCAAGAGCCCGGAGAGGCTATGATCAGTTTAGAACAACCAAGACATCGCTATATGCCCTCGCTGGGGGCAGAGTGCAAGGGATAGAGAGCAGTGTCGGAGTGCAATGGGATATTTCTATTCAATCTCTAAGTCTGGAATGGGCTTGGCAAGGGTCCGGGGTGAGCATCGATAGTCCGGAGAGACTATAGAATTTCGTTCTTAACTTCCACAGGAAGAAATGGATAACGATTTGGCTTCGAATAGCCATAAACTTGATTGAAAATGCTATAAGCTATGAATAAAACATGAACTCACTGCATTCAATTTGAGACTGATCAAAACACACCTTTTACCAAAAGGCATGTTTTGGGGGGCAAAGTGTTATCCCACCTTTTGGCAAAGCTGAGATACCCAAAAATTAATCGAAAATCGATAATAACAAGTCATGAATATGAACTATGCATTGCATGATAACCATAAAAGCCAGCGTTTCAAATTTCAGGTTAATCGGAGTTCGTATGAAGGAGATATGATCGATACAAGGTGAAAAGAGTATGTTGTTCGTATCCATCGAAAAGTTGAGGCGATGTCCTATTCCAATCCATCAGGTTCGTATCCATCGGAATGGCACCGTCTCAGTATGTTCGAATCCATCGAGCTTTATGCAGTTCGAATCCATCAGGTTCGCATCGATCAAAGCATTCACCGGTTCGTATCCCCGAGTTCGAATCGATCAGACATCGCATCAATCCAAACAACAGCGTCGTATCGATTGCACTTCGTATCCATCATGATAGTGTCGACCAGGGTCCAATGCAGTTCGTATCGATCACGAGTGAGCATGGTTCGTATCCACCTAGTTCATGGTTGTTTTCATCGATAGAATCTGAGTCCTTGTTCGTACCCATCATGCACAAGCAAGTTTGTTTCGTATCGATGATAATCGATATGAAAGGCACCCACAATTATTGATACGAACAAAGGCAATGATGAAGGGGTACGAATTGATAGTTGATTCAAAGGACTGAAGTGGTTGGATACGAATCAACGGTCGATGCGAACGAAGCTCTGGTATTGGGTGTGAGTGACTCGGTCGACTCGGCAAAAAAGGTGGAGCAATCCAAGAATCTCGCACCTCATTGCCTTACGCACACGTGCCTTGATCTTGTCGAATAGATGGGCACGAAACATGGATTCGAACGCGACAGTGTTCGCGAAAGTGCAATCTTGCACCGATCATATCTCATGATCTACAAGTCCAAATGCTATGAAATTTTCACAGGAGCTTACGTATAAGCTAAGGAACAATCCTGCCAAGTTTCAGCTCGATTGGATCATTTTTTGATCGATACGAATTGTTTCGTATCGATCACAGATCGAGTCGAAACTTGGTGGGGTCGGTCGCGTGGGCCCATTCACGTGCGAGAAGAAGTCTCTCGAAGTTTGAGTGCGATATCAGCCTCCTACGCATATAAATAGCCCATGGAAGCCTACAGAATAAGGATCTTTTGGCTATTCGACGTCCAGACTCTGCCGGATTCAATCCTACATCTTAACATTGCTGTGATATTCGAATTCATTCATTGTAACTGCTGCAATCATTTGTAATCAGCAAAGAACATCAATAAAAGATAATTATTAAAGTGGACGTAGGCCGGAGATAGCCGAACCACTATAAATTTTGTGTCCCTGTTCGTTATTTTGATATTGCTATTTGTTATTTGCTGAGATCTGCAACTTGCGCTTGAATATTGTCGATTTATATTCATAGTTTGGTTCTTTCACTGTACTTGGGGTTTGTTACCATTTTTGAAGCAAACATCGACATGGTAGCCATAGAATTTAAATTTCAAATTTTCCAAAGAAGTGTCTATTCGTCATAACACTTCACGAATGGACATGACTGTTCTTCTTCTATAAATACCAGTGGGTTTCAATGAATTTTATGTTATTTTTCTTCGTTTCTTCATCCCTTCTTCTTCACTCAAATATTCTCTTATATTTTAACAAAACTCTTCTAAAATCCCGAGTAAATCAAATTTGATCATGTCTAGTTTGATTCTCTTCCACTCTCTCTCAATTATCTCGGTACTATTCAGAGTTATAGGATCATTTGTAATCAAAGAAGTATGTCAAGTCTCTCTATCTATCAAAGTGATATTGGAAACGTTGTGATTGTAGCCCGTATATCAATTGGGTGTGACTGTATCCCGTAAATCAATTAGGTGATCTTGTAATCTGGCTAAATCAAGTGAATTTGCCCTGGACTCGAAGATAGGATGGTGTATCTCGTGGCCTTAAAATCAAGGTTGTAATATCAACATTATAATTGAAAAGAAATCCAAGAAATTATGTGGGACTAGATGTATGGTAACTTCGAACCAGTACAATATTCTGATGTGTTCTTTACTTTACTGCTTTTATTTACTATTTGCTAATGTGTCTGATTCTGTGATTGTTTCCGTGTTTGTGAATTGCATTTGTTTGGGTTTAATTTGAAAAGGTTTCGAAAAGATTCATAAAGTTAATTGAACATTATTCATCCCTCCCTCCTCTAGTGTTAATTCTGCCTTAAAATCCATAATCCGCATTTCCAACGTTTGGTATCGGAGCATTGGTTTTCAAAGTTATCATAATATGAATTTTGAAAAGTTTAAAATGGAAATATTTGGAAATTTTGTAAATACTAGTTCAAAACCATCCATATCATTATTGTTTCATAAGTCTGCATATTGTTATTATAGAAAATCAAGTTATCTACCGAATTGGTGTGTTGTACAGGAACATATGTGTTATATCTCTTTTGATGAATCAACACTCGATGGAAAAATGGTGCAAATCAAGCGAAATAAATGGATACTTAATAGTGGATGTTCAAGACACATGACTGACAATCCAGAGATACTGAATGACATAATTTATGAAGATGGAGGACTAGTCAACTTTGGAGACAATTCAAAAGGATATGTAATTGGCATCGACAATGTCGGTAACTCTAAAACTCCTACTATATATGATATTCTGCTAGTTAGGAATCTAAAACACAATTTACTTAGCATAAGTCAACTATGTAATAAGGGGTACAAAATTAAATTTAAAATGGATAAGTGTCACATGGAATATAATGAATCAAATATTATCGTTGAAGAAATTAGGAAGAAAATAATTTATATACTTAGTATGAAATTCTCAAATGATAACCTATGTCTTCTGGCTAATACAAGTGACCTTTGGATTTGACATAAAAGACTTGGACATTTGAATTTCAAACACTTATCTAGACTTTCAAAACTTGATCTTATAAGAGGTCTCGCTAAAATGGATTTTAAAGTAGATAGCATATGTGATGTTTGTCAATAAGGAAAACCAAGGAAGAGTTCATTCAAATTGAAAGATATGATTTCAATTTTAAAACCTCTTGAGTTACTTCATTTAGATCTGCTTGGTCCATCCCAAATTTAGTCAATAAATCACATGAAATATGTTTTTATAACTATAGATGATTATTCTAGATTTACATGGACAATTTTTCTGAAACTTAAAAGTGATGCTTTTGATTTATTTAAAACTTTCGCAAAAAGAATTGAAAATCAACTTTCTTTAGAAATCAAAACTATTCGTAGTGATCACGGCGGAGAATTTGAAAAAGTAAATTTTGAGAAATTCTGTAATAAAAAAGGAATAACAAATAATTTTTCCTTTTCGAGAAATCCACAACAAAACGGAGCGGTGGAGCGTAAAAATAGGACAAATTAAGAGTGTGTAAGAACTATGCTTTCGGATAGCAAATTACCAAGAAAATTTTGGGCTGAAGTAGTCGCTACAGCTTGTTATATTTTGAATAGGATTTTAATTAGACCTCTAACTAAAACACCATATGAACTTCTTTTCAATAAGAAACCAAAGGTATCTTATTTTAAAGTTTATTAATGTAAATGTTTCATTCTAAATACAAAGGACAATTTGGATAAATTTGATCCTAAATCCGACAAAGGAATCTTTATTGGATATTTTAATAGAAGTAAAGCATAGAGAGTTTTCAATTAAAAAACCAACACCATTGAAGAAACAATGAATGTGTCTTTCGATGAAAGTTTCAAAGATTTTTTCTAAATAAATGATGAAGATGATCTTGGTACTTTAAATAATGAATCAAATGAAATAATTATGAAATTATTCATCCTAATAAAAGGATCAGGTTTTTAAAAGATCATCCTATAGAAATTATACTAGGAAATATTGAATTTGTTGTTAGAACTAGAAATCAACTAAACAAGATAAGTAATGTAGATTTTATATCATTTATAGAACCCAAAAATCCAAAGGAAGCATCATCTAATGATTCATGGATTCTCCCTATGCTAGAAGAACTGAATCAAATCATCAAAAATGACGTATGAGTACTTGTTCCTAAACCTAAGGGCAAAACTATAATAGGAACTAAATGGGTTTATAAAAATAAAATAAATGAAAAAGGTGAGGTCGTTAGAAATAAAGATTGGTTAGTCACGCAAGGTTATTTCCAAGAAGAAGGAATAGGATTAGAAGCCATTAGAATTCTACTTGCTTTCGCAAATCACAATAATTTCAAAAAAAATTAAACGGATGTCAAAAGTGCCCTTTTAAATGGTTTTTCTTAAAGAAATTATTTATGTTGAACCTCCACTTTTGGAAGAAGAAAAGCTTACAAATCATGTTTACAAATTAAAGAAAGCTTTATATGTTCTGAAACAAGCTCCTAAAGCCTGGTATAATAGATTAAGATCTTACTTAATACAATCAAATTTTGAAATTGGTAAAGTAGATAATACTCCTTTCATTAAGAGAAACAAAAATGATATCCAATTAGTCCAAATTTATGTAGATGATATAATTTTTAGATCAACAAATAATGAAATGAGCAAAAAAAATTCTGAAATAATTTCAAAAGAGTTTGAGATGAGTCATATGGATAAACTTGCTTCCTTTTTAGGATTGCAAATAAAATAATAAGATAGTGGTATTTTCTAGTCAAGAAAAATATGCTAAGGACCTAATTAGTCAGTTTGGTACGAGCACTGCGATTGGAAAACCCACTCCTATGGCAACCAATGAAGCCTTAAATAAAGTAGACATGTCAAAAGATGGTGATCAAAAACTATACAGGGGAATGATTGGATCGCTACTCTATATAACTACGAATAAGCCTGATATCATTCACAGTGCCCATGTCTGTGGAAGGTACTAATCCCAACCCAAAGAAACCCATTTAAAAGCTGTTAAAGTATCCTACGATATGTTAAACACACTATAGACTATGGCCCATTTTACCCTAAAAATGATTTATTTGATTTAATCTTATATTGTGTGCTGACTATGCTGGTTCTAAATCAGACCAAAAAAGTACAAGTGTAGCACATTCTCTAGTTTTCTGGTTTAATAAAAAGCAGAATGCTATCTCACTATTAACAACTAAAGTAGAATATAACTCTGCTGCTTTGGTTTGTTCTCAAGTTATCTATATGCAACAGACCATAAAGGATTTTGGATTAAATATTTCAAAGTCATCAAATTATTGTAACAAACATGTGCAATAACTTTATCCAAAAATCCAATTTATCGTGCCAGAACAAAATATATTGATATCAGACACCATTTTCTCAGGGATAATATAAGTAAAGAGATTATTTCTTTTGAATTTTTCAACACTGAGAATCAAATATCTGATATTCTGACCAAAACCTTGAATCATTCAACCTTTATTAAATTAAGAAGGGAACTACATATTTGTTCTATAACCGAGATATCAAAAATATAGTTATAGTGACATATATATTTAAATAAATAAAGAAAAATAAAATTATCAAAATTTCCATAAGGATGTTGACATACCCCTATATCGACATACATCTATAAAATTTGAATTTTGATTTTCCTTCTAAAATCAGTTTGGTTGTTATATAAACCACAATATTTCGAAATCTTTTGTCTCCCACTTCATTTCTCTCTGTGATAAACTTCTGAGGATATAAAATAATGGCCTCCTCTCCTAAATCAAACCAAAATGACACCTTTTCATTCCCTTATCCTAATGCTGGTCCATTTCAACGAACTACACTGGCTCGAGTCATGAAGATAGAGGAAACTTTGAAGGACTCTCTACAAATGATGACTGAGTTGCAAGTCATGCATATAAACATGGAAAAGGAATGAGAGAAATAAGGAAAGATCCTTAGAAATTTGCAAAAATTTCTAATGGATAATCATGCAGACCCGATCGTGATTGAAGATGACTCCTCTAACATTCATATTCATTATCCATTAGAGGAAGACGACGACGAAGAAGAAGAAGAAGCACAAATGGATAAAGACAATAATGTTTTTTGCATTGGAGAAATTTGTTTTGATAAAGATGGTAATTTGGTCGAACATCGTGGAAACTTTTGTCTCCATTACCCAAATTGTTCGATTCACAAGTCACCAATTATCAAAGAATCTCATTAGACTGTTTTTGTAATAATGCTTTTATATATTGTGTGTATTTGTATATATTTGTTTTTATATGTGTAATATAACAACATAATAAAATTAAATTTATGTTTCGCTTAATTATACTTCTTTATTGGTACTTTGTTCCATAGTATTAGTTTAAGGGTGAGTTATGTAGTTTAGGATTATTTTTGTTGATGACAAAGAGGAGAATCATAAAATAGGTTAGGTAGGCTTAGATTAAGAGAGAATTAACAGATTAAGGGGGAGTTGTTGGAATAAGGGGAAGTTTGAGTAGAATCAGAGTTTGGTGGAGTATATTTAATAAACATAGGTTGTCATTACCTGAGATGATGATTTTGATGACCACAACCTTAAGACTTGTTATAAAATATAAATACTAATATCTTTGTCTAGATATATATATATATATATGAATATACAATATATATATATATATGTGTACTGAGAATGAAGATTGTACAGTATAAAGATTCAATACTGACGAATTCAAGATTGACGAATTCGAGAATGAAGATTTATGAGTATCAAGAGTTCAAGATTTCAAGAGTTTAAGAGTTCAAGATATCAAGGTAAGTAGTAGATTCTAGATTTATGTTAAAACTTCATGATAGCACTAAAATCTTTCTTCGGATTTTAATTGTGGAATGAAATCCACATTCTCGCTTTAATAGTAGGATGGAACCCACGACTTCTTTAGTAGGATGGAACCCACGACCTTCTCTAGTGAAATGGAATCCACAAAATTTTCAAAATGATTTATTTTAAATATTTTTCCTAATACTTTTTTAAGTAATCTCTCTCATTTTTTGTATTTGGATTTTGTAGATAGTATCCATTGAAAACCCTCATGAGACACCACTCGTCCTACTAGGGACACCTAGAGGTTTAATGGCCTGTTGCATACACTCAGAAATCATGATTCCTACGAATGTGCGACCTACCTAATTTAGTTTTTAATTTTGTTTACTCGAGGATGAGTAAAAGATAAGCATGGGGGCATTTTATTGACATGTAAAGTGTTTATTTTTGCGCTCATATCTTACCTTTGTAATATTACAGTAATCATAAGATGGATTTATCACACCTATTCTTATATAATAACTCTCACACATACACACACATGTGTTAGTAGACAAAAGAAGTATGTTGAACTACTGACATTGATCTTAGTAATTATGCTACAATAATACAAGTTATATGAGCTAGGAAGTCCAACGCATCCTACAAAAGAAATTGTAGCATCAACGACCCAAATCAATAACACATACCTAAAGTGCTCTCAAATTTATAGAATATATTTCAACTTATTTTGTTTATTTTTTTATTTTAGTGTTTGTTTTGTAATGCACAATTTATTTTTCTTACTTATTTATGGATTTACTTTTATTTGCTAGTATCATTAGGTCATAATTATTATTCTTTATTTTTCTATTACAAATTGGCTATTGTTGTTTGTTAAAGAGGGTTGGGGGTTTGGGGGTGTTAGGGTGGTGGCAACGGCGATTGACTTGGAGGGTCAAGTCATTAAAGTTTAAATGATAACGACCTTTATCGAGGTAATCACCGTCCCGTACCAAAGATGGTATATGATGCTGTAACGACCCGTATTTTTAATAATTAAAACAATTAAATTAAATAATATTTTGGAATTCAATACTAAAAGAAATTAAAATTTATGATTTATAACCGGAAAATATTATTAGAATGTATTTTGATAATGTTGATTTAATGTAATTGATGACTATTTTAATATTGTTAGTTCCTGAGATGATGTTTTGATAACAACAAACTTAGGACTTGTTATAAAATATAAATACTAATATCTTTATATATATATATATATCTATGTATGTATGTGTGTGTGTGTGCAGGTACTGAGAATGAAGACTGTATAGTATAGAGATTCAAGACTAACGAATTCAAGATTGAAGAAATGTAGACTGAAGACTCATGAGTATCAAGAGTTCATGATTTCAAGAGTTCAAGAGTTCAAGATATCAAGATAAGTAATAGGGTCTAGATTTATGTTAAAGCATCACAATAGCACTAAAATCTTTATTTATATTTTAATTGATGAATAAAATCCACCTTCTCGCTTTAATAATGGGATGGAACCACGACCTCTTTAATGGGATGGAACCCAACGACCTTCTCTAGTGGAATGAAATCCACGAAATTTTCAAAATGATTTATTTTAAATATTTTTCCAAAAACTTTTTAAAGTCATCTCTCTCAGTTTAAAAATTTTGGCCCTAAACTATTTTTTATTATCTTTTATATATTGATTTAAAAATCATCTTCTTTTTTTAAAACTATCTCTTGGTTTTAATATTATAAGCTTTAAATCTTAAAAATAAATTCTATACTTAGTTTTTAATATAACTTTTATATTATAGATTAAACATTTTTAAGACTATTTTTTAAATCTCTTTTTTAAGTTTAAACTATATTCAAAATGGTTTATAAACTTCAGAAATTGTTTTGACAAATTTTAGAAAGAAAATCTCTTTTAAAGACAAGCATAAATTTGCAAAATTTACTAGGGCAAGTTGACATACCCCATCCCCCCCCAGTCGACATGGTAGCCGTAGAATTTAAATTTCAAATTTTCCAAAGAAGTGTCTATTCGTAGTAACATTTCACGAATGGACAAGACTGTTTTTCTTCTATAAATACCAGTTGTTTTCAATGAATTTTATGTTTTCTTCACTCCTTCTTCTCCACTCAAATATTCTCTTATATTTTAACAAAACTCTTCTGAATTCCTAAGTGAATCGAATTTGATCATCTCTAGTTTGATTCTCTGCCACTTTTTCTCAAAGATCTCGGTACTATTCGGAGTTATAGGATCATTTGTGATCAAAGAAGTATGTCAAGTCTCTGTCTATCAAAGTGATATTGGAAACGGTGTGATTATAGCCCATATATCAATTGGGTGTGACGGTATCCCATAAATCAATTAGGTGATCTTGTAGCCTGGTTAAATCAAGTGAGTTTGTCCTAGACTCGAAGATAGGATGGTGTATCTCGTGGCCTTAAAATCAAGGCTGTAATATCAACATTATATTTGAAAAGAAATCTGCACAAGAAATTATGTGGGACTGGATGTAGGGTAACTTCGAACCAATAGAATATTCCGATGCGTTCCTTTACTGCTTTTATTTACTATTTGCTTCTGTGTTTGATTTTGTGATTGTTTTCGTGTTTGTGAATTGCATCTGTTTGGGTTTCATTGAAAAGACTTCGAAAAGATTCATAAAATTAATTAAACACTATTCATCCCTCCTCTTTTAGTGTTAATTCTGCCTTAAAATCCATAATCCGCATTTCCTACATTTGGTATCGAAGCATTGGTTTTCAATGTTATCATAATCTGAATTTTGAAAAGGTTTAAAATGGCAATATTTGGAGATTTTGTAAATACTAGTTCCAAACCGTCCATATCATCGTTGTTTCGTAAGTCTACATATTGTTATTATAGAAAATCAAGTTATCTACCAAATTGTTGTGTTGTACAGGAACATATGTGTTATATGGCTTTTGATGAATCAACACTCAATGGAAAAATGGTGCAAATCCAGGAAAATAAATGGATACTTGATATTGGATGTTCAAGGCATATGCTTGACAATCCGGATACACTGAATGACATAATTTATGAAGATGGAGGATTAGTCAACTTTGGAGACAATTCAAAAGGATATGTAATTGGCATCGGCAATGTCGGTAACTCTAAAACTCCTACTATTTATGATATCCTGTTTGTTGGGAACCTAAAACACAATTTAGTTAGCATAAGTCAACTATGTGATAAGGGGTACAAAACTAAATTTGAAAAGGATAAGTGTCACATCAGATATAATAAATCAAATATTACAAGCGAAGGAATTAGGAAGAAAAATATTTATATACTTAGTATGAAATTATCAATGATAACCTATGTTTTTCGGCTAATACAAGTGACCTTTGGATTTGACATAAATGATATGGGCATTTGAATTTCAAACTCTTTTCTAGACTTTCAAAACTTGATCTTATAAGAGGTCTCGCTAAAATGGATTTTAAAGTAGATAGCATAAGTGATGCTTGTTAATTAGGAAAACCGAGGAAGAGTACATTCAAATTAAAAGATATGATTTCAACTTCAAAACCTCTTGAGTTACTTCATTTAGATCTGTTCGGTCCTTCTCAAATTTAATCAATTAATCACAGTAAATATGTTTTTGTAACTGTAGATGATTATTTTAGATTTACATGGAAAATTTTTCTGAAACTTAAAAGTGATTCTTTTGATTTATTTAAAACTTTTGCAAAAAGAATTCAAAATAAACTTTCTTTAGAAATCAAAACTATTCGTAGTGATCATGGTGGAGAATTTGAAAATGTAAAATTTGAGAATTTCTATAATAAAAAAGGAATAACTCCTAATTTTTCCTTTCCAAGAAATCCACAACAAAACGGAGTGGTAGAGCGTAAAAATAGGACAATTGAAGAGTGTGTAAAAACTATGCTTTCAGATAGTAAACTACTAAGAAATTTTGGGATGAAGTAGTCGCTACAGCTTGTTATATTTTGAATAGGATTTCAATCAGACCTCTAACTAAAACACCATATGAACTTCTTTTCAATAAGAAATGAAAGGTATCTTATTTTAAAGTTTTTTAATGTAAATGTTTCATTCTAAATATAAAGGACAATTTGGATAAATTTGATCCTAAATTCGACAAAGAAATCTTTATTGGATATTTTGACAGAAGTAAATCATAGAGAGTTTTCAATTTAAAAACCAACACCATTGAAGAAACAATGAATGTATCTTTTGATGAAAATTTCAAAGATTTTGTCCAAATAAATGATGAAGATGATCTTGTTACTTTAAATAAGTAATCAAATGAAATAAATTGTGAAATTATTCATCCTAATAAAAGGATCAGGCTTTTGAAAGATCATCCTGTAGAAATTATACTAGGAAATATTAAAATTTTTGTTAGAACTAGAAATCAACTAAACATGGGAGTAATGTAGCTTTTGTATCAACTATAGAACCCAAAAATCCAAAGGAAGCATCATCTGATGATTCATGGACTCTTGCTATGCTAGAAGAACCGAATCAGATCACCCGAAATGATATATGAGAACTTCTTCCTAGACCTAAGGACAAAACTATAATAGGAACTAAATGGGTTTATAAAAATAAAATGAATGAACAAGGTGAGGTCATTAGAAATAAAGCTCGGTTAGTCGTGCAAGGTTATCGTCAAGAAGAAGGAATAGACTATTATGAAACCTTTGCACCCGCAGCAAGCTTAGAAGCCATTAGATTTCTGCTTGCTTTCGCAAACCGCAATAATTTCAAACAATTTTAAATGGATGTAAAAAGCGCCCTTTTAAATGGTTTTGCCAAAGAAGATGTTTATGTTGAACCTCCACTTTTTGAAGAAGAAAAGTTTCCAAATCATGCTTACAAATTAAAGAAAGCTTTATATGGTCTGAAACAAGCTCCTAGGGCCTAGTATGATAGACTAAGATCTTACTCATTACAATCAAATTTTGTAATTGGTAAAGTAGATAATACTCTTTTTATTAAGAGAAACAAAAATGATATCTAATTAGTCCAGATTTATGTAGATGATATAATTTCTGGATCAACAAATAATGAAATGAACAAATAATTTTCTGAAATAATGTCAAAAGAGTTGGAGATGAGTCATATGGGTGAATTTGCTTTCTTTTTAGGATTGCAAATAAAATAATTAGATAGTGGTATTTTCTAGTCAAGAAAAGTATGCCGAGGATCTAAATAGTCAGTTTGGTATGACCACTGCGAGTGGAAAACTCACTCCTATGGCAACCAATGAAGACTTAAATAAGGTAAGCATGTTAAAAGCTTGTGATCAAAAACTATACAGGGGAATGATTAGATCACTACTCTATATAACTGCGAGTAAACCTGATATCATTCATAGTGTCTATCTCTGTGCAAGGTACCAATCTTAACCCAAAGAAACCCATTTAAAAGCTGTTAAATGTGTCCTAAGATATGTTAAACACACTTTAGACTATGGCCTTTTTATCCTAAAAATGATTCATTTGATTTAATCATATATTGTGATGCTGACTATGCTGGTTGTAAATCAGACCGAAAAGTACAAGTGAAACTTGTCACTTTTTAGGACAGTCTCTAGTTTTATGGTTTAGTAAAAAGCAGAATACCGTCTCACCATTAACAACTGAAGCGGAATATATCTCTACTGCTTTGGCTTGTTCTCAAGTTATCTATATGCAACAGACATAAATGATTTTGGATTAAATATTTCAAATCATCAAATTATTGTAACAAACAAGTGCATTAAATTTATCCAAAAATCCAACTCATCGTGCCAGAACCAAATATATTGATATCAGACATCATTTTCTCAGAGATAATATAAGTAAAGAGATTATTTCCTTTGAATCTATCAACACTAAGAATCAAATAGCTAATATTCTGACCAAAACCTTGAATTAATCAACCTTTATTAAATTAAGAAGGGAACTACATATTTGTCCTATAACCGGGATATTAAAAATATAGTGACATATACATTTAAATAAACAAATAAAATTATCAAAACTTCCATAAGGATGTCGACATACCGCCATGTCGACATACAACTATAAAAGTTGAATTTTGTTTTTCCTACTAAAATCAGTTTGGTTGTTATCTATACCATAATATTTCGAATTCTTCTGTCTTCCACTTCATTTCTCTCTGTAATAAACTTTTGAGAATATAAAATAATGGCCTTCTCTCCTAAATCAAACCAATATGCCACATTTTCATTCCCTTCTCCTAATGCTGGTCCATTTCAACGAACTACACTGGCTCGAGTCATGAAGATAGAGGAAACTTTGAAGGACTCTCTACAAATGATGACCGAGTTGCAAGTCATGCATATAAAGATGGGAAAGGAACGGGAAAAATAAGGCAAGATCCTTAGCAATTTGCAAAAATTTCTAATGGATAATCATGCAGACCCGATCGTGATTGAAGATGACTCCTCTAACATTCATATTCATTATCCATTAGAGGAAGATAACGAAGAAGAAGAAGAAGAAGCGTAAATGGACGAAGACAATAATGTTTTTTTCATTGGAGAAGTCTGTTTTGATAAAGATGGTAATTTGGTCGAAAATCGTGGAAACTTTTGTCTCCATTACCCAAATTTTTCCATTCACAAGTCACCAATTATCAAAGACTCTCATTAGACTGTTTTTGTAATAATGCTTTCATATATTGTGTGTATTTATATATATATTTGTTTTTATATGTGTAATATAACAACATAATAAAATTATATTTACGTTTCGCTTAATTATGCTTCTTTATTGGTACTTTGTTCCATAGTATTAGTTTAAGGGTGAGTTATGTAGTTTAGGATTAGTTTAGTTGATGACAAAGGGGAAGAGTCATAAAATAGGTTAGCTTGCATTAGATTAAGGGGGAGTTAGTAGATTAAGGGGGAGTTGTTGAAATAAGGGGGAGTTAGAGTAGAATCAGAGTTTGGTGAAGTATATTTAATAAACATAGGTTGTCATTATCAAAAAGGGGGAGATTGTTAGTTCCTTAGATTATGGTTTTGATGACAACAACCTTCAGACTTGTTATAAAATATAAATACTAATATCTTTGTCTAGATATATATGTGTATACAGGATATATATATATCTGTGTGTGTAGGTACTGAGAATGAAGATTGTACAGTATATAGATTCAAGATTGAAGAATTCAAGATTGAAGAATTCAACATTGAAGAAATCAAGACTGAAGACTTATGAGTATCAAGAGTTCAAGATTTCAAGAGTTTAAGAGTACAAGATATCAAGATAAGTAATAGATTCCAGATTTACATTAAAACTTCATAATAGCACTAAAATCTTTTGTGATAACCTGGATTTTGGACATCTGATAAGTGGATAATTAACTGATTTATTTTTTTGAATAGATAAAATTCTGATATCTCGGAGTATAAGTAAATTTGAATTTGAATTTGAGTCTGAATTAGGGACTTGAGTTTAAAATCTAAATGAATAACTTTGTAAAATAATTTGGATTTTGTGAAATAATATATATATATAGAGGTAATTTATTTAATGTATATTGGGTGTAAAACATTTTCTTTAAAATTAGAAAATATAATTTAAAAATTGTATAAGAACACAAGTTAATAAGTGTAATCCATGAGAAAGGAATTTTAACAGATAAATTCGATATTATTCATATATATATATATGTGTGTGTTAAATTTGAATTTAAAATTTATATATAAATTTAGAAAAGGGCTTTATTAATTTACAATCATATTCATTAATTAGGAAAATTAAAAAAAAGCTTTTAAGAATCTTTTAAAATAAAAGAAATAATAATAATAATACAAGTATTTAATTTTGAAGCAATTGTTAACATGTGTAAGAAAATTTATATTGTATTGACAAATGGTGTTAAATTGTACAAGTGTCATGTTAGTTTATTTTCTTTTTATTTTCAAATAATGAAAGAAAATCAAAGTGGTATATGTCAATATGCTTCTACACTTTCTTTTCTTGTATACAAACCTAGGAAGAAATCAAAACTCAGCAAATTAAAATCTGGAAAATAAAACCAGATCAGAGAAAATGTAAAGTTAAAGCAAACAATTACAAAGCTCAAATCATAAGCAAGATCTACTTTCAGATTTTCAACAAATCAAAGCAAGGATAAGTTTTCTTTTCAAAAACTAGAATCAAGCATGTTAAGAAGCTACAGTTTCAGCTCGAAGCAAAAGTTCAACATCAACTTAATGGTTTAAAGCAAATCAAGTTATAATTGATTATCAAGTTTCAATCAACTGTCAGGTTCCAGGCATCCTCTGCCTTGCATGTGTAGGCGAGTAAATTTGGAAAAAATTCTAATATATTTCAAATTAGCAGTGTGATGATCTTTTAAATAGGATTGAATGATGCTGTGCATGTGTTTAAAAATGATTTTTAGTATATGTATGTGTGTTAATATTTATATACATGACTGGATCATGAAAAATATGCCTCTGTTCAAACTGAAATCAGTGAATAAACATTTGTTTCAAAGATTTAGATTATACGATAACCTAATGAATGAAAAATCTTTGAATTCAAGATGTGAATTTTTTTTTGCAAAAATGTATTAAAGTATGAATGCATATGAATAAAACTGGGATGTCTGAACATTGACTGTTTATATGTCCTCTGTTGTTTTCACAGGCATAAGATCATCTAAAATTCTTATCTTCACATACAAACAACTTTAGGTTGCGATTTATACTTGAAATTTGATTATAACTGATGTTATATCAATTCTAAATTAGTTTCAAGTATTCTAACATAATAATTAAGTCCAGTATTGGAAATGTTGGTGAAAATCATAAGTAATCTGAAATCAAGGTTAATGAATTAAAGATTTGATTTCGTAGATTGATTCAAGATAGGAAACGACGATTTTTAATACAAAAATTAGGATTTTTAAGTTTGTATGTATGAGGAATTTCTGAGTTGATCAGATAATGTATTCTTGACGATTGCTGACGAACGACAGCGGATTACACATCAGGCCCGGTACCGGAGGAGCCTGTTAGTCAGGCGATCGATGGAAAAATATCAGGAGAATTTCTCGAGCACTCGGGTGGCAAAGCGGAGTTGAATTAGGGTTCAAACCGAAAATGAAATCGTGGTTGTCTTGGAAAATTGAGGCGTCGTTGATGAGACGATCGTGATCGGTCGAGGAGGGAAAGCAAAGGACGGTCAGGCGAAGCTAAGGATTGGGTGGCGAGGATGATGGTGGTTGGTATGGTCGTCGGCGAGGTAAGTTTGCCAAAGAAAGTGGTTCAGGATGGGTCACTCTGATGAAATTCGACTTTGTGATCGATTTGATGTTCTCGTTGTTGAGATCATTTTTGGGTATCATCGTCGACATGCCGGTGGTAGGAGTGGTGGTCGAGTGCCGCCATTGAACTGTGCACGTGCACGCGAGGGTTTTGTGTGTTAGCATGGTTGTGAAGTTTTAAAAGATTATGTTTTAAAGAAGAAGGGGGAGAACTTGGGGAAATAGTGGTAGAGACTCGATACCGGTTCGGGAAAACCCCATGTTAATGATTTAAATCCTCTCAGTTTTTAAGTTTAACGTGTTAAATTTAAATTTAATTATCTTTAAAGCTATTTTAAGTAATAATTTATTAATTAATGTTGGTAATTTAAGTTGATAAGTTTATATTAAAGTTAATCCTTAATTGTTTATAAACTTAATTAAGTAGCAAAATCAATTAAAGTTAGTAAATTAAGTTAAATTAGTCAATGCAATTAAGGTGAATTGACTAACTGAGGTAAGATAATTAGTAAGTATAATTAATTAATTATTAAGTACTTAGGAATTAATTAAGAACTTAATTGAGGATTAGTTAGTTAATTAGGAAGGATTGATTTATTTAGTATCAAATGGTTTTGTAAATAACCAATTTTATTTAAGCTAAGTTGAATAACTGATTCATAGCAAAGTAATTAAGAGAGGATTACCCAGTATAATTTATTAAACAATCAATTATTTTTATGATAATTAATAAAGGATAATTAATTTGAGAAATCAATTTAATGGATTGATTTATTAATGTGATTAATTAAGGACTAGTCACTTAATGGAATTAATTATTGATGATAATAAAAGTAATTAAAGAACAATTACTGAATTTAGGAGAGTAATTAATGGATAATTACTAAAAGTGATTTAATTAATAATAATACTTAAGGGAAGTAGTTAAGGATTAATTACTTTGATTTATTAATTGAGAGTCAAATTCTTATTGTAATTAAAAGATAATTAATCAAGGATGATTAATTAAGATGGATGTTTTCAGAATGATAAATAAACTGGGTTGTAAATAATTAATGTTAAGTAAGCAGGGTTTAGGTAATCCAAGTGATTAAAGTTGGTAATTAATTTAATTAGTGATTAATTAAATTAATTAATAATATATATATATATATTAAATCTTGCTTATGGATGACTGAATGATATTGGATGACTTGGGTTTTGAATATCTCTGATATTGAGTGTGATGTACTGTGATATGGTATTGAGGGATTGAATAATGTTAATGTAGGGTTATCTATCGATAATGAATTGAAATTTGCTGTGTGAATTATGATACACTGTATTTAAATTGATTGTATCCACTTAAACTAGATTTATCATGACATTGAATTCGAAGAGACAGTCGGGTTTTAGTAAATACCCGAAACCACTTTGATTCTTTATAAATTGATATATGGAATCTATAGGCTGAAATGGAATGATTTACATGAATCAGACCATTTAATCTTAGTTTTGGTACTTAGAAATTGATGTGCGATGTAAGTGTTGTCCATAACGAATTGTGAAGTTGTAAATTGATACAAGTTACCCGTGTTTACATAAATTGTATGTTTTTGTATTCCATGATTAGATGAGTTTACTCACGCTGGTTTCCAGCCTGACCAGGGTGTTACTTTGATGTAATGCTCGGGTCAGACCGAGTATTATATATTTTCAGGTAAGGACGTTCTGGGGAATAGGCGGCGAGCTGGATGGTAGGAATGTATGGGGTATTTCCGCTGCGATATATTATAGTTTATCTAGGGCAGGTTCCTTTAAACTGTCTAGTGTTGTGTATTGGTCGTAACTCTGATGTATAAAAATAAAGTGTAAAGATACTGTTCTTCTTTGTAAAACTATTATTTATGTGATATTATATTTTATCTGCTGCGAATGTGAGATTCTGAGTCTGAGTTTTCTGTTTCTTCTTCTTTCTCTTTCTTCGTTTCACTAATTATCTGGAATTTTCAAGATCGGAATTTCCGGATAGTTACATTTGGTATTATAGCTGAAGGTTAAGCGAGAACCTTGGCTCTGGTGGGATTACTCATTAAGGATAGGGTAAGTGGTACCCTAGGATGAGTTGAGTGTGTGTGTGTGTGTGTATGAGAGCATACTTGTTAGTTATATAAAGATTTTAAATGATTTTATAAGGATATATTTTGATGTATATAGCAATATTTCTTTCTAATAAATATAAAGATAATTGGTTGTTAAATTATTGGAATTAAATTAAGTGGTATTAGAATTACAACCAAATTAAAATTAAATAAAGATAAGTTTGAAAATGGATTCGAACCGAAAATTTAATCTTGAAGTTAGGGAAGAATTTCTAAATAAGATGAATTAGAATTGGTTTCAAACCGGAGAAATAGAATGGTTATTGTGTTTAATAATGAATGATTGTTTTCCAATAAAATGTTTTAAGGAAGTAAAACATTTAGGTGAGTAGTAGGTTTTAAGTTGTGAAGTTTTAAATCTAGGTCCAGAATTTGAAAATGGTTTCAAAGTGATAAAGAAATAATAAATAATATTATTTAATGTATTTGAATGAAAGGATCCTATTCCACATAAGAGATGTTTGAATTTTTTTAAAGGAATTTGTTTGAATTTAAAACGAAAGGTGGTTTAAAATTTAAAAGTAACCAGGTGTGTAAATGAAATAAACTCTAAGGTTGATTTTTAATTTGGAATGAGATGTGATAACCAAAGTGATAAGTGGAAAGATTATTTAAAATTTGTAAATGGAAATTCAAATTGGGTAAAGTTGACTGGATTAAGTAAATTGAATTTAACTTTGGAAAGTTAAATAAGTTTGAATGGTCAACCTGATTTGGAAATTTCGTGATGAAATTAAGATTTAACTTAGGAAGTTAAACGGTTGATTTGAATTAAGAAGTTTGAGTGATCTCAAAATGGGTTTGAGATCTAGAAATTGAAAATGAATGGATGTTTTAAAATAAATTAGATGATATCATCCTACTGTTATTAATAATCTTTAAGCCGAAATTTGATTTCTTTAAATAAATGAGAAATGAAGTGTGGTAATATATCCATTATTAGGATAAAAGGAAAATCACACTTTAATTTAAAATTAAGGATAAGGAATTACTTTGAACTAAAAATTTGAATAATTACACTTGTAAATTAAAATTGTTTAAGGAACCAATTTTAAACTGGAAGTTAAAATTGAGTAATAAATTAAATTTTTAAGAGAAAATTGTTTTAAATTCTTATTTGAATTTTGAAAAAAAAAATAATAGGTAAAGATAATTTAAAATGGAATTTTGAGAATTTGACTCAAAAAAAATAAAGGTTAATTTGATTTGTGGTGTAAATGTTAGGTCTGATCTATGAATTGAATTGTTTAAAAACTTTAAAGGTAAATTGATTTAAAGGAATTAAATCAACATTTGAAGTATTAACTCGAATTTATGTAATTCGAGATGGTTCATAGTGAACTAGAATTTGAAGTTGATTCAAATTGAAATTTGATTTGAATATTTAGAAATTGTGATTAAAAGTTGAATAGTTTTAAATTCAAATGGAATTTGAATTTAATTTGGAAAGAAGTCGAGGTTAATTCAACTTGAATTGGGGTTAAATCAATTTCAATGGACATTGAAGTTATTTAAATTGGAATCTAGTCAATTTAAATGGAAGTGGAAATTTAAATTGAATTGATGAGAATGGAGATTGAGAAGTGAACAGTTTCGACTCTGGACTATTTTTAATATAAATTGTTTTAATATAAACCTATTTTTCCAAGCTATTTATTATATATACAACCTTTCTTTTAAAAGCCAAACTATCTTATATTTGTTTTACAATTATTTTTTGTGGAACTGTTTAAGAATTTTCCAACTGTTTTATAAGCTAATTACTATATTTCAACTATTTTACAAAACTAATTACTATTATTTTGCAATTATCTAAAATTTCTATAATTATTTTAAATATTTTCTAAATATTTTACACCTATTTTACAAACTAGTAATTATTTTCCAACTACTTATCTATTTTTAACTTTTCAACCTATTTTCTAAATTTAAACCGGACAGAATTTAAACTGTTATTGGTTAAGTACCCAATCAAGATAAGAATAGAGGTGATAATCAAAATGGACTGAAGCAATTGTGAGTAAGTGAATGAAAATCAAAGTGAATGTGAATAGAAATGGAATTGATTTGGCTAATAACCAATAAATATAAATACGTAGGGTGTACGTATGTTATTCTATTCGCATAATGATTTGATCCAGATTTGAGCATAGAATTTCGAGATAGTATGTCGCTCCGGTTGGGATTTTTCACTCGATTTTCAACGGCGAACCTGGATATGGATTGTTGATTGGTTCTGGATGTTCTCTATCATAGTTATGGCTATGCAAGGAGAATGATGGTTTCTGATCAAGAAACCAGATCTGTGTCCGCACTAGGAAGTCGGGTGGACGATACTAGTTCGGAAGTGAAATTGTGTGGTCGAGTGAGCGATCAGATTGGTATAGCATACGGATGATATGTGTACATCATACGGATTTGAATGAAAATGATATCGAAAGGAGTAATCAAATTTGAATATTTGATTTTGAGTAAAAAAAAGTTAAATATCTTTGTTTTATAAAATGAAACTCCCCTTGTTGAATCTTTTGCCAGAAGAAAAGGGTTTTTGAAAATGTTTAAAGTATAAAAGGAGTTTTATACAAGTTTGAAATGATCCAAAGTTTTTAAAGTTATATATATATATATATATATATATATATATATATATATATATATATATAAAGGATCTTATGAGGACTTTGGAAAAAGGTTTTGGGAACCTTTGGATTTGGAAAGGCTTTTGATTTTTGGGGTAAAATCAACATGAGAATTTGGAAAGCCTAGTTTGAGAATTATCGATTTTGGAATAATCGATTTTGTGTAAAGGAGCTTTGCATAAGATCATACTGGTGTATGATTTGAAGATACTATATTAGTATAAAGTGTTTTGATGATGGCTCTGGGGAAAAAGGCGCTCCCTTGAAATGAACTTCTCAGGAGTACCATCGGGTGGTGCTGCCTTGAGCCCCAAGGAGGGGTTCTAAAATTGATCCTGTGAGGAGTCCGGACAAAACTAGTTCCTGGGGATTATGAGTAAAGCATACCATAGCGAAAGTCGTGTGTGCCGCTGAGAGCCAAAAGTTTGCATTTGATTTTATATCGGTAGACTGCGACCTATGTAGGAGTGGAGAAGTTTCATTTCGACAGCGAAAATCAGAGGCCGCAGAGAGCCTGTAGTTACATGGACTTCTGCTGCGATGGCAATGTAACCCTGGAACGTAACTGTGATCTGTCGTGGGTTACATGGCGTAATCGAGAGGCCGTGGAGAGCCTACGGTTACATGGGCTTTTGCTGCGTTCGCAACGTAACCCAGGATGTAACTACGACCATGGATGGGGGTGATGATTTCCAGAGCGTTCTCACCAAAGATATTTCCTCGATTTCAAAATGCTTTCAATATTTTCAATAAAACTATTTTTCAAGTATTTTCACTGGATGTTGAAAACGGGTTTACCAAGTACTTGTAGATTTTCAGTCTTACGCCTGATCAACGTATGACCGAATTTCTGTGAGAACGAGGATGGACGTGTTGAAACATCGAGTTATAAAAAGTATTTTTATAAAACTATTTTGGCAGTATTACAGATTTTAAAAGTGTTTTAAAATGATCAAAGAATATTTTAACTGGTTTTATATTATTTTATAAATTCTGCTTTCGTTCCTTTTCGAGGACGAAAAGATTCAAAGGGGGAAGGAATGTGATAACCTGGATTTTGGACATCTGATAAGTGGATAATTAACTGATTTATTCTGTTGAATAGATAAAATTCTGATATCTGGGAGTATAAATAAATTTTAATTTGAGTCTGAATTAGAGACTTGAATTTAAAATCTAAATGAATACCTTAGTAAAATAATTTGGATTTTGTAAAATAATATATATATATAGAGGTAATTTATTTAATGTATATTGGGTGTAAAACATTTTCTTTAAAATTAGAAAATATAATTTAAAAATTGTATATTAACAAAAGTTAATAAGTGTAATCCATGAGAAAGGAATTTTAACAGATAAATTCGATATTATTCATATATATATATATATATATATGTGTGTGTGTGTGTGTGTGTGTGTGTGTGTGTGTGTTAAATTTGAATTTAAAATTTATATATAAATTTAGAAAAGGGCTTTATTAATTTACAATCATATTCATTAATTAGGAAAATTAAAAAAAAGCTTTTAAGAATCTTTTAAAATAAAAGAAATAATAATAATAATACAAGTATTTAATTCTGAAGCAATTGTTAACATGTGTAAGAAAATTTATATTGTATTGACAAATGGTGTTAAATTGTACAAGTGTCATGTTAGTTTATTTTCTTTTTATTTTTAAATAATGAAAGAAAATCAAAGTGGTATATGTCAATATGCTTCTACACTTTCTTTTCTTGTATACAAACCTAGGAAGAAATCAAAACTAAGCAAATTAAAATCTGGAAAATAAAACCAGATCAGAGAAAATGTACAGTTAAAGCAAACAATTACAAAGCTCAAATCATAAGCAAGATCTACTTTCAGATCTTCAATAAATCAAAGCAAGGATAAGTTTTCTTTTCAAAAACTGGAATCAAGCATGTTAAGAAGCTACAGTTTCAGCCTGAAGCAAAAGTTCAACATCAACTTAAAGGTTTAAAGCAAATCAAGTTATAATTGATTATCAAGTTTCAATCAACTGTCAGGTTCCAGGCATCCTCTGCCTTGCATGTGTAGGTGAGTAAATTTGGAAAAAATCTAATATATTTTAAATTAGCAGTGTGATGATCTTTTAAATAAGATTGAATGATGTTGTGCATGTGTTTAAAAATGATTTTTAGTATATATATGTGTGTTAATATTTATATACATGACTGGATCATGAAAAATACGCCTCTGTTCAAACTGAAATCAGTGAATAAATAATTGTTTCAAAGATTTAGATTATATGATAACCTGATGAATGAAAAATCTTTGAATTCAAGATGTGAATTTTGTTTTGCAAAAATTTATTAAAGTATGAATGCATACGAGTAAAACTGAGATGTTTGAACATTGACTGTTTATATATCCTCTGTTGTTTTCACAGGCATAAGATCATCTACAATTGTTATCTTCACATGCAAACAACTTTAGGTTGCGATTTATACTTGAAATTTGATTATAACTGATGTTATATCAATTCTAAGATAGTTTCAAGTATTCTAACATAATAATTAAGTCCAGTATTGGAAATGTTGGTGAAAATCATAAGTAACATAAAATCAAGGTTAATGAATTAAAGATTTGATTTCGTAGATTGATTCAAGATAGGAAATGACGATTTTTAATATAAAAATTGGGATTTTTAAGTTTGTATGTCTGAGGAATTTTTGAGTTGATCAGATAATGTTTTCTTGACGATTGCTGACGAACGGCAGCGGATTACACATCAGGCCCGGTACAAGAGGAGGCTGTTAGTCAGGCGATCGATGGAAAAATATAAGGAGAACTTCTCGAGCACTTGGGTGGCGAAGCGGTGTTGAATTAGGGTTCAGACCCGAAAATGAAATCGTGGTTGTTCTTGGAAAATTGAGGCGTCGTTGATGACACGATTGTGATCGGTCGAGGAGGGAAAGCAAAGGACGGTCAGGCGAAGCCAAGGATTGGGTGGCGAGGATGATGGTGGTCGGTGTGGTCGTCGGCGAGGTAAGTTTGCCAAAGAAAGTGGTTCAGGATGGGTTCACTCTGATGAAATTTGATTTTGTGATCGATTTGGTGTTCTCATGGTTGAGATCATTTTTGGGTATCATCGTCGACATGCTGGTGGTAGGAGTGGTGGTTGGAGTGCCGCCGTTGAACTGTGCACGTGCACGCGAGGGTTTTGTGTGTCAGCATGGTTTTGAAGTTTTAAAAGATTATGTTTTAAAGAAGAAGGGGGAGAACTTGGGGAAAAAGTGGAAGAGACTCGATACATGTTCGAGTAAACCCCTTGTTTTTCTTGGGTAATGATTTAAATCCTCTCAGTTTTTATGTTTAACAAGTTAAATTTAAATTTAATTATCTTTAAAGCTATTTAAGTAATAATTGATTAATTATTGTTGGTAATTTAAGTTGATAAGTTTATATTAAAGTTAATCCTTAATTGTTTATAAACTTAATTAAGTAGTAAAATGAATTGAAGTTAGTAAATTAAGTTAAATTAGTCAATGCAATTAAGGTGAATTGACTAACTAAGGTAAGATAATTAGTAAGTATAATTAATTAAATATTAAGTATTTAGAATTAATTAAGAAATTAATTAAGGATTAGTTAATTAATTAGGAAGGATTGATTTATTTAGTATCAAATGGTTTTGTAAATAACCAATGTTATTTAAGCTTAGTTGAATAACTGATTCATTGCAAAGTAATTTAGAGAGGATTACTCAGTATAATTTATTAAATAATTAATTATTTTTATGATAATTAATAAAGGATAATTAATTTGAGAAATCAATTTAATGGATTTATTTATTAATGTGATTAATTAAGGACTAATCATTTAATGGAATTAATTAGTGATGATAATAAAAGTAATTAAAGAACAATTACTGAATTTAGGAGAGTAATTAATGGATAATTACTAAAAGTGATTTAATTAATAATAATACTTAAGGAAAGTAATTAAGGATTAATTACTTTGATTTATTAATTGAGAGTCAAATTCTTATTGTAATTAAAAGATAATTAATCGAGGACGATTAATTAAGATGGATGTTTTTAGAATGATAAATAAACTGGGTAGTAAATAATTAATGTTAAGTAAGCAGGGTTTAGGTAATCCAAGTGATTAAAGTTGGTAATTATTTTAATTAGTGATTAATTAAATTAATTAAGAATAATATATATATATATATATTAAATCTTGCTTATGGATGATTGAATGATATTGGATGACTTGGGTTTTGAATATCTCTGATATTGAGTGTGATGTATTGTGATATGGTATTGAGGGATTGAACAATGTTATTGTAGGGTTATCTATCGATAATGAATTGAAATTTGCTGTGTGAATTATGATACACTGTATTTAAATTGATTTAATCCACTTAAAATGGATTTATAATGACATTGAATTCGAAGAGACAGTCGGGTATTAGTAAATACCAGAAACCACTTTTATTCTTTATAAATTGATATATGGAATCTATAGGCTGAAATAGAATGATTTACATGAATCAGACCATTTAATCTAAGATTTGGTACTTAGAAATTGATGTGTGATGTAAGTGTTGTCCATAACGAATTGTGAAGTTGTAAATTGATATAAGTTACCAGTGTTTACATAAATTGTATATTTTTGTATTCCATGATTAGATGAGTTTACTCACGCTAGTTTCCAGCCTGACCCGGGTGTTACTTTGATGTAATGCTCAGGTCAGACCGAGTATTACATATTTTCAGGTAAGGACATTCTGGAGCTCAGGAGGCGAGCTGGATGGTAGGAATGTATGGTGTATTTCTGCTGTGATATATTATAGTTTATCTAGGACAGGTTCTTGTAAACTGTCCTGTATTGTGCATTGGTCGTAACTCTGATGTATAAAAATAAAGTGGAAAGATACTGTTCTTCTTTGTAAAACTATTATTTATGTGATATTATATTTTATCCGCTGCGAATATGAGATTCTGAGTTTGAGTTTTCTGTTTCTTCTTCTTTCTCTTTCTTCTTTTCACTAATTATTTGGAATTTTCGAGATCGGAATTTCCGGATCGTTACAGCTTTACTCTGTTTTAATTGTGAAATGAAATCCACATTCTCACTTTAATAGTAGGATGGAACCCACGACCTCTTTAGTGGGATGGAAACTATGACCTTCTCTAGTGAAATGGAATCCACGAAATTTTTAAAATGATTTATTTTAAATATTTTTCCTAAAACTTTTTTAGGTCATCTCTCTCGTTTTTTGCATTTGGATTTTGTAGGTAGTATCCATTGAAAAACCCTCATGAGGCACCACTCGTCCTACTTGGGACACCTAGAGGTTTAATGGCCTGTTGCATACATGCAACAATTGTGATTCCTACGAAAGTGCGACCTACCTAATTTAGTATTTAATTTTGTTTACTCGAGGACGAGTAAAAGATAAGTATGGGGGCATTTGATTTACATGTAAAAGTTTTTATTTTTGAGCTCATATCTTATCTTTGTTGAATATAAATAAATGTTACACACGGTATTTTTGGGTGTGTCTACAGATATATATAGATTTGAGGAGCCTTCATGTTAAATGGACCAAAAGAGAAGAAAAAGGGAGATTAGCATTGGATTATACCAGCAACTTTAAAGGGTTGAACAAAATAAGTTGTAGATAGGTGGTTAAGGCATCTCCTAAATGGAAGAAGGAGTTGAGTTCGAATCTCGTAAAGTACATTATTTTTGCATATGAAAATGGAGGATTTTTGAGAAGATATACATATACACATGAACATACTTGTGATTGATCATATGGTTACAAATCAACAATCTTCTAATCAATCACAAATATTCTTCCAATCAAATCACAATCAATCAAAATCTTCCAATCACATAACAATCATATTCAGATGACTATGCCAATTTATCATGGATTTGATTCACATCAACAAATCATCCTCAAATCTCAATCACCTATCATGTTACATGTCAAAGAACTGATGATAAGCTATCTCTCATGAATATTTATATTCACATGATCAAAGAGAAGATATTCATTTTTATGGAAACATATTTTGTAAATATTTGATAGGAAACAACTTGTACTCTATAAATACGCAGGTGTATTCATTGTAAAAGTTATCTCATATCTCATAATTTCTAGTGTAAAAAGGGCTCTTCTTCTTCTATTTTATGTTTTTTTATTTACACTTGGATAATTTTGGCTTCTATCAATTAGTTTTCTTAGACATAATTATATAAGTTTTTCTTCCTTTTTCATTAGTGATAGACCAGTAATTAGTTTTAACGGCTATCCTAATTTTATTTTTTTGTTTATATGAATTTCTATTTGTTTTTTTGTTTTTCCTGTTTTTCCATTGTTAAGAACTTGCGAAGGAGTTCTGCTTTAACTCTCAATAACTCTTCCTTGACAAATAGTTGGATCCTTCTGTGAGATAGGATTGGAGTTTAAATCAATATTACTTCACTTGTCTATTTTTCTGCATTTTTTGTAGTTTAGAAATCACCTCCAAATTCGTCAAACTCGCCTATGAAATTATACAAACAATAGAATTTAATTTTCCTCCCTGTGTTCGACATGCATACTATACACTTGTGCGCTTCTAGTATTATTTTAAGTTTGTCCTTTCCTAATCCCATAGAAAAGCGTCAAACAATTTTCAAATAAAATAGAACATAGCTGGAATGCTTGCATCTCACATTCCAACATTTTTGGGCACAATCAAAAACGTACGATACTTATTGGGGAATAGATTACAACAATGACTGGGCAACTGGGGTACCTTCCGTCACAGTACGACTCTTGATAAATGTACCAAGATTGAACCTATCGATCTCTGCCAACAATGGACTGGTGTACCCATTACTGGATAGTACCGAATACATCACCACCACGGTTATGATCAGTAACCGTACCGTAGCATAAATAAAAAGGGACAAATATCGATTCTAGACTAGTGATGACAATCCCTAATGGGTGCGACCTCCATGGTCCTACTGCATCTCCCTTATTTTAGTCGTTCTCGGTTGATGAGGTTTGAGGCTACATCATTACCTTTTAAGAAATTTACATTTAGAATGCTCATTGACTTCCACTGACGATGTTCTGACAGAATTCGCCAATACAAGTCATTCAGGTGATGAACGAACCGAAGGCACCGTTTGCATTACACCCATTATTAGAATCACCCTCAGAGTTAGTGGTAAATAGCACTTGCACCCTATAATCTGCATTCTAGATCTTGCCTTTAGATTCTTCTGAATCGCTCGCTTAAATTGGTTCGAAGTGGTTTTCGGATAATAATGTTATCCAATCCCGGTCTCCTAGAATCAAAATGATAAATTTTTAAAGGCTAAGTTTGTTTAAATAAACAGTTCTACAATCGGAGTGTAAATACTTACATGTGAAAATTCATTCCATATGTTTACTTTATCATGACCTATCCATCAAATGTAATTTGCTTGTAATCATCACATTTTATAGAACTCGGAATAGTGATCAATACAAGTCGATTTACTTTCAATAAAATGTGTCAACATTTTATTCTATCTACTTTAATTTGTTTGGCGACTTAATGACGCATACAAAAGATAATTTAAATCAATATCTAAGAGAAATAAGAGTCAAAGCATAGATCTAACTTCAATCAATGATTTATAATTAATATTAAATCAATTTACAAATCAGAACTGAATTGATTTCAGTTAACCGAGTCAAGTTATATTTTAAATCCAGATTACTTGCCAATCAAAAAAATTTAATAAATAATTTATTCTTAGTTAATTAAAATTAAACAGCCATTTAATAATTAACTAATCAATTAATTAACATATAATCAATTTAAAATGAGAAATTACTTATTTTTCCCTTCAATTGTTATAAATCATTAAATTTTACATTGTAGAAAACTTGAAAATATTATTTCAAGTGAAAATACTCGATGATAGGAATCCGACGTAAAAATCCGTGCGTAGATTGGGTTTGAAATGGATGAGAAATAGTAATTTTCTTTTATAGATTATTAAATATAAATATTAATTGAATTTACTTTTAAAAACTAAACATTCGGCCCATACAAATGCAAACCCGGCCCAAAAAACCCTTCCTTCTTCTTTCCAGTTCTCCTCTCCTCTCTTCTATTCGTATGCATGAAAACATGCATGAAAACATACATGAAAGTGTGCACGTGCACAGCACCTCTTGTCGACCAAACTCGCCGCCAACCATCCATGTGAATCGCCCACGACCACCACAACACGATCGACCACCTAGAAACGCTGCCGAGCCTTCGAATGGAAAATTGAACTGCTCGTTCAAAAAAAATGGAACATGCCGTGTCCACTCAAATGCCTTGCCACGCCACCACAGTCCACCATCCACCACCAAAATATAACCAGAGCTCTGCCACCACCTACTCTTCCAGTTCCCCCCTATGCACACCCTTTCTCTCCTCTTCACCACTGCTCATGAACCCGAGACCAAAACGAATCACTCTAAAACCCTACTTCGACCTCGTCTAGCCCATACACCAATTAAAAATCGTCACTCCATTTTTTTAGGTTGCGCTATCACCCAATCCTCCTCCACGCCAAACGCCGAGACATGAAATCGATCATATCGTCGGAATTTGACGAAACTCCCAATTCCTTTCATCTCCACATTTCTTCCTTCACACAACACATAAAATCCTCAAACCAATCTTAAAAATCATATTTTTCATTGTGATCACGACTGTATGATCCATTTATTAAATTATGATAGTTGTATCTCGACCATATATGACCCACTCACTGTTATATGGGGTTTTCTCTCTCTTTGCTTGATGAAATTAAATGAAATAATTTTTAAAATATTCTATACTCAAACAAACAACTTTTGTTTTGGTATCATGTTTTAAAACTAACTGGATGTTGAGATATTTATTTTAAAGTTAAAAGTTTAATTGTTTTAGACCAAAAACATGAACATAGTAGCTTCGACGAAGAAGCACAATGTCTTGGTGGAACTAACATGTCGAACACACTCATACATACACATACACATAACAGGTACATATACACTTGACAAAGAATAACGGTTTCATCCCAAAATCAATAGATATATAAATATATGCAATAACCAGTTAACAAAAACAGAGGTGTTTTACTCATAGTTAAAAATAGATGGACAACTGTTGTTTTAAACCTCCTTCCTCTAAACTCTTGAACAACCCAATCTTTTGATCTAATCGGCAGTTTTATTATTATATATAAATGAACAAGAATATATACAAGAGAACGAAGGGGACAGTGCAACAAGAAAGGGGCTGGAGAACACATGAGGGTGGCTGATAGGTTTAGGCTTCATCACTTCATTTTTTTATTTATAGGCTTGATTTGATTTTTTGCATGCTGATTTTAGGTTTGTAATGATGAAGCTTTATATATATCATATTCAGCAGTTAGCATTTGAAAATTTAGTATAGCTTTCAAAATTCATAGATTTAGATATTCTCAATATTAGAAAATTAAGTTATTCGACTTATAAAAATTAATGTTTCAATATTTAAAATTAGTTAATTATTCCAGTAAATGATGACTAAAGATCTGGATCGTTACATTCCTCCCCCCTTAAAAGAATTTCATCCCAATATTAGAAAGCATGGAGATAATTAAAGCTATTACAGAAGGTCATATATTTATATCATAAAGCACATACATAAGTCATACACTAAATAACCATAGCAAACAAGGTATACACTATACATACCAACAACTAACTATCCTAACTTCATCCCTGGATAGGCTTCCCTCATACGATCCACAGTCTCGATGTACAGTCTTTGGGATCCTCACTCCATTGAATCTTGACTAACTTCGCCACTTTATTTCGAAGTCTCTTCTCATCCTAATCTACAATATGAACTGGATGCCTGACCACTGTCAAGTTTGGTTCTATCCCTAAATCCTCCTGAACTGATGGCTCCACAACCAACGATGGATCATGAATATATTTCCTTAGATGAGATACGTGGAACACATTATGAACTCCGACCATCCTTTTCGGCGACTCAAACTTATAACCAAGAGACCCAATCCTTTCAAGAATACGAAAAGGTCCGATATACCGTTGAGCCAACTTCCCAGCCTTTCCAAATCTAGTTGCTCCTCTAATTGGCAAAATCTTCATGAACATAAGACCTCTAATAGCAAATTCTAGCAGAGCTTTTCTGGCGATCTTGAGCTTTCTTCATCCGCCTCTTAATCAATTCAACCTTCTCAGATGCCTCTCGAATCATATTAGGACCAAGCACTAGATAATCTCCAGATTCTACCCAACATGCTGGTGACTTGCACGGCCTTTCATAAAGAGCTTCATAAGGTACCATGCCTATGCTAGCTTGATAACCGTTGTTGTAGGAGAATTCCACTAAGTGTAGACGATCCTCCCATGATCCTCCAAAATACAAGATGCAAGATCTTAACATATCTTCGAAGATGCGATTAACCTTCTTAGTTTAACCATCGGTTTGAGGGTGATAAGTAGTACTCAAACATAACTTTGTTCCCATGGCTACTTGAAATGCTTCCCAAAATTTACTGGTAAATATAGGATCACGATCACTTACTATACTTATTGGGACTCCATGCAATCTAAAAATCTCCCTCATAAAATTCTCTGAAAACAAGCTGCAGTTCTAGTTGGTTTTACTGGTACAAAATGGACGCTCTTGGTCAACCGGTCCACAATGACCCATAGTCCTTCATTTCCCTTTCTAGTTCTAGGTACCATGGATAAAATCCATGGATATCATTTCCCATCTCCATTTTGGAATTTTCAAAGGTTGTAAAAATCCAGCTGTCTTCTTATGATCACCTTCGATTTGTTGATAGCTCGTACACCTACTTACATAGACAGAGATATCCTTCTCATTCCTGGCTACCAGAATACTCTTATCATATCTTTGTACATCTTATGAACTCCTGGATGAATACTTAATTTATATTTGTGGCATTCTAATAAAATTTCATGCCTCAATCCATCCACATATGGACCGCATGGTCGTTTGTTTAACCTCAAAACACCACGATCGTCCACCTGAAAGTTGGAATATCGTCCCTCGCTAACTCCTTGAATTATTTCCCCTAGATTTTTATTCTTTCTATGACTGCACATAATTCTTTCCTGTAGAGTTGGTGTAACCTCCCAAAGAGATAAAACTGCATTCCTTCTTAGAGCATCTACTACAACATTTGCCCTCCCTGGCATATAAAGAATATCCAAGTTGTAGGACGCCAGAAACTCCAGCCATTTTTGTTGCCTTAGATTCAGAACCTTTTGAGTGAAAAGGTACTTTAGGGACTGTGATCCGTGAAGAGTTCAAAATTTTCATATAGTTAAAGAGAGATGGCTAACTTACTAGTATTTTAGAGATGAGAAAGAAACAAGAAAAATAGAGAGATTCTTACCCAACAAATAGCGTCTCCACATTTTCAATGCAAAGACAAGTGCTAACAGTTTCAAGTCATGTGTTGCATAATTCCTTTCATGTGGCTTCAATTGTCTTCTTGCATATGCAATCACACTACCATTTTGCATAAAACAGCGTGTTATTCTGCTCCACGTGCATCAGTATAAACCGTGAATCCACTCCTTCGATCTAGAACAGCTAGAACTGGCGCAACTAGTCAATCTCCTCTTCAACTCGAAAAATGCTTCTTCACACGTTGGAGTCCATACGGACTTCTCTCCCTTCTTAGTCAATTTTGTCAAATGAGAGGAGATCTTCAAATAATCTTATATGAATCTTCTATAGTGTCCAACCAATCCTAAGAAACAATGAACTTCAATAGGAGTTCATGGTTGCTTCCATTGTTGCACAACTTCAATTTTTACCGGGTCTACTAAAATACCTCGGGTCTATTGAAATATCCTCTCCTAACACAATATGACCTAAGAATCTTACCTCTGACTACCAAAAATGACATTTGGAGAACTCTTCCTTCAGAACATGCCTCCGAAAAGTTTCAACACTACTTCCACATGGTGACTATGCTCTTCTTCAGACTTAGAATGGATGAGAATGTCTTTAATAAAAACCAGCACAAACTTATTTAGAACATGTATGAAAACGCGATTCATCAAGTCTATGAAATATGCAGGTGCATTGATTAGCCCGAAAGGCATAACCAACCATTCGAAAAAAAAGTCTAGACCCCTAGATGCATTTAAAGGTATACTATCTTCTGTAATTCTTAATTGATGAAATCTTGTAACTAGATCCATTTGGGAAATACCGTTGCCCCATGGAGTTGGTCAAATAGGCCATCAATGCAGGGTAAAGGATATTTATTCCTAATGGTCACCTATTCAATTCTCCATGGTCCACACACAATCTTATAGGACCATCAGACTTAGCCATGAAAACTATTGTTGAGCCCGAACTCGAATAATTCGGTTTAATCAACCCCCTATTCAATAAATCCTGGGTTTGATTTACTAACTCCTCTCGCTCCCTCGGAGCCATCCTTCTATTGAGTTGAATCACAGGCCTTGCACCATGAACTAAATCAATTCGAAATTCTATTTCTCGATGGGGAGGTAAGGTTTTAACTTCTTCAAAAACATTAGGGAAGTTTTTAATGATTTCTATGGATCCTAACCTTTCTTGAGATGCTTCAACAGCATGCAAGAAGCTAAACGTATGGATTCCAGGGTTATCACACTCTATCTTCGTAATCCTTCCCAACTTGATTTCTAAAGATACGTCCTCTCATCACAATTGAGGAAAGCTCTATGTTTCGCTAACCAATCCATATTAAGAATAATATCAAATTCCTTAAAATAAAATACAAAAGGGTCACATGAAAAGAAATGAGAAAGATAAGAAATTGGCATGCCTTCACAGATCATATTCAAATGGGTCACTCCCCTTATAGGATTGGATACACAAATAGGGTTTTCTATAGGGTTTTCTACGATACTAGGAATAAGATGAAATTTCCCTACCTATTCCAGAGAAATAAACCTATGGGAGCCACTAGAATCAAATAACATTCTAACATAAATACCATTAATAAGTGAGGCACCTTCAAGAATGCCTTTCCCATTGACATCTTCTGAAGTTGACGACTCATTCCTGACTACATAAACCTTGGGTTGTGGAGCCTTTTTTAGAAGTTGGCAGTCCTTCACCATATGGCTTGGTTGGTGAAAATTAAAACAACGGGTTTTCTGGACTACTAAAGTGATAGATCCTACTAGTTGTTGAGGTTGTTGCTGGTGATACTGAACTTTAGAACTCTTGCAAAACCTTGCAATGTAGCCCTTCTACTTGCAAAGGTAATAACTAACTTTTTTATACCTGTTCCCTTTACCACTTTCTGAATTCTCTTGCGCTCTACTGCCTGATTTTTCCTTCCCTTTATTCCTCCAGTTGGGGTTGAACTTCCTCTTGTTGTGGTTGTTGCCACTCGTATTCCTACCATGTACTGCTAGAACTGGCTTCTTCTTATCCAATGCTTCATATCAGAGAGCCATATCTACTAAGTCAATGGAAGATCCCTTGAGATGTCTCGTCGTCTTTTGCTGAAAACTTTCCCTTAATCTAGTCCCAAACATCCCATTCTTCTTTAACGAGGTATTGATCAGTTCAGGTCCAAAGCATGAAAGTTCATTAAACTTGTTTTCATATTCCACAATGGACAAATCCCCTTGTTTCAAATCCATTAAATTTATGTACATCTTTGTCTCACCCGTAGCAGGCAGGAACTGATCTTTAAATTCTTGCTTAAATTTGTTCCATGAGAACTCATCTTCGGGAACATTCGCAGTTAGAGAATCCCACCATGGGCTGGTCCTTCTTGTAATTACCAAGGAGCTAAAAAGCATTTTTGTTCATTGGCCAAATTAAGTCATTTGAAAATCTTTCCACGGGTTCATAATCATGCTTGGACTTCCATGATAGATTCTATCCCCTGAAAAGGTTTCCCTTCTGGAGTTGTCTAGTCTTTGCATAATGTTGCAAGGCTTGCCCTTGGTTGAACCGGCTCCGCTTCCTTAGCAATTCCTACTCTTCCGGGATTCTGGGTCCGACCATTTATGGTTGTGGAACTACTAGCTTCCCTTCCATGCCTGCCTTTAGGGCTCATTGCTTACTACCTAGATATAGTAAGATGACACTTAGAAAGCTTTGACGGAATACGCTCCAAAGATGGCACTAATCAAATTTATCAAAGCTGATCTAACTTTCAGGAATATATATATATATATAGGTATATATAAATATAAAATTAAAAATACACTCTCTCAAGGTTGATATTAAACCAAAAGCCTAGGTGTTCACTCAACCTAAGCTCTGATACCAAATGTGATTAATCGCATTTCTTACTCCGAAAGAGGAGTCATTAAGGGTAAAAGAAAGAGATAGAAAAGAAGAACTAAACCAAACAAAAAAATATAACAGCGGAATGGAACAATATATGTTACATAACATAAGCTTTACATAGTCGCTGACACTAAAGTACATTAGAGTAATAGTAATACAAACACCATACTTGGACATTCATAACTACATGTCCATACATTACAATCCAAAAAACATGTACAGATAATGCGAAAATAGATAGTAACTAATGGTGAAGCCACCTGCTCTAGCTCCTCCAAAATGCAATTGTGAGAACCTAGTTCATTGGGCTACTCATAAAAATATGAGTACCCAAGAGTTTGGGGAAATACAGAAAAATAAACTCCTGGTCAAACATGGGTCTGGTGCGAGTAAAACGGTTAAATTTCTTCGAATTAAAAATCATTTTAAATCAAAGGTATCAAGTAAAATAGAACATAGTTGGAATGCTTACATATCACATTCCAACTATTTGGTCACAATCAAAAACGTAGACACTTATTGAAGATTGAATTTCAACAATGACTGAGCTACTGGGGTACCGCCCGTCACTGTATACTTCTAGATAAGTATACCAAGATCGAACATGTCGATCCCTGCCATCATAGGACAAGCCTATCTCTTACTGGATAGTACCGAATACATCACCACCATGGTTATGATTAGTAACTGTACCGTAGCATACAAAAAAGGGACAAATATTGATTCTAGACTGGTGATGACATACCCTAATGGGTGCGACCCACATGGCCATGCTGAATCTCCCCTATTTTATTCATTCTCGGTTGATGAGGTTTGAGGCTACGTCATTACCTTTTACGAAATTTACACTTAGAATGCTCATTGCCCTCCAATTACGATGTTCTGATAACATTTGTCCTTAGAAGTCATTCAGGTGATGAACGAACCGAAGGCAGCATTTCCATTACATCTATTATTGGAATCACCCTCAGAGTTAGTGGAAAATAGCCCTTGCACTCCACAATCTGCATTTTGGATCTTGCCTTTAGATTCTTTCAAATCGCTCGCTTAAATTGGTTCGAAGTGGTTTTCGGATAATACCATTACCGGATCCCGGTCTTCTCAAAACAAAACGAAATTTTTTAAAAAGCCAAGTTTGTTTAAATAAACAATCCTACAACTAGAGTGTAAATATTCACCTATGGAAATTCATTCCATATGTTTACTTTACCATGACCTGTCCATCGAAATTAATTCGCTTATAACATCACATTTCCAAAACTTGGAATAGTGATTAGTACAAGTAGATTTGCTTCCAATAAAATGTGTCAACGTTTTATTCTGTCTACTTTAATTTTTTCGGCTACTTAATGGCATGGACAAAGATAATTGACATCAATAGCTAAGAGAAATAAGAGTGAAAGCATAGATCATTAACTTTAATCTACGATTTATAATTAATATTAAATCAATTTACAAATGAGAATAGAATTGGTTTCAATTAACTAAGTTAAGTTATATTTTTAATCTTGATTACTTGCTAATCAAAGAAATTTAATAAATGATTTATTCTTTGTTAATTAAAATTAAACAGTCCATTTAGTAATTAATTGATTAATTAACATATAATTAATTTAAAATAAGAAATTACTTATTTGTTCCTCCAATTTTTATAAAACATTAAAATTTTACATTGCAGAAAATTTGACAATATTATTTCAGATGAAAACACTTGACGATAGGATTTCGACGCAAAAATCCTCATGTCGATTGGGTTTGAAACGAATGAGAGATAGTGTTTTTCCTTTATAGATTATTAAATATAAAAATTAATTGAATTTACTTTTAAAAACAAAACACTCGTCCCATACAAGTGCAAACCCGACCCAAACAAACCATTCCTTCTTCTTCCCAGTTCTGCTCTCCGCTCTTCCATTTGTATGCATGAAAACGTACATGAGAGTGTGTACGTGCGCACTACGTCTGGTCGACCAAACTCGCCACCAACCATCCACGTAAATCTCCCATGACCACCACAGCAAGATCGACCACCTGGAAACGTAGCCAAGCCTTCGAATGGAAAATTGAATTGCTCACTCAAAAAAAAAATTAAACACACCGTGTCCACTCAAACGCCTCACCGTGCCACCACAATCCACCATTCACCCCCTAAATACACCCAGAGCTACACCACCACCTCCTCTTCCATTTCCCCCAAATGTGCACCCCTTATCTCTCCCCCCTCTTCGCCATTGCTCACGAACCCAAGACCAAAATGAATCACTCTAAAACCCTACTTCGACCTCATCTAGCCCATACACCCTATTAAAAATCAACGCACCATTTTTCTAGGCTGCGCCATCACCCTATCCTCCTCCATGCCAAACACCAAGACATGAAATCGATCAGGTCGTCGGAATTTGATGAAACTCCCAATTCTGTTCATTTCCACATTTCTCCCTCCACATAGCACTAAAAATCCTCAAACCAACCTTAAAAATCATATTTTTAAATTGCAATCACAACCGTATGATCCATTTATTAAATTATGATAGTTGAATCTTGACCATATATGACCCACTTACTTTAATATGGGGTATTCTCTCTCTACTTGATGAAATCGAATGAAATAATTTTTAAAATATTCTATACCAAAAAACAAACAACTTTTGTTTCGGTGTCATGTTTTAAAACTAATTGGATGTTGAAATATTGATTTTTAAAGTTAAAAGTTTAACTATTTTAGGTCAAAAACATGAATAGAGAAACTCCGAGGAAGAAGCACAGTGTCTTGGTAGAACTAACATGTCGAACACACTCATACATACACATAATAGATATATATATTGTATATATATATACTTTGACATAGACAATGATTTCATCCCAAAATCAATAGTTATATAAATATATGCATTATCCAGTTAACCAAAACAAAGATGTTTTACTCATAGTTAAAAATATGTGATCAACTGTTGTGTTAAACCTTCTCCCTCTAAGCTCTTAAAAAACCCAATCTTTTTCTCTAATTGGTAGATTATATATATATAAATGAAAAAGAATATATATAAGAGAATGAAGGGGGATGGTGCATCAAGAAAGGGGCTAGAGTACACATAAGGTGGCTGATATGTTTATGCTTCATCACTTTTTTTCCTTTATAGGCTAGATTTGATTTTTTTTTTTTTGCATGCTGATTTTAAGTTTGCAATGATAAGGCTTTATATATGTTTAAATATATATATATATATATATATATATATATTTATCATATTCAGCAGTTAGCATTTGAAAATTTAGTATAGCTTTCAAAATTCATAGATTCGGATATTATCGATTACAGAAAATTAAGTTATTCGACATATAAAAATTAATATTTCAATATTTTAAATCAGTTAATTATTCTAATAACATATGACTAAAAATCCAGGTCGTTACATTGCCTTACCTTAAATACTCTACAACATTGCTTGGGAGGTATTGTGTATATGTGAGAGAGCGGGAGGTATGGGTGCATGCATGCATGTATGTATTATATTATTAGGTCACTTTATATATTTTAATAAATTCCTAAGCCTATAAATACCCCTCTCGTTCCTTCGTCCTATTCTTTATTTTCATTTACATACCTAAGTCACTATCCTTTTTTTATCTTCATCTATTTCAATGGCTTCCATCTTCAAATTCCTACGAGAAAAGATAGAGAAAATAGTGTAAAAATATAACTAAACCCCTCCATTTCACTTCCAAACGCATTCTCTACTAAACAAAGCCCTATACTCCACTAAACCACCAATGCCGAGCCTTGTTCTAGCCATGGCCGAGCTAAATTTGTTCTAGGCCGAGCCCATTTAGCTTTCTAAGTGTCAACATCTTCACTTTGTTGAGCTAGGAGCAAGCGAGCTAGGTCGAGAGCAAGTTTAGTTTGATTTAGTAAAAGTTAGGTGAGTAAAGTTCATGTATTTTTTAAACTCAAGTTACCAACCTTTTCAAACTGTAAAATTTATGACTTAAAATGTTGCTTAAGTATGTGATAATGTTATATGTTGTGTATGCATGCATATATGTTGATTTGGAGTTGATTGCATATGCCAAAGTTTGAATAGGCGATAAAGATTATACTTTGAATATTGGAAAAGTTCATTAGTATTTGTGAAGCAATTCTTACTTATAATTGTGATATACGATTATGATGTGGTATTGTGATCGAATGTTGTATGCGTTTTATGTTGGTACATGACCTGAAGATAGCAATTCGCTAATCAAAAGCGACATAGAAATTCAGTTTTTGCCAAAGTTTGATTATTTTTTTCAAAATGAAAATTTTCTAGTTTAAACCCATTGATTTTGGTTTCAAAAGTTTGTTTTTATGTTTTAAAGAATATAATAGTTCAAAGTTGAAGTTTTAAAGCTTAGGAATCAAAACTTCCAAAAGTGAAATTACGAGTCCATGTAGTGATAGTTGTTATAAGCACAGTTTGCAAAAATCAAACTATTTCCAAACTCGAAACTTGTTTCCATCTAGAAACTTTTTGGAAGATGTTTTCTAACTTTGTTATAAGTTTTCAAGTGTAAAAATAGAGTTTTAAAGTCAATTTGCTTAAAAATCAAGTTTTGAAATTCCTGTCCGTACCGAAATAGTCGTTATACGCGCAGTTCGAAAAATCTAGCTGTTTTTGTAATCAAAACCAGTTTTACGCTAAAATAATTTTAGAAACTTTTTTCTAACTTTAATGTAGTAATCCGTGAATAATTATTTAACTATTTTTAAATTAATTAATTAATTAATTAAGGTAATCGGTATTTAATCGTTTGTTAATAATGGTTTTAAACTTAAATGTGAAAAAATTAAGTTAATCATGATTTGCTACTTAACTAAATTAAGTTATATTTTTTAATTAAGGATTAATTAATTACATTTAACTTAAATGTGAACAAATTAAGTAACCCCATATTATTAGGAAAGCTAAATGACGTTTATTGCCAAAACAAAACATCATTCTGCTATTACAATAAACTTGGACAATTAATTAAGTTGATTGATTGTTATGGTTGATTCCTTATATGCTCGTTGTTATTTCATGCCATGTCAAACTGAATAAGTAAAATCAAATTAAAAGCACCGTTGTGGTTGCTAATCCACCATTTGATTTTGTAAAGATATATATTTCATTTTCTTTTTGAAATGGTTTCAAAGATATTGCATTTTGATCAAGATATTTAAAAGAGTTTGGAAATTTATAAAGTGCTTGGGGTAAATGGCTTTGAGTTTTTAAGAAAAGAAGATTTCATAGATAAGAAGATTTATAAAATGGATTTTCTTATTAAAGGAAGCTAAATTGATTTAAGGTTATTTTGGAGTAGTCATAAAAGAAGTTTTAGAAAGTGATTTGGATATTTATAAAGAGTGTTTAAAATAGTTTAGATATTTATAAGTAATTCATATAAAGTTTGCATATTTGCAAAAGCAATTCATATGAACTATTTTGAATATTTATAAAGGGTTTATAAATGAATTTGGTGAGTTGGAAAGTATCAGAAATGGATTTGGATTTTAAGTAAAAGAGATTTCATGAATGAAATAGATTTGATTAAAAAGGATTTGTCATAAGAAATATAAAAAATGTCACTTGAAATCGAGGTTTCTCTAAACTGACCTTTTAATAATGGTGGTATGAAACATTCGTTCGACACTTAACAATGAGGAAATACTATTTAGGGTTGTCTTTACCTCCAATTTAAACAACATTTGTTCAACCCTTTTTAACATGATCTGGAAGTAAGAAGTTATTCAGAAATGTTTTATGGGTATATTTATGTCAGAGAGACAAGTATATGAATGTTTTAGAAACACTTTTTGAAAAGAGATTTTATTAAGTAAAGATTCGTTTCGAGGCTTAGTGGTTGTTGTGAATAAATAAATCTAAAATGAAATTGGTCATTCTTTGTTTATTTGAGAGTTAAATAACTGACTATCAAATATGGACCAAAACATAACTTTGGAAATATCTAGGGGAAATACGTGAGTTATATGGCATAGTCAGCTCCGATGATGTTATACTATGCGTACAAATCTCGTTTCATTCTCATAGAAAAAATGTTAAGGAAATCCATCCACTAACGGTTAGGAGGTGACCTCCGCTCTTATCTTTGACTATTTATTTTCTAAAGAACTAGGGTTGAGTTTACTGAAAAATTATCGAAAGTTGTTTCGAAGATATTGAGACGGATATGTTATCCGAAAACCACTTCGATCCTAGTCAAACATTTCAAAGTGAAGACAACTTGAACATAATGGAATTGAAAACGGATCTCTTTGAAGTGAAAGTGATGCTTGCTACTAATCTTGAAAGTGATTTCAAAAGGAATGTAGTAGAAGTGGTACCTTCAGTTTATCCATCTCCTGGACAACTTGTATGGATGAAAGCTGGCATTGCATTGCTCCTTTGAGTGTAGTATTAGCATTCCAAGTGAGAAGTTCTATATAAAAGGTAAAACATAGCGCAAGCCTCATCAACTAAAAATGACTAAAACAGGGGAGATGTTGCAGGGTTAAGTGGGTCGTTCCCCAGTAAGGTATAATCATACATATCTAGAGTCGGTATTATCTCGCATTTGAACACTTCGAGGCTCATTAAACAAAGGGTGATCATATTCTGTACTATCCGGTAAAGGGTAGGCCGGTTTTGTGTCGATGGGAGTCAATAGGTTCGACCTTGGTGTTATTTTATCTAGAGATGCGCTGTACTGGGTGGTACCCAGTAGCCCGGACATTGTATGGAATCCATTCTCCGATACGAGCCTTTATGGTTTTAGTTGTATACCTATTATGTTGGAATTTAATTAATGTAATGATTTTGGCCATGATTAATAAGTATTGTACTCTAGGCATTATTATAATATCAATGGATTTTTTTATAGAAAATGTTTTGGTTAGCATAAGGTAAAAACTCTTCCATGTTTACATGCAGCGTGGTCTTACGAGATGCCCTTTGATTTAAGGTTTTTATAAAGTTATAATGTATGATTTACTCACACCAGACCCATATCTAACTCGGGGTTTATTTTCTTTTCCTAAACTCTTGGGTGCTTAAATTTGAATGGGCAGCTAAGTAGTTCAAGTTTTTCGTAGATTCATCTTGGAGAATCTTGAAGCAGGTGGGTTCATCGATAGCTAGTTATTACCTTGGTTTCCACTATATTATGTTTATATTTTATCTGTTAGATAGGGACGAGTTATTATAACTATCCTATGGTAGAATTTGTATTAGTAAGACTCCAATGTACTATTTGTGAAATGACTCTGTAATATATCATATTGAGTAATGTATATTGTTCTATCACACTGAAAGATTCCGTGTTGTTTTAGTTTCTTCTTTTCTTATCTTTCCTTTTTCTTTTACCCTTAATGGCTCATCTTTCAAAGTAAGAAAGGCGATTCGTTACATGTATATACTTAGGCATTTATATTCCTAATATGCATAAGAATTATCTTATGTGTATATAAGTATAATATATATGTATATACAACAAATAAATCCTGAAATCTATATGAATATCTGCATACACCAAGGTTCGAAGTGCCAGATTCCGTTTCCGTTCCGGTCATCTGAAAAATTCAAAATTTCGGTCCCGTTTCGGGATTTCCTGAAATTCCGTTTTAAATCCGGTTTGTAAATTCCGGTTCATTTTTATTATAAATACGCAAATAAATACGCAATACTAATAGTCAATTACACTAAATTATTCAAGTCACATAGAAGTTACAAAATATACAACATAAAATTTCAATACCAAAAGCTATTTCTCTGAGCATCATATAAATTTTTTCCATCGATCTCTTAATCTTGTGCCGGATTATAATATGCTGGAAAAGCATACTGTTGTATCTGATATGAACTTAAAAATATCGTCATCATATTATCAAAGGGTGAGGGTTCATCTTGGCTACTTGATGGCTCAGCAGCATACAGTTGATTTAACCTACAATACGAATAACCTCCGGTATAGTCAGATGTAGAATACCTAAAACTGGGGACATTGTTAGAAGTATATCTGTCATCATAATCCCCTTGATCTTCATGTACAACGTTCAAATTTCTGTCTCTTCGTCGACTATAGTCATATGCTTCATAATTTTGGATATGTTTTTGAGACTCATCAAAGGTGGAACCAACGTCATAACCACTACAACCAATACCGTCACCACCAGCATTGCCTGAATCATCATTTGATGAACTATCATTTTCAGTATTTTCTGCAGATACATTATCATTGTCCGACCAAGGATTATCGCTTGCATTATCAAGTAGTGGATTCTCAGCTTCTCTAGTCCATTCTGCAAGTGGATCCTCCTCATGAAAGATGTAATCTAAATCAATAAGTTGATCGGTTGTTTGTTGGCGTTTAGCTTGTCGTACTCTTAATCGCATATTATAATGTACAAATACCAATTTTTCTAAGTTCTCCATTTTTATTCTGTTTCTTAACTTTGTGTGAATCATTGCAAATGTTGTCCAATTTCTTTCACAATTTGAAAAAGAAACTGTTTGGCTAAGAATACGCATAGCTATGCGTGTTAAATTTGGAGCAGCTTTCTACCAATTATTGACCACCACATAGCTGGAAGACACGACTTAACTGCGCGTTTCACTTTTGCAGAACCAAATACATCAAGTTTCATTCTATATTTTTCAACCTACGAATCATTCATAATAAACCAAGTTATTCTTTGCGCTAAACATTAAGTTTAATAACTTTTTTATTACCTCTTTTGAAATTTCAATTTGCATAGCAATATCAGGCACCAGTTTTTCAAGAACATTTGTCCATCCATTTAGAACCTCATCATCATTTGTTGCATTATCTCCGTATTGTATATGAGGATTGAGAAAATAACCTAAAACAATTTGATATTTCAAAGAAATATTAACATGATATGTACTTTTATAATTGTGCAATAATTAAAAAAAATTACCTGCTGCATGAATAGGTCGATGCAATTGTCTTTTCCATCTTTTATCGATCATATTCCACCACTTTTGACACTGTCTTACACCAATATTTTTCTTAATTGATTCCTTCGCTCGATCCATTGCTTCATATAGATATCCCATCTCTGCTTTATCATCATTGTCTACCATTCTTAAAACTTTTACAAGTGGACCAAATACGAGAATTATAGCAGCAACACTGAGCCAAAATTTATCACTGTGAATCAAATTATAGATAAGAATTGCAGTTTTTTTATCTTTAGGACCGAGTTTAGGAATCTTTGCACTCCACTCCCTTGAAGAAATCATTCTTCTTAGATTCTCTTTATGTGTGTATATGGATTCCAATGCAATAAAGTGAGTAGCAAACCTAGTTACTGTCGGCCGAATTAGCTCTTTATTATTGGTTTCTTTTCTCATTATGGTAAGCAACCAACTATGATTGTATATGAATCCTGTTATTGATTGACAATTTAAAATTATCGATTTTACCCTAGTTTCTTTTGAAATATCTTCAAGAATCAAATCGATACAATGTGCTGCGCATGGTGTCCAATATAGTTTTCTTCTTTTTTCCATCAGTAGTTGGCCAGCAGCTTTGTAATTTGCTCCATTGTCAGTTACTATTTGCACAATTCTATCTTCTCCAATAAAATTAACAACATTATCCATTAGACCACAAATATACTCGGCACTTTGAAATTTGTCGGTAGCATCTACAGATTTAAGAATGACAGTTCCTTGGGTAGAATACACAAGAAAATTTATGATTTTTCTTCTATTTTGTGTGCTCCAACCGTCGCACATCAACGTACAACCATACTCATCCCAAAAGTTAGAGTAAGTGTCGATGTGTTGTTTGATTTCAGTGCAATCTAAATCTAAATATGTTTTTGATAATTCATGTGCTATGGGTCCTTTAATTCCAGGACCAGCTTCTTGAGTAGCCTCTACCATAGTTTCATAGTAAGGACTATTAGCAGCATTGTGTGGGATATGATTAAAGTAAAAAAAAAAAATTGATATTGCACGACCTATGTGTTTTTTGGCATCTTTAATGCCTTTTATTGCAGTTCTAATAGAAGGTTGAGTTCTACCTTCTCGTTTTTGTACATAGGGATCAATCTTTCCAGTTGCCCGTGTTGCTAAATCGTCATCTATTCTGATTGATTTAGAACAGTCATTGCGCTTTAGTCCGCTAGATCGTATACCTGTTCCACTAGATTCTACACCCGAGTTCATATAACTTTCTTTACTTTCTTGCAAGGCATATCTTAGCTCTCTGCCATCTTCACCTCCATCACTGTCGGTATCTTCATTTTGTTGTTCGGGCATGCTCATTAACTCTTCTTGCACACGTTGTTTTTCGAGCTTCCCTTGATTTCGCTCGCTTCTCTTTTTATTCAGATGTTCTCGTATAAGTTTCGTGACTTCTCTGGGAACAATCGGACATACTGCCACGTCGCCTGTTTGTCCTGCTAAATGTTCTTTCATACTAGAAAGTTCAAAACTTCTTAGCTGCTCGATGCAATTTGTGCCAAAGATTGTTATACCACCACCAGAAATATTTTATGACAATAATTACATTTGTTTTTTTCTTTCACCAATAACGGCCGTACAATAATTCCAAACGATGTCACGATTTTCCATAATCAGCCACCTAAATAAGAAACAAAATAATTTAACGTTTAATCACTTAACGCTAATACATTTTAATACTTTCACTGCGTATATTGATCGGTAATCAGCTACCTAAATGAACTATGAGGCAGACTAATGTTTAATACATTTTACTGCGTATACTTTAATACCTTTGCTGCTTACATTTGCCATATATTTATTGTTTAATCACTTATTCAACCCCATTTTATTGCGTATACTTTAAAACGATGAGGCAGACTATTGTTTTATCTTTATGCTAATACCTTTCGCTAATACCTTAAACCCTATTTTACTGCGTATACTTTAAAATCTGCGTATACTTTAATACCAGACCCATTATTCTACTCAACCATCTTCCTCAGAGTCACGTACTTCAATTCCCTAATTAGCACGAGAAAAAAATTACCTGGTCGCCCAAAAATCAATCGTCGTTGCCAAGAGACGCTGCAAAAATCAATCGCAATCGCAAGGAAGATCGACGCTGCAAAAATCAAACGTTGTTGCGAAGCTCGAACAAGAACCTGACAATGTCAGATGAAGCAGAAGCAGAAGCGAAGAGGTTAATTTGTTCTGTCTATTTAGTATGAATTATATCTAGTTTTATAGAGCAAAATCGAATCATATTCACATGAATATGTTGGTTGGAATTTGTAAATGACAGACAAGATTTTTGATTGATTGGAATAAAGCTTCAATCTTTTGTTGATTTGCTTCACGAGTTGATTTGCTTCACGGGTTGATTTGCTACTGTTGGATTTATTCGTTTTTTTTGGGAAGAAAACCGAAATTGGTTTTATATGGAGGTTCCGGTCCGGTCCACGCCGGAACCGGGCCGAGATGGCCGGAACTCCGGCGTGCCGGCCGGACTTTAATACCTTGGTATACACACATATATAGTTATATACATGTTCATTTTATTATTATATTGTCATATTATACACAAGTTCCATTTTGCAATAAACCTTATGTAATAATATGATATTTCACATACCAAAAGTTGCGAGACAAAACTTTTAATTAATTGCACCTTATGTTGCATTTATGACCACTATTTACACCCATAAATAGAAATATGGCTTTTCACTTAACTAATCATTAAAAAATAAATCCCAAATAATTACACTCTTGTCACATTCATGTTCTATTAATTTACATCTTATAAATAACAATTAGATCTTTCACTTGCCCAAATGTTAGTATCTTATGTTATATATATATATGTATGTATATATATATGTATGTATGTATATATATATGTATATATATATATATATATGTATGTATATATATATGTGTGTGTGTGTATATGTGTATATATATATATGATATGTTAAAAACAATCACCAAATAAGTTTGAGTACAAAATATTTTAAATGAAATATGTTTTCCTTTTAATATATATATTGGATCTAATGCTAGTTTAATAGTCTTCATAGGCCCAAATAGGGAATATTTTTTTATTTTGTCCAACATACTCACTACACAAATGGACCAGGTTCCTACAATAGTATGAGAGCTTGTATAGCTTAAACGATGTAATTAGCCAACATTAGGAGTCAATCAATAAACTTTTTTATCTGATGGATGTATAAAATTGTAGCGTCTAGGCTTGGGTTGGATAATCAAGTATCCTCCTCTCCTTGGCTACTGGCCTGGTTTAATGGATGGTATAAGTCACAAGGTTGTCCCAATATAAAGCCCAGAGTTTTTTGGACCTTGGCTAATTTTTCATGTTAAGATTTAAAATTTTAAAAATATATTTAACTTCAAAAGTTAATTTAAGATATAAAGGAAAATTTTACAAAGGTAATAAAATAAATTTTAATTTTTCAAAATTGTTTTGAGAAATTAAATAACTAATTTCAAAATTTTAATACATTTAATTTATATGATTACTTAAATTAAATTAAATAATTAATTAAGTGTTAACTAATTAAAATCATGTATATTTGATATATATGTGTAACTATGATTGTTATAGGTGTATATTTATCCTAAAATTGTTTAAGATAGTTAACATTGCACCCTTCTTGAGGAAATTCTTAATAGCTTTAACCACTTCTACCCAAATTATAGCCCAGCACGAGGTGTAAAAAAATGCATTAAAACCATCTAGACCATCGCACGAGTCTTTATTAAGAGAAAACATTGCTTGCTTGATTTCATGTAATTTCAATACTAAGAGTCGTAACTTCTGCATGTTTGAGTCTATGAAGAATTATAGGATCAATAGCATCGATATTAGGAGACCCAACAGTAGAATTACCAAAAATATTAGAATAATAATTTATGAAAGCATTAGCAATACTCTTGGGGTCCTGGTGCAGTTTACCTTCTTCATCACGAATTTGGCAAATGTTTTAATTCGTATGTTTGGCTTTTAAAACAGCGTGGAAGCACTCAGTGTTTATGTCACCATCAATTTTCCACTTTATTCTAGCTTTTTGCTTTTGCATGTCATTTTCCTTGAGAAGGGCTTCTGTGTAGAGCTTGGATAATTCTGTTTCCTGAGGCGCCAGAGAGTCATCATGCATATTAATTTGCATTTTCTCTTGAATTGAATTAAGTTGATTCTCTAGAATTTCAGTTAGCTTAGTTCCTGCACCAAACTTCTTCCTAGATCATATCTTCAGCTTTTCCTTAGTTCTTTGGGTTTTAACTGCAATACAAACATTGGATTTCCATAGTTAGTTTGTGACCAAGATTGCTAACTAATGCTTTGAAATTCTAGCTCAAGAAACCATGCATTAAAAAATTTGAAACTTGAACTTCTTTTCATGACAGCGGCATCTAATTTGAGGATCTGAGGAGAATGATATGATAGAATGGGATTAGGAAGGCGGTTTATCATGTTTGGTCATTTAGTTAGAGTGGGATGGTTGCGAAAAATGTAATCAATCTTCGAGAAAGTCCTACGACCGGTCTTCTTTTATTATTCCATGAGAAGACAGCATCCGATGTCTTAATTTCAATCAAGTTGGAATGCATGATAGCCATATTAAGGGGTTTCACTTCATTAAAGGAAAGTGGGTCACCTCCTACTTGGTCAGTTAATCTTATAGAACAATTGAAGTCTCCTTCAATGATCCAGGGATGAGTTTCTTGTCGAAGGAAGGGAATGTAATGGAGAAGAGAGGATCTAGAATTTACAGAGTTATTGGCATAAAAAAGGGTAAGATACAATGAGGTGGATGATTGGTTAAGGAAACCATGACAGTGAATCATTTGGTTAGAAGATTCTAGGGGAGTTAGGTTAATTTTGTGTGGGCTAAAAATAATCATAATTCTAACAAAAATTGCATGATCATGGTTTTGAAAAAATTTCCAGTTTGGCTTAATGTACTTCGCAGCTTTACATTGAGCTCTATGCTGAGTTTAGTTTCTAGAATGGCCCGAACGCTGAGATTGTAGCGATGAATTAGTTCTTTGCATTGATTCAGTTTGATGTGACTATGAGCTCCTCGAACATTCCATATCCCTATGTTGTGCATCATTGGGTAGACTTGGTGGCATTGAGAATCTCTACTTTCGTACCTCTTATTAGGGGGTTGGTTCCCTCATTGTAACCAGGGACAGTTGAACTGAGGTGGGAGTCAGGGAAAAGAGAAGGGGTATCTAAGAGTTTTGAGCTACTTTCTTTGAGTGGAGTGCAGTTGTGATCTATACCTACATGAAAAGTTGAAGCTGAAGAAGAAGAGGGGAGGGTGGTTACATTTATATCACTTTCTAGAGAAGGAGGGAAATTCCAGGCGGAGGGTGGCTAGAGGTGGTCATACTGGTGGTGAGAGGTGGAAAGAGTGAGGATAAGGAATTCAGAGAAAGTTCTTGATCAAGGGAATGAATAATGGAAGAAGATTGGCCAGAGAAAGGTTTGATCATGTGCACGTGCACATTGTCAAATATATGAGCATTTTCATTTGATATATGAGCATTCCCATTTGCCCATTTATCATTAATTGAATTTAGACAGTCTGGATGAAAGGGAGTTGCATTATGGTCTGAAGTGTCGGATGTACACATTTTCTTTTGAGAAACTGGTATGCTTTTCACTTTTGTTTTCTCTTAAAGTTCTGGGCTTATTGCTTGGAGTCAGATCCCCTGTATTTTCCTTTTTTTCTTTGGGACAGACTTCGGGCAAGACTTATATTTCTTTATGCCTACTTCGAGTCTCACCCATATTAATTACCGAGTTCAGTGCATCAGGCTCAAACACATATTCCAAATTCAAAATAGAATCATTTATGTTAATTTGGACATGACTTTCATTCTCACATCGGTTCTGCAATATGCTAAGGGGATTCTTGGTTGGTAAGCAATCACTACCTATCTCATTTACTACAATTTCATGATTTAAAGAATCTAAACCATCCTCTTCATTTATTTCATTTAGCATTACCTTTTGTATTAATTCCTTCTATGGAAAGTCGTTATAAACCTTCTCTGAAAAATGATTTCTAAGCAGAGGAGAGGGTAGTTTATCTGATTGAGCATGGTTCATCAAAGCATGGCCAGCCATTGATAGGACTCTAGGTTTTTCAACTTCAACTCTTTGATCTAATACATCACCATTCTGTTTATTAACTTTTGAAAAATTCTGATTTTGTATTTTTTTTCCTTCCTCTACTTACCAATCTCCATTTTTGTACCTTTTTTGTTTTCCCTGACTCTCTTTGAACTCTTTTAGACATTTCGTCTTTTGATGCATTCACCTCTCTGTCTACATTGATCTCAGATTCATTTGCCTTCTTGCTCATTTTGTCACATTTTACAGTTGTATGTCCAAATACATTGCACGAACAACATATGTCCGGTCTCCACAAATACTTCACCACAATGAGTTCCTCCCTCCACCAACTGAACCAAGAAGTGATCAACAAGCTCAGTATTCGGTCTTTACTTCTATAAGACATTTTTCATAATCCAACCTCTCCATTTTTTCTGTCATGCCATCTAAACAAAGTATCTTCCCTAATCTACTCACCGGCCAGTTTATTCCGAGAGATGACCATGCAAACAGAGGGATGTTGAAGAATCGAACTGATGCAACGCACCATGTTAAGCCGCATGCCTTAAGTCGCTCAACCTTAAGTCGCTCAATCTTAAGTCGCATGCCATGAGTCACATGCCTTATAAGATAACGGCTCAAGAAATCAAGCCGCATCTCTATAGGCATTCACTTATGTCGCATCTCTATAGGTCGCTCCGTTATGCCGCATTTCTTAAGTCGCTCAGTTAAGCCGCATTGTTCTTATGTCGCATGAAGGCTGATTTCTTATGTCGCATGAAGCAATGCTATCTTCTTAAGTCGTATGTCGCTTAAGTCGTTTCTGAAGCTATGCTATCTGCTTGAGTCGCATGTGTTGAGTCGCGTGTGATGTTGTAAGTCGTATGTGTTAGGTCGTGAGTCGTATGATATTGAGTCGCATGTGTGTGTTATAATTGTTGTTAAGTCGTATGTCCTAAGTCGCATATGTCAAGTCGCATGTGTGTTGTATTGTTAAGTCGCATGTGTGTGTTGTATTGTTAGATCGTGTGTTGTATTGTTAAGTCACATGTGTGTTGTATTGTTGAGTCGCATGTATGTGTTGTAATTTCGGTGTGTTGTCATTTCTAAAGGGAGTTGATTTTTGAAATAAATTTGTGTGTGAGCTTTGGCCACCATTGTTGGAAGTTGAGTGTGATCTCCTTCTTCTTTCCATCTTCGGGTTATTCGTGAGCGAATCAACGAATTTGAAGCCAATTCTCGGTATCACTTACGAGTGATCAACGATCGAATTGTAGATCTTTCAACACCGCATCTTGCGAGATCAACGTGTTGGAGATAGCTAGATTCTGGTATCATCACGATCAACGGAACTAAGCATTTACCATTCTATCGGTTTATTTGACACGAAATCATTATTTCGTGAGGAAGATCCTGGATAGGTTGTGACAGTTTGGTATCTAAACTGTTCGAGCCTAGTCAAAGCTACGTCACAGAGGAATGTTGAAGAACCGAACCCATACTGGCACAGCAGTGACCGCACCACTCACATTACTGACTATTTGGTCATAAGGCTTAACTATAAATAACTTGTTTTTCATGATTATAGGATCACCTTGAAGGATGCGTTCCCTGTCTTCCAAGCAAGAGAGTAGAAACGTGTATATAACACCATCAGATCTCACCTTGATGGATCCTTTTAACTTCAAATTGATTCGAGCTTCTGAATAACCGCAGTATGGGATAGTGACTTGTCCAGAAAGAAGCCGACCAGATAGTTCTGCCATATATTAGAACTAGCATTCATAATGGATTCAGAAGGTAACGTGGCACCATTGACAAAAGTAGGAGTCATGTCAACAGGAATGTACTTCCCCACGTTACAAGGCTTATTTATGAACAGGGAAGTCCATTTAGGTTGATTAGAGGAGGGGAGAGGGGAACAAGAATACCAGGCAAAGGCAGAAACAGGGAAGGCGAAAGAGAGGAGGAGAAGAGGGGAGTGTTATATTTCTAGTGTACTAAAACAGATAGCACGCTACAATAAACTCGTCGCACAAGTTTATTAATTAGAATTCCACTACGCTGGAATTCTGTATTAGATAAATGTAACAATAAGTTACGTTGTAAATAAATTACAACAACAACGTTATACTATTGTAAGAAATAGTATAACTTATAAACGGGAAAGATTACCGTGAATCTAACCAGTATATAAAGGAAATTCCATCTGAGGCTTGTCGTAACAATTTCCTTAAGAATTTTATTTCAAAACTCTCCCAAGGTACAACAGACGTAATCTGCACGAGATTGTAACGAGTATGTCAACTCTGTGATGTATATGGAATATAGAGCAGTGGAGCAAAGAAGCAGAAGAAATTAGATTGGAATAGGATAAGAATGTGATCAGTATTCTCTTCTATTTATAATTTCATCCGTATCCCTTCGAACAGTCGCGTCTGCTTGACGGGTCGCACCCGTTGCCTTTTGGTCGTTGCTGTTCGTTAACGGGTCGCACCCGCCCGTCCAACGGTACTGTTTCGTACCTGCTCGCAGTGTTTCGCCCGCGCCTATTCAGTCGGGTCGCACCCGCTTGCGTCGGCGTCCGCTTCAATCGGCTCGCTCGCACCTGTTTGCTTCCAACGGGTCGCACCCGTTTACTGTTCGCGTCCGTTCATGAACAGTCGCATCTGCTCAGGCAAAAAACCATGCGTCTGTTCACCCGCCCGCTTCTCTTTAAATTCCAGGCCCAGCCCAGTTTCAGACGAAGCCCAAAACCGTTAAACAATGGCCTAGTAAAAAGAATGGTCATTTTAGACCCGTACCCGAACCCGGTTCGGTCGGACGGACGGCGGCGGCGGCGCGCGCGCGCGTGTGTGGTGGTGATGCATGATCTCTCTCCTCACAACGAAGCATACATTTGGGAGCCCCAGGCCCCCAACCTCCTCATGAGAAAGCTATATTTAAACCAATATAGCTCTCACAATTTGGAGATGTGGGACTTGTATCTTTCATTCACTTTGCTCTTTAGGAATTCCAACAATCCCCCACATGAATGATAATATACATATCCCTCACACAAAGCGAAATATCACAGAGTACATATGGAATAATGCTTTATCGTGGATAAGTAGATATTTCACTTTGAACTTTCCCTAGTTAAAACTTATCGGATCTACTTGGCTAATCGGTGAATTATTTCATCTTGAACCGTCGGCCTTTATTGTATATCCGGACAATAAGCTTTACGAAGCATTGATTCCCTTCTCATCCAATCTCTTGGTTGTGTTCATTTTGGTCATGAACAGTTTTTGGTTCTGCGAGTGTTTTAGAGAATAAAAGCCTTTTAATATTCTCATAGAGCCGACCCAGCTCATACTAACATAGGTGATCGCAACCATTAAGAGTATCCTACCTATACCCCACTTGTTATTTCCAAGATATGGTCATCATTGAAAAACATAGTTTTAACTTTAAAACTTCTATAGGCATGCATTATATTTTTCACCATAGGAATGGAGTAGGACCAAGTCCAGACAAATGCATTACTTCTTGAGTTACTCATAACTGGTTTGCCTATTGATCCTAGTCCGTGGGATCTCCAGTCGCTAGGATAGGTTTCCGTATAAGGTAACTCTTGTTGGTTTAGGCTTTTAAACCCATTCCCCTCGATGCGCAGTCAATTTTCTCTCTTGATAAAGTTTTAGTAAATGGATCCGCTAGGTTATCATTTGTTCTCACATAATCTATGGAAATAGTTCCATTTGAGAGTAACTGCCTAACTGTATTATGGCGTCGACGAATATGTCGTGACTTTCCATTATATACAAAGTTTTGCGCTCTGCTTAGCGCTGCTTGGTTATCACAGTGTATGCATATGGTCGGTACAGGTTTAGGCCAAAACGGAATATCTTCTAAAAAGTGACGAAGCCATTCTGCTTCTTCGCCTGCTTTATCTAATGCAATGAACTCTGATTCCATAGTGGATCGAGCTATGCATGTTTGTTTAGTAGATTTCCATGACACCGCTGCCCCTGCTAGGGTAAAGACATAACCACTCGTTGATTTTGAATCCTCTGAATCTGCAATCCAGTTTGCATCACTATATCCTTCTAAGACGGCAGGATATTTTCCATAATGTAAGGAATAGTTAGTGGTATTTTTTAAATATCCAAGCACTCTCATTAGTGCTTTCCAGTGTTCCTTCCCTGGATTGCTTGTATACCTGCTCAATCGACTTACTGCATAAGCTATATCTGGTCTGGTGCAATTCATCAGATACATTAAGCATCCTATTACACGAGAGTATTCCAGTTGCATTACACTCTCATCAGTGTTTTTATGCAGTACTTCCGATGGATTAAAGGGTGTATTTACTCCTTTAATTCCAAAGTTTTGAAATCTTTCAATTACTTTTTCTACATAATGTGATTGAGATAACTCAATTCCATTCGATGTTCTTATTATTTTTATTCCCAAAATAATATCTGCAACACCCAAGTCTTTCAGGTCGAAATTGTTGATCAACATTTTCTTTATGGTCTCAATTACCTGAGTATTTGGACCGAATATTAGCATATCGTCCACATATAGACAAATCATCACATATGATTGCCCAACCTGTTTGTAATAAACACATTTATCACATTCATTTATACGAAAACCATTTTTCATCATGACACTATCAAATTTTGCGTGCCATTGCTTTGGAGCTTGTTTTAGTCCGTATAATGATTTGACTAATCTACAGACTTTGTTTTCATTTCCTTTGGAAATAAATCCCTCAGGTTGCTCCATGTAAATCTCCTCATCGAGATTTCCATTTAAGAATGCTGTTTTTACATCCATTTGATGAATCTCTAGATTATAAATGGATGCAATTGCTATTAACATTCTTATAGAGGTTATTCGTGTAACCGGTGAATAGGTATCAAAGAAGTCTACTCCTTCTTTTTGACGATATCCTTTGGCTACTAATCTGGCTTTATACTTGTCGATAGAGCCATCTGCTTTCATTTTCTTCTTGAAAATCCATTTGCAGCCAATTGGTTTTATTCCTGGTGGAATATCAACAATTTCTCAAGTTTTATTACTTAGAATTGAATCAATCTCACTTTGGATTGCTTCTTTCCAACATGAAGATTCAGAAGATGACATTGCTTCCTTGTACGGTTGAGGTTCGTGTTCTAACATATAAGTTAAAAAATCCGAAACAAATGTTTTGGAAGTTCTTGCCCTTACGCTTCTTCTTGGTTCAACCTTCTCGTTGTCCTGATGAGTTTCATCTTCACATGTCTCATCTCTGTTATCTCTTGTCCTTTTTGGGACAGGATTTCCATCGTTTCTTTTATGTGGAAACACATCTTCAAAGAACGAGGCATCTCTTGATTCCATGATTGTATTTACATGAATATTATTTATATCAGACTTGAATACCAAAAATCTATAGGCACTACTATTTTGGGCTGGCCCAAGATAATAACAGTCTACTGTTTTTGGTCCAAGTTTGACTCTCTTGGGAGGCGGAACTGGAACTTTTGCCAAGCACCCCCACACTTTGAGGTATTTAAAGCTTGGTTTGAGTCCTTTCCATATCTCATATGGAATTGTTCCCGTTTTATTGTGAGGAACTTTGTTTAATATGTGATTAGACATATTTAAGGCTTCCCCCCACAAGTTCGTCGGCAGACCAGAAGTTAAAAGCATGGCAGTAATCATGTCTTTTAACGTTCTGTTCTTCCTCTCGGCTACACCATTTTGTTGTGGTGAATATGGAGCTGTTGTTTGATGAATTATACCATTTTCGGCACAGAACTGTTCAAATGGTGATTCATATTCTCCACCTCGATCAGATCTCAATATCTTGATCTTTTTATTTAACTGATTTTCTACCTCAGCCTTGTATTTTATAAACGCGGTTATTGCTTCATCCTTACTATTTAAAAGATATACATAGCAATATCGCGTATAATCGTCAATAAAAGTAATAAAATACTTTTTCCCACCTCTTGTAGGTAGTGATTTAAAATCACATAAATCTGTATGTACCAAACCTAATGGTTCGGTGCTTCTGTCAACAGATTTAAATGGTTGTTTGACCATTTTTGCTTCTACACATGTCTCACATTTGTAGTTCTTATCTACTTGGAAATTTGGAATCAATCCCAAGTTTGATAATTTCTTCATTTTTCGGAAGTTTATGTGTCCTAATCTATCGTGCCATAGTAAAATTTCGTGCTCAAGCAAGTAAGAGACTTCAATTTTATTATTAGCACAATCAGAATACATAGATTTATTGCCCGTAACGGCTACATTTGCCTTAAATAGGCCATCACATAAATATCCCCTTTCGATATACATTCCAGCTTTGGACAGAACCATCTTGTCTGACTCCAACACCATCTTGAATCCCTTCTTTGATAGGACTGCACCAGAGATGAGATTCTTGCGTATGTCTGGAACGTGAAGCACGTCATTCAATTTGACAGTTTTTCCAGAAGTGAACTTGAGGATAACTGTTCCACTTCCTTCGATCATGGAAACTGCAGAATTACCCATGTAGAGTCTTTCTTTCTGATCGAATTTCTGGTATGTTGAAAACATGGATTTTTCAGAGCAAACATGACGAGTAGCTCCTGTGTCAACCCACCATTGGTTAGGGTTCTGAATCAAATTGCATTCAGAAATAACCGCTGAAAAGTTGGACTTATCCATTTTCATGTTGTCAACTGTTAACATCTCTGTTTTAGTGTAAAACAGTAAAATTCTTAAGATGTTATATTTCTAGTGTACTAAAACAGATAGCACGCTACAATAAACTCGTCGCACAAGTTTATTAATTAGAATTCCACTACGCTGGAATTCTGTATTAGATAAATGTAACAATAAGTTACGTTGTAAATAAATTACAACAACAACGTTATACTATTGTAAGAAATAGTATAACTTATAAACGGGAAAGATTACCGTGAATCTAACCAGTATATAAAGGAAATTCCGTCTGAGGCTTGTCGTAACAATTTCCTTAAGAATTTTATTTCAAAACTCTCCCAAGATACAACAGACGTAATCTGCACGAGATTGTAACGAGTATGTCAACTCTGTGATGTATATGGAATATAGAGCAGTGGAGCAAAGAAGCAGAAGAAATTAGATTGGAATAGGATAAGAATGTGATCAGTATTCTCTCCTATTTATAATTTCGTCCGTATCCCTTCGAACAGTCGCGTCTGCTTGACGGGTCGCACCCGTTGCCTTTTGGTCGCTGCTGTTCGTTAACGGGTCGCACCCGCCCGTCCAACGGTACTGTTTCGTACCTGCTCGCACTGTTTCGCCCGCGCCTGTTCAGTCGGGTCGCACCCGCTTGCGTCGGCGTCCGCTTCAATCGGCTCGCTCGCACCTGTTTGCTTCCAACGGGTCGCACCCGTTTTACTGTTCGCGTCCGTTCATGAACAGTCGCATCTGCTCAGGCAAAAAACCCTGCGTCTGTTCACCCGCCCGCTTCTCTTTAAATTCCAGACCCAGTGGCCTAGTAAAAAGAATGGTCATTTTAGACGGTCGGCGGCGGCGGGGCGCGCGCGCGTGTGTGGTGGTGATGCATGATCTCCCTCCTCACAATGAAGCATACATTTGGGAGCCCCAGGCCCCCAACCTCCTCATGAGAAAGCTATATTTAAACCAATATAGCTCTCACAATTTGGAGATGTGGGACTTGTATCTTTCATTCACTTTGCTCTTTAGGAATTCCAACAGGGAGGAGGGTGGGAGGCGTAGAAGGAGGTATTGGACTATGAAGGACAAGGTCGACACTGATGGATGGTGGGCTCGAAGCAAAGGAAAGGACGAGAGGAAAGGATGGGGGTATAGGAAGGGGAGTGGAGACCACTGCCATGAAAAGTATGAGGATTGTTAATATTTATGATGTAGTATCTGAAAAGTACAAGAAATGCTGACTATGTTCATGATTATTGCCTCATCTTCTGTTGTGACACTATATACAAATGCATGTCCAGAGTAATTGCAACACGCATGAAAACAATTCTTCCTGGTATAATATTTATGAATTAAGCTGCATTCTTGCCCAGGTGAAATATTCTTGACAATGTACATGTTACTCACGAGCTTCTGCATGGTTATAACTCGGCGTCTATCTCGCTTAGAGGTCTGATGAAGATTGATATTTGTAAAGCTTTTTTGACACAGTTCACTGGGATGCCATTGTTCATATAATGGGATACATAAACTTTCCCAAGCACTTCATCACCTGGATATACACATGCATCTCCACTGTGAGATTTTCTATCAAGTTAAATGGATCTTCGGTGGGCTACTTCGGTAGCAAGTGTGGCATTCAACAGGGTGATCCCATGTCTCCTTACATATTTGTGACTGTCATGGAGCTTCTGACCCCTTTTTTTGATGATCTAGTCGCTAAGAAGCTCTTTCAACTGCAACCTAAATGTAAGAACCCGCAAATAACATCCCTGATGTTTACCGATGACCTAATCATCTTTTGTAAGCCTACTCTTCAAACCATAACGCTATCCTGGATGGCCTTAACCTTTTTTTACCAAACTACTGGTCTAAAGGTTAATTGGGATAAATCTGGCATCAAGTTTGGCTGGTATAAATCAAGAAAAAAAGAAAACATATTCAACATCACTGGTCTCAGACCTACCTCTAAAACAGTTAGCTACCTTGGAGTCCCCATGCCAACCTCTTGTATTACCACCAGTCAGTGCTGCCCTTTATATGAAAGATTACTGCTAGGCTAGAATTTTGGTCTTGTAGAAAGTTAAGTCAAGTGGGTAGACTCAATGCTAATTAAATCAGTAATTTTCTCAATGACAATTTATGGGGCTAGGACCTATGTGCTGCCTCTCCTTCTTATTAAATTAATAAGAAAGGCAGTGATGAGATTTTTCTGGACTGGTGGAACTCAAAGTCGATATTTGTCACCTACGGCATTCAAGCATACTGAAAAGCCCATTAACAAAGGTGGTTTGGGAATTCTTAGTCTGTCTCAGTGGAACAAAGCTGCAACTCCCAAGAATTTGGACAATTTCATTACTGAAAAAGATAGCCTACAGGTATGATGGTCGCATAAGCATGTTACAAAGGGGAGGAATTTATGGAGTATGATACCACCGCAAAATATCAGTTGGACTTGGCGCAAGTTATTCAAGTTAAGGGAATTTGTTCTTCCTCATGTGCAGTATGTTGTTTCTCCACAAAATCTGGTTAGCTTTCGAGATGACCCTTGGTACAAACATTGAAGAATCCGTAGAAGACTATTAAGTCACCATGACCTGATTCAATCTGGGGTGGGGGAGTGTACTAAGGTTAACACGTTCATATCTAATGGTAGGATTGCTTTACCTACAAGTTCTAACCAAAACATCACCTATCTCTAGAATTCAATACAAGCTTTTGAGTATAAATCTGATATAACTGAAAAACTAACATGGGGCTCGAAGAAAGTCATATTCTCCACTAAAACTGCATACAATCTTATGACTGGAAATGATATTCTACCACGTTGCAAATGGAATACAATGGTGTGGAAAAGATTAAGTCCTGCACTGATAATTTCATGCTCTGGAAGGTGATGAATAACGTGCTCCTCACATGTGTCAAGCTAGTATGTATAGGTATGAGCTTATCTATCTACCACTACTAGAAAAATGCCAAATAGCGACGGGTGGGAGCGACGGCTTCTGACTGGCCGTCGGCGGCCATCGGAAGCCGTCAGAAATTCACGATTATCTGCAGCTCGGCCGAGCCTTCCTTCCTCATTTTCCAAGTTCTCAATTTCTGAAGAAAAACCCCCAAATCCCCATTTTCCACCTCCAATCGCTGATTTCGTGATTTTTTCTCCTTCTCCGCTGTTAATTCGACATCTCTTGTTCTTAATATCAGATATAATCTCTTATTTGTGTGAAAATTTCAGTTTTTACCATAATTCTAGATTTGCATAAATTGATAAATTATGGCGAATTAGTGATTGCAATTGTTTCCAATAGCGTAATAACGGTTTATAGCATCACATGACATACATATTTCATCTTTTATCGTGAAATTGTGAAAAACACGTATAATTTGTGGTTGTTCATGTATATGTAAATTGTTGTGTATGCCTTGATTCGACGATTGTATACGTTATTTGGAATAAGATAAAATGACTGAATGAAGTAGGAGTATTATACTGTGCACGTATTTACTTATGAAACAAAAAAAAATGCATTACTCTAAATTATAATTGTGTGTATTGAGAAATGACAAAAATGTTAAACCAGCCTTAAGTTGATGCGTAATACGTCGAATAAATGTGTTAAATTCATATATTTTTTTAAATGTGAACAGTGAGTAAAACTGTATTTTTTCGTAAAATGCGTGCATGTTAACTGACAAATGTCCCTTAGAGAGTTTTTGGCCCCGTCTGACGAGTGTTGTACATGATCGTTGTATAAATAGTCGTTTTTTTTCGAAAAACGACCATTTATATTCATCTGGTACAATGTTTGTCGGATTTGTCCATGTATTGGACAAGTTATGAACACAGTAAGAATTTACATTTTGTATACTGCTTCGTCTCAAACGGTTCATAAAATTTCGGCCTAACTTTTCTTTTTTGTTTCCTGCGTACACGCATTTGTGTACAATGCATGGAACAAAAGAGAAATGCTGCCGAAATTTTGTTGAATCATTTGAGACGAAGTAATATACGAAATGTAAATGCTTACTGTGTTTGTAATGAGAAGTAGGATGCCTGACCAATGAAAAAAAAATTATATATATATTTTTAAATCGTTACTTTAAAAAATAAAATGCGCCCTATTTGAAAATATTTTTAAATTTGTGAAGTTGTTCTTTAAATTCAAAATATTATACGACCATGAAAATAATCTTTTTCGAATTTGTATTCTTCAAAATAAATATTAAATTTTGAACTTCTCATTTTGTCAAATAGAAAAAATGATTGATTATTTTATTGATCGGAGGAGATGGATGTACCCAAGAAAAGGACTGAGGGGCTCAATAAAAGAAGATTTTTATAATGGTATAAACGTGTTTTTTGAATTCGCTTTAAGTAATAACGGAAACGATCCAGAAATTCATTGTCCGTGTAGTAGGCGTATACATTTGAAGTATTTGTTACCAGATATTGTGAAAGTTCATTTGTGCCAACACGGTTTCGCGCCCGAATATTATGTTTGGGATCGTCATGGAGAAGTTGTAGCAAATACTTCTGTAGAGTCTAAAAGTGTCGTTAACGAAATAATTTCAACGACCCGTATAGAAAATATGGTCGAAGATGCAGCACGATCAATGTTTCCTATGGTTGAAGTTGACGAGGATGATGGAAATGTTGAAGAACCAAATATTGAAGCTAAAAAAATTTATGATTTACTAGATGCAGCTAAGAAACCTATTTAGGATGATTGTAAAAGCGACACTCAGCTGTTAGTAATCGCAGAATACATTGCGATGAAGTCAAAAATACAACATCACTGAAGCTGGGTTTACGCCTGTTGTACAAGCTGCAAAAAGGCATATGCTACCCGATAATCTAATGTGTGAAAATCACTACGAAGTTAAAAAACTTATGTCGGCTTTTGGTTTACCGTATCAGAAAATAGATGCATGTTTAAAAGGATGCATGTTGTTTTAGAAAAAAGACGCAAACCTTAGAAATTGTAAAGTTTGTAACCAGGAGAGATACAAATCAAGAAAAAAGAAGGGGAAGGAAGTTCCGTACAAGCGTATGCACTACTTACCCATAACTCCAAGACTTCAAAGATTACATGCATCTTCTGTAACTGCGTCTAATACGAGATGACATAGCGTGAGAACGGAGGAAGAGGGTACGTTGACACATCCGGCCGATGGAGAAGTATGAAAGCATTTCGATAAAACGTATCCAAATTTTGCAGCGGAGAGTCGAAATGTTAGATTAGGATTATGTACGGACAGTGTTTCTCCATTTTCTCAATTTGGTTCTAAATATTCATCATGGCCCATTATCGTCACACTGTATAATTTACCTCCATGGATGCGCATGAAAACGCAATATATGTTTCTTACTGTTGTCATTCCTGGCCCCGACGATCCGACACAAGGAATCGATGTATATTTACAACCATTGATTGAGGAGTTAAAAATACTGTGGAACGAAGGAGTAGAAACATACGATGTGTCCAAGAAGAAAATTTTCGTATGTTTGCTTCTTTGTTGTGGACTATAAGTGATTTTCCTGCCTATGCAATGCTTCTGGGATGGAGTACCGCCGGTCGTCTAGCATATCCGTATTGCGTGGATGAAACAAGAGCTTTTTCTTTACCTCATGGTAAGAAAATTTCATGATTTGCCTGTCATCGATATTTTCTTCATGTCCCTTCAGAGAAGACAAGAAAAACTTTTTAGCTAATAGAGTATAAACCAGACAACCACCGACGATATGGTCAAGCGAAGACATATATGAACTTGTTAAGGACTATCCAAAGATATATGAAACTGGCGAGCAAACAGAAATTGAAGGCAAATTAGTTGTTCATAACTGGTGCAAACAAACTATTTTTTGGGAGTTGCCGTATTGGAAACATCTTCTACTTCGCCATAACATAGATGTGATGCACAATGAGAAAAATGTATTTGATAATATTTTTAACACAATTTTGAATGTGAAAGGGAAGACGAAGGATGATTTGAAATCAAGAAGTGATATAGAAGAATTATGCAAACGTCCTGAGCTTCATATGAAACCAAATGACAGTAAAAAACCCAAAGCTTGTTACGAATTAGATAATAATCAAGTTAAATGTGTGTTAAAATGAGTGGAAGGGTTAAGATTTCCTGATGGTATATCATCAAATCTTCGTAGATGTGTTGACTTTAAAAATGGTAGATTGAGCGGAATGAAAAGTCACGACTGTCACATAATGATGGAAAATTTATTTCCCGTAATGTTCAAAGAACTACTGCCGTTAAAAGTTTGGAAAGTAGTAACGGAGCTTAGTATGTTTTACAAAAGAGCTTTGTTCGACTACTTTAAAAGTGCAAGTTTACATAAACTTGAAGTGGACATTCCTATATTGCTTTGCAAATTAGAGAAAATATTTCTGCCTGGTTTTTTTAATGTGATGAAACATTTACCTGTTCATCTCCCATCTGAAGCACGACTTCGAGGTCCTATCCAATATGGATGGATGTATCCATCTGAGAGGTATGTAATATGTTATAACGTAATTTAATTGCATTTGAAAGATGAAGTTAATATAAATAAATTTTGCATAGATATTTGAATCACCTGAAGAAAAAAGTGAGGCAAAAAGCACGGGTTGAAGGTTCGATATGTAAATCTTACATCGAAGAAGAAGCTTCGTTCTTTTTCTCTCACTATTTCAGTGACCATGTGAATATTTCATTTCAAAGTGTTCCTCGTAATGACGAAGGCGACGAACAAGAGTCCTCTCAAGCAATATTATCTATTTTTAGACAACATGGTCGGCCTTCTGGAAAATGTGTAGAAATATGGCTAGACGATAGAGATCTTCATGTAGCACACACTTATATTCTTCTAAATTGTGCCGAGGTTGCACCGTTTGTTAGGTAATCTGAAATAATAATTTGTGTTTTATTCTTTTCTATAATGCATGCGCGTGTATAACCTAATGTAATAATTTGTTTATATAAACAGTGTTTATGAACGTGAACATCCGAACGGAGATCTCAGTAAAGAATTTTCCGGTTCGTTTTCAAATTACGTTTATGAGCCAAGAAATAGTGTAGTTGATGAAGGGTTGAAACATCTTGCGATGGGACCAAAAAGAGTGGTCAAGACATATCCAATATATTTCGTCAATGGATATAAATTTAACACCAAAGAATACGGTGCAGAAAAATTAACAAATAATACTGGTGTATTTGTTAAAGGTAGTGACGATCCAGAAAATCATTTAAATGATTTTTATGGCGTTCTGACACAAATTTTGCAACCGACATATTTCTCACGACCCGCGGAGGAGGTGTTTCTATTTAGATGCAATTGGTTTAGCAATGTTCCAGGTTCTGGAATTAATGTGCACAAGGATTATAATCTTATCGAAATAAAGCATACATCTCATTATCACAAGTATGATCCTTTTGTACTAGCCAAACAAGCATTGCAAGTTTATTACGCTCCTTATCCGTCTCTAAAAAGAGATAAAGCATATTAGTCCGCAGTTTTTAAAACAAAGGCCAGATTCACATTCGATGGGAAGAATATTTCGGACGAACAAGCTTATCAGGCAGATCTTGAGCAAAATAATGAACTAATAATTACAGACGATCATACAGATTTTGGTCCCTTGATCGATGAATCAAATGTTTGGGTACAAGCGTTTGACAGTGCAGAGGAAAATATGGTCGAAAACGAGACCGAATCTGAATCAGAAGACGATGATGACTGATACAAATCTGAATATGTTTTTTTGCAATTGATGTAACTATGTTGAATTCTTGATGTATTATGAAATTGATGTAACTATGAAACCAAATCCGTTTACTATTGTTTGCATGTTTTATGGTATTTCCATTTGTCATTTATTTAGCAATTTTTATTAAAAATGCAATGAACTCTGCTTATCGTTGGAAGAGTACACCCATTATGAATCAGGTATAACACACTTCCATTTATATTTCCATTTCAGTCATTAATTAAGCAATTTATACCGTTGATGTCATTTTCATATGAAATATATTTCATTATCATGTTTTTATTCTCTTATATAATGATGTGTATATGTCACAGGTTTATCATTATGTCGTATAGAGGTAGGAGCTCTTCCCGATCGTCAGGAGGCGATGGCAGTGGCCCATCGCAAGAGCCACAACGTGCAGTCGTATCGTTAGTCCCTAGAGCAGATGGGTAAGAATTAAATTTTATTCAGCATCTTATTTTTTCTATGATATACGTACGTACTTATCTATATCGTACTTAAAAACAGGGGGTTCAACCTACTTCCCTCTAAGATTGTGCTGGATATCTCTAGAGCTTCTTATCGCAGTAGGATGAGTGCGTGCTTGCCGAGGTGGGTACCATCCCTCCTCACATCATAGAGTGCATATGGCAGGATGTCCTAGTATGTATAATTTTTCTGTTTTTTAATTCGTTTTTGTCGTTTTTCTATTGTTTATCATTTAAAGTGTAATCTTTTTTTTAATACAGGCAGAGATAGACATCCACACAGACGATATGATACTGGTACGAGCATACTGGATGAAGAAGATGCGCAAGAACTACATGGACACGATATTTGAGATTAAGAAATCTGGTAAGAAACCACGGTGGACGGGAGAGAGCGTGTGGCAAGCTTGGTTGAGCTACTGGGAGACGGACGAGGCGAAGGCAAGTATACTAATTTTTTTTTGAATTATTAATTTGACGTGATTGAAAAATAAAGTATCAAATTTTGAATGTACAGGCAGAGTCGGATAGAAACTCTGCAAATAGAAATAAGAATCCCGTCACTCATCGCGGAGGATCGAAGTCGTTTCAGCAGTATCGGCAGGAGTTGGTAAATTTACTGAATAATAAATGTAAATAGTTTATGCTATATGATTTTAAACCTATAATAATTGTATGTAACAATCAACTTCAGGAAGCCGAGACACATGGTCCTGTCAGCTATATGGATGTGTTCACCCGTACGCATGCTGTCGAGCATGTTAATCCAGACGGGACTGTTTCGTACACATGGCAGGACGATAAATCCAGCAAAAGCCATGTAAGCATATTTCATGTTATTCAGTATTAGTAATTGTTTTAATTGTTAAATTATGATGAAATAAGATATGATATTATTAATTTATTAATGCAGGAGATGTTTATGGAGCAGCGGCAGAAACTCCTTACTGATATGGGTAGAGAGCAGCTGACGACCGATGAGTAGGACGTTATTTTTGAGTCCGTTATGAGTCCAGCAGAGCATGGTCGACGATACAGATTTGGAAATTTAGCGGTAAATAATTTACTTTTTCTTAAAATACTGAAAATATGATATTTTTACCTTTTCAAAACAATAAACTTGGATTTTATTTATTTTTCAATTATTGCAGTCCAGTAGTCAGAGTAGGGGACGGCGGAGTAGACCTCAGAGCGATTTAGCAGGTATAGAAGAATTGCGGACTAGAGTGTCCCAATTGGAGGAGCAGAACCGCCAACAGGCCTTGCAGACCGCACAGTTGTTAGAGTACATGCAACAGTTTGGTGGCCGCTTCCCTTCCTCGGTTGGCTCTGGATCTGGAGGAGAATGACTCATTGCTTGCTTATTCGTTCGTGCAGGTATGTTTTGTTTTAGTTTAGAATGATTTGGTAGATGGTGCAATTAATTGTTGATTTGTATAATTATGTATGGTTCTGTAGTTGTATGAGGATATGCATGAGAATGTTAATGAATTTGTGTATTAACAACATAGTAGAACAGTTATTGTTGGATTATTGTTAATGTTGGAATGGTATGTATATTTTATATTTTATTTTTATTCTAATTTTATCCATTTGTGTGTTTATTGAATATTTTGTAGTCAAGGTTTGGATATTTGGTTGGATTATTGTTTATTGGATTGTGCAGTATTGATATCGTAGTGTTTGGAAGAGAAATGTGGTTGGAAGGCTCTATTTGTGGTAAATATAAAAAAACAGCAGATTTCCGACGGCTTCTGACGACTTACAGGTCAAAATTTTCGTCGGCTTCCGACAATTTCCGACGGCCTGTAGCTAAATATTTCTGACGGCTTCCGACGGTGCCCGACGCCCGTCGGAAGCCGTCGGAAATACTGCTCCCCGACGCAGTCTTTTTCGATGGCTTTTTCCGACGGCTTCCGACGGCCGCCGATGGATTCTGGCCGTCGAAAAATGCGTTTCCCCTTGTAGTGTACTGCGACTACTGTACACAACAACGTGAAACAATCGATCATCTGTTTTTGCCTGCCCTATGAATAATAGAATATGGAATGAGGTTAAGTCACGTCTTGGCCTCAGGATTTCTGAAATGAACATGTTAGATGATTGGGTGGTTCTCCAGAGGCTTACAGTAAGGAAAGATGAGCATGTTAATATGTATGGCATAATTCAAAAGATTTGTTCGTCTCATAAGGATTGAGAGAAACACTAGAGTATTTGATAATACGAAAAGGAAAAATGAAAAGCATGTTACTGACTTGATGGTATATTAAGTGAGGAGAGGTCTTTGTGATTTGAATATGCCATTTGAGCCTAGTGATGCTGCTTGACATGGCTAGCTTGCCTACTTTATGTTGATTTAGCCCATAGCTTTCTTTTCTCCTTTTATATTTTCATGTCTTCTTTGTTTGATCCACTCCTCCCCTGCTCTATGTTTTTTCTATTTTTGTTTAGTCCTTTGTTTCTGTAATTTGTTGATTATTTTCTCGAGTGGATCAATATAACGGTAGGGGACCATACAACCCCATCGACTATGCCAAAAAAATTTATTTAAGATAAATAAATTAATTTTTTTTGAATTAGTTGAATTATCTAATTAAATTATTTAATTGAATAAAAGATTTATTGAATAAATAATCAATTAAAGGTTAATTAATAAATATTAACATATACATATATTGATGTATGTATATGTAGGAACGAAATTGTAAACGCTGTATTTGTTATTCATTCTGCTTAAGATAAACAATATAAATTTTCTAAAATTTTAAAAAGAATAAAGTTTAATAAATTAGTTAGTTAATTTAAGAATTAAATAATAAACACAATTTAATTACTAGATTTGAAAGTTCATTAAGTTTGATTTAATAACAAGAACCAAAATAAGTAAATATGTTTTAATTAATAGGAATCAAAATTTACTAAATATAATTTAATTGATAAAAATTAAATTAAATTAATTATGATTTAATTCAAAACATACATATATACATTATATAAGTTAAATTAAATTAAAATAATTATAAATAAACTAAAATTATGTAATTATATGTATATAAACATAATTTAAGTGGAACCGAAGTAAAGCCAAAACATATTTTTGGAACAAGTACATATGTAAAGTATATGTATTGTTATTTTAGATGTGTCAGACACGAGGGTATTTTATAAAAAATAAATTATTCCTTAAATTGAGATCAAATTAATGTATATATTAAATATTATGAATCTTTAATATATAAAGTTATCCTTTATTATTTATATATTGATATATTACTTGCATACTCACTAGCTGTTGAGCAAACATAAGTAGCGATGTTATGTATAGTATTATTAATTTATTGTCTAGACAAGGCAAGGTATGTGCATGTATTTGTTGAGAAAACTCAAGGTATATGCATTATACTTAGTTCATCATGAAATGATGGGTATGCATGAATAATCTCTTTTGATTTGTTGAGCAAACTCAAGGTCGAAGTCAAGGTTAGGGCCAAGACAATGATTAGAACTGCATATGATACAACCAGTGAAGAGTTATCCATTGCTTATAGGCCTATGGTTTGCTGAGCAAACTCAAGGTCAGATCCCAAGGAAAGCAAGTCCTACAAGTCACTAGAGAAATAGAAATTTTCTATATTCTCTTAGATTTTTAGGAAAAATAAAAAATCTAGTGGGAGCCTTACTAGAAAAATGAAATGATATTAATTAACCATACTAAAATAATCTACTTTCGAATAATATAATAGATAAAATGTTTATAAATTAGAAATATACAAGTAAATTGAGTAAGGGTTGACATATGAATATAAAATATACATACCATTAAATCCTTCGACATGTTGTCACTTCAATGCCTATGTAAGAGCCAAGTAATGCACTACTAAATACATTCACATCTTGGTCGCTTAAGTGTACATTTGCTCGAGACTATTGTTGTCTTCTATAAGTTTTGAACTTAAAAGAAATATAATAATATGAATATTTGATTCATATTCAATCACATACAAACCTTGTATGGTGTGCCGCATTGTTCATGATAAACAAAATCTCGACGAAATTGGTTTATTAGAAATGAGTAAGTAAACCATAACCCAGATTTGCATATTCAATATGATTGAATACAATGAAGATTTTGTTGTATTAGAAGTGACACAAACCAAGAAATACTAAACAAAACTAGGAACTAAATCGCTGCAATGCCAATTTGCTCGGTGTATTTTAATGCAACTTATACGATATCCTTAAAATATTAAGGATGTCAAATGTTCTACTGTAAAGAATTCGATGTTGTCTTGTAGTAAGAGAATTATTTTGAATTGTTCAAAAAGAAAGCAAATGTTTGATAATGAATGTAAAATAGGCACATTTAAGATGAAGAGAGTGAATGGCCATTTCTATTTCTTAAGGAGACACTGGAATCAATAGTTGTATGAAATACTAAGCGGACACTTAACATGGAATGATAAATGTGCAAATGTAATTTTATTGTAGAAAATTGTTTTCTGTAAGAGTTACTTCTTTAAGTTTAAGATATTTGATTTAAAGCTCTTAACTGTGAACTAGTTACAGTAGATGAATAAATGACCCATAATAAGTGGTTGAATGGAGTTTTGTATTTCATGCACTGTTATAGTAATAGCGGAAATAATAGGAGCATATTATATGACACTTATTGTTTGATGCATCAAATTACAAAAGATTGGTTTCGTAGGCATTCCAAATATTATATATGAAATAATTATAGTTTTCGGTATTAATTGATAATATACAAAGTTTTATTTTATTATCGATATTATGAATATTCATTATAAAATAAATCTATTATAATGATGGTATTTATTTTTTATTAATAGTGATACATTAGCTATGGAAAATACAGAAGTATCTAAAATTTTCTAACAATATTTTACAATTGCGGACGAAGTCGTATTTTTGAGAAATAAACCTTTAATCATTTGATTATGAATTATAATGTATCATTAATTGTATCTCAATTGATTAATGGAAAAACACCCATTCAATGGGAGTGACAATTGAGTTAATGAACTCTTCATGCCGATAGATATAGAGTATGTGGTTCAAGATCTAATGCTACAAAAACGGATCCACTTACTTTGTTAAATGATGAATTATCATAAATAGGAACATGTGCAAACGATATACAAGTAGTATATCTTTGATAAGTTCAAGCATAAAACGGAAGTAGAAAGTGTGACCTGCAAAGGAAATAAAATAATTGGATTTGTTCGAATAGATGAGTGTATTGGAAAGAAGTTCAAAAGGTACTAAAAATGAAAAGATTCAATCTCAAGCCACTTCTTCCTATAATACATAATGATGTATCGATAAGGAGTAATTGGACTTTTTTAAGCAAAGTACGAATGATGATGAGTGAAGTTGAATTACTTCTTTTTATAAGGATATGTACTTCAAATTAAGTACATATGTTAAACTTTGTTCTTCTAAAGCCAATTTACAAAATCTATAAGGTATGAGATCATAAGAAGCCGCTACATACCTAGTTCAAGGGGTTCACAGGTTGTGTAAGTCAAGGGCCTGCATGTAAAATGCATTGATGAGGGATCTTATATGTACCACCAAAAAGGAGTTTAAGACCGACCAATATCGGTCTACTAATTCATGTTATGAACATAAGTTTTTTGAAACCAAAATTGAATTATTTTTATGTAAGTATCAGATATGATCTAAAGACTCAAACATAGGAATTGATTACATAAGCTAAAATGAAATTAACCAAGCTTAAACAGACACAAGTCATTAGAATGTCTAATAAGAATTCTCGTACTTTAAAGAGAAACATGAGTTTCTTATCATCGTCAAGAAAAAGATTTATTAATGGTAACAAGTTCTTCAATTGTCCACAAGCCATAATGACTATAGACTCTATCATATGATAGAATTCTTAAATCTAGAAAACATTCAAAATAAAATATTGAAACATGATTTTGATAGTTTTACCAAAGAGATATCAACATCAGCCATGGGTATGTCTTTGAATGGAAGGCCGATGTAGTTGGAATATAGTGAACAACATTGCTGAGAGTAACTTTGTAAATTTCAATTGTTAAAATTAGTGTAACAGATTCATCAGTCAACATACTTAAGTCAATTCAGATTCTACTTACAAATTAGCGCCTAATATGACCTTGATTTTTTGTACATCTTAGCTGGAATTGAAATTCTGAAAAATGATTCAGAATATATTGTTTAAACATGATGACCAAAATATCATGACGTCAATAGGAGCAATGATTAGTTTTGTAAATGTTAGATAAAACCTAAGAACCGATATGATAGTATTATTTCACAAGCGTTAGAGTTGAGCAAATATTTTGATAAAGAAATCAAACATTTCGATTTTCAGTAAAAATGCAAAGGAAGCATGTGTCTATAATGAATATTAAAGATACAAGAATATTTCTAAAGCTACAAGTAAGAATGTTGGGATTGTCCCAATGAAAAAGATACCTCATGTATCAACAATCATATATGATATGTTGTCTACTACCGCTATTCAATTATGTAATTTATGCTTTAAGAGAGTATTAAGTCTGAGTTAATATCGCTAAATGGTAGTTATGAGTATGCATAAGTGTTTACAAAGAAATACTTAACAATTGTTGATTGAACAACGAAATCCTTATGAAGGAGTGTTTGGACTTGAATTTCATAAGTGATATCAAATATAGTATGTCATTCCTAAATTTACTTTCTACCTTAGTTACGAAGCTTTAATTTGGAAGTTCTAAATTAAAGTTGGTTGTTGATTCAATCAAAAGGCTAAGTACCTTGTTTTGATTAACACCACAATAAAAGCAACGCAAATGCATAAATTTATGTCTGAGCTAGGGGAGATTCTAGATGTTGAGAATCCCATGCGTAGTTTTATGAAAACAATACCGCGACACATATCATAAAAGTAACTAGGGCTCACAAGGTGTCTAGAAACATACTTCAAAAGTTCGTATCACAAAGGCAATTTATCAACGATGGGGTAACGATCATCTTTTCCATCACCAAATTTCGATGCTAATACATACACGGTATTCATATGCCGAGCACCCAAGTGCTAGAAAGACAGAACGTTAGGTTAAAAGAGAATGAGAAAAAGAAAATGAACAAAAAAGAGAAGAACGAAAACATCAGAATCTCACAGCGAAATAAAAGCATATAATATCTCAATAGATCTTTATAAAAAGAAGATTTCAATATACATACAACAACATAGCAAACGAACCTATCATTTGCTTAAACAGTTAGAACAGCCTGTCCTTGCACTTGCTAATAAACATAAAAAAGTAACGCGTCTAAAATAGAAGAATTCTACAATAGTTGATCATCCAGCTCCTCTCTGAGAGCTCCAATAAACATCAACGAGATCTGAAAAAATATACGGGGATAACCCAAGCATTATAAGAAAAATAACATCCAGATCAGCCTAGTAAACCAGCAGGAGAAACCCAAGTCATTTGAATTATTTGATGTTAAAAACCTTTTCAAATAAAGCTATCTTATAAGACCATGCTACAAATAAACATGGACGGGTTTTTACCTTATGATAACCGAATTATTTCTATTAGAAAATTTGTAATGACCCGGAAATTTCGATCTCGAAAATTCCAGATAGTTAGGAAAAGAAGAAAAGAGAAAGAAGAAAAACAAAAACAAGTCACAGAAACCTCACATTCGCAGTGGATCAAAATTAATATCACATAAAATAATAGTTATACAATTGAAAACTGTATTAGTTAATATTCATTAATACATCAGAGTTACAACATTTACACAAATATAGGACAGTTAAAATAACTTGTCCAGATACAAATCAATAATATCACAGTGGATTACACTCCATAAGTGTCTACCATCCAACTCGCCTCCTGAGCTCTAGAACGCCCTTACCTGAAAAGCGGTAATACTCGGTCTGACCTACGCATTACATCAAAGTAACACCCGGGTCAGGCTGAAAACCAGCGTGAGTAAACTCACCTAACATGGAATACAAAATCATACAACTTATATAAACCCGGGGTAACTTGTATCAATTTACAACTTCACAAGTTGTTTTAGACATCACTTTATTTCACACATAAATTTCTAAGTACAAAACTTAGATTAAATGGTCCAATTCACTTAAATCATTTCCTTCCAGCCTATTGATTTCACTTATCAGTCCATAAGAATCGAAGTGGTTTTCGGGTATTAACAAATACTCGACTCCGGTCTCTTCGAATCCATCATCATCCTATCCCAATTATTTAATTGATTAAATTTTGAATACTGGATGTCACTTTTACACAGCAATCCATCATATATAACCACATTATCTTTGTTCAACCCAACATATCATATTACAAAAACATTTCATTTCACAAAGCTTCACAATCACATACCAGGAATAACAAATAATCCAAGGCATTCAAATATCATTCAATCATTCATAAGCAAGATAAATTAGTCATACCATTTATGATAAATTTAATCAACTACCAATGAATTAAATTAATTACTTGATTACTTATAAATCTTGCTTATTTAACATTAACTAATTATATTCAATTAATTAATCATCCCTTAATTATTCATCTTGATTAATAATCCTTGATTAATCATTCTCTAGTTACATTATGTAATTATCCTTAATTAACTACACAAATTAATTAAACCCAAAACTACTACTATTCCTCAAATAATTACATCCAGTAATTACCTACTAATTACTTCACTAAGTAATTATACTTTATAAATTACACTAAGTAATTTTACTTAACCCATCATCCAATGATTATTTAAATTAATTGAACTAATTAACTTAAAGTAATCACATTAATTTAATTAATTACCTTGATTAATTAATTCCTCTAATTACTTTCATTAAGTAATTATTAATTGACAACCTTAATTACAAATTAATTAATCCATGATTAAAAAGTTAATCAATCCTTAATTACTTTTGATTAATCTTTAATTACCCTTGATTAATCTTTAATTACCCTTTTAATTTATCACTCTTGATTAATTACTCTTTTTAATTAATCACTCTTGATTAATTACTCTTTAATTACATTTAGTAATTAAATCTTAATTATAGATTAATTATCCTTTAATTATTAATTAACCTTTTAATTATTTTCATTAATTAATGATTACTTAATTACTTTCATTAATTAATTACCTTTAATTAATTACCTTAACAAGTAATTAATCACATTATTAATTACCCTTAATCTTTTAATTAAGTATTCTTTAATTAATTAATTAAACCTTTAATTAATTATATTAATTTATTCTTTAATTAATAACACTAAGTGATTACACCTTAATCACTACCACTTAATTACTTTCGTAAAGAAATTAACCTCTAATTCTTTATTAAATAATTACTTCTTCTTACTTACTTATACTTAAAAGATCTCAATTTAGAAATTCATTTATCTTAATTAAATTATTAACTACTCTTAAATAGTTAAATTATCCTTGTTAATCTCACATATTAAAAATCTTAAAAATCTTTAATTAATCAAAATCTCTTAAGTATTTAAAGATAAACTACTTATTATAATTTATTTATTAAATTCTTATCATTAAACTTTATTTAAAAATAAAACATTTCAGAAATCAATTATAATAAAATAATATAAACATCTACTTTAACTTTCAAAATCTTTAAAACTTTCCAAAGTTATTAAATAAATTTTAATACAAAAATCATTTTGAAAATCTACTTTTCTGCCTCTAAAACTTATCTATTAAATATATAAAACTTGTTAAAATATTTATTCTTTGAAAACAATTTATTTTCATAAAATAAAATTTGTTTATCTTTGTTTAAAACTTGAATTATTTGAAAAGAATTAAGATTCTTTATTTTTTTTAAAAACGTATGGCTCCTGTACAATACTGAAAGCCTACCCATCATAAGAAACCCGAGCAAGCACCCACAAAACCCGGTCAATACTCGAGATATCCTACCTTCTTCCTGCTTCGAGTAAAACACGAGCATACTCGAACTAAAATCCGAGCTCACACATCCTTCTCGAAACATCCCATGCAGATGCATGAAAAACGTGCACATTCACGTGCATGATGACCACGATCGCCGACGAACTCCTCTCCGGCCTACGACGAATCGTCTTTGACCTCGGCAACACCACGCGATCACCCAAATGCCACGATTCGATCGAGAATCGAATTCGACGAAGAAACCCACACAGCCTGGATACCCATCACCGAAAAACCTCTTCCCTCTGATGATCCTTGCATCGAGTGATTTCATGCTATTCTCACCGTAGCTTCACCACGCCCACCAGTGCCTTCCACACACCTCGCGAACGACTCCGATCGCGTCTCGACATCGCAAATCCCCTCTGAAACTCGACGACATAAATAGGCGTGAAAAGCCTACTTCACCTCACTCTGATCTTCACGACCAACGATAAATCATCAAAGTATTTTTCTGATGATCCTCGTCTTCCCCTCGACCTTCATTCCAAACACGCCGGCCCAATTCGACATTGATCGATAGAAATCGACCAAAATGGTCAAGCCGTTCAATTCGGGAAAACCCACAAATTTTCAAACTAAAAATTGTGATATATACAATAAAATTCATGATTTCCTATTTCGAATTCAATCATGCAATCCAATCTAAAAATTGAATTTATAAGATTTTGACCCAATTATCATTTTATTGTTCTTTATAAAATTTCGAGACGAATACTGAATGAAAATTCCAGGTCTTATTTTTAAGAGTTATGCTACATGATTTCGGACATTTTCCATTCACAAACCAAAGGCTAACAGTGATTAAATAATGAGAATTTGGATTTTAAAAGAATTCAAGCTCTGATAAAGTCAACAAAGACTATATCTATATATACAAAGGCATTCGATTTTATATGTATACATGCATCCATTTTTATCCAAGCATTCAGGTAACAACATGGTTTTCATTTACACATCCATATTGAAATTCAGGTTTTTAAACTGTTTTTAAAATTTGTTTACTCGCCTGAGTTAGAAGAGAACAGAGCCTGGAAAATGAAAATTATAAAGGACACTTGTCAAAACATTCAACATTTGTCATATAGCATTGTTTATTTGTTAACACATGTTAAAACCAAGCCTTTATAAATTTACATTTGTCACCCGAGTTATTTTCATTTATTTTAAATGTAAATAAAAAGCCTTTACTTTATAATTCTAATTTAAATATATATATATATAAACTTCTTTAAAGAAAATATAAAATCAAACCAATTATATATAAATAAAAGCTTACACATATATTTTTGAATCCAAATATTTTTAAATATCTATCTTTGAATTTCAAAATTAAATTCAAATTCAAATTCAAATTAGATTTACAAATCCAATATTAAAATCAAGTTTTATATATAAATATAACAACATATTCAATTTTGAGAATAAAAATTCTATTTTCTTTAAAAATCGAATTATATTTATATATAAAAACAACATATTATTATTATTATTTGAAAATAACAATTTGTCAATTAAAAAATCCAAAATATATTAAGATATATATATCTTTCCTTTAAATTCCAAATTTAAATTCAAATTCAAATACAATTTAAAATCCAATTTGAAATCAACTCATACAAATATTTTTACTTAAACAAACACAAATTCAATTCGTTTGAAAATAATAATATTTCTATTTAAAATCTTCTTATATCCAATATATATATATATATATATATATATATATATATATAAACAACCATTATTATTTGTTTCAAGAGATAATTTGTCAAATTTTTAGTAATTATGTTAGGAGATTATCAAATATTTATTCAGAGATTTAAAATCCAATTTTCATTATATGTTCAAATTCACTTACATAAGCACGTATCTTACATTATCAGAATTTTTTTTAATATGTCAATTGAATAAACCAGTTATTTATCCAGTTACCGGATGTTCAAAAATCCAGGTTATTACAAAATTCAATGATATTATAATAATTTCTAGTGTTTAAAATAAATATAAATCATAGCTGGAATGGTTACAATTGTTACATTCAATAGCATATTTATTATACAAACAAAACCGTTAAGGAATGTTCATATAAATGGATTTTCCATAGAGACGCCTCCAGATTAAAAATTGAAGCTGATCTCTTATGACAAGCATCAAAAGATTACCTTTCGGAGTGCATATATCTCTATGTAAAATATATCATAAGGGAAACACAACTGACCCACGCCAGAAATGTAAACATAATCCATGTGGAACCAACTTTCTACAACTCTCTACGTGTAGCATATCAATAAGAATACTCTAGATAATGGAGTTGATTACCCCTCTGGGTAAGCTTAACCCTGGATGTGCAGCCTATTCCATGTTTAGTCATTTTCTAATGTCGAGGCAACATTTGGCATCTTCACACGAGTCTTCGACACTCGATCAAATAATGAATCCCACTGAATTCGATCATCTCAACGGATTTTGAAACTACACACGAATTTCATCATTCCACTTCCAAAAAATAGAACCCATATTCATTCTCGAAGTGGTTTTCAATAAGTAGAACATTATCTGACCCTGTCTCTCCAATATTGAATAATTGAATTTGGTCTTAATCAATAATAATGTAAATGATTGCACAAGGGAACAAAGTCCCGTATACTCTCCATAAGCAAGTAAACATACAAGCACTATCAATTCATCCAAAGCATGATCAAGTAACATAAGCGATTTCTAATCCCTTTGTGATTAATTTATCCTTTATTAATTAAATGTAACAACCCAGTATTTCGTGATTATTTTAATTGTTTATTTTAATTATTTAAATTGAAACTCTTGATTTAAAAACTTTATTATATTTATTAGAATTAATAAATTTTTATATTTTAAGAGTATATTTTGATTTTTGTGTGAATTATAATTTCAAACCTTAATAAATAGGATATTTCCAAAAAAGTGGATTTTTGGTCAATCTGGTCAAACTTTGACTTTTAAATTTAAAATTTAAATATTTTAATTTTTTAATTTTATCTTTTATTGTGAAAATATATTAAATTTTGAGAATACAGCTTTTTTTTCCGTTGAAATCTGATTTATATTGTGAAAGTTATGCATTTTACAATATTGTGTGTACATTAATTGATTTAACAATATTGTTTATTTTAATTTATATAAATAATATTTTTATTTATATAAATAATATTTTATTTATATAAATAATATTTTTATTTGTCAAATCATGTTCTAATATGTGTTATATGACATGTTAGGTATATATTTTATTTTAAAACATTTTTAAAGTGATGTTTAAATTTTTCTAAAGTTTATTGAATTTATTTTCAAATTTTAAAGCCTAGTTTCCAAATTTTAGCTATTTTCTCAATTTAATTATATTTAATTGAAATTAATTTATTTATTTTTGTGCATTCATCATATTTTTGTGTTTTTATCTTTATTTATAAGTATTTTTCATGTATTCCAAATTGCAAAAAGAATTAAGGAAAGTTGAATAGTTTTGTGACCTTTTAAGTGCTTTGTCTTTTCCTATTCTAATCACCTTTTCACCAATCAATGCACCAATTCAATTTGCTGCTTTATACCTTTGTTTCAGCCGACTTTCCCATTCTTCTCACGTGAAAACAAAGTACTTCTCAACCCTAAAAAACTTTGGCCTATCTCTTGTACAAAATTTTGGTAAAAATCTTTCATTTTTTTTTCATTTTCTACTTGATTTTTTGTTGATTTTTGCACTTGCAATCACCTACTTAGGTTTGGCTCCTCCATATCCAGCCCCTTGGCCGCCTTCACCACCACTTACTCCAGCCACCATCCCCTCCTTTCCACTGACCTTCCATGGCCGAGACCCCCCAAGTTGAAGATCCACCAAAATTTTGAAGAAAACTCCACTTTAAACTCCATAGCCGAACTACCCTTGTCTCCACCACTCCAATCATGCTTTGGCCGATACATACACCACCACCACCCACCACAACCTGAGCCTAGGACCTCTGTAACACCTGTAATTGACCTTGCCAGATCCGACCTTGTCCATCAATGCTTGGCCGAGACCTTGAATGGCAACAAAACCCACTTGTGTTGTCTTGTTTTGTAAATTCATGCACACATACCCTTTATCTCCTTTATATTGTTATGGCCGACCCCAGTTGGACCACAACCAGATCCAAACTTGATCCAAATACATCCATTACAGTGCTTTTCCAGTCCATAGCTGAAGCATAAGTCGGTGAATGCAAGTGCAAAAGCATTAGCTTTGTGTTACATGTTTATCACTAGCATTGTTTTGTAATAGTTTGGTTTGTAATTCATGTTTGTATTCGTTTTGTTTGATATTTGACAAGGCAATTAGCTTTGGGTCTCCCACTCTCAAATCATTGTCATGTTATCGTGCCTTTGAAGACCTTTGTTTGTGCATTTGGTTGCCATCTCTAGCTTATACATGTGAGTAATTCTCACCAGACAAATTTATACTTATATGATCAGTAAACTGATCGCAATTGAATCTGTAAACCCATATCATTATGTTATATCTGCTATACTATGATCATATGATGTTCATCCATGCTTACACACCTATTATATCATATGTTACTATTATATTATGCTATTTTGTTTGTTTATATCAGTTTATCACACTGCAAGTTCCCTGTAGATTAGAATCACAATGTGTTGAAATGATACATACCCAAATGGACTTTAGAATAGGGAAAAATCGTTATGGGCGGAAATGATAGGCCTGAGCGATTTTTATTTATTCCATTTACTTGGGATTGCGGGTTTGAAATGATAGAACCCAGGTTTCCTTTGTAAATTTCGAATTGAAATGATATATTATCCGTATCACTTTACCTAGGATAGAAAATGATATACAGTCCCATGGTTAGTATAAATTTTTCTAAAATGTTTAAAGTATTTTAGAAATGTAAATATTGTAATATTTTGATTTAAATTTAATTAAAAATGATTTTTATAAGTATTATTAATTTCTAAAAAGTCATAAGTGAAATGAATTAATGGTGAAGTTAGGAATTTGAAATATAAGTTACTTTGGAAATTATGATTTGGTTTTAAATAGGATTTAAATTAAGTAGGAAAAATATGATAATTAGTTTTAAATTTAATGTAAATTGAATTTAAAATGATTTTATAAAGTGTTAATTATTTCTATATAAATTAAAATGTGAAATAAATGAATATTTAAGTTGAATTTTTAAATATAACTTAAATTGGCAATTTATGAATTTTGTTTAAAAATGAATTTTTAGTTAAGTAAATAAAATGGTAAATGAGTTATATTTGAAAATTTAAACTTAAGTGTTAAGTTAGAAATTAAATTATAAAGAATTGAAATTGAATGTTGAATTATAAAGTAAATTATTATTAATTGATTTGGAATAAAAAATTTAACTTTATAAAATCATGAATATAAGGGTATTTAAATGATTGTTTTAAAAGTGAAAATATATGATTTTATAAGTTTAAAATGCTTTAAATAAAAATTTAATTATTTATGAAATTATATTGACTATTTGGAATTTAATTAATTGCATTTTTGAAATGTTATTAATGTAAAGGATATTACAACAGTTTGTAAATGCTGCAGTTGATATAAATGAATAAAATGGATAGAATTGAACAAAGGCTATTACAGCACTTTGTAAGTGCTGTAGTTGCTGGACTTAACTAAAGTTTATTTGAAACTAAATTAAACATATTATAGCCTTTTAAATGCTGTCTTTTGTTAAAATGAATTGTTTTAAAACATAACTTTCCGTAGCATCTTCTAAGTGCTGCCAAAGTTGAATTTACACTGTTTTGATAAATTTAAAAGAATAAATGAACTTTGAAAAGGCTAATTTTTTTAGAATTTGATAGTTGATTATTAAATATAGTAACTTCACTTTTAAATGATTTAAATGGAATATTTAAATGATTTAAATGGAATATTTAATTGGTTTAAATGGAATATTTAATTAATTTAATTGGAATATTTAATTGCTTTAAATGGAATATTTAAATAGTTTAAATGTAATATTTGATTTGAAATATAAACCATTTTGAAATGTGATTTGGATTGGTATTTAAATTAAATAAAATGAATGAGGTATGGAATGATATGATATTTTGAAATGAATTAGAAATGATATTCAACTTTGAAATGATATTTGATTTAGATGTATAAAATACCATTTTGGAATTTTAACCACGGGATGTATTTAATTTATGATTTAAGTAATCCTTAGAGGATGGGCGATCCCAAGCATCATTTAAGTTATTGTGTATTACTACTACATTTTACTTGAGTTGGTTTACATTATATAAGTATGTATGTCCTGACTCGAGCGCTTTGTGTTTTACTTTACGCTCAGGTCAGCCTGAGTATTTACAGCTTAGCTTTGGATTTCTTTTTCTGGAGTTAGGAATCGTTGGAGATTCTGCTTGTCTAGTTATCTATTCCCTTTCAGTTTCAATTGTTCTATTTCAGCTCTGGTATCTATAAACATCTATGTATTTGAGATTTCTATTGTATATTTTTTTCAAACTGATATTGTGTAATGTTTTTGAGAGTTTGTTATAATAGCTTTATGAACTACTATGGTATTTTAATTTCCGCTGCGAGTTATTCTGATATTTTTCTATGTCTATGATTGTGAGATTGTATTTCATTTGCTCCAAATTTTTATTACAATACGGTATTTTGAGCAATTCAAGTCCGGCATGTGTGGATGCGAATGGCAGAAAAAATCGGGTTGTTACATTAAAACCCATTTTTATTGGTAAAACACATTTTTATCAAATGAAACTTCTTTTATAAATCAAAGCTCCCTTCATTAATTAATACTCTTTAATCAATTAAAACCTTCTTTATAAATCTTTTAGTGTGTGTGTGTGTGTAAAATTTCTCTTTATAAAATATATATATAGTTGTACTCATATATTTAACTTTTCACTTATACTCTTTTCAATATTTAAAAAGTATTCATATATTTATCTCAACTGTATATGTATATTCACAAAGCACTTAGCAAAGTTTTTCCTTCTTAAAATATAATTAAAAAGGTTAAAAATAAATGTTACTAAAACATTCTTACTATAAACCTCTCATTTTTATAAATTAAACATATCACACTTTCTACCTTTTTATAAAAGATTTCAATGCTTTTTATTATCTTTAAAAGTCCCATTATTAAAGATCAAAAATATATTATAATACGTTTCCATTTATTCAAGGATTTCAAAACAGGTGTTACTAAAAAATTGTTCACTACAATCCCAAGTCATTTTACACTTAAAAAGCGTTTCACTAATAGTGATCTTTAAAATACTTGCTAATAAATATCTTATAACATCCTTTGATATAATTAATAATGAGGGTAAAAAACAATTGTTACTAAAACTATGTGTACTACAATCCAAAACCTTTTACATATATCAACCACTCACTTTAAAACATATATTTCAAAGATCCAAGCATGTCCACCCTTATTAGTTAAGATAATATACATTTAATTGGTTTCACATAACTATTCATTTAACTTAAGTATTTAAACTCAAACTCCTTTTATTAAATTTATAAAATACATCACTTAATATAATATATATATATATATATATAAAGGAATACCTTTAAATACTTACTAATATGTTAAAACACTTTTAAAACCACTTTAAAAGATATATGCATACTAACTTTATTATAAGATAAAATATTTAATAACAAGAGCAATTTTAAAAGATATTATATAACATAAGCTTCTATTTGCTTTAATAAAACATTTCATTAATTTTTCTAAAAACTATATATACATAGAAATACTTTTAAAAACTATTATATATTCAGAAATACTTTAAAAACTATTATATACTTATAAATACTTGAAAAACTCCTTGAAAAACTATTATATACTTAGAAATAATTTGAAAACTATTGTATTGTAATTTAAAACATTTATATTATGTATCTCTTAAAATATTTATTTTATAATTTATTTAAAATCCATAAAAACATGTTTTATAACATAAAATTATTTGCTTCAAAAATTCAAAAATAATTATAAAACATTTTTAAACTTTAAAAATCCTTTATTAAAATTCTTTAATAGATTTTCGCCAACTACTTTAAGAAGATATGAAAGAATATTTAATTATACTTTACTAAAACAAAGGATTTCAACCCAACTTTGTTTTTCAATTACTATAACTTTCCAAAACTGTCCATTTATGTCAAACATACCAAAAAGTGTGTAGAACAATCCTATATATATTGTAACGACCTGGAATTTTGGTCGTTAGCTTTTGAACATTTAATTTATTTTAAACGTTAATGTGGATTGTGAATTGATTTCGAATATGAAGATTTGGTTGAATCCATAAAATTAGTTATAATTTCAAATATGGCAATTTAATCGGTTTTGGATAAATAGTGATTTAATATTTGAAATTGGGATAAATTATGAATCTGGGTGTAAATAGATATGAAAATGGTTTCTAAAATTTATTTGAGGTCCAGTTGGATTTGAATTATAGTATTGGATCTTTGGATGGAATCAAAAGTCGATAAGTAAAATTGAAATTTATATATTAATTTAATAATGGGATTTAAAATATGTAATCAGATTTTGATTTAAAATTTATCCAAATGATTTCTCATATGAATATAAATTCCATTTGATTTATAATTATGTTAGTAAAACTTTAAAATCGGAATTTTAAATGATTTCGACGATTTTGAAAATCGCTCGATTTAATCGACGAATTAAAATAGCCTTCCGGGACACAGTCTCGGAATTCGACGGAGCCAGTTCCATTGGATCCGTAATATTATATTATTATCGGATTTCAAATTTCGTAGTGTCTGGAGTTATCATTTGTCCGTACGGATGAGAAACGCGTTGAAATTAAAATCGAAAATTGAATATTTAAACTCGATTCAAAAGCTATCTTCCACATATGATCAAATTAGCCTCCGAAACACGTTCCATTATGTTCAGAATGCGGGTAAAACATTATAAACCCTTGTCGACTGGAATTCCTTGAAAAGTTAAGTAATTGGTGAAAATATATTATTAAATTAATATATAAACCTATACATATATTCACGTTTCAAACCCTAGATCTACAATTCACGGCCGCCACTCACATAAGCAATGGCCGAGACTTCACCCTTTTCTCCTCCAATTTTCATTCAATCCAACGTTTTTACACAAATCTTTCAACATGAATATCATATAGGGCTTCGAGATCTACGAAATGGACGGTTGTGATCGAGAATAGCGTAGTAGATCGCCTAGTTTCTGGCCATGAAGGCGCAGTGTTCGCGCGTGTTTATCGAGGTGCTGAAGAAGCCAAACTCCTCGTGACTCACGGTATGGGTGCGATGGTGGTACACGCTTCGTTTGGTGCTCCCTGATCATATTTCAGATCGTCGTGGTGGTTGCGACACGTTTTAGGATGTCAGCGCTGATGGGTTTCGTGGTATCTGTACATCGCGTGAAGGAAGAGGGAGGTTCTTTTGTTCGACTGTGATTTCTCAGTTTAGATGAATGGCCTATCTTGTTTTGGGTAATAATAATAATAATAATAATAAAAAGAAATTGTTTTAAATTATATTCAAATTTTCTAAATCCGTAACTTTGGCATGCATGGTCAGATTCCGACGAAACAAAAGCGCCGGAATCGCAGCAACGAGCTCGTCATGCTCCAGCAGATCTGGAGGCGATTGGAGATCGTGAAAATTTTAAATTAAATCGAAGGCGACCGATTTAATTTAAAATTGGAACGTCCATCAACGAAAACTCAAGGTGAGTTAATCTCACTCACATCTGGTATACTGCTAATTAAATAGTTAAGAATTTAATTATTGGTTGATTGATTGAATGTGATATTATATATAGTAATACACACACACATACATATATATGTTGGAGTGATCGATATTTCCGCATTATATAGCGGATGAGACCGTATGCGCCTCGCATAATAGCAGATGACCCTTTATACCGCGATATCCCCTTGAAGTGGGATTGGTATCTTTATATTATGCTAACATCTATGGATGCAAGGAAACATGTTAGAGGGATCCAACTGGATTCCTCAAAATATCGTAATTATTTTTCATATCTGTGATATGTTATGTGAAATCCTGTGATAGATTGAATTGGAAATTAAGTTATTCGATGTTATGGTTTGAATGAATATAATTTGGTATTTTGAAATATAGAATAGAATGAATTGGGGTTTTGAAGGAAATGAAAAGAAATTTTTGAAGTAAATAATTAGTGGGAATTTGGATAAATCGAATGATAAATTAAAAGGAATTTAAACCAGGATATCAGCTTGAAATTGATTACGTGTTTTGGAAAATGTGATTTAAAAGTAAATGAGGGATGGAAATTTGTAAACTGGGTTTATAAATGAAGTGGAATATTTATCAATGGAAAAATTTGGAAGTATAGATTCCGGTGGAATTTATAAGAAAAGGTGCAATTCATTTTAAAAATAAAAAGGTTGATTTTACTTTTAAAAGTTGGAAAGCATATTTTTCCAAGAAAATAAGTATATTTTTAAAGAAAAGATTTCAAAGTATAAACTAGAAGTTTAAATTATTTTTTTAAGAATGTTTTAGAAAATTTATTATTTTAATTATTTTTAGGTGAAAAGTAAATATTTATTTAAGTTTATTATGGTAGTTAATTATTTTTAAAGGTAAATTAGTATTATGATTTTTAAAGGGAATTTTAACATAAATATTTGATATAATAACTTCATTTTAAAAGGAAATTTGGTTTAAGTTTTACTCGAAAACTCTTATAGAATTTCTTAAGTATTATTTTATTTAAGTAATTTTAGTAGATTTAATGTAAATGTTATAAGTATATATATTTTTTGAAAGTGATTATTTGGAGATGGTAAATGTATTTTGAAATAAAAAGTGGTTTTTTTAAAGTGTTGAAAGCAATTTACGAGATTGGAACGTAAATTAAATTGGGATAAATCGAGCAGGATTTATTAAGAATTATATGGGTTATATTGAAATGGAAAGTGTATTTCCTTGAAAAGCCAAGTATATTTTCAAAGGAGATTTTTATGTGTAAGTTTAAGGTTTTAAAATTGTTTAAAAAGAATGTTTCATAGAAATTTATTATTTTTAATTGTTTTATAATTTTAAAGTAAATATTATTCAAATTAATTTTAGCAGTAATTATTTTAAAAGTTAAATTAACATTATGCTTTTAAGAGAAGTATTCTAATATTTATACTTTATATAGAAATTTTATTTTAAAAATGGTTTGTGGCTTAAGTTCTACTAGGGAAATTATTATAGAATTTCATGACTATTATTTTTGAGTAAAGTTATTTAACTATTTTTATTTTTAAATGTTTTAAGTATATATTTTTGGGTAAAGTCATTTAAACTTTTAGAAATCTAATTTAATAAGATTCGCAGTTTTCCAGTGGAAATAAAATAATGGGTTGAATTGATTATTTATTTGATAGTTAAATAATCGACTATCAAATCTAGACCTAAATAAGACTTTGTAAATATCTAGGAGGAGTATGGGAATTATATGGTATATTTATCATTCGAGGTGCTATACTATACGTATAAACCCCTTCGTTCTTCTAGGATGTTTATAAGGAAATCCATGCACTAACGGTTAGGAGGTGATCTCCGATCTTTTATTCGTCTGTGTATTTCCTAAAGAACCGGGGTCGAATTTACTGGGAAATAGCGAATGTTGTTTCAAAGAGACCGGGATCAGATTCGAGATCTGAAAAACACTTCGATCCAATGAGTATGTTTTTGATAACGAAGACAAGAGCTTGGAGTTGAAGATGGAGCAGTGAAGTGCAAGGGCTAATCGCTACTAATCCTGAGGGTGATTCCAAAATGGATGCAGTAGGAGTAGTGCCTTCGATTTCGTTCGGACCCGGAACAGACTTGTATGGATGAATGCTTTCAGAACATCGTCAGGAGGACGATTAGCATTCTAAGTGAGACTGTTCTAAAAAGGTAACGCTTAGCCCCGGGCCTCATCAATCGGGAATGATTGAAAATCAGGGGTTATGCAGCAAGGCTAAGTGGCTAGAAACCAATTAGGGTAAAGTCATCCCTGTCTAGATGTCCCTTTTATTCAGTTATGTAGGCGGTTGCTGATCCCAACCGTGGGGCATTCTTATTCGAGCTATCCAGTAAGGGATAGTCTGATCTTGTGTTGCAGAGGATCAGGGTGGATCCTCGGTGTGCTGATCTAGATTAGGTACCGTGACAGATGGAACCCCAATGCCTAGTCATTAGTTGGAAATCCATTCTCCTTACGTGCCCTTTATGGTTTTGATTGTATAGCGTAGTTGTAAAGCCCCACTCCGAGACCCATACTAGCAAAGAGTATTACAAGGTAATACCGTCTGCTAATACGGAGAATAGAGATGGATAGGTGCGACCATTTATAGTCTTGTCTTAACTATCTACTGAATACGTCGATAAATGTAGCAAAGTTTTTTTTCAAGTGATCGACATATCCAATAGATATTTAATACAAAACTATAATGGCTATAAGATCTAACAGAATAAAATATAACAACTCAAATGTAAAACACATCACAGAACAGTAAATCATCACATACAAATACACATATAGAGATACAGCACATAGTATACAAAATGATACATGTTAAGTGGTGTAGCAACCACAATATACAGGCGAGTCAAAAGAATATACATATCAGAGTTACAACCAAAAAGGACTACACAAAAATCTATAACGAAAGGAGCTAGCAGAATAGTCCATACGGAAGCAGAATAGGATAAGTCCAAATGTACCTAACCTGAAACACCTTGGTCTAACCCGAGTATAAAATGCACGGGTCAGTCTAGCTAAACAAATCAGTTAGATAAGCTAAATGATGATGAACATGTAAGGTCATAAAGTATCACAAATATCTCTAAAAGAGATAATTCGATCATCTAACAAAAGATGAATCATAACAAGCCCCGTATCATCGGCAATTCAAATAAATAAAGGATATGAATATCCCAAATCAAGCCAAAAAGACAAATAACAAATACCAATAAAGGTAACACAAGTTTCCACAAGGTAATCGCTATGTATCGAGTGGTTCAAAAGACCTACTCCGAAAGGCGGTACTCTAGGGAAATATAAATATCAATGAAACAAAAGATGCACGTGCTCAGTACTGTATAAATAAGGATCCACAAGCCCGAAGGTGACAAACCCTAGTATCTCTCGAGCGGTGACGAAGGACCAACTCCAAAAGCGATACTATAAGGCAACAAACCCAAGTATCTCTCGAGCGGTGATGATGAACCAACTCCAAAAGCGATACTATAGGGAAACAAACCCAAAGACAACAAACCCGAAGGCACAAAACCGAAGGCAACAAACCGTAGTGGCGAAGGTTCGGAGGCCCAGTACTGGACACCACTAACTAGCAATATGTGTCACAAACTCTCGAAAAGGAACCCGAAAAGTGTTAATGTGTGTCCCATACCACACGTTCTCACTAAACGGTTTACTAACCGTTAGTCAATTCCAAACTCAAAGCAGTACAAAGTTTACCTCATGTCATCGGTAAACTAGACCCGAAGGTCAAAACGATCAAACGAATAGATTAGGAATTAATTGGAAAGATAAACACACGTATTCCATAGTATGTGTTTTACCCAACCATTTATTTGCCTTCCCACTTCGTTCGACGTGCAAAAGAGTGTAATTTTACCAAGAAAATAATTTGGAATAAGTTTAGAAATCGTTTGAAAACACTTTGGAAATTGCCTTTGAAATTCTCCTATTATGGAGTAAATAATTTAATACTTAAAATAATACTAAATATTAATTTCACAAGCCAATTTGTTTGAAAAACACTTTAATGCTTTATAAAACCCGTGCACGAAATCTAGAGAGAAAACTCAAGAATTCGGGAAAATATCAAAAATGACGGAAATTATTCAAGTATAAAAACCGTTGAAAACACACTGCGAACCCAAGTTCGACAGCAGGTTTGGACCTGAAAACAGAATCCAAATGACAATAAAATTTGTAGGTATATTTTTTAACATTCCTACTCCAATCTAAAAAAAGATTCTGCCAATTACGACTTGAAACGAAGAAACTGCGTCGTTCCGAAGTTAAACTAAAACCACTGTAAACTGCTGTGTAAAAACAGCGCAAATGTTCAACTTAGACGATGAGTTCGAAGAGGCAAATGAACCCAGATATTGGTGAAAATTGATAGAAGTATATACTAATGCTTCTAATTCAATCTGCAAAAAGAATTTTTCAAATCCGATTTGAAACGAAGAATCTTCATCGTTTCAAAGTCAGACCAAAACAAGGTTTAAAACAGTGAATTACAGCAAGCTGTGAGTACAAGTTCGACAGTAGTTTTGAAATAGAAAACTAATCCTTATTGTCATGAAATTTTATAAAAGTGTAAATCAACACTCCTACTTCAATCTACAAAAAGAATCACTCAAATCCGATGTGAAACGAATGAGTTATGATGCCTCAAACATGAACTCAGGTCATGTTTGCAACAGCTCAAACCAAAAATGTACAGGCCTGAAACCATCCTGGGTTCAACTTCCAGGCATAAAACAGAGGAACAATTAATATCGGATTGAGCTAAAAATTGGTTGGCCTATACTAGAAATCTTCATCTTTCAAATAAAAAAGGAATCATTGAATTCCAATAAGAAATAAATGAGTTATGCGGCCTCAAACATGTACTCAGGCCATGTTTGCAGCAACTCAAAACAACTACAGGCAAAAATCTGTGCTTGAGTCAATTTTGCAGCAACGTTTTGAACATTCAAACGACAATATATTTCAACCAAAAATTTGCAGAAATGAAGTTCAACATGCAAGCTACCAAATGCAAGAAATCCGACAGCATTTCATTGCCGGAATCAAAAGATACAAGCATTCAAAGTGGCAACCAGAGAAGATTTTGACACAGAAACAAAATTGAAAGTAAAAACAAATTACAAAGAAAATTTTTGGCCATTTTGAGCTTGGCTCAGCTAGTTTTTGTGAGTTTTGTAACTCACCTTGCTGATTAGATGCAAAAGCTCGAATTTTGCAGCAAAGTTGAAGCCTTTTGACAAGATTGGAGCCTTTAATGAACCTATAGAAGAAGAGAAAACGACATGCAACAAAATTTTACTATAAAAATTAGAAACCCATTTACCGTAATAGAATTTAATGATGAAATTCAGTAATTTGGTGTTGTTTACCTTTTATTTATCACTAGAGTGTGAAAAGCCTTGAATTTGTTGAATTAAAATGAAGGAATTGCTTGATTTTTGAGAAATTGGTGAAGAGGGGTTTAATTTCTTTTGTTTCAGCTGAAGGAAGAAGAAGATGTTGTGAAATGAACGTACAAACTTCTCCATCTCACTTCTTACCAGGCTATGTGGTATTGGGCTGAATTGGACCCAAAAGAAAAAGAAAAATAAGTAGGCTTAAGGATAAAATCAATGCTTAACCAAAAATATGTGTGTATATTACATATACACACAAATAAAATTCATTTTCTTCGTATTTACACACAAAAAAAATGTGAAAACTTATATACATGAAAATTAAAACATTTTCTATCATATAAAAAGATTAATTTATATTTTTAAAATATTTTTATTATTAAATTCCTTTATTTAACAAAAATGCACTATTTACTCAAATAAATGAATCAAACCGTGTTTTTAACTCCTAAAATTCCACAAAATTTATTTTATCACTTAGAAAAATATTTCAAGCCATTTCAAAATATTATTTACATCCAAAACTTATTTTTAACCCAATTTCCACCTTTTATTTCAATAAGCCATATTAAAAAAAATTACATACTTCTTTTAAACTTTTTTAAAAGAAGCAAATGGACAATAATTAATATGATTGTTACATTTCTACTAAAATAAAATCATATTCCATTTATTATCACCCCAATCGAAATAAAATAAAGCTTGGAACTTTATTATTTCAATTTAAATTCCAAAATTCATTGTTTATTCTAAATAAACAATTTGATTTCTCCAAATTTAATATAATTCACAATATTAAATTATAATTATCATTATAATTCAATATTGAAAGGTAATCTACAAAGCAGGGTTGTTACAGACTTCCCCCTTAACAAAATTGCGTCCCCGCAATTCCCAGGAAAAAGTATGTATGCGACCATATATTTCATGACTTCAAAAGATAGGAAAACAAGCTTGAGGTAAAAAAAATAATTTCTCACCATCGCTATGATAAGCTAGAAAACTAGGATAGGATTGCTTGATAAACTCTTTGGTTTCCCAAGTGCAATCATTGGGATTAGTGGACCATTGAATTTTAACGAGCGGCACATCCTTATTTCGAAGGCGTTTCACCTCCATAGCAAGTACGCGAATAGGCTGCTGCACAATAGATAAGTCTGGTGAGATCTCAAGCTCTTTCAAATGAGGAGAATCGATAACAGAATCTGACTCTTGAAGACACTTTCGGAGCTGAGAGACGTGAAACACGTCATGAATGCCAGATAGATGAGCTAGATGCGAAACTCTATAAGGCACAGGGCCAATACGTTCAGTAATAGGAAATGGTCCTATAAAGCGAGGAGCTAACTTCCCAGTCGTACTGAAGCGCATAACCCTTTTTAAAGGAGAAACAAGAATAAATACAAGATCACCAATAGAGAACTCGAGAGGCTTCCTATGGTTGTCTACGTAGGATTTTTGACGGCTCTGTGCCTCTTTCATTCTCTGACGAATAAGATCAATCTTCTCAAAAGAATCACGAACAGAATCTAGGCCAAGAATAAGCTTCTCACCAGATTCCAACCAACAAGAAGGTGATCGACATGGCCTTCCGTATAAGGCTTCGAAAGGCGCCATACCGATACTCGACTGAAAACTATTGTTGTAGGAGAATTCTACAAGGGGTAAATGATCCTCCCAACTACCTCCAAAATCAAGAATACAAATACCGAGGAGATCTTCCAAGATACGATTCACCCATTTAGTCTGTCCATCAGTCTACGGATGATACGCTGTGCTGAAATTAAGCTTTGTTCCCAAAGGTTGCTGAAGACTCTGCCAGAAATGACTCGTGGATAGCGGGTCACGGTCACAAACAATCAAACTAGGAACTCCGTGAAGTCACACGATTTCCTTGACATATAACTTGGCCAAATGAGAAGCACTCATATTAGATTTAATAGGAATAAAATGAGCAGACTTGGTGAGGCGATCAACAATAACCCAAACACTAGAATGGCCCGATCTCGATCCAGGTAGGCCATCAATAAAATCCATCGAAATCTGATCCCATTTCCATAATGGAATCTCTAGAGGCTGAAGGAGATCAGAAGGGCGCTGATGTTCGGCTTTGATACGCTGACAAGTCATGCAATTACTCACATAACTCGCCACATCACGCTTCATGCCTTCCCAATAATAAAGGCGATGCCTGTCGGCATACATCTTACTACTGCCAGGATGAATGGTATACTATGAACGGTGACAGTCATTGAGAATGTCATGCCTAAGTGAAGAATCAGATGGCACAATAATGCGGTTCTTCTTGCGAAGACACCTATGAAAATCAATGCTAAAAACCTACAATGCCTCATCACGGGATTTAGACTCACAAAGCTGCATAAGATGCAACAACTCTGGATCTTGTCGCTGAGCCACGGCAATACGATCAAATAGAGAAGGTCGAGCTTCCAAACTGAATAATAATATCAGAGAATCAAAAGATGGAGCTCGATCATGAATATCACAAAAGGATAGAGTCTCAAGAACATTCCACTCGGCTAGCATCATAGAAACAACAGCCGAGTGTTTGCGACTAAGCGCATCAGCAACACGATTACCCTTACCAGGGGTATACTGGATATCAAAGTCATAGGAGGCAAGGAACTCAAGCCAACGTTGTTGCCTTATGTTGAGCTCCTTCTGAGTGAACAAATACTTCAAGAATTTATGATCAGTATAGAGAATGAAGCGCACGCTTAAGAGGTAATGGCGCCAAATTTTTAAAGCGAAGACAATGGCGGCTAACTCAAGACCATGAGTGGCATAGCGAACTTCATTCGGACGCAGTTGCCTAGAAGCATAAGCAACTACCTGATCCTTCTGCATAAGAACAGCACCGAGACCACTTCCACAAGCATCGGTGTAGACAACAAGATCATGATTCCCCTCGAGAACCACAAGAATAGGAGCATTAGTGAGAAGCTCCTTCAATTGCTGAAAAGAAGCTTCACACTTGTCGGACCAAGTATAACGAACGCCTTTTCGAGTAAGGCTAGTAAGAGGAAGCACAACACGGGAAAAATTCTTAATGAACCGCCGGTAATAACCCGCCAATCCAAGGAAACTACGAATCTCATGGACATTCTCAGGCCTCTTCCAATTCTGGATAGCTTCGATCTTCGAGGGATCCACTGAAATACCCTCGGAAGATACAACATGGCCTAAGAACTTAACCTTATTTTTCCAAAAGTGGCACTTAGAGAATTTGGCTCTAAGATGATGTTGACGAAGAGTATCCAAGACAATCCTCAAATGGTGGGTATGCTTTGTCTCGTACCTAGAATAAATAAGGATGTCATCAATAAGTACAAGGACAAACTTATCGAGACATTACCGGAATACTCGATTCATGAGATCGACAAAGAAAGCAGGAGCGTTCGTCAAACCGAATGGCATTACGAGCCACTCAAAAGAAACATAACGAGTGTGAAAAGCTGTAAGAGGAACGCTATCCTCCGCAACTCGTAACTGATGAAAACCAGTGGAAAGATCGAGAAGAGAGAAGACCTTAGCACCACTCAACTGATCGAACATATCGTCGATCCTGGGTAATGGATACCTATTCTTGATGGTCAACTCGTTAAGCTTGCGACAGTTAATGCAAAGCCTAAGAGCACCATCATACTTCCTCACAAAGACGACCGTGGAATCCCACGGTGAAGAACTAGACTGAATGAATTGTTTAGCTTCAAGCCCTAAAAGCTGCTGCTTGAGTTCCTCATTTTCCTTTGTAGACATCCTCGTGGGAGGACGATTAATTGGTTGCGCGCCTGGAATGAGATCAATGCGGAACTCGATAGCCCGCTTGGGTGGCAAACCCGAAACAGGCTCGAATACATCAGAGAAGTCACAAACAATAGGAATACGAGATATATCATCAACATCTCGTGAGTCTAGAGAATATAAAGCCACTTCGGAATTATCCACATTTCGAAGAACAAGAGATAACTGAGATAGAGAATTGGGATGTCGAAGATATAACATCCACTGAGCACAAACAATCCTGGCATCATATCGTACTAGCCAGTCCATATCAAAAATCACGTCAAATTCCAAATAAGAAATAACACGCAGATTCGCACGAAAAGAAAAGCCACAGAAAGCAATCTCAACATCATCACAAAGCATGCTAAGGGTTGCAGATCCCCCAATAGGATTCGCAATCCTCAATGAAGTAACCATATAAGAAACATCCAATGACAAATCATCGACGAGCTTCTTCGATACGAATGAATGCAAAGCACCCGTATCGAAAAGAACTCGAATACTGCGGTCATGAAATAAAATAGAACCTTCCAAAATAAATGGAGATATACCTCTGGGCTGAGAAGAACCTCCAGAAGCCTTAGCAACATAAAGCTTGCCAGACTTGGCACTAGCAGGAATAGTAGGGCAGGTGGAGACATGATGACCTTCCTTCTTGCAATAGTGGCAGAAGAGAGGCTTAGGACAAGCTCGAATCATATGATCTGGAGAACCACAATTGAAACACTTCCGAATGGAAGGTGTTCCTGTAGACTGAGTCTGAGAGTTAGAACCACCAGTCTTCTTCTTCTTGGAAGGGAAAGACTTAGACTTCTGAAAAGGAAACTGCTTCTTGTTAGGGTTCTTGCGAACCTCAACATCATCAACACTATCGATCTCCTTCTCGACGGCTTCAAGGTCAAGCGCCGAGTCAACTAGCTCTTCATAAGAAAGCTTAAGCAGCAACATCAAAGATTTCTTCAAATACTTCTTAAGGCCGGAAACGAATTTGAGGGTCTTCTTGTATGGAGTGCTAATATACTCAAGGCCAAACTTAGAAAGAGCCTCGGAAGAAGACACATAATCAGAAACAAAAGGTTTCCCTTGCTTTAGCTCGAGGAAGCGATGGGCAAGAGATGCTTTCTCAGACTCAGGAACGAACTTAAGCTCGAATCGTTCCCGAAACTGAGTCCATGTAAGAGTAGACTCATCAAGCTCGGCAACGAATAGCTCGTACTAATCAAGAGCATGCTCTTGTAACATGCTGGATGCTACAAGAACCCTGTGTTAATCCGAAAGATCCATGCGACAAAATATCCGCTCGCAAGAATGAATCCAAGCCTGAACCTCTAAAACAGACTCGGAGCAATTGAATGGCTTGCCTCCGAGATGTACGAAGTCGCTGCACATGCACGCGAATGGAGACTTGCATGAAGGAGAAGCTGGAGTAGGAGCTGGAGGCTGGGTGCTCCTAAATAATTCCATAAATTGAACGGCATACATATATACACCGTCCGGATGCGAGCCGCTGGATTGCCCAGCATCCGAGCGTCGTCCTCTGCCTCTTCCAGCCATAAACTGAAAGTTAAGATAAGGTAAATTTTATTCACATGGTAGATATCATTAATTCAAATATGGAATACTATGGAATAAAAATGCATTCCTAGATGTATTCCCAAAATTCTATCTACCCCAAGGGTACGAAAATAATAAAGGCACGATGATTCAGGGATTCGTAACACTTGTATTACACTTTAATGTACTGTAATATGTGCTTCTATTCTATGTTTATCATATTTTGTTCTGAACTCAGCTCTGATACCAAGCTGTAATGCCCCACTCCGAAACACATATTAGCAAAGAGTATTACAAGGTAATACCGTCTGCTAATACGGAGAATAGAGCTGGATAGGAGCGACCATTTATAGTCTTGTCTTAACTATCTATTGAATACGTCGATAAATGTAGCACATATTATTTTTTCAAGTGGATCGACATATCCAATAGATATTTAATACAAAACTATAATGGATATAAGATCTAACAGAACAAAATATAACAACTCAAATGTAAAACACATCACAGAACAGTAAATCATCACATACAAATACACATATAGAGAGACAACACAAAGTATACAAAATGATACATGTTAAGTGGTGTAGCAACACAATATACAGGCGAGTCAAAAGAATATACATATCAGAGTTACAACCAAAAAGGAATACACAAAATTCTATAACAAAAAGAGCTAGCGGAATAGTCCATGTGGAAGCAGAATAGGCTAAGTCCAAATGTACCTAACCTGAAACATCTCGGTCTGACCCGAGTATAAAATACACGGGTCAGTCTAGCTAAACAAATAAGTTAGATAAGCTAAATGATGATGAACATGCAAGGTCATAAAGTATCACAAATATCTCTAAAAGAGATAATTCGACAATCTAACAAAAGATGAATCGTAACAAGCCTCATATCATCGGCAACTCAAATAAACAAAGGATATGAATATCCCAAATCAAGCCAAAAAGGCAAATAACAAATACCAATAAAGGTAACACAAGTTTCCACAAGGTAATCGCTATGTATCGAGTCGTTCAAAAGACCTACTCCGAAAGGCGATACTCTAGGGAAATATAAATATCAATGAAACAAAAGATGCACGTGCTCAGTACTGTATAAACAAGGATCCACAAGCCCGAAGGTGACAAACCCTAGTATCTCTCGAGCGGTGACGAAGGACCAACTCCAAAAGCGATACTATAGGGCAACAAACCCGAAGGCAACAAACACAAGTATCTCTCGAGCTATGACGATTGACCAACTCCAAAGCGATACTATAGGGCAACAAACCCAAAGGCAACAAACCCGAAGGCACAAACCCGAAGGCAAGAAACCGTAGTGGCAAAGGTCCGGAGGCCCAGTACTGGACACCACTAACTGGTAATATGTGTCACAAACACTTGGAAAGGAACCCGAAAAGTGTTAACGAGTGTCCCATACCACACATTCTTACTAAACGGTTTACTAACCGTTAGTCAATTCCACACTCAAAGCAAAACAAAGTTTACCTCATGTCATCGGTAAACTAGACCCGAAGGTCAAAACGATCAAACGAATAAATTAGGAATTAATTGGAAAGATAAACGCACGTATTCCATAGTACATCTTTTACCCAACCATTTAATTACCTTCCCATTTCGTTCGAAGTGCAAAAGAGTGTAATTTTACGTAGAAAATAATTTAGACCAAGTTTAGAAATCGTTTGAAAACACTTTGGAAATTGCCTTTGAAATTCTTCTATTATGGAGTAAATAATTTAATACTTAAAATAATACTAAATAATAATTTCACAAGCCAGTTTGTTTGAAAAACACCTTAAAATTGTTTATAAAACCCGTGCACGAAATCTAGAGAGAAAACTCAAGAATTCGGGAAAATATAAAAAATGGCGGAAATTATTCAAGTATAAAAACCGCTGAAAACACGCTGCGAACCCAAGTTCGACAGCAGGTTTGGACCTAAAAACAGAATCCAAATGACATGAAATTTTGTAGGAATATTTTTTAACATTCCTACTCCAATCTGAATAAAGATTCACCCAATTAAGACTTGAAATGAAGAAACTGCGTCGTTCCGAAGTTGGACTAAAACCATTGTAAACTGCTATGTAAAAAGAGCGCAAAGGTTCAACTTCGACGATGAGTTCGAGGGGGCAAATGAACCCAGATCTTGGTGAAATTTGGTAGAAGTATAGACTAATGCTTCTACTTCGATCTGCAAAAATAATTGTTCAAATCCGATTTGAAACGAAGAATATGCGTCGTTTCAAAGTCGGACCAAAACAAGGTTTAAAACAGTGAATTACAGCAAGCTATGAGTACAAGTTCGACAGTAGTTTAAAAATAAAAAACCAACCCAGATTGTGAAATTTTATAGAAATGTAAATCAACACTCCTACGTCAATTTGCAAAAAGCATCACTCAAATCTGATATGAAACGAATGAGTTATGATGCCTCAAACATGGCTCAGGCCATGTTTGCAACAGTTCAAAAACTAAAAAATGTACAGGCCTGAAACCATCCTGGGTTCAACATTCAGGCATAAAACAGAGGAACAAATAATATCAGATTGAGCTCAAAATTGGTAGGCATATACTAGAAAACTTCATCTTTCAAACAAAAAAAGAATAATTGAATTTCAGTAAGAAATGAATAAGTTATGCGGCCTCAAACATGGACTCAGGCCATGTTTGCAGCAACTCAAAACAACTATAGGCAAAAATCTGTGCCTGAGTCAATTTTGCAGCAACGTTTTGAACATTCAAACGACAATATATTTCAACCAAAATTTTCAGAAATGAAGTTCAACATGCAAGCTACTAAATGCAAGAAATCCGACAGCATGAAATAAAGTAGAACCTTCCAAAATAGATGGAGATATACCTCTGGGCTGAGAAGAACCTCCAGAAGCCTTAGCAACATAAAGCTTGCCAGACTTGGCACTAGCGGGAATAGTAGGGCAGGTGGAAACATGATGACCTTCCTTCTTGCAATAGCGGTAGAAGAGAGGCTTAGGACAAGCTCGAATCATATGATCTGGAGAACCACAATTGAAACACTTCTGAATGGAAGGTGTTCCAGTAGACCGAGTCTGAGAGTTAGAACCACCGGTCTTCTTCTTCTTGGAAGGAAAAGATTCAGACTTCTGAAAAGGAAACTGCTTCCTGTTGGGGTTCTTGCGAACCTCAACATCATCACCACTATGATCTCCTTCTCGACGGCTTCAAGATGAAGCGCCAAGTAAACTAGCTCTTCGAAAGAAAGCTTAAGCTGCAACATCAAAGATTTCTTCAAATACTTCTTAAGGCCGGAAACGAATTTGAGGTTCTTCTTGTATGGAGTGATAATATACTCAAGGCCATACTTAGAAAGAGCCTCGAAAGAAGACACATAATCAGAAACAGAAGATTTCCCTTGCTTTAGCTCGAGGAAGCGACGGGCAAGAGATGCTTTCTCAGACTCAGGAACGAACTTAAGCTCGAATCGTTCCCGAAACTGAGTCCATGTAAGAGTAGACTCGTCGAGCTCGGCAGTGAATAGCTCTTACCAGTCAAGAGCATGCTGTTGTAACATGCTGGATGCTACAAGAACCCTGTGATAATCGAAAGATCCATGTGAGAAAATATCCGCTCGCAAGAATGAATCCCAGCCTGAACCTCTAAAATAGACTCGGGGCCTTTGAATGGCTGGCCTCTGAGGTGTGCAAAGTCACTGCACATGCGCGCGAATGGAGACTTGCGCGAAGGAGAAGCTAGAGTAGGAGTTGGAGGCTGGGTGCTCCTAAATAATTCCATAAACTGATCGGCATACATATATACACCGTCCGGATGCGAGCCACTGGATTGCCCAGCATCCGAGCGTCGTCCTCTGCCTCTTCTGGCCATTAACTGAAAGTTAAGATAATGTAAAGATTATTCACATGGTAGATATCATTAATTAAAATATGGAAAACTATGGAATAAAAATGCATTCCTAAATGTATTCCCGAAATTCTATCTACCCCAAGAGCACGAAAATAATAAAGGCACGATGATTCAGGGATTCGTAACACTTGTATTACACTTTAATGTACCATAATATGTGCTTCTATTCTGTGTTTATCATATTTTTTTTCTGAACTTAGCTCTGATACCAAGCTGTAACGCCCCACTCCGAGACCTATATTAGCAAAGAGTATTACATGGTTATACCGTCTGCTAATACGGAGAATAGAGCTGGATAGGAGCGACCATTTATAGACTTGTCTTAACTATCTGCAGAATACGTCGATAAATGTAGCACTAGTTTTTTTTCAAGTGGATCGACATATACAATAGATATTTAATACAAAACTATAATGGCTATTAGATCTAACAGAATGAAATATAACAACTCAAATGTAAAACACATAACAAAACAGTAAATCATCACATACAAATACACATATAGAGATACAGCACAGAGTATACAAAATGATACAAGTTAAGTGGTGTAGCAACCACAATATACAGGCGAGTCAAAAGAATATACATATCTGAGTTACAACCAAAAAGGACTACACAAAAATCTATAACAAAAGGAGCTAGCAGAATAGTCCATGTGGAAGCAGAATAGGCAAAGTCCAAATGTACCTAACCTGAAACACCTCGGTCTGACCCGAGTATAAAATACACGGGTCAGTCTAGCTAAACAAATCAGTTAGATAAGTTAAATGATGATGAACATGCAAGGTGATAAAGTATCACAAATATCTCTAAAAGAGATAATTCGATCATCTAACAAAAGATGAATCGTAACAAGCCTCATATCATCGGCAACTCAAATAAACAAAGGATATGAAGATCCCAAATCAAGCCAAAAAGGAAAATAACAAATACCAATAAAGGTAACACAAGTTTCCACAAGGTAATCGCTATGTATCGAGTGGTTCAAAAGACCTACTCCGAAAGGCGATACTCTAGGGAAATATAAATATTAATGAAACAAAAGATGCGCGTGCTCAGTACTGTATAAACAAGGATCCACAAGCCCGAAGGCGATAAACCCTAGTATCTCTTGACCAGTGACGAAGGACCAACTCCAAAAGCGATACTATAAGGCAACAAACCCGAAGGCAACAAACCCAAGTATCTCTCGAGTGGTGATGATGGACCAACTCCAAAAGCGATACTATAGGGCAACAAACCCGAAGTCAACAAACCGTAGCGGCGAAGGTCCGGAGGCCCAGTACTGGACACCACTAACTGGCAATATGTGTCACAAACTCTCGGAAAGGAACCCGAAAAGTGTTAACGTGTTTCCCATACCACACATTCTCACTAAACGGTTTACTAACCGTTAGTCGATTCCACACTAAAAGCAGTACAAAGTTTACCCCATGTCATCGTTAAACTAGACCCGAAGGTCAAAATGATCAAACAAACAGATTAGGAATTAATTGGAAAGATAAACGCACGTATTTCATAGTACGTGTTTTACCCAACCATTTAATTACCTTCCCACTTCGTTCGAAGTGCAAAAGAGTCTAATTTTACTCAGAAAATAATTTGGAAAATCGTTTGAAAACACTTTGGAAATTGCCTTTGAAATTCTCCCCTTATGGAGTAAATAATTTAATACTTAAAATAATACTAAATAATAATTTCGCAAGCCAATTTGTTTTAAAAACACTTTAAAATTCTTTATAAAACCCGTGCACGAAATCTAGAGAGAAAATTCAAGAATTCGGGAAAATATCAAAAATGGCGGAAATTATTCCAAGTATAAAAACCGCTGAAAACACGCTGCGAATCGAAGTTCGATAGCAGGTTTGGACTGAAAACAGAACCCAAATGACATGAAATTTTATAGGAATATTATATAACATTTCTACTCCAATCTGAAAAAAGATTCACCCAATTACGACATGAAACGAAGAAAGTGCGTCATTTCGAAGTTGGACTAAAACCACTGTAAACTGCTGTGTAAAAACAGCGCAAATGTTCAACTTCGACGATGAGTTCGAAGGGGAAATGAACCCATATCTTGGTGAAATTTGGTAGAAGCATAGACTAATGCTTCTACTTCGATTTTAACAATGAATTGTTCAAATCCGATTTGAAACAAAGATTCTGTGTCGTTTCAAAGTCGAACCAAAACAAGGTTTAAAACAGTGAATTACAGCAAGTTGTGAGTACAAGTTCGACTGTAATTTAGAAATAGAAAACCAACCCAGATTATCATGAAATTTTATAGAAATGTAAATCAACACTCTTACTTCAATCTGCCAAATGAATCACTCAAATCCGAAATGAAACGAACAAGTTATGATGTTTCAAACATGGACTCAGGCCATGTTTGCAACAGTTCAAAAACCAAAAATGTACAGGCCTGAAACCATCCTGGATTCAACTTCTAGGCATAAAACAGAGGAACAAATAATATTGGATTGAGCTCAAAATTGGTAGGCATATACTAGAATCTTCATCTTTCAAACAAAAAAAGAATCATTGAATTCCAGTAAGAAATGAATGAGTTATGCGGCCTCAAATATGGACTCATGCCATGTTTGCAGCTACTCAAAACAACTACAGGCAAAAAGCTGTGACTGGGTCAATTTTGCAGCATCGTTTTGAACATTCAAACCACGATATATTTCAACCAAAATTTGCAGAAATGAAGTTCAACATGCAAGCTACCAAATTCAAGAAATCCGACAGCATTTAATTGCCGGAATCAAAAGTTATAAGCATTCAAAGTGGCAACCAGAGAAGATTTTGACACAGAAACAAAATTGAAAGTAAAAACAAATTATAAAGCAAATTTTTGTTGATTTGAGCTTGGCACAGCTTGTTTTTGTGAGTTCTATAACTCACCTTGCTGATTAGATGCAAAAGCCCGGATTTTGCATCAAAGTTGAAGCCTTTTGGCAAGATTGGAGCCTTTATGAACCTATAGAAGAAGAGAAAATGACATGCAACAAAATTTTACAATAAAAATTAGAAACCCATTTACGGTAATAGAATTTAGTGATGAAATTCAGTAATTTGGAGTTGTTTACCTTTTATTTATCACTAGAGTGTAAAAAGCCTTGAATTTGTTGAATTAAAATGAAGGAATTGCTTGATTTTTGAGAAATTGGTGAAGAGGGGTTTAATTTCTTTTATTTCAGCTGAAGGTAGAAGAAGATGTTGTGAAATGAACGTACAACACTTCTCTATCTCACTTCTTACCAGGCTTTGTGGTATTGGGCTGAATTGGACCCAAAATAAAAAGAAAAATAAGGAGGCTTAAGGATAAAATCAATGCTTAACCAAAAATATGTGTGTATATTACATACACACACAAATAAAATTCATTTTCTTCATATTTACACACACACAAAAATGTGAAAACTTGTATACATGCAAATTAAAATATTTTCTATCATATAAAAAGATTAATTTATATTTTTAAAATATTTTTATTATTAAATTCCTTTATTTAAGAAAAATGCACTATTACTCAAATAAATGAATAAAACCATGTTTTTAACTCCTAAAATTCCACAAAATTTATTTTATCACTTAGAAAAATATTTCAAGCCATTTCAAAATATTATTTACGGCCAATACTTATTTTTAACTCAATTTCCACCTTTTATTTCAATAAGCCACATTAAAAAAAATTACATACTTCTTCTAAAAATTATTAAAAGAAGCAATTGGACAATAATTAATGTGATTATTACATTTCTACTAAAATAAAATCATATTCCATTTATTATCACCCTAAACGAAATAAAATAAAGCTTGGAACTTTGTTATTTCAATTTAAATTCCAAAATTCGTTGTTTATTCCAAATAAACAATTTAATTTCTCCAAATTTAATTTAATTCACAATATTAAATTAAATTATCATTATAATTCAATATTGAAAGGTAATCTCCAAAGCAAGGTTGTTGTAGTTGTATTGCTAGAATATAATGAATGTAACAATTTCGGCTATTTGATTTAAGTATATATCTTAGACACTATTATAATACCATAGGATTTTGATAAGAAATGTTTTAGTTATTGTAAGGTAAAAACCCGGCATGTTCATTTGCGGCATGGTCATACGAGAAACCTTTGATTTTCAAAGGATTTTGAAAACTTTACGAATTAAGTTGAGTGTATTTTCTCACGCTGGTTTTACAGACCGACTCGGGTGTTATTTTATTATAATGCTTGAGTCAGACCGAGTATTATAGATACTAGAAAGGATGATGTGGAGCTCGGAAAATGAGTTGGACGGCGAGACATATCACACATATTTGATGTTTTATCCACTGTGTATGGTTTGCTGCATAATTAGTTTCTGTAAGGACAAATTATCATAACTGTCCAATGTCTTGTCTTTGTTTGACGTTGTACTCTGATGATGTAATATATAATACAATTAGAGTTTCTTTGTAAAGATTAGTTATTATCTGTCATGTTTTGTTTTGCTACGATTGTGAGATTCTGATGTTGATCGTTTCATCTTCTTCTACCTCCTTCTTCTTTCCCTCAGCAATCTGTCTTTTCGGCATTCGATTGTTCGGCATTTAATACCATGGACGTATTGATTTCGATTTTCGAGTCAAAAATTCGGGTCATGAGATTGTGGTATCAGAGCTGAAGGTTAAGCGAAAACCTTGGCTCTGGTGGGGATTACTCATTAGAAATAGAGTCCGTAGTACTCTAGAATGAGTTTGAGTGGATTAATAGATATTAGCGTGTATTTGTTAGTGAATATAAAAATTGTTTATATATTCTGTTGACTTATCGGTTGAGTATTTATGAAGTCTGGTCGGTACGGGAAGTACAACCGCATCGATAGGGGTTTCTAAACTCTTAAACAAGGTAAACTGACATAGTATTGTGTTGAAGTGGGTAAATGAAATAATTTTACCCAAAACTATATTTTGATATAACAGAAATAATTTTCTAAAAATTATATATATATATATATATATATATATATATTTGGATGTTTGGTTGTTAATATTAAAATCAAATAAGAATCTGGAATTTGAAATGGTCTATATTTATAACCAATTAGAATTATGTAAGTATGAAATAATACAATGGAAAATAACCAAAATTTGATTTAAACTTGAATTTGAATCCTGGGAATTTTGGAAAATGTTTTTAAATGAATTTGAATAAAAAGTTTAGGAATTTTAAATCTTGGAAATTTTTGAAATGTTTTTGAAGGAAATAATGGAGAATTATTTGGGAAATATTTTTGAATAGAAATTGTTTTGAAATGAATTTGTGGAAGTAAGGAAGCACTGAACTAATTTTAGTCGTTGGAAAGTAATCCTGGTGATGATGGCCACATCATTAGTATTCATTTTCGAGTTTCTAAGTGATGGATTGCCACCGGGTGGTTTGGTACAAACTTTTGTTTAGACTTGACTGATAAACAAGTTTGTTTTAGAAATTTCAAAAGGGAAATTGTTTTGGTAAAACCAAGTTGTTTTGAAATCCAGAGGTTTGATTTGATATACCAAGAGGGTATGTGTTATTTATGATTTCAAAATGGTTTTGAAATAAAATTAGGTAATTGAATTCTAGGAATTCTATTTAAATGATGTGGAAAGCCAAAAAGGAATTGGTATTGAATTTATAAAATGAAGTTTATCAAAATAAGAAGAAAAATGGAAATTTTAATCCTAGAATTAAAATTTAGCTTGAGTAAATCTAAGGGAATATGATATATTGGAATTTAACTTAAGAAAAGTTAAATAAAATTAAAGTTTGGTTTGAATTGAATTGGATATTAAGTGGAAAGGTAGGATAATTGTATAAGTTACAGTTATTGAATGAGACGAATACACTTAAGTCCTTAAGTGGAATAAATAATCCAGAACTATAGATAAAGGATTTTAAGAAAATAAGCAAGGTGAACTTATGAATGGGAATATGGAATTGTAAAACCTAAATAAAATGGTTGAGTATTATGTTAAAAAGAATGGAAGTTTAAAAAATTGAATTCTAAGCGAAACGTGAATTGAAATAAGATAAAGTAAAATATAAAATGTGAATGGACTTAAGCTAGTAAATAAGTTTTGGACTTATAAATTGGAAAATAAGAATTTAAATTGGAATGAGTATGGGCAGTTTAGGATTAAAAATGAATTGGATGTAAACAAGTGGGTTATAACCCATTTCGTATTAAATGAAAACGGTCTGTGATTTGGTTGTAAGCAATTAAAATTGGATCGAATTGAATTTAACTTAAATTAAATGAAATTGAGATGAATTTATATTGAATTGAAATCAAAATTCAGTTGACTTATAAATAATATTGAATGGAATTAAATTCTTATTTAAATTAGTGAAAGAAATGGTATGGATTTAAGTTGGTTAAATAAAATATAGTTTAACTTGAATTAAATTGAAAAAGATTTGAATTGAAAGAAAATTTAATTAAGTTGGAAATGATATTGAAATAAAAACCAAATGTTGATTTGAGAATCGGAAGTGAACTAATTAGATAACTAACTAGTTAATGAAATCAATATAAATTGGGTTGGAATTAATTTAAAATGGTTATAAGCTTAAGTAATTGTTATTTGCTTGAATAACATCAAATTTGCATAGAAAATTAGTCGTTTGGTCGTAAACGAAAGTAAATAAAAATTGGTTTTCGAATCAATTGGAATAGATTGAAATTTAATAAAATGGATTTACATATAAATGAAAGTGAATTATGTATGTGATGCAAATTAATTAATTTGGAATTGGAGAAGGCAAAATTATATAAGTAAGGCATATAAACCAATTTGATATGCATATGAGATTAGTTGGTGCATATATTAATTGAATGTAGTGAACTTGCATGTAGATCATTTAGAGTGGAGTAAAATGATATATGAATTTATGGAGGAAACTAAAATAGAGTTGAAACCTTATGATTGCTTATAATATATGGTTAACTTATAGGATTGCGAAGTTTATTTGTTTGGGTTAAGAAGTTTTGTGTTAGACTAGTAGGTAAATGGAATGTTGTTAAACTTCATGATTTTGGAAAATTATGTGCTTTTTTGAGTAAGTACAGGTATAGAAGGCAATTGGGTAGAGTTTGGAGCACATAAATGCATAATAAATTAGCCGCTCGATTAAAAAAAGGCTAATGTGAGGTACGCCTACGCAACAAATTAAGAAATGATAATATATTGTGATATATTTTGTTTTCCGATCGTGTGGGTCGATGTATATATATTTATATCTTTTGTGATATTGTAAATTGCTCTCCATACAAACGAGACGCTGCTAAAAAATTTCGAAAATTTTAGGTGTTAGAATTTTTTTTGAAAATTTCAAAAGATCTTGGTTAACCAGGAAAGTTGATTTTTAGAACGATGTTAGAAATCAATGTTTTGAGTTGGAAATGAAGGCTAAGGATTTGGATTAAACAGAAGGGTTTTGGGAAATGAATGTAAGTTTTAATTAGTGGATTTTGGGTAAGTTAATGAGTTTAAATGCATTTTTCCTACTTTAGCAAATTTCGGGGACGAAGTTTTTATAAGGGGGGAGGATTGTAACGACTAGGAATTTTGGTCGTTACCTTTTGAACATTTAATTTATTTTAAATGTTGAATGTGGATTGTAAATTGATTTCGAATATGAAGATTTGGTTGAATCCATAAAATTAGTTATAATTTCAAATGTGGCAATTTAATCGGTTTTGGATATATAGTGATTTAACATTTGAAATTGGGATCATTTGTGAATCTGGGTGTAAATAGATATGAAAATGGTTTCTAAAATTTATTTGAAGTCTAGTTGGATTTGAATTGTAGTATTGGACTTTTGGATGGAATCAAAAGTCGATAAGTAAAACTGGAATTTATATATTAATTTAAAAATGGGATTTAAAATATTTAATCATATTTTGATTTACCAAATGATTTCTAATATGAATACAAATTCCATTAGATTCATAATTATGTTAGTAAAACTTTAAATCATAATTTTAGATGATTTCGACGATTTTGAAAATCGCTTGATTTAAATCGACGAGTTAAAATAGCCTTTCGGGGCACAGTCTTGGAATTCAACGAAACAATTTCCTTTGGATCCTTAATAGTATATTACTATCGAATTTCAAATTTCGTAGTGTCTGGAGTTACCGTTTGTCCGTACGGGTGAGAAACGCATTGAAATTAAAATTGAGAATTGAATATTTAAACTCGATTCAAAAGCTATCTTCCACATACGATCAAATTAGCCTCCGAAACACATTCCATTGTGTTCGGAATGTGGGTAAAACATTATAAACGCCTGTCGGCATGTCTCGATTGGAATTCGTTGTAATGTTAAGTAATTGGTGAAAATATATTATTAAATTAATATATATAAACCTATACATATATTCACGTTTCAAACCCTAGATCTACAATTCACGGTGCTATGGTTTGGATTAATATAATTTGGTATTTTAAAATATAGAATAGAATGAATTGGGTTTGTAAAGAAATGAAAAGAAAAATTTTAAGTAAATAATTATTGGGAATTTGGATAAATCGAGCAATAAATTTAAAGGGAATTTAACCTGGATATCAGTTTGAAATTGATTAAGTGTTTTGGAAACAGTGACTTAAAAGGAAATGTGGGATGGAAATTTGGAAACTGGGTTTATAAATGAAGTGGAATATCTATTAATGGATAAATTTGGAAGTGTAGATTCCGGTGAATTTATAAGAAAAGGAGCAACTCACTTTAAAAATAAAAAGGGTGATTTTATTTTTAAAAGTTGGAAATTATATTTTTCTGGAAAACTACGTATATTTTAAAGAAAAGATTTCAAAGTATAAACTAGAAGTTTAAAAAATGTTTTTTTAAGAATTTTCTAGAAAATTTATTATTTTAATTATTTTTAAGTGAAAAGTAATTATTTATTTAAGTTAATTATGATAGTTAATTATTTTGAAAGATAAATTAGTATTTTGATTTTTAAAGGGAATTTTAACATAAATATTTGTTATAATAACTTTTTTTTAAAAGGAAATTTTGGTTTAAGTTTTACTCAGAAACTCTTATAGAATTTCCTAAGTATTATTTTATTTAAGTAATTTTAGTAGACTTAATATAAATGCTATAAGTATATATATTTTTTGAAAGTGATTATAAGGAGATGGGAAATGTGATTTAAAAATAAAAAGTGGTTTTATTTTTAAAGTGTTGAAAGAATTTATGGGATTGGAACGTAAATTAAATTGGGATAAATCGAGCAGGATTTATAAAGAATTATATGAGTTATATTGAAACGGAAAGTGTATTTCCCTGAAAAGCCAAGTATATTTTCAAAGGAGATTTTTATGTATAAGTTTAAGGTTTTAAAATTGTTTAAAAAGAATGTTTCAAAGAAATTTATTATTTAATTGTTTTATAATTTTAAATTAAATATAATTCAAATTAATTTTAATAGTAATTATTTTAAAAGTTAATTTGGCATTATGCTTTTAAAAGAAATATTCTAATATTTGTACTTTATACAAAAATTTTATTTTAAATATGGTTTTTGGCTTAAGTTTTACTTGGGAAATTATTGTAGAATTTCATAGCTATTATTTTTGAATAAAGTGATTTAAGTAGTTTTATTTTTAAATGTTTTGAGTATATATTTATGGGTAAAGTGATTTAAATTATTAGAAATCTAATTTAATAAGATTTGGAGTCTTCCAGTGGAAATAAAATAATTGGTTGAATTGATTGTTTATTTGATAGTTAAATAACCGACTATCAAATCTGGGCCCAAATAAGACTTTGGAAATATCTAGGAGGATGGGAATTATATGGTACAGTTACCGTTCGAGGTGCTATACTGCACGTATAAACTCTTCCATTCTTGTAGGACGTTTATAAGGAAATCTGTCCACTAATGGTTAGGAGGTGATCTCCGATCTTATATTCGTCTATGTATTTCCTAAAGAACCAGGGTTGAGTTTACCGGAAAACAGCGAACGTTGTTTCGATGTGACCGGGATCGGATTTAAGATCCGAAAACCACTTTGATCCAACGAGTACGTTTTTCGTGACGAAGACAAGAGCTTGGAGTCGAAGATGGTGCGGTGAAGTGCAAGGGCTAATCGCTACTAATCCTGAGGGTGATTCCAAAATGGATGTAGTATGAGTAGTGCCTTCGGTTCCGTTCGAGCCCTGAACGGACTTTCATGGATGAATGCTTTCAGAATATCGTCAAGAGGACGATGAGCATTCTAAGTGAGATTTGTTCTAAAAAGGTAACGCTTAGCTTCGAGCCTCATCAACCGGGAATGACTGAAAATCAGGGGTTATGCAGCAAGACGAAGTGGCTAGCAACCAATTAGGGTAAGGTCATCCCTGTTTATATGTCCCTTTTATTCGGTTATGTGAGCGGTTGTTGATCCCAACCACAGGGTGATCTTATAGGGCTATCCAGTAAGGGGTAGTCCGGTCTTGTATTGCCGAGGATAAGGGTGGATCCTCGGTATGCTGATCTAGACCAGGTACCGTGACAGGTGGTACCCCAGTGCCTAGTCATTAGTTGGAAATCCATTTTCCCTACGTTCCCTTTACGATTTTGATTGTAGAGCCTAGTATTCCTGGAATTTAATGAATGTAACAATTTTGGCTGTTTGATTTAAGTATTTGTACTTAGACACTATTATAATACCAGATGATTTTGATAAGAAATGTTTTGGTTATCGTAAGGTAAAAACCCGGCATGTTTATTTGTGGTGTGGTCTTATGAGATACCTTTGATTTTCAAAGGATTTTGAAAACTTTAATAATTAAATTGAGTGTATTTTCTCACGTTGGTTTTCCTTACTGACTCGGGTGTTATTTTATTATAATGCTCGGGTCAGACCGAGTATTATAGACAGGGAAAGGTTGCCGTGGAGCTCAGGAGACGAGCTGGATGGCAAGATGTATCACACGTATTTGATGTATTGTCCGCTGTTTACGGTTTGCTGCATAATCAGTTTCTGTGTGGACAAGTTATCATAACTGTCCAGTGTTGTGTTATTGTTTGATGTTGTACTCGGATGATGTAATATATAATACAATTATAGTTTCTTTGTAAAGATTAGTTATTATCTATTTTATTTTGTTCCACTGCGATTGTGAGATTCTGATGTTGATTGTTTTCTTTTCTTCTACATCCTTCTTCTTTCACTCGGCGATCTGTCTTTTCCAACATTTGATTATTCGGCATTTAATACCGTGGACATATTGATGTTGATTTTCGGGCGTCGAAAAGTCGATCGTGACATATATATTTCCCCAATATCACAATTAATCCAATTAAACATGTGTTAAATAACAGGGATTCCAAAGCACGTTCATATTGACTATAACGCTTCATACATTAATGTAATTTTCAACCTAGTCAAATAGCAACATCAAACTTGTAAGCATGTCTGGGCCACGATACATGTTATAGAGGATTTGAAAGAGAAATTACACTACATATATTATTCTCATTTGAAAGCAACAAGGGTCCAAAATTGAACGCCAACTGAAATTCCAATAAGCTCCGAACTTAACGAGTCTAACTCCAATGTGTAGATATCATTGCTATGAGTTCAAACAAAAGACCGCGTCCCAATCCAACCTTGTATGGACAAGATACAAATTAGGAAATTTGAGAGATTAATTAAATTTTAGTTAACTTAATTAATTAGGCTTAGACTTAATCACCTTCTCCTTTATCTCGTTCAAACTCAGGCCGTAATTAAAGAAACCCTAACGCCATTCGATTTTTACAATCCCTGCCGCCATTTACTTCCAGCCACCCCTGCATTACCGAAGGTGGAAGCCCCGACCTCGACAAACCTATAGCTATCGAAACCACTTCCTCCTATCACTTACAGCTCGCCATTGAGCTTAAAATCTTCGTTGCCTTCTCCATCAGATCTGTACTACTACGCTTCATCACAACTCGATCCACCACCACCGATGAACACCCTAACGCCTGTCGCACCTTTTTTATGTTGGCACCCTCACCTAAATCGGCTCTGATCGCCATAGATGATGGCGATTGTTGGATTTAGGACGGCTAGGTTAAGCTTTTTGCAAAAGAGAGAAGAGAAGGTCCTTAAATAGAAAATTTATCTGATATTGTTCACCTTCCAAAATCACAAACTACAAACAAGGAGTGCTTACTGGTGTTCCTAATTAATTACCCCTACCCAAAACACAATTGAACAAGTATCGGGACCTAATTCCATCACATATAGAAGTTAGCTTTTAAAATCAAATTATATTATATTTAAATTTCCAAAATCAATCGCTACACGTTTCAAGCTCACACGACTACACAGTGGGTCCGATCGTCACAAAACTCGTTGGTGTACAACAATTCATTATTTCGGATCCGAAAGCACTGATTTTATCAAAATTTGAGATAGTGCCCCGAAATGATTATTTCGTATGCTAATTAAAATGAATTTAATCACTTTTAATTCTAAATTAAAAGTGACCGATTATTATTCTGATTTAAACCGAATTCAAACAAGCTTTAGAAATCATTTTATTCGTATTAATTCCCAGATTCAATTATTTAAATAATTCTAGTATTTAATTATAAATCATTCAAAAATCCAAGTCATTGCAGATGGAGATATGTTGGTTGGAAAAGAAGATAGTGATAAAATATAGTAGATTTTTCATTGAAGGGATAGCCTGATTGATTTTGAAAAAGATTGGTGGAATCCTATCAAGATTCAATAATTGACTCCTGGCACAATTGTGAGATTGAAAGAGTTAGAGGTATGCTCTAGGAGCAATTATGTAATTTATTACATATATCTTCGAACTGCTCTTAAATCCTAGCTCTAAAAATTGTGATTTTAACTTTAAAATTCATGATTAAGTATACAAATTCAAGTCGTATACCTGAATTTGTAAATTAAGAAACTTAAATTTTAGCCATTTTAGAGTTTTGCTCTGTTCTTTGGTTTCCAGAGCAATCAACAAGTTGATTTAACTTAAATAAATTTTAAATCTTAAATATATGCCATAACAAACAATTCCTGTTTTTTAACACTAAACCCAAACATCAAGTTGATCAGGTGAAAATGATTTTTGAATCAAAATCTGGCATCTTAAAAACAGAAAACATATATAGCAATAGCCTGTAAAAGATACTTCCAGTTTTCCATCATATTCAAAGGATCCATATACATATAGGAACATATTTAGTCACAGACATATCTATGCAACAGATTCAAGCCTTTAAAAAAACATATGTTACTCACAGTTGTCTTCCAGAATGAACAGAGTTTCATTATGTTGAAACAGGCTTGAAATTGCAAGGTGAAATCTTCTTTTTGATCTCTAGTTTTAATTGATTGAATTGTTGTTTTAAATTGAATTTCTGTTTTAAAGTTAAAGATGAAGCCTACTTTAGTTTTTTCTTTCTTGTTTTAGTTTGAGATGAACGAACTAAAATGAAGTTGCTTGATATATAGAAAATGAAGTTTACAGGTGATTGTTTGTACAACAGGGTGGCATATTATTTTGTTTTGTACAAAACCAGACCAAAGATTTTTTCTTGTTTGTTTGACTATTTAGATTTTTTTCTTTGTGTTTGACTAGCCGATTTTATTTCTTTCTTTGTTGGGCTGATATCTTGTTTTAGTGGCTGATGAGACATATTGTGTGCTAAGATATTTTTACATTAATTATTGTTTTCTTTATTTTCTCAAGTCTTCATGCTTAAATATATATCTGTCTTCTTATACAAGCCTACACACCTATCTTTATTTTCTTGTACAAAGATACTTATATTAACCTTCTTCTTATGTAAGCCTACATACTTATGTTCATATTTTTATCTTTTCTTTTGTCTTATCTTATTACTTTACAATATAAATAAATTTCTATAGTTAATATGTTGTTATATTTTTAGCTAATGTGTTACTTTATATTTTATAATTTATCTTATATATATTTATTTCTATTTCTAGCTTAAATATTTGTTTTTATTCTTTTTAACTTTAATACCCATTGTCTTATTTTACATTTGCATTCATTCATTATATAGATATTTAACTTTTAAAGAAATTGTTTTTAAAACTAAATTATACTTTAATAAAATAAACACACATATGAAATATTATAAAATATAGAATTTAACTTTAAACATCCTTTGAAAATTATTTTATATCAACTTCAAAATATAACTTTCAAAATATTCATTTGTATAAATAAAGGCACATCTAATTTAATCATATCCAAAATCCAAATACAAATTTATTTTCTAATATATTTAAATTTATATCCCAATTTCAAATTCTGTTTTCAATCTATTTTATATACATATTTATTTTCAAATATCCAAATTAATTCTCAATTAATTCATAATTTAACTAGAATCTTATATTAATTACCCATTAATTTCACCATTTTTATTCAAAAATTAAATTAATTATCAATTTGAACTTAGTAAAAATCCGAGATCGTTATAGATTCCCCCCTTAAGAAATTTCGTCCTCAAAATTTTCCAGGGAGATAACAAAGACAGATGAAAGATAGAGAAATATCTTTCCAGATCAAACTGAATATTTATTCTGCATTTGGCTTACCAAATCAAAATATCGACAATATGAGAACAAACTCATACAATTTTTCTCACAAGATACTCGGGTCACTAGATCTACGAATATGCAGGGGCACTGATTAGTTCAAAGGGATAACTATTCGTTCGTAGAATATATCGGATCCCAGAGAATAGATAGGTAGATTTAATCTTCTAAAATTTCTCAAACATTAGGTATGGATTTCAACTTAGGTCGGAACACCCCAAAATATATACCAACTTGTCCCTCTTCGGACTTCGGTCTACCCAAGAAATTACAATAGATTCAATTTGGTTTTAAACGAAATCGTTTTATCGATTAAATTCAAATTTAGCTTTATACTGTATTAATCAATTTAACTCAGTTTAAAATTTCCAATTTATTTAAAATTTCCAATTCATTAAAGTTTAGATCGAAAAACTGATAAGAAACCGATGAAGATACAAAGTAAGGGTTTTATACAATGATTCATAGGGCAACCACCACACCGAAACTTCTTTCTAGAGATGCTATGAAGCAATCAAAAGAATTTGGAATCGAATCAAAGGAATTTGAGAAGAAAGTTGTTTCCACTGCTTTAGGGTATTGACCATTTATAGTGGTACTCCCCTGTCCCCTATCTCGTCCTTATTTGGCACTCATACTCACTATCAGTGGATAGTAAGAGAATTTATTGAGGCATTCGAACGGATATCTTAGGAATATACTCATTCTATGGTATACTTCACCCTATCTCTAATGAGTTACTTAATGTGGTATACTCCTGAGCTAAAAGTTTCAACCTTCAGCTCTGATACCAAATGTTGCGACCTGACTCGACCTTCGAAAATCGGCACCGGATACGACGCTCATATTCAAATGTCGCAGATCCCAATGTCGAATCTGGCTCACCGGAGCTTATAACACCATTAAGTACAACATAGCGGAAGAAATGAATAATATCAATATATACAACATTGATACAATATCTGATACAACTGAATGATACACTGAATATCTATATACATCAGAGATATGATACAAGAAATAGCAGCGGAAAGAAAATAGATAACACCATCAGCGGAATAATAATCTCCTAAACAGTCTTCAAAGAGAACTCCAGTATCGGCAATCTCCATCTCCAAGGCACCAATCTAGAAATAGCTCGAACTCCCAATAGCGATGCACTAAGCTAAGAAAGGTCAGTCGTCCAGAGACTGAACTAGCTCTAGAGAATCTACTAAACCTGACTATCTGAAAAAACCAACTCTAGACTGCCCGTGTGGAAAAATGTAGGCACCCAGAGTTTAGGAAAGGAAAAATAAACTCCAAGTCATCCATGGGACTGGTATGAGTAACGAAAACATTTGGTCTTTAAAAACAAACCAAAGGAATTTAAATTTGAAATTCACAATGCATTTTAGAAAATGAAACTACCATAAGGCCTCCTGCCACACACACAATGCAAACGCAGAATTGGAGGAGATTTCTCCTTATGATAGTCAAATATGCTTGATACGAGAAAAATTCCTTTCAATATTATTATTAGTGCGTAGTGTAGAAAACCCATTTCGAAAGTATAATATTAATCATAGCCAGCATACAACTATTATTGTATGCCTACTATAGCTACCATGTTCAATAGCAGGTTACCGCCACATTCCATGGCAGGTTATACAACTAATACCGTACAGGACGCGTATTGTTTTGTTTGGATTTCCAACAAATGGTCAGGCTAAGGAACTTCCTACTGCCACATGGATATGCCTCTGGCGGGACGTCCCGAGAACTTAACCAGCTCTCTGCCAACACAAGGCCGGGTTGCCTCTGTAACTAGGTAACTACTACACAAGCATGCCATCCCCCGGTCCTTTGGGACCTTTATCCGAGGCGCCTCTAAACCACAAAGAAACAACCACACAGTAAATGAGACTAAAGCCACCACATAGGTAAATATCTGGGCTCCATAACATGATACCACCCTTTACCAGAAGGAAATGACACACCCGAAAGAGCGCAACCCTCTTAATCTTGCCGCATCTTTCCTATTTCGACCATTTCCGAGGTGTGAGTTCCCGATGCAGTCTCGTCCACAAAGCTATGCTTTATACAAAATCCATGCTTTGATCACAAATGATCAACAAATGATCATCAACACACAGCAGCGCTCAGCATGCCACACTACCAAATTGGGAGTATATCCCTGATAACCTTCAACTACATAACCTTTAAGCTCGTATGTCTCAGAGAAGGGTGTTAAGCTAAGAGAATAAATTCTCCGTCACCAACAGATATGTATTTGAAAGAAATCTGCTTTATATCTCAAAGTGTAGTGTCAGACATACAACCATACAAGTCTGTTCCGGGTTCGAACAGAACCAAAGGCACTTCGCCCAATAAAGGAAGAAGCCCTTGCAAATCCAAGTATCCACAATCCCGATCGGACTTCCCATCACTTAGGGAGAACTCTATACCGGAGCAACTCAGTGCAGTGTCAATCGATAGGTTATCCTATCGTTCTTGAAGACACCCGGTCTTCAACACCGGTCTTCGAATGCAATCCATAACGTCGTATCATTATTCGGAATGGGTTATATGACACAAGTTCCTCTCCCGGCTAAACCAAATAATGAGCGCAATATTTAAAAACATATGGATATGGGATTTCAGTTAAGTCACAACTTATAAAATCCAAAACTTTTCTTCAAATGGTTAGACAAATTACCATTTCAAATCTTTAGACAAAAAGACTTATTTCACAAAGTTCTCACAGTTTCACAAAGATCCATTTACGGATTTCACAACAATTTCCATTTCAATTGGATTAACTCATTAAATATTTATATCAAAGATTTAACTTATAGCTTTTAAATTCGTTTCCATAACTTGGAAAACATTTTCATTTTAGACTTGAAATCCTTTTAACACAAATTGGCAGCTCATCTCTTATGTGAAAGCTTTAATTAATTGAAAACAAATAGTTTCCATTTCGGAAGAATCCAATTATATTTGGACGAGTTAAAGACTTTGAATTAGATTCAAATTCCCAAATCAATACATTTAAAATGGTTTAACCCATATATAACTTGTATAACATCTTTAATCCCTAGTTTCAAATCATAGAATTCGGTTTCAAATTTTTGAATTTAAATTTAAATTAAATTATTTAAATTCAAGGCGTAATCAAGTTATTCAAAAATAAATTTTATCTTTGAAATTCCTTTTCAAAACCTTTTACTTTAATCCCAATCCATTCCCAAAATTATTTGGATTCAAAAATTCAATTTTTTAAAGCTATTTCAAAAATCTGCGACTTAACCAATTTCCGCATGCAATCCATATTTGTGTGTGTATGGTGTAGTCCAGTGGTTTCACACAATAGTGCAACATCATTAATCATCACAGATTCATAGATAAAGTAAATTAATCAATCACAAAGATCTACCATTACGATTCGATGTGGGTTTCAGATAGCAACTGGAATCTCACTCCCTGTCGCATCGAAATTTAAATGTCGTTTTACGAGCAAATAGGGTTTTCACATACACATAGAAACAAATCACAAATCATAGTTCAGAACAAAGAAATTCACATCACACAGTATCACAATCACATATCAGAAATATCAATCCAATACACAATATTTGACAATTAATTTAAATTAATTAAATTAAACTCAATTAATTACAAATGAGCAATTAACTTCTTAATTACTTTCATAAAGTAATTACACTTAACAATTCTGCAAATGATTATTATTAAATTAATTAATCTAATTAATTGTTAAAATTAATCACATTAATTTAATTATTTAAATAATCTTAGTTAATGACATTAATTAACCAATGACAATTCTTTAATTACTTTGCTAAAGAAATTTCTTCACATTAGTCATTATTAATTAAAATTGATTTAACCATTAATAACTCATTAATTAATCCTAATTAGTTAATTAATTAAGTGTCAATTGTAATGTAATTAGTTCTTAATTAATTGATAAATTAATTACTAATCATTAATTAAAAATTCAAATCTTATTTAATTAGTGATCCTTAATTACCAATTTATTTATCCTAAATTAATTAGCTTAAACCTTAATTAACTAATTTAAACTCTTAATTACTAAATTGATTAATCCAAATCATTAATTAATTAAATTTGTTAATTATTCATTTTAATTATTATATTAATTTAATGAATTACAAATCATCCAATCTTTATTTACTTAAGAGTAAAACTTATATTTATTAATGATTTAATTAACACTCACAAATACATTTAAAAACAACTTACTTCTAAATTTAATTTTAATTTCATTTTTAACTTTTAGATTTAAAATGAATACCAATTTATCTTCAATAAAGTTTAAAACCATTGTTTTTAAACTTCAACTTCACGTGTTAAAGTCTCACTTTTGTTATAAAGAAATTTAAAAGAGTTAAAATCAAATTCCCCTCAAGTTCACATATTAAAGTATACTTAAACATTTAAACTTATTTAAACATTTAAATTTATAAAACTTGTTTTATTTCAAAATCTTAATTTCATATTTAGACCCTGTTTTAAGCAAATCTTAATTTCAGATTTAAACTCGGTTTTAAGCTTCCCTTTATAAAAAAAAACTTAATTGCTTAACACCTTTTAGTTATTAAAACAATTTAAATTTAAAACCTATTTATTCCAACCCTAAGTTTCAAACTGATTTGAATTTATTTTTAAACTTTGATTTTAAAACTTGGTTCAGTCTTTACTTTGAAATCTAAAATTTAAGTTTCCAAATTCCAAAACAAAACAGGTTTTACAACCTGTACAACATGCTACCCGAGCCACACCTATACTTGCTTCGAGACCTACCACCCAAAACTTCGAGTAAAAACTCAAGTTACTCGAGAAAATCTCGAGTCCACCTTGCTTCATCCCAAACTACCAAATTCCCAGTTTACCAGAATTAGTGTACGATGTACGTGCAAATCGCCGCCGTCCACCTCCAGTTGACGCGGTGTCGTCGAACAGGTCAACGACCATCCACGCATCCAACCCCGATTGCCAGAAACCCCATCATCTCCTCGAATTCAAAATTCGAGTTAAACCCAAACCTGGAACAGAATAGCAACCACCACCTCAAAACCTGTCAACGCTTCTTCCTCGCAGCTCCGACCACCTGAAGATCTACAATTCCGGCTACAACTTTGTCAACTCCCCCTCTTCCATCACCCAAAAGCACACTGCACTCGATCGATCACCCACGACAAACGAACACAAATACAAGCACACGTCAAAACTAGGTTTATGAATGAAAAATTTAACTATTTTTTCAAGTCGTATACCTGAATTTGTAAATCAAGAAACTTAAATTTTAACCATTTTAGAGTTTTTCTCTGTTCTTTGGTTTCCAGAGCAACTAACAAGTTGATTTAACTTAAATAAATTTTAAATCTTAAATATATGCCATAATAAACAATTCTTATTTTAACACTAAACCCAAACATCAAGTAGATCAGGTGAAAATGATTTTTGAATCAAAATCTGGTATCTTAAAATCTTAAAAACGGAAAACATATATAGCAATAGCCTGTACAAGATACTTCCAGTTTTCCATCATATTCAAAGGATCCATATACATATAGGAACATACTTAGTCACAGACATATTTATGCAACAGATTCAAGCCTTTAAAAAAACATATGTTACTCACAGTTGTCTTCCAGAATGAACAGAGATTCATTTATGTTGAAACAGGCTGGAAATTGCAGGCTGAAATCTTCTTTTTGATCTCTGGTTTTAATTGATTGAATTTCTGTTTTAAAGTTAAAGATGAAGCCTACTTTAGTTTTTTTTCTTGTTTTAGTTTGAGATGAACGAACTAAAATGAAGTTACTTGATATATAGGAAATGAAGTTTACAGGTGATTGTTTGTACACAGGGTGGCACATTATTTTGTTTTGTACAAAACCAGACCAAAGATTTTTTCTTGTTTGTTTGACTGTGCAGATTTTTTTTCTTTGCGTTTGACTAGCTGATTTTATTTCTTGCTTTGGTGGGCTGATATCTTGTTTTGGTGGCCGATGAGATATATTATGTGCTAAGATATTTTTACATTAATTATTGTTGTCTTTATTTTCTCAAGTCTTCATGCTTAAACATATATCTGTCTTCTTATACAAGCCTACACACCTATCTTTATTTTCTTGTACAAAGATACTTATATTAACCTTCTTCTTATGTAAGCCTACATACTTATGTTCATATTTTTATCTTTTCTTTTGTCTTATCTTATTACTTTATAATATAAATAAATTTCTATAGTTAATATGTTGTTATATTTTTAGCTAATGTGTTACTTTATATTTTATAATTTATCTTATATATATATATATATATATATATATATCTATTTCTATTTCTAGCTTAATTTTTTTTAACTTTAATACCCATTGTCTTATTTTACAGTTGCATTCATTCATTATATAGATATTTAACTTTTAAAGAAATTGTTTTTAAAACTAAATTATATTTTAATAAAATAAACACACATATGTTATATTACAAAATATAGAATTTAACTTTAAACATCCTTTGAAAATTATTCTATATCAACTTCAAAATATAACTTTCAACATATTCATTTGTATAAATAAAGGCACATCTAATTTAAACATATCCAAAATCCAAATACAAATTTATTTTCTAATATGTTTAAATTTACATCCCAATTTTAAATTCTATTTTCATTCTATTTTATATACATATTTATTTTCAAATATCCAAATTAATTTTCAATTAAGTCATAATTTAACTAGAATCTTATATTAATTACCCATTAATTTCACCATTTTTATCCAAAAATTAAATTAATTATCAATTTGAACTTAGTAAAAATCAAGGATCATTACAGTTACACTTTACAATACATTTAGAGTTATGCGTATAGCAGGAATAAATAAATAATGCAATGGAATAAATATAATAAATAGTAGACTAATCTCCGTCTTCATCCTCCAATAAGATGGTCTTTAACACCGAAAAGCTCAGACTGACCCGAGTGTAATGAAAAGACTAAACACTCGAGTCAGAACTAAAAGATCTTATGTGAGTTAAATCAACAATAAATAAATATGAGTGCAATGGCTTCAGAGATGTTTACAGAATTTTACATCTCCTATCCAGTGTCTGACGTGCGTGCAATAACTTAAGAGATGTTCGAGATTCCATCTCCTAAGGATCGGTTAAACTATCTACATACATAGTACAATATGCTATTATAACATGACTATGGTAAAGTAAAGTATTAAAATAGCGTCAACGCATTCCTTATATCCCCCTTAACACATTTTATATAAATGTCACAGTCTATGCAGTACTGTAAACTCCATCATAAACTGGTGGGCTATCAGGGAGCACTTCATAGGTATGACACAAACCAAACTTATAATGGGCACGATAAGGCATATGACAAGGCACGCGAGGCAATGCCTAGGGTAGGATATTACTGTTTTGCAAATCCGGACTGGTAGTAACACATAGCGGCAACTACCGTCCACCTCGATACATGCTCCCATAATCAAATCGAGGGGTGGCCACGAAATCAATCACAAAGTGATAAATATAGTATCGAAGAAGCATGTGCGATCGGAGGTGCGACCTCACTTAGCCCGGCGTGGCCCTTTTTTAGTCATATCAAGCTATCCCCAAGGGGTCAGGGTTGCGTTCATACCACATACAGTAACGTTCGCCAAAACATCCTACTTCGTTCTCGATTCTCCACCGTGTGCACAGTTGTTAAAATGGTTTTGGGTATTGGCAGAGAGTATGACAATATTCGATCCCGATCTCTTTAACAACCAAACACTTATTTCACACCGGTTGGTTCTTTTACATTTTCAAAACCATTTCATATTGATATTAAAATAACATATTCAATTCAAACCATATCACTTCCAAAATCATATTCACTTTCAAAATCATATCCACAAAATAAGTTAAATCCTCATTTCAAAATCATCATATTTACTCAAAATAGTCATTTCACTAGAAATTATCATTTCAAATTCCAACGTAGGTTACACTATCATTTAACCATATTCGCTTATAAATCAAGGATATAAATACAAACAATTCAACCTTGCACCGTTTGAATTTTTTGAAAATAGTTTGGATAGTCATAAATAGTTTATATAGTTTAAAAATAGTTGAATAGATAGTTTAAAATAGTTTAAAATAGTTTTAAAATAGTTTAAAATAGTTTTAAAATAGTTTATAATAGTTTTAATAGTTTAAAATAACTATAAAATAGTTTTAAAAGTTAAATTACCTTTAAAATAGTTTTAATAGTTTTAAGATAGTTTTAATAGTTTTTAAAATAGTTTAAATAGTTTAAATATATTTCAAAATAGTTTTAACAGTTATATTAGTTTTAATAGTTAAATTAGAGTTTAATAGTTTAAGGATTTTAAAACAGTTTAAATAGTTCAATATAAAATGGTTTGATTATTGGAAATGGTTTTATAGTAAATAGTTTTGAAATTCTAAATAATCTAAATTTAAAATATTAGATATTTAAATAGTTTATATTAAATAATTTATTTTGAAATAGTATCAAATCAAACTGTTTCTTTCATTTCAATAAATCTGGACCATATCCAGACTTCAAATCGACAAAACTCTATTTTAAACTTTCAATTCAAATTCTCATTAAAACCATTTCAATTTATATCAATTTCAAATCCATGTTTGGACTACAAATTTAAACCACTTCAAATTAAATAGATTTCAAATTTTGAATATTTAAATGCTTACAATAACTCAATATCGATAAATTTCATTTATATTTCAAAATTCAACTTTCAAAATTCCAATTAAACTTCTTTAAACAATTCATTAAAGCCAATTTCATTTTCATCATTTTAAAGCTTGGATTTAAAAATAATTCAGTTCATATAACTCAAATTTTATTTCAAAATATCATTTAACTGGATTCTAAATTTAAGGATTTTAAATCATTTAATTTGAACAATCAGATGTCCATATCTAATTTTCTACCCTATGGTCAAGTAATACGGATATATATCATTTCAACTTGCAATAAATTTAAATTTACGGGTATATATCATTTCAACCCGCAATCCCGAATAAAATTCAAAATCTGTAAAATCGCTTAGTTTATCTTTTCAACCCATAACGATTTTTCCCTAATTTTTAGGATTGTTCGGGTATGTATCAGTTCAACCCATAGTGATTTTTCCTAGTAGCAAACTAAGGGAACTTGTAATGTGATAACAACATATAAAATAAATATAATACCCAATCATCCAAATATACACAATTAAGCATCCATCACAATCATCATTCAAATCAGTTAATAAATCAAAATAATTAATTGTTATCATTATCAGGTATTTAATTAACAATTTAAATCCCAATGTTAATTTAAATGGCCATTAATTCAATATAAATTCAAATTAAATTTGAATGAAAATTTAAAACACTAAACAGCAATCAATAAATTTATAATCACATTATAAATTTAATTTAACTAGCATGGGATGATTTAGTATTCATGAGTGGGTTAAAACACTCACCTCTGATTTTTAGTTGATTTAAAAATACAAAAATAGTCCATAAATTCAAAAGTCTTAGAATACAACCAAGTCAGTTTCATAATAACTGGAATTTCGATACGATCGCAATGGAGAAAACCGCGTGTGAATCCAAGCTCGTATGAAAACGTTATGTAAATTATAACATTTGAAATTCATTAAAATATAATAGTAATTAATTAATTAAAAGAACATGTCACCTAATCACATTCATCCATGCGCACGAAACCATACAGCCTCTCTCGCAATCGAACATCTACACGCAGTCCTCGTTCTTCCATGAATTACTGCCGCCTCCTCGCCCATCGTTGCCATGATCAGAGTTGCCCCAGCCTTCAGCACGACCGGCCACACCCCCTATCCCGCGACCCTCTAAGGCACCACCAAAGGTAGCCGCTGCCGCATCACAAGCATATGACCTCCTCCTCGCTGCAGCAGTATCTGATCACCCTAAAATCGAAGATCCGTCGTCGAATCCAAAAACCTAATATGAATGACCGAGGATAAATCATCGATTTCTGGCCAAACCAAGAATCAATTGCAATAATGAATTTCTGCAGTTGATTGCTCTCGTGGAGAGCTTTCGAATGATATATAATATAACATAGTTTGGAGAGTTTGCATTTTGAAATTGATTTTTGAAACTGAAATTAGGTTTTGGAGTTTGGGAACTAGGTTTGACGTTTTATCGTTTAAGATGGAGGAAGCAGATGTACGTATAGAAATAATAAAACGAGAAATGACTAGGGTTTATAGCAGACTATATATAGGCCAGGCTGAAATAGAAAAGGATAGACAAAATCGATTTTGATCGAAGCGATAACAACGACTCGAAAAGCTCGTTTCGTTCTGAAATGAAAATGGGTCATCTAATATACTGAAATGTTGGTTTTTGACTTTTTTTCAACTCGATGGAACTAGTTTCAAATCCAAATTCCATTGTACATAGAAGTTAGCTTTTAAAACCAGCTTATTTTAAATTGAATTTGCTAAATTGATTTCTATGCGTTTCGAGCTCGCACGATCAAATGACAAGTCCGATCGCTATGAAACTTGAAATCCTATAATAATTCACTGTTAGGGATCCGACGAAACTGGTTTCGTCGAAATCCTAGACAGTGGCCAAAAATAGCTATTTTCACTTTAATTAAATAATTTTTTATTAAATTGATTTATTCACTTTTAAATTCAAACTTAATAAATAACAATTTCATTATTCTAGATTACAAAGAAATTAATAATCTATTAAAATAAACTTTCTACGTTAAATTCACTATTAAGATAATTCATTAAATTAAACGTTCAATTCCAAATGAAATAAATTCAATAAATGTAATTTAAATTCCAGTAAATTCATTTATTTTGATTTAAATCTTATTATTCAATCAGTTTTTACCTGATGAATATAATTATCATTAGTTTACATTTTATTACATCCTTATTTTACAATTTTCATCTTAACTCATATTAATGCAATATTTAATTACATTTAATTTTATTAATTTACAAATTAATTTCAACGGATTAAATAATAAGATGATAAATGAGCAATTGCTACCTTTACGAACTTTTAATCACATTTATAAGTTTATTGTTTACAACAAGATTATAAATTTATGTACAAACAAAAGATTTCACATTATATACTAAAACCAATTAAATAAAATAACATACAATTTCATTATTAATACAACATTGTATTTATTCCTTATTTGTAATTTCGAACCAAATTAACTATACAATTATTTCAATTGATTTAAAATAGTTGTCAATAACATTCAAACAACATTATTAAATCATATTCTATATATTTTTCTCGTTAACAAATCATAAATTTTATTTCTTACAATATTAAATTCTAAAATATTATTAAATTGAATATTTTATTTATCGGAAAAATGCAGGTCGTAACAGACTACACAAGTCAATAAGAGAACACACGGGCCACGTATACATTAGAAAGAAATTGTGTACTTCCAAAATACAATTTATGAAGCCTAGCAAAAACCTTCAACACAATCAAATAGGCTACAATTCACAACCAACTATTAGCCCAACGTCAAACTTAGATATATTACATATCGAAGATCAATACGAACCAACAGAACAAATAGCATTGACACAGCTCAAATTATATTGGCCACATCGCAATTATTAGATGGCATCATGGCTCCAATTATACAAAAATTGTGCAAACATCCATAAGAAAAACTACGCCAACATAATTAGGGTTGGCTGCATCGCCAACACATGCCAAACTACAATTCCCTAACTAAAGTAATAATAAGGCACAACATCTAGTGGTCGCATCTTCATGAAACAACACAACTAAAAGTGCATGCGCACAAAGCAAGCTCATAGTAAGGAGCCAACATAGCATATTGAAAGGAAGCTTCATAAAACTAGCTGAATAGCTGCGTAAGCATAGCTAAATCCAAACATCACACATACATATAATACAGAACCATACCAACTTATGAATGGACCATGTCATACCAAACAACACATACATAAATAATATAGAAATGCACCAACTATAAAAGATAGATTGCACCATCCTAACCATAATAAACTGCGCCGCCAAAATCATACTAAATTGCACCACCATAGGCTAACCAAAAGACACCAATACAGCTAATCTAAGCTACACCGGCATAACCCAGTCATATTTCGTGAAGTGTTCAAACATTAGCATCAGATCACATCATCGTAAGATGTAAAAATAAGCATGAAACCTATCACTGCATCAATCTTAGGCACAACACTTCCAAATCAAATTATCTTACCTAAATCCATATTTATTTCTGCTTAAAGCGAACTTTCCCACTTAAAGCCACATCAGTGATCCGTATACGTTCAAACAATTAATGGGATGAAGAACACATAGCCATATTTAACGGCAGAGGAAAGATGTGAAGATATGATGTTAACAATCCACGTGACAGCATCTCGTCTATAAAAGAAAAGGAGACCGTAGTAGAAAAAGAGGGTCGCATTTTTGAACTCTAGATAATATATTATAAAAATAATACTCTCTGCCCTTAATATCCAAAAGCTTGAATCGTAAAGGAATGATAAGAAGAAAGACATGACTAGTGGATGTATGATTCTTTAATCTGTATTTCTTACCGGAAAGAATTTTATGTATATAGTTATTATGTACATACATATATTTACATTATAATATATATATTTATGTATATATATAAATGTGTATTGAAATTAAAATAGTTTAATGCACATATATATACATATTTTAAGATATGTAAAAAAAATATTATTATTTTCGATTGCATTAAAATATTATTTTATATTTTATATTAAAATTATTTAAATAATCAAAGATATTTTGGTTAATTGATTCAGATCTAGTTTTGAATTTGAAATGCTCTACTAAATCAAACTTAGATAATTTTAAATTAAAATTTGAAAATTAAAATTTTGACTTTGACAAACTTAGATATTCTTACTTTAAATTTTGAAACACAATTTTTTTAACCTATTTAAATTATGTTAGATATTTTAGTTAAAGTTTATTTATTAATATACATTTCATTTCAAAATATAATATATATCTTGATATTTATATTTATATTAAATAAATTAGAAGTAATTAATATATATATATATATATATAGTTAAAATATATATTGTAGATATAAATCCCAATATTTACTCATGTATATATTAACCATGTAATATATATAATATCATCATGTTATACCATTGTCATCATTGTAGGGGTTATGTGTATAAACACATATACACATTAAATTCACATATTTAATAAATAAGATTAATTAGATAGAATAATTATTTTTTAATAAATTACAATTTTGTTAAAAAAACTAGATTGCATCCATTATTATATTAGACTTCATAAGCCCATTATGATCTAAAATTGGATTTTTTTTGAAATCTACCCATTTTACGTGCTTTCGACCTGCCCGGTTCTATTAATGGTATCAAAGCCCTAATGGTCTATTTGGTCTAAATTAGCAACTTTAGGGCCAACTAATAAAGTATACCTATCATTTGGGTATGTAGAATATTATATCTAGGTTTGAGGTTGGATAATCAAGTATTTCCCCCACCTTGGCTACTGGCCTAGCTGAGTGATGGTGTAACCCCTTTGAAATCATTAAAAGACCCTTTAGAAACTATTAAATATAGCCTTTCGTAAACATTGGAAAAACCTTTCCTTTCTTTTCTCTAAAAGCTTCAAAATTTTAGACATCCCCCTTTAAAACCTTTTAAATATTGCATTTCGAAAATATAGGAAAAACCTTAATTTCAATCCTTTCGAAACCTTAGGAAACCACCCATTTCGAAACCATTCATTAAAACCTTTCAAAACAATCAAAATTCAATCTTTTCGAATTTGGGTTCAGCTTAAAACATGTGGAAACCTTTTGGAACCATTCAAAAAATTTACCCCTTCGAAACCTTTGAAAAACGCTTGGTCGAAACCATTTGGATTTCGCCTTCAAGAAGAGCAAAAGGATCAAAAACCCATTAAAGTCGAAAGCATCTGTTTCGAAACCTTTTAAAGCCATCTCTTTCGAAACCAATTTGGGTTTTACTTTATTAATAGAAAAGGGGACTTAAAAACATTTAAGTCGAAAGCATCTATTTCGAAACCATTTTCTTAGTAATGAAATGATGGTGTCAAAACCATCCTTTCGAAAGCATTGGAGAGTGGCTAGGTTTTTAGAAACAACCCTTTCGAAACCATTTGGACCGAAAGGTAAAAAGGAGATAGAAAAAAGGTTTTGATTTAGTCAAAAGAAATCATTTAAAAACCGAGGCGCTACCCAATCGAAACCTTTTCCTTTAAATCATTTGACCTGGTCGAAAGCTACTTAATCGAAAGCCATTTAGTTGAAAGCAAGCAGAGTATTTTTTTTAATTTTTAAAAACAAAGGACCGCCTCAACCCCTTCGAAACCCCTGGTTTCGACTCTATACCTTCTGCCTACATCCAATTCACTATGTACCAGTAAACTTATACCATGTGCATTAGTTTTGACTATGTCAGAAGCGAAGATGAGGAGGCGAAACCTGGTGTTGATGATGTCGAAACGGTGAAAAACATGTAGCAATTAGTTCTTTTCACCTAACCCGCCTTCCGTGTCTAATTGTGATTGGTTGCCTCTTTCTTTATCAATAAAAAGTGCTGCCGACATTCTTGATTTTATAATTCAAATTATTCTACAAAAAGCCGCTTCTCCTATTTTAATTATATAAAACATTTTATTCTTAAGGCTCAAAAATGGCATTTGAGCAAACTTTATAATATGACCATGAGACTTGCACTAATGTGTTCATGGCGATTTTCTGAGCAACTTTCACATATGAAATTTTGCGATTGGATTCAAATGAAGCAGTTATATTAGCATTTGAAGTTTTTAGATTGAAAATAATTAAAAGGGATTATAAAAGGACCCCACCGGTCAACCGTCATCTTGGGCTGACCGCTAGCGCTCGACCTTTTAGGAAGGAGCTGTTGACCGGTTGGACCATGATGGCTAGGGTTGAATCTTGGCCTAATGGCTCGGATTCAATTAATTAAAATCTAACAAATATGAATGATTCAAGTGCCTATAAATACAGGCCTAACCCCTCACTTTTCTTCTTATATTTTCTAATCAGTGCAGTGAAGCTTTCCAATTCCCCTCTCACTATTTTTGGAAATTTCAAAAATATATTATATATATATTAATCGGAGAAGGATAGCAAATAAAAAAGAAGAGAAGGAGGGCAATGATTCTGCAAAAAGGTAAAATTTTATAATTATAAATTTATATTCCACTTGATTCTTTCAGATCTATTACTCTAATGAATATGTATGTATCTTGTAATATATATTTTTGGATTGAAAAGGAGGAGTCAATTAAAAGAACGGATTTGAATTTGGGAGATTTGGAAAGCTAGAAAGGTAAAAGAGAAATTAAAAGACTTATAGATAACACTAAAATTTATAACTTTGAATGTTTGTTTAATTACTATGCCTTATGTAAGATTAGTTGAGTTATAGGCTTAAAATGAACGTATTCAATTGAAATCTTGCCTACATATTTTGTAAGTTAGGTAATTGGAATGGAATGGTATATACACCCTAATCTGAAAATTGGAAATCAATCCTTATAATTTTTAAAGTAGAAAGTTGACAAGATTGCGAAATTTATTCTAGATTTATGATAATTGGGTTATAAGTTATTAGTATTCATTTGGATTGACCTAATTTGACTTAGAATGTAAATTTCTATGTTTTAGCCAATTGTAAGTGTTGTGGATATCTATTTTCGTGCGATTTTCATAAATAATCTAATTCCTAAACTATGTATAAAAAATATGTCATTTGGAATAATATGGTACATACCAAAATGAAAGTGATGTGTAAAGTATGGATATTCTTCTCTATGGCTTGTACTATCTATTTTAATAAAAGAAAAGTGATAATTTCTTGTAATTTAAAACATGGCAAAAGTCTCACATTTTGATAATTTATAAAAAATTATAATGGTAATCCTCTTTGGGAAGGATAACTCCAGTATATTAAGATGTAGAAATGAATATTCTTTACAGAATATACATATAAGTGTATATTCTGAAATTTCCTAAGTGTAGGAAATAATGAGTTAAAAATAGGAACATACATAAATATATGTATATATATTACCGAGCCTACAGATTACAAATATAAATATACATAGGATAACGAATAAAACATAATAAATAATATACATCGGTGCTCGCATTAGTTATAATTTGGACGACTAAATATTAGTAGCATAGTAAATCTTAGATTTAGGGGGATTGCAATGGAAAAGGCATAGTAACTCCAAAAATTTATGAAAAGTGATTCCAAATTAGTAGGGAAATAAATGTGCAGTCAATAGGGAGTCGCAGGAAATAAAAGAGAACATAAATGCATTGAATATGATCAATGCGGTATTTAATATAACATCTATGGGAAAATAGAATAATAGTTTGAACGAGAAATGGATAAATAAGTAACATTACCGATTGTTTAATTTGAATATTAATGATCATTTATTATGAATAATTGACATTTATAGGACATAAGAAGAGAATGAACAATATTGGAAATAAGACCATAAGATAGGAATATGTTCCTGGCAAATAATTAAATTAATACTAACAAAATTAGGAGGCAACATAATTTTTATAGTGGAAATTATATAACCTCGACAATACATTCAATATGAACGTTGATTAGCGGGGCTATCGCAGTATTTAGATTTATGATAAATGGCTTGGCTTAGTATGGGTTGGGATGCGAGGTCAATATAGTTACGAAACAAAAGTCCGCCCTTCACCTAGAGGCTACCAATAGTTGTGCATGCGTAATACTGATTTGGGACTTCTCCAACCATAGGAATCATGGGGAAGTGGTACATTTCATGTATAAGTATGGGAAAATATACCAAGGGTTCATCTTAAATTTAAATATTAAGTTGCATTGTATCTTTAGGGATGTCGACGGGTTTACTTCAGAGTGGAAGGTATTAAATGGCCTTTGGGTCTACCTCTCTCTGTAAAAGAAATCTTAACTTACCTATGATAGTGTCTAATAGGGAAATTAGGTCTGCTTCCCTTCTGACAAGAGGTATTAAGTAATTGGAGCAGGCATTTTCCTTGACTTATATTAGGTAAGTCAAAATGGGCTATATCTGTATTGTTGATAAACCAATTTTTAAATGTAGGGCTAGCATATAGGTTTGGACTACAATGGTCCCAAATGGACGTTAGCAAAGAATTGGGTTATGCCTTAATGGGTTTCGCTTCCTATATTGTAGAATTTGTTTGGGATACGCAAAGACCTCTAAATTTAATCAGTTGTTTGTTTTTCAAAGGGGGCTAGTTAACCCTTAGATAAGTCTTTGAGATGCATTAGTAATACGACAAGTTAAACTGTAAACCTATATCTAGGAGTCATCGATCTTATAGATAGGGTCGGTTGACTAGCGATTATGTTATGGAGGGCCTACTTCAAGATTAAGAAATTAATCGGCCGTTGGCTCTGCCTTATCCTTATTTAAGCAGTATTAAGAGGCAAGGGTTTTTTGGGTAGTACAACATATATATAATATATACATGTATGTAGTTATGCCTCGAAGAGGTTGGATATTTCATATGCATAAGTGGAACTAAATGGATAAAACATGAAAAATAGATACAACGCTTAGATAGAAATCAATCGGCATAAGTTAGTGTTATGGATAACGCATGTAATTTACTAGTCACCAAAAGTTATTCTAACCCCCTTCTCATTACAACCCATAAAATATATTTAGAGGGATAAGCTATTGATTCGAGATGAAAACAGTAGATGAAGAAGTCTTCTCATTCATGCTCGGCATTGACAAGGCAACCAAACATCCAGGGAGTAATATTGGTTCCAAAGTAACGGCCTTAGTCTGTATATATGTTATGTTATATTTTTCTATACCACTATGAGTCTATGTAGATAGCTCTCTGATATACTTATATTTATTATATGTTACCAAAACCAAGGATCTGTACCTTAATAAATTTGGGTTTCAAAGTCAAATTTGGGGCCTTTAAGGTGCGTATTGTTACATTTAGTATCAGAGCCTAGGTTAGATGATCATAGAAATTATGATACGCTGAAAGAACGTATTTGTACTTTTACCTCTAACTATATATATATATATATATATATATATATATATGTATGTATGTATGTATGTATATGTATATATATATATTATGTGCCAAACTCTATAAATTTTGACTATAAAAGTATTTGTGACCAAATTATGAAAAAATGGATGAGACAACTATGAGTTGGAACAAAATATAGATTTAAATTTATATATCTACCTCTATTATCCCACTAAGTGCAGGCATATCGAAAGGGACTGACCAAGAAGAGCATGAGCTCGACATATAGAAGGATTCCTCAGGATGGATGGTACGTGACTACCTTGTTGGTCCTGGATTGCCCTATGATTGCAAATTATGTTGGATTACTGATTGAAGATGTACAGTTCATCCAGAAGATGGGAAGTAAGAACCTATATGTTACAAGTATTGGAACTAAGATGTGAAGAAGGATTGAGCAAGTTCAATTATGTAGGGGTGTATTAATCACCACAAAAGGATAGCTAGATTTCTTAATACATACTGTTAATAAGAAGAGGTCAAAAATAAATGGAAAGAAGGAAAGTCCAAAACAAAGGACTAATAAGAGTCTATTTCTGAGTCTAACCCCGTGTGAAAGAATTTAACAAAAAGATTTTGAAAGTTTCTTGAAATATTTTCAATGATTTTAAAAAGGATTTACTTAAAATGAAAGAACCCTACCATTGAAAACTTGTTGTTTTGAAAAATTAAGAAAACTTTAATTAGTTATTTGAGATTCCTAGTGGTTAGGTAAAAAAAATTCGATTTAAACGGTTTTTGGTGAAAGGGTTTCATTTTTGAAAGGAAGAGAAAAGAGAGCTTATGTTTGGTTCGATGATTTTTCCTATTTTTGTAAATTTAAAAGTTCCTTTTTTAAAATTCTTTCTAAAGCGTAGATAAATGGAAATGGTACTTGATCGAAATGGGTAAAGAGAATAGAAGGGTAAGGATGCCCAACAATGTAGATATGAAGAATAATCCTGTATAAGGAAAATATGAAGGAACACAACTGAAATATATTTATACATATCTCTTTTCATGTTAATGAAGGAAAACTCATTGTCTAAAGCTGGAGACGAACGCAATGTAATGAGTCGATGAGGAAAACAATAAAATAGGAAAAGAGCTATGTAAGTAGAATCCATTTAGATAAGAGAAATATAAATAGTAGCGATGGTAGGAAATTTAAATAGGAACAACCTTAGGAATTTACATTAAAATAATGTTAGTAATCTAGTTAGGAATGATGTTTGAAGTTAGAGACAAAGTGTAGAAAAAATGAATAATTTCTAAAAATATATGTAATAATTGCGCATATCTTTTAAAAGTCCCTCTTATGTGCTATTATAATCTCTACTAAGGTTGAAAGTGGAAATATCATGAGTAGTGGGAAAAAATAGGATGGAAGCTATCCTTGTTTACTCAAGTTTTCATTGTTTATGGTTATAAAAGATGTCTTTGAAAAATTATTTGGTATAAGAATTGAGTTTTTGGATGCAAATGTGATAAATATTTTGAGTTATAATTCCTACTTTTAATGAAGTAAGTATCTGCTATGAGAAGTCCTTAAAAAGGGAAAGTTGGTTAGATATGAAAATGTTCATGGCTCCTTTTGAAAAACAAGCGATTTTTGAAAAAAGTTTCTAAGTTTATATTTTCAAAGATAAAAGTTTTGGATTAAGTCCTTCATGGCTATAAAAAAAATTAAAGAGTGGCGAAAAATAAACTGATTTTTGATATGGAGTAGATAGGGATGACTGCCTTGGTGAGACAGAGTAAAGATCAAGGCTATGAATAAAATAGTTAAGAATGCTCGTAGGGATAGCAGCTAGGAATCCCTATTGAGTATAAAGAATATTAGAATGGACCTAAGAATGTTTAATTAGATATGCGTGAAAGACATAAGAAGGTCCCTCAATGGAATGGGAATGGTGTCAAAGTACAATTTTATGGTATACTCGCATGAAAGGTCAAGGATATAGAAAGTGAATACCAAAATTAATACTGTCATGAGATATTGATTGAAAAGATGATGTGGTATGATTAGAGAGGAGCGTAACGAGATGGAAAACATACATAAAGGTGTTGGTAGACTCAAGGTTAAAGAATATAATATAGGTGGTAGGAAAGTTATTCCACCATGGTAAATTTTCGAGAGTTATTCTAAATATGCATAGTTTATATTTCTTATCCACTGCAGTGTAGGAATGCAAAATTTATTCCATAATATGGTGTAATAATAGAAGTAATGAATGGACATTATTTAGTAGAAGCCAATGAGATGAGTTAAGATATTTGGATTATAGTAGAATGACATACTAGAAATGTCCATCTTAATTGAGTAAGAAGTGATAGGGCCATAACATCATTAATATCACTTGATGTTGGTGGGCAGCTTCCAACAATTGTTTCTTTTAGGATATTTGGATTATTATTGTAGGTTGTCTCTTTTCAAATTTTGAAAAGACATAGATAGGATATGTGATATGTTTCTATTTTATTACTGTGTTAATTTTTTGGATGAGCTTTGACCACTATATATATTAGAATACGATTGAAATAAAGAAATCTTATAAGGACACTTAACTAGCGATGAATGCTATTAGGGCGGGAGATTTATAAAATGAATTAGAAAACTAAATTTGCAACAAGAAATAAAAAATTCTTTAATCCTAAAAACTTTAAAACTTTGAGAGAGAAAATAAAATTAAGCAAGCAAAAGACTGGAAAAAGGTTGTTGCGAAAAAAAGGTTCGCTATTCCCATGCCTTAGAAAGCTAAAATTTATTAATATGCTTGTACGTTGTCTATTGTTTTGAAGTAAAAGGAAAGGTTTATCAAATCTAAGATTAACTACATAATGCTAGGGTCGATCATATGCACTAGCTCATTGACGAGTCCCGATAATGTTAAGATGTGACTTGATTTGTTTTATGGATGGAGATGCAAATGTTTTGAAAAAAATTGTGTTCAAGTGCTTTTGAAAAAATAGTGTTCGAATGCTTTTGAAAAGTTGTGTTTAAATGTTTTTGAAAAATTTTATTTGAATGCTTTTGAAAGCTTTATTTTTCAAACTATTTTGCAAGTTTGATTTTCATTTTCAAGCGTCGCTGCTTAGTGTAGGAAGGGCCGATGTGTTAATGAATATGAGTTTTATTGTTCGGCAAGGGCGACAGTATGCAAAACATAGAGATAATAAGGGGAAAAGCTGTTTTATCTTTGTGATTTCTACTTTCATACCTTATTGATCATGAACAAAACTTGAGTTTAAAATAATTTCGAGGCCGAAATTAAAAAGTAAACCTCTTTATGGGAATTCTACTTGTAAAAAGTGAAAAAGGAATTGAAGACAAAAGAGGAGGTTTAAAGTACAATAGAATTGAAATACCAAAGAAGGGTGAAAATATCGAATTCTTAATCTAAATTACTTTTCCAACATAGGAGCATATGTTTAGGAAATGAAAATTTGGTGTGTTAGATATTGGATGGCAGGGATTGGATGCAAAATTGGTTTAAATTTACTCTTATTCGTAGGAGCGTGAAAATTATTATGTGAAAATAAGGTCTGTTAATTTTTGAAAACTTGCGTTCACATAGAACTAGCAGTATATATAAGTTGTTTGCATCATATTTTCAAAACTGTTTTAAAAGCATGCATTCATATAGAAGGTGCCAATTTTGTATTATTCTGCATACATATCATATGTGTTTTGATGCACCATGAACTTGTACATGATTGGCTGAAATTGTTTGTATACTAAGTGGTTATAGTTTAGAATAATTGCACGCTGTTATACATGATTCAACCCCTTGGAAATTTTGATGATGAAACTCTTGTAGTGGGAAAGAATGTAACACTATGTAGAATAAACAGAGATTAATAACTAATTTCTACGGCTCAAAAATGGAATTTGAGCAAACATCAATATTTGGCCACGAAAATTGCACCACTATGTTTGTGGCGATTTTCTAAGCAAGCTTCATATATGAAGTTTTGCGATTTGAGTTCAAATTAAGAAATTATTGGCGTTTGAAGTTTTCAAATCAAAAATAATTAAAAATGATTTTTTTTTAAAAAGAAAATGTTAACCGCATGGATTCCATTGGTTGATCCCCTTCTTAATCGATCGACTGCTAGCTGTTGAATCCTTTAGAAGGAGTGGTCGATTGGATTTTCTAGTGGTTTTTAGGGTTGAACTTGGCCCAACGGATTGGTTTAATAATTTAAATCCAATGGATATGGTTGATTCGAAGGTCTATAAATATAGGTATAAGCTCTCACTTTTCGAGCAGCGGAGCTCTGTCATTTTTGTTTCTTAACTATTTCGAAAAATTATATATAGACACATACACGAGAAACTCTCTTGTAGAGAGGAACTCCACGCAAAAATTGTGCGGAAGGGGCAATCTTTTTCATTTTGGTATTTGTTTGCTTCAAATTGGTCACAAACCCCAAATATTATGGAAGCGCCAGTGTATGAACACAGATCAGCAGTATATGATCACAACTCGCAGATCTAAATAATGTAGAGAATAAAAAAGGAAGAATAATAAACTTAAAATGGAAAGAAGTAGACAGAGACACAAGATTTATAGTGGTTCGACTATCTCCGGCCTACATCTACTTCAAAAGTTAATCTTTTATTGACTTTATCCGCTGGTTACAACTGATTACAACAGAGTATAGTAGTATATTTCGAGTACAACAATGATATTGGAGTGCAAAAATGGTTTTGGCAAAGTCTGGACGTAGGAGAGCCAAAAGTCCCTTTTCTGCAGGCTTAGGGATGCTATTTATAGGCTTTGGCTGCAAATAGCTCGCTCAAATCTCGAAAGACCTGTTCTGGCATGTGTGTGGGCCCACGCGATCGATCCCACGTGATTTGCACTCGGTCTGTGATCGATACGAACGAAATTCGTATCGATCCAAATCTTGCCTAATTGAGACGAGATCGATCACAAACATTCTTTAGGTTGTAAGCAAGCTTCTGTGAAAATTTGATGGCATTTGGACTTGTAGATTGCGAGTTATGATCGATGCAAGTTTGGGTTTTACGTAGGTTTTTGAGTTCGTATCGATCCTCTTCTTATCGATCTATTGTTCGTATCGATCGATTGCACTGTTCGTATCGATCGTTGTTGCACTATTCGTAACGATTGCACTATTCATATTGATCGTTCGTGTCGAGTTGTTGCACTGTTTGTATCGATCAATTGTTCTATTCGTATCGATCATTGCTGCACTGTTCGTATCGATCGTTGTTGCGCTATTCGTATCGATCGTTGTTGCATTGTTCTTATCTATCGTTGTTGCATTGTTCGTTTAGATCATTGCTACACTGTTCATGCTCTGTTTTCGATGGATACGAACATGACAGTTGCATGGCGTTGGATACAAACAGATGGATGCGAAATGATGGATACGAGCAGATGGATGCGTGATGGATACGAACAGATGGATGCGAAATGATGGATACGAACAGATGGATGCGTGATGGATACGAACAGATGGATGCGAAATGATCGATACGAATAGATGGATGCACGATGGATATGAACATATGGATACTAAATGATGGACACGAACAGATGGATGTGTGATTGATACGAACAAGGCCTTTAATGGATGGATACGAACAGTCGAGGCTAGATGGATATGAACAAATCCTTTCAGTGGATGGATACGAACAAGGTGATTGCTGAAATTACATTGATCATATCTTGAGCATACGAACTCCGATTGACTTGAAATTCGAAGCGTTGGCTTTTATAGCTTTTCTGGTCCTGTCATATCAATCGTAGCTCAATCGGAACTCGGAAAAAATTTATCGATATCCATAGTAGACTTATGTATTAACTATCTCCAAAACGAACTATCCTCGGTTTCCAGTCAAGTTCTTGGTGTCACGGCCTTGCCAAAAGGTGGGATAACATTTGCCCTCCAAAACATGTCTTTTGGTAAAAGACGTGTTTTGAATTGCTTCAAATCCAATGTTGTGAGTCCATGATTTATCCATACCTACAGCATCCTCAATCAAATTCGTGGCTGTTCGAAGCCGAATCAGTATCCATTTCAACTTGTGGAAGTCAGTAATCAAATCCTATGGCCTCTTTGGACCATTGAAGGCCACTTCTGACCTTTGCTGAATTTATTCCGAACATAATGATCGAATAGAAAGATCCTGTCGCGCTTCGGTGTTGCTTTCTATCCCTCGCACTCTGGCCCCAGCGAGGGCATATAGCTATGTCTTGATTCTTCTAGACCGATCATACCCTCTCCAGGCTCTTGTTAGATCCCATCCTGTCACTCTCCAGTGAAGGGAAAACAGCATCGAGTGAGCCGATCTTGTTGCTCTCAGGCGAAGCGGCGGCACCACCTACACTCCGGTTCAACGTCCCTGAACATTAAGCGATGTCATGGTCTAAATCCTAGGCCGATTGTAGTCACTCCAGGCTCTTATAGAACCCCGATCCAATCACTCTCCGGTGAAAAGGGAACGACGTTAAGTGAGTTAATCTTGTCGCTCTCCGACAAAGCAACTCACCTCTTGCACTCCGGATCCTGTCTCTGCGAGTAAGGTGATAAAGCGATAAATTTCGAATTGACTTTCAATATTCATCCTTTAACTTTTCGGCCAAAGGTTTATCTTATGAAATTCAAGTTCATTTCTTAAATTCAAATTCCAAATGTTCAATCACAAACAAAGGAAAATTTAAATATCGCCTCTCCGGGCAGAGCGGTCTATTGCCATCTCATAGCATGCCTAGGGATTTCTTCGGTTCCCTTACATGTGTAAATGGAATAGCTGTTTTATTTTGAAATCAAATCTAAGAAATTTATGTAATCGACCAAAGTTCAAGTCTTGAACTTGGTCGTTGCCATCATGATCAATTGATGATGAGTCGTGATCCCGATCTAGTATTAGTTATGTTGGGTGCAGGCGAAAGTTGCTCAGGTCCTATGGCCACTGTCCGATCTCTCACATATTGTGGCAACCAACCACTTCTGACATGCTCTTCCACCTCATCCTTTAGATGGAGACATTCATCGGTAGTCTGCCCTTCCAGCTCATGTAATAGGCAGTACTTTCCACTTCTACGTTCCCGTTCAGTAGGATCCTGTAAAGACCTGATTTTTTTTACTTTCGAAAGTCGACATTAATATGTCCACTGTATCAACTGTCGAACCATCGAACGCCGGAAAACCAAACCATTAGGATTTAAAGAAGAAGAAGGTAGAAGAAGAAATGGAAACAATAACAGAATCTTGCATATCGCAGCGGAACAACATATAATAGATAAATGAATATTTTTAAAACAAAGAACTATATCAGTTATTACATTACATCACATTACATTATCAAAGTGTTACAACAACAAAAGCGGAAAAGAAATATAACATATACTAGTGATACGCTTTGCCATCCAGCTTGCTCCTGATCTCCACAGCATCTCCTGAATTCTAGAATAACTAAGAACCTGACTCTAGGCTGCCCGTATGGAAAATTATGGGCACCGAGAGTTTAGAAAGGGAACAATAAACTCCAAGTCAGTCATGGGACTGGTGTGAGATCTTAAATACAGTTATTTTCACAAAGAAAATAAAAAGAAATCCGCTATGCTTTTGGAAAATGAAACTACCATAAGGCCTCCCGCCACACACAATGCAAACGCAGAATTAGAGGAGATTTCTTCTTATTGATAGTCAAACATGCTTAATACCCAAAAACCTTTCGATATTATTATTAGTGCATAGTGCAGAAATCATTTCGAAAGTATAATATTAATCTTAGCCAGCATACAACCATTATTGTATGCCTACTATAGCTACCATCTAAACAGTGGGGCGCCACCATAAGTAAATGGCAGGTGATACAACTAAAACCGTACAGGGCTCGTATTGTTTTGTTTGGATTTCCAACAAATGGTCAGGCTAAGGACTTCCTATTGCCAAATGGATACGCCTCTGGAAGGACGTCCCGAGAACCTAACCGGATCTCTACTGACACAAGGCCGAGTTACCACACGCTTTTGGGTGCAATGAAGCTGTAACTTGATAACTCCATAAAAGAAAAGTATGCCATCCCCGGTCGTTACAGACCTTTATCCGAGGATCCTCAACCACAAAGCAACAACCACAAAGTATAATAATTTGCAGCATCAACATATGTAAAATATCTGGGCTTCATACCATGATATCACCTCTTATCCAGAAGAAAATGGACATACCTTTGGGGCGTGACCCCTTAAAACCTTGCCGCAACATTCCAGTTTCGACCATTCCGGGTTGTGAGGCTCGACGAAGTCTCATCCACAAAGCTACGCTTTACACAAAAGTCATGCTTCGATCAATAAATGATCCGCAGCACTTCGTATGCCATGTTACCAAATTGGGAATGTATCACTAGTAACCATCAACTACATAATCTCTGAGCTCGTACGTCTTAGAAAAGGGTGTTAAGCTAAGAGAATAAATTCTCCGCCACCAACAGAAATGTATTTGATAGAAACCAGCTGAACATCTCAATTTGTAATGTCGGACACACATCCATACAAGTCTTATCTGGGTTCGAACAGAACCGAAGGCACTTTCGAAGAATCCCTTGCAATCCGGGTATTTATAATCCCGATCGGACTTCCCATCACTTAGGGAATCTCTATACTGTAGCTACTCAGTGCAGAGATAATCGATAGGTCATCCTATCATTCTCGCAAATACCCGGTCTTCACCACCAGTCTTCAAATGCAATCCCATTTCGTCGTATCATTATTTGGAATGGGTTATATGACACAAAGGTCCTCTCCCCGCTAATCCGAATAACGAGCGCTTATTTTTAAAAATAAGTGTTCATTCAGATTTCAACAAATCAAAACAATTTCCACTTTGATCTTTTAAATAAAAGATCTATCACAATCACAAAGGTTCGATGTGGTTTTCAGATATCCACTTGGAATCCGACCCCCGGTTGCATCGAAATTCAAACGCCATTAAAGGCAAATGTTGATAGTCGGTTATTTAACTATCAATCAACATTCACAACAATTTCCAGATTTAAATAATTTTCCCAATTATTTATTTTCAAAATATCTTCGCAAGATATATTTTCACACTTCAACCATTTGAAACAAATTTCAAATCACTTTTCAATCTTTTGAAAACAAATTTCAAATCATTTATCACTCGCGGGATAAAATTCCCGAAATCATTTATTTCCACTGAAAAATTTGTCGAGTTCAAATATTTTAAATAATTTGAATCACTTGTCCAAATATATACTTGGAAATATTTTAAAGTAAAACTATTTTTAAACACTTGATTTTAAAATATTAGTTATCAAAATATTATACTATCATCTCATATAAAACTTCAAGTCCAAACTAATCGTGGAAATAGAATCAATAAATAGAGCATAATTATTTTAAATAACTATTTTCTAAGACAAATATCAATTAAATCTTTTAAATTTGTCACTTCTAAAAATTAACTTAAATAAATCTTTACTCTAAAGATTTAGAAACAATTTGCAAAAATACTTTCTTCGCAAATATTCTTTTACAAACCATTTTAGAACTTTAAAATTTATATTTAAAAGCCACTTTCAAAGCATACTCGGCTTTTCAGGGAGAATACACTTTCATTTCAAAATTGTCCACTTAAACCAATTTAATAAACCTTCTTGATTTATTTCGACTTGACATTCCAAATCCGTAAATTCCTTTCCTTTATAAATTCCATTGCGAATTCAAATTTCTAGATATCCATTAATATAAGACTTTTTCAAATCGATTCCCAAATATCCACTTTCAACACCAAATCAATTTTCCATATTGATTTCCAAAATTTGTTTCAAACACCCAAATCAATTTCCAAATGGATTTCCTAAAGGTTTATTTTCAACCACCAATATCAATTTCGAAATTGATTTCTAAATTTTGTTTCACACATCGAATCAAATTTCAATTTAATTCCCAAAGATTTATTTTCAAATACCAAAGCAATTTTCAATGGATTTCCACATTCAGCATCTTTTAAAAATAAATCCCTTCATTTTTTTCCAAACTATTTAAAATCCATATTTTAAATAAATTCTTTAAGTATCAAACAATATTACTCAAAAACCCATTTATAAAAATCTTTCCCCATATTTTGAAATTTATTCAATAGGATTTCACTATATATTTTCTACTTAAATTCAAAAATCCTATTTTATTTATTTCTGGTATCTTACGATGCAAAAAATATATTCAGCTAAATTTTAGCCTACAATGATTCCAATTACAATATAATCACACAGATATTATAAAAAAATTTAACACATAACAAATGAAACAAATTCAATTGTTTGAGGAATCCAGTTGGATCCCTCTAACTTGTTTCCCTGCATCCACAGACGTTAGCACAATAATTAAATACCAATTCCACTTCGAGTGGGAATATCGCGGTATATGGGATTTATAAAATATTATCCGCTATTATGTGGCGCAATAGGGTCTCATCCGCTATATAATGCGGGAAATCAACTACAAATACATATATAATACCAATTCCACTTCGAGGTGGAATATCGTGGTATATGGGTTTAATATAATAATTTCCGCTATTATGCGGCGTATAGGGTCTATTTCAAAACAAGTAATAACAACCATCATCCATACACACAACCAACAATTTTAAATTTAACTATTTAAAATTAAACAAAACAATTTGTTTGAGTGAGAAGATCTCACCTTCGCTTTAATTTGCAATCCGTTTCCATTCCAGAGTTGTTTTCTTGATTTATAGACCTTGTATAAACAATTTATATAGTTAATTAATATTTTGAAAAATTGGAAAATCAATTACCATTTATTTATTAATTTTGAACAATTTAATTACCGTATTAATAATTTTAATTAACTAATATTTTATTCTAAACCAAAATAAATTAAATCTTCTGGTTTCACAAATAATATTTCAAAAACTCCTGTCTTCTTACTGTATATTTGTAAATAAATTAAATGAAAATACCAACTGCAATCTGTCGATACACTGCTGCTATCCCTCCGAATCGACGTGCCAACACGAGTCATGCTCCTTCTTGACCACGCGACGATGCCGAGCGAACATACGATGCTCGAAATCGAGTTATCCCCCTTCATCGATACTCGGCTGCCATTGCCATGCTCCAGAACTCGCGATACCTGCCCTAGCACCCACGCGACGTCCTGTGCGAGTGCGCGACACCGGCCCATCAATCGAATTCCATCGCGAACGCCGCCCTAGCTTCTCGACGATGACAACTTGCCGTGGATGTTCCTGCGCGTGTGAGCGTCGGCTTCCACATATACGCGAAGTTGGTCGCGATTTAAAATCGCAGCCATGAATCCCCTTCTGTTTTTTTTTATTTGATATCGTGGAACTGAAATGAGGAGATAAACTTGTTCGGCCATTTTTTTTCAATTTTCAATCTCATTTGTTTTTTTTCCTTTTGAACGAAAGGGAAAGCTTTGGCCATTATTTGTTTTCGTTTGAATTGAGCAAGTTACAATTTTTATCTGGAAGAGAGGGGAGATCCACGCGATTTAACAGAGAGGGATAGGTCGGCTTCTAACAGAGGTAGGTTGGCTAAAGAAAACATAAGGTAGCTGTGATTTGATTTTTTTTCCAGATATATATATATATATATATATATATATTTAATTCGGTTAATTATTTTCTCGACGTTTTTATCTCGTACGATCACACGATAGCTCCAGAAGCTATGAAATTTGAAATCCGATAATAACTAACTATTACGGACCCAATGGAACTAGTTTCGTTGAATTTCGAGGCTGTGCCTCGGAAGGCTATTTTTAAATATCGATTTAAACGATACAATTTCAAAACTGAACAGATCACTTTCAAATCTCATTTTGAAGCTTCTATTATCTTCGGTATCATCGATATAAATTTTTCAAGAATTCAAATTATTTTAAATCAGCTTAAAAATCAGGATTCAACATTTTACCCCAAATTTTTATAACTAAATTCAAAAATTTAAATTACCAAATCCATAGTTACATTTAAAATTCAAGCTAAACCTTTGTACAAATATTTAAAATCAATTAAATATTTCAATTTCAATTGTCCAAAATTCTGGGTCGTCACATCCTTCACCCCTTAAAAGAATTTCGTCCCGAAATTTGTAGTTGGGAAGAATGATTCTTAACCCAATTTATTATTTTTCAAACCAAACAATTTTATCAACTTTCCAGAACAAATCTTTTTAGTTAAGACCCATCATTAATTCAACTAATTTTCCAACTTCAATTATAAGTTCTAAACAACATCGTTTTCTTTAACAATTTAAATTTAAATTTAAACTCAAATTTTAAACTTTCAAAATTTTCTCAAAATTTTTCTAACACCCTAAATTTTCGAAAAATTTCGTCAGCGTCTCCTTTGCGCGGCTAGCTCGGTACAACTACAAAATGGCACCACAGGCCCTCAAATTCCAAAAGAAAACAAAAGGCCAAGTGACTAGATCAAAACCCAATCAAATTTCATACTGAAATTTAAATACATACCTTTTTGTCGAGCAATTTCAAATTTATCTTCGAAATCAAAATCCCAATTCCATTTCCTTTAATACGCCTGTATGTCCTGCTAACCATAATATCCAATTACAATATTCAAATATCATTTTGCACCTTTTATTACAAAATTTTCAATATATGCTTCTTATATCATTTTTTTACTTCACTATTGAAGTTATATATCCATTTTCATTCAATCCTGCATTTTCAATTTTATTTGAATTCAATTCATACTTCAATTCTATTTGGATTCAATTTATCTTCAACTCTGAATATTGAATTTTATCTTCTATTTATAGCTGATTCATATTATTATTTTAAATTATTTTCATTCACTAATTTACTTCAATTTCAAATTTGAAATCGTTTGTCGCTAACAAAAAATTTTCTTCTTTTTTTTTCAAAAGTTTTCTAAATCCCAATATTTTCGAAAATTTTTGGCGGAGTCTCCTTTGTACGGAGGAGCTTTTGCAATTTGACAAAAGATATAAATATATATACATCGACTCACTTGGTCGGAAAAACCAAAAACAGTTTATATTTCTATTTTTATTGCGTAGGCGTACCTTTATTTAGCATTTTTAAGAAAAGCGGTTTATTATTAGCATTTAAGCTCGACCAAATCCAGCCAAACTGCCCCCTGTACCTGCACTTACTCAATTTAAACACATAAGTGGCATATATAGGAATTTCATTTATATTTCACTTATTTTTGATAATAAACACATAGTTTTCATAAGGACTACATTTAAAATAATTCCCATAAGCAATTTATATGGTTTCGATACAATTTTAATTACTTACAATCAATTCACATATCATTTCTATTCAATTCAAGTGATTTACAACTCACTTTCTTTCATTCAATTTATTTTTAAGCGAAATGAACTCGTATCTATTTCAATTGATTCAAAAATCAATTTGATTTTATTTTATTAACTCTTAGAATTTTATACATACTCACTTGCATCAAACAACAACCATTTCTACGAAAATTTCGACGATATTCACTAAATAGAATATCCAATCTAGTTTATAACTAATTTAAATTGATATCAACTCAATTTACTCTTTATTCTATTTCATTTCCAATTTATTCCGTTCAATTCATTTTGCATTCCATATTCACATTCATTTCAATTAAAACCATTTCATAATTTCCAGTTTATCCTCCATTTATTAATTTAGAATATTTCCCAACTCTAAATTTTACTTAAGAATTTTACCATTTATTTCTTAAGTTCAAGATAATTATTCTATATACTTCTTATATTTATTTCCAATTCACCACTTTGGTTTATAACCACTTATATTTAAACTGGATTCCAAATTCCACATGAATTCATTTTACCTTTCATTTATAAATATTGAATTCAATTCATTTAAACCATATTAAATTTGTCATTATTTTAATTAGTTTCACTAACTAATTTTTAATTCCTTTATTAACATTTAGCTCCATTTGATCCAATATTTACTTAAGTTATTTCAATTCAAAACTCAAATTATTTTATCCTTGTAACACTTCCCAATTTAAATCCTTGATTTTGTTTTCATTTATCAAATTCATTCCATCTACTAATTTTAATTAAATTAGTTATACTCGCTTATCCATTTTTTAAATTTCAACTTTCCATTCTCAATTCATCTCGAATTTATTTTATCAATAACAAGGAAATTTTCAATTTATTTCGACTTGAATTAATCTGCAAAGTTAAACCATTTTTATTTAACTCAAATTCAAGTTTTAATTTAACTAATTCAACTTTTCTATTTAATGAATTAATTAATTATCATATAAGTTTACTTGAATTCAATCCATTTTATTTTTATTTTTCCCAAAGTTTGGATTTTTATTAAACTTGATCTCAATCAAATCTCATTTGTATATGAATTCATTCCTTATCCTTTCAATTCATATTTATAAATTTCATTTGTTAAATGGATTTATCTCTAAATCTTTGGTTATACCGTTATTCCTTATTAAATTTTCATACAATAATGATGATAATTCAATATCATCACTTCCTTACAACCAAGCAACCATATATTATAATAATTCACAGGAAATCATTTCTTTGATATACGAAAATAGTTTTGGGTAAAATTATTTGATTTACCCTATTTTAAAACAATACTGTGTTAGTTTATCTTATTTCAGAGTTTAGAAATCCTTATCGATACAGTTGGCCAAACTGCACCGACCAGAATCTATAAACAATCAACCGATAAGTCAACACAATATAAAACAATTTTATATTCACTAACAAATACGTGCTCATATCTATTATTACACTCAAACTCATTCTAGAGTACTACTGACTTTATCTCTAATGAGTAACACCCAACAGAGCCAAGGTTGTTGCTTAACCAAATGCTTTGATACCACTTGTAAAGGCATGATTTTCGACTTCCGAAAGTCGACATTAATACGTCCACTGTATCAACTGCCGAACCATCGAATGCCGGAAAACCGAACCATTAGGGTTAATTTAAAGAAGAAGAAAGTAGAAGAAGAAACAGAAACAATAACAGAATCTCACATATCGCAGCGGAACAACATATAATAGATAAATGAATATCTTTAAAACAAAGAACTATATCAGTTATTACATTACATCACATTACCTTATCAAATTGTTACAACAACAACAGCGAAAAAGAAATATAACATATACTAGTGATACACTTCGCCATCCAGCTTGCTCCTGATCTCCACAGCATCTCCTGAATTCCAGAATAACTGAGAACCTGACTCTGGGCTGCCCGTGTGGAAAATAATGGGCACCCAGAGTTTAGAAAGGGAGCAATAAACTCCAGGCCAGTCATGGGACTGGTGTGTGATCTTAAAAACAGTTATTTTCACAAAGAAAATAAAAAGAAATCCGCTATGCTTTTGGAAAATGAAACCACCAAAAGACCTCCCGCCACACACACGATGCAAACGCAGAATTATAGGAGATTTCTCCTTATGATAGTCAAACATGCTTAATACGCAAAATCCTTTCAATATTATTATTAGTGCATAGTGCAGAAATCATTTCGAAAGTATAATATTAATCATAGCCAGCATACAACCATTATTGTATGTCTACTATAGCTACCATTTAAACAGTGGGGCGCCACCATAAGTAAATGGCAGGTAATACAACTAAAACCATACAGGGCTCATATTGTTTTGTTTGGATTTCCAACAAACGGTCAGACTAAGGAACTTCCGACTGCCACATGGGTATGCCTCTGGAGGGACGCCCCGAGAACCTAACCGGATCTCTGTTGACACAAGGCCGAGTTACCCCACACTTTTGGGTGCAATGAAGCTGTAACTTGATAACTCCACACACAAAAAAGTATGCCATCCCCAGTCGTTACAGACCTTTATCCGAGGATCCTCAACCACAAAGCAACAACCACAAAGTATAATAATTTGCAGCATCAACATAGGTAAAATATCTGGGCTTCATACCATGATATCACCTCTTATCCAGAAGAAAATGGACATACCCTAGGGGCATGACCCCTAAAAACCTTGCCACAACATTCATGTTTCGACCATTTCCGGGTTATGAGGCTCGACGAAGTCTCGTCCACGAAGCTACGCTTTTCACAAAAGTCACGTTTCGATCAACAAATGATCCGCAACACTTCGTATGCCACGTTACCAAATTAGGAATGTATCACTAGTAACCATCAACTACATAATGAGCTCGTACGTCTTAGAGAAGGGTGTTAAGCTAAGAGAATAAATTCTCCGCCACCAACAGAAATGTATCTAATAGAAACCAGCTTTACATCTCAATTTGTAATGTCAGACTGTGACGCCCCACCTCTATACCCACGCTAGCCAAGAACACTACGGTGTAGTGCTGTCAACTAGCACGAAGAATAAGGCTGTTGAGGAGCGACCATCCGTGTAATTGCTTTGTGCGAACACCGATATGTCAGATAGTAAAAACATGCTTTTAATTTCAGAAGAGAATCCGGCATGCCGATGCAAACTCAAAGCTACCACACGGTGGCTATAATAGTCTAGGACAAATATAAACTAATAACACAGATAAATATAAATGCGGAACACAGATAAATCAGAAAATCTCATATATATATAACTGATGTCAGTTACAATACGTTTACACGGTACATGTGATACAACTACAATAGTCAACTCAGGAAGTTACATATACAAGTACATTAACGTATATAATATACATGAATACATATCTTCCTATACAATAATACAGACTACTACAAATGACGACTACTCTAAAAGATATGAAAGAACTTCATAGCTCTAGCAGCAACCCAAAGCAGAATATCTACAACCTGTAAATACTCGGTCTGACCCGAGTATTAGATTCAAAAGAAAATAATACCCGGGTCAGTCTAATTCAAACTCAGTTATTAGTGCACAGAAGCAATAATAATTAAATAATGAATAGACGACAGTAATTAAACCAAATCAGTATGCAATTCATAATATTGAATTGAAACGAACAAAACAGTTCAAAACATTTAAATATCAGTTAAAATATTAATTCAAGTAGGGCTGCAGTACACGCACGCGTGCACTGCCTCGCCACTACAGAATATGGAATACGCAAAAAGATCCATAAGTCAAAACAAAAAGAATATCATACACGCCATACCGTGTGGCTGCAGTTCACGCTTGCGTGCACTGCCTTGCCACTATAGTGATGATGTACTCAACCGAATACCGTATGGCTGCAGTTCACGCTTGCGAGCACTGCCGTGCCACTACAGTGATGATGTACCCATAAGATCAACGAACCAAAATCAACGAAGGTTCAAATATCAATGCCACGAACTCGGTGGTCAAAGTAGACAGATATGCACAATAAAAACATTTCGACCACATAAACCACATAAATCAAAAATGCAAACAGTGGCATGATCAGGAATGCATGCTCAAGTACATCAGCAAAGGGTTGTCACACAAATATGCAGTGTATAACATGAAGACACAACTCAAATGAAGGTGAGAGCACCAATGAAATGGTGCCACAGCACACATCAGAAAAGGAGAGACTGCAACAAGTCTGCATCCAAAACACAAAGCAGTGGGACAGCTACAAAAATAGGAGGAGGGTGAGGGCACCAGGGGTATGGCACCACACACACAGACACAAGAACAAACTGCAATTGAATTGCAGACACCACAAGATCAAATGAAAGCATGGACATAAGTGCACATAGCAATGTACAGGTATATGCTAAAGAGGAGAGCACAAAAATTAAGGCAATACAATGTAAACATTGCCTAGCATACATATGAATCAATCTCATATGTACAACGATCACCCAAACAATGCAACAGTGGAAAACACTAGTGAAAAGGGTCACAAAATGATGGTTCCAGAATGAAATGAAACAGAAGAAGGCAGTAGAATGAAGGTGAGGGCACCAAAATTATGGCACCACAACACACAAACAAAAGAAGACAGTCAAAACAATGCTCAGGTAACACAAAGCAATGAACAACACTGTCCCAAACTCAAAAACCCAATACAATTCATCACAGTCCAATATGATATGGACAGTGGAAAATATGACACCAAGCTCAAGAAATGCAAGTGAATTAATTGCCACAAATCAATGCCAACAACAAGAACTGGGCAGTGCAGCAAGGGTGAAGCAGAGCAAGGTCGAAGCTGCAGCTAACACAAGCTACAGGAAGAAAGTGCATAAACATGTATGCAACAGTGAAATGAATCAAACCCAGAAATACCCAAAATCCAATATACATGAATGTACAGTGCAAAGTAATGCACTAAGCAAATGAAGCAGCCAGTTAAAACATGTATCAGAGAGCATATGCAATTTAGATGTGCAAGCATACAATATCAACATAGACAAAAGTGAAGAATATCTGGAGTGAATGCAATAAGGTATGCAACCCAGTGTCGACAACAGTGCAACAGGTCAAGCAACATGAACACAAGTGAATGCAACTGCTACATATGACTTAAATATGTACGAAGGGTAATGCACCGTGAGGACTAACACGATAAAGCCAGCGACAAGGTTGCATGATGACTGGAGAACAGATGCATGAAGTACGCAACATACATATATTGATGCATGTATGCAGTGAAATTCATAATGCACAATCGAACAAATAAAAGGAACTGGGCAGTGCTATCGGAATGAAACTTATATTTCCCTGCCTCGAGTAATAAACATGGATCGATATCATGGATTAAAGCATGCAGAATGGAACAACAAATGAACATATTTAGGCATGCAATTAAGCGATGCACGACAAATTCCAAACTGCACCTAAAACAACTGCTCGAATCAAACGGAAAGGAAACAAATGCAACAGTCTCTAAGCACCATCAACAAAAAGGATACAACAGAGAACCGAAGTCAGTGAGAACCCTGACCCCAAAATCGAACCAAATCAACTTCATTAAAAGTCATGTTGAAACATAGTATGGTCCACCAACAAAAGTCCCCAAAATCAAGTGACTGAAGTCACAAAATTGAAGCCGTGGGTGAATTGAAATCATCAAGAAAATTTCGACATTCAAACAAAAATAAACAGTCGAACACGAGATGAATTAGATGTGAGTATAAATTACTCACCTTACTTTGAAGCGGCGACGAACTCGACCAAAAGAAGCGGCCGAAGTGAGCAACTAGAAGGCGATGGATCGAAGCAGCACGCGATTATCCTCCGATCGATCAGTCAGAGACGCGACCTCGTATCGATTTCGAAACCCTAATTTGGACAGAGAGGAACGAACGACAGCCATTTTCGTTTGTTTTATTACTTAGGGTTGCGAAAGGAAGTGAATGAATAAAGGACTAGTGTGGCCAAGTAAATGATCACAGCAATATCTAAAAACATGGGCCAAGATTCATTTTGAAGCCCGCAAAACATTTCAATAAATTTATGAAAAGAATATTAACCGATAAAAATCCCAAACAGCAAATAGCTATCAACATTAATCGTTTAACGATGATTATAAATTGGTGAAAAAGAATCTCGGGTTGTTACAGACTCCCCTCCTTAAAGAAATTGCGTCCTCGCAATCTTAAGGAATACATGGACGAAAGGTAACAACCATAAGAGCATCTCATCACAAGATGAAGAAATTCGAAATAGGAAGTTCACCATATAGAGCATGAAAGAGAAAGCCTGGACGTGTTTGCTCAAAGTCAAATCTAGTGAAACTTCAATTTCTTCAATAATACCGGGCTCAAGAATAAAGATTGGAAATCGGAAATCCCAAAGGCATTTCCGTAATTGGAAGACGTGGAAAACGTCATGAATAGCAGAAAATTGAACCGGTACACTGGCGTAGTACAATATAAACGCCAAAGAAATCTTTTAATTTCATAAAGGAAATTCACAAATTATCAACAAAATCTAATTATCAATAGATAATTCAGAGATCTCAAATCACAAATATTCGATTATCAAAAACGATAATCAAATCAACAAGTATTCGATTATCAAAATCGAAAATCAATCTTAAATCACAAATATGTAATTATCACAATTGATAATCAAATCACAAATATCTAATTATCACAAACGATAATTAGATCTCAAATATCTGATTATCACAAGCGATAATCAGAAACAATAAATATCTGATTATCAAAAACGATAAATCAGAAATCATAAACATCCAATTATCAAAACGATAATCAGAAATTACCACAACGGTAATCAAATTTCAAATTACAAATTTTTCAATTAACGAGTCCGAAATTAACCGAAATAGCAAACGCACATGACTCATAACCACGAGTTTTACTAAATCGTTTAATTCACTTCATCGTTTCCTTGAAAGTGTTAAATTGTGTATTTTAAATAAATAACATTTTACGTTCTCAAACGGATAAGTCCGGAATTAAGCGAATCAGTAAAAGAAAGGGGTCATAGTCCTCGATTTTTCTGAAACGTTTAATTCGCTTCCTCATTCTTTTGAAAGCGCAAATCGTAAAGATTTTGAAAACAATTTTGATTTATATTTTGAAATATTTTGAAGAATAACAAATTTTTAAAACACGTGATTAAAATAGCAATGTCAGTAGCAACTTCGACGTACGTCAAAATTTCATCGAAATAATTGGCATCAAAATATAATACCAATGAATTTTCGTTCATCAAAGAGTCACAAGAATCTTCTCAAAGATAGAAAGGGGTATCATACCCTAAACTTGTATTCATAACAAGTCAATAACACACGAATTCACCAATTGTAACGACCTGATAAATTTATGATATTTTTATAAATTTAATTTATATGTTTGCTAATTTAATCCAGTATAAAATTTAAGTCTTAGGATTTTAAAAGGATGAATGTAGGAGTTAGATAGTAACTGTAATTACAGGTAGAGATTTAAAAGGTTATGTGACATAGATTTGAAAATAACTGAAAGTTGTGTTGTAGTTATAAGTCTTAATTTGTTGGTTTAATGGTATTAATGTAACAATAACTGAATTGGATTACATACACACAAACATTTGAAAAATTTATTAGGTGGACTAAATTGGTTAAAGTTCATAAGTTGTGCATTTCAATTTAGTAGAAATTCTAAACGATAAACGAAGATCTAAATAAACGCTAAATTAAAACTATGTAAAATGGTGACTTAAGGCCTAGTTATAGAAATTGGAATATAATCCAAAATTTAATTAATGATAGTAACGTAGTATTAGCTAATAAATAGATTTCAATGCAGTAACCAAATGAAAGAAATAGGAATGAATATATATATTGAATAGGAATGAATATATATATTGGTTTGAAATGAAATAAAAATGTGTCACATTTAGATGGAGTAAAATTTAAGAAACCTATAAATGTGGAATCAGTAAACATTTGTAAAAAAAATATTGCCTAGAATAAAATTCATTTAATATAAGAATTCAAAGGTGGAAGATTTACATTTGGATTGAAAGGTATAATTAATTGAATTGGTGATTTGGGAATTTAATCCAAGGGTTACTCTAAAAATAAATACGGATAAAAAGAGGTTAAACTAAGGAGGGACATTAATTGATTTTAAGGCTTATTTAATACGTTAATAGGCAAGACTCCGCATTCATACATTTATACAAAGCTAAATAGAAGCACAAGTGTGATATAATGTAAATAGATGGATATCAACCTTTATTTATATGTTAATGGGATTTAATTTCTATTGTATAAAAACCGCAATTTAATGAAGATTGAAATAGCTAATTCATACGTTAGTTGATTTAGCTGGAATATGAAGATATTTAATGGAATAGTGAAATCAAATGGGAATGGGTTTCCATTGTTCATTTGAATTCACATTCATCATAAAAACTTATTTGAAAACCAAAGGAATAATAAAGGAATCAAGACTTAATTAGTAATTTGGATTTAAGACATGGCAATTTGGATTTATTGCAACATTTAATACCATAGAATTTAGTAAAGCTTATTCAAATTTTAGTTGACCATTTGTGATATAACTTTTTGAAAACAAGACTTTATTTATGAATTGAGTATTTGATTCAACGAATGGTAATTACTTCATTTAAAAAATGGAATTTAACGTAAATTAGTACGTTATTAAAGTTAAATGAAAGCTGTAAACATTTGACTTAGAGAACAATTGAGTGAAATCTTAACTAATGTAAACTTCATCATATTGACATCCATAACTGTGAATCATAGGAAGAAGGTAAATAAATGAACTTAACCAAACTATTTATGTTGAATATTGAAAATTTGAATAAATAAATAGTTAAGAAAATTAAGGGAATGGGAATAAAAATTTATTTATAATTTGGAATTTTAATTACGGTGAAAAGGGGTTAACTGCAATTAAAAGTAAGTTGAGATGGAAATCAAGTTATTTATTTAATTTGGTTTAAGATGAGAGTGTATAAGTATAAGATTAGGTAATTTGTGAGAATAAATTTATAATTCCCGAATAATAAGAAAACGCAGAGGTTAACACTGCGAAATTTATATACTTATAAATTTTAATTCACATCCAAGCTTGCTAAATTATTTGGAATTGATTGGATTATATAAGTAATGAAATTTGGCCAATATTTAAAGTTGAAAGAAAATTTGGATTTTATGATTAATTTTAATTTATTTAATAAATATTAAAAATAGCCATTTTTGTCACGGACTCGGATTTCGACGAAAACAGTTTCATCGGATCCGTAACGGTGAATTATAATAATGTTTCAAGTTTCGTTGCGATCGGACTTGTCGTTTGATCGTACGGACACGAAACGCCTTGAAATCGATTTAATTAGAAATCAATTTGAAATCAATTTGGAAATTTGTTTTCAGCATAACTTTTCCATACGATCGAATTTGGACGTGAAACTTTTTCCATCGCGTTCAGAATATTTGAAAACACCTATTTCGATATATGGGTTTACCCAATTTCGTTCCGGAGTCGAAACGGGCTTTTCGGGCCATATATCGTGTAGCGCGTACATCTATCGTATCCGTTCCATCCTATTTCAACTTTGTCTATAAATATATCGCTATAAACCCTAATTCCCCTCATTTTAATTTGGCTGTACGTATATCTCAGCTCTTTCTCCTCCTCAATGGCAGACAATAATTTTAGATCCAATTACAATCGAATCAAAAGTCAAAATTTAAAGTTCTCAGAAAAATTCGAGAAAAATATATGTGGAAGTCCTCAAAATACGTAATTCAGTGGTGCAGCTCGTTTTTCGTTTCGGGTGGTGGTTTGACCAGAAACTGGGCGTTTATTCTCGGCCATCCATAGGCCATCGCCTAAATCGACGGTGGATCTACGTCCTTAGCTCGATCGGAAGGCATAGTCATGGGGAGAGCGTCAAGGCATGTTCATCCATACGGCTACTTCGTGTTATTGGCTCCTAGATTCATCGGAAAAAGGAGGTTAAGGGGGCGACGGCCGCGAGCTGCTGGGGGTGTGATGGGCTCGCGCGTGGGTCCATGGTGGGCGGCTAGGCTAGGGGAAGAGGCTGGTGATGTCAGATCGTGGGGAAGTTGGCTGGGGTAGCAGCGAAATTTGATGCTAGGGTTTGAGCATGTGGCGGCCTGGGCATTTCGTTCAAACGAAGAGGGAGGTTGAAGCCTGTTCACGTGCGTGCAAACCTAATTCGTGAGTGACGTGGCAAAGCTTGTGGGTGAGTGTGTTTATTTTCTTGTTTAATTTAAATATAAATTTCCAAGCGTTTAATCGTATAACTTTCACATACGGACTCCGATTCAAGCGAGATTTTTTTTCTTAGGTTCGTTTTTAAATTCCGGATCTGATGACGCTGGTTTGGACGAATTCCGAGACGGGCGAATTTTTGGGTTTAAATCGAATTTAAATTCGATTTAAATTCAAAAGGTGAGTGTTTTAACCCACTCACAATTACTAGAAGCTTTTATGTTTGTTAAATAAATTTTAGAAATGAATAGAAATTTATTTATGAGCTTTTGGCATGTTATTTCATCCATATCTGTTGAATTGCATTTATTGAATTTAGCTGTTAATTAAATTGATTAATTGCGTATTAATTTGCTGTTAGGAATTTTGTTTGCATATGAAATGCTAGTTAACAGTTATATAAATTATCTCTAAATATAAATGGTTAGATTAATAGTTGAAATTTAATTTGAATAAACTGACAGTTATTACCCGTTGCATATTATCGAACTAATATTGTTATTGATTGATATGGGTTGATAGTGATTGATATTGATTGATGGTTGAAATTGGGTGATGGATGTGTTGTTGAATGGATGATTTATGTGGATATCATTAACTGCCAGTTAGCATGCATTTTACATTTTCGGGATTGTGGTTTGAAATGATAAAACCGCAAAGTTTTATTTTTAAATTGCGGATTGAAATGATAAATATCCGTATCACTTGACCATAGGATAGAAAATTATATACAGGCACCGCGGTCTATATATAACTATTTTAATGTGATTTCTATGGTTTGGATTGAATACGGTTTATAAATCTTAAATTTTATATTGTATAAATATTTTATTCCATATTTATATACCTATGAAGTTAAAATTTAGGAATTTAAAAGGTGGATAAATTTCTTTATTGAAATGGAAGAAATTTAGAAAATGGAGTTGGTAAATTTATATCCTATGTTTAAATGTAAAGTTGGAAATTTTAAGATATGATATTTGAAATTGGATTTTCCCAAAATAAATAGAAATGGATATTCTAGTAAAAATTTGAATTGGAAAATTTATATATATATTTTACTAGAAATTGAAGTTTTATTAATTATGGATTTTATGTGAATGGTCAAGATTAATTAATAGAATATTGATTTTGAAAGGATAAAAAATCCAACTTTAGTTGAAATATTAATGCTCAAAAATGGATATAAATATATATAAAATTGAAATGGTTTTGGGACTTGAGGTAATATTTTGGATTTTGGTTTAACTTTAAAAGAAGAAATATTTGGAAAGCCGTGTAATTTATTTCTTTATAAAGCAACAGTAAAGTTAAACCTTTTTAATTCGCATACCGTTGAATATCCAAACCATTTGAGTTTAAAAGTTATGGTTTGAAATTATGGATTTCCAAAAATATTAAGCTTTGAAAATATTCGATTTTCAGATATTATGAAGCTAAAGCCTTTTAATTTTTGGAAAGGAATTATAATTGGAATAAGTGGTAAAATATGGTTTTGGGTTTTGGAATGATATCGTAATATTATGGTTTTGAAATGGATTATATTCTGGTTTTAAAGTATAAACAATTTTTAAATGACCGCGGTGTTATAATAATGATTGGTTGGCAAAGAGACCGGGATCGGATATGGACATACTCTCTGTCGATACCGAAAACCACTTTGACTAACCGTGTACGCGGTGGAGATTCCAGAATGAAGTGGGTGGTGGCGACGTTTTCCTGTAAGGTAAATACGTGGACCCAACTCCCGTGAGTTGGCATAAGGTGGCTAAAACAGGAGCGATTCTCAGGCCAATGAGGTCATTCCTCTGATCGGACGCTCCTCTTCGATATTATACTTTGACTTGGATTGATTCAGTGGCCACTTCTATATTTTGATTTTTGGGGGAGTTAGTTCGAGGTGGGCGGCAGCTGCGCGCTGCGCGTTACCATCAGCCTGGATAGCAATTGGTATATCTACCCTGGCATTGCCTAGTTGTGCCGTGTCACCTACCCTATCGCGCCTTGTACGAGTTTGGTTTTCTCCCGTAGCCCGTGTGGTATCCTCTAGTGGCTTCCCGATCAGGAGGGACTATGATATTGGATGGACTACTGGGACTATTACGTGTTAAGGGCTATATGGGTAACCCCTTAACGCTATTAAAAAGTAAGTTTATTTTATAAATAGACACTATTATAATAGCGCAATATACTACATAGTAAATAGTTTAACGGATCCTTAGGAGATGTAAATCCCGAACATCTCTTGAGTTACTGTACTCATATTTATTTCTGTTTATTTAACTCACATAAGATTTTCTAGTCTGACTCGAGTGTTTTTGTCTTTTCAAATTCGCTCGGGTCAGTCCGAGCATTTCAGGATAGCAGGTTTAGCTTTGGAGGACGAAGACGAAGATTCAGCATTATTTTATATATATAGTATTGCACCCCACACTCTCTATATTCCGCTGCATTGTTGTATTGGTATGTGTAACTCTGATGTTCATTGTATAAGTGAAATAACTGTTTTGTAAACTGTTTTGAACTGTATATTTATTATTATATTTTATCCTTCCGCTGTGAGATTCCATTTGTTTTATTCCTTCTCTGTTATTCTTATTTACCCCATAACAATCCGCCCTTGCGTATGCTTTGAATCGGCATGTGTGTCGTTTTAAAGTGTGCGAAAAGGCGGGATGTTACAGTTGGTATCAGAGCTTTGGTTTAGCGATAAACCTTGGCTTTGTGGGGTTTGACTCTTTGTTAATAGGGTAGTAATATCCTATGGGAGTCGCTGAGTGTATATATATGAGAGAGCGTATTTGTTAGTATTAATAAAAAGATTTTTATATTGTGTTAATCTGTTCCGCTTTGTATTTATAAATTCTGGTTGATGCATGGGACGCTATGTCATTAATAGGGATTTCTAAACACTTAATAGGACAGACCGACATAATATTTGTTTTAATATAGGTGAATGAAATAATTTTGCCTATTATATTTTCTATATATAAAAATATTTTATAAAGATATATATATATATATTTGGTTGCTATAGATTGGATGTTAGGCAATAAACATATTTATAATAATTGAAGCTAAGTGAAATTATAATAAACCAAATTGGAGATTTTAGAACTTAAGTCCGGGATTTTTGAAATGTGCTTTCAAAGAATTTATGAAAAGTAATGATTTGGTTTATAAGGAATTTCTTATATAAAAAGTATAATTTGGAAGTATGATAATATTGTCATATATATTTTCCGATATGAATATTCCATTTTAAATTCGGGAAAATTGTTTTAAAAGAAGATTTTGGAGAAATAAATTCTGTACTTTTCTCTCTGTCGCTGGAAAATAATTTCGGTGATGACGGCCGCATCATCGACTTTCATTTTCGAGTTTCGAAGGGGAAAGGCCACTGTGGTAAATTCTACTTCAGATTTATTTTGAAAGTTTCTAAAAATTTTCTTTTATTGTTCTAACTATAATTAGAGATATTGAGTTGTAAGAACTTATTTATCTATTATTTTGAAATAAATGGAAATTCAACTCGGTATTTAATTCTAAAATTTTCCGTTAACTAATTGAAAATTTTAGTGAAATAAAAGTTAGGTAATAAATGAATTGAAACCCCTAATTGAAATAAGAGAATTAATGCTAAGGATAAAGGAAGATAAATATTTTAACTTATGAATATTGGTAAAGACTTAGTGAATAATCAATGAATTAAAAGAATGGAGATTTAACTTGTATAAGGTTCAATTGCATTTCTTTAACATAAATAACTTACCCAAATATAAAGGTTGAAATGTTAAACAAGAAACTAGAATTGAATATTTTACAAGTAGGGATTTAGGAATAATGAAGTATTCAATAAATTACGGTTATAACAAGAATTTAATGGTATAAACTTAGGTTATAACTTTATTGAAAATAAAGTTAAGAATTAGTAATAGATGATAGGAACCTGAGTGTATAACATGAAATTCAAAATAAGAATTTATTATATGAGTATTCACTTAAGTATGTTTTATCTCCCCTATTCTAATATAATGGAAAGTAGGAAAATTTTAATGACTGCAATTCATAGTTAATGAATGTTATTAATGAGAATTCAAGGGAAATCTTACAAGTGAAGATATTCAAAATATTTGTTGTTATTAATGAGAATTTATTTTATAGACTTAAGTAATAAAAGGAAACTTAAGTAATAAAAAGGAAATACAAATATAATGAATTTGGTGATAATTGGAAAATAAACTTGTAAGAAACAAAGAAATCCCTCATAAATGAAGGAAAGAAAAATCAAAACACTGAATTATGAAATAAATGTATAATGAGATATTTTGGTGTTGATTTGAATTGTTGGTTGATGTATGTTGTTGGGTAAGGAATTATGGAGTTGTTAGATTTACAAATAATCTATCTTTGTTCCATCCAAGGCTGTTGAGCAATGGATGTACTTGATAGTTATTCTTCATTCGTACAACTTCAAAATTTGAACCCGAACAACTAATTGTTGTTTGATTTAATGATTGTTTGTTGTTTGTGATGTGTGCTGTTTGTTAAAAAGATTATGGTTGTTGCATTAATAGGATATGAATGATTGAATCCAACTAAACATGTCACTGTAAATTAAATATTTAATTTTTCAGACTATATAAGTGAATACAGGTAATGGAAGCAACTGCTACGGCTTTTGGTTCCAAAATAATAAAAGCGTATTGCCCGACAAATAGGTACGTTTCCGGATTACGTTTAAAGCGCTTTTTATATATTTTCCCGGGTTGGGATATTTATTTTGGATATATATGTAATATATTTGTATATTTGGATATTATATTTTCTCCAGAGTCCCTCCGTACAAAGGAGACTCTGCCAAAAAATTTCGTAAATTTTGGACTTAGAATTTTGTTGAAATTGTTTTCCAACTTTAATAATTCAAGTATTAAAAGACATAATGATTATAAAACAAGTGTAATTCATTAAAGGAAATTAATTTAGTAAATTATTGTTATAAGTTAATATTTGAAATTAGATATACTGTTTATTCTTCCTTCTCCCTTCCTTTTCCTTTTCGGGGACGAAAAGTTTTGAGTGGGGGAGATTGTAACGACCTGATAAATTTATGATATTTTTATAAATTTAATTTATATGTTTGCTAATTTAATCCAGTATAAAATTTAAGTCTTAGGATTTTAAAAGGATGAATGTAGGAGTTAGATAGTAACTGTAATTACAGGTAGAGATTTAAAAGGTTATGTGACATAGATTTGAAAATAACTGAAAGTTGTGTTGTAGTTATAAGTCTTAATTTGTTGGTTTAATGGTATTAATGTAACAATAACTGAATTGGATTACATACACACAAACATTTGAAAAATTTATTAGGTGGACTAAATTGGTTAAAGTTCATAAGTTGTGCATTTCAATTTAGTAGAAATTCTAAACGATAAACGAAGATTTAAATAAACGCTAAATTAAAACTATGTAAAATGGTGACTTAAGGCCTAGTTATAGAAATTGGAATATAATCCAAAATTTAATTAATGATAGTAACGTAGTATTAGCTAATAAATAGATTTCAATGTAGTAACCAAATGAAAGAAATAGGAATGAATATATATATTGAATAGGAATGAATATATATATTGGTTTGAAATGAAATAAAAATGTGTCACATTTAGATGGAGTAAAATTTAAGAAACCTATAAATGTGGAATCAGTAAACATTTGTAAAAAAAATATTGCCTAGAATAAAATTCATTTAATATAAGAATTCAAAGGTGGAAGATTTACATTTGGATTGAAAGGTATAATTAATTGAATTGGTGATTTGGGAATTTAATCCAAGGGTTACTCTAAAAATAAATACGGATAAAAAGAGGTTAAACTAAGGAGGGACATTAATTGATTTTAAGGCTTATTTAATACGTTAATAGGCAAGACTCTGCATTCATACATTTATACAAAGCTAAATAGAAGCACAAGTGTGATATAATGTAAATAGATGGATATCAACCTTTATTTATATGTTAATGGGATTTAATTTCTATTGTATAAAAACCGCAATTTAATGAAGATTGAAATAGCTAATTCATACGTTAGTTGATTTAGCTGGAATATGAAGATATTTAATGGAATAGTGAAATCAAATGGGAATGGGTTTCCATTGTTCATTTGAATTCACATTCATCATAAAAACTTATTTGAAAACCAAAGGAATAATAAAGGAATCAAGACTTAATTAGTAATTTGGATTTAAGACATGGCAATTTGGATTTATTGCAACATTTAATACCATAGAATTTAGTAAAGCTTATTCAAATTTTAGTTGACCATTTGTGATATAACTTTTTGAAAACAAGACTTTATTTATGAATTGAGTATTTGATTCAACGAATGGTAATTACTTCATTTAAAAAATGGAATTTAACGTAAATTAGTACGTTATTAAAGTTAAATGAAAGCTGTAAACATTTGACTTAGAGAACAATTGAGTGAAATCTTAACTAATGTAAACTTCATCATATTGACATCCATAACTGTGAATCATAGGAAGAAGGTAAATAAATGAACTTAACCAAACTATTTATGTTGAATATTGAAAATTTGAATAAATAAATAGTTAAGAAAATTAAGGGAATGGGAATAAAAATTTATTTATAATTTGGAATTTTAATTACGGTGAAAAGGGGTTAACTGCAATTAAAAGTAAGTTGAGATGGAAATCAAGTTATTTATTTAATTTGGTTTAAGATGAGAGTGTATAAGTATAAGATTAGGTAATTTGTGAGAATAAATTTATAATTCCCGAATAATAAGAAAACGCAGAGGTTAACACTGCGAAATTTATATACTTATAAATTTTAATTCACATCCAAGCTTGCTAAATTATTTGGAATTGATTGGATTATATAAGTAATGAAATTTGGCCAATATTTAAAGTTGAAAGAAAATTTGGATTTTATGATTAATTTTAATTTATTTAATAAATATTAAAAATAGCCATTTTTGTCACGGACTCGGATTTCGACGAAAACAGTTTCATCGGATCCGTAACGGTGAATTATAATAATGTTTCAAGTTTCGTTGCGATCGGACTTGTCGTTTGATCGTACGGACACGAAACGCCTTGAAATCGATTTAATTAGAAATCAATTTGAAATCAATTTGGAAATTTGTTTTCAGCATAACTTTTCCATACGATCGAATTTGGACGTGAAACTTTTTCCATCGCGTTCAGAATATTTGAAAACACCTATTTCGATATATGGGTTTACCCAATTTCGTTCCGGAGTCGAAACGGGCTTTTCGGGCCATATATCGTGTAGCGCGTACATCTATCGTATCCGTTCCATCCTATTTCAACTTTGTCTATAAATATATCGCTATAAACCCTAATTCCCCTCATTTTAATTTGGCTGTACGTATATCTCAGCTCTTTCTCCTCCTCAATGGCAGACAATAATTTTAGATCCAATTACAATCGAATCAAAAGTCAAAATTTAAAGTTCTCAGAAAAATTCGAGAAAAATATATGTGGAAGTCCTCAAAATACGTAATTCAGTGGTGCAGCTCGTTTTTCGTTTCGGGTGGTGGTTTGACCAGAAACTGGGCGTTTATTCTCGGCCATCCATAGGCCATCGCCTAAATCGACGGTGGATCTACGTCCTTAGCTCGATCGGAAGGCATAGTCATGGGGAGAGCGTCAAGGCATGTTCATCCATACGGCTACTTCGTGTTATTGGCTCCTAGATTCATCGGAAAAAGGAGGTTAAGGGGGCGACGGCCGCGAGCTGCTGGGGGTGTGATGGGCTCGCGCGTGGGTCCATGGTGGGCGGCTAGGCTAGGGGAAGAGGCTGGTGATGTCAGATCGTGGGGAAGTTGGCTGGGGTAGCAGCGAAATTTGATGCTAGGGTTTGAGCATGTGGCGGCCTGGGCATTTCGTTCAAACGAAGAGGGAGGTTGAAGCCTGTTCACGTGCGTGCAAACCTAATTCGTGAGTGACGTGGCAAAGCTTGTGGGTGAGTGTGTTTATTTTCTTGTTTAATTTAAATATAAATTTCCAAGCGTTTAATCGTATAACTTTCACATACGGACTCCGATTCAAGCGAGATTTTTTTTCTTAGGTTCGTTTTTAAATTCCGGATCTGATGACGCTGGTTTGGACGAATTCCGAGACGGACGAATTTTTGGGTTTAAATCGAATTTAAATTCGATTTAAATTCAAAAGGTGAGTGTTTTAACCCACTCACAATTACTAGAAGCTTTTATGTTTGTTAAATAAATTTTAGAAATGAATAGAAATTTATTTATGAGCTTTTGGCATGTTATTTCATCCATATCTGTTGAATTGCATTTATTGAATTTAGCTGTTAATTAAATTGATTAATTGCGTATTAATTTGCTGTTAGGAATTTTGTTTGCATATGAAATGCTAGTTAACAGTTATATAAATTATCTCTAAATATAAATGGTTAGATTAATAGTTGAAATTTAATTTGAATAAACTGACAGTTATTACCCGTTGCATATTATCGAACTAATATTGTTATTGATTGATATGGGTTGATAGTGATTGATATTGATTGATGGTTGAAATTGGGTGATGGATGTGTTGTTGAATGGATGATTTATGTGGATATCATTAACTGCCAGTTAGCATGCATTTTACATTTTCGGGATTGTGGTTTGAAATGATAAAACCGCAAAGTTTTATTTTTAAATTGCGGATTGAAATGATAAATATCCGTATCACTTGACCATAGGATAGAAAATTATATACAGGCACCGCGGTCTATATATAACTATTTTAATGTGATTTCTATGGTTTGGATTGAATACGGTTTATAAATCTTAAATTTTATATTGTATAAATATTTTATTCCATATTTATATACCTATGAAGTTAAAATTTAGGAATTTAAAAGGTGGATAAATTTCTTTATTGAAATGGAAGAAATTTAGAAAATGGTGTTGGTAAATTTATATCCTATGTTTAAATGTAAAGTTGGAAATTTTAAGATATGATATTTGAAATTAGATTTTCCCAAAATAAATAGAAATGGATATTCTAGTAAAAATTTGAATTGGAAAATTTATATATATATTTTACTAGAAATTGAAGTTTTATTAATTATGGATTTTATGTGAATGGTCAAGATTAATTAATAGAATATTGATTTTGAAAGGATAAAAAATCCAACTTTAGTTGAAATATTAATGCTCAAAAATGGATATAAATATATATATAATTGAAATGGTTTTGGGACTTGAGGTAATATTTTGGATTTTGGTTTAACTTTAAAAGAAGAAATATTTGGAAAGCCGTGTAATTTATTTCTTTATAAAGCAACAGTAAAGTTAAACCTTTTTAATTCGCATACCGTTGAATATCCAAACCATTTGAGTTTAAAAGTTATGGTTTGAAATTATGGATTTCCAAAAATATTAAGCTTTGAAAATATTCGATTTTCAGATATTATGAAGCTAAAGCCTTTTAATTTTTGGAAAGGAATTATAATTGGAATAAGTGGTAAAATATGGTTTTGGGTTTTGGAATGATATCGTAATATTATGGTTTTGAAATGGATTATATTCTGGTTTTAAAGTATAAACAATTTTTAAATGACCGCGGTGTTATAATAACGATTGGTTGGCAAAGAGACCGGGATCGGATATGGACATACTCTCTGTCGATACCGAAAACCACTTTGACTAACCGTGTACGCGGTGGAGATTCCAGAATGAAGTGGGTGGTGGCGACGTTTTCCTGTAAGGTAAATACGTGGACCCAACTCCCGTGAGTTGGCATAAGGTGGCTAAAACAGGAGCGATTCTCAGGCCAATGAGGTCATTCCTCTGATCGGACGCTCCTCTTCGATATTATACTTTGACTTGGATTGATTCAGTGGCCACTTCTATATTTTGATTTTTGGGGGAGTTAGTTCGAGGTGGGCGGCAGCTGCGCGCTGCGCGTTACCATCAGCCTGGATAGCAATTGGTATATCCACCCTGGCATTGCCTAGTTGTGCCGTGTCACCTACCCTATCGCGCCTTGTACGAGTTTGGTTTTCTCCCGTAGCCCGTGTGGTATCCTCTAGTGGCTTCCCGATCAGGAGGGACTATGATATTGGATGGACTACTGGGACTATTACGTGTTAAGGGCTATATGGGTAACCCCTTAACGCTATTAAAAAGTAAGTTTATTTTATAAATAGACACTATTATAATAGCGCAATATACTACATAGTAAATAGTTTAACGGATCCTTAGGAGATGTAAATCCCGAACATCTCTTGAGTTACTGTACTCATATTTATTTCTGTTTATTTAACTCACATAAGATTTTCTAGTCTGACTCGAGTGTTTTTGTCTTTTCAAATTCGCTCGGGTCAGTCCGAGCATTTCAGGATAGCAGGTTTAGCTTTGGAGGACGAAGACGAAGATTCAGCATTATTTTATATATATAGTATTGCACCCCACACTCTCTATATTCCGCTGCATTGTTGTATTGGTATGTGTAACTCTGATGTTCATTGTATAAGTGAAATAACTGTTTTGTAAACTGTTTTGAACTGTATATTTATTATTATATTTTATCCTTCCGCTGTGAGATTCCATTTGTTTTATTCCTTCTCTGTTATTCTTATTTACCCCATAACAATCCGCCCTTGCGTATGCTTTGAATCGGCATGTGTGTCGTTTTAAAGTGTGCGAAAAGGCGGGATGTTACACCAATGCACAAGAATTGATAAAACTTATCAATAGAAATCACGAAAATTGGTGAAGCACAAATTCTAGAAATCCTCACAAGAAATCCAGAAAACACAAGCTAAGAGTATGAGAACTCGAACGCGAGTATGAAAACTCGAACCGGAGTATGAAAACTCGAACGCGAGTATGAAAACTCGAACCGGAGTATGAAAACTCGAACGCGAGTATGAAAACTCGAACGGAGTATGAAAACTCGAAGGAGAGTATGGAAACTCAAACGGAGTATGAAAACTCGAACGGAGTATGAAAACTCGAACAGAGTATGAAAACTCGAACCGGAGTATGAAAACTCGAACGGAGTATGAAAACTCGAACAGAGTATGAAAACTCGAACAGAGTATGAAAACTCGAAGGAGAGTATGGAAACTCGAACGGAGTATGAAAACTCGAACGGAGTATGAAAACTCAAACGGAGTATGAAAACTCGAACGGAGTATGAAAACTCGAACGGAGTATGAAAACTCAAACGGAGTATGAAAACTCAAACGGAGTATGAAAACTCGAACGGAGTATGAAAACTCGAACAGAGTATGAAAACTCAAACGGAGTATGAAAACTCGAAGGAGAGTATGGAAACTCACACGGAGTATGAAAACTCGAAGGAGAGTATGGAAACTCACCAACACGCGAGCATGAAAATTCATCAACACATGTAACGCAAAGCGAGAACGGGAGCACAGAATCTCACCTACACGTGAGCATGAAAATCACCAACACGGGCAACGCAAAGCGAGAACGGGAGCACGGAATCTCACCTACACGCAAGCATGAAAAATCATCAACACGTGCAACGCAAAGCGAGAACGGGAGCACGGAATCTCACCTACCCGCGAGCATGAAAAATCATCAACACGTGCAACGCAAAGCGAGAACGGGAGCACGGAATCTCACCTACACATGAGCATGAAAATCACCAACACGTGCAATGCAAAGCGAGAACGGGAGCACGGAATCTCACCTACACGTGAGCATGAAAATCACCAACACGGGCAACGCAAAGCGAGAACGGGAGCACGGAATCTCACCTACACGCGAGCATGAAAAATCATCAACACGTGCAACGCAAAGCGAGAACGGGAGCACGGAATCTCACCTACCCGCGAGCATGAAAAATCATCAACACGTGCAATGCAAAGCGAGAACGGGAGCACGGAATCTCACCTACACGTGAGCATGAAAATCACCAACACGGGCAACGCAAAGCGAGAACGGGAGCACGGAATCTCACCTACACGCGAGCATGAAAAATCATCAACACGTGCAACGCAAAGCGAGAACGGGAGCACGGAATCTCACCTACCCGCGAGCATGAAAAATCATCAACACGTGCAACGCAAAGCGAGAACGGGAGCACGGAATCTCACCTACCCGCGAGCATGAAAAATCATCAACACGTGCAACGCATAACGAGACGCTATCTCATGGTTGCAAGCCATTAATTTTGACACACGAATGGCCCGAAGACCGTGGGGCGCTACCCCACATGTGTGAGTCGAAATCACACAGATTGAGGTCCAGACTAACCAAAAAAATCAAAAGAGGTATGTGTGAGTGGAATCACACAAGTGGTGTCTAGTCTAACCTCACAATCAAAAGAAAAGTATGTGTGAATGAAATCACACAAGTGGTGTCTAGACAATCCTCAAAGCCCGAGAGATATGTGTGAGACGAAATCACACCGATGAGGCCTAGTCTAACCGTAAAAATGATCGTCATGATCAACGAGAAGTGTCAATTACACTAAGCTAGTAAATATAAAAGTTTAGCTTCATGTCCCATAACCACTTGCTTAACTTAAATATTTACGAACAAACTGTAAATCTTCACTAATAAAATTTGTCACAAGAGATTCAATCGAATAAGTCCAAGAATTAACCGGCGAAGTAAACGCAAGCGTTATACCACTCGTTTTACTAAGTCGTTTAATTAGATTTCTCATACGAGTGAAATAAAGATTTGTATATACTAATAGATTGAAAAACAGTTTCAAAAACGAGTTTGGTATTGAAAATAGAGTTGAAAACATTTTGATAAAAGAGTTTTTGATATTTACTACTAGTATTGAAACCTTTATATTTTTAAAGTGACAAATCACAAAAATGATTGTAGAAACAATCAATCACAAGAATTCACATACGAAGACGTGAATAGAATCCAAAGAAATCGATACCGGATTCATCGAAAGGTATGTTCACAAAAATCCCCAAGAAAAGGTCATCAAAGTTGCTAATAAATGATAGCAACAAATCGGGAAATAATCAAGAATCGATTAAATTTGAAAACCAAATCAATTCACTAAGATTCACATTCGAAGACGTGAATAAAATACAAAGAATTCGATTCCAAATCCATCAAAGTAGGAATACCCAAAATTCCTGAAATAGAAGTTATCAAAGTCGACAAAGGTGATAACAACTAACCGGAAAAGAAGAACCGATCAACAATTGGAAAAAAAAAACAAAGCAGAACGAGTATAAATGCTTGAATGACTTTAGCAAAAGTAAAAGTCAAATCAACGTCGATATCGACAAGGCAAAGACCAAGACAATTTCTTTTATACCAAAGAAATTTTAAAACTATCAGAGAGAGGCACATGAAAACCAACAAACCATGGATAAACAGACAGAGTCGACAATTCGAATACAATTTGTCTCAAAGATTGATACCCAAAACCCAATTGTATGGAAACTGCATTAAGTACACGAATCAGAGATAAGAATGCATATATATAGCAGTTCGAATAAACAATGCGAGTTCAAATCGAAGTGGGTACTAGTTGCAGCAATATGCAACTTGATAGAGCATATATACACTGATACTTAGAAGTGTAAACTCAAGTGAGCAAGTGCGACAGAGAATAGCAGCAATGCTCACGAATAAGCGTTAGGAATTCATTCCTAACGAATCAAAGATGATCTTAAGATAAAGATGTGAAATAAAACATCGACAAATAGTTGTAACACATGTACTATCTAAGTTATGTTTTATATTTGTTCTAAACCCCAGGCTTTGATACCAAGCTGTTACGCCCCACCTCTATACCCACGCTAGCCAAGAACACTACGGTGTAGTGCTGTCAACTAGCACGGAGAATAAGGCTGTTGAGGAGCGACCATCCGTGTAATTGCTTTGTGCGAACACCGATATGTCAGATAGTAAAAACATGCTTTTAATTTCAGAAGAGAATCCGGCATGCCGATGCAAACTCAAAGCTACCACACGGTGGCTATAATAGTCTAGGACAAATATAAACTAATAACACAGATAAATATAAATGCGGAACACAGATAAATCAGAAAATCTCATATATATATAACTGATTTCAGTTACAATACGTTTACACGGTACATGTGATACAACTACAATAGTCAACTCAGGAAGTTACATATACAAGTACATTAACGTATATAATATACATGAATACATATCTTCCTATACAATAATACAGACTACTACAAATGACGACTACTCCAAAAGATATGAAAGAACTTCATAGCTCTAGCAGCAACCCAAAGCAGAATATCTACAACCTGTAAATACTCGGTCTGACCCGAGTATTAGATTCAAAAGAAAATAATACCCGGGTCAGTCTAATTCAAACTCAGTTATTAGTGCACAGAAGCAATAATAATTAAATAATGAATAGACGACAGTAATTAAACCAAATCAGTATGCAATTCATAATATTGAATTGAAACGAACAAAACAGTTCAAAACATTTAAATATCAGTTAAAATATTAATTCAAGTAGGGCTGCAGTACACGCACGCGTGCACTGCCTCGCCACTACAGAATATGGAATACGCAAAAAGATCCATAAGTCAAAACAAAAAGAATATCATACACGCCATACCGTGTGGCTGCAGTTCACGCTTGCGTGCACTGCCTTGCCACTATAGTGATGATGTACTCAACCGAATACCGTGTGGCTACAGTTCACGCTTGCGTGCACTGCCGTGCCACTACAGTGATGATGTACCCATAAGATCAACGAACCAAAATCAACGAAGGTTCAAATATCAATGCCACGAACTCGGTGGTCAAAGTAGACAGATATGCACAATAAAAACATTTCGACCACATAAACCACATAAATCAAAAATGCAAACAGTGGCATGATCAGGAATGCATGCTCAAGTACATCAGCAAAGGGTTGTCACACAAATATGCAGTGTATAACATGAAGACACAACTCAAATGAAGGTGAGAGCACCAATGAAATGGTGCCACAGCACACATCAGAAAAGGAGAGACTGCAACAAGTCTGCATCCAAAACACAAAGCAGTGGGACAGCTACAAAAATAGGAGGAGGGTGAGGGCACCAGGGGTATGGCACCACACACACAGACACAAGAACAAACTGCAATTGAATTGCAGACACCACAAGATCAAATGAAAGCATGGACATAAGTGCACATAGCAATGTACAGGTATATGCTAAAGAGGAGAGCACAAAAATTAAGGCAATACAATGTAAACATTGCCTAGCATACATATGAATCAATCTCATATGTACAACGATCACCCAAACAATGCAACAGTGGAAAACACTAGTGAAAAGGGTCACAAAATGATGGTTCCAGAATGAAATGAAACAGAAGAAGGCAGTAGAATGAAGGTGAGGGCACCAAAATTATGGCACCACAGCACACAAACAAAAGAAGACAGTCAAAACAATGCTCAGGTAACACAAAGCAGTGAACAACACTGTCCCAAACTCAAAAACCCAATACAATTCATCACAGTCCAATATGATATGGACAGTGGAAAATATGACACCAAGCTCAAGAAATGCAAGTGAATTAATTGCCACAAATCAATGCCAACAACAAGAACTGGGCAGTGCAGCAAGGGTGAAGCAGAGCAAGGTCGAAGCTGCAGCTAACACAAGCTACAGGAAGAAAGTGCATAAACATGTATGCAACAGTGAAATGAATCAAACCCAGAAATACCCAAAATCCAATATACATGAATGTACAGTGCAAAGTAATGCACTAAGCAAATGAAGCAGCCAGTTAAAACATGTATCAGAGAGCATATGCAATTTAGATGTGCAAGCATACAATATCAACATAGACAAAAGTGAAGAATATCTGGAGTGAATGCAATAAGGTATGCAACCCAGTGTCGACAACAGTGCAACAGGTCAAGCAACATGAACACAAGTGAATGCAACTGCTACATATGACTTAAATATGTACGAAGGGTAATGCACCGTGAGGACTAACACGATAAAGCCAGCGACAAGGTTGCATGATGACTGGAGAACAGATGCATGAAGTACGCAACATACATATATTGATGCATGTATGCAGTGAAATTCATAATGCACAATCGAACAAATAAAAGGAACTGGGCAGTGCTATCGGAATGAAACTTATATTTCCCTGCCTCGAGTAATAAACATGGATCGATATCATGGGTTAAAGCATGCAGAATGGAACAACAAATGAACATATTTAGGCATGCAATTAAGCGATGCACGACAAATTCCAAACTGCACCTAAAACAACTGCTCGAATCAAACGGAAAGGAAACAAATGCAACAGTCTCTAAGCACCATCAACAAAAAGGATACAACAGAGAACCGAAGTCAGTGAGAACCCTGACCCCAAAATCGAACCAAATCAGCTTCATTAAAAGTCAAGTTGAAACATAGTATGGTCCACCAACAAAAGTCCCCAAAATCAAGTGACTGAAGTCACAAAATTGAAGCCGTGGGTGAATTGAAATCATCAAGAAAATTTCGACATTCAAACAAAAATAAACAGTCGAACACGAGATGAATTAGATGTGAGTATAAATTACTCACCTTACTTTGAAGCGGCGACGAACTCGACCAAAAGAAGCGGCCGAAGTGAGCAACTAGAAGGCGATGGATCGAAGCAGCACGCGATTATCCTCCGATCGATCAGTCAGAGACGCGACCTCGTATCGATTTCGAAACCCTAATTTGGACAGAGAGGAACGAACGACAGCCATTTTCGTTTGTTTTATTACTTAGGGTTGCGAAAGGAAGTGAATGAATAAAGGACTAGTGTGGCCAAGTAAATGATCACAGCAATATCTAAAAACATGGGCCAAGATTCATTTTGAAGCCCGCAAAACATTTCAATAAATTTATGAAAAGAATATTAACCGATAAAAATCCCAAACAGCAAATAGCTATCAACATTAATCGTTTAACGATGATTATAAATTGGTGAAAAAAAATCTCGGGTTGTTACACAGACACACATCCATACAAGTCTGTTCTGGGTTCGAACAGAACCGAAGGCACTTCCGAAGAAGCCCTTGCAATCCGGGTATTCACAATCCCGATCGGACTTCCCATCACTTAGGGAATCTCTATACCATAGCTACTCAGTGCAGAGACAATCGATAGGTCATCCTATCATTCTCGCAAATACCCGGTCTTCACGACCGGTCTTCAAATGCAATCCCATTTCGTCGTATCATTATTCGGAATGGGTTATATGCCACAAAGGTCCTCTCCCGGCTAATCCGAATAACGAGCGCTTATTTTTAAAAATAAGTGTTCATTCAGATTTCAACAAATCACAACAATTTCCACTTTGATCTTTTAAATAAAAGATATATCACAATCACAAAGGTTCGATGTGGTTTTCGGATATCCACTTGGAATCCGACCCCCGGTCGCATCGAAATTCAAACGCCATTAAAGGCAAATGTTGATAGTCGGTTATTTAACTATCAATCAACATTCACAACAATTTCCAGATTTAAATAATTTTCCCAATTATTTATTTTCAAAATATCTTCGCAAGATATATTTTCACACTTCAACCATTTGAAACAAATTTCAAATCACTTTTCAATCTTTTGAAAACAAATTTCAAATCACTTTTCACTCGCGGGATAAAATTCCCGAAATCATTTATTTCCATTGAAAAATCTGCCGAGTTCAAATATTTTAAAATAATTTGAATCACTTGCCCAAATATATACTTGGAAATCTTTTAAAGTAAAACTATTTTAAACACTTGATTTTAAAATATTAGTTATAAAAATATTATACTATCATCTCATATAAAACTTCAAGTCCAAACTAATCTTGGAAATAGAATCAGTAAATAGAGTATAATTATTTTAAATAACTATTTTCTAAAACAAATATCAATTATTCTTTTAAAACAGTCACTTCTAAAAATTAACTTAAATAAATCTTTACTCTAAAGATTTAGAAACAATTTGCAAAAATACTTTCTTCGCAAATATTCTTTTACAAACCATTTTAGAACTTTAAAATTTATATTTAAAAGCCACTTTCAAAACATACTCGGCTTTTCAGGGAAAATACACTTTCATTTCAAAATTGTCCACTTAGACCAATTTAATAAACCCTTCTTGATTTATTTCGAATTGACATTCCAAATCCGTAAATTCCTTTCCTTTATAAATTCCATTGTGAATTCAAATTTCTAGACATCCATTAATATAAGATTTTTTCAAATCGATTCCCAAATATCCACTTTCAACACGAAATCAATTTTCCATATTGATTTCCCAAATTTGTTTCAAACACCCAAATCAATTTTCAAATGGATTTCCCAAAGGTTTATTTTCAACCACCAAAATCAATTTCTAAATAGATTTCTAAATTTTGTTTCACACATCGAATCAAATTTCAATTTGATTCCCAAAGATTATTTTCAAATACCAAAGCAATTTTCAATGGATTTCCACATTCATCATCTTTTAAAAATAAATCCCTTCATTTTTTTCCAAACTATTTAAAATCCATATTTTAAATAAATTCTTCAACTATCAAACAATATTACTCAAAACCCATTTATAAAAATCTTTCCCCACATTTTGAAATTTATTCAATAGGATTTCACTATAGATTTTCTACTTAAATTCAAAAATCCTATTTTATTTATTTCTGGTATCTTACGATACCAAAAATATATTCGCTACATTTTAGCCTATAATGATTCCAATTACAATATAATCACACAGAGATTATAAAAAAAAATTAACACACAACAAATGAAACAAATTCAATTGGTTGAGGAATCCAGTTGGATCCCTCCAACCTGTTTCCCTGCATCCACAGACGTTAGCATAACAATTAAATACCAATTCCACTTCGAGGTGGAATATTACGGTATATGGAATTTATAAAATATTATCCGCTATTATGCGGCGCAATAGGTTCTCATCCGCTATATAATGCGGGAAATCAACTCCAAATATATATATAATACCAATTCCACTTCGAGGTGGAATATCGCGGTATATGAGTTTAATATAATAACCTCCGCTATTATGCGGTGTATAGGGTCTATTTCAAAACAAGTAATAACAACCATCATCCAAACACACAACCTACAATTTTAAATTTAACTATTTAAAATTAAACAAAACCCTTTTTTTGAGTGAGAAGATCTCACCTTCGCTTTAATTTGCAATCTGTTTCTATTCCAGAGTTGTTTTCTTGATTTATAGACCTTGTATAAACAATTTATACAGTAAATTAATATTTTTTAAAATTGGAAAATCAATTACCATTTATTTATTTATTAATTTTGAACAATTTAATTACCGTATTAATAATTTTGATTAACTAATATTTTATTCTAAACCAAAAAAATTCCTCTTTAAAAAAAATCTTTTACTAGCTAAATTAATTAAATAAGTTTACTAATCAAATTAATCACTAACATACATTATCTAAAATAAATTAAATCTTCTAGTTTCACAAATAATATTTCAAAAACTCCTATCTTCTTACTGTATATTCGTAAATAAATTAAATGAAAATACCTACTGCATTCTGTCGATACATTGCTGCTATCCCTCCGAATCGACGTGCCAACTCGAGTCATGCTCCTTCTCGACCACGCAATGATGCCGAGCCAACATAGGATGCTCGAAATCGAGTTACCCCCCTTCATCGATACTCGGCTACCATTGCCATGCTCCAGTACTCGCGATCCCTGCCCTAGCACCCACGCGAATTCCCACGCGAGTGCGCGACACCGGCCCATCAATCGAATTCCATCGCGAACGTCGCCCTAGCTTCTCGACGATGACAACTTGTCGTGGATGTCCCTACGAGCGCGAGCGCCGGCTTCCACCTATACGCGAAGTTGGTCGCGATTTGAAATCGCAGCCATGAATACCCTTCTGCTTGTTTTTGTTTGAAATCGTGGAACTGAAATGAGGAGATAAACTTGTTCGGCCATTTTTTTCAATTTTCATTCTCGTTTTTTTTTTCTTTTGAACGAAAGGGAAAGCTTCGGCCATTATTTGTTTTCGTCTGAATTGAGCAAGATACGATTTTTATTTGGAAGAGAGAGGAGATCCATGCGATTTAACAGAGAGGGATAGGTCAGCTTCTAACAGAGGTAGGTTGGCTAAAGAAAACATAGGGTGGTTGTGATTTGATTTTTTTTAGATATATATATTTAATTCGGTTAATTATTTTCTCGACGTTTTTATCCCGTACGATCACACGATAGCTCCAAAAGCTACGAAATTTGAAATACGATAATAACTAACTATTACGGACCCAATGGAACTGGTTTCGTTGAATTCCGAGATCATGCCTCGGAAGGCTATTTTTAAATATCGATTTAAACGGTACAATTTCAAAACTGAACAGATTACTTTCAAATCTCATTCTGAAGCTTCTATTATCTTCAGTATCATCAATATAAATTTTTCAAGAATTCAAATTATTTTAAATCGGCTTAAAAATCAGGATTCAACATTTTACCCCAAATTTTTGTAACTAAATTCAAAAATTTAAATTACCAAATCCATAGTTACATTTAAAATTCAAGCTAAACCATTGTACAAATATTTAAAATCAATTAAATATTTCAATTTCAATTGTGCAAAATTCTGGGTCGTCACAGATCCCTCCTGGGTAGTTTTCGCTAAGGGAGCTGCCCTCGAGTCTCCATGTAAATCCATTCCAGATTTGTCATCACATGTGCGTATTGTTTGAATCAGGGTTCTCGGAATTTCTTCCATTTATCAGGACCATCGTATATGTCATCCTGCTTCCGCTTTCCTTTGTCTGTTCCAGACTATTCTTTGGAGGTTCCTTCGCCTTACAGAGCATTTATTTCCTGCCTCTCGGCCCGTGAATCCTCTAACCGGATGAATCTTTCACCTTTATGATAGAATTCTCCAAGGTCTTGTGGCGGATCTCTTGCCAGCGAATCATTGAATTATGTACCTTCTAAAACTCCTGCTACCGCTGACATCAAAACTACCGATGGATCCGGGTGATCAACTGAAGCGACTGTTGCATTGAATCATAATATAAAATCTCTTATGGACTCTCTGATCCTCTGTTTCATCGACGTTAAGGTCATCACACTCTTGGGTCGTGTCCCGTGGACCCTAAACTGCCTCGTGAAGCATTCCACAAGCTCGCCCCATGTTCTAATTGATCCATTCTCTAGCTGCTTGAAATAAAGCGCAGCCAAATCTGTCAAATATAGAGGGAAATATCATGCCATCACTTCCTCAGATGCCCCCAACACTTCCATATGCCTGATATATCTGGTAATATGCATGGTCAGATATGGCTTTCCATCATAAGCTTCTAGCGTGGGTAACTTGAATTTTTGAGGATCCCTTGCATTTTTGATATTCGGAGTGAACGGACTCCGACTAACTTTCTCTAAGCCTCCGCTGGGTAGTCTTCCCCGAATAATCCGTTGCACTAGTCCAGCCATTTATTCGTCTCCATCCAGGGATTGTCTCCCTAGCTTGTTTCCATCCAGCTCCCCATGCCGAAGGGTATTTTGGGTAATATTCTTCATGTGGCTCATTCACGTTGGCGTTGGCGTTGGCTCTGGCCAGCTGAGCTCCATCTATGGGTCTTTTAATGTCAGATCCCAAGGGTCTGCCCTTAGGTCCTTGTTGATTGCCTCTATGCTCTGCGTTCTGATCTTGGGTTTGACCTCCAATGGTCTGTGTACCTCTAGTTCCTTGTTCTATGTCTGTAGCTGTTGTAGCCGGTCCAAGGTTTTGTGTCCAGCTGCTCTCATCTGCTCAAAAAAACTCTGCATCGTTTCTTGTTGGCTCTTCAGCAATCTTTCGTGCATTGAATCCATCATAGCCTCCATCTCGTCCCTGGTGATGTAGATCGAAGCTTATCCTTCTCCAACTCTATAAGAGGCCTCTTGACTTCCCCTTGTTGGCTCCTTTCTGTTCTCTGTCTTCTACTTAATTTTCTTGTCATAACTTTTCAGATTTGAATCCTTAAGCCTCCAAATCCAATATCCAAGCGGTAGATCCCTGATTCCAATTCTCAGTGAAAGCGCCAAAGTGTTTGCGTCAAAATTGGTCACAAACCCCTAATATCATGAAAGCACCAAAGTGTTTGCGCCAAAATTGGTCACAAACCCCTAATATCATGAAAGCACCAGTATATGAACACAGATCAGCAGTATATGATCATAAATCATGGATCTAAGTAATGTAGAGAATAAAAAATGAATAATAATAAACTAAAAATGGAAAGAATGTAGACAGAGACACAAGATTTATAGTGGTCCGGCTATCTTCGGCCTACGTCCACTTCAAAAGTTAATCCTTTATTGACTTTACCAACTGGATACAACTGATTACAGCGGATTACAATATTAAATTTCGAATACAACAGTGATCTTGGAGTGCAAAAATGATTTTGGCAGAGTTTGGATGTAGGAGAGCTAAAAGTCCCTTTTCTGTAGGCTTTGGGATGCTATTTATAGGCATTGGCTGCAAATATCTCGCTCAGATCTTAAAAGATTTATGTAGGCATTTGAATTTGTAGATTGTGAGTTATGATCGATGCAAATTTGAGTTTTGTAGGCTGTTTAGCTCGTATCGATCCTCTCCATATCGATTGATTGTTCTGTTCGTATCGATCGATTGCACTGTTCGTATCAATCGTTATTGCATTGTTCGTATCGATCGATTGCACTGTTCGTGTCGATCGTTCGTGTCGATCGTTGTTGCAATGTTGCATTATTCGTATCGATCGTTGTTGCATTGTTCGTATCGATTGTTGTTGCACTGTTTGTATTGATCGTTGCTGCACTGTTCGTGCTGTGTTTTCGATAGATACGAATAGGACGGTTGCATGACGATGGATACGAATAGATGAATGCGAAATAATGGATACGAAAAGATGGATGCATGATGGATAAGAACAGATGCAAAATCTAAAATTGGTGAGATTTAAAAATTGGGGAACAATATTCAATTGGTGAGATTTAAAAATTGGGGAAATGAAAGCATTCGCCCGTTGATGCATCTGCTTCCGCGATTGACACAAACAACAGATCGTTAAGTTCTTTTGTTATATTACTCTCATCTTCACAAGTGGATTGGTTTTTACTTGTTACGGAATATCAACCCATTCTTCTGACGAAATGCTGTGAGTACGATTATGATAGGCTGTTTGGGTAGGGCACTTTTTATGAAAAGGGATCTAAATCGCTTTGACCGAAAGTGTGGACTTCGATTTTGGATCAAATCCTTCATGTCAAAATAACGAAGATTCTAAATCCTTAAATGGCACCGTGTACCATAGAATGGTTTCTTCATTCAACTTTGAATTCGAAAGACTCACTAGATCTACAATTATCACCGCAACAAACCCTCGTATAGTTCGATTTATAAAGCATGGGTCTGAAATGGGTTTGTTTCTTTCGCTACGCAAAATTGGTTGGCATCGTCGATCCAATTGGACAGCATTGCTTTTGGTCGAAAGGGAAAACATAAACCCTGTTTTCCTCGTCCCGACCTTCAATAGTCAATACTGAACTGGGCATGGCAGATGCGGATCAAGGAGGCGGGGGTGGAAGCGAATTTTGGGCCTGACAATAATTTCTCACCCGCGCTGAGAGGACGGCGTTATAGGTCGTCTGACATACGCACGGAATAAGGTCCACCAAGCGACGATTCAAAGAAGAGCATGAGGTGGTTGAAAAGTGCTAGTCAGGGAAGACGATGGTCACGTGAGTTTGACATGTGAGAAGGAGCGCTTCACGTGAAAGCACTTTTATTGGAATGGTTATCTCCTGCTAAACGACGGAAGCCTGTATGCATTTTAGACGTTGCAAAATCAAATTGTCGGAACATGGGTGCATGTGTCCTTGTCAGTTCCCAGTGAGAGGATATGCACGGACTTGTTGCATGGTTTGGAAAGTTAAACGGGCTTAATGTTTTGACTCGAAATAATTTCTACTGAGCCTTGTTTACTCTTTCGGAAATTGGAAAGCAAAGACCTAGACGCATGCGGAGTTGAAAATAAAAACTGCTATAGGCAACGTTATTGGCAACGTCTCAAGTAGATTGAAAAACGTGACGTATACAGTGGTATTTTTTTGTGTGCACTCTTTAGCCCTGTTATTGTTGGGCCTTTTTATTTGATTATACTTTGTAATTTGTATATAATTATAGCAATAAAAGGAATTCATTTTCAATATATATATGTATGTGTGTATGTATGTATGTATGGAGAATGATAGAAAATAAAAGAGAAGAAGAGAATGAGAGCATCATTTTTACGAAAATGTAAAATTTTATCATTATATATCCATATTCCACTTAATTCAAGTCTCCTCTAAGATAGTGTACTTCTAATAGCTATGTATATATCTTGTTACATTTATTTTTGGACTGGAAAGAAAAGAAGTCAATTAAAGGAATATATTAGGATTGGGAAGATTTGAAAAGATAGAAAGATGATTGAGAAATTATATGATTTATAGATAATATTGAAGTTTATAGCATTAAAGTTTATTTAATTATTACACATATGTAAGATCTGTTGAGTTGTAGACTTGAAGTGGACGTATTCAATTGAAATTCCACCTTATACATTTTGTACATTAGGTAATTGGAATGGAATGATACGTACGCCATAATCAGAAGATTTGAAAATCAGTCCCTAAATTTTTAAGGGTGCTTTTGGCAAAGGTCCTTAATAAGTTTCAAAATGGAAAAAAGTATGTAAATTAGGTTTTTGTTTTTCGAAAATCATCGAAAAAACATATAAAAAAACTTTCAAATTTTAAAACTTATTTCAATTGATATTTATGTATTCGTGTCAAAAAAAAATCAAAAAACAAATATGAAAAGTTAAAAAAAATGACACATAGTATGTTTTAGGAAACACGCAGTCATATATGCAATTTTAGAGAATAATTGCAGATATGTCAACACTTATTCTAGATAGCATGCCTTTGCAACTAAAAATTACAAATATGTCTGCAATTTTAAGAAATAAGTGCAGATATTCACGTAAATATCCTGATTGTTAAATCATTGTGCTGTTATTCAGTGAATAATTATGGATTTTGACTTAGTAAACGAACTCTGAATGGTTTGAAACTTTAGAAATTGAATACTTGAAATGAAAGAACAGTAAGTCCACTTTTAAAATGATCTAAATGAATAAATTAAATTGGAAATGGATCATTTTAAAGGGAAGTTCAAATTGAAATAAATGAATGTTATTTTTGAACTTTAAAAGGGTATTAAGTTTGATAATTTGCATTTGAATTTAATAATGATTTAAAAGGGAAATTTGAAAAGATATGTTGTTTTGAAATATTGAAATGATTTTTTTTGGAGATGATTAAAATCTTTATTGGATAAAGAATTAAGTTTTGAAATGATGTTTTATTTTGAAGTAAAGTATAAATTTTAAAGTTATAACCACGGGTTATAATAACGATTGGTTGCAAAGAGACCGAGATCGGATATGGACATACTCTCTGTCGATATCGAAAACCACTTTGACTAACCGTGTACGCGGTGGAGATTCCAGAATCAAGTAGGATGGTGATGACATTCTTGTGGTATGTTACGTGGACCCAACTCCCATGAGTTGGCATTAGGTGGCTAAAACAGGAGCGATCTCGGGCCAGCTGAGGTAGCACCTCTTATCGGACGCATTTCTTCGATACCATTCTATTACTTGTGATTGTTTGGTGGCCATCCTCCGATTTTGGGAATGTGTTCCGAGGTGGGCGTATGTGGCTGCTGCGTTACCACCAGCCCGTGTGCGTAATTGGTATATCTACCCTGGCATTGCCTTGTGTGTCGTGTCACCTACCATACAGAGCCTTTACTACGAGTTTTTATTTGTGTCGTACCTATACAGTATCTTCTCATAGTCTCCCGATCTAGAGATATGCAGGTACTGTATAGACTATTGGCATTAATTGTGTTAAGGTGAAAAATGTAAAGCCTTAACGCTATTTAAAAGTATGTTTATTTTACTGTTAGACATTACTATAATAGCGCAATATACTATATAGTAAATATTTTAACGGATCCTTAGAGGACGGGCGGTCCCAGGCATCTTCTAAGTTATTTGTACCTTTACTACAGTTCACTTGAGTTGGTTTACATTGGATAGGTATGTATGTCCTGACTCGAGTGTTTGCTTTTTATTTACGCTCGGTTCAGCCTGAGTTTATTCACAGATTTGGATTTCCACCCTCTAGAGTTCTGGCATTGCTGGAGATTTATCAGCCTATCTAGTTATCTATATTTCAGTATGTTGTTCTGTTGTCAGCTTTGTATTAGTGGACTTCGTTGTATTTGGGATTTGATGTCGTATTTACTTTCAGACAGATATTATGTATTTTGTATTTGGTTTTGAGACTTTGTGATAGTAGCTTCATGAACTACTATGGTATTTTATTTTCCGCTGCGAGATATTCTGATGTTCTGTGCCTGTGATTCTGTGATTTGATTTTTATTTGCTCTGAAATTTTATTACAATCTGTTATTTTGTACTATTCAAGTCTGACATGTGTGAATTATTGTCGATTTGAATAGTGGAAAATAATGGGTCGTTACAAACTCACAATGGAATAATAAAAAATAATAGAATATATATACATACCAACTAAGGTTATTACCTTGGAATTAGTATTATTCTTTGGACATCTAGTTGCTTTGGCAGTGGCGAGAATGATGAGATGACTTCTTCATCTTACTATTCTTATCTTGCATCACTAACTTGTCTCTCTAAATCTATCATGTGGGTTGTAATGAGGTGGGGGTTAGGAAAACGTTTTGGTGACTGGTAAATTATATACTTTATCTATAGCACTAATTTATGCGGACTGATTTATATTTAAGTGTTATATCTATTATTCATGATTTATCCTTTTAATTCTATTTACATGTACGATATATTTAGCATTCTCTAAGGTATAACTATATATATAAATGTTGTATTACCCAAAAGAAAACCTCGGCCATCTAATACTCCTTATATAGGGAAGAGGCATACCGACGGTCAATTAATACCTCAATTTTGAAGTGGACCATCCTTAACGTAATCGCTAGTCAACCGACCCTAGTTATAAGGCCAACCACTCCTAGATACGAAATTATAATTAAATTGGCCGTATTACTAACGCATCTCGAAGACGTATCTAAGGGTTGACTGGCCCACCTCCAAAAAAAGTCTTTGCACATCCTATATAGATTCTTCACTCGTAGGAAGCAAAATCAACTAGGGCATAATCCAATCTTTGATAACGACTTCTTAGGAACGTTGATAGTCTAAGACTATATGTCAACCCTACTTATAAATACTGGTTTATCAACAACATTGATATTCAACTCCTACAATCGAAATCCTTTTTAGACTTACTTAATATATGATAAGGAAAATGCCCATTCTAGATACTTAATCTCTCTTGTTAGAAATGAAGCAGACCTCATTCTCTATTAGGCACTGTCGTAAGTTATTTAAGACTTCTTATATAGAGTGGAGGCAGATCCAATGACCATTTAATACCTTCCACTCAAAAGTAAATTCCTTGACCTCCCAAAGGCACTGAGCTATTTAATACTATAAATCAAAGGAGAACCCTTGATATATTGTCCCATACTTATATTTAAATGTATATCTCTTCTCCACGAGTCCTATATTTGAAAATGTCCCACATTAGTAGTAAATGTATATCTCTTCTCCACGAGTCCTATATTTGAAAATGTCCCACATTAGTAGTATGTATACATAACTTCTAGCAGCCTCTAGGTGAAGGACGGACTTTTGTTATGTAACTCTACTGATCTCGCATCTCAACCCTTGATAAACCAAGCCATTTATTCTAAACCTAAATATTGGGCTAGGCTACTAGTCTTTGTTCGTACTAAACGTATTGTTGAGGTCATACAATTTCCACTGTAAAAATTATATTGTCTCCTAAGTTTATTTATTATTATTAATCCACTTTTTCGTTAACAACCTAATCCTATCTTATGGGCTTATTTCCTATATTCTTCATTCTCTTCTTATGTCCCATAAATATCAATTGTCGGTAATAAATGATCATTAATATTCAATCTGGACAATCACTAATGACAATTATTTATTCATTTCCAATATCATATCAAATTCCACTATCAGTCTCATTCAATGCATTTATATCCCCGTTTAATTTCTGTAATGCTCTATTAATTGCACATTTATTGTCCTTCTGATTTTGCAATCATTGTTCATAAATTTTTGGAGCTACGGCCTCTTTTCCATTGCAATCCCTAAATCCTACGATTTACTATGCTATTAATATTTAGTCGTACTAATTATAACGAATACGATTACCGATGTATATTTATTTATTACGCTTTATTCGTTACCCTATGTATATTTATAATCGATAGGCGCGATTATACATACATACATATATATATATATATATATATATATATATATATATTCTTATTTTTAACTCATTAATTACTATGTTTAGGAATTTCAAATATACACATATATGTACGTTCTGTAAAGAATATGCATGTTCACATTTTAATATATTAGAATTATCCTTCCTAAAATGGATTACCCTTATAACTTTCCATAAATTATCTAAAAGTGAAATTTTTGCCACGTTTGAAGTTACAGGGAATTATATTTTTCTTTTATTGAAATGGATAGTGCAAACTACAGAGAAGAGCATCCGTATTTTACACATCCCTTTCATTTTGGTATATTTCTTATTATTCCAAGCGATGTATTTTTTGTACATAGTTGGTGGATTTAGATTATTTATGGAAATCGTTAGCCATAAAATCCACTCATGTGCATAAATATGAAAGAAGTTAATAAAAGAACTAGAATTCGATGAAGTTACAAGCATTGGTTTCAACAAAGGTCATAAGAAGACGTTTCGAAGGCATTAAGAAGGTTTTGAAGGAGTCGGAGGCTCCAACTGCCCTTACCAGTAATAAATAGTGTAAAGGCTTTCGATTTAGATGGAAGCAAGACTGCCGTTCCGCCACTTTCAACCTTTCGACACAGGTGAATATGCAAAGACAGCTTTGGAACCCCTTTCGAAGGCAATGAATGGTAACTTCCCACTTATGCGGCAGACCTTTTGGTATCAAAGGTTTCACCTACATAACAACCCTTTCGAAAGCATAGTCAAGCTTTTCGAACCAGCCGAGGCCTATTATATCAGGAAATGGTTCTACGTCGGTCAATAAATAAGTACTTGGAAGCTTCCAATAATGTCAAAACTATTAGTGCTTCAATTCTTCGTCACTACGTCCGATAACAATAAGGAAACGTGAAGAAAATTGCACATTTGAAGACCTTGCGACAACGTCGAAAGACGAGAAAAAGAATATCAAAGACTTAGCAAAGACAAAAGGTTGATAAAAGTCCCTTTCTACTTAGTCGAAAGGTCTAGAGAGAGATGAAGAAAGCACGAGGGTGAGTCAGAGGATATGAAAGAGATGCCTTTTGACAACGTCGAAGGCAGAAGAAGCCTTTCGACTAAGTCAAAAGGCATGAGGTGGCATATAAAAAAGGGTCCTTTCGATCGAGTTGAAGGTATAGGCGTGGAAGAGGCCGACCTGCATATATTATATACCCTAAGGGTCCAATTTTGGGGACCGATTTTTGGAACTCAAATTCCTTTTTTTTACTCCAATTTCTTGGTTGCAATTAAATCTGCTGGAAACCCTAAATCAAATTGGGGGATAAATATCTCTTAGTTATAACTCATTTTGGATTATTACTAAAAGAGAGATGGCTGGTTCATTAAGGATTTTTGATGACGAGGAAGATCATTTAGATCATTAGCTAGTCTAATGATCCATTGCACATGATTATAACTTATTCTCTTAACTTCCTTTTGTCTATGCAATGAATAGGATCAATTTGGGTATACAGTCGAAACATATCATCATCAAAACCAACATAAAACAATGAAAGTAAGGATGATGATGGGGCTTCAACATTGGTGAATCTATGAAACTAGAGGATACCCAGGTTGATCTTATACAGGAAAACAAGGTGGAGCCTAGACATTTACAAACTGGACCCGTTTCGAAAGAATAAAACCCCTCTCAACTAGATCGAAAGGGGCGTTCTGAAGGGATCCCAGCTTATAATTGGCTAACGATCGATTAAAGAGGAATTCATTTGAAAAGGGGGTTTATCCCCAACTATAACTGCAACCCATTAGAAGTGGTTCCTCAATAAAAGTATCAAAGTCATTGGAGTCAAGAGCAGCTATGTCATATTAACAAAACACGCATTCCTTTCGACAATGTTGAAAGGGCAAGAACAAGCCTTCCGGGATGATAAAAAGGAATAAGAAGCCAAAAAGGATAGTTTCTTTTGACCCACTTAAAGAAAAGGTATCGAATGAGATGCTGCTTCCTTGGACTGCATTTTCGAATTAACTATTTAAATCCTTTCGACTAAATCAACCTGGTCGAAATGTAGGTTTCGAAGGAAGTGGTCTATTCAACAATTCGGTTTCAGTTGAACCCGGTTACCTTCCATATAGCTTTGGGATGTTGACAAGTTTTTTGTTAACATTTTTGACACTAGAATAAGGGCTCGAACCTCCGACCCCATCATCATATTATGGGCTAATTTTGGCTCATTTAACTCGCGTAGGAAAATGAGATCTAAACGATCACTAATGATAATTATTTATTCGTTCCCAATATCATATTAAATTCCACTATCAATCTCATTCAATGTATTTATGTCCCCGTTTAATTTCTATAATGCTCTATTAACTGCACATTTATTGCCCTACTGATTTTACAATCACTGTTCATAAATTTTTAGAGCAATTGCCTCTTTTCCATTGCAATCCCAAAATCCTATGTTTTATTATGCAATTAATATTTAGTTGTACTATTTATAACCAATATGAGTACCAATGTATATTTATTTATTACGCTTTATTCGTTACCCTATGTATATTTATAATTATAATCGGTAAGCGCAATTATATATTTTATATATTCTTATTTTAACTCATTAATTACCATGTTTAGGAATTTCAGAATATACACATGTATATGTACATTCTGTAAAGAACATGCATTTTCACATTTTAATATATTAGAACTATCATTCCCAAAAAGTGGACTACCCTTATAATTTTCCATAAATTATCTAAAAGTGAAAATTTTGCCACGTTTGAAATTACAAGAAATTACCTTTTTCTTTTATTGAAATGAGCAGTGCAAACTACATAGAATCATTTTAGTATATTCCTTATTGTTCCAAACAATGCATTTTTTGTACATAGTTGTGGATCTAGATTATTTATGAAAATTTACATGGAAATAGATACAACTAAATTGTATCCACATCGCTCCCAATAAAATAAAACATAGAAATTCATCTTTCAAGTCAAATTAAGGCATCCAAATGAATACTGTAGTTTAATTATAACACAATTATCACAAGTTTAGAATAAACTTAGTAATCTTATAAACATTCCACTTTAAAAAAATGAACGCTAGTCACGCATCCCTAAAACCAAAGTTATTCAAACAGCATCCTCCTTAAAAAAAGTTGTAAAGCGGGTTCCAATAATTATTTTACTGTAGCAGCATATATTTTTCGTGTTTTTTTGCGCCAATGCTTAAAAAAATTTGAAAACTTGTAAATATTATAATTAGGTTTCTGAAAAAGGAAAAAAAAATTCAGATATATTTGCAATTATTGCAGACATATATGCAATTATTCTATATGATTGCAGATATATTTGCAATGATTCACTGAATAATTACATTCGATAAACATTTGAATAATTGCGTTGAATAAAAATCTATATAATTATAAATATGTTTGCAATTATTTAATATATTTGCAGACGTGTACGCAATTATTCACTGAATAACAGCACATTGATTTAACAATCAGGATATTTACGTGAATATCTGCACTTATTTCTTAAAATTGCAGACATATTTGTAATTTTTAGTTGCAAAGGCATGCTATCTAGAATAAGTGTTGATATATCTACAATTATTCTCTAAAATTGCATATATGACTGCATGTTTCCTAAAACATACTATGTGTCATATTTTTAACTTTTCATATTTGTTTTTTGATTTTTTTTTGACATGAATACATAAATATCAATTGAAATAAGTTTTACAATTTGAAAGTTTTTTTATATGTTTTTTCGATGATTTTCGAAAAACAAGAACCTAATTTACATACTTTTTTCCATTTTGAAACTTATTAAGGACCTTTGCCAAAAGCACCCTTAAAAATTTACAATAGTAACATGGAACCCATAGTGATTTCTAACCTACATGGAACTTGCAGTGTGATAAACAGATAAAAATGAACAGTTTAACAATATACAATAGTAACAGGTGATGTGACATGTAACAAGTGATATGACATATAATTTAACATGTTAACATCATATATATAAAATCACATGGCAGTTATAACATCATAAATATTTCTACACATTCAGTTGTGGTTGTTTTACAACTGCATAAGTATATAATTGTCGTGTGAGATTTACTCACCTCTAATTGCTGAATATTTCCAAACCAATGGCACAAATAGACAATAAGGCATGATGACACAACTACGGACTTGAGTGGAGGGTGAATCCAAGCTACAACTCTTGTGTACAACCCAAAATAAACAAACAAAACAGCACAGTTCAATATGACTATAACATGCAATAAGTTTGAAATAAAAGAGAAACGAATTGCCAAACTTTTGCCTTGCTTCCTCAAACCTTTGTCACGGCCTAGGGTATGTTTTGTTTTAGATTTGGTAAAGTTTTGGTTCAGGTCTAGGCTATCATGGATCGGGTTCATGGCAAAACAAGATGGAGTTTTATACATGAGGCGGTGAATGGTTTTTAGGCAAAAATGGGGTTTTTGTTAGGCTAGATGGCTCGGCCATGGGAAGTATGCTCGGCCTAAGGGTGCATCATGACTGGACAGAGGTGGAAGGGGTGTGTGGTGGTCAGGTCAGTGGTGGCGGTGGCGACTATGGTGGTGATTTGAGTGGTGGATGAAGGGAATGAGGCAACAATGGTCAAAAACATTGTTTTTAGGCATGTAGGTTGCAATTTGAAGGGTTTGGCCACCATAGATGGCTCGGCCATGGTCATGGCTGGTGGAGTAGATGGTGTTGAAGGCATGGAAGAGATGTAGGAGTTTGTGGCTACGGCTATGGAGAAGAGGCCGATCCAAACTAGAAGAGAAACGATGCAAAAATTTAAAGAAAACAAGGAGAAAAGTAGAAAAATATGATGGTAGCCATTACCAATCTTTGCCAAACCGTGAGAAATGATGAAGGTGGAGTTTTTCACGTGAATTCTAATTATTTTTTCACGGCTAAGAACTGAATTGTACAGCTCAAAGGCAAATAAATGAGGAGTTTAGGAAATAAAGATTTTTGAAGGTGAAAAGACTTGAGTTTTATACAATTTTTTTTGACTTTTGGCATTTCTTTTTCTTTTAAATTTTATATAAACAAAGTAAACTCAGAAATGATTATTTAAAACTGAAACTAAGCAAGAATAAAATAAAATAAGTAATTAATTTAATATAAAATAGAAAAAGGAATAAGGAAAATTGCTAAAAATAGCAAACATGGCCTAAAAATTACAAGAAAATTCCAATAGCTTTGGAAAATTATGTATTTCATTTTAAAAATATTATAAAACAAAATTTGAAATAAAAATGATTTTTAAAACATTTTCAAGGTGAAATAAATAATTAAATTCATGGAAAATATCAAAAGAATTAAAGAAATTGCTTAAAAATAGGGAATAGAACCTAAAAATTCCAATATATTACCATTAATTCTAGAAAATTTTCTACTTCATCATAAAAATATTTTAAAACAAATAAAAATATATTTCAAAAATATTGGGTTGTTACACTCTTCCCCACTCAAACCTTTTCGTCCTCGAAAAGAACGGAAACTAGGAAACAAAATGAAAACAAGATAGAAAAACAAAATAGTACCTGGAATAAATAATTCCGGATTTGAAGCACGAATGCTCTCCTCCGTCTCCCAAGTACAGTCACAATCATCCGTACTCCATTGTACTTTGACTAGACTAACAGATTTCCTCCTTAGTTGCTTCGTACCTCTATCGACAATACGAAGTGGCTTCCTCTCGACAGTCAGATTAGGCTCAATATCCAAGCTGTCAAGAGCAGAAGGCTGAACAAACAAAGATGGGTCATGGAGATACAGGCGAAGATGCGAGACATGGAATACATCATGCACTCTAGATAGCTTCTCGGGTAACTCCAGACGATAAGCCAAGGGACCAACTCTTTCCACAATGCGGAAAGGACCAATGAATCTGGGAGAAAGCTTCCCTCTACGACCAAAACGAATGACATTCCTCAAGGGAGAGACCTTAAGGAAGACCATATCGCCAACAGCGAACTCAAGCTTCCGCCTACGCCTATCAGCATACTTCTTCTGCCTATCCTGAGCAACTCTCAACCTTCTCTTAATCTCCTCAACTCTCTCAAAAGCTTCCAGAATCATATCAGGACCAAGAATCAGACGATTACCGGATTCAATCCAGCAAGATGGGGATCGACAGGTCGTCCATATAAAGCAGCAAATGGAGATGTCTTGATACTAGCCTGAATTTAAGGATAGAAAGAGATAGATAAAATATTAAGATGAACTTTAAACAGACGATATGATTATACCTGATAACTATTATTGTAGGTGAACTCGACAAGATGCAAATGATCTTCTCAAGATCCACCATAATCAAGCACACAAGCACGAAGAAGATCTTCGAGTATCTGATTCACTCTTTCCGTTTGACTGTCGGTCTGCGGATGGTAAGCAGTGCTCAGATTCAGATGAGTACCCAAAGATTCCTGAAAAGCTTTCCAAAACTGGCTGGTAAAGATAGGATCATGATCACAAACAATACTGAGAGGAACACCATGGAGACGAACAATCTCCCTCATGTAGATCTCATATAAGCTAGAAGCAGAACGAGTAGACTTGATCGGAATAAAATGAGCAGATTTGGTTAGCCTATCCACAATAACCCAGATACTCTCATTGCCTTTCCTAGACCTAGGCAATCCATCAATGAAATCCATGGAAACCTGTTCCCACTTCCAGTCGGGAATCTCAAGAGGCTGCAACAAACCAGGAGTCTTCTGATGATTGGCCTTGACTTGCTGACAAGTCGCACACCGACTAACATAGATAGAGACATCCCTCTTCATACCCTTCCACCAATAAAACCTCTTCATATCCTGATACATCTTCGACACACCAGGATGAATAGAAAGTCTGGATCGATGATTCTCCCGCAGTAACTCTTGCCTCAAACCATCAACATTCGGGACACAAATCCTACCATTAATCCTCTAAGCACCGCTATCATCAATCTGAGCTCCACTACTACTGCCACCATCTCTGTTCCGAACATCTCCTTCATTAATCTAAGCATCTCATCCTCATCCTGCTTAGCTACGATACGCTCCAAAAGAGGAGAAGAAACAACAATCTGACATAACAAAGCCTTCTTCCGACTCAGAGCATCGGCAACAACATTAGCTTTACCGGGAGTACAGCTAATATCAAGGTCGTAAGAAGCCAGAAACTCAAGTCAACGAACTTGCCTCTAATTCAAATCCTTCTGGGTGAAGATATATTTCAGAGACTGATGATCGGTGAAAAGCTCAAACTTGGTTCCAAGCAAATGATGCCTCCAAAGCTTCAAAGCAAAGACAACAGCAAGCAACTCTAAATCATGGGCGGCATAATTAGCTTCATGGGTTTTCAGCTGACGGCTGGCATAGGCAATGACCTTACCATCCTGCATGAGTACAGCACCCAATCCTTCACGACAAGCATCAGTATATACCGTCAATCCTTCACTTCCGTTCGATACTGTAAGAACTGGTGCGGAAGTTAGCTTGCTCTTTAACTCAGCGAATGCAGCTTCACACTTCTTATCCCAGATAAACTTTCCATTCTTACGAGTCAAAGCAGTGAGAGGTGCAGCAATTCGAGCAAAATTCTCAATGAATCTCCGGTAATAACCAGCAAGGCCCAAAAAACTACGAATATCAGTCGGAGTCTTAGGAGTTTTCCAATCCTGAAACAGAATAGGGAAAAATAAAAACCACAGAAGAGATAGAATGATCAAATGATAAAGGAAAAGAGAAAGAGGAAAGACTTACATTGATCGCAACAATCTTGACTGGATCAACAGAAACTCCACTACTAGAAACAATGTGCCCAAGGAATCGGACTTCGTCCTTCCAGAAATGGCATTTAGAAAATTTAGCCTTCAACTGATGATTTCTGAGAGTCTCTAGAACATACTTCAAATGTGACTCATGTTCTTACTCGGACTTAGAGAAGACTAAAATATCATCAACAAAGACTAAAACAAGTTTATTAAGCACAGCACGAAAAACACGATTCATAAGATCCACAAAGAAAGCAGGAGCATTAGTCAAACCAAAAGGCATGACTAACCATTCAAAGAACCCATTCTCAGTCCGGAAGGCAGTTTTAGGAATGCTTTCCTCAGTAACTTTGAGCTGGTGAAAACCTGTGACAAGATCAAGCTGAGAGAAACAAGTAGCACCATAAAGCCGATCAAAAATATCATTGATGCGAGGCATTGGATATCTGTTTTTCATAGTGAGCTTGTTCAGCTCCCTATAGTCAACACACATCCTAAGAGAACCATCTGACTTGGTGACAAAAACCACCGCTGCTCCCCATTCGGAATGACTAGGTCTGATTAGACCTTTGGAGAACAAGTCCTCAATTTGCTTTGCTAATTCAACCTTCTCACGAGGTGCCATTCTTCTAGGAGGAAGAACAACTGGTCGAGCTCCAGGAATAAGGTCAATAAGGAAATCTATTTCCCGCTTAGGAGGCAAAGCAGTGACTTCACCAAAAACATCTGGAAAGAGTTTGACCACATGGGTCGAATGAAGGTCACCAGAAGCAGAATCCAGAGAATAAATAAAACTGCCAGCAAAATCCTGAGGCATGCGGCACTAAATAACAAAGGAATTACCCAGATCATCCTCAAGATAAACAGACCGGGCTTTACAAGAGATATGAGCATTATGCCTACCAACCCAATCACTACCAAGCAACAAATCAAAAGCATCGAAGCCCAAAACATAGAAATCACCACTGAACCGATGATCAGAATAAAGAAGCTTCACTTGTTTACAAATCCTATTAAGATTTGCGGGACCCCCAATTGTATTTGAAACACATAAGGATTCAGAAACATACTCAGGAGAAAGTAGATGCTCAAACTTATCACACAAATCAACAGATATAAAACTGTGGGATGCACCAGTATCAAACAGAACACGAACAGGATGCTGAAATAAAGAAAAGGAACCTTGGAGCGTACCTTGGTCATCACTAGGAGCTGAAGGAGCAGGTGCTGGAGAGGAGACAGAGGTGACCGCAAATATACCAGAAGGCTTACCCCTCTGCTGGGTAGGGCAATCCTTCCTAAAATGGCCAGGCTGGAGACGGATGTGACAAAGCTTACGCCTAGCTAGCTGAGCAGGGGGAGGAATGGCAGCACCAACACTAGTAGGACAACTATTCACATAGTGCCCTTTCTGGTCACACTTGAAGCAGGTGATGGAAGAAAGGTCAACTGGCTGCCTCTGAGATGGAGCAGATGCTGAAGATCCCAAACCCGGATTCTTGAGCCAATTCTTCTTCTGTTGCTGAAAACTAAGCTTCCTCTTCTTAGAATTTGCAGAAGAAGTCTGAGATGACGGAGCACCAACTGAAGCAGGACCCTTAGAAGTAGGGTTCTCATAACGGAGAGCCATATCCATAAGCTGAGTAAAAGTGCCATGAGCATGAGAAATGAGACGACTGTAGTACTCGGGACGAGCACCGGCAGTAAACTTCTCGTTCTTCTTCAGAGGAGTGCCTATAAGACCAGGTCCGAACTTAGAAAGTTCGTTAAACTTCCTCTTGTACTCTGAAAAAGACATGTTTCCCTGCTTGAGATCCATGAATTCCCTATAAAGCTGGGATTTCCCGGCTTCGGGCATCCACTTAGCAATGAAAGCTTCCCTGAGAAGAAATGATAGATAAGCTTAGACAAGACACGGAAAGATACAAAACAGAATTCAAAGAGACACAAGAAGATACCTGAACTGTTCCCAAGCAAGATCAGCCTCAATGGTGTTAGCAGTAACCGACTCCCACCAATCTTGGGCAGTCTCCTGCAACTGCCATGCGGCTAACTGACGCTTCTGGGCATCAGTAATACCAAGACCAGTAAATATCCTCTCGGTACTCCGCATCCATTGCTGAGCCTCAATGATAGATTCAGAACCAGTGAACTTGGTTCCTCCAAGCTGAGTAAATTCTTTGCAAAGAACAGTGAAACAGACAGGAGCTGGGGCTGGAACTGGGGCAGCACCACGACCCTGACCTCTAGCATTTCTACGATTCATCCTGAAATTCAAGAATGAATATTAGGACATAGGTAGAGATAAGATAAAGATAAGATAAGACAAAATAAATTCACTTGGATGAACATCCTAATTACAGAAATTTCTAAGAAGGCAGATACGAAAGGAAAGGAGTTAGAAAATTTGCTTTTAAAAGAAGAAAAAAGTTTTATATCAAAATAATCTTTGAAAACCTTTTAAAAATCATTTTATACTTTGAAAATACGTTCTCTCACAAAGAAATGATTCTGAAGTTGATTTCACTCATTCTAGGATATTTCTACCTTATCTCTAATGAGTTTTTGCTCCGCAGGCTAAGATTTGCCTAAAAACCAAAGCTCTGATACCAACTGTAACGACCCATTATTTTCCACCATTCAAATCGACAATAATCCACACATGCCAGACTTGAATAGTACAAAATAACAGATTGTAATAAAATTTCGGAGCAAATAAAAATCAAATCACAGAATCACATGCACAGAACATCAGAATATCTCGCAGCGGAAAATAAAATACCATAGTAGTTCATGAAGCTACTATCACAAAGTCTCAAAACCAAATACAAAATACATAATATCTGTCTGAAAGTAAATACGACATCAAATCCCAAATAGAAAGAAGTCCACTAATACAAAGCTGACAACAGAACAACAGACTGAAATATAGATAACTAGATAGGCTGATAAATCTCCAGCAATTCCAGACCTCTAGAGAGTGGAAATCCAAATCTGTGAATAAACTCAGGCTGACCCGAGCGTAAATAAAAAGCAAACACTCGAGCCAGGACATACATACTTATCCAGTGTAAACCAACTCAAGTGAACTGTAGTACGGGTACAAATAACTTAGAAGATGCCTGGGACCGCCCATCCTCTAAGGATCCGTTAAAATATTTACTATATAGTATATTGCACTATTATAATAATGTCTAACAGTAAAATAAACGTACTTTTAAATAGCGTTAAGGCTTTACATTTTTCACCTTAACACAATTAATGCCAATAGTCTATACAGTACCTGCATATCTCCTGATCGGGAGACTATGAGAAGATACTGCATAGGTACGACACAAATAGAAACTCGTAGTAAAGGCTTGGTATGGTAGGTGACACAGCACACAAGGCAATGCCAGGGTAGATATACCAATTACGCACACGGGCTGGTGGTAACGCAGCAGCCACATACGCCCACCTCGGAACACATTCCCAAAATCGGAGGGTGGCCACCAAACAATCACAAGTAATAGAATGGTATCGAAGAAATGCGTCCGATAAGGGATGCTACCTCAGCTGGCCCGAGATCGCTCCTGTTTTAGCCACCTTATGCCAACTCACGGGAGTTGGGTCCACGTAACAAACCACAAGAACGTCGTCACCATCCTACTTCATTCTAGAATCTCCACCGCGTACACGGTTAGTCAAAGTGGTTTTCGGTATCGGCAGAGAGTATGTCCATATCCGATCCCGGTCTCTTTGCCAACCAATCGTTATTATAACCCGTGGTTATAACTTTAAAATTTATACTTTACTTCAAAATAAAACATCATTTCAAAACTCAATTCTTTATCCAATAAAGATTTTAATCATCTCCAAAAAAAATCATTTCATTATTTCAAAACAACATATCTTTTCAAATTTCCCTTTTAAATCATTATTAAATTCAAATGCAAATTATCAAACTTAATACCCTTTTAAAGTTCAAAGATAACATTCATTTATTTCAATTTGAACTTCCCTTTAAAATGATCCATTTCCAATTTAATTTATTCATTTAGATCATTTAAAAGTGGACTTATTGTTCTTTCATTTCAAGTATTCAATTTCTAAAGTTTCAAACCATTCAGAGTTCGTCTACTAAGTCAAAATCCATAATTATTGAAATTTCAGCCTTTTACAGCATTTAGAAAAAGCTGTTATAAGTTATATATGAAAACATTTTTATTCGGCAAAGACAGCACTTAAAACTACTGTTAAAACTCAGTTTTTAGTTGAATTATAGTTCAAAACAGAAAAGACAGCATTTCAGAAGTGCTGCGGTAGTTCAGATTTACAAACAAAGGTTTAAATTGATTTCAGCAAACACAGCAGACCACTACAACATTTCTAGAGAATACTATAATAGACCTGAGTCCAATATTTGCCTATAAGTTCAATTACAGCAACTACAACATTTTAGAAATGCTGTAATAGCTCTATTTACACTATTTTAGTTCAATTCAGCAACTATATCATTTCTGAATGCTGTTAAAAGTTAATTTCTAGGGTTTTCGTATATTTCCAGCAATTAAATAACTTTATTTACAATTTCTAAACATTTCAAAATCATATTTTTTTCATTAAAAGATTCATTCACATATTATTTAACATAATATTTATATACAATAAATTTCTTATTATTAAATTCAATTTTCAACAAATTCCTTTATTAAATTCAAGTGTAACATTCCAATTCTTCACCTTTTTAAAATAAACAACTTAACATTTAAATTCTCCATTTTTTTCAAAAAAAAAAAATTCAAAATTTATTTATATAACTTAATTTATTTAACAAAAATTTCCAAATTTTCCACTTAAGTTATATTTCACAATTCAATGTAACTATTCATTTTTCCCAACATTTTAACTTAGAGAAAATTCTAAATTTCTATAATAAAAAAATGAAAATAAAAAAAATCCAATTTAAATAAAATTTTCATATACTTAAAATTTAAAATTATTAAAATTTCCAGAAAAACATTTATAAAATAACCACGGGTCTGTATATAGTTTTCTAACCTAGTTTAAGTGATACGGATATGTATCATTTCAATCCGCAGTTTAAAAACAAAATCCGGGTTCTATCATTTCAAACCCGCAATCCCAAGTCAAAATGAATAATTTAAAAACCGTTCAGGCCTATCATTTTAGCCCATAACGATTTTTCCTTATTCTAAAGTCCGTTCGGGTATGTATCATTTCAACCCATAGTGATTTCTAACCTACATGGAACTTTCAGTGTGATAAACAGATAAAAATGAACAGTTTAACAATATACAATAGTAACAGGTGATGTGACATGTAACAAGTGATATGACATATAATTTAACATGTTAACATCATATATATAAAATCACATGGCAGTTATAACATCATAAATATTTCTACACATTCAGTTGTGGTTGTTTTACAACTGCATAAGTATATAATTGTCGTGTGAGATTTACTCACCTCTAATTGCTGAATATTTCCAAACCAATGGCACAAATAGACAATAAGGCACGATGACACAACTACGGACTTGAGTGGAGGGTGAATCCAAGCTACAACTCTTGTGTACAACCCAAAATAAACAAACAAAACAACACAATTCAATATGACTATAACATGCAATAACTTTGAAATAAAAGAGAAACGAATTGCCAAACTTTTGCCTTGCTTCCTCAAACCTTTGTCACGGCCTAGGGTATGTTTTGTTTCAGATTTGGTAAAGTTTTGGTTCAGGTCTAGGCTATCATGGGTCGGGTTCATGGCAAAACAAGATGGAGTTTTATACATGAGGCGGTGAATGGTTTTTAGGCAAAAATGGAGTTTTTGTTAGGCTAGATGGCTCGGCCATGGGAAGTATGCTCGGCCTAAGGGTGCATCATGACTGGGCAGAGGTGGAAGGGGTGTGTGGTGGTGGCGGCTATGGTGGTGATTTGAGTGGTGGATGAAGGGAATGAGGCAACAATGGTCAAAAACATTATTTTTAGGCATGTAGGTTGCAATTTGAAGTGTTTGGCCACCATACATGGCTCGGCCATGGTCATGGCTGGTGGAGTAGATGGTGTTGAAGGCATGGAAGAGATGTAGGAGTTTGTGGCTGCGGCTATGGAGAAGAGGCCGATCCAAACTAGAAGAGAAACAAGGCAAAAATTTAAAGAAAACAAGGAGAAAAGTAGAAAAATAAGATGGTAGCCATTACCAATCTTTTCCAAGCCGTGAGAAATGATGAAGGTGGAGTTTTTCACGTGAATTGTAATTGTTTTTTCATGGCTAAGAACTGAATTGTACATCTCAAAGGCAAATAAATGAGGAGTTTAGGAAATAAAGAGTTTTGAAGGTGAAAAGACTTGAGTTTTATACAATTTTTTTTTAACTTTTGGCATTTCTTTTTCTTTTAAATTTTATATAAACAAAGTAAACTCAGAAATGATTATTTAAAACCGAAACTAAGCAAGAATAAAATAAAATAAATAATTAATTTAATATAAAATAGAAAAAGGAATAAGGAAAATTGCTAAAAATAGCAAACATGGCCTAAAAATTACAAGAAAATTCCAATAGCTTTGGAAAATTATGTATTTCATTTTAAAAATATTATAAAACAAAATTTGAAATAAAAATGATTTTTAAAACATTTTCAAGGTGAAATAAATAATTAAATTCATGGAAAATATCAAAAGAATTAAAGAAATTGCTTAAAAATAGGGAACAGAACCTAAAAATTCCAATATATTACCATTAATTCTAGAAAAATTTCTACTTCATCATAAAAATATTTTAAAACAAATAAAAATATATTTAAAAAATATTGGGTTGTTACAGAGTTTATGTAGATAGCTCTTTGTATGTTTACCACATATTACCAACACCAACGATTCGTACCTTAATGGATTTTGTTTTCGATTTAGTTCAAATTCTAACCATTTAAGTTGCAGGTTGTTACAGTAATTCTAAAAAGTAGGGAATAGTCTCCGCAACTATTTTATTTGTTGCCTTTTATTTTCCTCCATTAAACCACTCGTTCTCTTTCCTTATGGAGTGGTTGGTAAAGCATAAATAACCATTAATCCTATCTTTCCAAGTTTGCTAATTTCTTCATTTAAATTTTTGTATCTGTATTATCCATATCCAATTTTCTGTTCGAAAAAAAATTGTGTTATAACTTTGACGCATTTATTAAGATTTTTCAAAGATCCATATCAAGTAGATCTTAGAACGGAAGAAGAAAAGGAGAACCTAGTAAACTACAACTTCAAATTTTCCTTTACTCAATCAAAAAAATCAACTAAAATATGAATTTAGTTAATTCAAATCATTTTATGGTGATAGTTACTATACATGCTTCTTTGTAATTATCAACAAAAAAATGACAACCATTGGATAATTAGGACATTTTCTCAAACATCCGTCAAAAATTTCAAAGTTCACTTCCGTCTCTTCTCAAAAAAGGTGTTATTTACGGTTGAAACTTCATATATTTGTAGTTCTAACTTCAAAATGTTGTAAAATGAAAATTTGTAGTTTACACCGTATGAATGCATATTCTACATTTTAAATATTTACAGCACCCACTACAAATGTTTATTTTACAAATAATGTGCATTTTAAACTGTATATATTCGTATTTAAACTACTATAAATATTTGCGGTTCTAACTTTAAATAATGTACAGTTTAAAATGCACATATTCACTGAAAACATCGACAATGGTGTTCCATAAAATTTGTTTTTGGAAAGGGTTTTCAGATATTGATTAGTTTGAAAATAAGAGACGGATTTTAATTTTCACAGGATAATTTTCATAAAGTACCCTAGTTGATCTTGGCCATTAAATAGAATATGTGATCATTCATCTTGTCAAATAAAATATTACGCAGACATATAATTTCATAATATATGAAACTCTTCTAATAACAATCAATACCAATAGGAGTTATTGGATATAACTCGAAAGTCAACATGAAACATTCAATTTACTTTGTTTGAAAAAGTTATCCATGATCATTAATCACCTCTGGGTTCAAAAAGTTAATTGTTCATATATTTGGCATCAAGTTAGAGCTAACAATTTTTGAGCTGGCCCCAACGGTTAATTAACGAGAGCTCTGAATTTTACTTGGGTAGAAATCAGTGTTATACGATCAGTATATAAAAAACAGAGATGAATCATGTATAAACTCCTCATACAAGTTTACAAATTACTTCTCACACAAGTTTACAGATAACTCTTGTTGATTTAGGCTTTTTAAACCATTCCCCTCGATGCGCAGTCTATTTTCTCTCTTGATAACCCTTTAGTAAATGGATACGTAAGGTTATCAGTAGTTCTCACATAATCAATGAAAATAGTTCCATTTGAGAGTAACTTCCTAACTGTGTTATGGCATCGACTTTCCATTATACATAAAGTTTTGAGCCTTACAACGCTGCTTGATTATCACAGTGTATGTATATGGCTGGTACACGTTTAGGCCAAAATGGAATATCTTCTGAAAAGTAACGAAGTCATTCTGCTTCTTCACCCGCTTTAACTAACGCAATGAACTCTGATTCCATAGTGGATCGAGCTATGCACGTTTGTCTAGTAGATCTACATGACACTGTTGCTTCTGCTAAAGCGAAGACATAACCACTAGTTGATTTAGATTCCTCTGAATCAAAAATCCATTTTGCATCACTATATTTCTCTAAGACGGCACGATGCTTTCTGTAATATAGGGAAAAGTTCATGGTACTCTTTAAATATCCCAACACTCTCATTAGTGCTTTCCAATGTCCTTTCTTGGGTTGCTTGTATACCTGCTCAGTCGACTTACTACATAAGTTATATCTGGTTTTGTGCAATTCATGAGATACATTAGACATCCTATTACATGAGAGTATTCTAGTTGTATTACACTCTCATTAATGTTTTATGCAGCACTTTCGATGGATTAAAAGGTGTTCTTACTCCTTTAATTCCGTAATTTTGGGATTTTTCAATCACTTTTTCCATATAGTATGATTGAGATAGTTCAATTCCATTAGATGTTATTACTATTTTGATTTTCAAAACAACGTCTGCAACCCCTAAATCTTTCATGTCGAAATTGTTGATTAACGTATTCTTTATGGTCTCTATTACCTTACTATTTGGACTAAAGATTAGCATATCGTCTACATATAAACAAACCATCATGTATGATTATCCAACTTGTTTATAATAAACATATTTATCACATTCATTTATATGGAAACCATTTTTCATCATGACACTATCAAATTATGCATGCCATTGTTTTGGAGTGTATAATGATTTTACTAATCTACATACTTTGTTTTCATTTTCTGTGGAAATAAAACCTTGAGGTTGCTCCATGTAAATCTCCCCATCAAGATTTTCATTTAAGAATGATGTTTTTACATCCATTTGGTGAATCTCTTGATTATATAAGGATCCAATTGCAATTAACATCCTTATAGAGGTTATTTGTGTAACAGGTGAATAAGTATCAAAGAAGTCTATACCTTTCTTTTGACGATATCCTTTGGCTATCAATCTTGCTTTATAATTGTCAATAGAGCCATCTCGTTTCATCTTTTTTTTGAAGATCCATTTACAACCAATTGATTTTATTCCAGGTGGAAGATCAACTATTTTCCAAATTTTATTATTTAGAATTGAATCAATTTCACTTTTGATTGCTTCTTTCCAACATGAAGATTCAGAAGATGACATTTCTTTCTTATACACTTGAGGTTCGCGTTCTAGCATGTATGTTAGAAATTCCGAACCGAATGTCTCGGACGTTCTTTCCCGTACGCTTCTTCTTGTTTCAACTTCCTCGATCTCATGATGAGTTTCATCGTCATATGGCTTGCTTGATTCTTCGCTTGTCCTTTTAGGAAAATAATTTCCTTCATCTCTTTTGTGCGGAAACACATCTTCAAAGAATGAGACATCTCTTGACTCTATGATTGTATTTACATTAATATCAGCTACATCAGGCTTGAATACCAAAAATCTATGGGTCACTACTATTTTGGACTGGTCTTAGATAGTAACAATCTATGATTTTTGGTCCAAGTTTGACTTTTTTGGGAGGCGGAATTGGAAATTTTGCCAAGCACCCCCCACACTTTGAGGTATTAGAAACTTGGTATGTGTCCTTTTCATGACTCATATGGAATTGTTCATGTTTTATTATGAGGAACCTTGTTTAATATGCTATTAGACATGTTTAAGGCTTCCCCCCACAAGTTCATCGGTAAGCCAGAGGTCAATAGCATTGCATTAATCATATCTTTTAATGTTCAATTCTTTCTTGGCAATACCATTTTGTTGTGGTGGATATGGAGCTATTATTTGATGGATTATACCATTTTCTGCACAGAATTTTTCAAATGCTGATTCATATTCTCCACCTCGATCAGATCTCAATATCTTGATCTTTTTATTTAACTAATTTTTGACTTCAGCCTTATATTTTATAAACGATGTAATTGCTTCATCTTTACTACTTAAAAGATATACATAGCAATATCGTGTATAGTCGTCAATAAAACTGATAAAATACTTTTTTCCACCTCTTGTAGGCAATAATTTACAATCACATAAATCAACATGAACCAAACCTAATGGTTAGGTATTTTTATCTACAGTATGAAATAGTTTTTTGACCATTTTTGCTTCTACACATGTCTCAAATTTGTAGTTTTTATCTACTTGAAATTTAGGAAATTATCCCAAGTTCGCTAATTTTTTCATTTTTCGGAAATTTATGTGTCCTAATCTATCATGCCAGGATAAAATTTCATGCTCAACCATAAAAGAATCTTCATTTTTATTAATAGCACAATCAGAGTACACAGTTTTATTGCCGAATAATATGCCATCACATAAATAACCTCTTCGTAGATAAATTCCAACCTTAGCCATAATTAATTTATCTGACTCGAAGACCATTCAGAATCCTTACTTTGAGAGCACAAGTCCAAAGATAAGATTCTTGCTGATATTCAAAACATGAAGAACTTCATTAAGTGTCACAATTTTTTCAGATGTAAATTTAAGGACGACGGTGTCATTACCTTCGATTATGGAAACTGCAGAATTACCCATGTAAAGTTTTTCTTACTGATCGTATTTCTTGTAAGTGGAGAACATAGATATATCAGAACGAACATGATGATTAGCACCTGTATCTATCCACCACTGTGTAGGGTTCTGTACTAAGTTGCATCCTGAAACAACTTCTGAAAAGTTCATCTCCTCAATTGATATGAACTCAAATTTTCCACTACATTTGCCACTGATTTGTCATTCGTCTTCTTGTGCCTGCAATCTTTAGCTGCGTGCCTAGTCTTTCTGCAGACCCAACATTCGCCTTTGAACTTCTTGGTTTGCTTATTTTTGGATTGATTATCTGGTGTCGTTCTCGTTTTCTTTTTGTTGTTGATGTGTTCTTTCATCTTTGACCCTTCTGTAACAAAAGCCTCTTCGCCTTTGAGTTGTGTTATTCTGCGATTCTCTGCATGCCTTAATTTTTAATCTGACAATGAGATCTTCGAAGAAAATCTCATTTTTCTTATGTTTCAGATAGTTGTGATAGCCTCTCCAAGATGGTGGTAATTTTCCTGTTATCGCTTCAACAAGAAATGACTCTCCAACTTTACGTCCTTTCAATTCAAGTTTGGATTATAAGATGGAGTTCCTGCACTTGACTAGTTACGGATTTGGAATTCACTATCTTGTATTCCATAAATTTGTCCACTATTAACTTCTTCAAACTGACATTCCGCATCTTGTATTTATTTGCAAGTGCAATCCATAGGAATTTTGCTGTTTGTGTGACAGATACACTTTATACAGTACTTTATCCAAACAATTCAGAATGTAGTTTCGGCACAGGAATTCTGAATGCTTCCATGAGTCAACTTTGAGAAAAACATCCACATCTTTTTCTCTAGTCTGTCCTTCATTGGGCATTGGTTCATCCTCCTCAATGCACTTTTGCAGCCCTGACGTGGTAAGATAAAACATCATTTGATTCTTTCATGTAAAGAAGTCATCACCATTTCCTCTAAACGGATCAGGCCTGTTGCGGGTAGCAGTTTTTTCTGATAATTCCACAGCCACCATCTCTATTTTAGTGAAAACAGGAAAGTCTTAAGATGTTATCAATCAGTATACAAAAAATAGTGATGAATCACTTATAAACTCCTCACACAAGTTTACAAATCAAATTTCCACTACCTTGAAATTGTATATCAGTAAATTTGAACAATGACTATTGTTGTAATTAATTTACAACAACAAACTATAGCAATAAAAACAACAAAGTATTGCGTTACTACAGCGATAAACAATCGTTCCACTACTTCGTAGAAACAGCACAACTTCGAAATAGAAATACTATAGAATGATGTATATATATAAACAAACAAGAGATCTAACCGGCTGAAGAAGGAAATTTCGTCTGAGCCTTGCCGTAACAATTTCCTCAGGTTTCTTGCTCCTTTTATATACAAATTCCCAACGGTTATATCTGTTGGGAATAGCCGCGTCTCTTCTTTGCAATGGCCAAAAAGAGTCACACCTCTTTGTTTGCAACGACCATATCTGTTTGAAAATCCACGTTCATTCAACCAACAATCGCTTTTATTTGATTTAGACATTCAACCAACCTGCTTCAGTAGAAGCGGGCGGCGATGCGCACACATGTCAATTCATGACATATAGATCCTCCCTCTCGTATAAAATTACCTGACCCTAAGGACCAATAATTTGACGAATGTAATATATAAGTATGGATACTAACTTATTTTCGACGATGTGGGACAATGTCTCATTCATAAGGACCTCTAACAATCAGCCTTCTTGAGCTTTCAGCATTGTTTTGCTAGTAATTTCTCCTTTTGACCTTTGATTCACTAACCGATGAAGATATTGCAGCATAATCTGAACAGGATCATATCACTTATATAAAAATGCATGACCTATGAAACAATATACTGATAGCCCAACCTTTTAAACATACGACTATCAAAATTTAGCATTTTTGTTGGAAAGCTGAACATAAGGAAGAAAGCGACACATTTCATAAACAACAATAACAATAAGCCTAACAATAATAATAAAGATCCAAAAAAAAATGTAAACGTAAGTAAGAACTTCCATTGGTTTCTCTAGAAAAGATGTTGGCAGATACGCATGTATGCATGTGTACGTGGAACAGGATGCAAAACGCTCTGTTTGATATGCAAAATAAGATGCGAATGATCTACGTGATTTGATGAGTGTGTATTTTGTGCCACCGACTTAGGATACATGGACTGTGACCTGTGACTGTATCTGTAGCAAGTAGACGACAATTATGTCCCGTCCTTTATGAAACAAGCGTGGAATTTAAATGGAACATTTGGACGGATTATTTAAAAATGGAACTTGGTAAATGAAAATGTGTTTGGTAGTGCGAAAAATGTATTTAAACGGTGTATTTGAACGTTGCGCTTGAGTGGATTATTTGAATTAATTATTTAATTTATAGTTAATTAATTATTTGTTTCGTCGTTTGATATCACAAGATTCATTAAAACTACCATAATATTTGAAAAATAAATGCAATAGTTTTATATACAAATAAAATGGTTCAACTACAATGTCTCGGCGTAGTCCTACTGCAATAATTTCATCTTTTGTGGTATTGCTTAATGTTTCAATTTCATTACATATGAGTTGTTTTACTTGTTCAATCACTCTATCTGAAATAAGATCGAGATCATCATCATATATCATAAATTTTATATCACCACTATTGTATATTTGTATAAAATTGTGTACAGTCATTGTAGAAACATATCTTTTAGTTGACTTTCAAATGAGTATTTTAGCATACATTTTAATATGATAAACGTTTCCTTTCATATTTCAATGGATCTCTCAATTACCAAGTATAAACTTGAACGATAGATATTACAGATTTATCAATCAATTTTGATCGATTGTGGTTTCATAAAAATAAGAAATATGGTATATAGTATTTCAATAAGATGGTAAATATCCAATTTGAAGCAGATATTTTGCATCTATTAAATATTACTATTCAGGTGGAGGATGAGAAAAGTTGGAATTTCTTTCATTTATAACCGCATTAAAAATTCCACTATCATGCGCAGTACCTTCTCGACTAGTCAGAACATAAATGAACTGTAAATCGAATGAGCACGCTGTTAAGATATTTTATGTAAGAAAACATTCTTGTCCAATGTAAGAAATAACTCGATCTACATATAAATGTGTCATTATGTGTGTACCTTCTATATCACTAACACACTCTAAAATAAGGTAGTAGCAATTTGAATGAATTTTTAATATGTCCTAAAATATTATTAAATTGAGGATTATCCGACTTTATAATATCTTTAGCAAGTAATACTACAGCTTCCTGACAACATGAAAATAAACTACAATTCGTTATTTGATCTTTGAAATTTTTCACTCATTTGTCGATTTGAGAGTGTACAGCTATAATATATAAGAATATGATAACCGATTCCCTAATATTAATACCTTTTTCTGAAACCAGACCACAATTTTATAACTTATCGTACAACGAAAAAAAATAGCATTTTCATTCAAAAACTACGTTGGCAACGATCTTGATGCGCATTTAATATATCGTTCATTTACTGTAAATTCGTATAGTTTGACTGTGAATTCGTCTAATATCATTCATTTCTTTACGCAGATATACCGATATAAGAACTAAATTATGCAATTTTCGTAGTCGGAATCTGTTTCGAATCAATCATTGATAGTAGAAGGAAAAGATCGTAAGAGAAGAGATGATGAAAAAAAGAGGAGAGAAGAACCTACAGATAAAAGGTAAGGAATTTGGAGTCAATATGTGGGCGTGTCTGACGCCCAAGTATCATTTTACAGATTTCACCCAACGGTACTAGAAAGTGGAGTTGCCTGTTGGAGATGGATTGGACGAGCGCTCACAGAGGCGAACCGTACCCTAATGTGAAGCTTGAGAATTAGAACTCTATGCATATATTTGTTGGGTCCGTCTATTCTCACCCCGTCAATCTCTCTTCCCACCCCGTTGTTTTAAACAAAAAAAATCCACCCCGTAAATTACTCTTCCCACCCCGTCTAATGCCATTACTATCCACCTCTCAAACCCTAGCCTGCCTATCCTCTCTCAAACCCTAATTTGCCAATTCAAACCCATTATTCGTGCTCGCTGTTCAGTCGCCGTCGCGTGGTTTTAGTCGCCGTCGCTTTTTTCAGTTGCGCGCTATGGAGAAGGAAAGGAGGATTATGCGAACTCGAATTCCTCATGTATGCACGATTCGATGTGGCCGATGGAGAAGTTATGTGAACTACGAACGTGGTTGATCAAATCCTAATTTCATCAACACGAACGAGATTGTTGAATCAACCTCGTCCGCCACGAACGTGGTTGTGACAACTTCCACGTTTCGACCGGACGAGCTTGATTAAATATTCTCGTTCATGTTGGACGTGCTTTGCTGATTTTGAAACGAATTGGATTGTAATTCGTCTACAAAAAAGTTCTATTGTGTGAATACAAGTTGCAATAGTTGAATTGCATAGCATCTTCATATACCCATTTAACATTTAAAGGGTATAACTGAAATATAAAATTTTAAACTTTTAGCCGGGGTGTGAAGAGAAAATGCTGGGGTGTTAATAGATGGACCCATATTTGTTTACGTCATTCTATCACTAATCTCATGCTTTTGTAGCTTTATCCTGCATCCTTCTTTCAGATCTCGTGCACACCACAGAAATGTTATTAAAAATATAAATTATAATCTGATCCATCATGCGTTTAAACCATCTATTAAATTGGTGATACTTTTGATTTTGCATCAAAAAGCATTGGTTTCCTTTCTTTTTTTCTTTTTTTAATTCTGAAATATATAATGGAAAAAAAGGCCAGATAGTTCAGATGATGTTTCCACTAACCATGGTATGGTTAAATGGAAGCTTGACCTTAATTCCTAAGCCTATTGGGCTCTACCGTCTCCTTAGATGATCTTCAATGTCATTGGACTTGGTATGAAAGGGCCCATTCAACCCATTTAACAATATATCATTTCTTATACCATCATCATCTATCAGTTCATACATCGGTCTGCGTGGTCCGTCAAGGGAGTGAGACAATTTGGTCCTAACTAATAAAGTAAATTTAATTTAATTTTTTATAAATTTCTAAAACTAATAACTTTTGCCAAATAAGATCCGTTTGAGACGTGGTTTTTTACGTTGCGATCGTATCAAAATGCTCTACGTTATGGAGTTGATTTGAATTGAATCCAAGCAATTTAAAATTTCACAGTTTAATTAAATAATTATTTTTGTAATTTATTAGTACATAATAAATAAATAAATAAATATAAATTAATTTTATTTTAAAATATACATTTTGAATGTTCCGCACAAATTCTCCGCTCGTAGCACAAACGCATTCTCCTTACATCTAACATTTCTAATTCTCCGTTCAAATTCTTCGCTCGCTTCTTGAAGAACGATATGCAAATTGTAACCAAAGTAAATGCTAAATATTCATGTGCAGACTATGTTATTTTTGGGTTTTTATAGTATAAACATGCATGGTGGGTTGAACCATCCATTTTATTTATAATAAAAATACGTGAACATAAGATCATCTTCACTGGAGACAAATTCAGACTGAATATTACGTAAAACAAGTTCAACGAGCTCCAACGGATCATATTACATTAAGGGTAATATTTAGAGGTCAACTCATAATGCTGAATTGGCACCGGACGCTGATTAAATCGACACCTAACAATGGGCGTTGATTTAATCAGCGTTCAGAGGTGTAACCGTTGAAACCCAATGGCCACACCAACGGCTCTTCTCTTCCCTCCAACGACTACATTCCTCCATTTCAACTCCTTAAATAACTACTTTCACTCTTTATTTCCACCAAAACTCTTCAATACTTCCTTCTCTAACCCGCATTATCTCCAAATGTCTTTTATCCTTTAGGAATTTTACGCATCCTTCCAATTCTCAAACTACATTTTTGAAGACGACAACGAGACACAACCAAGCATTCCTCCGAGTCAGCATTCATCCAACCCACGGTGAAATGAAGAGGACTTCGACTTATGCAATAACTTTTTTCGTTATACCAAAGACTCGATAATGGGTAATGACCAAAGAGGCGACAAGATTCGGAAGAAAATAATGAATACCTTCAACCTTAAGAATCTTGAAAGCACGTGATCAATTCAAAAAAATCAATCGTCAAACTCACTTTTATGAATCACAAAAAATAAAATAAATCTTAACGGAATGGGAAGCAAAAAGTATTTGGTATGATTTTTGATTTTACTACTTTGTTAGTGTTTTAACTTATTAATTTATTTCTATTTTGATTACCAGAAAAGAATGACGAACGAGAAATTCATGAAACTTTTTGCAAGGTAAAATGGTGCTAAAAAACCACACTATTATAAATTCCCCAATTATTATAAGTTGCTGATGAGCACACCGAAGTGGAACTCCGATAATGCGAAGAGCCTTTGAGACGTTCAAACAAAGATGGATGGAGAGAAAAAAGCATCAAAATCATCATACTCGTCTAGTCCGTGAGATTCATCATGTAGAGAAACCCAATTTGACGGAGAAAACGAGGGGGATGTACTCACCCAGTGATCTAATGAAGATTATAAACCAATGGACGTCAAAGCAGTAAAGAAAACAAATAAGGTTGATGTCGTTGTGACCGTTAGAGTGAACATCACTCATGAAACCCATGAAAGAAGACATCATGATAGAAGCAGACAAGCGTAGAAGAAGATCAATATAATGCGTAAGTTTGCAGATATTAAGCAACAAAAGTTGGATATTGAACGAGATCGGTAAGAACAAATGATTATGCATAAAGATTTGACGGGAATGGATGAAATTCAAATTCAATATTGGATGAAGCGCAAAAGATAAGTACTTATATCTAAGTTTCCTCAATTATACTTTGTTTTAAACTTAGCATTGTATAAGTTGTATTATTTTCGGTGTACTTTGAGTTTATGTCAATTTATTGTATTTGCCTATTAACTAATATTCCGCTATTTTTGTTTTCATTCATACAAAGTCTTTAACCAATCTAAATAAGATTTTAAAAGGAATGTATTATAGTTGATAAGTTAACTAAAATTATGAATATAAGACAAATGCATACACACATGACTAATTGGATTTAAAATTGAAATAATAATCTTCAAAGTAATTACAAATATGATTTATAAGATCTTTTTGTAACCAGTTATGAATTTGTGCGTCTCGGAATAAAAGTTGATGTTCCATTTGAAAATTGAAAGCTTCTTCGATTATAAGAATGTCATCTCGGAATATTTGTGTCATTTGCCATGCACCATCATATTCGTAATGATGGTATTCTTCATCCACATTTCTTTCGTCTTCAGTAATAATATTATGCATAATAATACATGCAAATTGATTGTGGACATTTTTTTCGAGACCATAATCAACAAAGATTATTAATCATTGCAAATCTGGATTGAAGAACACCAAGAGCTCTTTCAACGTCTTTTCTCTGTCCCTATGACATCATAGAAAACTTTGATTGCATTGTTGTTATTGGGTTTGGACACGTTTTCACAATGGTGCTCCGTTTTGGATAAATCTCATCGCCCAAATAATCTTTGTGGTCGTAAGTGTTTTGCCCAAGAGTAAATGTCACTGCTGTTGCTCAGCTAAGCAACAGATCATTGAATAGATGTGATCTCTAAATAACATTTAATTTGTTGTTTGATTCGGGTATTCCAAGAAAACATGCCATATCCATAAATCGTACGAAGAAAAAACTTCCAAAATAATAGTTGATATTCTTTCTTTACCATTATAAGCTCCTTGGTATGCTTTGGGGTAGTTCTTCCATTCCCAATGCATACGATTGAGACCTTCTATCATGCCGGGCCATCCTCTACTCTCGTACATTTCTATATCTGCACCACATCATCCTCATTCGAAGATCTAAGGTACTCGATGCCGAAAACGTTCACCATGGCTTGGCAGAATTTGTCAAAGGTTTCTAATGTGGTACGTTCTTCAATCCAATATGCATCGTCCAATGCATCTGCTAGGGTGGCTAAAGCTAACAACCTCATTGCAGTACTCATTTTTTGTTCGATGCCAAGATCCTGTGTCTTTGCAGTATTTGGTTTTTGAATAAAATATTTATTGTTTTCTGAATACCTGCTAAAATTCTCAGAAACAGTTCTCTTCTTATTTCGTATCTTCTCCAGAACATATTTGTTTGATATGTGCAATTTAGATTGAAGTAATCTTGCATGAGACTTTTATAAAAGGCAAATTTATTACGGTTTACATGTTTTCGACCAATGATCGATCCGCTATGTTTATTGGATGTGGAACTATAAGCTTCATGGCATATGTCAACTATTTCTTTCATCTCCTTAGCTTCCTCTCGTAGGATATCTTCCTCCTCGGAATCACTATCGAATGCCATAACACATCTAAGGAAAGATGAATATGAGAATTCATTGCAATATTTAAGTTTATGCTACGAGAGAAAGAAAGAAGTTGATAATGTAATATCTGTAATGGATTGAAGTCCTTATATATAAGTTAAATGATATGTGCTAGAAACACGGAATGAGTGGCCACAGTTATTTCATAAAATACTGAGTGGGCAACATTAATTCAAATTTTGGTCATCTCAACTTTAGCAAGTGGCAGACAAAGACTTCAGAGTGTTGTCATCTCAACTATAACAAGTGACAGAGAGCATTAATTGGGAGCGTGGTCATCTCAACTTTAGCAAGTAGTAGACAATGACTTTAGAGTGTTTTCATCTCAACTTTAACATATGACAGACATAATTAATTGGGAGCATGGTCATCTAAACTGCAGCAAGTGGCATACAAAGACTTCAGGGTGTTGTTATTTCTGAAAATGACTTTGCTATAGGATCATATAATATGGATAAACTACTTGTGTGGAATAATAATAAAGTAAGTAAATAATTAAAGCAGTAAAGAAAATGACACCGGAGATTTTTATACTGGTTCGAATAAACTAGCAACCCTCACTTAACCCGGAGGAATAGATTTGCACCGCCTGAGCAACCGAACAGGACTTTAACCGCCTAAGCAACCAAATAGGACTTCTACCGCCTGAGCAACCGAACAGGACTTCTTTGTAACTAACAAAAGTATCTGACTGTAATATGCTTTTAAATAGCACTAATAAGTCAATTAAGTACAATCTTCCTATAATATTCTCCTTTATGATATATAATGTAATGTGCTTAAGAATTGTGGAAGATAGAGTGATCAAAGATCAGAGAATGTAAGCAATTTGAGTGCAGTTTGAAAACTGAAGAATAGATAAGAATTCAAGAATATTAAAATAGTTTTGGGGAATCGTTTATTGAATTTTGAAATCTATTTATAAAGATTAAATGGTTGAAATCATAGATGAAAAACAACGTTGAAAAGAAATAGGTGCAACCGTTGATTTTGAAGATGAAGAAAAATGTCTATTCATAAAATAGCTGTTGAAAATATTCAGCCATCTGAATTTATTAATTCAGCCGTCTGAATTGAATTAAATCGCAAACAGCAAGGAATTACGCTATTTTTGGCCTTATTCAGCCGGTTGAATAAATTCATTCAGCCGACTGAATATTGTGAAACAATAATTTGTTTCAGTATTCAGCCGATTGAATGAATGCATTCAGCCGGCTATTTTCAGCCTGCTGTGCATGTTTGTGCATGTGTGTATATGATTTTATATATATATATATATATATATATATATCAATTCAGGAGAGATTTTAACATATTACTAAATGATACAAAGACTCTAGATGAAGAACTATCAGCTTCAAACACTATGAATACAAATCTGTAACAAATCTCCTTCATAAAAGATTAGTACACACAAATATTTATTTATATAGGTTGTCGCAACCAAAACGATGTAAAATCGAGATTTCAACATTCTCCCGCTTTTGATGATGACAACTATATAAGAATAAATAATATAAATACATTCAGTAACACAGTTACTCCTCCTATCAATATGCACAAATATTTAATTAACTTTCTCCCCCTTTTTCATCGACCAAAAGAAAGATAAGAATGCATGTAGGGAATCATTGTAAGCAAGGATTACGTTATATAGCTCTTACTTGAGATGTCAATACTAAAGAAAAATAGAAATACTCGTACAACATTACATAGATAACTAGATAGAATTTTGAAACATAACAACATAAACTAAATTAAAACAAGGATAATTAATATTGGGTAGAGAGAGAAGGGTCATCATTATCAAAATCCGAACTCGAAGAAGTCCATTGAAAGGGATATGGGTTGTAAGCTTCGGTGGATGTAGAACCGGTGCAAGAAATTTTATCACATATCTTATTAAGAAAACCTTTTATCGAGTTGAATTTCCACTCCATCTTTTTTTCAATTGACTTAATTTCCCGATGAAGTTTCGATTGATTTCAGGAGAGAGTGATAATAGCTTGTCTGGAGGAAGAGTCCGGGCCAACCACTTGAATTGAATCATCGTCCACTTCTTCTTCAGGTTGAGCATGAGAAGAGGAGGCAATACTAGTGTCACGAGTTTGTGGAGTATGTTGTTGAACATTTTGAGACGATTGTCGAAAGGAGATGATTTGTTGTGTAGAAGGCCGGTGAGGAAGACCCATTAATCCTAAAGTTTTTGCGCCTAACTCATTAATACTTGAAACCTCGTAGTCGAGAATTGGAATGCCGAAGTTGAGAAAGATACGCATAATATAAGCACCGTAATGTATGGTCTTATATTTTCTTCAGATTATGATGTCTTGAAATTCATCTAAAATGATTTTGCCCCAATTCACATGTTGGTTGGAGTAGATTGAATAAAGAGCTTAAAAGTCTCTTTTATAAAAAAATTCACAACTCCCTGTTCTATGTAACAACCCGATATTTTCAGCCATTCGCATCCACACATGTTGGAGTAGATTGAATAAAGAGCATGAAGGATGCTTGGGATCGTCCATCCTTAAGGATCAATTAAACTATAAATTAAATACATCACGTGGTTAAAATTTCAAAATGGTATTCTATGCTTCGAAATCAAATATCATTTCAAAAATTCAATATCATTCAAAAATCCATTTCAAAATATCAAAATATCGTATCTTCCAAACCATATTCATTTATTTAAAATACCATTTCACCACACATTTCACATAGTTTATATTTCAAAACAAATTACTTCATTTTAAATCATAAAAATGAAGTTATTATATTTAATAATTAAATTTCCAAAATTTTGGTCTTTCAAAATTCATTTATTCACTTAAATCTATTAAAACAATGAAAATTCAACTTTCACAGCATTTAGAAAAATGCTACGGAAAGTTACTTTTAAAACAATTCAATTTAACAAAAGACAGCATTCAAAATGCTGTAATAGGGTTACACCGATTCAAATAAAACCTTAGTTAAATTCAACAATTATAGCACTTACCAAGTATAATAGACTTTAATTCAATTTAGCCCTTTAGTTCATTTATAATTAACTACAGCATATACAAATGCTGTAATATCCTTTACTTTAGAAAATAATAGCATTTCAAAATGCTGCTAATTAAATTCCAACTATTCACTACACTTTCACAAACCATTAAATTTCTATTTAAACCATTTCAAACTTATAAAATAATATATTTTTCACTTTTATAACCATCATTTAATTTTCCTTAAATTCATGATTTTACAGAGTTAAATTTCCATTCAAAAATCAATATTTAATAATAATTCACTTATTAAATTCCAACATTCAATTTCAATTCATATAATTAAATTTTTAACTTAACACTTAATTTTAAATTTCAAAATATAACTTATTTTACATTTTATTTACTTAACTTCAAAATTCACTTTTAAACAAAATTCACAATTTCCCAATTTAAGTTATATTTCAAAATTCAACTCAATATTCATTTATTTCACATCTAATTTATTCAAAATCCATTAATATATTATAAAAATCATTTTAAATTCATTTAATTCAAAATATCATAAATTTATCATATTTTCACATTTAATTTAAATTCCATTTATAATTAAATCAAAATTTCCAAAATAACTTTTATTTCAAATTTCCACTTTATCATTAATTTATTTCACTTATAAATTCTCAGAAAAATCAAAATACTTTACAAAAATCATTTTTAATTAAGTTTAAATCAAAATATTATAATATTTACATTTCTAAAATATTTTAAAAAATTTAGAAAAATATATTTTAAACACGGGTCTGTATATCATTTTCTACACGAGGTAAAGTGATACGGGTAATATATCATTTCAACCCGTAATTTACAAGGAAAACCCGGGTTTTATCATTTCAAACCCGCAGTCCCAAGTAAAATGAAATAATTGAAAATCGTTTTGGCCTATCATTTCAGCCCATAACGATTTTCCCCTATTCTAAAGTCCGTTCGGGTATGTTCATTTCAACCCATAGTAATTCTAATCTAAAGGGAACCTGAAGTGTAATAAACTGATATAAATAACAGAACAACATAAATAACAGTAATATATGATATAACAGGTAAATAAGCATGGGTGAACATCATATGATCATAACATAGCATATATAACATGGTGATGCATTTTACAGATTCAGATGATATCGATTTACTAGTTATATAAGTATAAAACTGTCTGGTGAGAATAACTCACTGGTATAAGCTGGAGACGACAACTGAAACACACAAACTGAGATCTTCGAAGGCACAAAAGCATGAATAAGATTTGAGATTGGGAGAGCCAAAGATTAATCACCTTGAATACATTCAAACAAACAAAACAATCTACATAAGTTTTCAACCCAAATTCAATTAAACAAAGCTTGAAATGAATGCACGAAACAAAGCTAAAATATTTTGCACTTGCTTTCAACACTTGTGCTTCAGCCTTGGGTCAGAAACACATGGCTAAGCATGGGTTAAGATCTGGTCTTTGGTTCATAAGAGGTTGGCCTAGCATGGGAAAAATGGTGCAAACATTTGTGAGCATGAAACTACACAACACAAGGCAACACAACCTAGGATTCCATGCACAATTTGGCTCGGCCACCATCGAGCATGGCGTGGCCAGGTCTCAGGTGGTCAAATGCATTTGTGTAAGTGGTGTATGGGTCAACTATGGCAGGTGGTGGTGATGTAGGTGGCGGCCAAGGAGGAGTTTGGGATGGTGGTGCAAGGTGTGCTCGGCTATGGTTCATATAGGTGTAGTTTGGTGCATTTTTGTAGTGGATCATCAACCAAGGATAGCTCGGCTTAGCTTTGGGGTTGGAGAGGAGGAGATGGAGGCTGGTTTAAGTGGTGGTGGAGGCGGCAAGGTGGCTGGAGTGGTGAGGCCGAACCTGAAGAGGAAGGAAGCAAGTGCAAATTCAAATAAAAAAACAATGAAAAGTGAAAAAGAAAAATAAGTTTTACCAAATTTTTTTCACAAGAAGAATGGCCGACATTTTTCTCAGGTTTGAGAAAGATAATTCATGTGAAAAATGAATAGAAGTCGGCTGAAGAGAATGAGTTAAGGCAGCAAAAATTGGATAGGTGTTGGTTGAAGTGTGAAGAGGTGTGAATACAAAAAGGCTAAGCAAATCAATGGACACTAAACTCTTCAAATAACCATATTTCTTTTTGTAATTTTAAATAACTGAAATATACATATAAATTCAGATAAAAACACGAAAATTTAGTAAATAAACAAAATATAAATAAATAAATATTAATTATAAATAATTAAATCAAGAAAAATAGCAAAAATTGCCAACTAGGCTAGAAAATTTAAAAATAAATGAAATAAACTTGAAAAAAAATTATGTACTTGAAAATATTTATAAATAAAGATAAGAACACAAAATAAAAATGCATTCAGAAAAATAAATAAATAAATTTTTAATTAAATATAATTTAAATGACGAAAAAAGTAGAAAAATAGAAACTAGGCTTTAAAAATAGGAAATAAATGCAATAAATTTTGGAAAAATTCTATTATCACTTTAAAAATATTTATCAATGAAATCTTACAAATAAAACAAATTTAGAATAATTTAAAACAAAAAATAAAGTCAAATTTAAATTACATTCAAAAATCTAGGGTTGTTACATTCTAAGTTGTAGAGAGCGAATAAATGCACGGTGAATAAGCGTGCTTGAGGCCTTAAGAAGCTAGATTTTAAAGCACTCAAACTTATAAGTTGATCGAACAAGAAACGATGTGAAACTTCATCTCGATGATCCATATCAACTTCAATATCATCAATATCAATTCCTTGATAGGGACAATTTAGAATATTGCCTAATCTTTGTAAAGGCAAGAAAATTTTAATGCAACATACTATTGACCAAACACAATCTTGTCGATTTTGAGGATTATGGTGATCTAAATTCAGATTAGCAAGAAAGTGTTTGATCAAAAGTTGATTAATTTTGATATTATTTGGAGTATACCCTATTAGATTATCAAAGTGGAATTAGTCCGCCAATTCTCTAATTTTGTACATTGCAAAATTCGAAAATTTCATGAAAGCTCCTTCAAATATTTAGAATTTTTCATATAATTGAATTGGAAGATTGCAACACATTCCAAAGCCATTGACGAATCTGATCTTTGGACGGACCGGCCGAAGGTGGATTCTCTTATGCGTTTGGATCTTGGAGCCATTCAGAGTAAAATTGAGGAGTAAAAGTTGGAAAACTTGAAAGAGATGGCTAGGGTTCTGAAGTGAATGGGTAAGATATGAAAAGATGAATATATAGTAGAAAGTAAGGGAAAAAATGGAAGAAAAGAATGTAGGGCCAAGTATAAACAAATGATTTAGGAAGAATTCAGTCGGCTGAATCACTGCAATTAGCAGTCTGAATTTCTTTCTGCAAGAAAATGGTTCATTTTTGAACTAATTCATATTCCTGTTTTAGTTGATTCAACTGTCTAAATCTGGGGATTTTTTTTTCCTTCCACAATATTCAGCCGTCTGTTTCATCATAAACAGCCGACTGAATTTGTGTAGAAACTCATAGCAGCCTTTATGTTTAGCAAACATTTTATATAAACAATGTGAATAATTTTTGAACAACCAGACAATAAAAATAACAAATTAACAACAACATAAAAAAATTTAAATTGATTTGGAAGAAGAACTTGGAGTGTGATATTCATCTGGTTCTATTTTTATGTTCTCGTGAAATGGTCAAAGTGGTGACCATCTATTGCCGTGTTCCCAAGAACTCGGAGATATTGGTGGACACTGCGGTGATGGTTCCCTAGAACTGTGAAGGATTGGAGAACGAATAGGAGATGGTTGATGAACCGTGTTTTTGGGGGAAGAACCACAAAATTTTAAAGAAACTTGTTCCAAAAAGCTTAAACGCTTGGCATTAACTTTTTGTTCATAATAAAGTTCATGCTATAATTCCGGTGTTTCTCTTTGGTAGTGATAAATGTCATCTATCTTTTCTTTGTAGATGGTGCACCAAAGAATAGAGACCGTCTCGTTCTTTTACCAGGTGGAGTATAACCAGTGTGTGTAGGAGGAACTATTGGAACTTGTTCGTAAATTGGTGTTGGAGTAGGTAAATTCACCGATCCCGAACTACGTGAACAATATGACAGAGCAGAGGATTTAGAATTATACTGGGTAGACATTTTGAGAAGATGTAATTGAAACTAATTTTCTTTATTTAAAAAATAATGTTGAAAGAAGGAAGATTAGTAGAGGTATTTATGTGTAAAGACGTATAAAAAAAGAAGAAAAGATTTGTGGTTAGGTTTATAAGAACCAGAGAAAAATTTGGTTGGAGAAAAAAATGTAAGGAAATAATAAATGCAAACCAAATATAATTAAAAAGAGAAAGAGTGAAGAACACAAAACTTCCAAGTAAGAGATCCCGAGTTCGAGTTTTAAAAAAAATTATTAAAAAATTGTAAATCCTTTATCGATACAATTCCTAATTCTCTTCTAATTTTATAAGTATATTTTCATTTAAAGGTTTTGTAACTATATCTTCCAATTGATCCTCAAAGGATACAAATTCCAGTCTGACTAAATTCTTTGTCACACTATTGGCTAATACTAAGTAAGTTGTGTATCAAATTTTAACTAATAAGACATGTGTAATAAGAGGTAAACTACATATACCGTTATTGCTCGTATCACCTTTACCGATGACATATCCTTTGAAATTATCTCCAAATGTGACAGAACCTCTATCTGAGTAGTTAATGCTAGTTAGCATCCCTTTGTTTCCTATCATGTGTGTTGAGCAACCATTTTCTAGTATCCATTTTCCTTTCTTTTTGGATGGTACCTGCAAAATATAGAATTAACATTGGTACCCACCATTTCATTTTGGGTCCTAAGGGTTAGCTCTTAGAAAGCCAAAACCAAGAGGGTTCAGAATTCCTTTTGAAAATAAAATCTTTGTTTTTATGAACAGTTTTTATAAAAAGATTTTATATACTTATTTCTTATTAAAGAATTATTTGTTTTAGGAACCCAAATTTTGATAAAATTGGAAATTTTAGAACTACGTATTTGAACTTTATTATTCTTCTTATATGAAGACTTCTTTTTCTTTGGTATAATTTTAGAGGACTGTTTATATCCCAGTCCTCTTTTATTTGAAGTATTTTTAGAATTTTCTATAATTTTGGAAAGATTTTCTATACCTTTATTATAGATTTTTTTTAGTAATATCTTATAACTTTGTTTTAAAGCTAGAATTATCCAATTCTAAAATATTGATATTTTCTTTAAGATCATGATTTTAAATTAATGAAACATCATTCTTTTCTTTTTGAGCTTCTATCTCTTAACTTAGGAGAGAAAGTTGAGATGGCATATTAGAACATGATTCGTGAATAACTTGGAGTTCTCCTTCTAAAATATTCTTTTCATCTCTTAGCATTTCTACTTCGATTTCAGTTCTATTCAATTTTTCAAGAGTTTCTTTGTACTTTCTATTTTTGCCTTTTAGTTTGTCAAGTAATTCTGAATTGATTTCCAAAAGGTCGTTAAAAGTTAGATCACTTACCTCATCTTTTGTGGCCATAAAGCAAACATTGGCTTGTTCTGAATCACTGTCCGAGTCACTTTCTGATAATGAAGATGAGTCTGTATCATCCCATATGACAGAGAAACCTTTATTCTTGAATTTGTCCTTTTTGTGCTTATACTTGTCTTTATTTCTCTGGACATTCTTTCTTGATGTGGCATTTCTTGTGGCATTCATAACACTCTAGAGCAGATGATGATGGTTTATTGGTATTGTTATTGTTGCTGGAGTTGTTCGTATATCTAAATTTGTTGCTCTTTCTAAATTTCAAAAACTTTTTGAATTTTTAGCGATGACCATCATATCTTCTTCATCTGAATCTGATTCATTTTTTCTACGTAGAATGCTATATTTTTCTTATCTTGAGCCTGTACTTGTTTTGTCTGGAGATTAACTGTGAAGACCCGCAAATCCGTACCCCTTGAGTCAACACTATTCTACATCAATCAACTCAAGATGAATGGAAATACGAACCATTTTGGTTAAAGAAGAAGAGGTATAAGAAGAAAATAGAAACAACATCAGAATCTAACTATCGCAGCATAATAAAATATAATAGATAATAAATTATCTTTACACAAAACTGATATATCTGTTTATACATTACATCATTGGAGTACATCAATCACATAACACACAATTAGACAGTAATCATGACCTACCATCACACAACTGATTACACAGCTAATCAACACAGTGGAATATATAAAACAAGTACGGAAGTACGTATCGTCATCCAACTCGTCTCCTGAGCTCCACAGCAACATATCATGTATTCTATAATACTCGGTCTGACCCGAGCATTATAGTTAAATAACACCCAAGTCAGTCTATAATACCAGCGTGAGAAATCACACTCAAATTGATTATTAAAGTTTCAAAAATCCTTTGAAAATCAAAAGCATCTCGTAAGACCACGCCACAAATAAACATGTCGGGTTTTTATCTTACGATAGCTAAAACACTTTATAATAAAATCCTCTGATATTATAATAGGGTCTATTTACAAATACTTATTAAAATAGCCGAAATTGTTACATTATTAAATTCCATCTACTAGCCACATAGTGGGTAATACAGACAAAACTCGTAAAAGGCGTGTAGGGAGAATGGACTTCCAATTAATAACTAGGCACTAGGGTACCACCTGTCATGGTACCTGGTCTAGATCAGCATACCGAGGATCACTCTCGACCCCCTGCAACACAAGATCGAGACTATCCCTTACTGGATAATCCCAAGTAAGATCACCCCACGGTTGTGATCAGCAACCGCACCACTAAGCCGAAATAAAAAGGGACATCTAGACAGGGATGACCTCACCCTGAAGTGGGTGTTACCCACCTAGCCTTGCTGCATAACACTTGATTTACAGTCATTCCCGGTTGATGAGGTTTGAGGCTAAGCGTTACCTTTTAGAACGTTTCACTTAGAATGCCCATCGTCCGCCTGACGATGTTCCGAATGCATTCATCCATACAAGTCCGTCCCAGGTTCGAATGAAACCGAAGGCACTACTCCTACTACATCCATTTTGGAAACATCCTCAGGATTAGTAGCGACTAGCCCTTGCACTTCACTGCTCCATCTTCGAGTCCAAACTCGTCTTCCTCACGAAAACGTACAAAACCGGATCGAAGTGGTTTTCGAGAAATTAATCCTGATCCCAGTCTCTTCAAAATGATCAACACATTGGCCAATATTGATAGTCGGTCATTTAACTATCAATTAACATTCACAACAACCATCCAACATAAATAATTTCACTAATTGCTTATTAAACTCAAATTATCTTCACAAGATTTATTTCCACTTTTCAACCCTTTGAAAATAGTTTCAAACCATACTCTTCTCATTGAATGAATTTCCAAATATTTATTTCCACTGAAAACACCAAGTACAAAGCTTTAGATTTTTGAAGTAATTTAAATCACTTAATTAAAAAATATTTTAACATTTAGATTGAGAACTACTTCAACACTTTATTAAAAATATACACTTTAGGATTATTTAAAATGAGGTTACTTTTATAAAAAAAAACTAGATTTTCTCTTTTAAAACAAATACCAAGTCACTTTTAAATAATTACTACCATAATAGGCTAAAAGAAAATACTTACTTTAGAATTTAAATATTTTAGAGATAATAAAATTTTCAAAACTTGCTTTTTAAAACAACTTTAAAACTTTACTTTGAAAATGTACTTTGTTATCCAGGGAGAATTTCCCATTTCAATCGCTTAAATCAATTTTTCAAATTGATTTTCGATTTACTCTATTTGAAATAAATTTCTTTACTTACTCAATTCATTTCAAAATCCATTAACTATAAACTTTATCATTATTTTTCGTTTGATTTTAAATCTTTTAACTGAAACATACCAATTTCAGATTTTCCAAATTTCCACTTGTTTCTTAACAATTTAAATCTTAAATTTATAATAAATGCTTTATTCTTTTAATAATAACACTGAAGTTTAAAATTCATTAATTTCCTGTTTATTCAAAATCCACCCTTCATATACGGAATTTATTCATTAGAATTTTAAAATCACATTGATTCTTATCCAGTTCATTCTTAATTTATTTAAATTCTCTATAATTATTTCACTTGCAAATTCTCTTCCTTTATTTTCAAAAATCCAATTCTATATATTTTGATAACTCACCGTACCGAAATATATTCAAGTAAACCATAACATTCAATATCCCAATTATCAATAATATTCATCACAGAATATCGAATATTCATAACAAAGAATATTAAACAATATAAATAATTTTGAGGAATCCAGTTGGATCCCCCCAACCTGTTTCCCTGCATGCACAGATGTTAGCACAACATAAAATACCAATTCCACTTCAAGGTGGAATATCGCGGTATATGGGTTTTAAATAAAATATCATCCGCTATTATGCCGCGCATAGGGTCTCATCCGCTATATAATACGGTAAATCAATCATTCCAAGATATATTATATACTACTATATATAATATTGCACGTCCAATCAAATCAATCAATCAACCAATTATTTAAATTTAACCATTTAAATTTAAATTATAATCAGATGAGTCAGATTAACTCACCTTTGATTTTCATTTGCAATCCACTTTAGTATTGCCTTGGTTTACCCGATTTGACCTTGAATAATCAATTTATACAGCTTTATTAATAATTGGAATTAACCGAACAATTTTATTATCATTTACTAATTTTAGTAACTAAGAAATTTAGTTTTAAACTGATAATTTCTCATCCAAATTGTATATAAAAATAATTTATATATGCCAAATCTTATGTATATGCATATCTTCTGCTTTGAACCTTATATATATATATATATATATATATATATATATATATTTATAAAGTCTAATAAAATACAATATCCTTTTTAACCTATACATTAAAACAAATTTATCTTATTACAGTAAACTATAAAATTTAATAATCATTTTTATTATATCATCCTATAAATCGAAAAATTTCCTATATAAAATTTAAATCAAACAACCCACATATTTTATTTTTATTTATTTTTATAAAACAAAATAAATTTATAATCATTTTACTGTAATATTCTTTTGTTTTCCTGGATATATATATTCTTCTCATACAAGAATAAATTAAATAAACAGAAAATACCAACTCACCTCGATCGCTCGAACCCATGGCACTCCTTCTCGAAGCTCACGCTAACAGAAACCCTAGCCTCTCGCGCCATCATCTCCTCGTCGCCGCTGATGAAGTCGCACTCGAGATGCTCAGATTCCTCTCAAACTCGCGGCGATTGAAATCGAATTTGATTCCTTCGGTCGACTTCACCTATGGATTTTTTATGCAAACACTCAATTTCAGCGATAAACGACTCGGCTACGAAGCCCAGTAGCTCGTGAATCAGTCTCTTTTCCATCGTCTGAAACGATTTCGACTCTTGTGATTTGAATTGCCGACCTAGAGGTGAGAGGGAATGAGCGCTTCGACTATTGATTAGTTCGACTCCCGGATTTCGCCATTATTTTGTTTTTACTTTCAATTTCGTTCGACTGTTTGTATATCTTTCGACCAAAATTTGGGATAAACGAAGGAAATGTCGGCTATGTTATTTTTATTGTGGACGAGAGAGAGCAGCGCAATTTCAGGAGAGTAGGTAGCGTATGGAAGAAGGAAAATAACTACAGTGTTTTGAAGGTGAAATCAAAAAGTATTGACGTGATTTTAATTTAACTAGTTAACTAATATATTAATTTGATTTAAATTTAAATTTAAATCAAGTCGAATTACACAACCTAAAATCTCCACCTCCTATCGCAACGTGCCGCTAGGCGTTTATAATGTTAAACCTCTATTTCGAACACAATGGAAAAGGTGTCGAGTCCTAATTCGATCGTATGGAGAAGATAGCTTTTCGGACCCAGTTATTTTATTAAATTTCGATTAAATTTCAGCCCGTTTATATATCGTATGCTCACACAACAACTCCAATCAGTAAGAAAATCAAAATCCGATAATAATTCAATATTATGGATCCAACGGAACTGGTTTCGTCAAAATCCAAAATCCGAGACTGTGCCTCGGAAGGCTATTTTTAAATTCAATTTAAACGATATATTCTCAAGACTTAACAAAACACTTCAAAATCAAATTTAACACTTTTACTATCTTCAGTACTATTAGTATACATTTTACAAGTCTTTAAAATAATTTAGTTTAGCTTAAATCCCAGATTTACCACTTAAACCAATTTCAAATGATTTAATTTAATAATTAAAATATCCAATAAATAGTGATATTTGAATTCAATTTAGGAACTAACTACGAAATATTTAAAATCAATTAAATATTTCGATTTCAAACAACAAAAATTCCGGGTCGTCACATTCCTCCCCCCTTAAAAGAATTTTGTCCTCGAAATTACTAGTTAAGAAGAATGATCCAATACCCATTACTATTTTACAAAACCAACAGTTTTATTATCTTGTCATAACATATCTTTTATTAAAGACCCACTATTACTTCAACCATCTTTCCAAAACCTTCCATAGTTTCCAACAACATTATTTACTTCATTTATTAAAATTTAAATTTAAGTTCAAATTTAAATTATCAAAACTTTCTCAAAAAAATTCTAACTCTCTAAATTTTCGAAAAATTTCGCCAGCGTCTCCCTTGCGCAGCTAGCTCGGTACAACTATAAAAGGCCTCTTCGGGCTCCCAAATTCCAAAAGAAAATAAAAGCCAAATAGCTAGATCAAAAACCCAATCAAATTCCATATAGAAATTTAAACACATACCTTTTTGTCAAGCAATTCAAATTTATCATCTGAAATCAAAACCAGTTTTCCTTTCCCTTTATAATACTTGCATATCCTATATAGCAATAATATCTAATCACAACATTCAAAAACATTTTATTGACTTCCTTACAAAATGTCAATATTTATTCATTCAAATATTAACTTAGAATATATTTGTAATATCAATTTCCAATTAAGAATTCACCATTCCTTTCTTAAGTTTAGTATAAGCATTTTATATGCTTCTTTATTTATTTTCACTTTACCACTTTAGTTTATATCTATTTCTATTCAAATTAGTTTTTCCCATTTCCATATGAATTCAATTTATCTTCAACTCTGAATATTAAATGTTATTTTCCATTTATACTGATTCATGTCATTATTTAAATTAGTTTCATCCACTAATGTATTTCAATTTTCAATTAAAAATTGTTTGTCGCTAACAAAATTTTCCTAAAAAAATTCTAACTCCCAAAAATTTTGGAAAATTTTGGCAGAGTCTCCTTTGTACGGAGGAGCTTTTGCAATTTGACAAAATATATAAATATATATACATCGACCCACCCAGTCGAAAAAACAAAAACAGTTCATATTTCCTATTTTTATTGCATAGGCGTACCTTATTTAGTATTTTTAAGCAAGCGGCTTATTTATTTAGCAGTTAGCGTGCCCAAAATTCAGCCAAACGGCTTCCCGGTACCTGGACTTACTCAATTTAAACATGTAAGTGCCATATATATGAAGTTTAACAACATTTCACTTATTTGCAATAGTTAAATAAATGAATTCTAAAAGCAATGCACACTAAACACTTTCCGTAAGCAATTTATATAGTTCTAATACTAATTCAACTATTTCAATTAAATCATATACCATTTTCATTCAATTTGAACGGTTTACAACTCACTTTCTTACATTCAATTCATTTTTAAGTTTTAACAAACCCATATTATTCCAATTGATTAAAATTCAATTTTATTCACCTCTGTTAATACATTTTCTTTCGTTTACGATAGAATGATAAATTTTCTGTGCAAATTTGATGTTATTCATGAAAATAATAGTTACTTAAGCTTATAATCATTTTAAATTGATTCCAACTCAATTTATTATTTAATTCCTTCTATTTTAATTCATTCACAACCATTTTATTTAGCTCGACCCGTTCTATTTCAATTTTATCCCAGTTGATTCAAAAATCAATTTCATTTACTTGCAATGATTCATAGAATTTTAGTTACCTTTGTTTACGTCAAACGACAATTCATTCTATGTAATTTGATGATGTCCATGTAAATAAATAATTGCTTAAGTTTTATAACCAATTTAAATTTACCCAAGCTTTTATTAATGGACCTTTACCCTTACTCGAAGCCAAGCTTCCACTAATTTTAACTTAAATTAATTTACTTCAAATTATTCAAATTTTATACTTAAGCTCATTTTCATTTTACAAATAAAATTTTCTCTTCAGTTTAACTTTAGTCTATTCCAATCAAATATCATTTCAAACTACAATTTATTTGATTAGTTATTATAAATTTTAAATTTTCAGATTCAATTTATTCTCGATTCATTTAATTAATTACAAGGCCATTTTCAATTTATTACCAAATTCATCTGGGTTTATTTACAACGAAAACCATCCCTACCTTAATCTAATTTCATTTTATTTTGCAACATTTTCAATTATATTTACTTCACTAACGATTCAAGTCGAATTTGATTTATAACTTGAGTTTTATTTCCAAACTTCATTATTAACACCCAATTTAGCTTCTATTTATCTACATTAGACTATATTTACACAATTCATTAACAAATTTATTATCTAATTAGCTCTCCCCCTATTTAAAATTCAGAACTTGTTTTTTTTTTCTTCCTTTTTTTAAATCTCAAAAATCACTTTATCTAATTTTCTTAGGTTCAATTTATTTTATAATTCAAGTTTGGATTTTTGTTTCATTTTCCAAAACACCAAACAATATTTATTTTGGGTTTTCTATTTCACTTTCCAGTTTTATAAGTCACGATTTATTATTTTATACATTTCCTTTCATTCTAGGCTTGAATATATTCATCTTTATTTTAACTCGAGATTTACACTTATTTATAACCCAAGCATATTTTTATTCTATGGATTTTTAATTCTTTTACAAATTATTCTTATTCCAATCCAATTCTTATCCAATTTATTTCCATTAATTTAAGAAAGGATCTAATTCCATTCAATATCACCCATAACCCAACTGAATTTTGTTCCAATTCAATTCTATTTTAACTCAGATTTATTTAATTCAATTCAATTCAATTTTCTTCATTAATCCAAGTAAATTTTATTTTTAACTTTACACTTTAAATTTAAATTCCAACATTCAAAGCTCATATTTCCTTCCTAATTTAAAAATCATCTCAATTTATAAGCTTACAACCCATCTCATCCAGATTTTAAACACCCGGCTTTTGGTTTCAAATCATTTTGAAATCTCCAAAATCTCAAAATCACACTTCTCAAAAATTTTAAACCAATCCTGGTTTTTATTCCCAACAAATTTCCTTTGAAATTTCAAAAATAAACTAGTTCTTCTGAACAAATCAATTTGGCAGCAATCCGTCACTTAGAAACTCGACAATGAACATCGATGATGCCGCAGTCATCACTGCAGTTATTTTCCAGCGACTTAAGTGAGTTTAATGCTATATCCCTTCCCAAAATTTATTGGAAACAATTTCCTTTCAGAAATACCTTCAAAATAATAATGCTATTATTTGTCTTCAAAACACTTTGAAATACACTTCCAAAATCTTTGGGGCTTTAAATTTTCAAATTTTGACTAAAATCAAATTTTAACTATAATTCATTTGTATAATTTATGTTCATACAAATTGTCCATTTGATTTATATTTCAATTTATAAATCACGTTTATAATTTACGTTTATAAATTTCATTTTATAAATAAATTTATTTCCTTAATCTTTGGTTATATTTTCCATTTCTAGTTAAATTTCCACACAACAATGATAATAATTTAATATTATCATTCCTAACATCCAAGCAACCATATATTAGCTAAAATCATTTACAAAACTTTTCTTTTATATAAAAATATATTTTGGGTAAAATTATTTCATTCACCCACATTTAAAACAATACCGTGTCAATTTATCTTGTCAGGTGTTTATAAACTCCTCTCAAATAGCAGCCAACTTACTCGATCAGAATTCATATTCCACTCAACCAATATGTCAACACAATATTAAACAATTTATATTCACTAACAAATACACGCTCATATCTATAAATACGCTCAAACTCATTCTAGAGTACCACAGACTCTAATTTAAATGAGTAATTCCCACTAGAGCCAAGGTTATCACAAACCTAAGCTCTGATACCAACTGTAACGGCCCACAAATCCGTACCCCTTGAGTCAACACTATTCTACATCAATCAACTCAAGATGAACGAAAATACGAACCATTTGGGTTAAAGAAGAAGAGGTAGAAGAAGAAAATAGAAAACATCAGAATCTGACCATCGCAACGGAATAAAATATAATAGATAATAAATGATCTTTACACAAAACTGATATATCTGTTTATACATTACATCATTAGAGTACATCAATCACATAACACATAATTAGACAGTAACCATGACTTGCCCTCACACAACTGAGTACACAGCTAATCAACACAGCGGAATATATAAAACTAGTACAGAAGTACGTCCAGCTCGTCTCCTGAGCTCCATAGCAACATATCATGTATTCTATAATACTCGGTCTGACCCGAGCATTATAGTTAAATAACACCTGAGTCAGTCTGGAATACCAGTGTGAGAAATCACACTCAAATTGATTATTAAAGTTTCAAAAATCCTTTGAAAATCAAAAGCATCTTGTAAGACCACGCTACAAATAAACATGTCGGACTTTTACATTACGATAGCTAAAACACTTTTTATTAAAATCCTCTGATATTATAATAGGGTCTATTTACAAATACTTATTAAAATAGCCAAAATTGTTACATTATTAAATTCCAGCTACCAGCCACAGAGTGGGTAATGCAAACAAAACTCGTAAAAGACGCGTAGGGAGAATGGACTTCCAACTAATGACTAGACACTGGGGTACCACCTATCACGGTACCTGGTCTAGATTAGCATACCGAGGATCACTCCCAACCCCCTGCAACACAAGACCGGGATTATCCCTTACCAGATAATCCCGAGTAAGATCACCCCACGGTTGTGATCAGCAACCGCACCACTAAGCCGAAATAAAAAGGGACATCTAGACAAGGATGATCTCACCCTGAAGTGGGTGCTACCCACCTAGCCTTGCTGCATAACCCCTGATTTTCAGTAATTCCCGGTTGATGAGGCTTAAGGCTAAGCGTTACCTTTTAGAACGTTTCACTTAGAATGCCCATCGTCCGCCTGACGATGTTCCGAAAGCATTCATCCATACAAGTCCGTCCCGGATTCGAACGAAACCGAAGGCACTACTTCTACTACATCCATTTTGGAAACATCCTCAGGATTAGTAGTGACTAGCCCTTGCACTTCACTGCTCCATCTTCGATTCCAAACTCGTCTTCCTCACGAAAACGACAAACCGGATCGAAGTGGTTTTCAAGAAATTAATCCCGATCCCGGTCTCTTTGAAACGATCAACGCATTGGCCAATATTGATAGTCGGTTATTTAACTATCAATTAACATTCACAACAACCATCCAACATAAATAATTTCACCAATTATTTATTAAACTCAGATTATCTTCACAAGATATTTTTCCACTTTTCAACCCTTTGAAAATAGTTTCAAACCATACTCTTCTCATGGAATGAATTTCCAAATATTTATTTCCACTGAAAACACCAAGTACAAAGCTTTAGATTTTTAAAATAATTTAAAACACTTTATTAAAAAATATTTTAACATTTAGATTGAGAACTACTTCAATACTTTATTAAAAATATACACTTTAGGAATATTTAAAATGAGGTTACTTTTATAAAATATAAAACTAGATTTTCTCTTTTAAAACAAATACCAAGTCAGTTTTAAATAATTACTACCATAATAGATTAAAAGAAAATACTTACTTTAGAATTTAAATATTTTAGAAATAATAAATTTTCCAAAACTTGCTTTTTAAAACAACTTTAAAACTTTTAACTTATATTTAAAAATTTACTCTGAAAACGTACTTGGTTATCTAGGGAGAATTTCCAATTTCAATCACATAAATCAATTTTTAAAATTGATTTCCAATTTACTCCATTTGAAATAAATTTCTTTACTTACTCAATTCATTTCAAAATCCATTAATTATAGTCTTTGTTATTATTTTTCGTTTGATTTTAAATCTTTTAACAGAAACATACGAATTTCAGATTTTCCAAATTTCCACTTATTTGTTAATAATTTAAATCTTAAATTTATAATAAATGCTTTATTCTTTTAAATAATAACACTGAAGTTTAAAATTCATTATTTTCCTGTTTAGTCAAAATCCACTCTTTATATACAGAATTTATTTATTAGAATTTTAAAATCACATTGATCTTATCCAGTTCATTCCTTATTTATTTAAATTCTCTATAAATATTTCACTTACAAATTCTCTTCCTTTATTTTCAAAAATCCAATTCTATATATTTTGATAACTCAACGTACCGAAATATATTCAAGTAAACCATAACATTCAATATCCCAATTATCAGTAATATTCATCACAGAATATCGAATATTCATAACAAAGAATATTAAACAGTATAAATAATTTTGAGGCATCCAGTTGGATCCCTCCAACCTGTTTCTCTGTATCCACAGATGTTAGCACAACATAAAATACCAATTCCACTTCGAGGTGGAATATCGTGGTATCGTGGTATATGGATTTTAAATAAGATATCATTCGCTATTATGCGGCACATAGGGTCTCATCCGCTATATAATGCGGGAAATCAATCATTCTAAGATATATTATATACTACTATATATAATATTGCACATCCAATCAAATCAATCAATTAACCAATTATTTAAATTTAACAATTTAAATTTAAATTATAACCAGATGAGTGAGATTAACTCACCTTTGATTTTCATTTGCAATCCACTTCAATATTGCCTTGGTTTACCCGATTTGACCTTGAATAATCAATTTATACGGTTTTATTAATAATTTGAATTAACCAAACAATTTTATTATCATTTATTAATTTAAGTAGCTAAGAAATTTAGTTTTAAACTGATAGTTTCCCATCCAAATTGTATATAAAAATAATTTATATATTCCAAATCTTATGTATATGCATATCTTCTGCTTTGAACCTTATATATACATATATATATTTACAAATCTAATAAAACATAATCTCCTTTTAACCTATATATTAAGCAAATTTATCTTATTATAGTAAACTATAAAATTTAATAATCATTTTTATTATTATCATCCTATAAATCAAAAAAATTCCTATATAAAATTTAAATTGAACAACCCACATACTTTATTTTTATTTATTTTTATAAAACAAAATAAATTTATAATCATTTTACTGAAATATTATTTTGTTTTCCTGGATATATATATATTATTCTCATACAAGAATAAATTAAATAAACAGAAAATACCAACTCATCACGATCGCTCGAACCCACGACACTCCATCTCGAAGCTCACGCTAAAAGAAACCCTAGCCTCTCGTGCCATCATCTCCTCGTCGCCGCTAATGAAGTCGCATTCGAGATGCTCAGATTCCTCTCAAACTCACGGTGATTGAAATCGCATTCGATTCCTTCGGTCGACTTCACCTATGGATTTTTGATCTGAACACTCAATCCCAGCGATAAATGACTTGGCGACGAGCCCAGTCGCTTGCGAATCAGTCTTGATTCCATTGTCTGAAATGATTTCGAATCTTGTGATTTCAATCGCTGACCTAGAGGTGAGAGGGAATGAGCGCTTCGACTATTGATTAGTTCAACTCTCGGATTTCACCATTATTATTATTTTCCTTTCGATTTCGTTCGACTATTTGTATATCTTTTGACAAAAATCTGGGATAAACGAAGGAAGTGTCGGCTATGTTATTTTATTGTGGACGAGAGAGAGCAACATAATTTCAGGAGAGTAAGTAGCGTATGAAAGAAGGAAAATAGCTACAGTGTTTTGAAGGTGAAATCAAAAAGAATTTATTATCCCGCTTTTTGGCAAAGCCGTGATACCAAAAGGTCGATCGAAAACAAAGGACAATTCGTCTCAGAGATTGGTCATACTTCGTTTCACCATGGATGTCGCAAAATTTTGTCCGAGTCCAGATTGAGCTACAATTGATAGGACATGAGAAAAAAGATCATAGAAGTTAGAATCTCAAATTTCAAGTCAATCCGAGTTCATACGCTCGAGTTATGATCGGTTCAATTTGAAGGGAAAAGCCCAGATTTCGTATCCATCACAATGGGTGTTTTCGTATCCATCACCGAACACCGTTCGAACCGATCACCTTCGTAGCGATCAACTTCGAATCCATCGAAGTGTATCAGATTTGATTCCATCAACTTCGAATCCATCGAGTTCGTATCGATGGACCTCGTACCCATCAGCAGATGAAGCGCTTCGTATCCATCAGCCCGTGTCTGCTTCGTATCCATCAGATCATCGTCCTTCGAATCCATCGAAGGGTGCAAGTTCGCAACAATTGACTTCATACCCATGGAGAAGTTACAAAGCTCGTATCCATCAGAGAAAGGCTAGTTCGTATCCATCAAGCATTGGTTGTTCGACACCATCAGTGAAGCCTTGTTCGAACCCATCAGTGAAGCTTCGTTCGAATCCACCAAGTCAACTAGCCATGGTGACGTGTCATTCATCGATGCGAACACGCCGAGACGTATGGAGTCGAAGCGGTCAACTCGGAGCGAAATCCGGATCGAGGCGAAGCGTGCGCTCCACGTCAACATGAAGGCGCGTGCCATCATTGGTTCGAAGCGATCGATTCAAACGCATCGATTCGAACCAAACAGCCGCACAAGGAATCCAATTCCGTATCCATGATAACTCGAGATCTACAAGTCCAAATGCTATGAAATTTTCACAGAAGCTTGCATACATGTTGAAGAATGTCCACACCAAATTTCACCTCGATTGGATGATTTTCTGATCGATTCGAATGGAGTTCGAATAGATGCCTAAGTGGGCCCAAATTTCCTGAGGCTGGGCGCGTGGCCCCCTCACGTGCCAGAAGTGGTCTTTCGAATTTTTAACGAAATATTAGCATCCTATGCCTATAAATAGAGCCCCAGGGCCAACATAAAAAGGATCATTGGATTCTCAAGCGTCTAGACTCTGCCGGATCGAGATCTCCATCATCCTACATCATATTCTTGCTTTTGAATTCGAATTTCCAGTTGTAACTTGCTGTTGATTGCTGTAACAACTTGTAATCATTGAAAGCGAATCAATAAAACTACAAAAAACTTCACGGTGGACGTAGGCAACACGTCGAACCATTATAAATTGCTTGTCTACACATTTACTTTACGGTTGATTGGAGTTTTTGTTAGATAGTACTTGCTTTGAATTTACATTCTTCATTATTGTCTCTTCAACGACTCCCGAAGAGTGCTGTGACCAATTTTGGTGCAAACACTTTGGTGCTTTCACCGAGAAAACCCAGATTTTCTCTTGCTCGTTGGATCTGTCATCGATACCGGATTGAATAAATCTAAGAGAGAGATCCAGATCATCAAGTCCAACTTCCTTCCCTTCTATTCAGATTTGCACAAAGTCTAGGAAAGGAATTCAACTTTCAAGATGGTTAGCACAAGGACCACCTCAAACGTTGTCAATCAAGAAGAACAGGATAGACAGAATCCTGCTCCACTACCTCCACCTAATCAAGATGCTACTGGACACTCGGAACCATCAGGTCCGGTTACCCGACAAGAGTTACAGTTACTACTCCAAGAGCTGACCCAGAGTCAGCAACAACTAGCAGAACAGCTACGTGCTAACGCCGAGCTGATCAACAAGCTGGATAGCCAGAAGCGAAAGAGATCCAAGAGAGACCATGCTTCTTGCTCCTCCAGCGAAAGTTCTTCATCTTCCGATTATCATAATCGATCTCCACGACCCCGGCTAGATGGGAGTCACATGCCAGCCACTGGAGATCAACCGGCACTGACCATTAAACAACTGAGAGTTGGTCCATCAGCCAGTTTCCAAACCGTACCCTCCTCCCGAGGAGGTGCCGTCCCTCACCACACCACAGAATACCGCACTACTAACGTTGCGACTGAACCAGGGGTCGACGTCCAAGATCAGTCGAACCTGGACCATCGTCATAGTGGACGTACTCCTGAACCATATCCCAAAAGACTATGAGCCAAGAAGGCAGGACTTGGACCGTCGACAACGTCCGGTCCAACCCCAAAGAATGGAACGTGATCATACTCCGGCGCAAGCCGCACAAAATGCGCAAATGCCGGATCTTTCAACTATGATACGTCAGATGATCTGTGAGAGCCAGGGATTCACAAATGACCATAGGGGAGTTTCCCGGAGTGCCATTCCTTTTACGGACGATATCCTTACTGCTGAACCCCCACGGCGATTCAGAATGCCAACTCTACCCATGTACGAAGGAAACTCCGACCCCAACCAACATATTCTGAAATATGAATGGTCGATGACCGCTGCCAGAGCCGAGGATGCAGTGAAGTGTCGTAGTTTCCCCATATCCTTGGGGGGCATTGCTACCATGTGGTTCACTCGATTGCCACCTCGATCCATCTCTTCGTTCGATCAGTTGGCCACAAAATTCGTTGAACAATTCCGCATGCACGTCGCAAGGCCGAAAGATGTCAACACTCTGTCTAGCGTCACTCAAGCTCCTGGGGAAACGCTCAGACACTACTTAAAGAGATTCCATACTGCATGTACGGAGATCAGCAATCCGAACGATAACTCCATCCTTGTGGCATTGACTAAGGGGATCGACCCCGATTCTGAGTTTGGCAACTGGTTAGCTGGAAAACCACCTGCATCGTTGGACCGTTTCCATGCCAAGGCGGCTCAATTCCTGAGAAGAGAAGACGCGAAACAATCTAGGAAGCAAATTGATGCAGGACAAAGTACGGAAGGGATCCAAAGCAATGTTGCAATCAAACAGTCCGGTGAGAGCTCCGGAAAAGTTCAGTTGGTTAAAAACAAACAAGCTCGGCGAAGAGAGAGCGTGAATCAAACTAGAAAATGAGATCAAAATCGTGGCCCGCAGCGCAAGACTCCAATGTTTGACAGTTACACTCCTCTGAACACATCACTAAAGGACTTGTACTTACAAACCTGTAATACAATTCAGTACCAAAAACCCACATCAAAACCATCGTCAGAGATGCAAATCCAGACTGGAAAATTTTGCAGGTTCCATGAAAGCTACGGGCACAATACGAACGAGTGTCGTCACTTACAAGATCTCGTTGAAAAGCTGATCAGAGAAAGAAAGCTGGAACAGTTTGTGCAGGCACCACGGCCTAGAGAAGCGGGCCCATCAAATCAAAACAATGGCCCCGATCGACCGAGGTAGGAGGACTCCACTTGTCCCCGCGGAAGATTGGTGATAAACGCCATCAGTGGCGGACCAACTTTCTCAGGAGCCTAGAACGACGAAGATCTTCGTCACTGTCACCCATGACAGGCTCATTCAATCTATGAATACTTTGCAATTTCCTTTACATTCTGAAATTTGAACTTGTAATAAGGCACTGACTTTGCCATATTTCCTTATTTCAGCAATAAATTACTATCTCTTCAAGCTAAAGCTGTGATTCACCGAATGCAACGTTCAACAATCACGACACACGAAGAGCTAAGTTCCATCAAACAATGGAGTTTATTCAAATAGCGAGTGACTGTGATACGACCGGCCACTCACTAAGTGAAACCCCAGCTCGGGGGCAAGCCATCACATCAAAGGCTGAATGGGACCAATACACGACAGTCCTACAAATAACTCGTTCCCAGAGTGCGAACGGACTCCAAATTCCCAGAGCGTGAATTGGAGTATAAACATCCAATAACTCGTTCCCAGAGCGCGAACGGACTCCGAATTCCCAGAGTGCGAATTGGAGTATAAACATCCAATAACTCGTTCCCAGAGTGCAAACGTACTCCAAATTCCCAGAGTGCGAATTGGATTATAAACATTTAATAACTCGTTCCCAGAGTGCGAACGGACTCCAAATTCCCAGAGTGGGAATTGGAGTATAAACATCCAATAACTCGTTCCCGAAGTGCGAACGGACTCCAACTTCCCAGAGTGCGAATTGGAGTATAAACATCAAATAACTCGTTCCCAGAGTGCGAACGGACTCCAACTTAATTGGAGTATAAACATCAAAAAACTCGTTCCCAGAGCGCCAATGGACTCCAACTTCCCAGAGTGCGAATTGGAGTATAAACATCAAAAAACTCGTTCCCAGAGCGCCAATGGACTCCAACTTCCCAGAGTGCGAATTGGAGTATAAACATCTAATAACTCGTTCCTAGAGCGCGAACGGACTCCAACTTCCCAGAGTGCGAATTGGAGTATAAACATCAAATAACTAGTTCCCAGAGTGCGAACAGACTCCAACTTCCCAGAGTGCGAATTGGAGTATAAACATCAAATAACTCGTTCCCTGAGTGCGAACGGACTCCAACTTCCCAGAGTGTGAATTGGAGTATAAACATCCAATAACTCGTTCCCAGAGCGCGAACTGAAATATCAATACTAACTCCAAGTTCCCAGAGCGTGAAGTGGAGTATAAACATCAATTCCAGGTTCCCGGAGCGCGAACCATGTTACAAACATCGATAATTCTCAAATTCCTGAAGTGCGAACCAGATTATCGATCTCAAATTATCCTAAGTCCCCAGAATGTGGACACGTGCTTAAGATTTGCAATAAGTCCGATCAACAACTAAAATACAAATGTTGTTCCCCAAAACTGAGGGGCAAAAAAGCTAAGTGTTAATCACTAACCAAAGTGATACAATGTCCGAAGTTCAACTTAATCATCGATAACAACATGTGACCAAGATTTTCAGACTTAGCAAATAAAACGAACTCTACTTGACGGTAAAAACACCACAAGTACACCGGACTAAAAGCTAAACACTGTGAATACTTAAGCACAAATGAAATGAGAATTGAAACAAAGAAATTGAATTTTATTTCAACTAACTAGAGACAAGGACTTACATGCAAATAAGTTCTTCCAAAAAAGAATTCCTACTAGCAGGGGCCGAACCTGCGTCTATACACGGCCTACTAACGGAAAACAAACACAAGTTCCTATCTATCAAAAAATCTGCTTAAATGGCCCATCTATTTCTTCTTTTTCAGTCTCCTTATCAGCGGTTCGTCCTCGGACTTGCTAGAAACAGAGATCCTTCGTTTGGAGTGCTTCCTCTCCGGTGGCTGCTCTTCGGGTGGGGGCATAATGTCAACGTCCTCCTCAGAGCTTGAATCTACATGAAGGCTTCCCACCGGAGGAGTAGGAGGGACTGAATCCGCAACGGAAGATGGGATAGTGCCACCCGATGGTATTATCCTTAAAGGTGCTAGGCTATGCGCCGCCGTACTGCCACCGATACTGCCACCTTGCCCCGCAGCCTCTAATTCTGCATTAATCTCAGCCATAATTTCTTCATCACATATCGTTTGGGCCCGGCTGGGGGCATCTGCAGTCTGCATTGAAGAGCTAGAGGTTGGCGGGAGGTCACTAACGATGAACGACATGTCTGTAGAGAAGCCACCCTGCTGGCCGAGCAGCTCGCTCACCATTTGCTCATCAAGAGATAGTGCGCTCCCCTGCGTCACCTTAGTTGACACTGCTATCACGGCGGTCGTCTCAGTGATGATGGCCTTCTCCCCTTTACTTAATTCTTGAGTCACGACAATCGGCGCAACTCCAGTCACTGAGAAAAGATAAGAAGTTATTAATAACTGCTTCTAAACAAACTCCCTATTTGGAAGACACTTGAGATAAGTTCGGAATACCTTCCTCAACGTGGCCTGCTGACGACGGGGCAGCTTCAGAAACATGCTCCCGGATAGGAGATAGCTGCGGTTGCTCTGGATTATAGGCAGGGACTGACTGTGAGTCAACCGCAGATGTGGGCTCTGACGGAAGTGGAGCGGTGATCTCAAGAACTGAAGCCCGATGCTCAACACCAGAACCCTTCCCGACTTCCAAATGACGGGCGCCGACCGTCTCCTTCTCATGAGAAATTATGGCGCCATGAAGGATTTTATTTTCATCCTCGGTCAGCAACCAGTTTTCAAGCTCAAACTGGTCAATAGATTCGCCCGGATGCACCGCTTTCTCCTCCTCAATCAACCGATTCCAGGCGCTGTGGAGATGAACCGGATAATCCTCGAGCCAAGCTAAATTCCTATGCCTTAGCACGTTGGCATTATAAGTGACGAGGAGGTCTTCAATGTCGGCCTCCAGCTTGGACTCGGCGATTTCAATTTTACTATCAACATCGGATTCGATCTCCATTACTTTAGCCATCGCAGCATCACGCTCGGTCCGGAATTCAACCGCCTGATCACATGCCTCCTGTGCGGAAATATTGGCGATATCCCTTTCCTTCATAATTTCAGAAACTTTAGCCTTAAGCTAATTAAGCTCTTTCAAAGCCGCATCTCGCTCGGCGGCGATGATGGTGTTCCGGTGGCCCATGTATTCCACCATGACATAGTGCTCTTTTTTCATCCTATCCATAGCCGCTTGAGCTTCATCGGCCTTCGTAAGAGCCTCCATCTCTGATTTTCGAGATGATTCAGCTTCTGTGTTCGGCACTTGTATGATGCTATCTTTTTGAGCCAGCTCGGCTTGAAGCTTTTCAATGGCAGCCACTCGTTCGAAGGCTAATGACGATGCTTTCTCGGCCGTCTTATACCACGCCTTGTATTGGGCATAAAAGTCGTGCACATAATCGTGCGCCACCTGCTCGACCTTCGGTGGGATTCTTTTCAGGTGAAGAGGAAAGATGTAGTTATCAAAGAAAATATTCGGGAAATCCTTCTTTAATTGCGCAAGCCTGATTGCTCCTTCCCCCGAAATTTCAGTAGGAGGCTGTTCCGCAACAATCGGGGACATTGCCTCAGACCTGGGATGGTGGGGCTCGGATCTAGGAGACCGAGGAGCTGACTTGTATCAAGAAGATTCGGAAGGACGAGACACATAGGCAGGAGGTTGTATAGGAGCTCTGGGAGGAGGAGTGCGAGATCGAGACCGACGCCTGTAGTCCCTATCTCTTTCATACCGTTCTTGGCTAGAATACCCGGAGTACCTACGATCGTAATCCCTATCTTCTTCTCTTCGTTGCGACTCGTAATATGAGGAAGATTTACGAGCATGTCGCAGACTTCCTAGCATCGAACCGCGTCCAGTCATAATATCTGCAAAGCGAAATGAGAATAAAGTTAGTGTTTTTCGAAACCGATGACCTACGACTAAGGGTTATGTAGTGTCGTGGAATGTGTATGAATATGAATTCCCCCTGACCAACCAGAAGTGTCGACCACGCTAGTAATAAAAGGCTCGCTCAATTCTAGAGTACGATGGAATTCCTCCAACCCAGCATCATGTTGAAAAGACACATCATCCGGGATTGGAAGGTGGGAAAGCCCTTCAAAGAGACTCTCTATTCCTGGGGGAGGCCTCTCCAAAATTCTAATTCCGGGGGTGAGTCGGGACATGACGACTGACTTCCATCTTCTCATTTCAAGCGACTTAAAAACGGCTGCCTTGCCTTTTCTTTGCTCCGCGACATCCTGAACTACATCTGTAGGCCCGGCCAACGGCTCATCATCAGTATGGGTTCTTTCAGAATCAGCCTCCTCGGCTATAATAACTTTGGGCTTCTTGTGCTTGACTCGTTTTTTCGAGACGGTCCTTAGTGCCCCGTCAAACTTTATGCTCTGCCCTCTTTCGATCAACCCATAAGTCCGGAGATTCCTATCTGTCAAAAGAAATTCAATATCCCTATCTTCGCTCGGGACTTCACGGAGTACTCGCACTATCTCCTTAAAGTGTTCACCTTCAGGTCGCTGAATCGTTGCTGTAAAAAGGAAACAATATAAGTTCCATTTCGACTGCAATTGTCTTAATAATTATTTGAGAACTCAACTATACTCATGTCTGAATAACCATCGCGGGCAAACCCTGGAGGACATCTGACATAAAACCATTACGTCCTGTAATAGCTTAGCCTGGTCCAGGACCCGATGACCACTTGACAATTCCTCACTGCTTCCAAAAATGTGAAGGAGGGGTAATCACTTTGAGTTTTTAAATTGAACATATATCTGATCTCGGTCGGGATCGGTGATCTATGAAGGTACTCCATGAAGACAATGAACAAGCTATTCGCGGAAGCATATCCGTTCGGGTGTAGTTGAGATAGGGCGATCCTCAAAAGACAGTACTTCCCTTATGTACTCATTGTATGGAGGAAGCGTCCCGGCCGCGCACGCGTGGCGATTGAATGCTGTATATCCCTCCGGCGGATTGTGTGGTCTATCATTCGGTCCCGGTAATAACACGTCGTCCAGTGACAGGCCATGCCTTAAGCATATTCTCCCCAACATATCTTCAGAAATATTGGATTGAACGGAATCCGATGGATTGGCAGTAAAAGACGCATTAGGAAATTCGTCCGGGGCTGGATCGATGATCTCAGGTTCAATATCCGGAGCCTCTAGTCTCGAAGTTATTGTACTTTGAATCTCTTGCTACTGCGAACTTGAAGGTTCCATGACTAGCTAACTCATGAGAAACCATCGTTAGACAACAAAGGAACCGTGCATTCCCCAATGTAAAGTGTATGAATGTGCGTTGTGCAATGCTGTGCATTACTTGAATAAATGTCGCAGGGTTAAAGGAATTATGCAAACGATGAGGCTACGGAGTCCAGTTATAATGACCGTCATCGCTGACCGTCATCACTAAACTATTTATATGATGGAAATTGATTCGGTTAGAAGTTGTTATGGTTCCGTCGACGAGCTTCGAAAGGTAGTCAAGTATGATGTTTAATATTCAAGTCCAAATATGCAGGAATGAAGCTCGTCGAAATTATGCTAAGAAAATGTCAAACTTTCGTATGCATCATGGAGGGTTTCGAACCGATCGCAAGAAGCTCGTTCGAATCCATCATGATACCACTTCGAACCGATACAGAGGGGCACGCTTCGAATCGATGATCAAGTGCCGAGTTCGTATCGATCGATGAAGGATGACTTCGAATCGATCCTTGGTTAACTAGTTCGTACCGATCAGGAAAGCCTCAACTTGACATCGATCACGTTCGAATCGATACCTTTCGTATCGGTCATAAAGATGTAATTCGTATCGATGTAAAGTTAAGGACTTCGAATCGACCAATAGCTATTTCTCGTATCGATCATTTCGTATCGATGCGACCCATCACAATAGTCAATCGGTGCAAACTGCGTCACCTCCATGAGGGCATCCCTGGGATCGATGCGAAATCCAAAGAAAAATGATGCCGCCCTCATCGATTCGAACACGAGTCCCCAGATCAATTAGAAGCTCCTCCAAACCTGATCTGGCTTTACCAATCACCAGAGTGGTCAATAGATGAAGAAGAGGTAAATCTGAAATAGCTTTGCTGTTTGGATTCGTGGTTAATTACCTAATTTAAGTGCGGAATTCGAGGAATTAAAAGATTTGGATCTTGATTGGTTTGAAGATGTGACACAATGCTTTTCTCTCTGAATCTTCGAGTCGATACAAAGCACAGTAAACACAAGGCAACGGTGAAAAGTGAAAAAGTGAAAAAATGGCAAAGCCCCTGCTATTTATATGGAACCTAGAAAGTAACCGAGATGATTTGCCTCCTAGTAAACTTGACCGGTCGCAACCAGTCAAAACACGGATCTGTTCGAAATCTCCGTTCGAACCCATTTGCCTGAGGCCTTACCGATGCGAAGTTACCCTTATACTTCACCGATACGAAGTATACAACCAAGGCTGTACAGTGGACATTGAGCCGCATCGATGCGAAAGCAGTGAGCACATCGACTCGAAGCCTTCGTTCGCATCAACAATGTCACAACTCCTGCTATAACCTACCGATATGAACCGCAATTTCGTATCCATCAAAGCCGATCGATACGAACTGCAATTTCGTATCCATCCTTTCTCATCGGTACGAATGGGTGATTCGTACTCATCCGACCCATCGATACGAATGTCATTTTCGTACCCGTCATAACATAAGCATAGTTCATCGATACGAATGTTGATCTCGTATCCATCGATGCTCATGCCCATCGATTCGAAATATTACATTCGCGCAACACAATGTCGATTCCTTCAACCTTCTATATCGGTTTAGGAGAGGATCGATATGAAGGGACTTTTCAAAACAACCATCAAACGTTGTCTCAACTCAAATTTCCAAATCGGTTTAGGAGAGAATCGATATGAAATTCAATAGCAAACAAAACTGATAATGACTCGTGGACGCACGATGTTAACGAGGGTCGAACTAACATATGTGCATATATATCAGACTAATATTCGATTTTAAACATTTACAGGGATCGAATATTCATATTGTTACAACAAACTAACAGCTAAGCACTATTATATAGCAATCAATCATATCAACGCAAGGTTACAGCAATCCAGAGTACGAATCTCAACAAAAAAGAGAGCAATGATTGTTCAGAGACAAATTGCAGCTCTTCAAAGTACGTCATGTTTCCACAAGACGTACTTTGGGGGGAAAATGTTAACCCGCTTTTTGGCAAAGCCGTGACACCAAAAGGTCGATCGAAAACAAAGGACAATTCGTCTCTGAGATTGGTCATACTTTGTTTCACCATAGATGTCGCAAAATTTTGTCCGAGTCCAGATTGAGCTACAATTGATAGGACATGACAAGAAAGATCATAGAAGTCAGCATCTCAAATTTCAAGTAGATCCGAGTTCATACGCTCGAGTTATGATCGGTTCAATTTGAAGGGAAAAGCCCAGATTTCGTATCCATCACAATGGGTGTTTTCGTATCTATCACTGAACACCGTTCGAACCGATCACCTTTGTATCGACCAACTTCGAATCCATCGAAGTGTCTCGGATTCGACTCCATCAACTTCGAACCATCGAGTTCGTATCGATGGACCTCGTACCCATCAGCAGATGAAGTGCTTCGTATCCATCAGCCAGTGTCTGCTTCGTATCCATCCGATCATCGTCCTTCGAGTCCATCGAAGGGTGCAAGTTCGCAACAATTGACTTCGTACCCATGGAGAAGTTACAAAGCTCGTATCCATCAGAGAAAGGCTAGTTCGTATCCATCAAGCATTGGTTGTTCGACTCCATCAGTGAAGCCTTGTTCGAACCCTTCAGTGAAGCTTCGTTCGAATCCACCAAGTCAACTAGCTATGGTGACGTGTCATTCATCGATGCAAACGCGCCGAGATGTATGGAGTCGAAGCGGTCAACTCGGAGCAAAATCCGGATCGAGGTGAAGCGTGCGCTCCACGTCAACACGAAGGCGCGTGCCACCATCGGTTCAAAGCGATCGATTCGAACCAAACAGCCGCACAAGGAATCCCATTTCGTATCCATGATAACTCGAGATCCACAAGTCCAATGCCATGAAATTTTCATAGAAGCTTGCATACATGTTGAAGAATGTCCACACCAAATTTCACCTCGATTGGCTGATTTTCTGATCGATTCGAATGGAGTTCGAATCGATGCCAAAATGGGCCCAAATTTCCTAAGGCCGGGCGCGTGGGCCCCCTCACGTGCCAGAAGTGGTCTTCTGAATTTTCAGCGAAATATCAACATCCTACGCCTATAAATAGAACCCCAGGGCCAATAGAAAAAGGTTCTTTAGATTCTCAAGCGCCTAGACTCTGCCAGATCAAGATCTCCATCATCGTACATCATATTCTTGCTGTTGAATTCGAATTTTCAGTGGTAACTTGTTGTTGATTGCTGTAACAACTTGTAATCATTGAAAGAGAATCAATAAAACTGCAAAAAACTTCACAGTGGACGTAGGCAACACGCCGAACCACTATAAATCGCTTGTCTACACATTTACTTTAAAGTTGATTGGACTTTTTTTAGATAATGCGTGCTTTGAATTTGCATTCTTCATTATTATCTCTTCAACGACTCCCGAAGAGTGCTGTGACCAATTTTGGTGCAAACAGTATTGACGTGATTTGAATTTTACTGGTTAACTAATATATTAATTTGATTTAAATTTAAATCGAATTGAATTACACAACCTAAAATCTCCACCTCCTATCGCATCGTGTCGCTAGGTGTTTATAATGTTAAACCCCTATTTCGAACACAATGGAAAAGGTTTCGAGTCCTAATTCGATCGTATGGAGAAGATAGCTTTCCGGACCCAGTTATTTTATTAAATTTCGATAAAATTTCAACGCGTTTATATATCGTATGCTCACACGACAACTCCAATCACTAAGAAAATCGAAATCCGACAATAATACAATATTACGGATCCAACGGAACTGGTTTCGTCAAAATCCGAAATCCGAGACTGTGCCTCGGAAGGCTATTTTTAAATTCAATTTAAACGATATATTCCCAAAACTTAACAAAACGCTTCCAAATCCAATTCAACATTTTTACCATCTTCAGTACTATTAGTATACATTTTACAGGTCTTTAAAATAATTTAATTTAGCTTAAATCCCAGATTTACCACTTAAACCAATTTCAAATGATTTAATTTAATAATTAAATTATCCAATAAATAGTGATATTAGAATTCAAGTAAGAAACTTACTATGAAATATTTAAAATCAATTAAATATTCCGATTTCAAACAACCAAAAATTCTGGGTCGTCACATTAACTTCATAAGAAGTTAGATTTCCAATCAACTCTTTTGGTTTTATGGTCGAAATGTCGTTGGCTTCTTTGATTGCTAAGACTTTTCGTTCTCACTCATCCGTTAGTGAGTTGAGGATTTTTGAAACAATATCAAAATCTGTGCAAGTTTCTCCTAATGTTATCAAAGAATGATGTTTGAAATCTAGAGTACATTTCATTTATAGAATCATCTTGCTTCATTTTAAAATTCTGAAACTGATTTTTGAGCACATAAATTTTACTTTGTTTGACTTTGTTAGTACCTTCGTGTGTAACTTTAAGTGTACGCCAAATTTCATGAGCAGTTTAACACATGCTTATTCTATTAAATTCATTTTTATCTAATGCATAATACAACATATTCATAGCTTTAGCAGTTGCAGTAGCATCTAATTTTTGCGTGTTAGACCACGTTGAATATTCTATAGTAGGGATAATATATTCAGATTGCATAATGTTCCAGGTTTCAGAACTACTTGCTTGTGTATAGATTCTCATTCTAGTAGCCCAATAGTTATAGTTCATCCGTTAAACAGTGGTGGCCATGCAGTAGATTGTCCTTCTAGAAAGGAAGAGTTAACAACAATGTTGGTGTTGTTTTCCATATTAAAACAATATCAGATAACTATGTTACAGTTATATGATGACCTTGCTCTGATACCAAATGAAAGTGACTTTTCTATAGGATCGTAAAATATGGATAAACTACTTGTGTGGAATAATAATTAAGTAAATAATTAAGCAGTAAAGAAAATGACACCAGAGATTTTTATACTGGTTCGAACTCCCGTTCTGCATCCAGTCCCAAACTTCTTTAGGAATTAAACTAGCAACCCTCACATTACCCGAAGGAATAGGTTCACACCACCTGAGCAACCGAACATGGCTTCTACCGTCTAAGTAACCGAATAGGACTTCTACCGCCTGAGCAACCGAACAAGACTTCTTTACAAATAACAAAAGTATCTTACTGTAGTATGCTCTTTAAATAACACTGATAAGTCAATTAAGTACAATCTTCTCATAATCTTCTCCTTTATGATATATAGTGTAATGTGCTTGAGAACTGTGGAAGATAGAGTGACAAAGATCAGAGAATGTAAGCAATTTGAGTGCAGTTTGAAAACTAGAGAATAGATAATAATTCAAGAATGTTAAAATAGTTTTGGTGAATCGTTTGTTGAATTCTAAAATCTATTTACAGAGATTAAAAGGTTGCAACCATAGATGAAAAACAACATTGAAAAGAAATAAGCACAACCGTTGATTCTGAAAACATTTCTCTTCGATGAAGAGAAGTGTCTACTTAAAAAATAGCTGTTGAAAAAATTTACCGGGCTGAATTTATTAATTCAGCCATCTGAATTGAATTAGTTTGCAAATAGTAAGGAATTAGGCTATTTTTGGCCTTATTCAGCCGGCTGAATAAATTCATTCAGCCAGCTGAATTTTGTGAAATGATAATTTTGTTTCAGTATTCAGCCGGCTGAACGAATTCATTCAGCCCGTTGTTTTCAGCCTGCTATGCATGTTTGTGCATGTGTGTATATGATTTTATATATATATATATATATATATCAATTCAGAAGAGAATTTTATATATTACTAAATGATACAAAGACTCTAGACGATGAACTATCAGCTTCAAAGCACTCTGAATACAAATCTGCAATAAATTTCCTGCATAAAAGATTAATATTTATTTATATAGGTTGTCACAATCAAAATGATGTAAAATCGAGATTCCAACAATTTCAACTTTAATAAGTGGCAGACAACAATAATTGAGAGCGTGGTCATCTAAAGTGTAGAAGTGGAAGATAAAGACTTCGGAGTACTGTCATATCAACTTTAAAAAATGGCGGACAACATTAATTGAGAGCATGGTCATTTAAATAGTAGCAAGTGGCGACAAAGACAACAGAGTGTTGTCATATCAACTTAACAAGTGGTAGACAACTTTAATTAAGAGAGTGGTCATTTAGAATTATGTTTTTAAGTGAAATTTTTATATGTTATGAAGAAACAAACACTTTTTTTTGTTTCTAAATAAGTTCGCGGATGTTTGCCACGTGGTCGTTCAGATCACATTTGATTCGAATAACTCGGATTATGAACTTTCTATTTAAGTGAAAAGTTTACATTAAAACTTTACAACAAATTCAATGGCAAATGAAAATTGGACACCACAAGATTATTTGGTACTAATTAAAGCATGCATAGAAACCAATACAAGATACATGAAAGAGGAGATAAATCAAAAAATTTGGGTTAATGTAAATGAAGCATTTAATAATTGTAACATCCCCTATTTAGAGGCCCAAAGCCAAGCTCTATAGATGCTGCAATTATCCATAGTATTAACTTCCAATGACTAAATATAGCTATGTTAATGGTATTCATAATATCAGAAGCAAATGAATATAAAACAAATCATAGACTAAAAAAAACAATCATTTTACTGATTTCATTTCCAAAACATGTTTCATATTCAAATTACATAGTCCCATCGCTTTTCTAGGTTTAGATAAAATATAGTTATTACATAAATACACCAAGAGTGGCATATAACGATGCCTCCTAGGTTGACCGGAGTACTACATATAAAATATAGCGGAGTTAATCTAAAATATAACAGCAACTACTAATTAGCTATCCGTCTACCACCTGTTCGTCTCTGGAAGCTTTATTCCCAACATACTAGAACAGTAAACCTCACCTCGGCCTACGCAAATTAATTTTTAAGCACCCGAGAGTTTAAGGAAAATGGACTTCGAGTCAGATATAAAGTCTGATGTGAATAATATTATACATCTCAGTTATCTAAAATTAAGTGAGACCACGCCACTTAGGGGAACGAGTTTTCCCTCAATAATATCCTTTGTAAAACATATCATTTGCACTCCTGCAACCAAAACTTGTTAAATCTGTAAAGCAACATCATGTATAGGTATATATTTGTTATCATATGGACCATCTGTTCATATAATGTAATGTTGTTTGGCCGACTACCAACCCTTTGTTGACTCGAGCCTACCAGAAAACACAAAAATTCTGACATCTATTTGAAATTCCTCTTCCGGACAGTTTATCCTTACTTACTTCTCCGGGTCTAACTTATCCTAATGGTTTTGCGGCTTACCAATAAGCCATCTTTCCTTTTTAGATTCCTTTCTATATGTAACATAATTTTAGTCTCACTTCTGACAAAGCACTTTACACTAGAATTTTGGACTAAGTTAGCTAGGAGCTAATAGCTAATAATTATAGGGCACGACCCTACATAAGTCCCATCTGGTCTGCTAATCTTAGTCATTTTTTAGGGTTAACTGCCTTTAAATTTTTCCTAGAAAACCTTTTCAAAATGATTTAAATCTTTAACAATACATATATAAGGAAAATATATTCCTTTCCTTACTCTAAACTATTTATCGTGTTATATGTATACTTTACCCAATATAATGTTGATGAAATTATTAAGGATTTCACACCCCTCCAAAATAAGTTAAAACCCTTTTTAACTTAAAAATGCTTAAGGTAAATTGCTTAAAACAACTCATTTGAAACCTTTGTTTAAACCCTTTAAACAACCCTTTCAAAACCATTGAAAGTAATCCTTTCGATATGAGTAAACTACTTTACTTTATAACCTTAGGCCGAAAGGCCAAAACATATCTTTCGAACTCATACCTTTTGAAACCTTTCATATTTATCCTTTTGAAAGCGTTGAAAAACATCTCCTTCAAAAGCTTTAAAACCTTAGACGTCCTTCTTTTAAAACTTTTAAACATTGCCTTTTGAAACTATTGGAAAACCTTTCGAAATAATTGGGAAACCTTTCCACTTAGACCTTTCAAAATAATTGGGCAACCACTCCTAAGAAACCTTCCTTTTAAAACCTATCGAAAGCATTTAGGTTCAATTTTTATAACATGTGGAAACACTTTTCTTAGCCTTTTAAACATTCTCTTTTGAAACCATTTGGGTTCAAAGAGAAAAAGGGTCTTTAAATAATTTAAGTCGAAAGCATCTCTTTTGAAAGCATTTTCTAAGTAAAGAAGTGATGGTGTCGAAACCATCTCTTTGAAAGCATTGGAGAAGCGGATTGGTTTTGAAAACAGGATAACCCTTTCGAAACTAATCAGGTCGAAATGTAAAAAGCTGCAGTCAGGGGCTTTGACCTAGTCGAAAGAAGTTACTAAAAATCAAAGGCGCAACCTCTTAAAACCATTCTTTTAAAATCATTGACCCAGTCGAAAGTTGGCCAAGTCGAAAACTATTCAATCGAAAGCAAAGCAAGCGCGTTTTCATTTAAAAGCAAAGTAATGCATCAACCCCTTCGGAACCCCTCATTTTGACCCAATACCTTCCCACTTTGTCAAATTTACTTTATACCAGATATCTGATACCATGTGCATTAGTTTCGATGGAGCCAGGGGCGTTGGTAAGGAGTCAGAAGCCTGGTGTCGAAAGCATTGAAACAGGAAAATCGTGTAGATTAGACTTTTTAAACTATTTTTTTGTACTTAACCTACTTTGTTTGTCAAATTATGATTGGCTACACATTTTTATTCTAAAACTATTGCTGATTTTTAGAAATAAAGATTTGAATTATTTACAAAATACCCCTTCTCTTTTTTATAAATATATAAAACATTTATGTCTCATACCTTAAGTAATTTTTATATATCTGTTAAAACACTTGTGAAAATTCCAAACAAAAATACAGAAAATCATTTTTAATATGTTTTCTAACATATATAAATTTCTGACCCAGAGCCAATATAATTTGACCGTAATTAATTTTTGACCCAAAATAACATTTTCTTCACTAGAAAATTCATATAAAATCCACATAAATTCATAAAATTATGAAAATGGAAAACCATTTTTAAATTATCATTTCTGATCTATATCTAATTTGCAAGGCAATTGGATGTCATATAATAGGATTTCTAAATCAATTCTCATCATAAAATGCATAAAAAGTAGCCTAAATCATCAACATATATATATGTATATATATACGTATACCTATACATATATATACATATGTATAAATACACACACACACAGATATATATATATATCACTCAAAACATGGCAAAACAACTGCAAATACTTTCTGAATTTGTCTAAAATCTAAATCAATAAAAAATATGAGATGTAGTCATTATTCACCTTGGCTTTTTGACTAAGGATGTGGGATTTGTTTTTAATTAAGTGATTTGATTGTTCCTCTTGAATTCTTCTTCTTGGCTCTTACTAATGGTGGCCGGCCTTAGCTCTATATTTTTTATTTGTGAAAAATGAAAGAACTGTTATAATATATTTATAATATGGGTGAATATGCTAAATGGTCAAGGACAGTACTATAATTTTCTTTAGATTTGGAGTCTATAAGTATAGAGCTCATTGGTATTATAATGGTATCTAATGTGAATAATAAAATGTCTTCTCCCTTTAATGTCTTATGTTCTCTTTATTTTATAACACGTTATTAGCATGATGCTCTATATGTGTTCTATTTTAAAAGTAGTGATTTAAATACACTGTATGTATTATTTCAGATATAATATAACACATATGGTGCATTTCCTTTTACCTAGTCAAACCGATGGATATTTTTTTGTACTACCTAATAATTAGCTTGGATCTATTCTCTGTCCATAACTCTTCGTCAGCTCTATTATATATCTACTTCATCCGAAAAGGTTTAGGTATTTCTTCTTATCAGCAAAACACAAAAGCTGCTCACTTTATTTTCTTTCACAAGTAGACAAGGTATGGAATGCCATTTGGGTGATGATATATGTTTACTAGATAGTGCAACTACTCATACAATTTTGAAAAACCAGAAGTTTTTCTCTGAATTATCTAAAAATTTCTCAACTAAAGTCTTCACTATAGCTCGATCTGCTAATATAATTAACGGGTCCGGAAGAGCCCATATAATATTACCAAGTGGTACGCATATCTTTATTCAAAATGCATTATACTCAAGCAACTATAAAAGAAATTTTCTAAGTTTTAAAGATATAAGAATGAATGGATACCACATTGAAACTATAAATGAAAACAACAAAGAATATCTTTGTATCGTTTCGAGAATTGAAAGCCAGAACCTTATCCTAGAAAAATTTGGTACAATTTCAACTGGTTTATATTTTACAAAAATTAGCATAGTTGAATCTCACTCTATAAACATGAGCCAAAAGCTCACAAATACAAAGACATTGATTCTTTGGCATGATCGCTTGGGTCATCCTGGATCAACCATGATGCGTAAAATCGCTAAAAATTCAAATGGGCATGATTTATCAAACCAATTAAATTTACCAAGTGATTACTTATGTGCCCCATATGCATAAGGAAAATTAATCACTCGACCTTCGTATAGTAAAGTCACTTCGGAATCTCCAACATTTCTACAAAGAATTCAAGTTGATATATATGGCCCAATCCACCCTGAATGTGGACCATTCAAATATTTTATGGTATTGGTTGATGCATCAACTCGTTGGTCATATGCTTGTTTACTTTCTACAAGAAATTTGGCATTCGCCAAGCTGCTTGCTCAAATAATAAAATTGAGAGCACACTTCATTAATCATCAAATTAAATCAATTCGACTAGATAATGCTGAAGAATTTACTTCTCAAGTATTTGATGATTATTGTTTATCACTGGGAACTGAAATTGAACATCCAGTAGCTCATGTTCATACTCAAAATGGTCTAGCAAAATCATTAATTAAGCGCTTGTAACTTATTGCAAGACCATTTCTTATGCAGTCAAAACTACCAGTTTCAGCTTGCGGACATGCAATTTTGTATGCATCGAAATTGGTTAAAGTTAGACCAACAGCTTATCATCAGCTTTCACCGTCACAGCTCTTAACTGGATCTCAACCAAGTATTTCACATTTACGAAAATTTGGTTGTGCTCTGCATATACCTATTAATCCCCCACTTCGTACTAAAATGGGTCGTCAACGACGGTTGGGAATTTATGTGGGATTTGATTCCCCATCAATAATTCATTACCTTGAACCTCTTACAGGTGATGTCTTTACTGCAAGATTTTCAGAATGTAAATTTGATGAGACTATCTTCCGCCGTTGGGGTGAGGAAAGACCGTTCTGGTAGAATGGCGTGAAATATCGTGGAATAATCCAGCTATGTCTTATTTGGATCCACGTATCAAACAATGCCAATATGAGGTACAAAGAATTTTGCATATTCAAAATATTGCAAATCAACTGCCAGATGCATTTAGTCACAGTGTAAAAATAACTAAATCTCACATTCCGGCAGCAAATGCACCAGCAAAAATTGATGTCCCTGACGGATCAAAAGTAAATATAGCAACAAATGAATCTAAAGCGAGATAAAAACGTGGAAGGCCAATTGGTTCAAAAGACTTGGCGTCTAGAAAAGAAAAGTCTAATGAAAAATCATCAATTATGGAACCTTATGAAAAGGTTATAAATGATCAAAAGGATCATTTAAATGAAAATCCCAATTCTCTTAGAAGTGCGGAAGGAACTATTATCCTAAAAGAGATAAAGGAAGCTTCCAACGATAAAATGGTACCTAATAATAATGAGATCTTAATATTTTATACAAACTATGGAGAAATATGGGATCGAAATAAAATAATAATTGATGATGTATTCTTATTCGTAGTAGCTACTGAAATAATTGAAACTCATGACTATAATGAGAATGTCGATAACGAACCAAATAGCCTAAATGAATGTCGAAAAAGACACGATTGGCCAAAATGGAAAGATGCTATCCAAGTGGAATTAGATTCACTTCAAAAACATGGTGTATTTGGACCAATAGAGAAAACACCAGAAAATGTTAAACCAATAGGTTATAAATGGGTATTCGTTAGAAAACGAAATGATAAAAATGAAGTCGTAAGATACAAGGCACGACTTGTCACACAAGGTTTCCTGCAGAGACTAGGTTTTGACTTTAAGGAAACTTACTCCCCTGTTATGGATGTCATAACATTTCGATATTTAATAAGCCTTGTAGTTTCTGAAAAACTCGATATAAGATTAACGGATGTTGTGACAGCTTATCTTTACGATGAATTAGATACTAATATTTACATGAAAATTCCAGATGGATATAAATTGCCTGAAGCAAAATCAAAGTCCATGTGCTCAATAATACTAAGACGATCACTATATAGCTTGAAACAATCTGGAAGGATGTGGTATGACCGTCTTAGTAAATATTTGGTAAAAGAAGGATATGAAAGCAATCTCATTTGTCCATGTGTCTTTATAAAGAAATCGGTAAAGGGATTTGCTATCTTAGCAGTTTATGTTGATGACATAAATTTGATTGAAACTCCAGAAGAGATTGATGAAACAATAAATTACTTAAAGAAAGAATTTGAAATGAAATATCTTGGAAAAACCAAATATTACCTCGGTCTACAAATCGAGCATAATACCAATGACATACTGATATCAATCAAACTATATTGAGAAAATTCTGAAACATTTTCAAATGGACAAAGCATATCCACTTAGTACGCCTTTGGTTGTCAGATCTTTGGATATTAAAATGGACCCTTACCATCCAAAAGATGATAATGAAAATGTGCTTGGTCCAGAAGTACCATATCTTAGTGCCATTGGTGCATTATTATATTTGGCCCAATGCACAAGACCAAATATTGCGTTTTCAGTAAATCTTCTAGCAAGATACAGTTCAGAACCAACAAAAAGACACTGGAATGGTATAAAACATATCATGAGATATCTTCATGGAACGACAAATTTGGGTTTGTTTTATTCTAACACAGGCAATAATTAGTTGGCTATGCTGATTCAGGTTATCTTTCTGACCCACATAAAGCAAGATCACAAGCTGGATATGTGTTTAATACAGCAATGTAGCAATTTCATGGCGATCTACAAAACAAACATTAGTAGCAACATCATCCAATCACTTTGAAATACTAGCACTAGATGAAGCAAGTAAAGAATGTATTTGGCTGAGATCACTAATTGAGCATATTCGAAAAAGCTGTCAACTCCCATCAGTAACAGAAGGGTCAACTATTATTTATGAAGACAATGCAGCTTATGTAGCTCAAATTCAAGCAGGTTATATTAAGGGTGATAGGACGAAACACAATTCTCCTAAATTTTTCTTCACACATGATCTACAAAAGGATAATAAGATAGAAGTGAAAAAAAATCTTATCCCAAGAAAATCCGACGGACCTATTCACTAAGGCGCTTCCAAAATCAACATTTCAGAAGATGGTGTACAAAATTGGTATGCGTCGTCTACATCAACAGACTAATTGAAATATGCGTTATAATTTAGGGGGAGCGTATGAAATACGCTATAATGTACTCTTTTTCCTTCACTAATATTTTTTCCAACAGGGTTTTTATTAGTAAGGTTTTAATGAGGCATTATATTGATCCAGAAGCATCAACCCTCGTAATGCCATAATATTTTAATGAGGCTATTATTATTATCACATGCATATTCAAGGGGGAGTGTTATAATATATTTATAATATGGGTGAATATGCTAAATGGTCAATGAGAGTATTGTAATTTTCTTTAGATTTGGAGTCTAAAAATATAGAGCTCATTTGTATTATAATGGGATGTGAATAATAAAATGTCTTCTCCCTTTAATGTCTTCTGTTCTCTTTATGTTATAACATGAACGTGTAGAATCAGTTCCTACGGGGTTTAGGGTATAAGGATATGCCTTGTTCCTAATTTTTCCCTTGCATATTTCCTAAAACCTTTTCTTCTTTTTTTATTCTTTAGTTCACTTATTTAACATGGCATGGCTACCACTTATTTAATCACAAATCTCAATCCACTAATCAACTTACATTATTTAATTAACTAATTAAATATCCTAAATAATGTTACTAAAATTATGGGGTGCTATAGAGTCCACTCCTTAAAGATTTTCGTCCTCGAAACTACAATAACGTACACATCAAATCAATTAAATGTAAAATATACCATCAATGAATCAAGATAAGTATCTCTCATCCTGTTCTCAGTCTCCCAAGTATAGTCTCTGTCATCATCGCTCCATTGGACTTTAACAAATTTGACTGTCTTGTTCCTGGGCCACTTCTCATCTCTCACGACTATGCAAATCGGCTTTCTAAGCATAGTCAAATTTGGCTCTACAACTAAGTCATCTAACACAATCGGTGATACAGTAGTATCCAGATCTCGAATACACTTCCTTAGATGAGAAACGTGGAAAACATCATGGACCCCTGCCAAACTACTCGGTAACTCTACTTTATATGTGAGTTTCCTGATCCTCTCGATAATAGGAAATGGTTGAACAATCCTCGGTGCCAGCTTCCCTGATTTTCCAAACTGAATCACACCCTTCATCGTTGACACCTTAATGAAAACATGCTCTCCAATAGAAAACTCTAACTCTTTATGTCTCTTGTCCATATAACTCTTCTGCCTAGATTGAGCTTCTTTCATTCTAGTTCGAATCAACTTAGTCTTTTCCACAGCTTCTCTGACTAAATTTGGAACAAGAATCAACCTATTCCCGGTCACCAGCCAACATACGAGAGATTTGTATGGCCTTCTATACAACGCTTCAAATGGTGTTATCCCTATGCTAGCCAGATAATTGTTGTTATATGAAAACTCGAGTAGGTGTAGATGGTCTTCCCACTGAAAGTGACTACTGTGTTACTAGTTATCACTAAGGATCGTATAATATGGAATGTATTAGAATCTAAATGTGAAAACAAGTAATAATAGTAAAGTAAATAAGAATAAGCACACCAGGATTTTTTATACTGGTTTGAACTTCCCGTTCTACGTCCAGTCCCAGACTTCCCTCAGGAATTTCTCACAATAACCCCTCACTTAACTCAAAGGAATAGATATACAGTACCTAAGCAACCGATCAGGATTTTTCCGCCTCTAACAACCGAAAGAGGACTTTTACCACCTGAACAACCTAACAGGACTTCAACAGTTTCAATAAAATTGCTTTGACGCTTTGTATTCTTGATAACACTGATTTATCTTTGACAGTACAACCATCCTATAATATTTTCCTCAAGTATATATTGTGCGTGTAAAGATTTATAAAGGAAAATATTGCTTTGAATCGAAGAATAAGTTAATTGATTCAGAAATTCAAGCGATATATGTAAATTGTGATTGATTCGTAGAATGCAGAAATAATATAGAGTATGATCAGAAGAAAAAAATTCGATGATTTGAGAAGTGAATCTCATGTGTTTATATAGTAGATAAACTGCTGCAACTATTCACGAAGAGTTTTGACCAAAAGATATAGCCAAACTCTTCAAATTGGATTATATATCTTGGCAAATGGAAGTGTCTATTCAGGAAAACAACAGTTGGAAAAGTTCAGTCGACTGACCCAAAACGACCAGTCAACTGAATATTCAAAGTTGGTGCAAAACAAAGTTATCTGTGCAACTGAGAAGGTTCAGTCGACTGGTCATATTTGGTCAGTCGACTGACCTGGTTGTTAGTGCATAGTTCACACATTTTTTAAGAAATCGAATTTAAAAACAACTTTGATTTTTGTGTGGACTACTTGAAGATAGATTTTAACAATTCTAAGACTAAAAAATTCAATAAATAAACATACTATGCTTCGTTTTGAAGTCCGTCTCCATTGTAGTTTTAATATCATATCTCTTTCTCTTTTTGTCGTTTATCCATATAGTCTCATCACTGATTTGTTTAAGCTCTTTGTCATGAATCAAAAACTTATGATCAACATTCTCCCACTTTTTGATTGATGACAACCAGCTATAGATGATAATATATTTTAAGAAATATATAATGAAAGTTGTATATATCTCCCCCTAAAAATCTAGCGACATATCTAATCCTACAAGAAATGGCCAGCCATACAAATTTCTCCCCCTTTACATCGACAAAAAGGAAATAACAATAATTTCATCACTGAACTAACAAAGATTACAATCACAGAAAAAATGTATCAAGTTGTTTTGAGCTACTTATTTTAGCTCATAAAAATAGAATGTAGGATTAAATAAAGATAACTTACTACCACCACGAAACAATAATATCAATCATCAGAATTAGACTCTGTTTCTTCTTCCACTTGCATTGGCCCTTTGCCTCTTGAAGAAATTTCTACAAATTGCCTGCCACCCCCATTTCTACTTGTGTCAAATTCGGATGTAGACCAAGTAAAGCAAGGAGCTGGACGTTTACCCAGATCCCGCTGTGAAGTTTCCATAGTTGTGGAAGAGGAACAAGAGATTGCATCCCTTAAAATCCCGAAAATGCTATTAATTTTGTCAATTTTCTTGTCGACATTTTTGATGCGAGAATCCAAAATGACTTGATTTCGCACAATTAGATTCCCTCCGATAATGATGTAAATCATCAATTTTTTGTTTTGTTTAAGGAAAACCAAAGAACAGAAAATGCCGCATCTTCTTTTTTTCAGAAGTATGGCCAGTGTGATAGTTTGATGGTCTGGTCGGTTCATGATAAGGTGTAGGTGTAGGTAAACTTGATGAACTAGATGAAGGTGTCGAGAAATCGCCAGAAGAATATGCAGAGGCATTTGAGGAGTTTTCTTGTGAAGACATTGTAGAAAAAAATATGATTGAAGCAGATTTGATGGAAAAAAAGAACTCTGGAGATATATATATATATATATATATATATATGAGAGAGAAAGCAGTTATGATGGATTAACGGATAATCTGAAATTAACTAGAGGAAGAAAACAAAACAAAAATTTTATGGCTGAGAATTGTTCATGAGTAAATTGAAAGATAGATAAGGTGAAAATTATAATAGAAACAGTTGTGAAACAGCAAATGGTCAAATGGCAGAGAAATAGGATTCCCAAACTAGAGGTGCTAAGTTCAAGTACCAGAAAAAAAACAAATAAATATTTTTTATTTACAAAAAATTATTTTAGAAATTTTAGAATTCTTTTGAGGAAATTATTCCTAGTTCTCTTCTTAGTTTTATAAAACAATTTTCATTGAGTGGTTTAGTGAAAATATCAGCTAACTGATTTTCAGAATTTACATATTCTAAATTTATTATATCGTTCTCAATATTATCACGAAGAAAATGACGATGAATGTCAATGTGTTTAGTTCGTGAGTGATTGATGGGATTTTTAGATAAATTTATTGCGCTTGTGTTATTACAATATATTATAGATTTCTTTAATTTTATATCAAAATATTGTAATGTTTGTTGCATAAAATTACTTGAGCACATGCTAAAGCTGCAGATGTATATTCTGCTTCACATGTCGATAGTGAAACGCAATTTTGTTTCTTGCTAAACCAAGATACTAAGGATCGTCCAATGAAATGACTAGTTCCACTTGTACTTTTTATATCTATCCGACTTCCTCCAAAATCAGCATCACTATAAGATATTAATTCAAAAGTACAATCTTTTGGATAAAATAGTTCCAAATCATTGGTCTTGCTAAGATAACGAATTATACGTTTTACTGTTCGCATATGTGATTCTTTAGAATTTGTTTGAAATCGAGCACATAAACAAACACTCATCATAATGTCAGATCGACTAGCAGTTAAGTAAAGTAATGATCCAATCATGCTACGATATAACTTTTTGGTCAACACTCTTATCATTTTTATCTCTGTCGAGACGTATAGTTGTACTCATGGAGTTGGTTTGGCAGAAGTGTTTTCTATACCAAAACGTTTAATTAGATTATTACAATATTTTTCTTGATTAATAAAGATGTCATTTTGTAATTGCTTGATTTGTAATCCAAGATAATATGTTAGTTCTTCCATATGTGACATTTCAAATTCATTTGTCATGATAGTCGAAAATTCTTGACATAATTTTTCATTTATTGAACCAAATATAATGCAACGACCCGAAATTTTCGCATCCGAAAATTCCAGATAGTTATGAAAAAGAAGAAGGAGATAGAAGAAGAGGAAGAACAAAAATACAAAACATCTCACATTCGTAGCGGATAAAATATAATCATAAATAATAACAGTTTACAGAAGAATACTATATCTGTCGATTACATTTAAATACATCATAGTTACACAAATATTCAACACTGAACATATACCAATCAACATGTCTCAGATTTACAATATTATAATACAGCGGAAATACTCTACACGTTCCTGTCATAAAGCTCGCCTCCTGAGCTCCAGAACGTTCTTACCTGAAAATTCATAGCACTCGGTCTGTCCCGAGCATTACACCAAAGTAACACCCGGGTCAGGCTGGAAACTAGCGTGAGTAAACCCAACTAACATGGAATACCACAGCATACAACTTAAATAAAACCTAGGGTAACATATATAAATTTAACCAATTCTCAATTTGCTATAGTCAACACTTATTTCACAAATAAATTTCTACGTACCACACTTTAGATAAAATAATCCAATTCACTTAAATCATTTCATTTCATCGTATTGATTTCACAAATCAATTTATAAAAATTCGAAGTGGTTTTTGGGTATTTACTAATACCCAACCTCGGTCTCTTCGAAACTCATGTCATCCTAACCCAAGGTATTCAAATGAAATACACAACATTTCATATAAGAGATATCAACTCACGCAAATATCCAATACCATTCAATCATCCATAAGCAAATTTGATCACTTCCAAATTAATTCAATTGATTCTAACTAAATTTCAATCCTCAATCACTTAGATTCCTTTCATCTCAATTAATCACCCAGGATTAATTATCTTTCAATTTTCATTCAAGTAATAACTTTAATTAATTTCACGATATTAATTCTTCTTAACCAAAATCAATAAGTAATCTTAATTACTTCATGAATTAATTAACTATTTAAATTACATTAATCCTTAATTACTTATATTAATTAACTACTCATATGTTACTTATTACTGATTAATTCATCTTAATTAATCAATCTTTAATTACATCATTAATCTTATAAATTTAAGATTTTCAATTACATTTTAATTTATCCTAATCTAAAGTAATTACTTTAATTAACCACAATATTAATCATTCTTGATTTATCTCAACCTGTATTAACTATCTAATAAATTAATTACTCGTTTTATAATAAAAGCTTAAAGGAATTTAAAGTCGAGTTAATTTTAAATTCTAGTCAATTTACAATTACACCTTAATATTCAAGTTGTTAAATACTTAATTTTTTAAATCTTTATTTGTTAGATTTAACTTTGATTTAGAACTTGTTTTACTTATGATTTAACTCCATTTTTTAAATATCACTTTTATTTCTTTCCAAATCATTCTTATTTTATTCTATAATTATTTCACTTTCAAAATTTCACTCTTATATTTCCTTTCAAAAATCCAATTTTTATATATATTTCGATAACCCAGGATACCAAGATATTCAAGCAAACCACATCATTTAAACTTCTAATTACCAATAATATCCATCACGGAATATCAATCACCCAATATATATTATACTACCATATATAATAAGCACATCAAAACAAACCAATCATTCAACCAATTATTTAAATTTAACCATTTAAATTTAAATAGAAATCCAAAAGCGTGAGGTTTACTCACCTTTGCCCCTTAAATTTGCAAATCCAATCCATCTCAACTCGCTTCTCCATGATTTTAGACCTTGTATAACATTATACGGTTCGTTAATATTTGAAATAAATCGAACCATCAATTACCATTTAATAATTTTAATTAGCTAAAAATATGGTTTAAACTAGTTACCCTTTAACAAATTATTTTAAGTAACAAAAATAATTATATAAGTTTATTAAACAAATTTATCTCCATACTACAAGGTTTTAAATTTAACTAGTAAGAGGAAATATTTATACATGTACATTTACCTTTCTTTGAAACTACACGTATACTAAAAAAAAAATAGATTTCAAAAACTATTTTGTATAGATTTTCAGCATTTCCAAATTCCTCTATTTTTTCTAATATCTATAAAAATAAAAATCTGATAAAAATTCCATCTCACTGCTAATTTATTTTATTATCTACATACATATAGATATATAAACAGAATTGTTTCCTTCAGCAAATTCTTTTTAGTTAAACTCGATTGAATCCTACAACATTTCAAAGTACTATCTATATTTAAGTTAAATTAAAAAAGAAGAAGAAAAAACTGATATACCTTACCCAAATCGAACGCAATCCCTAACCTTGCACTGCCTTGATTTTCACGCTGAGCCCAGCCTCCCCTTTCTCTCGCGCGCGCCATCTAGGCGTTGCCGCACCTTCCAACCCATGATCCATGCCGAGCTGCTACACCACGAAACCAAGCAAGGTGCGTAGCGAGGAATCTCTCCGGATCGAGATGCAAGGACTGGAGTTCGGCATTCAGTTGACATTGACTTATCTAGGAGTGTTTACTTAAGTGCAAGGCTAGCTCCGGTTCACCAAGAGTTTTAGTTCACCAAGCAAGAGAGCCTAACAGTAAAGCTCGGGTTGGCGTTGGTGCTGTTATGCCAGCGTAGGACAACTCCCATAGTGCCTCTTATTAGAGGGCGAGATTGATTCTTCCCTAGCTTTCATATGCGTCTTAGAATCAGGAAGAAGAGGTTACGGGTGTCTAGACCGGTCTCATCCTATATAAGACTGAGTGCCTCTTCGTTAGCGGCCCTATTCGCTTGAAGGCCGAGCATAGACCGGATTCAACATACCCCGTGTACTCATTGCTTGTGCTAACTCTCCGGGTTTCTGGTATTATGTGCATGCTACTGTGCAAGGCGGATCGGATTCTCAGGCGGGTGCAGGGGAATAATGGAAGCCGGCAGCGCCTATTCTATTAGTAAGCGTGAGCGACGACTGCTTTCGATGCGGAGTCTTCCGAGGGAAGATAGATTGGAAGGAAACCCTAGAGTCGCGATCAACATCCCCCTCGATTCGTTCGCGATGCCGAGCCCCCTCCCTTTTTTTACTGAAACTGATTTGTGAAAAATGAATGAGAGAGAACGCGACCTGAATCACTTATCATTTCTTCGGCCATAATTATTTCTTTTTAATTGGGAAATTTGGGTATGCTCCACAATGAAGAGAAAGGGAACGGTTCCTTATAGATCTGAACGAAGAGAAAAAAAATCTACCTGTCTTTATTTATTTTATCAACGAAGAAGCGTATAGGGGAAGCTAAGGAAACATAATAAAAATTGGAAATGGCTTCTTGAGTATGATTGTTTATTTTAATTTTATTGTATTATCGGTTTTTAATTTCAACGCGTTTTCCACCCGTATGAGAAAACGGTAAATCCAAACACTACGAAAATTGAAATCTGATAATAACTAACTATTACGGATCCAATAGAACCGGTTTCGTCGAATTCCGAGACTGTGCCTCGGAAGGCTATCTTTATATATCGATTTAAATGATATATTATTAAAATTGAACAAATCACGTTCAAATTAAATTTCAACCATTCTATTATCTTCAGTATCATCATTATAAATTTTATAAGCCTTCAAATTATTTTAAATAGGCCTAGAAATTTCAGATTCATCAATTTACCCAATTTCAATTATTAAATTCAATATTTAAACTATATAATTCAATGATTTAATTACCAAGTAAATATTGAATTCAAGTTAAATTAACTTTTAAATATTTTAAAATCAATTAACTATCCAAATTTAGGTTGTTAGAAATTCCGGGTCGTCGCATATAATATCATCAACATATATTTGTATAATTAAAATATCTTGTTTAGTTTTCTCAATAAACAAAGTTTGATCAACTTTTCCAATTTCAAAACCAGATTCTCTTAGATAGCTTTTAAGTCGGTCATACCAAGCACGAGGTGCCTCTTTTAAACCATATAAAGTTTTCTTAAGTTTATAAACGTGGTCTGGAAATTTTTCATATGTAAAAAGAGGAGGTTGTTTAACATAAACATTTTAATTTATATGTCCATTTAGAAAAGCAATTTTAACATCCATTTGATATAATTTAAAGTTATGAAAACATCCAAAAGCCAATAGAATACGTATAGCTTCTAATCTTGCGACAGGAGCAAACGTTTCTTCATAGTCTGTTCCCTTTTCTTGATTATATCCTTGTGCTACTAATCTAGCTTTATTTCTAGTAATGTTACCTTGTTCATCGGCTTTGTTTTTAAAAATCCATTTTATACCAATGATGGATTGATCACATGGTCTAGGAACTAATTCCCAAACTTCGTTTCTTTCAAATTGACTTAGCTTTTCTTGCACAGCTATAATACAATAGTCATCAGTAGAGGCTTCCTTGATATTTTTAGGTTCTATAGTAGAGAGTAATGCTACGTGGCCCGTTTGATTTAATTAATGTCTTATTCTTACATTTGAATTTACTTCTCCGATTATATTTTGAGCAGGACGATCTCTAAGAATTCTTGGAGGAGATTATACTATATTTTCATTATGAACAACGTTTTCAATTTCTCTAGTATTATCAGTATTATTATTTTTAAAAATAATATCATCATCTTCTGAATTATTTGTTAGAATTAGATTTGAATTATTTTCCAAGATTGTAATTTTAAAAGAAATTTTGACATTTTCATCGATTGAAACATGAATAGTTTCTTCGATTATTTTAGTTCTTGTATTAAAAATTCGGTAAGCTTTGCTTCTTTCCGAATATCCTATGAATATTCTTCATCGAATTTGGATCAAACTTGCCAAGCTGATCTTTATTGTTAAGTATAAAACATTTTGAACCAAAAACTTTGAAATATGATTTGTTAGTTTTCTACCATTTAAAAGTTCATATGGAGTATGTTTTGTTAATGATCGAAAGAAACACGATTCAAAACATAACAGGCAGTTGCAACAGCCTCTGCCAAGAAATGCTTAGGTAAAGTGCTTCCATTTAAAAAAGTTCTTACACATTCTTGTAATGTTTTGTTTTTCCTTTCTACAACTCCATTTTGTTGTAGTGTTCTAGGAAAGGAGAAATTATGATTAATTTCTTTCTTCTTACAAAAATGTTCGAAAGCTTCATTTTCAAATTCACCTCCATGATTACTTCTAATATTTTAAGCTTTTAAATTCTTTATATTTTGAATTCTTTTTACAAAAAATTTAAAATTCTCAAAAGTATCACTTTTATGTTTCATAAAAATAGTCCAAGTATATCTTGAACAATCATCTATAATAACAAACACATATCTATCGTGATTAATAGATTGAACTTGAGTAGGTTCGAAAAAGTCCATATGTAGTAGTTTAAGTGGTCGTGTTGTAGATATGATTTTCTTAGATTTAAAAGAAGATTTTGTTAACTTTCCTAACTGACATGCGTTAAAAATATTATCAACTCTGAATTTTATATCAGGTTGTCCTTTAACAAGTTTATTTTTAGCTATTTTATTAACAATATTAATATTTACATGACAAAATCTTTTGTGCCATAGCCAAGAATCATTCTCTGTAGCTACTAAACACATGTTTGTGTTATAGTTTATATTCATATTTAAAGTATAAAGATTTCTATCTCTTATACCTTCAAAAATTAAATTTTAATTTTTATCACAAATATTACATTTATTTTCTGAAAAAGATATATTAAAACCTTTATCACATAATTGACTTATGCTTAATAAATTATGTTTTAAGTTTTTAACTAATAAAACATCAGTAATGAGAGGTGAGTTAGAGATACCGTTATTGCTCACATCGCCTTTGCCGACGATATAACCTTTTGAATTATCTCTAAAAGTGACCGATCCTTCATTTGAGTAGACTATGTTTGTTAACATGTCTTTATTATCAGTCACGTGTTTCGAGCAACTGCTATCTAAAATCTATTTTCCTCTCTTTTTATGTGGTACCTGCAAAAAATAAAGGTTAAGATGGTACCCACTTTTCTTTTTAGGGTCCTAAGAGTTAGGTCTTAGGAAACCAAACCCAAGAAGGTTCAGAATTCCCTTTATAAATATAGTTCTTATTTTTATGAACAATTTCCATGAATGTTTTGATATGCTTATTCCTAATTAAGCTATTATTTGTTTTAGGAATCCATATTTTAATAATTTTAAAATCTTTAGAAACTGTTTTCTTAATATCTTTCTATAAACTTATTTTAAAATTTTCCAGGTTTCTTTGGATCTTTTAATTCTCTTATATCCTAGTCTCTTTTTATTTGAAGTAGACTGAAAATTTTCTATTATTTTAGAAAGATTTTCTCATCCTTTATTAAAATTTGAAATATTTTTATTAATAACTTCTAATTTAGTTTTGAGATTAGATTTTTCTAACTCTAATGCTTTAGTGTTAGACTTTAAATTATCAATTTCAACTGATAAATCATCATTTTTATTTTTCTGAATTTCTAATTCCTGAGTTATCATAGAAAGTTGAGATGCTAAATTAGAATTAGATTCTTGAGATTTTTCAAGTTCTTCTTCCACAATTTTATGTTCATCTCTTAGCATACTAATTTCTAATAAAGATCTATTTAGTTTTCCGTGTAACTCCTTAATTTTCCTTTTAGTTTGTTTTACAAAATCCATTAGTTATGAATTAATTTCAACCAAATCTTCAAAACTTAGTTCACTTACATCGTCATTTGTAGCCATAAAGCATACATTTGCTTGCTCTGTGTCGTTGTCACTGTCGCTTTCTGATGATGAAGAAGAATCTGAATCATATGACCCTTTTTATGACATTTATAACACTCCATGACAGAAGATGATGGTTTATGGCTTTGTTGTTGTTGTTGTTAGAGTTATTTTTGTAACTCCTGAACTTGTTATTCTTTTTGAAGTTCAATTTTTTTTGAAGTTTTAATCAATAAGTGCCATATCCTCTTCGTTTGAGTCAAAATCATCTTTTTCTGCTGAAATGCTAGATTCTTCTTATCCTGTGCTTGAACTTTCTTCGCTTGCAAATTCACTTCATATATGATTAGATTTCTTATTAAATCTTCTGGTTTCATAGTGGAAAGATCATTTGCTTCTTCGATAGCTAAGACCTTTCTTTCCCATCCATCCGTTAATGAGTTTAGGATTTTTGTTATTCTATCAAAGTCAAAAAAAAATTCTCCTACTGCCAATAGTGAGTGATATATATATCTTGAAATCCAGAGTACATGTCATTTATACTTTCGTTTGATTTCATTTTGAAATTTGGAAACTGACTTTTCAACATAGAATTTTTCTTTGTTTGACTTTGTTAGTTCTTCATGAGTTACTTTTAGAGTTCTCCATATCTTGTAAGCAGTTGTATACATACTGACTCTATTAAACTCATTTTTATCTAATGCACAAAATAACATATTCACAGCTTTAGCATTTGAAGTAGCATCAGTTTTCTATGCAGTGGTACAAGTTGAAAAATCTTCTGTTGGAATGGTATATTCATTTTGTGTAATATTCCAAGTTTCAAAACCACTAGCTTGCATATATAATCTCATTCTAGTTGACCAGTAATTATAATTCGGGCCATCGAATAGTGAAGGTTGTGCAGTAGATTGACCTTCAATAAAACTAGTGTTAATGATAGTGCTTGTGTTGGTATCATTTTCCATATTAGCAAAAAAAATTGTCAAATAACTGTGTTACGGTTATAGGATGTCAAGCTCTGGTACCAATCGAAATTGACTATTGTGTTGCTAGTTATCACTAACGATCGTGTAATATGGAATGTATTATAATCTAAATGTGGAAACATATAATAATAGTAAAGTAAATAAGAATAAGCACACCAGGAGTTTTTATACTGGTTCGAACTGCCGGTTATACGTCCAGTCTCAGACTTCCCTCTGGAATTTCTCACAATAACCCCTCACTTAACGTGGAGGAATAGGTTACAACACCCGAGCAACCGATCCGGATTTTTCCGCCTCTAACAGCCGAAAGAGGACTTTTACCGCCTAAACAACCGAATATGCCTTCAACAGTTTCAATAAAATTGCTTTGACACTTTGTGTTCTTGATAACACTAATTTGTCTTTGATAGTGTGATCTGCCTCTAATCTTTTCCTCAAGTATATATTGTGTGTGTAAACATTTAGATAGGAAAATATTGCTTTGAACCGAAGAATAAGTTACTTGATTTAGTGATTCAAGCAATATATGTAAATTGTGATTGATTTGTCGAATGAAAAAATAGTAGAGAGTATGATCAGAAAACAAAATAAAATTCAGTGATTTTAGAAGTGAATCTCATGTGTTAATATAGTAGATAAACAATTGCAACTATTCACGAAGAGTTTTGACGAAAAGATATAGCCATAACTCTTCAAATTGGATCGTATCTCTTGGCAAATGGAAGTGTCTGTTCAGGAAAATAGCTGTTGAAAAAGTTCAGTCGACCGACTCAAAACCACCAGTCAACTGAATATTCAAAGTTGGTGCAAAATAGAGTGTATCTGTGTAATTGAGCAGGTTCAGTCGACTGGCCATACTTGGTCAGTCGACTGACCTGGTTGTCAGTGCACAGTTCACACATTTTTGAAGAAATTGAATTTAAAAACAACATTGATTTTTTTTGGACTACTTGAGGATAGATTTTAATAATTCTAAGACTAAAAAACATCAATAAAATAAAGATATTATACTTTGTTTTTAAGTCTTGTCTCCTTTGTAGTTTTAATAACATATCTCTTTCTCTTTTTGTCGCTTGTCCATATAGTCTCATCACTAATTTGTTTAAGCTCTTTTTCATGAATCAAAAATTATGATTCAACACCTATGATCCCCTAAAATCAAGGACACTTGCTCGTAACAAATCCTCCAAGACTTTGTTAACTCTCTCCCATTTCCCATCAGTCTGTGGAGGTAAACAATACTTATCTTGAGCTTGATACCTAAGGTATCCTGTAGACTCTACCAGAATTAGATAGTGAATAAAGAATCTCTATCACTCACTATACTTCTAGGAATTCCATGCAGTCTAACTACATTCTTCATAAACAACTTCGCTAACACATATGTCCTTCTGGTTGACTTAATTGGAATGAAATAGGCACTCTTGGCCAATCTGTCCATAATAACCCATATGCTTTCATTTTGTTCATTAGACCTTAGCAGCCCTCAATCAAATCCATGAAAATAAAATCCCACTTCCACAATAGAATATCCAAACGCTGGAGCAACCCACTTGGCTTCTAATGTTCGGATTTTACTCATTGACAGTTCAAACATTGCTTCGCCTATAAGCCTAACCCCCATTCATACCATTCTAGAAGAAACTTCTCTTCATGTCCTGATACATCATTGTTCCTCTGGGGTGAATAGTGAATTTCGAACGATGGCATTCCTCTTAAACTTCCTTCCTAGCGTCTTCCACATTCGAAACGCACAATCTTCCTTTCTTTCTCAACCATCCATTCTTATCAAGACTAAAATCCTTCAAATCATTGCTCTCCGTTCTTTCTCTCAGGTTTCTGATCCGTTCAGCCAACGCTGGATCCTCTAGCTATTTAGAAGCAACCTTTTCGATCATAACTGGTCAAACTTCCAAACATGATAACAAAGCTGTTTTTGTTCTTGAACTACTCTTAGTTCTCTACTGTACCCTGCAAGTTGCTAAGGCTTGCAAATCTTTCCACTTAGCTATCGTTGCTAACACCACATTTTGATGTTTTCTGCTAAGTGCATCCGCAACCTTGTTGCCTTTCCACGGTGTGTACTCAATATCGAAATCATAACAGCTAAGAACTCTAACCACCTCCGTTGTCTCATGTACAACTCCTTCTGAGAGGAAAAAAACTTCGACGGCTTATGATCTGTATAAAGCTCAAACATTTATCCCAAAAGGTAATGTCCCCATGCTTTCAGCATAAAAATCACCACAGTCAACTCCAAGTCATAGGTTGTTGTATCTGACTTCATGCGGTCTAAGCTATCGAGAAGCATAGGCAATTACTTTATGCTTCTGCATTAACACAGCTCCTAACCTCGTCCCACATGCATCCGTGCACACCACCGAATCGTGATTCCCCTCTGGAACAACCAATACATGTGCATTAGTCAATAAGTGTTTCAGCTTCTGGAATACCTCCTCACACTTATCGATCTAAACGAACTTCACATCTTTCCAAGCTAGCATAGTCATTGGTGCCGCTATCTATGAAAAATCCTTAATAAACCTCGGATAGTAACCAACCAATCCTAGAAAACTTCTTATCTCGGTCACCGTTTTGTAGGATCAATTTCATCCTAGAGAGGGGTGAATATGGTGATAACAATAATTATAAAAATTGAATGCGGAATATATAAATAATTGCAGCACAGCTGGTAGCACAATAACAAAAGCAGAAATAGAACAATACAGATTTATCCAGCTTTGGCAAAACCCTGCCTAAGTTCTACCTCCAAGGTTTCTATAAAAAATTAAGTAGTCAGACGCTTACTCATGTAAACTCACGACACCTGCTATCGACTAACCTAACTCTACGCTCAAAACCCTGCCACCACCCAGCCACTTAGTTGCGAATCCTCGAACAACACCGTAGTTCGTCTCCTAGTCACAAGACTAGAATTTACAAACATTTATTAAAGCACAAATAAAAAAAACTTAAATACAATAAAACCCTAATTTTACAATTTAAACCCAAAAGAAATTAAAAGATGTCGGCCCAATAAGTAAAGTGATAAAATATCCCCTTCTCCTTTTTTATTATCGGCCTGCATTCTTTTTCGTATCTTCTTCTTTTTCTTTTGCTTGAGAAATAGTTGCCACGTTCCTCTTCAACAAATTAGGTTTCTGGAAATTGAAAATTGTCGATATTAGTTGATCAATTGAATAGATGTTTAGCGTTGATTGCTTTGTCAATCGATCGTCTCTTGATTTGAAAATGGCCACTTCAATTCGTCGAGTTCGATATAAATATGTGATTTCCTTTATTACTCTATTTGATATGCTTGAACTCGATAGTCTGTAGCCCGAAGATGTTAATGGTTTAAACAAGGATTTGAACCCAAAATTATTGTTCGTATGAATTCGTTTGATAATTTTTATCGGCCACAGATTTTTGACTGAATGCTGGTGATGTTCTTTGACTTTTTCATTTCATATATTTTTTGTTTGCTTGGTCGCCACGGCTTTTATTTTGTACTTGCTCCGTGAATTTCTGGTTTGACTTCGTCCACTTGAAATGATAATCTGGACACTTACAATTTTTGTTATTTCCTGGTTCTGGCTTTGACTTGATCGTATTATGCCTTGGTGTCTCGACTGCTCATTGCTGCGGCATACATATATGCACATGTATATATATATATATGCATATATGTATACATGTGTTTAATATTGTTAATTTTATTTCTCTAACTGAAAATGAATGACCACAGCTTGCTTGTGCTTATGCCTGTTCTTGTTTCACTGGGTTGGTCTGCATTGATTTCTTGTTCCACTCGGAGTATATCATCATATATGTACATACATACATATATATGTGTGTGTGTGAGTATGTGTTGTTGAATTTGCACTGCAGTTTGATATTGACTCTAGTTGTTGCTTTGTACTTGAAGTCCGTAGCTTATTTGAAGCTTCATCGTGATTTTGTGTTCATTAACATTGTATTTGACTTGCACTGCACTTGTATCATCACTGGTGCCATTGATATTTAAGTCCGCATTTGATGGTATGACCACATGTAACCTTGTAGATATTGAACTGGTTTATTTGCTCCACTTCATATCTATGTTCATTTATCTGAAGTCTAGGCTGGTTTCACTAGCTTCATCTTGATTTTGGTCTGGATCTTGTTGCATTCTTGTTTAATGTAGCATTTGAGGTGTACATTCAGTCGTGGTCTACACTTCAATTGATTGCATTACATTGTTCACCGTCTTGTGCCATCGTATGCCTCTGATATGGTGTTGTTCACCACTTTTTGTGTACACTTTGACTGTTGAGGCTTGTTGCAGTTTCACCGGTGGTTGTTTTGCATTGAGTTGTATTTATGTGTATACAATTGTGTTTTTGGTCGAGATTTGTTTCACTCATTAAAAATTGACCATTCTATTTTTTTTTGTATTGCACTTTAGTTGAACCTTGCTTTGGCTCGGGTTTGACCTTGTGCTCACTTGTCCTTGTAGTTTTATCAAGTGTATATCGGTTTGCACGGCCTTGTGGCATGTACAGTGATACACTATGCATGTCACATGTTGTTCATGTATGATGAATTCAAAATTAAATATGATGAAAAAAACCCAAATAACTAAGGCATATAATATTTTCACAACACATTTTATTTTACACTTCACAAATATTTTTCTTCAATTTTACTGCGTTAGTGTTTATTTTGCATATAACTTAGATGCTGGATTCAAGCTGGAATAGAGTTGAAGATAAATACGAATGAATGAGTGATATGTGGTGAGGTGAACACTGTAAATGGAAAATTATGATGTAATCAAAATTGTATTGTATTTGAAATTGTGTATATATATTGAGAGCAAAAATTTGTACTATTCAAAAATGTAATAAAATATTTGTTTGAATTTAAATTCTATGTTATTTATTTTATTGGGAAAATATTTATTTAATCATGTGAAAAATAAAATAGTACAATAAAAAATACATTTAAATGAATATGTGTGTGTGTGTGTGTGATTATTATCATCAAACCAAATATCATATACTTGCATATTCAACAATCTCTCCCTTTTGATGATAACAAACATATGTTTAAGATTTTGAATTTATTAAATGTATTTGAGTATAGATGAAATCTATTTGCTCCCCCTATGTGAATGCTCCCTCTCAACAACAGAGCTCCCACTTCATATATGCATGAAATTAAATAAATATACGCAAATGAATCTAAATGAGAATATTTGACTTTTATTTGCCAAAACCTTAACTTTTCTCTCCTTCTTTTGTTATCAGCAAAAGAGTAATAGTGTTAGAAAAATAGAGACAAAGTGATAGAAATTAATACAAAGTTAATACCCAATCGAGTATAAATATTAAATTTTAATAAAAAATCAAATAAAAATCATAAATACTCTATTAGGGCATATTCCACTTTAGAATGATAAGGGTGATGTTGGCATATAAAACCATATAGTTTGTGTCTATTGGTGGTATATTTATATCACGAATTTGAATATCTACTAACCATGCATAACCATTAGTACTTTTAAATGAGATTAGTTGTATTTACAATTTTTTTAAAAAGTGAGTTTCAAGCATCTTCTAACCATGCATAACCGTGAGGACTTTTAAATGGGATTAGAATCAACTTATCTATTTAATAACCAATTTTGATATGTGTTCCATACATGCATAACCATGAAAACTTTTAAATGAGCATGAAAGCACGTAATCAAAAATTCTAAGTAATTCTCCTATACATAACCGTAAGGACTTTTAAATGAGAATGGATACTTTGGATGTTTTTATTGCTAAAAATAATAAAAAATGAAAAATGAAAAATTTCCCATTTAAAATACCACATATTGACATACTATATTGGATTTTGGTGAGTGATGGTCGTTAGAAATATGATAGAAATAGAGACGGACATGGAATTTTTTACCAACAGAAGTTATTATAAATCTTGTTTAAATTTCTAAAGAAATTTACTAAATATGCTTTCTCAACTCATAATGTATGATTAATATCAACACTCGTCACTTTTTCAATCACTATTTATCTTTTCGATAATTAGTAGGAAGTCAGATTAGTTAATATAGTCATTTTAGATCATATCCAAAGATAATTATAAAATCAAAATTTCTATATTGACTAATCTGAAATAAGGTCAATCAAAAACTATTTTCTGGAAAGGGTTTTATAAAAAAAGGTCTGCTAATTGAAAATCATTTGAAATAAAAAATATGCAGATATTTTTTCAGAAAATGTGATGCAACTAATGAATGTCTCTACATAAAGCACATTCTACTGGTAATTTTTCTATCAACTAGATTACCAGTGTAATCTGCATTTCAATTTCCTTTTGACGCAAAATTATCATTATTTGGATATGATAGACTAGACCGTGAAGTTGCAACGAATTCCTTAAAATCCTTTTTAACAGCTTTTAAATGAAATTCTTTTGAATTTGAATTGAAATCGTGCCAATAAACAACCAGTGAACATGGTGTTAGATCCAGAAGCAGTAAGATAAACAAATATACCCACGTGTATCTAGAATAATCATTAACCAATAAAACACCATCATTAGTCTGAACAAATGAACTAGTTCAAAGCTGAAAAGACGATTGGTCAACATTTTTGCATAAATAAGAATAAAAAAGAAGAACAAGTCAAATAAAACATACCAAATAAGAATAAGTCAGAAATAAAATCAACATTTATTTTATTATCACATAATTGGCTGAATTAAATCAAATTATGGTGCAGATTTTCACATTTAATACATCGGTCAAGGTAAGTATATCGTTACCAATTTTATCTTTTACCGATAACTTTTCATTTGTTGTCCATTGTGATTCGGCTACCTTTGTACTAGGCTAAGAAACTTTAATTTGTCGCTGTCATGTGCCTGGAATGACCAGAATCCAGGTAACACTGCTGCTGTTCCTTAGCCTGCCACCACACCTACACGAGAAAAGATTTTTTTGACCTATTTGTTTTTATAGGTTCATGGTTGTTAGTGGCAAATGATTTTGAAAAGTAGGTTTGAGTAGACCCAAAGCTATTTATATTTTTTCCTTTTGGCACCAAGATTTTTTTAACTTTAAGGGATTTTATATTCGTGCCTTTAGAAACCCAAATTGGTATGGTTTTCACGTGTTTGGGTATATACCAGCAATTATTATGATTGTGTCCAATTCTTTTACAGATTGTGCGCTCGGATTTGACATGATTAATTTTACTTCTAACATGTTCAGATTGATTATATCCAAGTCCTTGTCTAATAGTATTAACAGTTTGTTTCCCTAATAACATATTTAGCGATCTTTCTCCTTTTGAAAATTTTCGAAAAGTCGTACACAATTGTTTGACTTGTGTTTTAAGAGATTCATTTTCGTTCAATAACTATGTGCAGCTTTTAATAGAATTTTCTCTCCTAGTATTTTCACTTTCTTTCAAAATCAGAATTTCTTTTTCAAGTGATTTAATTTTAATTTCTGATTTTTTAATCTCTTCTTCAAATGATGCACACTTATCACGCTTGGGTTTTTGTTTTGATAGTTTTTAACCAATTGATCAAACTGTTTAACTAAATCTATTAAAGTATCTCTTTGTGATTCAGTTTTACCGTATTTCTCCTTAAGTATTTTGAAACAGCCATTTACTTCGTGAAAATATATAAGTAATTCTGAATGAGTAAGTTTTGAAATCTCGCTTGACTCATTGTCATCACTGTCAGTTGTTTCTCCTTGAAGGCACAAATTTCCTTTTTCACTACCAATGCTTTTATCATCTTCATTAGTTTCATTCCAAGTGGCTGCAAAACTTCTCCTTTTCTGTTTCTTTCCTTGGCCGAGTCAATTCTAAGGACAATTGAGCTTGATATGACCGGGTTTATTGCAATTGTGACATATGATTTCATGCCCTTCTGATTTGTCTAGTGCCTTGACTATTTTGATTTTCATTTTTTGATTTAGAGCTGGATTTCCATATTTGCGGTTGCACTTTTTGAATCTCTTCATTAGTAGCGCCAACTCAGCTGCTCAATCATCATCACCATCATCACTTTTCGTTGTTCCTTTAAGAGCTATTGATTTCTTTTGAGTATCACATCCTTCTCGTTCTTCCTTGAATTTTATTTCTAGCTCATAAGTAGTGATACTTCCAATAAGCTCTTCAACGTTGATTTGTTTCAAATCCTTTGATTCTTGAATGGCAGTAACTTTTGCTTCAAAATTCCATGAAAGGACTGTGAGGATTTTTCGGACTATTTCTAACTCTATGTATGATTTTTCGAGAGCTTTTGATTTGTATACGAGATTAGGAAGTCGTCTATACATCTCTTTGACATTTTCATCCTTGGCCATTGTGAAGTTCTCGTATTCGCTACTACGCATGGCAAGGCGAGATTCCTTGACTTGATATGTTCCTTCATGAGTCACTTCGAGTTGTACCAGAATTCATGCATAGTTAGACAATGTGAGACGCAATTAAATTCAATTTTGATCCAATGAATATATAATAGAACTCATAGCTTTAGCATTAGCATTCTATTGTTTATTATCTAGATCTGTCCATTGATCCATCGGTTTTTCAATTTCTTGATTATCTACTACTATAGTTGGTGTCTTATATCCTACCTCAACAATATTCCAAGCATCAATGGTTTTTAGAAATAATTTCATTCTATTTTTCCAGTAAGCATATTCATCATTGAAAATTGGTGGTCTAACTATGGACTGACCCTTAGCAAAAGCATTATTAAAAGAAACCATTCTAAAAATTCAAATTTTTAAAACAAAAATTGGTTTTGAAAAATTAAATTTTTAAAGCTAAAATTGGCCTTCGTTCCTAGCTCTGGTACCACTTGTAGGATCGATTCTACCCTAGAGGAGGGGGGGTGAATACGGTGATACCAATAATTATAAAAATTAAATGCAGAATATATAAAATAATTACAGCACAGATGATAGTGGAATAATAAAAGAAAAAATAGAACAACACAGATTTACCCATCTTCAACAAAACTCTACCTACATACTGCCCCCAAGGTTTTTACTAGAAATTATGTAGTCAGACATTTACACGCGTAAACTCGCGACATCCTCTATCAACAACCTAACTCTAAACTCAAAACCCTACCACTACTCAGCCACTGAGTTGCGAATTGTCGAACTACACCACCGTAGTTCATCCCCCAGTCACACGACTAGAAGTTACAAACGTTTACAAGTAAATTACAAATAAAAACAACTTAAAACAATAAAGCCCTAATTTTACAATTTAAAACCCAAAAGAAATTAAAAGATGTTGGCCCAATAAGTAAAGTGATATAATATCCCTTTCTCCTTTTTTATTATCCCTGTATTCTTTTTTGTATCTACTTCTTTTTCTTTTTCTCGAAAAATGGCTGCCTCGTTCCTCTTTAAGAAATTAGGGTTCTGGAAATTGACAACTTCCGATACTAGTTAATCAATTGAATAGATGTTCAGCATTGATTGCTTTGTTAATCGATCATCTCTTGATTTGCAAATCGCTACTTTAATTCGTCGAGTATGATATGAAATGGCATGTGATTTCCTCTATTACTCTCTTTGATATGGTTGAACTCGATACTCTGTAGGCCGATGATGTTAATGGTTTAAATAGGGATGGAAACCCTAAATTATCATTTGTATGAATTTGTCTGATAATTTTTCTCGGCCACTGATTTTTGATTGAATGCTAGTGCTGTTCTCTGACTTTTTCAATTCGTATATTTTCTGTTTGCTTGGTCACCATGGCTTTGATTTTGAACTTGCTCTATGAATTTCCGGTTTGACTTCGGCCACTTGAAATGATAATCTGGACACTTTCGATTTTCGTTATTTCCTGGTTTTGACTCTGATTTGATCGATATTATGCCTTGATTTTCCTATGACCATTGTGTTCCTTCATTTTACTGCTTTATACTTTTGTTGTTGCTTAACGGACTCTAGCAGTACTTAAGTCTTGTTGCGCTTCATGTTAGTGATGACTTATTTGGTTGTGTGGTCTGTCTCGACTGATCATTGTTGTAGCATGTATATAAGCATGTATATACATATATATGCATATATGTATACATGTGTTTATGTACTGTTAATTTGTATTGCTCTGATTGAAAATGTGTGTCCACGACTTGCTTGTGCTTATGCCTGTTCTTGTTTCAGTGGGTCGGTCTGCATTGATTTTCTTGTTCCACTCGGAAGTGTGTCATCATATATGTACATACATACATATGTATGTGTGAATGTATGTGCTTTTGAATTTGCACTACAGTTTGATATTGACTCTAGTTGTTGCTTTGTACTTGAAGTCTGTAGCTTGTTTGAAGCTTCATCATGATTTTGTGTTCATTAACATTGTATTTGACTTGCACTGCACTTGTATCATCACTGGTGCCACTGATATTTAAGTCTGCATTTGATGGTCTGACCGCATTTCAACTTGTAAATATTAAACTGGTTTATTTTCTCCACTTCATGTTTGTGTTCATTTGTCTAAAGTCTAGCTGGTTTCACAGGCTTCATCTTGATTTTGGTATGGATCTCGTTGCAGTCTTGTATCATGTAGCATTTGAGGTGTGCATTCAGTTGTGGTTTGCACTTCAATTGATCGCATTACATTGTCCATTGCCTTGTGCCATTGTATGCCTCTGATATGGTGCTATTCACCACTTTTTGTGTACATTTTTACTGTTAAGGCTTGTTGCAGTTTCACTGGTGGTTATTTTGCATTGAGTTGGATTCATGTGTACACAATTGTGTTTTTGGTCAAGGTTTGTTCCACTCATTAAAACTTGACCATTCTATTTTTGATTTTGTATTGCACCTGAGGTGAACCTTGCTTTGGCTCAGGTTTGACCTTGTGCTCACATGTTCCTAAAGTTTTATCAAGTGTGTATCGGTGTGCGCGGCTTTATGGCATGTATAGTGAAACACTGTGCATGTCACAGGTTGTTCGTGTAAGATGAATTAAAAATTAAATATGATGACAACCAACCCAAATAACTGAGGCATATAATATTTTCACGACATATTTTATTTTATACTGCACAAATATTTCTTTTTCGATTTTACTGCGTCAATGTTAATTTTGCAGATAGCTCAGATGTTGGATTCAATCTGGAATAGAGTTGAACATAAATACGAGTGAATGTGTTATACGTAGTAAGGTGAATATTGTAAATGGAAAATTATGATGTAATCAAAATTGTATTGTATTTGAAATTATGTATATATCGTGAGAGCTCAAGTTTGTACTATTCAAAAATGTAATAAAATATTTGTTTGAATAAAATACTTATTTGAATTTAAATTCTATGTTATTTGTTTTATTCAGAAAATATTTATTTAATTTTATGAAAAATAAAATAGTATAGTAACAAATACATTTAAATGAATACATATCTGTTTATTATCATCAAACCAAAAATCATATACTTTCATATTCAATACGTTTCTGGTCTCTTCCAACTATTCACGGCCTCGATCTTAGTTGGATCTACCGATAACCCATTTTTTGAAACTACATGGCCAAGAAACTTCACTTCCTTTTTCCAGAAATGACATTGAGAACTTCGCCTTTACCCGATGTTACCTCAGCATTTCTAGCACTAATCTAAGAAGAGCTTCATGCTCTCTTTCATTCTTAGAGTACAGTAAAGTATCATTTATGAAAACCAATATGAACATATGAAGGTGCTCTTGGAAATTCCAGTTCATCAAATCCACAAAGAAATCTGGTGCATTATTCAGTCCGAACGGCATCACTAACCATTCGTACGGTCCATATCTGGTTCTAAATGTCATCAAAGGAATACTATCCTCTACCACTCTATAAGTCTAACTGTGAGAATATCTTGGATCCACTCAACTGATCAACTAAATATTCAATCCTAGGCAATGGATACCGATTCTTTATCATTTTCTCATTCAACCTATGATAATCAATACATAACCTTATCGATCTGTTTGGCTTCTTAGCAAACACTACGGATGCTTCCCAAAGTGAACTACTAGCTCTGATAAAACTCTTGCCTTCCAAATCCACAAACTACACCTTGAGCTCCCTCATTCGGTAGGTGTCATCTTGCTTGGCGGTCTACTAATTAGTTCTACTCCAGGCACCAAATCTATCTGAAACTCAATAGCCTGTTTCGGTGGTAATCTTCTTACGGTTCAAAAATATCTATGAACTCTCTAACCACAAAAACACGATTTAGTTCGTCTTCTATCTCCACAATACCCAACAAAGTATTCACCTCACAGCTAGGCTTTTGTATATACAATCCGCTCCCTATAGTCTGGGTGTCTAAGTGATATTTTCCCATCATGGCAAAATATCCTAGCATCGTACTTACTTAACCAATCCATGCCCAAAATAAATTTGAATCCTACGAAACCAAACACATGTAAATTGCAAACAAAAGTATGATCTAACAAGTCAAATATTAAGTGATCACATCTTGTCTCAGGTGTTGCATACCCTCCTATCAGATTTGCAAACCTTAAGGAAGTAACTGGGTATGAGGACTCTAGGTTAAGCTTATCTACTAAACAACGAGACATAAAAAAATATGATGCACCAGTATCAAAAAGAACACTAACTTCCATACCAAGAATCATAAGCGTACCTTCCAACACTGCTTTCCCTTTCTCCCCTGCTGTGGGTCTTAAGGTAGGTATCTCCAATGCATATACTTTGCTCTTTCCATCCTTAGTAGGCTCCTTGCATTGGCTCTTGTAATGACCCATCTAATCGCAGTTGAAGCATTTGATACTCTTCTTCCCGATCACCTTCTTTGCCTATCCAGAACGACATTCATTCTCTTAATGTCCTTTCTTATCAAACTTAAAATAGACAATTTCTGACTTTCCCTTTTTCATGGCTCCACCCTTTTGGGCTCCCTTCTCAGGAAAGGACTTCCTTTTCTGACTCTACCCTACCTGGACCTTTTTCACCTTATTCTTTTCCACTGAAGCAATAATTTCCTCATGTATTAGAGCCATCTCTACTATAACATCATAAGGAACCTTGATATGAAGTGATGTAGCCCTTGCAACTCACGTTTCAACCCCATTATGAACTTCTTGTTTCTCTTAATCACGGTATCCATAGTGGCATGACCATATCTTGCCAACTCCTCAAACCTTATGGCATACTCTAGCACAATCATCTCTCATTGCTCTAACTCGGCAAACTTCCTGAGCAAGGTAGACTTTGCCATCACAGACATAAATCTCTCCTCGAACCTCCTCTTAAACTTAGCCCGTGTCATCGTTCCTTCTTCCACTCTGGTTGCCACACTATTCCACCAGTATAATGTTGTTCCTTGAAGCTATCTCGAAGCAAGCCTCCTTTTATGCTCATCATTGAGCCCTAAATCTATGAAGATCTTCTTATAGTGTAGCAACTAGTTTCCCACTTCTATGGAATCTTCAGTCCTAACGAATGGTTTTCCTCGCAACCTAGCATAGTCCTTACTCAAAGCAGCATAATCATTAACTAATGGAGATTCCTGGCTCCTCCCCCAACAACTCCAGCAGCAACCCCTACTTGCGTCATATTCACGAAAAAATGATACATGGCTCCCATGTCAACTTGCGGGACTTCAGCACCGGTATTTCCAGCCCATGCCTGACCCGGGTTCCTTTTAATATTAGGTCCGCATTTCCATCTGCAGCGGTGCTTCCTCCTCCAAAATTATCTCTTCGAGAATCCATAGCCGCATTCGAACCTTCGTGGGATATAGAAAAATAACCTAATAGAGATAGGAGACTAGAGATAAAGCACATACTTATATAGGGCAAATGCAAGTACGTTACTATATCGTTATTCCATACCTCTTATTTCTAATTTCTTTCGTAATCATTTTTAGTTAAGTTTTTCATAAACCTATGCTCTGATACCAAGTTGTAACATCCTCTATCTAGAGGCCCAAATCTAAGTGCTACAGATGCTACAGTCATCCATGGTATTAACTTCAACGACTAAATATGGCTATGTTAATGGTATTCATGATATCAGAAGTAAATAAATATTAAACAAAATCACATATTTCAAAAAAAAAAACATTTTACCAATTTCATTTTCGAAACATCTTCCATATTCGTATTACATAGTCCCATCGCTTTCCCATCTTCAGATAAAACATAGTTATTACATAAATACGCTAAGAGCGACATATGATGATGCCCCCTTGGTTTACCAGAATACTATAGATACAATACGGCGGAATTGATCCAAGATATAACAGCAGCTGCTAGTTAGCTATCCGTCAGCCACCTGCTCGTCTCCGGAAGCTTTATTCGTCAACTTACTAAAACCTATAAACCTCGACCCTCAGCCTACTCAAATCAATTTTCGAGTACTCGAGAGTCAAAGGAAAATAAACTTTGAATCAGACATAAAGCCTGATGTGAATAATACTATACATCTCGGTTATCTGATATTAAGTAAGACCACATCGCTTAGCGAAACTGGTTTTCCCTCACTAATATCGTTTTTAAAACATACCTTTTGCAAATTTATACCCCTGCAAACAAAATTGGTTAAATATGTAAAGCAATATCATGTATAGGTACATATCTATTATCATATGGACTATCTGTCCATACATTGTAGTTTTATTTGGCTAACTACTAACCCTTGGTTGACTCGGGCCTACCAGAAAACATGAAATTCTAACACTGTTAGATACTTCCCTTCCGAACAGTCTATCCTTACTTACTTCTCCGGGTCTAACTGATCCTAATGGTTTTGCGGCTTACCAATAACCTGTTTTTCCTTTTCAGATTCCTTTCTATGTATAATATAGTTTTAGTATCACTTTTGACAAAGCCGTACATATTGGAATTTTGGATTAAATTAGCTAGGAGCTAATAGCTAATGAGTATAGGGTGTGACCCTTCACAAGTCCCATCTGATCTTCTAATCCGAATCATTTTCTTAGGATTAACCACCCTTTAAATTTCTCCTAGAAAACCGTTTCAAAATGATATAAATCTTTAAATCATACATATACAAGGAAAATATACTCTTTGCTTTACTCTAAGATATTTTCCACGTTATATATATACTTTACCCAAAATAATGTTGATTAAATTATTAAGGATTTTCCATCCTTCCAAAATAATTAAAAACCCTTTTTAACTTAAGAAAACATAGGCTATATTGCTTAAAACAAATCAATCAATTTTTTTTTTAAAACTCTTTAAATAACCCTTTCGAAACCATTGAAAGTACCTCTTCGATATAAGAAAACTACTTTACTTTATAACCTTAGGCCGAAAGGCCAAAACGTACCTTTCAAACTCATACCTTTCGAAACCTTTCATATTTATCCTTTCGAAAGCATTGAAAAACATTTCCTTCGAAAGCTTTAAAACCTTACACATCATTCTTTTAAAACCTTTAAACATTGCCTTTCAAAATGATTGCAAATCCTTTCCTTATAAACCTTTCGAAACAGTTGGAAAACCTTTCCTCTTAGACCTTTCGAAATCATTAGAGAACCAACTCTTAGAAACCTTTCTTCTAAAACCTTTTGAAAGCATCAAGCCTTTCGAAAGCATTTGGGTTTAATTTTATAACATGTGAAAAACCTTTCGAAACCATTAAAACAATCCCTTTCGAAACCACTTGGGTTCTACCTTTTATAGAGAAAAAGGGTCTTTAAAATATTTAAGTCGAAAGCATTTTCTAAGTAAAAGAAGTGATGGTGTGGAAACCATCCCTTCAAAAGCATTGGAGAAACGGCTTGGTTTTAAAAATAAGATAACCATTTCGAAATCAATCTGGGTCGAAAGGTAAAAAGCGGCAGTCGAGGGCTTCGACCTAGTCGAAAGCAGTTACTAAAAAGAAGACGCAACCTCTTAAAACCATTCTTTTAAAACAATTGACCCAGTCGAAAGTAGACCAAGTCGAAAGCTATTCAATCGAAAGCAAATCATGCGCATTTTCATTTAAAAGAAAAGTAGTGCTTCAATCCCTTCGGAACCCCTCATTCGACGCAATACCTTCCGCCTTTTTCGATTTCACTACGTACAAGATATCTCATACCATGTGCATTAGTTTCGATAGAGTCGGGGGCATTGGTAAGGAGTCGAAAATCGGGTGTCGAAAGCATTGAAACATGAAAAATCATGTAGTTTAGACTTTTTAAACTACTTCTTTGTACCTAACATGCCTTGTCTGTCAATTATGATTGGATGCACATCTTTCTTTTCTAAAAGTACTGCTGACTTTCAAAAATAAAGATTCGAATTATTTACAAAATACATCTTCTCATTTTTATAAACATATAAAACATTTAAGTCTCATATCTTAAATAATTCTTATATATTAATTAAAACACTTAGGAAAATTCCACGAAAATTCCAAAAAATGATTTTTAATATGTGTTTTAACGTATATAAATTTCAGACCCTAAGCCACTATAATTTGGCCATAAATAATTTTTAACCTAAAATATTATTTTCTTCACTAGAAAATTCATATAAAATTCAAATAAATTCAGAAATTTATGAAAATTGAAACCCATCTCTAAATTAACTTTTCTAATCTTCATCTAAATTCGCAAATCAATTGGATGTCATATAATAGGTTTTCTAAATCAATTCTCATCATAAAATGCATATAAACAGCCTAAATCATCACAAGTGTGTGTGTGTATATATATATATATATATCATTCAAAACATGGAAAAAAATTGCAAACACTTTCGGAATATATCTAAAACTGAAATCAATCAAAAATATGAGATATAGTCATTATTCACCTTAGTTTTTTGATCAAGGATATGAGATTTGTTTACTGATTAAGTGATTTGATTCTTCCTCTTGAATTCTTCTTCTTTCCTCTTCCTAATGATGGCTGGCCTTAGCTTTATATTTTTTATTTGCGAGAAATAAATGAATGTGTAAAATGAGTTCCTAAGGGGTTTAGAGTACAAGGATATGCCTTATTCCTATTTTTCCCTTGCATATTTTCTAACCCTTTTGTTCTCTTTTTATTCTTTAGTTCACTTATTTAACACGGCACGACTACCCCTTATTTAATTATAAATCTCAATCCACTAATCAACTTACATTATTTTATTTAATTTAACCAATTAAATATCTTAAATAATATTACTAAAAATACGATGTGTTACAATAATCATTCTGATTATGGATTAATTCGAAATATTTTGGAAACTCGAAGTACTTATGTCAAGTTTACTAGAGCTTGTCGAAGATACAAAAGCGTCATAAATATAATGGGGGAAAAAAGACCTATTTTAGTTAACATGAGTCACGTTTGGTTCACGATATTTGTGGGAGTATCGAACTAATTTTGTTAGACATGTTCCATATGATCTTTGGCTGACTATATTCGATAACTGAATGATGTTTGGGTTAGCTTTATATTAAGTAAGTTCTATGTACTTTCAGTAAGTTTCATGTGATTTCGAATTCAGTAAAGGTAATTAGGTTATTTGTATTAAGTAAGTTCTGTGTGCTTTCAATATCTACTGAGTTCTTATGATAAGAAACTAACAAATACTTAATTCAGACGATATAAACAACACTAAATACTTAAGATAACCTGATAATTGAAATGATACAAACAATACAACCTAATAATTGAAACGATAAAACAGGACAACCAACGTTGAAATAGATAAAATAAACACACAGTATAATTAAAAAATTGTTTCCAACCACCTGATACTTTAATTGAACTAAGTATTCTCTAACGCGTTTTAATTTGTTCTTCAAGTTGAGTTGCATGCACAGCTGCTCGATGAGGTAAATGATTGTCAAGTCTTTTCCAAAAATCACTAGATAATGGATCTTCATGGATACATAGCTCCCAGTGGTCTCTAATGAGCATCTCTTCCCCAAATACTAAATAGGAAGAAACGCTGATGGGAGTAAAACAATCCTCCGTGAAGTTAAGAGATACGTAATAGAAAGAGGATGACCATCATACATATTGCCAACTATGTAATGGAGATCCAATATGAAGCCTATGGTGCCTGTAAAAGATTAATCTGCAGCTCAAATTAATCTGAGTATGACCTCCATCCAGTCATGTCTAACCCCTATAGGCGCATGAGAAACTAGCTGAGCACGCTCCATTGTCTCTTGCATGGAAAATATATCTTTGGTGCATAACTAGCTGGCTTAACAATGCGGGGATGCATGTTTGCCTTGTAATCATAGTACCAACACGACAAAATATAGCAGCATCCAAACATCTGCTTAACCTCCTCGAGAGCATATGAATCAAGAACGATGTACAAATATGCAAGTATATAAGAACCACAATCTACAATATAAAGCTGATCTAGATCGGCTACCGTTGCAAGATAACATAATCTAATTATACTCTTTTAGTTCGAAAAGAAGGTTGAACCAAATAAGCATATGAGAAATGTTCTATATACAGCATCACTCATAGCATCGGTGTCCGTATGAGGTGTAATATATTCCTATAGATATGCTAGGGGGACAACGTCGGAAGAAACACGACCCTCCTCAAACCGTGGTAGATATATAATGAAAGAGCTCTCATACGTATGATCAAAAGAAAATGGTATCCTATTTGGGCCTTGTACCATAATCCCGGTCAACATATATAATTAGCGGGGGTAATGCCGAGATTAAAATCTGAAAAATGAAAAGTATTTATCATAGGCACCACATCTCAACTAGAGCGAATATGAGTGGACAATCAAATGACTGAGGTGACTGAATTTGTAAGAAAAACCAAAAGGATTGGCTTACAGCCTATCTAGTATACCCTGAAGAAGTCCATCGTACTGCTGTGCTGTACACTTTGCCCGACTAACCCGATAGTTGACATACTAGGACTAAAAATTAAACAGTTTTTTTGGGATTATTGTACTAATTAAATGGTAACAACTCATTAATATACTTTGTAATATCACAGATGTATATAATAAACAACATTTCACGGTTAATATACGATGAACGTAACAACCATGTATTAAATGTTATTTAATATTTAGAATTGCACCTCGACGGTATCCAAGGCCGTCAACGTACTATGTATGTATCTTTTGGGTAGATCGTGCAAAATCTGTAGGTTATCAAACATCGTCTCAGAGGTAGGAGCAATGTGCAGTGGACATGCAGGCTCCTTTGTCTGTTATTGAACGGTATGTCTTGCAATCTGATGATGCGTGGTTGCATTTTGATGATTTTTATAAAAAAAGTGAATAAAAGTTTAAAGGAAGAATTTGTGGGGTAAAAGAAGCTGGACACGAAGTTTATAGACGTTCAACAACGGACGCTGACTTAATTGGCGTCCAAAGTTTGGACGTAGATTAAATCAGTTTTCAATATTTGATGTTGAGATTAGCGTCCTAGACTTGGACCATCCCTTTACTGTTAAGATCCATTAAACCGGTAGAGACGCTCTAAAAAGTGCATGACAGATGAGTGCAAGGGGGGAAAAGGTACAAAAAGATTTGAGCTGATCTGTACGCCACAGACTGCTTTTATGTTCTTGATAAAGCTGCAGATAATTAATAACCACTAACACGGTTGCTTTTAAGCTACACCATGCAACTAACTGTTTTTAGTTTTATTTCTTGTTCTATTGCCGAATATGAACTTCGACTAGTGAAAGTTTACCAGACAACTTTTGCACTTTATAATCTGAAATATGTAGCTTGAATTGCGGGTGTGAATCAGGACTTTCGTAGTTCTTGGGTATAATCAGGTTTGGTTCATCAAATAAAAAATGCATAATTCTCACGGTTTTTCATTCAGATCTTTCGAATCAGGTTTGACTATTCATAGTAGTTTCATTATCCATACGCGAATCGAAAGTTGCTTGAGTTTGAATCTTGTCGGATTCGTTCAGTTCTTGTCTATTATCCCAATGCACAAGGCTTTCAGTTTGTAACCAAGTTACATTAAAGTATTTCTATTAACGTATGTTATAAACCACTATTGATTGATATAATAACAGAATTTTTTTTTTTTTAATTAAAATCGATAAAACAAATCATTAAATTATCATTCGCTTTTCGTGGCAATTATATAACAATCTGAAATCATAAGATTAGTTTAGTACTAATTTTTTGTTGTCTTTTTTGTATTCATTTATTTTAGCTTTCAGTAAATGCACTTTTTTTTTTTCCTTCATTTTATCCGATGATAGTTTAATTAATTGTGTGTGTGTTTTTTTTAAAGCATTGGCTTTGGATGTTTAATACATTGGTAAAAATTAGGTAGTCTAATTTTGATCAGTTTTTCCAACCAATAAAATAGACATTTGTTGACTGTTTCTTGTATTTTGTTTCAACTTTTATCTCTTTTTTGAAACAATGTTTTAAATGCTTCATTTTTACAATATACTATTATAACCGCACAACGGTGAAAAAACCGATCGTTCGATTGTATAACTTTGATAAAAAATATGCATTTAAATTTTTTGTTAATATTACTTAAACATTAAGTGATAATATGTTGGAAAAGAATAAATTGAGAGTTGAATCTGAAAATATGAATTTCAAATTTAAATATTAATCAAAGTATTCAAAATTGTCGATTTGAAATTGAAATTTTAGAATTTGAAAATCATAATAGATTTGAATTTGAAATCTTTGATGCGCGAAATAAAAGAAGGAAGTTTGGGGAAACCGCGATGCGACAAAATCCACGTTTTTTGGAAAACCGCGATGAGACAAGATCCACTTTTTTTAGCTCCAGAAAAATTGATTTTGGCCAGTAAAAATAAGTAAACCTCCCTAACGGTCGGTTTGATTATATTTTCTACTTTAAAAGATTGCTAAATATACATAACATGGAAATAAGGTCAAGAAAAGAAATATTTACTTTTTTGGTTCGAGGGAGTGGTGTTTAAAAATTTAGCCTAAAGTATAATAGAACTATAAATTAAACTAATATGAGATAAAACAAATTGTTAAGTTAAACTAGTATCAAATATAGTGCTAAATAAAATCAACTACTATAAATATTGTAAAAAAGAATAATTTTTAGTTCATCTACCATTGATTCATACGATGCTGTTGAATTTAGCATTAGGTTCATTCGATTCTTATTTAATTTAAAATAATGTTTCACCTGATAGTAGTTTAATTTAAAATTAAGTTGTGGTTCGGACTAAATTTTAAAATATGTCTATTTAAAACCAAAATTTCCTTTCGATCAATTTCCTCTGTAGGTATGGGTAGTTATATTTTTAACAAAGTCGGTGCAGAGTTGAACAATAAAAGTAAATGAAAAGATGATAAACTTAAGTGGGGAAAGGAATATTAAGAATGGTGGTATGGGTAGACATGCCCTTCACGTGACATGGAATGAATAGTGGAGCTATTAACGCTACCCTTCATGCATGCATGTGCCACGTGCGCTCTCTCATTTTCATTTAATACCTATGCAATTCTCCAAAGTGCAATCAGTGTAACAGAGATGTTAAAATAAGTTCATCCATGGACCATGTCGTCGGTGAAGCTTCAAAATGAGACCTACCAGCGTTTAGACATGCATCCATATATGTCTGTCATATTCTCATTTAAGATAATACTCATTTAAGATCATGGAGAAAATCTATTCAATCTTCATCTTAATTTAAATTATTATTTAGGAATATATTTCATCTCAAATTACTATAATCACACCATAAGATGGAAATGTCACCAGTTTTCTTGATTATGGCAAAATAAATTTAAAGGTCTCAAAGGTGAGAAACCAAGGTTTGAAAAGGAAAAAAAAGAAAAAGAAAGGGTATTTCTGAAACTTGAAAGAAAATGATATATTTGACAATTTAAACTTCGTTAGGTTTGTCCGCGGGTGCGGCGCAGTGGAAAGGAGGCCTGGGTTCTGGTAAAAAGACCCAGGTTCGATTCCTACCATGCGCTTCCCTATCCTATATAAATTTACCCGGGGGTATGGGGGCTTGGATCAGCGGACGGCTTTACTATACCCTCCTCAGGAGTTTACCGGTCTGTCGGGTTCTCCTGGGTTTTCAAAAAAAAAAAAAAAAAAAAAAAAAAAAACTTCGTTAGGTTTTCCTTCCCTCTTCCATTTAACAATTCAATTGAATATGTCAGTTTATGAATCTATGATACATAAAATTGCAAGATAGTCCAATTGTACGCCCTCCGCCATAATTTACGGTATCTAACCAAAAATGAATTTTTTTTTTTTTTTTTTTCCTTTCATACTAGGACAAGGTTGTTCGCATGCTTTTAGTTGGCCTTTTTAGTAAGCAATAAACATCGACTTCTTTTAGTTTATTTCCAGGATATATTTACATCATGAGTTTATTTTTGGAATATGTTTAAATCATGAGGCAAGTGTTTAATGGCTGTAGCCGTTTGAGAAGACATGCTACATTAATCCTGAAATATTTGGTTTAAACAATTTTTTTTTCTTTTCATTTAATATTATATCATACTTTAACTTTACAATTCCAATATGCACATCGAGCTGAGAGCATTCCAAACAACAAAAGTTGATCAAACTTTTTTTTTTTTGGATTTCTTCAACCCCACACTCAACCAACAATACACATGTTTGTAAGTCATGTTAAATACCGAATATAAATGTGGTTTCGATTACAATCCGCACGATCAATATTTAATTTTAACCGTACACATTTGTCATAGTTGTCCTGCATTATACACGCCGAATAAAAAAACAAACTTTAGTTGATCTAAATAAATCAACCAAATCTTCTTTTGGGGAGATTTATTAATACTAAATCATCGCTTATTTGCAATCCTCCAAAGTGGTATTTTAGGAAAAAACAAAAAAGATTTGGGGAGTTTCAATGTTTGTGAGAACAAAGTTAACAAAATTTGTCCGCGAGTGCGGTGCAGTGGAAATGAGGTTTGGGTTCTGTTAAAAAGACACAGGTTCGATTCCTACCATGAGCTTCTCTATCCTATATAAATTTACCCAAGGGTATGGGGGCTTGGATCAACAGACGGCTTTACTATACCCTTCTCAGGTGTTTACCAGTCCGTCGGGTTCTCCTGGATTTTCAAAAAAAAAAGTTAACAAAACATGAGAAGCGAATAGAAAAAATTATGGATGTGACATGGAAAATTTTATCTAGTTTATGATTGTTCTAGCTAAGTAAACTGAACTCTATATATGTATATGTGTGTGTGTGTGTGTGTGTGTATATATATATAATTTAAATGAATAAATTAAATAACTAAAGTAATAAGAAATGCAAACTCTTTAATGAAAAACAACAATTTATGCCGGTTCGATCCACCATCCTACGTCCATTCTTAGAAGTTCTTTCTAGAATTTCACCATGTAACACCTAATGTTTAGGGAAGTAGTAATGGCCCATATTTTCGACGCTCAAAAGTCGACACTAATACATCAACTTTATTCATGTGCATACCATCTAAGTGCCATAAGATAGATTGTTGGAAAAAAAAAAAAGAAGAGACATAACAGAATCGCACATTGTGACGAGTAATATGTAATATACAACAGATCTTTATAATAGGAAACTGTAACATATATATGTTAGCGTCCAAATCGGTCACTAACACCCAAATCCAGATTAAAGCACCAAATATCAATCACTGCTTATGGATAGAATATATGTGGAGGATATTAATATGAAGAATGATCAAAATTAAATGAAAGCAGTAAAAATAGAGGATTTATAGTGGTTCGACTAACTCTGACCTACGTCCACTCTAAAAAAATTTATTTTTATTGGTGTAATAATCGATTACAGTTACACTCCTGAGTTTAACAATGGAACAATAGCCTTAACTTAGAAAAGAGAAAGTGAGAGAGCCCAAGAGAAGATCCCCCTTCTAGAGACTCACATGCTGTATTTGTAGGCAAATCCCGAGTTATTGGGCTTCCTGAGTAGTCAAGAACCATAAGGACCATAGCCAAGCCAACATCCTTCATCATAACCGACCCACACTGCTGTGCCGACCGGCCTATGCCAAATCACTCCACCAATGACCGAGCCATGCACAGACTTCCAACCTTCACTGAGCGGCATCTACCGGCCCGCCAATGTCGATCCACATCCCCCGGGAACGAATCGAAGCAGTTCTATCCAATGCTCGGAGTAAACTTGCCTGTGACTCGAAGCAATCAAGCGCTGAACCTCCTTCCTTAAAACACCGACCTCCTGCTATGCCGAATCACTCAAATGTCGAACCATACGTGCCGAACGACCTTCGACCGAACGACATCATCTACCTTCCTTTGTCTGATCCACTTCATCCAGACCAATCCAAACTATGTTGAACCACACGTGCCGAACCATCCTGGCCGACCCACCTTGACCAGACCACATCTTCCTAGACCGAGCCACACTATCACACCGATCCATACATTCCAGACCGAGCGACCCATCCTAACCGAGTCATGCCTCATCTCCATTCCTCAACCGATCCATGCCTCCAAGGCCGAGCCACATCATCAAGACCAGACGACCCCACCAATTCCGAGACACATCACCAAGGTCGAACCACATGCATGACCGAGCCACTTATGTCGAGCCAACTTGCCGAGGCACTTATGCCAAGCCACCCAGAAGATTCGAAGAAATCATCCATGCTTGATCGTCCGTCTAACCAGTCGACTAAATCCATCGTAACCCAGCCTGGACGAACAAGCAGTCGATTTAATTGAATCTGCCTGCTCATGGCCTTGCTAAAAGGCGGGTTAACATTTGCCCACCAAAACATGCCTTGCTATTGGAAGGTGTGTTTTGAATAGTCTCAAACCCGATATCCAAAGTCCATGTTACATTCATTATCAAGTAATTCCATCCGAATATGATAGTTTATTCCGCGACCGTTCCAAGTCGTTATCCAACTCAAATTCATCCCTTGGAAGTCAATAATCGAATCCTACAACCTCTCCAGACCATTGACGGCCTCTTCGGACCTTGCTAAGCTCGATCCAAACCTAAAAATTGAATAGGCAGATCATGTCGCGCTCCGGCGAAGCAACCTATCCCTTGCACTCCGGTTCAGCATCCCTGAACATTGATCGATGCCCTGATCCTCCTGGACCGATATCAGCCTCTCCGGACTCTTACTAGATCCCATCCTATCACTCTCTGGTGAAGGAGAAACAGTGTTGAGTGAGCCGATCCTGTCACTCTCCGGCGAAGCAGCGTCACTCCCTGCACTCCGGTTCAGTGTCCCTGAACATTAAGCGATGTCATGGTCTAAGTCCTAAGTCGAATCCTGGTCTTTCTAGACCCTTTTTGAGTATTGTCCATACTCGATGACCTGTAATAGTAACCGATAGATATTATGGGGCCTAAGTCCTAGGCCGAATCTTGGTCGCTTTGGACCTTCACCGAGTATAGTCCATACTCGGCGACCTTTTAACCAAAAACCAGATAAAAAAGTCAACCAAAATCCAAAACCCGAAATCAAATCCAACCAGATAACTAGAAATCCATATCAAAATGCTAATCAAAATCCAAATTAAAAATTAGACATCTAACCCAAAAAGCCAACAAAACCGGGAGCTCAAACCAAAGTGGGAAAAGCAAGTGTCCAAGCCAAAAGGAAAAATAGATTTCACAAACCGAAGCATCTCGGTAAACCATCATCTCAGAGCATGCCTAGGGGTTATCTCCGACCGCGTACATGAGTAAGTGATTTATCCATTTGCCCAAAGTTGGTTACTTATTCCAAACCATCACGATTAGTTGATGACCAACCGGCCACCATTACTGAGCCTTGTTCCATTGTCGTTCAAGGTAGATGGTGACTGCTCCAATTCCACCGCAGCAATACGAGTTTCGACATATTATCGCAACTGACCATTCCTTACATGCTCCTCGATTATATCCTTTAGATGCCTGCAGCTGTTAGTATCATGCCCATCCAGGTCATGAAAGAGACTGTGCCTTCCTGATGCCCTTTCGTGTTCTAAGGATTCCCTCCTTGCCCTCCTTTGATAAGGAAGACAATCCCGAGTATCCAAGAATATCCGCTCCAATGTTGCGTTCAATCCTGTGTATGTGGAGAATTTTGATTCTCCCCAGCGCTTCATTTTCCCTTTATCATTGTCTTTACCTGAGTTTTCATCGGGTGGTCCTCCATCCTTAACTACGTTTACTTCGTTTGACTTCATATCCAAGCATGCATCCTCTTGTCGAAGGAACCTCTCGGCTTCATGAAATAATTCACCGAGATCCAGTGGTGGATCCCGTATCAATGATACTTTAAATCTGAATCATCCCTGACTCCTGACACTACCGCCGTCAAAATCATCGATGGATCCGGCTGATCCACCGAAGCAACTACTGCATTAAACCAAGTTAAGAAAGTCCTGAGCGATTTACCCGTCCTCTGCTTAACTGACGTCAGTGTCATCACATTCTTTGGTCGTTTTATGTGAACTCGAAACTGACTTAAGAACTTGTCCACCGGTTCCATACATGTTCCAATAGATCCATCCTCCAGCTGTCTGAACCACATAGCAGCTATATCGGTCAAGTATAGAAGGAAACACTGGGCCATAACTTCCTCTGATTCCCCCAGCACCTCCATATGCCTTGTACACCTCATCAAGTGGTCAGTGAGATCAATCTAACCGTTGTACACTTCCAGAGTGGGTAGCTTGAAACCGGGTGGATTCCTAGCTTTCCTGATGCTACGGACGAATGGACTTTTGTTTACTCCCTCCAAATCCATGTTTTTCAGCCATAAATAGTCTGCCAAATAATATCAGCCAGTCCAACATTTCCAACGAAGGGTTGTCCCCTGTCCGTATATCCTAGCTGCCCTCCAACTCCGTGTGGAAATTCTGGCACATACGCCTCGTCACGTACTCCCGTGTTCCTGTTGGTGCCGGGTTGTGCAACATCACCTGATATCCCTCTATAGGTTGGTCCAACATTATCCGGCAGTGTGCCCCCAAGTCTTGGTCCATCCAGGTTAATAATTGTTTGTTGATTGGGAGCTGCCAATTGCTGAATCACTCCATCTACCTGCTGGTTGAGTCCCTCTAATCCAGCTCCAAGAAATTGAGCACCTACAGTTCTTGATTGTCCAAATTGCCTAAGAAGAGCCTGCATTATCTCCTCTTTCCGTTTCATCATCTGCTCTTGCATAGAATCCATCATAACCTACATCTCGTCCCGAGTTATGTAGATGGATGCATGATCCGTTCCAGCTTCAGAAATGGAAGCTTGACTTCCCACCTGGTTGCTCCTTTCCGCTACTTGCTTTCTTGTTGGTTGTCTAGCCATTGCTTCCTAGAATCCAAGTTTCTAGCTCCAAAATCCCCAAGTGCTTGCTTTCTCGGTGAAAACACTAAAATGTTAGCGCCCAAATTGGTCACTAACACCCAAATCCAGATGAAAGTACCAAATACCAATCACAATTCACGGATAGAATATATGTGGAGGATATTAATATGTAGAATGATCAAAATTAAAATGAAAGCAGGAGGATTTACAGTGATTCGGCTAACTCCGGCCTACGTCCACTCTAGATTTTTCCTTTTATTGCTGTAACAATTGATTATAGTTACAATCCTGAGTTTAACAATGGCAGAATAGCCTTGGTCTTAGAAAAGAGAAAGTGAGAGATCCCAAGAGAAGATCCCCCCTTCCGGAGACCCACATGCTATATTTTTAGGCAAATCTCGAGTTACTGAACTTCCTGAGTAGTCCGGGCCCATCAGGACCATAGTCGAGCCAACATCCTTCGTCATAACCGACCCACACTACCGTACCGACCGGCCTATGCCGAACCACTCCACCAGTGACCGAGCCGTGCACGGACTTCCAACCTTCACCGAGTGACATCTACCGTCCCGCCAATGCCGATCCATATCCCCCGGGCGCGACTCGAAGCAGTTCTATCCAAGGCTTGGAGTAAACTTGCTTGTGACTCAAAGCAACGAAGTGTCGAACCTCCTTCATTAAAACACCGACCTCCTTCTATGCCGAATCACTCAAATGTCAGACCATACGTTCCAAACGACCTCCGAACGAACGACATCAGCTCCCTTCCATTGTCTGATCCACTTCATCCAGACCAACCCAAACCGTGCCGAACCGCATGTGCCGAACCTACGTGCCGAATCATATGTTCCGAACCATCCTGCTGACCCACCTTGACCAGACACATCTTCCTAAACCGAGCCACACTACCACACCGGTCCATACCTTCCAGACCGAGCGACCCATCCTAACCGAGCCATGCCTCCTCTCCATTCCTCGACTGATCCATGCCTCCAAGGCCGAGCCACATCATCAAGAACAGACGATCCCACCAAGCCGAGCCACATCACCAAGGCCGAACCACATGCACAGCCGAGCCACTTATGTCGAGCCACCTTGCCGAGCCACTTATGCCGATCCACCTAGAAGACTCGAAGAAATCATCCATGCTTGATCGTCCGTCCACCCAGTCGACTAAATCCATCGTAACCCAACCTCGACGAACGAGTAGTCGGTTTAGTTGAATCCGCCTGCTCATGGCCTTGCCAAAAGGTGGGTTAACAATATACATCAATCAAAGTAAACTAACCAATCGTCGGTTTGTATAGTTATAAAAACATGTCCTTGCAAATGCTGATATATACAAAACAACGAATACAACGGAAAATAAAACATACGTGATTATGTCTTGGAGGCATCCAGGTGGCCTCCTGAAGCTCCAACGCATCCAAAGTTAAATATGGAAATATGATTGGTCCGATCGAGTTATTAGAAAATAACTTCTGGGTTAGTCTGGTAAACCAACATGAGAAATACACATCATATGGAATTTAATATTATAAAACTTTTCAAAATAAAAGTATTTCATAAGACCAGGCCCTACATAAACACGAACATATTTTTATCTTACGATAACCAAAACAATTTAAATAGAAAATCTAACGACATTATAATAATGTCTAGTGTTTAAAATAAATATATAACATATCTAGAATGCTTGCATCTCATGTTTCAACATATTCGAACACAACTAAGTCCGTATGACGCTTATTGGAGAATGGATTCCCCTTTATTTTAAAACAACTAAATTCCCCTTTATTTTCTTTTCAAAATTAAACATTCCTTATTATAATAATTTTCTATAAAAGTTAATACTTTCTGAAATACTTTTAAAACATTTACATAGAAACTAGAAGAGAATATCAAAATATTAAAGTAAAATAAAGAAGTTCCCTAAAACCATTTTTGAAAAAAAGCCACAAAAATTCCAAAAAATCACATTTTAAAACCATTCTTTGAATCAAAACCAGTTTCAAATCCAAATAGTAAATAATAGTATTCCAGAATGCAATACTGAGGCCAATAGCTACTATAGCACTTAACCAATGCTATTACTACGTTCATCACTAAAAATTTTTTCAACTTTAACATATATCTACGTCACATCCAGTCTGGTCAAGTACCAAGTTTTGACATTTAACGATCTATATAATAGGTATATAAATGGAATTAAAATCAACTGGTATATAACTGGAAATTAAAACTACAATGGTGACAAATCCGGATTTCTCTACAAAATTCCATATATTTCATTTTAAAATATCATTCACCTTTTAAAGCAGAAATTCAACCAAACCACTAAACCATTCAAACATAAAACAACTGTTTATGTCTACCATATATCATTATAATTCTGGCAAACACTAAAACATTCCGGTTTTTAATAAAATCGAATGGCATTCAATTTTAGTCTAAAATTTACTTGCTCTAAATTTTAGAAATCATTACAACACGTAGATTACGCTCCTACGAACGTAATGGAAAAGACCGCGTCTCAATTGGACCACATATGAAATAGTTATTAATTTTGTAGGAATAAAGATTAAAGTATTCATTAACTAATCACCATTATCACTTAATTAATTAAATTACCATCTCATCTTTCTCCTCCCTCATACTAATAACAATCACCTGTACCTGATGTCGTCCTCACCTATGCACGCATGCTCCTAATCTATTATCCTTCGACGAAATCAAAATCTGTCTACTCCAACGAAGCACGCTTCACCTCCTCTCCATGTCCCCATCATCGTTCGAAACTTGACGTCCTCTTAAGAATTCCAACCTAAAGCTACTTCTCCTTTCACCAACATGTCGCATTTTGAATTCCATGACTGCACTCCCAAAATTCGACCTTTAGTGCTCTTTGACACGAGGAACGTGATGGCAATCTCCGTTTCATCAACCGCCGACTACAATTTTACCCAAACCAAACCCCTTTTTACGTCTTCAATGTCGATCAACCCAAAACAATGCCACACTCAACCAAATATCTATAGATCTATAGATCTCCCCTATACGAATTCAAAAATCCTTGTTTTATAATTTTTCATTAAGTATTTTTTTTTTAATTTTTTTTTTGAGCGGGGGAAGTTTACCTTTATTTTGGTTACAGGAAGTTTGAAAATGAAAAGAGAAAGAAAGAAAAGCCACAATGTGTTGATTTGGCTTAGGGTGTTTGTTTACATTGCAATTTTCGGCATGTCGCCACATGGAATTTCATTCGCGTAAGATTTGGGAACGACAAAACAAAAATAGAAATGCACATAAAAATGCGATATGATCCAAAAAAATAATATACACTGGTTATTTTATTCTATTAAATTTCAAAAATACCAATATTTGCCCAAAACTACGTCAAATGATAATTTAAATATAGTTTAAATTAAAAATTGTTGAAAAATCCTATAAATAAAACTAAAAATACGTCAATAAATATTGAATCGTTATAATAAAAATTAGTTTTATTATTACTTATTAAATTTGAATCAAATCTGAATATTTAAATAAATTAAACATTCTTATTCGAAATGTTAAAATTTCCATGTCATCATATTCTTTCTCCCTTGAAAGAATTTCGTCTTCGAAAAGTCCAAAGGAAGAAAAGCATCTTCAAACCCTTAGCCTTTGGAATTGGTAACTTTTGAAATGAGCTGTTAAACTTTAAATCCTCTTAAGTTATAGAAAATTTCCCCGGCACTTCCTTTGTGCGGCTCGATCGGAAAAAAAATACAACTCGCCATAACTGACTCAAATCAAGACAAAATGAAAACCCAAAAGTCGTCTTCCATATCTGAGGCATAAAATCATCAAAAACAACAACATATACTTATTATATATTTATAAATTGTGTATGACATATAGAAAATACGCCTATTAAGCAATAAACATGTACCTATTAACTATATTCATGAAACCAGAAACAAATAACAAACCTTTGCTTCCATAAACTTATGTCTCACTTACAAATGCCATCAACCACATAAATTGCAATTTCTAATGTCAAAAGATTTTAACTACATATGTCATTCATATGCAATATCAAATCCGATCACACAAATTTCACTTCCAAACTAGTATCGCTCACTCGACTTCTCTAATAGGGACTCTAATTAGATTTCTTAATTAGAAACCTCTATTCTCCATACATAATCGTAAACTATGATAGAAAACTTTAGAAGCAGATTAAAAATCTGTATCAAGTGTTCATCGTCAAGAATCGATTGAAAAAACCTTGTTCGGATGATATTAATCACATCAAAATCGTGTACTCGAGTCAGGATCTAGAACAGTTATGTGAATAAAATGGTCTACATATAGCTTACATATTTATTCCATTGGTTTCTTAACTACACGAATTTCCATGAATTTAAGTCACAATTAATTACACCAATAGCATTTCATTTAATACTAAAATCATTTATGAACCATTTCGTGAAACTATAACTTAAAGTTTATAAACATATTATAAAACACAACTTATGTTTATCAACACTTTAATACTTTCATATTCGCATAACACACTTCTATATCCTAAGAGTATATATACAAATTTCAGAATGGTTTTACTTAACCAGGATGTTCAACAAATTTAAAACCTATTTAACTATCTCCTTAAATTTTAAGTTACAAAAACTTGTTTTTTTAAAATTTCACAAAAACACTTAGCTTCAAGTTCCCAACTAACCCGAAAGTTTTTAACTTCCAAAGTCGTTAAAAATTCTTTTTCATTTCAGTAAATAAAAATTACCAACAAAAATCATAATGATATGCACAAACCAAACTAGTCCAATGCATAGGATATATGAATCTATATAATAACTTAAATGAAAACTTCCGAATTTAACATCCGCATTTTATAGCAAATCAATTTGAAATAAAAATACACATATCTCCTTTTGTATAATAAATCCTGCTTTTAGAATTTAAAACAAAATTTGTTTAATTAAAAACCTGAAGCAAAACTACAATAATAGAAATTCCTTACTTAGAAACTCGAAAGTGAGCACCGATAATGCTGCAGTCATCACTAGAATTATTTTTCAATGATCGAAGTGAGTTCAGTGATTTTAATCTCCTGTAAAAATATTTCAATACACAAATACATTTGAAATAATACTATTATTACTTTCTTAAATACTTTGAAAAATAATTTTCAAAAACACCGGGATTTAAGTTCTCAAATTCCCACTTTAAATGCCTTTTTATTTATAAACCATATTTATGAAATTTTGTTTTCGTATATAAAATCATTTTATAGATGTATATCTTTGTTTATATTATGATAAATAATTTTTTATTTAAATTAAATTTTAACCTAACATTCTCATCGAACGCTCTATAGTCAAATTGTGAAACTTAATTCAAAAGATGTACATTTCAATGTTCCCACAATTACTATCTACGCAACCATGTAGTGAAAAAAGTTGCTCATAAACAGACAATAGTTAACGTCCATAAACTGGTCGAGCATAACTAATCAAAAAAATAACAATACATGAATATGATCATTTCCTAATAAGAAAACACATTATAATTTACTATATCGATTTCAAAAAATTATTCTTTTATATATGAAATATAAAATCTGGGTAAAATTGTTTATGTACCAGATTTCAAAATAATACTATGTCGGCTTACCATTTTCAAGTGTTTAGAAACCCCTATCGATACCATTGTGTCCCCTCATATGACCATAATTCATAAACCACTCAACAGATAAATCTATACAATATAAAACATTTTTATAGCACTAACAAATACACGCTCTTATATACATACATACACACACACACACACAAATATATATATATATATATATATATATATATATATATATATATGCACATACGTTCACACTCAAGCTCATTTTAGGGTGTTACTAACCCTATCTCTAAATGAGTTTATCCCACCAAAGCCTAGGTGTTCACTCAACCTAAGCTCTGATACCACATGCAACGACCCCTCTTTTCGACCTTCAAAAGTCGACACTAATCAACCACGGTATTCACATGTCGTCACCTAAATGCCAGAAAGACAGATTGGGGAAAAAAGAAAGAAGAGACATAATAGATTCTCACATCATGACGAGTAATATATAATATACAATAGATCTTTGCAAAAGAAAACGGTAATATACATTAATCAAAGTAAACTAACTAATAATCAAGCTGGACAGTTAAAATAGCTTGTGCTCACAAATGCTGATAAATACATAACAAAAAATGCATTGGAAAGTAAAATATACATGAATATATCGTGGAGACTCCATCTTGTCTCTTGGAGCTCAAAGGCATCCATAGTTAAATATGGAAATATGCTCGATCTGACGATAGCATTGAAAGAAAATAACGCCTGAATCAGTTTGCAAACCAATGTGAGAAGCTGTGATGACCCAATTTCAGAAAGTGTAAATCAATAATAATCCACACATATCCAAGTTAAACAATCCGGAATGTAGATAATCAATAGGTTTAAATAAGAAAAATAAGAAAAGAAGAAGAAAACAAACACAGAATCTCACAGCGGAAACGATAAAATATAATAATCAAATAACAGTTCATAAAGCTGTTTACTATATATTTGATTATAATTTACACACGTTTGTCAGAGTTATATATATACACATCAGGGATAAGTGATCAATATACATGATAGCATGAATAAGGGAATAATAATAATAATAGTAATATATACCAAAATCCTCGCCTTCATCCTGCAGAAAATAACCTTCAATACACTGGAAAAACTTAGGACTGACCCGAGCACAATGAAAGGACAAAACACTCGAGTTAGGACTAAAATACTCTTACATAAGTCAAATTAATATCACAAATATGAGTGCAATTGTAGGATCTAGATTAACCCTAGAGGGGGGGGGGGGGTGAATAGGGTTATAGCAAATTCTCTCAAATTAAACACAGAAATAAACTGCAGAAATAAATATGCTGAAAAGTAAATCACACACAAAATTTACCCAGCTTCGGCAACCCCTGCCTACTGCTGCATTCCCAGATTTCTATTAGAATTAAACAGTATCACGCTTACAAACACTCTACTAGACTCGCAAACATTTGCTTCCGCTCACAAACACTCTACTAGACTCGCAAACATTTGCTCCCGCTCACAAACATTCTACTAGACTAGCAAACATTTGCTCCCGCTCACAAACACTCTACTAGACTCGCACACCCTGCTCCCGCCTATAGAGTTTCGTTTACTCGCAAACTCTGCTCCCGCCTATAGAGCTTTGATTACTCGCAAACTCTGCTCCCGCCTATAGAGCTTTGATTACTCGCAAACCCTGCTCACTGAACTAATTCTAACTAGACAATCTGACACGACCTAATCTCTAGGTGGTGATTTACAAATTCTTCGATTTGAAAAATAAAAACAAAAATTAAAAGACAAAAGACACAATAACCCTAATTACAAAATTAAACTAAAGCCTCTAATAATAACATGACCGGCCCACTCTTTATTCTTTAACCCGTTCGTTTTCGTTTATGTTATGGTGGCCGTTCCTCCTTCCAATTCAATTACGGCTTCTGCGAATTTGGAGCTTTTGCGATTCAAACTAGGGTTCTTGCAAATTGAAGTCGCCACTTGATACGATTCGATAGTAGGCTTTGATGCTCTTCGATTTGTTCACGGCTCTTCAATTTGGATCGAGTTCGTTCTGTGTTTTCGGTATGTACTTTCCCTTTTTTCTTTTTCAATTTTGGCTTACTCGAACTCGATGATGATGCCAATGATGTGAATTTAATTATATAGGGTTTGTAACCCTAGATTTCGTTCGTACAATTATATTTGAATTTGTCAAATTCTTCATCTCGACCACTTTATTATTCTTGAACGATGCTGATGATTTCTGACCTTTTCAATTCCTGTATATTCATTGCTTGGTGGTCACAGCTTTGATTCTGTAGCGTTCGATTGCTTTGAGTCATACGGCAAAGAAAAAAACTTTCCTGTTTTATTTGTTTTGACTTTTTCAAAGATTGCAGATACACACTTGTCTTGATTCTGATCTCGATCAATTTTGTCTTCGTGAATTTCTCTGACTTTGTAGTTGTCACTTGTGTATATGACCTGGCCAGTTGAATCATTAACTGTTCATACTTGTGATCTTCATTTGGGTTATTGATGCATTCATTATGTACTTGATAATACTTGATGTTGTTGAACTTGGTGGTATGCATTTTGTGGTCTGCCTTGTTGCTGTGTCATTGCTGTTGACATGTTGTTGCATTCTCTTGAGTCTGTTGCATGAGTTACTTGCATTTTTCATGTATCTGCTGGCTTGTTCTTGCATTAACATGTTGTGGCCTGTAGTTGCTGTTATATTACTTCGAATTGCATTTATTTGCTTGTACTTGTGTTCTTTGTTCATTGGACTGGCTGTTGCTAAGTTGATATGCTTGTGATGCTTTGTCTCTGGCATTGACATTGACATTGTATCACTGTTCCTTTACCATGTTGCATTATTCACTGTGCATTTCTATATTGAGTTTGCATTGGTGTAGTTGCTTCCATTCTGGTTGTTACAGTCCTATGCAGTTGCTTGTAGTCTTGGCCATATTGCATATTGCATTTGGTCTGCACTTTCACTGTTCTCGAGTTGCACACTTTGATTTACTTGAACCTTTGGTTGGTCACTGTTGCATTACTGTATCTTGTGGCAGTTGTGCATACTGTAATACTCTGGTCTTGCATAGTTCCATGTTCACTGTATTGTATCATCCTTAGTTTTGTTTCTGCACCATGTTGCATGCAGTGTTGCATTGACATGTGTCTTGCCTTTGACATCCATGTTCTTTACTGTTGATGTCATATCTTTGGTCTTGCATTTGTGTACTATGTCTTTTGATTGTTCTGCACTTTGCATATGAACTTGGTCTCTGGACATTTGTTGGCACTGGCTGTTGTCTTTGTGGTCGCTTGTGCAGTTTGTCGAGTTGCATTTGTTAGTTTAGTCATGCACTTGGTCTCTTCACTGTGTTCTCTTCATGCCTGACTTGATGCTGCATACATGTTTGTTGCAGTCCATTTTGATGTTGGTCTTCGTTGCATTCATGTCATGTTGCCTTGTGTTGAATCCAGTTTCAATACTCGGGTTTGACCTTGTGCTTGTGTCGTGACTTTTATGTTATTGCACGTGAGTTGAACCCGGTTTTTCATTTGGGTTTGACCTGTGCTCACCTGTCCCTGTAAATCAATCAAGTGTATATCGGTGTGCACGACCTTGTGGCATATACAGTGATACACTGTGTATGTCACAAGTTGTTCGTGTATGATGAATTCAAATTTAAATGATGACGAACAACCCAAATAACTGAGGCAAATATTATTTTCAAAAGTCATGTTTCATTTTATATTGCAAAAATATTTCTTTTTCAATTTTACTGCGTTAGTTTATATTTTTGCAGATCTCTCAGATGCTGGATTCAAACTGGAATGCAGTTGAAGACAAAAATATGAGTGTGAGTGATATGTAGTGAGGTGAACTGTAAATATGAAATATGATGTAATTGTAATCAAAGTTGTATAGTTATAGTGAGAGCTTGAAATTGTACTATTGAAAATTGTAATAAATATTTGTTTGAATAAAATATCTGTTTGAATTCAAATTCTGTGTAATTTATTTTATTCAACAAATATTTATTTAAACTGTGAAAATAGAATAATATATTAACAAATACATTTAAATGAATGTATATATGTTTATTATCATCAAACAAAAATCATATAAGCGCAAAGCGCATATTCAACAATCTCCCCCTTTCGATGATAACAAACATATATTTAAGATTTTGAATGTATTAAATGTATTTGATCGTTCAATTTGCTCCCCCTATTTGAATGCTTCCTCTCTACATGATACTCCCCCTACATATATGCATACAAATAAAAATATGTAAATGAGCCTATATGCAAATGGAAAATTATTTGACCTTTGCTTGATTCTATTTAACAAAATCTTAACTTATCTCTCCCTCTTTTGTTATCAGCAAAAGAATAACAGTGTTATAAAAATAGGGATGAAGTGACAGACATGAATCAAATATTTAACTCAATTGAATATAAATATCAAATTTCAATAAAACTCAAACAAAAATCATAATTACCCTTGTCAGACGCATATTCCACTTTCAGAAGTGATGGAGATAAAATCATCAAAAAATCATACAGTTCTGTCTATTTGTGGTATATTTATTTCGGGAAATTCGAATATCTACTAACCATGCATAACCGCTAGGACTTTTAAATGAGATTAGTAGTATTCACAATTTTTATTTAAAAAATGAAATCAAGTATCTTCTAACCACGCATGACCGTGAGGACTTTTAAATGGGATTAGAATCAACTTGTCTATTTAATCAATTAATTTTGATATGCGTTCCATACATGCATAACCGTGAGGACTTTTAAATGAGCATGGAAGCACATAATCAAAAATCCAAGTAATTCACCCATGCATAACCGTGAGGACTTTTAAATGAGAGTGAATACTTTTGGATATTTATTTTATTGAAGAATATAATAAATTGAAGCATAGATAATTTCCTTTATAAATTGAAGAACGAATAATTTCCTTTGTAAACTACCACAAATTTACATACTATATATGATTTTGATGAGTGATGGTCGATAGAAAGATGGTAGAAATAGAAATGATCATGGAACTTTTACCCAACAAAAAGTTTTTATAACTCTTGTTATGAAATTCTAAAGAAATTTTTCTAAATATATTGTCTTGAGTAATGTATGACAAATATCGACACTCATCACTTTTTCAATCACTATTGATCTTTTCGATAATCATTAGGGAGTTAGACTAGTCAAAATTTGTCATTTAAAATCAAATAAAAATGACTAATCTGTAAATATGGTCAAACATGATTTTCTCGAGGGGGTTATATGAGAAAAAATTCTGCTATTTGAGAAATTATTTCAAGTGAAAAATATGCAGATATTTTCTTTGAAAAATGATGCAGCAAATGAATGTTTCAAGGATTAATCACGTTATACTAATAATTTTTCTATCAACTATATTACCAGTGTAATCTGCATCTGAATTTAAATTTCACTCAATATTCACTCGTTGGATGACAAAGACCAGATTTGTGAAATTTCAACAAACTATCTCAGAATGAAATTTGAAATGAAGCCATGTTAACACTCAAAAAAATATCATAGTGTTAATTTCAGAAACCGTAGGATAAACAATTTTATTCATGAGTAATCAACAATCAATCAACATCATAATTATTTCAAAAACAATTTCTTGAAGTTTCAACAATTTCTTAAAATCCTTTTTAACAGCTTTCACATGAAATTTGAAATCGTGCAAATTTATAAGCAGTGACCAAATATATCTACGTGTAGCATGAGTAGACAGTAATCAATCAACATCATAATTTGACCAAACAGATTAAGTTCAATGATGAAACGATGGTTGGTCTACTTTTAAGCACAAACCAAAGTAAGAACAAATCAAAAGAAATCATATCAATTAAGAATAAGTCAGAATTAAAAAACATCTCTTTTCAACATCACAATCTTTGGCTGATTTCATTCAGAATACGGTGCAGATTATCACATTTAACATATCGTTCAAAACAATTTTACCTATTTAACCTTTATGATAATTTTTCGTTGTTGTCCATTGTGATTCTGTCACCTTTATACTAGGCTAAGGAACTTTGCCTTGTCGCCCGTTGTGTTTCTGGAACAGCCAAAATCCAGAGAACACTGTTGTTGTTCCTTAGCCTGCCACCACACCTACACGATGAAAGATTTATGTGACCTATTTGTTTTTATAGGTCCATGGTTGTTAGTGGCAGAATATGAAAAATATGTTTGTGGAGACCCAAAACTATATGTTCCTTTTGGCACCCATATTTGTTTGACTTTCAGAGATTTTATATTTGTGCCTTTTGGAACCCAAATTGGTATAGTTTTCACGTGTTTGGGTCTATACCAACAATTATTTTGATTGTGTCCAAATTTTCTACAAATTGTGCGCATTGAATTTTCTTGATTAATCTCATTTCTAACATATTCAGAGTGACTATATCCATGTCCTTGTTTATTAATATTGACAGTTTGTTTTCCTATTAACATATTCAACGATTTTTCACTTTTGGAAAATTTTTCTAAAGTCGCTGACAATTGTTGGACTTGTATTTTGAGAGATTCATTTTCGTTTAACAATTGTGTGCACTTTTTAATTGAATTCTCTCTTCTAGTATTTTCATTTTTGAAAATCAGAATTTCATTTTCAAGTGATTTCATTTTAATTTCTGATTTTTTAATTTCTTCTTCAAATGTTGGACACTTATCACACTTAGGGATCCTACTTTGATAGGTTTTAACTAATTGGTCAAGTTGTTCATTTAATTCTATCAAAGTGTCTTTTTGTGATTCAAGTTTAGCGTATTTTTCCCTAAGTCGTTCAAAACAGCCATTTACTTCGTGGAAATAAATAAGTAATTCAGAGTGAGTAAGTTTTGATACCTCGCTTGGCTCGTCGTCGTCGCTATCGGTTATATTCCCATGAAGGCACATATCTGCTTTCTCACTTTCACTGCTATCACTTTTATTCCACGTGGCTGCAAATTTCCTTTTTGAATTCTTCATTAGTAATGCCAGCTCGGCTGCTCCATCATCATCATCCTCATCACAACTGCTATTTACCAATCCTGTTAAGCATATTTCTTTAACTGAGTCGGTTGTGGAGGACTTCTCATTGCTGTTGACTTTTGCACCATATATTGCATCGAGAGTTTTCCAAATTTTCTGTGCATTTTCACAATGAGAGACGAAATAAAAATTATCACGATTAATATGAGAATATAATATACGCATAGCAAGAGCATTAATCGAGATAATTTCCTTATTTGTTATATCACACCCATTTTCAATAATATCCCAACATTTAATATTAACAGATTTTAAATAAAATTCCATTTTCAATTTCCAATTCAAAAAATCTGTTCCATCGAAAATAGAAGGAATAATATTGAAACGACCCTCAACAAAAATACTATTGGTGAATTCATGACTCTAGAGTTAAAAAATAAAATACCGTGCTCTGATACCACTTGTAGGATCTAGATTAACCCTAGAAGGGGGGTGAATAGGGTTATAGCAAATTTTCTCGAATTAAACACAGAAATAAACTGCAGAAATAAATATGCTGAAAAGTAAATCACACACAAAATTTACCCAGCTTCGGCAACCCTTGCCTACTGCTGCATTCCCAGATTTCTATTAGAATTAAACAGTATCACGCTTACAAACACTCTACTAGGCTCGCAAACATTTGCTCCCGCTCACAAAAACTCTACTAGACTCGCAAACATTTGCTCCCGCTCACAAACATTCTACTAGACTCGCAAACATTTGCTCCCGCTCAATAACACTCTACTAGACTCGCACACCCTGCTCCCGCCTATAGAGTTTCGTTTACTCGCAAACTCTGCTCCCGCCTATAGAACTTTGATTACTCGCAAACTCTGCTCCCGCCTATAGAGCTTTGATTACTCGCAAACTCTGCTCCCGCCTATAGAGCTTTGCAAACTCGCACACCCTGCTCAGAACTAATTCTAACTAGACAATCTGACACGACCTAATCCCTAGGTGGTGATTTACAAATTCTTCGATTTGAAAAATAAAAACAAAAATTAAAAGACAAAAGACACAATAACCCTAATTACAAAATTAAACTAAAGCCTCTAATAATAACATGACCGGCCCACTCTTTATTCTTTAACCCGTTCGTTTTCGTTTATGTTATGGTGGCCGTTCCTCCTTCCAATTCAATTAGGGCTTCTGCGAATTTGGAGCTTTTGTGATTCAAACTAGGGTTCTTGCAAATTGAAGTCGCCACTTGATACGATTCGATAGTAGGCTTTGATGCTCTTCGATTTGTTCACGGCTCTTCAATTTGGATCGAGATCGTTCTGTGTTTTCGGTATGTAATTTCCCTTTTTGCTTTTTCAATTTTGGCTTACTCGAACTCGATGATGATGCCGATGATGTGAATTTGATTATGTAGGGTTTGTAACCCTAGATTTTCGTTCGTACAATTATATTTGAATTTGTCAAATTCTTCATCTCGGCCACTTTATTATTCTTGAACGATGCTGATGATTTCTGACCTTTTCAATTCCTGTATATTCATTGCTTGGTGGTCACGGCTTTGATTCTGTAGCGTTCGATTGCCTTGAGTCATACGGCAAAGAAAAAAACTTTCCTGTTTTATTTGTTTTGACTTTTTCAAAGATTGCAGATACACACTTGTCTTGATTTTGATCTCGATCAATTTTGTCTTCGTGAATTTCTCTGACTTTGTAGTTGTCACTTGTGTATATGACCTGGCCAGTTGAATCATTAACTGTTCATACTTATGATCTTCATTTGGGTTATTGATGCATTCATTATGTACTTGATAATACTTGATGTTGTTGAACTTGGTGGTATGCATTTTGTGGTCTGCCTTGTTGCTGTGTCATTGCTGTTGACATGTTGTTGCATTCTCTTGAGTCTGTTGCATGAGTTACTTGCATTTTTCATGTATCTGCTGGCTTGTTCTTGCATTAACATGTTGTGGCCTGTAGTTGCTGTTATATTACTTCGAATTGCATTTATTTGCTTGTACTTGTGTTCTTTGTTCATTGGACTGGCTGTTGCTAAGTTGATATGCTTGTGATGCTTTGTCTCTGGCATTGACATTGACATTGTATGACTGTTCCTTTACCATGTTGCATTATTCACTGTGCATTTCTATATTGAGTCTGCATTGGTGTAGTTTCTTCCATTCTGGTTGTTACAGTCCTATGCAGTTGCTTGTAGTCTTGGCCATGTTGCATATTGCATTTGGTCTGCACTTTCACTGTTCTCGAATTGCAAACTTTGATTTACTTGAACCTTTGGTTGGTCACTGTTGCATTACTGTATCTTGTGGCAGTTGTGCATACTGTAATACTCTGGTCTTGCATAGTTCCATGTTCACTGTATTGTATCATCCTTAGTTTTGTTTCTGCACCATGTTGCATGCAGTGTTGCATTGACATGTGTCTTGCCTTTGACATCCATGTTCTTCACTGTTGATGTCATATCTTTGGTCTTGCATTTGTGTACTGTGTCTTTTGATTGTTCTGCACTTTGCATATGAACTTGGTCTCTGGACATTTGTTGGCACTGGCTGTTGTCTTTGTGGTCACTTATGCAGTTTGTCGAGTTGCATTTGTTAGTTTAGTCATGCACTTGGTCTCTTCACTGTGTTCTCTTCATGCCTGACTTGATGCTGCATACATGTTTGTTGCAGTCCATTTTGATGTTGGTCTTCGTTGCATTCATGTCATGTTGCCTTGTGTTGAATCCAGTTTCAAAACTCGGGTTTGACCTTGTGCTTGTGTCGTGACTTTTATGTTATTGCACGTGAGTTGAACCCGGTTTTTCATTTGGGTTTGACCTGTGCTCACCTGTCCCTGTAAATCAATCAAGTGTATATCGGTGTGCACGGCCTTGTGGCATTTACAGTGATACACTGTGTATGTCACAAGTTGTTCGTGTATGATGAATTCAAATTTAAATGATGACGAACAACCCAAATAACTGAGGCAAATATTATTTTCAAAAGTCATGTTTCATTTTATATTGCAAAAATATTTCTTTTTCAATTTTACTGCGTTAGTTTATATTTTTGCAGATCTCTCAGATGCTGGATTCAAACTGGAATGCAGTTGAAGACAAAAATATGAGTGTGAGTGATATGTAGTGAGGTGAACTGTAAATATGAAATATGATGTAATTGTAATCAAAGTTGTATAGTTATAGTGAGAGCTTGAAATTGTACTATTCAAAATTGTAATAAATATTTGTTTGAATAAAATATTTATTTGAATTCAAATTCTGTGTAATTTATTTTATTCAACAAATATTTATTTAAACTGTGAAAAATAGAATAGTATATTAACAAATACATTTAAATGAATGTATATATGTTTATTATCATCAAACAAAAATCATATAAGCGCAAAGCGCATATTCAACAACAATAACTTAAGAGATGTTACATGATTTTCCATCTTCTAAGGATTCGTTAAACTATTTATTTATATATAATAGTATGCGCTATAATACATAATATCTATCAGTAAAATAAATATCAAAATAGCGTAAAGACTTTACATTGATCCACCTTAACACATTTGCAGTTTTAAACCCAAGTCGTAATGGCTCATACATGGATAAATATAACAAGGCACGTGAGACAATGCCCAATGTAGGATTCTACCCGTTTATCCTTTCTGGTTGGTCGTAACCCATCCGTGGTCGACCGCGACAATCAATCCAACTGACAAAAAAGTCACCCATCGAATACGAAATCACAATAGTAATACGAGGGATCAATGTCGTTATAGGTAGCTGACCTCAATGGCGAGACATAGACTCTTGTTTTAGTCATTTTAATTATGACACGAGTGTCAAGGCTATCCATCATCGTTCTCTTACTTCATTCCAGTAAACATCGCCAATTCAACCACTGCATTCTGGATATCATCCACCGCGTACACAGTTGTTAAAGTGGTTCCAATATTGACAGAGAGTACGCCAATAAGAGGCCTCAATCTCTTTAACAACTAAACGTTGTTTTAAACACCGGCTGGTTCTTTTATATTTCGAAAACAGTTCGTATTTGATATCAAAATATCATATTTTTCAAAAACAAATCCATTTCAAAATCATCATATTCACTTCAAAAATCATATTTTACTTCGAAATGTTAATTCAACTCGATATATCGACTTCCCTTCAAAACTTGATTTGAATTACAGTTTTGGTTATAATTCACTTTAACCCAATTCGCATTTAAATCCAAGATTTAAATATGAACATTCCACTCTTTAGCCAGTTTGAATTTTAGAAAATAGTTTTAAATAGTTAAAATAGTTTAATAAGAAATAGTTTGAGTAATAAATTGGTTTATATAGTAAAATAGTTGGAAAATTAAAATAGTTCGAATATGTAAAGAAAATGGATTTGAAATAATTTATACTAAAATAATTTATTTAAAAATAGTTTCCAAGCCAAACTAATTCAATTCCAAAATATCCAATCCAAATCAATTTTCATTTCCATTTTCAGATTAATTTAAATTCCAATTTCAAATTTAATATTTTCAACATATATCAATTCTGAGTCCATTTCCAAAATATGAATTCAAAACATTTAAATCAAATTTTCCTTCAATCTCCAATTTAAAATCCAAATCTTTAAATATAACTCAAGTCCGAGCTCAATTTCAAAATACCGTTTTATATCGCCTTTTCTTAGCAATAGTCAAAGTTCGAATTAAAAGTCCAATATTTTAAAACAAATCAATTTCTAGAATTTACATTATATTTCGATTACGACTTAAAATCCCAACTTCGATTATTTAAACAATTTCTTCTACCATTTTAAATTTCATCATTTCGAGCTCTAGTTCGAAAAATAATTTGTTTTCCATAAATCTGATTATTATTTATTAAAATCAAATCATTTAAATAATTTCAAATCAAATTTTTTTATCATTTAATTTAACTAATCCAGTGTCCATATATAATTCTCTATCTTATGGCCAAGTCAATCAAAAATTTCAATTTAAATACTAGGGATGGATATATATCATTTCAATCTAAAAATAAATGTCAGAGGTATACATCATTTCAATATATTTCTTAATTTATTCGAAATAATTTAATTTACAGTTTTATATACTGTAAATAACACATGGGATAACAACAGGATATATATAAAATAATTAAACACCCAATCAACCACATATCAATCAATAACATCCATTTGCAACCAATATTCAAGCAATCATTGTATCACAACAATTAATAATTGTCAATATCAGGTGTTTACAAGCAATTAAATTCCAATTCAATTTAACTATCAATTCAAATTCTATCAGGTAATTTGGATGTTCATTTAAATGTCAATTAAATTTATCAACCAACAATCAATCAATTCAAATCATTTCAAAATTTCAATTCAACTATCATAAAAATATTTTATTCCTTCGTGAGCGTATAAACACTTACCCATTTATTTAAAACTGAAATAATTCTAGCTCCAAATAAATCACCATCTGACTCCAAGCTGTAGACGACGTTGATACAGTTGCACTACAACTTGTTTTGTCTGAAACGAAACTCGTATGAACAAATTACACGATAATCAATACATGATATAAAAATAAAATTTAATCAGAAAAATAAATAATTTATATATAATAAACGTAACCTTCTCATCACAGTACCCAATTCGAACTCCTCCCAGGCGCTTGCGACATCTTCGATTTTTTTTCCTGATCGCCCTTTCCTATTGCACTACCCCCGTCGACCTCCTCGGCTAGCCATTGCCTCACACCACTCATCTCCACCATCAAAAGACCACGCATGCTCACAGGAAGAAACGCAACCCAAGGTTTATGCGTTCGGCCTCGTCGCCAACAGTAGCGACATCGATGTCGTCTCTCACCACTGTGTTGCCAACCGATCTTGATTCCTTTTCCCTTCTCTTCTTTTTTTTCTTCGTCGTTCGCTGCTTTTTTTAATTTGAAAGCTCGATTCGAAAAGAGGGGAGATGGAAAAGGATATACAGCTGAAAGAGGGATGCGGGTTGAACGAGTTAGTTTGGTTTGTTATATATATATATATAATTATTATTTAAATTAAAGAATGTCTAGCCTAATACGTGAGAAATTTCTCGAGTTTCAAATGGAGTGTGCCGACTGGCGTTTAAAATGTTTAACCCCCATTTCGAACACATTGGAACTAGTCCCAGGGTCTAATTCGATCGTATGCGGAAAATAACCTTTTTGATATCAATTGATGTAATTAAATTTTGAAAATAAATTCTGTGCGTTTCAAGGTCGCATGGCCCAAAGACAAGTCCGATCACTACGAAACTTGAAATCCTAAAATTATTCACTATTACGAATCCGATGAAACTGGTTTCATCGAAATCCAAGACAGTGGCCAAAATGGCTGTTTTATTCGTCAATTAAAATATATAATTTCAAATTCTAAATTATTCACATTTAAATCCAATTTTAATTGTTAACCATCTTCATTTATATTTTGAATAAAATTTAAATCAATTTCCGATATCATTTTTTATTATCATCTTAAATCCAGAATTAAATTATTTAAATAATTTCCAATATTAAATTTTAAACAATTTAATTATCTAATAAACCAATATTAATAAATCATTAAATTTTATTTCTACTCATATTTATCAAATAATTACATTAAATTTACTAATTTAAAATAGTCGAAAATACGGGTCGTTACATACTCCCCCACTCAAAACTTTTTGTCCTCGAAAATGCGTTAGTAAAGAATTTAACATACAATAGATTTTATTCAAATAATCACTTATAACTTTAAAATCTTATTAAAAAATCTTTAGTGCGCCTTTACTATGCCATTTCGATATCTACCTAACAGAAAATATAATATATATAGAAAAACAAGTTATAAATTTTTTTAAAACTTCAAAATATTCTAACTCCTAGATTTACGGAAAGTTTCGGCAGAGTCTGCTTTGTGCGGCTTGATCGGAAAAATTTATAATTCAATGTATGACACAAATATAACCAATGTATATCAAATATACATCTCATCTCAATGATGAGGCATCCCAAAGGGTAAAAATATAAAATCGTGGTATCTAATCCGAGATACGTACCTTATTATTTACAATACGAGCGAGTTCGTTTGTATTAAGCAAGCAAAAGCATATAAATCCGTGTATACACCTCTAAACGATCTTCGTATGTACATATCTTAACTCAATTTGGAATGTTAGTCACTTATAATAAGATATAGAGCATGTATCAGTTCCAATAAGTATAAAATATGCATTCTGAATCCAAAATTCAAGCACGAGCACAAATATGTAACCATACAACCATCATATGCATTCAAAACAATTTAACATGGATTTACAACACAACAAATTGTCCGACAGATCAATATTCATTCAATTCGAATCATAACTATCACAATTTATATTTTCAACGTCAATATTTAATTTATACACTCATTCTTAGTAACATTCAATTTTTATTAACATTTAATTGGCTCGATTAAATTTATTGAATTCAACTAACTTTTATTCAATTAGATTCACGTTCCATTGATTTTTCATTCAATTTATTTACTTCCAATCGATTTCCATGTACTCACCAACATTAATAAGCTTATATTCTATTAATTTACACTCGATAATTGTAATAACCTGATATTTTCAACCATTCGCATCCACACACGTCGGACTTGAATCGCTCAAAATACCGTATTGTAATATAATTTGGAGAAAATGAAATCATCACATAGAATCACAAACACAGAAATATCAGAATAACTCGCAGCGGAAATAAAAATACCACAGTAGTTCATGAAGCTACTATAACAAAGTCTCAAAACAAAATACGTAATATCAGTCTGAAAACAAATTTAATAGAAATCCCAAATACATAGAAGTCTACTAATACAAGAGCTGAAATAGATGAACTGAAGCAGAAATAGATGAATAAGTAGATAAGCAGAATCTCCAGCGATTCCTAGCTCCGAAAGAGAAATCCAAAGTTGTGAATACACAGGCTCGCCCGAGTGTAAAGTAAAACACAAAACCCTCGAGTCAGGACATACATACTTATATAATGTAAACCAACTCAAGTGAACTGTAGTAATAATGCACCAGGACTTACAGGATGCTTGGGATCACCCATCCTCTAAGGATCCGTTAAACCATCAATTAAACGGTAATAAACGCTATCAAAGAAATTCCAATATTAAAGTAAACTATGCAAATAACAGAGTTAATGTGGCTAGGGTAGCATAGAGCTGCAGCAATCTCTCACCTCTAATCGCGCTTTCAAATTAAAGGTGTACATCCAAAATCATAACGCATACGGAGAAATGTACCCGTGGTTAAAATTCCAAAATGATATTTTATACTTCGAAAATCAAATATCATTTCAAAATTCAATATCATTTCAAATCCATTTTAAAATATAACAATATTATATCCTTCCAAAATCTCATTCTTTTTTATTTAATTTAAATACCATTCCAAATCACATTTCAAAATGGTTTATATTTCAAATCAAAATACTCCATTTAAACCAATTAAAATGAAGTTATTATACTTAAAAATATCAAATATTCAATTCCAAAAAATTTAATCTTTTCAGAATTCATTTACTCACTTAAATTTATTAAAACGGTGAAATTTCAGCTTTCGCAGCACTTAGAAAATTCTATGGTAAGTTACATTTGAAAAACAATTCAATTAAGAAAAGACAGCATTTAAAACTACTGTAATAGTTCAGGTTCAAGTTTTAGTTTCTACAACTACAGCACTTACAAAATGCTGTGATATCACTTAGTTAAATTTTAGTTATAGTTCATTTATATCAACTACCGCACTTTAAAATGTTGTAATATCCTTTGCTTATGAATTCAAGTTAACTTCAGAAATGATAGCATTTCTGAAATGTTGTTAATTAAATTTCAGATTTTCAATACAATTTCAAAAACAATTTAAACTTTGATTTTTAATTCTTTTAACTTGTAAAAATCATAATTTCTCGCTCAAAAATTGTTCATTTAAATACTCGTTAACTTATGATTTTTATAAAGTAAATTTTTATACGTAAAATCAAATTTTTAAATAATTCACTTATTAAATTCAAGCATACAAATTTTCCATTCTTCGCATTTTAAAATTAATTTAATAATTAAGATTGAATACAATTTCAAAATATAAACTTATTTCCATTTTATTTTCTTAATGTAACTTTTATTTTAAACCAAATTTCGCATTTCAATATTAATTCATATTTCAATTTTACACCTTTAAGCATTTATTTAATTAACCATTTTAGATTCATAAAAGAATCAATAACACTTTATTAATTTATTTTAAATTCAAATTTAAAATCAAATTATCATATTTTACATTTTAAAATATTTAAACCCCATTTTTGAATAAAGTCTCAAATTTCAAAATTAATTTATATTCCAAATTCCAATTTAACCATTCATTTATTCACTTAATTGACTTGTAGAAAATCATTAATACTTTATAAAAAATCATTTTTAATTCAATTTAAATTAAAATATCATAAATTTACAATTTTTAAAATGCTTTAAAAATTTGCAGAAATATATATATATATATATATATATATATAATAACAACCACGGATCTGCATAATATTTTCTAACCTAGGCAAAGTGATACAGATAATATATCATTTCAATTCGTAATTTACAAAGAAAAATCCAGGTTCTATCATTTCAATCCCGCAATCCCAAGTAAAATAAAATAAATAAAAATCACTCAGGCCTATTTCAGCCCATAACAATTTTTTCCTATTCTAAAGTCTGTTAGGGTATGTATCATTTCGACCCGTAGTGATCCTAATCTACAGGGAACTTGTAGTGTGATAAACAGATATAAATGAACTGTATAGCATCGTATAGCAGGAACAGACGATATGACAGGTTATAAACAGGGTTAACATCACATGATTTATATCACAGGCTTGTATAACATGATAATATTATTCGACATATTGACATGTTGTCAATTCACTTATTATATAAGTATGGATGTTGTGTGTGAATACTCAACTTTTTACACTGGAGATAGCAATTCAAACTACACAAATGAATTCCAAAAAGCACGATACGACACGACACAGCGTGACTACGGACTCAAGTGAATGGAGAGCCAAGATATTGATCTTGTATGCACAACCAAAACAAGACATTGTATACATGAATATTCAACCAAAACAATATTGAAACTGGTTGAAATACAAAGAAACAAAGACAAAGTGACTTGACCTTGCTACCACCATTCAAAAGCTCGACCAAGGGGGTTCATTTGCTTAGCCATGATGTGTGTTAAGCTTAGGTTTGGCATCATAATTCATGGCTATGCAAGTGTTTGAAGAGGTAGGAGTTGCAAAGTGAAGAATGCAAAGGACAAGATAAAATAGTGATGATTTTGGTGCACACAAGGCTCGGCTTGGTCACATATGAGGCTTGGCCATGCTTGTACAGGTCTGGACATGTCAGTTGGTGGTTGGAGATGCGGCCAGAGGTGGTGGAGCTGGTGGTGGTGGTGGCTAGAGGGGTGGCCGAAGTGATAGGTGAAGGGTGTGGTGATTTCTAGGCATGTTTGGAAGGGTTTTGGGAAAAATTGGTGGTGCTAGCTTCAACAAATGGTCACGGCCTGATTATGATCATAGGAGGAGGGGAGGTTGCTGCTATAGATGGTGGTGATGAAGGTGTTGTGGTGGTAAAGAGGTAGTGGCCGAGCAAACTAGAGGAAGAGGCAAGGCAAAAATCATAGAAACGAAAAAGAAAATGAGAAAATAGGAGATGCCATTTTCCAATTTTTTTTTTGCCATGAGTTGAAGATGATGTAAGAAAGAATATTTCACATGAAAAGTGAAATGATAAAGTCACAGCAATGAAAAATGGACAGCCAAAAGATGAAGAGCCAAAGGAAACAAATGAAAAGGCAAAAGGCTAAATGAAAGGACACAGGGAAAAGAAAGGTCTTCGACTCTTGGAATTTCTTATTTCTTTTAATCAAAATAACTAAATAAAAATCAGTAAAATAAAATAAAAAATGAAAAAAATAAAGTGAAAAAGAAAAATAAATAGTTATTTTAAGGAAAAATAGAAAATAAATAAAGAAATAGCCATTTAATTGAAACTAGAATTTAAAAATTGAAAACAATATACAATCAAAATTTAAAAATTATAATTATGCTATAAAATGTTTTAAAAATAAAATATATGCATAACATATCATGTTACACAAATATACAAATTAGAACAAACAAAAATATTATTTATATAAATTAAAATAAACAATTTTGTTAAATAAAATAATTTACATACAATATTGTAAAAAACATAACTTTCACAATATAAATAGGATTTCAACGAAACGAAAAGCAGTATTCTTGAAATTTAATTTATTTTCATAGTAAAAGATAAAATTCAAAAATTCAAAAATTTAAATTTAAAATTTAAAAGTCAAAGTTTGATCATATTGACCAAAATTCACATTTTCTACAAAAATATTCTATTTATTCATGTTTGAAATTATAATTCATATAAAAATCAAAATTTAAATTCAAAATACAAAATTTGTTCATTTTAATAAATAAAATAAAGATTTTTAAATCAGAAATTTAATTAAACTAATTAAAATATACAATTAAAATTATCACAAAATACAGGGTTGTTACACTCTCCCCCACTCAAAATTTATCGTCCCCGAAAAGGAATAAGCAAGCAAAAATAAGGAAAAGCAAGATAGAAAAAGCAAATAGTACCTGAAACAAACAATTCCCAATTCGAAGCATGAATGCTCTCCTCCGTCTCCCAGGTACAATTCTGATCATCAGTACTCCACTGTACTTTGACCCGACTAACAGATTTCCTTCTTAGCTGCTTCGTACCTCTTCCGACAATATGAAGTGGCTTACTCTCGACAGTCAGATTAGGCTCAATACCCAAACTATCAAGAGCAGAAGGCTGAACAAAAAGAGACGGGTCATGAAGATACCAGCGAAGATGTGAGACGTGGAATACATCATGCACTCCAGAAAGCTTCTTGGGCAAATCCAAACGATAAGCCAAAGAACCAACTCTTTCAAAAAAAATGCGAAAGGACCCTCGAAGAGGAAGAAGGTAGGAATAGCTAGAAGGGAAAATAGGTTGAAAGACAAGGATGAACCATATTTTTAAAACTATATAAATGTCAATTATAAATTTTTAACATTTTATAATATGATGAATAGTCATTTGATTCAAATTTGTTAGTTCGAAGTAAACAATATTTAAAACATTTTAAATTATTTAGAAAAGAAAAATAAATGATCAAAATATTCTTTATATAATACTTTATCAAAATACTTTTTATAAATTGATGTCTTAATAAGTTTACTCTCGTTCCCGCAGACTCTGGCCGTGCATTTATCAGGCGCAAAGCTAGATTTCTCGAGGTACTTAGTAGACTTGTTTCAACACCCAGTGAAAATGCTGGAAAACTTTTAAAAACAGATATGGAAAGTACAATCCAAACAAAACAACCAAACCAAACGTTGTCTAACCATGGATCGTAGATACACAATGGTTACGCCCGGATCCCCCAGGAAACATCCATACCTGTAAGCTATCTCAGCCTGCGAATTACGCCATGATGACTAGTAGACCACATATACACAATGGTTATGCCTGGATCCCATAGGAAACATCCGTACCCTTAAGCTATTTAACCAGCGGATTTCGCTACTAAATACAACCTACATAGATCGCAGATACACAATGGTTACGCATGGATCCCCCAGGAAACATCCGTACCTTCAAGCCATCTCGGCCAGGCGAATTACGCTATGTAGTCGCGCTCATAAGACCATGGAGATCTCTATGGAATTCGATGGACACTCGAGTATCATATCCAGAAAAACCGAATCAAAGAAAATAATATCGATAGAATAAATCCACAATGTGGCCACAAAGCGGACTTCAAGCAGAAGGCACTTTCCATATTTTACTTCGAAAATATGTATCATACAGTACCTTTTAAATCACCTTCAAATATCATACTTATATAAAGTCCATCATATATAAGATTTCATTTTCAAATCGAATACTTTCCAAAATAAATAGTACATCAAATCACACTTATATAGACTTTGATTATATAAGATTTCTCTTTCCAAATTGAAAACCTTTCCAAAATGATAGTTTCAAATCAACTTCATACTTATACAAATCAATTTTATATAAGTTCGATAACTCCGAAATCAAAATATTTAGTAAAACAAGGCTCTCAATTTCAATTCCTTTCAATAACAACATCATTTCTTCCAGATTACATGTATTCATTTCAAAGTTTCTCAAAATAATAGGTTTAGGAAATAACCCTGGTTTCCAAATCGACAAAATTTAGGTCAAACAAATCCATTTCTAAAGTCATCATGTAAATACAGGATTTAAATTTTAACCTATTTTCGAAACCAAATGTTTTCCTCAAGAATCACTTATCTCCAAAATGATTACCAATTCTATAACCCTTCCTTTAAATCCTTTTTATTTATTATTATATATATAGTTTTGTAAAAGATGTTACTAAGTTAAAACATTTAAACTAAATTTTATTCAAAATATTTTGAAAACTAAATTTTTATTCAAAACGTTTCAAAACTAAATTTCATATTGGTATAATTCAAAATAATTTTATTCATTAACTTAACAAAACAGTTTCAAACTTATTTAAATTATATTACAACATACAAAACTAAATTTATATACTTTATCAAACTTACATACAAAACTAAATTAAATTAACCTTGATTTGGAAGTGATCGAACTTTAAAAATAGTCGAAGAAACCAAATTTTCCAATCTAAGAGTTGGAAATCAGCAACAAACCAGTAAATCAATTCCAATAGATAAGATTATACCAAAACAAATCTGAAACTGGAGGACTGAACACCGGCTTACTTTAAATCATTCAAATACATACGTACATAAATACATACATACATACATACATACATACATACATACATACATACATACATACATACATACATACATACATACATACATACATACATACATACATATATATATATATATATATGTCTTTCGAAAATCAAATCATCCTTTGGAATTTTTGAAATCAAAATTTGGTTTCACAAAATCACTCGCATAGCAAAGCTACTAAAGTGCCCTCTCCCCCACTCTGAAACTCAAAAATCAATGTCGATGATGCGTGCACTCAACACCGAAATTATTTTCCAGCGACACAAGTGAGTTCTGGACTTCTATTTTCTTGAAATTTCTTTGAAATATTTTCGAAATCATTGGAATTCATTCGAATACATTTGAAATATATCTTATTCGGAAAATATCTTTAAATCATATTATTATATATTTTCCAAAATCTTAAAACCGATTTCAAAACACCGGAGTTCGATTCCTCGAAATTCAAATTCAAAACCCTTCAGTTATAAATCATTTTATATAAATCAAATTTCTTATAAATTTTTCAAAATTTCAGATCCTTTCGAAATTTTAAATTCTCATTTTAAAAAAAGTATATAATCCTTATCGAGAACATTTCACTTTATATATAAAATGTGGTCATCCTTATCAAAATAATAATTTCGATGTATGCACAATTTCAAAATACAACCAAGCACAAATTTCCAAGGGATGATTCAAGGATGGATTTTAAACAAACAGAGATTCAAATTTAGAGGAAATCTAATCAAATAGAATTCTAATTCGAAGATAATCCCGAACAAATATGAGATAATTTAATTACCGAATAGAAGATGGATAAGCCTATATTAGTCATGGGCGACCTTAACCGGTCAACCGTGACTTCAGAAATGTAATCAATGCGAAAATCTAAGGAAAATCGACATTCGATCGCCAGAGATAGAATCTAGATATGGCAGAAGATAGATAGCATCGTAAACCAAGGATATAGAAATCTCCAGTGAATCAATGCCAATTGTAAGGGAGTTTCACCCCTTTACAAATCATTCAAAGATTTGCGGAATCACCGTTCTTTATAGAGGTCATTCAAAGTGGAGTTATGTGATGCCCCAAAATCAAAAAGATAAAAATAAGGAGGACAAGACTGGATTTCAGAACAAGCGGAAGCATTTCAAAGTTCAAGGAATCCTAATCGATAAGAATCCTAACCAAGAGATTACTAATATGGTGGATTCAGAAGGGATGAAGTTTAGAAAATCTTGATTTCAAAACAAATTTTTTTTATACCAATATAATCTTTGAAAATCCTTTAAAATTATTTGGAAATCATTTTATACTTCGAAAATACGTTCTCTCACAAAGAAATGATTCTGAGATTGATTTCACTCATTCTAGGGTATTTCTACCCTATCTCTAATGAGTTTTTTCTCCACAGGCTATGGTTTGCCTAAAAACTAAAGCTTTGATACCAACTGTAACAACCCGATATTTTCAGTCATTCACATCCGCACACGTCGGACTTGAAATACTCAAAATACCGCATTGTAATATAATTTGGAGCAAATGAAATCATCACACATAAGATATAGAATTAATAACAAAAATGGCTCCAGGCGAAAGGAGATTTGGAGTATTGGTGAATTAGGTTTCAGGCGCGTTTAGGGCCTCTCGCGTCTTCCCTTTCTCCGACCCCATTCATGTCCTCTTCCCCTTCCTTTCCTCAGCGTCTCCCATCCCCCTCCTCAACTCGCTCTGGACGTCGTTTTCGATCTATGGCAGATGAAGTTGTCGCTCGTCCTGACCTCCTTTCACCTCGAGATTTCCCTCCACTTTCTGCTATCAAACGGTCCCACGTGGCTCCATCTTCCCTCCAGTGTTCGAGTGATGCATTTGCGGTATCAATCGGTCATGCTGCTGTGAATTCATCTTCGACTATGCCAGGTGCAACTAAATTTATCCCAATGTCAGGTTCCAATGTGAATGTTGATGCGAATTCAATTGTTATGGACTGTGTGGTTAGTTCTGAGGTTCCAACGGCTTTGCTAGCTAGTGACAAAGTTGGTTCAGTTTGCGGCACTCCAACTGTTCGACATAATGACATTGACAATGTTGGCACTGTGAACACTGTTTTATTAGCTGGTGTCAGCTTGCCTGTTGCTGCATCTGGTGATATGGAGTGTTGCCCTGCTGGCCCTAGCCCGTCTGTCCTGAGAAAATGGTCTTCCCTTTTTACATCCAAGCCCCGTAATGCGGGTGTTTACGAACCAGTTGATTTCGAAATAGTTGAGGAAAACGGAGTTATGATCCCTCCCCCCTGTGTAATGCAAGCCGGTATGGATTTTTGGGCTGGGTACGTTGTTGGATTTTTTCTGGACCCTAAACATCGTCTTCATGATGTGGTTGCTGTTTGTCGTAGGTCCTGGAGACTTCAAGGTGGACTCCGAGTTAAGTTGGTCGATTCATTGTACTATCTTTTGTTCTCCTCCTCTGAGGAGCGTAGCCGTATTCTTGAGTCTGAGCCTTCCTTCTTTGATGGTCAGCCCTTCATTATTACCCCCTGGTCGCCGACGGTTGCTTGTGCTCGTGAACAAGTTTTACCTATCCCTGTTTGGGTTTATTTCTCTCATATCCCTTCTGCTCTACAACCGCTGCGTGGTTTGAATTGGCTAGTATGCAATATTGGCAAATTGATTTGTTTTGACTCTAATACTGTTGCGCGAGATAAGCTTGTTTACGCCAAGGCTCTGATTGAGATTACTCCCTATAAGCCGCTTCCTTCCTCCATTCCTGTTCAACTAGCTGTTGGTCACGTGGTGGATGTTCGTGTTCGATATGGTTGGGTCCCTGACATATGTTCCTCTTGTCACTCTTTTGGCCATGTAGCCACTGCCTGCACGCACTCTGCTGTATCTGCTGCAGCACCTAAGATCCCCCTGCCACGGCCTCCGCTTAGGAAATGGGTTCCCAAAGTCTCTCTGGTTGCCACTGCCCCTGATCCTTCTCTTTCTTTAGTGCAGCCTGCGTCTCCAGTTCCTGCTGTTGTTCCTTCTGTACTGTCTGCTGAGCCGGTTCTCTCTCAGCCTCACGTTGTTTGGGCTGAGACGGAGCATTGTTGGGTTGACCTTCTTTCTGATATGAGATTCAACCCTGTGGATGAATCCTACTTTCGATATGTATCTGATGATCTGTTGGACCTTCGATGCCTGTATTATAGAATTTCTGGAGACTCTTTGGTCCTTGATATGGATAGTACGTTTTCTGTGATTAATTCCGTAATACTAGCTGATACTGCCTGGGATCGATCTTTTATTTACTCCTCTGAAGTTGACTGTTATGATCCCTCTCTTGCTCTTCTTTTCGTCCCTTTTTTGGTCTTCTTGGGAGTGGTTCTCTGGATTCTACCCGGGTTGATGAGGGTGTTGGTGATTCTTCCTCTGCGGAGGAGAACTAGTCTAGTTATATACTTCTGTAGCTGTGACATGTCTGTCACGCTCCTGTGCTGTACTTTTTATTTCTTCCTACTATAGTAGCAAAGGTGTCTCTACCTTTCTCCTGTACTTCAACTTTATTAGTTTGTAATAAACAGTGGTCGGTCCACTATAAAACCGTCGGCCTTGCCAAAAAAAGAAATCATCACACAGAATCACAGACACAGAAATATCAGAATAACTAGCAGCAGAAATAAAATTACCATAGTAGTTCATGAAGCTACTATAACAAAGTCTCAAAACAAAATACATAATATCAATCTGAAAACAAACATAATAGAAATCCCAAATACATAGAAGTCTACTAATACAAGAGTTGAAATAGATGAACTGAAACAGAAATAGATGAATAACTAGATAAGCATAATCTCCAGCGATTCCTAGCTCCAGAAGAGAAATCCAAAGCTGTTAATACTCAGGCTGACTCGAGCGTAAAGTAAAACATAAAACACTCGAGTCAGGACTTACATACTTATACAATGTAAACCAACACAAGTGAGCTGTAGTAATAATGCATCAGGACTTAGAGGATGCTTGGGATCGCCCATCCTTTGAGGATCCGTTAAACCATCAGTTAAATGGTAATAAACACTATCATAGAAATGCCTATATTAAAGTAAACTATGCAAATAACAGAGTGGCTAGGGTAGCGTAGAGCTACAACAATCGCTCATCTCTAGTCACGCTCTCAAATTAAAGGTGTACATCCAAAATCATAAGGCATATAGAGAAATGTACCTGTGGTTAAAATTCCAAAATGGTATTTTATACTTCGAAAATCAAATATCATTTCAAATACATTTTAAAATATCATATCCTTTCAAAATCTCACTCATTTTTATTTAGTTTAAATACCATTCCAAATCACATTTCAAAATGGTTTACATTCCAAATCAAAATACTCCACTTAAACAAATTAAAATGAAGTTATTATACTTTAAGAAAAATCAAATATTCAATTTCCAAAAATTTATTCATTTCAGAATTCATTTATTCACTTAAATTTATTAAAACGGTGAAATTTCAGCTTTTGCAGCACTTAGAAAATGCTGTGGTAAGTTACATTTGAAAAACAATTCAATTAAGAAAAGACAGCATTAAAACTACTGTAATAGTTCAGGTTCAAGTTTTAGTTTCTATAACTACAACACTTACAAAGTGCTGTAATATCACTTAGATAAATTTTAGTTATAGTTCATTTATATCAACTACAACACTTCAAAATGTTGTAATATCCTTTACTTATGAATTCAAGTTAACTTCAGAAATGATAGCATTTCTGAAATGCTGTTAATTAAATTCCAGATTTTCAATACAATTTCAAAAACAATTTAAACTTTGATTTTTAATTCTTTTAACTTATAAAAATCATAATTTCTCACTCAAAAATTATTCATTTAAATACTCGTTAACTTATGATTTTTATAAAGTAATTTTTTGTACTTAAAATCAAATTTTTAAATAATTCATTTATTAAATTCAAGCATACAAACTTTCCATTCTTTGCATTTTAAAAATTAAATTAATAATTAAGTTCAATTACCATTTCAAATATAAACTTAATTTCCATTTTATTTTCTTAACTTAACTTTTATTTTAAATAAAATTTCACATTTCAATTTTACACCTTTAAGCGTTTATTTAATTAACCATTTTAGATTCGTAAAAAAAATCAATAACACTTTATTAATTCATTTTAAATTCAAATTTAAAATTAAATTTTCATATTTTACATTTTAAAATACTTAAACACCATTTTTGAACAAAACCTCAAATTTTTATATTAATTTATATTCCAAATTTCAACTTAACCATTCATTTATTTCACTTAATTAACTTGTAGAAAATCGTTAATACTTTATAAAAAAATCATTTTTAATTCACTTTAAATTAAAATATCATAAATTCATAATATTTAAAATACTTTAAAAATTTGCAGAAAAATATATATATAAAATAACCACGGGTCTGCATAATATTTTCTAACCTAGGCCAAGTGATACGGATAATATATCATTTCAATTCGTAATTTACAAAGAAAAATCCGGGTTCTATCATTTCAATCCCGCAATCCTAAGTAAAATAAAATAAATAAAAATTGCTCAGGCCTATCATTTAAGCCCATAACGATGTTTTCCTATTCTAAATTCTGTTCGGGTATGTATCATTTCAACCCGTAGTGATCCTATTCTACAGGGAACTTGCACTGTGATAAGCAGATATAAATAAACAGTATAGCATTATATAGCAGTAGAAATGATATGAAAGGTTATAAACAGGGTTAACATCATATAATTTATATCACAGGCAGGTATAACATGATAATGTTATTCTACATATTCACATGTTGTCAATTCACTAATTATATAAGTATGGAAGTTGTGTGTGAATACTCACCTTTTTACGCCGGAGATAGCAATTCAAACTACACAAATGAATTCCATAAAGCACAATATGGCATGACACAGCACGACTACGGATTCAAGTGAATGGAGAGCCAAGATATTGATCTTGTATGTAGAACCAAAATAAGACAATGTATACATGAATATTCAACCAAAACAATAATGAAACTAGTTGAAATACAAAGCAATAAAGACAAAGTGACTTGACATTTCTACCACCATTCAAAAGCTCGACCAAGGGGGTTCATTTACTCAGCCATGATTTGTGTTAAGCTCAGGTTTGGCATCATAACTCACGGCTATGCAAGTGTTTGAAGAGGTAGGAGTTGCAAAGTGAAGAATGCAAAGGGCAAGACAAAATAGTGATGATTTTGGTGCACACAAGGCTCGGCTTGGTCACATATGAGGCTCGGCCATTCTTATACAAGTTTGGACATGTCAGGTGGTGGCTGGAGATGCGGCCAGAGGTGGTAGAGCTGCTGGTGGTGGTGGCTAGAGGGGTGGCCAAAGTGATAGGTGAAGGGTATGGTGATTTCTAGGCATGTTTGGAAGGGTTTTGTGCAAAATTGGTGGTGCTGGCTTCAACAAATGGTCATGGCCTGATTATGATCATAGGAGGAGGGGAGGTTGCTATATAGATGGTTGTGATGAAGGTGATGTGGTGGTGAAGAGGTAGTGGCCGAGCAAACTAGAGGAAGAGGCAAGGCAAAAATCATAGAAAAGAAAAAGGAAAATGAGAAAATAGGAGAAGCCATTTCCCCTGTTTTTTTCTTCGTCGTGAATTGAAGATGATGTGAGAAAGAATATTTCACGTGAAAAGTGAAATGAGAAAGTCACGACAATGAAAAATGGACAGCCAAAAGATGAAGAGCCAAAAGAAACAAATGAAAAGGCAAAAGGCTAAATGAAAGGACACAGGGAAAAGAAAGGTCTTTGACTCTTGGAATTTGTTGTTTCTTTTAATCAAAATAACTAAATAAAAATCAGTAAAATAAAATAAAAATTGAACAAAACAAAGTGAAAAATAAAAATAAATAATTATTTTAAGAGAAAATAGAAAATAAATAAAGAAATAGCAATTTAATTGAAACTAGAATTTAAAAATTGAAAACAATATACAATCAAAATTTGAAAATTATAACTTTACTATAAAAATGTTTTAGAAATAAAATGTATGCATAACATATCATGTTACACAAATATATAAATTAGAACAAACAAAAATATTATTTATATAAATTAAAATAAACAATTTTGTTAAATAAAACAATTTACATACAATATTGTAAAAAACATAACTTTCACAATATAAATAGGATTTCAACGAAATGAAAAGCAGTACTCTTGAAATTTAATTTATTTTCATAATAAAAGATAAAATTCAAAAATTAAATTTTAAATTTAAAAGTCAAAGTTTGACCATATTGACCAAAATTCACATTTTCTAGAAAATATTCTATTTATTCATATTTGAAATTATAATTCACATAAAAAATTAAAATTAAAATTTAAAATACAAAATTTATTCATTTTAATAAATAAAATAAAAAATTTTAAATCAGAAATTCAATTAAAGTAATTAAAATATACAATTAAAATAATCACAAAATACAGGGTTGTTACACTAATAGTTATCCTCATATTTTTTTCTTTCCTCTAATATTTCATTTCAATAATCTATATAATTAATTACACTTAAGTAATTTAATCCCATACCATATTCCATATATTTTAAATTGATTCACATTCACCAAATTAATATTCTTTTCATTAATTATACAATAGATTTATATTCAATTCCATTGCTTTTAATTGATTTACATTCAACTAATTAGATTTTATTCCATTTTCATTCAACCAATATTCATTGCAATCACCTTTTGATTTATTACAATTCAATATATATTTACATTGTAATATCCCGGAATTTTTAACAATATCAATTTAATAATCTGTATTTAAAATTAAATTGATATTGATATTTTTGTTAATAATAATTCAAATAGATTTAATAATCTTCTTCAATAATTATCTAATTGGTTATTTTATCTTTTAAAAAAAATATAAATTGGTTTCTATTTATAATATAAATATATGGTTTATATTTTAAATAGATTAGCATTGTTTTAATAAGTAAAACATATTTTCTAGTTTTAATATTTGTAGTAATTTGGAAAATTTGTATTTATTTAATATTTAAGCTTTCCAAAGTTATTGAATAAATGATTTTGGGTTAAATTTAATAATTGAATCATGTTTTAAATTTCTAATATACACATTTTCATTTGGAAATTTTGATTTAAACAAGTATTAAGTTTTTAAAACTATTTCATAAATAAATATATGATTTTAAAATTGGTAAGAAAAATATTAAATGTTTAAATTAAATTGGCTTGAGTTTTAAGTATAGAATGGATAATCAAAAGTTTTATGACTTAATAAAATACATGATTTATTGATAAAAATGTAATTTCTTTTAAAATGATTTTAATTTAATAATAAGATATTTATAAAAAAAAATTTAATAGTGTATTGTCTTTATAAATAAGTTTTGAATATATTTCAAAATTAAATTTATATACATAACTTGATTTGAAAATATTTGATTTGAATTTAAAATTCCAAAGTATAAATTTTAATTGTTTTAATTTTCATATGTATAAGTTTATTTATAAACATGTTTTTTTTATTTCTTTTGTAAATTTATACACATATTTAAATATTAACTAACAAATTAAAATTAGGCTAATATACACATTAATTTGTAAGTTAAGTATTAATTATTTTAAAGAGACAGTGTTGCATTTTTAAACATTCATTTAACAAGTGTTTAAAGGTTATCATAACAAATTGACAAGTGTTGAATAAATTTTTACAAGTGTAAATTTTAGTTTTATTTGATTAAATCTGAAATTCATTTATATAAGCTTGCATCTTCATTCGTATTTGTTTTTTTTTTCATTTCCTTAATCAAAAGATAAGAAACTGCAAAATTCTAAAATCAGAAACACTTCCTCAAAAATCAAACTCTCATCTTCAAGAACCAAATTCTGTTCAATGCATAAAACAGACCTTGCATATTCAAAAGAAAACTTTAAAAACCACTTCCAAAATCAGTTTACAAATTGCAAGTTAAACCCCTCATCTAAAAATCAAATCTGCACTTCCTCAAAAATCCAGAAATCTGCATATTCAACCATACTCAAAATAAAAAGAGGTATGCGTTCTGTTTTTAAAACCTGAAAATGATCAAGCCTACATCTACTCTCTGCACAACTTCAGATATGAAGCTTGTCAAATGCATCTGCATGCAAGTGGTTAGTCAGGGATCATGAGCATTCCAATTTCAACATAATTGCAACTCAGATTTTAAAACAAAGATCCTGCCTTCATTTTTCTGCAAAATTCAAAGGGGTAACAGAGCTCTGCATTTAAATAAAAGTGAGTAACTTTTTAACTTTAATAATTAAAATAGGTTGCATGCTAGAATAATTGGTATAAATAAGTATTGTTTGTGAAAATCTGATGTGAAGATGTTAAGTGTGCATGTGTTGTTTAATTACCTGTTCTGTTTTATTGATTTGCCTAACACAATTTTCATTTGAACACTTGACTTTTAATTTAGTTACAGATATAAGGAAGTGTATAAAGCAATGATGTTTGATTTTCTAAGTCAATACTAATAATTTAAGTAAGTAAAAATAAAAATATAAACAGTGTTGTCTCTGTAAACACAGGTAACACCATTGCATGTTGATCTTAATCAAAACCCAATCATATTAATATTGAAATTCAGTTTCATAAACTAAAAACATTAACTGAAACTTGATTTTTAAATCAAGCATTAGGATTTTTAGATGTTAGTTTAAGTTGCAGTTTGTTCTTGAACTAAAATGGATTTCAATCAAATACTGGTGATCTATGACCTTAGGAAGCTTGGGTTCCTTCTGGTTAGTAGATAAGTGTTAAGTGATTCTTAGAAAAATCAGAGAAGTGATTAAAATTGGTTAGATTGGATGCAGTTTTGAAATTCAGTGTTAAACCCTAGTTTTGATGGGTTTTATGAATTGGGTCATTTGGATCTGATCAATTAACCGAGTGCTATGATATGGTGTGTGGTTGAGTTCAAGGCCGGAGGGTTTGATGGGCTGGTGGTCGGAGTGGCGAATATTCGCCGTTGACAGATTTTGACAAAGAACCTGATGTTCTGTTCTAGATTTTGCTCATGGGTGTTCGATTTTGACTTTAAATAATTGTTCGATCTGATGTTTGCATATGGGTATAGGAGTGTTACTGGGGGTATTACGATCATCTTTGATGATCAGAGTAGGCGGTGGTCACCGTGCATATGCACGGTGATGGTTTGCACTGATGAGTGTTTTGTGGTTTTGATTGAAGCGGCGGAAGGTTTGAGTTTTGCTCGAAGTAAATAGGATGATGACTCGAAGTAGTCAGGCATGAAACTCGAAGTAGTTTTAGGGGGTTCTCGGGTTTTGCTCTGTGTTTTTCAGGTTACAGAAACCTGTAGTTAATGTTTTGAAAATTTTTAAAATCTGAAATTTATGGTTAAGGAAAGTTTAAATTCAAGTTTTAAATTCAAAGTTTGAATTTTTGAATTTAAGTTCAAATTTAAAATCTCAGTTTTTAAATAAAAATAAAGTTCAAAAATTAAACTTAATTAACTATTTTATTTTGGTAAAATAGTTTAAACCTTTTAAATATGAAGTTTCTAAGATTTGAGTAAGATTTGAAGTTTATTTAAAGCTGGAAATCTAAAAGTAAAATTTTTATTTCAGTTTTTGAAATTAAAGAAGGTTTAAATTTAAGTTTTAAAATAAATGTAAATTGAAGTTAGTAAAATTTTGAAATGAATTTAACTTTAAATTTTTATAGCACTTGTTTGTTGTCTTGCAATTTTAAAAGTTTTAAATTACTTAAACTTTGATAAGTTTAAATTATTCTTATTTTAAAACTTGTATTTAAAATAGAAATTTAAAAGTAATTTCAAAAGTACTTTGTTTCAAACAAAATTTGTTTTAAAACATAATTAAGAAAAGGTTTTATCATAAATTTAAGTTAAGATTAATGTTTTAGAATTGATTTAATTAATATGGTAATTAAGATTAATGTTTTGGAAATTTATTTAATTAACAAAGTAATTAAGGAATGGTTAATTAATTTAATTAATTAATGCTTTGAAATTAATGAATATTGATTAATGACTAATAAATTTAAAATTAAGATCATTAATTAGATTTTTAAATTAACGATCAATGAATTATTAATTATGTAATTAAGTTTTAAAACAAGGTTAATTAATTAAATAATTAACTTTAATTAATGGATAATTAAAGATAATTTAATTTGTAATTAATCTAAGCTAATTACTTAATAAAAATAATTAAAGAATGGTTAATGAAGGTCATTAACAAGGATTATTTAACAATTAATTAATGTGGTTAATTTTTATAATTAATTAGACTAATTAATTTAATAATAATCATTTGTGGATGGTTTGAGTTTAATTACTTAATGAAGTAATTAATAAATTAATTTCTTAAGGTAATTAATTAAGTTAAATATGATTGTTTAATTTAATTAATTAAGTTTAATTAAATTTTTAAACACTTGGATTTTAAAGATAATTACTGTATGTAATTAATGATTTTGAAATTACTTAGTTAAGTAATTGATTAATAATTATAGGTTGTAATTAAGTGAAGATGTTTAAGAATGAGGTAATTTGGGTTAATTATTTAGTAATTAATCATGGGATTAATTAAGAAATTAATTAAAGGATAATTAATTTTTTTAATAAAGTAATTAAGTTAGTTAATTACTGAATGTAATTAATCTAGGATGATTAATAATTATGAGTTAATTACTCAAGGTAATTAATTTAAAAGGATAATTAATTAAGAATAATTAAAGATCATTAATTATTATAATTAATGATGTAATTAAAGATGATTAATTATGATTAATTAATCAATGATAAGTAATTAAAGGTAATTAATTAAAGTAATTAATTAAGGATTAATGTAATTAATTACAATTAATTAATTGAAGTAATTAAAGGTTAATTACTGTTTGGTTGAGAATAATTAATTTGTGAAATTAATTAAGGGTAATTACATGAATGTAATAAGGATAATTAATCAAGAGTGATTATTTAAGGTGATTAATAATGAATGGTCAATTGATTGTAATCAATTAAATGGTTGAGTAAGCAAGATATATATTAGTGAAGTAATTAATTTAATTTATTTTAATTTAATTAAAGATGAAGAATTAATTTAATTCATTTTAAATTAATTAGAGATTAGAGATAGTTAATTTAATTCATTTTAAATTAATTATATTATGATGAAGTAAATCATTGCTTATATATATGTATGGATGACATTGGTTGTCTTGAATGCTTTGTGATCTCATAAATGAGAAAAATAATATTGTGTGGTATGAATGCTTGGTTGCATTGTGATGATAATATAGATGATCTATTGTGATGGTGATATATGGATTACCTATTGAAATGAATTATGGATTACCTGTTTACTTGATAATGTTTGATTATCAATTGTAATTTGTGAGTTATCTATCTGTGTGTGTATAGATACTGTATTGAAAAGTTTTAAACTTTAAAACAACTTGGACCTAAAAGACACGCTTTGGATTTCGATGAGACCGGGATCGGGTTTCCATATTTGGATATCCGAAAACCACATCGATTCCAATTAAACGTTAGGTCGTAAATCAAAGTGGAGCTTTGTGAAGACTCGAGGTATAAGGACTATACGTCAGTATAACTCTGTGGGTGATTCCGTAATGAGTTTGACGGAGTAGTACATATAGGTTCGAGGTGGTGGTTCAGAGTGCAAGGGTTATTGTCGTTAACTCTGAGAGTGATTCCAAAATGAGTGTGATGAGATAATGCCTTCGGTTTCGTTCGAACCCGGTACGAACTTGTATGGATTGAATGCTTTCCGAACATTGTCAGGTGGACGATGAGCATTCTAAGTGATGTGTTCACTAAAGGTAATCGTAGCCTCAAGCCTCATCAACCGGGAATGGCTAAAACAGGGGAGGTGCAGCAAGGCTTCATGGATAGCCCCCACTGGAGAGCGAGATTTACCCCTGTCTAGAGGTCCCTTTATATTCGGCTGTGTGGGTGGTTGCTAGCTACAACCACGGGGTTATCTTGTTCGGGAACTATTCAGTAAGGAATGGGTCCGGCCTTGTGTTGCAGGGGAGCGGGCGTACTCCTCGGTATGTTGATCTAGGCCACGTACTGTGACGGGCATTACCCCAGTAGCCCTACCATTGTATGGAATCCAAAATCCAATAAGTGACAACGGTTTTGATTGTATTACCCACTTTTGTGGCTAATAGCTGGAATTTAATAATGTAACAATTTCGGCTATTTCTTATTTATTTGAAAACCCTAGACCAATTATAATATCATCGGATTTCCTATCAAATGTTTTGGTTAGCGTAAGGTGAAAACTTTTCCATGTTTATGTGTGGGAAGTCTTACGTGATACCTTTCTTTTCAAAATATTTTTGAAAGTTAAGCAACCTTAACCTGTTACTCACACCAGACCCATGTCTGACCCGGAGTTTATTCTGTTTTTCTTAAACTCTTGAGTACTCAAATTTTTACGAGTAGCCAAGGGATTCAGGTCAGCTTTGACGAATTGTGGAGGAGCAAATGGAGCAGGAGGCTTCTGCGTGTAGATATGTAGTATTCCGCTGTGTAGATTTCTCTGAGTTGTTTCTTGTGCTGTATTGAGTTGTATAACTAGACAGGTGTTTATAACTGTCTAGTATGTGATGTATATCTGTGTAACACTGATTGTGATTGTAAACTATTGATGTGCACGTAAATGTGCATATTTTTATCATCATATTTATTTATTTTAAATTAAATAAAGATCACATTGGGTATTTTAACTTGTTTAAACCAAAATTCATATTATTTGAAATTGTCACATATTCATCCTCATCCAAGGGCAAAATGGTCATTTTTGTGCGCATATTAATTTGAGAAAAATTATTTGAAAATTTGTATATACTTTTGTAGGAATTTGATCTCAAATAGAATTGGTTTCATGAAGACATGCATGCACAAAATTAATACAAAGGAATGAAGATGGAAATAATTCAAAGTGAAGAACATGGAGGACCCCACCTACCCACCTACCTTAATGTACAAATTAAAGGCTAATGCACATGCTTTTGGAGTTAATGGCTTCATGTACACTTAATGGGGGATTAAGACATGTTAATGGTTACTTGGCCTCCACACTTCCTAAGGGGCATTTTGGGCATTCCCCAAAAATATGAATTAGGGTTTCATACATGTATAAATACCCATATGTTTCATGTAACCTCTCTTACTCTCTTCTCTTTAGTCTCTCTTAGGCCTTCTTCTTCATTAGTTTAGATCAAATAAAAGAAAGCTCGCTTTCTCTTTTCATGGCTACTTAGCCATTTTTATTTTCATGTAATTTTCCTTTTTTTATGTTATTAATACATGCTCTTTCCTTTTACATGTCTCTTTTTCATGTTGTAGTGTAGATCTCTTTTCTTTTATGCAAGTTAATTAGCTTATCTTTTCATTTTGCTCTCTTTTTCCTCTTCATTTTGCTTTCATGTTGTTAGCTACATTTGTTAATAAAATGACAAATATGAGAAGCTAAACCCCTTCAATTTAGGGGTAATGAAGCTCTCTAATTAATGTAGCTTCAATATTTTGTGTCAATTCATGCTCTCTTTTTGTGCTTAATGAGAATGATTGAAGTGGTTTAATTTGTTGTCTTTGCTTTGAATTTGATAGTCTATATTGTTGACACAAAATAGGGTATGCTTAAACAATCACTAACACAAATGCCTCTTCATCAATATATGATTATGGCATAAGAAAGTGATTTGAAATTAAAATTTGGTGGTCTATGTTTCTAATCAATAGTTAATAGGCCATACTTAAAATAGATTTCATTTTCATTTTCTTTGTCAAGTTTCATGAAAGTTAGTAAGTGTTTTAAGGGGTGTGTTATAGTTTGATGAACTATGTAATGTTTATGTTATTAATATAATTTATTCGTTCCGCTATTTAGATTCTGATGTTGTTTATTTCTTCTCTTCTTTCTTTTCTCTTTTCTATCCCTTTCTTTCTTAAAAATGATGCGATTTTCTGTGGTATGAAAGTCGGGTCGTTTCAGCTGGTATCAGAGCATTAGGTTGAGTGAATACCTAGGCTCTGTAGAGGTGTCTTTCTTGAGAGAGCGTATTTGTAATTTTAAATATATATATATATATATATATATATATACATATATATATTTCTACCTATCTGTTGGGTTACAAGTTCAGGTTTTTCAATATAAGTTATAAAGGTAGATGAGGTAGTAGTGTGTGTGACACGACTACAATTGGTTGGAGTTTGAATGTTTAAGGATTGAAAGTGTATCTATCGAGACTGTAGACCTAATACCGTCTCGAGTGAGTTCTGTAGTGATGAAGGATTTCATTAATCTCTGAAGGAAACCTGTTAAGGTTCGGAGTTTATTTCTGAAGTTGGATGAGTAGAGTTGGATCTGTTGGCTAGGCAGAAGTGAGAGATGATATTTTGGATACCTCAGGATGTAGTAGCCGCGTAATGAGATGCAGTGGCTATGGATATTGCCGAAGATGTTTTCTTTGGAACAAGTTAAGGAGGTGAGTCTGCTTCAGTGTTGTGGCTGTGTTCAGCCAATGTTTGTGTTTGCTTTGAAGTCCGAGTTTCTCGAAGAGCTTTGATTTGGAATTCTTTGGCATCTGTGGCAGCAGTGCAACTTGGAGTGTTCTCGGGGTTGGCAAGAAATCTTATGGCTTAGCAGTTTTCCTAAAGTGGAGTTTAGAAGCAGTTGAGTGGACCCGTTTCTTCGATGGGTTGGCTAGTTAAGTGTAAGCTGTTCTGTTTGGTAAACGGAGAACAGTTTTCCTTGGATCTGGTATAGGTGGATCGCAAAAGTGACTTGCGATTGTTTGAGTTTCGCTTGGGTTATCTGAGCTTTTCTGGATGTCTTCAGAAAAGTCAGAGTTTTGTTCGCATCTAGAGATTGAGTTTCCTTATCGTCTGGAATTCCCGATGGTTCAGCTTTATAGAAGAATGGTTCCAAGAGATTCAGTTGGTGTAGCAGCTCAGAGTTTTGGAGAAATTTCCTAGCTTCTTATGGATCTGTTGAACCATATCTCTGGGATGTGTTGTTGAGTTGTGCTCATGTTCTTCTTTGGCATTTTCTTCTACTTCGGATCAGAGTTGTGCAACGGAAGCAGTTTGGAAGTGCATCTGCTTTTCTTTTTAGAAGAAGTTGTTGTCTTCTGTTGTTGAGAAGTTAAGTTTGAGATTTTGATCTTGGTTGATCTTAAGGAGATCATTTTGTTGTGTTGATTGGTCTAGTTTATTCTAGAAGCATCAGCAAGGGTTGAGATGATCAGTAAGGTTGTAGTCAGCCCAGGATCGTCTGAAGAGTTTGTGGATTTGAGATGAAGGAATTTGGATTCCGAAGTCGGAGATTTGATTTTGGATAAGTTTTCTCCGTTCACAAGTGAGCTATAAGATTGGGTAAGTCTGAGAAGTTAACTCTGAAGTGTTTTGGATCTTTTCAATGATCTTAGAAAATAAGTGATTGATCTACTGGATTGGATTGCCTATTTGGATAACTGGGATTCGATGAGATTCACGTATCTCTGAGGGAGTACGTGTATGATCTATTTCTGGTTGTGGAACCAGCAGTTCTGGAGTTTTGGTTGTTGAGTCAGACTCGTCTGTAGTCTGATATCTTGTCTAGTGTTGTAGATATAGATGAATAGGAGCTTTTATAGCTTCATAGTATTGATTGTTTGGATTTTCTAGAGCGAGTGTCCCGGTATGTGTGTGTGTGTATATATATATATATATATATATATTTGGGGAAACTCGAAGAAATTTTTATCCAGAATTTGTCTAGATAATTAAATTTTTTTGATTGGTTGAATTGGTTGCTATGATTGTTAGCATATGTGTTGATATATACTTGTGTTTTAAATAAATCTTTGATGGGATTATTAAATTACCTTTGTTTTAAATTTCGGGGACGAAATTCTTCTAAAGGGGAAGGATTGTAATATCTCGGAATTTTTAACAATATCAATTTAATAATCTGTATTTAAAATTAAATTGATATTGATATTTTTGTTAATAATAATTCAAATAGATTTAATAATCTTCTTCAATAATTATCTAATTGGTTATTTTATCTTTTAAAAAAAATATAAATTGGTTTCTATTTATAATATAAATATATGGTTTATATTTTAAATAGATTAGCATTGTTTTAATAAGTAAAACATATTTTCTAGTTTTAATATTTGTAGTAATTTGGAAAATTTGTATTTATTTTATATTTAAGCTTTCCAAAGTTATTGAATAAATGATTTTGGGTTAATTTAATGATTGAATCATGTTTTAAAATTCTAATATATACATTTTAATTTGGAAATTTTGATTTAAATAAGTATTATGTTTTTAAAACTATTTCATAAATAAATATATGATTTTAAAATTGATAAGAAAAATATTAAATGTTTAAATTAAATTGGCTTGAGTTTTAAGTTTAGAATGGATAATCAAAAAGTTTTATGACTTAATAAAATAGATGATTTATTGATAAAAATATAATTTCTTATAAAATGATTTTAATTTAATAATAAGATATTTATAAAAACAATATCAATAGTGTATTGTCTTTATAAATAAGTTTTGAATAGAATTTGTAATTGTTATTTCAAAATTAAATTTATATACATAACTTGATTTGAAAATATTTGATTTGAATTTAAAATTCCAAAGTGTAAATTTTAATTGTTTTAATTTTCATATGTATAAGTTTATTTATAAACATGGTTTGTTTTTATTTCTTTTGTAAATTTATACACATATTTAAATATTAACTAACAAAATAAAATTAGGCTAATATACACATTAATTTGTAAATTAAGTATTAATTATTTTAAAGAGACAAGTGTTGCATTTTTAAACATTCATTTAACAAGTGTTTAAAGGTTATCATAACAAATTGACAAGTGTTGAATAAATTTTTACAAGTGTAAATTTTAGTTTTAAATTTTCTTTTATTTGATTAAATCTGAAATTCATTTATATAAGCTTTCATCTTCATTCATATTTTTTTTTCCATTTCTTTAATCAAAAGATAAGAAACTGTAAAATTCTAAAATCAGAAACACTTCCTCAAAAATCAAACTCTCATCTTCAAGAACCAAATTATGTTCAATGCATAAAACAGACCTTGCATATTCAAAAGAAAACTTTAAACACCACTTCCAAAATCAGTTTACAATTGCAAGTTAAACCCCTCATCCAAAAATCAAATCTGCACTTCCTCAAAAATCCGAAAATCTGCATATTCAACCATATTCAAAATCAAAAGAGGTCTGCATTCTGTTTTTAAAACCTGGAAATGATCATGCCTACATCTACTCTCTGCTCAACTTCAGATATGAAGCTTGTCAAATGCATCTGCATGCAAATGGTTAGTCAGGGATCATAAGCATTCCAATTTCAACATAATTGCAACTCAGATTTTAAAACAAAGATTCTGCCTGCATTTTTCTGCAAAATTCAAAAGGGTAACAGAGCTCTGCATTTAAATAAAAGTGAGCAACTTTTTAACTTTAAAAATTAAAATAGGTTGCATTCTAGAATAATTGATATAAATAAGTATTGTTTGTGAAAATCTGATGTGAAGATGTTAAGTGTGCATGTGTTGTTTAATTACCTGTTCTGTTTTATTGATTTGCCTGACACAATTTTCATTTGAACACTTGACATTTAATTTAGTTACAGATATAAGGAAGTGTATAAAGCAATGATGTTTGATTTTCTAAGTCAATACTAATAATTTAAGTAAGTAAAAATAAAAATATAAACAGTGTTGTCTCTGTAAACACAGGTAACACCGTTGCATGTTGATCTTGATCAAAACCCAATCATATTAATATTGAAATTCGGTTTCATAAACTAAAAGCATTAACTAAAACTTGATTTTTAAATCAAGTATTAGGATTTTTAGATGTTAGTTTAAGTTGTAGTTTGTTCTTGAACTAAAATGGATTTCAATCAAATGCTGGTGATCTATGACCTTAGGAAGCTTGGGTTTCTTCTGGTTAGTAGATAAGTGTTAAGTGATTCTTAGAAAAATCAGAGAAGTGATTAAAATTGGTTAGATTGGATGAAGTTTTGAAATTCAGTGTTAAACCCTAGTTTTGATGGGTTTTATGAATTGGGTCATTTTGATCTGATCAATTGACCGAGTGCTATGATATTTAGGGAGTGGGTAGATGGTGCGTGGTTGTGTTCGATGCCAGAGGGGTTGATGGGCTGGTGGTCCGAGTGGCGAATGTTCGCCGTTGACAGGTTTTGACAGAGAACCTGATGTTCTGTTCTAGGTTTTGCTCATGGGTGTTCGATTTTGATTCTTTAAATAATTGTTCGATCTGATGCTCGCATATGGGTGTAGGAGTGTTGCTGGCGGTATTACGATCATCTCTGATGATCAGAGTAGGCGGTGGTCACCGTTCATATGCACGGTGATGGTTTGCACTGATGAGTGTTTTGGGGTTTTGATTGAAGCAGGGGAAGGTTTGAGTTTTGCTCGAAGTAAGTAGGATGATGACTCGAAGTAGTCAGGCATGAAACTCGAAGTAGTTTTAGGGGGTTCTCGGGTTTTGCTCTGTGTTTTTCAGGTTACAAAAACATGTAGTTAATGTTTTGAAAAATTTTAAAATCTGAAATTTATGGTTAAGGAAAGTTTAAATTCAAAGTTTGAATTTTTGAATTTAAGTTCAAATTTAAAATCTCAGTTTTTAAATAAAAATAAAACTTCAAAATTAAACTTAATTAACTATTTTATTTCGGTAAAATAGTTTAAACCTTTTAAATATGAAGTTTCTAAGATTTGAGTAAGATTTGAAGTTTTATTTAAATTTGGAAATCTAAAAGTAAAATTTGAATTTCAGTTTTTGAAATTAAAGAAGGTTTAAATTTGAGTTTTAAACTAAATGTAAATTGAAGTTATTAAAATTTTGAAATGAATTTAACTTTAAAATTTTTATAGCACTTGTTTGTTGTCTTGCAATTTAAAAAGTTTTAAATTATTTGAACTTTGATAAGTTTAAATCATTCTTATTTTAAAACTTGTATTTAAAATGGAAATTTAAAAGTAATTTCAAAAGTACTTTGTTTCAAACAAAATTTGTTTTAAAACGTAATTAAGAAAAGGTTTTATCTTAAATTTAAGTTAAGATTAATGTTTTAGAATTGATTTAATTAATAAGGTAATTAAGATTAATGTTTTGGAAATTTATTTAATTAACAAAGTAATTAAGGAATGGTTAATTAATTTAATTAATTAATGATTTGAAATTAATGAATATTGATTAATGATTAATAAATTTAAAATTAAGATCATTAATTATATTTTTAAATTAATGATTAATGAATTATTAATTATGTAATTAAGTTTTAAATCAAGGTTAATTAATTAAATAATTAACTTTAATTAATGGATAATTAAAATAATTTAATTTGTAATTAATCTAAGTTAATTACTTAATAAAAATAATTAAAGAATGGTTAATGAAGGTCATTAATAGGATTATTTAATAATTAATTAATGTGGTTAATTTCTATAATTAATTAGATTAATTAATTTAATAATAATCATTTGTGGATGGTTTGAGTTTAATTACTTAATGAAGTAATTAAGAAATTAATTACTTAAGGTAATTAATTAAGTTAAATGTGATTGTTTAATTAAATTAATTAAGTTTAATTAAATTTTTAAACACTTGGATTTTAAAGATAATTACTGTATTTAATTAATGATTTGGAAATTACTTAGTTAAGTAATTGATTAATAATTACAGGTTGTAATTAAGTGGAGATGTTTAAGAATGAGGTAATTTGGGTTAATTATTTAGTAATTAATCATGGGATTAATTAAGAAATTTATTAATTTGTTTTAGTAAAGTAATTAAGTTTGTTAATTACTGAATGTAATTAATCTAGGATGATTAATAATTATGAGTTAATTACTCAAGGTAATTAATTTAAGAGGATAATTAATTAAGTATAATTAAAGATCATTAATTATTATAATTAATGATGTAATTAAAGATGAGTAATTATGATTAATTAATCAATGATAAGTAATTAAAGGCAATTAATTAAAGTAATTAATTAAGGGTTAAGGTAATTAATTACAATTAGTTAATTGAAGTAATTAAAGGTTAATTACTGTTTGGTTGAGAATTATTAATTTGTGAAATTAATTAAGGGTAATTACATGAATGTAATTAAGGATAATTAATCAAGAGTGATTAATTAAGGTGATTAATAATGAATGATCAATTAATTGTAATCAATTAAATGGTTGAGTAAGCAAGATATATATTGGTGAAGTAATTAATTTAATTTATTTTAAATTAATTAAAGATGAAGTAATTAATTTAATTCATTTTAAATTAATTAGAGATCAGAGATAGTTAATTTTATTCATTTTAAATTAATTATATTATGATGAAGTAAATCATTGCTTATATATATATATATATTTATATATATATATATGGATGACATTGGTTGTCTTGAATGCTTTGTGATCTCAGAAATGAGAAAAATAATATTGTGTGGTATGAATGCTTGGTTGCATTGTGATGATAATATAGATTATCTATTGTGATGGTGATATATGGATTACCTATTGAAACGAATTATGGATTACCTGTGTACTTGATAATGTTTGATTATCAATTGTAATTTGTGAGTTATCTATCTGTGTGTATATAGATACTGTATTGAAAAGTTTTAAACTTTAAAACAACTTTGACCTAAAAGGCACGCTTTGGATTTCGATGAGACCGAGATCGGGTTTCCATGTTTGGATATCCGAAAACCACATCGATTCCAATTAAACGTTAGGTCGTAAATCAAAGTGGAGCTTTATGAGGACTTGAGGTGTAAGGACTATACGTCAGTATAACTCCATGGGTGATTCCGTAATGAGTTTGACGGAGTAGTACGTATAGGTTCGAGGTGGTGGTCAGAGTGCAAAGGTTATTGTTGTTAACTCTGAGGGTGATTCCAAAATGAGTGTAACGAGATAATGCCTTCGGTTTCGTTCGAACTCGGAACGAACTTGTATGGATTGAATGCTTTCAGAACATCGTCAGGTGGACGATGAGCATTCTAAGTGATGTGTTCATTAAAGGTAATCGTTGCCTCAAGCCTCATCAACCGGGAATGGCTAAAACAGGGGAGGTTCAGCAAGGCTTCGTGGGTAGCCCCCACTGGAGAGCGAGATTTACCCCTGTCTAGAGGTCCCTTTATATTCGGCTGTGTGGGTGGTTGCTAACTACAACCACGGGGTTGTCTTGTTCGGAACTGTTCTGTAAGGAATGGATCCGGCCTTGTGTTGCAGGGGAGCGGGCATACTCCTCGGTACGTTGATCTAGGCCACGTACTATGACGGACGGTACCCTAGTATCCTTGCCATTGTATGGAATCCAAAATCCAATAAGCGACGACGGTTTTGATTGTATTACCCACTTTTGTGGCTAATAGCTGGAATTTAATAATGTAACAATTTCGGCTATTTCTTATTTATTTGAAAACCCTAGACCTATTATAATATCATCGGATTTCCTATCAAATGTTTTGGTTAGCGTAAGGTAAAAACTTTTCCATGTTTATGTGCGGGAAGTTTTACGTGATACCTTTCTTTTCAAAAGATGATGTTAAGCAACCTTGACATGTTACTCACACCAGACCCATGTCTGATCCGGAGTTTATTCTGTTTTTCTTAAACTTTCGGGTACTCAAATTTTTACGAGTAGCCAAGGGATTCAGGTCAGCTTTGACGAATTGTGGAGGAGCAAATGGAGCAGGAGGCTTCTGCATGTAGATATGTAGTATTCCGCTGTGTAGATTTCTTTGAGTTGTTTCTTGTATTGTATTGAGTTGTATAACTAGACAGGTGTTTATAATTGTCTAGTATGTGATGTATATCTGTGTAACACTGATTGTGATTGTAAACTATGTAATGTTTATGTTATTAATATAATTTATTCATTCCGCTGTTTAGATTCTGATGTTGTTTCTTTCTTCTCTTCTTTCTTTTCTCTTTTCTATCCCTTTCTTTCTTAAAAATGATGCGATTTTCTGTCGTATGAAAGTCGGGTCGTTTCATACATTCAATCGATTTGTTTCAATTATTTACATTTATTTCATCCCCTTTTAATTTGTTTACATTCCATTGATTTCTCTCAATTTATTAACACTCGTTACAAATTCATTATATTCAATTTTATTTAATTTAATTTGCGAAATTCCAATTATTTTACTTTTTGTTTAACCCATTTCATATAAATTTATTAGTGAAACATTTATAAAATTATTCCACTTAAGCTTGCTTAAGTTAAATTTTCTTTCCACTTATTTTATTCTCTCTCTTTCTCTTTTTTTATACTTACATTGCTTATAAATTATCTAAGTTTATTATAAATATTTTACACAACATAACTCACTTTTATTATTATTACAACATATCTTAAGTTATTGTTAATTTATCGATTCACTTCATTAATACAAATTCATATTATTAATTAAATAAAGTAAATTTTATTTTATAACCAAATTCATAATAATATATATTTTTTCCTTCCACAATCAATTCATTTATCCTCTCTTAGATTAACTTTAATTTATAATCTATTCCAATATCTTATTCCATATTATATTATTTAATGTTCAATCTTATTTAATATTAGGTTAAACTTCATTTTTATTTTAATCCATTACTCATTTTATTTTATCTTATTCAAGTTAAATTTTCTTATCATTCACATTCGACAAATGTAAATTTGTTTTTAGCTTACTATTCTCAAATCTATAAGTTATACAATTTATTCGTTCAAAATTCCATTTTATTATTTTATCTCTTTCATTTGAAATGCAATTCATTTTTATTTAAGCTTCTTGAGTTAAATATATTTTATTTGTTAGTCCATGAGATGATGGTTTTGATGACAACAACCTTAGAATAGATTATAAAATATAAATACTAACATTATAAGTTTAGATATATATGTATATGCAGGATTTAACCATGCATGTACTAAGAATGAAGACAGTACAGTATAGAGATTCAAGATATCAAGATAAAATATCAAGGTAGAAGACTCATGAGTATCGAGACTATCAATAGTTCAAGATTTCAAGGATAAGTATTTTTTTATTATTAGTAATTTTTGTTAAAACTCGTAGAAAAGCACTAGCATCTTAAAATCCAATTTATCCATGGAATGGAATCCACTTCGAGCCCGTTAAAGGGATGGAACCCTAAGTAGTATGGAACCTACGAAAAATCTAGTGGAACATTGTTTTGTATCCGCTAACTTTTATTCAAAATGATTTTTCAAAATTATATCCTGTTTTCAAAATGTTTTCAAAATTTTCCTTTTAAAAGATTCAAAACCCTCGATCCTGATTTTAAATAATTTTAGCCTAAAAAACGTCTTTAATTTCAAAGTCAAATTAGTCCTGATTTTAAACTATCTTTTTAATAATATATTTAACTTTTAAATATTTATACTTAGATTTAAATATAAAATTATGGTTAAATTCTATATATATTATTCTTTATATTTACTTATGAATTTCAACTATAGTCAAGTATATTTATAAAGTTTAAATTAGTTTTTATAAAAGATAAAGGTTATTTTCAAAGAAATTCAAAACATCATAAAAAGCTTTGGGATGTCGACATGCCTATGGGTACCATGTCGACATGGTGATAGTTTGATTCAAAAATTCAAATTTCAAGAGAAGTGTCTATTCGTCATAACTCTTCATGAATGGACATGGTGTCGTTCTTCTATAAATAGGGGTCAGTTTCAACTAATTTTTAATCACTTTTTTCTGGTTTTCACTCCTCTTCTTCTTCCTCATTTCTTAATACATATTCTTATCATTACTCTGCCGAAATCAACATTGAATCATACTCGATTAGTTCTAGTTTGATTCTGTATCACTATCTCTACAAGATTCTCAGTGCTATTCAGAGTTATAGACTTCTTTGTAATCTATTAAGCGAGAAAAGGTGTGACTGTAGCATTGGAAATCAATCAAATGGGAAAAGGTTTGATTGTAGCCTTGGTAAATCAATTGGGTAAACTTGGCCCCGAAATCAAGTATCCCTACCCAGAGGATCGAAATTCTGGAGGGTGTACCTCGTAGCCTTGAAACCGAGGGTGTAATTATACGATTGCTATTGAAAGGAAATCCATACTTGTGTTGCGGGACTAGATGTAGGGTAACTCCGAACCAGTATAAAATCCGGTGTGTTCTTTCCTTTACTGCTTTTATTTTATTTCTGTATCTATGATTATTTCTGTGATCATATCTGTGTCTGTATAGTGCATACTTTTGTGTCTAAATTAACATAAATCGAAAAACATTTAGTAATTCTTTATTACCACAATTCACCCTCACTCTAGTGTTAATCTTAGCCTTCAGATCCGTAATCCACATTTCTCACAATTGCTATCAGAGCAAGGTTTTCAAAGTTTCATAATCTGATTTTTGAAAAGTTTTTAAAATGGCTATATTCGTTAATACTAATTTAGAAGTATTCAAATCATCATTGTTTCATGAGTCTGCATATAATCAATATTCAAATTCAAGTTATCTACCAAAATTGTTTGATGTGCAGGAATCATGCTTTATGGGTGTTCATGAATCAATCCACAACGGACAAATTGTGCAGATTAGAAAGAACAAATGAATACTTGATAGTGGATGTTCTAGACACATGACAGTCAATCCAGATATACTGAATGATATAATATACAAAGATGGAGGATTGGTTAACTTTGGAGACAATTCAAAAGGATATGTGATTGGCATCAGCAAAGTCGGTAATTCTGAAACTCCTAATATTACTAATGTTTTGCTAGTTAAGAATCTGAAACATAATCTGCTAAGTATAAGTCAACTATGTGATAAAGGTTATAAAATTAAATTTGAAAAAGATAAATGTCACATTGAAGATAATAATTCAACCATTATATTTGAGGGAGTTAGGAAAAAGAATATATATATTCTTAGTATGAAAGTTTCAAATGATAACCTGTGTCTGTTGGCAAATACAAGTGACCCTTGGATTTGGCACAAGGGATTTGGGCATTTGAATTTCAAACTCCTATCTAGACTGTCAAAACATGATCTAGTAAAAGGTCTCCCTAAAATGAATTTTAAATTAGATAGTTTATGTATGCTTGTCAATTAGGAAAACTTAGAAAAAATTCTTTTATGTTAAAAGATATGATTTCAACTTCGAAACCTCTTGAATTACTTCATCTTGATTTATTTGGTCCGTCTTAAATTCTATCAATAAATCATAGTAGATATGTCTTTGTAATTGTAGATGATTATTCTAGATTTACATGGACAATATTTTTGAAACATAAAAGTGATACTTTTAAATGTTTTAAGACATTCTCAAAAAGAATTCAAAATCAATTTTCTCTAAAAATTATAACTATTCGAAGTGATCACGGTGGCGAATTTGAAAATGAAAGGTTTGAGGAATTCTGCAATAAAAAGGGAATAACTCACAATTTTTCATTTTCGAGTACTCCACAACAAAACGGAGTAGTAGAACGTAAAAATATGACGATTCAAGAGTGTGCGAGAACTATGCTTACAGATAGTAATTTACCAAAGAATTTTTGGGCAGAAGCAGTTGCTACCGCCTGCTATATTTTGAATAGAACTTTAATTAGACCTCTAACTGATAAGACATCTTATGAACTTCTTTATTCAAAGAAACCTAAGTTATCTTATTTCAGAATTTTTGGAAGTAAATGCTTTATTTTAAATACAAAAGATAATTTAGATAAATTTGATCCTAAATCCGACAAAGGTATCTTTATGGGATATTCTAATAGAAGTAAAGCGTACGGAGTGTTTAATTTAAAAACTAATACCATTGAAGAAACAATGCATGTTTCATTTGATGAAAATTTCAAAAATTTTGAAGATACAAATGATGAAGAGGATTTAATCACTCAAAATCATGAACCTATTGAAACTAATAATGAAATTGATCATCCTAATAAAAGGACAAATTTTTTAAAAGATCACCCTATAGAAAATATACTGGGAGATATGCAATCTGTTGTTAAAACTAGAAATCAACTAAGTCAAATGAGTAATGTAGCTTTTATATCAACCATTGAACGCAAAAATCCAACAGAAGCATCAACTGATGATTCATGGATTTCTGATATGCAAGAAGAATTAAATCAATTTACTAGAAATGACGTTTGGGAACTTGTTCCTAGACCAGAAAATAAAACTATAATTGGAACTAAATGGGTTTACAAAAATAAAATGAATTAACAAGGAGAGGTAGTTAGAAATAAAGCTCGATTAGTCGTTCAAGGTTATTGTCAAGAAGAAGGAATAGATTTTGATGAAACCTTTGCTCCCGTAGCAAGACTAGAAGCCATTAGGATTCTAATTGCTTTTGCAAATCATAGTAATTTCAAATTATTTCAAATGGATGTTAAAAGCGCCTTTTTAAATGGATTTGTAAAAGAAGAAGTATATTTTGAACAACCACCACTTTTTGAAAATGATAATTTACCAAATCATGTTTACAAACTTAAAAAACATTATATGATCTAAAACAAGCTCCTAGAGCCTGATATGATAGAATAAGATCTTATTTATTGCAATCTAATTTTGAAATTGGTAAAGTAGATAATACTCTTTTTATTAAAAGAAATAAAAAAGATATTCAACTAGTACAAGTTTACGTAGATGATATCATTTTTGGCTCAACTAATTTGGAAATGAATAAAGAATTTTCTGAAATAATGAAACAAGAATTTGATATGAGTCATATGGGTGAATTAAATTTCTTTTTAGGATTACAAATAAAACAATTAGATAATGGTATCTTTATTAGTCAAGAAAAATATGCTAAAGACCTAATTAGTAAATTTGGTTTGACCACTGCGAGTGGAAAACCCACTCCCATGGCAACCAATGAGTACCTTAGTAAAGAAGATCTCTCGAAAGATGTAGATCAAAAACTATATAGAGGAATGATTGGATCACTACTCTATATTACTGCCAGTAGACTTGATATCATGCATAGTGTTTGTTTCTGTGCCAGATATCAATCCCAACCTAAAGAGACTCACTTAAAAGCCATGAAACGAATCATAAGATATGTTAAACACACGTCTGATTATGGTTTATTCTACCCTAAAAATGATTCTTTTGACTTAATATCTTACTGTGATGCTGACTATGATGGTTGTAAATCAGACCGAAAAAGTACAAGTGATACTTGTCGCTTTTTGGGGCATTCTCTGATTTCTTGGCTTAGTAAAAAGCAAAACACAGTTTCTTTATCAACAACTGAAGCAGAGTATATTTCTGCTACTTTGGCTTGTTCTCAAGTAATATATATGCAACAAACCTTAAAAGATTTTGGTTTAAATTTCTCAAAATCTCCAATTTATTGTGACAATAAGAGTGCGATAAATTTATCCAAAAATACTAGTCAACATGCTCGAACTAAACATATTGGTATCAGACATCATTTTCTCAGAGATAATATAAGCAAGGATGTAGTTACTCTCGACTATATCAATTCTGAAAATCAAATTGCTGATATCTTAACAAAACCTTTAAATGAATCAACATTTACTAAATTAAGAAGAGAATTAGGTATTTGTTCTATAACTGAAATATAAAATATAAATAACAAGTATAATTAACAATTAGTATCAAAATAAATAAAAGAGTTAAATTTTGTAAAGACCATGTCGACATTCCCTAGGTATACATGTCGACATATAACGTTTTTGATTTTTCAAAAAATTTCCCACTAAAATTCAAAAATTTAGTTATATATTCTTCTCAATTTCGACTTTTCATTCATTCTCTCTGTTTTCTCTTCATTCTCTCCTCTGAAGTAAATAAAATCTTGGCTTCATCTTCAAAATCAATCATAAAATCAACTTTCTCATTTCCCTCTCCTACTTCTGGTCCATTCCAATGCACTACTCTCGCTCGTGCGACTACAATGGAGGAATCTATGAAGGATGTTCTTCAGATGTTGAATGAAATTCAAGTAACTCAACTTCATATGGAAAAGGAACAGGAAAGACAAGGCAAGATTCTTAGGAATTTGCAAAAATTCCTAATGGACCAAGCCAACCCTATCTTAATCGATGAAGACTCTTCACTCAATCAAGAACAAGAGGCCGGCGACGAAGAAGAAAAAAAAGATCCCATGGAAGAAGCACACGAGGAGGATGATGACCATGTCGTGTGTGTTGGAGAAGCATGTTTCGAAAAAAATGGGAATCTTGTCGAACAACGTGGAAATTTCTGTTTCCACTATCCAAACTGTTCGATTCATAGATCTCCTGTAACTCCCCACCTCTATACCCACGCTAGCCAAGAACACTACGGAGTAGTGCTGTCAACTAGCACGGAGAATAAGGCTGTTGAGGAGCGACCATCCATGTAATTGCTTATCACACGGTGGCTACAAATAATCTTCGGAAACAAACATAGAAATAAGCATAATGCAAATCAGTCACAGACATCCATATCACAAAGGCGGAAGAAGATATGAATATATATCTAACACATGAAAGTGTACATCAGAGTAGTGGTCAAAAGATCCACAATAATACAAAAGAATAGCAACACGTGCTATACAAAAGAATACAACTATGAGTCTATATCTCAAGTGTATACAACAAAAACTGCTAATCTAAACAGTTAGCCAAAAGTCAGAGTGATGAATCCCTGGGAAGAAGTCAAGCAGAAGCACCTGTAACATCTCGGTCTGACCCGAGTATTATTTAAGAAAATAATAAACGGGTCAGTCTAGCTATAAATATCAGATGACATGATATAACATAAAAGATATGGCATAAACATAAAATATCCATAATGACATACCACTATAAGTATGTAAATAATGATCAACAGAAGATCAATCAATAAGAGATAATCAATATCACAAGAATCTTCTCAAAGATTCGGAAAGGGCATCATACCCCCAAACTTGTACTCATAACAAGTCAATGACATAAATTCTAGAAATCAATGCAAGAAGTCCAGAAATCATAGAAAAAAGAAAGAGGCCTATCACATGACGGTCCGAAGACCAAGGGGAGCTACCCCACATGTGTGAATGGAATCACACAGATTAAGGTCCAGACTAACCAAAAAGCAAAAAGGGATGTGTGAGTGGAATCACACAAGTGGTGTCTAGTCTAACCTCGCAACAAGAGACATCGCACAGTTGCTAGTCTAAAGCATCAGAATGATCGTCATGATCAACGAGAAGTGTCAATTACACTAAGCTAGTAAATATAGAAGTTTAGCTTCATGTCCCATAACCACTTGCTTAACTTAAATATTCACGAACAAACTGTAAATCTTCACTAATAAAATTGTCACAAGAGGTTCAATCGAACAAGTCCAAGAATTAACCGACGAAGTGAACGCAAGCGTTTCATACCACTTGTTTTACTAAGTCGTTTAATTAGATTTCTCATCCGAGTGAGGTAAAGGTTTGTATATACTAATAGATTGTAAAACGGTTTAAGAAAAGAGCTTTGTTATTAAAAATAGAGTTGAAATTGTTTGTTAAAAGAGTTTTGATATTTACTACTAGTATTGAAACCTTTATATTATAAAATGACAAAACACAGAAGCAATTATATAAACAATCAATCACAAAGATCGCATACGGAGATGTGAATAAGATCCAAGGAAATCAGCTCAATGTTTTTCAGATAAGATCCCCTACGGAGGGGGGGTCCGGGGGGGTGGCAACCCCCCAAGGTGGGGGTGCGGGGGCAATGCCACCGCTTACGGGGTACGACCTAGTGAAGACAAAAAGGGGGTCTAACGACCTAAGAGGGATAGGGTCGAGCGACCTAACGGTTGCGACCTAGGGGTCTAAGGGGTCAAGCGACTTAGTGGTTGCGACCTAGAGGTGTTCGCGACCTAACGATGACTCACGACCCAACATGGCCGACTTAACAGAGGTCACGACCTAACAGGATAACTCGTGACCGACTTAAGAGTTGCGTGACTGAAGGGTTGCACGACTTAAGGGTTGCACGACTTAAGGGTTGCACGACTTAAGGGTTAGGCCAGGAGCGACCTAACGAGATAAGGTCCAACGACCTACGAGTTAAGGGTCCAATGACCTATCGGGATAACTCGTAACCGACTTAAGAGTTGTGTGACTGAAGGGCTACACGACTTAAGGGTTGCACGACTTAAGGGTTGCACGACTTAAGGGTTAGGCCAGGAGCGACCTAACGAGATAAGGTCCAACGACCTACGAGTTAAGGGTCCAATGACCTATCGGGATAACTCGTAACCGACTTAAGAGTTGCGTGACTGAAGGGTTGCACGACTTAAGGGTTAACTCGTAAACGACTCACGACCTATGGATGAACGACTTAACTCTGAACGAGCTAAAAATGGCCAGAACGATCTAGGGTTAACTCGTAAACGACTCACGACCTATGGATGAACGACTTAACTCCGAACGAGCTAAAAATGGCCAGAACAACCTAGAGTCAACTCGTAAACGACTCACGACCTATGGACGAACGACTTAACTCCGAACGAGCTAAAAATGGCCAGAACGACCTAAGTGCAGAAAATTCACCAAAACGCTAAAAATTGGAGTTTTTCGCCAATCCAATCCAAACCAAATGCTAACATGCATGCAAAAATGATAGGGAATCATTCCCAACAGTCCAATATAGTAATAGGCTAGAATTGTGAGATAAAAATCTCACCTTTGCACAAATTCAATGAAAAAGGAGCTTGAAACAATGGAGAAGCAACTACAAGCTAGAATCTAATGTCTTCACTTTGATTTTGGAGTCGAATGATGGATTTAAAGTTGAAACCTAAGCTTGGAGTTTTAATTTCCTCTTCCACTCACCATTAATGCAAAAGCTTGGTTGTTAGGAAATTTATGAAGAGTGAGAAGAAGGAAGGGGGTTTGGGCTTGAGTTATAATGGCAATCTAACCCAAAGTCCAAAGCGGGAAAAGTTAATGAAATTCCACTAACTCCAAACCTACCAATGTTTATACTTAAAAAAATTGTAAACGGCATTTCGAACTCAATGGAAGGGGTCTCGAGTCCTAATTTGACCGTTTGCAAAAAGTAGCTTTTCAGACCAATATCCGATTAACGACAAAATATTTAAATATAAAATCGATAAATATGCGGGTTGTTACATCTTCTATGTTCAGAAACACACATTAGTTTCTTCTTTTTCCTTCCGTTGTTGTTGTATTTTTATGTTTTCAAACGCAAATGTAAATATAACCATATACGTAATAAATAACTCGTTTCCTTATATGTGTTTTTATTATAAGTATTATTGTGAATTCTTAGTTAGGATAGTTAATAGTTTAGGACTATGTTTTTGTATTAGACTTAAGTGTTGATTATTTATGATAACACTATCATTATAGTCATATGTCATAGAGTAATAGTTTTAGGGGGAGTTATATAGTTTGGAGTTATCTAGTTTAGATAGAGTTTTTGTTGATGACAAAGGGGGAGAAATATAAAATAGGATAGTTAGGTATAGGTTAAGGGGGAGTTGTTAGTTTTAGGGGGAGTTATAAGGATAGAAATAATATTTTATAAACAAAGGTTGTCATCATCAAAAAGGGGGAGATTGTTAGTCCGTGAGATGATGGTTTTGATGACAACAACCTTAGAATAGATTATAAAATATAAATACTAACATTATAAGTTTAGATATATATGTATATGCAGAATTTAACCATGTAGGTACTAAGAATGAAGACTGTACAGTATAGAGATTCAAGATATCAAGATAAAATATCAAGATAGAAGACTCCTGAGTATCGAGACTATCAAGAGTTCAAGATTTCAAGGATAAGTATTTTTTATTATTAGGAATTTTATTTAAAATTCATAGAAAAGCACTGGCATCTTAAAATCCAATTTATTCGTGGAATGGAATCCACTTCGAGCCCGTTAAAGGGATGGATCCCTAAGTAGGATGGAACCTACAAATAATCTAGTGGAACATTGTTTTGTATCCGCTAATTTTTATTCAAAATGATTTTTCAAAATTTTATCCTGTTTTTAAAGTGTTTTCAAAACTTTCATTTTAAAAGATTCAAAACCCTCGATCCTGATTTTAAATAATTTTAGCCTCAAAAGCATCTTTATTTTCAAAGTCAAATTACTCCTGATTTTAAACTATCTTTTTAATAATTAATTTAACTTTTAAATATTTATACTTAGATTTAAATATAAAACTATGGTTAAATTCTATATATATTATTCTTTATATTTATTTATGAATTTCAACTATAGTCAAGTATATTTATAAAGTTTAAATTAGTTTTTATAAAAGATAACGGTTATTTTCAAAGAAATTCAAAACAACATAAAAAGCTTTGGGATGTCGACATGCCTATGGGTACTATGTCGACATGGTGACAGTTTGATTCAAAAATTCAAATTTCAAAAGAAGTGTCTATTCGCCATAACTCTTCATGAATGGACATGGCTGTTGTTCTTCTATAAATAGGTGTCAGTTTAAACGAATTTTTAATCATTTTTTTCTGGTTTACACTCCTCTTCTTCTTCCTCATTTCTTAATACATATTCTTGTCATTACTTTGCCGAAATCAACATTGAATCATACTCGATTACTTCTAGTTTAATTCTCTATCACTATCTCTACAAAATTCTCAGTGCTATTCAGAGTTACAGACTTCTTTGTAATCTATTAAGCGAGAAAAGGTGTGATTGTAGCCTTGGAAATCAATTAAAAGGAAAAAGGTGTGATTGTAGCCTTGTTAAATCAATTGGGCAAACTTGTGGCCCGGAAATCAAGTCTCTACCCAGAGGATCGAAATTCTAAGGGTGCACCTCGTAGCCTTGAAACCGAGGGTTTAACTGTACGATTGCTGTTGAAAGGAAATCCATACTTGTATTGTGGGACTGGATGTAGGGTAACTCCGAACCAGTATAAAAAGTGTTCTTTCCTTTACTGCTTTTATTTTATTTCTGTATCTGTGATTGTTTCTGCGATCATATCTGTGTCTGTATATTGCATTCTTTTGTGTCTAAATTAACATAAATCGAAAAAGATTTAGTAATTCTTTATTAACACTATTCACCCCCCTCTAGTGTTAATCTTAGCCTTAAGATCCGTAATCCGCATTTCTCACATTATTTACTTCATTTCACTAACTCTATTTAATTTAACAAATGCTAATCCCGTTATTTTATTTCATTTCTCGAATTCATATTTCTTTTATTTTCTTAATTAAAATGTTTAACCGAAAATTTATTTTTACTTCCCTGTTCAAATCAAATCTACAAGCTATAACTTGTTTTTTTTCTATTCACATTTATAAGTTACAAACTTATTTCTTATGTATTATTTTCAATATTAAGTTCAAAACTATTTTCATATCCTTATTAAATCACACTTAGAATTTATTTTTTCCACAATCAAAAACTTGTTTTAATTGAAAAATAAATTTCTTTTGGTAGAAATTTTCACTCAAATACTCGAAAATGAACACTGGTATGCCTCAGTAATCCCAGAATTATTTTCCAGCAACCAAGTGAGTTTAATTATTTTATTTCTTCAAAAATCATTTCAAAATATTTTTCTAGCCAAAAATCTTTCAAATAATACTATTATTAATTTTAAGGCTTTGAAAAACAATTTTGAAAACAAAAAGGATTTTAAATTCTAAAGAATTTTAAAAATCATATCTATATGAGCTATATTATAATATACTTATACAAATTTACGTAACTTATTATCAAAATATTTCATTAATTTACAACTTGGTCATTTTAATTAATTTTTATTTTTATTTTATTTCAATTCAATTTAATTATAAAATTCCTCCAAAAATAAAAATTCGTTAAGTATTCATTTTATTATTTTCTTTTCCAGTAATCGATGATAATTAAATATTATCATTGCCTAATAATAATTTCATTAATAATTAACCTTTTATATATATATATATATATAATATAATTTAGCTAAAATTATTTCATTTACTCGATTTTAAAACAATACTATATCGACTTGCCTCGTCTAAGTGTTTAGAAACCCCTATCGATGACACGGCATCCCACAAATCGACCGAAATTCATGAAAAACTCAGGATAAGCAAACACGATATAAAACATTTTGTAACACTAACAAATATGCTCTCTCATATATATACACTCCGACTCATTCCAGGGTATTGCTACCCTATCTCTAATGAGTCAAACCCCACGAAACCAAGGTTATCGCTAAACCTTCGCTATGATACCAACTGTGACCCACATTTCAAAAAGTCTAAATCCGCAATAATCTACACATGTCTAACTTAAAAAAAATCTGAAACGTAGATAATCAATGGGTTTAAATAAGAAAAATAAGAAAAGAAGAAGAAAACAAACATAGAACCTCACAGCGGAAACGACAAAATATAATAATCAAATAACAGTTCATGAAGCTGTTTACTATACATTTGATTATATATTATATACATTTGTTAGAGTTATATATACACATTTGGGATAAGTGATCAATATACAGGATAACATGAATAAGGGAATAATAATAATAGTAATATAGCAAAATCCTCGCCTTCGTTATCCAAAGAATAATCTTCAATACGTTGAAAAAAAATCCGGACCGACCCAAGCGTAATGAAAAGACAAAACACTCGAGTCAGGACTAAAATAGTCTTATGTAAGTCAAATTAATACCACAAATATGAGTGCAATAACTTAAGAGAGGTCACGGGATTTTCCATCTCTTAAGGATCCGTTAAACAATTTATATACATAATAGTATACGCTACAATATATAATGTCTATCAGTAAATAAATATCAAAATAGCATTAAGGCTGTAAATTGATCCACCTTAACACATTCACAGTTTTAACCAAAGTCGTAATAGCTCGTATAGGGATAAATATGACAAGGCACATGAGGCAATGCCCAAGGTAGGATTCTACCAGTTTGCCCTTTCTGGCTGGTCGTAACCCATTCATTGCCAACCATGACAATCAATCCAACGGACAAAAAGGTGCACACATCGAATTCGAAATCACAATAGTAATACGAGGGATCAACGTTGCTAGAGGTAGCTGCCCTCAATGGCTAGACATAGGCTCCTGTTTTAGTTAATTTAATTATGACACAAGTCTCAAAGCAATCCATCATCGTTCTCTTACTTCATTCCAGTAAACGTCGCCAATTCAACTACTACATTGTGGATATCATCCACCGTGTACACAGTTATTAAAGTGGTTCAAATATTGATAGAGAATATGCCAATAAAAGGCCCCGGTCTCTTTAACAACCAAACGTCATTTTGCATACTAGTTGGTTATTTTACATTTCGAAAACAGTTCGTATTTGATATCAAAATATCATATTTTTCAAAAATGAATCCATTTCAAAATCATCAGATTCACATCAAAAATCATATTTTACTTCGAAATGTTAATTCAACTCGATATATCGATTTCACTTCAAAACTTGATTTGAATTACAGTTTTGGTTATAATTCACTTTAATCTAATTCGCATTAAAATACAAGATTTAAATTAAAAAATTCCACCCTTTGACCAATTTGAATTTAGAAAATAGTTTTAAATAGTTAAAATAGTTTAATAGAAAATAGTTTGAGTAATAAATTGGTTTATATAGTAAAATAGTTGGAAAATTAAAATAGTACAAATATATAAATAAAATGAATTTGAAATACTTTATACTAAAATAATTTATTTAAAAATAGTTTCCAAACCAAACTGATTCAATTCCAAAATATCCTATCTGGATCACTTTTCATTTCCATTTTCAAATTAATTTAAATTCCAATTTCAAATTTAATATTTTCAATATATATCAATTTTAAGTCCATCTCCAAAGTATCGATTCAAAAACACCTAAATCAAATTTTCCTTCAATATCCAGTTTAAAGTCTAAATCTTTAAATATAACTCATATCCGAGCTCAATTTCAAAATACCATTTTATATTGCCTTTTCTTAGCAATATTCAAAGTTCGAATTGAAAGTTCAATCTTTTAAAACAAATCAATTTCTGAAATTCACGTTATATTTCGATTACCACTTAAAATCCCAACTTCGATTATTTAAACAATTTCATTCACCAATTTAAATTTCATCATTTCGAGCTCTACTGTGAAAACTAATTTGATTTCCATAAATTTGATTTTTATTTATTAAAATCAAATCATTTAAATAATTTCAAATCATATATTTTTTTATCATTAATTTAACCAATCCGTTGTCCTTATGTAATTCTCTATCCTATGGCCAAATGAATTAATAATTTCAATTAAAATACTAGGGATGGATATATCATTTCAATCCAAAAATAAATGTCAGAGGTATATATCATTTCAATCTATTTCTTAATTTATTCGAAATAATTCAATTTAAGGTTTTACATACTGTAAATAACATACGGGATAACAACAGGATATATATAAAATAATTAAACACCCAATCCACCATATATCAGCATCCATCTGGAACCCATATCCAAGCAACCAATGTGTCACAACGATCAACAACTTTCAATATCAGGTGTTTACAAGCAACTAAATTCCAATTCAATTTATCTATCAATTTAAATTCTATCAGGTAATATGGATGTCATTTTAAATGTCAATTAAATTTATCAACCAACAATTAATCAATTTAAATCATTTCAAAATTTCAATTCAACTATCATAAAAATATTTTATTCAATCAGGAGCGTATAAACACTCACCATTTTATTTGAAACTGAAATAATTCCAGCTCCAAATAAATCACCAATTGACTCCAAGCTGTAGACGACGATGATACAGTTACATTGCAACTCATTTTCTTCGGAACGAAACTCATATGCACAAATTATACGATAATCAATACACGATATAAAAATAAAATTTAATCAGAAAAATAAATAATTTATAAAATAATAAACATAACCTTCCCATGACAGTATCCAGCTCGAACTCCTCCCAGGCGCTTGCGACATCTCCTTTTTTTCCCAATCGCCCTCTGCTATTGCAGTGCCACCGTCGACCTCCTCGGCAAGCCACCGCCTCACACCACTCGCCTCAACCATCAGAAGACCACACGTGCTCATAGAAAGAAACGCGACCTAAGGTTCATGCGTTTGACCTTGTCCCCAACAGCCGTGACATCGATGTCGCTTCTCACCTCCGTGTTGCCAACTGATCTTGCTTCTTTTACCCTTCTCTTCTTTTTTTTCTTCGTTGTTCGCTGCTTTTTTTTATTTTGAAAGCTCGATTCGAAAAGAGGAGAGATGGAGAAGGATATACAGTTGAAAGAGGGATGCAGTTTGAAAGAGTTAGTTTGGTTTGTTATATATATAGTCGTTATTTAAATTAGAGAATGTCTAGCCCAATACGTCCGAAATTTCTCGAGTTCCTAATGGAGCGTCCGAATGGCGTTTAAATGTTTTATCCCTATTCCAAACACAATGGAACTAGTCTCAGAGTCTAATTCGATCATATGCGGAAGATTGCCTTTTGAAATCAATTAATTTACTTAAATTCTAAAAGTAAATTCTACTCAAGTTGCATGGCCAAACGACAAATCCGATCGCTACGAAACGTGAAATCCTGTAATAGTTCACTATTATGGATTCGATGAAACTGGTTTCGTCGAAATCCAAGACAGCGGCCAAAATGGCTACTTTACTCATCAATTAAAATATAAAATTCTAAATTATTCAAACTAAAATCCAATTTTAATTGTTAACCATCTTCTTTCATATTTTGAACAAAATTTAAATCAATTTTCGATATCATTTTTTTTATAATCTTAAATCTAGAATTATATTATTTCCAATATTAAATTTTAGACAATTTAATTATCCAATAAACCAATATTAATAAATCAACAAAATTTATTTCTACTCATATTTATCCAATAATTACATTAAATTTAATAATCTAAAAAAGCCAAAAGTACGGGTCGTTTCAGAAACACATATCATATGAATTTTAATGTTGTAAAAATATTTTAAAATAAATGTATCTCGCAAGACCACGCTACACGTATACACGGACAGGTTTTTACTTTACGATAATCGAACCATTTCAAATAGAAAATCCAGTGATATTATGATAATGTCTAGGGTTTTAAATAAATACATAACATAGCTGAAATGCTTGTATCTCACATTCCAACATATTTAGACACAACTAAGTCTGTTCGACATTTGTTGGAGAATTGATTCCATATAATGACAATGCTGCTAGGGTACCATCTACCACAATACATCTCTACAAAATGTACCTAGGTCGAATATCTTTCAACCCTTGTGAATTAGGATCGGCCTATCCCTTACTTTATAGTACTGAATATGCCATCACCCCTGTTGCTTTGCAACCTTTTTCTCGAGAGATCTCATGCACATACCAAATCCATAAATACATAAATAGTGATCTAGAAGGGTAATAACATACGCTAATAGGCACAACCCACATAGCCCTAAAACATATCCTCTTTTAGTCATACCTGGTTGTGAGGCTAGAGGCTACGCTTTAAATTTTAGTAAATCCCACTTTAAATGCAAGCACTGCCCTCTAAGCAACAATGCAATGTCAGTATTCATCCATACAAGTTGTTTAGGATATAAACGAGTTAAAGGCATCACTTTTACTACAACCTTTTTGGAATCACTTTCAGGATTAGTAGCAAGTAACCCTTGCACTTCAAACAGCTTCGTCTTCGATTCTTTCATCTCGAGATTTCTTCAATTTGAATGCTTATGTCGGTTCGAAGTGATTTTTGGATGATATATCTGATCCCGATCTCTCCGAACCGACAGAAAAGATACTTACCAAAACTGGTCAGGATTTGATAGTTGGTTATTTAACAATCAAATAAACAAACAATTCAAAGAGAGATTTAACCAAGCATAGTTAAACATAACCAACCACTATGTCTCTTTAATCAATCCTTTCATTAATTAAAATCACTTTGTAAATTCTTGTATTAAAATACTTTTACAAAGATATATTCACAAATCCTCTTCTACTTTTTTCAATATTTGAAAAATATTGATATACTTATCTCAACTGTATAAGAATACTTACAAACATTTCGCTATTAAAACATAGAAAACTTTTTCATATACTTATATCAACAGTACAAGTATATTCACAAAACACTACATTTTTAGTACTTACAAAATGTACCCACACACTTATCTCGACAGTATAAATATATTCACAAAACTTAAGAAAAATTTCAATTCAAAACCCATGCTTAATTGGGTTAAAACTAATGTCATTTAAAAGATTAATAACAATAAACCTAAAACACTTTTGGTGCAAGTAAATGGATCATATAAAAATTAGATTAAATATTCTTGACACCGCCTTCCGTTTTCAAACAATACCATCCATCGATTAACAATGAGATTAAACAAGTTAGAAAATATCCTTGCCTCAACACATATTCTTAATTCTCAAGATAGAGGACGAGTTTTCTTCCCCCAAAATTTAGTGTTAAGTATGAAAAGAATACTTCACATACCATCATAATTTTTGAAATGATCATTTACAAAAAACGGGTCTTATTTTTGTTTATAAAATTCCTTTCGGTAAATCTCTTTTATATTTACCAACTCCTTTTATAAACCTCCTTCATATTTACAAAACTCTTTTATATAAAACTCTTTTATATTAACAAAACTCATTTCTATTTATAAACCTCTTATGGTAAAAATATCATTTGTAAAACTACTTTTATAGATCTCCAAAGTTATTATTAACTCTATTGTAAAACTCCAACTATAATTATAAAACTCCTTTTATTAGACAATTTTTTTTTATTAAACAGAACTCTTTTTTTTAAAAATAGCTAGGACCAAATACTTTTCATAAAACGATTAACGACCCACTATTTTGGACCATTCAAACCGATATTAATCCACACATGTCAAACTTGAATAATTCAAAATAACAGATTGTAATAAAATTTGGAGCAAATAAAAACATTCACAGAATCACAGACACAGTAACATAAGAATAACTCACAGCGGAAATTAAAATACCATAGTAGTTTATGAAGCTACTATAACAAAGTCTCAAAAAAAATTAGTCTGAAAACAAACACAATTGAAATCCCAAATACATAGAAGTCCACTAATATAAGAGCTGAAATAGAACAACTGAAACTGAAATACATAGATAACTAGATAAGCAGAATCTCCAGCGATCCCTAGCTCCAGAAAGAGAAATCCAAAGTTGTGAATACTCAGGCTGACCCAAGCGCAAATAAAACACAAACACTCGAGTCAGGATATACATACTTATACAATGTAAACCAACTCAAGTGAACTGTAGTAAATGTAAAAGTAACCTAAAGGATGCTTGGGACCACCCATCCTCTAAGGATCTGTTAAACTATTTACTATGTAGTTATATTCGCTATTATAATAATGTCTACAGTAAAATAAACTTACTTTAAAATAGCGTTAAAGGGTTAGCCATATAGTTCTCAACACGTAATAGTCTCAGTAGTCCATCTAGTACCAGCATACCTCCAAATCGGGAGGCTACCCTAAATACTCCATAGGCTACGGGAGAAAAACAAACTCGTAGTAAAACTCGCTATGGTAGGTGACACGGCACAACTAGACAATGCCAGGGTAGATATACCAATTACGCTTCTGGGCTGGTGGAAACATAGCAGCCACTACGCCCACCTCAGAACACACTCCCAATCAAAATCGGAGGTTGGCCATCAAATCAATCACAAGTAAGAGTATAGTGTCGAAGAAATATGTCTGGTAGGAGGAATGACCTCACTTGGCTCATCGATCGCTCCTTTTTTAGCCACCTTAAGCCAACTCACGGGAGTCGGGTCCACGTTCATACCATAATAGGATCGTCGCCACAATCCTACTTCATTCTGGAATCTCCATTGCATACATAGTTGTTAAAGTGGTTTTCGGTATCGACAAAGAGTATGTCCATATCCGATCCCGGTCTCTTTAACGACCAATCGTTATTATAACCCATGATTATACATTTCAAAATGGTATTTTATACTTCAAAATCAAATATCATTTCAAATTCAAATTTTCATTTCAAACCCTTTCCAAAATATCAAAATATCATATCCTTTCAAAACCTTATTCACTTTTATTTATTTTAAATACCATTCCAAATCACATTCCAAAAATAGTTCATATTTCAAATCAAATTACTCCATTTAAACAATTTAAAAGTGAAGTCATTATACTTACAAATCAAATATTCAATTCCCACAATTTAGCCTTTTCTGAGTTCATTTATTCAGTTAATTTTTTTAAAAAAAGTGAAATTTTAGCTTTCACATCACTTAAAAAATGCTACGGTAAGTTACATTTGAAAACAATTCAATTCAGCAAAGACAACATTTAAAAACTGTTGTAATAGTTCAATTCAGCAAAGACACATTTACAAAACTGCTGTAATAGTTCAACGTTCAAATTCAAAAGATTTAATTCAATTCAGTAAAGACAACATTTACAAAACTGCTGCAGTAGTTAAACTATATTCAAAAATCTCATTTCAGCCCACTGCAGCACTTAACAAGTGCTACTGTAGCCCTTTATTAATTTTAGATTTTAGTATTCTTTCTACAACTACAGCACTTACCAAGTGCTGCAATAACCCTTAGTTAATTTTAGCCTTTTATTTCACTTCTGCAACTACAGCACTTACAAAGTGCCGCAGATTCATTTATTCCAGATTTTAAGTTCATTTTCAAAAACGATAACATTTCTGAAGTGCTACTAAAGAATTCCAGATTTACAATAGAATTTCAGCAACAATTAAACTTCAAATCAAACCATTTTTACTTATACAATTTCACATTTTCCACTTTAAAATGGCCATTTAAATACCCTTTAACTTATGATTTTTATAAAGTAAATTTCACAAATAAATATCAAATTTCTCAATGCTTCACTTATTAAAGTCAACTTACAAATTTCCCTAAGTTTTTTCATTTACTTTACACTTTAATTTAATTTACCATTTCACAAATTAAACTTAATTTGCATTTTATTTTCTTAACTTAACTTTTATTTTTATACCAAGTTTCACGTTTCCAATCAAGTTATATTTCAAATTACACTTTTCAGCATTCATTTATTTAACCATTTTAATTCATAGAAAAATCAATAACACTTTATTAAGTCATTTTAAATTCAAATTTAAGTCAAATTATCATAACTTTACATTTTTAAAATACTTTAAAAATTTGAGAAAAATATATATAATAACCACGGGTCTGTATAATATTTTCTAACCTAAGTCAAGTGATACGGATAATATATCATTTTAATCCGTAATTTACAAAGAAAAATCCAGGTTCTATCATTTCAAACCTGCAATCCCAAGTCAAAATAAATAAATAAAGATCACTCAGGCCTATCATTTCAGCCGGTAATGATGTTCCCTTATTCTAAAGTCCGTTCGGTATGTATCATTTCAACCATAGTGATTCTATTCTATAGGGAATTTGCAGTGTGAAAACAGAATAAAATAAATAATATAGCAACATATAACAATATCAGATGATGTGACAGGTTTATAAACAAGGGTTAAAATCATGTGATTCATATCACAGGTAGGTATAACATGATATAACAATTCTACACATTCACTTGTTATCACTTTACAGTTCTATAAGTATGAATGTCAAGCGTGAATAATTCACCTCACTACTACAAAACAGGCCATTTGCATCGCCTCATTTGAATCGGTTGAAGTAAAATCTGATGCAAATAGAACTATTTGCATCAGTTCTGTCTTAATAACCGATGCAATTGGTACGTAGAAAGCAAGAGGTAATAAAAAATCAAATTTGCATCAGTTGTCACCAACAACCGATGCAAATACGTCGATGCAAATAGTTGTAGTTGCATCGGTTTTAAAGTTAACCGATGCAACTAAATTAATTTGCATCCTTTCCTTGCGCACTTTCGCTAATTCCCGCCGCCCTAATTTTTTTGCCGCCTCTTACTTTCCAACTCGTTTCCAATATTTCACCTGCCTCCAAAGAAAAAACCCTACACCTTAACCAAATCCATTCATTTCCATTATCTTCTCTGCTATTATTTTTTCGTTCTCTAAAACGAACTAAATTTTTTCGTTCTCTAAAACAAATTAAATTCCCAGTTCAAATTTTTCTTTCTGTTTCAATATCTCAAATCTCGAAGTCGATTGCCTGATGAAGTTACTATTGCAGGCGATTTCGTAAGTGGTTGTTCGATTGCCTGATGAAGTTGCTGAGGTAGAGGCGACTTCGATTTGGGGATTGGTTGCAGCGAAGTATGGCGAGGCTATTGCAGATGGCAGAACTGTGGGAGTGGAGTTTAGGTGATTCAAATGTGGGTGTGTTCTGGTGATTTGGGGATGGTGATGGGTTGTTTACGTGGGTCGCGACTACATGTTCCTGCCTTTGGTTGGTATTATTGTTGATGTTTGTTGTACATGCTGCATTTAAAAAGTTTATTACCGAAAAAATGGAATTCCATGTTTCCTTCTGTTTCTTTTGATTTTCACCTGTTGAAATTTCGGGGTTAGCGGTAAGGAACACAAAACACGTTGTGTCATTCCATACCATTCCATTAACAATCGAAAGAAAAGGAAAATGTTTCGGTTGGTAGAGAAACTTTCTGTACCCATCCCTAGTAAAGACGGTTCTACTGAAAAGAAGATCGTGAAATATAATTTATTTGTTGTAAAAAATATAGTGGAAGGATACGCATTCTTCTCTTTAGTTATAAATATTGTGACTACCATCTTAACTCTCAGGACTTGTACAGTTCAGGACTTATACAGTGAAGTGGAAATGATAGTGGTCTAGTGATATCATCAATTATGACATAATGCGGTACTTGTGTCCATGAAATAGCAATATGTGAATTGCTAGGTTTGTTTCAATCACATAAGTTGGCTCCCATACTTCAGTTTGGTGCTTCCTCCACTTTCTTTATGTATAATTTATTTATTATTCGTTCTAATACTTCTCTTTTTACTGTTTTTGATTTACAGGCAATGTTCTTAGTGTATAAGTAGTGCCAAAATCTACGCTGCAGGTAATTTACTCTCACACAATTTAAACTCTTCTTTATACATCTTCACGAGTAAAAGAAAACCTAAAACTGTTCAGATTTAATACATCTTGTATATGAATATTGGGTTAATACCAAATAGCATCTTATACTCTCATGTTAGTTTGATTTGATTGAATTTGCCTTAAGCCACATTCGTACATTTACTTGGTATCTGCCGTGTTCTGTCTGAGCATCGCAACATTATCAAATGTCTTTGGAAATTTCACCTAGATGAGAATGAACCATTTGGTATAACAGCTACCTATATTGAAAAGTTTATTTAAGTGTTGTTGGTGTCATATGCTGTTGGTGTCATCTTCCTCTTTGAATTGAAATTTAAGTGTTGTATATCCATATGTTTGCATTATTGAATGATGATGGCAGCAAGGTTATTGAACAGGACTTGAACTTTAAGTTGTTGCCAGTTCCTTATTGTGGGGTAGGTTTGGTTGTTGCCGCTAGTTTATTTCCTTATTGTGGGACCTTTTACACATATATGTATGTGTATGTATGGATTGCTTTTCAATGTTTTTCTTTTTCTTATTATCGAGTGATAGTGTTTTTTTTTCTCATGTATTGTGGCCTAGGTAAATCTTTGAAAGGGTACTGGAAATGTGACAGCTTGGCCTTGAACTAATTTAACATTAAATGGTTATAATAAGTACCCCAAGAAGAAGGGTAGAAACCCTATAAAGTTGCACTGCCAATAAGCTAGGAAATCCCATCCCATGTGCACTTTATAAATTTAAGGGACTTTATTCAATGAAATTATAAGTAAAACAAAAGGACTTGTCTTTCAACAGCGGTGTATGCTTTATTTGTGCAAGTGGAGTAATAATAGCAAATAGACATAATTGCGTTTTGCTTATAGATTTAGCTTTCCATTTCGAAAGTCTTAATAAATGCCAACACAAGAGCCTTGGGAGATTTTGAGGGGCCACAACTTCATTTTTTTTGTATTCCACCTTATCTTAGTTCAGCCTTTTCTGTATTTTCTAAGGTTTTTCCTTTTATAGATGGGTTTTTGGTCACAGTAAGTCGATTCATAGGCATGGAAAAAACTGATGCTATATTTGTAATAAAAAATGGTTATGGTATCAAATCAAAATTCAACACTTAAATGATTAAATGAATCAGTGGTTATCTACTTATCTATTCAATTATTACTATTAGTTTACAGTAAATGTTACACATTCAACCAAGAAACTAATTTAGATTATGTTTATGATGATGTGTTAAGTGACGATTATATGGTGATAGCTGTTGATTTCTTTTTTATTCTTCTTTTTCATTTCTACACAAAATTCGGTAGTGTTTTTCTAAGTATACAATCGGTTTCTATGTTTACGTAGGTCGTGACTACAGTCACTAGTTCCAAAATATAAAGACTGGTTTTTTTGGGTCTTTGGTTTGCCTTTTGTTAGTGACGGGAAAAGTTCAGTTTTTAATTTTCGGTCCCGATTTAGATGTTTTTTGGTAGTGTACTGCGATCTTGCATTTGATTAACCAATACTACAGAAATTCGATACAGAAATAAGTAAAGACATAGTATTGGTTGGAAAAACATACTATTATCATCTTCTATTGGAGTGACTTCTGCACCAGCTGAAAAGAAAGATGATTAAATTGGCGGAAGTTAAAGTACATTTGAAGAGAAAGACGGTAAAAATTGTGCTACGTAACTGTGAGGTATATTAAACATATGGATTGCTGCATCAGAAGGAATAATAAAGGAGTAAAAAATAGAAATTAGCTTGGATTGTCATGCACTTAATAATGAATTTATCCAATATATAAATATTAAGTTTATTTCCGTTTTTCAGCACTTGAATTTTCCTGAAATTGTAAACGTCTATTATTTATAGCTGGTTCATTGAAATTAAATGCAACTAATAGAGAACATTGTACATTGTAAACGGTTGATGGTTTAGTTTGAAAAAATAATCAGGGTACATGATTGTAAAAGGATCGGAGACCAAATGGTGAGTACATGTTTTATTTTGTACATATGATAAGACTTGAGTGCGTGTATGCGTATAAATACATGCACACACACATAGCCTACATATTAAGTCTTTGCAGCTATTATTTCTTAGTTTGATGCATAATCTTTGTTTTAATGTTTTTTATTTACTTAATCATGGCATTTGTAACTAGAACAAGGTATGCCTCTCTTCATAAGTTAATAATGTTGTAATTTAATTCCATTTTGTGCAGAATTTTGACATGATGTCAATTATTGAAACTTTAAATGGATATGCATCCAAAGAGATCAGTAAGTTGTTAAAAGATTCTGATAATAGTCATCATTCTACAATAGTTCATAACTCTGTAACCAAAGTGCTTATTCAGATATTAACATTCGTGCTTATTGATGATACATATATTGGTTGTTTTAGCAGCACAGTCATTTTGCTTCAGTGGACAAGTTATTGGGCATAAATATTTTGAGGTAATAACAATCATATCCATATTTTTCTACCTGTATAACATGTTAGTTTATTGTATGTGATAATAAATTCATTAGAGAGAGTTAGTAATAACAGTCATTTTGCTTACAGTGAAGGCAAGGTGGCGGTGTTTGTATAGAGAGAGGAAGAGATGAAGCACTGATGATGGTCACAGTATGGTGATCTGAAGTGAAGTGAACTGAAGTGGTGGTTGAAGTGGTGACTGGTGTGGACTGTTTGATGTCTGTAGATATATTTTTCTGAGCAGTGATGAAGAAGGGGGATGCCTGTGCAGTGATGAAGGTGGTATGATTGAAGTGGGTTGGGAATTAGTGGTTGTTGAAGGAGGGATATATTTATTTGCAGGGGAAGTTGCAATTGAACTTGCAATGGCAGTTAGGTGATGAATGAAGTGTATGTAGGTGGTGCTGTCGCAGTGATATTTGGTGAAGGCAATGTCGTTTTAGGTTGTGATGAGGAGGCTGCTGGTTGCGGTGATGTATGGAGGAGGTGTTTGCAGTGAGTTAGGGATATTGCAGGCTTGTATGGAGTGGCAGCAGGGAGGAAACAGGCATGTTTGTAGGCAGAATGAAGTTGAAGTAGTTATTGCTAGATGATGGGTTGGTAGTTGGATGCAGGATGAGGAGGTAAGGGTAATGGGTTTTATATGGAGTGGTTGTAGTAGTGATGAAGCTGTTGTAGGAGGTTCAGCCAGAGGTGATTGATGATGGAAGTGATGGAGTTTATTTTGATGAAGATGATTCTCTGGTTGTGGGTAGTTTTGACAGTGTGGATGGTAGCCAAGAGAGAGCAAGTTTGAGTGTTGTAGCAGATGGTTGTTGGAGTTGATGAAGTGGTTTGTTTGTAGTTGGTAGAGGATGGAAGGATGTGTGGCAGAGGAGGAAGTGGGCAATGAAATAGAAACAAAAACACAACACGGAGAATAAAATGAACACGGAGAATAAAATGAACCGAGATTGTAGAAATTGTATCAATAGCGAATTGGACAATGAAAGGAGACAAAATGCTATGCACAAAAATATGTTGTTATTTTTAACTAGAACAGTGCAAATAAGATATGGGTATTACTTTCATGCATTTCTATGCACATTTGGGTTGAATATGTTGTGTAATAATGAGATTTTTCCTTGCAAATAATGAAATTGTTCATGTTTCTAGTTCGCGAGTTGTTTTGTCAGGCTTGTGGCGTTTGGATTATATATATATATATATATAGTCTATTTGAGTACTGTAATAATAGTTTCTGAGGGATTAGTTTGCATCGGTTGTTATAAAAAACTGATGCAAGAGAGGGATTAGTTTGCATCGGTTTTCAACAACAACCTATGCAACAAGTTCCTTTGTTGCATCGGTTTTCATTACAACCGATGCAACATGGGGGCTGTGTTCAAGCAACCAACCATGATATTTTACATCAGTTGTTAGTAACAACCGATGCAAAAAGGACCTTATTGCATCGGTTTTAGAACTGATGCAAAAGCGTTAAGCCTGTTGCATCGGTTGCATATGCATCGGTTGCTGAACTGATGCAAAATGGGGGTAAACAACCGATGCAAATGGCCTGTTTTGTAGTAGTGCCTTTTCAAGCTGGAGTTAGAAAATCAAACACACTGATAAATTCAGTAAGCACGATACAACACAACTTTTGATTCAAGTGGGTGGAGAGCCAAGATGTTGATCTTGTAAACAACAAACAAAACAAGACAATATAAACATATGTATTCAACACAAAACAATATTGAAATAATTGAAAATAAAAATAGCAACAAAGAACAAAATAGCTTGACCATGCCCTAACCATTCAAGTGCTCGGCCTAGGTGAAACATATGCTCTGCCATAGTGACGTTTTGGTGGTAAATGGCTTGGGTATGGGTCATATAGGCATGGCTAGAGGGTGATGTAAAGGGGTAGGGGTTACAACATGAAGAATACAAAAGGGACAAGTGCAATAGGTGGAGTTTTTTTTTGTGCACATAGGCTCGGCCTGGTCAACATTGAGGCTCGGCCATGCATGGTTCAAGTCAGGTCAGAGGAGAGGCTGATGGTCAGGGGTCAGGTCATGGTGGTGGTGGAGCTAGGGGTGGCGGCCAAGGCAAGATATGGAAGGGGATGGTGAAATATGTGGTCGGCTAGGCATGTTTTGGTGGAGTTTTGCAAAATTTGTGGTGCTAGCTTCTTCTAGTGGTCACGGCCAGATCTGGACAAGGAGGAAGGAGGTGGTTGTTGCCGTGGATGGTGATGGTGGTGGTCGGTGGAGATGATGTGGTAATGGCCGAGCAAAGCACAAGAGGAAGCAAAGGCAAAATCAATGGAAAAAAGAAGAAAAGATAAGAAAGAAGAAGCCATTAGAACTTACAAATTTTTTTTCAAGTGGAAATAGTGGTGAGTTTTGAAGAGATGAGAAAGTTTCTTACATGAATTACAATTGAAAACACACGGCTATCAAGGAGAAAGGAACAGCCAAAGCATATGAAAAGGCAAAGAAAATGAAAAGTCATAGGAAATGAAAAGGCTTTGCCTCTTCAAATTTCCACTTTCTTTTATTCAAAATAAACCAATAGAAAATCAAGTAAATAAAATAGAAAATGAAAACAAAATAAAGTAGAAAGGTAAATAAATAAATATTTTTTGGAAATATAGAAAATAAATAAGAAAATTGTTTATTAATTTGAAACTAGAATTAAAAATTGTAAACAATATACAATTAACACTGGAAAATCATAACTACACTTTTAAAATGTTTCAAAAAAATAAAACTTTATACATAGCATGTCATGTTACACATATATACAGAAATTAGAACATGATCTGACAAATAAAAATATTATTCATATAAATTAAAATAAACAATTGTAACGACCCACAAAATTTTAGCAATTTTTAATTGGTTTATAACGTATTGTTGGATTTTTGAGAAATTATTAATAATAAAATTTTCAAATTAAAAAAAAAAAAATTTGGATTACGTATAATTATAATTGATTCAGAAATTTACACGAAATCAAGGGAATCGACTGTTACCATAAATTTTATTTTCCTGTCCATTCAAATTTTACATCAGTTACAAACCAATCAATACCTTACCTTTATTACTCCCTGAATTCGTGCTATAGCTCTTTAATTTTCTATCCGTTGCTATTTCATTTGGGTTTGTTCCTTCACTATTTATTCCATTTCAAATGTTTTCTCTTCTCTCTGGCAGAAACATAATATTTTACATCATTTATATATATATATATATATAGCTTGCATTCATTCGTTTAGTCACTTTTACGTTTCTCATACTTTTTACTTTATTGTCCTTAATTCCCGCGCTTGACGTTATCATTTTAGTTTTTTTCCATTGAATGTGGTACGTTTCATGGTTAACGTTTTATTCCATTTATGTGTGGCTTTCCTTTTGCAACCTGTCCCATTTCTATCTCCTTCGTTTTAAAATTTGAAACGTTACAGCTGGACCACATTATTTATTCGCTTGAATAAGGAAGGTAAATTAGTGGATGACCGTTGCTAATAAAATTATTACTTTTCTAACATATATACTCATTGCTAATTTTCTTGACCTTTTATTTATACTTTCTCTTTTTTCACTGTTTCGTTCCTGCTTTAAAATTTTAATATATATGTTATGTATGTATTAAAAAAATTCATGTCACTTGGTCACTCAAGCCGTTCATTTTCTTTCCGCTAAAACTGCTTATATTTAATTCCATACGTTTCTTTATAACGTTTTATAATATTGCTTTCATCTTGAGACTGAAACAAAATGCACCGCATACACATGTTCGTTCAAAAGAAAGTGGCCAGGCCTAAAACGTATAGCTTTTCATTTACTTTTCAATTGATTTCCTTCCTTATATTTTTACTTTACATTTCAAATTTGAAACGTACAGGCTGGACCACAGTATTAATTGCTTTAATAATTTTTCCAATTCACGTTCAAACGTTGCTATTCCTAGCTACTAATAAATTTAGGAATCAGTGTCTGTTACTTAATTTATGGAATACGTTCAAAGCATTGGTTTTTATTGTTTTTCTTAATTAAGGGTGACCGTTGCCATCACATAACGGGTAAAAGATTTGTGTACGTTTTATTTGTTTATGTGGCAACGATTCACATTTACACTATTATTGCATTTTTAACTTCATTGGTTTTATTTATTTGTGTACGTTTCGTTTCATTTATTTGCGCTTGAATTTTTCCATATTCGTTACTTTACATTTATATCGGTCGTTATTTTTGCGCTCATAAAACGTTATACGTTGCTTTGCATTCATTAAATTTTAAACGGCCCACTCTATTCACCTTTATATTTATTCACTTTTGGCCTTGATATTCCCAATATAAATCTATACGTTTGTCTTTATCCTTTCACTTTCTCTTCTCAGTCATCTGGTGTTGCTTGTGAGAGAATACAAAAAAGGATATAAGTGGCCTTCTTCTCCATTCAACTGCTCATTTTGTTCTCTTTGAGAAGGGAAAAAATATATTTCGCATGCTTGTAGATAGCAGTCACCTCCTCCTTTATTTTCCAAACCCCACCTTTCTCTTTTCCTCTGCAACCTTTGCAATTTTTTTATACAAGGTAATATCTATATTATAAATATATTGTGTTGTATTTACCTAAAAGTTAAAAGCTACTATCTATTTACCTTTTTATACTTATATATATGAATTCATACGAATTATTACAAGTTGTCTTATCTATATATATATAGTACGCTGATGATTTTTATATAGCTTATATATACAATTTTTATATACACACTTGTCAACATACAATTGGTCACATAAACAGGAGCATGTGTGCATATTTAGCCATATTTTACATATAGGGTCTGCATATTTGTTTGTATATATAATTGTAAGAGCTGAATATATTTAGATTTATATCATTATTTTTAAATCGATCATTTTTTTGCAACAAGTCTTATATAAATAATATGTTCACATTATGTATTTTACAGTTTTAATGTATGTGTTTTAACCCATGGGTTTTACATTCAGACCTTTTATTTACAATTATATTAAAAAGTATGTTATAATCTCTTGGTTATATTCAAATTTATTATATATATCGTTTGCAGTAACAAATTTTATTATTGAGAAAAATGTAAGTTACGTATGTCACTTTAATTATGCGCATAACTGATATGTAAAGATATATTAGTATATAAGTTTATATTTGTGTTATAGGTACGTTACTTTATATTTAAAATAATACATAAATAATCATATGTAGGTAGTTGCGTGTTGCAGTGGGTGGGTTAGCCTATAGTAGTGAGGATTTGTAGATATTTGGAAATTTAAAAGGCTGTGCATATATTTTGTAAAAGGCTGGGCATATATTTTGTAAAGGCCGTGCATATATTCATAGTCTAAAACATATTATGTATATATTTTGTTATAAATAGTTACAGTTATATTTTAAAGTGTGAGTCATAACAGAATTATAAAGGTTACTATATAACTTATACTTGTATGCTGATGGGTCTTCATAGATTTATAATGGGTCAGTATACATTTGAGTAACATGAATGTAGTGGGTGGTTTTTATATATATATATATATATATATATATATATATATTACATATATTTGTTTATACATATACATACTATTTTGGACTTAAGTTGATTTCGTCGATACTAAATTTATAACAAATATTGTTTTAATTATAGCATAAAATTTATTTTACATGTTTGGCTTTAGTATACAAATCCACCTATATACCTTTTACCTTCATCGATCTAGTTCTGATTCGTTTTATCAATTCTTGATCATCAGCCTTATTCGTCCAATTCGCATTCAAATCTTACTTTGCTTTGAGTTGTTGTTTGGACTATTCGATGGTCTAGATCGTGATCCAATTCGTATCTTGTCGAGTCATCAAAATATCTAGCCTCGAAAGGTGAGCAATCACTCACGATTAACGTTCTTGTATTTTATTAAATTTGGTTTCAATTGAAACGACAATTGAAATATAATGCTGTAGTTATTTTGTTATATATGCTATTATCTGTAACTGTTCACCTATGGGATATGACACCATATCCTGTTGTTTATATTTTATTTAAATTATTAATGATATATGCCTGTTATTATTTTATTATCTGCTATCACTCTGCATGTTCCCTTTTAGTATAGAATTCACTATGGGTTGAAATGATGCATACCCGAATGGACTTTAGAATAGGAGAAAATTGTTATGGGATGAAATGATAAACCCAAGTGATTTTCATTTGAACTGAATTGGGGTTACGGGTCGAAATGATATCTACCTGTATATGTATATATATACTTAATTACGGATTGAAATGATAAATATCCGTATCACTTAACCATATGATAGAAGTATATACATACGCCGTTGGTCCATATATAAATATTTTGAAATGATTTTCTATGGTTTTAGGGGAAATATAGGGTTTTAGTTAATATTGGAAATATTTTTATATATAAATATGTTTAATGTAAAGTAGATTTAATAGTAAACTTTAATTTAATAAAGTTTGATTTAATTAATAGAATATGTTTAAGTATTTTATTTTAAATAGATTTCCATTATTTGTATATGTTAAGGAAGATAAGCTTGAATTGATTGGAATGGTATTTAATTAATAATTTTGTTTAATTAAATCAAATTCGAAACTTATTGAATTTGAAAACTTAAAATATAGTTCATAACATAACTTTGATTTTAGTGATTTAATTAACATTCACGTTTAAAGAAATTGAAGGCAAATATAATGAATTATAATATAAGGCTATATAAGTAATATTGAGTGGATATTTCAAGAATAAATAATAATAAAGTTAAATCAAGATCTATATGAAACTGTTAGGTTTAGTTTGAAATGTTGAAGCTTTGAAATACAAGACTTAAACAGTTAAATTGTGATTCAGATCTGTATTTGAAATTGATAAAATTTGAATTTGTTCTTTAGAAGACTAAACTGAATGGAAATTGAAATTTGAGATTTAATTTAATCTGAATAGGAAAGTCGAGTTTATTTTTGAAGTGATCGGTGAAACTTGAGGAAATTATAAATACTTTATAAATTTTTTAGAATCTATATATATATCTATTTTTATATTGAAGTGAAAATGATATTTTGGTTTTGAAATATAAATTAATTTGAAAGGATCACGGTGTTATAGTGTATATTTCTACCTTGTAGATAGTTCTGTAGATCCTTAGGGGATGGTTACCCTAAACATCTTTTAAGTTACTTGTATTTCAGTTGATATTTCACTTGAGTTGGATTCATAGATATAAGAATGTTAATCCTGACTCGAGTGTTTTTGTGTTTTGCTTTACGCTCGGGTCAGACTGAGTGATACAGAATTTGAGACTCACCTTCGAAATTGGAGCTTTGCTTGAAGATCCAGCTATCTATCCTTTCAGTCATCCAGTTGATTGGTTCAGACAAGTCATCTGCTCGTACTGGAGACTTCACTGCATCTGAGATATTCTGTTGTATTTTATTTCCAACTCTGATGTTTATATAGTAGCTTCATGAACTACTATTCATTTATTCCGCTGCATATTATTGTACTACTCTGTATCCGTGATTCTGTGATTGATTTATTTACTGTATATGTTAAGTTTTCCAAATTTAAATTAACAATATGATATTTTGAGGAATTCAAGTTCGACTTGTGCGGATGCGAATGGTTGAAAATAGCGGGTCGTTACAGTGGTATCAGAGCTTTGGCTCTAGGCAAATTTAGCATGTATGGAAAATTTAATTACAGAATCATTTTCGTTCGGGCTTGAACTCCTTTCTCTTGATTGGAAGTTCCTTTGAATTTTGGAATGTCCCTCCGTTCTGAAATTCATTCTTGTCTCTCGCTATTTATATTCGTTTGATTCTGGAGTATCCCGTAACTCCACTGAATGGTTTGTAAAGGGGGTGAAAACTCCTTTACAATTGGCATTGATGCACCGAAGATTTCTGTATCCTCGGTTTATGATGCTGTCATATCTTGATATGCCGAATTCTATCTCTGGCGATTGAATGTCGATTTGTTTTGGAATTCCGCATCGATCATATTTCTGAAGTCACGGTTGACCCGGTTAAGCTCGCCCGCGATTTATAGAAGTATATCCATCTTCTATTTTGTAATTTAATTATCTCATCTTCGGTCGAGTCTATCTTTGAATCAGGATTCTATTGATTAGAATTCCTCTAATTTAAATCTTATCTTTGTTTGAAATCCAATCTTGAATCATCCTTTGAAAATTGGGTTTTGTTTGTATTTTAAATTTGTTTATATACCGAAATTTTTATTTGGGTAACTGTGATTTTATTCTATATATAAAAGTGAAATATTTTCGATAAGGATTTTATATCTTTTAAAAACGAAAGTCTGAAATTTTGAAAGGATGTGAAATTTTGTAAATTCATAAGAAATGGATTTAATATAAAAATGATTTATAACTGAAGGGTTTTAATTGGAAATTTAAGAGATTGAACTCCGTTGTTTTGAATTTGGTTTTTAAGATTTTGAAAAAAAATTATAATAATAGGATTTAAAAGTATTTTCCAAATAAGAAATGTTTCAAATGAGTTCAAATGAATCCCAATGATTTCGAAGAAATTTTAAGAAGTTTTCAAGAAAATGGAAGTCCAGAACTCACTTGTGTCGCTGGAAAATAATTTCGATGATGAGTGCATGCATCATCGACATTGATTTTCGATTTTCAGAGTGAAGGAGATGGCACTTTAATAGCTTTGCTATGCGAGTGATTTTGTGAAACCAATTTTTGTTTTCAAATTCCGAAGTATGATTTGATATTCGAAAGATATAGGTATATATATTTGAAATAATTTAAAGGAAGCCAGTGTCCAATCCTCTTGTTTTCGATTTGATTTAGTATAACTCTATTTATAAAAATTAATTTACCGATTTGTTGCTGATTTCCAACTCTAGGATTTGAAATTTGTTTTCACCGACTATTTTGAAGGTTCGAGCACTTCCAAATCAAGATTTAAAATTTTAAAACAAAGAAATTTTGAAGAGTATAAAATATTTGATAAAGAATATAAGTTTAGTTTTGTATGTTTAAATTATGAAGAGTATGCCTTAAGTAAATTTGAAACTTTTGTTAAATAAGTAATTTGCAAAGGGAAATTGGATTTTTCATATAGAAATAAATAGTTTAAAGGTTTTAAAGGGATAGTTATAAATTTGGAAACCATTTTGAGTATAATTGATTTGGAGAAAAATATTTGGTTCTGAAATTAGATTGGAATTAAAAAAAGTACTTATAGGGTGATTTTGGAAATAAATTTATTTGGCTTGAATTATGCTAATTTGGAAATTGGGATTGTTTTCTAAACCTATTATTTTGGAAACTTTGGAACTGAAGATATTTAATTTGGAAGAAATGATTTGATGAAAACATATATGATTTTGAAACTGAATTGATATTGAAATTGATTGAAATTTGAGCCATATGTTACTAAATACTTGATTTGGAAGTTATCGAACTTATATTAAATGGATTTGTATAAGAAAGATACTCAATTTTGAAAGAGAAATCTTATATAATCGAAGTCTATATAAGTATGATTTGATATACTATTGATTTTGGAAAGTATTCGATTTGATAATGAAATCCTATATAATGGACTTTATATAAGTATGCCATTTGAAAGTGATTTGAAAGGTACTATATGATATATATTTTCGAAGTAAAGATATGGGAAGTGCCTTCTGCTTGGTATCCGCTTTGTGGCCATATTGCGGATTCATTCTATCGATATTATTCTCTCTGATTTTTGGTTTTTCGGATGTGATACTCGAGTGTCCCACCGTGGCGTAACCCACAGTTTTTCTTATGAGCGCGACTGCATAACGCAACTGCCTGGCTGAGCTGGCCTAGGGTACAGATTGTTTTCGGGGGGATCCAGGCGTAACCATTGTGTATCCTGCACTCTTTGTAGGTCGCATTAGTAGTGAAACCGCGTGGCTGAGACGGCCTAGGGGTACGGATTATTTCCTGGGGATCCAGGCGTAACCATTGTTTATCCTGCACTCTACTAGTCATCATGGCGTAACTCGCAAGGCTGAGAAAGCTTACGGATATGGATTGTTTCCTGGGGGATCCAGGTGTAACCATTGTGTTTCTTCGAACCATGGTTAGACAAAGGTTTTGGTTTGGTTGTTTTGTTCGGATTGTACTTTCCATATCTGTTTTAAAAGTTTTTCAAGTATTTTGACTGGGTGTTGAAACATGTCTACTAAGTACTTGAAGAATTCTAACTTTGCGCCTGATCAACACCTGGCAGAGTCTGCAAGAACGAGGATAAGCTTGTTGAAACATCGAGTTATAAAAGTATTTTCGAAAGGAAATTTGGTTTCGATATAAAAGAATTTTATTATAAAGATATTTCCAACAAATAAAATTCTTAATTTAATACCATTTCAACTAAATCCCAATTTGTCTTCCTAACCTCAATTTATCAAATTATTTGAAATATAAATTTTGTATTAATATTTGAAATTGAAATTCTTTTGGTTTGAAATTAAGAATCCAAGCCCGATACTATTCTTTTGAATCTACCTTAACTGCCCTGCTTTATTTATTCACCTATATTCTCTTTTCCAAATCTATCTTCTTTCCTGCTTTCCCTCTTTTGAATATATCCTTTAAAATATTGTTTATTTATATACTACCTGATTTAATAGTAATTTTTTTAGTGTTTTATAAATAATTTATCTCATAATTAATTGAATGGATTTAATAAAATGAGTTTAAACAAACTATTAAATATTAATTAATTTAAATAAAAAAAGTATATGGTTTTAAATAAGTTGTTTAATTTGTTTTCCAAAGTCTAATTATTTTCATATGGTTGTTTCTATTCTTCTACTTTGTTCCTTTTCGGGGTCGAAAAGTTTTGAGTGGGGGAGAGTGCAACGACCCATAAAATTTGAGCAATTTTTAATTGGTTTATAACGTATTGAATTGGATTTTTGATAAATTATTAATAATAAAATTTTGAAATTAAAAAATTTAATATTTGGATTACGTATAATTATAATTGATTCAGAAATTTGCATGAAATCAAGGGAATCGACTGTTAACATAAATTTTATTTTCCCGTCCATTCAAATTTTACATCAGTTACAAACCAATCAATAACTTACCTTTATTACTCCCTGTATTCGTGCTATAGCTCTTTAATTTTCTGTCCGTTGCTGTTTCATTTCGGGTTTGTTCCTTCACTATTTATTCCATTTCAAACATTTTCTCTTCTCTCTGGAAGAAACATAATATTTTACATCTTTTATATATATATATATCTATAGCTTGCATGCATTCGTTTATTCACTTTTACGTTTCTCATACTTTCTACTTTATTGTCCTTAATTCCCGCGTTTGACGTTATCATTTCAGTTTGTTTCCATTGAATGTGGCACGTTTCATGGTTAACGTTTTATTCCATTTATGTGTGGCTTTCCTTTTGCAGCCTGTCCCATTTCTATTTCCTTCGTTCCAAATTTGAAGCGTTACGACCTGTCCCATTTTTATTCCCATTTATGATGACTAGTAGATGACAGTCGTAGGCAGTTGGTGATGACTAAAGTGATTTGGAGTAGTTTCGCAGTTGATTTATCGACAACTGTTCATGGGTAGTGGTTAGTAGTTCCAGCAGTAGAGCGGAGTATTGAAATAAAGACAGTGAGGGTGTCTGAAGTTTGCATAGATATGAACTTAAGCAGTGTGCACAAGCTGTGGGAAGTGAAGTTGGAGTTTATGGCAATGCTGTGGGAAGGAAGTTGGAAGTAAATGTTGGTGATGATAATGAGTAACAATGGACATGCTGTTTGTATGTAGACAGATGGAATGGTGGAATTGATGTATGGTTGACTGTGAATGTTTCTGGCAGAACTGTGCAGTGGTAAGCATAGTGTTTGTGTGCATTGTTTGAGTTGTGAGTTGGTTGTAGATGATTGTGATGATTTGGTTGTAGTGTGCGGTGGTTATAGAGGTAGGTGGTGTTAGCAGCGGTTGATTACAGGGAAGTGTACATGTGCAGTTTTGATTTGTAGTGATATGAGTAGGACAGCAGCGGAGAATTTACTTGTATTAGTGATGTGGATGATGGTGAGAAGGTGTGGTTTCACAGTGGGATTGAGAGGCAGAGTTAGGCAGAAATGATCAATAGTGGATATGCAGTTGTAACAAGGAGGATGTATGTTTTGTGAAGTGCGATGGTCATTTTTTGATGTGAAGCAGAGAATGGTGGATGATGCTTGGTTATGGCTATTTTTCTTCTGTCAATGGGCGATAAGTAGATGACTAATATGTTCGAGGTGGTATGGTAGAGTTGAAAGTTTATGACGTTCTGTTGATACTTGAGAATATGGTGATGGTTGAAGTGTCTGTTGATGTTTTGGTTTGTATGAATGTGTGGAAGGTTGGAATGTTATGAATAGAGGGTTTGGCTATTGGAGATGGTGGTAGTCAGATAGGAAGGCAGTAAATGAAGTGTTGTAGGAGAAAGAGAGGATAGTAGTGGTATGTAGTTATGTGGTGGAAGGATATAGCAGTGTTGTGAGTGCAGCAGTTTTGTCATAGGAAGCAATGGGAATAAACTTGCAGTTTTATACTGATAAGTCAGTTTGAAAACATCATGTGCAATTTGTTGCTACATTTTTAATTCTAATTAATCTTATTATTTATGTTTCAAGTTTGCAGTAATACTAATTTTTTTTGTTATAATCAATAATAGAGGGATTAGTTTTCATCGGTTTCCAACAACAACCTATGCAACAAGTTCCTTTGTTGCATCGGTTTTCATTACAACCGATGCAACATATTCCTTTGTTGTAACCGTATTTTGCATCAGTTGTTTGTAACAACCGATGCATAAAGGACCGTTTTGCATCGGTTTTAGAACTGATGCAAAACTGTTAAGCCTGTTGCATCGGTTGCATGTGCATCGGTTGTAGAACTGATGCAACAGGGGGATGAACAACCGATGCAAATGGCCTGTTTTTTAGTAGTGATAACATAATAATTATCACATTTATTTATTCAAAATATATCAATTCTTAACGATTCAAAAATTCAATAAAACGTTGATTTTCAAAATAACTTTTGATATTCTTTTAAATTCGAAATCGTTACTTTAACATTTTTTAAATTATCAAAATAGGCCCAATGCTGCAACAGTGCTAAATACAACAATCGCGGCATCCAAAACATCATATATCATATGATAACATCATATATCACAATATCTGTAAATAAATCAATACGGTTGAGGAATCTAGTTGGATCCCTCCAACCTGTCACCTGCAACAAATATACATATTAGAATATGTGTACAATGTCCGCTTCAAGACAGACGCGCGTACAAAGGGTCATCCGCTCATATACAGGACCTATAGGGTCATCTGCTCCACTAGACAGGTATATATCCAAATATCAATCAATATATCATATAACATCCAAACAATCATCAATCATCATAAATAATATTATTTCTCACTTATATAAACATATCAGTGAGTCATAAATAATGAGTTGTACTCACATTGCGTCCAATAGCAGTTGCAGTGTTTTATTCCGAATAAAATTAAACGACCGTTTAATTTTACCCAAAATTCACACTAGCTCTAATCAACTCCAAACCAGCTCCATAATGTAGTGCTCGTCCATACGAACCCAACGTATGTCGTTTCATGCGAAACGGACCTCGTATCAAAAAGTTATAGCTTTTTTAAAGATCATACAATTTAATATATTAAAATCAATTTCACTTTTATTTTATCTTAACCTCCATCAAATCCTAGCCGTTGATTTTCAAATTCCAAATCCAGGCTGCTGAAGCATTCTTCTTCCACCCATTTTTTCTTTTACGTGAAAAAAACCCACTCAGCCGTCGACGTTTATAAATTTTTCGCACCACCCACGATCGATTTCAGACCGATCGAACACTTTCATTCAAAAGGCTACGACGAGCTCCCTCATCACCATCAACGCCGAGAACCCTGTCGCGGCATGCCTTAGGAAATCATGTTCGAACGTGGTGACTTTGAGCAACGATTGCCGATGTAACGTCACGGATTTTCGTTCTTCGAAAATCCGACATCGATACTCACTTTATCGACTGCCGAGAAATCAAAGGCCGAAAACCGAGATGTTATGGGTTTTAAAAAGAATTTAAGAAAAGAAAAAGAGAGAAGATAGAGAAGAGATAGAAAATAGAGGGAAAAGAAGATAGACAATTTTTAGAAAACAGAAAAAGAGAATTTGAAAATAGAACAGAACGGGACAGAAGACACAAAAAGAACAGAAAGAACAACATCAGAATCTCACAATTCGCAGCGGAACAACATATAATAATAAATGAATAATCTTTAAACAAAGAACTATCAGTTATTACATTACATTTCATTACATCATATCATATCATCAGAGTGTACAACATCATACAACAACAAACAGTGCAGCGGAAAAAGAAATACTATATAAACTAGTAATACGCCATGCCATCCAGCTTGCCTCCAGCAACTCCAGAATATCCAGAATATCCTGATAAACCTAACTCTTAACTGCCCGTGTGGAAATTGGTGGGCACCCAGAGTTTAGGAAGGAAAACAATAAACTCCGAGTCAGTCATGTGACTGGTGTGAGAACTCAAAACAGTTTATTTACTTTAAAATCAAAATAGAGGAATATTTTAAATCAATTCGCAATGCTTTTAAAAATGAGACTACCATAAGGCCTCCCGCACACACACACATGCAATCGCAGAATCGGAGGAGATTTCTCCTTATGATAGTCAAAGATGCTTGATACGCATTTAAAATAATATTTGATATTATTATTAGTGCATAGTGTAGAGGAAAATCATTTCGAAAATAAAGATATAAATCTTAGCCAACATACGACCATTATCGTATGCCTACTGTAGCTACTATCCAAACAGTGGTGACCACCATAAGTGAATAGCAGGTTCTACAACTAATACCGTAAAAGTTTCGTATTGGGAATTGGATTTCCAACAAATGGTCAGGCCAAGGAACTTCCCATTGCCACATGAGAATGCCTCTGGATGGACATCCCCGAGAACCAAACCGGATCTCTACCAACACAAGGCCGGGTTACTCCTAACTGAGTAACAACTGACCGAATATGCCATCCCCCGGTCCTTTGGGACCTTTATCACCGAGCGCTCGTAATCAATTCACACAATCATAACAAAGTGTTTTCAACATGAGTAAGTATCTGGGCTCCATACCATGATACCACCCTTTTCCAGAAGGAAATGCACATATCCTAAAGGGCGCTACCCCTCATAACCTTGCTGCATCTTTCCTGTTTTGACCATTTCCGGGATGTGAGGCTCGACGAATTCACGTCCATAAAAACATACTTTATACAAAAGCCATGCTTTGGGTCAACAAATGATCAACACAATGATCACTAAGATAGACGATCAAATAAATGATCCTATCACAAATAATCAACACAATGATCATTTCAGCATCACTCAGCATGTCACATTACCAAACTGGGAATATATCGCTGATAACTTCAACTATATAACCTTTGAGCTCGTACGTCTCAAAGAAGGGTGTTAAGCAAAGAATAAATTCTCCGCCACCAACAGAAATATATTTGAAAGAAATCGGCTTTATATCTCAAATTGTAATGTCAGGCATACAATCCATACAAGTCTGTTCCGGGATCGAACAGAACCGAAGGCACTTACAAAGAAGTCCTTGCAATCCGGATATTCACAATCCTGATCGGATTCACCATCACATATGGAGAACTCAATACCGTAGCTACTCGGTGTAGAGTCAATCGATAGTTCATCCTATCACTCTCGCAAATACCGGTCTTCAACACCGATCTTCAAATGCGATTCACAACGACGTATCACATATTCGGAGTGGGTTATACGACCCCATGGTCCTTTCCCGGTTAACCCGAATAGTGAGCGCTTATTCAAAAATAAGTGTGCATTCAAATTCAATCAATTCACATCAAATACCCATTCAAAGGGAAATACTGATAGTCGGTTATTGAACTATCACTGGATATGCACACATCACCAGATTCCAAATAATTTTCCAAATTATTTATTTTCCAAAATATCTTTACAAGATATATATAATTTCAACACTTCAAAAATAAATCAATATTTATTTTTAACAAGTTCCACTTTCACATATAAATTCCATAATGAATTTATATTTCAAAATATCATGCATATACAATTTCAACTATCCATTTCAATTTATCTTCAAAAGATAAATTCTAAATATTCACTTCATATTGGAAAACATTTCCATACTTATTAAAAATAAGTAATCGACAAATCTTTTTATTTTCAACCTTTGAAAATATTCAATATACTTAAATCGAATTAAGTATATATTTCATTCTTTAAGGGAAATCATTCTCTTAAACATTTTTATTTGGGCCAAAACGAATGTTGCGTAAAACATCGTTACAACAACCCAAAATCACTAGTATAGGGATTCGAAATTAAAATAGATATATAAATCCCAATATTATTCTAAACATTTCCTTTCGGAAATCATTTACTATAACAACAGTGTTATAGTCCACCATTTCCTTTTATTTCACGAAACATCTATTTCAACAATGAATGTTGAAATCTATGGTTTCGAATCTCAACACCTTTTAAAACATCGTTAGATCGTTTTAATTCTATTTAAAATATCACATTCAAAACATTTCTTTAACGTCTTATTCACTATTCAAAAACGTGAATATACTATGTTCACAAATTCCATTATTTCTATTCTTTTTAACTTAAAGGATTATTCACGGTTTACAACGTGAATATAACTCCATTAATAGGTTATAACAATTAACTTATCAAAATAAGTCGTTTGCGGATTTATAAAACAACGTTTATAAATTCCGTTTCTATTTATTATAAAAACTTCTTTTTTATAAATTCCTTTATTAACCTATTCCAGTTTATAACTTAATCATAAACTAAAAGTTCATATTATAAGTTAAATCCTTATAAAACGATTATTTTATAAAATCGTTCTTTAAACTTCATAATTATAAATCTTATAACTTATAAGATTCATTTATTTAACCAAATCTATTCTTCAATTAACTTCACAAATTTATAAATCTTACTATTTATAAATTTCATTTATAACTTCACAGTTTATAATTCTATAAATTTTATTCATTTATGAAATTCATTTTCACTACATTCAAACACTTATAAAAACTCGTTTTATAATGTCTATATTTCAATTTATAAATATCCATTTATAAATCTCTTAATATAAATCAGTTTATATTATTATTCTAAAACGTCTTTAAATTCCTTTATAATTTCACCATTTTGATTTATAAAATAATCAAATTTTATAAATCCTATATTTAAACTTTTATCATATATTCAAAAATCCAATCTAAATTATTTTATAAAATCATTAGTTCATATTTCTCAAAAATCGACTTTTAATCGTATTTCTAAAAATCAGCTTTTTAACTATATTTCACAAAAACCATAATTTTTATAACTTTAAAAATTATAACGTTTATTTATTTATAATGGATCGATTCCAAAAATATAGTATATTTTCAAAAATCACTTTAAAAATCATTTTAAAATCCCAAAATTTGGGTCCAATGATGCTACACACCAAATAGTCAATCACGACTACAACGATCCATCATATATCGTATATGATAATCAATCAAATATCAAAATATCTGAAATCAAATAAAAACTGTTGAGGAATCCTGTTGGATCCCTCCAACCTGTTTCCTGCATCCAAAAACATTAGCACAATACCAATTTCGCTCCAGTACGAAATTATCGCGGTACATGTTTTTATTAAATATTATCCGCTTACTAACGGCGTAATAGGGTCTCATCCGCTAAAAAAAAAATGCGGGAAATCAACAACTGCAATATATACATATGCCAATATATATATATTGATATTATATATAATATCAATTTCACTGTTTATGAAATATTCGCGGTATATGTTTATAATAAATAACATCCGCTTACTAACGGCGCATAATGTCTATTTTAACAATCAATACATAACAATCATCATTCAAACATGCATTCAAATATTTTAAATCTAACTATTTAAAATAAAATCGAAACCTATTCGATTGAGTGAGAAGTTCTCACCTTGATTTAAATCCGTTTTTAGCTTTTATTTCGAATAAAATTAAACGTGCGTTTAATTTTACCCGAAATTCTCACTAACTCCAAACGACTCCAAACCAACTCCATCGCGTAGTGCTCGTCCATACGATTCCAACGCAACTAAGTTTGCATTTTTTCGACCTCGTATGAAAAAGTTATGCATTTTATAAGTTACACGACTTTATTTATATAATTTACAACATTTTCTTTATATTTTATAACCTAGCAATATCCAGACCGCAGATCCAAGCCCCAAGCCATCTCCACCGTCCCTCACTATCATCTTCCTCACGCAAATGCTACAGGTTGAGGCCGAACTTCCTTGAACCCATATTTCTAAACTAGGGTTTAGCTTTGCCACCTCCTCGAGCGACTAAACTCCATCATCTCTTCACCAACGAAGCGCCTCCCCACTAGCTACCCACGCCCAGAAGAACTCAAGGCTCGGCCTGCACATGTGTCTAGAATTTCGTGCGCACGGCAGCAAGGTCGGCCCCACTTTGCTCGCTCCACGTCGCTCCGTTTCCGATCATCACCGTATGGAATCGAAGCTCTCTTCGTGCTCTCCAACTTCCGTGTTGAACACTTCGGCTAATTCTTTGTAGATTGAGAGAGATTGAGAGTTGAATTTGGACAATTTCTGGCCTTTGAATCTGGTGGAGGCGGCTAGGGTTTAAAATATTAGGGTTTTGTTATTTTTTCTAAATTATGAAGAGTATGGTGTATTTATAGAAAAAGCTAGCGTAAACACTATTCATCCCGGGAATTCCGAACTCCGATATAGGCGCCGTAACCAGCGTTTCTAAGTTTTACCCCGCGTTCCGGACACAATGGAACAGGTTTCGGAAGCTAATTCGGAAGTATGTGCGAGTTATGGCAACAAACGCTCAATTTAAATTAAACCGATTTAAATCGATTTCTAGGCGTTTTAATTTGTACCGGACAAACGGTAAATCCAATTGACTTGAAATTTGAAACCTTACAAAAATATCACATTACGGATCTGATGAAACTGGTTTCGTCGAAATCCGAGACTTTTTGAAAAATGGCTAATTTGGCTCGCCAAATTTAAATTAAAAATAAATCGATGCGTTTCGAGCTGCCACGATCAAACGATAGCTCCGATTGACACGAAAATTGAAATCCGGTAATAACTAACTATTACGGATCCAATGGAACTGGATTCGTTCAATTCTGAGACTGTTCAAAAATTGACTATTTTACAGTCGATTATTAAATATTAAAATATTCAATTTTCACAAATTAACTTTTAATTCGATTTTAAAAGTTCTAAAATATCATTCTAACTTCAATATGATAAAATAAAATTTTACAAATTAATTTCAATCATATTTAACTCAATTTTCAATTATTTCCATAATTTAACGTATTAAATTATCGATTTAATTATTCAATTAAATCCAATAATTCAAAATAAAAATTTATTCGACTTATAAATTCACTTATTAATATTTAAAATTAATTAAATATTCAAATTTTAATTAATAAAAATTCTGGGTCGTTACAGCCGCCAATCTACTGCCCTAATTGCGATCATGACCATTGATCGTGAGGGTCTCTCCACCCTCTACGTTTTTGTAGTTGAAGAATTTTCGTGAAAGTGGATGGATGAGGAGATAATCGAGGAAGAAGAAGAGGGGATTTCGGCGATTGAATTATTTTCTGCCGGCTAGAGTTTAAAACCCTAAATGTTTTGCAAAAGTAAAAAGTTATGGCCTTATATAGAAAATTGCAAAACACTATTCATCCGAAATTTTTCCGAACTCGAAACGAAGCGTGCCGCCTGGCGTTTATAATGTTTTACCCCTATTCCGAACGCAATGGAATATATATCGGGAGCCAATTCGATCGTATTTGAAAGGTAGGTTTTCAAATCGACTATTTAAATCTAAAATTCACTTAAACCGATTTCTATGCGTTTTAGCTTGCTCCGGACAAACCTAAATCCGATTGAAACCAAATTTGAAATCTTACAATAATTTAACATTACAGATCCAATGAAACTGGTTTCATCGAAATCCGAGACTGTTTGAAAAATGACTAGTTTTACTCGTCAATTAAATATTAAAATATTTTTTTTTATAAATTAGCTTTTAATTCGATTTTAAAAGTTCTCTAGCATCATTTAAATTCAAATAAATTTTTATTCAACTTTATAAATCATTTTTATTCACATTTAATTCAATTTCCATTTATTTTAACAATTTCAAATATTAAATTAGCAGTTTAATTATCCAATTAAATCACTATATTCGAAATATTATTTATTCAGTTTATAAACTTTACTTTTAAATATTTAAAATTAATTAAATATATGAATTTCAAATGACCAAAATTCTAGGTCGTTACGTACGAGGTTGGAATTGGACGAACAAGCGATGTTGGAATCGTAGAGGCGAGCATTATGCAATGCATCTGGATTGGAATTCGTTGAAGCTTGTTAAAATTTTAGGTTAAATCGAACATCGTTAGATTTAATTCAAAAATTGAAACTCAAGGTGAGTGTTAAGTTAAATGACTTTATGATTTGAAATTTATATAAATGATATTAATTTAAACGAAATGAAAACATTTATAGAAATCAAATTATTTTCAAACTTGAGCTTAGAATGTTGAAATTTAAATTTGGTAAACGAATTGTTTAAATAATTGAAGTTGAGATTTTGAAGTTATAATCGAAATATAATTTGAATCTTTGGAAATCGATTTGTTTTCAACAGATTGAACTTATATTCGAATTTTGAATATGACAAAGTAAAAATGAAAAAAAAACAATATTTCGAAACTGAGCTTGGAATTGTATTATATTTGAAGATTGGGATTCTAAACCGAATATTGAAGGATAATTTTATTTAAATGTTTTGAATCGATATATGAAAATCGAGCTCGAAATTGATGAATTGAAATCGAAATTGAATCGATTGAATGGAAACTGGAATTGATTTGAATTGGAAATTTAGAACTGGACCAGTTTGACTTTGAAACTATTTTCAAATAAATAATTTAATATAAAACTATTTAAAAGCTATCTTCTTAAATATACAAATCATTTTGGTTTCCAAATTATTTTTCTATATAAACCATTTTAATACTTAAACTATTTTATATTAAACTATTTTAACCATTTAAACTATTTTAACTATTTTAATTATTTAAACCATTTTAGAACTTTTGAAACTATTTTCAAAAATTCAAACTGGTTAGGTTGAAATGTTTATTTTAAATCACGGGTTAAATACGAATGGTGTTAAATGAAGTTGTAATCCAAATGTAAATTGGAAACAATTTTGGAATTGAAATTGCGATATTAAGACGAATATGATTTTGAATTGAAATGATATATTTTGAGTAAATGTGATGATTTTGAAATGGATTTGATTTTGAAGCAAATATGATATTTTGATATCAAGAACGAATTGTTTTCGAAATGTAAAAGTACCAACCAATGTGTAAAATGACTTTTGGTTGTTAAAGAGACCGAAGCCGGATATGGGCATAATCTTTGTCGATACCAGAACCACTTTAATAACCGTGTAAGCGGAGGAAACTCTAGAACGAAGTGGTTGTATTTGGTGTCATTTGCTGGATGTGAAGAAAGAGAACGATGATGGATAGACCCCGACACTTGTGCCAATTTGAAATGACAAAAACAGGATGGCATGATAGGGTCAAATGGGCTAATTACCCCAAGCGGACATTTGTTCTTCGATTTTCTTGGACTCGGTCCATATTATTACTCTTGTTGTTGATTTCGATTGGTGCACCTTGATTCGGGATAGCCTCCCTTTGATTCGATATGGGATGGATGGACGTAGTGGGCGGTCATGTGTCACGTCCCAAATTTCAGCGTTCAAAAATCGACACCCGTACTTCACTTGTACTCGAATGCCGCAGATTCAACCGTTGAAATTTGACTCGTGCCGGAGCTTATAACACATTAAGTATAAAAACATAGTGGAAAAAAGGAAATGAATATCATATACAACTCCAATGGATACAATATACAATGATATACAACAATGATATACAAAAATGATATCAATATGATACAAGAAAATAAGAGACAATAACCAATAGCGGAAAACAAATAGCAAAAGAGATAACTCCAATATCAAACTGCAACTCCAATCCAACGCTCCAAAGCCAAAACTCCAAATCACTAGCTCGAACCACCATCAAGTTGGACTAACCAAGGTCAGTCGTGGATCCAAAGACTCCAATATCCAAAGTCTCCGAAGAATACCAAAGAGAAAGCTGAAAGCTACCAAATCGATATCTGCTATCTGACTATCTGAAAAACCAAACTCCAGATTGCCGTGTGGAAAATTGTTGGCACCCAGAGTTTAGAAAGGGAACAATAAACTACGGGTAAGTCATGGGACTGGTATGAGCAAACAAAAATATTTTATCTTTAAAAACAAACAAAAGAATTTAAATTAAAATCCGCAATGCTTTTTGGAAAATGAAACTACCATAAGGCCTCCCGCCACACACACCATGCAAGCGCAGAATTGGAGGAGATTTCTCCTTATGGTAGTCAAAAATGCTTGATACGCGAAAACCATTTTTATATTATTATTAATGCATAGTGGAAAACATTTAAAAAGTATAATATTAATCTTAGCCAGCATAGGTGCCATTATACTATGCCTACTATAGCTACAACCTGAGGTGGCAATCGTAAAGGGCTCGTATTGTTTGATTGGATTTCCAACAAATGGTCAGGCCAAGGAACTTCCCATTGCCACATAGGTACGCCTCTGGAGGGACGCTCCGAGAACCTACCCGGCTCTCTGCTAACACAAGGCCGGTCTACCCCCTTCCTGGGGGTAAAACCTAAGATATGCCACCCTCGATCGTTTGCGACCTTTATCCGAGGATCCTCCACACCAACAACATCACACAGTAATAAATATACAGTGTCCACATGAGTAAGTATCTGGGATCCATACCATAACAACACCCTTTTACAGAAGGACTAGACATACCCTAGGGGCGCTACCCAGAAACCTTGCCGCATCTTTCCTGTTTCGACCATTACTGGATTGTGAGGCTCGATGAGGTCTCGTCCACAAAGCTACACTTTTTCACAAAGCCATGCTTTGATCAACAAATGATCGGCAGCACTACATATGCCACATTACCAAATTGGGAATGTATCACTAGTAACCATCACTACATAACCTCTGAGCTTGTACGTCTCAGAGAAGGGTGTTAAGCTAAGAGAATAAATCTCCTCCACGAAACAGAAATGTATTTGATAGAAACCAGCTTTACATCTCAAAGTGTAATGTCAGACGCACACCTATACAAGTCTGTTCCGGGTTTGAACAGAACCGAAGGCACATCCGAAGAAGCCCTTGCAAATCCGGGTATTCACAATCTCGATCAGACTTCCCATCACTTAGAGAATCTCTATACCGGCATGACTCAGTGTAGAGACAATCGACGGGTTATCCTTTCGTTCTCGAAAATACCCGGTCTTCACCACCGGTCTTCAAATGCTGTCCATAACGTCGTATCATTATTCGGAATGGGTTATATGACACAAGGTCCTCTACCGGCTAAACCGAATAATGAGCGCAATATTTAAAAACATATGGATATAGGATTTTAGTTAAGTCACAACTTATTATCCAAAACCTTTCTTTAAATGGTTTAAAACAAATTACCATTTCAAATCTTTTTAAATAAAAAGATTCATTTCACGAAGTTCACCCACCTTTCACAAAGATGCAATTAAAGCTTTCAAAACAATTTCAAATTGGATTAACTCATCCACTCATTTAAATAAAAGACTCAATTCATAATTCCCAAAACCATTTCAAAAAATTCATAGCATTTCAGAAACAATTTTCATTTCAAATCTTTTATTCAAAAGATACACCTTTTAAATCTTCTTCAATTTCAAAACAAGATTCAATTATCTTTCACAAAGAGTAATTTGTAGCTTTCAAAACAATTCACATTTTTATTTAATACTACAAATCTTTGGATACACATTGGAAATTCTTTCCTTATATGAAAGTTTTTATTATTTCAAAGCAAATAGTTTTCGTTTCAGGAAAAATTGATTACAGTTACATAAGTTAAAGCCATTCAAGAATAAACTTGGGTTTAAATTTAAATTCCAAAACAATACTTTTTAAATGGTTAAAAACCCATATAAACACCTTTATAACTTGTATAATCTTTTTAAACCATAATTTCCAAATCATAGAATTCAATTTCAAATATTGAATTCAAATTTAATTCAAATTATTTAAATTTCAAAACTCAATCAAGTTATTCAAAATAACTTTTATTTTTGAAATTCATTTTCAAAAAAGCTTTCAATTCCAATTCGAAAACTATCATGGATTCAAAAATTCAATCTTTAAAATCATTAAAAATCTGTGACTTAACCGTTTTCCTCGTGCAATCCATATTTGTATGTGTAAGGTGTAGTCTAGGGGTTCCAAACAATAGTGCAACAACATCAATCGTCACAGATTCAATCATATCAATATCGATAAGCGGTATATTCCAATAATGCTTATCTATATACACAGATTCACAGATAAATAAGTTACATCGTAAATGAATAAATTACATCAAAGATGAATAAATTACACCACAGATCACAGCGCAACACAGAATAATTTATATCACAAAGCATCACAAATCAAGAACATCAAACAATTCAAAGCACTCAATAGACTCCAAGCATCCATGAGTTAGATCAATTAAACATCTGATTAATTTAAATCAAATAAATTTCTTATGGATACTTTACTAATTCTGGTTAATTAATTTATTACAAATCATTTAATTAATTACCTTTTACATTTATTAATTAACCTCAATTTATAAATTAATTAATCCTTTAACTATTAATTAATCAACCTTAATTAATAAATTAATTAACCTTTACAAATTAATTTAAATCAACTTTGATTAACAAATTAAACAATCTTTATTCATAAGATAATTAACTATTTATTTTAAATAATTAACCTTTAATTATTTAATTATCCTTTAATTAATTATCTTTAATTAATTAATTAACCCCTTAATTAATCATCATTTTAATTAATTATTCTTAATTAATAAATGATTATCCTTAATCAAAAATTAGTCTTAATCACTTGATTACTTAACTTAAATCATTAGTTAATTACTTTTTACTAAGTAATCAATTACCTTAATTTAATTAATCTTAATTGACTAATTATCCTTTAATTACTATTTAGTTCATCCTTAATTATAATTAGTTAATCCTTAATTAATTACATTAATTAATTAACTCTTAATTAATTACCATTAATTAATTATCCTTAATTAATTACAAAAAGTGATTATCCTTAATCACTTTCATCAATTGATTAACCTTTAATTAATTATACTCAAATTAATTGCCTTAATTAATTTATCACATTAATAAATTATCTTTTAATAATTAAGTAGTTAACCCTTTAAGTAATTACATCGAGTAATTCTACCTTCAATGAATTACATTGATTAATTTACTTTTAATTGATCACAATAAGACCTTTATTAATTAAAGCTAATCCATAAATCTTAATTAATTACTTAATCATCATATAGATCTTATTAAACTAAAACTTGAAATTAATTTATACAAAAACCATTTGAGAATTCTCTTGATTAACTAAGGTTTAATACACAATCCTTAATCACTTCTTAATTACCTCATAATCAAATTTAAACCTTTAAATCTTGTTTTAAAACTTGTTTGAAATTTTGAAAACTTATTCATATTTTCTTTAAAACCATATTTTAAAACTTGTTTAAAATTCGAAACTTAATTTATTTTCTTTAGGAAACTTATTTAGTTTAAATCTGCTTGAAACTTTGTTTAAATAAAAATTTACTTTTTAACTTAAAAAAACTGTTTATTTTAAAACAGAAGCATCTTTTAAATTTTGAAATCTGGTACAGATTAAACAAACCGAGCCCTTTCTTAGATAGTTAGGAAAAAGAAGAAAGAGATAGAAGAAGAAAAAGATCAGAAACATCAACACCTCACATTCGCAGCGGATAAAATATAATAACAAATAATAACAGTTTACAAAAGCATTCTGTATCTATCAATTACATTTATAATACATCAGAGTTACACATTTATACAAACACTGGACATACACAATTATCATGCCTCAGATTTATAATAATATAATACAGCGGAAAATACTCTATACGTTCCTGCCATCAAGCCCGTCTCCCAAGCTCCAGAACGTCCTTGCCTGAAAATCTGTAATACTCGGTCTGACCCGAGCATTACACCAAAGTAACACCCGGGTCAGGCTGGAAACCAACGTGAGTAACTCATCCAACATGGAATACAAAGCATACAACTTATATAAAACCCGGGTAACTCATATCAATTTACAATTTCACAATTTGTTATAGGCATCACTTATTCCACACATCCATTTTCTAAGTACCAAGATTTAGATTTAAAAAGTCCAATTCCTTTAAATCACTTCACTCCCGCCTATAGATTTCACATATCAATCTATAAAAATTCGAAGTGGTTTCAGGTATTTCCTAATACCCGTCCCCGGTCTCTTCGAGACTCATGTCATCCTAACCCAAGTTATCCAAATGAAAGACACAACATTTCCTACCAGAGATATCAACTCTTCAAAGCATTCAATACCATTCAATCATCCATAAGCAAAGCTTGGTCGTTACCAAAATTTATTTAATTAATTCAAATTGAATTTTTAACCACAATCACTTAGATTTCTTCACTTGTCATTAATTAATTTCAAATCAATTAATTAATCATCCCTTCATTATTCATCTTAATTAATCAACCTGGATTAATTATCCTTCAATTACACTCAAGTAATTATCATTAATCAACTTCATAATATTAATTATCCTTAACCAAAAACAATAAGTAATCTTAATAACTTCATGTTAATTAACTATTTTAATTACATTAATCCTTAATTACTTATAGTAATTAACTTCTCATAAGTCACTTATTATGGATTAATCAATCTTTAATTACATCGTTAATTATATAAATTTATGATTTCCAATTATATTTCAATTTATCCTAAGCTAAATTAATTACATTAAATAATTAATCAGTAATTAAACCACAAACATTAATCATTCTTGATTTATCTCAACCTGTAATTATCTACCTTTTTACTTACTTCATTAAATAAATTAACTGCTCCATAATTAACTATTTTAATTAATCTCTTGATGAATTCCACAAAGTATTTTATTAATTACATTAAGTAGTTTACCTATCAAACCTTTCTTTGATTGTTCTAAATTAATTAAACTTAGTAAATTAACTTAAACCTTAACTAATTAATTCAAACCCTTAATTTCTAAATTAATCAACCCAAATCGTTAATTAATTGAATTAACTAATTATCCATTTTAATTACCCTTCTAATTTGATGAATCACAAATCATTAAGCCCTTATTAACATTAAAATGAAAACATTTTCTTATTTATGACTTAAGTTTAAAACAACTTAAAATTCGAATACTTTGAGTCAAACCACAATTAACACGAGAACCAACCAAAACCAAAGTCACCCGTTCATCGATTCACAGTGCACATCAATCAATTTAATCATGCAACCAAATACTTAAATTTAACCTTTTAAATTTAGATAAAAAAATCCAGAATAGTGAGATTTACTCACCTTTGCTTTTACTGTTTGCAATCCATTCCAACTGGCTTGTTCCCTTGATTTTAAACCTTTTATGACCATTTACAGTTTATTAAGATTCCAAATAGAACAGAAAATAAATTTCCATTTATTTATCTAATTTAAACTAAAATTTAATTTATCTAAAAGTTAAAATTTTAAACTAACTTTATATAGAAAGTTCAATGTCTAAAACCTCTATATTTCCTGATTAGCATAAGTTTAACATAGAAACCTTATTTTATATAAATTCATTTCCTATTAAATCTAAGATACAAATTCAAATTAAACTAACAAAATATAGAAAGACCCATACCTGCTTCCCAAAACACTCACACGACCGGCACACGAAACACAGTTGACAAATGCACGGGGACCACCACCCAACTCGTCGCTGCCCCCAACTATGCTCGTACTGCCATGGCTCGAAATCCCCCCTACTCGAACGCGTCCAAACTGCCTGAACTCGCGACATCATATCCACGGTTTCAAGTGCGATGACGACTCGAGCACCAAGCCCTAACTCAACGCAACCTCATCACCTATCGTTTCGAGCTTGAGCTCGAACTTTCGCAATCAACTAAATCGCACACAGTCGATTTGAGACTTCGAGCTGATCTCGAATGGTAGTGGGACACGCGTGAACAATCAGGCTTCCGATCCAAAATTAGCTTGCGTCGAAAGATGGAGTTCCGCTTTCGATTCAAGAGAGGGGGAAAGGGATCTCAGTTTCTTTAATGAATTGGTGGAGTGGGAGGAGATAGGGTTCGATCGAGATTTTGAAAAAGGTGGAAGCCATTTTTTTCGTTCTAAAGATTTTTTTTATCTCAGTTTTCAAAGTACTCGGCTTTCATAAAAAGTAAGGAGATAGCTAGGTTGACGAAATTCAGTACTAGGGCGGCTCGAGTACAATTATAGAGTGGCTGAGTTGACCTTTTAAAAAAATTATTTCCAAAATATCTCATTTCGCATAACTCGAAATCTCGAACTCCGAATCAGACATGCCGCCAGGCGTTTATAAGGCTTTACCCGTATTCCGAACACGATGGAACGTGTTTCGGAACCTAATTCGATCATATGCGCGAGTTATGGAAGTAAACGATCAATTTTAAATTAAATCGATCAAAATAGTTTCTAAGCATTTTGAGCTGCCAGGGTCAAATGACAACTCCGATTGCTACGAAAATTGAAATCCGATAATAACTAACTATTACGGATCTAATGGAATTGGTTTCGTCGAATTCCGAGACTGTGCCTCGGAAGGCTATTTTTAAATATCGATTTAAACGATATATTTTCAAAACCGAACAAATCACCTTTAAATTAAATTCCAACCATTCTACTATCTTCAGTATCATCATTATAAATTTTATAAGCCTTCAAATTATTTTTAACAGGCTTAAAACTGAAAATCAATAGTTTACCCAATTTCAGTTTATTAAGTCTAATAACTTAATTGCTATTAATAATAATATTTGAATTCAAGTTAAAAATTAACTTTTTAATTATTTACAATCAGTTTAAATATTCCAATTTAAATTGTTAGAAATTCCAGATCGTCACATTCATCCCCCCTTAAAGGAATTTCGTCCCCGAAATTAATAGTAAGGAAGAATGGTCTAATACCCGTTTTCTTTTTCCAAAACCAAACAGTTATATCAACTTGCCATAACATATCTTTTATTAAGGACCCACTATTACTTTAACCAACTTCCCAAAACCTTCCATAGTTTCCAACAACATTATTTACTTCATTAATTCAAATTTAAATTTAAAATTCAAATTTAAATTATCACAACTTCCTCAAAAAAAATTTAACTCTCTAAACTTTCGAAAAATTTCGCCAGCGTCTCCTTTGTGCGGCTAGCTCAGTACAACTAAAAAATGCCTCTACGGGCCACCAAATTTCAAAAGAAAACAAAAGGCCAAGTGGCTAGATCAAAAACCCAATCCAATTTCATATAGAAATTTAAATACATACCTTTTAGTCGGGCAATTCAAATTTATCTTCTGAAATCAAAACCAATTTTCCTTTCCCTTTATAATACCTGCATAACTTACCTAGCAATAATATCCAATCATAGCCTTTTAAAATCATTTCATACATTTCCTTACAGAAGTTTTCATATCTACTTCTATTCAAATTAGTTTTTCCCATTCCCATATGAATTTAATTTATCTTCAATTCTGAATATTGAATTTTTATCTTCCATTTATAACTGATTCATATCATTATTCTAAATTAGTTTCATCCACTAATTAATTTCAATTTGAAATCGTTTGTCGCTAACCAAATTTTTTTCCAAAAATTTTCAAAAATTTTCTAAATTTTTCCAATTTGAAATCGCAGAGTCTCCTTTGTGTGGGGGAGCTTTTGCAATTTGACAAGAGATATAAATATATATACATCGACCCACCCGGTTGAAAAAACAAAAATGGTTCATATTTCATATTTTTATTGCGTAGGCGTACCTTTATTTAGCATTTTTAAGCAAGCGGCTTATTTATTTTAGTAATTAGTGCAACCAAAGCCAGCCAAACGGCCTTCAGGTACCTGTACTTACTCAATTTAAATATGTAAGTGCCATATATAGAAAATTTATTAGCATTCCACTTAGTTTCAATAGCTAAACACATGCATTTCATAAGCAACAAGCACCAAACGCTTCCCATAAGCGATTTATATGATTTAAAGCTAATCCAATTGCTTCCAACCAATTCATATGCCATTTCATTCAGTTTTAATGGTTTACAACTCAATTTCTTACATTCAGTTTAATTTTAATCCAATCAAGCTCATATTCAATTCAATTGACATATGATCAATTTATTTAATCTCTACCCGCTTATAGAGTTTTAATTACTTTTGTTTTATGTCAAACGAAAACTATTTTTATGTAAATTCGGCGATATTTGCCTAATAGAGTATCCATTTTAGTTTATAACTACTTTAAATTAATTTCAACTCATTCTGTATTTAATTCCATTTCATTTCTAATTTATTCACCAACCATACATTCGCATTCCATTTCATCTCTGCATTGGTTTCGTTTTAAAACTATTTCATTGAGCTTGACCACATTCGATGCTTATTTTAATATCCATTTTCCAAATAAATTTAACCCAAACTTTATTTAATGGTCTTCCATTCTTCTCGAAACCAAGCTTTTATTGACTTAAGAAATTTTACTTCAAATTAGTACGCCTCACAACTTAAGTTCATTCTGATAACCCAATTCCAATTGAAACTTTGATTTAATTTTTATTCAATCAGACTTCATCCATTTATTATTTTATTAATACAAAGCCATTCTCAATTTATTTCTACTTACCTGGGTTTTGTTTGCAACTCAAACCATTTCTATTATAATTCATTTTCATTTCATTCGACAACACTTCCATTATATCTAATTTACTAGCAAATTACGTTAAATATTATTTATAACTCACTTGAATTTTATTTTTACAACATCTCCACTTATTTTAATTCATTATCAAATCCAAGTCAAATTCTATTTATAATTCGAGTTCATTTCCAAACCCCATTATCAACTTACAATCCATTTTATTTAACCGAGTTAAATTTTATTAATATACTCTATCAAATAATTTATTTAGCTAATTAGCTTACTTCCCCTTTAATTCAATAATTGATTTTTATTACAAAAAATCACTTCATTAAATTTTCCTGAATTAATTTTTTTTTCATACTTCCAGTTTAGATTTCTTTCATTTTTTCCCAAATTCCAACACTTTTATCTTAAAATTTTAGAAATGCTTTTAAATTCGCATCATACTATTAAAATAGATCTTTATAAAAATAATTCTTATAACTCGATGTCTCAACTAGGCCATCCTTGTTCTCACAGAAATTCAGTCATACGTTGATCAGGAGTAGGACTGAAAATCTATAAGTACTTGGTAAACTCATTTCAACATTCAGTGAAAATACATGGAAAAATAATTTTATTGAAAATATAGAAAACAGTTTTTGAAAATAGAGGAAATATCTTTGGTGAGAATGCTCTGGAAATCATCACCCTCATCCATGGTCGCAGTTACATCCTGGGTTACGTCGCCATCGCAGCAAAAGGCCATGTAACTGTAGGCACTCCGCGCCCCTCGATTACGCCATGGAACCCACAACAGATCGCAGTTACATTACAGGGTTACGTTGCCATTGCAGCAAAAGTCCATGTAACTGTAGGCACTCTGCGCCCCTCGATTACGCCATGGGACCCACAACAGATCGCAGTTACATTCTAGGGTTGCCATCGCAGTAAAAATCCATGTAACTGTAGGCATCAGCGCCCTCGATTTTCGCTGTCAAAATGAAACTTCTCCACTCCTACATAGGTCGCAGTCCACCGATGTAAAATCAAACGTAGACCGTTGGCTCTCAACAGCACACACAACTTTCGCTATGTTACCATAGATCGCAGTCTACCGATATAAAATCAAACATAGACCGTTGGCTCTCAGCGGCACACGCGACTTTCGCTATGGTACGCACTACTCATAATCCTCAAGAACTAGTTTTGTCCGGACTCCTCACAGGATCAACTTTAGAAACACACCTTGGGGCTCAAGGCAGCACCACCCGGTGGCACTCCTGAGAAGTTCATTTCAAGGGAGCACCTTTTTCCGCAGAGCCATCATCAAAACACTTTATACCATAAACATATAGTATCTTTCAAATCATACACCTAGTATAACCTCATACAAAGCTCCTTTACACAAAATCGATTATCCCAAAACCGGTAATTCTCAAACTAGGCTTTCCAAATTTCAATATTGATTTTATCCAAAAATCAAAAGCCTTTCCAAATCAAAAGGTTCCCAAAACCTTTCTCCAAAATCCTCATAAGATCCTTTATATATAAATACACACACACACACACAAATATATACAATTTTTAGAGCTTTGGATCATCTCAAACTTGTATAAAACTCCTTTTATACTTCAAACACCTTCAAAATCCATTTTCTTCTGGCTATAGATTCAACAAGGGGAGATTTATCTTATATAATAAAGATATATAACTTTTTTTATTCAAAATCAAATATTCAAACTTGATTACTCTTCCCAATATCAATTTCATTCAAAACAGTACGATGTACACTTATCATCCGTACGTTATATCAATCTGATCGCTCACTCGATCACACAATTTCACTTTCAAACTAGTATCGTCCACCCGACTTCCTAGTGCGGACTCGGATCTGGTTTCTTGATCGGAAACTGTCATTCTCCTTGCATAGCTATAGCTATGATAAAGAATATCCAGAACCAATCAACAATCCATATCCAGGTTCGCTGTCGGAAATCGAGTGAATAATCCCAACTCGGATCGATATAACCATCACGAAATTCTATGCTCGAATCTGGATCAAATCACTATGCGAATAGAATAATATACGTACATCCTACGTAATTATCTTCATTGATTATTAACTAAATCAATTTCCTTTCTATTCACATTCACTTAAAATTTCATTCACTTATTTACAATTGCCTCAATTCCATTGGATTATCACTTCAATTCTTATCTCAGTTGGGTATTTAATCAATAACAATTTGAACTCCGACCAGTTTATATTTAGCAAATGGATTGAAAATTCTAAAAACAAACAAGTAGTTGAAAAATAATTATTAGTTTGCAAAATAGCTGTAAAATAGTTAAATAGCGATAAAATAGTTGGAAAATAGTCAAATAGTTATAAAATAGCTAGATAATCACAAAATAGTTTAAAATAGTAATTAGTTATAAAACAGTTGAATAACAGTAATTAGTTTATAAAACAGTTACAAAATATTAAATAACTCCAAAAGTAGTTACACAATAAGTATAAGATAGTTTTAGGCTTAATAAGAAAGGTTGTGTATATAATAAATAACTTGGAAAAATAGATTTGTACTGAAACAGTTTATTTTAAAAATAGTCTAGAGTCAACTGTTCAATTCCCAATCTCCATTCTCATCAATTCAATTTAAATTTCCATTTCCTTTAAAATTAACTCAATTCCAATTTGAATAATCTTAAATTTCCATTGAAATTGATTTAACCCCAATTCAAGTTGAATCAATCCTGATTTCTTTCCCAATTTAAATCAAATTCCATTTGATTTTAAACATATTCAACTTTAATCACAATCCCAAATTATTCCAATCAATTTGGACTAATATCAATTGAACCCACTTCGATTTCAAATCATTTCAATTCAATCCAATCCAAATTTTCCATTTAAAATTTTAAACTCATACGTCTTCAATCTTAAATCCAATTAATTCGAATCAGAGTCAATTTGAACTAATCCAACTTCAATCTCAATTTTAAACCATCTCGAATTATATAAATTCGAGTTAAATTCTCAAAGGATGGTTTAACTCTTTAAACCAAATTAACCTTTATTTAAAGTTTTTAAACAATTTAATTTCTGAGCTCAAATTCTAGAATTTCATTTTTAATCAATTTAATTTTAATTTGGTTGTATTTCTATTACCACTTAATTTAATTCCAATTCAAGATTTCAATTTGGTTGTATTATATTACTTCTTAATTTAATTTCAATAATTTGACAACCAATCACCTTAATATTTATTAGAAGAAAATATTGCTTTATATATCAAAATATATTTTTATATGAAATCATTTAAAACCTTTATATAAGAAAATAATAAGTACGCGCTCATACATGCATACATACATACATACATACATACATACATACATACATACATATATATATATACATACTCAACTCATCCTAGAGTACTACGGACTCTAATTAAGGAGTAATCCCCACTGGAGCCAAGGTTCTCGCTTAACCTTTCAGCTCTAATCCCAACTGTAACGACCCGAAATTTTCGATCCCGAAAATTTCAAATAGTTAGGAAAAAGAAGAAAGAGATAGAAGAAGAAAAAGATCAGAAACATCAACACCTCACATTCGCAGCGGATAAAATATAATAACAAATAATAACAGTTTACAAAAGCATTATGTATCTGTCAATTACATTTATAATACATCAGAGTTACATATTTATACAAACACTGGATATACACGATTATCATGCCTCAGATTTATAATAATACAACGGAAAATACTCTATACGTTCCTGCCATCAAGCCCGTCTCCCAAGCTCCAGAACGTCCTTACCTGAAAATCTGTAATACTCGGTCTGACCCGAGCATTACAGCAAAGTAACACCCGGATCAAGCTGGAAACCAACGTGAGTAACTCATCCAACATGGAATACAAAGCATACAACTTATATAAAACGCGGGTAACTCATATCAATTTACAAATTCACAATTCGTTATAGGCATCACTTATTCCACACATCCATTTTCTAAGTACCAAGATTTAGATTTAAAATGTCCAATTCCTTTAAATCAATTCACTCCAGCCTATAGATTTCATATATCAATCTATAAAAATTCGAAGTGGTTTCGGGTATTTCCTATTACCCGACCCCGATCTCTTCGGGACTCATGTCATCCTAACCCAAGTTATCCAAATGAAAGACACAACATTTCCTATCAGAGATATCAACTCATTCAAAGCACTCAATACCATTCAATCATCCATTAGCAAAGCTAGGTCGCTGCCAAAATTTATTTAATTAATTCAAATTGAATTTTTAACCTCAATCACTTAGATTTCTTCACTTGTCATTAATTAATTTCAAACCAATTAATTAATCATCGCTTCATTATTCATCTTAATTAATCAACCTGGATTAATTGTCCTTCAATTACATTCAAGTAATTATCTTTAATTAACTTCACAATATTAGTTATCCTTAACCAAAAACAATAAGTAATCTTAATTACTTCATGAATTAATTAACTATTTTAATTGCATTAATCCCTAATTACTTATATTAATTAACTTCTCATAAGTCACTTATTATGAATTAATCAATCTTAATTAATCAATCCTTAATTACATCGTTAATTATATAAATTTATGATTTGCAATTATATTTCAATTTATCCTAAGCTAAATTAATTACATTAAATAATTAATCATTAATTAAACCGCAAATATTAATCATTCTTGATTTATCTCAACATGTAATTATCTACCTTTTTACTTACTTCATTAAATAAATTAACTGCTCCATAATTAACTATTTTAATTAATCTCTTGATAAATTCCACAAAGGAATTATATTTTATTAATTACATTAAGTAATTTACCTATCAAACCATCCATTGATTATTCTAAATTAATTAAACTTAATAAATTAACTTAAACCTTAACTAATTAATTCAAACCCTTAATTTCTAAATTAATCAATCCAAATCATTAATTAATTGAATTAACTAATTATCCATTTTAATTAACCTTCTACTTTGATGAATCACAAATCATTAAGCTCTTATTAACATAAAAATGAAAACATTTTCTTATTTATGACTTAAGTTTAAAACAGCTTGAAACCCGAATACTTCGAGGCAAACCACAATTAACACGAGAACAAACCAAAATGAAAGTCACCCGATCATCAATTCACAGTGCACATCAATTAATTTAATCATGAAACCAAATACTTAAATTTAACCATTTAAATTTAGATAAAAAAAATCCAAAGGAGTGAGATTTACTCACCTTTGCTTTTACTGTTTGCAATCCATTCCAAATGGCGTGTTCCCTTGATTTTAAACCTTGTATGACCATTTACAGTTTATTAAGATTCCAAATAGATCGGAAAATAAATTTCCAATTATTTATCTAATTTAAACTAAAATTTAATTCATCTAAAAATTAAATTTTTAAACTAACTTTATATAGATAGTTCAATGTCTAAAACCCCTATATTTTCCTGATTTACATAAGTTTAACACAGCAACCTTATTTTATATAAATTCATTTCCTATTAAATTTAAGATACAAATTTAAATTAAACTAACAAAATATAGAAAGACCCATACCTGCTTCCCAAAACGCTTACACGACCGACACATGAAACACAGTCGACAAATGCACGCCGACCACCACCCAACTCGTCGCTGCCCCCAAATTGTGCTCGTACTGCCGTGGCTCGAAATCCCCCCAACTCGTACGCGTCTAAACTACCTGAACTCGCGATATCATATCTAGGGTTTCAAGTGCGACGACAACTCGAGCACCAAGCCCTAAATCAACGCAACCTCATCGCCTATCGTTTCGAGCTTGAGCTCAAACTTCCGCAATCAACTTAATCGCACGCAGGCGATTTGAGACTTTGAGCCGATCTTGAATGGTAGAGGGACACGCGTGAACAATCAGGCTTTCGATCCAAAATTAGCTTGCGCCGAAAGATGGATTTCCGCTTTCGATTCGAGAGCGGGGGAAAGGGATTTCAGTTTCTTTAATGAATTTGAGGAGAGGGAGGAGATAGGGTTCGATCGCGATTTTGAAAAAGGAGGAAGCCATTTTTTTTCGTTCTGAAGGTTTTTTTATCTCGATTTTCAAAGTACTCGGATTTCAAAAAAAGAAAAGAGATAGCTAGGGTGACGAAATTTAGTACTAGGGTGGCTCGAGTACAATTATAGGGTGGCTGAGTTGACCTTTTAATTTTTTTTTATTTCCAAAATATCTCGTTTCACATAACTCGAAAACTCGAACTCCAAATCAGACATGCCGCCAGGCGTTTATAAGGCTTTACCCGTTCCGAACACGATGGAACATGTTTCAGAACCTATTTCGATCATATGAGCGAGTAACGGAAGTAAACAATCAATTTTAAATTAAATCGATTAGAATAGTTTCTAAGCGTTTTGAGATGCCAGGGTCAAACGACAACTCCGATTGCTATGAAAATTGAAATCTGATAATAACTAACTATTACGGATCCAACAGAACTGGTTTCGTCGAATTCCGAGACTGTGCCTCGGAAAGCTATTTTAAAATATCGATTTAAACGATATATTTTCAAAACTGAACAAATCACCTTTAAATTAAATTCCAACCATTCTATTATCTTCAGTATCATCATTATAAATTTTATAAGCCTTCAAATTATTTTTTACAGGCTTAAAACTGAAGATTCGATAGTTTACCCAATTTCAGTTTATTAAATCTAATAACTTAATTCCTATTAATAATATTTGAATTCAAGTTCAAAATTAACTTTTTGAATATACAATCAATTTAAATATTCCAATTTAAATTGTTAGAAATTTTGGGTCGTCACATTATTTCACTCAAGCCTATCTTCGAGTTCACACTTCTCCTCCCTTGCTTCGAGTTGTTTCGTGAATCTCTTCGAGTTCGTCCCCAATAAAACTTCGTCTTCCCCAAGCTTTGCTTAACCCAGATACGCACATCAACTCGTGCACGTGCACATGTGGTCTGGCCACTTTCGATCATCACCGTTGCCTCAACTAGTCATCAGCGACATAGCTTCTCAGCCCGACCTCCTAGATTGACGAGATCACCGGAGTATCAAAATAGAACTACTCGAAACCAGTGGAACAAAATCACCTTCATCGAAAAACATATCGCCTGATCACCCCCTATCGTCTAAAACCATGCTGCCGCATCCAAAGACGTCTCGGTGACCCTTGCAATGTTCCTCACCTGTGCGATTGCTTCTGATCCACCTACGTTAACGAATTCGACTCGAGAACAACATCGAAAAAAATTGGCATTAAAAACCTATTTTGACGGCATTCATCCACCACGACCAAATTGAACCCCAATGAATATTTTTTCCATGTCCACCGATACACCATCCACCCCCAAACTCAGACACGACGAACAGTTCGTCGCCGTTGGTCAGAATTTCACGAAAATGTCAAATTCAATCAATTCGAGATAACTCATCCATTACTTCCTTAAAAATTATGAAATTATTATCAAAAATCATTAATTTGCAGCACGAATCTAGTTATAAAATCAAAAATAGAAATTAAGATAATTGATTTTCTGATTATCCTGGATTACTAATGATTTTTATCATTTTTGAGATAATTATTCAACCTTAACACTTATAATTATTTTTAAAAATAAAATTACACTATTAGTATCCTTTTACATTCAGAAATCTTAACCGAAAAAATATTTCTTTAGGGTGATATAGATTTATTTGTGCTGTTCTTAATTTTGTTGATATGACAGAGTTAATGTCTGTACACAGATCACATTTATATATGTATACATAAGCACATTTATATTCATACAACATATTTTACAACCAAGAGACTATTTGACTTCAGAAATAAATCACAACATTAATTAATAGATTCAAGGTTTTAAGTTAAAGTTTGCTCACCTGAGAAATGGAAGCAGAGAAGATAGCCTGTACTTTGAAATTTTGGAATTAATCTAAATCTGCGTTTTACTTTCGAAAATTCTTGGTCTTTTTGTTTCCTGAATTTTGATGTTGATCCATTGAATGCTTGCTTATCTGATGTCCATTTGTTTTTCAAGTTTGATTCTGTGCTTGCTTTTAAATTTCCAGGCTATGGTTTCTAGTTTTGAGAGTCTGAAAAATTTAAAAACATCTTGATTGAATTGCATGCATTTGATTCTTGATTCTGAAGCCTAATCCTTGTATTGTCTTAAACTTTCATGCTTTTATTTTTGTATTGATGCTCTGATCTCAAGTTTGAATGATTTTCATCTTCCTTTCTGATACAATCTTACAGGTTTGAGATTTCTTTTCCAGACTTGATCACTGCCTTTTGTTTTCTGAATTTTAACTTTTGATTTCTTCTTTTTGATCAAGTTTGAGTTGTTTGAGATTTTATTCTCAGATTTGAAAATGGAAATGAAAAATCTGTTTTCTTTCTTTCTTTTCATATTTTTGTATGTTTTTAATTCTTTTTGTTTGCCACTTGTTAATACAAGTTGAAACTTAGTTAACACTTGTCTTTGCATGTTTCCTATATCTTACAAATGTTAAAAATAGCAAATTTATGTTCAAACCCTCTTTTCATTTTTATTTATAAAATTATGTTTAAGTCCCTGGTCTTGAAATTAGTTTATACATTTATTTTAAACCCTTAACTTAATTTAAGATTTTAATTTTACCTTATGTTACTATATCTTTTTACATATTTTTATACATTACAATCTTACTTTAGTTTAATATGTGTATATATATATATATATGCTAAACTTAGAAAACAAATGTTCATTACTTTTAAAGTGTAGAATTCCCAAATTCAATTTATATTTCAAAATGTCTATTATTGAATTCAAATCCAAAATACTATTTTATAAACACATACTTTTAAGTTATTTTGGAATCTTCATATTTATTCCTAAATAAATCCAATTTTTTTCAAGATATTCATTTTAGTATTTTCTAATCAACAATATTCATTGTCAATATATTTACTAAATTTCAAAATCTAATTCCTCAATTATAATTCATTTGTATAACTAAATGAACATTTATCTTAGTAAATTAGAAGAATTCAATTTTATTTTTATATTTCAATTGCAAATAAATTATAAATAAATCTATAATTAAATCCAAAATTAAATTTGATTACCAATTTTTTCAAAATTTAATCCCAAATATTAAATCAAATATCAAATTATTTTTAGCTAAAATCCAGGAATGTTACATCATGGCTATGATGCGTTACCACCAGCCCCGTGACCCAAACCGTTAGTATCCCACCATAGGCATTACCTCACGTTCCTTGTCATACTTTTATCCCTAAGCGAGACCCCTATAATTTTGGTTTAGTGTTTTCTACGGTGCATCCCTATCCACCGTCCGTTTAATTGGTGTTTAATATGCAAACTATACGATAGTGCTTAAAAACGCGTTAAAGGGGATTAATGTAAAGCCTTAACACTAAGAAAAAATATTATTTTACTGACTAGAGATTATATACATAACGCATTACACTACATATGAATATTTTGGCGGAACCTTAAGAGATGGAAAATCCCGTTACTTCACTTAAGTTACTGCATGCACATTATACACTGGATAGGAGATGTGAAAACGCGTAAGCATCTCTGACGTCGTTACACTCATGTTATATGCTATATCGATCTAACATACATAAGGATATTTTAGTCCTGATTCGATTGTTTTGTCTCTTCATTGCGCTCGAGTCAGCCTTGGGTTTTTCAGCTTATTGAAGATTTATTCTGGAGAAAGAAGACGAAGATTTGTATATTATTACTATTATTATTCCTACATCATGTTATCTGCTGCATTATATTTTATTCTAATGTATATGTATAACTCTGATTAATTTTGTATAAACTATAATCAAATGTATAGTAAACAGCTTCATAAACCGTTTATTTGATTATTATATTTTATCGTTCGCTGCGAGGTTCTATATTTGTTTTCGTCTTCTCTATTCTCTTATTTGACCCCAATGATTATCTATGTTCCAGATTGTTTGGATTGGACATATGTGGATTATTGTCAATTTAAACCTTCCGAAATGTGGGTCGTTACAACCATCCTAGAAGAATGATACAAGAATAGGCATTTTTTTATTTCGGTGCTGAGTTTATAGTCCAGGATAGAGAAGTGGAGGAGTATGTAGTCAAACTATCCAAATAGAAATTGCACATAGATGGAGCTCCAAAATAACATAGTTTTCTAGCAAGAATAATCCTTGTAACCTTATAAGGATGCATGATATGCTATACTTTGAAGCTAGAATTCCCAGTGAAAAACAATTAGCTAAGTACAGAACTTGATTGTAGGACTCAAGTTAGCGGTGGAATTAGGAGTCAAAACCCTACATATATTCAGTGACCTTTAGTTAGTGGGCTATCAAGTTAAGAAATAATTTCAATCTAACGGGGTATAGTTTTCCCCTTACGTGATCAAAGTTCTAGAACCGACGAACCACATTGAGTGTTATACCATAATACACACTCCAATAGAAGATAACATGAAAGCTGGCTCATTAGCTAAACTGGCCAGCTAGGGGGATGCATAGTTATCGGACTCATTCTAGTAGAAGTCTTAACTGCTCCAAATATTGACCAGGCAGATTTTCATTGGATCCTAGAGGCCAAGGTGGAGAGAAAGTCATGGATAGCCCTAATAAAGAACTATTTGCCAAAGGGGATTCATACAAATGGAAGGAATGAACGGCAAAAACTTCTACGTAGGGTTTATTGTGCAAGAAAGAGTACTACACCAAAGAGGATTCTCAGGCCCCTTACTATAATATGTCACCATAGAAGCAACAAAGAAAATATTTTCTAATGTGTATGACGGTAGATGTGGTGATCACATTAGGGGTAGACTTTGGCAAGGAAGGTTCTTCGCTATTGATACTTTTGGTCAACAATCAACCGAGATGCAGCTACTTACAACAGAAGATGTGATAGATGCAAAAGATTTGCGAAGGTATGGAGAGCCCTATCTACCGGGCCTACCAAATGGTTACCCCATGGTCTTTTGCAATTTGGTGAACATATATAATCGATGTGCTAGCAATGTCGAAAGGCGTAGAAAGTACAATATTGTAGCTATGGACTATTTCATTAAGTCGGCTGAAGCGTAATTGCTAGCCATGATCACAACGAAGAAGATGATCAACTTTGTGATAAAGAATATCTTATATGGTTTTGGTGTTCCATAGAAGATCACTATTGGAATTGAAAATCAATTTAGGAATGTCGAGTTTAAATATTTTTGCAACAGGTATCGAATTAAGAAAAGCTTTTCTACAGTAACATATCCACGATGAACAAATAGCTGGAAGCGATGAATAAAATCATCAAATTCATCCTCATGAAATGATTGATGAAAGCTAAAGGCAATTAGGCCGATGAGTTACCACTAGCGTGTGGGCATATAGAATGACCCACAAGTCTGTGACTGACCTCACTCCATTTACTTTGGCCTATGGATCTATGGCTACAAATTTGATTAAACTGGAAGTCCCACCTCGTTGAAAAATGCACTATAGTCCCAAGATAAATGAGGGACACTTGCTAGAGTTCCTTGTCTTGGTCGATAAAAAAGGGAAGAGGCTGATCTGAGGGTACCTACTTACCAGAAAAGTGTAGCATGACAGCTTAATGCCAAGGTTAGAAACCATACCTTTCAGATAGGCAACCTTATTATGAAACCGGTCTTTCCTGGTTGGCGGCATAGATCCGAATTGTGGTGGCCCCTACACGATTGAATAGTAGAGATGAAACTTTCAAGCTATCGACTGTTGTTGGGATCTTAATTCTACGTGCAAGGAATAAGGAACACCTAAAATGCTATTTCACTTAATCCTACATTTGTAAATGATTCGTCATATTAGTTAGGCTCTAATGTAGTAAGGTAGAGTCTTCTATTCTCATGTTTATAAACAAAATTAGCCATTAAAATTGATGGAACTGTATTCTTTAAAATCTAACCTTGTGCCATGTAATCAACGATGGAACCATATATTCTACCTTTTAAAACACCAAATGTCTAGGTACTCGGAGGTAGGTACCGAAAAACTCCATTGAACCATGATTGAGTCGCAAGAGTGTAATCATATTGGGATCGATTGGACGATTTGCCCTACCTATCTTATCTTTATTTGATACCTTAAGATTGGTACGATCAAAGAATGATGCCTAGAGGTAGGCATTTAAGATACCAAATCCCAGAGATAGGAACAACAGTATAATTGTATCTTTTGTAGGAATGACTATGCTTACGGCCTAGCAAGACACACTTGGCTGAAGGTAAGAAAAGATGGTCGATGAATGCTCTTGACCAACATCCAAAGACAAGTTAGATCAAATGCACAAAGATTGTCATCCAAGATATCGATACCAGGGATAGGAGTTCGTATATAAATGAATCTTTTGCAGGTACAGCCACTAAGAGCAACCCAACATGACATTCTCAATTGACAATGAATGAGCATGATTTATGTGATGTCCTTGATTATCTCCTGGAGATTCTGAAACTAGGGATGAGTTGGATGTCAAGAGATAGACAACCAAAATTCCATTTTCGAAGATGCAGAATGGTGAGAAGTTGATAGCTTTGATAAGCATAACGTTGTTTATGGTTAAATAGAATATGTTCGTTGATGATAAACAAAATTAGCCATAGAGTTAGTCAAGGAAATATATTTTTTTAGCCAAAAATGAAGAATGTTTGTAATGGAAATGAAAATTAAGTAATGAAATAGTATTGGGTGGTTGCAAAAGCTTTTTTATGTGTACTGGACTACAATAAATAATGGAATTGCGCAAACCTAAACATTAACAACATGAATTAAATTGAATTATAAGCAATTTTTTCTACATGCAAGTATGTTGGCCGATAATTTAAAAGTAAAAGAAGTATATGAAATAAGGTTGACAAGAAAAACAACTAAGATTGCCTCTAAAATTTTTGGTTACAAGAGCGGTTGTTTTTCCCACACATCAGCAACCTATATACATGATTAGAAATATGAAAAAAGAACTATCTCTACTCACGCTTTCCACTTTTCTTCTTCTTTCCCTTCTTAGGAGTGAAGGATGACTTTCTCTTTTGGGGATAGAAATCCTTAGATGTTGAAGGCGGACCTCGGAATCATCATCCTATTTATAATCACTGATTAAAGTTTAAGGAGTCTTAGGAAAAAATACCAACCATGAGAAGTATAGAAGTAGGATTGAAAAATAATGGAATTAGAAGGGATACAGATAAAGGAATTGGTTTTCTTCAACACCTTTCTCCATTTTGATATTTTTTTAGGTTGGAAATTTCGATGGCTTGCCTTCCACTCATTGTCGTTGTGACTATAAAACCCTTTATGTCATCGGTAGTCACATCCACATTGCCCATTGAAAATTCAGGTTCTTCTGTGGCCAATACATTTATTGCATCAACCTTTTCAGCATCGGGACCCTAAGTGGACCTGGTTGAGGAGATTGGAATGAAAAGTTGGTACAGATGATGATAGACTTAGTAGTAAAAACTTGTGGGCTTGGAGTGGAAATCACGTTCGACAAGGAAACCAAGGAAGGCTAACCTAAAGTTTGATAGACAGAAAAGATTAGAAAATTCTTGTGCAAAATTCTAAGTTTCTTGAACATAGGAAAAATTCATAATATACCTCTAATAGAAGTGGATGAGTTTTTATAGGAAGTCTTAGTTTGACCCTCTTCTAAGACAAGAGACAAAATAGGAAGTTCGGAAGTAGACTTTAGTTGTAGACAACTAGGATCCCGAGGTTATATAACCCATGGGTTGAGTCCAATGATGATGTCACTACCATTATTGTTGTTGTAGTAGTAGTGATTCTCAAAGAAGTTTTATATGGTCGAAAACTAGTGGCCAGATGTAGGAGGTACGTTGATACCAGAATTGGTTGTTGCCAAGTTGACATTCTCTTCTTGCGGTCATTAGGAAGTGGGAATAGTGTTTTACACCAAATCCTTTGAGCTAGATTCAAAGAGGGACCCAGTAGGCACCTTGGTAGAGGTCAAGGTCCCATAGGCTTATTCTACCTGACCTATAGCACGAGCTTGTATATCCTCTTCATCAAGTAGGTCAAGCTTTATCTCTTCTTTATCAACCTCTTCTACGTGCTCTCGTTCCTATCTACAAATTTCCTCCAAGGCCAGAACTAGTGCCATAGGGTACTTATCACCGAGCCACTTTAAGTTGCTAGATTTGATCACATTTGCATAAAGCAAACCAAAGTGGTCTCGATTTGTTGATGAGTTCTTCTTCCATCTTTTCTATTTGATCAACTGAAGTCTCCATGACCTTTTTCTCCTTTTAGCATTGAGCATTTGAGCTATTTATTCCTCAGCCATGGAAAAGGTGTCATTTGTTTCTTTCTTCTCCATTTCTATCTCGAGCCGTAGATAGGAGTTTATTAGATTCTATGTATCGACGGGAGGGAGAAGGTCGTTTTCATTATTAAGTTCCCTACTCTTATGATAGGCATTCTAGAGCTAGTCCTCTTGCTATTTATACTTGGTCTCAAAGGCCTTCATCTCATCCTGACATTTCTTTTCTATGTCCTCGAAAGATTTCTTCTCTTGATCTAGCTCTTTAGAATAGAAGTCAATGAACTACTCATGATCCTTCTTTTCAATTTCATTATGTTAATGGGTTAGCTTGTTGGCTTTGTTAATATCAGATAGGGCATGAGGTAACCTTCTATAAATGTAACATTGCTCAAAAAAGTAATGAATTGGCTGACTTATGTAGAAAATCTTTCAAAGTGTAGCCGAATTTGACCCCCGTAAAGAATAGTTTAGGGAAATCCTTTTACATTTCTGTAAGTGAGGGAATTTGACTAAGGCCGAGACTATAGTTGAAATATGTGTAGGAATAAACTCTTTGTTGAGCCACCTTTGAGTGGGCTTCGAGGTCGAAGGGCCAACCAATCGAGAAGCATGCTTGGACTTGTGAGTAGGAGCTAAGGCTATAATAAGAGAAGGTACTGATACAAAAGTGGTGTACAGTGTAGAGATATGAGGAGATTATTGAGCCTCGAGAAGCGTTGGTCTATAAACTTAGGATACGGAGAATTTCCATGATATAAGGAGGTAGACCTTACAAATCCAAAGCGGTCATGAGTGTCCTAATCATGAGTCACATGGTATCGCCTCTCCACTTCATCTTTTCTTTCTATCCTTGCTTTTGAAGCCTTTGCAGAATCAGATTCCTATAATGAGTCACATCCGTAATGTAAGAAAATAAAAGGTTTGTAACCAAGACAATTAATTGACTTGCCGCGTAAGTCACCAAAGAGTTGACTTGCCGCGTAAGTCACCAAAGAGTCTAGACGGTCTCATTGTACCTGAAAAGAAGTAGAATCAAGTTAAGACTTGGAAGTCAAAATATGATATATGTAGAGTGAACGTGTTGTGGATTAAGTTGTAGAAGTGTCTATGTGTTTTATTGATCTTATGAACCATGCTCATGCAGTTGACTAAGCGAGTTTTCTTCTCCCATAGCAGTTGACGGCACATCCACCACGGTACTGATTAAGGAAGTGATGTCCAAGAGACTAAAAATAGCAAGGCCATATGAAGGGTTATTACCAGAAACACTCCTAATTAAACCAAAAATATCATTGGTATGAGAGGCCAAAGTTGCCTTCCTAGCTGATGCATGTTGCGGCTATGGAACTAGATGAGGTGATATAATTCTTATTCTTTGATAGCTGGGTAGAGAAGAAACCCTTGCATCACCACCTGTCCCTCCCACAAATTCACATGCGAGATCCATGTTGTCATTATCATCCCCTTCACCATTCTCGTTGTTATCTTCATCTCCATGATCGCTCTTATCCTTCCTTTGGTCGATATGGGAACCCTAACCCATAGGTGAGACCTGTTGATCTTTGATAATTAGAGAGTTGAGTAGGTTGTTTGTTGCCACGAAATATTGTATAGAATTTGAAATCGTTTCTTTTAGAATCAACTAAAAGGAATTTCATTCTTCGCTCATTAGCGAGGATGTCATTCAGGGATTTGAATGTATGTATTAGAGCTTCGTCGGTAGGCTTCTTTGAAATGTCTATAAATTTGATAAATGATGAACTCAGTAATCTAAATGAAATGGACTCTATAGAATTATGGAGTAAAGGTAGAACTTCTATCCTGATATCCACTTTTAAGCGAAGCCAGTTGGGCAACAGACAACGAAATACTCATCCTTGAAATGGCTAAGTTTGTTGTAGAGTCCGATAATTATGCGGTAGCCTTTGGAGGACTCCAAATAGGTTAGGGACAGATGATCATCCCATTTATTGAAACTTATAGTTATCTGATTTCTTCAAGAGAAGGCACCTGCTATCTGCCTAAGGAAGATCATATAGGTAGATTCAATGCGACATACCCATTAGGATGAAACCGAACAAGGACAAGCTTCATAAATTGAAGAACTAGTTGGATGAAATAATTAAATGGAGGAATACTCTTATAAAGGTACATATAACAGATGTACACTATCCAGTCCTCTAGGAATCACATGGCCACTAACAGGGTGCTTATATCAAAGTCACTTGAAGGGAATACTTGATGGTCACAAATTCTCCTTACGTCGCCATAGTTAGAGTTAAAGTTTGAGATTTTGGGGGTCATCAAGAATGCTGATGCCCTTAGGGTTAACATCGAGAGGCTACTCCTATATAGGGTTCTTCCACTATGATAAAGTTAAATACTTGTATAGATCATCTTGATCATTGGTTGGACTGTTGAGAGCTAAAGGGTGTCGAAGTAGATGCTAGGGAAGTGGTGAAGCCTACCGTTAGTAGAGTGATTTCTAAAGTAGTATGACCTTCACCTAAGGCAGAGAGATGCATGGAGCGTCTTCGATCCATAAGTTGCTACAAATCGATACATAAGAAAGGTTAGATATGATTCAACTTTAATTTTCATGCTTTGACTAAGCCCGGTGTAGCTGATGTACAAAGTCGAATGAACGTCAATATGCATTGACCAATCAGATCCAATACTCGACAAAGCCGATGATAGTTTAACAGTCTACATGGTGTATGTCATGTGTCTATAGCGTGGTATCTGCAAACACTCTATATGGATAGCCCGCTCATACTGGCATACTAGCTCCGTCATGTTAAGGAATCATGTGTCAGAATTTACCCATTTTCATTGAGTAAAGGACAATGGAACCATTTTATAGAGCAATACGAAGCTTTCCATTGCAATACCATGAGATTGACATGTGCACCTCAAATTGTTAATGAATGGTTGCCATTGGATATCAAAGCATGTTCGAAGTGACCATTCCTTGAAATTGCCTTGTTGAAAAAAAACCACCAATCCATATTTAACCAAGAATAGATAAAATTCAATCACCTTTCTATTCACTTAAACAATTTGCTAAAAATTGTTAAGTGAGATAGCTGTTAAGAAATCTTAAACTCGAGCCTTAGAGAACACGGAGTTGACACCAAGTAGCAAACACACAAAACTTGGTGCTAACTTCAGGTATCGCTGATTTCTTAGTTCAATAATCAAGTTAGCAATGGCAAAAATTGAAGAAAGGAGGACCATGAAATCAATGGATCGAAGGCCATAACCATTGAAAACCATCAAACAGCTACAAGACACATCTTAGATTAGGGGTGAAGGAGATAAAAAAACGTCAGGGTTGAAGGATTAAACTTGAGTTCTATGGGTCAGATGCGAGAGTTAATAGATCAACTAAGATTTCTTATAGGTCTGCTATGAATCTTGGTTGAAGTTGATCGAATTGAAGCCTAATGATGCGGCAACACTATTAATGTCAAAAGGAACATAAATCATAAAACTTGAAGCAGATAGAAATAACAACCTTAATATTAAAGTGAAGATGGAATTTTTTTTCTATGTGTTACTGAATATAGTAACATAAGAAGATACATTCGGTACCAATCCATAAGGATCCACACCGATCTATATGATCACAAAAAAGAGATAGAGAATGATGATGTAATTATGGGTGGATGGAGATAAAAAATTAAACCCTACCCGACCAAATGAAAAGACAAGCTTTTAGAAATCTCATAATGAAGTTAGGATTGTAAGTTGGATGGTTCGCCTCTTATACTTATCAAAGAGATGTGAATCCACAAATGTTTGAAACAACATGTTGTGTAGAAAGGATGCATCAATCCATGAAGGCAGTTCAAAATATAAGGACATCTTTCAAATCGTAGTTCAAGGATGATAGCTTGTCTTAATCCAAATCATTTTTTGTTAATACAAAGCATACTTTGAGCGGCAAGTGTCATCCTACTTTTAGACCAAGCGTTATCTCGATGAATCAAGATGGTTAAATGCTCATGAGATGGATCAGGAGTGAAGAGTGTAAATCTAATACAAAAAATTAAGCAGAGTCACTAGGATTTGTACCAATCTTTATGGACTATAAAAAAGTACTTAACCATTTTTCCGAGAAGCCAAATGGTGACATGCTGAAGAAAGTTAAATAATCAAAACTAGGGGACAACTTGGTAGCAATCCCTCATAACTCGCTACCGATCCATTTCACACAATGTGAGGAGTCATTATGGCTTGACCAAAGATGACGGCTAAGAAAAAGTAAAGAACAAGATGATGAAAAACTAGATAAATAGGTGTTGATCCATAATAAGTGGTACTGATCCTTGTTAGTTCATGATTTTGACCAAGATTCTTGCTGAAGCTGTAACGACCCATAAATTTTAATGGGTTTAATAACGTAAGTAACTAAATTTTTCATGAAAAATAAATAACAAAATTTTGAAATGAAAATTTAATATTTGGAATATGTCTATTAAATGTAGCAAATGTCAATTTTTCATCAGAAAATATGAATGTTAGTTCTGTTATGTAATTTTCAATTTTCAATTTAAAATCAGTTAATTTGATAAAAATAAATTATTTTTGAAACCTGAATATTTTTATACAATAAAAATGTAAATCATTTTCTGAGTAAGATGTCATAATTCGTTTTACCAAATTTGCACTGCTCTAACTTCTTTTATCTTATTTTCAACAAATTTGCAGCAGTTTAGCAGCGAAATATCGACTTTTTATGAGAAATGCGGATTATGGATCTTAAGGCTAGAATTAACACTGGAGGGAGGGTGAATAGTGTTTTATGGAATTACTAATTCTTTTTAAGTTTATATTAATTTGAACACAAATGTATGTAATATTCAGACAAAGATATGATCACAGAATCAAACATAGATGCAGATATAAAGTAAAAGCAATAAAGGAAAGCACACCGAATTTTATACTGGTTCCAAGTTACTCTACATCCAGTCCCGCAACACAAGTACGGATTTCCTTTTGAAATTAATTCTTACAATTACACCCTCGATTTCAAGGCCATGAGGTACACTGCTCTAGATTCACAATCCTCTTGGTAGATATACTTGATTTTATGCGCAACAAGTTCACCCGATTGATTTTCCAGGCTACAATCAGACCTTTTCTCGCTCGATTGGTTTTCCAGGCTATAATCACACCTTTTCTTGCTCGATTGATTACAAAGAAGTCTATAACTCTAAATAGCACTAGGATCTTGTTGAAATAGTGATAGAGAATCAAACTAAAGATAATCTAGTTAGATTTAACGGTGATTTTGGCAGAGTAATGGTAAAAATGTATATAAAGAAATGTGGAAGAAGAAGATGAGTGAAATCGGAGAAAATATATGAATATAAATTCATTCAAAACAGCCCCAATTTATAATAGAACAACAGCCATGTCCATTCGTGAAAGGATTTGATGAATAGACACTTTCTTTGAAATTCAAACTTTGAAATAAACTGTCACCTTGTCGACAAGGCTTCCTTAGGGTTGTCGACAGGCCTAAGTTATTTTTGGTAAATTTTTTTTCTTTGAAAATAACTTCTATCTAATATTAAAACTATTTTAAATTTATAAATATACTTAACTATAGTTAAAATACATAAATAAGTATAGAGAATAATATTTTGGTATATATAAAATTTTACTATAATTTTATATTTAAATCTAAGTATAAATATTAAAAGTTAAATATATTATAATTAAAAGATAATTTAAAACCAAGGATAATTTGATATCGAAAATAAAGATTATTTTGAGGCTAATTAAATGTTTTTGATTTAAAAAGAAGATTTTGAAATCATTTTGAAAACAAGATATAATTTTGTAAAACATTTGAATAAAAGTTAGTGGATACAAAACAATGTTCCACTAGATTTTTCGTAGGTTCCATCCTACTTATGGTTCCATCCCTTTAATGGGCTCGAAGTGGATTCCATTCCACGAATAAAATGGATTTTAAGATGTGAGTGCTTTTCTAGGATTTTTAACAAAATTCCTAACGAAATTACATATATTGAAATCTTAAATAATCTTGATACTCATGAGTCTTGAATCTTGATATCTTCGATCTTGAGTTTATTAGTTGTTGAATCTCTATACTGTACAGTCTTCATTCTTTGGTACCTGTGTACCATTCTGATCGTCTTATCATGTTGATCTCCGCAGTATACTCATTTGTGTAATTTGGCATCAGGTACACAACGAAATCAACGAAATAGTTTGTCGTATCTATTCCATACTTGTGACTGTTTAGTTTCCTTTGTTTTTTCAGTTACCCTCCTTTGTCGTATCTTCCCATATTCAATATTTTTAATTCATCCGTTCTGTTCTTCTTCTTCTTTTGGAAAAATAATATATTAATATAATGTTACTTGTTTCCTTAAGCTTGTATACCTACCAGACACTCCACGTTTGCTCCCCACCTTCTTCTTCAGTTGAAAAAGCCTTAGTTCTATTCTTATTTGAGCATATATATAAAAGTGTGTGTGTGTGTGTGTGTGTAAACGCTTCGTTCTGTTCCTTTTTTCAAATGAGTTCTACCATGGCCGCAACTGTGCCTTCCTCCAACTCTCGCCTGCCACTATCGATCCCCACCTAAGAAGTCCCACCCCTCACCAGATGACCTTGTTACCTACCCTATTGACCTCTTTCAAGCGCGCTCCATCTTCCACCTCTAACCCAAACACTTGCACCACACCCTCCGCTAATACAGCTGCTTTCCCCTGGCCTCCTCGTCCATCACCAGTAGAGCGCCGCCGCCTTCCAAACTCCCCTCTACCACCTATGCCGACCATCGTGCCTCCTCTCTTAATGACTTCCGCAGCCTTCTCATCAATACAAAAATATAAAGTTGCTTATACTATTGCATGAGACCTGCTATCTCCTTTGATTTTCCTCACCTCCATCATTCGATCTCATCCGTGCTCTTTTCCCTTCCAAATCACCTCAACCTCCAGATCCTCGTTTCCCAAACCTGTGCTTTGAAGAGAAAATATATATATTAGTTACTATTTTTTTTAAAGTAGCTTGTCCATCTTTGTTAAAGCCTATTGCATCTCCATCTCCAACCATCATTCTACCTCCCTAGTGACATGACAGCCTATTAACCGAGCGACCACTCTCCAGATCATCTCCGTTATTATATTAAGGTATGTGTGTATGTATTCTATTTAAAGGTGCATGTATTACCTGTTTAGAGTTGTATATATATAATTTGTTTGAGTATTATATAATATGTTTAAAAGGGGGTGTGTGTGTGTGTATATTATGTCTAAAATATTTGCTTAAACTTATGTTTATATCTTTTAAATAGATTTTTTTATGTGTAATAGCTTCATTATATATATTTTGTTAAATATTCATTTAAATTTTTTTGAAGTAATATATGGGTTTCAATAAATATCGAAATATATATATTGCTCATATATACAAGTTCACGTATATAATTGATTTTCATCGAATCCAGTTCATCGTGCATTGATTTTGTCCTGCTGCTGTCCAGAATTGGTCGCAGCAGCAGTTTTTAGCTTTGTCGTTGTTCCACGTGTCGATCTGTGCTTATCCGTATTCATCTGCATCTTACTTTTTTTATTTCTCTAGCCTCAAAAGGTGAGCAATCACTCACGATTAGCATTTTTATATTTAGTAAATTTAATTCATCAGAAATAATGATTGAAATAGGTTATTAAATTTAAATTGTTAGTTATTTAATTGTTGAATATGATATGTTGTTATTTGCATTTGTTCACCTATGATTATTGACAATATTGACACCAATAACCTGTTAGTACATATGTGTTATAATTGTTAACTATGATCGTATTTTCCATTGATATGCTATGTTATTTTATATTATTATTTATTTGTTCTCACTCTGTAAGTTCCCAATTATTTAGGAATTTCCTATGGGTTGAAATGATACATACCTGAACGATCTTATAGATTAAAGAAAAATCGTTATGGGTTGAAATAATAACCCAAGCGATTTTATTTAATTGAATTTTAGGATTGCGGGTTGAAATGATATAAACCCGTAAATTCAAAATAATTATGGATTGAAACGATAAATTTCTGTATCACTTGACCATAGGATAGAAAATTATATACAGACACCGTTGGTCTGTATTTTAAAATGATTTGAATGAAAATATATGGGTTAAATTAATATTGATTTTTTATATGATATAAATTGATTTAACTTTTAATATGTGTAAAAGTTGGATTTTTAAAATTATATGTTTTGATTGTTTTAAAATTATAAGCTAAGTTTTAAAAATGAAAATTTATAAAATTTTATTATAACTTTATTATTTTAAAATACATAAAATAAGACTTAATATAGATTTAATAATAATAAGATTTAATTTAATAATAACTGATATAATAAAATTTATTAAGAATTTAATTTAACTAATAGTATATATAATGTGTTAAGTATTTATGTACATTTATATTAATATTTTAAAATAAATTTTATAATAACTTTAAGTAAATAGAGTTGAAATGATAGATTAAAGTAAACTTGGCATTTAAATGGATCAATACTGGAATTTAAATAAGAATCAATTTATAATTGAGTTTGTTTAGAATTGAATTTAAATAAGGTTTGATTTGAACTTATTGATTTGAGACTTTCGAAGGTATGATTTTATAACTTGATTTAATAAAATGATTAAGTGTCTATATCAAAATTAAAATAATATTTAAGTTGAAATTTTGAAATATAAATGTAATTTATTAAATTGATCTATTGTAAACTGATTGAATATTTAAACTTCGAAACCTATTGAATTTGAAATGTTTTAAATTTGTAGTTCAAATCCGAATTTGAACTCGATAAAATTTATAATGGTTTTAATGAGAATTTGAATTGATTTGTGAAATTGGAGGAAACTGCTCTAATTTGAAATTTTATTGTAATACATATATTATTTTCAATATATATAAACTATTTTAATATACAAACTATTTTAACCTATATTCTATTTTAAATATAAACTGTTTTGTTATATAACCTATTTTATCGATAACCTATTTTAAATATAAACAATTTTAAAATTATAACCATTTCAATATATATAAATTATTTTCAATATACAAACTGTTTAAGTTGGAACTGTTATAATTTAGATTTGATGGATTTATTCAAATACTTTGATGTGATGGTTTAAACTATTTTCTAATTATGATTTTGGAAGTGATATGATTTCGAAAGTGAATATGATTTCGAAAGTGATATGATCTTGAAATGAATATGATATTTTGATATGAAGTATAAACTGTATGAAATGATTATAAAAGCGATTTTATAAAATGACCATGGTGTGAAATAAGCGTTTGGTTGTTAAAGATACCGGGATCAGATATTATCATACTCTTTGCCAATACCGAAAACCACTTTAACAACTATGTACGTTGTGGACATTCCAGAATAAAGCAGGATTGTTTGGCGACGATTTTGTATGAGGTATTAATGCAGCCCTGACTCCCGCGAGTCAGCTTAATGTGGCTAAAACAGGGGTCATGCCGGGCCAAGTGAGGTCATTCCTCTTCGATATCATTTTATTACTTTGTAATTTGATTGGGTGCACCTTTGGTTTGGGAGTGTGTCTCGAGGTGGGCGGTAGTACTTGCTATGCATTGCCACCAGTCCGGATCCGATGAACGGTAGGATCCTACCCTGGGATATGCCTATTGTGCCTTGTCGTATGACTTATTGCGCCTTTTACGAGTTTGGTTTGTGTCGTACCTATGGAACGCTCCCTGATAGCTCACCTGTTGGTGGAGTTTACAGTATTGTATAGACTACGACATTATATAAATTGTGTTAAGGGGGAAATGGGTAATGCCTTAATATTTTGTACTTTACTTTACTGATAGACATATTATAATGGCATATATTACTGCATAGTAGATAGTTCCACGGATTCTTTGGGGATGGAAATCCCAAGCATCCTTTAAGTTACTTGTATTTCAATTGACATTTCACTTGAGTTGAATTTACTGGTATAAGAATGTTAATCCTGACTCGAGTGTTTTGTGTTTTGCTTTATGCTCGGGTCAGACTGCATGTCACAGCATTTGACTCCCCTTTGGAGCTTGGAGATATGCTTGGAGATATCTATTCAGCTTCCCAGATATTTCAGTTTATTCTGGTTGTTTTGTTCAGACTTATCATTGACTTTTGTATTAGCAACTTCTATATATTCGAGATATCTGTTGTATTTTACTTTAAACTCTGAGTTTTATATAGTAGCTTCATGAACTACTATTTACCTATTCCGCTGCTTATTGTTATATTACTCTATGTCTGTGATTCTGTGATTGATTTATTTACTGTATACGTTGAGTTTTGTCAAATATAATTTAACAGTATGATATTTTGAGCAATTCAAGTCTAACATGTGTGGATGATTATCGATTTGAACGGTTCGGAATGCCAGGTCATTATAGAAACTTTGGGTCTAAAGTAGGGAACGTGGTTTAGTATATTCCAAAGATTTTACTGAACTTTTTCATCTATAAATAGTGAGGTAGGTGCATTGGCAAAGGAACTACTCTAATCTTTGTTATTTGATTCTTGCATCTTAACTCTGTCAAATTCATATTCGAATGATTTGAATACCAAATTGTAAAATCTTTTTTGTATAAGCAAGGATAATCAGTAATAAAGTAAAGAGTAGACATAGGCTATTAATCTTAGTTAAAGCACTCTAAATTCTTGTGTTTTTTCTTTCCTTTAATTTCATATCTTTCATAATTTTCATTCGTAACTTGATTAAGTTTATGTCCCACTTTTGGAGCAAACAGTCAACATAAGAAGTGATAGTGGTAATGAGCAGGCAAAGCTACGCTTTGTGACATTTAACAATGAGGTACTTTTATATCCATAATCCGAGATTCATTATCTTATAATAATTTACTTAAGCATAATGAATGCTTTATGGAAACCTTAAAAGTACAAGAAGTTAAATAAGTGAGATCATAGTAAGGTTCAAAGTGTTGGAAATAGAAGAATATATGTCAATGGAAGAGAAAATTTTGTTGGAAGAGGCATTAAGAGAATATCTAATACCTCAAAACTAATTTTATATTAAGAAAAGTCAAATTTAAAAGGCGAAAATGATTTACTAAATTAGGATAATTCAAAATTAACAAAACAAATCAGATATTTAAATTTAGTTGGTGAAAATTTGAATTCGGAGCTAACTAAATAAAAGAAAGAGTGATAACTATAAGAAAAGTTAATAAACTTAACGAAGGGAAATAAAATTTAGAAAACATGATTAAAAATTAAAAAATCAATCCATGGCAATAATTGTTAGGGATATGCAAATAAAAGTATTAAAAATAAAAAGAGAAATTAAAATAAAATGGGAAATAAAAAGAAAATTATATTTGATAGCCCTTACCATAGACTTCTCCTTTCGATAGCAGTTATTGTAAAACTTCTACAAATGCTATCATGTAAGAAACCATATGTATACATGCTTAGTAATCAAAAAAAAATCATTTTAATTGGATTAGATGACTAAACTGAACTAAATTTAAAAAGAAGGTTATTTAAAAGATGAGACTCAAGGCTTATTTCACTGTCTTTGTAAGATCATTTGCGTATAAAAACTTATAAATTGTTCAAAGTGGATAGATTCAATAAAATAAGAAGTAGAGAGAAATTAAGGACAATTGGTAATTTTTCCAAAATTGCCTATATTTTCCGAAATGAAGCCACTTTTTCATTTTCATTCCATGTTTTATTTTCATCTTCTTCGCATCTAAAAAGACATATGGGTTCTCGAACTTTAAACTAACACAAATTCTTCATTTCTTCGCTAAAAATTCCTAAATCCATTAAAATTCAAGTTAAGAGATTCTCCACAAATCTATTTCTACGAATTCTTGGATTCGAATTTTAGAAATCGTAAGATAAATTCAAAGTAGGTTTAGTTGAAGTTTGGGTTTCTTAGTTTTGGGTGAGTTGAATCTATTTTCTATGATGTATGATTACTAAGTTTGCTAGAATCATGTTAAATATCCACTTTTAGTTAGGGCTTATTAAATGAACATAATTAGGGTTTTAAGAATATTGTTTAAACGAGCGTTTAAAAGAGCTAAGTATAGAATGAATTTCTTAACTAGCTTGATATTAAATGTTGTTGTGTTGGGCTTGGAATGTGGAACCGTGGTAGGTTTGGAGCTGGTGGAACTATAAGGAGATTATTCACAACATTGATAAAAGACGGATGGAATGGATGTGTAATTAGAATGGTTAACTAAGCAGTTGAAATTGAATGGTAGTTGAAATTGTTCATTGCCTCAAAGTTGTTCATCAAATGTGAAAATGTACTTATATGAATGTCGTACGACTCATAACTAGTACATGAGTCAATGTCAGATCATGTCAGTACAAATTTTCTAGGTGGCATAGAGCCAAATGTTAAAGACATGAGTAAGAAAGTTAAAAGAGAAATGGTTGAAAGAATTTCCACTAAGATAAATTCTCCTATTCAAGTTAGGTTCGGCTATAATAAGCATTTGGAAGTCTGAACCGGAAATTTAAATACATAAATTTAGGGATTTTGTCCTACGTTATTCCAGTGTAAACCTAGGGTTTTAGATGTCTAGATTCTAAGGTCAGACATAAGGATTCTAGGGTCAGACATTTGATATCGTGGATAGATATCTGAATCATAAATTCATATGTAATAATTATTATATGTTGGATAGTTGAGTTTTTTGTTTGAATTTGATATTCTAGGAGTTTGGGTTCGTTCTGAGGACCTATGTGATGCTCGTAAGGTTTAGAATGATTATGAATCAAAAAATGAGTTGTATAACTTGTCTTTTGAAACATTTGATTGACATTGGATGAAATATAGACAAAGGTGATGGTTCGATACACCATTTGATTCGTTTATCATTTGAATAGGGTAGTCCTACGGCGTTGAGATAACATGGCAAGAGTATATGATCTATACAATATTGCATATATGGAATAAGACTACATCCGTTTTCTATGACTTTTGAATTTGATATTTATAGACTATTTGTAAAATGATGTGTGGTTGTCTTAATAGTGCATACTAGGTGATATTTATTTGGAGACATGAGAAGTTCTATCATGATAAGGCAAAGACCTTATGATAATTTGTAGCAGAAGATGATTGTCCTCAATTTACTTGTCTTAATTCTCCTTGTTAAACAAATGGTATTAGTGATGCATGTTTATTTCAATTCTGGTTCGATATAATTGTAGGTGGTGGATGAAAATTATCATAGCATTGGTCTTACATTAATGACCATGCTTAGTGGGTATAGACCCAACCGGGAGATTTGAGGCCTATTAGCCTAGTGCATGATAGTTGAGTCATGATTATTGCAATGATGATTAGTATATGATACATTTACCATGTATAAGGTAGTATTTAAATAGAAATATGCTAACTTGTTGGATGCAGGTTGAGGTATGATTTCATTACCTCGTATAGTACCTTATGGCATTATACATAACATAGCAGTGCATTAGTAATCATATTTATTAGTGATACATTCTTTTCACCAATATTTATATTTGACTTCCTCTTTGTGTTCTCTTTTATTATTTATTTTTAAGTAGGTTTAAATAAATGTGGGAATTTTACAAGCTAGAGGTGAGTTATCGAGCCAACTGTATTTGCCATTACAATTATTTTTATCCAGTATTTTTTGGATATTGGCATGTTAGACTATATTTTGTTTTAAGATGCATTATATATAAGATTTGATGTACCATTTTCATGTTGTGTTATGATATTGAATCTTATAAATCTAGATATGATAAACATTTAGTCCTTTACATTTTATGTTGGTACTATATTTTATTTCTTCGATTATCAGATTTGGTATAATTGTAGATGTGACATATATGTTCTATGTTACATATTAAATTCTACGCTGAAAGGAATGTTATTGGTGATACTTATGGAATCCACTGGCTTGTATGCATTAATTATCGATGCCACGAATAGTGGATCGTTGCATTTGGTTATAGAGCTAGGTCACTCGATCACCATAAATTGGGATGAATTGAGAAGTGTATTTGAGTTTTGTTATACTTATGCATATAACATTTAGGCACTTGCATTTTTTTATTATTCTATATTATATTTTTGAAAATTACTTACAATCCTCATCAACATATAGTTATCATGGGTTGTGCCACTAAAGCAATGACTACTAGAGAGAATGTTGGTGCTCTAGAGATTTAAATTCATGGATGGTTCCACAGATACATGCAGGCTACAATGCTTGGTACCTACCACTAATAGAGTCCCCTCCTACACTGACAACTGTTGAAGTGATACCTATTCCTCTACCGCCTCAACCGCCCATTCTTGATTTCCCTCATCTTTCTAGGGATTATATTCATATCGGTGCCAAGCCTTATTTTGAAATGGAGTAATTCATTGAGACTCTGGTGTGGCTCCACATAAATGAGTGGATCTTTGATAATATGATGCTTAAGAGTTTTATAAAAAGGTTGCTTGCTGTAAACCACTAAAAAGAAGTTCTGTGTTGGCCGAATGTAGTGATTACAGAGGAGGATGAGCATGCTATGATTAGAAAGAGTTTTGAAGGAGATTTAAGGCTTAGCTTATTTGTAAGTCTAAGAGGAGCTTGCAAGTAAAAAAATTCTGGTATATCCAACAAGGTGAGATGACCATAAAGTACATCCATTAATTCACACTTTCGGCTCAATTTAGGATGATATGTTTAATACTCCTTCTGCAAAAGCTAAGAATTTTTCTATGAGGCTTACTCAACATCTTAGCGATCTTGCTTCTAGCCATGTTCCAATGGGTGCTTTCAAAGAACTTGTCAAAGTGGCTCTATTGTGTTCTCTTTCTAGGGAGGCCTCAAAAGAGGAAGATGCCAAAGTTGAAGCTAAGTCCAAATTCCAAAGCAAAAGAAAAGGCACGAGGACTAAGAATGATCAAGGTGAAGCGAAGAAGGGAGGATTAATTTACAATAAGCGTTACTTGAAGGGGCACATTGTTAAAGATTACCAAGTCAAGCTCTAAGTGAAGAAGTGTTAAATTGTGATCAACCGGGTAGTTTTAAAAGGAATTTTCCATCTATTCCAAAAGGTAGACAAGTGGTCAAAGATTATGCTTTCCAAAGTGCTCCAAGCTGAGTGCTCCACTTAAGCTTGACATGGGGAAGAACATTGCCTTGGAAGGTGTTCTTTCCATTTATGGATATTTATTTCATGTTTTATTTGGTATGTGAGCTTTGCATTATTTTATTGCTAGTCATCTTATTTATATTTTACGCCTAATGCCCCCATGTTGTTGATGACTTTCTCATAATGTTGAATCCCATTGGGGATTAGCGCTCTTTCTACTGATGATTCTTTCGTAATGCCCCATGTTGTTTTCATGATGTTTACATACGCGGTTTCTCGGGTTATGGAGTCATCAAAAGATGGATTGGATGATGAAGAAAGAGGTTTTTAATGATTATGGTGGACTCATACTTTCTATAAAGGACTGTGGTGGTAATGGACTCAGTGTTTCTTGTGAGTCTGAATGTTCCATGATATTGAGCTATTATACTCTTAGACCCCTCACACAATGAATTAGCATAATTTCCCATTGTTGAAATTTTCCAAATATACTTGAAGAGGTTTTAGGTTCATCTCCTTTTCAAGAAATTAAATTGCCTATTGATTTGGAGAGAGAGATGATAAGCCAGTTATTTTACCGATTAAAGATACGACTCTGAGAGAAAGAAGAGAATTATAAACTCAAACTTCCAAGCTTTCTAGAAATTCTCATTTGAAGAAGGGCAGCGAAGTAGGAAGCACCCACTGGCTTCGCCAATAAATGGGTCCTTGGTATTATGTGTTGACGATAGGGAATTGAATAAGTTGACAAGGAAGAACAAATATTTTCAATCTCGTATTGATGATTTGTTCGATGAACTCAGAGGAGAGAAAATTTTTCTCTCAACTTTATCGTCCTATAAATTTTCATCAACCAAGGGCGATAGAGATAGTATCCCAAAAATTCCTTCTAAATTTCCAATGCATCTAACGAATGGTTGGTAATGCCATTTGATCTTATGAGTTCATAGCATATTTTGTTGATCTTATGTGCCATGTCTTTTGGGACCAAGTCAATAAATTTCTAGTGATATTCATAGATGATATTGATCTTTTCTTAAAGTGAATAAAAGAAAAAATTACACTAGAGAGAAGTGTTAGAAGTATTGAGACTAATGGCTTAAAAACAAAGTTTTTTAAATATCACTTTTAGAGGAGAGAAGTGTGAAAGGTCATGTCGTATCCAAGCATGGGATTTTTGTTGATCTAAGTAATGCTATTGCGATGCAATATCAGAAGGTATCGAGTAATGTGATCGAAGTTCATAATTTTCTTGCTTAGTAGGATGTTATCAAAAGTACATTAAGGACTTTACAAAATTTGCTACACCTTTAACCCTACTAACTAAGAAGAACTAATTGTCTCTTGGATTGTGTGTAACGAAGACACTTTTATTATGATAAATCAATTATTGGATAATGATTTGGTTCTTGTTTTGCCAAACAAAGATAAACCATTTAACATATACACCAACACATATGATACAGAACTTAACAAAGTTCTCACACAAGTAGGAAACTCAAGACCTATCAAAAGAATTATCCAAACTCCTGATTTGGAGTTGAAGTCCATTATCTTTACGTGGAATACATGGAGGCATTATTTGTTGGGCGAGAGGTTTGAGCTATTCTCCAACCATAAATTTTGAAATACCTATATTCCCAAAAAGATCACAATCTTAAGCAACAACGGTAGATGGAATTCCCAACATTGTATGACTTCATATATCCTATACCTCACAAAGGGAAATTTTGTATAGGATGCATTGTGTAGAAGTCATAGGGTATTAGGCTCTATGTTTTTAGGGTGGAAGGGTTTAGGTTACATTGTAGGGTTCGATTTTCGACCTTCATATGACGTCTTTCTTTATTTGTTAGCAGCACTAAAGGTAGGACATACAGTTGTTAATTGGGGCTATTCTTGCCATAGGCTTAATGGAAGCATAGTAGAGACCTTGGGCCAGTTTGGCAGGAGAAAGAATTCTAGTCACATAAACCAATTTGTGATCGATGCAAAGGGGTGGCTACTTAAAGATCGAATTTTGTATGTTCCTAAAGTGGAAAGTTTAATTAATTAAGTACTTTGAGAGTGGAGTCATTTTAGAATGACTATAATCTCGGTGGCAACAAGATGTACATTGATGTAAAGTGAACTCATAATTCAAAGCATACAAAACGACATGTTTTACAAGTTTGTTGAAAAACGTATGACTTTTCAACTATTTAAAGCCGAAAAAAGAAGCCCGGTTGCGTGTTATTGCTTTTGGAGGTTCTATACTGGAAATTTTGAGAACATAACTACATGGTTTTCATTAATGATTTACTATGAAGTTGGAAAGAAAATGAGAATATTTGGACTATTGTAGAGCGATTGGCAAATAACACTTCTTTTATCCCGATGAAAGTTTTTAGGGCCACTACAATTTTAATGATGTTGTATGTGTAGGAGATGGTAAGTTGCATGGTGTGCACTACAGTATTTTGAGTGATTGAGATCCACTTTTCACGAATGATTTTTTGGAAGAGCATGCAACATACATTAGGCACCAACTTGAACTTGAGCACAACCTATCATCCCCAAATGGATGGTTAAATCGAGCGAATGAACTGTGTGATTAAGGACTTATTTAAAGCTTTTATACTTTATTTTGGGCGATCATGAGGGGATACCTTCCTCTTATTGAGTTTGCATGATATAATAGTGATCAAGCCATTATTAGCATGGCACCATTTAAAGCATCACATGAAGGTCTTACAAATCGTTATATGTTGGTAAGAAATGGTAGATAAGGTAATACTTCGGCCGAATATGATACTTGAGGCTTTAGATAAAGTCGAGTTGATACAGAAGAGAATGAAGGCATCTCAAGTTCGGCAAAAGTCATATGTCGACAAGACATGCTGATCTGGAAACCGAATCTGGTGATATGATATTTGTTAGAACATCACCATTGAAAAATATCATTAAATTTGGAAATCCAAGAAAACTAACACGTAAATTTGTTGAATTATTTTCTATAGTGTAACAAACCAGAAAGCATGCATATAGGTACATGTCTGAAGTACACAATGTGTTTTATGTATCACACTTACACAATGTGTGCATGACTTAAGTGTTGTGAATGAGTCAGGCCAGTTAAAGGAAATGAATCTTGAGCCAAAGATTTGTATGCCTAGATCATCTATTCATATCGGTAAGAGTAGTGTTAAGAGACTTCGAGATAATGTTATTAAGCTTGTTCAGGTCCAGTGGAGCGATTCCAAAAATAGCACTTGGGAGTCAAAAGAGAAGATCCGTGCTTCCAATTTGGAACTTTTTACCTATTTGGATATGGTTGATTAAAATTTCATTATAGTATAAAACTTGTTTTGCATTGCTTTGTTTTATTTGCTAATTTTGATATTGTGGTGCTAAGTGTTAGTGATACTATCGGTGCGATGCATTACTCTTGTAATAGCCATGCTTTCTATGCCATACAAATAAATAAATTTAAATAAAATAAAAGTGTTTGAATTCCATTTGTGATAGTTAATATTTTGAGAATAAATTTTTAGTTAATTAAATTTTGTCTGATACAATTTTTTTAATAAAGTGAATTAAATTAATAAATTCTTTTTGGAAAATAAATTGAAATTGAATAAAAGTGTTCAATTACCGAAATATAATTTTGTACAATGAAATGAAAATTAATTTAAAACAGGTTGGAATTTATTTAACAAAGATTAAAAGGGCAAAATATTAGGCAAAGTAGAAAATTAGAATTTAGCCTTAAAAAAATGGGGCCCAAAGCCCGTTTCTAACTACCCTTTCTCCTACTTTCTAGAAAACTCTCTCGACTCAGGCCCAAACCCATATTTTCTCTCTTATTTCATTTTTAACCCTAGATCCCAAAATCAAAAATAGAAATGTTTAGAAAAGTAGGGGAGAGAAGCCTTACTCGACACATGATCGATGTAACTCTCAACATCGGTGAGGCAAGGATATAGGAGTGACGACTTGCGATTGACATGAGGGGGAAGGTTGTATGTGATCGCAACTTGGTGAGATAGGTCCTGGGGATAATGCATGAATTTTTGCGGAGCAATTGTAGGTGGTGACGATAGCTAGCCGCGTTGAAGGATATTTCTGAGTTGAGGAGTAGATGTCGATGCAAAGTTAGAGGTGGTTACCGAGTGCTTGCGACTTGGGCTTTGCTGAGTGTACCACATGAAGCTAGGACGGATATGGACCAATGATCGTGCCAGCAGTGATGTGATGGAGTGTAGTGGCTGGGATGGTAAAGGCATCAAAATTTGGGTTGTTGGCGTGCACAGGAAGTTGAAGGCCGAAGCTCGTATGCTGATTTTGGAACTCGAACATCGCTTGGGTTTGTTATTTTCTTAACTCAAAACTATCGTCTATTATCATTTTGAATGCTCGTATCTACTACTATTATTAATTAATTTGGTAACGAGTGCTTGGTTAATATAGATTAATTGGATGAAATTAATTGCTTGATGATGATTGAAATAGTTTGAACTAGATGGAATTGTGTTGCCAACAATGATTTACTAGTTATTGCAATGATTGTCGATTGATGGTTGATTATATCCTTATTGTATGACATTTGAGTGGTGAATTGATGTTGGCAAATAATAGAACGGCATTTGAAATTGTTTGGAAACGAGGTAAATGAATTAAAAGATAAAATTTGAAATAAATAAATTATTTTGGAAATAAATAGTGAATTTATGAAATGATTTTATTATTTAATATTAAAGATGTTGTAGTTAGTGGAAAATTTTGAAAGTGGAATGATTTTGGAAAGATATAAACTGGAATAATTTTTAGGATTATGTAAATAGAATTTATAGGGTAACGGATGAGTTCTAGGAGTTTATTAAATAAGTGAATTATCAATTTTTTAAATTTTGTTTATTAACCGTTGATCATAAAATAATAATTAAAGGGCATCTATGAAATGATATTTGAAATCTATATTTTATAAAGTGATGAGTCAATTTTATTTAGATTTACAGATTGGAAGTTTGTAAAATATTATTTTGAAGCAACTATTAGTAGAATGCAATTTATTTATTAAATGGAAATTATCATTAATGTGATTTGTTGTAAATATTGTTAAGTGAATTTTGAAAGCAACATATTTTTGTGATTGATTATTGGATTGTTTGGGAATGTACTATATATGGTAGAATTTTAATTTGATGGATTACTTCCCAATAATAATAGTTTTAAAAGGATTTGAAAATTAATGAGGAATTTAAATGATGATTTTGGAATTATATATTTGGTTTTGAAAAAAAAATTGGATTGAGAATATTCTTCTAATTTGACGTTTTCAAGGTATTTGAAAAATACAAACTTCTTTGTAATATTTTCATAATAGTAAAGCAGAAATTGGAAATGAAAGGATTTTAGTGATATTAATTGTATAACAAGTTCGAATAAAGGTTTCTTTAAAATCAAATAACTACTTTTAAAATTTTGATTTTGGAACTAAACGAGAGAATTAATTTTTATTATTTTTAAAGAGAGGAAAATAAATAAATGAGGTGTTTTTGCTAAATTGAACTGAAGTGGTTTTATAAAATAGAGGGAAGAATAAAGTGAAATATGCTTAAATAAAACCCTTTATCTCGTTAAATATTAATTAAATAATATTTTGATGTGTGTATGGATGGTTGTTGATTGGTTTGCTACAGGCGAGATGAAGTTACATTATTCGTTGTGTTGAACTATGAAGTAATGAAAATAAAGAATAATGAATCAAAGTAAAAGTAAGCGAGAGTGAATTAGTAAGTGAAGTAGAAATTTATTTAATATTGATTAATTGCGGGTGATGTGTAGATAATTGTATTTCATCAGGCGGTATATGACGTTTGAGTGAAGTATATTTATTTACTCGTTCTAGTAAAATGTTGGATAATTCATTAATGACCAAACACTTAATATTTGATGTCACTAATTTATTCTATATTATATATGTATATCAATCGATATTACTTAGTTTTCTAACTTAACGTGTAAGGTGTATTATAATATTACTTTATTTTATTTAAAGTGGGAATATGAATATCTTTGATTTTTGAGTGAATCGAGATGTCCAATGCAAAATTTATTACATAGATGTGATGGTCACAAGTTTGCTAGTCCCATCCAATTTTACCGCTGTGGGGTCACTCCCCGATGGTTATAACGATTTAGCTCCTCTTTCACATAATCATAGTCTGTTGTACGGGCTAACAGAATGAGAAGTGCTGAACGAAGCGAAGTGGTTGACGATGGAAACCGAGGTAAGAGGAAGTAAGGAGATGAGGTGCACTTAATGTGCAATTAAATACTGGTAAGGACACATATATAAATTTACGAGTAAGGGCTCTTTTTGCATCTCAGAATTGGCGAGGCTCGGGTGTAGGCTCGGCTTCTGGTAGTAGTAGTAGGAGTAGCTGTTTAATGATGAAACTAAAGAATAAAATGAATAAATCAAATCTAGTTAAGTAAATATGAATGAATTGATGGGTAGGGTGTGACATATGCGATGGATGTTGGATGTTTGATGTACGATGTATGTGATGTGTGATGTGCATGATGTGTACGACGTATATGATGTGTGATGTATGCAACGCGGGCGATGAGTGATGTGTGCAATGTGCGTAATGAGTATGGCATGCGATGTGTACAACATGTTAAGTGTGATATGTGTGACGGATGCTTGATATATGATGTGTTTGATGGTGTTCGACAACTTATGGATGTTTTAAATTGTGTTGTGTGTGACAATGTTGGATGTGTTATGGATGTTGTTCGATGTGTTGTGGATGTTTAATTATTTCATTGGTTGGATTTCTTTATGATGTTGTGTACATGTTTTCCTTTTGACATATTAGTTTTTTTTACTCATTTTTGCATTTAGACATAGTCTGACCCATTTATTATTCATATAATACTCAGGTCAGTCCAATACATTTCAAGTTTTAGGACAAAATGACTAGTTTGTGGATGTTGAGCATATGCGGAAGATGGAGTATTATTGTATGTCATTGTATATTATGATATTTCCTGTATGTAAGACATTATGTTGTATGTAGGACAAACATTGTATTATTTTTAGATAGTGGGAGTTTGACCTATTATATCACACGGGGACTATTATATATTTTTATGTTGTCGCTGCATTGATGGCTCTATGATCTCCATTCTTTCATATTGTGTATTTTTCTATCCTTGGGAACTATGTGCTTTTATTTCTTTGTATCGAGACTATTTATGTAGGGTGAGTGAAATATTATAAGACATATTCAGTGTTAATCCAAGGGAATATTCACACATGTATCACCCACATCGCATCATCATCCGTGTTAGTCAACAATATTACTTAATAATACTCTTGAGTAATACGGTATAAAGTTGGGTGTTACAGTTCCATCTTGATGATTTTGTTGAAGAAATCATTTAAAAGGAGTGAATAAAACAACCCATATTTATATGCTTAGTAATTGATAAATAAATCATTTTAATTAGATTAAATGACTAAAGCAAACTAATGGGTCCTGTGAAGACCCGCAAATCCGTACCCCTTGAATATACACTAATCTCCATAGATTAATTCAAGATGAACAGAAATACGAATTATCAATGTTTTAGAAGAAGAAAAGGTAAAAGAAGGAGAGATAAGAAGATAGAAAATAGAGAGAAGAGAGAAAATAGAACATAGAACGGAACGGAACACAACACAACAATATCAGAATCTCACAATTCGCAGCGGAACAACATATAATAATAAATGAATAATCTTTAAACAAAGAACTATATCAGTTATTACATTTTATACATTTCATTACATTACATCATATCATCAGAGTGTACAACAACAACAAACAGCGGAATCAAAATACTATATACTAGTATTACGCCATGCCATCCAGCTTGCTTCCAGCAACTCCAGAATATCCTGATAAACCTAACTCTTGACTGCCCGTGTGGAAATTGGTGGGCACCCAGAGTTTAGGAAGGAAAATAATAAACTCCGAGTCAGTCATGTGACTGGTGTGAGAACTCAAAACAGTTTATTTATCTTTAAAAATCAAAATAGAGGAATATTTTTAAAATCAATTCGCAATGCTTTTAAGAATGAGACTACCATAAGGCCTCCTGCACACACACACAATGCAAACGCAGAATCGGAGGAGATTTCTCCTTATGATAGTCAAAGATGCTTGATACGCATTAAAAAGAACATTTGATATTATTACTAGTGCATAGTGTAGAGAAAATTCATTTCGAAAATAAAGATACAAATCTTAGCCGACATAGACATTTCGAACTATGCCTACTATAGCTACCATGTTCAATAGCGGGTTACCGCCATATTCCATGGCAGGTTATACAACTAAAACTGTACAGGGCTCGTATTTGAAGAATGGATTTCCCAACAAATGGTCAGGCCAAGGAACTTCCCATTGCCACATGGAAACGCCTCTGGAAGGACGCCCCGAGAACCAACCGTTCTCCGCTAAACAAAGCCCGGAATCCATTTTCCCAAGGGATATTACAAACCCTCAGATATACCACCCCCGGTCCTTTGGAACCTTTAAACGAGCGCTCGTCACCATCATCACACAATCATAAAGTGTTTTCAACATGAGTAAGTATCTGGGCTCCATACCATGATACTACCCTTTTCCAGAAGGAATGGTCATACCCTAGGGAAGCGATCCCTGAAAACCTTGCCGCACAATTCCTGTTTCGACCATTACCGGTTTGTGAGGCTCGACGAAGTCACGTCCACAAAAACATACTTTATACAAAAGCCATGCTTTGGGTCAATAAATGATCATAGAAATGATCACCAAGATAGACGATCAAATAAATGATCCTATCACAAATAATCAACACAATGATCATTTACAGCAACACTCAGCATGTCACATTACCAAATTGGGAATATATCGCTGATAACATTCAACTACATAACCTCTGAGCTCGTACGTCTCAGAGAAGGGTGTTAAGCTAAAAGAATAAATTCTCCGCCACCAACAGAAGTTTATTTGAATGAAATCGGCTTTATATCTCAATTTGTAATGTCAGACATACAATCCATACAAGTCTGTTCCGGGCTCGAACAAAACCGAAGGCACTTACAAAGAAGTCCTTGCAATTCGGATAATCTCTAATCACGTCCGGACTTCCCATCACATAGGGAGTCTCTATACCGTAGCTACTCGATGCAAAGACAATCGACGAGTTGTCCTTTCGCTTTCAAAAAGATCCGGTCTTCAACACTGGTCTTCAAATGCAATTCATAACGACGTATCACATATTCGGAATGGGTTATACGACCCCATGGTCCTTTCCCGGTTAACCCTAATAGTGAGCGCTTATTCAAAAATAAGTGTGGCATTCAAATTCAAACAAATCACATCAATTACCCATTCAAAGGGAAATATTGATAGTCGGTTATTGAACTATCAATGGATATGCACACATCACCAGTTTCCAAATAATTTTCCAAATTATTTATTTCCCAAAAATATCTTTACTAGATATATAGTTTTCAATACTTCAAAAATAAATCAATATTTAATTTTAAACAAGTTCCCCTTTCTTTTATAAATTCCATAGTGAATTTATATTTCAAAATATCAATGAATATACGATTTCAATTATTCACTTCAATTTATCTTCAAAAAGATAAATTTTCAAAATATTCCCTTTATATTGGAAAACATTTCCATACTTACTTAATAAGTAATTCTCAATCCATTTATTTTCAACACTTGGAAAATATTCAATATACTTAAATCGAAATTAAGTATATATTTCATTCTTTAAGAAAATCATTCTCTTAAACATATTTATTTGGGCCAAAACGGATGTTGTGTAAAACATCGTTACGACAACCCAAAATCACTAGTATTCACTATTCAAAAACGTGAATATACTTCGTTAACCAATTTCATCATTTCTATACATTTCATTTTAAAGGATTATTCACTGTCTAAAACGTGAATATAGCTCCATAAATAAGTTATAACAATTTACTTATCAAAATAAGTCATTGCGAATTTATAAAACAACGTTTATAAACTCCTTTATTATTTATTTTATAACAACTTCCTTTTATAAATTCCTTTATTAACCTATTTAATTCATAACTCAATTATAAACCAAAGGTTCATATTATAAGTGAAATACTTATAATTTATTTGTTTGCAAAAAAAATCGTTCCTTTGAACTTCGTAATTATAAATCTTATAACTTATAAGATTCAATTATTTATCCAAATATATTCTTTAATAACTTCTCAAAGTCTATAAATCTTACTATTTATAAATTTCATTTATAACTTCACCATTTATAATTTTATGAATTCCATTCACTTATGCAATCCATTTTCACTTCATTCAAACTCTTATAAAAACTCGTTTTATAATTCAAATGTTTAATTTATAAATATCAATTTATAAATCCTTTATAAAATCAATTTATACTATTATTTTAAAACATCTTTAATCTCCTTTATAATTTCACCATTCTCTTGATTTATAAAATAATCAAATTTTATAAATCCTATTTTTAACCTTTTTATAATAAATTCAAAAATCCCGATTAAACTATTTTATAAAATCATTAGCCTCATATTTTCAAAAATCAACCTTTAACTATATTTCTCAAAAATCATAATTTTTATAACATTAAAAATTATACGTTTATTTATTTAAAATGGATAAATTCCGAAAAATATTTTATAAACGTATACTTTCAAAAATCTCTTTAAAATCCATTTTAAAATTCCAAAGTTTGGTCCAATGATGCTACACACCAATAGTCAATCACGACTACAACGATATCATATATCGATATGATAATCCATCAAATATCAAAATATCTGAAATCAAATAAATACTGTTGAGGAATCCAGTTGGATCCCTCCAACCTGTTTTCCTGCATCCACAAACATTAGCACAATACCAATTCCGCTCCAGTACGAAATTATCGCGGTATATGGGATTTAAAATATTATCCGCTTAATAGACGGCGCAATAGGGTCTCATCCGCTAAAAAAATGCGGGAAATCAATAACTCCAATATATACATATGCCAATATATATATATTGCTATTATATATAATACCATTTTCACTGTTTATGAAATATTCGCGGTATATGTTTTTAATAAATAACATCCGCTTACTAACGGCGTATAATGTCTATTTTAAAAATCAATAGATAACAATCATCATTCAAACATGCATTCAAATATTTTAAATCTAACTATTTAAAATAAAATCGAAACTGATTCGATTGAGTGAGAAGTTCTCACCTTGATTTCAATTTCGTTTTAGCGACTTATTTCGAATAAAATTAAACGCGCGTTTAATTTTACCCGAAATTCTCACTAACTCCAAACGACTCCAATCCAATTCCATCGCGTAGTGCTCGTCCATACGATTCCAACGCAACTGGTTTCGCGCGTTTTCGACCTCGTATGAAAAAGTTATGCATTTATGAAGTTATACGAATTAAAATAAACTAATATTTACAAATTTTAAACCTAACTAATTATAGGCCGTTAGATTACAATTTCTAGCATCAGGACCGTGCGACATCTTCATCTCCCACGCTATTCCTTCCCAGGCCCGTTCGAACGAGATCGAACCCATGAGCTCCCCCAAACCCTAAATTAACGTGACCTCCCCGATCAACTAGCCGACGATCAAGCACCACCACTAGATGCGCCGCCCCATGCTCCACCTGCGGCCCAAGTGCGGCCCCACTCGGTCGCGCCTATGGCGCGAAATTCAAGAACGAACGTGCGACCTTCACGAATGATTTCTGGTCCATCCACAGCTCCAAACACGATCTTGACCGTTGAATAGCTAGTTCGTGTTGTGCTCTACAAGATTGTAGTTGAGAGTTACTTGCAATAATGCTTAGATTTGAAGAAAATTGGAGGAGAACGAATTGAATTTTCGGCCGTTCATAGATGTGGGTGGCGGCCGGCTAGGGTTTTAGTTATATTTTGTTTTTATTTGTGAGGGGTTATTTATAGGAAATTATTCAAAACACTATTCATTCCGGAATTTCCAAACTCCGATTCACGCGCCGTAACCAGCGTTTCTAGGGTTTACCCCGCGTTCCGGACACAATGGAACAGGTTTCGGAAGCTAATTCGGACATCTGTGCGAGTTATGGCAATAAACGTTCAATTTGAATTAAACCGATTTAAGCGATTTTCTAGGCGTTTTAATTTGTACAGGACAAACGGTAAATCCAATTGACACGAAATTTGAAACCTTACAATAATATCACATTACGGATCCGATGAAACTGGTTTCGTCGAAATCCGAGACTTTTTGAAAAATGGCTATTTTAACTCGCCAAATTAATGTTAAAAATAATTCGATGCGTTTCGAGCTGCTACGATCAAACGATAACTCCGATTGACTCGAAAATTGAAATCCGGTAATAACTAACTATTACGGATCCAATGGAACTAGTTTCGTTCAATTCTGAGACTGTTCAAAAATTGACTATTTTCACTAGTCGATTTAAATATTAAAATATTCAATTTTCACAAATAAACTTTTAATTCGATTTTAAAAGTTCTAAAATATCATTCTAACTTCAATGTGATAAAATAAAATTTTACAAATCATTTTCAATCATATTTAACTCAATTTTCAATTATTTCCATAATTTAACATATTAAATTATCGATTTAATTATCCAATTAAATCCAATTATTCGAAATAAATTTTATTCGACTTATAAATTCACTTATTAATATTTAAAATTAATTAAATATTCAAATTTTAATTACTAAAAATTCTGGGTCGTTACAGGTCCAAAAGAATGTTTTATAAATATTATTGGATTAAGACTTAATACCTATTCCATTTCATTTGCACTGGAATTTGCATATGAAAATCATAAGAATTTTGTTAAAATAAAATAAGATTAGTAAAATGAGAAGAAAAGATGAGCTATGGCCTTTTGGTAATTTTGAAAGAAGTCCCTATATTTTTTGAAATGAAGAATATTCTTCATTTAATTCCTCATTTTTATTTTCCTTTTCTTCTCTTTCAAGAAGGAACAAGGGTTTCTAAAGTTTGTTGTGAACTACTACGTTACAATGTTAAAAGGTAACTCATAGTGTTAAAATCCACCGTTCACTACTTTCTGATTCATTAGGATGAAATATGATAAATAGTATACATAACTATCAATCTTTAACTATAATTTCACTCTCATCGGAAGGAAGTAAAATAAAATAAAACGTAAGAGAATTATCCAAATCACCTGAGCAACAAACTTGTGTGTTATTACACCAGTCTAAAATAACATTTCATAGTACTTTTTTCAACACCAAAATAGTAGAAAGACAAATTATAAGTATAAATAATAAGTCTCTGTAGTCTCCATCGTCGTCTACTATATGTAAATACTGTCTAAATCCATATCATACTATCGTAGATGGGTATAAAAAAGAAACATAGAGAGAGTTAAACATAAGTGTGGTGGGTAAGAATGTACAGGTACCAACATGCTAAAAACAATTCATAGACTACTTTTACAATTATCATCTCAAGGTTTATTCATAAATATCAGACTAATCTATCCTTCGTAGCATTTCAATGGTATCACTCCCCTTAATTATAAGATATAACAAAAACGTCATTTAATATCGGGGCTGATATACTTTATAACTATTTAATGTTATTATATTATCTTTATTTTACTACCGAACGCTTTACATATTAACGTATCCTAGGAGCTTTATTTCCATTCCGATCCCCTTTACAATATTAACATACCCTGGCATCATTGTTTACCAGCTGATACGCTTTACAATGTTAACACATCCTAGCATCTTTATTTTTCTTCAAACTGGTATGCTTTACAATATTAACGTACCACGTTGTCTTTGTTTTGGTTACTATGTTTTGTGTAAAAAGGACCGGCCATATGTTGTACCTTGACCATATGTTGTACCTTGACACTAACCAACATTTCTGTTTCCCATGTCTATACATCATACATGGTAAGACCTAATACATTTAGTACCAACTTTTCTTATATCGTATCTTACATCTTATTATTTTTAGCATACTTATATCAACACATATTAACAACAACCACTAAATTGTGTATTACTTTATCATACATGTATATATCGTTCAATATCTCTGTGTTATTATTCGATTGAACTAAGGCACCCTTAACCATTTATATTGGCCCCTATGAACCCCGTCTAAATCTACCCCAACTATAGAATTCAGATTTCTGGTTATATATTTCAATTGTTTGACTTGCTAATGAATAATAACTTCATCTTTTAAGATGCATCACCTCTTGATTCGAATGCTTGATCAGTATTCTAGACATCCGAACACTATTTTCTGAAGTCTAAAATTGGTCTAAAATGAACTATTCTATTCGGGTTTTCATTATTAAGTTTTAGACATCTGAATTCTTAATTTAGGCATCTAAACTACCATTAGATGTAGATTTTTTTCCTTTTCTATCGTTTTCGCTTAGGAACCTATCATTCCTCAAATTAACTACATTTATACTGCTAAATACATCATGGGAAGGAAATACAACATTTATAGGGTTGTTTTATCTGGATTATCACATTTTGCTCTAATTCCTTCTTTATTACCATATGTTATAATTTCACTACAGTATTACTTGTTGCGAGTTACATCACTCTTTATAGTTATCGTTATTCCTATCAAAACGATAGTTTAATCATTTTGTTCAAAGATTTATATCATTGAAACTATACACTCCATTTTAGTATATGGGAACATTTTCTTAAGGTCCTAATATATGTGTGTGTATGTGTGTATGTGTGTAATATGTGTATGTGTGTGTCAATATACATATACATACATATACATACATACATATACATATATATTAATTGTCTTTATTGGCATGAATTTTTGTGACGCCCAATACCCTAATGTTCGAAGGCATACTCTAGAGTTTAAGTAAAATGGTTTGGACAAAAAGCAAAGTTTTAGGACCAAAGATAGACTGAAAAGAAAAGTGTTGAAATATAAAGACATGAGAATTTATAGTGGTTTGGGAGGTTGGTCCCTACGTCCACTATTAAAAAGTTCTGTTAGTTCTTTAGTCAATAGCAGAAAGGCTTTACAATGTTGGTGTGGCTACATCCATCGTTAATGAGTTCTAGTAAAAGCATCTACGAAGAAAAATGAGATTACAAATAATTTCCAATTATTGCTCTACATTTCGTTTTCGTAGATCAATTATTTCTTCTTAAGGTCCATTTATACACTAGGACCCTCTACTTATAGTAGTTTTGTAGCTCTGCGATTAGAGGCGAGCGTTTATCTTTAATTACCGACAGTGCCCGCCTGTGGAGTTATGACTTGGACATGTGTCGTCATTTGAATGTCATAAATTTATGATGCATCACTTCTAATATAGATTTAAGCAACTTTACCTTCATGCTTTGTTTAGCTTTAGGCTATATAAGACATTGATCTATCTACAGACTTTCTGAACCATTGATCTAGCTATGCGTAGAGGCATTCTTAGCCTTAGATGGAGACAACTTTGGTATTACATACTTCATGAGGTTTTCTAGGCCTTTGCTTAAGCATATGGCTGCTTAGAGCTATCGCTTTAAGGAAAGATGCTCATGGGTCTCAGTATATGATCCAGAGGCTATATGTAGCCTTGGCATTCGATTAGAAGCATGCTTCTTGCATAATTTATCTTTTAATTTAAGGATATTCTAGCGGCTTATACTTTAAGTTAAGAGCCAGCATGTGGCCTATATTTGTAGTTAAGAGCCCGCCTAGTGGCATATACTTTCGATTTAATGTCAGCTTAGTGGCCTATACATTCGGTTTAGAGAAGCTTGATGGCTTTGCTTTCGAATGAGCCAGTTTTATGCTTTTGGAATGTCCTAATCTTAATCATATTAACAGCATTTTAATAGAAGCAAAAACTTTGGTCCTTGGTTTTCATTATATTTTAGAACATGTTATTTAAGTCATAGTATGTTGGACCATTCAAATTGTCATTTTGAGCTCGGCAACTTAGCCCTTTATAAAGGGCATTTAGCCCTCGGACCTTAATTATGCTTTAGCATAAATGCTTGGCCTTACTAATTTACCAAACGGAGCTATGCAAGGATATATATACAAAATATTTATTGTTAGTTAATACTTACTCAAGGTTAAACAAATGTAAGACTTTTATGCTTTGGCCGAGTGGTTGAGATGAACGACATTCGTGTGCAAAAATACACAAGGATGCTCCCTTTTGATCTCGGCTTATGTAACTAAAAGTTGAGCATAGTAAGGAAAAAATTATGGTACAACACATACCCTCATGTATTTACTTTGTATGGATGAATACAAAGTAAACTCTATAGGAAGAGTTAGACCATACATTTGTACTAAGTTATTATCGCTCTTCTTTCGGTCTACATCAAATTCCCATGATTTTAAAACTAATCAATATCTAAAAGGAATCTATTCCATTCTGTAACATCCTATATCTAGAGGCCAAAAGCTAAGCGCTACGGATGCTGCAGTCATTTATAGTATTAACTTCTGGCGACAAAATAAGGTAATTCTAATGATATCCATAATATCAGAAGCTCTTGAATATGGATAAATCAAATATTTCAGAAAAACAACCTTTTACTGATTACATTTCAAAACAATATTCATATCTAAGTTACAAAATTCTAAAACATTTCCCAAGCATTGATCAAATATAATTTACAATAATACGCTAAGAGCGACATATGACGACGCCCCTTGGTTGATTAGAGAAAAATATAGTCATACTGATTTAGTACACACAACGGAAAATCAACAGAATAATCTGTATTCCTAATTAGCTATCCGTCAGCCACCTTCTCATCACCAGAAGCTTTATTCGCCATAACTACAAAAATATGAAAATCTCAACTCTCATCCTACTCAAATCTAATTTTGAGCACCCGAGAGTCTAAACGGAAACAAAAACTTTGAGTCGGACATAAAGCTTAGCGTGAGTAACACTGTTCATCTTTGTTATTTTATGTTAAGTGTTATCCGGGTTTTTGACCTAGCAATACCCACTAGAAAGCAGGACAATCTCGTGACATCAGGATGGCTTAGAACTCAACTAGAAAGGCTATAGTGAGGTGTGAATGAGAGCCAAGCAATGTTACAAAGGCAATGACTGGGATTGACTAAACCAAGGGACCAGCATTCTTTTAGCCCAATCAGCAACTGAGCACAAACAACTAGTGAATTGCCATCAAAACAAAACAACAATGATCAAAGACTATCAAAGCATCTCTAATTCCAAACTCCAGAAAAACCTAAGTGCTTGGATCATTGGTCACCCATGCCTCTCCTCAAACCTTCAAACAAGTTAGTTGAAGAACACTATGAAAAGAGGCCAAGGCATTGACTCATAAACGAGCCAAGCCTATGGGTCACCAACGACCCATAAATGATGGGTCGCTAGTGGCCTATAGGTCATGGGTCGCCAGGGACCCATGTCTCTATCTTGTTTTGTGAGCCAAACTCTCCCTGCGTCATTTCCTAACTACATGCGAGCAGTTGATAAACAGGCCTGGCCCAGAAGCTCTCCAATCTCTATAAATAACATCCTACCTGCAACATAAATAACATCTTCTTCGGAGTGGCTGTTGAAGCTTTGCTTTAGTTATTCTTTACTCCTTACCTCTCTCACAACAATCTCGGTAGGAATACACTGCGATTTTCCAGTGGATTCCTACCCTGGAGATCCAACCTAGCTAGGAAACAATCAAAGCCTTGTAATCAAATAACTCTTGTAACAACAATCAGTCTATAGTAAAGCTATAAAGTGGACATAGGCTTCATTAACAGCCAAACCATTATAAAATTTTTCCATCTTCTTTCTTTTACTTTTCTTTATCTTTATCTGTCATTAATGATATTGCTTTGCTAGAACATGGCTGGTGCTTTCAAATCCAAACCAGGGTGTTGATCCATTTTTTGGGTCAATAACAAGTGAGACTACGCCGCTTAGCAGAACAGATTTCCCTCATTAATATTCCTTTAAAACGTATCTATTTGCAGATCTTTTCCTAGAACCAAAACTAGTTAAAATTCTGTAAAGCATCATTATGTAAACATACATATATATCAGGTAATAAAATGAACTATCTGTTTATGCACATTAGTTCTGTTTGGCTAACTATTAACCTGTAGCTAACTTAGGCTACCAGACGACATATCAAAATTCATATAACATCTGTTAGACACTTCGATTCTTTTAGACTTTCTGTCCTTAACTATCTGTTAAATACTTTACTTCTGGATGGTTTTCCTTAACTTATCATCTCCCAGGGTCATCTGATCCTAATGGTTTTGCGGGCTATTTAATAATCTATCTGTATACAAAAGTATATTCCATTATGTGTGTATCCATAATTTTAGTCTTACCTGTGACAAAGCCCTACACACTGGAATTTTGGACAAAATTAGCTAGGGCTAGTAGCTTATATATTGGGTGCGACCCTATACCAATCCCATTTGGTATTCTAATATCTGAGTCATTTTACTTAGGGATCCCTTCCCAAAATTTTCGTTGAAAACCTTTTCAAAATTATTTAAAACCTTTAAATCAAACTCAAACAAGGAAAATATATAATATCTATGCTTTACTCCAAATCAACTTGCCAAATTATATATACTTTACTTAAACCTTAGTCGATGAAAACATATAACCATTGAAGTGCCCCTTTCGAATCTACTGAAAGTACCCCTTTCGAAACCATTGAAAGTACTCCTTTCGAAACCAAGTAAAACCCTTTCTTTTATCTAGGCTGAAAGGCTAAAACCTTCCTTTCGAAACCATTCTCAAAAACCCTTTCAAAATCATTGGAAATCCTTCCTTTTGAAAGCTTCAAAACCTTAGACATCTTTATTTAAAAACCTTTAAGCATTGCCTTTCGAAACCTTTGGAAAACCTTTCCTTTCGAAACCTTCAAAACCATCGGAAAAGCAATACCTATCGACTCTTTCAAAACCCTTGGGGAACCATCCCTTCGAAACATCTAAACCTTTCAAAAGCAAATGGATTAAATTTAAAATATATGGAAACCATTCTTTAAAACTTTTCAAAATCATCATATCTATACCTTTTGAAAGCACTTGTGTTCAATTTAAAACATGTGGAAACATTTCAAAACCATTCAAAGTTTGCTCCTTTCGAAACCCTTTGAAAAACGGTCGAAACCATTTGGGCTATGCCATTAAGTAGAGTAAAGGGATCATAAACCCATTAAAGTTGAAAACACTTCTTTTTGAAATCATTCTAATCGTCTCTTTCAAAACCATTTGGGTTATTCTTCAATTGGGCAAGAGGGTCATTAATACCATTTAAGTCGAAAGCCTACCTTTCGAAAACATTCCTAAGTAAAGACGTGATGGTGTCGAAACCATCCCTTCGAAAGTATTGGAGATATAGGAAAATTTTAGAAAATAGGCTAACCCTTCGAAACCCTCTGGGTCAAAAGGTAAAAGGCGACAGCTAAAGGTTTCGGCTTAGTCGAAAGCAGTTATTTAAAAACAAAGGCACAACCTAATCGAAACCGTTTCGTTTTAAACCATTTGACCTAATCAAAGTTATCTTAGTCGAAAGCATCTTATTCGAAAGCAAGCAGGTGCATTGTCATTTGAAAATAAAGTAAAGCCTCAATCCCTTCAGAACCCATGGTTTCGACCATATACCTTTCGACCATTTGATACCATGTGCATTGGTTCCGACTGTGTTGGAGGCGAGAGCAAAGAGGCGGAGCCTGGTGCTGAAAGCATCGAAACGGTTAAAATCCTATTTATTTGTCCTTTTAAACTATTTCTTTTATACCTAACCTGCCTATATGTCTAAATATGATTGGCTGCCATTTTAGTTTTTCAAAAGTGCTGCCAATTTCCTAACATAAAAAATTCGAATTACTTGCAAAGAGCACCTACTCCTTTTAAAATATATAAGACATTTAAGTCACATATCTTAAACAATTTTATATACCTATCAAAACATTTAGAAAAAGCCTAGAAAATTCTAGAAAATCTTTTTTATTATGTTTTCTAACATATAAAAATTCATACCCAAACCTTGTATTATTTAATCGCAAGTAATTAGTAACCCAGAATAACATTTTCTTTACTAGAAAATTCATTATTAAATCCACATAAATTCCAAAAATTCTGAAAATTGAAACCCATCTTTAAAATATTATTTCTGATCTACATAAAATTTGTAGGGCATTTAGATGTCGTTTAGTAGGGTTTTTACCTTAAAACATATTACAAAATCAATATGAACATGTATAAATCATCAACAGATATACATAATCATTCCATCACTCAAAACATGAAAAAACATTTCAAATCATTTCAAATTTGGATTTCTCCTCAAAACCAAAAAAACATATTAGAGATATAAACATTATTCACCTTAGCTTTTGAGATTAAAGAGATTGAAATGTGAATGGATTTGATTTGCTTAAGCTTTCCTTTAGCTTTTCTTAATCTTCTTCCCCTTTTTCTTGTTAATAGTGGTCGGCCTTAAGTTATAAAATATTGAGAAATGAAAAATGAACGTGTATTACAATACGTGGCCAAAGTTTAGGGATATAGGAATGATCTCTTTCCTGTTTTCCCTTTTATATTTTATTTTAAACTCTTCTTTAGTTCATTAATTTAAATAGCACGACTGCCCTTACTTTAAATCAAATCTCAATCCTCTAATCAACACATTATTTTATTTAATTTAGCTAATTGAATATCCTAAATAATGTTGTTAAAAATATAGGGTGTAACAATTTCTTACCTTGGTGTGAGCATTTTGTTGCATAGAGGACATATTAGTTACCCATATAGGAAGGATAACTTTGACCTTATGTAATGCGGTCCATGCTAGCTTTTGCTAGAATTAGTCTAACTTATCCAAGCTACTATTTGAGTGTTACTTGTTCAACAACTTGCCAGTAATCAAAAGTAGTTTAAACGAATGGCCTCATGTGTTCTACTTCTTAATCTTGGCAAGGCAATTCTATGCTAGGAGGCTTTGCTTCCATTCCTTTTACGGGCTTGATTAATCACTCCAACCCACTAAAACCTTATCTCAATATTCAAAAATATTATAACAAAAATTATCCATTTTATGTATGAAATTAATCATCAACATAATTTATTTACGATGTAATAGAATCTTCCTTCAAATTACGATGATTGCACATCGTGCGAAAACCACCATTTTAATACCAAGATTGTAGAGCCAAAGTATGATCCATTCAAAGAGCAGTTAGTCTCCGTGAGCCAACACATCCTAAATGATAGTATTTTCTACTTCTAGCCTTAGCTAAGTTGTTTGTGATGAAGATTTCCTGTAACCAATAATGTCAAATGACTTAAAGGCATTGTTTAAATAGATCACGATTTTACTATGAATATAGTGATCAAAAGCAACATCATTTGTATCTCAATGGTAGTTTCAATGACCTTAATATATACTAAAAGAAATTTAAGACGAACAAAGGCCAACCATATGGAAAAAATTTATTTCGTAATTTTTTTTAACAACATGCCTTGATCATCTAAACCTAGTCTTACATGATTGTCTTTCTGAAAAACTATTATTGGCAACTTGGTGCCTTACAATGGCATATCACTTCTTGGCCATGGACAGCAATGCATCTAGGTCTTTATGAGTGCATGGCACTACCTAGCTATGGCTAACCATTATAAAAGCTTATTCCTATAACATCCTTGTGCAATGGTAAGGTTTAAATTTTCTGCATTCCACTAGGAGTTAAATTGTCATTTGATCTTTCCAGTTTACATGGACCTAGAGGAATAACATCATGAATAATGAGAGATCCATCCCACATTGGTCAAGAAGTCCATTTACTGGATCCTCTGTATTTAGAATTATCTTTCAAAGTATTATATTTCCTTTCTCATACTTTTATTGGACTCATTGATTGTAATGTTGAGTCATACTTTGAAAATTTTCGTTGTTCACATGGCAGCTCAACCTCGGATTTTGGGCAAGAAGTCAAGTAAATTTTGGAGTTCATAATTTCTCCTGGTATTGTTACGAAATCTCTGGCGAGAGGATATCTTAAGCTCTACCTAAAGCATAGCCTCATAATTGTATAACAAAGGGCAGGGTTATGCCATGTAGATGTTTATGACTTGTTTTGTAAGTCCACGATATGAAAGGTACTTCGTCTACTAATTTCCTCTGGATTTTCTCAAACATTTCATTAAGCAAGTTTTGATTGCCTTATTTATGTCCTCTAGTGCTCCAGTGGCTTGCAAATGAGTCATTGATGAAAAGCTTTTAATGAGGCCATGATATCGGAAATTTTAGTTAAACTCTTAGCTTTTAAATTAGTTGCCACTATCAGCGATAATTTTTTAGAAAAAATATCATGATTATGTGACGCAGCGGATAATTCGAAACAAACTTCAATCGGTGAAAGTAGCGATCGATGGAATGAAGATACCGAAAAATGCCCAAATTCGTTGATCCTAAGATACCGAATTCTAGCTATCTCAAACACGTTGATAGCGCACTATACCGTGTTCAAAGATCTACGATTCTTCGCACGTTGATCTAGCGCACTAGATTCCGTGAATCGGCTTCAACAAACGTGGATTCGAGCGCACTCGAATGACGTAAGTGGAGATAGGAGATTACACTCAACTACCAATTAGAGAAGAAAGCACAAAGCAATCAACAAGAAATTTTATTTAAAAATCAACCACCAACAATGTACAACGCACCCCCCTATTTATAGTGTTTCCTTGACCTGAGCCTTAAGTCGTATATGACTCATCCTCCCCCACGACTCACGACTCATTAGCAGTAGACGACCCAACCACATACGACTCAATACATGACCTAGGAAAAATACAAACAGTACAACACTAACGACTTAAAATTGCCACGACTCAACAGAACAACACACGACTCAAAACAATTACATTACACCATGACTCAACCGACTCAACACCAGTGTTTACATACCAGCTCGTAATACAACATATACGACTCAACATAGGTCGTGAACGACTCACGACTCAACTAAGGACCGACTCAAGACCCACACGACTCAAGCTTCCAAGTTCTTTGCGGCATGCCTCTTCGAACGACTTAGCTAGGTCGTGTTCCGCCTCCGACTCAAGGACCTTACTTGCTGAAACCTTCCCCTTCTTCGTGTTAAGTCGTAAACGACTTATGTATGGGTCGTTGAGTCGTGTACGACTCATTAGCCTCGAACACCCTAAGTTCCCGTTGAGTCGCAGCCCTGTTCCATTAACCCGTATACGACTCAAGTGTTTGTTATCTCGTGCCTCTTCTTCGTTAGGTCGTACCTCCCCTTCACGCGACCAGTTAGGTCGTTCACGACTCATAGTTGCTTGACTCGTGAACGACTTAAGACCTAAAAATGAAGCTTCCTTAACTCGAGACCGATCTTCCTCTTTAGGTTGCATACGACTTATCCCCTGAGCTGCATCATCTCCTCCCCTGGTTGAGAAAAATTCGTCCTCGAATTTGTAAATTCTTCTACCTCAGAATGTTCGTCTCTATAATATGGTACGAGATGCTTAACATTGAACACGTCAGAAGTGTAAACATCCTCCGGCAATTTCAATTTATAAGCATTTTCATTAATCCGTTTCACAACTTCTACAGGACCAATTTTCCTGGCTTTCAACTTGTTATAAGCACCCACCGGAAAACGATCCTTCGTCAATACAGCATAAACCAAATCACCTTCCTTAAATTCAACACTCCGTCGTTTCAAATCAGCAGCCCGCTTATACTTCTCATTTGACTTTTCTAATTGTTCTTGAACAATTTTATGACATTCAGTCAACTCATCAACAAAATCAGTAGCTCGTTTAGCTCTTCCCTTTGACAGCGGTACTACTGCCAAATCTAACGGTCCCCTGGGTAAATTTGAATATACAATCTGAAATGGACTGTAACCCGTACTACGATTCATGGCATGATTATGAGCAAACTCTGCTTGGCATAGCTTCATGTCCCAACTTCTCAAATTATCCTGTACAAGACATCGCAACAAATTTCCCAATGACCTGTTAACAACTTCTGTCTGTCCATCAGTTTGCGGATGATAAGCACTACTAAATTTCAGCTTCGTTCCCACCATCTTCCACAAACTCAACCAAAAGTGACTCAGAAAACGAGTATCTCGATCAGAAACAATAGATTCCGGTAAACAATGCAATCGATACACCTCCTTAAAGAATAATTGTGCCACTCGAACTGCATCCGTTGTCTTCTTGCAGGCAATAAAATGTGCCATCTTCGAAAATCTGTCCACTACAACAAATATCGAATCATTTCCCCTTTGAGTTTTAGGCAAACCCAAAACGAAATCCATGCTGATATCAACCCATGGCTTAGACGGTACAGGTAACGGCAAATACAACCCTGCATTCGTCGCTGTTCCCTTTGAAACTTGGCAAATATGGCATCTCTCCACAAATCTTTCGACTTCTTTCCTCATCGACGGCCAAAAGTAAGATTGAGAAATCAACTGCAATGTACGATCTCTACCCACATGGCCTTCTTCATGCAACTCCTTGATAATTTTCATTCTCAAACTGCTCTCAGGAATACATAACCGATTTCCTTTAAACAAAAATCCATCAATTATCATAAATTCATCAGTACTCCCATCCTTCACTTTCTCAACATATTTCACAAAGTAAGGATCTTCTTCAATCATTTCTGGCAGTAATTCAAACCCCGTCACTCCAACCTTCAATGTTGTTAACAAATGACTCCTTCTACTCAAAGCATCAGCTACCCGATTCGTCACCCCAGATTTGTGCTTAACAACAAAGGTAAACTGCTGTAAATACGCGATCCATGACGCATGTCGCGCTGAAATCTTGTCCTGCCCCTGCAAATGCTTTAACGCCTCATGATCAGTGTACAGAACAAACTCCTTCTGAAATAGATAATGTCTCCAATGTTTAATCGTTTGCACAACAGCATAGAATTCAACGTCATATGTACTGTATCTCATCTTTGCTCCTGATAACTTTTCACTGAAATATGCAATAGGTCTCCCTTGCTGACTCAACACTCCTCCAATCCCAACCTTTGATGCATCAGTGTGTAGCTCAAACAACAACTGAAAATTAGGTAAAACAAGAATTGGCGCTGTCGTCAACAGTTCTTTGATTAGTTCAAAAGCAACTCCCGCTTCCTCTGACCATACAAATTGTTTTCCCTTCATGCAATCAGTAACTGGAGCCATCACGCTACTGAAGTGTGGAATGAATCTCCGGTAGAATGACGCTAGCCCATGAAAACTTCTCACTCCCGTAATTGTCTTTGGCTGTGGCCAATTCCTGACTGCTTCAACTTTATTCTGATCAACTTGAATACCTTCCTCCGAAACAACATACCCCAGAAATAAAACACTTCTTGTCATAAACACACATTTCTTCGTAGCAGCATAAAATTGTTCCTCACGAAGAATAATCAATACTTCCCTCAAATGTAGAACATGCTCCTCCATACTCCTGCTATATATCAGAATATCATCGAAATAAACCACCACGAACTTCCCAATGAATGGTCTAAAGATTTGATTCATCACCTGCATGAATGTACTAGGTGCATTTGATAAACCAAATGGCATTACCAACCATTCGTATAACCCCTCTCTTGTCTTGAAGGTTGTCTTCCATTCGTCTCCAGGTCTAATCCGAATTTGGTGATAACCACTCTTCAAATCAATCTTCGAAAAGATAGTTGCCCCACTCAACTGGTCTAACAAATCATCCAACCTCGGCATAGGAAATCTACAGCGGACAGTAATCTTGTTCAAAGCTCTATTATCTGTGCACATCCTCCATGTTCCATCCTTCTTCGGCACCAACAAAGCTGGTACTGCACAAGGACTCAAGCTTTCCTGAACACGTCCCTGCTCAAGTAACTCTTCCACCTGCCTTCGTAACTCTTCATGTTCCTTCGGACTCATTCGGTAATGTGGTCGATGTGGTAAAACTGCTCCCGGAACAAGATCAATTTGATGTTGAATGTCTCTCAATGGTGGTAACTCCTTAGGAAACTCCTCTGGAAACACATCTTCAAACTCTTTCAAAACTGGCTTTGCTTCTTCAGGAATTTCAACCTCTTCACCGCTCTCTCGCCCAATCAACAAATAGACTTCAGGCTCCTCTTCAACTTCTTTAACAAACTCCTTCAAAGTCAACAGAGTTTTCAATTCCTCAATCTCCTCTAGCTTGCTCTCCTTCTGTTGTTGTTTCTTGGGAACCAAAGTGATTTTAGTACCCTCGAACATGAAACTATAGCTATTAGCACGACCATCATGTTGCACTGCTCTATCAAACTGCCATGGTCTGCCCAACAACAGATGACACACGTCCATGTCTACAACGTCACACCAAATTTCATCTTTGTACTTCTTCCCAATAGAAAAATTCACACAAGCCCTTCGACACACCTTCACTTCACCACCCTTCCTTAACCATGCTAGCTTGTACGGTTTAGGATGTTTCTCAGTTTTCAAGTTCAACTTCTTCACAGCCTCGGTAGAATTAATATTATCGCAACTTCCAGCATCAATAACGAACTTGCAAACTTTTTCCAGAATAGTGCATGTCGACTGAAATATGTTACTTCTCAACCAACTACAATCCTCCTCTTGCTTTGGTGTAAGACATGACCTCCTCATCATAAGATTACAACCTTCATCTCCAGATAATTCTTCTTCCTCCTCAACATAAGGTGTATTTGAACATTCTGCCTCCTTACCATCATCCTCAATCTCAGCAATCATTGCTCTCTTCTTCGGCTTCGGACATTCATTGCTTTTATGACCCAACTCCTGACAATTATAACATTTGAAACCACTGTTAACCTTCGCCTTCTCAGCCTCCTTCACCACTAGCTTATTGACAGGTTTAGGAACATTAGAACTTCCACTAACACCCCTCGCTTGATTATTGGAATTAGTAAACACACCACCTCCACGCATTCCTTGCTTCTCCCAAGCCAACGCTTTCTGATGTGCCTCTGCCACTGATCTAGGATCAAACATATTAACCATATCCTGGATCTGCATTCTCAATCCCCCAATGAATCGAGCAGTTAGCTGTTCTTCCGTTTCCATAATATCATTCCTGGCAATGAGTTGGTAAAATTCATCAGCATAATCACTAACAGACTTCGTCCCTTGCCTCAGATTCTGCAATCTCTGGTACATAAGTGATTGATAGTTGTATGGTAAGAATGTAGCTCGCATCAATTTCTTCATCTTATCCCAAGATTCTATCTTTGACTTCCCCATTCGTTCACGAGTAAGTTTAGTTTGCTGCCACCATGCCAAAGCTCTTCCCCTCAGCCTTGTAGCAACTAACTTCACCCTTCGATTCTCCGGAACCTCCTTGAAATCAAAGATTTCCTCCACATTAGATAACCAATCTAAGAATTCTTCAGCTACCATCCCTCCTTTAAACTCCGGAATCTCCATCTTCATTCCCGATTCCCAACGTCGATCATCATCAATAACCCGATACTGACGTTGTCCCTGTTCTCGGTCTCTGAAATGAATACTTCCCCTCCCACCGTCAAACTCCTCATCAAAGTCTGATGCATATCGTTGTCTTTCACGTCCTCCAACATCTCTACCACCACTCCTACTACCGACATCCCGTCTATCATGATCATCATCTTTCCTCCTACTCCTATTATCAACACTCCGTTGATCTTGACTCTCTCTCCTCTCCCGATCTGAATGATGTGAAACTCTACTTCCTTCACGAATGGATTCAGGTGAATTTCTTCTTCTACTTTGATTCATATCAATCATAAGCTTCTCCAACCTACCAATGCCTTCATCAATCTTCTCATGCATACGTTGTTCCATTTGATCGGCCTCTTCTCGTCTATATAATGCTTCAATATTTTGATGGCGATTAGCTCTCCTTGGCGGCATGATTGAATCAACACAACTCTTCACAAAACAACAATAAGTCACTTCAAAAATCTTCAAGTTCCAATAAGACTTCAACAAGTCGAACACAAGCTTCAACACAAGTAAACAAATCACGGCCTCAACACTTGTCTCGGCTTGCTCTATACGGCTTAACTCCTTGACTCGGCTACAACTTAGATCGGCCTCAACAATTCACGGCTCAACCTTATTTGGCTCGGCCACCTACTACAACCCCTCAATGCAAACAACAACAAGGCACGGCTCCAATCACTAGCTCTGCCTCAATACTTCAAACACTTGGCACGCAAAAATCTCCCACAAATTCAAATTCCTTTGCACCCTTTGATCCACAAGGCTATGGATCAAATATTCCAAAATTATTGCAACTTCAATAAGAACACAATGAACTCCAACTTCAAACTTCAAATACTTGGCTCCAAGAATCAACTTAGCTATGATTGGCTAAGTATGGCTCCGATACCAAAACTGACGCAGCGGATAATTCGAAACAAACTTCAATCGGTGAAAGTAGCGATCGATGGAATGAAGATACCAAAAAATGCCCAAATTCGTTGATCCTAAGATACCGAATTCTAGCTATCTCAAACACGTTGATAGCGCACTATACCGTGTTCAAAGATCTACGATTCTTCGCACGTTGATCTAGCGCACTAGATTCCGTGAATCGGCTTCAACAAACGTGGATTCGAGCGCACTCGAATGACGTAAGTGGAGATAGGAGATTACACTCAACTACCAATTAGAGAAGAAAGCACAAAGCAATCAACAAGAAATTTTATTTAAAAATCAACCACCAACAATGTACAACGCACCCCCCTATTTATAGTGTTTCCTCGACCTGAGCCTTAAGTCGTATATGACTCATCCTCCCCCACGACTCACGACTCATTAGCAGTAGACGACCCAACCACATACGACTCAATACATGACCTAGGAAAAATACAAACAGTACAACACTAACGACTTAAAATTGCCACGACTCAACAGAACAACACACGACTCAAAACAATTACATTACACCATGACTCAACCGACTCAACACCAGTGTTTACATACCAGCTCGTAATACAACATATACGACTCAACATAGGTCGTGAACGACTCACGACTCAACTAAGGACCGACTCAAGACCCACACGACTCAAGCTTCCAAGTTCTTTGCGGCATGCCTCTTCGAACGACTTAGCTAGGTCGTGTTCCGCCTCCGACTCAAGGACCTTACTTGCTGAAACCTTCCCCTTCTTCGTGTTAAGTCGTAAACGACTTATGTATGGGTCGTTGAGTCGTGTACGACTCATTAGCCTCGAACACCCCAAGTTCCCGTTGAGTCGCAGCCCTGTTCCATTAACCCGTATACGACTCAAGTGTTTGTTATCTCGTGCCTCTTCTTCGTTAGGTCGTACCTCCCCTTCACGCGACCAGTTAGGTCGTTCACGACTCATAGTTGCTTGACTCGTGAACGACTTAAGACCTAAAAACGAAGCTTCCTTAACTCGAGACCGATCTTCCTCTTTAGGTTGCATACGACTTATCCCCTGAGCTGCATCATTATGTTTTTATAACAAATTTGATGACATGATGAGTTTTAATTGTGGTAACGAGTTTGGCTTCAACCTATTTGGTAAAGTAATCGATGACCACAATATCATGGCTTTCCCTTCCTTTAGTAATTGAAAGAGGCCCTATAAGATCTACTCGTGTGTATTAAAGGGCGGTGATTCATCATCGGAGTTAGCTCATTAGGAGGAGCTCTAAGATTTTATCAAATTTTTGGCAATGGTCACATTTTATAACATATTCTAGAGCATCATAATTAATTGTTGGCCTATAAAATCCTTGCCTTAGTATCTTCTTGGATAATTTATGACCTCCATATTGGTCTCTAGAAATACCAACATGGGTTCCTTCAAGTAATTGCATACGTATGATATGGTTACCACTGAGAATAAGGGTCAATCCTCATTTATAAAGAACTCAATTATAAATACTGAAGTTGGTAGCAGTGTACTTGATTCGTTCGGCTATAGAAAAATTCGATAACAAAATATTATCAGTCAAATAATGAACATATGGAGTCATCTATCTATCTTTGGCCACTATGGCTGAGGATTCGGTGCAAGCTTTATGAGCTCGAGTTATGGTAAGGACCCTCTCAAGTACTTGTATGCTTAGTTCCCCTAAAACCTCAATTGGAATAAACTTATATTCATGAACATCTCTGGAGCTTGCATATTTGGCCCACGTCGGCTCTTACATTTGAATCCCAACAAATGCTTTCAATATTATAACACCAGAAGGAAGTAAGTAGTTTATTTGCTAGCTTTGACTACAAGGCAAGTCGTCTTTTGTTTGATAGTTTTCTAGGATCTGGTTAACAATCAATTGACAATCCTTGTAAACACTTATTTCCTAGACATTGATTGAGATTGCCATCTTTAATCCTACAATCAAGAATTCATATTTTTCCATACTGGTAGTAGCCATAAAAGCAAGCTCCATTACACAATAATTTAATAATTGTGTGAAGTAGCTAGTACATAGCCAGCTCCCATCTCTTTCTCATTAGAGGCTTTATCAAAAAACGCTTGCCATAAAAGCATTTTAGATTTATCATCATTAGGAACTTCGATATCAGAACCTGTATATTTAAAAATAAAATCAATGAGTATCTGCCCTTTATCAGTAGTTATAAGAACATAAAAAATATCAAATTAGCTAAGTTAAATAGCCCATTTGGTATTTCTCCCTAGAGTTTCGAGTTTGCTGAAAACCATCTATAGGGGTTGATTTGTAAGAACTTTGATTGGGCGAGCCCTGAAATAAGGTCATAGCTTTCTTATTGTAAAAACTAGACAATAAGCTAGTTTTTCTTTGATTGGATAGTGCTTTTCTGAATATGAGTTTTTTTCTTATGTAATAAACTCGATGTTGTATTCTTTCAACATCTCTAACTTAGGCTTAGCTAATAGCTTGTTCTGGGGCTGTAAGATAAAGGAACAAATCTTTTCCATCTATCAGTTTGGATAAGACCAAAGGCGCGCTAAGTTTCAAAAGAATTTTGACGTTCTAGAGTCCATATGAAATCTAGGTGTCTCCTTAACAAATTGAAGGCAGGAATGCTTTTATCAGTAGATCAGCTTATGAGATCTTTTAGTTTAAACTAACTAATTCCTTTTCATTAGTATATGTTTTCATGTCTATAATTATTTTACTCTTTCCAGGATTGACTTCTCTTCCTCAGGAGCTTATCACGAAGCCTAAAAACTTTCCGGACCATATTTCAAAAGAAAACTTCTATGGGTTGAGATTTATATATACCTTCAGAGAACTTCAAACATTTCAGCTAAATATGAAACATCGCTTTGAGATAATTTTGACTTAACTAGCAAGTCATCAACACAGACATCCACACTACAACAAAACGGTCTTTTTACAACGGGCAATGCCCGTTGTAATATAGTTTTGGCAACGGGCATGTACCCGTTGTAATAGGCCTCGTTGTAATAGATCCACCACATTTTACAATAGGAAAAACACGTTGTAAAAACCGTTGCAGTATACCTTTTTACAACAGCCATAACCCGTTGCAATAGACTAACCATACTAATTGCATAGCCTATTTCACAACATGTATTGACCGTTGTAAAACATATTTAACAATGTGTGTTGATCGTTGTAAAAAATCTTATATAACAACATGCAATGACCCTTGTAAGAAGCTCAAATAACAAAGCACATTGCCCGTTGCAAAATAAATGCAAATTTTAAAAAAGTTACAGCAGCATCCATGCAATACATCCATACTAATACTAAATATTGTCGTAAAATAATTAAAATCACATACGAAAAGACTAAAAGCTAGAGTAATAGAATTCTAACACTCCAAAAAGTTAGATAAGTTTACATGCCAAATACATAAAGCATTAACATGTTATATTTACATTTTTTATTGTCAATCTCTAGTTTGACTCCTCCATTTCAACCTCTACAAGCCCCTATACACACTCCTCCGTGCCTCTATGCTTCTGTGCACTTCAGCCATATCTTCAATTCAACAAAACAGTCATCAACCCACACTTCTTACATATTTCATCAACACATAGTGCTTCAAATAGCCATTGTCACGCATCTTAACCACCTCCAGTTCATTACATTTCTACTGCTGCCTGTCCTTGCAACAGCACACACCCTACTTTCTACCTCCCACCTGAACCATCAACTTCATTACAGTGCACAACAAATCAGTTGCATCACCCTGTATCAATAGACAGCTCGACTGCTCATCTTCTCAACCAGATTACCACCAGTCTTCACTGCCAATGACCGCTACAACAGCTCAACACCTCTTCCACACTTACTGCCTCACACAATTTCCACTACCATAAACACTTTCTACTGCTTTATCCAAAACAACAACATTCCTACAGTCATCCTCTACATCACAAACCATCATCAACACAACAACTTGCCTGACCATCTCTAAAACCACAGTACATTCTTCAAATCCATCCAATATCATCACACCACATTCCAACCATCCCCCTACACTGCTGCTGCCACAATGCACTGCCATCAACTACATCACTAATTCCAACCATCGAAGCTATCAGATTTAGATGATTTTTACTTTGAGGAGAAAAAATATAAACAAAACTAATTTCTAATAGTGCGCAAACAACATAATTACTAGACAGTAACCTATACGCCTCCGCCTAATTGAATAAATCAAGATCTTAGTTCTTTGAGTGAATCCATCCAAAATCAGAATTGTAGCCACACCGTTCACTAAATCTTATGATCGCACCTTTGGGTCTGAGTTTGAGAGTTAGATAAAGTCAGAAATTATAAAATAAAATTTGAAAGTAAAATACTTTTAGTCATTCACGATCGTGTACGGTTGTATGATTATCTATCCATAAATTTAGTTAGCTGGCACATTCTATTTGCATTCCACATAAAAGTTGGTATAAAAGATAATATTTCTCTGTAAATACGTGAATCTACTGTAGGGAACCTGTAATACACACTTTGGAACTTCCATGCAACCCTGTAGCATAATGTCAACTTTTTCCAGTAGATGTAGTGGTATAGGTGTAATCATGCTTATGCAATCTTTTGGAAAAATTGATTTCTCTCCTTAACCCTGTTTTATTTTAATAAAATTCAAACAAAATAAAATAAAAGTTAAATCTGAACGTACATTAAGAATAAGTTAGCAGTAAAGATTACCTAACCCAGTGTGAAGAAGAAATATCCGAACTAATTCCCAAGCCTACAATTGTTTATAACTATCAGCAAGTTGTCTATAACTAACAAAATCTATTTCTTTTAGAAAATACTTCCTGAAATATGCAATTATCCATAGAATTTAATCAAATAAATGTATTAGCATCTATTCAGATGGATAATTTTGTATGCGATTAAAATAGACACTTGTGCTAAAGCATACACTTTTGAAACATTTAAATACGATCGTGCAAACAAAAATCATAAGAAAACCACCAATATAAATATGTTCCATATTTGAATATACTGGGGAAGTATAACAATTAACGATCAACTAACAATATAAGAATCTTACGATCGTGCAAACATTTAAATAAGATCGTGCAAACAAAAATTATAAGAAAACCACCAATATAAATATCATGCAAACACACTTACGATCAACTAACAATTAACAATATGACTATACTGGGGAAGTATAACAATTAACATATGACTATACTTACAAATCAAACAACAAATGCGGAAGTAATCTTGAATCTCGCCATACTGGGAGAAGTATTCGGTTAGGGATTCAGCGGTGTTGTCCCAGCCGATGCCATGGACGTAAATTTTGCGGGTGGAAGGGTCGGAATCGGCAAGGGAGGTAATCAACAGAAGGTTGTTTTCGGATGGGCGGCGGCGGTTGTAATGTGGTTAATTAGTTGTTTTTTGGAGAAGCATGTGAGGAGGGATTTGATTGATTCTGGATTGGAATCTAGTTCTTTTTCCTCTTCTTCTTCTTCATCACCCTCCTCTCCTTCCCCGTCCTCCATTTCAGCTTCATCGCCGCCGATGTCTTCCGCTTCTTTCATTTCTTCTTCTTCTTTTTTAGGTTCCTCTAATTTCATTTCGGGTTCAGGCTCTGTGTAGCTTTGGTGAGAACTTTTCGACGTTTGACTATGATGGAATTAGAGGGAGAAAGTCGGCTAGGGTTTTGGTTGATTTTGGCTGAAGCATGAGAGGAAGGAAAGGGTCAGATTGGGTTAAATAAACGAATATTGCGCTTCGGTCACGATGGTAGTGATAGTTTTATTTAGTAACAAAAAGGTTTATTTAATTCTTTTACAAAACCATTTACTTAATGACAATTAACTCCTCATTCGAGCAAGAAAACGTCTGTGTACAATATGTTGATTAATGAATAATTATTAACTATATTTATCGAATATTAATAGTAATTATTTTATATTTATCATTAATTATTAATTATAAAAGTAAGTATAAAAATCTAGCTATTAAAATTTAATTATTACTTATTAAATTTAATTATTTTATTATTAAATATCATTAGTAATTATTCAATATTAAATATGTTTTTGTAATTAAATATTAGTTATAAATTATTTAATATTTAATATTAATAGTAATAAAATCAACTATTAATATTATTGATTATTAATTATTAGGAATTAATTAATAATTAATTATGAAAATTTTAAGTGTTAATCGGCTAAAATAATCATTAGTCACTATAAGTTATAAATGACTAATATAATATTATTAACATATGTTATAAATAGGAATTTTATGACCGTTGTAAAATCAGCTAAAATAATCATTAATTACTATAAGTTATAAATGATTAATATAATATTATTAATGATTAATTATTAAATATTAATAAATAATATAATATTATTAATTATTAGTAATATAATATTATAATTAGTAATTAGTAACATATGATTAACATAATATTATTAATGTTCAATTATTAAATATTAATAAATAATAAATATTAATTTTAAGACAGAATTGTAATTATTAATTATTGATTACGAAAGTTGGCAACGGACATTAATTACAACAGGCATTTTATGATCGTTGTAAAATTTGCATTGGTTAAAATGGGCATTTTATGACCGTTGTAAAATTGGCACCTATTACAATGGGCATTTTTGGCCCGTTATAAAATTGGCACCTATTACAACGAGCGTTATGAGTGTTGTAAAATTGGCACCTCTTACAATGGACATTTGGTAACCATTGTAAAATTGGCATCTATTACAACGGGTGTTTTGTAAACGTTGTAAAATTGGCATTTATTACAACTGGTATGAAAGGACCATTGTCATAGCATTCTATTACAATGGGCAGTCATTGCCCGTTGTAAAAAGAGCGTTGTATATGGCATCTATTACAACGGTCCTGAATAGACCATTGTAATAAGCCTTCTATAGAATGGGCAGCCAGTGCCCGTTGTAAAAATGGCGTGTAATAGGGTATTTTTGTTATAGTGCCGTATTTCAGCTTATTTGTTTAGTAAACATTCAATTGAAAATAAGTAGCTCCAGCATTTTTTAAACTGAATGGTATAACTTTGTAGCAAAATAAACCTATGCTAGTTATAAAAACTAGTATGAAATCTGATTGTATCCAGAGTATGCGTGCATGAATGAAAGTAATTGATGTCTACATAAGGCATCAACTAAATGGTCTATTTCTGGAAAAGGAAAATAATCTTTGGGAAATCTTTATTTGACTATATGAAATCAGTGCGAGTTCTCCATTTGTCTTTCGGATTTTCCACAAGTTTTGGATCGAGAATCCATTTTATGTATTGAACTTCTCATATAAATACGTTCTTTAACAACTTCTTAACTTATTCTTGTAATGTTGCATACCGAATCTTATCTAAGGTACACCATTTTTTTCTTAATAGAGTATATTTTGAATTAATATTCAAACAATGGAAAATTACTGAAGGATCAACCCCAACCATATCATCGTGAGACCTAGAAAATACATCTAGAATACTTGAAAGGAACGGTATAAATTGTTTTCGGACTTCAAGGTGAAGATAAGTTTGGATTTTAACAAATTCCCTTATATCCTTCAGGTCAATGCATGCTTCATTAAGAGTTTGGAAATCTTGTAAATTTTGGTTTCGGTTCTCGCACCTAATTCAAGTTCAATCTCTTTTCTCTCATTTGGAATTTCCTTTATAGTGTAAGAATAATTCATTCTTAGTAAAAAGATGTAATGCTTTTCCAATTTATATATTTCTAAACCATTCCCGATAGCATGGTACTTGAACGATTCTCCCTATAGTTGTGTTTTCACAAATTGCTTTCGAAGGAATTCTTTGAAAATTTAGATTATAAGCAATAGTTTCGATAGTTGAGCTAGTAAAACCAATATATTGTTCGGTTTCATCCTCAACGAAAGCCATTTTGCTATGTGGGTCATTAAGTTGAACTTATTGCCCCCTTTCGATTTTTCCATCATTATCATGGAGATTCAATTCTTAAAGTGTTATCATACGCAGAATTTTTCCCTATATTTATCATGTATAAAATTGCATAATATAATTTTCCATAAGTGTAACGATCTTGATTTTTGGCTAAATTTAATTTGGTAATTAATGTTAAACTGGGAAATTAATGGTGAATTAATTCAAAATTTTCCAAATTAATAAGAATGTGTTTTGTTATTTATTTATATTTATAAATTTATTTTAAAATTGAATCTAGGAATTGAAATTCAAAATATTGGATTGTGAATTAATTTGAAATTATATATATACTGAAAGTTAAATTGAAAATAAAAATTTTATTTTGGAAAAATTCAAAATGTAAATAATTATGAATAAATTGGATTTATTATAAAAATTAAGTTTTAAAAAATATTTCCCTTAAAAAGTTGTATAAGATTAAATAATATAAAATATATACATACAAAACTTCATTCATTTAAAAAGGATAATAACTTGAATTTGAAAATTCAAAATAATGATAAATACCAAGATTTAATTTATACATATCTTTTGAAAAATTAATAAGATTTGGGCAAAGTATTTAAAAAGGAAAAGTAATTATAAAACTAAATTGAAAAAAAAAATATGTATATGTAATTAAGTTAGTTAATCTTTAAAAACATTTTCTTTTATACTTGAAATAAATTAGTTTTGTACATATTTAAACTAAATAAAAAATGTATTACATAAACATATGTAAATATAAAGATTAAGTAATATATAAAAGAAAGAGTTAAAACACAATTTGTAAATTAATTTAAGGTTAAGGATTTAAACATAATTTTGTCACAAGTGACAAATGTTTAATAAATAAGATATTACATTTACAGGTGTTGGTTAATTTGAACAAGTGGCAAAAGATAAACTTTACTTTTTATTAGAAAAACATGTATGAAAAAGAAAAAGAAAAAAAAATAATGTTTCTCAATCTCTTTCAAACCTGAAGAAAACAAAGAAGTAAAACCTGAAATCCCAAAAGAAAACTAAAAGCTCAAACCAGAAATTAAAAGTAGAAAATTAAAATCAAACAATCTTCAAGTTTAAAGCAAAGATCAGTATCTACTCAAAGCTGAAGCATGCAAAGTGATCAAACAATTTTAAGCTTGGAAATCAAATCTTTAAACCTGAGCAAGCAAGCTTCAGGATCTAAAATCAAAACCTGAAAAGCCTCTAACCTAAAAACCTGAAAATAAAGAAAAAGCGAAGCAAACGAAATCGGATACAACAACAACTTCAGTCCCAAACTGAAGCAAGTTTAAAATCAAAGCCTGATCAAGAAATCTTTAACCTGAGCCAGTAAATGGAATTTAAAGATCAGTTCAGATCAAAGCAAACCAGTGAAGCAACTCAAACATCTTCATCATAATTCAAACCTGAGAGCAAGATCAATTTCAAATTTTCAAACTTGAAAACAATTTCCAGACCGAAAACACAAAAGCATGTTCTTTCCTCTGTCTTCAATTTTTCAGGTGAGCAAATCCCCTCAACCCTGTCATATTTCTAAGTGTTGAATTTACATTTGAAGTTATGATGCATATATGCTTGTGTGATTTTTTGAAAATGCCTGTTTATATGTAGTTTGTGTGTGTGCATGACTATACATGCCTCCTTTTAGAGTTTGCAGATATAACTAAATTTCAACACTCAAGAATCTCAATCCTCAATCCCTATTGTAGTTTGTTGTTTGAACAAAGTAGGACCTCAACATCAAGATTTAATTTTAAAAAAATATTTTTATGTATTAGAAATAATTGGATTTTACTGGGGAATGTTGAAATACAGTAAAGATCAAATTTTTTTCAAAATTTGATAGAGTAAAATTCTAGTTTTGATAACTTGATCCTGTTTGTCTTGATAAGCCATGAATTTGAAGATCTAAATCAAGATTTTTAGTGGTATAAATTGTGGGACATTGTGAGATGATCGGAATGTGCAAGTTTGTCAAATTCAGGTGATCTCGTGATTCTATAGCATAGGGCTTGGAGTACATGGTTGCTGGTCAATCGTCGATCAATGGAAAAATAGTGGGAAAACCTAAAATTACTCATGGTGGCCGATGAAGGATGATTTAGGATTTTCATTGCCTATGGGGCTCATTAGAGTTCTCAATGATTTCTCTGTCGTGAGTGATTCGAGTTCGATCGCATGTGGGTGGAAAGGTGAATAGCTATGGCCGTGATGCCGTGGTCTCTGGTGATCGTGGTTGGTTGTTCGAAGCAGTTTCTGGTGGCTAAGCTTATTCCAGATTGGGTGAGTTCGAGCTTGATTTCGATTTCAAGCTCAAGGAAGAAACTGGGTGGTCGGGATTGATGGAGAAGGTCCACAGCGAATTGTTGACAGCGGCGATGGTGATAGCAATTACTCCGGCGAATTGTGCACGTGCACACTCGTACTTGTATGTCTGGGTTTGATGTGGGTTTTGAGTTTGGGGAAGAAGATGGGAAACACGATGTCCCGTTCGTGAAAACGTGACGATAGCTCGAAGAAATCTTCGAGTTCGTTGCTGAGTTGTTTGAGAGTGATTATAATAGGTTTTAAATTTTTCAAAACATAACTAGTATAAAAACAAATGGCTCGGAGTTTTGAGATTTTACTCGAGTGAGGTCTCGGGGAAACTAGGGCGTAGGTCGGGATATATATCGGGTTGGTATAGAGTAGTTTTTAAATTTTAAATAAATTTAAATTTAAACATGTTTAACTCAATTCATTTTAAATGAACTACATTTTTTTTTTAAATTTGGGATTGGTAAAGGATTTTTTTAAAATAAATCATTTTAAAAATTGTTAAGTTTAAAATGTTTTAAAATGTATTTAACCTTTGTCTTTAAAAGTTTATTTTAAATAAACTTGATAATGAAATTAAAAAGTTAATCAAATGTTCTAAAAATGATAGCTTAAAAGTAAAGTTAATTTATATTGTTAATAATGATTAAATACATGGTTTATTAATTAAAGATTTAATGATAATTAAACAAATAATGATTATAATTACTTGATAATTAAAGATAAATAAATTAAAGAATAATTAATTTATGGGATTAATAATTAAGGTTAATTAATCAAGTGATAGGGATAATCACTTATTGTAATTAATTAAGCATAATTAATTAAATGGTGATTAATTAAGGGTTAATCAATCAATTAATTAAAGAATAATTAATTTAAAAATAATTAATTAATGTGTTAATTAAGGATAATTAATTAAAGGTTAATTAATTAATGAAGGTGATTAAGGAATAATATTTAATTAAGGAGTAATTAATTAATGGAATTAATTAAGGATAATAAATTAATTAAAGGATAATCAATTAATGATTAAGGTTGATTAATTAATAATTAAAGGTAAATTAATTTATTATTAATGGTTGAATAATAACTGATTAATCAAAATGATTTGTAATTAACTAACCAAGATTATTAATTTATTCATAAGTAATTATCTGATTTAAACTCGTCAGACGCTTAATTAATCTGACTTATGGGTGTTTGGATTCAATTGAGTATCGGATTGTTTGATATTGTTTGAAATCACTACTATGTGATACTTTGTGATTTGAATTGTTTTAATTCAAGCTGTGATGAATGTAATTTATTTTATCTGTGATAAATGTATATTATTTATATCTGTAAGTCTGCGAATGGAAGATAAGCGTTATAGATTAACCGCTTATCGATATTGATACAATTGAATCTTTGATGATTGATGTTGATGCACTATTGTGTAAAACCCTTAGACTACACTGTACACACACAAATATGGATTGCACAAGGAAATTGGTTTAGTCATAGATTTTGAAATGGTTTTAAAAGTTGAATTTTGAATCCAAACGATTTTGGAAATAGAATTGGGTTAAAGGTGAAAAGCTTTTGAAAAGGAGTTTTAAAGATAAAAGATATTTTTAATATTTGATAAGGTTTTGAAATTTAAATAGTTTGATTTGAATTTAAATTCAAAATTTGAAATTGAATTCTATATTTGAAAATTATGGTTTATAAAGGTTATATAAGTTATATATGTGCTTAGATGGATTTTTAAACCATTTTAAAAGTAGTGTTTTTGGGAATTTGAATTTAACCCAAGTTTTATACTTGAAGGGTTTTAACTTGTGAAAATGTAATTGGATTTTTTCGAAACGAAAACAATTTGTTTTCAAATAATAATAGTTTTCATATAAAGAAAGGATTTCCAATTTGTGTTGAAAGATTTCATGTTTGAAATGGAATTGAAATAGTGTTAAAAGCTATGAAAAAATCTTTGTGAAAGATGATTGAACCTTGTTTAAAACTGAAGAGGATTTTAAATGATGTATCTTTCATATATAAAAGATTTGAAATGGGGATTGTTTGGAGAGTTATGAATGAATCTTTGGAAATGGTTTTGAAAGCTATAAATCGATATTTTGTTTTAATGATTGGATGAGTTAATCCAATTCGAAAAGAGAATTGTTTTGAAAGTTGTGAATGAGTCTTTGTGAAAGATTGGTTAAATTTGTGAAGTGAATCTTTTTGTTTAAAGCTTTGAAAATGGTAATTTGTTTAAGCCATTTGAAAAGAAAGTTTTGGGTTTTAAGTCATGGCTTATCTGAAATCCCAATATCCATATGTCTTTAAAAATTGCGCTCATTTTTCGGTTTAGCCAGGAGAGGACCTTTGTGTCATATAACCCATTCCGAATAATGATACGATGTTATGGATAGCATTTGAAGACCGGTGGTGAAGACCAGATATTTTCAAAAGCGGAAGGATAACTCGTCGAATGTCTCTGCACCGATTGGTCCCCACTATAGAGATTTGATCATACTTTGTGACGGGAAGTCTGAACGTGATTAGTGAATATCTGGATTTGGAAGGGCTTCTTTAGAAGTGCCTTCGGTTCTGTTCAAACCCGGAAGAGACTTGTATGGATGTGTGTCTGACATTACACTTTGATATGTAAAACTAGTTTCTATCAAATACATTTCTGTTTGGTGGCGGAGAATTTATTCTCTTAGCTTAACACCCTTCTCTGAGATGCACGAGCTCAGAGGTTATTCAGTTGATGGTTACTAGTGATGCATTCCCAAATTGGTAATGTGGCATATGAAGTGATGCTGATCATTTTTTCATCAAAGCATGACTTTATGAAAAGTGTAGCTTTGTGGACGAGACTTCGTCGAGCCTCACAACTCGGTAATGGTCGAAACAGGAATCATGGCAGCAAGGTTATTTGGGGGCAGCGCCCTTGAGGATATGTCATTCCCTTCTGGATCAAAGGTGGTATCATGGTATGGAGCCTAGATATTTACCTATGTGGATGCTGCAAATTTATTGCTTTGTGGTTGTTGGTTAGTAGGTGCCTCAGATAAAGGTTGGTAATGACCGGGGGGTGACATACTCGTGTCAGTAGTTACCTAGTTACAGAGGTAACCCGACCTTGCGTTTCAGATATCCGGTTGGGTTTTGGGGCCATCCCTCCAGAGTCATTCCATTTTGTGTAGGAAGTTCCTTTTCCTGGCCATTTATTGGAAATCCAAACAAAATAATACGAGCCATGTATAGTTTTAGTTGTATAACCTGTCATGGAGTGTGGCGGTAACCTGCTATTGAACATGGTAGCTATAGTAGGCATAAGTGCGAAATGTCTATGCTGGCTAAGACTAATATTATACTTTCAAAAGGTTTTCTGCACTGTGAACTAATAATAATATTAAAAGGATTTTGCGTATCAAGCATGTTTGACTATCATAAGGAGAAATCTCCTCCAAGTCTGCGTTTGCATTGTGTGTCCGGTGGGAGGCCTTATGGTAGTTTCATTTTCTAAAAAGCATTGCGGATTTCAATTTTAAATTCTTTTGCTGATTGTTTTAAAAGATAAAAATTGTTTTTGTTTGCTTATACTAGTCCCATGACTGACCTGGAGTTTATTGTTCTCTTCCTAAACTCTGGTTGCCCATAATTTTTCACACGGGCAGTCTAGAGTTGGGTTTTTCAGATAATCGAATAATTGGTGTAGATTCGATAGCATTCAATCTCTGGATATTGGAAAACGCATCGGGATCGAATTGCTTCTTTTCAGCATTCGGGCTGACCTTACTTAATACAACACGATTGAGGTTTCTCGCTTCACTTTTGGAAAGCACGTTGGTTGATCTAGCTTTTGGAGTTTTCGGAGCTTTAGCTATGGAGTTGCAGTTGCAGTTTGATGTTGGAGTTCTCTTTTGGAGTATCTCTATTGATGCTTACATTTCCGCTGTTGTATATTTACCTCTGATGTTGTTGAGATTCATGTTGTATCGGATATTGTATCAATGTTGTATATATTGATATTCATTTCTTTTTTCTGCTGTGTTGTTATACTTAATGTGTTATAAGCTCCGACGAACCTGATTCGACGTTTGAATCTGCGGCATTCGAATACGGGTGATGTATTCGATGTCGATTTTCGAAGGTCGAGTCAGGATCGTTATAATTGGTATCAGAGTTGAAGGTTGAAACTTTAGCTCATGACTATAACACATTAGGTAGCTCATTAGAGATAGGATGAAGTATACCCTAGCATGAGTATATCCCTAAGATATTTATCAGTGAGCCTCAGTAAAATTCTCTTACTATCCACTGATAGTGAGTATGAGTACAAGAAGAGGACGAGATAGGGGAAATTGAAATACGACAAAAAATGGTCGATACCCTGCAACAACGAAAATATTTTTCTCTATCAGTCTTCTTTAATCCAGTTTCAATTCTTTGATTTCTTCGTGACAGCTATAAGGAGCTACGGTGTGATGCTGGCCTGGCAAATCATTATAGATAAGTTTCTATCTCGTATTCTCTTCATCAAATTTCTATCAGCTTTCCATTTTTAACTTTAACGAAATTGAATTTTTATTGAAATAAATTGGGTAACAAAAGATGAAGTTAAATTGAATGGTATCGATAAAACGATTTCGATTAAAATCAAATTTGAAAATTTTTGTTGTAATTTCTTATGTGGATCCAAGTCCGAAGAGGGACAAGCTGGTGTAAACTTTGGGGTATTCCGACCTAAGTTTGGAATCCATTTGAGACTTGTGGAAGATTAAATCCATTTATCTATTGTTTGGGTCTCGATATATTCTATGAGTGGTTAGTTATCCTTCGAACTAACCGATGCCCCTGCATTTTCGTAGACTGGATGACCCGAGTATCTTATGAGATATTAAATGAGTTTGTTCTCATAATTATTGGTGATATTCTGATTTGATAAACCAAGTGCAGAATAAATATTCAGTTTAATCTGGTGAACCATTTCTCTGTGTGTTCGTCAATCTTTGTTGTCTCCCTGGCAAATTTCGAGGATGAAATTTTCTTAAGGGGGGAATCTGTAATGATCCCGATTTTTAGCAAAATTTTATTTGGTAATTAATGTTAAATTGGGAATTTAATGGTTAATTAATTCAGATTTTTCCAAATTAATAAGAATATGTTTTGTTATTTATTTATATTTATAAATTTATTTTAAAATTGAATCTAGGAATTGAAATTCAAAATAATGGATTGTGAATTAATTTGAAATTATATATACATAGATTGAAAGTTAAATTGTAAATAAAATTTTGATTTTGGAAAAATTCAAAATGTAAATAATTATGAATAAATTGGATTTATTATAAAAATTAAGTTTTAAAAAATATTTCCTTTAAAAGTTTATATAAGATTAAATAATATAAAATATATACATATAAAACTTCATTCATTTAAAAAGGATAATAACTTGAATTTGAAAATTCAAAATAAAGATAAATACCAAGATTTAGTTTATACATATCTTTTGAAAAATTAATAATATTTGGATAAAGTATTTAAAAAGGAAAAGTAATTACAAAACTAAATTGAAAAAATATATATGTATATGTAATTAAGTTAGTTAATCTTTAAAAACATTTTCTTTTATACTTGAAATAAATTAGTTTTGTACATATCTAAACTAAATAGAAAATATATTACATAAACATATGTAAATATAAGATTACGTAATTTATAAAAGGAAGGGTTAAAACACAGTTTGTAAATTAATTTAAGGTTAAGGATTTAAACATAATATTGTCATGAATGACAAATGTTTAATAAATAAGATATAACATTTACAAGTGTTGGTTAATTTGAACAAGTGGCAAAAGATAATCTTTTCTTTTTATTAGAAAAAAAGGTATGAAAAAGAAAAAGAAATCAGGTTTCTCAATCTCTTTCAAACCTGAGCAAAATAAAGAAGTAAAACCTGAAATCCCAAAAGAAAACTAAAAGCTCAAACCAGAAATTAAAAGCAGAAAATTAAAATCAAACAATCTTCAAGTTTAAAGCAAAGATCAGTGTCTACTCAAAGCTGAAGCATGCAGAGTAATCAAATAATTTCAAGCCTAGAAAGCAAATCTTTAAACCTGAGCAAGCAAGCTTCAGGATCTAAAATCAAAAGCAGAAAAGCTTCAAACCTGAAAACCTGAAAATAAAGAAAAAGCGAAGCAAACAAAATCAGATACAACAACAACTTCAGTCTCAAACTGAAGCAAGTTTAAAATCAAAGCCTGATCAAGAAATCTTTAACTTGAGCCAGTAAATGGAATTTAAAGATCAGTTCTGATCAAAGCAAACCAGTGAAGCAACTCAGACATCTTCAACATAATTCAAACCTAAGAGCAAAATTAATTTCAGATTTTCAAACTTGAAAACAATTTCCAGACCTAAAACACAAAAGCATGTTCTTTCCTCCGTCTTCAATTTTTCAGGTAAGCAAATCCGCTCAACCCCAGTCATATTTCTTAGTGTTGAATTTATATTCGAAGTTATGATGCATATATACTTGTGTGATTTGTGAAAATTCTTGTATATATGTAGTTTGAGTGTGTGCATGACTATACATGCCTCTGTTTAGAGTTTGCAGATATAACTAAATTTCAAAACTCAAGAATCTCACTCCTTAATCCCTATTAGAGTTTGATGTTTGAACGAAGTAGGACCTAAACATCAAGATTTAAATTTTTAGAAAATATTTTAAGCATTAGAAATAATTGGATTTTACTGGGGAATGTTGAAACACGGTAAAGATCAAAATTTGATAGAGTAAAATTCGAGTTTTGATTACTTGATCCTATTTGTCTTGATAAGCCATGAATTTTAAGATCTAAATCAATATTTTTAATGGTATAAATCACGGGACATTGTGAGATGATCAGAATGTACAAGTTTGTCAAATTCAAGTGATCTCGTGATTCTGTAGCATGGGGCTTGGAGTATACGGTTGCTGGTCAATCGTCGATCGATGGAAAAATAGTGGGAAACCTAAAATTACTCGTGGTGGCTGATGAAGGATGATTTAGGATTTTCTTTGCCTATGGGGTTCACTGGAGTTCTCGAACGATTTCTCTGTCGTAAGTGATTCGAGTTCGATCGAATGTGGGGGGAAAAGGTGAATAGATAGATGGCAAAGCTATGGCCGTGATGCCGTGGTCTCTGGTGATCGTGGTTGGTTGTTCGAAGCAGTTTCTGGTGGCTAAGCTTATTCCAGATTGGGTGAGTTCGAGCTTGATTTTGATTTCAAGCTCAAGGCAGAAACTGGGTGGTCGTGATTTATGGAGGAGGTCAGTAGCGGCTTGTTGATGGTGGCGATGGTGATCGCAATCACTCCGACGAATTGTGCACGTGCACACTCATACTTGTGTGTCTGGGTTTAACGTGGGTTTTGAGTTTGGGGAAGAAGATGGGAAACTCGATGTCGTGCCCATGAAAACGTGATGATAGCTAAAGAAATCTTTGGGTTTGTTGCTGAGTTGTTTGAGAGTGATTATAATAGGTTTTAAATTTTTTAAAATATAACCAGTTTAAAAAGAAATGGCTTGGAGTTTTGAGATTTTACTCGAGGAAGGTCTCGAGGAAACAGAGGCGTAGCTCGGGGATATATCGGGTTGGTATAGAGCAGTTTTTAAATTTTAAATAAATTTAAATTTAAACATGTTTGACTCAATTCATTTTAAATGAACTACATTTTGTTTTAAATTTGGGATTGGCAAAGGTTTTTATTAAAATAAATCATTTTAAAAATTGTTAAGTTTAAAATGTTTTAAAATGTATTTAACCTTTGTCTTTAAAAGTTTATTTTAAATAAACTTGACAGTGAAATTAAAAAGTTAATCAAATGTTTTAAAAATGATAGCTTAAAAGTGAAGTTAATTTATATTGTTAATAATGATTAAATACAAAGTTTATTAATTAAAGATTTAATGATAATTAAATAATTAATGATTATAATTACTTGATAATTAAAGAGAAATAAATTAAAGTATAATTAATTTATGGAATTAATAATTAAGGTTGTTTAATCAAGTGATTAGGGATAATCACTTATTGTAATTAATTAAGGATAATTAATTAAATGGTGATTAATTAAGGGTTAATTAATCAATTAATTAAAGAATAATTAATTTAAAAATAATTAATTAATGTGATTAATTAAGGATAATTAATTAAAGGTTAATTAATGAATAAAGGTGATTAAGGAATAATATTTAATCAAGGAGTAATTAATTAATGGAATTAATTTAGGATAATAAATTTACAAAGGGATAATCAATTAATGATTAAGGTTGATTAGTTAATAATTAAAGGTAAATTAATTTATTATTAATGGTTGAACAATAAATGATTAATCAAAATGATTTGTAATTAACTAACCAGGATTATTAATTTATTCATAAGTAATTATCTGATTTAAACTAATCAGATGCTTAATTAATATGACTTATGGGTGTTTGGATTCAGTTGAGTATTGGATTGTTTGGTATTGTTTGATATCTCTACTATGTGATGCTTTGTGATTTAAATTGTTTTAATTCAAGCTGTGATGAATGTAATTTATTTTGTCTGTGATAAATGCATATTATTTACATCTGTAAATATGTGAATGGAAGATAAGCATTATAGATTTACCGCTTATCGATATTGATATAATTGAATCTGTGATGATTGATGTTGTTGCACTATTGTGTAAAACCCCTGGACTACACTGTAACACACAAATGTGGATTGCACGAGGAAATTGGTTAAGTCACAGGTTTTGAAATGGTTTTAAAAGTTGAATTTTGAATTCAAACGGTTTTGGAAATGGATTTGGGTTAAAAGTGAAAAGCTTTTAAAGAGGAGTTTTAAAGATAAAAGATATTTTGAATATTTGATAAGGTTTTGAAATTTAAATACTTTGAATTCAATTTTTGAAATTGAATTCTATATTTGGAAATTTTGGTTTAAAAAGGTTATATAAGTTATATATGTGTTTATATGGGTTTTTAAACCATTTTAAAAGTAGTGTTTTTGGGAATTTGAATTTAACCCAAGTTTTATACTTGAAGGGTTTTAACTCTTGAAAATGTAATCGGATTTTTCTGAAACAAAAACTATTTGTTTTCAAATAATAATAGTTTTCATATAAAGAAAGGATTATCATTTTGTGTCCAAAGATTTCAAGTTTGAAATGGAATCGAAATAGTGTTAAAAGCTATGAATGAATCTTTGTGAAAGATGATTGAACCTTGTTTAAAATTGAAGAGGATTTTAATTGGTGCACCTTTTATATATAAAAGATTTGAAATGGGGATTGTTTGGAGAGTTATGAATGAATCTTTGGAAATGGTTTTGAAAGCTATAAATCGATTTTTTGATTTAATGATTGGATAAGTTAATCCAATTCGAAAAGAGAATTGTTTTGAAAGTTGTGAATAATCTTTGTGAAAGATTGGTTAACTTTATGAAGTGAATCATTTTGTTTAAAGATTTGAAAATGGCAATTTGTTTAAACCATTTGAAAAGAAAGTTTTGGGATTTAAGTTGTGGCTTAACTGAAATCTCAATATCCATATGTTTTTAAAAATTGCGCTCATAATTCGGTTTAGCAGGGAGAGGAACTTTGTGTCATATGACCCATTTCGAATAATAATACGACGTTATGGATAGCATTTGAAGACCGGTGGTAAAGACCGGATATTTTCGAAAGCGAATGGATAACTCGTCGAATGTCTCTACACAGAGTGGTCTTTGGTATAGAGATTTGATCATCCTTTGTGATGGAAAGTCCGGACGTGATTAGTGAATATTCGGATTTGCAAGGGCTTTTTTGGAAGTGCCTTCGGTTCTGTTCGAACCCGGAGCAGACTTGTATGGATGTGTGTCTGACATTACACTTTGAGATGTAAAACCAGATTCTATCAAATACATTTCTGTTTGGTGGCGGAAAATTTATTCTCCTAGCTTAACACTCTTCTCTGAGACGTACGAGTTCAGAGGTTATGTAGTTGATGGTAACTAGTGATACATTCACAAATTGGTAATGTGGCATACGAAGTGCTGCAGATCATTTGTTGATCAAAGAATGACTTTGTGAAAAGTGTAGCTTTGTGGACGAGACTTCGTCGAGGCTCACAACCCATTAATGGTTGAAACAAGAATCGTGGCAGCAAGGTTATTTGGAGGTAGCGCCCCCTGAGGATATGTCATTACCTTCTGGATCAAAGGTGGTATTATGGTATGGAGCCCAGATATTTACCTATGTGGATGCTGCAAACTTATTACTTTGTGGTTGCTGGTTGATGGGCGCCTCGGATAAAGGTTGGTAACGACCGAGGGGTGGCATACTCGTGTCAGTAGTTACCTAGTTGCAGAGGTAACCCGGCCTTGTGTAGCAGAGATCTGGTTAGGTTCTCGGGGACGTCCCTCTAGAGGCATTCCATTTTGTGTGAGAAGTTCCTTTGCTTGACCATTTGTTGGAAATCCAAACAAAACAATACGAGCCCTGTTGTGGCGCCCCACCTCTATATCCACGCTAGCCAAGGACACTACGGGGTAATGCCGTCAACTAACACGGAGAATAAGGCTGGTTAGGAGCGACCATCTATAGCCTTGCTCTAACTATCTATTGAATATATCGACAATAGTCATACCAAACAGATCGACATATCCAATGAATACTTAAAACAAAACCATAGGTGGTTGGAGGATCTATCAGAACAGAATATAACAACTCAAATGTAATATACATCACAGAACAGTAGATCATCATATACATATATACAGATACATAACAGAGTATACAAACTAATACATGTCAAGTGGTATAGCAAACCACAATATATAGACGAGTCAAAAGAATACATATCAGAGTTACTACAAAATAGGACTACACAAAAGCTATAACAAAAAAGAACAAGCTGAATAGTCCATGCGGAAGCAAAATAGACTAAGTCTAAAAGCACCTAACCTGAAACAACTCGGTCTGACCCGAGTATGAAATACACAGGTCAGTCTAGCTAAACAAATCAGTTAGATAAACTGAACAACAATAAACCTGCAAGGTTACAAAGCATAATAGATATCTCTAAAAGAGATAACACAATCATCTAACGAAAGATGAATCATATAGAACAAGCCTCATATCATCGGCAACATATAGAAACAAAGGATAAGAATATCCCAAAGCAAGCCAAAAGGCAATAACTAATACCAATAAGGTATACAAGTTCCATAAGGTAAACGCTACGCATCATGCGGCTCATAATGACCAACATCGAAGGGTGATACCTAGGGAATATACATATGAATGAAACATCAGAAAATTTTCTCGAGCTCAGTACTTTACAAACAAGGATCCATGAGCCCGAAGACTCCAAACCCAATATCACCCATGCGGCTCATAACGACCAACATCGAAAGCGATACTAAAGGGCAACCCAATATCACCCATGCGGCTCATAACGACCACCATCGGAAGCAATACTAAAGGGCAACAAACCCGAAGGCACAAACCCGAAGGCACATACCCAAAGGCAACAAACCGTAGTGGTGAAGATCAGAGACCCAGTACTGGACACCACTAACTGGCGGAATGTGTCATAACTCTCAAAAAGGAATCCGAAAAGTGGTAACGCGAGTCCCATAACCACTCGTTCGCACTAAACGGTTTACTATCCGTTAGTTAATTTCACACTCAAAGCAGTACAAGGTCACCTCATATCATCGGTAAACCAAACCCGAAGGTCAAAACGATCAATTGAATAGGTCGGGGATTAATCGAAAAGATAAACGCACAGATTCATGGTCCGTGTTTTGCCCAACCATTTAATCACCCTTCCACTTCGCTCGAAGTGTGAAATTGTGCGTGTGTTTAAATAGAATTTATAAATTGGAGAAACGAGCTTTTAATATGATTAGAAAGATTATTTTATAAAAACCCATGGATGAAGTCAAAATTAAGTTATCAAAGCCAAAGAGGCAATAACAACCACTAAGAACCAACATGAATCGATAAAATCCGGAAAACCAATCAAAACGAGCATAAATAAGCAAAACAAGAAAACAGGAGCAGATCAGTCGATCGAAATCCCTGTTCAGTCGACTGAAAATTGTCCAGAAAAATTTCGGTCTTCAGCTCGGTCGACTGAACAGAGGATCCAGTCGACTGAACCCAATTTCCTGCATTTCCTACTTATTACCATTGAAGTGCAAACTCTCCCAACCTTCAATCGGACGAGCACGAACGCTAGGGATTTACGCCAAGCGGCTACCCGGCCCTATAAGCACTTCGATTCATCACCAAAAACATGATCAAAACATCAAAGTTAGGATTTCAAAGAATTGAACCCAAACACTAAAAATTCGGATATTCACCAATTCAGTCCAAACTAAAAGCAAGTGCATATGAACAAGTGCTAGGAATTCATACCCAACATCAATGAAATCAAGAGAAGTAGATGTGCGTTCAAAACTCACCTTTAACCCAAAAGCAAGAAGATGGAGCTCAATAACAAGGAGAAGACCAACCAAACACTACTTCAACTCAACAAGCTTCAATCTAAGAATAAAACACATATTTTCCAATTTAGGTTTAGGAAATTTTCTGAAATTGAAGAGGAGAAGAGTTGGAGAAGATGAAGAAGAGCTTATCAATGGATTCTCTTTGATTTTGGAGCAAGAATCAAGTTTACAAGAAGAAACTAGGGCTTGCAATTTCTATTTCCTCTTCCCTTCCACCATTTTCAGTTCTAGCTTAAGAAATGAAATGAAATGAGGATGAATGAAGAGAAGGGGTTGGGTTAGGGTATTAGTTAAACTAGTGGGCTGAACCCAAACCCAAACCCAAAACCCAATAGAAAAAGGGTCAAAATTTCACAAACTCCAAACATATCAAAGATTATACTCAAAAAGATCGAAAACGTCATTTTGGAACCAATGGAGGTAGTTTCGAGTTCCAATTCGGCCATTTGCAGAAAGTAGCTTTTCGGACCCAAAAATCCGACTAACGACGTTATATTTAAATTAAACATTTAAATATCAAATCGTTAAATATGCGGGTTGTTACACCTGTACAGTTTTAGTTGTATAACCTGCCATGGAATGTGGCGGTAACCGCTATTGAACATGATAGCTATAGTAGGCATAAGTGCGAAATGTCTATGCTGGCTAAGATTAATATTATACTTTCAAAAGGTTTTCTGCACTATGCACTAATAATAATATTAAAAGGATTTTGCGTATAAAGCATGTTTGACTATCATAGGGAGAAATCGCTTCCAAGTCTACGTTTGCATTGCGTGTGCGGTAGGAGGCCTTGTGGTAGTTTCATTTTCTAAAAAGCATTGCAAATTTCAATTTTAAATTCTTTTGCTGATTGTTTTAAAAGATAAAAATTGTTTACCAGTCCCATGATTGACCTGGATTTTATTGTTCCCTTCCTAAACTCTAGGTGCCCACAATTTTCCACACGGGCAACTAGAGTTGGGTTTTTCAGATAATCGAATAATAGGTATAGATTCGATAGCATTCAATCTTTGGATATTGGAAATCGCATCGGGATCGAGTTGCTTCTTTTCAACATTCGGGCTGACCTTACTTAATACAACACGATTGAGGTTTCTCGCTTCGCATTTGAAAAGCATGATGCTGGATCAAGCTTTTGGAGTTTTCGGAGCTTTAGCTATGGAGTTGTAGTTGCATTTTGATGTTAGAGTTCTCATTTGGAGTTTCCAAATGCATTTTGATGATAAGCCCATTAGTCTCCGTCACATAGCCTTCCCTAATGTTAATGGAGAACTTCAGAAGCCAATATTTAGTTGAAACATATCCATCAAGCATGTCAAACACCGGCTTTCCAGAAAAGGAATTGTGCACCAACGGTAGACTCATAACAACAAAAAATATCTTGAAACAGAGTTCTGAACCTAGTTTCGCTATTAAATTACGTTCTCTTAAAGGAATGGCTCTTTCATCATTAAACCTGAATATTGGAGAGGGACTAGTTTCAATGTACTTTCAGGAAAGTACATTTTATCGAAAGCATGTCTGAAAATTGTATTCACCATTGTTCCTATATTAATCATGATTTTCTATACTTGAGACAAGCCAACCTAAGTTGTTATCGCAAGGGCATCATTCTAAGGGTGACAAACATCATGCTTTATTAATTCCATGGAATGTAGCATTCGGCTCAGTCCTTCTCATCTTCTCAAACCTACCAACCTCAAACAAGTTTTCTTTCACCTTCGAAGCTTCATTGATGTGCTTTCTCCAACTATTGTTGCTTTTACCTGATTACATGAGGCTCTTCAAGAGTCACATTTACCAAATTTCATGGTGCCTAAAGTGATCCCGATGGCCGACTAAATTGTGGCACATTTTCATCTTCAACTTACAGAAAGCCTCATGCAAACTATCACTTTTAAAAACTCTTTCAACCTCCCTTCTTGAATTAAGTTGTTAATGAATGGCTTTAAAAATCTATAATCTTCAGTTTTTTGATAAATTCTTTCTATAGTAGGACCAATAAGCACTCCCTTAGTTCAGCTTTACATGATTGGACCTCATCTTTGACTCCTCTAATATGCCCTTCACCTTTACAACATTATCATTAAATCTTTGACGAGAGTCCTTTAAGGAGTCACCCTTCGCTTGTTCTATATTTTCCAACAAACTAACAACAGCTCTCATATCTCATGATGTAAATAGTGGAGTCAATAAATTAGTAGTTAATTGCTCTAATAAACTTATGGAATTCCAAGTATAATGCTAGAACCAATTAGAGTTGATCTAGTAAAAGGTAGCATGTAAGAACTGATAATTAATTTCCTTTTAGGCCTGAACAACCTAGATTTGTGTATCATATTAGGCTAGGTGGTTTTAAGATCGGACGATCTATCATAAGATAGATTTGGATTAAGAATCCCATTTGTTGAATATACAAGTGTTATCAGAGCTAGAAACAAAAGCCATTTTTGTTTTAAAATTTTGATTTTTCAACGACCAATTTTTACTTTACAAATTTGAATTTTTAAAATGGCTTCTTTTAATAATGCTTTTACTGAGGGTTGGTCCAATATTATTCCTTCTATTTTTGATGGAATCGATTTTTTGAATTAGAAATTAAAAATGAAATTTTATTTAAAATCTGTTGATGTTAAATGTTGGGATATTATTGAAAATGGGTGTGATATAATAGACGAGAAAATTACTTCAATTAATGTTCTTGCTATTTATATACTATATTCTCATATTAATCAAGATAATTTTAACTCTATCTCTAAATTTGAAAATGCATAGGAAATCGTGAACACTTTTGATGCAATATATGGTGCAAAAGTCAACAACCGTAAGAGATCCCCATAATCAAATCAAAAACATGCTTAAACGGATTGACAAAAGGCAGTAGTGGTGGTGATGATGATAGAGCAGCTGAGATGGCGCTACTAATAAAGAGATTCAATATGGAACCACAAGTATGGAAATCCAGCTCCAAATCAACAATTGAAAAGCAGAATAGTCAAAGCACTAGACTATTCAGAAAAGCAGGAAATTATTTGTCACAAGTGAAATAAACCTGGTCATATCAACCCAATTGTCCTCAGAGTCGACTCGGCTAAGAAAAGAATTCAAAAAGGAGAAGTTTTGCAGCCACGTGGAATAAAAGTGGTGATGATTATAGAAGCACTAGCAGTGAGAATGAGAAAGCAGAAATTTTTTTGTGCCTTCGAGGTGATATAATTGATAGCGATGATGATGAGCCAAGCGAGGTATAAAAACTTACTCAGTATATGTCCATGAAGTAAATGGCTATTTTAGATGACTTAGGGAGAAATACACTAAAATTGAATCCATAGAGATACTTTGATAGATTTAAATAAACAGTTTGATTAATTTGTTAAAAACTATCAAACTAAGATCCCTAAGTGTGATAAGTGTCCATCACTCGAAGAAGAGATTAAAAATCAGAAATTAAATTTAAATTGCTTGAAAATGAAATTCTGATTTTGAAAGAGAGTGAAAATCCTAGAAGAGAAAATTATGTTAAAAAGTGCACTCAATTATTAAATGAAAATGAATCTCTTAAAACACAAGTCCAACAATTGTCTACAACTTTAGGAAAAATTTTCAAAGGAGAAAGATCGTTAAAGATGCTATTAGAGAAACAACCTAATATTGTTAGACACGGACTTGGGTACGATCAATCTAAATGGGCTAGAAATGTAATTAATCAAGTCAAATCCGAGTGCACAATTTGTAGAAAAATTGGATACAATAACAATATTTGCTGGTATAGACCCAAAAATATCAAAACCATTCCAATTTAGGTTCCCAAAGGCACAAATGTAAAATCCTTTAAAGTCAAACAAATCTGGGTGTCAGAAGGAATGAATATATATAGTTTTGGGTCTACTCAAACATATTTTTCAAAATCATTTTCCACTAACAACCATGGACCTATAAAAACAATCTTTTCTCATGTAGGTGTGGTGGTAGGCTAAGGAACAACAAGTGCTCTATCTGAATTCTGGCTGTTTCAGAAACACGAGGGTGACAAATCAAAGTTCCTTAGCCTAGTACAAAGGTGGCAGAATCATAATGGGCAACAACGAAAAATTATCGTAAAGGTAAAATAGGTAAAGGTGTGTTGAACAATATATGTGAAAATTTGCACCATAATATGATTTAGTTCAACCAGTTATTGATAAGGAAATGAATGCTGATTTTGATTCTGACTTTTTCAAAATTGTTGGCCAATTATACTTTTTACGCCGAGAATACTTCATGCTCCTCTAGAGTCTTTGAACTACTTCATATAGATTTGTTTGGACTAATGGCGATGTTTTATTGATTGATGATTACTCTCCGTGCACGTAAATATATTTTATCCTACGACTTCTAGATTTTACACTATGTTCACTTTTTGTTTATTGGCATGGCTTCAGCCCAAAAGAATTTCAATTAGAAGTTGTAAAAAGGATTTCAAGAAATTGTTGCAACTTCATGGTCTGGTCTATGACATCCAATAATGATAATGTTGAGTCAAAGAGAAATTCAGATGCAGAAAGCACTAGTAATCTGGTTGATAGAAAAAATTACTAGTGGAACGTGACTTATGTTGAGACATTCATTAGCTACGTCACATTTTCAAAGAAAATATATGATTATTTTTTCATTTCAAATAGCAGACATTTTTCTTATAAAACCCCTTCTAAAAAAATCATTTTTGACCTTATTTCAGATTAGTCATTTTAAAATTTTGATTTTATAATTATTTTTGGATTTGATTTTAAATGACTACCAAACCAATCTGACTCCCTACTGATTATCGAAAAAATAAATAGTGATTGAAAAAGTGGTGAGTGTTGATATTAATCATATATTATGACTTGAGATGGTATAATTAACAATATTTCTTTAGAAATTTAAACAAGAGTTATAAAAACTTTTTGTTGGTAAAAATTCCATGACCATCTTTATTCTTATCATATTTCTATCGACCATCACTCATTAAAATCCAATATATCATGTCAATATGTGGTATTTTAAATGGAAAATCATACACTTTCAATTTATTTATTTTTAGCAATAAAAACATCTAAAGTATTCACTCTCATTTAAAAGTCCTCACGGTTATGCATGGGTGAATTACTTGGAATTTTTGATTATGTGCTTTCATGCTCATTTAAAAGTCCTCATGGTTATGCATGTATGGAATGCATATCAAAATTGATTGATAAATAGAAAAGTTGATTCTAATCATGTTTAAAAGTCCTCATGGTTATGCATGGTTAAAAGATGCTTGAAACTCACTTTTGTAAAAAATTGTGAATACTACTAATTTCATTTAAAAGTCCTAACGATTATGCATGGTTAGTAGATATTCAAATTTCTTATATAAATATACCACAAATAGACACAACTATATGGTTTTATATGATGACATCATCATATCATTCTAAAGTGGAATATGTGCCTAATAGAGTATTTATGATTTTTGTTTGATTTTTTATTGAAATTAAATATTTCTACTCGATTGGGTTTTAATGTTGTATTAATGTCTATCTCTATTTTTCCAACACTATTACTCTTTTACTGATAACAAAAGGGAGAGAGAAAGTTAAGCTTTTGGAAAATAAAGGTCAAATTTTTTTTTTTAATTGCATATTTCATGCATATATAAAGCGGGAGCTTTGTATAAAGAGGGAGCATTCAAATAGGGAGAGCAATTGAATGATCAAATACCTTTTTTAAATTCAAAATCTTAAATATATGTTTGTTATCATCAAAAGGGGGAGATTGTTGAATATGCAAGTATATGATTTTTGTTTGATGATGATAAATATATATATATATATATATTCATTTAAATGTATTTGTTACTGTACTATTTTGTTTTCACATAATTGAATAATAAAAATTTGTTGAATAAAATAAATAACATAGAATTTAAATTCAAACAGATATTATATTCAAACAAATATTTATTACAATTTTGGAATAGTACAAATTTGAGCTCTCATTTTTGATAACCATATAATTACATTAGCACCTCACTACATTTCACTCATTCACTCGTATTTATCTTCAACTCTATTCCAAATGAAATCCCACATCTGAGTTATCTGCAAAATACACAATGACGCAGTAAAATTGAAAAAGGAATAATTTTGCATTATAAAATAAAATATTTATTTTGAAAATATTATTTTCCTCAATTATTTTGGTTGTTCGCCATCATTTAATTTTGAATTCATCAAACATGAACAACTTGTGACACGCACAGTGTATCATTGTACATGCCACAAGGTCGTGCACACCGATATACACTTGATAAAACAGCAGGGACATGTGAGCACAAGGTCAAACCCAATGAAAAGTCGGGTTCCACTCAAGTACAATACAAATAAAGTCATGACATGAGCATAAGGTCAAACCTGAGCTTTAAGGTAGATTCAATTCAGGTGCAATACAAAACTATGGGTCAAGATACATACAACACAACCTCGACCAAAATTCGAATGTACACTTGAACCCAGACTGGTCAGAGAAACAAGCAATCAAAGTCAAGTGCTTTCAAATGAACAAGACGAAAACAGAAAATAAAATGGCATATGTATATACACATGTAATTTGTTCAAAATGGTTTTTGGATGAACCAGATTACAAGATAATAAGTAAACCCACTCCAACGAAAATCTCCAGACTAGACCAAATCACTTCAAATGAAATAAAGTACAGACTTGTATTAAAATAGTTCAACGGGCCTCAACATGAAGTTCAATAGCAATGAAGCATGGTCAAACCAGACTACACAATGACACAAGTGACATGATGCAATAAAGCTGAATAAAATAGTGTGTATATATATGTATGTATGTATGTATGTATGTATGTGTGCATATATATATATATATATATATATATATATATATATATATGCAAACTAACTCAAAGCATTAACTCGAATTAACTCAAGATCAGATACAATGCATCAGATGAAGCAAAGTCATGAATACGGTTCTAACAGAAGAACTTCAACCAGTGCATAGTGCAGACTCGAATGACCAGTGAAACAGAGGCTCGAAACATGTATATGGTCAAGCACAAGTCAACCACAATCAAAGTCAAATGCAAACACATGTATACATTCAGGCAGTGCACAGCATATCAAACTTACGAACATAATGAAGCAGTTCAATATCCAACCAAGATACAAACCAGAAGCACTAATGCATATAGACCATACAAGACCACAGTGTATCGAAAAAGTGAAACATAGAGATGACATTGATGTACACATATAGAATAGTGTATAATGCAAACCAAAAATGAGTTCAAATGCAATGCAACAGTCAATGGTGAAGCAACTCAAGCTAGCATATCATATATACAACAAACTCCAGATGGTACACAAGTGAATGGCAACATTAAAATTTATATGCAATCAGACCTCAACAGCACAAACTCAAAGAAAAGAAATTCAAGATGAATGCATATACATCAATGTGCACAGCATCTATCCAGTGCAAGCTTAAATGAGCAAGTGCACCAGAGATAACAGCAAATAAACATCACATGAAACAAGATACTGGACAGAGGACATCAAAGTAGCAGTGACAGCATACAAGCATCAGGTTGAAAGTGCTATCAGGCAGGAACATAAATCAAAGTCACGTAATAGCAAATCAAATAAGTAAATATTATCACCATAACCGAAGTCAGCAGCAGGTTTTACAATTCAAATCAAAGTGGCCAAAGACAAAGAGAATAAAGAACGGAATCGAACAGTTGAAAATCAAGCCGTGGTAGCCAAGGGATCAAATACAAGTCAAAATCGATCTGTAATAATCAAGTAATAACGGAATTATATGAATTGATCAAGTCAGATAAATCTCCAACATTCAATCAAAAATCAGTGGCCAAGCTTAAATTAACAGAAGAGTTCAAAAAAAATATGAACGAATTTATACGACTTCAAATCCTATTTAACTGTTAACATCATCGGGTTCATGATTTCAAGCAAACAAACCAATAAAGCAAAATGAAAAAATCACATAGCAATTCATAGCCGAACTTGATCAAAATGAAGGAAACGTGTGTAAAATGAAGAAATGATCAATTGCCGAAGCAAATCAGAGCAATAGACATTGTAATCAACCAATAATCAGTCGCATTCTTCAAACTTTCCAGAAGCCTTAATTTGGAACAAGAAGGAACGAACGAAATTAAAGGTAGCTATCTTCAAAGCAGTACAAGGAAAGAATACAGGGCAATATAATTCAAAAGGAAAAAAGTAATCACTTCTATTTAGCTTTGGGCAGATGTTTTATTCATTTAGGCTTTAATATTTAAAATAGGGTTTCTAGTTTTTTAAATTGTTTTTAAATTTGTATTTTCTCTTTTAAACTTTTGTAAATACTAGTCGTGTGACTAGGGGACGAACTACGGTGGTGTAGTTTGAAAATTCGCAACTCAGTGGCTGAGTTATGGTAGAGTTTTGAGCGTAGAGTTAGATTAGTCGATAGCGGGTGTTGCGAGTTTACGTTTGTAAGCGTCTGACTACTTAATTTCTAGTAGAAACCTTGGAGGCATCACAAAGGCATAGTTTTGCCAAAGCTGGGTAAATCTGTGTATTCTATTTTCTTCTTTTAATATTCTGCTATTATCTATGCTGCTATAATTCTACTACATCTGTGTTGCAACTATTTTATATAAACTTCCGCATTAATTTTTATAATTAATGCTATCACCCTGTTCACCCCTCATCCTACACAATTGGTAAAGGGGATCTTGTAATTTCGTCAACAAATGGCTGAATTTGTATAGCTCTTGGTCCATGTGAGAATCCAATATTTCTTCTTATTGATTTTAAACTTATTCAGTTAACTTCGTCAATAATCTTTTGTTATTTATGTCTCCTTCATGACATAGATTATTTATATGCCCGATGCAACAACTTCCTTCAAGCGTAAACTTATTATGCTCATTGAAGTTTATCCTTTTAAGATGTGGAGTTATGTCATTTTTGGATTGAATTCCTTCAACAATTTGGAATGGTTCTCCTTGAATTTTAATAACAACACCTTTCATAAATTCATATTCCACTTCTTCCCTATTCATGTGTGTCTTATCTAGATCTATATCATTTTTTGGCGATTAATTTTCTTCATTCATAACAATTTTAGCAGTCTTCTCCATGTTTTTGGTAGTCTTTTTAATCGCAGTTTGACATTCATATAGGTGTTTAATAGTATTTTTTTAATGAAAGCCATTTTTATTTATTGAAATTTCTCATCATATGCAATTGAAGGTCTGTTTCCTTCGGTTGTTGTAGTTGTTTTCATGGCCAAGTCATTTGCAATGGATGATTGCACCCTGTTCATTAAGATAGATTATGACTTCATCTTCTTAAACCAAAACTTGATTGAAAACTAATAGCAAAGGCATGCAGGTTCAAGTCGTTCCCTCCTTCTAATAACAAAAATGTTGATGTGGATCTTCATCACTTCAAACACCTAATGTCTGAAGGCAAATTCAAAAATTTAAGCAAAGTAAAATGGTTGGACTGAAGGCTAAGTGCCAAGGCTAAGGTAGAAAGAAAAGAAAAGTGCTAAAATAGTAAAGAAATCAGAATATATAGTGGTTTGTGAGACTAGTCCCTACATCCACGATTGACAAGCTCTTTTATTTCTTTAGTCAATAGCTAAAAGGCTTTATAATGCTAATTTGTCTATGTCCGTATTAATGAGTTATAGTAAAAAAACTTGAGTCTAAAATGAAAATTAAGATCACAAATAATTTTGATCATTTCTTCTCTTTCTACCATCTTAGATCAATTCTTTCTTGTAAGGGTCCATTTTTATACTAGGGCACTCTATTTATAATAGTCTTGTAGCTCCGTCGTTGGAGTAAAGAGTTTGTCTCGAATTGTTAACATGGCCTATCCATGGGGCTGTGATTTGGATATGTGTCATCATCTGGTTTCTTGTAGAATGACATGGATTGATGACATGTCTCTTCTATATATAGATTTAAGTGTTTGACATTTGTACTTCATATTATTTTTAGTATATCTAAGCCATTGATCTAGTTGTATATAGAGGACCTCTCGGTCATAGGTGGAGACAACTTCGATCCCGCATACTTTATGAGGCTTTGGCATTTAACTTTCGATTATGGCTACTTGGAGCCATTGCTTTAAGTAGACATGGGGTCTTAGTATATGATTCATAGGTTGTATGTAATCTTAATATTTGATTAGAAGTGCCATGATTATTACCTTTATCCTTCAGCTTAGAGCCAGCTTAATGACTGAAACTTTCGGTTGAGAGCCAGCCTGGTGGCCTATACTTTTAGTTTAGAGCCAGCTTGGTGGTTAAACTTTAAGTTGAGAGCTAGCCTGGTGCCCTGTAATTTCAGCATAGAACCACTTTGTTGGCTTATACTTCTGATTAAGATCCAATTTGGAGGCTTTTTCTTTCGATTAGGAGCCAGCCCTATGTTATATAATTTCGATTGAGCCAATATTATGCTTTCGGAGTGGCCTGATCTGAATCATAGTAACATTTTTTAACACGAGCGACACCTTTGGTCCCTATTTTTTTAATTACATTTTGGACCTATTCTTTAGGTCATAGTATTGTGGACTATTTGTTTAGTCATTTTGGACTCGGCATCTAGCCTTTGGCATGTTGGCCAAGGGGCATCTAGCCCTCATACCTTATTTATGCTTTGGTATGAATGGTTGTCCTTCGGACTAACATAACGATGGAAGCTATGTGAAGCTATATAAAAAGTATACATTGATATTCAATACTTATGGAAGATCAAGTACTAAGTGTGGCTTTTAGGCTTAGGCTAAAGGGTTGAGGCTCACGGCGTTCGTGTGAAAAGAATACCTAAGGATCCTCCAACGACTATCATTTCAATGCATATATCAATATCAATGTTTCAATTCAATATATATCCATGATTAATTCATATTAAATATGACCATTAATGTAACATTGTTAAAAAGATGAAATAAATGCATATATGATATTATACAACATAGTAAATATATTCACCCTCACAAATTATTCAAGATAGCCACGATTTAGGTTGAACTTCTCTTCTCTCTTGCTGTCCAAAGTTGCCCTAGTCTAAAAACTCCAACAATCTCTTTGGTTTTAGTATCTTCTTATTACTTTCTTCACCCTAATACCTTTAGAATTAATTTTTTTTGAATTTAATGGAGGTTTGATGAAGTCATTTTATATATAGGATTATTGTCTTATGGATATGGCATCTGAGAAGAGAAAGGAGAGGAGGAAAGTGAATGCATGTACTTTCTTATTACGAGGTGTTGGTTATATTATCATATTTTTGTACTAATTTGCCTTAGGCCTTGTTTAGCCCAATTTCAAACCCATTTACAATTTTAATCATATCTTTAGTCTATATATTTGATTTATTTTTACATTGTAACTTGAATAGAAAAATATGCTCTATACAACTTTACACGTTTCGTCGCTTACTTCATTCATTTATGAATATTCCAAAATTATAATTTTTAGTAAAATTACAATTTTTCTCTTCAGTAAATATTTATTTAATTACTAAAATTTATGAGATGTTATACACACGATGAGGGATAAATCATACTATTCAAGATTATTCAGCTTTGGCTTAAAGCTAATGCTCTTGAAAAAACCTAGTGATTTAAGACTAGTAGTGTCACGACCTGAATTACAGCGTTTGAAAATCGACATCCATACTTCACTCGTATTCGAATGCCACAGATTCAACCATTGAAATCGATGTCGCGCCGGAGCTTATAACACATTAAGTACAACAACACAGCGGAAGACAAATGAATATATATCATTGATACACAAAATTTGATACAATACATTAATACAATTGATATCAGTACTATCAGAGATACAAGACACAGCAGCGGAACAATATCTTCATAGATTCCAACAGAAAGAGAGAAAGAAAGAATCCGGTATCTAAATCCATTGTCGAAGCTCTAAAGATCTCCAAGCTATCAGCTCGAACCACCATCAATGCTGAACTTAAGCAAACTAGGCAACTGATGAACCAAATGCAATTGCCAAATCCAAAAGCTCCAAAGATATCGAATCTACATCTACTTTTGACTATTTGAAAAATCTAACTCTAGACTACCCGTGTGGAAAATTATGGGCACCTAGAGTTTAGAAAGGAAACAATAAACTCCAAATCAGTCATTGGACTGGTGTGAGCAAACGAAAATAGTTTATCTTGAAAACAAAAATAGCAAAAGCATTTAAAATTTGAAATCTGCAATGCTGGTTGGAAAATGAAACTACCATAAGGCCTCCCGGCACACACATAATGCAATCGCACACTTGGGGGAGATTTCTCCTTATGATAGTCAAACATGCTTGATACGCAAAAAAATCCTTTTTGATAATATTATTATTAGTGCATAGTGCAGAAAAAAATTTCGAAAGTATAATATTAATCTTACCCAGCATAGGTACCATTATATTATGCCTGCTATAGCTAGCATTTAAGAATGACAGGTTATACAATTGCAATCGTAAAGGGTACGTATTGGTGATTCGATTTCCAACAAACGATCCGGCAAAGGAACTTCCTGGGCCACATGGGTACGCCCCGAGAACTTAACCAGCTCTCTGCCGACACAAGGTCGGGTTACCTCTGTAACTAGATGACTGCTACACGAGTATGCCATCCCCCGGTCATAACCAACCTTTATCCCGGGATTCACCAATAACCACAAAGCAATAGATTTTTTGCAGCAACTACATAAGTTAAATATCTAGGCTCCATACCAAGATACCGCCTCTATCTAGAAGGAAATGGACATACCTCAAGAGGCGCTACCCCCAAATAACCTTGCTGCATCCTTCCTGTTTCGACCATTACCGGGTTGTGAGATCCGACGAGGTCACATCCACAAAGCTACGCTTTACACAAAAGCCATGCTTCGATCAACACAAGATCAGCAGCACTTCATATGTCACATTACCAAATTGGGAATGTATCACTAGTAACCATCAACTACATAACCTCTGAGCTCGTACGTTTCAGAGAAGGGTGTTAAGCTAAGAGAATAAATTCTCCACGACCAAACAGAAATGTATTTGATAGAAACCAGCTTTACATCTCAAAGTGTAATGTCAGACACACATCCATACAAGTTTGTTCCGGGTTCGAACAGAGCTGAAGGCACTTCAAAAGAAGCCCTTGCAATTCGGGTATTCACAATCCCGATTGGACTCCCAATCACATATGGAGATCTCTATACCGTAGCTACTCAGTGCAGAGTCATTCGACGAGTAATCCATTCGTTCTTGAAAGTACCCGGTCTTCACCACCGGTCTTCAAATGCAATCCATAAAGTCGTATCATTATTCGGAATGGGTTATATGACACAAAATCCTCTCCTGGATAAACAAAATAATGAGCGCTTAATTTAAAAGCATATGGACATATGAGATCTTAGTTAAGTCACAACTTAAAGCCCGAAACCTTTCTTTTGAATGGTTTTAAACAAATTACCATTTTCAAATCTTTAAACAAAAAGATTCACTTCACAAAGTTCACCAATCTTTCACAAAGATTAATTCATAACTGTCAAACTATTTACAATTCAAATCTTTTATACAAAAGATACACCTTGAAGATCCTCTTATTTTGGAAACAAAGTCCACTAATCTTTAGCAAAGATTCATTTATAGCTTTCAAAACAATTCCATTTCAAATTTGAAACCCCTTTCAACAAAAACTGGCAATCCTTTCTTTATTTGAAAGCTATTATCATTTAAAAACAAATGCTTTTGGTTTCAGAAAAATCTGATCAAATATACACAAGTTATAGCCTTTTAGAGGTACAAACCAGAAAATCAACAAACTGTTGTGTCATTAGCAAGTTCTAAATTGAATTAAATTCAATCTCAAAAGAATTATTTTAAAATATTTTTTAATCTATATATATATATATATATATATATATGTCTTATATACCCCTTTCAAATCATAGTTTCAAATAATTTCAAAACTTTAACAAGATATAATATATTCAAACTAAGTTTCAATTTCAAACTTCCTTTCCAAAATCTTTCAAGTTCAATTCAATTTCACTTCCAAACCATTTGGATTCAAAATCCACTTTTAAACAAAATAATATTTAAATTCAAAATATCCGTGACTTAACCGATTTCCCGTGAAATCCATATTTGTGCATATTTAGTGTAGTCCATAGTTTTACACAATAGTGCAATATCATCAATTATCACAATCCAAGCATAACAATATCGGTAAGCGGTATAATCTATAATGCTTATATTCCATTCATAGATTCACAGATAAATAATATACATTCATCATAGCTCGAGTCAAATTAATTCATATCACAAAGCATCACACAATTCAAAGCAATCCATACAATTCGAACACCCAATACAATTCAAACATCCATAAGTAAGATCAATTAATCATCTGATTAATTTAAATCAGATTAGTTACTTATGAATAAATTTCTTGTAACGACCCGGAATTTCCGAACCCGAAAATTCCACATAGTTATGAAAAAGAAGAAAGAGATGGAAGAAGAAGAAGAACAAAAACACCAACATCTCACATTCGCAGCGGATAAAATATAATAATAAATAATAACAGTTCACAAAAGCATTTTGTATCTGTCAATTACATCTATAATACATCAGAGTAACACATATATACATACACTGAATATACACAATTACCATGCCTCGGATATACAATAATATAATACAGCGGAAACACTCCATACGTTCCTGCCATCCAGCTCGACTCTTGAGCTCCAGAACGTCCTTACCTAAAATCTGTAATACTCGGTCTGATCCGAGCATTACATCAAAGTAACACCCGGGTCAGACTGGAAACCAGCGTGGGTAAACTCATATGAAATGAAATACCAAGCTATAAAACTTATCTGGAAACCCGAGTAACTTGTTAAAGTCAATCACTTATTACAAACAATATCTAAGAAATGTTACACAGTTTAAATAGCCATCTACCTACTTACTTCATTCTAGCCTATTTTATTCTAAAATCAAATCTATAAAGAATTACTGTAGATTTTCGGTCGAAGTGGTTGCGGGTATTTACTGATACCCGACCCCGGTCTCTTCGACTCCAATGACATTTCTAGTCCATGACGTTTAAAGGAATTCGAATCAATTTTAAACACAGGGTGACATATTCGCACAACAATTCATGCCAACTTATCATAGTTAAACCCAAGCATATCATATCACAGAACGACATTATCAGACTTGAGATATTAATTCATCCAAACATTCAACCAAATTTAATCTATCATAAGAAATAGCAGTTAGTCCCATTTCTAATTACTTTAATTAATTACAAATAAATTAATTACCTTGAAATCCTGCTTAATTAACCTTAATTAAATGATATTAATCATACTTTAATTATTTAACCTTCTTTATTAATTTTTCTTAATTACTAATATTAATCAATATCCTTTAATTAATTAATTAATTAATTAATTATTCTTTTATCACATCAAATAAATTTTCTATAACGATAAACCATTATCTTAATTATTTATTTAATTAAATCATTTAAATCTTGTTTAAACTAAAGGATTGAAAATTAATTTATTCAAAATCAGTTGAGACCCCCCTTTTTTTTAAAGTAGATACACTTATACTAATCACCATCTTAGCAATATCATTTAGTTTTGAAAATGCTTAGGGATCGGTTTAGTTAATTAACTAATAATTATTCAATACCAAAACAATTTAAATTCAAAGACATTGGCTTATAATTAAAATTTTGAAACTTTCTTATAAAATCTCGATGAATAATTTTATTTAAATTTTCCCTTTGAAAAAAAAAGTTTGCTTTGAAATTTGTTTTAGAAATTTTCTTTGCTTTAAAACCTTGTTAACCACTAGAGGAAAACCCGAGCCAAGCTAAGAAAATTCCCGAACTAAACTCGAGCAAAATCCTTTTTTTTCGATGCCAAATCACCCAACAACCCTCAGATACGCATGGATACCCGTGTTCATGCATACCAATTTTGACCAACTTCGATCCACGCTCCTGCCACCAATAAACCGGCGATGACCTCGCCGACTAACCCGACCTTCCCGTTCGACTGACTCGACTAGATATCAAACCGGGCTATGCAAGACACTGGGACCCAAAACTGTTCCATAAACACTTATTTATAAAATCCATAATTTTCCATCTTCCAAAGCCTGTTTTTAAGTCCACTGATTTTATAAAACGATAATTTTTTTCTCTTCCATACTCTTATTGAAATTTTCTAAGAAATATACTAAGTTTATATTTTATAAAACCTATACATTAGAATCCATAAAATATTCTCTAATTCTAAAAATTTGCAAGCCCAGCTAAGTGGCTTAGTACATGAAAATAAAGCAACAGATATATTCAAAGCCAAGTCAAGTTAAATGAGATAAAATGCCTATAAATTTCCAAATATACACACTTATTTGGTGAAATATGTACAAGCAAGTTTTAAACAAAAGTTAGGCTAAAAGTTAAGCTAGTGTAATTTTCAAATCAAATCATGATCATAAATGCATGTACATATTAGCTAAGTTCTAGCATATCTACAAGGTAAATACAAGGCTGCTTCTTTAAAGAAAAAGGAAAGAAAAGAAATGTCAGGTCCTTAATATAAACTTATATAGGTAATGGATAGTAGTCAATATAATTTACATGACATGTACAGCACGTCACCTTTTATTCATAGCAAAGTGATTTATGCAATAAATGTAACAGCAAAAGGTGTATCCATTGTCAACTCATAAACAAGACTTCAAGCAGGTGAATTTAAATAAAGCAAATCTAAGTTAGGCATTAGGCATAAATTCATAAAGCTAAAACACTTAAACCACTGACAAGTAAAGCGGCCTTCCAATCCTCAAAACGAATCGAAAAAAAAAGACACTAGACATTTTAAATCGGGTAATGCATGAATATGTATAGCTAAATAATGGTGCCAAATGGAAATCGAACACTTGATCTACCTTGCATATACGGGCATGCTTCCCTTACAACTGTACTACACCAAACTTCTGTTTTTTTTTCTTTCTTTTCCTCAGTTTTACTAGCTAGGAATTTACCTGAAAATATAGCCTTATCTACATGCGTGTATTTATAAAGCCTAAAGCTGAAACTTTCAATATCAACCCCAAACGTCGTCCAAACGTGAATGTATCTCTTCGTTTTGTAATTCATTAAAGCCTAAAGCTGAAACTAAAGGGACAAAGGGCATATATATTACTTCCATAAAAGAAGAATCTAACAGTTGATACTCATATATCAACCCCAAACATTGCAAGGCCCACATATGTCAGCAGCTACAAATAATAATAAACATCTAACAGTAAAAAAAATCATTCACTAAATATTCCTAACTATACTATGTCTATAACAATCTAGTCTCTGGCAATATCACAAGTCTGTAAATTAGTATATTGCTAGTATATCATGCGTAACTACAAGGAACAGAACATCCAACCTGAAGCAAAGCAAAGCAAAGCAATGAAACACAACCTTATAAATATACAGTTGGATTTAGGGATAGGAACTGTGAGAGTGAACTCACCAAGGAAATCGAAATCACCTCAAAACACCCGATCGCCTCGACGAGCGCTGTCACTCCCAAGTATTCAACGAATCGATCAAAACCAGCAAATTCGCGACTTTGACGCAGCCTACTTCCTAACAAAACCTCGACAACGCGACCTCACTGACCACCGATTGAAATTTCTGAACCAGTCGCGGCAGTTCCCTTGCGATTCCACGATTCTCGAATAACAGAGAACCGAGCCCTCATCGTAGATCTGGAATTAAATTTTGAGACGATCTGTATTAATTTCAGCTGAATTTCATCTTCGCTTGTTTTGCCGTTGCTAACAGGTTGATTGAAGTTGTTAAGTTCGATTCTTTTTTTTTAAAGTGTAATAAAGGCTTGCTTGATCTTACTTAAGTTGAAAATAGAAGAAATGTTTCTGTTTTTAACTTGGTTGAATGAAATGAAATAAGAAGAGAGGTTGGAGATATATGTAGAGAAGATAAGGATTACAGGGTAAGCCAACAGAAAAACCCTGTACAGGCTTTTGCATAGATATTTTTATTTTTGTAGGTCGATTTGCCATGATATTGTCTCCTCTTTTGTTAACATACATATCTTATATGAATTTAGGTATATATATACTTGCATTTTACTATATTTCTGCTAGTATTTGACATCAAATGTTTTCATGTTTAAAAATATCTCCCGTATATATTGCTTATGTACACTTTTATATTGCATATATATTTATTTATATCTAAATATATTTATATATATATTCTAGCTAAATTTTTAAATGGTGAAATATATTACCTATTTATTTACTATAAGATTTATCAACACCAGTGATTTTATAATTCAAAATTTATTATAGTTTTTAACCAATTGATATATCCAAATATCCGACAGAACTCATTTATTCGACTTATAAAGTTAATATCCCAATGTTTAACACAGTTAATTATCCGATTAACAGACATCCAAAAATCCGGGTTATCACATTCCTCCCCCCTTCGAATCTTTTCACCCTCGAAAAGAAACGATGCCAGAATTTATGAAAAAGCTTAAAATCATATAAATATTCTTTAATTGTTTTTAAAACACCTTTAAAATCTATATTATATTATAAAATAGTTTTTATAAAAATTCTTTTTTTACAACTCGATGCTTTGACAAGTCCATCCTTGTTCTCACAGAAATTCGGTCATACGTTGATCAGGCGTGGGACCGAAAATCTATAAGTACTTAGGAGACCCATTTCAACACCCAGTGAAAATACTTTTGGAAAATAATTTTATTGAAAATATAGAAAACAGTTTTTTTTTTTTTTGAAAATAGAGGAATATCTTTGGTGAGAATGCTCTGAAAATCATCACCCCCATCCATGGTCACAATTACATTTTAGGGTTACGTTGCCGTCGCAGCAAAAGTCCATGTAACTGCAGGCTCTCAACGGCCTCTCGATTATGCCATGGAACCCACGACGGATCACAGTTACATTCTAGGGTTACGTTGCCATCGAAGCAAAAGTCCGTGTAACTGCAGGCTCTCAGCGGCCTCGATTTTTGCTGTCGAAATGAAACTTCTCCACTCCTTCATAGGTCGTAGTCCACCGGTATAAAATCAAACGCAGACTGTTGGCTCTCAGCGGCACACACGACTTTCGCTATGTTACCATAGGTCGTAGTCTACCGATATAAAATCAAACGCAGACTGTTGGCTCTCAACGGCACACACGACTTTCGCTATGGTAAACTCTACTCATGGTCCCCAAGAACTAGTTTTGTCCGGACTCCTCACAGGATCAACTTAGAACCCCACCTTGGGGCTCAAGGCAGCACCATCCGATGGCACTCTTGAGAAGTTCATTTCAAGGGAGCGCCTTTTTCCCTAGAGCCATCATCAAAACACTTTATACTATACACATATAGTATCTTTCAAATCATACACCTAGTATGATCTCATACAAAGCTCCTTTACACAAATCGATTATCCCAAAATCGATAATTCTCAAACTAGCTTTTCCAAATACCAATATTGATTTTACCCAAAAATCAAAAGCCTTTCCAAATCCAAAGGTTCCCAAAACCCTTTCCAAAATCCTCATAAGATCCTTTATATACACACACACACGCACACGCACACAGATATATATAATTTTTAAAACTTTGGATCATCTCAAACTTGTATATAACTCCTTTTATACTTCAAACACTTTCAAAAACCATAGAAATATCCAATTTTCACCTTTATTCATTGTATATTTCTCAAAATATTCTTTCATTTCAAAAGAACCATTTCACATTTCTTATTCACAAATTTACGATATCAATTTCATTCAAATCCGTACGATGTACACATATCATCCGTACGCTATACCAATCTGATCGCTCACTCGATCACACAATTTCACTTCTGAACAAGTATCGTCCACCCGACTTCCAAGTGCGGACTCAAATCTGGTTTCTTGATCAGAAACCGTCATTCTCCTTGCATAGCCATAACTATGATAGAGAATATCCAGAACCAATCAACAATCCATATCCAGGTTCGCCGTCGAAAATCGAGTGAAAAATCCCAATTCGATCAATAAACATCTCGAAATTCTGTTGTAACGACCCAGAATTTTTAATAATTTAAATTTGAATATTTAATTAATTTTAAATATTAATAAGTGAATTTATAAGTCAAATAAATTTTAATTTGAATTATTGGATTTAATTGAATAATTTAATCGATAATTTAATACGTTAAATTATGGAAATAATTGAAAATAGAGTTAAATATGATTGAAAATGATTTGTAAAATTTTATTTAATCATACAGGAGTTATAGAAATATTTTAGAACTTTTAAAATCGAATTAAAAGTAAATTTGTGAAAATTGAATATTTTAATATTTAATAATCGACTGTAAAATAGTCAATTTTTGAACAGTCTCAGAATTGAACGAAACCAGTTTCATTGGATCCGTAATAGTTAGTTATTACCGGATTTCAAATTTCGTGTCAATCGGAGCTATCGTTTGATCGTGGCAGCTCGAAACGCATCGAATTATTTTTAATTTAAATTTGGCGAGTCAAAATAGCCATTTTTCAAAAAGTCTCGGATTTCGACGAAACCAGTTTCATCGGATCCGTAATGTGATATTATTGTAAGGTTTCAAATTTCAAGTCAATTGGATTTACCGTTTGTCCGGTACAAATTAAAACGCCTAGAAATCGATTTAAATCGGTTTAATTTAAATTGAACGTTTTCAGCCATAACTCGCACATACTTCCGAATTAGCTTCCGAAACCTGTTCCATTGTGTCCGGAACGCGGGATAAACCCTAGGTACGCTGGTTACGGCGTCTAAATCGGAGTTCGGAATTTCCGGGTGAATAGTGTCGAACGGTTCCTTATAAATAGCCCCTACCTCTTCATAAATTGATAAAAATATCAAAACCTAACCCTAATTCAACCCTAGCCGCCACTTTCTATTCTAAGGCCAGAAATGCTCCATCTTCATCACCAAAGATCTTCCAATCCGTCAACAATTAGAGGAAGTTGTCAAGATGAAAGTTGGAGAGGGCGATGAGAGCTAGAGATTGAACGGTGGTGATCGGAAACGGAGTCGTGTGGAGTGAACTATGTGGGGCCGAAATTTGCAGCTGTGCACGCGTCTCGAGGGTAGAGGGGGAGGCCGAGTTGGCCATGGTGGCAGGTGGAGGTAGCTTGCGACGAGAGCTTCGCGTTGGCGTTGAGGTGATCGAATATCGTTGAGTATGGATGATGTATAATTAAACCCTAGTTGTCTAAGGTGGGTTCGGCCTCATTTCTATCACCTGGAGATGAGAACGCAAGGGGGAAGAAAGCATATACACGGCCAAGATCAGTTTGCAGTGGATCCAAGGGTTCTTGATGGCTTAGGTTTAAAAATAATTAAGTTGTTGTAATTATAGTTATATAAATTGTGTACAAACTTTGAAAAATCATAACTTTTTCATACGAGGTCGAAAAAATGCAAACTCAGTTGCGTTGGGATCGTATGGACGAGCACTACGCGATGGAGTTGGTTTGGAGTCGTTTGGAGTTAGTGAGAATTTCGGGTAAAATTAAACGCGCGTTTAATTTTATTCGAAATAAAAGCTAAAACGGAAATTAAAACCAAGGTGAGAATTTCTCACTCAATCGAATAGATTTCGATTTTATTTTAAATAGTTAGATTTAAAATATTTGAATGCATGTTTGAATGATGACTGTAAATTATTGATTGTTAAAATAGACATTATGCGCCGTTAGTAAGCGGATGTTATTTAATATAAACATATACCGCGAATATTTCATAAACAGTGAAATTGGTATTATATATAATATCAATATATATATATTGGCATATGTATATATTGCAGTTGTTGATTTCCCGCATTTTTTGTTTAGCGGATGAGACCCTATTACGCCGTTATTAAGCGGATAATATTTAATAAAAACATGTACCGCGATAATTTCGTACTAGAGCGAAATTGGTATTGTGCTAATGTTTGTGATGCAGGAAAACAGGTTGGAGGGATCCAACTGGATTCCTCAACAGTATTTATTTTATTTCAGATATTTTGATATTTGATGGATTATCATATCGATATATGATATCGTTGTTAGTCGTGATTGACTATTTGGTGTGTAGCATCATTGGACCCAGATTTTGGGATTTTAAAATGTTTTTAAAGTGATTTTTGAAAAGATAAAATATTTTTTTGGAATTGATCCATTATAAATAAATAAACGTTATAATTTTTAAAGTTATAAAATTATGGTTTTTGTGAAATATAGTTAAAAGCTGGTTTTTGAGAAATATGAACCAATGATTTTATAAAATAGTTTAAACTGGATTTTTGAGTTTATTATTAAAAGTTTGAATATAAGATTTATAAAATTTGATTATTTTATAAATCAAGAGAACGGTGAAATTTTAAAGGAATTTAAAGACGTTTAAAAGAATAATATAAATTAATTTATATTAAGAGATTTATAAATGGATATTTATAAATTGAATTATGGACATTATAAAACGAGTTTTTATAAGTGTTTGAATGTAGTGAAAGTGAATTTCATAAATAAATGAAATTTATAAATAGTAAGATTTATAAATTTGGTGAAATTATTTGAAGAATAGATTGATTAAATAAATAAATCTTATAAGTTATAAGGTTTATAAATTGAAAAGTCTTTAAAAAGAACGATTTTGTAAAATAATCGTTTTATAAGTAATTAACTTATAATGTGAACGTTTAGTTTATAATTTAGTTATAAACGGGAATAGGTTAATAAAGGAATTTATAAAAAGGAAGTTTTTATAAATAAATCGAAATGGAATTTATAAACGTTGTTCTATAAATTCACAAACGACTTGTTTTGATAAGTTAATTGTTATAACCTATTAATGGAGTTATATTCACATTTTTGAATAGTGAATAATCCTTTGAATTAAAATGAATAAAAGAATGAAATTTGTTAACGAAGTTATTCACGTTTTTGAATAGTGAATAATACGTTAAAGAAATTGTTTTGGATTTGGTGTTGTAAATAGAATTAAAACGATCTAACGATGTTTTTAAACATGTTGAGATTCGAAACCATAGATTTCAACATTCATTGTTGAAATAGACGTTTTCGAGAAATAAAAGGAAATGGTGGACTATAACACTGTTGTTATAGTAAATGATTTCCGAAAGGAAATGTTTAGTATAGTATTGGGATTTATATATCTATTTAATTTCGAATCCCTATACTAGTGATTTTGGGTTGTCGTAACGATGTTTTACGTAACATTCGTTTTGGCCCAAATAAATATGTTTAAATAAATGATTTCCTTAAAGAATGAAGTATATACTAAATTCGATTTAAGTATATTGATTATTTTCTAAGTGTTGAAAATAAAAAGATTTGAGAATTACTTATTTTTAATAAGTATGGAAATGTTTTCCAATATGAAGTGAATAATTAGAATTTATCTTTTTGGAGGATAAATTGAAATGAATTATTGAAATCGTATATGCACGAATATTTTGAAATATAAACTCATTATGGAATTTATATGTGAAAAGTGAAATTGGTTAAAAATAAATATTGATTTATTTTTGAAGTGTTGAAACTATATATCTAGTAAAGATATTTTGGAAAATAAATAATTTGGAAAATTATTTGGAATCTGGTGATGTGTGCATATCCATTGATAGTTCAATAACCGACTATCAATATTTCCCTTTGAATGGGTATTTGATGTGATTTGATTGAATTTGAATGCACACTTATTTTTGAATAAGCGCTCACTATTCGGGTTAACCGGGAAAGGACCATGGGGTCGTATAACCCATTCCGAATATGTGATACGTCGTTATGAATTGCATTTGAAGATCGGTGTTGAAGACCGAGTATTTGTGAAAACGATAGGATGACCTATCGATTGTCTCTGCACTGGGTAGCTCCTGGTATAGAGATCTCCTAAGTGATGGGAAATTCGATCGGGATTGTGAATACCCGTATTGCAAGGGCTTCGTAAGAAGTGCCTTCGGTTTTGTTCGATCCCGGAACAGACTTGTATGGATTGTATGCCTGACATTACAATTTGAGATATAAAGCCGATTTCTTTCAAATATATTTCTGTTGGTGGCGGAGAATTTATTCTTTGCTTAACACCCTTCTTTGAGACGTACGAGCTCAAAGGTTATATAGTTGAAGTTATCAGCGATATATCCCATTTTGGTAATGTGACATGCTGAGTGATGCTGAAATGATCATTGTGTTGATTATTGTGATAGGATCATTTATTTGATCGTCTATCTTAGTGATCATTGTGTTGATCATTTGTTGACCCAAAGCATGGCTTTTGTATAAAGTATGTTTTTGTGGACGTGAATTCATCGAGCCTCACATCCCGTTAATGGTCAAAACAGGAAAGATGCGGCAAGGTTATGAGGGGTAGCTCCCTTTAGGGTATGTGCATTTCCTTCTGGAAAGGGTGGTATCATGGTATGGAGCCCAGATACTTACTCATGTTGATACACTATATCTATTTCTGTGTGGTGTTGTTGGTGACGAGCGCTCGGTTAAAGGTCCGATGGGACCGGGGGATGCCATATTCGTGTAGTAGTTACCTAGTGATAAAGGTAACCCGGCCTTGTGTTGGCAGAGAGCTGGTTAAGTTCTCGGGACGTCCAGCCAGAGGCGATCCCATGTGGCAGTAGGAAGTTCCTTAGCCTGACCATTTGTTGGAAATCCAAAGAAACAATACGATCTTGTACGGTATTAGTTGTAGAACCTGCTATTCACTTATGGTGGTCACCACTGTTTGGATAGTAGCTATAGTAGGCATACGATAATGGTCGTATGTTGGCTAAGATTTATATTCTACTTTCGAAATGAATTTTTCCTACACTATACACTAATAATAATATCAAATGTTATTTTAAATGCGTATCAAGCATCTTTGACTATCATAAGGAGAAATCTCCTCCGATTCTGCGTTTGCATTGTGTGTGTGTGCGGGAGGCCTTATGGTAGTCTCATTTTTAAAAGCATTGCGAATTGAATTTAAAAATATTCCTCTATTTTGATTTTAAAGATAAATAAACTGTTTTGAGTTCTCACACCAGTCACATGACTGACTCGGAGTTTATTGTTTTCCTTCCTAAACTCTGGGTGCCCACCAATTTTCCACACGGGCAGTTAAGAGTTAGGTTTATCAGGATATTCTGGAGTTGCTGGAGGCAAGCTGGATGGCATGGCGTAGTACTAGTTTATATAGTATTTCTTTTTCCCGCTGCACTGTTTATTGTTGTATGTTGTTGTACACTCTGATGATATGATGTAATGTAATAACTGATATAGTTCTTTGTTTAAAGATTATTCATTTATTATTATATGTTGTTCCGCTGCGAATTGTGAGATTCTGATGTTGTTCTGTTGTTTTCTGTCCCGTCCTATTTTCTTCTGTTTTTTTTTTCTTTTTCCTCTATTCTCTTTTTCTTCTATTTTAAAATTCTTCTATCTTCTATTTTTCAAATTCTTCTATTATCTTTCCTCTCTCTCTTCTAAATTTTCTGTTCTCTTTTCTATTTTCTTTTCTCTCTATTTTCTTTCTTCTTTTTCTCTCTTCTTTCTTTTCTTTTCTTTTTAAAACCCCATAACATCTCGGTTTTCGGCCTTTGATTTCTCGGCAGTCGATAAAGTGAGTGTCGATGTCGGATTTCCGAAGAACGAAAATTCGCCGACGTTACATTTGGTATCAGAGCTCTGATGGTTAAGCGACAACCATGGTTCTGTTGGGTATTACTCGTTAGAGATAGAGTCAGCAGTACTCTAGAATGAGTTTGAGTGTAATAATAGCTATGAGTGCGTATTTGTTAGTGAATATAAAATTGTTTTATATTGTGATGATTGGTTTATTGAGTGGCATATGAACTTTCGTCGGCACAGCCTCGAAACTGAGCCGAAGGGGTTTCTAAACACTTGAATAGAACAATTCGACATAATATTGTTTTAAATTGGGTAAATGGAATAATTTTGCCTTGAGTATATTTTTATATATAAAGGAATAATTTTAAAAAAAAAATTATTAAAGTGTATATAAGTTGATTGTTAGGTTGTTTGAATAATCTAAATGAAAGAATAATTGTATAAGCAAAAGAATTATAAGAATTGAGTTATAATTAAAGTGAATTACAATTGTGAAATAAACTTATATACATAAGAAGTGAAACTTTATGGATATATTTATTAATATGAGTTGTAAATAAAAGTGAATTTAAAGTTAAATGGAATATAACTTAAGAGATATTGAATTAAGTTGATTTTGGTATCGAAGTAAATAATCAAGTGGATTAAATGAATATGAACTTGAGTTATGTAATAGAATTCAACTTTGTAATTGAATTGAATGGATGGATTGAATGTTAATCAATTGAATGTGAATAAAGTTGATATGAAATAATGAATGTAAGTGTTAATTCATTAAAATCTAATGTTATAAGATTGTTGATTGATTGTATGTAATTCATTAAGTGTTAATGAAATTGAAAGCTATGAAATTGAATTCAAATTAGAAAGTAAATAAATTTGAATAGAATTGAAAGTAAATTGGATTTAAATTAGTAAATGTTAACTAATTGAATTGAGAATGAATGTTGGAAAATCCCATGTAAACGAATCAAATGTGATTAAAGTGAAAACCCAAATTCATTGAATATGAATGAGAATATAAATGAATATTGATTGGTTATGGATGTAATTGGTTGATGGTTGAATATATATTGCTTTAGTTGCATTTGCTATGTGACATGTATAGTTATGTTGCTATATGTTGTATATTGAGATTATTGTCTATATGCATGGTTCTCATGTTGTTTGTTGAGTGATTAGTAGGTGCGGATCGCGTTTGCTTCGCATTTGGAGTTCGCTTTAGCGCTATATTAGCCGTATATGCTTGCTAATAAAATATAAGGTACATATCTCGGATTAAATATCGTACTTTTACACTTTTTTCCCTTCGGGATGCCTCATTACTTGATGAGATGTATATTTGTGATATATATACTGTCATTTTTTTTTCGGATCGAGCCGCGCAAAGGAGACTATGGCGAATTTTTCCGGAAATTTAAGGCGTTAGAAAAAAATTTGAGAAAATGGGAAAATTTTGGAAAACTTTAAGTTTGTTTTGGAATTGAAAGTTAAATGATATAGTTTGTTTTTGAAAAGATAACTAAGTATAATTTGAAAACTTAGTAAAGATTTGTAAGAAGTTTAATTATGAATTTTGGAAAGTTAATAGATTTTGTAACCTTTCTTACTTATAATTTCGAGGACGAAATTCTTTTAAGGGGGAAAGATTGTAACGACCCAGAATTTTTAATAATTTAAATTTGAATATTTAATTAATTTTAAATATTAATAAGTGAATTTATAAGTCAAATAAATTTTAATTTGAATTATTGGATTTAATTGAATAATTTAATCGATAATTTAATACGTTAAATTATGGAAATAATTGAAAATAGAGTTAAATATGATTGAAAATGATTTGTAAAATTTTATTTAATCATACAGGAGTTATAGAAATATTTTAGAACTTTTAAAATCGAATTAAAAGTAAATTTGTGAAAATTGAATATTTTAATATTTAATAATCGACTGTAAAATAGTCAATTTTTGAACAGTCTCAGAATTGAACGAAACCAGTTTCATTGGATCCGTAATAGTTAGTTATTACCGGATTTCAAATTTCGTGTCAATCGGAGCTATCGTTTGATCGTGGCAGCTCGAAACGCATCGAATTATTTTTAATTTAAATTTGGCGAGTCAAAATAGCCATTTTTCAAAAAGTCTCGGATTTCGACGAAACCAGTTTCATCGGATCCGTAATGTGATATTATTGTAAGGTTTCAAATTTCAAGTCAATTGGATTTACCGTTTGTCCGGTACAAATTAAAACGCCTAGAAATCGATTTAAATCGGTTTAATTTAAATTGAACGTTTTCAGCCATAACTCGCACATACTTCCGAATTAGCTTCCGAAACCTGTTCCATTGTGTCCGGAACGCGGGATAAACCCTAGGTACGCTGGTTACGGCGTCTAAATCGGAGTTCGGAATTTCCGGGTGAATAGTGTCGAACGGTTCCTTATAAATAGCCCCTACCTCTTCATAAATTGATAAAAATATCAAAACCTAACCCTAATTCAACCCTAGCCGCCACTTTCTATTCTAAGGCCAGAAATGCTCCATCTTCATCACCAAAGATCTTCCAATCCGTCAACAATTAGAGGAAGTTGTCAAGATGAAAGTTGGAGAGGGCGATGAGAGCTAGAGATTGAACGGTGGTGATCGGAAACGGAGTCGTGTGGAGTGAACTATGTGGGGCCGAAATTTGCAGCTGTGCACGCGTCTCGAGGGTAGAGGGGGAGGCCGAGTTGGCCATGGTGGCAGGTGGAGGTAGCTTGCGACGAGAGCTTCGCGTTGGCGTTGAGGTGATCGAATATCGTTGAGTATGGATGATGTATAATTAAACCCTAGTTGTCTAAGGTGGGTTCGGCCTCATTTCTATCACCTGGAGATGAGAACGCAAGGGGGAAGAAAGCATATACACGGCCAAGATCAGTTTGCAGTGGATCCAAGGGTTCTTGATGGCTTAGGTTTAAAAATAATTAAGTTGTTGTAATTATAGTTATATAAATTGTGTACAAACTTTGAAAAATCATAACTTTTTCATACGAGGTCGAAAAAATGCAAACTCAGTTGCGTTGGGATCGTATGGACGAGCACTACGCGATGGAGTTGGTTTGGAGTCGTTTGGAGTTAGTGAGAATTTCGGGTAAAATTAAACGCGCGTTTAATTTTATTCGAAATAAAAGCTAAAACGGAAATTAAAACCAAGGTGAGAATTTCTCACTCAATCGAATAGATTTCGATTTTATTTTAAATAGTTAGATTTAAAATATTTGAATGCATGTTTGAATGATGACTGTAAATTATTGATTGTTAAAATAGACATTATGCGCCGTTAGTAAGCGGATGTTATTTAATATAAACATATACCGCGAATATTTCATAAACAGTGAAATTGGTATTATATATAATATCAATATATATATATTGGCATATGTATATATTGCAGTTGTTGATTTCCCGCATTTTTTGTTTAGCGGATGAGACCCTATTACGCCGTTATTAAGCGGATAATATTTAATAAAAACATGTACCGCGATAATTTCGTACTGGAGCGAAATTGGTATTGTGCTAATGTTTGTGATGCAGGAAAACAGGTTGGAGGGATCCAACTGGATTCCTCAACAGTATTTATTTTATTTCAGATATTTTGATATTTGATGGATTATCATATCGATATATGATATCGTTGTTAGTCGTGATTGACTATTTGGTGTGTAGCATCATTGGACCCAGATTTTGGGATTTTAAAATGTTTTTAAAGTGATTTTTGAAAAGATAAAATATTTTTTTGGAATTGATCCATTATAAATAAATAAACGTTATAATTTTTAAAGTTATAAAATTATGGTTTTTGTGAAATATAGTTAAAAGCTGGTTTTTGAGAAATATGAACCAATGATTTTATAAAATAGTTTAAACTGGATTTTTGAGTTTATTATTAAAAGTTTGAATATAAGATTTATAAAATTTGATTATTTTATAAATCAAGAGAACGGTGAAATTTTAAAGGAATTTAAAGACGTTTAAAAGAATAATATAAATTAATTTATATTAAGAGATTTATAAATGGATATTTATAAATTGAATTATGGACATTATAAAACGAGTTTTTATAAGTGTTTGAATGTAGTGAAAGTGAATTTCATAAATAAATGAAATTTATAAATAGTAAGATTTATAAATTTGGTGAAATTATTTGAAGAATAGATTGATTAAATAAATAAATCTTATAAGTTATAAGGTTTATAAATTGAAAAGTCTTTAAAAAGAACGATTTTGTAAAATAATCGTTTTATAAGTAATTAACTTATAATGTGAACGTTTAGTTTATAATTTAGTTATAAACGGGAATAGGTTAATAAAGGAATTTATAAAAAGGAAGTTTTTATAAATAAATCGAAATGGAATTTATAAACGTTGTTCTATAAATTCACAAACGACTTGTTTTGATAAGTTAATTGTTATAACCTATTAATGGAGTTATATTCACATTTTTGAATAGTGAATAATCCTTTGAATTAAAATGAATAAAAGAATGAAATTTGTTAACGAAGTTATTCACGTTTTTGAATAGTGAATAATACGTTAAAGAAATTGTTTTGGATTTGGTGTTGTAAATAGAATTAAAACGATCTAACGATGTTTTTAAACATGTTGAGATTCGAAACCATAGATTTCAACATTCATTGTTGAAATAGACGTTTTCGAGAAATAAAAGGAAATGGTGGACTATAACACTGTTGTTATAGTAAATGATTTCCGAAAGGAAATGTTTAGTATAGTATTGGGATTTATATATCTATTTAATTTCGAATCCCTATACTAGTGATTTTGGGTTGTCGTAACGATGTTTTACGTAACATTCGTTTTGGCCCAAATAAATATGTTTAAATAAATGATTTCCTTAAAGAATGAAGTATATACTAAATTCGATTTAAGTATATTGATTATTTTCTAAGTGTTGAAAATAAAAAGATTTGAGAATTACTTATTTTTAATAAGTATGGAAATGTTTTCCAATATGAAGTGAATAATTAGAATTTATCTTTTTGGAGGATAAATTGAAATGAATTATTGAAATCGTATATGCACGAATATTTTGAAATATAAACTCATTATGGAATTTATATGTGAAAAGTGAAATTGGTTAAAAATAAATATTGATTTATTTTTGAAGTGTTGAAACTATATATCTAGTAAAGATATTTTGGAAAATAAATAATTTGGAAAATTATTTGGAATCTGGTGATGTGTGCATATCCATTGATAGTTCAATAACCGACTATCAATATTTCCCTTTGAATGGGTATTTGATGTGATTTGATTGAATTTGAATGCACACTTATTTTTGAATAAGCGATCACTATTCGGGTTAACCGGGAAAGGACCATGGGGTCGTATAACCCATTCCGAATATGTGATACGTCGTTATGAATTGCATTTGAAGATCGGTGTTGAAGACCGAGTATTTGTGAAAACGATAGGATGACCTATCGATTGTCTCTGCACTGGGTAGCTCCTGGTATAGAGATCTCCTAAGTGATGGGAAATTCGATCGGGATTGTGAATACCCGTATTGCAAGGGCTTCGTAAGAAGTGCCTTCGGTTTTGTTCGATCCCGGAACAGACTTGTATGGATTGTATGCCTGACATTACAATTTGAGATATAAAGCCGATTTCTTTCAAATATATTTCTGTTGGTGGCGGAGAATTTATTCTTTGCTTAACACCCTTCTTTGAGACGTACGAGCTCAAAGGTTATATAGTTGAAGTTATCAGCGATATATCCCATTTTGGTAATGTGACATGCTGAGTGATGCTGAAATGATCATTGTGTTGATTATTGTGATAGGATCATTTATTTGATCGTCTATCTTAGTGATCATTGTGTTGATCATTTGTTGACCCAAAGCATGGCTTTTGTATAAAGTATGTTTTTGTGGACGTGAATTCATCGAGCCTCACATCCCGTTAATGGTCAAAACAGGAAAGATGCGGCAAGGTTATGAGGGGTAGCTCCCTTTAGGGTATGTGCATTTCCTTCTGGAAAGGGTGGTATCATGGTATGGAGCCCAGATACTTACTCATGTTGATACACTATATCTATTTCTGTGTGGTGTTGTTGGTGACGAGCGCTCGGTTAAAGGTCCGATGGGACCGGGGGATGCCATATTCGTGTAGTAGTTACCTAGTGATAAAGGTAACCCGGCCTTGTGTTGGCAGAGAGCTGGTTAAGTTCTCGGGACGTCCAGCCAGAGGCGATCCCATGTGGCAGTAGGAAGTTCCTTAGCCTGACCATTTGTTGGAAATCCAAAGAAACAATACGATCTTGTACGGTATTAGTTGTAGAACCTGCTATTCACTTATGGTGGTCACCACTGTTTGGATAGTAGCTATAGTAGGCATACGATAATGGTCGTATGTTGGCTAAGATTTATATTCTACTTTCGAAATGAATTTTTCCTACACTATACACTAATAATAATATCAAATGTTATTTTAAATGCGTATCAAGCATCTTTGACTATCATAAGGAGAAATCTCCTCCGATTCTGCGTTTGCATTGTGTGTGTGTGCGGGAGGCCTTATGGTAGTCTCATTTTTAAAAGCATTGCGAATTGAATTTAAAAATATTCCTCTATTTTGATTTTAAAGATAAATAAACTGTTTTGAGTTCTCACACCAGTCACATGACTGACTCGGAGTTTATTGTTTTCCTTCCTAAACTCTGGGTGCCCACCAATTTTCCACACGGGCAGTTAAGAGTTAGGTTTATCAGGATATTCTGGATATTCTGGAGTTGCTGGAGGCAAGCTGGATGGCATGGCGTAGTACTAGTTTATATAGTATTTCTTTTTCCCGCTGCACTGTTTATTGTTGTATGTTGTTGTACACTCTGATGATATGATGTAATGTAATAACTGATATAGTTCTTTGTTTAAAGATTATTCATTTATTATTATATGTTGTTCCGCTGCGAATTGTGAGATTCTGATGTTGTTCTGTTGTTTTCTGTCCCGTCCTATTTTCTTCTGTTTTTTTTTTCTTTTTCCTCTATTCTCTTTTTCTTCTATTTTAAAATTCTTCTATCTTCTATTTTTCAAATTCTTCTATTATCTTTCCTCTCTCTCTTCTAAATTTTCTGTTCTCTTTTCTATTTTCTTTTCTCTCTATTTTCTTTCTTCTTTTTCTCTCTTCTTTCTTTTCTTTTCTTTTTAAAACCCCATAACATCTCGGTTTTCGGCCTTTGATTTCTCGGCAGTCGATAAAGTGAGTGTCGATGTCGGATTTCCGAAGAACGAAAATTCGCCGACGTTACATCTGTGCTCGAATCTGGATCAAATCACTATGCGAATAGAATGATATACGTACATCCTACATATTTAACTTCATTGATTATTAGCCAAATCAATTTCCTTTCCATTCACATTCACTTAAATTTTTATTCACTTATTCACATTTGCCTTAATCCCCATTTGGATTATCACTTAAATTCTTATCTCAGTTGGGTATTTAATCAATAACAATTTGAACTCCGACCAGTTTATATTTAGAAAATAGCTTGAATTTTTTTTAAAAACAGACAAGTAGTTGACAATAATTATTGTTTTGCAAAATAGCTGTAAAATATTTGGAAAAAAATAGTTAAATAATTATAGAAATTTTAGATAATTGCAAAATAGTTGTATAATAGTAATTAATTTGTAAAATAGTTGAAACATAGTAATTAGTTTAGAAAACAGTTGAAAAATGGTTAAATAGTTCCAAAAATAATCGTAAAACAATATTAAATAGTTTTTGGTTTTAAAAGAAAAGTTGTGTAGTAAAAGTAGATTTATATTAAAACAATTTATTTTGAAAATAGTTCAGAGTCAAACTGTTCAATTCCCAGCCTCCAGTTCCATCAATTCACTTTAATTACAAATTCCCAAACTATTCAAATTAACTTAAACTAATTCCAAATTGAATCCACTTCAATTTCAAATCATTTCAATTTCTATGAATTAGTCCCAATTCCCATTTTAATTTGAACTTATTAAATCTTCGATTTTATTTCAAATTAATCCCATTCAAATTTTCCATTTGAATTTTATACTTATCTATCTTCAATTCTAATTAATTCAAACTAAATTCAATTTGAACTAATGAAATCTAAATCTCAACTTTAACCCATCTCGAATTATATAAATTCGAGCTAAATTCTTAAATCTTGATTTTTATATCAATAACCCAAATCTTTAAACAATTTAGTTCTGAGTCCAATTCTCAAAATTCCATTTTAAATTATCCTAACTTACTTATTTCGAAGTTCAAATAAGAGTTCAAAACAATTTTATCTTAAAAATTTAATTTATTACTCAATTTTATCTTCCAGTTTGAAACCAGTTCTTTAACAATTTTAGTTTACAAATGCCATTATTCAAATTTTCAGTTCAAAGTAATCCTTTATCCTAAATTTCAAATTAAAGTTAAATTTTCCTTTTATCTCAATAATGGATATACTACCACACTTCATTTCTCATTAAAAAAACCAATTTGAAATTTAAAGTTTTTTAATAACAATAGGATGATATTATCCAATTTATTTAAAAACATCCATCCATTTTCAATTTCTAGATCTCAAACCCATTTTGAGATCGCACAAATTCCCAATTCAAATTAACCATTTAACATTTCAAGTTTCCAATTTCATCTTAAAATTTCCAATTCATGTTGTTTATTCAAACTTATTTAACTTCTCCCAAGTTAAATTCAATTTACTTAATCCAATCAACCTCATTCAATCTTTAAACTTCACATTAATAATCTTCCCACTTATTAAGTTCAAAAACTTATCACTTTGGGTATCACATCTCATTCCAAATTTAAAACTCAACATTTAGAGTTTATTCAAACCATCTTTGATATTGTGTATATTCCTCACATAACATATTATTTCCTTTACACACGAGGTCATCCTTAAATTTTAAACCACATTTGGTTTTTAATTCAAATAAAATTTTCAAACAACCAATTGTTTGCAACAAATCCCTTTTATTCGAATAATACTTATTTATTATTTCTTTTAGCACTTTGAAACAATTTTCAAATTTATGGATCTAGATTTAAAATTTCACAATTTAGGTATTTTCAATTTCAATTTATAAGTCATACTTTACCTAAATGTTTTACTTCTTTAAAACATTTCATTTTGCTTACTCATTAATACACATCTTATTATTAAACACGCAACAATCATTTATGATAATAACCAAGATTATCATATCTGAAAACCAATTCATTATTATCTTATTCTGAAATCCTTCTTAAATTCAAGATTTTAAATTTTAGTTTGAATCCATTTCAAACTTATCTTTATTTAATTTCAGTTTAGTTGTATTATATTACTTCTTAATTTAATTCTAATAATTTATCAACCAATTACCCTAATGTTTATTAGAAAGAAATATTTCTTTATATATCAAAATATATTCTTATATAAAATCATTTAAAATCCTTATATAAGAAAATAACAAGTACGCTCTCTCATACATATATATTCAACTCATTCTAGGGTACCATTGACTCTATCCTTAATGAATACACCCACCAGAGCCAAGGTTCTCGCTTAACCTTCAGCTCTGATACCAACTGTAATGACCCGGAATTTCCAAATCCGAAGGTTCCCAAAACCTTTTCCAAAATCCTCATAAGATCCTTTATATACACACACACACACACACACACACACATACAGATATATATAATTTTTAAAACTTTGGATCATTTCAAACTTGTATATAACTCCTTTTATACTTAAAACACTTTCAAAAACCATAGAAATATCCAATTTTCACCTTTATTCATTGTATATTTCTCAAAATATTCTTTCATTTCAAAAGAACCATTTCACATTTCTTATTCACAAATTTACGATATCAATTTCATTCAAATCCGTACGATGTACACATATCATCCGTACGCTATACCAATCTGATCGCTCACTCGATCACACAATTTCACTTCCGAACTAGTATCGTCCACCCGACTTCCAAGTGCGGACTCAAATCTGGTTTCTTGATCAGAAACCGTCATTCTCCTTGCATAGCCATAACTATGATAGAGAATATCCAGAACCAATCAACAATCCATATCCAGGTTCGCCGTCGAAAATCGAGTGAAAAATCCCAATTCGGATCGATAAACATCTCGAAATTCTGTGCTCGAATCAAGATCAAATCACTATGCGAATAGAACGATATACGTACATCCTACATATTTAACTTCATTGATTATTAGCCAATTCAATTTCCTTTCCATTCACATTCACTTAAATTTTTATTCACTTATTCACATTTGCCTTAATCCCCATTTGGATTATCACTTAAATTCTTATCTCAGTTGGGTATTTAATCAATAACAATTTGAATGTATCTCTTTGTTTTGTAATTCATTAAAGCCTAAAGCTGAAACTAAAGGGACAAAGGGCATATATATTACTTCCATAAAAGAAGAATCTAACAGTTGATACTCATATATCAACCCCAAACATTGCAAGACCCACATATGTCAACAGCTACAAATAATAACAAAAATATAACAGTAAAAAAAAATCATTCACTAAATATTCCTAAATATACTATGTCTATAACAATCTAGTCTCTGGCAATATCACAAGTCTATAAATCAATATATTGCTAGTATATCATGCGTAACTACAAGGAACAGAACATCCAACCTGAAGCAAAGCAATGAAACACAACCTTATAAACATAGAGTTGGATTTAAGGATAGGAACTGTGAGAGTGAACTCACCAAGGAAATCGAAATCACCTCAAAACACCCGATCGCCTCGACGAGCGCTGTCACACCCAAGTATTCAACGCATCGATCAGAACTAGCAAATTCGCAACTTCGAAGCAGCCTACTTCCTAACAAAACCTCGACAACACGACCTCACTGACCACCGATTGAAATTTCTGAACCAGTCGCGGTAGTTCCCTTACGATTCCACGATTCTCGAATAACAGAGAACCGAGCCCTCATCGTAGATCTGGAATTAAATTTTGAGACGATCTGTATTAATTTAAGTTGAATTTCATCTTCGCTTGTTTTTCCGTTGGTAACAGGTTGATTGAAGTTGTTGAGTTCGATTCTCTATTTTTTAAAGTGTAATAAAGGCTTGCTTGATCTTACTTAAGTTGAAAATAGAAGAAATGTTTCTGTTTTTAACTTGGTTGAATGAAATGAAATAAGAAGAGAGGTTGGAGATATATGTAGAGAATATAAGGATTACAGGTTAAGCCAACAGAAAAACCCTGTACAGGCTTTTGCATAGATATTTTTATTTTTTTAGGTCGATTTGCCATTTATATCTAAATATATTTATAAATATATTCTAGCTAAATTTTCAAATGGTGAAATATATTACTTATTTATTTACTATAAGATTTATCATCGCCAATGATTTTATAATTCAAAATTCATTATAGTTTTAAACCAATTGATATATCCAAATATCTGACAGAACTCATTTATTCGACTTATAAAGTTAATATCCCAATGTTTAACGCAGTTAATTATCCGATTAACAGACGTCCAAAAATCCGGGTTATCACATTTCTAATCCTGGTTAATTAACTATTAATCAATTACAAACCATTTTAATTAATCATCCTTTAATCATTTATTAATTGACCTTTGTTTATTAATTAATCAACCTTAATTAATTAATAAATCGATTAATAATTAATCTTTAATTATTTAATTATTCTTTAATTAATTATCCTTAATTAATTACATTAATTAATTAACCCTTAATTAACTACCATTTAATTAATAAATTACAATAAGTGATTATCCCTAATCACTTTCATTAATTAATCTTTAATTTATTAATTATCCTCAAATTAATTACCTTAATTAATTAATCACATAGATTAATTATCCTTAAATTAATTATTCTTTAATTCGCTTAATTAATCCACTTTAATCATAAATCAATTACTTTTAATTAAGTAATTATCTTTAAGTAAATATTACCCTTTATTTACTTGGTAAATGAATTTTAATCATTAATTAATAAATCTCCTTGATTAATTACCCTTTAATTAATCATTTTAATTAATTAACCTAAATTGTTAGGTAATTAACTTTTAATTACTTATATTAAGTAATTACCCTTTAATCATTAGATAATTAACCTCTTAACAAATTAATTAGTCATTTTAAATAATCTTTGAAATAAATTTATTATTAACTTAAACCCTTTAAATTAAATTAATGCTTAATATAACAAAACATTCCATTTTTAATTAATTACAACAAACATTTAAAATATACTTTTAAAATAAAGGTTATATAGATTAAACACTCAAAACTTAATTAAATTGAAATAATTTTTCTTTAACAAATTTAAAACTTAGTTGATTTAAAATAATTTTATTTAAAACCTTTTAACTAATTTAAACTTGGATAATCATTTATTATTTACAAAGAACTAGTTTTAACAAAAATTATTTCAAATAACCTTGATTTGTTTTTAAAGTTAAAAACTGATTTCATACTAAATCCATAGACCTGAGCTCAGCCCGAGGTAAACCCGAGTACCACTTCGGGTCTTCATCCTACCCTCTTCTGCTTCGAGACACTCATGCGGGTAACTTCGAGTTCGACCCGAGAGAATGCTTCTTCCCCAAACTTCCAAAAGTCAACTGATATGTACTTCCTCGTGTGCAGGTGTGCACCATATCGGAGCCACTCCGATCAAGTCATCGACCACCACCAAGTCGTCAAACCTTGCCTACCTCACCACGAACGCCAGGTCCTCAAATCATCTACGAAATCAAAATCGAGTATATTGAACAGACTGGTACCCAAAACCAATCATTTGAAAATGCCTAGTGTAGGTACCATCGACCATCTGAACCTTCGCCCTTCCGCCCAAATATTCGCTAGAGTCCCACACGACTTTTCCCCTTGGACCAGTCCACTCCGGTGCCTTATTGACGATGAACTTCCCCTTGGAACTTCGTCGAACCAAACTGGATTTAAAACCCTAAAATAGCTTCGCCGCGTCGCTACGGCACCCTATAAAGTCACCTATTATTTTTCCGATGATCCTCTGCCTGCAACCCTCCTCTGGCCTTAATCCCAAGGTCCCCAATCTATTCGATCACCAGAATTTGACGCGAAACTAATTTCTGCTCAACTCTCAGTGTCACTCAATTTATCAATTTAAAAATCTTCATTTTACTTTTAAAAATCATAGTTTTCGAAAATAAATCACATTACATAAATGAATCAAGAATTTAAAATACTCGAATTTTGACATAATTTTGATTCCACTGTATATTTTTCTGCTCCAGTAAAATTTCTTTCAAACTTTACTTAAAAATAAATTTTAAACTTGGATCTTGATTTTACAAACACTTTTTGTTCATACCTCAAAGCCTACAAAGGATTAGAGGAGGAGACTTAAGTTTTTAAACAGGTTTTACTGAAAACGTGTAGGCAAAGCAGAGACAACTTCGCGTGGTTTCCAGTCATGCACACCTATATACATATACATATACATATACATATACACACACACACACACACAAAAATCAAGAAAGCATATTTAACAACTCAAATAACATTTCCATAACATGTTCAAACATCAACCGCAAACATCAAGAAATGAAGGAAAATTCAATGGGTTTGCTCACCTGGTTGATGAAGCAGAAACATGAAAAATGAAATCTGGAAGTGTTTGATGTTTTGATTCTTCTTGAATCTTGCTTGTTCAATAGAATTTGATCCACTTGTAGTTGAAAACCATGCTAATATGATCTTTGATTTGAATTTACAAATTTAGTTTGCTTTCAGGTTGAAACTTTTAGCTTTGATTTCCAGATTTGAAATATTCATTTTGATTCCTCTGGTTTTGGCTTTGATTTGAATTGCTTTATGTTCTCTCAGGTTTTGATTTTTGGAAAGCTGGAGCTTGTTTTCAGTTTTGATTTTAAACTTTCTTCGATCTGCTCTGTCCAGATTTTGAAAATCTAGAAGCTTGAAACTAGACATGCTTTCATATTTGAATTTTGAAACTTGCTTTAAGATGAAGATTGAAGTTTAAATTTCATTCCTGGTTTTAATTTGTTTTTCTTTTCTGATTTTGTATTTTCATATTTTTGTTTTAGCTTTGAATTTTAACAAAGAAATGAGACGAGGAGGAGTTAGTGATATTTATATCTTTAATTTCCTTTATTATTATTTTCAAAAAGAAAAAGAAAAAGAAAACCAAACATTTGTCTCTTTTTATGCTAGTTTGATTACAAACGTTTTAATACACTTTTCGAATATTTATACTTGTTAAAAAAACATTTTTATGTTTAAACCCTTATTCATTATTTTCTTATGTATATTAATTTATGCATTACGTTTATATACATATGTTTTTATAAATCTATGTTTATGTTTTTATCTTCTTATATATTTACATTTGTACAAATTAAATTTATCTCAATTGTTTTTTATATATTATAATCTCAATTTAGTTTAATATATACATATACTTTACATTCTCATTCATACATTTCCCTATCATTTATATTTACACAAATTCAAAGAAAATGATTTGAAATCAAATTATACACAAATAATAACCATATATATATATATAAGTTCTTAATTATAGAATTTAATTTTTAACTATTTTTCTTAAAATCATTTATATCAAATTCAAAATATTACATATGTATATTATAAGTAGGAAACAAATTCTTATTAATAAAATTTTCAAATCCAATTTATTCTTAAAAAATATTTATATTTGAAATTCAAATTCACAATTCAATTTAATCAATTTGTATTTATAAATGAATAATCAAACAAATACCTTTTTAAAAATATATATATCTTATTCCATTTACCATCTATTTATTTCCAAATTTTCAAATTAATTCTCAATTAATTCACAAATTATCCCAAAAATTATATTAATCACTAATTTTAATTTGGCCTAAAAACCGAAAATGCTACAGATTTCCCCTTTAAGAAAATCTTATCCTCAAAATTTATGAGGAAGACCAAAGAACCGATGAAGAATGTTTTACCAGATCAAGCTGAATATCTATTCTGCATTTGGCTTACCAAATCAGAATATCGATAAATATGAGAACGAATTTATTCAGTACTTCACAAGATACCCGGGTCATCCGCATCTACGAAATATGCAGGGGCATTGGTTATTCTGAAGGAATAACTAACTACTCGTAGAATATATCTAGAACCAGCAGAACAAACAATGGATACTCAATCCAGGTTGGAATATCACAAAGTATAAACCAACTTGTCCCTCTTCGGACTTTGATCCTCATAAGAAATCACAACAAAAATTTCAAACTTTGGTTTTGACTGAAGTCGTTTTATTGATACCATCTAATTTAACTTTATATTTTTTAATTAATTTATTTCAAATAGAATTTTAAATTCATTAAAGTTAAAAATGAAAAGATGATAAGAAACTGATGAAAAGAATACAAAATAAGAACTTATCTACACGATTCGCAGGGCCGCCATCACACTAAAGCTTCTCCCTCGAGCTGCCATAAAGCAATCAAAGAATCGAAATTGAATGGTGATCAAAAGAGATTGATAGGGAGAAAGTTATTCCCGTTGTTGTAGGGTATCGACCATTTGTAGTGGTACTCCCATGTCCCCTATCTCGTCCTCTCCGTGCACTCATACTTATTATCAGTGGATAGTAAGAAAATTTACTGAGGCGTATAGACGGATATCTTAGGGATATACTCATTCTAGGGCACATATATCCCTATCTCTAATGAGCTACCTAATGTGTTATACTCCTGAGCTAAATTTTTTACTCAACCTTCAGCTCTGATACCAAGATTTCACAACCCGAATTTCAGCGTTCGAAAATTGACATCCATACTTCACTCGTATTCGAATGCAGCAGATTCAACCATTGAAATCCGATTCACGCCGGTGCTTATAACACATTAAGTACAATAATACAGCGGAAGACAAATGAATTTATATCATTCAAACACAAAATTTGATACAACACATTAATAGAATTGATATCAGTACTATCAGAGATTCAAGACACAGCAGTGGAATAATATCTTCATAGATTCCAACAAAAAGAGAGAAAGAAAGAATCCAATATCTAAATCCACTATCGAAGCTCTAAAGATCTCCAAGCTATCAGCTCGAACCACCATCAATGCTGAACTTAAGCAAGCCCGGCAACTGATGAACCAAATGCAATTGCCAAATCCAAAAGCTCAAAATATATCGAATCTACATCTACTATCTGATTATCTAAAAAATCTAACTCTAGGCTACCCGTGTGGAAAATTGTGGGCACGCAGAGTTTAGAAAGGGAACGATAAACTCCAGGTCAGTCATGGGACTGGTGTGAGCAAACAAAAATAGTTTATCTTGAAAACAAAAATAGCAAAAGCATTTAAAATTTGAAATCCATAAGGCTTTTTGGAAAATGAAACTACCATATGGCCTCCCGGTACAAAGACAATGCAATCACACACTCGGGGGAGATTTCTCCTTATGATAGTCAAACATGCTTGATACGCAAAAAAAATCTTTTTGATAATATTATTATTAGTGCATAGTGCAGAAAACAATTTTGAAAGTATAATATTAATCTTAGTCAACATAGGTACCATTATATTATACCTGCTATAGCTATCATTTAAGAATGGCAGTTTATACAATTGCAATCGTAAAAGGCGCGTATTGGTGATTGGATTTCCAACAAATGGTCAGGCAAAGAAACTTCTTGGGCCACATGGGCACGCCTTTGGAGGGATGCCCCGAGAACTTAACCAGCTCTATGCCAACACAAGGCCGGGTTACCTCTATAACTAGGTAACTACTACACGAGTATGCCATCCCCCGGTCGTAACCAACCTTTATCCCGGGATTCACCAACAATCATAAAGCAATAGATTTTTTGCAACAACCACATAGGTTAAGTATCTGGGCTCCATACCATGATACCACCTCTATCCAGAAGAAAATGGACATACCCTCAAGGGCGCTACCCTCAAATAACCTTACCGCATCCTTTTTGTTTCGACCATTACCGGGTTGTGAGGTCCGATGAGGTCACATCCACAAAGCTACGTTTTACATAACACCCATGCTTCGATCAACACATGATCAACATCACTTCGTATGCCACATTACCAAATTGGGAATGTATCACTAGTAACCATCATCTACATAACCTCTGGCCTCGTATGTCTCAGAGAAGGGTGTTAAGCTAAGAGAATAAATTCTCCGCTACCAAATAGAAATGTATTTAATAGAAACCAGCTTTACATCTCAAAGTGTAATGTTAGACACACATCCATACAAGTCAGTTCCGGATTCGAACAGAACCAAAGGCACTTTAAAATGAGCCCTTGCAATCCGAGTATTCACAATCCCGATCAGACTCCCCATCATATATGGAGATCTCTATACCGTAGCTACTCAGTGTAGAGTCATTCGATTGGTAATCCTTTCGTTCTCCAAAATACCCACCGGTCTTCAAATGCAATCCATAATATCGTATCATTATTCGAAATGGGTTATATAACATAAAGTCCTCTCCCGGCTAAACCGAATAATGAGCACTTAATCAAAAAGCATATGGATATATGGGATCTTAGTTAAGTCACAACTTAAAGCCCAAAACCTTTATTTTGAATGGTTTTAAACAAATTACCATTTTCAAATCTTTAAACAAAAAGATTCACTTCACAAAGTTCACCAATCTTTAAACAAATTACCATTTATCTGATTTTAAGCATTTTAATAATTTTGACTTTATTCCTTTTCGAGGACGAAAAGATTCAAAGGGGGGAGGAATGTGATGACCCGGTATTTTGGCAATATTATTTTAATAAGCATTTAATCTAATTAAATAAAATACAAACTTATCATTTTAAAAATGAATAAAACTTTTGGACATTTGCCATTTATTTATATATATGTGTGTGTATTTTGGAAGGAAATTATGTTTTGAAAATTAAAAATACAGTCTTTCAAAAATATTTAAAATAAAATCTATCTCATTTACATTAAATTAAAGTGAAGCTCTACTTGTTAACATTTATCTGAATATATATTTATGATGTAAGCTAGATAATAATGTTTATAATAAAATCAATCTTATCAATACAAAAACATAAGTATAAGAAATATATGGATATAAATTAAGTATTTGATAATTTAAGTTTAAAAATAAAAAGAGAAATAAAACTAAGGTCATGCATTAAATGATATTATCTTAAGCATCAAACTAAGGTCATTTCGAATGTGTATGAATCATTTCATTTTTCATAAAATCTTGCCTGGTCAAGACAAAAACTTTGACCAAAGAAAATTTTTTGTACCCAGTAAACACCTACCCTATAAAACTTTTCTTCTATTTATATATACATACTTTTAGTTCCCGCTGGTTCACAAAAGCTAAGAAAAAAAAAAAAATAAGAAAGCATTTCATCTTCCAACTGAAGCTAAATTAATAACTCAACAACTACGTAAAAGAAGATCAAAGAAAAATAAGCTAGCAGTTCTTCAAAAAAAACAGAAGTTGTTCTCTGATCAAAATTTTTGCAAGTGAGTAACAATACCTTTTAAATCTTAAATATAAAATGGGTTCCATGTTTATATCTGGAAATAAGTATGCTGTGAGTATATATGAATGAGTTCATGTGTACATATGTGAATGTTCAAATGTGTATATGTGTCTGTGTCTCCTATCTTTAGTTCCCAGGTTGAAATTTTACCAAAATTTCAATATATCTTGATCTAATTACTGTTAGGACTTAGGATTTAAACTTAAGTTGTTTGTTTAATCATGAATTAGAGTTTACATATTTATTTAAATGAATTAAACTGAAACCGCTCTGGAAAACAAATTTAAACAGGGAAGGTTGAGTTTTGTAGAAATTCAAATATCTTAAATCATTGTTGCCGACATATGATCTGAAACACTTTCCAAATTCATGATTTTTAGAAGTAAAATTATAATTTTTAGTTTGGGATAAAGGGTGCAGTTCTGGGATTGAACGGATATGGGGAAATTGGGGTTTTCTGGTGATCCAAGGGTTTGGAGGCGTCAGGGTTCTTACTGATGATGGAGGAGTGATCGTAGTTGATGGTAAAAAGGGCTGATGGTGGTGCAATTGTTCGAGGAAGTTGCAGCAGTGGATTCTTCTCTGTAACCCTAATTTTTAACTAGGCTAAGTGATTTGGTCGGCACGGCTTCTTTGACTGATCGAGTTGCAGTGGGGTTTGGAGAGATGGAAGTGTGGTCATTGACGAGATTATGGCCAGAGTTGCAGCACTTCTGATGGTCGAAGTTCCTTGGTAGAAGCGTTTACAGGTTTGAAGGTGGCTTCGATTTTAGTTTCCAGGTTTTGAATGAAACACTCGAATTTGATTTCGAGTCGCGATGATCGATGTGAGGATCGTTGAGTGTGGTTAGGGTGGTCGTTGACGTGAGGAGATCATTGACGATGATCTGAGACGGTCGGCGGCACCGTGCATGTGCACGGTGCACTTTCTTTGGATTTGTTGTGTTGGTCTGGAAGGGTTTTTGGGTCTCGAGTTTTACTCGAAGTATTGTTATGATTTGCTCGATGCATCATGGGTTTTGACTCGAAGTCAAATGATGGTGGCTCGGGTAGAATGATGGGTTACAGGTTTTAACAGAAACCTGTTTAGTTCTATTTTTTTCTACCTTTTGTTTCTTTTTGGAATTTAAAAACTGAGCTCAAAAGGAAGTAAGGTTTAAATCAAAGTTTTTAAATTTGATTCAAGTTTAAATCTCAGTTTCAAAAAAAACACAAAATAGAGTTTTTAAATTTAAAATTGTTTTAACTACTTTAAAATAGTTTAAGGGTTTGAATTTTAAAATGAAGACGTTAAATGTAAGTAGGTTATACAATATAAAGTTTAATCTGGAATCAAAGTTTAATATGCAAACCAGGTTTTGAAATGAAGGAAAATTTTAAATTTGAATAGTTTTAAACAACTTGAATGTGAAAGTGTATTTTAAATATGGCAGGTGAGTGGTTTGAAAAATGTTACGGGTAAGACTCGAGGGAAACATGTGGGAGGGCTCGGGTTAGGTTTAGTTCGAGCCAATTTAAAACCAGAACCATGATTACATAATGAAAGTAATTAAAGAAAATTACTTAATATCGGTCATTAAGAAGAGTAACTGATGGAAGATTACTAAATGTGATCTATTTGATAATTTCTTAAGAAAAGTAAGTAATGAATTGTTATAGTTAATGAAGGTCATTAACTTGAGATTATTTAACAATTAATTAATGTGATTAATTTAATAACTAATTATATTAATTAATTCAAAAAAAACTAATTTATGGAATTGTTTAAGGTATAATTACTTAATAGAAGTAATTAAAGGGATTAATTACTTTATGTAATTAATTAATATGATTAATTTAAGTTAATTAATTGATTTAATTAATTTAAATAATCACTTGATGATGGGATTTGAGTATAATTTCTTAATGAGGTTTATAAAGTGTAATTACTTGGTAAAGTAATTAGTAAGGATAATTACTTGGTGGAAGGAATTTAGTGATAATTATTCAGTATAATTAAAGGATTAATATAATAAATCAAGGAGTTGGTTTAAATGGATCGAGTAATTTAGGAAAGTTAATTTCTGATATGATTTATCAAGGTTGATTAATGAATGTAATTAAGTTAAAGGTTAATTATTAAATGAAATTTAAAAATAATTAACCAATGGAAGTAATTAAAGGCTCATTAATTAATGTAATTAATGGAATTGATAAATCTTACTTATTAATGATTGAATGATGATTAGTGCTTTGGATTGGTTGATATCTCGAATATAAATTGCTTTATGATAGGATATATTGGGTGGATGGTGATAAGGTGATTATCTATAAATTATGAATTGCTGTGTAAAAGTAACATCCAATATTCAAAATTTAACCACTTAAATAATTGGGATAGGATGACATTGGATTCGAAGAGACCGGAGTCGGGTATTGGTTAATACCTGAAAACCACTTCGAATCTTATGGATTGATATGTGAAACAAATAGGCTGGAATAGAATGATGTAAGTGAATTGAACTATTTAATCTAAGTTTTGGTACTTAGAAAATTGATGTGTGAAATAAGTAATGTCTATAACAAATTGTGAATTTGTAAATTAATACAAGTTACCCCAGGTTTTAAATAAGTTCTATGTATGCGAATTTCATGTTAGATGAGTTTACTCAGGCTAGTTTCCAGCCTGACCCTGGTGTTACTTTGATGTAATGCTCGGGTCAGACCGAGTATTACAGTTTTTCAGGTAAGGACGTTCTGGAGCTCAAGCGGCGAGCAGGATGGCAAGAATGTATGGAGTGTTTCCGTTGTATTATATTGTTGTATATATCTGAGATATGTTGATTTGCATATGTCCAGTGTTTGTGTATGTGTGCAACTCTGATATATTAAAATGAAATTGACAGATATAGAATTCTTTTGTAAACTGTTATTATTATTTGATATTATAATTTATCCGCTGTGATTGTGAGATGTCGGTATTTCTGTTCTTCTTTTCTTCTATCTCTTCTTTTCTTTTCCTAACTATCTGAAATTTTCGGGATTGAAAATTTTGGGTAGTTACAATTTACAATTCAAATCTTTTATACAAAAGATACACCTTTAAGATCCTCTTATTTTGGAAACAAGTCCACCAATCTTTAGCTAGCAAAGATTCATTTATAGCTTTCAAAACAATTCCATTTCAAATTTGAAACCCCTTTCAACAAAAACTGGTAATCCTTTCTTTATTTGAAAGCTATTATCGTTTAAAAACAAATGCTTTTCGTTTCAAGAAAATCTGATCAAACATACACAAGTTATAGCCTTTTAAAGGTACAAACCAGAAAACCAATGAACTGCCGTGTAATTGGCAAGTTCTAAATTGAATTAAATTCAATCTCAAAACAATTAATTTAAAATAGTTTTGAATCTACGTATATATATTTATATATATATTTGTATACGTATATCTTATATACCCCTTTCAAATCATAAGTTTCAAAACTTTGACAAGATATAATATATTCAAATTAAGTTTCAATTTCAAACTTCCTTTCCAAAATCTTTCAAGTTCAATTCAATTTCACTTCCAAACCATTTGGACTCAAAATCCACTTTTAAACAAAATAATATTTAAATTCAAAATATCTATGACTTAACCGATTTTCATGAAATCTATATTTTTGTGTGTTTAGTGTAGTCCAGAGTTTTACACAATAGTGCAATATAATAAATTATCACAATCCAAGCATAACAATATCGATAAGCGGTATAATCTATAACGCTCATCTTCCATTCACGGATTTACAAATAAATAATATACATTCATCACAAATAAATGAATTACATTCATCACAGCTCGAGTCAAACTAATTCATATCACAAAGCATCACGCAATTCAAAGCAATCCATACAATTCAAACATCCAATACAATTCAAACATTCATAAGTAAGATCAATTAATCATCTGATTAATTTAAATCAGATTAATTACTTAGGAATAAATTTCTAATATTGGTTAATTAACTATTAATTAATTACAAATCATTTTAATTAATCATCCTTTAATCATTTATTAATTGACCTTTGTTTATTAATTAGTCAACCTTAATTAATTAATAAATCAATTAATAATTAATCTTTAATTATTTAATTATTCTTTAATCAATTATCCTTAATTAATTACATTAACTAATTAGCCCTTAATTAATTACCATTTAATTAATAAATTACAATAAGTGATTATCCCTAATTACTTTCATTAATTAATCTTTAATTGATTAATTATCCTTAAAGTAATTACCTTAATTAATTAATCACGTAGATTAATTATCCTTAAATTAATTATTCTTTAATCACTTGGTTAATCAAACTTTAATCATAAATCAATTACTTTTAATTAAGTAATTATCTTTAAGTAAATGATTACCCTTTAATTACTTGGTAAATCAACTTTAATCATTAATTAATAAATCTCCTTGATTAATTACCCTTTAATTAATCATTTTAATTAATTAACCTAAATTGTTAGGTAATTAACTTTTAATTACTTATATTAAGTAATTACCCTTTAATCATTAAATAATTAACCTCTTAACAAATTAATTAGTCTTTTTAAATAATCTTTCAAATAAATTTAATGTTACCTTAAAACCTTTAAATTAAATTAATGTTTTATATAACAAAACAATCCATCTTTAATCAATTACAATACTAAGTTTATTTAAAATAAACTTTAAAATAAAGGTTGTATAGATTAAACACTCAAAACTTAATTAAATTGAAATAATTTTCTTTAACAAATTTAAAACTTAGTTGATTTAAAATAATTTTATTTAAAACCTTTTAACCAATTTAAACTTGGATAATCATTTATTATTTACAAAAGAACTAGTTTTAACAAAAATTGTTTCAAATAAGCTTGATTTGTTTTTAAAGTTGAAAACTGATTTCATATTAAATCCACAGACCCGAGCTCAACCCGAGGTAAACCCAAGTGCCACTTCGGGTCTTCAACCTACCCTCTTCTGCTTTGAGACACTCACGCGAGTAACTTCGAGTTCGACCCGAGAGAACCGCTTCTTCCCCAAACTTCCAAAAGTCAACTGATACGTACTTCCTCGTGTGCACGTGTACACCGCATCGAAGCCACTCCGATCAAGTCGCCGACCACCACCAAGTCACCGAACCTTGCCTACCTCACCACGAATGCCCAGGTCCTCAAATCATCTACGAAATTGAAATCGAGTATATTGAACAGACTGGTACCCAAAACCAATCATCTGAAAATGCCTTGTGTATGTACCACCGGCCATCTGAACCTTCATTCTTTTGCCCAAATATTCGCCAGAGTCCCACACGACTTTTCCCCTTGGACCGATCCACTCCGGTGCCTTATCGACGACGAACTTTCCCATGGAACTTCGTCGAGCAAAACTGGGTTTAGAACCCTAAAATAGCTTCTCCGCGTCGCCATGGCACCATATAAAATAACCCCCTATTTTTCCGATGATCCTTTGCCTACAACCCTCCTCTGGCCTTAATATCGAGGTCCCCAATCTATTCGATGGTCGGAATTTGATGCGAAACTAATTTCTTTTCAACTCTCAATGTCACTCAATTTATCAATTTAAAAATCTTGATTTTACCTTTAAAAATCATAGTTTTCAAAAATAAATCACATTACGCAATTGAATCAAGAATTTAAAATACTCGAATTTTGACATAATTTTGAGTTCCACTGTATATTTTTTTTGTTCCAGTAAAATTTCTTTCAAACTTCACTTAAAAATAAATTTTAAACTTGGATCTTGATTTTACAAACACGTTATGTTCATACCTTAAAGCCTACAAAGGATTAGAGGAGGAGAGTTGAGTTTTTAAACAAGTTTTACTGAAAACGTGTAGGCAAAGCAGAGACAACTTTTCCTGGTTTCCAGTCACGAACACCTATACACATACACACACACACACACACACACAAAATCAGGCAAGCATATTTAACAACTCAAACAACATTTCCATAGCATGTTCAAACATCAACCACAAACATCAAGATATGGAAGCAAATTCAATGGGTTTGCTCACCTGGTTGATGAAGCAGAAACCTGGGAAATGAAATATGGAAGTGTTTGATGTTTTGATTCTTCTTGAATATTGCATGTTCAACTAAATTTGATCCACTTGTAGTTGAAAACCATGCTGAGATGATCTTTGATTTGAATTTATAACTTTAGTTTGCTTTCGGGTTGAAACTTGATTTAGCTTTGATTTCCATATTTGAAATTTTCATTTTGATTCCTCTGGTTTTGGCTTTGATTTGAATTGCTTTATCTTCTCTCTGGTTTTGATTTTGGAAAGCTGGAGCTTGTTTTCAGTTTTGATTTTAAACTTTGTTTGATGTACTCTGTCCAGATTTTGAAAATCTGGAAGCTTGAAACTAGACATGCTTTCAGATTTGAATGTTGAAACTTGCTTTAAGTTGAAGATTGAAGTTTAGATTTCATTCCTGGTTTTAGTTTGTTTTTCTTTTCTGATTTTGTATTTTCAGATTTTTGTTTTAGCTTTTAATTTTAACAAAGAAATGAGAAGAGGAGGAGGTAGCGATATTTATATCTTTAATTTCCTTTATTATTATTTTCAAAAATAAAAAGAAAAAGAAAACCAAACATGACACTTGTCTCTTTTTATGCTAATTTGGTTACAAATGTTTTAGTACATTTTTAGAATATTTACACTTGTTAAAACAAATATTTTTATGTTTGAACCCTTATTCATTATTTTCTTATGTATATTAATTTATGCATTATGTTTATATACATATGTTTTTATAAATCTATGTTTATGTTTTTATCTTCTTATATATTTACATTTGCACAAATTAAATTTATCTCAATTGTTTTCTTTATATTATAATCTCAATTTAGTTTAATATATACATATACTTTACATTCCCATTCGTACATTTTTCTATCATTTATATTTACACAATTTTAAAGAAAATGATTTGAAATCAAATTATACACAAATAATAACCACACACACACACACACACACACACACACACACACACACATATAAGTTCTTAATTATAGAATTTAATTTTTAATTTTTTTTAAAATCATTTATATCAAATTCAAAATTTTACATATGTATATTATAATTAGGAAACAAATTATTATTAATAAAATTTTCAAATCCAATTTATTCTTAGAAAATATTTATATTTGAGATTCAAATTCACAATTCAATTTGATCAATTTGTATTTATAAATGAATAATCAAACAAATATCTTTTTAAAATATATATCTTATTCCATTCACCATCTGTTTATTTTCAAATTTTCAAATTATTTCACAAATTATCCCAAAAATTATATTGATTACTAATTTCAATTTGGCCTAAAAACCGGAAATGTTACAAGTCGAATATCATTACGTGTTGGGTCAAATTAAAATACAAAGATGTAAAAGTATAAAACAAAAGTATTTTAACTACTTGATATCTAAAAAGAGCATGATCAATGGAGTTTGTTTTGAATTTAAGCATACTAAACTTTGGAGGGTAGATATGTTACAACATAAATTTTACCAAGTAGTTAAATGGTCTCGTTCATGCTTTAAAAGTTTATAATATAAGGTTAAAATTTGATATTCGTAATCTAATAGCGAGCATGAGCATTCATTATGGTGACATATCTAATCTTTATTTTGCATCTACCTTATGATAATATTTAGTCTGTGGATAAAATATACTGGGAGTTAATATAAGACTGAATGCATTTATATTTAAAGAAGATATAAATCTAGAGCTCACCTCATTAAGTTAATTTTGCATAAGCCTCAACTTTAACATTCAAAGTCAAAACGACTGCCTCCATTTTTAACTATAATGATTGACTCTAATCATGAACTAAAGGAATAACACCAATATATTATAGCAACAATTTTGTCTATCATATTTTCCTTAGTGAATGTATTTTTCTTCTTCTAAGGTTGGATACTTAGATAGTCCTACAAAGTTGTACTATAAGTCATACATAGCATAAAGTCTTATGTAGTATACAACATATTGCAAGTTAACACATGTCCAGTGGTTCGAATCACACATTACGTGAAAATAGGAATCGAACTTATAACCTCGTGGACCAAAGACAAAGCGTCTAACTACTGGAACATTAGTGCTGGACTTGGTGAATGCTGGATGAACGGACATAGTAAACCAAAAGTTTATATGGTCCATAAACAAGCTCAACTTGCTAAAATCAAACTAAAGTCTCTCTTTACTAAGGAGAAGCACATGTATTCCTCGTATATACATATACGAATCTTAACGAGAAAGATATGATAGTCGATATGCAGGAGTTCGCTCAAAACCACTTTAGAGCGTTCGATGTCATTACTGCCTCCATCATTTCTACTTGTTTCCCGATTTTATTTTTTTACTCAAAAATTGCTTGGCACTTATTTTGAGATTGAGGGTTACCGACAACAATTCAGTCTGAGTTAGTGTAATCCAAAAGATGCACCAACAAATGTAAAAATTATTTTATTATCAGTTAAGTTTTATTTCAAATGTTTCGTATCCAATTAGAGAAATTATGACATGTAGTTTGGGTTCGGGCTTAGCTCATGCATATAAATCAAAGTCCATGTCTTTTACGTCACATTCCACCATATATATTGTCTTTTGTGTTTAAAAAAAAATAGTTCACGAATTGTTTAAAGAAATAAAATTTTCTAACTTTTAACTTTTAAGGTGTATTTTTAATGTAAAAGAAATTTTGAACCAGATAAGAGAGTTGAGAAGGACTGCGTTTGAAAAGTAATATGAGAAAGTAGCATTGGAAATGGATGGTGGAAATATTAAAGGAAATCAGCGGTTGTTGTCGAAAACGTCGGATGCATCGTACGCTGCAGACGTCAACGGATCATTTTCTCTGTGCAGCAAAAACGGACAGGAAGTCTTTTACCTCATTGTGGCATTAGACGCCTCAAATGTATACGTCAAACCCTTGGTATGCATTCTTATTTCAAACAGATATTGCGTTATTTTTTCCTTTTCCACATATCATCTATTTATCATAGGTGATGTTTATCTTCATGTGAATGTAGTTTTCTACGTTAGCAAAATAACAAACCGTACTGCAACGTCACAAACCTCAAAGTTTGACTTGACTCCATGCCCTAAATATTCCAAAAGACCCTGCTTATTTTAAACCCCCACAAAAGAACCCCCACCTACAAGATTCCAAAATTACCGACCCCACAAGGCCACAACGCACCGACTTTCATCCATTCGCGCCTCCTCGGTATGCAAATAAAAACAGATCACTTCACTCTCAAACAATCAACCATTAGACTCTATCTTCCTTTCTTCTTCTTCCCTCTTCAATTTCGTAAACTATTACTTGCAGCCAGTAATTGATCTGGAAAAACAAACATGGGAGAAGCGAATTTGGAGCACAAGCATGGAGAAGCAGCGGCAGCTGCTGCGACAGCAGCTGCGATGAACGGTCATCAAATACCGATTATAACCTCTAGTTCGATGAGGGGTCCGATTCTGTCGCCGACTGAGCAACTTCATCAGCTTCAGTTTTGCATTCATTCCAATCCCAATTGGCGTATGCTCCTTTTTTCAGACCTTCTGTCTTTTCATTGTTGCTGTGGTTGTATATGTTAAAAAGATGTGTCACTGTTTCTACAATGAGCTATCGATGCGTTGCGATTCGAATTTGTGGCTTTTTTTTGAATTTTGATGCTGAAAATTTCGAATTTTTGCGTGTGAGTTTAATAAAAAGACGACGTTTTGTTTTCTCAGATCTTGATAAAGGAAGACATTTTTATGTGACTTGTCAGGATCATATTCATGAAAGAAGTCGATCGGTATACATATGTATAAACAAATCCTTGTATATTCTTATAAATATTCCTTTTGCTTATTTAAAACAGCATACGCTGATCTCATTTGCTTTAAGTCAATTGTTCTCACAAAGTAAATTAAATTTTGATGTTGACTGTGCATCTTTACAATCAGTAAAGTGAATATCCTGTAAAATTGTCTTAATCGGATTAAATATATTCCCATTAAAATGTGTAATCCATGCAGAGGTGATCCCTTCTCAATCAATATAAGTCCGTATATTATGTAAAGTTAAAATCTATGATGCAGCCTTCACAAGAGCAAGACAAAAGCTAAATCATATCCATGATCCTTTTTTTTAAGTATTTTTTAGTCCTTTGCATATATTGGCTAAGCTTATACGTTTTATATTAATTGTTTACAGCTGAAGCATTCATGCTTGCTTTTCAACACTACATTGTGATGTTGGGAACTGTGGTGATGATATCTTCTTTTATAGTTCCTCAAATGGGCGGATCTCATGTAATATTTACCTTCTTTTTTGTGCAATGACTTAAACATGCACTAGCTAGCCTACTGTACACGAGATTGGTTGAATTAACAATAACATTTAAAAAAAAAAAAAGATTTTATTTTTATTTTATTTTTCCCAACCAATATTTCTCAACCAGTAACAGATCTGGTCGAACAGTAGATTCCTAGTTTTCTGTTTTATTTTTTCTTTTTTTTTGGGTCTAAATGCTGTATCTTGAATAGGGAGATAAAGCACGTGTGATACAAACATTTCTATTTATGAGCGGAATCAACACACTTTTGCAAACTTTAATTGGAACTCGTCTCCCGACGGTGATGAATCCTTCATTTGCTTTTGTTATTCCAGTCATGACTATAGTCAGGGACTTCTCGTCTCGGGATTTTATAAGTGCTCATGAGGTACAAAAAATAATTGAAATTAGACTTTTTTCTTTTCTTTTGCATGTCTGTTTGATATTATAAAGAAATTTTACAGAGATTTTCCCACACAATGAGAGCCATTCAAGGAGCATTAATTGTTGCCTCGTTTCTTAATATAGTCATTGGGTATAGCAAACTGTGGGGAACATATTCAAGGTGACACAACTTGGAATTTTTAATGATGAATGTCAGTTTCATTTTTGAGTCATTGGATAATGATGTCATGATTTTTCTATTTTATAGGTACTTTAGTCCTGTGGTTATTGCACCAGCGGTGTGTGTAGTAGGCATAGGACTATTCGAGCGAGGTTTCCCTCAGGTATCGATATTCTATCATTATCGTTGTCAGTTGTCGTCGTTTTTTGTTGTTATTGATGTTGTTGTTGTTGATGAATCAGGTCGGTAAGTGTGTGGAAATTGGATTGCCCATGCTCGTTCTATTGATTGTTGTTCAGCAGGTGAGCACATAAACTAAAGCATTTTTTATTTTGTTAAAAAGGTTGTTATTTCGTGAAGATTCAAAATGTAAAGTTATTTAGTTGTTTCTAAGGACATTACCATTTATGATAACTAATTAAAGCAATATTTTTTTCATAAATTAATTAATCATGTAAAATACTGATCTATTAATTAATGTAGTACAACTAGCAAGTTTGTTGACATGTTAATATCATGTCCCATGTGTGGTAGATTGCATAAAAAGAACATATTCATGAATATTCTTCTTTGTTGCTTTTATTGTTCAAAAAAACCTTTACATGCTTGTTATTGAAATAAAGTTACAGATAGCTATAGATATTATCATCTTGATAAAAGATTCAAAGTAAAGAAACTTTATGTTAAATGGACTATATAATGAATCAAAAGATTCAGATCGATCAACTTCACAAAATATTATTTAAAACAAAAAACAAATAAGTATGACTATTTTAATTTGTACTATTCAATTTGAGATGAGACGGTCCATATTATTCGACTAATGTGGGGGATGGAAGTCTATTACTATGTCATGGTAGGCCTTAAGGGAAGCATAAAGTTTTACTGGTTGAGCATCATATTGAGAAGCAAGAAATTTGAAGTTTAAATCACACTAATAAAATAATTTTTATTTTTTTCTAAATGTATATTAGAGGCAGACATATTCGAGAGGTATTTTAGTTGAATTTAATTGCTTGCTTAATATTCTCCACAGTATGCAAAATACATCCACGAGGGTGCATATTTTGTTATCGAGAGGTTTGGTTTGCTTGCTTGTATAACAATCGTGTGGATTTTTGCTGCTCTTCTGACTGTAAGTGGTGCATACAACAACGTTCCTCTTCTAACTAAGCAGCATTGCCGAACTGATCGCTCCTATCTTATGTCATCTGCTCCATGGTAATCTTTTCACTAGTATTTTTTTTTTTTTTTTTTTTTTTTTTGCATTTATTTAAAATCATGAATATTATTGGACAAGTTTCTTTGTTTTGTAGGATTAAAATACCATACCCGTTTCAATGGGGTCCTCCGATCTTTGTAGCAAGTCATGTGTTTGGGATGATGGGCGCTGCTCTTGTTTCTACCTTTGAGGTTGAAAAAAGTTAAATATGCATTAGTTAATAGTTATATTAACAAAAAGTGATCTCAAGGTTTCTGGCTTAGAGTATGTTTGGCAATAAAAAGCAAAAATATTCTTGGTTTTATTAAAAATTCTTGATTTAGAAAATATAAGTTGGAAAATCAGTTTTTGAAACATTTATTAGTTTAATTAATTGTTGTTTTAAATTAAGTTAAAAAACCATTAATTTTTTTTTTATTTTTTCGTATAAAAAATAAAATTTGTAGGCTTAAAAACCAAGAAATCCGTGGAATCCCGAAAAGAAAAAAGGACAAATTTTCATTTAGGTTTTCGACAAAAACTTATTTCAAGTTTAGACTTTGTTCGAAACTTATTATAAAAATATGCATCTTTTTCCATACAAAGGATTTTTATACATGTGCAATCTGAAAATGCGCATATACAGTATTTTTTTTTTCAACGGTTTTTTAGGTTCAAGGAAAAAAGTTGGAGAAAAATTTAGTTTTGAATACAGAAAGTTTGTATTTTAGGCTCAAGGATATTTTTTAGTATAAATCACAGAATTATAGTTGTAACTGTCATTTTCAATTTACGCTAGAAAATGTCCTTCTCACTATAAAGCAAACTTATTGTCTCTGAGACTAAATTTTTTTCAGCTTCTTCCTTGTGTATATTTTTCTGTTTTTTAAAAATATATTTGCGCATTATGAAAATGTGCAAGTACAGATCAAAAATTCGTTCTTCTACATTTTTAGAATGTACAATTGCAAAATGGCTGAACAATGTAAAAGATGCTATCTTGATAATAAGTTTGAACGACATCTAAACTTAAACACAAGTTTTTTTTGGAGGTCTAGAATGAAAATTTGTCAGAAATAAAACAAGAAATTTCATGGCATAAGTATTTGCTTTGTAATTTTAGATAGAGTTGTTTTTTGCTTGAACTTAATTTATTTATTTATTTTTTTTTATTTTTTTTACGACAGTCCACAGGGGCATATTATGTCAACTCTCGACTAGCAGGAGCTACAGCACCTCCAGCGCATGTTGTTAGTCGTAGCATTGGTCTTCAGGTTTTCTTTATAATATTTCTTACACACAATTTATTGTTCATACTTATGATTCGTTAAATAGCATACAGTGGTACTTGCATCAAATCTTCTTTTTTAATATAGTGATAATAATCATAATAATAATTAATGTTCCATATTGTGTATAGGGAGTAGGCATGTTGCTTGAGGGAATATTTGGAGCTGCGGCAGGTTCAACTGTATCAGTGTAAATATTAATTTATATCCATGTGACATCAATTATGTAATCACGTTTTATATTTTCGTAATTGGAAGTAAAAATTGATGCAGAGAAAACATTGGTCTTCTTGGTTTGACACGAATCGGAAGCCGAAGAGTGGTGCAGTTGTCAACTGGTTTCATGATTTTCTTCTCCATCTTCGGTTAGTATCAACTTTCAATTACTTTAACCAATAAAAATCTTATTCAAAAAAAGCCTACTTTGCTTATCCACTAATGTGGGAATAAGAAATAACAGAGAAATGAATATGCACAAGTGGTACAGATTCATAGATGTATCACTGGTACAAATTAGATTTACATAATAGTTCATATATATACACACACACACACACGTACACACACACACACACACACGTATATATACATATATATACACCCACACACACACAGACACACACAGATATATATATATATATATATATATATATATATATATATATATATATATGATTAATAATACATAAAATTAACATAATACGAGACTTCGCAATTTTTAATTTTCATTTTTTTTGCAGGAAAGTTTGGTGCTTTTTTTGCATCAATACCATTCCCAATATTTGCTGCTATATATTGTGTCCTTTTTGGGCTTGTTGGTAAGGGAGAATAGATTTTGAGTATTTTATTCACTATTTGATTTTTTTGTTCTGATTATTGAGTATATTTGCAGCTGCCACTGGAATATCATTCATTCAGTTTGCAAACAACAATTCCTTGAGAAATCTATACATAATCGGGCTTTCGCTTTTCCTTGGAATATCAGTTCCTCAATATTTCAGGGAGTTCACTATATCTGCAGGTCATGGACCTGTCAAAACAAATGCTGGATGGGTTAGTAGTCATGAACATATACTAATCATATAACCAAGGACAGATTTGACATATAAGCCATAAAAAGAACTAACTGCAACAATATACTCCTTTAAAACATATTCCAGAAATAAGCATGGTTTTTAAACGTCGATCAAAATCTTTTAACAAAAGGAATCCCTTACTGTTAATGCGAGACTATTGTTTATAATATGCATTCATTACCCACATTCAATACAGGACAGCCCAACAATTATATCTTAAATGTCTAAATATGTGACTATTGCTGATGACACTACACTAAATATTGTATTTGTTTCACAGTTTGATGACATACTGAATGCAATATTCTCATCAGCACCGTTAGTAGCTTTGGTAGTTGGCACTGTACTCGATAACACATTGGACGCAATGAACACAGCTTCGGACAGAGGTCTGCCTTGGTGGGTGCCGTTCCAGCGTAGAAATGGAGATGTTAGAAACGAAGAGTTCTACAGTTTCCCTATCAGAATACACGATTTTCTTCCTTCCAGATATCTCTGATCAGCCTTACTGAATCCGTTATGTCCTTTGTATGTGCGGTTGTAAACTTGAAGAGTTGTAACAATATTGAGTTCTCTGCTTTGCAGTTTGTACAGAGAATGTAAGCTTGTATGTGAAGATTGAACCAGAAAATTTTAGTTTATTTCAGTCTTTTTGTAAAGTGCAAATAATTGCACTTGTAGACACGTATCATACGCACCTGATTTTGCAGTGATGACAAACTCTGTAGTTACATTCACATAGACCGAAACTTAAGTTATTGGCAACTACTCACCAAGTTGTGCGGTGTGGTAGCATGACATATGGAATATGTATGTAGTATGTACTCGTGTATATGATACATGAGTAGCTGACAAATATTCTACAGGGCTACAATATTCTTCGGATCAAGGCTACTATCATTATCAAGATCAAGGTCAAATTCCTCATCTATGTCTTCATCAGTTCAAAATGGTAGTTTACGGCTGTAGAGCAAGTTCATGCAAATATTTCGCAGTTAATATTTTGCATTTTTTCATCTAAGAAACGGTACGTAAAAGTCCAAATTTAAGATGCAAGGGAGATAAAATCAAGGACAAAAATAGAAATTTAAGGGGTCTCGTATCCTTTTGTCTTTAAGATTTGACATTTCAATGAACATGATGCAGATCTTGTAGCACCTTTTGTTCATCTAAACTCTTCATTGTCAGTTGGCGAAGTTGGCGATGTTACGAGAGAAGCAGAGGAAGACATTTTTAACTAGCATAACTATGCAACAATGGAGAAACCGATCACTGGATTTTATAATTTCGAAAGTTAAACTTACAATATATTTTCATTTATTTCGATTAACCTTGTGATGTTAATATATTTATGTGAAAATTATCCGGGTTAATTCTATTAAAAAGTAAATTTGTAGGGTAACCGTACAAAACTGAAAAAACAAGCCATACCTTTGTTTTTGCTTAGTATACCTATCTTATTGTCAAAAAAATTCCTTTGTACGCTTATTTACTAAAAATTGATTCGTAAAAAAGATTCACCATATGAAAACCACCCCACATATGAGAAATTTTTTTAAGTCATCCATTTCACATGTGTGGTTGTTCTACATATCACGCATTTCTATCATAACACATTTCCACAACATGATTTTCCACTCAACCACTCGATTGAAATAAATGATACAAAAGAGAAATGGTTTCGCTTTTATTTCTGGCTACTCGGCCATATGCCTCATATTGTAACATTGCGGTTATGGGTTGTGTAACAGATCGAAGCCCATATATTATTTCTTCAATTGTGACTGTATACATACAATATGAATGTATCAGCAACATTATCATTCAGGAAATAATACATTCTAGCTTTTGATTTTATCTCTCAATTCTGAAATTCAAAATTATATAAATTCCAACTTGGCATCAGAGCATGGTTGCCTAGCAGCATTATATTGATATGTTTATCATCAGATTCACGATCATCATCTGATATTGTTACGAGTAGCAAAATCTCATCAGACTGAATATCATCATTTGAGATTTAATCAAGTATCATGCCAAAGATCATATACTAGGAACTGACAACATCAAGATCTTTATTTCAGAAAAGCAATACCGAAATCAGTTTTCAAGAAATCATCAAAAATCATCAAAAGAATCATAAAGGAAAGTGCCATGCAAGAAAAACCCATCAAAGATTCATCATTTGGGTTAATGTCTGCACTTACCTCTCTCTTTTGAAGACTTAAGCTCGGTTTTTCTTGCTTTTCTTGAAATCTTTTCCTTTTCTTTCTGTCTGAATTTTTTTCATCCAAAGAATCCATCTATTCTGTCAACTGGATTCACTGTCTAATCATGGCTGGAGAGGATTCTGCAACATCCAAAAGTTCATCTACATTCCAACAAATGGCCACAAAGGAGCTGATTAAGACCATAATTAGCCCACACATCCAACTGATAACTGCCTATCTTGACGAAAGCAATTATCTCCTCTAAAAGTATCAAGCGCAAATTGCAATCGGGGGGTATGGCCTCAACAATTTTATTTATGCCACCTCAAACATTTCTCCTCAATTTCTGAAAAACAATGAGGGAAAGTCAGTAGAAAACAAAGAATATATTACATATCAAAGACAAGATAGTCTCTCGAGTTCTTGGCTCCTATCATCAATAAGTACAAACTTATTACCATAAATTGTAGGATGCAATACAACATATGAAATATGGTCCACCATAGAACAAATCTTTAGCACTCAATCTACAGCAAGAATCATGATACAAAAGGAAACTTCAAAATTTAGAGAAAGAAGATATGCCAATGGGAGATTATCTATCTAAGATAAAAACTCTCTATGATTTGTTATGTACTGCTGGTCATAAATTTCTGATACGGAATAGATATTATCAATTCTAAATGGCCTCAACGAAGAGTATGAGTCAGTTGTTGCAGTAATCTCATCAAAAAAAAATCTACCATCTACTCAATATGTTCACTCCTATCTGTTGGCACATGAAGGAAGAATTGAACAAAAGAAATCAGTGGAGAGAGACTATACTATCAACCATGCCAGAAATTTCAACAACAAACATCAAGAACAGAAATATTCTAACAGAACTGAGACAAGCAACTGAATAAGTCAATCTTTTCAAAAAGGAGGCCAATCTTCCAGAGGGAGAAGTAGAGGAGGCAGATGGAACAGTAACAACAGAATGAAATATCAAATATGTGGTAGAAATGGTCATACTGCCATGAAACGTTATTTTAGATATGATACACAATACACTCAACAAAATCAGAGTTTAGAAAATCAAAGAAACATGAATCCAAGTGCAAAAATAGCACAAATGCAGACAGAATCAAAAGTTGTTTCAAGGAATATTAAAATACATCACTTGGAGACTGATGAGCTTGCAAGAACTTAAGACATAATGAGTGAGAGCCGGTACCCGATTCAGGTGCAACAAATCTTACCATTAGCAATTTAAAAAACCTGAACGTAGGCAACAAGGAGTGCAAAGGTAACAAATTAGTATACACGGGAAATGGTGAGTCGGTTTGTATTACTCATACTGGAAATTAGTATACCTGGAGACTGATGAGGTTACAAGAACTGAAGACATAATGAGTGAGAGCTGGTACGCTGATTCAGGTGCAACAAATCATATCACTAACAATTTACACAACCTGAACATAGGCAACAAGAAGTACAAATGTAACAAATTAGTATACGTGGGAATAGTGAGTCAGTTTGTATTACTTGTATTGGAAATTGTGTTATTCAGGGAAAGAGATGTTTTTATTTAAAATTTTTACTTAGAGTGCCACAATAAAGAAAAATCTTATTAGTGTCTCTCAACTCGCAATAGATAAAAAAGTTTACTTTTAATTTTATCCTAAAACTTGTTTAGTTAGAGATTTTACTAATTAAAAATATTCTCTTGTAGGGTAAAGTGCAAAATGATCTGTACAAATTCAATCTATTAAATTACAAGCAGCAAGAAAATTCAGAAAGTTTATGCAATCTTAATGAATGTAATGCAACAAATAGAAATGATACTGTTTTTGATGTATGGCACTATAAACTTGGACATTCAAGTGAGAAAATTTTAAATAAGGTTCTAATAGATAATAATATTTCTTTTTGTGATATATCTTTACATTATACACGTACTTACTATCAACTAGGTAAAAGTCATAAATTTGCTTTTACTAACTCATCTACAGTGTTTCACAGATCTCTTGAGCTTATAGCATCAGATTTTGGTGTCCAACTCCAATCAATTCTGACAATGGTTTCAAATACTATATTTCTTTTGTTGATGCTTATTTCAAATTCACTTAGATATAATTTCTCAAGGCAAAGTCAGAAGCATACAATGTAGTGATACAGTTTATCACTCAAGCAGAAAATCAAACAAACTGTCTAATCAAAACCATTCAAACAGATGGAGGATCTGAATATAAATCTCTCAATGTGCATTTTTAAAAGAAGGGGATTATACACAGAACTACATGCTCTTATACCTTTGGGAAAAATGGTTTAGTGGAAAGGAAGCATAGAGATATAGTAAAAACTGGACTTACTTTATTAGCCCAGGCTTCCTTACCACTAAAATTTGGCCTGATGCTTTAATACAGCTGTTTATCTCATTAATAGATTACCCACAAAACTTTTAAATCATAAAAGTCTAATTGAAATTACGTATAGAACAAAGCCAGACTATCAAAATTTAAAAGTATTTGGGTGTCTTTGTTTTCCATAGCTGAGACCGTATAATACTCATAAACTTAGTTTAGATCATCTCCATGCACATTCTTGGAATGTGCAAGCAAGCAAAAAGGCTACAAATGTCTTGATAGTAAAGGTAAATTTTTTTATTTCTAGACATGTAGTTTTAATGAAATAATTTTTCCTTTAGCGGATGACAAGGAAAGAACAACTCAAAAGGTATTCAATCCTACAGTGTCCATCCCAACCATACCACTCTATTCAAATGACATGGAACAAAAAAATACACATGTAACTCAAGACATACCTGATCATGAGAGATCAGATATGCCAAAGCACATCACTTGCACTCCTCAAATTATTCAAAGCACTGGGCAAAGCAGTCAGCATGAACAAAGTAACAATCAAGCATCAAGTACACATAATGAACAAGAAGCTACTGGAACATCTCATACTCAAGGCAGGAAAAATCAAACTGGACATCACATGACAATAAGATCAAAGAGTGGAATATTCATGCAAAAAGTATATGCAGTAGTCTTAAACAATGGTGAACCAGAAAGCTTTGAGCAAGCCATACTTGATGACAAATGAAAAAATGCCATGGATGAGGAATACAATGCTCTAATAACAAAACATGGGAACTTGTCACTCTACCTAAGAACAAAAACGCTATTGGATGCAAACGGACATACAAGTTAAAAAGGAATCCTAATGAAACGATATCAAAATACAAGGCTAGATTGTTGCGAAGGGCTATACACAACAGTGTAGTTTTGATTTCAATGAAACATTCTCACCAATGGTAAAACCAACAACTATAAGCGTTATTTTTACCACTGCATTACATAAGAAGTGGAATATCAGACAATTGGATGTTAACGATGCATTTTTAAATGGAGAACTCTAGGAAGAAGTGTATGTGGTTTAACCACAGAGATACAAGCAATCAAATAACCATGTATGCAAATTAAATAAAGCAATCTATAGCTTGAAGCAAGCTCCAAGGGTATGGTTTGAAAAATTAAAAACAACACTCATGAGATTAGGGTATCAACCAACAAAATCAAATAGTTCATTATTTATAAAACACAATAAGGATGAAACAACATACATTCTTGTATATGTGGATAATTTTATAATCATTGGGAACAACAGCAAAGAAATCAACAACATTATACAGTATCTTGACAAGCAATTCTCAATTAAAGATCCGGGTAACTTAAACTACTTCTTAGGCATTGAAGTGAAGATACTGTCAGATTCAACAATACAACTAAGTCAGAAAAATTATATCACTGAGATCTTGTGCAGAGCAAAAATGAATTTAGCAAAGTCATTGCCAACTCCACTGACAAACAATCTAAAGCTATCTAAATATAAAGATGAACTAACTACTAATGACAAAAAATACATGAGTATTGTAGGAGCATTACAATATGCAACAATTATAAGACCAGAGATCTCATACAGTGTAAATAAAGCCAGTCAATTTATGCATCAACCTCTTAGTGAACACTGGAAGGCAGTTAAAAGGATTTTGAGATATTTAAAGGGTACATTAAACTATGTTCTGATACTTAGAGGAGGAAAAACCCTTAATCTCAATGGTTTTGCCGATGTTGATTGGGCAACAGATCTAGATGATCGCAGGTCAACCACCGGGTATTGTATCTATCTTAATGACAACCCTATTTCCTGGAGATCAAAAAATTAGCCTACCATTTCCGGATCAAGTACAGAGGTCGAGTATAGAAGTGTGGCAGGTGCCACAGCAGAAATTAAGTGGTTACAATCACTACTCAAAGAACTATAGATCGATTCTAATAGCAAGCCAGTATTATTGTGTGATAACTTAAGCACGGTGTCTCTAGCCGCTAATCCAATACTCCACTCAAGGACCAAGCATATAGAAATCGACTTGTATTTTGTTCGTAAACAAGTATTGAATGGCAATCTCAGTATTAATCATATACCTGCTACATACCAGCGTGCTGACATTCTAACAAAGCCGCCGTCAACACCAAACTTCAACAGATTCAGAAAGGATCCGAAGATTGAAGAACTTTTTCTTTAATCATAATCCCTTGTTATGTCTCGCGCAAGCCCGTGGAAGTGATTAAATCCCAAATCCGTTCATCTCATGGTAGATCTATGTTGCTTAATCATAGATCTTCTCATCTCATGGCAGATTTATTGTAACGACCCGCCTTTTTGGACAGTTTAAACCGACGATCAAATACACATGTCGATTCCAAATCATTCAAAAGTGCAGATAGTTATTGGGGTAAATAAGAAAAGAAAAGAACGAGAAATAAAGGAAATAAACAACACAGAATCTCGCAGCGGAACGATAAAATATAATAGTCAAATAAACAGTTCATGAAGCTGTCTACTATACTTTGACAATTATTTATACAACATTTATCAGAGTTATACATATACAACAGAACAATTAAATAATGCAGCAGATTGCATGATGCAAGGTAATAATAGTAATAGTATACCAAATCTTCGTCTTCATCCTCCAGAATAGATCTTCAAAATCTGAAAACTCAGGACTGACCCGAGCGTAATGAAAAGACAAAACACTCGAGTCAGGACTAAAATATCCTTATGAAAGTTAAATCAATCGTAAATAAATATGAGTGTAACGGCGTCAGAGATGTTTACGGGGTTTGACATCTCATATCCAGTGTGACGCCCCACCTCTATACCCATGCTAGACAAGAACATTACGGTGAATGCTGTCGACTAGCACGGAGAATAAGGCTGTTGAGGAGCGACCATCCGTGTAATTGCTTTGCGCGAGCATCGATATGTCAGATAGTATAACATGCATTTGTTTATCGGGAAATCCGACATTCCGACACAAACTCAAAGCTACTACACAGTGGCTGTAATATCTTCAGAAACAAATATAGAACTAAACATAACATAAATCAGTCACAAATAATTCATATCACAAAGGCGGAATAAGATATGAATATTGCACATCAAAGTGTACATCAGAGTAGTGGTCAGAAAGATCCACAATAACACAAAATAATAGCAACATGTGCTATACAAAAGAATACATCAATGAGTCAATATCTCAAGAGTATATAACAAAAACTACTAATCTAAGTAGTAAGCAAAAGGTCAGAGTAATGGATCCCTGGAGAGAAGTCAAGTCGAAGCACCTGCAACATCTCGGTCTTACCCGAGTATTATTTATAAGAAAATAATAAACGGATCAGTCTAGCTATAAATATCAGATAACATGATATAGAACGAAAGATATGGCATAGACGTATAATATCCATAATGGCATATTACTATAAGTATGTAAATGATAATCAACAAACGATTAATCAATATCAAAGAATCTTCTCAAAGATCCAAAAAGGGTATCATACCCAAAACTTGTATTCACAACAAGTTAATGACACACGAATTCACCAATGCACAAAAATTGATAAATCATATCAATGAAAATCACTAAAATTGGTGAAGCATAAATTCTAGAATTCAACACACGAAATCCAGAAATCATAAAATAAAAAGGGGGAGGCCTATCACACGAACGGGAGCATGAAAACTCACCAACAGCTGTAACACACGAACGAGAAGCTATCTCATGGTAGCTAGCCATTAATTTGACACACGAATGGTCCGAAGACCTGACACACGAATGGTCCGAAGACCGTGGGTTGCTACCCCACCAATTTGAGTCGAAACTCCACAAAGCGGGGTTTAGTATCCCTCGCAGACAAAGAGACATCGCACAATTGCTAGTCTAAACCATAAAATGATCATCATCGATCATCAAGAAGTGTCAATTACAATAAGCTAGTAAATATATGAGTTTAGCTTCATGTCCCATAACCACTTGCTTAACTTAAATATTTACGAACAAACTGTAGATCTCCACTAGAAAATTGTCACAAGAGATTCAATCGAACAAGTCCAAGAATTAACCAACGAAGTAAACGCAAGAGTTTCATACCACTTGTTTTACTAAGTCGTTTAATTAGATTTCTCATACGAGTGAGGTAAAGGTTTGTATATACTAGTAGATTGGAAAACGGTTTAGGAAACGAGCTTTGTAATTGAAAATACAGTTGAAATCGTTTTGATGAAAAGGGTTTTGATATTTACTACTAGTATTAAAACTTTTATGTTTTTAAAGTGACAAATCATCGAAAGGATTGTAGGAACAATCAATCATCAAAATTCACATACGAAGACGTGAATCAAATCCAAAGAAATCGATATTAAATCCATCAAAGTGGATATTTCCAAAAATTCCCAAGAAAATGTCATCAAAGTCGATAATTAAATGATAACAATAGAAGGGAACCAACACAAGTCGATAAAATTGGAATTCGTAAACAAAATAGGCAAGCAGGCAAAACACTGCAGTTTCAGACGTCTGAAACAAGTGGTTCAGACGTCTGAATCTGGAAATATAAAGATTTCCAGAACACAATTCAGACGTCTGAATCAAGTGTTTCAGACGTCTGAAATAGGCATATTTTAGCCTATTTTCTTTCTGTTTGAAATAGAACCAATTCAGACGTCTGAAATTCCAGATTCAGACGTCTGAAACTGGAATTTAGAGCATTTTCTGAACCTCGACCAAAAATGGCCAAACGAATATCGGAAACGATCGAACGAGCAAGTGACGACTAAGGATTTGCGCCAAGTGACAACCCAGCCTTAAACGACTCGTCGATACGCCTCAAATATCCATGTCCAAATATCCTTAAAAGGATTTTCATAGATTTTGATTTCAAAATACCAAAATTGGAATATACACCAAATCAATCCAAACCAAAATCAAATGCACAAGAGTAAGTGTTAGGAATTCATACCTAACAATCGAAGATAATTATAAACTAAGATGTGAGATAAAAATCTCACCCTTTAACCCAAATCAATGAAGGAGAAGCTTTTAAAACAAGCTAAGATCAATTCCTCTTCAATAACAACTCAAGAAGCTTCAATCTAAGCTTAAAAGAGAAACATTTCCTAAATTAGGTTTAGGAATTTTCTGAAATCAAAGAGAGAATGAGTTGGAGAAGAAGAAGGAGATGCTTACCAATGGGTTCACTTGAGTTTGGAGCAAGAAGATGGATTTGCTAATGGAAACTAGGGCTTAGGAGTTTTAATTTCCCATTCTCTTACACCATTGTTGCTAAAGCTTGAGTGTTTAAGCAAAGAGGAGAAGTTATGAAGAGAATGGGGGTTGGGCTGAGCTAATAAGGGTGCAGTCCAAACCAAAGTCACAAGCGGGAAAAGGTAGCAAAAATCAACCATCTCCAAACATATCGAAGCTTATACTCAAAAAGGTCGCAAACATCATTTTGAACTCAATGGGGGTGGTCTCGAGTCCCAATTCGACTGTTTGCAAAAAGTAGCTTTTCGGACCAAAATCCGACGAACGATGAAATATTTAAATAAAATATTTAAATACACAATCGATAAATATGCGGGTTGTTACAGACTCCCCTCCTTAAAGAAATTGCGTCCTCGCAATACTTAAGAAGAAAATAAAGAGTAACAACCATAAAAGCATATCAACACAAAAGAAAATTTGAAATAGGAAGTTCACCATAAAAAGCACGAAAGAGTTGGCCTGAACGAGTTCGCACGGTGAATTCTCTGGATTTCCAAGAGCAATCCATAGGATTTGTGAACCATTAAACTCTCACAAGAAGAATATCTTTATTCCGAAGGCGCTCAACCTCCGAAGCAATGATGCGAATGGAATGTTGCCCATAAATCAAATCTGGTGAAACTTCAATTTCTACAATATCACCGGGATCAAGAATTAAAACCGGAATCCCTAAGGCATTTCCGTATATAAAAGACCTGGAGAACGTCAAGAACAGTAGAAAATTGAGTTGGTGCAACGACGTAGTATAATAACAGTACGCCCGAGAAACTAGAAACTCAAATAATTTGGAATATCAGCGTAGTACAAAAACGGTACGCCCAATGAACCAAAGCCCGAATAATTTCGAAACACCGACGTAGTACAAAAACAGTACGTCCAATGAACCGATAAACCAGAACAACGATGTAGTAAAATAATGGCACATTCATTGATCCAGATAAGACGGAACATCGATGTAGTATAATAACAATACATCCGATGAACCGAACACCATAAAAGAACATCGGACGCTAGTCCATAAAAGAGGTGAGATGAAACTCAATAAAACGAAGTACATCAAAACGCCCGATGAACTTGATAAAAAGAAAATTCCATTCCGACAACATCAAAGAATCAACAACTTGTGGCCTTCGATAAAGCGCGTTGGCAACACGATTTCCCTTTCGGGAATAAAAGAATATCAAGATCATAAGATGCTAGGAACTCGAGTCAACATGAAGTTCCTTATGAGAAAATAAATATTCCAAAGATTTATGATCGAGGTAGAGAACAAATTTCTCATCCAAATATGATGATGCCAAATTCCAAAAGTAAAAGCAATAGCCGCGAGCTCTAGATCATGAGTGGCATATCTAGTCTCGATAAGCTATAATGATTTAGAAGCACAAGTGATAGCACGTTCTCCTTTGCAAGAGAATGACATCCAAACCAATACGACTAGTATCGGTACAAATAGCAAAGTCTTGGTTCCCCTTCAGGAATCACAAGAATACGAGTATCGAAAGGAAGAGTTCTTTTAAATAATCCTCTTTCCCGAAAAGCTAAAACTTTCAAAATCACAGTTATCTCAATGTAAAAATATTTCTAGAAAAATTTACATTTTACAAGTCAATATATCGTGTCTGATTGTCTCATCAAAGCGTTTAGGAGATTCTTATCGATAATGTTGATCAAGCGCATCGACCAGGATTCTTAACACACTAAATGGGCAATACAATCACAAAATCATATTCTAGATAATAAACATGTTTCTTAAAAACTTTTAAGAACATTCTTCATTCATTTCAAGAACAAAAATCCAATTTTTTTCTCATAAATAAATCTTATGGAAAAGATTTGCAAAATTTTAAGTTACTACTTTCATCCAAAATAAATAAGTACAAGAATGGCCTCATCGAAATATTCATAGAATATTCGATTTATCAAATGGATGAAATAAGATGGACAAACTGAATGATATAATAACTCCTTCATAGGAATCATAACAAGTGCGGAATGCGGTAAGTGGAATGCCAACTTCCGCATCTCGTAGCAAATGAAAATTGGTGGTAAGGTCAAACTGAAAAGACCTTAGCACCACACAAAAGATTACTTAGGTAATAATCCTAAGACAAGCTCAACGATTCTGGAAAATTTCTCTAACTACATGAATGAGAGAAATAACACTTTCCTTATAAGTGGGCTTAAGGAATAAAATGATGCCATCAAGTTGGAATCAAAATCATAAAGGAAAAATAGAAATCTGCTTAACAGATTGAAAATGTCAAAGATGAATAGTCTACTCGAGAAAATAGGATATAGGCTTCATTAATGATTAAGCCAATCCTATCGCACAAATCAATTCCGGAGCCTAAGTAAAAATATTGGCTCGGAAAGAAAAATCACATAAAATAATTTTCGACATCAAATAAAAGCAAATTGAGTGTTGCAGATCTACCATCCGGATTCGCAATCCTCAAAGAAGTCATCAAGCCCAAAATATTCAAAGAAAAAGAATCGACAAGTTCTTTTGATATAAAATAGTGAGATGAAACCCATATCAAAAAGAACTCAAATAAAAAGATCACAAAATAAATGTAATCAAGGATTAAATGAGAAATACCTTGACCACGAGAAGTGTTACCAGGAGCTTGCACTACATTGAGCTCTCCCTCCTTCTTACTTTGAAGTACGGGACATGCAGTAATATGGTGACCCGAATTTTTGCAATAACGACAAAAGAGGGGTCTCGGACACTCCCTTGCATAGTGGTTCGTGGAACCACAATTGTAGCATTGTCCACGACTAGAGGTAGGTGCTTTTGCTATCGGGGTTTCTTGCCTCCCTTTCTTGTTGGGATTGGGGCCTTTGAATTTGATAGGCCTCTTCATGTTGTTGTTGAAGTTTTGTTGGGCACGCACAACTTCAACATCACCTTCTCTATCGGCCTCTTCAAGACGAAGAGCGATATCAATAAGCTAATCAAATGAAACCTCAAGTTTCAGAAGTAATGGCTTCTTAAGATTCTTATTCAAGCCATAAACAAATCTTTGATTTTTCTTCAATGGGGTATTAATGTACTCAACCCCGTATTTGGACAGAGATTCGAAGGATGCGACATAGTCTGTCACAGAAGATTCACCTTGAACAAGGTCAATAAAAACCGGGCCAAAGTTACTTTTTCAGCCTCCGGCACAAATTTCAATTCGAATCTTTTCCGGAATTGCTCCTAAGTAAGATCCGCTTCGATAATTTCCGAAGTCAAGAGCTCATACCAATCTAATGCTCTTTCTTGGAGCATGCTAGAAGCCACTTGGACTCGATGTAGATCAACAAGGTTCATGCGAGAAAAGATGCGATCGCATGATTTGAGCCAAGCCTGAATTTCTATAACACTCTCGGATCCTTTCAATGGCCTTCCACCCAAATCGGTGTAGTCTCTGCACAGGCGTGCAAAACCGGATCTAGGATGAGTGGGCTCTGGAATGGGTCCTGCAGCTTGAGCGTTCTTCACGAGATCTAAAAGCTGCTGAGCAGACATGAATACTCCATCCTGAGGAGTAGCACTAGATTGACCGACGCTGGGACGGCCTGGTCTAACCATTTCTCTTCTTTAAGAAAGAAAGAAGGAGGAAAGTTATTCTCAAAATAAATATCAAGCAATCTTGATAGATAAAACAAGGAATCATAAAAGAAAATAGGATAGGACGGTACGAAGACCCGAATAAAATCCTAAAGCACGACTCCTAAGATGGACTTAGGACGATGATCCTTGTTATAATATTCCATATTGTTCCGAAGTTTGGCTCTGATACCAAGCTGTGACGCCCCACCTCTATACCCACGCTAGACAAGAACATTACGGTGAATGCTGTCGACTAGCACGGAGAATAAGGCTGTTGAGGAACGACCATCCGTGTAATTGCTTTGCGCGAGCATCGATATGTCAGATAGTATAACATGCATTTGTTTATCGGGAAATCCGACATTCCGACACAAACTCAAAGCTACTACACAGTGGCTGTAATATCTTCAGAAACAAATATAGAACTAAACATAACATAAATCGGTCATAGATAATTCATATCACAAAGGCGGAATAAGATATGAATATTACACATAAAAGTGTACATCAGAGTAGTGGTCAGAAAGATCCACAATAACACAAAATAATAGCAACATGTGCTATATAAAAGAATACATCAATGAGTCAATATCTCAAGAGTATATAACAAAAACTACTAATCTAAGTAGTAAGCAAAAGGTCAGAGTAATGGATCCCTGGAGAGAAGTCAAGTCGAAGCACCTGCAACATCTCGGTCTGACCCGAGTATTATTTATAAGAAAATAATAAACAGATCAGTCGAGCTATAAATATCAGATAACATGATATAGAACGAAAGATATGGCATAGACGTATAATATCCATAATGGCATACTACTATAAGTATGTAAATGATAATCAACAAATGATTAATCAATATCAAAGAATCTTCTCAAAGATCCAAAAAGGGTATCATACCCAAAACTTGTATTCACAACAAGTTAATGACACACGAATTCACCAATGCACAAAAATTGATAAATCATATCAATGAAAATCACTAAAATTGGTGAAGCATAAATTCTAGAATTCAACACACGAAATCCAGAAATCATAAAATAAAAAGGGGGAGGCCTATCACACGAACGGGAGCATGAAAACTCACCAACAGCTGTAACACACGAACGAGAAGCTATCTCATGGTAGCTAGCCATTAATTTGACACACGAATGGTCCGAAGACCTGACACACGAATGGTCCGAAGACCGTGGGTTGCTACCCCACCAATTTGAGTCGAAACTCCACAAAGCGGGGTTTAGTCTCCCTCGAAGACAAAGAGACATCGCACAATTGCTAGTCTAAACCATAAAATGATCATCATCGATCATCAAGAAGTGTCAATTATAATAAGCTAGTAAATATATGAGTTTAGCTTCATGTCCCATAACCACTTGCTTAACTTAAATATTTACGAACAAACTGTAGATCTCCACTAGAAAATTGTCACAAGAGATTCAATCGAACAAGTCCAAGAATTAACCAACGAAGTAAACGCAAGAGTTTCATACCACTTGTTTTACTAAGTCGTTTAATTAGATTTCTCATACGAGTGAGGTAAAGGTTTGTATATACTAGTAGATTGGAAAACGGTTTAGGAAACGAGCTTTGTAATTGAAAATACAGTTGAAATCGTTTTGATGAAAAGGGTTTTGATATTTACTACTAGTATTGAAACCTTTATGTTTTTAAAGTGACAAATCATCGAAAGGATTGTAGGAACAATCAATCATAAAAATTCACATACGAAGACGTGAATTAAATCCAAAGAAATCGATATTAAATCCATCAAAGTGGATATTTCCAAAAATTCCCAAGAAAATGTCATCAAAGTCGATAATTAAATGATAACAATAGAAGGGAACCAACATAAGTCGATAAAATTGGAATTCGTAAACAAAATAGGTAAGCAGGCAAAACACTGCAGTTTCAGACGTCTGAAACAAGTGGTTCAGACGTCTGACTCTGGAAATATAAAGATTTCCAGAAAACAATTCAGACATCTGAATCAAGTGTTTCAGACGTCTGAAATAGGCATATTTTAGCCTATTTTCTTTCTATTTGAAATAGAACCAATTCAGACGTCTGAAATTCCAGATTCAGACGTCTGAAACTGGAATTCAAAGCATTTTCTGAACCTCGACCAAAAATGGCCAAACGAATATCGGAAACGATCGAACGAGCAAGTGACGACTAAGGATTTGCGCCAAGTGACAACCCAGCCATAAACGACTCGTCGATACGCCTCAAATATCCATAAAAGGATTTTCATAGATTTTGATTTCAAAATACCAAAATTGGAATATACACCAAATCAATCAAAACCAAATCAAATGCACAAGAGTAAGTGTTAGGAATTCATACCCAACAATCGAAGATAATTATAAACTAAGATGTGAGATAAAAATCTCACCTTTTAACCCAAATCAATGAAGGAGAAGCTTTCAAAACAAGCTAAGATCAATTCCTCTTCAATAACAACTCAAGAAGCTTCAATCTAAGCTTAAAAGAGAAACATTTCCTAAATTAGGTTTAGGAATTTTCTGAAATCAAAGAGAGAATGAGTTGGAGAAGAAGAAGGAGATGCTTACCAATGGGTTCACTTGAGTTTGGAGCAAGAAGATGGATTTGCTAATGGAAACTAGGGCTTAGGAGTTTTAATTTCCTATTCTCTTACACCATTGTTGCTAAAGCTTGAGTGTTTAAGCAAAGAGGAGAAGTTATGAAGAGAAGGGGGGTTGGGCTGAGCTAATAAGGGTGCAGTCCAAACCAAAGTCATAAGCGGGAAAAAGTAGCAAAAATCAACCATCTCCAAACATATCGAAGCTTATACTCAAAAAGGTCGCAAACATCATTTTGAACTCAATGGGGGTGGTCTCGAGTCCCAATTCGACTGTTTGCAAAAAGTAGCTTTTCGGACCAAAATCCGACGAACGATGAAATATTTAAATAAAATATTTAAATACACAATCGATAAATATGCGGGTTGTTACATCTAGTGTCAACGTGCGTGCAATAACTCAAGAGATGTTACGAGATTTTCCATCTCTTAAGGATCCGTGAAACTATCTACTATGTAGTAATATACGCTAAGTAGATAATGCCTATCAGTAATATAAAGTATCAAAATAGCGTTAAGGCGTTACCATAATCCCCCTTAACACATTTTTATAATGCCATAGTCTATACAGCACCGTAAGCCCCACCGTCTGGTGGTTATCAGAGGGTACCCCATAGGTATAACACAAAACAAAACGTAGTGGTCGCGAATAGGATAATCAGTATGACAAGGTACATGAGGCGATACCAACTAGGATACTAGTAGTTGCGTGATCCGGACTGATGTTGAGCATAGCCAGCAGCTACCCCAACACCGCGAAACAACACTCCCAAATCAAGGGGTGCACCCAAATTGAATCACAAATGTAATAGAAATAGTATCGAAGAAGCGTGTCCGCTAGAGGTGGCGAACCTCAATGGCCCGGCGCGGCTCCTGTTTTAGTCATGTCAGGGGTCATCCAATATCGTTCTCTTTCTTCAATCAACGCGTTCACCAAACCATCCACTTCATTCTGGATCAACACTCCGCGTATACAAGTTATTAAAGTGGGTTTCGGTATCGACAGAGAGTATGTCCATATCCGATCCCGGTCTCTTTAATAACTACGTATTATTACACCGTTGGCTCTTTTACATTTCAAATCGATTCATAATTGATATCAAAATATCATATTCGCTTCAAAAAACAAATCCATTTCAAATATCACCGTATCTATTCAACTGTAAGGTTTCGTTTCAAAAATAAATTTTCGCATCAATATCTCATTTCGATTTCAAAATCATTTCGAATTTCAATTTAGGTTGCAACTTCATTTAATCCAATTCGTATTTAAATTCAAGATTTAAATATAAACATTTCACCTTATTGACCAGCTTAGAATTTTAGAAAATAGTTAAGTAGTTTAAAAGTAGTTTTAAATAATTAAAATAGTTAAAAATACTTAAAATCTTAAAATGGATTTGAAATAGATAAATTAGTTTAACATAATTTAAATTGGGTTAAGTAGATTTAAAACCGATTAAAATAGTTTAAGTATTCAAAAATGGTTTGTATAACAGAGTAATTTGGAAAACAAAATAAAGCAGCTTCAAAACCAATCCATTTCAATTTATAACTTCCCAATTCAAATCAATTTCAATTTACATTCTACTGATTCAATTTCGATTTCAATTCAAATCAATGTCAACTTTGACTTTAAATTTATTCAATTTTATATTCACTTTCAATTTATTCAATTTCAATTTATACCGATTTGGAGCTTGATTTTTTTCAAAAATATCCATTTAACACTTAACAAAATTATCCATCAATTTTCGAGTTTAAATCCAAATTTCAAATATGATTCAATTCCAAGCTCGACTTCAAAATATCATTTTTATATCACTTTTACTTGGTAATATTCAAAGCTCGAATTAAGGTTAAATCTTTAAACAAATCAATTTTCGAAATTCAGTCATATCCAAATTTTAAATCTCAAAGTCTCCACTTAAATTTTATTCAAAAATTTCTTTTAACCAAAATTTTATTTCAACATTCCAAACTCAAATTTTCGATAAATTCGATTTCTATAAACTGATTTCTATTTATAACTTTTAAATCGAAACATTTAAATAAATTTCAAATCGACGATTTCAAAAATTATTAATTTAGCCAATTCGGTGTCCGTATATAATTTTCTATCCTATGGCCAAGTAATTATTTATTTCAATTAATGTCAGGGATGAGTATATATTACTTAAATTAAATCACAGTATCATATGTATGCATAACAGGATCTATATAAGCAAATAAACATCCAAACATTCAATTATCAACCAATAGCATCCATCAAAATACATCATCCAATAAACAATACAATTCATGGCAGTTTCATAGTTATCAATGTCAGGTAATTTAATCGCAATTCAATTTCAATTTCAATTTAACTGTCAATTTATTTTTCAACGGTTAATTCAAATGACAATCTATATGACAATTAAATTCTATCAAACAACGACAAATAAAATCATAACACTTCATAATATCAAATTTAACTAGCATAAAGATATTTAGTACGTTGTGAGCGTTATAAAACACTCACCTTGATTTTACGATTTTAAATCAAATCGAACGACGTTCGATTTAACTCAAAATTTTCTCTAGCTCCAAACGATTCCAATCCAGCTCCATTGCGTAGTGCTCGTCCATACGATTCCAACACAACTTGTTTTGCAATTTTTCGATCTCGTATGACAAAAATACAACGTTTAAACATCACAGGATTTAAATTACAATTAAATTTACAATTCTATTATTTATTTCATACCATAACAATTCTGGGCCGTAGGATTCCCAAAATCAAATCATGGCCGCGAATAACCCCTTCTCCCCCACGCGCGTGCTTGCTCCAGTAAACAATCGAAGCCGAACCCATTCATTCGTTCAAAATCAAAATGCCGCATCCACCAAGCTCATCGAGGCGTTGATCCAAAGCCGCCATCCCGTAGCTCGTGTCCTCCCCTGCTCACGCCTATGAGCACGTCGAGCTCGGTCGACACTAAGGCTCGAAAAACGATGATGAACGGCGTGCCATTGCACGAGGATTCACGTCAATCCGCTTCGTTAAATACGATCTTGATCGTTGAACTGATAGATCACATCGCGATCTACAATATTGTAGTTGGAAACTTTTTGAAATTGTGAACGGATTTGAAGAATTTGAGGGGAGAAGGGCGCGCGTTTCTGGCCGTGGGTTTCAAGAATGGCGGCCTGAAGTACCCTAGGGTTTAGTTTATTCTCAAAAAAGAAAATAACGTAGTGCCTTTATAGAAAAACGACGAACTCTATTTATTCCGTATTTTCGAACTTCGATCTACGCGCGGTGACCGGCGTTTCTAGGGTTTATCCCGCGTTCCGGACACAATGGAACATGTTTCGGAAGCTAATTCGATCGTATGCGAGAGTTATAGCGATAAACGATCAATTTGAATTAAATCGATTTAAACGAATTTCTATGCGTTTTGGCTCGCCCCGGACAAACGGTAAATCCGATTGACTTGTAATTTGAAATGTTACAATAATATCACATTACGGATCCGATGAAACTGGTTTCGTCGAAATCCGAGACTGTTTGAAAAATGGCTATTTTAACTCGCCAAATTAATATTAAAACAATTTCGACGCGTTTCGAGCTGCCACGGTCAAACGACAACTCCGTTTGCTACGAAAATTGAAATCCGATAATAGCTAACTATTACGGATCCAATGGAACTAGTTTCGTCCAATTCTGAGACTGTTCAAAATTTGGCTATCTTCCAGTCGATAATTAAATATTAAAATATTCAATTTTCACAAATTTACTTTTAATTCGATTTTAAAAGTCCTACAACATCATTATAACTTTAATATGATAAAATAAAATTTTACAAATCATTTTTAATCATATTAAACCCGTTATTCAATTATCCAATAAATTCAAAATTTTAAAATCTTATTAACTCTATTATAATCCCGATATAAATTACATTCCCTTTGGAAACCAATTTGAATCATATTAAACCAAATTTCAATTATTCACTCTATTTTCATATATTAAATTTCAATATCAAATTAATCGTATCGGTTTCGGAATTTAATTATTCAAACATTTGTAATACTAAATTTAAACAAATTGATTATTCTTAAATCACTATCTTTTGAAATATTCAAAACGAACTTAAAATTTAATTTTTGAAACGAATTAAGATTATAGAACAACCATTTCTATTATACGGTTATTCAATTCCCATTATTAAATTATTCAATAAATTCCAAATATTCAATTTAAACAATTTCGCTTATCCAGTAATTCATTATCTTTTGAAATATTGAAATTGAACTTATAAGATTCAACTTTTAAAACCAATTCACAATTTGGAACATTATATTCATTTTACAGTTATTCAATTATTCAATAAGTTTTAAATATTTAATTTAAACAATTTACCTGTTCAATACTCAATGTTTGATTTTAAATAGATTTTACTTATCGATCAATTACTCTATTATACCCAATGAATTCAACATTTTATTATCCTATTCAACTTTTGATTGCAAAGGTATTCACTAAGTAGCTTTTATTTTTCATTACTTGGATAGTTATTGTTGCAGTTCATTCCAGTTATATTATTCTAAACGAATCACAAAAATTTTTCTAACATTAAATCACGAAATCTTATTAAATTAGCTATTTTAATTATCGAAAATTTACGGGTCGTTACATTCTCCCCCACTCAAAACTTTTCGTCCCCGAAAAGGAAAAAGAAGGGAAAAGGAACTAAGTAAAGAATTCAACATTTGATATATTTTATTAAAAATTATCCACTTATAAACAATGAAATTCCACTTATAAAGTCATAACTACGCTTCCACTAAGTTACTCCAAACGGCTTCCTAGCTTTAAAAGTTAGTAATCAGAACAAGTTATAATATTTTTTTAAAACTTGAAAAATTTTCTAACACCCGGATTTTACGGAAAATTTCGGCAGAGTCTCCTTTGCGCGGCTCGATCGGAAAAAAAATATAACAGTATATATATCACAAATATACATCTCATCAAGTGATGAGGCATCCCGCAGGGAAAAAGTGTAAAAATACGATATGTAATCCGAGATATGTACCTTATATATTGTTAGCGAGCATATACGGCTAATATAGCGTGAAAGCGAGCTCCAAATGCGAAGCAAGTGCAATCCGCACCTACTAGACACTCAATAACTAAGTTAGAACCATGCATATAAAGATAGATCGATATACTTAGCCTACACAACATATATATAACATATTTAGCTTCAAAACTGAGATTCCAATTTCAGGACAGCAAACATATCTTAGTTTTAGGACACCTAAACGATAAAATTCGGCAACAGAATATAAACAAAAGTTGTTTCATTCTTTTCAAGCTTTTCGGAATGTCCAAAATCATCGAATTCGGACCATACGTTCAAAAATTATGGCCGTTTACTTAGCGGATACGCCTCAGCCTGGGCAATGAATTGCGCAGGTCAGCGACGTTCACCCAGGTTTTCGACCCTCTAAACGACGTCAATACACAAAACACTTAAAACAAAAGTTTTAGCTTAAGTTCTTAGCTTTCCATAAAGTGCAATATCATCAAAATCCGATAAACTAGTCTAAAGATATGGCGAAAATACTAAGGGTGTTACTACTGATTTTACTTATTTTTACACAGGACAGCGAGTAACATTCAAGTTTTTAACCTAGTAGACGGAGGAATTTTCTCAAGTTATCCAAACAAAAGTTGTGCTATAATTTCTAAGCTTTTCGAAAAGTCTAAGATCGTCGAATTTCGTTCAGCCATTTAAAAGTTATGGTTGTTTTCGTTTCAGCATATATTGGACAATTTTGGATTTTTCCCAAAATTTGCTTTTATTATTTCAAAGTGCAAACCATCAAAAACTTCAAATTTTCTAAAGAAAAATCATAAATAAAAAGTCATTTATTTTCTTATTCATCCATGCAATAGGTTTACATTCAATTTGTTTTCGATTTATTCAAGTTTGTTTCATTCACATTTTAAATTCAAGTCAATTTGCTTCAATTTAAATTGAATTCAATTATATTTAATTTCACTTTGCTTCAAATTTGAATTTATTTTTATTTTTATTTTTTTTATATTTATTCCGTTTATTCAATTCCATTAAAACTAATGTATTCTACTTAATCAATTATCATCCATCTAACAACCAATGCATATCAAACATTAACATCCATCCAAAATCTACACTAAATCAATTATACATTTCCAAGTCAATTTTTAATTTCATACACTTCCAAGTTTATTGACATTTAGTTATATTCAAATTTAATTAGTTTCCATTTACCAATTTTATATTTCATTAATTTTAAATTTTATTTATTCACTTAGATATATCATTCATTTTACAGCTTAAATTTCTTTTATATTTACAACTATCAATAGATCTTCACATTTTATTTTTCACTCTCACACTGGTATATTATTTCCCTACTTATCCTTATTAGCATTTTAAACCTTTTAAGTATTTGGTAAGTTATAGTTATGCAAATAGAATGTAGTTAAACAACATACAACTTCCTTTCATTTAAAGTTGAATTTTCAATTAATTAATTCTTAAGTCATTACTTAAATTTCACTATAATTTAATTTCACATTTACATTCACATATAGTATTTCCATTTTATATTAACATAATTGTGAATCACCTTTAAATGTTAATTTAAATTCCAATTATTTACTAACAATTTTATTTATATTTGCAAACCATTTATTAAATGCATATTTCATTATTCAAACCTATACTTGTATATTATCCAATTAACAATTCATACAAAATTTTTGAACTTCTTAAATATTTTGGTAAGTTATATCTATGCTATAGAATGAAATTTAATACTATGCGAGTTTTACAGTTTCAATTTTATTTTAAGTTCATAATTTCCTAATTCTAAGGATTTCTACTTTAATTGATATTTTCACTTAGCTCTTAGGTTCATTTCTCATTTCACAATTCAGAAGTTCCTTAATGATTCACGTCTAAATTCATTTCAATCATAAAAAAAATCATTAATTATTAAAGGACTTAAGAATTCCAATCCCGGTTTCATTTCAAATCAAGTTTTGAAATAATATATACTTATATAATTCATATATCAAATCATACTATAGAGAATACAAAATAAAATAAAATTTGAATCAAAACAAGGTTTAGACAAGCTATTAAGTGGTTTCCCCCACTCTGACTCTCGAAAATAAACGCTGATGATGCGTGCACTCATCACCGAAATCATTTTCTAGCGTCAAGACAAGGGAATATAACACTTATCATTAAAAAAAATCCTTCGAAAACAATTTCAACTCAATTATACTATCATATAATACTCATATTATATTTTTCAAATTCTTGTAAGTCAATTTCAAACACCGGAATTTAAATTCCCAAATCCAAGTTAAAATTCATTTATATTCATTATCAATTGTGTTTACAAGATTTCATTTTTCTGAATCCATTGTTATTTAATCAATTGTTGTAAATATTGACTGATCAAACAATAACGATAATAATCTAATATTATCATCTCCTAACAATCAATTCAATCAAAATGAATAAACATTCAAATAATTCTTTTATATAAAATATATTCCAAAACGATATTGTGTTGGTTTGTCCTATTCGAGTGTTTAGAAATTCCTATCGACGCCTTGGCGTCCCAAGTATCGACCAGAATTCATAAATACTCAACGGAACAAAGTTAACACAATATAAAACCATTTTATATCAAATAACAAGTACGCTCTCTCATATACACTCAACTCATTCATATAGTTTACCTCTATTTCAATGAGTTATTCCCCACTAGAGCAAGGTTTATCGCTAAACCAAAGCTCTGGTACCAACTGTAACGACACGCCTTTTTGGACAGTTTAAACCGACGATCAAATACACATGTCGATTCCAAACCATTCAAAAGTGCAGATAGTTATTGGGGTAAATAAGAAAAGAAAAGAACGAGAAATAAAGGAAATAAACAACACAGAATCTCGCAGCGGAACGATAAAATATAATAGTCAAATAAACAGTTCATGAAGCTGTCTACTATACTTTGACAATCATTTATACAACATTTATCAGAGTTATACATATACAACAGAACAATTAAATAATGCAGCAGATTGCATGATGCAAGGTAACAATAGTAATAGTATACCAAATCTTCGTCTTCATCCTCCAGAATAGATCTTCAAAATCTGAAAACTCAGGACTGACCCGAGCGTAATGAAAAGACAAAACACTCGAGTCAGGACTAAAATATCCTTATGAAAGTTAAATCAATCGTAAATAAATATGAGTGTAACGGCGTCAGAGATGTTTACGGGGTTTGACATCTCATATCCAGTATCAACGTGCGTGCAATAACTCAAGAGATGTTACGGGATTTTCCATCTCTTAAGGATCCGTGAAACTATCTACTATGTAGTAATATACGCTAAGTAGATAATGCCTATCAGTAATATAAAGTATCAAAATAGCGTTAAGGCGTTACCATAATCCCCCTTAACACATTTTTATAATGCCATAGTCTATACAGCACCGTAAGCCCCACCGTAAACTGGTGGTTATCAGAGGGTACCCCATAGGTATAACACAAAACAAAACGTAGTGGTCGAGAATAGGATAATCAGTATGACAAGGTACATGAGGCGATACCAACTAGGATACTAATAGTTGCGTGATCCGGACTGATGTTGAGCATAGCCAGCAGCTACCCCAACACCGCGAAACAACACTCCCAAATCAAGGGGTGCACCCAAATCGAATCACAAATGTAATAGAAATGGTATTGAAGAAGCGTGTCCGCTAGAGGTGGCGAACCTCAATGGCCCGGCGCGGCTCCTGTTTTAGTCATGTCAGGGGTCATCCAATATCGTTCTCTTTCTTCAATCAACGCGTTCACCAAACCATCCACATCATTCTGGATCAACACTCCGCGTATACAAGTTATTAAAGTGGTTTTCGGTATCGACAGAGAGTATGTCCATATCCGATCCCGGTCTCTTTAATAACTACGTATTATTACACCGTTGGCTCTTTTACATTTCAAATCGATTCATAACTGATATCAAAATATCATATTCGCTTCAAAAATCAAATCCATTTCAAATATCACCGTATCTATTCAACTGTAAGGTTTCGTTTCAAAAATAAATTTTCGCATCAATATCTCATTTCGATTTCAAAATCATTTCGAATTTCAATTTAGGTTGCAACTTCATTTAATCCAATTCGTATTTAAATTCAAGATTTAAATATAAACATTTCACCTTATTGACCAGCTTAGAATTTTAGAAAATAGTTTAAGTAGTTTAAAAGTAGTTTTAAATAATTAAAATAGTTAAAAATACTTAAAATCTTAAAATGGATTTGAAATAGATAAATTAGTTTAACATAATTTAAATTGGGTTAAGTAGATTTAAAATAGATTAAAATAGTTTAAGTATTCAAAAATGGTTTGTATAACAGAGTAATTTGGAAAACAAAATAAAGCAGCTTCAAAACCAATCCATTTCAATTTATAACTTCCCAATTCAAATCAATTTCAATTTCCATTCTACTGATTCAATTTCGATTTCAATTCAAATCAATGTCAACTTTGACTTTAAATTTATTCAATTTTATATTCACTTTCAATTTATTCAATTTCAATTTATACCGATTTGGAGCTTGATTTTTTTCAAAAATATCCATTTAACACTTAACAAAATTATCCATCAATTTTCGAGTTTAAATCCAAATTTCAAATATGATTCATTTCCAAGCTCGACTTCAAAATATCATTTTTATATCACTTTTACTTGGTAATATTCAAAGCTCGAATTAAGGTTAAATCTTTAAACAAATCAATTTTCGAAATTCAGTCATATCCAAATTTTAAATCTCAAAGTCTCCACTTAAATTTTATTCAACAATTTCTTTTAACCAAAATTTTATTTCAACATTCCAAACTCAATTTTTCGATAAATTCGATTTCTATAAACTGATTTCTATTTATAACTTTTAAATCGAAACATTTAAATAAATTTCAAATCGACGATTTCAAAAATTATTAATTTAGCCAATTCGGTGTCCGTGTATAATTTTCTATCCTATGGCCAAGTAATTATTTATTTCAATTAAATGTCAGGGATGAGTATATATTACTTAAATTAAATCACAGTATCATATGTATGCATAACAGGATCTATATAAGAAAATAAACATCCAAACATTCAATTATCAACCAATAACATCCATCAAAATACATCATCCAATAAACAATACAATTCATGGCAGTTTCATAGTTATCAATGTCAGGTAATTTAATCGCAATTCAATTTCAATTTCAATTTAACTGTCAATTTTATTTTCAATGGTTAATTCAAATGACAATCTATATGACAATTAAATTCTATCAAACAACGACAAATAAAATCATAACACTTCATAATATCAAATTTAACTAGCATAAAGATATTTAGTACGTTGTGAGCGTTATAAAACACTCACCTTGATTTTACGATTTTAAATCAAATCGAACGACGTTCGATTTAACTCAAAATTTTCTCTAGCTCCAAACGATTCCAATCTAGCTCCATTGCGTAGTGCTCGTCCATACGATTCCAACGCAACTTGTTTTGCAATTTTTCGATCTCGTATGACAAAGATACAACGTTTAAACATCACAGGATTTAAATTACAATTAAATTTACAATCTATTATTTATTTCATACCATAACAATTCTGGGCCGTAGGATTCCCAAAATCAAATCGTGGCCGCGAATAACCCCTTCTCCCCCACGCGCGTGCTTGCTCCAGTAAACAATCGAAGCCGAACTCATTCGTTCGTTCAAAATCAAAATGCCGCACCCACCAAGCTCATCGAGGCGTTGATCCAAGGCCGCCATCCCGTAGCTCGTGTCCTCCCCTACTCACGCCTATGAGCACGTCGAGCTCGGTCGACACTAAGGCTCGAAAAACGATGATGAACGGCGCGCCATTGCACGAGGATTCACGTCAATCCGCTTCGTTAAATACGATCTTAACCGTTGAACTGATAGATCACATCGCGATCTACAATATTGTAGTTGGAAATTTTTTGAAATTGTGAACGATTTGAAGAATTTGAGGGGAGAAGGGCGCGTGTTTCTGGCCGTGGGTTTCAAGAATGGCGGCCTGAAGAACCCTAGGGTTTAGTTTATTCTCAAAAAAGAAAATAACGTAGTGCCTTTATAGAAAAACGACGAACTCTATTCATTCCGTATTTTCGAACTCCGATTTACGCGCGGTGACCGGCGTTTCTAGGGTTTATCCCGCGTTTCGGACACAATGGAACATGTTTCGGAAGCTAATTCGATCGTATGCGAGAGTTATAGCGATAAACGATCAATTTGAATTAAATCGATTTAAACGAATTTCTATGCGTTTTGGCTCGCCCCGGACAAACGGTAAATCCGATTGACTTATAATTTGAAATGTTACAATAATATCACATTACGGATCCGATGAAACTGGTTTCGTTGAAATCCGAGACTGTTTGAAAAATGGCTATTTTAACTCGCCAAATTAATATTAAAACAATTTCGACGCGTTTCGAGCTGCCACGGTCAAACGACAACTCCGATTGCTACGAAAATTGAAATCCGATAATAACAAACTATTACGGATCCAATGAAACTAGTTTCGTCCAATTATGAGACTGTTCAAAATTTGGCTATCTTCCAGTCGATAATTAAATATTAAAATATTCAATTTTCACAAATTTACTTTTAATTTGATTTTAAAAGTTCTACAACATCATTATAACTTTAATATGATAAAATAAAATTTTACAAATCATTTTTAATCATATTAAACCCATTATTCAATTATCCAATAAATTCAAAATTTTAAAATCTTATTAACTCTATTATAATCCCGATATAAATTACATTCCCTTTGGAAACCAATTTGAATCATATTAAACCAAATTTCAATTATTCACTCTATTTTCATATATTAAATTTCAATATCAAATTAATCGTATCAATTTCGGAATTTAATTATTCAAACATTTGTAATACTAAATTTAAACAAATTGATTATTCTTAAATCATTATCTTTTGAAATATTCAAAACGAACTTAAAATTTAACTTTTGAAACGAATTAAGATTATAGAACAACCATTTCCATTATACGGTTATTCAATTCCCATTATTAAATTATTCAATAAATTCCAAATATTCAATTTAAACAATTTCGCTTATCCAATAATTCATTATCTTTTGAAATATTGAAATTGAACTTATAAGATTCAACTTTTAAAACCAATTCACAATTTAGAACACTATTTTCATTTTACAGTTATTCAATTATTCAATAAGTTTTAAATATTTAATTTAAACAATTTACCTGTTCAATATTCAATGTTTGATTTTAAATAGATTTTACTTATCGATCAATTACTCGATTATACCCAATGAATTCAACATTTTATTATCCTATTCAACTTTTGATTGCAAAGGTATTCACTAAGTAGCTTTTATTTTTCATTACTTGGATAGTTATTGTTGCAATTCCTTCCAGTTATTATTATTCTAAACGAATCACAAAATTTTTTCTAACATTAAATCACGAAATCTTATTAAATTAGCTATTTTAATTATCGAAAATTTACGGGTCGTATGTTGTGCCTTGCCCAAGCCTCAGGAAAAGTTATAATCACAGATCTGCTCATCTCATGGCAGATCTATGTTATAATCCCAGATTTATGTTGTTACTCATCTCTGCTATGAATCTTAACTTGCTATTTTATCAATTTGGCCTCAGATTGGACGTCATAGCTTAGCAAGCTTTAGATCTCAAGTGATTCAAGGCAATTTCTGCATTTTTCTCTCTCGAAACGAAAGAGCAGTGAGATCGGCAAACTCTAGATCTTTTTGACAAGGGAAAATAAAAGATACAAAAGAGAAATGGCCTCGCTTTTACTTCTGGCTACTTGGCTATATGCCTCATATTGTAACATTGCGGTTATGAGCTGCTTAACATACCCAAGCTCATTTATATTATTTCTTTCAATTGTGACTGCATAAATACAATATGAACGTATCATCAACATTATTATTCAAGCAATAATACATTCTAGCTTTTGATTTTATCTCTCAATTCTAAAATTCAAAATTATATAAATTCCAACTAATCGATCTTTTGTGAACTGTACATATTTTAATTAAAATTAAAATTAAATCAGAACAACATAAAATTTAAGTTTTACATCTTCTAAATCTATTAGATTTGTATCATCATCATCCAAGTCCATCAATTCAAGCACAAAATTTGTGAATTACCTAAAGTTATATCATTAAAGCTTATTTGATAAAATGTATATAACAAAGAAAATAGGATGAAATGTATAAAAATGGATGAATGTTATAAAGGCAATCTATCTTAGATTGTTTTTAAATTTGGAGTGCTACTTAGCAACTCTACGAGTTTAAATAGAATTAGCCAATTATTTGTATTATTAAAAATGAAAATATTAACAGGTATGTTTTGAGGAATTTTTTTATTTTTTATTTTAAATATGTACATAAGAGAACAACCATCAATAAATGTTGGAATGATATACATAAATAGCTATGCACATGCACACTCGTGGAAAAAAAACAGGCAAACACATACATACATATACATACATAGAAATATATATATATATATATATATATATATATATATTTCTATGTATGTATATGTATGTATGTATGATGTAACAACAAAACTACTCTACTAACAATTCATACTTAAAATGACAGTTTCTTCAGCCACAGGTGTTACTAAATTATACTGTCTAATTATGTTCATATCCTTTTATGCTGAAAGGGCAATGCTATTTCAACCGGGTAATAGCCCCTTATTTTACTGCGGTTGTTAATCCTTGCGTTGAAACATAATGACCCCCCTAATATCAGCCCGTACAGCTGTCACCTGCATGCCCCCCGTCTCTTATTTCACTCGGTTGTTCCAGCAAAGTTCATGCTGAAGTGATTATAATATCGCCAAACAGGCTAAAAACAATCAAAATTAGGAGTATACATAGTATAAATAATCATCTAAGTACTCAATATTGCTTCTCTAATGCACAAAAGAATGGTCCATTGTCACCACACTAGTATAGCAGGCTCATAACACAATGGAAAGTAAAAGGGCTTATACCAGTGAAGATGCTACGTCTGTAGAAAGAACAAAAGAAAATTAATTAGATTTCAAAGAACTGAAAGATATATAAATAATGAAGGAAATGAAAACAAAAATTAGTCAAACAACTTGGATAAAACTATAAAGATTTACTTTTAAATCGTAAATCTAATTCTAAAATATGAAAATATAACAATAGTGTATGCGAGTAATATTATAGTTTCCATACAAATGACGTTGGCCACAACGACATTTGATTTTATACTTATTTCTTTTATGGAAGATAATGGGACTTCATGCAACTCAGAAGCCTAGAAATCGACTTGGACGCTGTTCTTGTTATTGCGCAAGGATTTCCCATAAAAAGAAAGATGACTACATGCTGAATGTCACACTATTTCGTTTTGATGGGGGATAAAATTTAGTTACTTAAAACCATGATAATATATATGATGAATTCATTTTGCATGGTAATGAAATATTAGCGTTTGTTAAACATCATTTCATAAGTTTCATCCCATCTTTAACAATAGTTGTAATAGATTTGGTGTCACACTTTTTTGGTATCAACGTGAACTACCAAAAATGCCCCTCTGTATATTATCCAATCTTAATTACTCAAAAATAGGATCTAATACTAATTTTTTTTACAAATTCAAATGCCGATAAAAGTAGTAGGATCTAATAACTAAACATGCTTTAAAATTCAAAACGCTTCAAAAATAGGATCTAAAATATGATCTAAAATCTCCAAAATAATATTTTCTTCAGATTTCATATGAATTGTGAATGAAATTTTAGTTTTAAGATATACTCAATATATATATATATATATATATATATATATATAATAATAATTATTATTATTTTAATAATAGTTGTAATAGCTTTGGTGTCACATTTTTTTGGTATCAACGTGAACTACCAAAAACGCCCCTCCTTATATTGTCAAATCTAAATCACTTAAAAATAGGATATAATACTAAACTTCTTTTATAAATTCAAACGCCTTAAAAGTAGGATCTATCAATTAAATATTTACAAATTCAAAATGCTTCTAAAAATAGGATCTAAAATTAAACTACTTTTATACATTCAGAATACTTCTTTACAAATATACAAATATTAATATTACTTGAAAAAAAATTACCTTTTTGAGAAAATAATTCACGCGCGAAGCGCGTGCCGTGACACTCGTTTTTAATAATAAGTTTCATGAAAAACACATGCAATCATTTTCAATGATTTTTTTTTTAGTTTATACTGCAAATATTTACTGCTTTTAACTACAAATTTATGTAAAATAAATATTTGCAGTTAGAATTTCAAGTATTTGTAGTTCTAAGTGTAAATATTTTCAGTCTAAACTGTAAATTTTTACTGAAAATAATTTCAAGCTGTTTCGCAATATCTGTTTTTGATGAATTTTTTCTGTATTAACTTTGAAAATAAGGGGCAACTCCAAAAGCAAGAAAGGAGTAAGAAATTATTTTGGTCAGTTTGTCGAGGTTTGCTCCAAAATGCATTTCATTTGCAGTTAGTACACCGATATCTTATTCTCTATGCCACTCAATATAATCATCCATACAACTCAAATAAAGTGATCGATGTCGATTTTTAATTAGATCAACACAATACTGAACATTATGAAACCTATTTGATACTAAAAGTTTCCATAGTATCTTTTTTCTAACCTGACCATCAGTGACGAAACCTCAAGCCCTTTCAGTACACTGCCACCCTCATAGTTACACAGTTGGACCCATCCCCAATTGCAAATCGGAAGTGAATAATTCTATTTTTTTTTTTTTTTTTTTTACATCAAATATCAATATAACATCAACAATTCATTCCATCCTGCACCCTCCTAATCTCTACAGACGTCATAGCACATATATTGATTTTATTAGTGCGTCACATTGCTAAAAGCAGCAAATAATACTAGTGAAATTAGCAAGATATATTATCATCCTTTTTTGGTGATGTGTGCACTTAGTCCACCACATGAGGAAATCCTTCCTCCTATTGCTTTTCTTTTGGAAATGAAGAATTCCATGTAGTAGAGCTTCAATAGTTGAGATCACCCACCTCCATTTGCATAACTTCCCATTGAGATCACTTACCTCCGTTCCGGCATTTTGGCCATAAACCTATTTAGCCTAGGAGCCATCTTATTAGTCAAGGTCCCAGCAACAATCATACAACTCAAATGCTCATGATTCAGGCCTAAAAATAACGACAAACCGATCCAGATCACATTGCGCAGCTCCCGTGTGCTGTGCGCATCATCTCAACTGCAACCCATCTTATTAGTCATGGATCGGATTGACCCTCTCCTTGTCCAATTCATCATCCACATTCCTATTTAACACTTCAAACGCAAATGAGTTAAATAAAAAACAATAAAAGATGAGATTTTTTACTACTATACCTTTAGGTTACATTTGAGAGGAAGAGGAAGAGACTCATACACAGGGTGTAACGTATCATCCGATTCATCATCCACTTTCCTATCATCTCAACTAAGCTCTCTCATTCAACTGCATCGAAGGATCTAGATGAGGCAAAATGGTAGCTTTGCTCTCTTTTCTACCCTTTCGAAACCCTTGTTTCGCTTGACATTTATAAGTGCACTAGACGCTTGCGACTCCATCCTCACTCCTTCGAAAGCTATCTCGATACCTTCGACACGCTGCTTTTGAACTTTGGCGAAACTCATGTCTTTAATTCTTGTGGATTCCAGCACTTTTTATGAGTCTTCTTTCATACCTTTATCTTTAAGTGAATTTTACAGTTAACATTTTGCCTCCCCCCAACCCCCCACCCATATGAAAGAAACTTTTGTTCATTAGGACAAAAGTTTAACAACTACTCCATTCATAATGACCTTATTTCCCTGTAAAGTTCAGAGGAAATAAATTCTATATTGTTAGATCAAGACTTATATAAAAATATGCTCAGTGATTTGTTTGCTATATAATTGAAGATGATGTTAGTATAGTAGAGTTCCTGAACTATAAGTCCAGAAGTAATAAAAAATAGTTGGCCATCATCTGGAGTTGATAAGTGATAAGAAATCTGCAGTTGTAGATGATTGAAAACAGAACTCCTATTTGCCAATAATAGAAGTCCCATCATCCAACATTAGTAATTACAAAAGAAGTTCATAATATGAACGCTCGTTGTATTAATAGAGAACTAGGCATATAATTTAAATCTAACTTTAATAATTGAAGTCCAAGAGTTTTATATTTTATTAATGAGTGAAGTTAGAAATTAATAGCAACAGCCCCAAAACTCCGGTTTGGGTATAGTGAAGACTAAAGATTAATAGTAAAAGATCCAGAACCCAGATTCGGGTTTTAATAAGTGAAGCTTTGAAATTCTCTTCTTGAGAATAAGTCGAAGGCTATAGATTCTTATTTAAGCCCTATGTTCTGCATTGCTCTTTGGTTTTTGATTCTTTTGTCATGTTCCACCCTTTAGGCCTTGTATGTTCTCGTTATTTGATGTGTCACTTCTTGGGCTCGGACGTCTTAGTTCATTGTTTGATATGCTGCTTCTCATGCTTGGACATCATAGCTTACTATTTGACATGCTGCTCCTTGGGCTTGGACATCTTAGTTTATTATTTGATATGTCACTTCTCGGGCTTGGACGTCTTAGTCCATTGTTGTCTAGTGCACTTAGTTAGCTTATCCATAAACATGACTCAAGGACTTACCCAACCTTCCTCTAGGAGGCGCTCCAGCCGGGCCTTATGGGCAGGACTAAAAGGCTTGTACGGTGCTTTGGTCAGGCCATAGGCAGGCGGCACCAAGGGCTTACTCCGTCCTCCCTCCAGGAGGTGCCTTGACCTGGACATAGCATGGCGCGGTCAAGGACTTGTTGATGCTTTAACCTGGCCATAGCATGGCATGGATAAAGGCTTACTCTAATCTCCCTCCAAGATGCGCCTATATGGCCATAGCATGGTGCAACCAAGGGCTTGTCGATGCTTTATCCTAGCCATCGCATGGTGCGGATAAAGGCTTACTCTAATCTCCCTCTAGGAGGCTCTTTGACCTGGAAAACTTGGTATGGACAAAGGGTTTGACTTTCGAAGGCAATTTCCAAATTCAAAGAGAACTCTATTCCCAACCTTATAGACTTTTCTTTAAAGAAGAGTTGCTTTATTCATTCATTGTGAGAAAATATGGTTGCAAGTGTTCCGCATTCCACATTCTAGGAACCATATTGCCATCTAGTCGACATAACTTGTAAGCTACAAGGGGAATTACTTTGCATACATCTAGGGGACCTTTCGAGTTTGGTCCTACCGGTCCATCTGCGAATTATTTGTGTTTTCCATCACCCTTCGGAGTACTAAATCTCCCTCTTGAAATGATCTTGTCTTCACTTTTAAGTTGTAGTATTTTGAGATTCTTCTCTGGTATTCTCTAATTCGAATGACTACTTCATCTCTTAGTTCATGTATTAAATCTAATGATTCTTTCTTCAATTCCTGGTTTGGACCAAATGCATATGCGATTCTTTGATGTGAGGTTATTTCAATTTCAATTGGCAACATCACTTCACACCTATATGTTAGAGAATAAGGGGTATGTCCCACTGCAGTTCTAGTAGATGTTCAATAGGCCCAGAGTACAAGTGGCAATTCTTTTACCTAATTTACTTTAGCTTTATTCAATCGCTTTTTCAAGATAGTCTTAATAGTCTTATTTACCGCTTCAGCGGCTCCATTAGCCTTTGGATGAGCTATGGAAGAAAAGCTTTTGATAATCTCGTTCTTATAGAAAAATCGAGAAAAGTATTTACTTTCAAATCGAGTTCCACTATCAGATATAATCTTATAAGGGATCCTGAATCTGATAATAATGTTTTTTATGACGAATCTAAGCGCTTTCGCAGAAGTGATTTTGGGGAGTGGTTCCGCCTCTACCCACTTAGTAAAGTAATCTATGGCGATTACAACATATCTTGCTTCTCCTTTAGAAATTTGCAACGGTCCGATTAAGTTTATTCCTCTATATTGAAGGGTCATGGACTTGAAATTGGAGTTAATTGACTTGGTGACGATCAAGGAATCTTAGACTATTTCTAGCGTCTTTCACATTTCTTTACATACTCAATAGCTTGACTTGCCATTCGAAGCCAATAAAAACCTTGTCTTATTATTATCTTTGCCAACTTTGCCCCATTGGAATGGTCTCTATAAAATCCTTCATGCGCTTCCACCAACAATTTCATCCCATCTTCTTGACTCACACATCTTAAGTAAGCTAAGACATATCTTTTCTTATAAAGAATTCCATCCATCGTTGTGAAAGTCGAAGCCTGTCGCCTGATTTTCCTATCTTCCACTTTGTCAGATGGTAATATCCTTTTGAAAAGATATTTGACAATAGGTGACATCCAAGTGTTATTATAACAACCATCTGACTCTGGATAACTAATTCTCTTATTTGGGATTTCTTCATTAACTTTCCATTCTTCTCTTTCTTCTGCCATGGTTTGGGATCTAGTTAGAACTAACAATTCCTTCCCTTGTTCAGGTCTTCCCTCTTTAATATTTGGATTTGCTTAGTATCCTACTGGTATGATATGAGTCTCTATGGCTACTCTTGAACTAGCTAACTTTGCCGACGAATTTGCCTGAGAGTTTTCTTCCCTTGGAACTTGGTGTATAGAAAAATTCTCAAATAAGGTGAGAATTTTCAATACTTTATTTACATATAATGTTAGTTTGGCATCCTTAGTCTGGTATACTTGCTTTATCTATTTTACCATTAGTTGAGAATCATCGAAGACTTGAATTCATGGGATTTTGAGCTCTAAGGCTAGAGTCGGTCCTGCCACTATTGATTCGTATTCAGCTACATTATTTGTTGTGGGAAACCCTAACTTCATTGCATAGTGTAAGCAGTGCCTGTCTAGTGTTATTATGACATATCCTGCTCTGGCTCCTTGGTTATTTGATGCGCTATTCATAAATAACCGTCATACGAATTTTTGATCATTTTCTTTCTCCGATTGTTCTTTAACAAAGTTTGTACACTTTTTTATAAAGTCTTCTAATGCTTGCCCTTTGATAGCTGCCCATGGCTGAAATTCTATGTCATATTGACTAAGCTCAATTCCCCACTTTACAAGCCTAGCCGATGTTTCAGGCTTACTGAAGACTTATTTGAGTGGAAAGTTAGTCAATACCCTGATTGGAAGTGCTTGAAAGTATGCTCTAAGTTTTCAAGCTGTGAGCATCAAATAGTAAGCTAATTTTTCTATTACTAAGTATCAAACCTCAACATCTTTCAACCACCTAATCATATAATAAATAGGAAGTTGAGTCCCATTTTCCTCTTTGATCAAAACTGGACTAACCATATGTTCTCAAACTACCATGTATACGTACAAGGCTTCCTCATTCTCAGGGCTGGATAGTATATGTGGCCTTTCCAAATGATTTTTCAACTCTTAAAAGGCTTTATTACAGTCTTCTCCCCATTTGAAGTTTTTCTTCTTCTTGATCACATTGAAAAAGGGAACGCACTTATCAGTTGCTTTGGAGGTGAACCTACTTAGGGAAGTTACCCTACCATTTAAACTCATTACATCTTTGTTGGTTTTGGGATCAGCCATGTTTTTGATAGCTTGAATCTGATCCGAACTGGCCTAAATTCCTCAGCGCTCACAATATAGCCTAAAAACTTTCCGAAATGAACCCCGAAAGACCATTTCTGGGGATTTAATTTCATTTAATATTTTCGTAATACTTTAAACATTTCTTTTAGGTCTTCAAGGTAACTCTTAGCTTTATAATATTTTACTAGCATATCGTCAACATAAACTTACATATTTCGACCGATCTATTCGTTGAACATTCTATTGACTAATCTTTGATAGGTGGTTCCTACATTCTTTAATTCGAAAGCCATTGCTTTGTAGTAGAAAATTCCACAATCAGTATTGAAACTTGTATGTTCTTCATTTGATTTAATCATGGGTATCTAATTATATTCCGAGTAAGCATCCATGAGGGATAACAATTTGTGTCCACTAGTTGCATCAACCAATTGATCTATTCTGGACAATGGGTAATAATACTTTTGATATGTTTTGTTCAAGTCAGTATAATCAACCAAGTTCTCTACTTGCCATTCGACTTCTTCATCAGTACTGGGTTCGCTAGCCACTTTGATAGAGACTTCCTGAATGAATCTATTTTCATGTAGCCTTTAACTTCTTCTTTTAGGGTGTCGGATTACTTTATCCAATTGCCTTTTTTTCTATCGGATAGGGGTCGCTTCTGGATTAATATTTACTGCATGGCGTATAACCGATGGATCAGTCCCAACCATATCTGAATGAGACCACGCAAACACATCTCTATTGGATTTAAGAAACTGAATTAAGTCTGTCTTCAGGCTGCTTTCCAACTCCTTTCCTACTTTGACTATTTTGGTTGAATCATTTTGTTCTATAAATGCTTCCTCAAGGTTTTCTATAGGTTTTATCCTTTCTACTTCCCCATGGCAGTCAAATTCTATGGTAATTTCTCCTTCTTCTATGGAATTAGCATCGGTCCTCTTTTTCTTACTTCCAGGAGACATGTACCTTTCAAACATACATTTATTAGTTTAGATCTTACTTTGGCTTCGAATGTTAGATGTAAAAATCCATCATCCAAAGGCTGAAAAATAGTAGAAGAATCAAAGTAAGAATAATATTCCCTTTAAATTGATCGAGTGCTGCAAAGTACATCTCACGAGACCTGAATTATTCTCTGTGGATAGTGCCCTAACCCCTCTTAGTTAAGAATTTTACAATTAGATATTTTGGCGAGACAAAAGCATCCGCCTTATCAGTACGGGTCAGCCAAAATAAGCATTGTAGTATGTTGGTTGGTTGATGATTACGAAGAGTGTTTCAAAAGTTCTACACCATGGTGGTACTCCCATCTGCACTAGCAACTTCACTTGTCCTATTGGAGTCGACCCTTGTTGTTGAACCTAAAGATAGGTTCAAGGATGGGCTCTAACTTGTCTTCTGGAATGCCCGTTTGATCAAAGGGATGCTTGGAAATAACAATGACTGCGCTTCTAGTGTCTACAAGAATCTTGGAGACTATAAACAGTCTAATTTGGGTCGCAATCATGAGGGGATCATTATGAGGGTGATGGATCCATTTCTTGAGGGTGATGGACGTTTAAGCGAGGGCTCTTCTTAAATGGAGAACACTCCTTCTCTAGCTTCTTTAACGTATCTATTTCTGGATCCCTTACTAGACCCGCTGGGTGCGTCCTCTATGGATTACATCAATCCCATTGAATGACAGACTCAAGTTTAATGGATCTTCCTCTTCTAAGATGTTAACAACATTGTTAGCAAATTTTTGCGGACCATCACCAATTTGTGGTACCTTTTGCTTGTCTTAGATAAATGCCCTTCACATATTAATTTCAGAATAATACCAACCAACACCTTATATTCATCAGTTTTATGACCATTTGTTTTGTGATAAACGCAGTAGTCTTCCCCATTTCTCTATTCAGGGTAATTTTTGGCCTTAAACGAAGTCGGGAAGTTAACCTTCTCCTTGGCTGTAGCACATATATAAGATAATGGCTTGTTTAAAGCGATTAAATTAGTATTAGGCTTCTCTCACCTTGCTCTTTTGTGTCCCTAATCCAACCTAAATCTTTCACCCTCCTTCCTAGGATTAGCTTTCTTTTTAGCATAATATAATTCATCCATTCGGATGAAATTATCAGCTTGAAAGTGGAAACCTTGTAAATCCTTACACTCATGCACAAAGAGTTCCTTCCAGAATGGAGTATTCCCATCAGCCCGAAATGCATTGCTATGAGCTTATCCCTGTCATTCATATCTTTGGCTTTCAATGCTTCTATATTGAATCTTTTGAGGTAATCGTCAGGTGAATCCCCCTGTCTCTGCTTAATGTTTGCTATAACAGTGTAATAAATGGTCAGATCCTTGCATATACAGAACTAGGCGGATAATTCATAGGAAAACTATTTCCATGAATAGATAGTCTTCTCACGGTATTGATGGTACCACTTTGTAGCTACTCCTTGAAAGTGTTACTGGGAATAATCTACACTGGACTACCCCAAAGGCATTATAAAAATCCATTTAGCTATCAAATGCCATCAAGTGATCATTGGGATCAGTAGTTCCATGATATTTCATGGTTGTAATCTTGACGTAAGATTGGATAACCGATGACATGATCTCAGCTGTGAACGGAGCTACTCGTTCATTTTCATTTGCTCGTTTATCCAGTGTTCTCTTCCTTTTTGCATTTAACATATCTTTGACTGCCTTTTCTGCTACATCTTTTAAGTAGGCTTCAGTGTTGTGATAGCTTTTTTGGTTTGGGCTATATCCTTTGGAGGTCGAGCTTCCAGATTTCTCGAGAAATTTGTCCAATATCCTTCTTTGATGGTCGACTTTAATCGGATGATGCTCATTGTTCATTGATGATGTCACATCTATTTTTCTCTTACCCTCGTTGGTATAAGCTTTTAATTTTCTTCTTGGGGAGATAACCTCATCTCCGGTTGTTGGTTTTGCAGTTTTGGAAGAGTTTTAAGATAATGCTATATTAAGAAGTTCTTTCATTTCCAGCAGTTGTTGCTCTAGATGATTTAACTTGATTATGTTATCATCTGGTTGTGCTGGGGTTGATAAGTTCTTTCATTTGCAGCAGTTGTTACTCTAAATGCTTTAACTTGATTATATTGTCATCTGATTTTGCTGGGGTTGACGGCTGTCCTTGCATAGAACCCTCCAAGTTGAAAGTTGGATTAGTGCTTTCTTCCAAAGTTGTGGTGTGTAGTGCTTCCTTGTCCATTCAACTAAGCTTTTTAGATTTCATTTTCCTATATCAAGTTAAGCTACACATAATTATTCTAAAGGTAACTACAAGGTTGGAGGTTCATGCCCTCTTTCTAGTGCCAAAAATATTAACAAGAAATTTTGCTAACATCCCAAAGTTAAGTTGTTAATAAGAGAAGTTGCTAACACCTTAAAGGAAAGTGTTAAAAGTAGTCAATCTCTTTGAAACCCCTTTTCCAATGAGTTGATTTGGGACAAACATCTTCAAAAGTTAGCTTCATGGAAATCTAAATTATAGATAAGAAGATCTATCAACTTATTCAAACAAAATTTAAGAAGAGAACAACTTATTCATGACCCCTTTTAACTGGATCGAAAAGGCCATTCATATCCCCTTTCGAATGAATCGAAAGGACCATTCTGTCTTTTGAAGGTGGATTCACTTTCACTGTCATAAGTATGGTTTCTAGTGCCATGGAAAGTATTCCTTCGAAAGGTTTATGTGTTGAAATATCCAAGCCCTTATTGGAGATATCCAACCAGCAGACATAATTCAGTTTTCATGCATCGAGTCCCTTCCGAAACATCCCTTTCGATTAGGTCGAAAGGGTGCTTACTCTTTCAAAGTGGACTCAATGTACAATATACAAGTTCTATATATAAAATGCAATGGAATAACATCTCAGACATATAAGTTCCATTAACTTATTAATTTCGAAACATCATCATCATCTTAATTTAACATTTGATATCTTGATAAATGATGATAATATGATTCGAACGCACATTGTCTAAGTTAATCCATTGCACCACATAAACCAAATAGAAGTTAAGAAAATAAGTATGCATCATATGCAATTGGTTATGAGTCAAGCTAATCGCCCAAATGGTCTTTCTTATATCCAAAATCTATATTGAATCCACGCGCTTCTTCTTTTTGCATCTATCCAAATTAAGTTACAAGTAAAAGAGTTTCCCTAGATTGATTTAGGGTTACAAAGATTTGATTTGAAATGAAATGAGAGAGAGAATTAAGAATCAAAAATTCAGTCCCTTAACTTTGACCCTTAAGGTCGTATTTATAGAGCAGGTTGGCCGCCTTCCGCCTTCATCCATTCGACGTGGTCGAAAAGCCTTCTTCTAACTTTTCGGGCACATCCTTTAATTATGTTGAAAGGTTTTCTCCTATCCTTTCTTATTCATTCTTTCGCCTTCAGCCCTTTTGAATCAGACCTTTCGACCTTGTCGAAAGGATTAACTTGATGACCTTTTGTTGCCGCTAAAGTTTGGGCTTCCTTCTACTTTGCTTTTGAATAGAACTTGATTACTTTCGACTTCATTGAAAGGGGTAGGTTTGCACTCTACTTTGTGTTGCTATGCAATTGCAAGTAAGAGAACAGATGAGTTTTTGCATAATTTCGAAATGATGAAAGGTCGATTGGCTTTCATATAGAGTTTCCATTATGCTTTCAAAAGGTTTCAACTGTTTCGAAAGGCTTGTTCGTGCTTTTGAAAGATGCACCCTAGAAATCCGTCTTTAAGTAGTAGTTTGACAGCGGTGAAACCCACTGTAACAACCCTGGTTTTGGAGATAATATGTTAATATTAAATTATAACGGTAGTTATAATTTAATATTGTAAATTAAATAAAATTGGAAGTTTTATATTGTTTATTTGGAATAAAAAATGAATTTCGAAAATAAAATGAAAAAAATAAAGTTTGGAGCGTTATTTTGTTTATTTGGGTTAATAATGAAGGAAACTGATCTTTATTTAGAGAAAATGAAATAATTTTATAAATTATTTCCAATTACTTCTTTTAATAATTTTTAAGTGAAGTATTTGATTTTTAAAGGGTGTTTAATTAAGTAAAAAAATGGAAATTGATTTAAAAGTGATTTTTGGCTATAAATAAAGTTTGGATATGGTTGGAAATATTTTCTAGGTAATAAAATGATTTTTTCTGAATTTTAGAAGTTAAAAATGTAGACTTTTACATTTATTTGGTGAAAATTGTGTATTATTGTGAAATAAAGGATTTTAATAATAATAATTTTTTAAAATAAAAAATTAATCTTTTTATATAATGTAAAATAATTTATTTCATGTGTATGTAAGTTTACGATTTTATTTGTGTGAAAATTTGAAAGAAAATGGCCTTTGTTAACTACATATGGGTAAATTTATGTATTTTAGTTTAAGTATGAATTAAAACATTGGCTTATTTGATTTCTTTTGATCTTTGGGTCCAAAAGCCCATTAGACCAAAACCAAAAATAGGAAAAGAGATGAGAAATTAACTGGTATGTACAATGTACAGCTCATTCTTTCTTCCTCCTCACCTGAAAATAGAAGTAGTAAACAAATTTCTTCATTTTTCAAACATAAGCTTTTAAATCTCCAAATACTCTTCAATAAATTGTTGTTCTTATCAAATCTAAAAAGAATTAAAAGTTAATCTCATTCCAAAACATTGCTATTTCATCAACGTTCTTATTTGAGAAGAGGGTTTTCTGATTCTTTGTATATTTCCTTTTGCATTTGCTGTTCTAAGTTTCTATAGGTTATTGGAAGCTTTTTTCTCCTCAAAACTTGCTTCTTTCAGCAAAAATCCGAGGTTTGATCATCTCTAATTCAATTGAAAACTAACATTTTCTAGCATAGATTGAGATTTCATGGTTAGAAATCTCAATTTTATTTTCGTTGCTTATTCATTTGTGAAACGCTGTCAGTAAATTAGGCATATCTCTTTCATTGTAAATTGGAATTTGATTTCGCTTGAAGTTATGGAAAGTTGAAAAAAGTGTGATAACTTTCATGTTAAACACTTTCAACATTTTTGTAACGACCCGTTAAATTTGATAATATTAAATGGATTAACTTAATATAATTTTTAATCTAATTTATAATAAATGTAGGAGTTGGGTATAGTAACTGAGATTAAAGATTTAACAATTGAAATGTTATATGGCAATAGGTAGAATAACGAAGATTTGTGTTGTGGTTATAAGTCATAATTAGTTGATTAAAATGGTATTAATGAAATAATAACTGAATTGAATTGCAATATATAAACATCAGGAAAATTTAATTGGTGGATTAAATTTGTTAGATTTTATTGTATGTTCTATAATAGGTAACTGAGTGGTATTTTCAGATTTGTACTTCTATATTACCTCTATAAGGAAGTCATTTTATTGTAATCAACGATAAATTTAATTATGTAAATGGTGACTCAAGACCTAGGTTATAGGAATTGAAACATAATCCAATTTGAATTAAGTAGAAGAAGGACTTGGTTAATATGTAAGTTATTGTTCAAGGTATTGAATAAAAACTTGGAATCCAATCATAATTTAATGATAATAACGTTAGTATTAGAGAATAAATATATTTCAATGCAGTACCCGAATGAACGGAATAAAATGAATATATATTGAATAGAAATGAAATGTAAATTGGCACATTTGGTTGAAAGTTAATTTTAAGAAACATATAAATGTTGAATTTGTGAATATTAATATAAATATTAACTTGAATGGGATTCATTAATACAAAGATGTAATAAGTGTAGATAGTAAAATTTAATGGCTGTAGTGGATAAAAAAAATCTAGTAGTAACATAAAATTTATTTATATGGAAAAAGAGTATAGATTTGAACAAATTTATGAAAATTTGATAAAAACAGTGGTTGTAATCAGTTTGGTTATTTAATATTTGGAAGATAGAGATTTGTAAATCCGTTAATGAATTTATAATGGGAAGGAATGGTAAGAATGTAAAAATTATAAGCATTTGATTCAATTAAGGGAATTAAATTATAATAAATGGTCATTTAATAAATTCAACGTTCTGTGAGAAATCATAATAGTTGTGTAAAATGTGTACAAACTTCGATTTGGAAATTTATTGGATTTATAACGGTTTTGGTATTACATTTATGAGTTTAAAAGTTATTCCATTTTGTAAAGAAATAAAAGCTTATTTAGGTGACTAGAATTTAGCGTAACGACTATTGTGTGTTACCTATTCTTGTTGCTTGTTAATTTAAATTTTGGGAATCAAATTCAATTTATCCGCCAATTTACCGCAGTTAAAGTGAAATGAATTGGTGAATGAGTAATGTTAAATACAAATAAGATGTAACCAAGAAAAATCCCATTTATAATAATTTATGTAGAATAAAGTAAAGAAACCAGGAAATGAAAATGTGAAAATGTGGATGCAATGAGATTTTAAGTAATAGTAACTTTGTTAGGTAAGTGATAACGGATTTTTTTTTTGTATAACCAAATAAAGATCCAAATTTATTTGGAAATTAATTGCAATCAATTGAATTTATTACAATTAAATGGATTTAATATTTAATAGTTATGTAATTATTATTTGGAAGAAATTGGAGTTATTTGTAATAAGTATGAACCTAATGTTAATTTTCTTATAGGATTGACAATTGATATGGAATGAAAAGAAGAAAATTTGGGTCAGTAAAATTTGGAATTTATGCATAATAAAATGGATTCTAACGTTAAATACTACGTTATTGAGATTTAAATTAGACTTAAAGAATAATGATGTGAATCAGGAACTAATGTTTATGGCATCTTTATTTTAGGTGAAAGTTGAGAATATAAAGATTTAAAAATCTAAAGTATGGGTTTTGAGAATATAATTTATAAAATTCTTAAATATAAGAAAGTGTAGAAATTAACATTGCAATTAATATAATGTCAATTTTTAATTCACAGCTAAGCCTGTTAAATCTTTTCAATTGATTACGAATCATATAAGAAATAAAATTTGGCCAATTTTAGAATTTAATATAAAATTTGGATTTTTATAATTTATTTAATTTATTTAATGAATATTAAAAATAGCCATTTTTGTCACGGACTCGGATTTCGACGAAACCAGTTTCATCGGATCCGTATCGGTGAATTATTATAGGGTTTCAAGTTTCGTATCGATCGGACTTGTCGTTTGATCGTACGGGCGTGAAACGCCTTGAAATCAATTTTAATAAAATCAATTTGAAATCAATTTGGAAATTTTGTTTTCAGCATAACTTCTTCATACGATCAAATTTGGACGTGAAACTTTTTCCATCGCGTTCAGAATATTTTAAATTACCTATTTGGATATATAGATTTACGAAATTTCGTTCCGGAGACATAGCGGGCTTTTTGGGCCATAGTTTGTTCCGCACGTTCATTCTACGGTCTATCTACGCTACCTCTAACCCTCTATATAAACCTAGCTACAAGCCCTAGCCTCCACCTAATTTCTTTTCATCTGCGCGTATACTTTCTTCAAGCTCCTCTTCTTTTTCAATGGGTGCTAACCCTAGATCCAGTCAGTTCAAAAACAAAATGAAAATTCAAAATCTCCAGAAAAATTCCACAAAAATATATGTTAATCTTTTCGAAACACGTAATCCCATGGTGAAATTCGTTTTTCAGTTGGAGTTACCGTTTACCCAGAATAAATTCAAACAGTTCGTGGCCATTCATCAGCGCCGTAACGAACTTCGTCAGATCGAGAATTGCTTTCTGGGTATTGGAGAGGGGACTGAGGGGAGTAGATCCATGTAGTTTATTCCGCGAATCGACGGTTGGATTGGTGGTAAAATTCGTTAGGGTTTAAAACCCTAGGGGCGGCTGCAAACCTTCTTGCCGATCTGAGACGTACGCGAGCGCCGCTTAGGCAGAGATGGAGGTCGGCGACTTGCTTAGGCGTGGAGGACGTGGCCACGAGTGCGGCAGCATGGAGGTTCTTCTATGCGGTGGCTGGGTTTTAGCGCGTGTACAGTACACGTGAATGTTTCACGTGAGTAGGTTAGGTTCTGGGAAGAAGAAAGGCACGTGGGGTTTTGGGTAAGGATGTGTTCTTTTTGCATTTATTTTTAAAATTTGTTTTCAATCGAATTTTTGACATAACTTTTTCATACGTAACCCGTTTCGCGCGAAATTTCTTTTGTTAGGATCCTAGTGAAATTCCGGATCTGTTGACGCAGGTTTGGACGAATTCTGAGACGAAAGAATTTTTGGGTTTAAATCGAATTTAAATTCGATTTAAATTCAAAAGGTGAGTGTTTTAACCCACTCACTACTACTAGAAGCTTTTATGTTTGTTAAATTAATTTTAGAAATGAATAGAAATTTATTTATGAGTATTTGGAATGTTTATTTCACTCATATTTGTTGAATTGCATTTATTAAATGTAACTGTTAATTTAATTTATTTATTGCGTATTAATTGATAGTTAGAATTTATTTTTTTGCCTATAAACTGATAATTGACAGTTATATAGATTATTACTGAATATAAAACTGTTAGATTAATAGTTGTTAAATTTAATCTGAATAAAATTGCCAGTTATTACCTGTTATATATTATCAAATATAAATTGTTATTGATTGATTGCTTGATGATTGTGATTGGATGATGGGTGATGTTGATGGATGTTTTATTGTATTTCATAAAATTGCAAATTATCATGCATATTTCCTTTCATTCGGGATTGTGGTTTGAAATGATATACAACCGCAAAATTTTATATCTTTTAAATTGCGGATTGAAATGATAAATATCCGTATCACTTGACCATAGGATAGAAAATTATGTACAGGCACCGCGGTCTATATATAACTAACTTAATGTGATTTCTATGGTTTGGATGGAATACGGTTTATAATAATCTTGAATTTTATAAATATTTTTCTTCCATATATATATACATATGAAGTTGAAATTTTGAAATTAAAAGGTGTATAAAAATCTTTATTAAAAATGGAAGAAAATTAAGAAAATGGAGTTTAATAATTTATATCATATGTTTAAATGTTAAGTTTGGAAATTTTAAGATATGATATTTATAATTGGATTTTTCCCAAAATAAATTGAAATGAATATTCTAGTATAATTTGAATTGGGAAAAAATATATATTTTATTGCTAGAAATTGAAGTCTTATTATTTATGGATTTTATATGAATATTCAAGACTAATTAATAGAACAATTGATTTGTTGAAAGAATAAAATCCAACTTTAGTTTGAAATATTGATACTCAAAATGGATATACGTATATATAAATAAATTGAAGTGGTTTTGGAACTTGAGAGAGATAATATAAATTTTGGTTTAGACTTTAATAAAGAAATGTATTTGTAAAGCAATGAGAACTATTTTCTTTACAAAGTAACATTTAAGTTAAACCATTTAATTCATATACCGTTGAATGTCCAAACCATTCAAGTTTTTAGAAGTTATGGTTTTAAATTATGATTTTCAAAATATTATGCTTTGAAAATATTTGATTTTCAGACGTTATGAAGTTAAAGCATTATGATTTGGAAAAGAATTATATTTGGGATAAGTGATAAAATATGGTTTTGGGTTTTGAAATGATATCGTATTCATGGTTATGAAATGGAATGTTTATTCTGATTTTTAAGTATAACCTATTTTTAAATGACCGCGGTGTTATAATAACGATGGGTTGGCAAAGAGACCGGGATCGGATATGGACATACTCTCTGTCGATACCGAAAACCACTTTGACTAACCGTGTACGCGGTGGAGATTCCAGAATGAAGTAGGTGGTGGCGACGTTTCCTGTAAGGTAAATACGTAGACCCGACTCCCGTGAGTTGGCATAAGGTGGCTAAAACAGGAGCGATTCTCAGGCCAATGAGGTCATTCCTCTGATCGTACCCTCCTCTTCGATATTATACTTTGATTTTGGATTGATTCAGTGGCCACTTCTATATTTTGATTTTGGGGAGTTAGTCCGAGGTGGGCGGTAACTGCGGCTACGCGTTTCCACCAGCCTGGACAGCAATTGGTATATCTACCCTGGCATTGCCTAGTTGTGCCGTGTCACCTACCATACCGAGCCTTTACTACGAGTTTCTATTTGTGTCGTACCTATGGAGTATCCTCTGGTAGCTTCCCGATCAGGAGGTATTACGGTACTGTATAGACTATTGGCATTATTTGTGTTAAGGGCTATATGGGTAACCCTTAACGCTATTAAAAAGTAAATTTACTTTACAAATAGACACTATTATAATAGCACAATATACTACATAGTAAATAGTTTAACGGATCCTTAGGAGATGTAAATCCCGAGCATCTCTTGAGTTACTGCACTCATATTTATTTCTGTTAATTTAACTCACATAAGATCTTTTAGTTCTGACTCGAGTGTTTTTGTCTTTTCAAATTCGCTCGGGTCAGTCCGAGCGTTTCAGGATCGAAGATTTTAGCTTTGGAGGACGAAGACGAAGAATCCGTATTATATTATTTATAGTATTGCACCACACTCTAAAATTTCCGCTGCATTGATTGTATTCGTATGTGTACTCTGATATTCATTATAAATATTTTGTAAACAGTTTCATGAACTGTATATTGATTATTATATTTTATCCTTCCGCTGTGAGATTCTATTTTGTTTTATTTCTTTTCTGTTTTTCTTATTTACCCCATAACAATCCGCCCTTGCGTATGCTTTGAATTGGCACGTGTGTCGGTTTTAAAGTGTGCGAAAAGGTGGGATGTTACAGTTGGTATCAGAGCTTTGGTTTAGCGATAAACCTTGGCTTTGTGGGGTTTGACTCTTTGTTAATAGGGTAGTAATACCCTATGGGAGTCGCGGAGTGTATATATATATGAGAGAGCGTATTTGTTAGTATTAATAAAAGATTTTGATATTGTGTTAATCTGTTCCGCTTTGTATTTATAAATTCTGGTTGATGCATGGGACGCTATGTCATCAATAGGGATTTCTAAACACTTAATAGGACAGACCGACATAATATTTGTTTTTAATATAGGTGAATGAAATAATTTTGCCTATTATATTTTCTATATATAAAAATATTTTTATAAAGATATATTTTGGTTGCTATAGTTGGGTGTTAGGTAATAAAAATATTTGTAATGAATTAAAGCTAAGTTGAAATTATAATAAATCAAATTGGAGATTTTAGAACTTAAGTCCGGGATTTTAAAATTTTGCTTTCAAAGGATTTATGAAATATAATGATTTGGTTTATAAATATTTTCTTATATAAATATTTAGTATAATTCGAAAGAATTGGTTTAAAGAGGATTTTGAAGAAAATAAATTTTGTAATTTCCTCTCTGTCGCTGGAAAATAATTTCGGTGATGACGGCCGCATCATCGACTTTCATTTTCGAGTCTCGAAGGGGAAAGGCCACTGTAGTAAATTCTATTGCAGATTTGTTTTGAAATTATTTAAAATTTTAATTGTTTAAAGGTAATTAGAGATATAAAAGTTGTAAGAAATTAATTATCTATTATTTTAAAGAAATTTTGGAATTTGACCCGGTATTAATTCTTGAATTTCCATTTATTAGTTGTAAAAATTTAGGTTAGTGAAATAAAAGAAGTAATCAATGAATTAAAAGAGTTAAGATTAAACTTGCATAAGTTCTTTTGCTTTTTCTTTAACATAAATAACTTACCAAATATAAAAAGTTGAAATGTTAAATAAGAAACTAGAATTGAATATTTTACAAGTAGGAATTTAGGAAATAATGAAGTATTCAATAAACTACTGTTATAAATAAGAATTTAATGGTATAAACTTAGGTTATAATTGAAATTTTACTGAAAATAAAGTTAAGTATTATTAATAGGTGATATGAATTTAATTATATAAAATGAAATTCTAAATAAGAATTGATTGTAGGATTATTAATTTAAGTATGTTTTAATTTTCCCCTATTCTAATATAATAGAAGTAGGAAAAATATAAATGACTGCAATCCATAGTTAATGAATGAGTAAAATCTTTCACTTATAGGAATGCAAGTTATAAGGTTAATAAATTAAGTGTAAGTAGAGGGTTACTGTAATTAAATATAATGGAAACTTCAACATTAAATAAATGAATGAGATTAAAGGTAAGTCGAAATTGTAATTTATAAAACAAATATATATTAATTAAAGGAATGGAGAAGAAACTTGTAAATTTTCACTTACATTCTTAAAACATACATAACTTACCATATAATAAAAGTTGCAATGTTATTAAGAAAATGAAAGGAGAAATCTTACAAGTGAAGCTTGAGGTAATAAAGGTATTCTATTAATTTGCTATTGTTAATGAGAATTAATTGTATAAGCTTAAGATAAATTGGAAATTTTACTATATAAGTAAAGGTAAGTAGTATAAATAGATGATATATACTTTAGTCAATAAATTGGAATACAAATATAATGAATTTTGTGATAAATGGAAAATGAAAATTTGTAAGAAATAAAGAAATCACTCCATAAATGAAAGAAAGAAAATCAAACCATTGAAGCATGAGATAAATGTATAATAAATAAATTTGGGTGTTGGTTTGAATTGTGTTGTTTGATTTATGTTGTTGGGTAAGAAATTTGAAGTAGTTAAATGAATAAGTATCTATCTTTGTTCCATCTAAGACTGTTGAGTAAAGGATGACTTGATAGTTAGTTTCATTTCATACAAATTTCAAGTTTGAACCCAAACAACTATTTGTTTGATGGATTAAATGGTTGCTTTGTTTGTGTATGTATGCAGTTTGTAAGGTTGATGGTTGTTGTACTGATTGATTGATTAATGATTGAATCCACTTAAATATTCCACTTTAATATAATATTTAACCTTTTTAGATTATATAAGTGAAATACAGGTGATGGAAGCAACTGCTACTGCTTTTGGTTCCATAATAATAAGCGTATTTTGCCCGACAAATAGGTACGTTTTCGGATTACGTTTAAAGCGCTATTTTTCCCGTGTTGGGATATAATATTTTGATAATATATGTAATATATTTGTATATTTTGATATTATATTTTCTCCAGAGTCTCTCCGTACAAAGGAGACTCTGCCAAAATTTTTTCGAAAATTTTGGACTTAGAATTTTGTGAAATTATTTTCCCAACTTTAATAATTTAAGTACAAAAGAATATAATGATTATAAAACTGGTATATTTTATATAAGGGAATTAATTTAGTAATATTGTCAATAAGTTAATGTTTGAAATAAGACGTACTGTTTTACTCTTCCTTCTCCCTTCTTTTTCCTTTTCGGGGACGAAAAGTTTTGAGTGGGGGAGATTGTAACGACCCGTTAAATTTGATAATATTAAATGGATTAACTTAATATAATTTTTAATCTAATTTATAATAAATGTAGGAGTTGGGTATAGTAACTGAGATTAAAGATTTAACAATTGAAATGTTATATGGCAATAGGTAGAATAACGAAGATTTGTGTTGTGGTTATAAGTCATAATTAGTTGATTAAAATGGTATTAATGAAATAATGACTGAATTGAATTGCAATATATAAACATCAGGAAAATTTAATTGGTGGATTAAACTTGTTAAAGTTCATAAGTTTTGTAATTTAGTTTAGTAGAACTTTAAATTATAAACGAAGATTGAAATAAACGATAAATTTAATTATGTAAATGGTGACTCAAGACCTAGGTTATAGGAATTGGAACATAATCCAATTTGAATTAAGTAGAAGAAGGACTTGGTTAATATGTAAGTTATTGTTCAAGGTATTGAATAAAAACTTGGAATCCAATCATAATTTAATGATAATAATGTTAGTATTAGAGAATAAATATATTTCAATGCAGTACCCGAATGAACGGAATAAAATGAATATATATTGAATAGAAATGAAATGTAAATTGGCACATTTGGTTGAAAGTTAATTTTAAGAAACATATAAATGTTGAATTTGTGAATATTAATATAAATATTAACTTGAATGGGATTCATTAATACAAAGATGTAATAAGTGTAGATAGTAAAAATTTAATGGCTGTAGTGGATAAAAAAATCTAGTAGTAACATAAAATTTATTTATATGGAAAAAGAGTATAGATTTGAACAAATTTATGAAAATTTGATAAGAGTAGTGGTTGTAATCAGTTTGGTTATTTAATATTTGGAAGATAGAGATTTGTAAATCCGTTAATGAATTTATAATGGGAAGGAATGGTAAGAATGTAAAAATTATAAGCATTTGATTCAATTAAGGGAATTAAATTATAATAAATGGTCATTTAATAAATTCAACGTTCTGTGAGAAATCATAATAGTTGTGTAAAATGTGTACAAACTTCGATTTGGAAATTTATTGGATTTATAACGGTTTTGGTATTACATTTATGAGTTTAAAAGTTATTCCATTTTGTAAAGAAATAAAAGCTTATTTAGGTGACTAGAATTTAGCGTAACGACTATTGTGTGTTACCTATTCTTGTTGCTTGTTAATTTAAATTTTGGGAATCAAATTCAATTTATCCGCCAATTTACCGCAGTTAAAGTGAAATGAATTGGTGAATGAGTAATGTTAAATACAAATAAGATGTAACCAAGAAAAATCCCATTTATAATAATTTATGTAGAATAAAGTAAAGAAACCAGGAAATGAAAATGTGAAAATGTGGATGCAATGAGATTTTAAGTAATAGTAACTTTGTTAGGTAAGTGATAACGGATTTTTTTTTTGTATAACCAAATAAAGATCCAAATTTATTTGGAAATTAATTGCAATCAATTGAATTTATTACAATTAAATGGATTTAATATTTAATAGTTATGTAATTATTATTTGGAAGAAATTGGAGTTATTTGTAATAAGTATGAACCTAATGTTAATTTTCTTATAGGATTGACAATTGATATGGAATGAAAAGAAGAAAATTTGGGTCAGTAAAATTTGGAATTTATGCATAATAAAATGGATTCTAACGTTAAATACTACGTTATTGAGATTTAAATTAGACTTAAAGAATAATGATGTGAATCAGGAACTAATGTTTATGGCATCTTTATTTTAGGTGAAAGTTGAGAATATAAAGATTTAAAAATCTAAAGTATGGGTTTTGAGAATATAATTTATAAAATTCTTAAATATAAGAAAGTGTAGAAATTAACATTGCAATTAATATAATGTCAATTTTTAATTCACAGCTAAGCCTGTTAAATCTTTTCAATTGATTACGACTCATATAAGAAATAAAATTTGGCCAATTTTAGAATTTAATATAAAATTTGGATTTTTATAATTTATTTAATTTATTTAATGAATATTAAAAATAGCCATTTTTGTCACGGACTCGGATTTCGACGAAACCAGTTTCATCGGATCCGTATCGGTGAATTATTATAGGGTTTCAAGTTTCGTATCGATCGGACTTGTCGTTTGATCGTACGGGCGTGAAACGCCTTGAAATCAATTTTAATAAAATCAATTTGAAATCAATTTGGAAATTTTGTTTTCAGCATAACTTCTTCATACGATCAAATTTGGACGTGAAACTTTTTCCATCGCGTTCAGAATATTTTAAATTACCTATTTGGATATATAGATTTACGAAATTTCGTTCCGGAGACATAGCGGGCTTTTTGGGCCATATTTTGTTCCGCACGTTCATTCTACGGTCTATCTACGCTACCTCTAACCCTCTATATAAACCTAGCTACAAGTCCTAGCCTCCACCTAATTTCTTTTCATCTGCGTGTATACTTTCTTCAAGCTCCTCTTCTTCTTCAATGGGTGCTAACCCTAGATCCAGTCAGTTCAAAAACAAAATGAAAATTCAAAATCTCCAGAAAAATTCCACAAAAATATATGTTAATCTTCTCGAAACACGTAATCCCATGGTGAAATTCGTTTTTCAGTTGGAGTTACCGTTTACCCAGAATAAATTCAAACAGTTTGTGGCCATTCATCAGCGCCGTAACGAACTTCGTCAGATCGAGAATTGCTTTCTGGGTATTGGAGAGGGGACTGAGGGGAGTAGATCCATGTAGTTTATTCCGCGAATCGACGGTTGGATTGGTGGTAAAATTCGTTAGGGTTTAAAACCCTAGGGGCGGCTGTAAACCTTCTTGCCGATCTGGGACGTACGCGAGCGCCGCTTAGGCAGAGATGGAGGTCGGCGACTTGCTTAGGCGTAGAGGACGTGGCCACGAGTGCGGCAGCATGGAGGTTCGTCTATGCGGTGGCTGGGTTTTAGCGCGTGTACAGTACACGTGAATGTTTCACGTGAGTAGGTTAGGTTCTGGGAAGAAGAAAGGCACGTGGGGTTTTGGGTAAGGATGTGTTCTTTTTGCATTTATTTTTAAAATTTGTTTTCAATCGAATTTTTGACATAACTTTTTCATACGTAACCCGTTTCGCGCGAAATTTCTTTTGTTAGGATCCTAGTGAAATTCCGGATCTGTTGACGGAGGTTTGGACGAATTCTGAGACGGGCGAATTTTTGGGTTTAAATCGAATTTAAATTCGATTTAAATTCAAAAGGTGAGTGTTTTAACCCACTCACAACTACTAGAAGCTTTTATGTTTGTTAAATTAATTTTAGAAATGAATAGAAATTTATTTATGAGTATTTGGCATGTTTATTTCACTCATATTTGTTGAATTGCATTTATTAAATGTAACTGTTAATTTAATTTATTTATTGCGTATTAATTGATAGTTAGAATTTATTTGTTTGCCTATAAACTGATAGTTGACAGTTATATAGATTATTACTGAATATAAAACTGTTAGATTAATAGTTGTTATATTTAATCTGAATAAAATTGCCAGTTATTACCTGTTATATATTATCAAATATAAATTGTTATTGATTGATTGCTTGATGATTGTGATTGGATGATGGGTGATGTTGATGGATGTTTTATTGTATTTCATAAAATTGCAAATTATCATGCATATTTCCTTTCATTCGGGATTGTGGTTTGAAATGATATACAACCGCAAAATTTTATATCTTTTAAATTGCGGATTGAAATGATAAATATCCGTATCACTTGACCATAGGATCGAAAATTATATACAGGCACCGCGGTCTATATATAACTAATTTAATGTGATTTCTATGGTTTGGATGGAATACGGTTTATAATAATCTTGAATTTTATAAATATTTTTCTTCCATATATATATACATATGAAGTTGAAATTTTGAAATTAAAAGGTGTATAAAAATCTTTATTAAAAATGGAAGAAAATTAAGAAAATGGAGTTTAATAATTTATATCATATGTTTAAATGTTAAGTTTGGAAATTTTAAGATATGATATTTATAATTGGATTTTTCCCAAAATAAATTGAAATGAATATTCTAGTATAATTTGAATTGGGAAAAAATATATATTTTATTACTAGAAATTGAAGTCTTATTATTTATGGATTTTATATGAATATTCAAGACTAATTAATAGAACAATTGATTTGTTGAAAGAATAAAATCCAACTTTAGTTTGAAATATTGATACTCAAAATGGATATACGTATATATAAATAAATTGAAGTGGTTTTGGAACTTGAGAGAGATAATATAAATTTTGGTTTAGACTTTAATAAAGAAATGTATTTGTAAAGCAATGAGAACTATTTTCTTTACAAAGTAACATTTAAGTTAAACCATTTAATTCATATACCGTTGAATGTCCAAACCATTCAAGTTTTTAGAAGTTATGGTTTTAAATTATGATTTTCAAAATATTATGCTTTGAAAATATTTGATTTTCAGACGTTATGAAGTTAAAGCATTATGATTTGGAAAAGAATTATATTTGGGATAAGTGATAAAATATGGTTTTGGGTTTTGAAATGATATCGTATTCATGGTTATGAAATGGAATGTTTATTCTGATTTTTAAGCGTAACCTATTTTTAAATGACCGCGGTGTTATAATAACGATGGGTTGGCAAAGAGACCGGGATCGGATATGGACATACTCTCTGTCGATACCGAAAACCACTTTGACTAACCGTGTACGCGGTGGAGATTCCAGAATGAAGTAGGTGGTGGCGACGTTTCCTGTAAGGTAAATACGTGGACCCGACTCCCGTGAGTTGGCATAAGGTGGCTAAAACGGGAGCGATTCTCAGGCCAATGAGGTCATTCCTCTGATCGGACCCTCCTCTTCGATATTATACTTTGATTTTGGATTGATTCAGTGGCCACTTCTATATTTTGATTTTGGGGAGTTAGTCTGAGGTGGGCGGTAACTGCGGCTACGCGTTTCCACCAGCCTGGATAGCAATTGGTATATCTACCCTGGCATTGCCTAGTTGTGCCGTGTCACCTACCATACCGAGCCTTTACTACGAGTTCTATTTGTGTCGTACCTATGGAGTATCCTCTGGTAGCTTCCCGATCAGGAGGTATTACGGTACTGTATAGACTATTGGCATTATTTGTGTTAAGGGCTATATGGGTAACCGCTTAACGCTATTAAAAAGTAAGTTTACTTTACAAATAGACACTATTATAATAGCGCAATATACTACATAGTAAATAGTTTAACGGATCCTTAGGAGATGTAAATCCCGAGCATCTCTTGAGTTACTGCACTCATATTTATTTCTGTTAATTTAACTCACATAAGATCTTTTAGTTCTGACTCGAGTGTTTTTGTCTTTTCAAATTCGCTCGGGTCAGTCCGAGCGTTTCAGGATCGAAGATTTTAGCTTTGGAGGACGAAGACGAAGAATCCGTATTATATTATTTATAGTATTGCACCACACTCTAAAATTTCCGCTACATTGACTGTATTGGTATGTGTACTCTGATATTCATTATAAATATTTTGTAAACAGTTTCATGAACTGTATATTGATTATTATATTTTATCCTTCCGCTGTGAGATTCTATTTTGTTTTATTTCTTCTCTGTTTTTCTTATTTACCCCATAACAATCCGCCCTTGCGTATGCTTTGAATTGGCACGTGTGTCGGTTTTAAAGTGTGCGAAAAGGCGGGATGTTACAATTTTTGAGCATAGAGGGTTGAAAAACTCAATAAAAACTCGCTGTCCTGTCATTGTAAAACTGTGACTTTCTGTGCTTAATATCGTTGGTAATTTGAGCATATCTTTCTCGTTTAATATCCAAACTTAACGATTCTTGATGTTCCAAAAAGAATAGATTGTCAGCTATAACTTTCATTTTTTTGGGTTTTGTTAAATTTTGAGGTTAAAATGGTCTAAAATTCCTTATAGTGACGCTATCCCGAGACTAAAATGACAGCAGAGGTGAACTTCAAATCTGAAAATTATTTTAGTCGTAACTTTTTAACAGTTTATCAAAATTCAATAATTTTTAATATTCTAGAAAGCTTACTTTATATATGACAACTTTCATTTGAACATATTTGCATATTTTGAGCACAAGTTGATTGAAATTCTATCACAAACTCCCAGCTCTGTCACTTTGATAATTACACTATCTAAACTAAATGCAGTTGGTAAATTAGACGTTTCTTTCTCATTTCTAGTCGGACTTAGATAATTCTTGGTGTTTTGGAAAGCTTAGACTATTTTCTAAAATTTTCTTGCTTTGAGTTTTGAAAATTTTTGGGGTTAAGATAGTCGAAACATTATTTCTTTTCTGATGCCCTAAGAATAAACAACAACGACAGTGAATTTAAAATCTAAGAATTATATTGGACATATCTTTCACGTTTCTTATCCAAATTCAATAATTTTAGATGTTTCGAAAATCTTAGACTTTGTAATAAAAGTTTTATGTTTTGAGTTTTTTGAAATTTTGAAGTTATCTTGGTCAAAACTTGATGTGTTTATTGCTGTCCTGAGAGCAAAACGACAACAATAACAATCACTGACTTGAGAATCGTATTATCTTATTTTTTCTCCTATTCTTTTTTGATTTTGATTTTTTTTTGAAATGTTTTGAGAGCTATGATTCCTATCAAATACTAGCTATATTTGTAGAATTTGAATTTCAAATCTAAATAAAATTTGAATTGATTTTGGGTTGAATTTGAATTGAATTCGTATTGAATTCAAGTTATCGGTCTTGAGTTATCTTTCTTGTTTTTCATTGTTTTCGAGCACGGTTTTCACTAAACCACTTTGAAATGATTTTTGAAATAAATGCAAATTTCAAATTATTATTATATAGTATTTTAAAAATAGTTTTCTAATATAAAATCTATTTATTTACTATAATAAAGAATTTCAAATATTGGTTTTATTAATCTTTTTGGAAAAAGTTTTAAAATCTTGTTTTCTCTAGTAAATTATTTTAATGTAAAACATACACTTTTGCACTATTCGATCTTATGAGAAAGAGAATTAAACAATTTAGTAAAATAAGTGGTATGAGACATGTGCATTCAACTAATTTCGTACTTGTACGATCAATGCTATTTGAGATTATTGATCCCGACATGTTTTGCCATTTTTTGGCATATTTTTAGTTTTATAATTCCTATTTATTGGAATTATTTAAGATGGTCAATATTTTGCAAGTATTATGGTTTGAGATCTCCTATGTAGGAGTATGGTCGATGAGAACCATCACGATGTTTTATTTACTTTCCAATGATATAAGGCAAGTCTTGAGTATATGATTTCATATTTTGAGATTTACGGTTTACGAAGAACCATCATGATGTTTTCACTTATCGATAAGATGATACAAGTTACGATGACATTTAATACTTGTCGATGAGATGAGACGAGTATGATGTCTCTTTATCACTCATTAATGAGATGAGAAGAGCTATGATTTTCTGATTTTGATGATGTTCCTAGTGTGGCGTCGACTAGCGGCTAGTAAACCTCTAAGTGCGAACATGTGGTATGAGACACAATTTAACAATTTTTGGGATCCTATCTATGAGTTTGTAACAGAACTTCTTTGAGAGGTGTTAGCGACCTAGTCATGAGGACGAACTGCTTTGGAAGGTGTTAGCATCCTTGTTAGGGCTGACAAAACGACTTGGAGAGGTGTCAGCGACCTTGTCATGAGGACGAAGCGCTTTGGGAAGTGTTAGCGACTTTATCAGATGCTTCGGCCGTTTGAGAATGGCACGTGCATCATCGCTTCGGCATGCAAATGAGATTTGGCCAATCCGAGGAATTTTTATGAGTTTTTCATTTCGATTTCACCAATTTTGAGAAAGGCTTATATATATATTTTTTATGGTGATTTCGATATGGAGATTATAAACTCTTATTGAGCTTCATAAGTTTTGATTTGGAGATTATCATCGGCGATTTTTTATATTATTTGAGTGTATTGTTGAGTTTACCTCTTTTGAGGTCTTTGTATACTTAAGTGACACTGTTTCACTTAAGTCATGAGTATGTGTTCTTTTTATTGCCTCTTCTCATTTAAGAAGAATTATCACCTTGTATCTTATGCTTCATATTATCGTCTATCCTTATTAACTGATTGTTTTAGCTAGACCGACCCGTGTATTTTACATTCGGGTCAGACCGAGTTGTTTCAAGTTAGCTATCAGTTTCAAGACTTAGCTTTGATGCGCCTGCTTGGATATCAGCTTAGCATTTTTGTGTAGTTTATATTTCTTTCCGCTTGACTCTGATGTGTATTTTGATTTGATGTATATGGTGTGGTCTCCGAACCACTTTTGTATATCATTTTGTATTGTACTGGGATGTATCAGTGTATATGTATTTATATATATGATAATTACTGTTCTGCGATATGATATGCATTCTATTATTGTATTTTGTTCTGATAAATCCATCAACCATCTATAGTTTTGTATTAAATATTTATTGGATATGTCGATCCACTTGAGTAGAAAAAATAGATAGCAATTGTCGACGTATTCAATAGATATTTAAGACAAAGCTATAGATGGTTGTTGTTAACCATCCCTATTCTCCACATTAGCAGGCATAATTACCTAATAATTCTCTTTGTTATATGGATCTCGGGATGGGGCATCACATCTTGGTATCAGAGCTGAGTTCAGAAAAAGTATGATAAACACAGAATAGAAACACATATTATGGTACATCTAAGTGTAATAAAAGTGTTAGAATCCCTTAATCATCGTGTCCTTTACATTATCGTGTCTTTTGGAGTAGATAATTTGGGATATGGCTAGGAATTTATTTTATTCCGTAATATTCCTAAATTTAATTGATGACATCTTATCTTAGGAGTAATCTTAATCGTGATTGTTTTATTCGAGTCCTCTTTAATACGGGTGCTTGACACCCATCCGTATTGAAAGAGTTTGTTGATACTTTTGGATGTCCTTATCTTGTTCTTTCGTGAGGATTGTGAATCTTATTGAGTGGGTCCATAATATTTAGCTTGACGTATGAGGATTTGGGATTGTTTCTTATAGCTTATCTTTTCGTGCGAATTAGCATGCCATTTTCTATCTAGAGTTTGGAGTGTTGAGTGAAGTGGCTTGCCTATTATCAAGCCACATTCAGTGATTCGAAGGATCCTATATTTAGGTATCCTAATTTTGGCTGATTTGTTGTTTCTTGTTCTTTGGAATATTAATGACGATTCTAAAGTATCTGCATTCACTTTTGAGTTTCGAGATGTTGATGATATATCTCGACCTCCAATCATTTTGACTTTGTTGATTTCTGTGAGTCCATTCGGGTATGACGTCCAATTGGGCAATCGAGTATTGTATTGACCTCTTTTCCTATTCTTAGCGTTAGGTCATCCTTCCATAAGGGTGTTCACTGGGGAATGAGGTGATTCATTGAATTTATTTGTAATTGCCATTCTTACTCCTTTTTGAGACAATCCTCTTTGGGTACTCAATTGTAGATATACTTGTGAAATTACTTCACTCGAAATAATGATATGTTGTTAGTGTTATTCTTCTCATTCGAGAAGATATCTTAACCTTACCCTTATATCTTGTCGATCTCTTTTTAATCCATTAAGTGGTGCTATGGTCTTTTCTCGGTTTGACCTTACACCGATTTTTCATGAGCTACGAGTGCGGAGGATAGCGTTGCTCTTACCGCATTCCGCACTCGTTTTGAATCTTGTGAGTGGTTCGTTATACCATTTGGAATAATGAACACTCCAGTCTATTCCATCAATCTTGAGGATCGAGTATTCTAGGAATATCTCGATGAGCTCTGTTTGTGTTCCTTGATTTTGAGAATAAGTAATAAATTATGTGTTTAATTTTTTTCAAAAAAAAAAAAATTTAAAGATATGTTTCTAAGGGAAATTGGTTTATATTTTTAATAAAAAAAAGAATATTTTGAGTATTATATAAGAGGAAATATTTTAAAGAAAATGAATTTTTACGTTGGGTTGTCCGTCTAGCGCTTTAAGAATTCTGGTCGATGCATCTGGCCAATGTTATTGTTAGGGATTTCCTAAACGTTGTGATGAGACAGTCGGACATGGTAAATTGAGTTTTAATAAGTAAAGTTTGGAATAACAATTGAATACTTTTGTTTAAAGCTAAATTTGATGACTTTAAAATTTTGGTAATTGGTTGTTTGAAAATATATATATATATATATATATATATATATAGTATGATTTAAAACTCTATCTTAAGGGAAATTAATGAAATGCTAAATTTAATTTTTTAGCACAAATTTGTGGGTAAGCTTCGGTTTTGAAACCTTGATAGTATTAAAACTTGTTGGTATGAAATTGTAAAATTCTTTTAAAAACAAATTTGAATTAATTATCAACTCTAACTAATTTTATGTTGATAAAAATATAAAAATTTAATTTTGTGACAATAGGAAATATGAATTTGAATGGTTCATTTATTTTAAAATGCTATATTATGAGATGCAAAGTTTAATAAATGAATAAGTCATGAGATGCAATCATTTTAAATTGTGAGAACAATTTATAAATTAATGTGTAAATTCAAAATTTATTTTGGATGGATAATTATCTTTGGATAACGAAAGAGATTAGTTATCTCTTCAAAATGAGTCATTAGTAGTTTGAAAAAAAAACTTGTTCGTGTAAAGTGATAAAAGTGTTTCCAATTAGTGAACTGTTTCTTTTAAAAGATGATTACATAGATTTGATCATAATTTTGTATGTCTTAGCCTTCTGGAAAAAAGAAGATCATTTAATAAATGATTTAGTAAAAATCCTGTTCGAAAATGTAGTTTAAAATTAAAATGGTTTGGGAAAAATTTTAAATTTTAAATTGATTCGAAAGTTGAAATTTGGTTTGGAAAAGTGTTGTGCTAAAAATAGCGATAGCTTAAAATTTATAACTCCAAATGAGCTCAATCTTTATGCACATGAAAGTGCTTTCAGTAAGCTATGATTTTTTCCGTTCACCACTTTGAAATATTTTGCATTTTATTTAGTCTAAAATGGGTTTTAAAATGGATGGACATCTATGTCCTATCATGAAAATTTCTAAGATTTAAACTAAAAGTAAATTTAGCATAACATTCAAATCGTAATTCCGATTTCTATGATTTTTAAATTGCATGAAAGCTTAGATTGAATAGAACAACTTTCATATTATAAAGTTTTTCAGATTTTGTTGTTTGCTGGGTCAAAACGGGTCTTTTTGTAGTAGGTCTGAAATAAAATTATTCTATTTCCCTTAATAGTTAAGTGTAGCACTTCTTATCTTTGAACTTGAACTAGTATCATCTATTTGAGTTAAGTACAGGCGAAAAGAGGATAGTTGGACTATATTTTGTGCAAAAAGAATATATATAAGTTTGTGCAAACTCGTTAAAAAAAGGCTAAAAGGGAAGGGATGTTTTTGGATTAATTTTAAAGTGTTAAATGGTGATATATATTGTATTTCTGACCTAATGGTCAATGTATATTATATAAATCATTTTTGTAATATTGTATAAGGCCTCTGTACAAAGGAGACTCCGCCAATTTTTTCGGAAATTTCTAACACTTAGAAAATTTGAGAAATAAATTGAAAAATAATATATTGCAAGCTAGAGTGTACCTATGGAAGAATTAGAGAATAAACAACTTAAACCTTATTTACTCTAACGAAGAGTAATAAATTTAAATTCAAAATCTAAGTAAGGAATTTTGAAAATTTTTCAAGAGTTGAAAGTTGTGGTTTTAACTATAAAGATATTGAATTTTTGAAACTCTAAGAATTTTTGATTAAGAGTATATACATATATTTTAGTTCCTTGTGATTATCATACCCTTATGCTATTTTCTAACGACGTGCATATGTGTGGTCATTCGAGTTTGAAACCACCTTTTGGTTGAACTATCTTGCCTTTATTGTGTCTATCTTGTACCGGTGTGGTTCCTTCCGTAGTGTCATACGAAAAGATCATATCGATAATCATCTTGTTGATTAGAGTTCAGGTTGGAGTTGTGCTAAATCCTAACTCTACTCGAGGAGTTTATAAGAAATCAATCTCATTTGATTAATTTTTGTGTAGCATCTTGTTGTGCTCTTATTCGAAGGTGGGACAGCGTCAAAATCTTGTGTGTTGATCGAAAAATTAAATGGTTCGGTAATTCCATATTTGCACTTTAAAAACCATAGAATTAATTGAGCAATCTTATCTTGGTATACTTTCATCATGAGTTGAAAGTGAGGAATTTTGATCTCGTGCGTGTCTATCTTTCTTTGGTTGATGAAATAATTGTGTTGAATACAAACTCTTCTATAGAAATTGCGAGGATGCAATTTTGATAAGGGGGAAGTCTGTAACAACCCTGGTTTTGAAGATTGCCTGTTAATATTAAATTATAACGGTATCTATAATTTAATATTGTAAATTAAAGAAAATTGGAATTTTATATTGTTTATTTGGAATAAACAATGAATTTTGAAAATAAAATGAGAAAAATAAAGTTTGGAATGTTATTTTATTTATTTAGGTTAATAATGATGGAAGATGATCTTTATTTAGAGAAAATGAAATAATTTTATAAATTATTGCTAGTTACTTATTTTAATAATTTTTAAATGAAGTATTTGATTTTTAAAGGGTGTTTAATTAATTAAAAAGATGGAAATTGGTTAAAAGTGAGTTTAGGCTATAAAAAAAGTTTGCATATGGTTGGAAATATTTTTCTAGGTAAGAAAATGATTTTTGCTGAATTTTAGAAGTTAAAAATGTAGAATTTACATTTATTTGGTGAAAATTGTGTATTAGTGTAAAATAAAGGATTTTAATAATAATAATTTTTTCTAAAATAAATAATTATCTTTTTATATAATGTAAAATAATTTATTTCATGTGTGTGTAAGTTTACAGTTTTATTTTTGTGAAAATTTGAAAGAAAATGGCCTATGTTAATTACATATGGATAAACATATGTATTTTAGTTTAAGTATGAATTAAAACTTAGGCTTATTTGATTTCTTTTAATCTTTGGGTCCAGAATCCCATTATCCTAAAACCAAAAGTAGGAAAAGAGATGAGATTTTAACTGGTACGTACAATCTACAGCTCGTTCTTTCTTCCTCCTCACCTGAAAATAGAAGTAGTAAACAAATTTCTCCATTTTTCAAACATAGGCTTTTAAATCTCCAAATACTCTTCAATAAATTCCCGTTCATATCAAATCTAAAGAGTTTTAAAAGGTAATCTCATTCCAAAACATTGCTATTTTATCAAAATTCTTATTTGAGAAGAGGATTTTCTGATTCTCGGTATATTTCCTTTTGCATGTGTTGTTCTAAGTTTCTACCGGTTATTGGAAGCTTTCTTCTCCTCAAAACTTTCTTCTTTCAGCAAAAATATGAGGTTAGATCATCTCTAATTCAAGTTGAGTTGAGAAATCACATTTTCTAGCATAAATTGAGATTTCAAGGTTAGAAATCTCAATTTTATTTTTGTTGCATGTTCATTTGTGAATTGTTTTCAGTAAATTGGGCATATCTCTTTCATTTTAAATCGGAACTTGATTTTGTTTGAAATTATGGAAAGCTTGAAAAGAGTGTCATAACTTTCGTGTTAAATACTTTCAAAAATATTGAGTATAGAGAGTCGAAAAACTCAATACAAACTTGTTGTCCTGTCATCGTAAAACAGTGACTTTCTGTGCTTAAAGTCGTTGGTAATTTGAGCATATCTTTCTCATTTATGTCCAAATTTAATGACTCTTGATGTTCCTGAAAGCTTAGATTGTCTACTATAGCTTTTATGTTTTGGGTTTTGTTAAATTTGGAGGTCTAAAGGTTGAAAATTCCTTCTAGTGACACTCTCCCGAGACAAAAACGATAGCCGAGGTGAACTTCAAATCTGAAAATTGTTTTAGTCGTAACTTTTTCATTATTTATCAGAATTCGATAATTTTAGTGCTTTAGAAAACTTACTTTATATATGACAACTTTCATGTTGAACATATTTTCAAATTTTGAGCATAGGTTGATTGAAATTCCATCACAAACTCCTAGCTCTATCACTTTGATAAGTACAGTATCTAAACTAAATACAGTTAGTAAATTAGACGTACCTTTCTTGTTTCTAGTCGGACATAGATAATTCTTGGTGTTTTGGAAAGCTTGGACTATTTTATAAAACTTTCTTATTTTTTGAGTTTTTCAAAATTTTGATGTTATGATAGTCGAAACATTATTTATTTGCTGCTGCCCTGAGAATAAACGATAGCGACAGTGAATTTAAAATCTGAGAATTATATTGGCAATATCTTTCACGTTTCTTATCCAAATTCAATAATTTTAGATGTTCCGAAAAGCTTAGACTTTGTGCTAAAAGTTTCATGTTTTGTTTTTTCCGAAATTTCAAAGTTAGCTTGGTCAAAACAAGGTTTATTTATGCTGTCCCGAGAGCAAAACGACAACAATAACAATCATGACTTGAGAATTGTATTAGCTTATTTTTGCTCTCATTCTTGTTCGATTTTGATGTTGTTTTTGAAATGTTTGAGAGCTATAATTCCTATAAATTGGCTATCTATATTTAGAGAATTTAAAATTCAAATTTAAATAGAATTTAATTGATTTTGGGTTAAATTTGAATTGAATTCGTATTGAATTCAAGTTATCTGACTTGAGTTATCTTTCTTGTTTTCCATTATTTTCGAGCACGGTTTTCGCTAAACCATTTTGAAGTGATTTTGAAATAAATGGAAATTTCAAATTATTATTATATAGTATTTTAAAATTATTTTTCTAATATAAAATCTATTTATATTCTATAATAAAGGAATTTCTAATATTGGTTTTATTAATCTTTTTGGGAAAAAGTTTTAAAAGCTTATTTCTCTCTAGTAAACTATTTTAAATGTAAAACACACACTTTTGCACTATTCAAACGTATGAGAAAAAGAAGTAAATGATTCGGTAAAACATGTGGTATGAGACATGTGCGTTTACTATTTCGGTTAATTCCAGACTTGTATGATCGACGCTATTTGAGATTATTGATTCCAAGATGTTTTTCCATTTTATGGCATGTTTTGAGTTTTATAATTCCTGTTTATTGGAATTATTTAAGATAGCCAATATTTGGCAAGTATTATGGTTTGAGATCTCCTATGTCGAAGTATGGTCGACGAGAACCATCACGATGTTTTGTTTACATGCCAATGATATAAGGCAAGTCTTGAGTATATGATTTTATATTTTGAGATTTATGGTTTATGAAGAACCATCACAATGTTTTCACTTATATATGAGATGAGACAAGTTACAATGCCATTTAATATTTGTTGATGAGATGAGACGAGTATGGTGTCTCTTTATCACTCGTCAATGAGATGAGGCGAGACATGATTTTCTGAGTTTTATGATGTTCCTAGTATGGCATCGACTAGCGGCTAGTAAACCGCTAGGTGCGAACGTATGGTATGGGACACAAGTTAACACTTTTCGGATTCCTATCCGTGAGTTTGTGAGACATTCAAAATGTTTACCTAACAAAGCTGCTTTGAAAGGTGTTAGCGATCTAGTCATGAGGGTGAACTGCTTTGGGAGGTGTTAGCGTCCTTGTTAGGACTGAAAAAACGGCTTGGAGAGGTGTTAGCAACCTTATCTTGATGACGAAGTGCTTTGGGAGGTGTTAGTGACCTTATCAGAGGCTTCGGTCGTTTGGGAATGGCACGTGTAACATCGCTTCGGCATGAAAATGAGATTTGGCCAATCCGAGGACTTTTTTATGAGTTTTTGATGTCGATTTCACCAATTTTAAGAAAGGCTTGTATCTATATTGTTTTATAGTGATTTCGATATGGGGATTATAAACTCTTATTGAGTTTCATAAGTTTTGATTTGGAGATTATCATCGGTGATTTTTATATGATTTGAGTGTATTGTTGAGTTTGCCTCTTTTGAGGTCTTTGTATACTTAAGTGACATTGTTTCACTTAAGCCATGAGTATGTGTTCTTTCTATTGCCCCTTCTCATTTAAGAAGAATTATCATCTTGTATCTTATGCTTCATATTATCCTCTATCCTTATTAACTGATTGTTTTAGCTAGACTGACCCATGTATTTTATACTCGGGTCAGACCGAGTTGTTTCAGGTTAGCTATCAGTTTTAGAACTTAGCTTTGATGCATCTGCTTGGATATCAGCTTAGCATTTTTGTGTAGTTTATATTTTTTCCACTTGACTTTAATGTGTATTTTGATTCGATGTATATAGTGTGGTCTCCAGAACAACTTTTGTATATCGTTTTGTATTGTAGTGGGATGTATCAGTGTATATGTATTTATATATATGACGATTACTATTTTGTGATATAATATGCATTCTGTTATTGAATTTTTTTATGATAAATCCATCAGCCACCTATAATTTTGTATTTAGTATTTATTGGATATGTTGATCCGCTTGAGTAGAAAAAATAGATAGCAATTGTCGACGTATTCAATAGATATTTAAGACATGGTTATAGATAGTCACTCCTAACCAGCCCTTTTCTCCGCATTAGCAGATAGAATTACCCAGTTATTCTCTTTGTTAATGTGGATCTCAAGGTGGGGTGTCACACCTACTATCTTGAAGAAATTGGTTTTTGTGTATGAGCCTGTTGTCCAACTCCTTCGAAAGGTATTTCTAACACATACTGGGCTCTCTCATTCTACCGCATCGTAAGGTCTAGATGAGGCGGAAGGGTAACTTTGCTCTCTTTTCTACCTTTCTGAAAGCTATTGTTTCGCTTGACATTTGTAAGTGCACTAGGCTGTGACGACCCGGGTTTCTACGCCCAGAAAACCGTATCGTCTTGAAGAAAGAAAGGGATGAGAAAATAGAAAAGATAGAGAAGAACGAACAACAACATCAGAATCTCACAACGGAACGAATAAATTATAATAATCACATAAGTATTTACATAATATACAACATCAATCAGAGTTATACAGACAATACATCACATACTAGACAGTTATAAACATCTGTCTAGTTAATACAATTCGATACAACTCAAACAATATGACTCAGAGATACCAACACAGCGGAACTATATATATATCTACAACGCTGAAGCCCCCTGCTCCATTGCTCCTCCAGAATTCGTCAAAGCTAACCTGAATCCCTTGGCTACCCGTAAAAATTTAGGTACCACAGAGTTTATGAAAAACAAAAATAAACTCCAGGTCAGACATGGGTCTGGTATGAGTAACAGGTTAAAGTTGCTTAATTTTGAAAATCCTTTGAAAATAAAAGGTATCACATAAGACTCCCCACAAATAAACATGGGTAAGTTTTTACCTTACGCTAACCAAATCATTTGATAGGAAATTCAGTGATATTATAATAGGTCTAGGGTTTTCAAGTAAATAGAAAATAGCCGAAATTGTTACATGATTAAATTCCAGCTACTAGCCACAAAAGTGGGTAATACAATCAAAACCGTTGGCACTTATTCGATTGTGGATTCCATACAATGGCAGGGCTACTGGGGTACCGCCTGTCACAGTACGTGGCCTAGATCAACGTACCGAGGATCACTCCCGACCCCTTGCAACACAAGGCCGGAACCATTCCTTACTGAACAGTCCCGAACAAGATAACCTTGGCAGTTGTTGCAATCAACCGCCCACACAGCCGAAAATAAGGGACATCTAGACAGGGGAATATCCTTGTCCTGCTTTGGCATGACCCACCTAACCTTGCTACACCTCCCCTGTTTTAGTCATTCCCGGTTAATGAGGCTTGAGGCTGCGATTAACTTAGAGAACATATTTCTTAGAATGCTCATCGCCCACCCGATGATGCGTTGAAAGCATTCAATCCATACAAGTTCGTTCCGGGTTCGAACGAACCCAAAGGCATTATCTTGTTACACTCATTTTGGAATCACCCTCAGAGTCAACGACAATAACCCTTGCAAATCTGAATCTTCATCTTCACTTCAGATTCACGACCTATCGTTAACTTGGAATCGATGTGGTTTTTGGATGTTCCAAATAAGGAAAACCGATCCCGGTCTCATCGAAATCCAAAACGTGTCTTTTAAGGCCAAGTTGTCTATTTAGTCTTAACAGTTTAATTCAATATTATCAATATACACACAGATGGATAATTCATAATATCACAATAGATAATCACATCATCATCACATACAGATGATCAATATTATCATCCAAACAGATAATTAAATATTATCATACTTAAACCATACATCCAAATCACATAGATATTATTCATGTTAGATTTGAATTCACAATCATCAAATGAAATGTCCATAAGCAATGATTTATAATCATATCATTTCTAATTAATTTAAAATGAATTAAATTAACTACTTCTATCTCTAATTAATTTAAAGTAACTTAAATTAATTCTTTATCTATAAATCCTGCTTATACAACCATTAATTAATTAATTATCCTCTAGATACTTATTTTGATTAAACACCCTTGATTAATAATTCTCAAATTACAATAAGTAATTAGGCTTTATTTAATTTCACAGATTAATTATCCTAAATCATTTATAGTAATTAACATTTAATTACTTCATTTATAATTGATTACATTTATTCTTAATTAATTACACAAAATAATCACCCCATTATTGATTATTCCTTAATTAACCAATTCTTAATTACATCATTTATTATTAATTAATGATCTTTAATTTAGATTTAATTTAAATTACTTTGATTAAATCAATTACATTAAGTAATAAATCTTTAATTAAATACGATTATTAATCACCTTTGATTAATATCAACCAGTAATTAACTACCCTTAATAACTCATATTAATAAATTAATTATCCCATAATTAATTATCTCCATTAATTAATCCCTTGATTAATTACAAAAGTAATTATCCAAATTACTTTATTAACATATCATCTTTTCACTGATTACATTCAGTAATTATCATTAATTACTTCCCTAAGTAATTCCACTTCATTAATTACATTAAGTAATCATACTTATCAATTTATCAAATGATTATCTTAAATTAATTAAACTAAATTAATTAACTTAAATTAATCACTTATCTCAATTAATTACAATAAGTAATTAATCCCTTAATTACTTTCATTAAGTAATTACTTAATAATTTACAAATGATTATCTTAATTAATTAATCTAGTTAATTATTACAATTAATCACATTAATTAATTACTTAATAATTCTTAGTTGATTATCTTCATTAACTAATAACATTCCTTTAATTACTTCCTTAATTAATCTCTAATTATAAATTATTAATTATAAATTAAATAAATAAGTCATTCTTTAATTAACTTATTAATTAAATCACTTCAATACCTTAATTATCTCTAAGATAATCCATTCCCTTATAGATGATTTTATTAAAGAGTATAACATTACTCTTTTGAATTTAATCTTTAATTACATTTTGAGTTTAAGGTTCAAAATGATTATTCTTTAAACATTTATCCAATTTAAGATTCAATTTATATCCTTAAAAATAAATGTAAATAACATTTATTACTTATATAAGAGAAAGCTTTTAGACTAATCTTCTTAATTTTTATTTTATAATTAAACTTTCAAAATACATTAACATTTAAACTTGCAAATTCAAGTTAAAAACAATTTATTTAACTTTTTATTCAAAAATCCCTTTTAAAAAGATCTACGTTCTTTAACTCGTTTTTTTAAAACAATCAGATTTAAAAACTGATTAAGATTTCAGATTTGAATACACAGAAGAACTTGAATTCATTAATTTAAACATTTGATTAACAACTTTGATTTAACTTGCTTTTCTAAAAACTTGTTTTTTAATTCTTGATTTAAAATCCAAATTTATTTTTAAAACCCTAGTTTCAAAAGTTCATTTGAATCTATACTTAACTTTGAATTTAAACCTTTGTTTGAATTTCAGTTTTCGAATTTTAAATTGAAATTTAAAACCTGAAAATGGTCAGGTTTGTAAACCTGAAATCCACATTTAAATAATTTTAAACTTTGATTTCATTTCAAATTTGAATTCAAAAATAAACTTGAGTTCAAACTTAAATTTGGATTTAAGCTTTGTTAAATCTAGTTTACAATTTAAAGTTTCACTAGAATTTGATTTGAAATAGATTTTGCTTCCAGATTTACAATGCCTGAACAAATACTGGCACGACGCAAACCCAAAAATGCTCCGAGACTTCACCCCCTTGCTTCGAGTCACCTACTCGAGTGACTCGAGTACTTCCCGAGCCAAAACCCTGCACCACCCACTGTTGCTTCAACACCGAAATGAGCACGGCGCACGTGCACCGTGGCCCCAGACAACTCCGGCAACCCTCCTGAACTTCAACACATCGCTGACCACCTCCAGACATGATCGCGACCGCTCAAAAATCATCCCGGCAACACAAATCGAAAATGGGTTCGAAACCCAAACCTGGAACACAACAGCTTTCCCCCCTCGAACCTGTCATCGCCGCATTCTCCCAACCCCGACCACTTGATGGTTAACAGCTCCGGCCATGAACTCGCCTTTGACCAAGCTACCACCTCCCGAGACCTCGTGCAACTCGATGCACAATGGAAGTTACGGTGATCAAAAATTTGACTACCATAAAAATTAGGGTTACATACTTAAATCGACAACCACCCTCGCCACAATGCTCAGACCAACAACCATACATTTTTCCCATCACCTCGGTAAGCTCCTCCACCTCCTCACACAACCCGACCATCTCCAGCCCCATAGATCCCTAGTAATTCCCAAGAAACCAAAAACAGAACAACTAAAGACAACTCCACCAATCCTTAACTAAAAAATAAAATTTTCAGATAAGAACTTAATTTATAATCCTGAATTAATATTTTAAGTTGTTTGAAATTTCACTCCTATTAAACATTGACTATTTCTTTAAGGCTTTCAGAACAGTTCTACTTTGTTTAACTTGAATTTATATTTTAAAGTTTACTTTATGATCAAACAAACTTATTTTGTTTAGATACTAGGTCCTAACAACAAGTAGATCAAGCAGTAATGATTTTGAAAGTGAAACATGAGCTTAAATCTTAAATACAGAGGTGTGTTACCAGTTATCAACGCACATACATGCAGTAACACATATACACAGGAATGCATTAAGATATATACACATCTCAAACAATAATTAAGCAACATATATACTTAAGTAATTTAAAATTTAAGTTACTCACATTTCTTTTGGAAAGAGGAACAGAGCACACTTGAATGAAAACTTTGGATTTTAAAAAACGGAAAGTAGTTTTGCCTGATTTTCTTTAATTCATCTTGCCTTTGTTGTAATGCTTCAATTGTAAACAAAATAAAAATGCTACTTGTATATTTTTGGGTTTACTATGACTATGTTGAATGAACTAAAGAAGATGGCATGAATATAAAGGAGTTTCAGGGGAAGGTGATAACTGGGTTTTGCAAATGCCTGGTACACTGTATATTCTTGTTTTATCAGGCAAGATATTTTAATTAGGAGGCTGAGTTGATGTTAAACAATTCGAAATGATTTTGTTAGCTGCTAAGAAATGAAGCATTTATAGTTTAAGTACTTTATGTTTCCTGCTAACCATATTTTATGTATACAAAGATATTTTGCTTTGCATTTTTTTTCTCTCCTGCATACTATATTGCAGCTACACCTATCTTATTCATTTTCCTGTATATGTTTTGTTGTACTTCATGTCTCCCAGAAATCTTATGTTCATATATTTTTATTTTGCATTTATTTTACAAGCATATTTTTTTTTTACTTTGTTTTGTAACTTTGCTTTGCATTCTTTTCTTGCCTGCATCATATTTTTTCTTCTTGCTTTATTTTGTCTTATGTAATTTATGATCTTGTACTCATTTATTTTTTTATTTTTATTTTTTTATTTTATACTTGAGGTTCATACTTGTCTGAATCTTAATTTACAAGCTACTTGTATATTTCTTATGCTTTTGTGTTTTACATTCATATTATAAAAATTGTTTTAGTCATTTGTTTGGTTTATTACTTTATTTACTTATTGTTTCTTAACTTACTTTACTTTGCATTTCTTTTTACCTATTTTGCTTCTATACTTACCTGATTTGGTTTTTGCATTCAAAACTTTTATTTTCACTTGTCTGGGCATGCTTTTTATCCTATGTACATAGCTGTTTTATTTTGCTTTGTTTAAATATTTTATAAAATTTATTTTATCATAAACATTCTTGAAATATTTTATTTTATATTCCAAATCATAGCTTCCCAAAGTATGTGTGTATATATATACATAAGTTTAAAATAACAAATTTCGATTCATTTAAAATCCATTTTAAAGATATTTCATTATTGTTATTGTTTAAAAATAACTCATTATTAATTTAAAATAATTCACAAATGAAATCACTACATAAATAAATTACTTATTTTATCAATCATATTTAGAAAAAAACAAAACGACCTTTGTTAAATTTAGATTTAAGTCAAAATCATTTAAACAATTTTAACTTTATCCTTAGTATACTTTAAAACCAAATTATTATTTATTTAATAGCTATATTTTAAAACAAATTGTAAATTGTCAAAACATTAGAGTTTGAAAACAAATTCTTATTTATTAAATTTTAAAACTGATCTTTAGATTAAACACAAATATATATATATTTATATATATATTTATTATTAGAAAACAATTTACTAGCTTTTTAAAGATAAATCATCAGTTAAATATTTATTTTTAAAAGAAGATTATTAAATCAATTTAAATATTATTAACAAATATTATCAAATCAATTTAATTTTTAATGTAGATTATTAAATTGATATTGCCCCAAATTTCCGGGATGTCACATAGGCTCTCGCGACTACATCCTCACTCCTTCGAAAGCTATCTCAATACCTTCAAAACGCCGCTTTTGAACTTCGGCGAAATCCATCTCCTAAACTATTATGGAGCCCAGAACTTTTTATGAGCCTTCTTTCATACCTTTATACTTAGTTGAATTTTATGGATAACAACATAAAAAACCCAATTTCAGAATTATAACCATCACATACATCACATAATCTCATACATATCAAACATAACCAAGTTAATATCACAAAAATCAATATTTACAACAATATTCAATCAAATAACACAACCATACTTATAAAACCTCATATCCATCAAACATAACAACCATCAAACATCCACAAGACAACCATCAAACAAAACGACCATCAACCATAAGTGTTATACAACTCTCACTGAAATGACCTATTTTGATGTTAATTTCTTTTTTGACTATTGTTTCACAAATCCAACCATACGTTTGGATTAACACATTACTAAGCATCAGTTGTTCGAATTTGGTCCCGTTCCAAGGTTGTCTGACCTTCGAATAAAGGGTTTTTATTCCGTATATCAACGAATGACTAAAAATTTAAAATTCAGGTCAACACCCAACAGTTGTTTATTTTTTCATCATCTTCTTGCATATGTCTAATAAACTTTAGATCAACATAAAATCCAACAAATTTATTTTTCTACCGACTATTTTTTATATAATTTTATGATGCTAAATACTGTTATAAATTCATAATTAATTACACAATGGTTTAAAAAAATATTCTAATTCATAAAAATGTTACACAAAATCAACTTTATCGAAGTTTCTTGATGGACCGACTAAAATTGCATAGATTTGTCTGGGAATTAGATTTTCAATAACGTTAAATATTCAAATTATGCAAAGATAGATCATCAAGAATATTAATTTAACCGATCAAAACTGTCACTACATTGGATGGTTGCACTAAAATATCTTGTTTATTTTTAAGGAATTAAATTAGTATGTTCAAACATATTTTAAAACAGAACAAAAAAATTAATTATTTAATTTGGTTATTAATAAAATGGCTAGCTGGCGCCAACTGTCGGAAATATCCGACTGGTCATCGACGACCGTCGCTAATCAGTATATCTTGTAGTGTTTTTATAAGCAGTATGTACAAATTTTCCTCAGCTTTAGGTAAAATTTACATTTATGTATTTTGAATAACAACATACTTTATAAGAATTGCCAAATAACTAACAAAGATAACTGTTGCATACATTTTGCACTTTCTCTACCATTGATAGATCATTTAAATAAGCAATTACAACCTGGTATGTTATATAGAAATATCTCAAACTAAAATTACATAGCCACACTATTCATATATTTCAAAATGCTAAATTCCAATATTATGTTATAAAGCTTAAGATAAAGACTACAACATTATGACTAAGTGTAGTTTATGAACCTTAGGCACACCTAAAAGCGAGAGAAACCTCCAAGTAGAGGGAGAAGATTAGCATTGTGATCTTCACTTATAGAAGCTATAGTAAAAACATCCACTTATAAAAGCAACTGTTCCAACATTTGCATTGCACGAAAGATATGCACCGATGTAAAATTAATCAATTCTGTTAACTTCAACTGAAGGTACACTTTTAATTTGTATCATCCAAAACTTGACATATGATCATAATAAACATAATATATTAATTGAATTTCTATAGAAATAGAGATTTATCTTCTAGAGTGGGAAATAAAATAGATAGAAACCAAAATTTACTTATCATTGGTTGTGTTGCTATTTGATCTTGTAAATACGAATCAAATGAGAGGACTACTTTGAAATTAGCATATAACTTTGTTTAGGTACATATATGCACAACTTTTTCTTACTATCCTAGTTTTGTTCTACTTGAAAGGGGATTTTCAGTTAAAGGGCGTCTTAGTTTAGGGTAATAAGTTTTAAGTACAACACTCTTGAAAAATTAATTTTGAGGACAATTTACAGAAAATAGATAAACGAAGTTATCATTTCGGTTATATAGTAAATATGACATATGAATTTACCATTGTCCTTCATAATTTAAAAAATAAATGAATTTATCATTTTTCTGTAAATTGTACTTGAAACTAATTATTCAGAAGTGTTGTCCTTAAAACTTATTACCCTTGAATGAAAAACCCTCCAAACTAATTTCCATACTTGAAATATAGTTTTCTTATGTTATACATTTTTATATTTGGACAAATCTTATTATATATTCACTGATCTAATTGGCAATTATTAAGCTTAAAAATTGCAATGGTAAAATCAACTAAGTATGGCTTTTGTTATAGAATAAAGAAAAATAGAAGTCATTAGAGAGAGGCAGAAGATATATTATTTATTCCTGAGAATAGATTATCTATTATATTACATTAGCACCTTTATATAGAGGCCTAGGAGCTTGGGGTAGAACTAATCCCACGATGTGGGACTAAATACAAAACAGTATATAGCATATTCACTATTTATATTTACATATATTATAACACTCCCCCTTGAATATGCGTCTTCAAAATCTTGAATCCTCTGATAACTAGAAATTGTCCGTCCCGAAATGTGTATGATGATTGCTCCCCCTCATTGTTATCTTGCTTGCATTTATCCATTCAGTCGATACAAATATTGTCTGTTACCTCATTAAAAACCTTTGTAAGGAAAACCCACTGGGAAAAACCTTGAAAGAGGAAAAATGTGCAACTTGTGAAATTATAGATATCATACTAAAAACGATATTCCTTCTAAGAGTTTGATACTTCGGGATCAAAATAATGCCTCATTAAACCCTTACTAAGAAAAACCCAATGGGAAAAATCTTCGTGAAGGAAAGAGAGTACAACGACATATTTTATTTTCTTATTTCTTTAAATGAAGCTTGATACTTCTGGATCAAACTAATGCCTCATTAAAACCTTACTAAGTAAAACCCTATGGGAAAAATCTTAGTGAAGGAAAAAGAGTACAAAATAGTATGTCATATTTCAATAATTTATTGCATCAGATAGAGTTTGATACTTCTGGATCAATTTAATACGTCAGTAAAAACCTTACAAAGGAAAACCCGATGGGAAAAACCTTAGTCAAGGATAAAAATATAATTTAACTTAAATAACATATTTGAGATGTTATTTCTTGAAAAGACGTTTGATTCTTCTAGATCAAGATAATGCCTCATTAAAACCTTAATAAGAAATACCCAGTGGGAAAAATCTTAAATAAGGAAAAAAGAGAACATTATAGCTTATTTCAAATGTCACTAGGGAGTTGATACTTCTGCATCAAGGTAATGCCTCATTAAAAACTTACTAATAAAAACCCAGTGGGAAAAATCTTAGTTAAGGAAAAAGAGTGCATTATAAAATACTTATGAATTCTCCCCCTGATTTTAATTTTTCCACTGAATTCATATTCGTCTTTCCATAACTTAAATTGGTTATAGATACTTCTGGATCCATAAATATGTATCTCATTCATAATACAATTTATTAATAGTTTTCTTTGATACAATCAAATTTTCTAAGATTGTTTCTTCCAAATATGGTTTGCATTTTATGCATTTGTATGCTACTTTTATGAAAAACACTTCATGTGCTTTCATTTTTATGCTTCGAATTAGTTTTGGGCATTGCAACTATACATCTTTCATGAATATTAAAAATTTCATTACAACATTACTAGAAAGCAGGAAGTAATCTACCCATCTTGATGTATCAAGATTTTCATTACAACAATACTTAGAAGAAATTTGTAATCTACACTTCATGTCTTTTTCATTCTTTATAACTACAAAAGTTATTTATATTCTTCAGAAGTTTGTATACTTTAATAAGTATTTGCATATCGCAACTATCACTTCAATGGATATTAAGAGTTTCATTACAACGATACTTAAAAATAGGAAGTAACTACTCATCATGAATTATATCAAGATTTTCATTACAACAATACTTAGAAGTAGGTTGAAATTTACTCACCTTGTTCTTTGCATTCTTTATAACAATGAAAGTTATTTATATTCTTCAGGAATTTGTATACTTTCATTATTTAATATGATTTTAAACCATATTTATACCTTCGGGGTATATTAAACATTTCAAGTACTTTCAGTACTTTGTGGACTATAAGTTCACATTTCTTATTAAGGAGAATTTCATGATGGCCAATCATGTTTTCACTAATCCAGGATCTTTAATCCATTTATAAATATAAGCGCTTTATTATTTACAAATTTATTATCGATGATTATTTCTTGTCAGTTCTATACATGATTTATTGAGATCTCTTTAATTATCATGTTTTAGGTACCTAACCCACTTCTAGGGTTATTTGAGAATCATGTCATGGATCTCTTTCAGAGCATCCTTAAGCGTTTCTTCAAGAACACTCACCTCCTTTATTTGGCATCTTTATTACTTACTCCAAAAATATTTTGAACTGACTTTTGAACCATATTTCAAATGTGGTTTACAAATTTTGATCCTTCAGGGATTCAAATCTATATTGGAGAAAGTCTACTAGGGATAATATTGATAATATTTTACATCATTGTATATTTTAATAAATATTTAACACTGATGATCAAAATGAACTTGTATCCCTTTATCCTCCCCTCAAAGTTGACAAACATTGTCACATTAAATAATAATCATTTTTGGACTCTCATTTTGATCCATTATGATTTTGCTACTAGCAAATACATCATACATATTAATAATAGAAGGACAATTCTTTTATAAGATGCATTCAATTGATATTGATTATTAGAGTTTGTTCTCCTTCATTGATCTAAGCAAGTGGAGGAATTCACTTATTATGTAGATCATTTGAATACATACATGACTTCAGGTCATTCAAAATTTATGTTGATTGAATTTTAAATCACTAAATAATGTCTATGCATAATCTATAAGATGAGCTTATAACAAATTTCAGGTTGTTAGCTAAATATTTACATATATGGATGTATATGTGCGTCCACGTATCACACATATATTATAAAATTTTCATATTCTTTCTCATTTGAATTAGTGATTTTTAGAACAAACTATTACAAGGATTCAAACTATTAATTTCTATTTATAAATCAATGTCAATGCAAACCTGTCAAAACCGCATGATAATGTTCAAAACATTTGGTTTGGAACCATATCGAACTTCTGGTTTGAATAATATATACACACAACTTCAAGTTGTTAAGTTTTGTTCCTCAATTGTATCTCAATTATCAAATTTCTATGCATTTATTCGGTTTAATAGAATTACCAAATATATAAACAAATCTCTTCTAGAGATATGTTATCGTTTTCAAATTTATAAATCTCTTCTAGAGATATTTTAGCATCATCACTTTTGGAGTGAACTTATCTCTTCTATATATATATATATATATATATATATATATATATATATATATATGCATTATTGGAATGCCATATCAATATACAATATTTCTTTTATATAAATTACATAATTACTATTTTTACAGTGGCATAAAATATCTTTGCTGGAGATTTTTGTTGTAACTGTCTTTGAAATGACATATCAAACTTTTAAATACAGTAACAAAATTAGATTCACCAAATGAAAGTAAGATGTAAGAGTTAAAACCACTACTTCTGGAGTGTAATATTGGCATACAATATCCTTTTTTTTCAAAAATTATTGTTATTGCTTAAAAAAAATTATATGGTTATTCCTTCAGGGAATATAGTGTTTCCTTTTAAGGAATTGCAATGTAACAAAAATAAAATTCTTATAACATCTCTTCTAGGATGTTAGATTTTGCAATATAAATATAAATAAATCTCTAAAACATCTTTTTACGAGATTAATACACACACATCCAATGATGTTTGATATATCATATAACATGATATCTTAAGGATATTTGGTTATTATAATACAAATATGAAGATATAAGGTAGGGTATAACTCATTTGGAGATTTTTGTAATCTCTTGAATGCAGCATTATTATCTCGTATGATAATATATTATTTTCCTTTATCTTCTTCAAGAAATACAACTTTATCATTTTACACAATTTCAATAGAGCTTCGGGCTTCTAATTCATGAACTTCAAGTTCGCTAATTTATTATGAACTTCGGGTTCTCAAATTTTGTGTAAACTGCCTTTTTTTTAGAAGCTTGTACATTTTGAAAAATTAAAAAAATACTGACAAGAATTCGAGCTTGTAAAGTTTTTCAGAAATTCTTTTCATAATTCCAGACTTCAGGCCTTGGACTTTGAGTTATACAACTTCTATTAAAATAATTCCTTTGCGCTGTTAAACCTATTTTTTTCGTAATAACAGACATTCTTGTCAAAATAAATACATCAAATAGTAAATCATACGTCTATTCTTATTCCAAACACAAACATACAACGCCATTTAATTTACAATAATCAATGCATTTAATGCATTTATGACAATAAATGATTTAGTTTATTACCATAACACTTGCAATTAATTCATTTGTGATAAAAATAACTACAATTAACCTTTATGTGGTTCAGGATATAACTACTGTCACAGCAAAATAATTTCATTATAAATATATGAACTAATTGAACAAACAGTACTCAAAGTAACGCAATTTCATCTCAAATATAGGTTCAATATTACTCAATAATAAAATTAAAATGAATATCTTAAAGCGAAACTTTATTTTCCAATAATCAGAATTTCTAAATAAACAAAATTATCTCAGATCTATCCATATTATTCATAATCATAACTAAAATCTCAGATCCAAATTATTATTATTTTCATAAGAAAACTAACTTCATAATTCTTTACCAAATATATCAAAACAAACATGTAAATCTTCAAATCGACACAAGTTATTTTAGAAATTTAGGAAATTAAGATTATTTCAGATCTATTATATTTGTTCTATTATATTTTACCTTTTGAAAAGTGATTGGATGCATGGAAGAAGGAAAAAATTTAGGAAATAAACTTTCTATTAGAATGCTTTATTTTTAATTAAAAAGAAAGAGAGTAGAAAAGTAGATGTGTTTCTATATATTTATTTGGTTTAGTAAAAACACCAAATATATCAACAAATCTCTTCTGGAGATTTTTTTTTAATATATTATTTTCACTACTTCTGGAGTGAACAAGTTTCTATACATTTATTTGATTTAGTAGTTAATACCATTGGCAAATATTTTTAGAACTTCAGGTTCCAATTTTACTTTAAAAAAACTTTGTTTAGTACTTTAGATCCTAAATGGTACAACTTGATTTTCATTATCAAACTTCAGGTTTGATTGCAATTGAAATTTACCATAATCTGAATTAGATTTTCTAATAATTCAAAGCTTCACATCTCAAATTATATATTTGAGTTTTGATATATAATCCTTTTTTTTAGTTAGAACTTCTGGTTCTTTATTTTGAGAAAACTTATAATTTACTGATTTATGAAAACTGCAGGTTCTCAGTTATTATTTCCTTTTCCCTTTTTTTAAAGGAAACATTGGAAGATATTAAGCTTATCATGTAAGCTTTTACTAATATTTCCATTCACTTAATACGATCTTCTAGATACGTATTATATTTATATTTGTTTCTATTAGAAACAATAAAATATTTCTTCTGGAAATATAAATCATATATCAAAATAATTTCCAAAATCTTCATTCAAATCTAAATCAAATCAAAAGGTTTTCAAAATGAAAACCCCATTTACCAACCATGTTTGATTTTTCAAATCCATGTCCAAACTAAATACAATCAAATTCAAAAAAAAATTCTTTAATCAACAATATCAAATTTTGTCAAGTTCAAACTTGCATTCCAAAATAAATGAACTAAAAAACATAAAAATAAGTATGATATTGAGATCTACAATATAATAAGATCATAAAAATAGCAAAAAAAAAATTAGATCTGAAATATAATAGCTAACAAAATAAGAATCAGATCTCAAAGTTTAGATCTATATAAGATCTACAATTATAAGAGTAATATAATAAAATTTTTAAAAAAATAAGACAACATATTCAGATATGAAGAAGTAGATCTGGAATGGAATGAGATATAAAAAAATGATTTGGAAGATTAAATCATCAGAAAAATGACTTACCGTTATGAGATCTATAATTGCATCTGGAAAAGAATAGATATGATTTCATGAATTATCACAATTGTAGATCCATAATTTATTTTGTATAGATCGTGCTGATAACGTGTTATAGAATAAAGAAAAACAGAAGTCATTAGAGAGAGGCAGAAGACATATTATTTATTCCTGAGAATAGATTACCTATTACATTACATTAGCACCTTTATATAGAGGCCTAGGAGCTTGGGGTAGAACTAATCTCACGATGTGAGACTAAATACAAAACAGTATATAGCATATTCACTATTTATATTTACATATATTATAACAGCTTTGAAGATATACTCTTTTAGTTGGTGCTATAATCCAAATTTTACATTTTATTTCTATCTATAGGTAAGAAATGCATTAACTATTTTTATCTTAATTTAAAATGCTTTAATTACTAAGAAGCTTAGGAGGCCATTTTATTTCTCATATAGTTTATTGCTACAACTGACCTAACTACAAGGTGGTGCTAAGAGCTTACTACATAAAACATAAGGGGTATTTATACATTCCTAAAACCTTAATCATATTTTAGGGGATTGCCCAAATTGCCTTTAAGGAAGTGTGACCAGCTTCTAAATAATCCTCCATTAAGTGCGCATGTGCTTTAAATCTCCACTAACATATGCATGAGCTCCTAATTGAAGATCATGGTAACTAGGTAGGTGGAGTCCTTCATGTTGCATGAATTGATTTATTTTTTCAACATGAATTGATTTATTTTTTCATTCCTTTGTTCTTCCATCCTTTGTGCATACATACATATATGAAGCCTCTTCCAATATTTACTCAAATACCTATAAAAAACATTAAAATGTCCAAGTAAATTTTCTTAAATTAAATCAACGCAAAAATGACCATTTTCCCTCATATGAAGATGAATAAATGATGATTTGAAAACAATTTAAATTTTGGTTTAAACATGTAAATACCCTGCTGTGATCATTATTTAAATAAAAGTAGATTAAATATGGAAGTAAAAGTATACACATTTACTTGCACATCAAATACTCCCACACTTATCTTTTTATTCGTTCTCGAATAAACTAAAACTAAGATAAATCCATTTTCGTAGGAAACATGATTGCATTAAACATATGCAACAAGCCATTAAACCTCTAGGTGTCCATGGTAGGACGAGTGTTGCCTCGTAAGGGTTTTTAGCGATACTACCCACTCCAAATGCAACATGAAAATTCCTAAATGCAAGATTTATTTACAAAGAGATGAATGCAAGTTTTTGAAAATATTAAGAAATGAAGAATTTACTTTTAGATTGACACTAATAAGTCACATATAAGTTCTGGTTATTATCAAGAAATGTAAGTCCTTTTACTTGTCAAAACTTCCAACAAAACTTAAGTTATCATAATAAATAGACTCAGTTTGGCTAGTTGTTTCGGTTAATAACATAATGTAACTATGAAATGGATCCTTAGTTGATTTTCAAAGTTTTTTAAAGTGGAGTTTTCATTTCATTTGAATAACAAGTCAAATCAAATAAGTGAAAATAGTGCTTGGATTTTAATTGCTCGCTCTCTCTTTATTTGAAATTTTAATTAATATTAACAATATTTACATATGCCTAACATAGAAAACTGAGGCCAGATATATCACCCATGCACTGCCTTGTAGGATTATATGAGGGGAGTGTAGAGCGTAGCGAGTGAACACACAAGTGTGTATTCCTATCGACTGTAGGAATTACTAATAAAATAATTTTTATATACATGCACCTAACTTAGATAAACTGAAGCATGTTATACCGATCATTCAATGCCTTTTGGTCTTACATGAGAAGGGTATATAGCATGGTGAGTGCACTCGCTTGCTTTGAACACATGACTCTACGTTTTTCTTTTTTTCACAAAAACCATTTTTTTGTTATACATATTTTTTCTTTTTTTTTCTTTTTAAGAGAGGGTTTTGCAAAATCGTCTTAGCACCACTTAACTTAGAAGATCAAAATTATTATAGCCTTTAATTTAAATCGACCACGCATTAAACAAAAATTACAATTAGGATATACTTCATAATTAACATCCATGAACCTTCCTATATAGTAGTTAAACCATTGTTACTTGTAATCAAACTTTATTTTTATTTTTGTTAAGACAAATAAATTTTCAAAAATTTCAATTTAATAACCAAAACTTATACTTATATCCTATAGTGTTTCTTCAAAAAGTAAATCAAAATTCTAGAGAAAAAAATTTATGGGGATTTTTTTTAATTTTTTTTTAATTTTGGAAAGAAAATGCAAAAAGATGAACCATGAAAAATCAAAAATGAATACGAGATTCCCCTCACACTTGATTTTGACCGTGTCCCCACAATTAACCCAAGTGAAAGGTGAAAAATAAAACAAAAATAAAAATATGAATGGTAATTACATGAAGATAAAATGATTATTATTTGCATGACATCAGAAAATATATCGTCAAAGAGTAAATGAAACGGTCTTTCAAAGACCAATTCATTTGTCTCATCAAGTATGAGAGATACAACATAAGCAAAGAAAACAAAACCATAAAAAATTTTGAAGTTGAATATTGATTTGGAAAAACGAATGTCGTTTTCTTAAAATCGTATGAATTGTTTTATTTTCAATGATTTTTGGAGTAGATAGAACAATTGGTTAAAATTCAAGTTTATTTTCATCAGATTTAAATGCAGACTCATATTTGGCAAATTCTTCAAAATTATTGATTTTAAAATCAAATGGTGATTTAACTCTACCCCTTCAGAATTCAACAACTCCTCTTCGAAAAGTCCAAAGAATTTATATTCACTAAATTCGTCTTCCCTTGTTAAATTATTCACAACTTTATTGCATGTATCAATTTCAAAATCTAAAGTTGTTCCATTCAATTTTTCAAAATTGAAAAAAGGAAGCTCGAATTTTAAATTTGGTTCCACACTCTCAAAAGAATTGAAATCCAGCTCAATTACCGCGTTTTCAACAGCTTCATTAAGATTGTCATTTGAAAACATCAGTTTTGGTAAAAGGTGGATTTTTATTTGACTCGTCAATCGTTGGTTTTGATTTTGTTTCTTACATTGTCTCATATATGTTTCAAACAATAATTCTGTGTGCTTTTTCTCATTTTATTCCATTCGCCCAACAAAATCAAATTCATAATTATTAACTTGAGAATTTTCAATTTGAAATTGTTGAGAACAAAAATTTTCACCATAATTGAAACTATTCGCCAAAATCATTTAAACAGTTGTTCCGATTTTGATTTTGAAATTCATTCTGGAGTTTCGAAATTGAATTGGCATGTATAATCAAAATTATTTGAATTTTGAAGTGAACTCATATTTTGATCATTTGAAACCCTTGACTTGAGTTATTTGTAACACCCTTAATTCTTAATAAAATTATTCAGGAGATTTAATTAGATAAATTAAATAGAATAATGTAATGTTAAGTGATAAAGGGATTGAGATATGAAAATAAATATGGCCGTTCTCAATTTACTAATTAAATGGGTTTAAGAATGGCTTATAAGCTAATTTGTTTACACAATGGCATATTGGGTATTAGTCGCACCTTAACTCCATAACCCTTACATATATCCATGGCTTGCCATCTATTTACGTTTATTTCTCATTTCCACCATATGTAAAATGAAAATATAAAGAGGAGCCGACCATAGCTAGGAAGAAAAGAGAAGAGAATTCAAATCAAGCCAAGGAATTAAAGAAGGGAATAAAATCTCATTCTCAATCCAATCTCTTTATCTTAATCAAGGTGAATAATAATTTATACTATCTCTATTTTGTTTATGATAATATGTTTTCAGATTTAAGATTAAATTCATTTTTATGATGATATGGATAATGATATGCTTGAATTATAATTTGTTTAATTTAAACAAGATTGTTTAAATGAGAATTTATGCGGTTTTAGGGAAAACCAATTGAAAATGATCTTTGAATGGCATGAAAAAGTTTTATGTTATGTAAAACATGATTTTGGGGTTGAGTTTCAATTTTGATAAATTTCCAAGCTATGAAAAGGTTAATATGAATTTTCAAAGGAAAATATAATAAAACTGGGTTTAAATTCAATTTTGATTATTTTAGGAAGAAATTGGGTCTAGAATTTTTGTATGTTAGATAACATGATTAAATTGAATTTCTATAATTTTTGGGGATTTTTCCTAAGTGATTTGTTTGGAAATTAAATTATTTAGAAGGTGTTATTTGCATTTTTGGTTTTGCTTAATGGAAGGGTTTATTTGCTAAGTTAACCTTGGTTTAGATCTGAAGTTAAGTGACCGTTATTTTGGTAAAGAATTTGAAAAGTTAAGATAACCAATCATATGTTTACATGTGTCAGGTTAGTTAGAAGGTATTTGCTTTAATTGGTATTAATTAGTTTCTACCCAGAAAAAAGTTGGTTCCGCCTACTTTAGGGGTCCCTTTCGACTCCAATGCCTCTGCTTCATCTCAGTCAAGACCAACTTAGTCGAAACCTATTAAAGCTGAAAATAATCCACATTGTATTAATGAGATTGGTACGAAGTGGATTGGTGAAGTGCGGAAGGCAGGATGTCGAAAGCACTGCTTTTGATAGAGATAAAACCATTGTTTACTTTTAAAAGATATGCGCCTGCCTTGTGTTTGAAGGGTGCTTCTGACCAAGTCGATACCCAGTTGCTTTCGAACTTGTTGCCGCCTTTCTTTATTTAAAAGTAGAGCTTTCGATTAAGAGCCTTGTTTATAAAAGAATGCTTTCGAAAATGATGGTTCCGACCTAGTTAAAACTCTGCTGCCGTTTCTATACCTTTCGCATGTATTGAAGTCATCATTGCTTTCGAATGGTAGTTTTTATTTTAAACTTATTCTAAGCCACTTCCTAAATGCTTTCGAAAGGGTCCAAGGATTTCAAAGGCAATGGCTTCAAAAGGGGGTTTAGATGCTACCTTCAGTGTTTTGACTTAAATGTTATGAAGCTTTCGAAAAGGATGTGTGTCAATGCCATCAAGTTTTCCCTAATACTTTTAAATGATAAAGAATGGTTTCGAAAGAGATACTTTCATTTATATTCACTTTGATCCAAAATGATAACTTGAAATATAAACCCAAGAGTTTCAAAAGAGGTACTTTCAATGGTTTCGAAAGGGACACTTCCAATGGTTTCGAAAGGGGTACTTTAAGTGGTTTCGATGCTATGCTTCTAAGAGTTAATAAGTAATACTTTATTACATTCGAAAGGTTTTGAAAAGGAGGTTTTAAAGTGTTTCGAAAGGCAGGGGTCTAATGTTTTGAAAAGAGATATATATGCTTTCGAAGGAGATTATCCATTGAGGTCGATAGCAAAGTTTTGAAGGTTTCGAAAGCCTTAGTTTTCAAAAAAAATAACCCAATCTCATTTTTAAAAGAAAACCATGGCATAAATAAAGTGTTTTGAAAAGGAATTTTTGAAGAAGTTTTCTTTGATTAAAAGGTTAAAGGTATTAACCAAATTATTGTGTTTGCTTCTTTATATATGTATATTCTCATTGTAATGGATCCATAATTGTATTTTGGGGAAGGGTAGAATAACCAGCTTGGTTGACCCAGTAATGAATATAAATTAACTATACTCTTGAATGAGTAGAATTGCATTCAGGAGGTCTGGAAGACCGGAATATAGGATGCTAAAATATTAAAGGAAGAAATTGGAAAGGGCCAATAGGTTCACAATAAGCCCATCATAACCGTGTACAGGAAAAGATATTGGCATGGGCCAATATGTTCATAGTAAGCACATGAAAACTATTTATAAATGAAGATGTCAGAAAGACAGGTTCATAGTTAGCTCATGAAAACTATGATTTGATATTGGCAGGTACCAATAGGTTTGTAGTTAGCCCTTGAAAATTATATCTATATTAAGATATTGACAGATGTCGATAGGTTCCTGGTCAACTCATGAAATCCAGATAAGAAAAGGATATTGGGGTTACCAATAGGTTTAGGGAGAACTCATGAAACAATAAAGATATTGGCAGGGGCTTAATAGGTTCTTAGCGATCCCATGAAAACTATGAAATAGGATAGGCAGTCCATAAACATTCAACTGGTTATTAGTAAGCCCATGAAAACTATTAGGTTAATAGTAATCCTAGAAACTATAACTGAGTCAAATAGTCAAAATGAATAGGGATGAGTAATCCAGAATTAATTCACATGTTTGCATATCATTATATCATATTGTTTTGAATTCTTTAAACCATTGTAGATGCAGGAGCACAGTATATGGTTTTAAAAAGGTTTTAGGATACCAATGAGGGGAAAATCTGTTCCGTTAAGCGGCGTGGTCTCACTAGATATATAAATGGTTTGAGATGGTGGATTATTATTATTCATACTAGGTTTTATGTCTGACTCAAAGTTTATATTTTCCTCGTAAACTCTCGGGTATTCAATTGATTTTAAGTAGTTTGAGGGTTGAGGTTTTCAGGTATCTCTTTAGATGAATACAGCGTTCGGAGACGTGCAAGAGGGATAATAACTATCTAGAGTTATCTTTTATTTTTATTCCACTATGTTGTTTGTAAAGGAAAAGTTGCTAAGTTGCCTATATATACTCAAATCATCTAAGGAGGCACCTTTATATGTCACTTTTGGCTTATGTTGTAGTAAATATATTTTCTCTAAACGTGGTTAACGAATATGAGATTATGTAATGAATTTGAAATGGAATGTGGATCTGATTTGATGTTTTAATTTTTTTCCATATTCATACGTTTCTATGTATCAATGTATCCAACATTGCCCTCTTTGGTCGCCGAGGATTAATAACTATGGATAACAGCAGCATCCGTAGCCGTTAGTTTTGGGCCTCCAATTAAAGGATGTTACATTATTGCACAAATTACTCAAATTATTTATCATTTGATTTCGTTGTTCAAGTAAAGACCAAATTGTTTTAATACTATTTTCAAGAGTTGAGGGTTGGTCATCATTTTGAAAACTTTGTGGTTCAAAATTAGAATGGTTTGTACAATATTTATTATTAAAATATCCGTAAGAATTTGGTATGAAATTATATGGGTCGTATTGATTTTGTGAGTAGGGAAATTTAGACATTTTCAAAAAAATGTTTTTTTTATACCAAGGACTTATTTTCAAAAGGAAGATTGATTTTTGTTTTGTTTTTTGGATTTGGATTTTTTTTCTTTTATATGTTTTTTTTGGAAAGATTATATTTTTTGGATTTTTGTTTTTATAAAGTAACCAACTAAATTTGTTTTTTTTTGGATTTTGATGATTAAATAAATTTCAAAAGAAATGATTTAAAAACTAAGTTAAGTAAAATGTACATTTTTTAGTTTTGGATTTTGGATTTTATTTATTTATTTTTAAATATGCATGAACTAATGTAACTAAATGAATGCAAGGACTTAATTATAAATTTTTTGTCCTTGGTAGCTCTTAACCCAAAATTGTATAATCACACTTCGTCTTAATTCAACAAAATAGTTCTTGGCCAGGTAATGGACTAGAGTTATCGGTGCACAAAGAATATAAATTGTCGAAAGAGGATAACTTGTCTAGGTACAGTTAAGCCCTAGATGAGCTCGTGAATTCCTTAAGTCAAATGTTTAACCATTATTATTAGTCAAGTTCTAGTATGATATGCAATTTGTGGGCCATGGAAAGGGTGATGAAATTCTCCACCTTATGTGGATTTGGTGGGTATTTACCTTAGAAAAGAAAATAAGATGATATGAATGCAAAACTGAAAATAAATGTGAATCAACGATGCAACCACGAATGAAATTTGTTTTTGTTTTTGAATTTTTTTTAAATGTAAGCACCCAACAATGCAAGGAAACTAAAAAAAAGAGACGATGACACGATACCAAAACATGCAAAATTATTAGCAATTGGTTTTAAAGTGGCGACTTTATTTATAAGCAAGGAAGCGATTTATTTTTTTAGCAAGCAAAGCGCACTACGCAATACCTCTCGATTTCCTTCAATTTGCAACCTAAAAATATTTGAAAAAGAAATACATACATACATACGTACATACATACATACATGTATGTATGTATGTATGTATGTATGTATATATATATATATATATATATAAGTTTATTTTAAAATATCAAGGAAGAACTAAAACAAAAAAAAAAAACAAAAAAAAAACGAGAACAACACAAAACAAGAGAAAACAAAACAACTGAAGCTTGTTTTTTTCCTCTTTTTTGGTTTTTTTATTGAATTTTTTTATAAAATTTTCAAAAGAACTTAAAAATAGCTTTAACACAAGTTTTTTAGAACACTAGGGCCCGGCCCAGTTTAAAACCATGCTTATAAATAAAAATCATAGAAACTCAAATTAAATACCAAATACAAAATGAATTCGCGAATCCTGTAAAAACAATTTCTCAACCAAATTCGACTTAATTTCAAATCCAATTACGATTTTCCAAAAGCAAAGGCGATTCGCGATCAGGCAAGGGAGGCGGTGGTTTCGTGTTGTTGTTGCTGGAGTTAGGTGATTGGCAGCTGCGGGTTTTGGATTGCAGGTGATTGTGGGTTATCGAGTTGAGGTTGTGGGGTGCTGTTTGGTTCATGACGGAGTTCGATTGCTTTAGGTTCGAGTTGATGAAGTCTTTGCGTAGTTCACAGTTTTGGGCGGCTGTAGGTGAACTTTGAATTGCAATGAGGTTTTATGCGGCAAGTTGTATTGCATTGAGGTTAGAAAATCTGTAGGGGTGATAGTGATAGAGGTGTAGCAAAACTGGATGGTAAAGGAAGAGGGATGTAGTATGTGTGTGAGGTTGTATGTAGAGGTAGTGCAAAGCAGCGGTATTGTTGAGGCATTGCTGATATATGTGTTGCAGCAAGGATGTGAGGTTGTAGTGTCTGTTAACAGAGGTGGTTGGTGGTAGTTGTATGTAATGTTGTACACCGTGGTTGAATCAGTGTGGGTAGACACTAATTGACTATTGAAGTGGTTGAAGAGGTAACCAGGATGGTTTGTGATGGTATGCTGTGTGGTTTTGCACAGAGTTAAGTGGGTGGTATGATAGGATGATATAGATACTATGCAGGTAGTTGTATGTGGAGGTTATCAGAATGAATATGCAAGGTTGCAGCAGTGTGGGTAAGTGAGTATGCAGTGTAGTGTACTTGATAGCTTGTAGATCAGTTTGTGGTTTGAGATATGTAGAAGACGATAAAATGCAGTGGCAAAGCAATCAGCTGAGGGAAGTTTGTGGGAAGTATGTAGTTGATGAAGGTTGTATAGGTTTTGAGGCAATGTGGTATGGGGTAGTGGAAGGAAGCAAGGTGGAGTTGCACCGATTTGTGATGAGGGTTGCAGTGGCAACAATGGAGCTACTGTGAGTTGCTTGTGTGGGTTATGTGGAAGTTTTGACTGTGTGTATGTTGTTGTGGCAAGTTGTAGTTGATGTTTGATCTATGTGGTAGTGGAAAGGGGTAGCAAGCAGGTGGCAGTGGCTTGAAATGATGAGGCTGTAGTTACTCTGATTTGAAATCTAGAACAGTGGGGAGATGTTTTGGTATGTAGAAGCGAATGCACAAATGTTTTGCAAAGAACAGTGGGTAGAAATATTGAACTGGGAAGGGTTGGCACTGGTTGTGGGTGATGACTGGTGATTGAGGCAGCATTGGAACAGTGATAATGTAATAGGGAGGATATAGTGGTGTAATGAATGGGGGTATTTGTTTGATCTGGCACAGTGATGTTGTGCACAGAAATGTGCACAGTGGTAGGCTGGAGGAATGTAAGGGCAGGTGAAGATTTTTGTATGATAGTGGTTTTTGAGATGACAGAGGTGTGTTGAGATGACACAGTTGATATTGAAGTTTGAAGTGATGACGTTTGTTAGAGGATAGAGTGCACAGCGACGTGATGATAATTGAAGTGAGGTAGTTGTAAGGAAGATAGATGGTTCAGCAGTTTGTAGGGGGGAGTGCACTGGTGTACTGTTTGAAGATGAGAGGTCTTCTGGTTTATGTTTGAAATGGCAGTAAAAAAGAAAAAAAAAAAAGGAAATTGAGAATGTACAGAAATGCAAATGAAATGAAATCGAAAAACTGCAAATGAAATGTTAACAAAATTGAAGTTGAAATGAAAGTCAATGTTCTTTTTTTCAAAGAAGATTGTTGTTTTTTTTATATCAAATGCAAAATGAAAGTGTGCAAACTAAAATGGCAATCATAAGACTAAAACACAAACTAAAATGGAAGTTCAAGTAGAAGTTGCAGTGTTTTTTTAAATAGAAATGCAAATGCAAATAGAAAAACAACAAGCACACAAATCAAATGAAAACACAAATCAAACAATAAACACACAACACAACATATTTTTTTTAAATTGTAATTCAACACACAAAATTAACATAAAATGAAATCAAACAAAAATAACTCGAATAATAGAAATAATATTAAATTAATTCCCCAACAACGGCGCCAAAAACTTGTTGAATCGGTGGTTTCTCTATTGGTTAGAAAATCACTGAAAAACTGAACTAAAAATAACCGCAAGCGCATGACGTACAATTTTAATATGTGGCGAGTACGAGTCGATTCATAGGGAATTGAAGCAATTTAAAATTCTACCCAATTAAATTAACCAAGAGTTTGAAGTTGTTTAAGCTAAAAAATGTAAAAGAAAATTAACAAAAGAAAGTGAATTAAAATATAAAAGTAGAAGACAATTTAGAGGCAATTTCTTTCGTATGATCACATAAACCAACATAATGAAATTGTGATCTCTCCTTTTTGGTCATTCGTGAATTTAGTTAATGTGTTTATCATAAGTATGATCTATTAGTGCTATTAATTAGCCCAACATAAACCATCAAACTTTAACACACCCTCCAAACTACTTATTAACTCTCATGAAAATGAAATTAAAAATAGAATCTATTCTAAGCATGATCTATTTAGTTTTAATTAGTAATATAGACAATAAAATTTGATTCTAAAATCCACTTCATTACTAAAATTATACGTAGATGAAGAGATAATTTGTGTTTATGTTTGTTTAAGCATAGCCTATTTGGTGTCAACAACATTGGCTATCAAATACAAAGTTAAACAATAAAATTTAACTACATCAAACATTTCCATTAAGCACAAATAGGGATCAAATTAAATCACGAAGTTGAATTTACATGATTAAGAGAGATTCATTACTCCTAAATTGAAGGGATTAGCTTCTCATATTTGATATTATTTCAACAAATACAGATTTCAACATAGAAAATAAAAGAAGTGCAAGCTAATTAAAATAAAAAAAGAGCTAAACTACTTGTATAAATTAAAGCTAACTACTAAATGAAAGGAAAAAGAGCATGTAAATAAAAATATGCATGAAGTTAAAATAAAAGTGAACAAGAAAAAGAGGCTTAGAAAGCCATTTTATTTCTCATATAATTTATTGCTACAACTGAACTAACCACAAGGTGCTGCTAAGAGCTCATTACATGAAACATAAGTGGTGTTTATACATGCTTAAAACCCTAATCATATTTTAGAGAACTATTAAAATTGCCCTTGAGGAAGTATACCATCAAGTTATTATTAGCTTCTAATTAATCCTTCATTAAGTATGCATATGCTTTTAATCTCCTCTAACATATGCATTGACTCCTAATTGAAGATCATGGTAAGTGGGTAGGTGGGCCCTCTATATTGCATGAATTGATTTATTTTTTCATTCCTTTGTTTTTTCATCCATTGCGCATGCATACATATACGAAGGCTCTTCCAATATTTACTCAAATACCAATAAAACAACATTGAAATGTCCAAGTAAATTTTCTTAAATTAAATTATATACAAAGATAACCATTTTGCCCCCAAATAAAAATGAATAAATGATGATTTGAAAATAATTTAAATTTTGGTTTAAACATGTGAAATACCCCAATATGATCATTACTTACATAAAAGTAGATTAAATATGTAAGTAAAAATATGTATATATATGTGCACATCAGTTTAATACTTTACTAAACAATAGTCAGTATGTATTCCATTATTGGCTATAAAAAGCAACAACGAAGAACTAGGTTTACAAAAATGTGCCTCTAATTTTTTTGATTTGCTGAGAAGTTATGTTATGTGTAGTATTGTCACTTCTTGAATTTATAAAAACAAAGGACAAAAAATGAAAATCTTTCCTACATAAAATAGAATAGTTGATTGTGTGTTGTTATGTGTAGTATAAATGTTACATGAAGGCGGCATATAATGACCTTTGATTCCAAGTACTTTCCAACCAAACATTTGCTAATATCACCCCTTTGCTTCGTTCCTCGTATTATAATTCAAAGACAACATGCAAAAGGACTACATATGTAGAGAAATCAGAGTTTTGATTTTAAAGTTACATGAAGGTTAGAAAAGACACAAAGTGCATTCAAGGTAGTATCCAGACTTCCTTTATTACAATAGTTTTTATTCTATAATTACTTAGACTCTAAGCACTGTGATTATAAATAGTTAGTTATAAATTATATATCATCATCACATCATCTATAAAAAAAAAAATCTTCTTATCTCTCATCATCTTCTTCTTTTCTACTTTATTTTTCTTTCTTCAATAATTTCTACACGGTATCAAAGTGATGTTCTAATTTCAGACATCATCTTGTCTAAACCATAAACATGACAACTCAATTCCAGTCAAATTCGAAGCTCCCAAATTACATTATCAAACCACCACTTTGGTTCTACCCCCACTAAGATCTACTACCAACAATCCGCTGCCATCATATCTAACATCTATGTCAAAGAATTTCGACCATATACACGATCTACAACCTAGAAACTGACCTAAATGCTAAATCCAAAATTCGTCACAGGTGATTCATCAAAACAGAATTTCGCAAACTGCCACTACATCTACTACTTGATGCCTGCCTCTATGATTTTCAAGTTCATCTTTGTTTTCAGTTTGTATTAACTATTCTAAATTATTTTTCTTTATGCTGAGAATAACAAGGGAGAGAGCAATCACTATATTGCTTGGGTATTATTATTATTGTATTTTTATTTACTTTATTTATTGAAAAAATGAAGTAAAAGAAAGGAAAATAAAAGAAGAAGAAAAGAGACAAAAGGGGGAAAAAAGAAAAGATAAAAAAAGAAAGGAAAAAAAAGGAAAAAAGGAATAATAATAATTATGGAATTTTGAGGCATCGAATTGAAACCCAAGCAAACACTTAAACGTGAACCGTTTTTGATAAATATTTACATCATTCACCGAGTGCACTTATAGAATCAAGGAAAGCAGCCAAGAAAGTTGTTTTATCCATAATAGTTGACAACCAGAAGTTTGTTATTGGAGTTCTTTCTATAGAAAAGTGTATTTAAATATGTCATAGTTTAGTATTTGAAAAGGAATTTCAATTGTCTTATAATTTCTTAAGTGCAGTTTTTCATTTTATCTATTATAAGTCCCTTCAGTATTTTCATTCTCTACAGCCACATGTTATGTTTGCCTCTTTTCAGGTCAAATACATAATAACTCCTTAGATAAGTCATCTTTATGAGTCTTGGATTTTGGTGCTTCCCACCATATGTCTCGAGACTTTTCATCTTTTTCTACTTTGTCTTCATCGTCCTCCGTTCCTTTTAGGACCGCTAATGGCACTCCTATGCCTTTGACGTAAGTTGATTCAGTTGCTACTTCCAACTTATCTCTTTCCAATGTCTATCATATTCCCTATTTCACAATAAACCTTGTATCTATTAGTCCGACTCTGGTAATATAGTAACATTTACTTCTAGTTCTTGTTTTATGTAGCATCTACAATCTCAAAAATTGATTGAGACAGGCCATAAGGAAATGAGACTATATGTTTTGGAAGAATAAAAAGTTCTAGTTACTGATGCTACTAGTATTTATTTATCTTCTTTTCAATTATGTACTTCTTCCTATAGTTTTTATTTATGGCATTCTCGTTCGGCTCATGTTTCTTCTTCTCGTTTGAGATTTTTAGCATCCACAAGTGCATTAGAAAATTTGCAAACACATGATATTGCTGATTGTAGTGGATGTAAACTAGCAAAATTTTCCACTCTACTCTTTAATAGTAGCATCTCTGTTCCTTCTTCTCTATTTGATTTGATTCATTTAGATGTATGGGGACTATCTCTAGTGCCTACTAAAGAAGGATCTCGATATTATGTGTCCGTTGTTGATGACTATACATGCTATTGTTGGGTCTATTTAATGAAATATCATTCTGACATTTTTGAAACATGCAAAAACATTAAAGCACTTGTCAAGACACAACATCCATCTATTATAAAATGTTTTAGGTGTGAGTTAGGTAGAGAGTATACCTCTAAGAATTTTTTTGAATTGCTATCTTTGGATGGAACCATTCAACTGTTGAATTTACGTGATTCAAATATTTAAATATTTCCAAAGAAGATAAGAAAATAATTAATTGATTCAGCCAATCAATTAATTAGGCTGTATATGGAAAGATAAAGAGGAAAGATACGTGGTATCTTTTAGAGAATGGAAACTAATTAATTGCTAATCAATCAATTAGTCATATTTATCATATGAAGATAGAGAAGTTTATACATGGAGATTAATCTACGCAATTGAAATTTATGGAAACATAGATTTTTTGTCATTTATGTGCATGGGAATCAAATCAAGTAATCTGGAAAGGTTGTCACATAATCTGGAAGTTAATTTTCTTCATCTCCAAGCATCCTTCATTTTCATGCCTATTTAAATGAAGGAAGTTCTTCTTCATATGTGTGTGAGCGTGTGAGAGAGCATCCACCATTATCCTCTTCTTCAGTATACCCTAATTTCTGCAGTCAATCAATTAGGGGTTTTGAGCGCAAACAAGTCTTTGGATAAATTGATTATTCAATTTGTAATTATAGGTTAGTCTCTCCATTTTGCTACCTATAATTTTGTAATCTCTCTCATCTTTTGTACTCTCTTTCTTCAGTGAAATAAAGAATAGTTGTTGGGTCCGTGGACGTAGGCAATCTAGCCGAACCACGTTAAATCTCTGTGTCCTCCTTTCTTCTGTATTTTTTGTTGTTGTTTGATGATTATTTTTCATTGAATTTGTTGTTGGTAATTAATCGACAAGCTAGATCCTTCTTTTGATTGTTTCCGCGCATTAGCATTCCGCTGCGTTTTTGGAGTTTGTGCGAATCAATTGAATTTCCGCACAACAGTTTGGTATCAGAGCTAGCTGTCTTGTTCTAGATTAGTTATCAATGACAAATTCTTTCAGTAGTGGTATGAAAAATTATGGCATCACCAAATTTGTTAGAAAAGGAGTTTTTGGGACATGGAAAGTGAAGACTAATGACGGTGTTCTTCAGCAACAACTTCGTTCATCTGAAGGAAGAGATAAAAAGCAGAAGCACCTTGGAGGTAGAGATATGCGTAGGTCTCATTTCATGGGTCCTAGAAGGGGTGCTTGCTATTATTGTAAGAAGAAGGGACATTTCATATGAGATTGTCCAGCTCTTAGAAAGAAGAGAGAGAAGAAGGAGAAAGCTTCAGTTTTGCCAGCAGTTAGATCAGATGCGGATAGAAGTGATAGTAATACATCATTACTTTCAGCCAGTATTTCACCTTTAGAGCATACAAGTTGGGTGATTGATTCTGGAGCCTCTTGTCATATGACGCCAGATAGGAGTTGTTTTGTCAGTTACATGAAAATTGATGGCGGAATAGTTCATATGGGGAATGACACATCTTGTCATGTTGTGGGCGTTGGAAGTGTGAGGTTTAGGATGCATGATGGTGTTGTTAGGATTATCACGGATGTTAGACATGTTCCGATGCTGCGTAGAAGTTTGTTATCAGTTGGAGCTCTGAGTAGACTTGGTATGAGGATAATAATAGATGGAGAGAATTTGAGAGTGGCGAAGGGTTCCTTGGTAGTGATGAAAGGGGTGCGAGTTAATGATATTTATGTGCTTCATGGAGAGACAGTCTTAGAAGAGTCGGTAGTTTCTACTGATTCTAGTATTTCAGATTCTACTCAGTTATGGCATCTTCGTTTAGGTCATGTTGATGAGGAGAGTCTTGAAGTATTGAAGAAGCGTGGGTTGATTGATGGTGTTTGTCAGTTGAAGCCTAGCTCTTGTGGAGATTGTTCTTTTGGAAAGAAGAAGCATGTCACATTTGATGTTGGAAGACCTAGAGCTACAGAGTTTCTAGAGTATGTTTATTCTTATGTGTGGGGACCCACCCTAGTTGCATCTTTTGGTGGAGCCAGTTACTTCGTCTTATTTATGGATGATTTCTCACGTAAGGTTTGGGTCTATTTCTTAAAGGCCAAAGACGAAATATTTGCCCAGTTTTGTAAGTGGAAGACCTTGGTAGAGAAGCAGTCGAGGAAGCGTTTGAAGGTTCTCAAAGTTGGAAATAGTAGTGAATTTATGTCACAAGAATTCACTAACTATTGTGAGTGCGAGCATGTAATTAGAGATTTTTCTATTTCTGTTGAGTCACATTGTTACGGAGTGGCGGAGAGCATGTGTCGGACATTGTGGGAGAGAGCTACGAGCTTGAGAATGACTGCTGGTCTAGAAGTGGGATTTTGGGCAGAAGCGATATCTATGGCAGTATTTCTCATCAACTGCACACCTTCTATTGCCATAGATATGAAGATCCCAGAAGAGATATGAAAAATAGAGCCCGTTGATTATTCATTCCTTAAAGTGTTTGGTTGTTCAGCTTATTTAGAAGATGAGAGACATGATAAGTTGAAGCCTAGGGAAAGCAAGCACATTTTGTTAGGCTATAGAGAAGGAGTGAAGAGGTATAGGTTGTGGTGTAAAACAACTAAGAGAATTGTGACTAGCAGGCATGCGATATTTGATGAGAGGTCGTTGTTGAAGGTGGAGCCTCTATCAAGTGATGACATTGGGAGGACAGAAAATTGCCAAACACATTTGGAGTCATCAAATTGTTTCCATGTTCAGAAAGATATTGGTATTTCCGATGATACCATGGTTGATGAGAAGATTACAGAGGTTCAGACTCTAGGTGGAGCTCACTTGTTGGAAAGGCCTTTTGGTTCAGTTGGCCCTATTTGTAAGCATATTTGTAGCGATGATTCTTCATCTTATGCTTTGAATATTGTGGAGCTTGTTGGTGAGTCTGCTGATGTTGACTTAGGAAAGTCTAGCAAAATTCTTGTGGAGGAGATTGGAGTATATAATATTGAGTATGTCCTCACTCAATTTGGAATGGAGAAGGTGAAGCGCGCTGTTAAATCTCCATTGGTCTCTCGAAGATTAGTATCTACATGTTCGTCTCCAACATCGGATTTGTTGAAGAATTTTGGTACTTTCTCGTATGCATTATGTTTGATGATGTGCATACTATCTTTCTTGTGCTTGGGAAAGATTTGGAAGCTCTGTTTGGGCAATATTGCCCAAACTAGTTCACATTGAACTTGTTGACGTAGACCCAACAATTTGTCGAGATGCTGTGATGCAGAGAGATTGTTATATTTGAATCAAGGTGGAGTGTTGAATTTACGTGATTCAAATATTTAAATATTTCCAAAGAAGATAAGAAAATAATTAATTGATTCAGTCAATCAATTAATTAGGCTGTATATGGAAAGATAAAGAGGAAAGATACGTGGTATCTTTTAGAGAATGGAAACTAATTAATTGCTAATCAATCAATTAGTCATATTTATCATATGAAGATAGAGAAGTTTATACATGGAGATTAATCTAAGCAATTGAAATTTATGGAAACATAGATTTTTTGTCATTTATGTGCATTGGAATCAAATCAAGTAATCTGGAAAGGTTGTCACATAATCTAGAAGTTAATTTTCTTCATCTCCAAGCATCCTTCATTTTCATGCCTATTTAAATGAAGGAAGTTCTTCTTCATATGTGTGTGAGCGTGTGAGAGAGCATCCACCATTATCCTCTTCTTCAGTATACCCTAATTTCTGCAGTCAATCAATTAGGGGTTTTGAGCGCAAACAAGTCTTTGGATAAATTGATTATTCAATTTGTAATTATAGGTTAGTCTCTCCATTTTGCTACCTATAATTTTGTAATCTCTCTCATCTTTTGTACTCTCTTTCTTCAGTGAAATAAAGAATAGTTGTTGGGTCCGTGGACGTAGGCAATCTAGCCGAACCACGTTAAATCTCTGTGTCCTCCTTTCTTCTGTATTTTTTGTTGTTGTTTGGTGATTATTTTTCATTGAATTTGTTGTTGGTAATTAATCGACAAGCTAGATCCTTCTTTTGATTGTTTCCGCGCATTAGCATTCCGCTGCGTTTTTGGAGTTTGTGCGAATCAATTGAATTTCCGCACAACATCAACAAACCTTATGCACCGACTCTCCCCAACAAAATGGAGTTATAGAAATAAAACATAGACACATTTTTGAAATTGCTCGATCTATGTTACTTTCTTCTTCCTTCCTAGGGAATTTTATGGTGAAGCTGTTCTCATGGCTGTTAGACTATTTAACATTATTCCTTCTTCTCACATTTCAGGTATTTCGCCTTTTGAAATTTTTTATGGACATGCACCTGGTTATTTTATTTTTAAAGTGTTTACATGTACTTGTTTTGTTTCCTTCCTCTTGTAGAACGTAACAAATTATCTTCTTGATTCGCAATTTGTGTTTTTCTTTGCTATGGTGAGGGTAAAAAGGGTTATAGATGTTTTGATCCAACCACTCAAAAATTTTATTTTCCTCTAAATGTTGTTTTTCTTGAACATATACCATTTTACTCTATTCCACTCAACACTTATAGTTTAACCAAATATCTGATCTAATTCATATTAATCTAAGGATAATAATAATACTAATAGCTCCACAAAAATTGGAACAATTGGAATAGCTGAAGCTGCGTCCTCCCCCTCTATGGCTCCTCAATCTCTAACTAAACCTGTAGATCAACCTCTTCGTCATTCCATACACATTCCTAAGTCTACGCAATTATCTAATTTTTCTTATTCCTATTACTCTTCATCATTTTCTTCATTTTTAACTTCCAATCATAAACTTTCCAAGCTAACTTCTTATAAAAAAGATGTTCTTAATCCTTGTTACGGAGAGGCTATAGACGAAGAACTTTCCGCCTTACAATGGACAAGCACTTGGGATTTATTTCTTCTACTATATGGTAAGTGCGTTGTTGGTTGTCGTTGGGTATATAAAATCAAAACCAAATTTGATGGATCAATTGAAAGATATAAAACTAGATCGGTTGCAAAAGGTTACTCTCAATAGTATGATATGGATTATGAGGAGACATTTGCTCTGATTCCAAAAATGTCTACCATTTGTACTTTCATTACCGTGGCTTCCATTCGAAAGGCCATTTCACACCTTGATGTTAAAATGTATTCTTAAATGGCGATCTTCAAGAACAAATTTATATGGAACATCCTCTTGGTGTTTCATATGAATCTAGGAATGTTTACAAGCTTAAGAAAGCATTGTATAGATTTAAGCAAGTACCTCTTGCTTGATTTGAGAAATTTTCTATTGTGATTACATCTCTTGGTTTCTTCTCTAGCTTTCCTGATAGTGCCCTTTTTATTGAAAACACTAATGAAGGATGATCATATAATCGTTATGTTTTAACGATATGGTTATTACAAGAGTTGATATGCATGCCATTTCTTCCTTAAGAAAGGAGTTAGCTAAAAAAATCGAAATAAAAGATTTGGTTCCTCTAAAATACTTCTTAGGAGTTGAGGTGGCACGCTCACCAAAAGGTTGCCTTCTTTCTCAATCAAACTATGTCATGAATATTCTTGAGAAAGCTAGACTTACTGATAATAAAGTCACTGGCATTCCTATTAATGTCAATGTAAAATACTCTCATTCGGATGGTATACCACTATCATATCCTACTTTATGTTGTACCATTGTTGGAAGATTAGTTTATCTTACCATCAGTCGTACAGATATATCATATGATGTTTAAATTGTTACTTAGTTTGTAGCTTCACCTACTATAGTTCACTGGTCAGCTGTCCTTCATATTTTAGTATTTTCAAGGTACCACTTTTCGTCGCCTTTTATTTTCACCCACCTCTTCCTTGGAGTTGCATGCCTACTCTGACATTGACCATGGTAGTGATCCCATAGATCGCAAGTCGATTATCGGCTTTTGTATATTTCTTTGTGATTCTCTTATATCTTGGAAGAGTAAGAAGCAATCTATTGTTTCTCATTCTTCAACTGAAGCGAAGTATCGTTTTATGACATCTACTACTAAAGAGATTGTTTGGTTGCATAGATTACTTGTAGATATGGGGTGCCTCTTTCTTGTCCTGCTTTTATGTATTGTGACAACAAGAGTGCTGTTCAGATTTCTCGCAACTCGGTTTTTCATGAGTGAACCAAGCATATTAAGATCGATTGTTACGTCACGCATCATCTTCTTGAGAAAGGCGTTATTACTCTATCTTTCATTCCCTCTTCGATGTAGATTGTAAACCTCTTTATCAAGCCATATTCAGTTTCGCATTTTCTATTTCTAGTTGGCAAACTCTCGATGATTATGACCACTGCATCATGATTTTGATGGGGGATGTTAAGAGTATTCATTATATGTCAAGAAATAAATCAAAAATATTTCAATATCAATATTTTCCCATATCACAATAGTTTTCCTATTGTACAATTACTTACACTCTAAATAGTGTAGCTATAAATAGTCGATTGTGAATTTTATATAATAATTGAGTCATTACTAAAGATCATTTCTTCTTATCGCTCATTATCTTCTTCTTTTCTCTTTATTTTTATTTCTTTAATAATTTCAACGTTCTCAATGGCAAAATAGTCATCCATTAATAATTAGATTCAATTCTTTTATAAAAAGATAGTATCCAAATAACTAGCTAGCTGTTCAAAATACTTTAAAGGCTCGTAGTAATACTATACTGTATCGTTATTGTTGTTTGAGTAATATCCCTAATATGATATTGAAATTGATGATTAACATCATTTTTCGCATTTTTTTATTTGAAAACTAGGCTTTAACTTAGTTTGCAGTTCCCTATTTTTTCATTTGAACTATGTGACGATTCCAAAACTTTGCTATCTTGAACATAGTTGCAAAATACTGCTAATATCTTTGTTTTAATTATTTATTCAACAAGTACAACTAGCTAAAAGGAACACAATTTTTAATCCATTTTCCAACCAAGTATTACAGAGCTCTTTTCCTACTAAAGTTTAATAGACGATATAAAGAGCGTAAATATAGTAGATACCTGATTACAATTAAAGGAGGTGTGGCTGCAGTGGAATTAGTTACCGAGGAGCAGGTTGTTGCGTCTGGTGGAGAGACAAGATAGGTGCAGAGTATATTTGAGAATAAGGTGGGTAGGTAATTAGGGTTTTGGATGCATTAATTTGGTAGTCCTATCTGTTTTTTAATTTTAAGGGGAGATAGGAAAAGAGGTAAATATCTGCTATGCGATGTAAATGGGCAAATTTCAAGTAATTAGAGGAAAGGCGGTGAAATGTGTTTTTTTGCTTCGGACTATTTGATTTTGGCTCTTACAGTAGATAAACCTCTTTAACGGTCAGTTTAATTATTTCCTACTTTATGTCATGTGTTTGCTTCTTTCGTACACATACACACAAACACATATATTTTAAATGTTGATCAAATGCATCTGATAACCATGTACAAGTGCCGATTTCAATTTTTCTTCCTTTTATATTACATGACTGTTGGAATTTATAATCACATAATATATACCGATGTATATATGTTACAAAGCGTACACTATATGTAAAAATATATAGGGTATATACACACACACACATATATATGCATGCATGCATGTATGTATGTATGTTGAAGTTAATATACATAAATACATATATAGAAAACATAAATATTTTGATATAAATGTGCATGCACGTATAAATATAACACAAAAAGTATACATACTAATTTTTGGCCTATTTATAATTATGTATGTATGTGTGTAATCAAACAACTCAACATAAATGTATTAATTAATTATATTGAACTTTTAATTAAATGACTAAAATTATATTTATTATAGTAGGCTAAACCATCTTTATTTTTGGATTTGTATAAATTTAAATTTAAAAATCAAAACATAATACTAAGTAGAAAAGAATATTTAAACATATATTATAACACTAATAGTAAATATATAAGATCCAGTTTTCTAGTAATTTATTTTACTTTATGCGTGTGTATATATAATATAACTCATAATATTTAGTTTAAACGATATTTAACTTTTTTATTATAACATTAGTAAAGTTCCTGGTTGAAAAAATTAATCGAAAGAATATTTACCATCATATTTTTAATTATGTTATAGATTACACACACACACATATTATATATTTGTGCATTAAACTACTCATACGATCGTAATAGAGAAGCAACTTTTCGATCAAACTAGTACTAAGAACAGAACGACCAATTCACTAATCGATTGCAAGTTGAAATAACGGTCTCCTACACAACTCTCACATCTCCGTTTGTGTTCGCAATTCATTCGTGATTCCACCTTAATAGGGTTCAGTACCGGTCGATATGGATTGATGTCGACCGATACAGATCAGTATCGACCAACTTTGTACAAAGTATAAACTTCTTTCTTCAAAATGACTTATGACTTAAAATTTGGACCTTCAGGGTCAAAATAATCAGAGATGATCGATTGGCGCTAATCAATGTCACATCACTTGTACTTCTCTTTTTCTTCAACCTTGCATGTATTGCCATATACAAGTAAATTGGAGCTTACGACCAAAACTAGGTAGTTTTGTATTGATCCATATCAATTGGTATCGATCAACAGTGTTTCTCAATACTTAACCAAATTCTTCTGTTCTTCCATCTTGACATTGACCAAGCTTCTTGACCTTCGTCTACCATTTCATAGTCCATATTCATCAAAATGTCATTTGGTTAAAATACCCGATAACACTTGCTTCCTAAAGTATGCTTTCATGATAGCAAATCATGCTGTGGAACAAGACAAGTGATGGAACCTAGATCTGCTAAATTGCTTCCATCGTCTGAACCGTTTTCGTGAAACGTTGAATCTTTTCTGAGAACATCATCACATCGTCTCAAGTAGTTGTGGAATCACATCTTTTCGACATATATAAATGTCGTTGTACGATCATCATTAAGGGTTCCATAAAGGTACTCCAGCCCTTGGCTAGGTAAATTCTTATTCCATTCCATTTTTTTGATTTAAGTTTTCATATCATTTAGTATCTATCCATATATATTGGTACCGATTAATTGAAAAGTTTATATATTTAACTAATACTTAGAAAGATTTTAGCTTTGCACTTGACATTTTCCAACCTTCTCTATTTTGAGCATTCATGATCTTCAACTTCTCCTATTGCGACCTTTCAAAGCTATCTCAAGCCATTAACCATTGAGCTTTCAAATTTTGGACAACCACTGCCATCGATCCACAAGAACGATCACTGCTAATCAACTTGAACTCGATCCTTATTTCATGATGTCGTTTCCAATCCTAACCTTATTGACTTGGATCTTACACAATGCTAGGTGGGCTCTGCCAATCATCCATGAACGCCATCGCTACCTATGTTGTTCGAGTCATAATTATCGTCATTGATTCACGATGAAACCTAGGTTGTCACCGCCATCCTTCATCGTCGTTGCCCCTTGTAGCTTCATATATTGTCTTGTAACTTAACAAAATCATGGGGAGGAAGTGGTAAAGGGAGATGAAATATTCTAAGGTATCTTGGTCTTCAATCGACATGATTCAAGAAACTATCTCCTCAAATGCATTTGACACTTAAAAAATTCAAACCTCGATACATCCTAGGACATTCATCCAATCGATACCCAAAATCATACATCATGTACCTGTAGTCCTATAAAGAAAAAATTCATGGCACCTTGGATTTCATCCGGTTCTATTAATGTAAATCCTATGTTAATGGATAATATCTAACACAATTTAATCATATGATGGAGCTCATTTGCCAGCTTGAGTGGGCTATCTACACAGAGTGCTTTCATACACCATGCTAAGGACATATAACATACACTGCACAGAGTGATACATAATACTACACCAACTAATGCATAGAACTGATTGGTCAACACACGTCGACATTAATTGGATCCTATACATCAATCACATACGGGGTTTGTTCAAAGTAAATATCGAAATTAAAATCATACTTGATCAAGCTTGATCTCAAGGTTTCAATCAAAATGTAACCCCTTACACATTTAGGGCATCTCTCAACTGTAGCAACAGGTCCTTCTACTTCAACACGTCTAGTAGTAGCCTCTACGTCATCCTTGGCTCCTACTTTTACTCCTTCTACAGTCAAGTAACCTTAACGCCAACCTCTACAGCTACCTCAGATCACTTTTTTTTCATTATAGGGAGCATTATGACAACATTTACCCTGACACCAATCTACCAATGACAAAGCTCTAAATGTGGCAAAAGGCATTCATAATGCTAGCAAGGAGTAGTTGAAGAAGGCGAGATTATATATGAAAAGGAAGAAAATGGCTATTAAGAGGAAGAGGATAAAGAACAAGAGGAAGAAGATGGGAATGGGTTGACTGGGGAGACAACTTTATATGAAGGAACCTCAGATCTTGTCCCTAGGCCGAGTGAATTAGGATCATATCTTCTAGTACAATCCTTGAGTTGAACCAAAGCATAGCCAGAGAGTTAGCTCTGCTCGTGATGTTGGAAGAAATTTATGATTTTATAGATGACTTAGAGGATCTTGATAATTTATACTTCAACATTGATGAATCCATTGCTTCCCATACTCAAAATGAAGAGAAAACTCCTGCTGATATACTGCTACCTCATCAAAGAGATGAGATTACACTCGATACCCCAATCGAGCTAGGTTTGTAGGTTCAAGAAGGTTCATTAACACTCCACACGACACATAGGATCAAAAGAATGTTCAATTTGAATGCACACTTATTTGATTCCAAGCCCTAGTTCAATATTTTTTTAGATACAATGGGAAAATTCAGGTCTGATAATCTGGATACAAGAATAAGTAATGTCCATCCCTCCCTTCACCGATCCAATTCTCACTATCAAAGAAACCCTTTCTAAGAGTCTAACTATGAAAGAGATAGGAAGAAGAAGTGGGAGAGAGAGGAAAGGGGGAGACAGGAAGAGGAAATAAGAAGGTGCCAGTCCGAGCATGAAAGATCTAGGGTTCGTTCCAGGCTAAAGACAAGCTTTGAGTCTCTATGATGTGGTCAATCTCTACTTCCATGGTCTTTATGTCCATATTCCGATAGGCTTGATTCTCCAAGTGGGCAAAGTCCATATCTACTCCTAGTCCCCAAGGTTTTATTTACTAACACCGCTCCACCTTCTAAAGCCTTAGCTCTCGTTTAGTATAAATAAAAAGCTGCATACCGTTCCTCTTTATTTTCACAATAGAGGCCAGGCAAGGAAAAAACCACTACTACCACCACTTAATTGTTAGCTCCTGAATCCCATCCATCGAGCCTTTTTGATGCAAGAGCTCATTCACCTTAGAATGGACTTAATCGGATTCAATTCATATACAACATAATGGTCATTCCCCCAAAGGGCATGGATGCAGGTTCGTCGCATCACAAAGAGTTAATGGAGCAGTATAGCAAATGGTGAATATTATTCAAGTGTCGGGCAGAACTCTTAAGAGTGCATAATCGTTGTAATGAATGAGAAGGGAGAGAGAAAGATGAAAAGAAAAATAAAAATCTCTCCAACCAGATCTCAAAGCTTGATAAAGAAATGGACATGAAAGACAGGAAGCTAAAGAAGCCAAGGAGAAGCACCAAGCTGAAGTCTATGCACTAGAGGCCAAAATCAAGGTGCTAGATGAACAAATCCAAGCGGCTCACATTGGAACTAGCAATTTAGCTAAGGAGAAGGTCGAGCTTCAAACTAAAATGGAAGCTGAGATTACAAAGCTACACCTCAACTTGATGAATGAAAAGAATGAAAAAGTCAACGCTCTTGAAATCCCATAATCATACGTCAAGGAAATCTACAGCCTAAGAGACAAAAGGGAAACCCTTGAGGACAGGGTCATAGAGCTAGAAGCTCACTTTTTTGAGTATAGAAAGAGAAGAATGAGTTCGAAACAAAGTCGACACAACCATTTTGTGCTTTTATGCCAACGTTGTCAGGATGGGCAACTTAGTATGGCTCGATAATGTTTATTTCGAGACTTTAGCTTGTGTATAGAAAGAGATCCTAAGCCAAGAGAAGGTAGACAAGTGAGAGAGTTCGATGAAAAATCAATTAAATTCCTTCTCTTCGATGATTATGACTTGAAGGCCCTAGCCGAGGGCCATGTAGGACGGGTAACCAAAGCTTATACTCCTACACCAACGTCTACCGAGGGTCCCATCGAGTTAAGCTCTAAAGGCACGGTTAAAAGTGCTGCTCCTACCTCTATGGAGTCAAGATAGCGATATCCACTTCCATGATGACCGGCTTTGAGGCCATCACGATTTCTACGTTTGTATCATTACCATCCTCTACTTCCGTTGCTTCAACCTTAAGGAGTACAATCTTGAGGATCTAAGATTTGCTTCAACACTGGGCGCCGCCCCAACTTTACTACCTTTACACATACTCATGATGAGGAGATATGGAATCTTCCAAATAGCTCACTCCAGCCACAGAAGGTATATCATCTAATTTTTCAGTCTTTAAAAAGTTTCAAATGTCTTCTATAGAACCTTCTAACCTTTATTTCTCTCTTTGCTAACGAGGTCATCCACCCTTAATTCTTCTATGAAATGTTATCGTTGTCCCAAACCTTGAAGTTTCCACCCCTACTTCTATCATCATCACTTCCTTTTTCTCCTTTCCAACCTCCTCTATTGGGTTTAGCCCCAGACCCAATGCTAAGGAAATATATGCTTTGACAGAGCAGGATCTGGATGACCTTGATGCATCCATTAATAAAGAAGATTCCATTATTAATGATGCGAAGGGCCCCAGTCCTTCCATGGCAATGGAAAAGGCTGCTGATGTCTTTATGCTGAAGAGCGTAAATGTTGAGCCTAGCTTGGAGAAGATCCCTCCTCCACTATCCATATCCCTACTTACTCTTTCAGTTTATGTCCAACTCTCTTCCATCCTTACTTCTAATGTGACCGATTATCCTCCCAAAACCCCTACTGGATTCGACAAAGATTACGATTGGAAGCTTGACCCAGAGAATCAACTTGGGCTGCCAAAGTTAGCTGATAAAGGGAGGAGGAAGCCTATGCCATCCAAGTGGGAAAAGAAGAAGGCGAAGAGGAGCAAGCACCATAGGTAATCAATGCCACATCTTTTGGAGACGGTTTCCTTTTATCTATTTGCATTTTTTGCTTTTTGGATTTTTGTATGTAGGCCGTTGTTGTACAGGCATAACCTTCACTATTTTGTAATTCAATGATGAACAAACAAAAGTTTTTTCTTCTTCTATTCAACTATGTCTTATTTACTTTATAACCTCTTTTATTTCCATGCGTATGTACTTGCCTACGTGTAATATATAATTATCTATAATGAAATTACTTATGTATCATACTTGTCTGTATCTGTAATTTGTGCACTGCTTTTATTTACAGTAACTCTGTACATATAAGTAAAATTTTGCAATTGCCCGGTATTATTCCATTGCTTACTTTAATTTATTATCGGCCAAACATTTCTTATATGACCCTAAATAAAATTGCATTTCATTGCCGTGGCTGAAATTATATAGCCTTCCTCTCTTATTTACATGATTACCGATATAATCTTGTGTTGTACCTATGAAATTCAAATATACATCGATTCCTTTTTCTAAGAATCAGTGTATGCAATGCCTATCTCCGTACGCCTACCCATGACCTCACCTATCTTTGGGCATTAGTCAATGATAAGATTTGTATGGGCGAATCTTCTAATCTACCCTCGGTTCGATTATACTCCAATGATCCAATTATAACCAAAGGAGTTCATCGACACCTATCTCCAAGTACCTGCATATCCTATTTTTAAAATGTAGAATGTTTGATCATGTTATCGATCATGTGGCACAAAGTCAGACATTAAGAATATGGTTTTTGTGATTCATAAAGCCAACATTATTTTGATAATTTCATGGTAGATGTCACCTTATTACATCTAACTTAAATGAAAAGAAATGCCCAAATGCAAAGGAAGTCCAATTTGGTGTTCCATCCTCATGCTGATCATTCCACGAAAGTGTAGAGTAGCACGTTGGGCACACTTTATTCGGTTTAAAATAGTCTGAGCATGTCCAACACTTTCCAGTACCTTCTTAAACAATATGGGACTTGTATTTCGTCAAGCAGAAATTGTTATGCCTTCAGTGGTGTGGTGTAGAGAATCTTCTTTACACTCTTTCTTCCTTTGCGGCACCTCTCTAAGCTCTATGACTAGCACTCTCAACCCTGGTTTGGTCTCCTTAGATTTGCTCTACTCTATTTACCATAGAAAGTTTCATAATTAAGCACCCTAGAGCAAGTGCGGCCCTGTAATTAGCAATGGCCAGTCGGCCCAAGAGTACATTTTGGTTGGAGAACCTATCCACCAAAGAAAGATTTGCAACGACACTACCTTACGGTCACCATCTCCAACTACACTAATAATTTGATGCAACCAATCAGATCCTCATCCTCTTCAGTAAATCCTTGAATACAAGATTTTCAAGGCTGCAGATCATTTTCACTAAGCTGGATCTTATCAAAAGTCTGCTAGAAAAGAATATTAACTGAGCTCCCACTGTCCATGGACACTTGGCAAATAGTTGCCAGCCCTATCACGACCGTTATCAACATTTTAACCATTTTTGATGCCTCAACCCTGTCAGCATAGCCCTTCCAAAAGATGAAGTCATCATTAATCCTTCATTGTTGCTTTATGGGAGCGCTGTGCTTGTTCTTATAATGCATTTCTCATGTCTCATGCCTCAAGGAACTCCCACAATATTCCATCTTGTTACAGTTTTTTTCTTCAGGATGCAGACCTCCAGATACCATTTTTATCACCAAGTTTAAACTTGATTGTCATGGACTATCTCGGTGGTCCTTTCTTCGTTACCATGCCTTCCATGCTACTGGTTTCTCATATACTGTTGGAGCCGCTTCTTCCTAATCAACTCATTGATCATATCCCTCAAACGTCGGCACTAATTGAGATTATGCTCATTAATCTCATGGAACCTACAAAACTTCCCTAAGTGCTTCTCTTCATCCATTGCCTACTTCGAAGCAGCTTCCTATATTTATTCGCACCTTGAGTTGCAAGATTTATATTTTCCACAAATTCGTTCAATTTTGTATATTCTTCTTCTTGGAAGAACTGCAAATGCTTCTTGAGGATTTGCCTCTTACTCAAAGTGTTTTCCTTCTAATTATTACCATCATTCCTAGATTTTTGACTGCCACCATCCTTCTTAATAGCCACGCTACTTTGAGCAATGCTGCTTGGTCCAACCAGACTGCCAACATTTAATTTTTCTTCCATTTTCGCCTCTTCCAAGCGTAGAAATTAGTTTGGTTTACGATAAAAGTATTTCAAGGTTGATGACTTCTTCATCCTCATAAATCAATCCGATTATGGATCCCACTCACTAAAGCCATTATCCAACATCATCCCTTGAGTTATTTACCGTCACTAGGATGGTGTTGAACCATTTCAAAACGCTCCTCATGGTCTCTATGAACCATTAATAAAATTTACTAAGGACATTGCATCTTTTGGCCACACATAACGCAACCTAAATTATTCCATGAACTTGTCAGTTAATTCATCAGCAGACTATATAGATTCGGGCTGAAGTCAACATAACCACATTTGCATGTCACCTGAGGAAGTAGAGAAAACATCTACATGTCGCTGCAACATCAACATATGTACTATCCATGTGTCACCTGTACTTCATCAAATGTTGCACTGGGTCAGTCAGTCCGTTGTAACTTTGCACGTTTGCATGATGAACTTCTTTGGATACACTACAAATCTAATATCTTTTGTGAATGAGCTTCGTCTAACTGTGCATACCCATTCATCGTCCTTTTGTTGCCCGTTTTGCTGCAATTGTCTCTTTACAGTTTCAATCACATCACCTACATTTTACCTTTAGCAGTTACCCTCATATGCATCACCGCATGTTTGAGTAGGTAAAATCTCATAATTAGCACGATGGGACTCGGTTTCTCTATCTCTAGGGATTATAATCGCCCAATTGCTCGGAGACATCAACATGGATTATGTCAACTCCTATAATCACCAACCGTGTTTACTTCAACAACACTAACCTAAGGACAAGTAGCATGTCCATCACCTTCAGCATCAACATCCTCTAGATCACCTTTAGAATTATTGAGATTTAGTCCCTTAGATTGGTTGGTACTAGGATAGTATAATATGATGCTTTTGGTGGATTAGTTGCACCAGCTCTTCCACCTTGCTTCTTTGTTGCTGCGAACACCTTCTCTTTGCATCTTCTTCTTTCCATCTTTGTAACATTAATCTGATGAACTTCCTTCATCCGAGTCTAAAAGATGAAGAATCCCTCCTTTTCTCGTAATATTTGCAGGATCTATCCTGCCACAATAGTTGTTGTTTCTTCATTTCATCCACGATGGACATGTAATTATCTATCATCTTCTTATTTATATCTGCTATCATGCAGTCTAGTTCTCCTTGGTGATAACTTCCTGCAGTTGAGAAGTATCTCCTTGGTTAACATCACCTCCTTCATTTTGAAATTCCAATGATTTTTCAGTAATTGTTCAAGATTTGCTTGGCACCTTTCGATGAGTCATTTCCTTTAGATCCAAGGGAAGATTTTCTTCAACTCCTAATAGCTATTAGATTTGGCCATGAACCCTTCTTTCTTAGTGTAAGCATAAAGAAATTTACATGTGAAATAGGCAAACACTCCCGATTGATCAAATATGAATTAATAAGTAAGAAATAAAAAGCGAAAGAGAGAACACAAATCTTCTTTTAAAGTGGTTTAGCCTAAACCATGTGTCTGCATTCGCTATATCTTTTATTACTGATTGGATTAACAACATCTTAATTACAAAATAATTTCAAGATTCCTGTTGGTTTGTTTCAAATTTGGTAGCAACTCCTGGTAAAAATCAATAAGAAGTCAAATGGGCCTCTTTTTTAGTTGTTGTAGGATGCCTATTTGTATATGAATCTTGCTTCAAAATCTTGAATCATCAGTTGAATCGCTCGAGCATGTACGTCCAATTTTTAACATGAAGAACAAGTCGGAACAATGTGTTTTCCAACAATCGAATCAATTAAAACCGACAATATGGATCGGTACTGACCAACTTTATTACCAAGTACACTCTTCTTTCTTTAAAATAGCTTACGTCTTCAAAATTTAGAGCTTCAAGGTCAAAATATCAAATATGATCAATTGATGTCGATCGATGTTACATCACTTGTACTTTTTGTCTTTGAGCTTACATGTTAGCTTTATAGAAGAAAACTTGAACCTACAATCAAAACAAGATTGTTCGATACGGTCCATAACAGTTGATACCGATTGATAATTTTTTCTTAATACTTAGCCAAATTCTTGAGTTCTTCCATAACATTAACTAAGTGTTAGCACTAAAATTAGGTCAAGATAATTTTGAACATTTTAGTCAGGTTATACACCCAGTAAAATATGTCGATCAAAAGTAGATGAGTATAGCCTTACATTCTTGAGATGTCAATATGCAATTTGTTAATTATCAAGTCCTTTTACACAAAATTACAAATCGTAGATGGCATGGTCAGCCATTCGAACTCTCTACTCAAGCTTTTCTTATATAAGATAAAAAATGAAAATGAAGAAGAAGATAGAGTTAGAAACGTTTATTTACCTTTTTGGGGAGGAACCCCCTGTATTTATAGATGATCTTAGTTGTTGGATTGGTGCTGCATGTTTCCTAGAATGAGTGAATGGTGGAGGTTGAACTTCATAAGAAGGAACAAGCATTCACATGGAAATTGATACACAATAGCTCCAGGAAACATCAACCATAACTTCCTTTTCCTATTTCAACTTGCAAATTTACCTCGTAAAGGCTCATATGTACCACGAATGCTTCACATAGTTAATCCATGATGATTTAACAATGGTTGATTAGTAACTCATCACGACGACCTTGTAATCATCCCACGATCGGTCCTTATTTATTCCACATGATGATTTTGCATTTTAACAAATCAATAATTCTTCATGATGACCATATTACTTTATTTTATGTTTACTCCATGCAATGCTTCATGATGGCTCTACCATGTTGTTTTACAATGGTTCCAATGTGCCTTTTTCCCATGATATCCTTTAGAGTTATCATAAAGGTCATATTAAGTTGTTTCGCGATGATTACTCTATAACTTCATTAAGTTAGTGTGTAATTGCTTCCTCATATATTACTTGCAATGAATCTTCACATTAGCCTTGACCTGCCATCTTAGGATGGCTTATACTTGCTTTATTGAACTTCTCGCAGTGACTTTTGTTTACTATTTGAAGACTGCCGGTGATAGCTATGATTAACTTCTCGCGATAGCTTTGTAAAACCTACTATAATAACTTTTGGAAACACATTGATTTTGTCCTACAAACTCTTTATGATGGCTAATATAGGACTCTTCGCGATAACTATAAGGTGATGCTCCCTTTTGTCTTTTGGAGATTCTTTATGATGACCTTACCAAATATTCCATGATAACCTTCATTTGGATGTTAGTTTGGGTCACTTTGTTTGCATATGATAGTTTAATTTCCTTGACTTCTTATTGGAGATAGATCGCAAAGGTTTCATAGGATTACTCACAATTACTTTTTTTACGTTGTCCAATGATTGTTTCAATATCTATCATGGTGGCTCTACTCTTTCGTGCTTAAAGTTATCACATAGAAGCTTCTTGTATATTGCTCTATAAACTTCTTACGATAGCTTATATGGGATTCTTCATGATAGCTTCATGGAACTCTTCTACATAGCTCTACTTAATGCTTGAGAATAACATGCGATGGCCTCTATAAATTGTCTCACAGTGACTCTATTGCTAATGATGGCTCTATTTATTCATTATAATCTATGTATGTATGAAAAATTTATTATGCATGATGCCTTCAACTATACGTGATTGCTTTGATTAGACATGATGGCTTCCAATAACATATGAAGGTCATAAATAGGACACGATGACCTCCAATTGCACACGATGGCTTTTTGTCTATTAACTCATTCTTGGAATTTTTGGTGTAACACATACCCCTTCTTTTTATAAGAAATTTCTTATGCTTTAGCTTGAGTAAACATCTATTTTCACATTATTTCTTTTTCCTCTCACTTTATTATCCCCTGAGTGCTTCATCTTTCGTCATTGATTATCTGTGGTACTTGTTGTAACTTTTACTCCTTAACATTATGACTTTCATAAAAGGTTTTCCAAAATGCATAGGTTTTGTAATATTTGAAAAAGAATATTTCGTAAATTTTCTTGAAAATATCCTTATAAAAGGTTTTATAATTTCATTTGGAAATTATCTGATGTGAAAATTAAATATTGCACTTATTAAAGTATGATTATTTTGAAGAATGAATCATTTGAAAATAAGGAAATCAACTTAAAACTCTTTTGAGAGTAGCTTGAATTGATGCTGCAATAAGATGTAAAATTTTAAAATCTTAAGGAGATACATTTTATCCCTTGCCTATTTTGAGTTGGTTGTGCGTTGAATTAGAAATTCGGTCGATTTTCCTTCTTTGGCTATTTTGTTCCACAGACATTGCTTGACCATTAAAGTTTCAACTAAAGTCTTTTCGTCCATCTTCCTTAGGTTAGTGTTTTAACCAGGCCCGATGGAGGGATCAAAGGCTTAATTGACCATCACTCTTTAGATGGTTGCCTTGGCTTGGCCCACAGGTGGAACCAAATACTTCTCGTCCATCTCCCTTACATGGAAGCTTCAACCTGGCCCAACGGTAGGATCAAAGGCTTGATTGATCATCACTCTTTGGATAATTGCTCTGGCTAGGCCCAAAGGCGGGACAAAGACTTTTCATCCATCTTCCTTGGATGAGTGCTTTGACCATGCCCAATGATGGAATTAAAGGCTTAATTGACCATCACCCTTTGGATGATTGCTTTCTTTAGGCTTGAAGGCAAGACTAGAGGCTTTTCATCCATCTCCTTTTGGATGGGTGCTTTGACCAGACCCGACGGTGGTATCAAAGAATTAATTGACCATCACTCCTTAGATAGTTGCTTTGGCCAAACCCATAGGCAATACCAAAGGCTTTTTGTCCTCTTTTTTATGTGAATGACGCCCTTATTCATTGGATCTTACCAACCTTGTTAGGTTAGAAATTAAATTTGAATGCATGTGTTTCACTTCTAGAGGCAATTACTTAGATGGGATCCCTTTTTCGTTCAATAAGTCATTTTGGGTATACTGCTTTATTCATTAGATGTCATGAAATATTGCCTCAAATGTTTGGCATTCAATGACCTTCATATCACATTTTTGTAGGGCATACTTAATCCATATGTTCTTGCTGGGATTACTTCATGAATAATCATTGGTCCTTTCCAGTTTGGTCGAAGGGGACTGTTTACAGAATCTTTTGTGTTCGTCGTTATCTTCCTCGTCACTAAGTCTCCATTCTTGATCACCCTTTATTTCACTTTTCAATTATAATTATTTTTGAAACTACATCGATCTTCTATGGCTCATATTGCATCTTGGTATCTTAATTCGTTAAGCAAGTCAAGCGATTCCTTTTTCAATTCTTGGTTTGTCTAATAAGTATAACAAATTCTTCAACATGAAGGAACTTCGACTTCAATGGGTAGCATTGCTTCAAATCCATAGGTTAAAGAGTACGGAGCGTGTCTAGTAGCTGTCTTTGTGGATGTTTTATGTTCCCATAAAATAAGAGAAAGTTCATCAACCCAATTTCCTTTGGCTTTTCGCAATCATTTCTTTGAGAAGTTCTTTATGGTTTTATTTGCTGCCTGTACTGCCCCATTGGCCCTTAGATGAGCTACTAATGAAAAACTTTTTGCCATTTCATTTGTTTCATATAAGCGAGTGAACTCCTTGCTTTTAAATTGGGTTCCATTATTAGATATGATTTTGTTTGGGAGCCTGAATCTTGTTACTATATTTTTAATAACAAACTCTGGAACCTTCTTGGCAGCTATGTTAGGTAAGGGCTCTACTTCGACCCATTTAGTAAATAATCAATCGCTACTACAATAAATTTTTCTCTTCCTCTTAAAAGCAGAAGAGGTATGATCAAGTCAATCTCCCATACATCAAAGGGCCATGGGCTAGAGATGGTGGTTAGGTTGTTGGATGGAAGTCCTCGTATTTAGAGCATCTTTAGCACTTGTTACACCCTTTGACATAATTTATGGCCACTTCTGTCATTCGAGGCCAGTAATACCCTTTTCTCATCACCTTTTTGTCTAGTTTTTTACCATTGGAATAATCTCCACAGAATCCTTAATGGGCATCTATTAGCAATCTTATGCCCATTTCGAGTGTAACCATCTTAAGTAAAGCGTCAAATACCCTTTCCTGTACAATACTCCACCAATTATGGTATATGAGGGGGATTGGTACTTTAGCTTTTGCACTTCTTTCTTTTCCTTTGGTAAGATTCCTTTTTCAATGTATTCGACAAAGGGCATCATACAATTGTTAGCATATGGGTCTTTACGAGCGCATAAATTTTCTGGATTTTCTTCATAATTATCTTCTTGAGATTTCTTCTTATTATCTTATTGTTGGCAAAGTTGGGATCTAGTTAGAACCAATGATTCATTATTCCACTTCTCTTTCTTATCTTTAATACTTGTGTTTGGTTGTAACCCAAGGGGCATGATTTTGACCTTGGGCGCTCCTCATGAGATGGACAACTTTGTTAAAGAATCTGCTTGCACATTCTTTTCCTTTGGTATTTGGTGTATAGAATATGAAATCCTCATAGTGAGTCAATATTTCATGGATCCTTTTGACACATTAGGCTAGTCGAGTGTCTTTACTTTGGAATGTTTATTCAATTAGTTTATCATTAAGCGTGAATCACTAAATATTCAATTTTGGGAACTTTGAGTTATCGTGCTAAAGGACTTGTATTTTGCCAGATTATTCGGTGTTGAAAAACCTAATTCTGTGGCACAATGAAATCTTTGCGTATCAAGAGTAATTACAACATATCCTACTCCTGCACCTTGCTCATTTGATGCTGCATCTACGTATAACTGCCATTTCAGTTCGAGTTTCCTTTCTGTCTCTTACTGTTCCTCGGTGAATTCTATTCATTCCATGACAAAATATACCGAAGCCTATCCTTTGATTGAAGTCCTAGGTTGATATTCAATATCATACTAGCCCAATTCCATTCCCTATTTTATCAGCCTTCCTCATATTTCGGGTTTACTCAAAATTTGCCTCAGTGGATAATTGGTTTGTACTTTGATTGGATGTGCTTGGAAATAAGGCCTTGGTTTTCGTCCTATCAACAATAAGAAATATGCTAATTTTTCTATAATCGGATACTTAGCTTCAACATTTTTTAACCTTTTACTTGTGCAATAAACTAGGAATTGTATTCTATTTTCCTCTCTTACTAAAACCGAGCAGATGGCATGTTCTAATACAACCATATATAGAAATATATTTTCTCCTTTTACTGGGCTTGAGAGTATCGATGGTGATTCTAGATGCTTTTTCAATTCCTAGAGAGCCTTTTGAGATTCCTTTGCCCAATCGAAAGTTTTATTTTTCTTAATCACATCGGAAAAAGGGATACACATATCTACTACTTTGGATCTGAACTGATTAAGAGCTATGACACATCCATTTAATCTCATTAATTCCTTGCATGTTTTCAACGGCGCCATATCTCTAATGGCTTTTGTTTGATCAGGGTTTGATTTCAATTCCTCTAGCACTTATAATATATCTTGAGAACTTTTCAGATTAGATTCTAAAGGAGCACTTTTGTGAATTTAGTTTCATCTTATACTTTTTAATACTTTAAACATATCGCTTAAATCTTCTATATGATCCTTCTCTTTCTTAGATTTCACTATCATATCATTAACATATACTTCCAAGTTTCTTCCTTTTTATTTCTGAATTTTGTTCACAAGTATTTGATATGTTGGCCCTGCATTTCCCAGCCCAAATGGAATTACTTTGTAGTAGTATATTCTCCAATCTATGACAAAGCTTATGGGTTCCTCATCGAGTTTAAATATTGGAATCTGATTATATCTTGAGTAAGTGTCCGTAAAAGATAGTAGTTTGTGACCACTAGTTGCATCTACTTATTCATCGATTCTTGGCAGCAGATAACATTCTTTCGGATATGCTTTGTTAAGATATGTATAATCGATGCATGTCCCCTATTTTCCATTAGATTTCTTACTTATACTGGATTTGCCATCCATTTCCGGTAAAATATCCCTCTTATGAGTCCATTCTCCAATAACCAATCCACTTCTTACTTCAATGCCACGGTGTGGGTTTTGTCAAATAATGTTTTCTTCTGTCTTACAGGGACAAACTTTGGATCAATATTGAACATGTGACACATTACAGATGGATCGATCCCTTCCATATCTGCATGGATCCAAGCAAATACATCTGTGACTGACTATAAAAATGGGATTAACCTTTCTTTAGTTTCTTTGTACATCCCATTATCAATTTTCACAGTTTTGGCTGAGTCTTGAGAATCTAATTTTACTTATTCTAAGTTTTCAATTGATTATGCATTTTCTTGCTTATCCCTTGAATCCGTATTCGAGATTATTTCCTTTATAACCTTACCCTCATCATGATGAACTTGGTTTAGTTCAACATACTTCCTATGATGATTGCCATACATCATCGTCACCCAATATACATGTATAGTGCACTATAGCGGTGCCTGGTCAATACAGGATGATTCTCAAGAGTTGTAAAGTGAATAAAACAACATAGAAGCTGTCGTATATTTCACAGTGTACCGAATAAAGTATAATAATAAACATCTCAGATATAAAACAGGTAAGATAGTAAATAACTTAATGAATCGCAAAATCAGAATGCACAGATCCATACAATATATAACTTAGGAAACAGAAGTATACATCAAATAATAACTCACAAGTAACTATCTCTAAGTAATAAAGGCACCAGCAAGCTCCGTAGTGTTGTGCAGAGGAATAAAAAATAAGTAAATGTAGTAATACGAGAGTACAGCGTCCTACCTACCACATGTTATCCTAATAATTTTCAAAGGATATGAGGCAATGATCAATTCCGTGAGTAAGGATCATGGCAAGATTCGAAACAAGAGTTCATGTCGAGGTTTGAAGCAAGGATCCCTGTTGAGGTATAAAACTCTTGATGCTAAGGTAACATTAAAGATGGATGTCAATAATAAAGTCCCTACTAACATCAAAGACCTCAATGATGCTTCTCAACAACGTCGATATTCTTCTATGCCACGTCGAGCTTAATCAATGCCACTCCTATTCAAAACCGCTTTATTCGATGATGTTGAGCCTCCTTGAAGCGAGCTATCTCTTATCAATGAAGATGTACCTAGCCTTGTTGATAAAATAAGAATTTTCGTCTCTATGTCACCACTTTTTAAATCACATCAATGATAACTAGGGGTCATGAGCATCATCGAGGATTAAGAGGCAACGTAACATCAACCTTATTAAGTAATGTTGACAACTGCTATTGTCGATGTTCATTAACATCATCAAAGCTGCACTTCATTAGCTTCGAGGATTACTAGAGAAGGATGATATCAAGCATTAACAAAACAAGCCTAATATCATGGAATAAGAGTACAAACATTGAGGTGTGACAATGGCATCAATACTCAGGCTGATAAAACTGCCATCATCAAAACTCGATGACGATAAAGACAATGAGGTTTATGGATGTCGAGGCTCACCACCTGCCAAACTCTACAAATAAGGACCCAAGGATCTTAATTTAGGGGTCCAATTCTTCATTTCTCTCTCTTGTGATAAAATCATGTTCAAGAAAACCCTAAATCAAATTGGGAAAAGTTGTGTTTGATTATAATCACATCCAATCAATAACATTAAGGGATTGAATTAGCATTTGGACTTTGGCTATGATTTCATTTATCATTATCAACTTGGGCTTGCACATATATAGACTTGAGGAGTTTGAAACTTGACATGAAAAACATCAACAAGCTTTGAACATTAGATAAACATGTTGTATAGTTCAAAGCTCAACATGACAATTGTCGATGATCTATTAACAATAACAAAAATATAGCCTCAACATGGTCAAACTTTTCGAGTTTTAATCAATAGTGAGCTAATACGTGCATGATTATATGAGCATAAGATCCTTGAACTTGAGAACAAAAAGGGGCATTTGATCTTTTATCATGATTGGTTGATCACATCCCCAACTTGCCACATTTTCTACATTTTTATCTTATCATATGATGTGACATAAGTCATTAAGAGAAAGACTCATCAAAAAAATTCATGAAGAAGGATGCAATGTCACCATGCTTGTTTCTATTGAGGATGTCAAGTCCCCCTTTTGATCTCGAGCCTAACGGCTAATCAAAGGGAAATGAGTGCAAGCTTTCTCTCGAAGACATGTTGTTATCCTTATTAATGATTCTATCATACACTTAGTCTCATGATGACAAGTTGGACCTTAGTGCTTTTAACGGTGGCACATATTGGTAATCTTCGATTATGTGTATAGATGCTAAAGACAAGGACTAACTTGTCTTTATTGGCATCCGGGGTGTTATGCCATTTTTTGGTGTAAAATTTTTGAAGCTAGAAGGAGGGTCTGAACCTTCAACTTATTTAATTTTCCTTTTCAAAATTAAGGAATCAAATTTTAATTTTAGGAAAAATGAAATTGAAACGACTTATCGTATAAATAAGGATGTAATACACATGACAACTTTAGAGGAAAATTTTACTCCCACTTTCAACTTAGAAGGCGTGGGAACATGCCAACCATCAACTCCAGCACAACCCAACAACAATGAAGCTAAGCTAAAGTGCTTGGAACAACAATTGCTGGATATGGAAGGGCTTTTAGAAATGGTGCTTACACAAAAGTCATGCAGAAGTGCTAGACCTATGGCAGGAGATGAGGTGAACTATCTAGGGAGGGATTTGGATACTTCTTTACTTAGAAGAAAAAGCAAGCTAAATATAACTCGATGAAAGAAGAAAGGCAAAAAACCCTCCAAGCTAAATTACCGGGGGAATAGATGAGAAGTCCAAAGAGTAGTCTGGGAGCTCAATCGCGATGAAAATGCTTATTTGAAGGACATGGATGAGAAGATATCGAAAGATGTATTCAATGATAAAGGAAAAAAGAATCTCGATGAGAGGTCCAATGAAAATCACCGGGGGCTCCTTTCACCAATGAAATTATGTCTAACATGATCCTATCTCATGTGAAGATTCCATCCTTAAGGTATACTAGAACTACCAATCCTGATAATCATTTGATGGCATTTGTGAGTTAGATGGATCTCTATAACGCTTCTAATGCAGTCTGGTGCAGCCTCTTCCCTACCACTCTCAAATAAGCAACCGTTAAGTGGTATAGGCAGAACCATGAAAAGATTATCCATTCCTGGAAATAATTTTCTTGTGAGTTCTCTACTTAGTCATACATTTGCAAAGACCCACCTATAGATTACATGGTACTGGTCAACATAAGACAAAACCTAGGTGATCTGTTAAGCGATTATCTCCAAAGGTTCAATGTGGAGGTTTTAAAAGCTAAAGGGATGAATGATAGAGATAAGCTGATAGTAGTGCATTCAAGACTGATCCTTGGAAGGAACTCAATGTCCATGGATGCAAAGATCTTCAAGACTTTCATTTTCAAGCAGACAAGTTTATTAAAATGGACGAGATCTTTCATGCTAAGAAAAAGAACCAAACCAGGAGGGAGACTAGAAAAGCTGGCTTCGACTGCAGTCATAAAAGGTCGAGATAGGAGGATAACCCAAACACAAATTCTATTACCTTGAATAAACCATTGTCCTATATCTATGCAATGAAAAAAGAGAAGATTAATTTTCCAGTCTCATTCAAAGCAAAAACTTATCCCAAACAATAAAGGGCGGTGACTACTGCGCCTACCATAAGGTGAACTGCCACAAGACGGATGAATATCGTGTGCTTGCAGACATTATTTAGAAGCTAAACAATGAAGGACACTTAATGGAGTTCATTCCAGAGGGACAAGAGGTTGCTCGCATTGAAAACAGCCAATAGAAACTCTCTAGCAATGTTGTGGGTATCCTAGAATAAGAAGATCAGCTAAATCTTAGTCTACCTCTCAACAAGTTTGATATGATCCTTGGAGGACCACATTTGGCTAGAAGCAGGAAAGGCGCACAGAATAAGTGCATTAAAGATGCAAAAGAAGGAGATTTTCTATACAAGAAGACCCGCCGCTCAAGAATCCTCAATTCAATATCCAGATCCCTAATCTTACGATTATTCTGCAAGAACTAAAGGGAATCCGACATCCTCATATTGACCCACTCTAATCACTACTCACATTAGACTCTCCATAGTTACAAAGATTCTTATGGATAGTGTAAAAGCTATCAATTTGATCTTTAAACATGCTTTCGACCAAACTGTAATCACAGAGGACAAGCTAGAATCTAGCCTTGAGCCCATCTTTGGATTTTAATAAAGAATCAACACCAGTATGAAAAGTATAACTATTGGTGCAAATAGGGATTCCATCGTGCTGTAGAACTTTTTAGATGCTATTCATGATCATTGATTAGCCTTCATACTACAATGCTTTCTTCGAGCATCCAATCTTGGATGAAGTCGACGCATTCGTCTCACTAAATACTTAATGATGAAGTTCCTAACAAAAAGTGGTTAGGGAACTATAAAGGGGAAGCAATTTAGCTCTTGCAAAATGTATTTTTCTACTCTAGAACAGCCTAAGAGGTAACACTCTTCTTACTATGATTCTTCTACTATTTTTCAACCTTTGGATGAAGGATACATCTAACATCCAAAACGGAAGTGAGACCCAATAGAAAAACTAAGCATGTGCTTGAAAAATATAACTCTTCTAAAAGAAAAAGGATGAGAACAGATGCTAACCTGGTGGAAGAGGAAGTAGAAAATGAGGAAATAGTCACTGAATTAGAATTTCGAGGCGAAATAGAAAGAATAGAGCCCATAGAGGACCTTGAGGAGCATTTGCAGATCCGACCGATCCAACAAAAAAATTCGGAATTGGAAAGGAGTTAGAAAGCAACCTTAAGATAGAGTTAATTCATTTTCTTCAAGTCAGTAAAGATGTATTTGCATGGACTCTTTCAGATATGGTCAGGATTGATCCAACAGTTATGTGCTATGCTTTGAACAACAATTCAAGTATAAACCCTGTTTGGTAAAAAGTAGGCAATTCGAAAAAATTCGATCGGATACTTTGAAGGAGGATGTCAAGAAGTAACTTGAAAACGGGTTTATAAGGGAAGTATTCTATCTAAGATGGTTATCCAATCCTGCATTATTTAAAATAAAATGGCAGATGTGGGACTTGTATTGACGACACCGACCTGAAAAAGCATGCCCAAAAGATTGTTACCCCATACCAAAAATAGACCAGCCAGCTAATGCAACCAGTGCACATAAACATCTGTCACTCATGGACGCTTACTAAGTATATAATCAAAATTCTATGCTCAAACTAGATGAGGAAAATACAAGCTTCATTACAGACTAGGGAATATGCTGTTACAAAGTGATGCCCTTTGGATTTTAGAATGCAGGTGCTACCTACCAGAGGTTGATGAATAGGATGTTTAAAGAGCAAGTTGGCTGGAATATGGAGAAATACTTTGATGACATGTTGATGAAATCTCATGAAAAGGCAACCATTCAAAAGAGATTGATGAAATGTTTGAGGTATTGCAAAAGTATCAAATGAAGCTTAATCTACAAAAATGCTCTTCCAAGGTGCAAACATGAAAGTTCTTAGGATACATCATTAGCACTTGAGGAAATAAGGCAACCCTAATCAAATCTAGGCTATAAAAGACATGGCAGAACTGAAAACAAGTTAAGATGTAATGAGTTTAAATGAAAGGGTAGTAGAATTGAATAGATTTATCTCTAAAGCCACAGATAAATGCATTCCATTTTTTGATGTAAATAAAAAGAAGAAAAATTTCAAATGGGGAGAAGATTGCCAAAAAGCTTTCAAGGAATTGAAAGACCATCTTAAGAACCCACCTATGGTTATGGTGATTATGGACAAGTGAATGGTGATGGTTATGGTTATGGTGATTATGGACAAGTGAATGGTGGGTGGTGGCCATGGGTTTTGGAAGTGAAGAGGAGTTATTTCGGACTAGTTTTGAAGTGGACTGATATTATAAACTAGTGTATACCTTTTCTCTCTTTATTTGTTATAATTTTTCCAACTTTTATAAAATATTTTTCTATGAATAAAAAGCCATCAAAGAGGCTTATAGAAAGGTTTAAAAGAAGATGAAGAAGTGGAACAGTATTAGAAATTTGTGAGAAAAGGTGTGGTATTTATAGGAAAAACCTTAGAATAAAATATTCAATTGCATAATTACCTAAATACCCCTATCCCACACCCATCCCCTACCAACTAGCGCATGGCATCCCCCCCAAAGCCATGTAATGGTTGATGTGAGGTGATGGTGTGGTACAATAAAGTGATGTTTGCTCTATGGTTCTTTAAAGGTTAAGCTTAGAATTTATTAAATCATTCTTGTAATACATACATATATATATGTATGTATTATGTATGTATGTATGTATGTATGTATGTGCATGTTATCATGGTCTGTAACATATATATATATATGCTGTACATGTAGGTGCATAACACTTCGAATGTCTTCAAACAACTTTTGTTCGTTAAATCGCTGAAATCCAGAGAACCGATTATCCGTCACATTTTCACTTATTTATTAACGTACACATACTTGAAAAATAAATTAAAAAATAAATTTCCTATTATTTTAAGCTAATTAAAATGATCACATTTGAATTATAACACCGTATAAATTAGTATTACAAATTATTTACAAAATTGCCATTATACCGATAAAGCGTTAACGATTTTTCCTTATATTTTCAAAAAAAAAATATCTATTTTTAAAACTATTATAAATGATTAATTATCACTTTATAAATATTGAAAATGAATTATCATCATTTGAAATAATTATTTGGATAATTAAATAATTATTAAATCATTAAATCTTAATTTAAATTCATAAATCTTTATGATGCCATTTTATCAATAAGAATTTTGAAAAAAATATTTATTTAAATATTTATCCAAAACAAGATTATTGTTATTTATTATCACTTAAAACAATAACATCTATATTATTATCCTTTTATTTGCATAAATATAAAAATAAATACAATTTATCAAAGTGATAAATTGGCGGGTCGTTACATAAGCGTACGATGTGGTATGATGTTTTACGCATTGGGCAGAGGGTTTATTCTCTTGAGAATTAGGGGTGTACAATTCTTTTAAGGGGAAGAATCTAACAACCCACAAATTTGACACATTAGTTATTAACTAGTTATAATTAGTTGTTTGAATTTAACTGATGATAAAAGAAAACGAGCATAGTTGTTATTTTGAAAATTTTGATATTTCCATTATGTTTAGAAAATCAAAAACCTATATTTCAACATATACATGGTGTACTTTTGTTAGCATTAAAATATGGGTATTACCATCCTTTAAGACTGTTTTGGCGCAACATAGCTCTTTTTGCTTATAAATACAATACTTAGTGGAAACCCTAGGCAGCCTCCACTCTATCCTTCTCCATTTTTCTATCTCCTTTAAGATCTAAATTTCCATGTGCTTGTAAAATTTTAACTCTGATAATTACAAAATATGGTGGTTTACAAAAATTTGAAACTAGACCTTGTGATCTCATACGACATAAGGAAAAGGGCATGGTGATGGTGCTCATTTATCCTAATTCAGTAATGTCTAGTGGGAATATTGTTTGAAAGTTGAGAAATCAATGGAAAAAGTATGGTTATCGATCATAGGGTTTTCCAATCAATAGTGAAACGGTGATTATAGGAAGATCGAAAGGTACTGGTTGTAGAAGAGGATGTGAAGAGTTGATACATGTGGTCTGATCGAGTCACATATTGCTAGAATGGCTAGAAAAATTCATTAAAGCCATGCTAAACCCTAGGCAACGCTAGTTGATCGAAGGCGATGGAGCAATTCCAATGGATGCATGGTGGGCCAATGAAGGCTACATTGGGGTACATCAAGTTTTCATGATTATTGCAATGGTAAGGGATATTCACAATTAAGCCGTTGTATTTTTGAATAATTACAATTTAAATATTATAACTTCTAATTACCATATCTTTTGCGTATGATCTCTATTTCAAGTGTTGTTTATTTCTAGGATTTATGGAAAAATTCTGTTTGGCATGCAGTTTGCTGGCTTTTGGAGTTGTTTGTGAATGCGACTTGGTGAGATTCAATAACCGTGAGTATTTATAGCTTAAAAATATCAAATAAGCATTCATCGATAAAAATATACATTAGTTGATGTGTTATGTCTTTTATGATTATTTGCTTGTTATGGTGATTTTATATGATATGTGTTCTAATTTAGTTATTTATCTATATAATTATTGCATCGTCGGATGATGACATTTTATAATAATTAGATATAGATTTGTGAAAAATAATTAATAAATTGAAAATAAGTAAATTTATGTGGTTTTTGGTTAAATTAATATTATTTTTACAAATATTGAGTGATATTTGTAAATAATTATGATTTAATAATTTGTGCTTAAATGGATCTGAAGAATTTAATAAGGTTATTATTTATGAACCTTTGAAAAAAATCATAAATAATTAAAAATTAAAGCAAATTAGGAGAATTTATTATTTTTTGAGAAAATTGAGTGATCCTCTATTCAAGGAGGAGAATTTACCATTATTTATAATGTAAAGTAGAATTAAACAAACAATCAAATAAATATTGGGAAGACAATATGACTTTCGAGTAAATAATAATATAACTGTTTTATGGAGTTTAAGGAAAATATTATTATTAATATAATTAAGTAATAATGGGAATAAAATATTTTGGTAATATTAATAATAATAGTAAAGATGTATTTTCAGAAATATTCTAGGTTAACTTACCACTATTTTTAAGATAAATAATAATAAAATGGTCTTTGAGATTTAATGTAGAATATTATTGGGTTAAATAGTGATAAATTGGTTGTGAAAGATAATAAGAAGATTGGTGTAAATATTATTGTTTTGACCTAAAGTAATAATACTATTTCTTTCGAAAGTAATTTGATATAAAGTGTTATTTTTGATTAACTAACGATGTTTAAAGTTAGATATTTGAAGTAAGAAATGTATAGTGAAGGATTTTTTAAGCATATTATCATTTTGAGATAATAGAGGTAAATGTATTTTTATAATAAATAGTTTTAAGATGATTTTATACTACTGAAGAAAGTACATGTAAATACACTATTTTGGGTTATTGTGATATGTGATTAATCATCTAGATAGCTGTAAGCAACTGCACTCATATCCACTACTATTGCTTCGACAAAGTCCATGCATACTTTAATATTTAAGTTATTTAAATATTACTGAGCGTAGAGTTCGCACTCGTGGGTCATACAATCATAGTTATCAGTTTTCACCTGAAATAACTTATTGAAATGATTCATAAATGTTATAAATTATGATTATGGAGAACTAATATAATAAATGTTTTAGTTAATATATTATTAGTTTAAATTATTATTAAAGGGACTAATTAGTTAATAAAATGCACAGTTGTTATATATTTATTTAGTTATTTTTAGACCAACATAATAATTCATATATATATATATGTGTGTGTGTGTGTGTGTGTGTGTGTAGTTTGGTAACCGAAATTTTTATAACTGTTCAAAATACGATAGGCCAAATTATTTCTGGGTACGAATTGATTAAAGGGTTTAATTAGCTATGATAAGATCTCACTTATATTGGATCATAACTTGAATGATGGATCTTGGTAAGATATTTTACATACCACATTAGTGCTGCTATAAATATATGTAAATGCCTCATTCTATATATAATGAAATTCATTCTCTTACTTTAAAAGTAAATTACATCTTAATGTTGGACTTTGTAACTCCTCCATTGAGTTAGAGAAACAATCTCTTTGAGGCAAAATTGAGGATTTTGCCTTGATCATGTCGCAATCAAATTGGAGAGCATTAGGGGTTTTCGGTCATTGAGCTGATTATGGCAATATCAATGGTGAGTTCAATGGCGAGTTCAATGGCTTCTTATAGTGGCAAAAAATCAAATACAATTCTTATTCATGGGGTAAGGTTTTGCTTAGAAGTAGAAGTATGGATAATTATAATTAAACCCGTTAAAGCTTTATAAATTAAGTTTTAACGCTAAAGCTTAAAAAAATATTATTTTCACATATAAACCCCTTTTTGCACATAGCTTACATTTTGGAGTTCGTATTACCGTTCCTAATTCATTGGGATATTGAACTTTATGTTACATGCAAATATATGACATCATATTTAGGTCTTGAGTGTACTAATTTATATGTAAAATAATTGTGTACAAACACCAATAATCTTAAGTTTGTGTACTATGATATTATTTACCTCATTCAGATATAGGATGTTTGAATTTCATAGAAATTATAAATCATATATATATATAAATTATTTTCTCAAACTTTATACTTATATAAAATGTTATTTACATTAATAACTAAGTCATTTTGTTAAATACTATTTTTAATAAATAATAACATCAACAATTAAATAAGTAATATTAATATAATGATAATATAATTGAAATCAATTTAAATCAAATTTAACACCATAATAAATAAAGTATACATAAAATTAAATTATAATTTAATATTATGAAATTTAATTATTAACATTAACATTAAAAGTGAATTTATTACTAAACATAAAATTACCTCACCTCAAAACAATAAACGTTAAACATGATTTAATGTTAACGATTCACAACAATACTTTAAAAGATTTGGTGCATAATGAATTAAAAAGGAATTTTTTTTTTGGAATTTTCCACTTTTACTCCATTGTTGGATGCACTAGATTCAACAACATGGTCTGACAGGTTACTGCTCTCATCAAATTTTTAAATGGGAGGTTAAGCATACCCCCGACGAATCCAAGTCCTTAGTACCACTTTTGAGAATGTCCCTCGTTCTTATTGTCAAAGAGTCCTTTGCCACTTTGATTCTTGTTTGAATTCTTAAAAATTTCTATTTAAGTAAGCCCATTTCCTGCTAATGGTCCATGACCACCTCTTGTAAGTGATGTGAGGCCCTTGTCGATGAGGTACTCCTTATGAGCCTCATGCGGGAAGGGATCTCTGACATCAATATGGAGATAGTAAGTAACAATGCGAGATAGGTGTTTGTAATCTTCTATATTTTTTCACAAAAGGGTACCCCAAGCAATGACCCTTACCTCTAATGAGAATTAGGTTTCAGACCATCTCGCTAGGGTCGAAAGTGAACCAAAATTTCCTAGGTACATTATTCCTTGCTCATCCTTCACTACTTAGGCTGTTAAAGCATAGACCATGCCCCCATCCACTGTACACGGTCAAAGGCAGACAGTCTCTTAAGGGAGGGGTAGTGAGAAGCATATGTGTTGAGTGGCTAGATGGGTTCAAGCACTAGGAGATCGCGAGAAAGTCATGAGATTATGCATCATGCACATCCCTGTTGTTGGAGGGAGAAACCTTAACAAGGGTTTTGAGCATGACCCTCTCATGGGCGTTATGCATGGCATTGAAAACACTGGTGACCCTTGGTGGGATGGGACATCTGTTCACTACCACCAAGAATATTTGATCATAATTAATGGTTTCCCGAGCATCTATCTGAGCACAAAGATCATTCAGATCACGAGCTATTTGCCTAATGTTTATGGCCCCGTTCACTTGGCTGAGCCACATATAGTTGCTCATGTTGGGAATGTGACTGATGGCACTAGCCATAGTATTATACCAGTGCTATTGTCATTTGAACTGTCAGTATCACAATTAGTTTGCATGCCTAGTGCTTTCGAGGAGTGGAATATAGGTTTCAAAGAGAAGAATGTGATAAAAATTAAGTGCCTTTTAGCTCCAAAATATTGATTAAATTTCTAGCCAACCATATAATCATGATAAGAGAAAGATTTTAGCAAAGGTTACTTGCTAAAACCATAGTTAAAATTGTTAGATGAGCAATGGTTGAGAATGTTATATGTAGTGCAAGTAAAATACAAAACACATGTTGTAGAGTGTTATGATATTAGCAAAGATCCATGTCCACTTTGGTTGATGATATTATTACTTGTTAGTTTTATTTAAAGCAAGCTGTAATGGCTATTACAAGAGCTAGAAAAATTATCTTATGATACTAGAAAATTCAATCCTTTATAAGTACACGAGGATATCTATTTATAACTTTAGAAATCATAAGGGATTTATTGATGCCTTGGATCTTAAGTTTCCTTGTGATCATTGATTATGACATATAGTTAAGACGACGACTAACACAGATGCTGCATGGAAAGAAAGGCTCAAAGGTATGCCAACTAGCAGGCCTTGCATTGTTGGGCTTATATTACGGGGACAACATGGAGCAGGGAGTGGTTATGGTGTAGCGGCACGTTTGACAGGCAGACAGTGAAGTACGGAGAATGATTGATACACATTGATGCTTTTTTAGATGAACAATGTCATTTATACCATTCTTATTATGGGAAAAGTACGGAGTTGCTGCCTCTTTTTACAAGGGCAATAAGGAATTTTGATAGGAGTTCGATGTTCATAAAAATTAAAAGTAGGCAACTGGTCTTCTAAGAAAGTAGAGACCAAGGGCATGCAGATTGGTCTAATGGGTGGTCCAGGAGGTAAAGTTATCATGCTTTGACTTGGTCATAGAATGATGGAGGGAAGGCATCGTCGCGAAGGTTGAAGCTCCATGGTGATTAAGAGGATATAGTAGGCTAGATATTAGATTTAAGAGAAGTGAGGAGGCTAGGTTCTTTCGGATTGGGATGTTGAGGGAGGGCATATATTGTTAGGGTTTAAAATGGTGAGTCCATACATACTTGTGCAAGAAAATTGAGCATCATATACAGTGAACATATAAAAGTAATTAGGATAACATCCACATTGTTAATATGTTCTACAATAGTCATTTGTGCATATATCATATACAAGCATGCAATTAATCACTTATTAACTGAAGTGTTATTAGATTTGTTTAGCTTTACCATATTATTGCTTAGACAATATTAGTTCACATTTCTTTCCTATGAATTTTTTTAAATCAAGCTTAGGATTATTAAAAACCACACTTTATTATTATTGAAAGCTTAGCTTACATGCTAAGATAATATACAATAATGATACTGAAAACATAACTTAGTTCTTAAGAGAGATATACATAAGCGCAATCGATACAATATCTTATCAAGACTTCCGAAATTGTAACTGCATGCTAATGGAGATGCATACATTTACTACAAAAATCTAGGTATAATCTACTAACGAAAGTATACCAAGTCATTATAACATAAATATAGCTTATATGTAATGGAAGTTCTCCAAATTATGCTAATGGAAGCAAAATATAAGTATGCTAACGGGACCTGGGTTACCTAGTAACGAAATCATGACTTAACTAGTAGCGGAAGTATAGCTAATGGAAACGTGACTTAAATTGTTAACTGAAGTATGGTTTAATTTTTTATCCAAAGTACGACTATGGGAAGTATAACATAACAAAAGCTTTCTTACGAAAATATGCTAACAAAAGAATGTTGTAACGACCAGACTTTTCGACCCTTGAATGTCGACATTAATGCATTCATAGCATTCATGTGCTCAGCACTGAAGTGCAGAAAAGAAAGATAGTTAAGTTAAAGTAAAAAAAGAAAGAAAAAGAAACACAACTGGGAAGAAAGAACACAAAATTAGAATCTCACACGTGGAACGATAAAATACAATATCCGAAAGGATGATACAAAGGGTAACTCCAAAATATAGAGTAATTTCAGAACTACAAAACCTAAGTACTATAATCAACCTTGAATGTTTTAACTGCCTGTCCTCACAATGCTGTTACATACTGAATAATAGCGCAACCATAACAACCGGCCTCAAATGGTCTACTTTTCAAACCATAAAGGCCCATCGAACATTAGACCCATTCTAAAATGACTGTTGGTTGGTAAAGTTTTATAAAACATAGAGCTATCTACCTATGCATTAGTAATCTCAAAGTGGAATGATAATTATAAAAAAATAAGTCTCAGAAAAACATACTACAACATAACAACCCCAAATATCCATAGTAAAATATCTCAAAATACAACATCTATGACGACCTACCTACCAAACCCCAAGGAATGACACTTAATACATCCATCCTATACGTGTATTCTTTCCCAAGCATGTAAAAGATGAGTTTTCATGAGGTAAAATAAAAGAACAAAAATCTCACAATAGAATGGTTAAATATAATATAACAATAAGATAATAAGGTTACTCCCCAACATGGAGTTATTAGAGTTACAATAAAAGTACTACTATCAGCCTAGGCAGTTATAACAATCTGTCTTTGCATTTGCTGACACAAAATAAACATACATACAACAAAAATCCCATAACAGTGGAAATAGATAGCCAAATAGATAAGTGGGCTTCCGCTCGTCTACCTTCTTCAAAAGAGCCAAAGAAACCTATCACTTCCAGACTAATCAAATAGAAATGAGTACCCGAGAGTTTATAAAAAATAAACAACTTTGATCAGACAATAAGTGTGGTATAAGTAAACTCCAAATAAAAATAAAACACACAAAACAACCCGTAAGACCATGCCACAAACCATGGAATGAGTTTCCCTCATAAGAACAACATCCAAGCATATATGAATGGATAAAAATAATTAAACATTGCGAAGAGCGCAATACACTTCCCAATGCAATTAGGAAAGAATCAATTTAAAAGTTTGAATCAAAAACAAGGAGAAGGAATTTTTCCAACAATGAGTAGAAGGGTGCCTCCCTACCGAAAGTATACCACTAGCAAAAAATATACTTGAGAACTATAATGGCTCTCAGAAACCTCCAAGCCAAACCCCACCAACTTTATCGGGTACCCAAGTATTTCACATCTCCATGCGCATGCAGCTAAAACCAATCTAGAGTAGTGTGAAAATACCTTAATGGGAGCAACCTACATAGTTTGGCCCTTACTCGCTCTTTATTTAGTCATTTTCGATAAAGAATGTCATTGCTCAAAATGGGAAAAATTCATCTTGGATTGATTAAACATAAAGAAGGGTATCGAAATCGATGGTCAAGAAATCAACTATGGGGGATAATAGAAATGATCATATATGAAAATTAAATCTCATACTCTTACCACCAATCTTCGATTTTAAACTTGTATAATCCCTTGGTTAACAATGAAGCCAGACTAGTTAAGGTGGTGTTACTTCTAATCTTGGCCTCGACTTACATTCTTTACTTTTGAGATGGAGATGAATTTGCTTACCTCGACGTTTAGTGCAAATTATATGCCTAAATCCTTTCCGCATTAGTGATATCTCTAATGTAAATTAAATTTTTATCCTTATCACCAAACTTTGATCTCCAACTCGTACTATCGCTCACTTAGAAACGAAGCCAAGTGAGTATGGGCAATGGTTGTCCGACCTTACTTAGACACTCCGGTCCTAAATCTCACAAATAGTAACATATCTACCTTCTCAATGATTGGAACTAATGATAAAATCCTTTCCATAACTGAATCAAAATTTTAAACTTTTAAAACCAATCATGTGCTTAGTTTTCACATCACAAAATTTGTACAATACATTTAAAATTCTAGGAAATGAGTTAAAAATATCCATACTACATCCCATGAAGAGAAAAATAAGTTACAATCTTTTTTGTAAAAATCTAGAAAAGCAAAATGTGTCCCTAAATAATATTGAAATTTTTTCTAAATTGATCCCTTTCAGATGTTAATTTTTCTATATTTTTCCAAAGTAGGAATACCTATTTTTGTTCTTAGAATGACATACTATGGATTTAGTATGCATCCATGGAACTTAGAGATTTTTTGAAATCAAATAAACACATTAGACAATTCTTTAAAAACTTGACTTTTAACGAAATCGATATAGAAATCCATTTCTAACTTTTGAAGACTTTAGTTCTAGCTGTTTTAACTTTTTTGAAGCCATTGTACCTTTGTACTAAAAGTGCAAAAGTGCAAAAGAGCGATCGAATATTTGTTTTGTAAGAACCCAAGCGCGAGATCGATACGAAGAATTTTTAAGAAAGATGATATTTTCAAAGTGTTCGTGCAGTGATTGCCGCTAGAATGACACTTCCATAAAAAAGGATATATGTCATATTTATTCATCGATACATTTTACAAAACATCATAAATATGAAAGTGAATTATTGTTGGTGAGAAACTCCTTAGAGTCTTTCTACAAAAGTCCCAAGTAAATCTCTTATATGTATATGCATTTCGAAGTGTTCCATAGCAAACTATTCGCTAGAAGACACTTCGACTTCCTCTTTTTATCCCCTGCAAGACAATTATTACTTATGCCATCCTCTTTCAAGTAGAAATCAAATCCAAATATGAAAATAAACAGAAGTATAAAACAATATAATTAACAATTTATGTTTTACACATTTTGTCAATTTTTAAACTATTTTAAAGTGAGTTTTAACTCACTTTCAAGCAAGCTAAGACCAAACCAAAAAAACACAAGCCTTCTTTGACCTAGCAACACCACAGGACAACACTTTTTTTCTCAATGTCAACTCATAGTGCTATTAATGCTCCCTACTGCTCATACACTTGGCAAATATGTGGGTACGGTGGTGGTGGGCTTCAGACTATTTCATGTTTGGTAGCTTGACATATAGAGGAGGTTGTTATATTTTTAGTGGCTTATATACTTGTTTTAGAGAATAAAGAAGCAACTTTAAGATGATTTTGTTTTATGAAGCTTAGAGAAAAAAGAATTGAGGGTGAAAAGAAAATGGAGAAGTGGAAAAGAAAATGAAGTAGAGAAGAGGAAAGGAGTGTTGTTTTATAGAAATGGAAACTGGTAAATTACTAACATGACCTTTACTAAACCAATATGCTACCCTCCATTAGAATTTAGACAACACACCACCCAATCATTATGCCATATCCTTACTTCACATGCTTCTACATACTTCTCTTACAAAAACACAAATATCTAAGTTATAAAAGTCCACTCTTTACTTAACTTTAAAGTAACTTTTAGAATATAATTTGTATTAATTCATTCAATTGACAAAACCATGCCTTTCTTATTTGTATAGGTATGTGTACATATGCACACTAGCGTGCACAACTCATTCCAACAACTTTAGATCGATGAATTGTTGAAAATCCATAGAACTTTTCTATCACATTTTCGATTTTTCTATGAACTACTTATTTATATAAACTTATTTACAAAAAAAGTTTCTACTATTGTTCATTACAAAAAACATATTTATTTGTTTTATAAAATCCAATCTTTAGATATGTAAAAATTATATCAAATATTCAGTTCAAAGTGATTAAATTACGGGTCATTACATTCTCCCATCCTTATAGGAAATTTCATATCCGAAATCAATCACATAAACACAAGATATCAAGGAAAGCCAAATGATATCATATCTACCACACATAGATACAAGGAAAGTGACTTCGCCAAAGCTGATAAGTATACTAAAAAGAAAAAACTAATACAAACAACTACTACAACAACTCAGGCTAAGAATCCCTAATATAGTTTTCGGTTTCTCAAGTACAATCTCAATCATCTCTGTTCCACTGAACCATAACTAAATTCGCAACCTTCCCCCTCAATCACTTTATATCTCGAGCGACGATACAAATAAGCCACCAAAGAATGGTTAGGTTAGGCTGAACCTCCAAATCAACTTGTCATGCTAGTTGTACTATCATTGAAGGGTCGTTCGTGTACATACTTACGTAAATGAGATATGTGGAATACGTTGTGCACATTTGATAGTTCATTTGGCAACTCTACTTTATATGCAAGTTTACCAATTCGGTCCAATATGGGAGAAGTGCTATTATATCGAAGGGCTAACTTCACAAACACCAAGTCTCCAATTGAAAACTCTAAATCCTTGTGCCTTCGATCTGCATAGCACTTTTTCCGATCTCATGCTTCCTTTATCTTCCTTCTAATATCAACTACCTTCTTATTGGCTTCTAAGTTCAGGCCACATCTAATAATAAGTTAATCTCCAAATTCAACTCGATACAAAGAAGAACGGTATGGATGACTACGGAGAGCTTTGAAAGGGGCCATAACAATGCTTGCTTGATAACAGTTGTTGTAATTGAATTCGACTAATGGTAAACGATCCTCCCAAGAACCCCCGAAGTCTAGAATGAATGCTCCCAATAAATCCTCCATGATCAAGTTCACTCTCTCCGTTTGCACATCCGTTTGGGGATGGTGTCATGCTTAGCCTTGGCACAGTCCCTAAAGTAGTCTACGGTCCTTTCAGAACCTATTATTGAATATCGGGTCTTGATCACTTACAATACTATAATGAATCCCATGAAGCCTTATAATTTTTCCATATACAAACTCGCAAGACTTGTAGCAATCCTAGTCGGCTTAACAGGAACGAAATGGGCACTCTTGGTCAGTCGATTGACTATAATCCAAATACCATCATTACCTTTTTTCAACCTAGGAAACCCATCAATAAAGTCCATATAGATCCGCTCCCACTTCCACTTTGGGATCTCTGATGGATGCAGCAATCTAGCTGTCTTCTGTTGGTAACTCTTAATCGGTTGGTAGTTTGCACGACTCATAAAGATTGAAATATCTTACTTCATTCCCTTCCACTAGAATACCCTATTCATATCCTTGAACATATTATTCATTCCTGGATGGAAAGATAACTTTGAACGGTGGCATTCGATTAACACTTCTTACTTAAGTTCATCAAAGTCTGTAACACTACACCCATTCATTTTCAGTATGCGTTGCGGATCAATCTCAAAGCTAGAAACAACGTCTTCTTCAACATCCATCTTAAGTTGAGCCAAAATAGGGTATTCACCTTAACTATATGCAATCCTTCTCGCCATAACTGACTTAACTTTTAAGTTTACAATCATCACTACAATCCTACTCAGGCATCAACAACGACATTTTCTTTCCTAGAGGTATAAAGAATCTCCAGATCATAAGAAGCGAGAAACTCCAGCCATCCCTACCGCCTCAAATTCAAATCTTTTTGGGTAAAGAGGTATTTTAAAGATTTGTGTTCTGTCTCTAACTTGAACTTTTCACCCAAAAGATAATGTCTCCATATCTTTAGTGCGAAGACAACAGTCAGAAGATCTAAATCGTGCATTGCATAATTTTTATCCAGTAGCTTTAGTTATCAACTCACATAGGTTATAACTTTCCCATATTGCATCATAAATGCTCCTAATTCAGTTTCACAAGCAACCATATACACGGTTGAATCTTTGCTCCTATATGGAATGGTTAAAACAGGAGTGCTAGTAAATATCTCCTTTAATTCATTGAATGCTTGATCACGCTGAGAATTCCAAATGGACTTAACATCTTTCTTTATTATCTTCTTCAGATGAGAAGCAATCTTTGAGAAGTCCTGGATAAACCTATGATAAAAACCTACCAATCCCAAGAAACTTCTAACTCCATCGCACATTCGGGATTCTTCCAATCTTGAACTGTAATAACTTTAGCTGGGTCCCCTGTATGCTTTCCCCCGAAATAACATGCCTCAGAAACCTGACTTCGAATTTTCAGAAATGACACTTAAAAAATAGCTTTCAACACATAGCTCATAAATGTATCGAGTATGACATTGAGATGACATTTGTGCTCCTCCTCCGTATTTGAATAGCTAACAATGTCATCAATAAGGTCAAGAAAAATTTATTAAGAATATCTTGAAATACTCAATAGATTAAGCCCACAAAATATGAGGGTGCATCAGTCTTCCCAAAGGGCATAACTAACCACTCATAAAAATATTCTAGAGTCTAAAAGGCTATTAAAGACACACTTTCCTCTACTACCCTTAATTGGTGGAAACAGGTAGAAAGATACAATAGAGAAAATATCCGAGTGCCACGGAGTTGATCAAACATTACATCGATCCTTCAAAAATAATATTCATTCCTTTTGTACAAATCCCTCTAGTCGATACAAAATCTTAGAGAACCATTAGCCTTTGTAACAAAGATGACGGAGTACTGCATCAGATCAACCCCTTTTGCAACAAGTCATAAGTCTGCCCTTCTAACTCCCTCTTCTATTTTAGATACATCCTTTGTAGGGTTTGTACAATAAGTGTAGTTGCCATAACCAAATAAGTACAGAACTCTACTTCGTGGGAAGGAGGTAAACCTTGCAGTTCATCAAATATATCAGTGAAATCCCAAACAACCGGTACATCTTCTAGCTCCGCTTTAGCCACTTCGAGTGAATAGAGAAAACTGCTTATTAACTTGTTAGGCTCTTCACAACAAATATCAACACCAACATCTCCAACATCATTAACTCTAACGAGCCTTCGATTATAATTCAAGGCCGCTTTATATTTTGATTACCAATCCACTCCCAACAACAATACAAAATCCATTTAACAACCTTGTTTTCTACATCGTATAAATAATTTTTTTTATTAAAATAAAAATTGTTTAAATTCCATAAATGATATTTAATGTTTGAAAATAAATTTATGTTAACTAAATTCTATTTAATAAATGACTTTGTTATAAATTAAAACAAATGAAAATTGAGTAGTTATTGGAATATAATTTGTAAAACATAATGTTGATCAATTTAAATTAATATGAAGTTTTTTTTAATAAAAAGGGTTACTAATTGGAAGTGAAAGGTTAATAAAAATAAAATAAATAATCATCACCCTTAACAAATAAGGCCCAATGCCCATCAAAAAATTCTTTCTCTCGTTCTCTCAAAAACTCTACCTGTTTCTTGTTTAAGCCAAACTCGTAATCATTATTTGCCCTATGCCTAATTCTCAAAAATGGAACTCAATTGCCGAAAGAAAAAAGAAATCGTGTAAGGATGTGTTAGCATTGATCGATTTGGAGGAAAGTGAGCATGTTACCATGTGTGTGCACAATAGCACCTGGCCTTAGGCGACGAGACTATGAGGAGTTGGGTTTGCACAATTGGAGTGAGCATGCAATTATTATTGGAGGCCATGTGCGAGAGTGGTGGGGACGCTGATCTGTGTTGAGTATACATATGTGTGCATGATGGAAATGGTGGTATGGTTGAGGACGGCAGTGATGTGACGTGTGTAGGCAGTAAAGGCACATGAGTAGTGGTATATGCGTAAAGTTTTTAATTGTCTCTACTTTCATTAATGGCAGTAAGGAAAGAAAACAGAGCATGTACTCCTTAATTCTTCTACTTGGGGAGTTTATGTACTCATGAATGTATCCATTTCTAATTGGGACACACACACACATGTAGATTATTGGGTGAAATTAAGTAAATTAGTTTAAATGGCTGTTTGGTAAAAATTGCACTGATCATATGATACTGGATTTGATGTTGAGATTGTATTTATATTGGAATTGTTCAAAATACAAAGGAGATGCCTCTATTTGCATTTTGATTAATGTTGCTTATTTATAGGTAGGTGTACATTATTTGGATGGCCGAAATTCGATGTAATTCTGCTTGTGCCACATGATAAAAATTTATTTTGATAATTGATGATTTTTGAAGGATTTTGCTCCATAATGAATAAATTTAGAAGTTTAACTTATTTACTAGTTTAAAAAAGATTTTTTTAAAACAATTAGAGAATTAATTTAAGGGTTTAAATATTTTTAAAAAAGTTTTCATAAATAGTTTACTATATTTGATTAAATTAAGCTATTTCACATATGTTTTTAATTATAAATACATATGCATATACATATACATATATATAGAGTTTTCTTTTGGTTATAAAACCCCTTTTAAAATCAATATTGTAATATATTGTAAGTTGGAATTGTTATAAACGCAAAATATAATATATTGCTAATTTACAAAATTTATTAATTATAGTATTACTCTTAAGTAATATTTTGTTATGAAGGATATTTGATTCAGAAAGTGTTCTTGAATGTTTTAAAATATATAAATACATTTTGGGAATGAAATTTTTTGTATTTAAATTTTTGTTTTGGAATTATATTTCATGGGTAGAAATAAATATAATTTATTTAAAATTTATGTATATTTATTATGAAATAATTACCGATTACATAAAATTATGTTTAGCTTCTATCAAGTGAATTTTAATGTTATATATATATATATATATATATATTTGAACATTTGAATTAACAACTAAAGAAGTAATTTTTTGAATTTCATTATTATTCCCTTTTTTAATTAAAATTGGAATTTTATATATGATTTCTATATTTTTTGATCTCATATTTTGCCAAACAGATTTCAATGTTGTGAATGATTCACCGATGATATTGATTTTAGTTATTTTAATATGATACAGCGATGATATCTTTCTATTTGTTTAGTGTTATTTTATTCTTTATGACAAGAAATCTAAACAAATGATTACGATACCGTCTGGTATGAGACTTTCGATAACATTTTTTCCGTTATTCTTTGGTCTTATTATATAGAATAAAGAAGGACGAATGTGATGTGTGAGCACTAAATAAATGGAATAGTAGCACATGGTGGTATGGGACACTGCCGTGTCATTTATTCGATTATTTTTTTGCATATGAGTGACACTCAATATAACATATGTGGTATTTCATACTCCGTGCATTGAGTATTGATAGTCATGCATTGACTTAGATGCTGAGCCTTATGGTGGCTATTGTATATATTCTATATGTATGTCTACATTCGTCCAACTCCCTGTATTGTTTGGAAGCAAACTAGATTGAGCCATTTTAACCCTGGCAGCCTGATCATAGTGTCGAGCCCCAGATCCATGACACCGTTGTCATATTTTATATTTGATAGGCATCATAGGTTTGGGTTAGGTGATCTTTAGGGTAAGTGGCCTATAGCCCCTTATGTCACATAGGCCTATATTATAGGGGCAAAGCAGGTTCGTGACTGAGGCAAGGCATTGATGAGCCATTGGTGGATATGTGTCATGATGTCCATCAAGGTAACTAAAATTATAAGAATAGATATGTAGCCTGCGGCATAGTAGACCAAAGATTCTTGGTGCAGGCATACAGCCATCAGTCTCCTATCTGGTTACGGTTTGTGTGTGGTAGATATGCATATATGAGATGAGATTATACCTGAGACTATGTCTAGAGTATGGTCAACCCCATATCCTTCTTTGAAATACGACCTGCTTATTATTGATTATATTCGGGCATTGTTATGAGCTGGCTCAAATCTACTTTTGTTGATTTTGGTGATTTGATGATGATATTTTATAATGTGAGACTGAGAGATTTATTTGGTCTTTGCTTCATCTTTGTCCGACTGTACTTGATGATATCTCATGTATTGTGGATTTCAAATTTGATGATGATTTTGGTATGGAAGATTCACCCATTTGATGTGGATTTTTAATTTTTCATTAGTAAGCTTTTACATGGGCGATGACAACTTTATACAGGGTTTTGTGATTCTACGGTATTTGATATTTGGATTGTTAAGATAACATTATTGTTATTATATTTACTTATACCCAGTATATACAAAGTTACATATGGTTATTGACATTGGATTTAGATATAGTCTAATCCATTTATTATTTATATAATAACCAGGTTAGTCTGAGACATTTCAGGTATAGGGACAATGAGACCGGCTTGTATTTTCTAGCCATAGAGGAGATTAGATATTTTATATTATAGATTAATATCAGATGTTTTATGGTCTCTTGTATGTATATTATTGTGATGTGTATTGGATACGATTTTCATAACTTATATCATATACTATCGCTGTGATTGTCTCTTTGATATATGATAATTTTGAATATTATGTATTGTTCTATCTTGGAGGCACGCGTGTTTATTACTTTGTGCCCATACTATGTACGTTTGTTGATGAGTTGTACTTGACGTTTAAATACGTACTAGTGTTAGCCCAAGGGAACATTCATGTGTGTGCCCCATATCTCCTTATTCTCTATATTATCCGACAGTATTACTCTGTAGTACTCTTGGATAGTATGAGTATAAAGGTGATGGTGTTACAATTGGTATCAGAGCATGTTCAAAACAATACATCATTTAAGAGACACGAGTTAAGATCTTAGAAAGACTTAAAGTACCATTTCCGTTGGGTGTGTTGGGCAATTTCCATATATTAAAGAGATAGTAGGAGTATACGATGATTACTGGGTTAATCGTCTGACTTGTTATTTTCTGGGCAAAGCCAGCTATGTTTTATAACGGCCTACCATTTATATTACTACCAAATCAAGTTAGTACAGGAGCAAGGCATAATGCCTCAACTATTAAGAATGGAAAATACAAAACAAGAGATAGGTAAAGGGGCCTAAGCTATTATAAATGACTTAAAGCTCCTTCTCCTAAAAGGAAGAGGAATCGCTACCATTATGGCCTAGCACATGCAGATAATCCACAAAGAGAGTCAAAATATTAGGAATGAATCCAGGGTAATCTCTGTAACAGATAAATTTCCTATCCAAGCTATCATCAAGAAGAACAGATCTATTCCCCACACCGCAGGAACCTTTCACTCAAAGAACAAGGTCATCCCCGTCAACACAGTAATGAAGATGCTTGGATTCACCATGAACATCACTAACAAATATATGAAAATCATGACGAGCATGAACATATCTCATCTCAAACGGTTCATGAATCCAGGCTTTCTCAACAGAATTCCACTCAATACCAATATCCTGGACAGCGGAAGATAACACACGATCAGCAATAGCAATAACATAACAGGAAGTAATCACAAGAGAAACCGAACCTATAACTGAGGAGGCTGGGCGAGCCTCAATCTGTGGACAATCAGAAGCAACCACTATAATAGGTACAAAAATACATTCATCGGAAAGGGTGAAAATGCGAAGCATCGGGTGCGTTTTCAGGATATACCTCATGATCGAAGCTAGAAGAAGTGGGTCCGAATAGAGAGTGGCACATTATTAGACTTACGAGTACAAGCTTCCATGAGATGACCAAAAGTCTAATATGACATACAAATATATGGTTTCCAACCATATCGAATAATAACCTCCGCACCATGACCCTCAGATACTCTAACTTTAATCTTATTCGAAAAAGGCACTTCCAGAGTTACTTCAATCAACGCTTTACCATATATTAACTTTTCCCTAGCAACGATATTAGCATCAAAGCGTTTCGCTTTCCCAATAAAACTAGCTAACCAATTAGACTGATCATATGTTGTAAAACAGAGCGAATATTAGAAAAATATGCCCAAACTAGAATAGTGCTCCCTAGCACGGTCAATGGACGAACTCCAACTAGTGACAATAAAAGGATTACCACTAACAAAGATAGGATCCGCACTAAGGACATGAAGATGCTCCTAAGGCCTCGAGAACTTGAAGAAGAACGTCGAGTTATCCATATGGACCTGGGGACTGCCTCTAGGATACCAAGCTTTGCTGCACTATTCTTTAACTACAGAATATGGCAGGTTAGAGTCCAAGAAAAACCCCCCAGATACTCCAACCAATATTCAATCCCAGCCTAAAGCACTCTGTCGGTGGAATCATTACCCTATTAATTTCCACTATTTAACGTTATGACGCACAAAGGCGCCCTTATTTCTTGGCAAGGAAGAGAACAATGAGGACTATTTTAATTCCTTAACAGACTTATTAGATTTAGCAGGCTGATTAGTGAACGCTGCAACAACAGGAGGTTGAACATTTGCCTGAGAAGCTAAAGGAGCAGCGGCAACTACATGATCAAGGCTGTTGTCCGGGATCAATTCAACATCACCATCTCAATTAGATTGGATGCTATGACTATTTTCACTACAATTTTCAAAGGCAGTAGGAATTTCAGAGATCAAAGCACTAGCTTCCCTAACTAACTTATCCAAACCAACTTGAGTATCAACCCAACATTTATCAATAATAGCAGCAGCTAAAAGAGGCGAAAAGGGCTGCTCGCCTGCACTGGAAGTTCCTGAACCAAGAATGGAGGTAGATGCCATAGCATTTATATTAGCTAAAGGAGACGTGAAAAGCAGAGCCATAGTCTCAGGGAAGGGACTGACATCGACATAACCTAGAGAAGCAGCAGAATCGACAGTCAGAGCAATGGGAGTTTCAGAAACTTGAACCGGATCGGTCCAACACATGGAATTCAATTTGAAAATCATGAACTGACAGATCCTGATGAGAGGTACTAGCGATGGCAACATGAGAAGAAACCATGCCAATCGTAGACTGACGAGCCACTTGAAGGCAATTGGAATTGAAGCGTTAGCTAGAGCGAGTCAACAAGGCGCCTGAAACTAGAGTTGAATCAAGAGAGGCTGAGAGGTTGGATTTTTTCTTCGCACCATTAAACCGGATCTTAAGTTAAAGTATACATCATCTGACTTATTATTTTTCCTACTATATAAAATGAACCAATACAAATGGGTTGCTCTTGTATATTACTTTGTTATGTCTTCAGCTATGGGCTGTGGGTTATATCACTAGCCTAAAAAGTATTGCTTCTGCTATGAATAAATAGAGAGCACATGCCTATATCGCATGATGATTACAATTCTATATAATAAAAGAAAGTAGCAATAAAATAATTAACATATTCTCCTTAAAATCATTTTATGGTATCAGAGCATTTGAACACCTAATAGCAAAATGCCAAGCCATTGATCAAGATCAGATCCAAAGTCATTGCATCAAGATCAGGTTGCATCTTTTGAATCATTTGAGAATCAAGAGAATTCTCATCATCATTATTGTTTCTATTTCAATCAAGATAAAATCTAATATCATCATATTAAGATCAAACTGTATCTCCTTTGAATCATTTGAGAATCAATAGAACTCTCATCATCATCAATTTTCTGTTTGATCAAGATCGGATCTAGCATCATCACATCAAGATCAAAACAACATTTCCTCAGAATCATCTGAGAAATATAATATTTCCCATCAACACAGTTTCTTTTACATGCTCGTCTAAAGATTACCGATCAAACTCTCTACTGTTGCTCGCTCATAACCAATCAAGAATTTCCTGGCTGCTCGGTTCTTTTTCTTTACATCAATTTTTTTAATCATTCTTCTTGATTTCTAAATCAATGGCTGAAGGAGAACATGACATCTCTGCCTCCTCCAGCACTCACACCAATGCCAGATTTAACCCACTCAATAACTGTTGAAAGAAATTATCAAGCCTCAAAGTCAATTGCTGTCTATCCAACTTGATGAAACCAATTTCTTGCTTTGGAAGTTTAAAGTTGAAACTACAATCAAAGCATATGGCTTGAAGCAATATGTTCAAGGAACTATAATCATACCACCAAAATATACCGTAGACAAGGACGGAAAAATCATTAGTAATCAAGAATTCATAATACGTCAAAGACAAGGCAGTTTAGTCAGTTCTTGGCTAATATCATCTGTAAGTGCTAATCTACTTCCACAGTTAATTGGGTGCAATTCCTTACATGAGGTCTAGTCCATAATAGAATGGATCTTTAGTACTCAATCAGCAGCCAAGATTATGCACTACAAGAGACAATTGCAAAATGTTAAAAATGAAAATCAATCAATGAGAGACTATCTTGTAAAGGTGAAAACCTTGTGTGATCACTTATCTTCTACAGGACACAAAGTGAGTGACAAAGAGCATGTTCTATCAATTCTTGGAGAGTTAGATGATGAATATGAATCAATAGTAGCTGTTATATCATCAAAGGAAACTCTACCATCAATTCAATATGTTCATTCTACCCTTCTATCTCATGAGGGTAGATTAGAACAAAAGAAATCAACTATATCAGACATGTCTCTGAATCTCATCATAGACAAAAAAGTCAAGAGTCAAGAAAAAGTTCCCAATAATAGAAATCAATAGTATATCAATCAAAGGGGTGGTCAATCCTCTAGATCAAGAGGAAGAGGTGGAAGATAGTATAATAAAAGTGGAAAAAACAGACCCAGATGTCAGATTTATGAGAGGATTGGTCATATTGCTAGTAAATGCTACTTTAGATTTGACATTAATTACACTCCATCTCAGCAAAATAAGAAAAGTGCAAGAAACTATAATCCCAGTGCGAATATGATAAGTGCTCAACAAGAAATCAGAGGTCAAAGTGACTGCAACAACAATGACAATGCAAAAGTTGAAGACATTCATGATAACAGTTGGTATCCTGATTCTGGGGCAGTAAACCATGTCATTAGCAATTTGGGAAGCTTAAATCTTGGCAACAAGGAATATAAAGGTACACAATCATTACTTATGGGTAATGTTAAGTCTGTGACAATTTCTCATACTGGAAGTGCATATATAACAGGAAAGAAATAGTTATACTTGCATAACTTACTAAGAGTACCATCTGTTAAGAAAAATTTATTAAGTGTATCTCAATTTTCCAAAGGTGTTCTTTGAATTTTTCCCAAGTTATAGTCTAGTCAGAGACATTCTAACAACAGATATTCTCTTCTAGGGTAGATAAATTAAGGGATTGTATACTTTTAATGTTGCTAATTTAAGAACATCTAGATGTAAAGAAAAATGGTGTAATAACTCTGAAATCAAACCTGTGAATGACTGTAAGAGCTTTGATATTTGGCACTGTAAGCTTGGACATCCTCATGTAAATATTGTTAAACAAGTGTTGAATGAAAATAATATCTCTCTTAACAATATTTCAACTCCATATATCTGTACCTATTGTCAAATGGGTAAAAGCCACAAATTGCCATTTGTGGACTCCAAAGCTAGTTATAACAAACCATTAGAACTTGTTGCAACTGACTTATGGGGTCCAGCATCCAAATCAGCTGACTATGGTACAAATATTATATTTCCTTTGTTGATGCCTATACAGGATATGTATGGATATATTTTTTGAAAACAAAATCTGAAACATGCTATGTAGTTCAACAATTTATAGTGCAGGCAGAAAAGCAAACAAACTGTCAACTAAAAGTACCGCAGACAGATAATGGAGCACAATTTTCACCCTTGAGGAAATTCTTTTAGGAAAAAGGTATCATACACAGGACAACTTTTCCTTATACATCAGAACAAAATGGTTTGATTGAAAGAAGGCATAGATGTATAGGGGAAACAGGTTTAACACTGTTGGCAAATGCAACATTACCATTCAAGTTTTGGCCTAATGCATTTGTTACTGCAGTTTTTCTAATTAGCAGATTGCCTACAAAAGTACTAAAACTGAAATGTCCATTGGAAATTCTTTATAGTATTAAGCCTGGCTATCATAGTTTAAAGGTATTTGGTTGTCTATGCTTTTCTTACCTCAGACCATATAATTCTCACAAACTAAGTTACAGGTCATCACCATGCACATTTTTAGGCTGTGCAGCAAATCAAAAAGGCTATAGGTGTTTATCCAGTAATGGTAGAATATTCATTTCTAGACATATTGTTTTTATTGAACAAGTGTTTCCTTTTTGCAACTTAGCAATCAAAACTTCTCAGAAGGTTTACAATGCTAAGTATTCTCTAGTATCTATACCTGTGATAATTGACAAAGCAGCACATATTTCTGGAGAGGAAGCTCAAGGCAATGGAAGTCACAACACACAATGCTCTCTTCAGAACCAGGTCATGGACAAACTGAACCATCTAACACATTAACTCAAATGCAACTGCCAGACAATCAAATGCAACAAAGCTCAAGTCACACATTAGATGATTCACAATCACCTAATGAGTCACAAAAGACTGAAGTGAATAACAATGATCATCAGTAAATTCCTGAAAGAACTGGACATCATATGATTACAAGAGAAAAAAGTGGTATATTCAAACCAAAACTATACAATGCAGTTCTAAAAATGAAGAACCAAGCACATACAGTCAAGCTATACAAAGTGGCAAATGGAAAACAACAATGAACGAAGAATATGATGCTCTCATAAAGAACAAGACTTGGGATCTTGTTCCTCAACCTACTGATAAAAATATAGTAGTCTGTAAATGGACATACAAATTAAAAAGAAATGCTAATGGGTCAATTTCCAAATATAAGGCAAGGCTAGTGGCAAAGGGATATTCACAACAAAATATTTTTGATTTTACTGAAGTGTAAAGACCCGGTTCTTCGACTCACGAAAGTCGACATTAATACGTCCACTGTATCAACTGCCGAACAATCGAATGCCGAAAAACCGAACCCTTAGGGTTTAAGAAAAGAAGAGGTAGAAGAAACAGATAGAAGAAGAAAGAAAATAGAACGGAAAAAAACAACAGAAACAATATCAGAATCTCACATATCGCAGCGGAACAACATATAATAGATAAATGAATAATCTTTAAAACAAAGAACTATATCAGTTATTACAGTACATTATCATCATCAGAGTATACAAAAACAATGTACAACACAACTGGACAATGGACAGTTATACAAACATGTCCCTACATGTGAATTCTACAGCGGAAAGATAATATCATATACAAGTAATACGTCTCGCCATCCAGCTCGCCACTTGAGCTCCAAAGCAATCCTAAATGCAGAATGACCTGATAACCTGACTCTATACTACCCGTGTGGAAAATTATGGACATCCAGAGTTTAGGAAGAGAACAATAAACTCTGGGTCATTCATGAGACTGGTGTGAGAACTCAAAACAGTTATTTATCTTTAAAACAACAACAATAAGGGAAGTGGAAAATATCCGCAATGCTTTTTGAAAATGAAACTACCATAAGGCCTCCCCGCACACACACAATGCAAACGTAGAATTGGAGGAGATTTCTCCTTATGATAGTCAAAGATGCTTACTACGCAAAACAAATCATTTTTGATATTATTATTAGTGCATAGTGATGAAAGCATTTCGAAAATAGAATATTAATCTTAGCCAGCATAAACATTCCGAACTATGCCTACTATAGCTACCATCCAAACAGTGGGGCACCACTATAAGTGAATGGCAGGTTCTACAACTAAAACCGTACAAGGCTCGTATTGTTTCTTTGGATTTTCCAACAAATGGTCAGGCTAAGGAACTTCATACTGCCACATGGAATCGCCTCTAGCGGGACGTCCCGAGAACCTAACCAGATCTCTGCCAACACAAGGTCGGGTTACCTTTGTAACTAGGTAACTACTTCTCGAGTATGCCACTCCCCGGTCCTTTGGGACCTTTATCCGAGGGCCTCTATCACTAAGCAACAACCACACAGAAAATGAGATTGGAGCAACCACATAGGTTAAGCATCAGGGCTCCATACCTGAAACCACCCTTTTCCAGAAGGAAATGACATACCCTAAAGGGCGCGACCCTCATAACCTTGCCGCATATTCCTGTTTCGACCATTTTCGGGTGTGAGGTCTGATGAAGTCTCATCCACAAAGCTACGCTTTTTCACAAAGCCACGCTTTGATCAACAAATGATCAATAAATAATCATCACACAACAACACTCAGCATGCCACATTACCAAATTGGGAATATATCGCTGATAACCTTCAACTACAAAACCTCTGAGCTCATATGTCTCAGAGAAGGGTGTTAAGCTAAGAGAATAAATTCTCCGCCACCAACAGAGATGTATTTGAAAGAAATATGCTTTATATCTCAAAATGTAATGTCAGACACGTGACCATACCAGTCTGTTCCGGGTGTTAGTCGATATGCACTGGATCAATGATGGCCAAATATATAGATACAGAGTTGACATGCAGTAATCATAGTAGCAACAATATAAATATAATAGCAGCGCGAATAAAAAGTAATGCAAGAAGCAATCACAGCAAAAATTTTATACTGGTTCGGACCTGCAGTCCTACTTCCAGTCCCAGACTCCTTTTGGAATTTCAACTAACTATCACCCTCACTTCGCCCGGAGGAATAGGCACCTGAGCAGCAGAACAAGATTTCAGTGCACTTGCCCGAGCAACCGAACGGGACTTCAATATTTTCTTTTACAAAGAAATAACTTGACTATATATTGTGTCTTCAATACACTGAGTAGTCGAACTTGAGTACAACTTCTATAACCTGTAAAAATGATGTAGAATGAGCGTGAAGAGGTTAGGAAGTGGATTAGAACCAGATTTATATGTTATGGAGTGAAATAGCACTGGTCTAAATTTGCTTTTAGAATGAATATGGAAGTTGGAGCGTTTGAAATCAATATGAGAATGATTTAAGAGAATATAATTGTTGGCTTTTATTTGGGGATGATAGAAGACTTATATATGAGTGATAAGATGTCTTTGAACAACAGCAATCCTTCAGCATTTCAGTTTGGAAGAGATGCATCCGTTGGAAGTTGGCAATTGGTTGAAAAGGCACTTGAATAGCCACTTGACTATTCGCTTTGGTATGCTAATGTAAAGTAGCCGTTGCTACCAACTTCAAAATGTTGTGTGGTTCAGTGGTAAGATATGTGCTTCTCATTGTGGTGTGCTGGGTTCGAATCCTACTTGTGCGCTTTTAATTTTCATTTCTTATATCTTCTGTCAAGTAGTGTTTGGCAGCAATGGCTAACATAACTTGTTGTGGTGGAGTGGTAATGGTTGCACGTTCCACGTTGAGTGTGCTGGGTTCGAATCCTATTCCTTTTTTTATTTTGCCATTCACTTTTACTTCATATAATAAAATTCTCTAACCACCTAACAATAGAAGAGCTTGTATTAAAGTTGGTTTCCATGTGTATTCTAATGCAAGCATGTAGGTTCGAATCCCGCTTGGCTGAATTTTTGAAAGATTTCATTTTGCTTCTTTTTCTCTGGACAATGAATAACCTGAAATCACTTAATAAACATTTTAGTACCATTGTCATATAGTTGTTATCATCAAAAGCACTAAAACTACGTTTTTAACATTCTCCCCCTTTTTGATGATGACAACTATATGACTTTTAAAAAAATATTACTCCCCCTTAATATTTGCTCCCTCTAAATTTTATATACTGCCCCTATCAACATGCCCAATTTTCTCCCCTTTTGTCATCAACAAAAAGGTTGAAAATTTGTAATTATTAGCCTAGCACCTTTTTAAACCAACATATTACGTAAAAAGAGTATCTAATTTATTTATTTCAAGAATATTCCTTTTTTATATACTCTACTAAAAATATCTACCCCAAAACTATAAAAAATGAGTTAGATTTACCGAATTCGCTGCAGTTCCATTATCTATAAATACACGTTCTCTGTTGTATGTAGGAAACATTTGTTATTCGAAATCCATCTCACCCTTTTGTCTTTCTTGGGTACCTACAAAAAATAAATTATTTTTGGTACCCACTTACTACGTTAGGCTCCAAGGGGTTAGGTCGAGGTAACCACTTGGTGGAACCTTTGAAAATAATTTTTTCATTATTAACTACTGTATCAAAATAATCATCAATGTATTTTTCTCTATTTTCCCAATTAACAGGAACCCAAATATTTAGATAATTTTTATTCATATTTCTCATCAATAATTTTGTACTTCTAAATATATTATAAACATTATTGGTCATAGTAGTACATGAAATTCTATAAAAATTTGTTTTAGACTTTACTCAAAATCTAGTATTAGCACTAATATTTTTATTATACATGAAAGCGTATCTTGTGCTATTTCTACGATCAGTTTTATTATATCCTAACCCACTTTTATCATGTAAAGGTCTAGAACTAGATAAAATCATGTTTAAATCGTTTTGACCTTTATTAAATTTTGTGACTTCAGTGTTATGTTTATCAAATTTAGCTTTAAAGTCACAATTATTATTTTCAAAAGAAATATTACTATTTTTCAAAATATCCATTTGCTTGTTTAATTCAGAAGTCTTACTTTTTAACGTACAGTTCTCATTTTCGAGAAGAAAAATTCGAGTTTTTGAATTATTTAAAGATGATTGTAATAAATCATTTCGTCTTTTCAAATCCGTAATTTCTTTTGAAAAATTTTCTTTTTCTTTTTCAAACATAGTATATTGTTCGTCTAGAAAATCTTTAAGAGCCTTAAAATTATTTTTCAAAACACCATGTTGATTTACTAAATTTAACTTCTCGTTTTTCAATTTCTCATTTTCATGTTCAACATATTTCATCTTTTCTAAAATAATAAAATTAAGCTTTGAAATCTTATCACTTATACTAACTAATTCGTTATTATCTTTTACTAAAATTTGTAAATCAGAAAGTACCTTTTTGTAGTCCTCACTGGTGGTTTTGACAAAGATTTTGCCTGTTGTATTTCGACTGGATTGTTTTCTGGTCATTATTCTATGATGTTGTGACGATCGATAGGATTCCAAGCTCTGATACCACTTGTTAGTCGCTATGCACTGGATCGATGATGGCCAAATATTTAGATACAGAGTTGACGTACAGTAATCACAGTAGCAGCAATATAAATATAATAGCAGCGCGAATAAAAAGTAAAGCAAGAAGCAACAACAGCAAAAATTTTATACTGGTTCGGACCTCCAGTCCTACTTCCAATCCCAGACTCCTTCTGGAATTTCAACTAACTACCACCCTCACTTCTCCCGGAGGAATAGGCACATGAGCAGCAGAACAGGATTTCAGTACACTTGCCCGAGTAGCCGAACGGGACTTCAATATTTTCTTTTACAAATAAATAACTTGACTATATATTGTGTCTTCAATACACTGAGTAGTCGAACTTGAGTACAACTTCTATAACCTGTAAAAATGATGTAGAATGAGCGTGCAGAGGTTAGGAAGTGGATTAGAACCAGATTTATATGTTATGGAGTGAAATAACACTGGTCTAAATTTTCTTTTAGAATGAATATGGAAGTTGGAGCGTTTGAAATTAATATGAGAATGATTTAAGAGAATATAATTGTTGTCTTTGATTTGGGGATGATAGAAGACTTATATACGAGTGATAAGATGTCTTTCAACAGCAGCAATCCTTCAGCATTTCAGTTTGGAAGAGATGCATCCGTTGGAAGTTGGCAATTGGTTGAAAATGCACTTGAATAGCCACTTGACTATTCGCTTTGGTATGCTAATGTAAAGTAGCCGTTGCTACTAACTTCAAAACGTTGTGTGGTTCAGTGGTAAGATGTGCACTTGTCATTGTGGTGTGCTAGGTTCGAATCCCACTTATATGTGCTTTTAATTTTCATTTCTTATATCTTCTGTCAAGTAGTGTTTGGTACAATGGCTAACATAACTTGCTGTGGTGGAGTGGTAATGGTTGCACGTTCCACGTTGAGTGTGCTGCATTCGAATCCTATTCCTTTTTTATTTCGCTATTCACTTTTACTTCATATAATAAAATTCTCTAACAACCTAATAATAGAAGAGCTTGCAGTGAAGTTGGTTTCCATGTTTATTTTAATGCAAGCATGCAGGTTCGAATCCCGCTTGGCTGAATTTTTGAACGATTTCATTTTGCTTATTTTTCTCATCCATTACGTCGTATCACTATTCTGAATAGGTAGTCCGAATAACGAGAGAAATAATTTAAAAATAAGTGTAGCATTCAATTTCAACCAATTCACAACAAATAGCCACTCAAAGGTCAATATTGATAGTCGGTTATTAACTATCAATTAATATTCACAACATGACCCGGTTTCAAATGATTTTCCAAATTATTTATTTTCAAAAATATCTTTACAAGATATAATTTCCACACTTCAACCATTTGAAAACAAATTTCAAATCAATTTACACCCTTACAACTTTCATTTCAAAATGGTTGATTTAAACCAATCAAATAAATCCTTACCGATTTATTTGATTTACGTTCCAAATCCGTAAATTTATTTCCACAATTTTAAAATAAATCAATGTTTATTTTTAAAATAAATTTCCCTTATAAATTTCCATTGTGAATTTACATTTCCAAATATTCACCTTTTTATACGATTCTCAAATCGATTTCTATTATTCACTTTCAATTTATCTTTAAAAGATATAATCTCAAAACATTCATTCATATTGGAAAAATTTTCCATACTTATTTAATAATAAGTAATTCACCAATCTATTTATTTTCAATAACTGGAAAATATTCTATATACTTAAATCCAAATTAAGTATTTATTTTATTCTTTAAGGAAAACTTCTCTTAAACACATTTATTTGAGTCAAAATGAATGTTGCGTAAAACATCGTTACGACAACCCAAAATCACTAGTATAGGGATTCGAAATTTAAGATAAATATATAAACCCCAATACTATACAAATTTTTTTCTTTCGGAAATCATTTACTATAACAACAGTGTTATAGTCCACCATTTCCTTCTATTTCTCGAAAACGTCTATTACAACAATGAATGTTGAAATCTATGGTTTCGATACTCAACACATTTTAAAATATTTTTAAATCGTTTTAAATTCTATTTAAAGTATCACTTTCCCAAAATATTTCTTTAATATATTATTCACCATCTAAAATTGTGAATATACTTCGTTTACCAAATTCATCATTTCTACATATTTTATTTAAAGGATTATTCACTGTCCAAAATCGTATATTTCCTTTAATAAGCTATAATAATTAAAATTATCAAAATAAGTCGATTTCGGATTTATAAAACAATGTTTATAAATTCCATTTATATTTTATAACAACTTCACTTATAAAATTACTTTATTAACAAATTCTAGCCATATTCCACTTACACGCCAAAATCCAATTTATAAGTTAATTACTTATAAATCTTTTATTTTACAAAATCTATTCATTTTATAACTTCACAAATTATAAATCTATAGATTTCATCCACTTATGAAATCCATTTATATTTCATTTTAACACTTATAAACACTCGTCTTATAATTCCAATATTTTAATTTATAAGTATCAATTTTATAATTTTTTATATAAATCATTTATAATAATTCAAAAATTCCAATTTATACCATTTTATAAATTAATCAACTACTTGTTTCAAAAATCACATTTCAGTTATATTTCACAAAAAATCAAAATTTTTGTAACATAAAAATTTCAACGTTTATTTATTTAAATTGAATCAATTCCAAAATTAAATTTTATTATGAATTCTCAACTTTATTTTTCAAAAATCAAATTTTATTTATTTTCGGCATTTAACGATACCAAAATTATATTCGGCTAAAATTTAGCCTTTAACGTTTTCAATCACAAAGATAATCACGCAGATTATAAATAGATCAATAAATAGATCAACACACAACATTGAAATAAATTCAATCATTTGAGGAATCCAGTTGGATCCCTCCAACCTGTTTCGCTGCATCCAAAGATGTTAGCACAATACCAACTCCGCTTCAAGACAGAATATCGCGGTATATGGGATTTATAAAATACTATTCGCTATTATGCGGCACAATAGGGTCTCATCCGCTATATAATGAGGGAAAATCAGCTCCAAATACATATACAATACCAATTCCATTCAAGTTGGAATTATCGCGGTATATGTTTTTAATAAATAACATCCGCTTAATATACGACGTATATAGTCTATTTTAATACAACAGATAATAACTATCATCCAATCACACAATCAAGCAATTTTAAATTTAACTATTTAAAATTTAAATCGAAACAATTCGATTGAGTGAGAAGTTCTCACCTTGAGTTTCCGATAATAGTTGTAGCGTTTTATTTCGAATAAAATTAAACGTGCTTTAATTTTACCCGAAATTTTCACTAGCTCCAAACGACTCCAAACCAGCTCCATTGCGTAGTGCTCGTCCATATGAACCCGTCGCACTTTGTTTCGTGCGTATTCGACCTCGTATGAAAGAGATATTACATTTTAAAGTTTACACGAATTTAAAATATATAAATTTACAAATTTCTTTTATTAATAACCTAGCTATCAAATCTGGCCGTTGATCGTGCACGATGCAATCCAGGCCGCACCTTGTTTCTTCCCAATCGCGTTTCATCTCTAGGTTATATGCGAACGAAAAACCCATCAACGTCGTTAGGGTTTGCATTTTTGCAATCAAATCGAACACCTAGAATTCGATCAAAGCATACCACGTCGAAGGCCTTGAAGTAAGTCACCATCGGCACGAACCTTGTCAAGCTTGGCCCCATATCCATGTTGGAAAACGTGTTCGAACGCATGACGTTCGAGCCTAGTTTGTCGTCAATCCATCATCTCAATTTTGATCATAGCCGTATGGATCTCAAGATCACTCAATGCTCTACGTTTTTCGTGTTGGAAGTTTTCAGAATTATTGAGTAGATTTGAAGAAAAGAGTGAAGAAAGAATCGAGCATTTCTGGCCGTTCAAAATGTTAATGGCGGCTGAAACATTATTAGGGTTAGGGTTTTCTTTGAGAGAGTGGAGGTCCTTTTATAGAATTTCAACGAAAAACACTATTCATCTCCAATTTTTTGATCTTCAAATCTCGCTCGGTGACTGGCTTTTTAGGGTTTACCCCACGTTACGGACACAATGGAATAGGTTTCGGAGGCTAATTCGATCATCTGTGCGAGTTACGGCAATAAAAGATCAAATTTAAATTAAATCGATTAACCAAATTTCTATGCGTTTTGACTTGCCCCGGACAAACGGTAAATCCGATTGACGCGAAATTTAAAATCTTATAATAATATAACATTATGGATCCGATGAAACTGTTTTTGTCGAAATCCGAAACTGTTTGAAAAATGACTATTTTTACTTGTCGGTTAAATATTAAAATATTAAATTTTCGCAAATTAACTTTTAATTCAATTTTAAAAGTTCACAAACATTGTTCTAACTCCAATATGATTTAATATAACTTTATAAATCATTTTTAATCACATTAAACCCAATTTCCAATTATTTACGCTATTTCAAATATTAAATTGTGGATTTAATTATCCAATTAAATCCAGATATTTGAAAAATAAATTATTCGACTTATAAATTTTGCTTGTTGATATTTAAAATCAATTAAATATCTGAACTTCAAATGACAGAAATTTCGGGTCATTACATGAAGCATTCTCTCCAGTTGTGAAATCCTACACCATTTGAATTATTCTCAGTATTGCCTTATATAGAAATTGGAATATAAAGCAACTAGATGTAAATAATGCATTCTTAAATGGTGTTTTGTAGGAAGAGGTTTATATGGAGCAACCCTATGGATTCATCTAAAAGGGAAATGAAAAACTCATATGCAAGTTGAACAAAGCAATTTATGGTCTCAAACAGGCTCCAAGGGTTTGGTTTGAAAAATTAAGGACAACTTTATTTAGGCTGGGCTACAACTGCACAAAATCAGACAACTCTCTTTTCACAAAAATTAATTCTGATACTACTACTTATATACTAATTTATGTTGATGATTTTATTATTACAGGTAGTGATGATCTGGAAATCAATAGTCTTATTCAACATTTAAACAAAGAATTCTCAATCAAAGACCGTGGGTGTCTAAGCTACTTTCTAGGAATTGAAGTAAAAAGACCCTCAAAATCTCTCATCCACCTCGGTAAGAAGAAATATATCAGCGAAATCCTCAGAGCTAAAATGGATCAATCAAATCCAATCTCAATACCGATGATAACAAATGCTCACCTATCAAAGATTAAAGGAGAAATGATCACAAATGACAGCCAATACAGGAGTATAGTAGGTGCACTTCAATATGCAACAATCACCAGACCAAAAATTTCATTCAGCATAAATAAAGTGAGTCAATTCATGCAATGCCCAACATATGAGAACTGAAGAGCAGTCAAAAGAATATTAAGATATCTTAAAGGAACATTAAATTATGGGCTAATTATTGAAGCCTGCAAAACCATAAGTATTACTGGATATGCAGTTGCAGACTGGGCAAGTGACATAGATGTCAGAAGATCAAAAAGTGGACTTGCATTTACTTAGGCAAAAATCCAATTTCATGGTGCTAAAAAAATCAGACAACTGTATCCAAATCTAGCACAGAAGCAGAATACTAAAGTGTGGCTAATGCCGTGGCAGAAACAATGCGGATAGAGTCATTACTGAGTGAATTACAAATCAAAACTGATAGCAAGACTATAATATTGTGTGACAACCTTAGTACAGTGTCACTCACTGCTAATCTAGTTCTACACTACAGAACTAAGCACATGGAACTAGACTTGTATTTGTTCGTGAACCAGTTGCTAAGAGGAAATTAGATATCAACCACATACCTGCCACTTACCAAGTTGCCGATATTCTAGCAAAGTCACTGTCGAAGATGAACTTTACTCGTTTTAGAGAAAAGCTTAGGGTCACAGACCTTAAAAGTCAGGCAAAACATGATGCTTCCTACCAGTCTGTGTCAAAAAGGCAGCAAGCATCTCAAGCAGAACATTAACTGTTCATACTTCAGCAGCGTATGTTTTTATAAACTCATTTACCAAGCAAAGAATCAATCTTCGTTCCCCTATAATCAGATCTCACAAATGTGAACAACTTGAAACCTGATTTCTACTTCAATCTGAAGGCAGCAAGAATATTTTGTAAGAACATCTTACAAAATATACTCGAGCCAGCTAAAACTTGCATAGCCACTCAAGCGAAGAAGGAAAGAACTCAACTTTTTGTCAGATATGAATTATCCTGGGTGATTTCTACTTTAATCTGAAGGCAGCAAGAATATTTTACAAGAACATCTCACAAAATATACTCGAGCCAGCTAAAACTTGCATAGTCACTCAAGCGAAGAAGGAAAGAACTCAACTTTGTGTCAGATCTGAATTATTCTTGGTGATTTTTTGATGGTGGCGCACTTTCTTCTTTTTGCTGGAGAAGATCGCAAACCCTAGCAGTAGACTAGGTTTGCGAGGGGTGTAAAATGAACCGATACAAATGTGTTGCTTGTGTATATTACTTTGTTATGTCTTCAGCTATGGGCTGTGGGTTATATCTCTGGCCCAACAAGTATTGCAACTGCTATGTATAAATAGAGAGCACATGCCTGTATCGCATGATGATTACAGTTCTGTATGATAAAGAAAGTAGAAAATTAACATATTCTCCTTAAAATCATTTTACTATATATACGCACACACATATAATATTTTATTCCTACTACTTTTGTGTGTGTTAATCTCTATGTGGAATTCAAGTTGAGAATTGGGGCAGTAAGATAAAGAGTCGTTGACCTAATTGGTAGTGTTGGCATCGGTGAAGGCGAATAAACCTATATGTGGCTCAAATATGAACGAATTGATCTAGTAGTGATCAAAGTTGCAAAGCGGAAATTGATATAGTTTTCCATTGATGGCGTTTGTTTGCTTGTTTGAAATGCGTGTATTGTTGAATTAGATGTTCATAATGGATTTTTGAAAATAAATATCTTATTAAAACAAGCAAATGATTTGGAAAAATATGGATTTGATTTTTTATCTAGTGATTGAAAATGTTTTATAATTTATTTTGATATTGATTTTCCCGTCTAGTGCTTTAATAGTTCTGATCAATGTATCGGCCAACATTATCGATAGTGCTTTCTAAATACTAGAACGAGACATTTCGACATAATAACTAGAAAATAAAATATTATTTTGAAAGAGAATACTGTGATTTGGAACAATACTATGTTTGGGAGGAGAATAATAATAATAATATAAAATGTTTTGAAAAAGAGTATAATGTTCGGGAAAATAAAATAATATTTTGAGAAAACTATAAATAGTGTTTTGAAAAGGATATTTTTTTTTTCTTTTGTGATGGGTTAAATAACATTTTGACAAAGAAAAGGTTTTATATTTTGAAAATGTTATAGTGGTATTATGATTTAAAAAAATTCTGAATTAATTAAATGCTTCTTGCCATTGAGAATATATCTCCAGTTACAAATTAAATTCTACATCCAGATGACACCAGAGCTTGTTAAAATCTTAGTTCCTAGAGTGTATGGAAAACGAGTTAATGCCATAATTTAAGTATTCTTTGCATCCCCGATGTCTCTGTAGTAATAGTGCAGAAATCATATCAATTATAGCCTGAAAATGTGCAAGTGGTCGAAGCTTACTTCTGGAGGCTTGATTGGCAAGAAATCTGATCTAATTCTATTTTATATATGAGAAGTGAGGTGTATAGACTGAAATAGAAGCTAAACTTCTGGAGGCAAAAGTTAGAAACAACCAACTAACGAATTTTGATAGTTTGTGAAGTGAATTCATAATTAAGGGGAAAAAAAGAAAGAAATATATTTGCTATGGACCCAAATTGCAAAATCAGGGAGCAGAATGGCACAACATTAGTTCTAAATCTTAGATTGTTGAAATCTAACAATGGATATGGGCCATAATATTATCATTAGCTGAAACATGGCATTCTTCAAAAACATTAATGATGCATTCCCACTTGAAAGAGACTACTAACAAGCTTTGAGAATTGCGCAAAGATGGAAGAATTTTATAGAAAAAGTAAACGAATGTATGGTAGATTAACATAAAAAGGTTCCTGAGATCTTTGTCACTTTTATTTGCAAAAATAAAGCAGTGTGTTTTAAATGAAAAACCAAAAGGAAAAAAAATTTGTTTGATGTTACAATTGAATAAAAACGTGAAAGGCAAAAATATGTTAAGGTCTGTTAAGAAATTTTGTTTAAGTACAAAGTTAAACAGCCCGTATATCAAGTTTTGCGTGGGTTCAGTATCGAAATATTGAATATTCAGGCAATGTAGAAATATAACAAAACCTGGTGAATGAACTAACAGGTTAAAAGGGAGAGAAATAGACGGAGCATTAATACACAGGAAAAAAAGTCCACATTATTCAGTATACTCGCAAGTGTTTCAGTTCGCAATACTCTCGGAAATTAAGATGATGTTTGTTGCCGTTTTTATTTTCTTTCAGTTCGTTTATTATGTATGATGACTACTGTACTAAATCTGGGTTTGAAATGTTAAATTTTGTCTGAGATATGTTCCAGTGTGCTGGTAAATGTATCACTCAATAATTCTTAATTCAGTGAAATGGCAAACAATAAGATAGATATTTTGTTATCTCCAGAACAATTATTCAATAATTATTTAACTGGCTAATTCAAAGTGCAAGATTTTAACAGGTATGAATGGAATAACTGTTCATTTTGGAAAAAAAAAGAAAAAAAGAAAAGAAAAGGAACGGTAACAATAATTCCAAAATTTACAACTTTGTTTTGTAAGCATTTATATAATTTTGTTGTCTTCAAATTGGAGACTTCGATTTTTTTTTGAAATGTTACTTTATATACAACATGTCACTGAAACAATATATCACATGTCAATAAACGTTAGAATCACGCTACACAAATTTTGAACTTGTGATCTCTCGTACCAACGTCGAATCACATAAACGTACTAGGGCCTGTGTAGTTAATGTCTCGCTATTACCCCGCTACAACCCCGCTATATCTCATAGCGGATTTCTACCGCTATGATTTTTCCATATAGCCCCAAAATATAGCATTTCCGCTTTAATTCTCGCTATTTCCGCTATATCCCGTTATTTCCGCTAAATTTCGCTATTTCCGCTATATCTTTTTTAATAAAATGAATTGAAAAATTGCATTTATAAATTAGAAAATTATGGAACTAATTTATTTGATTTAATTTTTTAATATATTTTCAGAAATGAAAATACTTTAATATTATATCAAATTCAATTATGTTATATAACAGTTTTTTGTTTATTTAAAATATATCCGCACATGTTTTTATTTAAAATTATTTATGAATCATTTGTAATTCAGTTGAATGTCAATTTTTCATTTAATTACCATTTATATATTTGTAAAAACATTAAGTATGAGTTTTATATGCTATTTTAGAGCCATCCACTATATCCTGCTATATCCTCGCTGTATGCCCGCTTTGACCTTATGCACCTCCACCGCTTTGAATATACCGAGCGCATTAATTGCACAGACTGGGACAAATGGTGCTTGTCAATTGGAGACTTTAAGTTGAAATAAGAATCAAAGGTTGAGATTAAAGTTGTAGTATAGCAAAAATTTGAGGTGTTGTAATCCGATTTTGTCGATTCTGCTTTCATTAGTAAGATATTTTCGCAAGTAAAGACCGTCAAGTTAATCACTTCGCAAAATTTGGAAGTAAGCTATGGTTTCAACGTAAATTAAAACAGATACATATTGCTGTTACAAAATGAAAATATAGCATCGAATTGTTTTAATCGTAACTTCCAAACGGTTGTTTGATTTTCAATAATTTTTCTCATTCCGAAAAGCTAAGAACATAAATGACTTTTATTTTAAGCATTTCTCAAAATTTCAGTATTTTCTAGGTTAAAAAATACTATATACGAAAGCAACGTTTTGAATTGTTGTGTTAAGTAAAAACATCCATAGTTAATGACGTAATTCACATTTAACATTATTCCAAAGAAGTAGTTTTGGGAAGTGTATAAGTGATGCTACAAGTCTACATTAATCGGAAAGTAGTCTAAACTGAAATGGAATGGTTATAAATTTATATATGTGCTATGTTTTTTACAATTGTTTGAAATAAGCGCAGGTACATGAAGACTAATTGGATTAACTTTGACATCTAGATGCATATAAAATAAGCGAACTTGCTTAAAAACACAAATTTAAGATATGCTTTACTTAAAAAAGTGATATATACTGCGAAATATATGCCTTATTACAACATTTTGATATATAAATTGTTTTCGACCATGTTTGGTTGATGTACACTATGATAAAAAACGCATCAGACCACAGATATGTCGTGTTTTCTGATTGCATATCTATCCGTCGTTAAACCTCTTGCCGTTTCGTTTCACATCAGACCATAGATATACCCCGTCATTTAATATGCACTAACATAATAAAAAACCATACGTTCTCTAGTGCTGTAGTATCATTTCTATAATTTTCTATAATACAACACACGCACACAAATATATGTGTGTGTGTGTGTGTATATATATATATATATATATATATATATATATATATATATAGACTGATATCCATACCGATTACACTTATATTATATCTGCAAAATGAAATAATGAATAGCAATTTAATTTATACAAATATTTTGTTTCAAATCAAATTCAAATGCAATACAACTTTCACTAACTCTCATATATACAACTTTCTCTATACTCTCATATATAACCTTTTTTTACTCGCTCTCGCTCATACTCACACGAGTTTATTTGTGATGTGTTGATCTTGATTTGCTTGCTCCAGCTTATATCCAACTATCTTCTATACCTGTCAAATAAACAACGCAGTAAAATGGAAAAGGAAAAAAAACCTAAATTGCATAATTAAATTGGATTTGAATATTAATATTGCATCAGTTAATGGGTTAGTTACCTCTTTATGTTTTAGAAATGGACAAATATATATGTGCAGGGATAACTTATGATACGCACAGTGTATCCTGTGAATATCACAAGGCCGTGCATCGATTAAGTCTCATGGACTGTTGCACAAACAAGTAAATGCACAAACACAGGAAAGTTCACAAACTAGATTAACCACCAACATTCACTATATATACGTACATATGTACGTATATATGGAAATCCAAAGCAAAAACAAGTTTCAACAATTCAACAACATGGACCTACTGTAACAACCCTGATTGTGATTATTTTAATTGTATATTTTATTTTTTAATTAAATTTTGATTTAAAAATTTATTTTATTTATTTAGAATGATTAAATTTTGTTACTTTAAATATAAACTTTGATTTTGATGAGAATTAGAATTCCAAATATGATTAAAAAGAATATTTTACAAAAAATGTATTTTGGTCAATATGGTCAACTTTGACTTTTAAATTTAAAAAATTGAAAGTTTGAAATTTTTAATTTTATCTTTTATTATTAAAGTAAATAAAATTTTAAGATCACTGCTTTTTGTTTCGTTGAAATCTGATTTATAATGTGAAAGTTATGCCTTTTTAACTATTGTGTGAAATTTGTTGTATTTAAAAAAATTGTTATTTTAAATTTTATATAAATAATATTTTAATTGGTCATGTAATGTTTTAAATTATGTTTATATGGGTAAAATAACATGCTATGTATATATTTGGGTTTTAAAACATTTTTTAAAAGTGTAATTGACATTTTCAAATGTCAGTTGTATTCTGTTTATAAATTTTAATTCCTAGTTTCAAATAATTTAAGTAATTCTTTATTTATCTTTATATTTTTCTTAAGAATTTATTTTATTCTCATTCCCACTTTATTTTGTTCCTCGTCTATTTTATTTAATTGACTTTTTATTTGTTTTAAAGTGAAATAGAAATTTTCTAAAAGCTTGTGATGTTTTATTTGTAATTTTCATGTCCTATTTGCCATTTTTAAACAATTTCTCTAATTTTTTTCTATTTTCTCTGAATATAATTATTTATTTAATTTCAGAAATGATAACTGAAGTATGTTATTTCAAAATTTTGATTAAAATATTTTAAAACGAAGTGGATAATTTTCCAAAGTCAATGGTGACTTAATTGTAATTTCTGGACACTGTTTTGGATTTTTAAACAATTTCTTTTATTCTTTTCTATTTTCTTTAAATTTTATTATTTATTTTCATATTATTTCACTAGGTTTCGGTTTTTAAAAGTATTTGCTGAAATTATTTGATTTTATTTGTTTTAAAAGAAATAGAAATATAAAGAGACTTAAGACTTTAAAACCTAAGACCTTTCATTTGCTAGTCCCTTCATTTTCTTGTCTTTTCACTTGCTTTGCTTGGCCGTACACTACCTTATGCTTAGCTGTGAGTTTCTCAATTCATTTCCCGAGAAACCTTTCCTCTCCACTTCATTTTTCACGGCTAGAAAGGGTGGGGTGATGGCTCCTCTTTTCCTCTTCTTTTTCTCTTCTTTTCCCATTGTTTTCTTATGTTTTGCCACGATTTCTCTAGCTTGTTTGCTCCGCCACCACTTGCTTGCCATGGCCACCACCTCCACTACCTCCTCCTTGTCACCATCACCCACCTACCCCTCTGACCATGACAGGACGCACCCTCCACTTGAACAAAAACTCCACACAAAATGTCAAAAACCCTTGAAAACATCATAGCCAAGCCACTACTACAACATACACTACCATATCTTGCCTTGGCCACCACTTCTAGCTCCACCATCACTTTGAGATCATCACTAACCAGCCACTACACCTCTGTCCAGACCTGTAGCATCCCATGGCCGAGCCTAAAGCACCTTGGCCGAGCCCAAAATGTGAACCAAACTCCTCCATTTTTGCCTTGACCTCTTGTATTCCTCCTATGTAACTCCTACCCACTTCATCACCTTGTAGCCGTGCCTAATAGGACCCAAACCTGAGCCAAAGTCATGCCAAAACCTGACCACATCAAACCGTAGGCCAAGCATATGAGTGTAGAACGCAAGGCAAAAGTACTTATTTCAATATTGCTTTTTATTCCAAAGTTATTTCAATTCAATCTTGTATTGAATCTATGTTTATATTTGGTTTTGTTATGGGTTGTGACAAGATCATTGAGCTTGGTTCTCTTCCCACTTGGATCTATTATTTTCTCATCGTGCCTTTGAGAATCCATTTGTGTCATTTGATTCATATCTCCAGCAAAAGAGGTGAGTAAAGCTCACACGACATTTATACTTATGCAGTTGTGAAACAACAAAAACTGAATGTGTAGAAAAAAATATATATGATGTTATAACTGCCATCTGATTATATATATATATATATGATGTTCAACCTGTTAAATTTTATGTCATATGATCTGTTATTTATATATGTTATTAACTGTTCATTTATATCTGTTTATCACACTGCAAGTTCCCTGTAGATTAGTTTCACTATGGATTGAAATGAAACATACCCGAACGGACTTTAGAATAGGGAAAAATCGTTATGGGCTGAAATGATAGGCCTGAACGGTTTTTATTTATTTTATTTTAACTTGGGATTGCGGGTTTGAAATGATAGATCCCGGATTTTTCTTTTTAAACTACGGATTGAAACGATATATATCCGTATCACTTGACCTAGGTTAGAAAACTATATACAGGCCCGTGGATATAATTTATAAAGTATTTTGAATATTTTAAATATTTTTAAAAGTGAAAAATATGAATTTGACATAAATTGGATTTTTAATGTTTAAATAAAGAAATTTTGGATTTTCTAGAAGTTAAAAATGTAATTCAAATGAATGGTAAGTGGAGTTTTGAAATATAACTTAAATTTAGAAATTTAGACTTTGGCTTTTAAAATGACATTTAAATTATATAAATAAAATTTTAAGTGGGTTAAATGTAATTTTATGATAATTTGATTTAAATAGATTTTTTAAAGTGCTTTAAATAAAGGATTTATGATTTTGTATAAGTGGGAAATGTTAAACAAATAAATGGTTAAGTTGAATTATTGAAATATAACTTAAAGTCTGAAAATTTGGGTTTTGGTTTAAAAGGGGGATTTTAAGCTATATAAATAAAATGAAAATTTAATTATATGTGGAAAATGTTAAATATGATGATTTGATTAAATTTGAGTTTAAATGAATTAATAAAGTATTATTGATTTTTCTATGTATTAAAATGGTTAAATGAATGAATGCTTAAAAGTGTAATTTTAAAATGAACTTGACCTGGAAATGTGAATTTGGTTTTAATTAAGGGTTTAAGTTAATTTAATAAATTGGAAATTTAGTTTAATTTGTGAAATGATAATTTGAAAATGTAAATGTTAATAAAGTGTTAAATGTAAAAATAGGAAAGTTTACACTTGAATTTATTAAATGGCTTTGTGAATTTTGATTTAATTATAAAATGCTGCTTTATAAAAATCATTAATTAAAAGAGTATTTTAATGAACATCTTTGAATGTTAAAATATGATTTTTATAATGTTTAAATGATTTATATTGAAATGTTTTCAAGTATAACTTTCAGCACCTTTTTCTGAATGCTGTGAAAGGTTGAAATTTTCGATGTTTATAGTTTTAACTTAGTAAATGAACTCATAATGGTTTAAAACTTTGGAAATTGAATACTTGATTTGAAAGTATATAAATGAATTATTTTGATTAAAATATAAGCTATTTAAAAGGTGATTTGGAATGATAATAAATGAATGATATCTTTGAATTTAAAAGGGATTTAATGTTGAATATTTGGATTTGAACTTATATGATGATTTGAAATTGAAGTTTTGAAAGATATTATATTTTGATATATTAAATGTTTTGAAATGAAGTTTTGAAAGATATGATATTTTTATATATTAAATGTTTTGAAATGAAGTTTTGAAAGATATGATATTTTGATATTAAAAATGTTTTGAAATGAAGTTCTGAAAGATATGATATTTTGATATTAAAAATGTTTTGAAATGAAGTTTTAAAAGATATGATATTTTGATATATTAAATGTTTTGAAATGAAGTTTTGAAAGATATGATATTTTGATATTAAATTTTTTTTGAAATGAAGTTTTGAAAGATATGATATTTTGATATTAAAAATGTTTTGAAATGAAGTTTTGAAAGATATGATATTTTGATATTAAAAATGTTTTGAAATGAAGTTTTGAAAGATATGATATTTTGATATTAAAATGGTTAAAAAATGAAGTTTTGAAAGATATGATATTTTGATAATAAAATGATTTGAAAGGAAGTTTTGAAAGGATATGATATTTTAATATACTAAAATGATTTGAAAGGAAATTTTGAAAGGATATGATAATTTAATATATTGAAATGGTTAGAAATGAATTGATATTTATCTTGATAAATATTTGGATTTGAAATATATGGTATGTTGATATACAGAAATAGTTTGGAAATGATTTAATCTTTATTTTCATAAAGATTTGGATTGAAATGATATCTATATTTTAAGTATAAAATACTATTTTAAAGTTATAACCACGGGTTATCATAACGATTGTTTGGCAAAGAGTCCGGGATCAGATATGGGCATACTCTCTGTCGATACCGAAAACCACTTTGACAACCGTGTACGCGGTGGAGATTCCAAAATGAAGTAGGATGGTGGCGACGTTCTTATGGTATGTTACGTGGACCCAACTCCCGTGAGTTGGCATAAGGTGGCTAAAACAGGAGCGGTCTCGGGCTAGTTGAGGTCGCACCTCGTAGCGGACGCATTTATTCGGTACCATACTATTACTTGTGATTGTTTCGGCGCCCCTCCGATTTTGTGGGAATGTGTTCCGCGGTGGGCGAATGTGGCTGCTGCGTTACCACCAGCCCGAGTGTCGTAATTGGTATATCTACCCTGGCATTGCCTTGTGTGCCGTGTCACCTACCATATCGAGCCTTTACTACGAGTTTCTATTTGTGTCGTACCTATGTAGTATCTTGTCGTAGTCTCCCGATCAGGAGATATGCAGGTATTGTATAGACTATTGGCATTATTTTTGTTAAGGGAAATATTGGGTCACTCCTTAACGCTATTTAAAAGTAAGTTTATTTTACTATTAGACATTATTATAATTGCGCAATATACTACATAGTAAATAGTTTAACGGATCCTTAGAGGATGGGCGGTCCCAAGCGTCCTTTAAGTTACTTGTACTTTTACTAAAGTTCACTTGAGTTGGTTTACATTGTATAAGTATGTATGTCCTGACTCGAGTGTTTGTATTTTATTTACGCTCGGGTCAGCCTGAGTTATTCAGTGATTTGGATCCCACCTTCTGGAGATTGGAATCGCTGGAGATTATCTGCTTGTCTAGTTTTATCTATTTCAGTTCTGTTGTTCTATTCAGCTTGTACTTGGTTATCGTATGGAGACTTCTTTTGTACTTTATTTCTTCTGTTATATCTTATTTAACTCTGGTATATTTATATAGTATCTTCATGAACTACTATCTCTTTTTCTTCCGCTGCACTATTATTACTCTGTGTCTGTGATTATTATTTACTGTATATTCTGAGATTTGCCAAATTTTATTTACTACGCGGTATTTTGAGCAATTCAAGTCCGTCATGTGCAGGTGCGAATGGTTGAAAATACCTGGTTGTTACAGTTGGTATCAGAGCTTTGGTAGCTCTAGGCAAAACTTAGCATATGAAGTGAATGTATTTACAGAATCACTTTCATTCAAGTTTGAATCTCTTCCTTTTTGACTCGATTCCTTTGAATTTTGGAACGTTCCCTGCGGTTCCAAAATCCATTCGTGTCCCTTACTATTCATCTTCTTTTGATTCTGGAGTATTCCATAACTCCACTTCGAATGATCTTTGTAGTGAGTCGACGGTGTCGTCAATTTCAAATTCATTTGTAAAGGGGGAAACTCCTTTACAGTTAGCATCGATTCACCAGAGATTTATATCTATCCTTGGTATAGATGCTAATATCTTTCCTTATTCCAAACTCTATCTCTTGAGATTGAATGTAGACTTACCCCAGAAAAATCCACATTGATCTTATTCTTTAAGTCACAGTTGACCCTGTTAAGGTTGCCCGCGATTTACTTAAGCTTACCCATCTCCCTACTCTGTTATTTAATCATCTTGCCTTTTGTTTCCAATCTATTCTTCCAAACATTTTGAATTGTACTTGTAAATCTATATTTTGTTTTATATATTGTGTTGTTTGAGTTGTTGATGTTGACTTGGGTTTCCGAACGATTCTTCTGATCAACGCTATCGATAGGATTTCCAAAACACTTTAACAGAACAAACTGACACGGTATTATTTTAAAATTTGGTTAATGAAATAAATTTAGATATATAAGTAAATTTATGGAACTTAATAAACTGATTTAAATTGATTATTTGAAATGATAATACTTGATTTATCATTTATTGTTCTATAAATGAATTTATAAATAGCTGTTTATAAATTGATTTTGGAACTGAAATGAGTTTAAAATAAGAAATTTGAGAATTTAATTTCCGATGGTTTCAAACCTTGTGTTTAAGTTTTAAAGTATATTATTTAAAGTATTTTCGAATAAGAATATGTTTCCAAAGAATTTTAAAGTTTAAAATCAGTGCTCTTCTCTTTGTCGCTGGGAAATAATTTCGGTGATGACTGCAGCATCATCGACATTCATTTTCGAGTTTCGAAGTGAAGAGACCGCTCTATAGTCATGCTACAGCTTTGTTTTGGAAAATCAAATTTGTTTGAATTTCTAAAATATGACTTAATTTATAATATATATAGATGTATGATTTAAATTTGATTTCATAAATTGTGTACATACATTTATTTATCTCTAAATGGTTTGAAGAAATCGGAAATTTAATTCTTAAATTTTATTTTAAAGAATAATTTCAATTATGAAAAGAAAATCAAAATTTTGGATGAATATTTAAGCATGAAATGATTTAATTGGAATGTTTCATTTGTATAATACAATTGCATTCAAATATAACTTACCTTAATTTCAGAAGTTAACAATGTAATTGGATAATATACAATATAAAAAGATTTTATAAATAAAATTTTAATGGTTAAAATAAATGTTATACACTTAAATTTTAGTTATAAAATGATTAACAGAGGTAAATATAATAAAGGGTAATTGAATAACTTACAATAAGATAATGTTAAAAGAACTAAGAATAAAATAAAGCAGTTATAATAAGTGTAAGTATATTTAACATAAGTGATAAATATACTGAGAGGAATAAATTTAATTTTAATTAGGAATAGAGAAGAATTAAATTTATTAAGTACATTATGAGTATAATAAATGATTATTTTTCAAAACCATAGTTTTAAAATTGTTAATTTAAGATGATTGGATAATAAGATAATGAAATTTAAGATAGTTAAGATTGGTTTAATTTGTGTGAAGAAAAAAAAAATATTTCTATTTAAGTTGAAATTTCCATGGTTTCAAACTTATTTCCCTATTTTGTTTTTCAAATTATCTTTTGGTTGTCCTTATTATCCTTATCTTGCTACAGACTGGTATAGGTATCTTTCTATAATCTTTCTATTTAGAACTCTTTCTATAATCTCTGATAATCTTTGGTACTCACTTTGAATCCACCTTTTTTCGTGCTTGTGTTCTTGACTCTGGATGATCTAGGAAAGATCATCTCCACATTGTTAGACTTACCTATAACAATAGTTATCAGATATAATCTCAATATTCTTGTCACCTTTTCTTAATCTTATTTCATTTCTATCTTTTCTGTGCTTTCCCGTACCTCATTCCTTTTCGGGGATGAAAAGTTTTGAGTTGGGGAGAGTGTAACAGCCTTGTATTTTATGATTATTTTAATTATATATTTTAATTATTTTAATTAAATTTTGATTTAAAAACTTATTTTATTTATTCGGAATGATTAAATTTTGTTACTTTAAATATAAACTTTGATTTTGATGAGAATTAGAATTCCAAATATGATTAAAAAGAAAATTTTACAAAAAAATGTATTTTGGTCAATATGGTCAACTTTGACTTTTAAATTTAAAAATTTGAAAGTTTGAAATTTTGAATTTTATATGGGTAAAATAACATGCTATGTGTATATTTTAGTTTTAAAACAATTTTTTAAAGTTTAATTGACATTTTCAAATGTCAGTTGTATTCTGTTTGTAAATTTTAATTCCTAGTTTCAAATAATTTAAGTAATTCTTTATTTATCTTTATATTTTTCTTAAGAATTTATTTTATTCTCATTCCCGCTTTATTTTGTTCCTCATATATTTTATTTAATTGACTTTTTATTTGTTTTAAAGTGAAACAGAAATTTTCTAAAAACTTGTGATGTTTTATTTGTAATTTTCATGTCCTATTTGCCATTTTAAAACAATTTCTCTAATTTTTTTCTATTTTCTCTAAATATAATTACTTATTTCATTTTGGAAATGATAAATGAAGTATTTTACTTCAAAATTTTGTTTTAGAATATTTTAAAACGAAGTGGATAATTTTCCAAAGTCAATGATGATTTAATTGTAATTTCTGGACACTGTTTTGGATTTTTAAGCAATTTTTTTTATTATTTTCTATTTTCTTTAAATTTTATTATTTATTTTCATATTATTTCACTTGGTTTCGGTTTTTAAAAGTAATTTCAGAAATTATTCGATTTTATTTGTTTTAAAAGAAGTAGAAATATAAAGAGACTTACGACTTTAAAACCTATGACCTTTCATTTGCTAGTCCCTTCATTTTCTTGTCTTTTCACTTGCTTTGCTTGGCCGTACACTACCTTATGCTTAACCATGAGTTTCTCAATTCATTTCACGTGAAACATTTCCTCTCCACTTCTATTTTTCACTGCTAGAAAGGTTTGGGTAATGGCTCCCCTTTTCCTCTTCTTTTTCTCTTCTTTTCCCATTGTTTTCTTATGTTTTGCCATGATTTCTCTAGCTTGTTTGCTCGGCCACCACTTGCTTGCCATGGCCACCACCTCCACCACCTCCTTTTTTCACCATCACCCACCTACCCCTATGATCATGACAGGACGCACCCTCCACTTGAACAAAAACTCCACACAAAATGTCAAAAACCCTTGAAAACATCATAGCCAAGCCACTAGTACAACATACACCACCATATCTTGCCTTGGCCACCACTTCTAGCTCCACCATCACCTTGAGATCATCACTAACCAGCCACTACACCTCTGTCCAGACCTGTAGCATCCCATGTCCGAGCCTAAAGCACCTTGGCCGAGCCCAAAATGTGAACCAAACTCCTCCATTTTTGCCTTGACCTCTTGTATTCCTCCTACGTAACTCCTACCCACTTCATCACCTTGTAGCCGTGCCTAATAAGACCCAAACCTGAGCTAAATTCATGCCAAAACCTGACCACATCAACCCTTAGGCCAAGCATATGAGTGTAGAAAGCAAGGCAAAAGTATTCATTTCAATATTGCTTTTTATTCCAAAGTTATTTCAATTCAATCTTGTATTGAATCTATGTTTATATTTGGTTTTGTTATGGGTTGTGACAAGATCATTGAGCTTGGTTCTCTTCCCACTTGGATCTATTATTGTGTCATCGTGCCTTTGAGAATCCGTTTGTGTCATTTGATTCATATCTCCAGCAAAAGAGGTGAGTAAAGCTCACACGACATTTATACTTATGCAGTTGTGAAACAACAAAAACTGAATGTGTAGAAAAAAATATATATGATGTTATAACTGCCATCTGATTATATATATATATATATATATATATATATATATGATGTTCAACCTGTTAAATTTTATGTCATATGATCTGTTATTTATATATGTTATTAACTGTTCATTTATATCTGTTTATCACACTGCAAGTTCCCTGTAGATTAGGTTCACTATGGATTGAAATGATACATACCCAAACGGACTTTAGAATAGGGAAAAATCGTTATGGGCTGAAATGATAGGCCTGAACGGTTTTTATTTATTTTATTTTAACTTGGGATTGCGGGTTTGAAATGATAGATCCCGAATTTTTCTTTTTAAACTGCGGATTGAAACGGTATATATCCATATCACTTGACCTAGGTTAGAAAACTATATACAGGCCCGTGGATATAATTTATAAAGTATTTTGAATATTTTTAAAAGTGAAAAATATGAATTTGATATAAATTGGATTTTTAATGTTTAAATAAAGAAATTTTGGATTTTCTAGAAGTTAAAAATGTAATTCAAATGAATGGTAAAAGTGAATTTTTGAAATATAACTTAATTTAGAAATTTGGACATTGGCTTTTAAAATGACATTTAAGTTACATAAATAAAATTTTAAGTGGTTTAAATGTAAATTTATGATAATTTGATTTAAATAGATTTTTAGTGCTTTAAATAAAGGATTTATGATTTTGTATAAGTGGGAAATGTTAAACAAGTAAATGGTTAAGTTGAATTATGAAATATAACTTAAAGTCTGAAAATTTGGGTTTTGGTTTAAAAAGGGAATTTTAAGTTATGTAAATAAAATGAAAATTTAATTATATTTGGAAAATGGTAAATATGATGATTTGATTAAATTTGAGTTTAAATGAATTAATAAAGTATTATTGATTTTTCTATGTATTAAAATGGTTAAATGAATGAATGCTTAAAAGTGTAATTTTAAAATGAACTTGACCTGGAAATGTGAATTTGGTTTTAATTAAGGGTTTAAGTTAATTTAATAAATTGGAAATTTAGTTTAATTTGTGAAATGATAATTTGAAAATGTAAATGTTAATAAAGTGTTAAATGTAAAAATAGGAAAGTTTAAACTTGAATTTATTAAGTGGATTTCTGAAATTTGATTTAATTATAAAATGTTGCTTTATAAAAATAATTAATTAAAGAGTATTTAATGAACATATTTGAATATTAAAATATGATTTTTATAATGTTTAAATGGTTTAAATTTAAATATTTTCAAGTATAACTTTCAGCACCTTTTTCTGAATGCTGTGAAAGGTTGAAATTTTCGATGTTTATAGTTTTAACTTAGTAAATGAACTCATAATGGTTTAAAACTTTGGAAATTGAATACTTGATTTGAAAGTATATAAATGAATTTTTTTGATTAAAATATAAGCTATTTAAAAGGTGATTTGGAATGATAATAAATGAATGATACCTTTGAATTTAAAAGGGATTTAAAGTTGAATATTTGGATCTGAACTTATATGATGATTTGAAATTGAACTTTTGAAAGATATGATATTTTGATATATTAAATGTTTTGAAATGAAGTTTTGAAAGATATGATATTGTGATATATTAAATGTTTTGAAATGAAGTTTTGATATTAAAAATATTTTGAAATGAAGTTTTGAAAGATATGATATTTTGATATTAAAAATGTTTTGAAATGAAGTTTTGAAAGATATGATATTTTGATATATTAAATATTTTGAAATGAAGTTTTGAAAGATATGATATTTTGATATTAAAATTGTTTTGAAATGAAGTTTTGAAAGATATGATATTTTGACATTAAAAATGTTTTGAAATGAAGTTTTGAAAGATATGATATTTTGATATTAAAATGATTTAAAAATGAAGTTTTGAAAGATATGATATTTTGATAAAAAAATTATTTGAAAGGAAGTTTTGAAAGAATATGATATTTTAATATATTAAAATGATTTGAAAGGAAATTTTAAAAGGATATGATAATTTAATATATTGAAATGGTTAGAAATGACTTGATATTCATCTTGATAAATATTTGAATTTGGAATATATGGTATGTTGATATAAAGAAATGGTATGGAAATGATTTAATCTTTATTTTGATAAAGATTTGGATTGAAATGATATCTATATTTTAAATACAAAGTATTATTTTAAAGTTATAACCATGGGTTATAATAATGATTGGTTGGCAAAGAGACCAGGATCGGATATGGGCATACTCTCTGTCGATACCGAAAACCACTTTGACAACCATGTACGCGGTGGAGATTCCAGAATGAAGTAGGATGGTGGCGACGTTCTTATGGTATGTTACGTGGACCCAACTCCCGTGAGTTAGCATAAGGTGACTAAAACAGGAGCGGTCTCGGGCCAGTTGAGGTCGCACCTCGTAGCGGACGCATTTCTTCGATACCATACTATTACTTGTGATTATTTGGGCGCCCCTCCGATTTTGTGGGAATGTGTTCCGCGGTGGGAGTATGTGGCTGCTGCGTTACCACCAGCCTGAGTGTCGTAATTGGTATATCTACCATGGCATTGCCTTGTGTGCCGTGTCACCTACCATATGGAGCCTTTACTACGAGTTTCTATTTGTGTCGTACCTATGCAGTATCTTCTCGTAGTCTCCCGATCAGGAGATATGCAGGTATTGTATAGACTATTGGCACTATTTGTGTTAAGGAGAATATTGGATCACTCCTTAACTCTATTTAAAAGTAAGTTTATTTTACTATTAGACATTATTATAATAGCGCAATATACTACATAGTAAATAGTTTAACGGATCCTTAGAGGATGAGCGGTTCCAAGCATCCTTTAAGTTACTTTTATTTTTACTATAGTTCACTTGAGTTGGTTTACATTGTATAAGTATGTATGTCCAGACTCGAGTGTTTGTATTTTATTTACGCTCGGATCAGCCTAAGTTATTCATAGATTTGGATCCCACTTTCTGGGGATTGGAATCGCTGGAGATTATCTACTTGTCTAGTTTTATCTATTTCAGTTCTGTTGTTCTATTCAGCTTGTACTTGGTTATCATATGGAGACTTCTTTTGTACTTTATTTCTTCTATTGTATCTTATTTAACTCTAATATATTTATATAGTAGCTTCATGAACTACTATCTCTTTTTCTTCTGCTGCACTATTATTACTCTGTATCTGTGATCCATGATTATTATTTACTGTATATTCTGAGATTTGCCAAATTTTATTTACAACGCAGTATTTTGAGCAATTCAAGTCCGACATGTGCAGATGCGAATGGTTGAAAATACCTGGTTGTTACACCAGCAAAGATCAAAAAGTGCCAGTGTGCACTGCTATGAATAGGGTAGTAGCAGTGCATCATCAAACCAAAGCAATGCTCCACCAAAGCACCATCAAACAAAGCTTCAAAGTCACAAAACAAAATTGACCGCTAAGGGTTAAACCAGGCCAATGGTTTAAACATGTCAGTAATTGAACAAGTGCCACAAATTGAATAATAATAAGTCCATGTCACTAACAATTTCATATCACTGCTTTGAACAAGTGCCATAAAAATGAAAAAAACACTAGCCACAAATTTGAACCACCAACATTCACACACACACATACATATGTATGTATGTATGTATATGTATGTATGTATGGACAAAGTGCACACTTTACCTCGATCGATAGTTGAACTTACTGCAAAGTACTAATTCAAGTAAAAACAAAGTCCAGGCAACAATGCAATATGTGAACAAGTATCAGTTTAAGGCTAAACCACAGAACACATAAATACGTGTATGCATATACATACATGGATGGACCAAGATATCATAATTAATATACACATATACACATATGTATATACATGTATATACATAGTGGGAAACAAGCAGTTCAAACCATCGAATTAGTAAACCTAACATGAAGTAAAGGCACAAGCACATAAAAATGCACATGAAAACGTATATAAGAAACCAAAGCACATGAAAGCAATCTAACAAAACAACATGAAGTAAAGGAACAAGCACATAAAAGTGCACGAACAAGTAAGAGCATAAGCATATGAAAGTGCACAAGCACATAAGTTTAAGTATAGTGAGCAACACACATACCCTCACACATATATACGCATATGTGTAGATGTATATATGCAACACATGTTTAGTGTTGAAGTGCACTGCCTTGAACAAGGCAGTTCCAGTCAACATTGCCTTGAACAACAAGGTCCAACATAGTAATCCACTAACTCAGACATGAAGTCAAGAGCATATGGTCAAGCAATATAGTGAAAAATAGGTCCAACATAGCAATCAAAGTAGCAAACAAAAACCAAAGCAGAAATTCAAGAAACTTACAATCATCAAGAGCATTCAAAAAAAAAATCGATAGCCGAGAAAAATAATTTGAAAAATTCAAATCGAATCATATATTCGCATATTTAGGAAATAACTTCCTATATAAAATACCCAAATCATCATCAGCCAAAGATTAGAAGTCGAGAACAATATAAATCGAAAGGGGCATAATCATACCAATATCAATCGACGAACACTCGATAGGGAGGAGCCGCAACCATCAATATTCAGTAAATCAAAGTACGTAATCTATAGGGAAGGAAAGGAGCAAGGTGATTCAAAGCTTAGCTTTTGAGTAGTGTCTTTCATTAAACCCTAATTTCAGAACAAAGATGAAAGAGGCAGCTCTGATCGGAAAATCTTAAGTTTACCAGAGAACATCGACGAGGTAGGATAAGGCTAGGGTCAGCAGTACGCGATGGATAGGAGGAGGGATAGGCAATAGCAATGAAGATAAAAATTAAAGGCATGAATGCCAATTTTTTCTCTAGAAACAAAAGAAAGAGGGGTAAATAATTGAAAGAATGCGACTATGAAATAATCAAGGCAACATTGAGAGGGAAACCAAAATTTTGATGAGGAGCCAAAATGAAATCTTTAATAATTTCAATCAGACAACAGATAAAATGTTGTTTGAATAGCATTGATGAAATCTCAAAAGAACAAAGATTTCACCTGCTATGACACGCAAAAAATGGTTTTTCCATGTGTAGGGTGAAATAGTGGTAAATACTGGGATAACAACAAATCTACCTTATGTTGTGTGATCGTAATTGTTTGATTCACTTTGTGCAATAGTGGTATATCTATTTTACCATATTGTAACTTTTCGAAACACTCTCCATACAAAGAAGACTCTGTCAACTTTTTTTTTGAAATTTACGACACATAGAAAATTTTCACAATATTTATGTAGTATGTTAAAATTAAAAAGTCATTCAATTGAATCTATTAAATTGTAGCATATATTAAGAGATCGGGGAAAGAGCCACACAAAGGATTAAGTGGTTTAGATTTTGTAGAAGATCATAGACGCGAAGAAAATCTTGGTACGAGTTGTATGATGTCTCCCTATAAGAAATTATGATAATGCAATTTTGCTAAGGGGAGAAGTCTATAACAACCTTGTTTTCTACGCCGTATGAATAAATAAATTTTATTAAAATAAAATTTGTTTGAATTCAATAATTGATATTTAATATTTTGAAAATAAAGCTATGTCAATTAAATTTTATTTAATAAAATATTTTGTTGTAATAAATAGAATCAAATAAAAATCGAGCAGTTATTGAAATATAATTTGTAAATCAAAACGGTGGTCAATTTAAATCGATTTGAAATATTTTTACTAATAAAAAAGAGTTATTAATAGGAAGTGAAAGGTTAATAAATATGAAACAAATAATTACCACCCTTAACAAATAAGGCTGAAAGCCCATCTAAAAAATTATTTCTCTCGTTCTCTCGAAAACTCTACCTATTTCTTATTTAAGCCAAACTTATATTCATCTTTTGTCCTATGCCTAATTCTATAAAATGGAATTCAATTACTAAAAGAAAAAATAAGTGTAAGGGCTTGGTAGGATTGCTAGATTTAGGGGGAAGCAAGCATGTCACCTCGCATCCGTGCAATAAAACCTACCCACAAGCAACACAACTATGAGGAATTGGGGTTGTATGACTGGAGCGAGAAAGTGATTATAGTTGGAGGCCATATGCTGTGAACAAGTATTTTGGTGTGTGCATGATGGAAGGGGTGGCGTGGTCGAGGATAGCAATGATCTCATGCGTGTCAACAATGAAGGTACATGAGTAGTGGCAGCAGCATTAAGTTTTTAATTGTCTCTACTTTCATCGATGGCAGTGAGGAAAGCAAGCAGAGCATGTTCTCTTAAATTCTTCTAACCAGTGAGTTTATATATTCATAACTATATTGATTTATCATTGCGTATATACACACACCTCTCGATTATTGGTTGAAATGGTTGATATTGGTTAAATCAGTTGAAATGGTTGTTTGGTAAAAAATTTATTGATCGTATGATATTGGATTAGATGTTGAGGTTGTGCATGTGTTGGAATTATTCGAAATATGAAGGAGATGCCATCAATTTGCATTTTGATTTGTGTTTTTTATTATAGGTGGTGTGTGTATTGTTTATATGGTCGGAATTCGATGTAATTCGATTTGGGCCACACGATAAAAAATTATTTTGATAATTGATGATTTTTGAAGGATTTTACTCCATAATGAATAAGTTTAGATGTTTAATTTATTTACTAGTTTAAGAAAGATTTTTTTGAAAGCATTTGAAAATTAGTTTAAGGGTTTATATCTTGTTAAAAGTGCTATCATAAATAATTTACTAAATTTTATTCAATTTAGCTATTTTCACATATATTCTTAACTATATATATATATATATATATATATATATATGTATGTATGTATGTATGTATGTGTGTATGTATGTATGTATGTAGAGTTCTCGTTTGGTTAAAAACTCATTTTAAAATCATTACTATATATTATAATTCGTAGTTGTTTTAAAGGTAAAATGTAATATATTGCTATTTACAAAATATATTATGGAAATTATACTATTAATTTTTAGTGATATTTTATTATAAAGGATATTTTATTTAGAAAGTGTTCTTAAATATTTTAAAATATATAAGTAAAGTTTGAAAATTAAATTTTGGTATCTAAATCTTTATTTTGGAATTATATTTTTTGCATAGAAATAAATATAATTTATTTGAAATTTATATAAATTTATAATTAAATAATTACCAATCATAGAAAATTATGTTTGACTTCTATTAAGTGAGTTTGAATGTCATATATATGTGTGTGTAAATATAAATATATTTGATTTACTTGTTAAATAAATATTTTGTCGAACTTTATTATTTCATTTTTGAATTAAAATTTGGATTTTTATGTGATTTTTATATTTTCCGATTCCACATTTTTCCATAAAGATTTCGATGCTATAAAGGATTCACCACTGATATTGATTTGAGTTATTTAAAATGATGTGATAATGACGTATTTCTATTTGATTAGTGTTATTTGTTTTGTGAGATGAGAAAATTAAATAAACGGAGTGGTGATATCGTCCGTTATGATACTTACATAACATTTTTTGGTTATCTTTAGCTCATTATATAAAATATTGAACGGCGTGTGTGATGTGGGGGCACCGAATAAACTAACTAGTAACACAAGGTGGTATGGGACGTCGCCGTGTCATTTATTTGTTTATTCTTTTGCTCATGAATGACACTTAATAAGTGGTATGTTGTATGTGGTACTCATTTCATTGAGTATTTGATAGTCATGTGGTGACTTATATGTATAGCAGCGTGGCGACCATTGTATATGTTCTATACGTTTGTCTACCTTTGTCCAACTTCCTTTATGATTCGTGAGTAAACTTTCACCCCGACAGTATGATCGTTGGGTAGCGCCCCAGATTCATGACATCATTGTTGTATTTTATATTTGATGCATGTTACAAGGCTTTAGTTAGGCAACCCAAAGGGTAGGTGCCCTATAGCCCCTTGTGTCTCTTAGGCCAATGGTTAGTTACCTATAGGAGAAAAGGAGGGTCGTGACCGAGATTACGCGTTGGCGAGCTACCGGTGGATATGTGTCACGATGTCCGTCGAGGTAACTAAGGCTGTAGGAATAGATTCGGGTTTATAGCATATGGCATAGTAGACTCTGTGTTCCTGGAGCGGGCAAACAACCATCAGTCACCCATATGGTTTCGATTTGGGTGTGGTAGATAAGCATATATGAGATGAGATTATACTTGAGACTATGTCCAAAGTATGGTCAACCCCGTATCCTTCTTTAACAGATGATCTACTTATTATGAATTATATTCGGGAATTGTTATAAGCTGGCTTAAATCTTTCTTATTGATTTTGGTGATTGTGGTTTGTTTGTTATATGCGCTTGGACCCAAAACCAAATAATTAGCCAAAGTAAAATAAATTAGCTCTAAAACACATATACACTATGTTAATAAATCAAAACATCATGTTTTTACAAAGTTTCAACACAACAAATTAACGAAAATATATTTTCATGTTTAATAAAACATTTTACAACTAATAAAAAGATAACTTTGTTATATAAATTATTTGTTTTATCAAAAAACTCTCATTTTTAAATAAATATCCAGTTTACACAAGTATTTCCACAAAACACTATTTTTAATACCAAGAATTGTACAAAAATTATTTTCTTGCATAATAAAATGCAATAAATCATTCTAACATCAACTAAAACTTATTTTAAAACAAAATTCCACCTTTTTATAACATACATGTATTAAAAAAATGCTTCTTTTAAAAATTAATAAAAGAAGCATTTGGCAATAATTACAAGAATTATTGCATTTTCACTAAATAAAAATTATTTTACTTTCATTATTAACCCAAACAGATAAAATAAAGCTTTTAAACTTTACTTTCACATTTTATTTCCTAAAATTCATTGTTTATTACAAATAAGCAATTTAAAATCTCCAACTTTATTTTAGTTCACTATATTAAATCATAACTACCGTTATAATTTAATATTTACAGGTAATTTCCAAAACCAGGGTTGTTACAGACCCCCCCTTAACAAAATTGCATCCACACAATTTCTAGAGAAGATTTTGTATTCAGCTTATTAATTTCATCAATCAAAAGAAAAGAAATAAGCTTGAGATAAAAAGATTCTCACCATCGTTATGCGAAGAATGAAAATCAGGGTAGGATTGCTCGATAAACTCTTTGGTTTCCCAAGTGCAGTCATTGGGGTTAGCGGACCAACGAACTTTAATGAGCGACACATCCTTGTTTCGGAGGCATCTCACCTCCGAAACAAGTACACGAATAGGCTGCTACATAATAAATAAGTCTGGTGAGATCTTAAGCTCTTGCAAATTAGGAGAATCGATAATAGAATCTGACTCTCGAAGACACTTCCGAACCTAAGAGACATGAAATACATCATGAATGCCAGATAGATGAGCTGGAAGTGAAACTCTATAAGCTACAGGGCCAATACATTCAGTAATAGGAAATGTTTATGTAAAGCGAGGAGCCAGTTTTCCAGTCGTACTGAAACGCATAACCCCTTGAAGTGGAGAGACACAAATGAAAAAGAAATCACCAACTGAGAACTCGAGAGGCTTTCTACGATTGTCCACATAGGATTTTTGGCAGCTCTGCTCTTTCATTCTTTGTCGAATAAGAACAATCTTCTCAGAAGAATCACGAATAGAATCTGGTCCAAGAGTAGGCTTCTCTTCAGATTCCAACCAATAAGAAGGTGATCGACATGGCCTTCCGTATAAGGCTTCGAAAGAAGCTATACCGATACTGGACTAAAAACTATTGTTGTAGGAGAATTCTACAAGAGGTAGGTGATCCTCCCAACTACCACCGAAATCTAGAATGCAAGCATGGAGAAGATCCTCAAGAATATGATTTACCCATTCAGTTTGTCCATTAGACTGCGGATGATATGCTATGCTGAAGTTAAGCTTTGTTCCCAAAGCTTGCTGAAGACTCTGCCAGAAATGACTCGTGAAAAACAGATCAGGGTTACACACAATCGAACTAGGAACTCCATGATGTCTTATGATTTCCTTGATATATAACTTGGCTAAATGAGAAGCAGTCCTATTAGACTTAATAGGAATAAGATGAGCTGATTTGGTGAGGCGATCAACAATAACCCAAATGCTAAAATAGCCTGATCTCGAACGAGGTAAGCCGTCAATGAAATCCATCGAAATATGATCCCATTTCCACAATGGAATCTCTAGAGGCTGAAGGAGACCAGAAGGGTGCTGATGTTCGACTTTGATTCGTTGGAAAGTGACGCAATTACTCACATAACTTGCTACATCATGCTTCATGCCTTTCCAATACTAAAGGCGATGCATATCGGTATACATCTTGCTACTGCCGGGACGAATGGTATACTAAGAATGATGACAACCATTAAGAATGTCATGCCTAAGTGCTGAATCATAAGGCACGACAAGACGGTTCTTCTTGCGAAGACACCTATGAGAATCAATACTGAACCCCCATAACTCCTCATCATGGGACCCAGACTCACAAATATGGATAAGGTGCATAAGATCAGGATCACGCCGCTCAGCATCGGAAATACGATCTAATAAGCTGGGTCGATCTTCCAAACTGAATAATAAAATAGGAGAATCAGAAGATGGAGCTCGATCACAAATATCACAAAGGGATAAGGTCTCTAGAATATCCCACTCGGCTATCATCATAGAAACAACAACCGAATGTTTGCGACTAAGTGCATCAGCAACACGATTATAATTTCCAGGGCTATACTGGATATCGAAGTCATAGAAGGTAAGGAACTCGAGCCAACGCTTTTGCCTCATATTGAGCTCCTTCTGAGTGAACAAATATTTCAAGGACTTGTGATCGATGTATAGAATGAAGTGCTCGCCTAATTGATAATAGCGCCAAATCTTCAAGGCGAAGACGATGGCAGCTAACTCAAGGTCATGAGTGGCATAGCGTACTTCATTCGGTCGTAGTTGCGTAGAAGCATAAGAAACTACCCGATCCTTTTACATAAGCACAACACCAAGGCCACATCTACTAGCATCAATGTAGACAAAAAGATCTTGATTCCCTTCGGGAACCACTAAAATAGGAGCATTAGTGAGAAGCTCCTTCTACTGCTGAAAAGAAGCTTCGCACTTGTCGGACCAAATAAATCGAATGCCTTTTCGAGTAAGGCTAGTGAGAGGAAGCATAATGCGGGAAAAATTGTTATTGAATCGGCGGTAGTAACTCGCCAATCCAAGGAAGATGCAAATCTCATGAACATTCTCAGGCCTTTTCTAATTCTGGATGGATTCGTTCTTTGAAGGATAGACTGAAATACCTTCGGAGGAAATAATGTGGCCTAAGAGCTTAACCTTATTTTTCCAGAAATAGTACTTGGAGAATTTGGATTTAAGATGATGATAACGAAGAGTACCCAAGACAATTCTCAAGTGATTAGTGTGCTCGGCTTCAGACTTCGAATAGACAAGGATGCCGTCGATGAACACAAGGACGAACTTATTAAGATATTCTCGAAATACTCGATTCATAAGATCGACAAAGAAAACAGGAGCGTTCGTCAAACCGAATGGCATAACGAGCCACTCGTAAGATCCATATCGAGTGCGAAAAGTTGCAAGGGGTATACTATCTTCCGCCACTCGGAGCCGATGAAAGCCAATGGCAAGGTTGAGCTGAGAGAAAACCTTAGCGACACTCAACTGATCGAACATATCGTCGATCCTAGGCTATGGATACTTATTATTGATAGTAAACCCGGTAAGCTTGTGATAGTTGATGTAAAGCCAAAGAGTACCATCGGACTTCTTCACGAAGACAACCGCGGCACCCATTGGTGAAAAACTAGACTGGATCGACTTCTTGGACTCAAGCTCTAAAAGCTGCTTCTTGAGTTCCTCATTTTCTTTTGTAGACATCCTCATAGGTGGATGGTTAACTTGCTGCATGCCTCGAATGAGATCAATGTGGAACTCAATCGCCCACTTAAGTAGCAAACCCGAAACAGGCTCAAATACATCAGGGAAATCACAAACAATAGGAATATGATATATATCATCATCATCATCATCTCGTGAGTCGAGAGAAAATAATGATGCTTCGGAATTATCCACATTCCGAAGAACAAGTGATAGATGAGTGGATGAATGTGGATGTCAAAGATATAAAATTCTCTCTAAACAAATAATCCCGGCATCGTATTGCACTAGCCAGTCATGCCCAAAATCATATCAAATCCAAGATAGTGAATAACATGCAGATTCACACGGAAAGAAAAACCACAAAGAATAATCTTAACATCACTGCAAAGCATGCCAAGTGTTGCATATCCCCCAATAGGATTCACCATCCTCAAAGAGGTAATAAGGAAAGAAACATCCATCTGTATGTCATCTACAAGCTCCTTCGATACGAATGAGTGTGATGCACCCATATCAAAGAGGACTCATATAGAACGATCATGAAATAAAATGGAACCTTCAAGAACAGAAGAAAGGGTACCTCTGGGCTGAGAAGAACCACCAGAAGCATCAACAACATTAAGCTTGCCAGAACCAGAAGACTTTGGCTTGCTAAGGCACGAAGAAGACCAATGTCCCTCTTTCTTGCAATTCCGTCAAATGCAAGGCTTAGGACAATCTCTAATCATATGATCATAAGAGCCACAATTGTAACACCCCTTTTGAGTAGGAGGTTTTCCACTAGGCTGAGAATTAGGACCAGATCCAACAAGATTCTTCTTCTTGGAAGGGAAAAACTTCCGCTTATGAAATGGGAACTTCTTCCTATTGGAGTTCTTGCGAACCTCAACCTCATCAGCACTCTCTCACTCCTTCTCGATGGCTTCGAGATGAAGCGTCGAGTCAACCAACTCCTCAAAAGAAAGCTTAAGCTAGAGCATCAAAGATTTCTTCAAAGATTTCTTGAGGCCAAAAACAAAATTGAGATTCTTATTTTAAGAAGTGCTAATGTATTCGAGACCATATTTGGAAAAGGCCTCGAAAGAAGAAACATACTTCGAAACAAAAGACTTCCCTTGCTATAACTCAAGGAAGCGATGGGCTAAGAGATCTTTCTCGAATTCAGGAATGAATTTAAGTTTCAATTGCTCCCTAAATTGTAGCTAAGTAAACGTGGACTCATCAATCTCAGCAATAAGAAGTTCATACCAACCAAGAGCATGATCTTGCAACATATTAGATGCCACAAGAACTTGGTGGTGGTCAGAAAGCTCCATGCTAGTAAAAATGCGCTCACATGTACGAAGCAACACCTAGATCTCAAGAACAGACTCCGAGCCTTTGAAAGGCTAGCCTCCATGATGAGAAAAATCACTAAACATGCACGCGAAAGTAGACTTGCACGAAGGAGATGAAGGAGTAGGAATTGGAGGCTGAGTGCTTCTAAATAACTCCATGAACTGCTCAACAGACATATAAATGCCGTCCGGATGCGAGCCACTGGATTTCCTAGCATTCGAGCATCGTCCTCTGCCTCTTCCAGCCATTAACTGAAGGTTAAGATAAGATAAAGATTATTCACATGGCAGATATCATTAATTCAAATATGGAACACAACAGAATTAAAATGCATTCCTAGACATATTTCCAAACTTCTATCTACCCTAAAGGAAACAAAAAGAACAAAGGCTGACGATTCAGGGATTCGTAACACTTGTATTACACTTTGATGTACTGTAATATGTGTTTCTGTTCTGTGTTTATCATATTTTGTTCTTAACCATGCACTGATACCAAGCTGTAATGCCCCATCCCAAGACCCACACTAACAAAGGGTACAACGGAGTAATACTATCTACAAGTGCAGAGAATAGGGCTGGTTAGGAGCGACCAACCGTAAGCTTTGTCTTAAACAAGTATTGGATAGTTGATTGGGTGCACTAATATTTTTTTCCTCTTTACCTTTTCTTGTGGATCGACTTACCCAATAAATGTTTAACAAAAAACTACGGTGGCTAATGGATCTATTCAGAACATACAACAACAACAAATATACAACATATCATAGAACAACCGACACATATATACAGATACATCATAAGTACACTACATAGTGATACATAAGTTAGTGGTAACACAGACCACATATATATATACACACACACATCATGTTCCAAAAGAATATACATAGATCAGAGTACACAAAAAAAATAGCTAAACGACAACACAAAAGGTGGAATAGCATCCAAAAGATGGCAAAGTGGACCATAGCAGAAGCAGCTAAACGGGAATCCAAAGTAGGTGGTTAACCTGAAACAACTCGGTCTGACCCGAGTACATAAAATACACGGGTCAGTCTAGCTTAAATAAACTGATTAGAGAATGATAGGTGAAGGATAATAAATAATAATTCTTCTCAATAGAGAAGAAGCAACAACAACATATGTCATCTTATAATTCATGAGATGATAACAACTAAAATATCATATGAAAGTCTCATGAAAAGGGCAACAGCAACAACAACATTGATTAAATCACGTATAAAAGCCTCAGATCATCGGCTTTAGCATCGACATAATAAAAGGAATCCATCAACAATGGGAAGCTAGGCTCCATGGCTAAGCCATATATAAAATCAAAATCAACATCAAAACAACAAGATGGAAACCACAACATAGCACCAAATAGGACATGTAAGGTCCCGACAACCACATTATGGTGAATATATGAAAATTTTCGAATAGCACATAGGCTATATATATATATATTCATATATATATATATATAACTCCAAGAACAACATTATTGTGAACATATAGAAAACAAAAAAAAATCTAAAAATCAATAAGAATGAAATTTAGAAATAGCAACAACAACGGTATGGATCCATAACAACAACAACTGCACGCATATAATAAGTGGCCCCCCGGCCTTGCCAAGTACTATAATAGTGCACTTATCAACGTTGGCCCCACTGGATTGATGTATATATGTGGCCCCTCCGACCTAGCGTTAGTGGCCCCTCGGCCTTGTCCACCCCGGCCTAGTGCTGGCAACTACGACAGAATGTGTTACCAAGTTCCAAATGTGTGTAACTTCAATGGAACAAGTCCGGAATTAACTAGTATAACAAATCTTCATGTCCCATACCATAAGGTTTATTATGGCATTTAAGTCGCTTACTTATTCTCTCGAAGAGTCAAAAATATGTGTTTTTTTATAGAAAATACTTACTTCGAGAAAACAGGTGTTTAAACGATTTTGGAAATTATTTGGAAAACGTTGCTATGAAATTCTCTTTATTATAGAGAATATATATACATATATATAGCTTTAAAAATAATGATAAATTTCAGTAAATTTTTTATTTTGAAAGCTTTTCCATTTTAAAAATCATTCTGAAAATGGTTTAGAAAGCACGTGCACAGAAACAACAAAAACATCGATGAAAATTCAATAAAATTAACATACGACAAAACCCAAATGAAACTGTCAATTCGTAATGCGAATCGATGTTAATGTCGGATTTTCTATTAGTAGGATTTATCTTTTTTGAACCATCTCAAAAAAATTCTCGAAATCATCAAATGCAAAATAAATTAATTGGAGAATTTACCAAACTTTGCAAAAGAACTCGGACCCGCGGTTTGTTTTACCAGTTTTCCCCTTTTAAACATAGAATTTGAGAAGGCATAAAACATAAAAGTTGAAGATGATTACCATAGCTTGAAGTCAGAGAAAGAATCACCTAGTTTGGACATTCAAGTCAAAAGTTGCGACAATTTCAATTCTCGGGTCAAAATTACAAAACTGTGAATAATAAAAATAACGACAAGGCTGCAGCTTAAAGGGCCAATTGAACCTCATAGAACCTATGAATTGTGAAACATGAAAGTTTAAGAGAATTTCCATAGGTAGAAGTCAAAAAAAGAATCACCTAATTCGGATGTCTGAGTCAAAAGTTATGGGAATTTCGATTCATAGGTCTAAAATTACAAAAATGTGACTAATTAAAATAACGACAGGGTTGCGGCTTAAAGAGCCAATGGACCCTGTAGAATATAGAATTTGATAGATCATGAAACATGAAAGTGTAAGAGAATTTCCACAGCTAGAATCAAGAAAAAGAATCACCTTATTCGAACGTTCGAGTCAAAACTTATGGGAATTTCAATTCTCGGGTCTAAAATTACTGTCGTTGTCATTTTGCTCTCGGGATATTAAGAAAGAAGCGCAATTTTGACTAATTTAACTTCAAAATTTCATAAAAATAAAAACATAAAACTTGTATAAAAATTTCTGTGTTATCTAGGACAATAAAAATTACCAAATTTGAATAAGTAATGTAAAAATATGGAGAAATTAATTTCAGGTATAATCTCGGGAAATTGTTCTTTAGGGACAGTATTGCATCTTTACTTTCAACCGTTATTCATGTCAATCAAAATTCCATATACCGAAATGCAACAAAAAGAGAAATTGTTTCACATTGAGTCTAGTTTCTAACCCAAAATGAATGGAATCAAACAGGTTAGAAACATGTATGATATCACTATTTTACACCTGCGCATTTTCAAATGCAATTTCAAAAGCATAGAAACCCAAAAATCATCTTCCAAATTCACAAATTCAATTAAAGATTCATATAATACAATAAAAAACAACCATGCAAACTTGAATCAAATAGAAGAGTGAATGTTTAAACTCACCCTAAGATTTGTTTGCAGCAAATTAGCGAACTTAGCAAGCAAAGTAGGGAACTTTGTCCTTGATTTGGAGTTAGAAACCTGAAAGAGGAGAAAATAGAAACATACAAAGAAGGAAATGAAGTTACAGATAATCAACTTTTGAAAATCAGATTTTAGTGAAATAGAGATGGTTTTTATAGTGATTACCTGAGAAAAATAGTTTCAATTTGATTGAAAATAATAATAACTGGATTAGTTTGGAGAATTTTTTTCGAGCTAGGGTTGAAAGAGTAATGAGTTTTTTCATTTCTTTCTTCTATTTTATTTTACTGTAAGTGAACAAGTGAACGCACACTGAAGGAGAAGAGAAACTACTTTTCATTTCTGGTTTGTTTTGTTAAGTGGGCTTGGACCCGAAGCCAAATAATTAGCTTAAGTAAAATAAATTAGCTCTAAAACACATATACACTATGTTAATAAATCAAAACATCATGTTTTTACAAAGTTCCAACACAACAAATTAACAAAAATATATTTTCATGTTTAATAAAACATTTTACAACTAATAAAAAGATAATTTTGTAATATAAATTATTTTTAATATCAGAAACTCTCATTTTTAAATAAATATCAAGTTTACTCAAACATTTCCACAAAACACTATTCTTAATACCAAGAATTGTACAAAAATTATTTTCTTACATAATAAAATGCAATAAATCATTATGACATCAATTTTACAAAAACTTACTTTAAAACAAAATTCCACCTTTTTATAACATACACATATTAAAACAAATACTTCTTTTAAAGAAGTATTTGGCAATAACTACAAGAATTATTGCATTTTCACTAAATAAAAATTAATTTCCATTCATTATTAACCCAAACAGATAAAATAAAGCTTTTAAACTTTATTTTCACATTTTATTTCCTAAAATTCAATGTTTATTCCAAATAAGCAATTTAAAATCTCCAACTTTATTTTAGTGCACTACATTAAATCATAACTACCGTTATAATTTAATATTTACTGATACTCTCCAGAAGTAGGATTGTTGCAGTTATTATAGGTGGTACATTGGGAGGGTTTTTTTTTGTCTTTGAAAGCTTCATTTCCTAAACTATAAATAAGTGGGCAAGCTCCTTCATTATAGTCATAAATTCTCAGCAAATTATCATAAGAAATCCAAGGCTTCTTCTGCTTTGTCACCATAAATTCCTAAAGAAAAATGCCACAAATCAACTCCAAATCACTTCAAAATTTTCCACAAGGCTTAGTATAATATTAGAAATACCTTCCACCATGCCAAAACTTAAGGAAATGAAACCATTCTCCTCAAGCATAGGAAAGCCGTGAGTAAGGAGTAGTTTACGTGGGGGAAAAAGCAAGGAAAAAGCAAGAAGAAGGGGAAGGGAAAGGAGGTTGCTAGCTTGGGTTTGGAAATTAGTTCATGGATCTTGGTTGTTGTTTGGTTAAAGGTGAGTTAATGCCTCACTTTGAATAAAAATATAACACATACATATGTCGTGTTGATTGTATACATGTTGTTTGAATGGTTGTTGACTTATATTAAAACACTAATTTGAATTCTTACTTTAAAAGTAAGTGACATATGTGATCCATATATAGGATTTAAACAAACTTGGAATGGCTTGAATAGACTTATGAAAAGACCTTGAACAAAGAACATAGGTGATAGATGGACTTTAGTTTATACTGCACTTGAATTTGAAAGTGCACTTATAGTGTTAGTCGTTATAGATGCAGTAGTGAATTGCCTTATTTTTGGTGATTGTATGAAACGTTGTAGAAAGATCATTATGGTTCTCTCACTGTACTTATAATTTCTTATATGTATGTTTTTTGCGATCAAAAGCTTGAATAGTAAAAAGTAAAATAACATCTTAAAAAGTAGCCAAAATCTCACTAGTTCAAAACTGCCCAATTTAGTCTTGATTTTTGGAATTAGGAGGTTTGAAAAGATATTTAAATTTAAGCATTTTGTTTTACTCTTTTTACAAGTGTTTACTAACACATATTAGAGTATTTCGGAAGTGATTTGAGATGTTTATGAATTTCTAAGAATTGGTTGTGAATTAGTTGTGAATTTCAAAAGCGTTAAATTTTCGATTTCACTTTAAACCATTTTGCTCTGATACCACATGTAATGACCCGCTATTTTCAACCTTTTTGAAATAAATATGTACATACATACATACATACATACATACATATATATAATATACATCAAATCATACTCAAGAAATTCAAATCAAATCCATTTTCCAAAACAAAAGTGTAGCAAAGCTACTAAGTAGTCTCTCCACTTTGAGACTCGAAAATGAATGTTCTGCAGTCATCACCGAAATTATTTTCCAACGACATAAGAGGAGAGTACCGACTTGCTTCTTTTAAAATTCTTTGGAAACAAATTCCATTCGGAAATACCTTAAAACAATATATTTACATAAAATTATTTCATTTACAAATTTCGAAGACAATATTGTGTTAGTTTGCTCTGTTCAAGTGTTTTGGAATTCCCATTGATAGTGTTAGCTAGATAAATCGATCGAAATCCCAAATTCAAACTTAAAAACTCAAACAACATAATATAAAACATTTTTTATGTCAATTACAAATACACTTCCTCATAGGGTGATTCAAGAATGGATTTTAGAACGAGGATAGAGATTCAAATTTAAAGGGACCCTAATCAAAGAGAATAATTAAGAAGATAGGCTCAAAGGGAAGATAAGATGATTAATTAAAAAAAAAAGATGGATAGACTTACATTAATCGCGGTGACCTTAGCTGGGTCAACCGAGACTCCATTTTAAGAAATAATGTGCCCAAGGAATCGAACTTCGTCTCTCCAAAAAATGGCGTTTAGAAAATCCAGCTTTCAACTGAGGACTCCTAAGAGTTTCTAGAACATAGCCTAAATGTGACTCATTCTCCTTCTTTGACTTAGAAAAGACGAGAATATCATCAACGAAAACCAGGACAAAATTTTTGAGGACATCGTGGAAAACGTGATTCATGAGATCGACGAAGAACGTAGGAGCATTGGTTAATCCAAAGGGCATTACTAACCATTCATAGAAACCATTTCTTATTTGGAAAGCTCTCTTGGGAATGCTCTCCCCAGCTACAAGAAGCTGGTGAAAACAGGTAGCACGATCCAGATGAGTGAATACTTTAGCTTCGTAGAGCTGATTGAATATATCATTGATACGAGGCATAGGATATCTTTTCTTAAGAGCAAGGTTGTTCAGTCTATAATCAACACACATCCTCAAAGAACCATCAGATTTGGTGATAAAGACCACAGCTGCTACCTATTCAGAAAAAATACGCATAATCAAACCCTTGGAAACAAGCCTTCAATCTGCTTCCTTAACTCAACTTTCTCCTTGGATGCCATCCGTCATGGAGGAAGAACAACAGGTCAAGCTCCAAAAATAAGATCGATGCGGAATTCAATTTACCGCTTAGGAGGAAGAGAAGTGGCTTCACCAAAATCATTAGGATAATCCTTGACTATCGTGGTAGAGTCAAGATCACTAAGCCGAGCATCAAGCAAAAAGATAAAACTGCCTACATAATCCTAAAGCATTCGACATTCGATCATAAGAGAATTACCCTAGTCATCTACTAGAGAAACGGTTCAGGCTTTGAAAGAAATAACAGCATCATAACGCTTCAACCAATCACTTTCAAGTAAGATATCAAATGCATCAAAACCGAGGATAAAGAAATCTCCAGTGAATCGATGCCTATTGTAAAGGAATTTCAACCCTTTACAAATCATACGAAGGTTGGTGGGACCGCCGATGGGATTAGTCATACATAAGAATGAAGTTGCTAATTGAGGTTCAAGGATGTTCTCAAATTTATTACAGAGATCAACAAAAATAATGCTATGGGATGCTCCAATACCAAAAAGAACACGAACAGGAAAAGACAAAAATGGATTTCAGAACAAAGGTAAAGTTCCAAAATTCAAAAGAAATCCAAATCAAAGAGGATCCCAACAATGAATTTCAAGCTCGAACGAAGATGATTCTGTAATTAATTTTACGCATTCTAGGTATTACTACCTTATCTCTGATGATTTTTAACTTCATATGTTAAGTTTTGCCTAAATTGGAGCTCTAATACCACATGTAATGATTCGCTATTTCGATCCATTCAAATCGATAATAATCCAAACATGTCAGACTTGAATTGCTCAAAACAACAAATTGTTAATTTTTATATTTAGCGAAACTTATCATATACAGTAGATAAATCAATCACAGAATCACAACACCGGGCAAAATAATAATAAGCAGCGGAATAGATAAAAAGTAGTTCATAAGCTACTAAAGAACATCAGGGTCTAAAACAAAATACAACAGAAATCCCAAATATTAGAAGTCTCTAATACAAAGCAAATGACAAGTCTAAAAAAACAACTGGAAATAACTGCAATAACTAAAAATTGAATAGATAAAAGATAGATCTCTAAACAAAACTCTAAGCTCCAAGCTCCAAAGGTTAGTCTCAAATGCTGTGATACTCAGGTTGACCCAAGTATAAAGAAAAACCAAAACACTCGAGTCAAGATTAATATTCTTATGCAAGTAAATCAACTCAAGTAAAATATCAAGTAAAATGCATATAACTTAAAGGATTTTCGAGATTCCATCCTTTAAGGATCCATGGAGCTGTCTACATACATAGTACCATATGGTACATAGATAATGTCTACAGTAAAGTAAAATATCAAAATAGCATTAAGGCGTTACCCATATCCACCTTAACACATTTTATGTAAATCCCATAGTCTATACAGTACCGTAATTCCTTCATATACTGGAGGGTTATCAAAGGGCACTCCATAGTGTATGACACAAGCAAAACTCATAGAGAGTGCGATAAGGCAGATGACAAGGAACGTGAGACAATGCCCAGGGTAGGATACTAGCATTTTACACTCCCATACTGGTGGTAACTCATAGCAGCTACTATCTCTCACCTAGAGACACACTCTCAAACCAAAGGTGTGCACACCAAAATCAAATCACAGAAGTAATTGATATGGTTTCGAAGAAATGTGCCTGATAGGGGGAGCGAACCAACTTGGCCCGGTATAGCTACTGCTTTAGTCATATCAAGCTTACCCGAGGGGGTCAAGGCTGCATTCATACCTCATACAGAATCATTCGCAAACCATCCTACTTCTTTATGGATTCTTTACCACATGCATAGTTGTTAAAGTGGTTTTCGGTATTGGCAGAGTATGACAATATCCGATCCCGGTTTCTTTAACAACCGAATGCTTATCTCACAACGTATCATTTTCGATTCAAATAGTACATACTTCATCTCAAAATATCATATTCATTTAAAAATCATATTACTTTTGAAATCATATTCACTTTCGAAATCATATCACTTTTGAAATCATTATTCAGTTTAAATCATAACAGTTCTAACTTAAACAGTTCGAATATTGAAAGTAATTTATATATTAGGGTAGTTATACATTGTAAGTAGTTTATATTTAAAAATAGTTTATAGTTTAAAATAGTATATACATTAAAAATAGTTTATATTTAAAAGTACATTATAGATTAAAATAGTTTATATATTACAGATAGTTTATATATATTAAAAAGAGTTTATATTGAAAATAGTTTCAAATTAGAATTTTTTCCTTCTAATTTAACAAATCAATTCAAATCAATTTTAGTTCCAAAGTTCAATTTAAATCAATCTCAATTCAAAATTTAAATTAAAAAGGATAAAGGTTCAATTCCGATTCACATTAAAACTATTTTTAATTTACGTCAATTTCAAATCCAAGTTTAAACTACAAATTTAAAACACTTCCAATTCAATAGGTTTCAAAATTTAAATATTCAAAGATTTACAATAACTCAATTTGATAAATTTCATTTATATTTCAAAATTCAACTTTAATTTCATTTAAATTTAAAGACATCCAGTTAATTATTTTTAATAACATTTGAATAAAATATCAAATTACAAATTTAAATCGATATTAAATATTTAATTTCAAATTTATTTAAATTTGAAAATGTTCACTTAAACACCTTTAAGAAAATCCAGTTATCAAGTTATAAAAATCATATCTTTAAAATGTCAAAATTTATACGTTTCAAATCAATTTTTATTTAAATACAATTCTTAAACCAATAAAATTTCAAACCAATTTCAATTTATCTTTCCAACCTTAATTTATTAAAGTTATTATAAAATCTATTTTTAAAATATTAATATAATTTTAAATAAATACTTAAACATATTACATATACCAATTAAATTAAATTTTATTAAATTTTACTATATTAAATTTTATTAAATTAAATTTTATTATTAAATTTATTTTATATTAAGTCTTATTTTATATAATTAAAAATAATAAAATTATAAGTAAAATCTTAAAATCTAGATTTTTCAAAAGTTAACTTATAATTTAAAATTTCCAAATATATAATTTAAAAATCTAAATTTTACTCACATATTAAAATTTTAAAGAAATTCTTTATATTATATTTAAAATCAAAAACTTATATTTTCTTTTCTCAAAAATTTGAAAATCATTTAAAATGGACCAATGGTGTTCGTGTGTAATTTTCTATCCTATTGTCAAGTGATATGGATATTTACCATTTCAATCCATAATAATTTAAATTTATGGGTATATATCATTTCAACCCTCAATCCTAAAATTCAAAAATCAATAAAATCGCTTTTGTTTATCCTTTCAACCCATACCAATTTTCCCTAATCTATAATATCATTCGGATTTGTATCATTTCAACCCATAGGGACTTCCTAACTATTAGGAAACTTGTAGAGTAAGAACAATAAAATAATAGCATATCAATTGGAAATATGATCATAATTAACAATTTAAATATAATACATATATACAGCAGGTTATGGTGTCATATGTGAATTAACATAGGTGAACAATTGCAAATAATAACATATGATACTTAACAATTTAATCACTAGTCAATTCTAATTTAACAACATATTTAAATCATCATTTAATGTGAAATCAATTTACTAAATATAATAATGTTAATTGTAAGTTATCGCTCACCTTTCGAGGCTATAGAAAACAATGACAGCGAAGAATGATGCAAACGGACATGGACACAAGACTAAGGACATGCACGTACCCAAGCATGACTGATGGATAAGAGAGCGGCAAGCAAAGCACGATGAACTTGAGAATTCAAAAAATATATATAAATTGATCCATTTTTTATAAAAAGGAGGAAGATAAGGCCATTGGTTCACATAGCGGAGGAGAAGAGGTGGCTTCTCGGTGCTTGGGGCCTCGGTATTGACAGTAGGTAGGTAGAAGTCTAAAGAGTGATTGATTATGTTCGGTGAGGGGTGGGATGCGGCGTAGACGGTGGAACAAGTGTGCTTTAGGTCTGGTCGCATGTGAGGCTAACTTCTTGGTGGGTTTGTTCGTGGTTGGACGGAGAGGAATGTGACGCCATGTAGAGCTAGGTCTGACGTGGAGCTAGAGGTAGAGGAGGATGGCCTACGACATTGGGCTGGAAGGGTTTGGCCGCCGGAGCTAGATGCCCACGTGGAGAGAGGCGGATCAGTGGAGGCTAGGTGGGCAGTGGAAGGAACTGTTGGTCTGAGGCAAGTGGGGCTGTGTCGTTAGGTTTTGGGGTGGTTATTGGGTTGAAGGTGATGTGGCGTGGTGGTGTGAGTTGCCGAGAGAGGCTGGTTGGAGATATGGGTAGAAGAGAAGAAACAGGCTGTTGGAGGCTTTGACGTGGGGACGAAAGGTAGCGAACTGTATGCTATGATCTCGTGGAGCTTAGGGTCTTGTGGTCAAAGGATGGCTGCAGATGCGGGTGGCAGATCAAGCTAAGGGTAAAGGCGGATATCTAGGTTGGAGGGAAAGCAAGGGAGCAAGGGGGAGTGGTTTCAAGGTGTGGATGGCGGTTGCAAAAGGAGGTAGAGGAAGGTGGTTTGGCAAAAAGGATACGAGCAGGAAGATTACTAATATATAAACGACAAACTTATCATAATAATTTTTTTGAACGAAGAGAAAGAAATGGAAGAGTCCAAAAGCAAATAAACGAACCAGCATAAAATAAGTTGAAATAGGGAATAGTGAAAGTCATATGCTAAATTCTGGGAATATTAATAACTAACATCCATCAGATAAACGAATTATGACGTCTCACTCAAAAATTGATTTACATTTTTCTTATATAAAAATATTTAGGTTTCAAAAATATTTTATTTCCATTAAATTTTAACTGATTTTAAATTGAAATTGAAATTTCACAACTGAACGAACTTAAATATTTCGAATGAAAATCTACCACTTCCTATGTTTAAATAGACGCATACAAAATATCAAATTTTCATTGCTATATTTTATTATTTATTTTCATGGAAAAATTTAGTTAATTATGCTATTTAAATCATTAAAATTTCTGGGTCGTTACATTCATGACTTATATAAGCAACTGTTTTGACTAGATAATCAATTTGTTTTTTTAATCAAACATGACCAAATATAGCTTAAGAAGTTATCCAAAGGCTTCGCGATTTCATATCAATGGGGATCCCTTGGGAGAAGCAATGGTATGAAATGTCTCTAGTGTTTGCTTAATTTTGAAAGAACCAAAATTGAGTTAGATGGAAAATTCATTGAATTGGTTTTGAAGAGGTCAGAGTTGGTAAGTGTTTTACTCATCGAAACCACTACAAAACTAGTATAGGAGCATTATATTTTAGAAGCGGTTGTGAAGTGAAATGTTATAGACTTGAGTTATCGATCCTAAGGTTGACGTCCAAGGGAGTGGTTAACGTTAACATATAAAACGATGCTATCATGTTGGATTGTCTTCTTGAGGAGTATTCTAAGAGAGAGGGCAGCGTTAGCACTCATCGAAAGACTTATGCAGGGAACCGATGTAGTGGTTCGGGATCTGTTCGAGATACTCGAATCCATGTAGTGAATCGTGATCTATTCAAGATGTAGGAATCCACTTGGGGATTCATATTCTATTCGAGTGATGAAGACTCGAGTGAAAGTTGCCGAATATAGCCTCAATAGCGGAAATGACTAAAATCTGTAACAACCCGAAATTTCGGACACTTCGTATTTAATCAGAATTATTTAAATATTTGAATTTTTGATCAAATATTATTAAAATGATTAACCACATTTTAAATCATAACTAATGATAGCAAACCCATTTTGGAAAATTGTTTATAAAAGTATATTCCTTGGAAACAAATCAATAATGTGACCGAAAACTGTTTTATCGATAAACATCATTTTAACCATCAAAAGTTATTTAGCTTTTTTATACATACATTTGTTTGATTAGGACATTAATAAAATGAAATAATAATATTTTTCCGTTTATGGGAATAAACTTTACGGATGATGTCAAGTATGAGCTAATGGGAGATATTTACGAAATTAGAAAATATTGAAAATAATTAACCCTTAAGCAACTTTGACGTAAAGGAGAAGTGATGTGTTTAATTAATGATGTTTGGGTTAAAGGGATTTTGGTCTTTTTCTATTCACATTCCGAAGCCTATATAAGGAGGGGTACACCCTTAGGAATAAGTTACAAAAAATAACAAAGCTTTAAAGATGAAAATAAATGGATTCTCTTCTTCTTCATCTCTTATGTTATAAAATAAAATAATTGCAAATTAACCCCGAATAACTTCATAGTTTTCCATAGAGCTTAGTATAATATTGAAAACACTTCCACCAAGCCAAAATAAGAAGAATTGGAGCCAAGCTTCTCATTGGGGGAGAGGTCGTGAGCAATCCAAAAGAAGGAGGAGGGGAAAATGCAAGAGAAAGAGGAGGAATGCGATGGTTGCAAGGTGGAGGCTTGGCTTTAGTTCGTGGATCTTAGTTATGGTTGGGTTAAAAGTGAGTTGACACCTCGCTCTGAATGAAAAATATAACATATATATATGTTGTGTTTGATTATGTTAAAGTTGTTTGAATTATTTTTAACTTGTGTTAGAACATTGGTTTGAAATTCTTACTTTACAGTAAGTGACAAATATGATCCATGTACATGGACTTGAACAACATGGAATGGACTTAAATGGTCCTATATAACATGTGACTAGACCTTGAATAAATTACATGGATTAAAGATGGACTTTGGTTTATATTGGACTTGGATTTAAAAGTGCACTTGTAGTGATAGTCGCTATAGAAGCAGTTTGGAATTTCCTTGTTTTTGGCAATTGTAATGGAACTTTTAGAGAGTTCCGTAGGGATTTCTTGCCCTTTTGTATTTTATATATGTATTTTTTTGCTATTAACAGCCTGAATAGTAAAACGTTAGGTAACCTCTCGAAAATGGCCAAAACATCAACAGTGCAAAACCGCCCCATTTAGATTTGACTTTTGGTCATAAAAGGTTTCAAAAGATATTTGGAGTTAAGTATTTTGTTTCACTCTTTTTACAAATGGTTATTAACTATTTTATCACATTTCAAAATTGGTTTGAGATCTTTATGAACTTTTAAGAATAAATGGTGAATGTTTAAAGGAGAGATATTCTGTTAAAAGTTGTCGTTTTCAGAGTTTTTATTGATTTATCAAACTTGTTATTTTCATGTAATATTTTAAATGAGTGTTTTAAAATATATTATAAGTATTTTGAAGTGTAACTATGTTATATAAATATCTTCAAATATATCTTAAGTAAATATCTTATATATATATATATATCATGTTTTAGATTTTAAAGCAAAAGGTTTGGAAAGGTGTTAGTAATTGCTTAATGGTTAAATTATCTAATTACTTATTAAAAAAGTAATTAACTATGCTTAACACTAATCAGCCAATAAAGTAATCTTGTCTATTTATGGAGCTAATATCGATGTCGACTAGGCACAGAATAATAGAGTTCTAACCTATTGGGCTTCCCTCTTAATCGAGGAATAGGTAAGTGGAAATTCTAAAAAACATGTTAATCATATTGGTTTCTTATTGTTTATTTAAATCATTAATACTACACTTAACTCCAAATTCCAAAGAAGTAGACATATCCATTTGTGGGATTAAAGAATGAAGTGTCTGTGCAAGGCTTGGTGCTACTAATCCCTAAATTTACATAGTTTCACACTTAAATTAGGAAAAATTAACATGGGAATGTCCAAAACAAGTTAAGCAGACGAATCGTGATTTGTATAAGCAATGGTTTTTGACTGGATAATGGATTAGTCCATTATCGATCCTAACCGAATATTAACTTAGGTCTTTAAAACAAAAGTTTGTAAAGAGAGCAACAGTAGGAAAATGGTTTGGGATTATTGTGACAATGTGTTAATTACATTCATCTTTAACCATTCTCGATTATTCTTAGGGATGTAAATAGATCTTTAAAGGAATGATTTAAAGATAAGCAAAAGAGAAATGGTTTTGGGTTTGTTGTGATAATGTTTAGTTAACGGTATACTTAAACCTTTTGAATGGATTTGTGAAAGTACTTAGATCCTTAAAATGCACATTTTGAAGGAAATAATAAGTAACTGAATCTTTTGGAAAATGGTATAAAAAGTAGAAGTTTATTAGATAAATGAAGTTTACTAACAAAGGAGTTTTACTTAGTAAAAGGATTAATTAAATGGAAGGTGTTAGGAGTTGCTTAAGCAACTAATCATATTTTGTGCGGCCTGATTATGTTTTAGGCGATGATAGTATTTTATGTGTTTAATCATTTATGGGAAGTAAACGAAACTTGGTTTCCATTTAGAAACAATTATCTTGTACCAGACAGTCGATTAGTCGACATTCGAATTGACAAAAATATGACTTAAGAAGTTATTGAACGGCTTCACGATTTCTTATCAATAAGAACCCTTGGGGAGGAGCATTGGTAAGAAACGTCTCTACTTTCACTTACTTCTGAGAGAACTAGGATCGAGTTAACCAAAAATTTCATAATTGGTTTTGAATATACCAGGATTAATAAGTGTTCTACATATCGAATACCACTTCAAAACTAGTGCACGATATATATTCATTAAGAAGTTCTAAAGTGGAATGTTATAGAGTTGAACTATCAATCCTAAGGTAAAGTCGAAGGGAGAAGTCAGCATTAACATTTCCACGATGCTATCATGTGGACCCGTCTATCTTGAGTAATATTTCAAGAGAGAGGACAACATTATCATTCGTCAGAAGACTTATGCAGGGGAACCTATATGGAGGTTCATGATCAGTTCAAGATGCTTGAATCCATGTAGTGATTCGTGATCTACTCGAGATATATGAATTCATTTAGGAATTTGTGATCTGTTCGAGATGAAGGAATCCATTTAAGGATTCATGTTATATTCGAGTGTTGAAGACTCATGTCAAAGATGCTGAACTTAACCTTGACATTGGAAACAACTAAAGACAGAGTAGGATGCACAATCTATGGTTTTGCAGTCAAGTGATAGGGTATTATGAACTCCATATCTAGAGTATGCTTATCGATGTTGCACGCAAGAGTTGATGGTATTTGGTTCCATGCGGTTCTTGTTAATGTTCAGGTGCGGACCTTTGTGTTTAGCTTATAGTATATTTTATATAGAGATATATAATGCTCGGAAGGTAGTTTCTAATCCTTGTGCATAGAGTTAGATTCGGCTTCCCCCAAGAGATCTTCGCGAAAAATCCATTATGCGAATGTTCCTTATCGATTTTGGCTGTACCTCTATTATGGTGGAATGCAAACAATGTCATCATTTCGATTATGATTAATATATATTTTGAACCCTAGACATTATTATAATATCACTAGATTCTCTATAAATGGTTTGATTATCATAAGGTAAAACCATATTTATGCACGTCATGGTCTTATGAGAGACCTTTATTTTAAATGATTTTTAAAATCCATTTGATCTATGTTTTCTCACCCTGGATTACTAGACTGATCCGAGTGTTATTTTCTTATAATGCTCGGGTCAGCCATGTGCATGTTTCCCGATTTAGCCATTGTTGCTGTGGAGCTTCTAGAGATAAGCTGGATGATTTCCTACCATACTATTTATTTTCGCTGCATTGCTTTATGTGTACATATCAACATTTGTGAGGACATGTTGTTATAACCTTCCAAGCTAATTGCCATAACTCTGAAAAACTTTATATCTTAGAGTGACAGTTTATACATCTTTTGATATTATATATGATCGTTCCATTGTGAGATTCTGATATTGCGTTCCTTTTTCCTTGTTCTATTTATTTATCTTTTATTTAACCCTAATAATTCATCTATTCGACACTGGATGCTCAGCACAAGAATACCGTAGATGTATTAGTGTCGACATTCAAGGGTCAAAAAGGTGAGACACTACATGTGGTAATGGAGCTGGAGGTTAAGCGAGTACCTTAGCGTTGGTTGGATATGTCTCATTAAGAGATTGGATAATGGAACATATTGATATAAGTCGAGTGTATTATACATGTGAGAGCGTATTTGTTAGTACTATAAAAGGTTTTATATTGTGTTTATTACTCCAATGAGTGGTTTATGAATTTTGGTCGATGTGCCTTATCAACGTTATCGATTGGGGTTTCTAAGCATTTGAACTAGGCAAACCGACACAGTATTGTTTTGGAAATTGATAAATGAAATAATTCTACGTAGGATTATGTTTTACATATAAAAGAATTCAATTTTCATAAATTGATATATTTATTTATGACATGGTTGTTTGTTAGAAAATGATAATATTCAATTATTGTCGTTTATTGTTTGATTTGCTACACTCGGCCTGTTTATGAGCATTTACTATATTTTGTTATTTATAAGAAATTTACCTTTTAACAATAAGGGTTGGGTAGGTAGTAATTTATGGGAACATTAGATACAGACACCTTATGAATCATTTTGCAGTTTGATATAAGACGTTCGATGATAATGTTGGGTTAAAATTGAATTTTAACAAGAGTTGTTTATTATAATCTAAACAAAGATATACATTTATGAAGTGATTTAGACAATGAAGAAAAACATTATATAAGAATGTGATTTAATAAGTATGGTTTATAAAACATGGTTTACAAAAAAAAAGGATTTAAATAAAGAATTTGAGGACTTAAATCCCGATATCTTTGAAAATGTTTTTCACGATCTTGGAGAAAATAATTGTAGTATTATTTGAAAATAAGTTTTTAGGTTATTAGTTTACAAAATTGAGATCATGGAACTTAGTAATATTTACGATGTATTTGATACCATTTTGAAATGATTTTGATTAAGTCCAAAGGCGTAAATTAGATGTATTGAACTCACTCCTATGACTTGAAAAAAATTCCGATGATGACATCAACATCATCGAATGTAATACCGCACACCCCTTAGCATACCCGAAAGGACACACTAAAAGATGTGGTGCGTTGTAGATATAACTAAAACTACTAGAGACTAAGATTCACAAGACAAAAACTAATAATAATACTAACACAGCAGAAATAATTATAGTACTTTTCTCAGAATCAAACTCCATAGTATAAGATGATAAAATAAGTCATCAAATACCAAATACTTCAAATGTCAAACTGCCCATATACGACTTAAATCAAAAACCATAGTCTCTATAAAATAAGAGTACAATTGTCCATCAAAATAGTGCTAGCACAATACAAGAACTAAAAATGAAAGAAATACATAGCAGTGATCTCCTCCAAGAAAACTCCAAGCAACAACAATCCACTGACTTCTCCCTTGATTACCTATGAGGGAAAAGGAGAAAATAGAGGAGTGGGTCAGACTAAAAGTCTGGTGAATGATAACAATCATTAGAGTTTTTAAGTAAGATTAATAGACTCTACAACAGTTCTAGCACAAATAATTATAACAAGGGAAATAGGAAAGAAATAAACTGGAAATGAGTACGATTAATTATTGCTCAATTCAGAAGATTGGTTAACTTTGATTGCTTGCACTTGTCCTTGATTTTTGCTTGGATTAGGCTGAATTCCTAATCTTGTAATTAGGATGTGACCCTAATTCTACCCCTTTTTGATCGGTCTGCTACTCTATGGGACTTTGTGCGGACCAGCCACAATATAACTCCCTACGTAGTAGTCAATGGCATCTAGGAAAGATGCACAGAGCAACCACTATGGGCCAGACGATATATATACCTGTAGGCAATGATGTCTACAAAAGACACTCAAACTAAGCGCTTGGAAATCATAGCTATTGCCGAGCAGCTGAATGAAGGTCGCATGTGTAACTGCCACCATCCCCATGCTACCTTTTGCTCCATCTATTAGGTTTTATTATTACCTTAAACTCCAACAGCGTGCCCATCATCTCACTTCAGGCTATTGTGAGATCAATGTGTGTCCGTAGAAAATAAGGGAAATGCTGCTGATAGTGGCCCTCCATCCAAACAATATCTAGTTGCGCCCCTTAGCTAAATCCCCCCCCCCCCCCGATTTGGACTTCTAATTGACCAATTACTACCAATTTTAGCATAAGCGTGCCCTCGTCTTGCTTTAGGCTAATATGAGACCACCATTTTGTCTAATAGGGAATTCTATTTGGTATAGGTCCTACTTTCATCTTTGCTTATTAACTTAGATAAATTATTTTAAATAAGCCTTTACAATTTATCCCTACTATCTTTGCTTATTAATTTATCCTAAGTCTTAAAATAAGCCTTATTCTGTTCTATTTCTTATTATAATCTACGTTATAATCATATTTATTACTTAACCCAAGGTCAAAATGTGGAAATAAGCTTCTTTCATCTTTTACTCTTTTTAGTTATAATTCAAGGTTATAACTAGGCCAATCTTTTTAATTCAGTCAAATTAACGTCATAGTTAGGCATAATTTTAGTCCAGTTCCATTCAAATTATAGTTTTTGAAATTTACATCTAATGTTCCATTATTTTAGTTTTCGTACAATTTAATCCATATTCGTGCTAATTCTATTCTAATCCGTATGCGAAGAAAAGGAGGAATAAAAGAAAACTGAGAATAGAAGAAAATCCAAAGCGTAGGAAGAAGATGTAAATAACGTATAAGTAATAGTAAATAAACTAAAATACTGTAAATAAACTGTAAATAAACGGAAAAGCTATAATTAAAAGAAATAAACTAAAATTATTGAAAAGAATAGCTGAAAGGAAATAGACTGAAAACAATGCTAATAAAAACTATAAATAAATCGTTGGAAAGGTTATTCCAAAAATCGTAGTAAAACTATAACTATTGGAAACCCTCTTATTTTAAATTACTTAAAGAAATCTTTAAAATAATTACAATTGCTCACCTCCGGTCCCAAGCTCTTCCTTTGATATTCATGGATCCACTTGGAGTTGCAAAATGATTTAATTTACAATGATTTTCTCCTTTGACAAATTTATTCCACTTAGGGTCCTTTCAAGAAAGGTGAATCCAATTGGAGAAAACCTAGAATGAGAAAAAGTGTTAGGTCTAGGGGTCTATTTATAAGGGTAGAAGTGGATCTCAGACCATTGGATTTGGAGATTAAATAGGATGCAACAAGGTCATAAGCTGAATAAGTGCCATCATATGCAAGAATAGAGGTACAAGATTGGTTTAAATAATGCAAACGATGCAATAAAACTTCTCCGCCTCAAAAATTTATTCGCCGCATAAAATCGGACGCGGGTCGACCGCTCCTTCCCATGGGCCGATCGGCCGGTCGACCTAGCCCCTTATTTTTTTCATTTCATTTCTTTGTTTATTTCATATCTCAATCATATCAGCACGGTTTTTGACGATCTATATTTGGAAATTGACCGAAAAATTATCACGGACATAATGGATTAACTCCCATAGTTCAATTCTGATAATTTCACAATTTTTTTATCATTTGTTAACTAACGAATTAATTATTATGGGTTAAATTTCGGGTTGTTACGTTCTCCTCTCCTTAAGGTATTTTGTCCTCGAAATCACTAAGGATAAAGGAATGTACTAAATGTTTTCATCCAATTCTACAATCAACTACTCAATCATCAACTATTCATCCATTGCCTTAAGTTTTTCTAATGCATTTTATGATACTTATGCAGTTAGTGTAGCGTAAATGTCCCTTACTAATGCAAAAGATTAGATGGTCCACTAATTCAGTTGACCTCCTTTTATGCAATCATGTCGCTGCCATGTATCCAAATGAATGCAAAAATTTCCAAATGATAACTGGTAATTCTATATGCCTGCTACAAACATCATCTGAATGCAACAATCATGTGATAAACATCCTTTTATAGCAAGCAAGGAAATAAAAATAAAAATGCGCACCCATCCATATGCATATGCTCTAGTGTCTTAGTTAGGCCGATCCTTAAAGAATAATGGTGCCTACTGTACCTATATGCGTCTATAGCATCCACTAGAAAACACTTACAATCACTAGCATACATCATTGATAACATGTTCTATTAACATGTTTACATCAAATCCTGCCATCCATATGTTAAATCCTAAGTTTTAACTTCCCAAATTATAATAATGTAAAGAACCCATTCAAATCTGAAGATGGAAAAAGGAATTTCGAAACATACTATAAAAAATGAGGAAAGGAAGTACGAATCTTCTCTTTCGCTTCCCAAGTGGGCGTCTACAACATCATCTCCTCATAGAACCTTCACCAGTGGAACCTCCTTTTTCCTTGGTCGCTTGATGTCTCTTCCAACAATCTTCGAGGAGATACATTGAACAAAAGCTTCCATTTTTACCTCCACCTCCTACAAATGACTAGGCTCTACAACCTCTGTTGAGTCATGTAAGCACTTTCGCAAGTGTGAAACATGGAAAACGTCATGCACTCCTATGATCCTATCGGGTAGCTTCACTCTATAAGTCATCTTCCCAACTCTCTCTACGATAGGGAAAGGTCCAACAAGTCTAGGGGATAACTTTCAATTCGACCCAAACCTTATCACCTTCCTAAGCAGGGATACTTTGATAAAAACTATGTCTCCAACCTCAAACTCTAAGTCTCTCCTCCACTTGTCCGCATACGACTTTTGTCTGTTTTGAGCTGTCTTCATCCTCCACCGAATCAAATCCATCCTTTCAGGGGTCTTCATAACCATACCGGGTCCCAGTAATAACTTCTCCGTAGACTCTACCCAACATGATGGGGATTTGCAAGGTCTTCCATATAAAGCCTCAGATGGTGCCGTTCCTATACTAGTTTGGTAACTACTATTGTACACGCACTCAACCAATGGAAGATGCTCCTCCCAAGTTCCTCCGAAGTCCAAAATACACATCCACAGCAAATTCTCAAGCACCCTACTGATCCTCTCATTTGGCCATCTATCTGGGGGTGATAGGCCGTACTCAATCTTAGTTGTGTTCCTAGCTCCTCCTATAAGCTCCTCCAAAATTCATTAGGGAAAATGGAATCTCTACCACTCACCACGCTAGAAGGAACTCTGTATAATCGGACAATCTCTCAAATATACGAGGATGCCAAACATAAAGCCGTACGCTAACTTTTAACTGGGATGAAATGGGCACTCTTGGTCAATCTATCGACAATCACCCAAATGCTAGTATTCCCCTACCTAGAACAGGGTAAACCATCTATAAAATCCATAGAAATCCTATCCCACTTCCACTCCGGTATATCTAAAGGTTGAAGTAATCCATCGTGATTCTACTGCTCTACTTTTACCCTTTGGCATATGAGACACTTAGTTACGAATTCCACCACATCCTTCATGCCACCCTAATAGAACATCCTCTTCGTATCTCGATAAATTTTTTCACCACCCGGATGAATAGTCATTCGGGAATGGTGCATCTCATCCAAAACCACTCTCAACAAGTCACTGGCCTGTGGAACACAAAGCCTCCCATCTCTCCTAAGCCACCCTTGTTATCTATGGAATAATGTTGGAGATGCCTAGAGACCTCTCCTCGGCTAATCCTATCCATAATATCCATGAGCTTTAAATCCTTCCACCACCTCGAGCCAATCTGATCCATAAGGGTAGGCCTTACCTCTAATATCGCCAACAATCTAGGAGTAATGTCCATATAGGGCTTAAAATCAAAAGTAGAAATTGTAGGGTCGACTTCACCCTAGAGGTGGGATGAATAAGGTGATACTATTAATTATAAAAATTTAATGTTGAAGTATATAAAATAATTTCAGCACTGATAATAGCAGAACAATAGCAGCATAAATAATAGTAGAAAAAAAATAGAACACACAGATTTACCCAACATTGGCAAAACCTTGTATATGTGCTGCCCCCAAAGTTTATGCTAGAAATTAAGTAGTCACACTTATACATGTAAACTTGCTACACCCGCTATCGGATAACCTAACTCTATGCTCAAAACCCTGCCACAACTCAGCCACTGAGCTGTGAATTCTCGAACTACACTACCGTAGTTCATCCCCTAGTCACATAACTTGAAATTACAAAAGATTAAAAGAAAAATACAAATTTAAAAGCAATTAAAAAAAATTAAACACAGACCCCTTAAATAAAAATGAAAGCCCAAAATGAATTATAAACCGTCCCAAATAACTAAGTGATAAAAAATCCCTTTTCTTTTATTCCTTCGGCCGGTGTCTTCCTTCATTTCTCTTTGTTATGAAAAGTTAGGACTTTGCTGATAACTGAGGCGCCGCTTGAAATTGATGTTCGAATTGAATTTCCCTTTGATTCCTTCGTGTAATGAATTGATGGCTACGATTTTCTCAGTTCTTTTGCTCTTGCGGCTGCTCCCAGTATTGAGTTCGAATTAATGAATCTGGTATGTAAATTATGTCGTTTAAATGCATTGTTTTTTTTGCCTTGATTCGAACTCGATTCGAGTTGTTGATTTTTTTGTTTTGCTCGAACTCGAATAATTTGTAGCCAATGATTATAATCGTTTACATAGGATTTGAATTCCTATTTCTTCGTTCGTTTGATATTTTGCTCGACCGTTAGATTATTCTTGAATGATGGTGATTTCTTTGGACTTGTTCAATTCGTATATTATTGTTAGTTGATTCCCACGGCTTCGATTTTGTATTTGCTTGACTTCCTTGGCCACCACGGTTTTAATTTAGCTGGGATTTTTAGTTCCGTGAATTTTTGATGACTTCGGCATTGAACTGTAGTTGTCTTCGACTTGGTTTGGGTTTGAAACTCGAAGTCTGTTGGTTCATCATTTTTTCCAGGTCTTCATTGCTGTCACATGATCATTTGTACTGTTCATTGAGCTAGCCTTTAGAAACAGTGCACATACACACATGTATATATATATTTACGTGTATATATATGTATGTATATATGTGTATGATTATTGTGCCTCTTTCTCTTTTGTTCTGTCCTTGTGCTCTTGAGTCTTTCTGGTTTTATGTGCAGTTTGTAATTTATCGAGTATTTGTATTGTTGAGTTGCTTTTTCATTCACTTTTCTGGTTGTATTCTACTGTTCACTGCTTTGTTGCATTCCATTTGAACTCATGTGCACTGATATTGGTCTTTCTATAGCTTATCTGCACTTTATTTCACTGGATGCTTTGTTGACTTCATTGTTGTTTGGGTCTGGTTTTTGATGTTGAGGCTACTGCACCATGCAGTAGCTTTGCTTCCATACTGTTGTATACATGTCGACATTGCATTTATATACATATCTTCTTGAACGGTTGAGTTGTATTGAATCATATGTATTATTCATGCATGTATATTGCATCATTGTATCTTGCTTTGCATATAAGTTGTTGATCCACTTGCTGGCTTGAACTACTGTGTTCAATAAACTGGTATGTGCAGTATGCTTGGAGTCTTGATACATTGATTTATATTACATGCACCTGAGTTGAATCCATCTTATAGCTTGGCTTTGACCTTGTGCTCGTGTTGTGATTTTATTTTTATTGCACTTGAGTTGAAACTGGCTTTTAATTGGGTTTGACCTTGCGCTTACCTGTCCCTGTAATTTTATTAAGTGTACATTGGTGTGCACGGCCTTATGGCATGTACAGTGATACACAAATCATGTCACAAGCTGTTCGTGTATGATGAATTCAAAATTAAATGATGACGAACAACCCAAATAACTGAGGCAAATAATATTTTCAAATTTTTTTTTACATTGCAAAAAATATTTCTTTTTCAATTTTACTGCTTCACTGTTTATTTTGCAGATTGCTCAGATGATGGATTTAATTTGGAATAGATTTGATGTTTAAGTACGAGTGAACAAGTGAAATGTAGTGAGGTGCAAATGTATGTGAAAATTGTGATATAGTCAAATTTATGTTGTAATTGAAAATTATATACGTACATACATACATATATATGTGTGTATATATATATAGTGAGAGCTCAAATTTGTACTATTCAAAATTGTAATAAATATTTGTTTGAATAAAATATTTATTTGAATTTGAATTTTGTGTTATTTATTTTATCCAACAAATATTTATTTAATTATGTAAAAAATAAAAAAGTACATTAACAAATACATTTAAATGAACATATATGTTTATTATCATCAAACAAAAATCATATGCTTGCATATTCAATAGAAATAAACTCCAAGCTCCTCCACTCTATGAACAAAGGATTAAGGGTTGCTTTATTTCTAATCAATGCTTCCGCAACCACATTACCCTTGCCAGGGTTATAAGCTATCTCAAAAACATAAGAGGCAAAAAAATTCCATCCACCTTTGTTGCCTCAAGTTCAAGTCCTTCTGCAAGAATAGGTACTTCAAAGACTTATGGTCCCTAAAAAGCTAAAACCTCTCGCCGAGCAAATAGTGGCACCAAGACTTAAGTGCAAAAACTATGACAGCCAACTCCAAATCATGGATAGGGTATTTTTTCTCATGGGTCCTCAACTACCTATTACCATAACACACTATCATCCCTTCTTGCATCAACACCGCTCCTAGACCCATTCCGCATGCATCAGTGTATACGGTGAAAGGTTTAGCTCCATCGGATAAAAATAACACTGATGTACTAGTAAGGGCTCTCTTAAGCTTCGTTAAGGAATCCTCACTATCCACGTCCCACATGAAAGCTTTATTATTCTTAGTAAGGCGCGTGAGTGGTCCCAAAATATTGGCAAAGTGTCTAATGAACTTCCTATAGTAGCCACCCAATCCTAGGAAGCTTCTAACCCCGGTAACGTTTTTGGTGGCCTTCCAATCTTGCACTGCAATAACGTTGGCGGTTCAATAGCCAAACCTTCCTTCTAGACTGCATGCCCCAAGAAACGAACTTCCTTTCTCCAAAAATGGCACTTCAAAAACTTAGCCCTCGAATGATTTACTATGAAATGTGCAAAGAACTTCTTCCAAATAAACAACATGCTCCTCCATATTCTTGGAAAATACCATGTTGTCATCCACGAATACCACCACAAAACTTATCTAGGACATCCCTAAAGACATGGCTCATCAAATCAATGAAATAGGCTGGAGGATTGGTTATCCCAAAAGGCATAATCAACCGCTTAAAAATCCCATATGGTGTCCTAAAGGCAGTCTTATCTTTGCTATCATCAGTGACTCTAAGCCGACTGAATCCTGTGGCTAAATGAAGCTGAGAGAAAACCAAAGAACCTAACAACTGGTCAAAAAGACCATCAATCCTAGGGAGTGGATATCGGTTCTTCATGGGGAGCTTATTTAATTTTCTATAATCCACGCAGAGTCGGAAAGAACCATCCGCCTTAGTGGCGAAGATGACTGGTGCTCCCTACTCTGATATGCTCCTGTGGTGACCCTACTCTTAAGCACATAGATTTTTTTTTTACAAAAGGAATTTATCACTAAATCCCATTTCTGTTACATTTGAATATTTAGATAAATCCCAAATATTTTTCCCAAGACCCTGGGTTACCAATATAATTATATCAGTTCACAAATCGTTTTAAGTCAATTATATATTTGATGATATATAATTGTTTCCCCTTGCCTTTCAGTGCTAACAATATTTTATTTTTTTGCAAAGAGAATTTGAATCAAACAGACAAGATACAATACAAGTTATCAACATAACCATTTATTTCTTCCCTAAATTTTTGTTCTAATGTAAGAGATAAATTTTCAGCAAGCATAATGCTTATGTGAATGATATTGCGTTACATAATGCACCTTTTTATTTCTTTTCATGATTTGCTAGGCTTCCTGTCTAAATGAGTCTATTATCCCTAAAATAGCATTTTATTGTTCTTATGATAGTTATCAAGTTCTTATATGAAATCACTTCAGAGATTATACTTACAAGCATGAACATTTAGAACTGATTTCCTAATCACCATTTCAGGTTGAACAATTAAAGTTATATTGCATTTTTAAGTTTGGTCATGTACATACTAGAGCACTTGGGGTTGTATTGAAAATACTTGGAGTCAAGTTGCTTGGAGTTTTCTTTTTAAAATCCGAAAACACTTACACTTCATGAATTGAAGTGAAATGCTTTTAGGCTACAAGTGCTTGACCCATGGCCATCTAGGCCGGCCATTATCCCTCTCTTACCACTTTCAAACTCATATTTCTCATGTAAACAAACTTCTACAAAAACTTTTCCTAACACAAGCATGTTTCTGCCTTATGGTAATTCCTGGGAATTTACCCATTTAGGCTATCAACCAAAAACACAAATACTTCCAGGTTTGTTTCTTTTATAATCTCTTTATTTTGAAATCAAATACATAAATGCAATGTTATAATCTCTCCAGGATTCATGCACAGACCAGTATCAATTATCTACCATGCATAAGTCCATTTCTCTTGAAAATTTCTTATTCAAATCTGGTGAGCTCATTTTTCTTTCTTTAAAAAAAGAAAAGCAATTCACCTTAACTCTTTGATTTTTCATAAAACTACAAAATAAACTTAGGCAATAAAATTAGAGATTATCACATACACATATCATATTTATATGGTATGTTCATCCCCTGGTTTCTCCAAATAAGACCATTCATAAAAACAGTAGTTAATCATTCACCATCAATAGCCATTCAAAATAGGTTTACTTAAGTACATGCTTTTAAACCAAATACACAGAAAACTCCATACAATTAACTTCAACTACTACTTGTAATCTAACTAACAAAAATCATTACAAAGCATCTGCAAATATAAAACAGGTTTCTTTTATTTATACTAGTAGCTAATGCCTTCTTCATCCATCAAGCCAACTTCACTTTCCTACAGGAAAATCACTGAGCTGCCCCAATTTTAATGAGACACCCAGATGATTGCAAGGGCAACCAAAAGCGTCAGTTTACACTGGTATGAACACTAATCAAATTTTATACACATATTCATAATTTTGGTGAACTTGCAAAATTTACCTAATCTAGCAGGTTTCAAACTTTGCATATTAGTAGTTAATACCAAATAATTTCAAAAACACATCCATGCATTCAACCAATACTCAGCAAACAATACATCATTCATAATTCCATTCTTAAATAAGTGAACTCAGATATTGTTCTCCCAATTTCACCCAGCTATTAATCATAGCATCATATTAAAACCTGATTAATTTAACTCCCTGTCTAGATATTCATAACCCAGATTTTAAATTCCATTCCCTATTTATTTTGTGGTCTATAACTCCCTGTCAAATGAACACCATGTATGCATTGTGAAGGAAACTCCCAGGTTATTTAATTTATTCCAACACACAAGGCCTCAGGGTGCAATTGCACCATGCATATACTTACTCCCACCTGAAGCAAGTAGATCATTGACTAACTCCCAAATGACCAATTTAATTCTTCTTTCATTCATTCATAGGGTTTATTAATTTAATAAATCCCCCTCCTGTTTTTGCTTATTTTATTAAGCTTCTATTTATGAATTTAATCACAAAAACTTCCAGTTCATTCATGTTTCAGAAAGGTGTATTTACTTTTATACTTTCTGGTCCAGCCCTATATTTTCCATTTTATTTTCCTTATTACAGGAAATGCAACATGCCTATAGTCTTCCTAAAAATAATTTAAGCATCATGATCCTATTATATTACTGTGAATATATGGATAAGGGTTTTATTAAGGAAATCCCCCCAGAAACTCTCCTCTGACTTATGATATGAACATTTGGTTTCATGCTTCAATATCTAAGAAATAAACATGAGCTAGATCACTGTCTTGCTGCCTATTTCTTAAATAATTTAGATCCATACTTCATCATAATAATTTAGAACAAAAATGCTCAAAGCATTTTAACTTGAGAAACTCACATACAGATTAAAAACCCCAAACAAAAATGCACAAACAAACATTCATCTCTCCCATAACAAATCATTTCAGAGATTTTAAATAATTTATGACCTTTTAGGCTGCCTACCAGAGGACTTAATGCCATTGCATAAGAAAAAGATTAATTCTCACCTAGTGTTTCCTTTTACCGTCTTGCTCCTCTGAACAACAGATCCTCTCAGAGTTTCAAGCTAATGTTTCTCCTATTTTATTTTATTTTTATTTTGATCCCGAGAGAATGATGGATATGGTTATGTGCAGGTTTTATAAAACCATTCTAGGGTTTAAGAAAATGGGTAATTCCTTTGATGCCCTTTGTTATTCATGCACAAATCATATTTCTGTGTGGTCCTTAATTGGAATTGCACACATTCGGTTACTTTAATTGGTTATTTCGGGAATAAAACATTTTAAACACTCCATGCCATTTTCATGACTCTATTTTGTTCATGCCATATGCATGTGACCCTTGTTTATTTTATTTCCTTCTAAGTTTAAGGAAGCTGTAAATTCCTTGTATTTTCTACCTAGCCACCATATCCATTCAATCATGCACACTATCATAAAAAATCATTCACACTATGTTATTTGCTGGAAATGATTATAAGATATAGAAATTCATATTTGATCCTACATTTGTTTTTATTCTGACTTTAGTTAAAAACAGCAACTCCTCATATACATTTATGTGATAAAAATCACATGTATCATGCTAATTATTTCTAGCATAAATATATATAAGACGTTTTGAGCCTCATAAACTTCATTTTATTCTGCCTTTAAATAAAACAGAAAACGCCTCATATATTAAATGTATGTATTTATATAATTCCTAAGACATGGAACTATATTTGTTTTAAGTCCCAATTTTTAATCACCTTAACTCCTTTCATTTTTGTCAAACAGAAGCTCCTATGCACATTTTTATTTATTAACAAGCTTTTCGGTTTTACTATGTCATTAATTATTATTATTACTATTTATTTTTTATAATTTTAGAATTTTCTTAAAGTAAATATAATTTTCATTTTATTTTTATTTTTATTTTAGGGTCATTACAGCTCCTTCTTATGAATCCCTTCTCCAAAAGCTCATGAATCCGCTTGCTTAATTCTTTCCTCTCCCTAGTTGTCATGTACCTCATAGGTAATTATATATGCTTAGCATTCTCGGTCAAATAAATTCTGAAGTTAATCTCTCTCTTAAGGGGTAGTCCCCTAACCTCCTCAAAGATGTCTGCAAAATCTTTGACGACAGGAACCGAATGCAACTCTGACGAAGATGAATCGAGGGAATAGAGAAAGCTCAACATGACCGACCCTTATGGGTCGCAAGATACCTCTAGAGTCCTACCACTACAAGTCTCAAGTCTAACGACTCTCCCCTCATAGTCTAATATAGCTCCATATGTGGATAGCCGATGCATCCCTAAGATCATCCCATACCCCAAGAATCCCAAAACATAGGCGTCGTAGTCAAATTCTACGCCCAGGATAAAGATATTCAAACCCCTACAAACCATAGATAAGTGTGTCGATTGTGCGGGGGGCGCTTGTATCCTAGTTCGCCCTGAGTGGGGCGCTTGTATCCTAGTTCGCCCTGAGTGGCTAGGAAGATATTTTCGATTGTGTTGTTCAAAGGAGTGTAGGAGTCAAATCTCGGCCCTGGTCGATATTGGCGCTTTTCGACCTTTCTGCCCCCAGTATTGTCTCTAGATTCATTTCTTCGAGCGTCCTTAGCTGCAGTGGGAACCTTGTCCTGAACTGTCTTACCTTGTTGTCCTGATTGCCTCTCTGGAGCAGCGTCTTCAAGTCTCATATACTTTCCAGCTTCATGGAAGAAATCAGGCAAGGTAGCTGGTTTTTCCTTAGTTAATCTTCTGGCAAACTTGGTGTCTGGATGTACACCACTACAGAGGGCCATTAGAGTGAGTTTTTCATCGGCATCTTGAACTGCTGCCGCTGCGGCGTTGAACCGCGTTAGATATTGTTGCAGCGTCTCTCCGGTTTTCTGTTTGACATTGGATAGAGAATAAGCATCCTTGGGTTGTTCCACATGGATGCGGAACTGGCTAATAAACCTTTCTTTCAACATCTCCCATGAGCTGATGGATCCTTGGGGTAGATGGCAGAACCAGGAGGTAGCTAGATCAGCTAGGAATAGCGGAAAGCATTTACATAACACTCCTTCTGTTGCTCCACTCATGAGCATATGCTGGGTGTATCTCTGCAAGTGTACGATGGGGTCGGAAGTTCCTTTGTAAGGTTCCATGGTTGGCATTTTCCATTCCCGGGGAGTGATGGCGGTTTCGATATTTCGAGTAAAGGGACTGGTGACCCTAGCGCCTATTCCCCGGTCCCTTTGCTCCCGTTGGACACATTCTCTGAATAATCGTGCCATTCGTTCGTCAGAACTTGGAGCGGACAAAAATGAGCTTGGTTCTAACCTGCGGGATCTATCTCGTCCAGATGACCAGTAGGGATGGTACAGTCTATCACTTCTAGCATTTTCCAGTGGTTGTCTTTGGCTGCTCGGATGCACGCTAGGACCAGCTACAGTTGCCCCCTGCCTTGATTTTCCCCTGTGGGGTTCTGTTTCGAGCACATCCATGGGGTCAACTTCGGGCTGGGTTCTAGCTCGGCTCCGTTCAGCGGGGTTTCTATGATTAGGTGGTATGACTGGCTCAGCTACATCCGACCCTCGCCTGGTGCCTCCCCCGCTGGGTTCGGTTCCAAGGGCTTCCTCGAGTCGGAATTCGGGCTGAGTCCGGGCGCGGCCCCTATCATTGTTATTCCTGTTGATAGCTTCTTCGAAGAGGGAAGACCTTTGTTGCCTCCGAGATCCTCCGGATTGGGACTCACCCCATGATTCAGTGTTGTGGTTGGACTCTTCAGCATCCCTTAAGCGTGACATGAGTTGGTCCACCAAAGCTTCTTGTTGGGATGTGAAGCGGTTAGTTACTTCAGCCACAACCCTATCCAGATCTGCCCTAGTGATTGGTTGTTCCGTTGCGGGACCGGTTGGATTTTCCTGATTTTCATCTGGTACTGCTGTTGAAGTGGGCTGATCTGCGATTGCTGGATCTGGAAGGCTGCTAGTTGCGATGTTCTTTCCTTTGTTAACATCCCTTCTCTGTTTGGAAGGCATGATTTCTAAGCAACGAGCGATGTTGTTAGGAAGAAGGTTGAGTGGGAGAAGATGAAGCCCTGAGTTCAATTCTCAGTGAAAGCACCAAAAATGTTTGCACAAAAAATGGACAAACACCTCCAAGTCGTATTATTTAGTTGATTATATGTGATTTTTAATGGTTTAGATGAGTTATGTAAATATGAAAAAAGTAGGGGCTGAAATGTAAAAGACACACAGATTTATAGTGGTTCGGCCAGAATGTGCCTACGTCCACTTTATATGTTATTATCTTCTTTCTTTCGGATTACAAGTACAATGCTTCGTATACGAGTATATGAAGGTAGTTTGAAAGTTCCTTCCTTGCTTGAGCTCTCAAACTTGTCTGCCATTGTTGTACCCCTGCCCCTCTATTTATAGAATGAGGTAGGGGGCAGGGGTCTTGGAAGTATATAACTGCTGGTGGGCCCGGGCTGAAGCAATTTGGACTGGCAATCATCTGGTTCGGCGGAGGTCCATTCGGTGGTGAGGTATGGTTTGGCTCGGAGGTGTTGGTCCGGCCAGGCATGATTCGGTGTTGGTGGTCCGGTCGTGGAGTTGGTTCGGTGGTGAGCTTGAAGGTTGGTTCGGTCGTATGTGGTCCGGTCATGTAGGAAAGGGGTTGGACCGGTGGAGCGGAGGGAAGGAGGCTGGCTATGCCGAATGGACACGTGCTTGCATCGCCGAATGAGAAGGGGGCTGGCCATGCCGGATGGACTTGGGCTTGCATTGCCGAATGAAGCTTCATGTGTGAATGCCGAGTGTACCTTGCCGAATGAATTGGAGGTTGCGAACCCGGGTGAAACTGACGCTTCTTGGTCTCAAGATCCCCTGGGTGAGAATTCGCCCAAAATTTGCCCCCCAAAGTGGGGTACGTGCTTGCATGTGTCGCGCTTTGTTTTTTTTTTTTTTTGGTAGGAAGTTTAGCTTTGTAACGCCATGGGTTGGATGTTCGTATTCTGTTGATGTCCTGCAAAGGAATTTACAGTTTTAGAGTGATTTCAAACAACAACCGTTCGTGATCGAAATATTCGAGTTGAATTGAACTGTGCCGTTTGGGACGAGAGAGTGAGCCCCGAGGGGGCTTAGCATCATTGATGCCAGGTTCATGTCAGAGTGGATCCTTGGATCGTTTGTCAAGATGGTTTATCGCCAGCTCAGAGCATGCCTAGGGATCGTTCGCGACCCCGTACATGTGTAAGTAGCTTAGCCATTTCATAATTATCAGAATCAAATGTCCGTTTAACCTACGAGTTTAAAAAGGCGTGTCAAAGTGTAAATTCCCACGACAATAGGGTTAATAACCATTCAGAGCGTGCCTATGGACCGTTCGTGGTCGCGTACACGTGTAAACGATTAATCCATGTTAGTGAGAGATTTACAACTTATACATCGTAGTCATAATCCTCATTTTATTAGTTAGTTCTGGAGTTCGGTACTTATCTGCGTGAGGCGCTCTGCACGCCCCTAGTTCCAGGTTGTTGTTGGTAGAGAGAGAGTTCATTCGGTTTTGCGTTGGTCCGGTCGTGCTCATCCGGTTTTGGTTTCATTCGGTATCTTGTTGGTTCGGTATGTTTGTTATTGTTCCGGTGTTCCTATCCGGTGGGCCGAACCAGTTGGTTCGGCGGCCCTGAGCTCGCCTATATATAGAGGCTACACCCCCTTGGTTTCTTCTTACCGAACCAGAGAGCCGAACCAATTCTTGACCGAACCATCCTTCTGCCGAACCAGTTTATACCGAATCAGGTATATATATTTTTTGCCGAATGATCTCTTATCACCGGATGGACCTGTTTGCCGAACGTATACGAAGTGTATTGGATTGCCAATGAGACTCAGGCCTTAGGGCCGAATGATATGTATGCCGAATGAACTTGTCTTGCACCGCCGAATGAGACTTCATACTTGAACCTTGAGCGGAATCTTAGACTTTTTTTACACGCTTGCCTTATATACTTGCTTGTTTATGTTTCTATACTTCTTATTCTAATATCAAGTTTTTCTTGTGCTGTAGAAAATGTCTCGCAAAGCGGAAACACGATCGGATAGAAAGAAGTCTAAAGGTACAAGAGAGTCTTCTTCTGTGCCCCCAGCCCAACCAGGATCCGGGCAACATAGACCTGTTCCGAGGTCGTTAGTGGACGGATATGGTCCACAGGAACTTCTAGTCTCCCCTCCCGATTGCTTTCCTAGCTCCCTAAAGGAGGAGCAACTTGACGTCATATCCCGTTCCTTCGGGATAGACAGGGCTCTTATGCTGCTGCTGGGAGATGGAGTGATGCCATATAATCCTCCCGAAGGCTATTTTGCTTATAGCAGATACCATTGTATGTGCGGTGCTATCCCTCCTATCAATGCTTGGATAGTAAGTTTCACCACATATTTGAAGGTGGCTCCTTTCCAACTTCAGCCTAACTCTTATGCCATCCTGGTGAGCCTCTTTGTTATCTTCCAGAGGAGGTACGGGCGTCCTCCTTCTAACCGGGAAATTCAATACTTGTACAACCTGAGAGGCTATAAGAAGGGGTCTCCGTATATCAGTCTGGAAGCGGCCGTGCCCTTCAAACCAGTCCTGGACTTATATTCCAAGTTTACCATGTTCAAGAAAGAGTGGTTCTTCATCAAGGACGATGTTGTTTCTTTCCGCCTTTTCACTTCCGGCTGTAAGATGGATTTCATTTATATTTTCCATGTTTTGACTGTAGTGTTTTTTCTGACATGCTTCTATTTCTGGCTAGCGACAGGTGGTATTGCAGTCGTGGAGGATGATTCCTTGGTGCGAATGGCTGCTGAACTAAAGGCTATTCCGGCACGGGACCGGTCGGCCTCCTTCTTGATCAGGAATGCAACTCTCTTGGAGTATAATTTGATCTTACCGCACCAGTCCGTGGTTAAGCAAAGAGACACGGCTGAGGAGAAGGCTGCCAAAGCTAAGGAGGGAGCTATGGTGAAGAGCGGTAAGAGGGAGCCTTTTACAGAGCGTCCCGTTGTCGGGGGGAAGAAACTGAAGAAGTCTGATGGCCCTTCTCCAAGTACTTTTCCGACTGTCCCGGAGGAGGAAGGCGTAGAAGAGGAGGAAGGAGGCGAGGTTGGAGAAGGGTCGGAGGGTGGAGGAGATAGCGACGGTCAAGGTGGTAGTGGCGTCGGTGCCCTAACCTCTGAGCAAGACCTTGAACTGGATGAGGCTCTCCGTCGGGCCTTCGGGGAGTCGGAGGGAGAGTCGGAAACGGAGAAGGCAAAGGAAACCGGCAAAGCTGTGGCTGGCACTGACCCATCCTCTAAGGGTTTCTCAGCTAAGGCGACTCCGGCGATGCAAGGTGAACTTTTGTCCTCTGCCGATTCCATTTTCGATAGGGACTTAGAAACTTTTTACGGTTCACTTCCGTCCTGGAATGAGATCCAGGACTTATTGCAGTATCCCACTCCTCCGCCGGGTTTGTATAATAGATGTGTCTTCTCACTTTTCTTTCCTTTTAACTTAACACATTTTTCGAACTGTGGATTATTGTAAGTTCGTAACACTTGTTCTTTATTCCAGGGGCAGGCCAGGTGGTTAAAACGTCGGACGTTCGACACCGCCTTGAGCAGTTTAAGTCGAGGAGAGCTTCTGCGTAACCCTCTACTGGTCGCACTGGGGATGTAGTCAGTTATCGCCCTCTTCTTGGGGTCATTGAAGAGGGCATTCGGAAAAAGAAGCGGAGCCGTTCCTTATTTGAGTCTTCCCCTGGTTCGCAGCTTCCTACTCAGCCTCCTCGTGACACTACGGAGGAGAGCACGGAACCCGGCCCCCCTCATCCTCCTTTCAAGAGCCCAACTGTTATTCGTATAAGGCGTCCTGATGTGCCTCGCCCCGTGCCTCGTGACCCTTTTGCCGGTCATCCTGATTTAGATCCGAGCTTTCATGATATCTCATTTGATGAGGCCACGGGCGAGCACCTCCTTCCCCGCAACCCCATGGTAAGAGTGCTGGACGAGGCCAAGTCTTTAGATCTTGATTTACTTACTACACGGGTAGTCACCATAGGGGACGAAGCCAAGGCTAACATCGATCGGGTGGCCGCAGAGACTAAGAAGTTAATGGAGCATCATGCTAGATTGGCCAAGGCCGGGGAAGAGATCGGGAGTGCTAATATTCAGTTGAGGTTAAAAGTTGCCGATCATGCCAAGCAGCTCGCCGATCAAGCCATCCAGATTTCTCAGCATGAGGAAGCCTCCAAGCGGCTGAAAGAGACGATGGAGAAGGCCAGTAGGGCGGAATTACGGAAGATGGAGGTCGCCTGCAGGGAACGGATTAACATGGCCATTACGACGGTGAACGAGGTTCGAAATGCGGATCTTGAGCGGGTAGAGGAGTTGTCTGGGAGGCTCGAGGCTGCGGAGATGGCTCAGGCCGAGTTGAAGGAGGAGATGGAGGAGATGAGGAGGTCCCTCAAGTTAAAGGAGGAGGAAATGAGGAGGTCTCTTCAGGCGGACTGCTTGAGATACCAATCAGAGAGGGACATTGCCGTCGCCAAGTTGCAAGCTTCCGAGGCCCGGGTGAGGGAGTTTGAGGAGAATGAGGGGATGATGGATGAGATGCTGCAGGACATGTACTTCCACACTTGGAAGGAGGGCGGCTTGTCTTGGATGGACGATTACCCTCGGGTGATGGCCAAGGTGTATCTCCAGGCTTTAGAGGAGGCCAGGGTGAACGCGGGTAAGGAAGGCGGAGAGGCTTTCAATTTGGATGCGGTTACTGCCCAGTTCTCGAAGGAGGAGCAAGCGGCGGTGAAGGAGGGGATGCGGCTGCTTGCTGCAGAGGAAGCGGGCGTGCAGTTGGATGATGAGGATCGAGCGGCGGATGCTGGTGAGTTATTCTTTTCCCTTTCTTTCCTTTCCGTGTTTTCATAACTTGATTGTTTGTTTAATGAATTCCTCTTCTGAACTGGACAGGTGGGACTCCTGATCCACATGCTGGGGGCTCTGATCCTGCGGCTAAGTAGACTGGGGAAGTTGGCGATGGAGTGTGGACGCGGCTGCCACCTTTTTATTTCTTTTTATCACGGTTTACGTTAGTCATCGACATGTAACTATAATAATATTATTTGCAAAGAATAACTTTGTGTGATTTTATAATATAAGCTGATGTTGTTATGTTTAAATGTTGTTGTCATCTTGATGGGCTGCGTGAGAAATATAACTATGTATATGCTTGTGATTCTAGTTGTGTTTGATGCTAAGTTTTTTGCTAGAAATATAATTTCATGTGTTGCAATGTTATTGTACGAACAAGCTATAGTTACGTATTTGTGTACAAGAAAAGAGAGTACCGCCCTTTATGTTTCATTCGCAGGCGGTAGCTTAGAGTGTCTTATGTAACTGTTCACGGATATAGCTGAGTACCCTGCCACCCAGTATGCAGACTTAGTTTCTTATGAGCGAATGCTTCCTATTTGGTTTCCTGTACTTTAGAGTTTGTTATACAGGATAGGAGAAAAGTATTTAAATGAAATGGAAATATAGTAAAAGTAAAACTTCCAGTCACGGAAGGCCGTCGATGTGCTTAAGTTCGTGGCAAACGGGTTTTGTAGTCACTTTCCCTAGCTGTGGGTCTTGGAGACATTTGTCACCCATCTTACGCCTCCGCGGGGAGTTTTCTTTTTTACCACAGCCGCACTTAAGACACATCGGAGCCGAGATCGCGCACGGTAACTACCCGAACCATTATGGTCCGTAATCGTGGGTATTATTCGATTTACCGTGGCCGGCTAGCGTGGGTGCCGTTGGCCGTGAACTACCCCTGGCTGGCCACACCTTATGTTGGGGCTTAAAGTAGGTTCACAGTTGCCGGCGAGCCGAACGCCGTAATGAGCTGCCATCGGCTATAGTCGGCCTTTATGATGACTTATAATCGGCTCATTACAGTTGGCTTTGAGGGCAGGCGCGCAATGAGTTAACCCGCAGCAGAGGGATGCTGGAGCAAAAGTGTCTCATTGGCGAGTGCATAGAATCGTAGCGTACCTGTTAGGCCTAGTCCAGATGAGGCCGCGGTGCGTCTTGAGTGGAGATGCCATAGGATTTTGTTCAACAGAAAGGGATAAAACTTAACAAGTAGCCAAGACATAAAGGAACAAGCTAAAAAGAGACAAGATTTTTTAAAGTGGTTCGGCACGAAAGTGCCTACGTCCACTGATTCTCTTTGTTAATTCACTTCATATGGGCAGTACAAGTTAAGAAAAGTATCGACGGAGGTGTCGGATGTTCCATGCCCTCTGGAACACCTCTCCATCCACTGTTGACAAAATATAAGCTCCGTTGTGGAGATCTTTATGAATTACATATGGTCCGTCCCAGATGGGGTCTAGTGCCCCGGGGCGCGGAAAGATTCGCCTGAGGACAAGATCTCCTTCTTGTAAGCTGCGATGCTTGACTTTGGAATTGTATAGCGCTGCCACCTTTTGTTTGTGAGCTACTGCTTTAAGTGATGCATCGTTTCTCCTTTCCTCAATCAGATCCAAAGACATGAGGAGGAGTTCTTCGTTTTCTTCTGGGTTGTAGTGGATCCTACGGTGGGAAGGCACAATAGTCTCAACTGGGAGCATTGCCTCCGATCCATATGCCAAGGAGAAAGGAGTATGTCCCGTTGATGTTCTGAAAGACGTGCGGTATGCCCATAGTGCCGTAGGAAGTTCGTCCACCCAAGCGCCTTTTGACTTTTCAAGTTTCTTCTTGATTAGGGTTTTGAGAATTTTGTTGACAGCTTCAACTTGTCCGTTTGCCTGAGGATAAGTTACTGATGAGAAGCTTTTATGAATTCCATGCTGTTGGCACCAGTCGGCAAATTCTTCGCTGTCAAACTGGAGTCCGTTGTCTGATATGATCTTGAGTAGGACTCCGTACCTGCAAAGAATATTTTTGATCAAGAAGTTTATAACTTTTGCTGAAGATATTTTATTTAGAGGTTCCGCTTCCACCCATTTGGTGAAATAATCGACTCCCACTATAGCATATTTGGCTCCGCCTCGGCCCGTTGGCAGTTCGCCAATTAAGTCAATTCCCCATATAGCAAAGGGCCAAGGGCTAGTCATTTGAGTAATTTCATTTGTGGGCAGTCGAGGAATCTTGGCAAATTTCTGGCATCTGTCGCATTTCTTGACGAAGTCTAAGGCGTCTTTGTTTAGCGTGGGCCAGTAATATCCATATCGGAGTATCTTTTTTGCCAGAGTCTGCCCTCCAGTGTGATCTCCGCATCCTCCCTGATGGATGTTTGATAAGATTTCCTTGGCTTCCCTTCCGGCGACGCATCTTAATAAGGGGCTAGAGAAGCCACGCCGATAGAGGATGCCTTCTTGTATTGTGTAGTGGGGAACTTTCCTCAAGATCTTCTTGGCTTCATTACACCTGTCGGGCAGTGTGCCATCTTGCAAATATTTCCGGATAGGAGTCATCCAGGTTCCTTCTTCGATTGCAGTTACCAGATTTACTTGTTCGAAACTTGGGGCTAGCTGCCTTGAGATGGCTAGTGTTCCGAAAATGGTGCTATTCTTCATACTAGCTTGCTTTGCAAGTTCATCTGCCTCTTGGTTCTCTTCTCGAGGAATATGTTTGATTAGATAGTGGTCCAATTGATCGAGCAGCAATTTGGTTTTCCTTAGGTATGTTGTGAGTCGTTCTCCTCGAGTCTGAAATTCTCCTAGTACCTGGTTTACGATAAGCTGAGAATCACTATGAAGACATAAGGAATTGATTCCAATTTCTAGGGCAAGCTCCAATCCCGCTATTACTGCCTCATATTCAGCATCGTTGTTGGTGGCCGTGAACTCCAACCTTAATGCGTAGTACAACTTTCTTCCCCTGGGAGTGATGATCACAATTTCTGCCCCCGAGCCTTGTTCGTTCGATGCTCCATCTACAAAGAGGTTCCACTTGATGTTTTTTGCCACTTCGGATTGTTCCTTGCCTTCGTTGGTAGTGAATTCGGCGATGAAATCGGCCATGGCTTGCCCTTTGATAGCGGTGCGAGGATGGTAGGTGATATCATACTGACTTAGTTCGATGCACCATTTGAGGAGTCGCCCAGAAGTGTCAGGACGATGGAGCACTTGTCTTAGCGGTTGATCGGTTAGAACCCTGATGGAGTGAGACTGGAAGTAGTGTCGCAGTTTTCGTGACGCGATTAATAAACAATATGCTAATCTCTCTAGTTTAGGATATCTGGCCTCTGCCCCTGTAAATCTCTTACTTACAAAGTAAACCGGGCGTTGTGTGCGGTCTTCTTCTCTTACCAAGGCGGCGCTTAGAGCATGAGATGATACAGCGAGGTATAGGTATAACACTTCACCTTCATTTGGAGTTGAGAGTACTGGTGGTCTCTGAAGGTGTTCGATTAGGTTGAGGAAGGCTTTTAAGCATTCATCGGTCCACTCGAATCTCCCTTTGTCTTTCTTGAGAGCTTCGAAGAAAGGGACACACTTGTCAGTTGCCTTGGAAATGAATCTGCTTAGGGCGGCCACCTTTCCGTTTAGGCTCTGCATTTCTTTTCGAGTGGAGGGTATCCTTATTTCTTTTAGAGCCCGGATTTATTCAGGGTTTGCTTCGATTCCTCTGGCGTGGACGATAAATCCTAAGAATTTTCCCGAAGATACTCCGAAGGAGCACTTTAGAGGATTCAGCTTCATTCCATATCGGCGAAGTACTTGAAACATCTCGCCCAGGTGGCTTACATGGTCGTCGGCTTTCCTGGACTTTACCAACATGTCATCCACATACACTTCCATAGTCCGTCCTATTAGTTCCGCGAACATCTTGTTGACGAGGCGCTGATAGGTAGCTCCAGCATTTTTGAGTCCAAAGGGTATGACTTTGTAACAATATAGTCCGCGGTCGGTGATGAAGCTAGTGTGGTCTTGATCAGGAGCGTGCATGGGAATCTGGTTATATCCGGAGTATGCATCCATAAAAGATAGGAGTTCGTGTCCGGCTGTGCTGTCCACAAGTTGGTCAATTCGGGGAAGTGGGAAGCAATCTTTTGGGCAAGCGTCATTCAGATTGGAGAAGTCAATACATGTTCGCCACTTTCCATTGGCCTTTTTTACTAGCACTGGGTTAGCGATCCATTCTGGGTAGATGGCTTCCCGTATGAAGCCATTAGCAAGTAGATTCTTTACTTCCTCATCAAGGACTGCTGATCGCTCTGCCCCCATGCTCCTTTTTTTCTGCTTTACTGGTACCTTGGTGGGATCGATGTTCAGCATGTGGCATGCTATGTCGGGGGAGATTCCTGTCATATCGGCATGGGTCCACGCAAATACATCTAAGTTGTGGCGGAGAAAGTCAATGAGTTGATCTTTCAACTCCGTTTTTAGCTGAGATCCGACTTTTAATAGTTTACTTGAATCGTGCTTGTCTACAGATACGAATTCCATAGCCTCTGCAGGCTCGGCGGTAGCCTCCTCCTCTTTATCCCTGGGGTCTAGTTCATTGAAGGGATCGCTTGTGTATCGAAGAGGAGGGGCTTTCTTTAGTTGCTATGCCTCCAAGCTTTTCATGCAGAGAGTACATCTTTTCCTTTATTCTTTCTGCGGTTATTGCGAAGTTCAGTTACGTAGCAGTCTCGGGCAGCATCTTGATCTCCTTGTACTTCTCCTACTCCGTTGTCTGTTGGAAATTTCATTTTCAGGCACCAGGGGGCTAATACAATCTGGAAGTCAGACAAGGCTGGTCTTCCCAAGAAGGCGTTGTAAGCCGAGTGGTTTTCTATTAGCACGAACGTTTGTTTTCGCACAACGGAGCGGGGATGACTTCCTATTTCGACGAAGAGGTCAAGTTGCCCGAGGGGCATTTTTGCATCTCCAGTGAAACCGTGCAGTGGTTTGTCACAGGGGGATACATTCTTCATTGATAACTTCATTTTGTCGAAAGCATGTTTGAATAGGATATTTACGGAGCTTCCTGTGTCTATTAGAATCCGAAAAACTTTAGCTGGACCGAACCAGGCGGAGATGACCATAGGATCCATATGTGGGTACTGTCTTCCTTCCAAATCACGCCTACTGAATATGATGTCGTTGCTCTCTTTTCGTTTCGGGTGGCGTTCTTCCGTGATGGAGTTAACATAGCCTTCTGCATTTCTAAGCGACTTGCCGTACCTTTCCATCTCTGCCCAACTTCTGTCGGCGATGTGTGGTCCTCCTGAGATGGTAAGGACCACTATCTTCTCTTGACTAGAGCCACTGGTGTTGTGATTGTTGCGATTCCCTCCGCCTACCTCTGGGAGGGGTTGCTTCGAGTTCTCATTGGCTGGAGTTGGAGTCCTGTTCTGACCCTTCACATAGCGTTCCAGTCTTCTTCTTCTAATGTGTTCTTCGATCAAGTCCCGAAGATGGTGGCATTCATTGGTGTCATGTCCGTGGGATTCGTGGAAGCGACAGAACTTTCCGGACTTGAGTGCGTTATCTGACTCTTTCTTGTGCGAGGGGCGCTTATATCCTAGTTCGCCCTGAGTGGCTAGGAAGATATTTTCGATTGTGTTGTTCAAAGGAGTGTAGGAGTCAAATCTCGGCCCTGGTCGATATTGGCGCTTTTCGACCTTTCTGCCCCCAGTATTGTCTCTAGATTCATTTCTTCGAGCGTCCTTAGCTGCAGTGGGAACCTTGTCCTGAACTGTCTTACCTTGTTGTCCTGATTGCCTCTCTGGAGCAGCGTCTTCAAGTCTCATATACTTTCCAGCTTCATGGAAGAAATCAGGCAAGGTAGCTGGTTTTTCCTTAGTTAATCTTCTGGCAAACTTGGTGTCTGGATGTACACCACTACAGAGGGCCATTAGAGTGAGTTTTTCATCGGCATCTTGAACTGCTGCCGCTGCGGCGTTGAACCGCGTTAGATATTGTTGCAGCGTCTCTCCGGTTTTCTGTTTGACATTGGATAGAGAATAAGCATCCTTGGGTTGTTCCACATGGATGCGGAACTGGCTAATAAACCTTTCTTTCAACATCTCCCATGAGCTGATGGATCCTTGGGGTAGATGGCAGAACCAGGAGGTAGCTAGATCAGCTAGGAATAGCGGAAAGCATTTACATAACACTCCTTCTGTTGCTCCACTCATGAGCATATGCTGGGTGTATCTCTGCAAGTGTACGATGGGGTCGGAAGTTCCTTTGTAAGGTTCCATGGTTGGCATTTTCCATTCCCGGGGAGTGATGGCGGTTTCGATATTTCGAGTAAAGGGACTGGTGACCCTAGCGCCTATTCCCCGGTCCCTTTGCTCCCGTTGGACACATTCTCTGAATAATCGTGCCATTCGTTCGTCAGAACTTGGAGCGGACAAAAATGAGCTTGGTTCTAACCTGCGGGATCTATCTCGTCCAGATGACCAGTAGGGATGGTACAGTCTATCACTTCTAGCATTTTCCAGTGGTTGTCTTTGGCTGCTCGGATGCACGCTAGGACCAGCTACAGTTGCCCCCTGCCTTGATTTTCCCCTGTGGGGTTCTGTTTCGAGCACATCCATGGGGTCAACTTCGGGCTGGGTTCTAGCTCGGCTCCGTTCAGCGGGGTTTCTATGATTAGGTGGTATGACTGGCTCAGCTACATCCGACCCTCGCCTGGTGCCTCCCCCGCTGGGTTCGGTTCCAAGGGCTTCCTCGAGTCGGAATTCGGGCTGAGTCCGGGCGCGGCCCCTATCATTGTTATTCCTGTTGATAGCTTCTTCGAAGAGGGAAGACCTTTGTTGCCTCCGAGATCCTCCGGATTGGGACTCACCCCATGATTCAGTGTTGTGGTTGGACTCTTCAGCATCCCTTAAGCGTGACATGAGTTGGTCCACCAAAGCTTCTTGTTGGGATGTGAAGCGGTTAGTTACTTCAGCCACAACCCTATCCAGATCTGCCCTAGTGATTGGTTGTTCCGTTGCGGGACCGGTTGGATTTTCCTGATTTTCATCTGGTACTGCTGTTGAAGTGGGCTGATCTGCGATTGCTGGATCTGGAAGGCTGCTAGTTGCGATGTTCTTTCCTTTGTTAACATCCCTTCTCTGTTTGGAAGGCATGATTTCTAAGCAACGAGCGATGTTGTTAGGAAGAAGGTTGAGTGGGAGAAGATGAAGCCCTGAGTTCAATTCTCAGTGAAAGCACCAAAAATGTTTGCACAAAAAATGGACAAACACCTCCAAGTCGTATTATTTAGTTGATTATATGTGATTTTTAATGGTTTAGATGAGTTATGTAAATATGAAAAAAGTAGGGGCTGAAATGTAAAAGACACACAGATTTATAGTGGTTCGGCCAGAATGTGCCTACGTCCACTTTATATGTTATTATCTTCTTTCTTTCGGATTACAAGTACAATGCTTCGTATACGAGTATATGAAGGTAGTTTGAAAGTTCCTTCCTTGCTTGAGCTCTCAAACTTGTCTGCCATTGTTGTACCCCTGCCCCTCTATTTATAGAATGAGGTAGGGGGCAGGGGTCTTGGAAGTATATAACTGCTGGTGGGCCCGGGCTGAAGCAATTTGGACTGGCAATCATCTGGTTCGGCGGAGGTCCATTCGGTGGTGAGGTATGGTTTGGCTCGGAGGTGTTGGTCCGGCCAGGCATGATTCGGTGTTGGTGGTCCGGTCGTGGAGTTGGTTCGGTGGTGAGCTTGAAGGTTGGTTCGGTCGTATGTGGTCCGGTCATGTAGGAAAGGGGTTGGACCGGTGGAGCGTAGGGAAGGAGGCTGGCTATGCCGAATGGACACGTGCTTGCATCGCCGAATGAGAAGGGGGCTGGCCATGCCGGATGGACTTGGGCTTGCATTGCCGAATGAAGCTTCATGTGTGAATGCCGAGTGTACCTTGCCGAATGAATTGGAGGTTGCGAACCCGGGTGAAACTGACGCTTCTTGGTCTCAAGATCCCCTGGGTGAGAATTCGCCCAACAAATACCATTATACTTAAAACCATTTCTAAAGGTTCTTTTCTAAAAAATACTATTAAAACAAGTTATTTTGAAAAATACTTTACTTTTAATTTTTTTTTAAGAAACCTGTAATCTTAGGCTCTGATACCTATTGTAACACCCCACACCCCTTAGTATACCCGAAAGGACTCACTAAAAGATGTGGTGCATTGGAGGTATAACTAAAACTAGAAGAGACTAAGATTCACAAGACAAAAACTAAATAATAGTAATAACACAGTGGAAACAATTATAGTACGTTGGATAAAATCAAACTCCGTAATATAAGATGATAAATTACGTCATCAAATACCAAATACTTTAAATGTTAAACTACCCATATATGTCTTAAATCAAAAACCATAGTCTCCATAAAATCAGAAAGTAATTATCCCTTAATAGAGTGCCGGTACAATATAAGAACTAAAAATGGAAATGAAAGAAATACATAGCAGTGATCTCCTCCAAGTAAACTCCAACCAATAGCAATCTACCAACTTCTCCCTTGATTGCCTATGGGGGAAAAGGGGAAAATAGAGGTGTGGGTCAAACTAAAAGTTTGGTGAACGATAGTAATTACTAGAGTCTTTAAGCAAGATTGAAGTAATAGACTCTATAACAGTTCTAGCACAAATAAGGATAACAAGGGAAATATGAAAGAAATAATGTGGAAATGAGCACGATTAATTATTGCTCAATTTAGAATATAGGTTAACATTGATTGCTTGCACTTGCCCTTGATTTTTGCTTTGATTAGACTGAATTCCTATTCCTGTATTTAGGATACAACCCTAATTCTACCCATTTTTGATCGGCCTGCAACTCCATAGACCTTTCTGTGGACCAGCCGCTATATAACTCCCTATGTAGTATCCAAGGGTATATACGAAAGATGCATGGAGCAACCACTATGGACCGGATGACATATATAGCTCCCTACACAGAAGGCAATGATGTCTATGAAAGACACTAATACTAAGCGCTTGGAACTCATAGCTATTATGATCACCCGAATGTAAGTCGCACGCGTAACTGCCACTATGCCCATGCTACCATTTTCTCCACCTATTGGGTCTTCTTATTACCTCAAACTTCAGCATAAGCATGTCCTCATCTCACTTCAGGCTAATGTGAGATTACCGTGTGTCCATACAAAATAAGAGAAATGCTGCTGTACTGGTCCTCCATCCAAACAATATCTAGTTATGCCCTTTATCCAAATACTCCATGATTTGGACTTCTAATTGATCAATTACTACCCTTTTTAGCATAAGCGTGCCCTCGTCTCGCTTTAGGCTAATGTGAGACCACCGTTTTGTCTAATAGGGAATGCTATTTGGTATAGGTCCCACTTTCATCTTTGTTATTAACTTAGGTAAATTTTATAAAAAAGCCTTTACAATTTATCCTTACTGTCTTTGCTTATTAATTTATCATAAGTCTTAAAATAAGCCTCATTTTGTTCTATTTCTTATTTTAACCTCTTTTATAGACATGCTTATTACTTAACCCAAGGTCAAAGTGTGAAAATAAGCTTCATTCTTCTTTTCCTTTTTTTCGTTACAATTCTAGGTTATAACTAGACCAATCTTTTTAATTCACTCCAATTAACGTCATAGATATGCGTAATTTCAGTCCAATTCCATTTATATTAGAGTCTTTGAAATATACATCTTATGTTCCATTATTTCAGTTTTCCTACAATTTAATCCATATTTGCGTTAATCTTGTTCTAATCCATACACGAAGAAAAAGGAGGAATAAAAGAAAACTAAAAATAGAAGAAATCCAAAGCGTAGGAAGAAGATGTAATTAACGTATAAATAAAAATAAATAAACTAAAATACTGTAAATAAATTATAAATATATGAAAAAGCTATAATTAATAGAAATAAACTAAAATTGCTGAAAAGAATAGCTGAAAGGAAATAGACTGAAAATAATTCTAAAAAAATCTGTAAATAAACTACCAGAAAGGTTATTCCAAAAATCACAGTAAAACTACAACTATTGGAAACCCTATTATTTTAAATTACTTAAAGAAATATTTAAAATAATTACAATTGCTCACCTCCGGTTCTAAGCTCTTCCTTTGATCTCCACGGATCCACTTGGAGTTGCAGAATAATTTAATTTGTAATGATTTTCTCCTTTGGAAAAAATATTCCATTTCGGGTCCTTCCTAGAGAGTTGAACCCAATTGGAGAAAACCTAGAATGAGAAAAAGTGTTACGTCTAGGGGTCTATTTATAGGAGTAGAAGTGGGTCTTGGACCATTGGCTTTGGAGATTGAATAGGATGCAACCACATCATTGGCTGAAAAGGAGCCATCGGATGCAAGAATAGAGGGACATGATTTGTTTAAATAATGCAAACAACGTAATAGAACTTCACAGCCTTAAAAATTCATTCGCGGCCTCAAAAGGGACGTAGGTCAACTGTTCCTTCCTCTAGGTCGATCGGCTGGTCGATCTGGGTGATGGTTAGGTTGACCTCCTGGTCGACCAAGCCCTTTATATATTCTTTTTTCGTTTCTTTGTTTATTTCATAGCTCGATCATATTAGCTTGTTTTCTAACGTTCTATATATGGAAATTGACCAGAAAATTATCATGGACACAATGGCGCAACTTCCATGACTCAATTCTGATAATTTCACAAAGTTATTATATCATTTAATTAATTAATGAATTAATTATTATGGGTTAAATTTTGGGTTGTTACATCAGCATTCATTTTTGGGTTTCTAAGTGTGGGATGCTACAAATTTGTTTTGGTAAAATATATTTTGGTTTAATCCTAAAGAAAGATTTGATATATAAAAGGTAAATGTATATATTGTTTGAAATTGATCTGAAGTGAAAACTGGTGTTTAGTTTTTTAAGTTACGTTCTTATGGACACATGTAGCTTATACATTAGGAAAGTAAGTGAATCATGAAATAATATGTTGTTTGGTAGTTTTCATTTGTTAAAATGAAATGAGATTTTCAATGATTTTGGATAGTCGAGAACTTTTGGATGGTTATAGAACTTATAGTTAAGTGTTTTTTGAAAATATGGAAGTTGAATGTATATATAACACTTAAATTGAGAAGATAGCAAGTTAAAACAGGTTTAAAGTTGTTAAACATACTTGTTAACAAATTTAATTGTTGTACATACTCTTAGGATGTAATGGAGTATTATATGAGTATGTGCTTAAGTTGTAAAATGTTGATAAACTTGAAATTTGATTTGTAAAATGATTTGTAAATGATCTTAGTATTATTGGCATACTATTCGGATAAATGAATATGATTAAAAAGATATTGATGTAGTTAAAAAACTAGTAGGATAAATATGTAAATGTATATACATCATTTTATTCCCATGAATGTTCTTGATCCAGTATTCAAATACATGATTTCGAGATGGTTTTCACCGGTCCGAACAAGGATTTTTCACTCGATTCTTAAACGGTGAACACTCGATACGGATTATTGAGATGATCCCAAAGTTTTATATTATGGTATATAGTTATATAAGGAGAACGATGGTTTTTAATCAAGGAACCAGATTTGAGTCCGCACTAGAGAGGTCAACTGATCTATACTAGTTGGGAAGGGAAATCTTTGTGATGGAGCAAGTGATCAGAATTGATAATGTGTATGGATGATATATGTGCATCGTACGGGCTTTAGAATTTTCTTACTATATTTTGACAGGCATATGGAGAGTTTAGGTGATAAATCTTTGATTTGTTATTAAGTATTTTGAATTATTGACTAAGTACTAGCCTGTTGCGGTTAAGCATAAGGTACGCTTAGTAGACTATTTATCATCCTTGTGTGATTAGAAGGTTTTGAACTAGAGCAAACCATAAGTATTATCTGTGAGTGATCGAGTAATATTAAGTCTTGCTTTGTGATTTTTTCTATGGTTGCTCATGTTGGAATTTCGAGGATGAAATATTCCAAGTGGGAAGAATGTAATGACCTAGAATTTTGGGCACTTTGTATTTAAATATCTAAATTATTTAAATATTTGATTTTTTTAATTAAGTGTTACTAAAATGATTTAATAATTATTTTAACCTCCTTTTCAGTCATAACTAATAATGGTAGAATTGTTTTGGAAATTTTTTACAAAAATATATTCTTTTGAAAAATATTTATAATGTGACTAAAATTGTTTTATCGATAAACAGCTTTCTAATCATTAGAAGTAGTTCAAAATTTTTTTACATACATTTATTTACATAGGAAATTAATAAAATGAAATAAAAATATTTTGCCATTTATGGAAATAAACTTTATAGATAATGTCATGTATGAGCTTACAACATATATTTAGGAAATGTGCAAATAAGGAAAATCATTAACCCGTAGGAAACTTTGACATAAAGGAGAAGTGATGTGTATAATTAATGATGTTAAAGGTTTAAGGGGTTTTTGGTCTTTCCTTATTCAAATTCCTAAGCCTATGTAAGAGGGGATACACGCTTAGGATCAAATCATAGAAATTTCAATGTTTTAAGAGAAAAATCAATGGCTTATCTTCTTCTTCCACTCTTATGTTCTACAATAAAATAGTCACAGATCAACTCCAAATCATTTCAAACTTTGACACAAGGCTTGGGATTATATTAGAAATCCAGGCCAAAACATGATGAAGTAGAGCCATGCTTCCCATGAGGAGAGAGGCTATGAGCAATCCAAGAGAAAGAAGTGGGGAAATGCAAGAGAAAGAGGAAGAAGGAGGAAGGAAGGAAGTGGTTGCAAAGTGGAGGCTTGGCTTTGGTTCTTGGATCTTGGTTATGGTTGGGTTAAAGGTAAGTTAACACCTCACTTTGAATGAAAAATATAACAAATATATGTTGTGTTTGATTGTGCTAAAGTTGTTTGAATTATTGTTAACTTGTGTTAAAACATTAGTTTGAAATTCTTACTTTAAAACTAAGTGACATGTGTGATCCACGTACATAGACGTAAAAAAACATGAAACTGACTTGAATGGACTTATATGATTGGTGAGTAGACATTGTATAAAGCTCATAGTTTATAGATGGACTTTAATTTAGATTGGACTTGGATTTAGAAGTGCATTTGTGGCGATAGTCGCTTTAGAAGCTGTTTGGAATTGCCTTATTTTTGGCAATTGTAACGGAACATTATAGAAATATCAATAATGATTTCTCACCAAATTTACATTGTTATACATGTATGTTTGTTGCTATTAAAAGCTTGAATAGTACATAGTTAAATGACATCTTCAAAATGGCCAAAACATCGCTAATGCAAAACTATCCCATTTAGATTTGATTTTGGAATTAAAAGGTTTGAAAAATATTTAGATTTAAGTATTTTGTATCATTCTCTTTATTTAGTTATTAATTACTTTTAGAGTATTTTAAAAATATTTTAAGATCTTTATGAGTTTTTAAGAATAAATGGTGAACAATGAAAGGAGAAATATTATGTTAAAACTTTCGTTTTCAAGTTTTGAATGATTTTTCAAACTTGTGATTTTCACATAAAATTTTTAACGAGTGTTTTAAAATATATTATACGAATTTTGAAGTATAACTATCTTATATAAATATCCTGGAAAATATCTTATATAAATATCTCGCTTTAGATTATAAAACAAAAGGTTTAGAAGGCAGTTAGTAATTGCTTAATAGCCAAATGGTTAAGCTATTTAATTACTTATTAGAAAAGTAATTAATTTTTCTTAACATTATTAAGCTGAGAAAGTGATCTTATCTATTTGTGAGAGTTAAAATTAACGTCGAATAAAAATGGAGCAATAGAGCTCTAAATTACTGGGCTTTCCTCTTAATCAAGGAATAAGTAAGTGGAAAATGTCGTAAATGTGTTAATCGTGTTAACTTCTTACTTTTTATGGAAATAATTAATACTATACTTAACACTAAATGCCAATGAGGTAGACTTATCCATTTTTTGATATTTAAGAATAAAGTGTCTAGGCAAGGCTTGGAGAAACCAATGCCTAAAATTACATGGCTTCACTCTTGAATGGGGAATGGTTAAGTTGAGAATGTCGAAAATGAGTTAGGCATACGAATCATGATTTGCATAGCAATGGTTTTTCACAAGACAATTGATTAGTCAATTATCGATCCTAACCAAATATGAACTTAGATTTTTAAAGAAAATGTTTGTAAAGGTAGTAACTAGTATGAAAATGATCTGGGATTATTGTGACAATGTTCTAATCGCATTCGTCCTTGACCCCTTTCGATTATACTTAAGGAAGTAAATAGATCTTTAAAGCATGATTCAAAAATAAGCGAAAGCCAAATGCTTTTGGTTTTGTAGTGATAATGTTAAATTAAATTAGTCCTAAACCTTTTGAATGGATTTGTGAAAGTACTTGGATCCTTAAAATGGATAATTTGGAGGAGATAATAAGTAATTCAATCTTTTAGAAAAAGATAGAAAAAGTAGAAGATTATTAGATAAACGAAGTTGACTAATAAAGGAGTTTCAATTAATAAAAGGATTAATTAAGTGGAAGGGATTAGGAGCTGCTAAAGTAGCTTAATCATACTTTATGTTACTTGATTGTGTTTTGGAAGATGATAGTGTTTTGTATGTTTATTCATTTATTGAATGTAAACAAAACTTATTTCCATTTAGAAACATCTATCTTATACAGATAGTCGATAATCGAATTGACCAAAATATTACTTTAAGAACTTATCGAAAGGCTTCATGATTCCATTCCAATAAGAAGCCTCGGGGAGGAGTATTGGTAAAAAACATCACTAGCTTTCGCTTACATCCCAGACAACTGAGATTGAATCAATCGGAAAATTCATTTATTGGTTTTGAAGAGACTGGGATCAGTTAGAGTTCTACTTATCAAATACCACTTCAAAAGTAGCACATAATCTATGTTCTGGTAGTGGTTGTGAAGTGAAACGTTATAGAGTTGAACTGCCAATCCTAAGGTAAAGTCCAAGGGAGAGGTCAATATTAACATTTCAAACGATACTATCGTGTGGGACTGTCTATCTTGAGGAGTATTCCAAGAGAGAGGATAGAGTTAGGATTGGCCAGAAGACTTATGCAAGGGATCCTATGTGGAGGTTCAAGACCTATTCAAGATGCTCGAATCCATGTAGTGATTCATAATCAATTTGAGATATGGGAATTCATTTAGGAATTCCTGATTTGTCTGAGAAACCCATTTGAGGATTCCTATTAGGTTCGAGTGATGAAGGCTCATGTAAAAGATGTCAAATGTAACCTCAACATCGGAATTGGCTAAAGACGGAGTAGGATGCACAATCTGTGTTTTTGTAGTCCCACAATAGGTCTTGAATACTCCATGTATAGAGGATGCTTATCGATGTTGCACGTTGGAGTTGATGGTATTCATTCCACATTGTTCATATTAATGTTTGGATGAGGTCCTATGTGTTTTCTTTATAGTATATTTTATCTTGAGATATACGACACTTGGAAGGTAGTTTCTAAGCCTTGTGCATGGAGTTTGGATTCTGGTTCCTCGAAGTGATCTCTATGGAAAATCCATTATGAGATCATTCCTTATCGATTTTGGTTGTATCGCTATTATGTTTAAATGTTATTAATGTAACCATTTTGGCTATGATTATTATTTATTTCGAACCTTATACATTATTATAATATCATTGTATTCTCTATAAAAGGTTTGGTTATCGTAATGTAAAAATTGTCTCTATTTATATACGGTGTGGTCTTACGAGATACCTTTATTATGAAAGGTTTTTATAACATTGAAAATCCATTTGATCTACGTTTTCCCATGCTGGTTTACCAGACTTATCCTGGTATTATATTCTTATAATACTCGGGTCTGCCCTGTACATGTTTCGAGATTTCGCCGTGGATGCTTTGGAGCTTCTAGAGATGAGTCGGATGATTTCAGACCATAGTATTTATTTCCGCGATATTACTTTATGTGTATATATCAGCATTTGTGAGGACATGTTGTTATCTTATCACTATATTAAAGTTAAATCTCCCAACATAATGGTAATAAATAATATCAAAGGAGTAATACAAAGGATTATTCCGAATACAGAAATTTCGGAGTTACTAAAACCTAAGTAAAATCATCAACTTGGAAAGTAATAACTGCCTATCCTCACAATGGTGATATATTCAATACAGAAATATAGTGGAGATAAGAATACTACTAATGGTTATCATCCGACTTCTTTTTATAAGCTCCAAAGCATCCGTGGCTAAATCTACAGACATACACTAGGCTGACTCAAGCATTATAAGAAAATAACACCCAACTTAATCCAGCAAACTAACATGAGAAACTCAAGAAATATGTAATAAGTAATAGTAACCATTATGATCATACGGATTACGATAATTTTTCCCTTAATTGAAACAAACCATTTATTAAGTTTAATATAATGATAAGCTACCCATAAATGCTGATATATACAAACAAATCAATGCAACAAGAATAAATAATATGGTAGATAGAACTCCAGCTCTTCACCAGAAGCTGCAAAGCACCAACGGTTAAATCTAGAAACATACATGGGGCTGACCTAAGCATTATAAGAAAATAACACTCGTACCAGCATGGTAAACCAACGTGAGAAATTGAAGCAATATAAGAGACATGAAATAGTAACTATTGAGACCATATGGATTACCACAATAGTTTTACCCTCAAAAGAATCAAAGCATTCATGAAATTTAACGTATAGTAACATGATAGATAATTTCTAATGTGTAGCGCATAAGTCATATTAAATATATGTTATGTGAATGCCACAATTGTAGTAGGTATACTAGGGCTGTCAACGGATGCTTTCGGATACGGATAGTGCCATATCCGTATCTGTATCCGAAATCATTTTCGCATATCGGATATCCGTATCCGTTTAATTTTCGGATATCGGATATCCGTATTCGCTTAATTTTCGGATACGGACGAATATCGGATATTTATCTGCTCCGCCAATAATTGATAAATTTAAAGGTATAAACGGAAAAGTTTAGATCAACATAAAACATTTTTTGTACTATTGTTTATAGAAAAACAAAGAAATAAAAAATATGGTGATAAAAAATTGTTTTATACTAATATATGTATGTGTATCCAAAAATATTCAAAAGTTAAACACTCATCGCCCTATTTTCCTATTTTAAATTATATAAATATGCATCAGTTAATCGGACGGATATTTTTCGGATATGGATACCACTATAACCATATCCGTATCCGAAAAGCTTTTCGGATATCGGATATCCGTATCCGCTTTTCGGATAACGGATATTTTTCATATTTTCGGATACGGATTCGGACGGATATCGGATTTTTCGGGTACCCATTGACAGCCCTAAGGTATACAATCAATACTGCTAAGGCAGGTTTATATATGGATTATTTTTCCGTGGAAATGCCACTAGTAAACTGAAGTGGAACTCAATGACTATGATCAGAAACATCCCTCCGAGCATCATATATTCATAGATAGGATATACCCTAAGGTAAACACAACCGACCCAACGATGAACTGCGTGGTAAAGAGTGCCAATAACTCCTACGCGCAACATATACCCTAATTGTTTCGCTAAACCTGAGATTATGCATCCTTCTCTAGTTTTAGTCATTTCAATGTCAAGGCTATATTTTGCATCTCTTACTCGAGTCTTCATCACTAGAACATCACATGAGTTCCCAATTGGATTCCTTCATCTCGAACATATAGAAAATCATTAAACAGATTCAAGCAACTAGAATATCTCTCGAACCTCCACAAAGGATCCCCACATAAGTCCTCTGACAAATGCTAATACTGTCCTCACACTTGGTATACTCCTCAAGATAGAAAATCCTACATGATAGCATCGTTTGAAATGTTAATGCTGACCCCTCCCTTGGAATTTAACCTTCAAATTGACAGTTCAGCTCTATAACACTTCACTTCACTACCACTTCTAAAACATAGATCGTGTATATGGTTTTAAAGTGGTTTCGAGTTCGAGGCATCTCATATAAGTACACTCTCTCCACTTATCGTACTCTACAAAACTAATCGATGAATTTTCGGTAAACTCATCTCTGGTTCTTTTGGAAATTAACAAACAATACATAAGAGTGGAGATTACCTTTCGACCATTTAAGTGGATGGACTTCCTTATCATTTGTCATAGAAGAGAAAGACGAGTATATACATATAGTATAACATCATGGAAGATAATTGCACCATGTAGCACACGTGTTTGTTCTAGATATTTCCAAAGTTACATTTGGACAATTTCAATAGTCGACTAGTTGACTGCCTGGTATAAGATGTTTGTTTATAAATGGAAACCAAATCTAGTATACTTTGAATCAACAAATAAACATACAAATCCCTATCAAGTCACACAAAGTACAATCAAGCCACACAAAGTATGGTTAAGCTAATTAAGCAACTCCAGATCCCTTTTATTTAATTATTCCTTTTATTAATAAAAAACAACTTTATTAGCAAACTTCTTTTTCCTAATAAACTTCTATATTTTTCCAAAATATTCCATGCTTATAATTTCCTTCAAAATAACCATTTTAAGGATCTAGTACTTTCGCAAATCCGTTAAATAGGTTTAAGGTCAACGTTGCTTAAATATTGTCACTGTGAACCCAAAACCATTTTACTTGTGCTTATCTTTAAATCATTCTTTTAAATATCTATTTACATCTCTAAGTATAATAAAAAAGTGTTAAAGATGAATGCTACCAACGCATTGTGACAACAAAACCAAAACCATTTCATACTTGTATTATCTATAAAACATTTTTTTTAAAGATCTAAGTACATATTCGATCAAGTCAGCATTTGACAACTTAACCATCAAATTCTAAAAATGATTGCTTATAGAAATCATGATTTGCCTACTTAACTCATTTTCGATATTCGAACTCAATTATTCCTTGTCCAAAAGCAAAGCCATATAAGTTTGAGCATTGGATCAAGCCTTGCCTAGAAACTTCATTCTTGAATCTCAAAAATAGATAAGTCTACCTCGCCAGCTTTTAGAGTTATGTATAGTATTAACGATTTTGATAAACAATAAGAAATCAACATGCTTAACACATTTCTGACATTTTTCAACTTACTATTCCTTGGTCAAGATGGAATCCTAGTAGGTTAGAGCTCTATTGCTCCATACCTACTCAATATCAATCTTAACTCTCACAAATAGATTAGATTAATTCTTTAGCTTATTATTGTTAATCTTAGTTAGTTACTTTTCTAATAAATAGTTAAACTATTTGACCATCTGGCCATTAAGCAATTTCTTGCCCTTTTAAACCTTTTGTTTTGTAATCTTAAACAAGATATTTATATAATATATTTTCCAAGATATTTATATAAGACATTACCAAGATATTTATATAAGATATTTATAATCTAAAATACTTATATTATTTTTTTAACATTCTATTAAAATATTACTTCAAAATAACAAGTTCGAAAAATTATTAGAAACTTGACAACGCCATGCTTTAATGAAAAATCTCATCTTTGAAAATTCACAACTAATTCTTGTAATTTCATAAAGTTCTCAAACCATTTTAAAATAATCTAAAAATTCCTAGTAACCACTTGTAAAAAGAATGAAAAAAAATACTTAAATCTAAATATTTTTTAAACCTTTTAAGTCCAAAAATCAAGTCTAAACGGGGCAGTTTTGCATTAGTGAAGTTTTGGCCGTTTTTGAGATGTTACTAAGCTTTTCAATATTAAAGCTTCTAATAGCAACGTACATACATATAATACAAAATAAATATGGTGAGAAATCCCTAAATATCACTTTACAAAATGCCATACCAATTGCCAAGTGCAAGGCAATACATAACTTCATCTATAGCCTATCGCTATAAGTACACTTTCAATTCGAAGTCTGATCTAAACTAAAGTCCATCTATAACATATATCCATTGTTCAAGGTCTTGTCACATGTCATACAAGTCCATTCAAATCCATTCCAAGTTTTTCAAGTCCACGTACATGGATCACATATATCACCTATTTTTAAAGTAAGAATTCATTTGATGTTTTAACATAAGTTAACAACAATTCAATCCATTTAAACACAATAAAACACAAATATATATGTGTATATATATATATATATATCTGTGTGTGTGTGTTATATTTTCATTCAAAATGAGGAGTTCACTAACCTTTAACATAACCATAACCTAGAACCCTCGTCAAACCACACCCTTGCAACCACCTTCCCTTCTCCTCCTTGCTTTTGCCTTCTTCTTCTTACTCCATCACCCATATACAACTCACGACCATTGGGGATTGTGGTAGTTTGGCTCCACTTCTTCATATTTTGGCTTTGTGGAAGGGTTTTTAATATTGTACCAGCCTTATGGCAAAGTTTGAAGTCATTTGGCATTGATTTGCGACTCTTTCTTTTTAGAATATAGGAGATGAAGAATAAGAGGACGTCATTGATTTTTGAACTCAAGCTTAGTAGTTATTTATGATTTATTCATAAGGGTGTAGCTCTACATATATAGCCTTATGATTATGATGGGAAAAGACCAAAAACCGCCTCAAAACGCTCATGACAATTTACACCACATAGCTTAACTTTTAAGTTTTTTCCACTTAAGCTCATTTCCTAAGTATTTATGACGATATCACCCATGACATACTCTAGAAAGTTTATTTCCATAAATGGTAAAATATTTTTATTTTATTAAATTGATTTCCTAAGAAAATAAGTGTATGTAAAAAAATCTAAACAAATTTTGACGATTAATAAGATGTTTGTCGATAAAACGATTTTCGATCACATTATCGATATTTTTCCAAAGATTTCTATGAACATTTTCCAAAACAAGTTTACCGTCATTAATTATGATTTAAAAGAGGGTTAAAAAGTTTATTAAATCATTATAATAACATATAATTCAAGACTCAAATATTTAAATAGTTTAGATATTTAAATACGAAGTGTCCAAAATTTTGGGTCGTTACATTCTCCCACACTTAGAATATTTCATGTTTGAAATTTCAGCACGAGCACCCAAAGAAACACTCTACTTTGATACTTAGCAGTAATCATTAGCAAACAAGGCTTACGGTTTTCTCATGTCCACACTCTCTCATCACACAATGATGATAATCAATCTACTAAGAGTACCTTTCGCTCAGTAGCCTCTAGTTATTACTTAGAGAATTATCCATGCCACTAGACCATTCCTTAAACTCTTCTTAAGCCAAAAACATAGTATTCCAATATACTAAAACCTGTACGATGCACATATATCATCCATATACATTATCAATTATGATCACTTGCTCGATCACATAAATCTCATTTCCCACTATTATAGATCATTTAACACCTCTAGTGCGGACTCCGACCAGGTTACTTGATTAGAAACTTCCATTCTCCTTACATAGCATTATTCCATGATAGAAATTTTAGGATCATATCAAGAATCTACATTGTGTTAACTGTCAAGAATTGAGTGAAAAATCTTTGTTCGGACCGATGTAAACCACCAACATGACTCAAATACTGAATCAAGAACAGTCATGCAAATAAAATGATCTTCATACAACTTACATATTTATCCTATTGGTTTCTTAACTACACCACTATCTTTTTAATCATATTCATTTATCCAAATAGTATGTCACTAATATAAGATCATTTATGAATCATTTCATAAATCATAACTCCAAGTTTATAAACATTTTGCAACTTAAGTTCCATACTCATTTTACACTCCATTACCTCCTTAGATTATACAAAAAACATTAAATTTGTAAAAAATTATGATTAACAAATTTAAATGTTGTTTTAAATTGCCATCTTATCAATTCAAGTGTTATATATAAACTTTTACATTATATTTTCAAAAAACACTTAACTATAGGTTCTATAATGATTCAAAGTTCCCGACTATCCAAAACCGTTGAAAAATTCCATTTTATTTTAACAAATGAAAACTACCAAATAATATATCATATCATGATGCACATCCATGCTTTCCTAGTGCATAAGCCACACGTGTCCATGAAATAACTCAACAAGAAAACCTTAGAACTAAATAAAAGTTCTTATTTCAAATCAGTTAGAAATAATATATTCTATAACTTTTGTATATTAAAATCGTTGTTTGGTATTAAATAAATATCTGTTACCATAACAAGTTTGTAGTTAGGAATCCAAAAATGAATGTTGATTATGTTAAAGCCATACTAGAATTATTTATAGGCGATAGGAGTGAGTTTAGTACATCCAATTTATGCCTTTTTGACTTAACCAAAAATCATTTCAAAATGGTATCAAATACTTTGTTAATGTTACTAAGTATCATGATCTCAATTTCATGGATCGATTTTCCAAATACGTACTTTCAAATAATACTACTATGATTTTTTCCAAATCTTGAAAAACATTTTCAAAGATTACCGGGATTTAAGTTCTCAAATTTCATGTTTAAATCCTTTTCATTTATAAACCATACTTATATAATTCACTTTCTTATATAAAGTTGCTTCCATATTTAAATCATTTCACAAATTTATATCTCTGTTTATGTTATAATAAACAAATCTTGTGAAAATTCAATTTTAGCCCAACATTATCATCGAATGCCTTATATTCAAACCGTAAAACTGAATTCACAAGTTGTTCGTATTTAATGTTTCCATAAATTACTATCTACGCAACCCTTATTGTAAGAAGGTAGATTACTTATAAATCAATGGCTATAGTAAATTCTCATAAACTAATCGAGCAAACTAATCAAGCAATAAATGATAATAATTGAATATGATCATTTCCTAATAAACAACCATATCAAAAATAACTACATCAATTCATGAAAACTTTACATTTTATGTTAAATATATTCCTAGGTTAAATATTTCATATACTAGTTTCCAAAACATTATTATGTCGGTTTGCCTTGTTCAAGTGTTTAGAAATCCCAATCGATACTATTGATTAAGCGTATCGACCAAAATTCATCTCATATAAGAAAATAACACTCTAATCAGAATGGTAACCAACGTGAGAAACTCAAGAAATATGAGTGACTTGAAATAGTAACTATTGAGACTATATGGATAATTGCAACAGTTTTCCCCTTAAATTAAACCATCCATTCATTAAGTTTAACATGTGGTGATATGATTGATAGTGCCTAGTGTATTGCACATAAGTCACATAAATAGTTGCTATGTGAATGCTCAATAGTAATATGTATACAATTAATACCGCTATGGCGCATTCGTATATGGATTGAATTTCCATGGAAACGCCTCTAGTACACTGAAGCAGATCTCTAACAAGGATTAAAAACTCCATTCCGAGCATCGTTTATCTCTAAATAGTAAATACTCTAAGGTAAACACAACTGGTCCAACGATGAGCTGCGTAGTACCAAGTACCAGCAACTCTTGCATGCAACATATTGATAAGTATCTCTAGATACGGAGTTGATATAACCTCTTGGCTAAGCTAAACTCGAGATTAATCATACTTTAATGGTTTTAGTCAATTCTGTTGTCAAGGGTAAGTGTAACAACCCGATATTTTCAACCATTCGCATCCGCACATGTCGGACATGAATTGCTTAAAATACCGCGTTGTTAATAAAATTTGGCAAATCTTAGAATATACAGTAAATAAAAATCACAGAACACAGACACAGAGTAAGAAATGCAGCGGAAGTAAAGAGATAGCAGTTCATGAAGCTACTATGTAAATATATCAGAGTTAAATAAAATACAACAGACTAAATAAAGTACAACAGAACTCTTAAGATGACAACCAAGTACAAGCTAAATAGAACAACAGAACTGGAATAGATAAAACTAGATAAGCAGATAATCTCCAGCGATTCCAATCTCTAGAAAGTGGAATCCAAATCTGTGAATAACTCAGGCTGACCCGAGAGTAAATAAAAATACAAACACTCGAGTCAGGACAATATATACTTATCTAATGTAAACCAACTCAAGTGAACTGTAATAAGGTACAAGTAACTTAAAGGATGTCTGGGACCGCCCATCCTCTAAGGATCCGTCAAACTATTTACTATGTAGTAATATTTCGCTATTATAATAATGTCTACAGTAAAATAAACATACTTTTAAATAGCGTTCCAGGCTACCCATATCACCCTTCACACATAATAGTCCCAGTAGTCCATCCAATATCATGCCATCTCCACTCCGGGCGACTGTCAGAGGATACCACACGGGCTACGGGAGAAAAACAAACTCGTAGTAAAGGCTCGGTATGGTAGGTGACACGGCACACAAGGCAATGCCAGGGTAGATATACCAATTACGCACACGGAATGGTGGCAACGCAACAGCCACATACGCCCACCTCGGAACACACTCCCAATCAAAATCGGAGGATGGCCATCTAATCAATCACAAGTAAGAGTATACTATCGAAGGAATGTGTCCGATCGGAGGAATGACCTCACTTGGCCCGAGATCGCTCCTGTTTTTGCCACCTTATGCCAACTCACGGGAGTTGGGTCCACGTAATATACCTCAAGAACGTCGCCACCATCCTACTTCATTCTGGAATCTCCACCGCGTACACGATTGTCAAAGTGGTTTTCGGTATCGACAGAGAGTATGCCAGATATCCGATCCCGGTCTCTTTGCCAACCAATCGTTATTATAACCCGTAGTTATAACTTTTAAAATAATGTTTATACTTCAAAATAGGATATCATTTCAAATCCAAATCTTTATCAAAATAATGATTAAATTAATTCCAAACCATTTTAAAACATCATATCTTTCCAGAAATTCTTATCAAATCATTTTAATATATCAAAATATCATATCTTTTCAAAACAACATTTCAAATCATTTTAATATACCAAAATATCATATCATTTCAAAACCACATTTCAAATCATTTTAATACATTTCAAAACCTCATTTCAATCATTTTAATATATCAAAAATATCATATCCATTTCAAGTCATTTCAATCATTTTAATATATCAAAAATATCATATCCTTTTCAAGTCATTTCAATCATTTTAATATATCAAAAATATCATATCTTTCCAAAACTTCATTTCAAATCATTTTAATATATCAAAATATCATATCTTTCCAAAACCACATTTCAAATCATTTTAATGAACCAAAATATCATATCTTTTCAAAACCACATTCATTTCAAATCATTATTCATTTTATTCAATTTAAAATACCATTTCAATTTACATTTCCAAACAGTTTATATTTCAAAAATAATTTTAAATCATTAAAATGAAGTTATTATATTTAATAATTAAATTATTAAATTTCCAAAAATTTCAACTTCCAAAGTTCATTTATTCACTTAAGTTTATCAAAACAGTGAAAATTCACTTTTCGCAGCATTTAGAAAACGCTACGGAAAGTTACATTCAAAACAGTTCAATTTAACAAAAGACAGCATTTTAAAAAATGTTGTAATAGGGTTTACTTAATATTTCAAATAAACTTCGTTAAATTCAACAATTATAGCACTTAAAAAGATTGCTATAATAGCCTTTAATTCAATTTAGCTTTTTAGTTCATTATCATCAACTACATCATTTACAAATGCTGTAATATCATCTAAATTGCAATTAATAGCATTTCAAAAATGTAGTTAATTAACTTCAAATATTCAATATAATTTCACAACCAATTATATTTTTATTTAAAACATTTTTAACTTATAAAATCATACATTTTCACATTTATAAACAACATTTAATTTTCCTTAAGTTCATGATTTTATAAAGTTAAATTTCCATTCAAAAATCAAGATTTAATAATAATTCACTTATTAAATTTCAACATTCAAATTTAAATTCATTAAATCAAATTTCAACTTAACACTTAAGTTTAAATTTCAAAATATAACTTAATTTCAATTTTATTCACTTAACTTAAAATTCACTTTTAAGCCAAATTCACAAATTCCCATTTGGTTATATTTCAAAATTTCAACTTAAATAATCATCCCTTTCATTTTTTAACTTTACTCAAAAATCATTAATATATTATAAAATCATTTTAAATTCATTTTAAATTCAAATTATCATAAATTATTAATAATTTCATATTTAATTTAATTTCCAATTATAATTAAATCAAAATTTCCAAAATAACTTACATTTAAATTTTCTAACTTTTCCATAATTTATTTAACCTATAAATTTCCAAAAAATCAATAATACTTTACAAAAATCATTTTTAATTATGTTTTAAATCAAAATATTATAATATTTACATTTAAAACATATTTTTAAAAATTTTAGAAAAATATATTTTAACTACGGGTCTGTATATAATTTTCTAGCCTAGGTAAAGTGATATGGGTAATGTATCATTTCAACCCGTAATTTACAAAGAAAATCCGGCTTTTATCATTTCAAAGCCGCAGTCTCAAGTAAATGAAATAAAATGAAAATCGCTCAGGCCTATCATTTCAGCCCATAACGATTTTCCCCTATTCTAAAGTCCGTTCGGGTATGTATCATTTCAACCCATAGTGATTCTAATCTAAAGGGAACTTGCAGTGTGATAAACTGATAAAAATAACAGAACAACATAATATAACAGTAACAGATGTTATAATAGGTGTTTAAGCATGTGTGAACATCATATAATCATAATATAGCATATGTAACATGATAATGCATTTTACAGATTCAAAATGGGTCAATTTACTAGTTATATATGTACATATTGTCTGGTGAGGATAACTCACATGTTTGAGCTGGAGACACAACAACGAATGCACGAATGAGATCCCAACAAGAACGATAACACGACACAAAGATGAGTGGGAGAGCCAAAGTATCAATTCCCTTGGATACATTCAACAAAACAAGTATAATAACACATAAGTTTCAACACAAAATACCATTAAACAATGATAGAATTGGATGCATAAACAAATCCAAAGTGTTTGCACTTGCTTTCTACCACCTATGCTTCAGCTCCAGATCTGAAATGGCACGGCTAAAGGCATGGTTTGGATCTGGTCTGGGTTCCTAAAGGTCGGCCTAGCATGGGAAAATGATGGAGCAAAGTATGGTAGAGAGATAGGTGCATGGAACTAACACTACAATGCAACTACCATGGATCCTATGCAACATATGGGTTCGGCCACAAGCTAGCATGGTGCGGCCATCACTGTAGTGGGCTGTAGGATGGTGTGGCAGCGGGTTCCAGGTCATCCATGGATGGTGGAGGTGGAGTAGGTGGCGGCCAACGGGTGGTTGAAAGTGATGAAGGCATAGGTGATTGGCTATGGTGCATATAGGTGAAGTTTGTGTAGATATTGTTGGATTTGGTCACATGGGTGCATGGCCAGTGGCTTGGGGCTGTAGAGGAGGTGGTGGAGGCTGGCTCAGGTGGTGGTGGTGGCAGCCATGGTGAGGGAGGAGCAAGGGGCTGAGCTACAAAGGTGAGAAAGCAAGTGAAAACAACATAAACAAGTAGAAAAGCAATGGAAAAGAAAAGGAATTTTACCAAACTCTTGGAGATGATGGAGGCTGAAATTTTCAGAGATGAGAAGGAAGAATTTTCGTGAAAAATGAATAAAAAAAAGATACGGATGAAGATAGTATAAGGAACGGCCACAATTGAATGTAAGTGGAGGTTGAAAAATGAAAAGGCAGGGAGGTAAAAAGTCAAAGGTAAATGAAAGGTTTTAAACTCTTCATATATCTCTAATTCTTTTTGTAATTTTAAATACATTTAAAATACTGATAAATAAAGATAAAATAAACTCAGAAATAAATTAAACAAGTAAACAAAATAAATAAATATTAATTACATATAATTTAATTAATAAAACAGCAAAAATTGCAAACTAGTCTTGAAAATATGAAAAATAAATGCAATGAACTTTGGAAAAAAAATTATGTACATGTAAAAATATTTATAACAAAGATAATAACATAAACTAAAATTCATTCACAAATAAATATATAAATTTTAATTTAAATATAATTTAAATGAAGAAAATAGCAAAGAAAATAGAAACTAGGCTTTAAAAATTGAAAATAAATTCAATAAGCTTTGGAAAAATTCAAACATCACTTTAAAAATATATAAAAGTCAAAATATACATAATATAACATAAATATAAAAATTAGAATAAGATTTATCAAGTAAAAATATCATTTATATAAATTAAAACAAAGAATATTGTTAAATAACCTTATATACACACAATATTTTAAAGGGTATAACTTTCACAATTTAAATTCAATTTCGACGAAACAAAAAGCAATATTCATGATATTAAATCTATTTTCATAATAAAATACAAAATTAAAGAATTCAAATATTTAAATTTAAAATTTAAAAGTCAAAGTTTGACCAGTTTTGACCACAAATCCATTTTTCAGGGAAATATTCAATTTATACCAGTTTGAAATTATAATTAAAATAATAATCAAAATTTATATTTAAAAATGAAATGTTTGAAATAAACGAGTTTAAAATAATTTCAAAATAAAATAAAATCAAATTTAAATTATATGCAAAAAATATAGGGTTGTTACACTCTCCCCCACTCAAAACTTTTCGTCCCCGAAAAGGAATGAGGTACGGGAAAGCACAGAAAAAGATAAAATGAAATAGTATTAAGATAAGATGACAAGAAGATTAAAATTATACCTGATAACTGTTGCTATTGGTAAGTTTAACAATATGGAGATGATCTTTCCAAGATCTTCCAAAATCAAGAACACAAGCACGAAAAGTTCCTTTAGAATCTGATTCACTCTTCCCGCTTGACCGACGGTCTGTGGATGGACAGCAGTGCTCAGATTCAAAATGAGTAGCAAATTTTATCACAGATTATTTCTAATCAGAAAGATTATAGAAAGATTTCTAAACAGAAAGATATAAATAGATGTCTATACCAGTCTATAGCAAGATGAGGAAAAAAATAAGGACAACTAAAGACAATTTTGAGAACAAAATAAGATAATAAGTTTGAAACATTGGAATTTTCAACTTAAATTGATAATTAATTTTACACCAGTTAAATAAATCTTAACTATCTATAATTTCATATCTTATCATCTAATTTTCATAAACTAACCATTTTCCAAAAATCATGGATTTGAAAATCATTATTATACTCAAAATGTACGCAATAAATTTAATTCCTCTTTATACCTAATTAAAATTAAGTTTTTTCCCCTCAATATATTTTATCACCTATACTAAATATACTTACATTATTATAATTATTTTAACTTATTCTTATTTCCTTTAACATCATTTATATTGTAAATTATTCAATTACCTTTTTATTCTACTTACCTCAGTTAATCTTTTTATAACTAAAATTTAAGTGTATAACATTTATTATAACCACTCAAATTTCATTTATAAATACTTTTTATATTATATATTATCCAATTACATTGTTAACTTCTGAAAATTAAGGTAAGTTATATTGGAATGAATTTATGTATTATACAAATAAAACTTTCTAAATTCAATTATCACAAGTTTGAATCATTTATCCAAATTTTTGATTTTCTTTTTATAATTGAAATTATTCTTCAAGCTAAAATTTAAGAACTAAATTTCCGATTACCTTCAAACCATTTGAAGATAAGTAACTATATATACATAATATGTCAAATCAAATTTTAAATCATATATCTATATAAACCAAGTCATATTTTAGAAATTCAAATCAATTAAATTCCCAAAACAAAGCTGTAGCAGGACTACAGAATAGTCTCTTCACTTCGAAACTCGAAAATGAACGTCGATGATGCTGCAGTCATCATCGAAGTTATTTTCCAGTGACAAAGAGAAGAGCACTAATTTTAAACTTTAAAATTCTTCGGAAACAAATTTCTATTCGAAAATACTTTAAATAAGATATCCTTTTAAAACTTGAAAACGCAAGGTTTGAAACCATCGGAAATTAAATTCTCAAATTATTGATTCAAATTCATTTCAGTTCCCAAATCAATTTATAAACAACTGTTTATAAATTCATTTGTAGAACAATAAATGGTAAATCAAGTATTATCATTTCAAATGATTAGTTTAAATCAATTTATTAAGTTCCATAAATTTACTTATATCAAAATTTATTTCATTAACATTATTTTTAAAATAATATTGTGTCAGTTTGTTCTGTCAAAGTGTTTTAGAAATCCTATCGATAGCATTGATCAGACGAATCGATCGGAAACCCAAATCAACATGAACAACTCAAACAACACAATATATAAAACATAGATTTACAAGTATAGTTCAAAATGTTTGGAGATGGTTTAGAAACAAAAGGCAAGATTGTCAAACAGAGTAGGGAGATGGATAAGCTTAAATAAATCGCGGGCAACCTTAACCGGGTTAACCGTGACTTAAACAATAAGATCAATGTAGATTTTCTGGGGTAAATCTACCTTCAATCTCAAGAGATAGAGTTTGAAATAATAAAGATATTAGCATCTAAACTAAGGATAAAATCTCTGATGAATCGATGCTAATTGTAAAGGAGTTTCACCCCTTTACATGAAAATTAGAATATTGGCGAGACCGCCAATTCACTATAAAGATCACTCGAAATGGAGTTATGGGATACTCCAGAATCAAAAGAAGATGAATAGTGAGGGACAAGAATGGATTTTGGAACCGCAGGGAACGTTCCAAGATTCAAAAGAAAACGAACAAATAGGAAGAGGTTTAAACTCGAATGAAAGTGATTCTGTAAATACATTTACCCTATATATTGAGTTTTGCCTAGAGCTACCAAAGCTCTGATACCAACTGTAACAACCCGATATTTTCAACCATTCACATCCGCACATGTCGGACTTGAATTGCTTAAAATACCGCGTTGTCAATAAATTTTGGCAAATCTCAGAATATACAGTAAATAAAAATCACAGAACACAGACACAGAGTAAGAAATGCAGCGGAAGTAAAGAGATAGCAGTTCATGAAGCTACTATGTAAATATATCAGAGTTAAATAAAATACAACAGACTAAATAAAGTACAACAGAACTCTTAAGATGATAACCAAGTACAAGCTGAATAGAACAACAGAACTGGAATAGATAAAACTAGATAAGCAGATAATCTCCAGCGATTCCAATCTCCAGAAAGTGGAATCCAAATTTGTGAATAACTCAGGCTGACCCGAGCGTAAATAAAAATACAAACACTCGAGTCAAGACAATATATACTTATCTAATGTAAACCAACTCAAGTGAACTGTAATAAGGTACAAGTAACTTAAAGGATGTCTGGGACCGCCCATCCTCTAAGGATTCGTCAAACTATTTACTATGTAGTAATATTTCGCTATTATAATAATGTCTACAGTAAAATAAACATACTTTTAAATAGCGTTCCAGGCTACCCATATCACCCTTCACACATAATAGTCCCAGTAGTCCATCCAATATCATGCCATCTCCACTCCGGGTGACTGTCAGAGGATACCACACGGGCTACGGGAGAAAAACAAACTCGTAGTAAATGCTCGGTATGGTAGGTGACACGGCACACAAGGCAATGCCAGGGTAGATATACCAATTACGCACACGGGCTGGTGGTAACGCAACAGCCACATACCCCCACCTCGGAACACACTCCCAATCAAAATCGGAGGATGGCCATCTAATCAATCACAAGTAAGAGTATAGTATCGAAGGAATGTGTCTGATCGGAGGAATGACCTCACTTGGCCCGAGATCGCTCCTGTTTTAGCCACCTTATGCCAACTCACGGGAGTTGGGTCCACGTAATATACCTCAAGAACGTCGCCACCATCCTACTTCATTCTGGAATCTCCACCGCGTACACGGTTGTCAAAGTGGTTTTCGGTATCGACAGAGAGTATGCCAGATATCCGATCCCGGTCTCTTTGCCAACCAATCGTTATTATAACTCGTAGTTATAACTTTTAAAATAACGTTTATACTTCAAAATAGGATATCATTTCAAATCCAAATCTTTATCAAAATAATGATTAAATTAATTCCAAACCATTTTAAAACATCATATCTTTCCAGAAATTCTTGTCAAATCATTTTAATATATCAAAATATCATATCTTTTCAAAACCACATTTCAAATCATTTTAATATATCAAAATATCATATCATTTCAAAACCACATTTCAAATCATTTTAATATATCAAAATATCATATCATTTCAAAACCTCATTTCAATCATTGTAATATATCAAAAATATCATATCCATCTCAAGTCATTTCAATCATTTTAATATATCAAAAATATCATATCCATTTCAAGTCATTTCAATCATTTTAATATATCAAAAATATCATATCTTTCCAAAACTTCATTTCAAATCATTTTAATATATCAAAATATCATATCTTTCCAAAACCACATCTCAAATCATTTTAATAAACCAAAATATCATATCTTTTCAAAACCACATTCGTTTCAAATCATTATTCATTTTATTCAAATTAAAATACCATTTCAATTTACATTTCCAAACAGTTTATATTTCAAAAATCATTTTAAATCATTAAAATGAATTTATTATATTTAATAATTAAATTATTAAATTTCAAAAAATTCCAACTTCCAAAGTTCATTTATTCACTTAAGTTTATCAAAACAGTGAAAATTCACTTTTCGCAGCATTTAGAAAACGCTACGGAAAGTTACATTCAAAACAGTTCAATTTAACAAAAGACAGCATTTTTAAAAATGTTGTAATAGGGTTTACTTAATATTTCAAATAAACTTAGTTAAATTCAACAATTATAGCACTTAAAAAGATTGCTATAATAGCCTTTAATTCAATTTAGCTTGTTAGTTCATTATCATCAACTACATCATTTACAAATGCTGTAATATCATTTAAATTGCAATTAATAGCATTTCAAAAATGCAGTTAATTAACTTCAAATATTCAATATAATTTCACAACCAATTATATTTTTATTTAAAACATTTTTAACTTATAAAATCATACATTTTCACATTTATAAACAACATTTAATTTTTCTTAAGTTCATGATTTTATAAAGTTAAATTTCCATTCAAAAATCAAGATTTAATAATAATTCATTTATTAAATATCAACATTCAAATTTAAATTCATTAAATTAAATTTCAACTTAACACTTAAGTTTAAATTTCAAAATATAACTTAATTTCAATTTTATTCACTTAACTTAAAATTCACTTTTAAGCCAAATTCACAAATTCCCATTTGGTTATATTTCAAAATTTCAACTTAAATAATCATCCCTTTCATTTTTTAACTTTGCTCAAAAATCATTAATATATTGTAAAATCATTTTAAATTCATTTTAAATTCAAATTATCATAAATTTATCATAATTTCATATTTAATTTAATTTCCAATTATAATTAAATCAAAATTTCCAAAATAACTTACATTTAAATTTTCTAACTTTTCCATAATTTATTTAACCTATAAATTTCCAAAAAATCAATAATACTTTACAAAAATAATTTTTAATTATGTTTTAAATCAAAATATTATAATATTTACATTTAAAACATATTTTTAAAAATTTTAGAAAAATATATTTTAACTACGGGTCTGTATATAATTTTCTAGCCTAGGTAAAGTGATACGGGTAATGTATCATTTCAACCCGTAATTTACAAAGAAAATCCGGGTTTTATCATTTCAAACCTGCAGTCCCAAGTAAATGAAACAAAATGAAAATCGCTCAGGCCTATCATTTCAGCCCATAACGATTTTCCCCTATTCTAAAGTCCGTTCGGGTATGTATCATTTCAACCCATAGTGATTCTAATCTAAAGGGAACTTGCAGTGTGATAAACTGATAAAAATAACAGAACAACATAATATAACAGTAACAGATGTTATAATAGGTGTTTAAGCATGTGTGAACATCATATAATCATAATATAGCATATGTAACATGATAATGCATTTTACAGATTCAAAAGGGGTCAATTTACTAGTTATATATGTACATATTGTCTGGTGAGGATAACTCACATGTTTGAGCTGGAGACACAACAACGAATGCACGAATGAGATCCTAACAAGAACGATAACACGACACAAAGATGAGTGGGAGAGCCAAAGTATCAATTCCCTTGGATACATTCAACAAAACAAGTATAATAACACATAAGTTTCAACACAAAATACCATTAAACAATGATAGAATTGGATGCATAAACAAATCCAAAGAGTTTGCACTTTCTTTATACCACCTATGCTTCAGCTCCAGATCTGAAATGGAACGGCTAAAGGTATGGTTTGGATCTGGTCTGGGTTCCTAAAGGTCGGCCTAGAATGGGAAAATGATGGAGCAAAGTATGGTAGAGAGATAGGTGCATGGAACTAACACTACAATGCAACTACCATGGATCCTATGCAACATATGGGTTCGGCCACAAGCTAGCATGGTGCGGCCATCACTGTAGTGGGATGTAGGATGGTGTGGCAGCGGGTTCCAGGTCATCCATGGATGGTGGAGGTGGAGTAGGTGGCGGCCAACGGGTGGTTGAAAGTGATGAAGGCATAGGTGATTGGCTATGGTGCATATAGGTGAAGTTTGTGTAGATATTGTTGGATTTTGTCACATGGGTGCACGGCCAGTGGCTTGGGGCTGTAGAGGAGGTGGTGGAGGCTGGCTCAGGTGGTGGTGGTGGAGCCATGGTGAAGGAGGAGCAAGGGGCTGAGCTACAAAGGTGAGAAAGCAAGTGAAAACAACATAAACAAGTAGAAAAGCAATGGAAAAGAAAAGGAATTTTACCAAACTCTTGGAGATGATGGAGGCTGAAATTTTCAGAGATGAGAAGGAAGAATTTTCGTGAAAAATGAAGAAAAAAAAGATACGGATGAAGATAGTATAAGGAACGGCCACAATTGAATGTAAGTGGAGGTTGAAAAATGAAAAGGCAGGGAGGTAAAAAGTCAAAGGTAAATGAAAGGTTTTAAACTCTTCATATTTCTCTAATTCTTTTTTTAATTTTAAATACATTTAAAATACTGATAAATAAAGATAAAATAAACTCAGAAATAAATTAAACAAGTAAACAAAATAAATAAATATTAATTACATATAATTTAATTAATAAAACAGCAAAAATTGCAAACTAGTCTTGAAAATATGAAAAATAAATTCAATGAACTTTGGAAAAAAATTTATGTACTTGTAAAAATATTTATAACAAAGATAATAACATAAACTAAAATGCATTCACAAATAAATATATAAATTTTAGTTTAAATATAATTTAAATGAAGAAAATAGCAAAGAAAATAGAAACTAGGCTTTAAAAATTGAAAATAAATTCAATAAGCTTTGGAAAAATTCAAACATCACTTTAAAAATATATAAAAGTCAAAATATACATAATATAACATAAATATAAAAATTAGAATAAGATTTATCAAGTAAAAATATCATTTATATAAATTAAAACAAAGAATATTGTTAAATAACCTTATATACACACAATATTGTAAAGGGTATAACTTTCACAATTTAAATTCAATTTCGACGAAACAAAAAGCAATATTCATGATATTAAATCTATTTTCATAATAAAATTAAAAATTAAAGAATTCAAATATTTGAATTTAAAATTTAAATGTCAAAGTTTGACCAGTTTTGACCACAAATCCATTTTTCAGGGAAATATTCAATTTATACCAGTTTGAAATTATAATTAAAATAATAATCAAAATTTATATTTAAAAATGAAATGTTTGAAATAAACAAGTTTAAAATAATTTCAAAATAAAATCAAATCAAATTTAAATTATATGCAAAAAATATAGGGTTGTTACACTAAGTTCGACATCTCTCACTTGATTCTTCATCAGTCGAACAATACACGAATCCCCAATTGGATTCCTTCATCCTGAACAGATTATGAATTACTACATAGATTCAAGCATCTAGAACAGAACTCAAACCTCCACATAGGTTCCCTACAAACGTCCTCTGATGAATGCTAACGCTATTCTCTCTCTTGGAATAACCCTCAAGATAGATAGTCCCATATGATAGCACCATTTGAAACGTTAACGATAACCCCTCCCTTGGACTTTAACCTTAGGATTAATTGTTAAACTGTACAATATTTTACTTCATAACCAATTCCAAAACATAGATCGCGTATATAGTTTTAAAGTGGTTTCAGGTTCGAATCATCTCATACAAGTACACTCTTCTTACTAACCAAACTCTCCACAACCAATTGATGAATTTTCGGTCAACTCAGCTCAAGTTCTTTCGAAAAAAATAAATGATACATAAGAGTGGAGATCGCCTCCTAGCCATTTAAGTGGATGGATTTCCTTATCATTTGTCCTAGAAGAGCAAGACGAGTTTATACGCATAGTATAGCATCTTTGAAGATAACTGCACCATACAACACTCATGTTCGTTCTAAATATTTCTAAAGTTATATTTGTAGTAGTCGACTAATTGACAATCTAGTACAAAATGTTTGTTTATAAATGGAAACCAAGTCTAGTATTCATTCCATAAACAAATGAACATACAAAACACTATCAAGCCACACAAAGTACGATCAAGCGACATAAAGTTTAGTTTAGCTACTGAAGCAACTCCTGATCTCCTTTATTAGTTAAAAAATCCTTTATTAGTAAACTTCTTTTACCTAATAAACTTCTAATTTTTTCTAGAAGATTCCATACTTATAATTTCCTTCTAATATGCATTTTAAGGTTCTAAGTACTTTCGCAAATCCACTAAATAGGATTAAGACCAATGTTACTCAAAAATTATCACAACAAAACATAAACCACTTTGCTTGTGCTTATCTTTAAATCAATATTTAAAAGATCTATTTACATTCCTAAGTATAATAAAAAAGGATTAAGGATGAATGCTATTAACATATCTTCACAACAAACTCAAAACCATTCTGTACTTGTACATGTTTAGCATTTGATAAGTTAACCAATAAGTTCTAAAAATGATTGCTTACAGAAAGTACTATTCATATGCTTAACTAGTTTATAACTTTCTAACTTAATGGTTTCTTACCCAAGAGTGAAGACGGGTAAGTTTGAGCACTGATTGCATCGAGCCTTGCATATACACTAAATTCTCAAATCTCACAAATAAATAAGTCTACCTCGCTGGCTTCAATTTTAGGTATAGTACTAATGATTTCAATAAACAATAAGAAATCAACACGATTAACATTTTTCCAACACTTTTTAACTTACTACTCCTCGGTCAAGAGGGAAGCCCGGTAGGTTAGTGCTCTATTACTCTACCCCTACTCAACATCAATCTTAACTTTCAAACATAGATAAGATTGCTTCGTCCGCTTATTACTATTAAGCATAATTAAATAACTTTCTAATAAGTAGTTAAACAATTTAACCCTTTAGCATTAAGCAATTTCTTACCCCTTTCTAAACATTTTGTTTCATAATCTAAAACAAGATATTTATATAAGATATTTTCCAAGATATTTATATAAGATAGTTCCAAGATATTTGTATAAGATATCTATACTCCAAAATATTTATAATATGTTTTAAAATATTCTTTAAAATATTAATTGAAAATAAAAAGTTTAAAAATCATTAGAGACTCGAAAATGACATGTTTTAACAAAATATTACTTTTTCTGAAAATTTACAAATTATTTTTATAAATTCATAAAGATCTCAAACCACTTTTAAAATTCTCTAAAAATAGTTAACAACCACTTGTAAAAATAATGTAACAAAATAATTATATATATATATATATATATATTTAAGTATTTTCCAACATTTTAAGTCCAAAATAAAGTCCGGGGCAGTTTTGAATTGTTAATGTTTTGGCCATTTTTCGAGATGTTACTGAGCTTTTTACTATTCAATATTTTAATAGCAAAAAAAAAATATAACAATATAAATATGGCAAGAATTCTCTAAGTATATCTCTATAAAGTTCCATAACAATTGCCAAAAACAAGGCAATTCACAAATGCACCTATAACGACTATCGCTATAAGTGCACTATCAAATCCGAGTCCGATCTAAAAAAAAGTCCATCTATAACTAATGAGCTTTGTTCAACCACGCATTCCATCTCATACTAGTCCATTTAAGTCCATATACATGGATCACATAATCACTTACTTTTAAAGTAAGAATTCAACCGATGCTTTAACATAAGTTAACAACAATTCAATCAACATAAACACAATCAAATACAAACATATTCGTGTTATATTTTCATTCAAACTAAGGTGTTAACTCACATTTAACCCAATCATAACCAAAATCCAAGAATCCAAGTCAAACCACACCCGTGCGATCACCTTTCCTCCTCCTCTTCCTTGCTTTTGCCTTGCTCTTCTTCCTCTATCACCCGTATATAGCTTATGGCCATTAGAGACTATGGAAGTCTTGCTCCATTTCTTTATGCTTTGTCTTACTGTAATGGTTTCTCGTATTGTACTATGTCTTTGGCAATGTTTGAGGTGAGTTAGAGTTTGTTAACCCAAAAAATCAATCAATACCCTGGGTTGAATGTGAAAGCATCAGCCTGTTCTTACAGAGCAATAATACAATGAATAATTGTAGAAAAAGCAGAAATAGTAAGAAAACAAGAAGATTTTTATAGTGGTTCAGCTATTAATAAAGCCTACGTCCATTTTATAACTTTTATTGACTGATTTCTGTTACAAGGTGAACTGGATTACAAAGTTATTGAGTATCCTAGGTTAGACTAAGTCCCCAATGCCTAAGTTCACTGAAGAATCACATTAAACCACTTGGATCATGGTTATGAGGAGGGAGGAGAAGAGTGAAGAAAGCTTTCGGTAGAGTTTCAGCAACTAGTCTGGAGGATCATCTTTATGTTGCAGATAGGAGAATATTATAGAGGTTGGAGAGCTACTAGGCCAAGCCTGTTTGCCAAAGGCTTGCTGATACTCATAGGAAGGTGCACTAAAGATGGCAATGTGATCCGAGCCAAAATGATGGATCGCTAGCTATTCATAGGCTATGGATCACTAGCGATCCATAGGATTGGCTCGAAAGTGAGCCAATGCCTTAGCATTCTCCCCTTATGTTGCTCCATGAAGATCGCAGCTGAACAAAGAAATAGTATGGATCGCTGGCGATCCATATACTTAGCCTAATTTTGGACTTTGCCTTCTAGATACCCTTCGTTGTCTTGTGTAAATGTTGTTCACTCATAGCATGTTTCCTCATTTTGATGACAGTTTGCTTACCAATTGTATTTGGCTGCTAATTGGACCAGACGAATGCTTGTCTCTTTATTTAACTTGCTTAAAATCTTGTTAAACTTAGCCATTACTCCAAGAATATGTATTGTAACATGATGCAAGAAGATTGATGGACCCATGAGTAGATGCTATGGAATCATTGGTGCAACACGATCCATGTCCTTGGAGGATTTTACCGTCTTTTTTTTTTACTTCCTTTGGTTTATTATTCTAGTCCTTTTGGTTGGCTTTTGAGCTATCCTAACTCGATCGAGTTGTTCCAACTTCTTTTGGATTCTGCTAGGTTAAAAACCCGGATAACGTTTGCCTCTCGGAGTATGTCTTCGTTGAAAACAAGACATTCTTTGGAAGTAATCACTTTTCAGGTTTTTGCTCGTCGAGTTCCAAGTAGTCATGTTAAGGCGACATGAATTTGACTTTGGCTATTCCGTTTCTTGTTAAGTTTTGACTTGGACTACCATTGCTTGTCGTAACGGACCAAATTTTACTCTATAGCTTCCCAACATGCCCTATACATTGTTTTCACTAGACAAGTTTGAAACCAAATGCAAGAAACTCTATGGATCGCTAGCGATCCAAAAACATAAATTTTTTCTTTGCATTCCTATTTATGCCCATTGAACCTACCCTTTCTAGTTTTATCATACTACCCAAGCTTCCACCTTCTTGCGATTAAAGCCATCTTCTATGATTCAATCCACCATCTTTAATGATTCAATCCACCATCTCCAGTGATTCGATCAAACTTTGACATAGCTTCCTTCATGATTCCATCAACACCACTGATTCTGCTTTGCCGTAGATTCCAGAACTTCGCTACTACCTCGATTCATCTCGCACCAAACCCTAGTTCATTTGTTTGCTTCCTTTGGTCACCGTCGATCCATCATGTTTTACCTTCATATTTGAAAACTTCAATTGTCTTAGCATTTGGATCGTTGATTGAGAAACCCGATAGTCTTTGTGTTTTGATCATAATTCAAGGAGGGTTTGTCGATTGCGACATTCGTCTACCGCTTTGGCCATGGAGTTGTATTTGTGATGACAGTCGTAGAAAGTTTGAGTTGATTACGACTGAATGGAGGAAGATAATAAATTGAGTCTTGAGTTCTTCACGGAATGACATTCAAGCCATGCCCTGGTGTATGACATGTTTTGCTGTCTTCGTCCATTGAACCAGAATTGACTGGTGCTAGGTTCCATTGCCAATTTCACACGACACATTGTGAATTGGTTTCACCCTTCTAGAGGGTTTGGATTGGTCTTTCTTTCTTTTGCATGCATGATGTACCTATATTGGGAAGAACTTTCCATGTTATTTTGGACAATGGATTTGTTATTGATCGTTGATCGATAATGAGTAAGTGTAGACGAAGTATTTCCAAGAAAAGGATACAAGAAGTCCTTTTCCCATTCAGCTGCGAGCGTACTATCTATATGGGATAGAGCATTTGTAGTATTCAGGACATTGATCCCACTACTTATAGACAACATACCGCACTCACCCTGGTACATACTTGAAATCTGACATGTCAGTATGACTTGATATTTCTTCAAAATTTAACTGTAGTAGGCGGAATTCTTGGTTTAGAGTAGAATTACTTGACCATTTCGGACGCAAGTCCCGTTGTTTAGAATGAAGTACCCATCTTCTTGCTATAAGTCCAATAGGGAAGTCCTGCAAGTCTATCCCCCTTCTTCTTTTACTTCACAGGCTGAATATGGCTAGCTAGTTTTAATTCGTCCGGTCTTGGACCAAACTCCTCCTAAATTTAGAGTTCTTCGCAGTCCATCGATGAGAGCCTCCTCCATGATTTCTACTAAAGTCTTGCACAACATCTACTTCTAGCATGGCATTTCGGTGGAAGACGTGCGCTTCCTAGAGAAAGATGAATTTGCTCATATGCCACGTTTGGGATATACTTCTTGTCATCGGTATATGTGCTTGAAGCAGTGCCTCCCTTAACGACTTTTTGTGAGAAACCTTCTTGAACTTAGGAATCACTTTGTTCTAGAGTCACCCGAATGGATATGCCATGTTAACATTCCTGCATGTTCTTTTCATGCAAACTCTCAACCGTGCCCCAAGCCTCGATGAGTTGAGATATTTTCTCTCATTCCAAAGAAGAGGTGAGTGTGCATCTTTGGTTGTGACCGAGGCTGAAAGAAATCTCAAAATTGTGTTGCAACTACAGAGAAATTTATCTCAATTCAAGACTCAACATTTCTTTGTTAGATGTCCTAAGGGATTCAATCATCTTTGGACAATGTGGGGTAAGTCCTCTTCCTTACTTATTGAGTTCTGGTATGTTGCTGTGGGATTTCTAACAAGTCAAAAACTTCCTACATCACTAACACCCAAATCCAGATGAAAGCACCAAATCACAGTCACAGATCATAGATAGAATGTACGTAGAGAGTATTAATACGAAGAACAGTAAAAATTAAAAAGAAAGTAGTAATAACAGAGGATTTATAGTGGTTTGGCTAACTCCGACCTACATCCACTCCAGAAATTATCTTTTAATCATACTGCAATTTAATTACAGTTACAATCTAGAGTAGCCTTAGCGGGGAAGAAGAAGGGAAACATCATCCAGATCTCTTTTCTGAAGCTCGACATGCCGTATTTATAGGCAAAACCTGATTTACCGGGCTTCTTGAATGATCCGGGCCCATCAATACCATAGTCAATCCAAAACTCAGCACTACGACCAACCCCGAGTTAAGAGTACGCCAACTTAATATCTTCAGGGCATGACGAGAAGTAAGCCTACTCATGACTCAACTAGACCAGAACTCGAAGCAAGATGATGTCGATCCCATCCTTTAACATGCCGACCTATAGTTTGTTGCAGACCTACTTCCCTATACCGATCCGGGGACATGCCAGTGCTGACACGAAGCAAGTAACTCATAGTAAAACATGTCGACTGACCTGAAACCAAGTTGACAACCCAAGCATATTTGAGTACTGACCCAAAGCTTGCCACATACCGACTCGAAGCTGAAATGGATGCCGGCCCACTCCATCATGACCGAAACACTTTCCTACCGACCCAAAGCCTTCACAACACCGACCAAGTGTTTATGCGTAAACAACCCAAATCATGTCAAACCACTACCTTATGTCGGTCACTCAATCATGATCAAACCACCTTCCTACCGAACCAATCAAATTGCACCGACCCCAAATCACTGACTCATATGGCCGAACTCCAATGACCGAATGACACGGCCCTCCTTCCTTTATCCGACCGACCCTCCTTAACTGATCCACTTTGACTTATCTATTCTGACTGACCCTATATGACCGATCCATATTATGGAGACCTTAGTTATTGCCAATCCATGCTTATGCTAATCTAGCCTATGCCGATCCTTCATTATCCAAGGCAATATCCATCTTTCAAGCACACTACATCGTTTATCCATCGACCATGATTAATCCTAGCTTCGCGTTAATTATCCATCCACTTGAACCAAATCCATGATATTCCAGCCTCGATAACTGTGATGACAATTTGGTTGAATCCCCTTGTTTATGGCCTTGCCCAAAGGCGGGTTAGCTGAGGCCGAATAAGGACCGATCTCTTGACAAAACATTCTGAAGCCTGAAGGCTGTTGATGTCGGGGAAAGATCAATTAAGTCTTTGTTAAGAGAAGAAAACATGCTTTGGTGCACACTGTTGCATCCAGGGAGATCTATAGTCCCAGTTGAGGTCCTATCCCCTTCTCGCTCTAGAATACATACGTGATCCACTTCCCCATCTCATGGTTTCAAAGAGGGTGCTTTTTAAGAAAGGGAAGGCTTGCTTAGCTAGTTGGATGAAGAGAGTCACAAAGGAAAAGATGCCACAACCGAAGCCAGTTGCCTAGCGAGAATGCCCCCGATCCAGAAGAAGGAGAAGACGGGTTTCAACAGAGAGGGGGCAAGGCTGCGATAGCAACACAAAAGTAGGAGGGTGAATTTTAGAGCAGTAGCGATGAATCCTCCTTTAGTAATGATTATGACTTTCATACAGATTCCGAAGATGGGGATTCTAAATAATGTGACGAGACTTTAGGGATGAGTTCCATTATTCCGATGTCTCCTCCCCCAATGATGAGTGATAAAGATGATGCTCCAGAAGTTGGATGACGTTGGGATTCCCTAATCAAAGATGTTGACGTAGAGTTCGAAAGATTTGAGCAATGTCTAAGTTGATTTTGATGCACTCGTGAGGGAAGATATCAAATTTAAAGAGCCATCTCCTCATCCAAGCCATGTTGTGCTCAAAATCAATCTGATTCCACCTACGACGGCTACCCGATCTGGTTTTTGACCTCGTTTTATACCCTCTCCCAAACACATTACATTTTTCACTAGGTTTACACTCACTTATAAACAAATTTTTCATGCTTATTCTCCGTTAGTAAGGCATTTTATCTATTCTTCATGTCAGGTACCATGAGAGAACATGGTCTTTATGATGATCTTGAGAAATTTACCAACTGTCAACGCTGGTCGAAATGATCCTCCAACCATCATCAGCCTTGCGAAGCAGAGGGAGTATGGAGAAGAAGAAAAGATTCAGAGGCTGAAGCTCGTCGTCGAGACAAGAGGGAATGGGGTCGAGTGTACAAAGGCGGATACGAGAAAAGGAAGACTTTCGATAAGCGAGAGGAGTCGTCTAAAAGGACAAAGTCGATCTCGGTCCTAATTCTACATGTTAACGCTAAAATGTGAACGCCAACACCCCGGTGTGTGAAGTGTAGTTGTGAAAGCACCACCCGATAGATCGGGAAAGAATTACAAGCAAGTAATAGCAGAAAAGCAGTAAACAACAACAATTTTATAGTGGTTTGGCTTAAGGGTATAGCCTACGTCCACTCTAAGTACTTTTATTAATAATCCTGTTACAAGCTGATACAATTCTTCTCAAGTACAATATACTTCAAGTTACAAGTGATTTGGAACAAGTCTTAAGCTTCAATGTCGATTAAAGTCCTTAAATTCATGTTGAAGATGTGTGGTTTCTTCGTGAATTTCTTTGATGTATTCCTCTAATCTTGAAAGCTCTAAGTGTTGATGAAGTTCTCAATGCAGCAAGGTAACGGTGTATGAAGAGAACGTGCCAAAAGTCCTCTGAATGTTGGAGGTGGTTGCCTATTTATAGAGAGTTCTGATTCTGAAATTTTTGCCAAGTCCTAAACCGTGGCCGACTCAAGTTAAGCCGCAGCCGACTTAAGGTGAGTCGTGACCGGTCTAAGGTCGCCTCCGAGTCAACACCACCTCTTCTCAGTAACATGGCATCGAGTTAATTTTGGTAAGTCGCAAGTCACGGTCCAAATGATAAGTCCTGGATCGTGAACGAGATAACTGGGGAGCTGGATCGGTTGTGACTTGGGTCGGCAACTATTCTAGGTCGCCAGCTTGGTAGGGCATTAGATCGGTAACTCGGTCAAGTCACTGAGTCGGTATCTTCTGAGTCTTAGGCCAGTACCCACGTTAGGTCGGCAACTGTTTTAGCCTTAACTCGGTATTTCTTAAGTCGGTATGCCTCTTAATCCTACTAGGTCGGTAACCCTTGAGTCGCTGTTCATTTTAGGTTGGCAATGAGCTAAGGCTGTTGGGTCGGTATTTATGTTGAGTCGGTAGCCTCGTTGAAGTGTTAAGTCGGCATAACCCTTAGGCCTTAGGTCGGCACCCCCTGTTGAGCCTTAGGTCGGCACCCCCTGTTGAGCCTTAGGTCGGCACCCCCTGTTGAGCTTTAAGTCAGCATGCTTCTAACTGTTAGGTCGGAACCTCTTGATGCACTAGATCGGTGAGTCATGGTCAAGGCGGAGTTAACATTTGCCCCTCGAAGTATACGCCTAAATGTTAGGTCGTGTGCTTCGATAGCCCTTAACCCGTCCCCTCTTAGGTCGGTAGGTCGTATGCGACCTAACAGTTAGACCGTGTGTGTTGCTCCAAATTTTCCACTGCAGGGTATAAGTTAACTTTCTTCCTCCTTCTTCGTCACTTACTCTCTTGCCTGATTCCGCCATTAAAGTATTCTCAGATTCCTAGAAGCAATTTCCTTCCAACTAATCACCGATAATCTCTACCATCCATTGCGTAAGTGATTCTATTTCTCTTTCGATCGTAGATTACTTGTCGATTCATGAATCCTGTCGCTCAAACACGAATCGCCTCTTTGTGTGATGCTCCATCAAGAATACCATCGTTTTCGTAATTGGTGAGGTTTAGATTGCTTGAGATGATTGTTGATACAATGAAGGGGTTTATCGCCTCAGGCTCGATGGTCTTTGATGGCAGGACATCAGATCTGTGACAATTTCAAATTGTTTTATTGGGTTATTGGATTATGTGAATGAAGGCGGCTGCTGATGGAATGGTTATTGGGTTAACGGGTTGAGCGGGGCGAGGTATTGATTCAGATACGACCTGGTGATTTTAGGGGGCTTGGCTTTTGGCTGACCCAATCCTTAAATCGTGGCCGTGCTAGCACTTGAGGGAGATCTACCGACCTAACCTTCTGCCGATCTAAGCCTTAAAACTGTGGCCGAGTTAATCCTTGGGGAAATCTGCCGATTTAACCTTCTACTGATTTAACCTTGAACCGCAGCCAAGTTAATCCCTAAGTCGTGGCCGAGCTAAGCCCTTAAACCGTGACCGAGTTGGCTCTTAAACCGCTGCCGAGTTAACACTTAAGCTTTGGGCATGCTGACTTTTTGAGAGCATAGATCCACTTTGAGTTTCTAACTTGAACTGCCAAACTAAGTTGCCTAAATTTTGAACTGCCCCAACTTTAAATTTGCTTGAATCTCATTGTGTTATTTCACAGATCGCATTAACTTATAAGCTGCTAACCTGCTGAAAATAACAAGCAAAGAAAACCAAGGCGAAAATACTGCCATTGACTGCCCATGTCAGATGACAGATTAGTCAAGACAAGACAAGCAACTTAATTATATTGCATGAAGTGTTTGTGAATCAATCAATTAAAGTTAAACATTAATGCAAAGTATCAATAATCTGAATTGATTTATCTGTATCAACATCTTACTTGCATATTTAGGCTTAAAACAATAGTCCCTGAATTTCATAACTAACAAATGCTTGCTAGTTTTCATTCCAATTATATTTGTTCACTGCTTGATTGATTTTACACAACACTTCACACACTTTAGGAAACGTGCACCTTCATGTTTGAATACCCAGTTGTTTATGTAGAATGACTTCCCACCGAGAAGAAGAAGTGGTAACTCAAGAGGAAGAAACTTTTCCGATAGCTGTTCCCATAGAGAATCCTCCGGAGAGAACCTCGACTATTCTAACTTCGAGAGCGTTTATCCAGCTGCGCACTCAATTTGGCTTTGCTGAAAGTGATGTTCTTCTCCCTGGGCCAAGTGATACTGCTGACAATCCTCCCTATGGTTTTGTTGCAGTCAATCGTCAAATGTGCTTAAGTGGGGCGATTCCTCCTTTTAACGACTTCCTTCGAACTCTTCTCCTTCGGTTGACAATCTCTCCGTTTCAACTTCATCCCAATGGCTATGCCATCTTGACGGGGTTATGTGTTTTGTTTAGAAGAACTCTTGATCGCCTACCGAGTTTTGAAGAAATTCGTTATCTGTGCTCGTTTGCAAAGAGTAAAGATCATCCTTCCCTCATTATTGTGAGAAGTGCCAGAAACCGCAAGCTCATTTCCGATCTTACTGAAAGTGTTCATGGATTTTTGAACTAGTTTTTCTTTGCCCGCTGTCCCCCAGGGTTTTATGCCATCTGGAGAGTAGGAAGTAAGATTAGTGTTTCTATTTTTTCCGTTTTGAAACTTTTTCGAGATCCGAACTTTCAGTTGCTAATTTCATTCTTTGTTCCTTTCAGCACTTCCTCTCCCTTCTAGAGATCCAATTCATAAGCAAGTTTTTGAGAGGTTGAGTGCCGTGGCCACAGAAGAGAGGAGCATAAAATTTCTGTTGAGGGATGAATTTTTACATCAACATGGGCTTCTACACACTTCTCGCTCTATGCATGCTCATGAAGTTCCGACGGAAGTCCCCGATTCTCCGATAAAGACTCCTGAATCTTCGCTGGTGAAGTGCTCCACTTCTGTTGATGTTGCGGGGCCATCTGATAAACTTGCCCCGGTTATCGAGGAAGAAGAGCCTCAGGGGTCCTCTCACCATTCACAAGAATCTGGTGAAAAGGCTAAGAAATCCAGTCCTGTCAAGCAAAGCAGGGACGATACCTTCGAAGGATTGAGCGACCTCTTCGCTACTTCACAAGAGATCTTCAAAGATGACCCTACTACTGCCGGGATTTCTTCTTCAGTAGTTGAAGCTACTTCTATTTTGCAACAGTCGTCGTCGACTCAAGAGTTGACGTTAACTATTACACCCACAACCACTCCCCAAATAAAGAGTGGTTCGTAGATTAATGCGCGTAGTTTGCACATCACACACACTTGGAATTTCTCATCACTTCTATGCACTTATCTTCTTGTACTTTAAAGATTTCTAAAGCTTATTATTTTAATTCCAGATTCTCCTATGGGGCGCAGCGGCTCGTACTATGATGATTTCCAGCGCTACGGGAGGCGTAGCCAGTATGATTACAGGCGTTACCTTCCTTCTTACAGAGAGTCGGATGAAGAGAGGGCCATCAGGAAAGCCGACGAGAGACGAGCATATGAAGAACGTCGTCGAAGGGAACAAGAAAGACATGATCTTCCCCACAGAGATGATGACACCCAAAAGAGAAAAGCTCATGATGAGAGAGGAAAGAGTCACATAGACGATTCTTCTAGCAAGCGGGCTAGACTTACTGAAGAAACAACTCCTTCAGCTTCTGAACATGTCCCTGCTCAATCTCCTGCTCCCGCTCGCTCCGACATTCAAGCAATCATCAACCGGCCCGCATACCAAGTCGGGCAAGGTCCTCCCACTCTTCAAAGTCGATTTCCTCAGTGGTGCTTGAGAGGGGTTCGATTTGATCTCGACTTGGTTCCCCTCGACAAACCGACTATGCTGCGAAATCTTGATGCTGTCAGGACCGATGTCGAAAGAATGTCGAACTGGCAAAAACTCGTCGACGAACTTCAAAGGGTTAACCGAGCCAATCTCGAGGCCATGCTAACAATGGAGAATGATAAGGCTGAGTGGCAGAAGACTCTCGAACAACATGACGCCGAAATGAGAAGTATTGCTTCCTATAATGAAAAGCTGGAAGCGGAAGTAGAAAAAATTAAGGAAGAATTAGCTACTTCATCTACTTTCCATTCACAAAAGGAGAGCATGCTTCAGCAACAAGTACGAGATGCGCATGCCAGTCAAAGAGCAGTCGAAGATAAGCTTGCACACAAGGAAAAGTTCATAGAAGAATATCGTGCTGAAACTGTACAACTGCGAGAACAGACCGGCTCTCAAAGCTTGGAGATAGAGTTGTTAAAAACTCGACTTGCTATGGCTGAAAAGGAGCGCGACGAGGCTGTTGCTGGTAAACTTGCGGCCGAAGAGGCTCATCAAGCAACCAAAGCTGACATTAGCTCTACATTATTCGATTTTTACCTGCACAGCGTTTTGGGACGTGGCAGCCTTGCCTTTCTAGGCCCCAAGTATGAAATCACACTGGCTGAAGTTTGGGAGGCAGCACTTGATATGCTCGGTGGTAAAGGTGCTGGATATGCTGAGTCAGCCCTTGAAGAGCATTATCTTGATGACGAAGCCCGTGCCGCTCTTGCCAAGGGTAAGGAGCAGCTTGCCAGAGCGCGGGCCGGGATGGCGGAAGAGGAGCGTTCTGAAAGAGAAGTACCGCCTACCATCTCTGAACGTCCTCTAGTTTCTCCCTAGGTGGACATTACAGGCCCTAGTGCTCATTTGCCGCCTCCTACAAGAACTGGGGTAATCACCCCTACTGATGAAGAGGCTTTGGAGGACATTGGGGCTCAGAATTATGAGATTGAACTGACGAAGCCAACATCTTCAGGTAATTTCGACATTGGTCCGATTCAGGTGGATTGCCTGCTTATTCCTCAAAAATTTGATGAGCTTCTCGATTACCTCTTGAATCTCGATGAACCCATATCTCCCTTCTTTCGGGAAGATACTAACATCTTCAATTTTTCTTCTTCTACAGTTGAAACAACAAGTGCCGTGCAGACTTCGCCTTCTCTGGTTATTCCTCCTCCATCTCTTCAGGTGACTCCTCCTTCTGCTTCACAACCTGGGTCACAAGAGGAGAAAATTGAGGCTCTTCATGGTTTGGATGACCCTGTTGCCTCGCAGGAGCAAAAAGATGAGGGACTCGAAGGAGGTGGGATCTCTCCGGAGCGGACTCCTTCTGACGACGTAGTCTTGTCCGCTCTCGTTACTCCGGGGAGTGAGTCTTCTTCGCAGAGAAGAAAGAAGCATGGGACATCGAAGAGGAGGGGGAAGAAAATTATCACCACTGAAGAGGAACCGGAAATTGCGCCAGTTGCACCTCCCTCCCCTTCTTCCCTTATGCCTTCAGACCAACCTGAAAGACCCGAAAAGCTAACCACTCGGCCGGGTAAAGGGTCTAAAGGCGGCAAGAAGAAATGAAGAGTTGAGCTTTTTGATTCCTTTTTTGTGTAATGGTCGGATGTTGTGCAGGCACCGGCCCCTGCTTTTTATTTTGAAACCTGTATCTGCAATATCTGCAATTGAATAAAATGATTCTTTATTTGTACAGACTTTTGTTTGAATTTGAGAATGCATTTATTATTCATTTTTGCACAAGTTTATTTATACGATGTTGCGGTGAGCTTGTGGTATGTTGTTTGAGCGTACTTTACCGACATAGTTATACCGCTTTGTATGTAACTATACCATGTTGCCCCTATACCATGAGCTTACCGCAACATCGTATACTTTGAGGGGACTTGCACTCTCGTTTTCTAAAGAATAATTACTTCATTCTCGAAGAGAATTTTCGTAGAGTGCAACTTCCTTTATATAAGTTTTCACGCTTTGTCCTTCGAAGAAATCACTCTTTCCTTTTGCGTATGTATATATTTTGCCAAGTGAATTCTTCTATGTGGCAAAGCGGACCTCTGAATGTACTTTAACTTTCTTCCCCCTTCTTTTTTTTTTAGAATAGGTAAATCGCTCTTCCTTTGAAAGTTAAAGTACGCTCTTGATGAGGATTTTTCTTTTTTCCTTTTAATAAAAATTTGTGCCTCTGAGGAGAGATTTTTTTTTTTTTTTTTTTTTTTTTTTTTTACGTTTCAACACTTGGAAGTTTTATTTCAATCTTGGTGAAACGTGTTCCTCCGAAGAGTTGTGCCTTTGAAGAAAGCCTTTTCACGTTTCAGCACTTGGAAGTTTTATTTCAATCTTGGTGAAACGTGGGCTTCCAGGAAGGTCTTTATCTTGTTTTGCATTTCAACTTTGGTGAAGTGAAATTCCGAAGAGCGGTTACGACACTTCAACTCCTGGTGAAATGGGCCTCCGAAGAGGGCTTTTATATTGTTTGCATTTCAACTCTGGTGAAGTGTAATTCCGAAGAGCGGTCATAACACTTCAACTCCTGGTGAAATGGGCCTCCGAAGAGGGCTTTTATATTGTTTGCATTTCAACTCTGGTGAAGTGTAATTCCGAAGAGCGGTCATCACACTTCAACTCCTGATGAAATGTGCCTCAGAGAGGGTTTTCATCGCCTGGAAGTTACTCTCTCATGGTTGGAGGGTCATGACTCCTCCAATCTTTTTTGTTGAGTAGAGAACTTTCTTTTTTGTGGCGTATGACCCATTAGAGGTCTTTATCCTTCGAAGAGTCGTGCCTCCGAAGAGGACTTGTGCCGCCAATGATGGTTTTTGGTTGTATTCTTGTCTTCTTGCTTATGCCTTTTCAGCGATCCTCTTTTTTTTTTTTTTTCTTTTCAAGTTTTCATTCCCCTTTTCTCGCAAGTAGCTTGTTTAATCCAAGGAAGTGTACTTCATTGTCAGGCAAGTTCGTGAGAACGGGCACTAGCTTCCTAATTGGATGTTTGTTTGTTCAAACAATCTCAATTTATTAGCAAGGGCTCGTTTCTATCGAATTCATAAGCCGTTCAATTGAAGTATTTCCTATCTAGGATTTGAATTCGGGGCCTTTATGACTTGAAATTTGTTTGTTGAATGATGGTGAGAATCACTCGGTCTTATTATGCGCAAGTTTTATTTCCATTGTCTGCAAAAATTTAAATCGACATTTCAGCAATACATTGTATGTACTTTTATATCGAAAATAAAGCAAACATGTAATAATAATAAGGAACACAAGATTTATAGTGGTTCAGCCATGAAATTGGGCCTACATCCATTTTATATTCTTTCATTATCTACTTGCATCAGTTTTACAATTGCTTTCAATTACAAGAATCATACATTCATAATTCTTTTTACAATGTTTCAACAAAATTTTCAAGTAAAGTATGGACGCAAATAGTTGCTGTTCCATGCCCTTGGAATTTGATCTCCATCAACAGTGGTGAGTTTGAATGTGCCGTCAAGAAGCTTCTGACCTATTACATACGGTCCTTCCCAATTTGGCCCAAACACACCTGTCGCGGTCATAATTCTTTTCAGGACTAGATCTCCAATTTCAAAGCTGCGTTGACGAACTTTGAAATTGAAATGTCTGGCTATCCTTTGCTGATGAGCTGCAACTCTAAGGTTAGCTTCATCTCTTTTTTCATCAAGGAGATCCAGCGCTTCAAGTTGTAGCTTTTCATTTTCTGCTTGATTGAAATGGATTCTTCTGTGTGAAGGGACCTCTGTTTCAACTGGGATCATTGCTTCCGATCCGTTTGCTAACGAAAAAGGAGTATGCCCAGTTGCAGTTTTGTGAGTAGTTCTGTATGCCCATAGTGCAAGTGGTAGTTTATCGACCCAACCACCTTTTGCTCTTTCGAGTTGCTTTTTGATGGTTGATTTGATGATCTTGTTCACTGCTTCCACTTGCCCGTTTGCCTGCGGATGAGCTACTGCCGAAAAGCTTTTCTGGATTTTGAATCGTTTGCAAAAATCCTGGAATTCCTCGCTTTCAAACTGAGTACCATTGTCTGTGATTATTTTCTGAGGCACACCGTATCTGCAAATGATATTCTTGGTCACAAAGCTTATCATTTTCTTAGAAGAGATAGTAGCCAATGGTTCAGCTTCAGCCCATTTAGTAAAGTAATCAACTACAACAATAGCATATTTAATCCCTGATTTGGCAGTTGGTAGCGGCCCAATGAGATCCATTCCCCAAATCGCAAACGGCCATGGACTGACCATCTGTGTGAGTTCGGTAGAAGGTGCTCTAGGAATTTTGGCAAATCTTTGGCATCTGTCACATTTTCGGGAGTAATCTGCAGCATCTCGATTAATTTCTGGCCAAAAATATCCGTATCGGAGAATTTTCTTTGCTAATATTTGACCACCTGAATGATCACCACATTCTCCTCCATGCACCTCAGCTAGGATTGTTTTGGACTCTTCCCGGGATACACATCGAAGCAATGGCATTGAGAATCCCCGTCTGTACAATCGGCCATCCTGAATTACATAGCGAGAGGCTTTCCTTAGTAGCTTTCGTCTTTCTATCGAATTTTCTGGCAGAGAACCTCTGCATAGGTAGTCCAGTATTGGAGTCATCCATGACTCTTGTTCTTGAGATACATTCATAATCCAGTCTATATCCATCTCGTCTATACTTGGTGCTGAAAGGACTTCTACAGGGACCAATCCCAATAGTTGAGCTTCACCAGAACTTGAATACTTTGCGAGGGAATCTGCCTTCATATTCTCTTCCCGAGGAATGTGGCTTATTGAATAGTGATCGAGTTCACATAGGAGTTCCCAAGCCTTTGACAAGTAGGAAGGCAAGTTTCCACCTTTTGTTTGAAATTCCTTCTTGACTTGGCATACAATAAGCTGAGAATCACTGAAGATCTGTAATGCTCGAATGTTTAGTTCTTTAGCGATTTTCAGACCTGCAATAAGAGCTTCATATTCTGCTTCATTGTTTGTTGAAGGAAATTCCAATCTTAGTGCATAACATAATGATCGACCTTCAGGAGTTTCAAGTACCACTCCGGCTCCAGAACAGTAGTCATTTCTTGCGCCATCAACATACATCTTCCACTGGATTGGGGAATCACTGATCGCTTCATCCTCACCATTATCCTTCTCTGTGAATTCTGCAATGAAATCAGCTAAAGCTTGTCCGTTGATTGCTTTTCGGGGGTGATAAGTGATGTCATATTGACTGAGTTCAACGTTCCATTTTAGAAGGCGACCCGAAGTTTCAGGGCGAAATAGGACTTGCTTTAGAGGTTGATCAGTGAGTACCCTGATAGGATGAGCTTGGAAATATTGCCTCAGTTTCCTTGATGCAATTAGCAGGCAATAGGCGAGTTTTTCCAACTTGGAGTAATTCAGCTCTGCCCCAGTGAGTCTTTTGCTGATATAGTAAACCGGATGTTGAATCCTTTTGTCTTCCCGTATCAGCGCTGCACTTAGAGCATGAGATGATACTGCCAAGTATGTAAGAAGATCCTCACCATTGCCTGGCCTAGAAAGTATTGGAGGCGTTTCCATATGATGGATCAACTCATCGAAGGCTTTTTGGCATTGGAAGTCCATTCAAAATTCTTCTTTCCTTTCTTCAGGGCGTCAAAGAATGGGATGCATTTATCAGTGGCTTTTGAAATGAACCGACTCAGGGCGGCGACCTTTCCGTTGAGACTCTGCAATTCCTTCTTCGTTCTAGGAGCTTTAACTTCTTTCAAGGCAGTAATTTGAGCTGGACTAGCCTCAATGCCCCTAGCACTGACGATGAAACCTAAGAACTTTCCGGACTCGACCCCAAATGTACATTTCAGAGGGTTAAGTTTCATTCTGTATTTCCGAAGGACTGCGAACATTTCTGCTAAGTGTTCAATGTGATCTGCTACTTTCCTGGACTTCACTAACATGTCGTCGACGTAGAATTCCATAGTTTTGCCCAATTGCGGTTTGAACATAGCATTAACAAGTCTTTGGTAGGTTGCCCCTGCATTTTTCAATCCGAAGGGCATAACTCTGTAGCAATAAAGTCCAACATCTGTGATAAAGCTTGTATCCTCCTGATCCGGCTCGTGCATCATGATTTGGTTATAACCGGAGTAGGCATCCATGAAAGATAACAATTCATGTCCCGCAGTTCCGTCTACCAGTTGATCGATCCTGGGTAACGGGAAGCAATCTTTGGGCCAAGCCTTGTTTAGATCAGAAAAATCGATGCACACTCTCCATTTTCCATTAGCTTTCTTGACCAGCACAGGATTTGAAACCCAATTCGGATATGTAGATTCTTTGATGAAGTTATTTTCCATGAGTCGATCAACTTCTTCTTTTAATGCTGCTGACCTTTCTGGACCTTGGGTTCTTCTTTTCTGTTTAACTGGCGTAAACTTTGGGTCAATATTCAGAGCGTGTACTGCAACTTCTGGAGATATTCCACACATATCGGCATGAGTCCAAGCAAAGACATCCAGATTTGCTTTCAGGAAAGATATCAAGATATTCTGAATTGACACATTAAGCTGTGAACCCACATTCAACACCTTATTTGGGTCCTTCGGGTCAACAGGTACCGGAACTGTCGTTTCCACCGGTACCACTCTATTCTCCCCTGCACTGGCTTTTCTGGGATCCATTTCTTTCCGTGCCCCGCTGTGCTCTCCAGTGCAGGGTCCGCCCCGTAATTGCTACAAGGCTGGTTCCTTGATGCGGACTGGGGTTGCGGCATCCTTTCCCATTTCTCTTTTTCTTGACTCTCGCAGTTCTGTCAAATAGCACTCTCGCGCAGCATTTTGATCCCCTTTTATAACTCCTACTCCATTGTCAGTAGGGAATTTAATAGTGAGGCACCACGGGGCTAGGATAGCTTTGAATGCTACGAGTGTTGGACGGCCAAGAAAAGCATTATAAGCAGAAAACTCATCGACAATCACAAATGTTTGCTTGCGGACCACTTTCCTTTCTGCTTCCCCAAGTTCTACAAGCAGATCGATGGTCCCAATTTGTTGCTTTGGCTCCCCAGTGAAGCCAGCGATCTTCTGTGATGAGGCTTGTACATCGATCATAGGGATTTTCATCTGGTCAAATGTCTTCTTGAAGAGGATATTACATGATGCTCCGCAGTCGATGAGGACTCTTCTGACAATGGCCGGTCCAATACCAGCCGAGATGACCAAGGGATCTAGGGTAGGAGCTTCTATACCTGTGGAATCTCTGGCTCTGAAAACAATATCATCGCTGAAAGTTTTCTGTTGTTTCAGGGGCGTAGTGTCTTCTAAAACAAAGACGTCTTCTTCGGCTGGAGCATATTTCAAAGCCCTGGAATATCTCTCCATCTCACCCCAGCTCTTGCCAGCTGAGTGAGGCCCTCCTGTAATGACATTGATAACGGGCCTTCCAGATTCATGTCCCGTAGCTTTCTCACCTGTGCTAGGCTGATGAACAGGAACCTGTTGCCCCTGACTTGACGATGCAGGATTGTTGCTATTCTTCTTCACAAATTGCTGCAGTTTGTTTTCTCTTAGCAACTCTTCAATCAGATTTTTCAACTGGCGGCATTCATCAGTCTCATGACCGGGTTGATTGTGGAAGCGGCATAATTTCCCACTCTGTATGGCTTTTTTCCCGGTTCTCAAAGGGATAGGTTTAGGGAAATCGACGGAATCTTTAGTGGCAAGGTAGATGTGCTCCGGTGTATGTGATAATGGAGTATATTCTGATGGTTTGAAGGATCGGGGCTTCTTCAGATTACCCTGTTTCTTCCCATTATTATTCTCCCTTTTTTGCCCCACCGATTCATTCTTGCGTGGAGCGACAGTGTTGTCTTCTGCTTTCTCCAACACTGTCTTTATTGGTAAAGGACGGCTTTCCAAGCGAATGAATTCATCTGCTTTTTTGTAGAACTTTTCGAGAGAGGTTGGCTCCTTCATGTTTAACCATTTCCCAAATTCGCTTGACTTATCAATAGCCCTCATCAGATAAGTCAATATCATTCGTGGTTCAGCATTGTCCACCTCAGCCAGCGCTATATTAAAGCGGTTCAAGAAGGATCTGATAGACTCACCAGGATTCTGCTCTAAACTCGACAGTGACATAATGTCCTTGGCCTTCGAAGCATATAGTCTAAACTGCTCCTTGAATTTTCTGGTCAAGTCTGAAAACTGATCGATAGATCGGACTGGCAACTTGGTGAACCATAGTAGAGCCACACCTTCCAGGTATACGGGGAAATATCGACACTTTATTTCGTCAGAGGCTCTGGCACCTGTCATGTGCCAATCATATTTATACAAGAATTCATTCGGATCACTTGTTCCTTTGTAAGCTGGAATAGTCGGAGGGACAAACTTCCTTGGAAATTCCGCCTTCAAGATTTTTTCAGTAAACGGAGTTTTACTTGGGGCGAAACCCCATTCCTTCTCATCTTCAACCCTTTGCATACTTTCTTTCATGATCTGCCGGACCATTCCAGAAAGATATTCCTCATCATGCCGAGTTCTAGATCCACCAGCCTCAGGAACTGCCTGCTCAAAGGGACTAGTAGCCCTTTCAGGAGCATTCCTTTCATTAACATCATGAATATTGCCAGCATAGTTCCTTTCATTACCAGCTGGTTGATTGTTTGCCCCAAGTAAATCGTTCAACTTATTCAGAATCAGAGCATTCTGGGCACTTTGAGCCTCTAATTGTGCATTTTGGGCGTTTATCTGCTGGTTTAGCCCTAGAATCACTGCATCCAACTCCGCTTTCATAACTCCAACAGACGGAGTGGGTTGATTAGGTACAGGGGAAGCGGAGGTTCCCTCTTGAATGTTTCTAGATCTGACAGATCTACTTTTCCTTCCAGGAGCCATAATCTCAGATAGACTTCTGGTTTTTAAGGAAATTCTTTCTTCAAATCTCTGTGAAGCAATGATGACAGTTTCCCTGAGTTGGGTTCTCAGTGAAAGCACCAAAAATGTTAATGCTAAAATGTGAACGCCAACACCCCGGTGTGTGAAGTGTAGTTGTGAAAGCACCACCCGATAGATCGGGAAAGAATTACAAGCAAGTAATAGCAGAAAAGCAGTAAACAACAACAATTTTATAGTGGTTCGGCTTAAGGGTATAGCCTACGTCCACTCTAAGTACTTTTATTAATAATCCCGTTACAAGCTGATACAATTCTTCTCAAGTACAATATACTTCAAGTTACAAGTGATTTGGAACAAGTCTTAAGCTTCAATGTCGATTAAAGTCCTTAAATTCATGTTGAAGATGTGTGGTTTCTTCGTGAATTTCTTTGATGTATTCCTCTAATCTTGAAAGCTCTAAGTGTTGATGAAGTTCTCAATGCAGCAAGGTAACGGTGTATGAAGAGAACGTGCCAAAAGTCCTCTGAATGTTGGAGGTGGTTGCCTATTTATAGAGAGTTCTGATTCTGAAATTTTTGCCAAGTCCTAAACCGTGGCCGACTCAAGTTAAGCCGCAGCCGACTTAAGGTGAGTCGTGACCGGTCTAAGGTCGCCTCCGAGTCAACACCACCTCTTCTCAGTAACATGGCATCGAGTTAACTTGGTAAGTCGCAAGTCACGGTCCAAATGATAAGTCCTGGATCGTGAACGAGATAACTGGGGAGCTGGATCGGTTGTGACTTGGGTCGGCAACTATTCTAGGTCGCCAGCTTGGTAGGGCATTAGATCGGTAACTCGGTCAAGTCACTGAGTCGGTATCTTCTGAGTCTTAGGCCAGTACCCACGTTAGGTCGGCAATTGTTTTAGCCTTAACTCGGTATTTCTTAAGTCGGTATGCCTCTTAATCCTACTAGGTCGGTAACCCTTGAGTCGCTGTTCATTTTAGGTTGGCAATGAGCTAAGGCCGTTGGGTCGGTATTTATGTTGAGTCGGTAGCCTCGTTGAAGTGTTAAGTCGGCATAACCCTTAGGCCTTAGGTCGGCACCCCCTGTTGAGCCTTAGGTCGGCACCCCTTGTTGAGCCTTAGGTCGGCACCCCCTGTTGAGCTTTAAGTCAGCATGCTTCTAACTGTTAGGTCGGAACCTCTTGATGCACTAGATCGGTGAGTCATGGTCAAGGCGGAGTTAACACTACAGTAAAATAGGCCTTCGCTTCGACACCCGCGTCAATCGGTCCTAAATTTCTTGTTTCTTTTGTCATCATTCCATCTTCATTTCAAGTTCCCCCATCTCATATGGCGCTTGCCCTCGTTTCTCCATGCCCGCACCGAAGACCTGCATATGTTCTTCTGTCAGGTCTTCCCAGGCTTTAAGAAGCGCTCCCTAGTTAATTTATAAGGGGAGTTAAATTTAATAGCAATCTTCATTTAGCTCACAAAGATATGTACATGCCCCAACCTTAAGGAAATCCAGAATGATTTAGAGAAAGCCGAGGGGTGGGAAAAATTATGCAAACAACTAGCGGACATGAACCACAATAACTATCAAGAAATCCTCTCTTTTGAATCGGAGAAGGATAACTTCGAAAAACGCTGGCCGAACGCGATGCCAAAGTCAAACGGTTGGAAGAGGAAAGGGATGCGGCACTTCGAGAAAGCAAGAACAAAGCCAGCTTGCTAAAGAGCTAAAAGAGGTGCATGCAAAGATTGAGATCTTCTTGAGAGACGAAATCAAGAAAGTGCATAATGAAGAATTTAGGTTGCAAGCGGATCTTGAAGCTCACATTACGATCATCGAAGCTTAGAGGAAGACCATTTCTGACAACGACAAGTTCGTAGATGGGCAAAATAAAACAATCGTGGAATATGAACAAATTGTTATGTCACGCGATAAAACCATCTCCGACTCGGCTGAAATAATCGCAGTGCTCCAGGAACGAGTTGCGCAGCTTAGCGTCGATAAAGCTCATGTTGGAGTTGAAAACGCCAACGTTATGGCGGATTATTTGGAGCTTCAGGACACCTTCGAGAAAATGATGGGGGAAGATAGATGAGACCATCTTCGTAACGACCCGGGATTTTTACAGTATATTTTAATAATATTTAATCTAATTCAAATGAAATACAAGCCTTTCTATTTATAAATTGATAAGATTTTTGAATATTTAACAGTAATAAATGCATATATATGTTTTGCAAAGGAAGTTTTGATTTAAAAACTTAAAATAAAATCTTTTAAAAATGTTTATAACAAAATCTCTCTTATTCAGTAAAAATCAAGATTCTATATTATTAATATTTGATATAATATGAATATAATTGTAGTCTTCAAATAATAATGTTTAACTAATAAACAACCTTATCAATATTAAACATGAGTATTAAACTTAAATATATATGGTTATAAACATAAACATACATAACATAAGTATAAAATATAATTATGAATATAAGCTATAAATAGAAATATAAAATATTAAATATACAAATGAAAATATACGTTATAAATCAAAGGTTTGGAAATTTAATTACAAATAGAAAATAAAAACTAAAGAGTTATGTTATCAATAATTATAATAATACTGCATAAATATGTAATAAAAGTTTAGAAAATATTACTGTATAATATATGAACATGTACAATGCAAGAAGACAAGAATTCACATCTTATTTAAAAATATATATATAACAAATATCTTTGTACCAAATTCTAGTGTCAACTAATATTAATTAGATGTTAACAAAAGTGAAGACACATGCATTAATTAGCACCACTCTTTGTCAAGAAATCTTACAGCCGAAATTTGAAAGATCATTTCCATTTGCAGCATATCAAAACACAAAAATCAAACCTGGTCAAACATGTAGGCTGTCCTGATATAACCTACTCAAAACCATTTCTATTTATATATCATACTATTTTAGTTCGTTCACATAATTTAGAAACTTAACAGCAAACCTGAAAAAAAGGAAAATAAACATTATTGCCTTATAACTCAAACAAATTCAAACAACAAAACAAAAGAAAAGCTTTCAGGAAATTCATCTGCAGTTTCTTCATCAAATTGCTTTGTGTTTCAATAAATTATTTAGTGAGTAAACATATAAATTTTTTAAAGTTTAAGTTGATAATAAGTTCATGTATATCTTGTGTTGCTATATATTGTAGTATTTGGTTCTGGAATGCTTTCTGAGAATTTAAATATGTGATGATCTCCAGTATTCATAATGCTATGAGCATAGAAGTGAAAGAATACTAATATTCTTCACTTAAACCAATTTAAACTTAGGAATTGAAGCTAATTTAAGTTTTTTTATCTTAAATCAAAGGTCTGGAAACTTGTTTGAAGTTTAACAGTATGATATATATACTGTTTAATCAAGTTATAGTGAAAAGAAAGCAAAAGCTAAAATTTCAAATGTTTTAATTTGAAAATTTGATCTCATATCTTGATTTAGTATACAAAGTAAGGATTTTTAAAATAGAAACGATGATTTTTAGATCAATATTAAAGGTGCAGTTTGAATATGAATAAAATTACATATTTGTCAATATCTATTGATTCGATTAATTTTATTTGTTGAAATTTCTTATGATGCAAGCTTGAAGATTTATTAATATAGGAAAATGCTAAATAATTTTTCCAATGAATGAAATTTTTGGATGAAGCAAATATAGGGTTTGAAATCGCGTTTTGCTGTGCACTATTAAATTTGTGTTTTTGGCACCTTGGATTGATCGAGTGTCACACAAATTTGGGTGAAGGCCGAGGAGGGCATGGCCATGACGTGGACGAAGTGGCTTGGCCTCCGGTGATGGGTAATGGAAGAATGTGGTGGTTTTCGGTGGGGTGTTCGTGTTTCGAGTTCGAGCTTCAGGCATTTTTTTCGATTCGCCTTTTTTTGAAGATCTGGGTTTTGTTTTCGAATATTGAGTCGATTTATCGTTTGTGGGTGGCGACGAGGGTTGCCGGAGGTGCGGCGAACCACCGTGCATGTGCATGGTGGCGTTTGGAGGTCTGAGTTGGTGACATGATCGTCGCGTGAAATTGCTCGAGTTTATGTGGGATTTATTTCGAGCTCGACCCTGGCGTGTGCGCGTTCGTATCATGTTGTAGTTTAAATTTTATAACATAAGCTTGTATAAAAAAAAGAAAGAAGAAGAAAGAGCAGGTAGGTGGAGAAGAAGGGTAGTGGGGTAAATTGAATACGGGAAAGAACAGGGTGGATGCGAGTTTTACTCGGGTTAATCAAGTAATTGTCTCGGGTTTATTTTCTTTGTAAATCAGCCTATTAACTTTATGTTATTTTTTAAAATAAAGGTTTGGTATTAGTTAAGTAAATCATGTTGACAAAAGTAAAGCTAAGATATGATTTAAAATTATTAAGAGAGATTAGATTTATAATTAATTTATAGGGAAAGTTAATTGAGAATGTAATTAATTTATAATTGTAATTATATTTTAATAAATGTGTATTTAAAGATTGATATAAATAACTTTGTGTTAAAATCAATTTAAACTTAAGAATTTTAATTAATTATTTAAAGTTAATTAATAAATAAATGGTAGTTAACTTAAGTGATTAATTAAGGATTAAATGATAAATTAATTAATATAAATGATTAATTAAATAATTTGTGATAATTAAATAAGTAATTAACTTTTATTAATTTTGATTTAGATTATTAATTAATAATTAAGAATCAATTAGTTAAGTAAGTAATTAAGTAATAATTAATAAAATTTAATAAGTTAATTAGTAATTAATTAAACAGAATAATAATAATTTATCCTTAACTAATTAATTAAGTTAAGTTAAAAACCATACTATATTGATATGAATTGATAATTCTGTTTGATTGACTCTGTTATCTGTTTAGTGATATTCTGTGATATGTTGTGATATATTCTGGATATATCTGTGATGACTGTATATGATTTATCTATGATATCTGTTATGTGAATTCAAAGAATTGAATTTAAACTGTTAAAACTAAATAGATAACTTGGCCCTTAAAATGACGTTTGGATTTCGACGAGACCGGGATCGGGTATTAATTCGATATTCCGAAAACCACATCGATACAAATTAAATGATAGGTCGTGATATATCAAGTGGAGATCGAGATGGTGATTCAGAATGCAAGGGTTATTGTCGTTAACTCTGAGGGTGATTCCAAAATAAGTGTAACGAGATAATGCCTTCCGTTTCGTTCGAACCCGGAACGAACTTGTATGGATTGAATGCTTTCAGCACATCGTCAGGCGGACGATGAGCATTATAAGAGATATGTTCCATAAAGGAAATCACAGCCTCAAGCCTCATCAACCGGGAATGTCTAAAATAGAGGAGATGCAGCAGGGTTAGGTGGGTCATGCCCAAGCAGGGCGAGATATACTCCTGTCTAGATCTCCCTTTATTTCGGCTGTGTGGGCAGTTGTTGGTCACAACTGCGGGGTTATCTTGTTCGGGACTGTTCAGTAAGGAATGGTTCCGGCCTTGTGTTGTAGGGGGTCAGGAGTGATCCTCGGTACGGTGATCTAGGCCTCGTACTGTGATGGGCGATACCCTAGTAACCCTGCAATTGTTGGAAACCCATTTTCCCTACGAGACCCTACGGTTTTGATTTATATTACCCACTTTTGTGGCTAGTAGCTGGAATTTAATGAATGTAACAATTTCGGCTATTTTCTATTTACTTAAAAACCTTAGACACTATTATAATATCACTGGATTTCCTATAAAATGTTTTGGTCAGCGTAAGGTAAAAACTTACCCGTATTTATGTGTAGGAAGTCTTACGTGATACCTTTATTTTCAAAAGATTTTCAAAGTTAAACAACCTTAAACCCTTACTCACACCAGACCCATGTCTGACCCGGAGTTTATATTTTGTTTTTCATAAGCTCTTGGGTACTCAAATTTGAGTAGCCAAGTGATAAGTATTTAGAGTATTGATTTTCTGGAGGAGCTTTGGAGAAGAAGACCAGACGTATGTATCTATCTATGTAGTTCCGCTGTGTAGTTAGTGTATGCTGTATTTTGGATGTATGTATGGACATATATGTATATGACAGTTCTGTTGTATGATATTGTATAACTCTGATGTATGTATATCTATGTAATATCTATGTGATGTATTATATTTTGTTCCATTCCGTTGTGAGATTCTGATATTGTTATTTCTTTCCTTTTATTCTTTTCTGTTTCTACCCCTTTCTTTCTTAATGATGATACGTCTTTCTGGGGTTAGGAAAGCGGGTCGTCACAGTTGGTATCAGAGCGCTAGGTTGAGCGAGTACCTAGGCTCTTGAGTAATATTTATCTTGAGAGCGCGTATTTGTATTTTCATATAATTATATATATCTATCTAAATTTGTTGACTTACCTGTTCAAGTGGCCAACATGAGTTCTGGAAGAAGAGGCAGAGTTAGGGGCAGCACTTCGACTGGTAATAGACGAAGTCAAAATGCTAGTGAGGTTGTAAATCCAGTACCGCCTCAAGTTAGTTTTGCAGCTTTATGCAAAGACTTCAACAACCTCGGAGGCCAACCATTCAAAGGTTCAAAATCAATAATTGAAGTTCAAGCCTGGCTATGCTCTTGTGAGCGCATCTTTAAGAGCATGAAGTTGTCTGATGAACAGAAAAGGGAAATGGCATCGTGGCAATTGCAGGGTGGTGCAGCAGCCTGGTGGGATGCAACAGTAGCAAATATTTCCGAGGATGACATTTCATGGGACAAATTTAAGGAGCTATTTGAGGAGAAGTTTATGCCAACAGCAGGGAAAACCCAATTGTATCAGGATTTTCTAAATTTGAAGCAGGACAGCATGTCTATTTCTGAGTATGAAACCAAATTCAGTGAACTTTCATGCTATGGACAAGGACTCATTGATACTTCCCTAAAAAATAATGAAAAGTTTATGCAAGGACCGAGGCTTGAATTTCATGAAAAGATGACAGTGCTTTTGAAAGGATCTTTTGTCGATTTGATTGATATGGCTTTGAAGTATGAGAATTTGATGTGTAAGAAATCAGTGGCACCAGTTGCAGCTTCAGGAGGGAATTTCGCTAATCCGAATAAGAGAAAGTTCGATCCCAAATGGAGAAAGCCGAGCAAGAATAAGAATGGAAATAACAAAGGACCTCGCAAATGCTACATTTGTCAACATGAAGGTCATTTGGATAATAAATGTCTTAGAAAAGGATTCCAGCAACAGCAACAGCATCAGAGTGGTCCAGGATCAGCAATGGTTCAGGGATCGTTGTGCTTTAATTGTCATCAGCCTGGTCACATGATCAAGAATTGTCCACTTCTACAAAGGGCGCCTCAGAATAAGGTCTTTGGTTTGGAAGCCGGTCCATCTTCTTCTTCGAAAGGCAAAGGAGTTTTGGAAGGTACTTTACTCTTAGATGGCAAATATATTAAAGTTTTGTTTGATTCAGGTGCTTCCTTGAGTTTTATTTCTCTAGACTCTTTAGAGAAGTTCTTTCTTACCCCTAGTTCTGTAGATTGTCCTATCTTAGTATCTAATCCTATAGGAGGAGTGACCAAATTAGATACAGTCTGTAAGGACTTGAAGATCTCTTATCTATCCCATAGTTTTTCTTGTGACCCATATGTGTTAAATTTTAAGGGATTTGATCTTATTTTGGGAATGGATTGGCTCGACAAGTATATAGCAGTTTTGAATTGTGATGAGAGGACAGTTTCGCTGGAAACTGATTTGGGTAGAATTGCCAGAGTGTCTTGTGATAATTCTAGAATTCACTTGAGCAGTCTTTTGCATGGATTTGAGACTTCTCAAGAGGAGATAGCAGATATCGATGTGGTACAAGATTTTCCTGATGTTTCTGAAGAAGTTAAGTGTCTACCACCACATCGAGAGATAGAGTTTCGTATTGATTTGATTCCAGGAGCAGTGCTGGTGATTCAGCCCAGTAGGAGAATGGCTCCTAGGGAGAGAGAAGAGTTAATTAAGCAAACTCAGGATCTTTTGGAGAAGGGGTTGATTATGCCCGATTTTTCTTGTTGGGGCTCTGTTGCGGCGTTTGTTACTAAATTGGATGGATCACTAAGGTTTTGTGTGGATTATAGAGAATTGAACAATGTGACTATCCGTAATAAATATCCTCTTCCTCGCATCGATGATCTTTTTGACCAGTTGCATGGTGCTTCTATCTTTTCTCAACTAGATCTAGCTTCAGGTTTCCATCAGTTGAGGGTAGCTGAGGATAGTATTCCTTTGACTGCATTTAGGTTACCGAATTGTTTCTATGAGTGGTTGGTTATGACTTTCGGGTTAACCAACGCTCCTGCCTACTTCGTTGACCTGATGAACCGAGTCTTTAGGGATGTATTGAATAAGTTCGTGCTGGTATTCATTGATGATATCTTGGTCTACTCCAAATCTGAAGAAGAGCACAGGCAGCATTTGAGAATTGTGTTGGAAATTCTGAGGAAGCATGCGTTGAAGGCAAAGTTCTCGTAGTTCCATTTTTGGAAATCGGAAGTTAAATTTTTAGGGCATATTATTTATGGTAAAGGCATTTCTGTAGACCCAGCAAAAGTTGAAACTACTCTGGAGTGGAAACAGCCGGAGACACCGACTGCAGTTCGCAGTTTTCTAGGATTGGCTGGCTACTACAGGAAATTTATCAAGGATTATTCCAAGATTTCTTCACATCTGACTAAGCAGACTAGGAAAGGAGCAAAATTCAAGTGGACACCCTAGTGTGAGCTTTTCAGGAATTGAAGACAAGGCTAACTAGTGCACCAGTGCTTGCTATTCCGGATGGAAAGAGCAAATTTGAGGTTTATACTGATGCTTGTATGGTTGGATTGGGAGCAACACTGATGCAGAATGGAAGGGTAATTGCGTATGCGAGTCGACAATTAAAGCCACATGAGAAGAACTACGCTACGCACGATCTGGAACTGCTAGCCATTGTTTTTTCTTTGAAGATTTGGAGACATTATCTTTTGGGAGAGAAATTCGAATTGTTCACGGATCACAAACCATTGAAATATCTTTTCTCTCAAAAAGATCTTAATCAGAACAGCAACAGTGGATTGAATTTCTGGCATCCTATGATTTGGATATTCTGTACACTCCGGGAAAGGCAAATGTTGTAGCTGATGCTCTTAGAAGAAAACGCAGTCCTATCTCTTCTGGGAGTTGTTCCATCTCTTATTGAAAGGATTTCAAGCAAGCAAGAAACTTATAAAATGTTGAGAAGGATCATCAAAAGAGCTAGGAAGGGTCAGTATCCTAGTTTTGAAATTGATGGCCAGGGAACATTAAGGATCAATGGGAGGATCTGTGTTACAGATCTTAAGGATTTGAAGCAGGAAGTCTTATTTGAGAGTCATCGTTCCAAATTGAATATTCATCTGAGAATCTCGAAGATGTATAAAGATATGAAGAGAGTCTTTTGGTGGAAGGGCATGAGGGAAGATGTAGCTACTTTTGTTAACAGTTGAGCCATTTGCCAACAAGTTAAAGGAGATCACAGAAGTCAGTCGGATTATTGCAGCCTTTGGAAATTCCATATTGGAAGTGGGAAATGATTTCGATGGATTTCATCGATGGTTTTCCTAGAACCAGGAAAGGAAATGATGGTATAGGGGTTATTGTGCATCGTTTAACGAAGAGTTCCCATTTTATACCGGTTAAGGCAACTCGCACTGCAGCTTCTCTGGCAGAAATTTTCTTGAGGGAGATAATCAGATTGCATGGTGTTCCAATCAGTATAGTAAGTGACCGTGATCCTATTTTCACTAGCAAATTTTGGGAGGCTCTGCAATCAGCAATGGGAACAAATTTGAGATTGAGTACAACCATCATCATTAGACAAATGGACAGACGGAGAGGCTTAATCGTATTCTTGAAGATATGCTGCGGGCTTGCGTTTTAGATTTTGGTGGATCGTGGGAAGACCATCTTCATCTAGTGGAATTCTCTTGTAATAATAGTTATCAGGCAAGTATTAAGATGGCTCCTTATGAAGCTCTGTATGTAAAACCGTGTAGATCCCCATCTTGTTGGATAGAATCGAAGGGTCGTCTTGTGCTTGGACCCGATCTTATTCGAGAAGCTTCTGTGAAGGTTGAGCATATTAAGAAAAGGATGAAAGCTGCTCAAGATCGTCAGAAGAAATATGCTAATAGAAGACGAAGACCATTGGAATTCGAGATCGGAGATCTAGTGTTTATCAAAGTTTCCCCAATCAAGGGTGCTATAAGATTCGGAAAGACGGGAAAACTTGCTTCAAGATTCATTGGACCATTCTAAGTGCTGGAAAGAATTGGAGCCATAGCATACAGGATTGAATTGCCAGAACGGATGTCTGGAATTCACAATGTATTTCATGTATCGCATTTAAGGAAATTTGTGCATGATCCATCATTGGTTGTAGAACCAGTAGTTCCAGAAGATTTGGAAGCAGAACCCAGTTTGACTGTGGTCAGAAATCCAGTTCGGATTGTGGATCAAGACGAGAAGCAACTCAAGAGCAAAGTGGTGAAACTCATCAAGGTGCAGTGGAGCGAGGATCCTAGAGATTGTACCTGGGAAACTCTCGATAGTTTTAGGAAAGCTTATTTAGATTTATGTCCTGATAATTAGTGATGTTTGTTAGGATAGACTGTTTGATTGTTTGCTATTGTATGGATGATATGTATGTTTGGATTGTTAATATAAAAGCTTTTGAATTAACCGTTGTCTAAAATTTCGGTGACGAAATTCTTTTAAGGGGGGAGGAATGTAACGACCCGGGATTTTTACAGTATATTTTAGTAATATTTAATCTAATTCAAATGAAATACAAGCCTTTCAATTTACAAATTGATAAGATTTTTGAATATTTAACAATTATAAATGAATATATATGCATTGTAAATGAAGTTTTGATTTAAAAACTTAAAATAAAATCTTTTAAAAATGTTTATAACAAAATCTCTCTTATTCAGTAAAAATCAAAGATTCTATATTATTAATATTTGATATAATATGAATATAATTGTAGTCTTTAAATAATAATGTTTAGCTAATAAACAACCTAATCAATATTAAATATGAATATTAAATTTAAATATATATGGTTATAAACATAAACATACACAAGTATAAAATATAACTATGAATATAAGCTATAAATAGAAATATTAAATATTAAATATACAAATGCAAGTATATGTTATAAATCAAAGGTTTGGAAATTTAATTACAAATAGAAAATAAAAACTAAAGAGTTATGTTATCAATAATTATAATAATCCTACATAAACATGTAACAAAAGTTTAGAAAATATTACTGTATAATATATGAACATGTACAATGCAAGAAGACAAGAATTCACATCTTATTTAAAAAAAATATAAAACAAATATCTTTGTACCAAATTTTAGTGTCAGCTAATATTAATTAGATGTTAACAAAAGTGAAGACACATTCATTAATTAGCTCCACTCTTTGTCAAGAAATCTTACAGCCGAAATTTGTAAGATCATTTCCATTTGTAGCATATCAAAACACAAAAATCAAACCTGGTCAAACATGTAGGCTGTCCAGATATAACCTACTCAAAACCATTTCTATTTATATATCATACTATTTTAGTTCATTCACATAATTTAGAAACTTAACAGCAAACCTGAAAAAGGAAAATAAACATTATTGCCTTGCAACTCAAACAAATTCAAACAGCAAAACAAAAGAAAAGCTTTCAGGAAATTCATCTGCAGTTTCTTCATCAAATTGCTTCCTGTTTCAATAAATTATTTAGTGAGTAAACATATAAATTTTTTAAAGTTTAAGTTGATAATTAGTTCTTATATATCTTGTGTTGCTATATATTGTAGTATTTGGTTTTGGAATGCTTTCTGAGAATTTAAATATGTGATGATCTCCAGTATTCATAAAGCTATGAGCAAAGAAGTGAAAGAATACTAATATTATTCACTTAAACCAATTTAAACTTAGGAATTGAAGCAAATCTAAGTTTGTTTATCTTAAATCAAAGGTCTGCAAACTTGTTTGAAGTTTAACAGTATGATATATATACTGTTTAATCAAGTTACAGTAAAAAGAAATCAAAAGCTAAAATTTCGAATGTTTTAATTTGAAAATTTGATCCCATATCTTGATTTAGTATACAAAGTTAGGATTTTTAAAATAAAAACGATGATTTTTAGATCAATATTGAAGGTGCGGTTTGAATATGAATAAAAGTTACATTTTTGTCAATGTGTGTTGATTCGATTAATTTTAATTATCGAAATTTCTTATGATGCAAGCTTGAAGATGTATTAATATAAGAAAAATGCTAAATAATTTTTCCAATGCAAGAAATTTTTGGATGAAGCAAATATAGGGTTTGAATTCACATTTCGCTGTGCACTGTTAAAATTGTGTTTTCGACACCTTGGATTGATCGAGTGTCACGCAAATTTAGGTGAAGGCCGAGGAGGGTATGGCCATGGCGTGAACGAAGTAGCTTGGCCTCTGGTGATGGGTGATGGCAGAACGTGGTGGTTTTCGGTGGGGTCTTCGTGTTTTGAGTTCGAGCTTCAGGCATTTTTTTCGATTTGCCTTTTTGTGAAGATCTGGGTTTTGTTTTCGAATATTGAGTCGATTTATGGTTTGTGGGTGGCGACGAGGGTTGCTGGAGGTGCGGCGAACCACCGCGCACGTGCACGGTGGCGTTTGGAGGTCTGGGTTGGTGACGTGCGTGATATTGCTCGAGTTTATGTGGGATTTACTTCGAGCTCGACCCTGGCGCGTGTGCATTCGTATCATACTGTAGTTGTAACAACCCGTATATTTGGACCATTTAAATTGACAAAAATCCACACATGTCAACTTAAATAATACAAAATACGAATCATTATGGTATTATAAATACATAAATGTAAATGAGAATCAATACAACATCACAGACACAGAACAGTCACAGAATAATGCAGCGGAAAATACATCGTCATAATAGCAGTTCATGAAGCTACTACATGAAGTACAACAATGTCACAACATAAGGTGACTGAAAGGAAATACATAAATGCCCAACAGGCTAGTACATCAATACTGGAATAGAAATAGACTGATAAAGATAAATGCTAAGTCTTCAGCATCTTCAACCAACCTTGATCAGCAACTGGATAGCTTCAGACTGACCCGAGCATATACAAAAAGAAACACTCGAGCCGGGACTCAAAATCTTATGCAAGATAATCAATTGCAGGGAGTAAAGTCCACAACTCAAAGATGAATAAAATAACATCTCTAAGGGTCCGATAAACTATCTATATATACAATAGAATACGATATGTAGATAATGTCTAATCAGTAAAGTACGATATTAAAATAGCGTTAAGGCGTTACCATAATTCCCCTTAACACATTTTATAATGCCATAGCCTATACAGCCCTGTAAACCCCACCATAAACTAGTGGTTATTAGAGGGTACCCCATAGGTATAACACAAAACAAAGCATAGTGGTTGCGAATAGGATAATCAGTATGACAAGGTACATGAGGTGATACCAACTAGGATACTAGTAGTTGCGTTATCTGGACTAATGTTGAGCATAGCCAGCAGCTACCTCAACACCGCGAAACAACACTCCCAAATCAAAGGGGTGCACCCTAATCGAATCACAAAAGTAATAGATATGGTATCGAAGAAGTGTGTCCGCTAGAGGTGACGAACCTCAATGGCCCGGCGCGGCTCCTATTTTAGTCATGTCAGGGGTCATCCAATATCGTTCTCTTTCTTCAGTCAACGCGTTCACCAAACCATCCACTTCATTCTGGATCAACACTCCGCGTATAATAGTTATTAAAGTGGTTTTCGGTATCGACAAAGAGTATGTCCATCTCCGATCCCGGTCTCTTTAATAACTACGTATTTATTACCCGATGGTCGGTTAAATTAACGTTTAAACAAATCAATGTCCAAAAGTCAAGGTGCAAATTTGACTTCCAAAATTTGACATTTCACGATTCAATTTATTTCAGATATTTAAAACATATTTCCAAATGCAATTTTTAGTTCAAACATTTGAGTTAAAAAAATTAAGCATTCAAGTTCAATTTAATAAGATCTAAATTTCGCTTGTTAAATTTAGTTCATAATCAATGAATTGAAGTTAATGGTCAATTTAGTTCGAATCATTAAATCAAATTCTATTCATTTCAATTCTTATTTACATTCACTGTTATCATAAATTCGCTTAAATCAATTTCATTAACTGAATTCCTTTTTATAAAAACTTCATTTGATTTATTTACCAATTTAATTTAAATTTGTTTTTAAAGGAATCCGTTTCCATTTATTTGGTTCAATGATCTACACATCACAAATAAGTTATTCCGAGTTATAAATCAACTCAATCCATATTCCGTTTACAATGTCCGGATTTGATTAATTCATTAAATTTAAAATCATTTAAATTTAAATTATCACTAAATCAAATCCATAAAACTTTAGTTAGTTTTGTATTCCACTTAAGTCAAATTTTCTTAATCTCAAATCAAATTTTTAACAAGTTTCAAATCTATTTAATTAAAACCGAGTTTAAATCAAAATTTAACAAACTTTTAAATTATTAAATTCTAAAACTTTACTTGTTTCTAAAGTTCATTTCAATTATTCAACTTACTTAACTTTAAGTTTTCCTAAATCAAATTACAAATTTCTCACTTTTAAATTTGTCAATTCATTTTAATCAATTAAATAGATTTATTAATTCGTTTCAATTAAATCCATTAATTTACTTCAATTAATCCATTAAGTTCGTTACTTAATTTCAAACAAATTGTTAAGTTCATTCCTTAATTTCAAATAGATTTCAATTTTCAAAATGATCTTGTTGACCAGTCGGGTTTCTTATTTTAATTAGCTATCCTAGGCCAAGTTATTTAATTGGGTATTTATCATTTCAACCCAATAACATTCAATAAATAAAAGAAAATCTAAGCATAGCAAAGGGAACTTGCAGTGTGATAACTGGGATGGTGTCAAAGTAAATAAACCAGCAATAGCAACCATACATAACAATTCAACAATTTATTTAAATAATCCCAAAATAATCGTATTAATCTACCTTTGTTATTTATGCAAATTAATATAATTATTCCTAGAATCCACACTATCATTTCATGCATATTAAAGATTATTACATTATGGTTTTCACTTGGTGTCTATTTTCAAATTACTACATCAATCATACATTCAATGGTTCGAAGTGTAGTTAACGCTATTTCCACATTTCGATTTATTTAACATCTAAAGGGGTCAAGTTCAACATATATAATCCATTTTAAATTGTTAACTATCCTATATCAAATTAAACGTCATATTAATTATCGCTTATATTAACAACCAAATTCAACATCACATAGCAAATTTAGTGTCATAACTATTTACCATATACCAACATCAAATCACAATTTATCACGTTAAATCTCTTTAAGCAATACATGGCGTCAATTAGAAATTTTAAATTCCATCAATACTCAATTTTCTTGTATAGCAATTAAAAGTTTATGTGAACAATTTTAACCAATAAGCCAATCCTTTTTTGGTAAGACCCGCATAAAAATATGCCACGGACGTGAGTAAAGCTAAAGCAACAGTAGTATTTATATCATTCGTGGGGGCAGCCAACTCTCCATGAGGTAACTGTATGATTTTTCAAGGTAAAAGAGCTCCAGACCAATTAGAAACAAAAATAAATAGATATACTCTTCCTATTGATTCAAAACTCCAAGCGGAACTCAAGCTCAGATTGATGTTTTGCTCGAAAAACCTCGAATCCAGATTTTATTGTTGTGTTATAAGAAACAACAAATAGGGAAAGAAGAAATCTTTTTTTTTTGAAAGATGTTCGTTCATTCCCACTACTTATCTTAATTTCTTTTTAATTTCTTAAATTCATTTTTATTCTATCTTCTCAACCATTTTATCATCCAAATTAATATTAACAACGTCTATCACTTGATTATCATAGCATAATAGATTGAGTCGTGAATGAAATATTCACCTTGCGTGGTTAGAGAAGATGACGGCGAAGCACGAAGATGGATAGATAAGATAAACCCTAACAAGCACGACGCAAAACGAACACAACTGCAATCAAACAAATAATTAATCAATAATTTGTTTATTGCAATATATATATCGACTGAATATATATATATATAAAAACCATACCAAAACAACGAAACAAGATAGATTCGACAAGCGGGATGGAAATAGCTTATGCTTCCGGATCAATAGCAGGAGCTGGAATAAAACACATAGCAACAGACTGTATGTGAGCAACCGGAAATTTCAAAACTATATACTGTTATAAACATAATAGATTACCCATTCATATTAATATATATAAAATAAAGCAACAGTTTTTAAGAAAAATTTTCTGCATGAACCACACAAATAGAGACTTTGGGTTTCGGATTGGGTACGAAGGAGGCTTTGGTCGTGGTCAGGCAGTGGGGTGTTGTGAGTCGGAGAGGAGCAGTTCGCTAGAGGCGCATTGGGTTGGCGTCGGGCCAGGTCGGGTTTGGAAGCGGATGGTGGCAGCGGGGACACGGTTGGACGTGGGTGGGTTCGGGTGGCGGATGGTGGCCTGGGCGAGTGGATTGGGTAAGGGAGTGGACGGTCGTTGGCAGTGCGGTGAAGGGCAGTGGGGTCGGCAATGGGTGAGGCGGGCGTGGCCATTGGGCGGAACAGTGGACGTGTCGGGTTTCGTGAGTGGAGCAGGTGGCGGTTGCTGGCGATGTGGGTGGAGTGGGTAACGTGACGGAGCTGCGTGGGTAGTGGGGCAGTGGAGGTAGTTGTTGTAGCGGGCAGGGGGAGCGGACGTTTGCGATGCGGAGTAGGTGTCGACATGGGTAGTGGGCAGTGGAGGCGGTCGCTGTAGCGGGCAGGGGGAGTAGACGTGCATGGAGGAGTTTAGGCAAGCAGTGCATGTGTTTCGTGAGTTTCATACTGGAAGGGGAGACACAAAACAAAAAAAATAAAAATAAAGAGAATGATGAAGGAGGGAGAAGAACACGTACCAGAGAAGTGAGCAATAAATGAACTGAGTAATTAATGAAAGCAGAGGGTAGCAGATATATTCAGAGAAGTGTGGAGTCCCAAGGTCAAGGCAATGATGTCTTCGGTAAACGTGATGGATATTGGGTTTCTTAGAGAGCTGAATGGTCAAAGGACTCCTAGAATTCTGAACAGTGTAGAAAGTTGGCACCGGTTTGTGCTGCGTAACGGACCGGTTTGTACTCCGTTAAACAATTATAATTCGCAACGCCGAACTCCGATTTACACAAATAAATATACCGTTTTGATCAGCGCGATGAGGCGAATGCAACGGTATGAAGGTTTTGACGATTTAACATTGTTTACGAAGTGGTTAATCTAATTTAGCCGTTTGCTTGCGCAAACAATTCAACTATCAATTAAAAGCGAAATTTGACGAAACGAAATGCGCCGTCATGATCAGAATATTTTTCTTATGCAACATTGTGAAAAATATTTGGATTCGGGCAATAGAAAATTTACACATAAAATTTAAACTAATATGTAAATGTGACGAACGAAATTTACTTCAATATTTTTCAATGAAATTTGACGTACGCCTATGTCTATCTAAACGCATTCCAAATGTGAAGTTTGGATAGCAACGGAATTTGTTTGTGAAAATTTGAATTTCTACACTAAATAAGCGATTTTAAAATTTTAAACTGGGTCTGAATTTCAGGGTCGTTACAGTAGTTTAAATTTTATAACATAAGGTTGTATATAAAAAAAAGAACATGTAAGTGGAGAAGAAGGGTAGTGGGGTAAATGGAACACGGGAAAGAACAGGGATGACGCGAGTTTTACTCGGGTTATTCAAGTAATTGTCTCGGGTTTATTTTCTTTGTAAATCAGCATACTAACTTTATGTTATTTTGTTAAATAAAGGTTTAGTATTAGTTAAGTAAATCATGTTGACAAAATTAAAGCTAATAGATATGATTTAAAATTATTAAGAAAGATTAGATTTATAATTAATTTATATGGAAAGTTAATTGAGAATGTAATTAATTTATAATTGTAATTATATTTTAATAAATGTGTATTTAAAGATTGATATAAATAACTTTGTGTTAAAATCAATTTAAATTTAAGAACTTTAATTAATTATTTAAAGTTAATTAATAAATAAATGGTAGTTAACTTAAGTGATTAATTAAGGATTAAATGATAAATTAATTAATATAAATGATTAATTAAATAATTTGTGATAATTAAATAAGTAATTAACTTTTACTAATTAATGATTTAGATTATTAATTAATAATTAAGAATCAATTAATTAAGTAAGTAATTAAGTAATAATTAATAAAATTTAATAAGTTAATTAGTAATTAATTAAACAGAATAATAATAATTTATCCTTAAGTAATTAATTAAGTTAAGTTAAATCAAACTATATTGATATGAATTGATAATTCTGTTTGATTGACTCTGGTATCTGTTTAGTGATATTCTATGATATGTTGTGATATATTCTGGATATATCTATGATGACTGTATATGATTTATCTGTGATATCTGTTATGTGAATTCAAAGAATTGAATTTAAACTGTTAAAACTAAATAGACAACTTGGCCCTTAAAATGGCGTTTGGATTTCGATGAGACCGGGATCGGGTATCAATTCGATATTCCGAAAACCACATCGATCCAAATTAAACGATAGGTTGTGATATCTCAAGTGGAGATCGAGATGGTGATTCAGAATGCAAGGGTTATTGTCATTAACTCTGAGGGTGATTCCAAAATAAGTGTAATGAGATAATGCCTTCGGTTTCGTTCGAACCCGGAACGAACTTGTATGGATTGAATGCTTTCAGCACATCGTCAGGCGGACGATGAGCATTCTAAGAGATATGTTCTATAAATGTAATCGAAGCCTCAAGCCTCATCAACCGGGAATGGCTAAAACAGGGGAGATGCAGCAAGGTTAGGTGGGTCATGCCCAAGAAGGACGAGGTATACCCCTGTCTAGATGTCCCTTTATTTCGGCTTTGTGGGCAGTTGTTGACCACAACTGCGGGATTATCTTGTTCGGAACTGTTCAGTAAGGAATGGTTCCAGCCTTGTGTTGTAGGCGGTCGGGAGTGATCCTCGGTACGGTGATCTAGTCCCTGTACTGTGACGGGCGGTACCCCAGTAGCCCCGCCATTGTTGGAAACCCATTTTCCCTACGAGACCCTATGGTTTTGATTTGTATTACCCACTTTCGTGGCTAGTAGCTGGAATTTAATGAATGTAACAATTTCGGTTATTTTCTATTTACTTGAAAACCCTAGACACTATTATAATATCACTGGATTTCCTATAAAAAATTTTGGTTAGCGTAAGGTAAAAACTTACCCGTATTTATGTGTGGGAAGTTTTACGTGATACCTTTATTTTCAAAAGATTTTCAAAGTTAAAGTTTAACCCGTTTACTCACACCAGACCCATGTCTGACCCGGAGTTTATATTTTTTTTCATAAACTCTTGGGTACTCAAATTTTTATGAGTAGCCAAGTGATAGGTATTTGGAGTATTGATTTTCTGGAGGAGCTTTGGAGAAGAAGACCTGACATATGTATCTATCTATGTAGTTCCGCTGTGTAGTTAGTGTATGTTGTATTTTGGATGTATGTATGGACATATATGTATATGACAGTTCTGTTGTATGATATTGTATAACTCTGATGTATGTATAACTATGTAATAGCTATGTGATGTATTATATTTTGTTCCATTCCGCTGTGAGATTCTGATATTGTTATTTCTTTCTTTCTATTCTTTTCTATTTCTACCCCTTTTTTTCTTAATGATGATACATCTTTCTAGGGTTAGAAAGGCGGGTCGTCACAATCTTAACCTTTCATGTCAACCCCCTGCCGCACCAGGGTAGTCTCAATTACTTGGGCTCTAAATTCCCGCGCACTCTCGTTATGGTTTGAGAGGAAATCCTAACCCGTTTCCATGATAGTGGGGATGTTTATACCAAGCGAGAGCTAGAGAATGCTTATTTCAATGAATAATCAAAGAAATTGTTGCAAGAAGGCTGGGATGTTTCGCAAATTGAAAGCGAGAAGGAAGCTGTTGATGCTGCCACGGTAGCAACTACCGGAGCCTTTCATTTCTGGCCCCGACGAATCATTAAGGCAGCCCCGCGTTCCGTTGACAAGTACTGGGCTTGAAAATTCTCCGCGGGTTATGGAACCGTCCAAAAAAGGAGAAGGTGGTGAATATGGGGTTGACATTCTCGGTCACACCTCTAGTGCAGGTAATCTTCTTGTTTTTCCTAAGTTTGAGGACTTTCAACTTATGCCACAAGAGCAAGACGAATTTCATTTTTGATCTTATAGGTCCATCTTCCTTATTCTTTGATCCGCCGGTTTCCTCAGTGCCTGGACCTATCGTTATTTCAGCTATGTTCATGCTCATCTTTGTAGTTTCTCTGGTTGTTGTGTCCATGTCCGGCTCGTAGGCGGGGTCGAAGTTCTAGAAAATCGCCGCATTGCATGGCTTGGATGATCCTTCCATATCTTTGGAGCAAGAGATTTAGATAGAGCAGCTGCACAAATCTCAACAACAACTAGTTGCCATCAAGAAGGAGAAATTTGAAGCGATAAAGTCCTCTAAGAGCTCTTATAGATCTCGGAAGTACAAGACGAAAGGGGAAAATTTTATGACAGTTTAAGAGCAGAAAGAAGACATTAGCATCGAGGAAATAGTCGACATCACCGGCAGCAACACTACTCCCGAGGCGAAGCAAAAACTTCAGATGAAAGGAGGGAAGAGAAGTCGCAGAAAAAGGCGTTGAGATGCTTGGATGGTAGATAGTCTAATTCTGAGTCATTTTGTGTTGTTTTGTTCAAGTGCGGATCTGCACTTACTGCTTTTGTTGCGTTGTCCGTACTTTTTTCTTCTGTTGGCCAATATTGTGTGGGTACGGCTCCCACATTTTGGCCTTTTACAAAAAAAAAGTCATAAGTAATACATTGCTGACATTTTGACTGTAACTTCACTTATTTGTTTATCTTTGTTCTATGCACTTATGTCTACTTTGCTTAATTGTAGCATCCCGCACCTCTTAGTATACCCAAAAGGACATACTAAAAGATGTGGTCTGTGATAGGTATAACTAAAACTAGCCGATATTAAGATTCACAACAAAAAATAGATAAAAACAGCGGAAAAAATTAAAATAATAATTTTCTAAAACTCAAACTTCATAATATATAATTATAAAACTAAATACATCATATGTCTCAAAATACCAATATATATGTCATGAAATCAAAACCTCGGTCTCATAAATATTAGAGTATAATACATCCCTCTCAAAATACCAGCTCAACAAAAAGAACTAAAAACTGAAAATGAAGAAAAAAATACATGATAGAATCTCCTCTAAAGAAATCTCCAAATGCCTGTAGTCTACAGTCCCAGCCCCTGATTACATATAGGGGACAAGGGGAAAATGGAGGTGTGGGTCAGACTAAAAGTTTGGTGAATGATAGTTATTACTAGAATCTTTAAGCAAAGTAAAGTCCTGTGAATGATAGTAATTACTAAGATCTTTAAGCAATGTAAAAGTAATAGACCTTATAATAGTTCTAGTATATAAAAGGAAAAAAAGGAAATATAAGTAATAAATAAGCTGGAACTAATACGATTTAACTAAATTAAATCATTTGATTACTTTGATTGTTTGCACTTGTCTTTGTTTAGCTTCTTTGATTAGGTTGAATTCCTAATACTATAATTAGACTGAATCCTAATTCTACCCTTTGATCGGACTTATATCTTTGTTGTGCCAGATGTGAACTAGTCCTATCTTGTGGGTCCCACAGCAAAAAGACACCTTTTAGCGCATTTGAACTCAACAAAGAATTATCTCCTTGCACCGAGGTCGCACGCATGACCACCGTTAGGCTCACACTATCTATCGCTCCCTCTTTTGACCTTTTGTTTACCCAAGACAGCATAAGCGTTCTCGCGTCTTACTTCAGGCTATTGGGAGACACCGTGTCCATAGAAAATAGGGAATGTTGTTGGTATGGTCCCTGTCAAACAAAATCTAGTTGCGTCCCTTGTCCAAATCCCCATGATTTAGTCTTTTAATTATTGACCTCTTATCTACCCTAAACAACATAAGTGTGTCGAAGGGAAATGCTGCCGGTACGGATCCTTTCTTTTAACTATTGACCACTTATCTACCCTAACAACATAAGGGAAATGCTGCCAGTATAGATCTTTTCTTTTAACTGTTGACCACTTAGCTACCCTAAATTGCATCAGGGAAATGCTGCCGGTATGGATCTTTTCTTTTAACTATTGACCACTTATCTACCGTAAACAACATCAGGGAAATGCTGTCGGTACAGATCTTTACTTTTAACTACTGACCACTTATCTTCTCTAAACAACATAAGGGAAATGCTGCCAGTACGGATCTCTTCTTTTAATTATTGACCACTTATCTACCCTAAATAACATAAGGGAAATGATTCCTGTATGGATATTATCTTTTAACTACTGACCACTTATCTACCCTAAACGGCATAAGGGAAATGCTGCCGGTATGGATCCTTCTTTCATCCTTTCATATTAACTTAGATAAATTATTTTAAATAAGCCTTTGTTATTATTCTTACTATCTGTGCTTATTAATTTATCCTAAGTCTTAAAATAAGACTCATTCCATTACGTTTTCTTTATATAACCTAGGTTATAATCATACTTATTACATAACCCAAGGTCTACATATGAAAATAAGCTTCTTTAATCTTTTACACTTACTTATCTATAATTCTAAGTTATAACTAGGCCAATCTCTTTAATTTAGTCCAATTAATATCATAATTAGGCATAATTTCAGTCTTAATTCCATTTATTATATTCTATATAATTTACAATTATATTCCATTATTTCAGTATTCTTTTAACCTTAATCCATATTCATGTTTAATCTATTCTAATCCATGCACGAAGAAGGAAAAATAAAAGAAAACTGAAAATGGAAAAAAATCCAAAGCGTAGGAAAAAGATGTAAATAACGCATAAATAATAGTAAATAAACTAAAATACTGTAAATAAACTATAATTAAATAGGAAAGATATAATTAGCAGAAATAAACTAAAATTAACTGAAATGGATAGCTTGAAGAAATAGATTAAAAATAATTCTAAAAACTGTAAATAAACTACTAAGAAGGTTATTCCAAAAATCATAGTAAAACTACAACTATTAGAAACCTTATTATTTTAAATTACTTAAAAATCAAAATAATCACAATTGCTCACCTATGGTCCTTAGCTCTTCCATAGGTCTTCTCGGATCCACTTGAGGGTATAGAAATATTCATATTAACAAGAGTCTCTCCTTGGAAAATGATTCCTTTTAGGGTCCTTCCTGAAATGGTGAACCCAAGCGGAGAAAATCTTGAATGAGAAAAAGTGTTAGGCTTGAGGTCTTATTTATAAGTGTAGAAGTGGATCTCAGACCGTTGGATTAGAGGATTGAATAGGATGCAACCACGTCATAGGCTGAATAGGAGCCATCGGATGCAAGAATGGAAGGACCGGATTGAAATAATGAATGCAAAACACGTCATAGGGAGCCTTTGGAATGAAGAAAATTTTTCTTCATTCCTAAACACAGACGGGTCGACTGAGCGGTTAACTGCCCTTGTGCCCAGGTCGACCGGTCGGTCGAGTTATCCTATATATATATTCTTTTCTTTTTGTTGTTTTCTTGTTTAATTTGTATCTCGTTCATATTAGCTCGGATTGTGACGTTCTATATATGGAAATTGACTAGAAAATTACCATGGGCACAATGTGCAACTCTCATGGCTTAATTTTGATAATTTCACAAAGTTATTTTATTATTTACTTAATTAACAAACTAATTATTACGGGTTAAATTTCGGGTTGTTCCATTACTTCTATTTTATTTTATCTCGTCCTGTGATTAGTGCCAAAATTCTTTAAAGTAACATAACTTGTTAAGTGTTTTTGTTTTTCAGCATTTATATTTGAGTACCGACGTATGCCCCTAGTTCACAGGGCTGTTAACTTCGAATACTTGACAAACGACCGATAATTTATGGTTTGAATACTGTGCATATCAAAATCTATAATAAAAGTAAGTTACGATTTGCTTTTTTTAAGTTTTACAACTTTAGTACATAGTTTATGTTTTTTATGCAATTCGAGAAAGTGTGTGACATATGCATGTAAGAAATGTGCATAAAAATGTAAACTAGTTGCAGAATATATAGTTATAAGATCAACTATTAAGCAATTCGGAAACACTCTTCGTGCAAAATGAATAATCTATGAGAATTTTTGGAAGTTAAACCACTTATCATTTCTCAAGAACATGAGTAAATACTTAGGAACGTTATTTCTTAGGAATTTTTCAATCTTCAAACACGTGCTCCATTGCTTAGATTATGCACATTGTATGAGTTAACTATTGTTTGCACAAAAAATGGGCAAACAACTCCAAGTCGTGTGATTTAGTTGATTTTATGTTGTTCTTAATGATTTGGATGAGTTGTGCGAATATGTAAAAATCAGGGACTGAAATGTAAAAGACACGCAGATTTATAGTGGTTCGGCCAGAACGTGCCTACGTCCACTTTGTATGTTATTCTCCTCTTACTATTCAGATTACAAGTACAAAGCCTTGATTACAAGTATATAAAAATTGTTTGAAAGTTCCTTCCGTGCTTGAGCTCTCAAACTTGTCCGCCATTGTTGTACCCCTGCCCTCTATTTATAGAGTGAGGCTGGGGGCAGGGGTCCTGGATGTATATAGCAGCTGGTGGGCCTGGGCTGAAGCAATCTGGTCTAGCGATGTTGGCTCGGTATCCACTTGGTCCGGTAGTGGTTGGAGTGAGTTGGTTCGGCATGAGGTTGGTTCGGTGGGGAGATGGTCTTGGACCGGTGGTATTGTGGTTCGGTGGATAGGTGATTCGGCAGGAGCTTGGAGGAGGTTGGTTCGGCAGAGTCTGGTTCGGTGATGGTGGTAGGAAAGGGATGGTTCGGTAGTTATGGGTAGTGGGTTGGTAGTGCTCCGGTTCGGCAATGCATGGACGTAGATTTTGGACCGATAGTGCTTCCTTTTCTTTGGTTCGGTGGTGATGAAAACGAACCCAAAACTTGGCCCCCAAAGTAGGGCACATGCCTACATATGGCATGCTTTGTTTTGCTATCATCCGGTATCTAATGCCGAACCATCTTGTCCGGTTATTGTTTTTTCTTATAAATAGGGGCCACGTGCCTTCGTTCCACCTCCATCATTTGAGACAGCCGGATCACCTTAGTGCCGAATCATCCAGTGCCGAATCATCCAGTGCCGAATCATCTAGTGTAGAGCCAGGTGCGTTTCCTTTGAGATTTCTTCGTTTCACCGAATGAGCATAAGCACACATAGTACTGAATGAACTTAAGTGCCGAATGACATTCAAACCTTGAATTTTTCCATGCTTCAAATTACAAGTGAAATTCCAGACTACATCGTTCATATGTTTACTTCCTTGTGTTGCAGATAAATGTCTCGCAAAGTGGAAACTCGATCAGAAAAAAGAAAGTCCAAGGGCGAAGGAGAGTCCTCCGCAGTGCCCCCAGCCCAATCAGGACCGGGACGACAGGGGCCCATCCCGAGATTGCTAGTGGATGGATATGGTCCTCAGGAGCTTTTGAAGGGTTGGAGGAAGGATCAGCCTTGGTGGAGAAATCGAAGAGGTCTGATAAGGCCGGGTTCGGTGCCAGCCTATCTTCTGAGAGTATTTCAGCTAAGGCAACTCCGGCGGTTCAAGGTGAATTCTTAACTCCTTCTTTTAACTTCACACGTTTCTTGAGTCATAGCTTCATGCATGCTTGTAACACTTGGTTTTTATTCCAGGAATGGGTAAGGTGGCGAAGAAATCAGATATTCGGCACCGCCTTGAACAGTATAAGTTACTCAAAGCTTCCGCTAAACCAAAGCCGTCAGCTAGCCGCCCTGGAGATGTGGTCAGATATCGCCCACTTCTCGGAGTTATTGAAGAAGATATGCAAAAGGGAAAGAGGGGCCGATCTTCGTTTGAACCTTCACCTGGCCCTCAGCCTCCATCCCAGCCTACCCATGATATTACCGAGGAGGATACTAAGCTTATGCCTTCTCCACATCCGTCCGAAAATCCAACCGTCACCCCGATAGACCATCCTTGTTTGGTTCGCAACCCATTTGCCGGCCATCCGGATCTAGACCCGAGTTTTCAGGATATCTCTTTTGACGAGGCCACGGGTGAGCATCTTCTTCCCCGCAATCCTATGGTACGTGTCACGATCCAAATTCCAGCGTTGGAAAATCGACATCCGTACTCCACCGCACTTGAATGCCGGAGATTCAAACGTTGAAATTCGAGTCGCGCCGGAGCTTATAACACATTAAGTAAATAACACAGCGGAAGAAATGAATAGCATATATCAATATACAACATTTGATACAATAACTGATACAACATGAATGATACAACAGAATGGTAAAATAGATATCAACATTATCAGAGATACAAAGAATAGCAGCGGAAATATAATAATAACACTAGCAGCGGAACAAATCTCCAAAATAGTCTTCAAGAAAGAACTCCAGTATCAGCAATCTCCATCTCCAAAGCACCAATCCAGAAATAGCTCGAACTCCAAATCAAGATGAAGAGAAACAACTCGATCCAAAATGCGATTGCCAAATCCTAAGGCTGAAAGCTATCGAATCTACACCTACTATAGATTATCTGAAAATCCAAACTCTAGACTGCCCGTGTGGGAAAATAGTGGGCACCCAGAGTTTAGAAAAGGAATAATAAACTCCAGGTCAGTCATGGGACTGGTATGAGCAAACAAAAACATTTGGTCTTTTAAAAACAAACAAGAGATTTTAAATTTGAAATCTGCAATGCTTTTTGGAAAATGAAACTACCATAAGGCCTCCCGGCGCACACACAATGCAAACGCACACATGGGGGAGATTTCTCCTTATGATAGTCAAACATGCTTACTACGAGAAAAATTCTTTGATATTATTACTAGTGCATAGTGGAAAATCTTTCGAAAGTATAATATAAATCCTAGCCAGCATAGGTACCATGATATTATGCCTACTATAGCTGCCATGTTAAATGGCAGGTTCTACAACTAAAACCGTACATGGCACGTAATTGAAGAATGGATTTCCAACAAATGGTCAGGCTAAGGAACTTCCTATTGCCACATGGGAACGCCTCTGGCGGGACGCCCCGAGAACTAACGTTACGGTTAGATCTCTGCCAACACAAGGCCGGGTTACCTCTATAACTAGGTAACTACTACACGAATATGCCATCCCCCGGTCCTTTGGGACCTTTATCCGAGAGCTCTCCAACAACAACATCACACAGTAATAATATAGTGTGTCCACATGAGTAAGTATCTGGGCTCCATACCATGATACCACCCTTTTCCAGAAGGGAATGACATACCCTAAAGGGCGCGACCCTCATAACCTTGCCGCATATTCCTGTTTCGACCATTTCCGGGGAGTGAGGTCCTGATGAAGTCTCGTCCACAAAGCTACGCTTTGTGCAACAAAGCCATGCTTTGGGTCCACAGATGACCAAAGCAAAGATCACAAGGATAAATGATTAACAAATGATCATATCACAAACAATCAACCAATGATCATCACACAGCAGCACTCAGCATGTCACATTACCAAATTGGGAATATGTCACTGATAAATATCAACTACATAACCTCTGAGCTCGTACGTCTCAAAGAAGGGTGTTAAGCTAAGAGAATAAATTCTCCGCCACCAAGCAGAAATGTATTTGATAGAGATCAGTTAATATCTCAAAGTGTAATGTCGGACATACAACCATACAAGTCTGTTCCGGGTTCGAACAGAACCGAAGGCACTTCCGAAGAAGCCCTTGCAAATCCGGATAATCCCTAATCACGTCCGGACTTCCCATCACATATGGAGATCTCTATACCGGGGATCGGCCAGTGCAGAGACAATCGACGAGTTATCCTTTCGTTTTCGGAAATAACCGGTCTTCACCACCGGTCTTCAATTGCTATCCATAACGTCGTATCACTATTCGGAATGGGCTATATGACACAAGGTCCTCTCCCGGCTAAACCGAATAATGAGCGCCATATTTTAAAACGTATGGGTATGGGATTTTAGTTAAGTCACAATTTATAAAAATCCAAAACTTTTCTTTCAATGGTTAAACAAAATACCATTCTAAATCTTTAAACCAAAAAGATTTATTCACAAAGTTTCACCTAGTTTCACAAAGATCTATTCATAGATTTCAAAAAAACAACTTCCATTTCAATTTGATTAACCCAATAAATCTTTAAATTAAAGATTTAATTTACAGCTTTCAAAACACGTTCCAAAGATTAATTAATAACTCGGAAAAACCATTTTCCATTTTCAAAACTTGAATCCCTTTTTAACACACATTAGAAATCCATTTCTTATATGAAAGCTTCTATTATTTGAAAACAACAGTTTTCGTTTCCAAAATCCAATTCTATAATTTGAAACTTGGGTTAATTTTAAATTCCAAAATATCACCTTTTAAATTGGTTTAAAAACCATATAAATCCATTTATAAGTTGAATAACCTTTTAAACCTTAGTTTCCACATTATAGAATTCAATCTCAAATATTGAATTCAAATTTAAATTAAATTATTTAAATTTCAAACTCAATCAAGTTATTCAAAATACCCATTTTTAAAAGCTTCAATTCCAAAACTATTTTGGATTCAAAAGGTTAAAATTTAAAAAAAACAATTTCAAAATCTGTGACTTAACAAATTTCCACGTGCAACCCATACTTGTGTGTGTATGAGTGTGGTCCAGGGGTTTTACACAATAGTGCAACATCATCAAATATCACAGATTCAATTATTACGATTCGATGTGGGTTTCGGATAACTAAATGGAATTCGACTCCCTGTCGCATCGAAATCCAAATGTCGTTCTACGGGTCAGGGTTTGCATAACAATATATACATCATAGAAATAACAGCTTAGCACAAAACATCACATAGCATCGCATCACATATCAAATATATCAATCCATCACACAACATCAATAACAATCAAACATCTTTAATTAAGATGAATAGCCCGTGTGGTTAAAATTTTATTACTCACATAATTACCTTTGTTAGTAATTTTAATCAATGATTAATTTTAATTGATTGAGTCTTAACCACCTTCATTAACTAATCACTTCCTTAATTAATTATCTTAATTAATTAATCCTTAGTTGTAATTAATAAAATCTTAATCACTTTTATAAATGGGCCTTAATTAATTAATCTCAAGACTTGATTAAAATTGTTAATTATTTAATCAATCATCCATATTCCTAATTAACTAAATAGTTAATTATCCCACTTAATTATTTTTAAAAAATTAATGAACCCAATCATTAAATTTTATTTATCTTTTAGATAAATATTTCTTACTTAATTAAAGAATTTAAATTTCACTTTTAAGTTTCATTTTAAACTTAAGATAAAAATTAGCTTAAACAAGGTTTTAATACAATTCAAAAACCTTTATCTCATATTTTAAAAGAAACACATGCTTAACAAAAATTGGTTTTAAAGGGTTTAAATATCAATTCAATTTAAATTCAAACTTATTTTAAAAACTGAAATAAAAGTTTAATTCCAGATTTAAACTCACTTTTAAATTTCTGATTTAAAATTTTAAACTTCCAATTCAATTTCAAAACACATATATGCTTTTACACTTTTTAAAATCTAATTTAAATTTGAAAATATGAATTATTTCAAATCACAGACAAACAAATTTGAATTCTTATTCAACTTTAGATTTTTCAAACTCAGTTTATATTCAACTTGCATTATAAACTTTACATTTAAAATTAAGAAACAAGTTTTTTGTGTTTTTATTTAAAAACCGAAACTAAGATTTAAAAATTCAAATGATTTCAAAACCTAGATTTAACTGTTGAATCCATATTTAATTTCAGGTTCAAAAACTTAGTTCAGATTTTAGATTTCAGATTCAACTTGTCTTAAAGCCTATATTTATAAATCTAAACTTCCAGATTTAATATTTGAAACCAATATTCTTTTATGCCTAAAAGTTGTTTCAACCCAACTCTAACTTCAAAATTTAAATTATTTCAAATTTAGATTTCAAACTTCCTAAATTCAGATTCAATCTCAGGTTCAAACTTAGTTTAAATTTCTAATTTACATTTTTTGAAACTTGCTTTGATATTTTAAGAACAGAACAGGTTTCTGTTTTAAACCAGAAAAAATGTTATTATTTTCTTTTTAATTTACTTCGAGTCAGATGTTACTTTACTTCGAGTCAGACACCTAAGAACTTCGAGTCACTCACGAAATCGACTTTAGAAGAAAACTTAAAACATTTTTCCCTCTGCTTCGATCAAACACTGATACAACCCAATACCATGTGCACGTGCACCACCACCAGAACCCCCTCCGGCCTCCGATCACCTCACTGGCACATCAGCAACCCATGCAGCTACTCAACTAAATCATCAACTGGTGCTACCATCATCAGGAATCAAGAATGATACCCAATGCCAAAACCTGGAAATGAAACCAAGTCCCCCTTCAAAACCTGTCATCGCCTCGCATCCGCCCCTCCGACCACCGTGACCCCTGAGACTCCGGTGATGACTTCAACCACGTCCAAGCTTCAACTGAGCGAAACCCCGTGCAACTCGATCAATTACATTAGCCGATAGGTTGAATTTTGTCAAACCCAGTAAAACTAGGGTTCAAAAATTCAAATCAAAATCGCAATTACAAAAACGAATTGCAACACAATCTAATATTTTTCCCCTCGTCCTTGATGTCTCCTCCACCTCCAGAAGCGATCACGACATCTCCAATCGATTGTGGAGATCGAAATACCCCAAAATGTATGATACAGTCAAAATAGAAGTGCTCTTGGAATATAGCATTTAAAATCATAATTTTTCTTGGAAAAATCATAGTTTTGTATGGAGATTGGATCTATAATCCTGAAACTTCAAATTATTATACTTGAGAATTTCACAAATTAAGATTAGCTCATCTGTTTTTAAACTTTAGAGTTGATGCAGGGTTGTTTAACTTAAATAATATTTTTAACCCATAGTTTATGGTGGAAATAAACACCATTTGTTTTCTGCCTTATCTAAACCAAGACTAAATCAAAAAGAAAAGGATTTAAGATCAGGCAGAGACTTAAGTTTGAGGGAACAGGTATGCATCAGCAAACAATCAGGCATTTATAAATATGTACACAACAGATTTATAATGTATTTTCATTTCTACTTTAAAACATGCAAGTGTACTCAACAGCATAACATCACCCATCATAAGCATCAAACATAAAAAAAAAAAAAAACAGAGGTAAAAGTGTTTGCTCACAAGCATGGAAACAGGGAAGTAACTAACAACAGAGTTTAATATATGCATCATATAAAAGAGGGTGAAGGATTGCTCACCTGTTTTTGAAGGACAGAGGAGAATTTCCTTTGAGCCTGAACTATATTTTTTTCTTTTTTTTCTTTAAAGCTTGAAGTCACCACTGCAAAGAACTTTGGATTTTGTTTAAAGCTTCCAACTTGTTCTATTTTCCCAGCTGCAGACTTCAGGTCTTTTTCCTTTTTCACTTACTTTGAATTCCTTTTTGTTAACTAATTAAACATGATTGTTTAAATCTTGTTTGAATTACTAATTTCACCATTAAACTCAAATTCATTTAAAAAAAAAAAAAAACTTACTTGCCTTTGAATTTGTTTTAGAGATACACTGCACTTGACAAAACTGAAGCTATCCCATGTTGAATTGCTTCAGACTTCAAACTGAATTGATTTTGGCCTTTTGAATGTTTGCTTCAACTGTTTTATCTCTGATTCCCAGTTCTTGATTTATTGAGTTGATCACTTAGCATTATTCTCTCACAAGTTCATGTTGTTTTGCTCAAATCTGTATAGACAGATTTTGTTCCAGATTTGATTTTGAATCCCTTTGCATTGCTTAAATCTTTAGATTGTTTTCCAGATTTCTTTTTTTTTTCTTTTGCTTTGTTTTCGAACTGAACTTAAATTTGAATTGTATACATTCCTTTGGTGTTTAGATTGAAATGCCAAATCTTTGATTACTGATTTGTTCAGATTTTGTGAGATGTTTAATATGATTGCATATGGGAAAATGAAGAGTTTTTGTAATTTTTTTATCTTATTATTTTATTTAAATAATAATGTTGAATGCCATTTGTACAAAAATATCAAAATCTCTAGATCTTGTTAATTATCTTACTCCAAACCCATGTGCAAGTGTATCTCTTTACTTCCTTATGTATATTTACATTTGTAATTTCACAAGACAAAGGTTTTTTTTTTTATATAAATTTTTATATCATATCTATTTTATAAATAAATGTACTTTTTCTCTATTTACACAAACAAAAATTATATTCCCATTAATCTCTTGTATTAAATTTTTTTTGTTTGTTCAACATGTTTATACACTAATATATTTATACAATTCACATTCTTACATTTTTTTTTTGTTTTGTACAAAAAAAAAAAAAAAAATATTTTATAAAAAGAAAAGAATGACTCTTAAATACTTTGATTTTTATATTAACAATAGTTACATTTATTTATTTAAGGGAATTTGACTTAAGAAAAAATATTTTAAAAATGAGTACACTAATTTTTTTTCTTTTATTGCCACTTCCAAAAATTAATAAAATTAAAATTTTTAGAAACAACTATCATTATCTTTTTATTAATCTTAAGCTTTTAAATTTAAATTTTATTTTTAATACATTTTATTTTGAATTTTATACTTTGGTACATTTACAAATAATATTCTCAATTTATTTCCAAAAATAAATTTAATTGCCAAATTAAACTTAATAAATTTTCGGGGATGTTACAGATTTCCCCCCTTAAAAGAATTTCGTCCTCGAAATTGCAAGGAAGACGAGAAAGAATAGATAATAGATAAAGAAATGATTGATCAGATCATAATCGAGATATTTATTCTGTATTTGGTTTACCAAATCAGAATATCGATAATATGAGAACAAACTCATACAATATTACACAAGATATTTAGGTTCACCTGTCTACGAATATGTAAGGGCATTGATTAGTTCGAAGAGATAACTAATCGTTCGTAGAATATGTTGGATCCCAGAGAATAGATAGATGGATTAATCTTCATATTAGTTAACCGTTTTAACTTAATTTAAAATTTCCCATTTATTCAAATTTAAATTCTCAAATTCATTAGAGTTTAGATCGAAAAGCTGATAAGAATTCGATGAAGATACGAAGTAAGAATTTTCTACAACGATTCGTAGGGCCATCATCACACCGAAACTTCTTTCTGGAGCAGCTACGAAACAATCAAAAGAATTCGAAATCGAATCAAAGGAGATTGATAGAGAAATGTTGTTTCCGCTATTTCAGGGTATTGACCATTTGTAGTGGTATTTCCCTGTCCCCTATCTCGTTGTCGTCTCGCACTCATACTCACTATCAGTGAATAGTAAGAGAATTTACTGAGGCATTCGAACGGATATCTTAGGGATATACTCATTCTAGGGTATACTTCACCCTATCTCTAATGAGCTACTTAATCTGTTATACTCCTGAGCTATGGTTTTAACCATCAGCTCTGATACCAAAATGTCACGATCCAAATTCCAGCGTTGGAAAATCGACATCCGTACTCCACCGTACTTGAATGCCGGAGATTCAAACGTTGAAATTCGAGTCGCGCCGGAGCTTATAACACATTAAGTAAATAACACAGCGGAAGAAATGAATAGCATATATCAATATACAACATTTGATACAATAACTGATACAACATGAATGATACAACAGAATGGTAAAATAGATATCAACATTATCAGAGATACAAAGAATAGCAGCGGAAATATAATAATAACACTAGCAGCGGAACAAATCTCCAAAATAGTCTTCAAGAAAGAACTCCAGTATCAGCAATCTCCATCTCCAAAGCACCAATCCAGAAATAGCTCGAACTCCAAATCAAGATGAAGAGAAACAACTCGATCCAAAATGCGATTGCCAAATCCTAAGGCTGAAAGCTATCGAATCTACACCTACTATAGATTATCTGAAAATCCAAACTCTAGACTGCCCATGTGGGAAAATAGTGGGCACCCAGAGTTTAGAAAAGGAATAATAAACTCCAGGTCAGTCATGGGACTGGTATGAGCAAACAAAAACATTTGGTCTTTTAAAAACAAACAAGAGATTTTAAATTTGAAATCCGCAATGCTTTTTGGAAAATGAAACTACCATAAGGCCTCCCGGCACACACACAATGCAAACGCACACATGGGGGAGATTTCTCCTTATGATAGTCAAACATGCTTACTACGAGAAAAATTCTTTGATATTATTACTAGTGCATAGTGGAAAATCTTTCGAAAGTATAATATAAATCCTAGCCAGCATAGGTACCATGATATTATGCCTACTATAGCTGCCATGTTAAATGGCAGGTTCTACAACTAAAACCGTACATGGCACGTAATTGAAGAATGGATTTCCAACAAATGGTCAGGCTAAGGAACTTCCTATTGCCACATGGGAACGCCTCTGGCGGGACGCCCCGAGAACTAACGTTATGGTTAGATCTCTGCCAACACAAGGCCGGGTTACCTCTATAACTAGGTAACTACTACACGAATATGCCATCCCCCGGTCCTTTGGGACCTTTATCCGAGAGCTCTCCAACAACAACATCACACAGTAATAATATAGTGTGTCCACATGAGTAAGTATCTGGGCTCCATACCATGATACCACCCTTTTCCAGAAGGGAATGACATACCCTAAAGGGCGCGACCCTCATAACCTTGCCGCATATTCCTGTTTCGACCATTTCCGGGGAGTGAGGTCCTGATGAAGTCTCGTCCACAAAGCTACGCTTTGTGCAACAAAGCCATGCTTTGGGTCCACAGATGACCAAAGCAAAGATCACAAGGATAAATGATTAACAAATGATCATATCACAAACAATCAACCAATGATCATCACACAGCAGCACTCAGCATGTCACATTACCAAATTGGGAATATGTCACTGATAAATATCAACTACATAACCTCTGAGCTCGTACGTCTCAAAGAAGGGTGTTAAGCTAAGAGAATAAATTCTCCGCCACCAAGCAGAAATGTATTTGATAGAGATCAGTTAATATCTCAAAGTGTAATGTCGGACATACAACCATACAAGTCTGTTCCGGGTTCGAACAGAACCGAAGGCACTTCCGAAGAAGCCCTTGCAAATCCGGATAATCCCTAATCACGTCCGGACTTCCCATCACATATGGAGATCTCTATACCGGGGATCGGCCAGTGCAGAGACAATCGACGAGTTATCCTTTCGTTTTCGGAAATAACCGGTCTTCACCACCGGTCTTCAATTGCTATCCATAACGTCGTATCACTATTCGGAATGGGCTATATGACACAAGGTCCTCTCCCGGCTAAACCGAATAATGAGCGCCATATTTTAAAACGTATGGGTATGGGATTTTAGTTAAGTCACAATTTATAAAAATCCAAAACTTTTCTTTCAATGGTTAAACAAAATACCATTCTAAATCTTTAAACCAAAAAGATTTATTCACAAAGTTTCACCTAGTTTCACAAAGATCTATTCATAGATTTCAAAAAAACAACTTCCATTTCAATTTGATTAACCCAATAAATCTTTAAATTAAAGATTTAATTTACAGCTTTCAAAACACGTTCCAAAGATTAATTAATAACTCGGAAAAACCATTTTCCATTTTCAAAACTTGAATCCCTTTTTAACACACATTAGAAATCCATTTCTTATATGAAAGCTTCTATTATTTGAAAACAACAGTTTTCGTTTCCAAAATCCAATTCTATAATTTGAAACTTGGGTTAATTTTAAATTCCAAAATATCACCTTTTAAATTGGTTTAAAAACCATATAAATCCATTTATAAGTTGAATAACCTTTTAAACCTTAGTTTCCACATTATAGAATTCAATCTCAAATATTGAATTCAAATTTAAATTAAATTATTTAAATTTCAAACTCAATCAAGTTATTCAAAATACCCATTTTTAAAAGCTTCAATTCCAAAACTATTTTGGATTCAAAAGGTTAAAATTTAAAAAAAACAATTTCAAAATCTGTGACTTAACAAATTTCCACGTGCAACCCATACTTGTGTGTGTATGAGTGTGGTCCAGGGGTTTTACACAATAGTGCAACATCATCAAATATCACAGATTCAATTATTACGATTCGATGTGGGTTTCGGATAACTAAATGGAATCCGACTCCCTGTCGCATCGAAATTCAAATGTCGTTCTACGGGTCAGGGTTTGCATAACAATATATACATCATAGAAATAACAGCTTAGCACAAAACATCACATAGCATCGCATCACATATCAAATATATCAATCCATCACACAACATCAATAACAATCAAACATCTTTAATTAAGATGAATAGCCCGTGTGGTTAAAATTTTATTACTCACATAATTACCTTTGTTAGTAATTTTAATCAATGATTAATTTTAATTGATTGAGTCTTAACCACCTTCATTAACTAATCACTTCCTTAATTAATTATCTTAATTAATTAATCCTTAGTTGTAATTAATAAAATCTTAATCACTTTTATAAATGGGCCTTAATTAATTAATCTCAAGACTTAATTAAAATTGTTAATTATTTAATCAATCATCCATATTCCTAATTAACTAAATAGTTAATTATCCCACTTAATTATTTTAAAAAAATTAATGAACCCAATCATTGAATTTTATTTATCTTTTAGATAAATATTTCTTACTTAATTAAAGAATTTAAATTTCACTTTTAAGTTTCATTTTAAACTTAAGATAAAAATTAGCTTAAACAAGGTTTTAATACAATTCAAAAACCTTTATCTCATATTTTAAAAGAAACACATGCTTAACAAAAATTGGTTTTAAAGGGTTTAAATATCAATTCAATTTAAATTCAAACTTATTTTAAAAACTGAAATAAAAGTTTAATTCCAGATTTAAACTCACTTTTAAATTTCTGATTTAAAATTTTAAACTTCCAATTCAATTTCAAAACACATATATGCTTTTACACTTTTTAAAATCTAATTTAAATTTGAAAATATGAATTATTTCAAATCACAGACAAACAAATTTGAATTCTTATTCAACTTTAGATTTTTCAAACTCAGTTTATATTCAACTTGCATTATAAACTTTACATTTAAAATTAAGAAACAAGTTTTTTGTGTTTTTATTTAAAAACCGAAACTAAGATTTAAAAATTCAAATGATTTCAAAACCTAGATTTAACTGTTGAATCCATATTTAATTTCAGGTTCAAAAACTTAGTTCAGATTTTAGATTTCAGATTCAACTTGTCTTAAAGCCTATATTTATAAATCTAAACTTCCAGATTTAATATTTGAAACCAATATTCTTTTATGCCTAAAAGTTGTTTCAACCCAACTCTAACTTCAAAATTTAAATTATTTCAAATTTAGATTTCAAACTTCCTAAATTCAGATTCAATCTCAGGTTCAAACTTAGTTTAAATTTCTAATTTACATTTTTTGAAACTTGCTTTGATATTTTAAGAACAGAACAGGTTTCTGTTTTAAACCAGAAAAAATGTTATTATTTTCTTTTTAATTTACTTCGAGTCAGATGTTACTTTACTTCGAGTCAGACACCTAAGAACTTCGAGTCACTCACGAAATCGACTTTAGAAGAAAACTTAAAACATTTTTCCCTCTGCTTCGATCAAACACTGATACAACCCAATACCATGTGCACGTGCACCACCACCAGAACCCCCTCCGGCCTCCGATCACCTCACTGGCACATCAGCAACCCATGCAGCTACTCAACTAAATCATCAACTGGTGCTACCATCATCAGGAATCAAGAATGATACCCAATGCCAAAACCTGGAAATGAAACCAAGTCCCCCTTCAAAACCTGTCATCGCCTCGCATCCGCCCCTCCGACCACCGTGACCCCTGAGACTCCGGTGATGACTTCAACCACGTCCAAGCTTCAACTGAGCGAAACCCCGTGCAACTCGATCAATTACATTAGCCGATAGGTTGAATTTTGTCAAACCCAGTAAAACTAGGGTTCAAAAATTCAAATCAAAATCGCAATTACAAAAACGAATTGCAACACAATCTAATATTTTTCCCCTCGTCCTTGATGTCTCCTCCACCTCCAGAAGCGATCACGACATCTCCAATCGATTGTGGAGATCGAAATACCCCAAAATGTATGATACAGTCAAAATAGAAGTGCTCTTGGAATATAGCATTTAAAATCATAATTTTTCTTGGAAAAATCATAGTTTTGTATGGAGATTGGATCTATAATCCTGAAACTTCAAATTATTATACTTGAGAATTTCACAAATTAAGATTAGCTCATCTGTTTTTAAACTTTAGAGTTGATGCAGGGTTGTTTAACTTAAATAATATTTTTAACCCATAGTTTATGGTGGAAATAAACACCATTTGTTTTCTGCCTTATCTAAACCAAGACTAAATCAAAAAGAAAAGGATTTAAGATCAGGCAGAGACTTAAGTTTGAGGGAACAGGTATGCATCAGCAAACAATCAGGCATTTATAAATATGTACACAACAGATTTATAATGTATTTTCATTTCTACTTTAAAACATGCAAGTGTACTCAACAGCATAACATCACCCATCATAAGCATCAAACATAAAAAAAAAAAAAAACAGAGGTAAAAGTGTTTGCTCACAAGCATGGAAACAGGGAAGTAACTAACAACAGAGTTTAATATATGCATCATATAAAAGAGGGTGAAGGATTGCTCACCTGTTTTTGAAGGACAGAGGAGAATTTCCTTTGAGCCTGAACTATATTTTTTTCTTTTTTTTCTTTAAAGCTTGAAGTCACCACTGCAAAGAACTTTGGATTTTGTTTAAAGCTTCCAACTTGTTCTATTTTCCCAGCTGCAGACTTCAGGTCTTTTTCCTTTTTCACTTACTTTGAATTCCTTTTTGTTAACTAATTAAACATGATTGTTTAAATCTTGTTTGAATTACTAATTTCACCATTAAACTCAAATTCATTTAAAAAAAAAAAAAAAAACTTACTTGCCTTTGAATTTGTTTTAGAGATACACTGCACTTGACAAAACTGAAGCTATCCCATGTTGAATTGCTTCAGACTTCAAACTGAATTGATTTTGGCCTTTTGAATGTTTGCTTCAACTGTTTTATCTCTGATTCCCAGTTCTTGATTTATTGAGTTGATCACTTAGCATTATTCTCTCACAAGTTCATGTTGTTTTGCTCAAATCTGTATAGACAGATTTTGTTCCAGATTTGATTTTGAATCCCTTTGCATTGCTTAAATCTTTAGATTGTTTTCCAGATTTCTTTTTTTTTTCTTTTGCTTTGTTTTCGAACTGAACTTAAATTTGAATTGTATACATTCCTTTGGTGTTTAGATTGAAATGCCAAATCTTTGATTACTGATTTGTTCAGATTTTGTGAGATGTTTAATATGATTGCATATGGGAAAATGAAGAGTTTTTGTAATTTTTTTATCTTATTATTTTATTTAAATAATAATGTTGAATGCCATTTGTACAAAAATATCAAAATCTCTAGATCTTGTTAATTATCTTACTCCAAACCCATGTGCAAGTGTATCTCTTTACTTCCTTATGTATATTTACATTTGTAATTTCACAAGACAAAGGTTTTTTTTTTTATAAATTTTTATATCATATCTATTTTATAAATAAATGTACTTTTTCTCTATTTACACAAACAAAAATTATATTCCCATTAATCTCTTGTATTAAATTTTTTTTGTTTGTTCAACATGTTTATACACTAATATATTTATACAATTTACATTCTTACATTTTTTTTTTGTTTTGTACAAAAAAAAAAATAAATATTTTATAAAAAGAAAAGAATGACTCTTAAATACTTTGATTTTTATATTAACAATAGTTACATTTATTTATTTAAGGGAATTTGACTTAAGAAAAAATATTTTAAAAATGAGTACACTAATTTTTTTTCTTTTATTGCCACTTCCAAAAATTAATAAAATTAAAATTTTTAGAAACAACTATCATTATCTTTTTATTAATCTTAAGCTTTTAAATTTAAATTTTATTTTTAATACATTTTATTTTGAATTTTATACTTTGGTACATTTACAAATAATATTCTCAATTTATTTCCAAAAATAAATTTAATTGCCAAATTAAACTTAATAAATTTTCGGGGATGTTACAGTACGGGTGCTTGATGAGGCTAAGTCCTTAGACCTCGATTTGCTTACTACTCGGATAGTTACCATGGGGGACGAAGCCAAGGCTAATATTGATCGGGTCGCGGAGGAGACCAGGAAGTTGATGGGGCACCATGCCCGTCTGGTCAAGGCTGGAGAGGAGATTGGGAGTGCTAATATTCGGTTGCGGCTAAAGGTTGCTGATCAGGCCAAACAGCTTGCCGATCAAGCCATTCAGATTTCTCAGCACGAGGCAGCCTCCAGGCGGTTGAAGGAGACTATGGAAGAGGCTAGTAGGGCAGAACTACGAAAGATGGAGGCCGCCTACAAGGAGCGGATTGACCTAGCCATTGCTACGGTGGATGAGGTTCGGAGGGCGGATCTCGAGTAGGTAGAGGAGTTATCTGGGAGGCTTGAGGCCGCAGAGCTTGCTCAGGCCAGGCTAAAGGAGGAGTTGGAGGAAATGAGGAGGTCTCTCCAGGCTGACCGCTTGAGATAACGATCGGAGAGGGATGTTGTCATCGCTAAGTTGCTGTCCTCCGAGGCCCGGGTGGGGGAGTTTGAGGAGAATGAGGGGATGATGGACGAGATGTTGCAGGATATGTACTTCCATAATTGGAAGCAGGGTAATCTATCCTCGATGGATGACTATCCCCGGGTCATGGCCAGGATATATCTCCGGGCTTTGGAGGAGGCCAAGGCCGATGCGGATAAAGAAGGTGGAGCGGCATTCAGGATGGATGTGGTTACCGCCCAGTTCTCAAAGGAGGAGAAGGTGGCGGTGAAGGAGGGGATGCGGCTACTTGCTGCGGAGGAAGCCGGTGTACAGTTGGGGGATGAGGACCAAGGAGCGGGTGTTGGTGAGTTTTCCCTTTTTAGCTTTTCATAACTTGACCGTTCGTTGTCAGTTTAATGGAATCTTTTCCTAAATTGGACAGGTGGGGCCTCTGGTCACCATGCTGGGAGCTCCGATCCTGCAGTCAAGTAGATTCGAAGAGCTGGTAGGACGAGGGTGGAGCACTGGTGCAGTTGGTTATTTTATTTGGTCTGCTTGACATTCCTGTACATGCTAGTTCAAAACATTAATGTACTCTTATGTTGTAATTATGTTATTGAAAGTCTTTATGTAAGTTTATAACATAAGATGATTCTGTTATATTTTGAATGCTGTTATTATTTTGAAGTGCTGTATAAAAAAAACATAGTTATGCAAATGCCTGTGATTTGATTGTGTTCGATGTTAAGCTTTTTCTTGAAATATAATCTCATGTTTTGCAATGTTATGAATAAGTCATAGCTACATGATTATGTACAAGAGAAAAGAGTACCGCCCTTCATGTTCTGGTTGCGGGGGTAGCTTTGGACATCTTGTGTAATTGACCATGGATGCGGTTGAGTGCCTTGTCACCCAGTTTGCGGGCTCAGATTATCGTGAGCGAATGCCTCCTATATGCCTCCTATTTAGTGTCCTGTACTTTGGGGACCGTTATGCAGGACACAAGAAAAATATTTAAATGGAATGGAAATATAGGAAAAGTAAAACTTCCAGTCACGGAAGGCTGTCGATATGCTTAAGTTCGTGGCAAACGGGTTTTGTAGTCACTTTCCCTAGCTGTGGGTCTTGGAGACATTTGTCACCCATCTTACGCCTCCGCGGGGAGTTTATCTTTTTTACCACAACCGCACTTAAGACATATCGGAGCCGAGATCGCGCACAGTAACTACCCGAGCCATTATGGCCCGTAATCGTGGGTATTATTCGATTTACTGTGGCCGGCTAGCGTGGGTGTCGATCGTCAACCGTGAACTACCCCTGGCTGGCCACAACTTATGTTGGGGCTTAAAGTAGCTTCACAGTTGCCGACGAGCAGAACGCCGTAATGAGCTGCCATCGGCTATAGTCGGCCTTCTTGATGGCTTATAATCGGCTCATTACAGTTGGCTTTGAGGGCAGTCGCGGGCAATGAGTTAACCCGCAGTAGAGGGATGCTGGAGCAAAAGTGTCTCATTGGCGAGTGCATAGAATCGCATAGTACCTGCTGAGTCTTGTCCAGGTGAGGTTGCGCCGTGAAGTTCCAGTATGGAAATGTCGTTATACATGATTTTGTTCAACAAAAAAGGATAAAGCTTAACAAACAGCCAAGATATAGAGGAACAAGTTAAAAAGAGACAAGACTTTTAAAATGGTTCGGCATGAAAATGCCTACATCCACTGATTCTCTTTGCTAATTCACTTCATATGGGCAGTACAAGTTAAGAAAAGTATCGACGGAGGTGTTGGATGTTCCATGCCCTCTGGAACACCTCTCCGTCCACTGTTGACAAAATATAGGCTCCGTTGCGGAGATCTTTATGAATTACGTAGGGTCCGTCCCAGATTGGATCTAGCGCTCCGAGGCGTGGGAAGATCCGCTTGAGGATAAGATCTCCTTCTTGTAAGCTGCGGTGCTTGACTTTGGAGTTGTATTGTGCTGCAACTTTTTGCTTATGAGCTGCTGCTTTGAGTGCTGCATCGTTTCTTCTCCCCTCAATTAGATCCAAAGACATGAGAAGGAGTTCTTCGTTCTCTTCCAGGTTGTAGTGGATCCTACGGTGAGAGGGCACTATAGTTTCAACTGGGAGCATGGCCTCCGATCCGTATGGCAGAGAGAAAGGAGTATGCCCTGTTGAAGTTCTGTAAGATGTGCGATAGGCCCAAAGTGCCGTAGGAAGTTCGTCCACCCAAGCGCCTTTCGAATTTTCAAGTTTCTTCCTGATTAAGGTTTTGAGAATTTTGTTAACAGCTTCGACTTGTCCGTTTGCTTGAGGATAAGCTACAGATGAGAAGCTTTTGTGAATTGCGTGCTCTTGGCACCAATCGGCGAATGCTTCGCTGTCAAATTGAAGTCCGTTGTCTGATATGATCTTGAGTGGGACTCCGTACCTGCACATAATATTTTTGATCAAGAAGTTGATAACTTTTGCCGAAGATATTTTATTTGGAGGTTCTGTCTCCACCCATTTGGTGAAATAGTCAACTGCCACTATAGCATATTTGGCTCCGCCTCGGCCCGTTGGCAGTTCGCCAATCAAGTCAATTCCCCATACTGCAAAGGGCCAAGGGCTGGTCATTTGAGTAATCTCATTCGTGGGTAGTCGAGGAATCTTGGCAAATTTCTGACATCTGTCACATCTCTTGACGAAATCTAAGGCGTCTTTGTTTAAGGTGGGCTAGTAATATCCATATCGGAGTATCGTTTTTGCCAGAGTCTGCCCTCCAGTGTGATCTCCGCAACTTCCCTGATGGATGTTGAATAAGATTTCCTTGGCTTCCCTCCCAGCGACGCATCTTAATAAGGGGTTAGAGAAGCCGCGCCGATAGAGGATGCCTTCTTGTATTGTGTAGTGGGAAGCTTTTCTCAAGATTTTCTTGACTTCGTTACGCCTGTCCGGCAGTGTGCCATCTTGTAAATATTTCCGGATAGGAGTCATCCATGTTTCTTCGTCGATCGCAGCTATCAGATTCACTTGCTCGAAACTTGGTGCCAGCTGTTTTGAGATGGTTAATGCTCCGAAAATAGTGATGTTCTTCATACTAGCTTGCTTTGCTAGTTTGTCGGCCTCTTGGTTCTCTTCTCGACGAATGTGTTTGATTAGATAGTGATCCAATTGACTGAGCAGCAGCTTGGTTTTTTTAGATATGGTGTGAGTCGTTCTCCTCGAGTCTGGAAGTCTCCCAGTATTTGATTTACAATGAGTTGAGAATCACTATGGAGACATAAAGAACCGACTCCAATCTCCAAGGCCAGTTCTAATCCAGCTATCACCGTTTCGTATTCTGCGTCATTGTTGGTGGCAGCGAATTCCAACCTTAGGGCATAGTGCAGCTTCCTTCCCCTGGGGGTGATTATCACAACACCTGCCCCCCAGTCTTGTTCGTTTGACGCTCCATCTACGAAGAGATTCCACTTGATATCTTCTGCTATTTCAAATTGCTCCTTACCTTCGTTAGTAGTGAATTCGGCAATGAAATCAGCTATGGTATGCCCCTTGATAGCGGTGCGAGAATGGTAGGTGATATCACATTGACTTAGTTCAATGCACCACTTAAGTAATCGCCCAGAAGTGTCGGGGCGATGAAGCACTTACCTTAGCGGTTGATCGGTTAAAACTCTGATGGAATGAGATTGGAAATAGTGTCGCAATTTCCGTGACGTGATTAGCTGACACTATGCTAGCTTCTCAAGTTTAGGGTATCTGGCTTCTGCCCCTGTAAATCTCTTGCTTACAAAGTATACGGGCCGCTGTGCGCGGTTGTCTTCTCTCACCAAAGCGGCGCTTAAAGCGTGGGATGATACATCAAGGTATAAGTACAGTTCCTCGCCTTCATCTGGAGTTGAGAGTACCGGTGGTCTCTGGAGGTGTCCGATTAAGTTAAGGAAGGCTGTCGAGCATTCGTCAGTCCATTCGAACTTTCCTTTGTATTTCTTTAGAGCTTCGAAGAAAGGGATGCATTTGTCGGTTGCTTTAGAGATGAACCTACTTAGGGCGGCCACTATTCCGTTTAGGCTTTGCATCTCTCTTCGAGTGGATGGTATCTTCATATCTTGCAAAGCTCGAACTTGTTCGGGGTTTGCTTCAATCCCCCTGGCATGAACGATGAATCCCAAGAACTTTCCCGACGATACTTCGAAGGAGAACTTTAGAGGGTTCAGCTTCATTTCATATCGGCGAAGTACTTGAAACATCTCATCCAGGTGGTTTATATGATTGTTGGCTTTCCTCGATTTTACCAGCATGTCATCCACATAAACTTCCATAGTTTGTCCTATTAGTTCCGCAAACATCTTGTTGACAAGGCGTTGATAAGTAGCTCCGGTGTTTTTAAGTCCAAAAGGCATTACTTTGTAACAGTGCAATCCACGGTCAGTGATGAAACTAGTGTGGTCTTGATCGGGGGCGTGCATAGGGATTTGGTTATATCTTGAGTATGCGTCCATAAAGGATAAGAGTTCGTGCCCGGCAGTGCTGTCCACGAGTTGGTCGATTCGGGGGAGTGGGAAGCAGTCTTTCGGGCAAGCATCATTTAAGTTGGAGAAATCGATGCATGTTCGCCACTTCCCGTTAGCTTTCTTTACCAGTACTGGATTGGCGATCCATTCTGGGTAGATGGCTTCTCGTATGAAGTCATTGGCAAGTAGGTTCTTTACTTCTTCCTCTAGGGCTGCGGATCGTTCTGCCCCCATGCTTCTCTTTTTCTGCTTTACTGGCGCCTTCGTGGGATCGATGTTCAGTACGTGGAATGCTACATCTGGGGAGATTCCTGTCATATCAGCATGCGTCCATGCAAATACATCCATGTTGTGGCGAAGAAAATCGATGAGTTGATCCTTTAACTCTTCTTTTAGTTGAGATCCGATTTTCAATAGTCTACTTGAGTCATGTTCGTCTACAGCTACGAATTCCATAGCCTCTGCAGGCTCGGCGGTGGCCTCCTCCTCTTTGTCCCTGGGGTCTAATTCATTAAAAGTGTCACTGGTATATCGAAGAGGCGGGGTTTTCTTTAGTTGCTATGCTTCCAAGTTTTTCATGCAGAGAGTAGTCTCTGCATTTTTCCCTTTATCTTTTCTGCGGTTGTTGCGAAGTTCAGTTACTTAGCAGTCTCGAGCAGCGTCTTGATCTCCCTCTATTTCTCCTATTCCATTATCTGTTGGAAATTTCATCTTCAGGCACCATGGGGCTAGGACAATTTGGAAGTCAGACAAGGCCGGTCTCCCCAAAAAGGCATTGTAGGCCGAGTGGTTCTCTATTAGCACAAATGTTTGCTTACGCACAATGGCGTGGTGATGACTTCCTATTTCAACAAATAGGTCCAGTTGCCCGAGGGGCATCTTCGCATCTCCAGTGAAACCATGTAGTGGTTTGTTGCAGGGAGACACATCCTTCATTGACAGCTTCATTTTGTCGAAAGCATGCTTGAATAGGATATTTACTGAGCTTCCAGTGTCTATTAAAATTCAGAAAACTTTGGCTGGACCGAACCAAGCAGAGATGACCATAGGATCCATGTGTGGGTACTGTCTTCCCTCTAGGTCATGCCTACTAAATGTGATGTCGTCATTCTCTTTCCATTTCGGGTGGCGCTCTTCCATGACAGAATCAACATAGCCTTCATCGTTCCTAAGTGACTTACCGTATCTTTCCATCTCCGCCCAGCTCCTGTCGGCGATGTGCGGTCCTCCTGATATGGTGTGGACCACTATCTTCTCTTGACTAGAGCCGCTGGTGTTGCGATTTCCTCCGCCTGCTTCTGGGGGGAGGGGGGGTAGTCCAGGATTCTCATTGGCAGGAGCTGAAGTCCTGTTCTGGCCTTTTACATAGCGTTCCAGTCTCTTCCTTCTGATGTGTTCTTCAATCAAGTCCCGGAGATGGTGGCATTCATTGGTGTCATGTCCATGGGATTCGTGGAAGTGGCAGAACTTTCCAGACTTGATTGCGTTATCTGACTCCTTCTTGTGCGGGGGCCGCTTGTATCTAACTTCGTCTTGAGTGGCTAGGAAGATGTTTTCGATTGTTTCATTCAAAGGAGTGTAAGAGTCAAATCTTGGTCCTGGTCGATATAAGCGCTTTTATCCCTTTTTGCCCCCAGCATTGTCTCTAGAGTCATTTCTTCGAACATCCTTTGCTGCAGCGGGGAGCCTGTCAGTAGCCGTCTTAGCTTGTTGCCCCGATTGCCTCTCAGTGGCAGCGTCTTCAGGCCTCATATACTTTCCATCTTCATGGAAGAAATCAGGTAAAGTAGCTGGTTTTTCCTTGGTTAGTCTTCTAGCGAATTTAGTATCCGGATGTACACCACTGCAGAGGGCCATTAGGATAAGTTTCTCGTCGGCATCTTAGACTGCGGCCGCTGCGGCGTTGAATCGGGTTAGATATTGTTGCACTATCTCTCCGAGCTTCTGTTTGATATTAGATAAGGAATAAGCGTCCTTGGGTTGTTCCACATGAATGCGGAACTGGCTGATGAACTTCTCTTTCAACATTTCCCATGAGCTGATGGACCCTTGGGGTAGGTGGCAGAACCAAGAGGTAGCTAAATCTGCCAAGAAAAGTGGGAAACATTTACATAACACTCCCTCTGTTGCTCCGCTCATGAGCATATGCTGGGTGTATCTCTGTAAGTGTACGATGGGTTCAGAGGTTCCCTTGTAAGGTTCCATTGTTGGCATTTTCCATTCCCAGAGGGTGATGGCAGTTTCGATATTGCGGGTGAAGGGGCTGGTTACCCTAGCGCCTATTCCCCGATCCCTTTGCTCCCGTTGGACGCACTCTCTAAACAACCGTACCATCCTTTCATCAGAACTTGGAGCGGATAGAAATGAGTTTGGTTCTTCTCTGCGGGATTGAGTCCGTCCAGACGACTTGTAGGGATGGTATCGTCTGTCACTCCTAACATTCTCCAAAGGCTGCCTCTGGTCTTTTGGGGGCATGCTGGGGTCAGCCATAGTTGGCCCTTGCCTTGATCTTCCCCTGCTGGGTTCTGTTCTCAGCACTTCCTCGGGTCCAACTTCGGGCTGGACTCCAGCTTGGCCCCGTCTACTGGTGTTTTCATGGTTAGGTAGCATGACAGGCTCAGTTACATCCGACCTTTGCCTGGCACCTCCCCCATTGGGTTCGGTTCCAAGTGTTTCCTCGGGTCGGAATTCGGGCTGAGTCCGGGCTCGGCTCCTACCATGGCTGTTTCTGTTGTTAACCTCTTCGAGGAAGAAAGGTTTATGTCGCCTTCCAGATCCTCCAGACTGGGACTCACCCCATGATTCGGTGTTGCGGTTGGATTCTTCATCATCCCTTAGGCGTAAAATGAGTTGGTCCACCAAGGCTTCTTGTTGAGATGCGAAGCGGTTAGTTACTTCAGCCACAACCCTGTCTAGATCTGCCCTAGCAATTGGTCGTTCCACGGCGGGGGCCGTTGGATTTGCCTGATTTTCATCTGGTATTGCTGTTAAAACGGGATGATTCTCTTGATTTGGGGCCACTAGATCTGGGATACTGCTAGTTGCGACGTTCTTTCCTTTGTTAACATCTCTCCTCTGCCTGGAAGTCATGTTGTCGGAGCAAGGAACGATGTTGTGAGGAAGAAGGTTGAGTAGGAGAAGTTGTAGCTTCTAGCTCGATTCTCAGTGAAAGCACCAAAAATGTTTGCACAAAAAATGGGCAAACACCTCCAAGTCGTGTGATTTAGTTGATTTTATGTTGTTCTTAATGATTTGGATGAGTTGTGCGAATATGTAAAAAGCAGGGACTGAAATGTAAAAGACACGCAGATTTATAGTGGTTCGGCCAGAACGTGCCTACGTCCACTTTGTATGTTATTCTCCTCTTACTATTCAGATTACAAGTACAAAGCCTTGATTACAAGTATATAAAAATTGTTTGAAAGTTCCTTCCGTGCTTGAGCTCTCAAACTTGTCCGCCATTGTTGTACCCCTGCCCCTCTATTTATAGAGTGAGGCTGGGGGCAGGGGTCCTGGATGTATATAGCAGCTGGTGGGCCTGGGCTGAAGCAATCTGGTCTAGCGATGTTGGCTCGGTATCCACTTGGTCCGGTAGTGGTTGGAGTGAGTTGGTTCGGCATGAGGTTGGTTCGGTGGGGAGATAGTCTTGGACCGGTGGTATTGTGGTTCGGTGGATAGGTGGTTCGGCAGGAGCTTGGAGGTGGTTGGTTCGGCAGAGTCTGGTTCGGTGATGGTGGTAGGAAAGGGATGGTTCGGTAATTATGGGTAGTGGGTTGGTAGTGCTCCGGTTCGGCAATGCATGGACGTGGATTTTGGACCGGTAGTGCTTCCTTTTCTTTGGTTCGGTGGTGATAAAAACGAACCCAACAACTGTAGATAGTTAAACGTTATCCATGTTAAATGTTATAGTTAATAGTTGGATGTCAACAGTTGAAGTTTTCTGACGATTCGTAGCACTTTGATTTTGTTGGATACGTGGCCATTACTTCTGATAATGGGAGTAGGTTGATCCTCGTTATTCCTATAATGGATAAGTTTCTCGATATTACTGGGTAATTCCGGTACTTAAAAGCGCGCGTGGCTTTATGGGATCTTCGGCTTTTGGTACTTCTCAAGCTTGCCTATCATTTGGCAACGTGAGGAATTTATGTTTTAAAAGCATGATTGCATGGGTCGAAAAGTTAGTGCGCAGCTAATGGGATGCTTTGTTTTTATACTTCTCAATGTTACCTATCTTCAAGCAGCATGAGGAGTTTATGTTTTAAGAGCTTGATTTTACGGCTCAAAAAGTTAGTGCGCAGCTTATGGGATGTGCGGCTTTTTAGGGGTATGTGCAGCTTATGGGATGTTGGGCCTTTTAATTTGAGCCTCCCTGATGTTGTTGGCGCATCACTAGTTTTTAGAAGGCTGGGATATGATTCCGCCGATCCAACGGTTTAAGTCAATTTGCTTCCGTCGGCCCGTTGGTTAAGCGAGGCACACTTGAGCATGATTCCACTTTCTCAAGTAGCAATTGGATGTTTTTGAGCCAATTTGATCCCGACTCAGTAGGTTACTATTATGAACACACTTTTGTTGGTTCAAAAAGCGAATTAATTTTATTGAGAAAAGTTGGGTAACTTTTTATTATTTGCAATGCCCCTGGCATCTCGGGATGGCTTATTTGCTGAAAAATAGAAAGTACATAAGATAGTTTTCAGGTGAAGTAATGGCACAACGATTCGCTACTCCATGCTTTGGAAATTTGGATTCCATCGACGGTTGTCAGCTTGAAAGTCCCATCCTTTGCTTTTTATTGATCAAATACGGCCCTTGCTAGTTTGGTACGATGGCGCCCAGCACGGGGTAGACTCGTTTGAGGACGAGGTCTCCCACTTCGAAGATTTGGTTGTGCACTTTGGAGTTGATGTATCGCGCGATCCTTTTTTGGTGGGCAGCATTCGTCAACTCGGCTTCATCCCTCCTTTCGTCAATCATATCCAATGATTCGAGTAGGAGCTGATCATTTTGCTTTTGATTAAAATTTTGCATTCGATGAGCGGGGACTCCTAGTTTGATTGGAATCATCACTTTTGAGCCGCATGCCAATGTGATAGAGTGTGACCAGTTGCCGCTTTATGGTTTGTTCTATAAGCCTATAGTGTAAGTGGAAGTTTCATCAACCCAGTTTCCCTTTTGCTTTAGTTAGTGGTTTTTTGATAGTGGGCTGGATGATCTAGATTATTGCTTCCACCTTCCCGTTTGTCGTTGGGAACTTCATGGTAAGGCACCATTGGGCCAGAGTAATTCTGAAATCTTCTAGGGGGGCTGTCCAAGGAGGCGTTATACACAGAAATTTCGTCCATAATTACGAAAGTCCGAATGACGGTGACTGTTCAATCACCTTCTCTATATTCGACGGGCAAGTCAATCATCCCTACGGGTTGTTTTGGTTCACCAATAAACCCTTGGATTTTTGTATGTCACACAGACACTCTTTTGATGCCTATCTTCATTTGATCAATGGTACGTTTGAAAATAATATTGATAGAACTACCGCTATCGACCAACACTCACTGGACCATAGGAGGCTCGATTCCTGCCGTCATCACCATTGGATCAAGAGTTGGAGCTTTAATCCCTTTCGTGTCCTGATTCCGAAATACTATGTAATCATTCAAAAATTTCTACTACTTGGCCGGAGCTTCATTTTGGATTGAGTCATGGTTCCTTCGGAGCATGCTTCAATGAACTCGCATACCATTCCATCTCTCCCCATCTCCTCTACATGGGATGTGGTCATCCAAATATCATTCCAATAATAAGTCTTTGGTCAGTTCGCTTTGATCCCTCTTTACTAGTTCTGGCTTGTTTTCATCAATCTCTAACGGCTTTAGGAGCCGTAGGCTGATCCGAATTCTATGACTTTCTCATATATTGCTGAAGCTTGATTTCTTGGATCAGTTCTTTGACCAAGTTCTTTAGATGGCAGCATTCATTTGAATTGTGGCCATGCATCCCGTGGAAGCAACATAACTTCTCTGAGTGTATTTGTTGTTAAGTTGCCTCCTTCGTAGGAGATTTTTTAAATTCCTTGGTCCCTTGTCTCGCGAGACTAATGTTTTTTTGGGGTATCATGAAGGTAGGTGTAATCTTCGGGCCTAAATCCTTTAAGCTATTTATTGTTACCATTTCTTTTATTGGAATTTTGGTTTTTCTTTTTTGATTTCCATCTTTCCCTATGAATCCTTCAGCAATCCCAGAAGCATTTTTTTGGGTTATTGCTATGTCACTATGCCCTACATTCATTTGTTGCACACTAGTAGACTTCCTCTCTTGTTCCTGTACCTCCTCTAATCTCAAGTATTGATTTGCTTTATGATTGAAGTCCTTCCTTTTAGTGGGTTGCTTTATTTTGATCCACTTTCTGAATTCAGTTTCGAGGTGAATAACTTGTCCTCATTTGGATTGTTCACCACTTTCACTGTGGTATTGAACCGGTTAATGAAAGAGTTCATCGCTTCTTTTCATCCCTGAAATAGGTCGGACCGGGACTTCACATCTTTAGGTTGCATGGTATGGAGTCTGAACTGATCGTGAAATCTTATTGCTAGTTGGTCGAAAGTGGAGATGGATCTCGGTGGAAGCCTAGTGAACCTCATGGAGGCAATTCCTTCCAGAAAGATGGAAGAACAACTACACCGAACAGCCTCCAAAGCATATTCTCCATCCACGCACCAACTATACTTCTACAGATGGGGTTTTGGGTCTTTTATCTCATCATTGGATGGAATATTTAGCATCATGAACTTCTCTAGATATCGCTCATTCAAGATTTCATCAGTAAAGGGAGTCCGACTTAGTGTAGATCCCATTCATCATATCTCCTACTTTTATTCTCATCCATCAAACACTTAACCATATATGTGATAAATGCCTTTGATGTCTAGTAGTCCTGGGGACGATTGTCATTCACCACACTAAAGAGTTTGGCTTTGCAAATGGTCTTGGTGAGTGGGCTGGAGCCTACGATCTCCTGTCTTTGGGAGTACAACTCCCTCGGGATCCCGTTGGCTTGCGGGTGGCCTGATTGGTGCAGTTTGGACATTTCTATCACTAAGTAATGCTTTGGTATTTTCTCCTAACTTATCATCATTAAACCGTTCTAAATCAGAGAGGTCCATAGCTATATCCTCTCGTGAGTTTTTCACCCCTTAATTCAAGTTCAAAGTTGGTTGCCTTATGGCGAGCGGAGTACTTATATTTCCTTCTGTGTTGATTCCCATAGTCCCTGCTATCACCCTTCTTTGCGACTGCTTCCCGTTTCTTCTGTTTAGGCCAAAAACATAAGAATTTTCTTGTTCTATGACAGCCGTTGGTTCAGCCATGGTTCTTGGAGCTGGATTTGACTATAAGGTTAAGAGAGAATTGAGCTTATCCGTCAGAGATCTATGACTGCTTTCCATTTTCTGGTTGATTTCATCAACCATTGTGTTCAACTCATCTCTTGTAACGACTACGGGTTGATTGGAGGATGTTGGCACCTGATCTCCTACATTGTCACCATTTATTTCAGTTTGTTAATGATTCATATCTTCTCCAGCTACTACTTCCCTTATGTAACTTCCAGAGGCAGTTCTCTTACTTCCTAGAGTTGTTATTTCCAAGCATTAGATTTTTCAAGCAAAGATTGAGGATCTAACTTCTGGACCTATCTGATCGAAAGTAGATGGCTAGATCTGAACATTGATTTTGGTTCTTAGTAAAAGTACCAAAATGTTAACCTAAAAATGGATCAACACCCTAGGTTGAATGTGAAAGCACCAGCCCTATTCTTACAGAGCAATAATATAGAGAATAAATTTAGAAATAGTAAGAGGGCAAGAAGATTTTTATAGTGGTTTGACTATTATTGAAGCATATGTCCACTTTATAACTTTTATTATTAACCGATTGCTGTTTACAAAGTGAATTGGATTACAAAGTTGTTAAATATCCAAGTTAGACTAAGTCCCCAATGTTGGAGTCAATGAAGAATCACAATAAGTCCCTTGGATCACGATTGTGAGGAGGTAAGAGAAGAGTGAAGAAAACATTCTGCGGAGTTTCAGCAACTATTCTGGAGGATCCTCTTCATGTTGTAGATATGAGAGTATTTATAGAGGCTGGAGAACTACTGGGCCAAGTCGGTTTGCCAAAGGCTTATTGATACTCATAAGAAGGTGCACTGAAGATGGCATTGCAATCCGATCCAAAATAATGGATCGTTAGCAACCTATAGGCTATGGATCGCTAGCGATCAATAGGATTGGCTCGAAGGCGAGCCAATTCCTTAGCATTCTCCCTTTTGCCTTGCTCCATGAAGATTGCAGTTGAATGATGAAAAATCATGGATCGCTAGCGATCCATGGTATATAGATCGCTGGCGATCCATATACTTAGCTTTTTGCTATCTAGATAGCTTTGTTGGTCTTGTTTCTATGTTGTTCATGTAGCCATATAGTATGTTTCCTTATTTCGATGATGGTTTGCTTACCAGTTGTATTTGGTTGCTGATTAGACCAGATGAATGCTTGTCTCTTGAACTAACTAGCTCAAAATCTCATCAAACTTAGCCATTGCTCTTAGAATATATACTGTCGCATGATGCAAGAAGATTGATGGACCTATCAGCAAATGCTATGGATCCATAGACCATGGATCGCTGGTGATCCACGTCCTCGGAGGATTTTACTATTTGCTCTTTTGACTTCCTTTAGCTTATTTTCTAATCATTTTGATTGCTTTTAAGCTAGTCTGACTCGATCATGTTGTTCAAACTTCATTTTGCTTCTGTTGGGTTAAAAAACCGGATAACAGAGTTGATTTACAACTCTTTATTTTTAGAACATAAGAGATGAAGAATAAGAAAATGCCACTCAAGCATTATACTTATTTGTGATTTATTTCTAAGAGTGTACCTCACCTTATATTGTCTTAGGAATGTGATTGAAAAAGTCTAAAAACTCCTCAAAAACATATGATAACTTTACACAACATAGCTTAACTTTTAAATTATTTCCACATGCTCATTTCCTAAATATCTAAGTTGGCATCACCCATAACATACTCCATAAAGTTTATTTCCGTAAATGGAAAATATGTTTATTTCATTAAATAGATTTTCTAAGCAAATAATTATATGTAAAACTATGAACAATTTCTGATGGTTAAAAAGTTGTCTATTTAGAAAATTATTTTTGCTCACATTATCGATATTTTTTCGAATAATATATTTTTGCAAACATATTGCAAAAAATTTTTACGGCCATTACTTACGATTTTAAAGGAGGCTAAAAAGCTTATTAAATCATTAAAATAACATTTAATTCAAGAAATAAATATTTCAATAGTACATGTATTTAAATAAGAAGTGTCCGAAATTCAAAGTCGTTACATGAACTTTCAATCCTAAGATTAAAGTCTAAGGGACATGTCATGTTAATTACAACAATGCTATCATGTGGGATTGTCTATCTTGAGGATTATTCTAAGAGTGAGGGAAGCATTAGAATTTGTTACAAGACTTATGCAGGGAACCTATATAGAGGTTCGAGATCTTTTCGAGATGCTCAAATCCACGTAGAGATTTGTGATCTTCTCGAGGTATGGGAATTGTTTTGGGATTCACGTTCTGTTCAGGTAACAAAAACTTGACTGAGAGATGCCGAGCGTTTCCTTGCCATCCAAAATGATTAAAGAAAGAGATAACGTAGCATTTTAGTAATCCTAAGGGTGAATGTGGCTCCATCTAGTATTATTTATAGACATGCATGCAAGAACGATGCATTTAAAACCATGATTTTTTGGACGTGGGCTAGTTATGCATTTCCTACAATACATTCCCTAGAGATAATACATTGCTTGAGAACATATCACTAATCCATTTGCAAGAGTTCGGTTCGGCTAGATGGTGTAGATCTCTATAGAAAATCCACTATTTGAGGAAATCTCTATGGTTGCTTAACACATGAATACCATGGATGTATTAGTGCCAACAATTGTGGGATGAGAGGGCGGGTCATTATTAGCACTCAATCATACAAGTTGTTCATGATATGAACAACGCTAAGACACTACTTCAACTATATCCTACATGGAATAACAATCGGGGCTAGTAGCAAGTTGCCCTTATACTTGAAAAAACTCCATCTTTGGATCCATTATCTTCAAGATGTCTTCAATTAAAATGCTAATGCCGATTCGAAGTGGTTTTTAGATAACTCCAGATCATTCCATCTCGGTCTGTTTTAAATACCATACAAATAATTTTAAAACCGGTCAAGGTTTGTTAGTCAATTATTTAAGTTCATATGAAACCAAGCACGATTAAGCACATAAGTAAACACTAAGCCTCTTTAACTAAACCTTTCATTAATTAAAACCACTCTGTAAATACTTGTATCAAAATACTTCTCCAAAGATATACATACGTATACTACTTATTCACTATTCATTTATACTCTTTTAATGCTTCGAAATATATCCACATACTTATCTCATCGGTATAAGTATATTCACAAAACACTACACTTTCGATACTTGGGAAATATACCCATACACTTATATCAACAATATAAGTATATTCAAAAAATATTTAGAAACATTTCATATTTTTTCGAACTATATTAAATTGGTTCAAAAACAACTATAATTTAAATAATTGTTTACTATAAACCCAAACCACTTATCTTTTTTGGTGTAAGTTAATAGATCTTATGGAATTAGACAAAATATACTCACCACCACATTTCAATTTCAAATGATATTATCCCTCGGTCAATAATGAAACCAGACAAGTTAGAAAATTATCCTTGCTTCGATATACATTCTTAATTTTCAAGAGAGAGATGAGTTTCCAATGTATAATTTTCAAGAGAGAGATGAGTTTCCACACCTTAGAATTCACTGTTAAGTATGAAAATAATATTTTCCATACCACCATAAATTATATAGATCAATTACGAAAATGCAATCTCCTATGCTTGTCACATTTTCTTTATTCTTGACCTACCCTATCCCTCACCAAGAAATGAAGCTAGGTAAGTTAGATCCTTGCCTAAGCATTCCCATTCAAGCACTCATGGATGGAGGATGAGTCTATTCATCGGCTTTTAGTGCCAACTACAGGACTACTTAATTTTTATAAGCAACCGAGTTTGCATACATAAATAATACTTAATATACTAAATGTAAATTATTTCATTCAAACTTAAACTATTCTTTGGATAACAAAAAGGCCATTAAAGTTGGGTTATTATTATCTCCTAAACCTTGATTTGACAATATTCTTATCTTTCAATATAGGTAGAATTTTACCTACCTCGAAGCTTAATGTCAAGTATAAGATTTCATGAATTCCATATACTATTTCATATAAAACCGAGAGATTTATAAGCCAAACTCTTTTTTCTGATTTCTATAAATTTTTGCAAAAATTCAAATATTGGTTTGTTTATGTATTTCCCTTAAACCCTTATAAATCACTATGAACATTCCATACAAAATCTCACTTGACAACCATTGTTTAAAACCACATTTGATTTGAACCGATATGATACTTTTCTTCACAAAATTATAGCTAATTTTTATAATATATAATCCTTCATATTAAATATACACTTCTATCATCACAACTCACTTCAACCCTGTCGAAAGCCCAAAAGAATAGGAAAGAAAGCTTGTTGATGAACGATGGTTATAGCAAGGCATTTCAAAAGGGTCGAAGGGATGCTTCTGTAAGTATTAGATGAGCCATGGGCTTCCAAAGAGGTTGAAAGGGGGATAAAACTACGCTTTCATTTCAGTTGATCTCTTCCATAATAGTTGATTCCTCATGAATTAAAAAAGGGTTTTGTAGGAGACCACTACATTAGTGAAAGCTACCTTCTGAAGGTATCGAAGGAGTACAATGCCATCGAAGGAATTAAAATGGCTAAATTGGTGCTGTAAGCATCGAATACTTCTATAGGGGACGAAAATAAGGGCTACCTTTAACATTTCCCCTTCCGCGTATATCAAACCTTACGAAACGGTTATTTATTACTATCTACCTTATACAGGAGATATTCTACCAAAATAACCCTTTCGCAAGCATGGTTTTGCAATGACTAGCCATTCAAACTGATTTAACATGTGACTAGCATTGCTTCTGCAAGTACCAGAAGATGGTATTCCATATTAATCAAGGAAGAGAGCGCTTCTATACCTTCCGATGGAGTCGAAGGCATCAAAGACTCACTCGATAGCAACATTAGAGAGGCACTCTGGATTCAACAGCAGTAGAATATCATCAAGGTACCCTTTCGACTAAGTCGAAAGGACTAGTGCGGAAGGGTCTAGCCTGCTCCTATAAATAAGACCTAAGGGGTATTGTTTGGGGGATCTAAATTCAGTCTTTCCACACTTATTCTTTTCTAGAGTTTGTAAACCCTAATTTGAAAATTGAATTGGGAATTTCACTTTATTGTAATACTTAAGTCCATGTATTCATGAAAATCATTAATAAAGAAAAGTAATTTCAAATGCATGGAATTTGATTCACTACTTACATATAGTTTCGGTTATGGAGTGCACACATCAGCGCCTATTGAAGGGGTTCTTTCAAAGGAGTTGGATCCTTTCAACTCGGCTAAAACCCCTTTTAGATCCTATTAGGTCACAAATTTAGATTACTTAACCTGATTCGAAAGTGGTTTCAAAGGGGTCATTCACTCCTTTAATCTTACTTTGGGGTGTTGACAAGATTTCTTGTTATCTTTTTTGTTGCTGGAAGGAAAACTTGAACCTCAGACTTTGTTGAATTCCCAACGTTACTTTTCCCTATCCCTATTCCATTCCAAGCTAACATTAGACTCTACACCACAATGCTTAACAATATCAAAAATTCCGAGCAAGGATCTTCAAAACCACACCTAGTTGGAATCTCTCATAAAATTGTTAAAGATTCTAAGCTATATGAAGAATAAATGTTTAGATTGGAGGCTTCAAGGATCGTGGAAAAGAAGAAAGATGAATCTTATAATTCAGACAATTGGAGCTTAAAACAATTTCAAACTGGCACTGCACCCATCTTTACCTAAGGAGAAACAAGAAGTAGGGGCGATAATTTATTTGATCAAATGAGGAAGACTATTCAATTCTATACTAAAGGAACTATCTTTGAACAAGGAATGATGACCGATTACTATATATTTGCTTAGAAATGGCATTGGGTAACAAGTGGACCATTACCTCCACATGAGCTTTGAAAGGTCTTATAAAAGAACTTGGTCATTGAGGGTGAAGATGCTGAATCAAGCAACAAAAGATCTAGAATCAGCCTTAAAAGACAAGCTTCAAATTAAGACTTGCTAAAGAATTCAACTTGACTATGTCAATCGAGAATATCTACGTACTAACAAAAGAGGAACTCAATTACTAGCCGTCTAAAAAGAAAATGCCCAAACACGAAGGAAATCTGGGAGGACCTTACTACCGTTATCATGTGGTGAATGGGTATGAAACCAATCAATGCAGAGCTCTTGAAAGGATGATCATTAAAAAATTTAGATTAGGAAAGATCGATGGTTTTGTAAAAAATTCTTAAATCGATTCAATAAAGCGCCTTTTTTAGGAAAATCTATATGGTCGGAAGTATGATTCCCCTTAATATTGGAAATTACCTTAAATGGTCATAAGCCTTTTTCCACGCCAAGATGGCTAATTCAAAGAGCCACTTGAAAGGAGGTTAGAGTAAGCCTTTAGCCGCATCAAAAATAGTCAGGTTAAAGCATCTACAAGCACTTGACCATGCCTACATGGCAAGGTCAAGGCACCCCTTGGAGGAGGGGTGGAATATGCCCTTGAACTTATCTCGCTATAGCCAGTTTAAGGCACCGACCATCCTTCAGTCCCACCTATGTGGCCTGACTAGAGCAACTCCCAAAGGGAGGATGGAAAAAGCCCTTAATCCTGCCACGCCATGGCCTGGTCAATGCACCAAATAAGCCTTCATTCCCTCCTATAAGGCCTTCCTGGAGCGCCTCCTAGAGGGAGTTTGGGTAAGTCCTTGGGTTCTTCTTATGGATAAGCTAAACAAGCGCACCGAACAACAATGAACTAAGACATCCAAGCCCAAGGAGTGGCACATAAAGCATTAACAATATATCAAGCCTAAAGGATGCGCATATCGAAATAATCAAAAACTTAGAACCGGAGAGGTAACACAAAGCAAAATATTCAAACAACCAAAGCATCAAAGAGTGATGTAGAACAAAAGGCTCAGATGAGAATTTCTAAACTTCTATTATTTAAGTAATGATTTCTAAACTTTCCTTCTTATTGTTAGGAATAGCTTTCTAATCTTATTTTCGGATTATAATTCCGAAATAACATTCATTATTAGGTGTGATTTATGGCATTTGGCTAATTACTAGAAGATTACTTCTGGACTTTACTTATCACTACCCGAATCTGAGTTTCGAGTCTTCTATTATGAACTTATGGTCTTCCACTATACCCAAAAGATGATTTCTAGACGTCACTTATCAATACCCAAATCTGGGTTTTAGATCTTCTATTATTCCTATATATGGGTTTCTAGACTTCCATTATTTGTTTCTATATGAGGATTCCTGTTCTTCTACTATTTCTTTCCAGATAATGATTTCTAGGCTTTTATTATTATCAGAGAATTTTTCTTGGTCTCCTACCAATTATTTCCAGAAGGGGTTTCTCTAAACTTCTATTATTAATGCCAGATTTGGAATTTTGGTCCTCTATTATTAATTCCATAATTTGATTTTTGGTCTTCTATTAAAATAACCAGAGTCGAGTTTCTGGGCTTCTATATTGTTAGACAAAACTTCAAGTCTTTAATCATTCCCAACAAAGGATTTCTCACCACTTAGTATTCACAGATGATGATCTATTAATTTCCAATATTCCTAGATTTGGATTTTTGGTATTATACTATCTGGAGTTCTATCACTATCTCCAACAATATGGATAAACCACTGAATATATTCTACATAAATCTCAAAGTAATGATAGGAAATGTTATCTGCTTCGTGCTTTTTAGGAAAATATGATTGATAAGGAAGACCAATGATTCAACAAGTACGAAAAAACATAGCCAAAGTTATGAAAAAGCAGGTTCAAAAACAACAATACAAGTAAAGATAAGGGCTAGAAGCCAGGTGATACTTACCTAATCTACATAAATTATTTATAAAGTTTATTATACAACACATTAAAATGTTGGTACCAAAAGATCGAAAACAAGTATGTGCCTCTAAGATCGTGTGCAATCTTGTCTAAATTCTCAACAGTTAAAGGATCAACAATGTGGCGTACTGCTACATGAAGAGTTTCTTTCCTTTTTCCTAATCTCATAGTATAGTCAATAGACTCGATATTAGTCTTTAAGGCATGATTGAAAACGATGTTTGCACCTTAAAAGTCTTATTCAACCTTCTAAACCGGCAATATGCTTTTTAATAAGACACCTTTCGTATTCGAGTTTTTGAATTTGGCTGTGTATTCATTGATGCATTGTGAATATCTTTCTTTTTGCGGATTGTTGAAATATTTCATTATTTCAAATTTGACTTTTCGGTACCATTCGCCCACCAATGTTTCGACCAAACCCGGTGGAGGGTTAATTGTAGCTGGGAATTTTTGAATGGCTAAGGAATAAGACTTTCTTATTTCCTAACTATTTTGGTGATTGGAGAAATCGGTAAATTAATATTCGGAATATCACCTCCTGTGATAACTTCCAAATATTTACACTATACTTGACTATCTTTTAGTTTTATTTCCAAAACACTTACCTATTGGAAAACTTAGGCATCACATGATCAAAATCGATCGAAGGACTCAATTTAATTTGAAGTTTCAGGTTGGAAACCATCTCATCTTTCTTCTTGATATCAGCTTCGAGCCTGCTAAATTGATCGTTAAGGTCTCTGGTGATTTCCTTTTGAAGCAAAACTTTCTTACACAATTCCAGCGCCAGAGTATTTCTTTAAAGTTTTGTAGACAAAGGATCTTTAGATAAGCTCCTCTTTTCAAGATCCGCAATCAATCTATCTCTAAGATTGGTGAAACTAGATAAAGGATCTGATGAAAATGATCTACTAACTGTATTTCCTATTCAAACAATCAAAAAACATATTAATACCCAAAGAAATTTTTTATTTTGTTATAACTTTAAGGGTTACAACCCAAGAAAAAATAAAACAGAGGGTACAACAATAATCAAGTACTTTCTTTGCTTTATCATATTTAAAGTCTATGTAACGACCCTGACTTTCCATCATTTGATATTGAATATTTAAATGGTTTTAAATATTGGATTTGGAATATAAATAGATTTTTGAATATGAAGATTTTGGTTGAAGTTAAAGAATGAATTTAGATTTCAAATATAGCGATATATCATAATGCGAAAATGGTGGATAATTGAAAATTGAGTTGAATATGAATTGAAACAATTTCTAATGTTGATCTAAATTCTATTTGAATTCCAATTGAGTTAATAATTTTTTAAAACTAAAATTCCAAGTAATTTTATAACGACCCGCCTTTTTGGACAATTTAAACCGACGATCAAATACACATGCCGATTCCAAACCATTCAAAAGGGCAGATGGTTATTGGGGTAAATAAGAAAAGAAAAGAAAGAGAAATAAAGGAAAAAGACAACACAGAATCTCGCAGCGGAACGATAAAACATAATAGTCAAATAAACAGTTCATGAAGCTGTTTACTATACTTTGACAATTATTTATACAACATTTATCAGAGTTATACATATACAACAGAATAATTAAAATAATGCAGCAGATAGCATGATGCAAGAGTAATAATAGTAATAGTATACCAAATCTTCGTCTTCATCCTCCAGAATAGATCTTCGAAATCTGAAAAACTCAGGACTGACCCGAGCGTAATGAAAAGACAAAACACTCAAGTCAGGACTAAAATATCCTTATGAAAGTTAAATCAATCGTGAATAAATACGTGCAATAACTCAAGAGATGTTACGGGATTTTCCATCTCTCAAGAATCCATGAAACTATCTACTATGTAGTAATATACGCTAAGTAGATAATGCCTACCAGTAATATAAAGTGTCAAAATAGCGTTAAGGCGTTACCATAATCCCCCTTAACACATTTTTATTATGCCATAGTCTATACAGCACCGTAAGCCCCACCGTAAACTGGTGGTTATCAGAGGGTACCCCTTAGGTATAACACAAAGCATAACGTAGTGGTCGCGAATAGGATAATCAGTATGACAAGGTACATGAGGCGATACCAACTAGGATACTAGTAGTTGCGTGATCCGGACTGATGTTGGGCATAGCCAGCAGCTACCCCAACACCACGAAACAACACTCCCAAATCAAGGGGTGCACCCAAATCGAATCACAAATGTAATAGAAATGGTATCGAAGAAGCGTGTCCGCTAGAGGTGGCGAACCTCAATGGCCCGGCGCGGCTCCTGTTTTAGTCATGTCAGGGGTCATCCAATATCGTTCTCTTTCTTCAGTCAACGCGTTCACCAAACCATCCACTTCAGTATATATATCACAAATATACATCTCATCAAGTGATGAGGCATCCCGCAGGGAAATAAGTGTAAAAGTACGGTATGTAATCCGAGATATGTACCTTATATATTGTTATCGAGCATATACGGCTAATATAGCACGAAAGCGAGCTCCAAATGCGAAGCAAGCGCAATCCGCACCTACTAAACACTCAATAACTAAGTTAGAACCATGCATATAAAGATAGATCGATATACTTAGCCTACACACATATATATAACATATTTAGCTTTAAAACTAAGATTTCAATTTCAGGACAGCAAACAAATCTTAGTTTTAGGTCACCTAAATGATAAAATTCGGCAACTGAATCTAAACAAAAGTTGTTGCATTCATTTCAGGCTTTCCGGAATGTCCAAAATCATCGAATTCGGACAATACGTTCAAACATTATGGCCGTTTTACTTAGAGGATACGCCTCAGCCTGGGCAATGAATTGCGCAGGTCAGCGACGTTCACCCACATTTTCGACCTTCTAAACGACATCAAAACACAAAACACTTAAAACAAACGTTTTATCTTAAGTTCTTAGCTTTCCAGAAAGTGAAAGATCATCAAAATCCGATAAAACAGTCAAAAGATATGGCGAAAATACTAAGGGCGTATACTACTGATTTTACTTCTTTTTACACAGGACAGCGAGTAACATTCAAGTTTTTAACCTAGTAGACGAAGGAATTTTCTCAAGTTATCTAAACAAAAGTTGTGCTATAATTTCTAAGTTTTCCGAAAAGTCCAAGATAGTCCAATTTCGTTCATCCATTTAAAAGTTATGGTTATTTTCGTTTCAGCATATATTGGACAATTTTGGATTTTTCCAAAAATTTGCTTTTATTATTTCAAAGTACAAACCATCAAAACTTCAATTTTTTTTTTAAAGAACAGTCATAAACACAAGGTCATTTATTTTCTTACTCATCCATGCAATAGGTTTACATTCAAATTTTTTCCGATTTATTCAAGTTTGTTTCATTCACAATTTAAATTTAAGTCAATTTGCTTCAATTTAAATTGAATTCAATTATACTTAATTTCACTTTGCTTCAAATTTGAATTTAATTATTTTAAAATTTTATTCCATTTATTCAATTCCATTAACACTAATGAATTCTACTTAATCAATTTTCATTCATCTAACAAACAATGCATATCAAACATTAACATCCATCCAAAATCTACACTAAATCAATTATACATTTCCAAGTCAATTTTAATTTCATACACTTCCAAATTTATTGACATTTAGTTATATTCAAATTTCATTAGTTTCCATTTACCAATTTATATTTCATTAATTTAAATTTATTCATTCACTTATATATATCATTCATTTTACAGCTTAAATTTCTTTTATATTTACAACTATCAATAGATCTTCACATTTTATTATTCATTCTCCCACTGGTATATTATTTCTCTACTTATCCTTATTAGCATTTTAAACCTTTTGAGTATTTGGTAAGTTATAGTTATGCAAATAGAATGTAGTTAAACAACATACAACTTCTTTTCATTTAAAGTTGAATTTTCAATTAATTAATTTTAAGTCATTACTTAAATTTCACTATAATTTAATTTCACATTTACATTCACATGTAGTATTTCCATTTTATATTAACATAATTGTGAATCACCTTTAAATGTTAATTTAAATTCCAATTGTTTGCTAACAATTTTTATTTATATTTGCAAACCGTTAATTAAATGCATATTTCATTATTCAAACCTATACTTGTATATTATCCAATTAACAATTCATATAACATTTTTGAACTTCTTAAATATTTTGGTAAGTTATATCTATGCTATAGAATGAAATTCAATACTATGCGAGTTTTACAGTTTCAATTTTATTTTAAGTTCATAATTTCCTAATTCTAAGGATTTCTACTTCAATTGATATTTTCACTTAGCTCTTAGGTTCATTTCTCATTTCACAATTCGGAAGTTCCTTAATGATTCAAGTCTAAATTCATTTCAATCATAAAAAAAAATCGTTAATTATTAAAGGACTTAAGAATTCCAATCCCGGTTTCATTTCAAATCAAGTTTTGAAATAATATATACTTATATAATTTATATATCAAATCATACTATAGAGAATACAAAATAAAATAAAATTTGAATCAAAACAAGGTTTAGACAAGCTATTAAGCGGTTTCCCCCACTCAGACTCTCGAAAATAAACGCCGATGATGCGTGCATTCATCACCGAAATCATTTTCTAGCGTCAAGAGAAAGGAATATAACACTTATAATTAAAAAAAAATCCTTCGAAACAATTTCAACTCAATTATACTATCATATAATACTCATATTATATTTTTCAAATTCTTGTAAGTCAATTTAAAACACCGAAATTTAAATTCCCAAATCCAAGTTAATATTCATTTATATTCATTATCAATTGTGTTTACAAGATTTCATTTTCCTAAATCCATTGTTATTTAATCAATTGTTGTAAATATTGACTGATCAAACAATAACGATAATAATCTAATATTATCATCTCCTAACAATCAATTCAATCAAATGAATAAATATTCGAATAATTCTTTTATATAAAATATATTCCAAAACGATATTGTGTTGGTTTGTCCTATTCGAGTGTTTAGAAATTTCTATCGACGCCTTGGCGTCCCAAGTATCGACCAGAATTCATAAATACTCAACGGAACAAAGTTAACACAATATAAAACCATTTTATATCAAATAACAAGTACGCTCTCTCATATACACTAAACTCATTCATATAGTTTACCTCTATTTCAATGAGTTATTCCCCACTAGAGCCAAGGTTTATCGCTAAACCAAAGCTCTGATACCAACTGTAACGACCCGCCTTTTTGGACAGTTTAAACCGACGATCAAATACACATGCCGATTCCAAACCATTCAAAAGGGCAGATGGTTATTGGGGTAAATAAGAAAAGAAAAGAAAGAGAAATAAAGGAAAAAGACAACACAGAATCTCGCAGCGGAACGATAAAATATAATAGTCAAATAAACAGTTTATGAAGCTGTTTACTATACTTTGACAATTATTTATACAAAATTTATCAGAGTTATACATATACAACATAATAATTAAAAAATGCAGCAGATAGCATGATGCAAGAGTAATAATAGTAATAGTATACCAAATCTTCGTCTTCATCCTCCAGAATAGATCTTCAAAATCTGAAAAACTCAGGACTGACCCGAGCGTAATGAAAAGACAAAACACTCGAGTCAGGACTAAAATATCCTTATGAAAGTTAAATCAATCATGAATAAATATGAGTGTAACGGCGTCAGAGATGTTTACGGGGTTTGACATCTCCTATCCAGTGTCAACGTGCGTGCAATAACTCAAGAGATGTTACGGGATTTTCCATCTCTCAAGGATCCGTGAAATTATCTACTATGTAGTAATATACGCTAAGTAGATAATACCTATCAGTAATATAAAGTATCAAAATAGCGTTAAGGCGTTACCATAATCCCCCTTAACACATTTTTATAATGCCATAGTCTATATAGCACCGTAAGCCTCACCGTAAACTGGTGGTTATCAGAGGGTACCCCATAGGTATAACACAAAGCATAATGTAACAACCCACATATTTATCGAGTTTGTATTTAAATATTTTATTCAAATATTAACTCGTTAATCGGATTTTGGTCCGAAAAGCTACTTTTTGCAAACGGTCAAATTAGGACTCAAGACCACTTCCATTGAGTTCGAAATGTCGTTTACAACTTTTTAAGTATAAACATCGATAGGTTTGGAGTTAGTGAAATTTCACTAACTTTTCCCGCTTTGGACTTTGGGTTAGTTTAGCCTATTAAGCCCAAGTTCCAACCCCCTTCTCCTCACTCTTCATAAATTTCCTAACTAACTCAAGCTTGGGCATTAATGGTGAAAAGAATGGGAAATTAAAACTCCAAGCACAAATTCAATTACAAATCCAACATTCAACTCCAAATTCAAGTAGAAGATATTGGATTCAAGCTTTGGATTGCTTCTCCTTGCTTTCAAGCTTCATCTTCATAAACTTTAGTGCAAAGGTGAGATTTTTATCTCACAATTCTAGTCTATATCTATCTTGGGCTATTGGAAATGCATCCCTATCATGTTTGCATGCACATTTGCATTTGGTTTGGATTGGATTGGCGAAAAACTCCACTTTTTAGTGTTTTGGGGTGAATTTCTGGCTTAGGTCGCTCTGTCCCCCTTAGGTCGCCCAGCATCTATAGGTCGTTCGCGTGGAAAAGTCATCACCTTCATTTGGGTCGTTTCTGGCCTTAGCCCATTCGTCCACTATAGGTCGTTAGGCCTTAGGTCGCTTGGAGTTAGGTCGTAGGTCGGCAGGTCTTCAGCTCGCACGCGTTGAAAAGGCGCGTCTGGAGTTAGGTCGTTCGCGAGTTAACGTTAGGTCGTTTGCGAGTTAGCGCCCTAGGTCACTCGCTTATAGCTCGTTCGGAGTTAGGTCGTTAGGCCTTAGCTCGTATGGCCTATGCAATTTGGTTAGGTCGTCCAACCTCAACACCTTAGGTCGTAAGACCTTAGGTCGTACCCCTTAGGTCGTTAGACCTTAAGCCTTCACTATTGGAACTCGTTAGGTCGTAGCAACCATAGGTCGTAGGTCGCTCACACGGAGTTAAGTCGTAGGTCGTCTCCGACCTTATATCGCTCAGCCAGGTTTCACTTTAAGTCGTTAGGTCGTTTGGACCTTGTTTCCAGTTAGGTCGCAAGACCCTTAAACCGTTAGGTCACTAGGTCGCGATGTTTTAGGTCGCTGCACCCTATGCCTCTATAGGTCGTTCGACCTTGCTAACTTTTAGGTCGCGAGTTTTATAAGTCGCTTGCCTCCCTTAGGTCTTCACTAGGTCGCGATGTTTTAGGTCGCTGCACCCTATGCCTCTATAGGTCGTTCGACCTTGCTAACTTTTAGGTCGCGAGTTTTATAGGTCGCTCGACCCTATTCCCCTTAGGTCGTTAGACCTCATTTTGTCTTCACTAGGTCGTACCGTTTTGGTCGGGGCGCTGCCCCCTGGACCCCCGCGACCTGACCGGGCAGGTCGAACCCCGTTGGCGGTGGCGTTGCCCCCGCACCCCCCACCTTGGGGGGTTGCCCCCCCCTGGACCCCCCCTCCGTAGGGGATCTTATCTGAAAAACATTGAGCTGATTTCCTTGGATTTTATTCGCATCTCCGTATGCGATCTTTGTGACTGATTGTTTCTACACTTGCTTATGTGTTTTGTCACTTTATAATATAAAGGTTTCAATACTAGTAGTAAATATCAAAACTCTTTTAACCAACAATTTCAACTCTATTTTTAATAACAAAGCTCTTTTCTTAAACCGTTTTCCAATCTATTAGTATATACAAGCCTTTACCTCACTCGGATGAGAAATCTAATTAAACGACTTAGTAAAACAAGTGGTATGAAATGCTTGCGTTCACTTCGTCGGTTAATTCTTGGACTTGTTCGATTGAACCTCTTGTGACAATTTTATTAGTGAAGATTTACAGTTTGTTCGTAAATATTTAAGTTAAGCAAGTGGTTATGGGACATGAAGCTAAACTTCTATATTTACTAGCTTAGTGTAATTGACACTTCTCGTTGATCTTGATGATCGCTTTATGAATTAGACTAGCAATTGCGCGATGTCTCTTTCATTGCAAGGTTAGACTAGACACCACTTGTGTGATTCCATTCACACATACCTTTCTGCTTTTTGGTTAGTCTTGACCTCAATCTGTGTGATTCCATTCACACATGCGGGGTAGCTCCCCATGGTCTTCGGACCGTCATGTGATAGGCCTCATTCCCTTTTTATGATTTCTGGATTTCTCGTGTTGATTTCTGGAATTTATGTCATTGACTTGTTATGAGTACAAGTTTAGGGTATGATGCCCTCTTCGAATCTTTGAGAAGATTCTTGTGATATTGATTATCTCTTATTGATTGATCTTCTGTTGATCATTGTTTACATACTTATAGTGGTATGTCGTTATGGATGTTTATGTTTATGCCATATCTTTTATGTTATATCATGTCATCTGATATTTATAGCTAGACTGATCCGTTTATTATTTTCTTAAATAATACTCGGGTCAGACCGAGATGTTACAGGTGCTTCTGCTTGACTTCTTCCCAGGGATTCATCACTCTGACTTTTGGCTAACTGTTTAGATTAGCAGTTTTTGTTGTATACACTTGAGATATAGACTCATAGTTGTATTCTTTTGTATAGCACGTGTTGCTATTCTTTTGTATTATCGTGGACTTATTGACCACTACTCTGATGTACACTTTCATGTGTTAGTTATATATTCATATCTTCTTCCGCCTTTGTGATATGGATATCTGTGACTGATTTGTGATATGATTGTTTCTATGTTTGTTTCCGAAGATTATTTATAGCCACCGTGTGATAAGCAATTACATGGATGGTCGCTCTTCAACAGCCTTATTCTCCGTGCTAGTTGACAGCACTACTCCGGAGTGTTCTTGGCTAGCGTGGGTATAGAGGTGGGGCGTCACACATAACGTAGTGGTCGCGAATAGGATAATCAGTATGACAAGGTACATGAGGCGATACCAACTAGGATACTAGTAGTTGCGTGATCCGGACAGATGTTGGGCATAGCCAGCAGCTACCCCAACACCGCGGAACAACACTCCCAAATCAAGGGGTGCACCCAAATCGAATCACAAATGTAATAGAAATGGTATCGAAGAAGCGTGCCCGCTAGAGGTGGCGAACCTCAATGGCCCGACGCGGCTCCTGTTTTAGTCATGTCAGGGGTCATCCAATATCGTTCTCTTTCTTCAGTCAACGCGTTCACCAAACCATCCACTTCATTCTGGATCAACACTCCGCGTATAATAGTTATTAAAGTGGTGTTCGGTATCGACAGAGAGTATGTCCATATCCGATCCCGGTCTCTTTAATAACTACGTATTATTACACCGTTGCCTCTTTTACATTTCAAATCGATTCGTAATTTATATCAAAATATCATATTCGCTTCAAAATCAAATCCATTTCAAATATAGTCATAGCCATTCAAAATATAAGGTTCCGTTTCAGAAATCATTTTCGCATCAATATCTCATTTCGATTTCAAAATCATTTCGAATTTCAATTTAGGTTGCAGCTTCATTTAACCCAATTCATATTTACATTCAAGATTTAAACATAAACATTTCACCTTATTAACCAGCTTGAAATTTTAAAAAATAGTTTTAAGTAGTTTAAAAGTAGTTTAAATAATTAAAACTAGTTAAAAATACTTAAAGTCTTAAAATGGATTTAAAATAGATAAATTAGTTCAAAATAATTTAAATTGGGTTAAGTAGATTTAAAATAGATTAAAATAGTTTAAGTATTCAAAATGGTTTATATCCTGAGTAATTTGGAAAACAAAATAAACTGCTTCAAACCCAAACCATTTCAATTATAACTTCCCAATTCAAAACGATTTCAATTTTCCTTCTACCGATTCAATTTCGATTTCGATTCGATCAACGTCAACTTTGACTTCAAATTTATTCAATTTTTATATTCACTTTCAATTAATTCAATTTCAATTTATATCGATTTAGAGCTTGATTTTCCAAAATATCAATTTATAACACTTAACAAATTATCCTTCAATATTCAAATTTAAATCCAAATTTCAAATATGATTCAATTCCAAGCTCGCTTTCAAAATATCATTTTTATATCACTTTTACTTGGTAATATTCAAAGCTCGAATTAAAGTTAAATCTTTAAACAAATCGATTTTCGAAATTCAATCAAATCCCAATTTTTTTAAATTTCAAAGTCTCGACTTATATTATTTAACAATTTCCTTTAACCAAAATTTATTTCAACATTCCAAACTCAATTTTTCGATAAATTCGATTTCTATAAATTGATTTCTATTTATAACTTTTAAATCAAAACATTCAAATAAATTTCAAATCGACGATATTAAAAATTATTTATTTAGCCAATTCGGTGTCCGTATATAATTTTCTATCATATGGCCAAGTAATTATTTATTTCAATTAAATGTCAGGGATGAATATATATCACTTAAACTAATCACAGTGTCAATTAAATGTCAGGGATGAATATATATCACTTAAACTAATCACAGTGTCATATGTATGCATAACAGGTTATATATAAGCAGTAAACATCCAAACATTTAAATACCAACCAATAGCATCCATCTAAATAAATCATCCAATAGACAATACAATTCATAGCAATTTCATAGTTATCAATGTCAGGAAATTTTATCGCAATTCAATTTCAATTTCAATTTTAACGGTCAATTTAATTTTCAACGGTTAATTCAAATGACAATCTATATGACAGTTAAATTTTATCAAACAACGACAAATAAAATTCATAACACTTCATAATGTCAAATTTAACTAGCATAAAGATATTCAGTACGTTGTGAGCGTTATAAAACACTCACCTTGATTTCAATGTAGTTCCAGCGTTTTATTTCGAATAAAATTAAACGATCGTTTAATTTTACCCAAAATTCAAACTAGCTCCAAACGATTCCAATCCAATTCCATAACATAGTGCTCGTCAGTACGATTTCAATGCAATTGGTTTCGTAATTTTTCGACCTCGTATGAATAAGATATGATAGTTTAAAGTTAACACGAATTTTTATATAATTAATTACAACTAAAATTTAAATTTTAACCTAATCCATCATATTGCCGTCCATTTCAAAGCAACCAGATCCAGGCCGTCCTCTTTTTCTGCTCCCCTCTCCAGTAAACATGCACATGCTTGAACCCATAGTCGTCGTCGCCTCTTGAATTCTCGTGACCACTACAAGCCTCCTGGAGATGATCGGCCTACGGCATATCGAAGCCCATCACCTACTCCACCCACGCCCAGAAGGACGTGGAACTTGGCCTCCCCCCCTGCGCATAAAACACGTGCGAATGTGGCACGAACGCGGCCAAATTCTGGGCTACTCACTTCGCCAAACAACATCTCAGCCGTTGGATCTATAGTGCTCGACGAGTACTTCGCCAGTTGATGATTTTCGCTAACGATCTACAGATGTGAAGAAAAATGAGGAGAAATGAGGGAGTGCATCAGACATTGGTTCCATTAGTGGCGGCTCTGAAGTAAAATTAGGGTTTGCCTTTGTTTTGAAAAAGAAAATAATGAGGTGCCTTCATAGAAAACGACGAACACTATTCAACCCGAGTTTTCCGAACTCCGATTTACGCGCGGTGACCGGCGTTTCTAGAGTTTAACCCACATTTCGGACACAATGGAACAGGTTTCGGACGCTAATTCGATCGTATGTGCGAGTTACGGAAATAAACGATCAATTTTAAATTAAACCGATTAAACGAATTTCTATGCGTTTTGGCTCACCCCGGACAAATGGTAAATCCGATTGACATGAAATTTGAAATCTTATAATAATATCACATTACGGATCCGATGAAACTAGTTTCGTCGAAATCCGAGACCGTTTGAAAAATGACTATTTTAACTCGCCAAATTAATATTAAAACAATTTCGACGCGTTTCGAGCTTCCACGGTCAAATGACAACTCCGATTGCTACGAAAATTGAAATCCAATGATAACTAACTATTATGGATCCAATGGAACTAGTTTTGTCCAATTCTGAGACTGTTCAAAATTTGGCTATTTTCCAGTCGATAATTAAATATTAAAATATTCAATTTTCACAAATAAATTTTAAATTTAGTTTTAAAAGTTCTATAACATCACTATAACTCCAATATGATAAAATAAAATTTTACAAATCATTTTTAATCATATTAAACCCGTTATTCAATTATCCAATAATTTCAATTTTAAAATCTTATTAACTCTATTATAATCCCGATATAACTTACATTCCCTTTGGAAACCAATTTGAATCATATTAAACCAAATTTCAATTATTCACTCTATTTTCATATATTAAATTTCAATATCAAATTAATTATATCAAATTCGGAATTTAATTATTCAAACATTTGTAATATTAAATTTAAACAAATTTGATTATTCTTAAATCACTATCTTTTGAAATATTCAAACGAACTTGTAAAATTTAACAAATTCAAATTATAGAACAACCATTTTCATTAAACAGTTATTCAATTCCCGTTATTCAATTTATTCAATAAATTCCAAATATTAAATTTAAACAATTTAATTGTTCAATATTTGATGGATTTCAATATTGGATTTTTAAATAAAAATTTCATTATCAGTCGATTTACTATATTACATCAAATGAACTCTACATTATTATTAATCCACAGTTAGAGATAATGCACTCGACTAATATATGAACTTTCATTTCAATTGCAATTGGTTCACAAATTCAATTCGACCAGCTAAATAAATAGGTAACTTAAATAATTATCACCGTTAACTTTTAATTTCTTATAAGTTTATTATTTACAAACAAGTGTCGCAATTACCTATACAATACAAATTCATTCAATTACCTTTGACTACATAACATTTCAATTGATTTGGGATTTTATTCAATTCAAAAATAATTAACTTAGATAAAATTTTGTTGCATTTCATTCTAGTTTTTATTATTCCAAACGACTTACAATTTTTTTCTAACATTAAATCACGAAATCTTATTAAATTAGCTATTTTAATTATCGAAAATTTACGGGTCGTTACAAATTTCGTCATTTTTGAAAATCGCCGATTTAATTGACCAGTTAAAATAGCCTTCCGAGGCATAGCCTCGGAATTTGATGAAACTAGTTTTATTGAATCCGTAATAATGTATTATTGTATGATTTCAAATTTTGTAGTGTTTGAAGTTACCGTTTGGTCATACGAGATAGAAACGCATTGAAATTAATATTTAAAATTTAATTAAATAATTGGTTCGAAAATGCTATCTTCTCCATATGATCGAATTAGGTCTCAATACTTGATCCATTGGGTTCAAAATAGGGCAATAACTTCAAAACTGCCTGGTGGCACGCCTCAATAAGTGTTCGAAATTTCATGGTATGTAATACGAGATATTTTTAATATTAAAATAAATAAAATCAAATTACGAGCCACACTAACTCTAAAGAGGCCGACCTATGAGCTGCTTACCCACGTTTATACTCATATAACTCACGTATCCCCTTTCTCTTCCTTCAAACAATGTAGCACCCAAAAAGATGAAATAACAAAATAATATAATCACGACCTTTGATTCAGGGTCAAACGCGACTGAGGCAAGTCGCGCAAGGGTGGAGAGGCATGGGCACGTGCGTTGAGATTTTGGAGCAAGTTGGTTAAGGTTGGGTTGTTGGTTGTGGTTGGTGCAAGTGAGCTCGCCAAGGCCAAGCATGGCGGCGGCAACACAGAGGTAGGGCGGCGTGGTGACAGAGACATGCGATGGTCGTTGGTGATATGCAATAGGCCTATGGTCGAAGCGGGGTTGGCCTGGCCATGATGTGGCTTGGCGTGCATGACATTATGGTTGTGCAAGATGGTACGTGGCTGAAAGCTCGCATGGGAGAGTTGAGCAGTAAGGTTGTTTGTCGTTTTATTTTATTATTCTAGTTAATTTAGTTTAATTATATCATTAAAACTAATAATATCATAGCGTATTCATGCAAGGTCCAAAGTAAATGAAACAAGTTGCACTACGCTTGTGGCATTAAATACTATACATAGGAATTGGTTTGGAATTTTTCGATGTCAACTTGGATTTTTGATAATTCAAAATCTGGATGTTCGACAAATTTAAAAATCAATGTGAGTAAATCACACTTAATTTGGTTGACTAGTTTAATTTATAATAATTTAAATTAATAATTGGATGTTGGTTGAATTGATATATTATTATCACTTGGATGTTATATTATATATAGTAGTATATATAATATTAGTTTGATATACGCCCGCTTATTGGAGCAGATGAAACACTATGCGCCGTGCATAATAGCGGATGACCGTATATTACTGTGATTCCCGCCTCAAAGAGGGATTAGTATTGTATGTTGTATAACATCTGTGGATGCAGAAAAACATGTTGGAGGGATCCAACTAGATTCCTCAAAAATATATTGATTGTTTCATATATAGTGATATATGATGTGATAGAATAATCCGTTTTGGTTGTTGTGTGATTTGACTTATTGGATGCTATAGTAGCACTGCCCTAAATTTTAGTATTATAACATTATAAATTATATTTTTGAATTTTAAAAAGAAATTTAAAGGTGATTTTTTGAAATAAAAATATTTTATGTTGAGTTGAAATATTCAACAAGGGAAAGATTTGATATAAATAAAAATATTTGATTTTCAAAATTTACTTAGCTATTTCGTAAAGTAATTCAAAAAATTGTTTTTGAAATTAATTTATATAAGGAATTTGAACTATAAATTTTGATGATATTTCTGAAATTTATAAAATAGAAGTTGAAATCTAGTTTTTAAATGGATTTGAATTAAAATAGATTTATAAATGGAATTTTTTAAATAAAAATCAACTATAAATGGATTTTATAATATGAATCTGTTATCAATAGGGAAAAATCAAGAACGAGTTTATGAACTCATGAACGGTATTCATAAATAGAACGGGATGGTTATAAATGGATAAAATTAGGAAAGGATTTAAGTAGGTACTTGAATGAATTTGGCAAACTAATAAGATTTATCAAAGAGTAGAGCTGAAGGTTAATTTATAAATAAGGATATTTAAAATCATAAATTGTAAATTTATAACCGACGCTTATAAATAGTGTGGAATGATTATCGATTGTTAATTGGGATTATAATTCCATAGAGTGGATTTAAAAACGAGATTTGGAAATTTGGATTAGAAAGAGAGAAATAATGGATTATATTTGGAGAGCTGGAAATGGTTATGAAACTGTGTCGTAAATCGATGTGTATAAATCGAGAAAGATTTATAAAGTGAAATTGGTTATATCAGAGTTTTAAAATGGATAGGTTATCGAGAAGTAAAATTTGTTTAAACGGAAATCATTTATTAAACAGTGTTATTTTAAAACAGTTGTTTGTATTTAAAATATTTTGGACAAGTTAACTATTCGAATAAATTTATTTTATTATAAATAATCTTTGTAAGTTAATTAATGTTATTTAAGTGAGTTGGATATCAGTTCCCATAGTTTCTTCGAGAAGTGTTTTGATATTTTAAATGGTTACTTAAACCTATTTTGAAAATAAATTATTATTCTTTAAAAAACACTTATTATTATTATTATACATAGAATTTAAAAAGTAAGCAATTAGATTTTTATTTATAAATTCTCTCGACATTTATGATCGAATATATTTGGACAGATGTGATTATAAGAGAAATCTTATAACGGAAATTTGAAAAGCTTAAGGAAAATTTCAAAATGTCAGATACGAGAACTTTGTAAAAGAATCTGAATTCATAAAAGAAGTTATAAATGGTTAGATGAGATTTTAGGTAAGTAAAAAAATTTGAAATTGTTGTAGGGATTACGAAAATACCGAAGATTTATGAAATGAATTATAATGAGTTGTAACTTAACAAAAAGGATTGTAAAAGGTTTATGAAGTTGGAATAAAAGGATATTTCCGCGTTTATGAATATACATATAAAATCGACGGCGTACGAATATTTCCTAAGTGTTGATAAGTAAAGGATTTTGGAAAATATATGCGATGACTCGGAAATTTTGGCAATGGAAATTTGATAATCTTCATTTATAATTATTTAAATTTGCAATATTGATTTAATAATCTAATCATTTAATTTGGAAAATCTATCTTTTTCAATAACTATGAAAAAATATGCTTTCTAATTGATTGTGAATACGAAGCTTGGGTTTGAATTTAATATAATGATTTAAAAAAAAGTTATTTAAAGTTAAACTCTATATTTTTAAAACACTTAAAAATAGTATCCATATATTTATTTATTTATTTACGTATTATGGTTAAGATTTAAAATAGGATTTAATAAATAAAAAAAGGGTTTATATTCTTTCTTTTTAAATTATACATGAATTATACATGGTTTGTATATATGAAAATATAAACATAAAATTATAAAACATAAGAAATTAATAAAATAAGGGGATTAAACATTTGTAAGCTAGGTGCCATGCAATTTAACAAGTGGAAAGTGTGTTTTCTCTTAAAATTGATTTACAAAAATGATATGAGAAACCAGGCTCGTTCATTTTCTCTTTTCTCGTCCATTTTCTTTCTTTAATCTTCTTCTAAAACCAAAAGAAAATCTGAATAAAACTAAAGTTTTTCAAACTGAAATCAAACAAGCAGTAGATTCAAATTCAAATAGCAAGTTGCAAATTCAAGATTCAAGCTTCAGTACAAAAAAAACAATTTTCAGATCAAATCTTTTCTTCCGTCTATCAAAACCTATTCCGCTATTTTAAAATTTCTGGTGAGTAAACTCTGTCTTTTAAAAACAGTTTTAATCTGCGTTTTATCTTAAGGCATGTTGAAGTAATATTGTGAAATGTTTGCACGTATAAAATTATATGTCGCATGTATAAAAATGTGAATAATGGCTGTGCATGTCTATGTATACGCATATATATTCCTCTGTTTGTATTAACAGGCTCAAATTCTCTAGAAAAAATTATATCTCCCCATGTAATAAATGTTAGGCTATGATCTCTTAATGAAAAATGATTGTAAGAGTGTAAATTTATTTTTAAAAATAATTTCAATGTATATGTTGAGCATTTATTTTAAAAATGATAAATTGCAGGGAAAATCATTGTAAGTCGGAAAATCAAAGGTCTGGAATTAATGTTTTGATTTTACAATCTGATTTTTATTGTAAAATAATGATTTTTGATAATCAAATCATGATTGTTAGTATTGGGTATGTCCAGATATCTTAAGCTGATCGGTTTTAGGGTTTTCGTCAAATTCAGACGTTCGGCGAGGTGTTGTTGGTTGTGCTTGTTGTCGGAGGTAGTGTGAAGGATGGAGATCACGTGGAAAATGGTTGGAGAATTTATAGATGACCATGGTGGCGTATCGACGTCAAGTTAGTGTTTAGTTGCTCGTTTGGGTCGATGTTGTATTCGAGGGTGAAGTGTCGACGTAGGAGCACATGAGGTGATGAGTGGTGGTGGAATCGGAGCATGGGACAGTGACGCAGCGTCGGGTGTGATGGCGAGGTTTCTGGTGATCGGGATCGGTCGGTCGAGGTGATTTAGTCCATGATCTTGGTTTTTGGTTGTGATCGTATTTCTCGAATTCAATTTCCAGGCGCGTTCATCGTGCTGGATGGTCGAATCGATTGTGGAGGTGATCGTCGATGCGTGGGTGATTTCAGCGATGGCCAGAGGCTGTGGGGTCGACGTGCACCGTGCACATATGCACGTTTGTATCTTGTGTTGTTGTGGCATCGAGGAAGAGGGCAGTTGTTCGGGGCAAGATCGAGGTCGAAGGTGAGTTGTCTTGAAGAAGAGATGAGCGCGAGTGACTAGGGGTTTAGTTCCAGAATTAATGTTATGGGCTCGGGTTTTCTTAACCTGATAATTTAATAAGTTTTCAAGCAATTTATTTAAACAAATTTTTTAAATTTATTAAAATGATTAAGTTTTCAAAAGAAATGAAAGGTTCCAAAGTAGAGTTTTAACTAGTTTCCACATGAAGTTTCAAAGATTTAAATTTTAAAGTTAAATGTTTTAAAATTGTTTTGTTTTGAATTAATTATATATTATGTTAATTTGTAGTTAAATTCCTAAGTGTTTTCAAATGAAATAAGATGGTGTCATTAAGAAGTGATTAAGGTAAGTGTGTTAATCCTTAATTGAGAAGATCTTAAATGATTTTGTATGTTAATAATAAATTAATTTCAAGCATTTAATTTAATAAGATTTAATGATAATTAAGTAAATTAACTAAGGTAAAGGGTTTATATTAATTAATTAAGGTATATGTAATTAAAGGTTAATTAATGAAAGTAATTAAAGTGTAGTTAATTACTTAATAAAAGAATCATTAATTAGTAATTAAAGAATAATTATCGAATGTAATTAATTAAAGAATAATTAATTTATGGAAGTAATTAAAAGGATGATTACTCAATGTAATTAATTAAAAGGATAATTACTCAATGCAATTAATTAGAGGATTAATTCCTTAATGTTATTAATTAAAGCGTTAGTTAATTAATATAAGTAATAGTTAATTACTTAATGTAATTAATTGAAGGTTAATTAATATAAGAAATTAAGGATAATTAATTAAGATGGATAACTAAAGGCTGATAATTAGTTTCATTAATTAATAATAAGTGGTTTGTAATTAATTAATGTTATGTAAGTAGGATTTAAAAGTAATTGAAGTAACGAATTTAATTTATTTTGTGTTTAAATTAAATTAATTAGAAATGGTGTGACTAATTAGTCTTGCTTAGGAATGTTAAACCTGAATTGAATGCCTTGGATTAATTGATATCTCTGATATGTGATGCTATGTGATATGAAATGCTTGATTGAATTGTGAAAACATAAGTTCCCTATCTGTGATAAAATTGCTATGTGAATATGTTATTCTGAATATAAATTAAATTATTTAAACTTAAATAACTTGGCCTTTACGATGGCGTTTTGGATTTCGATGAGACCGGGATCGGATTCCAAATTGGATATCTGAAAACGACATCGATCCAAATTAAACGATAGGTCGTGAAATCTCAAGTGAAGATCGAGATGAAGACTCAGAATGCAAGGGCTATTTGTCATTAACTCTAAGGGTGGTTCCAAAACGAGTATAACGGAGATAGTGCCTTCGTTTCCGAGATGAAGATTCAGAGTGCAAGGGCTATTTGTCGTTAACTATGAGGGTCATTCCAAAATAAGTGTAACAAAGATAGTGCCTTCGGTTTCGTTTAAACCCGGAACGGACTTGTATGGATGAATGCTTTCAGAACATCGTCACTGGAGGACGGTGAGCATTCTAAGATATGTGTGCTAAAAAGGTAACCGTAGCCTCAAGTCACATCAACTGGGAATAGCTAGAACGGGGGAGATGTAGCAAGGCTAAGTGGGTAGCACCCAAGTAGGATGAGATTTTCCCCTGTCTAGAGGTCCCTTTTTTCGGCTTAGTGGGCGGTTAGTTGCGCCAACCGCGGGGTTGTCTTGTTCGGGATTATCCAGTAAGGGGTAGTTCCAGCCTTGTGTTGCAGGGGATCGGGGTGTATCCTCGGTAATCTGATCTAGAGCAGGTACTTTGATGGGCGGTACCCCAGTAGCCCTGCTATTATATGGAATCTAATATCAAATAAGTGTCGTACGTTTTGATTGTGCCCAACTATGTTGGAACGTGGGATGTAAGCATTCCAGCTATTTTCTATTTTACTTGAAAACCTAGACACCATTATAATATCATTAGATTTCCTATCAAATGTTTTGGTTATTGTAAGGTAAAAACCCAACATGTTTATTTGTGGCGTGGTCTTACGAGATACCTTTGTTTTCAAATGATTTTCAAAGTTAAACAACTTTAACCCGTTCACTCACACCAGACCCATGTCTGACCTAGAGTTTATTTTCTGTTTTTCTTAAACTATTGGATACTCAAATTTTTATGAGTAGCCAAGTGATTCAGTTTGGCTTTGACGAATTACGGAGAAGACTTGGAGCAGGAGGCTTCAACGTATGTAGATATATATGTGTTTCCGCTGTGATGATATCTTTTATTGAATTATGAGATGTATGATAGACAGGTTGTAACAACCCGCATATTTATCGAGTTTACGTTTAAATATTTTTATTTAAATATTAAATCGTTAATCGGATTTTGGTCCGAAAAACTACTTTTTGCAAACGGTCAAATTAGGACTCGAGACCACTTCCATTGAGTTCGAAATGTCGTTTACAACTTTTTAAGTATAAACATCGATAGGTTTGGAGTTAGTGAAATTTCACTAACTTTTCCCGCTTTGGACTTTGGGTTAGTTTAGCCTATTAAGCCCAAGTTCCAACCCTCTTCTCCTCACTCTTCATAAATTTCCTAACTAACTCAAGCTTTAGCATTAATGGTGAAGAGAATGGGAAATTAAAACTCCAAGCTCAAATTCAATTGCAACTCCATCATTCAACTCCAAATTCAAGTAGAAGATATTGGATTCAAGCTTTGGATTGCTTCTCCTTGCTTTCAAGCTTCATCTTCATAAATTTTAGTGCAAAGGTGAGATTTTTATCTCACAATTCTAGCCTATAACTATATTGGACTGTTGGGAATGATTCCCTATCATTTTAGCATGCATGTTAGCATTTGGTTTGGATTGGATTGGCGAAAAACTCCAATTTTTAGCGTTTTGTTGAATTTTCTGCACTTGAGTCGTTCTGGCCATTTTAGGTCATTCGGAGTTATGTCGTTCGTCCATAAGTCGCTGAGTCGTTCACCCTTGAGTCGCTGAGTCGTGTCGTTGGACCCTTGAGACGCTGAGTCGTTGGACCCTTGAGTCGCTGAGTCGTTGGACCCTTGAGTCGCTGAGTCGTTGGACCCTTGAGTCGCTGAGTCGTTGGACCCTTGAGTCGCTGAGTCGTTGGACCCTTGAGTCGCTGAGTCGTTGGACCCTTGAGTCGTGAGTCGTTGGACCCTTGAGTCGCTGAGTCGTAGACCCTTGAGTCGTTAGGTCGTATGACCCTTGAGTCGTTAGGTCGTTAGACCCTTGAGTCGTTAGGTCGTATGACCCTTGAGTCGTTAGGTCGTTAGACCCTTGAGTCCTTAGGTCGTTAGACCTCATTTTGTCTTCACTAGGTCGTACCGTTTTGGTCGGGGCGCTGCCCCGCACCCCGCCGGGGGCGCTGCCCCCTGGACCCCCGCGACCTGACCGGGCAGGTCGAACCCCGTAAGCGGTGGCGTTGCCCCCGCACCCCCACCTTGGGGGGTTGCCACCCCCCCTGGACCCCCCCTCCGTAGGGGATCTTATCTGAAAAACATTGAGCTGGTTTCCTTGGATTTTATTCACATCTCCGTATGCGATTTTTGTGACTGATTGTTTCTACAATTGCTTCTGTGTTTTGTCACTTTATAATATAAAGGTTTCAATACTAGTAGTAAATATCAAAACTCTTTTAACAAACAATTTCAACTCTATTTTTAATAACAAAGCTCTTTTCTTAAACCGTTTTCCAATCTATTAGTATATACAAACCTTTACCTCACTCGGATGAGAAATCTAATTAAACGACTTAGTAAAACAAGTGGTATGAAACGCTTGCGTTCACTTCGTCGGTTAATTTTTGGACTTGTTCGATTGAACCTCTTGTGACAATTTTATTAGTGAAGATTTACAGTTTGTTCGTAAATATTTAAGTTAAGCAAGTGGTTATGGGACATGAAGCTAAACTTCTATATTTACTAGCTTAGTGTAATTGACACTTCTCGTTGATCTTGATGATCGCTTTATGAATTAGACTAGCAATTGCGCGATGTCTCTTTCATTGCAAGGTTAGACTAGACACCACTTGTGTGATTCCATTCACACATACCTTTCTGCTTTTTGGTTAGTCTTGACCTCATTCTGTGTGATTCCACTCACACATGTGGGGTAGCTCCCCATGGTCTTCGGACCGTCATGTGATAGGCCTCTTTCCCTTTTTATGATTTCTGGATTTCTCGTGTTGATTTCTGGAATTTATGTCATTGACTTGTTATGAGTACAAGTTTAGGGTATGATGCCCTCTTCGAATCTTTGAGAAGATTCTTGTGATATTGATTATCTCTTATTGATTGATCTTCTGTTGATCATTGTTTACATACTTATAGTGGTATGTCGTTATGGATGTTTATGTTTATGCCATATCTTTTATGTTATATCATGTCATCTGATATTTATAGCTAGACTGATCCGTTTATTATTTTCTTAAATAATACTCGGATCAGACCGAGATGTTACAGGTGCTTCTGCTTGACTTCTTCCCAGGGATTCATCACTCTGACTTTTGGCTAACTGTTTAGATTAGCAGTTTTTGTTGTATACACTTGAGATATAGACTCATAGTTGTATTCTTTTGTATAGCACGTGTTGCTATTCTTTTGTATTATCGTGGATCTTACTGACCACTACTCTGATGTACACTTTCATGTGTTAATTATATATTCATATCTTCTTCCGCCTTTGTGATATGGATATCTGTGACTGATTTGTGATATGATTCTTTCTATGTTTGTTTCCGAAGATTATTTATAGCCACCGTGTGATAAGCAATTACATGGATGGTCGCTCCTCAACAGCCTTATTCTCCGTGCTAGTTGACAGCACTACTCCGGAGTGTTCTTGGCTAGCGTGGGTATAGAGGTGGGGCGTCACACAGGTCTTCGTGACTGTCTAATGTGATGTATAATCTGTATGACTCCGATAGATGTTGACTATTATGTAATAACTGTGTGATGTAATATATTTTATTCTTTCCGCTGTGAGATTTTGATATTATTTAGTTCTTTCTTTCTATCTATCTATTTTCTACCATTTTCTTTCTTAATGACGATATGTCTTTCTGTTGAATGAAAGGCGGGCCGTTGCAATACATAAATAAATATTTTCTAGGTATTCAAATAAAATGATTTGGGAATGCTTTGACTATGGAAAGGTTATATGGAAATATTTCTAAGTGTTAATATGGTTCGGAAATATTCCGTTAAGGATATAAGGATTTGAATTTGTTTTCAAGCATTGGAATACTGCAAGATATTTAAATATATATATATATATATATATATATATATATGTACAAAGATATATGAAATGGATGTTTTGAAAGGATTTAATAAATTAGGCATACTGACTACTTATATGTGAAATTTGATAGTTAAATAACCGAATATCTAATCTGACCAAATTCGTTCATCGATTCGAAGAGACCGGGATCTGATTTAATTAGGAAAACCAATTCGATCCGATTTATGTGTTACAAATCGTGATATAGTGAAGATAATGAATGTGGTGATTTTGGAGTTAGGTTTGTTTAGATCTAGAACAACTTGTATGGATGAATATTATCATTTACATCGTGGTCTGGAAGGCACTGTTAGTATTCCAAGTATGAATGCTATTCATAAGGTAATACGTAGCCTCAAGCCTCATCAACCAAGAATGACTAAAACAAGGGACATGCAGTAGGGCTAAGTGGGTCGCACCAAGCATGGTATGTTATCACGTTTCTAAATACCTTCGAATATACTATAATTTTGGATATGGTTGTGCATAGAAAAGAGAGCTCTCTGTTAGGGAACACCCTGGGTGATAACAATTTCGGTACTATCCAGTAAGGGGTAGGCGGGTTCTGTTTTGACAAGGATCGTAAGGTACGATCTCGGTACATTTTTCTAGAGGTATATTTTAGCGGGCGATACCTAAGTAGCCTAGTCATTATATGCAATCCAATATCCACTACGAGCTGTACAGCTTTGATTCTGCCCAACTATGCTGAAATGTGAGATGCTAGCGTTTCAGCTATTTGATAGTTACATTCTATAGACACTATCATAATATCAGATGATTTTGATATAAAATGTTTTTGTTATCCTAAGGTAAAAACCCATCGTATTTATGTATGATGTGGTCTTAATAGATACCTTTGTTTTTCAAAGAATTTTGATAACAGTAATGATTCGAATTGAGTGTGTTTTCTCATGTCGGTTTTCTAGATTGACTCAATGTTATTTTATTATAATACTGGGTCGGACTGAGTATTATAGATTCATGTTAGGATGCTATGGAAGCTCAGGAGATGAGCTGGAGGAGTCTCAGGCGTATTCCACATACTTGATTATATTCCGCCGTGTGAGCCATGTTGTATATTCAGTAATTGTGAGGATAAGTTAATATAACCATCCAGATTGATTATTGATTGTGTGCTTTGATGATTGTATGAACATTAATCCCTACAATTTCTTTTTATATAAAGATCATTTATTATATATTATATATCATTCTGTTGGGAAAGATTCTGTCTGTTGTTTCTATTTTCTTCTATCTTCTTCTTTCTCTTATTTATTTATTTTTTTGTACAATTAGTGTTGGATAAATGTGATTAACTATCAGCTCGAAGTATATGGAATGGCGGGTTGCTACATTTGGTATCACTGCTGAAGATTAAGCTAGAACCTTAGCTTTGGTGGGAATTACTCATTAGAGATAGAGTTCGTAGTACCCGAGAATGAGTATGAGTGTATTATAAATATAAGCGCATATTTGTTAGTGAGTATAAAGTGTGTTATATTATGTTGGTTTATCTATGGAGTGGCATATGAATTCCAGTTGAGTTGTAGGATGCCACAAAAGCGATAAGGATTTCTAAATACATAGACATGGTAAACCGATACAGTATAGTTTTGAAGAGGGTAAATAAAATAATTTTACCCAAATTATATTTTGATATAAAAGAAATAATTCTTTGAAATTATTATAGTATGATTGGTGTGTTTGGTTGATGATAGTATAATCTAAATAAGATTATGAAATGGTTTATATAACCAAATTGAAACCGCATAAGAATGGGTTATACACATGAGTTAGAATTAAAACTGATTTTAATCAAAAGTTGAAAATTAAGTCCCAAAGATTTTTGGAAATGTTTTCCAAAGTGTTTTGAAACGAATAATAGTAATATTATTTGGAATATTTCCAAATGGAAATTGTTTTAAATGGATTTTGAAGGTGATAAAAGCATTGTACTCACTTCAGTCGCTGGAAAATAATCATGGTGATGATTGCGTAGCATCATCAGTATTCATTTTCAAGTTCTTAAGTGACATGCTGCTACTATGATTATTTGGCTTCAAAATTGTTTTGGTAAAATCAGATTTTGATTTTAAAAATTTTCCAAAAGCAAAATCTGGTGTATAAGAAGGAATATATTTATATATATGGGATTTCAAAATGATTTGAAATAGAACCGGTAATTGAATTTTGAAGTTTCCAATTAAATGAGAAGTGAAACCAAAAGAGAAAAAGTTTTGAATTAAAACTTGGGAAATGTGAATTTTAATATGAAATTAAAATTTAACTTATGCAAGTTAAATAAATTAAATTTGCAAAAGGAAATTATATGGATTTGAATTTAACTTAAGTCAAGTTAAATAAAATTGGTATGGATTTGAAATGATATAAAATTGAATTGGATATAAAGTTTGAATTTTAAAGTGAATATATAACTATAAGTTATAAATTTTGAACGGAATAAAATTTAAGTTACAAGTGATGTATAATATTGAATTAAAAATTTGAAATGTGGAAAAAATAGGTTGTGTAAGTTATAAATTGGAAAAGTGGAATAGATGAACCGAAATAGAGATGGTTTGATATTTTTAAAGAAATGGAAATCCGATTTTGAATTATAAAATCAAGTGAGCTCAACCCAACCCAATTGAAGTGAATAAGTTGAATAACTTATAAATTGAATAAATGAAAAGTAAACCAAATTGATAAATGGTTAAACGTATGTGTAAGGCAAACAAGATATGGAATTGAGTTATGAGGTGTAATTTAACTTAAGTTAGTTAAATGAAATTGAATTTAATTTGGGATAAATCAAAAAAGTAAATATGATTGGGAATATTGTTGATAAGGATGAAATTCAACTTAAATAACTAATTTATGAAATGGTTCATAAATAAATTGGCATGGATCGGTTTGTTATTGAATATAAAATTGAGAAAACAAGATTTTGTAAATAAATTGAATATGGATTAATAAAAAGTTGATAAATTGATTTGGAATCAATTTAAAAGAACTATAAACTAGAGTGGTTATTTTATTAAATGGATATCACTGGATTTCTGTGGAAAGATTTGTCGTTTAATGCAAACGAAAGTAGATAAAATTATGTAAATAAATGGTAAGTGAATAAATTGAGTTAGAATCAATTTGGACAGAAGATGGGTATAATATGCATTGCAATGAATTAAATGCTTATAAATAAGTTGAGAAGCATTTGGAATTGTATAAATGGCCTATAAATTGAATTGGAAGCGAAGGATTAAGTCTTGGAACCTTTTAATTGCATATACATTCAAAATGTACATGTTATAGCATGCATTGCTTGTGAAATTCATGTGTTTAACTAGTTAAATGAATGAAATGTTGTTAGATTTCGTATTTTGGAACTTATGTGTTCAAATTGAGTAAGTACAGGTACAAGAAGACCATTTGGCTATATTTTAGTTGTGTGGTTGCATATTAGTTGAGCTCGCTTGCTTAATAACGCTAAAATAATGTACGCTTATGAATTTATCGCGAAAAACAAAAATATTGATATATATATATATATATATATATATATATAATGTTTTCTGGCCATGAGAGCCGATGTATACATTATCATATTTGGCATATTGCAAAAGGCTCTCCGTATAAGGGAGACACTGCACAAAAAGTTCAAAAATTTAAGGTGTTAGAAAAATTTTGAAATTTTTTTGGAAGCTTTTTGTTAACCGAAATTTGATTTTGAATTGTAATTGAAATAAGTGATTTTGTTTTAGAAATGGAAACCAAAAGTTTTGTTTGGAACTAAAAGATTTAGAAAAGTGAAATGGCGAGTTATAACTAAGTGCATTTTAACAAGTTAATGGGTTTGGAGCATTTTTCCTACCTTAGCAATTTCAGGGACGAAATTCTTCTAAGGGCGAGGGATCGTAACGACCTGGATTTTCCATCGCTTGATATTAAATATATAAATGGTTTTTAATATTGGTTTTGGAATACAAATCGACTTTTGAATATGAAGATTCTAGTTGAAATTATAGAATGAATTTAGATTTCAAATATTGCGATTTATTGTAATACGGAAATGGCGGATAATTGATGTAGCATCCCGCCTTTTCGTACGCTTCAAATCGACACACACGCCGATTTAAACCATACGGAAGGGCGGATTGTTATGGGGTAAATAAGAAAAACAGAAAAAGAAAAAAAACAAAACAGAATCTCACAGCTGAAGGATAAAATATAATAATCAAATATATAGTTCATGAAGTTGTTTTACAAAACCTCTGATTTTATTTATACAGTACATATCAGAGTACACATACCATACGACAAAACAGCGGAACAATATAAGTGTAGTGGAATAATAGTAGATAATAGTAATACAAATCTTCGTCTTCGTCCTCCAGAGCTAAAACTTCAAATCCTGAAACGCTCGGACTGACCCGAGCGAATTGAAAAGACAAAACACTCGAGTCAGAACTAAAAGATCTTATGTGAGTTAAATTAACAGAAATAAATATGAGTGCAGTAACTCAAGAGATGCTCAGGATTTACATCTCCTAAGGATCCGTTAAACTATTTACTATATAGTATATTGCGCTATTATAATAGTGTCTAATTGTAAAATAAACTTACTTTTAAATAGCGTTAAGGCTTTACATTTTCCACCTTAACACATTTATATATTCCTATAGTCTATACAGTACCGTAATCTCCCCCGTAATGGGCGTCGTCAGAGGGCACTCCATAGGTACGGTACAAAACAAAATCGTATAAGGCGCGCTAGGGTAGGTGACACGGCACAACTAGGCAATGCCAGGGTAGATATACCAAGTACGCTTCCGGGCCGATGGAAACGCGCAGCGCGCAGCTGCTGCCCACCTCGGACAAACTCCCCACATCAAAGAAATCAAAAGTGAAGGTGGCCACCGAAAATCCAAAGTCTGAGTATAGTATCGAAGGGAAGTGTCGGATCAGAGGTGCTACCTCATTAACCCGTCGATCGCTCCTGTTTTAGCCACCTTATGCCAACTCACGGGAGTTGGGTCCTCGTATTTACCTTTAAAGGAAACGCCGCCACCAACCTACTTCATTCTGGAATCTCCACCGCGTACACGGTTGTTAAAGTGGTTTTCGGAGTTGGCAGAGAGTATGACAACTTCCGATCCCGGTCTCTTCAACAACCAATCGTTATTATAACACCGCGGTCTTTTCAAAATAGTTTATACTTTAAAACCAGAATAAAATATCCATTTTAAACCCATATAAATACGATATCATTTATATTTTTAAAACCCCAAATCAATAAAATATCATTTAGACCCAAAATCATATAATGTCATTTTATTTTCCAATATATATTCTTTTCCGAAATCAAATGTTTTCAAAGTAAAATATTTAGAAATCAAAATTCCTTAATATATTATTTTCAAATCATACTACCTTGAAAATCATAACTTTGAAACAAATTTCCATCTCTCAAATGGTTAAATATTAAATTACTTTTATAAAACAAAATAGCTTCTTTAGATTTCACGAATCAATTCTAAATATCGATTTAAATCTTCCAAATACCATTTCAATTCTTATGTTTCAAAGCTTTAAATATTTCACCAATTCAAAAACAAACTCATTTGACAATCTCATATATATTAAATTCAATTACTTATTATTTAGACTTGAAATATTTACTTAATGAATTCAATAAAATTTAAGAAAAGCCTTTAACTTCACATAACTGGAAAATCTTTCAATTTATTTTATATTCATTTAAATCAACCTGATATTCATTAGATCACTCTGCACAAAAATCAAGTTATAAAATCATATCCTTTAAAATTCTAACTTTTATTAAATTTCAATTTAACTTAATATTCATCGTCCAAATCTTATTCTCATTTAAGTCATAAAACTCCAGAAATTAGATTTTAAATAAATGCTTAATCGTATTTGATTCCTAAAAATAAAACTTTATTTTATACTTCAAATCAAATTTATACAAAGCTTAAACCCGAAAATTACTATATATATATAAATAACTAATTCAATATCCCATAAACCATGTATATATATAGCTTTACAAAACCATAAAAACATTCCAAAATATATTTTATATATATACCGCGGTGCCTGTATAAAATTTTCTACCCTATGGTCAAGTGATACGGATGTTTATCATTTCAATCCGCAATTTAAAATAAAATGCGGTTGTATATCATTTCAAACTGCAATCCCGAATGAATGAAATGCATAGCAACTTGCAATTAATAAAATAAATCATCCATTCATCCATCAAATCATACATCCATTTATAACAGTCATCATCCAATTTCAAACAATCATCAATATATAACAGGTGATAAATAATGGTATCAATTATCAGTTTATACTCAAAATAAATTTAATAACTGTTAATTGGCAGTTTATATGCAAATATAAACGTAAACTTAACTGGCAGTTAATATGAAATAAAATTTAACATAACTATGCCTGGCAGTTAATATGAAATAAATAAATTTTAACAGTCAAATTTATATGCAATAAATAAATAAATTTACAGTTATATTAAATAAATGCGTTTAAACAGAAATAGTGAATAAAACATGCGAAACAGTCATAAAAATTTTTCTACCCATATCTAAAATTAACTTAACAAACACAAGAAATTTTAGAAATTGTGAGTAGGTTAAAACACTCACCTTTTTGAATTTAAATCGAATTTAAATTCGATTTAAATCCAAAAATTTCACAGTCTCCAAATCTGTCCAAACCAGTGCCAACAAATCCGGAATTTAATTTCGATCCTAATAAAAAAAATCTCGCGTGAATACGAGGTCGTATGAGAAAGTTATTCAATTTTAATGAGTTGAAACACAAATTAAATAAAACAAATTTAAACAACAACCTAATTAAAGCTTGCCACGTCATAAAGCTTCTTCTCAACTCACGTATGCTCGTCCAGGGAATGAACCCATTTCAACGCACGCCCTCCCCATCTTTGACCGTGCCTTTAGACCGCCCCAGGCCACCAGATGGTGACGCGCCTCCACCATTACGACCGCCTCCGCCTACCGCACCTCCACCTTGAAAACCTTCGACTTCGGCTTCCCCTATCACCTCTGCCGCCGCCTTCAAAAACTAGGGTTTCAAACCCTAATTCGCCAATATCGGCCACCACCGGCCGCAATAAGCCAAGCGGCTACCACCAAACGACTTCCCTAGCCGAGCTCTCCAATACCCAGAAACCAATTTGCAAATAGTCGCTCCAAATCAAAACGCCCAAATTGACTTAGGTTTCGAATTTCCTGATTTTGACCGCGATTTTCCGCTGACTCGAGTATCGATTTTGAAAACAGAGACTGCGCGTAGATTTGTATAGATGAAATCTACAACATATATTTTCTTTGGAATTTTTTTGAGATGTTTGAATTTTCATTTGAAATTTGAATAGAAATAGATCTAGGTTTGCATCCATTTGAGGAGGAGAAGGAGTTGAAGAAAAGAATGTACAGACAAATGATAGAAGATGGAGGCTAGGGTTTTTTGATCGTCTATTTATAGATAGATCGCAAAAGAATAGGTGTGCACGAATTTTAACGTGCAAACGGAAGTGGTCCTAAAAGATAAATAATATTAATTACACACGATACGGATTTAGGAAATAAATAAATTCCTTATCATTTACATTTTATTTTAAACGTATTTACAAATGTAAATCTAGACGTTTCGTTTACGTTTCAAAATATATCCACAATTTTATTAATTTCCAAATTGATCTAAACAAATTTAGATGTAAATTAAAAGCTGATAAGTCTATCCATTGTAGTGTTAATTTCTCCACTTCCTTATATTTAGAAATTATAAATTAAGTTTTCAAAAACCTATTTTTGATTTTCAAACTTTTATATACTCATCTTTTACCAGTAATAAGGATGCACTAGCATTTGTTCATGGTTTCACCTTATTATCCTCAAATTCCATTTTAATTTTCAATAATTACAATTGTTGGATGTTGATACTTTAATTAAATTTATACATCTTGCTTTCTATAATCTATATCAACAAATGGTCCAATTATAAATAGAATTAGCATTAACTTCATCTTATAGAATTAACTACTCCAATTACAAAACAAATCTACGCTAACTGCACGATTTAAGTCAATTAATTGTAATTGAGTCTACATTAAATGTTATAAATTATAAATTGGAACCTCAATAAATTTGTTTATTGATTTAAAATCTTTCTATTCAGTAAATAGACATTTTATGGGTATAAATAACATTTGAATTATAACACATGTCATTAGTGCATGCTTCATTTCTTATAAACTCCCCTTTATTAACTAGAACACATTAACCAAAACAAAATAATTAATTTAGATTTATTTCAATCGATTACCATTCTTAACTTAACATACTCAAAATGGTTAACCTAAATAATTGTTACCCTTTTACATTCAAATTCACTTACAACCATCATTACAACAATGTTGCCATAGATTTAGATATAATTAAATAAATTAGATAAATGAGTAAAGTTTTGTAATTATCACTAATGCCAAATATATATGCATTAATTACTACTAATTATTATGAATTCATTTATTAATTTACTAGCTGCCTTTGTCTTCTTATATCCTATTTACTACCAAACTTTCTATTTAGTTATAGTTTGTAAATATATAAATGCCTAGGCAAATCAAGTTCTTGTCCTTTCTGTTATTCCAATTTAAATCGGGTATGTGCAAATAAATTGTTTATTAACTTATTCTTACAAAATTATTTGCATACATTCAGTTATACCTAATTTAATGCATTGATTTTCATTTATAAATTAAAGGTTTTCCTTTAAAAGCTTTCTTTACTAAACCATACAGGACATTGATCTAATTCAATTTACTATCTAATAATATTAATTCATTTAAATAAATTCACAACTTTCCCATGTTTCCCTATATTCTCTTCTTATCCTAGTATAACCATTAACATTACTTCAAATTTATTCGTCATTTTATATCAACCGATAATACTTAGCTTAAATTCCTATGGTTTCATTTCCTTTTCAACATATGCTTCATTATAAATTATAAATCTTTACTTCTTTCTAAAGTTAAATTGTCTAATCTTATTAAAAATGACGAAATTTAACTGACGGAAATTTTCGGGTCGTTACACTCTCCCCCACTCAAAACTTTTCGTTCCTGAAAAGTAAATAGAAAAGGAAAGGAAGAATTTAATAAACAGTACATCTTATTTTAAATATTAACTTATAAACAATAATTTACTAAATTTATTACCTTAAATAAATATACCCGTTTTATAATCATTATATCCTTTTAAACTTAAATAATTAAAGTTTGGAAAACATTTTCAACATAATTCTAAGTCCAAAATTTACGGAAAATTTAGGCAGAGTCTCCTTTGTACGGAGAGGTTCGGAAGAAAATATAATATTAAAATATCACAAAATATCATATAGAATATTCAAAATAGTATATCCCAACACGGGAAGAATATACAAAATAGCGCTATAAACCGAAATCCGAAACGTATCCATTTGTCGGGCAATTTACGCTTATGATTATGGAACCAAAAGCAGTAGCAGTTGCTTCCACAACCTGCATTTGTCTTATAAAAAATCCAAAAGATTAACTATTTATGTATAGTGAAATATTTAAGTGGTTTCAATCGCTAACAACAAATCAATACAACAACCATCAATTTTAACAAACAACACACACAACAAAACAAACAATCATTCAATCAAACAAACAAATAGTTGTTCGGGTTCAAAACTTGGAATGGTACGGAATGAAAAATAACTATCCAGTGCATCATTTACTCAACAGTCTTAGATGGGACATAAATAGATTATTTATTCATCCAACAACTTCAAATTTCCTTACCCAGCCAACTACAAAGCAAACAATATTGATTTAAACCAACAAATCAATTCAACTTATATAAATTCATTACATACATTAATTGTTTGATTTCCTTTCTTTTATTCAAACCACATAAATTTTCCTTTTTTTTATAATTTACATTTATTTCTAACAAACTTCAAATTTTATTTCTCATTCAACGGTTGTTTCCTCATTTCTACTTATTACTTACCATTATTCATTTTTATTTTATTTAAGTTATGTAAGTCTCTTTTATTTGTATTACATTTAATTCACTTCTCAAATTCAATCATTTATTAAATGCTTACATTCAATTATATTTAATTACAGTAACCCTTTTTTTAATTACACTTAAACTCTTAACCTTATAACCTCCATTCTTATAAATCAAGGATTTTATTAATTTATTACCTAGGGTTTACAGTCATTTATTTATATTACCTACTTCCTATTATATTAAACTAGTAGCATTGAATCATTCTTAAGTTTAAAATCCTACACATCAATCCTTATTTATTAAAGAATTTCATTTTATTTACTTAAGCTTAAAATCACCTATTAATAATACTTACCTTTAATTTTAGTAAAATTTCAATTATAACTTAAGTTTATACCATTAACTTCTTATTTATAATAGCAATTCATTGAATACTTCATTATCTCCAAAATTTCTACTTGTATAATATTCTATTCCAATCTCTTATTTAACATTTCAACTTTTCATATTTGGTAAGTTATTTATGTTAAAGAAAATGCAAAAGAACTTATACAAGTTTTATCTCATCTTATATTTAATGTTCAATAAATCTTAAATTTTCCCTTATAAGTTAAAAATTTAACTTCCTTTATAGCTTAGTATTTTAGTCTCTTATTTTATTTAGGGTTTCAATTATTAATTTTTTTTCTGTTTCACTACCATAATTGAAACAATTAATTAATGGAAATTAAGAATTAAATACCGGGTTAAATTTCAATAGATAAGTATATTCTTATAACTTATATACCTCTAATTATATTTAAACAATTAAAATTTAGATATTTCAAAATAAATCTGCAGTAGAATTTACTACAGTGGCCTTTCCCCTTCGAAACTCGAAAATGAAAGTCGATGATGCGGCCGCCATCACCAAAATTATTTTCCAGCGACAGAGAGGAAAGTACGAAACTTATTTTCTCCAAAATCTTCTTTAAAACAATTCTTCCAAATTATACTAAATATTTATATAAGAAAATAATTATAAACAAAATTATTATAATTCATAAATCCTTTGAAAGCAAATTTCCAAAATCCCGGACTTAAGTTCTAAAATTTCCAAATTTCATTGATTTTAATTTCAATCTCATTTTACCTATTATTTAAAATTTTATTCCTAACAACCAATCTATTGCAACCAACAATATATATATATATATATATATATAATACCATAATAAAATATTTTATATATAGAAAATATAATAGGCGAAGTTATTTCATTCACCTATATTAAAAACAAATATTATGTCGGTCTGTCATATTAAGTGTTTAGAAATCCCTATTGATGACACAGCGTCCCATGCACCAACCAGAATTTATAAATACAAAAGGGAACAAACTAACACAGTATTAAAACCTTTTTATAGCACTCATAAATACGCTCTCTCATATATACACTCAGTGACTCCCATAGGGTATTACTACCCTATTAATAAAGAGTCAAACCCCACAACGCTAAGGTTTATCGCTAAACCAAAGCTCTGATACCAACTGTAACATCCCGCCTTTTCACACGCTTCAAATCGACACACACGCCGATTTAAACCATACGGAAAGGCGGATTGTTATGAGGTAAATAAGAAAAACAGAGAAAGAAAAAAAACTAAACAGAATCTCACAGCGGGAGGATAAAATATAATAATCAAATATACAGTTCATGAAGCTGTTTTACAAAACCTTTGATTTTATTTATACAGTACATATCAGAGTACACATACCATACGACAAAACAGCGGAACAATATGAGTGTAGTGGAATAATAGTAGATAATAGTAATACAAATCTTCGTCTTCGTCCTCCAGAGCTAAAACTTCAAATCCTGAAACGCTCGGACTGACCCAAGCGAATTGAAAAGACAAAACACTCGAGTCAGAACTAAAAGATCTTATGTGAGTTAAATTAACAGAAATAAATATGAGTGCAGTAACTCAAGAGATGCTCGGGATTTACATCTTCTAAGGATCCGTTAAACTATTTACTATATAGTATATTGTGCTATTATAATAGTGTCTAATTGTAAAATAAACTTACTTTTAAATAGCGTTAAGCCTTTACATTTTCCACCTTAACACATTTATATATTCCCATAGTCTATACAGTACCGTAATCTCCCCCGTAATGGGCGTCGTCAGAGGGCACTCCATAGGTATGGTACAAAACAAAATCGTATAAGGCGCGCTAGGGTAGGTGACACGGCACAACTAGGCAATGCCAGGGTAGATATACCAATTACGCTTCCGGGCCGATGGAAACGCGCAGCGCGCAGCTGCCGCCCACCTCGAACAAACTCCCCACATCAAAGAAATCAAAAGTGAAGGTGGCCACCGAAAATCCAAAGTCTGAGTATAGTATCGAAGGGAAGTGTCGGATCAGAGGTGCTACCTCATTAACCCGTCGATCGCTCCTGTTTTAGCCACCTTATGCCAACTCACGGGATTTGGGTCCTCGCATTTACCTTTAAATGAAACGCCGCCACCAACCTACTTCATTCTGGAATCTCCACCGCGTACACGGTTGTTAAAGTGGTTTTCGGAGTTGGCAGAGAGTATGACAACTTCCGATCCCGGTCTCTTCAACAACCAATCGTTATTATAACACCGCGGTCTTTTCAAAATAGTTTATACTTTAAAACCAGAATAAAATATCCATTTTAAACCCATATAAATACGATATCATTTATATTTTTAAAACCCCAAATCAATACAATATCATTTAGACCCAAAATCATATAATGTCATTTTATTTTCCAATATATATTCTTTTCCGAAATCAAATGTTTTCAAAGTAAAATATTTAGAAATCAAAATTCCTTAATATATTATTTTCAAATCATACTACCTTGAAAATCATAACTTTGAAACAAATTTCCATCTCTCAAATGGTTAAATATTAAATTACTTTTATAAAAAAAATAGCTTCTTTAGATTTCATAAATCAATTCTAAATATCGATTTAAAACTTCCAAATACCATTTCAATTCTTATGTTTCAAAGCTTTAAATATTTCACCAATTCAAAAACAAACTCATTTGACAATCTCATATATATTAAATTCAATTACTTATTATTTAGACTTGAAATATTTACTTAATGAATTCAATAAAATTTAAGAAAAACCTTTAACTTCACGTAACTGGAAAATCTTTCAATTTATTTTATATTCATTTGAATCAACCTGATATTCATTTAGATCACTCTGCATAAAAATCAAGTTATAAAATCATATCCTTTAAAATTCTAACTTTTATTAAATTTCAATTTAACTTAATATTCATCGTCCAAATCTTATTCTCATTTAAGTCATAAAACTCCTGAAATTAGATTTTAAATAAATGCTTAATCGTATTTGATTCCTAAAAATCAAACTTTATTTTATACTTCAAATCAAATTTATACAAAGCTTAAACCCAAAAATTACTATATATATAAAAATAACTAATTCAATATCCCATAAACTATGTATATATATAGCTTTACAAAACCATAAAAACATTCCAAAATATATTTTATATATATACCGCGGCGCCTGTATAAAATTTTCTACCCTATGGTCAAATGATACGGATGTTTATCATTTCAATCCGCAATTTAAAATAAAATGCGGTTGTATATCATTTCAAACCGCAATCCCGAATGAATGAAACGCATAGCAACTTGCAATTAATAAAATAAATCATCCATTCATCCATCAAATCATACATCCATTTATAACAGTCATCATCCAATTTCAAACAATCATCAATATATAACATGTGATAAATAATGGTATCAATTATCAGTTTATACTCAAAATAAATTTAATAGCTGTTAATTGGCAGTTTATATGCAAATATAAACGTAAACTTAACTGGCAGTTAATATGAAATAAAATTTAACATAACTATGCCTGGCAGTTAATATGAAATAAATAAATTCTAAATGTCAAATTTATATGCAATAAATAAATAAATTTACAGTTATATTAAATAAATGCGTTTAAGCAGAAATAGTGAATAAAACATGCGAAACAGTCATAAAATTTTTTCTACCCATATCTAAAATTAATTTAACAAACACAATAAATTTTAGAAATTGTAAGTGGTTTAAAACACTCACCTTTTTGAATTTAAATCGAATTTAAATTCGATTTAAACCCAAAAATTTCACAGTCTCCAAATCTGTCCAAACCAGCGCCAACAGATCCGGAATTTAATTTCGATCCTAATTAAAAAAACCTCGCGTGAATACGAGGTAGTATGAGAAAGTTATTCAATTTTAATGAGTTGAAACAAAAATTAAATAAAACAAATTTAAACAACAACCTAATTAAAGCTTGCCACGTCATAAAGCTTCTTCTCAACTCACGTATGTTCGTCCAGGGAATAAACCCATTTCAATGCACGCCCTCCCCATCTTTGACCGTGCCTTTAGACCGCCCTAGGCCACCAGATGGTGACGTGCCTCCACCATTACGACCGCCTCCGCCTGTCGCACCTCCACCTTGAAAGCCTTCGAGTTCGGCCTCCCCTGTCACCTCTGCCGCCGCCTTCAAAAACTAGGGTTTCAAACCCTAATTTGCTAATATCGGCCACCACCGGTCGCAATAAGCCAAGCGGCTACCACCAAACGACTTCCCTAGCCGAGCTCTCCAATACCCAGAAACCAACTTGCAAATAGTCGCTCAAATCAAAACGCCCAAATTGACTTAGGTTTTGAATTTCCTGATTTTGACCGCGATTTGCCGCTGACTCGAGCATCGATTTCGAAAACAGAGACTGCGCGTAGATTCGTATGGATGAAATCTACAACATATTTTTTTTTGGAATTTTTCTGAGATGTTTGAATTTTCATTTGAAATTTGAATAGAAATAGATCTAGGTTTGCATCCATTTGAGGAGGAGAAGGAGTTGAAGAAAAGAACGTACAGACAAATGATAGAAGATGGAGGCTAGGGTTTTTTTATCGTCTATTTATAGATAGATCGCAAAAGAATAGGTGTGCACGAATTTTAACATGCAAACGGAAGTGGTCCCAAAAGATAAATAATATTAATTATACTCTTTACGGATTTAGGAAATAAATAAATTCCTTATCATTTACATTTTATTTTAAACGTATTTACAAATGTAAATCTAGACGTTTCGTTTACGTTTCAAAATATATCCACAATTTTATTAATTTCCAAATTGATCTAAACAAATTTAGATGTAAATTAAAAGCTGATAAGTCTATCCATTGTAGTGTTAATTTCTCCACTTCCTTATATTTAGAAATTATAAATTAAGTTTTCAAAAACCTATTTTTGATTTTCAAACTTTTATATACTCATCTTTTACCAGTAATAAGGATGCACTAACATTTGTTCATGGTTTCACCTTATTATCCTCAAATTCCATTTTAATTTTCAATAATTACAATTGTTGAATGTTGATACTTTAATTAAATTTATACATCTTGCTTTCTATAATCTATATCAACAAATGGTCCAATTATAAATAGAATTAGCATTAACTTCATCTTATAGAATTAACTACTCCAATTACAAAACAAATCTACGCCAACTGCACGATTTAAGTCAATTAATTGTAATTGAGTCTACATTAAATGTTATAAATTATAAATTGGAACCTCAATAAATTCGCTTATTGATTTCAAATCTTTCTATTCAGTAAATAGACATTTTATGGGTATAAATAACATTTGAATTATAACACATGTCATTAGTGCATGCTTCATTTCTTATAAACTCCCCTTTATTAACTAGAACACATTAACCAAAACATAATAATTAATTTAGATTTATTTCAATCGATTGCCATTCTTAACTTAACATACTCAAAATGGTTAACCTAAATAATTGTTACCCTTTTACATTCAAATTCACTTACAACCATCATTACAACAATGTTGCCATAGGTTTAGATTTAATTAAATAGATTAGATAAATGGGTAAAGTTTTGTAATTATCACTAATGCCAAATATATATGCATTAATTACTACTTATTATTATGAATTCATTTATTAATTTACTAGTTGCCTTTGTCTTCTTATATCCTATTTACTACCAAACTTTCTATTTAGCTATAATTTATAAATATATAAATGCCTAGGCAAATCAAGTTCTTGTCCTTTCTGTTATTCGAATTTAAATCGGGTATGTGCAAATAAATTGTTTATTAACTTATTCTTACAAAATTATTTGCATACATTCAGTTACACCTAATTTAATGCATTGATTTTCATTTATAAATTAAAGGTTTTCCTTTAAAAGCTTTCTTTACTAAACCATACAGGACATTGATCTAATTCAATTTACTATCTAATAATATTAATTCATTTAAATAAATTCACAACTTTCCCTTGTTTCCCTATATTCTCTTCTTATCCTAGTATAACCATTTACATTACTTCAAATTTATTCGTCATTTTATATCAACCGATAATACTTAGCTTAAATTCCTATGGTTTCATTTCCTTTTCAACATATGCTTCATTATAAATTATAAATCTTTACTTTTTCTAAAGTTAAATTATCTAATCTTATTAAAAATGACGAAATTTAACTGACGGAAATTTTCGGGTCGTTACAATTGAAATTTGAATTGCATATGAATCGAAACAATTTGTAACGACCCGTAAATTTTCGATAATTAAAGTAGCTAATTTAATAAGATTTCGTGATTTGGTGTTAGAAAAATTTTTGTAAGTCGTTTGGAATAATAATAACTAGAATGAAATGCAACAAATTTATCTAGTTAATTATTTATGAATTGAATGAAATCCCAAATCAATTGAAATAATATGTAGTCAAAGATAATTGATTCGAAGTAATATAGTAAACCGACTGATAATGAAATTTTATTTAAAATTCCAATATTGAAATCCGTCAAATATTAAACAATTAAATTGTTAAAATTTAATATTTGGAATTTATTGAATAACAGGTTTAATATGATATAAAAGGATTTGTAAAATTTTATTTTATCATACTTAAGTTAGAATGATGTTGTAGAACTTTTAAAATCGAATTAAAAGTAAATTTGTGGAAATTGAATATTTAATATTTAATTATCGACTGGAAAATAGCCAAATTTTGAACAGTCTCAGAATTTGACGAAACTAGTTCCATTGGATCCGTAATAGTTAGTTATTATCGGATTTCCATTTTCGTAGCAATCGGAGTTGTCGTTTGACCGTGGCAGCTCGAAACGCGTTGAAATTGTTTAATAATTAATTTGGCGGGTTAAAATTGTCATTTTTCAAACGGTCTCGGATTTTGACGAAACTAATTTCATCAGATCCGTAATGTGATATTATTGCAAGATTTCAAATTTCATGTCAAACGGATTTATCGTTTGTCCGGGGCAAGCCAAAACGCCTAGAAATTCGTTTAATCGGTTTAATTTAAAATTTGATCGTTTATCGCCGTAACTCGCGCATACTTTCGAATTAGCTTCCGAAACCTGTTCCATTGCGTTCGGAACGCGGGATAAACCCTAGTAGCGCCGGTCACCGCGCGTAAATCGGAGTTCGGAAAACCCGGGATGAATAGTGTTCGTCGTCTCTATAAAAGCGCTTCATTATATTATTATTTTTAAAACCCTAACCCTAGCAAATAACTTCAGCTGCCACTTCATATATTGATGGCCGAAAATCAATCCCCTTCATCCCTCATTTTCTCCAAATCTATGCGTCGAATCGAGAAGTTATCAACTAGGGAATTATTGAGCTACGTGAGTTCTATAGGATCAACGGTCATGATCGAGTTTTATGGAGCATAGAGGGAGGGAGGCTGGCGCGTTCGTGTGGGTTTCAAGCATGTTTTCCCGTGCATTGGCGAGGCCGAGCTCGATGGTGCTCTTGGCGTTGATAGAGGAGGCAATGGCCTTTAGCATGGTGGTCCTTGATCACCTTCAAGCGGCTCGGAGGGGCTCGAAAAATTGAAACCCTAACGGTGGCAAGTGGGTTGGTTGGTCTGGGAATAACGTAGGGTTCACGCATGAGAAGAAGAACACAACGTGACCAAGATCTGGAGATTTTCAAGCGAACGGCTACGATGAGTTAAGGGTGAAAACAAAATATAAATTGTAATATAAAATTGTAATTTAAATTGTGTAATATTTAAATTGCTGTATTTTCTTCATACGAGATCGAAAAAATGCGAAATCAGTTGCGGTGGAATCGTAACAACGAACTCTACGCTATGGAGTTGGATTGGAGTCGATTGGAGTCGTTTGGAGCTAGAGAAAATTTTGGGTTAAATCGAACGTCGTTCGATTTGATTTAAAATCGGAAAATCAAGGTGAGTGTTTTATAACGCTCACAACGTACTAAATATCTTTATGCTAGTTAAATTGACATTATGAAGTGTTATGTTTTTATTTTTCATTGTTTGATAAAATTTAATTGTCATATAGATTGTCATTTGAATTAATCGTTGAAATAAATTGACAGTTAAATTTAAATTGAAATTGAAATTGAATTGCGATTAAATTACCTGACACTGATAACTATGAAATTGCTATGAATTGTATTGTTTATTGGATGATGTATGTCGATGGATGTTATTGGTTGATATTTGAATGTTTGGATGTTTACTTGCTTATATATATCCTGTTATGCATACATATGATACTGTGATTTAAATTAAGTAATATATATTCATCCCTGACATTCAATTGAAATAAATAATTACTTGGCCATAGGATAGAAAATTATATACGGACACCGAATTGGCTAAATTAATAAATTTTAAAATCGTCGATTTGAAATTTATTTAAATGTTTTGATATAAAAGGTATAAATAGAAATCGATTTATAGAAATTGAATTCATCGAAAAATTTAGTTTGGGATGTTGAAATAAATTTTGGTTGAAGGAATTTTGTTAAATAATTAAGTTGAGACTTTGGAATTAAAATTGGGATATGATTGAATTTCTAAAATTTATTTGTTTTAAAGATTGAACATTATTTCGAGCTTCGAATATTACTAAGAAATCGATATAAAAAGGTATTTTGAAATTGAGCTTGAAATTGAACCATGTTGGAAAATTTGGATTTAAACTTGAATATTGAAGGAAAATTTTGTTAAGTGTTATTAATTGGTATTTGAACATTAAGTTCCAAATCGATATAAATTGAAATCGAATGAATTAAAGGTGAATGTAAAAATTGAATTAATTTGAAGTTAAAATTGGCATTGATTTGAATTGAAATCGAAATTGAACCGGTAGAATGAAAATTGAAATCGTTTGAATTGGGAAGTTAAAATTAAAATGGATTGGTTTTGAAGCCGTTTATTTTGTTTTCCAAATTACTCGGTTATATAAACCATTTTGAATACTTAAACTATTTTAATCTATTTTAATCTACTTAACCCAATTTAAATTATTTTAAACTAATTTATCTATTTTAAATCCATTTTAAAGATTTTAAGTATTTTTAACTATTTTAATTATTTGAACTACTTTTAAACTACTTAAACTATTTTCTAAAAATTTCAAGCTGGTTAATAAGGTGAAATGTTTATATTTCAACCTTGAATTTAAATACGAATTGAGTTAAATTAAGTTGCAACCTAAATTGAAATTCGAAATGATTTTGAAAACCGAAATGAGATATTGATGCGAAAAACGATTTTTGAAACGAAATCTTATATTTGAAAGGATACGACGATATTTGAAATGGATTTGATTTTGAAGCGAACTTGATATTTTGATATCAATTATGAATCGATTTGAAATATAAAGAGCCAACGGTGTAATAATACGTAGTTATTAAAGAGACCGGGATCGGATATGGACATACTCTCTGTCGATACCGAAAACCACTTTAATAACTATTATACGCGGAGTGATGATCCAGAATGAAGTGGATGGTTTGGTGAACGCGTTGACTGAAGAAAGAGAACGATATTGGACGACCCTTGACATGACTAAAACAGGAGCCGCGCCGGGCCATTGAGGTTCGCCACCTCTAGCGGACACACTTCTTTGATACCATATCTATTACATTTGTGATGCGATTTGGGTGCACCCTTGGATTTGGGAGTGTTGTTTCGCGGTGTTGGGGTAGCTGCTGGCTATGCCCAACATCAGTCCGGATCACGCAACTACTAGTATCCTAGTTGGTATCACCTCATGTACCTTGTCATACTGATTATCCTATTCGCGACCACTACTTTTTGATTTGTACCTTGAGTATATGGATTGCCTTCTGGTGACTTCCGGTTTTGGAGAAACTACGGTCTTGTATATGCTTTTGGGAATATAAAATGTGTTAAGGGGGATTATGGTAACGCCTTAACGCTATTTTGATACTTTATATTGCTGATAGGCATTATCTACTTAGCGTATATTACTACATAGTAGATAGTTTAACGGATCCTTGAGAGATGGAAAATCCCGTAACATCTCTTGAGTTATTGCACGCACGTTGACACTGGATAGGAGATGTCAAACTCCGTAAACATCCCCGACGCTGTTTACACTCATATTTATTTACGATTGATTTCACTTTCATAAGGATATTTTAGTCCTGACTCGAGTGTTTTGTCTTTTCATTTCGCTCGGGTCAGTTCTGAGGGTCAGTCCTGAGTTTTCAGTTTAGGTTGAAGATCATTCCTTGGAGGACGGAGATGACGATTTGGTATATTATCTACTACTATTATATTCATTCCATTCCGCTGCATTGTTGTATGATATTTGTTGTGTATGTAACTCTGATAAATGTTGTATAATAATAATCAAATGTATTCATTTCAAATGTATTCATTTAATTAACAGCTTCATGAACTGTTATTTTATTATTATACTTTAGCCTTCCGCTGTGAGATTCTGTGTTGTTTCATTTCCTTTATTTCCCTTCCTTTCTTTCTTAATTACCCCAATAACTATCTGCCCTTTTAATGGTTTGGAATCGACATGTGTATTTGATCGTCGGTTTAAACTGTCCAAAAAGGCGGGTCGTTACAGTTGGTATCAGAGCTTTGGTTTAGCGATAAACCTTGGCTCTAGTGGGGAATAACTCATTGAAATAGAGGTAAACTATATGAATGTGTTTAGTGTATATGAGAGAGCGTACTTGTTATTTGATATAAAATGGTTTTATATTGTATTAATTTGAGTATTTATGAATTCTGGTCGATACTTGGGACGCCAAGGCGTCGATAGGAATTTCTAAACACTTGAATAGGACAAACCAACACAATATCGTTTTAGAATATATTTTATATAAAGAATTATTTGAATATTTATTCATTTTGATTGAATTGATTGTTAGGAGGTGATAATATTAGATTATTACCGTTATTGTTGGATTAGTCAATATAAAAACAATTGATTAAATAACAATGGATTTAGGAAAATGAAATCTTGTAAACACAATTGATAATGAATATAACTGAATTTTAACTTGGATTTGGGAATTTAAATTCCGGTGTTTGAAATTGACTTGCAAGAATTTGAAAAAATACAATATGAGTATTATATGATAGTATATTTGAGTTGAAATTGTTTTCGAAAGATTTATTTTATGATAAGTGTTATATTCCCTTCTCTTGACGCTAGAAAATGATTTCGATGATGTGTGCACGCATCATCAGCGTTTATTTTCGAGAGTCCGAGTGGGGGAGACCACTTAATAGCTTGTCTAAACCTTGTTTGGTTCAAAATTTATTTTATTTTGTATTCTCTATAGTATGATTTGATATATAAATTATATAAGTACATATTATTTCAAAACTTGATTTGAAATGAAACCGGGATTGAAATTCTTAAGTTCTTTAGTAATTAATGATTATTGAAATGAATTTAGACTTGAATCATTAAGGAATTTCTGAATTGTGAAATGAGAAATGAACCTAAGAGCTAAGTGAAAATATCAATTGAAGTAGAAATCCTTAGAATTAGGAAATTATGAACTTAAAATAAATTTAAACTGTAAAACTCACATAGTATTAAATTTCATTCTATAGCATAGATATAACTTACCAAAATATTTAAGAAGTTCAAAAATGTTATATGAATTGTTAATTGGATAATATACAAGTATAGGTTTGAATAATGAAATATGCATTTAATTAACGGTTTGCAAATATAAATAAAATTGTTAGTAAATAATTGAAATTTAAATTAACATTTAAAGGAGATTCACAATTATGTTAATATAAAATGGAAATACTATATGTGAATGTAAATGTGAAATTAAATTATAGTGAAATTTAAGTAATGACTTAAGAATTGATAAATTGAAAATTCAACTTTAAATGAAAAGAAGTTGTATGTTGTTTAACTACATTCTATTTGCATAACTATAACTTACCAAATACTTAAAGGGTTTAAAATGCTAATAAGGATAAGTAGCGAAATAATATACCAGTGTGAGAGTGGATAATAAAATGTGAAGATCTATTGATAGTTGTAAATATAAAAGAAATTTAAGCGGTAAAATGAATGATATATATAAGTAAATGAATAAAATTTAAACTTAATGAAATATGAAATTGGTAAATGGAAACTAATTAAATTTGAATATAACTAAATGTCTATAAACTTGGAAGTGTATGAAATTAAAATTGACTTGGAAATGTATAATTGATTTAGTGTAGATTTTGGAAGGATGTTAATGTTTGATATGCATTGGCTGTTAGATGGATGATAATTGATTAACTTAATGAATATTAAATTAATTGAGTTAGTAAAGAAAAAAAAATGATATGAAATATAGTTCAACTTGTGAACGCTTGAAAAAAGGGATTTGCATTTGAAAGGAAGTAGATAAAATAACGAAATGAAAATTTAAGAAGTCAAATTTGTGTAACTTATAAAATTGAGAATTAATAAGCTAAAAATGAATTTAAATTTATGGAGTGGACACGATAAGAATATTTAACATAAATAAGATTAAATAAATTGAGATATGGACTAAAATTGAAATGAGGTTTAATGTAATAAAAAGTTATTAATATGAAATGAGTATAAAATAAAAGTTAAAACTCTTAGAATTGGAATGTAGTAAAATTTGAAACAAACGAGAAACTGTCAATTCTTAATTGAATAAGATATTTGTGTAATATTAAAATTTAATTCTGAAAACATAAATAAGACTTACCAAGAAAAAAAAAATTAAATGTAGTTAAGTAAGTGTATGTAAATCTAATGAAGTAAACAAATAGTGAATCAATTATATCTTTGTAATGAATTTGAATAGAAAGGTAAATGAGAATTGGATGAAAAATCAATTCAATATGAAACGATCAAAATGAAAATTTATGGTGAAACTAAATGGTTAAGTGAAGTATGGAAAGTAACCTAAACTTCTTAAATTGAATATAATGGAATCAAATAAGTTTAAATCCTTAAACGTTCTTGTTAACAAAATTTAATAAGATTGATTTGTATAATACTCAAAATTTCATTTATATAAACGTATATATAACTTGCTTTTGTTTTAAAAGTTGAAATGTTGATGTATATATGTAATAGAATGTTATACAAGTTGAAACTAAAATAATGGAATGTTTAATATTTAAGTTTGTTTTAAAAGTTATAATGGAATGTATAAACTAAAAGAATGTATAAATAAAATGGATATGTCTATGAAATAATTGTATACTTGAAAAATAGTTTAGAAATGTTCTACCAATAGATCCAGCGTTAAAGGAAGGTAAAAATGTGGAATTTGATATGAATAAAGTTATATATAAACTTGAATTAATCAAAACCACTTGAAAATCTATGTTACCAAATTTCTAGATCAAAATCGTTACACTAGTTTTGGTTGGGAAAAATTTGCACATAAGTGCTGTACTAGAACAACGATAACTTGAGATTTATTAATCCGATTGAGTCCAAATTTTTTTTCAAATGAAATTTCTTTCAGTAAGCTAAAAGTCTTATTTGGATCACTTTGACAGATTTTGTAATTTGATTAGCCTAAACTGAGTCTGAACTGGATGGACATTCCCTGTCCTATCTAAATTTTCTAAGTTGAAAGCTGAAAGTAAACTGAGCATAACTTTCAAACCGTAAGTCCGATTTTGACGATCTTTATATCGCTGGAAATCTTAGAACGAGCGGAACAACTTTTATTTTATAAGTATTCCCAGATTTCGGAATTTACTGTGTCAAAAACCTGAGTCTTTGCAGCAGGTCTGAATTTATAAAATGTGAAATTTTAGGTTGCTGTCTTCTTAAGCTATGATTGTGATGTCTCATATTGATATTTCTTCTTATATACGTGTTCTCATCTATTTATTGAGTATGTAGTAGGTATTGATGGCGTGCGGCACGTATGGAGCTCGTTTCATGCCAATTTGCTAAAATATGCTTGCTAATAACAAATAAAAGGTACATACCCGTATTACATATCGTATTTGATATTATATATTGTTTCCCCATGATTGGGATGCCTCATCATTGAGATGAGATGTATATTTGTTATATATTGGTTATATTTGAGTTATATATTGAATTGTAAAAAATTTTCGATCGAGCCGCGCAAAGGAGACTCTGCCGAAATTTTCCGTAAATCCAAGTGTTAGAAAATTTTTCAAGTTTTAAAATTTTATAACTTGTTTTGATAACTAACTTTTAAATTTAGAAGCCGTTCGGAGTAGATTAGTGGAAGTGTGGTAACGATTTATAAATGGAAAGTCATTGTTTTATAAGTGGATAAATTTGAATAAAATATATCAAATGTTGAATTCTTTACTTAGTTCTTTTCTTTTCTTTTTTCCTTTTCGGGGACGAAAAGTTTTGAGTGGGGGAGAGTGTAACGACCCGTAAATTTTCGATAATTAAAGTAGCTAATTTAATAAGATTTCGTGATTTGGTGTTAGAAAAAATTTTGTAAGTCGTTTGGAATAATAATAACTAGAATGAAATGCAACAAATTTATCTAGTTAATTATTTATGGATTGAATGAAATCCCAAATCAATTGAAATAATATGTAGTCAAAGGTAATTGATTCGAAGTAATATAGTAAACCGACTGATAATGAAATTTTATTTAAAATTCCAATATTGAAATCCGTCAAATATTAAACAATTAAATTGTTAAAATTTAATATTTGGAATTTATTGAATAACGGGTTTAATATGATATAAAAGGATTTGTAAAATTTTATTTTATCATACTTAAGTTAGAATGATGTTGTAGAACTTTTAAAATCGAATTAAAAGTAAATTTGTGGAAATTGAATATTTAATATTTAATTATCGACTGGAAAATAGCCAAATTTTGAACAGTCTCAGAATTTGACGAAACTAGTTCCATTGGATCCGTAATAGTTAGTTATTATCAGATTTCCATTTTTGTAGCAATCGGAGTTGTCGTTTGACCGTGGCAGCTCGAAACGCGTTGAAATTGTTTAATAATTAATTTGGCGGGTTAAAATAGTCATTTTTCAAACGGTCTCGGATTTTGATGAAACTAGTTTCGTCGGATCCGTAATGTGATATTATTGCAAGATTTCAAATTTCATGTCAAACGGATTTATCGTTTGTCCGGGGCAAGCCAAAACACCTAGAAATTCATTTAATCGGTTTAATTTAAAATTTGATCGTTTATCGCCGTAACTCGCGCATACTTTCGAATTAGCTTCCGAAACCTGTTCCATTGCGTTCGGAACGCGGGATAAACCCTAGTAGCGCCGGTCTCCGCGCGTAAATCGGAGTTCGGAAAACCCGGGATGAATAGCGTCCGTCGTCTCTATAAAAGCGCTTCATTATATTATTATTTTTAAAACCCTAACCCTAGCAAATAACTTCAGCCGCCACTTCATATATTGATGGCCGAAAATCAATCCCCTTCATCCCTCATTTTCTCCAAATCTATGCGTCGAATCGAGAAGTTATCAACTAGGGAATTATTGAGCTACGTGAGTTCTATAGGATCAACGGTCATGATCGAGTTTTATGGAGCGTAGAGGGAGGGAGGCTGGCGCGTTCGTGTGGGTTTCAAGCACGTTTTCCCGTGCATTGGCGAGGCCGAGCTCGATGGTGCTCTTGGCGTTGATAGAGGAGGCAATGGCCTTTAGCATGGTGGTCCTTGATCACCTTCAAGCGGCTCGGAGGGGCTCGAAAAATTGAAACCCTAACGGTGGCAAGTGGGTTGGTTGGTCTGGGAATAACGTAGGGTTCACGCTTGAGAAGAAGAACACAACGTGACCAAGATCTGGAGATTTTCAAGCGAACGGCTACGATGAGTTAAGGGTGAAAACAAAATATAAATTGTAATATAAAATTGTAATTTAAATTGTGTAATATTTAAATTGCTGTATTTTCATCATACGAGATCGGAAAAATGCGAAATCAGTTGCGGTGGAATCGTAACAACGAGCTCTATGCTATGGAGTTGGATTGGAGTCGATTGGAGTCGTTTGGAGCTAGAGAAAATTTTGGGTTAAATCGAACGTCGTTCGATTTGATTTAAAATCGGAAAATCAAGTTGAGTGTTTTATAACGCTCACAACGTACTAAATATCTTTATGCTAGTTAAATTGACATTATGAAGTGTTATGTTTTTATTTGTCATTGTTTGATAAAATTTAATTGTCATATAGATTGTCATTTGAATTAATCGTTGAAATTAAATTGACAGTTAAATTTAAATTGAAATTGAAATTGAATTGCGATTAAATTACCTGACACTGATAACTATGAAATTGCTATGAATTGTATTGTTTATTGGATGATGTATGTCGATGGATGTTATTGGTTGATATTTGAATGTTTGGATGTTTACTTGCTTATATATATCCTGTTATGCATACATATGATACTGTGATTTAAATTAAGTAATATATATTCATCCCTGACATTCAATTGAAATAAATAATTACTTGGCCATAGGATAGAAAATTATATACGGACACCGAATTGGCTAAATTAATAAATTTTAAAATCGTCGATTTGAAATTTATTTAAATGTTTTGATTTAAAAGGTATAAATAGAGATCGATTTATAGAAATTGAATTCATCGAAAAATTTAGTTTGGGATGTTGAAATAAATTTTGGTTGAAGGAATTTTGTTAAATAATTAAGTTGAGACTTTGGAATTAAAATTGGGATATGATTGAATTTCTAAAATTTATTTGTTTTAAAGATTGAACATTATTTCGAGCTTCGAATATTACTAAGAAATCGATATAAAAAGGTATTTTGAAATTGAGCTTGAAATTGAACCATGTTGGAAAATTTGGATTTAAACTTGAATATTGAAGGAAAATTTTGTTAAGTGTTATTAATTGGTATTTGAACATTAAGTTCCAAATCGATATAAATTGAAATCGAATGAATTAAAGGTGAATGTAAAAATTGAATTAATTTGAAGTTAAAATTGGTGTTGATTTGAATTGAAATCGAAATTGAACCGGTAGAATGAAAATTGAAATCGTTTGAATTGGGAAGTTAAAATTGAAATGGATTGGTTTTGAAGCCGTTTATTTTGTTTTCCAAATTACTCGGTTATATAAACCATTTTGAATACTTAAACTATTTTAATCTATTTTAATCTACTTAACCCAATTTAAATTATTTTAAACTAATTTATCTATTTTAAATCCATTTTAAAGATTTTAAGTATTTTTAACTATTTTAATTATTTGAACTACTTTTAAACTACTTAAACTATTTTCTAAAAATTTCAAGCTGGTTAATAAGGTGAAATGTTTATATTTCAACCTTGAATTTAAATACGAATTGAGTTAAATTAAGTTGCAACCTAAATTGAAATTCGAAATGATTTTGAAAACCGAAATGAGATATTGATGCGAAAAACGATTTTTGAAACGAAATCTTATATTTGAAAGGATACGACGATATTTGAAATGGATTTGATTTTGAAGCGAACTTGATATTTCGATATCAATTATGAATCGATTTGAAATATAAAGAGCCAACGGTGTAATAATACGTAGTTATTAAAGAGACCGGGATCGGATATGGACATACTCTCTGTCGATACCGAAAACCACTTTAATAACTATTATATGCGGAGTGATGATTCAGAGTCAGCTGGGATTTTAGATAATTCAAAATTTGGATGTTCGGCAAACTTAAAATTCAAGTTGAGTAAATCTCACTAAATCTGGTCGACTATTTTAATTTATAATAATTTAAATTAATTATTGGATGATTGGTTGCACTGATATATTATTATCAGTTAGGCGTGATATTATAAATAGTAGTATATATATTAGTATCTGGATATATGCCTGCCTATCAGAGCGGATGGGACACTATGTGCTTGCATAATAGGGGATGACCCTTTATTACTGCGATATCCCGCCTCGAAAAGAGATCGGTATTTTATGTTATATAACATCTGTGGATGCAAGGAAACAGGTTGGAGGGATCTAACAAGATTCCTCAAAAATATATTGATTGTTTCATATATAGTGACATATGGTGTGATTGAATAACCCATTATGGTTATTGTGTGATTTGACTTATTGGATGTTATAGTAGCACTGCCCCAAATTTTGGTATTTTAAATATCATAAGTAATAATTTTTGAATTTTAAAAAGAAATTCAAAGACGATTTTTGGAAATAAAAATATTTTATATTGAGTCGGAATATTAAACAAGGGAAAGGTTTGAATTAAATAAAAAGATTTGATTTTTAGAAATTACTTAGCTATTTCGTAAAGTGATTTGGAATAAATTGTTTTTGAAATTCATTTATATAAGGAATTTGAAACTATAGATCTTGATTATATTTCTGAAATTTATAAAGTAGAAGTTCAAATCAAGTTTTTGAATGGATCTGAATTATAGTTGGGATTATTAAGAATAGATTTATAAATGGAATTTTAAATTGAAGTCGACTATATATGGATTTTATAATATGAATCCGTTATCAATAGGGAAAATTCAAGAATGAGTTTATGAACTCATAAACAATATTCATAAATAGAATGGGATGGTAATAAATTGATGAAATAGGAAAGGATATGAATAGGTATTTGAATGAGTTTAGTAAACTAATGAGATTATTCAATGAGCACAGATGAAGGTGATTTTATAAACAAGGATATTTAAAATAAAAAATTGTAAATTTATAACCGATGTTTATAAATAGTGTGGAATGATTATCGATCGATAAATCACGAGTTAAGTCCACAACATGGATATAAAAACGAGACATGGAAATTGGGATTACAAAGAGAGAAATAGTGGATTCAATTTAAAGAACTAGAAATGGTTATGAAATGGAGTCGTAAATCAATATGCACAGATTTAGAAAGTGAAATTGGTTATATAAGAGTTTTAAAATGGATTGGGTATCGAGAAGTAAAGTTTGTTTAAAGGGAAATCATTTATTAAACAGTGTTGTTTTAAAACTATTATTTTATTTAAAATATTTTAGACAAGTTAACTTTTTGAATAAATTTAATTTATTATAAATAAATTTTGTAAGCCGATTAATATTATTTAAATGAGTTGGAAATTAGTTCCCATAGTTTCTTTGAAAAGTGTTTTGATATTTTAAATAATTACTTAAACCCATTTTGAAAATAAATTATTATTCTTTAAAAAATACTTATTATTATATATAGAATTTAAAAAGTAAGTGATTGATTTTTATTTATAAATTCTCTCATGATTTGTGACCGGATTTATTTGGATGTGATTCTATAAGAGAAAACTTATAATGGAGTTTTGAAAAACTTAAGAAAATTTCCGAAATGTTAAACACGAGAACTTCGTAAATGGATCTGAATTCATAAAAGAAGTTATAAATGGTTAGATGAGATTTTAAATAAGTAAATTCGATATTGGAAATTGTATGAGGGATTACGAAAATTCCAGAGATTTATGAAATTAATTATATGAGTTGTAACTTCACAAAAAGGGTTATAAATAGCTTTATGAAGTTGGAATAAAGGAGATTTCCTCATTTGTTAGTATACTTATAAAATCAGTCAGATATAAATATTTCCTAAGTGTTGATAAGTAAGTGATTTTGGAAAATATATTTATAAATATTTTTTGAAGTATTAGAACAAAATGATTTGGGAATGTTTTGACTATGGAAAGGTTATATGAAAATATTTCCAAGTGTTAATACGGTTTGGAAATATTCCATTAAGGATATAAGGATTTGAATTTGTTTTCAAGCGTTGGAATACACTAGTACAAAATACGCATGTTGCTTCGCCTCATTTGTGTAACGATCCCAGTTTTAAAGACGAATTTAAATTTCTAATTTTATTAAATTTTTGGGTTAAATTATAGGTTTGTTTGAATTTTTCAATTTTGATAAGATATGTATACTTATTTATTTTATAAATTGGATTTGAGACTTATTATAAAATGTAATTGAATTGGATTAGAAATAAAATGTTTAAAGAGACTACTTATGTAAGGACCCGATTCTTCGTCTTTAGAAAATTCAACATCGATACTCACTTTATCGACTGCCGAGCAATCGAATGACGGAAAACCGAACACTTAGGGTTTTAAAGAAAAGGAAAGAGACAGAAGAAGAGAGAAAAGATAGAAAAATAGAGAGAAAAGAAAATAGAAAATAGAACGGAACAGAAGAAACAACATCAGAATCTCACAATTCGCAGCGGAACAACATATAATAATAAACGAATAATCTTTAAACAAAGAACTATATCAGTTATTACATTTTATACATTACATTACATCATATCATCAGAGTGTACAACAATATACAACAACAAACATCGGAAAAGAGATACTATATACAAGTAATACGCCATGCTATCCAGCTTGCCTCCAGCAACTCCAGAAATATCCTGATAAACCTAACTCTTAACTGCCCGTGTGGAAATTGGTGAGCACCCAGAGTTTAGGAAGGAAACAATAAACTCCGAGTCAGTCATGTGACTGGTGTGAGAACTCAAAACAGTTTATTTGTCTTTGAAAACAAAATAGATGAATATTTTTAAAGTCAATTCGCAATGCTTTTAAAAATGAGACTACCATAAGGCCTGCCGCACACACACACAATGCAAACGCAGAATCAGAGGAGATTTCTCCTTATGATAGTCAAAGATGCTTGATACGCATTAAAAAGAACATTTGATATTATTACTAGTGCATAGTGTAGAGAAAAATTCATTTCGAAAGTAGAATATAAATCTTAGCCAGCATAGACATTTCGAACTATGCCTACTATAGCTACCATCTAAACAGTGGTGACCATCATAAGTAAATGGCAGGTTCTACAACTAATAACGTACAGGGTTTCGTATTGGGAATTGGATTTCCAACGAATGATCAGGCCAAGGAACTTCCCATTGCCACATGAGAATGCCTCTGGATGGACATCCCCGAGAACCAAACCGGATCTCTACCAACACAAGGTCGGGTTACCCCTAACTGAGTAACAACTGACCGAATATGCCATCCCCCGGTCCTTTCGGACCTTTCACCGAGCGCTCGTAATCAATTCACACAATCATAAAGTGTTTTCAACATGAGTAAGTATCTGGGCTCCATACCATGATACCGCCCTTTTCCAGAAGGAAATGCACATATCCTAAAGGGCGCTACCCCTCATAACCTTGCCGCATCTTTCCTCTTTTGACCATTCCCGAGGTGTGAGGCTCGACGAAGTCACGTCCACAAAAACATACTTTATACAAAAGCCATGCTTTGGGTCAACAAATGATCATAGAAATGATCACCAGGATAGACGATCAAATAAATGATCCTATCACAAATAATCAACACAATGATCATTTAACAGCAACACTCAGCATGTCACATTACCAAATTGGGAATGTATTGCTGATAACATTCAACTACATAACCTATGAGCTCGTACGTCTTAGAGAATGGTGTTAAGCTAAAAGAATAAATTCTCCGCCACCAACAAAAATATATTTGAAAGAAATCGGCTTTATATCTCAATTTGTAATGTCAGACATACAATCCATACAAGTCTGTTCCGGGTTCGAACAGAACCGAAGGCACTTCTTACGAAGCCCTTGCAATCCGGGTATTCACAATCCCGATCGAATTTCCCATCACTTAGGGAATCTCTATACCAGGAGCTACCCAGTGCAGAGACAATCGATAGGTCATCCTATCGCTTTCGCAAATACCCGGTCTTCAACATCGGTCATCAATGCTATCCATTACGTCGTATCACTATTCGAAATGGGTAATCCGAATAACGAGCGCAATAATTTAAAAATAAGTGTAGCATTCAAATTCAGCAAACCACAGCAAATACCTTTCAAAGGTAAATATTGATAGTCGGTTATTGAACTATCAATGGATATGCACAACATCACCAGATTCCAAATAATTTTCCAAATTATTTATTTTCCAAAAATATCTTTACTAGATATATAATTTCACACTTCAAAAATAAATCAATATTTATTTTTAAACAAATTCTCCTTTTCATTCGTAAATTCTATAGTGAATTTATATTTCACAATATCCATGCATATACGATTTCAATTATCCATTTCAATTTATCTTCAAAAAGATAAATTCTCATAATATTTAATGAAATATTGGAAAACATTTCCATACTTATTTAATAAGTAATTCATGAACCTATTTATTTTCAACACTTGGAAAATATTCAATATACTTAAATCGAGATTAAGTATATATTTCATTCTTTAAGGAAATAATTCTCTTAAACGTATTTATTTGGGCGAAAACGAATGTTACGTAAAACATCGTTACGACAACCCAAAATCACTAGTATAGGGATTCGAAATTAAAATAGATATATAAATCCCAATACTATACAAAACATTTCCTTTCGGAAATCATTTACTATATTAACAGTGTTATAGTCCACCATTTCCTTTTATTTCTCGAAACGTCTATTTCAACAATAGATGTTGAAATCTATGGTTTCGAATCTCAACACATTTTAAAACATCGTTAGATCGTTTTAATTCTATTTAAAACATCAAATCTAAACATTTTCTTTAACATATTATTCATTATTCAAAAACGTGAATATACTACGTTAATCAATTTCATCCTTTCTATACATTTTATTTTAAAGGATTATTCACTGTCTAAAACGTGAATATAACTTCATAAATAAGTTATAAAAATTAACTTATCAAAATAAGTCGTTTGCGAATTTATAAAACAACGTTTATAAATTCCTTTTCTATTTATTTTATAACATCATTCTTTATAAATTTTCTTTATTAACCTATTCACTTTATATCTCAATTATGAACCAAAAGTCCATATTATAAGTTAAATACTTATAAAACGATTATTTTACAAAATCGTTCCTTTTAAGACTTTCTAAATTATAAATCTTATAACTTATAAGATTCATTTATTTATCAAAAATCCATTCTTCAATTAACTTTCCAAATTTTATAAACCTACTGCTTATAAAATTCCATTTATAACTTCACCGTTTATAATTCTATGAATTTCATTCATTTATGAAATTCATTTACAATTCATTCTAACACTTATAAAAACTCGTTTTATAATTCCAATATTTTAATTTAAAAATATCGATCTTATAATTCTTTTATATAAATCAATTTATATCATTCTTTTAAAAATGTCTTAACTCCCTTTATAATTTCACCATTTTGATTTATAAAATAATCAATTTTATAAATCCTATATTTCAATTTTTTTATAACAATTTCAGAAATCCCAATTTAATTATTTTATAAAATCCTTAACCCATATTTCTCAAAAATAAATCTTTAATCGTATTTCTCAAAATCATAATTTTTATAACTTTAAAAATTATAACGTTTATTTATTTAAAATGGATCAAATCCTAAAATATTATATATTTTCAAAAATCACTTTAAAAATCCTTTTTAAAATTCCAAAATTTGGTCCAATGATGCTACACACCAAATAGTCAATCACGACTACAACGACATCAAATATCGATATGATAATCCATCAAATATCAAAATATCTGAAATCAAATAAATACTGTTGAGGAATCCAATTGGATCCCCCCAACCTGTTTTCCTGCATCCACAAACATTAGCACAATACCAATTCCGCTCTAGTACGGAATTATCGCGGTATATGGGATTTAAAATATTATCCGCTTAACAGACGGCGCAATAGGGTCTCATCCACAAAAAAATGCGGGAAATCAATAACTGTAATATATACATATGCCAATATATATATATATTGCTATTATATATAATACCAATTTCACTATTTATGAAATATTCACGGTATATGTTTTTAATAAATAACATCCGCTTACTAACGGCGCATAATGTCTATTTTATCAATCAATAGATAACAATCATCATTCAAACATGCATTCAAATATTTTAAATCCAACTATTTAAAATAAAATCGAAACTGATTCGATTGAGTGAGAAGTTCTCACCTTGATTTCAATTTCGTTTTAGCGATTTATTTCGAATAAAATTAAACGTCGTTTAATTTTACCCAAAATTCTCACTAACTCCAAACGACTCCAATCCAATTCCATCGCGTAGTGCTCGTCCATACGATTCCAACACAACTGGTTTCGCGCGTTTTCGACCTCGTATGAAAAAGTTATGAATTTTCAAAGATTGCACGATTTATATTACTAAATTTACAACATAAATTTTATAATTTCTAAACCTAACAATTATTGGCCGCTAGATCCATGCTCCATGCAATCCCCACCGTCCCTTCTCTTCTCCTTCATCACGCAACTCCATCTACAGCTAACAGAAACGCATGCACAACCCATATCATAGCCGAACTAGGGTTTAAAAACGCCACTTCCTCGATCGCCGAAACTTCATCAAACCACCTCCATATTGAAGCCCATTGCAAGAGCTACCCACGCCTACCTCCCCCTTGAGCTCGGTCGCCTATTGTGCACGCAGTTCGAGGCTGAACGGCCTGCCTTTGAACACAAATTCCCGTTGATTCGTGAAGCTATTCGCGATCTTGACCGTTGATATTAAAGATCTCATCGAGCTCTTCAAGATTGTAGTTGAGAGTTTCTGACGATTGTTGATGGATTGAGAGATCGGAGGGGAAGAAGTTAGGAAGTTTCTGGCCGTTCATATAGAGGTGGCGGCTGTGCATATTAGGTTTAGGATTTTATTTTTTTCTTTTTTTTTAGAGAGAGAGGGGCTATTTATAGAAGAACGAACGACACTATTCATTCCGGAAATTCCGAACTCCGATTTACGCGCCGTAACCAGCATTTCTAGGGTTTACCCCGCGTTCCGGACACAATGGAACAGGTTTCGAAAGCTAATTCGGACATCTGTGCGAGTTATGGCTATAAACGTTCAATTTGAATTAAACCGATTTAAACGATTTTCTAGGCGTTTTAATTTGTACCGGACAAACGGTAAATCCAATTGACACGAAATTTGAAACCATACAATAATATCATATTACGGATCCGATGAAACTGGTTTCGTCGAAATCCGAGACTTTTTGAAAAATGGCTATTTTAACTCGCCAAATTAATATTAAAAACAATTCAATGCGTTTCGAGCTGCCACGATCAAACGATAGCTCCGATTGCTACGAAAATTGAAATCCGGTAATAACTAACTATTACGGATCCAATGGAACTGGTCTCGTCCAATTCTGAGACTGTTCAAAAATTAGCTATTTTTACTAGTCGATTAAATATTAAAATATTCAATTTTCACAAATTAACTTTTAATTCAATTTTAAAAGTTCTAAAATATCGTTCTAACTCCAATATGATAAAATAAAATTTTACAAATCATTTTCAATCATATTTAGCCCAATTTTCAATTATTTCCATAATTTAACATATTAAATTATCGATTTAATTATTCAATTAAATCCAATTATTCGAAATAAAATTTATTCGACTTATAAATTCACTTATTAATATTTAAAATAAATTAAATATTCAAATTTTAATTATTAAAAATTCTGGGTCGTTACAATCTTCCCCCCTTAAAAGAATTTTGTCCTTGAAATTATCAAGTAAGAAAAGTTACAGAATCTATTAACTTTCCAAAATCCATAGTTAAACTTCTTATAATACTTTACTAAGTTTTCCATATCATACTTAGTTATCTTTTCAAAAGCAATTACTATTGTTTAACTTTCAATTCCAAATCAAAGTTAAAGTTTTCAAAAATTTCCAATTTTCTCAAAAAAAATTCTAACGCCTTAAATTTCCGGAAAAATTCGCCATAGTCTCCTTTGCGCGGCTCGATCCGAAAAAAAATGACAGTATATATATCACAAATATACATCTCATCATGTAATGAGGCATCCCGCAGGGAAAAAGGTATAAAAGTACGGTATGTAATCCGAGATATGTACCTTATATTTTATTAGCAAGCATATACGGCTAATATAGCGCGAAAGCGAGCTCCAAATGCGAAGCAAACGCGATCCGCACCTACTAAACACTCAACAAACAACATGAGAATCATGCATATATGAAAATAGTATCGATATACAACATATAGTAACATAATAACTATATATGTCAACATATCAAATGTAGTAAAAGCAACAAATGCAAACATCAACCAACTATCATCAACTAACATTCATAACCAATAAATATTCATTCATATTCTCATTAATATTCAATGAAATGGTTTTCAATTTAAATCACATTTGATTCATTTACAGTGGATGTTCTTACTAACATTCATTTTCACTTAGTTTATATTCACTAATTCATATTCAAGTTGGTTCACTTCCAAATCAAATTCAATTTTATTTAAGATTCATTTAACTTCCAATTGAATTCCAATTACTTTAACTTCCAATTTCATTAACTCAATTTCATTAACACTTAATGAATTATATACAATCAATCAACTAAAAATCATATAACAACCAATGTATATTAATTACAACCAAATTCCTTTGCTTTCAATTGGTTTAATTAAATTGATTTTCATTCAACTATTCAACTTCCAATAACATTAGATTTTAATGAATTAACACTTACATTCATTATTTCATATCAACTATTCACATTCAATTGATTTACATTCAATCATTCATTCAATTCAATTTCCAATTCATTTATATAACTCAAGTTCACATTTATCACTTAACTTTATTAATTTATTTTGATACCAATATCAACTTCATTCAACATCAATTAAGTTATACTTCATTTCAAACATTATTTGGTTTTACGTAACTTAAATTCCTACTTATAAATCAATTCAGATTCCAATTCTAAAGTAAATTTCCATTTAACTTTAAATTCATTTTTATTTACAACTCATATTCATAAATATATCCATATAGTTTCACTTCTTATATATATAAGTTTATTTCACAATTGTAAATCACATTAATTATAATTCAATTCTTATAATTCCTTTTACTTATACAATTATTCTTTTGTTCAGATTATTCAAACAACTAAACAATCAACAATCTACTTATATACACTTTAATAATTCGGAAAAATTGTTTCTTTATATACAAAATATACTTAAGGTAAAATTATTTCATTTACCCAATTTTAAAACAATACCATGTCGGTTTATCTTGTTTAAGAGTTTAGAAACCCCTATCTACGATAGTTAGCTAGACTACATCGACTGGAATCTATAAACAATCAACCGATAAGTCAACACAATACAAAACAATTTATATTCACTAACAAATACGCTCTCATAGCTATTATTACACTCAAACTCATTCTAGAGTACTACTGACTCTATCTCTAATGAAAATACCCAACAGAACCATGGTTGTCGCTTAACCATACGCTCTGATACCAACTGTAAGGAACGTACCGTCAGCGGTCACAACCGGCAGGCTTTTCAACCATCCCAGCCCCACCGTGGCTTACACTGATATCCCAAACTTGCTTTTACGGAAACCCTTTCGAATGTCACGGCTTCGCCTAACCAACCCCGTAAAGAGGACGTGTGGGGGTAAGAGTCTCCCGTTGGCCACCAAACCGCGAAGCGAGAACCCCCCATCACATATCACCTAGCATAAGCAAGATTGGTGTGAGAACTCAAAACAGTTTATTTGTCTTTGAAAACAAAATAGATGAATATTTTTAAAGTCAATTCGCAATGCTTTTAAAAATGAGACTACCATAAGGCCTCCCGCACACACACACAATGCAAACGCAGAATCAGAGGAGATTTCTCCTTATGATAGTCAAAGATGCTTGATACGCATTAAAAAGAACATTTGATATTATTACTAGCGCATAGTGTAGAGAAAAATTTATTTCGAAAGTAGAATATAAATCTTAGCCAGCATAGACATTTCGAACTATGCCTACTATAACTACCATCTAAACAGTGGTGACCACCATAAGTAAATGGCAGGTTCTACAACTAATACCGTACAAGGTTTCGTATTGGGAATTGGATTTCCAACGAATGATCAGGCCAAGGAACTTCCCATTGCCACATGAGAATGCCTCTGGATGGACATCCCCGAGAACCAAACCGGATCTCTACCAACACAAGGCCGGGTTACCCCTAACTGAGTAACAACTGACCGAATATGCCATCCCCCGGTCCTTTGGGACCTTTCACCGAGCGCTCGTAATCAATTCACACAATCATAAAGTGTTTTCAACATGAGTAAGTATCTGGGCTCCATACCATGATACCGCCCTTTTCCAGAAGGAAATGCACATATCCTAAAGGGCGCTACCCCTCATAACCTTGCCGCATCTTTCCTCTTTTGACCATTCCCGAGGTGTGAGGCTCGACGAAGTCACGTCCACAAAAACATACTTTATACAAAAGCCATGCTTTGGGTCAACAAATGATCATAGAAATGATCACCAGGATAGACGATCAAATAAATGATCCTATCACAAATAATCAACACAATGATCATTTAACAGCAACACTCAGCATGTCACATTACCAAATTGGGAATGTATTGCTGATAACATTCAACTACATAACCTCTGAGCTCGTACGTCTCAGAGAAGGGTTTAAGCTAAAAGAATAAATTCTCCGCCACCAACAGAAATATATTTGAAAGAAATCGGCTTTATATCTCAATTTGTAATGTCAGACATACAATCCATACAAGTCTGTTCCGGGTTCGAACAGAACCGAAGGCATTTCTTACGAAGCCCTTGCAATCTGGGTATTCACAATCTCGATCGAATTTCCCATCACTTAGGGAATCTCTATACCAGGAGCTACCCAGTGCAGAGACAATCGATAGGTCATCCTATCGCTTTCGCAAATACCCGATCTTCAACACCGGTCATCAATGCTATCCATTACGTCGTATCACTATTCGAAATGGGTAATCCGAATAACGAGCGCAATAATTTAAAAATAAGTGTAGCATTCAAATTCAGCAAATCACAACAAATACCTTTCAAAGGTAAATATTGATAGTCGGTTATTGAACTATCAATGGATATGCACAACATCACCAGATTCCAAATAATTTTCCAAATTATTTATTTTCCAAAAATATCTTTACTAGATATATAATTTCACACTTCAAAAATAAATCAATATTTATTTTTAAACAAATTCTCCTTTTCGTTCATAAATTCTATAGTGAATTTATATTTCACAATATCCATGCATATACGATTTCAATTATCCATTTCAATTTATCTTCAAAAAGATAAATTCTCATAATATTCAATGAAATATTGGAAAACATTTCCATACTTATTTAATAAGTAATTCATGAACCTATTTATTTTCAACACTTGGAAAATATTCAATATACTTAAATCGAGATTAAGTATATATTTCATTCTTTAGGGAAATCATTCTCTTAAACATATTTATTTGCGCCAAAACGAATGTTACGTAAAACATCGTTACGACAACCCAAAATCACTAGTATAGGGATTCGAAATTAAAATAGATATATAAATCCCAATACTATACAAAACATTTCCTTTCAGAAATCATTTACTATAACAACAGTGTTATAGTCCACCATTTCCTTTTATTTCTCGAAACGTCTATTTCAACAATAGATGTTGAAATCTATGGTTTCGAATCTCAACACATTTTAAAACATCGTTAGATCGTTTTAATTCTATTTAAAACATCAAATCTAAACATTTTCTTTAACATATTATTCATTATTCAAAAACGTGAATATACTACGTTAATCAATTTCATCCTTTCTATACATTTTATTTTAAAGGATTATTCACTGTCTAAAACGTGAATATAACTTCATAAATAAGTTATAAAAATTAACTTATCAAAATAAGTCGTTTGCGAATTTATAAAACAACGTTTATAAATTCCTTTTCTATTTATTTTATAACATCTTTCTTTATAAATTTTCTTTATTAACCTATTCACTTTATATCTCAATTATGAACCAAAAGTCCATATTATAAGTTAAATACTTATACAACGATTATTTTACAAAATCGTTCCTTTTAAGACTTTCTAAATTATAAATCTTATAACTTATAAGATTCATTTATTTATCAAAAATCCATTCTTCAATTAACTTTCCAAATTTTATAAACCTACTGCTTATAAAATTCCATTTATAACTTCGCCGTTTATAATTCTATGAATTTCATTCATTTATGAAGTTCATTTACAATTCATTCTAACACTTATAAAAACTCGTTTTATAATTCCAATATTTTAATTTAAAAATATCCATCTTATAATTCTTTTATATAAATCAATTTATATCATTCTTTTAAAAATGTCTTAACTCCCTTTATAGTTTCACCATTTTGATTTATAAAATAATCAATTTTATAAATCCTATATTTCAATTTTTTTATAACAAATTCAGAAATCCCAATTTAATTATTTTATAAAATCCTTAACCCATATTTCTCAAAAATAAATCTTTAATCGTATTTTTCAAAATCATAATTTTTATAACTTTAAAAATTATAACGTTTATTTATTTAAAATGGATCAATTCCTAAAACATTATATATTTTCAAAAATCACTTTAAAAATCCTTTTTAAAATTCCAAAATTTGGTCCAATGATGCTACACACCAAATAGTCAATCACGACTACAACGACATCATATATCGATATGATAATCCATCAAATATCAAAATATCTGAAATCAAATAAATACTGTTGAGGAATCCAGTTGGATCCCCCCAACCTGTTTTCCTGCATCCACAAACATTAGCACAATACCAATTCCGCTCCAGTACGGAATTATCGCGGTATATGGGATTTAAAATATTATCCGCTTAATAGACGGCGCAATAGCGTCTCATCCGCTAAAAAATGCGAGAAATCAATAACTTCAATATATACATATGCCAATATATATATATATATTGCTATTATATATAATACCAATTTCACTGTTTATGAAATATTCGCGGTATATGTTTTTAATAAATAACATCCGCTTACTAACGGCGCATAATGTCTATTTTATAAATCAATAGATAACAATCATCATTCAAACATGCATTCAAATATTTTAAATCTAACTATTTAAAATAAAATCGAAACTGATTCGATTGAGTGAGAAGTTCTCACCTTGATTTCAATTTCGTTTTAGCGATTTATTTCGAATAAAATTAAACGGTCGTTTAATTTTACCCAAAATTCTCACTAACTTCAAACGACTCCAATCAAATTCCATCGCGTAGTGCTCGTTCATACGATTCCAACGCAACTGGTTTCGTGCGTTTTTGACCTCGTATGAAAAAGTTATGAATTTTCAAAGATTGCACGATTTATATTACTAAATTTACAACATAAATTTTATAATTTCTAAACCTGACAATTATTGGCCGCTAGATCCATGCTTCATGCAATCCCCACCTTCCCTTCTCTTCTCTTTCATCACGCAACTCCATCTACAGCTAACAGAAACGCACACACAACCCATATCATAGCCGAACTAGGGTTTAAAAACGCCACTTCCTCGATCGCCGAAACTTCATCAAACCACCTCCATATTGAAGCCCATTGCAAGAGCTACCCACGCCTACCTCCCCCTTGAGCTCGGTCGCCTATTGTGCACGCAGTTCGAGGCCGAACGGCCTGCCTTTGAACATAAATTCCCGTTGATTCGTGAAGCTATTCGCGATCTTGACCGTTGATATTAAAGATCTCATCGAGCTCTTCAAGATTGTAGTTGAGAGTTTCTGACGATTGTTGATGGATTGAGAGATCGGAGGGGAAGAAGTTAGAAATTTTCTGGCCGTTCATATAGGGGTGGCGGCTGTGCATATTAGGTTTAGGTTTTTATTTTTTTCGTTTTTTTTTAGAGAGAGAGGGGCTATTTATAGAAGAACGAACGACACTATTCATTCCGAAAATTCCGAACTCCGATTTACGCGCCGTAACCAGCGTTTCTAGGGTTTACCCCGCGTTCCGGACACAATTGAACAGGTTTCGAAAGCTAATTCGGACATCTGTGCGAGTTATGGCTATAAACGTTCAATTTGAATTAAACCGATTTAAACGATTTTCTAGGCGTTTTAATTTGTACCGGACAAACGGTAAATCCAATTAACACGAAATTTGAAACCATACAATAATATCAAATTAAGGATCCGATGAAACTGGTTTCGTCGAAATCCGAGACTTTTTGAAAAATGGCTATTTTAACTCGCCAAATTAATATTAAAAACAATTCAATGCGTTTCGAGCTGCCACGATCAAACGATAGCTTCGATTGCTACGAAAATTGAAATCCGGTAATAACTAACTATTACGGATCCAATGGAACTGGTCTCGTCCAATTCTGAGACTGTTCAAAAATTAGCTATTTTTACTAGTCGATTAAATATTAAAATATTCAATTTTCACAAATTAACTTTTAATTCAATTTTAAAAGTTCTAAAATATCGTTCTAACTCCAATATGATAAAATAAAATTTTACAAATCATTTTCAATCATATTTAGCCCAATTTTCAATTATTTCCATAATTTAACATATTAAATTATCGATTTAATTATTCAATTAAATCCAATTATTCGAAATAAAATTTATTCGACTTATAAATTCACTTATTAATATTTAAAATAAATTAAATATTCAAATTTTAATTACTAAAAATTCTGGGTCGTTACAACTTATCAATATAGAATATAAGTGTATAGAATAAAATATGTGTTATAAATTTAATACTTAAGTTTGAAATATAATTATAAGATAAACTACAAAATATCAAGTAAACAAATAAAAGAAAATTTACATATAAATGAAAATCTAAGCACATATAAATGTAAACTAGGAAACAAAGTAACCAAAGTAAAACAAGAAAGTAAGTAAAATGAATCAAAACAGCACTTACACACACACACACATACACACACACACACATATATATATATATATATATATAAATCAAATCTAAATATTCAGTAAGTATCAAACAAGTATGGATGATCATTAAATGCATATACTGTCTAGCATGGATAAAGATCCTACTAGCCGTAATCAAAGCATGAGCACGGCATGCTGCAAATAAATGAAAGTGTTACTTACATACCATCATTAAATGATTTCAAACATGCCTATACACAAAGTACAAAGCTAGTATAAAATAATTATACAAAAGAAAGATCCTCAGTGCTGTCTAAAAAAAACTGCACATCTCTTTATATATATGAGTTGCCTCCAATTTGTTCAAAACCTTTTACTGAAGAAAGAAAGAAAAATAGCAAAGAAAAAAAAATAGAAATTAAAAAGAAAGCAAAAGCAAGTTCAAACCTGGAAATCAAACAACAAAAGCCCTCTGTTCTTCTTCTGAAATCAACACAGTGAGTAAACTTGTTAATCTCCTTTATAATATGTTGTGTTAAAGATTAAGTGGAAGTATCAGTTTGAATATGTGTAGTCTAGGACTGTGTTGAGTTTAGTTGCTAGATAATGAATGTATGAATGCCCTGTACAACTTTTACCACCTCTGTTCTTCTTGCTACTATCATGTTCCAACCTAAAAAAAAGCAAATCTCTTTATCTAGGTAGTTTGGATCTTGATGTTTAAATGATTTATGTTTGTATCAGAGTAAAATTGTTTTTAAGAGCTTACTAAACACGTTAGTGAAATATAACTGTAGGGAACATTGTTTACAGGCAATCAAGAAGAAAAAGTGATAAGTTTGATTGTTATAAAAAGTTGATTCAAGATCATAACTTAAATTCCTACTGCGATTTATGATTTTTAAAACAAAAACAGAGATTTTTAGATTTGTATTTAAAGAGCAATTTGCATTCGAACAAAGATTGTATTTTTACCAATTGCCAGTGATGGAATCATTAATAAATATTGAAATTTAGATTGAAACAAGCATAAACATCGCTGATCTTGAGAAAAATGTCAAATAATTTTTCTATTTTGTGGATTGAGAGGATGAGGACATTTTAGGGTTTTAGGGGTGTGTGGGATTGGCCTCATCTTTTGGTCTGAGGTGATGAAGATGGGAGGCGACTGACGTGCGTAGGTGGGGATCGACGCATAGTGGTGTGACAGAGGTTGTGGCGAAGGGGCTTTGCCTCTGGTGGACCATGCGGCGTTGGCGAGGTGGTTTTATGATGAAGGTTGAACTGCAGATTTCGAACGAAGCACTAAATTTCGTTTTAATTTATCTGGAGGCGAGGCAAGTTTTGTTTTCGAATTATTGGACGATTTCTGACTCGTCTATGATGAAGGAATTCGCCAGAATGGCATCGCCGCCGTGTGCACGTGCACCCACGTAGGCATGTATCAGCTGCAGTGCGAATGTTTTGGGGAGATGAAGCTTATCGGGTTGATTCTCGAGTAGGAGGGTTGGCTGCTTCGAGTTCGTACTCGCGTGCGCGAGTATATCTGGACTATTTTGGGCTAGGTACTTAGAACCTGGGAAGAGAAAAAAAAATAAAGAGATAAAGAAAAAAAGAAGAAGAAGAAGAAAAGGGTACAGGGGCGCTCGGGGAAAGTGGGGAAATACACGGGCTTGGACCCGAGTTGTTTGGGTTTGCTCGGGTTACTATGAATATGAGTTTGGACCGAAATAAAAGTGTAACCTTTGCTGTCAACAGATTTTAAGGCAATGAATCTTGACTATATTGAAAAAAAGGCTTATGACTAATTTTAATAAACTAAGTTGATACTTAATAATCTAATTAATATTTTAAATAATTAAATTTAAAATAAGGATTTAAGTTAATTAACATTTAAACTTTTTAGAACTATAATAGATTGATTTCCAAAGTATAAAGAAGATTATCAAATGATAATAAAGGTAAAAAATTTTTTTATAAATTAATGATTTTGAAAAGAAATTAAGAATGATTTACAATTTATAATTAAATTGATTTATAAAACAATTGAGTGTTCAAATTGATTTGTAAATTTAGTAATTAAGACTTAATAATTGACTTTCAAAATAATTTATTAATTTAAAAATTTGAAAAGGAATAGGAATTAATTTGTAAATTAAGTTAATTAAAATGGATAATTTATTATTTAAATTAATTAAGGGTTTACTCTATTTGTAATTACGAATTGTTAATCAGATAATCAAAGTAAATTAATCTCTAATTAGTAGTTAATTAAGATAATTGATTGAGAATTGATTTGTTAATTAACTAATTTTAAATGAGATGAGTGATTAATTGATAACTAATGATAAACTAAACAGGGTTAAGTGATTAATTCTAAGTAATTAAAATTAAATTTGAATTAATTACAATAAGAATTAAGGATGATTGCTTATGGATTGTGTAAGTAGGATATCTGATTTGTTGCCTATTGAATTGATATTTCTGTTTATGATTGTGATGCTATGTGATGTGAACTGCCTTATGCTGTACTGTGAATTTGGATTTGTTTCTGTATATATGTGAAAACCCCTTTGCCTGTAAAACGACATATGAATTTCGATGCGACAAGGATTCGGATTCCAGTTGGTTATCTGAAACCCACATTGAATCGTAATGATGAATCTCTGTGATTGATAAGTTTATTACTCTATGAATCTGTGAATAGAGATAAGCGTTATGGATTATATCGCTTATCGTTATTGATATCTCTGTAATGATTGATGTTGTGCACTATTGTATAAAATCCCTGGACCACACTCATACACACACAAATATGGATTTCACGTGGAAATCGGTTAAGTCACAAATTTTTAAATAGAATTTGAATTTTTAATTCAAATATTTTTGGAAATAAATTAAGTTTAATATGAAAAGCTTTTGAAAAGCTGTTGTAAGAATAAAATTTATTTTTGAATAACTAATAAAGATTTGGAATTTGAATAATCAGATTTAAATTGAAATTCAAAAATCTGAAATCGAATTCTATGTTCGGTATTTATGATTTAAAAAGGATTTTACAAGTTATATGGGTTTAAACCATTTTTAAGCGTTGATTTGGAAATTTGAATTAAACCAAAGATTGTAACTTGTATAAATGGAATCGGGGTTTTTTTCCAAAATAAAACTATTGTTTCTAAGTGATAAAAAGCTTTCATATGAGTAATGAACTTCCAATTTATATTAAAGAGATTTCAAGTTTGAATCGAAAATGATTTTCCAAGTTATGAATGAATCTTTGGAAACAAGTTTTGAAAGCTATGAGATAAATCTTTGATTTAAAGATTTAAATGAGTTAATTCAATTGAAACGGAAATTGTTTTGAAATCCGTAATTGAATCTTTGTGAAACTGAGTGAACTTTGTGAAATAAATCTTTTTGTTTAAAAAGATTTGAAATGGTAATTGGTTTAAACCATTTGAAAGAAAGTTTGGAATTATTAAGTTGTGACTTAATTGAAATCCTGTATCCATATGTTGTAAATGTTGCGCTCACTATTCGGGTTAGCCGGGAAAGGACCTTTGGGTCATATAACCCATTCCGAATATGTGATATGTCGTTATGGATAGCATTTGAAGACCGGTGGTGAAGACCGGGTATTTGCGAGAACGATAGGATGACCTATCGATTGTCTCTACATTGAGTTGCTCCGGTATAGAGATTCCCTAAGTGATGGGAAGTCCAATCAGGATTGTGAATACCCGGATTTGCAAGGGCTTCTTTGGAAGTGCCTTCGGTTCTGTTCGAACCCAGAACAGACTTGTATGGATTGTTATGTCTGACATTACAATTTGAGATATAAAGTAGATTTCTTTCAAATATATTTCTGTTGGTGGCAGAGAATTTATTCTCTTAGCTTAACACCCTTCTTTGAGACGTATGAGCTCAGAGGTTATGTAGTTGAAGGTTATCGGCGATATATTCTCATCTTGGTAATGTGGCATGCTGAGTGTTGCCGTGAAATGATCATTGTTTGATCATTTGTGATATGATCATTTGTTTGATCATTTATTTTTGTGATCATTACTTTGATCATTTTTTGACCCAAAGCATGACTTTGTACCAAAGCATAGCTTTGTGGACGAGACTTCGTCGAGCCTCACAAACCGGTAATGGTCGAAACAGGAATTGTGCGGTAAGGTTTTCAGGGATAACTTCCCTAGGGTATGACCATTCCTTCTGGAAAAGGGTAGTATCATGGAATGGAGCCCAGATACTTACTCATATGGACACACTATATTATTTACTGTGTGATGTTGTTGGTTAGAGAGCTCTCGTTTAAAGGTCCCAAAGGACCGGGAGTGGCATATCTGAGGTTTTGTATATTCCCCCGGGAAGGGGGGTAGCCGGCCTTGTTTGGCAGAGATCTAGTTGGGTTCTCGGGGCGTCCTTTCAGAGGCGTTTCCATGTGGCGATGGGAAGTTCCTTGGCCTATGCATTTGTTGGAAAAATCCATTCATCCAATACGAGCCTTGTACGGTATTAGTTGTATTACCTGGAATCTACTTATGGTGGCGCCCCACTGTTTGGATGGTAGCTATAGTAGGCATAGTTCGAAATGTCTATGTTGGCTAAGATTTATATCTTTACTTTCGAAATGTTTTCCTACACTATGCACTAGTAATAATATCAAATGTTTCTTTTTAATGCGTATCAAGAATATTTGACTATCATAAGGAGAAATCTCCTCCGATTCTGCGTTTGCATTGTGTGTGTGTGCGGGAGGCCTTATGGTAGTCTCATTTCTAAAAAGCATTGCGAATCTATTTTAAAATATGTCTTTGTTTGTTTTTTTTAAGTTAAACTATTTTTGTTGCTCACACCAGTCCCACGACTGACCCAGAGTTTATTGTTTATTTCCTAAACTCTGGGTGCTCAAAATTTTTCCACACGGGCAGTCTAGAGTTTGGTTTTACAGATAGTTAGGTTCAGTGGATTATCTGGAGCTAGTTCAGTTTCTGGATATGGACGAGACTTGCTTAGTGCTACCTTGATGGTGGATCGAGCTAGGAGATTTGGAGCTTTGTCTTTGGAGCTTTTTGGATCAGAGTTGTAGTATTATATTCTGAGAAGACTTATTTCATATTGTATCGTGTTCTGCTGTATTTTGTGTTGTATATTCTCTGATGTTGATGATTATCATTGTATCAAATTGATGTATCGGATATTGTATTCATGTTATATTAGTGATATCATCTTTTATTTCCGCTGTGTTGTTTATCATTTAATGGTGTTGCAAGCTCTCGCGAAACGAATTTGATGTTGTTTGTTGGACATCGAGTTCGGGTCGTGACAGGTTGGTATCAGAGCTGAAGGTTGAGTAAGAACTTTAGCTACGGAGTGTAACACCGTAGATGGCTCATTAGAGATAGGGTGAAGTATACCCTAGAATGAGTACAACCAGTGGAACCAAAACCCAAATTTCTAAATCTATGTTCTTTATCTGTTGTTATTCTTAGAGATATTTCGTCTGAATGCCTAAATCGAATTTCTTACTATTTACAGATAGTAAGAATGAGTGGAAGAAGAGGACGAAATAGGAGACAGGAAAATACCACTTCAACGAGTCAAAACCCTGCAACGACAGATATTCCTATTCAATCTCAATTGAATTTGGCTGATTTATATCGAAGTTTTTCTAGACTAGGTGGAAAGTCGTTCACTGGCAAAGAATCTGTTATCGAAGCACAAGCATGGATTCGATCGTGTGAAAAGATTTTCAAAGGACTAAAATTAGAAGATGATCAAATGCGGTTGATAGCTTCTTGGCAACTCCAGGAAGAGGCTTTAGTTTGGTGGGAAACTGTTGCCGTGGATGAGTTGGTAGATGAATTTACTTGGAGTCATTTCAAGGAAGTGTTTGAGCAGCGATATATATCGTCTACTAGTATCTCTAGAGTGTATCAGGAGTTTATGGATTTAGAGCAAGGGAGTTTATCATTTGAAGAATACTTAAACAAATTTATTGAATTATCTTGATTTGGTCCAGAATTGGTGAATACACCGTTAAAGAAGAATGAAAAGTTTATTCGGGGAATGAACAAGGAGTTTCAGGAGAGGATGACTACTCACGTCAAGGAATCTTTTTCTGAATTAATTGATATGGGTTATCGATACGATACTCTGGAAAAGCAAAAAGATCCGGAGGAAATTGGAAATGCAAGTAATTTGAATTGGAGGAAAAGGAAGTTTGGCGGAAAGAAATCGAGGAAAGATAAAGGAAAGAAGAGTATACAGAAGAAAAAGAAGGATGTTACTTGTCTCAATTGCTTGGAGAAAGGTCACTACTCGGATAAATGTAAGAATTCTTGGATGTCAGGAATGAGAGAGCCATTTATGAGGCCAGATCAGGAATCTACGGGATGCTATAAATGCCGTAAGTCGGGACATAGGATCAACAATTGTCCAGCCAAGAAGCAAACTTTAGTAAAGAAAGTGTATGCAATCGGAGAGGATTCTTCAACCTCAACAAGCTGATTTAGGAAAAGAAATTTTATAAGGTAATCTTCTCGTTTATGATTAAATTGTTCGAATTTTGTTCGACACTGGAACTATCATTAGTTGTATTTCTCAGCAAATCGTAAATGAATTAAATCTTGAATCTGAAATCGTAATCAAATCTATTTCTATCTATTTCATTGGGTTTCGGTATATTTTACGAACGGTTAGTTATCTTTTCGAACTAACCAATACCCCTGTATACTTCGTAGATCAGATAACCCAATTGTTTCGAGATTGATTGAGTTTGTTCTCATATCTATTGTTGATATTCTGATTTGATAAGCCAAATGCAGAATTGATATTCGGTTTGATTTGAAAAAATATTCCTCTATCTTTTATCTATCTTTGTTATCTCTCTCTGACGAATTTCGAGGACGAAATTCCTTTTAAGGGGGAAAGTCTGTAACGATCCCAGTTTTAAAGACGAATTTAAATTTCTAATTTTATTAAATTTTAGGGTTAAATTATAGATTTGTTTGAATTTTTCAATTTTGATAAGATATGTATACTTATTTATTTTATAAATTGGATTTGAGACTTATTATAAAATGTAATTGAATTGGATTAGAAATAAAATGTTTAAAGAGACTACTTATCAATATAGAATATAAGTGTATAGAATAAAATATGTGTTATAAATTTAATACTTAAGTTTGAAATATAATTATAAGATAAAACACAAAATATCAATTAAACAAATAAAAGAAAATTTACATACAAATGAAAATCTAAGCACATATAAAATGTAAACTAGGAAACAAAGTAACCAAAGTAAAACAAGAAAGTAAGTATTTAAATGAATCAAAACAGCACTTACATATATATATATATATAAATCAAATCTAAATATGTAGTAAGTATCAAAAAAGTATGGATGATCATTAAATGCATATACTGTCTAGCATGGATAAAGATCCTACTAGCCGTAATCAAAGCATGAGCACGGCATGCTGCAAATAAATGAAAGTGCTACTTACATACTTTCATTAAATGATTTTGTAACGACCCGCCTTTTTGGACAGTTAAAATCGACGATCAAATACACATGTCGATTCCAAACCATTAAAAGGGCAGATGGTTATTGGGGGTAAATAAGAAAAGAAAAGAAAGAGAAATAAAGGAAATGAAACAACACAGAATCTCGCAGCGGAACGATAAAATATAATAGTCAAATAAACAGTTCATGAAGCTGCTTACTATACTTTGACAATTATTTATACAACATTTATCAGAGTTATACATATACAACAGAATAATTAAATTAATGCAGCAGATAGCATGATGCAAGGGTAATAATAGTAATAGTATACCAAATCTTCGTCTTCATCCTCCAGAATAGATCTTCAAAATCTGAAAAACTCAGGACTGACCCGAGCGTAATGAAAAGACAAAACACTCGAGTCAGGACTAAAATACCCTTATGAAAGTTAAATCAATCGTAAATAAATATGAGTATAACGGCGTCGGAGATGGTTACGGGGTTTGGCATCTCCTATCCAGTGTCAACGTGCGTGCAATAACTCAAGAGATGTTACGGGATTTTCCATCTCTCAAGGATCCGTGAAACTATCTACTATGTAGTAATATACGCTAAGTAGATAATGCCTACCAGTAATATAAAGTATCAAAATAGCGTGAAGGAGTTACCATAATCCCCCTTAACACATTTTATATTCCCGAAAGCATATACAAGACCGTAGTTTCCCCAAAACCGGAAGTCACCAGAGGGCAATCCATATACTCAAGGTACAAATCAAAACGTAGTGGTCGCGAATAGGATAATCAGTATGACAAGGTACATTAGGCGATACCAACTAGGATACTAGTAGTTCCGTGATCCGGACTGATGTTGGGCATAGCCAGCAGCTACCCCAACACCGCGAAACAACATTCCCAAATCAAGGGGTGCACCCAAATCGAATCACAAATGTAATAGAAATGGTATCGAAGAAGTGTGTCCGCTAGAGGTGGCGAACCTCAATGGCCCGGCGCGGCTCCTGTTTTAGTCACGTCAGGGGTCATCCAATATCGTTCTCTTTCTTCAATCAACACGTTCACCAAATCATCCACTTCATTCTGGATCAACACTCCGCGTATAATAGTTATTAAAATGGTGTTCGGTATCGACAGAGAGTATGTCCATATCTGATCCCGATCTCTTTAATAACTACGTATTATTACACCGTTGGCTCTTTTACATTTCAAATCGATTCGTAATTTATATCAAAATATCATATTCGCTTCAAAACAAATCCATTTCAAATATCATCGTAATTTTTCAACTGTAAGATTTCGTTTCAAAAATCAATTTTCGCATCAATATCTCATTTCGATTTCAAAATCATTTTGAATTTCGATTTAGGTTGCAACTTCATTTAACTCAATTCGTATTTAAATTCAAAATTTAAATATAAACATTTCACCTTATTGACCAGCTTAGGATTTTTGAAAAATAGTTTTAAGTAGTTTAAAAGTAGTTTAAATAATTAAAATAGTTAAAATACTTTAAAACCTTACAATGGATTTGAAATAGATAATTTAGTTTAAAATAATTTAAATTGGGTTAAGTAGATTTAAAATAGATTAAAATAGTTAAGTATTCAAAAAGGGTTATATAACCGAGTAATTTGGAAAACAAAATAAAACAGCTTCAAAATCAATCCATTTCAATTATAACTTCTCAATTCAAATCAATTCCAATTCCCATTCTACCGATTCAATTTCGATTTTAATTCAATCAACGTCAATTTTACTTCAAATTAATTCAATTTTTCATTCACCTTTAATTTATTCAATTTCAATTTATATCGATTTGGAGCTTGATTTCTCAAAATATCAATTTATAACACTTAACAAAAATTTCCAACAATATTCAAGTTTAAATCCAAATTCCAAATGTGATTCAATTCCAAACTCGATTTCAAAATATCATTTTTTTATATCACTTTTACTTAGTAATATTCAAAGGTCGAATTAAGGTTAAATCTTTAAACAAATAAATTTTCGACCTTCAATCATATCCAATTTCAAATTTCAAAGTCTCAACTTAATTATTTAACAAAATTCCTTTAACCAAAATTTATTTCAATTTTCGATGAATTCAATTTCTATAAATCGATTTCTATTTATAACTTTTAAATCAAAACATTTAAATAAATTTCAAATCGACGATTTCAAAAATTATTAATTTAGCCAATTCGGTGTCCGTATATAATTTTCTATCCTATGGTCAAGTAGTTATTTATTTCAATTATATGTCAGGGATGAATATATATTACTTAAATTAAATCACAGTATCATATGTATGCATAACAGGATCTATATAAGCAAATAAACATCCAAACATTCAATTATCAACCAATAGCATCCATCAAAATACATCATCCAATAAACAATACAATTCATGGCAATTTCATAGTTATCGATGTCAGGTAATTAAATCGCAATTCAATTTCAATTTTAATTTCAAATTTAACTGTCAATTTAATTTCAACTGTTAATTCAAATGACAATCTATATGACAATTAAATTTCATCAAACAACGACAAATAAAATCATAACACTTTATAATATCAAATTTAACTAGCATAAAGATATTTAGTACGTTGTGAGCGTTATAAACACTCACCTTGATTTCAATGCAGTTCCAGCGTTTTATTTCGAATAAAATTAAACGAGCGTTTAATTTTACCTGAAATTTTTACTAACTTCAATCGCTTCCAATCCAGCTCCATAGCGAAGATCTCGTCAATACGATTCCAACGCACCCTGTTTCATCCAATTCCGATAACGAGCGAAGAAGATACGATATTTACAAGTTTATACGATTAATATAAAAATTAAAACACTAGTATCTTTTAAATTTTACAACCTGAATCAATCTTAGCCGTTCAATCCAAGCCCCCAGGATCTCGGCCGTGCTTTCCCACTTCTTCCCCTACCTGGTATCACGCTCGCGCACGTCTCAGCAAAACGAACCCATACACGCAAGCTAGGGCATCGAACCGCGACCACCACATCGACTTCTGGGACGATCAACAACTTCCACTAGAACGCCCTCGACGAGAGCCACCCACGACCACCACAGCTTGAAGCTCGGCCCCCTCTTCACTCTCGAAAAGCGTGCCAAACCGAAAACGAACGCGCCCCAAATCCCATTCGTACGATACGCGAAACCCTATCATATCCGTATGGATGTGAAGATCTCCTCGTGCTCTTCAAGTTTCGTGTTGGAAGTTTCTTGAAATTGTTTGTGGATTGGAAATAATTGATGGGAGAAGTTTCGAATTTTCGTGGCCATTAATGGATATGAACGGCGGCTGTAGAGAATTAGGTTTTCTTTTTTTTTTTTCTTTTTTTATTTTGTGAATAAAGGGCTATTTATAGGAAACGACGAATATTATTTATCCGGCTTTTCCAAACTCCGAATTTCGCGCGGTAACTGAAGTTCCTAGGGTTTATCCCGCGTTCCGGACACAATGGAATAGGTTTCGGAATCTATTTTGATCGTATGTGTGAGTTACGGAATTAAACGATGAATTTAAATTAAACCGATTTAAACGATTTTCTAGGCGTTTTGGCTTGCCCCGGACAAACGATAAATCCAATTGACACAAAATTTGAAACCTTACAGTAATATCACATTACGGATCCAATGAAACTGGTTTCTTCGAAATCCAAGACCGTTTGAAAAATGACTATTTTAACTCGCCAAATTAATATTAAAACAATTTCAACGCGTTTCGAGCTGCCACGGTCAAACGACAACTCCGATTACTACGAAAATTGAAATCCGATAATAACAAACTATTACGGATCCAATGGAACCAGTTTCGTCCAATTCGGAGACTGTTCGACAATTGGCTATTTTTCAATCGATAATTAAATATTAAAATATTCAATTTTCACAAATACATTTTAAATTCAGTTTTAAAAGTTCTATAACATCACTATAACTCCAATATGATAAAATAAAATTTTACAAATCATTTTTAATCATATTAAACCCGTTATTCAATTTATCCAATAAATTCCAATTTTAAAATCTTATTAACTCTATTAAAATTCCGATATAAGTTACATTCACTTTGAAAACCAATTTGAATCATATTAGATCAAATTTCAATTATTCACTCTATTTTCATATATAAAATTTCAATATCAAATTAATCGTATCAAATTCGGAATTTAATTATTCAACCATTTGTAATATTAAATTTAAACAAATTTGATTATTCTTAAATCACTATCTTTGGAAATATTCAAACGAACTGATAAAATTTAACTTTTGAAATGAATTAAAATTATGGAACAACCATTTCCATTATACGGTTATTCAATTCCCATTATTAAATATCTCAATAAATTCCAAATATTAAATTTAAATAATTTCGCTTATCCAATGATTCATTAGCTTTTGAAATATTGAAATTGAACTTATAAGATTCAACTTTTAAAACCAATTTACATATAGAATACTATTTCCATTTTTTACAGTTATTCAATTATTCAATAAGTTTTAAATATTTAATTTAAACAATTTTTTTTTCTCTAACACTAAATCACGAAATCTTAATAAATTAGCTATTTTAATTATCGAAAATTTACGGGTCGTTACATTCTCCCCCACTCAAAACTTTTCGTCCCCGAAAAGAAAAAAGAAGGGAAAAGAAACTAAGTATAGAATTCAACATTTGATATATTTTATTCAAAGTTACCAACTTATAAAATAATGAAATTCCATTTATAAAGTCATAACCATGCTTCCATTAAGTTACCCCGAACGGTTTTCTAACTTTAAAAGTTATTTATCAAAACCAGTTATAAAAAATTTAAAACTTGAAAAATTTTCTAACACCCGGATTTTACGGAAAATTTCGGCAGAGTCTCCTTTGCGCGGCTCGATCGGTACAGCTACAAAACGCCTCTACGGGCCCCAAACCAACAAAAGAAAATCAAAAGCCTAGTGGCTCATCTAAAAATCACCAAATCCAATGACAAAATAAACATGTACCTTATATTTTATTAGCGAGCATATACGACTAATATAGCGCGAAAGCGAGCTCCAAATGCGAAGCAAGCGCAATCCGCACCTACAAAACACTCAACAAACAATGAGAATCATGCAAATATGAAAATAGGATCAATATACATCGTATAACAACATAACAACTACATGTGCCAACATAGCAAATGCAACAACAACATATGCAACCATCAATCGACTATCATCCAACTATCATCCAACAAATCCATAACCAATCAATATGAATTTACTTCTCATTAATATTTATTGACTTGGTTTCAATTTTAATCACAGTTGATTCATTTACGTTGGATTTTACTAACATTCATTCTTAATTCAATTAGTTAACATTCACTAATTTATGTTTACATTAGTTCACTTCCCATTCGAATCAAATTAAATTCTATTTAAATTCATTTAGCTTCCAATTTGATTTCAATAATTTATAGCTTTTAATTTCATTAACACTTAATGAATTATATACAATCAACTAACAATCATATAACAACCAAATCATACCCAACATAACCAAATTATTAATTTCACATTCAATTATGGTTTCTCCTATATATATATATATATATATATATCATGTTATATAATTTTAAAAGAATCATTTTATATTTGGCATCTTAAATTTCCAATATTAACTTTAATTAAGTCCGTAAGCTATACATATATCATCCGTGAGCAATATCAATCTAATCGCTTATTCGATCACACCATTTCGCTTCCAAACTAGTATCGTTCACACGACTCTCTAGTGCGGACTCAGATTTGGTTCCTTGATTGAAAACTATTACTCTCCTTGCATAGCCATATACTAGAATCAAATTAAAAATCCATATCTAGGGTTCGCCGTCGAAAATCGAGTGAAAAATCCTAACTTGGATCGATATAAATCATCTCGAAATTTTGTGCTCGAATTTGGATCAAATCGTTATGCGAATAAAATAATATACGTACAATCTTACGTATTACCTTCCAATTTAAATCTAATTTAAATTTATAAGTCACCTTTATAAAATATCTTATAGGATTTTTTTTTCTTAAAACATTTTGCAAGTTGTTTTATTACTGTTCATTTTGTAATTCATCTTATTTATTAAATTACAATATCCAATTCATGATAATAACTAATATTTTAATTCCTAACAACCAGGTAAGCTAGATAAGTCACAATAAATTTCTGAAATTTTTTCTTTATATACAAAATATAATTAGAGCAAAATTATTTCATTTACCCAATTTAAAACAATACTATGTCGAATTGTTCTGTTTAAGTGTTTAGAGATCCCTATCAATGACGTTAATTACTCGTATTGACCAGAATCCATAAGCCACTCAACAAATCAACCGACACAATATAAAACATTTTATATCACTAACAAGTACGCTCTCTCATATATATACACTCAGCGACTCATCACAGGGTATCACTACCCTATTTATAAAGAGTCGGACCCCACAAAGCTAAGGTTATCGCTAAACCAAAGCTCTGATACCAACTGTAACGACCCGCCTTTTTGGACAGTTAAAATCGACGATCAAAACACATGTCGATTCCAAACCATTAAAAGGGCAGATGGTTATTGGGGTAAATAAGAAAAGAAAAGAAAGATAAATAAAGGAAATGAAACAACACAGAATCTCGCAGCGGAACGATAAAATATAATAGTCAAATAAACAGTTCATGAAGCTGCTTACTATACTTTGACAATTATTTATACAACATTTATCAGAGTTATACATATACAACAGAACAATTAAATTAATGTAGCAGATAGCATGATGCAAGGGTAATAATAGTAATAGTATACCAAATCTTCGTCTTCATCTTCCAGAATAGATCTTCAAAATCTGAGAAACTCAAGACTGACCCGAGCGTAATGAAAAGACAAAACACTCGAGTCAGGACTAAAATACCCTTATGAAAGTTAAATCAATCGTAAATAAATATGAGTGTAACGGCGTCGGAGATGGTTACGGGGTTTGACATCTCCTATCCAGTGTCAACGTGCGTGCAATAACTCAAGAGATGTTACGGGATTTTCCATCTCTCAAGGATCCGTGAAACTATCTACTATGTAGTAATATACGCTAAGTAGATAATGCCTATCAGTAATATAAAGTATCAAAATAGCGTTAAGGCGTTACTATAATCCCTCTTAACACATTTTATATTCCCAAAAGCATATACAAGACCGTAGTTTCCCCAAAACCGGAAGTCACCAAAGGGCAATCCATATACTCAAGGTACAAATCAAAACGTAGTGGTCGCGAATAGGATAATCAGTATGACAAGGTACATGAGGCGATACCAACTAGGATACTAGTAGTTGCGTGATCCGGGCTGATGTTGGGCATAGCCAGCAGCTACCCCAACACCGCGAAACAACACTCCCAAATCAAGGGGTGCACCCAAATCGAATCACAAATGTAATAGAAATGGTATCAAAGAAGTGTGTCCGCTAGAGGTGGCGAACTTCAATGGCCCGGCGCGGCTCCTGTTTTAGTCATGTCAGGGGTCATCCAATATCGTTCTCTTACAAAAGTACAAAGCTAGTATAAAATAATTATACAAAAGTACAAAGCTAGATTTCAAACATGCCTATACATAAAGTACAAAGCTAGTATAAAATAATTATAAAAAAGAAAGATGCTCAGTGCTGTCTAAAAAAATTGCACATCTCTTTATATATATGAGTTGCCTCCAATTTGTTCAAAACCTTTTACTGAAGAAAGAAAGAAAAATAGCAAAGAAAAAAAAAACAGAAATTAAAAAGAAAGAAAAAGCAAGTTCAAACCTGGAAATTAAACAACAAAACTGTAACATCCCGCCTTTTCGCACACTTTAAAACGACATACGTGCCAATTCAAAGCATACGCAAGGGCGGAGTGTTATGGGGTAATCAGAAAACAGAGAAGAAATAAACAAATTAGAATCTCACAGCGGAAGGATAAAATGTAATAATAAATATACAGTTCATAAACGGTTACAAAACAGTTATTTTACTTATACAATGAATATCAGAGTTACACATACCCATACAAGCAATGCAGCGGAATAGAAAGAGTGTGGTGTAATACTATATATAAAATAATACTGATTCTTCGTCTTCGTCCTCCAAAGCTAGAATCTGCTATCCTGAAACGCTCGGACTGACCCGAGCGAATTTGAAAAGACAAAAACACCCGAGTCAGACTAGAATATCTAATGTGAGTTAAATAAACAGAAATAAATATGAGTACAGTAACTCAAGAGATGTTCGGGATTTACATCTCCTAAGGATCCGTTAAACTATTTACTATGTAGTATATTGCGATATTATATTAGTGTCTATTTATAAAATAAACTTACTTTTTAATAGCGTTAAGGGGTTACCCATATAGCCCTTAACACGTAATAGTCCCAGTAGTCCGTCCAATATCATAGCCCCTCCTGATCGGGAAGCCACTAGAGGATACCACACGGGCTACGGGAGAAAACCAAACTCGTACAAGGCTCGGTATGGTAGGTGACACGGCACAACTAGGCAATGCCAGGGTAGATATACCAATTACGCTTCCGGGCCGATGGTAACGCGAAGCCGCAGCAACCGCCCACCTCGAAACAACTCCCCAAACCAAAAAATAGAAGTGGCCACGGAATCAATCCAAAGTCAAAGTATAATATCGAAGAGGAGTGTCCGATCAGAGGAATGACCTCATTAACCCGTCAATCGCTCCTGTTTTAGCCACCTTATGCCAACTCACGGGAGTCGGGTCCACGTATTTACCTTACAGGAATCGTCGCCACCAACCTACTTCATTCTGGAATCTCCACCGCGTACACGGTTAGTCAAAGTGGTTTTCGGTATCGACAGAGAGTATGTCCATATCCGATCCCGGTCTCTTTGCCAACCAATCGTTATTATAACACCGCGGTCATTTAAAAATAGTTTATACTTTAAAACCAGAACATAATCCCTTTCAAAACCATAATATTACGATATCATTTTCTTTAAAAACACAAATAATTTATCTTCATATTATTTTATAAAAGCCCAAATCAATGATATCGTTTCCCAAATAAAATTTTCCTTTCCAAAAATTATGTCACTTTTTATTATTTAATATCCCATGTAACCCATATTTTGTTTGTAACTTTCAACATAATTCTTCGAAAATCCATAGTATTTTAAAACCATTATTTTCAAAACTAAATGGTTTGGATATTCAACGGTATGCGAATTAAAAAGGTTTAACCTTACTGTTGCTTTATAAAGAAATAAATTATCTTTTAAAGTTAAACCAAAATCCAAATATTACTTCAAGCCCCAAAACCATTTCAATTTTTATATATATTTAAATCCATTTTTGAGCATTAATATTTCAACTAAATTTGGATTTTTTTTTTTTATCCTTTCAAAATCACTATTCTATTAATTAATCTTGACCATTCACATAAAATCCATAATTAATAAGACTTCAATTTCTAGTAAAATATATATATATATATATATATATATATATATATATATAGAAATTTTCACTTCAAATTATACTAGAATATCCATTTCTATTTAATTTGGGAAAATCCAATTACAAATATCATATCTTAAAATTTCAAATTTTACATTTAAACATAGGATATAAATTTACCAAACTCCATTTTCTAAATTTTCTTCCATTTAATAAAGAGATTTATTCACCTTTTTATTTCAAATTTTTCAACTTCATATGTATATAAATATGGAAGAAAACATTTATTCAGTATAAAATTTAAGATTTTATAAACCGTATTTCATCCAAACCATAGAAATCACATTTTAAAAATAGTTATATATAGACCGCGGTGCCTGTATATAGTTCTCTATCCTATGGACAAGTGATACAGATATTTATCATTTCAATCCGCAATTTAAAAATAAAAATTTGCGGTTATATATCATTTCATACCACAATCCCGAAAAATGAAATATGCACGATAATTTGCAATTTAATGATATGCAATAAACATCCATTCATCAACAACATCCATCATCCAATCGCAACCATCAACCAATATCAATCAATAACAATATATATATATATATGATCATATATAACAGGGGATAACTGGCAGTTTATTCAAATTAAATTTATCCACTATTAATCTAACAGTTTATTCAGTAATGATTTATACAACTGTTAACTAGCAATTCATATGCAACAATAATTTCTAACAGCTAATTAACACGCAATAAATCAATTAAATTAACTGTTAAATTCAATAAAATGCAATTCAACAGATATAAATGAAATATCATACCAAAGCTCATAATTAAATTTCTATTCATTTCTAAAATTTATTTAACAAACATAAAAGCTTCTAGTAGTTGTGAGTGGGTTAAAACACTCACCTTTGGAATTTAAATCGAATTTAAATTCGATTTAAATCCAAAAATTTGACGGTCTCCAAATCCATCCAAACCAACGTCAACAGATCTGAAATTTTATTACGAACCTAACAAAAAAAATCGCGCGTGAAACCGAGCTCGTATGCGAAAGTTATGTTGATTTGAACGTATGAAAACAAAATTAAATCAAAACAAACTTACCTAAATTAAATTTGTCCACGTCACCTAAACTCTACGCAACAGCAACCGAAAAACCTAAGTCACAAACCCTACAGGCCGCGAAAACGTTGAAGCCGCCACCGCATTTTCAAAAACCCCGACCACCGCTCGCACCTCCACCAAGATCAGAAAGTGCCACCGTGATCCCCTTGCCGAGCCGCCCTTATGCCCCAAATTCCATGACCTCCGGTACCCCCTGGCTTGTGCGACCGCCGCCCCATTATTAGCCAAATTCTGGCGATTTTGTGAGCCTTTGACATGAAGCAACCATACAGATGAACTCGCCTTGACGACCCCTTCCCAACTACGCAACCCAATCGGTCTAAAGACGTGAATCCACCGTCGAATCACAAAACTACGACGAACGGCCGAGACTTTTCTGATTTCTTCTGGCCAAACCACATACCAAAACGAAAAACGAGTTGCACCGCTGAATTACGTATTTTGAGGACTTCCACATATATTTTTCTCGAATTTTTCTGAGTACTTTTAAATTTGACTTTTGATTTGATTGTAATTGGATCTGAAATTATTGTCTGCCATTAAGGAGGAGAAGGAGCTGAGATATACGTACAGCCAAATTAAAATGAGGGGAATTAGGGTTTATAGCGATATATTTATAGACAAAGTTGAAATAGGATGGAACGGATACGATAGATGTACGCGCTACACGATATATGGCCCGAAAAGCCCGTTTCGACTCCGGAGCGAAATTGGGTAAACCCATATATCGAAATAGGTGTTTTCAAATATTCTGAACGCGATGGAAAAAGTTTCACGTCCAAATTCGATCGTATGGAAAAGTTATGCTGAAAACAAATTTCCAAATTGATTTCAAATTGATTTCTAATTAAATCGATTTCAAGGCGTATCGTGTCCGTACGATCAAACGACAGGTCCGATCGATACGAAACTTGAAATGCTACAATAATTCAACGATACAAGTCCGATGAAACTGGTTTCGTCGAAATCCGAGTCCGTGACAAAAATGGCTATTTTTAATATTTATTAAATAAATTAAAAATCCAATCTTTTCTTTCAACTTTAAATATTGGCCAAATTTCATTACTTATATAATCCAATCAATTCCAAATGATTTGGCAAGCTTGGATGTGAATTAAAAACTATAAGTATATCAACTTGCAGTGTTAATATCCGCACTTTCTTATTATTTGGAAATTATAATCTTTATTCTCAAACTGAATTATTAATTCCTATACTCTTATACTCTCGTCCTAAATCCAATTAGATAAATATTTTGATTTCCATTCCAACTCCTTTGATTGCAAATAAACTTTTTACCATAAGTTATATTCCAAAATATTAATAACCCTTATTTTTCTTAACTATTTATTAATTCCAATCCAATTGAATTCAACACTATAAATTTGATTAATTTATTATATTCACTTCCTTTCTATTATTCAAAGTTATTGTTGTAAATACGACGAATACTGACATTAGTTTAAGATTTCACTCAATGTTTACAAATTCCATTTCAATTTAATAACGTAATATTTTACGTTCAATTCTATTTTATTTGTCGTAAATACCACTTGTTGAATTAAATACTCAAATCATAAATAAATCTTGCTTCTAGAGTTATACCAACAATGGTCCAGTTAAATTTGAATTAGCTTTACCTTTATTTTATGAAATTAACTATTGCAATAAATCCAAATTAATAAAGAAGGTTAGATTCCTATAATACTTCTTTGGTCTCAATTAACCTTTTATGGCGAGTATGAATTTCAATGTATAATTGAAACTTTTATATTCATTAATTTTTTTTTTTACTATCATTCAATATCTACATATTCTGGCTAAATTTCAACTAACATATAAATTAGCTATTCCAACTCCCATTAATTTCGATTATCATACTATAGAAATTAAATTCCCTTAACCCCATAAATAAAAGTTGATCCCCATCTATTTACATTATATCACGTTTGCATAAATTTATTTAATGGTCACTTTTATATTAATAACTATCCATTTTCCAATCCAAATGTAAATCTTCCACCTTTGAATTCTTATATTAAATGGAATTTAATATTTACTGATTCAACATTTATATGTTTCTAAAAATTAGCTCCAACCAAATGTGACAATTTACATTTCATTTCCATGCAATATATACTCATTTTATTCCATTTATTTGGTTACTGCATTGAAATCTATTTATTAACCAATACTAACGTTATTATCATTAAATAAAATTTGATTCCCAATTTTATTCAATACTTAGAACAAAATTTTCATATTAAATCAAATCCTTCTTCTACTTAACTCAAGTTAGGTTATATTCCCATTTCTTATAATTAGGTCTTCAGTCACCATTTACATAGTTAAATTTTAGCGTCTATTTACATCTTCGTTTATAATTTAGAGTTTCTACTAAATTGGATTACACAACTTATGAACTTAAAAAAAAAAAAAAATAGTCCACCTAATACATTTTTCCTAATATTTATGTCTATGCAATCCAATTCAGTTATAGTTTCATTAATACCGTTTAAAATCAACAAATTATGACTTATAACCTCAATCACAAATTCCAGTTATTTCAATCTATGTCATATAACATTTAAGTTATTTAACTTTAATTACAGTTACTATCTAACCCTCACATTCCATTTCTTTAAAAATCCTAAGGCTTCTATTTTATTCTGGATTAGATTAGAAAACATATAAATTAAATTTATTCAATACTATCTAATTTAACGGGTCGTTACAATCTCCCCCACTCAAAACTTTTCGTCCCCGAAAAGGAAAAGAAGGGAGGAGGAAGAATAAAACAGTATATTTATTTCAGATATTACTCATAAGCAATATTTTACTGGATTAATTTCCTTTAATGCTTGAATTATTAAAGTTGGAAAAATACTTTCACAAAATTCTAAGTCCAAAATTTACGGAAAATTTTGGCAGAGTCTCCTTTGTATGGAGGGACTCTGGAGAAAACATAATATCCAAATATACAAATATATTACATATATTATCCAAAATAAAATATCCCAACACGGGAAAATATATAAAATAGCGCTTTATACGTAATCCGGAAACGTACCTATTTGTCGGGCAATACGCTTATTATTACGGAACCAAAAGCAGTAGCAGTTGCTTCCATAACCTGTATTCACTTATATAATCTAAAAGGTTAGATATTTGTTTTACAGTGAAATGTTTAGGTGGATTCAATCATTCATATCCAATCAAATGTAACAGCTACATATTTTAACAAACAACACACACCACAAGCAAACAATCATTCCCTCAACAACAATCAGTTGTTCGGGTTCAAATTCTGAAGTTGTACGAATGAAGAATAACTATCAAGTACATCCATTGCTCAACAACCTTAGATGGAACAAAATAGATTATTTATTCATCCAACAACTTCAAAATCCCTTACCCGACCAACCATACATCAAACAAAAACAATTCAAATCACAAATCAATCAACTCATTTTAAATTTTCATTTCATACATTAGCTGTTTGATCTTTTCATTCATATAACAGTTTATCTTTTATTTTCATTTATTTCTCTAAGTTATATTTAGAATAACTTCAACCCTTTCCTTGAGTTAAAAATTTTTCTTTATTCATACCACCAAAGTTATCCTTTTATAATTTACATTTATATCTAACAACCTTTAATTTTATTCGCTCAACAGTGGTTGTTTCCTTTATTTTTTTCCTTATTACTTACAGTTATTCATTTTTTTTTATTCAGGTCATGTAAGTTCCTTTTATTTGTATCACCTTAAATGTACTTCTCAAATTCAATCATTTATTTAATGCTTACATTCTATTATATTTAATTACAGTAACTCCTTTTTATTAATTAATGGTTCACCAAACATATATTCGTTTTATAACTACAATTTCAACTTACCCTCAATTTCATTACTTTATTTAATGTTTACGTTTTTATAATATTTAATTACAATAACCTTCTACTTACACTTCATTTATTTACCTTAAAACTTTCATTCCTATAGGTGAAAGATTTTACTTATTCATTATCTATGGATTTTAGTCATTTAAATTTTTCTACTTTCCATTATAATAGAATAGGGGAAATTAAAACATACTTAAATTAATAATCCTTCAATCAATTCTTATTTAGGATTCATTTTATATACTTAAGTTCATATCACCTATTTATAATGCTTAACTTTATTTTCAGTAAAATTTCAATTATAACCTAAGTTTATACCATTAAATTCTTATTTATAACAGTAGTTTATTGAACACTTCATTATTTCCTAAATTCCTACTTGTAAAATATTCAATTCTAGTTTCTTATTTAACATTTCAACTTTTTATATTTGGTAAGTTATTTATGTTAAGGAAATTGCAATTGAACTTATACAAGTTTAATCTCCATTCTTTTAATTAAATTTAATGTTTATTCATATTACCCTTTGTCTCATATGTATGTAAATTCCTCTTTATAGCTTTGCAGTTATTCTCTTATTTCAATTAGAGGTTTCAATTCATTTATTACTTAACTTTTATTTCACTAACAAATTTTAAACAATTAATTAACGGAAAAATTTAGAATTAAATACCGGGTTAAATTTCAATTTATTTCAAACTAATAGATAATTAATTTCTTGCAACTTTTATATCTCTAATTATATTTAGAACAATAAAAGAAAATTTTTTCAAAATAAATCTGCAGTAGAATTTACTACAGTGGCCTTTCCCCTTCGAAACTCGAAAATGAAAGTCGATGATGCGGCCGTCATCACCGAATTTATTTTCCAGCGACAGAGAGGAAAATACAGAATTTAATTCTTTTCCACAATCTTCTTTAAAACAATTCTTCCAATTTATACTAAATATTTATATAAGAAAATACTTATAAACCGAACCATTATTTTTCATAAATTCTTTGAAAACATGTTTGGAAATATACCGGACTTAAGTTCTAAAATCTCCAATTTGATTTATCATAATTTCAACTTAGCTTCAGTTATTATAGATATTTTTATTTTCTAATACCCAATCTATAGCAACCAAATATATATATATATATCTTTATAAAACTATTTTTATATATAGAAAATATAATAGGCAAAATTATTTCATTCACCTATATTAAAAACGGATATTATGTCGGTCTGTCCTATTAAGTGTTTAGAAATCCCTATTGATGGCATAGCGTCCCATGCATCAACCAGAATTTATAAATACAAAGCGAAACAGATTAACACAATATAAAAATCTTTTCATTAATACTAACAAATACGCTCTCTCATATATATACACTCAGCGACTCCCATAGGATATTTCTACCCTATTAACAAAGAGTCAAACCCCACAAAGCCAAGGTTTATCGCTAAACCAAAGCTCTGATACCAACTGTAACATCCCGCCTTTTCGCACACTTTAAAACGACATACGTGCCAATTCAAAGCATACGCAAGGGCGGAGTGTTATGGGGTAATCAGAAAACAGAGAAGAAATAAACAAATTAGAATCTCACAGCGGAAGGATAAAATGTAATAATAAATATACAGTTCATAAACGGTTACAAAACAGTTATTTTACTTATACAATGAATATCAGAGTTACACATACCCATACAAGCAATGCAGCGGAATAGAAAGAGTGTGGTGTAATACTATATATAAAATAATACTGATTCTTCGTCTTCGTCCTCCAAAGCTAGAATCTGCTATCCTGAAACGCTCGGACTGACCCGAGCGAATTTGAAAAGACAAAAACACCCGAGTCAGACTAGAATATCTAATGTGAGTTAAATAAACAGAAATAAATATGAGTACAGTAACTCAAGAGATGTTCGGGATTTACATCTCCTAAGGATCCGTTAAACTATTTACTATGTAGTATATTGCGCTATTATATTAGTGTCTATTTATAAAATAAACTTACTTTTTAATAGCGTTAAGGGGTTACCCATATAGCCCTTAACACGTAATAGTCCCAGTAGTCCGTCCAATATCATAGCCCCTCCTGATCGGGAAGCCACTAGAGGATACCACACGGGCTACGGGAGAAAACCAAACTCGTACAAGGCTCGGTATGGTAGGTGACACGGCACAACTAGGCAATGCCAGGGTAGATATACCAATTACGCTTCCGGGCCGATGGTAACGCGAAGCCGCAGCAACCGCCCACCTCGAAACAACTCCCCAAATCAAAAAATAGAAGTGGCCACGGAATCAATCCAAAGTCAAAGTATAATATCGAAGAGGAGTGTCCGATCAGAGGAATGACCTCATTAACCCGTCAATCGCTCCTGTTTTAGCCACCTTATGCCAACTCACGGGAGTCGGGTCCACGTATTTACCTTACAGGAATCGTCGCCACCAACCTACTTCATTCTGGAATCTCCACCGCGTACACGGTTAGTCAAAGTGGTTTTCGGTATCGACAGAGAGTATGTCCATATCCGATCCCGGTCTCTTTGCCAACCAATCGTTATTATAACACCGCGGTCATTTAAAAATAGTTTATACTTTAAAACCAAAACATAATCCCTTTCAAAACCATAATATTACGATATCATTTTCTTTAAAAACACAAATAATTTATCTTCATATTATTTTATAAAAGCCCAAATCAATGATATCGTTTCCCAAATAAAATTTTCCTTTCCAAAAATTATGTCACTTTTTATTATTTAATATCCCATGTAACCCATATTTTGTTTGTAACTTTCAACATAATTCTTCGAAAATCCATAGTATTTTAAAACCATTATTTTCAAAACTAAATGGTTTGGATATTCAACGGTATGCGAATTAAAAAGGTTTAACCTTACTGTTGCTTTATAAAGAAATAAATTATCTTTTAAAGTTAAACCAAAATCCAAATATTACTTCAAGTCCCAAAACCATTTCAATTTTTATATATATTTAAATCCATTTTTGAGCATTAATATTTCAACTAAATTTGGATTTTTTTTTTTTTTTATCCTTTCAAAATTACTATTCTATTAATTAATCTTGACCATTCACATAAAATCCATAATTAATAAGACTTCAATTTCTAGTAAAATATATATATATATATATATATATATATATATAGAAATTTTCACTTCAAATTATACTAGAATATCCATTTCTATTTAATTTGGGAAAATCCAATTACAAATATCATATCTTAAAATTTCAAATTTTACATTTAAACATAGGATATAAATTTACCAAACTCCATTTTCTAAATTTTCTTCCATTTAATAAAGAGATTTATTCACCTTTTTATTTCAAATTTTTCAACTTCATATGTATATAAATATGGAAGAAAACATTTATTCAGTATAAAATTTAAGATTTTATAAACCGTATTTCATCCAAACCATAGAAATCACATTTTAAAAATAGTTATATATAGACCGCGGTGCCTGTATATAGTTCTCTATCCTATGGACAAGTGATACGGATATTTATCATTTCAATCCGCAATTTAAAAATAAAAATTTGCGGTTATATATCATTTCATACCACAATCCCGAAAAATGAAATATGCACGATAATTTGCAATTTAATGATATGCAATAAACATCCATTCATCAACAACATCCATCATCCAATCGCAACCATCAACCAATATCAATCAATAACAATATATATATATGATCATATATAACAGGGGATAACTGGCAGTTTATTCAAATTAAATTTATCCACTATTAATCTAACAGTTTATTCAGTAATGATTTATACAACTGTTAACTAGCAATTCATATGCAACAATAATTTCTAACAGCTAATTAACACGCAATAAATCAATTAAATTAACTGTTAAATTCAATAAAATGCAATTCAACAGATATAAATGAAATATCATACCAAAGCTCATAATTAAATTTCTATTCATTTCTAAAATTTATTTAACAAACATAAAAGCTTCTAGTAGTTGTGAGTGGGTTAAAACACTCACCTTTGGAATTTAAATCGAATTTAAATTCGATTTAAATCCAAAAATTTGACGGTCTCCAAATCCATCCAAACCAACGTCAACAGATCTGAAATTTTATTACGAACCTAACAAAAAAAATCGCGCGTGAAACCGAGCTCGTATGCGAAAGTTATGTTGATTTGAACGTATGAAAACAAAATTAAATCAAAACAAACTTACCTAAATTAAATTTGTCCACGTCACCTAAACTCTACGCAACAGCAACCGAAAAACCTAAGTCACAAACCCTACAGGCCGCGAAAACATTGAAGCCGCCACCGCATTTTCAAAAACCCCGACCACCGCTCGCACCTCCACCAAGATCAGAAAGTGCCACCGTGATCCCCTTGCCGAGCCGCCCTTATGCCCCAAATTCCATGACCTCCGGTACCCCCTGGCTTGTGCGACCGCCGCCCCATTATTAGCCAAATTCTGGCGATTTTGTGAGCCTTTGACACGAAGCAACCATACAGATGAACTCGCCTTGACGACCCCTTCCCAACTACGCAACCCAATCGGTCTAAAGACGTGAATCCACCGTCGAATCACAAAACTACGACGAACGGCCGAGACTTTTCTGATTTCTTCTGGCCAAACCACATACCAAAACGAAAAACGAGTTGCACCGCTGAATTACGTATTTTGAGGACTTCCACATATATTTTTCTCGAATTTTTCTGAGTACTTTTAAATTTGACTTTTGATTTGATTGTAATGGGATCTGAAATTATTGTCTGCCATTAAGGAGGAGAAGGAGCTGAGATATACGTACAGCCAAATTAAAATGAGGGGAATTAGGGTTTATAGCGATATATTTATAGACAAAGTTGAAATAGGATGGAACGGATACGATAGATGTACGCGCTACACGATATATGGCCCGAAAAGCCCGTTTCGACTCCGGAGCGAAATTGGGTAAACCCATATATCGAAATAGGTGTTTTCAAATATTCTGAACGCGATGGAAAAAGTTTCACGTCCAAATTCGATCGTATGGAAAAGTTATGCTGAAAACAAATTTCCAAATTGATTTCAAATTGATTTCTAATTAAATCGATTTCAAGGCGTATCGTGTCCGTACGATCAAACGACAGGTCCGATCGATACGAAACTTGAAATGCTACAATAATTCAACGATACAAGTCCGATGAAACTGGTTTCGTCGAAATCCGAGTCCGTGACAAAAATGGCTATTTTTAATATTTATTAAATAAATTAAAAATCCAATCTTTTCTTTCAACTTTAAATATTGGCCAAATTTCATTACTTATATAATCCAATCAATTCCAAATGATTTGGCAAGCTTGGATGTGAATTAAAAACTATAAGTATATCAACTTGCAGTGTTAATATCCGCACTTTCTTATTATTTGGAAATTATAATCTTTATTCTCAAACTGAATTATTAATTCCTATACTCTTATACTCTCGTCCTAAATCCAATTAGATAAATATTTTGATTTCCATTCCAACTCCTTTGATTGCAAATAAACTTTTTACCATAAGTTATATTCCAAAATATTAATAACCCTTATTTTTCTTAACTATTTATTAATTCCAATCCAATTGAATTCAACACTATAAATTTGATTAATTTATTATATTCACTTCCTTTCTATTATTCAAAGTTATTGTTGTAAATACGACGAATACTAACATTAGTTTAAGATTTCACTCAATGTTTACAAATTCCATTTCAATTTAATAACGTAATATTTTACGTTCAATTCTATTTTATTTGTCGTAAATACCACTTGTTGAATTAAATACTCAAATCATAAATAAATCTTGCTTCTAGAGTTATACCAACAATGGTCCAGTTAAATTTGAATTAGCTTTACCTTTATTTTATGAAATTAACTATTGCAATAAATCCAAATTAATAAAGAAGGTTAGATTCCTATACTACTTCTTTGGTCTCAATTAACCTTTTATGGCGAGTATGAATTTCAATGTATAATTGAAACTTTTATATTCATTAATTTTTTTTTTTACTATCATTCAATATCTACATATTCTGGCTAAATTTCAACTAACATATAAATTAGCTATTCCAACTCCCATTAATTTCGATTATCATACTATAGAAATTAAATTCCCTTAACCCCATAAATAAAAGTTGATCCCCATCTATTTACATTATATCACGTTTGCATAAATTTATTTAATGGTCACTTTTATATTAATAACTATCCATTTTCCAATCCAAATGTAAATCTTCCACCTTTGAATTCTTATATTAAATGGAATTTAATATTTACTGATTCAACATTTATATGTTTCTAAAAATTAGCTCCAACCAAATGTGACAATTTACATTTCATTTCCATGCAATATATACTCATTTTATTCCATTTATTTGGTTACTGCATTGAAATCTATTTATTAACCAATACTAACGTTATTATCATTAAATAAAATTTGATTCCCAATTTTATTCAATACTTAGAACAAAATTTTCATATTAAATCAAATCCTTCTTCTACTTAACTCAAGTTAGGTTATATTCCCATTTCTTATAATTAGGTCTTCAGTCACCATTTACATAGTTAAATTTTAGCGTCTATTTACATCTTCGTTTATAATTTAGAGTTTCTACTAAATTGGATTACACAACTTATGAACTTAAAAAAAAAAAAAAAATAGTCCACCTAATACATTTTTCCTAATATTTATGTCTATGCAATCCAATTCAGTTATAGTTTCCTTAATACCGTTTAAAATCAACAAATTATGACTTATAACCTCAATCACAAATTCCAGTTATTTCAATCTATGTCATATAACATTTAAGTTATTTAACTTTAATTACAGTTACTATCTAACCCTCACATTCCATTTCTTTAAAAATCCTAAGGCTTCTATTTTATTCTGGATTAGATTAGAAAACATATAAATTAAATTTATTCAATACTATCTAATTTAACGGGTCGTTACAAAAACCCTCTGTTCTTCTTCTGAAATCAACACAGTGATTAAACTTGTTAATCTCCTTTATAATATGTTGTGTTAAAGATTAAGTGGAAGTATCAGTTTGAACATGTGTAGTCTAGGACTGTGTTGAGTTTAGTTGCTAGATAATGAATGTGTGAATGCCCTGTACAACTTTTACCACCTCTGTTCTTCTTGCTACTATCATGTTCCAACCTAAAAAAAAAGCAAATCTCTTTATCTAGGTAGTTTGGATCTTGATGTTTAATTGATTTATGTTTGTATCAGAGTAAAATTGTTTTTAAGAGCTTACTAAACACGTTAGTGAAATATAACTGTAGGGAACATTGTTTACAGGCAATCAAGAAGAAAAAATGATAAGTTTGATTGTTAAAAAGTTGATTCAAGATCATAACTTAAATTCCTACTGTGATATATGATTTTTAAAACAAAAACAGAGATTTTTAGATTTGTATTTAAAGAGCAATTTGCATTCGAACAAAAATTATATTTTTACCAATTGCCAGTGATTGAATCATTAATAAATATTAAAATTTAGATTGAAACAAGCATAAACATCACCGATCTTGAGAAAAATGTCAAATAATTTTTCTATTTTGGGATTTCAGAGGATGAAGACATTTTAAGGTTTTAGGGGTGTGTGGGATTGGCCTCATCTTTTTGTCTGAGGTGATGAAGATGGGAGGTGACTGACCTGCGTAGGCGGGGGATCGACGCATAGTGGTGTGACGGAGGTTGTGGCGAAGGGGCTTTGCCTCTGGTGGACCATGCGGCGTTGGCGAGGTGGTTTTATGATGAAGGTTGAACTGCAGGTTTCGAACGAAGCACTAAATTTCGTTTTAATTTTTCTGGAGGCGAGGCGAGTTTTGTTTTCGAATTATTGGAAGATTTGTGACTCGTCTATGATGAAGGAGTTCGCCAGAGTGGCGTCGCCGCCGTGTGCACGTGCACCCACGTAGGCGTGTATCAGCTGCAGTGCGAATGTTTTGGGGAGATGAAGCTTATCGGGTTGATTCTCGAGTAGGAGGGTTGGCTGCTTCGAGTTCGTACTCGCGTGCGCGAGTATATCTCGACTATTTTGGGCTAGGTACTTAGAACCTGGGAAGAGAAAAAAAAAATAAAGAGATAAAGAAAAAAAAGAAGAAGAAGAAGAAAAGGGTACAGGGGCGCTCGGAGAAAGTGGGGAAATACACGGGCTTGGTCCCGAGTTGTCTGGGTTTGCTCGGGTTACTATGAATATGAGTTTGGACCGAAATAAAAGTGTAACCTTTGCTGTCAACAGATTTTAAGGCAATGAATCTTGACTATATTGAAAAAAGGCTTATGACTAATTTTAATAAACTAAGTTGATACTTAATAATCTAATTAATATTTTAAATAATTAAATTTAAAATAAGGATTTAAGTTAATTAACATTTAAACTTTTTAGAACTATAATAGATTGATTTCCAAAGTATAAAGAAGATTATCAAATGATAATAAAGGTAAAAAAAATTGTTTATAAATTAATGATTTTGAAAAGAAATTAAGAATGATTTACAATTTGTAATTAAATTGATTTATAAAACAATTGAGTGTTCAAATTGATTTGTAAATTTAGTAATTAAGACTTAATAATTGATTTCAAAATAATTTATTAATTAAAAATTTTGAAAAGGAATAGGAATTAATTTGTAAATTAAGTTAATTAAAATGGATAATTTATTATTTAAATTAATTAAGGGTTTACTCTATTTGTAATTACGAATTGTTAATCAGATAATCAAAGTAAATTAATCTCTAATTAGTAGTCAATTAAGATAATTGATTGAGAATTGATTTGTTAATTAACTAATTTGAAATGAGATGAGTGATTAATTGATAACTAATGATAAATTAAACAGGGTTAAGTGATTAATTCTAAGTAATTAAAATTAAATTTGAATTAATTACAATAAGAATTAAGGATGATTGCTTATGGATTGTGTAAGTAGGATATCTGATATGTTGCCTATTGAATTGATATTTCTGTTTATGATTGTGATGCTATGTGATGTGAACTGCCTTATGTTGTACTATGAATTTGGATTTGTTTGTGTATATATATGTGAAAACCCCTTTGCCTGTAAAACGGCATTTGAATTTCGATGCGACAGGGATTCGGATTCCTGTTGGTTATCCGAAACCCACATCGAATCGTAATGATGAATCTCTGTGATTGATAAGTTTATTTCTCTATGAATCTGTGAATAGAGATAAGCGTTATGGATTATATCGCTTATCGTTATTGATATCTCTGTAATGATTGATGTTGTGCAGTATTGTGTAAAATCCCTGGACCACACTCATACACACACAAATATGGATTTCACGTGGAAATCGGTTAAGTCACAGATTTTTAAATAAGTTTGAATTTGAATTTTTAATTCAAATATTTTTGGAAATAAATTAAGTTTAATATGAAAAGCTTTTGAAAAGCTGTTTTAAGAATAAAAGTTATTTTTGAATAACTAATAAAGATTTTGAATTTGAATAATCGGATTTAAATTGAAATTCAAAAATCTGAAATCGAATTCTATGTTCGGTATTTATGATTTAAAAAGGATTTTACAAGTTATACGGGTTTAAACCATTTTTAAGCGTTGATTTGGAAATTTGAATTATACCAAAGATTGTAACTTGCATAAATGGAATCGGGGTTTTTTTCCAAAATAAAACTATTGTTTCTAAGTGATAAAAAGCTTTCATATGAGTAATGAACTTCCAATTTATATTAAAGAGATTTCAAGTTTGAATCGAAAATAATTTTCCAAGTTATGAATGAATCTTTGGAAACAAGTTTTGAAAGCTATGAGATAAATCTTTGATTTAAAGATTTAAATGAGTTAATTCAATTGAAACGGAAATTGTTTTGAAATCCGTAATTGAATCTTTGCGAAACTGAGTGAACTTTGTGAAATAAATCTTTTTGTTTAAAAAGATTTGAAATGGTAATTGGTTTAAACCATTTGAAAGAAAGTTTGGAATTATTAAGTTGTGACTTAATTGAAATCCTATATCCATATGTTTTAAATGTTGCGCTCACTATTCGGGTTAGCCGGAAAAGTACCTTTGGGTCGTATAACCCATTCCGAATATGTGATATGTCGTTATGGATAGCATTTGAAGACCGGTGGTGAAGACCGGGTATTTGCGAGAACGATAGGATGACCTATCGATTGTCTCTGCACTGAGTTGCTCCGGTATAGAGATTCCCTAAGCGATGGGAAGTCCAATCGGGATTGTGAATACCCAGATTTGCAAGGGCTTCTTTGGAAGTGCCTTCGGTTCTGTTCGAACCCAGAACAGACTTGTATGGATTGTTATGTCTGGCATTACAATTTGAGATATAAAGCAGATTTCTTTCAAATATATTTCTGTTGGTGGCGGAGAATTTATTCTCTTAGCTTAACACCCTTCTCTGAGACGTACGAGCTCAGAGGTTATGTAGTTGAAGGTTATCAGCGATATATTCTCATCTTGGTAATGTGGCATGCTGAGTGTTGCTGTGAAATGATCATTGTTTGATCATTTGTGATATGATCATTTGTTTGATCATTTATCTTTGTGATCATTACTTTGATCATTTGTTGATCCAAAGCATGACTTTGTACCAAAGCATAGCTTTGTGGACGAGACTTCGTCGAGCCTCATAAACCGGTAATAGTCGAAACAGGAATTGTGCGGCAAGGTTTTCAGGGATAGCTTCCCTAGGGTATGACCATTCCTTCTGGAAAAGGGTAGTATCATGGAATGGAGCCCAGATACATACTCATGTGGACACACTATATTATTTACTGTGTGATGTTGTTGGTTAGAGAGCTCTCGTTTAAAGGTCCCAAAGGACCGGGAGTGGCATATATGAGGTTTTGTATATTCCCCCGGGAAGGGGGGTAGCCGGCCTTGTTTGGCAGAGATCCAGTTGGGTTCTCGGGGCGTCCTTCCAGAGGCGTTTCCACGTGGCGATAGGAAGTTTCTTTGCCTGACCATTTGTTGGAAAAATCCATTCATCCAATACGAGCCTTGTACGGTATTAGTTGTATTACCTGCCATCTACTTATGGTGGCGCCCCACTGTTTGGATGGTAGCTATAGTAGGCATAGTTCGAAATGTCTATGTTGGCTAAGATTTATATCTTTACTTTCGAAATGTTTTCCTACACTATGCACTATTAATAATATCAAATGTTTCTTTTTAATGCGTATCAAGCATATTTGACTATCATAAGGAGAAATCTCCTCCGATTCTGCGTTTGCATTGTGTGTGTGTGCGGGAGGCCTTATGGTAGTCTCATTTCTAAAAAGCATTGCGAATCTATTTTAAAATACGTCTTTGTTTGTTTTTTTAAAGATAAACTGTTTTTGTTGCTCACACCAGTCCCACGACTGACCCAGAGTTTATTGTTTATTTCCTAAACTCTGGGTGCTCAAAATTTTTCCACACGGACAGTTTAGAGTTTGGTTTTTCAGATAGTTAGGTTCAGTGGATTGTCTGGAGCTAGTTCAATTTTTGGATATGGGCGAGACTTGCTTTGTTCTACCTTGATGGTGGATCGAGCTAGGAGTTTTGGAGCTTTGTCTTTGGAGCTTTTTGGATCAGAGTTGCATTATTATATCCTGAGAAGACTTATTTCATATTGTATCGTGTTCCGCTGTATTTTGTGTTGTATATTCTCTGATGTTGATGATTATCATTGTATCAAATTGATGTATCGGATATTGTATTCATGTTATATCAGTGATATCATCTTTTATTTCCGCTGTGTTATTTACCATTTAATGGTGTTGCAAGCTCCCGCGAAACGAATTTAATGTTGTTTGTTGGACATCGAGTTCGGGTCGTGACAATTTGCATCGGTTGTTAACACAAACGATGCAATTGTTGCCACAACTTATGCAAATAGAAGTATTTGCATCGATTACGTTTTAACAACAGGTGCATTTGGTATGTGGAAAGCAGTATATAGTACAAGAATACAATTTTCATTGGTTATCGTCAACAACCGAAGAAAATACACCGATGCAAATAGTGTTAGTTGCATCAGTTTTATTTACAACCGGTGCAACTACCTTTATTTGCATTAATTTTCTGTAGTCGATGCTATTTTATTGTGGTTGGACCCAAATTAATTTTTTTTTTTACATCAGTTCACTAGCAATGGTGGTACAAGTTATTTAGGGGTCAAAACATTTTCGGTTCACACGTTAGTTGCCACTTCGTTTCCAAACGTTTCCCCAAAAAAAAATTCCATGTTCCCGATAGAAAAAAAATCTAGAAATTGAATTTCGTCCTTAATTCACCCTTGATTTTGCAATTTGGATTTCTCTACGCCTTCTTTGCATGCATCTTCAGCAACCATAATTTTAGCAATAACGAATATATGCCCTCCTTTTCATGCCAGATTTGACTTACTAGTCAGATCTGCAAATGTGGTGTTTAGATCAGTAGCTACTACATCACATGTACTCAGATCTAAAGGTATTGAGTTTAGATCTGTGAACTTGACGGTTTGCATAAACAAATTTTGGTCTTGATTAGCATTCGGAGGCAAGATATTACTAGAAATTGGTGAGAAATACCTAATACTCTGTAGCTTAATCTTATTTAAATCATTTGAATTAGTTCTGACATCTGACAATTCTTGCGAGGTTTATATGTTATTTTCTTTAGATAAATGACTACTGCTAGCAACTCCAATCAGTTGAGGGTCTTCATACCACCACTCTGAACTCAGAGAGGTAAAATTCTCCTCCCGTCCTCATTTTCCTTCCAAAATATCATTCACATACCCATAATGTTGTTTGTTGTTTGACATCGGGTTAATTTGTATCATGCCTTTGTTGATTGCCTGGCCAAACTCATACTACAACACTTTGGAGTTCTGGCTTATGAATGGAGAAGCCTTATTAAAAGGTGAGACTTCAAGGATAAACCAATCTTTAATTATCTTATCATACACATCCTGCCTCATCTTAGATTTTTTGATCAAAATCTTGCTAGTATTAAAATTTTATGGTGAACTTTCTACATGTGTTGGATTCATTAAAAATTCTATCATTTCGTTCCTTGTAATATTACCAAACATAATAGATAAACATAATATGATCAGGTCTATAGATAAACATAAACTGCTCTTCTAAACAAAACCTCCCTGACATCATAAACCATCAATGACATCACTGCATCTCCAAAACCGAAGCACTACATTGCTTTGCTTCTCCACTTAACTGACAGTGCTACCCATACTTCAAACCACTCCCCTTCCACTCACATCCTGTACACCAACAACTACCAGCAAACATCACCATTTTACCCCCCGCCTCTTCAAACTTAATCATTCTTCCCACTTCTACAACCATACGATCACACTTTCCCTTTGGCCTAACCACAAACCAACCACCAGCAGCAGCCTACCACACAGCCATTAATCTTCCACTCCGCTTTCCTTCTCACTGCTAAATTACCTGCCTTTGCTTCAACCACTCACAAACATCCCAATACTAACTCACCACTGTGCAACTTCCCCAGCAACTTCCTTCTTTTGTCAATTCACTGCCCTGACCATCAAACAACCACAATACCGCTCCATCAATATCCAACTCAATCACCAATCTCCAATTCGCCTCGTCCAGACAATCAGTCATCTCACCAAATTCCCCTTCGAACTTCAACGCCAGCCCAAATACAACTGAAACCACCACATTTCAACATCAACACCAGGAAACCACTCAATACCTCAATCGTCTCCCCAGAATACACACTCCTCTGATCAGGCCATCCTTTGCCAAAACTTCATGTCTACATTTCTACAATAAACATCTACAAAAACTGTTACTGTCATCACTTCTCAAATCTGCCAGTGCAATAACATGCTCATCAACTTATACAAATTTTCCTAACTGCACTCATTGTAAACCATCATAACATCCCACTTACCTCATAGCGTTGCCATCATACATCTATTGACCTGACCACTAACCCACGTTCTCTACCTTCATACAGCGATACAACCATTTCTGCTGCTCTTGCAAGTTCATCACCTACCACAAATTCCATTGACAACACCACCTCCTCAGCCATCTCTACAAAAATCATACCATCAGACCAAACATCACCAAACAACTACTCCTTCCTCATCAACAACAACCCCAGCCTCAACAACCTCATCAAACCCCCTACTAACCAGTCCATTTGGCTTAATCATCATGTTTTAATACCTTTTTGAAACCTTACGTGTGAAGATCTTACATTTTCTGTTATACTTCTAGATTTTTAGAATAATTACTATTATTACCTTTTACAGGGATACTTGATCGATGTTTCTATTGCACACTTCAGACGCTACATTGTTGCTTGCTTGAGGTAGAGATTTTTCTTTTACATTTGAAACATTTTGCTTTTTGATACTTTCAAACAGTAAGTTCCCATCTCTAAATCGTCTTCTTTATTATATTATCTTTTTGTATGGGTAAAAAAAATGTAAACCTACACGATTAAATTCAACCTTATTATTTATTCGATGATGAATAAATGTTTAGCTGTTTTTAATTTCCCACTTACTTAGTAAACATGAACTTTTGTACTGTTGCACTTTAGAGAAAGCATCAGAATAACTTATCATAATTTTTTTTTAAAAAAGGATAAAATATAATGTTTATGATTATTAAAATATAGCAGATCTTGGTAGGATATTCTTTAGGTGGGAGAACTTGTCTCTAGGTGCGAGAATTTGATTTTAGGCAGTAACTTTGAATTTTAAGTATTGCACTTAAAAATGGAACTGTAAGCTAAATTCTACCTTGTTGACATCAGCTCTATAGGGAGTGTTTAAGCTGAACTACTTTATGCACGTATGCTTTTAACGTTTCATTTGCATAGTTTAAGGAGGATTTGGTTAAAAGATGTGCCTTGTTGATGTTTTTGTTGTGGTGATGCAACTAGGAAAAATATATTATCTAATTTTTAGGCAAGGCAGCCTAGTTTACTTGTATAGTTTGTCTCGATTATCAATCATGATGATGTAGTTACTTTACAACTAACTTTGATTGCTTCAGCTATGGCGGCATATCCTAGTAACTTTGAACCATGTTGATTTTAAAAATGATAGTATAACTCGTGTATGTCGGGTCGTGTCGACTCTGGTTGTGGCATCACGGTTTGTGTTGTTGATTTAATGTATTTCATGTCATAATGATTAGCAGACTATGTCTAACTGTGTCAATTTACATTCATATTGTCCTTTTCAATATTTTTCCAAGTCCTAGAAATTGAGTTTAAATATTGTTTCAATCCGTTCACTCTACTCTTAAAACTTATATTCATAAATAAAGTATATATTCTTTCTTCCATATATTTATATTTCCAAAAAGATTTTCCTTGTATTAAATTTAAACTAAATATGCATAATGGAGTGAAGTAACACCAAAAGTAAGTGCCTAAACCTACTATTTAATCAATGTAGCAAATAACTTTTGCCACCTTCTAAATAAGGTGAAGCAACACCATAAGTTAAACCACTAGTCACGACAAATGCATCACCGCATTGTGTTATTAGTTCTAATTCAAACAGGGCCGCTTATATTGTTTGATGATATCCTTGTATAAGATAATTAAATATTAATATTATGTATAAAAGTCGGACTAAATTATTTCATTTGCCCTTGTAGGAAGAAATTGGCAGTTGACCTTGTGATGGACTATCCACTGAAATTTTTCATGCTCATATCTAACGACTAGCGATTAGGAAGATTCGAGCATCATAAAGCTACAGTGATAATCATAGCAGAAAATAATCTTGAATGTGTTGATGATCATACAACATGTAAGTACATAATCACTCATATGCATCAATCGAGATTGTTTTAGGAATTCAAAATGCATGATTTAAGTTGTACGTGATTTTCTGTATCTTTATCTTCGAAAACTCAATTCAATCCAGAAATGAACTCACAGATTTAAGCAACAAAGACCAAAGCCATAACATTGGCTCCTAGTTTTATCTAGCATTAATTGTAACAATTTTTTTATACATATATTTTTTGTTAAATTATGAATAATTTCACTTGTTGACAACTTCTGTTAAAATAATTTAAAATATTCATTGTTTATTTTCATGTAATAAATGTACTTTGTTGCAACCAGAGCAAGTAAATTATTAACCTATGGTTTTCACTTTAGTGTTTATATAAGAACTCCTAATTAAATATTTTAGTTCGATTGAGTATGTTCACTACTGCATTTTAATTGGGTTTCACAAACATTGCGTTACATGCCTTTGCAACAATTTAGACCAATTTGCATTATTTTTGCAGTTAGCTACTCTAATTATTATCGAATCAACAAGAACTTCAAAGAACCCACCCAAAAAATAAAAAAACTCGGCCCAGAAATGATTGAATGGAAACAGTTTATAAATAAAATATTGGAGTTAGTGCTCCCCTTTGCATTTGTACATTGTTTTGTATGTGCATTAAATAAAAACTGTTTTCATACACTTGCATTTGGGTTGAATTTAGACTAGGCTAGCCCTGACTCCAAGATATGTAATATTTGCGCACTATGAACCAGAAATAAAAATATATCATAAGGACTAATTAACATGATTTTATTCTCTAAAAATATACCAAATTGTGACCACTGCACCTTTGATTTCTGTCTATTTCCAGAAATTCTTTTGCTATTATTCTTGAAAGCTTCTCCTGATTGCTAACATGTTTACACACAAGTCCAGATCTTCAGATTTGTCATATATTGCTTGTAATAGAGAGTTATATTCCTTTGCTTTGAGTAGAATTGTTAGTAATTTCTACCCAATTACACAATGTGATCTCTTATTTTTGCACAATGTGGTCCCTGCTTACATATATTTAAAAGAAAATATTAGATGGCACATTTATTTTAGTTTCTTATATACATGTTATCTATGTCTAAAAATCAATATAGCACTGGAAATCAACCTTAATATTTTTCGGTATTGACTTGGTATCACTAGTCTTTATTAATGGATTAGTTCTTTATATACTACTTAATTTCAAATACATTTTTATCATTTACATCATATATATTATTTTAACTCGGTTCCTTTTTTTGGATCAAAGTTTCTGTTGAGAATGATGGTGGAAGCGTTGGTGTATTAGGGTACTTAACAATCTAGACTATATTACTTGTACTAAAGATCTGAATTGTAGTACTAAAACGAATGTATGAATCACTCTTTTATATGGATTATGAGTACTATAATTGAAATACTTTTATTTGGTATTACCTTATTCAATATGTATTTGCCGTCCAATTTGATTTAAAATGACTATAATATTGCATGCAACAATTGTTTTGTTATGATATGTATATACTCGAGTATTTTGGTAATATGTGAGGTGTTTTTTTGCATCAGTTACCAATAGCTGAAGTAAAAGAAGGGTATTTATCGTTGTTAGAAATAACCGATGCAAAATAGGATACTTTTTAAAGCTAATTACCCCAATGTTGCACCGGTTGACAGTAACAACCGATGCAAAAAATGTCTTGTTGCATCGGTTGTTATAGCCAACCAGTGCAATATAAGGGACTATTTTTAAGCCAAAGAACTTATGTTGCATCGGTTTTTACTGACAACCGATGCAAAAGATGAATATTTGCATCGGTTTTACAACTGGTGCAAAAAAATTTAGTTTATTGCATCGGTTGTATGTGCATCGGTTGTATGTGCATCGGTTGTAGAACTGATGCAACAGGGGGTGAACAACCGATACAAATGACATGTTTTGTAGTAGTGATACTAGAAGAGATTTAAATATGTATTTGTGTAAAGATATTTGAAATGGATTTTTTCAAAGAATTTAATAAATTGGGCCTAGTGATTGCCTATATGCGAAATTTGATAGTTAAATAACCGACTATCAAATCTAACCAAATTCGTTGATCATTTCGAAGAGACCGGGATTTGATTTAATTATATGATAACTACTTCAATCTGATTTGTGCGTTAAGAATTGTGATATCTTGAAGACAATGAATATGGTGATTTTGAAGATTCGGTTTGTTCAGACGTAGAACAACTTGTATGGATGAATGCTATAATTTGCATTATGGTCTAGAAGGCGGCGTTAGCATTCCAAGTATGAGTTCTATTCTTAAGGTAATATGTAGCCTCAAGCCTCCTCAACTTGGAATGACTAAAACATGGAAGATGCAGGAGGGTTAAGTGGGTCGTATCCAAGTATGGTATGATATCACTATTCTAGATACCCACAGATATATTATAATCGTGGATATGGTTGTGCACTGAAAAGAGAGCGCTCGATTAGGCTAGGAACACCAAAGGTGTTAACATAGTTGGTACTATCTAGTAAGGGGTATGCCGGTCCTGTGTTGATAGGGATAGTTAGGTACGATCTTCGTACATTTTTCTAAAGGTGCACTGTGGCGGGCGATACCCTAGTTGTAATGACCCACTATTTTGGACCATTCAAATCGACAATAAAACCACACATGTCAAACTTGAATAATTCAAAAAAATAGATTGTAATATAATCTGGAGCAAATAAAACCAATCACAGAATTACAGACACAGAATATCAGAATAACTTACAGCGAAAATAAAATAACCATAGTAGTTCATGAAGCTACTACAAACATAGTCTCAAAACAAGTACAAAATACAAGAGTCGAAAGTAAATACAATAGGAAATCCCTATATATATATATATATCCACTAATACATAAGCTGAATAGAAATAACTAAATAGAGATAGATGGACAACTAGATAGATAATCTCCAGCAAATTCCTAGCTCCAGAAGGTGAATCCAAAGCTGTGATACTCAGGCTGACCCGAGCGCAAAGCAAAACACAAAACACTCGAGTCAGGACATACATACTTATACAATGTAAACCAACTCAAGTGAACTGTAATAGAAATGCACAAGTTACTTAAAGGATGCTTGAGACCGTCCATTCTTTAACGATCTGTTAAACTGTCTACTATGTAGTAATATATGCTATTACAACAATGTCTAAAGTAAAGTATAATATATTTTAAAAATAGCGTTAAGTCGTTACCCATATCCCCCTTAACACATTTTATAGTGCCAATAGTTGTTTGCGCAAAAAATGGGCAAACACCTCAAAGTCGTATGATTCCGTTGATTTTAAGTTGTTTTTGTGATTTGGGTGATTTATGCAAATATATAAAAAGCAGGGACTAAACTGTAAAAGACACACAGATTTATAGTGGTTCGGCCAGAACGTGCCTACGTCCACTTTATATGTTATTCTCCTTTTCTATTCAGATTACAAGTACAAAGCTTTGATTACAAGTCACTGAAAGTTGTTTGAAAGTTCTATCCGTGCTTGAGCTTTCAAACTTGTCTGCCATTGTTGTACCCCTGCCCCTCTATTTATAGAGTGAGGCTGGGGGCATGGGTCTTGGATGTATATAGCTGCTGGTGGGCCTGGGCTGACGCAATCTGGACTGGCAACTTTGGTTCGGCAAGGGCTTGGTTCGTTAGTTCATGGAAGTGGAGTAGGTCCGGTGGGACCTTGGTTCGGTGAAGGTGTATCCGGTGGTGAGTGGATGGAGCTTGGTTCGGCTATGCAGGGAGTGGTGTTGACCGGTAGGGCTTTGGTCCGGTGGTAGGAGTATGGTGGTTCGGCAAGGGCTCGTGTACTTTGATTCGGCAGTGGCTAAGGTTTGGTTCGGTGGAAGATGGTGAAGCTTTTGGACCGGTGGTGCCTTCCTCCTGGATCGGTGGTGTGTAGTAGGTGGAGTGCCGAATGAACTATGCCGAATGAGATATGTGATGTACTACCGAATGAATCTTTAAGCCTTTGATACCGAATGGACTTTTATATTTGAGTCATGAGTGAAACCCCAGACTTATATACGCTTGCTGGCTGCTTTTTCTTGGTTCGGTCGTGGTGGAAACGCACGCAACATTGATATTCCAGTTTTGACCAAAAATGGGATAACACTTTGCCCCCCAAAACATGCCTTGCGATAGGAAGGTGTGTTTTGTAATGCCATGAGCTGGATGTTCATGTCCTGTTGATGTCCTTGCGGTAGGAAGGCGTGTCTTGTAATGCCATGAGCTGGATGTTCATATCCTGTTGACAACCTGTAAAGAGCTTGATATTTTATATGGCCCCAAATGACGACCGTTCGGGATCGAGCTATTTGGGATGAAGCGCGGCCGTTCATGGTCAAGCGCCTAACTTCAAATGACGACCGTTCGCGATCGAGTCATTTGAGGTGAAGTGCGACCGTTCGCGGTCAAGCGTCTAAATCCATGCGACGATCGTTCGAGATCGAGTCATTTGCGGTGGAATGTGATCGTTCACGGTCAAGCGCTTTACTTCAAATGACGTCCGTTCGGGATCGAGCCATTCGAGGTAAAGTGCGACCGAGCCCGGTCAGAGGGCGGACCTCCAATGGCGACCGCTCGCGATCAAGCCACTTGGGGTGAAATGTGACCGTTCACGGCCTGTGCCGTTCGCGGCAAAAGATGACATGGGACCGTTCGCGGTCAAGCACCTTACTTCAGATGACGATCGTTCGAGATCGAGCCATTCGTGGTAAGGTGCGACTGTTGGCGGTCAGGGGGTGGACCTCAAATGGCGACCTTTCGCGATCAGGCCATTTGTGGCGAGATGAGTTGTGCCGTTCGAGGCGAGTTTGTGACTGTTCGAAGTCGGGTGCCGTTCGAGGCGAATTGTGACTGTTCGAAGTCGGGTGCCGTTCGAGGCGAAATGTGACTGTTCTAAGTCAGGTGCCGTTCGAGGTGAACTGTGACTGTTCGAAGTCGGGTGCCGTTCGAGGCGAATGAGTGTGCCCGGGGGGGACTTAATATTATCAGTGCCGGAGTTATTGTTTGGGGGAGTTTCCAAATCAAAGACTTCGGCAGTTCACTGCCATGCAAGAGGTGCTCGTGGACCGTTCGCAATCCACGGGCATACAAGTAATTTTTCCATAGAATTGTAAATGTTAAAGCAATAATCATATGAACCTTACAGCGGACATGTCCAAACAGGAAGAATTTAAATGTTCAAATCAAAATCAAAGCAAAGAGTAGAATGAAGATGTCAAAGCGTAAACTCTTACTATAACGCGGCTGGTAGTCATTCAGAGCATGCCTATGGATCGTGCGCGATCGCTCACATGTGTAAATGATTTAACCGTGTTAGCGAGAGGTTTATAACTTGTTCATCGTTATTTTAATCAAGCAATCAATGGATAATCAAACGGTGCCCCGATCCAGGGTCACTTCTAGCCGATGTTGACGGTGGTCGCTCTGGCTCCACAGCTGGAGTTCGCCTCCTCACATACTGAAGGAGCATACTGTTCCTGATATGCCCTTCCACCTCGTCCTTCAAATGCCTACAAGCATTAGTGTTATGACCGTTTAATTCATGGAATACACAAAACTTATCTGATTTTCTTTCGTCAGAGGTTGGATCCCTTCGTATTGGTCTACGATACAGAACATGCTCCTTGGTATCCTGATAAATTCGTTCCAGACTCTCATTCAGCTCAGTGTGAGTGGTGAATCGCGGCTCCCTCCGTTGTCGCTTTGTCCTGTCACCATTATCCTCAGCCTTTCTCTTTCCTTTGTTAGTCTCCGCACCCTTTCCAGGTGGGTTTCCGCTCTTGATTGCGTAAACGTCATCTTCTTCCTCTCTTTCTGCACTAGCATCTTTCAAACGCAGAAACTTTTCAGCCTCATGATAGAACTCTCCCAGATTCATAGGCGGGTCCTTGGTTAATGAATTCTTGAACTCTGTACTAGCAGCTATTCCAGATACAGCCGCCATCATGACCATAGATGGATCTGGTCGATCCACAGATGCTGCCGCCGCATTAAATCGCGTTAGAAAGCTCCTCAAAGTCTCTCCAGTTTTCTGCTTCAAGGTTGCCAAAGTCATCACATTCTTGGGTCTCGCAATATGAACCCTGAATTGCCTCATGAATCTCTCAGTTAAATCTGCCCACGTTCCTATGGAGCCGTTCTCCAGTTGCCTAAACCATAACGCTGCAATGTCCGCCAAATACAGTGGAAAGCACCGGGCCATGATCTCCTGTGATGCCCCCAGCACTTCCATGTGCCTCATATACTTAGTAAGATGGACCACAGGGTCTGCCCTCCCATCGTACATCTCTATTGATGGTAGCTTGAACTCTGGTGGGTTCCTAGCCATCCTAATCGCAGAAGAAAAAGGACTCCTGTTTACATCTTCCAAGTCTCTGTTTACTAAACCGCCTCTCATAGCTCTTCTAACCATCTCTGCTAATCTGTCATTGTCTCCAAGCTGTAGTCCTCGTTCACTGCTTTCGACCTGCCCCCCGAGTCCGCGGGAGTTTTCATGTGCATGCCTCCCTGGCTGAACGTTCATTCCTCTATTGCTAATAGGTGGCTCGGATGCCCCCATCTCTCTTCCCGGGGTCAGATCAACATGCTCTGCGTGAGTGCCCCCTGGCTCTGGTGCTACGCCAGATGGTCCTGCTCCGTTCTGAACTCCAGTTGCTCCTTGGTTTTGTGCTCTAAGTTGCCCAATTTGCTGAAGCAAGATTTGGATCATCTCTTCTTGTCTTCTCATCATAGCCTCCATCTCATCCCTGGTGATGAAGGCTGAAGCTTGGTTTGCTCCTGAGGAAGCCTCTTGACTCCCTTCCTGTTGACTCTGCTCTGGTCTTGGCCTTCTGCTTGATTGTCTCGCCATGACTCTTCCAATCTGAATCTCTAAACCCTCAAATTCAACTTCCAAGCGGTAGGTCCTTGAGTTCAACTCTCAATGAAAGCACCAAAAATGTTTGCGCAAAAAATGGGAAAACACCTCAAAGTCGTATGATTCCGTTGATTTTAAGTTGTTTTTAGTGATTTGGGTGATTTATGCAAATATATAAAAAGCAGGGACTAAACTGTAAAAGACACACAGATTTATAGTGGTTCAGCCAGAACGTGCCTACGTCCACTTTATATGTTATTCTCCTTTTCTCTTCAGATTACAAGTACAAAGCTTTGATTACAAGTCACTGAAAGTTGTTTGAAAGTTCTATCCGTGCTTGTGCTCTCAAACTTGTTTGCCATTGTTGTACCCCTGCCCCTCTATTTATAGAGTGAGGCTGGGGGCAGGGGTCTTGGATGTATATAGCTGCTGGTGGGCCTGGGCTGATGCAATCTGGACTGGCAACATTGGTTCGGCAAGGGCTTGGTTCGGTAGTTCATGGAAGTGGAGTTGGTCCGGTGGGACGTTGGTTCGGTGAAGGTGTATCCGGTGGTGAGTGGATGGAGCTTGGTTCGGCTATGCAGGGAGTGGTGTTGGACCGGTAGGGCTTTGGTCCGGTGGTAGGAGTATGGTGGTTCGGCAAGGGCTCGTGTACTTTGGTTCGGCAGTGGCTAAGGTTTGGTTCGGTGGAAGATGGAGAAGCTTTTGGAGCGGTGGTGCCTTCCTCCTGGATCGGTGGTGTGTAGTAGGTGGAGTGCCGAATGAACTATGCCGAATGAGATATGTGATGTACTACCGAATGAATCTTTAAGCCTTTGATACCGAATGGACTTTTATATTTGAGTCATGAGTGAAACCCCAGACTTATATATGCTTGCTGGCTGCTTTTTCTTGGTTCGGTCGTGGTGGAAACGCACACAACATTGATATTCCAGTTTTGACCAAAAATGGGATAACAATAGTCTATACAGTACCATCGTATCTCCAGATCGGGAGTCTACCATAAATAATCCATAGGTACGACACAAATCAAACTCGTAGTAAAGCGCACTAGGGTAGGTGACATGGCAACTCTAGGCAATGCCATGGTAGATATACCAATTACACTTCCGGACCGATGGTAATGCATAACCGCAGCTACCACCCACCTCGAGCCGCACTCCCAAAAATCAAAGGTGCGCACAAAATCAATCACAAAGTAATAGAATAACATACGAAGGAGTGTATCCGATCAGAGGAGCTACCTTATTTGCCCATCAATTGCTCCTGTTTTAGCCACCTTATGCCAACTCAAGAGAGTCGGGTCCATGTATATACCTCAATAGGACATCGCCACCATCTTACTTCATTTTAGAAACTTGTAACGATCCGCCTTTTTGGACAGTTTAAACCAACGATCAAATAAACATGCCGATTCCAGACCATTCAAAAGGGCAGATGGTTATTGGGGTAAATAAGAAAAGAAAAGAAAGAGAAATAAAGAAAATGAAACAACATAGAATCTCGCAGCGGAACGATAAAATATAATAATCAAATAAACAGTTCATGAAGTTGTTTACTATACTTTGATCATTATTTATACAACATTTATCAGAGTTATACATATACAACAGAATAATTAAAATAATGCAGCAGACAGCATGATGCACAGATAATAATAGAAATAGTGTACCAAATCTTCATCTTCGTCCTCCAGAATAATCTTCAAAAATCTGAAAACTCAGGACTGACCCGAGCGTAATGAAAAGACAAAACACTCGAGTCAGGACTAAAATATCCTTATGAAAGTTAAATCAATCGTAAATAAACATGAGTGTAACGGCGTCAGAGATGTTTACGGGGTTTGACATCTCCTATCCAGTGTCAATGTGCTTGCAATAACTTAAGAGATGTTACAGGATTTTCCATCTCTTAAGGATCCGTTAAACTATCTACTATGTAGTAATGTACGCTAAGTAGATAATGCCTATCAGTAATATAAAGTATCAAAATAGCGTTAAGGCGCTACCATAATCCCCCTTAACACATTTTATAATGCCATAGTCTATACAGCACCGTAAGCCCCACCGTAAACTGGTGGTTATTAGAGGGTACCCCATAGGTATAACACAACACATAACGTAGTGGTCGCGAATAGGATAATCAGTATGACAAGGTACATGAGGCGATACCAACTAGGATACTAGTAGTTGCGTGATCCGGACTGATGTTGAGCATAGCCGGCAGCTACCCCAACACCGCGAAACAACACTCCCAAATCAAGGGGTGCACCCAAATCGAATCACAAATGTAATAGAAATGGTATCGAAGAAGGGTGTCCGCTAGAGGTGGCGAACCTCAATGGCCCGACGCGGCTCCTGTTTTAGTCATGTAAGGCGTCATCCAATATCGTTCTCTTTCTTCAGTCAACACGTTCAGCAAACCATCCACTTCATTCTGGATCAACACTCCGCGTATAATAGTTATTAAAGTGGTGTTCGGTATCGACAAAGAGTATGTCCATATTCGATCCCGGTCTCTTTAATAACTACGTGTTATTACACCGTTGGCTCTTTTATATTTCAAATCGATTCATAATTGATATCCAAATATCATATTTGCTTCAAAATCAAGTCCATTTCAATATCATCGTATCTATTCAAATGTAAGATTCCGTTTCAACAATCATTTTTCGCATCAATCTCATTTCGATTTCAAAATCATTTCGAATTTCAATTTAGGTTGCAACTTCATTTAACTTAATTCGTATTTAAATTCAAGATTTAAATATAAACATTCCACTTATTTGACCAGCTTAGAATTTTAGAAAATAGTTTTAATTAGTTTTAAATAATTAAAATAGTTAAAAATACTTAAAATCTTAAAATGGGTTTCAAATAGATAAATTAGTTTAAAATAATTTAAATTGGGTTAAGTAGATTTAAAATAGATTAAAATAGTTTAAGTATTCAAAAATGGTTTATATAGCAGAGTAATTTGGGAAATAAAATAAAACAGCTTCAAAACCAATCCATTTCAATTTATAACTTCCCAATTCAAATCAATTTCCATTCTACCGATTCAATTTCGATTTCAATTCAAATCAACGTCAACTTTGACTTCAGATTTATTCAATTTTATATTCACTTTCAATTTATTCAATTTCAATTTATATCGATTTAGAGCTTGGTTTTTCAAAATATCCATTTATAACACTTAACAAAATTATCCATCAATTTTCGAGTTTAAATCCAAATTTCAAATATGATTCAATTCCAAGCTCGACTTCAAAATATCATTTTTATATTACTTTTACTTGGTAATATTCAAAGCTCGAATTAAGGTTAAATCTTTAAACAAATCAATTTTCGAAATTCAATCGAATCCCAATTTTTAAATTTCAAAGTCTCGACTTATATTATTTAACAATTTCTTTTAACCAAAATTTATTTCAACATTCCAAACTTAATTTTTCGATAAATTCGAAATCTATAAATTTATTTCTATTTATAACTTTTAAATCAAACCATTTAAATAAATATCAAATCGATGATTTTAAAAATTATTAATTTAGCCAATTCGGTGTCCGTATATAATTTTCTATCCTATGGCCAAGTAATTATTTATTTCAATTAAATGTCAGGGATGAATATATATTACTTAAATTAAATCACAGTTTCATATGTATGCATAACAGTATATATAAGCAAACAAACATCCAAACACTTAAATATCAACCAATAACATCCATCAAAATACATCATCCAATAGACAATACAATTCATGGCAGTTTCATAGTTATCAATGTCAGGTAATTTAATCGCAATTCAATTTCAATTTCAATTTAAATTTAAATTTAATTGTCAATTTAATTTTTCAACGGTTAATTCAAATGACAAGCTATATGACAATTAGATTTTTATCAAACAACGACAAATAAAATCATAACACTTCATAATGTCAAATTTAACTAGCATAAAGATATTTAGTACGTTGTGAGCGTTATAAAACACTCACCCTGATTTCAATGCAGTTCCAGCGCTTTATTTCGAATAAAATTAAACGAGCGTTTGATTTTACCCGAAATTTTCACTAGATCCAAACGATTCCAATCCAATTCCATATCGTAGTAATCGACAATACGAACGCAACGCAACTTGTTTCGTCCGATTCCGACCTCGCATGACAAAGTTATGATAGTTTAAAGTTTATTCGAATTATAATATAAATAAAATTTACAACTTTAATTTTTTTTTTTAACCTTATCCAACATCTGCCGTTAGATCGCGTTGCAACATCAGGGCCGTTCCACGTTTCTTCCCGCTCCAGCAAACGACGCACGCGAGAACCCATAGCCGGCTTAAACCCTAAATCACGCACCTCCTCTAGATGAACCTTGACCCGATCAAACACCACCAATACGCGCGCCCATGCGAGAGCCACCCACGGCCAGCACCGCTTGGAGCTCGGTCAACTCCACCACCACAGAAACGCGTGCGAACCTCGGTCATTCCAACGAGGATTGCTGACGATCTGTGGCTCCGATTCAGATCATAGCCGTTGGATGTGGAGTACTCGATGTGCTCTACCATGTTGCAGTTGAAAACTTTTCGAAATGATCGATGGATTTGGAGAAATTTAAGGAAGAAGAGAATTGAATTTCGGCCCTTGGAATTATAAGCGGCGGCGGCTATAACAAACCCTAGCCATATTAAATTTTTGAAAAATGAATGCATATGGTCATTTTATATAAAATTTTCGAAACACTATTCATTTCTAAATTTCCGAACTCCGATTTACGCGCGGTGACCGGAGTTTCTAGGGTTTATCCCGCGTTCCAGACACAATGAAATAGGTTTCGAAGGCTAATTCGATCATCTGTGCGAGTTACGGAAATAAACGATCAAATTTAAATTAAACCGATTAAACGAATTTCTAAGCGTTTTGGCTCGTCCCGGACAACCGGTAAATCCGATTGACACGAAATTTGAAATCTTACAATAATATCATATTACGGATCCGATGAAACTGGTTTCGTCGAAATCCGAGACTGTTTGAAAAATGACTATTTTCCCGTCGCTAATTAAATATTAAATATTCAATTTTCACAAATTTACTTTTAATTCGTTTTTAAAAGTTCTACAACATCATTCTAACTTTAATATGATAAAATAAAATTTTACAAATCATTTTTAATCATATTAAACCCGTTATTCAATTTATCCAATAAATTCCAATTTTAAAATCCTATTAACTCTATTAAAATCCAAATATAACTTACATTCACTTTGGAAATCAATTTGGATCATATTAAATCAATTTCAATTATTCACTCTATGTTTGTATATTAAATTTCAATATCAAATTAATCATATCAAATTCGAAATTTAATTTATTCAAACATTCGTAATATTAAATTTAACAATTTTGATTATTCTTAAATCACTATCTTTTGAAATATTCAAAACGAACTTATAAAATTTAACTTTCGAAAGGAATTAAAATTATAGAACAATTATTTCCATTATACGGTTATTCAATTTCCGTTATTAAATTTTTCAATAAATTCCAAATATTAAATCTAAACAATTTCGATTATCCAATATTTCATTATCTTTTGAAATATTGAAATTGAACTTTTAAGATTCAACTTTTAAAACCAATCCACGATTTAGAACACTGTTTCATTTTACAGTTATTCAATTATCTAATAAATTCCAAATATTTAATTTAAACAATTTACCTGTTCAATATTCGATATTTGGTTTAAAAAGATTTTACTTTTCAATCAATTACTCTATTATACCCAATGAATTTCAACATTTATTATCCTATTCAACTATTGATTTCAAAGGCATTCACTAAGTATCATTCATTTTCATTACTTGGATAATTATTGTTGCAATTCATTCAAGTTATTATTATTCCAAACGAAATTACAAATTTTTTTCTAACATTAAATCACGAAATCTTTTAAATTAGCTATTTTAATTATCGAAAATTTATGAGTCGTTACACTCTCCCCCACTCAAAACTTTTCTTCCCCGAAAAGGAAAAAGAATGGAAAAGGAACTAAGTACAGAATTCAACATTACATATATTTTATTCAAAGTTACCAACTTATAAAACAAAGAAATGTTCATTTATAAAGTCGTAACTACGCTTCCACTAAGTTACTCCGAACGGCTTTCTAACTTTAAAGGTAAGTTATCAAAACAAGTTACAATTTTTTTTTTTAAAAAAAAACTTGAAAATTTTTCTAACACCCGGATTTTACGGAAAATTTCGGCAGAGTCTCCTTTGCGCGGCTCGATCGGTACAGCTACAAAACGCCTCTACGGGCCCCAAACCAACAAAAGAAAATCAAAAGCCAAGTGGCTCATCAAAAATCACCAAATCCAATGGTAAAATAAACATGTACCTTATATTTTATTAGCGAGCATATACGACTAATATGGCGCGAAAGCGAGCTCCAAATGCGAAGTAAGCGCAATCCGCACCTACTAAACACTCAACAAACAATGAGAATCATACATATATGAAAATATTATCAATATACATCATATAGTAACATAACAACTACATGTGCCAACATAGCAAATGCAACAAAACAACAAATGCAACCATCAATCAAGTATCATCCAACAAATCCATAACCAATCAATATAAATTCACTTCTCATTGATATTTATTGACTTGGATTTCAATTTTAATCATAGTTGATTCATTAACGTTGGATTTTACTAACATTCATTCTCAATTCAATTAGTTAACATTCACTAATTTATATTTACATTAGTTCACTTCCAATTTGAATCAAATCAAATTCTATTTAAATTCATTTAACTTCCAATTTGATTTCAATAACTTATAGCTTTCAATTTCATTAACACTTAATGAATTATATATACAATCAACTAACAATCATATAACAACCAAATCATACCCAACATAACTAAATTTTTAATTTTACATTCAATTTGGTTTATCTCTTTTATATATATATACATATATCCTGTTATATAATTTTAAAAGAATCATTTATATTTGGCATCTTAAATTTCCAATATTAACTTTAATTAAGTCCGTAAGCCATACATATATCATCCGTGAGCAAAATCAATCCAATCGCTTATTCGATCACACAATTTCACTTCCAAACTAGTATCGTCCACCCGACTCTCTAGTGCGGACTCAGATTTGGTTCCTTGATTGGAAACTGTTACTCTCCTTGCATAGCCATATACTATGATAGAGAATTCCAGAATCAAATTAGAAATCCATATCTATGGTTCGCCGTCGAAAATCGAGTGAAAAATCCTAACTTGGATCGATATAAATCATCTCGAAATTTTGTGTTCGAATTTGGATCAAATCGTTATGCAAATAAAATAATATACGTACAATCTCACGTATTACCTTCCAATAGATTTCTATCCAATTTATCTATACTAAATTATTTTATTGACTTCTTTTTTTTTCCAATTAATTATTCACAATCTATTATTCAGTTAGTATATTCATTTCTTTACATAGCATGTTCTTTAACATTATCTTTTCTTAAACATCATATCATAGAATTTGCTTACTCAAGTTCATTTTAAACATTCTAAATCCAATTTCATTTTCCAATTGATTCTTAGCTATAAGAAATTCCTTCGTTTACATTTATTGCAGTTTCATAATTTCAGTTAATAACGAATTCATTTGTGGAACATTTTATCAACCGGTACTCCAGTTTATTAATCATCCTATAAAAGTCTAACCTCTCATAAATGACTTTTCTTAGTTTACAGTTATCTTAAAGGTTACAAATTCAGAAGAAAAAAAAAATTCAACCCCTTTACAATTTATATTTATTTTCTATAACCAATTTACAAAGATATATTACGATTCATTTATCTTCTTTCTTAAGTTCCTTACTTGTTCCATTTGTCCATTCATCATTTCATGTTATATTTAAGTTTTTATAATTTTTATCACAACCAAATTTTCCATTTATTACATTTTAATTCCTTTTTTGAGTTTTCCTTACTTGTATATTTCAATTACTTTCAGGTTCTGTTTATCTATACAATATCTCATTACATATCCAAAACATCATTTTAACTTCTTAATATTTGGTCAGTCATATTATATGTTATTAGAATGCAAATTTGGTACTATACAAATTTATAGAATTTCATTTTACTAATTTAGAATGTTCACAATTTAATTTGTTTAAATCCTCTTTACCTTTCAACTTTAAAGTTTTCCCAAACTATAGCTTAGATATCTTAATCCTCTTATTTTATAAATTCTGATTATTCACATTTCATTCAAATAATTTGAAATTTTTTAATTAACAGAACTTAGAATTTTAAATGCCCGGTTCTTTCCAAATCGTTTGAAATAAACATATATACTTATATCCTTTTAAATATATCAAATCATACCTTTGGAGTTTAAACCAAAACCCATTTACCCAAGATAATTTCGATAAAACAAAGCTTCTTAGAAGTCTCCCCCACTTTGAGACTCGAAAATGAACGTCGATGATGCTGCGCAGTCATCACCGAAATTATTTTCCAGCGACAGAAGAGAGGAGTTCTTAATTCATTCCTTCTTAAAATCCTTTCAAAATATTTCCTATAAATATTTTCTAACTAACATCACAATATATTTTCTTCAAAGCTTTGAAAACCATTTTAATAGTCCTCGGGTCTTAAATTCAATATTTCCCAATTTAAATCTATTTTAATTTATAAGTCACCTTTATAAAACATTCTTATAGGATTTTCTTTCTTAAAACGTTTCACAAGTGTTTTATCATTGTTCATTTTCCAATAAACCTTATTTATTAAAACATCATATCCAATTAATGATAATAACCAATATATCATTTCTAACAACCAAATAAGCTAGATAGATCACAATAATAATTTTTTTTTAAAATAAATTCTTTATATACAAAATATAATTAGGGCAAAATTATTTCATTTACCCAATTTCAAAACAATACTATGTCGAATTGTTCTGTTCGAGTGTATAGAGATCCCTATCAATGACGTTAATTACTCGTATTGACCAGAATCCATAAGCCACTCAACAAATCAACCGACACAATATAAAACATTTTATATCACTAACAAATACGCTCTCTCATATATATATATATATTCACTCAGCGACTCATCATAGGGTATTACTACCCTATTTATAAAGAGTCAGACCCCACAAAGCTAAGGTTATCGCTAAACCAAAGCTCTGATACCAACTGTAACGATCCGCCTTTTTGGACAGTTTAAACCGACGATCAAATAAACATGCCGATTCCAGACCATTCAAAAGGAAGATGGTTATTGGGGTAAATAAGAAAAGAAAAGAAAGATAAATAAAGAAAATGAAACAATACAGAATCTCGCAGCGGAACGATAAAATATAATAATCAAATAAATAGTTCATGAAGTTGTTTACTATACTTTGATCATTATTTATACAACATTTATCAGAGTTATACATATACAATAGAACAATTAAAATAATGCAGCAGACAACATGATGCACAGATAATAATAGAAATAGTGTACCAAATCTCATCTTCGTCCTCCAGAATAATCTTCAAAAATCTAAAAACTCAGGACTGACCCGAGCGTAATGAAAAGACAAAACACTCGAGTCAGGACTAAAATATCCTTATGAAAGTTAAATCAATCGTAAATAAATATGAGTGTAACGGCGTCAGAGATGTTTACGGGGTTTGACATCTCTTATCCAGTGTCAACGTGCGTGCAATAACTTAAGAGATGTTACGGGATTTTCCATCTCTTAAGGATCCGTTAAACTATTTACTATGTAGTAATGTACGCTAAGTAGATAATGCCTATCAGTAATATAAAGTATCAAAATAGCGTTAAGGCGTTATCATAATCCCCCTTAACACATTTTATAATGCCATAGTCTATACAGCACCGTAAACCCCACCGTAAACTGGTGGTTATCAGAGGGTACCCCATAGGTATAGCACAAAGCATAACGTAGTGGTCGCGAATAGGATAATCAGTATGACAAGGTACATGAGGCGATACCAACTAGGATACTACTAGTTGCGTGATCCGGACTGATGTTGAGCATAGCCAGCAGCTACCCCAACACCGCGAAACAACACTTCCAAATCAAGGGGTGCACCCAAATCGAATCACAAATGTAATAGAAATGGTATCGAAGAAGCGTTTCCGCTAGAGGTGGCGAACCTCAATGGCCCGACGCGGCTCCTGTTTTAGTCATGTGAGGGGTCATCCAATATCGTTCTCTTTCTTCAGTCAACACGTTCAGCAAACCATCCACTTCATTCTGGATCAACACTCCGCGTATAATAGTTATTAAAGTGGTGTTCGGTATCGACAGAGAGTATGTCCATATCCGATCCCGGTCTCTTTAATAACTACGTGTTATTACACCGTTGGCTCTTTTATATTTCAAATCGGTTCATAATTGATATCCAAATATCATATTTGCTTCAAAATCAAGTCCATTTCAATATCATCGTATTTATTCAAATGTAAGATTCCGTTTCAACAATCATTTTTCGCATCAATCTCATTTCGATTTCAAAATCATTTCGAATTTCAATTTAGGTTGCAACTTCATTTAACTCAATTCGAATTTAAATTCAAGATTTAAATATAAACATTCCACTTATTTGACCAGCTTAGAATTTTAGAAAATAGTTTTAATTAGTTTTAAATAATTAAAATAGTTAAAAATACTTAGAATCTTAAAGTGAGTTTCAAATAGATAAATTAGTTTAAAATAATTTAAAATGGGTTAAGTAGATTTAAAATAGATTAAAATAGTTTAAGTATTCAAAAATGGTTTATATAGCAGAGTAATTTGGAAAATAAAATAAAACAGCTTCAAAACCAATCCATTTTAATTTATAACTTCCCAATTCAAATCAATTTCCATTCTACCGATTCAATTTCGATTTCAATTCAAATCAACGTCAACTTTGACTTCAGATTTTTTCAATTTTATATTCACTTTCAATTTATTCAATTTCAATTTATATCGATTTAGAGCTTGGTTTTTCAATATATCCATTTATAACACTTAACAAAATTATCCATCAATTTTCGAGTTTAAATCCAAATTTCAAATATGATTCAATTCCAAGCTCGACTTCAAAATATCATTTTTATATCACTTTTACTTGGTAATATTCAAAGCTCGAATTAAGGTTAAATCTTTAAACAAATCAATTTTCGAAATTCAATCGAATCCCAATTTTTAAATTTCAAAGTCTCGACTTATATTATTTAACAATTTCTTTTAACCAAAATTTATTTCAACATTCCAAACTCAATTTTTCGATAAATTCGATTTCTATAAATTTATTTCTATTTATAACTTTTAAATCAAACCATTTAAATAAATTTCAAATCGATGATTTTAAAAATTATTAATTTAGCCAATTCGGTGTCCGTATATAATTTTCTATCCTATGGCCAAGTAATTATTTATTTCAATTAAATGTCAGGGATGAATATATATTACTTAAATTAAATCACAGTTTCATATGTATGCATAACAGTATATATAAGCAAACAAACATCCAAACATTTAAATATCAACCAATAACATCCATCAAAATACATCATCCAATAGTCAATACAATTCATGGCAGTTTCATAGTTATCAATATCAGGTAATTTAATCGCAATTCAATTTCAATTTCAATTTCAATTTAACTGTCAATTTAATTTTTCAACGGTTAATTCAAATGACAAGCTATATGACAATAAGATTTTTATCAAACAACGACAAATAAAATCATAACACTTCATAATGTCAAATTTAACTAGCATAAAGATATTTAGTACGTTGTGAGCGTTATAAAACACTCACCCTGATTTCAATGCAGTTCCAGCGCTTTATTTCGAATAAAATTAAACGAGCGTTTAATTTTACCCGAAATTTTCACTAGCTCCAAACGATTTCAATCCAATTCCATAGTGTAGTATTCGACAATATGAACGCAACGCAACTTGTTTCGTCCGATTCCGACCTCGCATGACAAAGTTATGATAGTTTAAAGTTTATTCGAATTATAATATAAACAAAATTTACAACTTTAATTTAATTTTTTTAACCTTATCCAACATCTGCCGTTAGATCGCGTTGCAACATCAGGGCCATTCCACGTTTCTTCCCGCTCCAGCAAACGACGCACGCGAGAACCCATAGCCGGCCTAAACCCTAAATCACGCACCTCCTCTCGATGAACCTTGACACGATCAAACACCACCAATATGCACGCCCATGCGAGAGCCACCCACGGCCAGCACCGCTTGGAGCTCGGTCAACTCCATCACCATAGAAACGCGTGCGAACCTCGGTCATTCCAACGAGGATTGCTGACGATCCGTGGCTCCGATTCAGATCATAGCCGTTGGATGTGGAGTACTCGATGTGCTCTACCATGTTGCAGTTGAAAACTTTTCGAAATGATCGATGGATTTGGAGAAATTTGAGGGAGAAGAGAATTGAATTTCGACCCTTGGAATTATAAGCGGCGGCGGCTGTAACAAACCCTAGCCATATTAAATTTTTGAAAAATGAATGCATATGGTCATTTTATATAAAATTTTCGAAACACTATTCATTCTAAATTTCCGAACTCCGATTTACGCGCGGTGACTGGCGTTTCTAGGGCTTATCCCGGGTTCCGGACACAATGAAACAGGTTTCGGAGGCTAATTCGATCATCTGTGCGAGTTACGGAAATAAACGATCAAATTTAAATTAAACCGATTAAACGAATTTCTAAGCGTTTTGGCTCGTCCCGGACAACCGGTAAATCCGATTGACACGAAATTTGAAATCTTACAATAATATCATATTACGGATCCGATGAAACTGGTTTCGTCGAAATCCGAGACTGTTTGAAAAATGACCATTTTCCCGTCGCTAATTAAATATTAAATATTCAATTTTCACAAATTTACTTTTAATTCGATTTTAAAAGTTCTACAACATCATTCTAACTTTAATATGATAAAATAAAATTTTACAAATCATTTTTAATCATATTAAACCCGTTATTCAATTTATCCAATAAATTCCAATTTTAAAATCCTATTAACTCTATTAAAATCCAAATATAACTTACATTCACTTTGGAAATCAATTTGGATCATATTAAATCAATTTCAATTATTCACTCTATTTTTGTATATTAAATTTCAATATCAAATTAATCATATCAAATTCGAAATTTAATTTATTCAAACATTCGTAATATTAAATTTAACAATTTTGATTATTCTTAAATCACCATCTTTTGAAATATTCAAAACGAACTTATAAAATTTAACTTTTGAAAGGAATTAAAATTATAGAACAATTATTTCCATTATACAGTTATTCAATTTCTGTTATTAAATTATTCAATAAATTCCAAATATTAAATCTAAACAATTTCGATTATCCAATATTTCATTATCTTTTGAAATATTGAAATTGAACTTTTAAGATTCAACTTTTAAAACCAATCCACGATTTAGAACACTATATCATTTTACAGTTATTCAATTATTCAATAAATTCCAAATATTTAATTTAAACAATTTACCTGTTCAATATTCGATATATGATTTGAATAGATTTTACTTATCAATCAATTACTCTATTATACCCAATGAATTTCAACATTTATTATCCTATTCAACTATTAATTTCAAAGGCATTCACTAAGTAGCATTCATTTTTATTACTTGGATAATTATTGTTGCAATTCATTCAAGTTATTATTATTTCAAACGAAATTACAAATTTTCTTCTAACATTAAATCACGAAATCTTTTAAATTAGATATTTTAATTATCGAAAATTTACGGGTCGTTACAAAACTCAACGGCGTACACGTTGTTAAAGTGGTTTTCGAAGTTGGAAGAGAGTATGAAAAATTCCGATCTCGGTCTCTTTAACAAGAAAACGTTAGTATAACCCATGGTTATTTATTTCAAATGGTTTATACTTCAAAACAAAACATATCTATTCCAAAACCATTTAAAACCAAATGCTATTACTCTTCTAAAAATAATATCTATGTCAAAAAAGATAATATTTCCAAATCCATATATATTTAGTTATAGTACTTAAAAATGTAATAATTTAGAAACCACAACACTTTCAAAACCATACACTTATTATAGGACTTTAAAAATGTAATAAGTTAGAAACCATAACACTTTGAAAATGTTATCCCTATATTATAGCACTTTGGAAAATATTACAAATTTAGAATAGTAACACCTTCAAAACATAACCTATAGTAACATAATTTTTTTTTAAACATAATTAAAATAACATAGCATTTTGAAAATGCTACAAATACTACTATGACATGTTTAAAACATAGTATTTCAATTTTTATCTTAGTTTTAAAATTTATTTAATTATACAGAACATATTTTTTTCATGAATAAAATATACAACAATGACTAGGTTAAATTTAAATTCCATATTAATGTAAATTATATTATCGACTTAAACTTATATCATATATAAAATCAAAAAAGTTGATTTTTAACAAACATTTATTTACTCAAAATCTTAACTTATTTAATATCATTATATATATTCTTTAACTCATTTATACCAAAATTTAAGTTAAAATTCCATATATTTAAATTTTCAAAATACTTAATAAATTTTTATAAACTATTATTTAAAATTTAACCATGGGTTTGTATAATATTTTCTAACCTAGTTCAAGTGACACATATATGTATTATTCCAATCCGTAAATTATAGAATTCAACATTTTATCATTTCAAACCTGCAATCCCAAGTAACATAAAGTAAAAATCGCTTGAGCCTATCATTTCAGCTTATAACAATTTTTCCCTATTCTAAAGTTTGTTCGGGTATGTATCATTTCAACCCATAGTGATTCTATACTAACAGGGAACTTGCGGTGCGAGAAGCAGAAAATAAAATGAGCAGTATAGCATAGCATATCATATCAGGTGATGTAATAGGTATATAATTGGGTTGTAACATCATAAGGTCAAGTAACAAGCATATATGAACTTATATCACCATAACATATAAACTACTACACATTCACATGTCATTGCTTCACAATTATATAAGTACGAATGTTGAGAGTGATAAACTCACCTTCTAAAGCTAGAGATGACAATTCAAGACACACGAACAATCTCCGAAAAGAACGATAAAGCACGAACTAGATTTGAGTGGATGAAGAGCCAAGATTCAAATCTTGATAAAAGTATACATTCAATCACAAAAGAAAATTTAGAATTAAACAATGCAAGAGATAAACAAATGAAGCAAAGATGGTTTAACCATGTCAAGTGGGCTCGGCCACTTTCAAAATAGGCTTAACCATCATCAAGCAAGGCTCGACCACCTAAGTTTTGAAGCACATATGCTCGGCCATGGTCACAATATACAAGGCTATGGAGTGGAATGTGAAGAGATGGCTTGATGAAGGCAAAAGGTCAAGGTAAGTGAAAGGTCAAGTGCACAAGTGGTTCGGCCCTAAGGCTAATGGCTCGGCCTGGCGCTTGGGTTTGGATCAGCGATCAGGCATCATCTGGTCATGGTTTGGAGGTGGAAGTGGTCACGGCAAGGCAAAGTAGGTGGAAGAATTGATGGCGGCCGAGGCTAGCAAAGAGGAAGTGGACCTAGTGGTGCTCGGCTAGGGTTTGTGAGGCAATTTGGTGATGCGGTTTGGATCTGTGGGTCACTGTATAGGTAGGGATGGTGATGAGATGGTGGAAGCCTATCATAGGTGGTGGTGTGGTGGAGAGATGGTCTGCATAAGGAGGAGCATGGTGATGACCGAGCTTACTTGCAACAATAAAGAAAGAAAAATGAGAAAAAGAAAAAGAGGAAGAAAGCGCTTATTGAAATTTTTTTCTTCAGGAAATGAAAATGAGAAGAGAGATGGAGTGGAAGAAGTTTTGAATGGCTATGCAAAATAGAAAGGCATCTTTTCAACTTGAAAAGACAATCAAATGGCTATTAGGATTTCAAACCCCAATAGCAAAGCCCACTTCAAAACAAGCTCAATAACCCAATAAAAAGATCAAAGCCCAAATAAAAATACAAAATAGAAAATAGAGTAGAAAATAGAGAATAGAAATACTGAAAACAATTGCACGTAAAGCGCATAATTTTATCAGATTTAAAAGTATAAATCAAAATTTGACTAACGAAAAAAGAGTGAATATCTGAATCAAATTCAGCTTCAAAGAAAAAGATTGGAAATTAAAATACAAATTTAAAATTTTCAACTAAAAGTCAAAGTTTGATCAAAGTTGACTAAAATATAAAATTTTCATAAAATCTTAATTTTATTTAATTTGAAAAAATAATTATAAACAAAATCCAAAAATTCATTGGAAAATTCCAAAATTCTAATTTTTAAATGATTTAAAACACATGTTTTAAATAAATTGAATTAAAAATATTTATTAAAATTTATGGGTTGTTACACTCTTCCCCACTCAAAACTTTTTATCCTCGAAAAGGAATAAGACACAAAACAAGGAAAGATAAGATAGAAAGCGAATAATACCTGAGACAAACAATTTCGAATTCGAAGCACGCATGCTCTCCTCCCTCTCCCAGGTACAATCTCAATCATCAGTGCTCCACGACACTTTGAACAAGTTGACAGATTTCCTTCTCTATTGCTTCGTACATCTATCGATAATACGAAGTGGCTTCCTCTCGATTGTAAGATTGGGCTCTATGTCCGAACTCTTGAGAGCAGAAGGCTAGATAATCAAAGATTGATCGTGCAGATACCGATGAAGATGTGAAACATGGAATACATTATGCACTCTCGAAAACTTCTTAGGCAAATCCAAACGATAAGCTAAAGAACCAATCCTCTTTGAGATACGGAAAGGACCAAAAAACCTAGGAGCAAGCTTCCCTCTCCGACCAAACCGAATCACATTCCTTAAAGGAGAGACCTTAAGGAAAACCTAATCACCAACAGAAAATTCTAAACTCCTCCTACGTCGATCAGCATACTTCTTCTGTCTATCCTGAGCACTCATAATATTCCTCTTAATCTCCTCAACCTTCTCGGAATCTTCCAAGATCATATCAGGTCCAAGAACTAAACGATTACCAGATTCAATCCAGCAAGATGGAGATCTGCAAAGTCGTCCATAGAGAGCGGCAAACGTAGACATTGCAATATTAACTTGAATTCAAAGATGAAATGAGATAGTTAAAGGATTAAGATAAGATTAAAATAAAAGATTTTAGATTATACCTGATAACTGTTGTTATAGATGAATTCAACAAGATGGAGATGATCTTTCCAAGATCCTCCATAATCAAGAACACAAGCACGAAGTAGATCCTCGAGAATCAGATCCACTATTTCCGTTTGACTGTCGGTCTGTGGATGGTAAGCAATGCTCAGATTCAGGTAAGTACCCAAAGAGTCCTAGAAATCTTTCCAAAACTGACTGGTAAAGATGAGATTCTATCACAAACAATACTGATAGTAACATCATGAAGACGAACAATCTCCCTCATATAGATCTCAGACAAACTAGAAGCAGAATGGGTAGACTTGAACGGAATGAAATGAGTTGACTTGGTCAATCTATCCATAATAACCTAAATGCTCTCATTACCCCTCCTAGTCCTCAGTAAACCATCTATAAAATCATAGAAACCTATTCCTATTTCCGATTGGGAACCTCAAGGGGCTGCAATAAACCAGGGGCCTTCTGATGATCGGCCTTGACTTGCTGACAAGTCGCACACCTACTAACAAAGATAGAGATATATCTCCTCACACCTCTCCACCAATAAAGCTTCTTCATATCCTGATGCATCTTCGTCACACCAGGATGAATAGAAAGTCTGGATCGATGATTTTCCTGAAGTAACTTTTGCCTCAATCCATCAATATTCTGGACACAAATTCGAATATTAATCCTCAAAATCCCTCTATCATCGATCTTAGATCCACTACCATCAAGACTACTACCAATAAACTCTGCTATGAGCATTCTCCTTCATAAGCCTAAGCATCTCATCCTCATCCTGCTTAGCAATGATACGATCCAAAAGAGGAGAAGAAGAAACAACAAGCTGACACAACATTGCCTTCTTCCGACTCAAAGCATCGGCCACAACATTAGCTTTCCCAGGGGTATAGCTGATGTCGAGTTCATAAGACACAAGAAACTCAAGCCACCGAACCTGATGCTGATTCAAATCCTTTTGGCTGAAGATATATCTCAAAGACTGATGATCCGTAAAGACCTCAAACTTAGTACCCAAAAGATGATGCCTCCAAAGCATCAAAGAAAAAATCATAGCAAGCATTTCCAAAACATGAGCTTCATAATTGGCTTTATGGGTCTTCAACTGGCGAATGGCATAAGCAATGACCTTTCCATCCTAGATGAGAACAGCTCCCAAACCCTCACGACTAGCATCAGTGTATACCGTTAATCCCTAATTTCCGTTTGGAACGGTAAGCACTGTTGCGGAAGTAAGCTTACCCTTCAACTCGTTGAATGCCGCTTCACACTTATCATTCCATATAAACTTAGCATTCTTACGATTCAAAGCAGTGAGAGGTGCAACAATCTGAGCAAAATTCTCAATGAATCACCGATACTAACCGGCAAGGTCCAGAAAACTACGAATATCAGATGGAGTCCTAGGAGTTTCCCAACCCTGTAACAGAATAGGAAGAAGTAAGGACAACAAAAAAGATAAAATGATTAATTACAAAAAGAGAAGAAAAAAAGACTTACATTGATCGCAACGATCTTAACTGGATCAACAGAAACTCCATTACTAGAAACAATATGTCCAATAAATCGGACTTCGTCCTTCCAGAAATGGCATTTCGAGAATTTAGCCTTCAAATGATGATTCCTAAGAGTCTCCAAAACAAATTTCAAATGCGACTCATGCTCATCCTTTGACTTGGAGAAGACAAGAATACCATCAACAAAAACTAGAAAAAACTTATTAAGCACATCATGAAAAACATGATTCATCAAATCAACAAAGAAAGCTAGGGCATTAGTCAAACAAAAGGCATAACAACCATTCATAGAAACCATTCTCGGTATGAAAAGCAGTCTTGGGAATACTTTTCTCGGCAACTCTGAGCTAGTGAAAACCAGTGGAAGATCAAGTTGAGAGAAAACAGTAGTGCCATGAAGCTGTTCAAACATATCATTAATACGAGGCATAAGATATCTGTTTCTCATAGTGAGCTTGTTAGCTCCCTATAATCAACACACATCCTCAATGAACCACCACTACTCCCCATTCTGAATGGCTAGGTCTAATCAGACCCGTGGAGAACAAGTCCTCAATTTGCTTCCTCAACTCAACCTTCTCACGGGGTGCCATTCTTTTGGGAGGAAGAACTATAGGTCGAGCTCTAGGAATAAGATCAATACGAAAATCAATTTCCCGCTTAGGAGGTAAAGCAGTGACTTCACCAAATAAATCGGGATAGAGTTTGACCACATGAGTCCAGTCAAGATCATTAGGAGAAGAATCAAGAGAATAAATAAAACTGGCAGCAAAATCATAAGGCATACGGTACCAAATCACCAAAAAATTGCCAAATTCATCAACAAGAGAAATAGTTCGGTCGTTATAAGAAATAACGGCTTCATGCCTCTTCAGCCAATCACCTCCAAACAATAGATCAAAAGCATCGAAACCCAGAACATAGAAATCACCACCAAAGCGATGATCATAATAGAGAAGTTTTACTTGGTTACAAATCAACTAAGGTTTGCAGGACCACAATAGGATTTTTAACACATAAAGGTTCAGGGGCATACTCGGGAGAGAGGAGATGCTCAAACTTATCACAAAGATCCACAAAAATAAATCTATAGGACGCTCCATTGTCAAACAGAACACGAACATGAAAATTAAACAGAGAAAAAGTTCCCTAAAGAGTACCATGGGTGTCACTAAGAGTAGGAGCAAGAGCAGGTGCAGGTGGAGCAGTTGAAGAAGCAGAGGTAACTGCAAATATACCAAAGGGCTTTCTTTTCTGCTGAGTGGGACAATCCTTCTTGAAGTGACCAGGATGCAAGCAAATATGACAGAGATCACGCTTTCTCGGCTAAGTGGGAGGAGGAACAATAGCACTAATAGAAGTAGGACAATTATTAGCATAGTGTCCCTTCTGATCACACTTGAAGCAAGTGATTGAAGATAAGTCAGTAGACTGCCTTTGAAAAGAAAAGGATCTCAAACCTGGAGTCTTGTTCCAATTCTTCTTTTGCTGATGAAAGTTAGGCTTTCTCTTCTTAGGGTTACCAGAGAAAGACTGAGATGAAGGGGCACAAGTAACAGGAGGATCAATAGAAGTAGGAATCTCATATCTAATGGCCATGTCCATCAGACTAGTGAAAGGGCTATGCACATGATAGATGAGACGATCATAATACTCAAGGCGGGCATCAGCTATGAACTTCTCATTCTTCTTAAGAGGGGTGTCAATCAGATTAGGGCCAAACTTGGAAAGTTCATTGAACTTCCGCTTATACTCAGAAAATGACATGTCACCCTGCTTAAGATCCACAAACTCCCTATATAACTAAGACTTCCCTGCTTCGGGCATCCACTTCACCACAAAAGCATCCTTAAAGCACAATAACAAAACATAAGAAAGATTTTAGAAGAGTAAACTGAACCAAATTCAAAACTAAAATAAAATGATTCCTAAGCTGCTCCCAAGGAATATCAGCCTCAATAGAGTGAGTGGTAACATACTCCCACCAATCCAAGGCTGCTCCCTTTAACTGCCAAGCTGCCAACCGATGCTTCTGAGCATCATTGATCTCAAGACCGAAGAACATCCTCTCCAATCCCTTCGACCACTATTGAGCCTCGATAATGCTCTCTGATCCAGTAAACTTGGTGCCACCAAGCTCAGTGTATTCCTTAGAGAGAGTAGTGAACCTAATGGGTGCAACATGCTCAGGAACTAGGGCAACACCATAACCCCTACCTTTGGCATTCCTATGATTCATCTTGGAAAAATCAAGAATTAATTCTTAGGACACAGGTAATAGAGAACAAAAGATAAGATTCAGCTAGAATGAATATCCTAAATAAAAAATTATTAACAAGGTGGATAAGGAAAGGGAAGAAGTTAAGAACAATTTGATTTCGAAACATGAAATATTTAAATCAAATAATCTTTTTAAAATCATTTGAAAATAATTTTATACTTTAAAATACGTTCTCTCACAAAGAAACGATTCTAAGATTGATTTCACTCATTTCAGGGTATTTCTACCATATCTCTGATGATTTTTTGCTCCGCAGGCTAAGGTTTGCCTAAAACCAAAATAGTGGGTCCTTACATTTAGTATCAGAGCTTTGGTTTTAAGCAAACCTTAACCCGCGGAGCAAAAACTCATCAGAAATAGGGTAGAAATGCCCTAGAATGAGTGAAATCAATCTTAGAATCATTTCTTTGTGAGAGAACATATTTTAAAGTATAAAATGTTTTTCAAATGATTTTAATTTTTTTTTAAAGATTACTTTGATATAAATCTTTCTTGTTTTGAAATCAAATTTTTCTTAACTTCTTTCCATTCCTTATCCACCTTGTTAGTAATTTCTTTTTTTGAATCTTATCATATCTTATCTTTTGTTCTCTATTACCTTTGTCCTAAAAGTTCATTCTTGATTTTTCAGGATGAAAATGCCATAGGTTGGGTTCATGGTGTTGCCCCAGTTTCTAAGCCCGTTGCACCCATTAGGTTCACTTCTCTTTGTAAGGAATACACTGAGCTTGGTGGTACCATGTTTACTGGATCAGAGAGCATTATCCAGGCTCAGCAGTGGTTGAAGGGATTGGAGAGGATTTTCTCCGGTCATGAGATCACTAATGCTCAGAAGCGTCAGTTGGCAGCTTGGCAGTTGAAGGGAGCAGCCTGTGATTGGTGAGAGTCTGTTACAGCTCACACTATTGAGGCTGATATTTCTTGGGAGCAGTTTAGGTATCATTTTATGTATCCTTTAAGGATCCGTTAAACTATCTACTATGCAATAATATACGCTATTATAATAATGTCTAAAGTAAATTATAATATATCTAAAAATAGCATTAAGGCATTACCCATACCCCCTTTAACACATTTTATAGTGCCAATAGTCTATACAGTACCATCGTACCTCCAGATCGAGAGGCTACCATAAATACTCCATTTATACGACACTAATCAAACTCGTAGTAAAGCGCGCTAGGGTGGGTGACACGGCACAACTAGGCAATACCAGGGTAGATATACCGATTACACTTTCGGACCAGTGGTAACACGTAACCGCAGCTAACGCCCACCTGGAGCCACACTTCTAAAAATCAAAGGTGCGCACCAAATCAACCACAAAGCAAGAGAATGACATACAAATGAGTGTGTCCGATCAGAGGAGCTACCTCATTAGCCCGTCAATTGCTCCTGTTTTAGCCACCTTATGCCAACTCACTAGAGTCGGGTCCACGTATATACCTCATTAGGACTTCGCCACCATCCTACTTCATTATGGAAGCTCCATCGCATACACAGTTGTTAAGCAGTTTTCGGAGTTGGCAGAGAGTATTACAACTTCCGATCCCGGTCTCTTTAAACAACCAAATGTTATTATAACCCGTGGCTATTTATTTCAAATGGTTTATACTTCAAAACAAAACATATCTATTCCAAAACTATTTAAAACCAATTGCTATTACTCTTCCAATAATAATATCTATTTCAAAAATGATAATATTTCCAAATCCATATGTATTAAGTTATAGCACTTAAAAATGTAATAATTTAGAAATCATAACACTTTCAAAACCAAACACTTATTATAGCACTTTAAAAATGTAATAAGTTAGAAACCATAACACTTTGAAAATGTTATCCCTATATTACAGCACTTTGGAAAATATTACAAATTTGGAATAGTAACACCTTCAAAACATAACCTATAGTAACATAGCATTTTTTTAAAACATAACTAAAATAACATAGCATTTTGAAAATGCTACAAATACTACTATAACATGTTTAAAACATATTATTTCAATTTTTATCTTAGTTTTAAAATTTATTTAATTATACAAAACATATTCTTTTCATAAATAAAATATATCACAATGAGTAGGTTAAATTTGAATTCCATATTAATTTAAATTATATTATTGAGTTAAACATATATCATATATAAAATCAAAAAAATTGACTTTTAACAAACATTTATTTACTTAAAATCTTAACTTATTTAATATCAATATATATATATTCTTTAACTCATTTATACCAAAATTTAAGTTAAAATTCATATATTTAAATTTTCAAAATACTTAATATATTTTTATAAACTATTATTTAAAATTTAACCATGGGTCTATATAACATTTTCTAACCTAGTTCAAGTGACAAGGATATGTATCATTTCAATCTGTAAATTATAAAATTATGAGCTTTATCATTTCAAACCCGCAATCACAAGTAAAATAAAATAAAAATCGCTATGGCCTATCATTTCAACTCATAATGGTTTTCCCTATTCTAAAGTTCATTCGGGTATGTATCATTTCAATCCATAGTGATTCCATACTAACAGGGAACTTGCAGTGTGAGAAGAAGAAAATAAAACGAACAATATAGTATAGCATATCATATCAGGTGATGTAACAGGTATATAATCAAGTTATAACATCATATAAGGTCATGTTACAAGCATATATGAACTTATATCATCATAGCATATCAAATACTACACATTCACTTGTTATTGCTTCACAACTATATAAGTATGAATGTCGAGAGTGATAAATCACCTTCTAAAGCTAGAGATGACAATTCAAGACACACGAACAAACTTCGAAAGCACGACAAAGCACGAACTAGATTTGAGTGGATGAAGAGCCAAGATTCAAATCTTGCAAACAAACAAATATAAATGTTTATAAGTATACATTCAATCACAAAAGAAAATTTAGAATTAAACAATGCAAGAGATAAACAAATGAAGCAAAGATGGCTTAACCAAGTCAAGTGGGCTCGGCCACTTTAAAAATAGGCTTGACCATCATCACGCAAGGCTCGGCCACCTTAGTTTTGAAGCTCATATGCTCGGCCATGGTCATAATATACACAGCCATGGACTGGAATGTGAAGAGATGGATAAATGAAGGAAAATGGTCAAGGTAAGTGAAAGGTTAAGTGCACAAGTGGTTCGGCCCTAAGGCTAATGGCTTGGCCTGGTGCTTGGGTTTGGATCAGTGATCAGGCATCATCTGGTCATGGGTTGGAGGTGGAAGTGGTCACGACAAGGCAAAGTAGGTGGAGCAATTGGTGGTGGCCAAGGCTAGCGAAGAGGAAGTGGACCTAGTAGTGCTCGGCTTGGGCTTGTGAGGCAATTTGGTGATGGGGTTTGGATCTATGGGTCAGGACATAGGTAGGGATAGTGATGAGATGGTGGAGGCCTATCATGGGTGGTGGTGTGGTGGAGAGATGGTCGGCATAAGGAGGAGCATGGTGATGGCCGAGCTTGCTTGCAACAAAAGAGAAAGAAAAACGAAAAAAAGAAAAAGAGGAAGAAGGAAGAAAGTGATTATTGAAATTTTTTACTTAAGGAAATGAAAATGAGAAGAGAGATGGAAAGGAGGAAGTTTTGAACGGCTATGCAAAATGGAAAGGCATCTTTTCTACTTGAAAAGGGAATCAAATGGCTAGTAGGAATTTCAAAGCCCAATAGCAAAGCCCACTTCAAAAAAAGCTCAATAACCTAATAAAAAGATCAAAGCCCAAAAAGAAAAAGAAAATAGAAAATAGAGAATAGAAATACTGAAATAATTATGTGTAAAATGCTGAATTTTATTAGATTTAAAAGGTATAAATCAAAATTTAACGAAATGAAAAACAAAATTAATATCAGAATCAAATTCAGCTTTAAAGAAAAAGATTGGAAATTAAAAATTCAAATTTAAAAATTTCAACTGAAAGTCAAAGTTTGACAAAAGTTGACTAAAATATAGAACTTTCAGAAAATCATAATTTTATTTTATTTGGAAGAATAATTATAATCAAAATCCAAAAATTCATTGGAAAATTCCAAAACTCCAATTTTTAATAATTTAAAACCAAAGTTTCAAATAAATTAAAATAAAATTATTTATTAAAGTTTATGGGTTGTTGCACCAGAAGCCCAATCATTGTATAGAATCCAAATCCACTACGTGCTTGTACGGTTTTGATGTGCCCAACTATGTTGAAACGTGAGATACAAGCATTTCAGCTATTTTATAGTTGCTTTCTATAGACACTATTATAATATCCGATGATTTTGATATAATGTTTTACTTATCGTAAGGTAAAACCCGTCGTATTTATGTGTGGCGTGGTCTTATGAGATACCTTTATTTTTCAAAGAATTTTGATAACAATTATGATTCAAATTGAGTTTGTTTTCTCATGCTAGTTTTCCAGACTGACTCGGGTGCTATTTTATTGTAATGCTTGAGTCAAAACGAGTATTACAGATTCAGATTAGGATACTATCGAAGCTAAGAAGACGAGCTGGAGGAGTCTCAGGCTTATTGCACGTACTTGATTATATTTCGCTATGTGAGTCATGATGTATATTCATCATTTGTGAGGAAGGGTTATTATAAATGTCTAGATTGATTGTCGATTGTGTACTCTAATGACTATATGAATGTTAATTGCTACAGTTTTTTTGTCTAAAGATCAATTATTATATACTCTATATCGTTCAGCTGCGATTGTGTGATTCTATGTGCTGTGTCTATTTTCTTCTATCTTCTTCTTTCTCTTAATTATTCGTCATTTCATACAATTTATGTTGGACAAATGTGATTAAATTTCATCTCAAAGGGTATGGAACAACGGGTTGCCACATTCTAGAAACAACATTATCAAAAGAGTTAGCCGAAAGTGTAATCATCGATTCAAAAGTGGCATTAAATCCTTCTGGGGTAACAGTTGGAGGACATTTTCTATAATCCTATTCTATGGTTGGGGACTATCATGAAAACAAATTAATTTCTTATATGTCCAATTTCCTTAATGACCTTTTCCTATTCCTCACCTAGAAAATCAAAGTAAAATCGAGGATGTTGCATATAAGATATTGTAGATATCTAACAAAACATTATCTTGCCAATCTTGTTGAATTCAAGAGTGAGGCCTATTCTAAGTAATCTCTTCCTAATTTGAAATATTTTCCTAAGTAATCCCTATTAATAAGGCTTCTTGAAATATATTTACATTGTAATAATGCAACGTAATAAAAAAAATATAAAAAAACTAATAAAGAAAGTCCAAAGATCAATATAATTACATGATTACAAATTTTCTTCTGGTTCATACAAGATTGATTTTTTAAGTAACTCAGAAATGAACTTATCCTTATAATATTTAAGTTTTTCTTGAGGTAATGTGCGAGGTATTGGTAGACCCGTGGTAAGTTCGAGCAAGCCCCTTGGTGGGGACCAGCCATGTATTCGTCTAAGTATCTCTTATGTAGGTATCTAAGCAGGCCCCCACTAAAATCATCTAAGTATGAGAAATCTACAGTTTGATCTCTATAGTAAGCATTATACAAAAATTCTACCAAAATATCTCTGTCTTTGATTAACATCTAAAAGAGTGTCATTAATTCTTTGTTCTCCTCCAAAAGCTTGTCATAAAGAAGACATGGTGTAACACCCGACCCCTATACCCTTGCCAACCAAGAGTAATGCTAAGTACCACTGTCAGAAAGCACGGAGAATGGGACTCGATAGGGCTTAGTCCTGTACTCAATCCCTTGAACTAACACTGGCACGAGAAATTTTATGACTTTTCTCCTCACAACAAAGCAAACATGTGGGAGCCCCAAGACCCCTTATTTTTTTAATACAAAGTATTCATTTTATTTTGTCCTTATTCTGGATTTTTCTTTTTCTTAACATTATTTTATTCAATTTCTAGATTTTTCCTACATGACATTATAAAAATGATATTATTATTATTATTATTATTATTATTATTATTATTATTATTTACTTTTCCTTCTTTTTTTTCCTTCATACCTAATTGTAAATCAACATAAAAAAATTCTTATCTAAACTTTTCATACATAAAACACATTTTATCTCATGTAATTAGTTACCATTCTTTCATAAGAAAAAACTTATCATTCTTAATGTTTAACTTTTCAAAGAGTTTTGGTTAATAAAATGGTTCATTTATTAAAATAAATTACACTACCACAAAACAGACATAATTTATAACTCTAAATAAAAGTAAATGGATTTATTACCATTTATTTTCCTCTCAACGCTATTAATGTTAAATTTCATTTTATTTTCTTTTGCTTTCATTTATTTATTTTTTTATTTTTATTTTTTTCCATAAATATTTAATTGTTTGTTATTATTAACAGATTAATTATCAATTTATTAGTTGATTCCTAATTTAGTATCCCTAAAAAAAATCGGGTTGTTACACATGGACTTTTCAGTTGAGGGGCCGCTTCTAGATCTTTAAAAGTTGCTAATATTGCACCGCTTTTATTAAGCTTATAATACTTGTAACGACCGGGAAATTTCGATTCCGAAAATTCCAAATAGATAGGAAAAGAAAAAAGAGATAGAAGAAGAAGGAACAAAAAACCAAACTCAGAATCTCACATTCACAGCGGATAAAATATAATATCAAATAATATTCTTTACACAAAGAAAGCTGTATCAGTCAATTACATTTAATACATCAGAGTTACAACATCTCACAATCACTGGATAGTAAAAAACAACATGTCCTAGATAAACTACAATATATCACAGCGGAATACACTCTATACGTTCCTACCATCCAGCTCGCCTCTTGAGCTCCAGAACGTACTTACTTGAAAATCTGTAATACTCGGTCTGACCCGAGCATTACATTAAAGTAACACCCGAGTCAGGCTGCAAACCAGCGTGAGTAAATCCATCAAATCAAGAAATACTAATGCATAAATCTTACTTAAACCCGGGGTAACTCGTATTAATTTACAAACTCACAATTTGATATAGACATCACTTATTTCACACATCAATTTCTAAGTACCAAAACATAGATTAAATTGTCCAAATCACTTAAATCATTCCATTCCAGCCTATAGATTTCACATATCAATCTATAAAGAATTAAAGTGGTTTCGGGTATATACTACTGTCCGACTTCAGTTTCTTCGAATCCAATGTCATCTTAACCCAAGTAATTTAAGTGAAATACAGTTCAACTTTAAATGCAGGATCTCATTCTCTTTTTTCACAGCAATTCATCATCGATAGATACCCACATTATCACTGTTCAACCCAATCATATTACAAAACATTTCATATCAGAAACAACAAATAATCCAAGACATTCAATACCATTTAATCATTCATAAGCAATATTAATCAGTCACACCATTCCAATTAATTTAAATAAATTAAATTAATTTCTTTAATATTACTTACTTACCATTAATTAATTATGAACCGTTAATTAATCATCCGTTAATTATCCTCTTTGATTACATTAAGTAATTAACCTTAAATTGTGACGACCAGCGTTTCATTCCACAGAAAGACGTATCGTCGTTAAGAAGGAAATATGTAGAATGTAATGCTTTGATTAATTACACTGATTAATTAATTATTAATTACTTCCATTGATTAATCATTAATTAATTACATTAATTAATAATCCTTAATAAATTAATTAATCACACTTTTAATTAATTACTTTTAGTAATTAATCTTAAATTAATCATATTCATTAATTAATTATCCACATTGATTAATTAACTAAATTATTTACACTAAGTAATTAACCCTTAGTTACTTCCATTAAGTAATTATCCTATAATTACTTCATTAAGTAATCCCCCTTTAATTAATTACAACTAGCAATTATCCATTAATTACTCTACCAAGTTATTACACCTAATTAATTCATAATTAAGCGATTATTTTAAATTAACCAAACTAATAAATTATCTTTAATTAATCTCAACCTTTAAAAATAAGCTCTTTATTTAAATTATGCACGTGTTCTTATTATTAAACTTCATAAAAACCAATTTAGAAATCAATTATATATTTGAAAATATAAAATTTTACTTAAGAAACAAACAATTTAGTTTTGATATGTTTAAAATATTTAAAAACCCTTTTAAACAAGTTTAATTAAATTAAACATTTACTTATCATTGAAATCTTAATTATCATATAATTTGAACTTATCCATTTAAATATATTTTGAAATCTATTTAAACATTTCTTTATAATTACTTGAATGTAACCTTATAACTTGAAAACATTCTTATTTAAACTTGTTTAAGTTTCTTAAAACTTTGATCTAATAATTTAAATTGAAAATACCTTTGAATTACAATTCAAAATTAATTTAGCTAATTACTTTTAAAATCAACTATTTTAAACATTTCAATTCTTGAAATATATTAAATCAAAACATTCTCAAAATCTTGATTACCACATATTTGAAAGAACTTGCTTTTGAAATTCAAACTTGATTTCCGTTTTCAACATTTTTTTTGTTTTACTTAAACTTGATTTTCTTCAAAAATTTAGCCCTACTTAAACCAAAATAACACATCAGAACAAACCCGAGTCAAACCCTTAATAAACCCGAGCCTTCCTCGACACAATCACCCAACTCAACTGCTTTGAGAAAAACATTCATTCGCACAAGACCAAACCCGAACAACTCATAACCCAGATAAGACGTGCACACGGTGCACGTAAACCGATGATTTTGACCACCGGAGGTCATCGCGGCGACCCTCGACAACCACTCTATCCAACGCAAACATTCGCATGAACCCAGATCGATCGAAATCCATGCGAATCGAAAATGAGATATTTTCGACCAAACAGGAAACCACCATGTCCAAAATATTCACCGTTCCGACGCCTCCAACCTCGAGATCACCTGCCCCCCTCACTGAAGCCTCGACACACCTTCCAGCACCCATTCTCCCATCGCGATGCAGCCCATCATCCTCACAGCGACGCCAAACTCTGAAGCCCATCGACGAACCAAACTGACCGGAAACCCTACTTCACTAAAATCCCATCGCCTCGACCATCGATAAATAGTTCCTGCATTTTTTTCTGAGACCCCTTTGCTACCACCTACCTTTCGACCAAACCTTACCCTCGATCTCAACTCCGTTCGTCGGAAATTGAGAAAAGAACCAATTCCGATGAACTATGAAAATCACGGCAATTATATACCTAAAAATTGTGAAATGAATACTAAACTTCGTGATTTCCAATCACGAGTACATTCCTGTTATTCAAATTAGAAATTAAGGTTGTTGATTTTTATCGTAAATATGAATTTCACTATTGTTTCGAATCCAAAATAATTTTTTGAATTTTAAACCTTGAAACAATTTTTTTAATTATCATCATACCTTAACAACCAACTTTCATTCAAAGGTCCAATCTTAAATTTGCTTGAATAAAGAGTTATGAATTTTTTTCTTAAGAAATTTAAATCCTGTAACAAGAACAGAGAAGATGAATTTACACAGGAACTTATATATATATAGACACATCACAATTCCAACATGCATTCATAAACAATATTCATATAAACATATATACATCATCACAGCACAATGCATCGCATGCATCAAAGTTGAATGATAGATTTTTAAAGCCGTTTTTAAAATATTTACTCACCTGTTGATGCTGTTGAAACAGAGAGCACGGGTTCTAGGTTTTTAAATCTGGAAATGTATGAGATGATTCTTGCTTGAGGTTGAATTTTTTTAGCTTGACAATATTGAAGATCCTTCAGGTTGTAATTGCGAAGATGATTGTAGTTTGAATTTGATTCCACTAATTTTTTAAGCTTCTAGGTTTTTGAAAGTGGAAAGAAGAATGAAAACCTGGTTTATCTTCAGCCAATGTTACTTAAAATTCAAACTAGAGAAAACAAAGTTTTAGTCACTTGTATCTTTCTCTAAGCTAACACTTGTTTGATTATTGAGAGTAATATTTACATTTGTTTTAATGCATGCTTTAAAACTTTACAAATGTCAAGATAAAGTATTTTATGTTTTAAACCCTTAATTAATTTACCTATTATATTTAATTCATAAATTCATGTATCATCCTTGCATATGTTTATTTTCAAGTATATAAAAGAAAAGAATTTTAAATATTATTATTAAACCTCATTTTATATATTTACACCCCAATTTTATATATATATATATATATATATATATATATATAAGTATATGATTTTCAAAGATTTACTTAAAGTTGAATCCTATATTACTAACACTAAAATAAGTATCTATATATATTTGTTAATTCCAAAACATAACTTTCAATACAATATATATATATATATATATTATAAAATTATTCTTATTAGCTTTTGAAAAGATAAGTTTTGCCAAAAAAATATTTTTGAAAGAAGATCATTAAACAATTATTATCAAATAATTATTTTTTCCATTTATGAAAATTAATTTTTAGATTTTTTTTGTTTCATTCTTACCCATCAGTATTTTAATAGTCAAAATCAGTATTTCTATTAATTAACCCAGTTAATTTGTAACATCCTGCCTTTTTCGCACGCTTAAAACCGACACACATGTCGATTCAAACCATACGGAAGGGCGGATTGTTATGGGTAAATAATAAATAAAACAGAGAAGAAATAAACAAAATAGAATCTCACAGCGGAAGGATAAAATATAGTAATAAAATATACAGTTTATAAAACTGTTTACAAAACTTTTGATTCTTCTTTATACAATTTAATATCAGAGTTCACATACCAATAAATACCAATGCAACGGAACAATGTGAGTGTGGTGCAATAGTATAAATAATAATAATACAAATCTTCGTCTTCATCCTCCAAAGCTAAATCTTCAAATCCTGACACGCTCGGACTGACCCGAGCGAATTTGAAAACATAAAAACACTCGAGTCAGAACTAAAAGATCTTATGTAGTTAAATTAACAGAAATAAATATGAGTGCAGTAACTCAAGAGATGCTCGGGATTTATATCTCCTAAGGATCCGTTAAACTATTTACTATGTAGTATATTGCGCTATTATAATAGTGTCTAATTGTAAAATAAACTTACTTTTTAATAGCGTTAAGGGGTTACCCATATAGCCCTTAACACAGAATATATTCCCATAGTCTATACAGTACCGTAATCTCCCCCGTACTGGGCGTCGTCAGAGGGCACTCCATAGGTATGGTACAAAACAAAACTCGTATAAGGCGCGCTAGGGTAGGTGACACGGCACAACAAGGCAATGCCAGGGTAGATATACCAATTGCTATCCGGGCTGATGGAAACGCATAGCCGCAGCTACCGCCCACCTCGAACAAACTCCCCCAAAAATAAAAGTAAAAGTGGCCACTGAAATAATCCAAAGTCAAAGTATAATATCGAAGAGGAGTGTCCGATCAGAGGAATGACCTCATTGGCCCGAGAATCGCTCCTGTTTTAGCCACCTTATGCCAACTCACGGGAGTCGGGTCCACGTATTTACCTTGCAGGAAACGCCTCCACCAACCTACTTCATTCTGGAATCTCCACCGCGTACACGGTTAGTCAAAGTGGTTTTCGGTATCGACAGAGAGTATGTCCATATCCGATCCCGGTCTCTTTGCCAACCCGTCGTTATTATAACACCGCGGTCATTTAAAAATAGTTTATACTTAAAAACCAGAATAAAAATTTCCATTTCAAAAACTATGAATACGATATCATTTTAAAACCCAAAACAATATGATATCATTTTATCCAAATATAATTCTTTTCCAAAAATCATACTGCTTTAAAATCTATAATAACTGGAAACCAAACATTTGAATTATACTTTCAAAGCATAATATTTCGAAAATTCATAGTTATAAAACCATAACTTCTAAAACTTGAATGGTTTGGATATTCAACGGTATATAAAATAAATGGTTTGACTTTAAGGTTGCTTTTTAAAGAAAAATAATTTCCATGGCTTTACAAATATATTTCTTTATTTAAAGTCTAAACCATAATTTAAATATCACTTTCAAGTTCCAAAACCATTTCAATGTCTATATATATATATAGCCATTTGGAGTATTAATATTTCAAAACTAAAGTTGGAATTTTATTCTTTCAACAAATCAATTGTTTTATTATTTAGTCTTGAATATTCACATAAAAATCCATAAATACAACTCTAATTTCTAGAAATTTAATATTTCCTTAAATTTAATTATACTAGAATATTCATTTAAGTTTATCTTGGAAAAACTCCAGTTATAAACATCATACCTTAAAATTTCCAAACTTAAACATATAATATAAATTATCAAATTCCATTTTCTCAATTTTTCCATTTTTTATTTAACAGATTTATACACAGCCTAAATTCAAAAATTTGAACTTCATATGTATATATTTAGAAGAATAATATTTATAAAATATCAAAACTTAAAATTTTTTATAAACCATATCCCATCCAAACCATAGAAATCACTTTAACATATTTTATATATAGACCACGGTGCCTGTATATAGTTTTCTATCCTATGGTCAAGTGATACGGATGTTTATCATTTCAATCCGCAAATTAAAAATAAAAATTTGCGGTTGTATATCATTTCAAACCACAATCCCGAATGGAACGAAAAATGCATGATAACTTGTAGTTTAATGATATAAAATAAAACATCCATTCATCCATCATCATCCATCATACAAATCACAATCATCATCCAATACAAAACAATATCAATATATATCCGATAATATATAACAGGTAATAACTGGCAGTTATATTCGAAAATAAATTTAACAACCATTAAACTAACAGTTTATCTGCAAATAAATAACTACAACTGTCAATCTATATGCAGTAATAAAATTTAGTGAACAGTTATATTAAATAAATGCGATTTAACAGATATGATGAATAAAACATGCCAAACAGTCATAAATAAATCTCTACTCATATCCAAAATAAATTTAACAAACATAAAAACTTTTTAGAAGTTGTGAGTGGGTTAAAACACTCACCTTTTGAATTTAAATCGAATTTAAATCCGATTTCAACCCAAAAATTCGACGGTCTCTGAATTGGTCCAAACTAGTTCCAAACTGTCTGGAATTTAATTACGATCCTAATAAAAAAGTTTCGCGTGAATCCGAGGTCGTATGAAAAAGTTATGCAATTTAAACGATTTGAAAATCAAAATAAATTATAAAACAAAACAAACATTAATTAAATACTCGCCACGTCACTATCGTCTTCCACGCGCTTTGGCTACAGGAGCATGCGAATATGTTTCCAGACCGAACCCAAAACGAAAAACGAACACCACCAGTAGATTGCGTATTCTGAGAACTCGAACATATAATTTTTCTGGAATTTTTAGAGGAGTTTGAATTTTGACTTTTATTTGGATTGAAACTGGATCTAGAAATTGTCTGTTGCCATTCAAGAAGAGAAGAAGTTGAAGAAGAGACTATACAGAGGAATGAAGATGGAGGCTAGGGTTTCACCGCCTATTATAGATAGATCGCAAAAGAATAGGTGTGCACGAATTTTAACATGCAAACGGAAGTGGTCCCAAAAGATAAATAATATTAATTACACACGTTACGGATTTAGGAAATAAATAAATTCCTTATCATTTACATTTTATTTTAAACATATTTACAAATGTAAATCTAGACGTTTCGTTTTCGTTTCAAAATATATCCACAATTTTATTAATTTCCAAATTGATCTAAACAAATTTAGATGTAAATTAAAAGCTGGTAAGTCTATCCATTGCAGTGTTAATTTCTCCACTTCCTTATATTTAGAAATTATAAATTAAGTTTTCAAAAACCTATTTTTGATTTCCAACTTTTATATACTCATCTTTTACCAGTAATAAGGATGCATTAACATTTGTTCATGGTTTCACCTTAGTATCCTCAACTTCCATTTTAATCTTCAATAATTGCAATTGTTGAATGTTGATACTTTAATTAAATTTATACATCTTGCTTTCTATAATCTATATCCACAAATGGTCCAATTATAAATAGAATCAGCATTAACTTCATCTTATAGGATTAACTACTCCAATTACAAAACAAATCTATGCTAACTGCCCGATTTAAGTCAATTAATTGTAATTGAGTCTACATTAAATGTTATAAATTATAAATTGGAACCTCAATAAATTCGCTTATTGTTTTAAAATCTTTCTATTCAGTAAATAGACATTTTATGGGTATAAATAACATTTGAATTATAACACATGTCATTAGTGCATGCTTCATTTCTTATAAACTCCCCTTTATTAACTAGAACACATTAACCAAAACAAAATAATTAATTTAGATTTATTTCAATCGATTGCCATTCTTAACTTAACATACTCAAAATGGTTAACCTAAATAATTGTTACCCTTACATTCAAATTCACTTACAACCATCATTACAACAATGTTGCCATAGATTTAGATTTAATTAAATAAATTAGATAAATGGGTAAAGTTTTGTAATTATCACTAATGCCAAAAATATATGCATTAATTACTACTTATTATCATGAATTCATTTATTAATTTACTAGTTGCCTTTGTCTTCTTATATCCTATTTACTACCAAACTTTCTATTCTTAAATCTATACTCCCATTGATTTATTAAATTTGCACTTATTATGCATACTTTTAGCAACTCATATATACTTTGCATCTATTCCCCAAATTTCACATTCTATTGTTACATAAATTTGCATTGATTACTATTTATTATTACTTTACTGATAAATTAGATATTTGCATTGGTTTTGCTTATGCTAAATTAATATCCATAATAAATAAGGTTTCAAAACAATCAATAACATTTCCTTAGCCCAAACCCCGTTTACCAATTATTTTCCTTCAATAATTCATGTTGCTATAATTACGTACATTTACACTTTATAGTTATTCTAATATACCTATTCCAACACTCTTAACCCTTATCTTTACTTTCACCCACTTGTAATATTAATTATATTTATTACAATTCAATGTTGGCATTTATTATTATTAATTTATACAATGTTTATTGCCCTTATTTCAATTTCTTCCTTTTCAGTTGCTACTCGACTATTCACAGTTTCTTTTGTATACTCCTTTCCTATATAATCCAACATACACAAATTCCAATTAAATCCAATTATTACCTTTAAATAAAACATAACATTCGAATACCTCTTATTAAATTGGAATGTTTCTTTTAAGTTTATGATTGATCCACTTGTATTAACATAAATTTTTATTTTCAAATTTATTCCCATTTACGATTAATCAACGTTATTTTACATTAACCAATTTTAATATTCACCTTTAATTTCACATCTTCAAAGTATATCTAGGAAAAATCTTTCCACCACTTAATTTACTGAATCTTATGCAGTCTTACTATAAATAGGTTTTAAATTACCATTACTGTACATTCAATTACTATCCAAAGTATTTATTCATAAATCAATTCGATATATACGTTTGTTTCCTTCTATTTGATTTATACCTAGTATACGTTTTCCTAAATCCTGTTTCATTACCTTCATTAAATGGTTATCGCATTGAGATCAAATTTATTAGCTTATATCGCATTATTACCATTAATTAAAATTGGCTTACAAATTCTTTTTTTCAATACTCTAAATAAATAACATATTATTCCATAATTACTCTTGTTTTCACATATTCCATTCAAAAATTAAACCACAATATTTACATTATTTTATTGAATTGGAAATCTCATTTTAAATTGTTAACTTTTAATAAGAACAAATGGCAACACCAAATTCCTAACATTCATTTTATTAAAAATTATGGAAAATATGACAAATTTAGTTAACGAAATTTTCGGGTCATTACACTCTCCCCCACTCAAAACTTTTCGTCCTCGAAAAGGAAAAGAAGGGAGAAGATAGAATTAAATAACAATACATCTTATTCAAAATATTTAACTTATAAACAGTAATTTACCAAATTTATTACCTCAAATAAAATATACCCGTTTTATAATCATTATATCCTTTTATACTTAAATAATTAAAGTTTGAAAAACATTTTCAACATAATTCTAAGTCCAAAATTTACGGAAATTTTTGGCAGAGTCTCCTTTGTACGGAGAGGCTCGGGAAAATATAATACCAAAATATAACAAAGTATCGTATAGAATATTCAAAATAGTATATCCCAACACGGGAAAATATATAAAAATAGCGCTACAAAACGTAAACCGGGAACGTACCTATTTGTTGGGCAAATTACGCTTAATTTATGGAAACAAAAGCAGTAACAATTGCTTCCATACCTGCATTTCACTTATATAATCTAAAAAGGTTAACTATTTATATAAAGTGAAATATTTTCATGGTTTCAACTACTAACAACAATAAATACACAATCATCAATTTCGACAAACAGTATACACAACAAAACAAAACAACCATTCAATCAAACAAGCAAATAGTTGTTTGGGTTCAAAACTTGAAATGGTACGGAATGAAAAATAACTATCCAGTGCATCATTTACTCAACAGTCTTAGATGGGACAAAAAATAGCTTATTTATTCATCCAACAACTTCAAATTTCCTTACCCAACCAGCCATATATCAAACAATGTCAATTTAAACCAACAAACCAATTCAACTTATATAAATTCATTACATACTTTAATTGTTTGATTTCCTTTCTTTTATTCAACCCACATAAATTTTCCATTTTATAATTTACATTTTTTTCTAACAAACTTCAAATTTTATTTCTCATTTAATGGTTGCTTCCTTATTTCTACTTATTACTTACCATTATTCATTTTTATTTTATTTAGGTTATGTAAGCCTCTTTTATTTGTATTACATTTAATGCACTTCTCAAATTCAATCATTTATTAAATGCTTACATGCTATTATATTAAATTACAGTAACCCTTTTTTAATTACACTTAAATTCTTAACCTTATAACCTCCATTCTTATAAATAAAGGATTTTATTAATTTATTACCTAAGGTTTACAGTCATTTATTTATATTACCTACTTTCCATTTTATTCAACTAGTAGCATTTAAATCATACTAAATTTTAAAACCATACACATCAATCCTTATTTATTAAAGAGTTTCGTTCTATTTACTTAAGTTTAAAATCTCCTATTTATAATACTTACCTTTAATTATGGTAAAATTTCAATTATAACTTAAGTTTATGCCATTAAATTCTCATTTATAATAGCAATTCATTGAATACTTCATTATTTCCAAAATTTCTACTTGTATAATATTCTATTCCAATCTCTTATTTAACATTTCAACTTTTCATATTTGGTAAGTTATATATGTTAGAGAAAATGCAAAAGAACTTATACAAGTTTTATCTCATCTTTTAATTAAATTTAATGTTCGATAATGTTACTCTTCGTTTCATATGTTACATATTTCAAATTTCCTTTAATTCCCATTTATAACTTTGCATTAAATTTCTTGCCTAAATTAGAGATTTCAATTCATTAATTACTTACCTTTTATTTCACTAAAATAATTTAAACAATTTATTAATGGAAATTTAAGAATTAAATACCGGGCCAAATTTCGAATTTTTTTAAAAATAATAGATAGATATATTCTTATAACTTATAAACAATTAAAATTTTAGATATTTTCAAAATAAATCTGCAGTAGAATTTACTACAGTGGCCTTTCCCCCTCGAAACTCGAAAATGAAAGTCGATGATGCGGCTGCCATCACCGAAATTATTTTCCAGTGACAGAGAGGAAAGTACAAAATTTATTTTCTCCAAAATCTTCTTTAAAACAATTCTTCCGAATTATACTAAATATTTATATAAGAAAATACTTATAAGCCAAATCATTATATTTCATAAATCCTTTGAAAGCAAATTTTCAAAAATCCCGGGCTTAAGTCCTAAAATTTCCAAATTTCATTGATTTTAAATTCAATCTTATTTTACCTGTTATATATAAATTTTATTCCTAACAACCAATCTATTGCAACCAAATATATATATCTTTTGGAAAATTTACTTTATATATATAGAAAATATAATAGGCAAAATTATTTCATTTACCTATATTTAAAACAAATATTATGTCGGTCTGTCCTATTAAGTGTTTAGAAATCCCTATTGATGTCATAGCGTCCCATGCACCAACCAGAATTTATAAATACAAAACGGAACATATTAACACAATATCAAAACCTTTTTATAACACTAACAAGTACGCTCTCTCATATATACACACTCAGCGACTCCCATAGGGTATTACTACCCTATTAACAAGAGGCAAACCCCACAAAGCTAAGGTTTATCGCTAAACCAAAGCTCTGATACCAGATGTAACATCACGCCTTTTTCGCACGCTTAAAACCGACACACATGTCGATTCAAACCATACGGAAGGGCGGATTGTTATGGGTAAATAAGAAATAAAACAGAGAAGAAATAAACAAAATAGAATCTCACAGCGGAAGGATAAAATATAATAATAAAATATGCAGTTTATAAAACTGTTTACAAAACTTTTGATTCTTCTTTATACAATTTAATATCAGAGTTCACATACCAATAAATACCAATGCAGCGGAACAATGTGAGTGTGGTGCAATAGTATAAATAATAATAATACAAATCTTCGTCTTCATCCTCCAAAGCTAAATCTTCAAATCCTGACACGCTCGGACATACCCGAGCGAATTTAAAAAGACAAAAACACTCGAGTCAGAACTAAAAGATCTTATGTAAGTTATATTAACAGAAATAAATATCAGTGCAGTAACTCAAGAGATGCTCGGGATTTACATCTCCTAAGGATCTGTTAAACTATTTACTATGTAGTATATTGCGCTATTATAATAGTGTCTAATTGTAAAATAAACTTACTTTTTAATAGCGTTAAGGGGTTACCCATATAGCCCTTAACACAGAATATATTCCCATAGTCTATACAGTACCGTAATCTCCCCCGTACTGGGCGTCGTCAGAGGGCACTCCATAGGTATGGTACAAAACAAAACTCGTATAAGGTGTGCTAGGGTAGGTGACACGGCGCAACAAGGCAATGCCAGGGTAGATATACCAATTGCTATCCGGGCTGATGGAAACGCATAGCCGCAGCTACCTCCCACCTCGAACAAACTCCCCCAAAAATCAAAGTAAAAGTGGCCACTGAAATAATCCAAAGTCAAAGTATAATATCGAAGAGGATTGTCCGATCAGAGGAATGACCTCATTGGCCCGAGAATCGCTCCTGTTTTAGCCACCTTATGCCAACTCACGGGAGTCGGGTCCACGTATTTACCTTGCAGGAAACGCCTCTACCAACCTACTTCATTCTGGAATCTCCACCGAGCACACGGTTAGTCAAAGTGGTTTTCGGTATCGACAGAGAGTATGTCCATATCCGATCCTGGTCTCTTTGCCAACCCATCGTTATTATAACACCGCGGTCATTTAAAAATAGTTTATACTTAAAAACCAGAATAAAAATTTCCATTTCAAAAACTATGAATACGATATCATTTTAAAACCCAAAACAATATGATATCATTTTATCCAAATATAATTCTTTTCCAAAAATCATACTGCTTTAAAATCTATAATATCTGGAAACCAAACATTTGAATTATACTTTCAAAGCATAATATTTCGAAAATTCATAGTTATAAATCCATAACTTCTAAAACTTGAATGGTTTGGATATTCAACGGTATATAAAATAAATGGTTTGACTTTAAGGTTACTTTTTAAAGAAAAATAATTTCCATGGCTTTACAAATATATTTCTTTATTTAAAGTCTAAACAATAATTTAAATATCACTTTCAAGTTCCAAAACCATTTCAATGTCTATATATATATATATATCCATTTGGAGTATTAATATTTCAAAACGAAAGTTGGAATTTTATTCTTTCAACAAATCAATTGTTCTATTATTTAGTCTTGAATATTCACATAAAAATCCATAAATACAACTCCAATTTCTAGAAATTTAATATTTCCTTAAATTTAATTATACTAGAATATTCATTTAAATTTATCTTGGAAAAACTCCAGTTATAAATATCATACCTTAAAATTTCCAAACTTAAACATATACTATAAATTATCAAATTCCATTTTCTCAATTTTTCCATTTTTTATTTAACAGATTTATACACAGCCTAAATTCAAAAAATTTAACTTCATATGTATATATGTAGAAGAATAATATTTATAAAATATCAAAACTTAAAATTTTTTATAAACCGTATCCCATCCAAACCATAGAAATCACTTTAACATATTTTATATATAGACCACGGTGCCTGTATATAATTTTCTATCCTATGGTCAAGTGATACGGATGTTTATCATTTCAATCCGCAAATTAAAAATAAAAATTTACGGTTGTATATCATTTCAAACCACAATCCCGAATGGAACGAAAAATGCATGATAACTTGTAGTTTAATGATATAAAATAAAACATCCATTCATCCATCATCATCCATCATCCAAATCACAATCATCATCCAATACAAAACAATATCAATATATATCCGATAATATATAACAGGTAATAACTGGCAGTTATATTCAAAAATAAATTTAACAACTATTAAACTAACAGTTTATCTGCAAATAAATAACTATAACTGTCAATCTATATGCAGTAATAAAATTTAATGAACAGTTATATTAAATAAATGAGATTTAACAGATATGATGAATAAAACATGCCAAACAGTCATAAATAAATCTCTACTCATATCCAAAATAAATTTAACAAACATAAAAACTTTTTAGAAGTTGTGAGTGGGTTAAAACACTCACATTTTGAATTTAAATCCGATTTAAACCCAAAAATTCGACGGTCTTCGAATTGGTCCAAACTAGTTCCAAACTGTACGGAATTTAATTACGATCCTAACAAAAAAGTTTCGCGTGAATCCGGGGTCGTATGAAAAAGTTATGCGATTTAAACGATTTGAAAATCAAAATAAATTATAAAACAAAACAAACCTTAATTAAATACTCGCCACATCACTATCGTCTTCCACACGCTTTGGCTACAGGAGCATGCGAATATGTTTCCAGACCGAACCCAAAACGGAAAACGAACACCACAAGTAGATTGCGTATTCTGAGAACTCGAACATATAATTTTTATGGAATTTTTTAGAGGAGTTTGAATTTTGACTTTTATTTGGATTGAAACTGGATCTAGAAATTATCTGTTGCCATTGAAGAAGAGAAGAAGTTGAAGAAGAGACTATACAGAGGAATGAAGATGGAGGCTAGGGTTTCACCGCCTATTTATAGATAGATCGCAAAAGAATAGGTGTGCACGAATTTTAACATGCAAACGGAAGTGGTCCCAAAAGATAAATAATATTAATTACACACGTTACGGATTTAGGAAATAAATAAATTCCTTATCATTTACATTTTATTTTAAACGTATTTACAAATGTAAATCTAGATGTTTCGTTTACGTTTCAAAATATATCCACAATTTTATTAATTTCCAAATTGATCTAAATAAATTTAGTTGTAAATTAAAAGCTGATAAGTCTATCCATTGTAGTGTTAATTTCTCCACTTCCTTATATTTAGAAATTATAAATTAAGTTTTCAAAAACCTATTTTTGATTTCCAATTTTTATATACTCATCTTTTACCAGTAATAAGGATGCATTAACATTTGTTCATGGTTTCACCTTATTATCCTCAACTTCCATTTTAATCTTCAATAATTACAATTGTTAAATGTTGATACTTTAATTAAATTTATACATCTTGCTTTCTATAATCTATATCCACAAATGGTCCAATTATAAATAGAATCAGCATTAACTTCATCTTATAGGATTAACTACTCCAATTACAAAACAAATCTATGCTAACTGCCCGATTTAAGTCAATTAATTGTAATTGAGTCTACATTAAATGTTATAAATTATAAATTGGAACCTCAATAAATTCGCTTATTGATTTAAAATCTTTCTATTCAGTAAATAGACATTTTATGGGTATAAATAACATTTGAATTATAACACATGTCATTAGTGCATGCTTCATTTCTTATAAACTCCCCTTTATTAACTAGAACACATTAACCAAAACAAAATAATTAATTTAGATTTATTTCAATCGATTGCCATTCTTAACTTAACATACTCAAAATGGTTAACCTAAATAATTGTTACCCTTTTACATTCAAATTCACTTACAACCATCATTACAACAATGTTGCCATAGATTTAGATTTAATTAAATAAATTAGATAAATGGGTAAAGTTTTGTAATTATCACTAATGCCAAAAATATATGCATTAATTACTACTTATTATCATGAATTCATTTATTAATTTACTAGTTGCCTTTGTCTTCTTATATCCTATTTACTACCAAACTTTCTATTCTTAAATCTATACTCCCATTGATTTATTAAATTTGCACTTATTATGCATACTTTTAGCAACTCATATATACTTTGCATCTATTCCCCAAATTTCACATTCTATTGTTACATAAATTTGCATTGATTACTATTTATTATTACTTTACTGATAAATTAGATATTTGCATTGGTTTTGCTTATGCTAAATTAATTTCCCATAATAAATAAGGTTTCAAAACAATCAATAACATTTCCTTAGCCCAAACCCCGTTTACCAATTATTTTCCTTCAATAATTCATGTTGCTATAAATACGTACATTTACACTTTATAGTTATTCTAATATACCTATTCCAACACTCTTAACCCTTATCTTTACTTTCACCCACTTGTAATATTAATTATATTTATTACAATTCAATGTTGGCATTTATTACTATTAATTTATACAATGTTTATTGCCCTTATTTCAATTTCTTCCTTTTCAGTTGCTATTCTACTATTCACAGTTTCTTTTGTATACTCCTTTTTTATATAATCCAACATACACAAATTCCAATTAAATCCAATTATTACCTCTAAATAAAACATAACATTCGAATACCTCTTATTAAATTGGAATGTTTCATTTAAGTTTTTAATTGATCCACTTGTATTAACATAAATTTTTATTTTCAAATTTATTCCCATTTACGGTTAATCAATGTTATTTTACATTAACCAATTTTAATATTCACCTTTAATTTCACATCTTCAAAGTATATCTAGGAAAAATCTTTCCACCACTTAATTTACTGAATCTTATGCAGTCTTACTATAAATAGGTTTTAAATTACCATTACTGTACATTCAATTACTGTCCAAAGTATTTATTCATAAATCAATTCGATATATACGTTTGTTTCCTTCTATTTGATTTTTACCTAGTATACGTTTTCCTAAATCCTGTTTCATTACCTTCATTAAATGGTTATCGCATTGAGATCAAATTTATTAGCTTATATCGCATTATTACCATTAATTAAAATTGGCGTACAAATTCTTTTTTTCAATACTCTAAATAAATAACATATTATTCCATAATTACTCTTGTTTTCACATATTCCATTCAAAAATTAAACCACAATATTTACATTATTTTATTGAATTGGAAATCTCATTTTAAATTGTTAACTTTTAATAAGAACAAATGGCAACACCAAATTCCTAACATTCATTTTATTAAAAATTATGGAAAATGTGACAAATTTAGTTAACGAAATTTTCGGGTCATTACATAATTATCAATTAACAAATTCTACAAAATTTGGGTTATTACATTCCTTCCCCTTTAGAATCTTTTTTTTCTCGAAAAGGAACGAAGCCAGATTATAAAAATGCTTATTATTAGAAAAATTATTCTTTTGATCACTTTAAAACACCTTCAAAATCTACATAGTATTATAAAATATTTTTATAATTTTTTTTTTTAACTCGATATCTCAACCAGTCCATCCTTGTTCTCGCAGAAATTCGGTCATACGTTGATCATGCGTGCGATTGAAAATCTATAAGTACTTAGCAGACCCATTTTCAACACCTAGTGAAAATACTTTGAAAACTTTTTGTTGAAAATATAGAAAAAAAATTTGGAATAGAGGAAATATCTTTGGTGGGAATGCTCTGAGAATCATCACCCCCATCGATGGTCGTAGTTAACCCAATGGTTACGTTGCCATCCCAGAAAAATCATAGATAACTGTAGGACTCCGCGCCCCTCGATTACACCATGGAACCCGCTATGGATCGCTGTTACATCCTAGGTCACGATGCCATCATAGCAAAAGTCCATGTAACTGTAGGCATCAGCGCCCTCGAATTTCACTGCCGAAAGAATGAAACTTATCCACTCCCGCATAGGTCGCAGACTACATCAGTCAAATTCCAATGCAGCCTTAGGCTCTCATGGCCTCTCGACTTTCGCGCCATCACCATAGGTCGCAATCTACCGATGTAAAATCAAACGTAGACTATTGGCTCTCTGTAGCACACACGACTTTTGCGATGGTCTGCAGCAGATCCCAGCGAAATCGAGTTACACTGTCGTCACAACATAACCCAAATGCCTCTGTAGGCATCAGCGCCCTCAAATTTTGCTACCCACCACACATAATCCTCAGGAACTAATTTATTCGGACACCTCACAGGATCAACTTTAGAACCCCCCCTTAGGGTTCAAGGAAGTACCACCCTATGGCACTGCTGAGAAGTTCATTTCAAGGGAGCACGTTTTTCCACAGATTCAATCTCAAAACATTTTATACTGTACTCTTATAGTGTCTTTCAAATAATACCCTTTATGTTTTTCATCAAAATCTCCTTTACACAAAATCGATTCCCAAAATCAATTATTCTCTTACTAGGCTTTTCAAATTTCCACGATTGATTTTTCGAAAATCAAAAGCTTTTTTCGAATTCATAGGTTTTAAAACCTTTTTCCAAGATCATTCTCATAAAACTATCTATATATACAGATATATAAAACCCTCGAAAAATCTTTGGATCATTTCATACTTGCATAAATCTTTTTTCATGCTTCAAATACTTTCAAAACTCCTTTCCTTCCGGCAATAGATTCAACAAAAGGAGATTTATCTTATATATCAAAGTTATTCCAAATCAAATATTCAAATTTGATTACTCTATAAAGTCACTTACAAAATTACTTACCTCTATAAAGTAAATTTCCACCATAGAAATATCGAATTTCCATTTTACTTCATCACATATTTCACAAAATATACCTTTCATTTCAAAAACCATTTCACATTTCTTATCCACAAATTCCTAGTACCAATTTCATTCAAACCTGTACGATGTACACATATTATCCGTATGCTATACCAATCTGATTGCTCACTCGATCACACAATTTCACTTTCGAACTAGTATTGTCCACCCGACTTCCTAGTGCAGACTCAGATCTGATTTCTTGATCAGAAACCATTATTCTCCTTACATAGCCGTAACTACGATAGAGAATATCCAGAACCAATCAACAATCCATATCCAGGTTCGCCGTCAAAAATCGAATGAAAAATCTTAACTCGGATCGATATACCATCTTAGAAATTCTGTGCTCGAATCCGGATCAATTCACTATGCAAATAGAATAATATACTACATCCAACGTATTTATCTTTATTGACTATTAGCCAAATCAATCTCCTTTTCTATTCACATTCACTTTAATTTCTATCCACTTTTTCATAATTATTTAAATCCTCATTTGGATTATCACCTCAATTCTTATCTCAAATGGATATTTAATCATAAACATTTTACACTCTGACCGGCTTAAATTTAGAAAATAATTTGAAAAGTTTAAAATAGATAAGTAGTTGAAAAATAATTATTAATTGTAAAATAGCTGTAAAATAGTTAAGTAATGATAAAATAGTTATAAAATTGTCAAATAGTTATAATTTTTTTAAATAATTGCAAAATAGCAATTAGATAAAAAGTAGTTGAAAAAACAGTAATTAGTTTGTAAACAGTTGAAAAATTATTGAATAGTTCCAAAAATAATTGTAAAACAAACATAAGATAGTTTTAGGTTTAAAAAGAAAAGTTGTATAGTAAATAGTTTGGAAAAATAGATTTATATTAAAACAATTTATTTTGAAAATAGTCCAGAGTCAAACTGTTCAATTCCCAACCTCCATTTCCAATTAATTCAGTTTAAATTTCCACTTTCATTTAAATTGACTCAGTTCCAACTTAAATAACTTCAATTTCCATTTAAATTTATTTAACCCCAATTCAAGTTGAATTAATCCTCAACTCTCATTTGAATTTGAACTCATTCAACTTCAATTTCATTTCAAATTAATCCACTTTAAATTTTCCATTTGAATTTTTAAACTTATCCATCTTCGATCACAATTCCAATTAATTCAAATCAAATTCAATTTGAACTAATCCAATTCAAATTTCAAATTTAAACCATCTCGAATTATAGAAATTCGAGTTAAATTTTTAAATGTTTATTTAATCCTTTAAATCAAATCAGCTTATATGTTTAAACCATTTAATTCTGAATCCAAATTCCATTTTTTTAACTTATTTCAAAGTTCAAATAATAATTCAAATCCTATTTAAACAACTAAATCTCTGAAATTCATATTATCACCAAACTTCAATTTTGAAACCAAACCTTTAAAGTTTTATCTTAAACATTCAAATCTTAAGTCCAAAATGATTCCATTTTATCTTAATAATAGATATATTACCACACCCCATTTCTTCATTCATTTAAAAAAAATCCAATTTCAGCTTAAAGATTATTAATAACAACAAGATGGTATCACTCAAATTATTTTAAAATATCCATCCATTTCCAATTTCTAGATCTCAAACCTATTTTGAGATCACGCAAACTCCCAATTCAAATTAACCATTTAACTAATTCCCAAGTTAAATCCCAATTTCATCTTGAAATCTCCAATTCATGTTGTTTGTTATATTATTTAACTTTCCCAAAGTTAAATTCAATTTACTTATCCAGCCAACCTTACCCAATTCGAATTCCCATTTCAAATTTTAAACTTTACATTAATAATCCTCCCACTTATAAGTTCAAAAAACATATCACTTTGGGTATCAAATCTCATTCCAAATTTAGAACTCACCATTTAGAGTTTATTTCAAGCCATCTTTGATATTATTTATATTCCTCATATATACATATTATTTCCTTTACACACCAAGTTATCCTTAAATTTTAGACCACCTTTGGTTTTAATTCAAAACAAATTTCTTTAAATTTTCAAACAACTCTTGTTTGAAATAGGACCCTTTTATTCAAATACATTAAATAATATTATTTATTATTTCTTTATTACTTTTGAAACAATTTTCAAATTTGGACCTAGATTTAAAACTTCACAATTTAGATCATCTTTAGTTCCAATTTATAAGTCATACTTGCCTAAAATGTTTTACTTCCCTAAAACATTTCATTCTGCGTACACAATAATACACATTTTATTATTAAACACAACAATCATTTATGATAATAACCAAGATTATCATATCTGGAGACCAATTCATTATTATTTTATTCCGAAACTCTTCCCCAACTTCAAGATTTTAATTTCAGTTTGAATCCATTTCAAACTTATCCTGATTTAATTTCAATTTGGTTGTATTTCTATTACCACTTAATTTAATTCCAATAATTTAACAACCAATTGCCTTAATATTTATTAGAAAGAAATATTGCTTTATATATACAAATATATTCTTATATAAAATCATTTAAAATCTTTATATAAGAAAATAACTAGTACGCTCTCATATAGATATACACTCAACTCATTCTAAGGTACCATTGACCCTATCCTTAATGAGTAATCCCACCAAAGCCAAGGTTCTCGCTTAACCTGGCCCTGATACCAAATGTAGCGACACGGAAATTTCGATTTCGAAAATTCCAAATAGTTAGGAAAAGAAGAAAAGAGATAAAAGAAGAAGGAACATAAAACCAAACTCAGAATCTCACATTCGCAGCAGATAAAATTTAATATCAAATAATATTCTTTACACAAAGAAACCTGTATTAGTCAATTACATTTAATACATCAGAGTTACAACATCTCGCAATCACTGGACAGTAAAAAAAACAACACGTCCCAGATAAACTACAATACATCACAGTGGAATACACTCCATACGTTTCTACCATCCAGCTCGCCTCTTGAGCTCCAGAACGTCCTTACTTGAAAATCTGTAATACTCGGTCTGACCCAAGAATTACATTAAAGTAACACCCGGGTCAGTTTGGAAATCAGCGTGAGTAAACCCATCAAATCAAGAAATACTAATGCATAAATCTTACTTAAACCCGGGGTAACTCTTATCAATTTACAAATTCATAATTTGTTATAGATATCACTTATTTCACACATCAGTTTCTAAGTACCAAAACTTAGATTAAATAGTCCAAATCACTTAAACCATTCCATTCCAGCCTATAAATTTCAAATATGAATCTATAAAGAATCGAAGTGGTTTCGGGTATTTACTAATATCCGACTTCGTTTTCTTCGAATCTAATGTCATCTTAACCTAAGTTATTTAAGTGAAATACAATTCAACTTTAAATATAGGATATCAGTCTCTTTTTTTTCACAGCAATTCATCATCGGGAGATACCCACATTATCACTATTCAACTCAATCATATTACAAAACATTTCATATCAGAAACAACAAATAATCCAAGGCATTCAATACCATTCAATCATTCATAAGCAAGATTAATTGTCATACCATTCCAATGATTTAAATAAATTAAATTACTTTCTTTAATTACTTTAATCTTACTTACTTAACATTAATTAATTATGAACCATTAATTAGTCATCCCTTAATTATCCTTTTTAATTACATTAAGTAATTAACCTTAAATTGTGACGACCCGCCTTTCATTCCATAAAAAGACGTATCATCGTTAAGAAAGGAAATATATAGAATGCAATCCTTTGATTAATTACACCGATTAATTAGTTCTTAATTACTTCCATTGATTAATCATTAATTAATTACATTAATCAATAATCCTTAATAAATTACTTAATTAATTAATCACACTTTTAATTAATTACATTTAGTAATTAATTTTAAATTAATCATATTCATTAATTAAGTAATCACATTGATTAATTAACTAAATTATTTACGCTAAGTAATTAACCCTTAATTACTTCCATTAAGTAATTATCCTCTAATTACTTCATTAAGTAATCCCCCTTTAACTAATTACAACCAATAATTTTCCATTTATTACTCGACCAAGTAATTACACCTTATTAATTCATAATCAAGTGATTATTTTAAATTAACCAAACTAATTAATTATCTTTAGTTGATCTCAACCTTTAAAAATAAGCTCTTTATTTAAATTATACACTTATTCTTATTATTAAACTTCATAAAAACCAATTTAGAAATCAATTATATATTTTGAAAATATAAAATTTTACTTAAAAAAAAACAATTAAATTTTGATATATTTAAAATCTTTAAAAACCCTTTTTAAACAAGTTTAGTTAAATTAAACAACTATTTATCTTTGAAATCTTAATTATCATATCCTTTAAACTTATCCATTGAAATATATTTTGAAATCTATTTTAAACATTTCTTTATAATTACTTGAATGTAACCTTATAACTTGCAAACATTCTTATTTAAACTTGTTTGAGTTTCCTAAAACTTTGATATAATAATTTAAACTGAAAATACCTTTGAATTAAAATTTAAAATTAATTTAGCTAATTAATTTTAAAATCAACTATTTTAAACATTTCAATTCTTGAAATATATTAAATTAAAATATTCTCAAAATCTTGATTGCCATTTATTTGAAAGAACTTGCTTTTGAAAGTTAAACTTGATTTCCTTTTCAACATTTGTTTTATTTTACTTAAACTTGATTTTCTTCAAAAAATTTGCCTACTTAAACCAAACTAACACATCAGAGCAAACTTAAGTCAAACCTTTAATAAACTCGAGCCTTCCCTGTGACAATCACCCAACTCAACTCCTTCGAGAAAAACATTCATTCGCATGAGACAAAACCCGAATAACTCACAACCAGATACAACGTGCACGCGATGCACGTACACCGACGCTTCCAACCGCCAGAGTTCATCGCGGTGACCTTCGACAACCACTCTATCCCACGTAAACATTCACATGAACCCAGATCGATCGAAATCCATGCGAATCGAAAATGAGACATTCTCGACCAAACTGGAAACCACCATGTCCAAAAATCTTCACCGTTCTAACGCCTCCGACCTTGAGTTCAACTTCCCCCTTTACTAAAGCCTCGGCACACCTTCCAACAGCCATTCCTACCATCGCGATCCACTCCATCATCTCCACGGTGATGCAAAACTCTCGAGCCCATCGACTAACAAAACTGATCGGAAACCTTACTCCGCCAAAATCCCATCGCCTCGACCATCGATAAATACTTCCAACATTTTTCCCTGAGACCCCCATGCTACCACCTGCCTTCCGACCAAACCTCGCCCTCGATCTCAAATCCGTTCATCGAAAATTGAGAAAAGAACCAATTCAGATCAACTAAGAAAATCACATTAATTATACACCTAAAAATAGTGAAATGAATACTAAAATTCGCGATTTCCAATCATGAATTTTAATAATCCTGTAATTCAAATTAGAAATTAAGGTTGTTGATTTTATCATAAATATGAATTTCATTGTTGTTTCAAATTTAAAAATAATTTGTTGAATTTTAAACCATGAAACTATTTTTAATATTATCATCATACCTTAACAACAACTTTCATTCAAAGGTCCAAGCTTAAATTTGCTTGAATAAAGAGATATGAATTTATTTCTCAAGAAATTTAAATCTTGCAACAAGAACAGAGATGATGAATTTACACAGGAACTTGTATATACAGATACTTCATAATTCTGACATGCTTTCATAAACAGTATTCATATAAACATATATACATCATCACAACACAATCCATCACATGCATCATAGTTGAATCACAGATTTTAAAAACTGTTTTTAAAATGTTTACACACCTATTGATGCTATAGAAACAGAGAGCACAGGTTCTAGGTTTTTAAATCTGGAAATGTATGAGATGATTCTTGCTTGAGGTTGAATTTTCTAAGCTTGATAAATTTAAAGGTGCTTCAGGTTATATTTGCAAAGATGATTGTAGTTTGAATTTGATTCCAATGATTTTTTTTAAGTTTCTATATTTTTGAAAGTGGAAGGAAGAATGAAAACCTGGTTTATCTTCATCCTATGTTACTTAAAATTCAAATTAGAGAAAATAAAGTTTTTGCCACTTGTATCTTTCTCTAAGCTAACACTTGTTTAATTATTGAGAGTAATATTTACATTTTTTTTAATGCTTGCTTTAAAAATTTACAAATGTCAAGATAAAGTATTTTATGTTTTAAACCCTTAATAAATTTACCTATTATATTTAATCCATAAATTCGTGTATCATCCTTACATATGTTTATTTTCAAGTATATAAAAGAAAAGAATTTTAAATCTTTTTATTAAATCTCATTTTATATACTTACACTCCAATTTCATATATATATATATATGTATGTATGTATATGTATATATAAGTATATAATTTTTGAAGATTTACTTAAAGTTGAATCCTATATTATTAACACTAAAATAAGTATCTATATATATTTGTTAATTTCGAAACATAACTTTCAATATTATATATATATATTATATTAGAAAATTATTCTTACTAGCTTTTGAAGAGATAAGGTTTGCCAAATAAATATTTATGAAAGAAGATCATTAAACAATTATTATCAAATAATTATTTTTTTCCACATATGAATATTAATTTTTAGATTTAGCTTCATTCTTAACTATTAGTATTTTAATAGTTAAAATTTGTATTAATTAATTAACCCAGTTAATTATCAATTAACAGATACTCCAAAATTTGGGTTATCACAATACTTGTCAGAGAGTGAATTGTGTTCTTTTAATTGTTTATCTAACTCCCTATACATGCCATTTATTTCCACCGGTTTCCTTTCAAGCTTTGTCTTATAAAGGTATAAGGTTTCCTTCCTTATCTAAAATAGTAAGACATTAGCCAGTGTTATCTTTGAAGTTAGAGCCATTTTGATAAAGAATTACATAACGAAGAAATTGGAATCAAAGTCTATAAGGTCCGCTTCTTCCCTTTTTGCTCTCCAACATCAAAATCATCGTTTATCTTTGGGGATCAGAGGAGCCAGGTAATTCAGTCTGATCCACTTCACGGGCAGTAGGACTAGGGTTAACTTTATTTGGAGCCCTAGAAGTGTCACTGGCATCCCCTCTATGAGAATCCTCATGACTGCCCTCATTATTTCCAAAACCCTGACCTTTATCGCTGTCATTATGGTTATCATCGTCATTGTCATCTTCGTCAACGACGGCTTCATCACCCTATTCATCTTCCTCCTCAATAAGCAAAATCCTCTTCCATAAGAGGGACTTCAATAGATAGGAGCTGGGAGGCACCAATTTCCTCTCTAGCAAGAACCTCAATCCCTTGCTCTGTTTCTTCGATTTTAGCCATAAATCTTTTGACTAGCATAGTTTCGAGAGAAGAAAAACTTAAATCTGGGCACTTTTCTATGTTATCAGAATAAGCTAACATAAGCACATCTTTGTAAGAATTTACGATAATATTATTTAGGGAAGTGCTCAAAAATTGAGAAACTTTTTCCATAACCTTAGAAATAGTTTTGATAACCTTGGATAAAGAATCCTTTTTCTTCTCTAACTTCCTTTTAAGAGAAGTACACTTTTTCTTATGAGAAACATATCTAGCATTAACCCTGGCTTTTTCATCCTTAGACTCTTTCAAAGTCATTTTTAAAGCCAAAACCCCATTGGCTAAATCCTATTTAGCCATCCTCTCATTAGAAATATTAAACTCTGACTCAGCAAGAGAAGCACTCAACCTTTCTTATTCCCTTACCACATTATCTTTGGCAGAAGTTGGGGGAGTGATCTGATTATTTAAAGTCGAAACTTCTTCCTTGAGCTTTCATGTTTCAGCAAAGGACTTAGAAACATTTTCTTGAAAAGAGTACCATCTTTTGGTGACCTAAAAGGAAAATTAAAGGATGGTTCATGATTCAGTATAAAAATAGCTATAAGAAAATCAAGCAGCTTAGAATATACCAAAAGTTGATGTTCGATAATAGATCGACAATGACTTGATGGATCCGATACAGAGGTGGATGGCTGAATAGCAGAATATGATAGAGAGTACATAATTGATTGAACAACATTCTCAAATTCATTAAGTGGCACCGGTGATGAGGGCCTTGAGGGATTCAAATCCTAGGAAGGAGTTAATTTCTTAGATCCTACTGCATTTGCTCAATGATGCTGGGAGAATTGGATACAACAATATGAGACAAAAAGTCATGCATCGAAGGAACATTTGGTTTGATCAGCAACTGCAGAAGGTAAGTCGTCCATAGAAGTAGTGGGATCAAAGGTCGGAGCCCCTAAATCTTTGCCTATACTAATAAGTTCACCCTGTTTTTAGGTAAGAGAAGACTGGACATCAGTAATTTTGGCTTTCTTGGGAGTAGAGCCTATGACAGTCACTCAGTTTAGTTTTCTTTTTGCAATCATTCCAAATCTAGCAATGGCTTGTGTCAAAGCTAGAGCATCAAATTATGTAGATTGAGGGAGTGGATTACTTGTAGTTAATTCAGTTGGAGAAGCAGCTATTAAAACCAAAAATCATAGATTAGCAAAACAATTTAAGGAATAACACGACGATAAGTTACAAATGATACACTTAAGTTTGTTAGGCAATGTTCGAACGGCTAATTTTCAATTGGATTAGAAAATATCCGAGCAAATTTTAAAGTAAAATTTAACCATAAGCTCACGACGTATAATTCTAGTATGTGGCGAGTACGATCGACTTTTAAGGAATTGTTTAGATTTTAAAATTTCTATTCAATCAAATTAAACCAAGATTTGAGAGTGTAAAGCTAAAAAATTGTAAAAACTAACAAAATCTAGAAAGAATAAAAATATGAGAGTAGAAGACAATTTAGAGATAAATCCACTCTCTTAATGATATAATTCAAAAAATATGAAATTTTGATCTTTTTTGTCATTAATGAGTTTAATTGATGTGTTTATCATAAGTATGGAATATTTGTGCTATTAATTAGCGAATATAAGCAGTCAAGCTATAACACACCCATTAAACCACTTGCTACCTCTCATGAAAAATGACAATGAAGTTGAAAATGAAATCTATTTTAAGCATGGCCTATTAACTATTGATTAGAAATGCAGACCATCAAATTTTAATTTCAACGTTCACTTCATTACCATAATCATATGTAGATGAAGAGGTAATTTATGTTTTTATTTGTTTAAGCATAGCCTTCTTGGTGTCAACAACATACGCTATCAAATTTAAAGCTAAAACAACATGTTAATCCACATCAAATATTATTAAGCATAAAAAGAGATCACTAATTAGAAAAATGTTGAATCTACATGATAAGAGAGCTTCATTACCCCTAAGTTGAAGGGGTTTAGCCTCTTATATTTGTTATTATTCCAAAAAATCTAGCACTCAACATGAAATAGAAAACAAGAAGAAAATGCAAGCTATGTTAAAAAGCAAACCAATAAAAATAAAATAAGTACTAATCTACTTGCGTAGATAAAAAGATCTACACTATTAGCATGAAAGGAAATAAACAAGAATAGAAAAGGGCATGTATTAAAATTGCATAAAAAAGAAAGTTACATGAAAGAAAATGGCTAAGTATCCATGAAAAGAAAGGAAAATCTTTTGTTTATTTTTGAGCTTAAAACTAAATTAACTAAAATAGAGACTCAAAGGCTAGGAGGAAGAGAGAATAATTACATGAACATATGTAGTTTTTATACATGTTTGAAAATCAAAATCCATTTTTAGGGAACTACCCAAACTACCATTGAGGAAGTGTGGCCACCAAATTATCATTAGCATGAGATAATCCTCCATTTAAATTTGCATGTAACTTTAATGGCCATTATCATGTGCATTAGCTCCTAATTTATGCATCATGGTAAGTGAGTAGGTAAGGTCCTCCATGTTTCATGAAATGAATTATTTCCATCGTCATTCTTATGTTCCCACTTGTGCATGCATATTTTTCATGAAGCCACTTGTAATTTGAATGCAAATTCCTTCAAAATAACATAGAAATTTTCAAGTAAATTTTCTCAAATTAATATATGCACGAAAATGACCATTTTGCCCCTATATAAAGTGGAATAAATGATGATTTGAAAATAATTTGAATTTTGATTTAAACATGTTAAAATACCCAATATGATCATTTATTTAATTTAAATAGATTAAATATGGAAGTAAAAATATGCACATTTACATGCATATCAGGTAGATTTGGAAAAATTGAGGATAAAGATGAAAAGATGTTTGGGTCACCAAAAGCTACGAAGCATTTGCTTTTTAAAGTATGCTGGAAAAGAGGAGGCTATTCAAGAATCCTCTAGCCTTCTTCTATGAGGGAATGTTTACAAAGGTTGCTAGGAGTCAGCATCATAAGTCTATTCCTAATGCGGTTTGATGCATCAGTTATCAACTTTATGATTCTCTTGCTTTCATTGTCAAGATCCTTAGGAGAAAGGCCTAATAAGAAAACATTATTCAGCAAAAGAAAACAAGTTACTAGAAATAATGGTAATGGTCTACTTATAAGGAGAAGAAAAGGCTCAAATAATATTCGAAAAGCATTTGACGTACAAGAATTGCGTTTCCCAATCGTTAAACTTATTTACTCCCTCTAAAACCAACTTTTTAAGAGGATTAGTTTGGAAAATCTGGCTATTCAAATTACTAAGTTTGATGAGGTGTACTAAATAGTTAAGAACTTCAGTATTTAGAGAAGAAATTCCCTATCTAAGGCCATAAGTTCCAAAGAGATAATGTATTTGTATACGTTGGGCGATAAATAGATAAGAGCTATGCCAAGATGACTTAAAAATATCAACAGAACTCTGAGAATGGATAAAATCCCCATGCCAAATATGGATAGTGGTATAAGCAAAGTATACCTCAGGTGGATTTTTAATTGCATCGTTGTCGCCAGGAGGGATAGCTTCAACTCCTGTGATCCCAAAAAAATTGAGGATCGCATTTACTTCATCTTAAGAATTTATGATAGAGTGCCTTGAAACCGCTTCAAACTTCTTTGGAGAAGATTCTATTTCCGGAACAATATCCTTGTAAGATTTCTTAGAAGTTCCTTTAATACCCATGATCCTGCCAAATGATATAATTTCATCAAAGTTATGATTTCTCCCACAACTAACACCTTTCAAAGGTATCAGATGCCTATTACAATGGCTCAAATACCCGCCGTAGCATTTGGTTCCATGCCTCGAAAGGGTTCAAAGTTAATTAGAACTGTGTGAATTACTGAGCAATATAAAAATCCCTCATTTTATGGCATACATTCACCTAGACATACCCTTCGACAACTTCGAAGCTCACATATTTTACTCTAATTCGTAATAAGTGTAGCTATTCATGCATATATATCTGAAAATATACAATGTCATTCGAATGACTTGAAATAAAGTGGCACTGACAATAACGAAAGGACATTGATGTTTCGACAAAGTTTATATTGGAAACGTGATAATAGCTGAATTCCAATTAACTATCATGGGTTTTGAATAAGTCAGAAGGGAAAAAGGAAATTTTGGAAGTGTGAACACTAAATTGAAATAATGCAAATAGATGTGCTCATCATAATTTTGGGGTTTCGACTAAGTTGAAAGATTAATCAAAGGTTTCGACGACAATCAAAAGTATATTTTTCTTATTTCAAATCACAGTAAGGGATGTAAATTTTTAAATTTTAATATCCTCCAAGAAAAAATAAAATTGGACATAATAGGTTTTGAGCTTGAATCTACATCCAATAGCGGAAAATAACCCCAAAGTTGGCAAATTCACGTTTGAACCCTAATTGATACCATAGATTTGTCAAAATCTACATAAAAATCAAGTTTAGAATCATCTTACAACGACGACAAACTTGAATCAATTTCAAAATTGAAAATAGTAACATGGACTTAAATTGTAGAAACTTGAAATAAAAATTAAACATGAAAAACTAATCTCTAATATGGAACTATTAACAAGAAAACTTGTCAACACCCTAAATTTCTTGTAATTGAAAAGATTAATCCTTTTTTATCTTTTGGTTTATTGGAAAGAGCTAGAACATGAATGTCTTGTTTTGGATCTCCTTTTGAACAGAATTTATTGTGAAATTCTCTAATAATTTACCCTTCGACTTGGCCAAAAGACTTAAATTCTCTTCCTTTTGGTCTTTTGAGCCGAATAGAGTCGTTTGACTTTCCCATCGAAGTAGTCCCTTCAGGACAGATGCGGCTGACTAATGGATAACCCTAAATTCAAGGTTATTATCAGTTTTTGAAGGGTTTCCACCTTGACGAAAGTTGGAATCTTAATTGACTTGGGTATCGAAAGCAAAGTTGGCTTGGGTTTAGGTTTTGATCCACTTGAAAGTTGAATTCCAATGCAAGGTGGCTTGGACTTGATAAATGGAATTACTTAAAAGTGCAGGGTTTTCGACTGAGTCAGTGGGTGTTCTTCGATGAGGTCAGTAATTGGAAAGCAGAGCTAGACCTAATAAAAGCTTTTTAAACAACTAAGTAACAAAGAATTTTGAAGACTTCCCTTTTGCAACTCTAGAAAACCTTTATTGATTAATTTTACCTAATTCAATTCGCAAATTAGGGTTATGTTATCCCGCATTTTGGCAAAGCCGTGACACCAAAAGATCGATCGAAAACAAAGGACAGTTCGTCTCAAAGGTTGGTTATACTTTGCTTTACTATGGATATCGCTGAATTTTGTCCGAGCCTGGATCAGGCTACAATTTATAAGACACGACAACAAAAATCATAAGAACCAGCATTCCAAATTTCAAGTCAATCCGTGTTCGTATGCTCAAGTTATGATGGATGTAAGTTGAAGGGAAAAGCTCCGGTTTCGTATCGATCATCAAGCTCCAGTTCATATCGATCAATTTCATATCGATCCAGCAGTTTCGTATCCATCGAAGAGCACCGATTCGTATTGATGAACTTGGCTGTGTTAGAATCCATCATGTTCGTATCGATGGACTTCGTACCCATCATACAGTCGCGCTTCGTATCGGTCAGCACTTCCTTATTTGAATCCACTGGCATCTCCCTACTTTGTATCCATCGGTAGATAGAGCATTTCGCATCCATCAACCGAGGCAACGGTCACTACTTCGTATCCCTCGTGGAAACCTCTCTTCGAACCCATCATGGGCAGGGCATTTCATATCCATCAGGTTATCCTACTTCGTATCCATCGAAAGGTTCCAGTTCGCATCGATTGGTTTCGTGTCCATCGAGGAAAGACTTGATTCATAACCAATGAACATCAGTAGTTCGAATCCATCAGTGAGGCCTTATTCGAATCCATCGAGTCCATAGATCAGGGTGACGTGTCATCCCTCGATACGAATAAGGCGAAATATATGGAGTCGATGCGGTCAACTCGGAGTGAAGACCGGATCGAGGCAAAGTTTGTGCTCCACGTCATCAGGAAGATGCGTGCCACCATCGATTCGAAACAATCGGTTCGAAGAGATGGATTCGAATCAAATAGCCAATCGAGAATACTCATTTCGTATCGACTATATCTCCCAATCCGTTGATCCAAAAGCAAAGAAATTTTCATAGGAGATTGCCTACATGCCAAGGAGTGTTCACACCAAATTTTAGCTCGATTGGACATCGTCTTGATCGATACGAAATGATTTCGTATCGATCACAGATCGACTCAAAGCTTTCTGAGATTGGTCGCGTGGGCCCACTCACGTGCCAGAAAAAGTGTCTCGAGATTTGAGCGAAGTCTCAGCCTCCTACACCTATAAGTAGAGCCCCAGAGCCTATAGAAAAAGGGTCTTTTGACTCTCAAGCGCCCAGACTCTGCCGGATAGATATCTCCATCATCCTACACCATAATCTTGCTGTCAATTTGGAATTTTCAGTTGTAACTTGCTGTTGATTGCTATAACAACTTGTAATCATTGAAAGAGAATCAATAAAACTGCAAAAAACTTCATAGTGGACGTAGGTAACACGCCGAACCACTCTAAATTGCTTGTCTATGCATTTACTTTCCCGTTGATTGGAGTTTTTGTTAGATAATACTCATTTTCAGTTTATATTCTTCATTATTATCTCTTCAAAAAACTCCCGTAAAGTGTTGTTACCAATTTTGGTGCAAACACTTTGGTGCTTTCGTTGAGAAAACCTAGATTTTCTCCTGCTCTTTGGATCTGTCATCGATACCAGGTTGAATAAATCTAAGAGAGAGATCCAGATCATCAAACCTAAGTTCCTTCCCTTCTATTCAGATTTGCATAAAGTCTAGGAAAGGAATTCAACCCCCAAGATGGTTAGCACAAGGACCACCTCTAATGCTATCAATCAAGAAGAACAGGATAGACAGAATCTTGCGCCACTACCTCCCTCTAACCAAGACGCCACTGGACACTCGAAACCATCAGGTCCGGTTACCCGACAAGAGTTTCAGCTGCTGCTTCAAGAGCTGATCCAGAGTCAGCAACAACTAACAGAACAGCTACGCGCTAACGTCGAGCTGACCAACCAGCTGAATCGCCAAAAGCGAAGGAGATCTAGGAGAGACCATGCTTCTCACTCCTCCAGTGAGAGTTCTTCCTCTTTCGATTATCATCATCGATCTCCACGACCCCGACTAGATAGGAGTCACATAAAAACTGCTGGATATCAACCGGCAATGACCGTTGGACAACCAAGAGTTGGTCCATCAGCCAGTTTCCAAACCGGATCCTCCTCCCGAGGGGGTACCATTCCTCATTACACCATAGAATACTGCGCCACTAACGTCGCGGTTGAACCAGGAGTCGATTCCCCAAAATCAGTCGAACCTGGACTGGTGTCAGCACGGATGTACTCCTGAACCATACATCCCGGAAAACTATGAGCCAAGAATGCAAGATTTGGACCGTCGACAGCATCCGGTCCAATACCAGAATGTGCGATTCAATCACACTCCGGCGCAAGCCACACAAAATGTGCAAATGCCAGATCTTTAGACCATGGTACGTCAGATGATCCGTGAGAGCCAGGGACCCACGAATGACGATTGGGAATTTCCCGAAGTCACACTCCTTTTACGGACGATATACTTACTGTTGAATTCCCTCGGCGATTCAGGATGCTGACTCTACCCATGTACGAGGGAAACTCCAACCCCAACCAGCATGTTCTGAAATATGAATGGTCGATGAGCGCTGCCAGAGCTGACGATGCAGTGAAGTGTCGTAGTTTCCCCATATCCTTGGGAGGGCATCGCCACCATGTGGTTCGCTCGACTGCCACCTCGATCTATTTCCTCCTTTGACCAGTAGGCCACAAAATTTGTTGAGCAATTCTGCATGCACGTCGTAAGGCCAAAAGATGTCAACAATCTGTCTAGCGTCATCCAAGCTCCTAGCGAGACACTCAGACACTACTTAGAGAGATTCCATACTGCATGTGCGGAGATCAGTAATCCGAACGATAACTCCATCCTTATGGCGTTGACTAAGGGGATCGACCCCGATTCTGAGTTTGGCAACTGGTTGGCTGGAAAACCATCTGCATCATTGGACCGTTTCCATGCAACGGCGGCTCAATTCCTAAGAAGGGAAGATGCGAAATAGTCTAGGAAGCAGACTGATGCAGGGCCCAGCATGGAAGGGATCCAAAGAAATGTCGCAATCAAACAATCCGGTGAGAGCTTCGGAAAAGTTCAGTTGAACATTAAAAACAAACAAGCTCAGCGGAGGGAGACCGCGAATCAAACTATAAAACAAGATCAAAATCGTGGCCCACAACGCAAGAATCCCATGTTTGACAGCTACACTCCTTTGAATACATCACTGGGGAACTTGTATTTACAAACTTGTAATACAATTCCATATGAAAAACCTGCACCTAAACCATCATCAGAAAGACAAATCCAAACGGGAAAATTTTGCAGGTTCCATGAAAGCTACGGGCACAATACGAATGAATGTCGTCACTTGCAAGATCTCGCAGAAAAATTGATTAGAGAAAGGAAGCTGGAACAGTTTGTTCGGACGCCGCAGCCTGGAGGAGTGGGCCCATCAAAACAAAATAATGAACCTAATCGACCGAGACATGAGGACTCTACCCGTCCCGGCGGGAGATTGGTGATAAACGCCGTCAGTGGCGGACCCGCTTTGTCAGGAGCGTGGAACGACGAGGATCTTCGTCACTGTTACACAAGACAGGCTCTATTCAGTCTATGAATACATTGCAATTTCCTTTATGTTCTGAAGTTTGAATTTGTAATAAGGCACTGACTTTGCCATGTTTTTCCGTTCCAGCAATAAATTACTATCTCTTCAAGTTAGAGCTGCGATTCACCGAATGCGACATTCAACAATCACGACGCACGAAGAGCTAAGTTCCATCGAACATTGGAATTTATTCAAATAGCGAGTGACTGTGATATGACCGACCACACACTAAGTGAAGCCTCAGCTCGGGGGCAAGCCATCACATCAAAGGCTGAACTAGACCGACACACGACAGTCCTATAACTAACTCCAAATTCCCAGAGTGCGAATTGGAGTATGATCATCAACTCTAGGTTCCCAGAGTATGAACCGGAGTATAAACACTAACTCCACTTTCCCAGAGTGCGAATCAGAGTATAAACATCAAATCCATCGTTCCCAGAGTGTGAACGGACTCCAAGTTCCCAAAGCGTGAATTGGAGTATAAACATCAAATCTATCGTTCCCAGAGTGTGAATGGACTCCAAGTTCCCAGAGTGTGAATTGGAGTATAAACATCAAATCCATCGTTCTCAGAGTGTGAACGGACTCCAATTTCCCAGAGCGGGAATTGGAGTATAAACATCAAATCCATCGTTCCCAGAGTGTGAACGGACTCCACTTTCCCTGAGTGCGAATTGGAGTATAAACATCTAATCCATCCTTCCCAGAGTGTGAACGAATTCCTCAAAAGCCCGAATAGATGTGACTGACCATCTATCGGCTGACTCCACTTTCCCAGAGTGCGAATTGGAGTATAAACTTAAAATCCATCGTTCCCAGAATGTGAACGAATTCCTAAAAAGACCAAATAGATGTGACTGACCATCTATCGGCTGACTCCACCTTCCCAGAGCGTGAATTAGAGTATAAACATCAACTCTAGGTTCCCGGAGCACGAACCGAAACATCAATGGCAACTCCAAATTCCCAGAGTGTGAATTGGAGTATAAACATCAATTCAAGGTTCCCGGAGCGTGAACCGAACATCAACGCTAACTCCAAGTTTCCAGAGCGTGAATTGGAGTGTGAACATCAATTCTAGGTTCCCGGAATGCGAACCAAAATATGCATGCTGACTCCAAATTCCCAGAGTGTGAATTAGAGTACAAATACCAAGTCAAAGTTCCTAGAGTGCGAACTGTATTACGAACATACAAATTATCCTAAGTCCCCGGAGTGTGGACATGTGCTCAAGATTTGCAATAGGTGTGATCGACCACCGAGATACAAATGCTGTTTCCCGGACCTGGGGGCTAAAGCTTAAGTGTTAATCACTAACTGAAGCAATACAATGTCCAAAGTTCAACTCATTCATCAATCACGACATGTGATCAAGATTTTCAGACTTAGCAAATAAAACGAACTCTACTTGACGGTAAAAACACCACAAGTACACTGGACTGAAAGACAAATACTGCAAATACTTAAGCACAAAAGAAATGAGAATTGAAACAAATAAACTAAATTTTATTTCAACTAATTGTATGTGAAGATTCATGTACAAGTTATTCCAAAAATTCCTACTAGCAGGGGGCCGAGCCTGCATTTATACATGGCCTATGAAAGAAAAATAAAAGCATCTTCCTAACTGCCAAAATGCGCCAAAATGGGATTATCTACTTTTTCTTCTTTGGCTTTTTCTTTGACGCAGAACTACTGGAACCACTAACAGTCTTTCGCTTCAAGCCCTTACCCTTTGGCGGATCTTCCTCTGATGAAGGCATGATATCGACATCTTCCTCCGAACTTGGACTTAAAGGAATGTTCTCTTCTGGAGGAGTCGGGTCTACCACCGGGGGCGGAATGGGCACGCTGGTTCTGACAAACGTGTCCCCAGAAGATATCGCCTCAAGAGGAGTGGGGCCGACCGTCGTCGTAACACTCTCAGAATTACCACCATGTGCTGCCGCTTCCATCTCTGTGTTGATTTGAGCCAGTATCTGAGCCTCACGGGTGGCACGATTCACGGTAGGCAGTGGTGGACTGTGATGAAACGATAGAAACAGGTGAGAATGCACCAAGAACAAATGGCATGTCGGCAAAAGGGTCATTGCGTTGGCCCAAGAGTTCGTTCATTATCTGTTCGTCGAAAGTAATCGAACCCCCCTGTGTCATGTTGGTCGGCGCGACTGTCGTCGTGGTGATCGCTTCAATAATAATGGCCTCATGTTCTTAATGTGACCCTTGGAATGCAGGAGGCGCTATCGGTGTACCTTCGCTCACTGGACAAGAAAGAAAAGAAGTTGTCAGAACACGCTTCAATACAAATACTTCAATTCAGACACACACTAGATTTGTAAAGAGTACCTTCCTCAACTTGACTCGTGACTGACTGAACAGCTTCTGAAGAATGCTCCCATATGGGAGATAAGCATGGCTGCTCAGGGTCGTAGCTTGGGACCAACTGCGGCTCAGTTGCTAGCGTCAGCTCGGATCTAGATGAAGTAATCATCCCAGAACTTGTAGCTGGGTGTGCGACGCCCGAACCCTCACCAACCTCTAAGTGTTGGGTACCCAGTCACTCTTTTGCACGAGAGATCATAAAATCGTAGAGAACCTTTTTCTCATCATCATTCAATATATGGTTCTCCAACTCGAACTCATCAACTGCTTCACCCGGCTGTGCTGCCTTCTCTTCGTCGACTAACAAATTCCAGGCGTTGAGTAAGTGTGTCGGAAAATCGTCAAGCCACGTCAAATTTCTGTGCCTGAGCACATTAGCATTATAAGTAATGAGAAGCTCTTCTATTTCCGTCTCTGGCTTGATCTCTGCTTGACGAACTTTCTCATTGACTTCGGCTTCCATCTCGCGGACCTTTTCCAAGGCCGCATCTCTTTCCCTCCGAAACTCTACCGCCTGATCGCACGCTTCCTGTGCGGAAACGTTGGCGGTGTCCTTCTCCTTCATAATCTCCAAAACTTTGGCCTTGAGCTCGTTTAGCTCTTACAAGGCCGCATCCCGCTCGGCAGTTACAATGGTGTTTCGGTGGCCCATGTCCTCCACCGTAACATAATGCTCGTGCTTCATCCGATCCTTTGCTGCTTGGGATTCATCAGCTTTTCTAAGAGCCTCAATATCTAATTTGTGGGAAGACTCGGCCTCACTACCGAGCACCTGAATAATTTGGTCCTTTTGACCAAGTTCCTTTTCCAACTTCTCAATCGTGGCTGCTCGGTCAAAGGCCACCTTTGACGCTTTCTTTGCGGTTTTTGACCATTCCTGATACTGGAAAAATATATCTGAGAGATAATCATGCATCATAGGTGAAACTGACGCCGGTATCCTTTTTAGATGTGGGGGGAAGACAAAACCATCAAAAAAAATTTCAAGAAAATCTTTATTCAGCTGAGTAAGCCTAACTGCTCCTTCCCCCGAAGGCTCCGTCAATGTCTGCTATGTTGTCGGGGAAGCCGCGATCTCCGTTCTACGATGAGTGTCAGATCTCGATGATTGGGAAGACGGCCTGTGCAGTGAAGTTTCTGGAGGCCTTGAAACATAAACCGGAGGCGGTGCGGGAGATCTAAGAGGCGGCGTGCGAGATCGAGACCGATGCCTATAATCTTTGTCTCTTTCAGAGCGCTCATGACTCGAGTACCCATAGTCATAGTCTCTGTCCCCATCTCTCCTATATGATTCGTAATATGAAGAAGACTTGCGTTTGCTGCGAAGACTACCGAGCATCGAACCTCGACCAGACATGTTATCTGCGAAGCAAAAACATAAAACGAAGTTAGTAATCTCTCACAGTGAGCGTATTACACTCAGAAATCATGTAGTGCCGTGAAGTGTGAATGTAGGTGCAACCCCCTGACCAACCAGATGTGTCAACCGCACTAGTGGGCATAGACTCGCTTAAAACTAAGGCTTTTGAAAATTTGTCCAATCGGACATCATGCTGCAAGGAAACATCGTCCGGAATTGGAAGATCGACGAGTCCTTCATAAAGATTCTCAGTTCTTAGGGGAGACATCTCAAAAATTCTAATTCCGGAGGAGGGTCGGGCCTTGACAACCGATTTCCATCTTCCCTTTTGAGGTGGCTTAATAATGGCTGCCTTGCCTTTTCTTTGCTCTTCAGTATCCCGGGCTACATCCGCAGGTTCGCCCAATGGTTCTTTTTCGGTATGAGTTCTTTTGGAGTCAGCCTCCTCGATTATGACAAGTTTAGGTTTTCTTCGTTTAAGCCGTTCTTTTGAGGCAGTCCTTAAGACACCGTCGAGCATTATACTTTGTCTTCGTTCAATCAGCCCAAGAATCCTAAGATTCCTATCTGTCAATAGCAACTCGATATTCCTTTCTTCGCTTGGGATCTCTTGGAAGACCCGAACTATCTCCTTGAAACATTCACCTTCGGGTCGCTGGATTATGGCTGAAAAGAAAAAAGAGATGTGAGTTCGACTTCATTTACAACACTTTTATCAACTACCCGAGAAGATAGCAATACTCACGTCTAAATAGCCATCGCCTAGCAAATCCTGGGGGGTACCTAACATAAAACCACTCCGTCTTGAAGTAGCTCAATCTAGTCCAAGCCCCTGTGACCACTTGGCAATTTCTTACCGCCTCCAGGAATGTGAAAGATGGACTATCAGCCCGGCTCTTGAAGTTAAACAAGTATCTAATTTCAATCGGGAGTGGCGGTCGATAGAGATACTGCATAAATGCAATGAACAAGCTATTGAGTGACACATATCCGTTCGGATGTAGCTGAGATGGGGCGATCCCCAAAAACGACAATACTTCTCTTATATACTGGTTAAACGGAGGGAGTGTCCCAGCTGCGCATGCATGTCGATTGAATGCGGTATATCCCTCCGGTGGGTTGTGCGGTCTATCATCTGGTCCCAGCAATATTACGTCGTCCATCGACAAACCATGCCTTAAACATATTCTTCCTAGTATGTCTTCTGAAATGTTGGACGGAACAGAGTCTGATGGGTTACTAATGAAGGTTGCGTCAGGTAACTCGTCTGGAGCTGGACCGATAACTTCAATCTCAATCTCCGGCACTTCAAGCACGAGAGGGCCTGAACTATGAGTTTCTTGCGGCTGCGAACTTGAAGTTTCCATAACTAGCTAACTCACGAGAAATCATCGTTAGATGCTAAAGAGCCCATGAATTCCCCAGTGTAAAGTGCATGAATGTGTCGTGCAGTGCTGTGCATTACTTGAGAAAATTCTACAGAATAAACTTAAATGTATGAACGACAAAACTCTAAAAATCAGACGGAAATGACCGTCATCGCTGACCTTCACAACCGTGCCATCCAGATGCAAATGATCGCTCCAAGTTAAAGTTCGTTATATTTTTGTTAAGTTACGGTTCCATCGGCGAGCTTCGAAAGGTATCCAATATGCAGTTCTACGGTCAAGTTCATTCATGCAAGGCAGAAGCTCGTCGGAGTCAAATATTTTAATGTGCAAAATTTTCTCTGAATTCGTCTAATTTCAACTTGGAATCGGTCGCTGCAATCCAAATTCTTATCGAGTTAGAGAGGCCTCATTTTCGTATCGATCTCGTTCGAATCGATATATTTCGTATCGATCGAATTCGAATCGATACATTTTGTATCGTCCAGGTTCGAATCGATGCGCTTCGCATCGATTGATTCGTACCAACTTCGTATCGATCACGGGTTGGCAACCTCGTATCGATCAGGGGGTGCAATGCTTCGTATCGATCAAGATGATGAATTCCACATCGGTCGTTTACCCAGAACTTCGTATCGATAATTTTCCCTATGGTTTTGGGTTGATAACAAATAAACGATACGAATGGCCTCCACTCTGCATCGGTACGAACCCTACACCCATTCATCGATACGAAGCCAAGCCATTTTCTTTCTTTTTATCGGTACCAATTGGAGGCCTGAGCAACCCTCAAACGATTGTTAAGAACCCATAATTCCTTCTTCTTCGATCGATTCGAGCATAGCCATGGCCATTCACGACCGGGCTCCATCCCAGATCTGGTTTCACCTATTGCCAGAAGGAATGATGGAAGAAGAAAAAAATGGATCTGAAATATCATCGTTTGGATTCGTGCTTAATTGCCTAATTTAAAGTTGGACTCAAAGATCTGAAGGGCTGGGTTTGATCGAGTCGAAAACACTATGCAGTTCTCTCTCTCAAGTTTCTGGATCGATGCGAAAAGCAAAAGGCAGCAGTAGAAAGTGAAAGGGATCAAATACTCATCTCGTTACGATTGCGGCAACAAACAGCTAAGCACTATCATACAGCAATCAGTTATATCAACGCAAGGTTACAGCGATACAGAGTGCAATTTTCAACGAAAGAGAGCAACGATTGTTCAGAGAGAAAATGCAGCTTTTCAAAGCACGTCATGTTTCCACAAGACGTACTTTGGGAGGCAAATGTTATCCCGATTTTTGGCAAAGCCGTGATACCAAAAGAGCGATCGAAAACAAAGAACAGTTCGTCTCAAAGGTTGGTTGTACTTTGCTTTACTATGGATATCGCTGAATTTTGTCCGACCCTGGATCAGGCTACAATTGATATGACATGACAAGCAAGATCATAAGAACTAGCATTCCAAATTTCAAGTCAATCCGAGTTCGTATGCTCAAGTTATGATGGATGTAAGTTAAAGGGAAAAGCTTCGGTTTCGTATCGATCATCAAGCTCCAGTTCGTATCGATCGATTTCGTATCGATCCAGCGGTTTCGTATCCATCGAAGAGCACCGGTTCGTATCGATGAACTTGGCTGTGTTCGAATCCATCGAGTTTGTACCGATGGAATTCGTACCCATCATAAAGCCGCGCTTCGTATCGGTCAGCACTTCCTTATTCGAATCCACTGGCGTCTCCCTACTTCGTATCCATCGGCAGATAGAGCATTTCGTATCCATCAACTGAGGCAACGGTCACTACTTCGTATCCCTCGTGGAAACCTCTCTTCGAATCCATCATGGGCAGGGCATTTCTTATCCATCAGGTTATCCTACTTCGTATCTATCGAAAGGTTCCAGTTGGCATCGATTGGTTTCGTGTCCATTGAGAAAAGACTTGATTCGTAACCAATGAACATCAGTAGTTCGAATCCATCAGTGAGGCCTTATTCGAATCCATCGAGTCAATAGATCAGGGTGATGTGTCATCCCTCGATACGAACAAGGCAAAATATATGGAGTCGATGCGGTCAACTCGGAGTGAATACCAGATCGAGGCGAAGTTTACGCTCCACGTCATCAGGAAGATACGTGCCACCATCGATTCGAAACAATCGATTCGAAGAGATGGATTCGAATCAAACAGCCACTCGAGAATACTCATTTCGTATCGACTATATCTCCCAATCCGTTGATCCAAATGCAATGAAATTTTCACAGGAGATTGCCTACATGCCAAGTAGTGTTTACACCAAATTTCAGCTCGATTGGACATCATCTTGATCGATACGAAATGATTTCTTATCGATCACAGATCGACTCAAAACTTTTTGAGATTGCTCGCGTGGGCCCACTTACGTGCCAGAAAAAGTCTCCTGAGATTTGAGCGAAGTCTCAGCCTCCTACGCCTATAAATAGAGCCCCAGAGCCTACAGAAAAAGGGTCTTTTGAATCTCAAGCGCCCAGAGTCTGCCGGATCGAGATCTCCATCATCCTACACCATATTCTTGCTGTCCATTTCGAATTTCCAGTTGTAACTTGCTGTTGATTGCTGTAACAACTTGTAATCATTGAAAGAGAATCAATAAAACTACAAAAAACTTTATAGTGGATGTAGACAACACGCCGAACCACTCTAAATTGCTTGTCTACGCATTTACTTTCCCGTTGATTGGATTTTTTGTCAGATAATACTCATTTCAGTTTATATTCTTCATTATTATCTCTTCAAAAAACTCTCGAAGAGTGTTGTGACCAATTTTGGTGCAAACAGGTTACAACTTTTTAGAAGTAAGAAAGTCATGTGTTGAAGAATTAGTTCAGATCCTTCGAGACTAGACCCCTTGGGTCTTATTTATAGATGCGGGTTGGCACCTTTCGACCCAGTGATTTTGACCTCGTCGATAGGTGGCTTTAAATGCGTTTTACCTTCTTCAGCATATGTGCTCCCCTCTGTAATGCTTTTGAGTGGTATCGAATGCCTCCATCTTCATCGGAAGGGTGATTGCGCCTCCTCTTCTTTATGTTTCTTTGTAAGGCCGTTTGACTCTATCGATGGGTTGTTTCCAAGGGTTTCAAAAGTGTTGATCTGGTGATGGTCTCGACGCCGTTAATAGCTTCCAATCTTTTGCTTACGACCTGATACAGAACCTTCCCTTGATATTAATGGCTTCAACAGATTCAAAAGGCTTGGTTTGGCTTTCAAAAGGGTTGCTCCAATCATGGTGTGCTTCCGAGTGACTTGAGTAAAGGCGAAACCTTTGGTTTCGAAAAGTTTGGCGTGCATTTGAAAGTTTGTTGTGCATTGTCTTCGGAAGTTGTTTCTTTAACTCCTTCGAACGGTCTTCATGCCTGTGGAAACACCTACTTCAAAAGGTGTTCATTGACGTGGAAGCATGCTTTCGACCCTTTCGACTCCTTTGAATAGCTTTGGTACTTCTATTCTTTGGCTGTTGCAATCCTTTCACTCCTTCGAAAGGTCTTGCTACTGCTTCTCTCTCTTGTTCTTCTTCACCTACTATTCAGTTGGATTTTGACAAGGTCGAAAGGATATTTGGTGGTAAAATTTGCCCCCTTGCTAAGAGATGCCCTTGACTTTTCAAGACAATCATTTTGAAACCTTCAATGTTCCCGTTTTTCCATATTCCCGCATCAATCTGGGCCATTCCTTTGAATTCAATCAGCCAGTCTTTTTTCTTTGCTAACTTTTCATATAATTTACGACTTCCTTTTCATCTTCTCCATTCACTTGCAAGTAAAATCATAATCAAGCAAAAAATCATGGTTCTTAATCCTCAAATCATCTTTATCTGCAACAAGAATTTGAATTCACAGTAAGTCTTTTTATCCTGTCTTTCCTTCAAAACTTTCATTTCATAGTGGGTTTCAACCTTAAAAACACTTTTGGCTCAGACCTGTATCATTATTTTGAATTAAATGGATATTGTTTAATTTTTTTTGGAAATAATATGTATTTTTACTTCATGTGGTTATTTAAGTTACTTTTATGTTGTTCTTCACCTTAAACCTTTCAAGTTTAAAATGTATTGTTATTGTTGTGTTTAGAGAAATTGAATTTTCATACTTATGATTATTAAATAGTTGATTTGCATTTTAATCTATCTGTTTATTATTATTTTATTATTTTAGCAATCCAAGATTGAAATCGAGTCTGGGAAAGAAGAAGATTTTTGGTTACTTCGCTAAGAAGCTTTATGTTGTAAGAATTAGAAAACAGGGGCCCTTAACTTACCTTTCTGCCACTTCGAAAGGGATTATGTCAGAAAATTCTATTTTTCTTTCTTAGCTCTTTCGTTGGGGTCGAAAGGTAGCATAGCACTTTGTTTGACTAATCCTGTCGAAAGTTTATTAGTAAAGAACCATGTTACCAACCTTTTCTAAAGCAATTTTATGCGTTATCATATTCAAACACCTTTCGAAGAAGTTTTCTATTTCAATTCACTTTTTAAACCAAAAATTTTGTTGCATAGGTTTCGACACCTTAAGAACGTACTTATTCCTTAATAATTTAAGTTAAAATACGTATTTTTGTAAAAGGAGATAAAAGAACAGATACTTTGTATAGGTTTTGTGAAGCAAATATTTCGACTTAGACACGACCTACTGAATTCAACTTAGTCGAAACCTACAATGTTGGTTTAGATTTTATCGTTGTTATACTTCGAAGCCATACACTACTTCTTGTTTATGTCAAAACCTTTTATAACTGACTGGGGTTTAGTCTTTCACTTTTCCAAAATTGTCGTACCATCCCATAATTCAAACTTTAAACCTTTTTATTTTGTTGGCACAAATGGCTTCGACAACATTAACATTCTTTTAGAAAAATTAAGGTAATGGGTTTCAACAGTGTCGAAGGTTCTTTTCCCTTGTTTATTGAATATTGGTAGTGTATGTTTTGTTCATATTTTTATGTTGGTTATAACTATTCCTTTCTAATAGAAAAGTTCCTATTGAGCTTTCAAAATCATTGAAGAGTGACGATTGGACATATACTTCAACCCTCCCTTTCAAGCCTGTCGAAAGCTCAGTAAGTGCTCATATATGGCTTTCGACTTTATTGAGAGGTGTTTGTTAAGTGTTAACTTTTATTTTCCTTTCGATTCCGTTGAAAGCTCAATAAATCTTGTAATAACCCGGAAAATTTTAACAATTTTTAATTGATTCTATAACGTATTTAATTGAATATTTGTGAAATCTTATAATAATTGAATTTTTAAATAAAATGTTTATATATTTAGAATACGTATATTTAAATATAGCAGATTGTAAATTTTCAAATAATTTTATGGAAGTTTATTTAATAGAGAAAACGTGCTGTCCAATTCAAGCTATTAATTGCTTTAATTGATTTCCGAATCAGTGTGTAACGGTTTCTTTTTACTACCGTTAAAGATTTCTATTGCTTAATACTTTTCCAATTCAGGTAGACTTTTCCATTCGTAACCATTAATAAATTTGAGATCATCGACCTTGCTTTTATTATTCCTTATAGTTTCGTGCACTGACTTTACTTTTCCCACTACCCATAATTTTCTCTATACGTTTCTTTTGCAATTGAAGCGTATATTTATATTTATGGTGGTGCGTTTATTCTGGTCTCCCTTTATTTTTGTTTTTAACGCTCGAAAGAATCTCAAATCATCAAGCTAGTAGCATCCGTTCCTTCCCTCGCTTTCATAAGGCCTATAATATATAAACAACTTGCTTATAGATCTGAACACAACTTTGTCATCAAATTTAATGTGCCTTCCTCTCCCTATTATTTCGGTTCCAACCTTCCTAGTAAATGGCGTTAATAAATTTTGGCTAAATCATAGCTACGGACTTCTCAAATTTCTTTCATTTTATATTTATTTCCAATTCCTTCATTTGCTTCAAAAATTTTGAACGTGCCTAATCATCTCAGCATGTATATATAATGTAAGCCTACCTTTCCTTAGAAAGCTATTGCTCACAAAATTTCCTGATTTCTTTGCTTTTATCCATTTTTATATCCTTGACTTTCAAAACTCATTTTGTGTTGTACAAACAAACAAAAATTTATTGCTTTAAGTGTATAGCTAAATCAACTACCATTACAATTACTTTTATTTTTATATTCATTTCAATTTATTACTTAATAACGTTTTGATGAATCAATGGACAGCTTTACGTTTCTTTTGCTTTTGAAAACTTTATATTTATAGTGTACGTTTCTTTTGCATTTCAAAAATTTGAAACATGCTGCCCCATTTAAGCCATTAATTGTTTTAATTATTTTTCTTAATCGACATATAACCGTTGCTTTTTATTATTCCTGGATTTACATCCATACTTTAATCTCTGCTGTTCCATTTATTTCATTTGAAATCTAAATTTATTTACCATTCATTTATACGCCTCTTTCTCTTCCTCTTTTTACGTTATTTCCCTACTTGCAAGATCTATTGCCATTCCCGTATTTATTTCTTTCCTTTTTGAAATTTAAAACATATACGTTTTACATTTATTTATTTCTAAACCATCCATTACCTTTCCTTTAAATCAATCCATTCTCTTCTTATTTGTTTTAATTTATTTCCTCTTTTCACCAACACTTAATCTTTATACATATTTGTTTTAATTCATTTTCTCTATTCATGTGCATTCAACCTTTATACATATTTGTTTTAATTTATTTTCTCTTTTCACCAGCATTCAATGTTTATATACATATTTGTTTCATTTTATTTCCTCCGTTCACCAGCATTTAATCTTTATATATTTGTTTTAATTTATTTCCTCTTTCTGTTTTTTTTTTCTCCTTAAATTATAGGAATAAATTCCTAAATTTCCTCTAGCCATTACTATCTTTATTTCTTTCCACTTTAAACAAAATTTCTTTCCACTCTATCAATGTGAGGCTTCTCTTATAAATACAAATCACTCGTACATACCCTACTCCATATCAATAGATCTTCATCTCCTCTCTTGCGTGTGAAGCTTCTTATGTAGGTAAATGGCTGCACTAATTTTTTTTCTTCTTATTTCTTTTCTTTTTCTTCTTCTTTTTCCTCCTTTTCTTTTGTTTTCTTATTGTTTATATTGCTTTTGCTTTTCCTTTATTTTAAGCATAACATGCTTCAAGTATATATTTTACATTATAAGTATATTTATATAGTGCAGCGCAAGTATACATTAAATATAAAGCTATAAACATTTGCATTTGTTCTATGGTTAGTTTTATATGAGTATTTATTGAAATTTGTTTAGTATGACTTTTGAATATACATTAGGTTATTTCATACTGTTTATATATAATATAAGATGTTTAGCAGTCTCCATATATGTTACATCATGTAAGATTTTTATAAAAAAAAGAAAGGTGTTAATTTTATATTGTATTGTTTATAAAAAGGTGTTAATTTTATAATATATATTGTGGGACACTATACATTTATAAACATATTAATATACAGTAAGTTATAAAACATAAGTTTGATATATAGGTAGAGTTTGCATGGGTTTAAATTTCCTTCTGTTGTTTAAAATATAGTTGTAGAGTTATAAAATTTTGGGTAGAATATATAGTATAATATATTTTAAGTTAGTTTGTGTGTCTGTCCAGAGATGAATTATTATACAAATACAGTTTTATAAGATCTAAGATTTGTTGTTTTAAAATGTAAGTTTATACTAGTGATTATATGGGTTAAAATTTGACATTGATATTTTTAAGATGATAAAGAAAGTTTAATGTAAGTGTTAACATGTATGAAATGCCTGAAGCCTGTTTTAATATTAAAGAAAGTACTGGAATTTAGATTGTTAAATTAAGTTGGAGCTGTGCTCTCGCCCTTCTCTTTCTTATAAATATTTTGCAAAAGGTAAATTTATATCAAGTATAAGGTGTGTAGTGTTTCAACAAATTAAGAAAAGTCGATATTGGTCTTAACAATAATAATGTGGAATGTTGACTTAAATGTTGATCTAAATATGATTATAAAAAAAATTATGATTTTTAAACATAGTTTTTCAGTTTTCTATTATTTGCATTTGTTTGAAAACGTATGTATGTATATGTAATTTTAATGCGTTTCAAAACTAATATTGGTTAACAGAGTAATATAATAGAATAATATTTGTATTTCATTTCGGTCTACATAAAGCAGTTTCTGATCTATTTTCATCGATCTCTATTTATCAGTTGTCCATCGTATTCGTGCCAATCTTGCTTCGCTTTGAAAATTTTGTTTGGATTTGTTCGATGTCTAGATCGTGATCCAGCGTAGCTCAATTCTTTGTCCAATCTATCTAGCCTCGAAAGTGAGCAATCACTCACGATTTAACATTCTTATATTTATTAAATTTGATTTCAATTGAAACGACAATTGAAATATGTTGTTATTAGTTATTTAAATTGTTTATATGCTATTATTTGTATCTGTTCACCTGTGGGATATGACACCATATCCTGTTGTTTATATTGTACTGTTATTGATGATATATGCCTGTTATATTATTATTATATGTTATCACTCTGCAAGTTCCCTGTAGTTTAGAATTCACTATGGGTTGAAATGATACATACCTGAACGGACTGTAGAATAGGAGAATTTCGTTATGAGTTGAAATGATAGACCCAAGCGATTTTCATTTAATTGAATTTGGGATTACGGGTTGAAATGATATCCACCCGTATATATTTAGTGTACGGTTTGAAATGATAAATATCCGTAGCACTTGACCATATGATAGGAAATATATACAGACACCGTTGGTCCAAATATATAAAAATATTTTGAAATAAATTCATTGTTTTGGAAAGAAATATATGGTCTTAATAAATATTAATTCTTAAATTATTATATATAAAGGGTAATGATATATATATATATTTAATAATATTTAATTCAATTAAGATTGATTTAATACATAAATTATGTTAATTATTTAGGTAAATTATTGTTCAAATAGATTTTTGCAATAATTGGGATAAATTAAGATTGGGAGATAAATTTGAGTTTATTAAAAATGGTATTTAAATAAGGATTTATTTAATTAAATCAATTTGAAATTTTGAATGGGAAATTTAAGGGTATGATTTTGTAACTGGATTTTTGATGTAAGTGATTTAATGAATATTTCACGTTTAAATATATTAAAGAAAATATTGAGTAAAATATAATTAAGGTTACTTAAATGATATTGAATCTAATAAGGGAGTATTTCAAGACTAAATAATAATGAGGTTAAATCGAGATCTATGTGAAACTGTTATATTGAACTTTTAAATATTAAAGCCTTGAACTATATTGGAATTTAAATGGTTTATTTTGAGATTCGGATCTGTATTTGAAATAAATATAGTTGAATTCGTTATTTAGAAACTAAATTGAATTTAAATTGATAAATTAAGATTGGATTTAATTTGAATAGGAAGGTCGGGTTGATGTTGAAACAATTTGTTAAGTTGAGGAAATTGAAAATACTTTACTCTATAAATTATTTAATATATATATATATATATATATATATATAAATACTATTTTGGGAAATATAGAGATATTTGAAGCGAAAATGATATTTGGTTTTGAAGTATAAATTAAGTTGAAAGGACTACGGTGTTATAGTGTATATTTCTACCTTGTAGATAGTTCTATGGACCCTTAGAGGATGGTTATCCCAAACATCCTTTAAGTTAATTGTATTTCAGTTGATATTTCACTTGAGTTGGATTTATTTAGATAAGAATATTAATCCTGACTCGAGTGTTTTGTGTTTTGCTTTACGCTCGGGTCAGACTGAGTGATACAGCATTTGAGACTCACCTTCGAAGTTGAAGTTTGCTTGAAGATCCAGCTATCTATACTTTCAGTCATCCAGTTGATTGGTCCAGAGAAGTCTTCCGCACGTACTGGAGACTTCACTGTATCTGAGATATTCTATTGTACTTTATCTCCAACTCTGATTTTTATTAGTAGCTTCATGAACTACTATCTATTTATTCCGCTGCGTATTTTTGTACTACTTTGTATCTGTGATTCTGTGTTTGATTTATTTACTGTATATGTTGGGTTTTGCCAAATTTTAATTAACAATCTGATATTTTGAGCAATTCAATTCCGACATCTGCGGATGCGAATGGTTGAAAATAGCAGGTCGTTACAGTTGGTATCAGAGCTTTGGCTCTAAGCAAAAATTATCATATATGGTAAATTTATTTACATAATCACTTTCGTTCGAGTTGAATCTCTTCCTTTCTGACTCGATTTCCTTTGAATTTTGGAATGCCCCTCGGTTTTGAAATTCATTCTTGTCTCTCCCTAATTATATTCGTTCGATTCTGGAGTATCCCATAACTCCACTGAATGATTCGTAAAAGGGGGTGAAAACTCCTTTTCAATTGGCATTGATTCACCGAAGGTTTTTTTGTATCATCGGTTTACGATGCTGCTATATCTTGATATGCCGAATTCCATCTCTGGCAATCGAATGTCGATTTGTTTTAGAATTCCGCATCGATCATATTCCTGAAGTCACGGTTGACTCGGTTAAGGTCGCCCGCGATTTGTAGAAGTATATCCATCTTCTATTTTGTAATTTAATTATCTCATCTTCGATCGAGTCTATCTTCGAATCAGGATTCTATTGATTGGAGTTCCGCTAATTTAAATCTCTATCTTTGTTTGAAACCCATTCTTTGAAAAATCGGGTATGTTGTATTTTTGTAATTGTTTATACCGAAATTATTATTTTGATAACTATGATTTTATTCTATATATAAAAGTGAAAATGTTTTCGATAAGGATTATATACCTATATAAAAAGGTTTTGAAAGGATTTGAAATTTTGAAAAACTATAAGAAATTGATTTATAAGTGTAGAGTTAAATTTGAAATTCGAGAATTGAATTCCGGTATTTTGAAATTGGTTTTATGATTTTGGAAGATATATAAAAATAATACGATTTAAAAGTATTTTTCGAATAAGAAATGTTTCTAATGAATTTTAATAATTTTGAAGAAATTTCAAAGAAGTTTTCAAGAAAATAGAAGTCCAGAACTCACTTATGTCGCTGGAAAATAATTTCGGTGATGAGTGCACGCATCATCGACATTGATTTTCGAGTTTCAAAGTGGGGGAGAGTCCACTTTAATAGCTTCGCTATGCAAGTGATTTTGTAAAACCTTTTTGATTACAAATTCTGAAGTATAATTTGATATTTTAGAAAGATATAGGTATATATTTTAAAACAATTTAAAATGAGACCGGTGTTCAGTCCTCGAGTTTCGGATTTAATAATTGGTTTATTGATTTATTGTTGATTTTCAACTGTTGAATTGAAAATTTGATTTCCCTAACTATTTTGAATGTTCGAACACTTCCAAATCGAGATTAAATTTTCAAAGCTAAGAAATTTCGAGGAGTATAAAATGTTTGATAAAGAATATAAATTTAGTTCTGAAATGTTTTGAAAAAAAATATGGTTTTGAATAATGGTTTTCAGAAAGGTAAATTGGATATTTCAAATAGAAATAGAGAGTTTAAAAGTTTTAAAGGGATACTTATAAATTTGGAAACTATTTTTAGTATAATTGATTTTGAGAAAATATTTGGTTTTGAAATTTAATTGAAATTAAAACCAATACTTATATGGTGATTTTGGAAATGAATTTGTTTGACTTGAATTATTTTAATTTGGAAACTGGGATTATTTTCTAAACCTATTATTATGGGAACTTTGAAATTGAGATATTTAATTTGGAAGAAAATTTGGTGAAATCATATATGATTTTGAAACTGATATTGAAATGATTTGAAATTTGAGAACCTTATATTATTAAGCACTTGATTTGGGAGTGGTCGAACCTATATAAAATGGACTGTATAAGTATGAAGTTGATTTGAAATCTATTGATTTGAAAGGTACTCAATATGGAAAGAGATTTTATATAATCGAAGTCTATATAAGTATGATTTGATCTACTATTGATTTGGAAAGTATTCGATTTGAGAAAAATGAAATCCCATATATATGGACTTTATATAAGTACGATATTTGAAAGTGATTTGAAAAGGTACTATATGATATATATTTTCGAAGTAAAGATATGGAAAGTGCCTTCTGCTTGATATCCGCTTTGTGGCCACATCGTGGATTCATTCTATCGATATTATTCTCTCCGATTTTTGGTTTTTCGGATGTAATACTCGAGTGTTCCCACCGTGGCGTAACCCATGGTTTTTTCTCTCTCATGAATGCATAGCGCAATTGCCTGGCTGAGTCTTGCCTAGGGGTACGGATTGTTTCCTGGGGGATCCAGGCGTAACCATTGTGTATCCTGCAATCTGTGTAGGTCGCGAACAGTAGCGCTAGTGCCTGGCTGAGTCTTGCCTAGGGGTACGGATTGTTTCCTGGGGGATCCAGGCGTAACCATTGTGTATCCTGCACTTTACTAGTCATCATGGCGTAACTCGCAGGGCTGAGAAAGCTTACGGATATGGATTGTTTCCTGGGGGACCCAGGCGTAACCATTGTGTATCTGCGAACCATGATCGGACAAAGGTTTTGGTTTGGTTGATTTGTTTGGATTATACTTTCCATATCTGTTTTTAAAAGGTTTTTCAAATATTTTCACCGGGTGTTGAAACAGGTCTACTAAGTACTTGAAGAACTCTAGCTTTGCGCCTGATCAACGCATGGCCAGAGTCTGCAAGAACGAGGATAAACTTGTTAAAACCTCGAGTTATAAAAGTATTTTCGAAAGAAAAATTGCTTTCGATATAAAAGTATTTTATTTATAAAGGTATTTTATTATAAAAGTATTTTCAACAAAGAAATTTTGTATTAATATTTGAAATTTAAATTCTTATGGTTTGAAATAAATTATTCGTGCCCGATTTTATTCTTTTGAATCTACCTCATCTGCTCAGCTTTATTTTTCACCTATATTCCGTTTTCGGAATCTACCTTCCTTTCCTTTTTGAATAAATTTTTTAAATATTGCTTATTTGTATACTACATTGTTTTATATAAAATTTTAGTGTTATAAATATTTTTGAAGTTATAAATTAAATAAAACATCTTTAAAGAAAATGATTATTAATTTATTGATAATATTTGAAAGGTATCTTGAGATAAATTAAAATTTTCATAAATTTTGGATTTAATATTTTCAATAGTCTTTGCAAATAGAAGTAATAATGTAAATAATTGTTTGCAAAGGAGTTTGAGAAGTATTAAATATTAAAGAAAATTTAATTTCAAATGAAGTTTTCAAATAAATATTTTAAATAAAATTTATATAGTTTTAAAATTTATTGTTTATCTTGGCTTTCAATCTATTTTTTCTGGTTGTTTTATTCTCCTACCTTCTTCCTTTTCGGGGACGAAAAGTTTTGAGTGGGGGAGAGTGTAACGACCCGGAAAATTTTAACAATTTTTAATTGATTCTATAACGTATTTAATTGAATATTTGTGAAATCTTATAATAATTGAATTTTTAAATAAAATGTTTATATATTTAGAATACGTATATTTAAATATAGCAGATTGTAAATTTTCAAATAATTTTATGGAAGTTTATTTAATTGAGAAAACGTGCTGTCCAATTCAAGCTATTAATTGCTTTAATTGATTTCTGAATCAGTGCGTAACGGTTTCTTTTTACTATCGTTAAAGATTTCTATTGCTTAATACTTTTCCAATTCAAGTATACTTTTCCATTCGTAACCATTAATAATTTGAGATCATCGACCTTGCTTTTATTATTCCTTGTAGTTTCGTGCACTGACTTTACTTTTCCCACTACCCATAATTTTCTCTATACGTTTCTTTTGCAATTGAAGCGTATATTTATATTTATGGTGGTGCATTTATTCTGATCTCCCTTTATTTTTGTTTTTAACGCTCGAAAGAATCTCGAATCATCAAGCTAGTAGCATCCGTTCCTTCCCTCCCTTTCATAAGGCCTATAATATTTAAACAACTTGCTTATAGATCTGAACACAACTTTGTCATCAAATTTAATGTGCCTTCCTCTCCCTATTATTTCGGTTCCATCCTTCCTAATATATGCTTTAATAAATTTTGGCTAAATCATAGCTACGGACTATTCAAATTTCTTTCGTTTTATATTTATTTCCAATTCCTTCATTTGCTTCAAAATTTTTGACCGTGCCTAATCATCTCACCATGTATATATAATGTAAGCCTACCTTTCCTTAGAAAGCTATTGCTCACAAAATTTCCTGATTTCTTTCTTTTTATCCATTTTTATATCCTTGACTTTCAAAACTCATTTTGTGTTGTACAAACAAACAAAAATTTATTGCTTTAAGTGTATAGCTAAATCAACTATTGACCATTACAATTACTTTTATTTTTATATTCATTTCAATTTATTACTTAATAACGTTTTGATGAATCAATGGACAGCTTTACGTTTCTTTTGCTTTTGAAAACTTTATATTTATAGTGTACGTTTCTTTTGCATTTCAAAATTTTGAAATATGCTACCCCATCTAAGCCATTAATTGTTTTAATTATTTTTCTTAATCGACATATAACCGTTGCTTTTTATTATTCCTGGATTTACATCCATACTTTAATCTCTGCTGTTCCATTTATTTCATTTGAAATCTAAATTTATTTACCATTCATTTATACGCCTCTTTCTCTTCCTCTTTTTACGTTATTTCCCTGGTTGCAAGATCTGTTGCCATTCCCGTATTTATTTCATTCCTTTTTGAAATTTAAAACGTATACGTTTTACATTTATTTATTTCTAAACCATCCATTGCCTTTCCTTTAAATCAATCCATTCTCTTCTTATTTGTTTTAATTTATTTCCTCTTTTCACCAACACTCAATCTTTATACATATTTGTTTTAATTCATTTTCTCTATTCATGTGCATTCAATCTTTATACATATTTGTTTTAATTTATTTTCTCTTCTCACCAGCATTCAATGTTTATATACATATTTGTTTCATTTTATTTCCTCTGTTCACCAGCATTTAATCTTTATATATTTGTTTTAATTTATTTCCCCTTTCTTTTTTTTCCTTAAATTATAGGAATAAATTCCTAAATTTCCTCTAGCCATTACTATCTTTATTTGTTGCCACTTTAAACAAAATTTCTTTCCACTCTATCAATGTGAGGCTTCTCTTATAAATACAAATCACTCGTACATACCTACTCCATATCAATAGATCTTCATCTCATCTCTTGCGTGTGAAGCTTCTTCTGTAGGTAAATGGCTGCACTAATTTTTTTTCTTCTTATTTCTTTTCTTTTTCTTCTTCTTTTTCCTCCTTTTCTTTCGTTTTCTTATTGTTTATAATGCTTTTGCTTTTCCTTTATTTTAAGAATAACATGCTTCAAGTATATATTTTACATTATAAGTATGTTTATATAGTGCAGCGCAAGTATACATTAAATATAAAGTTATAAACATTTGCATTTGTTCTATGGTTAGTTTTATATGAGTATTTATTGAAATTTGTTTAGTATGACTTTTGAATATACATTGGGTTATTTCATACTGTTTATATATAATATAAGATGTTTAGCAGTCTGCATATATGTTACAGCATGTAAGATTTTTATAAAAAAAAAGAAAGGTGTTAATTTTATATTGTATTGTTTATAAAAAGGTGTTAATTTTATGATATATATATTGTGGGACAGTATACATTTATAAACATATTAATATACAGTAAGTTATAAAACATAAGTTTGATATATAGGTAGAGTTTGCATGGGTTTAAATTTCCTTCTGTTGTTTAAAATATAGTTGTAGAGTTATAAAATTTTGGGGAGAATATATAGTATAATATATTTTAAGTTAGTTTGTGTGTCTGTCCAGAGATGAATTATTATACAAATACAGTTTTATAAGATCTAAGATTTGTTGTTTTAAAATGTAAGTTTATACTAGTGATTATATGGGTTAAAATTTGACATTGATATTTTTAAGATGATAAAGAAAGTTTAATGTAAGTGTTAACATGTAAGAAATGCCTGAAGCCTGTTTTAATATTAAAGAAAGTACTGGAATTTAAATTGTTAAATTAAGTTGGAGCTGTGCTCTCGCCCTTCTCTTTCTTATAAATATTTTGCAAAAGGTAAATTTATATCAAGTATAAGGTGTGTAGTGTTTCAACAAATTAAGAAAAGTCGATATTGGTCATAACAATAATAATGTGGAATGTTGACTTAAATGTTGATTTAAATATAATTATAAAAAAAATTATGATTTTTAAACATAGTTTTGCAGTTTTCTATTATTTGCATTTGTTTGAAAACGTATGTATGTATATGTAATTTTAATGCGTTTCAAAACTAATATTGGTTAACAGAGTAATATAATAGAATAATATTTGTATTTCATTTCGGTCTACATAAAGCAGTTTCTGATCTATTTTCATCGATCTCTATTTATCAGTTGTCCATCGTATTCGTGCCAATCTTGCTTCGCTTTGAAAATTTTGTTTGGATTTGTTCGATGTCTAGATCGTGATCCAGCGTAGCTCAATTCTTTGTCCAATCTATCTAGCCTCGAAAGGTGAGCAATCACTCACGATTTAACATTCTTATATTTATTAAATTTGATTTCAATTGAAACGACAATTGAAATATGTTGTTATTAGTTATTTAAATTGTTTATATGCTATTATTTGTAACTGTTCACCTGTGGGATATGACACCATATCCTGTTGTTTATATTATACTGTTATTGATGATATATGCCTGTTATATTATTATTATATGTTATCTCTCTGCAAGTTCCCTGTAGTTTAGAATTCACTATGGGTTGAAATGATACATACTTGAACGGACTTTAGAGTAGGAGAATTTCGTTATGAGTTGAAATGATAGACCCAAGCGATTTTCATTTAATTGAATTTGGGATTACGGGTTGAAATAATATCCACCGGTATATATTTAGTGTACGGTTTGAAATGATAAATATCCGTAGCACTTGACCATATGATAGGAAATATATACAGACACCGTTGGTCCATATATATAAAAATATTTTGAAATAAATTCATTGTTTTGGAAAGAAATATATAGTCTTAATAAATATTAATTCTTAAATTATTATATATAAAGGGTAATGATATATATATATATATATATATATATATATATATATATATTTAATAATATTTAATTCAATTAAGATTGATTTAATACATAAATTATGTTAATTATTTAGGTAAATTATAGTTCAAATAGATTTTTGCAATAATTGGGATAAATTAAGATTGGGAGATAAATTTGAGTTTATTAAAAATGGTATTTAAGTAAGGATTTATTTAATTAAATCAATTTGAAATTTTGAATGGAAATTTAAGGATATGATTTTGTAACTGGATTTTTGATGTAAGTTATTTAATGAATATTTCACGTTTAAATATATTAAAGAAAATATTGAGTAAAATGTAATTAAGGTTACTTAAATGATATTGAATCTAATAAGGGAGTATTTCAAGACTAAATAATAATGAGGTTAAATCGAGATCTATATGAAACTATTATATTGAAGTTTTAAATATTAAAGCCTTGAACTATATTGGAATTTAAATGGTTTATTTTGAGATTCGGATCTGTATTTGAAATAAATATAGTTGAATTCGTTATTTAGAAACTAAATTGAATTTAAATTGATAAATTAAGATTGGATTTAGTTTGAGTAGGAAGGTCGGGTTGATGTTGAAACAATTTGTTAAGTTGAGGAAATTGAAAATACTTTACTCTATAAATTATTTAATATATATATATATATATATAAATACTATTTTGGGAAATATAGAGATATTTGAAGTGAAAATGATATTTGGTTTTGAAGTATAAATTAAGTTGAAAGGACTACGGTGTTATAGTGTATATTTCTACCTTGTAGATAGTTCTATAGACCCTTAGAGGATAGTTATCCCAAACATCCTTTAAGTTAATTGTATTTCAGTTGATATTTCACTTGAGTTGGATTTATTTATATAAGAATGTTAATCCTGACTCGAGTGTTTTGTGTTTTGCTTTACGCTCGGGTCAGACTGAGTGATACAGCATTTGAGACTCACCTTCGAAGTTGAAGTTTGCTTGAAGATCCAGCTATCTATACTTTCAGTCATCCAGTTGATTGGTCCAGAGAAGTCTTCCGCACGTACTGGAGACTTCACTGTACTGGGATATTTTATTGTACTTTATCTCCAACTCTGATTTTTTTTAGTAGCTTCATGAACTACTATCTATTTATTCCGCTGCGTATTTTTGTACTACTTTGTATCTGTGATTCTGTGTTTGATTTATTTACTGTATATGTTGGGTTTTGCCAAATTTTAATTAACAATCTGATATTTTGAGCAATTCAAGTCCGACGTTTGCGGATGCGAATGGTTGAAAATTGCAGGTCGTTACAAATCTCATCTTTAACTTTAACATTCTCTCAAGAATTTGAAGTTTCTTGTTTTTTTGATGTCCAAATTATTGCAGTAGGTTTCTACTAGCCCTTGAAAGAATGTTAACTTCATAACAGCTATAATTTTTAACTGAAGCTTTTTCACCTGACAAAATCATGAGTTCTGTAAAGAAAGTTGAAGTTACTTCCAAGCATTCTTTGATATCCACTAAAGATGAAGTGGATGCAATACTTATGGACTTTGGAATCACTGAGGTGGAAGCCATTCCACCTACCTAAAATGACACAATCAGCAGCCCTCCAGAAGTGTTCTTCGCTTATACCTCTATACACATATCGCACGAAGGGTTTCTTCCTTTTCTGTAATTCTTTTCTAGGTTCCTAGCTCATCTAAGAATTTCTCATATTCAGGTATCTCCAAATGTCTACGTCTATCTTTTAACCTTAAAGCTGATGGGGCTAGAATCTGGCATTCCATCCTTGAATGCTGAAGCACTAAATCATCTTGTCCAGTTGGTTATGCTTAGGAACATTAACAACGAAATCTTTTGGGAAAATCTCCCAAGAAATTGATATCTAAGGGTGTAAACAAGTTTAGAGACTGGGAGAATCAGTTCTTCTTTGTCAGATGCTTTCCAAACATTAATGGGACTTTTTCTACCCCACATAAGCTCAAATCTCATCATTTTCCTTTTATCCAGTTACTTTTCTTTGCTGATCTATACTTTTTGTCAGGTGCTCCCGCTAAGGGACAAAGTGAGGGAAATAAGAAAACAATGGAATATCTAATTATAGCTTTAAGAAGAATTGGGAATAGATTGATGTTGTTGAAATCATCGATTCTATGAAAGCATTCCCTCTTGCCTTCGGGTCAAAGAATACTTGGGCAGCCTCTTTCTGTCCAACACACATTCCGAAGCAACCGCTTTCTCCCTTTGGGAGATTTTACAAAATTTTCTCCAATGTTACTTATCTGTCCTGAACACTCCGATAAGCTACAAACACCGCACTTTTTATTTATTGTTATGCTCTTTTACAAGTTATTTCACTGACTCATATTTGTTTGAATTCTTTATAGTTGTTCCTTAGGTTGAAAATCCAATCGATGGCCCTACTCCTCCTTTTTTAACATCTCATTCATCATCATATTCTCAGGCAATTACCAAATCCAAGATCGCTGCTAAAAGGAAATTAATTAAAACGACTATAATGGAACCACCTCTAAAGAAAACCAAATTATTCGAAGTCCCTGATTCCCCATCGCCGATCGAAGGGGAGTCTATTAATATTGAGGAATTTCTGAAGAGTTCGACCGTCAAAGCCCTTCAAGTCTTACCTAAGGAAACTCCTACTAAGGTCGATCCTCTTTCCCGCATCATTATCTCCCGTTCTGTGAGCGTAATCCAATAGATGCAAAAGGCCTTTAGGACTTCAAACCCTACTCAAGTATTAAATTTTCTTGGACCATCTGCTTCCACACCTCCGAATGATTTTGTGAGGATGATCCATTCTATCTTAAATTCTTCATCCTTCATTTCAATTTACCCACCATCATCTGTCTTTGATTTGGACGGTCACTATCAATCCCTTCTTGAACAATGACTCCTACTATATTTCTTAACGTTATTATCTCCATTTTTCTTTAATGTTATAAATTATGTTGTACTTTTCTTTTATATTTCAAAAGCTAGTTCTCTCTGCACCGAAATGTGTCCAAATCTTCCATCGAAATAACTAAACTTTGAGAGGAAATTGCTACACTTTATAACTAAGTTTCTTCCTTATCTATGAAGAAGAGAGAGACTACAACTGAATTAGAGTGATTGAGAGCTTTTCTCACTCAGTCAGAATCAATTATCTTGGAGGAGAGGAAGACACACCAACTTCTAGTTGACGAGAACTTAGTTTTGTCAATGACTCCTAAAAAGTCCGAAGAGGAAAAAGGATGGATGGCAGCTGAAGAATCCTTATTAAAATAAAATTTAAAAAAGAACAAGACCTCTCTGAAACTACCTATCGATACCATTTCTGATGCAAATCAATGAGTGTCACAATTCCTTGAGTCGTATCTTGAAGACATTATTGTCAATTCCTTTGAAGATGCCTTATTACTCGCCTACCCTAATAATGTTGATAAATACCTATATTTGAGCTTCCCCTCGCTAGGCCCTTCTTGTTGATAGAGTGATGGATATAATTAAAAAGATGGAGCAGGGGATTAAAGTAGCTGAGAGGGAGGAAATCGACGCTTCCAAACCTGTGAAGTTCTTTCCTTCGAAGTCGAATCTGACTCCAAAGAAGAAGATGACAAAGATGAGGCCGTCAAAGAAGAGGAGGGAGATAAGGATGATGATAACGAGGATGTTGAGGATGAAAACATCAATGGTGGACAAAGAATCAGGTGGTAACGGTGGTGGCCATAATGGAGCTTTTGAGAAAGATGGGAATGATAATATGAAGTCCTCTAAAAAAGATTCTTTCCCTCAAGTGGCCCTCAAGAGGAGCCCGCTTCTATTAATGTTGAAGTGCCAAAAGAAAAGGAGCGAGCATCTCGAGCATCAATCCTGGTATCTCATGTATATGATTCTCTGTTTAAACATCTTTCACTTTGAAAATAATAGTAGTGTAAATATTTTATATAGATATGGAAGAAATCTATTCACTGCAATAAAACTAAGCTTTAAAGAAAACAAGCGGAGATAAATAGTTATTATAGGAATTAGACAAACAATTGAAGGAGCACAACATGCTTTCTGATAAACATCATAGACTCAACAAAAGTATGGTAGTGTTAGCTTCCTTTAAGCATCAAGAAGCTTCCCTACAATTAAGGAGAGCACGCTTTCGATATGATGCTGTTGTAAAGGAAAACCGGGAATTGATTACCCTCTTCTGGATGTTGATTATGGAGAGAGAAAGTTTAGTTAATTTCTTATAGAAGGCCTACTTTAGACACCCAAACGTTGATTTCTCATATTTAGGTGATTTTAGTGGGGTTTATATAGGGGTCTTCAGAAAAGGTATTTGGATGAATTTGAATCTGACACGCATCTTGGACCATGTTAGAACTTATCTCGAGTCAGATCAATTCCCCAAGACCTTCCTCTTGAAAACTCAAGTTTTGTAATGACAAATTTAGTTCAGAATTCTTTACAAAACCAATTTTGTATGAACCAATAAAATGTTCATGAATATATAATGACATAGATTTATAAATATTTGTTTCAGTCTTCTTTTTATACTCAGCTGCAATTTATTATGTTTTCGTAGAGAGAATGTTCCTCAAGCAATCTTGGCTCTAGAGATTACCTAAGTCAATATGTTAGATTAAGACAAGATTATACTGAGAAGGAATCGATTTTAAAATCTTCAAAACTAGTGGGACAATGTTTTCTTAGAGATTTACAAAAAATTTAAATGGAACACCCTCGTCTTCGCTTCGATTTTGTTGGTGAGGAAAAGGAGAAAATACTCAAAGAGATTTGGATATTTCACTCTAAACTAATATGTGGACATAATAGTCATTCAGCCGGAGAGTGGGATAACAATAAATATCCACCAGTTATTACTCCAGAAGGATCAATATTCCTTTTGAATCGACAATTATCCTCTCTGCTAATTCATTAAATAAAGTTAGAAATGAAGTTTCTCAACTTTAGATGTAAAGTAAATATCGAATTGTACTCTTTTAGTTTTATTGTTAACTGAGTTGTAATCTTTTATCGCAGTAATAAAGAAATTATTCATTTTGAATCTGACTTTATTTTTTTTACTTTTTATTTAAATAAGAATTACAGTTATCCATAGTGCCACTCTCTTTAGACCCAGCATCTTGCTTTATTAATCTCAAGGATAAGCTGTCAGCGGAACTTGAAAAGAGTAAACTTGTTAAGGATACTTTACATGCTCGTTTTCATGGTAATACGGAGGCTATAAGCTGTCATAAAAGATTTTTACTTCAGATAATAGTCATTAGAAATCTTAAGGACCAAATTTCTAGTTTAGAGGAAGATGTTAATAGTAAGAATGAAACAATTTCCGCTCTAAAGCATCAAGTTAAATCGAATCCTTCAATTGACTTCGATCACAAAATGTCCGAGCTTCTCCAACAGATAAGCAATTTAGAAATGAATTTGAAGGATAATCTTACTTGCTCCTCATGATATTCCATATGCTACTGAGTCTACAAGATCTACTACCTTTGCCACTCAGAAATTGCCAACTTCAACGAATCCTCCTCCAGGCTTAAATGAGAAGGTAGTGGGCGAGTGGTTTGGAAAGTTAAGTTCAAAATGATGAAATATTTTGATGAAAAGCAAAAGGATAAATATTCACAGTGCATAAATGAATATGCTGTTAAAATTCAGAAAATCGAATGCAACAATTATCTCCTTTCGAAGCGCATCACTGAATTGGAAAGGGAAAATTAGACCCTTAGAGGTGCAAATAGAGCTTTCAATCGCACTTTGAAGACTAATATAGATGCGATGGATGATGTGGATAGGATAAGGAAGAAAGAGAAGAAACTTAAATAAGTTCTTTGTATCGCTATCCATCACGTCATAGATCCTTTGATTGCTAAGAACCTAAACATGGCTGCTCAAGATTTATGAAGAATTCATACTTTGAAAAATGTATATATTTATTCTACACACTTGTAAATAGTTTTATTGTTGTGTAAATCATGTAATTTTGGAAATACCATTTGATTTGTGGTTCTCTCCTGTAATGTTATTCCTGAAACATTTGTTTGATAGTTTGTACCATAATGTCTGCATTTACTAGATTCTTCATTCTTCTTTATTGTTTTGATTCCTTGAAAAGTATATAGGAAGAAATATTTCCTATTGTTAGGTTGAAATTGATATAGAGGTCTATCCATATCATTTGCGTAGATTAACAAATCACTATGTCAATCGTATGATAATAAATGAACGATAATTGTAAACATATCTCTGATCATGATGAGAAATAATTAAGAATTTAACTTTAGCCATATCGCTGGAATATATGAAGTTATCAGCCAAAAATCTTATCCTCAACCACAGGTATAAATATTTTCACAGAGTCATCCTCCAGAGATAATAAATGGGGAGTTTAATATGATCAAGTAAAAGAAATCCTGAAATCATTATCCGAAAATTTGTAGTAGAAATCCATGACCCATATTCCAGTACTAATGAATAAAATCTGGAAGTTTAGAAACCCAAGACCTAGATTTGGGTATTAGTGGATGATATCAAGAAACTTAAAACTTCAATTCAAGTATTTTGTAGATGGTAATCGAAAATTCATAATAATGATCTTTCTGGTGGAAGTCTTTGACCTAGATTCAGGCATTAGCAGCGGATAATCATAAATCCATAGTTCAAATCTCAAGCTCAGATTAGAGCATTTAAGTGAAGTTAAGCAATAGTCTCGAAACCTAGATTCGGGTATGATAAAGGCTGTAAGTAATTGATAAAGACCGGAAACCCAAATTCAGGTATTACTAGATGAAGTTCAGAAATGAGAGTCCCAAAACCAAATTCGAGTATTAATAAGCAGAGTTCTTCTATTCCTTAGATCCTATCTTTTTTGACATAAATAAACCATTTAGGCCTTGTATGTTGTCGCGTTTGATTGGCTGCTTCTCGAGCTATGATGTCTTAGTCCATCATTTGGTATGCCACATTTCAGGCTTGGACATCTTAGTCCGCTATAGATATGCCGTTTTTGAGGCTTGGACATCTTAATTCCTTTTAGATATGCTGCTTCTTGGGTTTGGACATCTTAATCCCTTTTAGATATGCCACTTCACGGACTTGGACATCTTGGTCTGCTTGTGAATATGCCGCTTTTAGGGCTTGAGGTCCGCTTGTGAATATGCCACTTTTAGGGCTTGAGGTCTTTGTCCATTATTGTCTAGCGCTCTTGATTAGCTCATTCTTAGAGGCTGGAACCAAGGACTTACCTAATCTCCCTCTAGGAGCCACCTTGACCTGACTAGAGGTGCGGCCAAGGGATTGTTGATGCTTTAACCTGGCCATAGCATGGCATGGATAAAAAATTACGCTCCTCCCTCCTAGAGGCGCCCTGCCCTGGCCATAGCGTGGTATGGACAGAGGCTTGTCGATGCTTTAAACTAGCTGTAGCGTGGCATGCATAAAGGCTCACTCTCCTTCCTCCAGGAGTTGCCTTGACCTAGCCAAAGGTGCGGCCAGGGGCTTGTCGATGCTTTAACCTGGCTATAGCATGGCGTAGCTAAAGGCTTACACTCCTGCCTCAAAGAGGCGCTCTGCCTTGGCAAACTCGGTGCAGTCAAAGGCTTTGACTGTTTAAGGTAATGTCCAAATAAAAGGAGCATTTCAATCCCAACCATGAGATTCTCTTTAGAAAAGTAGCTCTATATTTATCTCACTCGATATTTCTTTATAAACTCATTAATTTTGCCTTGACGGAAAAAGCTAATTATCATCCACTACAGAGCTCTATAGTGGTCAATCTTTTGTCCATTCATCATATGGAAATTATAGCAGGATTCCCCCAAATAACTCATATTTTGGCTTCTTTTTCCTTGATGGCTAATAATTAAGCTCATCCTTTATTAGCAAGTAGACATTCTCTATGGATGTTGTTAGATTGGGCTCTTTAGGAAGTCTTGACTTTAAACTTGTTTCTTTGGGATGGCTTTTAAATCATTTATTACTAGGCTCTAGAGTTTCCCTTTTGATCACTGGTTATCTTTAAAACTCTTTGGGGTTCTAGTGTTAGTATTGTCCCACTTGTGACTTGACCCCATTTGTGTACAAAGGCATTGTAATCTACCATTATTCCTTAAAAAATTATGCCTTTGATATAATGCTGAATTGTTTTTCTCCTTTAGTCAAATAAATTGTCACATTCCTTTTTCTTCTCTACTAAAGCAAAGATTGGGTGTGGGACCAACATGAAAGGGGTTTAAACTCCATTTTAGTGGATCATAGGCCTTAACTTTCGTTTTCCGTGTGATTCATTAAGCCCTCTCTTTTGGGGATTCCTATCATTAGCTGTCCTATGAAAGAATCCAATTTAGTACGGTTCCAAGGATCTTTGCTGGAATATTTTTGATTCTGCTTGCCATAATGAAGTAAGGCCTGGAGTGGTGGTAAGCATGGAATAGAATTTGTGTTAGATGTTTAACAGAATTAGAGGTTCGAGCCCACCTTATAGTGCTAAAATGTTAACAAAAAAACTTGTCAACACCACAAAGTTGTTTTTAATTGGAAAGGTGAATCCTTTTTGTATCTTTTATTTTATCGGACAGAGCTTGTAAGGACACGGGTCTTCGACGCCCGAACGTCGACGTCAATACGTCCACTGTATCAACTGCCAAGCAATCGAATGCCGGAAAACCGAATTCTTAGGGTTTAAAAAGAAGAAAAAGATAGAAGAAGTAACTACAAGATAGGACAGGACAGAAAGAAAACAACAGAACAATATCAAAATCTCACAATCACAGCGAAACAACATATAATAGATAAATGAATAATCTTTAAACAAAGAACTATATCAGTTATTACATTACATCACATTACATTACATCATCATCAGAGTGTACAACAACAAACAACAACAAACAGCGGAAAAAAATACTATATACTAGCAATATGCTACGCCATCCAGCTCGCCTCCAAATCTCTACAGCAACTCCCGAATTCCAGAATGACCCGATAACCTAACTCTAGACTGCCCATGTGGAAATTTGTGGGCACCCAGAGTTTAGGAAGAAAACAATAAACTCCAGGTCAGTCATGGGACTGGTGTGGGAACTTAAACAGTTTATCTTTTTGAAAACAAAATAGAGGAATATTTTTTTAAATTCAATTCGAAATGCTTTTTTAAAATGAAACTACCATAAGGCCTCCTGGCACACACACAATGCAAACGCAGACTTGGGGGAGATTTCTCCTTATGATAGTCAAAGATGCTTACTACGCAAAATCAAATCATTTTGATATTATTATTAGTGCATAGTGTAGAAAACATTTCGAAAATAGAATATAAATCTTAGCCAGCATAGGTACCATTATATTATGCCTACTATAGCTACCATTATATTATGCCTACTATAGCTACCATATTAAATGGCAGGTTCTACAACTAAAACCGTGCAAGGTTCGTATTGTTTCTTTGGATTTCCAACAAATGGTCAGGCCAAGGAACTTTCCATTGCCACATGGAAACGCCTCTGGAATGACGTCCCGAGAACCTAAGCGGATCTCTGCCAACACAAGGCCAGCTTACCCTTCAAACTGGGTAACTACTGACACGAATATGCCATCCCCCGATTGTAACCGATCTATATCCGAGGATCCTCGATTTCCAACAACCACAAAGTAATAAATTTGCAACAACAACATAGGATAAGTATCTGGGCTCCACACCATGATATCACCTCTATCTAGAAGGAATGACATACACTAAAGGGCGCTACCCCCGATAACCTTGCTGCATCCTTCCTGTTTTGACCATTTCCAGGGTGTGAGGTCCGACGCAGTCTCGTCCACAAATCTACGCTTTATACAAAGCCATGCTTCGATCAACCAATGATCAGCATCACTCATATGCCACATTACCAATTTGGGAATGTATCACTAGTAACCATCAACCACATAACCTCTGAGCCGTATGTCTCAGAGAAGGGTGTTAAGCTAAGAGAATAAATTCTCCGCCACCAACAGAAATATATTTGATAGAAACCAGTTTTACATCTCAAATTGTAATGTCAGACACACATCCATACAAGTCCGTTCCGGGATTGAACGAAACCGAAGGCACTTCCAAAGAAGTCCTTGCAATCCGGATATTCACTAATCACGTCCGGACTTCCCATCACATATGGAATCTCTATACCGGGGCCATTCGGTGCAGAGACATTCGACGGTAATCCTTCCGTTTTCAAAAATATCCGGTCTTCAACACCGGTCTTCAAATGCAATCCATAACGACGTATCACATATTCAGAATGGGTTATACGACCCAAAGGTCATTTCCCGGCTAACCCGAATAGTGATCGCTTAATCAAAAATAAGTGTGGCACTCAAATTCAAGCAAATCACGACAAATAACCATTCAAAGGTAAATATTGATAGTCGGTTATTGAACTATCAATGGATATGCACTACATCACCAGATTCCAAATAATTTTCCAAATTATTTATTTTCCAAAAATATCTTTACAAGATATATAATTTCAATACTTCAAAAATAAATCAATATTTATTTTTAAACAAATTCCCCTTTCTTTTATAAATTCAATAGTGAATTTATATTTCAAAATATCTACTAATATATGATTTTCAATAGATTTCAAATATTCATTTTCAATTTATCTTTACAAAGATAAATTCTCAAAAACATTTCATTTCATATTGGAAAAGCATTTCCATACTTATTAATAATAAGTAGTTCACAAATCTATTTATTTTCAACACTTGGAAAATATTCAATATACTTAAATCACAATTAAGTATATATTTTATACTTTAAGGAAAGTGTTCTTTTAAATGCATTTATTTGAGTCAAAACGAATGTTGCGTAAAACATCGTTACGACAACTCAAAATCATTAGTATAGGGATTTGAAGTTAAGATAGATATATAAATCCCAATACTATATAAAACATTTCCTTTCGGAAATCATTTACTATAACAACAGTGTTTTAGTCCTCCATTTCCTTCTATTTCTCGAAAACGTCTATTTCAACCATGAATGTTGAAATCTATGGTTTCGAACCTTAACACATTTTAAAAACATCGTTGAATCATTTTAATTCTATTTAAAATATCACCTCCAAAACATTTTCTTTAACATATTATTCACTATCCAAAAGCGTGAATATACTTCGTTAACCAATTTCATCATTTCTATACATTTTATTTTAAAGGATTATTCACTGTCCAAAATCATGGATATAATTCCTTTAATAATTTCTACATTTACTTTATCAAATTCAATTGATTTGGATCTATAAAACAATGTTTATAAATCCTATTTCTATTTATTTTATAACAACTTCAATTTATAAATATCCTTTATTTACCTATTCAATTTATAACTCAATTATATTCCAAAAGTCCATATTATAAATTAAATACATATAATTTATTTGTTTACAAAATCGTTGTTTTAAACTTCCCAACTTATAAATCTTATAACTTATAAGTTTCATTTATTTACCCAAATCTATTCTTTTAATAACTTTACAAATTTTTTAAATCTTACTACTTATAAATTCCATTTATAACCTCACCATTTATAATTCTATAATTTCATTCACTTATGAAATCCATTTACACTTCATCCTAACATTTATAAAAACTCGTTTTATAATTCCAATTTTTTAATTTATAAATATCAATTTTATAAATCTTTTATATAAATCAATTTATATATTATTATTTTAAAACGTCTTTAAACTCCTTTATAATTTCATCATTTTGATTTATAAAATAATCAAATTTTATAAATATATTATATTTAAACCTTTTAAAATAAATTCAAAAATCCCAATTTAAACTATTTTATAAAATCATTAACCCCATATTTTCAAAAATCAACTTTTAACTATATTTCTCAAAAATCATAATTTTTATAACATTAAAATAACAACGTTTATTTATTTAAAATGAATCAATTCCAAAAATATTTTATAAAACATATACTTTCAAAAAATCACTATAAAATCCTTTTAAAATTCCAAAATTGCCCCAATGATGCTACACACCAAATAGTCAATCACGACAACAACGATATCATATATCTTTATATGATAATCAACAAATATCAAAATATCTATAATCAAATAAATACTGTTGAGGAATCCAGTTGGATCCCTCCAACCTGTTTCCCTGCATCCATAGACATTAGCACAATCCAAACGAAATATTGCCGTATATAGAATTTAAAATATTATCCGCTATTATACGACGCAATAGGGTCTCATCCTCTATATAATGCGGGAAATCAACTCCAAGTACATAAATAATACCAATTTCATTGTACTGTGAAATATTCGCGGTATATGTTTTTAATAAATAACCTCCGCTTAATATATGGCGTATAATGTCTATTTTAACAACCAATAACAATCATCATCCAATCATACAATTAAGAAATTTTAAATCTAACTATTAAAAAAAAATCGAAACCGATTCGATCGAGTGAGAAGTTCTCACCTAGCTTCCAATTCAGTTTTTCGCGTTTTATTTCGATTGAAATTAAACACGCGTTTAATTTTACCTGAAATTCTCACTAGCTCCAAACGATTCCAATCCAGTTCCATTGCGTAGTGTTCGTCCATACGAACCCGACGCAATTCGTTTCGTGCGTTTTCGACCTCGTGTCAAAAAGATATGCATTTTTAAAGTTACACGAATTATAATATGACAAATTTACAATTTATTTTAATTTTTTTGTTACCCTCAGCTAATCCTGGCCGTGCATTCCATCACCTCCATATCCAAGCCGCATGCATCATCTTCTCCCATCAGTAACTCATGCGCGTGCAAGAACCCATCAAGCCACCACTAGGGTTTCATTTTGCTCGAGCTTCGTCCACTTTGAAGATGATCAGAGAACACCACCTCGAAGCCCTACACATGCACGACCTTCTGCCTGAAGGGTTTCAGGCTCGGACACCCCTTGCCCTCGAAATGCGTGACCAAAGGCAGCCCAAACGCGACCCCCTAGCAGCCTCCCCGTTGCTCCAATTTCGATCATGACCGTTCATCTTCAAGATCTCGCCACCCTCTTCACTTTTGTAGCTGACAACTTCCTCCAATTGTTTGTGGATTTGTAGAAAATAGAGGAAGAAGATGGGTGATTTTCGGCCGTGTACAGTGTTGATGGCGGCTGAAGAATAAAACCCTAGCTAGGTTTGGTTTTTAGTTGCAAATGAGAATAATCCAAGGCCTTTTATAGAAAATTTCCAAATTACTATTCATCTCGAATTTTTCGAACTCCAAATCTCGCGCGGTGACTGGCGTTTCTAGGGTTTACCCTGTGTTTCGAACACAATGGAACGTGTTTTGGAGGCCAATTCGATCATCTGTGCGAGTTACGGCAATAAAGGATCGATTCTAAATTTAAAAGATTAAACTAATTTTCTATGCGTTTTGGCTTGCCCCAGACAAATGGTAAATCCGATTGACGCGAAATTTGAAACCTTACAATAATATCACATTACGGATCCGACGAAACTTGTTTCGTCGAAATCCGAGACTGTTTGAAAAATGGCTATTTTAACTCGTCAATTAAATGTTAAAATATTCAATTTTCACAAATTAACTTTTAATTCGATTTTAAAAGTTCTGTGACCTTATTATAACTCCAATATGATATAATAAAAAATTTCAAATCATTTTCAATCATATTTAACCCAATTTCCAATTATTTCTGTAATTTCAACTATTAAATTATCGATTTAATTATTCAATTAAATCCAATTATTCGAAATAAAATTTATTCAACTTACAAATCTTACTTGTTAATATTTTAAATTCAATTAAATATAAAAATTTTAATTAATAGAAATTCTGGGTCGTTACAAACTTCCCCCCTTAAAAGAATTTCGTCCTCGAAATTACCAAGTAAGAAAAAGTTACAGAATCCATTAAATTCCCCAATACAAATCATTCAATTTAGATTTTTCAAATCTCTTAAGTGTTTAACTTTCCCAAAATTTATAGTTAAACTTCTTACAAAATCTTTTTTACGAAGTTTTCAAATCATACATAGTTATCTTTTCAAACCAAACTATATTGTTTAACTTTCAACTCCAAATCAAAATTTTAGTTTTCAAACTTTTCCAATTTTTCTCAAAAATATTCTAACACCTCAAATTTTCAGAAAATTTCGCCATAGTCTCCTTTGCGTGGCTCGATCCGAAAAAAATGACAGTATATAAATCACAAATATACATCTCATCAAGTGATGAGGCATCCCGCAGGGAAAAATTGTAAAAGTACGGTATGTAATCCGAGATATGTACCTTATATATTATTAGCGAGCATATACGGCTAATATAGCGTGAAAGCGAGCTCCAAATGCGAAGCAAACGCAATCCGCACCTTCTACACACTCAACAAACATATGAGAAACATGTATATAGACAATAGTATTGATATACAACATATAGCAATATAATAACTATATATGCCAACATAGCAAATGCAGTAAAAGCAATATATTCAACGGTCAACCAACTAGCATTCAACTAACATCCATAACCGAATCAATATACATGTACTTGTCATCATATTCAATGAATTGGTTTTCCAATTTAAATCACATTTGATTCATTAACAGTGGATGTTTTTACTAACACTCGTTTTCAATTAGTTTATATTCACTAATTCATATTCAAGTTGGTTCACTTCCAAATCAAATTCAATTTTATTTAAGATTCACTTAACTTCCAATTTGATTTCAAGTACTTTGGCTTTCAATTTCATTAACACTTAATGAATTATATACTATCAACTAACTATCATATAACAATCAATGTATATTAATTACAACCAAATTCCTTTGCTTTACTTTACATTCATTTTGGTTTAACACATTTAATTTGCTTTAATGAATTACACTTACATCCATCATTTCTTACCAATTTATCTACATTCAATTGATTTACATTCAATTCATTAATTCAATTCAATTACAAAAGTTGAATTTCATTACATTACCCAAGTTCACATTTATCACTTAACTTTATTAATTTACTTCGATACCAAAATCAACTTCATTCAACATCACTTAAGTTATATTTCATTTTATAAACATCACTTGGTTTTACTTAACTTAAATTCCTACTTATAAATCCAATTCAAATTCCAATTCTAAAGTAAATTTTATTTAACCTTTACCAAAGTCAAATTTCATCACTTATTCAAACTCATTTTTATTTACAACTCATATTCATAAATATATTCATATAGTTTCACTTCTTATATATATAAGTTTATTTCACAATTGTAAATCACATTAATTATAATTTCATATTTATAATTCATTTGCTTATACAGTTATTCTTTTATTTAGATTATTCAAACGTCTTTTAATTTACTTATATATATTCTTACATTTTTAATCAACCAAACAACCAACTTATATACACCTTAATAATTCTTGAAAAATTATCCCTTTATATATAAAATATAATTAAGGTAAAATTATTTCATTACCCAATTTAAAACAATATCGTGTCGAATTGTTCTGTACAAGTGTTTAGAGATCCCAATCAACAACGTTAATTACTCGTATTAACTAGAATCCATATATCACTCAACAAACCGATCATCACAATATAAAACAATTTTATATTCACTAACAAATACGCACTTATATCTATTATTATACTCAAACTCATTCTAGAGTACCACTGACTCTATCTCTAATGAGTAATACCCAACAGAGCCATGGTTGTCACTTAACCTTATGCTCTGATACTAGATGTAAGGACACGGGTCTTCGACGCCCGAACGTCGACATCAATACATCCACTGTATCAACTGCCGAGCAATCGAATGCCAGAAAACCGAATTCTTAGGGTTTAAGAAGAAGAAAAAGATAGAAGAAGTAAGAAAAAGATAGGACAGAACAAAAAGAAAACAACAGAACAATATCAGAATCTCACAATCGCAGCGGAACAACATATAATAGATAAATGAATAATCATTAAACAAAGAACTATATCAGTTATTACATTACATCACATCACATTACATCATCATCAGAGTGTACAACAACAAACAACAACAAACAGCGGAAAAGAAATACTATATACTAGTAATATGCTACGCCATCCAGCTCACCTCCAAATCTCTACAGCAACTCCCGAATTCCAGAATGACCTGATAATCTAACTCTAGACTGCCCGTGTGGAAATTTGTGGGCACCCAGAGTTTAGGAAGAAAACAAAAAACTCCAGGTCAGTCATGGGACTGGTGTGAGAACTTAAACAGTTTATCTTTTTAAAAACAAAACAGTGGAATATTTTTAAAGTCAATTCGAAATGCTTTTTAAAAATGAAACTACCATAAGGCCTCCCGGCACACACACATAATGCAAAGACAGACTTGGGGAGATTTCTCCTTATGATAGTCAAAGATGCTTACTACGCAAAACCAAATCATTTTGATATTATTATTAGTGCATAGTGTAGAAAATATTTCGAAAATAGAATATAAATGTTAGCCAGCATAGGTACCATTATATTATGCCTATTATAGCTACCATATTAAATGGCAGGTTCTACAACTAAAACCGTGCAAGGTTCGTATTGTTTCTTTGGATTTCCAACAAATGGTCAGGCCAAGGAACTTTCCATTGCCACATGGAAACGCCTCTGGAATGACGTCCCGTGAACCTAAGCGGATCTCTGCCAACACAAGGCCGGGTTACCCTTCAAACTGGGTAACTACTGACACGAATATGTCATCCTCCGATCGTAACCGATCTATATCTGAGGATCCTCGATTTCCAACAACCACAAAGTTATTAATTTGCAGCAACAACATAGGTTAAGTATCTGGGCTCCATACCATGATACCACCTCTATCCAGAAGGAATGACATACACTAAAGGGCGCTGCCCCCGATAACCTTGCTGCATCCTTCCTGTTTTGACCATTTCCGAGGTGTGAGGTCCGACGCAGTCTCGTCCACAAAGCTACGCTTTATACAAAGCCATGCTTCGATCAACCAATGATCAGCATCACTCATATTCCACATTACCAATTTTGGAATGTATCATTAGTAACCATCAACCACATAACCTCTGAGCCGTATGTCTGAGAGAAGGGTATTAAGCTAAGAGAATAAATTCTCCGCCACCAACAGAAATATATTTGATAGAAACCAGTTTTACACCTCAAATTGTAATGTCAGACACAATCCATACAAGTCCGTTTTGGGATCGAACGAAACCGTAGTCACTTCCAAAGAAGTCCTTGCAATCCGGATATTCACTAATCACGTCCGGACTTCCCATCACATATAGAATCTCTATACCGGGGCCATTCGGTGCAAAGACGTTCGAAGGTAATCCTTCCATTTTCAAAAATATCCGGTCTTCAACACCGTTCTTCAAATGCAATCCATAACGACGTATCACATATTCAGAATGGGTTATACGACCCAAAGGTCCTTTCCCGGCTAACCCGAACAGTGAGCGCTTAGTCAAAAATAAGTGTGGAATTCAAATTCAAGCAAATCACAACAAATACCCATTCAAAGGTAAATATTGATAGTCGGTTATTGAACCATCAATGGATATGCACAACATCACCAGATTCCAAGTAATTTTCCAAATTATTTATTTTCCAAAAATATCTTTACAAGATATATAATTTCAATACTTCAAAAATAAATCAATATTTATTTTTAAACAAATTCCCCTTTCTTTTATAATTTCCATAGTGAATTTATATTTCAAAATATCTACTGATATACGGTTTTCAATAGATTTCAAATATTCATTTTCAATTTATCTTTACAAAGATAAATTCTCAAAAACGTTTCATTTCATATTGGAAAAGCATTTCCATACTTATTAATAATAAGTAGTTCACAAATCTATTTATTTTCAACACTTGGAAAATATTCAATATACTTAAATCACAATTAAGTATATATTTTATTCTTTAAGGAAAGTGTTCTTTTAAACACATTTATTTGAGTCAAAACGAATGTTGCGTAAAACATCGTTACCACAACTCAAAATCATTAGTATAGGGATTCGAAGTTAAGATAGATATATAAATCCCAATACTATATAAAACATTTCCTTTCGGAAATCATTTACTATAACAACAGTGTTATAGTCCACCATTTCCTTCTATTTCTCGAAAACGTCTATTTCAGCAATGAATGTTGAAATCTATGGTTTCGAACCTTAACACATTTTAAAAACATCGTTGAATCGTTTTAATTCTATTTAAAATATCACCTCCAAAACATTTTCTTTAACATATTATTCACTATCCAAAAGCGTGAATATACTTCGTTAACCAATTTCATCATTTCTATACATTTTATTTTAAAGGATTATTCACTGTCCAAAATCATTGATATACTTCCTTTAAAAATTTTTACATTTACTTTATCAAATTCAATTGATTTGGATCTATAAAACAATGTTCATAAATCCTATTTCTATTTATTTTATAACAACTTCAATTTATAAATCTCCTTTATTTACCTATTCAATTTATAACTCAATTATATTCCAAAAGTCTATATTATAAGTTAAATACATATAATTTATTTGTTTACAAAATCGTTCTTTTAAACTTCCCAACTTATAAATCTTATAACTTATAAGATTCATTTATTTACCCAAATATATTCTTTTAATAACTTTACAAAAATTTTAGATCTTACTACTTATGAATTCCATTTATAACCTCACCATTTATAATTCTATAATTTCATTCACTTATGAAATCCATTTACACTTCGTCCTAACATTTATAAAAACTCGTTTTATAATTCCAATATTTTAATTTATAAATATCAATTTTATAAATCTTTTATAGAAATCAATATATATATATATATTATTATTTTAAAACGTCTTTAAACTCCTTTATAGTTTCATCATTTTGATTTATAAAATAATCAAAATTTATAAATCTTTTATATTTAAACCTTTTAAAATAAATTCAAAAATTCGAATTTAAACTATTTTTAAAATCATTAACCCCATATTTTCAAAAATCAACTTTTAACTATATTTCTCAAAAATCATAATTTTTATAACATTAAAATTATAACGTTTATTTATTTAAAATGAATCAATTCCAAAAATATTTTATAAAACGTATACTTTCAAAAAATCACTTTAAAATCCTTTTTAAATTCCAAAATTGGCCCAATGATGCTACACACCAAATAGTCAATCACGACAACAACGACATCATATATCTGTATATGATAATCAACAAATATCAAAATATCTATAATCAAATAAATACTGTTGTGGAATCCATTTGGATCCCTCCAACCTGTTTCCCTGCATCCATAGACATTAGCACAATACCAATTCCGTTTCCAAATGAAATATCACGGTATATAGGATTTAAAATATTATCCGCTATTATACGGCGCAACGTGGTCTCATCCGCTATATAATGCGGGAAATCAACTCCAAGTACATAAATAATACCAATTTCACTGTACTGTGAAATATTCGCGGTATATGTTTTTAATAAATAACCTCCGCTTAATATACGGCGTATAATATCTATTTTAACAACCAATAACAATCATCATCCAATCATAGAATTAAGAAATTTTAAATCTAACTATTTAAAATAAAAATCGAAACCAATTTGATTGAGTGAGAAGTTCTCACCTTTCTTCCAATTCAGTTTTTCGTGTTTTATTTCGAATAAAATTAAACGGCGTTTAATTTTATCCGAAATTCTCACTAGCTCCAAACGACTACAATCCAGTTCCATTGCGTAGTGTTCGTCCATACGAACCCGACGCAATTCGTTTCGTGCGTTTCGACCTCGTATCAAAAAGATATGCATTTTTAAAGTTACACGAATTATAATATAACCAATTTACAATTTATTTTAATTTTTTTATACCCTCAGCTAATCCTGGCTGTGCATTCCATCACCTCCATATCCAAGCCACACGCATCATCTTCTTCCATCAGTAACTCACGCGCGTGCAAGAACCCATCAAGCCACCATTAGGGTTTCATTTTGCTCGAGCTTCGTCCACTTTGAAGATTATCAGAGAACACCACCTCGAAGCCCTACACATGCACGACCTTCGGCCTGAAGGGTTTGAGGCTCGGCCCCCCTTGCCCTCGAAACATATGCCCAAAGGCAGCCCAAACGCGACCCCCTAGCAGCCTCCCCGTTGCTCCAATTTCGATCATGACCGTTCATCTTCAAGATCTCGCCACCCTCTTCACTTTTGTAGTTGACAACTTCCTCCAATTGTTTGTGGATTTGTAGAAAATAGAGGAAGAAGATGTGTGATTTTCGGTCGTGTACAGTGTTGATGGTGGTTGAAGAATAAAACCCTAGCTAGGTTTGGTTTTTAGTTGCAAATGAGAATAATCCACGGCCTTTTATAGAAAATTTCCAAATTACTATTCATCCCGAATTTTTCGAACTCCAAATCTCACACGGTGACTGGCGTTTCTACGGTTTACCCCGCATTCCGAACATAATGGAACGTGTTTCGGAGGCCAGTTCGATCATCTGTGTGAGTTACGGCAATAAACGATCGATTCTAAATTAAACCGATTAAACTAATTTTCTATGCGTTTTGGCTTGACCTGGACAAACGGTAAATCCGATTGACACGAAATTTGAAACCATATAATAATATCACATTACGGATCCGATGAAACTAGTTTCATCGAAATCCGAGACTGTTTAAAAAATGGCCATTTTGACTCGTCAATTAAATATTAAAATATTTAATTTTCACAGATTATCTTATAATTCGATTTTAAAAGTTCTATAACCTTATTATAACTCCAATATGATATAATAAAAATTTTCAAATCATTTTCAATCGTATTTAACCCAATTTCCAATTATTTCTGTAATTTCAACTATTAAATTATCGATTTAATTATTCAATTAAATCCAATTATTCGAAATAAAATTTATTCGACTTACAAATCTTACTTGTTAATATTTTAAATTAAATTAAATATACAAATTTTAATTAATAGAAATTCTGGGTCGTTACAGAGCTAGAATATGAAAGCCTTCCTTTGGATCTCCTTTCGAATCAAACTTTATTGTGAAAATTCCCTTCTCATTGACCTTTCGACTCAATCGAAAGACCAAATTCTCTTACATTTGGTATTTTGAGTTGAATAGAGTCATTTGACTTTCGCTTCGAAGTAGTCCTTTTGAGAAAGTTGTAGGTGGCTAATGGATAGCCCTAAAGCCATAAATTCAAGGTTATGATCAGTTTTTGAAGGATTTCGACATTGTCTAAAGCTGGAATCTTAATTGACTTGGATTTGGATTAGGAATTAAAAGTAAAGCTGGCATGGGTTTAGGCTTTGATCTACTCAAAAGTTGAAATCCAATGTAAGGCGGTATAGATTTGATAAATGGAATTACTAAAAAATGCAAGGGTTTCGGCCGAGTCGAAGAGTGTCCTTCGATGAGGTTAATACCTGGAAAACAGAGTTAGACCTAATAAAAGCTTTTGAAACAACTAAAAAATTAAGAATATTGAAGAGTTCCCTTTTGCAACTCAATGAAGCCTTTCTTGATCAATCGTTCCTAATTCGATTTACAAACTAGTGTTACAACTTTTTAAAATTAAGAAAGTACAAGTGTAGATTAAATTGGTTTGGATCCTTCGAAACCAGAACCCTTGGGTCTTATATGTAGATGTGGGTTAGCACCTTTCGACCCAGTGCTTTCGACCTGGACGAAAGGTGTCTTCAAATGCCTTTCGTCTTCTTCTGCACATGCACTCCCCTCTACAATGCTTTCGAATGGCTTAGAATGCCTCCGTCTTCATCGGGAGGGGAGGTTGCACCTTCTCTTCTTTATGTTGCTTTGTAAGAGCTTTCGACTCTGTCAATGGGTTATTTCTAGGTGTTTCAAAATTTTTGATCTGGTGATGGTTTCAACACCATTAATAGCTCTCAATCTTTTGCTTGCGACTTGATACGGAACCTTCCCTGCGTATTAATAGCTTCGATCGGTTCGAAAGGCTTGGCTTTCGAAAGGGTTGTTCCGATCATGATGTGCTTCTGGGTGACTTGAGTGAAAGCGAAACCTTTGGTTTCTAAAATATTGGCATGCATATGAAAGTTTGTTGTGAACTTTCTTCGAAGCTACTTCTTTAACCCCTTCGAACGGTCTTCATGCTCATGGAAGCACCTACTTAGAAAGGTTTTCATTGAGATGGAAGCATGCTTTCGACACTTTCGACCCCAAAGGTTTTGATACTTCTATTCTTTATCTATTGCTTCCATTCGACTCCTTCAAAATCTCTTGCTACTACTTCTCTCTTATTCTTCTTTACTTTCTATACAGTAGGTTTTCGACATGTTCGAGAGGATATTTGGTCGTAACAGTAACAATGGATACTCATCTTAGATTTTATTTTTCGTCTCTTAAAATTGTGAATTTAGTGAGAGATTGAAAGATTTGATTCTTGCTCTAAGATTTTTGATTACAGGTAAATTAAAAGAAGGAAGAGGGAAATGTAATATATAAGCAAGATAGATGCAGTAAAAACCATTCGATCATTTTAAATAAACAACCAAGTTTCACTCATGAATACCAATAGGCAGGAAAATTATTTTTAGAAGCAATAAAAGGTGTTGTATCAAAATAGTTGACTGTAATAGTAGAGAGCATCCCTCCATTTGGGGGGAATGTTATCATCAAAAAAAACTTCACCCTGTCGAAGCCCAAAAGAATACGAAAGAAAGCTTCTTGAAGAACGATGGTAATAGCAAAGCCTTTCGAAAGAGTCGAAGGGATGCTCCTGTAAGTATTAGATGAACCATGGGCTTTCGAAGAGGTCGAAAGCGGACAAAACTACCCTTTCGCTTGATTTGATCTCTTCCGCAATAGTTGATTCCGTATGCATTAAAAGGGTTTTTGCATAAGTCAACTACATCAGTGAAAGCTACCTTCCGAATGTATTGAAGGAGTACAATGCCTTCAAGGAATTGAAGTTGCTAAATAGACATTACAAGCGTCGAATGCTTCTACAAAGGACGAAAATAAGGGCTTCCTTTGACATTATCCCATTCACATATATCAAACTCTTTAAAATGGACGGTTCCACCAGTGTCTACCTTCTATAGGAGAAGATTATACCAAAATATCCTTTCCGGAAGCATGGTTTTGCAAAGACTAACCTTTCAAACGGGTTTAACATGTGACCGGCTTCTGCAAGCGTCGAATGACAGGCTTCCACATTTATTAAGGACAAGAGTCGCTCATAGACCTTCAGATGGAGTCGAAGGCATCCAAGTCTCATTCGAAAGCAATATTAGAGAGGCACTCTGGATTCAATAGTGGCAAAAGGTCATCAAGGCACCATTTCAACTAAGGCGAAAGGACTGAGGGTCTAGCCTGTGCCTATAAATAAGACCTAAAAGGGGTTGTTTGGAGGATCCGAATTCAGTCTTTCCACACTTATTCTTTTCTTGTGTTTGTTAACCTAGATTTGAAAATGGAATTAGGAATTTCACTTTATTGTAATACTTAAGTCTGTTCATGAAAATTATCGATAAAGATAATACATGGTACTTTTGAAATCATGGAATCTAATTCACGGCTTACCAACAGTTTCAGTTATGGAGTACACACATCAATGCCTATCAAAGGGATTACTTTCGATGTAGTATGACCCTATCGACTTAGTTAAAACCCCTTTTAGATCCCATTAGGTCACAACCTCAGATTACTTCAACCATTCAAAAATTGTTTCGAAGGGGTCATTCACTCCTCTAATCATTCTATGGGGTGTTGACAATATTTCCTATTAACATATACGTTTCCAACCTCTTTTAAAACACTTCAACAAATTTTAGATTTCCATCCAAATCATAACTTAAAATCATAACCTTTATAAAAGAATTTAGAAAGGAATTTCCTTTACATAAACTAACTATTTATATATCTCAAAACAAATCATTTAAATCTCACATACCTTTTAAACGTTCTACTTTTCAAAAACATATTTTAAAATACTAAAAATATTGTTCAAAACCCGTGTATAAACATTACTCTAAAAAAATTACTTAATTTAAAATCCTTTTCCAAAATGAATAATTTTAAACATATAATTTGAACCTTTATTTGGAATTATTAAATAACCATTTAAAAATATATTTAAAACTCCAAATTCTTTTTAAAATACTTCTATAACCATTCTAAACACATTTTGAAAGAATTTACCAAATATCTAAAATAGATAACCTTTTTATACTTTACCAAAACCGTAGATTTCCAAAACTACATCCATGGCGATTATTGCTATATGGTCCATAACGTTTAAAACATGGTTTTATAAATCAAATAGCTCTTAAAATTCATTTCTTTCTATATTTTATTTTAATATAATTATAGAAACATTTTTAATTCAAATAAATTTAAATTCCATTGGAAATACATATGTATAAATTCCCTAATTCGAAAAGAGGCTTAGCGACTACCTCACCACATTATCAAGTGCAACTTACCTTTACATAAAAGAAGTCAACTTTCAAGTCATATAATAATTCTCATCTTCACATCAAATCACAAGAAGCATAGAAAATCATATGTACAACATTATATACATGAAACACAATATTCATATGAAAATAAAATACATGACATACAAGTGCCTCTTTAGAGACTATCGTTATACGAACACTTCCATTTCAAGTCCAATCCCCTGCTAATCCTTATGTGATTTGTTCAAGGTAATGCATAAAGTCATAAAAAGCCTATACACCACATTCACATATGCGCCACAATCTAAGTCCATATCAAGTACATTACATAAGAAATTTAAACAATCACATCGAAGTGGTTTTCAAAGCACTTCTCCATTCAACAATATGGCTTTCCAAAGTAGGAATAAGCATTCACATCACAATAGGAGTTCAACTAGAAATTATATAATTTAAACACCATAAAATATATCATTTTTTTGTTTAAATCATATATATAGAAAAAGGGAATTTTTAGAGTAAGAGATCTCACTTCCAAAGCAAGCTAACCACCACCAAAAGCACTAGAATCATGGAACCACTTCCTACCATCAATTAACTCCTAAATCAAACACCTTAACCGTTGAAAACCCAAAACCATGCCCTCCCCAACCTTCAATGCGTATGGCCTTAGCAAGAAACCCGCCCACATTGCTCCATTATTTTTGACTTTTGACTTGATATAAAATGATGTTATGGTGTGCTAAGAAAAATACTTGAGTTTGGTGAAGTTTAGGGAAGATTTGAATGTGTTTTGAAGAAGGAAAGTGAACAAAGAAGGAAGAAGGAACAAAACCATTTTTGAATTTCTTACTTTGAAAGATTTTGAAGCATTTTGAAAAGTATAAGTAATGAAATTGAAAGGAGATGGAAAAGATAATAACCCATGTGCAGCCATGTGGCACTAAGTACCTTCCATCGAATCATTTGACATTTTACAATTTTAAATAAGAAAGAAAAGTCTCCACTTCACTTTATTACTTATAATTACATTCTGTAATTTTTTTTAATGAATTTTGATTTAATCAATCCATTTTGCATACTTTCAATTGTTATTATATGTGTTCATTTGCTACTTTACAAGTTATTATTAAGAAAACTTTTAATGTATAAAAAGTTGACTTTCATATTAACGTTTTTTGGTCACATTTTTAGCTTACTTCAAAGTATATATTTCTATTAAAAAATTCCTATAATGTGTTGCATTAAAATTAAATAATAAAAATATTCATTTAATAATATAAATAAATTACTTAAGCATTTAAAATTACTTAAATATTCACAAATCAAAGCGATGAAATTCTGGGTCATTGCATTTTTCCCCCTTAAAAGAATTTCAAGCCCAAAATTTCATCACTATCAAACCAAGAAAGATATAAGCCCACATAAATACTTTACATTTGTCAAAATCCCGTACGATGCATATATAGATAATTCATGAGCAATATCAGATTCGAGCACTTACTCGAATACACTAAGTTCTCTTCCGATCTAGTATCGCTCAACTGACTTCTCTCGTGCGGACTCCTATCAGACTCCTAGTTTAGGAACCTTCATTCTACTTACATGCCATATACTACAATAAAAAACCTTGATACTATATCAAGAACCCTCACCAAGTGTTCGCCATCAAGAATCAAGTGATAAATCCTTATTCGGATTGCTGTGAATCACCATAAAGTCATATACGATAATCTTGGTCCAAGAGTCGTAAAGAAATGATCTACTCACAACTTATGTACTTATTCTTGCTGGTTCTCACTTATTCTAATTTTTGTTTACTTCTAAAATAGTTTATGAAAACATTTCATAAAAACATGACTTATGTTTTAAACTTGTATGATACCCTACTATCTCTTAAAATATATACAATTATCAAATTTAATTTTTTATCTTGTGTTCATCAAAAAATTCAGATGCAGGCCCAAAATAAATCTGGGTCTTAAAACTATGTTGACCTTTTCAACATCTTAAAGTACCTTGTCAGGCAAGTAGCTAAGGCAAGTAGGATGCTGGTATCGAAACTCAATCCTAAAGTCTACTTTTTCTTAGACACCTCTAAGGTAAAGATGTTTATTAAGCCATCCTATAACATCATATTGTTGTTCACAATTTTGATGTTAAAACCAAAAGACACAATTTAATAAAAAGATTAAAACCTTGTTATATGTAATCCACTTTCTTTAAGGAATCTTAAGAACTAAATACCTGGTTTTATTTCAAAACCCTTTTGAAATGATATTATATATTTTAATCCATAGAAAATATACATATATACCAAGTAATGCAAAAATGATACTAAGGAACTGGGTCATACCAAATAGTATCATGCGATCCCTTACCCAGAAGGGTAATACTTAAAAGAAGTGATTTTCATCTGCACACATCTCCCATCCATTTTTCTCACTTTCAAGCCACTCGAATAAGTTAACATATAGTAGTTCTTCTCTTTCGAATCCTATTTGAAAAAAAAATACTGGATATATTTCCAAAATATCCATTACTAACTTGCTTTAGGTTCATTCAAATTCGAACTTGTTTCGATTATACAATGATAAAACGAATAATTTACTAAGCGCACTATAGCATTCACCTAAGCAAACATTCGATCATCGCTTAAAAGATTGTTCGGATCATCACAAAACAAATCGAGACTCATTCCCCGAACTATCCAAATAGAGTGTTCTTTACTTAAATTTCTCTTTCCAAAATGTTATACTTGTAAATACTTCCAAGTAATACTATTATTACCTTTATCCAAAAATCATTTGAATCTTTTTCAAAGACACCGACATTTAAATTCGCAAAGATCCTCTTTTATTTTATAAATCATATCATATAAACCAAATTTATAAAACTATCTTTAGTAAAATCATTCCTTCTTGAATAACATCCTTTTAACAAAATAAACTTGTTGAACCTACATTATTAACGAACGCCATATAGTCAAATCGTGAAATTGAATTCATAAGGTGTTCATATTAAATCGAAATCAAACCAATAATGCTCATAAACTGTCCGAGCACAAAAAAATCAATCAGCAAACAATAGTTAATGCTCTAAACTGGATGAGAATAAATAATCAACCGATAAATGGTAATAATTGAATATTATTGTTTCTCAACAAATAAATATGTCATAAATAACAATATCAATATTTAAAATTATTCCTTTTACATAAGAAATATAATCCTAGGTAAAATTATTTCATTTACCAATTCAAAAACAGTACCGTGTTAGTTCTCCTTGTTCAAGTGTTTAGAAATCCTTATCGCTAATTATGAGCGGATGAATCGACCAAAATTCATAAGCACTCAATAGACTAATTAACACAATATAAACCATTTTTATAACAATAACAAATATATGCTCTCATATATACACTCAAACTCATTATAAGGTGTCACTTACGCTATCACTAATGAGTTTACCCCACCATGGCTATGGTTTCTTGCTTAACCTTCAGCTTTGATACCAAATTGTAACGATCAGCCTTTTCGACCCTCCAAAGTCAACAGTAATATATCTATGGTATTCACGTGCCAAGAACCCAAGTACCAAAAAGATAGATTGTTGGGGTGAATGAAAGAAAAAGGCGGAATAAAATCTTATCCTGACGAGTAATATATAATATGTAAATGACCTTTACAAAAAGTAAACTTTAATATACATAAAATAAATAGAGTAACTACCAACCATCAGAGTGGACAGTTATAACAGCACATCCTTAAAATTTCTAATAGATAGAAAAAGGAAATGCAGTGGAAATAAAATATGTGAATATGCCTTGGAGACATCCAGCTGATCTCCAGAAAGCTCCAAAACATCCATATCTATATCTGGAGAAATACTCAAGTCTTACTCGAGTATTATTGAAGAATAACATCCAGATCAATCTGATAAAAAAGCGTGAGAAATTCAAATCATATGGATGTTTATATTAATAAAATAAAAAATAAACGTATCTTGAAAGATCACGTCGCAAATAAATACGGATGCGATTTAACCTTACGATAACCAAACCATTATATTTGAAAATACATTGATACTATAATAATGTCTATGGTTTAAAATAAATATTTAACATGGCTAAAATGCTTACATTAAATACATTCGAGCATATTTAGTACAAAACAAAGTTCGTAAAATGCGTATTCGAGAATGGATTCTATAATAACTCAAAATTTAAACTATAGTAATATATTAACGAGTTAATTAAATAATAAAATAAATTTGTGAACTTATCAGAATTAGACCACGGGAGTTGTACCATCGTGTCCGTGGTAATTTTCTGCTAAATTTTCATATGCAGATTGTCAAAATCGGAGCTAGAACGAAGAAATTACGGAATAAAAAAGAAATGGGAATACATATACATATACATACATATATATATATATATGTATGTATGTATGTATGTGTATATATATATATATATATATCGGCAAGGTCAACCTTATGGTCAACCCTCATCATGGCTAGATCAATGTATAGGTTGAACCTAGCAAGTGGTAGGTCGACATCGAGGTCGACCCGTGTGCATTCTTATGCTGGCTTCGTCTAGTTTGATTTCAACACGTCAGTTTGCTATTTTTACTCCATCTCTTATGTCTGTGCTTCCATCCGACGTTTCCCATTGAGCCTATGACATGGTTCCACCAAATTTAATCTTTAAATCTAACAATCTGAGATCCACAAGTGACACTATAAATAAGACCCTAGGCCTAGCAATTTTTCTCATTCAGAATTTCTCCATCCGGGTTCATTATTTATGACTGGACCCTAAAACGAATATTTTTCTAAGGAAAAAATCTTTTTAATTAAAATATTTCATACCCCTCAAGTGGATCCAGGAAGGCCAAAGGAAAGAGATAAGGACCAACAGTGAGTTTTTAAGTTATTATTATAGATTTTTAAGTAATTTAAAATAATAGTGTTTAAGTAATCCGGGAAGGTCAATATTAGATTTACGGTATTTACATTTATTTACTGTGATTTACGTTTTATTTACAACTATTCTGCGTTGGGATTTATTCTGTAAATGTTATTTTCATTTTAGTTCCCTTTTTAATGCGAATGTAATAAATAGAAGAAAATAATTCGTTAATATGGACTAAAATATAAGAAAACTGAATTTATAGAAAATGGGATGTAAAATAAAGAGAACTTTAATAAACTGGACTTAAACTGAAATAGGCAAATTTAAGACATTTGCAAGCATGGTTATAACATGTAATTATAACTAAAAAGAGAAGATAGAAGAAATAACAGAGGTAGCTTATTTTTAAACATAGGCCTTGGGTTAAGTAAATAAGAAAAGTTATAACACACATTATTTGCACAGAAAATGGGCAAACACCTCCTAGTCGTATGATTTAGTTGATTATATGTTGTTCTGGATGGTTTGGGTGATTTATGCAAATATACGAAATAGATGGACTAAACTGTAAAAGACACACAGATTTATAGTGGTTCGGCCAGAACGTGCCTACGTCCACTTTATATGTTATTCTCCTTTTTCTTTCAGATTACAAGTACAAAGCTTTGTATACAAGTATATGAAAGTTGTTTGAAAGTTCCTTCCGTGCTTGAGCTCTCAAACTTGTCTTCCATTGTTGTACTCCTGCCCCTCTATTTATAGAGTGAGGTTGGGGGAATGGGTCTTGGATGTATATAGCTGCTGGTGGGCCTGGGCCGAAGCAATCTGGCCTGACAGAGTTGGTCCGGTCGTGTCTTCCCTTGCTTCTGGCTCGGCAAGTGTGGAGGTGGGTTGATTCGGTCGGACATGGAAAGGAGGTTGATTCGGCTATGTAGGGGAAGTTGGTTGGTTCGGCTGTTGTTGGACCGGTAGGTGTTTGGTTTGGTAGTATGTTGGAGAGGTAGTTGGTTCGGTAGTAGGTGGTCCGGTAGTTGGTTCGGTAGTAGTTGGTTCGGTAGTAGGTGGTCCGGTAGTTGGTGGTCCGGTAATGCATGGAGAAGAAGTTGGTTTGGCAGGGAGATGGAATGTGAGTTGGTTCGGTTATGCATAGGAAGTGAGTTGGTTCGGCGATGTTGAGCCGGTCGAAATACTCCCAACACTTGCCCCCTAAAGTAGGGCATATGTTTATCATATGTCGTGCTTTGTTTTAATTGGATAACCATATTCGGCCCGATAGCCGAACCGGCTGGTCCGGTTATTCAACCTTCCCCTATAAGCATGGGCCTAGGGCTTCCGTTATTCCCTACCGAACGAGATAGCCGGACCAGAATTTCCTGCCGAATCAATCACTTTGCCGAGCCAACCTTTAGCTGTCGAATCAGGTGACTACCGAATTGCTTCTTCGTTTTACTTCGCTTTACCGAATGAACTTAAAGATTTAATACCGGATGGACCTTATACTGAGAACGCCGGATGAATCCTGGTATTGGGAATGCCGAATGAGACTCGTGTTCGAAACACCGAATGAGAACGGGAAACGCTGAACGAATTCATTCTTGAATCACCGGATGAACCCTGAGACTCCGAATACCGAATGAAATTTTGCTTTACCGAATGACAGTGGGAGTTTGAGTGTGAAATTTCAGACTATATACACTTGCTTGTTTATATCCTCCGTTTTAACAATATGTTTTTCTTTTGTGTTCGTAGGAAAATGTTTCGCAAAGTGGAAACGTGATCAGAAAAGAAAAAATCTTCGGACAGGAGTAAGTCTTCCGCCGTGCCTCCAGTCCAGCCGGGACCAGCGCGACATGGACCTGCCCCGAGGTCATTAGTGGACGGATATGGCCCTTAGAGCTCTTGAATTCCCCGCCCGACTGTTTTCCTAGCTCCCTCAAAGAGGTGCAGCTTGATGTTATATCCCGTTCCTTTGGGATCGATAGAGCGCGCATGCTATTGCCGGGGGAAGGAGTGATGCCGTATGACCCTCCTGAAGGCTACTTTGCTTACAGCAGATATCATCGCATGTGTGGTGCTATCCCGCCTCTCAACGCCTGGATAGTTAGCTTCATCACATATCTGAAGGTGGCTCCATTCCAGCTTCAGCCTAACTCCTACGCCATTTTGGTGAGTCTTTTCGTCATCTTTCAGAGGAGATACGGGCGTCTTCCTTCCAACCAGGAGATCCGGTATCTGTATAATCTGAGGGGCTACAAGAAGGGGTCTCCATATATCAGCTTGGAATCGGCCGTATCCTTCAAGCCCGTCCTGGACTTGTATTCGAAGTACAGAATGTTTAAGAAGGAATGGTTTTTCGTCAGGGACGACTCCGTTTCTATCCGTCGCTTCACCTATGGATGTAAGTCAAGGCTTTATTTATAATTTCCATTTTGGTTGCAATGCTTCTACTTATGTGTTTTTTTTTCTTGCTAGCGACAGGTGGTTTTGCGGTCGTGGAGAATGATCGCCTGGTTCAGACGGTAGCAGAAATAGAAGCTATTTCGGGAAGAGATAGGTCGGCTGCTTATTTGATCAGGAACGCTACACTTTTGGGGCTCAACCTGATCCTGCCACATCAGTCCATGGTCAAGCAGAGGGATACAGCGGAAGAGAGGGCTGCTCAAGCTAAAGGAGGAGCCACGACGAAGAGTGGCAAGAGGAAGCCTTTCACAAAACCTCCAGTTGTCGGAGGTAAGAAGCTCAAGAAGTCCGACGGCCCTTCCCCTAGCATGTGCCCAATTACTCCGGGGGAGGAAGACGAGGAGGAGGATAGAGGTGAAGGCGAAGGAGGCGATGTAGGAGGAGAGGCAGAGAGTGGAGACGACAGAGAAGTTGATGGTGGTGGTGATGGCGCCGGGGCTTTGCCTCCTGGGCAAGAAGGCGAGATTCAAGAGTGGACGGATGATGCCTTCCGTCAGGCTTTTGAGGGGTTGGAGGAAGGATCAGCCTTGGTGGAGAAGTCAAAGAAGTCTGATAAGGCCGGGACTGGTGCCGGTCTATCTTCTGAGAGTATTTCAGCTTAGGCAACTCCGGCGGTTCAAGGTGAATTCTTAACTCCTTCTATTAACTTCACATGTTTCTTGAATCATAGTTTCATGCATGCTTGTAACACTTGGTTTTTATTTTAGGAATGGGTAAGGTGGCCAAGACATCAAATATTCGGCACTACCTTGAACAGTATAAGTTACTCAAAGCTTTTGCCAAACCAAAGCCGTCAACTAGCCGTCCTGGAGATGCGGTTAGATATCGCCCTCTTCTCGGTGTTATTGAAGAAGATATGCAAAAGAGAAAGAGGGACCGATCTTCGTTTGAACCTTCACCTGGCCCTCAGCCTCCAGTCCAGCCTATCCATGATATTACTGAGGAGGATACTGAGTTTATGCCTTCCCCACATCCGTCTGAAAATCCAACCGTCACCCCGATAGACCATCCTGGTTTGGTTCGCAACCCATTTGTCGGCCATCCGGATCTGGACCCGATTTTTCAGGACATCTCTTTTGACGAGGCCACGGGTGAGCATCTTCTTCCCCGCAATCCCATGGTACGGGTGCTTGATGAGGCTAAGTCCTTAGACCTCGATTTGCTTACTACTCGGATAGTTACCATGGGGGCTAATATTGACCGGGTCGCGGAGGAGACCAGGAAGTTGATGGGGCATCATGCCCGTCTGGTCAAGGCTGGAGAGGAGATTGGGAGTGCCAACATCCGACTACGGTTAATGGTTTCTGACCAGGCCAAGCAGCTCGCTGATCAAGCCATTCAGATTTCTCAGCATGAGGCAGCCTCCAAGCGGTTGAAGAAGACTATGGAAGAGGCTAGTAAGGCAGAACTACGAAAGATGGAGGCTGCCTGCAAGGAACGGATTGACGTGGCCATCGCAACGGTGGACGAGGTTCGGAGAGCGGATCTTGAGCAGGTAGAGGAGTTATCTGGGAGACTTGAGGCCGCAGAGCTTGCTCAGGCCAAGCTGAAGGAGGAGATGGAAGATATGCGGAAGTCCCTTCAGGTTGACTGCTCGAGATACCGATTGGAGAGAGATGCTGCTGTCGCACGGCTGTCGGCTTCCGAGGCCCGGATGAAAGAGTTTGAGGAGAACGAGGGGATGATGGATGAGATGCTTCGGGACATGTATTTCCGTACTTGGAGACAGGGCAACTTGTCCTGGATGGACGATTATCCCCGGGTTATGGCTAGGATATATCTCCGGGCTTTGGAGGAAGCTAAGGCCGATGTGGATAAGGAAGGTGGTGCGGCTTTTAGGATGGATGTGGTTACGGCCCAATTCACTAAGGAAGAGAAGGTGGCGGTTAAGGAGGGCATGCGGCTGCTTGCTGCGGATGAGGTAGGCATGCAACTAGACGATGATGGTCAGGGAGCAGGTGCTGGTAAGTCTTTCCTTTTAACCTTTTCATGATTTGATTGCTTATCTTTCGTGATTATTGATCGATTCTCTTATGAATTATGCAGGCGGGACTTCGGTAGCACATGCTGGGAGTTCCGATCCTGCAGTTAAGTAGATCCCGAGGGCTAGCGGGATGGAGGCGAAGCCCTGATTCTTTGACTTGACTTGTACATATTTTGGTTGCTGTCTATGTTAGTCCGAAACATTAATGTAACTTGTAATTATATTATTTGTAAAGAATGACTTTATGTAATTTTATAACATAAGCTGATTCTGTCGTGTTTGAATGCTGTTGTCATTTTGATATGTTGCATAAGAAATACAGCTGCGTGTTTATGCATGTAACTCAATCGTATTTAATGCTAAGTTTCTGCTTAAAATATTATCTCATGTCTTGTAATGCCAATATGATGTGTGAATAAATTAAAGCTACATATTTGTATAAAAGGAGAAGATAGTACCGCCGTTCGTGTTTTAGTTGTAGAGGGTTGCTTTGAATGTCTTGCGTGACTGAGTATGGAATGTAGCTGAGTGTTCCGTCATCCAGATGTGAGCTCATATTTCCACAAGCGAGAGTTCCCCTATTTTGTGACCTGTACTTTGGGGATTGTTATATAGGATAGGAGAGAAGTTTTTGAATGAAATGGAAATATGAGAAACAGTAAAATTTCCAATCACGGAAGGCCGTCGATATGCTTAAGTTCGTGGCAAACGGGTTTTGTAGTCACTTTCCCTAGCTTTGGGTCTTGGAGACATTTTTCACCCAACTCACGCCTCCGCGGGGAGTTTATCTTTTTTACCACAGCCGCACTTAAGACATATCGGAGCCGAGATCGCGCACAGTAACTACCCGAGCCATTATGGCCCGTAATCATGGGTATTATTCGATTTACTATCGCCAGCTAGCGTGGATGCCGATCGTCAACCGTGAACTACCCCTGGCTGGCCACACCTTATATTGGGGCTTAAAGTAGGTTCACAGTTGCCGGAAAACCGAACGCCGTAATGAGCTGCCATCGGCTATAGTCGGCCTTCTTGATGGCTTATAATCGGCTCATTACAGTTGGCATTGAGGGCAGTCGCGAGCAACGAGTTAACCCGCAGCAGAGGGATGCTGGAGCAAAAGTGTCTCATTGGCGAGTGCATAGAATCGCATAGTACCTGTTGGGTCTTGTCCAGGTGAGGTTGCGCCGTGAAGTTCCAGTATGGTAATGTCGTTATACATGATTTTGTTCAAGAGAAAAGGATAAAGCTTAACAAGCAGCCAAGATATAAAGGAACAAGTTAAAAAGAGACAAGATTTTTAAAGTGGTTCGGCATGAAAATGCCTACGTCCACTGATTCTCTTTGTTAATTCACTTCATATGGGCAGTACAAGTTAAGAAAAGTGTCGACGGAAGTGTCGGATGTTCCATGCCCTCTGGAACACCTCTCCGTCCACTGTTGACAAAATATAGGCTCCGTTGCGGTGATCTTTATGAATTACATAGGGTCCATCCCAGATTGGATCTAGCGCTTCGGGGCGCGGGAAGATGCGCTTGAGGACAAGATCTCCATCTTGTAAGCTGCGGTGCTTGACTTTGGAGTTGTATTGTGCTACAACTTTTTGCTTATGAGCTGCTTTTTTGAGTGCTGCATCGTTTCTTCTCTCTTCAATTAGATCCAAAGACATGTGGAGGAGTTCTTCGTTCTCTTCTGGGTTGTAATGGATCCTGCGGTGGGAAGGCACTATAGTTTCAACTGGGAGCATGGCCTCCGATCCGTATACCAAAGAGAAAGAAGTATGCCCTGTTGATGTTCTGTAAGATGTGCGGTAGGCCCAAAGTGTCGTAGGAAGTTCATCCACCCAAGCGCCTTTTGACTTTTCAAGTTTCTTCTTGATTAGGGTTTTGAGGATTTTGTTGACAGCTTCGACTTGTCCGTTTGCCTGGGGGTAAGCCACAGATGAGAAGCTTTTGTGAATTCCATGCTCTTGGCACCAGTCGGTGAATTCCTCGCTGTCAAATTGAAGTCCATTGTCCGATATGATTTTGAGTGGAACCCCGTACCTGCATAAAACATTTTTGATCAAGAAGTTAATAACTTTTGCCGAAGATATTTTATTTAGAGGCTCCGCTTCCACCCATTTGGTGAAATAGTCAACTGCTACTATGGAATATTTGGCTCCGCCTCGGCCCACTGGAAGTTCGCCAATCAAGCCAATTCCCCATATTGCAAAGGGCCAAGGGCTGGTCATTTGAGTAATCTCGTTTGTTGGTAGTCGAGGAATTTTAGCAAATTTCTGACATTTGTCACATCTTTTGACGAAGTCTAGGGCGTCTTTGTTTAAGGTGGGCCAGTAATATCCATATCGGAGTATCTTCTTTGCCAGAGTCTGCCCACCAGTGTGATCTTCGCAACTTCCTCGATGTATGTTGGATAAGATCTCCTTGGCTTCCCTTCCAACGACACACTTTAATAAGGGATTAGAGAAGCCGCGTCGATAGAGGATGCCTTCTTGTATCGTGTATCGGGAAGCTTTCCTCAAGATTTTCTTGACTTCGTTACGCACGTCGGGCAGTGTGCCATCTTGTAAATATTTCTGGATAGGAGTCATCCAAGTTTCCTCTTCGATTGCAGCTATCATGTTCATTGTCTCGTAACTCGGGGCTAGTTGCTTTGAGATGGTTATTGTTCGGGAAGTAGCGCCGTCCTTCATGCTAGCTTGCTTTGCCAGTTCGTCGGCCTCCTGATTCACTTCTCGAGAAATGTGTTTGATTAAATAGTGATCCAATTGATTAAGCAGTAGCTTGGTCTTCTTTAGATATGCTGTGAGTCGTTCTCCTCGAGTTTGGAATTCTCCCAGTATTTGATTTACAATAAGTTGAGAATCACTATGGAGACATAAACAACTGACTCCAATCTCCAGGGCAAGTTCTAATCCGGCTATCACTGCTTCGTATTCTGCGTCATTGTTAGTGGCAGCGAACTCCAACCTTAGGGTGTAGTGCAGCTTCCTTCCCCTGGGGGTGATTATCACAACACCTGCCCCCGAGCCTTGTTCATTTGATGCTCCATCAATGAAGAGGTTCCACTTGATATTTTCTGCTACTTCAGATTGCTCCTTACCTTCGTTAGTAGTGAATTCGGCAATGAAATCAGCTATGGCTTGTCCCTTGATAGCGGTGCGAGGATGGTAGGTAATATCATATTGACTCAGTTCAATGCACCACTTAAGTAGTCGCCCAGAAGTGTCGGGGCGATGGAGTACTTGCCTTAGCGGTTGATCGGTTAAAACTCTAATGGAATGAGATTGGAAGTAGTGTCGCAGTTTCCGTGACGTGATTAGCAAACAGTATGCTAGCTTTTCAAGTTTAGGGTATCTGGCTTCTGCCCCTGTGAATCTCTTGCTTATAAAGTATACGGGTCGCCGTGCGTGGTTGTCCTCCCTCACCAAAGCGGCGCTTAAAGCATGGGACGATACAACAAGGTATAGGTATAGTTTCTCGCCTTCATTTGGAGTTGAGAGTACTGGTGGTCTCTGGAGGTGTTCGATTAAGTTATAGAAGGCTGTCGAGCATTCGTTAATCCATTTGAACTTTCCTTTGTCTTTCTTTAGAGCTTCAAAGAAAGGGATGCATTTGTCGGTTGCTTTAGAGATGAACCAGCTTAGGGCGGCCACTTTTCCATTTAGGCTTTGCATCTCTCTTCGAGTGGATGATATCTTGATATCTTGCAAAGCTCGAACTTGTTCGGGGTTTGCTTCAATCCCCCTGGCATGAACGATGAATCCCAAGAACTTTCCCGACGATACTCCGAAGGAGCACTTTAGAGGGTTTAGCTTCATTCCATATTGGCGAAGTACTTGAAACATCTCATCCAGGTGGTTTATATGATCGTTGGCTTTTCTCGATTTTACCAGCATGTCATCCACATAAACTTCCATAGTTTGTCCTTTTAGTTCCGCAAACATCTTGTTGACAAGGCGCTGATAAGTAGCTCCGGCATTTTTGAGTCCAAAAGGCATTACCTTGTAGCAGTACAATCCCCGGTCAGTGATGAAACTAGTGTGGTCTTGATCGGGGGCATGCATAGGGATCTGGTTATATCCCGAGTATGCGTCCATAAAGGATAAGAGTTCGTGTCCGGCTGTGTTGTCCACGGGTTGGTCGATTCGGGGTAGTGGAAAGCAGTCTTTCGGGCAAGCATCATTTAAGTTGGAGAAATCGATGCATGTTCGCCACTTCCCATTAGCTTTCTTTGCCAGTACCAGGTTGGCGATCCGTTCTGGGTAGATGGCTTCTCATATGAAGTCATTGGCAAGTAAGTTCTTTACTTCTTCCTCGAGGGTTGCTGATCGTTCTGCCCCCATGCTCCTCTTTTTCTGCTTCACTGGTTCCTTGGTGGGATCGATGTTCAGTATGTGGCATGCTACGTCTGGAGAGATTCCTGTCATGTCGGCTTGCGTCCACGCAAATACATCCATGTTGTGGCGAAGAAATCGACGAGTTGATCTTTCAACTCCGCTCTTAACTGAGACCCGACTCTCAGCAGTCTACGTGGGTCGTGTTTGTCTGCAGATACAAAATCCATAGCCTCTACAGGCTCGGTGGTGGCCTCCTCCTCTTTGTCCCTGGGGTCTAATTTGTTGAAAGGATCGCTGGTATATCGAAGAGGAGGGGCTTTCTTTAATTTCTATGCTTCCAGGTTTTTCTTGCAGAGAGAAGTCTCTGCACCCTTCCCTTTATCCTTCCTGCGGTTATTGTGAAGCTTAGTTACATAGCAATCTCGAGCGGCGTCTTGATCTCCCTCTATTTCTCCTACTCCGTTATCTGTTGGGAATTTCATCTTCAGGCACCATGGGGCTAGGACAATTTGGAAGTCAGACAAGGCTGGTCTTCCCAAAAAGGCGTTGTAGGCCGAATGGTTCTCTATCAGTACAAATGTTTGTTTTCGTACAACGGAGCGGGGATAACTTCCTATTTCAACAAAAAGGTCCAGTTGCCCGAGGGGCGTCTTCGCATCTCCAGTGAAACCATGTAGTGGTTTGTTGCATGGAGACACATCCTTTATTGACAGCTTCATTTTGTCGAATGCATGCTTGAATAGGATATTCATTGAGCTTCCAGTGTCTACTAAAATTCGAAAAACTTTGGCTGGACCGAACCAATCAGAGATGACTATAGGATCCATGTGTGGGTACTGTCTTCCCTCTAGATCACGCCTACTGAATGTGATGTCGTCATTCTCTTTCCATTTCGGGTGGCGTTCTTCCATAACAGAATTAACGTAGCCTTCAGTGTTTCTAAGTGACTTACCGTATCTTTCCATCTCTGCCCAGCTTCTGTCGGCGATGTGTGGTCCTCCTGATATGGTATGGACCACTATTTTCTCTTGACTAGAGCCACTGGTGTTGCGATTTCCTCCGCCTCCTTCTGGGAGGGGTAACCCTGGGTTTTCATTGGTGGGAGCTGGAGTCCTGTTCTGGCTTTTTACATAGCGTTCTCCTCCTTCTAATGTGTTCTTCAATCAAGTTCCGGAGATGGTGGCATTCATTGGTGTCATGTCCGTGGGATTCGTGGAAGCGGCAGAACTTTCCAGACTTGAGTGCGTTATCTGACTCCTTCTTGTGCGGGGGGCGCTTGTATCTAACTTCGTCTTGAGTGGCTAGGAAGATGTTTTCGATTGTTTCATTCAAAGGAGTGTAGGAGTCAAATCTTGGCCCTGGTCGTATGAACGCTTTTCTCCCTTCTTGTCCCCAGCACTGTCTCTAGAGTCACTTCTCCGAACATCCTTTGCTGCAGCGGGAACCTTGTCCGGAGCTGTCTTAGCCTGTTGCCCTGACTGCCTCTCGGTGGCAGCATCTTCAAGTCTCATATACTTTCCAACTTCATGGAAGAAATCAAGTAAAGTAGCTGGTTTTTCCTTGGTTAGTCTTCTAGCAAATTTAGTATCCGGATGTACACCACTGCAGAGGGCCATTAGGATAAGTTTGTCGTCGGCATCTTGGACTGCGGCCGCTGCGGTGTTGAATCGGGTTAGATATTGTTGCACTGTCTCTCCGGGATTTTGTTTGATATTAGATAAGGAATAAACGTCCTTGGGTTGTTCCACATGGATGCGGAACTGGCTGATGAACTTTTCTTTCAACATTTCCCATGAGCTGATGGACCCTTGGGGTAGGTGGCAGAAACAGGAGGTAGCTAGATCTGCCAAGAAAAGTGGGAAGTATTTGCACAATACTCCCTCCGTTGCTCCTCTCATGAGCATATGCTGGGTGTATCTCTGTAAGTGTACTATGGGGTCAGAGGTTCCCTTGTAAGGTTCCATCGTTGGCATTTTCCATTCCCGGGGGGTGATGGTGGTTTCGATATTGCGGGTGAAAGGGCTGGTTACCCTAGCGCCTATCCCTCGATCCCTTTGCACCCGTTGGACGCACTCCCTAAACAATTGCGCCATCCTTTCATCAGAACTTGGAGCGCATAAAAATGAGTTTGGTTCTTCCCTGCGAGATTGATTCCGTCCAGATGACCTGTAAGGATGGTATCGTTTATCACTCCTGACATTCTCCAATGGCTGCCTCCGGTCTTCCGGGGGCATGCTGGGGTCAGCCACAGTTGGCCCTTGCCTTGATCTTTCCCTACTGGGTTCTGTTCTTAGCACTTCCTCGGGTCCAACTTCGGGCTGGACTCCAGCTCGGCCCCGTCTACTGGTGTTTCCATGGTTAGGTAGCATGACAGGCTCAGCTACATCCGACCCCTGTCTGGTGCCTCCCCTGTTGGGTTCGGCTCCAAGAGTTTCCTCGGGTCGGAATTCGGGCTGAGCCTGGGCTCGGCTCCTACCATTGTTGTTTCTGTCATTAGCCTCTTCGAAGAAGAAAGACCTTTGTCGTCTCCCAGATCCTCAAGACCGGGACTCACCCCATGATTCAGTGTTACGGTTGGATTCTTCAGCATCCCTTAAGCGTGACATGAGTTGGTTCACCAAGGCTTCTTGTTGAGATGCGAAGCGGTTAGTTACTTCAGCCACAATCCTGTCCATATCCGCCCTTGTAATTGGTTGTTCCGTAGCAGGGGCTTTTGGATTTGCCTGATTTAAATTTGCTGTTGGAACTGGACGATTGTCTTGGTCCCTGATCACTGGATCTGGGATACTGCCAGTTGCGATGTCCTTTCCTTTGTTAGCATCTTTCTTCCGTCCGGGAGCCATATTTTCCAAGCAATGAATGATGTTGATAGGAAAAAGTTGAGTGGAAGAAGCTGAAGCTTCGAGCTCCCTCGCTCTCAGTGAAAGCACCAAAAATGTTTGCACAAAAAATGGGCAAACACCTCCTAGTCGCATGATTTAGTTGATTATATGTTGTTCTGGATGGTTTGGGTGATTTATGCAAATATACGAAATAGATGGACTAAACTGTAAAAGACACACAGATTTATAGTGGTTCGGCCAGAACGTGCCTACGTCCACTTTATATGTTATTCTCCTTTTTCTTTCAGATTACAAGTACAAAGCTTTGTATACAAGTATATGAAAGTTGTTTGAAAGTTCCTTCCGTGCTTGAGCTCTCAAACTTGTCTTCCATTGTTGTACCCCTGCCCCGCTATTTATAGAGTGAGGTTGGAGGCAGGGGTCTTGGATGTATATAGCTGCTGGTGGGCCCGGGCCGAAGCAATCTGGCCTAACAGAGTTGGTCCGGTCGTGTCTTCCCTTGCTTCTGGCTCGGCAACGTGTGGAGGTGGGTTGATTCGGTCGGACATGGAAAGGAGGTTGATTCGGCTATGTAGGGGAAGTTGGTTGGTTCGGCTGTTGTTGGACCGGTAGGTGTTTGGTTCGGTAGTATGTTGGAGAGGTAGTTGGTTCGGTAGTAGGTGGTCCAGTAGTTGGTTCGGTAGTAGGTGGTCCGATAGTTGGTTCGGTAGTAGGTGGTCCGGTAGTTGGTGGTCCGGTAATGCATGGAGATGAAGTTGGTTTGGCAGGGAGATGGAATGTGGGTTGGTTCGGTTATGCATATGAAGTGAGTTGGTTCGGCAATGTTGAGCCGGTCGAAATACTCCCAACACACATGTTACAATTAGAGACAAAAATAGAAAATGCTTATTTTAAAGACTTATACTTAGTAATAAGCAAAGATAGAAGTAGGACCCGTACGGGCAGCATTTGCCTTGGGGCACGCTTATGATGTTTACGGTAGATAAGTGGCCAATACTCAGAAGTTCAAATCAGGGTATTTGGACATGCGGCGCAACTACATTTTATTTGTTAGGACACGTATCGGCAGTATTCTCCTTCAGTCAGGAATTACTGGTCACACAACACACGGAGGTGACGCTGGGCAAACTTAAGCTATTTAGGTTAAATAAGAGGTCCAAAGAGAGAAACAGGTAACTCGAGCCTAACGGTGGTCGAGCTTGCGGCCTCGGTGTAGGGAGATAAGTCGCTATTGAGTTCCAAACATAAACATGTGTCCTTTGCTATAGGACCCCCAAGATGGGACTAGCCCTAGTAGGCATAATAGAAATAGAAGGTCGATCAAAGGGTAGAATTAGGTCTTCGGACTAATTAAACTAAGATTGGAATTTTAGCCTAATCAAAGCATTTTTAAAAAAGTGCAAACAATCGAATCGAACTATCTAAGCAAAGCAACAGTTAGATCGTATTTTATTCCAGCTTTAGCTTTTCCTTTATTTCCTTTTTATACTAGAACCGTTACAAAGCCTATTATCTTTACCTTGCTTAAAAATACAAATAATTGCTTTCATTTACTAGACTTTTAGTCTGACCCACTTTTCTATTTCCTCTTTTCTCCCATAGGCCAGCAGAGGCAAGGATAGTAGATTTCAGATTTTCTTGGAGATTCAACTGTGGAGTTTTTCTTCATTTATTCTTGTTCTTCTTCTTTTCAGTTTTATTTTCATGTACTGCACTTGTTGAGAGGGCTGGTTTTATGCATGTACTTTGTTATTGTGACTGAGATGATGTTTTTCACAAGACATATGTATTTGGTATTTTAAGACTTATTTTATGAAGTTTGATTTTTAATAAGTTATTGTTTTTAAATGTTTCCGCTATTTTATTTGTTTTTTCTTATGAATCTTAGTCTCTGTAAGTTTTTAGCTATACCTAAAATGCACCATATTCTTTAATGTTCCCTTTTTTGGTATATTAAGGGGTGTGGAGTGCTTCAGATTCCAAAGATTACATGGTAAGGAACTACCTTCTCGATAGTACAGTTCTAGATAAAATGTACTAAGGCTGCAAATCTTGCACCTCTACCACCACAGAACCAGTCTACACCTTTTTCGAAAGTATTGAATATGATCACCCCCCCTCGGTTGTCAACTTGACAAACCATTCCAAGGGCGCAACATACTTAGTCTATAAATATCAATTTAAATTCAAATAATAATCATACCTTAATGGTAGCAAACCACATAGCCCTACCGCATCTCCCCTGATGTGGTCATTTGTAACATCTCCATACCTAGACACCAAGCTACGGATGCTCCAGTCATCCATAGTTATTAATCCTTGGCTAAAAGATATAGTGGTGTTAGATTCATTGATATATAGAAACACCTAAATATCGAAAAAAAATTAAAACAGCAAACAAAGTCCACGTTCCATTCAAAAATATTTCAAATTCACATAATCCCAGTTCGTAGACCAAATTCAGATAACATATAATTATTACAGAATACACGAAGAGCAACATACCAAAATGCCCATTTAGTTGATCATAGTATATAATAAGGCAATAAAGCAAATTTGTCTTTACAATCAAAATACACGGCGAAAATAAATGAACTCTAATAACAAGCTTGCCTCATGCACGTCTTTGGAAACTTTATTCCTCTAAAAGAATACATGGAAATCTTAACTCTCAACCTACTCAAAATCAATTGATTACCCGAAAGTTTAAGAGGAAAGCAAAAACTTAATGTCAATCATAAAGCTTGGTATGAATAATAATCTACCATCTCAAACCATATAGATATCTAACGAGACCATACTACTTAGCGGAACGCGTATTTCCTTCACCAGTATCCTAAAACAGTTGTAAAACCATATACTGTGCTCCTGCATCCACAGTGGTTAAAACATAGTATTTCAAAACATTATGTTGATATGCAAAACAAGAAAATCAAATACTCATCCCCATTCATTCTGACAATCTGTCTCATTTATAGTCTCTAGAGGTACTATTAACCTGTTAAATGTTTATGGACCATTTGTCCAACTTCATAGTTTTCATTGGATCACTAAGAACCTATTGGTACCTCCAATACCTTATCCGTTATCCTAGTTTTCATGGGCTAACTAGGAACCTATTGACTAACTGTCAATATCATAATCCAGATATAGTTTTCATGGGCTAACTACAAACCCCTTGCCCCCCGCCAATATCAATCATAGTTTTCATGGGTAGACTATGAACGTATTATCCCCTGCCAATATCTTTAAATAAGATTTTAACATTTCTTAAGTTATATGCACTGCTAGGTCAACCGTAACTGGTTATTCTGCCCTTCCTTGAAATATCGTTATTGGTTAATTACTTTGTGAATAAACATATAAAGAAGTATTCATAACAACAAATAGTACTATCACCTATGGTTTATCATCTTCCTTATATATATGTCCTGGCAAAACTCTTTAACCTTTATAATCAATGTTAACTTCTTTCTTTAAGAAAACTTTTTTTGTTTATGCCATGGTTATTCCTTTAAATTGAAATTGGGTTTATGTTTTGAAGTCTTAAAACATCTCTTTCAAAAACTCTGGATGTCTTCCTTCAAAATCATAAACTGCATTCAAAACATAATAAACATACCTTTCGAAGCCCTTCTTAAATATTCTCTTTCGAAGCCAATTATACCTTTTAATGGTATCAAAAGTTCTTTAAAACATAGCTTCAAAACAAATAAAAGTACCCTTTCAAAAGCTTTGGATTTACTCCTTAAAACATTCTTTAGGTCAAAATGGTTTTATACAAAAGTGTCTCTTTCAAAATCAATTATAAATTATTTTAGGGAAAAAGTTGATGGTGTCGAAATAATCTAGTCGAGAGCGACAACCATCTAGATTAAAACATTTAATGATAGAGTCGAAACACCCTTTCGACTCCATTGCCTTCAAAACCCCCAACTCCCTTCGAAAGAATTCAAGAAAAAGGGTTAGTTTAAGTTAAAAAATAGAGATAACCTTTCAACAACATAGATGGCTTCATTGCAGTCGAAAATGAGAAATTAGCGGTTGGATTTCGACTTAGCCAGAACCAATCCTTTCGAAAGCTCTTATTTTAAAGGAAAAGTTACCCCTTCGAAAGCTAACACCTTCACATTGTATTGCAACTTTATTTGAAAGCTATTTATAAAAACACTTTTGAAATCATATATTTCGACTATGTTGAAACTTTAAATAGAATATGGCAAGAATATAATTTTTGAAAACAAAACAAGCATTCGTCTCCATCGGAAGCAACCCTTTCGTAACTGTGGCTTCTGCCTTCCTTCCAATCCACTATGTACCATATAAGAGATACCTTGTATATTGGTTTCGACTACATGGGTTTCGACTGGGATAATGCGGAGTCAATGGAGTCAAAAGGTGCTGCTATTTGAGACGGAACCAACTTTTCTAAATTAAAAGCTAAAATTTAGCCAAGTTTAGTAATTGCTTTGTAACCGCTTGCCTATTTGTAAATCTTTGTTTGGTTTCCTCAAAACATTTCAAATCCTTTACAAATAAAACTGCTGCATTTAATCAATCTAAATCAAATAAATTATAACGTTCAATCCCTTCCATTAACAATACTAGTGTCTGCAAATAAGTCATTTCTCTTCAAATAATTTATTTTCCCTCACAAATCAATAGGGAAAAATCCTAAAAAATCACACAAATTCAATTTTATCATGTAATCAAACATATTAAAATTTTGGACCCAATTTTTTCCTGAAATGCTCAAAATAAAATTTAAACCCAATTATATCATACTTTCCTTTAGAAATTCATAATAAATTTTCTATAACTTGGAAAATTCTAAAAATTAAAACCTTCTCCCAAATCTTGTTTTACAGCATAAATTTTTTCCATGCCATTCTAAAATCATAAACTCTTGTTTTTACCATAAAATAGTGCTAATTCATATGTAACTTTATTAAAATAAATCAAACATAATATGGTTCTGGGATATCATCATCCATTTCAACATAAATACGAATTTAATCATAATCTGAAACATATAATTATAGAATATAATAGAAATGGTATAAAGTTATTATTTACCTTAATACGATAAGGAATTTGGGATTTGCTTTTGATTATTACTTCCTTGCTTCGATCCATAGCTTTAGATTGAATTTCTCCCTTTCTCCTCCTTGTTAATGCCCGACTTTAATTTTGTTTTCAATTTGCGTTCGTGGAAAAGAGAAATGAAACGTGAATGGGCAATCACAAAGGAGTATAGCCATGTATAATAAAGTGGCTATTTACTGGTATGCCCATGTGTAAATTTGATTAGCCTATAAACCAATATAATCCCATTTAGTTTGTTATTAAGCATGAATCTATAGATATAATTTATTCAAATCTCAATCCCCCTATCATCATTATTCTATTTAATTTATCTAACTAAATTTGTTAAATGATGTAACGCCCCAGGATTTTCGATCCAGAAAATTCCAGATAGTCAGAGAAAAGAAGAATAGGGATAGAAAGAAAGAAGAGACAGAAACACCAACATCTCACATATCGCAGCGGATAAAATATAATAACAAATAATAACAGTTATACAAAGGAAAACTGTATCAGTACATTCACAATTTTACACATCAGAGTTACAACATTTACACAGCACTGGACAGTTTAAAACAACATGTCCTAGATATACAACCATATATTACAGCGGAAACACTCCATACGTTCCTTCCATCTAGCTCACCTCCTGTGGTCCATAACGTCTTTACCTGAAAAGCTGTAATACTCGGTCTAACCCGAGCATTACATCAAAGTAACACCCGGGTCAGGCAGGAAACCAGCATGAGAAAATCCATCTAACATGAATGACAAAAGCATACAACCTATATATATAACCCGGGTAACTTGTATCAATTACAATTTCACAAATTGTTATAGACATTACTTATTTCACTCACAAATTTCTAAGTACCCAAAACTTAGATTAAATAGTCCAATTCACTTAAATCATTCCATTCCAGCTTATTGATTTCACATATCAATCTATAAAGAATCAAAGTGGTTTCGGGTATTTACTAATACCCGACTCTGGTCAGTTCGAATCCAATGTCATTCTAAACCCAAGTTATTCAATTAAATGCAATTCAACTTTAATTACCAGATAACACTTTTACACAGTAATTCATAATTGACATAGTGATTATCACTATCCATCCAATATATCTTATCACAAAGCAATCCATATCAGAGATATTAACCAATCAAAGCACTTATCGTCATTTAATCATTCATAAGCAAGATTGATCACTTCTATATATTACATTACTTAATGGTCCTCTAATTACTTTCATTAGTTAATTATTCCTAAATTTCATTTAGTAATTAACCTTTAACTTAATTACATTCATTAATCAACCTTGATTAGTCAAAATCAGAAATTAACTTTCCTTGATTACTCTATCAATTAAACCAACTCCTTGATTAATTATATCAATCAATCCTTTAATTACACCGAGTAATAATCATTAAATTTCTCCCACCAAGTAATTATCTACTTCCCATCAAGTAATTTCCTTTTAATTAATTACATCCAATGATTATTCAGTAATTACTTCACTAAGTAATTATAATTACCCACCTTAATTAATGACATTAAGCAATTATACTTAAATTTTAGGTAATTATCGTTAATTAATTACATTAAGTAATTCAACTTTAAATAAATTAATCATCTTTTAGTTACCTAAATAATCTACCATAATTAATAAGTAAATCCTTAAAATTGATTACACAATTTAATTAACCAATTGATTAATTATCTTAATAAATTTAATAATTCCTCATTTTGGCTTCCACCTCACATTAACTAAATTTACTTAAAATAATCATGCAATTTCAATTTTAACATAACATTAACTTATCAAAATTTGGTTAAACAAGTTATAACTTCCTTAAATCAAATGGTTAAAAACATTATCATGTAATAATGTAAACTAGCTTCATTTTAATTTACAACTCGTTTTTATAAAAACCGTTATCTTGTTCATGCTTTATTTAAAACTGGTTATAAAAAAAACTTCAGAAAACCTGATGTCAGTTATAACAAAACCTGAGATCAAATCTAAATTACCCATGCCAAACTACTATTTTTCCCGAGTCTTAACCTGAACAAAATTTCCTTTACTTTGTTTGTTTAACAAACTATAAAACCTATTAATCAATTTTATCATGCGAACACACCCGAGCATTACTCGAGCCATCACCGCCCTCCCTCGAGTACAAACCCGAGTCCATCCATTCTTCATTTCCAAACAAAACAGCATCCACCCAAACCTCTCCGTGCACATACACAGCTAAATGCGGCGGCTCCGACCATCATCACCATTGTCAACAAATCGACGTTGGCTTTCTTCTCTGACCTCGATCACCCAAAGCCTGAATTGAACTCGAAATCAAAATCGTACTCGGGCACACCCAACGTGGACGAACCAGTCACCAATACTTTCATGTTGACGCCTACTCCGATCATTTGACACCACGTTATCGAACCCACTTCCTTGCCAGAGTTCCTTGCTTCCATTCCCATACCTCATATCCAACCCGATGCTTCCACGTTGACGTAATTGCCTCTAGAACCACGATAACCAAAAACTATAAACAAACCCTAGATCATCGTTGTTCTGCCACAATGGTCATCCAGAATTCAAGTGAGTATTTTTCTGATGCTCATCTAACCTCCAGCCTCCTTCTACCTTGATCACAGCATCCAAAGTCTTCCCGATCGCCAGAAATCGTTGGAAATACAGTTTTTGATCAACTCACAATTCCAAGTGATTCCCAAACTTAAAAATTATGATTCTATCTTTAAAATTCATGTTCCACGAAGACGATCAAGATCGTGGAATCAGAACTTGAAACCAGGATATATGATTTTGAACATATTTGGATTATCACTGTAAAATTTAAAATTTTGAAATGATTACTTGATATAAAATTTTGAAACCACTTTTAAAAATGAGGTTATATCCTTCAAATCATCTTTCATTTGGGAATCATTACTTATAATCAATCACAGAAGGAGCAATTGGATTTAAAATTTTGGTTTTGTTCCTGTATATAACAGAGATGTATGCATATAGACATGCACATGCTTATATATATTTATTTATGAACAAACAGGCATTTTTTTTAACATCTACACAAATATCTTCCACAACAGATACCAATCATAAACAATTCAGATATAAACAGATTTTGGGTTTGAATGAAAATTTACTCACTATTTTTGTCTAACAGAGGGACAGGGTCTTAGTATAAAAAAGTTTTGGAACTTGATCGACTTTTTTCTTTTTCTTTTTTTCTACAAACCCAATCAAATCCTAATTTTAGTTTTATGAAGAGCAAGTTTGGTTTTACTTAGTGAATTAAAGCCTGTAGTTCAAACAGAGTACATATATACATAATCATTTCCAGACATACACACAATTTTTTTATACATATTCACATGCATTCACCTTAAACATGTAAACATTTATCACAAATTTCTTCAAGAATTAACAACATGCACCAGGATTTAAAATTGAAAAAAAAAACTTTAGTTTACTCACCTGCACTTTAAAGACAAGGGAGTAGCTTGAGGCCCGAAACTGGAATTTACTTTTGGTTATTGAAACTGGTGTTTGGTTACAACTTTGAGACAGGCAATGTTCTAGTAATTTGCCTTGATCCAATTTGAATTTGAATCTATAACAACTTTGCCTGATGATCTGCTTTCTTACAGGCTTCGGTTTATTTTCATTTTTGAAAATAATCTTCTTTCTTTTTTTCCCATTTTATTTTCTGGTTTGCTTCCAATTTCACATGGCTTTGGTTTTAGAATGAACAAGTAAAAGAAAGAAAAGAGTAGGGTAGAGATAACTTATAGCCTTGCTTAATCTTTTGATAATTATTTACATACAAATTTTAAAAAGAAGACAAATGTGCCACATGTAAATTTGCATGCTTACCCTAGTTACAAATGTTAGTTTCAAGTATTGTAAGGCTTACAAATGTTTAAAGCCTTTATTTATGATTTCTTATTTTTAGATTATGAATTATGTTTTTAGACTTTTCTTTATATATCTACAAACTATTTTAGTTTATGTAAATTTTAAAAGAAAACAAAATAAATCCTTTGTTAAATCTTATTTTAACTATCCTACTTTCAAGTAAATCAATATCTATCTTTAGAGTTTTAAAATACATACATAATTTTAAATAACCTTTGAAAATTTATTATGTTGGATTCAAACCCATGCTCCAAATCCCAATATATATATATACACTCACATACTTGAAAATTTATAAATCCCAACTTTATAGAATTTTGCATATATTTATTTACATATATGTCAATTTACTGTAAAATTTATTATTTCTAGATAATTATATTTCAACATTTATAAAAATTCCAAATTTATTTATATTTCCATATATCAAAATTTTATCTGTTCAACTGAATAAGCCGATTAATTATTCACTTATCAGATGTCCAAAAATCCAGGTTATCACACTCTTCCCCCTTTTGAATCTTTTCGTCCTCGTAAAGGAACGAAACTAGAATTTATTAAAATACTTAATATCAGTTAAATCACTTTTGATCATTTTTAAAATACTTTAAAATCTATATAATATTGCCAAAATATTTTTATAAAAATACTTCTATAACTCGATGTTTTAACAAGTCCATCCTCATTCTTACAGAAATTCGGTCATACGTTGATCAAGCATAAGACTGAAAATCAATATGTACTTAGCAGACCCATTTTCAACACCCAGTGAAAATAATTGGAAAATAACTTTATTGAAAATATAGAACACATTTTGAAAATAGAGGAAATATTTTTGGTGAGAATGCTCTGGAAATCATCACCCATATCCATGGTCGCAGTTAACTCGATGGTTACTTTGCCATCCCGACAAAATCCATAGATAACTGTAGGCCTCCACACCCCTCGATTACACCATGGAACCCGCTACAGATCACAGCTACAACTGGGGTTACATTGCTATCAAAGCAAAAACCCATATAACTGTAGGCCTTAGCGCCCTCAAATTCCGCTACCAAAAGAATGAAACTTCTCCACTCCACTCGACCATAGATCGCAGTCTATCGATGTTACGTTTCCTTCTCGGCAAAATCAAACGTAGACCGTTGACACTCACCTCCACACGATTTTCGCTATGGTCCACAGTAGATCGCAGCGACATCGAGTTACACTCTCATCACAGTATAACCCAAATTCCCCTATAGGCATCACGCCCTCGACTTTCGCTACCAAATAATCCTCAAGAACTAGTTTTGTTCGGACTCCTCAGAGGATCAACTTTAGAACCCCCCCTTAGGGGTCAAGGCACTACTAACCTATGGTACTCTTGAGAAGTTCATTTCAAACGAGCGCCTTTTTCCCCCGAGCCATTTTCAAAACACTTTATACTATACACATATAGTATCTTCCAAATCATACACCTAGTATGAATCTCAAATATATCTCCTTTCTCAAAATCGATTGTCTCAAATCGATAATTCTCAAACTAGGCTTTTCCAAATTCCAATATTGATTTTACCCAAAAATCAAAAGCCTTTCCAAAGTCCATAGGTTCCAAAAACCTTTTCCCAAAATCCTCATAAGATCCTTTATATATATATATATATATTTGTAAAAACTTTGGATCATTTCAAACTTGTATAAAACTCCTTTTATACTTCAAATATTTTCAAAACCCTTTTCTTCTGGCTATAGATTCAACAAAGGGAGATTTATTTTATATATAATAACAAAGACGCATAACTTTATTTGTTCCAAATCAAATATTCAAATTTGATTACTCTATAAAGTCACTTACCATATTACTTACTTTCATAAAGTAAATTTCTATTATAGAAATATCCGATTTTCATTTTACTTCATCATATATTTCACAAAATATACCTATCATTTCAAAAATCATTTCACAATTATTTTCCAAAATTCCAAGTAATAATTTCATTCAAACCCATACGATGTACACATATCATCCGTACGCTATACCAATCTGATCGCTCACTCGATCACACAATTTCACTTCTGAACTAGTATCGTCCACCCGACTTCCTAATGCGGACTCAAATCTGGTTCCTTGATTAGAAACTATCATTCTCCTTGCATAGTCATAACTATGATAGAGAATATCCAAAACCAATCAACAATCGATATTTAGGTTCGCCGTTGGAAATCGAGTGAAAAATCCCAACTCGGATCGATATAACTATATCGAAATTCTGTGCTCCAATCTGGATCAAATCACCACGCTAATAGAATAATATACGTACATCCTACATATTTATCTTTATTGGTTATTAGCCAAATCAGTTTCTCCTTTCTATCCACATTCAATTTTGGTTTCTATTCACTTATTCATAATTGCTTCAATCCCATTGGATTATCCATTTATTTCTTATCTCAATTGGAATTTTAATCATAAACAGTTTAAACTCTGTCAGGCTTAAATTTAGAAAATAGCTTGAAAAGTTTTTAAAAATAGATAAGTAGTTGAAAAATAATTATTAGTTTGTAAAATATATGTAAAATAGTTAAATAATGATAAAATAGTTATAATCTAGTTAAATTGTTATAAAATAGTTAGAAAATTGAAAAATAGTTTTAAAGTAGTAATTAGTTTATAAAACTGTTGTAAAATAGTTAAATAGTTCCAAAAGTAGTTATAAAATAAGTATAAGATAGTTTTGGGGTTTTTTTTTAAAAAATAGAAAAGTTATATAGTAAAGAGTTATGAAAATAAATTTAAAACAGTTTAAATCAAAATAATTTATTTGAAAATAGTCCAGAGCCAAACTATTCAATTCCCAACCTCCATTTCTAATCAATTCAATTTAAATTACCACCTCCATTTAAATTGACTCAATTACAATTTAAATAACTTCAATTTCCATTGAAATTGATTTAATCCCAATTCAAGTTGAATTAACCTCAATTTCTTTCCAAATTCAAATCAAATTCCATTTGAATTTTTAAACCTATTCAACTTAATCAAAATTCCAAATTATTCAAATCAATTTGGACTAATTTCAAATTGAACCCACTTCAATTTCACATCATTACAATTCCTATTTAAATTAATCCCAATTCCCATTTGAATTTGAACTCATTCGTCTTCAATTTCATTTCAAAGTAATCCAATTCAAATTTTCCATTTGAATTTTATACTTATCCACCTTCAATACCAATTATTTCAAAATGAATTCAATTTGAACTAAATGTAATTTAAATCTCAACTTTAAACCATCTTGAATTATTTAAATTCGAGTTAAATTAAATGTTGATTTAACCCCTTAAATCAAATTAACCTTTATTTTCAGCAATCAAAATCTTTAAACAATTTTAATTATGAGTCCAATTCAAAAAATTCCATTTTAAATTGTCTTTACTTAACTTATTTCAAAGACCAAATAAGAGTTCAAAACAATTTTATCTTTAAAATTCAATTTATTGCCCAATTTTATCTTCCAGTTTGAAACCAGTTCGTAAACAATTTTAATTTACAAATTCAATTCTTAACCTTCAAATCTTAAGTTCAAAGTGATTCCATGTTCAGAATTTCAATTTAAAGTTTAATCTCCCCTTTTATCTCAATAATGGATATATTATCACACTTCATTCGTTTAAACAAATCCAATTCATAGTTGTTTCAATCCCACTCAAAATTTGAATATACTATTTCAAATTTCAAATTTCTATCACTTAAAAGTACAAAAACTTATTTTACTTTTGGTTTTTACTTCACCCTTAACACATTTCATTTTTCTTACTCATTAATACACATTTTATTATCAAACACAACAACCATTTATGATAATAACCAAGATTATCATATCTGGAAACCAATTATTATTATCTTATTCTGAAATTCTTCTCCAAATTCAAGATTTTAATTTCAGTTTGAATCCATTTCAAACTTATCCTTATTCAAATTCAATTTGGTTGTATTTCTATTATCCCTTAATTTAATTCCAATAATTTAACAACCAATTAACTTAATATTTATTAGAAAGAAATATTGCTTTATATATCAAATTATATTCTCATATAAAATCATTTAAAATCTTTATATAAGAAAATAACAAGTATGCTCACATATATATACTCTCAACTCATTCTAGGGTACCATTGACCCTATCCTTAATGAGTAATCCCACCAGAGCCAAGGTTCTCGCTTAACCTTCTGCTCTGATACCAAAATGTAACGACCCGGGATTTTCGATCCAGAAAATTCCAGATAGTTAGAGAAAAGAATAATAGAGATAGAAGGAAAGAAGAGACAGAAACACCAACATCTCACATATCGCAGCAGATAAATTATAATAACAAATAATAACAGTTATACAAAAGAAAAATGTATCAGTACATTCACATTTTTACACATTAGAGTTACAACATTTACACAACACAAGACTGTTTAAAACAACATGTCCTAGATATACAACCATATATCACAGCGGAAACACTCCATACGTTCCTGCCATCCAGCTCACCTCCTGAGATCCATAACGTCCTTACCTGAAAAACTGTAGTACTCGGTCTGACCCGAGCATTACATCAAAGCAACACCCAGGTTAGGCTGGAAACCAGCGTGAGTAAATCCATCTAACATGAAGGACAAAAGCATACAACCTATATATATAACCCGGGTAACTTGTATCAATTACAATTTCACAAATTGTTATAGACATTACTTATTTCACTCACAAATTTCTAAGTACCAAAACTTAGATTAAATAGTCCAATTCACTTAAATCATTCCATTCCAGCTTATTGATTTCACATATCAATCTATAAAGAATCAAAGTGGTTTCGGGTATTTACTGATACCCGACTCCGATCTCTTCGAATCCAATGTCATTCTAAACCCAAGTTATTCAATTAAATACAATTCAACTTTAATTACCGAATAACACTTTTACACAACAATTCATAATTGATATAGTGATTATCACTATCCATCCAATATATCGTATCACAAAGCAATCCATATCAGAGATATCAACCAATCCAAAGCACTTATCATCATTCAATCATTCATAAGCAAGATTGATCACTTCCATATATTACATTACTTAATGATCCTCTAATTACTTTCATTAGTTAATTATTCTTAAATTTCATTTAATAATTAACCTTTAACTTAATTACATTCATTAATCAACCTTGATTAGTCACAATCAGAAATTAACTTTCCTTGATTACTCTATCAATTAAACCAACTCCTTGATTAGTTATATCAATCAATCCTTTAATTACACTGAGTAATTATCGTTAAAATTCTTCCACCAAGTAATTGTCTTTTAATTACTTCCCGTCAAGTAATTTCATTTTAATTAATTACATCCAGTGATTATTCACTAATTACTTCACTAAGTAATTACACCTCATTAATTACCAACCTTAATTAATGACATTAAGCAATTGTACTTAAATTTTAGGTAATTATCATTAGAAAATTACATTAAGTATTCAACTTTAAATAAATTAATCATTTTTAATTACCTAAATAATTTACCACATTTAACAAATAAATCCTTAAAATTGATTACATAATTTAATTAACCAATTGATTAATTATCTTAATAAATTTATTAATTCCTTATTTTAGCTTCCACCTCACATTAACTAAATTAACTTAAAATAATCATGCAATTTCAATTTTAACATAACATTAACTTATCAAAATTTGGTTAAACAAGTTATAACTTCCTTAAATCAAATGGTTAAAAACATTATCATGTAATAATTTAAACTAGCTTCATTTTAATTTACAACTTGTTTTTATAAAAACCCTTATCTTGTTCATGCTTTATTTAAAACCGGTTATAAAAAAACTTCAGAAAACCTGATGTCAGTTATAACAAAACCTGAAACCAAATATAAATTACCCGTTCCAAACTACTATTTTTCCCGAGTCTAACCTAAAAAAATTTCCTTTACTTTGTTTGTTTTACAAAAAACTTGTTAATCAATTTTATCATGCGAACACACCCGAGCATTACTCGAGCCATCACCGCCCTCCCTCGAGTACAAACCCAAGTCCATCCACTCTTCGTTTCCAAACAAAACAGAATCTGCCCAAACCTCTCCGTGCACATACATAGCCAAATGCGGTGGCTCCGACCAGCATCACCATTGTCAACAAATCGACATTGACTTTCTTCTCTGACCTCGATCACCCAAAGCCTGAATTGAACTCGAAAGCAGAATCGTAATCGAGCACAGCCAACCTGGACGAACCAGTCACCAAAACATCCATGCTGACGCCTACTCTGATCATTTGACACCACGTCATCGAACCCACGTCCTAGCTAGAGTTCCTTGCTTCCATCCCAATACCTCATATCCAACCCGATGCTTCCACGTTGACGTAATTGCCTCTAGAACCACGACAACCAAATACTGTACACAAACCCTATATCATTATCGTTCTACCACCATGGTCGTCCATAATTCAAGTGAGTATTTTCTGATGCTCATCTAACCTCCAGCCTCCTTCCACCTCGATCACGGCATCCAAAGTTTTCCCGATCGCCAGAAATCGATGGAAATATAGTTTTTGATTAACTCACAATTCCACGTGATTCCCAAACTTAAAAATTATGATTCTATCTTTAAAATTCATGTTTCATGAAGACGATCAAGATCATGGAATCAGAACTTGAAATCAGGATATATGATTTTGAACATATTTGGATTATCACTGTAAAATTTTAATTTTTGAAATGATTAATTGATATAAAATTTTGAAACCACTTTTAAAAATGAGATTATATCCTTCTAATCATCTTTCATTTGGGAATCATAAACTATAATCAATCACAGAAGGAGCAATTGGATTTAAAATTTTGGTTTTGTTCCTGTATATAACAGAGATATATGCATATAAACATGCACAGGCTTATATATATTTATATATGAACAAACAGGCATTGTTTTAACATCTACACAAATATCTTCCACAACAAACTTCAGATACCAATCACAAACAATTCAGATATAAATAGATTTTGGGTTTTAATGAAGATTTACTCACAATTTTTGTCTAAAACAGGGATAGGGTCTTAGTTTAAAAAGTTCTGGAATTTGATTGATTTTTGTTCTTTTTTTTCTGCAAACCCAATCAAATCCTAGTTTTAGTTTTATGAAGAGCAAGTTTGGTTTTACATAGTGAGTTAAAGTCTGTAGTTCAAACAGAGTACATATATATATACTCATTTCCAGACATACATAAAATTTCTTTATACATATTCACATGCATTCACCTTAAACATGCACACATATATACAAACATTTATCAAAAATTTCTTCAAGAATTAACAACATGAACCAGGATTTAAAATTGTAAAAAAAGACTTCAGTTTACTCACCTGCATTTTGAAGACAGAGGAGTAGCTTGAGGCCTGAAATTGGAATTTACGTTTGGTTATTGAAACTGGTGTTTGATTACAACTTTGAGATAGGCAATTTTCTGGTAATTTGCCTTGATCCAATTTGAATTTGAATCTATAACAGCTTTGCCTGATGATCTGCTTTCTTACAGGCTTAAGTTTATTTTTATTTTTGAAACTGAACTTCTTTCTTTTTTTTCCTTTTGTTTTCTGGTTTGCTTCTAATTTCACATGGCTTTAGTTTTAGAATGAACTGGTAAAAAAAGAAAAGTGTAGGGTAGAGATAACTTATAGCCTTGCTTAATCTTTTGATAATTATTTACTTACAAATTTTAAAAAGAAGACAAAAGTGCCACATGTAAATTTGCATGCTTACCCTAGTTACAAATGTTAGTTTCAAGTATTGTAAGGCTTACAAATGTTTAAAGCCTTTATTTATGTATTTCCTCTATTTTAGATTATGAATAATGTTTTTAAACTTTTCTTTATATATTTACATACTATTTTAGTTTAAGTAAATTTTAAACGAAAGCAAAATAAATCCTTTGTTAAATCTTATTTTAACTATCCTACTTTTAAGTAAATCAATATTTATCTTTAGAGTTTTAAAATACATAGATAATTTTAAATAACCTTTGAAAATTTATTATGTTGGATTCAAACCCATGCTCCAAATCCCAATATATATATATACACACTCACATACTTGAAAATTTATAAATCCCAACCTCATAGAATTTTGCATATATTTATATACATATATGTCAATTTACTGTAAAATTTATTATTTCTAGATAATTATATTTCAATATTTATAAAAATTCCAAATTTATTTATATTTCCAGATATCAAAATTTTATCTGTTCAACTGAATAAGCCGGTTGATTATTCACTTATCAGATGTTGAAAAATTAAGGATGTTATAGGCTCCCCCTTAAAGGAATTTCGCCATCGAAATTCACTAAGGACTAAATTTTAAGCATAGCATATCTTCTATAACAACTCTTTATAGCCATAACAATCATACTAGCCTATCTGACAAGCAACTATCTATATAAGTCTAATATTGACATACCCTTAAAGTAGATCAGGATAAGTATCTCTAATCCTGTCCTTTGTCTCTCAAGTACAGTCCTTCTCGTTGTTGGTTCATTGAACTTTCACTAAACTTGCTGTGTTTTTGTAAAGGGCAGCAAATCCATACCCTTTTCGTCGACCACAATTCACATCAGTTCAACTCAAATTGAATGGAAATATGAATCTTTAGGGGTAAAGAAGAAAAAAGTAGAATAGAAAATAGAACAAAAAATACATATCTCACAATCACATCGGAACTAAATATAATATATAATAACCGATTTTTACATAAAAGAATCTGTAACAGTTTATATACTTACAATCATCAGAATACAATACTCAATACATCAATCTTGAGAGTAATAATAACTTCTCATGCAGGGGAAATATAGATCAAGTACGAAAATATGTCTGAGCTCCTCCAGCTCGTCTCCTAAGCCCCATAACATTCTAACCTGAAACTCTAATACTCGGTCTGAACCGAGCATTATAATAAAATAACACCCAAGTCAGTCAGGAGACCCTGCGTGAGAAACACACTTAATTTGAATTATTAGAATTATCTAAATCCTTTGAAAACAAAGGTATCTCGTAAGACCTCGTCACACATAAACACGATGGGCTTTTCCCTTACGATAACCAAAACATTTTATAGAAAGTCTAGTGAAATTGTAACAGTGTCTAAATACAAATACTTATTCAAATAGCCGAAATTATTACACAAATTAAAGTCCAGTATACTAGGCTCTACAAACAAAACTGTAAAGGCTCATATTGGAAAACGGATTCCATACAATGACTGGGCCACAAGGGTACTGCCATCATAGTGCACCTCTAGATCAACGTACCAAGGACCTCGTCGTGATCTCCTGCTACACAAGACCGGCTTATCCCTAACCCGAACAAACTGAATATGTTATCACTCCGGGTGTTTCCACCCTTAAAATTGAGCACTCCTTCTTTCATGTTATCCATAATATATAGGTTTCTGAGGATATCTAGAAAAGTAATAACATACCCTAATTGGGTGTGACCCACTTAGCCTTGCTGTAGCTCACCTGTTTTAGTCATTCCCGGCCGATGAGGCTTGAGGCTAAGCGTTACCTTTTAAGAAACAATTTTACTTAAAACGCACTTCGTCCTCCAATAACGATGCTCTGATAGCATTCATCCATAAAAGTTGTCTTGGGTCTGGAAAAACCGAATCACCGTCTTCATCATCTTTACGGTGTTCATTTGTAACATTCAAACTGGATCGAAGAGGTTTTCAGATAATTAAATCTGATCCCGACTCTTCGAAACGATTAACGAAATTGGCTAATATTGATAGTCGGTTATTTAATTATTAATATAAACGTTCATAATCAATCACTAGACCTTATTTTATAATTCTTCAAACATTTATTTCAGCATATCTATACTAGGATATGTATTCAACTCCATTTCCATGTTCCAATATTTGAAAACAATTTCAGATACTTAAATCCATAACAGGATATTCTCAAACCATCTCAACACTAAGAAATACTTCCAAATTTCGATTTTTATACTTAGGAAAATATTATAAATCTTATTTTCTAAAATCTTTTCAAATATCAAAAATTAAGAGAATATTTCGTTACTTATCTCATAAGTCTTCGGAATCACCAATAAATTCCTTTTTTCAATTTCCAAAACCAAGTATACTTGTTTATAACCACATTCAAAAATTTAAAACTTCTTTTATAAATTCAGACTTTGTTTTCAAAACTCCTATATTCAACATTTTTAAATTTCATTTCCTCCAAATCCCTTATAAAATTCCTTCCCTCAAATCATATCCATTTAAAAACCCCATTTACGAATCTCGAGAGAATTTATAAAAAAAATTCAATCACTTCAAAACTCTATATATATATAATAAGTACATAAATGGATAATAATTTATTTTTAAAACATGTTCAAATAATTATTTAAAATATCGAAAACACCTTTATAAAAATTAGTAAGTCATTTTTTTAGTTAAACAAATAAATTTTCAAAGTTGATTTTTCAAAGTAAGAATTTACTAAAATAAACATTTAATATTTGAAAACCTACTCACCGAAGTATCTCGATCCTATCTTGTTTAAAATTTCATAATTTTAATTAATAAATTTCTCCTTTTTAAAAAACAAACTTACTTCTTAAAATTATATTTTTTAAACCTCAGTAACTATTTCAATTTATAAATTCCCCTCGAATCTCATCACATCACTTCCATTTCGATCTCCTTGACCATTTTCTCTTTTCAAAAAAATAGTTTGCACTATTTTTCTCACACTATTTCTATTTTCTAACATAAATTTACTCTATGAACTATATATTCCCAAATTTCATCTATTATTGATTTCCTTTGTTTATAACATCGTTTATAAATATATGACTTCTCTGAATTTCACTTTTTTAATTTAAAATCATCTAATTTATAAATTCCATTTTAGAAATTCAATTACTTACAAATTCTATTCATTTATTCCGATCTATGTTTAATATCGATTTTAACTTCTTTTTCATATTTTCAAAAATGTCGTTTTTTTAAAAGAATAATCCGTCGTCTAAAAATCTTTATATAAAATTATTTTAAAAATCTCTATTTAATTTTTTTCCAATAGTTAAATCAACCTATAAATCGGTTTATTATTTACTCAAATCAATTTCCTTTAAAATAATCCAAACTTCGATATTATTATTTTTATATTCAAACTCTCCTTTTAAATTCCTTCAATTTCCAAAAATAATATTATGGTGCTTAAGATAATAAAATTCAGGCCAATGGTACTTTAGCACCCAACTATTCAATCACAACAATAATCTATAACATATTATTCTAACACATCATATCTCACTATATATGAAAAATAAACAATATATTTTGAGGAATCTATTTGGATCCCTCCAACCTGTTTTCCTGCATCCACAGATGTTAATACAACATAATAATACTAGTCTCACTTCGAGGGGGATATCGCGGTATATAAGGTCATCGGCTATTATGGGGGCGCATTTGCTCTCATCCGCTATAATGTGCGGGATATCACTCCAAGTACTAATATATATATATATATATATATATATTTATATATATATATAACATCCAACAGATAATAATTTATAAATTCATCCAGCATTCAATAATTTTATTTTAACTATTTAAAATAAACTCTAGTAATCCAAATAAGTCAGAATATCTCACCTTGATTTTTAGTATTGCTGATCGTTTCAATTTTAAATTAAATTGAATAGCATTCAATTTAAATTTAAAATCCCAGCTATCCTAAAAAATTCCCGAACAAATTTTATTGCGTGATGTTCTTCAATATGATCCTAGTGCTACATGTTTCATAATTTATCGACCTCGCACGAATTAAAGGTTGCATTTATAAGATTTACGAATTTATTTATATATCAATTTCACTAATCCTTATTAGTTAAATAATTACCTTATTCACAAAATAAGTCTCCTTCTCCAAATCTAGACTGTCGTTTCCAGATATCATCCAACCCATGACCCACGTTACATTCCCTTCTCATAATCATCACGTACCATGACAAGGCTGGACCTCATCAAAAAAACTGTCCTGAGATGCTCCATGCCTCTCCGATCCTAACCACAACCCTAACATCTTCCATTGATCAACGAAAAAAATCACCGAGGCTGCACACAAGCAGAGAGAAACTCCGGCCACCTCACGATTCCTTGTGCGAAATGAACGATCTCAGCGTCTGCATTCGCGCCTGCCTCAAATCCAAAATTGAAGCCGCTGCTTGCGCTTTACCTTACATCATCAGTCTCTAATTGCGGCCCATCCTTTCTCAAGCCCACCTCCTCATCCCTCCGCATTCCACTCAGCTCTGGCAATGGAGGTGATCTGAACTGTAGATGAGAACCCCTACCATTCGACCAACGCAGGCTTAATCGAGATCTACTCGAGCCCTTATCTGCCGCGAGCTAGCATCGGCCAAGCATCGCGATGTAATTGCATTTACCTTATTTATTTATTTAGTAAATGTCGATTTTGAACTGATGGAGATGAAAGGGAAATAACATGATTTTCTTTTCCTTTTTCCTTTTTATTCGAATTGACTTCGTTTCCCTATTTTTTTCGTGAATTTTTTTCATTCGAATCGATTCTAGATTAAAAAGGAACAAGATGTTCATTTCTTTTTTTTCCTCTATGGTTTTAGGTTTTAAAAGAAGGAGATAGACATGATTTTAAACATAAAGGGATAGATCGTGATTGGAATGAAAGAGAGGAAAGGTAGCATGTTTGAATAGAGAAGGGTGGCGTATATGAAAAGGAATAGTAGTTGACCGGTCAATATATAAATAAATTTCCAAAATATCTCGACTACGCAACTCAAAATTTCAAACCCTTATCGAGCGTGCCGCTTAGCATTCATAATGTTATACGCTATTCTGAACACAATAGAAAAGGTTTTGAGTCCTAATTCGATCGTATGGAGAAGATAGCTTTTTGGACCCAATTATTATATTGAATTTTTGACATTAAATTCAGCGCATTTCTATCCCGTACGACCAAAAGATAACTCCAAACATTACGAAATTGAAATCCGATTATGATAAAATATATAGGGATCCAATGTAACTGGTTTCGTCGAATTCCTAGACTGTACCTTGGATCTCTATTTTAATGCGTCGATTAAATCGACGATTTTCAAATATTTGCGAAATCGCTTGAAATTCTAGTTTTAAATCTTAATAAATAAATTATAAATGCCAAATTCAATATTTAAAACCGTTTAATATTCAAAATCGAACGGCAAAAAATTCGGGTCGTTGCACTTGTTCTTTAATCTTTTCTCTTCTCTAGCTAAAACCTGAATTAGTTTTCTAATAAAAGTCAAATTAGGCTCTACTATTATGTCTTCCAAGTCTTTCAGAGGAATAGCAGTTTCTAGATCACGCACTTACTTGCAAAGATGAGACACATGAAATACCTTATGGACACCTGCCATACTCCTCGGCAACTCTACTCTGTATGTGAGCTTTCCAATCCTCTCCACAACCTGGAATGGACCAACATATCTTGGGGCTAATTTCCATGAACTTCCTAATTGCACCACACAATTCGTAGGTGATACCTTGACGCGGCTTAGAGTAGGCTCGAACAGTTTAGATATCAAACTGTCACAACCTGTCCATAATCTTCCTCATGAAATGATGATTTCGTGTAAAATAAACTGATAGAACGATAAATGCTCAATTCCGTTGATCGTGATGATGCCGGAATCAAACTATATCCAACCCGTTGATCTCGCAAGGTGCCATATTGAAAGATCTACAATTCGATCGTTGATCACTCGCAAGTGATACCGAGAATTGGCTTCAACTTCGTTGATTCTCTCACGAATAACCCGAAGATGGAAAGTAGATGGAGATCACACTCAATTTCCAACAATGGTGGCAAAAGCTCTCACACAAATTTATTTCAAAATCAACTCCCATTTACAAATGACAACATACCCCTATTTATAGGAAATTACAACCACACGCGACTCAATACTTGCGACTCACAACCTAACAACAATGCGACTTAACATCATTACAACATCACATGACTTACAATACAACACATATATGCGACCTAACAATACAACACACGGCTTAACAACAATGCGGCTTAACATCATACGCGACTTAACAACAACACACGACCTAATAATACAATACACATGCGACTTAATAATACATCATACACATGCGACTTAACAATATAACAATACATGCAACTTAACAAATTAGCGACATAAGAACTTGTGACTTAAGAAGATAGCACAACTTCATGCGACATATGACTTAAGCGACATAAGCTTCAGGAACGGCTTAAGCAACATAAGCTTTGTGCGACTTAAGAGAAATGCGGCATCAGTGAACGGCTTAAGGAAATGCGGCATAAGTGAACGGCTTAAGGAAATGCGGCCTACGACTTATGACTTAAGGAATGCGGCATAAGTGAGCGACTTATAGAAATGCGGCCTTGTTTTCTTGAGCCGTTATCTTTAAGGTAGGTCGTTGAGCGACTTATGGATGAGCGACTTGATTTTGAGCAATTTAAGGCAATTGCCATACGATTGACATAACTCGCAGGCGACTTAAGATTGAGCGACTTAACATGGTGCGCTGCATCATCCTCCCCTGGTTGAAAAGAATTCGACCCCGAATTTACAATTTCCTCTTCTTCGACATACTTATTCTCGTGATATGGAATCAGGTATTTGACGTTGAAAACGTCAGCAGTATGGATATGATCCGGCAATCTTAACTGATAAGCATTCTCATTAATCTTCTTTACGATTTCCAATGGACCAATCTTTCTAGCAGCTAGTTTGTTGTAAGTACCAATAGGAAATCGATCTTTAGTCAATACTTTATATACAAAATCTCCTTCTTTGAACTCAACATTTCGTCGTTTACTATCTGCGGATTGCTAATATTTCTCATTCGCCTTAAGCAATCGTTCCTGCACAACCTTGTGGCACTCTTCAATTCATTCACAAAATCACTAGCTCATTTGATCACTCCTTTCTGCTGTGGTACTATAGATAAATCAAATGGTCCCTTAGGAATTGTTGACTAAACGACCTGGAATGGACTGAACCAAAGATTAACTGCATTGTTGTGTGCAAACTCAGCTCGACACAGCTTGGAATCCCAGCTCTTCAAATTGGCATTCACGAGGCATCTCAATAGATTACCTAGGGATCTATTCACAACTTCTGCCTGTCCATCCATCTGTGGATGATAAGCACTACTAAATTTCATCTTTGTCTCGACCATTCTCCATAGAATCATCCAAAAATGACTCAGAAAACGAGTGTCTCTATCCGATACAATAGATTCAGGCAACCTGTGAAGTCGATAGATCTCTCTGAAGTATAACTGTGCGACATTAACTGCATCTGCCGTCTTCTTGAATGCGATAAAATGTACCATTTTTGAAAACCGATCAACTACGTAGATAGAATCATTTCCACGTTACGTCCTCGGCAAGCCCAATACAAAGTCCATACTAACATCCACCCATGGTTTAGTAGGTATAGGCAACGACATATATAAACCTGCATTTGTTGCGGTCTCCTTTGAAACTTGACAAATACGGCACCTCTGAACGAACTTTTCAACCTCCTTCCTCATTAACGGCCAAAAATAAGACTTTGAGATCAACTGCATAGTACGGTCGCAGCCCAAATGTCCTTCTTCACCTAATTCTTTGATGATTTTCATTCGTAGACTACAATCTGGAATACACAACTGATTTCCTTTGGATAGAAAACCTTCAACCAGCATATATCCATCCATGCTTCCCTGCTTGACTTTGTCTAGGATTTTGAAAAAATATGAATCTAAAGTAAGAAAATCTAGAAGTAATTCAAAACCCATCACCTCTATTCGCATGGTTATTAGTAAATTCTCCCTCCGACTCAATGCATCGGCGACGCGATTAGTTACTCCAGACTTGTGCTTTACGATGAATGTAAATTGTTGCAAATAAGCTATCCACGATGCATGCCTAGCTGCTATTTTATTCTACCCTTGTAAATGTTTCAACGCTTCATGGTCTGTATACAAAACAAATTCTTTGTGGAACAAGTAATGTCTCCAATGCTTCATAGCCTGCACAATAGCATAAAACTCCATATCATAAGTATTGTATCTCATTTTTGCTCTAGAAAGTTTTTCACTGAAATAGGCAATTGGACGTCCCTTCTAACTCAACACTGCTCCAATTCCAACTTTGGATGCATACGTATGTAACTCAAATAGTAACTGAAAATCTGGCAACACTAGAATCGGTGTTGATGTTAAAAGTTCCTTGATTTGTTCAAAAGCAGAACCTGCCTCTTTCGTCCACGAAAACTGCTTTCCTTTCATACAATCAGCAACAAAAGTCATTACACTACTAAAGTACGGTATAAATCTTCGATAAAATGACGCTAATCCATGAAAACTTCTGACTTCTGTTATAGTTTTGGGCGGTGGCCAATTTCTAATTGCGGCTAATTTACTCTGGTCCACTTGTATCCCTTCCTTAGACACGACATAACCCAGAAATAAAACACTTGGCGTCATGAACACGCATTTCTTCGTCGCTGCATAAAAGTGTTCTTGACGAAGAATAGTTATGTTGAATGTGCTCCTCTGTGCTAGCACTATATCAAGATATCATCAAAGTAGACTACAACAAACTTCCTGATGTAAGGTCTGAAAATTTGATTCATCACCCTCATAAATGTACTTGGTGATTAGATAGAACAAATGGCATGACGAGCCATTCATATAATCCTTCCCGAGTCTTGAATGCTGTCTTCCATTCATCACTTGGTCTTATGCGAATCTGATGATAACCACTCTTAAGATCGATCTTAGAAAAGATTACAGACACACTGAGTTGATCCAATAGATCATCAAGTCTTGGCATAGGAAATATGTATCTGACAGTTATTTTGTTGAGTGCCCTGCTGTCTGTACACATTCTCCATGAACCATCTTTCTTCGGTACCAATAGAGCTGGTACAACATAAGGACTGAGACTCTCCCGAACACGCCCTTGCTCAAGCAACTCCTCAACCTGTCTCCTCAACTCTTCATGCTCTTTTGGACTCATACGATAATGTGGCCTATGCGGTAAAACAACACATGGCACTAGTTCAATTTGATGTCATATATCCCTCAGTGGCGGTAATTCCTTGGGTAGTTCCGCAGGAAAGATATCTTCAAATTCATTTAACACCGGTCCAACCTCCGCAGGAATTTCAAGATCTTCATTTGTTTCATACCCAATCAACATAAACAATTCAGCACTATCTTTCACTTCTTTAACAAATTCTCTCGTAGATAATAGACTAGTTGATTCCACTTTCTTCTTTGACTTGCTTTCACTTTGTTCACGCTTCTTAGGAACTAAGGTAACTTGAGTACCTTCGAACATGAAACTGTAGCTGTTGGTGCGACCATTATGTTGTACAGCTCTATCATATTACCATGGTCTTCTCAATAGTAGATGGCACACATCCATGTCGACAATATCACACCATATATCATCTTTGTACTTCTTCCCAATAGAAAATTTAATAAATACTCGTCTTCCCACTGTCACTTCTCCACCTTTCTTTAGCCATGCCAGTTTATAAGGTCTAGGGTGTTTTTCAGTCTTCAACCCTAACTTTGTGATGGCTTCTTTAGAAATAATGTTATCGCAGCTTCCCGCATCAATAACAAATCGACAAATCTTTCCCAAGATAGTACATGTACACTGAAAGATATTGCTTCTCAGCTAACTAGAATCATTCTCATGCTTTGGCACTAAACAAGACTTCCTTATCATCAAGTTACACCCTTCGTCTCCTGACACAACTTCTTCATCTTCATCAAACTTCGACGGTTGAGTATAATCAATTTCAGCCTCCACATCCTCATACTCACATTCCTCTGCAACTAATGATATCTTCTTTGGCTTTGTACATTCATTACTTTTATGGCCAAACTCTTGACAATTATAGCATTAATACTGTTATTGACCTTTTCTTTAGCGGCTTCATTGACAATTGGTTTATTGACTGCCTTGTAAACATTAGCACTGCTACTAGTACCCTTATTCTGGTTGTTAGAACCCGCAAACACACCACTTCCTCGTCTCCCTTGTTTCTCCCAAGATTGAGCTTTCTGATGTGCTTCAGCAACAGATATTGGATTAAACATATTAACCATGTCTTAAATTTGCATTCATAACCCTCCAATATATCTAGCCGTTAGTTGTTCCTCGGTTTCCATAATATCATTCCTTGCAATCAATTAATAGAACTCATCTGCATAGTCATTCACTGTCTTCGTCCCTTGTCTCAAATTCTGCAAACGTTGATACATAAGAGATTGATAATTGTGCAGCAAGAAAGTCGCTTTCATCATGTTTCTCATCTTCTCCCAAGTGACAACTTTTGATTTTCCCATTCTCTCCCAAGTTAGTTTAGTTTGTTGCCACCAAGCCATAGCACTTCCCCTTAGTTTTGTGGCAATTAATTGGACTCTGCGATTCTCAGGCACCTCCTTGAATTTCAAAATTTCTTCAACATTCGACAACCAATCAAGAAATTCTTCTGCTTGCATACCACCTTTGAATTCTGGAACTTCCATCCTCATACCTGACTCCCATTTACAATCATTTTCTGAATCCAGATATTGATTTCGTACTTGGCCTCGATTTCGATAATGAATACTACCTCCATCACCATCCTCCTCAAAATCATATGTATTTTGATATCGATCCTGACCATCTACATCCCTACGACTAAGCATGTCCCTTCTACCTTGTCTTTCAACATCACGATATGGTTCATTTTCAAATCCACGTTGAGTTCTTCCCTCTTCATTTCGGTACCCATGGTGGTCTCGCATCATTGAAACTGATGATTCTCTCATATCTCGATAAGACCGGAGTGACATCCTCCTTTCTTCCGAAACCGATGGTGAAACCTTGTTTCCACTCTAGTTCGAAACTGGTGACATTCCCCTTTGATTTTGATTCATATCGTTCATCAATTTCTCCAATTTTTCAATACCCTCATTGAACTTTTCATTAATACGCTGCTCCATCTTCTCAGCTTCTTGTCTTCTATACAAATCGTCAACATTATGATAGCGATTAGCACGTCTCGGAGGCATGATCATTAAACTATCTTGTTTCTGTCTCTGATTTGGCTCCGATACCAATTGACGCAGCTTAGAGTAGGCTGGAACAGTTTAGATATCAAACTGTCACAACCTATCCAGGATCTTCCTCACGAAATGATGATTTCATGTCAAATAAACTGATAAAACGATAAATGCTCAATTTCGTTGATCGTGATGATGCCGGAATCTAGCTATCTCCAACCCGTTGATCTCGCAAGATGCCATGTTGAAAGATCTACAAGTCGATCGTTGATCACTCGCAAGTGATACCCAGAATTGGCTTCAACTTCGTTTATTCGCTCACGAATAACCCGAAGATGGAAAGTAGATGGAGATCACACTCAACTAACAACAATTGTGGCAAAAGCTCACACACAATTTTATTTCAAAGTCAACTCCCATTTACAAATGACAACATACCCCTATTTATAGGAAATTACAACCACACACGACTCAATACTTGTGACTGACGACCTAACAACAATGCGACTTAACATCATTACAACATCACACGACTTACAATACAATACATATATGCGACCTAACAATACAACACACGACCTAACAACAATGTGACTTAACATCATACGCGACTTAACAACAACACACGACATAACAATACAACACACATGTGACTTAATAATACATCATACACATGCAACTTAACAATATAACAATACATGCGACTTAACAAATTAGCGACATAAGAACTTGTGTCTTAAGAAGATAGCACAGCTTCATGCGACATACGACTTAAGCGACATAAGCTTCAGGAACGGCTTGAGCGACATAAGTTTCAGGAACGGATTAAGAGACATAAGCTTCATGCGACTTAAGAGAAATGCGGCATCAGTGAACGGCTTAAGGAAATGCGACATAAGTGAACGGCTTAAGGAAATGCGGCCTATGACTTACGACTTAAGGAGTGCGGCATAAGTGAGCGACTTATAGAAATGCGACCTTGTTTTCTTGAGCCGTTATCTTTAAGGTAGGTCATTGAGCGACTTATGGATGAGCGACTTAAGTTTGAGTGAATTAAGGCAGTTGGCATATGATTGACATAACTCGCAGGCGACTTAAGATTGAGTGACTTAAGGTTAAGCGACTTAACATGGTGCGCTGCATCATACCTTAATGAAAACCTCATCTCCAACTATGAATTATAGGTCCTTACACTTCTTATCTGCATAACTCTTTTGTCTGAACTGAGCTACCATCATCCTTTCTTGGATCAACTCAATCTTCTCTGATGCCTCTCTAACCAAATCTTGGCCTAAGACTAATCTGTCTCCAACTTCCAACCAATATGCAGGTGATTTTTGTGGCTTTCCATACAAAGCTTCAAATAGCGTCATTCCTATACTAGTCCGGTAAGTATTATCATAGGAAAATCAACCAAATGTAGGTGATCCTTTCAAGATCCAACAAAATCCATTACACAAGCTCTCAGTAAATCCTTGAGTACTTTGCCGACTCTCATTGTCTTCCATCTGTCTGAGGGTGATATGCAGTACTCATCTTAAGCTTGCTACACATCACTTCCTTTAGACCCTTCCAGAATTCACCAGCAAACAAAGCATCTTAGTCACCGTCTGTGTTCTCTTCCAATTATTCAATGCTTCGATCTTATTTGGATCGACTAACTGACCTTTCTCTGAAACCACATGACCAAGAAATTTGACCTCTTTCTTCCGAAAATGACACTTGAAAAACTTCTTCTTTAGCTAATTCTGCCTTAGTGTCTCAAGTACCACTCTGAGATGAACTTCATATTCTCTCTTAACCTTAGAGCTATAAAGACTGGTACAAACCCGTCTAAATTACCTCTGAAAGCTCGGTTCAGCAAATCTACGATAAAAGCAAGTGCATTCGTTAATCCAAATGGCATCACCAACAGCTTATATGAACCATACCTAGTTTGAAATGTCGTCAAAGGTATACTATATACTGCTCCACTCAACTGATCAAACAGATCATCTTTTCAGGGCAAAGGACAATATTCTTAGTTTTCCTTTCGTTTAACTTACGACAATCAATGCGCATCCTTAACAACCATCCAATTTCTTTATGAACACCACGGCCGCTCCCTAAGACGAACTGCTTGGCCTAATAAAATTCCTTCCTTCAAGATCACTAGTTGCACATTCAATTCCATCATCTCAGTGGGTCTCATTCTGCTAGGTGATCTATTCACAGGTTCGACTCTAGGCACAAGGTCTATTTTAAACTCAACAGCTCTCTCGGTGGTACTCTAGTGACTAACTCAAAGACATCTGCAAACTCTCTTGCTACCCAAACTGGCATAACTCATTTCCTACTACCATAGCATTAAGTAAAGCACGAACATTCTGGTCAGTATTCTCTACTGAGAATATCACTCGGTTATGGCTACTAGGGTGTCTTAGTGATATTTCACTATCTTGGAAAAATATTCTAGCCTCATACCTACCCAACCAATCCACACCCAAAATGATCCCCAAATCTATGAAATTAATAAAATACAGACTGTATGTAATCTTATGACCTAACAAGTCAAGTTCTAACTGGTCACATCTTAACCTTAGAGTGGCCTAACCTCCTATTCGATTCACTACCCTTGTGGAAGTAACAAGGTAGGTGGGTTCTACACATAATCTATTAACCAAACATTGAGATATAAATGAATGTGATGCACCGATATCAAAAAATGCCCTAACTGGTATACTCTGAATCAAAAGCTTACCTTTCATCACAGTCTTTCCTTTTTCAACTACAGCAGGCCTAGGTAGTCCTATAGCAAAATTATTTCCTTTGTCCTCCCTAACTGGCTATAAACAACGATTCTTGTAATGCCATCTTGATCCTAGTTGAAGCACTTCTCATTCTTCTTACTTGCGGGTTTATTCCCATTGCCTGACCGGCACTCATTCGCAAAGTGAACCTTCTTGTCACACTTATAGCAAAATATCTTAGCCTTTCACTTCCTAGCAGTATCTCCCTTCCGGGATCCCTTCTTTTTAAAGAATTTCCTCTTCTTTCCTTGAGAACCCTGAGTTTCCACCTGGCTTTTCTTTAGCAAACTCAACAAGTAACTAATCATGGAGAATGGCCATTTCCACCACTATATTACAAGGATCACGGACATGTGTCATGGTCATTCTAACAAGCTCGGGCCTTAATCCCCGAATGAACCTCTCATTCATTTTGATATCAGCATCTATAGTAGCATATCCATGTCGAGATAGCTCTTCAAACTTAGTAGGACACTCGACTACTGACATCTCTCCCTGAACTGGATCCATAAACTTCCTCATCAGTTCCGACTTAGAAATCACAAATACAAACTTCTGCTCAAAACTCGTTTTAAACTTAGCCCAAGTTAACTGCTTTTTTGGAATGCTGGCAGTGACATTATTCCAATAATGTAGTGTTGACCCCTACAACTGTCTAGATTCCAACCTTCTCCTTTTCCCATTATCCAGACCTAAATCAGTAATTATACGATCGCAATGCAACAGCCAATTTGAACCTCTATGGAGCTCTCCGTTCCCAAAAATGGTTTCCCACCTAAATTGGTGTAATCTCTAATCGACAAAGCATAATTATTCCCCAATGAAGCCACATGATTAACTCTTCATACATTTCCAAAAACACTAATAGCAGCTCCTTCTTGCATCAAACCAACAAAGAACTGATACATCGTCCCAATATCTACTAGTGGATTTCCAACGCCCACATTAGCATCAGTATTTTGATTATTAAAATTTGCTGGTCAACCCGGATTCCTCTTTGTAGTGGGTCAAGCATTTCGATTAGTTGTAGTGCTTCCTCTATTGAGATTTCCTCTTCGATTTTTTGCTTCCATATCTCCTTTCTCGTAAATCTACATATGAGCCTTAGTAAGATACCGAAGAATGGTCTAAGAGAGCGGGGAATACGCACTTATATATATAACTGTATATATCAATTACAAATTCATTATTATAGCATTACCCAAACCCTGATTTTATTATCCGATTTATTGGATTATGTTTGAAAAATCTTTTAGATTTTAAGTTTCTTTTAAAGTTTCGTCAACCTATGCTCTGATACCAACATGTAGCATCCCTACATGGAGGCCCAAAACTAATGGCTACTGATGCTGCAGTCTTCCATAGTTATTAATCCATGATGAACGATATGGCAGTGTTAGATTCATTGATACGTAGAAACTCACAAATACGAAAAAAAATTAAAACTGCAAGTAAAGTCCACATTCCATTTCAAAATATTTCAAATTCATTACATGATCCAGTTCGTAGACCACTCTCAGATAACATGTAATTATTACAACATATGCCAAGAGCTACATGTGAAGATGCCCTCTTGGTTGATTAGAGTATATAATAAGGCAATAAAACAAATTTTCCTTTACAATCAGAGCACTTGGTGGAAATAAAAGAAATCTAATAACAAGGTTGCTTCCTACACGTGCTCGAAAGCTTTATCCTCTAGAAGAACACCTACAAACCTTAACTTCAACCTACTCAAAATCAATTGAGCACCCGAGAGTTTAAGGGGACGACAAAAAAAACTTTGAGTCAGACATAGAGCCTGATATGAGTAATAATCTACCATCACAAACCATATAGATATCTAGTGAGACCATATCTCTTAAGGGAATAGGTAATCCCCTCACTAGTATCCTAAAACATTTATAAAACCATATACTTTTCTCCTGCATCCACAATGGTCAAAACATAGTATTTCAAAATATTATAATGATATGAAAAATAAGTAAATTAAATCTGGATTACCCATCCCCATTCATTCTAACTATCTGTCTCATTTATAGTCTCTAGAGTAACTACTAACTTGTTAAACATTTACAGACTATCTATCCAATTTCATAGTTTTCATAGGATCACTAAGAACCTATTGGCAATTCCAATACCTTTTCAGATATCCTGGTTTTCATGGGCTAACTAGGAACTTATTGATCAACTATCAATATCATAATACAAATATAGTTTTGATGGGCTAACTACAAACCTATTTGCCCCAACCAATATCAATCATAGTCTTCAAGGGCTGATTATGAACCTATTGGCCCTTGCCAATATCTTTAAAAAAGATTTTGAAATTCCTTAAGTTATATTCACTTGGTAAACCAAGCTGGTTATTCTGCCCTTCTCTAAAATACCGTTATGGGTTAAATACTATGTGAATAGGCATATGAAGAAGTATTCATAACAATAAATAGTACTACCACATGTGGTTTATCATCTTCCTTATATATACATCCTGGTTAAACTCTTTAAACTTTATAATCAATGTTAACTCATTTATTTCAAAACCCCTTGTTTACTTATGCCATGGTTATTCCTTTAAATTGAGATTGTGTTTATGTTTTGAAATCTTAAAACATCACTTTTGAAACCTCTGGATGTTTTCGTTCGAAAGCATAAACTTCTTTTCAAAACATAATAAACTTACCTTTCGAAGACCTTGTTAAATATTCTCTTTCAAAACCAATTGTACCTTTCGATCATATCAAAACGTTCTTTAAAATATAGCTTTGAAAAAAATAAAAGTACCCTTTCGAAAATATTAGGTTTACTCTTCAAACCATCCCTTAGGTCAAAATGGCTATGTACTAAAATATCTCTTTTGAAACCAATTATAAAATTATTTTGGGGAAAAAGTTAATGGTGTCGAAACCAACTAGTCAAGAGTAACAACCTTTTAAAATAAAACACTGAAGGATAGAGTCGAAACACCTTTCGACTCCATTACCTTAGAAAATCCCAATCCCTTCAAAAGCATTCAGTTAAAAGGCTTAGTTTAAGTTAAAATAGAAATAACCTTTCGACAGCATAGATGGCTTTAATGCAGTCGATAGGGGGAAATTAGTGGTTAGATTTCACCTTGGTCGGAACCAATCCTTTTGAAAGCTTATTTTAAAAGAAATGGTACCTCTTCGACAGTTAACACATTCAAATCGTATAGCAACCTTCTTTGAAAGCTATTTATAAAAACCCTTTCGAAAGCATATATTTTGATAATGTGTAAAGCTTTAAATAGAACAAGGCACGAATTTAACTTTTGAAAACAAAATAGGGTTTCATCTTTATCGGAAGCAACCCTTTCGAGACGTAGCTTCCGCCTTCCTTCCAATCCACAGTGTACCATTTAAAAGATACCTTTGCAGATTGGTTTTGACTATGTGGGTTTCGACTAGGATAGTGCGGAGTCAATGGAGTCGAAAGGCGATGCTATTTGAGGCGGAACTAACTTTTGAATTAAAGGCTAAAATTTAGCCACTTTAGTAATTGCTTTGTAACTACTTGCATATTTATAAATCTTTGATTGGTTGCCACAAAACTTTTCAAATACTTTACAAATAAAATTGCCACATTTAATCAGATCTAAATCAAGGAAATTATAACATTTAAGCCCTTTCATTAACAAAACTGGTGTTTGTAAATAAGTCATTCCCTTAAAATAATTTATTTTCCCTAATAAATCAATTAGGAAAATCCCCAAAAATCATAGAAATTCATTTTTATCATGTAATCAAACATATTAAAATTTCAGACCCAACATCTTCCTGAAATACTCCAAATAAATTTTAAACCCAATTATATCATATTTTCCTTTAGAAACTCATAATAAATGTTCTATAGCTCGGAAAATTCTGATAATTGAATATCATCTCCAAAATCATGTTTAACTTATCATAAAAAATTTCCAAGGCGTTCTAAAATCACAAACTCTCAGTTTTACCACAAAACGGCGCTAATTCATATGTAATTGGATTAAAATAAATCAAACATAATATGGTTCTAGCATATCATCATTCATAGCAACATATATATGAAGTTAATCATAAATCCAAAACATATAATCATAGAATAAAATATAGATGGTATAAAATTATTATTCCCGATAATTATGATAAGGAATTTGAGATTTGTTTTTGATTAACCCTTCCTAGCTTTGATCCTTAGATAGAATTCCTCCCTTTTTCTCCATGTTAATGGCTGGCTCTAATTTAGTTTTTAATTTGCGCTCGTGGAAATGAGAAATGAAACGTGAATGGGAAATCACAAAGGAGTATAGCCATGTACAATAAGGTGCCTATTTACTAGTATGCCCATGTGTAAATTTAATTAGCCTATAAACCAATTTAAGCCCATTTTGTTTATTATTAAGCATGGCCATATATATATATAATTTATTCAAATCTCAATCCCCTTATCATCATTATTCTATTTAATTTATCTAATTAAATTTCCTGAGTAATATTATTAAAAATTAGGGATGTTACATCATTCTCGGGTGTGACGCTTGAGTTTACAATTTACTTTTTACCAACTCCCACTTGGAATGCTAACACCGCGCTCCAGATAATAATGCAATACTAGCATTGATCATATAAGTTGTTAAAGATATGAACAAATCAAAGGTGCTATTTCAACGAGATCGTTTTTGGTATCACCAAGAAGATTAGGAGAAATAACCCTTGCACTTTAAAGAAATTCATGTTCAGGTCCATGATCTTTAAGATATCTTCAATTCAAACTTTAATATCGTTTCTAAGTAGTTTTTGGAAAACTTTGGCTTATCTAATCTCCGTCTCTCCGAACTAACAGTTGATAATGTGAAAACTAGCCAAGATTTGGTAGTCCATTGTATAACTATTAAATAAACAAATTATCAAATCAGTGTTTTTAATTCATATGAAACTAAGAACGATTGCGCACATAAGCAACCGCAAAGCCGTTTTGATTAACCATTTTGTAACAACCCGCATATTTATCGATTTTTATATTTAAATATTTTATTTAAATATTTTATCATTAATCGGATTTTGGTCCGAAGCTACTTTTTGCAAACAGTCAAATTAGGACTCGAGACCACTTCCATTGAGTTCGAAACGTCGTTTGCAATCTTCTAAGTATAAACATTGATATGTTTGGGGTTAGTGGAATTTCACCACTTTTTCACTCGAGCCTTTGGTTTGGACTTTTAGCCCATTAGGCCCAAGTTCCACCCCCCTTCTTCTTCATTGCTTCATTTCATTTCCTAACACTAAAGCTTCAACAAAAATGGTGAATGGAATGAGAAATTAAAACTCCAAAGTCTTTGTTTTATTGCAACTCCAACATTCAACTCCAAATTCAAGAAGAAGACATCGGATTCAAGCTTGTGGTTGCTTCTCCATTTGCTTTCAAGCTTTGTTCTTCATTTTCATTGGGTTTTGGAGCAAAGGTGAGATTTTTATCTCACAATTCTAGTCTATAACTATATTGGACTGTTAGGAATGATTCCCCATCACTTTAGCATGTACATTTGCATTTGATTTGGACTGGATTGGTGAAAAACTCCATTTTTTAGTTGTTTGGTGAATTTCCTGAGCTTAGGTCGCTCTGCCTAGGTTAGGTCGCTCGGAATCATTAGCTCGCGTGCGTGGAAAAGTCACGGCCTGCATATTTTGTTCGCCTCGGATTTAGGTCGTAGGTCGTTGGACTTTAGGTCGTTCGCGTATAGGTCGCTCGCGACCTAACCCTTAGGTCGCTCGCGTGTTATCGCGCTAGGTCGCACTGCCTTGAATCTTCACTTCGGAGTTAGGTCGTTTCACTTTAGGTCGTAGGTCGTTTCTAGCCTTAAATCCCCCCTGCAGCGTTAGGTCGTTAGCCTCGGAATTAGGTCGTTTTCGACCTTATATCACAAGGCGGCTCTAGGTCGCTCGATCCTGCTAGGTCGTAGGTCGCGCATCACTTTAGGTCGCTCGCGTGTTAAAACCTTAAGTCGCTCGTGTGATATGGATATCTGTGATTGATTCGCATGTTATGCTTACTTCTATATTTGTTTCCGAAGATTATTTTATAGCCACCGTGTGATAAGGAATTACATGGATGGTCGCTCCTCAACAGCCTTATTCTCCGCGCTAGTTGACAGCACTACACCGTAGTGTTCTTGGCTAGCGTGGGTATAGAGGTGGGTCGTCACACATTTCATTAGCTAAAACCATTTTTTAAATACTTTTATCAAAATATTATTACAAAAATATACATGATATACATAAGTATACTACTTATTCACTTATCATTTATACTCTTTCAGTGCTTTAAAAAGTACCCATATACTTATCCTATCGGTATAAGTATATTCACAAAAGTCTACAGTTTCAATACTTAAAAGATATATCCATATACTTATTTCAACAGTGTAAGTATGTCCAAAAAATATCAGGATTGATTTCATATTTTTCCAAATCATATTAAATTGGTTTAGAAATAACTGTCATTTAAAAACATTGTTTACTACAAACCCAATCCACTTTTCTTTTTGGTGAAAGTAAATAGATCGTGTGGAAATTAGACCAAATATACTTACCATCACTTTCTGATTTCAAATAGTACTATCCCTCGATTAACAATGAAATCAGCCAAGTTAAAAAATTATCCTTGCCCCGATGTACATTCTTAGTTATCAAGATAAAGATGAGTTTCCATACCTCAGAATTTGCTATTAAATATAAAAGGAGTATTTTCCATACTATCATCAATTATAAAGATCGATTATGGAAATCATATCTCCTATTGTAATGACCTAGAGTGTTGGTCATTTGATTTTGAATATTTAATTAATTTTAACAATTAAAATATTGGTTTGAAAAGGTTTAATAACTCGAATTCCAATATAGGGATTATTTGAAAGTTAATGTTTAGAATTCAAGTATAAGGATTGTTTAAAATATTTGAACTGTGAACTAATATTTAAATAGTGTTTCAAATAACTGGGTTTTTAATTAAATATATATTTAATGGGTTTAATAGCTTATTAAACTCATTCTAATTAATTATAAAGATAATGGTGAATTCATCGATAAATTTATTTATGATAATAAATAGCCCAAATAAATTATAAAAAGAATTACTTTTATTTTTACAAATCGATTTGTGTTGACGTATTTTTATTTTAATTACCTAATTTTTCATAACTTTTCATTAGGAAACTACTTAAATTATCGTTTGACGGTTTTTCGCCAAACAACGGTGTTTTTGTAATTTTGTAGAATTCAGTAGCTAATGTGTATTATTATTATTTTAAGGTTGCATCACTACTCTGAGCGTGACTTTATATTTTTATTTTTTCGTTCAGAGTTCATTCAACAAATAACGATTTGTATGATGAAATGCCAAAAATTGCAAACATAAAATAAGTCAAAGCCTTATCCAAATTATTCCACTACTTTCCTCTTCTTTCCTTTGTACGTTCTATTAAAAGGTCAGAAAGAGAAATAACGAAAAATTCAAACATCAAAATATCATCATTCACTCAATGAAAAATCTTAAAATCGAAATGTTCGAGTTGCACTTAGAAAGATCTACTGTTTGGTATAAGTATTGTTGGATGCAGTGATTGTTGAGGGTGTTTGTTGTTGGTGGCAGTGAGTTGCTTAGACTAGGGTTTACGTTTACAGTGGCTAGATGAGGAGATGGGGGACGATTTTGGTTCCATGGTGCTACTCTCGGCGAGGAGCATCGGTGGTGAGGTTTGTGGGTAGTCCAACCCGGTCTAGGTGGTTACGTCGTATGGGAGGCGGTAAGGGTTGGGCGCAAGTCACGACATAAATGCCTCTACCAAGCTTAGGGTCAGGGAGATAAGGAGATAAAGATTTTGATGTAGAGACCATTGGTATCCTCAATTCGTAATTTCATCATTGATTGAGGAAGAATTTGAAAATGGAAGTGGATGGCAATGGTGGAGGAAGTATTATATGTCAAGTGGGAAGTGTTTGTACTATGGGAGGAGTATTAAGAAATAATAGGTTAATTGGTTTATTTAACATGTAATTAGTAAATTTGAATTTAATTTAAACTTCAATAACTTTTAAATACATAACTCTTTCATTCAAGCCCAAACGAGAATGAAACTTTTTGCGTTTTGCTTGTACTAATAAAGGCTTTACAATGGAACCGGTTTAGTTGAATAAGGAGCAAGTTGAGCTAAAATCAGAGAGTGCTTGATTTTAGTTCAAATCGAAATGCTTAGGAGCCAATTAGAATTTTGGTGAGTTATCTCACCTTTTTCGTTAATCAGTAAAATATATAGTAGATCAAATTTTACTGTTTTTATCTGGTTGAAATTATTGGTTATTTAGTTAAAATATTTGCTTTTACAGGCGATTGTTATTTAAATCGAAATATAGGTATTTTATTGAGAAATCCGGATTTCTCGAAATTGTTACTTTTGAAATACCAATTTTATTCCTATAGATTTTATTATAGTTACAACTTTCTCATATAATTGTTAGCTATTGAATACTTATTGTTTACTACTATTAGTTATGACATTGTTTTATGTTCAAAACATAACCCCTGCAGTGATAAAAATCAATAACAATATCGGTTAAGTGTTGTGGTGGCTATTGGGCTCAATTTTGTATGTAGAAATAAAATTAATTGTCGTTTGGCTTGAAATGGATTTTTAATTCAGAGAATGATTTGAATCGGGCTTTTGTTTTTTCTGGTATATTTTGTTTAAATGGGTTTTGAAACTTATCAATTTTACTCTAATCCCTTCATTTGTCTTTTTCAAATCACTTAGAAAAGTTTTAAATTTTTTAGTTATCATTTAAGAATGATTTAAAGTTTTTTAAAGAATTTTTAATCATGATTCAAAGTTGTTTGTTTCAATTCAATATTGTTTAAAGTTATTTACTAATATTTTAATATGGTGAAAGCTGGTTATTTAATTAATTGATAATATTTGAAGATGATGATACTTATTTATTAATAATATTTTGGAAGTTCATTATTTGTTATAATAAGTTTTTTTGAAGATTAATTATTAATTATTATAGTAATAACTTTTGAAATTATTATACTATTTATGTTTGAAATTATTTATTATTATACTAATAATGTTTGGAAGTAAATTAATTATTTCGTTAATGATATTCTAAAGGAAATTAACTATGTTATTATTCTTGTTTAAAAGTTAATTTATTATTTATTTATGATGTTTGAAGTTAATTAATTTCTATGATTAATTATATTTATTAACTATAAATTTATTTATAAAGGAATTTCATTTAATAAAAAGTTCGTAAACGAAAAATGGAGTTTCGTATTTATAAATGATTTTTAAAAAGACTTTATAAAGAATTCTTATAAAGGGATTGTAGAAAAAAAATTATAAAGTAATTTTGAAGGGGATTTTTATAAAGGATCTTTATAAAGGTGTTCTACATAAGTATAAAGTTTTGTAAATAGGTTTATAGATTTATAAAAGGATATTCATAAATAATTTTTATGGATTTATAAATGATCTTTATAAATGGTTTAGAAATTTATAAAAAAAGTGATTTATAAATGGATTTCGGGATTATAAAAAGAGTTTTATAAATGGTTCTAGAGATTTATAAAAGTGTTTTATAATGAATTTTGAGTTGCATAAAAGGTTCTAAGATGAATTGTTCATAAATAAAAATTTTATAAAGTGAAAATAAGGGACACATTCCTAAAATCAGACAAAATACACAAAATATCCTCCTAAAAAATGACATAAATTACATCCCTAATTTCAAATAATACATTTTTCTTCCCTACAATAACCCTCTCTCTATTACAGCAATGTTGATTCTTCATATGTGGATGTTATTTTCACATTCATAATTAAAATTTGCACCCGATTAATTATCAATCTTTAAAATGCAATAACTTTTTGTTGAAATGACGGATTAACAAACCATTTTCACCATTAAATCAAAAGATTTATTATCTTTCTAATTAGTGACATTGTGCATATGTAAAAACAACAGTAGAACAAGCTATCCGCAATTGTTTTTCAAATTTTCTATAATTATATAGTATGATTGCAAACAATTCAGCAATTATATGCAATAATTGCAAAAATGTCTACAAGACAATTAAGCAATAATTGCAAAAATATCTGCAATTATAGCATATAATTGTAGAAATGTCCACAATTATATGCAATAGGTGCAGACAATTCAACAACAATATGCGGTAATTATAGAAATGTCTGCAATTATACGCAATAGTTGTAGAAATATCTACAAATATATGCAACCGTTGTAGAAAATTCAGCAATTATACGCAATAGTTGCAGAAATGTCTGCAATTATATGCAATAGTTGTGGTCAATTCAACAACTTTATACAATAGTTGCAGAATTGTCTGCAATTATACACAGTTGCAGAATTGTTTACAATTGTACTCAATAGTTGTAGACAATTCACCAGCTATATGCAGTAATTGCAGAAATGTCTGCAATTATATGTAATAGTTGCATAAATGTTTGCAATTATATGCAATAGTTGCAGACAAGTCTGCAACTATATGCAATAATTGCAGAATTGTTTGTAATTATATGCAATAGTTGTAGAAATATTTGCAATTACATGCAGTAGTTGCTAGATAATTCAGCAACCATATGCAATAATTGCAGAATTATCTACAATTATATGCTTGTTTACAATTATACGCAATAGGTGTAGAAATGTCTACAGTTATATGCAATAGTTGTAGATGAGACTGCAATTATATGGTATAGAAACATAATTGAAGAAAAATCGTTGATGTTCAAAATTTGTAGATTTCTCTATAAATATATGGAATAATTGCACCCTTATTGCAAATATGATTTTTTTGGTAATAACAATGGATCTCATTTTAAAGATCATAATTTTTTTTGGTGAAAATGGTATGCTAGTCCGATATTTCCACAGAAAGTTATATGCTTTTGAAATGTTAAAAACATAAAGGGTATTTGGGTCTTTTTGCATGCGTGAATTTGAAAACTGGGACCAGAAGCTTTTGAAAAAAACGGAGGAATGTTTTGTGTATTTGCAAACTTTATCAGTGATGTATGTCAAACGCACCCTTTTATATCTTGAAAATTTGAAAAGGAGTTTATAAATGATCTTGGATATTTATAAAAGAATTCATAAGTAGATTGGGAGATTTGTAAAGATGTTTTATAAATAGGTTTGGGAATTTATAAAAGAGACTTTTAGGGATTTATTTAAAAAGGAATATATAAAAGTAACTTTATAAGAATGAAATGTGATTGGGTTTCCCAAATTGACCTTGTTAATTTTGGTGGCATAGATGTTTGTTCCATGCTTAACACTAAAGGAATAGTGTTTGGGTTTATCATTATCTCCGTTTATTCTAAAACATTATTTCTTTAATACTTTTGCTTTGAGTTTGAAGTTACAAATCTTTCATAATGTTTTATGAATATACTTATACCATCGAGATAAATATATTGATACTTTTCTAAGTAATTAAAGGAGTAAAAGGGTTTGTAAGCATATCTTTATAAAAATATTTTGATAAAAGTATTTACAAGGTGATTTTAATTCATGAAAGGAGTAATTATAGAGGTTATTGGCTTCCTATATGCTTAACCAATGTTGGTTTCTCTATGGAAATAGATCCCTAATTTGATTGCTGCTTGTTCACTTATTTAATTAAATAGCCGACTGCCAAACTTGGCTAATTTTAAATTATCGTTGTCGGTTCGTAGAGATAGGGATCGGACATATTATCCTAAAACCACTTCAATCTAACTCAAATGTTTTGAAATGAAGACATCTTAAAGATTTATTGAAGACAGAGCTTTTGAAGTGCAAAGGCTACTTGCTAGTAAACCTAAGGGTGATTCCAAAATGGATGCAGTAGAGGTAGTGCCTTTAATTTCGTTCGGACTTAGAACGACCTTGTATAGAAGAAAGCTGGCATTGTAATTCTGCATAGACGATGTTCGAATTCCATGATTGTTTGCTATATAAAAAGCTAATCGTAGCCTCTAGCTTCATCAATTTTTAAATAAATAATGCAGGGATGTGCCACATTGCTATGTGGGTCGCTCTCATTAGGGTGTGGTCATTAGTTATCTAGAGTTGATATCTATATAGATTTGGGGCACATTATAGTTGTTGATCAATGTCGCGACACGAAATCCAGCGTTCGAAAATCAGCATCAAATACCTCACTTGTATTCGACTACCGGAGATTCAAACGTCGAACTCCAGTTCGGATGGAGCTTGTAACAACATTAGATGAATCTAAACAGCGTAAACAAAATGAACATCATTTATCACAACATAGATACAACATCACCACAATGTTTGACTACAACAAATCACCACATCATCAGAGTGGTGCATATATGATACAACAACAAAATGATAACATCACAGCGAAACACTAACAATAGGGTTTTAAAAAGGTCTCCAACATGCTTCAACTTCGATAAGTCTTCAAAAACTCTAAACACTTCAAAAGATTCCAAACCCAAAGCTTTCCAAAATCGGACAGCTTCCAAAAGACTCTAAAATCGAAGCTAGCTCCAAAACATGGATAACCTGCCTCTAGGCTTCCAATGTTGAAATTATGGGCACCTAGAGTTTTGGACGGGAACAATAAACTCCAGGTCAGTCATGGGACTGGTATGAGTAAGCAAAAATAGTTGCTTTGAATGAAAACAATTTTAACAAAAAACGTTCATGCTTTTGGAAAATTAAACTAACATAAGGCCTCCCGGCACACACAATACAATCGCGCACTTGAGGGAGATTTCTCCTTATGATAGTCAAATATGCTTAATACAAGAAAATTATTTTGATATTATTATTGGTGCATAGTGTGAAAATTTTTCGAAAATATAATATTAATCTTATCCAGCATACGTACCAATATAGTATGCTTACTATAGCTACCATATTAGATGGCTGGTTCTATAACTAAAACCGTACATGGTTCGTATTGGTGATTGGATTTCCAACAAATGGTCATGCGAAGGAACTTCCTGGGCCACATGGGTACGTCTCTGGAGGGACGTGCCGAGAACTTAACCAGCTCTCTGCCAACACAAGGCTGGGTTACCTTTTTTACTAGGTTACTAACTGTCATGAGTATGCCACCCCTCGGTCGTAACCGACCTTTATCCGGGCCCCAACAACAACAACCACAACGCAACATAATTGCAGTATCAACATAAGTTAAGTATCTGGGCTCCATACCATGATACCCCTTCTATCAATAAGGAAATGCACATACCCTAAGGGGCGCTACCCCCAATAACCTTGCAGCATCCTTCATGTTCGACCATTTCCGAGTTGTGAGGTTCGACAAAGTCTCGTCCACAAAGCTACGCTCTTCACAAAAGCAATGCTTCAATAAACAAACGATCAACAGTACTCAGCATGACACACTATCAAATTGGGAATATATCACTAATAACCTTCAACTACATAATCTCCATGCTCGTATGTCTCAAAGAAGGGTGTAAAGCTAAGAGATTAAATTCTCCGCCACCAATGGAAATGTATTTGAAAGAAATTAGCTTTATATCTCAAAGTGTAATATCATACATACAACCATGTAAGTCTGTTCTGGGTTCGAACAGAACCAAAGGCACTTCCAAGAAGCCATTGCAATCTAGGCATCCACAATCCCGATCGGACTCTCCATCACATATGGATATATCTATACCGAAGCAACTCAGTGCAGAGTCATTCGACGGGTTATCCTATCGTTCTCGAAGACACTTGGCCTTCACCCCCATCTTCAAATACTATCCATTTCGTTGTATCACTATTCAGAATGGGTTATATGATACATAGGTCCTCTCCCAGCTAAACCGAATAGTGAGTGCTTAATTTTAAAAATATGTGGATATATCATTTACAAAGATTCACAGGTTCGATGTGGATTTCGGATAACCAACTGAAATCCGACTCCCTGTCACATCGAAATTCAATTGTCGTTTTACGAGCCAATGGGTTTTCACATTCACACAGAAAACAAATAACAGACATCACAATCAGCACGAAGAATTCATATCACATGGTATCACAATCACATATGAGATATCAATCAATACACAACATTCAATAACAATCAATCATCTGAAATTAAGATGGACTAATCATGTGATTATAATTAATTAATCACATAATTATTTTCATTAATTATCCTTAATTTATGATTAATTATTCTTAATTTTAAATTAATTATTCCTTTATTTTTAATTAATTAAATGTTAATTACCTTAATTAACTAATTATTCCTTAATTAATCACCTTAATTAATTAATCTTCAATGGTAAATTAATTAACTTTAATTAATAATTAATTACCATTAATTAATTATTCTTTAATTATTAAGTAATTATTAATCATTTAATTGATCATTCAGTTATTATAAAAATCTTTAGTTAATAAACTTAATAATTAATTATCATTAACACATTAATTCAAAACATTAAGGTTAATAAACATAACATTTCATCTTAATTAAAATAATTTATTTTACAAAATTAAATAAAATTAAACATGATTACTTTTAAATATATCTTTCTTAAAACTTTTAACAATCCAATACTTAAATTAAAACCATTATTTAAAACATGGATTAAAAATGTTTACAAATTTGAATTTTGTTTTAAGTCAAGAAAATTGTTTTTATATCAAACCCTGAGACTCACTTGAGTCCACCCCCGAGCAAGAACATCATTCACTTCGAGTTTCTTCCCAAACCAACCCAAGTCATTTTTCAAACCTTAATTTTTTGTTTATGTTTTTATGAAACCCGAAACGCAAAGCAACTACTCGAGCCAAGACTCGAGCCAGTAATGCAATTACCCGAAGGTAACTTCGAGTAAAATCCTTCTTTCCCATCTTAACCCACTGACACATACTAGAGCTTCGTGCACGTGCACCGAACGACGGCGAAGCGCCAACCTCCAAGACCACCGTCGACACACCATCGATGACCCACCACTTTAATTTCGACCACCCAGAATCTATTTGGAACCCAAAATCAAAATCGAACTATCCAAGTTAAAACTGGAAGCAAACTATCATCTGAAAACTTCCTCACACCCACGTCGCCCATCACCAGAACCTCTGCAATTCCGGCCACACCCCCTCGAGCCATAAATGCAGCCTTTCCCTCGGGTCCGAAGCATTCCGAGACGATGCATCAACCACTATTCCGACCTTAACCAAAAACTAGGGTTAAACCCTACCCTGATTAATTCCTATAGCCACGGTGGCTATGAAAGTCACTGCTCATTTTTCCTAGACTCGACCCCCTCCCAGCAACCTCATGTGGTGATCATGAAGCCCCACCACGCACCCACCAATCGCCAAAGATTGCTCATAACCCAAACTATGATCAACTTTGAAAAGCTCATTCAAAACTTAATTAAAAATTCTGGTTTTTCGTTTAAAAATCATTATTTTTGAAATCATTTCAGATGGTATACCTGAAACCACGAATTTCGATATTTCCATTTTAACACATTTTTGAATTTTGCCTGTATTATCCAATTTCCAGAAAAAGTCTTGATTTATTTTGCTTAAATCTATTTTTAAAACTTAAATCATGTTTAGATAAACCACTTTTGTTTAGATCCTATAACCTGAAATGCATCGGAGGGAAGGAAATTGATTTTTGAACAGGCCTGGTGCCTGTAAACCTAGAGCAGAGATGAATATTTTTGTTCTCCACACATGCACAGTCAAATCATGCATATATTCAAAGATTTATACACATGCAAATCAATTTTTAACTCCACTTTAGGCATAAATTCAAACATTATTCAAAAATTCAGATCTCACCAGGGTTTACTTACCTGTTAGAAGAAGAAACATAGATGCTTTAATCCCGGGAGTTGATTTATTTTGAAAATCTGGAAACTTGTTTGATTTCTTAGAAAACTGGATTCTTGTGTTTCAAATTCTGGTGTTGATCTTGAAATTGAAATTTGAAGCTAGTTGTTATTTGTTTTTATAGATTCTTTTGAGCTTTGAACCTTGGTTTTCAGATTTGTGATGAAAAGCAGAGATTGATTTTCCAGGCTCAAAATATTTTTTATTTGTTTACTTGCTTTTCCTTTGTTTTATGGTTTGTTGGATTCTTTGATAATGTTTTACTTTGTGGTTTGTAAAATTTGATCGGATAAAAGAAATGAGAAGAAGAAAGTATTGTGTTTATATGATCTTGCTACTCATTTTTATTTTTATTTTCAAAAGTAAAAACAAGATATTGACACTTGTTAATTTTAATGGTAAAACCCATTACACTTGTAAATCTACATTCTTGAAATCCGACACTTGTTAATTGCATGCAAAAATATTTAAATAAATTTGTATTTTACTTTTTCTTATTTATAAAATTGTATTCGTTTGTTATTTTTATGCAACTTTTAAAAGGAAATGTCTTAATACTAATTTATACATTAATAAAATCATATACATGTGTTAATAATTTGAATCTAAATATTTTTACTTAAGATATTTATTTAAATTTTAAATTCAAATACAAATTCAAATTCAAATTCAAATTTGAATTATAATCCATTATATATATAAATAAACACAATATTCATTTGTTTTGACATTTTGAAATTAATTCAAATTAAATTCCAAAAATTCAAATTAATTACTAATTTTAAATTGATAAAATTTAGGATGTCACAAATTTCCCCTTAAGAAAATTTTATCCTCGAAATTTGAAAGAGAGAGAAAGAAAAACAAAGAATATAAAAATACAGAAAAAGATAGAGAAATGACTTACCAATTAAGCCGGAATATCCATTCTGCAATTGGGATAGGATTTCTACATGCTATCTTCTGTTTTCCAAGTATAGTCATTTGAATCACCGCTCCACTGCACTTTAACTAGTTTCACAACTTTATTCCTCAATTCTTTTCATCACAATCAATGATTTTCAATGGCTTTCTTTTAACTGCCAGATTTGGTGTGATTTCCAAATCCTGTAGAGCTACCTCTTCCGTAATACTGTCTGGATCGTGCACATATTTTCAAAGATGTGAAACGTGAAACCCATCATATATGCCAGATAACCAGCTAGGTAGTTGCACTCGATATGCCAAAGGACTGATCCTCTCCAGAATAGGAAAAGAACCAATATAATGTGATGCCAGCATACCGGTCTTCCCAAATTTCAACACATCATGCATTGGAGATACTTTTAGAAATACAGAATCTCCAACCTGGAATTCTAAAGTTCTTCTCCTGCAGTCGTAATAACTTTTCCGATGGCTTTTTGCAGTTATCAACTTCTTTCGAATAAAATCCGCTTTCCCCGTAGCTTCTTTAATCATATCTTGTCTAAGAATGAGTCTATCACTTGAGTAGATCCAACATGTAGGTGATCAATATGGATGACCATATAAAGCTCCAAAAGGAGCCATTTCAATACTGGCTTGATAGCTATTGTTATATGAGAATTCAACCAGATGTAAATGATCCTCCCATGAACCACCAAAGTCGAGAATACAAGCATGCAAAAGGTCTTTTAAGATCTGGTTTATCCTTTCAGTCTGCCCATCAAACTGCGGGCGGTAAGCAGTGCCGAAGTTCAGTTTGGTCCTCAATGCGGCTTGAAATGCCTCCTAAAATTTTCTAGTGCAGATGGTGTAGGATCTAGATTAACCCTAGAGGGGGGGGGGTGAATAGGGTTATAGCAAATTTTCTCGAATTAAACACAGAAATATAATAGCAGAAATAAATATGCTAAAAAGTAAATCACACACAAAATTTACCCAGCTTCGGCAACCCCTGCCTACTGCTCCATTCACAGATTTCTATTAGAATTAAACAGTATCATGCTTACAAACACTCTACTAGACTCGCAGACCCTTTTTCTCCCGCTCACAAACACTCTACTAGACTCGCACACCCTGCTCCCGCCTATAGAGTTTCGCTTACTCGCAAACACTGCTCCCGCCTATAGAGCTTTGCAAACTCGAACGCCCTGCTCACTGAACTAATTCAAAATAGACAATCTGACACTACCTAAACCTAGGTGGTGATTTACAAACTTTTTGATTCGTAAAATAAAAAACAATAATTTGAAAAACAATAGACAATAACCCTAAACTAATTAACAATATAAAGAAGTCTTAAATAAACAAAACCCCCTTTTATTTTTAAGACCGGCCCACTAATTAGAAACATGCGTTCCCTTTCTCCTTTTTATTTTATCGGCCTGGTTTCCCCTTTGTTTTTCTTGAGAATAATGGTGGCTTGCTTCGTTCCCTTTTGTTCCAGTTAGGGCTTCGGCTCTTTGTTCCAATTAGGGCTTCGAATTCTTCTGTTATACGTTGCCCTAGCTCGCTGCTTCTCTGATGGTTGACTTTGATTGTTTGCAGTTGCTCGATCGAGTTCGATGCTTGTGAATTCGGTATGTACTGTCTCTTTTTGCTTTTCTAAATTGATACTTGAACTCGATCGTGATTCGAGTTGGATGATTTGTTCTTTGTTATGCTCGAACTCAATTAAATTTGCCGATGATGTTTCGTGGTTTATATAGGGTTTGTAACCCTAGATTTGCGTCGTATATTGTCTATTTGAATTTGTCATATTATTCACCTCGGCCGTTCGATTAATTTCTGATGTTTGATGATTTCTCTGACTAATTCATATGTGAATATTCTGGTTGCTTGATGATTACGACTTTGAATTAATTTCGTGATGACTTTCGACTTTGACTTGTTCAACATTGAAATTTTGACACGAACTTGATGCTGGATAATGTTTGACATCGACTTGGTTTTTAACTTGTTCCAATTTTGTAATTTCGGCTTCTTGAATTTCTGGCCCCTGTGTAATTTAGCTCTGGCCATCTTTGTTTCAATGCTGATCTTGATTTCATGAATTTAATATTGACACTGTTATGCTTCCACGACTTCGACATTTACATTGTTCAACATTGTCCTGATTGCTTTGGCTTCACTACATAGCATATTTGTGCATTTTAAAATGTTGCATCATTGAGTAGTTTTCATTTGTGTCATGTTGTATCATTTACTTGATGTGTTTGCACTGTACATTGAGCATAGATAAGGTTGCTTTGGTCTGGATTAGTGCAGTGTGTATTCTAGCTTGTAACTGTTGCATACTTTGATGGTTCATTGGTGCACTTGCTTGGTCATTTTGTACTCGCATCCATAGTTGAGTAATTTCCACTGTCTTTTGTTCACCTGTTGATGTTTGTTGCAGTCTTGAGTCACTTTGTTGTCGGGCTCACTGTACACTGATGCATTCTGGTTTGATTTGCTACTTGATGTAGTTTGTTTTGTTTGCATATGCTTAATGGTGTCATTGTGACCTGTTGCATTTGTGCATTGCCCTGCTGATTTACTTGTGATGTTCTTGTAGTCGAGTCATGTTGCTTGCATTGAGTAGCTGGTCTTTGTATTTCCAGCTTCATCACTGTTTAACTTCCACACTGTTGCATTGTTGTTCACTTCTCTTGTATCATTGGTACATGTACATTGCTGCTATATTCTTGCTTCACTGCATTCATGTCACTGGTATGCTGCAGCTTGCATCTTTGTTGCATTTGCTTGAATTTGTGTCATCTTTACTTGCATTGCTGTACACTTTTGGTCATTGTTGTAGTTGCTATGCAGTTGCTATGCCTTGTAGCTTGCCACTGACTTGTGTTCCATTTATTTGCACTTGATCATTGCTTTGAGTTTCACTGCCTTCTGTCCATGTTGGTACTGGCTGCATCACTGTAGTTTGCTACTGTATCATTGAGTAGCTGTCGTATTATTCATCTTATGTTTGAACATAACATTCATTTTGTTGTTTCACTTGTGTACTGCCTTCACTGTCCACTTGAACTGTTTCACTATGGTTTCATGCCTTGTAGTTGTATTTGAGTCAGTGCTTCACCATATCACTTTTTGATTGATGCTGCATCACTTGTAGCTTTATGTATTCATGTGCTTGTCTGCATTCACTCTGGCTTGTGTTATGATTGCTGTGAAGTTGCATTGATCTCTGTAGTACTTTATGTTGACATTTTCTTTGACGCTGTTTTGTTGGGCTGTGTCTTCATTGATGTGTCACTGCATACATGTGTACTTGATTCTTTGATGTTGTAACCTCTGGTATGCTGCATATTGTCACATATTGATGCCTCTGTTTGCTATGGCTCTGACCATCTGATTGTTGTATTGCATGTTGCTGTTTCATTTCATGCATGTTGAACTGATTTTGCTTGGTGGTCTTGTACTTGTATACTGCTGGTTTGAGGCTGTGTCATGTTTGAACATAGCATTCATGTCATGTCGCCTTGTGTTGAATCCAGCTTTACAGCTCGGGTTTGACCTTGTGCTCGTGTCGTGATTTTAAATATATTGCACGTGAGTTGAAACCCGGCTTTGCATTTGGGTTTGACCTGTGCTCACCTGTCCCTGTAGCATTATCAAGTGTATATCGGTGTGCACGGCCTTGTGGCATATACAGTGATACACTGTGTATGTCACAAGTTGTTCGTGTATGATGAATTCAAATTTAAATTATGACGAACAACCCAAATAACTGAGGCAAATCATATATTCAAAAATTATCTTCTTTTTTTGAATTGCAAAAATATTTCTTTTTCAATTTTACTGCGTTAGTTTATATTTTTGCAGATTGCTCAGATGCTGGATTCAAACTGGAATGCAGTTGAAGATAGATACGAGTGTGAGTGATATGTAGTGAGGTGCTGATGTAGATGTGAAATGTCATGTATTGTAGTCAAAATTATATATGTATAGTGAGAGCTTGAAATTGTACTATCAAAGTTGTAATAAATATTTGTTTGAATAAAAATTTCTGTTTGAATTCAAAATCTGTTTAACTTGATCTGTTTGAATTCAAATTCGAATTCTGTGTAATTTAATTTTATTCAACAGATATTTATCTAACCAAATACATACTATTCAAAATATTTGTTTGAATAAAATTTCTGTTTGAATTCAAAATCTGTTTAACTTGTTCTGTTTGAATTCAAATTCAAATTCTGTGTAATTTATTTTTATTCAACAAATATTTATTTAAACTATGAAAAACAAAATAGTACATTACCAAATTCATTTATATGAATGTATATATGTTTATTATCATCAAACAAAAATCATATAGCGCAAAGCGCATATTCAACAATCTCCCCCTTTTGATGATAACAAACATATATTTAAGATTTTGAATATATTAAATGTATTTGATAATTTCATTTGCTCCCCCTATTTGAATGCTTCCTTTTTATGTGATACTCCCCCTACATATATGGCTCCCCCTACATATATGCATACAAATAAAAATATGTAAATGAGCCTATATGCAAAGTGAAAATTATTTGACCTTTGCTTGATTCTATTTGACAAAATCTTAACTTTTCTCTCCCCCTTTTGTTATCAGCAAAAGAATAACAGTGTTATAAAAATAGGGATGAAGTGATAGACATGAATCAAACATTTAACTCAATTAAATATAAATATCAAATTTCAATAAAACTCAAACAAAAATCATAATTACCCTTGTCAAGCGCATATTCCACTTTCAGAAGTGATGGAGATAGAATCATCAAAAATTCATATAGATATGTCTATTTGTGGTATATTTATTTCTGGAAATTTGAATATCTACTAACCATGCATAACCGTTAGGACTTTTAAATGAGATTAGTAGTATTCCAATTTAATTTAAAAAATGAAATCAAGTATCTTCTAACCACGCATGACCGTGAGGACTTTTAAATGGGATTAGAATCAACTTGTCTATTAAATCAATTATTTTTAATATGCGTTCCATACATGCATAACCGTGAGGACTTTTAAATGAGCATGGAAGCACATAATCAAAAATCCAAGTAATTCACCCATGCATAACCGTGAGGACTTTTAAATGAGAGTGAATACTTTGGATATTTATTTTTAATTGCTGAATATAATAAATTGAAGCACAAATAATTTCCTTCACCGATTTAAAGATATTGAAGAACAAATGATTTCCTTTGTAAACTACCACAAATTTACATACTAAATATGAGTGATGTTCGATAGAAAGATGATAGAATTAGAAATGGTCATGGAATTATTACCCAACAAAATTTTTTTATAACTCTTGTTATGAAATTCTAAGGAAATTTTCTAATTATACTTTCTCGAGTTATAATATATGATAAATATCAACACTCATCTCTTTTTCAATCACTATTCATCTTTTCGATAATCAAAGGGAGTCAGATTAGTCAAATTTGTCATTTAAAATCAAATTAAAAATTATAAAATCAATTTTTCAAAAATAATTAAGCTGTAAATATGGTCAAACATGATTTCTTGAGGGGAGTTTTATAAGAAAATTTTCTGCTATTTGAAAATTATTTCAAGTGAAAAATATGCAGACTTTTTCTTTAAAAAAAACGATGCAGCAAATGAATGTTTCACAAATTAATCACGTTACACTAATAATTTTTCTATCAACTATATTACCAGTGTAATCCGCATCTGAATTTAAATTTCACTCAATATTCACTTGTTGAATCAAACCATGAGATGTGCACCAAAAATTTCAAAACATCATTCTTTTGAATTTTGAATTTAAGCCGTGTTAACACTCAAACAAATATCATGATGTTAATTTCAGAAACCAGAAGATAAACAATTATTTTCATGAGTAATCAACAGTCAATCAACATCATAATTATTTCAAAAACAATTTCTTAAAAATCCTTTTTCTCATGAATTTGAAATCGTGCAAATTTACAAACAGTGATCAAAATGTCAGAACCAATATATCTATGTGTAGCATGAGTAACCAGCATTTGACCGAACAAATTTATATAAATTAGTTCAAAATTGAAAAATCTGATTGGTCATCAATTAAGCACAAATTAATGTCATAAATAAGAACAAGTCAAAAATCATATCAATTAAGTCCGAATTAGTCAACCATCATAATTACTCCAAGTAATTCTATTTAAAGATGGTTAGTCAATATTTTAAAAAAAAAAATCATAGCATCAAAATCATCATCTTTTGTTCATCTCAATATTGGCTGATTTTAATTTAGAGTATGGTGCAGATAATCACATTTAAAAAACAATTACCTGTTTTACCTTTACGATAATTTTTCATGATTGCCCATTGTGATTCTGTCACCTTTATACTAGGCTAAGGAACTTTGCTTTGTCGCCCGTTGTGTTTCTGGAACAGCCGAAATCCAGAGAACACTGTTGTTGTTCCTTAGCCTGCCACCACACCTACACGATAAAAGATTTGTGTGACCTATTTGTTTTTATAGGTCCATTGTTGTTAGTGGCAGAGTATGAAAAATATGTTTTTGGAGACTCAAAACTGTTTATATATGTTCCTTTTGGCACCCAAATTTGTTTGACTTTCAAAGATTTTATATTTGTGCCTTTTGGAACCCAAATTGGTATAGTTTTCAAGTGTTTGGGTCTATACCAACAATTATTTCGATTATGTCCAAATTCTCTACAAAACGTGCACATTAAATTGACTTGATTAAATTTTGTGTTCCTATGACTATGATTTTCAACATGATTTCCAATTATTTCAGATCGAGCAGCACTTTTACCTTTATCATCATCTTGTGATTTTCCAAAACCTAGTCCTTTTCTATTGTTAGCAAAAATTTGATTTCCCAATAGCATGTTGAAAGATTTTTCGCCTCTTGAAAAGTTATTCAAAGATTTCTCAAGATTTTGGACTTTGGTTTTTAATGTTGTATTTTCAGTGACAAGTGAGGTGCATCGATCTATAAAATCCTTTTTCCTAGTGTCAATGTTTTCTTTAAGACTCAAGTTTTCATTTTCAAAGTTATTCCTCAGTTTTGATAATTCTGAATCTAAAATCTTACATTTTTTACATTCTAGGTTTTGAATATTTTCAAGTTCAGTTTTTAACCTAAAATTTTCACGAGTAAATTCTCTCCTATCAGATTTCAGTTTTTCAATTTTAGATTCAAGAGTATCCACTACCTTAGTAAGATCAGAACACATAAAAACAAGTTCTTTATAAGAAAACTCACCTGCCTCACTAGATTCGTCGGAGGTTGCTTCTGATTCTGATTTTGCCATGCAACACAAGTTAGCCTCCTCTGGGCTGCTATCCGAAGCTTCCTCTCCTTCTTCATCATCCCAAGTCGCTGCAAATACCTTCTTCGCCTTTTTCTTTTCTTTGTTGTTTTTCAGAAGTGGGCATTTTGGTTTGATGTGGCCAGGCTTGTTGCAGTTATAACGTGTCAGTTCATTATCGGAATTTTCGGAATCTTTTGACCTATTGCCCTTTGTTTTCTTCTTGCGTGGCTTGAATCTCGACCATCTTCTAAGATTATTGACAGCCATTGCAAGCTCTTCAATTGGATCTTCTTCATCGCTTTCTTCTTTACTTTTTAAGGCAATCGTCTTTTTCTTTGGTTCGGAGTTGTTGCATTCTTCCTTTGCTTTTAGCTCAAGCTCATATGTCATCAAGTTTCCAATCAACTCCTCCATGCTTAGCTTACTCAGATCTTTCGATTCTTGGATTGCCGTGACTTTTGCCTCAAAGTTCATTGGTAAGACTCGTAGCACATTCCTTACAAGCTCTACCTCAGTGAAGACCTTCCCAAGCGCTCTAGCGTTGTATACCAAGGTTGAAAAACGTCCAAACATGTCTTTTATGCTCTCGCCTTTGTCCATCACAAAGTTTTCGTATTCGTTGCTGAATAGGGCTAGACGAGACTCCTTGACTTGAGAAGTTCCTTCGTGTGTCACCTCCAAAGTATGCCAAATTTCCTGTGCTGTTGTACAATGAGAAATTCTATTAAATTCATTTTTATCAAGAGCACATATCAAAGCATTCATGGCTTTAGCATTTGTCGTTTTCAATCTCTTATCGTTGGCATCCCACCTATCCTTAGGTTTAGGAATCTCAGTATCACCAACGATTATAGTGGGAGGTTTATAGCCAGTTTCAATAATATCCCAAACATCATAATCAACAGAACTAAGATAGATACCCATCCTAACTTTCCAATAAGCATAACCGTTCCCGTTAAACATGGGTGGCCTAGCAATAAATTGCCCCTCAGAAAAAGCATTATTTTGTAGACTCGTGACTCTAGAGTTAAATAAAAAAATATACCGGGCTCTGATACCACTTGTAGGATCTAGATTAACCCTAGAGGGGGGGGGGTGAATAGGATTATAGCAAATTTTCTCGAATTAAACACAGAAATATAATAGCAGAAATAAATATGCTAAAAAGTAAATCACACACAAAATTTACCCAGCTTCGGCAACCCCTGCCTACTGCTGCATTCACAGATTTCTATTAGAATTAAACAGTATCACGCTCACAAACACTCTACTAGACTCGCAGACCCTTTTGCTCCCGCTCACAAACACTCTACTAGACTCGCACACCCTGCTCCCGCCTATAGAGTTTCGCTTACTCGCAAACACTGCTCCCGCCTATAGAGCTTTGCAAACTCGCACACCCTGCTCACTAAACTAATTCAAAATAGACAATCTGACACTACCTAAACCTAGGTGGTGATTTACTAACTTTTTGATTCGTAAAATAAAAAACAATAATTTGAAAAACAATAGACAATAACCCTAAACTAATTAACAATATAAAGAAGTCTTAAATAAACAAAACCCCCTTTTATTTTTAAGACCGGCCCACTAATTAGAAACATGCGTTCCCTTTCTCCTTTTTATTTTATCGGCCTGGTTTCCCCTTTTTTTTTCTTGAGAATAATGGCGGCTTGCTTCGTTCCCTTTTGTTCCAGTTAGGGCTTCGGCTCTTTGTTCCAATTAGGGCTTCGAATTCTTCTGTTATACGTTGCCCTAGCTCGCTGCTTCTCTGATGGTTGACTTTGATTGTTTGCAGTTGCTCGATCGAGTTCGATGCATGTGAATTCGGTATGTACTGTCTCTTTTTGCTTTTCTAAATTGATACTTGAACTCGATCGTGATTCGAGTTGGATGATTTGTTCTTTGTTATGCTCGAACTCAATTAAATTTGCCAATGATGTTTCGTGGTTTATATAGGGTTTGTAACCCTATATTTGCGTCGTATATTCTCTATTTGAATTTGTCATATTATTCACCTCGGCCGTTCGATTAATTTCTGATGTTTGATGATTTCTCTGACTAATTCATATGTGAATATTCTGGTTGCTTGATGATTACGACTTTGAATTAATTTCGTGATGACTTTCGACTTTGACTTGTTCAACATTGAAATTTTGACACGAACTTGATGCTGGATAATGTTTGACATCGACTTGGTTTTTAACTTGTTCCAATTTTGTAATTTCGGCTTCTTGAATTTCTGGCCCCTGTGTAATTTAGCTCTGGCCATCTTTGTTTCAATGCTGATCTTGATTTCATGAATTTAATATTGACACTGTTATGCTTCCACGACTTCGACATTTACATTGTTCAACATTGTCCTGATTGCTTTGGCTTCACTACATAGCATATTTGTGCATTTTAAAATGTTGCATCATTGAGTAGTTTTCATTTGTGTCATGTTGTATCATTTACTTGATGTGTTTGCACTGTACATTGAGCATAGATAAGGTTGCTTTGGTCTGGATTAGTGCAGTGTGTATTCTAGCTTGTAACTGTTGCATACTTTGATGGTTCATTGGTGCACTTGCTTGGTCATTTTGTACTCGCATCCATAGTTGAGTAATTTCCACTGTCTTTTGTTCACCTGCTGATGTTTGTTGCAGTCTTGAGTCACTTTGTTGTCGGGCTCACTGTACACTGATGCATTCTGGTTTGATTTGCTACTTGATGTAGTTTGTTTTGTTTGCATATGCTTAATGGTGTCACTGTGACCTGTTGCATTTGTGCATTGCCCTGCTGATTTACTTGTGATGTTCTTGTAGTCGAGTCATGTTGCATGCATTGAGTAGCTGGTCTTTGTATTTCCAGCTTCATCACTGTTTAACTTCCACACTGTTGCATTGTTGTTCACTTCTCTTGTATCATTGGTACATGTACATTGCTGCTATATTCTTGCTTCACTGCATTCATGTCACTGGTATGCTGCAGCTTGCATCTTTGTTGCATTTGCTTGAATTTGTGTCATCTTTACTTGCATTGCTGTACACTTTTGGTCATTGTTGTAGTTGCTATGCAGTTGCTATGCCTTGTAGCTTGCCACTGACTTGTGTTCCATTTATTTGCACTTGATCATTGCTTTGAGTTTCACTGCCTTCTGTCCATGTTGGTACTGGCTGCATCACTGTAGTTTGCTACTGTATCATTGAGTAGCTGTCGTATTATTCATCTTATGTTTGAACATAACATTCATTTTGTTGTTTCACTTGTGTACTGCCTTCACTGTCCACTAAACTGTTTCACTATGGTTTCATGCCTTGTAGTTGTATTTGAGTCAGTGCTTCACCATATCACTTTTTGATTGATGCTGCATCACTTGTAGCTTTATGTATTCATGTGCTTGTCTGCATTCACTCTGGCTTGTGTTATGATTGCTGTGAAGTTGCATTGATCTCTGTAGTACTTTATGTTGACATTTTCTTTGACGCTGTTTTGTTGGGCTGTGTCTTCATTGATGTGTCACTGCATACATGTGTACTTGATTCTTTGATGTTGTAACCTCTGGTATGCTGCATATTGTCACATATTGATGCCTCTGTTTGCTATGGCTCTGACCATCTGATTGTTGTATTGCATGTTGCTGTTTCATTTCATGCATGTTGAACTGATTTTGCTTGGTGGTCTTGTACTTGTATACTGCTGGTTTGAGGCTGTGTCATGTTTGAACATAGCATTCATGTCATGTCGCCTTGTGTTGAATCCAGTTTTACAGCTCGGGTTTAACCTTGTGCTCGTGTCGTGATTTTAAATATATTGCACGTGAGTTGAAACCCGGCTTTGCATTTGGGTTTGACCTGTGCTCACCTGTCCCTGTAGCATTATCAAGTGTATATCGGTGTGCACGGCCTTATGGCATATACAGTGATACACTGTGTATGTCACAAGTTGTTCGTGTATGATGAATTCAAATTTAAATTATGACGAACAACCCAAATAACTGAGGCAAATCATATATTCAAAAATTATCTTCTATTTTTGAATTGCAAAAATATTTCTTTTTCAATTTTACTGCGTTAGTTTATATTTTTGCAGATTGCTCAGATGCTGGATTCAAACTGGAATGCAGTTGAAGATAGATACGAGTGTGAGTGATATGTAGTGAGGTGCTGATGTAGATGTGAAATGTCATGTATTGTAGTCAAAATTATATATGTATAGTGAGAGCTTGAAATTGTACTATCAAAGTTGTAATAAATATTTGTTTGAATAAAAATTTCTGTTTGAATTCAAAATCTGTTTAACTTGATCTGTTTGAATTCAAATTCGAATTCTGTGTAATTTAATTTTATTCAACAGATATTTATCTAACCAAATACATACTATTCAAAATATTTGTTTGAATAAAATTTCTGTTTGAATTCAAAATCTGTTTAACTTGTTCTGTTTGAATTCAAATTCAAATTCTGTGTAATTTATTTTTATTCAACAAATATTTATTTAAACTATGAAAAACAAAATAGTACATTACCAAATTCATTTATATGAATGTATATATGTTTATTATCATCAAACAAAAATCATATAGCGCAAAGCGCATATTCAACAGATGGGATCACGATCACTCACTATGCTACTGGGTATACCATGGAGACGAACAATTTCTTTCACATATAATTCAGCCAAACTTGCTGCTGTGTGGGTAGATTTCACTGGTATAAAGTGGGCTGTCTTAGTCAAACGGGCCATAATAACACAAATTACTTCGTTGCCTTTTCGAGTACCTGGAAAACCTTCGATGAAATCCATCGATACTTGGTCCCATTTCCACTTCAGCACCTCCAATGGTTGGAGTAAACCCGCCATTTTCATCTGATAACTTTTGATTTGTTGACAAGCAGCACAACGACTCACATATATAGATATATCCCTTTTCATTTTCTTCCACCAGAAAGTTCTATTGATGTCTCTATACATCTTATTAACTCCTGGATGGATACTGAGTTTAGACTCGTGAAAATCATCCAAAACTTCATGTTTCATTTCAAGGATATCTGGAACACATATTCTACCTTTCAGTCTTATAATTCATCTATCATCGACTTCAAAGCTAGAATCTTTACCTTGACGTATTCTTCTATACATTTCTCGAAGAAACTTATCTTCTATCTGCTTTCTTGCAATCCTCTTAAGAACAGTAGGAGCGACAACAAGATGCGCAAGAATAGCATGATTTCTAATCAAGGCATCGACAACTACATTGGCTTTTTCGGACATATACACAATATCTAGATCGTATGACGCTAGAAATTTTAACCATCGTTGTTGCCACAGATTTAAATATTTCAGGGTAAAGAGATATTTCAAAGATTTTTGGTCGGTGAATAATTCAAAATTTTCACCTAGAACAAGAAGGATTTATTAAGTACATACCTTAAGTTAAATTAAACTTTTAAATTTTAGTAAAGCTGAAAGAGATTTTTTAGCCAGAAGATAGTGTCGCCAGATTTTCAAAGCAAAAATAAATGCTAAAAGCTAGAGATCGTGAGTTGGGTAATTTTTCTCATGCGGACGTAATTGTCTACTCGCGTAGCCAATTACTTTCCCATTCTACGTTAGCATCGCACCCAAACCACCACCACAAGCGTCAGTATATACAGATAAACCTTGGTTCCCGTAATGATAGCGAGAACGGGAGCGGTAGTTAATCTCCTCTTCAACTCCTGGAAGGCTTCATCACACTTCGGTGTCCAATCAAATTTAGCATTCTTCATCGTTAGCTTAGTCAATGGACTGGCCAACTTGGAAAAGTCTTGGACAAACTTTCTATAATACCCTTCTAATCCCAAAAAACTTTGATTTTGGAGTAGTGGGTCGCTTCTCATTAGGAATAGCAGAAATCTTGCCCGGATAAACAAAGATTCCCTCTTCATTAACAATGTGCCCGAAAAATCTGACTTCCTTAACCCAAAAATGGCATTTAGAAAATTTTGCTAACATAATGTTCTTCCTTAATATCTCCAAAACAATTCTAAGATGCTCAGCATACTCCTCTTAGGATTTGGAATAGATTAGACTATCGTCAATAAACACCAAAGCAAATTTATTCAATACTCCTCAGAATACACGGGTCATTTAAGTCTACGAAGTATGCGAGAGCATTGGTTAGTCCGTAAGGCATGACTAACCATTCGTAGAAAATGTATGGACCCTTGAAAGCAGTCAGGTGAACACAGTCTTCGGCAATTCGTAGTTAACGGAATCCTTGAGCTAGATCCATCTTTGAAAAGAATCGGGCGTCGTGTAGTTGATCGAACAGGTCGTCGATTCAAGGCACAGTAAATTTATTTTTGAGAGTTAGTTTGTTGAGATCGCGGTAATCCACGCACAATCTCAAAGATCCGTCAGATTTGGCTACGAAGACCACATCTGAACCCCAATCAGAAACATAGGACGAATTAAACCCTTTTCTAGCAAATCTCGGGTTCGATTGACTAGCTCAATCCTTTCCCTGTGTGCCATCCTACAGCTTGCGTGAACAACAGGACGTGCATTGGGTACTAAGTCAATTTTGAATTCAATTTGTCTATGTGGAGGTAAGGATTTTACTTCTTCAAATATGTTTGGAAATTCCTGGAAATAGGTATTGACTCTAGACTAGGTTCGGATATCCTAAGGTATAAATCAGCTTATCTATTTTAGGACTCGAATCCACACAAGTGATTTCAATAAAATTTCCAAGTATTGTTTTGATCGAAATCGTTCGATTATTACAACCAATTTAGCTTCGTATTTCGATAACCCGTTCATTCCAAGTAAAATTTCAAATTCATTAAAGTCGAGAATGAAAAGGCTAATAGGTTATCGATGAAAAGAATACCAAATAGGAACCTCTTGACAAAATAGGCAAAGGTTCGCAGGGCCACCAACTGGATTTTTCACACAAATGTGCTCGCTGACAAATTCAGGTTTAAGTTTTAATTCATTTACGGTTTGTTGGGAGATAAAGCTATGTGTAACTACCGTGTCGAATAAAACTTTAACAATTTTATCATAAATAGTAAGGTTACCTTCTAAAACACATTTTCCTTTATTAGCCTTTGAAGTTGAGGGTTCATCCTTTATCACATACACATTTGCAACTTGAGCTTGCTGCATCGCCGGGCAATTTTTAACTACGTGCCTAGGCTTGTGATAGTAATAACATTCTCCAACTCCATGACTATCTTCACGGGTTGTTCTTTCTTTACTTGTTTCTTTGGATTCTTGCATCTACTCAAGTAATGGCCCTTTTCTTGGCAATTGTAACAACTTATATCTCTAGCCGGGTTTTGCCGATTGTTCTTCTTCTCCTGGCCTTGATATGGTTTCTTGCCTCCAAACTTTCCTTTTTTTCCAATTTTATTGCTCGTATTTCCTTTTTCCCCTGAGACTTCATGCATATCCAGGGTAACATATCTGTAATGACCCGCCGCCCTGACCGCCTCCAGCCGGTAATTAAACCAACTTGAGACGTTCAAAATGACGGATTGTTATTCAGTTTATAGAGTTTAAACAGAAACAGCCACAAAATCACAGAATAATCATAATATTTTACATAAATGAATTTTTATACATATATCAGAGTTTGTACAATGCATTAAATTTTTATACAGCGGAATATTTCTTTTAAGTACAAAAATTCTTCGAAAAGCTAAAGTGAAGCAATTTCCCCAACTCTCTCTAACTTCGCGGCCTGAAAATTTTCAAGCTGTAAAATTACTCGGTCTGACCCGAGTATTACATTCAAAAGAAAATAATACACAGGTCAGTCTAATTCAAACTCAGTTATTAGTGCATAAAGGCAATAATAATCAAATAGCAATTAGATGACAGTCAAATATAAATTTACCTATCCGATCCTTTAACAAGTAATCGGATAACGGTAAATATAACACTTAACAGTGTTAAACAATAACTCAGTAGATTTCAAATTATCAATGAGGATAGATGAAGGGATTATTGATGAAGATAATGTAGAAAACAATCCAAATTTGCCTAAACGGCAGTTAACAATAAAATCATCAATTTAAATCAAATCAATTCAAATAATTGAAATGTCATTTAAAAACATCAAAACCGATTGGCTGCAGTACACGCACGCGTGCACTGCCTCGCCAATACTGTCTATGAAAAACGCAGAAGATTAATGAATCAAAAGCAAAGAAATAACAACAAAATCTATGCTATGTGGGTGCAGTACACGCACGCGTGCACTGCCTCGCCACTGCAGTGAATACTAACAGCGATCAAAACTGTAGAGGTCAAGTCACAACTATCCTGACTCAACACAAATGCAAAGCTTCTATAAATCAAAACAGCATTAAAGCACATGAGAATCGACTCTGTGCAATACAAATAAAACTACAATCACCGCAAGTATGGAAGGGCAACTGCAAAGCAAAAATGCTATCAAGACTTCAAGTCCAGACCAACACAAATATTCAAGGGCACCCAAATGCACCAACAATAAGATCAGAGGAGTGAGCAATGCACATGTACCAGTGAAGCATATCAGTACAAAACCAAATGAATAAACAATTTCAATAGCTCAGTAAAACCCAAGCAGGCATAGCACAGACAGACCAAAGTGTGTGACAAAATTCAATGCACTGTACACACATGCATTTAGGAGAGTGACATTTTTTTTCTTTAAAGCAATAGCAACAGGGGAGTGGTCTGTGACAAAATTCAAGGCACTTGTACACACATGCATTTATTTAGTGAACATAAGGTTGTAAGATTATAAACTTGTTGAATATTGTACTAAATTGATAACAACACTATAAAATACAAAATATACATATATGTGTTCTATTTTCATAGTTACTAAACAACAGGGCGAAAGCATTTACTACCTAGGCATATTGTTGAACTAGTTTAAAACAAAGCTCACATTCTGAATTCAAAACAATTAGAGAAGGATGCACACCCAGGCAAAATGTGACAGGTTCTTTAATATAAGCATGTAAATTTTGAAACAAATATATGCCATAATCTAACTTGTGATATGCATAGAAAACCATTTTATCACACAACAAGGTTTTAGAATATGAAAATATATTGGCTATTGACTAGATTAGAACTTCAAATCTCAAATGTGTCAGACCCTTATAAGAACTTAGGCATCTAACATATAAAATAAACAACACTTACTTTATATGTTTAAGAATTTATATGCTGCTGATTAACACTTGTAATAAGTGAATACAATATATATGTGTTATTATACCATTTAAGAGATGTCAAGTTGTTAGTTTAAACAAAAGCCTAACTTTCAAAAGATGTAAGTATTTTAGACAAAATGGAAGGGAACTTAGATAAAGAAGGAAAGAACAGCTAAACACAAACAATATACATCAGGGAACGTAGAAAATTAAGTAATTGCAAGAGTACATGACTACTTTTCAAAGTATTGGACAAAATGCATGGTTCATGACCACATTCACAAGTGACATGGCAACCCAAGTACATAATAAGTCACCACTTTTAAAACTGCAGTTGCAAACAGTGACAAAATATGTGTATTCAAATAGTAAAACATAGGCAAGTTTGGTCTGGCATAAAATAAACAAATAATAATGCATAGGCCCAAGCCCACATACCCAAGCCCTCATGCAATCATAATCAAACCCATACAATACATACTTATCAACAAGCAAATAGATCCATACTGAGGCTTTTTAAATTAAATGTTACTCATAGGTAAAAGAATCAAAGAAGTCTAGTTTAAAAAGAAGATTTGCTCACAGTAAAATGAAGGCAGAGCCTGAAAATTTGCAAACTAGAGTATGTATGAAATTTCACTGCCCCTTTATAAAAATCGTAGTTTAGCATTAATTCAAAGCCGAGGTGGTCACGAAACCAAACCTAGTCAAAAATCATAAAATAATAAAAAAAAACTGTAATCAACAAGTATCAAAATCACGATGAAACTACAGTTGCAACCATGAACAACTGCCACAGGTCAAAAAAAATCAATGTCTAGTGACCGGAGCATAATGCAAATCAACACAAATGACCAAGGAGATCGAACAGATCAAAAATCATCAAAACCCAGAATATCACGAAATCAAACAGCTCAAATGGCAAAAATTTTTAACAAGCTAAAAATCATCAGAGTGGAATTAGATGTGAGGGATAAGAAATCACTCACCGAAGTTTCGAAGAGGCGACGAACTCAGAGAAGCAAAGATGAACACGAGGAACCCCTAGTTTGTGAAGACGAGCGAAATCGAAATCATGGCACTCCGATTTTGAAATGCCCTAGCTTGGAAAAGAGGAATCGAGCAGCCAAAAATTCGTGAAGCCCTAATTGGCGAAAAGCCCTAATTTTGGAGCACGGAATCGAAGAGACGAGGCCGCCATTTTTATTTATTTTTTCTTCGTTCTGCTTTGAAAGGGTAGGGTTTCGAATGAATAGGGTAAAGGGGGAAACGGGTATAAAGGAATAGGGAGAACGTGTTTTTGCAGAGGGGCACGATTTAGGGCGTGGGTTTAGCTGACAAGGTAAGGCAGTGTATTCTTTTTATTTTATGTTTATTTATATATATTTATATATATATATATATATATATATATATTTTGAATTCAATTTGTTTTGTATAAATTTTCTTTAGTAAATATAGAAACGTTTTGAAGTTCAACTATCAACATCAATTTATAAATTTACATAAAAATAATTCGTAAATCCAAACTATTTTTCTAAGTCATTGGTTTGAATTTAAAATACAAATTCAATATTCAAATCCAAAGTCAAATTTAAATTTTAATTCAACTTTTCACTAGATTAAATTCTTAAATTTAATCGCCAATTTATTCTGATAATTTGAAATTTAAGTCAAATTATCATTTAAATATTTAAAATAAATTAAATATTTACAAATTAAATTGTTCAAAATTCAGGGTTGTTACAATATCTATACCTTATATCGATCAGATCTAAAAAAGTTCTTTAACGTGAGATGTCACCCTTTCGTGGAATTTCTTATTCACCCCACGAATGAATCTTTCATTTTTCTTTATAGGTGTGTTTACCAACTCCAGACCGAAATGAGATAATTCGTTGAATTTATTTAAGTACTCCTCAAATGATAAACTTCCCTGCTTCAAGTCCATAAATCCCTAGTACATTCTAGATATGCCAACAAACGGCATATAGCGTTTCTCAAACACTTCCTTGAATCGACTCCAAGTAAACTCTTCTTTTGGTTCATCTACAGTAACTGTCTCTCACCAGGTAGGGCTTTTTCTTAGAGTTGCCAAGAAGCTATTAGTCGCATTTGATCATCTTCCAAATTTAGCTCTTTAAAAATTCTTTCCCACGATCTGATCCAGGCTTGGGATTCGACAATAGATTCCTTGCCAGTGAACGGCTTACCACCAAATCTCGAGAAGCTTTTATATAGATCGGCCAAATTCGGCTAAGGTTGGGTAGGCATAGCAGCTTCTGCTGTCGTCGGAACTTGACCAGTTGTACTGGTATTTCCCCGACCCCTAGCTCCTTCTCTTCGCCAGCTCATTCTTACTATCTGTAAATAGTAAGAAAATTCGATTTAGGTATATGGACGAGATATCTTAGGAAATATCAACAGTTTAAAGAAATAGACCAAGAAATTTTAGGATTTAGATCTCTTGGGTTATACTCATTCTAGGGTATACTTCACCCTATCTCTAATGAGCCACCTAATGTATTATACTCCGTAGCTAAAGTTCTTACTCGACCTTTAGCTCTGATACCACTTGTCACGACCAGAAATGTAGCGTTCGAAAATCGACATCAATTACCTCACTTGTATTCGACTGCCAGAGATTCGAACGTCGAACTCCAGTTCGGATAGGGCTTATAACAACATTAGATGAATATAAACAGTGGAAACAAAATGAACATCATTTATCACAACACAGATACAACATCACCACAATGTTTGATTACAACAAATCTCCACATCATCAGAGTGATACATATATGATACAACAACAAAATGATAGCATCACAGTGGAACCCTAACAACAGTGTTTCAAAAAGGTCTCCAACAAACTTCAACTTCGATAGGTATTCAAAAACTCTAAACACTTCAAAAGATTCCCAAACCCAAAGCTTTCAAAAATTCAACGGCTTTCAAAAGACTCCAAAACTAAACTAGCTCCAAAACACGGATAACTTACTTCTAGGCTGTCCGTGTGGAAATTATGGGCACCCAGAGTTTAGGAAGGGAACAATAAACTCCGGATCAGTCATGGGACAGGTATGAGTAAAAAAAAAAGTTTTTTGAACAAAAAATTTTTTAAAAGAAAAACGTTCATGCTTTTGGAAAACAAAAATCGCACACTTGGGGGAGATTGCTCCTTGTGATAGTCAAATATGCTTAATACGAGAAAACTCTTTTGATATTATTATTGGTGCATAGTATGAAAACATTTCGAAAGTATAATATTAATCTTAGCCAGCATACGTACCATTATAGTATGCATACTATAGCTACCATATTAGATGGTAGGTTCTGCAACTAAAACCGTACAGGGTTCGTATTGGTGATTGGATTTCCAACAAATGGTCAGGCTAAGGAACTTCCTGGGCCACATGGGTACGCCTATGGGGGGACGTCCCGAGAACTTAACCAGCTCTCTGCCAACACAAGGCCGGGTTACCTCGGTAACTAGGTAACTAGCTGTCACGAGTATGCCACCCTCGGTCATAACCGACCTTTATCTGAGGCCCCACCAACAACAACCACAAAGCAACATAATTGCAATATCAACATAAATTAAGTGTCTGAGATCCAGACCATGATACCACTTCTATCCAGAAGGAAATGCACATACCCTAAGGGGAGCTCCCTCCAATAACCATGCTGCATCCTTCATGTTTCAACCATTTTCGGGTTGTGAGGTTCGACGAAGTCTCGTCCACAAAGCTATGCTCTTCACAAAAGCCATGCTTCGATCAACAAATGATCAGCATCACTCAACATGCCACACTACCAAATTGGAAGTATATCACTAATAACCATTAACTACATAACCTTTGAGCTCATATATCTCAAAGAAGAGTGTTAAGCTAAGAGAATAAATTCTCCGCCACCAACAGAAATATATTTGAAAGAAAGCAGCTTTATATATCAAAGTGTAATGTCAAACATACAACCGTGCAAGTCTGTTCCAAGTTCGAACAGAACCAAAGGCACTTTCAAAGAAGCCCATGCAATCCGGGCATCCACAATCCCGATCGGACTCCCCATCACATATGGAGATCTCTATACCAGAGCAATTTAGTGCAGAGTCATTCAATATGTTTTCTTATCGTTCTCGAAGTCACCCGGTCTTCACCACCGTCTTCAAATACTATCCATTGGTCGTATCACTATTCCGAATAGCGTATATGACACAAAGGTCCTCTCCCGGCTAAACCGAGTAGTGAGCACTTAATTTTAAAAACATGTGGATATATCATTAACAAAGATACACAGGTTCGATGTGGTTTTCAGATAACCAACTGAAATTCGACCCCCTGTCGCATCGAAATTCAATTGCCATTTTGCGGGCCAATGTGTTTTCACATTCACACAGAAAAAAAATCACAAATATCATGGCTCAGCACAAAGCAATTCATATCACATGGCATCACAATCACATATCAGAGATATCAATCAATACATAACACTCAATAACAATCAATCATCTGAAATTAAGATAGGCTAATCATGTGATTATAATTAATTAATCAAATAATTATTTTCATTAATTATTCCTAATTAATGATTAATTATTCTTAATTTTAAATTAATTAATCCTTAATTTTTAATTAATTAAATCTTAATTACCTTTATTAATTAATTATTCCTTAATTAATTACCTTAATCAATTAATCTTTAATTATAAATTAATTAAATTTAATTAATAATTAATTACCCTTTAATTAATTATTCTTTAATTATTAAGTAACCATTAGTCCTTTAATTAATCATTCAGTCATCTAAAAATCTTTACTTAATAAACTTTATAATTAATTATCATTAACACATTAATTTAAAAGATTAAGTTTAGTAAAAATAACATTTCATCTTAATTAAAATAATTAATTTTAAAAAATTAAATAAAATTGAACTTGATTACTTTTAAAGTTATCTTTCTTAAAACTTTTATCAATCCAATACTTAAATTAAAACCTTTATTTAAAACATGGATTAATAATGTTTAGAAATTTGAATTTTGTTTTAAACTCAGGAAAATTGTTTTTATATCAAACCATGAGACTCACTCGAGTCAACCCTCGAGCCAGAACATCGCTCACTTTGAGTTTTTTCCCAAACCAACCCAAGTCATTTTTCAAACCTTAATTTTTTTTTAAAGTTTTTAAGAAAACCAATACGCACACCAACTACTCGAGCCAGTTATGCAATTACCCGAAGGTAACTTTGAGTAAAATCCTTCGTTCCCATCTTAACCCACGGATACATACTAATGGTTCGTGCACGTGCACCAAACGACGGTGAAGCTTTGACCTCCAAGACCACCGCCGACACACAGTCGATGACCTACCGCTTCAATTCCGACCACCCAAAATCCATTTGGAACCAAAAATCAAAATCGAACTACCCAAGTGAAAACTGGAAACAAACTATCATTTGAAAACTTCCTCGTACCCATGTCGCCGATCACCAAAACCTCTGCAATTTCGGCCACACCCTCTTTAGCCATCGACGCGACCTTTCTGTGACGCCCCACCTCTATACCCACACTAGCCAAGAACACTACGGTGTAGTGTTGTCAGCTAGCATGGAGAATAAGGCTGTTGAGGAGCGACCATCCATGTAATTGCTTATCACACGGTGGCTATGAATAATCTTCGGAAACAAACATAGAAATAATCATAACACAAATCAGTCATAGACATCCATATCACAAGGGCGGAAGAAGATATGAATATATATCTAACACATGAAAGTGTACATCAGAGTAGTGGTCAGTAAGATCCACAATAATACAAAAGAATAGCAACACGTGCTATACAAAAGAATACAACTATGAGTCTATATCTCAAGTGTATACCACAAAAACTTCTAATCTAAACAGTTAGCCAAAAGTCAGAGTGATGAATCCCTGGGAAGAAGTCAAGCAGAAGCACCTGTAACATCTCGGTCTGACCCGAGTATTATTTAAGAAAATAATAAACGGATCAGTCTAGCTATAAATATCAGATGACATGATATAACATAAAAGATATGGCATAAACATAAACATCCATAACGACATACCACTATAAGTATGTAAACAATGATCAACAGAAGATCAGTCAATAAGAGATAATCAATATCACAAGAATCTTCTCAAAGATTCGGAAAGGGCATCGTACCCGAAACTTGTACTCATGACAAGTCAATGGCATAAATTCTAGAAATCAATGCAAGAAGTCCAGAAATCATAGAAAAGAGAAAGAGGCCTATCACATGACGGTCCGAAGACCAAGGGGAGCTACCCCACATGTGTGAATGGAATCACACAGATTAAGGTCCAGACTAACCAAAAAGCAAAAAGTTATGTGTGAGTGGAATCACACAAGTGGTGTCTAGTCTAACCTCGCAACAAGCGACATCGCACAGTTGCTAGTCTAAATCATCAGAATGATCGTCATGATCAACGAGAAGTGTCAATTACACTAAGCTAGTAAATATAGAAGTTTAGCTTCACGTCCCATAACCACTTGCTTAACTTAAATATTTACGAACAAACTGTAAATCTTCACTAATAAAATTGTCACAAGAGGTTCAATCGAACAAGTCCAAGAATTAACCGACGAAGTGAACGCAAGCATTTCATACCACTTGTTTTACTAAGTCGTTTAATTAGATTTCTCATCCGAGTGAGGTAAAGGTTTGTATATACTAATAGATTGGAAAACGGTTTAAGAAAAGAGCTTAGTTATTAAAAATAGAGTTGAAATTGTTTGTTAAAAGAGTTTTGATATTTACTACTAGTTTTGAAACCTTTATATTATAAAGTGACAAAACACAGAAGCAATTGTAGAAACAATCAGTCACAAAGATCGCATACGGAGATGTGAATAAAATCCAAGGAAATCAGCTCAATGTTTTTCAGATAAGATCCCCTACGGAGGGGGGGTCCAGGGGGGTGGCAACCCCCCAAGGTGGGGGTGCGGGGGCAACGCCACCGCTTACGGGGTTCGACCTAGTGAAGACAAAATGAGGTCTAACGACCTAAGAGGGATAGGGTCGAGCGACCTAATGGTTGCGACCTAGGGGTCTAAGGGGCACGACCTAGTGGTCCAGCGACCTAAAGGGTAAAGGTCATGCGACCTAAAATGGGTTCGCGACCTAACACTCAAACGACCTAAAGAAATTAAGGAGCCGAGCGACCTATAAGAAGCAGCGACCTAAGTAGAAACGAGGCCCAACGACCTAGGGGTTAGGTCATGCGAGTTAAGAAGGTCAGCGACCTAACAGAGACACGCGACCTAATAAAGGAACGCGACCTAAAGGCACGCGACCTAGCGACTTAAGAGGCGAGCGACCTAAGGTTACGACCTAAGAGTCGAACGACTTAGCGTGGAAGCGGCCTAAAAGCCAAACGACCTAACGACCTAAGGTCATACGACCTAGCGACCTAAAGCCATACGACCTAAGGTCATACGACCTAGCGACCTAAAGCCATACGACCTAGCGACCTAAGGTCCATACGACCTACGACCTAAGGTCCATACGACCTAACTCCGAAGACGTTAGAAATGGCCAGGACGATCTACGACCTAAGGTCCATACGACCTACGACCTAAGGCTCAACGACCTAATTCCGAGGCTAACGACCTAACGCTGCAGGGGGAATTTAAGGCCAGAAACGACCTACGACCTAAACCCCATACGACCTAACGTGAAACGACCTAACTCCGAAGTGAAGATTCAAGGCAGTGCGACCTAGCGCGATAACACGCGAACGACCTAAGGGTTAGGTCGCGAACGACCTAAGGGTTAGGTCGCGAGCGACCTAACTCCGAACACACGAAAATGGCCAGAACGACCTAAGTGCAGAAAATTCACCAAAACGCTAAAAATTGGAGTTTTTCGCCAATCCAATCCAAACCAAATGCAAATGTGCATGCAAAAGTGATAGGGAATCATTCCCAACAGTCCAATCTAGTTATAGACTAGATTTGTGAGATAAAAATCTCACCTTTGCACTAAAGTTTATGAAGATGAAGCTTGAAAGCAAGGAGAAGCAATCCAAAGCTTGAATCCAATATCTGCTACTTGAATTTGGAGTTGAATGTTGGATTTGCAATCGAATTTGTGCTTGGAGTTTTAATTTCCCATTCTTTTCACCATTAATGCCCAAGCTTGAGTTAGTTAGGAAATTTATGAAGAGTGAGGAGAAGGGGGTTGGAACTTGGGCTTAATAGGCTAAACTAACCCAAAGTCCAAAGCGGGAAAAGTTAGTGAAATTTCGCTAACTCCAAACCTATCGACGTTTATACTTAAAAAATTTGTAAACGGCATTTCGAACTCAATGGAAGTGGTCTCGAGTCCTAATTTGACCGTTTGCAAAAAGTAGCTTTTCGGACCAATATCCAATTAACGACCTAATATTTAAATAAAATATTTAAATATTAAATCGATAAATATGCGGGTTGTTACACTTTCCCTCAGGTCCGAAGCATTCTGATGCCCTAAAGATGATGCATCAACCACCATTCTAACCTTGACCAAAAACTATGGTTAAACCCTAATCTGATCAGTTCCTGCAGTCATGGTAGCTAAGAAAGTTGCCATTCATTTTTCCTAAACTCGGCCCCCTCCCAACAACCTCCAGTGGCGATCACAAGGCCCCACCACCCACCCACCAGTCGCCTGAGATTGCTCATAAACCAAACTATGATTAACTTTAAAATGCTCATTCAAAACTTGATTAAAAATTCTGGTTTTTCCTTTAAAAATCATTATTTTCGAAAGCATTTCAGATGGTATACCTAAAACCATGAATTTCGATATTTGAATTTTAACACATTTTTGAATTTTGCCTGTATTATCCAATTTCCAGAAAAAGTCTTGATTTATTTTGCTTAAATCTATTTTTAAAACTTAAATCATGTTTAAATAAACCACTTTTGTTTAGATCCTATAACCTGAAATGCATCAGAGGAAAGGAAATTGATTTTTGAACAGGGCTGATGCCTGTAAACCTGGAGCAGAGATGAATGTTTCTATTCTCCAGACATGCACAGTCAAATCATGCATATATTCAAAGATTTATACATGTGTAAATCAATTTTTAACTTCACTTCAGGCATGAATTCAAACATTATTCAAATATTCAGATCTCACCAGGGTTTACTCACTTGTTAGAAGAAGAAACAGAGATGCTTTAATCCAGGGAGTTGATTTATTTTGAAAATCTAGAAACTTGTTTGATTTCTTAGAAAACTGGATTCTTGAGTTTGAAATTCTGGTGTTGATCTTGAAATTGAAATCTGAAGCTAGTTATTTTTTTTTTACAGATTCTTTTGAGCTTTGAACCTTGGTTTTCAGATTTGTGATGAAATGCAGAGGTTGATTTTCCAGGCTTAAAATATTTTGTATCTGTTTACTTGCTTTTCCTTTTTTTCTGGTTTATTTGATTCTTTGATAATTTTTTCTTTGTGGTTTGTAAAATTTGATCTGATAAAAGAAATGAGAAGAAGAAAGTATTGTGTTTATATGATCTTGCTACTCATTTTTATTTTTGTTTTCAAAAATAAAAATAAGGTATTAACACTTGTTAATTTTAATGGTAAACCCATTACACTTGTAAGTCTACATTCTTAAAACTTTAACACTTGTTAATTTTATGCATAAATATTTAAATAAATTTTTATTTTACTCTTTCTTATTTATAAAATTAAATTCCGTTGTTATTTTTTATGCAACTTTTAAAAGGAGGTGTCTTAATACTAATTTATACATGAATAAAATCATATACATATGTTAATATTTTGAATCCAAATATTTTGAATCCAAATATTTTTACTTAAGATATTTATTTAAATTTTAAATTCAAATTTGAATTACAGTCCATTCTATGTATATGTATAAATAAATAAACACAATATTCATTTGTTTTGAAAATTTTAAATTAATTCAAATTAGATTCCAAAAATTCAAATTAATTACTAATTTTAAATTGATAAAATTTGAGATGGTATAATAACAAAAGGGGCGATCATATTCAGTGCTATCCAGTGAGGGTAGGGCCCGTCTTAGTAGTAGAGGCACAATATGTCGTAGCCTCTCGTACATTTTATCTATAGGTGTACGGATTCGGTAGGTAGACCCTTACCCTTTCATAGTTGGAATTCGTTTTCCTATACGAGCCTTCGGACTTGATTAGATACCTATTGTTTGCACAAAAATTGGACAAACACCTCTAAGTTCCAATTTAACTAAGTATTTAAGTTTGGTTGATGGGCAATTTTAATTTCAACACGTTAACAACCAGTTTTTGCAGTCACGGAACAGTTCTCAGATTCAAACTCGGAAAGAAGTTTGAAGGAATAGATCACACAAAGTTTTATAATGGTTTGGCAAGAACGTTCCTACGTCCACTATCCATATTATTATTGTCACGGCCTGGATTTTCGACGCTCGAAAATCGACATTAATATGTTCACTCTATTACATACTGAGAAATAGATTGCCGAAAATACCAGATCGTCAGGGAAAGGAAGGAAGAAATATAAGAAGAAAATAGAAACAACAACAGCAGAATCTCACAAATCACAGTTGAACAATATACAATATATAATAACATGTCTTTATACAAAAAGACTATAACTATTGTTTACATATCACATCATTGGAGTACAATACATCAATAATACAATCTTGGACAGTTATAATAACTTTTCCTCACATATGCTGAACATACAACATAAAATACATGGCGAAATAAAATCAAATACGTGTAATATGTCTTCATCATCTAGCTCGACTCTTGAGCTCCATAGCATCTTATCATGTATCTGTAATACTCGGTTTGACCCGAGCATTATAATAAAATAACACTCGAGTCAATTTGGAAAACCGGCATGAGAAAACATACTCAATTTAAATTATTAAAATTATCAAAATCCTTTGGAAAAAAGGTATCTTATACGACCATGCCACACATAAACACGATGGGTTTTTACCTTATGATAACCAAAACATTTTATATCAAAATCATCCGATATTATAATAATGTCTAAGTACAAATACTTATTCATATAGCTGAATTTGTTACATTAATTAAATTCCAGCATACTAGGCTCTACAATCAAAAACCATAAAGGCATGTATTGGAGAATGGATTCCATACGAATGACTAGGCATTGGGGTACCATCTGTCACGGTACAAGTCTAGAAACAGCGTACCGAGGACCATGCCGGGATCCACTACAACATAAGATCGGACTACCCCTAACTTGGATAGATTGAATATGCTATAACCCTTGGTGTTCCCACCCTCTTTCAAGCTCCTTCCATACATCATAGTAATAAAATAATATTTGTGGGTATCTAGAATGGTGTTAAACATACCTTAACTAGGTGCGACCCACTTAGCCTTACTGCATCTCCCTTGATTTTCAGTCATTCCTAGATGATGAGGCTAGAGGGCTACGATTACTATTTAAAAGCATTTTTCTATTAGGATGCTCATTGTCCTCCAATGACAATTTATTGATAGCATTCATCCATACAAGTCCGTTCTAGGTCCGAATAAAACCGAAATAACTACTCCTACTACATCCACTTTGGAATCATCCTCAGAATTAGTAGCGATTAGCACTTGCACTTCACTGCTCCATTTTTAACTCCATGCTCTTGTCCTCATTTCGAAAATGTACTCAATGGACCAAAGTGGTTTTCGGATAACTTATCCGATCTCGGTCTCTTCGAAACAATGTTTGATATTTCAGGTAAACTCAACCCCGGTTCTTTAGGAAATAACAGATGAAAATAAGATCGAAGATCGCTTCATAACCGTTAGTGGACAGATTTCCTTATCATCGTCCTAGGAGAACGAAATGAGTTTATACATACAGTATAGCACCTTTCGACGGTAACTATACCACATAATTCTCGTGTTTCTTCTAAATATTCCCAATGTTATATTTTGGGTCCAGATTTGATAATCATTTATTTAACCATCATATAAACAATCATTCAACCAAATAGTTCATTTGCCATTGAAAACACTAAGTCGCGTTTAATTTAATTTTAATAAATTAAATCTCTTTATTAAAAGGTGTGTATTTATCCTATCAAAGTAAGTGCATTCACCAACCATTATTTTCAAAAATATTATAATTTTTTTTTAAAATAAATAGGGAAAGCACCGCTCCAATATTAACCATGGATTCACAGCTCAATGGTTACGTCTCTATCCTAGAGAAATCCAAAACGTAATTGCAGGCACTTACTGCCTCCGATTTCGCCATAAAGTATACTATTACTTTCCGAAAATTTTATTTAAAAATTTCTCAAATTAATACTTATAAAATTTCTATATAAATTTCCAAGTTTAATTCAGGCAAATGCTCTTTTCTAAAAGTTATTGTATAGAAAAAAATTAATATTGAATAATTTATCTCTTAAAATAATAATACTAATTAATACCTAAATAATAATTAACTTAATATCAACTCATTATAAACTAATGAAATAATAATTAAATAAACTTTAAACAATTTAAAATAATTACCCAACTTTGAAACAATATTTAATTCTGATTTATTAGTAAGATTCTATTCGATTTACAAGACTTACTTATAAACTTATAATCCTTTTTGACAAATTTTAAAATATTTAAATAACAAATTTTATAGAATATTTTTATACTAAAACATTTTTAAATTACCTCATTTAATAAATTTAAAATCCTCTTTTTAAAACAAACCTAACTTTTTGCTAATATAAATTTTTTTATTCCAATATAGCCAGTCTAATATTTATAAATCTTTCTCCATTTGATTTATCACCCATTTTGATTTATGTCCTAATTTCGTAAATCCTTTTCACATTTTCAAAGGAAAATCAATCTTTTCTTTTTAAACCAATTTATCCATCTCATTATAAATTCTCACCGTGAATTTATATCTTTACTTTATCCATTGAGAATCACTTCACTTTATTCATAAACCTTGTTTATAAGCCTCATAGTATAGAAGTCGATTTATAATCGATTAAGTATGATGAAACCTTATAAATGAGAAATGAGACTATGAGATTTATAAACAAGGTTTATGAATAAAGTGAAGTGATTATCAGTGGATGAAGTAAAGATATAAATTCTCACCGTGAATTTATATCTTTACTTCATCCACTGATAATCACTTCACTTTATTCATAAACCTTGTTTATAAATCTCATAGTCTCATTTCTCATTTATAAGGTTTCATCATACTTAATCGATTATAAATCGACTTCTAAATTTAATTGAATTTTCAATCAATTTCCTAAATAACCCACCTATATTCGAAATCTAGCTAAATTCCAATTCCACTTCCATTTCATAATTTAAAATCTTATTTAAGATCTAGTATAACAATTTTATATTTTATTTTCAAATTCCATTTTATTTTCCCAAACTTTTTTAAATATCAATTTTTAAAATCATTTTTGCACTTAAACAAATTTCACTTAAGTTTTATTATTTAAAATCATTTATTTACATTTTTCCAAAATCTTTGTTTTCCATATTCTAAAATTATTAAGTACTAATATAAAAACAAACTATTTATTTTACCCAATTTCATTTCTTTTAATTAATCCAAATTTCACTAAATATATTTTACTTCCAATTTCTTTTTATTTTCTTTCCAAATTCAAAATATTTATTATTGATATTTAAAAATACCAAAATCTAAGCCAAAACCACCCTAGCATCCAATAATTTCAAATCATACCATACTCTACCACAGATTATTCAAGCATACCATATATCAATATATATGAAATTTAATTCAACATTTTTGAGGAATCCACATAGATCCCTCCAACCTATTTCCCTTCATTCATAGATGTTAATACAACATGAAAAATACCAAACCCACTTCAGGGGGATATCGTGGTATATAGGGTCATCCGCTATTATGCAGGGCACATAGGGTTTCATCTGCTCCCATAGGCGGGAATAATCATCCAACTACTAATATATATATACTACTATATATAATATCACAATCAACTACTAATAATTTATCAATTCAACCAATCAATCAACAATTAAATTTAACTATTTAAATTTAATTGCAGTAATCCAAAATTGAGTGAGATTGACTCGCTTTGATTTTTATTGTCGCTTCCACGTTCTTCTTTCAATATATTTTGAACGCGTTTGAATTTTGATGAAAATTCCAAAAGCTTCAAATTCAATCAAATTGATTCCATATCAATGATCTCATTAATATGAACCTAACACAACTGACCACATTGGATTTTGACCTAAAACGATCGAGTTACAAAATTTATATAAATATAAATTTTAATTAGATAACAAATAAATGACCATATTATAATTTCATTACCTATTCAAAAGCCAGTCCACGCACCCAAATGTTTCGGCCCATTTATGCATGGTGCCTTCTCCCGTAATTTTTTTTTATTGCATGAAAATATCATGCACGCTCGTGCACGATACGCTACCACAGCCTACAACCCTTGATGCCTCCATCACCAAACGACTCCTCTTCGCATACTCGACTCAACGGTACCACCATCTCCCCCCGGCTACCAAAAATCGAGTGCGGCCTAACAGTCCCTTCACGAACATTGTAGTGACATAAAACACGAACGGCGACCGAGCTTCACCAAAACACGTCCCCAAGCGTGCTTCATCTCCCTCGTAACTATTCTAACTTCCATTGCCTCGAACGAGGTCCCAATCAATAGCGAACTCCAACCCTTGTTCGAAACTCGCACATGACAACGCTTTCAAACTTCCCCAAATTATCGCCGATGAATTGAAGGTAGACGAACAAATCGAAAGCCGACGAACGAATCGGATTTGGATTTTTGAAATGAGGCTTTTTTGTTTTGCAGTTCTATTTCTTTTTTCCTCCGGCATTACTCTTGCGTGCAATTTTAAATGGGAGGAATGTGCTTGAATGAGTAAAGGTCCAATCTTAGGTGTTTGAGAAGAGATAGAAAGCAAGTTGATGTGAATATAGTCAATCGATATAAATATATATCATTCAAATTTCAAAACGTCTTGATTTCGTAGCTTAAAATCTCGAACTCCTATTGAGGCATGCCGTTAGGCATTTACAATGTTATACCCCTATTCGAACGTAATAGAAAAGGTTTCGAGTCATAATTCGATCGTATGGAGAAGATAGCTTTTTGGAACCAGTTATTATGTTGAATTTTCGATATTGATTTTAGCGTGTTTTGATCCCGTGCGAACAAGCGATAACTCTAAACGTTACGAAATTTGAAATCCGATAATAATGCACTATTTTGGATTCATTGGAACTGGTTTCATCGAAATCTGATACTGTGCCCTGCAAGGCTATTTTTAAATGTAAATATAAATTTAACGATATATTTTTAAAACTGAATAAATCACTTTTAAATTTAGTTTAAAATGTTTTACTATCTTCATTATTGTAAATATAAATTTTATAAGCCTATAAATTATTTTTAACAGGCTTAAAACTCAAGATTCAATATTTTAACCAATTTTCAATTATTAAATTCAATAATTAAATTATCCAACAAATAGTTATATTTGAAATTCAAGTTAAAAATTAACTTTTAAATATTGAAAATTAATTAATTAATCCAATTTCTAAAATCCAAAATTCTGGGTTGTCAAATTTCTCCCCTCTTAAAAGAATTTCATCTTCGAAAATTGCTAAGGTCAGAAGAATGGTCCAAAACCCGTTAATTATCCCAAACCCAATCTGTTTAAACAACTTTTCAAAATCAATTTATTGAAAACACATTATTACCTTTACTAATTTCCAAATTCATCCATAGGTTTCAAATAATATTTTTTTCCTCAATCATTTCAAGTTTAATCCAAAATCAAATTTTAGTTTTTTTAAAAAATATTTTTGTCCAAAATTTTCGAACTCCTTAAATTTTTGAAAAATTTCGCCAACATCTCCTTTGCGCGGCTAGATCCAAACAACAACAAAATGGCACTATGGGCCCAAATCATCAAAAGAAAACAAAAGCCAAGTGGCTTAATCATAAATTGATCAATTTCAAACACATTTTAAACATGTATCTTTCTGTCGAGCATTCAAATTTTACTCTTGAAATCAAAGACATCAATTTATCTTTTTCTTTTAAGTACTTACACCTTACTTACCAATAACACCCAACCATTCAATCCAAAATCATTTTATTCAGCATTTTCAATTTCAAATATTTATTTCACCAAAACACGTATGATGTACATATATCATCCGTACGCAATATCAAATCCGATCGCTCACTCGATTACACAATTCTACTTACGAACTAGTATAGTTCACACGACTCTCTAATGCGGCTTCAGGTCATTCTCCTTGCAGAGATGTATACTATGATAGAGAATTTCAGAATCAATCAAAAATCCTTATCCAAGGTTCAACATCGAAAATCCTATGAAAAATCCAAATTCGGGTCGATATAAACTATCTCAAAATTATGTGCTCGAATATGGATCAAATCGTTAAATATATGTACAACTTTACGTATTTATTTCAGTTGATTCTTAGCTATTCCAGTTTCTTTTATTTCACATTTATACTTCACATTCACCTATTTATTTGGTATACCCTTAAATACCAATTCTACTTAAGAATTCCACCATCAAATTTTCTTAAGTCAATTATAATACAAATATTCTTAGATTTATTTCCACTTCATCACTTTAGTTTACATTTATATCCATTCAAATTCAATTTCATTTTTATTTCCACTTAACTTAGTTTATCTCTTAGTTTTTTTCAATATTGAATTTTATCAACCATATTCAATTAACTAAATAATTTAATTAGTTCATTCACTAAGTTATCAAACTTATTCATATTCCACAAATCATTTTAAATTAGATCCCAGAGTTTAAACAATTTTGTTCTAAATATTTCAAATCGTATTTGAAATCATATATACCCAAAAATCCCTTGGTGTATCACATCAATCCTTTAAATTTCAAACCCAAAACTAATTTTCCAAAATAGAACGTCAAATTGTAGCATTTCCTCCTTGGAAACTCAAAAAAGAGCACCGGTGTTGTCGCGATCATCATCGGAATTATTTTCCAGTGACCGAAGCGAGTTCAGTTCTTTTTATTCCTTTTAAAACCATTTTTAAATACTTTTATTCCAAATCTCAATAGATTCCATTTCCAATTAAAAAATATTTTCAAATAATATCACTATTATTTTTCCAAAACCTTTAAAAAACAAATTTCAAAACAAACAAGTTTTAAATTCCTAATCTTTAGCTTTTAAATGCTTTTAATAAACCATATTTAGATATGCCTCTGGAATTCCATTTCATTCCAAATTATAAATCACATTTACAGAATCACATTAAAATAATTCCATTTCGTTATCCGAAATAATTTCTTAACTTTTGATTATAATATCAAGTTTTATTCAATCACCAGTGCAACAAATGATAATAGTTTAATATTATCACTTCCTAATAAACAAGCACACCATATATAAATATATAGTTTCTAAAAAATTATTTCTTTATGTATAAAAATTAATCAGTGTAAAATTATTTCATTTGCCCCATTTCAAAACAATTCCAGGTCGACTTGCTCTATTCAAGTGTTTAGAGATCCCTATCAATAACGTTAATTACTCGTATTGACTAGAATCCATAAGTTGCTAAATAGATCAATCAACATAATATAAAATAGTTTAATATTCACTGACAAATACGCGCTCACTCTATTAATACACCCAAACTCGTTCTACGGTGCTACTGATCTTATCTCTAATGAGTTACCCTATCAATGCCAAGGTTCTCGCTTAACCTTTAGCTCTGATACAAAGTTTTACAGCCCGGATTTTGACGCTCAAAAATGGATATCCATATATTCACTGCAATGCATGCCAAGAAATCGAACGCCATAAATAACAAACCATTAGGGAAAAGAAGAAAGAGACAGAAGAAGAAAATTGAAACAACAACAATAGAATCTCACAAATCGCAGTGGAAAATATACAATAGATAATAACACGCCTTTATACAAAAAGAACGATAGCTGTTATTTACATATCACGTCATCAAAGTTAAATACATCAATAACATAATACTGTATAGTTATAATAACATATCCTCACAAATGCTGAATATACAACATACAATACACAGTGGAATAAAATCAAATATGTGTAATACGTCTTCGTCATCTAGCTCGTTTTCTAAGCTCCATAACATCCTATCTTGTATCTGTAATACTCGGCCCGACCCGAGCATTATAATAAAACAACACATGAGTCAGTCTGTAAAACTAGCGTGAGAAATCATACTTAATTTCAATTATTAAAGTTATCAAAGTCCTTTAAAAAAAACAAGGGTATCTCATAAGACCATGCCACACATAAACACGTTGGTTTTTACCTTACGATAGCCAAAACATTTTATATTAAAATCATCTGATATTATAGTAGTGTCTAAGTGCAAATACTTATTCAAATAGCTAAAATTGTTAAATCAATTACATTCCAGCATACTAGGCTCTACAACCAAAACTGTAAAGACAGTATTGGAGAATGGATTCCAAATGAATGACTAGGCACTGGGGTACCACCTGTCATAGTACATATCTAGAAAAATGTACCGAGGACCATGCTAGAATTCCGTACAACACAAGACCGGACTACTCCTAACCTGGATAGACCGAACATGCTATCACCCCGGGTGTTCCCACTCTTTCTGCTTCCTTCCGCGCACTATAGTAATAATATTCGAGGGTATTTAGAAAGGTGATAAACATACCTAATTTGGTGCGACCCACTTAGCCTTACTGCATCTCCCCTTATTTATAGTGAGTCCTGGTTGATGAGGCTATGATTACCTTTTTGAAAGAAATTTTATCTTAGAATGCTCATTGTCCTCCAATGACAATGTACTAATAGCATTCATCCATACAAGTCTGTTCTAGGTCCGAACGAAACCGAAGGTGCTATTCCTACTACATCCATTTTAGAATCGTCCTGAAGATTAGTAGTGATTAGCCCTTGCACTTCACTGCTCAATCTTCGACTTCATGCTCTTGTCTTCATTTTGAAAAAGTACTCGTTGGACCAAAGTAGTTTTCGGATAACTTATCTGATCCCGGTCTCTTCGAAACAATGCTCTGTATTTCCGGTAAATTCAACCCCGATTATTTAGGAAATAAATAGACGAAAATAAGGTCGGAGATTGCCTCCTAACTGTTAGTGTACGGATTTCCTTATCATCGTCCTAGAAGAACGAAAGGAGTTTACATGTAAAGTATTGCACCTTTTGACGGTAAATGTACCACATAATTCCCGCGTTTCTTCTAGATATTCCCAAAGTTATATTTTCGGTCTAGATTTGATAGTCAGTTATTTAACCATCAAATAAACAATTATTCAACCAAATAGTTCGTTTTCCATTGAAAACACTAAGTCCCATTTAATTTAATTTTAATAAATTAAATGTCTTTATCAAAAGGTATGTATTTGTCCTATCGTAGTAAGTACGTTCACTAACCATTCTTTTAAAAAATATTTTAATTTTTTTTAAATAAATATGGAAAACACCACTGCAGTATTGATCATGGATTTACAGCTCAATTGTTACATCTCTATCACAAAGAAATTCAAAACTTAACTGCAGGTGCTCACTGCCTCTGATTACGCCATGAAAGTATACTATTACTTTTCGAACATTTTATTTAAAAATTTCTCAAATTAATACTTATAGAATTTCTATATCAATTTCCATGTTTAATTCAGGAAAATACTCTTTTATAAAGTTATTATATAGAAAGTTATTAATATTGAATAATTTATCTCTTAAAATAATAATACTAATTAATTCTTAATTAATAATTAACTTAATATCAACTCATTGTAAACTAACTTATATAATAATTAAATAGAATTTAAATACATTAAAATAATTACATAACTTTGTAACAATATTTAATTCTGATTTTTTAGTAAGATTCCAGTCGATTTACAGGACTTAATTATAAACTTATAATCTATTTTAACAAATTATAAAATAGGAGTTTTAGGCTCAAGGAAAAAGTTTGAAGAAAATTTTAGTTTTAGGGATAAGAACTTTGCATTTTAGGCTGAGGGACACTTTTTAGTGTAAACGACAGAATGATAGTTATAACTATCATTTTCTGTTTACACTAAAAAGTATCCTCCATGCTAAAAAGCAAACTTGTTGTCCCTTAAACTAATTTTTTTTGCAACTTATACCCTGTGTCTATTTTCCTGTTTTAAAATATTTAAATAACTAATTTTATGGAATATTTTTATGCTATTTTTTTTTAAATTATCTAGTTTATAAATTAAAAGTCATCTTTATAAAACAAACTTAACTTCTGGCTAATATATATTTTTTGATTCCAATATAGCCAGTCTAATATATAGAAATCTTTCTCGATTTATTATCAATTTTAATTTACGTTCTAATTTTGTAAGTCCCCTTTTTCACATTTTCAAAAGAAAATCTATCTTTTCTTTTTAAACTGATTTACCCATCTTGTTATAAATTCTCACTGTGAATTTATATCTTTACTTTATCCATTGATAATCACTTCACATTATTTATAAACCATGTTGATAAATCTCATTGTCTCATTTCCCATTCATAACGGTTTCACAATACTTAATCGATTATAAATCGATTTCTAGATTTAATTCCATTTTCAAATCTATTTCTTAAATAACACAGCTATATTCCAAAATTCAGCTAAATTCCAATTCCACTTCCATTTCATAATTTTGAAACTTATTTAAGATCCAGTATAACAATTTTATATTTTATTTTCAAATTCCCTTTTATTTTCCCAAACTGTTTTAAATCTCGATTTTAAAAATCATTTTTACACTTGAAAAAATTTCATTTAAGTTTTATTATTTAAAATCCTTTATTTACATTATTCCAAAATCTCTATTTTCCTTATTTCGAAATTACTAAGTACTAATCTAAAATCAAATCAGTTTTTTTTACCCAATTTCATTTCTTTTATTTAATCCAAATTTCACTATAGATATTTTACTTCCAATTTCGTTTTATTTTATTTCCAAATTTAAAACATTTACTATTGATATTTAAAAAATACCGAAATCTAGGCTAAAACTACCCAAGCATCCAATAATTTCAAATCACACTATAATCTACCACAGATTATTCAAACCGACCGTATATCAATATAAATGAAATTTAATATTTTTGAGGGATCCAGTTGGATCCCTCCAACATGTTTCCTTGCATCCACAGATGTTAATACAACATAAAAATACCAATCCCACTTCGAGGGGGACATCGTGGTATATAAGTTCGTGCGCTATTATGTAGGGTGCATAGGGTCTCATCTGCTCCAATAGGTGGGAATAATCAATCCAACTACTAATATATATACTACTATATATAATATCACATTCAATTGATAATAATTTACCAATTCAACCAACCAATCAATAATTTAATTTAATTGCCATAATCCAAAATTGAGTGACATAAACTCACTATGATTTTTATTGTTGCTTCCGCATTCTACTTTCAATTTAGTTCAAACGTGTTTGAATTTTTTTGAAAATTCTAGAAGCTTCAAATTCAATCAACTTAACTCTATAGCAACGATCTTATTAATACGAACCCAACGCGACTGACTGCGTTAGATTTGGACCTAAAACGATCGAGTTACAAAATTTATATTAATTTTAATTAGATAATAAATAAATCACCATATTATAATTTCATTACCTATTCAAAAGCTAGCCCACGCACCTAAATGACCCGGGTCATTTATGCACATTGTCTTCTCCCCTATTTTTTTTATTGAACGAAAACATCGTACACGCTCATACACGATACGCCACCATGACCCATGATCCTTGTTGCCGCCATGACCCAACGACTCCTCTTTGCATGCTCGACTCAACGGCAGCCCCATCTCATCCTCCGGCTACCAAAAATCGAGCGCGACCTGACACTCTTCTCATGAACACTGTAATGACATAAACAACGAACGACGACCGAGCTTCACCGAAACACGTCCCCATGCATGCCTCACCACTCTCTTCACGATTCTAACCACCATTACCCTGTACGAGGTGCCAATCAATAGCGAACTCCAACCCTAGTTCAAAACTCGCACATGACAACATTGGCGAATTGCCTCAATCATCGCCGATGAACTAAAGGCAGACGAACGAATCGAAGGTCGACGAACAAAATAGATTAGGATTTGGATTTTTGAACTGAGGTTTCTTTTTATATTCTGTTTCTTTTTTTCTCTGGCTTTACTCTTGTGTGCTATTTCAAAGGGAGGGAATGTGTTTGAATGGGTGAAGGTCAAATCTTAGGTGGCCAAGAGGAGGCAGAAAGCAAGTTGATGTGAATATAGTCAATCGATATAAATATATATTATTTAAATTTCAAAATGTCTCAATTTTGTAGCTTAAAATCTCAAACACCTACCGAGGCATGCCATTAGATGTTTTAATGTTATTCCCCTATTCTCAACGTAATGGAAAATATTTCAAGTTCTAATTCGATCGTATGGAAAAGATAGCTTTTCGGGCACAATTATTGTATTGAATTTTCAATATTAATTTCAACGCGTTTTTATCCTGTACGACCAAACGATAACTTAAAACGTTATAAAATTCGAAATCAGATAATAATACACTATTACGGATTCGATGGAATTTGTCTCATCGAGATCCGAGACAGTGCTCCGTAAGGCTGTTTTTAAATGTAAATTTAACGATGTATTTTTAAAACTGAACAAATCACTTTTAAATTCACTTTAAAAAGTATTGCTATCTTCATTATTATAAATACAAATTTGATAAGCCTTTTAATTATTTTAAAAAGCTTAAAATTCAACATTCAATATTTTAACAAATTTTCAATTATTATATTCAATAAGTAAATTATTCAATAAATAGCTATAATTGAAATTCAAGTTAAAATTAAATTTTAAATATTTTAAATAAATTAAATATTACAATTTCAAATATCCAAAATTTTGGGTCATTACAATTATTTTTGCTTTGATTTGATTGCAAGTAAAAGTTGGATTAGAGAGAGCAAAAAACTTAGCTTGAGTGACTGAGCCTCAACGGATTTTTCCCTCTTTTCTCATAAATTCGATCCTCGTTGTTGTTGAGGAGCTATGGTATTTACAGATTGGAGTTGTGAAGTGTGGAGGTTGAAATTATAGCTTTCTGAATCTGGTCCGGCATATGGGTAGGAGGTTGTTTGGCTTGGTCACTCTTCCGTGTTTGGTTCGGTGCTTGTCTTTGGAGTCTCTTATATGTCAGACCAAACATTTGGTCCGTCGTGTCTGTGTACCAGACCAAATGTTTGGTCCAATGTTGGATGTGTCATGCCGGTCCAAACATTTGGTCTGGCATATTAGAGGATGCCAGACCAAATATATGGTCCGACGTATAGGAGAATGTCGGACCAAACATCTGGTCCAGCATGCCGGACCTTATATTTGGTTCGGCACTTCAGTGAATGTCGAATCAATTATCTAGTCTGGCAGTTCTTCCTTCTATGCTATGGTCTGCTTTTGCTTCTGAGACTTCCTTCCTCTCTGTTTATAGAAAAATGAGCCAACACTTAATCCCAACGTATGTCGTATAATTACATGACATGCCTTGTTTGGATCTATACGGAGCTCCTACCACCCGTCGAAAACTTGTGACCGTTCGCCTTCCTTCCTTTTTCCTCTTTAAATGATGTTCCCTCTTTCTAATCCTTCTACTTTTATTTTATTAACAAACTACTCCAACTTATTTTTGATCGATTTAGGTCTTTTTGAGCTTGTTTATATCGCTTGAATTCAAATATCTTCGCACCTTCATTGCTTGAGGTAAGCTCTTCTAAATCCGATCTTTCGCCTAATGTTATAGGTTTTGATTTTTAAGGGTGTTAGGTACGAGCATGGATGGTGTTGGCTTCGAATCAAGGAAAAGGAGCGGGCGATGGTATCTCCTTAGAGTGATTCGGTGAAGAGTAAGGTTGTGCTACTAGATGCTTTAAGGAAATGTGGATGTGTATTAAGGATTGTAGAAGGTTGCTAGGGAGAGTGGGATAGGGCATATAATCTTTACATCTCTACTTTCTATTGGAAAGATCTCCAGGGGTGGCGTGGTCTATGTGAGTATTTGGCCGCACAGATACGTCATTAAGTCTGTAGTATGTAGTAATTAGCACCGAGAGTTGAAGAGGATAAGTGGGTGTTTGTGCATCGAATTAACTTAGTTATCATCCGGCATGTTTGGTTCGGCATTGTGATGTTGTTTGGTCCTTTGGCCAGGATACTGCCAAACCAGATAATTCTGGCATAGGTTTCATAGGTATGACAAGCCAAAGGTGGGATTTTTGAAATGGTAGCTTGACTTTCATAAGATTAGGTCAGGAGTATGGTTTTAACCGAGCTAGATGATAGCATGCTTCCCATGAATGTTTTAACTTCCATTTATGATTGCACCACTAATGGACTTATTCTTGTCTTTTATTTCTTTGTGTAGGAATATGTCATCTAGTCACAAGCTTTGATCCAAGCATACATCCTCACACCCTGTCGGGGCAAGCCTTTCTTCTTCTGATGCTCTTGTCAATTTTCCCAGACAATCCAGTTCTGCCTATTCTTTGGAAGAGGGCTATGCTCCCAATCAGATGCTATTAAGGCCTTTTGAGTGTTACCCAGCATCCTAATGATAGAAAAGCTTAACTCCATAGCTACCAAGTTCGGGATAGCTCATCGGGACATGATACTACTCGACCCGATTGATAGAGACTTCTTTCCCCTAGGTGGATACGTGGCATATAGTAAGTACCATTGTATGTGTAGCATAATTCCTCTACTCACTAATTGCATTGCAAGCTTTGTGGTATACTTGAATTTTTCTCCTATTCAGCTTCAACCGAACTCCTACGCCATCCTAATGTGCTTATATCTACATTCATGAAGCGTTATCAGAGATCCCCTGCCTATAGAGAGATCAGATGTTTGTATAATGTGAGGAGTTATCGAAAGGGGAGTCCCTTTATCACCTTAGAGTTTGCTCATAAATTTAAGCATGTCCTGAATCTATACTCCAAGTTTAGTATGTTCAAGAAGGAGCACTTCTTCGCGTGTGATGACGTCGTTCCTTCACATGCTTTGCTTTACTTCTGGGTGTATGTCTTCGATATTTTTTAAGTTTTAAATTTTCTTGATTCCTTAATGCTCTACTTTTCAGCTTGCGTGAAGGCGATAGAGGATGAGGGTTTAAAAAAGATGGCCAAAGAAATAATAGCTATCTTGAAGGCTGAGAGGGAAGCCTCGTTCTGACTCCACGACACGGCCCTTCGCTTTTACAACTTGATTGGCCCCAGTCAATCTGTGTTGAAGATCAGGCCAAGCTCAACTGAGAAAGAAGTGAGAGCTAATGGAGAAGCGAGAGATATAAACATAGGCAAGGACGTGGAGGAAGAGGGTGACAGGGATAGAACTCCAAGAAGTTGAGGCATAATAAGAGTGCAGTTTGTCCTCCCCCTTCGAGGGAATATTTACACATAGGGGATTCTCCTTCTCCCGACGACGAGGAGGGTTCCCATTTTGAGGGAGAGAGTGAGAAGGAGGAGAGGTCAGAGGGAGATTCTGAGGCAATGGAATCGAGTCTCGCATTTCTCCAAATGTGGAGATTATAGGTAGCGAAGGCTTGGGTGCGAATCCCTTGAAGAATGTCGAAGCTTTGAGAGAGTGGCCCGAGCGGTTGGATCAATCTGGGCCAGCTCTAGGTCCAACTTTTGTCGCTGACCACTCCCACGTGAGTGTAGTACTATGTGGCTTAGGTGGAATGTTGCTTTTTCCAGTGCAACACATAGTGGGTGTTCGCGAAGCATTTGGACTTTCCCCAGGTACTTTTGATTACTGCATGGATTTTGGGATACTTCTTGAGCACATTTTGTTTTTGATGAGTCTTAGTCTACACTTTCTCCTCAATCTAATGAAGCCTTATCGCCATGTGTCCTCCTTCCTTTGAGTGGAGTCTCGTTCCAGTATATTCCCTACTTAAGTGAGACCCATCCCAGCCACTTGGTCCAGTCTATCCTATGGGTTTGTTGTAGCTCGTAGTGCCCCAATGTCTTGCATGTTTTGTTTTTATGTTTTCTCCATTTCTCTGCTCTAATGTTGTTATTCGCATTGCAGGGAAAAGAAGGAATCTGAAGAGGAAGGAAATGTGTCAGCGACTTGAACAGTTCAAACAGATGAAAGGGGACTTCATTTCTTCTACGATGGCCTCTCAGAAGGAAAAGACATGCAAGGAATGTTTAGGAGAGTTCATAAGGTGTGGGTAGAGGAGAGAGCCATGAAATGTCCAAGTAATGCACAAGGTGCCTTGATAAGGGCACCACCTCTCCGTGTTCTCAAACTTCTTCTTGTCACGTCACCAAAATCTAGCTGGTCCTGAAGTGCACGAGGTGCCTGACGATTTAGGAAAGAAAAATGTTGATACCTATTTCTCAGATTATCAGCCGTCGATTCAGAATCCCTTCGAGGGTCACCCTGATATTAACTCCAGCTACATGGGTCACATGATACAAAGTTCCATTTGCCTCGATATCCTTTGGTATGTGACGCAGCGGATTAATCGAAACAAACTTCAATTGATGAAATGTAGCAATCGGTGATTTGAAAATACTGCAAATGCCCAAATCCGTTGATCCAAAGATGCCGGATTCTAGCTATCTTCGTCTCGTTGATCGCGCACGATATCGAGAAACAAAGATCTACGATTCTTCAACGTTGATCAAGCGCACTTGATTCCGTGAACCGGCTTCACAAACGAAGATTCGAGCGCACTCGAATGACGTAGGTGGAGATAGGAGATTTCACTCGACTACCAATTAGAGAAGAAAGCACAAAGCAATCAACAAGAAATTTTATTCAATATTCAACAACTCTAAAAATGTACAACACACGCGTATTTATAGAAGTTTACAACCCTGGTCCTTGAGTCGTTTGCGACTTACGACTCATTGAGTCGGCACCGATTCATCCCCAAGCACGACCCAACTCCTAAAGGCACAACCTGGACAGCTGCGGCTCACCAACACACGGCTTAAACGACTCAACTTCAACGCTTTAAGACTCAAGGAAATGCAACAGACAGCGACTCACAACTTACATTACAACACACACATACACGACCCCAAAATGATACGACTTAAGAAAGTACGTGACATACGACTCAACACAAATTTACATACATGACCGACTCAAGACTTCACCGACTCAACATAGTTCCAACGACTCAAGCTTCCAAGTTCCTTGCGGCATATCCCTTCAACCGAGTCAACTACGAACGACTCATCTAGGTCGTAACCCGTCCCTGCCTTATGGTCTTCAATTACTGGAATCCCTCTTTGTTTCTTAATGAGTCGTGGGCGACTCATGGCCATGCAGTTAGGTCGTGTATGACTCATGCCAATAGTTTGCAAATTTGCATCCCTGGTCTGAGCTGCATCACCATGGTTCGAGCTCCATCTAGATTTCTTCTAAACTATACCTGATTGCTTGGTTGCCTAGAAAAATTAGAGAATCTAGAGTTTAAGAGAAAGAAAAATAAACTCTAGGTTAGTCATAGACTGGCGTGAGAACTTAAAATATGCATTTTGAAAAGAAAATGTATCTTATATGACCACGCCGCACATAAAAGCGAAACAGGTTTTACCTTATGATAACCAAACAATTTCTATGCAAAAATTAAGCATTTGTTTTGTTTTTAATGACTTTCCTTTAAAAACATTTGCAAGTAAACTTACTAATCTTAGCATAAATTATTGCATTGATTAAATTCTGTCATATTAGTCACAAAGTTGGTTCTACAACGAAAATGGCAAGCACTTATTGGAGAATGGATTTCCATACAAATGACAAGGTGAAGGGACTACCTTTCGGCAGCACATCTCTAGAGGAATATATCGAGGCTAAAGAACATATGCACCTCTCCTTAGATATTATCTAACATGTCATCACCCCAGTCGTTGCCGACCTATCCAATGCTCATTTACTACACACCAATTAAACTCGATCTTTATAGCGGGTAGAAGTATATCAAAAAAGGGATGATCATACCCTAATTGTTGTGAAGCACATAGCCTTGCCGCATCTACCCTATTTCAGCCATTTTCGGGTGTGAGGCTTGAGGTATTGATCACATTTCATATTTCACATTTCACTTTGAATGCTACACTTCCATTCCATTATCACTTAACTGATTTCTACTACGTATAACTCCTAAGCTCGTACATCTCAAGAAATGGTATAAAGCTAAGAGAAGTTGCCTTCTCTACTACCATATAGATGATACGTTCATAGAGGTCACTTATGTAACTAGAAATGCAATGTCCAATATTCGTCCATACAAGTTGTCCAAGAATAGGACAAAGCGAAGGCACTCTCCTACCACATCCTATTGAGAGTTACCCCTAGGATTAGTAGAGAGAAGTCCTTGCAACACAAAATGTTTGAAAAATGAAGGGACCACTACTACTTCAGTTTTTGGTATCTAACCATAATTATCAACAAGCCATCCTTCCACCCCAAAGATCTACGTCTTCATTATTCATTTTCTTTGTGATATAATTTTTCAAATGCATACGTTAGTTTGAAGTGGTTTTCGGATAATAATCAATCAAATTGGATCTCAGTTCCTTTGAACTAATCATCGATAAAAGAAATATGCAGTAAATAGAGAATACTTTTTTTGATATTACTCCCTCTTTTTTATCAAAAATATCTTTAAGAGATATATATCCTTTAAAACATTTCTTTCTGTTATATATAGAATCATTAAACCTCTCTTAAGGAATCTTTTGATTACTTAAAATCCTTTTAAATCTTGAAATAATTCTAAATCATTTTATTTTTCACTTTAGAAAACATTTCCAAATCATTTCATTTAAATCATTAACAAAGATTCCGTGATTCAAAACTCATAATTTTGATTGATTTAAAACATGTTATTTGGGATGTTAATCCCAAAACTAGTAAATATCAAGTGAGTTGAATTTATAGAAACCATCTAATTCTACTCAATATCAATTCTTGTATTCAACAAATAATATAGGTAGACTAACGACGAAAACACCTTTTAAATTCCATGAATAATATGGGTTCCCTATTTGGGCTTTAGCACTATGTATAAGAAGGTCATCTATATAAAATCGAAGATGACTTTAATCTAAATTTGGAAAATTTAATCTTTTTATACTGAACTCGTTTTCGACATTTGAACCTTACCTATCCCTCGCCCAAGGAAGAGGCTAGGTAAGCTAGGGCATTGGTTACTCTAAACATCTCCTTAGTTTAAGCACCTCTCATCGGGATCTCACGAATAGAAAAATCCACTCTGCTTATTGGCTTTTAGAGCCAAGATTAAACCATTTTATTTGTAATAGCTTTTCTCTAAAGCATTTATTTAAAATGCTTTTTAAATAAGCTATAAAACCCCAAATTATTATCAAAATAGTTAGTTATTCATTTGAAAACATTTATAAAACATTTGGAAAAGAATTGTTAAGTTTAAAGCAATATTTCAAAGGTTATAGAAAAGTGCTGCGAAAAGTGCTGTAAAAAGTGCTGTTTTAAGCTATATTGATCAAAACGACTTTTTATCATTGAAAAATTCATTTTTATAATTCAAAAAACACTATTAAAACATTTTAAAAGATTATTAATATTTATTTCATGTTTTTAAACAGTTTTAAAGCATCATCTTCATAGAAATCCTTTTATGGGTTCCAAACCACAAAACCACGATTTTTCCAAAAATTTGTTTTACTCATATTTCAAAACCTGCTTATTGAAATCTTAATGTCCTTTCTTTGTTTGAAAATTATGGATATAGCAGTTCCGAAGTTTTTTGTCTTTAAGAAATCCAAGCTAAATTCCATTCTATATACTAGTTTGACTTTTATGGTGCAAAATCGTGAACTACCGTTACACAACGCGTCTAATTTTTTTTACTATATTCTCAGTTACCATTCAAACTTCACCAATACACATTTATATGTTTATAAAACATTTCAAACTCATTTTAAAACCTTTTTTAAAGATGTTTAGAATTCATATGCACCAATTCATTAAAACAGAAGAAAGTGGTTTCCTTTATGCTTATCAATGTGTATTTGCATGACTTGCATACATACATACATACATATACATATATATATATATATATAGACATATATATATATATATATATATTCGACATCAATATTAAACAACCAAACTTAATGATCAAAACATATGAAAAATACATTACAAACGTAATATCATCATCGAAGAATATAATATAAGACTTTTTCACCTTTATTTTTATAATAGGCCAGTCTAAAATCGACTATAGCTTCACGATCGTCTCACTCAACCTTATGAAATAGAGTCAAAAGACCTTAGGAAGGCCATGGCCCAAGCTAGAAATGGTGCAAGAGCTCAGCCATTGTGATAACCGGGATTTTTGAACATCTATTAATTGGTAATTAATTGATTTTGTTTGATTGAACAAATAAAACCTTGATAATTAGAATATATCTGGATATGTATATAGATGAATTTGAACTATAATAAATAATAAATTATAAATATCTGGACAAATTTGTATTTAAAAATCTCCTGATATATTGTTGAATTTGACAATATTAGTTTAATATTTTCCTTTATAAAACTTAATTTGGCAAAATTTAACTTTTCAAAAGATAATAATATTTAATTTGGAAAATTTATCTTTCAAAGCTAATAAAAATGTATTATATATATATATTTTAAATAAGAAGTCTTTGGGTTGAATTTAATAAAAAGTTTAAAGTATTCTTTCTTTTAGATCTCTCATAGCGAATTTGTGTATATATCTCTAAATTAATAAAAACATAACATATTAATATAAAAGCTTGAGTAATTAATATAAATACATAAGAGATATAAGTGTTAAACATTTGTAAATATTTCATTCTTGCATATTAACGATTGTAAGAAAATAATTTCATGCATTGACATATGTAAGCATATTTAACAAGTGGCAAACTAAAATTTTCTTTTAGAATTTAATTTTAATTTTTTTTTAGAGAAACCCGGCCATAAGATTTTCAGTTCAACATCTTCTTCTTCTCGAACTTCTTTCATTTTCAGAACTAAAAAGAAAAATAAAATAAATGAAAACAACGTGAGGAGAAACTAATATCAAACAACATGAGTTTTTCAAAAGTTCAATTTCAAGCAATGCAAAGATTTCAAGAATTCAACATCAAGCTGAAATTCCAAATCCAACTCAACAGATCAAGGGTCAGTTTCAAATCAAAATATAGGTTCCAGCTCAAATTGGAAGCCTATCCTCTATTATCTTCTTCAGGTGAGTAAAACTCCTAAAAACTGAAATAGGTTGAATTGGCATGTAGTAGTATGATATGAATCATGTTGTGCATGATGTTAAAGAAATGATTTTATGTATATATATGTGTGTTAGTACCTGCATTTAGGTCTGGAATAGGCTAGCATGTCTCTGTTTAAACATTTCAGGTTTGAAAACCTGATTTAAAAATTCAAATCTTCCACTTAAGTGATTTTTAGTCTTTAATCTCTGAATACAATTTGTTTGTATGTGTGTAACATTTTAAAAAAAATTGATTCATGTGAAATACTTTGTAAATATCTAAGGAAACAAAATATTTCAGTGAAGAACAAATTAATGTCAGATTTGGATTATTAAAATTCCAGATTTTGATTATATAATCGGATTTGTTTACGAAATTGATGAATTTTAATAATAATTTGGAAATTTTTAAGTTGATAAATATTGAGAATTTTTGGGTTGAACGCAAACCGTGTTTTACCCAAATTCTGGCGATCGACGTTAAGAGCATGGTCATGCTTGTTGTAGAGGGAAGCTGAGGGGTTGATGATCGTCGGAAAAATAACGAATGGTTTTATAATGTGTCATGGTGGGAGCGGCGAGGCCGTTTAGGATTTCGGCTATGTACTTTTCTGAGTTGTTCACTGGAGGTTCTCGTGTCGTAGAGTCGTCGAGGTGGACAGGAAGTGGAGGAAATGAAAGAGGGAAGCAAGGCGAAGATCTGAACGTGATGGCAAGATTTCAGATGATCGATTATGGAAGAATTCGAGGTGTTGGATGATCAAGTTTTCAGTCTGAGGAGTTCGAGGCCACTCGATTTTGATTTCGAGGTGAGTTGAGCGTTTTGGGTTGTCGACTAGGAAGAGGTGGTCGATGGTGATTTATAGGAGGTAGTAGTGGTGGTCGGGGGCGCCTCGACCATATGTGCACGTGCACAGGTGCCATTCGTGTATCTGATGATGCTGGGTAGTTCGTGCTCGAGGAAGAAGCGGGATTGCTCGAGATTATACTCGGGTTCGTTAGTGAATGTATCTAGGATGTGGAAGAATATGGCTCGAGTGTTGTTTAGGGTTGTGTTCGGGTTTTATCTCGTTTGGCTCGGGTCATTTGTTTTGGTCTTGTTTGTTTCCAAATTGTAAATATTAAGGAAACAAGACTTATTTAAAAATAAATTGGTGAATGAAGTTTGAAAATTTAAACAAGGTTTCAAGCTAAATAAAAGGAAACAAGTTTCCTAAAGATAAGTATTTATCAAATTCTAAACAAGTTCAAAGATCAAATTTTAAAGATAAATGTTTTCTTCTAAAAAAAATTTGCCTTAAGGAATTCTATATTAAGTTACTCTGTAATTGAATTCTATAGAGTTTTAAAATACGATAAGATAATGATGAATTAAGATGTGATTAAGGTAATAGTATTAAATTTAAATTAATAAAAATATGTTCAAATGATTTTGTATAGAATGAATTCAAGCTTTGGAATAAATAAGATCTAAAAGATAATAAGATAGTTAATTGCTTAATATAATGAAAGTGATTAGAGGATAATTAATTGCTGAGCGTAATAAATTAATGGTAATCAAGGAATGTGATTAATTAAAGACTTTTTGTTAAATGTAATTAATCTAAAAAGTAATTAGTGAAAGTAAATAGAGGATCATAAATTAATGAGAGTGATTAAAGGTTACAAAATGTGGATGGTTAAAGAATAATTAGTTTATGTAATTAATTAAAGGCTAATCACTTGATGTAATTAAAGTATAATTAATCAAGGATGATTAATTCAGAAAAGTGATTAAATGTGATGAATTAATTGGTTTGTAATTAATTAATGTTGAGTGAGCAAGATTTAAAGATGACTGAAGTAATTAATTTAATTTATTAATTAGAAATGGTGTGACTAATTAATCTTGCTTATAAATGATTGAGGTACATTGAATGACTTAAATTATTTGATATCCCTGATATGTGATTGTGATGCTTTGTAATATGAGACACTTGGGTTGAACTGTGATATTTGGAGTATCTGTCTAAGGAATTGTGTGTGAATGTGAAGTCCTGAATATAAATTGAATTGTTTAAATGTAAACAATTTGGCTTAAAGATAACATTGGGATCAAAGAGACCGGGGTCGGGTATCAGGAAATACCCAAAATCCCTTCGATTTGGGAATCTACAATAATTCTTTATAGTTTTGATGTGTGAATTCAATAGGCTAGAATGGAATAGTTTAAGTAAATTGGACATTGAAACTATATAGTGGTACTTGGTATTGATTTGTGGAATAAGTATGGATTTAACAAGTAGAAACACGTAGTGAAGCATGAGTTTCCCAAGGTTTTAAATAAGTTTTATACATTACTATTTCATGTTAGATGGGTTTAGTCATGCTGGTTTCCAGCCTGACCTGGGTGTTACTTTGATGTGATGCTCGAGTCAGACCGAGTATTACAGCATTTCAGGTTAGGACGTTCTGGAGCTCAGGAGGCGAGCTGGATGACAGAAACATATGGAGTTTACCACTGTGTATTTGAGGGTTGTATTGATTGTAGTCTGGGACAGGTTGATATAACTGTCCATCTATGTGTATATGGTTGTAACTCTGATGGATTGTATGTAAAGTAACAATTACAACTTCCCTTTGTATAAATGCTATTATTTTGATATAATATTTTAATCCGCTGAGAATGTGAGATGCTGTTGTTTTCTGTTCTTCTTTTATCTCCTTCTTCTTTTTCTCTAACAATCTGGAACTTTTTGGAGTCGAAAATTTTGGGTCGTTACATTTTGGTATCGGAGCCGAAGGTCAAGGGAGAACCTTGGCGTTGGTTGGTTTACTCATTAAGGATAGTGTAACAACCCCAGATTTTTGAATATAATTTTAAATTTGATTTTATTTTTATTTTGAAATTATTTTAAATTTATTTTTATTGCAAGATTTCATTTTTAAATAATTTTAAAGTGATGATAAAAATTTTCCAAAGTTTATTAAATTTATTTTCAATTTTTAAAGCCTAGTTTCTATTTTTAAGCTATTTTCTTAATTTATTCATATTTATATAAAATTTATTTAGTTAATTTTATTCATTCGTTAAATTTTTGTGTTTTTGTTTTTTGTATGCATTTTCATATGTATTTTAAATTGCAAAAAGAAATTGGAAATATGAAGAGTTTTCACCTTTAATATGCATGCCTTTTCATATTCAAATGCCATTTCAACACCAAACAACATATCCATTCAATTGCCGTTCATATTACCTTTCTTTCAGCTGATGACTTCCACTTTTCCCACACACAAAAATTTCTCAAACTCACAAAAATATTCGGCCTTCACCTGAGAAGAATTTTTTTGGCAAAACTTTAATTTTTTTTCACTTTTCTCACTTGTTTATGTTTTGATTCTTGCACTTGCTTCACCAATATAGTTCGGCCTTCCTCCTCCATCACCATGGTCACCTCCACCACTACCACAACCAGTTGTCATCCCTCTAGTTCATTGCCCATCCATAGCTGTGCACCACTCCATTGCCAAACTCCACCAAAATTTGTTTTATTCCTTGAAAACTTCATAGCCGAGCTCCTTTTTGCTTCACCACTCCACCACATCACCTTGGCCGACCTTTGCATCATCACCACCATCCATACCTGAACCTGAGACCCCTGCAATATCACCTCCTGACACTATCAGACTTGGCTGTGCTTGCTCATGCTTATGGCCAAACCATTGTTGCATTGGAAACTCATTTTTGTTGCCTTGTATTTGTGTATACATGCATATTGTAACGACCCGGAATTTCGATCCCAAAAATTCCAGATCATTAGTGAAAGAAGAAAGAGAAAGAAGAAGAAAGCAGCAATAAGACACAGATACCTCACATTCGCAGCAGATCAAAATATAATATCACATAATAATAGTTTACAAAAAGAACAGTATCGGTACATTTACATTTTCATATATCAGAGTTATAACATTTACACAATACAGGAGAGTTATAAAATAACATGTCCAAGATATACTATATATCACAACGGGTATGCTCCATACGTTCCAGCCATCCAGCTCGCCTTCCTGAGCTCCAAAACGTCCTTACCTGAAAACCTGTAATACTCGGTCTGACCCGAGCATTACATCAAGTAACACCCGGGTCAGGTGGAAACCAGCGTGAGTAAACCCATCTAACATGAATTACAAAGCATACAACTTTTATATAAACCCGGGGTAATTTATATCAAATCAAAATTTCACAAGTGGTTATTGACATTACTTTATTTCAAATATCAATTTCTAAGTACCAATACTTAGATTAAATGGTTCAATTCATTTAACTCATGTCATTCCAGTCTATTGATTTCACATATCAATGAATTATAGAATTACTATAGATTATAAATCGAAGTGGTTTCGGGTATTTACTCATACCCGACTCCGGTCTCTTTGAATTCAATACCATCTTATTCCAAATTATTCCAGTGAAACACAATTCAAAATTCAAGACACAGGTGTCACCTATATACAATAATTCATCATTGATAGATAACCACATTTTCTCAGTTTAAACCCAACATATCATATATCATAACATTACAAATCATATATATGAGATATCAACCAATCTACGTCATAAAATATTATCCAATCATTCATAAACAAGGTAAATTTTTCATACCATTCTAACAAATTAAATTACTACTTTGATCACCCTTAAACTTGCTTATCTAACATTTATTAATTACGAATAGATTTATTTAATCATCCTTTGATTATCCATTTTAATTTATCACATGTATTAATTATTCTTAACCATTCTCATATAAATCTTTAATTAATTAATTGATGATATTCATTAACCATTCCAAATCACTTCTAGTAATTATCGAAATCTTAATTACTTATAAGGTAAAACATTCCCTTTTTTAGTTACCTAATATCATTTATTCTAATTTGGTAATTCAATTATCTCTACACCAACTTAAAAATCTCTATTCCACTACACAAATGGTCGTACGATGGCGTACCATCCTTCGATAAGAACCATCTCCTTTTGATCACATTATCAAATGCGAAATTTAAACAATTATTTTAAATATAATATCATTTAAGAACTTGAATTATTTTCAAAGTATAAATATTTATTTCCATTAATTACTTCAATCAAAACTTCACTTAGTAAAACCCAAGTGTTTACAAATAAATTATTTCTAAAATTTTGATAACTTAATGATAAAATAACTTATTCAAATATCCCAAATTTAAAATTTTAAAACCAAACACAAAACAAGTTTATTCTCCAAATTTCATTGACTATTTAAATAAACATTTACATCAAAGTAAATTGGTTCTTAAAAATATTTATTTTAACCAACCTGTTTATTATAGATTTAGGAAAGTAAATTGATTTCAGATCTTGTTTTATTTTGAATCCAGATTTTCTTTCATTGACAAGATCTAGATTTTAATGGAAAAAACAAACTGGCCCGAAGCCCACAAACCAAAACAGAAAAAACAACACGCACAAAAAAAACTAACAGCGTACGGGCCGAAGCCCAAATTGGATTAATACCAAAGCAACAGAAATTCAATTCAACCCTCCCTAACTCCTTCTCTTCTTACTCTTGAACTTCCAGACATCAACTTTCCTTCCCAAAACCAAAATCCCACTGCCTGACCGGAGATCATCTCCGACCCTCCTCAATCAACAATCGATCATCACCTTATCCTCATTCATAACGCAGCCCAGAACCATGCCCAATCACCTCTCTTGCTCCACCCAGCCAAGAATCTCCACGTGAACGCTGTGCACGTGTACAACTTCAACCGCGTCTATCTCATCGCTGCGACAACCCCCACCCGACCACTCATCGTCACATGATTCAAAAAGTCACCCTGCCGAAACCGTTCGACCACCTGATCGAAAATCGATCAACCAAACGACTCACCAAAACTGGAAACCTACCCTGTTCACCAAAATTGACAAACTACGCTCGCGACACACATTTACTTCATATGCCACTAACTTCGTATGAACACCCATACTTACAGACACCTTCAAGCCAAGTTTCTAAAACTTCGGTCATCTATTCGTCACACAGTTCAACTCCGATCATCCATGAACCCAAAACCTCGTAAAACCCTAAAATCCAACATCTTACTCAAACCAAGGCCAAAATCAATAATTCACCACGGTCGATCTCTTCCTCATGACCGCCAGCACCTCCTAGTCCTGACCGTTCCACCCTAAAATGACGAGGTAGCCTGAAATCTATTATTGAACTGAAAACGTTCATCTACCAAATTCTCGAGCCATAGGTCATTAAAAATCCCAATATAATTACTAAAATTCATAATTTCACACAAGCATCCAAATGGCATGCATGAATCTTTGATTTAAAAATATTGAATATTCACCAATTTTGGTTATTCTCTGTAAATCCTTTCATAAATTAATTGTTAAGCACAATTTTATTTACCAATTATTTTTAACACCAACTACACTCAAAATCAAGTACTTTTCTATTTTACAGCATCAACAAATACAAAGTAGATAAAGAGAAATCTATTTTGAAGTGGGGGTGAACAACATACATACTGTCTGCAGAGCAGAGACTAGTTCATTTTCAGATTTAAAGGATGTGTTTCTCACATGAAAATAATTATCACATCTCTTACTGACTACAACATCACATGCATAAATTTAAAACAAAGCTTATGTTTACTCACCTAAAATTTGCTTGAACAGAGAACAGGCTTTTGAAATCTGATGCTTGAACTTCAAAGTTTGCTGATTGATTGCAAATGAGTCGATTCCTCTTGTTAACTTGTTTTCAGATCAGGTTGTAATAGTAGTTAATGTTGTTGCAAGCTTATCTTCTTCCATTTGTGATTGTTTGAAGTCTTTTTTTCTTTTCTTGAGTTTTCCAGTTTTTCATAGCTTTAAATTGTTCTGTTTTGGATCTGCTCAGGTTTGTTCTTTACAGATCTTTCTTCTCTTTGATTTTAGAATGAAGATTGGGAAAAGAAGTAAAGAAAATAAACATATGTTTATATAGACAAACTATAGTTTTTATTTTACAATTAAATTTTTAAACTAAATTTTCCAAGAGAATGACACTTGTCCCCCTTAAGTTCTAATTATCATACACGTATACACTCTTGTTTACAATTGTGATTAACATATATTAATAAATTTACAAGTGTTTTTAATGTTTAATTAATTATTTACAAATGTTACTTTCTTATTTAAATTTTTGTTTAAGTTATGAATAAGTAATTATGTAATATTCTCATAAATATAATGTGAATTTTACTTTATATAAATAAGCTTTAGATTTTTGTAAATATACATATGAATCTATATAAACATTTATTTATACATAGCTTATTTTTTTGATCAAATCAATATAACATATATTTAAGATATACTTCCCTTTTAAATTTCAAATTCAAATTCAAACCTTTAAATTTAATTTAGAAAAAAAATCCAATTCAAGATCAATTCAAAATAAGTTCATATATTTAAACAAGTCCCTAATTCAATTTGAAATTAATAATCCTTTAACTCTATTCATCTAAAAATAACACAAAAATATTATCGGTTTGAAATTAACAATTTTCCCAATTAAAATAATTTACCTATATAAACAATCATTATTATTTATTTATAAAAGAAAATTTTGTCAAATTTTAAGTGACTATATTAAGATATGATCCAATAAAATTTATCAAACATAAATATTTACGATTAGATTCGTTTGTTAAATCTATAATTCAGTATTTTTATCAATTAGATTCGGTTAATCTATAAATTACAGGAGTTCTAAAAATCCGGGATATTACATTCCTCCCCTCTTGGAATCTTTTCGTCCTCGAAAAGAAACCAAACCAGAATTTAAAATTCTTATTATTAGAAAAATTATTCTTTGAAACCCGTTTTAAAAAACTTTTTAAATTTACATAATATCATAAAATAGTTTTATAAAAATATTTTTTAATAACTCGATGTTTCAACCAGTCCATCCTTGTTCTCATAGAAATTCGGTCATACGTTGATCAGGCGTACAACTGAAAAACTATAAGTACTTAGCAGATCCGTTTTCAACACCCAGTGAAAATACTTGAAAAGTAATTTTATTAAAAATATAGAAAACAGTTTTTGAAAATAGAGGATATATCTTTCGTGAGAATGCTCTGGAAATCATCACCCTCATCCATGGTCACAGTTACATCCAGGGTTACGTTGCCGTCGCAGCAAAAGTCCATGTAACTGCAGGCTCTCTGCGGCCTCTCAATTACGCCATGGAACCCACACAACAGATCACAGTTACATTCCAGGGTTACGTTGCTATCACAGCAAAAGTCCGTGTAACCGCAGGCTCTCCGCGGCCTCTGATTTTCGCTGTCGAAATGAAACTCCTCCACTCCTACATCGGTCGCAGTCTACCGATATAAAATCAAACATAGAATGTTGGCTCTCAACGGCACACTCGACTTTCGCTATGTTATACCATAGATCGCAGTTACAACCTGGGTTACGTTGCCGTCGCAGCAAAAGTCCATGTAACTGTTGGCTCTCAGCGGCACACACGACTTCCGCTATGGTATACTCTACTCATAATTCTCAGGAACTAGTTTTGTCCAGACTCCTCACAGGATCAACTTTAGAACCCCCCCTCCTTGGGGCTCAAGGCAGCACCACCCGGTGGTACTCCTGAGAAGTCCATTTCAAGGGAGCGCCTCTTTCCCCAGAGCAATCATCAAAATATTTTATACTATACATATATAGTATCTTTAAATCGTACACCTAGTATGATCTCATACAAATCTCCTTTACACAAAATCGATTATTCCAAAATCGATAATTCTCAAACTAGGATTTCCAAATTCAATATTGATTTTACCCAAAAATCAAAAGCCTTTCCAAATCCATAGGTTCCCAAAACCTTTTTCCAAAAATCCTCATAAGATCCTTTGTACATATATATGTACAGATATATATAATTTTCAAAACTATTGATCGTTTCAAACTTGTATAAAACTCATTTTATACTTCAAACACTTTCAATATCCTTTCTTCTGGCAAAAGATTCAACAAGGGGAAATTTCATTTTATAAACAAAGATATTTAATTTTGTTTACTCAAAAATCAAATATTCAAATTTTATTACTCTTTTCAATATCATTTTCATTCGAATCCGTACGATGTACACATACCATTCGTATGCCATACCAATCTGATCGCTCACTCGATCACACAATTTCACTTCCGAACTACTAATCATTCACCCGACTCCCTTGTGCGGACACAGACCTGGTTTCTTGATCAAAATCCATCATTCTCCTTGCATAGTCATAACTATGATAGAGAACATCCAGAACCAATCAACAATGCATATCCAGGTTCGCCGTCGAAAATCGAGTGAAAAATCCCACTCGGATCGATATAACTATCTCTAAATTCTGTGTTCGAATCTGGATCAAATCACTATGCGAATAGAATAACATACGTACACCGTATGTATTTATCTATCTTGGTTATTAGCCAAATCAATTCCATTTCTATTCATATTCACTTTGGTTTTCATTCACTTACTCACAATTGCTTTAATATATTTGGATTATCACCTCTATTCTTATCTCGATTGGGTATTTTACCATTAACAGTTTGAACTCCGACCAGTTTATTTAGAAAATAGCTTGAAAATTTTAAAAATAGATAAGTAGTTGGAAAATAATTACTAGTTTGTAAAATAGGTGTAAAATAGTTAGAAAATAGTTAAAATAATTATAGAAATTTTAGATAATTGCAAAATAATAGTAAGATAGTAATTAATTTTGTAAAATAATTGAAATATAGTAATTAGTTTATAAACAGTTGGAAAATTGTTAAACAGTTTCAAAAATAATTGTAAAACAAGTATAAGATAGTTGGGCTTTTAAAAGAAAGGTTGTTTATATAATGAATAGCTTGGAAAATAAGTTTATATTAAAATAATTTATATTAAAAATAGTTCAGAGTCAAAACTGTTCGCTTTCCAATCTCCATTCTCATCAATTCAATTTAAATTCCACTTCCATTTAAATTGACCCAATTCTAATTTAAATAACTTTAATTTCCATTGAAATTGATTCAACCCCAATTCATGTTGAATTAACCTCAGTTTCTTTCCACATTTAACTTTATTCAAATAAATTTCAGTTGAACTAGTTCCAGTTTTCAATTCATTTCAACTCCAGTTTGAATTAATCCCAATTTCAAACTCCATCTCCAAATCAAGTTAAATTATTCTTGATTTCCTCCCAAATTTAATCCAAATTCCATTTGAATTTAAAACTATTCAACTTTAACTACAATTCCAAATTATTCAAATCAATTCGGACTAATTTCAAATTAATCCAATTCAAATTTTCCATTTGAACTTTATACTTATACAACTTTAATCACAAATTCAATTAATTCAAATCAAATTCAATTTGATCTAATTTCCATTTAAATTCCAAATTTAAACCATCTCGAATTATATAAATTCGAGTTAAATTCACTAAGGTTGGTTTAACCCTTTAAACCAAGTTAACCTTTATTAAAAGCTTTTAAACAATTTAATTTATTACCCAATTTTATCTCAACAATGGATATATTACCATACTTCATTTCTCATTCATTTGAGCAAATCCAATTCCACAATTTAAATATTTCCAATAACAATGGGATGATATTATTCAAATTATTATAAAACATCCATCCATTTCTAATTCCAGATCTCAAACCCATTTTGAGATCACACAAACTCCCAATTCAGATTAATCATTTAACTCTCCAAATTAAATCTCAATTTCATCTAGAAATTTCCAAATCAGATTGTTCATTCAAACTTATTTAACTTCCTCCGAGTTAAATTCAATCAATCCCGTTTAACCTTACTCAAACTGGAATTCTCCATTTCAAATTTCAAAATTCTTTCCCATCTATAAGTTCAAAAACTTATCACTTTGGGTTTTCACATCTCATTCCAAATTTAAAACTCAACCTTAGAGTGTATTTCAAATCACCATTTATATTATGTATATCCACATATATACATATTTATTTCTTGGCTCACCAAGCCAAATTTAAAAATTTAGACCACCTTTGGTTTCACTTCAAAACAAATTTTCTTTAAAATTTTCAAACATTTCTTATTTTAAAATAAGATCATATTCAAAGTAGTTTGAATAATATTATCTCCTTTAACATTTTGGAATCAATTCAAATGTTTAAATTTTAGAATTCAAAACTTCACAATTTTAAACCCACCTCAATTTACATCCTTTCAAATTTATAAGTTATTCTTTTTAAATGGTTACTTCCTTAAATTATTAAACACAATAACCATCCTATTTTCTGGTTTGAAACCAATTCTATTTCATCTTATTTACAAATTCTTCTCCAACTTCAAAAATTAAATTTTAGTTTGAATCCACTTCAAACTTATCTTTATTTAATTTCAATTTGTTGTAATTCTATTACTTCTTAATTTTATTCAATAATTTAACAACCAATTAGCTTAATATTTATTAGAAAGAAATATTGCTTTATATTTCAAAATATATTCTTTTATAAAATAATTTAAAATCTTTATATAAGAAAATAACAAGTACGCTCTCTCATACACACACACACACACACACACACTCAACTCATTCTAGGGTACCACTTACCCTATCCTTAATGAGTAATCCCACCAGAGCCAAGGTTCTCGCTTAACCTTCGGCTCTGATACCAAATGTAACGACCCAGAATTTCGATCCCGAAAATTCCAGATCATTAGTGAAAGAAGAAAGAGAAAGAAGAAGAAAGCAGCAACAAGACACAGATACCTCACATTCGCAGCGGATCGAAATATAATATCACATAATAACAGTTTACAAAAAGAACAGTATCAGTACATTTACATTTTCATATATCAGAGTTATAACATTTACACAATACAGGACAGTTATAAAATAACATGTCCTAGATATACTATATATCATAGCGGGTACGCTCCATACGTTCCAGCCATCCAGCTCGCCTTCCTGTGCTCCAGAACGTCCTTACCTGAAAACCTGTAATACTCGGTCTGACCCGAGCATTACATCAAGTAACACCCGGGTCAGGCTGGAAACCAGCGTGAGTAAACCCATCTAACATGAATTACAAAGCATACAACTTTTATATAAACCCGGGGTAATTTATATCAAATCAAAACATCACAAGTGGTTATTGACATTACTTTATTTCAAATATCAATTTCTAAGTACCAATACTTAGATTAAATGGTCCAATTCATTTAACTCATGTCATTCCAGTCTATTGATTTCACATATCAATGAATTATAGAATTACTATAGATTATAAATCGAAGTGGTTTCGGGTATTTACTCATACCCGATTCCGGTCTCTTTGAATTCAATACCATCTTATTCCAAATTATTCCAGTGAAACACAGTTCAAAATTCAAAACACAGGTGTCACCTCTACAAAATAATTCATCATTGGTAGATAACCACACTGTCTCAGTTTAAACCCAACATATCATATATCATAACATTACAAATCACATATACGAGATATCAACCAATCTACGTCATAAAATATTATCCAATCATTCATAAACAAGGTAAATTTGTCATACCATTCTAACAAATTAAATTACTACTTTGATCACCCTTAAACTTGCTTATCTAACATTTATTAATTACGAATAGATTTATTTAATCATCCTTTGATTATCCATTTTAATTTATCACATGTATTAATTATTCTTAACCATTCTCATATAAATCTTTAATTAATTAACTGATGATATTCATTAATCATTCCAAATCACTTCTAGTAATTATCAAAATCTTAATTACTTATAAGGTAAAACATTCCCTTTTTTAGTTACCTGATATCATTTATTCTAATTTGGTAATTCAATTATCTCTACACCAACTTAAAATTTTCTATTCCACTACACAAATGGTCCTACGATAGCGTACCATCCTTCGATAAGAACCATCTCCTTTAGATCACATTATCAAATGTGAAATTTAAACAATTATTTTAAATATAATGTCATTTAAGAACTTGAATTATTTTCAAAGTACAAATATTTATTTCCTTTAATTACTTCAATCAAAACATCACTTAATAAAACCCAAGTGTTTACAAATAAATCAGTTCTAAAATTTTGATAACTTAATGATAAAATAACTTATTCAAATATCCCAAATTTAAAATTTTAAAATCAAACACAAAACATTGACCATTTAAATAAACATTTACATCAAAGTAAATTGGTTCTTAAAAATATTTATTTTAACCAACCTGTTTATTATAGATTTAGGAAAGTAAATTGATTTCAGATCTTGTTTTATTTTGAATCCAGATTTTCTTTCATTGACAAGATCTTGATTTTAATGGAAAAAACAAACTGGCCCGAAGCCCACAAACCAAAACAGAAAAAGCAACACGCACAAAAAAAAACTAACAGTGTACGGGCCGAAGCCCATATTGGATTAATACCAAAGCAACAGAAATTCAATTCAACCCTCCCTAACTCCTTCTCTTCTTACTCTTGAACTTCCAGACATCAACTTTCCTTCCCAAAACCAAAATCCCACTGCCTGGCCGGAGATCATCTCCGACCCTCCTCAATCAACAATCGATCATCACCTTATCCTCATTCATAACGCAGCCCAGAGCCATGCCCAATCACCTCTCTTGCTCCACCCAGCCAAGAATCTCTACGTGCACGCTGTGCACGTGTACAACTTCAACCGCGTCTATCTCACCATCGCGACAACCCCCCCCAACCACTCATCGTCACATGATTCAAAAAGTCACCCTGCTGAAACCCTTCGACCACCTGATCGAAAATCGATCAACCAAACAACTCACCGAAACTAGAAACCCACCCTGTTCACCAAAATTGACAAACTAAGCTCGCGACACACATTTACTTCATATGCCACTAACTTCGTACGAACACCCATACTTACAGACACCTTTAAGCCAAGTTTCTAAAACTTCGGTCATCTATTCGTCACACAGTTCAACTCCGATCATCCATGAACCCAAAACCTCGTAAAACCCTAAAATCCAACATCTTACTCAAACCAAGGCCAAAATCAATAATTCGCCATGGTCGATCTCTTCCCGATGACCGCCAGCACCTCCTAGTCCTGACTGTTCCACCCTAAAATGACGAGGTAGCCTGAAATCTATTATTGAACTGAAAACGTTCATCTACCAAATTCTCGAGCCATAGGTCATTAAAAATCCCAATCTAATTACTAAAATTCATAATTTCACACAAGCATCCAAATGGCATGCATGAATCTTTGATTTAAAAATATTGAATATTCACCAATTTTGGTTATTCTCTGTAAATCCTTTCATAAATTAATTGTTAAGCATAATTTTATTTACCAATTATTTTTAACACCAACTACACTAAAAATCAAGTACTTTTCTATTTTACAGCATCAACAAATACAAAGTAGATAAAGAGAAATCTATTTTGAAGTGGGGGTGAACAACATACATACTGTCTGCAGAGCAGAGACTAGTTCATTTTTAGATTTAAAGGATGTGTTTCTCACATGCAAATAATTATCACATCTCTTACTGACTACAACATCACATGCATAAATTTAAAACAAAGCTTATGTTTACTCACCTGAAATTTGCTTGAACAGAGAACAGGCTTTTGAAATCTGATGCTTGAACTACTTCAAAGTTTGCGGATTGATTGCAAATGAGTCGATTCCTCTTGTTAACTTGTTTTCAGATCAGGTTGTAATAGTAGTTAATGTTGTTGCAAGCTTATCTTCTTCCATTTGTGATTGTTTGAAGTCTTTTTTCTTCTTGAGTTTTCCAGTTTTTCATAGCTTTAAATTGTTCTGTTTTGGATCTGCTCGGGTTTGTTCTTTACAGATCTTTCTTCTCTTTGATTTTAGAATGACGATAGGGAAAAGAAGTAAAGAAAATAAACTCATGTTTATATAGACAAACTTTAGTTTTTATTTTACAATTAAATTTTTAAACTAAATTTTCCAAGAGAATGACACTTGTCCCCCTTAAGTTCTAATTATCATACACATATACACTCTTGTTTACAATTGTGATTAACATATATTAATAAATTTACAAGTGTTTTTAATGTTTAATTAATTATTTACAAATGTTACTTTCTTATTTAAATTTTTGTTTAAGTTATAAATAAGTAATTATGTAATATTCTCATAAATATAATGTGAATTTTACTTTATGTAAATAAGCTTTAGATTTTTGTAAATATACATATGAATCTATATAAACATTTATTTATACATAGCTTATGTTTTTGATCAAATCAATATAACATATATTTAAGATATACTTCCCTTTTAAATTTCAAATTCAAATTCAAACCTTTAAATTCAATTTTAAAAAAAATCCAATTCAAGATCAATTCAAAATAAGTTCATATATTTAAACAAGTCCCTAATTCAATTTGAAATTAATAATCCTTTAACTCTATTCATCTAAAAATAACACAAAAATATTATCGATTTGAAATTAACAATTTTCCCAATTAAAATAATTTACCTATATAAAAAATCATTAATATTTATTTATAAAAGAAAATTTTGTCAAATTTTAAGTGATTATATTAAGATATGATCCAATAAAATTTATCAAACATAAATATTTACGATTAGATTCGTTTGTTAAATCTATAATTCAGTATTTTTATCAATTAGATTCAGTTAATCTATAAATTATAGGAATTCTAAAAATCCGGGTTATTACACATATATCCTTATGCTCTTTCATATTCATGTTATGGCCGACCTATATGAAGCCACACCTGACCCAAATTCACCCCGTAACCAAAATCTTTCATATCCTTAATTAATTATCCTCTAATTACTTTCATTAATTACTCTTTAATTAATTTATTGAATTTATTTTCAATTTTTAAAGCCAAGTTTCTATTTTTAAGCTGTTTTCTAAATTTATTTATATTTATATAAAATTCATTTATTTATTTTTATTCACTCATTATATTTTTGTGTTTTTATTTTTTTATATGCATTTTCATATGAATTTTAAATTGCAAAAGGACATTGAAAATATGAAGAGTTTTGACCTTTAATATACAGGCCTTCTCATATTCAAATTTGCTTTTTCAACACCAAACAACATATCCATTCAATTGTCGTTCATATTACCTTTCTTTCAGCCGATCGCTTCCACTTTTCTCATGGACAAAAATTTCTCAAACTCACAAAAATATTCGGCCTTCACCTGAGAAGAAAAACTTTGGTAAAATTTTCATTTTTTCCACTTTTCTTACTTGTTTATGTTTTGATTCTTGCACATGCTTCACCAATATAATTCGGCCTTCCTCCTCCATCACCATAGCTGCCTCCACCACCACCACAACTAGCTATCATCCCCTCTAGTCCACTGCCCATCCATAGTTGTGCACCACTCCATTTCCAATCTCCACCAAAATTGTTTTATTCCTTGAAAACTTCATAACCGAGCTTCTCTTTGCTTCACCACTCCACCACATCACCTTGGCCGACCTTTGCATCATCCCCACCAGCCATACCTAAACCTGAGAACCCTGTCACATCACCTCCTGACACTACCAGACCTGGACATGCGTGCTCATGCTTGTGGCCGAAACATTGTTGCATTAGAAACTCATTTTTGTTGCCTTGTATTTGTGTGTACATGCGTATATCCTTATACTCTTTCATATTCATGTTATGGCCGACCTATATGAACCCATACCTGACCCAAATTCACCCCATGGCCGTGTATGCTAACCTATGGCTGAGCTTAGAGTTGTTGAATGCAAATGCAAGAGTTTTGGCTATGTGTTGTGCATATATTTCTAGCTTGTTTGATAATATTTTGGTTTGAAAATTCGTGTTGTATATTTTGTTTTATTTGCTATGTGACAAGACAACTAACTTTGGCTCTCCCACACTCAAATCATAGTCGTGCTTTCATGCCTTTGTGGACCCCTGTTTTGTGTATTTGGTTGTCATCTCCAGCTTGTAGAGGTGAGTAATTCTCACTAGACAAATTTATACTAATATGAATAGTAAACTGATCGCAACTGAATCTGTAAATCATAACACCATGTTATAACTATTTATGCTATGATCATATGATGTTCATCCATGCTTATACACCTGTTATATCATCTGTTATTGTTAGATAATGCTATTCTGTTATTTATATCAGTTTATCACAATGCAAGTTCCCTGTAGATTAGAATCACCATGGGTTGAAATGATGCATACCCGAACAGACTTTAAAATAAGGAAAAATCGTTATGGGCTGAAATGATAGGCCTAAACGATTTTTAATTATTTCATTTTACTTGGGACCGTGGGTTTGAAATGATAAAACCCGGGTTTTCTTTGTAAATTACGGATTGAAATGTTATAATATCCGTATCACTTTACCTAGGTTAGAAAATTTATACAGGCCCGTGGTTAATATATATTTTTCTGAAAATTTTAAAAGTATTTTAAAAATGTAAATTTAAGATATTTTGAATTAAAATGAATTCAAAAGGATTTTTATAAAGTATTAATTATTTTTGAATAAGTTAAATGTTAAATAAATGAATATTTAAGTGAAATTTTAAAATTTAACTTAAATTGGAAATTTGTGAATTTTGTTTAAAAGCGAATTTTAAGTTAAGTAAATAATATGGAAAATGTTATATTTGGGAATTTAAACTTAAGTGTTAAGTAAAAAAAAATTAATTATAAAGAATTGAAATTGAATGTTTGAATTCAATAAGTAAATTGTTATTAAATTTTGAGTTTTGAATGAAAAATTAACTTTATAAAATCATTAATATAAGGGTATTTAATGACTGTTTTTAAAAGTGATAATATATGATTTTATAAGTTAAAATGATTTAAATAAAAATTTAGTTGTTTATGAAATATATTGAATATTTGGAATTTAATAAACAACATTTTTGAAATGCTACGATTTCTAATGTAAAGGATATTACAGCATTTGCTAAATGCTGCAGTTGATAGAAATGAATTAAAAGACTTAGATGAACTAAGGCTTTTAAAACACTTTGTAAGTGTTGTAGTTGCTGAATTTAACTATGGGGTTATTTGAAACCTAAACCCTATTACAACATTTTTTATGTTGTCTTCTCTTAATTGAACTGTTTTAAAACATAACTTTCCATAGCATTTTCCAAGTGCTGCGAAAGCTGAATTTTCATTGTTTTAATAAATTTAAGTGAATGAATGAACTTTGAAATGATTAAAATTGTGGAAATTTAATATTTAATTATTAAATATAATAACTTCATTTTTTTAATTTAAATGAAGTAATTCGATTTGAAACATAAACTATTTTGAAATGTGGGTCGAAATGGTATTTTAAATTTAAATAAAATGAATGTGGTTTTGAAAAGATATGATATTTTGATATTTTGGAATGGATTTGAAATGATATTGAATTGTTGAAATGATATTTGATTTTTTTGAAATATAAATACCATTTCTAAATTATAACCACGGATTATAATAACGATTGGTTGTTAAAGAGACCGGGATCGGATATGGACATACTCTCTATCGATACCGAAAACCGCTTTAACAACTGTGTACGCGGTGGAGATTCCAGAATGAAGTAGGATGGTGGCGACGTTCTTGAGGTACATTACATGGACCCAACTCCCGTGAGTTGGCTTAAGGTAGCTAAAACAGGAGCGATCGACGGGCCAAGAGAGGTCACTCCTCCGATCGGACACACTTCTTCGATACCATTCTATTACTTTTGTGATTGATTTGGTGCAACCCTTCGATTTTTGGGGATGTGGCTCGAGGTGGGCGGTAGTGGCTCTATGCGTTACCACTAGCCTGGAAGCGTAATTGCTATATCTACCCTGGCATTGCCTCGTGTGCCTTTTCACCTACCATACCGAGCCTTTACTACGAGTTTGTTTTTCTCCCATAGCCCATGGAGTATTTAGGGTATTCTTCCGATCTGGAGATATGCTGATACTGGATGGACTACTGGGACTATTACGCGTTGAGGGCTATATGGGTAACCTTTCGACGCTATTTAAAAGCAAGTTTATTTTACTTTAGACATTATTATAATAGCGAAATATTACTATATAGTAGATAGTTTAACGGATCCTTATAGGGTGGGCGGTCCCGGGCATCTTTAAGTTACTTGTGCTTTATTACAGTTCACTTGAGCTGGTTTACATTATATAAGTATATATGTCCTGACTCGAGTGTGACGACCCGAAATTTTTGAGCAATTGAAATTGGAATATTCAATTGATTTTGAATATTTAAATGTTAAATTTTAACTCGAATTCAAATATCACCAATTATTTGATAATTAAACCATTGAATTAAATAATTTGAAGTTGGGTAAATTGTTGAATCCAGAGTTTTATGCCTGTTAAAAATAATTTGAAGGCTCGTAAAATTTATATCGATAATACTGAAGATAGTAAAAGTGTTAGAATTGGTTTTTGAAGTGTTTGGTTCAGTTTTGAAAATATATCGTTTAAATTGATATTTGAAAGTAGCCTTCCGAGGCATAGTCTCCGAATTCGACGAAACCAGTTCCATTGGGTCCGTAATATTGAATTATTATCGGATTTCAATTTTCGTAGTGATTGGAGCTGTTATGTGAGCATACGATATATAAACGCGTTGAAATTAAAATCTATAATTTAATATTTTAAATCGGTTTACAAAGCTAACTTCCGCATACGATTAAATTAGCTTCCGAAACACGTTCCATTGTGTTTGGAATACGGTTAAAGCCTTATAAACGCCTGTCGGCGGGTCTGATTTGGAATTTGAGGTTTTGAGTTATGTTATTCGAGATATTTTGAAATTTAATAATATTAAATATATAAAAATCAATATACAGCTACCCTATATCGTACATCAGCCACCCTATCTTCTGATCGCGCAGAGATACTTTCCCTTTTATCGTTTTAATCACGCTTCCTTCTTTAATAATTTCAACCGAGCTTTCTTCTAAAACATTCGTTTAAATTATAATCATGGCAGATCAATTAAATAGCTTTCAACTCCCCTTCTCTTTCTTCTTTATAGCAGCCGAACTTTCCCCACTTCTTCATAAAAAAATCAAACTCACTGGGATTGTAGCATAATCGGTTGAATAAAAAAAAAAGAGGGGGCGATCGAATTAAATCGCCCGTACATCATATTGACGAGCTCGATAATCCATCAAGGGTGGCTCGGGCTCACGCGTGTTGGACGACGACTAGCATGAAGTTTCGAATTCGTGGTGGAGGATATAGCGTTCTGCGGAGGCGCGAGAGTCGTTGGCCTGGTTCAAACGACAAGAAGCGACGAGGTCAGGGTCGTTGAGGGATGCGACGCGAGGAGTTTCAGGCGATGTTGGGAAGGTTGCGTGGCTTCTATACAGGTGATGGTGGCTTGTGGCGAGTCGCGTAGATTGCGGCCAACTATCAGGTGATTATGAGTAGGTTAATTAGCATATTTTTAAGTAATTAGTTTAATTTGCATTTAAATCTAATATATACATACAGTGGACTTTGTTTTAATGTGTATACGTTTAACTAGCAAAGTTTAGCCTATTTCATTTAAGTTGAACTGAAAGAGTTATTTAAATCCAGATTTAAATAGAGTTGGAACTGGTTACTCATTTGTGTATAATTTCAAACTAAAAATACTAAGTTAATTTATGAATTTAGGTATGAGTACAATTTCATTTTTACAGGGAGAATAATAATAATAAATTTTAAAAGTAAACTTTATAATTTTATTTACCCAATGGATTTAAATTTAAAATGAGGGTATTATGGGTGGTTTAAAATCATGGCAGATGTTATTAAATTCAGAAATTCCATTTAAACGAGAAATATATATATATATATATATATAAGATTTTGGAAAATATTGGATTTATGAAGAATTAGATTTTTGACATCCATAATTTATTTTATAAGAATATATGGAGCTTCAAAGGAAAAATAAATAAATATAGATATCTTCACTTACTGGTTTATTTGTAAATAACAGATTATGGAGATAGATTGGTTTATTTAAACTTATTTAATTATTTTAATTACTAAAAGATATTTTAAGGAGAAATTGGTTTAAAGATAATTATTAGTTAATTGAAGAAATAAAATTTAATTGTTCGATTTTATTTTGAATATTAATAAATCATATAAAATGTTTTTACAAGGTTTGAAATAGGAAGAAAACAAGCAGGTTTGGATCGGATTGGCAAAACCAAAACTGAAGGTGAGTTAATCTCACTCAGTTAATTTCAATTTAAATTTAAATGATATAAATTTAAATAATTGTTTGAATGGTTGAAATTGATTGATGTGCTATAGTATGTTATATTCTAGAATTAGCATATTATTGTGCTAACATCTTTAGATGCAGGGAAAACAGGTTGGAGGGAACCAACTGGACCCCTCGAAATTATTTAGATTATTTAATATTCTGTGTTCTGAATATTGATATCCCGTGATGATTTTATGAATAATTGAATTATTGAATGGTATGGTTGGATTGAATATCTCAGCAAAATAATTATCAAATCTCTAGAATTATATTTTCAAAAGAAATAAAAGAGTAAATTTTTAAGTAAAATAATTCTAGTGAATTGGAATAAATTAATAATGAATTGAGAATAAAATAAATAAAAATGATTGCAAAACTCTAACAAATTTGGAATAAGAGGAATTTGAATTTATTAAGGGTAATAATAAATTGTAAAGCTTAAGTGATATTATTTGAATGAATAAAGAATTTATTTTAAATGAGCTTTTGGAAATTTTAAACTGGAATATCAGGTAAAATAAAATATCGGTGGGTATTTTAAATATAAATTCAAAGTGGAAATTTATAAAGGAATGGAAATTCGTTTAAAAATAAATAGTGATTCATTTTTAAAGATGTGAAAGAGAAGAGTGTTTCCCTGGATAGCCAAGTACGATTTTCAAGCAATTTTAAATATAAGTTAAAGGTTTTAATGTTATTTTAAAAAGCATATCTAAGAAAACTTATTATTTAAAAATGTTTAAATTCTAAAATAAATATTTTTCAAAACTATTATTGTAGTAATTATTAAATGACTTGGTATCTGTTTTAAAGAAAAATTTACTCTTATATTTTATAAAAGTAGCCTTATTTATTAAATATTCCTAAAGTATATATTTTAATTAATTATTAAAGTAGTCTTAAATTCTAAGGCTATGAAGTATATATTATAAATAAGTGCTTTTAAATTTATTTTAAAGCTTAAAGTAATTTATACTTGGTGTTTCAGTGGAAATAAATATTGGAAAATTATTCCGGGAAAGGAATATGTTTGAAAACTATTTTCAAAGGAATTTGAAAAGTGAAAATATATCTTGTGAAGATATTTCTGAGATAAATAAATAATTTGGAAAATTATTTATTGTTTGATGGATGTTTGTGAATATTAATTGATAGTTAAATAACCGACTATCAATATTGGCCAAATGCGTTGATTGTTTCGAAGAGACCGGGATCGAGATTTATTTCTCGAAAACCACTTCGATCCGGTTTGTACGTTTCGTGTAAACGATTGTGGATTCGAAGATGGAGCGGTGAAGTGCAAGGGCTAACCACTACTAATCCTGAGGATATTTCTAAAATGGATGTAGTAGGAATAGTGCCTTCGGTTCCGTTCGAACCCGGGACGGACTTGTATGGATGAATGCTTGCGAAACATCGTCAGGTGGGCGAGTGGCATTCTAAGGAATATGTTCTAAAAAGGTAACGCTTAGCCTCAATCCTCATCAAATGGGAATGACTGAAAATCAGGGGTTATGAAGCAAGGCTAGGTGGGTAGCACCCAAGTAGGGTGAGGTCATTCCAGTCTAGATGTCCCTTTTTATTTCGGCTTAGTGGGCGGTTGTTGATCCCAACCGCGGGGTGATCTCACTCGGGATTATCCAGTAAGGGGTAGTCCCGGCCTTGTGCTGCAGGGGAGCGGGCGTACTCCTCGGTACGGTGATCTAGGCCCCGTACTGTGACAGGTGGTACCCCAGTGCCTAGTTATTAGTTGGAAATCCATTCTCCCTACGAGCCTTGTACGAGTTTTGTTTGTATTACCCACTCTGTGGCTAGTAGCTGGAATTTAATAAATGTAACAATTTAGGCTAATTTATAAGTATTTGTATATAGACCCTATTATAATATCAGAGGATTTCTGTAAAAAGTGTTTTAGCTATCGTAAGGTAAAAACCCGACATGTTTATTTGTGGCGTGGTCTTACGAGATGCTTTTGCTTTCAAAGGATTTTGAAACTTTAATAATCAATTGGGTGTGATTTTCTCACGCTGGTATTCCAGACTGACTCGGGTATTATTTAACTGTAATGCTCAGGTCAGACCGAGTATTATAGGATACATGATATGACGCTGTGGAGCTCAGGAGACGAGCTGGATGACGATACGTACCCTCGTACTTGTTATATATATATATATATTCCGCTGTGTTGAGTACCTGTGTATCCATTTGTATGTTGTTGTTAAACTGTGATTGATGTACTCTGATGATGTAATATATAAACAAATATATTTAATTTTGAGTAAAGATCATTTATTTTATATTATATTTTAGTCTGCTGCGATGGTTAGATTCTGATGTTGTTTTCTATTTTCTTCTTCTACCTCTTTTTCTTTAACCCAAATGGTTCGTATTTATGTACCACTTGAGTTGATTTAGGTAGAATAGTGTTGACTCAAGGGGTACGTATTTGTGGGTCGTTTCATCGAGTGTTTGTGTTTTGCTTTACGCTTGGCTCAGCCTGATTATTCACAGCTTTGGATTCTCTTTCTAGAGCTGGTCTTTGCTGGAGATTCTTCCTATCTATATTTATATCTATTTCAGTTTCAGCTATTCTAGTTTATCTCATGTATTAGCGAACTTCTATGTATTTGGATTTCTATTATGTTGTTTCCGACTGATATTATGCATTTGTTTTGAGACTTTGTTATAGTAGCTTCATGAACTACTATGGTATTTTATATTCCGCTGTGAGTTATTCTGATTGTTCTGTGTCTTTGATTTTGTGTATTTGATTTCATTTGCTCCAAATTTATTTACAATCTGTTATTTTTCATCATTCTCGTCCGACATGTGTGGATTATTGTCGATTTGAATGGTACAAAATACCGGGTCGTCATAGATAGAGTCAATAGTACGCTAGAATGAGTTAAATGTATGTATATATATAAGGGTGTATCTGTTATTTTCTTATAAAAAGATTTTTAAACGGTTTTAAGGTTAGTTTTATATAAGTTTATGTTTTGATATATGAAGTGATAGTTTTCTAATATTAAGGTAATTGGTTGTTGATTATTGGAATTAAATGTAATAATAAGAATTAAGTGATAATATGAATACAACCAAATAGGAATTGGATAATATAAACTATAAAAATAATATAAATGGATCCAAACTGAAATTAAAATCCTGAATTTGTAGAAGTGTTTTCAGAATAAGATAATACATAGTGAATTGGTTTTCAGATATGATAACCTTGGTTATTATCTTAAAATGTTTATTGTGTTTAATAATGAAATGTTTGTTAATGATAAAGCAAAATGAAATCTTGTAAGGAAATGACATTTAGACAAGTATGACTTGTAAATTGAGGTGGATCTAAATTGTGATGTTTTGAAATTTAAGTCTGGAATTTGGAATTGTTTCGAAGTGTTATAAGATTATTCCGATTATTTTGAATAAAGGGATCTTATTTTAAAACAAGAGTTGTTTTGAAATTTTTTAAAGGAATTTGTTTTGAATTAGAACCAAAGGTGGTTTAAAATTTAAAGTATAACTTGATGTGCAAAGGAAATAAATATGTATATGTCAGAGATGTACATAATATCAAAGATGATTTGAAATAAACTCTAAGTGTTGAGTTTTAAATTTTTCCTTGGAATGTGATGTAAAAACCCAAAGTGAAATAAGTTTTTGAACTTATAAGTGGGAAGATTTTTTAAGAAGTTTAAAAATTAAAATGGGAATTCAAATTGAGTAAAGTTTAGTGGATTAAATAAATTGAATTTAAATTAGGGATATTAAATGGGTTAAATTGAAGGGGAGTAGAGTGATCTCAAAATGGATTTGAAATCTATAAATTGGAAATGGACGCTATGGATGGATGTTTTAGAATAATTTCGATGATATCATCCTGTTGTTATAAATAATCTTTAAACTGTGAATGGGATTTGTTTAAAATGAATTAAAAAGTGAAATGAAATAGTCTATATACCCATTACTAAAATTAAATGAAAGGGAAGCCTTATTTTGAAAGTATTTAAGAGGCTTGATTATTGAAATGAAATTCGTAATGGAGCCACTTTGAACTTAAAATTCAAATGATAGAAATGGGCTTGCTGAAATGTGTTAAGAACTGGTTTTGAAGTCAAAATTGGGTAATTAATTGGGCTATGAAGATTAAATTCTTTTTGAACTCTAATTTGAACTTTGAAATAAGTTAAGTAGAGATAATTTAAAATGGAATTTTGAAATTTGTACTCAAAATTAAATGGTTTAAAGATTTTTAAGTTGTTAATTTAAAAATAAAGGTTGGTTTGATTTAAAGGATTAAATAAGCATTTAAAAATTTTAACTCGAACTTATGAAATTGGAGATGTTTTTAAGTTGAGATTTGAATTGAAATTGAATTAACTTAAGTGGAAGTGAAAATTTAAATTGAAGAGATTGAAATGGAGATTGGGAAGTTTAACAGTTTACTCTGAACTATTTTCAAATAAAATTGTTTTAATATAATTGTTTTAAAATCTATTTTTCCTATCTATTTACTATACAACTTTTCTTTTTAAAACCTAAACTATCTTATACTTATTTTACAACTACTTTTGGAACTATTTAACTATTTTACAATAATTTTACAACTGTTTTATAAACTAATTGCTATTTTACAACTATTTTACAATTATCTAACTATTTTATAACTATTTGACTATTTTACAACTATTTTATAATTAATTAACTATTTATAACGATCCTGACTCGACCTTCGAAAACCGGCAACGAATACTTCACCCGTATTCAAATGCCGTAGATTCAAACGCCGAATCTGGTTTGCCGGAGCTTATAACACATTAAGCACAAAAACACAGCGGAAGAAAATGAATATAACATATAACTCCAATGATACAATATCCAATGATATACAACAATGATCAAAAATACATATCAAAGATCTACAACAACACAACGGAAACACAAAGGCACCAACAACGGAAATAAATTGAACTCCAAATGGAACTCCTATGTCTGCAACTCCATCTCAAATGCTCTAAAGCTCCAAACCTAAGATAGCTTGGACCAAAAGCTCGAACCACCATCATTGCTAAAGTGAAGCAACTTTATCAAAATGCGATCGCCAACATCCAGGGATTGAATTCTATCGAATCTACACCTATTTATTGATTATCTGAAAAACCCAACTCTAGACTGCCCGTGTAGAAAATTGTGGGCACCCAGAGTTTGGAAAGGGAACCATAAATTCTGGGTCAGTCATAGGACTGATATGAGCAAACAAAAAAGTTTATCTATAAAACAATCAGCAAATGAATTTAAAATTGATATTCGCAATGCTTTTTGGAAAATGAAACTACCATAAGACCTCCTAGCACACACACAATGCAAACGCAGAATTGGAGGAGATTTCTCCTTATGATAGTCAAATATGCTTGATACGCGAAAACCATTTGATATTATTATTAGTGCATAGTGTAGAAAACCTTTCGAAAGTACAATATTAATCTTAGCCAGCATGCAACCATTATTGTATGCCTACTATATCTACCATCTAAACAATAGGGCGCCACCAATAGTAAATGGAGGTTATACAACTAAAACCGTGCAAGACGCATATTGGAGATTGGATTTCCAACAAATGGTCAAGCTAAGGAACTTCCTACTGCCACATAGGTACGCCTCTGGGGGGAGGTCCCGAGAACCTACCCTGCTCTCTGCCAACACAAGTTCGGGTTACCTCTGAAACTAGGTAACTACTACTCGAGCATGCGTTCCCCCGGTCGTTTGCGACCTTTATCCGAGGTACCTCTACACCAACAACCAAAAAGCAGTCACAAAGTAATAGATTTGCAGTGACCACATGAGTTAAGTATCTGGGCTCCATACCATGATACCACCCTTTTCCGGAATGGAATGACACATCCTAAAAGGCGCGACCCTCATAACCTTGCCGCATCTTTCCCGTTTCGGCCATTTCCAGGGTGTGTGGTCCTGATCTAGTCTCTTCCACAAAGCTACATTTTTCACAGAGCCATGCTTTGATCAACAAATTATCAGAAGCACTTCTTATGCTACATTACCATATGGGGAATGTATCACTAGTAACCATCAACTACATAACCTCTTAGCTCGTACGTCTCAGAGAAGGGTGTTAAGCTAAGAGAGTAAATCTCCGCCACCAAATTGAAACGTATTTGATAGAAACCAGCTTTACATCTCAAAGTGTAATGTCAGACACACCTCCATACAAGTCTGTTCGGGTTCGAACAGAACCGAAGGCACTTCAGAAGAAGCCCTTGCAAATCTGGATATTCACAATCCCGATCGGGCTCCCCATCATATATGGAGATCTCTTTACCGACGCGACTCAGTGCAGAGACATACGACAGGTAATCCTTTAATTTTCTAAAATACCCGGGCTTCACCACTGGTCTTCAAGTGTTATCCATATCATCGTATCATTATTCGGAATGGGTTATATGACACGAGGTCCCCTCTCGGCTAAACCGAGTAATGAGCGCGATATTTAAAAACCATATGGATAATGCGATCTCAGTTAAGTCACAACTTGTTATCCAAAACAAATGGTTTAAACAAATTACCATTTTAAGTCTTTTTAAACAAAAAGATTCATTTCACCAAGTTCACCAATCTTTCACAAAGATTCATTCATATCCTTTCAAAACACTTTCCTTTTCAAATCGGATTAACTCATCTAATCTTTAAATCAAAGATTTAATTCATAGCTTTCAAAATCATTTCCAAAGATTCATTCATAACTTGGAAAACCATTTTCATTTCAAACTTGAAATCCTTTTAACACAAATTGGAAATTCTTTTCTTATATGAAAGCTTTTATTATTTGGAAACAAATAGTTTCTGTTTCAAAAATATCTGATTTCATTTATACAAGTTAAAGCCCTTGGGTTAAATTCAAATTCTCAAAACAATACTTTTAAAATGGTTTAAAACCCATATTATATAGTTTATATATTCTTTTTAAACCATAGTTTTCAAACATAGAATTCAATTTCAAATTTTGAACTCAAATTCAAATCCAATCAAATCAAATTATTTAAATTTCAAAACTTTATCAAGTTATTCAAAATAACTTTTATCTTTAAAACTCCTTTTCAAAAGCTTTTCACGTTTAACCCAAATCCATTTCCAAAACCATTTGGATTCAAAATTCAAATTGAAAAGTATTTTCTAAATCTGTGACTTAACCAATTTCCTCATGCAATCCATATTGTGTGTGTCAGGTGTAATCCAGGGGTTTTACCCAATAGTGCAACATCATCAATCATTTCAGATTCAATCACAGTAATATATTGATAAGCGGTATAATCTATAACGCTTATCTTCATTCACAGATCACAGATAAATAATGTAAGTTCATCGTTGATAAATAAATAAATCACAGATAAATAAATTACATTCATCACAGCTTGAATCAAAATAATTCATATCACAAAGCATCACACATCAGGGATATCACATAATTCAACATTCAATTGAATCCAAACATTCGTATGTAAGATTAACTAATCATTTGATTAATTTTAAATCAGATTTAAATACTTATGAACAACTACTAATCCGGGTTAATTAATATTAATTAATTACAAACCATTTAAATTAATTATCCATTAATCACTTATTAATTAACCTTTAATGATAAATTAATTTAACCTTTAATAATTAATTAATCAACCTTAATTAATAAATTAATCAACCTTTAATCACTAAGTAATTAATCCCTAATTACAAATTAATTAACCTTTTAATCATTAATTAATTAACTTTAATCATGTAATTAATTAACCTTAATAAATCTTTAATTAATCTTTGATTAACTTTTAATTATGAATTAATTAATATTAAATTAATAATTAATTGGCCTTAATTCAGTTTAATTAATTAACCTTAATTATTCTTTAATTCAGAAATTATCCTTTAATCATCTTCATTAATCAATTCTTTTATCTAGCAATTTATTAACCTTTTATTACTTATATTAACAAATAATAAATTACTGAATTAATTAAATGATAAACCACTTTATCTTTATTTTTATTTAAATTACATCACTTAATTAATTTAAAATGCTTAATTTTGATCTGAGATACCTTTGGTTAATCATTTCTTGATTTCACATTTCATTATATTTTGAAAACACTTGGAAATTAATCAAATCGTCTTAATAAAAAAATTTACAAACCATATTAATAAACTTTTAAAAACACTTAATCCTGAATAAATCTTGGAAAATTGTTTAAAACCTTGTGAATAAATTTCCTTTGAAAATTTGATCTATCTTCCTTTTTAAAAATTTATATAATTTAATAAACTTTAAAACTCGTTCAACTGTTTACTTGAAAATTTTTGAATCAACAGGTTTCAATAAAACCCGAACCAAATTGCTTAAACCCCGGGCACGACTTCGAATTACTCGTTATTCTTTGTTTCCCCTAAGCCAATTTTTCATTTACTTCGAGACAAACCCCGGGTACCCCTTTCTTCCCCAAAACCATTAGCAATACCTATACACGGTGATACACAATCACGTGCACAGGCGATCGAAGAACTTTTGGCCAATGCCACGACCTTCGGCAAGTCATCGATGATCCCCTCAAGCCTCGCGATCATCCAGAAAACTGATTCATATTCGAGAATGAAATCGAGTAATTTGCATCAAACTTTGAACCAAGTATCACCAGAAAACCTTCCAGCATCACCACCACCAACCACCGGACGCTAGGGCTGTCAAAATCCAACACAACCCTTTAACCCAACCCTTTTAACCCATTTTTAATCGGGTAGGGTTGAACTAATTCAATTATGTCATTAAATGGGTGGATACCCATTACAGCCCGCTTAAAAAATAGTACAACCCTCCTTACCCACTTACTCGTCAAAAACTCCAAATTTACAAACTTTCGTTTCTTAAAACTACGATGTCGGCATCTCATCTCTGAAACCCTAGTTCCACAATCCGCTCGATTCCCTTCAAACATCGTTCTCGCCCTCAATTGTGTGGATCTATCTCTCTGGATCTATCTCTCGGGCTTCTTCGAAACGATTTAACTTTCAAAGTTAAAGGTCAATCGATCAAAGGTACTATTTTTCGTTCTAATTTTTTCATTTATGTTTGATAATTGAATAGATCGAGATTTAGAATTTTTTGATCATACCTAAACTATGCCATCTATTTACATGTTTACTATTGGATAAGAGCTGAAGAGGATGCTGGTACTTTGCTTTGGTGTTGCGGTAAATACTCGACTACCTGACCCTGTTCAGTATAATCATTTTGCATAGTTTTGGAATTTATTAAATACATATGATGTTCCATTAGTATTAGGAAGTTTTATGTATTTTTTTTAGGATAGAGACGACGGTCTATCTGTGTGCAAGTAAAACGTTAGTTTTTTGTTCAGGTTCTATGAATTGGAGTCGAAACAAGTGAAAAACGGAAAAAGAAAAAAGAAAGAAAGAAAACGAAAAGAGAAGAAAAGAAAACATCTGCACCTCTTTTGCATGTACATTGCAAAATGCATCAACTGAAGACATCTCTGAAGTTGAGTTATTTTCCATCCTTATGGGAATCAAAGTCAAGAAGTTAGATTGTTTTAACAATTTTAATCAAAACTTGATATCCAAAACCAGATGAAATGAACTAAAATCGACCAAAAAAATTAGGACTAGAAATAATTATTGTACAAATATAAGTCCACATCACTTTCAGAATGAATTTAATATTTTAGTGAGAAAGGGATATGAGGCTATTAACCCTTAGCTTTGATGTGTAAATATAAAAAGTATAAGCTTTTGTATTAAAGCCCATTAGATGCATTGGAGAATAAATTACAATATTAATTTTTAATTTTTAGTTTTGAATTGGTTTTCTTTCTGCTCATTCAAAGAATTATAACTCGAATTTATATTATGTCAAATTTAAACCTTCTCATTATACCGACTTGTTGTAATTCCACAGTTAATCATTTACAGTGTATAAATGATTAGCGCATATTTTTTAGTTTTTGGCAAACCTTCTCATTATACCATTTCAGTAGAGTAATAAAGCAATTCTGTTTTATCTGAAACATAATTTTTTATGGCAGTTGAGAAAGCATGCTTAGCAAGGCCAGTGGAGGTAGAGAACTAAACAAATAGATTGTTAATCCCGTTTCACCAACGAGTTAAAGAGTCCACGAGATAAGAGCCCACAAGGTAAGATCTATGAGTTGAGGAGCCTGCGACCTAAGAACTACGACTCAGGAAGCTTACGACCTACGACTTAAGGCAGCAAACAGTTCTAGAAGGACTTACGAGTTAAGCAGTCTCCGACTTAAGGCCTCCACGGTTTAAGGCTTTTATGAGTTAAGGAACCTTACGAGTTAAGGATGGCACGACTTAAGGAGATGAACGACCTACGACCTAAAAAATGTTGCGACCTAACAATGGCTACGGTTGAACGGCCTAAGGAAAGCTATGCGACCTAAAGGAGTAACGACTCAAAACATTGGAAGGAAGAGTCAACAACACATAAGTCGTTGACGACTTACGACTTATTATGAGTCGTGTACGACTCATGCTAGCACGAAGGAAGTCATGTTTGGTTAACTCGGGAACGACTTATCACTTGTATCGTTCATTCGAACAGGAGCATAACATTGGACCAAGCCGAGAGTCAAATCCAGTAGGTCGGCCGCGACCTACCATGAACCGCTAACAAGCCCGCGACTTATCATATGAGACAATTCACCATGACTCGTCCACGACCTAAGGTCACTAAGTCGTAGTCCACTGCCATGATGTCCATACTAAAAAAGGATGACTCGTGAACGGGTTAGAACTTGTGCTATATTCAGAAGACCGGAGGCGAGTTTGAGCTCAACATGGTGAGTCGTCCACGACCCAACCTGACTCGGCCACGAGTAACCCATGAGTCGGGTACGACTCACGACTTAAGACCGAAAACCCCTATAAATACACGACCATTTCCAACATGAAGGGGACTTTTGGGTCAATCAATTTCAAGCACCATTACTCTGCCGAATTCCAGACTACTTCAACACTTAAAGCTTTTGAGATTCAAAGAACGTCTAAAAGAACTTCATGAAGAAATCATCTACATCCACCATGGATTTGAAGATTTTTGTCAACATCGAAGTTTGAGCCACTTGTTCTAAGTCTTTTGTAATTCAAAGTGTGTTGTACTTGAGAAGATTTGTATCAACTTGTAACGTGATCATCAATAAAAGTACTTAAAGTGGACGTAGGCTATTCCCATAAGCCGAACCACTATAAAATTGCTGTTGTTTACTGCTTTTCTGCTATTACTTGCTTATAATTCTTTCCCGATCTGTCGGGTGGTGCTTTCACAACTACACTTCACACACCGGGGTGTTAGCGTTCAAATTTAAGCGTTAACATTTTTGGTGCTTTCACTGAGAATTGAACTCAGGACAGCTGTCATCATTGCTTCGCAGAGATTTGAAGAAAGAATTTCCTTAAAAACCAGAAGTATATCTGAGATTATGGCTCCTGGAAGGAAAAGTAGATCTATCAGATCTGGGAACATTCAAGAGGGAACCTCCGCTTCCCCTGTGCCTAATCTACCCACTCCGTCTGTTGGAGTTACAAAAGCGGAATTGGATGCTGTGATTCTAGGGCTAAACCAGCAGATAAACGCCCAAAATGCACAACTAGAGGCTCAAAGTGCCCAGAATGCTCTGATTCTGAATAAGTTGAACGACTTACTTGGGGCAAACAATCAACCGGCTGGTAATGAAAGGAACTATGCTGGCAACATTCATGATGTTAATGAAAGGAATGCTCCTGAAAGGCCTACTAGTCCCTTTGAGCAGGCAGTACCTGACGCCGGTGGATCTAGAACTCGGCATGATGAGGAATACCTTTCTGGAATGGTCCGGCAGATCATGAAAGAAAGTATGCAAAGAGTTGAAGATGAGAAGGAATGGGGTTTCGCCCCAAGTAAAACTCCGTTTACTGAAAAAATCTTGAAGGCGGAATTTCCAAGGAAGTTTGTCCCTCCGACTATTCCAGCTTACAAAGGGACAAGTGATCCGAATGAGTTCTTGTATAAGTATGATTGGCACATGACGGGTGCCAGGGCCTCCGATGAAATAAAGTGCCGATATTTCCCCGTATACCTGGAAGGCGTGGCTTTACTGTGGTTCACCAAGTTACCAGTCCGATCTATCGATCAGTTTTCAGACTTGACCAGAAAATTCAAGGATCAGTTTAGACTATATGCTTCGAAGGCCAAGGATATTATGTCACTATCGAGTTTAGAGCAGAATCCTGGTGAGTCTATCAGATCCTTCTTGAACCGCTTCAATATAGCACTGGCTGAGGTGGACAATGCTGAACCACGAATGATATTGACTTATCTGATGAGGGCTATCGATAAGTCAAGCGAATTTGGGAAATGGTTAAATATGAAGGAGCCAACCTCTCTCGAAAAGTTCTACAAAAAAGCAGACGAATTCATTCGCTTGGAAAGCCGTCCTTTACCAGTAAAGACAGTGTTGGAAAAAGCAGAAGACAACACTGTCGCTCCACGCAAGAATGAATCGGTGGGGCAAAAAAGGGAGAATAGTAATGGGAAGAAACAGGGTAGTCTGAAGAAGCCCCGATCCTTCAAGCCATCAGAATATACTCCATTATCACATACACCGGAGCACATCTACCTGGCCACTAAAGATTCCGTCGATTTCCCTAAACCTATCCCTTTGAGAACTGGGAGAAAAGCCATACAAAGTGGGAAATTCTGCCGCTTCCACAATCAACCAGGTCATGAAACTGATGAATGCCGCCAGCTGAAAAATCTGATTGAAGAGTTGCTAAGAGAAAACAAGTTGCAGCAATTCGTGAAAAAGAATAGCAACAATCCTGCATCGTCGAGTCAGGGGCAGCGGGCTCCTGTTCATCAGCCTGGGGCAGGAGAGAAAGCTACGGGGCATGAATCTGGAAGGCCCGTTATCAATGTCATTTCAGGAGGACCTCACCCAGCTGGCAAAAGTTGGGGTGAGATGGAGAGATATTCCAGGGCTTTGAAATATGCTCCAGCCGAAGAAAACGTCTTTGTTCTAGAAGACACTACGCCCCTTAAACAACAGAAAACTTTCAGTGACGACATTATTTTCAGAGCCAGAGATTCCACAGGTATTGAAGCTCCTACTTTAGATCCCTTGGTCATCTCGGCTGGTATTGGACCAGCCATTGTCAGAAGAGTCCTCATTGACTGCGGAGCATCATGTAATATTCTCTTCAAGAAGACATTTGACCAGATGAAAATCCCTATGATCGATGTGCAAGCCTCATCACAGAAAATCGTTGGCTTCACTGGGGAGCCGAAGCAACCAGTAGGAACCATCGATCTGTTTGTAGAACTTGGGGAAGGAGAAAGGAAAGTGGTCCGAAAGCAAACCTTCGTGATCGTCGATGAATATTCTGCTTATAACGCTTTTCTTGGCCGTCCAACACTCGCAGCATTCAAAGCTATCCTAGCCCCGTGGTGCCTCACTATTAAATTCCCTACTGACAATGGAGTAGGAGTTATAAAAGGGGATCAAAATGCTGCGCGAGAATGCTATTGGACAGAGCTGCGAGAGGCAAGAAAAAGGGAAATGGGAAAGGATGCGGCAACTCCAGTCCGCATCAAGGAACCAGCTTTGTAGCAATTACAGAGCGGACCCTGCACTGGCGAGCACAGCGGGGCACGGAAAGAAATGGATCCCAGAAAAGCCAGTACAGGGGAGAATAGAGTAGTACCGGTGGAAACAACAGTTCCGGTACCTGTTGACCCAAAGGACCCAAATAAGGTGTTGAATGTGGGCTCGCAGCTTAATGTTTCGATTCAGAATATCTTGATATCTTTCCTGAAGGCGAATTTGGATGTCTTTGCTTGGACTCATGCCGATATGTGTGGAATATCCCCGGAAGTTGCGGTACACGCTCTGAATATTGACCCAAAGTTTACGCCAGTTAAACAGAAAAGAAGAACCCAGGGTCCAGAAAGGTCAGCAGCATTAAAAGAAGAAGTTGATCGACTCATGGAAAATAACTTCATCAAAGAATCTACATATCCGAATTGGGTTTCAAATCCTGTGTTGGTCAAGAAAGCTAATGGGAAATGGAGAGTGTGCATCGATTTTTCTGATCTAAACAAGGCTTGCCCCAAAGATTGCTTCCCATTACCCAGGATCGATCAACTGGTAGACGGAACCGCGGGACATGAATTGTTATCCTTCATGGATGCCTACTTCGGTTATAACCAAATCATGATGCATGAGCCGGATCAGGAGGATACAAGCTTTATTACAAATGTTGGGCTTTATTGCTACAAAGTTATGCCCTTCGGATTAAAAAACGCAGGGGCAACTTACCAAAGACTTGTTAATGCTATGTTCAAACCGCAATTGGGTAAAACTATGGAAGTCTATGTCGACGACATGTTAGTAAAGTCCAGGAAAGCAGCGGATCACATTGAACACTTAGCAGAAATGTTCGCAGTCCTCCGGAAATACAGAATGAAACTTAACCCTCTGAAATGTACATTTGGGGTCGAATCCGGAAAGTTCTTAGGTTTTATCATCAGTGCTAGGGGCATTGAGGCCAGTCCAGCTCAAATTACCGCCTTAAAAGAAGTTAAAGCTCCTAGAACGAAGAAGGAATTGCAAAGCCTCAACGGAAAGGTCGCCGCTTTGAGTCGGTTCATTTCCAAAGCTACTGATAAATGCATCCCATTCTTCGATGCCCTGAAAAAAGGAAAGAAGAACTTTGAATGGACTCCCGAATGCCAAAAAGCCTTTGAAGAGTTGATCCGTCATATGGAAACGCCTCCGATACTTTCTAGGCCAGGCAATGGTGAGGATCTTCTTATATACTTGGCAGTATCATCTCATGCTCTAAGTGCAGCGCTGATACGGGAAGACAAAAGGATTCAACATCCAGTTTACTATATCAGCAAAAGACTCACAGGGGCAGAGCTGAATTACTCCAAGTTGGAAAAACTCGCCTATTGCCTACTAGTTGCATCGAGGAAACTGAGGCAATATTTCCAAGCTCATCCTATCAAAGTGCTCACTGATCAACCTCTGAAGCAAGTCCTATTTCGCCCTGAAACTTCGGGTCGTCTTCTAAAATGGAACATTGAACTTAGTCAATATGACATCACCTATCACCCCCGAAAAGCAATCAACGGACAAGCTTTAGCTGATTTCATTGCAGAATTCACAGAGAAAGATAATGGTGAGGAAAAAGCGATCAATGATTCTCCAATCCAGTGGAAGATGTATGTTGATGGCGCAAGAAATGACTACTGTTCTGGAGCCCGAGTGGTACTTGAAACTCCCGAAGGTCGATCATTATGTTATGCACTAAGACTGGAATTTCCTTCAACAAACAATGAAGCGGAATATGAAGCTCTTATTGCAGGTCTGAAAATCGCTAAAGAGCTAAACATTCGAGCATTACAAATTTTCAGTGATTCTCAGCTTATCGTATGCCAAGTCAAGAAGGAATTTCAAGCAAAAGGTGGAAATCTGCCTTCCTACTTGTCAAAGGCTTGGGAACTCCTATATGAACTCGATCACTATTCAATAAGCCACATTCCTCGTGAAGAGAATATGAAGGCAGATTCCCTCGCAAAGTATTCAAGTTCTGGTGAAGCTCAACTATTGGGATTGGTCCCTGTAGAAGTCCTTTCAGCGCCAAGTATAGACGAGATGGATATAGACTGGATTATGAATGTATCTCAAGAACAAGAGTCATGGATGACTCCAATACTGGATTACCTACTCAGGGGTTCTCTGCCAGAAAACTCGATAGAAAGACGAAAGCTTCTAAGGAAGGCCTCTCGCTATGTAATTCAGGATGGCCGATTGTACAGACGGGGATTCTCAATGCCATTGCTTCGATGTGTATCCCGGGAAGAGTCCAAAACAATCCTAGCTGAAGTGCATGGAGGAGAATGCGGTGATCATTCAGGTGGTCAAACACTAGCAAAGAAAATTCTCCGATACGGATATTTTTGGCCAGAAATTAATCGGGATGCCGCAGATTACTCCCGAAAATGTGACAAGTGCCAAAGATATGCCAAAATTCCTAGAGCACCTTCTACCGAACTCACACAGATGGTCAGTCCATGGCCATTTGCAATTTGGGGAATGGATCTCATTGGGCCGCTACCAACTGCTAAATCAGGGATTAAATATGCTATTGTTGCAGTTGATTATTTTACTAAGTGGGCTGAAGCTGAACCATTGGCTACGATCACTTCAAAGAAAATGATAAGCTTTGTGACCAAGAATATCATTTGCAGATACGGTGTGCCTCAGAAAATAATCACAGACAATGGTACTCAGTTTGAAAGCGAGGAATTCCAGGATTTTTGCAAGCGATTCAAAATCCAGAAAAGCTTTTCGGCAGTAGCTCATCCGCAGGCAAACGGGCAAGTGGAAGCAGTGAACAAGATCATCAAATCAACCATCAAAAAGCAACTCGAAAGAGCAAAAGGTGGTTGGGTCGATAAACTACCACTTGCACTATGGGCATACAGAACTACTCACAAAACTGCAACTGGGCATACTCCTTTTTCGTTAGCATACGGATCGGAAGCAATGATCCCGGTTGAAACGGAGGTCCCTTCACACAGAAGAATCCATTTCAATCAAGCAGAAAATGAAAAGTTGCAACTTGAAGCGCTGGATCTCCTTGATGAAAAAAGAGATGAAGCTAACCTCAGAGTTGCAGCTCATCAGCAAAGGATAGCCAGACATTTCAATTCCAAAGTTCGTCAACGCAGCTTTGAAATTGGAGATCTAGTCCTAAAAAGAATTATGACCGCGACAGGTGTGTTTGGGCCAAATTGGGAAGGACCATATGTAATAGGTCAGAAGCTTCTCGACGGCATTCAAGCTCACCACTGTTGATGGAGATCAAATTCCAAGGGCATGGAACAGCAACCACTTGCGTCCATACTTTACTTGAAAATTTTGTTGAAACATTGTAAAAAGAATTATGAATGTATGATTCTTGTAATTGAAAGCAATTGTGAAACTGATGCAAGTAAATAATGAAAGAATATAAAGTGGATGTAGGCCCAATTTCATGGCCGAACCACTATAAATCTTGTGTTCCTTATTATCATTATATGTTTGCTTTGTTTTCGATATAAAAATACATAAAATGTATTGCTGAAATGTCGATTTAAATTTTTGCAGACAATGGAAATAAAACTTGCGCATAATAAGACCGAGCGATTCTCACCATCATTCAACAAACAAATTTCAAGTCACAAAGACCCCGAATTCAAATCCTAGATAGGAAATACTTCAATTGAACGGCTAATGATTTCGATAGAAGCGAGCCCTTGCTGATAAATTGAGATTGTTTGAACAAACAAACATCCAATTAGGAAGCTAGTGCCCGTTCTCACGAACTTGCCTGGCAATAAAGTACACTTCCTTGGATTGAACAAGCCACTTGTGAGAAAAGGGGAATGAAAACTTGAAAAGAAAAAAAAAAGAAAAAAAAAAGAAAAGAGGATCGCTGAAAAGGCATAAGCAAGTGAACAGAGGAACAACCAAAGCTACCATCAGCGGCACAAGTCCTCTTCGGAGGCGCAACTCTTCGGAGGAAAAAAGACCTCTAATGGGTCATACGCCACAAAAAAGAAAGTTCTCTACTCAACAAAAAAGATTGGAGAAGTCATGACCCTCCAACCATGAGAGAGTAACTTCCAGGCGATGAAAACCCTCTCTGAGGCACATTTCACCAGGAGTTGAAGTGTTATGACCGCTCTTCGGAATTTCACTTCACCAGAGTTGAAATGCAAACAAAATAAAAGCCCTCTTCGGAGGCCCATTTCACCAGGAGTTGAAGTGTTATGACCGCTCTTCGGAATTTCACTTCACCAGAGTTGAAATGCAAACAAAATAAAAGCCCTCTTCGGAGGCCCATTTCACCAGGAGTTGAAGTGTTGTGACCGCTCTTCGGAATTTCACTTCACCAGAGCTGAAATGTAAACAAAATAAAAGCCCTCTTCGGAGGCACATTTCGCCAGGAGTTGAAGTGTAACAACCGCTCTTCGGAATTTCACTTCACCAAAGTTAGAATGCAAAAACAAAGACCTTCTTGAAAGCACACGTTTCACCGAGATTGAAATAAAACTTCCAAGTGTTGAAACGTGAAAAGGCTTTCTTCGAAGGCACAACTCTTTGGGGGTACACGTTTCACCGAGATTGAAATAAAACTTCCAAGTGTTGAAACGTAAAAAAAAATCCCTCCTTAGAGGTACGACCCCCTCCCGGGGACACAATCAAGAAAAAAAAAAAAAAAAGACCTCTTTGGAAGCACACGTTTCACCGAGATTGAAATAAAACTTCCAAGTGTTGAAACGTGAAAAGGCTTTCTTCGAAGGCACAACTCTTTGGGGGTACACGTTTCACCGAGATTGAAATAAAACTTCCAAGTGTTGAAACGTGAAAAATCCCTCCTCAGAGGTACAATTTTGTATAAAAAAAAAAAATCCTCATCAAAAGCGTACTTTAACTTTCAAATGGAAAATGATTGTAAAAAGAAAAGAAGTTAAAGTACCCTTCAGAGGTCCGCTTTACCACATAGAGGAATTCACTTGGTAAAATATGCACATAAGCAAAAGAAAAAAGTGATTTCTTCGAACGACAAAGCGTAAAAACTTATACGAAGGGAGTTGTACTCAATAAAAATTTTCTTTAAAGAATAAAATAATTATTCTTTAACAAATAAGAGTGCAAGTCCCCTCGAAGTATAAAATATTGCAACAAGCTTAAGGTATGGGGGCAACATGGTATAGTAGTATAGCTGCCTCAGTAAAGTAATACTCAAGCAACATACCATAAGCCCGCTGCAATACTATATAAACAAACTTGTGCAAAAATAAATAGTAAATGCATTCTCAAATTCAAACAGAAGTTTGTACAAACGAAGAATCATTTTATTCAACTATAATGCAGATACAGGTTTCAAAATAAAAGCGGGGGCCGGTACCCGCACAACTCTCGGCCAGTTCATACAAAAGGCAAAAAGCTAAAATCTTCACTTCTTCTTCCCTCCTTTGGACCCTTTACTCGGTCGAATAACCAGCTTTTCAGGTCGGCCAGTGGGTATAAGGGAAGTGGGAGAGGCAGGTGTAACCGGTTCAACTTCCGGCTCCTCTTCAGTGGCGGTGATTTTCTTCCCCCTCCTCTTTGATGTCCCACGCTTCTCTCTCCTTTGTGAGGAAGACTCACTCCCCGGAGTGACAAGTTTTGATAGAACAATGTCGTCAGAAGGAGTCCGTTCCGGGGAAATGTCACCTCCCTCAGGTCTCTCATCTTTCTGCTCTTGCGAAGCGATGGGATCATCCAAGCCGTGAAGAGCCTCTATTTGTTCCTCCTGTGATCCAGGTTGCGAGGCAGAAGGAGGCACCGCCTGAAGAGATGAAGGAAGGATGACCGGAGGAGTAGAAGTTTGAGCAGTGCTTGGTAATTTCTCTACAGAAGAAAAAAGGTTAAAGTCAGTAAAAAGAGGAGATGAGGGTTCACCAATGAAGTCAGTAAAGAGAGGAGATGAAGGCTCGTCAAGGTTGAGAAAATAGCCAAGGAGCTCGTGAAACTCATGTGAAATAAACGAGTAACCAGCTTGAGCAGAATTGACAGTAGCGAGATTAACAGTGAAGTTACCTGGAGAAGCTGGTTTCCTGATATCGACTTCATAAGCTTGCGCATCAGCGCTCTCTTCACCCTCGTCTCCACCTTGTGTGCTTGTAATATCAGCGGTAACTTTGGTGGGAAAAGCGAGATGGGAACTGGAACCAATAATGTCGACTTCAGACGAAGAAGGTGGCTGGACTAGAGTAGTTGAAGTGGTTTTCCCCAGCTGGTCCCCTTCCGTCACTTCGGTTCTTAGTTTGGCAAGTTGTTCCTTTCCCCTGGCGAGAGCAGCGCGAGCGTCTTCATCAAAATAATGCCTTTCCAGGGCTGGCTCGTCATAACCAGCACCTTCAGCACCAAGCATATCGAGGGCGGCCTCCCACACTTCAGCTAAAGTGATCTCATACTTGGGACCAAGAAAGGCGAGGCTTCCACGCCCCAAGACGCTATGCAAATAGAAGTCGAATAATGTTGAGCCGAAGCTGTTTTTGGTCGCCTCATGAGATTCTTCGGCTGCGATTTTGCCGGCGACAGCCTCATCGCGCTCCCTTTCAGTTCTGGCAAGCTGAAGCTTAAGCATTTGTATCTCCGCCTCCTGGGAGTTGTTTTTCTTTCGAAGCTCAGCAATATCAGAGACATAGCCTTCACTGATTCTTTTTTGTGCCTCGAGCCTATCTTCGGCATCCCTCTGACTGGCATGAGCATCTCTAACTTGTCTGAGAAGCACTTCTTCTTTTTGAGAGTATGAAGTAGAGGAAGCAGCAAGCTCATCTTTCAACTTCTCAACCTTTGCTTCGAGCTCCTCGTTGTAGGAAGTAATGCTCCTCATTTCAGTGTCGTGCTGCTCAAGGACCTTTTGCCACTCAGCCTTATCATTTTCCATGGTGAGCATGGCCTCTAAGTTGGCACGGTTAACTCTTTGAAGCTCATCAACAAGCTTCTGCCAGTTTGACATCCTCTCGATATCGAGCTTGACTGCATCAAGATTGCGCAACATAGCAGACTTGTCAATGGGGACCAAGTCTAGGTCGAATCTCACGCCCTTTAAGCACCATTGTGGAAAACGGCTTTGTAAAGTGGCTGGGCCAGGTCCCACTTGAAATTTAGGCCTGCTTATTATTGTCTGGATGTCCTCCTTCCCAAGAGCGGGAGAGTCGGAAGTAATGTCAAGAGGGGCAGGGGCAATAGGCTTTTCGGGAATAGTGGAAGTATGTCTCTCACCATGTCGGGCTCGTTTGCCTGAATCTTCAGTTACATGACCTTTTCCTCGGTCGTCGTAAGATTTCCTTTTGTGAGAGTCGTCACTCCTTTGCAGAGAATCATGGTGCTCATCCCTATCCCTTCTGTCATAACGCTCTTCTGCATCCCTCCTTTCACGAGCCTTTCGAGCAGCCCTCTCTTCGTCAGACTCTCTATAGGAGGGAAAGTAACGCCGATAATCATATTGACCACGCCCCCCGTAGCGTTGGAAATCCTGATAATACGATCCGCCGCGTGTCATTGAAGAATCTGAAATAAGAAAAGATAAGCTTTAGAAATCTCTAAAGTATAAGAAGATAAGTGCATAAATGTGCTGGAAAATCCTTAGTTGTGTGTGAAGTGCAAGCTACTCGCGTTGGACTAACGAACCACTCCTCTGTTGGGGGGAAGTGATAGATTTCACTGTTGATGACAATTCTTGAGATGAAGGAGTTAGAGTCTGTTGGAGGGCAGATGTTGCTTCAATCGTCGGAGGTATAGCTTTACCATGAGCAGGGTCTTCTTTAAAGAGCTCTTGGGAAGTAATAATTATGTCACTTAAATCCCCAAAGACGTCATCACCGGCATGCCCAACCTGATTCCCTCCATCATCTCCTTTGTCAGCACTCTCCCTGGTTTGGGAAAGGGGCTCCTCTTCTTCTTCAATAATGGAAGCAAGTGCGGGCTTTTCGGAGGGTCCCGTATCGTCTCTGGGAGTAGAGCACTTTACTAATAAGGTTTCTGCAGAAATTTCCCCTCGTATGTGCTCTTTAGTGGAGATCGGAAGATCAGGAGTTTTCACCGGAGAGTCAGGAACCTCCGTTGGAGCTTCACGAGGCCGAGTAAAGCGAGAGAGATGGAGGAGTCCGTATTGATGTAAAAGTTCATCGTTTAGCAGAAACTTTATGCTCCTCTCTTCTACCGGCACGGCATTTAATCTTTCAAAAATTTGCTTAAGACTTGGGTCCCTAGCAGGGGGTGGAAGTGCTAAAAACAGGAAAAGAATGAAATTAGCAGCTGAGAGTTCAGATCTCGAGAAAGTTTCAAAACGGAAAAAGTAGAGACAGGAAATCTTACTTCCCACTCTCCAGATGGCATAAAACCCTGGAGGGCAGCGAACGAAGAAAAACTGATTCAAAAATCCGTGAGCGCTTTCGGAGAGATCAGTAATAAGTTTGCGATTTCGAGCGCTTCTTACAACCACGATGGAGGGATGGTCTTTAGTTTTCGTGAATGAGCAAAAATAGCAGATCTCCTCGAAGCTTGGTAACCGATCCAAAACTCTCCTGAATAGAACACATAACCCCATCAGAATGGCGTAGCCATTGGGGTGTAATTGGAATGGAGAGATAGACAACCGAAGCAGGAACTGTTGGAGAAAGTCGTTAAAAGGAGGAATCGCCCCACTTAAGCACATTTGGCGATTGACTGCAACAAAGCCGTAGGGAGGATTGTCAGCAGTGTCATTTGGCCCCGGAAATAAGATGTCAGCATCATCAATGCCAAACTGGACGCGCAGTTGGTTAAATACCCGCTGATTCAAAGTTGTGGATGTTCTCTCCGGAGGGTTGTCTATAGGGATGGCTACTGGAAAGACATCTTCAGCCTGGCCCATCGGCTCTTCTTGATGAGAGGTCATTCTACACAAGCAACTGGATGTTCAAATGCGAAGGTGCACGTTTCCTAAAAAGTGTGAAGTGTCGTGCAAAGCTAATAAAAAATAATAATAACAAGTAAAGATAACTGGAATTAAACTGGTTGACGATTGATTGACTATGGTAATTTCGGAACTTGTTATTGAAAGCTCAAGCATAATATTAATGCGGGCTGGTCAGTTTCAATTGACTAATCCAGTGCTGCTTTAATATTCCACTTGAAATCGGTAGCACTTCGTTCACACGATTTATTTAAGTTAATCATCTATCATTAACTAATCTGTCGTTCGATGTGGGCAATCAATGACAGTATATTCGTCCCAGTTTTCTGTGAATGTTGTATTAACAGATTATTAGCTTACAAGTTGAAGTAATCTGTAAAAGAATGCAGCAAAGATCAACAGTTCAAAGTTCAAGCAAAATTTACAAGTGTTAAGTTGTCAACGACTCAAGAATTCTTTGTACGGGTTAAGCTAAGTCATTGGTTATTTGGATGACTCGGCTACGACCTAAGGAAAGTGAGGCAAGTTAAGTTAGGTTGTTCCAACTCTAAATCGCTGATGTTATAAGTCGGCAGTACTATGAGTCGTAAGTCAAAGAACAGGGGGAAGGCTCCAGATCGAAGCAACAAGAAACCTTCTAAGTTCTAACTCGGTTACGACTCATGGCTTGAGTCGTAAAACTTGCTAGGTCGGATTAAAAGTCAATAGTAAAGGCTACTGGGTCGCATGGAAGCTGCTGAGTCGTACACGGCTTATGGTTTAAGTCGTGTACCGTTTAAAGGATGAGTCACGGGAAAGTAGCAAGTGCTGAGTCGTTCACAGTTTGTGGTTTGAATCATTCACGGCCTATGGCTTAAGTCGTTCACGACTTATAGCTTGAGTCGTCTGTGGTTTATGGCTAAAAGCATTGAGTCGTGTACGGTTGAGATTGCAAGGTATTTCAGAATCAGTGGCCAAAAAGCAAAACCAACTAAGTCGTGAGATCCTAAGTCATTTCCTCAACCAGTCAACTCCTTTCTAACCCGTTAACCTGTTAAGAGCTTCCTCATCTCCTCCGAACCCACGGGCCAGTCAAATCAAGACATTGTAATTCATCATCTTCTCCTCACATCATCAGAAAGCACCCAAAAAACCAATTCGAATCGCTTCAAGTGTACGGCGAATCAAACGCGATGTTGTAATCTAAAGGATCACGACAACAACGTAGCCAACAATGGTCAGAATCGTTCACAACTCAATTCAAAGCCCGAGTACGACGTACGACAGTGATTTGGGAACAAGAAGCGAAAATTTATGCCTTAGCGATGGTCGTGGTTGGATTGAAGTTCAGAATGACTTACGCGATGTGGAGGAAAGGATGGATTAATGATCAGTAAGCTCCGATTTGCTTTTGAGAGGTTGGAGAGTCTCTAATGGCGGATGCGTCTGTGAGATAAGAAGTGGGAGAGGAGAAACGACTCAAGCGTTTTTATATCTGGAGACATTGGAACTTGAATCGGCACGGGTTATGATGAGTCGAAGCGCACGACTTACGGCTTAAGACGTGTGCTTCGAGGGGCAAGTGTTAATCCCGTTTCACCAACGAGTTAAAGAGTCCACGAGATAAGAGCCCACAAGGTAAGATCTATGAGTTGAGGAGCCTGCGACCTAAGAACTACGACTCAGGAAGCTTACGACCTACGACTTAAGGCAGCAAACAGTTCTAGAAGGACTTACGAGTTAAGCAGTCACCGACTTAAGGCCTCCACGGTTTAAGGCTTTTATGAGTTAAGGAACCTTACGAGTTAAGGATGGCACGACTTAAGGAGATGAACGCCCTGCGACCTAAAAAATGTTGCGACCTAACAATGGCTACGGTTGAACGGCCTAAGGAAAGCTATGCGACCTAAAGGAGTAACGACTCAAAACATTGGAAGGAAGAGTCAACAACACATAAGTCGTTGACGACTTACGACTTATTATGAGTCGTGTACGACTCATGCTAGCACGAAGGAAGTCATGTTTGGTTAACTCGGGAACGACTTATCACTTGTATCGTTCATTCGAACAGGAGCATAACATTGGACCAAGCCGAGAGTCAAATCCAGTAGGTCGGCCGCGACCTACCATGAACCGCTAACAAGCCCGCGACTTATCATATGAGACAATTCACCATGACTCGTCCACGACCTAAGGTCACTAAGTCGTAGTCCACTGCCATGATGTCCATACTAAAAAAGGATGACTCGTGAACGGGTTAGAACTTGTGCTATATTCAGAAGACCGGAGGCGAGTTTGAGCTCAACATGGTGAGTCGTCCACGACCCAACCTGACTCGGCCACGAGTAACCCATGAGTCGGGTACGACTCACGACTTAAGACCGAAAACCCCTATAAATACACGACCATTTCCAACATGAAGGGGACTTTTGGGTCAATCAATTTCAAGCACCATTACTCTGCCGAATTCCAGACTACTTCAACACTTAAAGCTTTTGAGATTCAAAGAACGTCTAAAAGAACTTCATGAAGAAATCATCTACATCCACCATGGATTTGAAGATTTTTGTCAACATCGAAGTTTGAGCCATTTTTCTAAGTCTTTTGTAATTCAAAGTGTGTTGTACTTGAGAAGATTTGTATCAACTTGTAACGTGATCATCAATAAAAGTACTTAAAGTGGACGTAGGCTATTCCCATAAGCCGAACCACTATAAAATTGTTGTTGTTTACTGCTTTTCTGCTATTACTTGCTTATAATTCTTTCCCGATCTGTCGGGTGGTGCTTTCACAACTACACTTCACACACCGGGGTGTTAGCGTTCAAATTTAAGCGTTAACATAGATGGCATAGTTTTGTAATATAACCCATTGTTCAATTTTCTCCACTGTTCCCTTCTATTTTCTTTTCATGATACATGTTCATAGAAAGTTGCTTTTTGTTTGCTTGCTCTTGTTCGACCATACCTAAACATTAATTGCCAGTTTTTGCATGCATGATTAAATCTATTTAACTATCATTTCACTTTTCAAGAATTAGCCCATAATTTATAAACTACTTACCAATTGTATAGTTTCTCAATATTATTTTTTGCTGAATTATAAAAGATGCAGAAAAGTATTTCCTATATGAAGTATGAACCACAATATCAGCTATAATCATTTCTTTCAAAGCATAAATTTTTTGATGTCGTTACCGTGATAAAATTTTCTGTATCCGTTCTAGAAGCAATAAGGTTTTAATATTGTTCACACCCACAGTGCAATTGAACTTGTTTGTAAACTTGATCCTCCTTGTATTTTCTGTATCTGTTACAAAAATAGTAGTTCGAAAAATAAAAGCAAGGCATCCTACACCTGAAGCTTTCTATACACTTATATGTTTCATATATTTTATACTCGAGTAAGGCACACTTTTTCATTGCTGTCCTCTTCAATAGATTGAATCATACAAGTGGCTAGCAACCCATATGTACATATATATCATTCATTCATTCAATTATATGTATGCATTCATCCATTATGTGTATAACCCATGTGTACACATATATGTTTTTTTTCACTTGCAATTAAAGTATAATTTTACTACCAATCATGGATTTGAAAGTATAATCTCTTTTTTGGTACTATCTACTGTAGCATGACATAATGAAAGTTCGCATGATTTGTAAAGAGTTCTGTTAATTGAATGAACAAATTTTAGTATTGTGGGGACTGTTGGTTTCCCTTGGTCTCATTAATGCTAATCACTTGCCACCTTATAAAACATGGCCAACTCTTTTTATTCAAACTGATTGTAAATAGGCAGTACACATTATTTAACAACGCTTGCAAGGTGGCATTTTCCATATTGAGGGTTGACGTTTTCTTTCCTGAAAAATAAGTATCTCAATCACTGATAATATTTGCAGACCAACTGCTGGTAAACATAATCTGCAGGTTTAAACAACCATGCTCATTGTCTAATTTGGTAACTTTATTATTCATAGACAATAACTATCATGCTTTTAAACATAACAGTTTTAAATATTTTTGGTTACCTTAAGTTGATAATTAATCAAGATCACATCATCGGAAAAGAAAAGAAAGTGCCAGTACTGAATAAATGATTTTAGAATATAATAAATAGCAGAAATACTTATGGCTATTACTCATTATTTGATTCAAGCGGATGAGCTGAGAAAAAATGCTTCAATATTCATGCTGTCACTTTCTTTGGTATGACTTTTTTTTTTATCAAGTTAGCATATGCTGAGCATAAAATATTTGATTCCGTAACGTAATTTCTCATTTACAATTACAGTTATGAAATTAAACTTCACTGGAAAACACAGTAGCAAAAACTTTTTAAAGTAACTTTTTCAATTCAGTACATAGTGTAGACTTTGTTACAGCTTATATATATATATATATATATATATATATATATATATCTGATCTTGGAAGTTTTAAGTATGCATCTGAATTTGAGTATGCCAACCTTTAGATATATACTGAAGTATAAATATGACAGTTTATATTGTATAAATATGCCAAGTTTTCAGAAGCTAAAACTATTTTTTCCGTTTTTTTTTCCTGTAACGCAATTATGTACACTTGTTGATTCATGTTTATACACTGTAACCTTTTATTTGTATGTGCAGGTTTTTCTGGATGACTGAAAAAGTGTATCGTATGTGCATGATTCAGTTTCAGTAATTTTGAAGATCGTCATTTAGTCATCTTTGTTTTTTATTTTTGGTTTTTATATTTGATGCACTGATATACCGCAGTATTATATTGGTATCAGTCGCAGTGTTATATCGGTATTATTTATTGCAGTTCTAACACATTTTGCAGTTCATGCACTTTCATCCAACTTTATGTTTGATATTTCATGATATTCTTGTTATCTTAGTGCATTTTTAATGTTATATTGTTTTTATTTGATGCAATTTTATACAGTCAGTTTACATTAATGTTATATGACTATACATAATGCATTTCCACTGTTATATGCAGCTGCAATTTTAAATTTTATGCATATCTTGTGTTATTCGATGTTTCAAGTGATAATGTTTTAAATGGGTTAAATGGGTTGACCCTAAAAACAAGTGGGTTGGGTCTAATTTTTCAATTAATAAACATGACAAACTGGTTAGGGTCATAGAAGGGTCAAGTCAAATTTGACCCGACCCATTATGACCCGACCCGACCCATTTGACAGGCCTACCAGACGCCACACTACTACAATCCTAGCTACTCCGATGATCCACGAACCTCTTCCTATATGCGATCGTCTGAATCTTCTTGATGACGACGCGGCTCCTCCATGAACAAGATCGACAAAACACCAGTTATAACCCTAAAACATCAAACCACCACCGTGCCGATCACCAAATCCACAACACCCACAACACCTTCGACAAGAACCCCGATAAACCTAACCTTGCCGATCATCGAAAATTGACGAAAAGACCGAAACCAATAACTCGAGAATTCCCATCATACATGAATTTAAAAATCTGCAAACCATCACCTAAATTCATCATTTTACAATACAATTTAGTTTATGAAATCCAAATTCAAAATTAAAATGATTGAATTTTATCATTTCCAAAAGTTTTCCTGTATATTCTAAGTCTCCAGTTAATTATTTAATAAAACTTCTTGAAATTATTTTTAAAATTTAAGTCAAGTAATTGTAAATATTTTTCTTCTAAAGGTCATTTCCTAAATTCCTTTTGATTTTGAGATGTAAATTTTTTCTTGAATTTAGTTAACCTGATTCTAAACATAGGAATGTCCATACATATACAGGCATGCAAAGATACTTGCAAATATATTCGTATACATGCAAAACACATTTACCAATATTCAATCATAAATCATCACATCAAGTCAAAGATTATATCAAGGGTAGGTTTTCTTACCTAATGAGAAATGAAAGCAAAGAACAGAGACCCTGCTTTTGATCAGGTTTTGTCCTCCAGGTTTGAAGTTTGAGAACTGGTATTGAGTTTGATCTGAACTGTTTGAAGTGGAAGCACTTAGCTTGATCTCATGCTTGAAATCTGATCCTAGATTTTTGTTTTGCTTTGATCTTTTAATTTGGATGAACCTGATATTTGTTGCTCAGGTATTGAATCAATTGAAGTTGATATTTGATTCTTTGTTTCTGTTTTCCAGTTTGAACTTGAGTTATTCTTCTTGTTGATTTACTCTAATTTTTCATTCCAGGTTTTGAAGTTGTTTTGATTTTCCTGGCTTTGCTCAGATTTCATTTTGGAAACTGAAAGCTTGATGTTGAATTGTTTTGAATCTTGGTTTTCAAATTTGTTTGATTTGTTGCTTTTGAAATGGAATCTTGTTTCCAGGTTGAGAATTCAAGTAAAAGAAATGAGATGAAGCTTGGTTTTACTCTTCTTATTATTTACATATATCTTTATTTATCTCAATTTTAAAGAGATTAAGCCACTTGTTTAAACTAGCTACACTTGTTAGTTTATGTTATTCCTTAACTTACACTTGTTAAAACAATTTTTTTTAATGTTTATATCCTTGTACAAATCATATTTATAAATTATGTTTTAAAACCTTAATTACTTATGTTCTATAACTTAACATGTGTATTATATTTTATATTTATAAATATACAAAATATATCTATTCATTTTAAAAGAAAATATTATTTAAATCTTTTTATCAACTCAAGCTTAAGCTACCATACTTGTTTATTTTATGTTACATAGTGTTTATATTTGCAAATTACATATATTAATAAGAATTTTATAAAATACATGTATTAGTTTATATATATATATTGATATCTTATTTTCAAAATTTTTAATAGCTTTTGTAAATTTATTTATATTAATTTCAAAAGATAACTTTCAAATCATTATATTATAAATAAAATAAATTCTTTTCTATTATTAAAATATATATAATCTTTAAATAAATATGATTTAAAATCAAATTATACTTTAACACATTTATATTTGAACCTCAAATCCAAATTCTATTTAAAAATGAATTGACATAAATAAACAAATGCCTTTTTAATTTGGAAAATAACAAATTAATTCACAATTTAATTTAAAAATTAAATTAATTATCAAATCAAACTTGGCTAAAATCCAGGAATGTTACAGGTTCCCCCTTAAGAAAATTTCGTCCTCGAAATGTGCAAGGGAGACCACAAAGGATGGATACACAAAGATAGAGAATCGACTCATCAATCAAGCTAATTATTTATTCTGCATCTTGTTTACCAAATTAGAATATCAACAATATGAGAACAAACTCATTTGACACTACACAAGATACTCGGGTCACCTGATCTACAAATATGCAGGGGCACTGGTTAGTTCAAAAGGATAACTAACCATTCGTAGTACATATCGGAACCCGATAAAATAGATTAATGGATTCAATCTTCCACAATTCTCAAACACTAGATTTGGATCCCAAACTCAAGTCGAAATACCTCAAAATATATATAACTTGTCACTCTTCAGACTTTGATACTCACAAGAAATTACTATAGAATTTCAAATTTGGTCCTAATCGAAATCGTTTTATTGATTCAAATCAATTTTAACTTCATATTTTAGTTAACCAATTTATTTCAAATAAATTTTAATTCATTAAAGTTAAAAATGATGGAAAGAATACGAAATATGAGTTTTCTATATGATTCGTAGGGCCATCATCACACCAAAGATTCTTTTCGGAGCTGCCACGAAGCAATCAAAGAATTTAAATTGGACGACCAACAAAGGAGATTGATAGAGAAAAATATCTCTGTTGTTGGTGCAGGGCATTGACCATTTGTAGTGGCACTCCCCTGTCCCCTATCTCGTCCTCTTCTTGCACTCATACTCACTATCAGTGGATAGTAACGGAATTTACTGAGGCATACAGATGGATATCTTAGGGATACTCATTCTAGGGTACACTTCACCCTATATCTAATGAGTTACCTAATGTGTTATACTCCTGAGCTAAAGTTTCAACCTTCAGCTCTGATACCAATTATAACGACCTTGACTCGACCTTCGAAAACCGGCATTGAATACTTCACCCGTATTCAAATGCCGCAGATTCAAGCGTCGAATCTGGTTCGTTGGAGCTTATAATGCATTAAGTACAACAACACAGTGGAAGAAAATGAATATAGTATATAACTCCAATGATAAAATATCCAATGATATACAACAATGGTCACAAATACATATCAGAGATCTGCAACAACACAGCGGAAACGCAAAGGCGCCAGAAGCGGAGATAACTTGAACTCCAAATGGAACTCCAATGTCTGCAACACCATCTGAAATGCTCCAAAGCTCCAAACTGAAGATGGCTTGGACCAAAAGCTCGAACCACCATCATCGCTGAAGTAAAGCAACTCGATCCAAATGAGATCGCCAACATCCAGAGATTGAATGCTATCGAATCTATACCTATTATTTGATTATCTGAAAAACCCAACTCTAGACTTCCCGTGTTGAAAATTGTGGCAGCCAGAGTTTAGGAAGGGAACAATAAACTCCGGATCAGTCATGGGACTGGTACGAGCAAACAAAAACAGCTTATCGTTAAAGCAATCAGTAAAAGAATTTAAAATTGAAATTCGCAATGCTTTTTGGAAAATGAAACGACCATAAGGCTTACCACCGCACACACCATGCAAACACAGAATTGGAGGAGATTTCTCCTTATGATAGTCAAATATGCTTGATATGCGAAACCATTTGATATTATTATTTGTGCATAGTGCAGAAAACTTTTCGAAAGTACAATATTAATCCTAGCCAGCATACAACCATTATTGTATGCCTACTATAGCTACCATCTAAAAGTGGGGCGCCACCATAAATAAATGGCAGGTTATACAATTAAAACCATACAAGGCACGTATTGAAGATTGGACTTCCAACAGATGGTCAGGCTAAGGTACTTCCTACTTCCACATAGGTACACCTCTGGAGGGACGTCCCGAGAACCTACCCGGCACTCTGCTAAGACAAGGCTGAGTTACCTCTGTAACTTGGTAACTACTACTCGAGCATACCATCCCCGGTCGTTTGCGACCTTTATCCGAGGTACCTTTACACCAACAACCACAAAGCAATCACAAAGTAACAGATTTGAAGTGACCACATGAGTTAAGTATCTGGGCTCCATACCATAATACCACCCTTTTCCAAAAGGGAATGACACACCCTAAAGGGCGCGACCCTCATAAACTTGCTACGTCTTTCCTGTTTCGACCATTTTCGGAGTGTGAGGTCCTAATGTAGTCTTGTCCACAAAGATACACTTTTTCACAAAGCCCTGCTTTGATCAACAAATGATCAGAAGCACTTCGTATGCCACATTACCAAATTGGGAATGTATCACTAGTAACCATTACCTACATAACCTCTGAGCTCGTACGTCTTGGAGAAGGATGTTAAGCTAAGAAAGTAAATCTCCGCCACCAAACAGAAATGTATTTGATAGAAACCAGCTTTACATCTCAAAGTATAATGTCAGACACACATTCATACAAGTCTGTTTTGGGTTCAAACAGAACCGAAGGAACTTTCGAAGAAGCCCTTGCAAATCTGGGTATTTGCAATCTCGATCGGACTCCCCATCATATATGGAGATCTCTATACCGACGCGACTCAGTGCAGAGACATTCCACGGGTAATCCTTCCGTTTTCGAAAATATCCGGTCTTCACCAACGGTCTTCAAATGCTATCCATATCATCGTATCATTATTCGGAATGGGTTATATGACAAGAGGTCCTCTCCCGGCTAAATCGAATGATGAGCGCGATATTTAAAGACCATATGAACAATGGGATCTCAGTCAAGTCATAACTTGTTATCCAAAATAAATGGTTTAAAAAAATTACCATTTTAAATCTTTTTAAACAAAAAAGATTCATTTCACCAAATTCACCAATCTTTCACAAAGATTCATTCATATCCTTTCAAAACACTTTCCCTTTCAAATCGGATTAACTCATCCTATCTTTAAATCAAAGATTTAATTCATAGCTTTCAAAATCATTTCCAAAGATTCATTCATAACTTGGAAAACCATTTTCAGTTCAAACTTGAAATCCTTTTAACACAAATCGGAAATTTCTTCCTTATATGAAAGATTTTATTATTTGAAAACTAATAGTTTTCGTTTGGAAAATATCCAATTTCATTTATACAAGTTAAAGCCCTTGGGTTAAATTCCAATTCTCAAAACAATACTTTTAAAATGGTTTAAAATATTTAAATTTCAATACTTTATCAAGTTATTCAAATTAACTTTTATCTTTAAAACTCCTTTTCAAAAGCTTTTCACGTTTAACCTAAATCCATTTCCAAAACCATTTGGATTCAAAATTCAAAATTCAAAGTATTTCCTAAATCTGTGACTTAAACAATTTCCTCGTGCAATCCATATTTGTGTGTGTATGGTGTAGTCCAGGGGTTTTACCCAATAGCGCGACATCAACAATCATTTCAGATTCAATCACAACAATATATTGATAAGCGTTATAATCTATAACGCTTATCTTCATTCACAAATCACAGATAAATAATGTAAGTTCATCGTAGATAATAAATAAATCACAGATAAATAAATTATATTCATCACAGCATGAATCAAAATAATTCATATCACAACATCAGACATCAGGGATATCACATAATTCAAAATTCAATTGAATCCAAACATTCATATGTAAGATTAACTAATCATCTGATCAATTTTAAATCAGATTTAATTACTTATGAATAACTACTAATCCGGGTTAATTAATATTAATTAATTACAAACCATTTAAATTAATTATCTTTTAATCATTTATTAATTAACCCTTAATAATAAATTAAGTTAACCTTTAATTATTAATTAATGAACCTTAATTAATAAATTAATCAACCTTTAATCACTAAGTAATTAATCCTTCATTACAAATTAATTAACCTTATAATCATTAATTAATTAACCTTAATCATGTAATTAATTAACCTTAATCAATCTTTAATTAATCTTTGATTAACCTTTAATTATGAATTAATTAATCTTAAATTAATAATTAATTGACCTTAATTCAATTTAATTACTTAACCTTAATTATTCTTTAATTAAGTAATTATCCTTTGATCATCTTCATTAATCAATTCTTTAATCTAGCAATTTATTAACCTTTTATTACTTATATTAACAAATCATAAATTACTTAATTAATTAAAAGATAAACCACTTTATGTTTATTTTTACTTAAATTACATCACTTAATTAATTTAAAATGCTTAATGTTGATTTGAGAAACCTTTTGTTAATCATTTCTTGGTTTCACATTTCATTATTTTGAAAACACTTGGAAATTTATTGAATCTTCTAAATAATTTTTTTTACAAACCATATTAATAAACTTTTAAAAACACTTAATCCTCTAGGAATAAATCTTGGAATATTGTTTAAAACCTTGTGAATAAATTTCCTTTGAAACTTGATCTATCTTCCTTTTCAAAAACTTATATAATTTAATAAACTTTAAAACTGTTCAATTGTTTGCTTGAAATTTTTTGAACAACAGGTTTTAAAAAAACCCGATCCAAATTGCTTAAACCTCGAGCACGACTTCGAGTTACTCATTATTCTTCGTTTCCCCCAAGCCAATTTTTCATTTACTTCGAGACAAACCTCGAGTACCCCTTTCTTCCCCAAAACCATTAACAATACCTATACATGGTGATACACATTCACGTGCACAGGCAACCGATGAACTTTCGGCCAATCCCACGACCTTCGGCAAATCATCGGCGATCCCCTCAAGCCTCGCGATCACCCAGAAAACTGATTCTAATTCGAGAATGAAATCGAGTAATTTGCATCAAACCTGGAACCAACTTCACCAGAAAACCTTGGAGTATCACCACCACCAACCAGCGGACGCCGCGCGACTACAATCCCAGCTACTCCGATGATTCGCGAACCTCTTTCCTTGGGTGCGATCGTCTGATTTCCTTGATGATGACGCAGTTCCTCCATGAACAAGATCGACAAACCACTAGTTAAAACCTTACAACATCGAACCACTGCCGCGCCAATCACTATAAAAATCCCTCGCTATTTTTCCCTTAATCTACAACACCCACAACACCTTCGACAAGAACGCCTATGAACCCAACCTTGCCGATCAATGGAAACTAACGAAAAGACCCAAACAAATTAACTCGAGAATTCCTATCATATATGAATTTACTAGAAACTATCACCTAAATTCATCATTTTACAATATAATTTAGTTTATGAAATCCAAACTCAAAATTAAAATGATTGAATTTTATCATTTCCAAAAGTTTTCGGTATATTCTAAGTTTCTAGCAAATTACTTAATAAAACTTCTTGAAATTATTTTTAAAATTTAAGTCAAGTAATTATAAATATTTTTCTTCTAAAGGTCATTACCTAAATTCCTTTTGATTTTGAGATATAAATTTTTTCTTGAATTTAGTTAACCTGATTCTAAATAGAGGAATATCTATACATATACAGGCATGCACAAATACTTGCAAACAAATTCGTATACATGCAAAACACTTTTACCAATATTCAATCATAAATCATCACATCAAGTCAAGGATCATATCAAGGGTAAGTTTTCTCATCTGATGGGAAATGAAAGCAAAGAAAAGAGACCCTGGTTTTGATCAGGTTTTTTCCTCTAGGTTTGAAGTTTAAGAACTGGAATTGAGTTTGATCTGAACTGTTTGAAGTTGAAGTACTTCGCTTGATCTCAGGTTTGAAATATGATCCCATATTTTTGTTTTGCTTTGATCTTTTAATTTGGATGAACATGATATTTGTTGCTTAGGTATTGAATCAAGTGAAGATGATATTTGATTCTTTGTTTCTATTTTCCAGTTTGAACTAGAGCTATTCTTCTTTTTGATTTACTTTGATTTTTCATTCCAGGTTTTGAAGTTGTTTTGATTTTCCTGACTTTGCTTAGATTTCATTTTGGAAACTGAAAGCTTGATGTTGAATTGTTTTGGATCTTGGTTTTCAAATTTGCTCGATTTATTGCTTTTGAACTGGAATCTTATGTCCAGGTTGAGAATGCAAGTAAGAGAAATGAGATGAAGCCTGGTTTTACTCTTCTTATTATTTACATATATCTTTATTTTTCTCAATTTTAAAGATATTAAGCCACTTGTTTAAACTAGCTACACTTGCTAATTTATGTTATTCCTTAACGTACACTAGTTAAAACAATTTTTTTATATGTTTAAATCCTGTACAAATCATATTTATACATTATTTTTTAAACCCTTAATTACTTATGTTTTATAACTTTACATATGTATTATATTTTATATTTATAAATATACAAATTGTATCTATTCATTTTAAAAGAAAATATAATTTAAATCATTTTGTCAGTTTAAGCTTAAGCTACCATACTTGTTTATTTTATATTACAAAGTGTTTATAATTGCAAATTACATATATTAATAAGAATTTTATAAAATACATATATTAGTTTATATTTAGATATATATATATATGTTGATATCTTATTTTCAATTTTTTTTAATTATCTTTTGTAAATTTATTTATATTAATTTCAAAAGATAAATTTCAAATCATCATATTCTAAATAAAATAAATTCTTTTCTATTATTAAAATATATTTATAATCTTTAAAGAAATATGATTTAAAATCAAATTATACTTTAACACATTTATATTTGAACCTCAAATCCAAATTCTATTTAAAAATCAATTTACATAAATACACAAATGTCTTTTTAATTTGTAAAATAACAAATTAATTTCGAAAATTAAATCAATTATCAAATTAAACTTGGCTAAAATCTGGGAATGTTACACTATTCTTGTCATGACTCGAATTTCAGCGCTCGAAAATCGACACCCGTACTTCACTTGTACTCAAATGCCGCAGATTCAACCGTTGAAATCCGATTTGTGTCGGAGCTTATAACACGTTAAGTACGACAACACAACGGAAGAAAATGAATAATATCATTGATATACTATAGTATATGATACAACGGTGATACAATTGAATACCAACACTATCAGAGATATACAACAGCGGAAAGAAATAACACAACTGGATGGTCTAGACTTTGCAACCATCGATAGCGGAAATATAACTCCAACATAATCTCCAAGGGAAAGAGTGAATCCACACGCTGCAACTCTAATGCCTAAGACCAAAAGACTCCAAGCCACAAGCTCGAACCACCATCACCGATGTATTAAGAAAGGTCAGCCTGAATGCTGAAGAGAAGCAAATTCTATTGCCAAATCCAAATAGCTTCAAAGACCAAAGACTTCGAAGGCTATCGAATCTACACCTACTATTTGATTTTCTAAAAAATCCAACTCTAGACTGCCCGTGTGGAAAATTGTGGGCATCCAGAGTTTAGAAAAGGAACAATAAACTCCGGGTCAATCATGAGATAGGTATGAGCAAACAAAAATTATTTATCTTTATCAGAAGCAAAACAAAATATTTTAAAAGAAATCCGCAATGCTTTTTGAAAAATGAAACTACCATAATGCCTCCCACCGCACACACAATGCAAACGCAGTATTGGAGGAGATTTCTCCTTATGATAGTCAAACATTCTTGATACGCAAAAACCTTCTGATATTATTATTAGTGCATAGTGTAGAAAACCTTTCGAAAGCATAATATTAATCTTAGTTAGCATAGGCATTTTGAACTAGGCCTATTATAGCTACCATCTAAATAGTGGTGACCACCATAAGTAAATGGCAGGTTCTACAACAAAAACCATACAAGGCGTGTATTGATGATTGGATTTCCAACAAATGGTCAGGCTAAGAAACATTCTGGGCCACATGGGTACGCCTCTGGAGGGACCTCTCGATCACTTAACTAGCTCTCTGCCAACACAGTGTAATGACCCAGAATTTTCGATCCCAAAAACTCCAGATAGTTAGGAAAAAGAAGAAAGAGATAGAAGAAAAAGAAGAACAGAAACATCAACATCTCACATTCGCAGCGGATAAAATATAATAGCAAATAATAATAGATATATAAAGGAAACTATACTTTTCAAATTTCACTTAATACATCAGAGGTACAACATATATAAAAACACTGGATAAATACAATCAACATGTCTCGGATTCAACAATATAATACAGCAGAAACACTCCATACGTTCCTGTCATCCAGCTCGCCTCCTGAGCTCCAGAACATCCTTACATGAAAATCTGTAATACTCGGTCTGACCCGAGCATTACATTAAAGTAACACCTAGGTCAGGCTGGAAACCAGCGTGAGTAACCTCATCCAACAGGAAATACCAAAACATAAAACTTATATAAACCCGGGTAACTCGTATCAATTTACAAGTTCACAATTTTTTATAGACATCACTTATTTCACACATCAATTTCTTAGTACCAAAACTGAGATTTAATGGTCCAATTCACTTAAATCATTCCATTCCAGTTTATTGATTTCACATATCAATCTATAAAGAATCGAAGTGATTTCGGGTAGTTACTAATTCCCGACTCCAGTCTCATTGAATACAATGTCATCTAAATTCAAGTTATTCAATTAAATACTACTCAACTTTAATTATGGGTAACACTTTTACACAACTATTCATAATTGATAGATAACCACATTATCACTGTCCATCCAACATATCATATCACAAAGAAATTCATATCAGAGATATCAACCAATCCAAAGCACTTATCATCATCCAATCATTCATAAGCAAGATTGATCACTTCCATTAATAACATTAATTAATGATCCTCTAATTACTTTCAATAGTTAATTATTCATAAATAACATTTAATAATTAACCTTTAACTTAATCAACCATTATTAATCACAATCAGAAATTAACCTTCCTTAATTACTCCATCAATTAGACCAACACCTTGATTAATTATATTGAATAATCTTTTAATTACACTGCGTAATTATCACTTAATTTCATCCACCAAGTAATTGTCCTTTAATTACATCCCAACAAGCAATTTCTTTTTAATTAATTACATCTAGTAATTATCCACTAATTACTTCACTAAGTAATTACACCTCATTAATTACCTTAAGTAATTATACTTAGCCTAACATCAAATGATTACCTTTAATTAATTAAACTTAATTAATTAAATAAATTAACCACATCAAATTAATTAATTACACTAAGTAATTAATTACTTAATTAATTACCTGATTAATTTTTCCATATTTATTAATTAATTATCCTTTCATTAATCACATTCATTATTTAACTAACCCTTTAATTTATTCCTACTTAATAAATCCTTTAATTAATCAATCCTTAATCAATTACACTAAGTAATTAAACCTTAATTAATTCTTCTAAGGGATTAACCTTTGATTACTTTCATTAAGTAATTTCCCTTATATTAATTACATCCAGTAATTTATCCATCAATTACTTCACTAAGTAATTACAATTATCAATCTCATTAGGTAATCATTCCTAACAAATTACAAAAATCCTTTGATTAATTACACCAAGTAATTAATCTTTAATTACTTCTACTAAGTAATATTCCTTAATTACTTCTCCTTAGGTAATTCTCTTTAATTTATTGATTACTTAATCAATAATTAATATAATTAATAACACTTTAATTACTTTATTTAATTCTCAAAATCTTAATTACCTTTAAGATAAATCATCAACTTTATTAATTACTTAATCATATTATTTAAAAACAATTAACCTTTAATTATCACTTCATTATTTTATGACAATTAAGTTTTTAAAGTATCTTAAATTTTAACTTAACAAACTTAAGTTAACAAACATATAATTTCTTAATTAAAGATTTAGGAAACATTTATAAAGGAAGAGAATTTATTTAAGATAAGTTTAAAAAAAAAATTCATTTCAAGCTTACTAAAAAAAACTTTTAAAAATATTATTAACTTGCGTATCATCTACTTCGGGTTAAACCCGAACCTTACTCAAGACTGGCCTTGAGTTTCACCCTTCCTCTTTTATCTTTATTTGTTTTCACTCTTGTTAAATTAAAAAAAACAGTTGCTACACAACTCAATGAACACGAGCAATAACTCGACCCTGACCCTCACTATCTCGAATACCACTTCAAATCAATCTTAATCCAACACCCAGACACGATGAACATTGTCGTGCACGTGCACAGCTCAACCATGCCGCCGCGACTACTGATGAGCTCCTCCGCGTGTTGACGTTCAGCACTTCAATCGATTCCGACCTTCAATCCATTGCCACGAAGTCCAAAACAAAATCGAGCATCTCCAGTCGGAACTGGAAACTCAACATCGCCAGAAACCAGCCTCGACCAGGCCATCCCGATCACCAAAAACTCCATTGCTCCGTCCAAGATCTAAGCACGTTTCCTCCACGTCCAGCCTAACTCGACACTCTATCGACGGCGAAATCACCAAAAACCCGATCTCGTCTCCTCTGGGTCCTTAAACCCTAGTTCTAACTACCACGGATGCCACGACACCAGTAGGTGCTTCCACATTTCTCTACCATCCCCAAACAACAAGCTAGCTATGACAAGAACCCGACCATCCAATAGTTTGTCTATTGCCGAAAACAACCCAAAAACCAAAATCTGATCAACACCGAACAACACCACCAATACTCTACTAAAAATCAAGATTTTTACCTTAAAAATCCTAATTTACAAAGGGGATTCAGATTTTATAATCAGAAATTGAAATTAGCTTGACCTATTTTTGATATATACAAAGTTTACAACGACCCAGAATTTCTGCCAATTAAAATTCATATATTTAATTGATTTTAATTATTAACAAGTAAAATTTATAAGTCGAAAAAAATTATTTTGAATATGAGGATTTAATTGGATAATTTAAATCGATAATTTAATATTGGAAATTACTGAAATAATTGGAATCGGGTTTAATGTGATTTAATTTGATTTGTAAAGTTGTATTAAATCATATTGGAGTTAGAATGATGTTATCGAACTTTTAAAATTGAATTAAGAGTTAATTTGTAGAAATTGAATATTTTAATATTTAATTGACGAGTTAAAATAGCCATTTTTCAAACAGTCTCGGATTTCGACGAAGCCAGTTTCATCGGATCCATAATGTTATATTATTGCATGGTTTCGAATTTCATGTCAATCGGACTTAGGGTTTGCCCGGGGTAAGCTAAAACGCACAGAAATCGATTTGAGTGAATTTTGAATTTAAATAGTCAATTCAAAAAACTTATCTTTCAAATTTGATCGAATTGACTCCCGATATATATTCCATTGCGTTCGGAATGGGGGTAAAACATTATAAACGCCAGGCGTCACGCTTCGTTTGGAGTTCGGAAAAATTTCGGGTGAATAGTGCACGGAAATTTTCTATATAAGGACCTCACATCTTCTATTTTGCAACAAACCCTAATGGCAAACCCTAGCCGCCGCCTTCAGATTGAAGGCCAAAAATTTTCAATTCTTCTTCCATTAATCTCTTCCAATCTGTGTGATATTTCAACAAACTTTCAACTAACAAATTATAGAGCTAAGTGAGATCTTTACATCCATACGGCTTTGATCATCATCGGAGCGACGTGGTGATGGAATTTTTGTCGTAAAGTTAAGCCGTTATGTCGCGTTTTTCTAGCAAAGTTCTAGGCCGAGCTGTCTTGCCGTGGGTGAGTCTCGAGTAGGCGCTTCAAATGAGGGGGAGCGATCATCGTATCGTCGTCGAATAAGGTCGCGAAAATTCGAATGAAATGGCGACCGATTTGGGTTTGTGCGTGCGTGATTACCTAGGAACGAACGTAAGAGGAAGAAAGAGGGGAATGACCTAGATGCTAACGTTTTAAAACGTGCGGCTGCGATTTGGTTTGAGTTTTAAAAATAAAAAGACGTTGTAAATATTAATAATTTAATTCGTTCGAACTTTAAAAATGTGTATCTCTTTCATACGAGGTCCGTTTTGGACGAAACGAATTGCGTCGGGTTCGTATTGACGAATACTACGCGATGGAGATGGATTGGAGTTGATTGGAGCTAGTGAAAATTTTGGGTAAAATTTAAACGTGCGTTTAATTTTATTCAAAATAAAACACTGAAACTATTATTGGAAACAATGTGAGAACTTCTCACTCAATCGAATCTGTTTTTATTTAAATTTTAAATAGTTAGATTTAAAATTTGTTGATTGTATGCTTGAGTGATAAATTGTTATCTATTATATTGAAATACACCATATATGTCGTATATTAAGCAGATGTTATTTATTAAACACATATACCGCGATATTTCACCTTGATGTGGAATTGGTATTATATGTGTACTTGGAGTTGATTTCCCGCATTATATAGCGGATGAGACCCTATTGCGCCGTATAATAGCGGATAATATTATATGAACCCATATACCGCGATATCCTATATTGTAATGGGACTGGTATTGTGCTAAGATCTGTGGATGCAGGGAAATAGGTTAGAGGGATCCAACTGGATTCCTCAACCGTATTGACTTATTTGCAGATATTGTGATATATTATGTTATCATATGATATATGATGTTTTGGATGCCACGATTGTTATATTTAGTTCTGTTGTAGCATTAGGCCTATTTTGGAAAAATTAAAAGTGTTAAAGTGATGATTCTCAAATTTAAAAAGGATTTTTAAAGTGATTTTTGAAAGTATACGTTTTATTGAATTTTTGAAATTGATTCATTTTAAATAAATAAACGTTATAAATTTTAATGTTATAAAAATTATGATTTTTGAGAAATATAGTTAAAATGTGATTTTTGAAATATGAAGTTAATGAATTTTATAAAATAGTTTAAATTGAGATTTTTGAAATTATTATAAACGGTTTATGTAAAAGGTTTAATAAAAAATTGATATTTAAAAATTTAAAAATTGGAATTATAAAACGAGTTTTTATAAGTGTTAAAACAAAGTATAAATGGATTTCATAAGTGAATGAAATTTATAGATTTATAAATTAGGAAGTTATAAAATGAATAGATTTTGTAAAATAAAATATTTATAAGTAATTAACTTATAAACCGGATTTTGGCATTTAAATGAGATTTAAATAGAGTTTGCAAATTAAGGGATTTTATAAGTTGAAGTTTTTATAAAATTATATAGATGTGAATTGATAAACGTTGTTTTATAAATCCAAAATAGACTTATTTTGATTAGTTAATTATTATAGCTTATTAAAGGAGATATATTACGATTTTGGATGGTGGATAATCCTTTAAAATAAAATGTGTAAAAAGGTTGAATTTGTTAATGAAGCAGTTTTGGACAGTGAATAATATATTAAAGAAATGTTTTGGGGAAGTGATGTTTTAAATAAAATTAAAACGATTTGAAGTTGTTTTAAAATGTGTTAAGGATCGAAACCATAGATTTCAACATTCACTGTTGAAATAGACGTTTTCGAGAAATAAGGAAAAGATGGACTATAACACTGCTGTTATAGTAAATGATTTTCGAAAGGAAATATTTTTTTTGTATAGTATTGGGATTTATATATTTATCTAAATTTCGAATCCCTACACTAGTGATTTTGGGTTGTCGTAACGGTGTTTTACGCAACATTCGTTTGGACCCAAATAAATGTGTTTAAGAGAATGTTTTCCTTAAAGAATGAAATATATACTTAATCGTGTTTTAAGTATATTGGATATTTTCTATGTATTGAAAATAAGTAGATTTGTGAATTACTTATTATTAAATAAGTATGGAAATGTTTTCCAATATGAAGTGAAATGTTTTGGGTTTTTATCTTTTAAAGATAAATTGAAAATGAATATGTATTTGGAGTTTCTTTTCCAATATGAAATTGAAATGGTTTAGAGAACATATCTTTTTAAAGATAGATTGAAGTGAATATGTGGCAAGTTATTTAATTTATGGAAGATTAATAAAAAAGGCCTAGTGATTGTAATGGTGCTGAATATTTGTTTGTTGGCCTGGATAGTTAAATAACCGACTATCAATATTTACCTTTATATGGGTATTTGCGTGATTTGCTTGAATTTGAATACTACACTTATTTTTAAAATAACGGTTTAGCCGGGAGAGGACCTTTGTGTCATAAATCCCATTCCGAATAGTGATATGTAGAAATGGATAGCATTTGAAGACCGGTGTTGAAGACCAGATATTTTTGAAAACGGAAGGATTACCGTCGAATGACTCTACATCGGCTGATCTCCGATATAGAGGTTTTATCACCCTTTGTGATGGGAAGTCTGGTCGTGATTAGTGAATATCTGGATTACAAGGGCTTCTTTGGAAGTGCCTTCGGTTCCGTTCGATCCCGGAACGGACTTGTATGGTTATGTGTATGACGTTACAATTTGAGATGTAAAGCTGGTTTCCATCAAATATATTTCTGTTGGTGGCGGAGAATTTATTCTCTTAGCTTAACACCCTTCTCTGAGACGTACGAGCTCAGAGGGTATGTAGTTGATGGTTACTAGTGATACATTCCCAAATTGATAATGTGGCATGCGAAGTGCTGTTGAGCATTTGCTGATCAAAGCGTGGCTTTTGTAAAAAGCATAGCTTTATGGACGAGATTTCGTCGGACCTCACACCCTGGTAATGGTCAAAACAGGAAAGATACGGCAAGGTTATTAGGGGATAGTGCCCCCTTAGTGTATGTCATTTCCTTCTGGATAGAGGTGGTATTATGGTTTGAAGCCCTGATACTTAACCTATGTTGTTTCTGCAAACTTTTTATTTTGTGGTTGTTGGTGAATCTCGGGATTTAGGTCCGTTACGACCGGGGATGGCATATTCGTGTCAGTAGTTACCCAGCTAGGGGTAACCCGGCCTTGTGTTGGCAGAGATCCGGTTAAGTTCTCGAGGCGTCCTTCCCTTAGCGTTTCCATATGGCAATGGGAAGTTCCTTGGCCTAACCATTAGTTGGAAATCCAAAGAAACAATACGAGCCCTTTACAGTTTTAGTTGTATAACCTGCCATGGAATATGGCGGTAACCTACTATTGAACATGGTAGCTATAATAGGCATAAGTGCGAAATGTCCATGCTGGCTAAGATTTATATCATTACTTTCAAAATGTTTTCCTACACTATGCACTTATTATAATAATATTAAAGAAAATTTGCGTATCAAGCATATTTGACTATCATAAGGAGAAATCTCCTCTGATCCTGCGTTTGCATTGTGTGTGTGTGCGGGAGGCCTTATGGTAGTATCATTTTCTAAAACGCATTTCGAATCTAATTTAAAATAATTCTTTGTTTGTTTTTAAAGATAATTTTTTTAAGTTCTTACACCAGTCCCATGACTGACCTGGAGTTTATTGTTTCCTTCCTAAACTTTGTGTGCCCACCATTTTCCACACGGGCAGTCTAGAGTCAGGTTATCAGGATATTCTGGAATTCAGGAGCCGCTGTGGAGATCAGGAGCAAGCTAGATGGCGTGGAGTATCAATTTGTATATAGTATTTCTTTTACGCTATTTGTTGTTGTAAAATCTGATAATGTAATGTGATGTAATGTAATAACTGATATAGTTCTTTGTTTTAAAGAATACTCATTTACCTATTATATGTTGTTCCGCTGCGATTGTGAGATTCTGATATTGTTTCTGTTGCTTTTTCTTTCTTCTATCTTCTACCTCTTCTTTAACCCTAACGGTTCTGTTTTTCGGCATTCGATTGCTCGGCAGTTGATATGGTGGACGTATTAATGTCGACCTTCGTTGGTCGAAAATCCCTTACCTTTACATTTGGTATCAGAGCATATGGTTAAGCAACAACCTTAGCTCTGTTGGGTATTACTCATTAGAGATAGAGTCAATAGTACTCTAGAATGAGTTTTGAGTGTAATAATAGATATGAGCGCGTATTTGTTAGTGAATATTAAAATGTTTTATATTGTGTTGACTTATCGGTTGATTGTTTATAGATTCTGGTTGGTGCAGTCTGGCCAACTATTTCGATAGAGTTTTCTAAACTCTTAAACAAGATAAACTGACATGGTATTGTTTTGAAATTAGGTAAATGAAATAAATTTACCTCGTTATATTTGATATATAAAGGAAATAATTTTCAGAATTATTAATGTGTACATAAATTGATTGTTTGGTTGTTGAAAATGTAAGAATATATATAAGTTAATTAAAAAAAATTGTATAAGAGAAGAATTATAAGTATGAAACTATAATTAATGTGATTTACAATTGTGAAATAATTTTATATATGAGAAGTGAAACTATATGAATATATTTATAAATATGAGTTATAAATAAAAATGAATTTGAACTATGAATTGAAATTGTTGAATATAAGTAATCAAGTTGTGGACTTATAATATGAAATAATAAATTTGGCTTTGGTAAAGAATAAAGAATTTGGGTTAGTATAGTAAATATATGTTTTGGAATTTAACTAAAGGAAAGATAAGTAGAATTTACTTTAGAATTGGAATCTGAATTGGATTTATAAGGGAAATTTAAGTTAAGTTAAATAAATGATGTTTGAAATGGAATATAACTTAAGTAATGTTGAATGAAGTTGACTTTGGTATTGAAGAAAAATAATAAAGTAAATTAAATGAATATGAACTTCAGTTATGTAATGAAATTCAACTTTATATGGTAAATTGAATTAGCAACGGAATTAATGAATGAATTGAATGTAAATCAATTGAATATAAAAGAATTGATACAGAATAATTAATGTAGTTGTTAATTCATTTAAAGCTAATGAAATCGAGGATTGAATAATTGAATTAAAGTCAATTAAAAGTGTTAAACCAAATTGAATTTAAATTTAATAATTGGTTATATTGGTTATGATTTTGTTGTTATATGATTTTAAGTTGATTGTATATAATTCATTAAGTGTTAATGAAGTTGAATTGATAAAAAAAATTGAAAGCTATGGAATTTGAATTTGATTTGGAAGTGAACCAACTTGAATATGAATTAGTGAATATACACTAATTGAATAAATGCATGTTAGTAGAAACATCCTATGTTAATGAATCAAATGTGATTAAATGAAAAACCAATTCATTGAATATTGATGAGAAGTGAATGTATATTGACTTGGTTATGCATGTTAGTTGGATGATAGTTGGTTGATGGTTGAATTTATTGCTTTTAATTGCATTTGCTATATTGGCATATGTAGTAATTGTTCGTATATGTTGTATATTGACATTATTTTCATATAAACATGTTTCTCATTGTTGTTGAGTGTTTAGTAGGTGTGGATTGCGCTTGCTTCGCATTGGGAGCTCGCTTTCATGCTATATTAGCTGTATATGCTCGCTAGAAATATATAAGGTATATATCTCGGATTACATATCGTACTTTTACCCTTTTTCCCTGCGGGATGCCTCATTACTTGATGAGGTGTATATTTGTGATATATATATATATATATTGTCATTTTTTTGGATCGAGCCGCGCAAAGGAGACTATGGCGAATTTTTCTGAAAATTTAAGGCATTAGAATATTTTTTGGAAATGTGGAAAATTTTGAAAACTAAGTTTTGATTTGGAGTGAAAAGTTAAGCGATATAATTGGTTTTGAGAAGATAACTAAGTATGATTTGAAAACTTAGTAAAGTTTTTAGAAGAAGTTTAACTATTGGATTTTTGGGAAAGTTAAACACTTAGAGATTTGGTAAATCTAGTTTTAACGATTTGTTTTGAAAAATTAATGGATTCTGTACTTTTCTTACTTGGTAATTTCGAGGACGAAATTCTTTTAAGGGAGGAATTTTGTAACGACCCAGAATTTCTGTCAATTAAAATTCGTATATTTAATTGATTTTAAATATTAACAAGTAAAATTTGTAAGTCGAAAAAAAATTATTTTGAATATGAGGATTTAATTAGATAATTTAAATAGATAATTTAATATTGGAAATTACTGAAATAATTGGAAATTGGGTTTAATGTGATTTAATTTGATTTGTAAAGTTGTATTAAATCATATTGGAGTTAGAATGATGTTATCGAACTTTTAAAATTGAATTAAGAGTTAATTTGTAGAAATTGAATATTTTAATATTTAATTGACGAGTTAAAATAGCCATTTTTCAAACAGTCTCGGATTCGACGAAACGAGTTTCATCAGATCCGTAATGTTATATTATTGTATGGTTTCAAATTTCATGTCAATCGGACTTACGGTTTGTCCGGGGCAAGCAAAACGCACAGAAATCGATTTGAGTGAATTTTGAATTTAAATAGTCAATTCAAAAAACTTATCTTCCAAATTTGATCGAATTGTCTCACGATATATATTCCATTGCGTTCGGAATGAGGGTAAAACATTATAAACGCCAGGCGACACGCTTCGTTTGGAGTTCGGAAAAGTTTCAGGTGAATAGTCCACGAAAATTTTCTATATAAGGACCTCACATCTTCTATTTTGCAGCAATCCATAATGGCAAACCCTAGCCGCCGCCTTCAGATTGAAGGCCGAAAATTTTCAATTCTTCTTCCATTAATCTCTTCCAATCCGTGCGATATTTTAACAAACTTCCAACTAACAAATTATAGAGCTAAGTGAGATCTTTACATCCATACGGCTTTGATCATCATCGGAGCGACGTGGTGATGGAATTTTTGTCATAAAGTCAGGCCGTTCGGTCGCGTTTTAAAGCAAAGTTCTGGGCCGAGCTCGACACTATCTTGGCCGTGGGTGAGTCTCTAGTAGGCGCTTCAAATGAGGGGGAGCGATCATCGTATCGTCGTCGAATAAGGTCACGAAAATTCGAATTAAATGGCGGCCGATTTGGGTTTGTGCGTGCTTGATTACCAGGGAACGAACGTAAGAGGAAGAAAGAGGGCAACGGCCTGGATGCTAGGGTTTTAAAAAGTGCGGCTGCGATTTGGTTTGAGTTTTAAAAGTAAAAAGAAATTTTAAATGTTAATATATTTAATTCGTTCGAACTTTAAAAATGTGTATCTCTTTCATACGAGGTCCGTTTTGGACTAAACGAATTGCTTCGGGTTCGTATTGATGAATACTACGCGATTGAGCTGGATTAGAGTTGATTGAAGCTAGTGAATATTTTGGGTAAAATTTAAATTCGTGTTTAATTTTATTTAAAATAAAACACGGAAACTGTTATTGGAAACAAGGTGAGAACTTCTCACTCAATCGAATCTGTTTCGATTTAAATTTTAAATAGTTAGATTTAAAATTTGTTAATTGTATGCTTGAATGATAAATTGTTATCTATTGTATTGAAATAGACCCTATACGCCGTATATTAAGCGGATGTTATTTATTAAACACATATACCGCGATATTTCACCTTGATGTGGAATTGGTGTTATATGTGTACTTGGAGTTGATTTCCCGCATTATATAGCGGATGAGACCCTATTGCACCGCATAATAGCGGATAATTTTATATTAACCCATACACCGTGATATCCTGTATTGGAACAGGATGGTATTGTGCTAAAATCTGTGGATGCAGGGAAACAGGTTGGAGGGATCCAACTGGATTCCTCAATCGTATCGATTTATTTATAGATATTGTGATATATTCTGTTATCATATGATATATGATGTTTTGGATGCCACGATCGTTATATTTAGTGCTGTTGTAGCATTGGGCCTATTTTGGAAAAATTAAAAGTGTTAAAGTGATGATTCTCAAATTTAAAAAGGATTTTTAAAGTGATTTTTGAAAGTATACGTTTTATTGAATTTTTGAAATTGATTCATTTTAAATAAATAAACGTTATAAATTTTAATGTTATAAAAATTATGATTTTTGAGAAATACAGTAAAAATGTGATTTTTGAAATTTGAAGTTAATGAATTTTATAAAATAGTTTAAATTGAGATCTTTGAAATTATTATAAACGGTTTATGTAAAAGGTATATAAAAAAATTGATATTTATAAATTTAAAACATTGGAATTATAAAACGAGTTTTTATAAGTGTTAAAATGAAGTATAAATGGATTTCATAAGTGAATGAAATTTATAGATTTATAAATTAGGAAGTCATAAAATGAATAGGTTTTGTAAAATAAAATATTTATAAGTAATTAACTAATAAATCGGATTTTGGCATTTAAATGAGATTTAAATAGAGTTTGCAAATTAACGGATTTTATAAGTTGAAGTTTTTACAAAATTATATAGATGTGAATTTATAAATGTTGCTTTATAAATCCGAAATTGACTTATTTTGATAGGTTAATTATTATAGCTTATTAAAGGAGATATATTCACGATTTTGGACGGTGGATAATCCTTTAAAATAAAATGTGTAGAAAGGTTGAATTTGGTTAACAAAGTATATTCACGATTTTGGACAGTGAATAATATATTAAAGAAGTTTTTTGGGGAAGTGATGTTGTAAATAAAATTAAAACGATTTGAAGTTGTTTTAAAATGTGTTAAGGATCGAAACCATAGATTTCAACATTCATTATTGAAATAGACGTTTTCGAGAAACAAGGAAAAGATGGACTATAACACTGTTGTTATAGTAAATGATTTTCGAAAGGAAATGTTTTTTTTGTATAGTATTAGGATTTATATATATATCTAAATTTCGAATCCCTGTACTAGTGATTTTGGATTATCGTAACGGTGTTTTACGCAACATTCGTTTGGACCCAAATAAATGTGTTTAAGAGAATGTTTTCCTTAAAGAATGAAATATATACTTAATCGTGTTTTAAGTATATTGGGTATTTTCTAAGTATTGAAAATAAGTGGATTTGTGAATTACTTATTATTAAATAAGTATGGAAATGTTTTCCAATTGAAGTGAAATGTTTCGAGTCTTTATCTTTTAAAGATAAATTGAAAATGAATAAGTATTTGAAATTGCTTTTCCAATATGAAATTGAAATGGTTTAGAGAACATATCTTTTTAAAGATAGATTGAAGTGAATATCTGGCAAGTTATTTAATTTATGGAAGATTAATAAAAAGGGCCTAGTGATTGTAATGGTGCTGAATATTTGTTTGTTGGCCTGGATAGTTAAATAACCGACTATCAATATTTACCTTTAATTGGGTATTTGCGTGATTTGCTTGAATTTGAATGGTACACTTATTTTTAAAAAAGGTGCTCGTTATTCAGTTTAGCCGGGAGAGGACCTTTGTGTCATAAATCCCATTCCGAATAGTGATATGTCAAAATGGATAGCATTTGAAGATCGGTGCTGAAGACCGGATATTTTTGAAAACGGAAGGACTACCATCGATTGACTCTGCATCGGCTGATCTCCGATATAGAGGTTTTATCACCCTTTATGATGGGAAGTCCGGTCGTGATTAGTGAATATCCGGATTGCAAGGGCTTCTTTGGAAGTGCCTTCGGTTCCATTCGATCCCCGAACAGACTTGTATGGTTGTGTGTCTGAAGTTACAGTTCGAGAGGTAAAGCTGGTTTCTATCAAATATATTTCTGTTGGTGGCGGAGAATTTATTCTCTTAGCTTAACACCCTTCTCTGAGACGTACGAGCTCAGATGTTATGTAGTTGATGGTTACTAGTGATACATTCCTAAATTGGTAATGTGGCATACGAAGTGCTGTTGAGCATTTGCTGATCAAAGCGTGGCTTTTGTTAAAAGCATAGTTTTGTGGATGAGACTTCGTCAGACCTCACACCTCGGTAATGGTCAAAACAGGAAAAATGTGGCAAGGTTATTAGGAGATAGCGCCCCCTTAGTGCATGTCATTTCCTTCTGGATAGAGGTGGTACTTTGGTATGGAGCCCTGATACTTAACATATGATGTTGCTGCAAACTTTTTATTTTGTGGTTGTTGGTGAATCTCGGGATTTAGGTCGGTTACGACCAGGGGATGGTATATTCGTGTCAGTAGTTACACAACTAGGTGTAACCTGGCCTTGTGTGGGCAGAGATCCGGTTAGGTTCTCGGGGCGTCTTTCCAGAGGCGTTTCCATGTGGCAATGGGAAGTTCCTTGGCCTGACCATTAGTTGGAAATCCAAAGAAACAATACGAGCCCTGTATAGTTTTAGTTGTATAACCTGCCATTGAATGTGGCGGTAACCTGCTATTGAACATGGTAGCTATAGTAGGCATAAGTGCGAAATGTCTATGCTGGCTAAGATTTATATCATTGCTTTCGAAATGTTTTCCTCCACTATGCACTTATAATAACAATATCAAAGAAAATTTGTGTATAAAGCATATTTGACTATCATAAGGAGAAATCTCCTCCGAATCTGCGTTTGCATTGTGTGTGTGTGCGGGAGGCCTTATGGTAGTCTCATTTTCTAAAAAGCATTGTGAATCTAATTTAAAATAATTCTTTGTTTCTTTTTGAAGATAAACTGTTTTAACTTCTCACACCAGTCCCTTGATTGACCTGGAGTTTATTGTTTCCTTCCTAAACTCTGGGTGCCCACCATTTTCCACACGGGCAGTCTAGAGTTAAGTTATCAGGATATTCTGGAATTCAGGAATTGCTGTGAAGATCAAGAGCAAGCTGGATGGCGTGGCGTCTCAATTAGTATATAGTATTTCTTTTCCGCTGTGTGTTGTTGTAAACTCTGATAATGTAATGTAATAACTGATATAGTTATTTGTTTTAAAGAATGTTCATTTATCTATTATATGTTGTTCCGCTGCGATTGTGAGATTCTGATATTGTTTCTGTTGCTTTTTCTTTCTTCTTCTATCTTCTACCTCTTCTTTAACCCTAACGGTTCGGTTTTCCGGCATTAGATTGCTCGGTAGTTGATACAGTGGACGTATTAATGTCGACCTTCGTTGGTCGAAAATCCCTTACCTTTACAAAGTTCATTAGAGATATTATTTATTTTTGAGATAATTTCCAAATGTAAATACTAGTTACCATTTTTAAAATTCATAACACATTGTAATTGTCAATTTTCATTTATATATCTTAGCCTAAATTTGATTACAGAAGAAGATGGAAATTTTTTATTTGAAAGTGGAGCCTGTAAAATTACAGAACATGTTCAATCCTTCACACAAACACTCACAAAATAATCACCTCATATCCATACATACACTTATGAATCCATGCATATAAATATCGTTTATTTTACTACTTCAACCATTATCATGTGTATGAACATAATTATCAGATCATAAAAACTGTTTTTTAATTGAAGGTTTACTCACTGTTATAATATGTTTGAACAGAGCTTGAAAACTACTGTATAACAGAGGCATATGTTTATATATAAACAGATATGCACATATCCTTTCACTTAATATTCATTAACATATGAATTTATCCATGTAAACCTGCATTCACACATCACCCAAAAGACTATACATCAGATCACACATTAAAGGATGTAGTTATTCACCTGTGAAATGTAAACAGATAAAACTGGAATTGAAAGCTTGAGACTGCAGTTTTTAATCCAGTCTGATCTTTGATTTAGATTTACTATTGTATTTGTTGATCCTTGATCTGAAATGCTTTGGATTGATTCCTGGTTTTGATTTAGTCTTGAAGTTGCTAGGAAGATGATTGTTTGATAAAATTCCTGGTTTTATTTTGTCGCAGATTTTTTTTCTTGTTTGAAATTTAAGATCAAAGAGAAATGAAAGAGAGGGATAGAGAGATGTTTTAATAACTTTGCTTAATTCATAAAAATATATAAATGACACTTGTTAACTTTTTACATTACAAATGTTACACTTGTTTATTCCTAAGTTAAATAATTTACATTTGTTAATTTGTATGCAATTTTTTTATCACTTGTGATTTCATTTTATTAAGAGGTTTTTGATATATACTTATACTATTTAACATTACATTTTAATTTAGTTTTATATTATAAATAAATATCTTAAGTATATAAATATTTCAACTATCACTTTACTAATCATATATATTTTAAAAGGAAAAAAATAAAATATCTGAATTATACACTTAAATTTAATTTAAAGTCCAATTTAAAATCAACACAAATATATATATATTTGAACAGACACGAATTCAATTTGGAAATAACATTTCTATTTAAAATCTATGTATATATATACATACAACACAATTGCAAATATAAATATTTATTTGATCAGATTCATTTGGCCAATCTGTAATTTAGTATTTCTATTAATTAACCTAATTATGTTACCAATTACAGATGCCCAGAAATCCGGGTTATCACATTCTTCCCCCCTTTGAATCTTTTTTCCTCGAAAAGGATGAAGCCAGAATTTATTAAAATACTTAATATTAGTTAAATCACTTTTGATCATTTTTAAAATAATTTAAAATCTATATAATATTGCCAAAATAGTTTTATAAAAATACTTTTATAACTTGATGTTTCAACAAGTCCGTCATCGTTCTCACAGAAATTCGATCATACGTTGATCAGGCGTAAGACTGAAAATCTATAAGTACTCAGCAAACACGATTTCAACACCTAGTGAAAATACTTGGAAAATAATTTTATTGAAAATATAGAAAACATTTTTGAAATCGAGGAAACATCTTTGGCAAGAATGCTCTGGAAATCATCTCCCCCATCCATGGTCGTAGTTAACCCGATGGTTACGTTGCCATCCCGGCAAAATCCATAGATAACTGTAGGCACTCTGCGTCCCTCGATTACGCCATGAAACCCGCTATAGATCGCAGCTACTACCGGGATTACGTTGTTGTCACAGCAAAAACCCATATAACTGTAGTCCTCAGCGCCCTCGAATTTCGCTTCCAAAATAATGATAATTCACCACTCCCACATAGGTCGTAGTCTACCAATGTAAAATAAAACGCAGACTGTTGGCTCCCATCAGCACACACGACTTCCGCTATTTTACCATAGGTCGCAGTCTACCGATATAAAATCAAACGTAGACTGTTGACTCTCAACGGCACACACGACTTTCGCTATGGTCTACAGTAGATCGCAGTGACATCGAGCTACACTGTCGTCACAGCATAACCCAAATGCCTCTATAAGCATCGGCGCCCTCAACTTTCGCTACACTCTACATGTAATCCTTAGGAACTAGTTTGTCCGGTCTCCTCACAGAATAAACTTTAGAACCCCCCAGGGTTCAAGGCAGCACCACCCAGTGGCACTCCTGAGAAGTTTATTTCAAGGGAGCGCCTTTTTCTCTAGAGCCATTTCCAAAAAACTTTATACTATACATATATAGTATTTTCCAAATCATACATCTAGTATGAATCCCATATAAATCTCCTTTCTTAAAATCGATTATCCCAAAATCAATCATTCTCAAGCTAGGCTTTCCAAATCCAATATTGATTTTACCCAAAAAATCAAAAAGCCTTTCCAAATCCAAAGGTTCCAAAAACATTTTCACAAAATCATTCTCATAAGATCATTTACATACAAATAGATATATATATATATCTGTGTGTGTGTGTATAACTTTTAAAAATCTTTGGATCACTTCAAACTTGTATAAATTCCCTTTTATACTTCAAACACTTTCAAAAATCTTTTCCTTCCGGCAATAGATACAACAAGGGAAGATTTATCTTATATAACAAAGATATATAACTTTGTTTATTCTAAATCAAATATTCAAATTAGATTACTCTATAAAGTCACTTACCAAATTACTTACTTCCATAAAGTAAATTTTTACCATTGAAATATCCAATTTCCACTTTACTTCATCATACATTTCACAAAATATACCTTTCATTTCAAAAACCATTTCACATTTCTTATCCAAAAATTCCAAGTATCAATTTTATTCAAACCCGTACGATGTACACATATCATCCGTACGCTATACCAATCTGATCGCTCACTCGATCACATAATTTCACTTCCGAACAAGTATCGTCCACCCGACCTCCTAGTGCGGACTCAGATTTGGTTTCTTGATCAGAAACCGTCATTCTCCTTACATAGCCACAACTATAATAGAGAATATCCAAAACCAATCAACAATCCATATCCAGGTTCGCCATCGAAAATCGAGTGAAAAATCCCAACTCGGAACGATATAACTATCTCGAAATTCTGTGCTCGAATATAGATCAAATCACTATGCGAATAGAATAATATACGTACATTCTACATATTTATCTTTATTGATTATTAACCAAATCAATTCTCTTTTCTATTCACATTTCCTTTAATTCCTTTTCACTTATTCACAATTGCTTCACTTCCATTTGAATTATCACTTTAATCCTTATCTCAATTGGTAATTAATCATAAACAATTTAAACTTTGTCCAGCTTAAATTAAGAAAATAGCTTGAAAAGTTAAAAAAGATAAGTAATTGAAAAATAATTTATTAGTTTTAAAATAGCTGTAAAATAGTTAAGTAATTTAAAAATAGTTGAAAAATAGTCAAATAGTTATAGAAATTTTAAATAATTTCAAAATAGTTGTAAAATATTAATTAGCTATAAATTAGTTAAAAACAGTAATTAGTTTATAAAACAGTTGAAAAATTATTAAACAGTTCCAAAAATAATTGTAAAACAAATATAAAATATTTTTAGGTTTAAAAAGAAGAGTTGTATAGTAAATAGTTTGGAAAAATAAATTTATATTAAACAATTTATTTTGAAATAGTCCAGAGTCATACTGTCCAATTCCCAATTTCCCATCCATTCAATTTAAATTTCCACTTCTATTTAAATTGACTCAATTCCAATTTAAATATCTTCAATTTCCATTGAAATTAATTTAATCCCAATTCAAATTGAATTAATCCTCAATTTCTTTCCTAAATTCAAATCAAATTCCATTTGAATTTACTTATTCAACTTTAATCACAATTTCATTTAATTCAAATCAATTTCAAATTGAACCAATTTCAATTCATATCAATTCCGGTTTGAATTAATCCCAATTTCCATTTGAATTTGAACTCATTCAACTTCAATTTCATTTCAAATTAATGCAATTCAAATTTTCCATTCGAAAATTTTAAACTTATCCATCTTCAATCACAATTCCAACTAATTCAAATCAAATTCAATTTGAATTAATTCAATTTAAATTTCAAATTTAAACCAACCCGAATTATATAAATTCGAGTTAACTTTTTAAATGTTGATTTAATCCTTTAAATCAAATCAACTTATATCTTTAAATCATTTAATTCTGAATTCAAATTCCATTTTAAACCTATTTCAAAGTTCAAATAATAATTCAAATCCTTTTTAAACAACTAAATCTTTGAAATTCAATTTATCATCAAATTTCAGTTTTGAAACCAAACCTTTGAAGTTTTATCATAAACATTCAAATCTTAAGTCCAAAATGATTCCATTTTATCTTAATAATGGATATATTACCACACCTGTAACAACCCGATATTTTCAGCCATTCGCATCCACACATGCCGGAGATGAATTGCTCAAAATACTGCATTGTAAATAAATTTGGAGCAAATGAAATACAATCACAGAATCACAGACACAAAAATAACAGAATAACTCGCAGCGGAAATTAAAATACCATGGTAGTTCATGAAGCTACTAAAACAAACTCTCAAAAACATAATACATAATATCAGTCTGAAACATATACAATAGAAATCCAGATACATAGAAGTTTATAAATACCAGAACTGAAATAGAACAACTAAAACTGAAAGGTAATAGATAACTAGACAAGCAGAATCTTCAGCGATTTCTAGGTGTAGAAAAAGAAATCTAAAGCTAAGCTGTAAATACGCAGACTAACCCGAGCATAAAGTAAAACACAAAACACTCTAGTCAGGACATATATACTTATATAATATAAACCAACTCAAGTGAACTGTAATAGTAATGTACAATAACTTAAAGGATGCTTGGGTTAGTCCATCCTCTAAGGATTAGTTAACTATAAATTAAATACATCCCGTGGTTAAAATTTCCAGATAGCAACTTATACTTTGAAATCAAATATCATTTCAAAATTCAATATCATTCAATAAACCATTTCAAAATATCAAAATATCGTATCTTTTCAAAACCACATTCATTTTTGTTTAAAATACCATTTCAACACAAATTTCAAAATAGTTTATATTTCAAAACAAATTACTTCATTTTAAATCATTAAAATGAAGTTATTATATTTAATAACAAAATTATTAAATTTTAAAATTCTAGTCTTTCAAAGTTCATTTATTCATTTAAATTTATTAAAACAATGAAAATTCAACTTTCACAGAATTTAGAAAATGCTACGGAACGTTTCCCTTAAAACAATTCAGTTTAACAAAAGACAGCATTTAAAAATAGGGTTACTTTAGTTCAAATAAAGTCCTAGTTAATTTCGGCAACTAAAGAACTTACAAATGCTTAATAGCCCTTAATTCAATTTAGCCATTTAGTTCATTTCTATCAACTACAGCATTTACAAATGCTGTAATATCCTTTACATTAGAAATAATAACATTTCAAAAATTCTGTTAATTAAATTCTAAGTATTCAATATAATTTCACAAACAATTAAATTTTTATTTAAATCATTTGAAACTTATAAAATCATATATTTTCACTTTCAAAACAATCATTTAAATACCCTTATATTCATGATTTTATAAAGTTAAATTTTCATTCAAAAATCAATTAAATAATAATTTACTTATATAATTCAACATTCAATTTCAATTCTTTATAATTAAATTTTTAACTTAACACTTAAGTTTAAATTTCTAAATATAACTTATTTTTCATTCCATTTATTTAACTTAAAATTCATTTTTAAACAAAATTCACAAACTTCCAATCTAAGTTATATTTCAAAATTCAACATAAATATTCATTTATTTAAACTTTTAACTTATTCAAATATCATTAACGCTTTACAAAAATCATTTAAATTCATTTTGAATCAAATTTTAAATCTATTTTCATATTTCCTACTTAATTTAAATTCCATTTATAAACAAATCATAATTTCTAAAATAATTTATATTTCAACTTTCTAACTTTACCATTAATTTAATTCACTTAATTTTTTTTAGAAAATCAATAATACTTTACAAAAATTATTTTTTATTTAAGTTTTAAATCAAAATATCATAATATTTACATTTCAAAAATACTTTAAAAATTTCGAAAAAATATATATTAACCATAGGCCTGTATATCATATTCTACCATAGGTAAAGTGATACGGATAATATATCATTTCAATCCGTAATTTACAAAGAAAACCCGGGTTTTATCATTTAAAACCCGTAGTGCCAAGTAAATGAAATAAGTAAAAATCGTTCAGGCCTATCATTTCAGCCCATAACGATTTTTCCCTATTCTAAAGTCCGTTCGGGTATGTAGTGATTCTAATCTAAAGGGAATTTGCAGTGAGATAAACTGATATAAATAATAGAATAGCATAATATAACAGTAACATATGATATAACACGTGTTTAAGCATGGGTAAATGTCATATGATCATAGCATAGCAGATATAACATAATGATATGGGTTTACAGATTCAACTGTGATCAGTTTAATAGTCATATAAGTATAAATTTGTCTAGTGAGAATTACTTACTTATATAAGCTGAAGACGACAACCAAAGTACAAAAACAGAGATTCGTGAAGGCACAAAAGCACGACAATGATTTGAGAGTGGGAGAGCCAAAGCTAATTGCCTTGTCAAATTTCAAACAAAACAATGTACAATATGGATTACAAACCAAAATGTTACAAAACAATGCTAGGAATAACTACACAATTCAAAGTTAGAGCTTTTGCACTTGCATTCAACATCATATTTTCAGCTATAAGCTGGAAAAGCACTCTTATGGGATGATTTGGATCAGGTTAAGGTCATATAGGGGTCGGCCATAACAATATAAAGTAGATGAAGGGTATGTGTGCATGAATTTACAAAACAAGGCAACACAAGTGGGTTTTTTTGCCATTTAAAGTCTCGTCCAAAGCATGGATGAGCACGGCCAAGCTTGGGAAGATCAAGTACAGGTGTTGCAGAGGTCTTAAGTCTCGGAACTGGCTGGTGTTGGTGGTGGATGGTCCGCCAAAGTGGTTGTTGAAGTGGTGGATGAAAGGGGAGTTTGGCTAGCATGAACAAAGTGGATTTTGTTCATTTTTTTGGTGGATCGCCATCTTGATTTGCTTCGGCTATGGAATGGCAGTGGGAAGGAGGGGATGATGGATGCTTGTGGTGGTGGTGTATGCGGCCATGGTGCTGGAGGTGGGAGGACGAACACAAGAAGGTGAATACAAGTACAAAAATCAATACAAAACAATGGAAAAAAAAGTGAAAAAGAATGAAAGTTAACCCAAAATTTTCTCTCAGGAAATGGAGGCCGTACCTTTTGAGATTGAGAAAGTTTTGGTACGTGAAAAATGAGGGGAAGTTAGTTGAAGGAATGGTGATAAAGTCAGCAATTGAATGGATATGTTGTTTGGTGTGAAAAGACAAATTGAATATGAAAAGGCAAAGGATACTAAAGGTCAAAAAGTCTTCAAATATCCAAATTCTTTTTGCATTTTAAATACATGTAAAATACATATAAATAAACATAAAAACACAAAAATATAATGAATGAATAAAAATAAATAAATAAATTTTAAATAATATAATTATATTAAGAAAATAGCTTAAAAATAGAAACTGGGTTATAAAAATTGAAAATAAATACATTAAGCTTTGGAAAAATTATAATATTGCTTTAAAATATTTTAAAATAAAAATATATACCTAAAATGTCAAAGAACACATATTAGAACATAATATGAGAAATAAAAATATTATTTATATAAATTAAAATAGATAATTTTATTAAATAAATCAATTTACATACAATATTGTAAAAAGCATAACTTTCACAATATAAATCGGATTTCAACAAAACAAAACGTAGTATTCTTGAAATTTAATATATTTTCATAATAAAAGATAAAATTCAAATGTTTAAATTTTAAATTTAAAAGTCAAAGTTTGACCAGATTGACCAAAAATCAACTTTTCTAGAAATATCCTATTTATTCAGGTTTGAAATTATAATTCACACAAAATCAAAATATACTTCTAAAATAACAAAATTTATTCATCTTAATAAATAAAATAAAGTTTTTAAATCAGGAGTTTCAATTTAAATAATTAAAATAAACAATTAAAATAATCGCACAATACTAGGTTGTTACACTCTCCCCCACTCGAATCTTTTCGTCTTCGAAAAGAACGAACAAGGAAAACAGGAAAGCACGATAGACAACAAATAGTACCAGGAAAAATAATTTCGCATTCGAAGAAGAAATGCTCTCCTCCGTTTCCCGGGTACAATCTCGATCATTAGTACCCCATCGTACTTCGATCAAACTAACAGATTTCCTTCTTAGCTGCTTCGTACCTCTGTCGACAATACAAAGTGGATTACTCTCAACAGTCAGATTAGGCTCAATATACCAACCATCAAGAACAGAAGGATGAACAAAAGAGATAGGTTATGAAGATAATAGAGAAAATATGAGACATGGAATACATCTTGCACTCCAGACAGCTTCTCGGCAAATCCAGACGATAAGCCAAAGAACCAACTCTTTCCATAATGCGGAAAGGACCCTCGAAGAGGAAGAAGGTTGAAATAGTTAAAAGGGAAAGTAGGTTGAAAGACAAGGATGGACGTTATTTTAAGACCATATACATTTCAATTTAAAAATTATATATTTATAACATTTTAAACATTTAATAATATACATTTTATAATTTGATGAATAGTCATTTGATTCAAATTTGATAGTTCAAAGTAAACAATATTTAAAACATTTTAAATTATTCAGAAAAGTAAAATAAAAGATCAAAATATCCTTTATATAATACACTTCATCAAAATACTTTTATAACTCGATGTCTTAACAAGTTTACTTTCGTTCCGGTAGACTCTGGCTATGCGTTGATTAGGCACAAAGCTATAATTCTCCAGGTACTTGGTAGACTTCTTTCAATACCCAGTGAAAATACTGAAAAACCTTTTAAAACGACAGATATGGAAAGTACAATCCAAAAAAATCAAACAAACCAAACATGTCGATCATGGATCGTGGATACACAATTGTTACACCTGGATCCTCCAGGAAACATTCGTACCCGTAGGCCGACTACCACAGCCCTATGATTATGCCATGAAGACTAGTAGTACCACAAATACATAATGGTTACGCCTAGATCCCCCAGGAAACATCCGTACCCTTAGGCTCTCGCAGCCCCTGCTGATTACGCTACTAAGTGACCTAACAGATCCCAAATACACAATGGTTACGCCTGGATCCCCCAGGAAACATCCGTACCCTTAGGCTCTCGCATCCCATGTGAATTACGCAATGCAGCCGCACTTCTAAGACCATGGAGATCGCCGTGGAATTCGATGGACACTTGATGTCATATCCGAAAAACCCAAATCAGAGAGAATAATATTGATAGAATGAATCCACAGTGCGGCCACAAAGCGGACATCAAGCAGAAGGCACTTTCCATATCTTTACTTTGAAAATGTATCATATAATACCTTTCAAATCACTTTCAAATATCATACTTATATAAAATCCATTGTATATAATATTTCATTTTTAAATCAAATACTTTCCAAAATCAGTAGTATGTCAAATCATACTTATATAGACTTCGATTATATAAGATTTCTCTTTTAATTGAGTACCTTTTCCAAATCAACGGTTTTCAAATCAACTTCATACTTATGCAAATTAATTTCATACTTATACAAATCAATTTATATAAGTTCAATATCTCCCAAGTCAAAGTTTTTAAATAAACAAGGTTCTCAATTTCAAACCATTTCAATATCAATTCAGTTTCAAAAATTTTGCCATATCATTTCTTCCTAATTTCATATATTCAGTTTCAAAATTTCGTAAAACAATAGATTTAGAAAATAATCCAAATTCCCAAATCAACAAAAATTTAGGTCAAACAAATTCATTTCCATTTCACACATATATTCACTTTCAAAAAATCATAATACTACCAAATTTTTTAAATCCTTCGAAACCAAAATACTTGAAATCATTACACTTTGAAAATCATAACATTTTGAAATCATACATTTGAAATCATAAAACATTCCTTTAATTCTTTACATTTCACAAATTTATTCAATTAAACCCAAAACTAAAATTTTCATTTTTAATTCAATTCAAACCATCAGTTTCAATTCAATTTAGTTTTTCGGCAAAACCATTTCAAATATTATCAAATTTCAAATAAAAATTTGATCCATAAAATAAACTATTAAATCTTTAATGTATTTCGAAGCTTAAATATACCATATTTCAAAACTAAATTTTATAATTTCGTATGTCTCAAATTTACTTCATTATTACTTAGTTTTGAAATATTTATTTCATAAATCCATCATTTTTAATTAAACTCAAATTACAAGTAAACCAAATATCCTTTCATACAAATATAAACTTCAAATTTCATTTATCAAAATAAATTATCATTTCAAATTCACATTCTTTATCAAAATAAAGATTAAATCATTTCCAAACCATTTCAAACATCAAAATATCTAAAATGGTAATATGTTTAAAACCATCTCTTTTTTTAAAACCTTCAGACTATTTATTTCTATATGAAAAATCCAATTTACCATTGAAAAGATTATTACTCTATATGTCTACTTTATCCAAAACATTTCAAATCTATATTTCATACCAAAATAAATCAAAATATTCTTATTTATTTCACTCAACAAACAATTTCAAACTTATATAAATCATATTACTTTATACATTAATCATACAAAACTAAACTTATATTCTTTATCAAATACCTTATACCTTTCAACATTACTTAGCTTTTAAGAGTTAACCTTGATTTGGAAGTGCTCGAACCTTCAAAATAATCGAAGAAATCATATTTTCAATCCAAGAGTTGGAAATCACCAACAAATCAGTAAACCAATTCCAAAAGATAGGGTTATACCAAAACTAATCTGAATCTCGAGGACTGAACACCGGCTTACTTTAAATCATTTCAAATATATATACATATATCTTTCGTATATCAAACCATACTTCAAAATCTAAAATCAAAATTTGGCTTCACAAAATCACCCGCATAGCAAATCTACTAGAGTGGCCTCTCCCCCACTCGGAAACTCGAAAATCAATGTCGATGATGCATGCTTTCATCACTAAAATTATTTTCTAATAACATAAGTGGGTTCTGGACTTTTATTTTCTTGAAACTTCTTTGAAATCTCTTCGAAATCATTGGAATTCATTCCAATAAATTTGAAACATTTCTTATTCGAAATAATATCTTTAACTCATATTATTATTACATATTTTCCAAAATCTTAAAATCGATTTCAAAACACCAGAGTTCGATTCCTCGAGGTTCAAATTCAAAACCCTTTAGTTATAAATCATTTTATATAAGTCAAATTCTTACAAATTTACAAAATTTCAAATCCATTCGAACCTTCAAATTTTCAAAGAAAGAAAAATATATAATCCATATCGAAAACATTTCACTTTTATATAAAAAATGAGGTCATCCTTATCGAAAAATAACAATTTCAAAATACAACAAAGCACAAATTTCCAAAGAATGATTCAAGGATGGATTTCAGAATAAATAGAGATTCGAATTTAGAGGAACCTAATCAAATAGGATTCTGGTTCGAAGATAAGCTTGAACAAAGATAAGATAATTTAATTTCCCAATAGAAGATAGATAAGCCTATATTAATCGTGGGCGACCTTAACCGGTCAACCGTGACTTCAGGAATATATCCAATGCGGAAATCTAAGGCAAATCGACCTTCGATCGCCAGAGATAAAATCCGAGTATAGCAGGAGATAGATAGCATCATAAACCGTGGATATAGAAATTTCCGGTGAATCAATGCCAATTGTAAAGGAGGTTCACCCCTTTACAAATCATTTAAAGATTGGCGGAATCACTGATCATTAGAGAGGTCATTTAAATTTGGAGTTATGGAATGCTCCAAGATCAAAAGGGTAAAATAGGAAAGACAAGGCTAGATTTCAGAACAAGTGGGGAGCGTTCCAAAGTTCATGGAATCTTAATCGATAAGAATCCTAACCAAGAGATTTCTAACAAGGTGGATACCAAAGGGATGAAGTTTAGAAAAATCTTGATTTCAAAATAAGAAAAACTTTATACTAATATAATCTTTGAAAATACTTTAAAAATCATTCGGAAATCATTTTATACTTCGAAAATACGTTCTCTCACAAAGAATGATTCTGAGATTGATTTCACTCATTCTAGGTTATTTCTACACTATCTCTAATGAATTTTTGCTCCGCAGGCTAAGGTTTGCCTAAAAACCAAAGCTCCTATACCAACTGTAACAACCCGATATTTTCAACCATTCACACCCACACATGCCAGACTTAAATTGCTCAAAATACCGCATTGTAAATTTTTTTAGAGCAAATGAAATACAATCACAGAATCACAGACACAGAAATATCAGAATAACTTGCAGCGGAAATTAAAATACCATAGTAGTTCATGAAGCTACTATAACAAACTCTCAAAAACATAATACATAATATCAGCCTGAAACTTATACAATAGAAATCCAAATACATAGAAGTTTATATATACCAGAGCTGAAATAGAACAACTAAAACTGAAAGGGAATAGATAACTAGACAAGCAGAATCTCCAATGATTCCTAGCTCCAAAAAAGGAAATCCAAAGCGAAGCTGTAAATACTCAGGCTGATCCGAGCGTAAAGTAAAAAACAAAACACTCGAGTCATGACATATATACTTATATAATGTAAACCAACTCAAGTGAACTGAGTAGTAATAAACAATAACTTAAAGGATGCTTGGGATCGTCCATCCTCTAAGGATCAGTTAACTATAAATTAAATACATCCCGTGGTTAAAATTACCAGACAGTAATTTATACTTTGAAATCAAATATCATTTCAAAATTCAATATCATTCAATAATCCATTTCAAAATATCAAAATATCGTATCTTTTCAAAACCACATTCATTTTTATTTAAAATACCATTTCAACACACATTTCAAAATAGTTTATATTTCAAAAAATATTACTTTATTTTAAATCATAAAATGAAGTTATTATATTTAATAATTAAATTATTAAATTTCTAAAATTTTAATCTTTCAAAGTTCATTTATTCATTTAAATTTATTAAAATAATAAAAATTCAACTTTTGCAGCATTTAGAAAATGCTACGGAAAGTTACTCTTAAAAAAATTCAATTTAACAGAAGACAACATTTAAAAATGCTGTAATAGAGTTACTTTAGTTCAAATTAAGTCTTAGTTAATTTCGGCAGCTATAACACTTACAAATGCTGTAATAGCCATTAATTCAATTTAGCCATTTAGTTCATTTCTATCAACTATAGTATTTACAAATGCTTTAATATCCTTTACATTAGAAATAATAACATTTCAAAAATGCTGTTAATTAAATTCCAAGTATTTAATATAATTTCACAAGTAATTAATTTTTTATTTAAATCATTTTAAACTTATAAAATCATATATTTTCACTTTTAAAACAATCATTTAAATAGCCTTATAGTCATGATTTTATAGAGTTAATTTTCATTCAAAAATCAATTTAATAATAATTTACTTATATGATTCAACATTAAATTTCAAATGTTTATAATTAATTTTTTAACTTAACACTAAAGTTTAAATTTCCAAATATAACTTATTTTTCATTCTATTTATTTAACTTAAAATTCATTTTTAGACAAAATTCACAAATTTCGAATCTAAGTTATATTTCAAATTAACCTTAAATATTCATTTATTTAAACTTTTAAATTATTCAAAAATCATTAACACTTTACAAAAATCATTTAAATTCTTTTTAAATCGAATTTTAAATCTATTTTCATATTTCCTACTTGATTTAAATTCTATTTATAACCAAATCATAATTTCCAAAATAACTTATATTTCAAATTTCTAACTTTACCATTAATTTATTTCAATTAAATTTTTTTAGAAAATCAATAATACTTTACAAAAATAATTTTTTTATTTAAGTTTTAAATCAAAATATCATAATATTTACATTTCTAAAATAATTTAAAATTTTCAGAAAAATATATATTAACCACGGGTGTGTATATCATATTCTAGCATAGGTAAAGTGATACGGATAATATATCATTTCAATCCATAATTTACAAAGAAAACACGGGTTTTATCATTTAAAACCCACAGTCCCAAGTAAGTGAAATAATTAAAAACCATTCAGGCCTATCATTTCAGCCCGTAACGATTTTTCCCTATTCTAAAGTCCGTTCGGGTATGTATCATTTCAACCCGTATTGATTCTAATCTAAAGGGAACTTGCAGTGTGATAAACTGATATAAATAATAAAATAGCACAATATTACAGTATCATATGATATAACAGGTGCCTAAGCATAGGTGAACATCATATGATCAAAGCATAACAGATATAACATAATGATATGGGTTTACAGATTCAATTGTGATCAGTTTACTAGTCATATAAGTACAAATTTATCTGGTGAGAATTACTCACTTGTATAAGCTGAAGACGACAACCAAAGTACACAAACAGAGATCCGCGAAGGCATGACAACACGACAATGATTGGAGAGTGCGAGAGCCAAAGTTAGTTGCCTTGTCAAATTCCAAACAAAAAAAGTACAATATGGATTACAAACCAAAATATTACAAAACATTGCTAGTAATACTACACAATTCAAAGCTAGAGCTTTTGCACTTGCATTCAACATCATATGCTTCAGCTATAGGCTGGAAAAGCACTGTTATGGGATGGATTTGGATAAGGTTTCGATCAGGTCAAGGTCATATAGGGGTCGACCATAACAATATAAAGTAGATGAAGGGTATGTGTGCATGAATATACAAAACAAGGCAACACAAGTGGGTTTTGTTGCCATTTAAAGTCTCGAGCAAAGCATGGATGAGCACGACCAAGCTTGGGAAGATCAAGTACAGGTGTTGCAGAGGTCTCATGTCCAGGAAGTGGCTGGTGGTGGTGGTGGATGGTCGGCCAAAGTGGTGGATCAAATGAGAGTTCGACTAGCATGAATAAAGTGGATTTTGTACATTTTTTGGTGGATCACCATCATGGATGGCATCGGCTATGCGATGGCAGCGGAAAGGAGGGGATGATGGATGGTTGTGGTGGTGGTGGAGGCAGCCATGGTGCTGGAGGAGGGAGGTCGAACACAATAAGGTGAATACAAGTACAAAAATCAATACAAAACAATGGAAAAAAGTGAAAAAGAATGAAAGTTTACCAAAATTTTTCTCTCAGGAAATGTGTAACAACCCGATATTTTCAACCATTCGCATCCATTATAAGTGTATAGGTAGACACTCATGCCCGAATTGAATTGCTCAAAATACCACGTTGTAAATAAAAATTTGGCAAATCTCAGAATATGCAGTAAACAAAAATCACAGATCACAGACACAGAGTAATAATAATGCAGCGGAAGTAAAAAAGATAGTAGTTCATGAAGCGACAATATAAATATATCAGAGTTACATAAGATACAATAGAAGAAATAAAGTACAACAGAAGTTTAAATATGATAACCAAGAACAAGCTGAATAGAACAACCGAACTGAAAAGATGAAACTTGACAAGTAGATAATCTCCAGCGATTCCAATCTCCAGAAAGTGGAAATCCAAATCTGTGGATAACTCAGGCTGATCCAAGCGTAAATAAAAATACAAACACTCGAGTCAGGACATACATACTTATACAATGTAAACCAACTTAAGTGAACTGTAGCAAAGGTACAAGTAACTTAGAAGATGCTTGGGACCGCCCGTCCTCTAAGGATCCATTAAACTATTTACTACGTAGTAATATACACTATATACAGTAGTGTCTTATCAGTAAAGTATAATCATATAGAAAATAGCGTTAAGGGGATGGTGAACCTTAACGAGGTCGGATCTTTAAAACCAAAATCGTAGTGGGCTCGATATAAGGAGATGACACGGCACGCGAGGCAATGCAAGGGTGGATACACCGTTTGCACTCCCGGACCGGTGGTGACGGCAAGCCAGCAGCTCCCGCCCACCTCGAACAATACCCCCGAATCAAAGTGGTGCCACATATCGAATCACAAAAGTAATAGAATGGTTTCCGATGGAGCATGCTCGATGAAAGGGTGCGACCCTTTGTGTAGCCCGGTATAGCTCCTGTTTTATTCATTTATGCCAAATCACGGGAGTTGAGTTCACGTAATATACCACAAGAACGTCGCCACCATCCTACTTCATTCTGGGATCTCCACCGCGTACACAGTTGTTAAAGTGGTTTTCGGTATTGGCCGGCTATAAGACAATATCCGATCTCGGTCTCTTTAACAACCAATCGTTATTATAACCCGTAGTTATAACTTTAAAACAATATTTTATACTTCAAAAATAAAATGTCATTTCAACCCAAATCTTTACGAAAATAAATATTAAATCATTTCCAAACCATTTCAATATATCATCATACCATATCTTTCGATTCAAATATTTATCAAAATAAATATCAAGTCATTTCTAACCATTTCAATATATTAAATTATCATATCCTTTCAAAACTTCCTTTCAAATCATTTTAATATATCAAAATATCCTAACCTTTCAAAACTTCGTTCAAAATATCTTATCTTTCAGCACTTCCATTCAAATTATTTTAATATCAAAATGCCATATCTTTCAAAACTCCATTTTCAAATCATTTTAATATATCAAAATATCATATCTTTTCAAAACACATTTCAATCATTTAATATATCAAAATATCAAAACCACATTCATTTCAAATCATTATTCATTTTATTCAATTTAAAATACCATTTCAATTCACATTTCAAAACAGTTTATATTCAAAAAAAATCATTTTTAATCATTAAAATGAAGTTATTATGTTCAATAATTAAATTATTAAATTTTCAAAATTTTCAACTTCCAAAGTTCATTTATTCACTTAAGTTTATCAAAACAGTGAAAATTCACTTTTCGTGGCATTTAGAAAATGCTACGGAAAGATACATTCAAAACAGTTCAATTTAAGAAAAGACAACATTTTAAAATATTGTAATAGGGTTTACTTAAATTTCAAATAAGCATAGTTAAATTCAAAAATTATAGCACTTACAAAAATTGCTATAATAGCTTATAATTCAATTTAGCTTTTTAGTTCATTATCATCAACTACAGCATTTACAAATGCTGCAATATCACTTACATTGTAATTAATAGCATTTCAAAAATGCAGTCAATTAACTTCAAATATTAAATATAATTTCTCAACCAATTATATATATTTTTTATTTAAAACATTTTTAACTCATAAAATCATACATTTTCACATTTATAAACATCATTTAATTTTCCTCAATATCATGATTTTATAAAGTTAAATTTCCATTCAAAAATCAAGATTTAATAATAATTCACATATTTAATTGCAATGTTCAATTTTAAATTCATTGTATTAAATTTGAACTTAACACATAAGTTCAAATTCTCAAATATAACTTAGTTTTATTTTTATTTACTTAACTAAAAGTTCGCTTTTAAGTCAATTTCATAAATTTCCAATATAGTTATATTTCAAAATTTCAACTTAAATATTCATTCATTTCACATTCAACTTTATCAAAAATCATTAATATGATATAAAATCACTTTAAATTAATTTAAATTCAAAATATCATAAATTTATCATATTTTCAAAGTTAAATTAAATTCCATTAAAAATTAAATCAAAATTTCCAAAATAACTTACATTCATATTTTCTAACGTTTCATTAATACATTTTACTTACAATTATTCAGAAAATCAATAATATTTTACAAAAGTCCTTTTTAATTAGATTTAAGTCAAAATGTTTTAATATTTACATTTCTAAAAGAATTTTAAATTTTTTAGAAAACATATATTAACTACGGGCCTGTATATAATTTTCTACACTAGGAAAAGTGATACGGGTGATATATCATTTCAACCCGTAATTTACAAAGAAGATCCGGGTTTTATCATTTCAAACCCGCAATCTCAAGTAAATGAAATAAATTAAAAATCATTCAGGCCTATAATTTCAGCCCATAACAATTTTCCTTTATTCTAAAGTCCGTTCCGGTATGTAACATTTCAACCCATAGTGATCTCTAATTTACAGGGAACTTGCAGTGTGATAAACTGATAAAAATGAACAGTAACAACATATATATAATAACAGATGATATGACATGAAATTTAACAGGTTTAACATCATATATAAATAATCACATGGTAGTTATAACATCATATTTAATTCTCCACATTCAGTTGTTTTTGTTTCACAACAACATAGGTATAAATGTCGTGTGAGTTTTACTCACCTTTTTCTGCTGGAGATTGCAATACAAATGACACAAAGGATTCCAGAAGGCACAATGACACAACAATAGGCTCAAGTGGGAAGAGATCCAAGCTTATAACTTGTGTTACAACCCAAAACAAAACAAAATAAAATTACAATTCAATACAAAATTGAATAGGAATAACTTTGAAATAAAAAGAGATACGAATACACAGTCTTTTGTCTTTCCTTTTACACTTGCTAGCACGGCTTAGGGAATGTTTTGGCTCAGGTTTGGACATACTTTGGTTCAGATTTAGGTCCTATAAGGCATGGCTACAAGGTATTGAAGTGATGGGGAGTTACTATGCATGAATATAAAGAGGCTTATGCAAATAGTGGGTTTTTTGTTCATTTTGGGCTAGGCTACATGGATCTATGGCTCGGCTATGGCATATTTCAGATCTGGACAGAGGATGAAGGTGATGGTTAGGGGTATGTCAAGGTGGTGGTGGAGCAATAGGAGGTGGCCAACGTCATCTAAGGTGATGGTGATGAAGACTAGGTGGCTAGACATGCTTTTTAAGGAGTTTTAACATACTTTTTGTGGATTTCGCATCATGGGATGGTCATGGCACTTTCTGGTCAGAGGAAGAAGGGTTTTGGTTGTGTATGATGTGGGGAAGGAAGTGGTGGTGGTCGATGGAGTTGTTAGGCCAAACAAAGCAATGAGAGGTCATGGCAAAAATCAAGCAAAACAAAGAAGAAGAAGTAGAAAAATGAGAGGAGGAAGAGAGGCCATTGCTTATTTTTCTTTTCTCAGATCTGAAATGGATGTGTATTATTGATGGAATGAGAAACTTTCATGTGAATAAGCAAAAGAAAAGGAACGGCTACAATAAATTGATGCATTGATTGAAAAAGAAACGGTGAAATGACTTTACGTTTCTTAGCTTTTAAAACCTTCCATACTTTCTTTTCTTTTAAATCAAGTAAAACCAAATAAATTTCAGCAATTACATCTAAAAACCGAAACAAAGTGAAATAAAATAAAATATATAATTAAATTTAAAGAAAATATATAAAGAATTAAGGAAATTGCTTAAAAATTGAAAACAGGGTTCAAAAATTACAATTAAAACATCAATGGCATTGGAAAAATATCTACTTCATTTTAAAAATATTCTAAAGCAAAAATTTTGAAATCAAATAATTTATTTATCATTTATAAAATAAAATAAATAATTAAATTGGAGAAAAATAGAAAAGAACTAAAGAAAATGTTTAAAAATTGAAAACAGGGCATGGAAGTTACAAGAAAAATACTACTAGCTATAGAAAAATTCCTACCTCATTTCAAAAATATTAAAACACAAAAATATACATAAATAACCCATTAACACATAAAAAAAATTAAGTTTAAAGAAAATAGAAAAAGATTTAAAGAAATTTCTTAAAAATCCAAAACAGTGTCCAGAAATTACAAATAAATCACCATTGACTTTGAAAAATTGTTTACTTCATTTTAAAATTATTATAATATAAAAATATTCATACAATAACATATTAAAATAAATATGACAAAGAAATGTTTTTTTCATATAATATATAATAGACAAAATTGTTAAATAAATCAAATTACACTCAAAATTGAAATGTACACAACTTTTACAGTTTAACTCCGTTTTCAACGAAACTAAAAGCAGTGTTCTTAAAATTGTACTTTCATAATAAAAGATAAAATTCAAATTTTCAAACTTTTAAAAATTTAAATTAAAAGTCAAGGTTTGACTAATTTGACCAAAAATTCATTTTTTGGAAAATATTCTTTTTAGTCATGCTTTGGAATGATAATTCATCTCAAAACTAAAGTATATCATTCAAAATAAATAAAATAAGTTTTTAAATCAAAAATTTAATTAAAATAATTAAAATACACAAAAAAAATTAAATCACAAAATTCAGGGTTGTTACACTCTCCCCCACTCAGAACTTTTCATCCCCGAAAAGGAATGAGGTACGGGAAAGCACAGAAAAAGATAGAGTGAAACAAGATTAGGACAAGATGACAAGGAGATTGAATTACACCTAATAACTGTTGTTATTGGTAAGTTTCGCAAGGTGGAGACGATCTTTCCAAGATTCTCCAAAATTAAGAACACAAGCACGAAAAGGTGGATTCAAAATGATTACCAAAGATCTATCAAAGGTTATAGAAAGATGCCTATACCAATCTATAGCAAGATAAGGATGATAAGGACGACCAAAAGATAGTTTGGAAAACAAAATAAGGAAATAAATTTGAAAGCACGGAAATTTCAACTTAAATAGAGAATAAATCTTTACACAAGTTAAATAAATCTTAAATATCTCAAATTTCATTATCTTATTATCCAATCATCTAAAATTAACAATTTTTAAGACTATGGGTTTGAAAAATAATCATGTATTACACTCACAATGTACTTAATAAATTTTATTCTTCTTTATTCCTAATTAAAATTAAAATTATTCCTCCCAATATATTTATCACTTATGTTAAACATACTTACACTTATTATAACTGCGTTCTTTTATTCTTAGTTCTTTTAACATTATTTTATTGTAAGTTATTCAATTACCCTTTATTATATTTACCTCTGTTAATCATTTTATAATTAAAATTTAAGTGTATAACATTTATTATAACTACTCAAATTTTATTTATTAAATCTTTTATATTGTATATTATCCAATTACATTGTTAATTTTTGAAAAATTAAGGTTAGTTATATTTGAATGCAATTGCATTATACAAATCAAAATTTCCAATTAAATCATTTCATCCTTAAATATTCATCCAAAATTTTGATTTTCTTTTTATAATTGAATTTAATAATTAAATTTCCGATTTCTTCAAACCATTTAGAGATAAATAAATGTATGTACATAACTTATCGAATCAAATTTTTAAACCATATGTCTATATTATATATTATAAATCAAGTCATATTTTAGAAAATTCAAACCAAATTAAATTCCCAAAACAAAGCTGTAGCAAGACTACAGAACAATCTCTTCACTTCAAAACTCGAAAATGAACGTCGATGATGCTGCAGTCATCACCGAAGTTATTTCCCAGCGACAATGAGAAGAGCACTAATTTTAAACTTTAAAATTCTTTGGAAACAAATTTCTATTTGAAAATACTTTAAATAATATAACCTTTTTAAAACTTTAAACATAAGGTTTGAAACCATCGAAATTTAAATTCTCAAATTTCTTGTTCAAAATTAATTTCATTTCCTAAATCAATTTATAAACAACTATCTATAAATTCATTTATAGAGCAATAAATGATAAATTAAGTATTATCATTTCAAATAATCAATTTTAAATCAATTTATTAAGTTCCATAAATTTACTTATATATCAAAATTTATTTCATTAACCAAATTTTAAAATAATATTGTGTCAGTTTGTTCCGTCAAAGTGTTTTAGAAATCCTATCGATAGCGTTGATCAGACGAATCGATCGGAAACCCAAACCAACATCAACAACTCAAACAACACAATATATAAAACAAAACATAGATATACAAGTACAATTCAAAATTTTTGGAAGAATAGATTGGAAACAAAAGACAAGATGATTTAATAACAGAGTAGGTAGGTGGGTAAGCTTAAATAAATCACAGGCAACTTTTACCGGGTCAACCGTGACTTAAAGAATAAGATCAATGTGGATTTTTCTAGGGTAAATCTACATTCGATCTCAAGAGTTAGAGTTTGGGATATCAAAAGATATTAGCATCTAAACTAAGGATAGATATAAATCTGGTGAAGCGATGCTAATTGTAAAGGAGTTTTCCCCCTTTTTCATTTCAATTTGAAATTGGCGTGACCGCCGACTCACTAGAAAGATCATTCGAAGCGGAGTTATGGAATACTCCAAAGTCAAAAGAAGATGAATAGTGAGGGATACGAATGGATTTTGGAACCGTAGGGAATGTTCCAAAATTCAAAGGAATCGAGTCAAAAAGGAAGAGATTCAAAAACTCGAATGAAAGTGATTCTGTAATACATTCACTCCATATGCTGAGTTTTGCCTAGAGCTACCAAAGCTCTGATACCAACTGTAACAACTCGATATTTTCAACCATTCGCGTCCATTATAAGTGTATAGGTAGACACTCATGCCGGAATTGAATTGCTCAAAATACTGCGTTGTAAATAAAAATTTGGCAAATCTCAGAATATGCAGTAAATAAAAATCACAGATCACAGACACAGAGTAATAATAATACATCGGAAGTAAAAGAGATAGTAGTTCATGAAGCTACTAGATAAATATATCAGAGTTACATAAGATACAATAGAAGTTTAAATATGATAACCAAGTACAAGCTGAATAAAACAACCGAACTGAAAAGATGAAACTTGACAAGTAGATAATCTCCATCGATTCCAATCTCCAGAAAGTGGAAATCCAAATCTTTGGATAACTTAGGCTGATCCGAGCGTAAATAAAAATACAAACACTCGAGTCAGGACATACATACTTATACAATGTAAACCAACTCAAGTGAACTTTAGCAAAGGTACAAGTAACTTAGAAGATGCTTGGGACCGCCCGTCCTCTAAGGATCCGTTAAAATATTTACTACGTAGTAATATACGCTATATACAGTAGTGTCTAATCAGTAAAGTATAATCCTATAGAAAATAGCGTTAAGGGGATGGTGAACCTTAACACGGTCGGATCTTTAAAACCAAAATCGTAGTGGGCTTGATATAAGGAGATGACACGGCACGCGAGGCAATGCCAGGGTTGATACACCGTTTGCACTCCCGGACCGGTGGTGATGGCAAGCCAGCAGCTTCCGCCCACCTCGAACAATACCCCCGAATCAAAGTGGCGCCACATATCGAATCACAAAAGTAATAGAATGGTTTCCGATGGAGCATGCTCGATGAAAGTGTGCGACCCTTTGTGTAGCCCGGTATAGCTCCTGTTTTAGTCATTTATGCCAACTTACGGGAGTTGAGTCCACGAAATATACCTCGAGAACGTCGCCACCATCCTACTTCATTCTGGGATCTCTACCGCGTACACAGTTGTTAAAGTGTTTTTCGGTATTGGCCGGCTACAAGACAATATCCGATCTCGGTCTCTTTAACAACCAATCGTTATTATAACCCGTAGTTATAACTTTAAAACAATATTTTATACTTCAAAAATAAAATGTCATTTCAACCCAAATCTTTATCAAAATAAAGATTAAATCATTTCCAAACCATTTCAATATATCATCATACCATATCTTTCGATTCAAATATTTATCAAAATAAATATCAAGTCATTTCTAACCATTTCAATATATTAAATTATCATATCCTTTTAAAACTTCCTTTCAAATCATTTTAATATATCAAAATATCCTAACCTTTCAAAACTTCGTTCAAAATATCTTATCTTTCAGCACTTCCTTTCAAATTATTTTAATATCAAAATGTCATATCTTTCAAAACTCCATTTTCAAATCATTTTAATATATCAAAATATCATATCTTTTCAAAAAACATTTCAATCATTTAATATATCAAAATATCAAAACCACATTCATTTCAAATCATTATTCATTTTATTCAATTTAAAATACCATTTCAATTCACATTTCAAAACAGTTTATATTCAAAAAAAAACATTTTTAATCATTAAAATGAAGTTATTATGTTCAATCATTAAATTATTAAATTTCTAAAATTTTCAACTTTCAAAGTTCATTTATTCACTTAAGTTTATCAAAATAGTGAAAATTCACTTTTCGTGGCATTTAGAAAATGCTACGGAAAGATACATTCAAAACAGTTCAATTTAACAAAAGACAACATTTTAAAATATTGTAATAGGGTTTACTTAAATTTCAAATAAACATAATTAAATTCAAAAATTATAGCACTTACAAAAATTGCTATAATAGCTTTTAATTCAATTTAGCCTTTTAGTTCATTATCATCAACTACAGCATTTACAAATGCTGCAATATCATTTACATTGTAATTAATAGCATTTCAAAAATGCAGTCAATTAACTTCAAATATTTAATAAAATTTCTCAACCAACTATATATATTTTTTATTTAAAACATTTTTAACTCATAAAATCATACATTTTCACATTTATAAACATCATTTAATTTCCCTCAATATCATGATTTTATAAAGTTAAATTTCCATTCAAAAATCAAGATTTAATAATAATTCACTTATTTAATTGCAATGTTCAATTTTAAATTCATTGCATTAAATTTCAACTTAACACTTAAGTTCAAATTCTCAAATATAACTTAGTTTTATTTTTATTTAATTAACTAAAAGTTCACTTTTAAGTCAATTTCATAAATTTCCAATTTAGATTTATTTCAAAATTTCAACTTAAATATTCATTCATTTCACATTCAACTTTATCAAAAAATCATTAATATGATATAAAATCACTTTAAATTAATTTAAATTCAAAATATCATAAATTTATCATATTTTCAAAGTCAATTTAAATTCCATTAAAAATTAAATCAAAATTTCCAAAATAACTTACATTCATATTTTCTAACTTTTCATTAATTCATTTTACTTAGAATTATCAGAAAATCAATAATATTTTACAAAAATCCTTTTTAATTAGATTTAAGTCAAAATGTTTTAATATTTACATTTCTAAAATAATTTTAAATTTTTTAGAAAACATATATTAACTACGGGCCTGTATATAATTTTCTACACTAGGAAAAGTGATACGGGTAATATATCATTTCAACCCGTAATTTACAAAGAAGATCCGGGTTTTATCATTTCAAACCCGCAGTCTCAAGTAAATGAAATAAATTGAAAATCATTCAGGCCTATCATTTCAGCCCATAACAATTTTCCTTTATTCTAAAGTCCGTTCCGGTATGTAACATTTCAACCCATAGTGATCTCTAATTTACAGGGAACTTGCAGTGTGATAAACTGATAAAAATGAACAGTACCAACATATATATAATAACAGATGATATGACATGAAATTTAACAGGTTTAACATCATATATAAATAATCACATGGTAGTTATAACATCATATTTAATTCTCCACATTCAGTTGTTGTTGTTTCACAACTGCATAGGTATAAATGTCGTGTGAGCTTTACTCACCTTTTTGTGCTGGAGATTGCAATACAAATGACACAAAGGATTCCAGAAGGCACAATGACACAACAATAGGCTCAAATGGGAAGAGATCCAAGCTTATAACTTGTGTTACAACCCAAAACAAAACAAAATAAAATTACAATTCAATACAACATTGAATAGGAATAACTTTGAAATAAAAAGAGATACGAATACACAGTCCTTTGTCTTTCCTTTTACACTTGCTAGCATGGCTTAGGGAATGTTTTGGCTCAGGTTTGGACATACTTTGGTTCAGATTTGGGTCCTATAAGGCATGGCTACAAGGTATTGAAGTGGTGGAGGAGTTACTATGCATGAATATGAAGAGGCTTACGCAAATAGTGGGTTTTTGGTTCATTTTGGGCTAGGCTACATGGATCTATGGCTCGGCTATGGCATATTTCAGATCTAGACAGAGGATGAAGGTGATGGTTAGGGGTGTGTCAAGGTGGTGGTGGAGCAATAGGAGGTGGCCAACGTCATCTAAGGTGATGGTGATGAAGACTAGGTGGCTAGACATGCTTTTTCAGGAGTTTTAACATACTTTTTGTGGATTTCGCATCATGGGAAGGTCATGGCACTTGCTGGTTAGAGGAAGAAGGGTTTTGGTTTTGTATGATGTGGGGAAGGAAGTGGTGGTGGTCGGTGGTGGTGTTAGGCCAAACAAATTAATGAGAGGTCATGGCAAAAATCAAGTAAAACAAAGAAGAAGAAGTAGAAAAATGAGAGGAGGAAGAGAGGCCATTGCTTATTTTTCTTTTCTCAGATCTGAAATGGATGTGTATTATTGATGGAATGAGAAACTTTCACGTGAATTAGCAAAAGAAAAGGAACGGCTACAATAAATTGATGCATTGATTGAAAAATAAACGGTGAAACGACTTTACGTTTCTTAGCTTTTAAAACCTTCCATACTTCGTTTTCTTTTAAATCAAGTAAAACCAAATAAATTTCAGCAAATACATCTAAAAACCGAAACAAAGTGAAATAAAATAAATATATATAACTAAATTTAAAGAAAATATAAAAAGAATTAAAGAAATTGCTTAAAAATTGAAAACAGGGTTCAAAAATTACAATTAAAACATCAATGGCTTTAGAAAAATATCTACTTCATTTTAAAAATATTCTAAAGAAAAAATTTTGAAATAAAATAATTTATTTATCATTTCTAAAATAAAATAAATAATTAAATTGGAGAAAAATAGAAAAGAACTAAAGAAAATGTTTAAAAATTGGAAACAGGGCATGGAAGTTACAAGAAAAATACTACTAGCTCTAGAAAAATTCCTACCTCATTTCAAAAATATTAAAAGACAAAAATATACATAAAATAACCCATTAACACATAAGAAAAAAATTAAGTTTAAAGAAAATAGAAAAAGATTTAAAGAAATTGCTTAATAATTCAAAACAGTGTCCAGAAATTACAAATAAATCACCATTGACTTTGAAAAATTGTTTACTTCATTTTAAAATTATTATAATATAAAAATATTCATACAATAACATATTATAATAAATATGACAAAGAAATGTCTTTGTATATTATATATAATAGACAAAATTGTTAAATAAATCAAATTACACTCAAAATTGAAATGTACACAACTTTTACAGTTTAAATCCGTTTTCAACGAAACAAAAAGCAGTGTTCTTAAAATTTTATATACTTTCATAATAATAGATAAAATTTAAATTTTAAAACTTTTAAAAATTTAAATTAAAAGTCAAGGTTTGACTAATTTGACCAAAAATTCACTTTTTGGAAAATATTCTTTTTAGTCATGCTTTGGAATGATAATTCATGTCAAAACTAAAGTATATCATTCAAAATAAATAAAATAAGTTTTTAAATCAAAAATTTAATTAAAATAATTAAAATATACAAAAAATAATAATTCACAAAATACAGGGTTGTTACACTCTCCCTCACTCAAAACTTTTCGTCCCCGAAAAGGAATGAGGTACGGGAAAGCACAGAAAAAGATAGAGTGAAACAAGATTAGGACAAGATGACAAGGAGATTGAAATTATAACTAATAACTGTTGTTATTGGTAAGTTTCGCAAAGTGGAGAAGATCTTTCCAAGATTCTCCAAAATTAAGAACACAAGCACGAAAAGGTGGATTCAAAATGATTACCAAAGATCTATCAAAGATTATAGAAAGATGCCTATACCAATCTATAGCAAGATAAGGATGATAAGGACAACCAAAAGATAGTTTGGAAAACAAAATAAGGAAATAAATTTGAAAGCACGGAAATTTCAACTTAAATAGAGAATAAATCTTTACACAAGTTAAATAAATCTTAACTATCTCAAATTTCATTATCTTATTATCCAATCATCTAAAATTAACAATTTTTAAAACTATGGTTTTGAAAAATAATCATGTATTACACTCACAATGTACTTAATAAATTTTATTCTTCTTTATTCCTAATTAAAATTAAATTTATTCCTTCCAATATATTTATCACTTATGTTAAACATACTTACACTTATTATAACTGCTTTCTTTTATTCTTAGTTCTTTTAGCATTATTTTATTGTAATTTATTCAATTACCCTTTATTATATTTACCTCTGTTAATCATTTTATAATTAAAATTTAAGTGTATAACATTTATTAGAACTACACGAATTTTATTTATTAAATCTTTTATATTGTATATTATCCAATTACATTGTTAATTTTTAAAAAATTAAGGTAAGTTATATTTGAATGCAATTGCATTATACAAATAAAACATTTCAATTAAATCATTTCATCCTTGAATATTCAACCAAAATTTTGATTTTCTTTTTATAATTGAATTTAAGAATTAAATTTTCGATTTCTTCAAACCATTTAGAGATAAATAAATGTATGTATATAACTTATCGAATCAAATTTTTAAATCATATGTCTATATTATATATTATAAATCAATTCATATTTTAGAAAATTCAAACCAAATTAAATTCCCAAAACAAAGCTGTAGCAAGACTACAGAACAGTCTCTTCACTTCAAAACTCAAAAATGAACGTCGATGATGCTGCAGTCATCACCGAAGTTATTTCCCAGCGACAATGAGAAGAGCACTAATTTTAAACTTTAAAATTCTTTGGAAACAAATTTCTATTTGAAAATACTTTAAATAATATAACCTTTTTAAAACTTTAAACATAAGGTTTGAAACCATTGGAAAACAACTATCTATAAATTCATTTATAGAGCAATAAATGATAAATTAAGTATTTTCATTTCAAATAATCAATTTTAAATCAATTTATTAAGTTCCATAAATTTACTTATATATCAAAATATATTTCATTAACCAAATTTTAAAATAATATTGTGTCAGTTTGTTCTGTCAAAGTGTTTTAGAAACCTACCGATAGCGTTGATCAGACGAATCGATCGGAAACCCAAATCAACATCAACAACTCAAACAACACAATATATAAAACAAAACATAGATATACAAGTACAATTCAAAATTTTTGGAAGAATAGATTGGAAACAAAAGACAAGACGATTTAATAACAGAGTAGGGAGGTGGGTAAGTTTAAATAAATCACGGGCAACTTTTACCGGGTCAACCGTGACTTAAAGAATAAGATCAATGTGGATTTTTCTGGGGTAAATCTACATTCGATCTCAAGAGTTAGAGTTAGGGATATCAAAAGATATTAGCATCTAAACCAAGGATAGATATAAATCTGGTGAACCGATGCTAATTGTAAAGGAGTTTTCGCCCTTTTTCATTTCAATTTGAAATTGGCGTGACCGTTGACTCACTAGAAAGATCATTCGAAGCGGAGTTATGGAATACTCCAGAGTCAAAAGAAGATGAATAGTGAGGGATACGAATGGATTTTGGAACCGTAGGGAATGTTCCAAAATTCAAAGGAATCGAGTCAAAAAGGAAGAGATTCAAAAACTCGAATGAAAGTGATTCTGTAAATACATTCACTCCATATGCTGAGTTTTGCCTAGAGCCACCAAAGCTCTGATACCAACTGTAACAACTCGATATTTTCAACCATTCGCGTCCATTATAAGTGTATAGGTAGATACTCATGCCGGAATTGAATTGCTCAAAATACTGTGTTGTAAATAAAAATTTGGCAAATCTCAGAATATGCAGTAAATAAAAATCAAAGATCACAGACACAGAGTAATAATAATGCATCGGAAGTAAAAGAGATAGTAGTTCATGAAGCTACTAGATAAATATATCAGAGTTACATAAGATACAATAGAAGAAATAAAGTACAACAGAAGTTTAAATATGATAACCAAGTACAAGATGAATAAAACAACCGAACTGAAAAGATGAAACTTGACAAGTAGATAATCTCCAGCGATTCCAATCTCTAGAAAGTGGAAATCCAAATCTGTGGATAACTCAGGCTGATCCGAGCGTAAATAAAAATACAAACACTCGAGTCAGGACATACATACTTATACAATGTAAACCAACTCAAGTGAACTGTAGCAAAGGTACAAGTAACTTAGAAGATGCTTGGGACCGCCCATCCTCTAAGGATCCGTTAAACTATTTACTACGTAGTAATATACGCTATATACAGTAGTGTCTAATCAGTAAAGTATAATCATATAGAAAATAGCGTTAAGGGGATGGTGAACCTTAACGCGGTAGGATCCTTAAAACCAAAATCGTAGTGGGCTCGATATAAGGAGATGACACAGCACGCGAGGCAATGCCAGGGTGGATACACCGTTTGCACTTCCGGACCGGTGGTGACGGCAAGCCAGCAGCTTCTGCCCACCTCGAACAATACCCCTGAATCAAAGTGGCGCCACATATCGAATCACAAAAGTAATAGAATGGTTTCCGATGGAGCATGCTCGATGAAAGGGTGCGACCCTTTGTGTAGCCCGGAGTAGCTCCTGTTTTAGTCATTTATGCCAACTCAAGGGAGTTGGGTCCACGTAATATACCTCGAGATCGTCGCCACCATCCTACTTCATTCTGGGATCTCCACCGCATACATAGTTGTTAAAGTGGTTTTCGGTATTGGCCGGCTATAAGACAATATCCGATCCCTGTTTCTTTAACAACCAATCGTTTTTAGAACCCGTAGTTATAACTTTAAAACAATATTTTATACTTCAAAAATAAAATGTCATTTCAACCCAAATCTTTATCAAAATAAAGATCAAATTATTTCCAAACCATTTCAATATATCATCATACCATATCTTTCGATTCAAATATTTATCAAAATAAATATCAAGTCATTTCTAACCATTTCAATATATTAAATTATCATATCCTTTCAAAACTTCCTTTCAAATCATTTTAATATATCAAAATATCCTAACATTTCAAAACTTCGTTCAAAATATCTTATCTTTCAGCACTTCCTTTCAAATTATTTTAATATCAAAATGTCATATCTTTCAAAACTCCATTTTCAAATCATTTTAATATAACAAAATATCATATCTTTTCAAACCACATTTCTATCATTTAATATATAAAAATATCAAAACCACATTCATTTCAAATCATTATTCATTTTATTCAATTTAAAATACCATTTCAATTCACATTTCAAAACAGTTTATATTCAAAAAAAATCATTTTTAATCATTAAAATTAAATTATTATGTTCAATAATTAATATATTAAATTTTCAAAATTTTCAACTTCCAAAGTTCATTTATTCACTTAAGTTTATCAAAACGGTGAAAATTCACTTTTCGTGGCATTTAGAAAATGCTACGGAAAGATACATTCAAAACAGTTCAATTTAACAAAAGACAACATTTTAAAATGTTGTAATGGGGTTTACTTAAATTTCAAATAAACTTATTTAAATTCAAAAATTATAGCACTTATAAAAATTGCTATAATAGCTTTTAATTCAATTTAGCTTTTTAGTTCATTATCATCAACTACAGCATTTACAAATGCTGTAATATCATTTACATTGTAATTAATAGCATTTCAAAAATGCAGTCAATTAACTTCAAATATTTAATATAATTTCTCAACCAATTATATATTTTTTTATTTAAAACATTTTTAACTCATAAAATCATACATTTTCACATTTATAAACATCATTTAATTTTCTTCAATATCATGATTTTATAAAGTTAAATTTCCATTCAAAAATCAAGATTTAATAATAATTCGCTTATTTAATTGCAATGTTCAATTTTAAATTCATTGCATTAAATTTCAACTTAACAATTAAGTTTAAATTCTCAAATATAACTTAGTTTTATTTTTACTTACTTAACTAAAAGTTCACTTTTAAGTCAATTTCATAAATTTCCAATTTAGTTATATTTCAAAATTTCAACTTAAATATTCATTCATTTCACATTCAACTTTATCAAAAATCATTAATATGACATAAAATCACTTTAAATTAATTTAAATTCAAAATATCACAAATTTATCATATTTTCAAAGTTAATTTAAATTCCAATAAAAATTAAATCAAAATTTCCAAAATAACTTGCATTCATATTTTCGAACTTTTCATTAATTCATTTTACTTACAATTATTCAGAATATCAATGATATTTTACAAAAATCCTTTTTAATTAGATTTAAATCAAAATGTTTTAATATTTACATTTCTAAAATAATTTTAAAATTTTTAGAAAACATATATTAACTACGGGTCTGTATATAATTTTCTACACTAGAAAAAGTGATACGGGTAATATATCATTTCAACTCGTAATTTACAAAGAAAATCCGGGTTTTATCATTTCAAACCCACAGTCCCAAGTAAATGAAATAAATTGAAAATCATTCAGGCCTATCATTTCAGCCCATAACAATTTTCCCTTATTCTAATGTTCGTTCGGGCATGTATCATTTCAACCCATAGTGATTTCTAATTTACAGGGAACTTGTAGTGTGATAAACTGATAAAAATGAACAGTAACAACATATATATAATAACAGATGATATGACATGAAATTTAACAGGTTTAACATCATATATAAATAATCACATGGTAGTTATAACATCATATTTAGTTCTTCACATTCAGTTGTTTTTGTTTCACAACTGCATTAGTATAAATGTCGTGTGAGCTTTGCTCACCTTTTTATGCTAGAGATTGCAATACAAATGACACAAAGGATTCCAAAAGGCACGATGACACAACAATAGGCTCAAGTGGGAAGAGATCCAAGCTTATAACTTGTGTTACAACCTAAAACAAAACAAAATAAAATAACAATTCAATACAACATTGAATAGGAATAACTTTGAAATAAAAAGAGATACGAATACACAGTCTTTTGTCTTGCCTTCTACGCTTGCTTACACGACTTAGGGAATGTTTTGGCTCAGGTTTGGACATACTTTGGTTCAGATTTGGGTCCTATAAGGCATGGCTACAAGGTATTGAAGTGGTGGAGGAGTTACTATGCATGAATATGAAGAGGCTTACGCAAATAGTGGGTTTTTGGTTCATTTTGGGCTAGGCTACATGGATCTATGGCTCGGCTATGGCATGTTCCAGATCTGGACAGAGGATGAAGGTGATGGTTAGGGGTGTGTCAAGGTGGTGGTGGAGCAATAGGAGGTGGCCAAGGTCATCTAAGGTGATGGTGATGAAGACTAGGTGGCTAGACATGCTTTTTAAGGAGTTTTAACATAGTTTTTGTGGATTTCGCATCATGGGATTGTCAGGGCACTTGCTGGTTAGAGGAAGAAGGGTTTTGGTCGTGTATGATGTGGGGAAGGAAGTGGTGGTGCTCGGTGGAGGAGACGGTGGAGGTGTTAGGCCAAACAAAGCAATGAGTGGTCATTGCAAAAATCAAGCAAAAAAAAGAAGAAGAAGTAGGAAAATGAGAGGAGGAAGAGAGGCCATTGCTTATTTTTCCTTGCTCAGATCTGAAATGGATGTGTATTATTGATGGAATGAGAAACTTTCACGTGAATAAGCAAAAGAAAAGGAACGGCTACAATAAATTGATGCATTGATTGAAAAAGAAACGGTGAAACGACTTTACGTTTCTTAGCTTTTAAAACCTTCCATACTTCCATTTCTTTTAAATAAAGAAAAACCAAATAAATTTCAGCAATTACATCTAAAAACCGAAATAAAGTGAAATAAAATAAAAATATATAATTAAATTTAAAGAAAATATAAAAAGAATTAAGGAAATTGCTTAAAAATTGAAAACAGGGTTCAAAAATTACAATTAAAACATCAATGGCTTTGGAAAACTATCTACTTTGTTTTAAAAATATTCTAAAGAAAATTTTTTGAAGTAAAACAATTTATTTATCATTTCTAAAATAAAATAAATAATTAAATTGGAGAAAAATAGAAAAGAACTAAAGAAAATGTTTAAAAATTGAAAACAGGGCATGGAAGTTACAAGAAAAATACTACTAGATCTAGAAAAATTCCTACCTCATTTCAAAAATACTAAAAGACAAAAATATACATAAATAACCCATTAACACATAAGAAAAAAAATTATGTTTAAAGAAAATAGAAAAAGATTTAAAGAAATTACTTAAAAATCCAAAACAGTGTCTAGAAATTACAAATAAATCACCATTGACTTTGAAAAATTGTTTACTTCATTCTAAAATTATTATAATATAAAATTATTCATACAATAACATATTAAAATAAATATGACAAAGAAATGTTTTTTTTATATAATATATAATAGACAAAATTGTTAAATAAATCAAATTACACTCAAAATTGAAATGTACACAACTTTTACAATTTAACTCCGTTTTCAACGAAACAATAAGCAGTGTTCTTAAAATTTTATGTACTTTCGTAATAAAAGATAAAATTTAAATTTTCAAACTTTAGAAATTTAAATTAAAAGTCAAGGTTTGACTATTTTGACCAAAAATTCACTTTTTGGAAAATATTCTTTTTAGTCATGCTTTGGAATGATAATTCATGTCAAAGCTAAAGTTTATCATTCAAAATAAATAAAATAAGTTTTGAAATCAAAAATTTAATTAAAATAATTAAAATATACAAAAAAAAATTAAATCACAAAATACAGGGTTGTTACAAAATGGAGGTCATACTTTTCGAGTTTGAGAAAGTTTTGGTACATGGAAAATGAGGGGAAGTCAGCTGAAGGAATGGTTATAAAGTCAGCAATTGAATGGATATGTTGTTTGGTGTGAAAAGGCAAATTGAATATGAAAAGGTAAAGAATACTAAAGATCAAAAACTCTTCAAATATCCAAATTCTTTTTGCATTTTAAATACATGTAAAATACAAATAAATAAAGAAAAAAACACGAAAATATAATGAATGAATAAAAATAAATAAATAACTTTTAAATAAATATAATTAAATTAAAAAAATAGCTTAAAATAGAAACTAGGTTATAAAAATTGAAAATAAATACACCAAGCTTTGGAAAAATTATAACATTACTTTAAAATAATTTAAAATAAAAATATGTACCTAACATGTCATATAACACTTATTAGAAAATAATATGACAAACAAAAATATTATTTATATAAATTAAAATGGACAATTTTATTAAATAAATGAATTTACATTGAATATTGTAAAAAGCATAACTTTCACAGTATAAATCGGATTTCAACAAATGAAAAGCAGTATTCTTGAAATTTAATATATTTTTATAATAAAAGATAAAACTCAAAAATTTGAATATTTAAATTTTAAATTTAAAAGTCAAAGTTTGACCAGATTGACCAAAAATCCACTTTTCTGGAAATATCCTATTTATTAAGGCTTGAAATTGTAATTCACACAAAATCAAAGTATACTTTTAAAATAACAAAATTTATTCATTTTAATAGATAAAATAAATTTTTTAAACCAGGAGTTTCAATTTAAATAATTAAAATAATCAATTAAAATAATCACAAAATACTGGGTTGTTACGACACCCCATTTCTTTATTCATTTAAACAAATCCGATTTCAGCTTAAAGATTATTAATAACAACAGGATGGTATCATTCAAATTATTTTAAAACATCCATCCATTTCTAACTTCCAGATCTCAAACCTATTTTGAGATCAACACAAATTCCCAATTCAAATCTACCATTAACTTCCCAAGTCAAATCTCAATTTCATCTTGAAATTCCCAATTCAGGTTGTTTGTTAGCTTATTTAATTTTCCCAAAGTTAAATTCAATTTAATCCAGCCAACCCTAGTCAAATTTGAATTCTCGCTTCAAATTTCAAAATTTTGAACTTCACATTAATAGTCTTCCCTCTTATAAGTCAAAAGACTTATCGCTTTGGGCATCACATCTTATCCCAAATTTAAAACTCAACATTTAGGGTTTATTTCAAACCATCTTTGATATTATGTATATTCCTCATACATATTATTTCCTTTACACACCAAGTTATCCTTAAATTTTAGACCACCATTGATTTTTAATTCAAAACAAATTTCTTCAAATTTTCAAATAACTCTTGTTTGAAATAGGACCCTTTTATTCCATTATATTAAATAACATTCCTTTATCATTTTGAAACAATTTTCAAATTCTGGACCCACATTTAAAACTTTACAATTTATATCATCTTCAATTCCAATTTATAAGTCATACTGGCCTAAAAGTTTTACTTCCCTAAAACATTTCATTTTGCTTACGCAGTAATACACATTTTATTATTAAACACAACAATCATTTATGATAATAACCAAGACCATCATATCTGGAAACCAATTCATTATTATCTTATTTTGAAACTCTTCCCCAAATTCAAGATTTTAATTTCAGTTCGAATCCATTCCAAACTTATCCTTATTTAATTTCAATTTGGTTATATCTCTATTACCACTTAATTTAATTCCAATAATTTAACAATCAAGTACCCTAACAATTATTAGAAAGAAATATTGCTTTATATATCAAAATATATTCTTATATAAAATCATATAAAATATTTATATAAGAAAATAACAAGTACGCTCTCATATACATACACACACTCTCTCAACTCATTCTAAGGTACCATTGACCTTATCCTTAATGATTAATCCCACCAGAGCCAAGGTTCTCGCTTAACCTAGCTCTGATACCAAATTGTAACGATCCAGAATTTTCGATCCCGAAAACTCCAGATAGTTAGGAAAAACAAGAAAGAAATATTAGAAAAAGAAGGACAGAAACACCAACATCTCACACTCGCAGCGGATAAAATATAATAGAAAATAATAATAGTTATACAAAGAAAACTATACTTTTCAAATTTCACTTAATACATCAGAGTTACAACATATATATAAACACTGGAAAAATACAATCAACATGTCTCAAATATACAACAATATAATACAGCGGAAACACTCCATACGTTCCTGTCATCCAGCTCGCCTCCAGAGCTCCAGAACGTCCTTACTGAAAATCTGTAATACTCGGTCAGACCCAAGCATTACATCAAAACAACACCTGGGTCAGGCTAGAAACCAACGTGAGTAAACTCATCCAACATGAAATACCAAAGCATAAAACTTATATAAACCAGGGTAACTCGTATCAATTTACAAGTTCAAAATTTTTATAGACATCACTTTTCACACATCAATTTCTAAGTACCAAAACTTAGATTTAATGGTCAATTCATTTAAATCATTCCATTCCAGTTTATTGATTTCACATATCAACCTATAAAGAATCGAAGTGATTTCGGGTATTTACTAATACCTGACTCCGGTCACTTTGAATTCAATGTCATCTAAATTCAAGTTATTCAATTAAATACTACTCAACTTTAATTACCGGATAACACTTTTACATGGCTACTCATAATTGATAGATAATCACATTATCATTATCCATCCAACATATCATATCACAAAGCAATTCATATCAAAGATATCAACCAAGCCAAAGCAGTCATCATCATCCAATCATTCATAAGCAAGATTGATCACTTCCGTTGATTACATTAATTAATGATCCTCTAATTACTTTTATTAGTTAGTTATTCTTAAATTTCATTTAATAATTAAGCTTTAACTTAATCAACCATGATTAATCACAATTAGAAATTAACCTTCCTTAATTACTCCATCAATTAGACCAACTCCTTGATTAATTATATTGATTAATCTTTTAATTACACTGAGTAATTATCACTTAATTTCTTCCACCGAGTAATTATCCTTTAATTACTTCCCAACAAGCAATTTCTTTTTAATTAACAACATCTAGTAATTATCCACTAATTACTTCACTAAGTAATTACACCTCATTAATTACCTAAAGTAATTATACTTAACCCAACATGAAATGATTACCTTCAATTAATTAAACTTAAGTAATTAACTAAAATTAACCACATCAACTTAATTAATTACACTGAGTAATTAATTACTTAATTAATTACCTTGATTAATTTTTCCATATTTATTAATTAATTATCCTTTCATTGATCACATTCATTATTTAACTAACCTTTATTCCTAATTAATAAATCCTTTAATTAATCAATCTTTAATCACTTACACTAAGTAATCAAACCTTAACTACTTCTTCTAAGGGATTAACCTTTAATTACTTTCCATTAGTAATTTCCCTTATATTAATACATCCAGTAATTTATCCATCAATTACTTCACTAAGTAATTATACTTATCAATCTCATTACGTAATCATTCCTAATCAATTACCAAAATCGTTTGATTAATTACACCCAGTAATTAATCCTTATTTACTTCTACAAAGTAATTATTCCTTAATTACATCTCATTAAGTAATTCTCTTTAATTTATTGATTACTTAATCAATAATTAATATAATTAATAACAATTTAATTACTTTATTTAATTCTCAAAATCTTAATTACCTTTAAGATAAATCATCATCTTTATTAATTACTTAATCATATTATTTAAAAACATTTAACCTTTAATTATCACTTCATTATTTTATAACAATTAAGTTTTTAAAATATCTTAAATTTTAACTTAACAAACTTAAGTTAACAAACATATAATTTCTTAATTAAAGGTTTAGAAAACATTTATAAATGAAAATAATTTATTTAAGATAAGTTTAAAACAATTTTTATTTCAAACTTACTACAAAAAACTTTTAAAAATATTATTAACTTGCATATCATCTACTTCGGGTTAAACCCGAACCTTACACGAGACTGGCCTCGAGTTTCCCCCTTCCTCTTTTATCTTTATTTGTTTTTACTCTTGTTAAATTAAAAAAAAACTGTTGCTAAACAACTCAACAAACACGAGCAATAAATCAAGCCTGACCCTCGCTATCTCAAGTACCACTTCGAGTCAATCTCAACCCAACACCCAGACACAATCAACATTGTCGTGCACGTGCACAGCTCAACCATGCCACTGCGACTACCGATGAACTCCTCCGCATGTCGATGTTCATCACTTTAATTGATTTCGAACTTCAATCCATTGCCATGAATTCCAAAACAAAATCGAGCATCTCCAGTCGAGACTGGAAACTCAACATTGCCAGAAACTAGCCTCGACCAGGCGATCCCGATCACCTGAAACTCCATCGCTTTGTCCACACCTTCGTCCATGACCCAAGCACATTTCCTCCACGTCCAGCCTAACTCGACACTCTGTCGACGGCGAAACCACCAAAAACCCAACCTCGTCTCCTCTGGGTCCTTAAACACTACTTCTAACTACCACCGATGCCGCCACCACCGATGGCTGCTTCCACTATTTCTCTGCCATCCCCAAACACCAAGCCAGCTCTGACAAAAACCCGACCATCCAATAGTTTGTCAATTTTTGGAAACAACCCGAAAACCAAAATCTGATCAGCATCGAACAACACCAACAATACTCTACTAAAAATCAAGATTTTTACCTTAAAAATCCTAATTTACAAAGGGGATTCAGATTTTATAATCAGAAATTGAAATCAGCTTGATATATTTTAGACATACATTAAGTTCATCGCAGACATTATTTATTTTTGAGATTATTTCTAAATGTAAATACTAGTTACTATTTTTAAAATTCATAGCACATTGTAGTTGACAATTTTCATTTATATATCTTAGCCTAAATTTGATTGTAGAGGAAGATACAAAATTTTTATTTGAAAGTGGAGCCTGTAAAATAATAGAACATGTTCAATCCTTCACACAGACACTTACACACTAATCATCTCATATCCATACATACACATATGAATCCATGCGTATAAACATCATTTATTTTACTACTTCAACCATTGTCATGTGTATCAGCATAATTATTAGATCATAAAAACTCTTCTTAAATTGAAGGTTTACACACTGTTATAATATGTTTGAACAGAGCTTGAAAACTAGTGTATAACATAGGCATATATGTTTATATATAAATAGATATGCACAAATCCTTTCACTTAGTATCATTAGCATATGAATTTATCCATGCAAGCCTTCATTCACACATCACCCAAAAGACTATACATCAGATCACACATTAAAGGATGTAGTTACTCACCTATGAAATGTAAACCGATAAAACTGGAATTGAAGGCTTGAGACTGCAGTTTTGAATCTAGTCTGATCTTTGATTTAGATTTACTACTGTATTTGTAGATCCTTGATCTGAAATGCTTTGGGTTGATTCTTGGTTTTGATTTTGTCTTGAAGTTTCAAGGCAGAAGATTGTTTGATAAAAAACCTGGTTTGATTTTGATGCAGATTTTTTTTCTTGTTTGAAATTGAAGATCAAAGAGAAATGAAAGAGAGTGATAGAGAGATGTTTTAATAACTTTGCTTAATTCATAAAAATATATAAATGACACTTGTTAACTTTTTACATTACAAATGTTACACTTGTTTATTCCTAAGTTAAATAATTTACATCTGTTAATTTGTATGCAATTTTTTTATCACTTGTGATTTCATTTCATTAAAAGGGTTTTAATATATACTTATACTATTTAACATTACATTTTAATTTATTTTTATATTAAAAATAAATATTTAAACTATCTCTTTACTAATCAATATACATTTTAAAAGAAAAAAAATAAAATATCCCAATTATACACTTAAATTTAATTTAAAATCCAATTTCAAATCAACACAAATATATATATATATTTAAACAGACACGAATTCAATTTGAAAATAATAATTCTATTTAAAATCTATGTGTGTGTATATATATATACACATACAACACAGTTACAAATATAAATATTTATTTGATAAGATTCATTTGTTCAATCTATAATTCAGTATTTCTATTAATTAACCCAATTATATTATCAATTACAGATGCCCAGAAATCCGGGTTATCACAGCAATGTCGGGTTACCTCTGTAACTAGGTAACTACTACACGAGAATGCCATCCCCCGGTCGTTTGCGACTTTTATCCGAGAGCTCTCAACCACAAAGCAACCACAAAGTAATAAATTTGCAGTGACCCCGTGAGTTAAGTATCTGGGCTCCATACCATGATACCATCCTATTCCAGAAGGGAATGAACGTATACTAAAGGGTGCGACCCTCATAACCTTGCCGCATCTTTCCTCTTTTGACCATTTCTGGGTTGTGAGGTTTTGATGCAGTCTCATCCACAAAGCTACGTATTAAACAAAATTCATGCTTCGATCAACAAATGATCAGAAGCATTTCGTATGCCACACTACCAAATTGGTAATGTATCACTAGTAACCATCAACTACATAACCTTTGAGCTCGTACATCTCAGAGAAGGTTGTTAAGCTAAGAGAATAAATTCTCCGCCACTAAACAGAAATGTATTTGATAGAAACAAGCTTTACATCTCAAAATGTAATGTCCGACATACATCCATACAAGTTTGTTTTGTGTTCGAACAAAAACCGAAGGCACTTCACAAAGAAGCCCTTGCAATCCGGGTATTCACAATCCCGATCGAACTCCCCATCACATATGGAGATCTTTATATCGGTGCGACTCAGTGCAGAGATATTCGACGGGTTATCCTTTAATTCTTGAAAATACCTGGTCTTAACCACCGCTCTTCAAATGCTATCCATTTACGTCGTATCATTATTTGGAATGGACTATATGACACAAAGTCCTCTGCTTGCTAAACCGAATAATGAGCGTAATATCTTAAAACCATATGGATAATGGGATCTTAGTTAAGTCACAACGTATTGCCCAAAACTTTTCTTTTAAATGGTGTAAACAAATTACTATTTTCAAATCTTTAAACAAAAATATTCACTTCACAAAGTTCATCAATATTTCACAAAGATTCATTCATAGCCTTTTAAAACAATTTCCCTTTCAAATTGGATTACCTCATCTAATTAAAGACTCAATTCATAGCTTTCAAAACCATTTTCATTCCAAATCTTTCATACTAAAGAAACACCTTTAAGATCCTCTTCAATTTCAAAACAAAGTTCAACAATCTTTCATAAAGATTTATTCATAGCTTCCAAAAAAATCTATTTCAAACTTGGAATCTTTTCAACACAAATTGGAAATTCTTTCTTTATTCGAAAGCTATCATCATTTGAAAACAAACACTTTCTGTTTTGGACAAATCCAATCAAATATGCACAAGTTATAGTCTTTAAAGTATAAACTTAGGTTAATTTTAAATTCCCAAAATAATAATTTTAAAATACTTTAAAGATGGTTAAAAAGCCATATATATATATATTATATAACTTTTATTACCCTTTTCAAACCCTATTATCCGAAAAAATCAAATCTTAAACAAGATATATTCTTTCCAAACTAAATTTTAATTTCAAATTTTCCTTTCCAAAAGCTTTCCATATTCAATTCAATTCCTTTTCCAAAACCAGTTGGTTTCAAAATTCAACTTTTAAAACTATTATAATATTAAATTCGAATATCTATGACGTAACCGATTTCCTCGTGAAATCCATATTTGTGTATATATGGTGTAGTCCAGGGGTTTTACACAATAGGCAACATCATTCGATCATTATAAATTCAAGTACAACAATATCGACAAGCGGTATAATCTATAATGCTTATCTTCATTCACAGATTCACAGTTAAATAATATTAATTCACCACAGATAAAATAAATTACATTCATCACAGCTCAAATCAAAACAGAGCATCACACATCAGGGATATTAAACAATTCAACATTCAATAGAATCCAAACATCTAGAAGTAAGATCAATTAATTATCTGATTAATTTAAATTAGATTAATTACTTATGTATAAACTACTAATCCTGGTTAATTAATATTAACTAATTACAAACCATCTTAATTAATTAATCTTTAATCATTTATTAATTAACCTTTTAAAATTAACCAACCTTTATTATTAATTAATCAACCTTAATTAATAAATAAACCAACCTTTAATAATTACATAATTCACCTTTAATTATTTAATTATTCTTGAAATTAATTACCTTTAATTAATTAATTAATTAATTGACCCTTAATTATTTACCATTTAATTAATTTTCCTTAATTAATTAAAATAGGTGATTATCCCTAATCACTTTCGTTAAATAAATATTTAATTAATTAATAAATCACACAAATTAATTATCCTTAATTAACTATAACAAGCAATTATCCCTAATTACTTAATTAATTTTAACCATTAATTAATTACTTTTAACTAAGTAATTATCTTTAAGTAATTAGTATCTCTAATTACTTATATTAATTAATCTTCTAATTAATTAATTATCCTTAATTATGAAATTAATTAGCCTTAATCAATCTTTGATTAAGTAACTATACTTTAAAATAATTATCCTTTAACCATCTTCATAAACTAATTCTTTCTTAATCACTCTCCTTAATTAATTAACTCTTAAATAATCACATGATTAAATTAATCATCTTGATTAAAAACAAATTAACCTTTAATTATATTGATTAATTAATCACCTACCTTAAATAATTAATTATTAAAATCCATTTGAAAGAATTTAAAAATAAATTACATGATATATTACTTTTGAAAACAAATTAGTTAAATTACATTTAACTTTAAAAATTAAACTTTGAAACTTTGTTAAAAACTTGCTTAATTTTCATTTTAGCTTCTAAACATAACTAATATATTTTGAAAACTTGATTATATTACCATTACTTTTTAAACTTTGTTCACCTTCCTATCTTTGTTAAAAAAACTTATTTTAAACATTTTTATTGTTCAAACCCTTGTTAAATATTTACTTAAAAATTTAAAAACCCTGTTGCATTATGAATGACCCGAGCCAATCACTCACTTACCCGGGCTCAACTTTGGGTTTTCCTCTACCCCTCTCGACTTCGAGTTTTTATGCGAAATTCTTCGAGTTTGAACCTGAGGAAACTCCTTCTTCCTAAAGCCTAAAATAAACAGACACATGAATGAGCTTGTGCACGTGCACAGACCATCGTCGACGTCCTGATCATCGTCGTTGCTGTCTAGAGGTCATCCATGACCAACCTAATCCATCTAACCACCCAAATCATCAAAATCGACCCGAGAATCAGAATTGAAAAAACTGATCAATGCCTGGAACTCAACCCAATCGAAAAATTCCCACTTGTCTTCACCTCCAGCCACTGACGAAATCGCCGACGTGCCCAAAGCTATAGCAGACACCCACGGACCTAGTCCTTACCACCGATCATCTCTAGATCACCCACGACCACGCCATTGTCTCTGTTCTAATCTCTACCAAATAAGGTCTTTAAACCCTAAATCTAAATCGTTGCTCCACCGTGGTGGATTAAAAACCCACTGCCTATATTTCTGATGAACTCCCTCACCTAAGCCAACTCCAGGATCAAGCTCGACAACCATAACCGTGCCGATCGTCGAGATTTGCCCAAAATAAGTTTTCTGTTCATCTTGAAATTCCTCGATAATTCTTAACTTAAAAGTCATAATCCTATCATCAAAATTCATCATTCTCTAATGCGAATCTAAGTATGTAATTAGAATTGGAATTCAAAATACTTGAATTTCCCGGGCTAAATTTTTACACTAAATTATTCTTTTCACAAAATTTAATCAATGTTTTTACCTAAAACTATTTTTAAAAATAACGTTATACCTTTATAAACATTTCATCTTTAAGATTTTTAGCCTATAATTGATTATTCGTAGAGGATTTGAATTTTTTAAAATTGTGCTTAAAACCTTTTGAATTTGGAACAGAGGCGTAAGGCTTGTACATAATCATGTACATAGTCATCTATACAAGCGTACAAGCATCTTTCACATTAATAGAAACACATTTCCCAACTTACATCAAACATCTACCACATGCAAACCAAGACGTAATAGATTTGAGGGTTTTAGAAGTTAATTTGCTCACCTTGGAAATGAAGACAAAGACCAGACTTTGAAACTCTGGAGCAAAATTTTAATCTGTTGAAGTTAATCCTTGCATTTTTTTGCTTAGGCTTTCAGATTTTGATTTTATTTACTTGAGTCGATCATTCGAAATTTTAACCTCTACCTTTCTTGATCTTCACTTGATAACAGGCTTAATTTCCAGGCTGTAGCTTTTTTGCTTTCCAGTTTGGAATTTGACATTGTTTTGAGATTTTCCTTTCCAGGTTTTGAACTTTTTTTGTTTTGATATTGAGATTGTTACCTAGAGGTTTTGCCAAGTAACTAGAGGCATGGCATAAGCACCGGTCGACAATGAAGAGGTCGCTCGACATTAGTGTATCGTTTAGCATACAACATCATTCAACACCCAGCACCGTTTGGCATCCAGGATCGACCGACATCCAGCACAGTTCGGCATCCAGGCTCGACCAGCATCCAGCATCGTTCGGCATAGCAAGGTCGTTCGAAATGATCCTCGTTCGGCATTCCAGCCTGGTTCAGCATTCCTTCCTCGTTCAGTATTTTCGCCTCATTCGGCAATAGGCATTCCAGCCTCGTTCAGCATTCCGACCTCGTTCGGCATTCATGCCACGTTCGGCATTCCAGCCTCGTTCAGCATTCCGGCCACGTTCGGCATTCATGCACTGTTCGGCGTTCCGGCCTCGTTCGGCATTCTTGCCACGTTTGACTTTCCGGCCTTGTTCGGCATTCATGCCTCGTTCAATATTCATGCCTCATTCGGCATTCCGGCCTCGTTCGGCACATGGCCTCGCTTGGCATAAGTATGTCGCTGGGCATCTCCCCTTGATTGGCAACGGATCTCGTTCGGCCTACACATTTCACTCAACACACTGCCTCGTTCGGCTTGGAGATGTGGCTCGGCATTTGCCGTTCGGCATTGGCGGCTCAGCACATAGAAGTCACTCACCACGAGCCGAGGTATCTCGCTCCTAGGCCCATTAAGGAAATCCAACCCATTTCGTCTATAAATAGAAGGGCAGGGGCAGAGTGAAATGGATCTTTTTTCGAGAACATTGAGGAGACTCTACTGCTTTCAAGACTCACCTTATTTCATTTAGCATTTGTATTCAAGTCTTTATAGTACGGATTGTGTCTGTATTCAGTCACTTATGAAAGCAATAAAGATCAAAAATTAAATTGGACGTAGGCAATTACGCTGAACCACTATAAATCCGGTGTTCTTGTTTTCTGCATTTAACTTAATATACAGTTCTTAATTTTAATTTACTTTCTTCATTAATCTCTCTACACAATCTTTCTAAAGGGTGTTAGTGCCCAATTCTGCTGCTAACATTTTGGTGCTTTCACTGAGAATCAAATTCTCAGGCCGATAGAATCTACTTTGTTGCAACTGGATTGAATAAATCCCCCGAAGAAGATCTGACCTACTCATAGGACGTCCGTTGAATCTACTCAGAGTTTTGACCAACAACTCTACTATAGGAAGACCACATACCCGATCAGCCTCTCACAATGCGGACGTCAACGTGACTGCTAGCGTGCAACAAATTGGACCAAGCAATCAACAAGAAAATTAAGGTGCAGGGACTACCGCCTAAACTCAAATGCAAGTTATCACCAGGACGGAGTTCAATGACTTGATAAGGGAACTCAACGAAAGTAGAAGGCAACTTGCTGAGCAGATTCAGGACAACGCTAACCTCATGACTCAGCTTACTCAACATCCACATCAGAATGCTGGAGGTAGACCTCCCCTTACTCTTCATCTAATCAATCGACTTCAGCCGACGAACCTCCCAGGCGCAGACGCCGTAAGACTAAAACTACACAAGTAGGTGCCATTGATGGATTAACCAGGGATCAAGTACGTGGGTAGACCATACGCCTGGTTCACCAAGATCCTAACGAAGCTGGCCTTCAAGATGCCCGTTTGGCCGATCTCCAGTAGAGGGGACATCAACCTGAGCTGTCTCGTAGAACAGAACCCAACCTTCGATCCTCCATACAAACTCTGGACTTATTAGCTATGATCAGGCAGTTGATCAGAGAGAACCAAGGCTTAACCAATGAAGATTGGGAAGTATCCAGGAGTTGTACTCCCTTCATAGATACTATCTTGCAGGCCGGGTATCCTAGGAAGTTTAGTATGCCAACTATACCGGCCTACGAAGGGAAGACTGATCCCCGATAGCACATAATGAGGTATGAATGGATGATGGATTCTACTCGAGCAAAATGATGTGACCAAGTGTAGGTGCTTCCCAATCACTTTATCTGGAATCGCCACTATGTGGTTTACTCGACTTCCCCTACGGTCTATATCCAACTTTGAAGAGTTGGCAATGAAATTCGTAGAACAATTCAGGATACATGCTACTCGTCCAAAGGATGTGATGTCCTTATCAAGCGTAATGTAGGCTCTGAGAGTGTTGTTGAAAGCATACTTGTAGAGATTTCACGTTGCGGCCAACGAAGTTAGCAATCCTAACAAGCATGCAATTCTGATGGCAGTAATGCGAGGTGTAGATCCAGATTCAAAGGTTGAAGAATGGTTGGCAGGAAAGCCTCCAACAACGCTGGAGCATTTTTATTCAAAGGCTCATCAATTCATAAGAAGGGAAGAAGCTAGGTGGACTAGGCGAGATAAGGCACCAGGGCCTATTCAGGAGACTGTAAAAAGCAACATTGCCGTAAAGCAATCCGATGACAACTCGGGAAAGGTCCAAGTGAATGTCTAGAACAAGCCAGGGCAATCTAAACGGTCCGAAGGAGGAAATCCTGGAAAGAAAAGAAAAGCGGGGAAATTGAAGGCGAGGATTCCAACCTATAACCAATACACTCCTATGAATACGTCTCTTGAAAATATTTAACTATCAACCTGTAACACCTTTTAATATAGAAAGCCACGTCCAAAGGAGTCCACAAAGGAATAGAAGCGGACGGGGAAGTACCGTTGCTTCCATGAGACTGACAGACACAATACCGAGGACTGTAGACACCTCCATGACGCCATAGAAAAGTGGATCAGGAAGGAAAAGCTGTAGGAATTTGTTAAGAACCCACAAGAGGGTTGGCAAGGAACATCAGACCCTGGATGCGTGCCATCTCCATGCCATCTAGAGGAAGCTACCCGAACCGTTGGTAGATTAATCATAAAGACTATAGTCGGTGGACCTCATCCTGCATATAAGAATTGGCAAAAGATGGAATGATATGCTACCTCCTTAATGCATGTCGATTATGAATGTTGTCCGAATGGGGAAGACGGAACATCCGCAAACAACAACGCATGATGATAGACGATATAGTGTTCAGGAGCGGAGATGCAAACAAGGTGGAGGCTCTCACCATCGACCCGATGGTCATATCTGCGACGATCGGACCAACTTACGTCAAAAGAATTTTAATTGATTGTGGGAGTCCCGTCAACATCATCATCAAAAAGGCATATGACCAAATAAAGATGGAGACAAAAGATTTAAAGCCATCTAAAGCCCGTGTCCCTGGCTTTAATGGTGCAGCGACTGACGCGATGGGATATATTAAGTTACCAGTCGAACTGGGAGAAGGAGTGCGTAGGAGGGTGTGAATCCTACCGTTCATAGTTTTGGATGTAGATTCTCCATATAATGTATTTCAGGGTCGTCCGGCCTTGGAAAATTTTAGGGCAGCTTTGGCCCCATGGTGTTTGACATTAAAATTTTCGACAGACAAAGGAGTCAGTCTAGTGCATGGCGATCAAGCGATCGGTCGTGCATGTTATGTGGCAGAGCTGAGAGAGGCTCAGCGGAGAGAGAAAGGAAAGGTTGCGGACAACTCTTTCTGCATCCTAAACATTGACAATTTACAACCAATGCCCGAGCCCTAGCTTGGGAGACATTCTCGGAACTATAGAGACATAGATCGGAGAAGTGATGAAGTGGGACCCAGGGAAGTGAATGCAGCACCGGTTGAGCTGACGATTGACATTCCAGTCAGCCGGAATGACCCGTGACAATTTCTTAAGATTGGTTCGTAGCTCGACTCGTCATTGGCCGAGGATCTTACTGATTTCCTCCGAGCAAACCTAGATGTTTTCGCTTGGGCACATTCTGATATGTGCGAGATTTCTCCCGCTATTAGAGTCATATGTTAAACATAGACCTGAAGTACGTCCCAGTAAAACGAAAACGGAGAGGCATGGAACCGGAGAGGTACGCCACTCTTAGTGAGAAGGTGGACAAAATCAAAGCCAATGGGTTCATCCACGACGCCCTCTACCCTGAATGGGTATCTAACCCTGTGCTAGTGAGGAAAGCGAATGGGAAGTGGCAAATATCCATTGATTATTCTGATTTAAACAAAGCATGCCTGAAGGATATTTTCCCTTTACCTAGAATCGACCAGCTGGTTGATTTAACGGCTGGACACGAGCTGCTGTCATTTATGGATGCGTACTCGGGATACAATCAAATCCAGATGCACGTTCTAGATCATGAACACACCATTTTTGTCATGGACATTTTATTATATTGCTACGTAGTGATGCCCTGCGGATTGAAAAATGTGGGAGCAACTTATCGGCGTCTGGTGAACCGAATATCTAAAGATCAGATTAGTAGAACGATGGAAGTCTATGTAGATGACATGCTCGTGCAGTCACGATAGTCAAACGACCACATTCGAGACTTAGTAGAGATGTTTGATATACTCAGGCATTATGGGATGAAAATCAACCTTTGAAGTTTTCTTTTGGAATTGCTCAGGGAAGTTCTTGGATTTCATTGTGAATGCGCGGGGAATTGAAGCTAATCCGGAGAAGATTCAGGTATTCAGGACATACAAGTGCCCGTAGCTATAAAGCAAGTACAAAACTTGAATGGAAAGGTGGCCGCGTTGAGTTGGTTTATATCCAGAGCTACGGATAAGTGCATTCCCTTCTTCGATGTGATAAAGAAGGGAAAGAGAAATTTCGAATGGACATCCGACTGTGTGGAAGCATTCCGAGCTCGGGTTAGGCATTTAGAAAGTCCCCCGGTGCTATCAAAACTAATTGACCATGAAATGCTGTATGTATACCTGGTTGTATCCCAACATGCTATCAGTACGGCTTTGGTTCACGAGGAGGACCGAGTTCAAAAGCTAGTGTATTATGTCAGTAAATGTTTGGCAGGGCCAAAAAGAAGTTATCCCAAGATTGAGAAACTAGCTTACTGCTTGGTTATTTGCATCACGCAAGCTTCTTCCATACTTTCAAGCACAATTGATCAGTGTTTACACTGATCAACCCTTGCGGCACATACTCCAATGAGCAGAAACCTCTAGAAGGATATTAAAATGGAATATCGAGTTGAGTCAGTTCGATATTACTTACCTGCCACGAAGGGCCATACAAGGGAAAGCGCTAGCAGATTTCACTGCTGAATTCACCGTGTCAGACCAATCAAACGGTCATGATGTCATACCTCCCGATCGATGGAAGATGTACACCGATGGGGCATCTAATGAACGTTGTTCGAGGGCTGGCATAGTTCTTGTGACTCCTGAAAACCGATCACTTTTTTATGCTTTGAAGCTTGAATTCCCAAAAATAAAAAACGAAGCCGAGTATGAAGCATTGATTGCTGGCTTGAGACTTATCAGAGAATTGGTGCTAAGATCGGTTTAAATCTTTTGTGATTCACAACTGGTGGTGTACCATGTTCGGGGGGACTATCAAGCAAAGGGACAAAGACTTGCCTCATACCTAGCACGGATTCAAGAGCTCCTAACGAATTTGGAGTATTATGATATTTCACATGTCCCGCGTGAACAAAACAGAGTAGCCGATTCATTGGCAAAATTTGCAAGCACTGGTGATGTGCAGCAAATGGGATTGTTTCCCATTGAAACCTTACATGCTTCGAGTATAAATATGACGGAGGGAGATTTCATGTTAGAAGCAGAAATCGAGAAGGAATCATGATTGACCCCATTCAAGAAATACCTATTACAAGGGGTCATACCCGATAGAAGGAGCGAGAGACAACAAGGCATTCGTAAGGCTTCGTGATATGTAATGCAAGACGGGGTAAAGTATCAGAAGGGATTCTTGACCCCCTTAATCCAGTGCATATCCCATGATGAGATAAAACGAGTCCTGAAAGAAGTCCATGAAGGAGAGTGTAGTGACCATACTGGGGGGCAGACGTTAGCAAAAAAAATCCTCCACTATGGATACTATTGGCCGACTGTAAATTGGGATGCCGCAGACTATGTGAGAAGATGTGATAAATGTCAGAAATATGCAAAAATCCCGAGAGCTCCGTCGATGGAACTCACACGAATGGTTAGTCCCTGACCATTTGCAATGTGGGGGATCGACATAGTCGGTTCCTTACCTATATCCAAAGGTGGTGCGAAATACACGATAGTTGCGGTCGATTACTTTACCAAGTTGGCAAAAGCAGATCCTTTGGCCACTATCACCACCAAAAAGGTCATTAATTTCATTGTAAGAAATATTATATGTCGTTTTGGCCTTCCACTGACCATCATTACAGAGACCTCAATTCGAAAGCAAAGAGCTCAAAGAGTTTTGCCAAAAATATGGTATTGAGAAAAGGTTTGCGGCGGTTGCTCATCCGAAAGCTAATGGATAAGTGGAAGCCGTGAACAAAATAATCAAGTCCGTCTTAAAAAAGTGTTTGGAAAAGGCTAGAGGCAAGTCGGTGGATGAACTTCCAACAACACTTTGGGCTTATAGAACCACCCACAAGTCTACGACTGGCCACACACCATTCGCATTGGCATATGGCATGTAGGCTGTTATACCCGTAGAACTTGAAGTTCCATCATATCGAGTAACTTATTATGACTCTGAGTCGAATCAAGATCTTTTGTTGGAATCACTAGACTTCATTGTTTAAAAACGTGAAGAAGCTAATTTAAGAGCAGCCGCATATAGACACCGAGTCGCTCGATATTATAATGAAAAGGTCCGAATGAGAATATTTGATGTGGGTGACCTTGTTTTGAAGCGAGTTTTTCTAGTTCCATCACATATGAACCCCGCATGGGAAGGTCCATACGTCATTGAACAGAAGCTTGGAGAAGGAACTTTCAATCTAGCGACTGTCAATGGTGTGAAACTCCCCCGAGCATGGAATAGCGAGCATTTGTGCATTATTATACTTAGTTCATTTCTTTCATATTTTAGTTGCAATTATTTCCAACATGTTTTTATTTCGTTGATTCTTAGTTTACGACATGTAATAAGACAATTTAGCTTGTTTGAATTAATAAAGGCTTGAAGCCATTTTTTCCATGGACTGTTTATTTTTCTGTGTATGATAACTCTGTGGCAAACAACTAAGTGGTCCATTATTATTTCTGACGTACGAACGCACATGAGCACTCAAAATCTCCAAGTCCCCTAAGTGCGGACTGGAGTACTCTGAGTCCTCAGAGTGCGGACCAGATTATAAACGACTCAAAATCTCTAAGTCCCCTGAGTGCGGACTGGAGTACTCTGAGTCTCGTGAGTGTGGACCAGAGTATAAATGGCTCAAAATCTCCAAGTCCCCTGAGTGCAGACTGGAGTACTATTAGTCCCCTAAGTGCGGACCAGAGTGTAAGCGACTCAAAATCTTTATGCCCCTTGAGTGCGGACTGGAGTACTCTGAGTCCCCTGAGTGCGGACCAGAGTATAAACGACTCAAAATCTCCAAGTCCCCTGAGTGTGGACTGGAGTACTCTGAGTCCCCTGGGTGTGGACCAGAGTATAAACGACTCGAAATCTCCAAGTCCCTTGAGTGCGGACTGGAGTGCTCTGAGTCCCCTAATTGTGGACCAGAGTATAAACGACTTAAAAATCTCTAAGCCCCCAGAGTGCGGACTGGAGTCCTCTGAATCCCCAGAGTGCGGATTGGTGTATAAACAGTTTAAATTATATAAGTCTCCGGAGTGCAAGCTAGGATACTAATGACTTGAAGTCATCAAGTCCCCGATGTACGGACTAAAAAATATTCTAAATGCTTGATGCGTGGAATAAAAAATGAATAATCCAAATAATTTCAGAGTTATATGAAGATAATTGAGAAGTTTATATAACTCATAATAGCTTGGGTTCGACCATAATCATACAAAAAGCCGAATGATAAAAGTCTTTGGAAAGACAAAAGAACTAAGCTTTATTTATTCAAAAATAAGTTTCTACTACAACTCCTCCAAAACTCAGAGTCAAAAGTCTATTTATATTGACTATGAAAATAAATGAAAATAACTACATAATCTAAACTAACTCTCATTGAACGAGAGTAACAATTAATTCTTCGGTTTCTTTGACTTCTTCCCTTCTTTCATCTTCTCAGATGATTCCTCTCCCATGCGCTTTCCCTTAGTAATTTTCTTTGATGGGAAGGTGACACCCAAGGAAGAGCGAGGAGCTCTATTGGCCTGGACCAACCAGGGAGGATGACCTTCAACGGTTTGTTCAGAGAATCATCTAAGTCCACGACTTAAGGCTCGACTTTAATCTCGGCCGTCGCTTTCTTTTCCTCCTCGAGCTGCTCCTTCATGCTCATAGATGTATGTTCAGAGGCGCTTGTGATCTCGATTTCATAACTTCCCTCGATGGGAGATGAAGTCTCGTACTTATCCTCATCAAGCGCCCCGATCACCTGAGCGTTTGGATGGAGAGTCTCTCTTGCGTGAGTAGCCTCACTTGTTTTCCCTTGCACCTCGTTCGCGTCATCGCTCCTTGGAGTGGGCTCAGGATCAGAACGGCCTGTGCAAAATCATGGAAAACAAACAATAGAATACATTGACATCTTGTCAAAAAATGATGACTCTTGGAATTTTAAAATGAAGGGTCAAATACCGGCTTCTGGTTGACTCTCAGTCGTCCGAGTAGTCTCACCCTCCGGAATGGGAGATAGAATGTAAACAACAAGGCCAGGGTCCTTCGGGTCATAAACAACATGTTGCTCAAATGGATCAAGTATCGTCAGATCGGCCGGCTGAGTGGAGCATGAGCTGGAGACTTGGTCCCGGATGGACCGGCTATAACATCATTCCATTTCGATGAGGAGAAACCTTTGTAGCAAAGAGCTTTCGCTGCAGATAGGTCAGAAGGCTCATTCCCCTTAAGAAATTCTTCTATTAAAGCATCTTCATCGACCTCCTCGGTGCCAAGTTTGACCTTCCGGATTTTTATTAAAGTCTCCCACGCCTCAGCTAGAGATTCGAGGTAGCCTTCACCCAGAAAAGTTAAGTCCCGATGCACGAGGACGCAGGCGTTGAATTCTGCAATCATTGGGTCGAACATGCATTTGACCTTCTCCCTACCAGCCGCTTTGGCTGCCTCAAGGCGGGAGTCAATCTTCACAGATGCTATCTTCTAGCCCTCTTCATGGGCTTCATCATTCAATATCCCAACTTTAGAAAGCTCATCGTCCAGCTTTGCCTTTAGAAGTCGCGTAGCAACGATCTCGTCGCAATATCGTTGCGACTCTTCTTGGGCAGCAGTCTTCTCCTCTCTTTCTCTACGGAGTTGATCCTCCAACTCTTTGACTCGAAGGGCAAATGCATCCCTCTCCTTCTACACTGAGTCCTTCTTTAAAGCCAGGGCCCCACAGCGCTGGGCTACCTTGTCAATTTCTTTTTTATGAGTAGTCTCCAGGCGGTTGATGGCTTCTGCCGTATCTTTAGTGCTTTGATGGGCGGATTCAATCTTATACTTGTAAGAAGCAGGCTCTTCGTCCTGAGCTTTAATATTATATTTATCGTGGATAGCTTCGAGCTTCAGGTGATCAAATTCATGCTGACGCTCAATGGAGACTTCTGAAACTTTTTCGGCTAAGTGCACAAATGCATCATGCTAAACATAGACGTCATTAGTGCAAGTGATAGCACTTTGCTTGACATGCCCTGGAATCTGATGAATCGTCGAAAGAAATTTAAGTCATCGAAGCATATCTTTGGAAATGAGGCTTTAAGCCCAGCAAGTCATTCTGCGACCGATGGATCAGAAACAGGAGCATGAGGAGTCTGCTTGGAGACTGTAGGTGTTCTGTGGGGATCTCGAGATTGCCTTGTACATGATGAACCGGAGTGTTAATCCCAATGGGCCTCAGGTTGGGAACCCTTATGCACAGGTTTCTCTTTGTTGTGCTCCGGTTGAGAAGGAGGATCATGAGGGTAGGAGGACTGACTATAAGTCTTTTTTCGATAGGACGATTATCGACGGTGGTAGTCTCGATAACCAGAGTTGTTTCTATCTCGACGCTTGCTGGAACCCGAATCCCGCCGGATTGGTGAAAAATCAATGAACCGCAAAGGCAGTCAAGTCCATGTGTACGCCCCATGTCACCTACGCAGAATTTAAATAACGACGAGTTAGCAAAGAATAGAGTGATGGAAGGAAGTTAAGTGCAAGGTGAAGTGCGTGTGTTTGTGTGTGTCCTAGTGTTTCCCCCCGATGGACCAGTTTCTTTACTAATAGGAGTTTTTCTCTCCGATTTTGGGCTTGAGCACTTGTATCGCCTCTCGTGGGAAAATGAAGCTTAAGGGCCTCTAGATCGTCAAAACCATAGTTGAGTAGATCATTAGGTATGGTGAGGTTCGACGGGCCTTTCAGAGAACTTTCTAAGTGCTGTGAGGAAGCTTCTTTCTCTGTTGGAAAAGGGTAACTTTAGAAGTTCCGCCCACTATTTTCTTCCTTAGCTTGTATGTTCCTCTTCGAAGGGGAAGGCGATGTTTCAGTGTCATGAACTTCAACTATCGAGTCCGAAGATGGACTAACATTTTCGCCCTGTACTTCGGGCGTTCGACATCCTTAATCTCCCCCTCCTCTAGTGTGTCAGGGGCGTTACGTGCTGAAGACTCGGGCTGCTTTTTTCCTTTGCCCGAAGCAGGCCTGGTTATGGTAGCAACTTAGGGGAGGCTTATTCGACGACCTTCCGCCAGTAACCCAAATTTCGTGAGCGACTCATTCGAAATGAGAGACCTGATGTCCCGGTCTTCTACGGGGAGAGCTCGGTGGCTTCGACAGCTTCAGAATATCCGAGTTCCTCGGGATGAGGTTTGATACCTGTGAAAGTAGGTGAAGAGCCAGAAAATTTGGAAATTTTGCCAAATTCAAGTATAGATTCAGAAAAGGAACTTACTTCCTTCTACCCATCTCCTGGCGAAACCAGAGGGACAACGTGTGTAGAACCACTCTTGCTTGTACTGGGCAAATTTGCTCCATGCCCCAGTTAGGATTTGGCATTTACTATGTGGATCGAGGAATATAAAGGATGGGCTATCTGACCGTCTCTTGAAGTGATAAATATATCGGGTATCGCCCGGAGTCAGAAGCCTGAAGAGGACACTCATGAAGAGAATGCAAGTGCAGTATATGAATGCGTGGCTGTTCGGATGTAGCTGCGATGGGGCAATCTCTATATACTGCAACATGTCCCGAAGAAAGGAGTTGAATGGTGGTACACTGCCAATCCAGCACATGAATCTGTTACAAGCTATAAATTCGACTGGGGGCAGGTGAGGACGGTCGCGTCTCGATGGAACTAATACATCATCGAAGGGGATTCCATGGACTAAGCATATCTGGCTGAGAGTATTTCATTAACCTTTGAGGCTTGGGAATCGATTGAAACGTCTAAGAAGATCGCTGCCTCCAAAGTGTCGGGAGCCAAATTGACAGATGCGGTCGCAGAGCCCGGAAAGTCTTGTACAGGAGTAGTTGATGGTTTTGAAGTTCCTACTACTTCTTGTCGAGAGGATGGCCTGCGTCTGTCTGATCGTAGCAAAGCTAGATTTCCTAGACATCTCTAATGAAGATTGAATCTGACAAAGCACCTGTTTGGACTATACTTGAAAAACAATCGACTTAGGCTTAACAACATAAATATCCCCCGCCCCCCCCCCCCCCCCCCCCGTGTGTTGCGTGTGAACTAGTGCGATCATTCGAATGTAAGTGCCAAGAAATCAAAAGTCACGGGGTTGGTGAAATAAAGTTGAACTTCGAACTATCATCTTCGAAGACCGTCATCTCTGACCGTCTACGAGAGATTATCGTAAGATGGTTAATGTTTTAACTTAGCATCTACACTGCATATGACAGGTTATTAACTGTTAAGCAAGTTAAGTCCAAGTTTTCAGTTGTCTAAACACGGGAGTTATCAGTCTGGATTGTCCGATATGCTTTGTTGTTTATGTCTGCCCTTGTTCACTATCATATGTTCAGGCATGAAATGTGTTAAGTCAACTGTGCATTAGGTTCGACTAGTGTTGCTGTTGTGCACAACTCTCCTATCATCCATCATTACCGTTCGGCATGCGGCAAGACGTGCCCAACCACAATCATGCCGGACCACGTCGTTCGACACTCCACTCTTCCATCTGTCCTCTCCACTGTTCGGCATAAGGGAGTCGTCTCAAACCACACTCATGCCGAGCCGTGTCGCTCGGCATTCTACCTAGAACACCAACGCTCTTCCACCTATCCACTTCACCGTTCGGCATGCAACAAATCATGTCGAACCACAATTATGCCGAGCCGCATCGCTCGATATTTTTTCCTTAACACCAATCTTACTCCTTCCCTCCATCCCTACCGACCGACATGGTCAAGTCCTTCGGCAAGTCATATCAAGCCTTGTCGGTCCGCATTTTACCAGGCTCCTACTTCTCTCCTATATTCCCTCCTACTTTTTTCGGTATGAGAGAAACACGCCGAGCCAAGGCCGTGCCGAGTTGCATCACTCGGCACGTCGAACCTTAACTCTAATTTTACTTCTATACATCCGCTCCGTCGCTCGGCATAAGGGAGCCTTGCCGAGCCACATCAATACTTCTTCCACCAACACCCACCTTTGAACTCTTCTAACGTCTCCTTCCTTCCATCACTCCGCCTATCCATGAAACATGTTTTGACCTTGAATTCGTTGTCCTTTATCCACGCGGTATCCACCATCTTCAGTCTTATAGAGATTCACGAGTTCGAATCTCATGTTATGCCTCTTATTCGGGAGTAAAGTGTTTAAGGGAAAGGCCATTACCTAAAAAATAACTCGAAGCTTGGGGATGTTCTGGGTAGGAAGTACGACTCTGGTTGGGCTTGTTTATTTGGGAAAGGAGGTGAGCCAATTTATCGAGTTTGAAAAGAGAACGGAAGGGTCGGTAATTCGCAGAGGTTCGAGGCGAATTCATAAGTACTGGAGAGTGGAGGTAAAAGTAAAAGGGAGAAGAAGAAGGAGCATCAGCTTATATAGAGAGAAAAGAAGTCGAAGGGACGGCGTCCGGTAGAACCGATCAAAACACCTCCCTCGCTCGGCATTAATTTCGTTCGGCATTTGTATGTCTTTCGGCATTAGTATGTCGTTCGGCATACAATGCCTCGATCGACATTCAGAATAACGGCTCAAAGCAAGGCATGGAGAACTCATGATTCAAAGTGCATCATGTTCATCCACATGATGAACTTTGAGGGGCAAGTATTACTTGGAGGTTTGACCAAGTAACTAGAGGCACGGCATAAGCACCGGTAGGCAATGAAGAGATTGCTCAGCATTAGTGTACCATTCAGCATCCAGCATCATTCGGCACCCAGCACCGTTCGACATCCAGGATCGACCGGCATCCAGCACCATTCGGCATCTAGGCTCGACCGACATCCAACATCGTTCGGCATAGCAAGGTCATTCAGCATGAGCCTCGTTTAGCATTCCAGCCTCGTTCGACATTCTTGCCTCGTTCGACATTCGTGCCTCGTTCGGCATTCCAGCCGCGTTCGGCATTCATGCCTCGTTTGGCATTCCGGCCTGTTTCGGCACATGGCCACGCTTGGCATAAGTATGCCGCTCGGCATCTCCCCTCGATCGGCATCAGATCTCATTCAGCCTACACGTTTCAATCAACACAATGCCTCGTTCGGCTTGGAAATGTGGCTCGGAATTTGCAATTCGACGTTGGTGGCTCGGCACACAGAAGTCACTCACCACGGGCCGAGGTATCTCGCTCCTAGGCCCAATAAAGAAGTCCAACCCAATAGAAGGGCATCGGCACAATGAAATGGACCTTTTTTCGAGAACACTGGGGAGACTCTGCCGCTTTCAAGACTCACTTTATTTCATTTAGAATTTGTATTCAAGTATTTATAGTATGGATTGTATATGTATTCAGTCACTTGTGAAAGTAATAATGATCGAAACTTAAAGTGGACGTAGGCAATTACGCTGAACCACTATAAGTCCGATGTTCTTGTTTTCTGCATTTAACTTAGTATAGATTTCTTTGTTTTAATTTACTTTCTTCATTAATATCTCTACACAATATTTCTAAACGGTGTTAGTGATCAATTCTGGTGCTAACAGAGATGATTTTTTTTCTTCTGATTTCAGGTTTTGAGAATAGCCTGATTCTTTTACTTAAGCCTTTTATTCATAATTTAGATTTGAAAGACTTTCATAATGCCACTTGTTATTTTCTACTAACACTTGTTAATATTAAGTGCTCTTAAGCCTACACATGTTTAAATGTATGATTCAATTAATTTACAAATGTCACAAACCAAAAAATTTATGTTTAAATACTTTTCTCTAAATTAATTTATAAATTATGTTTAAACCCTTTCTTTTAAAATTTTTTTATTATGTTTTAAACCCATCATGTTAATAAATTTATACTTTTATAAATAATCATATGTTTATGTCTAAATGTTTTTACACTTTTATAACTATTTAAATAATCCTTACAAAAATATGACTTTAAAACTAATTTTACGTTAATATATGGTTACACAAATATTTTATATATATAAGAGAATTTAACTTTAAAAAAAATCTTTTGAAAATAATTACAATAATTCTCAAATCATATTTTCCAAATATTAATATGTATTATAACTAGAAAACAAACTTTTATTAATCTTAAAGCTTTAAATTCTATTTATTTTTAAGATGTTTGTTATTGAATTCCAATCCAAATTTCTATTTAAAATACATATCTTTATTTTTAAATTCCAAATCAGAATTTCTATTTATAATTTGTTAGATTTCCAAATCAATTTCTTTATTTTCAATCTTTGGATATATATTTATTCTGGAAATTCCTTATCAATTCAGCAAAAATTCACAATTTAATTCCAAAAATTAAATTAATTGTCAAATTAGCTAGATAGGAAGATAACAAAGAACAGATGAACACACAGAGAAATGGTTTACCATATCAAACTGAACATTTATTCTTCATTTGGCTCACCAAATCAGAATATCATCAATAATTTCGAGAACAGACTCATTCCATACTTCACAAGATAATCGGGTCACCAGATCTACGAAATATGCAGGGGCATTGGTTAGTACAAAGGAATAACTAACCATTTATAGAAAATATCAAAACCGGATAAAATAGACAAATGGATACTCAACTTAGGTCGGAATATCCCAAGGTATAAACCAGCTTGTCCCTCTTCGGACTTGGATCCACACAATAAAATTTCCAAATTTTGTTTTGATCGAAGTCGTTTTATCGATACAAATTAATCTATCTTCATATTTTGTTAATCAATTCATTTAAATTTAAAATTTAAAATTCATTAAAGTTGAGACAAAAAGCTGAGGGAAACTAATGATTAGAATTTGAAATAGGAACTTATCTACATGATTCCCATGGCCATTACCACACCAAAGCTTCTTCTCGTAGCTTCCACGAAGCAATCAGAGAATTGAAATTGAATCAAAGGAGATTGAGAAGTATCGTTTCCTTGTTGTTACAAGGCATCGACCATTTATAGTGGTTCTCCCTTGTCCCCTATCTCGCCCTCTTCTTGCACTTATACTCCCTATTTGTGGATAGTAAGAGAATTTACTGAGGCATACAGACGGATATCTTAGGGATACTCATTCTAGGGCATTTATAACCCTACCTCTAATGAGTCACCTAATGTGTTATACTCCTAAGCTAAAGTTCTTACTCAACCTTCAGCTCTGATACCAATTTGTCAGGACCCGAATTTCAAGGCTTGAAAATCGACATCCATACTTCACTTGTACTCGAATGCCGCAGATTCAATCGTTGAAATCTGATTTGTGCCGGAGCTTATAACACATTAAGCATGATAACACAGCGGAAGAAAATTAACAATATCATTGATACACAATAGTATTTGATACAACAATGATACAATTGAATACCAACACTATCAGAGATATACAACGGTGGAAAGAAATAACACAACTGGATGGTCTAGACTTTGCAACCACCGGTAGTGGAAAGATAACTCCAACATGATCTCTAAGGGAAAGAGTGAATCCACAAGCTGCAACTCTAATGCCTAAGCCCAAAAGATTCCAAGCCACAAGCTCGAACTACCATCACTCATGTATTAAGCAAGGTCGGTCTGAATGCTGAAGAGAAGCAAATGCTATTGCCAAATCCAAATGGCTTCAAAGACCAAAGACTTCGAAGGCTATCGAGTCTACACCTACTATTTGATTATCTGAAAAATCCAACTATAAACTTCCCGCGTTGAAAATTGTGGGCACCCAAAGTTTAGAAAGGGAACAATAAACTCTAGGTCAGTCATGGGACTGGTATGAGCAAACAAAATAATTTATCTTTATCAAAAGCAAAGCAAAATATTTTAAAAGAAATCCGCAATGCTTTTTGGAAAATGAAACTACCATAAGGCCCCCACCGCCCACACAATGCAAATGCAGAATTGGAGGAGATTTCTCTATATGATAGTAAAACATGCTTGATAAACAAAAACCTTTTGATATTATTATTAGTGCATAGTGTAGAAAACCTTTCGAAAGTATAATATTAATCTTAGCCAGCATAAACATTTCAAACTATGCCTCATATAGCTACCATCTAAACAGTGGTGACCACCATAAGTAAATGGCAGGTTCTACACCTAAAACCGTACAAGGCTCCTACTGATGATTGGATTTCCAACAAATGGTCTGGATAGGGAACTTCCTAGGCCTCATGGGTACGCCTCTGGAGGTACATCCCGAGAACTTAACTAGTTCTCTGCCAACACAAGGTCGGGTTACCTCTGTAACTAGGTAACTACTACGCGAGCATGCCATCCGTCGGTTGTTTGCGACCTTTATCCGAGAGCTCTCAACCATAAAGCAATAAATTTGCAGTGATCACATGAGTTAAGTATTTGGGCTCCATACCATGATACCACCCTTTTCCAGAAGGGAATGAACATACCCTAAAGGCCGTGACCCTCATAATCTTGCTGCATCTTTCCTGTTTCGACCATTTCCGAGTTGTGAGGTTCTAATGCAGTCTTGTCCACAAAGCCACGCTTTACACAAAAGCCATGCTTCAATCAACGAATGATCAGCAGCACTTCGTATGTCACATTACCAAATTGAGAATGTATCACTAGTAACCATCAACTACATAACCTCTGAGTTCGTACGTCTCAAAGAAGAGTGTTAAGCTAAGAGAATAAATTCTCTGCCACCAAAAAGAAATGTATTTGATAGAAACCAGCTTTGCATTTCAAAGTGTAACGTCAGACATACATCCATATAAGACTATTTAAGGGTTCGAACAGAACTGAAGGCACTTCCCAAAGAATCTCTTGCATTCCGGTATTCACAACCCCGATCGAACTCCTCGTCACATATGGAGATCTCTATACCGGCGCGACTAAGTGTGGAGACATTCGACGGGTTACCCTTTCGTTCTCGAAAGTACTCGGTCTTCACCACTGGTCTTCAAATGCTATCCATTTACATCGTATCATCATTCAGAATTGGTTATATGACACAAAGTCCTCTCCCGGCTAAACCGAATAATGAGCGTAATATTTTAAAACTATACGGATAATAGGATCTCAGTTAAGTCACAACTTATTACCCAAAACTTTTCTTTCAAATGGTTTGAAAAAATTACCGTTTTCAAATCTTTAAACAAAAAGATTCACTTCACAAAGTTCACTAATCTTTCACAAAGATTCATTCATAGCCTTTCAAAACAATTTCCCTTTCAAATTGAATTAATTCATCCAATCAAAGACTCAATTCATAGCTTTCAAAACCATTTTCATTCCAAATCTTTTATACAAAAGATACACCTTTAAGATCCTCTTCAATTTCAAAACATAGTTCAATAATCTTTCACAAAGATTTATTCATAGCTACCAAAACAATTCTATTTCAAACTTGAAATTTTTTCAACATAAATTGGAAGTTCTTTCTTTATTTGAAAGCTATCATCATTTGAAAACTATTACTTTCCATTTCGAACAAATCCGATCAAATATGCACAAGTTATAGTCTTTAAAGTATAAACATGGGTTAATTTTAAATTCCCAAAATAATACTTTTAAAATACTTTAAAGACGGTTTAAAAACCATATATATTATGTAACTTGTATTACCCCTTTCCAAACCATATTATCTAAAAAAAACTCAAATCTTAAACAAGATATATTCTATTCAAATTAAATTTTAATTTCAAATTTTCCATTCTAAAAGCTTTCCATATTCAGTTCAATGCCTTTTCCAAAACCATTTGGATTCAAAATTCAACTTTTAAAACCATTATAATATTAAATTCAAATATCTGTAACTTAACCGATTTCCTCGTGAAATCCATATTTGTGTGTGTGTATGGTGTAGTCTAGGGGTTTTACATAATAGTGCAACATCTTCAATCATCACAAATTCAAGCACAACAATGTCGATAAGTGGCATAATTTATAATGCTTATCTTCATTCACAAGTTCACAGATAAATAATATTAATTCATCACAGATAAAATAAATTACATTCATCACAGATAAATAAATTACATTCATCACAGCTCAAATCAAAATAGAGCATCACACATCAGGGATACTGAACAATTCAACATTCAATAGAATCCAAACGTCCATAAGTAAGATCAATTAATTATCCAATTAATTCAAATCAGATTAATTACTTATGTATAAATTACTAATCCGCGTTAATTAATATTAATTAATTAAAATCATCTTAATTAATTAACCTTTAAGCATTTATTAATTAACCTTTTAAAATTAATCAATCTTTAATTATTAATTAATCAACATTAATAATAAATAAATCAACCTTTTATCATTCAATAATTAACCTTTGATTATTTAGTTATTCTTTAAATTAATTACCTTAACTAATTAATTAATTAACCCTTAATTAATTACCATTTAATTAATTTCCCTTAATTAATTACAATAGGTGATTATCCCCAATCACATTCATTAAATAAATATTTAATTAATTAATTATCCACAAATTAATTAATAAATCACACAAATTAATTACCTTAATTAACCATAATAAGTAATTATCCCTAATTACTTAATAATTTTAACCATTAATTAATTACTTTTAACTAAGTAATTATCTCTAATTACTTATATTAGTTAATCTTCTAATTAATTAACTATCCTTAATTATGAAATTAATTAGCCTTAATCAATCATTGATTAAGTAATTATCCTTTAAAATAATTATCCTTTATTCATCTTCATAAATTAATTCTTTCTTAATCACTCTCCTTAATTAATTAACTCTTAATTAGTCACATAATTAAATTAATCACCTTGATTAAAAACAAATTAACCTTTAATTATATTGATTAACTAATCACCTGTAACAACCCGCATATTTTACGATTGAATATTTAAATATTTTATTTAAATATTTTATCGTTAGTCAGATTTTAGTCCGAAAAATTACTTTTTGCATACGGTCGAATTAGGACTCGGAACCACTTGCATTAGGTCTAAAATGCCGTTTGCGATCTTTTTGAGTATAAACTTTGATATGTTTGGAGTTAGTGGAATTTTGCCGCCTTTTCACTTTGGGCTTTGGGTTTGGTTTAGCCCATTAACCTAAACTATTAACTCTAGCTCAACCCCATCTTCCCTTCATTACTTCACTTTCATTTCCTAACACGCAAGCTTCATCAAAAATGGAGAGAGGAAAGGGAAATTAAAACTCCAAGCCGTAGTTCATTTGCAAATCCAACATCTAACTCCAAATCCAAAGAGAAGCCATTGTTTCAAGCTTCTCGTGTTGATATTGAAGTGTGGTTGATTCTTCCTTCACTTCTAAGTTTCAACTTCATTGATTTTGCGAAAAGGTGAGATTTTTATCTCACATCTTTGTCTATAACTATCTTTGATTGTTGGGTATGATTTCCAAACACTTATTCATGTGCATTTGCTTTTGGTTTGGGTTGAATTGGTGAAAATCCCAATTTTTAGTGTTTTGGGTTCAAATCTTTAAAAATCTTAACTTTGATATTTGAACATATTTTTGGTGATGCATCGAGGAGCCAATAGGACCGGGTAGCCGATAGGCGTAATCCCTTAGCATCCGTGCTCGACCGGTTGCAAATTGAGGGAGTTTTGCACTTCTATCCCCTAGGTCGCTCGGCCTGCACAGTTAAGTCACTCGGCCTGCACTTAGGTCGCGCCATGCTTAGGTGTGCCATGCTTAGGTCGCGCCATGGGATAGGTCATTCCATTTCTTAAGTCGCTCGGCCATTAAGTCGCACCTGCTATAGGTCACGCCATGTTAAGCCGCATCTCTTAGGTCGTTCCATTACTTAAGTCGCTCGGCCTACTCTCACCCCTTACGTCGCACCACTTAGGTTGCTTGGTTTGCTCTTCTACCAGTTAGGTCACTCGGCCTGCATATAGGTCGCACCAACATAGGTCGCCCCATGCTTTAAGTCACGCCATGCTATTGGTCGGCTATGTTAGGTCGCTCAGCTTGCATCAACATAGGTCGTCTATGTTAGATCGCTCAGTCTCACCTCCTTAAGTCACTCTGCCCCCTTTTGGTCGCTGACCACTTCGGTCGCTCGCCTTGCTATGATTCGGCCTGCTTTAGGTCGTTGACCACATAGGTCGCTCGCCTTGCTTTAAGTCGCACCAACTTAGGTCGCGCCATGCTATAGGTCGCTCCATGCTATAGGTCGCTCCATGCTATAGGTCGCGCCATGCTATAGGTCGCGCCATGTTATGTTGCTCTGTTAGGCCGCATGCTATTTCGTAAGTCGCTGATTTCTTGTGTTGAATTGTGTTAAGTCGTAAGTCGTGGCTGTTAAGTCGCAAGGGTATTTCCACTTTGATGGATTTGAAATTGAATTCTTTGGATTTTACTCAAGTCTTCGAATGTGAATTTTTGTGATTTATTGTTTCTACAATCATTTTTGTGATTTGTCACTTTAAAAATTATAAAGGTTTCAATACTAGTAGTAAATATCAAAACTCTTTCATCAAAATGATTTCAACCCTATTTTATTACAAAGCTTGTTTCTTAAATCGTTTTCCAATCTACTAGTATATACAAACCTTTACCTCACTCGTATGAGAAATCTAATTAAACAACTTAGTTAAACAAGTGGTATGAAATGCTTGTGTTTACTTAGCCGGTTAATTCTTGGACTTGTTCGATTGAATCTCTTGTGACAATTTTCGAGTGGAGATCTACAATTTGTTCGTAAATATTTAAGTTAAGCTAGTGGTTAGGGGACATGAGGCTAAGCTTATATATTTACTAGCTTACTGTAAATGACACTTCTTGATGATCGTTAATGATCATTTTTGTGATTTAGACTAGCAAATGTGCAATGTCTCTTTGTCTACGAGGGAGACTAAACCCCGTTTCTATGGAGCTTCGGCTCAATTTGGTGGGGTAGCGACCCATGGTCCCCGGGCTGTTTTATGGACCTTTGGCTCAAAATTAATGGTTAGCAACCATGGAATAGCGTTCCATTTTGTGATACACGTGTTGGTGAGTTTTCATGCTCCCTTTTTTTGATAGGTCTCCCCTTTTTTGTGATTTCTGGATTTCCATTGATGATTTCTAGAATTTATGTTTCACAAATTTTCATGACTTACATTGATAAGTTTTATCAATATTTGTGCATTGGTGAATTTGTGTGTCATTAACTTTTGTGATTGGCATTGATATTATTGTCAATATTTACGATTGGTAAATAAAAATAAAGAGTATGACATTCCTTTTGATCTTTGAGAAGATTCTTGTGATATTGATTAATCCCTAGTTGATTTTCAATCGCATACTTATCACAGTATGGCTTTATGGTTATCATATGTTTTTGTCATATCTCTTATTCTATAACATTTCATCCGATATTTATAACTAGACTGACCCGTTTATTATTTTCTTATTAGATAATACTCGGGTCAGACCGAGATGTTACAGGTGCTTCTGCTTGACTTCTCATTTGGGATTATTATCCTGACTTTTGGCTAACTACTTATATTAGTAGTTTTTGGTTGTATACATTCGAGATATAGACTCATTGGTGTATACTTATTCTTTTGTGAGGCTCTTGTAACTATTCTTTTATGATATTGTGGATCTTGTTTGACCACTACTCTGATGTACACTTTCATGTGTTATATTCATATCTTTTTCCGCCTTTGTGATATGGATATGTGTGACTAATTTGTGTTATGTTTATTTCTGTGTTTGTTTCCGAAGAATTTATATAGCCACTGTGTAGTAGCTTTGATTTTGTATCGGTATGTCGGATTTCCTCCTAAAACCAAATGCATGTTGTACTATCTGACATATTGGTGCTCGCACAAAGCAATTACATGGATGGTTGCTCCTCAACAGCCTTATTCTCCGCGCTAGTTGATGGTATTACACCGTAGTGTCCTTGGCTAGAGTGGGTAGAGAGGTGGGGCGTCACATCACCTACCTTAAGTAATTAATTATTAAAATCCATTTGAAAGCATTTAAAAATAAATTACATAATATATTACTTTTTAAAAACAAATCAGTTAAATTACATTTAACTTTAAAAATTAAACTATGTAGCTTTGTTAAAAACTTGCTTAATTTTCATTTTAGCTTCTAAAACATAATTAATATATTTTGAAAACTTGATTATATCTACCATTAGTTTTTAAACATTGTTCACCCTCTTATGTTTGTTAAAAAAGCTTGTTTTAAACATTTATATTGTTTAAACCCTTGTTAAATATTACTTAAAAATTTACAAACCCTGCTGCATTATCATTGACCCGAGCCAATCACTCACTTACCCGAGCTCAACTTCTGGTTTTCCTCTACCCCTCTGGAATTCGATTTTTTATTCAAAATCCTTCGAGTTTGAACCCGAGAAACTCCTTCTTCCCAAAGCCAAAAATCAACAGACACACGAATGAGCTTGTGCATGTGCACAGACCATCGTCAACGTCCTGATCATCGTCGCTGCCGTCTACGGGTCATCGATGACCAACCCAATCTATCTTACCACCCAAATCATCAAAATCAACCCGAGAATCAAAATTGAAAAAACTGATCAATGCCTGGAACTCAAACCAATCGAAAAATCCCCACTTGTCATCACCTCCTGCCACTTACGAACTCGCCACCGCGCCTAAAGCTACGCCAGACACCCACGAACCTATTCCCCCACCACCGATCATCTCCAGATCACCCACGACCACGCCATTGTCTCTGTTCTAACCTCGACCAAATAAGGTCGTTAAACCCTAAATCAGAATCAATGCGCGACCATAGTGGATTAAAAATCCACTGCCTATTATTCTGATGAACTTGCTCACCTCAGCCAACTCTAGGCTCAAGTTCGACAACCATAACCTTGTCGATCGTCGAGATTTGCCCAAAATAAGTTTTCTGTCATCTTGAAATTCCTTGACAATTCTTAACTTAAAAATCATAATCTTATCATCAAAATTCATCATTCTCTGATGCGAATCGAAGTATGTAATTAGAACTGGAATTCAAAATACTTGAATTTCTCGAGTTAATTAATTTTTACCGTAAATTATTGTTTCCACAAAATTTAATCAATGTTATTACCTATTTTAAAAACAACGTTATACCTTTATACACATTTCATCTTTAAGATTTTTAGCCCATAATTGGTTATTCGCAGAGGATTTGAATTTTTTTAAACCTTTTAAATTTGGAACAGAGGCATAAGGTCTGTTTATAATCATGTACACAGTCACCTATGCAAGCATATAAGCATCATACACATACATACAAACACATTTCATAACTTACATCAAACACCTACCACATGCAAACCAAGATGTAACAGATTTGAGGGTTTTAGAAGTTAGTTTGATGACCTTGGAAATGAAGACAGAGGCCAGACTTCAAAAATCTGGAGCTAGATTTTAATCTGTTGAAGTTAATCCTTGCATTTGCTTTGCTCTGGCTTTTAGATTTTGATTTTATTTACTTGAGTTGATCATTCCAGGTTTTAACCTCTGCCTTGCTTGATCTTCAATTGATTATAGGCTTAATATCCAAGCTGAAGCTTTTATGCTTTCCAGGTTGAAATTTGATCTTGTTTTGAGATTTTCCTTTCTAGGTTTTGAACTTTGTTTTTATTTTTATTTTGAGATGATTTTTTTTTCTTTTTTCTGATTTCAGGTTTGAGAATAGCCTGATTCTTTTACTTAAGCCATTTATTCATAATTTAGATTTGAAAGATTTTCATAATGACACTTGTTATTTTCTACTAACACTTGTTAATATTAAGTATTCTTAAGCCTACACATGTTTAAATGTATGATTCAATTCATTTACAAATGCCACGAACCAAATTTTTTATGTTTAAATCCTTTTCTCTAAGTTAATTCATAAATTGTGTTTAAACCCTTTCTTTTATAAAATTTTTATTATGTTTTAAACCCATTGTGTTAATAAATTTACACTTTTGTATCTTATACTTTTATAAATAATCATATGTTTATGTCTAAATGTTTTTATACTTTTATAAGTATTTAAATAATCCTTAAAGAAATATGACTTTAAAACTAATTTTACATTAGTATGTAGTCACACAAATATTTTATATATATAAGAGAATTTAACTTATAGGTTTAATTCACATAAGTTGTGTTTAATTCACATCTATATGGTTCTTATGGGTGTTTTTTTTGCTTTTGTAGTCCTACATTCTGTATGTGCTGTGACAAAAGCTTGTTTCTGTCACATTTTTCTTTTTTCTTTTATCATTTCTTCGTTCAATAAACACTGGTAGGGGCCCATACAATCTCGCTTGCATTTCCCAAAAAACTTTAAAAAAATATTTTGAAATTCTTAAATCATATTTTCCAAATATTAATATATATTATAACGAGAAAACAAACTTTTATTATCTTAAAGCTTTAAATTGTATTTATTTTTAAGATGTTTATTATTGAATTCCAATCCAAAATTCTATTTAAAATACACATATTTATTTTATATTCCAAATCAAAATTTCTATTTATAATTTATTAGATTTCGAAATCAATTTCTTGATTTACAATCTTTTGATACATATTTTTTTTGGAAATTCCTTATCAATTCACCAAAAATACACAATTTAATTCCAAAAATTGAATTATTGTCAAATTAAACTTGGCTAAAATTTGGGAATGTTACAATTCTACTGCTATTTAGCAACTAATAACTATTTTACAACTACTTATCTATTTTAAAAAAAAATTCAAGCTATTTTCTTAATACAAGTTGGTCAGAGTGCAAACTGTGTAACAACCCGATAATTTCAACCATTCGTATCCACACATGCCGGACTTGAATTGCTCAAAATATCGCATTGTAAATAAATTTTGAGTAAATGAAACACAATCACCGAATCACAGACACAGAAATATCAGAATAACTCATAGCGGAAATTAAAATACCATAGTAGGTCATGAATCTACTATAACAAACTCTCAAAAACATAATACATAATATTAGTCTGAAACATATAGAATAGAAATCCAAATACATAGATGATTATAAATACCAGAACTGAAATAGAACAACTGAAACTGAAATGGAATAGATAACTAGACAAGCAAAATCTCCAGCGATTCCTAACTCCAGAAAAAGAAATCCAAAGCTAAGCTGTAAATACTCAGGCTGACCCGAGCGTAAAGTAAAACACAAAACACTCGAGTCAGGACATATATACTTATATAATGTAAACTAACTCAAGTGAACTGCAATAGTAATGTACAATAACTTAAAGGATGCTTGGGATCGTCCATCCTCTAAGGATCAGTTAACTATAAATTAAATACATCCTGTGGTTAAAATTTCCAAATAGTAATTTATGATTTGAAATCAGATATCATTTCAAAATTCAATATCATTTAATAACCCATTTCAAAATATCAAAATATCGTATCTTTTCAAAACCACATTATATTTATTTAAAATACGATTTCAACACACATTGCAAAATAGTTTAAATTTCAAAAAAAATTACTTCATTTTAAATCATTAAAATGAAGTTATTTTATTTAATAATTAAATTATTAAATTTCCAAAATTTTAATCTTTCAAAGTTCGTTGATTCACTTAAATTTATTAAAACGATGAAAAATCAACTTTCCCAGCATTTAGAAAATGCTACGGAAAGTTACTCTTAAAACAATTCAATTTACCAAAAGACAGCAATTAAAAATGCTGTATTAAGGTTACTTTAATTCAAATAAAGTCTTAGTTAATTTCGGTAACTACGGCACTTAGAAATGCTGTAATAGCCCTTAATTCAATTTAGCCATTTAGTTCATTTCTATCAACTATAACATTTACAATTGCTGTAATATCCTTTAAATTAGAAATAATAACATTTCAAAAACGATGTTAATTAAATTCCAAGTATTCAATATAATTTCACAAACAATTTAAATTTTATTTAAATCATTTTAAACTTATAAAATCATATATTTTCACTTTTAAAACAATTATTTGAATATCCTTATATTCATGATTTTATAAAGTTAAATTTTCATTAAAAAATCAACTTAATAACAATTTACTTATATAATTCAACATTCAATTTCAATTCTTTATAAATAAACTTTTAAATTAACACTTAAGTTTAAATTTCCAAATATAACTTATTTTTCATTTTATTTATTTAACTTAAAATTCATTTTTAAACAAAATTCACAAATTTCCAATCTAAGTTATATTTCAAAATTCAACTTAAATATTCATTTATTTAAACTTTTAACTTATGCAAAAATCATTAACACTTTACAAAAATCATTTAAATTCATTTTAAATCAAATTTTAAATCTATATTCGTATTTCCTACTTAATTTAAATTCCATTTATAACCAAATCATAATTTCCAAAATAACTTATATTTCAAATTTCCGACTTTACCATTAATTTATTTCACTTCAAAATTTTTAGAAAATCAATAATACTTAACAAAAATAATTTTTTTATTTATGTTTTTAATCAAAATATCATAATACTTACATTTTTAAAATACTTTAAAAAATTTAGAAAAATATATATTAACCACGTGTTTGTATATCATTTTCTAGCATAGGTAAAGTGATACGGATAATATATCATTTCAATCCGTAATTTACTAAGAAACCCCGGGTTTTATCATTTAAAACCCGCAGTCCCAAGTAAATGAAATAATTAAAAATCATTCAGGGCTATCATTGCCTCCCATAATGATTTTTCCCTATTCTAAAGTCCGTTCGGGTTTGTATCATTTCAACCCATAGTGATTCTAATCTAAAGTGAACTTGAAGTGTGATAAACTGATATAAATAACAGAATACCATAATATAACAGTAACATATGACATAATAGGTGTTTAAGCATAGGTGAACATCATGTGATCATAGCATAGCCGATATAACATAATGATATGGGTTTACAGATTCAATTGTGATCAGTTTACTAGTCATATAAGTATAAATTTGTCTTATGAGATTTACACACTTGTATAAGCTGAAGACGACAACCAAAGTACATAAATAGAGATCTGCAAAGGCATGAAAGCATGATAAAGATTTGAGAGTGGGAGAGCCAAAGCTAATTGCCATTTCTAATTTCAAAAAAACAAAGTATAATATGGATTACAAACCAAAATATTACAAAACAATGCTAGGAATAACTACACGATTCAAAGCTAGAGCTTTTGCACTTGCATTCAACATCATATTTTTCAGCTATAGGCTGGAAAATCACTGTTATGGGATGGATTTGGATCAGGTTTGGATTAGGTTAAGGTCATATAGGGGTTGGCCATAACAATATAAAGGAGATGAAGGGTATGTGTACATGAATTTACAAAACCAGGCAACACAAGTGGGTTTTGTTGCCAATTAAAGTCTCGGCCAAAGCATGGATGAGCACGGCCAAGCTTAGGAAGATCAAATAATGGTGTTGCAGTGGTCTCAGGTCTAGGAAGTGGCTGGTGGTGGTGGTAGATGGTAGGCCAAAGTGGTTGTTGAAGTGGTGGATCAAAAGGGAATTCGGCTAGCATGAATAAAGTGGATTTTGTTCATTTTTTTTGTGAATCACCATCATGGATGGCTTCGGCTATGGGATGGAAGTGGGAAGGAGGGGATGATGGATGGTTGTGGTGGTGGTAGAGGCAGCCATGGTGCAGGAGGAGGGAGGCCGAACACAAGAAGGTGAATACAAGTACAAAAATCAATACAAAACAATGGAAAAAAAGTGAAAAAGAATGAAAGTTTACCAAAAATTTTCTCTCAGGAAATGGAGGCCGTACTTTTTGAGTTTGAGAAAGTTTTGGTACATGAAAAATGAGGGGAAGTCAGCTGAAGGAATGGTGATAAAATCAGCAATTGAATGGATATGTTGTTTGGTGTGAAAAGGCAAATTGAATATGAAAAGACAAAGGATACTAAAGGTCAAAAACTCTTCAAATATCCAAATTCTTTTTGAATTTTAAATGTAAAATACATATAAATAAAGATAAAAACACGAAAATATAATGAATGAGTAAAAAATAAATAAATAAATTTTAAACAAATATAATTAAATTAAGAAAATAGCTTAAAAATAGAAACTAGGTTATAAAAATTGAAAGTAAATGCATTAAGCTTTGGAAAAATTATAACATTACTTTAAAATATTTTAAAATAAATATATATACCTAACATGTCATATAACACATATTAAAACATAATATGAAAAATAAAAATGTTATTTATATTAATTGAAATAGACAATTTTATTAAATAAATCAATTTACATACAATATTGTAAAAAGCATAACTTCCACAATATAAATCGAATTTCAACGAAACGAAAAGCAGTATTCTTGAAATTTAATATATTTTCATAATAAAGGATAAAATTCAGAAATTCAAATATTTAAATTTCAAATTTAAATGTCAAAGTTCGACCAGATTGACCAAAAATCCACTTTTTTGGAAATATCCTATTTATTCAGGTTTGATATTATAATTCTTATAAAATCAAAATATACTTCTAAAGTAAAAAAAATTATCCACTTTAATAAATAAATTAAAGTTTTTAAATCAGGAGTTTCAATTTAGATGATTGAAATAAACAATTAAAATAATCACAAAATACTGCGTTGTTACACTCTCCCCCACTCAAATCTTTTCATCCTCGAAAAGAACAAACAAGGAAAATAAGGAAAAGCATGATAGACAACAAATAGCACCAGGAAAAACAATTTCAGATTCGAAGCACAAATGCTCTCCTCCGTTTCCCGGGTACAATCTCGATCATCAGTACCCCATCGTACTTCGATCAAACTAATAGATTTCCTTCTTAGCTGCATCGTACCTCGGTCGACAATACGAAGTGGCTTACTCTCGACAGTCAGATTAGGCTCAATATCACAACCATGAAGAGCAAAAGGCTGAACAAAAGAGATGGGTTGTGAAGATACTAAAGAAAATGTGAGACATGGAATACATCATGCACTCCAGACAGCTACTTGACAAATCCAGACGATAAGCCAAAGAACCGACTCTTTCCACAATTGCGGAAAGGACCATCAAAGAGGAAGTAGGTAGAAATAGTTAGAAGGGAAAGTAGGTTAAAAGAAAAGGATGGACATTATTTTAAAACCATATACATTTCAATTTAAAAATTGTATATTTATAACATTTTAAACATTTAATAATATACATTTTATAATATGATGAATAGTCATTTGATTCAAATTTGATATTTCAAAGTGAACAATATTTAAAACATTTTAAATTATTTAGAAAAGTAAAATAAATGATCAAAATATCCTTTATACAATACACTTTATCAAAATACTTTACAACTCGATGTCTTAACAAGTTTACTTTCATTCCTGTTGACTTTGGCTATGCATTGATCAGGCGCAAAGCTAGAATTCTCCAAGTACTTGGTAGACTTGTTTCAACACCCAGTGAAAATACTGGAAAACCTTTTAAAACAACAGATATGGAATGTATAATCCAAGCAAATCAACCAAACCAAACATGTCGATCATGGATCGTGGATACACAACGGTTACACCTGGATCCCCCAGGAAACGTTCGTGCCCGTAGGCAGACTACCGTAGCCCTACGATTGCGCCATGAAGACTGGTAGTACCGAAAATACACAATGGTTACGCCTAGATCCCCCAAGAAATATCTATACCCTTAAGCTCTCGCAGCCCATGTAGATTACGCTACCAAGCGACCCAATAGATCACAGATACACAATGGTTACGCCTGTATCCCTTAGGAAACATCCGTACCCTAAGGCTCTTGCAGCCTCTGTGAATTACGCTATGCAGCCGCGCTCGTAGGTCCATGGAGATCGCCATGGAATTCGATGGACACTCGAGTATCATATCCGAAAAACCCAAACCAGAGAGAATAATATCGATAGAATGAATCCACAGTGTGGCCACAAAGCGGATATCAAGCAGAAGGCACTTTCCATATCTTTACTTCGAAAATATGTATCATATAGTACCTTTCAAAATCACTTTCAAATATCATACCTATATAAAGTACATTATATATAAAATTTCATTTTCAAATCAAATACTTTCCAAATCAATAGTGTATCAAATCATACTTATATAGACTTCGATTATATAAGATTTCTCTTTACAAATAGAGTACCCTTTCAAATCAACAGTTTCAAATCACTTCATACTTATACAAATCAATTTTATACTTATACAAATCCATTTATATAAGTTCGATAACTCCTAAATCAAAGTATTTAAATAAACAAGGTTCTCAATTTCAAACCATTTCAATATCAATTCAGTTTCAAAATCATATATGATTTCGCCAGATCATTTCTTCCTAATTTCATATATTCAGTTTCAAAGTTTCTTAAAACAATAAATTTAGAAAATAATCCAAATTCCCAAATTAACAAAAATTTAGGCCAAATAAATTCATTTCCATTTCAAACATATATTCACTTTCAAAAAAATCATAATACTTCCAAGGTTATAAATTTTTCGAAACCAAAATACTTGAAATTATTACACTTTGAAAATCATAACATTTCGAAATCATACATATGAAATCATAAAACATTCCTTTAATTCTTTACATTTCACAAATTTATTTAATTAAACCCAAATCTAAAATTTCCAATTTTAATTCAATTCGATTTAGTTTTTCAACAAAACCATTTCAAATATTCAAATAAAGACTTGATCCATAAAATAAACTATTAAATCTTTAATATATTTCAAAGCTTAAATATACCATGTTCCAAAACTAAATTTTATAATTTCACATATCTCAAATTTTACTTCATTATTACTTAGTTCTGAAATATTCATTTCATAAATCCATCATTTTTAAATAAACTCAAATTACAAGTAAACCAAATATCCTTTCATACTAATATATAAACTTCAAATATTCATTTATCAAAATCAATTATCATTTCAAATTCACATTCTTCATCAAAATAAAGATTAAATCATTTCCAAACCATTTCAATCATCAAAATATCTAAAATGGTTACTAAGTTTAAAACCATTTCTTTTTTTAAAACCTTTAAACTATTTATTTTTATATGAAAAATCCAATTTACCATTGGAAAGATTATTATTCTGTATATACACATTATTCAAAACATTTCAAATCTATATTTCATACTAGTATAATTCAAAATAGTCTTTATAATTTCACTCAACGAATAGTTTCAAACATATATAAATCATATTACTTTATACATTAATCATACAAAAGTTAACCTTGAAAAGTTAACCTTGATTTGGAAGTGCTCGAACCTTCAAAATAGTCGAAGAAATCAAATTTTCAATCCAAGAGTTGGAAATCACCAACATATCAATAAACCAATTCGAAAAGGTAGGGTTATACCAAAACAAATATGAATCTCGAGGACTGAACACCGGCTTACTTTAAATTATTTCAAATATATATACATATATCTTTCGAATATCAAACCGGACTTCAAAATATGAAATCAAAGTTTGGTTTCACAAAATCACTCGCATAGCAAAGCTAATAGAGTGGCTTCTCCCCTACTCAGAAACTCGAAAATCAATGTCGATGATGCATGCATTCATCACCGAAATTATTTTCCAACGACGTAAGTGGGTTCTGGACTTTTATTTTCTTGAAACTTCTTTGAAATCACTTCGAAATCATTGGGATTAGTTCGAATACATTTGAAACATTTCTATTTGGAGAAGTATCTTTAAATCATATTATTATATATTTTCCAAAATCCTAAAGCTGATTTTCAAGCACCGGAGTTCGATTCCTCAAAATTCAAATTCAAAACCCGTCAGTTATAAATCATTTTTATTTAAATCAAATTTCTTATAAATTTTAAAATTTTCAAATCCTTTCAAAACTTCAAATTTTCAAAGAAAGAAAAATATATAATCCATATCGAAAACATTTCTCTTTTATATATGAAATGGGTCATCCTTATCAAAATAATAATTTCAATGTACGCACAATTTCAAAATAAAATCAACAAGATTTTCAAGGCATTTTTCAAGGATGGATTTCAAACAAACAGAGCGTCAAATTTAGAGGAACTCTAATCAAATAGAATCCTAATTCGAAGATTGCTCAAACTAAGATGAGATAATTTAATTACCAAATTGAAGATAGATAAGCCTATGTTAATCGTGGGCGACCTTAACCGGTCAAGCGTGACTTCAGAAATAAAACCAAGGCAGAAATCGAAGGCAAATCGACATTCGATCACCGGAGATAGAATCCGGGAAAAGCAGGAGATAACATCGTAAACCGAGGATATAGAAATCTCCGGCGAATCAATGCCAACTTGTAAAGGAGTTTCACCCTTTTACAAATCATTCAAAGACTTGTAAAATCACCAATCTTTAGAGAGGTCATTCCAAAGTGGAGTTATGGAATGCTCAAAAAATCAAAGGAATACAAATAGCGGAGACAAGACTGGATTTCAGAACAATTGAAAGTTCCGAAGTTTAAGGAATCCAACCAATAAGAATTCTAACCAAAAGATTCTAACAAGGTGGTTACCAAAGGAAAGAAGTTTAGATGATCTTGATTTCAAAACAAGAAGATTTTTATACCAATATAATCTTTAAAAATACTTTCAAAATCATTTGGAAATCATTTTATACTTCGAAATCATTTTATACTTCGAAAATACGTTCTCTCACAAAGAAAGGATTCTAAGATTGATTTCACTCATTCTAGGGTATTTCTACCCTATCTCTACTGATTTTTTGCTCCGTAGGCTATGGTTTGCCTAAAACCAAAGCTCTGATACCAACTGTAACGGACCGTGTCAGTGGGGTAACGCCCACCGTAGCATACAGTTGCACCTGTATTCTGCCTTTACGGCCAGCCTCTCGACTGCACCACCAACCCCCATGGGGACATGTAGGAGCAAGAGTCAACCATTCACTACCAAACCAGGAAGTGAGAACCCCCTATCATGCTGCACCCTCCAAGTGTAATGGAAGGCACTCATGTCGGACTTGAATTGCTCAAAATACCACATTGTAAATAAATTTTGAGCAAACGAAATACAATCACAGACAAAACAATATCAGAATAACTCGCAGAGGAAATTAAAATGCCATAGCAGTTCATGAAGATACTTTAACAAACTCTCAAAAACATAATGCATAATATCAGTCTGAAACATATACAATAGAAATCCAAATACATAGAAGTTTATAAATACTAGAACTAAAATAGAACAACTGAAACTGAAAGGGAATAGATAACTAGACAAGCAGAATCTCCAGCGAATCCTAGCTCTAGAAAAAGAAATCCAAAGCTAAGCTGTAAATACTCAGGCTGACCCGAGCGTAAAGTAAAAGACAAAACACTCGAGTCAGGATATATATATATACTTATATAATGTAAACCAACTCAAGTGAACTGTAGTAGTAATATACAATAACTTAAAGGATGCTTGGGATCGTCTATCCTCTAAGGATCGGTTAACTATAAATTAAATACATTCCGTGGTTAAAATTTTCAGATAGTAATTTATACTTTGAAATCAAATATTATTTGAAAATTCAATATCATACAATAATCCATTTCAAAATATCAAAATATCGTATCTTTTCAAAACTACATTCATTTTTATTTAAAATACCATTTCAACACACATTGCAAAATAATTTATATTTCAAATCAAATTACTTCATTTTAAATCATTAAAATGAAGTTATTTTATTTAATAATTAAATTATTAAATTTCCAAAATTTTAATCTTTCAAAATTCATTTATTCACTTAAATTTATTAAAACAATGAAAATTCAACTTTCGCAGCATTTAGAAAATGCTATTGTAACGATCTCGGATTTTAAATAAGTTTAAATTGATAGTAAATTTAATTTTTAATAAAAAAATTGTGAAATAATTTGGTAATTAATATTTATATTAGTTAAATTATGAATCGGTTAAGAATTAATTTGGATGTTTGAATATAAATAACAAATGAGTAAGTAAAATGTTGGATAGTTAAACTTCAAAAAGCAATAGAATTAAATATCTTAAAATTTTAGTTATGTAAACTATAAATAAATAAAAATTGAATGATGATTTTTAGGTTATATTACAAAGTAGCACATTAGCTAAAAAAAAATTCTAACAACATATTAACAATAGGATTTTAGTTATATTACAGAACAAAGTATAATTGTTTTCAAACATATGATAAGTATAAGTATGTAGGCTAAGTTAGAGACAATAATAAATGCACATATCCTTAGCCCACCATAACACATATCATTTCAGTCACTTAAACGAAAGAAGAAAAAAAATATCTTATTAGCAACTGAAATAAAAATAATAATAATAAAATAAAACAAGACACATGCATTTAATGCAACATACCTCTAACATTTAATGCAAGCACCTTCAGCATGCCTTTTGTACACAAGAAACCATCAGCCTACAAAACCTGTCAATTTTATCACCCTGTAACTCATTTCTTTTATATATATCCTTCTTACTTCATTCGTTCACTACACAGCAAACCCAAAAAGTTATATTGCAAGCATTTTTATTTTTACAAACTCAAACATCATTTAAGCAAAAAACAAAAAGTAAGAAGATTTCAGAAGAATCAAGCTTGAAATTTCACATTCTGTTTCAACACATAGAAAGCTTTGTTCATTTCTAAACCAAGTGAGTAACTTTTATTTTCAAGCCTGATTCTCCTCTGTTTTATCAATACACAGGTGAGCAAACTGACCTGTTCTAATGATTGAATCTATTTATATATGTGATACTTCTAGCTGTTGTGAAAGTTGCTTTGAACTATGATGTTCTGTGAGAATGCATGTCTGTGTGTATGTTATATATTCAAATATGTATACTCTTTGTTAAATTTACAAGCTTAAAAACCCATTACAAAATAAAAAAAATGAATGAAGTAAACAAAACTTAATAATACAAATCAACTCAGCAATACAAAGATTCAAGACTTAGTTTTAATGTGAAACAAACAACCTGGAACTCCATGCAAATAAGACTCAACACAGTGTAGACCAGATTTCAGTGTTGAAATATTCAAGTTTCGAACTTCAATCTGATCAAGTTTTGAACCTGGAAAATCAAAGCTCGGACCAAATCAAAACAACATGCTCTTTTCTTCTTTGTTCTTTCAGGAAACATGTAAGCAAACCTCTTAACCCTGATTTTTATCTGAATGTTTGGATTCGTATGAGAAGCTATGTTGTGAATATATATGAATGTTGTGCCTGAGTTTATGTGTATATAAGTGTGTGATTGGGTTTATAACCGATGACAGGTATGAATATATACTGTTCAAACTTACAGGCTGCAAATAAAAAAAAAGAAAAAAAAAGAAAAAAAGAAGAAAAAAACAATACTCCTTTCTCTGATCCATTATAGGCTTCAAGATTTAAACAAACTTTATTCATACAATCAGAATCTAACTTTTAAAAATTGTTTTAAGTTAAATTTGAAAATAACTTTTACTGGAGGAAGAAATATGCAGTAAAACTCAAATTGATGTCAAAATTTAGGTATCATAAATTTTTGATTTACTTATACGGCAAAATTTACTTTAGGAAATCATGATTTTTAAAAGAGAAACCACGATTTTTAAATTAGTAAATTATGAAAACTTGCTGGTTGAACTTAAATCGGGTTTTAACGAAATTATGATGCTCAAAGGGTTTTTAGATCTCGAGATTGAAGTTGAAGCTCGCTGGAAGATAGAAGACCATCAGAAAAATATTCGATAATTTTATAATGTGTTGTGGATGGAGAACGAGGGTGATTTTGGATTTAACCCTAGTTTTTAGTGAGGGGGCGAAACTGGTCACCGTGATTTCGTCAAGACTTCGGATTTACATTGGTCGTGGGGGAACGAATTGTGGGTGATCGTGGGAGCTTCAGCTGGAGTTGCAAAGCTTCTGGTGGCGGCATGTGGGGACGCGAGTTGTTTTGGGTTGGTCATGTTAGTGTCAGGAATGGTTGGTATGGTGCGATTTTGATTCTCTGACAATTTCAAAAATCTGAGTACAAGGGATTGTATGCATGATCGCTGGTGACATGGGGGTGATCGGAATGATGGTCGGTGGCGCTTCGGCCCAGTGTGCACGTGCACGCGGCCGATCGTGTATCTAGGAAAGCGCTTGTTGGAGAAGAAGATGGGGTTGAGGGTACTTGAGTAGCTCGTGTAAAATATGGTTTTGCCTTGGGTCATTTTTGTTTGCATAACTCGCTTTCTAGGTTTATAAGTTTAAAACTAACTTTGGCAAAGAAAAGTATGTGAGAGAGGAAGTAGAGAATTCGGGGAAGAAAGGAAGGGAACTCGAGTGTATATTGTGATTTCCTCGGGTAGAATGTTGGTACAGGTTTACGTGTCCTGTTTTTTTTTTTTTTTGTTTTACATTAAAACTGCATTTAAAATTTCAAACAAAGTTTAACTAAGTTTTAAATTAAAAGTTCAGACATGAATCTAGGGTTAATTTGAGGTTTAGTTTGGAATAAAGTTTTTAAAATTTAAATTGTTTTAGTAATTTAAAAAGGGTTTAAGCAACTAAGTGAAATGGAAGACTTGTATTTAAAATAAACTTGAAAAATGAACCTGAATCAAAATTGAATCCCAAATTTTGAAATAAAATAGAGTTTTATAAATTTAAATATTCAAAATTGATTTGTTCTAAAAGGATTATATGATAGGTTAATTTCATTAACTTATAAATGTTTTACGAATGGGATTTTGATGATACTAATTAAAGGATGATTAATTTAAGGATAATTAATCAAGCGATTTAAGTATAATTACTAGATGTAATTAAATTGTGATTTATTAAAACAAGTGATTTGGGATAAACACTTATTGTAGCCAGTTAAGGATAATTAATTGAATGATAGTTAATTAAAGATTAATTAATTAATGAGTTATAATTAATTGAAGATTAATTAGTTATTGCAATTAGTTAATTATTAAAGTTAATTAATCAAGTGATTAAGGTAAAATTACATTTAATGTAATTAGAATGTTGATTTATTTATAAAGATAATTAATTACTTAAAGATAATTATTTAATGAAATTAATTAAGGTTGAATGATTTTGTAATTAACTTAAGGTTAATCTAATTAATTTATTAATTAAGAATAATTTAATAATTTAGGAGTTTGATTTATTAATTATATCAAATGATTTGTAATTAATAAATCAGGATTGGATAATTAAATCATAAGTAATTAATTTAATTGGAAATAAATTGAATTAATTAGGATTAAAAAATTAATTAATCCTGCTTATAAATGATTATTAAATGCTTGACTTTACTTATGAATGATTGTATTGTATGAGATGCCTTGAATTGATTGTCCTATCTGGTTTGTGATATTTTGTTCTGCAGATTGAGTTGTGTATAATTTATTCATTTATTTACATTCGTATATTATCTGTAAATCTGTGAATGGACGATAAGCGTTATAGTTTATATCGCTTATCAACTATATTCTGTGTTTTGATCTATGATTATTGATTGATGTTGCACTATTGTGTTAAACCCTGGACCACACTTATACACACACCAATATGGATTTCACGAGGAAATCGATTAAGTCACAGATTTTGAAATGATTTTCAAAGTTGAATATTTAAATTCAAATGTTTTGGAAATGGATTGGGTTTAAAGAGAAAAGCTTTAGAAATGAAATTTCAAAGATGAAATTTATTTTGAATAACTTGATTGAGTTTTGAAATTTAAATATTTTGATTTAAATTTGAATTCAATATTTGAAATTGAATTCTATGATTTGGAAACTAGGATATGAAGAAAAGTTATTCAACTTATAAATGAGTTATATGGGTTTTAAAACCATTTTAAATGTATTGATTTGGGAATTTGAATTTAAATTCAAGGGCTTTAACTCGTGTAAATAAAAATTGGATCTTTCTGAAATGAAACTATTCGTTTTCAAATAATAAAGCTTTCATATAGGAAGTGAACTTCCAAATTGTGTTAAAAAGGATTTCAAGTAAAAAATGAAAATGATTTCCCAAGTTATCGAAACTGTTTGAAAGCTATAAGATTAAATCTTGATTTAAAGATTTAAATGAATTAATCCAATTGAGATGGAATTGTTTTGAAATCCGGGAATGAATCTTTGTGAAAATGGGTGAACTTGGTAAAATAAATCTTTTGTTTAAAAAGATTTGAAATGGTAATTTGTTTAAACCATTTAAAAGAAAAGTTTTGAATTATTAAGTTGTGACTTAATTGAAATCCCTTATCCATATGTTTTAAATGTTGCGCTTACTATTCGGGTTAGCCGGGAAAGGACCTTTGGGTCGTATAACCCATTCCGAATATGTGATTCGACGTTATGGATAGCATTTGAAGACCGGTGGTGAAGACTGGGTATTTACGAGAACAATAGGATGACCTATCGATTGTCTCTGCACTAATTTGCTCCGGTATAGAAATTCCCTAAGTGATGGGAAGTCCAATCGGGATTGTGAATACCCGGATTGCAAGGGCTTCTTTGGAAGTGCCTTCGGTTCTGTTCTAAATCCAGAATAGACTTGTATAGATTGTATGTCTGACATTACATCTTGAGATATAAAGCAGATTTCTTTCAAATACATTTCCGTTGGTGGCGGAGAATTTATTCTCTTAGCATTAGCACCCTTCTTTGAGACGTACGAGCTCAGAGGTTATGTAGTTGATGGTTATCAGCGATATATTCCCAATTTGGTAACGTGACATGCCGAGTGTTGCTGTGAAATGATCATTGTTGATCATCTGTGATATGATCATTTGTTTGATCATTTATCTTTGTGATCATTACTTTGATCATTTGTTGACCCAAAGCATGGCTTTGTACCAAAGCGTGGCTTTGTGGTAGAGACTTCGTCAAGCCTCACAACCCGATAATGGTCGAAACAGGAATCGTGGCGGCAAGGTTTCAGGGGTAGCTTCCCTAGGGTAGGACCATTCCTTCTGGAAATGGGTAGTATCATGGTATGGAGCCCAGATACTTACTCATGTGGATACACTATATCTATTACTGTGTGGTGTTGTTGGAATCGAGGCCTCGTATAAAGGTCCAAAAGGACCGAGGGTGGTATATCTGAGGTTTCTTACTCCCTAGGAAAGGGGTAGCCGGCCTTGTTTGGCAGAGATCCATTTGGGATGCTCGGGGACGTCCTTCCAGAGGCGTTCCATTTCGGTATGGGAAGTTCCTTTGCCCGACCATTTGTTGGAAATCCATTCTTCAAATATGTACCTTGTACGGTTTTAGTTGTAGAACCTATCATTCACTTATGGTGGCGCCCCACTGTTTGGATGGTAGCTATAGTAGACATAGTTCGAAATGTCTATGTTGGCTAAGATTTATATCTTTACTTTTGAAATGATTTTTACTACACTATGCACTAGTAATAATATCAAATGTTTCTTTTTAATGCGTATCAAGCATCTTTGACTATCATAAGGAGAAATCTCCTCCGATTCTGCGTTTGCATTGTGTGTGTGAGCGGGAGGCCTTATGGTAGCCTCATTTCTAAAAAGCATTGCGAATTGGTTTTAAAATATTTCGTTGCTTGTTTTTAAAGATAAAACTGTTTTTGTTGCTCACACCAGTCCCATGACTGATCCAGAGTTTATTGTTTCTTTCCTAAACTCTGGGTGCTCAAAATTTTCTACACAAGCAGTCTAGAGTTGGGTTTTTTTTCTTCAGATAGTCAAGTTTAGTAGGTTATCTGGAGCTAGTTCAGTCTTTGGATGTGGACGAGACTTGCTTGTCTTGGTGAATCATGATGTTGTATCGAGCTGCTGTTGCTGGAGTTCTCTTTTGAAGACTATCTTAGAGTTATATTGTTCCGCTGCTAGATGTTATCTATTTTTCTTTTCCGCTGCTATTTTCTTGTATCATATCTCTGATGTATATTGATATTCATTGTATCACTCTGTTGTATTAGATATTGTATATCAATGTATTATTCTTCTTTTCCACTGTGTTGTTTACTTAATGTTGTTATAAGCTCCGGCGAATCGGATTTGAATGGTCGAATCTACGGCATTCGAGTACGTTGTTAAAGTATGGATGTCGATTTTCGAGCGCGAAAAATCCGCGTCGTCACATTTGGTATCAGAGCTAAGGTTAAAACTTTAGCTCAGGAGTATAACACATTAAGTAGCTCATTAGAGATAGGGTGAAGTATACCCTAGAATGAGTAATCCCTAAGATATCCGTTTGAATGTCTCAGTAAATTCTCTTACTATCTACTGATAGTGAGTATGAGTGCAAGAAGAGGACGAGATAGGGGATAGGGGAGTACCACTATAAATGGTCAATGCCCTGCAACAGTGGAAACAAACTTTCTCTATCAATCTTTTTTGATTCATCTTTCCAAATTCTTTTGATTTGCCTCGTGGGAGTTGCAAGAAGAAGTTTCGGTACGGTGATGGCCCTACGAATCGTTGTAGAAATTTTTTACTTTGTATCTTCATTGATTTCTCGTCAGTTTTGATTTAAACTTTAATGAATTGGAAATTATGAATAAACTGGAAATTTTAAGTTGAGTCAAATTGATTAATAGAATATGAAGGCTAAACTGAATTATATCAATAAAACGATTTCGTTTAAAACCAATTTTTGAAATTCTATTATAATTTCTTGGGTATATCGAAGTCCGAAGAGGGACAGGTTGGTATATATTTTGGGAAATTTCGACTTGAGTTTGCAATCCATCCCTAGTTTTTGAGAATTATGGAAGATTTAATCCATTTATCTATTGTTTGGGTGTCGATTTATTTTACGGATGGTTAGTTATCCTTCGAACTAATCAGTGCCTTGCATGTTTCGTAGATCTGATAACCCGAGTATCTTGTGAGTGTTAAATAGATTCATTTTTGTATCTATTGATGATATTCTTATTTGGTAAGCCAAATGCAGAATAAATATTCAGTTTGATTTGATTAAATATTCTTCATCTATCTTTGTTGTTTTCGTTCCTGTGAATTTCGAGGACAAAATTGCTTTTAAGGGGGGAAGCCTGTAACGATCCCGGATTTTAAATAAGTTTAAATTGATAGTAAATTTAATTTTTAATAAAAAAAATTGTGAAATAATTTGGTAATTAATATTTATATTAGTTAAATTATGAATCGGTTAAGAATTAATTTGGATGTTTGAATATAAATAACAAATGAGTAAATAAAATGTTGGATAGTTAAACTTCAAAAAGCAATAGAATTAAATATCTTAAAATTTTAGTTATGTAAACTATAAATAAATAAAAATTGAATGATGATTTTTAGGTTATATTACAAAGTAACACATTAGCTAAAAAAAATTCTAACAACATATTAACAATAGGATTTTAGTTATATTACATAACAAAGTATAATTGTTTTCAAACATATGATAAGTATAAGTATGTAGGCTAAGTTAGAGACAATAATAAATGAACATATCCTTAGCCCACCATAACACATATCATTTCAGTCACTTAAACGAAAGAAGAAAAAAAAAATCTTATTAGCAACTGAAATAAAAATAATAATAATAAAATAAAACAAGACACATGCATTTAATGCAACATACCTCTAACATTTAATGCAAGCACCTTCAGCATGACTTTTGTACACAAGAAACGATCAGCCTACAAAACCTGTCAATTTTATCACCCTGTAACTCATTTCTTTTATATATATCCTTCTTACTTCATTCGTTCACTACACAGCAAGCCCAAAAAGTTATATTGCAAGCGTTTTTATTTTTACAAACTCAAACATCATTTAAGCAAAAAACAAAAAGTAAGAAGATTTCAGAAGAATCAAGCTTGAAATTTCACATTCTGTTTCAACACATAGCAAGCTTTGTTCATTTCTAAACCAAGTGAGTAACTTTTATTTTCAAGCCTGATTCTCCTATGTTTTATCAATACACAGGTGAGCAAACTGACCTGTTCTAATGATTGAATCTATTTATATATGTGATACTTCTAGCTGTTGTGAAAGTTGCTTTGTACTATGATGTTCTGTGAGAATGCATGTCTGTGTGTATGTTATATATTCACAAATGTATACTCTTTGTTAAATTTACAAGCTTAAAAACCCATTACAAAAGAAAAAAAAATGAATGAAGTAAAAAAAACTAAAACAAAACTTAATAAATACAAATCAACTCAGCAATACAAAGATTCAAGATTTAGTTTTAATGTGAAACAAACAACCTGGAACTCCATGCAAGTAGGACTCAACTCAGTGTAGACCAGATTTCAGTGTTGAAATATTCAAGTTTCAAACTTCAATCTGATCAAGTTTTGAATCTAGAAAATCAAAGCTCGGACCAAATCAAAACAACATGCTCTGTTCTTCTTTGTTCTTTCAGGAAACATGTAAGAAAACCTCTTAACCCTGATTTTTATCTGGATGTTTGGATTCGTATGAGAAGCTATGCTGTGAATATATATGAATGTTGTGCCTGAGTTTATGTGTATATAAGTGTGTGATTGGGTTTATAACCGATGACAGGTATGAATATATCCTGTTCAAACTTACAGGTTGCAAATAAAAAAAACAAAAAAAAAAGAAAAAAAAGAAAAAAAAAATACTCCTTTCTCTGATCCATTGTAGGCTTCAAGATTTAAACAAACTTTATTCATACAATCAGAATCTAACTTTTAAAAATTGTTTAAGTTAAATTTGAAAATAACTTTTATTGGAGGAAGAAATATGCAGTAAAACTCAAATTGATGTCAAAATTTAGGTATAATAAATTTCTGATTTACTTATACGGCATGATTTACTTTAGGAAATCATGATTTTTAAAAGAGAAACCACGATTTTTAAATTAGTAAATTATGAAAACTTGTTGGTTGAACTTAAATTGGGTTTTAACGAAATTATGATGCTCAGAGGGTTTTTAGATCTCGAGATTGAAGTTGAAGCTCGCTGGAAGATTGAAGACCATCAGAAAAATATTCGATAATTTTATAATGTGTTGTGGATGGAGAACGAGGGTGATTTTGGATTTAACCCTACTTTTTAGTGAGGGGGTGAAACCGGTCACCATGATTTCGTCAAGACTTCGGATTTACATCGGTCGTGGGGGAGCGAATTGTGGGTGATCATGGGAGCTTCAGCCGGAGTTGCAAAGCTTCTGGTGGCGGCATGTGGGGACGCGAGTTGTTTTGGGTTGGTCATGTTAGTGCCAGGAATGGTAGGTATGGTGCGATTTTGATTCTCTGACAATTTCGAAAATTTGAGTACAAGGGATTGTATGCATGATCGCTTGTGACATGGGGGTGATCGGAATGATGGTCGGTGGCGCTTCGACCCAGTGTGCACGTGCACGCGGCCGATCGTGTATCTGGGAAAGCGCTTGTTGGAGAAGAAGATGGGGTTGAGGGTACTTGAGTAGCTCGTGTAAAATATGGTTTTGCCTCGGGTCATTTTTGTTTGCATAACTCGCTTTCCAGGATTACAAGTTTAAAACTAACTTTGGCAAAGAAAAGTATGTGAGAGAGGAAGTAGAGAATTCGGGGAAGAAAGGAAGGGAACTCGAGTGTATACTCGAGTGTATATTGTGATTTCCTCGGGTAGAATGTTGGTACAGGTTTACATGTCCTGTTTTTTTTTTTTTACATTAAAACTGCATTTAAAATTTCAAACAAAGTTAAACTAAGTTTTAAATTAAAAGTTTAGACATGAATCTAGGGTTAATTTGAGGTTTAGTTTGGAATAAAGTTTTTAAATTTAAATTGTTTTAGTAATTTAAAAAGGGTTTAAGCAACTAAGTGAAATGGAAGACTTGTATTTAAAATAAACTTGAAAACTTGAAAAATGAACCTGAATCAAAATTGAATCCCAAATTTTGAAATAAAATAGAGTTTTATAATTTAAATATTCAAAATTGATTTGTTCTAAAAGGATTATATGATAGGTTAATTTCATTAACTTATAAATGTTTTACGAATGGGATTTTGATGATACTAATTAAAGGATGATTAATTTAAGGATAATTAATCAAGCGATTTAAGTATAATTACTCGATGTAATTAAATTATGATTTATTAAAACAAGTGATTTGGGATAAGCACTTATTGTAGCCAGTTAAGGATAATTAATTGAATGATAGTTAATTAAAGATTAATTAATTAATGAGTTATAATTAATTGAAGATTAATTAGTTATTGCAAGTAGTTAATTATTAAAGTTAATTAATAAAGTGATTAAGGTAAAATTACATTTAATGTAATTAGAATGTTGATTTATTTATAAAGATAATTAATTACTTAAAGATAATTATTTAATGAAATTAATTAAGGTTGAATGATTTTGTAATTAACTTAAGGTTAGTCTAATTAGCTTATTAATTAAGAATAATTTAATTAATTTAAGAGTTTGATTTATTAATTATATCAAATGATTTGTAATTAATAAATCAGGATTGGATAATTAATTCATAAGTAATTAATTTAATTGGAAATAAATTGAATTAATTAGGATTAAACAATTAATTAATCCTGCTTATAAATGATTATTAAATGCTTGACTTTACTTATGAATGATTGTATTGTATGAGATGCCTTGAATTGATTGTCCTATCTGGTTTGTGATATTTTGTTCTGCAGATTGAGCTGTGTATAATTTATTCATTTATTTACATTCGTATATTATCTGTAAATCTGTGAATGGATGATAAGCGTTATAGTTTACATCAACTATATTCTGTGTTTTGATCTATGATTATTGATTGATGTTGCACTATTGTGTGAAACCCTGGACCACACTTATACACACACCAATATGGATTTCACGAGGAAATCGATTAAGTCACAGATTTTGAAATGATTTTCAAAGTTGAATATTTAAATTCAAATGTTTTGGAAATGGATTGGGTTTAAAGAGAAAAGCTTTAGAAATGAAATTTCAAAGATGAAATTTATTTTGAATAACTTGATTGAGTTTTGAAATTTAAATATTTTGATTTAAATTTGAATTCAATATTTGAAATTGAATTCTATGATTTGGAAACTAGGATATAAAGAAAAGTTATTCAACTTATAAATGAGTTATATGGGTTTTTAAACCATTTTAAATGTATTGATTTGGGTATTTGAATTTAAATTCAAGGGCTTTAACTCGTGTAAATAAAAATTGGATCTTTCTGAAATGAAACTATTCGTTTTCAAATAATAAAAGCTTTCATATAGGAAGTGAACTTCCAAATTGTGTTAAAAAGGATTTCAAGTAAAAAATGAAAATGATTTCCCAAGTTATCGAAACTGTTTGAAAGCTATAAGATAAAATCTTGATTTAAAGATTTAAATGAATTAATCCAATTGAGATGGAATTGTTTTGAAATCCGGGAATGAATCTTTGTGAAAATGGGTGAACTTGGTAAAATAAATCTTTTGTTTAAAAAGATTTGAAACGGTAATTTGTTTAAACCATTTAAAAGAAAAGTTTTGAATTATTAAGTTGTGACTTAATTGAAATCCCTTATCCATATGTTTTAAATGTTGCGCTTACTATTCGGGTTAGCCGGGAAAGGACCTTTGGGTCGTATAACCCATTCCGAATATGTGATTCGACGTTATGGATAGCATTTGAAGACCGTTGGTGAAGACCGGGTATTTGCGAGAACGATAGGATGACCTATCGATTGTCTCTGCACTGAGTTGCTCCGTTATAGAGATTCCCTAAGTGATGGGAAGTCCAATCGGGATTGTGAATACCCGGATTGCAAGGGCTTCTTTGGAAGTGCCTTCTGTTCTGTTCTAAATCCAGAACAGACTTGTATAGATTGTATGTCTGACATTACATCTTGAGATATAAAGCAGATTTCTTTCAAATACATTTCCGTTGGTGGCGGAGAATTTATTCTCTTAGCATTAACACCCTTCTCTGAGACGTACGAGCTCATAGGTTATGTAGTTGATGGTTATCAGCGATATATTCCCAATTTGGTAATGTGACATGCTGAATGTTGCTGTGAAATGATCATTGTTGATCATTTGTGATATGATCATTTGTTTGATCATTTATCTTTGTTGTAACGACCCTGAAATTCAGACCTAGTTTAAAATTTTAAAATCGCTTATTTTATGTAAAAATTCGAATTTTCACAAACAACTTCCGTTGCCATCCAAACTTCCCATTTGGAATGCCTCTAGATAGACATAGGCGTGCGCCAAATTTCGTTGAAAAATATTGAAGTAAATTACGCTCGTCGCATTTACATTTTAGTTTAAATCTTATGTGAAAATTTCCTATCGTCCGAACTCAAATTTTTTCTCGATGTTGCATAAGAAAAATATTCTGAACTTGACGGCGCATTTCGTTTCGTCAAATTTCGCTTTTAATTGTTAGCTAAAATGTTCGCTCGTGCAAATGGTTCAATAAGATTTACCACTTTGCAAACGGTGTCGAACCATCAATATCTTTATACCGTTGTGTCCGTCTCGACGCGCTGATCACAACGGTATATTTATTTGTGTCAATCGGAGTTCGACGTTGCAAATTATAAATTTTAACGGAGCGAGAACCGGTCCGTTACGCAGCGCAAACCGGTACCCAACATTTCAACATTTAAAAATTTTGGAGCCATTCAGCTGCCTTGGGAACCCAAATAGCCTCCATTTTAGAAATCATCATTGCATTGTCCTCTGCACACTCTTAACCCTGTTATATATCTCCCTTCATTTACTTCCCTGCAAACCAGCTCGTCACATTTATTCTCTGCATAACATTTCACCTCAAAGAAAACTTGGTACGTGCTCTGCCCTCTGTCTCCTTCTTTCACATATTTCTTTTATTTCCAAACTCTTCAGAAACCCAAATCTTTTCTCCTCCCTTTATTCTTTCTTCACATTTTATTTTTCTGCAAACATGAAGCACAGTTTCCCTACAGCTCCTCCTTTTCCTCCCTCTCTCCACATGTATTTTGTTCACTTCAAACCCCCCCAGTTCGCACGTTTCTACCCCCACACGACCCATGCTCCACTACGGACATCCCCTTCACTGCAAACTACCGGCCTCACCCCTCCATTCGACCTCACCTTACACCCTACCAACCGCCAGTACCACATGCGCCCACACCCTGCACCGCCTCCACTGCCACCACTGCAACCGCCTCCGCCTCGGCCTTTCCCCTCCGCCATGCCGCATGCCCCATACCATCAGCTCCGCCCCTGTAGCCACGTCACCCACTACCCCGCAGCCCACGGCCCGCTTCTCCCTCCAACCCACTACCCACGCGTCCTATGGCCTGTCGCCCTCCACCCACTCCGCCCACCTTTGCATCCCCTGCCCACACCCCCACTTCCCCCTCCACTGCCACTACCCACGTCCAAACCCACTTTATATTGTGTTCTATAGCCATTTTATGAATAGTATAAGTCACTTATATTTAATATATCAAGTTCATGTACAGTAGGTGTTACTTCACGGATAGTACAAGTATATGTTATAAGTTATATTTGTTACTTTACGTATAGTATGTATATAAGTTACTTTAAAAAAATCAGTAGTATAAGTGTATAATTTACTTTACGTATAGTATGTTTATAAGCTAGTTTATAAATCAGTAGATGAGTATATGCTATATAGTTATATTGAGATATACAAGAGTTCTGTAGAGAGAAAAATATGATAATATTGGTACATGTTCTAGTTGGCTTTGGCTGGTGATCTGTTAGTTCGCAGGTTGCATATAAAACTTATATAAAAGTTACAGTATAAAACATGTGTTGTTATATGTGAGGTACAGTATAAACTTTATATATGTGAGTTGTTGTTATATAAACTTTAGTTGTTTATTAAAGTTGTGTGGTTTATGCACCAGTATTGTATAAATTTTGGGTAGGGAACTGTTGCATAAATTTTGTTTCATAATTTTGTACCAGCATATCTGACCTTGTTTTAGAAATTTTGCTTTTCATGATAGTTTATAAATATGCAGTGGTTTTTCCGTTAGTTTAAGATTAGTAGTATACATATATTTTAATAAAATTTGCGTGTAGTTCCAGCCACCGCTCCGGATTCATAGGACATCGCTTCGGCACATTCTCTCTCATCCCGACTTGTTTTGGTATGATTTGCATATATATATATATATATATATATATATATATTCAATCGATATATATATTGCGATAAACAAATTTTGATTAATTATTTGTTGATTGCAGTTGTGTTCATTTTGCGTCGTGCTTGTTAGGGTCTATTTTATCTATTCGTCTTCGTGCTTCACCATCATCTTCTTCAACCACGCAAGGTGAATATTTCATTCACGACTCAATCTATTATGCTATGATCATCAAGTGATAATTGTTGTTTATATTAATTTGGATGTTAATTGTTGATTGTTGGAATTGTTGAAATAAAAAATTAAATCGCTATGCAAGTTAAATTTGAATATTGCTAGTTTACGACAAGTAGTTGTGACACTAAATTATTATGTGATGCTGAATTTGGTTGTTAATATAAGTGAACTTTAATATGGAATTGAAATTGATAAAGGATAGTCAACAATTTAAAATGGATTATATATGTTGAACTTGACCCCTTCAAATGTTAAATAAATCGTCGCGTAGAAATAGCGTTAACTACACTTTGACCATTGAATGTATGATTGATATAGTAATTTGATAATGGACACCAAGTGGAAACCACGATAATCTTTAATTCGCATGAAACGATAGTGTGGATTCTAGGAATAATTATATTGATTTGCATAAATAACAAATGTAAGTTATTACGATTATTTCAGGATTATTTAATAAACTGTTAAATTGTTATGTATGGTTGTTATTGCTTGTTTATTTACTTTGACACCATCCCAGTTATCGCACTGCAAGTTCCCTTTGCTATGCTTTGTTTTATATTGAATGATATTGGGTTGAAATGACAAATACCCATTTAAACAACTTGGCCTAGGATAGAAAATAAAAGTAAGAAACCCGATTGGTCAACAAAACCATTTTCGAAATTGAAATATATTTTAAATTAAGGAATGAACTTGACAATTTGTTTGGAAATTTGATAACGGTTTTAATGAATGTAATTGAAATAAATTTCCCGGATTTAATTGAGATAAATTTTATATGTTAGATTGAAGTAAAATTAATGGATTAAATTGAAACGGATTAAGAAACCTATGTAATTAAATAAAATGAATTGGCAAATTTAATCGAAATGAGATTTAGAAACAAGTAAGTTTAGAATTTAACAATTTATTAGATTTGTTAGGTTAAGATTAAAACTCGGGTTTAAATTAAATGGAATTGGAACATGTTATAAATTGTATTTGAAATTTAGAGACTGGGATCGGGAATGGACATACTCTCTGTCGATACCGAAAACCACTTTAATAACTATTATGCGCGAAGTGTTGATCCAGAATGAAGTGGATGGTTTGGTGAACGCGTTGACTGAAGAAAGAGAACGATATTGGATAACCCCTGACATGACTAAAACAGGAGCCGCGCCGGGCCATTGAGGATCGCCACCTCTAGCGGACACGCTTCTTCGATACCATATCTATTACTTTTGTGATTCGATTTGGGTGCACCCCTTGATTTGGGAGTGTTGTTTCGCGGTGTTGAGATAGTAGCTACTATGCTCAACATCAGTCCGGATCATGCAACTACTAGTATCCTAGTTGGTATTGCCTCATGTACCTTGTCATACCGATTATCCTATTCGCGACCACTACGTTTTGATTTGTACCTTGAGTATATGGATTGCCCTCTGGTGACTTCCGGTTTTGGGGAAACTACGGTCTTGTATATGCTTTTGGGAATATAAAATGTGTTAAGGGGAATTATGGTAACGCCTTAACGCTATTTTAATATTCTATTTTACTGATTAGACATTACCTACATACCGTATTCTATTGTATATATAGATAGTTTATCGGATCCTTAGAGATGTTATTTTATTCATCTTTGAGTTATGGATTTTATTCCCTGTACTTGATTATCCTGTATAAGATTTTGAGTCCTGACTCGAGTGTTTCTTTTTGTATATGCTCGGGTCAATCTGAAGCTATCCAGTTTGCTGATCAAGGTTGGTTGAAGATGCTAAAGACTTAGTATTTATCTTTATCAGTCTATTTTGATGTCCGTGTCTGTTGGACATTTATGTATTTCATTTCAGTCACCTTTTGTTTAGACATTGTTGTACTATATGTAGTAGCTTCATGAACTGCTATTATGACGATGTATTTCTGCTGCATTATTCTGTGACTGTTCTGTGACTGTGATGTTGTACTGATTCTCATTTACATTTATATATTTATAATCCCATAATGATTCGTGTTTTGTACTATTTAAGTTGACATGTGAGGATTATTGTCAATTTAAATGTTCCAAATATACGGGTTGTTACAGTTGGTATCAGAGCTTTGGTTTCCCTAAAAACCTTAGTTTGGGATTATATAAACTCATTAGAGATAGGGTAGCAGTACCCTAGAATGAGGAAATCGTTTCAATATCCCGATCCTTTAAAATTCAAACTTCTTTGATTCCTTCATTAGACTTTCTTCAAGCTGTATGATTTTCTATCCTTGGTTCTAAATCTCTTTCGATGTTTCAGGATGAGCACCGGAAGAAACAATAGGGGAGGAAGAGGTCATGCTCCTGCCCGGGATGCACCTGCCGTCCCAGCTCCAGTCAAATTCACCACTCTTAGCAAGGAGTATACACAGCTAGGTGGTACTAAGTTTTCTGGATCCGAGGGTATTATCGAGGCTCAGCAATGGCTCAAAGGCTTAGAGAAGATATTTTCTGGATTGGAGATCATTGATGCTCAGAAACGTCAGCTTGCTGCGTGGCAACTTCAGGATGCCGCGCAAGATTGGTGGGAATCGGTTACTTCCCCTATCGAGGAGAACACCTTCACTTGGGCCCAGTTTAGGTATAAATTTATTTGGATTTCGTAGTCTAATTCTTCTTTCAATCTTTAAAAGGTTACTCATCTAGTCTATCTTTGATTAGGGATACTTTCTCGGCACAGTGGATGCCCTCTGTTGGGAAAACCCAACTTTATAGAGCTTTTATGGATCTTAAGCAAGGCAGTATGACTATTTCTGAGTACGAGAGGAAATTCAACGAACTCTCCAAGTTTGGCCCGGGATTGATCGATACGCCACTTCTAAAGAACGAGAAGTTCATTATGGGAGCTAGACCAGAGTATTATGACTTGCTTACTGGCCACACTCACTGCACCTTCACAGAGCTTGTCGACTATGCTCTTCGATATGAGGCAAAGCCAAGGGGACCCACTATCAAAGCCCCTCCTACTCAGCCCTCTTCCAGCCAGCTCGGAAAGAGGAAGATGAACTTCGATCAGCAAAAGAAAGCTTGGCAAAAGACTACAGGATTAGGATATGCCCAGAAAAGCCCAATCGACCTTGCTAAGATCACTTGCTTCAAATGCGATAAGAAGGGCCATTATGCTAATAGTTGTCCATCCACCGGAGCTGCTATTCCACCACCTTCTCAGATGAGGAATGATTTATGCCATGTCTGCCTCCAGCCAAGTCACTTCAAGAGAGATTGCCCATTGAGGAAAAAGGCACACCATCAGGAGTATATGCTGTCACCACTCCTGCACCACCTCCACCACCTGCTCAGGATGACCGAGGTACCTTACGAAGTACTTTTACATTTCATAATTTACCCGTTCGAGTATTATTCGATACTGGTGCTTCTCATAGCTTCATATCTATTGATCTTTGTGATAAGCTCAAATTAGAACCTACTCTTGCTACTACTTCCTTATGTGTCTCCAACCCTATTGGGGGACATGCCAACCTCAGTAGGATTTGCAAAGAGGTTGTGCTTTTGTATGGAAGATATCGATTCACTTGGGATTTTTATGTGCTTGGCTTCGAAGCATTTGACATCTTATTTGGCGCTGATTGGTTAAGAAAATTCGATGCTATTATTTCTTGCAAAGCTCGATCTGTTTCTCTAGTCAATGACAAGGGTCTACCGCTTGTCATCGAATGCAAATCACCTCAGAAATATGCCGGAAGCTTCATATTCTCTCTTGATGCTCACCCGGATGACCTTAGTACTACTCCTATCGTTCAAAAATTTCCCGATGTATTTGGAGAGGTCGACTCTCTACCGCCAAAACGAGAGATCGATTTCCGCATTGACCTTATTCCCGGAGCTACTCCCGTAGTTCTCCCTCACAGAAGGATGGCTCCTAAAGAAAAAGCTGAACTTAAAACCGAAATTGACGATCTATTTGCTAAGGGTTTGATTAGGAGAAGTTGTTCTGAATGGGGCGCCGCAGTTGTATTTGTCACCAAATCTGATGGATCTCTTCGCATGTGTGTTGATTACCGGGAATTAAACAAGCGCACTCTCAAGAACCGCTATCCGATGCCTCGCATCAATGATTTATTCGATCAGCTCCATGTAGCTAAAGTTTTCTCACAACTTGATCTAGCCACTGGGTTCCACCAACTCAGAGTAGCAGAAGATAGCATTCATAAAACAGCTTTCCGTACCGAGAATGGATTCTATGAATGGTTGGTTATGCCATTTGGTTTGACCAACGCACCTGCTTATTTCGTCGACTTAATGAATAGAGTCTTTCGTGATGTCCTTAACAAGTTTGTTCTCGTGTTCATTGATGATATTCTCGTCTTCTCCAAAGATGAGAAAGAGCATGAGACACATCTTGCTTATGTTCTTGGAACTCTCCGAAATCATCAGCTTAAAGCCAAGTTTTCGAAATGCCACTTCTGGCGAGACGAAGTACGATTCCTAGGCCATATTGTTTCTGAAAATGGGATTTCGGTCGATCCAGCTAAGATCGCCGTAATAAATGTAAGTTCTATCCTATTCGTTATTTCTATTCGATCCATCGTGTTCCTTTCTAATTTGAAAACTTATCTACAGGATTGGGAGACTCCCAAAACTCCTACTGATGTCCGAAGCTTCTTGGGCCTAGCCGATTATTATCGTAGATTCATTGAGCGCTTTTCCCGGATTTCTGCCCCACTCATTGCTTTAACTCGAAAGGATGTCATGTTTATTTGGAGTGAGAAGTGTGAATCAGCTTTTAATGAGTTGAAGCGTAAGTTAACTTCAGCCCCAGTTCTTGCGGTAATTGACGGGAGTGAAGGATTAACTGTCTATACTGATGCTTTTCGAGAAGGTTTAGGCGTTGTCCTTATGCAAAATGGAAGGGTTATTGCTTATGCTGGTCGTCAGTTGAAGACTCATGAAGTAAACTATGCAACCCATGATTTAGAGCTTCTTGCAGTTGTATTCGCTTTGAAACTATGGAGGCACCATCTTTTGGGGACAAAATTTGAATTATTCACAGATCATAAGTCCTTGCGGTACATTTTCTCTCAGAAAGACTTGAATTAGAGACAAGTCTGATGGCTCGAATTCTTAGCTGCATATGATCTCGACATCAATTATACTCCTGGAAAAGCAAATGTTGTAGCTGATGCTTTGAGCCGTAGCAAAGCATTGTCTTGTTGTAATCTTGTAGAAGGCATGCTATTTCAGCTTGTTATCTCCCCATCTCTTATGGATCGCATCAAAGCTAAGCAATATGAGGACACCTTGCTCTATCGCATGAGGAGTTAGTTCTTGGTAGAGTTGGAAATGCTGACAGTAAAGTAGGAGCACAGATAGATGGTAATGGAGTTCTGAAGATTGACAACCGTATTTGTGTTCCTAATGTTGATGGATTGAGACAAGAAGTGCTTAAAGAGAACCATCAGTCATCACTTTCATTTCATCCCGGTGTCACGAAGATGTATCGAAATATGAAACGTTTATATTGGTGGAGTGGGATGAAGAGAGATATTTCCATATATGTCAGTAGATGCACCACTTGCCAGCAAGTCAAGGCCGATCACCGAAAGACGGCAGGATTACTTCAACCCCTAGAGATTCCGTGTTGGAAATGGGACCAAAATTCTATGGACTTCGTTGAAGGATTACCGAGGACCAGAAAAGGGAACGAGAGTATATGGGTGATTGTTGATAGGTTGACAAAATCTGCTCACTTTATTCCTGTTAAGACCACTCGTACTACTTCGAGTTTGGCCGAGATTTATATGAGAGAGTTTGTCAGACTTCATGGAGTTCCATCTAGTATTGTATGCGATAGAGATCCTTTATTCACTAGTAAATTCTGGAAGGCATTTCAGGACGTCTTGGGCACTAAACTGAATCTGAGCACCGCTTATCATCCTCAAACAGATGGCCAAACTGAGAGGGTAAATCGGATTTTGGAAGATCTGCTCCGAGCTTGCATTATTGATTTCGGTGGATCTTGGGAAGACCACCTTCATTTGGTTGAATTCACTTATAATAACAGCTATTAGGTAATCCAAAAATTTTCAATTTGAATAAGTAAAAATTTGAATTGAAATATAACTATCTTTATAATCAGGCGAGTATCGATATGGCACCGTTCGAAGCTTTATATGGACGGCCATGCAAATCGCCAGCTTGTTGGATTGAGCCTGGTGATCGATTAGTTCTTGGCCCGGATATGATTATGGAAGCATCGGAGAAGGTCAATGAGATCAGAAGGAAGATGAAGACCGCACAGGATAGGCAAAAGAGCTATGCACATAGGCATAGAAGAGAGTTAAAATTCCAGGTTGGGGATGAGGTATTTCTTAAAGTATCACCTTTGAAGAATGTTATTCGATTTGGTCGTAGAGGGAAGCTCGCTCCTAGATTTGTTGGACCATTCATTATCACTGAGAGGATTGGTACACTAGCCTACAGAGTTGCACTGCCGGAGAAATTTGAGGGCGTGCACAAGGTATTCCATGTTTCACATATTCGGAAGGTTGTACATGATCCATCCATGACCATTCCTATTGCTCAGTTAGATGAGGTTGATATTGAGCCGGATTTGACTATAGAGAGGAGACCACTTCGTATTGTTGATAGGGATATGACGCAGCTTAGAAGGAAGACTGTTAGCCTAGTCACAGTCTAATCGAGTCCCGATGATCGTGATTGTACTTGGGAAACCGAGGAGAGTATCCGAGATTCTAATCCTGAATTGTTTGTTGAAGGTAAGTTCCATTCTATATTCTTTACTTCATTCATAATCTATTCTATGTCCATCGTATCTCTTCTATTTGTCTTCCACTCTTTCCTTGTTCCTTTTCGGGGACGAAAAGTTTTAAGTAGGGGAGAATGTAACGACCCTGAAATTCAGACCCAGTTTAAAATTTTAAAACCGCTTATTTTATGTAAAAATTCGAATTTTCACAAACAACTTCCGTTGCCATCCAAACTTCCCATTTGGAATGCCTCTAGATAGACATAGGCGTGCGCCAAATTTCGTTGAAAAATATTGAAGTAAATTACGCTCGTCGCATTTACATTTTAGTTTAAATCTTATGTCAAAATTTCCTATCGTCCGAACTCAAATATTTTCTCGATGTTGCATAAGAAAAATATTCTGAACTTGACGGCGCATTTCGTTTCGTTAAATTTCGCTTTTAATTGCTAGTTAAAATGTTCGCTCGTGGAAATGGTTCAATAAGATTTACCACTTTGCAAACGGTGTCGAACCATCAATATCTTTACACTGTTGTGTCCGTCTCGACGCGCTGATCACAACGGTTTATTTATTTGTGTCAATCGGAGTTCGACGTTGCAAATTTTAAATTTTAACGGAGCGAGAACCGGTCCGTTACGCAGCACAAACTGGTACCCAACATTTCAACATTTAAAAATTTTGGAGCCATTCAGCTGCCTTGGGAACCCAAATAGCCTCCATTTTAGAAATCATCATTGCATTGTCCTCTGCACACTCTAAACCCTGTTATATATCTCCCTTCATTTACTTCCCTGCAAACCAGCTCGTCACATTTATTGCTCTGCATAACATTTCACCTCAGAGAAAACTTGGTACGTGCTCTGCCCTCTGTCTCCTTCTTTCACATATTTCTTTTATTTCCAAACTCTTCAGAAACCCAAATCTTTTCTCCTCCCTTTCTTCTTTCTTCACATTTTATTTTTCTGCAAACATGAAGCACAGTTTCCCTACAGCTCCTCCTTTTCCTCCCTCTCTCCACATGTATTTTGTTCACTTCAAACCCCCCCAGTTCGCACGTATCTCCCCTCACACGACCCATGCTCCACTGCGGACATCCCCTTTACTGCAAACTACCGGCCTCACCCCTCCATTCGGCCTCACCTTACACCCTACCAACCGCCAGTACTACATGCGCCCACACCCTGCACCGCCTCCACTGCCACCACTGCAACCGCCTCCGCCTCGGCCTCTCCCCTCCGCCATGCCGCATGCCCCATACCATCAGCTCCACCCCTGCAGCCACGTCCCCCACTACCCCGCAGCCCACGGCCCGCTTCTCCCTCCAACCCACTACCCACACGTCCCATGGCCTGTCGCCATCCACCCACTCCGCCCACCTTTGCATCCCCTGCCCACACCCCCACTTCCCCCTCCACTGCCACTACCCGCGTCCAAACCCACTTTATATTTTGTTCTATAGCCATTTTATGAATAAGACACTTATGTTTAATATATCAAGTTCATGTACAGTAGGTGTTACTTCACGTATAGTATAAGTATATGTTATAAGTTATATTTGTTACTTTACGTATATTATGTATATAAGTTACTTTAAAAAAATCAGTAGTATAAGTGTATAATTTACTTTACGTATAGTATGTTTATAAGCTAGTTTATAAATCAGTAGATGAGTATATGCTATATAGTTATATTGAGATATACAAGAGTTCTGTAGAGAAAAAATATGATAATATTGGTACATGTTCTAGTTGGCTTTGGCTGGTGATCTGTTAGTTCGCAGGTTGCATATAAAACTTATATAAAAGTTACAGTATAAAACATGTGTTGTTATATGTGAGGTACAGTATAAACTTTATATATGTGAGTTGTTGTTATATAAACTTTAGTTGTTTATTAAAGTTGTGTAGTTTATGCGCCAGTATTGTATAAATTTTGGGTAGGGAACCGTTGCATAAATTTTGTTTCATAATTTTGTACCAGCATCTCTGACCTTGTTTTAGAAATTTTGCTTTTCATGATAGTTTATAAATATGCAGTGGTTTTTCCGTTAGTTTAAGATTAGCAGTATACATATATTTTAATAAACTTTGCATGTAGTTCCAGCCACCGCTCCAGATTCTTAGGACATCGCTTCGGCACATTCGCTCTCATCCCGAGTTGTTTTGGTATGATTTGCATATATATATATATATATATATATATATATATATATATATATATTCAATCGATATATATATTGTGATAAACAAATTTTGATTAATTATTTGTTGATTGCAGTTGTGTTCATTTTGCGTCGTGCTTGTTAGGGTCTATTTTATCTATTCGTCTTCGTGCTTCACCATCATCTTCTTCAACCACGCAAGGTGAATATTTCATTCACGACTTAATCTATTATGCTATGATCATCAAGTGATAATTGTTGTTTATATTAATTTGGATGTTAATTGTTGATTGTTGGAATTGTTGAAATAAAAATTTAAATCGCTATGCAAGTTAAATTTGAATATTGCTAGTTTACGACAAGTAGTTGTGACACTAAAATTATTATGTGATGTTGAATTTGGTTGTTAATATAAGTGAACTTTAATATGGAATTGAAATTGATATAGGATAGTCAACAATTTAAAATGAATTATATATGTTGAACTTGACCACTTCAAATGTTATATAAATCGTCGCGTAGAAATAGCTTTAACTACACTTTGAACCATTGAATGTATGATTGATATAGTAATTTGATAATGGACACCAAGTGGAAACCATGATAATCTTTAATCCGCATGAAACGATAGTGTGGATTCTAGGAATAATTATATTGATATGCACAAATAACAAATGTAAGTTAATACGATTATTTCGGGATTATTTAATAAACTGTTAAATTGTTATGTATGGTTGCTATTGCTTGTTTATTTACTTTGACACCATCCCAGTTATCACACCGCAAGTTCCCTTTGCTATGCTTTGTTTTATATTGAATGATATTGGGTTGAAATGATAAATAACCATTTAAACAACTTGGCCTAGAATAGAAAATAAAAGTAAGAAACCCGATTGGTCAACAAAACCATTTTTGAAATTGAAATATATTTTAAATTAAGGAATGAACTTGACAATTTGTTTGGAAATTTCATAACGGTTTTAATGAATGTAATTGAAAAAAAATTCTTGGATTTAATTGAGATAAATTTTATGGGTTAGATTGAAGTAAAATTAATGGATTAAATTTAAACGGATTAAGAAACCTATGTAATTAAATAAAATGAATTGGCAAATTTAATCGAAATGAGATTTAGAAACAAGTAAGTTTAGAATTTAACAATTTATTAGATTTGTTAGGTTAAGATTAAAACTCGGGTTTAAATTAAATGGAAATGGAACATGTTATAAATTGTATTTGAAATTTAGAGAATTTGACTTAAGAGGAATACAAAACTAACTAAAGTTTTATGGATATAACTTAGTGATATTTAAATTTAAAATGATTTTAAACTTACAAATTAATCAAATCAGGACATTGTAAATGAAAATGGATTCCTTCGATTTGGGAATTTAATTGAATAAGTAAATAAATCAAATGAGGTTTCATAAAAGGAATTTAGTAATGAAATTGATTTATCGGATTTATGACAACGGTGGATGTAAGCATGAAGTGAAATGAATAGAATTTGATTTAATAATTCAAACTAAGTTTACCATTAAATTAAATTCATTGATTATGAACTAAACTTAATAAGCGTCATTTTGATCTTATTAAATTAAACTTGAATACTTACCATTCAAATGTTTGGAAAAATGTTTTAAAATATCTAAAATAAATTGAATCGTGAAATGCCAAAATTTGGAAGTCAAATTTGCTCCTTGACTTTTGGACTTTGATTTGTTTAAGACGTTAATTTAACAGACCATCGGGTAATAAATACGTAGTTATTAAAGAGACCGGGATCGGAATGGACATACTCTCTATCGATACCGAAAACCACTTTAATAACTATTATGCGCGAAGTGTTGATCCAGAATGAAGTGGATGGTTTGGTGAACGCGTTGACTGAAGAAAGAGAACGATATTGGATAACCTCTGACATGACTAAAACAGGAGTCGCGCCGGGCCATGAGGATCGCCAACTCTAGCGGACACGCTTCTTCGATACCATATCTATTACTTTTGTGATTCGATTTGGGTGCACCCCTTGATTTGGGAGTGTTGTTTCGCAGTGTTGAGATAGCAGCTACTATGCTCAACATCAGTCCGGATCACGCAACTACTAGTATCCTAGTTGGTATTGCCTCATGTACCTTGTCATACCGATTATCCTATTCGCGACCACTAAGTTTTGATTTGTACCTTGAGTATATGGATTGCCCTTTGGTGACTTTCGGTTTTGGGGAAACTACGGTCTTGTATATGCTTTTGGGAATATAAAATGTGTTAAGGGGAATTATGGTAACGCCTTAACGCTATTTTAATATTCTATTTTACTGATTAGACATTACCTACATACCGTATTCTATTGTATATATAGATAGTTTATCGGATCCTTAGAGATGTTATTTTATTCATCTTTGAGTTATGGATTTTATTCCCTGTACTTGATTATCCTGTATAAGATTTTGAGTTCTGACTCGAGTGTTTCTTTTTGTATATGCTCGGGTCAGTCTGAAGCTATCCAGTTTGCTGATCAAGGTTGGTTGAAGATGCTGAAGACTTAGCATTTATTTTATCATTCTATTTTGATGTCCGTGTCTGTTGGACATTTATGTATTTCATTTTAGTCACCTTTTGTTTAGACATTGTTGTACTATATGTAGTAGCTTCATGAACTGCTATTATGACGATGTATTTCCGCTGCATTATTCTGTGACTGTTCTGTGACTGTGATGTTGTATTGATTCTCATTTACATTTATATATTTATAATCCCATAATGATTCGTGTTTTGTACTATTTAAGTTGACATGTGAAGATTATTGTCAATTTAAATGGTCCAAATATACGGGTTGTTACATTTGTGATCATTACTTTGATCATTTGTTGACCCAAAGCATGGCTTTGTACCAAAGCGTGGCTTTGTGGACGAGACTTCGTCAAGCCTCACAACCTGATAATGGTCGAAACAGGAATCATGGCGGCAAGGTTTCAGGGGTAGCTTCCCTAGGGTAGGACCATTCCTTCTGGAAAGGGGTAGTATCATGGTATGGAGCCCAGATACTTATTCATGTGGATACACTATATCTATTACTGTGTGGTGTTGTTGGAATCGAGGCCTCGTATAAAGGTCCAAAAGGACCGGGGGTGGTGTATCTGAGGTTTCTTACTCCCTGGGAAAGGGGTAGCTGGCCTTGTTTGGCAGAGATCCATTTGGGACGCTCGGGGACGTCCTTCCAGAGGCGTTCCATTTCGGTATGGGAAGTTCCTTTGCCCGACCATTTGTTGGAAATCCATTCTTCAAATACGTACCTTGTACGGTTTTAGTTGTAGAACGTATCATTCACTTATGGTGGCGCCCACTGTTTGGATGGTAGCTATAGTAGGCATAGTTTGAAATGTCTATGTTGGCTAAGATTTATATCTTTACTTTCGAAATGATTTTTACTACACTATGCACTAGTAATAATATCAAATGTTTCTTTTTAAGGCGTATCAAGCATCTTTGACTATCATAAGGAGAAATCTCCTCCGATTCTGCGTTTGCATTGTGTGTGTGTGCGGGAGGCCTTATGGTAGCCTCATTTCTTAAAAGCATTGCGAATTGGTTTTAAAATATTTCGTTGCTTGTTTTTAAAGATAAAACTGTTTTTGTTGCTCACACCAGTCCCATGACTGATCCAGAGTTTATTGTTTCTTTCCTAAACTCTGGGTGCTCAAAATTTTCTACACGAGCAGTCTAGAGTTGGGTTTTTTTTCTTCAGATAGTCAAGTTTAGTAGGTTATCTGGAGCTAGTTCAGTCTTTGGATGTGGATGAGACTTGCTTGTCTTGGTGAATCATGATGTTGTATCGAGCTGCTGTTGCTAGAGTTCTCTTTTGAAGACTATCTTAGAGTTATATTGTTCCGCTGCTAGATGTTATCTATTTTTCTTTTCCGCTGCTATTTTCTTGTATCATATCTCTGATGTATATTGATATTCATTGTATCACTCTGTTGTATCAGATATTGTATATCAATGTATTATTCTTCTTTTCCACTGTGTTGTTTACTTAATGTTGTTATGAGCTCCGTCGAATTGGATTTGAACGGTCGAATCTACGGCATTCGAGTACGATGTTAAAGTATGGATGTCGATTTTCGAGCGCGAAAAATCCGCGTCGTCACAGCTATGGAAAGTTACTCTTAAAATAATTCAATTTAACAAAAGACAGCATTCAAAAATGCTGTAATAGGGTTACTTTAGTTCAAATAAAGTCTTACTTAATTTTGGCAACTACAGCGCTTACAAATGCTGTAATAGCCCTTAATTCAATTTAGCAATTTAGTTCATTTCTATTAACTAAAACATTTACAATTGCTGTAATATCCTTTACATTAGAAATAATAACATTTAAAAATGCTGTTAATTAAATTCCAAGTATTCAGTATAATTTCACAAACAATTAAATTTTTCTTTAAATCATTTTAAACTTATAAAATCATATATTTTCAATTAATACAATCATTTAACTACCCTTATATTCAAGATTTTATAAAGTTAAATTTTCATTCAAAAATCAATTTAATAATAATTTACTTATATAAATCAACATTCAATTTCACTTCTTTATAATTAAATTTTTAACTTAACACTTAAGTTTAAATTTCCAAATGTAACTTATTTTTCATTTTATTTATTTAACTTAAAATTCATTAACAAAATTCACAAATTTCAAATCTAAGTTATATTTCAAAATTCAACTTAAATATTCATTTATTTAAAGTTTTAACTTATTCAAAATTCATTAACACTTTACAAAAATCATTTAAATTCATTTTAAATCAAATTTTAAATCTATTTTCATATTTCCTACTTAATTTAAATTCCATTTATAAACAAATCATAATTTTCAAAATAACTTATATTTCAAATTTCTAACTTTACCATTAATTTTTTTCACTTAAAATTTTTTAGAAAATCAATAAGACTTTGCAAAAATCATTTTTTTATTTAAGTTTAAAATCAAAATATCATAATATTTACATTTCTAAAATACTTTAAAATTTTTGGAAAAATATATATTAACCACGGGTCTGTATATCATTTTCTAGCATAGGTAAAGTGATACGGATAATATATCATTCCAATCCGTAATTTACAAAGAAAACCCGGGTTTTATCATTTAAAACTCACAGTCCCAAGTAAGTGAAAAAATTAAAAATCATTCAGGCCTATCATTTCAGCACATAACGATTTTTCCCTCTTTTAAAGTCCGTTCGGGTATGTATCATTTCAACCCATAGTGATTCTAATCTAAAGGAAACTTGCAGTGTGATAAACTGACATAAATAATAGAATAGCATAATATAAGAGTAACATATGATATAACAGGTGTTTAAGCATGGGTGAACAACATATGATCATAGCATAGCAGATATAACATTATGATATGAGTTTACAGATTCAATTGTGATCAGTTTACTAGTCATATAAGTATAAATTTGTCTGGTGAGAATTACTCACTTGTATAAGCTGAAGACACAACCAAACTACACAAACAGAGATTCGCGAAGGCATGAAAGCACGATAATGATTTGAGAGTGGAAGAGCTAAAGATAATTGCCTTGTCAAATTTCAAAAAAAAAACAATGTACAATATGGATTACAAACCAAAATATTACAAAACAATGCTAGGAATAACTACACAATTCAAAGCTAGAGCTTTTGCACTTGCATTCAACATCTTATGCTTCGGCTATAGGCTCGAAAAGCACTGTGATGGGATGGATGTGGATCAGTTTTGGATCAGGTTAAGGTCGTATAGGGGTCGGCCATAACAATATAAAGGAGATGAATGGTATGTGTGCATGAATTTACAAAACAAGGCAACACAATTGGGTTTTGTTGCCATTTAAAGACTCGGCCAAAGCGTGGATGAGTAAGGCCAAGCTTGGGAAGATCATGTACAGGTATTGCAGAGGTCTGAGGTCTAGGAAGTGGCTGGTGGTGGCGGTGGATGGTCGGCCAAAGTGGTGGTTGAAGTGGTGGATCAAAAGGGAGTTCGGCTAGCATGAATAAAGTGGATTTTGTTCATTTTTTTGGTGGATCACCCTCATGGATGGATTCGACTATGGGATGGCAGTGGGAAGGAGGGGATGATGGCTGGTTGTGGTGGTGGTGGAGGCAACCATGGTGCTGGAGTAGGGAGGCTGAACATAAGAAGGTGAATACAAGTACAAAAATCAATACAAAACAATGGAAAAAAAGTGAAAAAGAATGAAAGTTTACCAAAAATTTTCTCTCAAGGAAATGGTGGCCATACTTTTTGAGTTTGAGAAACTTTTGGTATGTGAAAAATGAGGGGAAGTCAGCTGAAGGAATGTTGATAAAATCGGCAATTGAATGGATATGTTGTTTGGTGTGAAAAGGCAAATTGAATATGAAAAGGCAAAGGAGACTAAAGGTCAAAAACTCTTCAAATATCCAAATTCTTTTTGCATTTTAAATACATGTAAAGTACATATAAATAAAGATAAAAACACGAAAATATAATGAATGAATAAAAAATAAATAAATAAATTTTAAATAAATATATTTAAATTAAGAAAATAGCTTAAAAATAGAAACTAGGTTATAAAAATTGAGAATAAATACACTAAGCTTTGGAAAATTATAACATTACTTTAAAATATATTAAAATAAAAATATATATCTAACATGTCGTATAACACATATTAGAACATAATATGAAAAATACTATTTATATAAATTAAAATAGATAATTTTATTAAATAAATCAATTTACATACAATATTGTAAAAAGCATAAGTTTCACAATATAAATCGAATTTCAACGAAACAAAAAGAAATATTCTTGAAATTTAATATATTTTCATAATAAAAGATAAAATTCAAAAATTAGAATATTTAAATTTTGAATTTAAAGTCAAAGTTTGACCAGATTGATCAAAAATCCACTTTTTAGGAAATATCCTATTTATTTAGATTTGAAATTATATTTCACATAAAATCAAAATACACTTTTAAAATAACAAAATTTATTAATTTTAATAAATAGAATAAAGTTTTTAAATCAGGAGTTTCAATTTAAATAATTAAAGTAAACAATTAAAATAATCACAAAATACTTGGTTGTTACAAACTGTCTAACTGAATACCAATTGAGATAAGAACTGAAGTGTTAACCCAAATGGAAATTGGGAGAAATTGTGGATAAGTGAATGGAATCAAATAAAGGTGAATAGAAAAGAGAATTGATTTAGCTAATGATCAATGAAGATAAATATATAGGATGTACGTACATTATTCTATTCGTGTAATGATTTGATCCAGATTCGAGCACAGAATTTCGAGATAGTTATATCGATCTGAATTGGGATTTTCACTCAATTTTCGACGGGGAACCTTGATATGGATTTCTGATTGATTTTGGAAATTCTCTATCATAATTATGATTATGCAAGGAGAATGACGGTTTCTGATCAAGAAAAAAGATCTGAGTCTGCACTAGGATGTCGAGTGGACGATACTAGTTCGAAAGTGAAATTGTATGATCGAGTGAGCGATATGATTTGATATTGCTTACGGATGATATGTGTTCATCGTAAGGGTTTGAATGAAATTGATATTGAAAATTTGTGGATAAGAACTGTAAAATGATTTTTGAAATGGAAAGGTATATTTTGAAAAATAAGTGATGAAATAAAATAGAAGTTGGATATTTCTATGATTTGAACTCATTTATAAGAGTATGTAAGATGGTAAATAACTTTATAAAGGGAATCAAACTTGAATATTTGATTTGGTATATATAAATTTATATATATTTGATAAACTCCCCTTATTGAATGTATAACCATAAGAAAAAGGGTTTTCAAAAGTATTTGAAGTATTAAAAGGGAATTTATATAAGTATGAAGTGATACAAAGATTTTCAAGATAATATATATCTATATATATGTAAAGGATCTTATGAGAATGATTTTGGGAAAAAGTTTTGATCCTATGGATTTTGAAAAGGCTTTTGATTTTTTTGGAAAAAATCAAATTTTGGGAATTTGGAAAGCCAAGTTTGGAACTATCGATTTAAGATATCGATTTTATGTAAAGGAAATTTTGATGTAAATCATAAAGGGTATGATCTGAAAGATACTATAAGTGTGTAGTATAAAGTTTTTTGAGATTGTCTTTGGAGAAAAAGGTGCTCCCATTGGAAAGAACTTCATTAGGAGATCCACGGGGTGGGTCTGCCTTGAGCCCTAAGGGGGAGGATCTAAATTAAATCCTTGGAGGAAGTCCAGACAAATTGAAGTTCCTGAGGATTGTGTGTAGTGGGTAGCAAAAGTCGAGGACGCTAATACCTACAGAGATATTTGGGTTATGCTGTGACGACAGTGTAACTCGATGTCAGTGTGATCTGCTGCGGACCATAGCGGAAGTCGTATGTGCTGTTGAGAGCCAACGGTCTATGTTTGATTTTGCCGTAATGGCAACGTAACATCAGTAGACTGCGACCTATGGTGACATAGCGAGAGTCAAGAGGCCGTGAGAGCCTAAGGCTACATTGCGACTTGACTGATGTAGTCCGCGACCTATGTGGTTGTGGTGAAGTTTCATTTGGCAACGAAAATCGAGGGCACTGATGCCTACAGTTACATGGACTTTTAATGTGATGGCAACGTAACCCAAGATGTAAATGCGATCTATGGTAGGTTCCATGGCATAATCGAGGCACGTAGAGTGCCTATAGTTATCTATGGATTTTTCCGGGATGGCAACTTAACCATCGGGTTTACTGCGACCATGGAGGGGATGATGATTTCTAGAGCATTCTCGCTGAAGATGTTTCCTCTATTTTCAAAATTGTTTTCTATATTTTCACTAAAATATTTTCCAAGTATTTATATTGGGTGTTGAAAACAGGTCTGCTAAGTACTTATAGATTTTCAGTCCTACGCCTGATCAACGTATGACCGAATTTCTGTGAGAACAAGGATGGGTGGATTGAAACATCGATTTATAAAAGGGGCATTTCACCAGAAGGACAAACTTTGTAGTCCAACTAGTTTCTAGGACACACATTCATAGAATTAATTTCAAGGCCAAAATCAGCAAATTAATTACTTTTAAGACAAAATCAGCAGTTCAATTACTTTCAAGGAAACAAATTCATAGGTTTTTAGGCCTTAGAAACTAATTATTTTGCATTTTGTGCTTAAAAGTAATTATTTCAATTGTGTGTCCTAGAAACTAATTGCACTTGCTAAAGAGGCCCTTGTGGCTAATTTCCACTTTATAAAAAGTATTTTATAAAGCAATTTTGGTAATATTATATATATTTTGAAGTGTTTTTAATTCTTAAATAAAGGATTTATAATGGTCAAAGAGCAATATAAGCTGATAATAAAATTTTTGATAAAATATGGTTTCGTTCCTTTTCGAGGACGAAAAGATTTAAAGTGGGAAGGAATGTGCTAACCCGAATTTTTGAACATCTGTTAATTGGTAATTAACTGATTTTGTTTGATTGAACAAATAAAACCTAGATAATTATAATATATATGGATATGTATATAGATGAATTTGAACTATAATAGATACTAAATTATAAATATCTAGATAAATATGTATTTGGTAATCGCTTGGTATAATTGTTGAATTTGACAATATTAGTTTAATGATTTTATTTTATAAATACTTAATTTGGCAAAATTTAACTTTTCAAAAGATAACAATATTTAAAATCAAATACATAGAATCATAGACACAGAATAAACAGAATAACTCGCAGCGGAATATAAAAATACATAGTAGTTCATGAAGCTACTACGGCAGAGTCTCAAACCAAATACATAACACAATCTGAAAACAACATAATAGAAATTTCAAATACATAAAAATTCACTAATACATGAGATAAAATAGAATAGCTGAAAAAGAAGTAGATATATGCAGATAAGCAGAAACTCCAGCAAAGACCAGCTCCGGAAAGAGAATCCAAAGCTATGAATACTCAGGCTGACCCGAGCGTAAAGAAAAACACAAAACACTCGAGTCGGAACAATATATACTCATATAATGTAAACTAACTGAAGTGAACTGTAAAAAAGAACAAGTAACTTAAAGGATGCCTGGGACCGCCCATCCTCTAAGGATCTGTCAAACTATTTATTATAAAGTAATATTGCGCTATTATAATTGTGTCCACAGTAAAATAAATATACTTTTAAATAGCGTTCCGGGCTACCCATATCATCCTTCACACATAATAGTCCCAGTAGTCCATCCAATATCATGACATCTCTAGATCGGGAAACTGTCATAGGATACCACACGGGGTACGGGAGAAAAACAAACTCGTAGCAAAGGCTCGGCATGGTAGGTGACACGGCACACATGGCAATGCCAGGGTAGATATACCAATTACGCACACGGGCTGGTGGTAACGCAGCAACCACATACGCCCACCCTGAACAACACTCCAAAATCAAGGGGTGCACCCAAACGATCACAACAGTAATAGAATGGTATCGAAGAAGTGTGTTCAGCCAGAGGTGCTACTTCCTTTGGCCCGAGATCGCTCCTGTTTTAGCCACCTTAAGTTAACTCATGGGAGTTAGGTTCACGTAAAGTACCTTAGGAACGTCGTCACTATGCTACTTCATTCTGGAATCTCCACCGCGTACACAGTTGTTAAAGTGGTTTTCGGTATCGATAGAGAGTGTCCATATCCGATCCCGGTCTCTTAAACAACCAATCGTTATTATTGCCCCTAGTTATAATTTTAAAATGGTATTTATTTCAAAAATCAAATATCATTCAACAATTTAATATCCTTTCAAATCATTTCGAAATATCAAACTTATTATTTCATTTCAAAACCATATTCATTTTATTCAATTTAAAATACCATTTCAATTCACATTTCAAAATAGTTTATATTCCAAATTGAATTACTTCATTTGAATCATAAAATGAAGTTATTACATTTAATAATTAAACTATTAAATTTTCAAAATTTAAAATTTTCAAAGTTTAATTATTCACTTAAGTTTATCAAAACAGTGAAAATTCACCATTTGCAGCATTTAGAAAACGCTACGGAAAGTTACATTCAAAACATTTCAATTTAACCAAAGACAGCATTTAAGAATGCTGTAATAAGTTACATTAGTTTCAATTAAAACTTAGTTTAATTCAACCATTATAGCACTTTACAAAATGCTATAATAGCCTTAAATCTTACTTAGCTTTTTGTTCATTATCGTCAAATACAGCATTTACAAATGCCGTAATATCATTTACATTAGAATTAATAGCATTTCAAAAATGCAGTTTATTAACTTCAAATATTCAATATATTTTCACAACCAATTATATTTTCATTTAAATAATTTTTAACTTATAAAATCTTATAATTTCACCTTTATATCCATCGTTTAATTTTCCTTAAATTCATATTTTATAAAATTAAATTTCCATTTCAAAATCCATATTTAATAATAATTCACTTATTAAATTCCAACATTAAATTTTAAATTCATTAAATTAAATTTTAACGTAACACTTAAGTTTAAAATTTTCAAATATAACTTAATTTCATTTTTATTTACTTAACTTAAAATTCACTTTTAAGCTAAATTCACAAATTTCCAATTTTTGTTATATTTCAAAATTTCAACTTAAATATTCATTCATTTCACATTTTAACTTTATTCAAAAATCATTAATATGTATAAAAATCATTTTAAATTCATTTAAATCCAAATTATCATAAATTTATCATAATTTCATATTTAATTTCAATTTTATTTATAATTAAATCAAAATTTCCAAAACAACCTGCATTCAATTTTTTAACTTTATCATTAATTTATTTCACTTATAAATATTCAGAAAAACAATATTATTTTACAAAATCATTTTTAATCAAGTTTAAATAAAAATATTATAATAATTACATTTCTAGAATATTTTAAAATTTTTAGAAAAACATTTTTTAACTACGGACTTGTATATAATTTTCTATGCTAGGTAAAGTGATACGGGTAATATATCATTTCAACCCGTAATTTAATAAGAAAACCCGAATTTTATCATTTCAAACCCGCGGTCCCAAGTAAATGAAATAATTTGAAAATCGCTCAGGCCTATTATTTCAGCCCATAACGATTTTCCCTTATTCTAAAGTCCGTTCGGGTATGTATTATTTCAACCCATAGTAATTCTAATCTAAAAGGAACTTGCAGTGTGATAAACAGATAAAAATAACAGAATAGCGTAATATAACAGTAACATATGATATAACGGGTGTCTAAGCATTGGCGAACATCATATAATCATAACAAAGCAGATGTGGTATGGTTATGCATTTTTACAGATTCAGAAGGGGTCAATTTACTAGTTATATATGTACATATTGTCAGGAGAGAATAACTCATAGGTTTGAGTTGGAGACGCAATGAAGAATACACAAATGAGATCCAAAAAAGCACGATAACATGACACAAAGATGAGTGAAAGAGTCAAAGTATCAATTCCCTTGAATACAAGTCAAACAAAACAATGTAATATACTTAAGCTTTCAAATTCAAATACGATAAACTAAGATTGAATCGACTGCACAAATCAAAGCAGAATTGCTTTGCACTTGCTTCCAACTTCCATTGGGCTTGACCATAGGTGAAATGCAAGGCTAAGGAAAGGTGTTTGGGTAAGGTTTGGGTTGCTAAGGGTCGTCCTAACATGCTAGAAGGTGGTGCAAAAGTGGTGGAGATGGAAACAACAACAACAATCAACATACACATGGTTTCAAGCCAAAGTTTTGCACGTCCAAAGCCGCTAGGTTCACGGCCTTCACTGTGGGCTCCAAGATGATGATGTGGCTGAGAGTCCAGGTGGTGCTGGAGGTGGTGGAGGTGGAGATGGTGGCGGCTTTGGGGTGTGGAAGTGGATGTATGCATGGTAGAGCTCGGCTATGCAATAATAATGGAGTTTTGTTGGAATTTTGGTGAAGTATCATCAACTAAGGAAGCACGGCTGGTGTTGGCCAAAGAGAAGGCGGTGATGGTGGTGTTCTCAGGTGGTGGTGGAGGTGGCCGAACCTAAAGAGGTGAAGAACAAGTGCAAAAACAATGTCAAAACAATAAAAAAAAGTAAACAAAAGAAAGAAGATTACCCAAAATTTTGTCAAAGGCAATGGCCGAATTTTTTTGTTTCAGAAATGAGAAATGAATTTACGTGAATAGGAAATAGAGTATATGGCTGAAAGATGTGGATAGTAAAGTCTAATTGAATGAAAAGTTAGGTTAAATGTGAAAAGGTGGAAGATAAAGAGCCATAGGAAAATCAAAAGTCATAACCTTTTCAAATTTCTTTTAATTTCCTTATATAAGTTTAAATATCTGAAAATAATAATAATTTAAGTTTAAATTTCGAAAATATAACAAAATATAAATTATAAATAAGTAATTATTAATTATATATGGTTAAAATAAGAAAATAACACAAAAAATGCAAACTAGTCTAGAAAATTTCAAAATAAACAGAATAAACTTTGGAAAAATTATATGTACATGGAAAATATTTATAAATATAGATAATAACATAAAATAAAAATTCATTCACAAAAATAAATAAATAAATTTTAATTAAATATAATTTAAATGAAAAAAATAGTAGAAAATAGAAAATAGTCGTTAAAAATAGAAAATAAATGCAGTAAATTTTGGAAAAATTCTATTATCATTTGAAAATATTTAGAAATGATATCTTACAAATAAAACAAATTTAAAATAATTTCATAATGAAATAAAGTCGAATTTAAATTTATATTCAAAATCTAAGGTTTCTTGCAATAACCAAGTTTGCAAACATTTTCTAAATCCTCAAATCAAAATGGCAAAATCCGGTAAACCATTTTCCCTGTACATTTTCAAATTTGCTCTAAAGCAAAGCTGAACATTTTCAAACAAATGCAACTGCCTTTCCAAATCTAATCTTAGCCTGCATATTTTCCTCAATCTGGAAATTGTTACTACATGCAACTTCATTTTCAAGTTCAAAGCATTTTCAAAGCAAACATTCTAGTTCCAAATCAAGAGCATTTCAGCAACTCAGTTTCTAAACAAAAGCATTCAAAAGAGTTCAAAGTTTTAAAGCAAAAAGGATTCCAGTTTTTTTTTTAAAGCTGTTATCAAATCAAAATGGAGGCTCTGTCTTTATTCTTTTATCTGGTGAGTAACTTCACTTTTAAAATTTAAAATATAATTTGGTTGCATGCTAGTGTTATTGAAATGGAAATGTACTGTGTGAATCTGCTGTGTATGTAAAAAATGTATGACATATGCATGTTTGTTTTCAACAGAATCTACTCTGTTTATAGTTCCTGTTTTCTATTTTGATTTAAATTCATTTTCCCTGGAACCAATTGTTGTTAGGACTTAGTTTACAAACAAAAGATGTTTGATTTAACACAGATTAAGGTTTAAAATTTTAATTAAGTTAAATTAAAGCCGGATTATCTCTGGAAAACCAAAAACAACAGTGCATGTCAATATAAGTGAAAACTCAAACTGTGTAATTTATAAATTCAGTATTATAAATTGAATTCATAAACAAAAACATGATTTTTAAAACTAAAATCAAGATTTTTAAATTGGGAATAAGGGTGCAGTTCTGGGATGAACTAGAATGGGAATTTTGGGGTTTTCTAGTGATCCAAAGGTTTGGAAAGGTCGGGTTTCTTCCTGATGATGGAGGAGTGATTATAGTTGATGGGAAAATTGCCTGTTTGCGACGCATTTCATCGAGGAGGCAGTGGAGGGAATTCTCTTCTGGAACCCTTGTTTTAACTAAGTTAGGAGAATCGATCACTACGGGTTCTACAGTGGATCGAGTGCTCCAAGTTTTTAGGTGATGGGAGTTTGGTCATTGAAGAGGGCATGGCCGAAGTTGTAGCATTTCTGGTGGTCGGAATTTCGTGGTCGAGGTGTTGCAAGGTTTTGGGATAGTGTGGTTGCAGTTGTTTCCAGGTTTGGGTTGCATATCGAATTCGATTTCAAGGATAGGAGTACGATCTGATGATCGTATTAGGGTGTTTGGATGATGGCTGGTGTGGGAAGATCATCGTAGATGATTTGAGATGATCAGCGTCACCGTGCATGTGCATGGTGCACTGCATTTTCTGGTGAACTTCGGTTTGATTTATACTCGAGTTAATTGATGTGTTGACTCGAAGAATTGGGTAGATTTGGTCGAGGTAGTTTGGCTTTGGCTCGAAGCAAAATCTTGGTGGCTCGGGTTAAATAATTGTTACAGGTTTTAACAGAAACCTGTTTTGTTCTGTTTTCAAATTTTAAAATGGGATTTAAAAACTGAGTTTGAATGTAAAGTAGAGATTTAGAATAAGTTTTAAATCAAAATTTAAATATGGAATTCAAGTTAGTTTGAATCTCAGTTTAGAATAAAATAAAGTTTTAAGATTTAAATTGTTTTAACTACTTTAAAATGTTTAAATAGTTTGAATTTTAAAATGAAGTTTAAAAATGTAAGTAAAGTTTTTAAATCTAAGTTTTTATCTGGATTCAAATTTAGTTGAAATCTTAGTTTTTGAAATTAAAGGAACTTTTTTAAATTTGAATTGTTTTAAACAATTTGAATGTTAATGTGTATTTTTAAATATGGCGTGAATTTAAAATAAATTTGGTTTAAAATTCTTTTAAACTTCTTTATAAGTTAAATGTTTCTTTAACAAGTGAAATTAAAGACCTTGAATTGTTTTTAAAACTTTGTTAAAGTTTATTTGTATTCATTTTAAACCTTAAATTTAAAATGAAATTTTAAAGTAAATTTAAAGTAAATTGTTTTTAAAATGCTTTGTTAATGATAATTTGATTATTAGTAAGAGAAGTTTTATCTTTGAATAAATGAAGATTAATGATTTGTAATTCTTCGAGTTATTAAGTTAATTAAAAGGGATAATTACTTTATTTAATTAATTAATGATTTAGATTAATTAAATAAGTAATTAAGGGTTTAAATTAATTAATTAAGGTTTAAGATTAATTAATTTAGGAATAACTAATTTGTAATTAAGGATTATTAATTAGAATATTAATTAATTAGAAGATTAATTAATCAAGTAATTGAGGATTAATTAAGTTACAGTTAAGACTTAATTAATTAAATAACTATAGGTTAATTAATTGGTTATGTAAGATTAATTAATTTATAATTAATAATGATTAATGTAAGTTAATTACTTAAGAAAGTAATTAAAGAATTGTTAATAGGTAATGAAGGTCATTAACTTAAGATTATTTAATAATTAATTAATGAGATTAATTTTAATAATGAATTAGATTAATTAATGATAATCATTTATGAAATTGGTTAAGTATAATTACTTAATGAAAGTAATTAAGAAATTAATTACTTTGTAATTAATTGAGTTTAATGTGATTGGTTTAAGTTAATTAATTAAATTTAATTAATTTAATCACTTAATGATTTGTTAAGTATAATTACTTAATGTAATTAACGGAGTGTAATTACTTAGTGAAGTAATTAGTAATGGTAACTACTGGATGTAATTAATAGAAGATGATTTCAGAATGAAAATAATTTAGATAAAATTACTTTGTATATTTAATCCAGGGATTAATATAAGATAATTAATTAAGGAGTAATTAATTTATTTAATGAAGTAATTAAGGTAGTTAATTAATGAATGTGATTAATCAAGAGTGATTAATAATTATGGTTTAATTAAGATTAATTACTTAATGAAATTAATTTAAATAAGATAATTAATCATATGTAGTTAAGGATCGTTAATTAATATGATTAATGATGTAATTAAGGATTGATTAATTATGATTTATTAATCAATGATAAGTGATTAAAAGAGTGATTAATTAATGTAATTAATTAAGGATTGATGTCACTAATTATAGTTAATTAATTAATGAAGTAATTAAGTATTAATTACTATAAGTGATTAAGAATAATTAATTTGTGAAAGTAATAAAGGATAATTACTTGAATGTAATTAAAGGATAATTAATCTAGGGTGATTAATTAAGGTGTATAATTAGAGAATAATTAATTAATTGATTTGTAATTAATTAATGGTTATGTAAGCAAGATTTATATGATGAAAGTAATTAATTTAATTTAATTTAAATTAACTAGAGATGGAAGTAATTAATTTAATTCATTTTAAATTAATTATGGATGGTGATTAGCCCTTGCTTATGTATAGATGGATGATTGGTTGCCTTGAATGGTTTGAAATCTCAGTATGAGCTAAGTAATGCTGTGTGATACGGATGCTTTGGTTGCATTATGATAATAATATGAATTATCTATTTGTGATGATAATGTGGATTATCTGTTTGCGATGATAATGTGAATTATCTGTTTATAATGATAATGTAGATTATCTCTTGTGATATGTGAATTATCTATCTGTATGTATATAGATAATAGAATTGAATTGTTTTAAACTTTAAAACAACTTGGCCTTAAAAGATATGTTTTGGATTTTGATGAGACCGGGATCGGGTTTCCAGATTTGGATATCCAAAAACCACATCGACCCAAATTCACGATAGGTCGTGAATCTCAAGTGAAGAGTGAAGACTCGAGGTGTAAGGACTATTCGTCGTTAAAACTCTATGGGTGATTCCAATACGAGTTTAACGCGTTAGTACTTTCAGAATCGAGATGAAGAATCAGAGTGCAAGGGTAATCGTCGTTAACTCTGAGGGTGATTCCAAAATGAGTGTAACAAGATAATGCCTTTGGTTTCGTTCGAACCCGGAACAAACTTGTATGGATTGAATGCTTTCAAAACATCGTCAGGTGGACGATGATCATTCTAAGAGATGTGTACTCTAAAGGTAATCGTAGCCTCAAGCCTCATCAACCGGGAATGGCCAAAACAGGGGAGGTGCAGCAAAGCTAAGTGGGTCATGCCCAAGTAGGATGATATTTTCCACTGCCTAGAGGTCCCTTTTTATTCGGCTGTGTGGGCAGTTGGAACGCGCGCCAACTGCGCGGTTGTCTTGTTCGAGACTATCCAGTAAGGGATGGTTCCGGCCTTGTGTTGCATGGGATTTAAGGTGGATCCTCGGTACGTTCATCTAGGCCACGTAATATGATGGACGGTACCCCGGTAGCCCTGCCATTGATGGAAACTCATTCTTTCTACGTGCCCTTACGGCTTTGATTGTATTACCCACTTTGTGGCTAGTATGCTGGAATTTAATCATGTAACAATTTCAAATATTTCTTATTTACTTGAAAATCATAGACCCTATTATAATATCACTGTATTTCCTATCAAATGTTTTGGTTAGCGTATGGTAAAAGCTTTTCCATGTTTATGTGTGGGAAGTCTTACGTGATACCTTTTGTTTTCAAAGGTTTTCAAAGTTGAGCAACCTTAACCCGTTACTCACACTAGACCAATGTCTGACCCGGAGTTTATTTCTGTTTTTCTTAAACTCTTGGGTACTCAAATTTTTTTCAGAAGCCAAGGGATTCAGGTTAGCTTTGACGAATTTCAGAGGAGCAATGAAGCAGGAGGCTTCAGCGTTTGTAGATATTTATAGTGTTTCGCTGTGTTTGGTATCTTTGTATTGTATTGAGTTGTAATAACTAGACAGGTGTTTATAACTGTCTAGTATGTGATGTATAATCTGTGTAACTCTGATAATGGTTGTATACTATGTAATACTTATGTTATTAATATAATTTATTCGTTCCACTGTTGAGATTCTGATGTGTTTTCCATTTTTTCTTCTCTTTCTTTCTCTTTTCTATCCCTTTCTTTCTTATTAATGATGCGTCATTCTGTGGAGAGAATGGAGAGTCATCATATTTGGTATCAGAACATAGGTTGAGTGAATACCTAGGCTTTGGAATGGTGTCTATCTTAAGGGAGCGTATTTGTAATTTTTGTATATAACTATATATATATATATGTTTCTACCTATTTGTTGGACTACCTGTTCGGGTTTTCCAATATGAGTTATAAACGTAAATGAGGTAGTTGTGTGTGTAAGACGACTACTACCAATGGTTGGAATTTGAATGTTTGAGGTTGGAAGTGTATCTTTTAAGACTGTAGACCTATTACTGTCTCGAGTGATCTTTGCTGTGGTATAAGGATTTCATCGATCTCTGAAGGAAACCTTTTAAAAGGGTTGGAATCCATTTTTGAAGTGGGGTTTGGATGAGTAGAATTTTGATTTGTTGGTTAGGCAGAAGAGGGTGATGGTGTCTTCGCAACCTCAGGAAGTAGTAGTTGTGTGATGAGACGCGGTGACTATGGATATCTTCGAAAATATTTCTTCTGGAGAAAGTTTAAGGTAGTGTGTCTGCTTCGGTGTTGTGGCTGATTTCAGCAGGGTGTTTCTGTTTGGTTTGACGATCGAGTTTTTGAGGAGCTTTTGGATTAGGAAGTCTTTGGCATCTGTGTCAACAGTGTAGCTTGGGTGTTCTGTGTGCCGGCAAGGAGGTCTTCTGGCTTAGCAGTTTTTTCTCTGGAGGTGGAGTTCAGAAGCAGGAGAGTGGATCCATTTTTTTCAATGGATTGGCTAGATAAGCGTAAGCTGTTCTAATTGGTAAAGAGAGAACAGTTTTCTTTGGAAATTGATCTTGGTTGATCGCAAAAGTGACTTGCGATAGTTGAGCTTTCTCTTGGATTATCTTTTGCTTTGGATCGACGCATCTCCAAGGTTTGGAAGTTATCAGAGATTTTCCCTGATGTCTTTAAGGAAGTCAGAGGTTTGTCTGCATCAGGAGATTGAGTTTTTGTATAGAGTAGGATTCTAGGAGTGGTACCTGTGACGGCTCGGATTTTGCCCGCTCAAAAATCGGCATCCATACTTCAAATCGTACTCGAATGTCATAGATTCGATCGTTCAAATCCGAATCGCCGGAGCTTATAACAATCATTAAGTAAACAACACAGTGGAATAAAAGAATAATACATTGATATACAGCTTTGATACAATATCTGATATAACAGATGATCCAATAGATATCAATATACATCAGAGATATGATACAATAAAATAGCAGCGGAAAAGAAAATAGATAACATCTAGCATACGGAACAAATAACTCTAAGATAGTCTTCAACGAAGAACTCCAAATCGGAACTGTAACTCCATTTCCAAGAATCAATCCAGCAGTAGCTCGAACTCCCAATAACAATGCACAAAGATAAGCAAGACTGGTGCGATCCAAAGACCGAACTAACTCCAGATAATCCACTATATCTAACTATCTGTAAAACCCAACTCTAGACTGCTCGTGTAGAAAATAATGAGCACCCAGAGTTTAGGGAAGAAAAAATAAACTCAGGATCAGCCGTGGGACTGGTGTGAGCAACAAAAACAGTTTATCTCTTAAAACATTCAACAAAAGATTTTCAAAGTCAATTCGCAATGCTTTTAAAAATGAGACTACCATAAGGCCTCCCGCACACACACACAATGCAAACGCAGAATCGGAGGAGATTTCTCCTTATGATAGTCAAAGATGCTTGATACGCATTAAAAAGAAATATTTGATATTATTACTAGTGCATAGTGTAGGAAAAATTCATTTCGAAAGTAGAATATAAATCTTAGCCAACATACGACCATTATCGTATGCCTACTATAGCTACCATCCAAACAGTGTTGCGACACCATAAGTGAATGATAGGTTCTACAACTAATACCGTACAAGTTTCGTATTGTTTCTTTGGATTTCCAACAAATGGTCAGGCCAAGGAACTTCCCATTGCCACATGAGAATGCCTCTGGAAAGACATCCCCGAGAACCAAACCGGAACTCTGCCAACACAAGGCCGGGTTACCCCTAACTGGGTAACTACTGACACAAGCACGCCATTCCCCGATCGTAAACGACCTTTCTCACGGGATCCCGATAGCCAACAACCACAAAGTAATAAATTCGTAGTAACCACATAGGTTAAATATCTGGGCTCCATACCATGATACCACCTCTATCCAGAAGGAAATGTACATACCCTAAAGGGTGCTACCCCTCATAACCTTGCCGCATCTTTCCTGTTTTGACCATTTCCGGGGTGTGAGGCTCGACGAAGTCACGTCCACAAAACATACTTTATACAAAAGCCATGCTTTGGGTCAACAAATGATCAACACAATGATCACCAAGATAGACGATCAAATAAACGATCCTATCACAATAATCAACACAATGATCATTTACAGCAACACTCAGCATGTCACATTACCAAATTGGGAATATATCGCTGATAACTTCAACTATATAACCTCTGAGCTCGTACGTCTCAGAGAAGGTGTTAAGCTAAAAGAATAAATTCTTCGCCACCAACAGAAATATATTTGAAAGAAATCGGCTTTATATCTCAATTTGTAATGTCAGGCACACAATCCATACAAGTCTGTTCTGGGTTCGAACAGAACCGAAGGCACTTACAAAGAAGTCCTTACAACCCGGATATTCACAATCCCGATCGGATTTTCCCATCACTTAGGGAGTTTCTATACCGGCGCGACTCGGTGCAGAAACAATCGATAGGTCATCCTATCGCTTTCGCAAATACTCGGTCTTCATCACCAGTCTTCAAATGCTATCCATAACGACGTATCACATATTTGGAATGGGTTATACGACACAAAGGTCCTTTCCCGGCTAAACCGAATAGTGAGCGAAAATATTTTCAAAACATATGGATATGGGATTTCAATTAAGTCACAACTTAATAATTCAAACTTTCTTTCAAATGGTTTAACAAATTACCATTTTCAATCTTTAAACAAAAAGATTCATTTTCACAACCTTTAACGGTTTAAACAATTTTCACATTTAAATCTTTTAAACAAAAGATTCATTCACATATCTTCCAAATCAATTTTCATTTCAATTTGATTTAACAAATCATCAATTTAAATCTGTTAAAAATAAACAGATTTAATTCATAGCTTTCAAAAAGGATTCATTCATAACTTAGGAAAATCATTTCTCTATTAAATCTTGAAATTCCCTTAATTAACTGGAATCTCAATTCTTATCCAAAAGTGTTTATCATTTGAAAACAACAGTTTTCATTTTGGAAATCTGATTCATTTATACGAGTTGAAATCCTTGAGTTAAATTTAAATTCCCAAAAATAATACTTTAAAAATGGTTTAACTCATAATGACTAGTATAATATCATTAATCCCTAATTTCAAATTACTGAATTCAATTTCAAGTATTGAATTTAAATTTAAACCAACTTATTTAAATTCCAAAACTTAATCAAGTAATTTAAAAATAATAAATTCTATTTTGAAATTCCATTTTGAAATTCCATTCCAAAAGCTTTTCACATTTATTCCGATTCCATTTCCAAAACATTTGAATTTAAAAATTCAAATTTAACTATTTCAAAAATCTGCGACTTAATCGATTTCCTCGTGAAATCCATATTTGTGTGTGTATAAGTGTGGTTCAGGGGTTTTAACTCAATAGTGCAACATCATTCAACCATCATAGATTGCAATCACAACAATATCGATGAGCGGTATATCCCAATAACGCTTATCTAGATACACAGATTCACAGATAGAAAATATGAATGCATTATAAATAAATAAATTACATTCATCACAGATCAGACTGAAACAACTCATAGCACAAAGCACAACATATCAGATATATCAAACAGCTCAACAATCAATAGAATTCAAACATCTATAAGTAAGCTCAATTAATTATCTTATTTATTTAAATCAGATGGGTCATTAATCATGGTTAATTAACATTAATTTAACTTCAAATCGTTTGATTGATTATCCTTTATTAATTACAAAAAAATTAATTTCAAAAATTGATTATTCCTTATTTATTATTAATTTACCTTAATTACTTTCATTTAGTAATTATCTTTAAGTAATTAATTACTTTAATTATAAATAAATTAACCTTTAACTAAACACATCAATTTATTAACCTCTTATTAATTATATTTAGTAAATACCATCATCCTTTAGATTTCAATAAGAAATTACTCAAGATCTTTATTTATTACCAATCATCATTTAGATCTTATTTTAAATATCCTTTGAGACAAATGAAACATTAAATCTTTTTAATTAACGAGAGGTTAAGATACTTCCTTAATTACTTTTTCATCACAATATTATATTTCCTTAAAATCACTTGTTAATTTACTTAGTAAATTAGTGAAATATATGATTATTGAATTCCAAAACAAATTTGAAAATATTCTTAACTTTCAATTTAAATCTTTGGAAATCTTACTTAAAACTTGTTTACATTTCTAATTTGAAAACTTAAGTTACCAAATTTGTTGTAGCCTAAACTACCTGAACCTTATCATGATCAAGACAGGCCGAAGCCCAAACCAAAGAAACAAAACCCATGCTATTTCACTTTCTTCGTCAATCCCATATTTCCAGTACACAAGGCGTACACGCGTGCACATTGCACGGCGAACCAGGCGACGTCGACCTTCCCTCCAGCCATCTCCAAGTCGCTGGCAACCCCGCCGTGCCTTCCCTCAATCCAGAATCCAAAATCTAACGTCGAATCAAAATTCGACCCTAAACTCGAAATTCTACAGCAACAACTCGACAACAAAACCCAACGCCTCTGGTCATCACCACCACCGGAAGCTCCCATACCTTCACCAGAGCACCACCGTGACTCCACGCTACTCTTCCCCAAGACGCGATCGCCTCCGATTGCATCACGACGTCGTGAAACCCATTCGAAGACTCGGCGATAAAACAGGCTGTTAAACCCTAAATCCCCTCGCGCGCACAATCAAGGACCAACACAAGAATTCCACCATGGTCATCATCTTCCCCAAGTCCACCAGCATCTCCCAGATCTGGCCATGCCACCCCACGGCGATGAGATCGCCGGAATTTAATTTTTGAATGAAAATCTTTCACTTTTCGATTTCTCGTGATATAGATCACAAAAAATTCCAATTTTACTTCTAAAATTCAATTTTCAACACAAGAAATCTGATCATATGCTCGAATCCTAAAATTGAAGACATTAAATTTTCACAAAAATGTGATTGCTTACTATAAAATAGATCCCTATCGAACTACAAAGCATATTAACTCACCAGACTATTTTTACCGTAAACTATATTCAAAATTTAACACTTTTCTAGTTTATAGCATTATCAAATACAAACTAGATAAAGAGAAATTGATTTTTGAAGTGGAGATGGACACTATTATCACCGTCAACAGAGCAGCGTTTCATTCATTTTCCAAATTTAAAATAAAAGTTTCTCACCTTGTTCATTTGTTCCAGATGCTTTCTAAAGCTTGAAGTCTTTAAATATCTGATGCTTTAAAATCTTCAATTTGAATTTGCTGAACTTACTTTTAGTTTTTCTGGTTTGGAATAAGACAGAGATGCTTCCAGTTTGGATTTTGATATAAAATTTACTCTGTGAACCAGAATTTGGATGTACTGTGTTTTCATTGTTACCAGAAAACAAATATCAAATCTTGTTTGATTTATTACTGAAGCGTAGTGCAAGTTAAACCACACTTTAACTTGCTTTGCGATTTAATTTTCTTTCAAAAGTAAAAAAAAAATAAAGAAAAATGGGAGGGAGGAATTTCGAGTTTACCTGTAACTAAAATGTTACAGGAATAGAGAGCAGGAAACAATGTTTCTAAGAAAATCAAAACATAAGCACAGCCATTCATCCCTATGCAAAGGCCATCCACATTCATACAAACATTCAACACAAAAGGGATTGAGTGAAGTATAAGTTTACTCACAGATTCTCAAGCAGGGATTCAAAGAAATGGTTTTTTTTTTAACAAAAATTAAAGTTGCTCACCTTGTTTCCAGAAAAGAACAGAGGCCTCTTGTCTTGTTGATGATACTTGTTTTCTAGTTGTAGCTTTCCCTTTCTTTCTTTTTATTTTGCTTTCTCTGCTTTGCTTCTTTGTTTAAATCTTTAGATGATATTTACTTTAAATTTTCTCTCAGGCATGCTATAATTTTTGATGAACGAATGGACTAAAGGCATATATTGATGTATGGGCTGAAGATGTTGCATGTATATAAATGAAGATTTGTGTACAGGGGAAGGTGTAAGCAAGTCATGGCTGAAGATACTTTGTTCCCATGCTTCCTATTCTTTTATGTTTTGCACAGTTCTTTGTTTGTTTATGCATTTATTATATTTGACTTCTTTTGCATTTGAATATGTAGTTTTTTTTGTTTGTATTTTTATTTTGTACTTCATTAGCTTGTTTCATACCCTACATGTTTACTCAATCTGCACATTTATCTTCTTTTGTTTGTTCATAGATATAAAGTTGAATATTACCTTGTTTATATTTTCACTTGCCTGCATTTTTTTTTATTTTTCAAGTTTAGACTTTGTTATTTCATTACTTTGCTTTGAGTACTTTGTTTGTTATTTATTTTATTTTTAGTTTACTATGGATACTTACTTTCCTTATCTTATACTTTAATAAATATGTTTCTATGTTAAATTTTTAAACATTTATTTTAACTTGGTAAGTGCATTTGTTTCTTATTTTGTTTACATGCATTGTTATTGTTCTTGCCTGGTTTGTTTATATTTCTTTATTTGTTTTAAATATTTTTTTTCCTTGCCTGCATACTAAGCTCTACAGGCAATAGGCTATATACTTGTCTACACTTGCATTCTTTTGTTTATACTTCATGTACAATATACTTTACTGAAATGTATTATATCATGTACTTTATTTTATTTATTTTACTTTGTTGATTTGATTGCTTTGACTTTATAGTTTATAGTTTATCTCACATATATTTCTATTTCTATTGTGTTTCTATTGTTATTTTAAATATTTACCATAAATTTTATTTTAAAAATTATTGTTTTACATTTCTCTATGTACACATATATTTTATATAACTCAAATTATCATTATTTATAAATTTTAAATCAATTTATTTATTCATTTTTATACTTGTGTCCAAAGTATATTATTTATTTTTCAAAATCATTTATATAAGAATTTGTTTAAAATCCAATATATACATATATATTCACATATATACAAAATTTCAAATCCATATGACTATATATATATATATTCTATTTGAATCGAGGAAACTCGCTTCCATTTATATTAAATTTTAAAATTTTTAATTCAAAAATTCATTTAAATTATCAATTTAAATTCATAAAAATCTGGGGTCGTTACAGTACTGGTGGTTCAGCTTAGTAGACGGATGGTTCCTAGAGATAGAGTGGGTGAAGCAGCTCCGGTTTTGGTGGAACTTCTGAGTTTTCTTTATGGATCCGTTGAGCCATATTTATGGGATGTGTTGTCTTGTTTGTGCTCGTGTTCATCATCGGCATTCTTATCTACTCTAGATCAGAGTTGTGCAGCGGAAGCAATTTGGGAGTGCATCTGTTTTGTCTTTTCCGGATAAGAGAAGTAAGTTTAATCTTCTGACGTTTGTGGAATAGAGTTTTTTCTTGGTTATTGATTGATCTTGAGGAGATCATTCTATTGAGTTTTTTTGGTCCAGTTTGTTTCTAGAGGCATCAACGAAGATTGAGCTGATCGGGAAGGATGTAGGCAGCCAAGGATTGTCCGAAGAGTATTTGTGGATAAGAGATGAAGGAATTTGGATTCCGGAGTCGAAGATTTTATTTTGGATAAGTTTTCTCCGATCCAAGGAGCTATAAGTTTTGGTAAGTCTGGGAAGCTAGCTCCGAGGTGTTTTGGATCTCTTCTGTGTTCTTATAAGGATAAGTTTTTGATCTTCTGGATTGAATTGCTAGTTTGGATAACTGGGATTCGATGTGTTTCACGTATCTCTGAGGGACTACGTGTATGATCCATCTTTGTTTTTGAAACCAGCAATTCAGGAAGTTGTGGTTGTTGAGTCAGACTCATTTGTGGTCTGATATCCTGTTTAGTTTGTAGATCTAGATGACTGGGAGCTCTGTAGCTTAGTAGTATTGATTGTTTGGATTCTATAGAGCGAGTATACCGGTATTTATACCTGGGAAACTCTAGGAAATTCTATCCAATTTTGTCTGGATAATTAGATTTGTTCGTTTGGATGAATTGGTTGCTATGGTTGTTAGCATATGATTGATATATGTTTGTGTTTTAAATTTAATCTTTAATGAGATTGTTAAATTACCTTTGCTTTCAAATTTTAAGGACGAAATTCTTTTAAGGGGGAGGAATGTGATATCCCAGAATTTTTGGCAATATAAATTTAATAATCGGTATTAAAAATTAAATTGATTTGATAAATTTTGTTAATAAATTTGAATTGATTTAATAATCTTCTTTTGATAAATATTTAATTGGTAGATTTTATCTTTTTAAAAGCTAATTAAATTGGTTTCTATTTATTATGTATATATTTATTTGTATATATTGTAGATAAATTAGCTTTGTTTTAAATTTAGTAAATAAAAACATATTTTCTAATTCTAACATTTTTGGTAATTTGGAAAGTTGATTTTTATTTAATATTAAGCTTTTAAAAGCAATTTAATAAATAATTATATGGTTTTAAATTGTTAAGGTAAGTGTTAATTGTTTAAATTTATTTTAGCTTAAGTCTAAATTTAAATTAATTAACAAAAAGGTTTGTTTTGTTTTTTTAAACATAGCTTGATAAAATAAGTAATTTATTAATAATGAGATAAGTTCTTTTGTAAATTATTTAAAGTTGATAAATGAGTTATTTTCAAACAAGAATAATAATGTATTGCTTTTACTAATTGATTTTAAAATAAATAGAATTGTTATTTCAAATTGAATTATGTAGTTATATATGTATATATATAACTTGATTTCTAAATTGAATTTGATTTGAAATTGAATTTAAAGTTTTGAAATTCAAAAAGAATAGAAATTTACATTGTTTTGGATTTTAAATTATTTGTGTAAACTTTTATTTATGAATATAATTGTTTTATTTCTTTTAAAAAATTACCTATACACAAAAATAAGTACATATTAACTAATTAATTAAGCATAAGTTTACACTAACCTATATTAACATTTAACTAAATACTAATTAGCTTAAAAGACATGTGTTATATTTTAAGGCCTCATTATAACAAGTGTCAGGTAATTAATATGATTTAGGACAAGTGTCATTTAATTTAGTTTTTCTTTTATTTTTATTTTTATTCATTTCAGCCTTTGTTCCTTTCTCCCATTCTTTTCTTATTCTTTTCTAAATCTAAAGATAAGAACAATGCTGAGAACATTAACCCGGAACAAAATTTGTAATCACTTCCTCATCTCAAAACCAGAAATCCATTTGTAATCTCTAACCAAGTTTGCAAACATTTTCCAAATCCTCAAATGAAAATGGAAAAATCCTATGAACCATATTCCCTGTACATTTTCAAATTTTCTCTAAAGCAAACTTGCACATTTTCAAACAAATGCAACTGCCTTTCCAAATCAAATATGTAGCCTGCATATTTTCTTCAATATGGAAATTGTTAATGCATGCAACTTCATTTTCAAGTTCAAAGCATTTTCAAAGCAAACATTCCAGTCCCAAATCAAGAGCATTTCAGCAACTCAGTTTCTAGACAAAAGCATTCAAAAGATTTCAAAATTTTAAAGCAAAAAGGATTCGAGTTTTTTTTTCAAAGCTGTTATCAAATCAAAATAGAGGCTCTGTCTTCGTTCTTTTGTCTAGTGAGTAGCTTCACTTTTAAAATTTAAAATATAATATGGTTACTGCTAGTGTTATTGAAATGGATATGTATTGTGTGAAACTGCTGTGTATATAAAAAATGTATGATGTATACTTGTTTGTTTTCAACAGAATCTACTCTGTTTATAGTTCCAGTTTTCTGTTTTGATTTAAATTTATTTTCTCTGCAACCAATTGTTGTTAGGACTTAGTTTACAAAAAAAAAGATGTTTGATTTAACATAGATTAAGGTTTAAAGTTTTAATTAAGTTAAATTAAAGCCTGATTATCTCTGGAAAACCAAAAACAACAGTGCAAGTCAATATAAGTGAAAACTCAAACTGTGTAATTTATAAATTCAGTATTATAAATCGAATTCATAGACAAAAACATGATTTTTAAAATTAAAATCAATATTTTTAAATTGGGAATAAGGGTGCAGTTCTGGGATGAACTGGAATGGGAATTTTGGGGTTTTCTGGTGATTCTAAGGTTTGGAAAGGTCAGGTTTCAACCTGATGATGGAGGAGTGATTGTAATTGATGGGAAAATTGCCTATTTATGATGCATTTCATCGAGGAGGCAGTGGAGGCGGATTCTCTTCTGGTACCCTAGTTTTAACTAGGTTAGGAGAATCGATTACTACGAGTTCTATAGTAGATCGAGTGCTTTAAGTTTTTGGATGATGGAAGTTTGGTCATTGAAGAGGGCATGGCCGAAGTTGCAGCATTTCCGGTGGTTGGAATTTCATTGTCGAGGCGTTGCCAGGTTTTGGGATTGTGTGGTACCAGTTTTTTCAAGGTTTCGATTGCATCTTAAATTCGATTTCGAGGATAGGAGTACGATCTAATGATCGTATTAGGTTGTTTGGATGATGGCTGGTATGGGAAGATCATCGTAGATGATCTTATATGATCAGCATCACCGTGCATGTGCACGGTGCACTGCATTTTCTACTGAACTTTGGTTTGATTTGTACTCGAGTTAGTTGATGTGCTGACTCGAAGTATTGGGTAGATTTGCTCGAGGCAGTTTGGTTTTGGCTCGAAGCAAAATCTTGGTGGCTCGGGTTAAATAGTTGTTACAGGTTTTAACAGAAACCTGTTTTCTTCTTTTTTTAAATTTTAAAATGGAATTTAAAAACTAAGTTTAAATGTAAAGTAGAGATTTAGAATAAGTTTCAAATCAAGGTGCTGAGTTGCAATTGGGTCGTTGCGATTACGGGTTGGATGTCTAATTGTCTAGGTGGTAATGATAGTATCTTGGAATAGTAAGTCAATAGATTTACTATTTGATTTTCAGCGTTATATCGAGGTGCTGAGTTGGAATCCCATTCATTCTAAGGATTCTTGCAGCTGAACCAGCAGAGTGACATCGGGAAGCCCTATGATAGGTACGGAGTCTAATCTTCTCCTTCACGAGGCTCTTCATGCCTTCTTTCCTGATATGATGACGATGAACGAGTTCCTCCTTCCCATTGAGAATGGTACAGGATTTCTTATTGTGAAGAATGCATCAAATGGCACTCAGTTCATATCTTTCTATTGATCTTTATATGGCACTCAGTTCATATATTAATAGGGCCGAGCAAAGAGTAGTATTCCGGTCGTTTCGAGAAAGATATCGATCAATTCCGATTCTTTCTTTTTCGATTGATTGAACCCGTGACATTTTGTACCCAAAACAAACGTGGTTTGGTAATACGCCAATTTGTCCACAAGAAATCCGCGCAGCGGAGGATCCTGAATTTGAGACTTTCTACACCAAAAATATTTTATTAAACGAAGGTGCGAATCACATAATTAAGAGTACCGGTCTAATGGCTGGTAGACAATTGACCCACAAAAACAAACAAAAATAGGAAAAAGAAGATTCAAGAAGATACAATTTGAAGCAAAAAAAACAAGTTTTTTCATTTTGATTGAAAAAAAAGTGGAAAAAGTACCATTCAGGCAATATTTCCAAAGGAGTTGCAAGTCTTCAATCCATTAGGAGTACCCTCACGAATGAATGTAGGACAGATATTTGAATTTTCGCTGCTTCCAGTCGATTGAAGCGGAAAAGACTCCCCTCACTAGAAGACACCGCACGATAATTTTATTCGACCTAATAAAAAATGTGATATATAACACTGGTACGATTCAATTCAACATTTTGTTCATTCGGGTTTAATTGTGTCGTGATCGGGATGGCGGACGCAAAGCTATTGAACTTGGGTATGGTCTTTTGTCGAAATGGAATGGCCTTACTTTAATTTATCTCAGACTAAGTGGTCTTATTTAGTACCAAAAAATGGCAAATCATTTATCAAGAAAAATTGAAAAACTCAACATGAGGGCTTGTTATGTTTTGGCCCTGGGCTTCCATCGAGGAAAGCAGGCTTGACAGGCCAAACCCTATTCCCTCAGTCAGCTAATGACACCGAGTAATAAAGTAAGTATTCCCTTTCTAATAAAGCTGCTGGCAGCTCCTAGCCTGCATAGGGCGATTGTCACTGCTTATGGACCCGAACCTGGCTTAAGCGATCGAACTAACCTGGCTCCATCTAGAAGGGCCCGGTAAGCTCAATTTTAGGCGGGAACGCGAACTGTTACTATCTCACATTCGCCAAGCACTCGTAAGGCCCGCAAGATTTAAAGGTGTGCGTTCATGAGCCCATGCTAAAGTTTCAATTAATTCCTGGAAGGGCTGTTGCACAAAATGTACTTCTAAGTAATTTCCCCTTTTTTTAATTATAGTTTAAAATCCTATTTTATTTTGGATACCAAAAACCAGACGGAATAGTAGGTATAAAGTAAATTGCCTATCTATATATATATAGAAAGAAGATTAAGGCTAGAAAGAAGATTAAGGCTTGTTAGGAATTCCGTACAAAGAAGACAAATGATCATACGATTCATATAAGATAAAGATCCATCTGTCTAGATATCAACGAGGAAATAATTTGATCAAAATTTATCACCGTGCGATTGGGTTCCCTTTATTGGAACCATGTTCTTATTTATTTTTGTTTCTAATCAAGTTAGTTTAAATCTCAGTTTACAGTAAAATAAAGTTTTAAGATTTAAATTGTTTTAACTACTTCAAAATATTTAAATATTTTGAATTTTAAAATGAAGTTTAAAAATGTAAGTAAAGTTTCTAAATCTAAGTTTTTATCTGGATTCAATTTAGTTGAAATCTTAGTTTTTGAAATTATAGGAAGTTTTTAAATTTGAATTGTTTTAAACAATTTTGAATGTTAAAGTGTATTTCTAAATATGGTTTGAATTTAAAATAAATCTGGTTTAAAATTATTTTAAACTTCTTTATAAGTTAAATGTTTCTTTAACATGTGAAACTAAAGGATTTTGAATTGTTTTTAAAACTTTGTTAAAGTTAATTTCTATTCATTTTAAACCTTAATTTTAAAATGAAATTTGAAAGTAAATTTAAATTAAATTGTTTTTAAAATGTTTTGTTAATGATAATTTGATCATTAATAAGAAATTTTTTATCTTTAAATAAATGAAGATTGATGATTTGTAATTCTTTGAATTATTAAGTTAATTAAAAGGGATAATTAATTAATTTATTTAATTAATGATTTGGATTAATTAAATAAGTAACTAAGGGTTTAAATTAATTAATTAAGGTTTAAGATTTATTAATTTAGGAATAATTAATTTATAATTAAGGATTATTAATTAGAATATTGATTAATTAGAAGATTAATTAATCATGTAATTATGGATTAATTAAGTTATAGTTAACACTTAATTAATTAAATAATTAGAGGTTAATTAATTGGTTATTTAAGATTAATTAATTAATAATTAATAATGATTAATGTAAGTTAATTACTTAAGAAAGTAATTAAAGAATTGTTAATAGTTAATGAAGGTCATTACCTTAAGATTATTTAATAATTAATTAATGTGATTAATTTTAATAATTAATTAGACTAATTAATTAATGATAATCATTTGTGAAATTGGTTAAGTATATTTACTTAATGAAAGTAATTAAGGAATTAATTACTTTGTAATTAATTGAGTTTAATGTGATTAGTTTAAGTTAATTAATTAAGTTTAATTAATTTAACCACTTGATGATTTGTTAAGTATAATTACTTAATGTAATTAACGGAGTGCAATTACTTAGTGAAGTAATTAGTAATGGTATTTACTGGATGTAATGTAACGACCCGCTATTTTGAACCATTCAAATCGACAATAAAACCATACATATCCAACTTGAATAATTCAAAATACCGAATTGTTAATTAAAATTTGGCAAAACTTAAAATATACAGTAAATAAATCAATCACAGATCACAGAGTAATATAGTGCAGTGCAATAGATAAAGAATAGTAGTTCATGAAGCTACTATATACATCAGAGTTAGAAAAATACAACCGAATAGTTCAAATGCAGTGAAGTCTCCAATGCAACTGATGACTTCTCCGAACCAATCAACTGGAAAGGCTGGAATCTGAATTGATAGTTGGATTTCCAAATGAAGCTCTAAACTCCAAAGGTGAGTCTCAAATGTTGTATCACTCAGTCTGACCCGAGCGTAAAGCAAAACACAAAATACTCGAGTCAGGATCAACATTCTTATATCAATAAATCCAACTCAAGTGAAATATCAACTGAAATACCAATAACTTAAAGGATGTTTGGGATAACCATCCTCTAAGGGTCCATGGAACTTTCTACAAGGTAGAAATATACACTATAACACCGTGGTCATTTCAGCTTAATTTATACTTCAAAACCAAATCTCATTTTCACTTCAAATATCTCTATATTTCCCAAAATAGTATTTATATATATTAAATAATTTACACGGTAAAGTATTTTCAATTTCCTCAACTTAACAAATCGTTCCAACATCAACCGGACCTTCCCATTCAAATTAAATTCAATCTCAATTTATCAATTTAAATTCAACTGAATTTCTAAAATAACCACTTAAATTTTATCGATCCCAAATTCGGATTTATAACCACAAATACCCCTTTATATTTCCATTTTCAAAACTTTAAGTATTCAACGTTTCATCTAAATTTTCATTCAATTTAGTTTTCTAAATAATAAATTCAAATTTAGTTCAACCTAAATTTTCATTTTAATTCAATTTAGTTGCTAAATAACAAATTCAACTACGTTGATTTCAAATACAGATCCGAATCTCAACATAAACCATTTAAATTCCAATATAATTCAAGGCTTTAATATTTAAATGTTCTATATAACAGTTTCATATAGATCCCGATTTAACCTCATTATTATTTAGTCGTGAAATACTCCCTTATTAGATTCAACATCATTTAAGTAACCTTAAATTACATTTTACTCAATATTTTCTTTAATTTATTTAAACGTGAAATATTCATTAAATCACTTAAATCAAAAATCCAGTTATAAAATCATACCCTTTAAATTTCCCATTCAAAAATTTCAAATCGATTTAATTAAATAAATCCTTATTTAAATACCATTTTTATAAACCAAAATTTATCTCCCAATCTTAATTATTCAACTTTTACAACGGTAAATTTTGAAATATAAATCTTAAATAATACTCAAACATATTATATGGATTAAATCAATCTCAATAATATTATTATTAAATCTATATATAAAATTTCCATTTATATATATAATATTTTAAGAACCAATATTTATTAAATCCCGCATATTTCCTTTCAACTGTAGAAATTTTATTTCAAAATATTTATATGGACCCACGGCGTCTTTATATATTTCCTATCATATAGTCAAGTGCTACGGATATTTATCATTTCAATCTGTATACTAAATATATACGGGTGGATATCATTTCAACCCGTAATCCCAAATTCAATTAAATGAAAATCGCTTGGGTTTATCATTTCAACCCATAACGATTTTCTCCTATTCTAAAGTCTGTTCGGGTATGTATCATTTCAACCCATTGTAATTTCTAAACTACAGGGAACTTGCAGAGTGATAACAGAAAATACAATAAAATAACAGGCACATATCATCAATAACAATATAATATAAACAATAGGATATGGTGTCATATCGCGCAGGTGAACAGTTATAGATAATAGCATATATAACAAATTTAAATAACTACAGCAACATATTTCAATTTTCGTTTCAATTGAAATCAAATTTAATGAATAAAAAAATGTTAATCGTGAGTGATTTGCTCACCTTTCGAGTCAATAGATGAACGATCAAGAGTTGAATTACAAATTCAAGCACGAATTACAAAATAGAGCGAAATGGGCACGAATTGACGAATAAAGCTAATCAATAGAAATAGACGAAATCAAATCAGGCTGGATTTGACGAAGAAAATTGATATAGGTAAACTTGTAAATATATATAACTATATTTATAAAACCATATTCTAAATTTAAATGTATTTTAAATTAAAACATACATAATTATTTTCAAGTCAAAAATTTATCTTTAATATAAAATAACGCCTATGGATAAGACAAATTTCCTATGTACTTCACACTGTAACTTTATATCTAAAATAAATATGCTTTAATAACCATAAACATTATAAAACTAATAAAAAAATCTTTCCCAAAATATCGCTAAATACTATAAAATACATGCGCTAAATAGGGAAGCATGCAGACATAGCCTAAAATATACAGACTAAATATACACTACTATGCATACAGCTACAAGACTAAACAGAGCCTAAAACCTTCCCTGACCAAACCACTATGTATAAATAATATAACTTATACCAAAACTGTCAACAGTATTATATGTAAATATTCATCCAAAATATCATATATATACAGTACGCCTAAAATATAGCATACTGTAGCAACACATGCATCTTTATATACTCTACAACAAATCAAAACACACGCTATACTAAAATACAAATATATATTAACTGATATTTTATAACTTTTATAAACTAGTATATTTATATAATCCTATAAATAAGAAAACTTCAGCACCAAGGAATCTAGCTGTAGACCTCTTATGTATTACTTATATTATATACTAGTTTAACAAAAGTTGCTGTAACGTGTTTACATATATCACCGGCTTTGAATATATATAAAGGATGATATAAACTTAATTCAGCAAACATTCATATATTTATAAACTCACGCAACCAAAAGTAAAACAATATTTTTCTTTTCTTTTCACGCAACACACTTATATACATACCATGAATATAATATGTATAACATGTATTACATATATATACATATTCAACAAATACAAATAAACTAGAAGGCATGAAATACTATATATAACTAACGCAACCCATACTATATATGCATAATATATTATACAGGTACAACTTCTTATATTGTAACCGAAATATGTATATGTAAACCTTTTGATTATAATTTAAAATTTATACTTTACATAAACAATACATAGAAACTAATACATATATTAACGTATTGTATAGATATAGATTACTAACCCAAAATATAAGAATTTATTTTGCTATATGAACACCACTTACCTTAAAACAACAGAGAGGCTGGCTCGTCTAGGTACTGGTGAAAAATGCACATGGGGTGCATGAGTTAGGGTAGGGTGGTGTAGGTCGCAGTGCGGAGGCAATGGAGGGGAGGCCGACGAGTTCCAAACAGATGGTTTCTTCTCTCTTTCTTTTTTTCAAATAAAAGGACAGGGAAGAAGGCGAGGGGGGAGAAGGAAAGAGGAGAGAAAACAAATGTCATTGGTTTCACTTTGGAAGCAATGCAAAGAATACAACGTAAGTTTTTTATTTAAATTTTCACTTACATGAAGCAAGAGAAACGTAACAACTTGGGATGGGAAAGGCAACAGTTAAATTTGAATAAGAAAATGACAGAAGAGGAATGAGAACGTAAAGAAAATAATAAAAGAAAATAATAAAAGAAATAAGTGAATGCGAAGTAACGTATAGAAATTTTGTACGTTTGAAATTAACTTTGGCAACGGTCATGAGTTCATTTAGCTACATTTAAAGCAATAAATTTTTATTTGTTTGAATAGTTCGTACTGAGTTTGGAAAGGCGATGATATTTAAAATGGAAAAAGGAATGGACGGAGAAATTTAAGCAAAGATAAAACGTAAGAATAAATATAGAGTAACGGGACAGTCACGATAATTCATTGGATAATTAAAGCAACTTTTAATGCCACCAGCTGCACGTTCAAATCTGAAATGGCAGAGTAACGGACCACATAATAAATTGAAATGATGGGTTGATAACAGCTACAAGTATATATTTAATAGAAAAGAACGGACAGAGAAATTTTTGTGAAACATACTGAAAATAAATATGACGTACTTATTATATTATACGTTTCTTTTTGAATGCAGAGTCCAAAATTTGAAAGCCAAGTGACGGTCAACCCTTGATTTGGTGAAAATAATTGTAGCAATTAATAAAAGAAATAAATAGCAACGGTCACGTTGCTTTGATTTAGCTGACCCATCAAAGCAAATTATTTATAATTTAACCGGTAGGAAACGTAGAGGAACGTACTACCATAAAATGAAATTGATAACATCTGTGCATTGATTTTGTAATATTTATTAAAGAAATCGATTCTGCAGTATTTATTAAAGCAATTTATTAGCTAGCTTGAGTTAAATAGAATTTCACAATGGAATAAACTTTGATAAAATAAATTGAAAATTTAAAAACTGCTATGTTTAATTGGACGTAATCCAAATATTAAATTTTTATTTCAAAATATTATTATATAAAATTTCTTAAATGTTCCAATTAATTACGTTAAATAAAACCATTAAAAACGATTAAAATCTACGGGTCGTTACACTCTCCCCCACTCAAAACTTTTCATCCCCGAAAAGGTAGGAGGTAGGAGAATAGAACAACCATAAATAAAATAGATTGAAAGACAAGATAAACAATTAATTTAAAACTATATAAATTTTATTTGAAATATTTATTTGATAACTTCATTTGAAATTTAATTTTCTTTAATACTTTTCAAACTCCTTTGAAAACAATTATTTACAGTATTACTTATATTTACAAAGAAGCTACTGAAATATTAAATCCAAAATTCATAAATTTTTATTTTGTTTCAAGATACCTTCCAAATATTATTATTAGATCACAAATAATTTTTTTTGTAAAAATATGTTTTATTTTAGATAAATAACTTCTAAAATATTTTTAACACTAAAATTTCTATTAAACCATGTAGTATATAATTAAACAATATTTAAAGGATATATCCAACAAGGAAGGAAGGTAGATTTGGAAAACAGAATCAAGGTGAATAACTAAACTGAGCAGATAAGGTAGATGCAAGGAATAGTATCGTGCACGAATAATTAATCTAGAACCATAAGAATTTAAATTTCACATATTAATTCAACATTTCTTTGTTGGGAAAATACTTTTATAATAAATACCTTTATAATAATACTTTTATAATAAAATACTATTATATCGAAATAAATTTTCCTTTCGAAAATTCTTTTATAACTCGATGTTTCAACAAGTTTATCCTCGTTCTTCCAGACTCTGGCCATGCGTTGATCAGGCGCAAAGCTAGAATTCTTCAAGTACTTAGTAGACTTGTTTCAACACCCACTGAAAATACTTGAAAAACCTTTAAAATAGATATGGAAAGTACAATCCAAACAAAACAACCAAACCAAAACCTTTGTCCGACCATGGTTCGTAGATGCACAATGGTTACGCCTGGATCTCCCAGGAAACAATCCGTATCTGTAAGCTTTCTCAGCCCTGCGAGTTACGCCATGATGACTAGTAGAGTGCAGGATACACAATGGTTACGCCTAGGTCCCTCAGGAAACAATCCGTACCCCTAGGCTGTCTCATCCAGGCAGTTTCGCTACTATTCATGTAACGACCCAAAATTTTCGATCCCGAAAATTCCAGATAGTTAGAGAAAAGAAGAAAGTGATAGAAGAAGAAGAACAGAAAACAAATCCAAAGTCTCACATACGCAGCGGATAAAATATAATATCACATAAATAATCGTTATATAAAGGAAACTGTACTTGTCAAATTACACTTTATTATATCAGAGTTACAACAGATTTACAATCACAGAACAGATAAAACTATCTGTTTCAGATACTATAATATATTAATATCAGAAGCTCTCCATACGTTCCTGCTCTCCAGCTCGCCTCCTTAGCTCCAGAACGTCCTTACCTGAAAATCTGTAATACTCGGTCTGACCCGAGCATTACATCAAAGTAACACCCGGGTCAGGCTGGAAACCAGCGTGAGTAATCTCATCTAACAAGAATACAAAAACATGCAACTTATATAAACTCGGGGTAACTTATATCGATTTACAATTTCACAAGTTGGACATCAATCATTTCACACATCAATTTCTAAGTGCCAAAAACTTAGATTTAAATGGTCCAATTTACTTAAGTCAACCCACTTCAGCCTATTATTTTCACATAACAAATTATAAAAATCGAAGTGGTTTCGGGTATTTACTAATACCCGACTCCGGTCTCTCCGAAACCATAGTCAACTTAACTTACATTATTCAACTGAAATACAACTCTACTTTTAATACAGGATGTCACAGCAATTCATTATCCATAGAAAACCACCTCATGACAGTTTAAATTAAACATATCTTATCACATATCATCACGAACCACATATTAGGGATAACAATTAATCAAAGGCTTCCAATATCATTCTATTTATCCCTTAGTTAATTTCACAAATTAATTTATCTTTAACCAAATACAGCAATTAACCTTTAATTACTTCACTGAATAAATTAATCCTTAATTTATTCTCTAATTAATTCCTTGATTAATCCCATTCAGTAATTAACTACCCTTAATTACTCATTCCTTAAATTAATTACCCTTAATTAACTATCTCAATTAATCCCTTGATCAATCCCAAAGTAATTATATCCAAATTACTTTATCATTAAACATCTTTAATTACATTCAGTAATTATCAATTAATTACTTCCTTAAGTAATTACACTTCCATTAATTAAATTAAGTAATTATTCATCAATCATCAAGTGTTTAAATTAATTAAACTTAATTAATTAATCTAAACTAATCACATTAACCCAATTAATTACATTAATTAATTAATTCATTAATTTCTTCTATTAAGTAATTAAACATAAACAATTTCATAAATGATTATTATTAATTAATTAATCTAATTAATTATCAAAATTTATCTCATTAATTAATTGTTAAATAATCTTAAGTTAATGATATTCATTAATGATTCTTTAATAACTTCTCTCAGATTAACCATCATTAACTACAAATTAATTAATATTTAATTACCAATTAATTACTAATTATTAAATTAATTAAGTGTTAACTACAACTTAATTAAACCTTAATTACTCGATTAATTAATCTTTAATCATTAATTAAAATTTAATTAATAATCCCTAATTAGAGATTAATTAACCTTAATTAATTAATTTTAGGTCTTAAATTAATCAATTTAAAAACTCCTAATTATTTAATTAATCATCCTTATTATTAATTAATTAATTATTTAATTAATTGCCTATTTAAATTATCCTAATAATTTAAATGAATCCAAATTCTTAAATTCTAACTTAATTTAAGAAAAAAATTCCTTACTTATTTAAAATATTTAAAAATACTTTTTTTAAATTTACTTAAATTTCACTTTAAATTTCATTTTAAACTTAAGATACAATTTAGCTTAAACAAGGTTTTATAAATAATTCAAAATATTTTTATCTCATATGTTAAAAGAACATCCAATTTATAAAATAAGTTTAAAGAATTTAAATCCCAATTTAATTTAAATTCAAATCAATTAAAATCACACTTAGACATTCCAAGTCATTAAAACAAATTTAATTCAAAAGAATTTCTTCAATTTAAAAATTTAAAATATAGATTTAAACCTCATTCCAGTTTTTAACTTAAATTTTAAAAAGCTTTACTTACATTCTACATCTTCATTTTAAATTCAAAACATTTAACCATTTCAAAGTAATTTAAACAATTTAAATTTAAACTTTATTCTATTTTAAAAACTGAATCTCAACACAAATCCCAGATTTAAAATCTCAGGTTCAAACTTATTTTAAAGCTTATATTTTTCAAATTAAACATTCCAGTTTAAATTCAAAGCAATATTCTTTTATACCTAAAAAATTGTTAAAACGAAATTTAAATTGCAAAATTTAAATTATTTCAAACTCAAATTCAAATTTCCTGAATTCAGATTCAAATTCAGGTTTAAACCTAGTTCTAATTTTTAGTTTGCATTTAAAAACTTACTTTTAATTTTAAAATCTAAACAGGTTTTTGTTTTCTGTTTTTAAAACCTGAAACAACTTTTACTCGGGCCTACCCTACCTTAACTTCGAGTTCAAACCTAATCTTCTTCGAGTCCTACACCCGAATAACCCTAGAAAACTCGAGGCAATTGAAACCCACAGACAAAACTCCTCCAACAAAACAACCCGTCCACCGTGCACATGCACGGCGACGCCGTCCACCTTCGCTCATCTCTGACAATCTCCACACGTCGCCAATCATAATATCACCTGACCACGATCATCAGATCGTCCAAATTTCAATTCGAATACGAATTCGAGTTCAAGACCCAAAACGTGGAACAGGCAAATCCACTGCAATCCAAAACCTGCAACGCCACGTTTCTGAAGCTCCAACCACCGTTGCCCCTTAAATTCCGACAAAACCTTCGACAACCCACCATCTACCATTACCCAAGAAATAGTTGAACGCGATCAACTATGCATGCCGAATAGAACACTCCTTCCCTAACCCAGAAAACTAGGGTTCTAACCTTCAAATCACAATCTCCTCTTCCAAGATGAAATACACCATCAACTGATATTTTTTTCCTCACCCTTGATCATTTCCCCACCTCCAGAAGGAATTTCAACCAATCCGGTCTCATAGATCATCAGTTAGAGCTCAAAAAGAAAAATACAATTAAACTAGATCTGCTCCCAAATTCTAATACTGAAAATTATGATTTTTCTTTTGAAAGTCATGATTTGGTAAGATGATTTGATTTGCACCCTGAAACATCGAATCAAGGTAATCGAATTTTCACTAATTTAATGTTCTATTATCTGTTTATAAATTCTAGAGATGATACAGGATTATTTTATCCTAAGTAAAATTCTAAACTAAAGATTATAATTAAACTAACAAGTTACATTTGAAGCTCAAATTTTATACAGTGATTAAATCAAGAGGATTGAATTTTAACTGATCAAGGACTGGGAAATATAACAGAGTGGACTCTGTTGAAAAAAAAACAGACATGCATCATTTATTATTTCATTTCTATAGCATGAAAGTCCATTCCATTCATGCAACAATTTATCGCAACATTTTTCATAGACCATCTTATATATCAGTTAAAACCAGAAGATGCAACGTTTACTCACCTTAGAAATAGTTGAACAGAGATTTGTTTTAAACAAAAACTCGCAAATGGCTGAAACCCTTTTGAAACTTGAAGACTGGAAAACCACCTTTGATTGTTTTAAGTTTTTGAATCTTCCAGTTTGAAACTGCTGCTGGGTTGAAGTTCTTTTATCTCAGATTGAAGATTGATATCTGGAATCTGGTTTTATTTGTATTTGAGAAGATTATGAAGTTTTGAACTGATACAAGAACCAGATTTTCGTAAATTACTTTCTTATACATTTTTTTTAAAGAAAACATAACCTACCCATTTTATTTTCTTTCAGTTTATTCATTAATTCTGGAAAGAATAAATGACACTTGTTACATTGTATGATACTTATCCTACATTTGTCTATGCATGATATTATTCTATTACACTTGTAAGTGTACATAAATAATATAATAAATTTTTCTTTCATTTTCATACTATATTCTTATGTTAACATTTTTACACATATATGATTTGTACATGTATTAAAAGAAGGTATTAATCTTTGTTAAGCTTAAGTTATTAACTAAATTTTATTCATTAGTGTTTTATTATTAAAATATATCTATTTACATATTTATTCATTTACTATAAAGATTCATTATTTTAATTCAATTATTATTATAGTTCTTCAAATTTACTTATACATACTTCCAAACATCTTTATTTATCACAGTTTATTGGTTCAAATGAATAAAATCAGTAAATTAACTTGGTTATAAGATGACTAAAATCTGGGTTGTCACATTCCTTCCCCCTTAGAATCTTTTCGTCCTCGAAAAGAAATGAAGCCAGAATTTAAAATTCTTATTATTACAAAAAAAAATTATTCTTTGAAACTTTTTAAAATATACATAATATTATAAAATGATTTTATAAAAATACTTTTTATAACTCGATGTTTTAACCAGTCCATCGTTGTTCTTACAGAAATCCGGTCATACGTTGATCAGGCGTACGACTGAAATTCTTTGAGTACTTGGCAGACCCATTTCAACATCCAGTGAAAATACTTTGAAAATAATTTTATTGAAAATTTAAATTGGTTTAGATAATAGGTTTATATTAAGACAATTTATATTAAAAATAGTCCAGAGTCAAAACTATTCAATTCCCAATCTCCATTCTTATCAATTCAATTTAAATTTGCACTTCCATTTAAATTGACCCAATTCCAGTTTAAATAACTTCAATTTCCATTGAAATCTATTTAACCATATTCAATTTGAATTCCTCAGTTCTTTCCAAATTTAACTTTATTCAACCTTCATCTCAAATTTTACTGATTCAACTTTAATTGCAATTCCAAATTATTCAGATCATTCCAATTCAAATTTTTCATTTGAATCTTATACTCATACATCTTTAATCACAATTTCAATCAATTCAAATCAAGTTCAATTTGAACTAATTTCTAATTTCAAATTTAAACCATCTCGAATTATATAAATTCGAGTTAATACTTCAAATGTTGATTTAATTCCTTTAAATCAATTTACCTATTTATCCCAACAAAGGATTACCATACTCCATTTTTCATTCATTTAAACAAATCCAATTCACAACTTAAAGATTTTTAACAACAATAGGATGATATCATCTAATTCATTTTAAAACATTCATTCATTTTAAATTTCTAGATCTCAAACCCAATTTGAGATCACTCAAACTCTCAATTACAATCAACCATTTAACTTCCCAAGTTAAATCTTAATTTTATCTTAAAATTTACAAATCAGGTTGAACATCCCAACATATTTAACTTTTTCCAAGTTAAACTCAATTCACTTAATCCAGTTAACCTTACCCAATTTGAACTTTCATTTCAAATATAAACTTCTCATAAATAATCTTTCCACTTATTAAGTTCAAAAACTTATCACTTTTGGGTATCACATCTCATTCCCAATTTAAAACTCAATATTTAGAGTTTATTTCAAACCACCTTTGATATTATGTATATCCACATATATACATATTAATTTCTTTTACATACCAAGTTGTACTTTAAAATTTTAAACCACCATTGGTTTTTAATTCAAAACAAATTTTTTTTAGATTTTCAAACAACTCTTGTTTGAAATAGGACTATTTCATTCAAATGCATTAAATAATATTATTTATTATTTCTTTATTATTTTGGAACAAATTTTCAAATTTCTGGAACTAGATTTTAAAACCTCACAATTTAGATCATTTTCAGTTCCAGTTCATAAGTCATACTTGCCCAAATGTTTTACTTCCTTGAAACATTTCATTTTGCTTACCCATCAATACACATTTTATTATTGAACACAAAAATTATTTATGATAATAACCCAAATTATCATATCTGAAAACCAATTTATTATTATCTTATTCTGAAATTCTTTCCCAAATTCACGAATTAAACTTCAGTTTGAATTCATTTCAAACTTATTTTTATTCAATTTCAATTTTAGTTTGGTTGTGTTCTATTACTTCTCAATTTAATCTCAATAATTTTAACAACTAATTCCCTTTATATTTATTAGAAAGAAATATTGCTTTATATATATCAAAATATAATCTTATATGAAATCACTTAAAATTTTTATATAAGAAAATAACAAGTACGCTCTCTCATATATATATATATATATATATATATATATATATATATATATATATACTCAACTTATCCTAGGGTGCCACTTACCTTATCCTTAATGAGTAATCCCACCAGAGCCAAGGTTCTCGCATAACCTTCTGCCCTGATACCAAATGCAACGACCCGAAATTATCGATCCCGAAAATTCCAGATAGTTAGAGAAAAGAAGAAAGTGATAGAAGAAGAAGAACAGAAAACAAATCCAAAGTCTCACATACGCAGCGGATAAAATATAATATCACATAAATAATCGTTATATAAAGGAAACTGTACTTGTCAAATTACACTTTATTATATCAGAGTTACAACAGATTTACAATCACAGAACAGATAAAACTATCTGTTTCAGATACTATAATATATTAATATCAGAAGCTCTCCATACGTTCCTGCTCTCTAGCTCGCCTCCTGAGCTCCAGAACGTCCTTACCTGAAAATCTGTAATACTCGGTCTGACCCGAGAATTACATCAAAGTAACACCCGGGTCAGGCTGGAAACCAGCGTGAGTAATCTCATCTAACAAGAATACAAAAACATGCAACTTATATAAACCCGAGGTAACTTATATCGATTTACAATTTCACAAGTTGTTATAGACATCAATCATTTCACACATCAATTTCTAAGTGCCAAAAACTTAGATTTAAATGGTCCAATTTACTTAAGTCATCCCACTTCAGCCTATTAGTTTCACATAGCAAATTATAAAAATCGAAGTGGTTTCGGGTATTTACTAATACCCGACTCCGGTCTCTCCGAAACCATAGTCAACTTAACTTACATTATTCAAGTGAAATACAACTCTACTTTTAATACAGGATGTCACAGTAATTCATTATCCATAGAAAACCACCTCATCACAGTTTAAATTAAACATATCTTATCACATATCATCACGAACCACATATTAGGGATAATAATTAATCAAAGGCTTCCAATATCATTCTATTTATCCCTTAGTTAATTTCACAAATTAATTTATCTTTAACCAAATACAGTAATTGACCTTTAATTACTTCATTGAATAAATTAATCCTTAATTTATTCTCTAATTAATTCCTTGATTAATCCCATTCAGTAATTAACTACCCTTAATTACTCATTCCTTAAATTAATTACCCTTAATTAATTATCGCAATTAATCCCTTGATCAATCCCAAAGTAATTATATCCAAATTACTTTATCATTAAACATCTTTAATTACATTCAGTAATTATCAATTAATTACTTCCCTAAGAAATTACACTTCCATTAATTAAATTAAGTAATTATTCATCAATCATCAAGTGTTTAAATTAATTAAACTTAATTAATTAATCTAAACTAATCACATTAACCCAATTAATTACATTAAGTGATTAATTCATTAATTTCTTCTATTAAGTAATTAAACATAAACAATTTCATAAATGATTATTATTAATTAATTAATCTAATTAATTATCAAAATGTATCTCATTAATTAATTGTCAAATAATCTTAAGTTAATGATATTCATTAATGATTCTTTAATTACTTCTCTCAGATTAACCATCAATAACTACAAATTAATTAATATTTAATTACCAATTAATTACTGATTATTAAATTAATTAAGTGTTAACTACAACTTAATTAAACCTTAATTACTCGATTAATTAATCTTTAATCATTAATTAAAATTTAATTAATAATCCCTAATTGCAGATTAATTAACCTTAATTAATTAATTTTAAGTCATAAATTAATCAATTTAAAAACTCCTAATTATTTAATTAATCATCCTTATTATTAATTAATTAAATAATTAATTACCTATTTAAATTATCCTAATAATTTAAATGAATCCAAATTCTTAAATTCTAACTTAATTTAAGAAAAAAATTCCTTACTTATTTAAAATATTTAAAAATACTTGTTTCAAATTTACTTTAAATTTCACTTTAAATTTCATTTTAAACTTAAGATACAATTTAAACAAAGTTTTATAAATAATTCAAAACATTTTTATCTCATATGTTAAAAGAACATGCAATTTATAAAATAAGTTTAAAAAATTTAAATCCCAATTTAATTTAAATTCAAATCAATTAAAATCACACTTAGACATTCCAAGTCATTAAAACAAATTTAATTCAAAATAATTTCTTCAATTTAAAAATTTAAAATACAGATTTAAACCTCATTCCAGTTTTTAACTTAAAATTTTACTTACATTCTACATCTTCATTTTAAATTCAAATCATTTAACCATTTCAAAGTAATTTAAACAATTTAAATTTAAACTTTATTCTATTTTAAAAACTGAATCTCAACACAAATCCCAGATTAAAAATCTCAGGTCAACTTATTTTAAAGTTTATATTTTTCAAATTAAACATTCCAGTTTAAATTCAAACCAATATTCTTTTATACCTTAAAAATTGTTAAAACGAAATTTAAATTCCAAAATTTAAATTATTTCAAACTCAAATTCAAACTTCCTAAATTCAGATTCAAATTCAGGTTTAAACCTAGTTTTAATTTTTAGTTTGCATTTACAAACTTACTTTTAATTTTAAAATCTAAACAGGTTTTTGTTTTCTATTTTTAAAACCTGAAACAACTTTTACTCGGGCCTACCCTACCTTAACTTCGAGTTCAAACCTAATCTTCTTCGAGTCCTACAACCGAATAACCCTAGAAAACTCGGGCAATTGAAATCCACAGAAAAAACTCCTCCAACAAAACAACCCGTCCACCGTGCACATGCACGGCGACGCCGTCCACCTTCGCTCATCTCTGACAATCTCCACACGTCGCCAATCATAATATCACCTAACCACGATCATCAGATCGTCCAAATTCTAATTCGAATACGAATTCGAGTTCAAGACCCAAAACGTGGAACAGGCAAATCCACTACAATCCAAAACCTATCAATGCCACGTTTCTGAAGCGCCGACCACCGTTGCCCCTTAAACTCCAACTAAACCTTCGACAACCCACCATCTACCATTACCCAAGAAATAGTTGAACGCGATCAACTATGCATGCCGAACAGAATACTCCTTCCCTAACCCAGAAAACTAGGGTTCTAACCTTCAAATCACAATCTCCTCTTCCAAGATGAAATACACCATCAACTGATATTTTTTTCCTCACCCTTGATCGTTCCTCCACCTCCAGACGGAATTTCAACCAATCCGAGCTCATAGATCATCAGTTAGAGCTCAAAAAGAAAAATACAATTAAACTAGATCTGCTCCCAAATTCTAATATTGAAATTTATGAATTTTCTTTTAAAAGTCATGATTTGATAAGATGATTTGATTTGCACCCTGAAACATCGAATCAAGGTAATCGAATTTTCACTAATTTAATGTTTTATTGTCTGTTTATAAATTCTAGAGATGATACAGGATTATTTTAGCCTAAGTAAAATTCTATACCAAAGTTTATAATTAAACTAACAAGTTACATTTGAAGCTCAAATTTTATACAGTGATTAAATCAAGAGGATTGAATTTTAACTGATCAAGGACTGGGAAATATAACAGAGTAGACTCTGTTGAAAAACAAACAGACATGCATCATTTATTATTTCATTTCTACAACATGAAAGTCCATTTCAATTCATGCAACAATTTATCGCAACATTTTTCATATGACCATCTCATATATCAGTTAAGACCAAATGATGCAACGTTTACTCACCTTAGAATTAGTTGAACAGAGATTTGTTTTTAACAGATACTCGCAAATGGCTGAAACCCTTTTGAAACTTGAAGATTGGAAAACCACCTTTGATTGTTTTAAGTTTTTGAATCTTCCACTTTGAAACTGCTGTTGGGTTGAAGTTCTTTTATCTCAGATTGAAGATTGAGATCAGGAATCTGGTTTTATTTGTATTTGAGAAGATTATAAAGTTTTGAACTGATACAAGAACCAGATTTTCTTAAATTACTTTCCTATACATTTTTTTTAAAGAAAACATAACCTGCCCATTTTTTTTTCTTTCAGTTTATTCATTAATTCTGGAAAGAATAAATGACACTTTTTACATTGTATGATACTTATCCTACATTTGTCTATGCATGATATTATTCTATTACACTTGTAAGTGTACATAAATAATATAATAAATTTTTCTTTCATTTTCATACTATATTCTTATGTTAACATTTTTACACATATATGATTTGTACATGTATTAAAAGAAGGTATTAATCTTTGTTAAGATTAAGTTATTAACTAAAATTTATTCATTAGTGTTTTATTATTAAAATATATCTATTTACATATTTATTTATTTGCTAAAAAGATTCATTATTTTAATTCAATTATTATTATAGTTCTTCAAATTTACTTATACATACATCAAAAAATCTTTATTTATCACAGTTTATTGGTTCAAATGAATAAAATCAGTAAATTAATTTAATTATAAGATGACTAAAATCTGGGTTGTCACAATTCGAGACCTACACAGATTGCAGGATACACAATGTTTACGCCTGGATCCCCCAGGAATCAATCTGTACCTCTAAGCCAGACTCAGCCAGGCAATTGCACTATGCAGTTGCGAGAGGAAAAAAAAACCCTGGGTTATGCCACGGTGGGAACACTCGAGTATCACATCAAGAAAACCAAAAATCAGAGAGACTAATATCGATAGAATGAATCCACGATGTGGCCACAAAGCGGATATCAAGCAGAAGGCACTTTCCATATCTTTACTTCGAATATATATATCATATAGTACCTTTTCAAATCACTTTCAAATATCATACTTATATAAATTCCATATATATAGGATTTCATTTTTCCCAAATCGAATACTTACCAAAATCAATAGTGGATCAAATCATACTTATATAGACTTCGATTATATAAAATCTCTTTCCAAATTGAGTACCTTTCAAATCAATAGATTTCAAATCAACTTCATACTTATACAATCCATTTTATATAAGTTCGACCACTCCCAAATCAAGTTCTTAATAGTATAAGGTTCTCAAATTTCAGATCATTTCAATATCAATTCAGTTTCAAAATCATATATGATTTCACAAAATTTTCTTCCAAATTAAATATCTAAATTTCAAAGTTCCAAAATAATAGGTTTAGAAAATTATCCCAGTTTCCAAAATAAAATAATTCAAGTCAAACAAATTCATTTCCAAAATCACCATATAAGTACTGGTTTTTAATTTCAATTTAATTTTCAAAACCAAATATTTTCTCAAAATCAATTATACTTAAAATGGTTTCCAAATTTATAATTATCCCTTTAAAACTTTTAAACTATCTATTTCTATTTGAAATATCCAATTTACCTTTCTGAAAACCATTATTCAAAACTATTTTTTTTCCAAAACATTTCAAAACTAAATTTATATTCTTTATCAAACATTTTATACTCTTCGAAATTTCTTAGCTTTGAAAATTTAATCTCGATTTGGAAGTGTTCGAACATTCAAAATAGTTAGGGAAAACAAATTTTCAATTCAAGAGTTGAAAATCAACAATAAATCAATAAATCAATTATTAAATCTGAAACTGGAGGACTGAACATCGGTCTCATTTTAAATTGTTTCAAATATATACTTATATCTTTCTAAAATATCAAATTACACTTCGAAATTTGAAATCAAAAACGGTTTTACAAAATCACTTGCATAGCTAAGCTATTAAAGTGGCCTCTCCCCCACTCTGAAACTCGAAAATCAATGTCGATGATGCATGCACTCATCACCGAAATTATTTTCCAGCGACATAAGTGAGTTCTGGACTTCTATTTTCTTGACAACTTCTTTGAAATTTCTTCAAAATTGTTAGAATTCATTGAACTCATTTGAAACATTTCTTATTCGAAAAAATACTTTTAAATCGTATTATTTTTTATATATTTTCCAAAATCATTAAACTAATTTCAAAATACCGGAATTCAATTCTCAAATTTCAAATTTAACTCAACAGTTATAAATCATTTTTATATAAATCAATTTCCTATAATTTTTCAAAATTTCAAATCCTTTCAAAAACCTTTTATATAGAATAACTTTTCTTATTTGCTTTATATATATAGGTATACAATCCTTATCGAAAACATTTTCACATTTATACATATAAAAAAAATCATAGTTATCAAAATAAAATTTCGGTATAAACAATTTCAAAAATACAAACAAAACCCGATTTTCAAAGGATGATTCAAGAATGGATTTCAAAATAAAGATAGAAATTTAATTTAGAGGAACTCCAATCAATAGAATCCTGATTCGAATATAGACTCGATCGTAGATGAGATAATTTAATTACAAAATAGAAGATGGATATACTTCTATAAATCGCGGGCGACCTTTACCAATCAACCGTGATTCCAAAATTAGATCGGTGTAGAATTATGAGGCAATTCGACATTCGATCGCAAGGGATATAGAATTCGGCATAAAAAGATATAGCAGCATCGTAAACCGAGAATACAGAAATCTTCGGTGAGTCAATGCCAATTGAAAAGGAGTTTTCACCCCATTTACAAATCATTCAGTGGAGTTATGGGGTTCTCCGGAATCAAACGAATATAAATAGGGAGAGAGAGAATGAATTTCGGAACCGAGGGACATTCCAAAATTCAAAGGAAATCGAGTCAAAAGGAAGAGATTCAACTCGAGCAAAAGTAATTCTGTAAATAAATTTACCATATATGCTAAGTTTTGCCTAGAGCCAAAGCTCTGATACCAACTTTAACGACCCATTATTTTGAATCATTCAAATCGAAAATAAAACCATACATATCCGACTTGAATAATTCAAAATACCGAATTGTTAATTAAAATTTGGCAAAACTTAAAATATACAGTAAATAAATTAGTCACAGATCACATAGTAATATAGTGCAGCGGAAAAGATAAAGAATAATAGTTCATGAAGCTACTATATACATCAGAGTTAGAAAAATATAACCGAATAGTTCAAATGCAGTGAAGTCTCCAATGCAACAGATGACTTCTCTGAACCAATCAATTGGAAAGGCTGGAATCTGAATCGATAGTTGGATTTCCAAATCAAGCCCCGAACTCCAAAGGTGAGTCTCAAATGATGTATCACTCAGTCTGACATGAGCGTAAAGCAAAACACAAAAGACTCGAGTCAGGATTAACATTCTTATATCAATAAATCCAACTCAAGTGAAATATCAACTGAAATACAAATAACTTAAAGGATGTTTGGGATAACCATCCTCTAAGGGTCCATGGAACTTTCTACAAGGTAGAAATATACACTATAACACCGTGGTCATTTCAGCTTAATTTATACTTCAAAACCAAATCTCATTTTCACTTCAAATATCTCTATATTTCCCAAAATAGTATTTATATATATTAAATAATTTATACAGTAAAGTATTTTCAATTTCCTCAACTTAACAAATCGTTCCAACATCAACCCGACCTTCCCATTCAAATTAAATTCAGTCTCAATTTATCAATTTAAATTCAACTCAATTTCTAAAATAACCACTTAAATTTTATCAATCTCAAATTCGGATTTATAATCACAAATACCCTTTTATATTTCCATAGATTTCAAAACTTTAAGTATTCAACATTTCATCTAAATTTTCATTCAATTTAGTTTTCTAAATAATAAATTCAAATTTAGTTCAACCTAAATTTTCATTTTGATTCAATTTAGTTGCTAAATAACAAATTCAACTACGTTGATTTCAAATACAGATCTGAATCTCAACACAAACCATTTAAATTCCAATATAGTTCAAGGCTTTAATATTTAAATGTTCTATATTACAGTTTCATATAGATCTCGATTTAACCTCATTATTATTTAGTCTTGAAATACTCCCTTATTAGTTCAATATCATTTAAGTAACCTTAAATTACATTTTACTCAATATTTTCTTTACTTTATTTAAACGTGAAATATTCATTAAATCACTTAAATCAAAAATCCAGTTATAAAATCATACCTTTAAATTTCCCATTCAAAAATTTCAAAACAATTTAATTAAATAAATCCTTATTTAAATACCATTTTTATAAACCCAAATTTATCTCCCAATCTTAATTATTCAACTTTTACAACGGTAAATTTTGAAATATAAATCTTAAATAATACTCAAACATATTATATGGATTAAATCAATCTCAATAATATTATTATTAAATCTATATATAAAATTTCCATTTATATATATATATATAATATTTTAAGAACCAATATTTATTAAATCCCACATATTTCCTTTCAACTATAGAAATTTTATTTCAAAATATTTATATGGACCAACGGTGTCTTTATATATTTCCTATCATATAGTCAAGTGCTACAGATATTTATCATTTCAATCCATATACTAAATATATACGGGTGGATATCATTTCAACCCGTAATCCCGAATTCAATTAAATGAAAATCGCTTGGGTTTATCATTTCAACCCATAACGATTTTCTCATATACTAAAGTCCGTTCGTGTATGTATCATTTCAACCCATGGTGATTTCTAAACTACAGGGAACTTGCAGAGTGATAACAGAAAATACAATAAAATAACAGGCATATATCATCAATAACAATATAATATAAACAATAGGATATGGTGTCATATCCCGCAGGTGAACAGTTACCGATAATAGCATATATAACAAATTTAAATAACCACAGCAGCATATTTCAATTGCCGTTTCAATTGAAATCAAATTTAATGAATAAAAAAATGTTAATCGTGAGTGATTTGCTCACCTTTCGAGTCAAGAGACGAACGATCAAGAATTGAATTACAAATTCAAGCACGAATTCCAAAATAGAGCGAAATGGGCACGAATTGACGAACAAAGCTGATCAATAGAAATAGACGAAATCAAATCAGGCTGGATTTGACGAAGAAAATTGATATAGGTAAACTTGTAAATATATATAACTATATTTATAAAACCATATTCTAAATTTAAATGTATTTTAAATTAAAACATACATAATTATTTTCAAGTCAAAATTTTACCTTTAATATAAAATAACGCCTATGGATAAGACAAATTTCCTATGTACTTCACATTGTAACTTTATATCTAACATAAATTTGCTTTAATAACCATAACCATTATAAAACTAATAAAAAAATCTTTCCCAAAATATTGCTAAATACTATAAAATACATGCGCTAAACAGGGAAGCATGCAGACGTAGCCTAAAATATACAGACTAAATATACACTACTATGCATACGGCTACAAGACTAAACATAGCCTAAAACCTTCCCTGACCAAACCTCTATGTATAAATAATATAACTTATACCAAAACTGTAAACAGTATTATATGTAAATATTCATTCAAAATATCATATATATATACAGTACGCCTAAAATATAGCATACTGTTGCAGCATTTGCATCTTTATATACTCTACAACAAATCAAAACACACGCTATATTAAAATACAAATATATATTAACTGATATTTTATAACTTTATAAACTAGTATATTTATATAATCCTATAAATAAGAATACTTCAGCACCAAGGAATCCAGCTGTAGACCTCTTATGTATTACCTATATTATATACTAGTTTAACAAAAGTTGCTGTAACGTGTTTACATATATCACCAGCTTTGAATATATATAAAAGATGATATAAACTTAATTCAGCAAACATTCATATATTTATAAACTCACGCAACCAAAAGTAAAACAATATTTTTTCTTTTCACGCAACACACTTATATACATACCATGAATATAATATGTACAACATGTATTACTTATATATACTTATTCAATAAATACAAATAAACTAACAGGCATGAAATACTATATATAACTAACGCAACCCATACTATATATGCATAATATATTATGCAGGTACAACTTCTTATATTATAACCGAAATATGTATATGTAAACCTTTTGATTATAATTTAAAATTTATACTTTACATAAACAATACATAGAAACTAATACATATATTAACGTATTGTATAGATATAGATTACTAACTCAAAATATAAGAATTTATTTTGCTATATGAACACCACTTACCTTAAAACAACAGAGAGGCTGGCTCATCTAGGTACTGGTGAAAAATGCGCACGGGGTGCATGAGTTTGGGTAGGGTGGTGTAGGTCGCAGTGCGGAGGCGATGGAGGGGAGGCCGACGAGTTCCAAACAGATGGTTTCTTCTCTCTTTCTTTTTTTCAAATAAAAGGACAGGGAAGAAGGCGAGGGGGGAGAAGGAAAGAGGAGAGAAAACAAAATATCAGTGGTTTCACTTTAGATGTAATGCAAAGAATACAACGTAAGTTTGTTATTAAAATTTTCACTTATATGAAGCAAGAGAAACGTAATAGCTTGGGAAGGAAAAAGGCAACAGTTAAATTTTGAATAAGAAAATGGCAGAAGAGGAATGAAAACGTAAAGGAAATAATAAAAGAAAATAATAAAAGAAATAAGTGAATGCGAAGTAACGTATAGAAATTTTATACATTTCAAACTAAATTTGGCAACGGTCATGAGTTGATTTGGCTACATTTAAAGCAATAAATTTTTATTTGTTTGGATAGTTCGTACTGAGTTTGAAAAGGCGATGATATTTAAAATGGAAAAAGGAATGGACGGAGAAATTTAAGCAAAGATAAAACGTAAGAATAAATATAGAGTAACGGGACAGTCACGATAATTCAGTGGATAATTAAAGCAACTTTTAATGCCACCAGCTGCACGCACAAATCTGAAATGACAGAGTAACGGACCACATAATAAATTGAAACGATGGGTTGATAACAGCTGCAAGTATATATTTAGTAGAAAAGAACGGACAGAGAAAATTTTGTGAAACGTACTGAAAATAAATATGAAATACTTATTATATTATACATTTCTTTTTGAATGCAGAGTCCAACATTTGAAAGCCAAGTAACGGTCAACCCTTGATTTGGAGAAAATAATTGTAGCAATTAATAAAAGAAATAAATAGCAACGGTCACATTGCTTTGATTTAGCTGACCCATCAAAGCAAATTATTTATAATTTAACCGGTAGGAAACGTAAAGGAACGTACCACCAAAAAATGAAATTGATAACATCTGTGCATTGATTCTGCAATATTTATTAAAGAAATTGATTTTGCAATATTTATTAAAGCAATTTATTAGCCAGCTTGAATTAAATAGAATTTCACAATGGAATAAACTTTGATAAAATAAATTGAAAATTTAAAATCTGCTATGTTTAATTGGACGTAATCCAAATATTAAATTTTTATTTCAAAATATTATTATATAAAATTTCTCAAAAGTTTCAATTAATTACGTTAAATAAAACCATTAAAAACTATTAAAATCTACGGGTCGTTACATGTAATTAATAGAAGATGATTTAAGAATGAAAGTAATTTGGATTAAATTACTTTGTATAATTAATCAAGGATTAATTAAAGATAATTAATTAATAAGTAATTAATTATTTAACGAAGTAATTACGAGTAGTTAAACACTGAATGTGATTAATCAAGAGTGATTAATAATTATGGTTTAATTATGATTAATTACTTAATGAAATTAATTTAAATAAGATAATTAATCAAATGTAATTAAGGATCATTAATTAATATAATTAATGATGTAATTAAGGATTGATTGATTAAGATTAATTAATCAATGATAAGTGATTAAAAGAGTGATTAATTAATGTAATTAATTAAGGATTGATGTAATTAATTATGGTTAATTAATTAATGAAGTAATTAAAGGTTAATTACTATAAGTGGTTAAGAATAATTAATTTGTGAAAGTAATTAAAGGTTAATTACTTTAATGTAATTAAAGGATAATTAATCAAGGGTGATTAATTAAGGTGGATAATTGGAGAATAATTAATTAATTGATTTGTAATTAATTAATTGTTATGTAAGCAAGATTATACGATGAAAGTAATTAATTTAATTAACTTTAAATTAATTAGGGATGGAAGTAATTAATTTAATTCATTTTAAATTAATTATAGATGGTGATTAATCCTTGCTTATGTATGGAGGAATGATATTGGTTGCCTTGAATGGTTTGAAATCTCAGATATGATGTAATAACCCGGTATTTTATGATTATTTTAATTGTTTATTTTAATTATTTAAATTGAAACTCCTGATTTAAAAACTTTATTTTACTTATTAAAATGAATCAATTTTGTTATTTTAAAAGTTTATTTTGATTTTGTGTGAATTATAATTTCAAACTTGAATAAATAGAATATTTTCCAAAAAAGTGGATTTTTGGTCAATCTGGTCAAACTTCGACTTTTAAATTTAAATTTTAAAATTTTCAATTTTATTCTTTATTATGATAATATTTTAAATTTCAAGAATACTTCTTTTCGTTTCGTTGAAATTTGATTTATATTGTGAAAGTTATGCTTTTTACAATATTGTATGTAAATTGATTTATTTAATAAAATTGTCTATTTTAATTTATATAAATAATATTTTTATTTTTCATATTATGTTCTAATATGTGTTATATGACATATTAGGTATATATTTTTATTTTTAAATATTTTAAAGTAATGTTATATTTTTTCCAAAGCTTAGTGTATTTATTTTCAATTTTTCTAACCTAGTTTCTATTTTTGAGCTATTTTCTTAATTTAATTATATCTATTTAAAATTTATTTATTTATTTTTATTCATTCATTATATTTACGTGTTTTTATATTTTTTTATATGTATTTTACATTTATTTAAAATGCAAAAAGAATTTGGATATTTGAAGAGTTTTTGACCTTTAGTATCCTTTGCCTTTTCATATTCAATTTGGCTTTTCACACCAAACAACATATCCATTCAATTGCTGACTTTATCACCATTCCTTCAGCTGACATTCTCTCATTTTTCACGTAGCAAAACTTTCTCAAACTCAAAAAGTATGGCCTCCATTTCCTGAGAGAAAATTTTTGGTAAACTTTAATTCTTTTTCATTTTTTCCATTGTTTTGTATTGATTTTTGTACTCGTATTCACCTTCTTGCGTTCGGCCTCCCTCCTCCACCACTTTGGCCGCCTCCACCACCACCTACACCAGCCATCATACCCTCCTTCCACTGAACCTTTCATGGCCGAGACCCTTCAAGTTGATGATCCACCAAAATTTTGAAGAAAACTCCACTTTAAAACTCCATAGCCGAACTCCCCTTGTCTCCACCACTCCAATCATGCTTTGGCCGATCCAACACCACCACCACCAGCCACAACCTGAGCCTTGCACCTTTGTAACACCTGTAGTTGACCTTCCTAGATCTGACCTTGTCCATCCATGCTTGGTCGAGACCTTAAATGACAACAAAACCCACTTGTGTTGCCTTGTTTTGTAAATTCATGCACACGTACCATTTATCTCCTTTGTATTGTTATGGCCGACCCCTGTTGGACCTCAACCTTGTCCAAACCTCGTCAAAATCACCCCATTATAGTGCTTTTACAGCCTATAGCTGAAACATAAGTCGTTGAATGTAAGTGCAAAAACGTTAGCTTTGTGTTTCATGTTTATTCCTAACATTGTTTTGTAATAGTTTGGTTGCAATTCATGTTTGTATTTGTTTGTTTGATATTTATCAAGGCAATTAGCTTTGGCTCTCCCACTCTCAAATCATTATCATGTTATCGTGCCTTTGAAGTTCCTTATTTGTGCATTCGGTTGTCATCTCCATCTTATACAAGTGAGTAACTCTCACCAGACAAATTTATACCTATATGACTAGTAAACTGATCACAATTGAATCTGTAAAACATATCACAATGCTATATTTGTTATGTTATGATCATATGATGTTTACCCATGCTTATTTACCTATTATACCATCTGTTACTATTATATAATGCTATTCTGTTTATTTATATCATTTTATCACACTGCAAGTTCCCTTTAGATTAGAATCACTATGGGTTGAAATGATACATACCCGAACGGACTTTAGAATAGGGAAATATCGTTATGGGCTGAAATGATAGGCATGAACTGTTTTTATTTATTTCACTTTTACTTGGGATTGTGGGTTTGAAATGATAGATGCTAGGTTTTCTTTGTAAATTACGGATTGAAATGATATATTATCCTTATCACTTTACCTAGGATAGAAAATGATATACAGCTCCGTGGTTAAAATATATTTTTTATAAAAATTTTAAAATATTTTTGAAATGTAAATATTATAATATTTTGATTTAAACTTAATTAAAAATGAATTTATAAAGTATTATTGATTTTTTAAAATTTATAAGTGAAATAAATTAATGGTAAAGTTAGAAATTTGAAATATAAGTTATTTTGGAAATTATGATTTGGTTATAAATGGAATTTAAATTAAGTAGGAAATATGAAAATAGATTTAAAATTTGATTTAAAATGAATTTAAATGAATTTTGTAAAGTTTTAATGATTTTTGAATAAGTTAAAAGTTTAAATAAATGAATATTTAAGTTGAATTTTGAAATATAACTTAGATTGGAAATTTGTGAATTTTGCTTAAAAATGAATTCAAGTTAAATAAATAAAATGAAAAATAAGTTATATTTGGAAATTTAAACTTAAGTGTGAAGTTAAAAATTTAATTATAAAGAATTGAAATTGAATGTTGAATTATATAAGTAAATATTATTAAATTGATTTTTGAATGAAAATTTAACTTTATAAAATCATGAATATAAGGGTATGTAAATGATTGTTTTAAAAGTAAAAATATATTATTTTTATAAGTTTAAATGATTTAAATAAAAATTTAATTATTTGTGAAATTATATTGAATATTTGGAATTTAGTTAACAACATTTTGAACTATTATTATTTCTAATGTAAAGGATATTACCGCATTTGTAAATGCTGTAGTTCATAGAAATGAACTGAATGGCTAAATTTAATTAAGGGCTATTATAGTACTTTGTAAGTGCTATGGTTGCTGAAATTAACTAAGGCTTTATTTGAACTAAAGTAACCCTATTACAGCATTTTTAAATGCTGTCTTTTGTTAAATTGAATTGTTTTAAAAGTAACTTTCCATGGCATTTTCTAAATGCTGCGAAAGTTGAATTTTTACTGTCTTAATAAATTTAAGTGAATAAATGAACTTTGAAAGATTAAAATTTTGAAAATTTAATAATTTAATTATCTAATATAATAACTTCATTTTAATGATTTAAAATGAAGTAATTTGTTTTGAAATATAAACTATTTTGAAATGTGTGTTGAAATGGTATTTTAAATAAAATGAATGTGGTTTTGAAAAGATACGATATTTTGATATTTTGAAATGGATTTTGAATGATACTGAATTTTGAAATGATATTTGACTTCGAAGTATAAATTACTATTTTGAAATTCTAACCACCAGATGTATTTAATTTATAGTTTAACTGGTCCTTTAAGGTTGGGCGATCCCAAGCATACTTTAAGTTATTGTACATTACTATTACAGTTCACTTGAGTTGGTTTACATTATATAAGTATATATGACCTGGCTTGAGGGTTTTGTGTTTTACTTTACGCTCGGGTCAGCCTGAGTATTTACAGCTTAGCTTTGGATTTCTTTTCTATAGCGAGGAATCACGGGAGATTCTGCTTGTCTAGTTATCTATTCCCTTTTAGTTTCAGTTGTTCTATTTTAGCTCTGGTATTTATAAATTGCTATGTATTTGAGGTTTCTATTGTATATGTTTTTCAAACTGATATTATGTATTATGTTTCGAGAGTTTGCTATAGTAGCTTCATGAACAAGTATGGTATTTTAATTTCCGCTGCGAGTTATTCTGATATTTCCGTGTCTGTGATTCTTTGATTTGTATTTCATTTGCTCCAAATTTATTTACAATGCGGTATTTTGAGCAATTTAAGTCCGACATGTGTGGATGCGAATGGATGAAAATATCGGGTTGTTGTAGTTGGTATCAGACCTTTGGTTTTAGGCAAATCTTAGTCTGTGGAGCAAAAAATCATTAGAGATAGGGTAGAAATACCCTAGAATAAGTGAAATCAATCTCATAATCATTTCCTTGTGAGAGAGCGTATTTTCGAAGTATAAAATAATATCCAAATTTTTTTTAAAGGATTTTCAAAGATTATTTTGGTACAAAAAAATTTCTTATTTTGAAACCAAGATTTTTTAAACTTCATTCCTTTTGTATCCACCTTGTTAGAAATCTCTTGGTTAGGATTCTTATCGTTTAGGATTCCTTAAACTCTGGAATGCTCCTACTTGTTCTGAAATCCAGTCTTGTCTTCCCTATTTTACCCTTTTGATTTTGGTGCATTCCATAACTCCACTTCGGAATGGCCTCTATAAAGATCGGTGATTCTGCCAATCTTTCAAAGATTTGTAAAAGGGTGAAACTCCTTTACTATTGGCATTGATTAACCGAAGATTTCTATATCCCCAGTTTACGATACTTTGCTATATCTAGATTCTATCTCTGGCGATCGAACGTCGATTTGCCTTAGAAATCTTTTTCGCATTGATTATATTCCTGAAGTAACGATTGACCAGCTAAGGTCGCTGGCGATTTATATAGGCTTATCCATCTTCTATTTGGTAATAAAATTATCTCATCTTCATTCGAGCTTATTTTCGAACCAGAATTCTATTTGATTATAGTTCCTCTAATTTTGAATCACAGTTTGTTTGAAATCCATCCTTGAATCATCCCTTGGAAATTTGTGCTTGATTATATTTTGAATTTGTGCATATATCGAAATTATTATTTTGATAAGGATGACCCTATTTTTGTATAAAAAAAGTGAATGTTTTCGATAAGGATTATAAATTTTTCTTTCTTTGGAAATTTTAAATTTCTAAAGGATTTGAAATTTAAAAATTTATAAGAATTTGATTTATATAAAAATGATTTATAACTGAAAGGTTTTTGAATTTGAATTTGGAGGAATCGAAGTCCAGTGTTTTGAAATCGGTTTTTAAGATTTTGGAAAATATATAATATTAATATGATTTAAATATATTTTTCCGAATAAGAAATGTTTCAAATGTATTCGAATGAATTCCATTGATTGCGAAGAGATTTCAAAGAAGTTTCAAGAAAATAAAAGTCCAGAACCCACTTATGTCGCTGGAAAATAATTTTGATGATGAATGCATGCATCATCAACATTGATTTTCGAGTTTCTAAGTGGGGTTGAGACCACTCTAGTTGCTTTGCTATGTGAGTGATTTTGTGAAACCAAATTTTGATTTCAGATTTTGAAGTATGGTTTGATATTTGAAAGATATGTGTATATGCATATATATATTTGAAATAATTTAAAGTAAGCTGGTGTTCAGTCCCCGAGACTCAAGTCTATTTTGCTATAACCTTATCTTTTGGAATTGGTTTACTGATTTGTTGGTGATTTCCAACTCTTGGATTGTGAATATGATTTCTTCGACTATTTTGAACATTCGAGTACTTCCAAATCAAGGTTAACTTTTCAAAGCTAAGAAATGTTGAAAGGTATAAGGTATTTGATAAGGAATATAAGTTTAGTTTTGTATGATTAATGTATAAAGTAATATGATTTATACAAGTTTGGAACTGTTTGTTGAGTGAAATAAACAAGACTATTTTGAAGTATTCTGGTATGAAATATAGATTTGAAATGTTTTGAATAAAGTATATATAGAATAATAATATTTCCAATGATAAATTGGATATTTCATATAGAAATAAATAGTTTGAAGGTTTTAAAAAGAGATGGTTTTAAACTTTATAACCATTTTATATATTTTAATGATTGTGAAATGGTTTTGAATGATATAATCTTTATTTGACAAAGAATGTGAATTTGGAATGATAATTGATTTTGATAAACGAATATTTGAAGTTTATATTTGTATGAAAGGATACTTGGTTTACATGTCATTTGAGTTTATTTAAAAATGATGGATTTATGAAATGAATATTTCAAAACTAAGTAATAATGAAGTAAAATATGAGATATATGAAATTATAAAATTTAGTTTTGGAATATGGTATATTTAAGCTTTGAAATGTATTAAAAATTTAATAGTTTATTTTATGGATCAAATCTTTATTTGAAATTTGATAATATTTGTAATGGTTTTGTTGAAAAACTAAATTGAATTGAAACTGATGATTTGAATTGAATTAAAATTGAAAATTTTAGATTTGGGTTTAATTGAATAAATTTGTGAAATTTATAGAATTAAAGGAATGTTTTATGATTTCAAATGTTTGATTTCGAAATGCTATGATTTTCAAAGTGTAATGATTTCAAGTATTTTGGTTTCGAAAGATTTATAACTTTGGACGTATTATGATTTTTTTGAAAGTGAATATATGTTTGAAAAGGAAATGAATTTTTTTGACATAAATTTTGTTGATTTTAAAATTTGGATTATTTTCTATATCTATTGTTCTAAGAAACTTTGAAACTAAATATATGTAATTAGGAAGAAATGTCCTGGCAAAATCATATATGATTTTGAAATTGAATTGATATTGAAATGGTTTGAAATTGAGAACCTTGTTTATTTAAATACTTTTATTTGGGAGTTATCGAACTTATATAAAATTGATTTGTATAAGTATGAAGTGATTTGAAAACTATTGATTTGTAATGGTACTCAACTTGTAAATTGAAATCTTATATAATCGAAGTCTATATAAGTATGATTTGATATACTATTGATTTGGAAAGTATTCGATTTGAAATGAAATCTTATATATAATGGACTTTATATTAGTATGATATTTGAAAGTGATTTTGAAAGGTACTATATGATACATTTTTTTGAAGTAAAGCTATGGAAAGTGCCTTCTGCTTGATATCCGCTTTGTGGCTACACTGTGGATTCATTCTATCGATATTATTCTCAATGTTTTGGGTTTTTCGGATATGATACTCTAATGTCCATCGAATTCCATGGTGATCTCCATGGTCTTATGATCGCGATGGCATAGCGTAATTCATAGGGGCTGCGAGAGCCTAAAGGTACGGATGTTTCCTGGGGGATCCAAGCGTAACCGTTGTGTATCTATAATCTATTGGGTCGCTTGGTAGCATAATCTGCAGGGGCTACGAGAGTCTAAGGGTACAGATGTTTCCTGGGGGATCCAGGCGTAACCATTTTGTATTTGCGGTACTACCAGTCTTCACGGCGTAATCGCACCGCGGTAGTCAGCCTACGGGTACGGATGTTTCTTGGAGGATCCTGGCGTAACCATTGTGTATCCATGGTCCATGATCGACATGTTTTGGTTTGGTTGTTTTGTTTGGATTGTACTTTCCATATCTGTTTCTAAAAGGTTTTTCAAGTATTTTCACTAGGTGTTGAAACAAGCCTATTAGGTACCTGGAGAATTCTAGCTTTGCGCCTGATCAATGCATGGCCAGAGTTACAGGAACGAAAGTAAACTTGTTAAGACATTGAGTTATAAAAGTATTTTTGATAAAGTGTATTATATAAAGGATATTTTGATTATTTATTTTACTTTTCTAAATATTTTAAAAATGTTTTAAATATTGTTTACTTTGAACTAACAAATTTGAATCAAATGACTATTTATCATATTATAAAATGTTTAAAATGTTGTAAATATAAAACTATAAATTGAAATGTATAGGGTTTTAAAATAATGGTCCATCCTTATCTTTCGACCTATTATCCCTTCTAGCTATTCCTACCTTTTTCCTCTTCGAGGGTTCTTTCTGCATTATGGGAAGAGTTGGTTCTTTGGCTTGTCGTTTGGATTTTCCCAAGAAGCATTCTGGAGTGCATGATGTACTCCACGTCTCACATCTTCTCTGGTATCTTCTTGGCATATCTCTTTTGTTCATCCTTCTGCTCTTGATGGTTGGTATATTGAGCCTAATCTGACTGTCGAGAGTAAGCCACTTCGTATTGTCGACATAGGTACGAAGCCGCTAAGAAGTAAATCTGTTAGTTTGATCAAAGTACGATGGGGTACTGATGATCGAGACTGTACCAGGGAAATGGTGGAGAGCATTTGTGCTTCGAATCCAAAATTGTTTTTATAGGTACTATTTGTTGTCTATCCTGCTTTTCCTTATTTTCCTTGTTCGTTCTTTACGAGGACGAAAAGATTTGAGTGGGGGAGAGTGTAACAACCCAGTATTTTGTAATTATTTTAATTGTTTATTTTAATTATTGAAATTAAAACTCCTGATTTAAAAGGTTTAATTTATTTATTAAAATGAATAAAATTTGTTATTTTAAAAGTTTATTTTGATTTTGTGTGAATTATAATTTCAAACCTGAATAAATAGAATATTTTCCAAAAAAGTGGATTTTTGGTCAATATGGTCAAACTTTGACATTTAAATTTAAAATTTAAATATTTAAATATTTGAATTTTATCCTTTATTATGAAAATATATTAAATTTCAAGAATGTTACTTTTCTTTTCGTTGAAATCCGATTTACATTGTGAAAGTTATGTTTTTTACAATATTGTATGTAAATTGATTTATTTAATAAAATTATCTATTTTAATTTATACAAATAAAAATTTTATTTGTCATAATATGTTCTAATATGTGTAATATGACATGTTAGGTATATATTTTTATTTTAAAATATTTTAAAATAATGTTATAATTTTTCCAAAGCTTAGTGTATTTATTTTCAATTTTTATAACCTAGTTTCTATTTTTAAGCTATTTTCTTAATTTAATTATATTTATTTAAAATTTATTTATTTATTTTTATTCATTCATTATATTTTCGTGCTTTTTCTTTATTTATATGTATTTTACATGTATTTAAAATGCAAAAAGAATTTGGATATTTGAAGAGTTTTTGACCTTTAGTATCCTTTGCCTTTTCATATTCAATTTGTCTTTTCACACCAAACAACATATCCATTCAATTGCTGACATTATCACCATTCCTTCAGCTAACTTTCCCTCATTTTTCACGCACCAAAACTTTCTCAAACTCAAAAAGTATGGCCTCCATTTCCCGAGAGAAATTTTTTGGTAAACTTTCATTCTTTTTCATTTTTTTTCCATTGTTTTGTATTGATTTTTGTACTTGTATTCATCTTCTTGTGTTCGGCCTCCCTCCTCCAGCACTTTGGCCGCCTCCACCACCACCTACACCAGCGATCATCCCCTCCTTCCACTGACCTTCCATGGCCGAGACCCTCCAAGTTGATGATCCACCAAAATTTTGAAGAAAACTCCACTTTAAAACTCCTTAGCCGAATTACCCTTGTCTCCACAACTCCAATCATGCTTTGGCTGACCCCAACACCACCACCACCAGCCACAACCTGATCCTTAGACCTCCATAACACTTGCAGTTGAACTTCCCAGATCTGACCTTGTCCATCCATGCTTGGCCGAGACCTTAAATGGCCACAAAACCCACTTGTGTTGCCTTGTTTTTAAATTCACACGCATACCCTTTATCTCCTTTATATTGTTATAGCCGACCCCTGTTGGACCTCAACCTGATCCAAACCTGGTCCAAATCTACCCCATTACAGTGCTTTTACAACCTATAGCTGAAGCATAAGTCATTGAACGCAAGTGCAAAAGTGTTAGCTTTGTTTTTCATGTTTATTCCTGGCATTGTTTTGTAATAGTTTGGTTATAATTCATGTTTGTAGTTGTTTGTTTGATATTTAACAAGGCAATTAGCTTTGGCTCTCCCACTCTCAGATCATTGTTGTGTTATCGTGCCTTTGAAGTTCCTTATTTGTGCATTCGGTTGTCATTTCCAGCTTATACAAGTGAGTAATTCTCACCAGACAAATTTATACTTATATGACTAGGAAACTGATCACAATTGAATCTGTAAAATATATCACCATGCTATATTTGTTATGTTATGATCATATGATGTTCACCCATGCTTATTTACCTGTTGTACCATCTGTTACTTTTATATAATGTTATTCTGTTTATTTATATCAGTTTATCACACTGCAAGTTCCCTTTAGATTAGAATCACTATGGTTTGAAATGATACATACCCGAATGTACTTTAGAATAGTGAAAAATCGTTATGGGCTGAAATGATAGGCCTAAATGATTTTTATTTATTTCATTTTTACTTGGGATTGCTGGTTTGAAATGATAGAACCGGGTTTTCTTTGTAAATTACGGATTGAAATGATATATTATCCGTATCACTTTACCTAGGCTAGAAAATGATATACGGACTCGTGGTTAAAATATATTTTTCTAAATTTTTTAAAATATTTGTAGAAATGTAAATATTATAATATTTTGATTTAAACTTAATTAAAAATGAATTTATAAATTATTATTGATTTTATAAAAATTTATAAGTGAAATAAATTAATGGTAAAGTTAGAAATTTGAAATATAAGTTATTTTAGAAATTATGATTTGGTTATAAATGGAATTTAAATTAAATAGGAAATTTGAAAATAGATTTTAAATATCATTTAAAATTAATTTAAATGATTTTTTTAAAGTGTTAATGATTTTTGAATAAGATAAAAGTGAAATAAATGAATATTTAAGTTAAATTTTGAAATATAACTTAAATTGGATATTTGTGAATTTTGTTTAAAAGTGAATTTTAAGTTAAGTAAATAAGATGAAAAATAAATTATATATGAAAGTTTAGACTTAAGTGTTAAGTTAAAATTTAATTATAAAGAATTGAAATTGAATGTTGAATTATATAAGTAAATACTATTATATTGATTTTTGAATGAAAATTTAACTTTATAAAATCATGAATATAAGGGTATGTAAATGATGGTTTTAAAATTAAAAATGTATGATTTTTGCAACTTTAAATGATTTAAATAAAAATTTAATTATTTGTGAAATTATATTGAATATTTGGAATTTAATTAACACCATTCTTAAATGTTTTTATTTCTAATGTAAAGGATATTACCGTATTTGTAAATGCTGTAGTTGATAGAAATGAACTGAATGGCTAAATTGAATTAAGGGCTATTATAGCATTTTGTAAGTGCTATAGTTGCTGAAATTAACTAAGGCTTTATTTGAACTAAAATAACCCTATTACAGCTTTTTTAAATGCTGTCTTTTGTTAAATTGAATTGTTTTAAAAGTAACTTTCCGTAGCATTTTCTAAATGCTGCGAAAGTTGAATTTTCATTGTCTTGATAAATTTAAGTGCATAAATGAACCATGAAAGATTAAAATTTTGTAAATTTAATAATTTAATTATTAAATATAGTAACTTCATTTTAATGATTTAAAATGAAGTAATTTGTTTTGAAATATAAACTATTTTGAAATGTGTGTTGAAATGGTATTTTAAATAAAATGAATGTTGTTTTGAAAAGATACGATATTTTGAAATGGATTTTGAATGATATTGAATTTTGAAATGATATTTGATTTCGAAGTATAAATTACTATTTTGAAATTCTAACCACGGGATTTATTTTATAGTTTAACTGATCCTTAAAGTATGGGCGATCCCAAGCATCCTTTAAGTTATTGTACATTACTACTATAGTTCACTTGAGTTGGTTTACATTATATAAGTATATATGTCCTGACTAAAGTGTTTTGTCTTATACTTTACGCTCGGGTCAGCCTGAGTATTTACAGCTTAGCATTGGATTTCTTTTCTGGAGCTAGGAATTGCGAGAGATTCTGCTTGTCTAGTAATCTGTTCCCTTTCAATTTCAGTTGTTCTATTTCAGCTCTCGTATTTATAAACTGCTATATATTTGAGATTTATATTGTATATGTTTTTCAGACTGATATTAAGTATTATGTTTTGAGAGTATGTTATGGTAGCTTCATGAACTATTATGCTATTTCAATTTCCGGTGCCAGTTATTCTGATATTTTTGTGTTTTTGATTCTGTGATTTGTATTTCATTTGCTCCAAATTTATTTACAATGTGGTATTTTGAGCAATTCAAGTCCGACATATGTGGATGCAAATGGCTGAAAATATCGGGTTGTTACATATATTCATTTTTATTTAATTTAATTTCCATTTCAAATCACATTTCAATATAGTTTATATATCAAAGCAAAATACTCCATTTAAACCAATTAAATATTCCAATTAAACCAATTAAATAATCCATTTAAGTCAATTAAAAATGTAGTCATTATATTCAATAATTAAATATAAAATTCTCAAAAATTAAGCCTTTTCAAAGTTCATTTAAACGGTGTAAATTCAACTTTCGCAGCACTTAGAAGATTCTACAGAAAGTTATGTTTTAAAACAATTCATTTAACAAAAGACAACATTTAAAATGCTGTGATAGGTTTAGTTTAGTTTCAAATAAACTTTAGTTAAGTCCAGCAACTACAGCACTTACAAAGTGCTGTAATAGCCTTTGTTCAATTCAAGCCATTTCGTTCATTTATATCAACTACAGCATTTACAAAATGCTGTAATATCCTTTACATTAATAACATTTCAAAAATGCAACTAATTAAATTCCAAATATTCAATATAATTACATAAATAATTAAATTTTTATTTAAATCATTTTAAACTTATAAAATCATATATTTTCACTTTTAAAACAATCATGTAAATACCCATACATTTATGATTTTATAAAGTGAAATTTTCATTCAAAAATCAAATTTTAATAATAATTTACTTATATAATTCGAGCATTAAATTTCAATTCTTTAAAATTAAAATTTTTACTAAACACTTAAGTTTAAATTTCCAAATATAAATTATTTTTTTCATTTTATTTACTTAACTTAAAATTCATTTTTAAACAAAATTCACAAATTTTCAATCTAAGTTATATTTCAAAATTCAATTTAAATATTCATTTATTTAACCTTTTAACTTATTCGAAAACCATTAACACTTTATAAAATCATTTTAAATTCATTTGAATTCAAATTTTAAATCTATTTATCATATTTCCTACTTAATTTATATTCATTTATAACCAAATCATAATTTCCAAAAAAATAACTTATATTTCAAATTTTTAACTTTACCATTAATTTATTTCACTTATAAATTTTATAAAATCAATGCTGCTTTATAAAATCATTTTTAATTAAGTTTAAATCTAAATATTATAATATTTACATTTTTGAAATACTTTAAACATTTTAGAAAAATTTATACTAACCACGGGTATGTATATCATTTTCTATCCTAGGTAAAGTGATGCGGATATTATATCATTTCAATCCGTAATTTACAAAGAAAACCCGGGTTCTATCATTTCAAACCCATAATCCCAAGTAAATAAAAATAAATAAAAATTGTTCAGGCCTATCATTTCAGCCCATAACGATTTTTCACTATTCTAAAGTCCATTCGGGTATGTATCATTTCAACCCATAGTGATTCTATTCTACAGGGAACTTGCAGTGTGATAAACTGATATAAATAAACATAATAGCATCATATAATAGTAACAAATGATACGATGGGTGAATAAATAGGGTAATCTTCATATAAATAATATTGGAGTCAGTTATAATATGATAATATGAACTACAGATTCACAGGATGTCAATTTACAACTTATATAAGTACGGAATGTCTGGTGAGAGATACTCACCTCTACAAGCTGGAGACGACAGAATCTGACACACAAGCAACGACTCGGAAAGCACGAAGGCACGACTACAGATTCAAGTGAGTAGAAAGCCAAAATAGTTGTCTTGTTACATGTGACGCCCACCTCTATACCCACACTAGCCAAGAACATTACAGTGAATGCTGTCAACTAGCACGGAGAATAAGGCTGTTGAGGAGCGACCATCCGTGTAATTGCTTTGTGCGAGCATCGATATGTCAGGTAGTATAACATGCTACCTTATCAAGAGGAAATCCGACATACCGACACAAACTCAAAGCTACTACACAGTGGCTATAATATCTTCGGAAACAAATATAGAAATAAACATAACACAAATCAGTCACTGGACAATTCATATCACAAAGGCGGAAATAGATATGAATATTACACATGAAAGTGTACATCAGAGTAGTGGTCTAAAAGGATCCACAAAATCACAAAAGAATAGTTACACGAACTACACAAAAGAATAAGTATACATTATGGAGTCTATATCTCTAATGTATACAACAAAAACTACTAATCTAAGTAGTCAACCAAAAGTCAGAGAAATCAATCCCAAGAGAGAAGTCAAGCTGAAGCACCTGTAACATCTCGGTCTGACCCGAGTATTATTTAATAAGAAAATAATAAACGGATCAGTCTAACTATAAATATCAGATGAAACGATATAGAATCAGAGTTATGACTAAACACATAATAATCACAAGGCCAAGCTGTGATATATAAGTAGTTGATAATCAACAAGAGATTAATCAATATCAAAAAATCTACACAAGAATCAAAGAAGTGTCATACTCTTTATTTCATTCATCAAACCACAAATATTGACGATAATATCAATGTCAATCACAAAAGTCAATGACGCACAAATTCCAGAAGACTACACAAGAAATCCAAAAATCACTAAAGTCAATGACACACAAATTCACCAATTCACAAATATCGATAAGGCTTATCAATGGAAATCACGAAAAATTGGTGAAACACAAATTCTAGAAATCGACACAAGAAATCCAGAAATCACAAAACGGGGGGAGGCCTATCACAAACGGGAGCATAAAGCTCGCCAACACGTGTATCACAAACGGGACGCTAATTCCATGGTCACTAACCATCACAAATTGAGCCGAAGCTCCACAAACGGCCTGAAGACCATGGGTTGCTACCCCATCACAAATTGAGTCGAAACTCCACAAAACGGGGTTTAGTCTCCCTCGCAGAAAAAGAGACATCGCACATTGCTAGTCTAAATCACAAAGATGATCGTCATGATCAACGAGAAGTGTCAATTACACTAAGCTAGTAAATATATGAGTTTAGCTTCATGTCCCATAACCACTTGCTTAACTTAAATATTTACGAACAAACTATAAATTTCCACTAGAAAATTGTCACAAGGGTTTCAATCGAATAAGTCCAAGAATTAACCAACAAAGTGAAGGCAAGCGTTTCATACCACTTGTTTTACTAAGTCATTTAATTAGATTTCTCATACGAGTGAAGTAAAGGTTTATATATACTAATAGATTGGAAAACGGTTTTATAAACGAATTTGGTATTAAAATAGTGTTGAAATCGTTTGAGGAAAGAGTTTTGATATTTACTACTAGTATAGAAAACCTTTATATTTTTAAAGTGACAAATCACAAAGAAGATTGTAGGAACAATCAATCACTAAGATTCACATCCGAAAACGTGAATAAAATCCAAAGAAATCGATATAAAATCCATCAAAGTGGATATATCTAAAATTCCCAAAGAAAAGGTCATCTAAGTCGATAATAAATGACAACAACAAAAGGGAGACTACACGAATCGATTAAAGTTGGATATTCAAACGGATTAGCAAAATAGGCTAATCTGGCAATTAACACCAGGTCGGTCGACCGGACCAGGGGGTCGGTCGGCCGAACCCTGTTCCACAAAAATCCTCGGGAAGCAGGTCGGTCGGCCGAACCCCTGTAGTCGGTCGACCGGACCCTAAAACAGAAAGTGCTTATGCACTTAGAAGCAGGTCGGTCGACCGGACCAGGGCGGTCGGTCGGCCGAGCCTGTTTCCAGCCTCATCCAAGCCTATTACAAATGAGGTTCAATCTTGACCAAATTGCATTCGCACGAGCAACGGCGCTAAGGGTTTATGTCAATCGACTACCCGGCCCTATAAGCTCCTCGATGCATCACCAAAAACATGTTCAAACATCAAAGTTAGGATTTTTAACGCATTGAACTCAAAACATTAAAAATTGAAATATACACCAATTCAATCCAAATCAAAAGCAAATGCACACGAATAAGTGTTAGGAATTCATACCTAACATTCGAAGATAATTCATAGACTTAGATGTGAGATTAAAAATCTCACCTTTTCACAAAATCAAACAAGAAGAAGCTTGAAAGCAAATGGAGAATTACCCTCTCTTTAACACAACCCAATTGAGCTTGAATCTAAGCTCAAAAACAAGAACATTCCCAAAATTAGGTTTAGGAATTTATGAAATTGGTAAGAGAATAAGTTGGAGAAGAAGAAGAGAAGCTTACCAATGGGTTCTTCTTGAGTTTGGAGCTCGGAATTTGATTTGCAAGAGAAACTAGGGTTTTGGAGTTTTATTTTCCAATCTCTCCCACCATTAAAGCTAAGAAAACTGAAAAGAGAAAGAAGTGAGGGAGAATGGGAGAGTGGTTCAGTTTTGGAGTATAAGTTAACATAGGGCTGAGCCCAAAAACCAAACCTAAAGTAAAAAGTAGCAAAAATCAACTTTCTCCAAACATATCGAAGCTTATACTCAAAAAGGTCGCAAACGGCATTTTAAACTCAATGGGAGTGGTCCCGAGTCCTAATTCGACTGTATGCACAAAGTAGCTTTTCGGACTAAAATCCGACTAACGATAAAATATTTAAATAAAATATTTAAATATAAAATCGATAAATATGCAGGTTGTTACAGACTCCCCTCCTTAAAGAAATTGCGTCCTCGCAATATTTAAGAAGAAGATATATATATATATATATATATATACAGTAACAACCATAAAAGCATATTCAACACAAAAGAAGTTTGAAATAAGAAGTTCACCTCAAAGAGCACGAGAAAGTAAGTCCGGATGTGTACGCTCGATGTACTCTCTAGATTCCCAAGAACAATCCTTAGGATTTGAAGACCATTGAACTTTAACAAGCGGAACATCTTTATTTCGAAGTCGCTTGACCTCCGAAGCAATAATACGAATAGGATGTTGCTCATAAGTTAAATTGGGCAAAACTTCAATCTCTTCCGCAACACCGGGCTCAAGAACAGAATCAGAATCTCGAAGACATTTCCGAAGTTGAGAAACGTGAAACACGTCATGCATAGCAGAAAACTGAGCTGGTAATAAAAGGCGATAAGCCATGGAACCAATACGTTCAATGATAGGAAATGGCCCAATATATCGAGGCGCCAATTTTCCCGATCGACTGAAACGTACAACACCTTTCATAGGTGAAACACGAATGAACACAAGATCTCCCTCAGAAAATTCTAACTTCCTTCTCCGGTTATCGGTATAGGATTTTTATCTACTCTGGGCTTCTTTCATTCTATGTCGAATAAGCTCAATTTTCTCTGTGGAATCACGGATAAAATCTGTACCTAACACCAGCTTCTCACCGGCCTCAAGCCAACAAGAAGGAGATCGGCATGGCCTTCCGTAGAGTGCCTCGAAAGGTGCCATACCAATACTAGATTGGAAGCTATTATTATAGGAAAATTCAACAAGTGAAATATGATCTTCCCAACTTCCACCGAAATCATGCACACAAGCACGAAGAAGATCTTCAAGAGTTTGATTCACACGCTCGGTTTGTCCATTGGACTGGGGGTGATAAGCGGTGCTAAAATTAAGCTTCGTTCCTAAAGCTTTTTGAAGACTCTTCCAAAATCCACTAGTAAACAATGGATCACGATCGCTAACAATTGAAGTAGGAACACCATGTAATTTAACAATCTCTTTAACAAAGAGTTTGGCCAAAAGAGGAACGGTTCGGTTAGACCGAACGGGAATAAAATGGGCGGATTTAGTAAGTCTATCAACAATTACCCATAAGCTATCATGACCCGAACGAGAACGGGGAAGGCCATCTATAAAGTCCATGGAAATACTGTCCCACTTCCAAATTGGAATTTCCAAAGGTTGCAATAACCCACCGGGCCTTTGATGTTCGGCCTTAATGAGTTGGCAAGTCATGTAACGCTTAACGAAGTTAGCGATGTCAAGTTTCATTCCCTCCCAATAATAAAGTCGCTTCATACCCGCGTACATTTTACTACTACCGGGATGAATGGTAAATTTAGAACGATGTGAATCTTCTAAAATATCTTTACGAAGATCACCAATATTTGGCACGACAAGTCTACCAAATTTCCGAATGCCGCCACGAGAATCGATATCAAAGTCTTTAAAACCTTCAATATCAATTTTATCCCTAATATTTTGGCTAAGAAGAGCCAATTCAGGATCTAGCCTTTGAGCTTCAAGAATGCGGTCAAAAAGAGAAGGATGAGCCTCAAGGCTACATAAAACAAGTGATGAACATAAATCGGAAACACGCTCTCGAATCTCACAAGTGGATAAGATCTCGAGATTGTTCCATTCGGATATCATCATAGAAACAACAGCTTGTTGTTTACGGCTAAGAGCATCGGCGACACGATTACCCTTACCGGGAGTATAAAGAATATCAAGATCATATGGTGCAAGAAATTCGAGCCAACGCTGTTGATGCAAATTAAGTTCTTTTTGAGAGAATAAATACTTCAAAGATTTATGATCGGTATAAAGAACGAATTTCTCTCCCAAAAGATAATGACGCCAAATACGAAGGGCGAAAACAATAGCCGCGAGCTCTAAATCATGAGTGGCATATCTAGTCTCGGCTGGCTTCAATTGCCTAGAAGCATAAGCAATAACACGTTCTTTTTGCATAAGAACGGCACCCAAACCAACGCGACTAGCATCGGTATAAACAAAGAAATACTGATTCCCCTCGGGAATAACGAGAATAGGAGCATCAGAAAGAAGTTCTTTTAATCTTTGAAAAGAAGCTTCACATTTGTCCGACCAAATGTATTTAACACCTTTCTTCGTCAAGCTAGTGAGAGGTACGACAATATTAGAAAAGTCTTTGATAAAACGGCGGTAATAACTTGCCAATCCAAGAAAACTACGAATCTCCGTCACACTCTCCGGTCTCTTCCAATCTTGAATCGCTTCAATCTTTGAAGGATCCACGGAAATTCCGGATTCGAAAATAATGTGACCGAGAAACTTCACACGAGATTGCCAAAAGTGGCATTTAGAAAATTTTGCCTTTAATTGATTACTCCTAAGAGTTTTCAACACAATCCGAAGATGTTTTTCATGCTCCTCCTCGGTTTTAGAATACACAAGAATATCATCGATAAAGATGAGAACAAACAGGTCGAGGAAGTCTTTGAAAACTCTATTCATAAGGTCAACGAAATACGCCGGAGCATTCGTCAAACCAAATGGCATGACAAGCCATTCATAAGATCCATAATGAGTACGGAACGATGTCAAAGGAATACTATCCTCTGCAATACGAAGATGATGAAATCTAGTAGCTAAGTCTAATTGCGAAAAGACTCTAGCACCACTAAGTTGATCAAATAGATCATCAATCCGAGGTAGAGGATATTTATTTTTGATAGTAAGATCATTAAGCTTGCGGTAGTCAACGCAAAGCCTAAGTGTACCATCGGATTTCTTCACAAAAATAGCCGAAGCTCCCCAAGGCGAGGAACTAGAGCGAATAAATTGCTTCGTCTCCAATTCAGATAATTGTTTACGCATCTCCTCATTTTCTTTATTGGACATACGATACGGAGGACGAGTGATAGGTTGAGCTCCAGGAATAAGATTAATTCTGAACTCAAATGCTCGCTTAGGTTGTAATCCTAAAACGGGCTCGAATAAGTCGGAAAATTCACGAACGATGTGAATAAGAGAAATATTATCACCCTCATCATCATCATCGTCATCACGAGGATTTAAAGAATACAAAGATGCAACCAAGCTGGAATCTGAATCTTTAAGATTAATAGAAATCTGCTTAACAGATTGAGGATGTCGAAGATGAATAGTCCGCTCAGGACATAGGATATGGGCTTCATAACGGTTAAGCCAATCCATTCCCAAAATCATTCCAAAGCCTAAATAACGCATGACATGCAAGTCGGCAAGGAAAGAAAAATCACACAAAATAATCTCGACATCTTTACACAATAAACTGATTGTTGCGGATCCACCAACCGGATTCGCAATTCTCAAAGAAGTCATTAAACACAAAATATCCAAGGAAAAAGTATCAACAAGCTCTTTTGATATAAAAGAATGGGACGCACCCGTATCAAAAAGAACTCGAATAGGATGATCACGAAATAAAATAATTCCATCCAGAATAGAATGAGAAATACCTTGCCACGAGACGTGTTGCCAGGGGCTTGAGCAACAATAAGCTTTCCCTCTTTCTTGCCTTGAAGTTTGGGGCACGAAGATATAACATGACCGGGAACTTTGCAGTAGCGACAAGAGAGAGAATTTGGGCACTTGTTCGCATAATGGTCCTTCGAACCACAATTATAGCATTCCCCACGGCCAAAGGAAGAAGTCTTTGCCGCGGAGGTTGCTTGCTTCCCTTTCTTATTGGGATAAGGACCTTTGAATTTGCTTGGCCTCTTCTTGTTGTTGAAGTTTGGTTTGGAACCCACCACTTCAACATCATTCTCCCTATCCGCCTCTTCAAGACGAAGAGCGTTATCAACGAGTTGGTCGAATGAAACTTCTAATTTTAGAAGTAATGGCTTCTTGAGACTTTTTTTTAAGCCATAGACGAATCTCTGGTTCTTCTTTAAAGGGGTGTTGATGTATTCAAACCCGTATTTAGAAAGCGACTCGAAGGAGGCGACGTAATCAGTCACGGAGGACTCACCTTGAACAAGGTCTATAAATCGTTGAGCCAATGTCACTTTCTCTGCTTCCGGTACAAATTTCAACTCGAAGCGTTCTCGGAATTTCTCCCAGGTGAGATCTGCTTCATTAATCTCAAAAATAAGAAGCTCGTACTAGTCCAATGCTCTTTCTCGGAGCATACTAGAGGCCACCTGAACTCGGTGAAGGTCAATAAGATTCATGCGAGAAAAGATTCGATCGCATGACCTTAGCCAAGCCTGTACTTCAATAACAGTTTCGGAACCTTTGAATGGCTCCCCACCCAAATTAGTGTAATCGCTACACAAGCGTGCAAATCCCGACTTTGGGTGAGTAGGTTCCGGGTTAGCTCCGACTGCTTGAGCATTGGTCACTAAATCAAGAAGCTGTTAAGCAGTCATAAAAACTCCATCTTGGGGTGGAGTGCTAGACGGTACGGCTTTGGGGCGGCCTGGTCTAGACATTTCTCTTCCTTTAGAAAGAAAGAAGAAGAAGAAAATTTTTATTCACCAAATTGAATATCAAGCAATCTTGATAGATAAACAAGGAATCATAAGGAAAATAGGATGAATCGGTACGAAGACTAGAATTAAATCCTAAAGCACGACTCCTAAGAAAGACTTAGGACGATGATCCTTGTTATAATATTCCATATTGTTCCGAAGTTTGGCTCCGATACCAAGCTGTGACACCCCACCTCTATACCCACACCAGCCAAGAACATTACGGCGAATGCTGTCAACTAGCACGGAGAATAAGGCTGTTGAGGAGCGACCATCCGTGTAATTGCTTTGTGCGAGCATCGATATGTCAGGTAGTATAACATGCTACCTTATCAAGAGGAAATCCGACATACCGACACAAACTCAAAGCTACTACACAGTAGCTATAATATCTTCGGAAACAAATATAGAAATAAACATAACACAAATCAGTCACTGGACAATTCATATCACAAAGGCGGAAATAGATATGAATATTACACAGGAAAGTGTACATCAGAGTAGTGGTCTAAAAGGATCCAAAAAATCACAAAAGAATAGTTACACGAACTACACAAAAGAATAAGTATACATTATGGAGTCTATATCTCTAATGTATACAACAAAAACTACTAATCTAAGTAGTCAACCAAAAGTCAGAGAAATCAATCCCAAGAGAGAAGTCAAGCTGAAGAACCTGTAACATCTCGGTCTGACCCGAGTATTATTTAATAAGAAAATAATAAACGGATCAGTCTAACTATAAATATCAGATGAAACGATATAAAATCGGAGTTATGACTAAACACATAATAATCACAAGGCCAAGCTGTGATATATAAGTAGTTGATAATCAACAAGAGATTAATCAATATCACAAAATCTACACAAGAATCAAAGAAGTGTCATACTCTTTATTTCGTTCATCAAACCACAAATATTGACGATAATATCAATGTCAATCACAAAAGTCAATGACGCACAAATTCCAGAAGAGTACACAAGAAATCCAGAAATCACTAAAGTCAATGACACACAAATTCACCAATGCACAAATATCGATAAGGCTTATCAATGGAAATCACGAAAAATTGGTGAAACACAAATTCTAGAAATCTACACAAGAAATCCAAAAATCACAAAAGGGGGGAGGCCTATCACAAACGGGAGCATAAAGCTCACCAACACGTGTATCACAAACGGAACGCTAATTCCATGGTCGCTAACCATCACAAATTGAGCCGAAGCTCCACAAACGGCCCGAAGACCATGGGTTGCTACCCCATCACAAATTGAGTCGAAACTCCACAAAACGGGGTTTAGTCTCCCTCGTAGACAAAGAGACATCGCACATTGCTAGTCTAAATCACAAAAACGATCGTCATGATCAACGAGAAGTGTCAATTACACTAAGCTATTAAATATATGAGTTTAGCTTCATGTCCCATAACCACTTGCTTAACTTAAATATTTACGAACAAACTGTAAATTTCCACTAGAAAATTGTCACAAGGGTTTCAATCGAACAAGTCCAAGAATTAACCAACAAAGTGAACGCAAGCGTTTCATACCACTTGTTTTACTAAGTCGTTTAATTAGATTTCTCATACGAGTGAAGTAAAGTTTTATATATACTAATAGATTGGAAAACGGTTTTATAAACGAATTTGGTATTAAAATAGTGTTGAAATCGTTTGAGGAAAGAGTTTTGATATTTACTACTAGTATAGAAAACCTTTATATTTTTAAAGTGACAAATCACAAAGAAGATTGTAGGAACAATCAATCACTAAGATTCACCTCCGAAAACGTGAATAAAGTCCAAAGAAATCGATATAAAATCCATCAAAGTGGATATATCTAAAATTCCCAAAGAAAAGGTCATCTAAGTCGATAATAAATGACAACAACAAAAGGGAGACTACACGAATTGATTAAAGTTGGATATTCAAACGGATTAGCAAAATAGGCTAATCTGGCAATTAACAGCAGGTCGGTCGACCGGACCAGGGGGTCGGTCGACCGGACCAGGGGGTCGGTCGGCCGAACCCTGTTCCACAAAAATCCTCGGGAAGCAGGTCGGTCGGCCGAACCCCTGTAGTCGGTCGACCGGACCCTAAAATAGAAAGTGCTTATGCACTTAGAAGCAGGTCGGTCGACCGGACCAGGGGGGTCGGTCGGCCGAGCCTGTTTCCAACCTCATCCAAGCCTATTACAAATGAGGTTCAATCTTGACCAAATTGCATTCGCACGAGCAACGGCGCTAAGGGTTTATGTCAATCGACTACCCGGCCCTATAAGCTCCTCGATGCATCACCAAAAACATGCTCAAACATCAAAGTTAGGATTTTTAACGAATTGAACTCAAAACATTAAAAATTGGAATATACACCAATTCAATCCAAACCAAAAGAAAATGCACACGAATAAGTGTTAGGAATTCATACCTAACATTCGAAGATAATTCATAGACTTAGATGTGAGATTAAAAATCTCACCTTTTCACAAAATCAAACAAGAAGAAGCTTGAAAGCAAATGGAGAATTACCCTCTCTTCAACACAACCCAATTGAGCTTGAATCTAAGCTCAAAAACAAGAACATTCTCAAAATTAGATTTAGGAATTTCTAAAATTGGTAAGATAATAAGTTGGAGAAGAAGAAGAGAAGCTTACCAATGGGTTCTTCTTGAGTTTGGAGCTTGGAATTTGATTTGCAAGAGAAACTAGGGTTTTGGAGTTTTAGTTTCCAATCTCTCCCACCATTAAAGCTAAGAAAACTGAAAAGAGAAAGAAGTGAGGGAGAATGGGAGAGTGGTTCAGTTTTGGAGTATAAGTTAACATAGGGCTGAGCCCAAAAACCAAACCCAAAGTAAAATGTAGCAAAAATCAACTTTCTCCAAACATATCGAAGCTTATACACAAAAAGGTCGCAAACGGCATTTTAAACTCAATGGGAGTGGTCCCGAGTCCTAATTCGACCGTATGCAAAAAGTAGCTTTTCGGACTAAAATCCGACTAACGATAAAATATTTAAATAAAATATTTAAATATAAAATCGATAAATATGCGGGTTGTTACATTACATACCAAACAAAACAATATAAAGCACATGAATTTCAACACCAAATAACAACTCTAGAAATAATGCACAACAAAGAACCAAACCACTTGCACTTGCTTTCACTATCACTATGCTCAACCTATAGGGTGATAAGGCACTGCCATGGGGTGTATTTGGTTAGGTTTGGGTCATATATGGTCGGCCTAGCAAGGGAAGTGAAGAGGTAGAAGTGGTATGGGAGTGGATATGCATGAAAATACAACACAATGCAACAAAAGGAAAACTTTGGTGCAACATAAGTCACGGCCATGGCATGCATAGGCACGACCAAGCCTGGTAAGGTCAGGTACTGATGTGGCAGAGGTCTGTGGTTTAGGTAGGTGTTGGAGAAGGTGGTGCAAAGGTCGGCCAAGGGGTTGCATGAGGTGGTTATGGCATTGGTGAGCTCGGCTTGGGTTGTTTTCAAGTGGTGCATGCATTTTTTTCGAATTTCAATTTTGGGATGGCCATGGACTGGTAGGACAGAGGTGATGGAGGTTTTTGCAGCTGAGAATGATGGTGGTGGAGGTGGTGGTGAAGGCGGAGGCTATAGGCCGAACAAGCCAAGTGAAAACAAGGCAAGATCCATGCATAAAACAAGAAGAAAATAAGAAAAAAAGTGAAAACATTACCAAATTTTTGTTTCAAATGTAGAGGCCGAAATTTTGATGAGAAGAGAAGTTTCTTGTGCGTGAAAATGGAAAAAAAAGATCAGCTGAAGAAAAGCTAATGTAACAGCCCAAAATTTTTAACAAATATTTTAATTCTTTTTATTTAAAAACTTTGGGGTTTTATTGTACAAAGGTGTGAACTTTTAAATTGATTATAAATCATTTCCCAAATTTGTATAAATATAAGCAATGACTGTAATTTTGACTTTTGGTTAAAGTTTAACTTTAATTGGAATTTTAAAATTTTAAATTTTAACTCCCAAATCTTGTATTTAAACTGTATATATTTGTACAACATTTTATTCCACTTTTGTTTCTTTTAAAATTGGTTATATACTTTTTAAATTAAGTAATAAATATTGTGTAAAAAGAAATAAAATTTTACGTTTCTTTTATACGTATATACATCTATTTCTTAGTTAAGTGATAAATAAATCAAATGAATGTAAACAAATCAAATTTAAATTAAGCAATAAATAGTGTATAAATAAGCTATTTAATTATATGTTCTAACTGGTACATTTATACTCATTCTTGTTTAATTCATTTGACGTTTTAAATGGTAAGATATTTGATGAAATATTCTTTAGCGTATATTTTACTAAATAAATAAGAAACGAATAAATAAAATACGTTACTTTTGTTATAAATTTAGGCGTACATTTCGATTAAGTTATTGCATCTATAAATACGCACTCTTTAATTTCTTGCCTTAGCTGAAAAAAAAATCAAATCATTCAATAGCCGTGCATTTCAAAAGAGGGAAGGAATTAAACTCTACCCGTTCAAATTTATTGCTTGCCTTGCCCTTCACGTGAAATTCTCCCCGTCTTATTTCATTTCCCTGTTTGCTTCTTTTATTTATTTGGAATGAATGCCTCATTTGGAATGAATGCCTCATTTTTCCTTACAGTTTCAATTCTTTATATATCCTTTATTTTCTTTTTCTTCTTCTTGTTTTTTTCTTTATTTTCTTTATTTTATGGTTCGGCTCCAACCTAGTACTCGGCCACTCCACCACCTTGGCACGACCGCCTACTCTCCACCGCCACCTCCATAGTACAACCTCCCCCCCTGACGTCAAGTCTGGTCGAAGGAAAATAGAGATGAAGTCATCACCTCAAAAACCATGTTTTAGCCTTGCCCAGCCTTTTTTTTACCCCACCTCCAACGTACAGCTGCACAACCTCTCCACCGCCATCAACTCCAGGAATTGACCCTGCCTCTGACCCTAGCTGCGCCTCCAAGTGGATATGGGCCGACTGGACCGAGCTATGCAGTGGCTGTGCGTGTCACCTGTTGCTTTGATCAAAAAAATAACTTTAAATACATGCGCCACCTTTGAGTTTTAGCCCCAGCCTAAATTTTTCCAATCTCCCACCCCCTTGCGTGTTTCAAGCTATATATATAAAAAGAAAAAAAAAAGAAAAAAAGGAAGGAAAGTTGGTTAGGGCCGAGTATGTGAAGTGTTGGTTGAGTCGTATGGTGGAGTGGTCGAGTCACTTTTGTTCATATCATCTTATTCAATCTTATTCCAGTTTGGTTATTTCAAATTTGATGAATTCTTATATGAATTAGCGTACTTAGATTTTTTTTTGTTTCAAGATTTGAATCGAGTTGTCGTATCCTCTGAAATTTGATCGTGCCTTCTTTGCACTTTTCGGTGTGGATATCGTTGTTTTTGAATCTAATCTTCAATGTCATAGAGGTGAGTATTCACGCTTGACATTCATACTTATAGAATCGTAAATTAATAACAAGTGAAATTTTAGAATGATTTTATTTTATTTTACTTACCTGTGATATAAAATTTATGATGTTAGAACCCTGTTATAAAATTGTCACATCATTCGTTATATTATATGTCGTTATATTTGCTGCTGTTATACTATTTATTTATCATTGTTCATCACTGCAAGTTGCTTATAGAGTAGAATCGTTATGTGCTGAAATGATAGGCCTGAATGATATTTATTTATATATTTAACTTGGATTTGCGGGTTTGAAATGATAGAACCCATATTTTCTTTGTAAATTACGGATTGAAATGATTTGTTATTCTTGTCACTTAACCTAGGTTAGATAATATTATACAGACCCGTGGTTACTTTATATATATATTTTTCTGGAAATTTTAAATATTTTAAAATTTTATATTATAATATTTTGATTTAAATTGAATATAAAATGATTTTAGAAATTTTCTACAAGTTAAATATGCAAATAAATGAATGGTTAAGTTGAAATTTGAAGTATAAACTTTATTTGGAATTTTGATTTTGTAAAAGAAATGGAATTCAATTTAAGTAAATAAAATAAAATAAATTTGGTATAAAATGAATTAATAAGGTGTTATTGAATTGTTCTATGTATTTAATGGTTAAATAAATAAATATATAAAAATGTAATTTAAAATATGACTAAATTTAGAAAAGTGAAGTTTGATTTAAGAAGAAGGGTAAGTTAAGAAATAAATTGGAAAATAAGTTATATTATGAAATGGTAATTGGATAGAAAATTGTGCATTTGACTTTAATAAATAAAGCCTTGAGAAGTTAGATATTTATTTGTGAAATCTACTTTATAAAAATCATAAATTATTGGGTAATTTAAAATGACTGTTTCAAGTGGAAAATATGATTCTGTAAATTAAATTGGTTTAATTTAAAGTTTAATTATTACTGAAATTATAGTAAAGTCTGAAATTAAATTAAATTAAAATCTGTTGTAAAGGATATTACCGCACTTTGTGTGTGCCGTGGTTGATGCAAATGAACTAATGGCTAAATTTATTTAAGGCTATTGCAGTACTTAGTAAGTGCCGTGGTTGCGAAATTAAAAGCTAAACCTGAAGAAATAAAAGGGCTACAGTAGCACTTGTTAAGTGTTGCAGTGGCTGAAATTGAGATTTTTGGATATTTGATTTGTAAAAATAATAATTTCGCTTTTAAAAGTTAAAATGAAGTATTTTGATTTAATATTAACTATTTTGAAATTTATCACCATGGGTAATAATAACGTTGGTTGTCAATGAGACCGGGATCGGATATGGGCATACTCTATGTCGATACCGAAAACCACTTTGACAACCGTGTACGCGGTAGAGATTCCAGAATGAAGTAGGATGGTGGCGACGTTCTATTGAGGTATGTACATGGACCCGACTCCCGTGAGTTGGCATAAGGTGGCTAAAACAGGAGCGATTCCGGGCCAGTGAGGTAGCGCCTCTTATCGAACACGCTTCTTCGTATGCCATTCTATTACTTTGTGATTGTTTGGTGCGCACCTTTGATTTTGGGAGTGTTGTTCGAGGTGGTCGGTAGTAGCAGCTACGCGTCACCACCAGGCCCGATAGTAATTGGTATATCTACCTTGGCATTTCCTAGTGTGCCTTGTCACCTACCATAGCGAGCCTTGTACGAGTTTGGTTTTCTCCCGTAGCCCGTGGAGTATTTAGTGTCGTCTCCTGATCTGGAGATGCGCTGATACTGGACGGACTACTGAGACTATTACGTGTTAAGGGCTATATGGGTAACCCCTTAACGCTATTTAAAAGTAAGTTTATTTTAATTATAGACATTATTATAATAGAAAAATATTACTACATAGTAAATAGTTTAACGGATCCTTAGAGGATGGGTGGTCCCAAGCATCCTTTATTTCTTATGCTTGAGTCAACCTGATTCAGTTCGGAATTCATTTCCCGGAGCTAGGACTTCTGAAGATCATCTTTTTTGAGCTGTTGTCTATTTTCTATTTAGACTTTTATTTTAGCCTATGTAATTGAGACAAATAAATTTGGGATTTTCTACGGTTGTTCCAAACTGTATTGGTTTTAGGACCATGTAATTTGTATTTATTTTGAGACTATGTGATAGTGGCTTCATGAACAACTAGGTTATTTTAATTTTGCTGCAAGTATTCTGATTTCTGTGTCTGTGATTCTGTGATTTGATTTCATTTGCTCCAATTTTTAATACAATATATTATTTTGAATTATTCAAGTTTGACATGTTTTTAATTTATTGTCGAATTTGAATGGTGCAAAATAGTGGGTCATTACAGATAAGGTCGGCCAAAAATTGAATGCATGTGGCAGTTGAAATGAAAAGACAAAGAAGGTGAAAAGACAAAGGCAAGTGAAAGGTTTAAAACTCTACAATTTCCTTTATTCTTTGTGCATTATTAAATAAATGAAAATTGCTGGTAAATAAGATAAAACAAAAAAATGTATGAATAAAAAATAAATAAATAAATATTAGATAAATATAAATAAGTTAAGAAAATAGCTTAAAAATAGAAACTAGGTTTTAAAAATTGAAAATAAATACAATAAGCTTTGGAAAAATTATAACATCACTTTAAAATGTTTTAAAAATAAAATATATACCTAACATGTCATATTACACATATTAGAACATGACATGACAGATAAAATATTATTCATATAATTTAAAATAGACAATTTTATTAAATAAATCAATTTACATACAATATTGTAAAAAACATAACTTTCACAATATAAATCGGATTTCAACGAAACAAAAAGAAGTATTCTTGAAATTAAATTTATATTCATAATAATATATAAAATTCAAAAATTCAACTATTTAAATTTTAAATTTAAAAGTCAAAGGTTGACCAATTTGAATAAAAATACATTTTTCTACAAAATATCCTATTTATTCAGGTTTGAAATTATAATTCACACAAAAATCAAAATATACTCTTAAAATAACAAAATTTATTAATTTTAATAAATATAATAAAAAAATTATATCAAAAATTCAATTTAAAATAATTAAAATATATAATTAAAATAATCACAAAATACCGGGTTGTCACAACCACCGCGTACACGGTTGTTCAAGTGGTTTCCGGAGTTGGCAGAGAGTACGACAACTTCCTATCCCGGTCTCTTTAACAACCAAACGTTATTATAACACCACGGTCATTTTAAAATAATTATACTTCAACACCAGACTATAATATCCATTCAAAACCATATAATTTCCACTTCAAAAACAATGACGCCCCACCTCTATGCTCACAATAACAAAGAGTATTAAAAGAAATACTGTCTATCATTACGAAGAATAAGGCTGGATAGGAGCAGCCATCCGTAGTTAAGCCTTACACTAGTATTGGTTATCTCGATAGGAGTGGTATTTTTTTTTCATCTCTTATTTATTTACTCCCATCGACATACCCAATTCCAATATAAAACGAACTACGATGGTTCATAATAGTTTAGGACAATATATATAATAATAACACAGATAAACTAAAGGCGGAACACAGATAATATCAAATCTCATATATATATATATATATATATATATATATAATCGAAGTCAGTAACAATACACGTGATACAATACATATGATACAACTACAACTGTCGACTATGGAAGTTACATATACAAGTACATTATTGACAATAATATACATGAATACATATCATCCTATATTATGACAACGACTTCTCCAAAAGATATGAAGTGACTTTATAGCTCAAGCAGCAACCCAAAGCAAGATATCTACAACCTAAAATAACTCGGTCTAACCCTAGTATTAAATTCAAAAGAAAATAATACACGGGTCAATCTAATTCAAACTCAGTTATTAATGCATGGAAGCAATAATAATTAAATAATCAAATAGACGACAGTCACAAATATCTCACATATCCAATCCTTTAATAAGAAAATCGGATAACGGTAAATATAATACGTAATAGTGTTAACCAGCAAATCAGCAAATTCAAATTATCAACGAAGATAAATGAAAGGATTATCAATGAAGATAATTTAGAAAACAATAGAACTGCCTAAACGGCAATTAACAACAAAATCTAATTATTAAACAAATAATTAGAAACTCATAATCTAATTATCAAATAGATAATTAGACAACAACAAAATGATCAAATCAAACCAATTCAAATTACAATTTCAAAATATTGAATTGGACAAAACAATTCAAGTAATTGAAAAATCACTTAAAAACATCAATTCCGGTAGGGCTGCAGTACACGCACGCGTGTATTGCCTCGCTACTACAGCGTGAAATACACATAAGATCAACGAGCCAGATGACAACAGTGATGCAGAAGACCACATGGAACCGGAACCGATGCTAACAAGGCTAAAATGTCAACTAGCAACAAGTGGATAACCAGACTATATGAAGCAGTCCAATATCCAAGTGCTAACGGATACAACATGCTGGGGAAACTCAAATATCATGTACCAGAATGGAAACAATAGGTGCTCTACCAGTTCAAGTTACAGTGGCAGTTGTGAAACTGCAATTATCAAAATGAAGCAAGAAAACCTCAATATACAGAGAGTCAAGGAGACTGATTGAAGAATTAATGCCACGACTCCAGAGAGCATGTGCAAGTATCATTTCTAACAAGCACAAAGAATGAAGCTAACCACCACTCATGATACAGTGAACCACATAATGAATATGGCACACAGCAACAGAGGTATGGCAATAAATGAAATGTAAGTGTTGAACCAATAATACAAGTCTAAACCAACATAACAGAAAACAAATGCCACCAAGTGGAACAACAAGGTATAACAGACCCAGGTTGGCAACACATGAATTGTGCAAGCAAGCTGAACATCAAATGTTCAGAAAACCCAAAACAGTTACACTGTAAAATCAGGTACAACATAAGGCACTAGTACACATAAAGTATACAAACTGCCAAACTCAAAGAGGCAGAATCCAAACCAAACAAGAGTAAAACTTCAAACAAAGCCAACACTACTACAAACACTCCGAAGATCAAGTACAGAGAGACCAGAATGCAAGTGGTATCACTGCTGCTTGAACCAGACAGCAAGCATACATGCAAAGTGCCAACTGTCATCGAATGGATGATCATAACTCAATACAACACTAAAGTTCTGAAGTCAACTACAAGGGCAGTGCCAAAAGATCAGTGATAATATAAGCGCAAACGACTACAAAAATCAAGTCAGGATGCAAGTTCAAACAAATTCATAACAAAGCTAGCAGGTGACAATGAACAAGTGTCGCCAGAGACAGTGAACTATATGGCCAAAGTCAAACAAAAATCACTTTCGAACAAAGCATCAAGCTATACTGCCCATGAAAATGAACTCAATACTCATAGGCAACCAATTCTAAGTCGAACATTTTTACATAGCAGTTTTCAAACAAAGGCAACGGTTTTACAAAAGTGTCAACTGGTCGGAGTCAACAAGCAACTATTAATTACAGTTTCAAAGTGGTCGAAATCATGATCGGCAATTTCAAACCAAATCAGTGACGAAGACACAGAGAAGGACCAAATTATCAAAAATTCCAAAATGGCCGAACTTTGTAAATGCTACAGTTTTAGCCAAAGCCATGGGTCATCAAAGAAATTTCCGAACTAACAGTAATGGTGACAGCAGAACATCAAGTCAACAAACCCAAAGAAGAAATCATTGTCACAATAAAGCCAGAGCATTGGCAATACAGAAATCGAACTAGGTTAGAAAAATCATCAACATCAAAACAAAAATCGAACGGCCGAAAAATCAAGCAACAAAAGTCACGGATCTGAACAAGTCAAAAATCATCTAAAATTCGAATTAGATGTGAGTGAAGAAAATCACTCACCTTGTTTAATGAGTGCAAATCCAATCGATCGAAGTAATTCAAGTCGGCCTCTTCAATTTTTCATGAAAGCCCTAATTTGCAAGCGAGCCGCCATTTCTATTCTTTTCGTTCATTTATTTTAGGGTTTGCCAAGTGAAAACGAACAAAGGAGGAACCAGTTTTCGTTTTGATATAACACGACTCAAAAAAAAAAGAAACGTGGGCCACAAATTCAATTTTAAAGCCCGCATATCTTCAAAAGAATTTCAACCGATTTAAAAACTCCAAATAGCCATTAGCTATCAACATTAATCATTTAATGACGATAATTAATTGTTACGAAACTCCGGGTTGTTACAAAAACCAAATCGATATGGTATCATTTTTATTAAAACCCAAATCAATATAACATCAATTTTATTTCAAATATGTCCCTTTTCCAAACCTTAGAACTTTCAAATTTATATACTTCGAAACTAACATCTGAAATTTTAACACTTTTAAAACGTAATGCTTTGAAATTCATAACTTCGAAACATTTCAATTTCGATAAAACATTTCAATTTCGATATATTTCAAGGCTTTAACTATTCCAAAATTACAAAACTAAATTTGATAGTTTCGATTCAACAATTTAGTTTTCTATTATTTAATTTTGCAATAATTTAAATAATAAATCCCTTATCATTTAAATAAAACTCAAATTACAAATAACTAAATATTTCTTTCAATACATTTATACTTGAAATAATCATTTAATTCACCTTGACCCCAAAATCAAGTTATAATAATTATACCTTTAAAATTTCAAATTTAATAAATTTCACATCAACCTTTTTGAGTTTAATTCTTAGAAAAATTAATTTCAAATAAATCTCTAATTTATCTCCCACCTTAATTTATTTAAATCATTATACACTCTATATTAAAACAAAATTTAAATACTTACTCACATTTATTTTAAAAAAATCAAACTCTATTATTAAAATTAATTTTTATTTAACAAACTTATACATAGCTTAAATTCAAAAATTTAACTATATATAAAAATAATATTTATATACTATCAAAAATCCGTATTCATTAAACCGAACCATAGAAATCATTTTCAAAATATTTTAGATATAGACAATGGTGTCTGTATAAAATTTTCTATCCTATGGTCAAGTGATATATGTATTTATCATTTCAATCCGTAATTTAAAGTAAAATACGTTATATATCATTTCAAACTGCAATCCCGAATGAAATAAAAATGCATAACAACTTGCAGTTTATAACAATATAAAATACAACATCCATTCATCCAATATCAATCATCAACCATTTATCACAATCATCATCCAATTCAAACAATAACATCAATATATAACAGATAATAAATAACAGGTATTTACCGACAGTTTATAGTCAATAAATAATTAAATAACAATTTAACTGGAAGTTTATATGCAATAATAAATTAAATAATAATTTAACTGGCAATTATATGCAATAATAAATTAAATAATAATTTAACTGGCAGTTTATATGCAATAATAAATTAAATAACAGTTTAATTCAATAAATTTCAATTTAACTGGAATGATGATAAAAATGTACCAAACAACCATAAATTTCTAATCACATCCGAAATTAATTTAATACATAAGAAAATTTAGATGTTGTGAATGGGTCAAAACACTCACCTTTTGAATTTAAATTGAACTTAAATCCAATTTAAACACAAAATTTGAAAAGTTTCAAAATCCGTCCAGACCAGCACTGAAATATCCGGTATTCCAATATGAACCTACCGGAGAAAATAGCGCGTGAATTGGATCTCATATGCAAAAGTTAGTGATATTAGAATGTTACAAAACAAAATAAAACAAATGAAATGAAATGAAATAAATAAAAATAAAATGAGGACACGTCAACTATCTTCCCTCTTCCCTGCACACACGTTACAGGCAGCCCACGCGAATTTGCAAAACCCTACCGCCGCTTCGAAACTTCGGACGCACGTGCCGCCTCGCCGTCGATGATCTTCCCAAGGCCACGATCACCTGGACCGAAGCCAAGGCCTCGCGCATGAAAACCTAGCCCGTAGCAAGAGCCGCTGCCCTTGCTTCTTAAACCCTAGGCAAATTTTTATCATCGGTCTGGCCATCGATTCGACGCAAAAACTATGCTGATAAACTCCCTATCGTCCACTCTACAAAACCCACAAATCAATTTGGCGATCAGTTGTAGTCGATCGTGATGAAAAGCACAGCCGAGAATAAATGAGCCAATTACGGCTACATAGAAACCCAGATCCAAAAACGAATCATATACTTGACTTGCGCTCGTCGAGAGCTTCAAATCCATATATAATTCGATATAGTTTGTGGAGTTTCAAATTTTTGCTTTGAATTTTATTTGAAGTTGCAATTGGAATTTAGGGTTCTGTTTGTCATTGAGGAGGAGAGATGGTTGAATTGTACACACAGACAAATGAGAAATAGAAGTAGGCTAGGGTTTATAACAAGGTATATATATATATGTATATAGGTAGGTCAGAAATAGAGATGAATGGACACGATTTGTTTACACGTTGAACGATAAAATGGCCTGAAAGCCCATTTCGACTCTGGAACAAAATTGGATCAATCCATATATCGAAACAGATGTTTTTAAATATTCTAAATTCAATGGAACTGATTTCAGATCCAAATTCTATAGTATGAAAAGGTTATGCTAAAATCAAGTTATTTCAAATTGATTTTAATTGATTTCAATTTAATTGATTTTAAGGCATTTCAAGCACTTACGATCAAACTACAAGCCCGATCGCTATGAAACTTGGAATCCTACAATAATTCACTGTTACGGATTCATTGAAACTGGTTTCATCGAAATCTGAGTCAGTGGCCATAATGGCTATTTTTACATTAATTAAATAAATTGATAATTAATTAATTAAATCAAATTTTCAAATTCAATTCGGTAATTGAAAATTTCATCATTTTTGATTTCTTAATCACTTACAATGATCTAAACAAATTTAAATGTCAATTTATGGTTGATTCATTTATCAATTTCAATGTTAGCCTCAATTCGTTAAATTCAAAAATTATAAATATAATTCCCAATAATCCCATTTAATTAAATAAATTAATGATTATTCCATTCATTATCATCAAATAGATGGATTTAACATTGGATTCAAAACTATTGCATTAATATTCTCACATTCCATCTTAATTTCAAATAACGTAATATTTAGATATTTTAATTCATTTAATTGCGATGAATCCAATTATTATAGTTCAAATCCAATAAATTAATCAACATGAATTTCAATTTTTTTCATTCAATCAATTGCCATATTATGGATAGGGTTTACATTGTTTACTTCTTATTGAATTAACAATCTTCAATGACAAATCAAACCTACCCTAACTGCACAAATTAAGTCAATTAATTGCAATTGATTTCACATTAAATTTTAAATTCCATTTATTTGTAATCAATTCAATTATTAAATTTAAATTCCAATAAATTAATAAATCTTGAATTTCCATTACTTTTATTCAACCAATTGTCATATTATGAATAAAGTAAATGTTATTTCCCATAATTTACTAAATTCACATTAACAAAATATTTAATTTTGATTTTTTGTTATTTTTACCACATATAAATTAACAGGCTAAATAAATAGGTAACCTAAAATATTTGTTACCATTTACTTTCAATCACAGTTATGAGTTATTATACCCAAACAATTATTACAATTGTTTACATCACACAAATTTCATTCAATCATCATTAACATATTATTTAATTATATTTATTGAAATTTATTTCGAATTTACTCAAAACAATAAAAAATAACCTTACCATTGTTTAAATTAAATTGGGATTGCACTAAATTAGTTATTTATCAACTGGCATTAACATTACTACCGTAATTTACATTCATTTACTATTCATCAATATATTATTGCATTGATCAATTTAATGCTTGCTTTTACTTACTTATTTTAAATTTTATACCCAAGTGCAACAATTAACACTATTTCTTTATTGGTATTTCACTCCAATTGTCCATAATTAATTTTAATTACCATTGCTACATTTCATGTTTTAACATTTGCTTCATTATAAATTATAAATTTTTTTATTTCTTTCTAAATTTAATTACAAAGATCAAATTAAATTAACCAATTTATTTATCAAAATTTACGGGTCATTACACTCTCCCCCACTCAAAACTTTTGTCCCCGAAAAGGAAAAAGAAGGGAAAAGAAGAATTAAGAAATCAATATATCTTACTTCAAATATTAAATTTATAAACAAATAAATTTATCAAAATTAATTAATGTACCTAAAATATACCAATTTATAACCATTAAATCTTTTTATACTCAAATTAATAAAGTTTGGAAAACATTTTCAAAATATTTTCTAAGTCCTAAATTTACAGAAAATTTCGGCAGAGTCTCCTTTGTACGGAGTGACTTGGGAGAAAATATAATATCAAATATAACAATATACAACATATATTTTTGAAAATAATATATATCCCAACCCAGGAAAAATAATATAACAATGCTATAAACCGTAATACGAGAACGTACCTATTAATCGGGTAATTTACGCTTAATTTTGAAACCAAAAGCAGTAGCCATTGCTTTCATAACCTGCATTTCACTTATATAATCTAAAAAGAGTTAATAATTATATAAAAAGAAATATTTAAAGTTGTTTCAATTACTAACAAACAATCAATGTCAAACAACAACAATCACCTGCAACCACGGCATACACATCAAATACAAATCGACCATCCAAGCAAGGCAAGCAATTGATATGTTCGGGTTAAGACACTTTAAACTGTATAGAATGACAAATAACTATGAAGTATTCTACTTACTCAACAGTCTTACATAAACTCAATAGATTATTCATACGTCTAAGTAATTAAAAGTATCTTTTACCCAAACAACTAATTAACCAAACAAACAACAATTTCAAACAATAAATTAAGTTCATTCTTATTAATTTCATCTCATAACATTTATTATTTCATTCTGTTTTATTTATATAATGATTCATCCTTTATATTTTCATTTACTTCTTGCAAACTTTTACTCTTATTCATTTATTTCAATGTTTATTTCATTTATTTTCATTTATTACTTACAAATATTTGTTTTCATTCTTTTTTTATATTATTCATTTTTAAATCAATTTCTTTGCATATTAAGTCATTTACATAAGTTTTTATTTATTTACATATAATACTTACTTTCTATTACCCTTATTACAGTAATATTTCAATTATACTTAAGTTGTCAACAATTACAACATCAAGTCTTTACTTATAAAAGGATTTCACTAAATACTTTCATAACCTCAAGTTTATTACCTGTATAATATCCATTACATTTTCTTATCAGACATTTCAACTTTTAAATCTTTTGGTAAGTTATATATATGATTTTAAGAATTCAATTGAAAATTATACAAGTTCATTTTATAATTAACGTTCAATAATCATATCTTAAGTTCACAGGTTACATATTTCAACGTTCTGGAAATTTCCTTTATAACCTAGCATTTAATCTTCTTGTTTGTCAATGGTTTCAAATAATAACTTAAACTCAAGATGTTTTACTTACTATCCATCCTTCTACTTATTTAGTTATAAATAACTTTAAAAATTAACTTAACTCTTATTTTAATTAGAGGTTCCAATTATTAGTTAGTTACTTTCCATTTAACTACAATAATTGAACTATTAATTAACGTAAACTTAAGAACTAAATACCGGGTTTAAATTCAAATTATTTTAAAGTAATAGATAAATATATGCTTACAACTTATATATCCAATCATATTTAAAACAATTAAAAATTTATATTTGGTTATCAAAATAAATCCGTAGTAAAACTACTACAGTGGCCTTCCCACTATGAAACTCGAAAATGAACGTCGATGATGCGTGCACTCATCGTCGAAATTATTTTCCAGCGACAGAGAGGGGAGTACAAGACTTATTACTTTCCAAAGTTTCTTTAAAACAATTCTTCCAATTCATATTGAAATATTTATATCAAAAAATACTTTTAAATAATATCACTACTATATTCCAAAATCATTCGAAAGAAAGTTTCAAAACCCCGATACATACGTTCTAAATTCCCAATTTTTATTTATTTTATTTTCAATCTCATTTCAACTATTATTTATAAATTTCATTACCTAACAATCAATATACTGCAACCAAATATATATATATTATTTATAAAAAATATTCATTTTATATATACAGAAAATATAATAGGCAAAATTATTTCATTCACCTATATTCAAACAAATATTGTGTCGGTCTGTCCTATTAAGTATTTAGAAATCCCTATTGATGTCAAGTGTCCCATGCACCAAGCAGAATTAATAAATACAAAACGGAACAAATTAACACAATATTAAAAACCTTTTATAACACTAACAAATACGCTCTCTCATACACACACACTCAGTGACTCATCATACAGTATTGCTACCCTATTAATAAAGAGTCAGACCCACAATGCGAAGGTTTATCGCTAAACCAAAGCTCTGATACTAGATGTAACATCCCGCCTTTTTGTACGTTTTAAACCGACGATAAACCACACACGTCAGACTTAAACCATACATGAGGGCGGATTGTTATGGGGGTAAATAAGAAAAACGAGGGAAAGAAAAAAATAGAATCTTGTAGCGGAACGATATAATATAATAAAAAAACAATTGTTCATGAAGCTATTTTATAAAAACATTTGATTATACTTATAAAATACATATCAGAGTTATACATACCAAAGAATAATCAATAACAATGCAGCGGAACAATATGAATGCAGTGGAATGGTATAATAAATAATAGTAATGCAATCTTTTTCTTTGTCCTACAGAAAATAATGTCTTTGAAACCTGAAATGCTCAGACTGACCCGAGCGAATTAAAAAGACAAAACACTCGAGTCAGAACTAAAAGATCTTATGTAAGTTAAATCAGCAGAAATAAATATAAGTGTAATGGCATCAGAGATGTTTACGGGATTTGACATCTCCTATCCAGTGTCTAACGTGAGTGCTGTAACTTAAGAGATGCTCGGGATACACATCTCCTAAGGATCCATTAAACTATTTACTATGTAGTAATATTTCGCTATTACAATAATGTCTATAGTAAAATTAACTTATTTTTATATAGCGTTAAGGAGTGACCCAATATTCCCCTTAACACGTAATAGTCCCAGTAGTCCATTCAATATCATAATCCCTCCTAATCGGAAAGCCACGAGAGAATACCACACGGGCTACGGGAGAAATCCAAACTCGTATAAGGCGTGATAGGGTTGGTGACACATCATAATTAGGCAATGTCAGGGTAGATATACCAATTGTTATCTGGACTGGTGGTGACGCATAGTGCGTAGCTACCGCCTATCTCGAGCCACACCCTCAAAAATCAAAAATCAAAAATGGCCACCAAATAAATCTCAAAGTCAGAATTTAATATCGAAGGAGTGCGTCTGATAAAAGGGGCTACCTCACTGGCCCGGAATCGCTCCTGTTTTAGCCACCTTATGCTGACTCGCGGGAGTCGGGTCCACGTATGTACCTCAAAGGAACGCCGCCACTAACCTACTTCATTCTAGAAACTCCACTGCGTACACGGTTGTTAAAGTGGTTTTCAGAGTTGGCAGAGAGTATGACAACTTCCAATCCTGGTCTCTTTAACAACCAAACGTTATTATAACACCGCGATCATTTAAAATAATTATACTTCAAAACCAGGATATAATATCCGTTCAAAATCATATAAATACGATACAATTTACACTTCAAAAACCAAATCGATATGGTATCATTTTTATTAAAACCCAAATCAATATAATATCACTTTTATTTCAAATATATCCCTTTTCCAAATCATAGCACTTTCAAATTTATACACTTCGAAACCAACATCTGAAATTTTTACACTTTTAAAACATAATGCTTTGAAATTCATAACTTCGAAACATTTCAATTTCAATAAAACATTTCAATTTCGATATATGTCAAGGCTTTAACCATTCCCAAATTTCAAACCTAAATTTGATAATTTCGATTCAACAATTTAGTTTCCTATTATTTAGTTTTGAAATAATTTACATAATAAATCCCTTATCATTTAAATAAAACTCAAATTACAAATAACTAAATATTTCCTTCAATACATTTATACTTGAAATAATCATTTAGTACACCTTGATCCCAAAATCAAGATATAATAATTATACCTTTAAATTTTCAAATTTATTAAATTTCACATCAACTTTTTGAGTTTAATTCTTAAATAAATTAATTTCAAATAAATCTCCAATTTATTTCCCACCTTAATTTATTTAAATCATTATACATTCTATATTAAAATAAAATTAAAATACTTATTCACATTTATTTAAAAAAATCAAACTCCACTATTAAACTTAATTTTTATTTAACAAACTTATACATAGCTTAAATTCAAGCATTTAACTATATATAAAAATAATATTTATATACTATCAAAAATCAGTACTCATTAAACCATATATTTCTTTCCAAAACCATAGAAATCATTTTCGAAATATTTTAGATATAGACCACAGTGTATGTATAAAATTTTCTACCCTATGGTTAAGTGATACAGATATTTATCATTTCAATCCATAATTTAAAATAAAATACGGTTATATATCATTTCAAACCGCAAACCCGAATGAAATAAAAATGCATAACAACTTGCAGTTTATTACAATATAAAATGCAACATCCATGCATCCAATATCAATCATCAACCATTTATCACAATCATCATCCAATTCAAACAATAACATCAATGTAGAACATATAATAAATAACAGTTATTTATAGGCAATTTCTTTTCAACAAATAATTAAATAACAATTTAAGTGGCAGTTTATATGCAATAATGAATTAAATAATAATTTAACTCGCAGTTTATATGCAATAATAAATTAAACAACACTTTAATTCAATAAATTTTAATTTAACTGGAATGGTGATAAAAGTGTACCAAACAGCCATATATAAATTTCTAATCACAACAGAAATTAATTAAACACACATAAGAAATTTTAGAAGTTGTGAGTGGGTTAAAACACTCACCTTTTGAATTTAAATTGAATTTAAATCCAATTTAAACCCAAAATTTGAAAAGTTTCATAATTTGTTGAAATAAGCACCAAAATGTTCGGAATTCCAATACGAACCTAGCGGAGAAAACCGCGCATGAATTGGATCTCGTATTCAAAAGCTATTGATATTAGAACATTACAAAACAAAATTAAACAAATAAAATGAAATGAAATAAATAAAAATAAAATGTGGACACGTCACCTATCTTCCCTCTTCCCTGCACACACGTTATTGGCATCCCACGCGAATTTGCAAAACCCTACCACCGCTTCAAAACTCTGGACGCACGTGCCGCCTCGCCATCGACGATCTTCCCAAGGCCACAACCTCCTCGATCGAACCCAAGACCTCACGCACGAAAACCGGGCCCGTAGCAAGTAGCCGCCACCCCCATTTCTTAAACCCTAGTTGAATTTTTCTCGTCGATCTGACCATCGATTCGACATTAAAATTACGTCGATGAACTCTGTAACATCCCACCTTTTCGCACACTTTAAACCGACACACATGACGATTCAAACCATACGGAAGGGCGGATTGTTATGGGGTAAATAAGAAAAACAGAGAAGAAATAAAACAAAACAGAATCTCACAGCGGAAGGATAAAATATAAAAATCAAATATACAGTTCATGAAACTGTTTTACAAATTATTTTATTTTACTTGTACAATGAATATCAGAGTTACCCATACCAATACTATCAATGCAGCGGAATTAAATGGTGTAGTGAAATAATATAGTAGATACTAGTAATACAAATCTTTGTCTTCGTCCTCCAGAGCTAAATCCTCAAATCCTGAAACGCTCGGACTGACCCGAGGAATTGAAAAGACAAAACACTCGAGTAAGAACTAAAAGATCTTATGTGAGTTAAATCAACAGGGGTAAATATGAGTGCAGTAACTTAAGAGATGCTCGGGATTTACATCTCCTAAGGATCCGTTAAACTATTTACTATGTAGTGTATTGCACTATTATAATAGTGTCTAATTGTAAAATAAACTTAATTTTTAATAGCGTTAAGGGGTTACCCATATAGCCCTTAACACAGAATATATTCCCATAGTCTATACAGTACCGTAATCTCCCCCGTACTGGGCGTCGTCAGAGGGCACTCCATAGGTATGGTACAAAACAAAACTCGTAGTAAAGGCTCGGTATGGTAGTGACACGGCACAACTTGGCAATGCCATGGTAGATATACCAATTGCTATCCGGGCTGGTGGAAACGCGTAGCCGCAGTTACCGCCCACCTCGAACAAACTCCCCCAAAATCAAAAATAGAAGTGGCCACTGAATCAACCCAAAGTCAAAGTATAATATCGAAGAGGAGCGTCCGATCAGAGGTATGACCTCATTGGCTCGAGAATCACTCCTGTTTTAGCCACCTTATGCACGGGAGTCGGGTCCACGTATTTACCTTGCAGGAAACGTCGCCACCACCTACTTCATTCTGGAATCTCCACCGCGTACATGGTTAGTCAAAGTGGTTTTCGGTATCGACAGAGAGTATGTCCATATCTGATCCCGGTCTCTTTGCCAACCCATCATTATTATAACACCGCGGTCATTTAAAAATAATTTATACTTTAAAACCAGAATAAAATTTTCCATTTCAAAACTATGAATACGATATCAATTTAAACCCAAAACAATATGATATCATTTTATCTCAAATATAATTCTTTTCCAAAATCATGCTGGTTTAAAATTTAAAATATCTGGAAACCAAATATTTGAAATATACTTTCAAAGCATAATATTTCGAAATTCAAAATTTTAGAACCATAACTTCTAAAACTTGAATGGTTTGGATATTTAACGAATGTAAAATAAATGGTTTAACTTTAAAGTTACTTTGTAAAGAAAAATAATTTCCATGGCTTTTCAAATATATTTCTTTATTTAAAGTTTAAACCATAATTTAAATATCACTTCAAGTTCCAAAAACCCGTTCAATTTCTATATATATATATATATATATCCATTTGGAGTATTAATATTTCAAAACTAAAGTTGGATTTTCTTCTTTCAACAATTAATATTCTATTATTTAGTCTTGAATATTCATATAAATTCCATAAATAAAACTCCAATTTCTAGCAATTAAATATTTTCTCAAATTTACTTTATACTAGAATTTTCATTTTTAATTCATCTTGGAAAATCCAGTTATAAATATCATACCTTAAAATTTCCAAACTTAAACATATAAGATAAATTTCCAAATTCCATTTTCTCAATTTTTCATTTTTATTCAACAGGTTTATACACAACTTAATTTTCAAATTTTTAACTTCATATGTATATATATCGAAGAATAATATTTTATAAAATATCAAAATCAAATTTTTATAAACCGTATCTGTTAACCCCGTTAAGACAACGAGTTAAGGCCTGGGACGATTTACGACATAAGGTACTTAACGGGTCAAGAGAAGTTTACGACTTAGCAAACCTCACGACTTAAGATGCGTGACGATTTAACAAGACAAAGCATGAACGACTTATGACTTGAGGCCACCATGATATAACAGTTTAAAGCACTCTGTGACTTAACAAGTTAAGGACTCAAGTTAGGGACGATCTACGACTTATGAATGGTGCGACTTAACGGTTTAACGTGTTAAAGAAATGGCCGACTCAACGACTCAAGGGAGACAGCGACTCAATGGATCAAGGAGGGTACACGACTTAGGGTCTCCACGACTTAAGGAGTTAAGGTCCAGACGACTTAAGAATTGAAACGGACCAAGAAGTCTATGACTTAAGGAAGTCTACAGCTTAAGAGATGGCACGACTCAAGAAGGAAATAAGTTAACGACCTAAAGCTGTCTACGACCTACGACCTAGCATGTGTCGTAAACGACTTAGGCAAACAAAGCACTGATGCTCATTAAACATAGCCTCCTAACTCGTGAACGGGTTAAGACTTGTGTTGCTATCTGAAATAAACAAGCTTACCAGTTAAGCCGTGACTCACGACTTAGCTTAAGTCGTCCATGACCTAAAGCCGCTAAGCTATAATCCGCTGCCACAACACTTATGCCGCATCCTGTTAACTCGGTCACGACCCACGATCTATTATGAGTCGTACACGACTTAAGTAAACAAATGAAGCCGCGTCCGGTTAACTCGTGCACGACTTAGGACTTGACATGGATTCAAGCAGATGGGCAAATTTCTACCAAGCTACGAGCTAGACTCAATAAGTCGGCCACGGCCTACCTTAACTCGGTCACGAGTTACGACTTAAGGGTAAATTTTTCCTATAAATACCAACCTACCACAAGCATGAGGGGGACTTTTGGCTCATTCTTTCCAAGCACCGGTACTCTGCTACATTCCAAACCAACTCAACACTCAAAGCTTTCAAGACACGTAGAACGCTATCAACAACTTCAAGAAGAAATCTCATGCATCCGACATGGATTTGAGGACTTTCACTTACACTGAAGTTTAAGCTACTCGTTCAAAGTGTTTAGTAGTTCAAAGTGTATTGTACTTAGGAAGAATTGTATCAACTTGTAACGAAATCATCAATAAAGATATTCAGAGTGGACGTAGGCAAACTATTCAGCCGAACCACTATAAAATCGTTGTTATTTACTGCTTTTTCTGTGGTTTTCTGCTTATACTCTGTTCCCGAATCATCGGGTGGTGCTTTCACAACTACACTTTACACACTGGGGCGTTAGCGTTCAAATTTTAGCGTTAACATTTTTGGTGCTTTCACTGAAAATTGAACTCAGGCGAATTATCATCATTGCTCCACAAAATTTTGTTGAAGTAATCTCTCTGAAGACTAGAAGTTTATCTGAAATCATGGCTCCGGGGAGAAGGAGTAGATCTGTTAGATCTGGAAATGTTCAAGACGGAACCTCCGCTTCCCCAGTACCTAATCAAGCCACTCCACCTGTTGGGGTTACAAAAGCAGAGTTGGATGCTGTAATCTTAGGGCTGAACCAGCAGATAAATGCCCAAAGTGCACAATTGGAGGCTCAGAATGCCCAAAATGCCCTAATTTTGAATAAGTTGAACGATTTGCTTGGGGTAAACCATCAACCAACGGATAATGAAAGGAACTTTACTGGCAACATTCACGATGTTGAAGAAAGAAACATTCCTGAGAGGGCTGCCAGCCCCTTTGAGCAGGCATTTCCTGAAGTTGGTGGATCTAAAGCTCGAAATGATGAGGGGTATCTTTCTGAAATGGTTCGACAAATCATGAAAGAGAGCATGCAAAGGAATGAAGACGAGAAGGAATGGGGTTTCGCTCCAAGTAAAACCCCGTTTACCGAAAGTATCCTAAAGGCTGAATTCCCAAGGAAGTTTGTCCCTCCAACTATTCCAGCTTACAAGGGAACAAGTGATCCGAACGAATTCTTGTATAAGTACGATTGGCACATGACAGGTGCCAGATCTTCTGATGAAATAAAGTGTCGATATTTTCCTGTATATTTGGAAGGTGTAGCTCTGCTTTGGTTCACCAAGCTACCAATTCGGTCTATAGATCAGTTTTCTGACCTAACCCGAAAATTCAAAGAGCAGTTCAGACTATATGCTTCAAAAGCCAAAGATATCATGTCGTTGTCAAGTTTAGAACAGAATCCAGGGGAAACTATCAGATCTTTCTTGAATCGCTTTAATATAGCGCTGGCCGAGGTAGACAATGCAGAACCACGGATGATCTTGACCTATCTGATGAGGGCCATCGACAAGTCAAGCGAATTTGGAAAATGGCTTAACATGAAGGAACCAAATTCCCTTGAAAAATTCTACGAGAAAGCAGATGAATTCATACGCCTGGAAAGCCGTCCTGTACCGTAAAGGCAGTATTGGAAAAAGCTGAAGATAACGTTGCTGCTCCATGCAAGAATGAATCTGTAGGACAAAAAAGGGAAAATAACGATGGGAAGAAACAGAAAAATCTGAAGAAGCCTCGTTCCTTCAAGCCATCGGAATATACTCCTTTATCAGATACACCGGAGCGTATTTACCTGGCCACTAAAGATTCTGTTGATTATCCTAAACCTCCCGTTCTGAGAACCGGGAAAAAAGCTGTACAAAGCGGGAAGTTTTTCCGCTTCCATAATCAACCCGGTCATGATACCGATGAATACCGCCAATTGAAAAATTCGATTGAAAAGTTGATAAGGGAAAACAGGCTGCAGCAATTTGTGGAAAAGAATAGCAGCAATCCTGCTACGTCTAGCCAGGGGCAACGAGCTCCTGTTCATCAGCCCAGGACAAGTGAGAAGGCTGCAGGGCATGAATCCGGAAGGCCCGTTATCAATGTCATTACGGGAGGACCTCACCTAGCAGGCAGGAGCTGGGGTGAGATGGAAAGGTACACCCGGGCTTTGAAATTTGCACCGGCCGAAGAAGATGTCTTTGTTTTGGAAGATGCTACGCCCTTGAAACAACAAAGAACTTTCAATGATGATATTGTGTTCGGAGCCAGGGATTCCACAGGTGTTGAAGCTCCTACCTTGGATCCCTTAGTCATCTCGGCTGGTATCGGGCCAGCTATTGTCAGAAGAGTTCTCATTGATTGTGGCGCATCCTGTAATATCCTCTTCAAGAAAACATTCGACCAAATGAAGATCCCTATGGCTGATGTGAAAGCCTCGTCACAAAAAATCGCTGGCTTCACTGGGGAGCCAAAGCAGCCAATAGGAACCATTGATTTGCTTGTAGAACTCGGAGAGGGAGAAAGAAAAGTAATCCGCAATCAAACTTTTGTGATTGTCGACGAATTTTCTGCTTATAATGCTTTCCTTGGCCGTCCAACTCTCGCAGCGTTCAAAGCTGTTCTGGCCCCATGGTGCCTCACCATTAAATTCCCCACAGACAATGGAGTGGGAGTTATAAAAGGGGATCAAAATGCTGGGCGGGAGTGTTATCTGACAGAACTGCGAGAAACAAGGAAAAGAGAAATGGGAAAGGATGCGGCAACCCCAGTCCGCATCAAAGAACCAGCCTTGTAGCAATTACAGGGCAGACCCTGCACTGGCGAGCATAGCGGGGCACGAAAAGAGATGGATCCTAGAAAAGCCAGTGCAGGGGAGAATAGAGTGGTACCAATGGAAATGACAGTACCAGTACCTGTTGACCCGAAGGACCCAAATAAGGTGTTGAATGTGGGTTCACAACTTCATGTGTCGATTCAGAATATCTTAATATCTTTTTTAAAAGCAAATTTGGATGTTTTTGCTTGGACTCATGCCGATATGTGCGGAATATCCCCAGAAGTAGCAGTACACGCTCTGAATACTGATCCAAAATTTACACCTGTGAAACAGAAAAAGAGAACTCAAGGTCCGGAAAGGTCGGCAGCATTAAAAAAAGAAGTTTATCGGCTCATGGAGAATAACTTTATCAAAGAATCTACCTATCCGAATTGGGTTTCAAATCCAGTGCTGGTTAAGAAAGCCAATGGAAAATGGAGAGTGTGCATCGATTTTTCAGATCTAAACAAGGCCTGCCCCAAAGACTGCTTCCCGTTACCCAGGATCGATCAACTGGTAGACGGAACAGCGGGGCACGAATTGTTATCTTTTATGGATGCCTACTCTGGATATAACCAGATCATGATGCATGAGCCAGATCAGGAGGACATGAGCTTTATCACCGATGTTGGTCTTTACTGCTACAGAGTTATGCCCTTCGAGCTGAAGAATGCGGGGGCAACCTACCAAAGACTTGTTAATGCTATGTTCAAACCGCAATTGGGCAAGACTATGGAAGTCTACGTCGATGACATGTTAGTAAAGTCTAAGAAAGCAGTGGATCACATTGAACACTTAGCAGAAATGTTCGCAGTCCTCCGGAAATACGGAATGAAGCTTAACCCTTTAAAATGTTCATTTAAGGTGGAGTCCGGAAAGTTCCTAGGTTTCATCGTGAGCGCTAGGGGCATTGAGGCTAGTCCAGCTCAAATTACCGCCTTAAAGGAAGTCAAAGCTCCTAGAACGAAGAAGGAATTGCAAAGTCTCAACGGAAAAGTCGCCGCCTTGAGTCGGTTCATTTCCAAAGCCACTGATAAATGCATCCCATTCTTTGACGCCCTAAAGAAAGGAAAGAAAAACTTTGATTGGACTACCGAATGCCGAAAAGCCTTTGATGAATTGATTCGCCATATGGAAACGCCTCCAATACTTTCTAGGCCCGGCGATGGTGAGGGTCTTCTTATATACTTAGCAGTATCATCTCACGCTTTAAGTGCAGCGCTGATACGAGAAGACAAGAGGATTCAACATCCGGTTTACTATATCAGCAAAAGACTCACTGGGGCAGAGATGAATTACTCCAAGTTGGAAAAACTCGCCTATTGCCTACTGATTGCATCGAGGAAGTTGAGGCAATATTTTCAAGCTCATCCTATCAGAGTCCTCACTGATCAACCTTTAAAGCAAGTCCTATTTCGCCCTGAGACTTCGGGTCGTCTTCTAAAGTGGAACATTGAACTCAGTCAATATGACATCACTTATCATCCCCGAAAGGCAATCAACGGACAAGCTTTAGCGGATTTCATCGCAGAATTCACAGATAAGGGTAACAGTGAGGAGGAAACGATCGATGATTCCCCAATCCAATGGAAGTTATATGTTGATGGCGCGAGAAATGACTACTGTTCTGGAGCCGGAGTTGTACTTGAGACCCCTGAAGGTCGGTCATTATGCTACGCACTGAGATTGGAATTTCCTTCAACGAACAATGAAGCAGAATACGAAGCTCTTATCGCTGGCTTGAGAATTGCTAAGGAACTAAACATCCGAGCATTACAGATCTTCAGCGATTCTCAGCTTATTGTATGCCAAGTCAAGAAGGAATTCCAAGCGAAAGGGGGAAATCTGCCTTCCTACTTGTTAAAGGCTTGGGAACTCCTGTGTGACTTCGATCATTACACGATAAGTCATATTCCTCGAGAAGAAAACACGAAAGCAGATTCTCTCGCAAAGTACTCTAGCACAGGCGAAGCTCAATTTCTCGGGTTGACTCTTCCTGTCGGCTCCAAGCATTGATGAGATGGATATTGATTGGATCATGAGCGTGTCTCAAGAGCAAGAATCATGGATGACTCCAATAACAGAATATCTGCTCAATGGCTCTTTACCGGAAAATCCAAAAGAACGACAGAAGCTACTGAGGAAAGCCTCTCGCTATATAGTCCAGGATGGCCAATTATACAGACGGGGATTCTCAATGCCGTTACTTCGATGTGTATCCAGGGAAGAGTCCAAAACAATCCTAGCTGAGGTGCATGGGGGAGAATGTGGTGATCATTTAGGTGGTCAAACTTTAGCAAAGAAGATTCTCCGATACAGATATTTTTGGCCAGAAATTAATCGAGATGCAGCAGATTATTCCCGAAAATGTGACAGATGCCAAAGATTCGCAAAAATTCCTAGAGCACCTTCTACTGAGCTCACACAGATGGTCAGTCCATGGCCGTTTGCAATATAGGGGATAGACCTTGTAGGACCGTTACCAACTGCCAAATCTGGAATCAAATATGCCATTGTTGCTGTAGATAATTTTACTAAATGGGCAGAAGCTGAACCACTGGCTACTATCACCTCTAAAAAGATGATAAGTTTTGTGACTAAAAGTATCATTTGCAGGTATGGTGTGCCTCAAAAGATAATTACAGACAATGGTACTCAGTTCGAAAGTGAAGAATTCCAAGATTTTTGCAAACGATTCAAAATCCGAAAAAGCTTCTCAGCAGTAGCTCATCCGCAGGCAAACGGGCAGGTAGAAGCAGTAAATAAAATTAGCAAGTCAACCATCAAGAAGCAACTCGAAAGAGCAAAAGGTGGTTGGGTCGATAAGCTACCACTAGCACTATGGGCATACAGAACTACCCACAAAACTGCGACTGGGCATACTCGGTTTTCATTGGCATACGGGTCAGAAGCAATTATTCCGGTAGAAACAAAGGTCCCTTCACACAGAAGAATTCATTTCAATCAAGCGGAGAATGAAAAACTACAGCTTGAGGCACTAGATCTCCTTGATGAAAAGAGAGAAGAGGCTGAGCTTAGAATCGTAGCTCATCAGCAAAGGATAGCCAGACATTTCAATTCCAAGGTTCGCCAACGCAACTTTGAGATTGGGGATCTAGTCTTGAAGAGAATTATGGCGGCGACAGGTGTGTTTGGGCCAAATTGGGAAGGACCATATGTCATAGGTCAGAAGCTTCTTGACGGCACATTCAAACTCACTACTGTCGAAGGAGATCAAATTCCAAGAGCTTGGAACAGCAATCCCTTGCGTCCATACTTTACTTGATAGATTTGTTGAAATATTGTAAAAAGAATTATGAATGTATGATTCCTGTAATTGAAAGCGATTGTAAAACGGATGCAAGTGAATAATGAAAGACTATAAAGTGGATGTAGGCCCAAATTCTTGGCCGAACCACTATAAATCTTTTGTTTCTCATTATTATTACATGTTTGCTTTATTTTCGATATGAAAAGTACATTAAATGTATTGCTGAAATGTCGATTTGAATTTTTGCAGACAACTAAAATAAAACTTGCACATTACAAGACCAAGTGATTCTGGTTATCATTCAGCAAACAAATTTCGAGTCACAAAAGCACAAAAGTCCCGAATTCAAATCCTAGATAGGAAGTGCTTCAATTGAACGACCAATGATTTCGCCGGAAATGGGCCATTGCTCGTAAATTGAGATCGTTTGAACAAACAAACATCCAATTAAGAAGCTTATGCCCGTTCTCGTGAACTTGCCTAACAATGAAGTGCATTTCCTTGGATTAAACAAACTACTTGTGAGAGAAGGGAGTGCAAGCTTGAAAAGAAAAAATAGAGAATCGCTGAAAAGGCATAAGCAAGTGGACAAGGAACAACTAAAGCCCTCTTCCGAGGCACAAGTCCTCTTCAGAGGCACAACTCTTCGGAGGATAAAGACCTATAACGAGGCATATGCCGCAAAAAGAAAGTTCTCTACTCAACCAAAAAAGATTGGAGGAGTCATGACCCTCCAACCATGAGAGAGTAACTTCCAGGCAATCCTCGGAGGCACATTTCACCAGGAGTTGAAGTGTGACAACCGCTCTTCAGAGTTTCACTTCACAAGAGTTGAAATGCAAAACAAAATAAAGCCCTCTTCGGAGGCCCAATTCACCAGGAGTTGAAGTGTGACAGCCGCTCTTCGGAGTTTCACTTCATCGGAGTTGAAATGAAAACAAAATAAAAGCCCACTTCGGAGGCCCATTTCACCAGGAGTTGAAGTGCAACAGCCGCTCTTCGGAGTTTCACTTCACCAGAGTTGAAATGTAAAACAAAATGAAAGCCCTCTTCGGAGGCCCATTTCGCCAGGAGTTGAAGTGCAACAGCCGCTCTTCGGAGTTTCACTTCACCAGAGTTGAAATGCAAAAAAAAAAAGAGAGCCTCTCCCAAGGGGCAGAAACAAAAAGACCTCTTCCCAGAGGCACAATAAGACAGAAAGACCTCTTCCCGGAGGCAGAAATGAAAAGACCTCCTCCCGGAGGCACAATCAAGCAGAAAGACCTCTTCGGAGGCACACGTTTCACCAAGATTGAAATAAAACTTTCAGGTGTTGAAACGTGAAAAAATCAAGAAGCCCTTTACTGTGGCAAGTAAAAAAAAAAAAAAAATTCCTCATCAAAGGCACACTTTAACTTCCAAAGGAAGAATGAATTACTTATTCTAGAAAATTCTCTTCCTCAAAAAGAAGCTGAAGTACCTTTCAAATACCCGCTTTACCACATAGAAGATTTCATTCAGTAAAATGTGTATATGCACAAAATAAAAAGTGATATCTTCGAAGGATGAAGCGTAGAAACTTGTTTGTACTCTGTTTTTTAACGAAATATTATTCCTCCAAATGTGGAATAATTATTCTCTAAAAAATAAAAGTACAAGTTCCTCATAAAATAAAATATTACAATGAGCTTATGGTATAGGGGCAACATGGTATAACTACATCGGTAAAATTGCGCTCAAACAATATATACCACAAGCTCACTGCAATATCGTACAAAGAAACTTGTACAAAAATGAATAATAAATGCATTCTCAGATACAGACAGAAGTTTGTACAAAGAAAAAGAATCATTTTATTCAACATTATTAGAATTTTATACGGGTACAGGTTCCAAAGTAAAAAGCAAAAGAAAAGCGGGGGGCCGGTACCCGCACAATTTCCGGTCAGTACATGCAAAAAAGGAAAAAAAGCGACATGAAAGCCACAGAACCAGAACCATCATTTCTTCTTCCGCCCACCTTTTGAGCCCGCACCTGGCCGAATAACCAACTTTTTAGGCCGGCTTGTAAGGGTAGGGGATGAAGGAGAAAGGGGCTCAGTCGGACTTTCTTCCATCTCTTCTTCGCCAGTTAAAGATCCCTTCTTCTTCTTCTTCTTCTTGGAAACTCCCTGCTTTCCTCTCTTCTTGGAGGAAGACCCACTTCCTGGAGAAAGAAGTTTAGCTAATGGTTCATCATCGAAACCAGTTGCTTCTGGAGTCTTCTCACTCCTTTCAGTTTCTTCTCCTTTGTGTTCTTGTGAAGCAATGGGATCATCCAAGTCTTGAAGAGCTTCTATTTGCTCCTCTTGTGATCCCGGTTGCGAGGCGGAAGGAGGAGTCACCTGAATAGATGGAGGAGGAATAATTGGAGGTGGGGAAGCTTGAACAATACCCGACGTTTTCTCTACAGAAGGAAAAAAGTTCAAGTCAGTAAAAAGAAGAGATAAAGGTTCGCTAAGATTCAAGAAGTAGTCAAAAAGCCCATCAAGCTCGTAAGAAACAGATGAGCAGTTTACTTGGGCAAGATTGCCAGTAGGGTTACCTGCAGAAGTCGGTTCCCTGACGTCAACTTCGTAAGCCTGTGCCTCGGCACTCTCGCCACCTTCATCTCCACCTTGTATGCTTGTGATCTCGGTGGTAACTTTAGTAGGAGATGGGGAATGAGAACTAGAACCGATAATGTCAATTTCGGCTGAAGGAGAAGGTTGAATTGGAGCAGTTGAGATGATTTTTCCTGAATATTCTCCTGCCGCTGTTTCGGCCCCTAATTTTGCAAGCTGTTCCCTTCCCTTGGCGAGAGCGGCACGAGCATCATCATCAAGATAATGCTTCTCAAGAGCTAACTCAGCATAGCCAGCGCCGTTACCACCAAGCATATCGAGTGCGGCCTCCCAAACTTCAGCCAGAGTAATTTCATACTTGGGGCCTAGAAAGGCGAGGCTACCGCGCCCCAAGATGCTATGCAGGTAGAAATCAAATAACGTTGAGCTGACGTTGGTCCTCGTTGCCTCGTGAGATTCTTCAGCTGCAATTTTGCCGGCAACGGCCTCATCACGCTCCCTTTCAGCTTTGGAAAGTTGAAGCTTAAGCATTTGAATCTCCGCCTCTTGGGAGCTGGTTTTCTTCCGAAGCTCTGCAACATCAGCAATATAGCCCTCATTGATCCTTTTTTGCACTTCGAGCCTGTCTTCGGCATCCCTTTGGCTGGCATGAGCATCTCTCACTTGTTTTCGGAGCACTTCTTCTTTTTGAGAATAGGAAGTAGAGGAAGCAACAAGCTCTTGTTTCAGTTCTTCAACTTTTGCTTCAAGCTCTTCATTGTAAGAAGCAATGCTCCTCATCTCAGTGTCATGTTGCTCAAGAACCTTTTGCCATTCGGCTTTATCATTTTCCATGGTGAGCATGGCCTCTATGTTTGCACGATTAACCCTTTGGAGCTCGTCAACAAGTTTTTGCCAGTTCGACATCCTCTCAATATCAAACTTGACGACATCGAGGTTTCGTAACATAGCAGACTTGTCAATGGGGACCAAGTCAAGGTCAAACCTTACTCCCTTCAGACACCACTGTGGAAACCGACTTTGCAAAGTGGCCGGATCCGATCCGACTTGGAATTTGGGCCTACTAATTATTGTTTGGATGTCTGTCTTCCCGAGAGCGGGAGAGCCGGAAGGAATGTCGAGCGAGGCAGGGGCAGTAACCTTTTCAGGAGTTGTAGAGGTGTGCTTCTCACCATGTCGGGCTCGCTTGCTCGAATCTTCAACCATGTGACTTTTTCCTCTGTCATCATGGGATTTTCTTTTATGGGAATCGTCGCCTCTCTGCGAAGAATCGTGGTGCTCCTCCTTCTCTCTTCTTTCGTAACGCTCCTCTTGAGCTCTCTTCTCTTGAGCCTTTCGAGCGGCTCTTTCTTCATCAGATTCTCTGTAAGAGGGGAGGTAACGCCTGTAATCATATTGGCTACGCCTCCCCTGGCGTTGGAAATCATCATAGTAGGATCCGCTGCGCCCCATCGGAGGATCTGAAATAAAAAAAGAGCTAAATTTTAGAATTCTTCAAAGCACAAAAGGTCAAAAGCATAAAAGTGCAAAAAAAATTCTATGTGTGTGTGATGTGCAAACTACGCGCAACAAACTACGAACCACTCTTTAATTGAGGAGTGGTTGTGGGTGTAATAGCTAGCGTCAACTCTTGAGTTGACGAAGTCTGTCGCAGGATAGAAGTCGCTTCAACTACTGAAGAAGAAACCCCGGTAGTGTTAGGGTCATCTTTGAAGATCTCTTGCGAGGTGGCAAAGAGGTCGCTCAGCCCTTCGAAAGTATCGTCCCTGCTCTGCTTGACAAGGCTAGTTTTCTCGGCGTCTTCGCCAGATTTCTGTGAATGTCGGGGAGATCCATGAGGCTCTTCTTCCTCAATAACCGGGGTAAGTTCGTCAGATGGCCCCGCAATATCAATAGAGGTGGAGCACTTCGCTAGCGAAGCCTCGGGAGCAGGTCCTTTTGGTATAGATGTGTCAGTAGAAGCTGGGGCATCCGACGCTTTGGCTGGGGAGTCTGGGATTTCATGAGGATGAGTAGAACGAGAAGTATGCAAAAGTCCGTACTGATGCAAAAACTCGTCTTTCAACAGAAATTGAATGTCTCTCTCCTCAACTGGCACGGCCTTGAGCCTTTCGAAAGTTGGCTTATGACTGGGATCCCTAGAAGGAGAGGGGAGCGCTGAAAATAAAAAAAGAGAAGCGGAGTTAACACTTAACAATTCAGTCTCACAAAAGTCGGATAACAAACACAGTAAGAATGGTTAATCTTACTTCCTTCCCTCCATACAGCGTAAAACCCCGGGGGACAGTGGACATAGAAAAATTGAGTCAAAAACCCATGAGCGCTGTCAGGAAGACCGATGATCAATTTACGATTTCGAGCACTTCTCACGACAGTAATAGAGGGGTGATCTTTAGTCCTGGTGAAAGAGCATAGGAAGCAAATATCGTCAAAGCTTGGGAATCAATCAAGCGTCCTCCTAAACAGTACACACAACCCCATTAAAATGACATAACCATTGGGGTGTAATTGGGATGGGGCGATGGCCAATTGACGAAGAAGTTGTTGGAAAAAGTCATTGAAAGGAGGAACGCCCCCACTCAGGCACATTTGTCGATTGACCGTTACAAAGCCAGGGGGTGCTATGTCAGCAGTGTTACTTCTCTCGGGAAGAATGGCATTTGATTCAGCAATGCCAAACTGAGCGCACAATTGGCGGAAAACTCTGTACGATAAAGTAGAAGAGGCTCTTTCGGGAGGACTGACCAGAGGGGCTGGAATTACAGTTGCCTCTCCAGTCTGAACCATTGTATCTTCTTCCTGAGAAGTCATTCTACACAAGCAACTGGATATTCAAATGTGAAGGTGCACGTTTCCTAAAAGTGTGAAGTGTCGTGCAAAACTAATAAAAATAGCAAGTAAATATAACTGGAATTAAACTAGTCGATGATTGATCGATTACAAAATTTCAGAACTTGTTAATATAAAGTTCAAGCATAATATTAGTGCAGGCTGGTCAGTTTCAATTGACTATTTCAGTGTTGTTGTAATATTTTACTTGAAATTGATGAAAGCACTTCGTTCACACAATTTATTTGAGTTAATTATCTGTTATTAACTAATCTGTCATTTGACGTGGGCAGTCGATGGCAGTATATTTGTCCCATTTTTCTGCAAGTGTTGTGTTTAACAGGTTGATAGCGTCAAAGTTAGAATAATCTGTGAAGAAACACAACAAAGTTCAAGCAGTATATTCTGTCAATTCAAATTGGAAATACAATTAAGTTCTATCAACATCTCTAAGTTCTCAAATTTTGTTCAAATCATTGAGTAACAGTCCGAAGAATTCTCTAAGTCATAAGTCGTCCACGACCTAAAAGTTAAGTCATCCACGAATTAAAAGATAAAGTCTTAGCTCGGCAGCAACTCAAGGCTAAGTCGTGCACAACCTAGAGGCCAAGTCGTAAAGTCTCAAATCAAGACAGAACAAATGAAGTGCAAATGAAGCTAAGTCTTGAGTCGTCCAGAAGCAAACATAACCTAACGGGTTAAGTCGTATGCAATTAAGGTCGTGGGGGATCTTGAGTCAGTCACTTCGAAAACTATGCAAATTGGCAAAGTCGCAAAAACTTCACGATATCTCTTCTCAACCCACTGATTCTTCTCCAACCCAATAACCCGTTATCTTCCTAACTCCTAACCCGTTAACCCATGTAAGACGATATCGCCTCCTCTAAATTCATGAATCAACTGAATCGAAATATGGTGACCCATCGCCTTCTCCTTGCAAGTCATTTAAAAAAGTCAATCAAACTGCTTCAAGCTTGTCAGCAATCGATCATAACGCGATTCAAGAAGAAGCCTGATGTGAGGATTCGGATTAAGGTTGGAAAATGGGAAATCCATGTTCGAAAGGTAACAGTAATTGTGAAACTGGGCGAGCGATGAGTTTACTCACGTAGTGTAATGATGAAGGTGGCAGGAACTTAATTGGTGATATGGTGAACTGATCGAACTCGTCTCTGAAAAGCTTCGAAAGTCGTTAATGGCGGAAGTAAACACGGAAACAAGTAGGTGAAGAAGGAGCGACCTAAACCTTTTATATCTCGAGGCAGAGGAATTTGAAATGGCACACGAGTTAAGATAAGTCGAAGCATACGACCTACGACTTAGGCGTGTACTTCGAGGGGCAAATGATAACCCCGTTAAGACAACGAGTTAAGGCCTGGGACGATTTACGACATAAGGTACTTAACGGGTCAAGAGAAGTTTACGGCTTAGCAAACCTCACGACTTAAGATGCGTGACGATTTAACAAGACAAAGCATGAACGACTTATGACTTGAGGCCACCATGATCTAACAATTTAAAGCACTCTGCGACTTAACAAGTTAAGGACTCAAGTTAGGGACGATCTACGACTTATGAATGGTGCGACTTAACGGTTTAACGTGTTAAAGAAATGGCCGACTCAACGACTCAAGGGAGACAGCGACTCAATGGATCAAGGAGGGTACACGACTTAGGGTCTCCACGACTTAACGAGTTAAGGTCCAGACGACTTAAGAATTGAAACGGACCAAGAAGTCTACGACTTAAGGAAGTCTACGGCTTAAGAGATGGCACGACTCAAGAAGGAAATAAGTTAACGACCTAAAGCTGTCTACGACCTACGACCTAGCATGTGTCGTAAATGACTTAGGCAAACAAAGCACTGATGCTCATTAAACATAGCCTCCTAACTCGTGAACGGGTTAAGACTTGTGTTGCTATCTGAAATAAACAAGCTTACCAGTTAAGCCGTGACTCACGACTTAGCTTTAGTCGTCCATGACCTAAAGCTGCTAAGCTATAATCCGCTGCCACAACACTTATGCCGCATCCTGTTAACTCCGTCACGACCCACGATCTATGATGAGTAGTACACGACTTAAGTAAACAAATGAAGCCGCGTCCGGTTAACTCGTGCGCGACTTAGGACTTGACATGGATTCAAGCAGATGGGCAAATTTCTACCAAGCTACGAGCTAGACTCAATAAGTCGGCCACGACCTACCTTAACTCGGTCACGAGTTACGACTTAAGGGTAAAATTTTCCTATAAATACCAACCTACCACAAGCATGAGGGGGACTTTTGGCTCATTCTTTCCAAGCACCGATACTCTGCTACATTCCAAACCAACTCAACACTCAAAGCTTTCAAGACACGTAGAACGCTATCAACAACTTCAAGAAGAAATCTCATGCGTCCGACATGGATTTGAGGACTTTCACTTACATTGAAGTTTAAGCTACTCGTTCAAAGTGTTTAGTAGTTCAAAGTGTATTGTACTTGGGAAGAATTGTACCAACTTGTAACGAAATCATCAATAAAGATATTCAGAGTGGACGTAGGCAAACTATTGAGCCGAACCACTATAAAATCGTTGTTATTTACTGCTTTTTCTGTGGTTTTCTGCTTATACTCTGCTCCCGAATCATCGGGTGGTGCTTTCACAACTACACTTTACACACCGGGGTGTTAGCGTTCAAACTTTAGAGTTAACAGTATCCCATCAAAACCATAGAAATCACTTTAAAATAATTTATATATAGACCACGGTGCCTGTATATAATTTTCTATCCTATGGTCAAGTGATACGGATATTTATCATTTCAATCCGCAATTTAAAAATAAAATTTTGCAGTTGTATATCATTTCAAACCACAACCCCGAATGAAATGAAAATGCATGATGACTTGCAGTTTATACAATATAATTATAGCATTCATTCATCCAAATATCAATCATCAATCATCAATTGCAATCATCATCCAATTTTAAACATTCATTGATACATAGCATCCGAATTATACAGGAATTAATAGCAGATTATTAACCAACAGTTTCTATTCCATAATAAATTTAATGACTGTTGACCAGCAGTTTATGTGCAAAAATAAATTCTACCTGTCAAATTTTATGCAATAAATAAACTAAATTAACAGTTAAGTTAAATAAATGCGATTTAACAGATATGTTGAATAAAACACGCCAACAGTCATAAATAAATTTCTACCCATATTTAAAATAAATTTAACAAACATAAAAACTTTTAGAAGTTATGAGTGGGTTAAAACACTCACCTTTGGGATTTAAATTGAATTCAAATCCAATTTAAACCCAAAAATTCAATAGTCTCCAAATCTGTCCAAACCAGCGTCAACAGATCCGGAATTTAATTACGATCCTAACAAAAGAAATTTCGCGTGAAACGGAGATCGTATGAAAAAGATATTCAATTTAAACGATCTGAAAACAAAATTAAATTTTAAAACAAACCTACTCTGCCACGTTACCAAAACCTTTCCTCCAGACCGCGTTCTTCCCTGTACCACGCACGCACACGATCGCGTTTACACCAGTGACATCGATTTTTGACCGAGCTTTGACCTCCATATCTGCCGCCTAACTCGCCGCCGCTGGCTAGGCCGTCGCCTCTGCGCCCTCCCCTAAGCATGCCGACCCCACACCCTGAGTCGCGACACCCCAAACGCCACCGACCACCACCATGAACTAAACCCTAATCGAATTATGCGAGGCGATCCAGCCGTTAAAACGACGAACCAATTACACCGATGCGAAGCCGCTCGACTCTCTCCAAAACCCAGAAACCAATTTCCGATCTGTCGAGTTTTGTCGCTGTGATGATGCACGGCCGTAACTTGTTCCTCAATTTCTGGCTAAACCACAACTCGAATCGAAAAACTAATCATACCAACAGATTACGCATATCGAAAACTTCAACATATATTTTTTTGGAATTTTTCTGGAGAGTTTGAATTTTCATTGAAATTTTGAGTTGAAATAGATCTAGGTTTGCATCCATTTGAGGAGGAGAAGGAGTTTGAAGAAAAGAACGTATAGACAAATGATAGAAGATGGAGGCTAGGGTTTATGATCGCAAATATATAGACAAATAGTAGTAGGCTAGGTGGGTACAAATTTACGAACGTGCTAAACGGTAGTTGGCCCAAAAAGCCTGTTTTGACCCCGGAACGAAATTTATTAAACCCATATATCCAAATAGATATTTTGAAATATTCTGAATGCAATGCAAAAAGTTTCACGTCCAAATTCAATCGTATGAAGAAGTTATGCTGAAAACAAAATTTCCAAATTGATTTCAAATTGATTTTTAATTAAATTGATTACAAGGCGTTTCGCGTCCGTACGATCAAACGACAGGTCCGATCGATACGAAACTTAAAACCCTACAATAATTCACCGATACGGATCCGATGAAACTAGTTTCGTCGAAATCCGAGTCCGTGGCCAAAATGGCTATTTTTATATTAATTAAATAAATTAAAATTATAAAAATCCAATTTTATGTCTAAATTCTAAAATTGGACAAATTTTATCGCTTATATATTTCATAATCAATTTAAATGATTTAACAAGTTTAGATGTGAATTAAAAGTTGATAAGTCTATAAATTTCAGTGTTAAATTTCTCCACTTTCTTATATTTAGAAATTATATATTAAATTCTCAAAAACTCATTTATTAGATTTTTAGCTTTTATATTCTCACCTTTTATCCAAAATAAGGATACCACTAACATTGGTTCATGATTTCACATTATTATCCTCAAAGTCCATTTAAATTTCAATAACGAAAAATTTAACCGTTAAATTCCTTTTTATTATGCAATAAATGCAATTGTTGAATTTGATACTCTAATTAAATTTATAAATCCTGCTTCCTATACTTTAAAACAACCCATGGTCCTATTATAAATAGAATTAGCATAAATTTTGTCTTATAAAATTAACCCTCTACAAATACAAACAAAAATCTACGCTAACTGCACCATTTAAATCAATTAATTGTAATTGAGTCTACATTAAATGTTATAAATTATAAATTGGAACCTCCATAAATTTGTTTATTGATTTAAAATATTTCTATTCAGTACATAGACATTTTATGGGTATAAATAACATTTGAATTATAATACATTTCATTAGTGCAGGCTTCATTTCTTATAAATTCCCTTTTATTACTAGAACATATTAACAAAACAAAATAAATAAATTTAGATTTATTTCAATCTATTTCCATTCTTAACTTAATATACTTAATGAATGGTTAACCTAAATAATTTTTACCCTTTTACATTCAAAATCACTTACAACCATTAATAACAAAAATGTTGCCATAGATTTAGATTCAATTAAATAAATTAGATGAATGGGTAAAACTTTGTAATTATCCCAAATGCCAGATATATTTATGCATTAATTACTACTTACTATTATGAATTCATTTATTAATTTACTAGTTGCCTTTGTCATCTTATTTCCTATTTACTACCAAACTTCCTACTTAGTTATAGTTTATCAATATATACATACCTAGGCAACTCAAGTTCTTGTCCTTTCTGTTATTTCAATCAAATCGGGTATGCATAAATAGATTGTTAATTAACTTATTCCTACAAAATTATTTACATACATTCAGTTCCAGTTTTTATAGAATTAAATTCTAATTACTTACCCCTTAATCCAACATGCATTTAAATCTTTTTTATTTAAATAAATTTATTCAATGTTGACATCCACTAAATAAAATTTACTTTCATTTATATAGTTGCAATTCAATTCAGTTATTATTTTATTAATACTATTTCCGATTTATATCTTCCAGTATTAATTTCACAAACCAACTAAATCAACAAATTATAATTTATAACCACAAACGCCAATTTACGTTATTTCAATCTATCGCCATATAAACATTTAAATTGTTAACCTTAAATTACAGTTACTATATCTAATTCCTACATTTACTCAAATAAAATCTTAAGACTTTTATTTCATTCTAAATTAGATTATAAATCATATTAAATTAACTCATTTAATATCATCGAATTTAACGGGTCGTTACACTCTCCCCGACTCAAAACTTTTCGTCCCCGAAAAGGAAAAAGGAGGGAGAAAGAAGAATAAAACAGTACATCTTATTTCAAATATTAACTTATAAACAATAATTTACTAAATTAATTTCCTTAAATTAAATATACCCGTTTTAATCATTTTATCCTTTTACTTATATAATTAAAGTTTGGAAAACATTTTCAACACAATTCTAAGTCCAAAATTTACGGAAAATTTTAGCAGAGTCTCCTTTGTACGGAGAGACTCTGGAGAAAATATAATACCAAAATATAAAAAATATATTACCTATATTATCCAAATATTATATCCCAACACGGGAAAATATATATAAAAATATCGCTACAAAACGTAATCCAAAAACGTACCTATTTGTCGGGCAATTTACGCTTATTATTATGGAACCAAAAGCAGTAGCAATTGCTTCCATACCTGCATTTCACTTATATAATCTAAAAAGGTTAACTATTTATATAAAGTGAAATATTTTCATGGATTCAACTACTAACAACAATAAATACACAATCATCAATTTCAACAAACAGCATACACAACCAAACAAAACAACCATTCAATCAAACAAGCAAATAGTTGTTCGGGTTCAAAACTTGAAATGGTACGGAATGAAAAATAGCTATCCTGTGCATCATTTACTCAACAGTCTTAGATGGGACAAAAATAGCTTATTTATTCATCCAACAACTTCAAATTTCCTTACCCAACCAACCACAGATCAAACAATGTCGATTTAAACCAACAAATCAAATTAACTTATATAAATTCCTTTCATACTTAAGTTGTTTGCTTTCCTTTCTTTTATCCAAACCACATAACTTTTCCTTTTATAATTTACATTTATTTCTAACAAACTTCAAATTTTATCTTCTCATTCAGTGGTTGTTTCTTTCATTTCTACTTATTACTTACAATTATTAATTTTTGCTTATTTAGGTCATGTAAGTTTCTTTTATTTGTATTATATTTAATGCACTTCTCGATTTCAATCATTCATTCCATGCTTACATTTATATTATACTTAATTATAGTAACCCTTTTTAATTTCACTTAAATTCTTAACCTTAAAACATCCATTCTTATAGGTAAAGGATTTTATTAATTCTTTGACTAGGGTTTACAGTCATTTATTTTTATTACCTACTTCCTATTTTATTAAACTAGTAGCATTTAAATCATTCTTAAGTTTAAAATCCTACACATCAATCCTTATTTATTAAAGAATTTCATTTTATTTACTTAAGTTTAAAATCACCTATTAATAATACTTACCTTTAATTTTAGTAAAATTTCAATTATAACTTAAGTTTATACCATTAAATTCTTATTTATAATAGCAATTCATTGAATACTTCATTATTTCCAAAATTTCTACTTGTATAATATTCTATTCCAATCTCTTATTTAACATTTCAACTTTTCATATGTGGTAAGTTATATATATTAAAGAAAATGCAAAAGAACTTATACAAGTTTTATCTCATCTTTTAATTAATTTAATGTTCAATAAATCTTTAATTTTTCCCTTATAAGTTAAAAATTTAACTTCCTTTATAGCTTAGCATTTTAGTCTCTTATTTTATTTAGGGTTTCAATTATTAATTAAATTCTGTTTCACTACCATAATTGAAACAATTAATTAATGGAAATTAAGAATTAAATTCCGGGATAAATTTCAATAGGTAAGTATATTTTTATAACTTATATACCTCTAATTATATTTAAAACAATTAAAATTTAGATATTTTCAAAATAAATCTGCCGTAGAATTTACTACAGTGGCCTTTCCCCTTCGAAACTCGAAAATGAAAATCGATGATGCGGCCGCCATCACCGGAATTATTTTCCAGCGACAGAGAGGAAAGTACATAACTTATTTTCTCCAAAATCTTCTTTAAAAAAATTCTTCCGAATTATAATGAAATATTTATATCGGAAAATATTTATAAACAATATTATTATACTGCAAAATCTTTTGAAAGCAAATTTTAAAATCCCGGACTTAAGTTCTAAAATTTCCAAATTTCATTGATTTTAAATTCAATCTTATGTACCTATTATATATAAATTTTATTCCTAACACCCAATCTATTGCAACCAAACATATATATATGTATAATATCATTTAAAAATTTATTTTATATATAGAAAATATAATAGGAAAAATTATTTCATTCATCTATATTAAAACAGATATTATGTCGGTCTGTCCTATTAAGTGTTTAGAAATGCCTATTGATGTCATAGCGTCCCATGCACCAATCAGAATTTATAAATACTAAACGGAACAGATTAACACAATATCAAAATCTTTTTATAACACTAACAAATACGCTCTCTCATATATATACACTCAGCGACTCCCATAGGGTATTACTACCCTATTAACAAAGAGTCAAACCCCACAAAGCCAAGGTTTATCGCTAAACCAAAGCTCTGATACCAACTGTAACATCCCGCCTTTTCGCACACTTTAAACCGACACATATGACGATTCAAACCATACGGAAGGGCGGATTGTTATGGGGTAAATAAGAAAAACAGAGAAGAAATAAAACAAAACAGAATCTCACAGCGGAAGGATAAAATATAAAAATCAAATATACAGTTCATGAAACTGTTTTACAAAATATTTTATTTTACTTGTACAATGAATATCAGAGTTACCCATACCAATACTATCAATGCAGCGGAATTAAATGGTGTAGTGAAATAATATAGTCGATACTAGTAATACAAATCTTTGTCTTCGTCCTCCAGAGCTAAATCCTCAAATCCTGAAACGCTCGGACTGACCCGAGCGAATTGAAAAGACAAAACACTCGAGTCAGAACTAAAAGATCTTATGTGAGTTAAATCAACAGGGGTAAATATGAGTGCAGTAACTCAAGAGATGCTCAGGATTTACATCTCCTAAGGATCCGTTAAACTATTTACTATGTAGTATATTACGCTATTATAATAGTGTCTAATTGTAAAATAAACTTACTTTTTAATAGCGTTAAGGGGTTACCCATATAGCCTTTAACACGGAATATATTCCCATAGTCTATACAATACCGTAATCTCCCCCGTACTGGGCGTCGTCAGAGGGCACTCCATAGGTATGGTACAAAACAAAACTCGTAGTAAAGGCTTGGTATGGTAGGTGACACGGCACAACTAGGCAATTGTAACAACCCTAGTTTTAGCTATTTATTCTACTTAGTTATTTGAATTTTTGAAGTCTATATTATATAATTTATGTTTAAAAATATAGTTTAATTATTTAAATTGGAGATATATTTTATAAAATTGTTCATGTCAATAAAAATTAAATAATATCTGTGAAAATTTAATCTAAGATTTGACAGTTAAATTTCGCGTTTAACAGACGCGTAAATTTTAGGGTATAAATGACATAATAAAACATGTGTTTTTAAAATAATATTTTTACGAAGATTTCTGAAATTTTAAACTGCGTCTGTCTAGCGTAGTGTAAAAATCATGTTTTAAATATCTTTGGACATAAAGTATCAGTCAGTGTTTAACGAACGTACGTATTTTATTTGCCAGCTTGTTTTATATTTTGGCATACGTTCTATTTTATCTGACTACATAAAAATTTGAACGTTAGCATTTAACAAATATCAATCTAAATCAGGGGAAAGCTTTAACAAAATGAATCACAACATTTAAATATAAAAAGTTTAAGCATTTTGTGTTCAAACATTTATTTCTCTTTTCATGTTCTCTGGCAGTTTCTATGCAAACGTATACACGTTCATTTCAAACTGGAACATGCATCCTTTTGCCTCTATCTCACCAGTGCCAAGCTAACATCATACACACATCACCTTACAACTGGAAAGTGCACATTCATTCATGGCCAGGCTAAAGATCATAACCCATATACGAATGAATTAAAGAAACCCTGAAATTATGTTCGAAATATAAATGTACGATTTAAAATATAACTGAAACTTGCATCAACCCCTCCTTTATTTCAGTTACCAGAGCCTTTATCTCGCAAGTTTTTCTATGATCAGTTTCTTCAATCAAGCAACCATTTAATGCTTGCAAATCAGAGAATCCAATAACCACGCAAGTTTTAAATTATTAAGTAACGTGTGCATTTGACTAGGCTTCATCCCTGCTTCATCAGTTTCTTTATCAAATGCTTGCCTATTCCTTTGCCCAGAAGCATGCGTAAATCACGCATAATGCAAGATGGCACTAAGAAACTCTCGGCCCTTTAATTCACACGAAACTTTTGCATTTACTCCCCTTGATTCCTCTGCACCATTTCAAGCCTCTGCCTATATATTTCTGATTTTTCTCTACATCATTTTCTCTGCATTCCAGTGCGTTCTTTTGCTCAAAAATCAGGTAATGGTCTTCCCTTCTTTTCCTATCCTATGTGTCTTTATTTCTTGACTTGCTCGGCCATGCCAATCTTTTGGTATTGGATCTCTGTTTGTGTACTGTCTATATAGCTTTCCAGAGTAACATATAGGATATTTGGATTTGTATGGGTCACATAGGAATCATAGGCAGGCTATAGATTCATGACTACCTAAAACTGATGCATAAGAAAAGGGGTAGCCACATAAAGTCTGGTAATAGCATGCTGTTGGTTGTAGGAAACATGTAGATCTGGGGAGACATGAACAGTCTGAGTGTGTGTTTCTATCTTTGATGGGTCTGCATAAAATAGCTAGGGTGTATTGTTGGAGTAGGCTATAATTTTGTTATAGGATTTTGTCTGCATCATATTAGGCATGTTTATAAATCATAGTAATAGTTCAGTGCATATGGATATGATTTCAGTTGCATCTGTAGGCATGTGTAAGTGTCAGACTTACCTTCATATACAGTCTGCACATGTACTAGAGGATAGCAGTGTTAATGCATGAGAGATGGTAGCAAGTGACTGGAAGTGTAGTTGCATATAGTTGAGGACAGATGATCTTGTCAGGACAGGCAGATATCTGAAAGATGAAGCAGACTTTGGTTCATAACCAGGCAGATCTGAAGGATTAAGCGATGAGGATGGGTAGATTTGTTTGTTCCAGTGATGCATCTTTAGTTGCTCAGTTAAGTTTGAAATAGGCTAGCAGTAGAAAAGTTTTGAAATGCAGCTGTTGCATATCTGAAGTGTGCACGTGCACAAGCATGCACACAATCAAGAACATACCAGGTCCAGGCTGATGGGGTCTGACACTGGACATGGTGTATAGGGAGTGGCTGAGGCTTATGAAGGTCAGGGTAGGGGAAAGGCAGTGGTATGGGAAGGCCAGAGAAGGACTGTGTTCCTGAAAATTGAAGTGTTTCAACACTTCCAGATTTCAATCGAGCAAGTCCAGATTTGACCCGAAGCAGAATGAGTTGTGACTCGAAGCTAGGCAGGGTCTGACTCGAAGCAAAATGGTAGAAACTCGGAGCATGAATAGTTATAGCCTGAAATGTAAATTTGAGATTTTGGAAACCATTTATGAAAAAAAAAATGGAAAGGTAGGATGTGCATAGGTATGGAATAAGCATGAACTAGCCAGAGAAAGAAGTGGTGCACTCGTACTCATAAATTTTGCAGTCGTGTTTTAGGAAAAATTTGGTCGAGCAAGTCAAAATTTCTTTTTCCTATCTTTAATTTCTCGTTGACTATAAAATCTAAAGTCGCGTTCCTATATTTTGAAATTTTGTTCTAGATCTAAATCTAGGCGACGCCCGGGAAATTTGACCGTTACTCTCTGTCAGTCTGTACCGGTGAATTGTCATTTTTGAATTCAAACTTTCTGCAACATCCAGGTGAGTATTTCTCACCAGACATACGTATTTATATTTCGTAAATTATTGCAAGTGTATGTGTATGATTGCATTTCACTATTATCTGTCTGTAGTGTAATATAGAATGATGGACCCGTTTAAAATTGACATCTCATCAGTATTATCTGTTATATTATTTCTGCAGTTATGTTATTGTTTATTTACTGCTTAAATCACCACTGCAAGTTCCCTATTATTATAGATGGTATGGGCTGAAATGATAGGCCTAATTGATTATTATTGATCACTTATTTTGTTAACTGCTGTAAATTATCTTGGGATTGCCGGTTCGAAATGATAGAACCCGGGGTTGTGTAAATATCGGATTGAAATGATATAAATCCGTCTCACTTGACCTAGGCTAGAAAATCTTATACAGGCCCGTGGTTTATATATTATTTTCTGAAATTATTTTAAATTATTTTTAAACTTAGAAATTGAAGATATTCTAGTAAATAATTTTACAGGACTTATAATGATTTAAATGTTAAATAAATAAATATAGAATAAAATTTTAGTATAACTTGTTCCAGAAATTCTAGAGTTTTGAAAGAGTAAGATTTAAAATAAAAAAAATTATATATATAACAAGTTATATTTGAAAATAGATTTTAAATCTAAAGGTCTACAATAGCATTTAAAATGCTATCTTTTTGAAATTTGACTAGGTTAAACTCATAACTTTAGACAGCATTTCCTAGATGCTGTAGAAATTGAAATTGATTTATTTGAAAATCTATAGAAATTTTTGAGAATAAGTTAAACTTTGGAATTTAAATATGTAATAAATAAAAGAATTTAGAAATTGAGTTTGGATAGATTTAAAAGAAAATTTTGATTTCTATTATAAAAGAAATAAATTCCAAATTTGATTGAATAAATTGAAATGGTATATTTTCAAAGGAAATGTTTAAATCAAGGATTTGAAATTTAAGATGTTTGATATATATTGATATGAAAATATAAATACCATTTTTCAAACTATAACCGCGGGTTATAATAACGGTTGGTTGGCAAAGAGACCGGGATCGGATATGGACATACTCTCTGTCGATACCGAAAACCACTTTGACAACCGTGTACGCGGTGGAGATTCCAGAATGAAGTAGGATGGTGGTGACGATTTCTTGAAGGTAAATACGTGGACCCGACTCCCGTGAGTTGGCATAAGGTGGCTAAAACAGGAGCGATTCTCGGATTAATGAGGTAGCTCCTCTGATCGAACGCACTTCTTCGTTTGCCATTCTATTACTCTTGTGATTGTTTTGGTGCGCACCTTTGATTTGGGAGTGTTGTTCGAGGTGGGAGGTTGCTGCGGCTTCGCGTTACCACCGGTCCGGATAGCAATTGGTATATCTACCCTGGCATTGCCTAGTTGTGCCGTGTCACCTACCATATCGAGCCTTGTACGAGTTTGGTTTTCTCCCGTAGCCCGTGTGGTATCCTCTAGTTGCTTCCCGATCAGGAGGAGCTATGATATTGGATGGACTACTGGGACTATTATGTGTTAAGGGCTATATGGGTAACCCCTTAACGCTATATAAAAGTAAGTTTATTTTAATATAGACACTATTATAATAGCGCAATATACTATATAGTAAATAGTTTAACGGATCCTTAGAGGATGGGCGATCCCAAGCATCCTTTAAGTTGCTTGCTCTTTACATTACAGTACACTTGATTTAGCTTACATTATATAAGTATGTATGTCCTGACTCGAGTGTTTTGTTTTATTGTACGCTCGGGTCAGCCTGAGTTGCAGATTCAGCTTTTTTTCCTGGAGCTAGGACTAGATCACTCTTGCTAGTTGGAAGCTTCTTCGTCTTTATCTATTTTGTAATTCAAGACATTTTGGAAGACTATGTTTTATTATGGCTTAAAAATTTGTATTAGAGTTTTGAACAATGTATTTCTGTTTGTAAAAGTTTCCAGTGGCTTCATGAACCACTGTAGCATTTTATATTCCGCTGTGAGATTCTGATATCTGTGTCTGTGATTCTGTGTATTTGGTTTCATTTGTTCCTTAGCTATATTTACAATCTATTATTTTGAACTATTCCAGCTTGACATGTTCTATTATTGTCGAATTCGAATGGTACAAAATTAGTGGGTCGTTACAGTTGGTATCAGAGCGAGGTTTAAACCATAGCCTAAGGAACAAAAACCCATTAGAGATAGAGTAGCAATACTCTAGAATGAGTGAAGCCAAATTCCGGAATCTTTTCTTGTGAGAGAACGTATTTTAAAAATATAAAATGATTTCAAAAAGATTTTAAAGGAAGTATTTTAGTATAAAATTACCTATTTTAAAATAAGTTTCCAACACTTCTTCTTTCTCTCCATCGTTATATTCGAGCTCTTGTTAGTTTCTTAATTTTATCTTATCCTAGAACGTCTTGATATTTTTCTCTATCCTTAGTATCCACCCTTAATCTTTCAGGATGAATAGAAGAAATAACCGAGGTCGAGGGCAAGCTGTTCCTCCTCCTGCTGCCCCAGTCCGATTCACTAAATTGTGTAAGGACTATGTTGAGCTAGGTGGCACAAAATTTATGGGAACAGAAACCATCATAGAAGCTCAACAATGGCTTGGGGACTTAGAAAGGATTTTCTCCTGCCTCGAGATTACTAATGCCCAGCAGAGGCAACTCGCAGCTTGGCAGATGAAAGGTGCTGCCTTGAATTGGTGGCTATCTATTACTGCTCAAACAAATGAGGCTGACCTCACTTGGGAGCAATTTAGGTATCTTTTGGTTGTCAAAATTCGGATTTGAAATTCTATTTTTGAATCTATCTTTTAATCTCTTATCGTGCTTTAGGGAGGCCTTTTTGGCCAAGTGGATGCCCGAAGCAGGCAAGTCTCAGCTCTATCGAGACTTCATGGATCTAAAGCAAGGCAGTATGACCTTCACAGAGTATGAGAGGAAATTCAACGAACTCTCTCAATATGGTCTAAATCTGATTGACACTCCGCTCAAGCTGAACGAGAAGTTTATAGCTGGCGCTCGACCCGAGTTCTACGATCGACTCATTACTCATGTTCATGGGTCATTCACGGCATTGATGGATATGGCTCTCCGGTATGAGAACCCTACATCTAAGACCACTCCAGCTGCCCAGTCTGCATCAGCCCAGTCCTCTGGAAACTCAAGAAAGAGGAAGTCAAATTTCTTCCGTAATAAGAAGAACAGGACTCAAGGGTTGGGATCATCATCATCTTCTGCTTCTTCGAGGCCACCTGTAGATCTGTCTACCATTACTTGCTACCGATGCGACAAAAAGGGACACTACGCTAGTAGTTGTCCTACTTTGGGTGCTGCCATTCCACCACCAGCTCAGTTTGCTAGGAGAGATCTTTGTCATATCTGCCTCCAGCCAGGACACTACAAGAAGGATTGTCCCACTCAGAAGAGGGGCACAACATCCGGAGTCTTTGCAGTAACTTCTGCACTTCCTACAGCTCCGCAACCTGCACCAGCTCCAGCTCCAGATGACTCACAAGGTACCCTTCAAAGTTCTTTTACCTTGCATTTTCATCCTGTAAGAGTTCTCTTCGATACCGGAGCTTCCCACAGCTTCATTTCGTCAGATCTCTGTGATAGATTTGAACATCTTCTTACTCCCGAGTATTCTTCTGTACCTTTATGTGTTTCAAACCCCATTGGCGGTCCTGCGAACCTTAACAAAGTTTGTAGGGATGTGAAACTCTTTCTTGGAAATTATCGTTTCACTGGAGACTTCTATGTTCTGGGCTTTGACGCTTTCGATCTTCTACTCGGAGGCGACTGGCTAGATAAACATGATGCCAAAATTTCCTGTAGTTCCCGAACTGTTTCGCTTGTTGGTGATAAGGGTGATTCTTTGGTGATCCAGTGTAAATTGCCTTAGGAGTTTGCTGGTAGTTTCATCTATTCTCTCGACACTTTCCCGGATGATATCCATTTGACCCCTGTAGTCAAACCATTTCCCGATGTGTTCGGTGAAGTCACTTCTTTACCTCCAAAACGGGAAATTGATTTCCGTATCGACCTTATTCCGGGAGCACGACCTGTAGTCCTTCCACCTAGAAGAATGGCACCACGGGAAAAGAGCGAATTAAGGAATCAGATTCAAGACCTATCCTCCAAAGGTCTGATCAGACCAAGCTTCTCTGAATGGGGAGCAGTTGTTGTCTTTGTCACAAAATCCGATGGTTCTCTCAGGATGTGTGTTGATTATAGAGAACTCAACAAGCTTACCATGAAGAACAGATATCCTATGCCCCGCATAAATGATATGTTCGATCAACTCTATGGAGCAGCTGTTTTCTCTCAGCTTGATTTAGCCACAGGTTTCCATCAGCTAAGAATTGCTGAGGAAAGCATTCCCAAAACTGCTTTTAGAACGGAGAATGGTTTCTTTGAATGGCTAGTTATGCCTTTTGGCTTGACAAATGCCCCTGCTTTCTTCGTCGACTTGATGAACCGAGTTTTCCGCGATGTGCTCAATAAATTTGTCCTTGTCTTTATTGATGACATCCTTGTTTTCTCCAAGTCTGAGGAAGAACATAGAGTTCATTTGAAGTATGTTTTAGAGACTCTTCGGAACCACCAATTGAAGGCTAAGTTCTCTAAATGCCATTTCTGGGAAGAAGAAGTTCGATTCCTTGGGCATATTGTCTCTAAAGAAGGAGTTTCTGTTGATCCAGTCAAGATTGCTACAATCCAAGATTTGGAAGAACCTAAGACTCCTACCGATATCCGTAGTTTCCTAGGCCTTGCCGGCTACTACCGAAGATTCATTGAGAATTTTGCTCGGATTTCGGCACCTCTGACTGCTCTAACTCGGAAGAATGTCAAGTTTGTGTGGAGCAGTAAGTGTAAAGCTGCTTTCCAGGAATTAAAAGATAAGCTCACCTCCGCACCAGTACTTACTGTACCAAATGGAAGTGAAAGATTAACGTTTTTTACCGATGCTTGTCGAGAAGGTTTGGGAGCAGTGCTAATGCAAGATGGAAGAGTAATTGCATATGCTAGTCGACAGCTGAAGACACATGAAGCTAACTATGCTGCCCACGATTTAGAGTTGTTGGTTGTTGTGTTTGCCTTGAAGCTTTGGAGACACCATCTTTTGGGAGCTAAGTTTGATCTTTTCACCGATCACAAATCTCTGAAATATATCTTTACCCAGAAGGATTTAAACCAGAGACAAGTGCGATGGCTCGAGTTTCTTGCTTCTTATGACCTCGACATCAACTATACTCCTGGGAAAGCTAATGTAGTGGCAGATGCGCTGAGCAGAAAGAAATCTTTGCTGTGTCAGATTTCTGTCTCATCTCCTCTATTGGACCGGATTGTGGCTAAACAAGATGAAGACGAGATGCTTAGGCGTATGAAGGGAAGTGTTCGTAGCAGAATTGGTGGAAATAGCTCTGATGGCAGTGGAGCTCAGATTGATGATAAAGGAATTTTAAGGATCAATGGAAGGATTTGTGTCCCTAACGTTGACGGTTTAAGGCAGGAATTGCTTCGGGAACATCATCAGTCCCGACTTTCCATTCATCCTGGCGTAGCTAAGATGTATCAGGATTTGAAGAAACTATACTGGTGGAGAGGTATGAAGCGAGATGTCTCTATCTTTGTGAGTAGATGTGCGACTTGTCAGCAAGTCAAAGCAGACCATCAGAAGACACCCGGTTTGTTACAGCCTTTGGAAATTCCAAACTGGAAGTGGGAACAAGTTTCTATGGACTTTATTGATGGATTGCCGAGATCCCGGAGAGGAAATGAAAGTATCTGGGTTATTGTGGATAGACTGACTAAGTCTGCTCATTTCATTCCAGTCAGATCTACCCGCACAGCTTCGAGTTTATCTGAGATTTATATGAGGGAGATCGTTCGCCTCCATGGCGTTCCTCTAAGCATCGTCTGCGATCGTGACCCCATTTTCACTAGTCAGTTTTGGAAAGCGTTCCAAGAGTCCTTGGGTACTCGTTTGAACCTGAGCACTGCTTACCACCCACAAACTGACGGTCAGACAGAGAGGGTGAATCAAATTCTTGAAGATCTTCTTCGTGCTTGCATCTTAGACTATGGAGGATCTTGGGAAGATCATCTCCATCTTGTGGAATTCACCTATAACAATAGTTATCAGGCTAGTCTTAAGATGTCTCCTTTTGCTGCTCTATACGGGAGACCGTGTAGATCTCCTTCGTGCTGGATTGAGTCTGGTAACCGCTTAGTTCTTGGTCCCGAGATGATTCTAGAAGCTTCAGAGAAGGTAGAGGAGATTAAGAGGAGATTAAAAGTTGCTCAAGATAGACAAAAGAAGTACGCTGATCGGCGTAGAAGGAAATTGGAGTTTGATGTTGGTGATTTGGTATTTTTGAAAATCTCCCCTTTAAAGAATGTAGTCCGGTTTGGTCGAAGAGGAAAGCTAGCCCCTAGATTCATCGGTCCATTCCGTATTTTGGAGAGGATTGGATCTCTCGCTTATCGACTCGATCTACCCGAGAGATTTGCCGGAATTCACAATGTCTTCCATGTATCCCACCTTCGCCGCTGTCTTCACGACCCATCTTTAGTCATCCAGCCTACTGCTCTCGATGGTCTGGACATCGAGCCTGATTTGACTATGGAAAGGAAGCCACTTCGTATCGTCGATCAAGGTACGAAACAGCTCAGAAGAAAATCAGTCCCATTGGTCAAAGTGCAGTGGAGCACTGATGGGCGAGATTGCACATGGGAAACGGAGGAGAGCATCCGTGCTTCAAATCCAGAACTATTCGTTTAAGGTACCTATCTATCTAGCTTATTCTTCCTTTGTTCTTTTTCTTTCGTTCCTTTTCGAGGACGAAAAGTTCTTAAATGGGGGAGAGTGTAACAACCCTAGTTTTAGCTATTTATTCTACTTAGTTATTTGAATTTTTGAAGTCTATATTATATAATTTATGTTTAAAAATATAGTTTAATTATTTAAATTGGAGATATATTTTATAAAATTGTTCATGTCAATAAAAATTAAATAATATCTGTGAAAATTTAATCTAAGATTTGACAGTTAAATTTCGCGTTTAACAGACGCGTAAATTTTAGGGTATAAATGACATAATAAAACATGTGTTTTTAAAATAATATTTTTACGAAGATTTCTGAAATTTTAAACTGCGTCTGTCTAGCGTAGTGTAAAAATCATGTTTTAAATATCTTTGGACATAAAGTATCAGTCAGTGTTTAACGAACGTACGTATTTTATTTGTCAGCTTGTTTTATATTTTGGCATACGTTCTATTTTATCTGACTACATAAAAATTTGAACGTTAGCATTTAACAAATATCAATCTAAATCAGGGGAAAGCTTTAACAAAATGAATCACAACATTTAAATATAAAACGTTTAAGCATTTTGTGTTCAAACATTTATTTCTCTTTTCATGTTCTCTGGCAGTTTCTATGCAAACGTATACACGTTCATTTCAAACTGGAACATGCATCCTTTTGCCTCTATCTCACCAGTGCCAAGCTAACATCATACACACATCACCTTACAACTGGAAAGTGCACATTCATTCATGGCCAGGCTAAAGATCATAACCCATATACGAATGAATTAAAGAAACCCTGAAATTATGTTCGAAATATAAATGTACGATTTAAAATATAACTGAAACTTGCATCAACCCCTCCTTTATTTCAGTTACCAGAGCCTTTATCTCGCAAGTTTTTCTATGATCAGTTTCTTCAATCAAGCAACCATTTAATGCTTGCAAATCAGAGAATCCAATAACCACGCAAGTTTTAAATTATTAAGTAACGTGTGCATTTGACTAGGCTTCATCCCTGCTTCATCAGTTTCTTTATCAAATGCTTGCCTATTCCTTTGCCCAGAAGCATGCGTAAATCACGCATAATGCAAGATGGCACTAAGAAACTCTCGGCCCTTTAATTCACACGAAACTTTTGCATTTACTCCCCTTGATTCCTCTGCACCATTTCAAGCCTCTGCCTATATATTTCTGATTTTTCTCTACATCATTTTCTCTGCATTCCAGTGCGTTCTTTTGCTCAAAAATCAGGTAATGGTCTTCCCTTCTTTTCCTATCCTATGTGTCTTTATTTCTTGACTTGCTCGGCCATGCCAATCTTTTGGTATTGGATCTCTGTTTGTGTACTGTCTATATAGCTTTCCAGAGTAACATATAGGATATTTGGATTTGTATGGGTCACATAGGAATCATAGGCAGGCTATAGATTCATGACTACCTAAAACTGATGCATAAGAAAAGGGGTAGCCACATAAAGTCTGGTAATAGCATGCTGTTGGTTGTAGGAAACATGTAGATCTGGGGAGACATGAACAGTCTGAGTGTGTGTTTCTATCTTTGATGGGTCTGCATAAAATAGCTAGGGTGTATTGTTGGAGTAGGCTATAATTTTGTTATAGGATTTTGTCTGCATCATATTAGGCATGTTTTATAAATCATAGTAATAGTTCAGTGCATATGGATATGATTTCAGTTGCATCTGTAGGCATGTGTAAGTGTCAGACTTACCTTCATATACAGTCTGCACATGTACTAGAGGATAGCAGTGTTAATGCATGAGAGATGGTAGCAAGTGACTGGAAGTGTAGTTGCATATAGTTGAGGACAGATGATCTTGTCAGGACAGGCAGATATCTGAAAGATGAAGCAGACTTTGGTTCATAACCAGGCAGATCTGAAGGATTAAGCGATGAGGATGGGTAGATTTGTTTGTTCCAGTGATGCATCTTTAGTTGCTCAGTTAAGTTTGAAATAGGCTAGCAGTAGAAAAGTTTTGAAATGCAGCTGTTGCATATCTGAAGTGTGCACGTGCACAAGCATGCACACAATCAAGAACATACCAGGTCCAGGCTGATGGGGTCTGACACTGGACATGGTGTATAGGGAGTGGCTGAGGCTGATGAAGGTCAGGGTAGGGGAAAGGCAGTGGTATGGGAAGGCCAGAGAAGGACTGTGTTCCTGAAAATTGAAGTGTTTCAACACTTCCAGATTTCAATCGAGCAAGTCCAGATTTGACCCGAAGCAGAATGAGTTGTGACTCGAAGCTAGGCAGGGTCTGACTCGAAGCAAAATGGTAGAAACTCGGAGCATGAATAGTTATAGCCTGAAATGTAAATTTGAGATTTTGGAAACCATTTATGAAAAAAAAAATGGAAAGGTAGGATGTGCATAGGTATGGAATAAGCATGAACTAGCCAGAGAAAGAAGTGGTGCACTCGTACTCATAAATTTTGCAGTCGTGTTTTAGGAAAAATTTGGTCGAGCAAGTCAAAATTTCTTTTTCCTATCTTTAATTTCTCGTTGACTATAAAATCTAAAGTCGCGTTCCTATATTTTGAAATTTTGTTCTAGATCTAAATCTAGGCGACGCCCGGGAAATTTGACCGTTACTCTCTGTCAGTCTGTACCGGTGAATTGTCATTTTTGAATTCAAATTTTCTGCAACATCCAGGTGAGTATTTCTCACCAGACATACGTATTTATATTTCGTAAATTATTGCAAGTGTATGTGTATGATTGCATTTCACTATTATCTGTCTGTAGTGTAATATAGAATGATGGACCCGTTTAAAATTGACATCTCATCAGTATTATCTGTTATATTATTTCTGCAGTTATGTTATTGTTTATTTACTGCTTAAATCACCACTGCAAGTTCCCTGTTATTATAGATGGTATGGGCTGAAATGATAGGCCTAATTGATTATTATTGATCACTTATTTTGTTAACTGCTGTAAATTATCTTGGGATTGCGGGTTCGAAATGATAGAACCCGGGGTTGTGTAAATATCGGATTGAAATGATATAAATCCGTCTCACTTGACCTAGGCTAGAAAATCTTATACAGGCCCGTGGTTTATATATTATTTTCTGAAATTATTTTAAATTACTTTTAAACTTAGAAATTGAAGATATTCTAGTAAATAATTTTACAGGACTTATAATGATTTAAATGTTAAATAAATAAATATAGAATAAAATTTTAGTATAACTTGTTCCAGAAATTCTAGAGTTTTGAAAGAGTAAGATTTAAAATAAAAAAAATTATATATATAACAAGTTATATTTGAAAATAGATTTTAAATCTAAAGGTCTACAATAGCATTTAAAATGCTGTCTTTTTGAAATTTGACTAGGTTAAACTCATAACTTTAGACAGCATTTCCTAGATGCTGTAGAAATTGAAATTGATTTATTTGAAAATCTATAGAAATTTTTGAGAATAAGTTAAACTTTGGAATTTAAATATGTAATAAATAAAAGAATTTAGAAATTGAGTTTGGATAGATTTAAAAGAAAATTTTGATTTCTATTATAAAAGAAATAAATTCCAAATTTGATTGAATAAATTGAAATGGTATATTTTCAAAGGAAATGTTTAAATCAAGGATTTGAAATTTAAGGTGTTTGATATATATTGATTTGAAAATATAAATACCATTTTTCAAACTATAACCACGGGTTATAATAACGGTTGGTTGGCAAAGAGACCGGGATCGGATATGGACATACTCTCTGTCGATACCGAAAACCACTTTGACAACCGTGTACGCGGTGGAGATTCCAGAATGAAGTAGGATGGTGGTGACGATTTCTTGAAGGTAAATACGTGGACCCGACTCCCGTGAGTTGGCATAAGGTGGCTAAAACAGGAGCGATTCTCGGATTAATGAGGTAGCTCCTCTGATCGAACGCACTTCTTCGTTTGCCATTCTATTACTCTTGTGATTGTTTTGGTGCGCACCTTTGATTTGGGAGTGTTGTTCGAGGTGGGAGGTTGCTGCGGCTTCGCGTTACCACCGGTCCGGATAGCAATTGGTATATCTACCCTGGCATTGCCTAGTTGTGCCGTGTCACCTACCATATCGAGCCTTGTACGAGTTTGGTTTTCTCCCGTAGCCCGTGTGGTATCCTCTAGTTGCTTCCCGATCAGGAGGAGCTATGATATTGGATGGACTACTGGGACTATTATGTGTTAAGGGCTATATGGGTAACCCCTTAACGCTATATAAAAGTAAGTTTATTTTAATATAGACACTATTATAATAGCGCAATATACTATATAGTAAATAGTTTAACGGATCCTTAGAGGATGGGCGATCCCAAGCATCCTTTAAGTTACTTGCTCTTTACATTACAGTACACTTGATTTAGCTTACATTATATAAGTATGTATGTCCTGACTCGAGTGTTTTGTTTTATTGTACGCTCGGGTCAGCCTGAGTTGCAGATTCAGCTTTTTTTCCTGGAGCTAGGACTAGATCACTCTTGCTAGTTGGAAGCTTCTTCGTCTTTATCTATTTTGTAATTCAAGACATTTTGGAAGACTATGTTTTATTATGGCTTAAAAATTTGTATTAGAGTTTTGAACAATGTATTTCTGTTTGTAAAAGTTTCCAGTGGCTTCATGAACCACTGTAGCATTTTATATTCCGCTGTGAGATTCTGATATCTGTGTCTGTGATTCTGTGTATTTGGTTTCATTTGTTCCTTAGCTATATTTACAATCTATTATTTTGAACTATTCCAGCTTGACATGTTCTATTATTGTCGAATTCGAATGGTACAAAATTAGTGGGTCGTTACAGCAATGCCAGGGTAGATATACCAATTGCTATCCGGGCTGGTGGAAACGCGTAGCCGCAGTTACCGCCCACCTCGAACAAACTCCCCCAAAATCAAAAATAGAAGTGGCCACTGAATCAATCCAAAGTCAAAGTATAATATCGAAGAGGAGCGTCCGATCAGAGGTATGACCTCATTGGCCCAAGAATCACTCCTGTTTTAGCCACCTTATGCCAACTCACGAAAGTCGGGTCCACGTATTTACCTTACAGGAAACGTCGCCACCACCTACTTCATTCTGGAATCTCCACCGCGTACATGGTTAGTCAAAGTGGTTTTCGGTATCGACAGAGAGTATGTCCATATCCGATCCCGGTCTCTTTGCCAACCCATCGTTATTATAACACCGCGGTCATTTAAAAATAATTTATACTTTAAAACCAGAATAAAATTTTCCATTTCAAAACTATGAATACAATATCAATTTAAACCCAAAACAATATGATATCATTTTATCTCAAATATAATTCTTTTCCAAAATCATGTTGGTTTAAAATTTAAAATATCTGGAAACCAAATATTTGAAATATACTTTCAAAGCATAATATTTCGAAATTCAAAATTTTAAAACCATAACTTCTAAAACTTGAATGGTTTGGATATTCAACGAATGTAAAATAAATGGTTTAACTTTAAAGTTACTTTATAAAGAAAAATAATTGCCATGGCTTTTCAAATGTATTTCTTTATTTAAAGTTTAAACCATAATTTAAATATCACTTCAAGTTCCAAAAACCCCTTCAATTTCTATATATATATATAGATATATATATATATAGATATATATATATATATATCCATTTGGAGTATTAATATTTCAAAACTAAAGTTGGATTTTCTTCTTTCAACAATTAATATTCTATTATTTAGTCTTGAATATTCATATAAATTCCATAAATAAAACTCCAATTTCTAGCAATTAAATATTTTCTCAAATTTACTTTATACTAGAATTTTCATTTTTAATTCATCTTGGAAAATCCAGTTATAAATATCATACCTTAAAATTTCCAAACTTAAACATATAAGATAAATTTCCAAATTCCATTTTCTCAATTTTTCATTTTTATTCAACAGGTTTATACACAACTTAATTTTCAAATTTTTAACTTCATATGTATATATATCGAAGAATGATATTTTATAAAATATCAAAATCAAATTTTTATAAACCGTATCCCATCCAAACCATAGAAATCACTTTAAAATAATTTATATATAGACCACGGTGCCTGTATATAATTTTCTATCCTATGGTCAAGTGATACGGATATTTATCATTTCAATCCGCAATTTAAAAATAAAATTTTGCGGTTGTATATCATTTCAAACCACAACCCCGAATGAAATGAAAATGCATGATGACTTGCAGTTTATACAATATAATTATAACATTCATTCATCCAAATATCAATCATCAATTGCAATCATCATCCAATTTTAAACAATCATTGATACATAGCGTATGAATTATACAGGAATTAATAGCAGATTATTAACCAACAGTTTCTATTCCATAATAAATTTAATGACTGTTGACTAGCAGTTTATGTGCAAAAATAAATTCTACCTGTCAAATTTTATGCAATAAATAAACTAAATTAACAGTTAAGTTAAATAAATGCGATTTAACAGATATGCTGAATAAAACACGCCAACAGTCATAAATAAATTTCTACTCATATTTAAAATAAATTTAACAAACATAAAAACTTTTAGAAGTTATGAGTGGGTTAAAACACTAACCTTTGGGATTTAAATTGAATTCAAATCCAATTTAAACCCAAAAATTCGACAGTCTCCAAATCTGTCCAAACCAGCGTCAACTGATCCGGAATTTAATTACGATCCTAACAAAAGAAATTTCGCGTGAAACGGAGATCGTATGAAAAAGATATTCAATTTAAACGATCTGAAAACAAAATTAAATTTTAAAACAAACCTACTCTGCCACGTTAACCAAACCTTTCCTCCAGACCGCGTTCTTCCCTGTACCACGCACGCACACGATCGCGTTTACACCAGTGACATCGATTTTTGACCGAGCTTTGACCTCCATAACTGCCGCCTAACTCGCCGCCGCTGGCTAGGCCGTCGCCTCTGCGACCTCCCCTAAGCATGCCGACCCCACACCCTGAGTCGCGACACCCCAAACGCCACCGGACGCCACCATGAACTAAACCTTAATCGAATTATCCGAGGCGATCCAGCCGTTAAAACGACGAACCAATTACACCGATGCGAAGCACGCTCGACTCTCTCCAAAACCAGAAACCAATTTCCGATCCGTCGAGTTTTGTCGCTGTGATGATGCACGACCGTAACTTGTTCCTCAATTTCTGGCTAAACCACAACTCGAATCGAAAAACTAATCACACCAGCAGATTACGCATATCGAAAACTTCAACATATATTTTTTGGAATTTTTCTGGAGAGTTTGAATTTTTATTGGAATTTTGAATTGAAATAGATCTAGGTTTGCATCCATTTGAGGAGGAGAAGGAGTTTGAAGAAAAGAACGCACAGAAAAATGATAGAAGATGGAGGCTAGGGTTTATGATCGCAAATATATAGACAAATAGCAGTAGGCTAGGTGGGTACGAATTTACGAACGTGCTAAACGGTAGTGGGCCCAAAAAGCCCGTTCTGACCCCGGAACGAAATTTATTAAACCCATATATCCAAATAGATATTTTGAAATATTCTGAACGTGATGGAAAAAGTTTCATGTCCAAATTCGATCGTATGAAGAAGTTATGCTGAAAACAAAATTTCCAAATTGATTTCAAATTGACTTTTAATTAAATTGATTTCAAGGCGTTTCGCGTCCGTACGATCAAATGACAGGTCCGATCGATACGAAACTTGAAACCCTACAATAATTCACCGATACGGATCTGATGAAACTAGTTTCTTCGAAATCCAAGTCCGTGGCCAAAATGGCTATTTTTATATTAATTAAATAAATTAAAATAAATTATAAAAATCCAATTTTATATCTAAATTCTAAAATTGGCCAAATTTTATCGCTTATATATTTCATAATCAATTTAAATGATTTAACAAGTTTAGATGTGAATTAAAAGTTGATAAGTCTATAAATTTCAGTGTTAAATTTCTCCACTTTCTTATATTTAAAAATTATAAATTAAATTCTCAAAAACTCATTTATTAGATTTTCCGCTTTTATATTATCACCTTTTATCCAAAATAAGGATACCACTAACATTGGTTCATGATTTCACATCATTATCCTCAAAGTCCATTTAAATTTCAATAACGAAAAATTTAACCGTTAAATTCCTTTTTATTATGCAATAAATGCACTTGTTGAATTTAATACTCTAATTAAGTTTATAAATCCTGCTTCCTATACTTTAAAACAACCCATGGTCCTATTATAAATAGAATTAGCATAAATTTTGTCTTATAAAATTAACCCTCTACAAATACAAACAAAAATCTACGCTAACTGCACCATTTAAATCAATTAATTGTAATTGAGTCTACATTAAATGTTATAAATTATAAATTGGAACCTCTATAAATTTGTTTAATGATTTAAAATCTTTCTGATCAGTACATAGACATTTTATGGGTATAAATAACATTTGAATTATAATACACTTCATTAGTGCAGGCTTCATTCTATTTAGAACATATTAACAAAACAAAATAAATAAATTTAGATTTATTTCAATCTATTTCCATTCTTAACTTAATATACTTAATGAATGGTTAACCTAAATAATTGTTACCCTTTTACATTCAAAATCACTTACAACCATTAATAACAAAAATGTTGCCATAGATTTAGATTCAATTAAATAAATTAGATGAATGGGTAAAACTTTGTAATTATCCCAAATGCCAGATATATTTATGCATTAATTACTACTTACTATTATGAATTCATTTATTAATTTACTAGGTGCCTTTGTCATCTTATTTCCTATTTACTACCAAACTTCCTACTTAGTTATAGTTTGTCAATATATACATACCTAGGCAACTCAAGTTCTTGTCCTTTCTGTTATTTCAATTAAATCGGGTATGCACAAATAGATTGTTAATTAACTTATTCCTACAAAATTATTTACGTACATTCAGTTCCAAATTTTATAAAATTAAATTCTAATTACTTACCCCTTAATCCAACATGCATTTAAATCTTTTTTATTTAAATAAATTTATTCAATGTTGACATCCACTAAATAAAATTTACTTTCATTTATATAGTTGCAATTCAATTCAGTTATTATTTCATTAATACTATTTCCGATTTATATCTTCCAGTATTAATTTCACAAACCAACTAAATCAACAAATTATAATTTATAACCACAAACGCCAATTTACGTTATTTCAATCTATCGCCATATAAACATTTAAATTGTTAACCTTAAATTACAGTTACTATATCTAATTCCTACATTTACTCAAATAAAATCTTAAGACCTTTATTTCATTCTAAATTAGATTAGAAATCATATTGAATTAACTCATTTAATATCATCGAATTTAACGGGTCGTTACAAACTCCCCATCGTCCACTCTACAAAACCCACAAATCAATTTGACAATCGGTTGCAGTCGATCGCGATGAAAAGAACGGCCGAGAATAAACGAGCCAATTCCGGCTACACAGAAACCCAGATCTAAAAAGAATCACATATTTGACTTGCGCTCGTCGAGATCTTCAAATCCATATATAATTCGATATAGTTTGTGGAGTTTGAAATTTTTGCTTTGAATTTTATTTGAAACTGTAATTGGAATTTAGGGTTCTGTCTGTCATTGAGGAGGAGGGATAGTTGAATTGTACGTACAGTCAAATGAGAAATAGAAGTAGGCTAGGGTTTATAGCAAGGTCGTATATATATAGGTAGGCCATACATAGAGAAGAATTGACACGATTTGTTTACACGTTGAACGATAAAATGGCCCGAAAGCCCGTTTCGACTTCGGAACGAAATTGGGTCAATCCATATATTGAAACAGATATTTTTAAATATTTTAGAATCAATGGAACATGTTTCAGGTCCAAATTCTGTAGTATGAAAAAGTTATGCTAAAATCAAGTTATTTCAAATTGATTTCAATTGATTCCAATTTAATTGATTTCAAGGCGTTTCAAGCTTTTACGATCAAATTACAAGCCCGATTGTTATGAAACTTGAAATCCAACAATAATTCACCGTTACGGATTTGATGAAACTGGTATTGTCGAAATCCGAGTTGGTGGCCAAAATGGCTATTTTTACATTAATTAAATAAATTGATAATTAATTAATTAAATCAATTTTCAATTTCAATTCGATAATTGACAAATTTCATCGTTTTTTTATTTCTTAATCACTTATAATGATCTAAATAAATTTAAATGTCAATTTATAGTTGATTAATTTATCAATTTCAATGTTAGCCTCAATTCATTAAATTCAAAAATTATAAATATAATTCCCAATAATCCCATTTAATTAAATAAATTAATGATTATTCCATTCATTATTGTCAAATAGATCGATTTAACATTGGATTCAAAACTATTACATTAATATTCTCACATTCCATCTTAATTTCAAATAACGTAATATTTAGATATTTTAATTTCATTTAATTGCAATAAATCCAATTATTATAGTTCAAATCCAATAAATTAATCAACATGAATTTCAATTGTTTTCATTCAATCAATTGCCATATTATGGATAGGGTTTACATTGGTTACTTCTTGTTGAATTAACAATCTTCAGTGACAAATCAAACCTACCCTAACTGCATAAATTAAGTCAATTAATTGTAATTGATTTCATATTAAATTTTAAATTCCATTTATTTGCAATTAATTCAATTATTAAATTTAAATTCCAATAAATTAATAAATCTTGAATTTCCATTCCTTTTATTCAACCAATTGTAATATTATGAATAAAGTAAATGTTATTTCCTACTATTTACTAAATTCACATTAACAAAATATATAATTTGGATTTATTGCAATTTTTACCACATTTAAATAAACAGGCTAAATAATAGGTAAGCTAAAATATTTGTTACTATTTACTTTCAATCACACTTATGAGTTATTGTTCCCAAACAATTGTTACGATTGTTTTCATCACACAAATTTCATTCATTCATTATTAACATACTATTTAATTATATTTATTGAAATTTATTTCCAATTTACTAAATACAATCAATTATAACCTTATCATTGTTTCAATTAAATTGGGATTGCACTAAATTAGTTATTTATGAATTGGCATTAACATTAATATCTTAATTTACATTCAGTTACTATTAATCAATATATTATTGCATTGATTAATTAAATGCTTACTTTTATTTACTTATTTTAAATTTTATACCCAAGTGCAACAATTAACACTATTTCTTTATTGGGATTTCACTCCAATTGTCAATAATTAATTTTGATTACCATTGCTACATATCATTTTTAACATTTTCTTTATTATAAATTATAAATTTTTTATTTCTTTCTAAATTTAATTACAAAGATCTAATTAAATTAACCAATTTATTTATCAAAATTTATGGGTCGTTACACGAATAATGAGCACTTAATTTAAAAACATATGGATATTGGGTTCTTAGTTAAGTCACAACTTATTACCCAAAAACCTTTCTTCAAATGGTTTAAACAAATTACCATTTTCAAATCTTTAAACAAAAAGATTCACTTCACAAAGTTCACCAATCTTCCACAAAGATTAATTCGTAGCTTTCAAAACAATTCCATTTCAAATCTTTATAAAAAAGGTACATCTTTAAGATCCTCTTCAATTTCAAAACAAAGTTTAACAATCTTTCACAAAGATTCATTCATAGCTTTCAAAACAATTTCGCATTCAAGTTGGACTAACTCATCCAATCATTAAATCAAAGACTCAATTTATAGCTTTCAAAACCATTTCCAAAGATTCATTCATTAACTTGAAAAACCCTTTCAACAAAACTAGAAATTCTTTCATTATATGAAAGCTATGATCATTTAAAAACAAATGCTTTTCGCTTCGGAAAAATCCGATCAAATACACACAAGTTATAGCCTTTAAAGTAAAAACGGGGTTAAATTTAATTTCCCAAAATAATACTTTTAAAATACTTTAAAGGATGGTTTGAAAGTCCATATATATTTTATATAAACTTGTATAACATTTTAAACCATAATTTCCAAAACAATTTAAATACCTAAAATATATTATATTCAAACTAAATTTAAATTTAAAAATCCTTTCAAAAGCTTTTTTATTCAATTCGATTCCATTTCCAAAACCATTTGGATTCAAAATTCAACTTTCAAAACCATTTCATCATTTTGAATAAAATAATATTAAATTCAAAAATATCTGTAACTTGACCGATTTCCCATGAAATCCATATTTGTGTTGTATGGTGTAGTCCAGGGATTTTACACAATAGTGCAACATCATCAATCATCACAGATTCAAGCACATCAATATCGATAAGCGGTGTATTCTTATAATGCTTATCTTCATTCACAGATTCATAGATAAATAATATAAATTTGCCATAGATAAATAAATTACATTCATCACAGATAAAAAAACTACACTCATCACAGCTCAAATCAAAACAGAGCATCACACATCGGGGATATCAAACAATTCAACATTCAATAGAATCCAAACATTCATAAGTAGGATCAATTAATATTTGATTAGAATTAATTTAAACCAGATTAATTACTTATGAATAAATTACTAATCCTGGTTAATTAATATTAATTAATTACTAACCATTTTAATTAATTAACCTTCAATCCTTTATTAATTAATCTTTAATCCTTTATTAATTAATTTTTAATAATAAATTAATCAACCTTTAATTATTAATTAGTCAACCTTAATTAAGAAATAAATCAACCTTTAATCATTAAATAATTAACCTTTAATTATTTAATTATCCTTTAATTAATTACCCTTAATTAATCAATAAATTAATTAACCCTTAATGAATGACCATTAAATTAATTATCCTTAATTAATTACAATAAGTGATTATCCTAATCACTTATATCATAAATTAATTACACTGAGTAATTATCCTTGAATCACTTGATTAATCCACTTTAATCATTAATCAATTACTTTTTATTAAGTAATTAACTTTAAGTAATTAATTACCTTTAATTACTTATCATAAATTAATCAACCTTTAATAAATTGATAACATTAACAAATTAACCTCAAATTATATTAACTAATTAATCACATTAATTAATTATCCTTAAAGGTAATTACCCAAAGTATTAACTTTACTTTAGTCACACAAAGCAATTATTCTTATTTAATCACTTAATTATATTTTTTAAACCTTATAAAATAAAGTAAATCATCATTAACAAAATTTTAATTTTAAAACCTTTAAGTTAATTAATAATCAAAACATTATTGAGATAAACCGTTTATTTTTATTAATTACTTAATTTTGATCAGCACATAAATTTTAAAACATTTTATCTTTTCATTTAACACTTAATTATATTTTCCAAATTAAGTTTCAAAGATAACTTAAAAAGAATTCCAACTTAACAAATTTAAAATTAAACGAATTACATAACTTCTGAAAACAATTATTTTATAAAGGAATAGATTCTAAAAAATAGATTTAAACTTGATTAATTCTAGATTTAAAAACTTGCTTTCTTTTAATTTTTTAAAACTGATTATTTCTTTGCTTCGGGTTCAACCTGTATCTCTCTTGAGCCTTACTTAAAGTTTCCTCCCATCACATCGACTTCGAATCATACCGCAAGGTTCCCCGAATCCATCCTCGAGCAGACCCCTCTTCCCCAAACATCCAATAACCCAGTCACTACTAACATCTCGTGCACATGCACAGGCGACCGAACGCCTTCTAACATCAGCTTTGACCATCCCCAAGTCGGAAACATCCTTCCCTAAACCTCTAACCGCCCAGAATTGCAAGATCACTAGAGAATCTAAAACAAGCTAATCGACCCCTTCTTGGAACAAACCATGATCACCAGAAAACTCCACGTGCCACTACCAGCATTCTTCTGAAACCTCGTGAGCCTACCCAGAGCAGCGTCAACGACTCGAGCTTGGGTTCTACCACCTGTGGTGAAGTTCGATTCACCTTTGACAACGCAGTAACCTCAAATACAACGTCACTCAAACGAGGCTCTAAAACACTATTTTAATGTCGACTATCATCTCTGATGATCTAGAAATTATTTCACTATTTTTCTGATAATCCTTGACCTACAAGCGTGCTTCAGATTTGATCACGAGGCCAATCGTGTCGTCGATCGCTAGAGCTTGATCAAAATAGGATTTCTGTCCATCTTATAAATTCTCGGCCCTTACTTGCTTAAAAATGAAGAAACGATTTTCTAAATTCATATTTTTGCAACCCAAATCAGATCGTATAATCCAACACACAATTATAAACATCGAATTTTTGATTCATTTTGATTTTATACTGTCATTTGTCATTTTACAAGAAAATATTTAATGAATACATTTGAATTTATTTTAAAATATGATGTTATACTCATATAAACATTTTTCATTCGTTAATTAAGGTTTAAAACTCTTTGGGTTGGGTGATTTAAATTTTCTAGCAGGTGTCAAAACCAGGAATGTATGCACAGAGGCAAATTTTTCCTATTTCTTTACCATGCACAATAATATATATACCTATTTATACATATATACAAACAGATTTTTTTTCAAGCAAACACATTATAGCACTACTTCATTCATTCATCAAAAGATAACCAGATCAAGGCTTTTAAAAAAAATGTCATGCTCACATGGATGTTTAACAGAGAGGAACGGAGAAAGGCAGAGAACTGGAATTTATGCTTGATTGTTTGATATGAATTGCAACTTAAAACCGAAACTTGATAATTTTGAAACTGGTTTTATTTTGATTCCAGGTTGATACCGAGATGATTTCTTTCCATTATTTCTAAGTTTGAAGTTGCTTTGAACTTGCATTTGATTTTCAGGTTGATGTTTTGAATTTTAGTCCTAGGTTGAAGTTGAAACCTTTAATTGCTTTCCATTTTTTTATTCTTAGATTTATAATTGTTCCTTGATCTTTGTTTGATTAAATTTTCTTAGATTTCGATCTGAACTTCCTCTCTGGTTTGTTTTGTAGTTTTGTTTTTCTGTTTTGATTTCAGAAAGTGGTAACGAAAGAATATGAAAGAATTTTTTTTTACTATAAACAGCCTGGTTTCACTTTCTCAAATATATTTTTATAAAATTCAAATTAAAAGAAGAAAAAAACACTCGCTTTCCACTTTTTACCATAAATTAACACTTGTATTTTTCATATGTTTATTTAGCTACAAATGTTTAAATGTGTGTTTCAATCTTTTACACTTGTTGACATATAGGTATTGTGATAACCATGATTTTGAACATTTGTTAATTGATAATTAACTGGAGTGAGTTAGTAGAATACTGATTTATAGGATGAACAAATAGTAATGATGATTAAAAAATATATTGGGATGTTATAAATGGATTTAAATTAATAAATTTTGTTGTGAATTAATAAATCCTATTCTGTTAAAACTTTCAAAAGTATACATATATAAATATATAAGTTTGTATATATTATATATATGTATATATAATATATATTGTGATTTCAAAGTTATATTTTGAATTAAAAATATAATATGAAAAGCAAGATTAAATAGGAAGCTTAATATATACATTAATAAAACATAGTAATAAATCATAAAGAATATATGTATGAACCTAAGGAGACAAGCATACCATATATCATTTCAAGTTTTAAAAAAGAAACCAAATCAGGTCAGCTGGTGTTAAAGAAAAAAAATCAAAGGTGATCTTTGACCAAAGACAAGATAAAAAATAATAATAAAGAAGCTTGCTGTGTAAGCTGCAGCCTATATTTCCCTTGTATATTTACCTCCTCACTGTTTCAATTTCTTGGATTCGAACCAAGTTAAAACAACAACCCTATCACCATTTCACAACAAAATAAACAGAAGACCTAGATCAAAGGAAGCAGGATTAAAATCAAAGCAAAGAAAGCTAGCAGCAGTGCATAGCCAGTGTTTCCTGTTTAAAACATTTCTATGAGTAAACTCTTCCCCAAAGCTAATCCTTGATTTTTCTGAGATACATATACCAATCTATGAAGAAATGTTGGAAATTATGGCATGCATGGTGTGTATTGTTAGGAAAATAGGTGAATTATTGAATTATACTTAGGTGCAGGAATGAGTGTGTATATATATATATATATATATTTATAATTAGCGTCTGTTTGATTCTAACAGGAAAAAAAAGAAAAGAAAAAAACTCGTTTAAAAATCTATATCTCATGAACGAAGGGATTTTATGATGGGATCTTTAAAAGAAATTTGTGTGTATCTACTAGATTAACTTTAAAAAATTAATTCCAGGAATGTATATCAAGTATTTATTTCTAAAATAAGAATGGGCAGTAAAAAATAAATTCAAGTCCAAAATTTGATTCTTGAATTTCTATGTTTTGATCATTTGAATCGATTTGTATTTGAATATGTTTATTTTTGGAAATAATTTGATGAATTTTACGATTGTGGTTGATATGCATTAGCAAGATGGTCGTGATTGGGTATTTTGTCAATTTCAGACAACGGGATGGTCGGTGACATCGAAACTGGGGCCAGAGGTAGGTTATAGGCCTTGAGACGAGGGAAAAATGGTCTCGCATTTATCTGGGCGTCGTGAGGTTAGCGCGATGGAATTTAGGGTTTAGGAGAGGATTCGAGTCATCAGGATTTGCGAGGCAATGGCGAAAGCGTGGGTTCATTGGTCTCGATCGAACATGGTAGAACAAGATGCGTGTGGTTGGGATGGATTTTTGGGTGGAGTGATGGTGTCTCCGGTGGCCGGAAGTGGTGGCTTGGGAAAGATTTTTGGTGATGGTTCATTACTGGATTGGGTTCTCTCTGGCTCGATTTTGTTTTCCTGTTCGAATTGAAGTACCGATGATCGAAATCGGGTAAGGAGGTTTGAGTCGACTCGCGACAAGAGTGAGGATGATTAGAACGGCGATCGGTGACATATGCATGTGCACTGGGTTTTCACGTATCCGTTACTGCTGGGCTCGAGTGGTGGAAGGAGAAATCTCAGGTGAGGGCTTGGGGAAGATGCGTTGTGGCTCGGGTTGGGCTTCGAATTTTAGCGTGAGTGATTCGTTCCTGATTTTAAGTTAAAACTAAATTAAGTTTTAAAAAAATAGGAAGAAGAAGGAATCTCGGGCAAGGCCCGAGTGGTCCCCGGGAGAAACCTGAAGCAAGGGTTGGCAATTTTAAAGAAAGTTTTTTTTTTCATAAAAAAAACAAGGTTTTGAAAATTTAAAATAAGTGTAGTTAAAAATGATTAATCAATTAATGGTTAGGAATTAATTAATCAAGTAATTGAAGATTAATTAAGTTACAATTAAGTGCTTAATTAATCAGGTAATTAGAGATTTATTAATTGGTAATTAAGAAATTTGAAATTAATAATGCTTAATTAAAACATAATTACTTGGGGAAGTAGTTATGGGATGGTTAATGAGTGTAATTAATGAAAGATCATTAATTTAGGATTGTGAAATGATTTATTTAACGTGATCAATTTAAGTTAACCAATTAGACAAATTAATTAAGAATAATCATCTAGGGAAATTGGTTAAATATAACTACTTAATTTAATTTATAAAGTGCGATTACTTAATGAAATAATTAATGGATAATTACTGTATGAAGTTAATTGAAGAATGGAAGTAGTTTGGCCTTAACTACTTTGTGAAATTAATAAGAAGGAAAATTACTTAGTGGAAGTAATTAAGAATTAATTACTTAGTGTAATTAATTAAAGTATGGATTGATTAAGAAAATTAATTAAAGGATAATTAATTAATGTAAGTGATTATGGAGTGATTGATGTAAGAAATTAATTAAGAATAGATATAATTAATGTGTATGGGTGGAAGTTAAATTAAATTGGGTAATTAATTAAAGGCCAATTACCAGATGTAATTAGAGAAGATAATTATGGGATGATTAATTTATGTTTTTTAATTAATTACTGACAAGTAAGCAGGATTAAAAATGATTAAAGTAGTTAATTTAATTTATTTAAATTAATTAGAAATAGTGTGACTAATTATTCTTGCTTATGAAGATTGGTTGATATTTCTGATATGAAATGATTTGTGATTTGATATCTTTAGACAAAACAAAGATAATGGGGTTATCTATTGATGACGAATTACTATGTAAAGATTGGTATCCTGTATTTTAAAATTTAATTGTTTCCACTTGAATAATATAAGTTAGGGTGACATGGAATTCGAAGAGACTAGGGTCGGTTATTAGTAATACCCGAACCCACTTCGATTTGTAATCTACATGATTCTATTTGGATTGATCTGAGAAATTAATAGATTGAAATGAAATAATATGGACTTTTGAACTAAGTAGGCATACTTAGAATTTTATTTGTGAAATAAGTGTTGAGCATAATGAACTCGTGTTGAAGTACGAGTTACCCGGGTTTTCATTTATGGTTTGAACTTAGTATTTCAAATTAGACGGGTTTACTCACGCTGGTTTCCAGCTTGACCCGGGTGTTACTTTGATGTAATGCTTAGGTCAAACTGAGTATTACAGATTTTCAGGTAAGGACGTTCTGGAGCCCAAGAGACGAGCTGGATGGAAAGAACGTATGGAGTGTCTCCGCTGTATTATATTGTTGTATATCTGAGACATGATGATTGTGTATATCTAGTGTCTGTATATATGTGACGCCCCACCTCTATTCCCACTCTAGCCAAGGACACTACGGTGTAATGCCGTCAACTAGAGCAGAGAATAAGGCTCTTGAGGAGCGACCATCCGCGTAATTGCTTTGTGCGAGCACCGATATGTCAGATAGTATAACATGCACGGAATCTGGCATACCGATACAAAATCAAAAATACTACATAGTGGCTATATAAATTCTTCGGAAACAAGCATATAAATAAACATAACACAAATCATTCACAGATATCCATATCACAAAGGCGGAAAAAGATATGAATATAACACATGCAAGTGCACATCAGAGTAGTGGTCAAACAAGATCCACAATATCACAAAAGAATAGCTACAAGTGCTAGACAAAAGAATATGGATACATCAATGAGTCTATATCTCAAATGTATACAACAAAAACTACTAATCTAAATAGTCAGCCAAAAGCCAGGGTGATAATCCCGGATGTGAAGTCAAGCAGAAGCACATGTAACATCTCGGTCTGACCCAAGTATTGTTTAATAAGAAAATAATAAACGGATCAGTCTAGCTATAAATATAAGAAGAAATGATATAGGATAAGAGATATGACAAAAACATATGATAACCATAAAGCCAAACTGTGATAAGTATGCAATTGAAAATCAACTAGGTATTAATCAATATCACAAGAATCTTCTCAAAGATCAAAGGGAATGTCATACTCCTTATTTTTATTCACCAAACCATAAATATTTACAATAATATCAATGCCAATCACAAAAGATACTGACAAAGAAATTCACCAATGCACAAATATTGACAAGATTTATCAATGTAAATCACGAAAATTGGTGAAACACAAATTCTAGAAATCATCAATGAAAATCCAGAAATCACAAAAAGGGGGAGGCCTATCACAAAACGGGAGCATGAAAACTCACCAACACGTGTATCACAAAATGGAACACTATTCCATGGTTGCTAACCATTAATTTTGAGCCGAAGCTCTACAAAACGGCCCGAAGACCCTAGGTCGCTACCCTACCAAATTGAGCCGAAGCTCCATAGAAATGGTGTTTAGTCTCCCTCGTAGACAAAGAGACATCGCACATTTGCTAGTCTAAATCACAAAAATGATCATCAACGATCATCAAGAAGTGTCAATTACAGTAAGCTAGTAAATACATAAGCTTAGCTTCATGTCCCATAACCACTAGCTTAACTTAAATATTTACGAACAAATTGTAGATCTCCACGCAAATTGGTCACAAGAGATTTAATCGAACAAGTCCAAGAATTAACCGACAAAGTAAACGCAAGTTGTAACGACTCGAAATTTTCGAACCCGAAAATTCCAGATAGTTATGAAAAGAAGAAAGAGATAGAAGAAGAAGAACAGAAACATCAACAACTCCCATTCGCAGCGGATAAAATATAATAATAAATGACAGTGTACAAAGAATGCTATATCTGTTGATTAGATTTAATATACATCAGAGTTTCACACATATACAGTCACTGAATAAATACAAGTATCATATCTCAGATTAATGAATATATAAATACAGCGGAGATACTCTATACGATATTGCCATCCAGCTCGCCTCCTGAGCTCCAGAACGTCCTAACCTGGAAATCTATAATACTAGGTCTGACCCGAGCATTACACCAAAGTAACACCCGGGTCAGGATGGAAACCAGCGTGAGTAAACCCATCTAACATGGAATACAAAAGTATATAACTCATATAAAACCCGGGGTACCTCGTGCTAATTTACAATTTCACAATTTGTTATAGACATCCCTTATTTCACACATCATCTTCTAAGTACCAAAGTTTAAATCATTTCATTCCAGCCTATTGATTCCACATATTAAATTAGTACAGAATTATTATATATTATAAATCGAAATGGTTTAGGGTATTTACAAATACTCGACTCCGGTCGGTTCGAATCCTATGTCCTCTAACCCCAGTAATTTAAATGAAAACAATTTGAACTTTTAAATATAGAAGGGTCTCTTCTATCACAGCAATTCATCATTAATAGAGAAACACGTTTATTATTATCCATGTCATGTCTCAAAATATTTCATACCAGAGATATTAACCAATTCCAGGCATTTAGGACATTCAATCATTCATAACCAAGATTGATCACTCCCAAATTAATTACTAACCTATTGGCTCTAACGACCCTGACTCGACCTTCGAAAATCGGCACCGAATACGACACTCGTATTCAAATGCCGCAGATCCAAACGTCGAACCTGGTTCGCCAGAGCTTATAACACAATAAGTACAACACAGCGGAAGAAATATGCATGATACATTTGATATACAACATTTAATACAATATCCGATACAACCGAATACAATAGAATGGTACAATGGATAACAATACTATCAGAGATACAAGAAAATAGCAGCGGAAAGATAGTGTCTTCAATGCCACACTCCAAGAACTCCATCTTCAATCCAAAGCTAGCTCGAACCCTCATCACGTTTCACCTAGAAGAGCAAGTCTCGTCTAATGCTGAAGTGTAGCAAATGCGATCCACAAATCCAAAGAGCTTCGAAGGCTAAAGAATCTATACCTACTATAGGATTATCTAAAAACCCAACTCTAGACTGCCCATATGGAAAATAGTGGGCACCCAGAGTTTAGGAAAGGAACAATAAACACCAGGTCAGTCATGGGACTGGTGTGAGCAAACAAAACAATTTTATCTTTTAAAACAAACAACAAAGCTTTTAAAGTTTAAATCCGCAATGCTTTTGGGAAAATGAAACTACCATAAGGCCTCCCGCTACACACACAATGCAAACGCAGAATTGGAGGAGATTTCTCCCTATGATAGTCAAATATGCTCGATACGATAAAAATTCTTTGATATTATTACTATAAGTGCACGGTGTGGAAAAACCATTTCGAAAGTATAATATTAATCCTAGCCAGCATAGACATTCCGAACTATGCCTACTATAGCTACCATCCAAACAGTGGGGCGCCACCATAAGTAGATGGCAGGTAATACAACTAAAACCATACAAGGCGCGTATTGGATGAATGGATTTCCAAAAAATGGTCAGGCTAAGGAACTTCCTATTTCCACGTGGGAACGCCTCTGGCGGGACGCCCTGAGAACCTACCCGGCTCTCTGCCAAACAAGGCCGGCTACCCCCTTCTCGGGGAATAAAACCTGAGATATGCCACCCCCGGTCCTTTGGGACCTTTATCCGAGGGCCCTCCAACAACAACATCACACAGTAAAAAATATACTAGTGTTCACATTAGTAAATATCTGGGCTCCATACCATGATACCACCCTTTTTCAGAAGGAATGGTCATACCCTAGGGGAGCTACCCCTGAAACCTTGCCGCATCTTTCCTGTTTCGACCATTACCGGTTTGTGAGGCTCGATGAGGTCTCGACCACAAAGCTATGCTTTTTCACAAAGCCATGCTTTGATCAACAAATGATCATCAAAATACAGCAGCACTTAGCGTGCCACACTACCAAATTGGGAGTATATCGCTAATAACCTTCAACTACATAACCTCTGAGCTCATACGTCTCAGAGAAGGGTGTTAAGCTAAGAGAATAAATTCTCCGCCACTAACAGATATGTATTTGAAAGAAATCGGCTTTACATCTCAAAGTGTAGTGTCAAACACACAACCATACAAGTCTGTTCCGGGTTCGAACAGAGCCGAAGGCACTTCCGAAGAAACCTTGCAAATCCGGGTATTCGCAATCCCGATCGGACTTCCCATCACTTAGGAAATCTCTATACCGTGGCTACTCAGTGCAGAGACAATCGATAGGTCATCATATCATTCTCGCAAATACCCGGTCTTCACCATCGGTCTTCAAATGTTATCCATAACGAGGTATCATTATTCGAAATGGGGTATATGACATAAGGTCCTCTCCCGGTTAAACCGAATAACGAGCGCAATATTTAAAAACATATGGACATGGGATTTTCAGTTAAGTCACAACTTATTATCCAAAACTTACCTTTAAATGGTTTAAACCAAATTACCATTTCAAATCTTTAAACAAAAGATTTATTTCACAAAGTTTAACTAGTTTCACAAAGATCCATTTACGGTTTCCAAAACAATATCCATTTTAATTGGATTAATTCATTTAATTTTTAAATCCAATATTTTACTCATAGCTTCCAAACCCGTTTTCAATTATTCATCCACAACTTGGAAAACCATTTCAATTCAAACTTGAAATTCCTTTTATACACATTGGAAATTCATTTCTTATATGAAAGCTTTTATCATTTGAAAACAAACAGTTTTCATTTTGGAAAAAATCCGATTTCATTTATACAAGTTAAAATCTTTAGGTTAAATTAATTCCCAAAACAACACTTAAAAAAATGGTTTAAAAACCCATATAACTTATATGACCTTTTACTTCATAAATTCTCAAAATAGAATTTAATTTCAAACCTTGAATTCAATTTTAAATTGAATTATTAAGTTTTCAAAACTTTATTAAGTTATTCAAAACAACTTTTGTTTTAGAAATCCTTTTCCAAAATTTTTTCACTTTAAATCCGATCCATTTCCAAAACCATTTAGATTTAAAAATTAGATCTTAAAAATTATTTCAGAAATCTGTGACTTAACCAATCTCCACGTGCAATCCATATTTGTGTGTTTATAGTGTAGTCCAGGGGTATTACACGATAGTGCACAACATCAATCATCACAGATATATCGATAAGCGGTATAACCCATAACGCTTTTCTTCATCAACAAATTCATAAATAAAGTAAATTTATCAATCACAAAGATTCACTAATATGATTCGATGTGGGTTTCGGATAACAAACTGGAATCCGACTCCCTGCCGCATCGAAGTTTAAATGTCGTTTTACGGGCAAAAAGGGGTTTCACAGTCATATGGGAATAGATCACAAATCACGGTTCATCACAAAGCAATCACAAAAATATCAATCCAGTACAGAATATTCGATGATGGTCAATCATCTTTGATTTAGGTGATTGTGATTAACATGGATTAACCATATAATTATCTTAATTAATTATTTTAAGTCAATGTATAATTTTACTCAATTATGAATCAATTTAATCTTAATTGGTTTATTAACTAATTATTCCTTTAATTAATTATCATAACTTACAAATTCTTAATTGTTAACCTGATTAAGTTTAATTGTCTTTGTTACTTGGCTATTCTTCAATTGATTAACTATTAATTATAAAAATCATTATCAAAAACATTAATTGTTAATCATTATTTACTCATATAAATGAATTTGATTTACAGTTAACATTTGATATTGTGATTTACTTCTAGAATTTTTTTTTAAAGTTAAACTTTTAAAACAACTTTTGTTTAAAAGAAGATATAAAATTTAAAATATTCTTGGACTCTATGAATCTCAAATAATTGTCTCCATACCAATTACCTAAATTCCATTTGTAAATATCATTAATTTATAAAGAGTGGATTTAAAAAAAATAATAATAACTTGTATTTTGAAATTTAATAAAAACTGGATTTTCTGGTTTCACTGACCATCCCGAGGCTTGCTTCGAGTCGTCCCCGAGGATAACTCCCCCCTACTTCGAGTTTTAGCCAAATCTACCCGAGTGACAAATTTTCACAAAAAGTTTGTTAAAGTCCCAAATCAACACGATGCAACACCGAAACAACTAGAGTTTCTCTTCGAGTTCCCATGCGATTTCCCCGTGCCGCACTTCGAGCAACTTCCCTTTCTTCTCCAACCATCATACTAACACACCGATCATCCTCGTGCACGTGCACGGCTACCATCGCCGTCGTTGGTCGGTGCTGCGGCCACCAACACGTCGCCTATCGTCCCCCAAAACGATACGAACACCGAGAACGCGATTTCATTTCGAAAGCAAGGATCGAAGAATCACGACCCAAAACACCCATCAGGCACGTCACCAGCAAATCGCCTCGCGCCGCCTCCCCAGTCCACTATCGGCCACCAAATTAGGACACAAGCTTCGCCATCACGTGATGCATCGATCTGCACCGCCGCCACACAGTCCGATCGCATAGGGATGGTGCAGCACCATCATTTTGGTCGTGAACGAATTGGGTTCTTAAACCCTAGTTCGACCTCAAATCAAAAATGCAACGATTTAAAAATTAATCTTGTATTTTTTCTAACGATCAGGAACAACCAACCAAGCTATAATGACGAACTCGAGGCCCATATTTTCATATATTTCCAGAATTTGGCAAATTTTCACTTTCCAGCATATCCCAAATACCCCAGTGATAATTCAATGAAAAATTTAAACTTTAGTTTCAAAAATCACCATTTTTAGAGTGGATTCTCATAGTATTATTGAGCTTGAAATTTTATGAAGTTCGAATTTCTTGAAATTTTGAATTTCGACAGTGCTACATTGTTTACAGGAAATTTTTCTTATACAATTTACTCTAGTTCATTTCTGGAACAAAACACAGGTTTAAAACAAAAATTTAACTAGTTACAATTTTTTTTAAAAGTAGAGAGAAAGAGAGGGATTTAAAATTTATCTTTGGCATGGGTTAACCTGTAATCCAATATTTAGATGTCACTGTTTTCTTTTTTTCCAGTAAAAGAAATTTCCAAAACTTGTTTTTTTAAAATTTGTAGCTGAAACATAGTGCAAGTTTAATATATACAACTCCAACTTGTTTATTTTTTTCTTTTCCAATGCACAGAAAAAAAAGAAACAGAAAGAAAGGAAAGGGGTTTTGACAGGTTTGGTTTCCTGAAGCTAAAACAATGATTAACATCTTGTAAAAATCAACATGCACAGGCCAATTCAATCATATATTCAAGATTTTTTTTCCAATGTTTCCCAGAAACAATAACTTGCTTTCATTTTATTTCTGGAACACTAGTGCAAGTTTTGAAACACTTTCCTTTTTTTGTTTATTTGTTTTTTTTTACTTGCTTTACAATCCAATTTTCCTTTTCAACAGAAGATGGGAGAGTAGCTTATAAGCTTCACTGTAACTAAATGTTACAGGGAAAAAGAAACAAGGGAAAACAGTGTTCCCTAGGGAAAATCAAAAAAACACAAGCACACTATTCATTCAATTCAAAGCCAACACATTCGTACAGGGATTCAAGCACAAAGAATTTGAATAAACATAGGTCTACTCACAACTTTAATTACTGAAGTGCTGCATAGGGTTAAACAACATTTTTTTTCCTCTTAACTGTTTACTTTCATTTTAGAAATAAAGAGGGAAGAAAGAGATTTGGGTTCTAATATGGTTTACTTCGTAAACCTGAAAATTAAATGCAACTAAGTTTCCAGAAAGAAAAAAAAACAATGACACATAGTTTTACTTTGATTGGTTACTGAAAAACACATAGTATATCCAAACCATAGGTTATCATTCAAAACCTGGCATGGTTTACACTGTAGCACAGAGTGTTACAGGTAACAGAAGAACAAAAATGAACATTTACAGGGAAAGAAAACTCAAGCATAGCAATCATTCACAAGCCAAAACTATTCACATCCATGCAGGCATTTAAACACAAGAAAAAGAAATGAAGAAGGCAGGGGGTTTACTCACTTTTTTTCCAGAGTGTTTCTTGAGGACAGAAGCTCTTGACAATTTTTCTTATTGAAAGATAAAGCCTGTAAATTCTCCTCCTACTCTAAAATTTGGAGTTTTAGATCTGCAAGTTAGAGTTGCAGATCTTTGATTATGCCCTATTGTATTTACTCTTAATCGTTGACAACAACAAATCTTCCATTGACTTACAGTTAAAAAATTTCGTAACAGAGAAGTTACTTTTTATTTTCTTTCTGCAACTAGAAAACCAAAATAGCTTTTAATTCTTGATTCTTCCTGCAAATAATTTGATGTTATTGTATTAAATCCTTTGTTGTATCTGTTTACTTAATCATTAATAACAATAACTTTTTTTCTTTTGTTTTACTTACAGTTTGAAAAAATCAGAGAAGCTTTCCTTCTTTTTTCAGCAGTTTTGAAACCAGAAACCATGTTTAGCCTTAAACTTGATTTTTCCTGCAATTTATCGAATGTTATGGTATTAAATTCTTTTTCCATTAGCAATTATAACTTCAAACTCAAATTCTTTTAAAGGAAAATTTACTTGCCTTTAAATTCATTCCCAGAAAATAGCATTATAGCAAAACCTGAAACTTCACTGTTTTTTCACAAATCTGCAGTTTGAATTCTTTTGTTAACACTTGATTTAAAAATCAAAATTTCATAAACTATAAATTTTAAAACAAAACTTACCTGAAAGTATCGCACTACTGTTTGAAACACTTCAGATTTTACTTTGAAATTGAAGAAGACAGTTTCCTTCTTTTTCATTTATTTTTTTTATTTTTTTTTGAACTTTGTTCTTGCTTGAGTGTTGAAGTTTAAAGATTGCAAAGATCTTTATGATTACAGAACTTCAGATGTTTAGGAGATTTAAAAATTCGAATTGGAATGTGAAAAGTTTTTTGAATTTTTTTATTCGATTATTTTATTTTGAGCAATGTTACCTTCATGCCATTTGTAAAGAGAAAATTATATGCTTTAGATTTTGTTGATTATGCTACTCTACCTTCCATGTGCAATGTATATTCAGCCTTTGATGTTTACAAAGTAAATGAATTTTATAAATTTTATATTTATAACTTATACACTTTAAAAATAAATGTATATCTTTATTCTTTTGTATATATACATACATATGTACAATGTTAAAAGAAAAGTTTAACCAAATTTACATTACATATGTTACATCTTAATGATTTTACATGCTACTAATTTTTAAAACATTTATTTTAAATTTAAATTCAATTTTCAATTTCAAACTTGAAATTTAAACTTTCATGTCCATTTGTTATATCTACACTCAGCCTGAACAAATTTAAATTAAATTTTAAATATGCATTCAATTTACTCATATTTGTAATATATATATAGGATTTTAAATTTTAAATGACTTTTTACAATATTTATTATTCCAATATTTTAATCTCAAGATAAAATTGGGATTTATTTCATATAATATTATCACTTATTTTCATTTGTTTTAGATTTTTCTTAATTTATTTCCAAATTAAATCTCAAGAGTTTGAATATATTATTTATTTAAATTGATAACTTTGGGATGTTACTTTTTATCTATAAGATTTTAAATATAGAAATTCAAAACCTCAATTAATTTTTAAAATCAATACTCAAATAAACAAATATCCCATTTACTTTGAAAAAAATTCAAATTAATTTACAATTTTATCCAAAAATTTATTTTCCTTATCGATTTTAAATTTAATTAAAAATCAGGATCGTTACAGATTTCCCCTCGTAAAAAAATTTCGTCCTCGAAATTTGCAAGGAAGACGACAAAGAATAGATGATAGATAGAGAAATATCTTTCCAAATCAAACATGATAACAATTCTGTATTTGGCCTACCAAAACAGAATATCAACAATATGAGAATAAACTCATACAATTATTTCGCAAGATACTCGGGTTCATCGGTCTACGAATATGCAAAGGCATTGATTAGTTCGAAGGATAACTAATCATTCGTAGAATATATCGGATCCCAGAGAATAGATAGATGGATTCAATCTTCTACAATTTCTCAAACACTGGATATGGATTCCAACATAGGTCGGAATATCCCAAAGTATACATCAACTTGCCCCTCTTCGGACTTCAATCAACATAAGGAATTACAATAGAATTTCAAATTTGGTTTTAATCGAAATTGTTTTATCGATACAAATTATTTAACTTTACATTTTAGTTAATCAATTTATCAAATTTAAATTTTTCTAAGGTTAAGAACAAAAAGCTGATAGAAATTTAACCAAGAGCATACGAAATAGAGACTTATCTACGATTCATAGGGTCACCATCACACCGAAGCTTCTTTCTTGAGCTGCTACAAAGCAATCAAAGAATTGGAAAGACGAATCAAAGGAGATAGATAAAGAAGGTTATTTCCATTGTTGCAGGGCATTGACCACTTGTACTGGTATTTCCCTGTCCCCTATCTCGTCTCTTCTTGCACTCATACTCACTATCACTGGATAGTAAGAGAATTTACTGAGGCATTCGATCGGATATTTTAGGGATTACTCATTCTACGGTATACTTCACCCTATCTCTAATGAGTTACTTAATGTGTTATACTCCTGAGCTAAAGTTTTAACCTTCAGCTCTGATACCAATTCTAACGAACCTGACTCGACCTTCGAAAATCGGCACCGAATACGACACTCGTATTCAAATGCCGCAGATCCAAACATCGAACCTAGTTCGCCGGAGCTTATAACACAATAAGAACAACACAGCAGAAGAAATATGCATGATACATTTGATATACAACATTTAATAAAATATCTGATACAACCGAATACAATAGAATGGTACAATGGATAACAATACTATCAGAGATACAAGAAAATAGCAGCGGAAAGATATTGTCTTCAATGCCACACTCCAAGAACTCCATCTTCAATCCAAAGCTAGCTCGAACCCTCCTCACGTTTCACCTAGATGAGCAAGTCTCGTCTAATGCTGAAGTGTAGCAAATGCGATCCACAAATCCAAAGAGCTTCGAAGGCTAACGAATCTATACCTATTATAGGATTATCTGAAAACCCAACTCTAGACTGCCCGTATGGAAAATAGTGGGCACCCAGAGTTTAGGAAAGGAACAATAAACACTAGGTCAGTCATGGGACTGGTGTGAGAAAACAAAACAATTTTATCTTTTAAAACAAACAACAAAGCTTTTAAAGTTTAAATCCGCAATGCTTTTGGGAAAATGAAACTACCAAAAGGCCTCCCGCCACACACACAATGCAAACGCAGAATTGGAGGAGATTTCTCCTTATGATAGTCAAATATGCTCGATACGAGAAAAATTCTTTGATATTATTACTATAAGTGCACGGTGTGGAAAAACCATTTCGAAAGTATAATATTAATCCTAGCCAGCATAGACATTCCGAACTATGCCTACTATAGCTACCATCCAAACAGTGGGGCGCCACCATAAGTAGATGGCAGGTAATACAACTAAAACCGTACAAGGCGCGTATTGGATGAATGGATTTTCAACAAATGGTCAGGCTAAGGAACTTCCTATTGCCATGTGGCAACGCCTCTGGCGGGACGCCCCGAGAACCTAACCGGCTCTCTGCCAAACAAGGCTGGCTACCCCCTTCCCGGGGAACAAAACCTGAGATATGCCACCCCCGGTCCTTTGGGACCTTTATCCGAGGGCCCTCCAACACAGTAATAAATATACTAGTGTCCACATGAGTGAGTATCTGGGCTCCATACCATGATACCACCCTTTTCCAGAAGGAATGGTCATACCCAAGGGGAGCTACCCCTGAAACCTTGCCGCATCTTTCCTGTTTCGACCATTACCGGTTTGTGAGGCTCGATGAGGTCTCGACCACAAAGCTACGCTTTTTCACAAAGCCATGCTTTGATCAACAAATGATCATCAAAATACAGCAGCACTTAGCATGCCACACTACCAAATTGGGAGTATATCGCTAATAACCTTCAACTACATAACCTTCGAGCTCATACGTCTCAGAGAAGGGTGTTAAGCTAAGAGAATAAATTCTCCGCCACCAACAGATATGTATTTGAAAGAAATCAGCTTTACATCTCAAAGTGTAGTGTTAGACACACAACCATACAAGTCTGTTCCGGGTTCGAACAGAGCCGAAGGCACTTCCGAAGAAGCCCTTGCAAATCCGGGTATTCGCAATCCCGATCGGACTTCCCATCACTTAGGAAATCTATATACTGTAGCTACTCAGTGCAGAGACAATCGATAGGTCATCATATCATTCTCGCAAATACCCGGTCTTCACCACCGGTCTTCAAATGCTATCCATAACAACGTATCATTATTCGGAATGGGTTATATGACACAAGGTCCTCTCCCGGCTAAACCGAATAACGAGCGCAAAATTTAAAAACATATGGACATTGGATTTTCAGTTACGTCACAACTTATTATCCAAAACTTACCTTTAAATGGTTTAAACCAAATTACCATTTCAAATCTTTAAACAAAAGATTTATTTCACAAAGTTTAACTAGTTTCACAAAGATCCATTTACGGTTTCCAAAACAATATCCATTTTAATTGGATTAATTCATTTAATTTTTAAATCCAATATTTTACTCATAGCTTCCAAACCCCAATTATTCATCCACAACTTGGAAAACCATTTCAATTCAAACTTGAAATTCCTTTTATACACATTGGAAATTCATTTCTTATATGAAAGCTTTTATCATTTGAAAATAAACAGTTTTCATTTTGGAAAAAATCCGATTTCATTTATACAAGTTAAAATCTTTAGGTTAAATTAATTCCCAAAACAACACTTAAAAAAAATGGTTTAAAAACCCATATAACTTTTATGACCTTTTACTTCATAAATTCTCAAAATAGAATTTAATTTCAAACCTTGAATTCAATTTTAAATTGAATTATTAAGTTTTCAAAACTTTATTAAGTTATTCAAAACAACTTTTATTTTAGAAATCCTTTTCCAAAAACTTTTCACTTTAAATCCGATCCATTTCCAAAACCATTTAGATTTAAAAATTAGATCTAAAAAATTATTTCAGAAATCTGTGACTTAACCGATCTCCACGTGCAATCCATATTTGTGTGTTTATAGTATAGTCCAGGGGTATTACACGATAGTGCACAACATCAATCATCACAGATATATCGATAAGCGGTATAACTCATAACGCTTTTCTTCATCAACAGATTCATAAATAAAGTAAATTTATCAATCACAAAGATTCACTAATATGATTCGATGTGGGTTTCGGATAACAAACTAGAATCCGACTCCCTGCCGCATCGAAGTTTAAATGCCGTTTCACGGGCAAAAAGGGGTTTCACAGTCATATGGGAACAAATCACAAATCACGGTTCATCACAAAGCAATCACAAAAATATCAATCCAGTACAGAATATTTGATGATGGTCAATCATATTTGATTTAGGTGATTGTGATTATGGTGGATTAACCATATAATTATCTTAATTATTTATTTTAAGTCAATGTATAATTTTACTTAATTATGAATCAATTTAATCTTAATTGGTTTTATGAACTAATTATTCCTTTAATTAATTATCATAACTTACAAATTCTTAATTGTTAACCTGATTAAGTTTAATTGTCTTTGTTGCTTGACTATTCTTCAATTGATTAACTATTAATTATAAAAATCATTATCAAAAACATTAATTGTTAATCATTATTTAGTCATATAAATGAATTTGATTTACAGTTAACATTTGATATTGTGATTTACTTCTAGAATATTTTTTTTAAAGTTAAACTTTTAAAACAACTTTTGTTTAAAAGAAAATATAAAATTTAAAATATTCTTGGACTCCATAAATCTCAAATAATTGTCTCCATACCATTTACCTAAATTCCATTTGTAAATATCATTAATTTATAAAGAGTGGATTTAAAAAAAAAATTAACTTGTACTTTAAAATTTAATAAAAAGTGGATTTTCTGGTTTCACTGACCATCCCGAGGCTTGCTTCGGGTCGTCCCCGAGGATAACTCCCCCCTACTTCGAGTTTTAGCCAAATCTACCCGAGTAACAAATTTTCACAAATTTTTTGTTAAAGTCACAAATCAGCACGATGCAACACCGAAACAACTCGAGTTTCTCTTCGAGTTCCCATGCGATTTCCCCGTGCCGCGCTTCAAGCAACTTCCCTTTCTTCTCCAACCATCACATTGACATACCGATCATCCTCGTGCACGTGCACGGCTACCATCGCCGCCGTTGGTCGGTGTTGCGGCCACCAACACGTCGCCTATCGTCCCCCAAAACGATACGAACACCCAGAACGCGATTTCATTTCGAAAGCAAGGATCGAAGAATCACGACCCAAAACACCCATCAGGCACGTCACCAGCAAATCGCCTCGCGTCGCATCCCAGGTCCACTATCGGCCACCAAATTAGGACACAAGCTTCGCCATCACGCGATGCATCGATCTGCACCGCCGCCACACAGTCCGGTCGTGTAGGGATGGTGCAGCACCATCATTTTGGTCGCGAACGAATTGAGTTCTTAAAACCTAGTTCGACCTCAAATCAAAAATGCAACGTTTTAAAAATTAATCTTGTATTTTTTCTAACGATCACGAACAACCAACCAAGCTATAATGACGAACTCGAGGCCCATAATTTCATATATTTCCAGAATTTGGCAAATTTTCACTTTCCAGCATATCCCAAATACCCCAGTGATAATTCAATGAAAAATTTAAACTTTAGTTTCAAAAATCACCATTTTTAGAGTGTATTCTCATAGTATTATTGAGATTGAAATTTTACGAAGTTCGAATTTCTTGAAAATTTTAAATTTTGACAGTGCTTCATTGTTTACAGGAAATTTTTCTTATACAATTTACTCTAGTTCATTTCTGGAATAAAACACAGGTTTAAAATAAAAATTTAACTAGTTACAATTTTTTTTAAAAGTAGAGAGAAAGAGAGGGATTTAAAATTTATCTTTGGCATGGGTTAACCTGTAATCCAATATTTAGATGTCACTGTTTTCTTTTTTTCCAGTAAAAGAAATTTTCAAAACTTGTTTTTTTTTAATTTGTTGCTGAAACCTAGTGCAAGTTTAATATATACAACTCCAACTTGTTTATTTTTTTCTTTTCCAATGCACAGAAAAAAAAGAAACAGAAAGAAAGGAAAGGGGTTTTGACAGGTTTGGTTTCCTGAAGCTAAAACAGTGATTAGCATCTTGTAAAAATCAACAGGCATAGGCCAATTCAGTTATATATTCAAGATTTTTTTTCCAAAGTTTCCCAAAACCTATAACTTGCTTTGATTTTATTTCTGGAACACTAGTGCAAGTTTTGAAACACTTTCCTTTTTTTTTTGTTTTTTTGTTTTTTTTTACTTGCTTTACAATCCAATTTTCCTTTTCAACAGAAGATGGGAGAGTAGCTTATAAGCTTCACTGTAACTAAATGTTACAGGGAAAAAGAAACAAGGGAAAACAGTGTTCCCCAGGGAAAATCAAAAAAACACAAGCACACTATTCATTCAATTCAAAGCCATCACATTCGTACAAGGATTCAAGCACAAAGAATTTGAATAAACATAGGTCTACTCACAACTTTAATTACTGAAGTGTTGCATAGGGTTAAAGAACATATTTTTTCCTCTTAACTGTTTACTTTCATTTTAGAAATAAAGAGGGAAGAAAGAGATTTGGGTTCTAATATGGTTTACTTCGTAAACCTTAAAAATAAATGCAACTAAGTTTCCAGAAAGAAAAAAAAACAATGACACATAGTTTTACTTTGATTGGTTACTGAAAAACACATAGTATATCCAAACCATAGGTTATCATTCAAAACCTGGCATGGTTTACACTGTAGCACAGAGTGTTACAGGTAACAGAAGAACAAAAATCAACATTTACAGGGAAAGAAAACTCAAGCATAGCAATCATTCACAAGCCAAAACTATTCACATTCATGCAGGCATTTAAACACAAGAAAAAAAAATGAAGAAGGCATGGGGTTTAGTCACTTTTTTTTTCAGAGTGTTTCTTGAGGACAGAAGCTCTTGACAATTTTTCTTATTGAAAGATAAAGCCTGCAAATTCTCCTCCTACTCTTAAATTTGGATTTTTAGATCTGCAAGTTAGAGTTGCAGATCTATGATTATGCCCTATTGTATTTACTCTTAATCATTGACAACAACAAATCTTCCATTAACTTACAGTTAAAAAATTTCATAACAGAGAAGGTACTTTTTATTTTCTTTCTACAACTAGAAAACCAAAATAGCTTTTAATTCTTGGTTCTTCCTGCAAATAATTTGATATTATTGTATTAAATCCTTTGTTGTATCTGTTTACTTAATCATTAATAACAATAACTTTTTTTCTTTTGTTTTACTTACAGTTTGAAAAAATCAGAGAAGCTTTCCTTCTTTTTTCAGCAGTTTTGAAACCAGAAACCATGTTTAGCCTTAAACTTGATTTTTCCTGCAATTTATCGAATGTTATGGTATTAAATTCTTTTTCCATTAGCAATTATAACTTCAAACTCAAATTCTTTTAAAGGAAAATTTACTTGCCTTTAAATTCATTCCCCGAAACTAGCATTATAGCAAAACCCTGAAACTTCACTGTTTTTTCACAAATCTGTAGTTTGAATTTTTTCGTTAACACTTGATTTAAAAATCAAAATTTCATAAACTATAAATTTTAAAACAAAACCTACCTGAAAGTATCACACTACTGTTTGAAACACTTCAGATTTTACTTTGAAATTGAAGAAGACAGTTTCCTTCCTTTTCTTTTCTTTTTTTTATTTTTTCTGAACTTTGTTCTTGCTTGAGTGTTGAAGTTTAAAGATTGCAAAGATCTTTATGATTACTGAACTTCAGATGTTTAGGAGATTTAAAAATTCGAATTGGAAGGTGAAAATTTTCCTGAATTTTTTATTTGATTATTTTATTTTGAGCAATGATACCTTCATGCCTTTTGTAAAGAGAAAATCATATGCTTTAGATTTTGTTGATTATGCTACTCTACCTTCCATGTGCAATGTATATTCAGCCTTTGATGTTTACAAAGCAAATGAGTTTTATAAATTTTATATTTATAACTTATACACTTTAAAAATAAATGTATATCTTTATTCTTTTGTATATATACATACATATGTACAATGTTAAAAGAAAAGTTTAACCAAATTTACATTACATATGTTACATCTTAATGATTTTACATGCTACTAATTTTTAAAACATTTATTTTAAATTTAAATTCAATTTTCAATTTCAAACTTGAAATATAAACTTTCATGTCCATTTGTTATATCCACGCTCACCCTGAACAAATTTAAATTAAATTTTAAATAAGCATTCAATTTACTCATATTTGTAATATATATATATATATATATATATATATATATATATATATATATATATATATATGATTTTAAATGACCTTTTACAATATTTATTATTTCAATATTTTAAACTCAAGATAAAATTGGGATTTATTTCATATAATATTATCACTTGTTTTCATTTGTTTTAGATTTTTCTTAATTTATTTCCAAATTAAATCTCAAGAGTTTGAATATATTATTTATTTAAATTGATAACTTTGGGATGTTACTTTTTATCTATAAGATTTTAAATATAGAAATTCAAAACCTCAATTAAATTTTAAAATCAATACTCAAATAAACAAATATCCCATTTACTTTGAAAAAAAATTCAAATTAATTTACAATTTTATCCAAAAATTTATTTTCATTATCAATTTTAAATTTAATTAAAAATCGGGATCGTTATATTGGTCTTACTTAACATTAACTAATTGCAACAAATTTATTCATCCCCTTTTATTATCCATCATAATTGATCATCCTTGATCGATTATACTTTAATTTCAAAAATTTAATCGATTAACCTTAAATACATCACACTTTTAATTTATTACCCTTAATAAGTTATCTTATTTGATCCATACTTAAATTAATTACAAGTAATTAATCCTCAATTATTTTCATTAAGTAATTTATCATTAAAGTAATTAACTAATCTCTAATTACCAAATAATTAATCTTTAATTAACTAAATTATCTTATTAATTTCATTAATCATTATATCTTCATTATCTTTAAGATGAAACATTATCCTTTTAAAACGACCCAATTATCATTAACCAATCCTTTGAACTTTTAATCCTCCTTTAAATTTATTCAAAATAATGATTTAAAATAAATTATAAGTTTAACTTTAACAAAATGTAAATCAATTTACGCAACCCTTTTTTTTCTTTTCCAAATCCAAATGTTAGAAACACATATCAGTTATAAAAGAAATTTATAAGAGTTTGAACCAATTCATTTGAATTCAATCCTTAGTAAAATATACTTTAACGTTTTAAACTTATAAACTTCATTCTATTTTCAAAACGGAGATTTTAAAACTTAAATCAGATTTAAAATTTAGATTTAAACTTTACTTATATCGAAAACTCAGTTTCAAAAATTTCATTTCAAAAAAATTAAAAGAAACAGACCAACAGGTTTATTTACACCCTGTAACAGCTATTAACCCAAGGCAACCCACTGTGCTTTGAGTCCAAAACCCCTCTGCCTCGAGTAAACTCCCCTATACTTCGAGTCAACGCAAGAAGTAACTCGAGTACCACCCAAAACCAAACCTCATTAGGATATCCGTGCACTGTGCACATACACGGTGACGTTGATCGTCACTGATCATCATCGATGATCATACCACCTCATCCATCATCCAAACATCCTCTCACAAACATCAAAACATTATCTTCGGCTCGAAATCAAATTCGAGCTGTGAGAACAAAGCCTATCACCAACTGGAACGTCAATTTCACAACCTGGAAACGCCTCGTCCCAAAGCTCAGGCCACTAGAAAAATCCACAACATCGGCCCCAAACTCGTCAATGACCAAGCTTCCATCACCCCAAGCCCCGTTAAACTCGATCACTTGTAGAAGCTATTGCGATCGAATCACTGAATCCTGTTAAAACTACGGTTCCAGGGAAAAATCCACCTCTACTACCTTTTCAATGAAAAACAACATCATCAGGTATTTTTCCTAGATTCTATGATTACTCCTCCACATTCAACAACATTCCTGACCACCCTAAATGTTCTAATCTTCAGAATTCACCCAAAACTAATTTTCCAGTCGAACCTAAAATTTACGTTCAATTTAATATTTAAAATTTGGATTTTTGTTTTAAAAAAATCATAACTTCCAAAGATGATTCGAGATATATGCTTGAATCAATATATTACAACAATTGATTTATTCCATTATTTAAGTTTCTACTGTATTTTCTTGTTACAGGAGATTCCTATACTTAAAACACTTAAAGTTGTTTTCAAAATCTGCATGATGTACAAACTAAATTGATTTATTGGAAAACTCAAAGCTTCAAGATATTAGATGGAAAAATTTCAAAATTTAGTTCATTTTAACATCTCTGTAATCCAAAAAGACAGAGCAGTACAGGCAACAGTCATATGCATTCTGAAGCATTCATATTCACAGATTTTATACTCATATATACATATGCAAGCATCATCTCACAACCATTATTCAAGCAACAATTTATTAACCTTCCTAAGTTTAAAGTTAACTATTTACTCACCTAAATATTACTGAAACGGAGAACAAATGTTGCTGAAGAGCTGGAATTTAAATCCCTGCAAATCTTTTCCTGCTTCTGATTTTTTTATTTTTTTTGAATGATATTTAAGTTTGAAAAACAAAGAGTTTTATTTTCTTCTTTCTCAGGTTATATGCTTGAACTAACAAATTATAGAAATTGATTTTAACTCGTATTAAGTTTCCACTGTCCATTGTTTTCCAGAATATATAGATATTCAAACTTGTTCCATAAAAATACATTTTTTTAAAACTTTGCCTGAGTTAAAATGAACACCCTTTCTTCGGAGATCCAGGCTAAAATCATTCAATTGATGATTTAAATTTTAAAACAGGACTGCCTTGCCAATTTTTTTTTTTTAAAACAGGACTAAGCCTGTAACATTGGAACAGAAGCATACTTTGCCTGTTCACGATCATAATCACAGATTCTATGACACATATAATATCAACATGCACAGCATACTCCATATCATACTTTAAGAGTTTGTCCCATACCAAACCAAACATAACCATTTAATATTTTACTCACCTGTGATAGGTTTGTACAGAGGGCAACTCTTGTTTTGGAAAGTTGCAAGTTTGTTTTTCCTTGATCTCCTTTTACTTAGTTGATTATTTAGTTGAGATGTATTTGAGTTTATAAGAAGATGATGCTTATATATTATTTTTTTACTTGCTGAGTTATCAACGAACTAGAAAAGAGGATATGCATATATACATAAAACAGTTTTGTACAGGGGTAGGCTAATCTGAAACAAAACTTTCTTTTGTCAGAGATTTTTCCTTCTTTGGTCAGCTTTGAACAAAAAGGTGTCTATGTGTTGTACAAGCAAGAAAGTGGCTGTATATATACATATGCAGATCTGATTTTGATTTCAGATGATGTGCTGTTGATTTGTTTTGGCCTTGATGTGTTATAAAAGCTTTGATGTTTTATGTTGATATGATGTATTGTATGCTAGGCTTTAAATGCTTGTCTCCCCTTTTATTTACATCCTTATCCATGCTTATGAATATACATATCTCATACATATGTATACAAGTGTTTCTTTGTCGTGTTTGCCTTGTATACATATAAATATATTCATAAATTTTATATGTTTTACTTACGTTCAAACAATAATGTAAAATACTTTTATTCATATTCTCAAACATATGTTTTCATCATTTGTACCATATTCGTTTTTACATTGTCATAATTACCCCTTTTTTTATTACATATATATATATATATATATATATATCTGTGTATATGCACACATATTAATGATCATATATATATCTACTTATATGTGATGTTGCCATCCTTTATATATATATATATATGCATTTATATAAATCCATATTTTATTAATATCGTAAGCTTGAATGTATATAAATATATACCTATTGGATATTTCATCGTAGTTTAAATGGTGGGGTTTATTATCTATCTTCTATGAGTATTCAAAGATTTATAGTTCAATATTTATTATTGTTTTTAAATCAACCTATATATATCTAGATATTTTGATTATCAGAATTTTATTTGTTTAACTTATCATAATTAATATCCCAATAATAAAATCAGTTAATTTCCCTATAATAAAATCGGTTAATTTCCCAATTAACAGACGTCCAAGAATCCGTGTCGTCACATTCCTCCCCCCTTTGAATCTTTTCGTCCTCGAAAAGGAACAAAGCCAGATTTATCAAAATGCTTAAAATCAGATAAATTCTCTTTGATAATTTTCAAACTACTAAAAAAATCTATATAATATTTCTAAAATAGTTTTTATAAAAATACTTTTATAACTCGACGTTTCGACCAGTCCATCCTTGTTCTCATAGAAATTCAGCTATACGTTGATCAGGCGTAGAACTGAAAATCTATAAGTACTTGGCAAACCCATTTTCAACATCTAGTGAAAATACTTGAAAAATAATTTTATTGAAAATATAGAAAACATTTTTTGAAAATAGAGGAAATATATTTGGTGAGAATGCTCTGAGAATTATCACTCCCATCCATGGTCGCAGTTAACCCGATGGTTACGTTGCCATCCCGACAAAATCCATAGATAACTATAGGCCTCCGTGCCCCTCGATTACACCATGGAACCCACGACAGATCGCAGCTACAACTGGGGTTACGTAGCTATCACAGCAAAATCCCATATAACTATAGGCATCAGCGCCATCGAATTTCGCTACCAAAAATGAAACTTCTCCACTCCACTTGACCATAGATCGCAGTCTACCGATGTTGCGTTGCCTTCCCGGCAAAATCAAGTGTAGACTGTTGGCACTCATCCTCCACACGAATTTTTCTATGGTCACCATAGTAGATCGCTGCGACATCGAGTTAAACCGTCGTCACAGCATAACCCAAATGCCTCTGTAGGCATCAACGCCCTCGACTTTCGCTACCCAATAATCCTCAGGAACTAGTTTTGTCCGGACTCCTCACAGGATCAACTTTAGAACCCCTTTGGGGCTCAAGGCAGCACCACACGGTGGCACTACTGAGAAGTTCATTACAAGGGAGCGCCCTTTTCCCCATAGCCATCATCAAAACATTTTATACTATACACATATAGTATCTTCAAATCATACACTTAGTATGATCTCATACAAAGCTCATTTATACAAAATCGATTATTCCAAAATCGATAATTCTCAAACTAGGCTTTCCAAATTCCCATATTGATTTTACCCAAAAATCAAAAGCCTTCCCAAATCCAAAGGTTCTCAAATCCTTTTTCCAAAATCCTCATAAGATCCTTTATATATATATATATATATATATATATATATATATATATATATATATATATATACAGATATATATATTTTTTAAAACTTTGGATCATTTCAAATTTGAATAAAACCCTTTTATACTTCAAACACTTTCGAAAATATTTTCTTTTGTCTATAGATTTATCAAGGGAAATTTTATCTCATATAACAAAGATATATAGCTTCATTTGTTCAAAATCAAATATTAAAATTTGACTTCTCTTTCCAATATCAATTTCATTCAAATCCGCACGATGTGCACTTATCATTGTACGCTATACCAATTTGATTGCTCACTTGATCACACAATTTTACTTCCGAACTAGTATCGTCCACCCGACTTCCTAGTGCGGACACAGATCTGGTTTCCTAATCAGAAACAGTCATTCTACTTGCATAGCTATAATTATGATAGAGAACATCCAGAACCAATCAACAATCCATATCCAGGTTCGCCATCGAAAATCAAGTGAAAAATCCCAACCCGGATTGATATAACTATCTCGAAATTCTGTGCTCGAATCTGGATCAAATCATTATGCGAATAGAACAATATACGTACATCCTACGTATTTATTTCCATTGATTATCACCCAAATCAATTTCCTATTTCTATTCTCATTCACTAGAATATTCATTCACTTAGTTACAATTGTCTCAATTCCATTGAATTATCATTTCAATTCTTATCTCAGTTGGGTATTACATCCATAACAGTTTGAACTCCGACCAATTCATATTTAGAAAATAGCTTGAAAATTTTAAAAATAGATAAGTAGTTGAAAAATAATTATTGGTTTACAAAATAGCTATAAAATAGTTAACTAATCGTAAAATAGTTGGAAAATAGTTAAATAGTTTCAGAAATTTCAAATAATTGCCAAATAGTTGTAAAATAGAAATTAGTCTATGAAATAGTTGAAAAATAGTAATTAGTTTAGAATACAGTTAAAAAATGATTTAATAGCTCCAAAATAATTGTAAACCAAGTATAAAATAATTTAGCTGTAAGAAAGAAAAATTGTATATATATTTAATACTTAGAAAAAATAAGTTTATATCAAAAAAATTTATATTGAAAATAGTCAAGAGTCAACTGTTCGCTTTCCCAACAATTTAATTTAAATTTCCATTTAAATTGACCTAATTCCAATTCAAATAACTCCAAATTCCATTGGACTTGGTTAATTCCCAATTCAAGTTGAATCAACCTTGATTTCCTTCCCAATTCAAATCAACTTCTATTTGATTTTAATCGTGTTCAACTTTAATTATAATTTCAAATTATTCCAATCAATTTGAATTATTATCAATCGAACCCATTTCAAATTCAAATCATTTCAATATAATCCAATTCAATTTTCCATTTAAATTCGTAAACTTATACATCTTCAATCACCAATTCAATTAATTCAAACCAAATTAAATTTTGAACTAAGTCAATTTCAGTCTTGAATTTAAACTATCTCGGATCATATAAATTCGAGTTAAATTCTCAAAGGTTGGTTTACCCTTTTAAACCAAATTACTTTTACTCAAAGCTTTTAATCGATTTAATTTCTGAGTTCAATTCTCAAAATTCCATTTTAAATTATCCTTACTTTTGTATTTCAAGGTTCAAATAAGAGTACAATTTTATTGGTTACAAAATTTAATTTACTACTCAATTTTATCTTCCAGTTTAAAGCCGGTTCTTAAACAAGTTTATTTTACAATTTAGTTATTCAAATTTATTTTATTTATACAATACCATTCTCAATTTAAAGATTTTTTTTAACAATAGGATGATATCATCCAATTTATTTAAAACGTCCATCCATTTTCAATTTTTAAATCTCAAACCCATTTTGAGATCACACAAATTCCCAATTCAAATCAACCATTTAACTTTCCAAGTTAAATTCCAATTTCATCTTGAAATTTCCAATTCAGGTTGCTTTTTCGAACTTATTTAACTTCTCCCAAGTTAAATTCAATTTACTTAATCCAATCAGATTTACACAAATTTGAATTTCCATTCAAATTTTATACTTCAGATTAATAACCTTCCCACTTAAGTTTAACACTTACTTCACTATGGGTTTTACATCACACTTCAGGGAAAAATCGAAACTCAACCTCTTAGAGTTTATTTCAAATTATCTTTGATACCATACACATATCCATACATATATACATATTTGTTTCTTGGCTCTCCCAGCCATGTTTTAAAATTTGAAACCACCTTTGGTTTTAAATTCAAATAAATTTTCAAACAACCTATTATTTGCAACAAGTCCCAGTTATCCAAATAATACTTATTTATTATTCTTCATTACTTTGATACAAAATTTTCAAATTCTGGGATCAGATTTAGAATTTCATTTTCAATCACTTAAATTTTAATTTAGTTGTATTTCTATTTCTACTTAATTTATTTCCAATTCAAGACTTCAGTTTGGTTGTATTATATTACTTCTTAATTTTAATTTCAATAATTAACAACCAATCACCTTTATATTTATTAAAAGGAAATATTGCTTTATATATCAAAATATATTTTATATAAAATCATTTAAAATCTTTTTATAAGAAAATAACAAGTACGCTCTCATATATATATATACATATATATACATATATATATATATATATATATATATTCTCAACTTATTCTAGAGTACTACAGACTCTATTAAATGAGTAATCCCCACCAGAGCCAAGGTTCTCGCTTAACCTTTCAGCTCTGATACCAACTGTAACGACCCAAAATTTTCGAACCCGAAACTTCCAGATAGTTATGAAAAATAAGAAAGAGATAGAAGAAGAAGAAGAAAAAGAAGAAGAACAGAAACATCAACAACTCCCATTCACAGGGGATAAAATATAATAATAAATAATAGTGTACAAAGAATGCTATATCTGTTGATTACATTTAATATACATCATAGTTTCACACATATACAGTCACTGAGTGTATCATGTCTCAGATTAACGAATATATAAATACAGTGGAAATACTCTATACGTTATTGCAATCCTGCTCGCCTCTTGAGCTCCAGAATGTCCTAACTTGGAAATCTGTAATACTCGGTCTGACCTGAGCATTACACCAAAGTAACACCCGGGTCTGGCTGGAAACCAGCGTGAGTAAACCCATCTAACATGGAATACAAAAGTATATAACTCATATAAAACCCGGCGTACCTCGTGCTAATTTACAATTTTACAATTTGTTATAGACATCCTTTATTTCACACATCATCTTCTAAGTACCAAAGTATAAATCATTTCATTCCAGCCTATTAATTCCACATATTAAATTAGTACAGAATTATTATATATTATAAATCGAAGTGGTTTCGGGTATTTACAAATACCCGACTCCTGTCTCTTCGAATCCTATGTCCTCTAACCCCAGTAATTTAAATGAAACAATTTGAACTTTTAAATATAGAAGGGTCTCTTCTATCATAGCAATTCATCATTAATAGAGACACGTTTATTATTATCCATGTCATGTCTCAAAATATTTCATACCAGAGATATTAACCAATTCCAGGCATTTACAACATTCAATGATTCATAGCCAAGATTGATCACTCCCAAATTAATTACTAACCTATTAGCATTACTTAAAATTAACTAATTACAACAAATTTATTCATCCCCTTTTATTATATATCTTAATTGATCATCGTTGATCGATTATACTTTAATTTCAAAAATTTAATTGATTAACCTTCAATACATCACACTTATAATTTATTAACCCTTAATAAGTTATTTTATTTGATCCATACTTAAATTAATTACTAGTAATTAATCCTCAATTATTTTCATTAAGTAATTTATCATTAAAGCAATTAACTAATCTCTAATTACCAAATAATTAATCTTTAACTAACTAAATTATCTTATTAATTTCATTAATCATTATATCTTAATTATCTTTAAGATGAAACATTATCCTTTTAAAACGACTCAATTATCATTAACCAATCCTTTGAACTCTTAATCCTCCTTTAAATTTATTCAAAATAAAGATTTAAAATAAATTATAAGTTTAACTTTAGCAAAATGTAAATCAATTTACACAACCCCTTTTTTTTCTTTTCCAAATCCAAATGTTAGAAACACTTATCAGTTATAAAAGAAATTTATAAGAGTTTAAACCAATTCATTTGAATTCAATCCTTAATAAAATATAATTTAACGTTTTAAACTTATAAACTTCATTCTATTTTCAAAACGGAGATTTTAAAACTTAAATCAGATTTAAAACTTAGATTTAAACTTTACTTATATCGAAAACTCAGTTTCAAAAATTTCATTTCGAAAATATTAGAAGAAACTGACCAACAGGTTTAGTTACAACCTGTAATAGCTATTAACCCAAGGCAACCCACTGTGCTTCGAGTCCAAAACCCCTCTGCCTCGAGTAAACTCCCCTATACTTTGAGTCAACGCAAGAAGTAACTCGAGTACCACCCAAAACCAAACCTCATCAGGATATCTGTGCACTGTGCACATACACGGTGACGTTGATCGTCACTAATCATCATCGATGATCATACCACCTCATCCATCATCCAAACATCCTCTCACAAACATCAAAACATTATCTTCGGCTCGAAATCAAATTCGAGCTATGAGAACCAAACCTGTCACCAACTGGAACATCAATTTCCCAACCTGGAAACGCCTCGTCCCAAAGCTCCGGCCACAAGAAAAATCTACAACTCCGGCCCTGAACTCGTCAATGACCAAGCTTCCATCACCCCAAGCCCCGTTAAACTCGATCACTTGTAGAAGTTGTTGCGGTCGAATCACTGAATCCTGTTAAAACTAGGGTTCAAGGGAAAAATCCTCCTCTACTATCTTTTCAATGAAAAAACAACATCAATAGGTATTTTTCCTAGATTCTATGATTACTCCTCCACCTTCAGCAACATTCCTGACCACCCCAAATGTTCTAATCTTCATAATTCACCCAAAACTCATTTTCCAGTCGCCCCAAAATTTACATTCAATTTAATATTTAAAATTTGGATTTTTGTTTTAAAAAAATCATGACTTCCAAAGATGATTCGAGATATATGCTTGAATCAATATATTACAACAATTGATTTATTCCATTATTTAAGTTTCTACTGTATTTTCTTGTTACAGGAGATTCCTATACTTAAAACACTTAAAGTTGTTTTCAAAATCTAGATGATGTACAAACTAAATTGATTTGTTGGAAAACTCAAAGCTTCAAGAGATTAGATGGAAAAATTTCGAAATTTAGTTCATTTTAACATCTCTGTAATCCAAAAAGACAGAGTAGTACAGGCAACAGTCATATGCATTCTGAAGCATTCATATTCACATATTTTATACTCATATATACATATGCAAGCATCTTCTCGCAACCATTATTCAAGCAACAATTTATTAACCTTCCTAAGATTAAAGTTAACTATTTAGTCACCTAAATATTAATGAAACAGAGAACAAATGTTGTTGAAGAGCTGGAATTTAAATCCCTGCAAATTTTTTCCTGCTTCTGATTTTTTTTGAATGATATTTAAGTTTGCAAAACAAAGACTTTTATTTTCTTCTTTCTCAGGTTATATGCTTGAATTAACAAATTATAGAAATTGATTTTAACTCGTATTAAGTTTCCACTGTCCTTTGTTTTCCAGAATATATAGATATTCAAACTTGTTCCATAAAAATACATTTTTTTTAAAACTTTGCCTGAGTTAAAATGAACACCCTTTCTTTGGAGATCCAGGCCTAAAAATCATTCAGTTGATGATTTAAATTTTAAAACAGGACTGCTTTGTCAATTTTTTTTTTTTTTAAAACAGGACTAAGCATGTAACATTGGAACAAAAGCATACTTCGCCTGTTCATAATCATAATCACAGATTCTATCACACATATAATATCAACATGCACAGCATACTCCATATCATACTTTAAGAATTTGTCCCATACCAAACCAAACATAACCATTTAAGATTTTACTCACCTGTGACAGGTTAGTACAAAGGGCAACTCCTGTTTTGAAAAGTTGCAAGTTTCTTTTTCCTTGATCTCCTTTTACTTAGTTGATTATTTAGTTGAGATGTATTTGAGTTTATAAGAAGATGATGCTTATATATTATTTTTTACTTACTGAGTTATCAACGAACTAGAAAAGAGGATATGCATATATAAATGAAACAGTTTAGTACGGGGGTAGGCTAATATAGAACAAAACTTTCTTTTGTCAAAGATTTTTCCTTCTTTGGTCAGCTTTTAACAAAAAGGTGTCTATGTGTTGTACAAGCAAGAAAGTAGCTGTATACATACATATGCATATCTGATTTTGATTTCAAATGATATGATGTTGATTTGTTTTGGCCTTGATGTGTTATAAAAGCTTTGATGTTTTATGTTGATATGATGTATTGCATGCTAGGCATTAAATGCTTGTCTCCCCTTTTGTTTACATCCTTATCCATGCTTATGAATATACATATCTCATACATATGTATACAAGTGTTTCTTTGTCTTGTTTGCCTTATATACGTATAAATGTATTCATAAATTTTATATGTTTTGCTTACGTTCAAACAATAATGTAAAATACTTTTATTCATATTTTCAAACATATGTTTTCATCATTTGTACATATTCGTTTTTACATTTTCATAATTACCCTTTTTATTATTATATATATATATATATACACACATATATGTATATACACACATATTAATGATCATATATATATATATATATATCTACTTATATGTGATGATGCCATCCTTTATATATATATGCATTTATATACTTCCATATTTTATTAATATCGTAAGCTTGAATGAATATAAATATATACCTATTGGATATTTCATCGTAGTTTAAATGGTGGGGTTTATTATTCATCTTCTATGAGTATTTAAATATTTATAGTTCAATATTTATTATTGTTTTTAAATCAACCTATATATATCCAGATATTGTGGTTATTAAAATTTTATTTGTTCAACTTATCAAAATTAATATCCCAATAATAAAATTAGTTAATTTCCCCATAATAAAATCGGTTAATTTCCCAATTAACAGACGTCCAAGAATCCAGGTCGTCACACAAGCGTTTCATACAGCTTGTTTTACTAAGCCGTTTAATTAGATTTCTCGTACCAGTGAGGTAAAGGTTTATATATACTAGTAGATTGGAAACGGTTTAAGAAACAAGCTTGCTAATAAAATAGGGTTGAAATCGTTTTGATGAAAGAGTTTTGATATTTACTACTAGGATTGAAACCTTTATATTTTTAAAATGACGAATCACAAAAATGATTGTAGAAACAATAAGTCACAAAAATTCACATACGAAGACGTGAATAAAATCCAAAGAATTTGATTCGAAACCCATCAAAGTGGAAATACCCTTGCGACCTAACAGCAACGACTTACGACTTAACACAATTCAACACAAGAAATTAGCGGTTCAACAAATGCGACTCCACGGCATACGACCTAAGGGATCGGCGACTTAAGAAATAGCATGCGGCCTAACACAGCAACTTAACATGGCGCGATCTATAGCATGGCGCGACCTATAGCATGGCGCGACCAAAGGTACTGGGGCAAGCCGAGCGACCTAGGTAATGCGACCTAAGTGATGCGACCTAGCCGAGCGACCAAATGATGCAGGCCGAGCGACCTAAGGGATCGGCGACCTAAAGCAGGCCGACTTAATGGCCGAGCGACTTAACACTTGGCCGAGTGACTTAAGTAATGGAACGACCTAACGCAAGGTCGAGTGAGTTAAGGAATGACCTAACAGTTGAGCGAATTAAGTGGTTGCGAGATAAAGCATGGCACGACTTAAGGCGTGCGACCTAACTGTAGGCCGAGTGACTTAAATGTGTAGGCCAACTCATTAGCAAGGTGAACGACCTAAGGAACGCAACCAACATGGCGCGACCTAAGTGGTGGAACGACCTATCCCATGGCATGACCTAAGCATGGCGCAACCTAAGCATGGCGCGACCTATATGCAGGACGAGAAATTCAAATGGTGCAGGCCGAGCGACCTATGGGATAGAAGTGCAAAACTCTCTCAATTTGCAACCGTTCGAGCACGGACGCTAAGGGTTTCTGCCAATCGACTATCCGGCCCTATATGCTCCTCCATGCATCACCAAAAGCATGATCAAACAACAAAGCTATGATTTTTAAAGATTTCAACCCAAAACACTAAAAATTGGGATATTCACCAATTGAATCCAACCCAAAAGCAAATGCATATGAATAAGTGTTAGGAATTCATACCCAACAATCAAAGATAGTTATAGACAAAGATGTGAGATAAAAATCTCACCTTTTCACAAATTCAATGAAGGAGAAGCTTAAAAGAAAAGGATGACTCAACCACACTTCAATCTCAACACAAGAAGCTTGAATCAATGGCTTCTCTTTGGACTTGGAGTTAGATGTTGGATTTGCAAATGAACTGGGGCTTGGAGTTTTAATTTCCCATTCCTCTCTCCATTTTTGATGAAGCTTAAGTGTTAGGAAATGAAAGCGAAGTAATGATGGGAAGAGGGGGTTGAGCTAGAGTTAATAGTTTAGGCCAATGGGCTAAACCAAACCTAAAGCCCAAAGTGAAAAGGTAGCAAAATTCAACTAACTGCAAACATATCAAAGTTTATACTCAAAAAGATCACAAATGGCGTTTTGAACTCAATGGAAGTGGTCCGGAGTCCTAATTCGACCGTATGCAAAAAGTAACTTTTCGGACTAAAATCCGACTAGCGATAAAATATTTAAATATTCAATCGTAAAATATGCAGCTTGTTACAGACTCCCCTCCTTAAAGAAATTGTGTCCATGCAATATTTAAGAAGAAAATTAAAAATCAACATGCACTGATATTTCTTTGTGTTTCCAAAGACAACAACTCATGTTTTAACTTACTTAAAGTTTTAAATATTAACTTAAGATAATCAAACAACTTTACTTTATAAATTTCATCATATCAGAAAACTAATTAAAAGTTAAGTATTTTGACAAAATTTTGTGCCTGGAAAATCAAAACAGAACAGGGAAATAAAAAAATAGCATGCACACAATTCATTTTCACATCAACAAATTACCTATAACACAAGCAATACTATTCCATTTCAATATACTAGCATGCAACCTATTTTTAAACGTTAGATTCAAAAAGTTACACAGATTTTAAAAGAAGGCAGAGCCTCAGTTGATATGCTTTGAACTTGCTTGATTGTAAAACTGTATGCATGCCTTCATACAAAAATGCCTTTTAATTTGCAGAAAACATCAAAGATTCCAGATTCAACTTGATGAATTTAAGGTTTCTTTTAATACTCAAGTTGAAAGAGTGCATGCAGGCAGGCCTTGATTTAAAAACTGCAGTTGCTTTATTTCCAGGTTGCATGCAGATTTGAAATTTGTAGAGAAAAAAGAACGATGTAGATTTTTTTTAATAATGAGGGTTTGATTTTGTGTTGAATATGATTTCCAGATCTAACGAAATGCAGATTTTCTTTTTGAAGGTGATTACTGACTTTAGAAAATGAGGAGTTGAATTTGGATTTGTAAATTTATTTTTGAATACAGATTTTAGATTTGTATAAGGATTTGAATTGCTTTGATATGAGGAGTTTACTGATTTTTGATAATGAGGAGTTTTGAAGTTTTTTTTTTCTCTTTTGATTAGAAAATGAGAAAAAGGAATAGGAATGAAAGAATGTGTTCTTATATAGGTTATTTTAAGATTTCATTAAATAAAAGAAAATTAAAACAAAATGACACTTGTAAACTATTTCAACATTTGTCAATTGAATATGTTAATCTTTTAACATTTGTTATAAAAGCTTAAGAATACAACACATGTCTTTGTAAGGTAATTTGTATTTTAAATTTAAATGTTAATATATATGTTAAATCTAATTTAATTTGTTAATTAGGATTTTAATATGTATATAAATTTATAAAAGAAATAAAAACAAACTATACTTGTAAATAAAGCTTATACATATAAAAATGAAAATAATTAAAAAATCTATACTTTGGAATTTAAATTCCAATCAAATTCAAAATCTAATATTTGAAAATCAAGTTATGAATACAAATTAAATTTGAAATAAAAATTGCGATTTTTATTCAAAATTTATTTATAAAGACAATACACTATTAATATTGTTTTTTGAAATGACTCATTATTAAATTTAAAATAATTATAAAAGAAATCATTTCTTAATGAATTACTAATTTTGTTAAGCTATAAAACTTTTTGTTAATTCAATTAAATTTAAAACTCAAGCCAAAATCATTTTAAACGTTTTAAACATCTTCCTTAACAATTTAAAATCATACATTTATTTATTACGTGGCTTTAAAAACTTAATATTAAACAAAAAGCAAAATTTCCAAATTATTAATGTATATTTTAGAATTTTAAATCATGATTCATTTATTAAGTTTAAACCAAGATTATTTATTTAATAACTTTGAAAAGCTTATATATTAAATAAAAACTAATTTTCCAAATTACTAAAAATATTAGAATTAGAAAATATGCTTTATTTATTAAATTTGAAACAATGCTAATCTATTTACAATATGAACTATATATTTATATTATAAATAGAAACCAATTTATTATTTTTAAAAGATAAAATAACCAATTAAATATTTATTGAAGAAGATTATTATATCAATTTGAATTATTATTAACAAAATTATCAATATCAATTTAATTTTTATTATAGATTATTAAATTGATATTGTCAAAAATTCTGGGATATTACAATTTTGCTGTAGGCATTATTATAATAGCGCAATATTACTGCATAGTAAATAGTTTAATGGATCCTTAGAGGATGGGCGGTCCCAAGCATACTTTAAGTTATTTGTACTTTATCCCAGTTCACTTGATTTGGTTTACATTGTATAAGTATGTATGTCCTGACTCGAGTGTTTTTTGTTTTGCTTTACGCTCGGGTCAACCGGAGTATTCACAGCTTTGGATTTCTCTTTCTGGAGCCAGGAATCGCTGGAGATTCTGCTTATCTAGTTATTTATCTGTTTCAGTTGTTCTATTTCAACTCTTGTATTAGTGGACTTCTATGTATTGGGATTTTTATTATATTTGTTTTCAGACTGATATTATGTATTTATTTTGAGACTTTGTTATAGTAGCTTTATGAACTACTATGGTATTTTAAATTTCCGCTGCGAGTTATTCTGATATTTGTGTGTCTGTGATTCTATGAATGATTTTATTTGCTCCAAATTTTAGTACAATATGTTATTTTTGAATTAGTCAAGTCTGATATATGTGGATTATTATCGATTTGAATGGTCCAAAATAGTGGGTCGTTACAGTTGGTATTAGAGCTTTGGTTTTTAGGCAAAACTTAGCCTATGAAGCAAAAACTCATTAGAGATAGGGTAGAAATACCCTAGAATGAGTAATCAATCTCAGAATCATTTCTTTGTGAGAGAACATATTTTCAAAGTATAAAATGATTTTCAAAATGATTTTTCAAAGGATTTTTCAAAGATTATTTTGATACAAAATTTTCTTGCTTTAAAAGCAACTTTCTAAACTTCCTTTCGTATCTACCTTGTTAGTATTTTCTTCCATTAGGATATTCATCCTGGTGAATTTTATCTTATGTTATCTTTATCTTCTCTATACTTTGTCCTAAATTCATTCTTGATTATTTTTTAGGATGAATCGTGGAAATGCCAGAGGTAGGGGTCGTGGTATTGCCCCAGCTCCTCAGCCTGTTGCACCTGTTAGGCTTACTGTTCTCTGTAAGGAATTCTTTCAACTTGGTGGTACCAAGTTTTCTGGTTCAGAGAGCATTATTGAGGCTCAGCAATGATTGCAGACTTTAGAGAGGATATTTACTGGTCTTGAGATTATTGATGCCCAGAAGCGTTAGTTAGCAGCATGGCAGTTGAGGCTGCCTTAGATTGGTGGGAGTCTGTTACGGCTAACACCATCGACGCTGATATTAATTGGGAGCAGTTTAGGTATCCTTTGTGTTATCTTGAATTTGGTTCCTATTTTCCTTTCTTTTGAATCTATCTTAAGTTTGTTCTGTATCTCCTTTCCAGGGAGGCTTTTGTTGCAAAATGGATGCCAGAAGTCGGTAAATCTCAGCTTTATCATGAATTCATGGATCTCAAGCAGGGTACCATGTCCTTTTCTGAGTATGAGAGGAAGTTGAATGAACTTTCCAAGATCGGTACGAGCTGATAGACACTCCTCTCAAGAAGAATGAGAAGTTCATAGCTGGTACTTATCCCGAGTATTATGATCATCTCATTTCTCATGTTCATGGCACTTTTATCCGGCTTATGGACATGGCTATTCGATATAAGAACCCTACTTCTAAGGTTCCTGCTATTGTTGGTGCTCCTTCATCTCAATCTTCCTCTGCTAATTCTAGGAAGAGAAAGCCTAATTACTAGCAACAAAAAAAGAACAGGCTCAAGAATGAGGGTTTGGGATCTTCATCATCTTCTCCTTCTCAAAGGTAGCCTGCTGATCTTTCTTCCATCACCTGCTTCAAATGTGATTAGAAGGGACACTATGCCAATAGTTTCCCTACTTTAGCCGATGCTGCTATTCCTCCTCCTGCTCAGTTGGCGAGGGATGATCTCTGCCATATTTGTCCTCAGCCTGGCTATTTCAGAAAGGATTACCCCACCCAGGAGAAGGGTAAGCCTTCTGGTATATTTGCTGTCACCTCTGCATCTTCTCCTGCACCTGCTCCTACTCCTAGTGATGACCAAGGTACTCTTCAGGGCACATTTTATTTATTTCATCATCATGTTCGTGTCTTATTTGATACTGGAGCTTCCCATAGTTTTATTTCTGTTAATTTATGTGATAAGTTTGAGCATCTCCTTTCTCCTGAGTATGCTTATGTTCCCTTATGGGTTTCTAATCCTATTGGGGGTCCTATGAACCTTAATAAAATTTGTAAAGGAGTGAAACACTTCGATTTCGGTTATCGTTTTTCTGGTGATTTCTATGTTCCGGGTTTCGATGCTTTTGATTTATTGCTTGGTGAGGATTGGTTAAACAAACGTGATGCCCATATCTCTTGTAAATCCCGAATTGTAACTCTTATGGGAGATAAGGGTGATCCTTTGACTATCCAGTGCCGCATGCCTCAGGATTTTGCTGGTAGTTTTATTTATTCTTTGGATTCTTCTCTTAGTAATCTTGATTCGACTCTTGTAGTCAGACTCTATCACGATGTATTTGGTGAAGTTGCTTCTTTACCTCATAAGCGGGAAATTGATTTTTGGATTGATCTTATTCCGGATGCTCGACCTGTAGTTTTTCCTCCTAAAAGAATGGAACCCCGCAAGAAGGTTGAGTTAAGAAAGCAAATTGAGGACTTAGCTTCTAAAGGTTTGATTAGACCTAGCTTTTCTGAATGGGGAGCAGCGGTGGTTTTCGTCACCGAGTCCGATGGTTCTTTGAGGATGTGTGTTGATTATAGGGAGCTGAACAAGCTCACTATGAAAAACAGATATCCAATGCCTCACATCAATGATATGTTTGATCAGCTTTATGGTGCTATTGTGTTCTCTCAACTTGATCTTGCCACAGGTTTCTATCAGCTCAGGGTTGCTGAGGAAAGTATTCCCAAGACTGCTTTCTACACTGAGAATGGATTCTAAGAATGGTTAGTCATGCCTTTTGGTTTGATTAATGCTCCTGCTTTCTTTGTTGATTTGATGAATCGTGTTTTTCGTGATGTGCTTAATAAATTTGTTCTAGTCTTTGTTGATGATATCCTTGTCTTCTCTAAGACCAAGGAAGAGTATGAGTCGCATTTGAAATCTATCCTGGAGATTCTCAAAAATCATCAGTTGAAGGCTAAATTTTCTAAATGCCATTTCTGGAAGGATGAAGTCCGATTCCTTAGGCATATTGTTTCTATTAATGGAGTTTCTGTTGATCCAGTCAAGATCGCTACAATCAATGCAAGTTTTTCTTTTCTCTCTTTTCTTTTATCATTTAACAATCCTATCTTTTCGGTTGTCCTTATTTTCTCCCTATTTTGTTATAGGATTGGGAAACTCCTAAGACTCCATCTGATATTCGTAGTTTTCTAGGCCTTGCCGATTACTACCGGAGATTCATTGAGAATTTTGCTCGGATTGCTACATCTCCCACTGCTTTGACTCGTAAGAATGCTAAGTTTATCTGGGATAAGAAGTGTGAAGCTACATTCAATGAGTTAAAGAACAAGCTTACTTCTGCACTAGTTCTTACCGTTCTGAATGGAAGTGAAGGATTGACGATATATACTAATGCTAATCGTGAGGGTTTGGGTGCTGTTCTCATGCAGGATGGTAAGGTCATTGCCTATGCCAGCCGTCAGTTGAAAACCCACGATGTAAATTATGCTGCTCATGATTTAGTGTTGCTTGTTGTTGTCATTCATTTGAAGCTTTGGAGGCATCATCATTTGGGATCTAAGTTTGATCTTTTCACCGATCATCAATCTCTGAGATATATCTTCACCCAAAAAGATTTGAATCAGAGGAAAGTTCGTTGGCTTGAGTTTCTTGCTTCTTACGACCTTGATATTAGCTATACTCCTGGTAAAGCTAATGTTGTGGCTGATGCTTTGAGTCGGAAAAAGGCTTTGTTGTGTCAACTGGTTGTTTGTTCTTCTACTCTTTTGGATCATATCATGGCTAAGAAAGATGAGGATGAGATGCTTAGATTGATGAACGAGAGTGTTCGTAGTAGAGTTGGTGGTAATAGTGGAGCTCAGATCGATGATAATGGGATTTTGAGGATTTATGGTTGGATTTGTGTCCCGAATGTTGATGGATTGAGGCAAGAGTCACTTTGGGAGAATCATCGATCCAGACTTTCTATTCATACTGGTGTGTTGAAGATGTATTAGGATATGAAGAGGCTTTATTGGTGGATGGGTATGAAGCGAGATATCTCTATCTTTGTTAGTCAGTGCGCGACTTGTCAGCAAGTCAAGGCCGATCAACAGAAGACCCATGGTTTGTTGCAGTCCCTTGAGGTTCCCAATTGGAAGTGGGAACATGTTTCCATGGATTTCATTGATGGATTACCGAGGACTAGGAGGGTAATGAGAGTATCTAGGTTATTGTGGATAGACTGACCAAGTTCGCTCATTTCATTCCGGTCAAGTCTACCCATTGTGCTTCTAGCTTGTCTGAGATCTACATGAGAGAGATTGTTCGTCTCCATGGTGTTCCTCTCAGTATTGTTTGTAATCGTGATCCTATCTTTACCAGCCAATTTTGGAAAGCTTTTCAGGAATCATTGGGTACTCATCCGAATCTGAGCACTCCTTACCATCCACAGACCGACGGTCAAACGGAAAGAGTGCATCAGATTCTCGAGTATCTTCTTCATGCTTGTGTGCTTGATTATGGAGGATCTTGGGAAGATCATCTCCATCTTGTCGAATTTACCTACAATAATAGTTATCAGGTATAATCTAACCTTCTGTTTTAAGATTATCTTAATATTTTATCTATCTCATTCCATCTTTGAATTCAGGCCAGTATTAAAATGTCTTCGTTTGCTGCTCTTTACGGACGACCTTGTAGATCTCCATCTTGCTGGATTGAGTCCAGTAATGATTTGGTTCTTGGTCCTGATGTTATTTTAGAGGCTTTTGAGAGAGTTGAAGAGATTAAGAGGAAGTTGAGAGTTGTTCAGGATAGGCAGAAGAAGTACGCTGATAGGCATATGCGGAGTTTAGAGTTTGTTGTTGGTGATCAGGTTTTCTTAAGGTCTCTCCCTTAAGGAATGTTATTCGCTTTGGTCGTAGAGGGAAGCTTTTTTCTAGGTTCATTGGTCCATTCCGCATTGTGAAAAGAGTTATTCTTTGGCTTATCATTTGGATTTGCCGAAGAAGCTTTCTAGAGTGCATGATGTGTTGCATGTCTCGCATGTTTACCGATATCTTCATGATCCATCTCTTATTGTCCAGCCTTCTGCTCTTGATAGTTTGGATACTGAGCCTAACAGGACTGTCGAGAGGAAACCAATTCGTATTGTCGACAGAGGTACGAAGCAACTCAGAAGGAAATCTGTTAGTCTAGTCAAAATACAGTGGAGTACCGATGATTGAGCTCATTCCTGGGAGATGGAGGAGAGCATTCGTGCTTTGAATCCGGAATTGTTTATTTCAGGTACTATTTGTTTTCTATCTTGTTTTTCCTTATTTTTCGTGTTCGTTCTTTACGAGGACGAAAAGATTTGAGTGGGGGAGAGTGTAACAACCCTAGATTTTTGGAATATTTTTAAATTTATTTTTTTATGATTTCATTTTTTAAACATTTTTAAAGTGTAGTAGTAATTTTTCCAAGACTAGTTGTATTTTTGTTTACAATTTTAATCCTAGTTTTAATTTAATAAAATATTTTATTATTTTTTTCTATATTTTTCCTAAAAATTATTTGTTTATTTCATTTATACTTTTTTTTTTCATTTTAATTTTATTTACTTTATTTTTCTTTTGGTTTATTTGAATAAAGAAAATTGGAAATTCTAAGAGACAAAAACCTTTTAAATTTGTGACTTTTCAATGCCTAGTTTCTTCATTTTCTTTGGCCGATTTTTCCAACCAATAGCCGTGTGTTTTCTATTTAATTTCGCATGAGAAAACTTCTCATTCCATCATTTCTTTCTATCATTTAGATCTGAAGGAAAAAATTGGCAATGGCTTCTTTTTTTCTACTTTGCTCTTCGTTTTTCTATAGAATTTTTCCATTGTTTTGCTTGATTCTCTTGTGCTTTGCTCGGCCTAAAAACCTCACCACCTCCATCGACCACTACACCACTTCCTCCACATCACCATATATGGCCTGACATCCACCTCCTCTGACCTATACTGGCCGTGACCAACCCATGGAGCAAACACCATAAAAGGTTGCAAAAAACCCCTCGAACAATGCCTAGCTGGGTATAGTTTTCACATACCCTTCATATATTGCTTTAGCCACCTCCTTACCACCACCAGGAGGTACACCACTCTGGCCATCACTTCAGCCACTACCAGATCTGTACATGCCAAGGCTGAGCCCAATTCATGCATGGTCGAGCCTAATGGTTGCACCAAAACTCCTTTTTTTGCCTTGCCTTTGACCTTCCTTCACGTTGTAACTCAAAACTCTTCACCTACTTTGCAGTCTTGCCTATATGAGCCATACCCAAGCCAAAGCATCACCATGGCCGAACAAATATAGCTTGTGGCCGAGAAGAAATGGTTAGTGGTCAAGCAAAATGGATTGGAAATCTTGGTGATGTCTTTTGTAGACTCTATTTCCATTTTGTTCCAATAATTTTAGTATTGTATTTATATATATATTTGCTTTGTTTTGTTGTTGAATACAAGATTAACATCTTGGCTCTCCACTCCACTCGAATCAAAGTCGTGATATCGTGCTTTCTGGATTTTGTTTGTGTGTTTTGATTTGCTAACTCGAGCATAAAAAGGTGAGTATTCACTCATGACATTTATACTTATATAATTGTGAATTTGACAACAAGTGAATGTGTAGAAATATTATATCATGTTATACCTGCCTATGATATGAATCATACGATGTTATCATCTGTTACTGCCATACGTCGCTATATTGTTTATTTATTTATGTTTCTCACACTGCAAGTTCCCTATAGAATAGAATCTCTATGGGCTGAAATGATACATACCCGAACGGACTTTAGATTAGGGAAAAATCGTTATGGGCTGAAATGATAGTACTGAGCGATTTTTTTTATATTTTATTTTACTTGGGATTGCGGGTTTGAAATGATAGAACCCAGATTTTTCTTTGTAAATTACGGATTGAAATGATATATTATCCTTATCACTTGACTTAGGTTAGAAAATATTATGCAGATCCATGGTTATTATTAATAATTTTTCGAAATTTTAAAGTATTTTAAAAATGTGAAAATATGATAATTTGATTTAAATTTGAATTTAAATGACTTAATAAAGTGTTATTGATTTTTCTATGAATTAAATTGGTTAAATAAATGAATGTTTAAAAATGTAATTTGAAATATAACTTGACTTGGAAATGTGAAATTTGGCTTAAAAATAGAAGTTAAGTTAAAGAAAATAAAATGGAAAATTAAGTTTAAATTATGAAACGGCAAATTAAATTAAAGTGTAAAGAAAATGCAAAAATTTAGAAAAATTGTACATTGATTTTTATAAGTGAAGTATTAAGAAATTTGATATTTGTTTATGAAATTTACTTTATAAAAATCATAAGTTAAAGGGTATTTAAATGACCATTTATAAAGTGGAAAATATGAAATTTTATAGGTTAAAATGGTTTAAATTGAAGTTTAGTTGTTGCTGAAATTCCATTGGAAATCTGGAATTTCTTTTAATAGCACTTCAGAAATGCTATCGTTTCTGAAAATGAACTAAAATATGGAATAAATTAACCTACAACACTTTGTAAGTACTGTAGTTACAGAAGTGATCTAAAATGCTAAAAACTAATAAAAGAGCTATTGTATCACTTGTTAAGTGTTGCAGTTGGCTGAAATGAGATTTTGAACTAAACTGAACTATTACAGCAGTTTTGTAAACGATGTCTTTGTTGAATTGGATAAAATCTTTAATTTGATACCCGAACTATTACAGCAGTTTTATAAATTCTGTCTTTGCTGAATTGAACTATTTTTCAACTAAAACTGAACTATTATAACATTTTTTAAATGTTGTCTTTGCTGAATTGAATTATTTTCAAATGTAACTTACCGTAGCATTTTCTAAGTGCTGCGAAAGCTGAAATTTCATCGTTATAATGTATTTAAGTGAATAAATGAACTCGGAAAAGGCTAATTTTTGGTAATTGAATTGAATATTTGAATTGTAAATATAATGATTTTACTTTCAGATGGTTTAAAATGGAGCGTTTTGATTTGAAATATAAGCCATTTTGAAATATGATTTGGAATGGTATTTAAATTAAATAAAAATGAATGAGGTTTTGAAAAAATATGATATTTTGATATTTTGAAATGATATTTGAATTTGAAATGATATTTGATTTTCGAAGGATAAAATACCATTTTGAAATTTATAACCATGGGTTATAATAACGATTGGTTGTTAAAGAGCCCGGGATCAGATATGGACATACTCTCTATCGATACCGAAAACCACTTTAACAACTGTGTACGTGCTAGAGATTCCAGAATGAAGTAGGATGGTGGCGACGATCCTATTATGGTATGAACATGGACCCGACTCCCGTGCGTTGGCTTAAGGTGGCTATAACAGGAGCGATCGACGGGCCAAGTGAGGTTATTCCTCCTATCGGACACACTTCTTCGATGCCATTCTATTACTTTTGCGATTGATTGGGTGCACCCCGTTGATTTTGTGAGTGTGGCTCGAGGTGGGCGGTAGTGGCTACTATCCATTACCACCAGCCAAGAAGCGTAATTGGTATATCGACCCTGGTATTTCCTAGTTGAACCGTGCCACCTACTATAGCGAGCTTTACTACGAGTTTGTTTTTCTCCCGTAGCCCATGGAGTATTCAGGGTAGCCTCCAGATCTGGAGGTATGCTGATACTGGATGGACTACTAGGACTATCATGTGTTGAGAGCTATATGGGTAACCCTTTAATGCTATTTAAAATTAAGTTTTTATTACTGTAGATATTATTATAATAGCGCAATATTACTACATAGTAAATAGTTTAGCGGATCCTTAGAGGATGGGCGGTCCCAAGCATCCTTTGAGTTACTTGTACTTTATTACAGTTCACTTGAGTTAGTTTACATTGTATAAGTATGTATGTCCTGACTCGAGAGTTTTTTGTTTTGCTTTACGATCGAGTCAGCTTGAGTATTCATAGCTTTGGGTTTCTCTTTTTGGAGCTAGGGATCGTTGGAGATTCTGCTTATCTAGTTATTTATCTATTTCAGTTTCAGTTGTTCTATTTCAGCTCTTGTATTAGTGGACTTCTATGTATTGGGATTTTTATTGTATTTGTTTTCAGACTGATATTATGTATTTGTTTTGAGACCTTTTTATAGTAGCTTCGTGAACTACTATGGTATTTTAAATTTCCACTGCCTGTGTTTGTGGTTCTATGAATGATTTTATTTGCTCCAAATTGTATTACAATCTTTTATTTTGAATTATTCAAGTCTGACATGTGTGGATTATTGTCGATTTGAATGGTCCAAAATAGTAGGTCGTTACGACTCTCGAAAATCGACACAAATACATCCTCGGTATTCACATGCCACAAATCCAAGGGCCAGAGAAGCGGATTCTTAAGGGTAAGAAAGAAAATAAAGATAGAATAGAATCTTACATATCTTACTTCAACATAATCTTTACTACGGAAAATACATTTATCAGAATTAAACATGGACAGTCAAAAATTTCTATCCTTACAAATACGGAATACCATATGTAAGGACCCAACTTTTTGGACGTTTCAAATCGATAGCAAACCACACATGTTGGACTCAAACCATTCAAAAGGGAGGATTGTTATGGGGTAAATAAGAAACAGAAGAGAAAAGAAAGAAAATGAAACATAGAATTTCACAATGGAATGATAAAATATAATAATCGATTAAACAGTTCATAAAGTTATTTTACAAATAAAATTTGGTTACACTTTTACAATACAGGTTCAAAGTCATACATATAGCAAGAATAAATAAATAATGCAATTGAACAATATGATGCAGCGGAATAAATAAATAAGTAGTGGACTAATATTTGTCTTTATCCTCCAAATAAAATGGTCTTCAGCACACTGAAAAACTCAGACTGACCCGAGCGTAATGAAAAGACACACTCAAGTCAGAACTAAAAGATTTTATGTAAGTTAAATCAATAACAAATAAATATGAGTGTAATGGCTTCAAAGATTTTTACGAGGTTTTACATCTTATATCCAGTGTCTAACGTGCGTTCAATAACTTAAGAGATGTTCGAGATTACCATCTCCTAAGGATCCGTTAAACTATTTACTATGTAGTAGTATACGCTATTATAATATGTTTATCAGTAAAGTATTAAAATGGCGTTAAGGCGTTACCCATATCCCTCTTAACACATTTTTATATATTCCCATAGTCTATATTATCGTAATTCCTCCGTAAACTGGAGGGCTATCAGAGGGCACTCCATAGTTACGGTATAAACCAAACTTGTAACGAGTGTAATAAGGCATGTGATATGTCACGTAAGGTAATGCCAGAGTAGAATTCTCCCGTTTGCAGAACCGGGCTGGTGATAACGCATTGCAGTTACTACTGCCTACCTTGGAACACACTCCCATAATCAAATCGAGGGGTGGTCACAAAATCAATCATAAAGTAATAAATATGGTATCGAAGAGGCATATTCGATCGAAGGTGTGATCTCACTTGGCCTAGATATAGCTCCTATTTTAGTCACATCAAGCTGACTCGAGGGAGTCTGGGCTACAATAGTACCTCATATAGGATCGTTCGCCAAAACATCCTACTTCATTCTGGAATCTCCACCACGTGCACAGTTGTTAAAGTGGTTTTCGGTATTGGTAGAGAGTATGACAATATCCGATCCCAAATTCTTTAATAACAAAATGCTTATTTCACATCGGATGGTTCATTTACATTTCCAAACTGATTCATAATAGTTTCAAAATATCATATTTACTTCAAAATCATATCACTTCCGAAATTATATTCACTTTCAAAATCATACCACTTCGAAATCATATTCACTTTCCAAATCATATCCACAAAATAGGTTAAACTCTCATTTCAAAATCATCATATTTACTCAAAACATGTCATTTTACCAGAAAATATCATTTCAAATTCCAACATAGGTTATAACATTATTTAACCATATTTTCTTTTAAATAAAGGATTTAAATATAAACGATTCAACATTGCAGTTTGAATTTTAGAAAATAGTTTGGATAGTCATAAACAGTTTAAATAGTTTAAAGTTTTAAAGTAGTTTCATAGTTTAAAATTGCTGTAAAATAGTTTTAAAATAGTTTTATATAGTTTTAATAGACAAAAATAGTTTAAAATTAGTTTAAAATAGTTTTAATGGTTTAAGATAGCTTTAAAATAGTGTTAAATAGTTTTAATAGTTAAAAATAGTTTTAAATTGGTTTGAAATAGTTTTAATAGTTTAAAATAGCTTTAAAATAGTTTTAAATAGTTAAATTAGTTTTAATAGTTTAAATAGTTTAAGAATTTTAAAACTATTAAAATAGTTTAATATAAAATAGTTTGATTGTTGGAAATGGTTTATATAGCAAATAGTTTTGAAATTCTATATAATCCAGATTTTAAAATAATATGTTTTCAAACAGTTTATGTTAAATAATTTATTTTGAAATATTATCTACTCAAACTTTTTCTTTCATTTCAACAAATCTGGACCATATCCAGGGTCCAAATCAACAAAACTCAGTTTTAAACTTTCAATTCAATTTCTCATTTAAACCATTTCAATTTATATTGATTTCAAATCCAGGTTTTAACTACAAATTTAAACCACTTCGACTTCGATAGATTTCAAAGTTTAAAATATTTAATGTTTACACTAACTAAATTTTGATAAATTTCCTTTATATTTCCAAATTCAACTTTAAAATTTCAATTTAAATTCTTTAAATAATTCACTAAAATCATTTTCAATTTCAACATTTTAAAGCTTGAATCAAAAAAAATTCATATAAAACAAATTTTATTTCGTAATATCATTTAACTGGATTCAAAAATTTAAGGATTTAAACTCGTTTAATTTAACCACTCTGGTGTCTGTATATAATTTTCTACCCTATGGTGAAGCTATATGGATATATATCACTTAAACCCGCAATAAAATTTAAATTTATGGGTGTATATCATTTCAACCCGCAATCCCAAGTTAAAATTCAAAATCCATAAATCTCTCGAGTTTATCATTTCGACTCATAACCATTTTCCCTATTCCATAACTCCATTCCAGTATGCACCATTTCAACACATAGTGATTTTTCTAACAATAACTAAGGGAACTTGCAGTGGGATAACAACATATAAAATAAATATAATATTCAACCATCCGAATATCAACACATCCATCACAATCATCATTCAAATCAATCAACAGATCACAATAAATTAATAGCTATCAATATCGGACATTTAATTAACAATTTAAATTCAATATAAATTCAAATCTAACTAGAATGACAATATAAATTCACCAAAAAGCAATCAGTAAATTCCTAATCACATCATAAATTTAATTTAACCAACATAAGACGGTTTAGCATTTATGAGTGGGTTACACTCACCTTTGATTTGCCGTCGATTTAAAAATCCAGAATTACCCCCAAAATTTAACAGTCTTAAAATCCAGCCAAAGAAGTACCACAATGTTCAAAATTTGGGTATGATCGCAATGGAAAAACCGCTCATGAATCTGAGCTCATATACAAAAGTTATTAACGTTAGAAGATTGAAAATTTTTGATTTCGGGTCTTACTTCGGTCCGCCGCCTCATATCCATGGTGCTTGCTCTGAGTTTTTTCCAAAATGACCCTAGGCTTGAGTCATTTGAGTTTTCGCCTCTGGAACCCAAAGCGCGACCCCAAGTCGCCCTAGATTCGCAATTCTTTTATTATTTGAAATTGAAATTAGGTTTTGGAATTTGGGAATAAGGTTTGACGCTCTATACGTTGAGAAGGAGGAAGAAGATGTACATACATAAATAATGAACTGAGAAACAGCTAGGGTTCATAACAGTCTACATATAGGTAGGATTGGATCGGAATGATAACAACGACCCATAAAGCCCATTTCGTTCCCGAAACAAAAATGGGTCATCCAATATATCGAAATATAGGTTTTTTGATATTTTTAAACCCAATGGAACTAGTTTGAAACCTTAATTCCATTGCGTATAGAAGTTAACTTTTAAAATTGAATTATATTCATTTATGTCCATTTAATTAATTTCTATGCGTTTCAAGCCCGCATGATCAAACAATAAGTCTGATCGCTACGAAACCCGAAATACTACAATAATTCACTCTTATGAATCCGATGAAACTAGTTTCATTGAAATTCGAGATAGTGGCAAAAATGGCTAATTTTCATGTTAATTAAATAAATTATTATTAGATTGGTTTAATAACTTTTCAATGCAAATTTAAAAGTTAACAAATTTATCATTCTTAATTACGTATAAATTTATGATCCATTAAAACAAAATTTCCATTTCAAATTCAAGAGTTAACATTACAGTAATATCAGCATCCAATTACAACTGTAATAAATTCCAATTAATTATAATTCAATTCGAGTAAATTCTTTTAGTTCGATTTCCACCGTTATTATTATATCAACTATCACCTTATGGATATAATTAACATTGGTTTACATTTTATTATCAATATTGTACAGTTACCATCTTAATTCATATTAACTGAAATATTTGATTTACATTAAATTTTTATTGATTTCCAAATTGTTTCAACATATCAAAATGGGACGATAAATAAACAATTATTACTGTTAAGTACTTTAATCATATTTACGGCCAAATGTGTAACTACTTGCACATCACTGATTTCATATTTAATTTGAATTAATTACATACAATCTCACCATTTAATGCAACATTTAATTTATTTCCTTATTTACAATTATCACCAAATTAACTTTACAATTATTTCACTTGATTGAAATTACATTAAAATAGTTATCAATTGCATTAAATCAATATTATTAAATTACATTCTAGTTATTTTTCTCATTAATTAATCATAAATTTTAATCTCTTCATATATTAAATTCTAAAATCTTACTTAATTTAACATTTTGAATGATCAAAAATATGGATCAGTTGCACACTCCCCCATCCAAAACTTTTCATCCTCGAATAGGGAAAAGGAAGGAATCAAGATACTAATATATTTTATTCGAATAATAAATTTATTTAATTATAAGCATTTTAAACTCACATAATTAAGTATTTAAATAAAATATGTAAATTTTATAAATCATTAAATCTTTCATATTCTAGTTTAAATAAAGTTTAAAAATATTTTCACTTTCACAAAAGAATTCCTAAAATTTCATAAAATTTTCGAAGTTCAAAATTCATGAAAATTTTCGATAGTCTCCTTTATACTGATAGGTCCAGAAAATAATTGTGACGAGACGAATTTTGCCCGCTCGAAAATCGACATCCATACTTCAAATCGTATTCGAATGCCATAGATTCGACCGTTCAAATCCGATTCGCCGGAGCTTATAACAACATTAAGTAATAACACAGCGGAATAAAAGAATAATACATTGATATACAACTTTAATACAATATCTGATACAACAGATGATCCAATAGATATCAATATACATCAGAGATATGATACAATAAATAGCAGCGGAAAAGAAAATAGATGACAACATCTAGCAGCGGAACAATATAACTCTTAGATAGTCTTCAAAAGAGAACTCCGAGAACTGCAACTCCATCTCCAAGAACCAATCCAGCAATAGCTCGAACTCCCAATAACAATGCACCAAGCTAGGCAAGACTGGTGCGTACCAAAGACTGAAATAACTCCAGATAATCCACTATATCTGACTATCTGAAAAACCCAACTCTAGACTGCTCGTGTAGAAAATAATGAGCACCCAGAGTTTAGGAAAGAAACAATAAACTCCGGATCAGTCGTGGGACTGGTGTGAGCAACAAAAACAGTTTATCTTTTAAAACATTCAACAAAAGATTTTTAAAGTCAATTCGCAATGCTTTTTAAAAATGAGACTACCATAAGGCCTCCCGCACACACACACAATGCAAACGCAGAATCGGAGGAGATTTCTCCTTATGATAGTCAAAGATGCTTAATACGCATTAAAAAGAAACATTTGATATTTATTGCTAGTGCATAGTGTAGAAAAAATTCATTTCGAAAGTAGAATATAAATCTTAGCCATCATAGACATTTCGAACTATGCCTACTATAGCTACCATCTAAACAGTGGTGACCACCATAAGTAAATGGCAGGTTCTACAACTAAAACCGTACAGGGTTTCGTATTGGGAATTGGATTTCCAACAAATGGTCAGGCTAAGGAACTTCCTATTGCCATATGAGAACGCCTCTGGATGGACGTCCCCGAGAACCAAACCGGATCTCTGCCAACACAAGGCCGGGTTACCCCTAACTGAGTAACAACTGATCGAATATGCCATCCCCCGGTCCTTTGGGACCTTTCACCGAGCGCTCGTAATCAATTCACACAATCATGAAGTGTTTTCAACATGAGTAAGTATCTGGGCTCCATACCATGATACCACCATTTTCCAGAAGGAAATTCACATACCCTAAAGGGCGCTACCCCTCATAACCTTGCCGCATCTTTCCTGTTTTGACCATTCCCGAGGTGTGAGGCTCGACGAAGCCACGTCCACAAAAACACACTTTATACAAAAGCCGTGCTTTGGTTCAACAAATGATCATAGAAATGATCACCAAGATAGACGATCAAATAAATGATCCTATCATAAATGATCAACACAATGATCATTTCACAGCAACACTCAGCATGTCACATTACCAAATTGGGAATATATTGCTGATAACCTTCAACTACATAACCTCTGAGCTCGTACGTCTCAGAGAAGGGTGTTAAGCTAAGAGAATAAATTCTCCGCCACCAACAGAAATATATTTGAAAGAAATCAGCTTTATATCTCAATTTGTAATGTCGGACATACTATCCATACAAGTCTGTTCCGGGATCGAACAGAACCGAAGGCACTTACAAAGAAGTCCTTGCAATCCGGATATTCACTAATCACGTTCGGACTCCCCATCACATATGGAGTCTCTATACCGGGGACCATTCGATGCAAAGACATTCGACGAGTTGTCTTTTCGCTTTCAAAAATATCCGGTCTTCAACACCGGTCTTCAAATGCTATCCATAATGACATATCACATATTCGGAATGGGATATATGACACAAAGGTCCTCTCCCGGCTAAACCGAATAGTGAGCGCAATATTTAAAGGAAATATATGGATATTGGGATTTCAATTAAGTCACACCTTATCACCCAAAACTTTCTTCCAAATGGTTTAAATCAATTACCATTTCAAATCTTTAAACAAAAAGATTTATTTCAAAAAGATCCATTCATAGATTTCCAAAACAATTTCATTTCGATAGGATTAACCCGTTAAATCTTTAAATCCAAGATTTAACTTATAGCTTTCAAATCGTTTCTATAACTTGGAAATCATTTTCATTTTAAACTAGAAATCTTTTTAACACAAATTGGAAGTTCATTTCTTATGTGAAAGCTTTTATTATGAGAAAACAAACAAATTTCATTTCAGAAAAACCCAATTAATTTACACGAGTTAAAGTTCTTGAATTATATTCACATTCCTAAATCAATACTTTTAAAATAGTTTAACCCATATATAACTGGTATAACATCTTTAATCCCTAGTTTCAAATCATAGAATTCAGTTTCACATTTTGAATTTAAATTCAAAACAAATTATTCAACTTCATATTTTATCGAGTTATTCAAAATAAATTTCATCTATGAAATTCCATTTCAAAAGCTTTTCACTTTAAACCCAAATCCATTTCCAGAACATTTGAATTCAAATATTCAAATTCAAAACTATTTTCAAAAATCTGTGACTTAATCGATTTCCTCGTGAAATCCATATTGGTGTGTGTATAAGTGTGGTCCAGGGGTTTAACACTATAGTGCAACATCACACAATCATCACAGATCAGAATACAGAAATATAGTTGATAAGCGATATAAAACTTATAACGCTCATCGTCCATTCACAGATTCACAGATAATATACAAACGCAAATAAATATACACTGCTCAATCTACAGAACAAAATATCACAGATCAGATAGGACAATCAATTCAAGACATTTCATACAATATAATCATTCATAAGTAAGTCAGTAAACATTTGTAAGCAGGATTAATTAATTGTTTAATCCTAATTAATTCAATTTATTTTAAATCAAATAAATTACTTATGAATTAATTATCTAATAATGATTTATTAATTAATTACAAATAATTTGATATAAATTAATTTATCAAACGCTTTAATTAATTCTTCTTAATTAATAACTTAATTAGATTAACCTTAAAGTTGATTTCATAATCTTTTAACCTTAATTTCAATTTCATTTAAGAAATTAAACTTTTAATCATTTTCATTAGTTAATTAACCTTTGACTTATATTGGTTAATCTCAAATTAATTAATTAATTAATTTATTACATTTTCCTTGAATTAAGTATTGCTTAATCACTTGATTAATCAACTTTAACCATATTTTATAAAAATTTACTAACTATAAAAAAATCCATTAATTAATCTTAATTTATTAATTTGTTAAATGTTAATTGCAACTTAATGTATCTTAAATTGTTTTATTAATTAACTCTTAACCATTATCTAATAATCTAATCCCATCTAATTAATGATTTCTTGATTAAAATAAATTAATTCTTGATTTATTCACTTAAACCTTTAATTTATTAAATTAAACCCTTACTTTCTTAATCAATTAAATCCAAATCATTAATTAATTTAACTTAACATTTTATTGAACTATCTTTGAGATAAAATCATAATTTTTATAATTGATTCAATTATCATTTCTCAAACACTTTTGAAAACATTTTGTTTCAAATTCACTTTTAAATTCCATTTCAAACTATTTGAATTTAAAATAACTACAAATTTAACTTTGAAATTTTAGTCTATTTTAAATTCAAAATTGTTTTTTCATACATTCAATTGCTTTTAAATTAACTTATTTAACTAGGTAAATTCAGATTTTTAAAATAGTAAATTATTTAACTTGTAAATTCAAGTTTTAAACATCTGATAACTTGTTTTAAAATCCCATATTTGCTGTCAGGTTTTAAACTTGGAAACAGAACACTCTCAAAACAATCCTGAGCCAAAACTAATACTTTCCCAAGTCACTTGCGAGTAAAATCCCTCACAACTTCGAGACCACTCATAAAATTACTCGAGAAAATTGAATAACTCATCTTCCAAACTTCACCAGGTACAAGAAGATGCACCGTGCACTTGCACGGAGACTGGGGTGATTCCGATCATCGCTGGTGATCTACCCATGACGATCAGCACCTCCGAAACCCAACTCAACCTCCCATTTCCTCAAAACCCATTCGAATTCGAATTCGAATTAAAAACCCAGACCTGGAACAAAAATGCATCCACCCCTTCAAAACCTGTCATCGCCACATTCACGCCACCACAACCACCGGAACACGTGAAACTCCGTCTACACGATCGCCAGCATCCCCTCTACTACCACCCAGAGCCACGCAACGCTCGATCGTCTATCGGGGACGAACGATTCGAATTACTCAGCCGCTACAAAATTAGGTTTAGAAACTAAACCTCGCCACCGCCGCTTCCACGATGATCGATGACAACTCCGAGCATTTTTCCCCACGTCATCGTAGTCTCCTCCCCCTTCACGCACAACCCCGACCTTCATATCTCCTCAGATCGCCCGAAGTTGACCGAAATGCCTCACACGCTCATCTCCAAAGTGCTCATAGCATACATAACTAAAAATCCCAAATTTTGTTTTAAAAATCTTGTCTTACAGTAATGATTCAAGTTATATAAACAAATCATGAAATTGTGATGGTTGAAAATTACATGTTTTAAATTTCCCAATGTTCTTTCTAAATTCCTGAGATATAAAATTAAAATGAATCACTGTAAATATTTTTGAAATTCTCATTAACACGCTGTAGTCCTTTTACCTTTAAACATACTGGTCTAAAATTGATTGTATATAGAATTGAATTGAATTTTGGTTGTGCTTAAGCCTGTATATGACAGAGACATACTTATGTATATATATGTAAACATGCACACCATTTTTTTTCTACCTATCTAAACACATGCAGGCAGTTAAATACAAGCATATTCAACTCTTTCTTCAAGTAAAATTTCAGATATCAAGACATTAAAACAGGGTCGAAGGGTCTGCTCACCTGTCTCCTGAAGAACAAAGAAGAAAAAAAGAAACAGAGCATGTTGTTTCCAGAATGACAGAGCAGCTTGATGATGTTTGAATATTTCACTTAAGTTTTAAATGAAGCTCCCTCACCACAGACCTGAACTTGTTTAAGTTTGAAATGATGTTCATTTTCTTATTTTCCTTAGTGATGATGCTCGAACTAAAATGAGCAGAAGTTGATATATAGGAGGGAAGTTTACATGAGACATGCTTGTACAGGTTGATTATATTATTTAATAAAGTAGGCATGGTTGATATGCTTGCATTTCTTTGTTTTGATACTTTGTTCCCATGCTTATGTACTTTTATGTTTTCTATACTAATCCTTTCTTTGATTTCCTATTCTTGCCTGACTTTGCTTGTACAACAGGATCATTTTTTTTCTTCTTTGTCTTACATTTCGGCCAAGATGATGTAATGGGTGCTGGTCTTTATTATACTTGAATATATTTGTTTTGTATGTTGGTGGCTGCAGCTTGTTTTGTTTTACTTTTAACTTTGAATTTGTTTCTACTGTGTTAACTTCATACTTTATCTTTGTTTTGTCTTGTTTACACTTACTTTATTACTTAAATACATTTTTATGTTGATATTTTGCAGATTTTTGTCTTGTTCATATTCCTACATACTTATACTTATATTCTTTCTTTTCTTTTCTCATTTGAGTGTATTACTTTGTCTTGCAAATAATTTTCCATTTTAATTATGTTTGTATGCATACATTTGTTTTGTCGTTTCTTTTGTTCTATTGTCTTATTTTTATTCCTCTTTTATTTTAACTAATTTTTTTTATTTATTTTACTTTAATATTTATTTTTTTATATTAAATTTGTAAATTCAAATTATTATTAACCATCAATTGTAATACTTATTATTATCAATTATTATTAAACCATTCATTTACAATTTATATCTAATGTACATACATATATATCTCTATATTTATTTTTAAAACCATTTATTAAAGATTTTATTTCAAATCCAATTTAAATATATATATTCACATATATACAATTTGTCAAATCCATATGACTTTATATATTTTCCAGTCGAATCGGGGAAACTCGCTTCCATTTAAATTAGTTTATCTTACAATTTTATTCAAAAATTCATTTAATTATCAATTTAAAATTGATTAGAATTCGGGATCGTTACAGACTTCCCCCCTTAAAAGAATTTCGTCCTCGAAATTCGCCAAAGAGAGATAACAAAGATAGACGAAAGATAGAAGAACAATTCTCCATGTCAAACTAGATATCTATTCTGCATTTGGCGTACCAAATCAGAATATCAACAATAGATACAAGAAATTATAATAGAATTCCAAATTTGGTTTTAAACGAAATCGTTTTATCGATTCAATTCAAATTATCCGTCATATTCTATTAATTAATTTAACTCAATTTAAAATTTCCAATTTATTTAAATTTTCAATTTCAAATTTCCCATTTATACAGAATTTCCAATTCATATTCATTATGGTTTAAAATCAAAAACTGAAAAGAAACTGATGAAATACGAAGTAAAATTTTCTACAACGATTCGTAGAGCATCAACGCACCGAACTTCTTTCTGTAGCTGTCACGAAGAAATCAAAAGAATTTAAAAACGAATCAAAGAAGATTGATAAGAAAATTGTTTCCACTGTTGCAGGGTATTGATCATTTAGTGATACTCCCCTGTCCCCTATCGCGTTCTCTTCTTGCACTCATACTTACTATCGGTGAATAGCAAGAGAATTTACCGAGACATTCGAACAGATATCTTAGGGATATACTCATTCTAGGGTATACTTCACCCTATCTCTAATGAGCTACTTAATGTGTTACACTCCTGAGCTAAAGTTCAACCTTAGCTCTGATACCAAATGTGACGAGATGAATTTTGCCCGCTCGAAAATCGACATCCATACTTCAAATCGTATTCGAATGCCATAGATTCGACCGTTCAAATCCGATTCGCCGGAGCTTATAACAACATTAAGTAATAACACAGCGGAAAAAAGAATAATACATTGATATACAGCTTTAATACAATATCTGATACAATAGATGATCCAATATATATCAATATACATCAGAGATATGATACAATAAATAGCAGCGGAAAAGAAAATAGATGACAACATCTAGCAGCGGAACAATATAACTCTTAGATAGTCTTCAAAAGAGAACTCCGAGAACTGCAACTCCATCTCCAAGAACCAATCCAGCAATAGCTCGAACTCCCAATAACAATGCACCAAGCTAGGCAAGACTGGTGCGTACCAAAGACTGAACTAACTCCAGATAATCCACTATATCTAACTATCTGAAAAACCCAACTCTAGACTGCTCGTGTAGAAAACAATGAGCACCCAGAGTTTAGGAAAGAAACAATAAACTCCGGATCAGTCGTGGGACTGGTGTGAGCAACAAAAACAGTTTATCTTTTAAAACATTCAACAAAAGATTTCTAAAGTCAATTCGCAATGCTTTTTAAAAATGAGACTACCATAAGGCCTCCCGCACACACACACAATGCAAACGCAGAATCGGAGGAGATTTCTCCTTATGATAGTCAAAGATGCTTAATACGCATTAAAAAGAAACATTTGATATTTATTGCTAGTGCATAGTGTAGAAAAAATTCATTTCGAAAGTAGAATATAAATCTTAGCCAGCATAGACATTTCGAACTATGCCTACTATAGCTACCATCTAAACAGTGGTGACCACCATAAGTAAATGGCAGGTTCTACAACTAAAACCGTACAGGGTTTCGTATTGGGAATTGGATTTCCAACAAATGGTCAGGCCAAGGAACTTCCCATTGCCACATGAGAACCCCTCTGGATGGACGTCCCCGAGAACCAAACCGGATCTCTGCCAACACAAGGCCGGGTTACCCCTAACTGAGTAACAACTGACCAAATATGCCATCCCGGTCCTTTGGGACCTTTCACCAAGCGCTCGTAATCAATTCACACAATCATAAAGTGTTTTCAACATGAGTAAGTATCTGGGCTCCATACCATGATACCACCATTTTCCAGAAGGAAATGCACATACCCTAAAGGGCGCTACCCCTAATAACCTTGCCGCATCTTTCCTGTTTTGACCATTCCCGAGGTGTGAGGCTCGACGAAGCCACGTCCACAAAAACACACTTTATACAAAAGCCGTGCTTTGGGTCAACAAATGATCATAGAAATGATCACCAAGATAGACGATCAAATAAATGATCCTATCATAAATGATCAACACAATGATCATTTCACAGCAACACTCAGCATGTCACATTACCAAATTGGGAATATATTGCTGATAACCTTCAACTACATAACCTCTGAGCTCGTACGTCTCAGAGAAGGGTGTTAAGCTAAGTGAATAAATTCTCCGCCACCAACAGAAATATATTTGAAAGAAATCAGCTTTATATCTCAATTTGTAATGTCGGACATACTATCCATACAAGTCTGTTCCGGGATCGAACAGAACCGAAGGCACTTACAAAGAAGTCCTTGCAATCCGGATATTCACTAATCACGTTCGGACTCCCCATCACATATGGAGTCTCTATACCGGGGACCATTCGATGCAAAGACATTTGACGAGTTGTCTTTTCGCTTTCAAAAATATCCGGTCTTCAACACCGGTCTTTAAATGCTATCCATAATGACATATCACATATTCGGAATGGGATATATGACACAAAGGTCCTCTCCCGGCTAAACCGAATAGTGAGCGCAATATTTACAGGAAATATATGGATATTGGGATTTCAATTAAGTCACAATATCACCCAAAACTTTCTTCCAAATGGTTTAAATCAATTACCACTTAAAATCTTTAAACAAAAAGATTTATTTCAAAAAGATCCATTCATAGATTTCCAAAACAATTTCATTTCGATAGGATTAACCCGTTAAATCTTTAAATCCAAGATTTAACTCGTAGCTTTCAAATCGTTTCTATAACTTGGAAATCATTTTCATTTTAAACTAGAAATCTTTTTAACACAAATTGGAAGTTCATTTATTATGTGAAAGCTTTTATTATGAGAAAACAAACAGTTTTCGTTTCAGAAAAACCCAATTAATTTACACGAGTTAAATTTCTTGAATTATATTCACATTCCTAAATCAATACTTTTAAAATAGTTTAACCCGTATATAACTGGTATAACATCTTTAATCCCTAGTTTCTAATCATAGAATTCAGTTTCACATTTTGAATTTAAATTCAAAACAAATTATTCAACTTCATATTTTATCGAGTTATTCAAAATAAATTTCATCTATGAAATTCCATTTCAAAAGCTTTTCACTTTAAACCCAAATCCATTTCTAGAACATTTGAATTCAAATATTCAAATTCAAAACTATTTTCAAAAATCTGTGACTTAATCGATTTCCTCGTGAAATCCATATTGGTGTGTGTATAAGTGTGGTCCAGGGGTTTAACACAATAGTGCAACATCATACAATCATCATAGATCAGAATACAGAAATATAGTTGATAAGCGATATAAAACTTATAACGCTCATCGTCCATTCACAGATTCACAGATAATATACAAATGCAAATAAATATACACTGCTCAATCTACAGAACAAAATATCACAGATCAGATAGGACAATCAATTCAAGACATTTCATACAATATAATCATTCATAAGTAAGTCAATAAACATTTGTAAGCAGGATTAATTAATTGTTTAATCCTAATTAATTCAATTTATTTTAAATCAAATAAATTACTTATGAATTAATTATCTAATAATGATTTATTAATTAATTACAAATAATTTGATATAAATTAATTTGTCAAACACTTTAATTAATTCTTCTTAATTAATAACTTAATTAGATTAACCTTAAAGTTGATTTCATAATCATTTAACCTTAATTTCAATTTCATTTAAGAAATTAAACTTTTAATCATTTTCATTAGTTAATTAACCTTTGACTTATATTGGTTAATCTCAAATTAATTACTTAATTAATTTACTACATTTTCCTTGAATTAAGTATTGCTTAATCACTTGATTAATCAACTTTAACCATATTTTATAAAAATTTACTAACTATAAAAAAATCCATTAATTAATCCTAATTTACTAATTGGTTAAATGTTAATTGCAACTTAATGTATCTTAAATTGTTTTATTAATTAACTCTTAACCATTATCTAATAATCTAATCCCATCTAATTAATGATTTCTTGATTAAAATAAATTAATTCTTGATTTATTCACTTAAACCCTTACTTTCTTAATCAATTAAATCCAAATCATTAATTAATTTAACTTAACATTTTAATGAACTATCTTTGAGATAAAATCATAATTTTTATAATTGATTCAATTATCATTTCTCAAACACTTTTGAAAACATTTTGTTTCAAATTCACTTTTAAATTCCATTTCAAACTATTTGAATTTAAAATAACTACAAATTTAACTTTGAAATTTTAGTCTATTTTAAACTCAAATTTTTTTTCCATACATTCAATTGCTTTTAAATTAACTTATTTAACTATGTAAATTCGGATTTTTAAAATAGTAAATTATTTAACTTGTAAATTCAAGTTTTAAACATCTGATAACTTGTTTTAAAATCCCATATTTGCTGTCAGGTTTTAAACTTGGAAACAGAACACTCTCAAAACAATCCTGAGCCAAAACTAATACTTTCCCGAGTCACTTGCGAGTAAAATCCCTCACAACTTCGAGACCACTCATAAAATTACTCGAGAAAATTGAATAACTCATCTTCCAAACTTCACCAGGTACAAGAAGATACACCGTGCACTTGCACGGAGACTGGGGTGATTCCGATCATCGCTGGTGATCTACCCATGACGATCAGCATCTCCGAAACCCAACTCAACCTCCCATTTCCTCAAAACCCATTCGAATTCGAATTCGAATTAAAAAACCAGACCTGGAACAAAAATGCATCCACCCCTTCGAAACCTGTCATCGCCACATTCGCGCCACCACAACCACCGGAACACGTGAAACTCCGTCTACACGATCGCCAGCATCCCCTCTACTACCACCCAGAGCCACGCAACGCTCGATCGTCTATCGGGGACGAACGATTCGAATTACTCAGCCGCTACAAAATTAGGTTTAGAAACTAAACCTCGCCACCGCCGCTTCCACGATGATCGATGACAACTCTGAGCATTTTTCCCCACGTCATCGTAGTCTCCTCCCCCTTCACGCACAACCCCGACCTTCATATCTCCTCAGATCGCCCGAAGTTGACCGAAATGCCTCACACGCTCATCTCCAAACTGCTCATAGCATACATAACTAAAAATCCCAAATTTTGTTTTAAAAATCTTGTCTTACAGTAATGATTCAAGTTATATAAACAAATCATGAAATTGTGATGGTTGAAAATTACATGTTTTAAATTTCCCAATGTTCTTTCTAAATTCCTGAGATATAAAATTAAAATGAATCACTGTAAATATTTTTGAAATTCTCATTAACACGCTGTAGTCCTTTTACCTTTAAACATACTGGTCTAAAATTGATTGTATATAGAATTGAATTGAATTTTGGTTGTGCTTAAGCCTGTATATGACAGAGACATACTTATGTATATATATGTAAACATGCACACCATTTTTTTTCTACCTATCTAAACACATGCAGGCAGTTAAATACAAGCATATTCAACTCTTTCTTCAAGTAAAATTTCAGATATCAAGACATTAAAACAGGGTCGAAGGGTCTGCTCACCTGTCTCCTGAAGAACAAAGAAGAAAAAAAGAAACAGAGCATGTTGTTTCCAGAATGACAGAGCAGCTTGATGATGTTTGAATATTTCACTTAAGTTTTAAATGAAGCTCCCTCACCACAGACCTGAACTTGTTTAAGTTTGAAATGATGTTCATTTTCTTATTTTCCTTAGTGATGATGCTCGAACTAAAATGAGCAGAAGTTGATATATAGGAGGGAAGTTTACATGAGACATGCTTGTACAGGTTGATTATATTATTTAATAAAGTAGGCATGGTTGATATGCTTGCATTTCTTTGTTTTGATACTTTGTTCCCATGCTTATGTACTTTTATGTTTTCTATACTAATCCTTTCTTTGATTTCCTATTCTTGCCTGACTTTGCTTGTACAACAGGATCATTTTTTTTTCTTCTTTGTCTTACATTTCGGCCAAGATGATGTAATGGGTGGTGGTCTTTATTATACTTGAATATATTTGTTTTGTATGTTGGTGGCTGCAGCTTGTTTTGTTTTACTTTTAACTTTGAATTTGTTTCTACTGTGTTAACTTCATACTTTATCTTTGGTTTGTCTTGTTTACACTTACTTTATTACTTAAATACATTTTTATGTTGATATTTTGCAGATTTTTGTCTTGTTCATATTCCTACATACTTATACTTATATTCTTTCTTTTCTTTTCTCATTAGAGTGTATTACTTTGTCTTGCAAATAATTTTCCATTTTAATTATGTTTGTATGCATACATTTGTTTTGTCATTTCTTTTGTTCTATTGTCTTATTTTTATTCCTCTTTTATTTTAACTAATTTTTTTTTTTTACTTTAATATTTATTGTTTTATATTAAATTTGTAAATTCAAATTATTATTAACCATCAATTGTAATACTTTTTATTATCAATTATTATTAAACCATTCCTTTACAATTTATATCTAATGTACATACATATATATCTCTATATTTATTTTTAAAACCATTTATTAAAGATTTTATTTGAAATCCAATTTAAATATATATATTCACATATATACAATTTGTCAAATCCATATGACTTTATATATTTTCTAGTCGAATCGGGGAAACTCGCTTCCATTTAAATTTGTTTATCTTACAATTTTATTCAAAAATTCATTTAATTATCAATTTAAAATTGATTAGAATTCGGGAGCGTTACAATAATAAAATCAATAATAATAATATGTATCATATTTCAAAAATAAAACATTCCAAACCATGGGAAAGTAATATAATATCGCTATAAAACCGTAGTCCGAAAACATACATATTTCTTAGGCAAACAACTTTATTTCTGAAACCAAAGGCAGTAGCTGTTGCTTTCATGAACCTGTATTTCTCTTATATAATCCAAAGAAGTTAATAGTTATTTTAAAAGAGTAATATATAAGTTTTTTAAATTAATAGCACAAGCAACATAACATCATAATAGCCATTTGCAAATAAATAGTACAACCATTTTATGAAATCAAAGAATCCATCACACGTCTATAGCTACAAAAATGGTTTGTTCGGGTTCAGAAATTTTTCATCGTAAAAGGATGATAAATAGACTATCAAGTTATCCTACACTCAACAGCCTTAGATAATTTCTTAATATATTATTCATACAACCACAAACAATTAGAAGTATTCTTTCTCAAACTTTACATAAGCCAAACAACAAAGAACTTAAGACACTATCATTTAAGTTCATGCTATTGGTTTTTTTTTCTATTTTTTTCATCATTTACTTTTCATTTTATTTTCATTCATTCATATGATGTCTTTTTTTTTCATTCATTGAATTACATATCTTATTTATATAACATAATTACCGTTTAATGCTTGAAATCATCATTAAATACATTGCTAAAGTATTAAATACATTTCATTTATTTCAATTTATTCATACAAGGTTATCTCTTATTAATTTGCATTTATTTACTCATATTTGTTATTTACTTATTTAACTTGATTTCCATTTACTATTATTCATTAGTGAATAAATTCATACTTAAGTTTTCTACCTTTTAATTCACAATCATTGTTTATATAGCTTGATTTCAATTTAATATTAATATTCGTTAATGAATCAATTCATAATTAAGTTTAACTTCCTAATTTACATTCATCCCTTCTTATATAGTATCATTGAATATTAAACCCACTCCATTAAAGGGTCGGTTAAAAAATAAACTTATTTATGAATCATTTCTGCCAAAGTTTATAAACATTTTCTTAGATAATATTCACTTTTTAATATTCTATCCACTTTCATTACTTAAGTTTTGCTTGTATGATATTCTATCACATATTCTTATTTAACATTACAACTTTTTAAACATTTTTGATAAGCTATATATATGGCTTTTAAGAATGTAATTGAATGTTATACGAGTTTATCTTATTCATTTTAGTTAGAAAAAATGTTCAATTATTATATCTTCTAAATTCTCATATTTAAAAGTTACAATTTCTCAATATATAATGTATTTCATTAATCACTTAGCGTCTAATTCTTATTTTTCAGTTTTGAAGCTTCCAATTACTAAAATAACTAAGATATTATTCTATTACAATAACCGAAAACTACTAATTATCTGAAAGTTTAAAGAACTAAATTCCAGGCTTTCTTTTAAATAAATAATATATGTACATTCATCTCTTTTACATATATATATCAAATTGTACTTATAAGTCTTAAATCAAAATCTTTTTATCGAACCAAATGCGTAGCAAAGCTACTATGTGGCCTATCCACTTTGACCCTTGAAAATGAAAGTCGTTGATGCTGCGCGGTCATGATCGAAATTATTTTCCAATGACAAGAAAGGAAGGTACAGAACTTATTTCCATTTAAAATTCTTTTAAACATTCCTTTCAAATCACGTTGGAAAATATTTATATCCGAAAATACTTTCAAATAATACTAATATTATATTCCAAAATCTTTGAAAACCAATTTCAAAACCGTAGAACTTGAGTCTCAAATTTCCAATTCCTATTTGTTTTACTTATGAATCCTAATTTGCAATTAATATTTATGAAATTCACTTCCTAATAAACTAATATATCATATACAGCTATATCCATTTATAAAATTTTCTTTTATATATAAAATATAATACCAGGTAAAATTATTTCATTTACCTATATTTCAAAACAATATTATGTCGGTCTGCCCTATTAAGTATTTAGAAATCCTTATCGATGCCATAATGTCCTATGTACGGACCAGAATTTATAAATACTAAACAAAACAAATTAACACAATATACAAAAATTTTATAACACCAACAACTATGCTCATATATATATGCTTAAAACAACTCATCCTACCGTATTACTATCTTATCTCTAATGAGTCAAACCCCACAAAGCTAAGGTTATCGCTAAACCAAAGCTCCGATACCATTTGTAATGACCCAACTTTTTAGACGGTTCAAATCGAAAATAAACCACGCATGTCGGACTCAAACCATTCAAAGGGAGGATTGTTGTTGGGTAAATAAGAAAAATAAGAGGAAAGAAAGAAAAACAAAACATAGAATCTCACAACGGAATGACAGTAGGAACTAAATATTCCGTTGTGAGAACAACAAATGCAGTGGAATAATAAAAACAATACACTCGAGTCAGAACTAAATATTCCTATGTAAGTCAAATAAATCTCAAATAAAAATATGAGTGCAATGGCTTCAGAGATGTTATGGGATTTTTCATCTCCTATCACGTGTACAACGTGAGTGCAGTGATTTATGAGATTTCAAATAATTCGAATACCAATTTTAACTAATTTATTTAAAATAAATTCGAAGTTTAAATTAAAAACTTAAACTTTTTAAATAATTAATTTTCAGCAAATAATCCAAATTCGAGAAATTTTATGGGTATATATCATTTCTACCAATAATTTAAATATCTTAACTATCCAATTCTAAAATGATTCAGAGGACCACTTAAATGATGTCAGTAATATACAAGTTGATAATAGGGACATATTAAAATAAATAAACAACCATACATCCAACATATCAATCAATCAGCATCCATTTCTAACAACATCCAAATCAACCAATATATTTCAACATATAATAGTTATCAATATCGAGGTTTAACTATCAATTAAATTCCAATATAAAATTAAATGCCAATTTAGATTGAATATCAATTCAAATATCAACTTAAATCAAAAAACAACAATAAAAAATTATATATCCCATCATATATTTTATTTAACTTGCAATAGAGTTTTTAGTATTACATGAGTGGGTTGAATCACTCAACGTTTTGCTTTCCCTTTTCTAGCTAGGTTTGGATCTGCAATTACTTTCTTATTTTGTTTTGTTTTATTGCTATCTTAATCTTTTTAATATAAAGTTTTAGAGAGAAGATTATATGGATCTGTATTTAAAGAAAAAGACATGGAAAGAAGAGAAGGTTTGAAAAAGAAAAAAAATTAAAGAAGAAGAAGAAGAATTGAAAACAAGAAAAGGAAGCTTTGAAAAAAAGAAAAAGATTTGAAGAATAAGAAGAAGAAAAGAGAAAAAACCTTGGGAAAAAAGAAGAGAAAGGAGATTTGAAGAAGAAACATGAAAAAAAGGAAGGAGGAAGGTGAAGAGAGAAAAAAAAATGAAATGAAGCTATAGGAGATGAGATTTAAAAAAAATGAAATGAAGCTACAAGAATGAAGATTGAAACTAGTGAAAAGCTAATAAAGCTAAATATAAACAAAGTTGGAATTGAAATAAGTAAAAATATGAACAACCCTAAAAAAATGGTAGGTATTAAAAGAGGTGAAGGAAAGAATGAAAAAAATACGAAAAGTAGGTAACGTTCATGAAATGAAAAGGCTTTAAACAATGTAAATGGAAATGATTAATGGAAAAAGTGAGGAAACAATGAAAAACGTGTGACAATTATTAATTAGAAAGGGAACGAACGGACCAACTCTATGGTATAAACAAACTTTTGGAATTCAAATTTCAAAACATTTGTTCACTCAATTAATTTTGTTAACCCCAAACATACAAAATTTGACATGCATTGAAGATTTAATTACCATAACATAACTGAATTTGAACACACCAATTTTGTGACGACTCGAAATTTTGGTCGTTAGTTTTTGTACATTTAATTCATTTTAAATGTGAAGTGTGAATTGTTAATGGATTTCGAATACGAAGTTTTTGGTTGAATTAATAAAAATGAGTTATAATTTCAAATATAATTATTTAATTATATTTGGATAAATAGTAATTTAATGTTTGAAATTGGGATAATATAGGAATTTGGGAATAAATGGATATGGAAACAATTTCTAAAACATACTTAAAGTCTAGCTGGATTTGAATTGTAATATTGGACTTGTGAATGGAATCTAAAGTCGGTAAGCAGAAAATCGGTAAAATTTATTATTGGAATTTAATATATATATATATATAGTAATAATGTAAATAATCAAATTTTGATTCAAAATGAATTTAAATGAATTCTAATATGAATATATTTCTATATGATTTATAATTAAATTAGAAAAGTTATAAAAGTGAAATTTTAAATGATTTCGACAATTTCGAAATTGCTCGATTTAATCGACGAGTAAAAATAGCCTTCCAAGACACAGTCTCGGAATTCGACAAAGCCAGTTCCATTGGATCCGTAAAAGTCAATTATTATCGAATTTCAAAATTTCGTAGCATTTGGAGTTATCATTTGTTTGTACAGGTGAGAAATGCGTTGAAAATTAAAATCAAAAATTTAATATTTAAACTCGATTCAAAAAGCTATCTTCCACATGTGATTGAATTGGGCCTCGAAACACGTTCCATTGTGTTCGGAATATGGGTAAAATATTATAAACGCCTTTCGGCACATTTCAATTGGAATTCGTTTGAAGTTAAGAAATTTGTGAAAATATATTATTAAATTAATATATAAATTGGTACCTTTTGGCACATGTCCTTGTTAAGTTTCAAAATTCACGAAAATTCCTTCAATAAATTTCATTGTAAATTAGGTCCCTGTTTTTTTATTCACGATTATTGCAGAGCATGATGCAACTTTTCATAAAAGTTGCTGACATTTCCGAAACTTTTCTGTACACTGTGAACTTAGTGATGAAAGTTGCTGAAATATCAACACTATTTATAAAGTTGCTGACATTTCAGCAACATTTATGTACACTGTAAACACAGTTTATGAAAGTTGCTGAAATATCAGCACTTATTTATAAAAAATGCTGACATTTCAGCAATAATTTTCTTTCTTTTCAGAAAACAGGGACCCTATTTACAATGAAACTTTGACAGGGAAAGTTGCTGAAATTTCAGCACTTATTTATAAAAGATGCTGACATTCAGCAATAATTTTCTTCGTTTCCAGAAAACATAGACTCGATTTACAATGAAACTTTGACAGGGACCCGCTTTACAACATGAAAGTATGATAGGGATGCCCCCCTAATTTCCACTATATAAATTGTATATATACGTATATATATATCCCTATAGTAGGAAAACCCTAGATAATCTCGAGCCACTGACATAAGCAATTAATGGCTGATACACTCTCTTCTTCTCCTCCACTCATATCATCAAAACCTATCAACTAGTAAAGTGTAGAGCTCTACGAGAGCTATGCATCCAACGGTGATGATATAGTTTCACAAAGTGCATCGATTTCTGAGACGACGGCGAGGCCAAGCTTGGCCGTGTACTGGCTATGGGTGCGCGCCGTTTGGAACTTCGGCATGGATAATTTGGATCATCCTCAACGTGATCGGGGTGGTCGCGATTTTTGATTGTTCGGTGATGACATTGGGTTCTTTTGCCCGGAAGTAATGACGATGAAGAAGGATATTCGGCGGTCGAGATTTTCTCAATCCAGAGTGTACGGCCGAGATTAGTTTGGTATAAAATAAAATAAAAAGAAAGTTAATTAATATATATAATTATTATTTTAATTTTTAAAATAACATATCTTGGTCGTGCGAGTTCAGAATCGGGCGAAACAAGAGGCGTCGGAATCGCGGCGATGAGATCTATGCTGGAGTGCAGATCTGGAGGTGTTTGGATCAAGCGAGAAGTTTAGGTTAAATCGAGCGGGCTTCTTTTAATTTAAAACTGAAACACTTGGAGTTTTAAATGCAAGTTGAGTTAATCTCACTCACATCTGGATTACTGGTTAATTTAAATAGTTAAAATTTAAATTGTTTGTTGATTGCTTGAATTGATGAATTATCGTCAGCCTAGATGTGATATTATATATTTAGTAGTATATATATATATATATATATATTGGAGTTATTGATATGCAAGCATTATATAGCGGATGAGACCCTTTACGCCCCTCATAATAGCGAATGGCACTTTATACCGCGATATCCCCCTCGATGTGGGATTTGGTATTTTATTCGTTGTGCTAACATCTGTGGATGCAGGGAAACAGGTCGGAGGGATCCAACTGGATTCCTAAAAATATTGAAATTATTTTCATAACTATGATATGTTATTTGATATCCTGTGATAGATTATATTGGAATTTAAGTTATTTTGATGTTATGGTTCGGATGAAATATTTTGGTATTTTAAGACATAGAAATTTAATGAATTGGGCTCTTAAAGGAAATGAAAGAGAAATTTTGGGATAAAAAAATGAAATTGATGTCTCATATTTAAATATGGTTTTAAATCATAATAAAGGGTGAATTTAGTGTTAATGGATTTTGGAAGTAATTTGGATAAATCGAGAAATAAATTTTAAAGGGAATTTAACTCAGGAAATCGCTTTGAAATCGATTAAGTGTTTTGGAAACTGTAATTTAAAGGATAATGAGGAATGAAAATTTGTAAGCTGGGTTTACAAATAAAGTGGAATATTAATCAGTAGATAAATCTGAAGTATAGATTCCATGTGTGAATTTATTAGAAAAGGCAATTCGTTTTTCAAAAAAAAAGGTGATCTTATTTTTAAAAGTTGAACGTATATTTCTTGAAAAGCTAAGTATATTTTCAAAAGAAGATTTCTAAGTATAAAATAGAAGTTTAAAAATGTTTTTAAGGAATGTTTTTAATAAATTTACTTTTAATTGTTTTTAAGTGAAAAGTAAATATTTATTTACGTTAATTATAGTAGTTGCCTATTTTTAAAAGTAAATTAGTATTATGATTTTAAAAGGAAGTTTTAACATAAATATTTGATATAATAGCTTTATTTGAAAAGTAGTTTTGGGCTTAGTTTTACCCGGAAAATTATTAAAGAATTTCATAAATATTATTTTGAATAAAGAAATTTAGTAGCTTTGTATTTAAATGTCTTAAGTATATATTTTTGGAAATGATTCAATTTATTAAAATCTAAACTAAATAAGACTTGGCTTTTCTCAGTGGAAATAAAATAATTGGTTGAATTGATTGTTTATTTGATAGATAAATAACCGACTATCAAATCTGGACCCAAATACGACTTTGGAAATATCTAGGATGAGTAGGGGAATTATACGGTACATTTACCGTTCGAGGTGCTATCCTGTACATATAAACTCATTCACTAGGACGTTTATAAGGAAATCTGTCCACTAATCGGTAAGGCGGTGATCCCCGATCCTATTTTTGTCTACGTATTTCCTAAAGAACTGGGGTTGAGTTTACTTGAAAATATCGAATGTTGTTTCGGAGAGACCAGGATCGGATTTGTAATCTGAAAACCACTTCGATCCAGCGAGTACGTTTCGTGATGAAGACAAGAGCTTAAAGTCGAAGATGGAGCAGTGAAGTGCAAGGGCTAATCGCTTCTATTCCAGAGGGTGATTCCAAAATGGATGTAGTATGAGTAGTGCCTTCGGTACGGTTCAGACCAGGAACAGACTTGTATGGACGAATGCTTTCAGAATGTTTTCATTGGAGTATCATGAGCATTCTAAGCGAATATTTATAAAAAAGGTAACGCTTAGCCTCGAGCCTCATCAACCGGGATTGACTGAAAATCAAGGGATGTACAGCAAGGCTAAGTGGGTAGCACCTAATTATGGTATGGTCATCCCTGTCTAGATGTCCCATTATTCGGCTGTGTGGACGGTTGCTGATCCCAACCGTGGTGTAGTCTTATTTGGACTATCCAGTAAAGGGTAGCTCCGGTCTTATGTTGCAGAGGATCGGGAGGGGTCTGCGGTATGCTGATCTAGACCACATAACGTGACAGGTGGTACCGCACTGCCTAGTCATTTAGTTGAAAATCCATTCTCCCTACGTGCCCTTTACGGTATTGACTGTAGAGCATAGTATTGCCGGAATATTAATGAATGCAACAATTTCGGCTATTTGAATAAGTATTTGTATTTAGACACCATTATAATATCAGAGGATTTGATAAGAAATGTTTTGGTTTGTTAGCACCAAAATTGGTCACTAGCACCCTTAGAAAGATTGTGTAGAGGGATTAATGAAGAAAGTAAATTAAAACAGAGAATAGAGTGTAAATTTAAATGTAGAGAATAAGAACACCAAATTTATAGTGGTTCGGCGCAACTGCCTTCATCCACTTTGAAGTTGATTTTCGTTGATTTCCTTGATGGGTGATTACAGATATAATCCGTTTTTAGTTACTAGAATACAATTGCAAAGTAAAAGAAATAAGTCTGGAATGAGTCTTGAAAATGGCAGAGTCTCCCTAGTGTTCTCTCAAATCTCCCCTTTTTCTGAGCCCCTGCCCCTCTATTTATAGACAAGGTGGGTTGTACTTCCCTGGTGGGCCTGGTAGCTGAATAACTCGGTCCAAATAGGACAAGTCCTGTACGCCGAACCGAGCAGGCCGAATGGTCGAGTACCGATCCATTCTCTTTATCCCGAACGACACGTTTGTTGTGGGGAAGGGTAGGCCGAGCAGTGATCGGACCGGGCGTGCTGTGGAGAATGCCGAACCATCCTTGATTGCCGAATGTCTCGGGAGGCCGAATGAGAATGCCGAGTCTTCGTGGATACCAGTTGCTCCTTGAAACCGAACGTTATAATGCCAAACGGCCTAGGTGCCGAACGAGGCGCTTGGTGTTCGAATGCAATCTTGACCGAACGAGCCTTTGTCCAAACGATACTTTGGCCGAACAAGGCCCTTGGTTGAGCGAGGCCTTTGGCCGAACACTTCTGAATGATGTTTGCAAAGAGATGCCGGACGGACCAGTTAGGCGGAGCAGTGGGTATGCCGAGCGTTATGGTGCCGAACCACTTAAAGGCTGAGCGAGTTTTCTGGTCGGACGATCGCTTTGGTCGAACGATATCTTATGCCGAACGCTCTTGGACCGAACGATAGGGGAGGCCGAGTACTAAGTTGCCCGGCCAATTCCCTGGGAAACGCTTGCCCCCCAAAGTGTATCGCGTGACCGAACGTGATATGCTTTGTATTATATATCCTTCATGCTTTTCTCTGAACCTTGGATCATCACTCTTGGGGGTTGTATAATTCTCCTGTGCCGAAGGTAGTGTAAAATGCCGAACGGTCCATTTGAAACCGGACACTCCTCGTGTACCGAACGAGATGCAGGGGCCGGACCGAACGGTGTGTGTTGACCAGTTCCACCGGGAATAACCTCTTCGTCTTCTTCCTCTTTTCTATAAAGTCCAGCACCCTCCTCCGTCACCTCTTTTCACATTTTATCACCGCCGCCTTGTACTTGCTGATTTTTCGAGTTAACAAACTCCGGTGATCCATCAATCCTTTCTAGGTCTTCATCCCACTAACTAGGTTTTGATTCTAACTCCTTCCCATAACTTAAAAAGGGTTTGATGCTCGAATTCCGTAATCGATAGGGTGAATCGAGCCTAGGTTTAGATATCCCAATGGTTTTCAGTGTTAAATGATGAGGGTGGACGGAGGTGTGAATAGAGACGAACCTTCTAGGAAGCCGTTGGGAGATGTGTTAGGGTTTGACATAATTCCCTCATGCCGACCGAGACGGGAGGAAGAAAGGGTGAAGGAGGAGTAGGAGGTATTCAAGATGCCGAATGGTATGTCCTGATATGACTTGCCAAACGGTCAGTCCTCGTTGCTCGGTCGAGGATGGTGGAATAGGGGGAAGGATTTCAAGGTGGATTGCCGAACGTTGGAGCTCGGCATGATTCTGGTTCGGTGTGACTCATCACATGCTGGACGGTAGGAGGTAAGCTTTGGGAGTGGGCATGAGTTAGCGGAGAGGATGTCGGGTGTTGTTTCGGCCAAATGGGATTCTGGCGAAACGATACCCTGCCAAGCGCTAACTGGTTTGTAACTACAGTTAGGCCGAATGTGGGTTTTAGGCCGGTCAATAACTTCGTCAAGTGATAGCTTATTCGAACAAATGTAAAGGCCGAACCATGCGTGTCGAGCGGTATTTAGCCGAACAACACATAAGTGTCGAACTAAAACATGCTGAATGCTATCCAGGCCGGCCAGTATTTAACCGTTCGACGTTTTGGCCGAGCGATCATGAATACTGATCCATTCCCTATTGGCCGAACATGACTTAAGCAGAACGAACATAGATGCCGACCATATTCTATTGGCCGGACATAACTTAAACCGATCAAACAATTGCCTTGCCCAATTTCATAACTGAACAAAGACAGGAACTCCAGCATACTTGTATATCGAACTAATTTGGACTAATAACCTTCCCAACAGATATATATATGAACTTAATTCGATGTAAGAGGATAACTTCCTCTAACGTTTTCTGAACCTGAAACTGTAATCGCCATAAGGAAGGCTTTTGGAGACGGTCAGCGATGACGGTCTTCGAAGGCGATGATTTTAAGCTTAGTTTTATATCAGTAATCTTGCGACTTCCAAATTTTCAATGCTTATACACGATTGATTGCATTAGTTCACACACCACGTAGGGGGATTATTCGTGTAGTTAATTCTGATATCGATCATTTTTCAAATATAGTCACACAGGTGCTCTACAGGATTCGATTTCCATCAAAAATGTCTAAAAAATCTAGTTCCGCCATAATCTCGGACAGACCCGGTTCGTCTTCCAAACATTAGGACGTAGACACTTCTAATCCGTCGACCTCCCCCGCTCATGATTTTTCTCCTGATACCCTGGAGTCCACGATTCTCTTGGATAATCCGATCGATTCGCAGGCTTCGAAGATTAACGAAGCCGTGCTCTGGCGAATATATTCGATCCACGGAATCCCTTTCGCGGACATATTGGTTTCATCGAGCCTTGATCGTCCAAACCTGCCCCAGTCGGATATACCGCCTGCAATAAGTTTATGTGCTGGGTGGGCAGCGTGCCCCATTCAATTTATTACTTCGGGATGTGTTGCAATACATAGACGTCGCCCCGCCGCAGCTGCACCAAACGGTTATGCGTTCATTTATGGGACCTACCTCCTTTTTATGGCTGTCCTCTCAAGGCCTCCAACTCTTGGCGACATCAGATATATTTACATGATCAAGAAGCGGAGAGATAGCCCCTCTTTCGTGTTCCTCGAGCCGCACGACAATTGCCAAATTCTAACCGGAGCGTGGAGCAAGTTTTCCCTGTACAAACATGAATGGTTCTACGTGCGCTGCCCTCCCGGTTTCGCGAGGCGATGGGTTGAAGGAAGTAAGTCTTCTTTTTAGAGCGATGCTCATATTTCGGTTGAGGCAATGCTTTTTCTAACTCTTGTTTCATTTTTTCAGATATCAACCAACGTCCTGAGGGCCGCGGCTATTCAGAGGCTTTGGAGGCTATTAGGGCTCTACCCTCAGAGGAACGAGACATCCGAACCCTCATTTCAAATGGGTCACTTTCAAGGTTTGGGCTGTTAGCAGAAGGCTGTCGGGTGAGCCTTCCTAAGGGCATCTCCATCCCCAAGCCTGCATCCGGTAAAGGGAAAAATTTGGCTGAATCGTCGTCACGCCACACCCCCGGTGCACATGAGGAGGGGGAAATCAGAGAAGGTGAAGCACCCGAAACACAAGGTTAGAATGTGGGTCCTACTCAGGATCCACTGGTCCAAGTGCACGATATTGAAATGTCATCTTCCGCTTCGAAGGGTAAAAAGACGTTGACATATATGATTAGAAAGGAGAAGGTTGGGGGAACTTCCAAAGTTACGCTCATCCCGGCAGAGAAGGAGGCTTCTTCACAGCATGTTGAAAGTTCACTAAAGGTTCTTTCGAACCTCTCTATTCCGAAGGATCTGCTCAACTATGATTTTGGCGATCCGGAGGCATTCAAGTTTCACTCGCCCGTTAGAGGCGATGTGGGCATTCCAACCCAAAGTTAGGGAGAGAAAACCCCTTGTTAGTAAGGCTACTAGTCCGTCGGGGGGAAACACTAGGACACACATGAACATTTACACCTCAATTCGCACTTAAATTTTTATTGTCACATCTCACCTTGCTAACTCGTTGTTATTTGAATTTCGTGCAGGTGACATGGGGCGCTCACATGGATTCGATCGTCTCCGCGGTTCTTCTATTTTTCATCCGTCCGGATGGGACTTGGGTCCCGAGAGATGTCGAGATAGAGATGGTGATGATGATAGGGACCATCATTCTCGGGACTCATCATCTTGGAAGAAACTGTTTTACCAGCCAAAGCATCATCGACAACCCTCTTCTCATTTAGGGCAAAGTAAGGATAAGCCTGGTTATAAGGGGTCACAATCTGATATCCTTTGAGATCAATGCTCTGATTCTTCTTCCACTCACCAGTCCCGAGATTCTCATAAGAGGGGCAAACATTCAAAGCCGTCTCCTCCTGCTCCTGCATCGGATCCAACAGTATCAGAGAGATTGAGCGAGCTCAAGGCTACATTTCCCAAGATTTGCTTCGATGGGTTGAAGTCTCTTCTGGCGATTCATCCTATACCTAGAGATGTTAAGTAGAACGCCATTGCCTGTACCAACGACATCTATGTTCAATATGACGCGTTCGTTCACCTAGCAGAGAAAATTTCTGAAGTCTCTGTGGAGCGCCAACATGAAATAGACCGTTTGAAGCTTGACGCCGCCCACGATAAAAACATCATTAAGGCCCAGGATGAAGAGATCGCCACTTATAAGTCTGAACTCGAGGTCGGCCATCGGAGTGCCAGGGATACTGCTGAGGCCATCGCTCGCTTAGAATCGACTCATAAGAAAGAGCTTGACGAGGCGGTTCAACGATGTGGGGCTTTGGCCTTAGAGAAGGACTCCATTCAAAAGGAGATGGATGCATTCAGCACCCGGGTCAAGGAACTAGAAGAGCTTCTCCATAGAGAGAGAAAGGAGAAAACGGCTGCCCAAGAAGAGTCACAGCGATACTGTGATGAGATTGTCGCCACCCGACTTTTAAAAGAACAACTTGAGGGCGAGCTTTCCAGGTTTGAGATGTTAAAGAGTGAGGCCCGTGAGGAGGTCAAGAAGACGGCGTTGGCGGACATTGAATCCCGTCTTGAGGCAGCCAAGGAGGAAGGCGGAGAGGAGATTAAAACCGTGTTCGACCCACTCATTGCCGAATTCAGTGCCTGCGTGCTCATGCATCGTGACTTAACTTTTTTGGGCGATGGCTATCTTGAATCGTTGTTCGAGGCGTCGGAAACCTTAATTCAGATTAGGAAGGCCGAGCGCGGTGTCGAGGAGGTTGATGAGGAGGATTTGATAAAGGAATTTCTGAAGGGAAATGAGCCTTCGGACCTATCGGCAGCCATGGCCCTTTACTGCAAAGGCTCCCCCTCGAGGAAAGGGAAAGAAGTTGTCGCCAGTTCATCCGGGGTCGGGTCTCCTATTCACGTGCCTTCCCAGTCGGCCAGTCGGCCGACACTTGATTCCTTTGAACAGCACATTGCCTATGATCCGGAAGCCCCCGGCCTGGGCGTTTATGTTTTGTCTCCTATCCTGGAGGGCGAAACTCCTTTGACGGCAGAGAGTTTGCCAGGGCCTTGTAGATAACCTTTCACTTTGAGATTTTGATAGTCCTCACTCTTTGTGAAGTAATATTGCATTCTAATGCTCATCTTCTCTGATTTTGTGCAGGTCATTCTGATCTCGATCCGACTTCGAGGAGCGATGTCGCCAAGGAGGTGGAAAAGACTGGTGGGGCCGCTCAGGCTGGTGAAGTTCCTGGGACAGATGCTCAAGTGATTGGGGGTGCTCGATGAAGGCAAGTCTGACTCCTCCTCTGAGAGTTATGAAATAGAAGTCACTGGTGCCTCTAGGCATACATCGAACTTGAGCATGGAGGAGAAACTCGAGAAAGAGAAGGAGAAAGCGGCCGAAATCAAAACTGAGCCCCGAACGGTGGACCTGAATGACCCTTTGAACCAACCGTTGAAGGTCGTCCTGCTTGGCAGGTCCATGCCCATGGTTGTTCCGCCCACTTCTTCAGTGTTTACCCCTCTATCAAGGAAGGATCTCAGGGGTAAACGCTTTGGGGAGGAGTCGTCTAGGAAGAAGTCGAAGAAGCAAAAGAAGAGATTGCTGTCCTCGTTCAACGAGGGTTAGTCTAAGTCACGTAATAATTTTGGCAATTTTTGTAGATAGACTGTTGACTCCGAAATTTGGATTGCTTGTAGCAGAAATTTTTTCCTGGATAAAGTTTAGTTTCCTTTTCTGTCTTTGCAAAAAATTCTTATTATTCAGTTTTCTTTGTGATTGTGACTCGAATTCATGCTGTTGTGCGTAACACAGACTTCTTGGTTTGTCCTCACATAGCCCGTTGATTCTCTGAGAGTTATTCGTTTTCCTCCCATGCTTCAAGCACTTAGAACATTTTTTAATCTGTACAATGGGAACTTAGAATATCCCAGTCCGTATTCTGGGGATTGGGGAATTTTTACAGTTCATACTCGAGTTCGCGCTCTGGGGACATAGTGTGCTCCAGTCCGCACTCCGAGGACTTGGAGATTTTGAGTCGTTTATACTCGAGTCCGCGCTACGGAGACTTAGAGTACTCTAGTCCGCACTCCGGGGACTTGGAGATTTCGTATCGTTTATACACGAGTCCACGCTTCAAGGACTTAGAGTACTCCAGTCTGCACTACGGGGACTTGGAGATTTGGTATCGTTTATACTCGAGTCCGCGCTCCGGGGACTTAGAGTACTCCAGTCCGTGCTTCCGGGACTTGGAGATTTTGTATCGTTTATACTCGCGTCCGTGCTCCGGGGACTTAGAGTAATCCAGTCCGCGCTCCAGGGACTTGGAGATTTTGTATCATTTATACTCGAGCCCATGCTCCAGGGACTTAGAGTGCTACAGTCCGCTCTCTGGGGACTTGGAGATTTTGTACCGTTTATACTCAAGTCCGCGCTCCGTGGACTTAGATTACTCCAGTCCGCACTCCGGGGACTTGGAGATTTTGTACCGTTTATATCGAGTCCACGCTCCGGGGACTTAGAGTACTCCAGTCCGCGCTCCAGGGACTTGGAGATTTTGTATCGTTTATACTCGAGTCCGCGCTCCGGGGACTTAGAGTACTCCAGTCTACACTTCGGAGACTCGGAGATTTTGTATCATTTATACTCGAGTCCGCGCTTCGGGGACTTAGAGTACTCCAGTCCGCACTACGGGGACTTAGACATTTTGTATCGTTTATACTCGAGTCTGCGCTCCGGGGACTTAGAGTACTCCAGTCCGCACTACGAGGACTTGGAGATTTTGTATCGTTTAGTCCACGCTCCAAGGACTTAGAGTACTCAAGTCCGCACTCCAGGGATTTGGAGATTTTGTATCATTTATACTCGAGTCCGCGCTCCGCGGACTTAGAGTACTCCATTCCGCACTCTGGGGACTTGGAGATTTTGTATCGTTTATACTCGAGTCCGCGCTCCAGGGACTTAGAGTACTCCAGTCCACACTCTGGGGACTTTGAGATTTTGTATCCTTTATACTCGAGTCCGCGCTCCAGGGACTTACAGTACTCCGGTCCGCACTACGGGGACTTGGAGATTTTGTATCTTTTATACTCGAGTCTGCGCTCAGGGGACTTAGAGTACTCCCGTCCGCACTTCGGGGACTTAGTGATTTTGTATCGTTTATACTTGAGTCCGTGCTTCGGGGACTTTGAGTACTCCACTCCGCACTCCGGGACTTGGGATTTTGTATCGTTTATACTGGAGTCCATGCTCCGGGGACTTAGAGTACTCCAATCTGCACTCCGGGGACTTGATTTTGTATCGTTTATACTCGAGTCCGCGCTTCGGGGACTTAGAGTACTCCAGTCGGCACTCCGGGGACTTGGAGATTTTGTATCATTTATACTCGAGTCCGCGCTCCGGGGACTTAGAGTACTCCAGTTCGCACTACGAGGACTTGGAGATTTTGTATCGTTTATACTCGAGTCCGCGCTCCGGGGACTTAGAGTACTACAGTCCGCACTCCGTGGACTTGGAGATTTTGTATCGTTCATAATCGAGTTCACGCTCCGGGGACTTAGAGTACTCCAGTCCGCACTCCGAGGACATGGAGATTTTGTGTCGTTTATAGCGTTCGTACGCCAGCCAGAATAATATAATTTTAATCGCTTGCCACAGGACTATCTTACGCAGAAACATTATCATTCATAAAAAGGATGGCTTCAAGCCTTTATTAACGAGAGCAAGCTAAATTGTTTTGTTACATGCCAAGAACTAAACGTACTGGAAATAAATGCAACTATGGCATGAAGGAAATAGACTAAGTGTAATAACGTCGCAAGTGCTCGCTGTTTCATGCTCGGGGAGTGTTGCACCATCGATGGTCGCTAGCTTGAAAGTTCCTTCTCCAAGCCTCCGTTCGATGACGTACGGACCTTCCCATGCCGGGTTCATACGAGATGGGGCTGGAAAAACTCGTTCCAAAACGAGGTCTCCCACGTCAAAGATTCTCGGTTGGACTTTTTCGTTATAATATCTGGCGACCCGATGTCTGTATGAGGCCGCTCTCAAATCGGCTTCTTCTCGTTTTTCATTAATAAAGTCCAATGATTCCAATAAGAGATCCCGGTTCGATGCAGGCTCGTAGTGAATTACCCGATGAGATGGAACTTCAAGTTCCACGGGTATGACAGCTTCCGTGCCATATGCCAATGCGAATGGACTGTGGCCGGTCGCGGTCTTGTGGGTGGTTCTATAGGCCCAAAGCGCCACCGGGAGCTCATCTACCCACTTGCCTCTAGCCTTTTCCAAATGCTTTTTCAATATAGACTTGATTATTTTGTTTACGGCTTCTACCTGTCTATTCGCCTTTGGGTGAGCAACTGCTACAAACCTTTTCTCAATGCCATACTTCTGACAAAATTCTTTGAACTACTTACTTTCGAATTGAGTTCCATTGTCTGTTATGATGGTTCGTGGAAGGCCAAAACGACATATGATATTTCGTACAACGAAATTAATGACTTTCTTGGTTGTGATCGTGGCCAAAGGTTCCGCCTCTGCCCACTTGGGTGAAGTAATCGACCACTACTATTGCGTATTTCGCGCCTCCTTTGGCTATGGGCAAAGAGCCGATTAGGTCAATCCCCCACATTGCAAATGGCCAGGGACTAACCATTTGTGTGAGTTCCATTGGTGGTGCTCTTGGAATTGTTGCGTATATCTGGCATTTGTCACACTTTCTCACATAGTCTGCAGCGTCTCGATTTACGGTTGGCCAATAGTATCCATAGCGGAGGATCTTCTATGCTAATGTCTGCCCCCAAGTATGGTCGTCGCACTCTCCTTCATGGACTTCCTTTACTACCCGTTTTATCTCATCATGGGCCATGCACCGGAGTAAGGGGGTCGAAAATCCCCTCCGATACATTATCCCATCCTGTATTACATATCGTGAAGCTTTACGGAGGACTTGGCGTCTTTCCCTTCTCTTTTTAGGCAAATCCCTTAGTAGTAGGTACTGCTTGATTGGGATCACCAACGATTCCTTCTCAAGTTCGGTTTCTAACACGAAATCTATCTCCATCACGTCTATACTCGGAGCATGGAGGGTCTCAACAGGGAACAATCTCATTTGCTGTGCATCGCCAGTGCTTGCAAATTTTTCCAATGAATCGGCTTCTCTGTTTCGTTCACGTTGGACGTGTGAGATGTCATAGTATTCCAGATGCGTCAACAGCTCTTGAACCCGAGCAAGGAAAGGAGCAAGTCTCTGTCCCTTCACTTGGTAGTCTCCCCGCACCTGATATACTACCAACTGCGAGTCACAGAAGATTTCAAGTGACTTCACTCCCAGTTCGATAACAAGTCTCAAGCCAGCAAACAATGCTTCATATTCGGCTTCATTGTTTGTTGCTGCAAACTCGAATCTCAAAGCGTAGCAGATTGATCGGTCTTCAGGAGTTACGAGGATTATACCTGCCCCCGAGCAATGGTCATTAGATGCCCCATCGGTGTGCATCTTCCATCGAATGGGGGGTATGGTTCTGTGATTACTCGGTTCATCTAGCATAGTGAATTCAGCAATGAAGTCGGCTAGTGCTTGTCCTTGTATGGCTCTCCGTGGAAAATAGGTAATATCGAACTGACTTAACTCAATATTCCATTTCAGAATCCTTCCAGAAGTTTCCGGCCGTTGGAGTACCTATCGTAAGGGTTGGTTAGTGTAGACACCGATTGAGCGTGCCTGAAAGTAGGGACGAAGCTTGAGTGATGCGATCATTAAGCAATAGGCTAGTTTTTCAATCTTTGGATAATTTCTTTCCGCCCCTGTCAGGTGCTTACTGGCATAGTAAACCGGCTTTTGAATCCGGTCTTCCTCGCGGACCAAGGCTGTACTGATAGCGTGCTGGGATACCGCCAAGTACACATACAACGTTTCGTGGTCTATCGGCTTGGACGGTACCGGGGGACTTTCCAAGTGCCTTACCAGAGCCCAGAATGCTTCCTCCCAATCGGATGTCCATTCGAAGTTTCTCCATCCTTTCTTTATAATGTCGAAGAAGGGAATAAACTTGTCTGTAGCCCTGGATATGAACAGACTTAGCGCAGCCACTCTTCCATTCAGGCTTTGCACACGCTTTATAGTTCTGGGTGCTTGTATATCTCGGATAGCCTAGATCTTCTCTGGGTTAGCCTCGATTCCCCGGGCATTCACAATGAATCCTAGAAACTTTCCTGATGCTACGCCGAATGTACACTTCAACGGATTGATCTTAGTTCCATAATGCTTGAGTATGTCAAACATCTCCGTTTGGTCATGGATGTGGTCGTTCGACTGCCGTGACTTCACTAGCATGTCATCCACATAGACTTCCATTGTTTTACCAATCTGGTCTTTGAACATTCGATTCACCAGGCATTGATAAGTCGCTCATGCGTTCTTTAATTTGAATGGCATTACTACATAGCAATACAATCCCACGTTTGTGACAAAGCTGGTGTGTTCTTGGTCCGGGATGTTCATTCGAATTTGATTGTAACCAGAGTACGCGTCCATAAATGATAGTAACTCATGTCCAGCAGTTGAGTCGACGAGTTGGTCAATCCTTGGCAGCGGGAAACTATCCTTCGGGCATGCCTTGTTTAAGTCGGAGTAATCAACACATTTCCTCCATTTTACATTCGCTTTCTTTACTAACACCGGGTTAGATACCTATTCAGGGTAGAGGGAGTCGCGGACGAACCCGTTGGTTTTGAGTTTGTCCACCTCCTCTTTGAGAGCCACGGACCTCTCCGGGTCCATGCCTCTCCTCTTTTGTTTCACAGGAACATGTCTTGGGTCTATGTTTAACATATGACTCGCGATTGCAGGAGAAATCCCGCACATATCAGAATGCATCCAAGTAAAAACATCAAGGTTCGCTCGGAGGAAGTCAGTAAGATTCTCAGCTGCCACGGGGTCGAGCTGTGACCCTATTTTAAAAACTCGTGATGGGTCGCTGCGGCTAACTGAGATGTCGATGGTTAGTTCAGCCGGTGCCACATTTGTTTCCCTGGGTTCCCCATCATCGTCTCTCAGATCTATGTCTCCATGGATCAAAGAATGCCGCTCGAGCACGTCAATCGTCAAAACCTTGGACGCGGACAGGGCTTTCTACAACCTTTCCTTTCTCCCTACACCGTGTCTCCCTGAGCTCAGCTACATAGCATGCACGGTCGGTTGCCTGGTCGCCGTGTACCACTCCATCCCCTATCTGTTGGAAATTTTAACGTCAAACACCAAGGGGCCAAAGCTGCCCTAAATTCCGCCAGGGCTGGACGGCCCAGGAATACATTATACGGAGAATCAACGACCAGTACTATGAATGGTAGGATTCACACCCTTCTGCTTTCAACTTGTCCCAGTTCAACTGGTAACTCCACACATCATATTGCATCAGTTGCTGCGCCATTAAAGCCATGAATTCTGGCCTTGGATGGTTTCAAATCCTTGGTCTCCAACTTCATTTGGTCGTATGCCTTCCGGAAGATTATGTTAACGGAACTTCCTCAATCGATTAAAATTCTCTTTATGAATGCCGGCCCGATGGTCACAGATATGACCATTGGGTCAATGGTAGGAGCCTCTACCTTATCCGCATCTCTGTTCCTGAATACGATATCGTCATTCATCGTGCGCTGCTGCTTTGCAGGAGTCCCATCTACCACGTTCGAACAACACTCGTACTCCAAATGTCTTAAGGAGTTAGCATATCGCTCCATCTCCTGCAAACTCTTGTCTGCAGGGTGAGCTCCGTCAGCAATCGTGTTAATAACCATTATACCCACAGTCCGAGTAGGTTGTTCTGGTTGGTGTGGGGCTGGCCCGCGTCCAGGGTCTGATGTTTCTTGCCTGACATCCTGTGGGTCTTTGACAAATTCCTGTAGCTTCTTCTGTCTAATTAGTTTTTCTATCGGTTATGGAGATGTCTGCACTACTCTGTGTTCTGGCCATAAGACTCATGAAAACGGCAATACTTCCCGGTCCGCTTCTGTTCTTCTGTTGATTCCTTTAGGCGTGGCTTCCTATACTGGCAAGTGTTGCAAGGTGATAGATAGATGTTCTCAAGAGATGTGTTCAATGGGGTGTATTCATTGTATGTTGGGATTCTTGATTTCCATTTCCCTGTCTCTTTTTTATTTCCGGGGTTTCCACCTCCGGATCCTTTAGACTGCCCAGGCTTGTTCTGGATGTCAACTTGAGTTTTTCCAGGGTTATTTTCGGTTTGCTTCATGACGCCGTTACTTTACACAGACTCTTGAACGGGCTCTGACGCCTTGTCTCGCCTTGTCCACCGAGCTTCCTCCCTTCTTATGAACTGTTGAGCCTTCGAATAAAAACATTCCAGCGTAGCTGGGGGTTCCCCGCCAACCAATCTCCAAATTCAGAATCCGGATCCACTGCACGCATTACTGCCATCAGAATCGTGTGGTCGTTAGGATTTCTCACCTCGGTAGCAGCAACATGAAACCTTTGCAGGTATGCTTTCAATGACTCTCCTGGAGTTTGAGTTACGCTTGATAAGGACATCACGTCCATTGGACGAGTGGTGAGTATCCTGAATTATTCTACGAATTTCATTGCTATTCATCGAAGCTGGATATAGATCGTGGCGGGAGTCGAGTGAACCACATGGTGGCAATTCCGGACAAGGTGATTGGGAAACACTTACACTTGGTTTCGTCGTTAGCTCTTGCGGAATCCATCATCCATCCGTACCTCATCACATGCTGCCTGGGGTTAGTCTTCCCTTCATAGTAGGGTATTCGGCCTGTAGAATGGTATCCGTGAAGGGAGTATGAATCTTAGACACTCCCCAATCTTCATTAGTTAGACCTTGGTTTTCTTTCATCAACTGCCTGACCATAGCCGTCAAATCCGGGGTTTATATGGAAGATGAGGGGTTGGGTTTCGTTCCACGGGACCGTGCAGGTTGATATCCCGTCCGATTTGGGTCTCTAGTCGATCGATCATTAACACCTACACGTGCATCTTCATCCTTACGGCGTCTATGCCTAGGAGGTTCATCAGCAGAAGTCGAGCTATCATCTTCAGAGTAAGGAACAGGGCTTCCTCCAGCATTCTGATGCTGCTGCTAAGTAAGATGAGTCATGAGGTCAGCTTTGGCTTGCATTTGCTCAGCAAGTTGCTTTCTACTTTCCTTAAGTTCTCTTATCAGGTCATTGAATTCTGCTCGGGAAACAACTTCTGCTTGGTTTTGGTGGGAGGGCCCTGCACCCCGAATCGCTTGCTGATTTCTAGTTCCTAGTTGTTGCACACTAGCGGTTTCGTGGGCATCTGCATTTTGGGAGGCTGATCTAGTTCTTGGTCTTCCCATGGTAGAGTTGTTGGTTGTAACTCTGAGTAGAATCAAAAGATGCCTTATAGCTGATTATGGATCTCCTTCGGGGGATTTATGCAATCCAGTAGCTGCAAAGTAGATCCTAATAGCCTGAGAATTCAAATTCTCAGTGAAAGCACCAAAATGTTAGCACCAAAATTCGTCATTAAGACCCTTAGAAAGATTGTGCAGAGGGATTAATGAAGAAAGTAAATTAAAACAGAGAATAGAGTGTAAATTTAAATGCAGAGAATAAGAACATCAAATTTATAGTGGTTCGGCGCAACTGCCTACATCCACTTTGAAGTTGATTTCCATTGATTTCCTTGATGGGTGATTACAGATAAAATCCGTTTTTAGATACTAGAATATAATTGCAAAGTAAAAGAAATAAGTCTGGAATGAGTCTTGCAAATGGCAGAGTCTCCCCAGTGTTCTCTAAAATCTCCCCTTTTTCTGTGCCCTTGCCCCTATATTTATAGACAAAGGTGGGTTGGACTTTCTTGGTGGGCCTGGTAGCTGAATAACTCGGTCCAAATAGGACAAGTCCTGTATGTCGAATCGAGCAGGCCGAACGGTCGAGTACCGATCCATTCTCTTTATGTCGAACGTCACGTTTGTTGTAGGGAAGAGTAGGCTGAGCAGTGATCGGACCGGGCGTGCTGGGGAGAATGTCGAACCATCCTTGATTGCCGAACCATCCTTGATTGTCGAACGTCTCGGGAGGCCGAATGAGAATGCCGAGTCTTCATGGATAACGGTTGCTCCTTGAAACCGAACGATATAATGCCGAACGGCCTGGGTGCCGAATGAGACGCTTGGTGTTCGAACGCAATCTTGATCGAACGAGCCTTTGGCCGAACGATGCAAATGGCCGAACAAGGCCCTTGGCTGAGCGAGGCCTTTGGCCGAACGAGGCCTTTGGCTTCTGAATGACGTTTGCAAAGAGATGTTGGATGGACCAATTGGGCCGAGCAGTGGGTATGCCGAGCGTTATGGTGCCGAACCACATAAAGGCCGTGCGAGTTTTCTGGCCGGACGATAGCTTTGGCCGAACGATCGCTTTGGCCGAACGATATCTTATGCCAAATGCTCCATCTTGGACCGAACGATAGGGGAGGCCGAGTACTAAGTTGCCCGGCCAATTCCTTGGGAAACATGGTTATCGTAAGGTAAAACCCCGATATGTTTTTTTGTGGCATGGTCTTACGAGATACCTTTGATTTCAAAGGATTTTAAAACTTTAATAGTTAAATTAAGTGTATTTTTCTCACGCTGGTTTTCCAGACTGACTCGGGTATTATTTTACTATAATGCTCGGGGCAGATTGAGTATTATAGGATATAGGATAGGATGCTTTGGAGCTTAGAAGATGAGCTGGATGGTGAGACGTATCACATGTACTTGATGTATATTCTACTGTGTAGTATAAGCTATATAGTTAGCTTTTATGAGGACATGTTAATATAACTGTCCAGTATTTTGCTACTGTTTGTGTTGTACTCTGATGATGTGATGTATAGTACAAATATAGTCTTTTGTGTAAAGATCAGTCATTATCTATTATATATTGTTCCGCTGCGATTGTGAGATTCTGTATTTTTTTAATTCCTTCGCTCTTCTATCTTCTTTCTTTTCCCTCAGCAATATGTCATTTTCGGTACTCGATCGTCGGCATATTATAAAGTGGCGTATTTGTGTTGATTTTTGAGGGTCGAGAAGGGTGGGTCGTCACATGTGTTATCAGAGCTTAGGTTGGCGATAACCTAGGCTTTGGTATGGGGATTACTTATTAGAGATAGAGTCAGTAGTACTCTAGAATGAGTTTGAGTGTAATAATAGATATGAGAGCGTAATGGTTAGTGGATATAAAACAGTTTTATATTGTGTTGACTTATGGTTGAGTGTTTATGAACTCTGGTCGGTACAGGAAGTACAACCATATCGATAGGGGTTTCTAAACTCTTAAACAAGATAGATCGACATAGTATTATTTTTAAAGTGGGCGAATGAAATAATTTTACCCAAAATTATATTTGATATAAAAGAAATAATTTTCTAAAATTGTTATATATATGGATGTTTCGTTGTTAATATTATAATCAAATAAGAATCTAAAATTTGAAACGGTCTATATTTATAACCAAATAGAATTATGTAAGTATGAATAATACAATGGAACATAACCAAAATTTGATTTAAACCAGAATCTAAATCCCGAAAATTTTGGAAAATGTTTTTAAATGTGTTTGAACAAAAAGTTTGGGAATGTTAAATATTGGAAATTTTTGAAACGTTTTCCAAATTGTTTGAAGTAAATAATGAAGTATTATTTGGGAAATATTTTTGAATAGAAATTATTTTAAAATGAACTTTTGGAAGTAAGGAAGCACTGAACTCACTTCAATCGCTGGAAAATAATCTTGGCGATGATGGCCACGTCATCAGTATTCATTTCCGAGTTTCTAAGTGATGGAATGCTACCGTGTGGTTTGGTATAATTATTTGTTTAAACTTGTTTGATAAACAAGTTTGTTTTAGAAATTTCAATTAGGAAATTGTTTGGTAAAACCAAGTTGTTTTGGAAATCTGGAGGTCTGATTTAATATACCAAGTGGATATGTGTTATTTATGATTTCAAAATGGTTTTGAAATAAAACTGGGAAATAGGAATTCTATTTAAATGATGTGAAATGTCAAGGGGAATCAGTATTTAATTTATAAAGTGAAGTTGATATAAATAAGAAATGAAAATGGAAAGTTTAATCCTGGAGTTAAAACTTAATTTGAGTAATAAAGGTGGATAAGATATATTTGAATTTAACTTAATACAAGTTAAATAAAATTAAAATTAAATTTGGGTCGAATTTGATACTATATGGAAAAGTAGGATAATTGTATAAGTACAATTATTGTAGGGGATAAATACACTTAAGTCCTTAAGTGAAATAAACAATCCAGAATTATGGATATAAGATATAAAAGAAACTCAAGTGAGCAATATAAGATTTTAAGAAAATAAGTTGGGAAATCATGAATAGAGAAATGGAATTGTAAAACCTAAATATATTTTTTTGGATGATATGGTAGAAGAAATGGAAAATTCAAAATTGAATTCTAAATGAAATGTGAATTGAAATAAGATAAAGTGAAATATAAAATGTGAATGGACTTAAGTAAGTAAATAAGTTTTTGAACTTACAACTTGAGAAATAAAATTTGGATCGAATTGAATTTAACTTAAATTAAACGAAATTGAGTTGAATTTGGATTGAATTGAAACCAAAATTTAGTTGTGTTATTAGTAATATTGAATGGAATTAAATTCTTATTTAAATTAGTAGGAGAAATAATATGGATTTAAGTTGGTTAAAGAAAATTTAGTTGAACTTGAATTAAATTGAATTGAAAGGAAATTTAATTAGGTTGAAAATGATATTAAATGAATTAAATTCTTACTCAACTAAATTCAAAAGAATGTTATGAAGATGAATCTAGCGTAAGCTAAATTAAAATAAAATTGTTTGATATTTTGGTAAATGAAATAAAAATCAAATATTGATTTAAGATTCGAAAGTGAACTAATTAGATAACTAACTAGTTAATGAAATCTGTAATGGAACATAGTGTGGTTAAATAGAAGTTGAATTACGAGATAATGGTGGAGTTTTGAAATAAAGCTTGAGTTATAAATAGAATTCGACATATATTGTAAATAAATTAAATATGATGGAAATATTGTCGAATGAAATGAAGTTGGATTAAAATAGAATGGTTTGAGCTGCAAATAAATCCAGTTTGGATATAGAATAATTGAAAATGGCCATGTTATTAATAAAGTAAATTCAGGAATGAATTGAGAATGTGAATTAAAATTTAAAATGGATTGAGTGATAATGAAGTTGGAATAACTTAAGTAAATTGTGAAATGGTTATTGTCGAGCTTTATGAAATGGTTTTGAATGAAAATTGTTTGGATAATGAAATTGGAATGAAAGCGAAGGGATTTAAATTACTAACATAATGAAATGAGAATGTATGGATTGTGAATAATTTAGAATGGAATTAAATTAATATAAATTGATTGGAATTAATTTAAAATTGGTTTTGAATCAATTGGAATGGATTGAAATTTAATAAAGTGGATTGCATATAAATGAAAGTGAATCATAAAAGTGATGCAAATAAATTTGGAATTTGGAAAAAGGTGAAATTATATAAGTACGGCATATATAAATCATATTAGAGTGAACATGAGTTTGCTTGTTATGAATTGAATATAATAAAATTGGTTGTAAATCATTCCGGGTGAAATAAAATGAAATATGGATTTATGAAGGAATTAAATTAGTGTTGAAACCTTTTAATTGTTGTGAATATGTAATTGACATTTGGGGTGTGAAGTTTATTTCTTTAGATAGTTGAGTAAGTGAAATGTCGTTAAAATTTCATGGTTTGGAAACTTATGTGCTTGTTTGAGTAAGTACAGGTACACGAGCCTTTTGGATAGAATTTAGGTTGTGTAGATGCATAATAAATAAGCCGCTCACTTAAAAATGCTAAATAAAAGGTACGCCTACGCAATAAAAATTAAGAATGATAATATATTGCTATTTATTTTGTTTTCCGACCGTGTAGGTCGATGTATACATATTTATATCTCCTGTGATATTGTAAAATGCTCTCCTTAGAAAGGAGACGCTGTCAAAAAATATCAAAAATTTTGTGTGTTAGAATTTTTTTTGAAGTTTTGAAAATTTCGGTTTACTAGAAAGTTGATATTTTGAACGTTGTTAGAAATCAAAGTTCTTAGTTAGAAATGAAAGTTAATGGTTTGGATTAAACTAAAAGGTGTTGAGAAGTGAATGTAAGTCTTAATTAAGTGGATTTCGGGTAAGTTAATGGTTTGGAAGCATTTTTCTACCTTAACAAATTTCAAGGATGAAATTTTTATAAGAGGGGAGGAATGTAACGACCTAAAATTTTGGACATTAGTTTTCGAACATTTAATTCATTTTAAATATTAAGTGTGGATTGTTAATGGATTTCGAATATGAAGATTTTGGTTGAATTAATAAAAATGAGTTATAATTTCAAATATAACGATTTAATTGCATTTGGATAAATAGTAATTTAACGTTTGAAATTGGGATAATATGGGAATCTGGAAATAAATGGATATGGAAACGATTTCAAAAATTTATTGAAAGTCTAGTTGGATTTGAATTGTAATATTGGACTTGTGAATGGAATTTAAAGTCGGTAAGTGGAAAATCGGTAATTTATTTATATTAATTTAATATTGGAATTTAATATATATAGTAATAATGTAAATAATCAGATTTTGATTCAAAATGAATTCAAATGATTTTTGGTATGAATATAATTCTAAATGATTTATAATTAAGTCAGTAAAGTTTTAAAAGTGAAATTTTAAATGATTTCGACAATTTCGAGATCGCTCGATTTAATCGACGAGTCAAAATAGCCTTCCGAGACATAGTCTCGGAATTCGATGGATCCAGTTCCAATGGATCCATAATAGTCAATAATTATCAAATTTCAAATTCCGTAGCATTTGGAATCAACTTTTGTCCGTACGGGTGAGAAATGCGTTGAAAATTAAAATCGAAAATTTAGTATTTAAGCTCGATTCAAAAAGCTATCTTCCATATATGATTGAATAGGGCCCCGAAACACATTCCGTTGTGTTTGGAATATGGGTAAAACATTGTAAACGTCTGTCGGCGCATTTCAATTGGAATTTGTTTGAAGTCAAGAAATTTATGAAACTACATTATTAAATTAACACACACACACACACACATCCCTATAGTAGCAAAACCCTAGATATTTCTCGAGCCGCCAACATAAGTCATCAATGGCCGATACACTCTCTTCTTCATCCTAGATTTTCTTCTCCTCCACTCATTATCATCAAAACCTCTGCACTAGTAAAGTGCAGAGCTCTTCGAGAGCTATGCATCCAACAGTGATGATGTTGTTTCATGAAGTGGATCGATGGCTACTGGGTTTGAATGTTGCACGTTTTCTGAGACGATGGCCAGGCCGATGCCAAAATTTTGAACATTTGAAATTGAAAATGTTTAATTGATTTCAAATGTTTGAAAGTTATTTTAAACTTGAATTTCAAATATTAGAATTTATTTGGCAATTAAATTAATAAATTTATTTATTGAAAGTTGAGAAAAATATTGAATCTTAAGTAGTAAGCCTGTTAAAAATGATTTGATTGCTTAGAAAATTTATATTGGCAATATTGAAGATAATGGAAGCTTCAGAATTGAATTTGAAAGTGAATTATTCAGTTTTGAAATTTTATTGTTTAAATCGACATTTAATAATAGCGTTCCGAGGCACAGTCTCGGATTTCAATGAAACCAGTTCCATTGGATCCGTAATAATGTATTATTATCGGATTTCAATTTTTGTAGTGTTTGGGGGTGATCGTTTGGCCGTACGATAAGCATATGCGTTGAAAATTTAATCGAAATTTAACTTAATAACTGGTCCAAAAAGTTTATTTTCTCCATACGATCGAATTTGGACTCGAAACCTTTTCCATTGTGTTCGGAATATTGGTAAAACATTATAAATGCCTGACATTACACCTCGATAGGGGTTCAAAAACTTCGAGTTGCAATTTCTAGATGATTTGGTTTTGACTTTAAATTGAATATGTATATATATATATATGTATATATGTATATATATGTATATATCTTATTCATATTCAATCGACAAATTTAACACGTATTGAAATTAGTTACCACGTGTTTCATTTGTTCTATATATCTTACATGCGTTTAAGAAAAAAAATAAAGAAGAAAATCGAACAAACCAAAATAGCGACTCTCCTTTTATCTAATGCTGAGACTTCACCTTCTTTCTTCGAAAAAAAAATATTTAACTGCCACCAGATTTAATTCACGTTCGCCCAAATCAAGTTTGCCACCCTCGAATTTGATTGTTTTAAATAGCGACATAGGAATCGATTTCAAATCAATTCGTGAGATTGTTCTCTTCGATTCAAGAACGACCCTGCACGGGTTCGCAGCTAGGGCATGGGTGCTGCGTTGTTTCTAGTTAGGGTTGAAGCTTTCAGCGTTGCGATGGTCGTCGCGTTCAGGAGGATGTTGCATGTGCAGTTGTCAAAGCCGTGGGGGCGGGATTGGGTTCTTCGCGATGAGGTTCGGCGACATTGGAGGCTTGGTCGAATCACGGAATTGGGATGTTCTCGAAGTCGTCTATGAGTGCGCGAAGTTGGGATCTCTCGCCATTTTTCTATCGTTTGGCAGTAGTGGCAGTTGGCCGATGGTTTGGGCATCTCGAGTTTGAGATTTACAGCAGGTATAATCTCTGTTTTTTTTCACTAAGCATTTAAACATTAAAAAAAATTCACAACAAGGTAGGTATATATATACAAATTATTTATTTTGGTAACATATACATATGAAAATATATATAATAAAACAGAAAAGATTTTGTAACGATCCTGATTTTTAATTAAAATTAAATTGATAATTAAAATAAATTTTTGGATAAAACTGAAAATTAATTTGAATTTTTCAAATTAAATAGGATATTTATTTATTTGGGCATTGATTTTAAAATTCAAATTTTGGATTTGAAATTCTATATTTAGTATCTATTAATAATAAAATAATATCCCAAAAATTTATCAATTAAAATAAATAATATACTTAAACTCTTGGAATTTAATTTGAAAATAAATGGGGAAAAATCTTAAACAAATAAAAACCAGTGATAATAATATATAAATAAATTCCAATTTTATTTTGAGTTTAAAATATTGAAAGAATGGATGTTTTAAATGTCATTTAAATTTAAATCTTATACATATGTACTTTGCATATATGAGTAAAAATTGAATGCATATTTGAAATTTAATTTAAATTACGTAGGGTAAAGTGTGAATGTATAAATGGACATGAATGTCTATATCTCAAGTTTAAAAAAAATTAAAATTTTGAATTTAAATTTAAAATAAATGCTTTTTTAAAAGGTAAGTAGCATTTAAAATTTATTAAGATGTAATATATATTAGTTAAATTCTTTCAATATTGTACATGTATGTATACATATACATATAAATTAGGAATGCCTTTATTTATAAAATATATATAATATAAAAATCAAAGATTAAAAATTTCTTTGCTTTGTAAAAAATCAAAGGGGCTGAACATACATGCACATGTGAGGAGTAGGGTAATCAACAAATCTAAAGCATATGATTCTCTCTTTACAAATGGCATGAAGGCATCATTGCTTAGATAAAATAATCAAATAAAAATTTCAGAAACCTTTCAACTTCCAATTCAAACTTTTAAAATCTCTCGATCTCTGAAAAGTTGAGTAACCAAAAGATTTCGCAATCCTTAAACTCCAACATTCAAGCAAGAAAAGAAAGTTCAGGAAAAAAACTGCCTATTTTCTTCTTCAATTCAAACTAAAATCTGAAGTGTTTTCTAGAGCTTCAAAACTGTAGTGATGCATTCATCTCTTAGGTAGTTTTCTTTAAACCTTATAGTTAATGAAATTATGATTTTGAAATCATAATTTAACAACAAATTCAAACCAAAAACTGCATATTTGTCTATAGGTAAAGATTCAGGTTTTTGACAGTACAATGCAGTAGCTCTCTGGAAATAATTTAAAGAGGCAAGTAAGTTTATTTTTGAAATTTGAACTTGAAATTAAAATCTCTAATGAAGGAAAGCTTCTCTATTATAAATCCTAACCGTAAGTAATAATATATATATATATATATATATTGTTATTTATGAATTGAATATGTGAATACAACAAGACGTAGACAAAGATCTGTAACTATGACTTACAGATCTAAAACTCCATATTTTAGAGTAGGAGGAGAAGAAATTTGCAGGCTTTCATCTCTTTTTTGAAAAATGTTCAGGGGCTTCTGGAAAAAAAAATTAATGTGAGTAAACTTTTGGTTTTTTTCAATCTTTGTTGCTGTGTGAATTCTTGGATGATATAGTAAAGTTAATTATTGGTTTGCATGCAAGAATTTTGAGTATGTGAATGAATGTTTGGCCTGTGTATGATTGCACAAGAATGTAACTCCCTGTTTAGCTTCAGGATGAAAAAACCTGTCAAACCCCCTCTCTTTGTTCTGTGAATTTGATAAATAAACAAGATGGAGTTGTGAAAATTTGTACTGTGTTTTCCAGTAATTAAATCAAAGCAAGTTTAGAAAAAAAAATCTTTTAATGGAAACTGAGTATCAGGTTTAACAGGTTCAACATATCAAAATTTCAAATATCTCTCTCCCTCTTGCTTCAGAAAAAATTTGTAAACAAGTTCAAAATATTGTTTAATCTTGTATTTTGTTTCAGTAATGAATTTGAAGCAATTTTTTTTTTTGTGATTTTCTTTTACTGGAAACAGAACTACTTTGAAGTATTAGGTTAAACCATATCATATTCCAAACAAATTTCAATCTTCTCCTTCTCATTTCTTCTGAAGATAAATTGAAAATCAAGTTGAAGTTTTTCTTTAAAAATTTTAATATGTTCCAGTAATAAAAATTTAAGCAAAGGTTATTTAGTTTTTCACTAGAAATTTATTAAAAGCAGTCCCCACTTGATTTTTGCAAAAAAATTCAAACTCTACAGATTTCGATTTCAGTAATATCTTTTGAATGTACTTCAAAAATGATGATTTTGGAAAACAAAATGCAAATTTTTCATTAAGCTTTGGCCGAGATAATGGAGGTTGAATTGAAAGTAAACTTTTGACAAACCCTGGGGATCCAAACGATGGTGGGTCTCGAGTTCATTGTCAGGGGTAGATTAAAGGTGCGAGATTACAAGAAAAATACTAGATCAACTTATAAATCATTGCATCTTTAACTCGAGATCAAATTAGGGCTTAGTGACCCATTTTTGTTCATGTTCGAGAAGACGAGGCTGCGCCACCTAGGAGTGATCGGACTGTGTAGCGACGGTGCGAATCGACGCGTCGCACGATGACGAAGCTTTGGACCAAATTGGGTGGCCGATAACGGAACGGGGAGGCGGCGTGAGGCGATTTACTGAAGATGTTCCTGATGATGGTTTTGGGTCGTAATCTTCGATTCGCGATTTCGAAATAAAGTTGAATTCTGGGTGTTTGCAACGTTTTAGGGGATGGATGTCGTCGTGTTGGTAGCGGAAGCTTCGACCAGCGGCGGCGAAACCGGCCATGCACGTGCACGTAGGGGGTTGGTGTGTCAATATGATGGTTTGGGAAAGATGGGGGTAACTCGAAGTGTTACGCGAGGATTCTGGGTGGAAACTCGAAGGCGAACTCGAGTTGGTTTAGCGTGGTAGTTGGTTGATTTCAACACTTAAGCAAATGTCTGAAAAAATGTGTCACCCGGATCTAAACGGGGAAAAACTCAAAGTTGGGGGTATTTTTCCTCGGTATGACTCGAGGAAGGCTCGGGTTAGTCATAAAACGGCAAGCAATCCAGTTATTTTTTAACTAGATTTTTGAAACTCATGTTAATTAATTTTTCTGAATTAATTAATGGTAATTGTAAATGGAATTTCTGGTAAATGGTATTAAATCAATTATTTAAAAAATTTTGAAGGTCAAAGATATTTTAAATCTCATATTTTTCTTTAAATAAAAGTTTGTTTTAAAAGTTTAACTTAATAAAAAAGTTTAATAATAAATCAAATATCCAAGTCTTAACTTTTAACGAAATTTATTTTGAAATAGTAATTAACGATTAATGTTTTGTGATGGTTTTATAAATAAAAAAATTAATCAATTAAAGAATAGTCAATGAATAAAGGTAATTAGACTAAATTAGTTAACAACTAAGAATTAATACATTAAAATAATAAATTAAAGAATAATTAATTAATTAAGCCAATTAAATTAATTCATGATTAAGTAAAAATTTAAACATTGGTTTTAAAATAATTAATAAAGATAATTATATGGTAAATTCACATTTATCTCATCACCTTAATCAAAGATGATTGGCTATCATCAAATATTCTATTGTGGATTGACATTTCTGTTGTGATACTATGATTGCTTTGTGATAAACTGTGATTTGTGATTTGTTTCTATATGTGTGTGAAACCCCTTTTTCCTATAAAACGACATTTAAACTTCGATGCGACAGGGAGTCGGATTTCAGTTTGTTATCCGCAACCCACATCAAATCGTAATGATGAATCTTTGTGATTGATAAATTTATTTTGTCTATGAATCTATGAACGAAGATAAGCGTTATGGGTTATACCGCTTATCACTAATAATATGAATGAGTCTGTGATGATTGATGTTGTGCACTATTGGGTAAAACCCCCTGGACTACACTATACACACGCAAATATGGATTGCACGTGGAAATCGGTTAAGTCACAGATTTTTGAAATAATTTTTTAAGATTTAATTTCTAGATCTAAATGGTTTTGGAAATGGATCGGATTTAAAGTGAAAAGCTTTTGAAAAAGAATTTCAAAGATAAAAGTTATTTTTGAATAACTTAAACTAGTTTTGAAAATCTGATTTAATTTTGAATTCAAAATTTGAAATTGAATTCTATTTTGAGAAATTAAGATGTAAAAAGGTGATACAAGCTTATATGGGTTTTAAACCATTTTGGAAGTCTTGTTTTGGAAAATTTGAATTTAACCCAAGGATTTTAACTTGTATAACTGAAGTCGGATTTTTCTAGAATGAAACTTGTTTGTTTTCAAATGATGAAGGCTTTCATATAAGAAATGAATTTCCAATTTGTATAAAAGGAATTTCAAGTTTGAATTGAAATGGTTTCCAAGTTATGAATGAATCTTTGGAAACGGTTTTTTGAAAGCTATAAGTTAAATCTTTGATTTAAAGATTGAATGAGCTAATCCAATTGGAATGGAAATTTTTTTGAAATCCGTGAATGGATCTGTGTGAAACCGGTAAACTTTGTGAAAAAAATCTTTTGTTTAAAGATTTGAAATGGTAATTTGGTTTAAACCATTTAAAGGAAAGTTTTGGATAATAAGTTGTGACTTAACTGAAAATCCCATATCCATATTTTTTAAATATTACGCTCGTTATTCGGTTTAGCCGGGAGAGGACCTTGTGTCATATAACCCATTTTGAATAATGATACGTCGTTATGGATAGCATTTGAAGACTAGTGGTGAAGACCGTGTATTTTCGAGAATGATAGGATGACCTATCGATTGTCTTTGCACTGAGTAGCTACGGTATAGTGATTCCCTAAGTGATGGGATGTCCGATCGGGATTGTGAATACCCGAATTTGCAAGGGCTTCCTCGGAAGTGCCTTCGGTTTTGTTCGAACCCGGAACAGACTTGTATGGTTGTGAGTCTGACACTAAACTATGAGATGTAAAGCCGATTTCTATCAAATACATATCAGTTGGTGGCAGAGAATTTATTCTCTTAGCTTAACACCATCTCTAAGACGTACGAGCTCAGAGGTTATGTAGTTGAAGGTTTTCAGCGATATACTCTGAATTTGATAGTGTGGCACGCTAAGTGCTGCTGTATGTTGATGAACATTTGTTGATCATTCGTTGATCAAAGCATGGCTTTGTGAAAAGCGTAGCTTTGTGGACGAGACCTCATCGAGCCTCACAAACCGGAAATGGTCGAAACATGAAAGATGCGGCAAGGTTTCAAGGGTAGCCCCCCTAGGGTATGACCATTCCTTCTGGAAAAGGGTGGTATCATGGTATGGAGCCCAGATACTTACTCATGTAGACATTGTAGTATATTTATTACTCTGTGATGTTGTTGTAGGACCCTCGGATAAAGGTCCCAAAAGACCGGGGGTGGCATATCTTAGGTTTTATTCCCTAGGAATGGGGTTGCCGACCTTGTGTCAGCAGAGAGCCGGGTAGGTTCTCGGGGAGTCCCGCTAGAGGCGTTCCCATGTGGTAATAGGAAGTTCCTTAGCCTGACCATTTCTTGGAAATCCATTCATCCAATATGAGCCCTTTACGATTGCAATTGTATAACCTGCCATCTCAGGTGGTAGCTATAGTAGGCATAGTATCATGTTACCTATGCTGGCTAGGATTTAAATTATACTTTTGAAATGTTTTCCACTATGCACTAATAATAATATCAAAATGGTTTTCGCTTATCAAGCATATTTGACTATCATAAGGAGAAATCTCCTCCAAGTCTGCGTTTGCATTGTGTTTGTGGCGAGAGGCCTTATGGTAGTTTCATTTTTCAAAAGCATTGCGGATTTCAAAATCTAAATTCTTTTGATTGTTTTAAAGACCAAATGTTTTTGTTTTCTCATACCAGTACCATGACTGATCAGGAATTTATTGTTCCCTTCCTAAACTCTGGGTGCCCACAATTTTCCACACGGGCAATCTAGAGTTTGGTTTACAGATAGTCAGGTAGTAGATATCGTTTGGTAGCTTTTAGTTTTCCGTTTGATACATTTTGGAGTCCTTGAAGTCCACGTACCAGACTTGCTTATCTTTGTGCAACTTGATGAGGGTTCGAGCTAGCCTGGGATTGAAGATGGAGTTCTTGGGGTTTGGCATTGAAGATATTCTTTCCGCTGTTATTTCTTGTATCTCTCATAGTATTGATATCTATTGTATCATTCTATTGTATTCTGTTGTATCAGATATTGTATCTAATGTTGTATATCCAATGTATTATTTCATTTCTTCCGCTGTGTGTTACTTAATGTGTTATAAGCTCCGGCGAACCATATTAGACGTTTGGATCTGTGGCATTTGAATACGAGTGTTGTATTCGGTGCCGATTTTCGAAGGTCGAGTCAAGGTCGTTACAGTGGTATCAGAGCTGAGGGTTAAAACTTTCGCTCAGGAGTATAACACGTTAAGTAACTCATTGGAGATAGGGTGAAGTATACCCTAGGATGAGTATATCCCTAAGATATCCGTTCGAATGCCTCAGTAAATTCTCTTACTATCCACTGATAGTAAGTATGAGTGCAAGAAGAGAACGAGATAGAGGACAGGGAGATACCAGTACAGTGGTCAATGCCCTGCAACAACGGAAATAACTCTCTTTATCAATCTCCTTTGATTCATCTTTCCAATTTCTTTGATTGCTTCATAGCAGCTCAAGGAAGAAGCTTCGTTGAGATGGTGGCCCTACGAATCATAGATAAGTCTCTATTTCGTATTCTCTTGGTCAAATTTCTATCAGCTTTTCGTTCTTAACCTTAGCACAATGGAAATTTGATAAATTTGTTAACTAAAATATAAAGTTAAATAATTTGTATCGTTAAAACAATTTCGATTAAACCCAAATTTGAAATTTTATTGTGATTCTTTGTGTTGATTGAAGTCCGAAGAGGGACAAGTTGATGTATACTTTGGGATATTCCGACCTAAGATGAATCCATATCTAGTGTTTGAGAAATTGTAGAAGATTGAACCTATCTCTATATTCTCTAGGATCGGGTATATTCTACGAACGATTAGTGATCCATCGAACTAATCGATGCCCTTGCATATTCGTGGACCGGCGGACCCAAATATCTTGTGTAATATTGTATGAGTTTGTTCTCATACATATCTATTGTTGATATTCTGATTTGGTAAACCGAATACAGAATTGATATCCAGTTTGATTTGGAAAGATATTTCTCTATCTATCATCTATTCTTTGTTGTCTTCCTTGCAAAATTCGAGGACGAATTTTTTTTAAGGGGGGAATTTGTAACGATCCCGATTCTAATTAAAATTAAATTGATAATTAAAATAAATTTTTGGATAAAATTGTAAATTAATTTGAATTTTTCAAATTAAATACGATATTTATTTATTTGGGCATTGATTTTAAAATTTAAATTGTGGATTTGAAATTCTATATTTAGTATCTATTAATAATAAAATAATATCCCAAAAATTTATCAATTAAAATAAATAATATATTTATACTCTTGGAATTTAATTTGAATATAAATTGGGAAAAAATCTTAAAAATATAAAAATAAGTGACAATAATATATAAATAAGTTCCAGTTTTATTTTGAGTTTAAAATATTAAAAGAATGGATGTTTTAAAATGTCATTAAAATTTAAATCTTATACATATGTACTTTGCATATATGAGTAAAGATTGAATGCATATTTGAAATTTAATTTAAATTACTTAGGGTAAAATGTGAATGTATAAATGAACGTGAATGTCTATATCTCAAGTTTAAAAAAAGTTAAAATTTTGAATTTAAATTTAAAATAATTTTTTTAAAAGGTAAGTAGCATTTAAAATTTATTAAGATGTAATATATATATTAGTAAAATTCTTTCAACATTGTACATGTATGCATACATATACAAATAAATTAGGGATACCTTTATTTATAAAATATATATAATATAAAAATCAAAGACTAAAAATTTCTTTACTTTGTAAAACTTCAAAGGGGCTGAACATACATGCACATGTGAGAAGGAGTAGGGTCATCAACAAATCTAAAGCATATGATTCTCTCTTTACAAATGGCATGAAGGCATCATTGCTTAGATAAAATAATCAAATAAAAATTTCAGAAACCTTTCAACTTCTAATTCAAACTTTTAAAATCTCCCGATCTCTGAAAAGTTGAGTAACCAAAAGATTTCGCAATCCTTAAACTCCAACATTCAAGCAAGAAAAGAAAGTTCAGGAAAAAAGACTGCCTATTTTCTTCTTCAATTCAAACTAAAATCTGAAGTGTTTTCTAGAGCTTCAAAACTGTAGTGATGCATTCATCTCTTAGGTAGTTTTCTTTAAACCTTATAGTTAATGAAATTATGATTTTGAAATCATAATTTAACAACAAATTCAAACAAAAAACTGCATATTTGTCAATAGGTAAAGATTAAGGTTTTTGACAGTACAATGCAGTAGCTCTCTGGAAATAATTTAAAGAGGCAAGTAACTTTCTTTTTGAAATTTGAACTTGAAATTAAAATCTCTAATGAAGGAAAGCTTCTCTATTATTAATGTGAACTGTAAGTGATATATATATATATATATATAAATATATATTGTTATTGATGAATTGAATAAGTGAATGCAACAAGAAGTAAACAAAGATATGTAACTATAACTTGCAGATCTAAAACTCCAAAGTTTAGAGTAGGAGGAGAAGAAATTTGCAGGCTTTCACCACTGTTTTGAAAATCCATCAGGAGCTTCTGAAGATAAAAAATAATGTGAGTAAAGTTTTTTTTTTCAATATTTGTTGCTGTGTGAATTCTTGGATGATATAGTAAAGTTAATTATTGGTTTGCATGCAAGAATTTTGAGGATGTGAATGAATGTTTGGCCTGTCTATGATTGTACAAGAATGTTACTCCCTATTTAGCTTCAGAATGAAAAAGCCTGTCAAACCCTTCTCTATTTTCTTTGAATTTGAAAAATAAACCAGATGGAGTTGTTAAAACTTGTACTGTATTTTCCAGTAATTAAATTAAAGCAAGTTTTGAATTTTTTTTTTCTTTTACTGGAAAACGAGTATCAGTTTTAACAGGTTAAACCATATCAAAATTTTAAATATCTCTCTCCCTCTTCCTTCAGAAAAAAAATTGTAAACAAGTTCAAAATATTGTTTAATCTTGTATTTTGTTTCAGTAATGAATTTGAAGCAAGTTTTTTTTTCGTGATTTTCTTTTACTGGAAACAGAACCACTTTGAAGTATCCGGTTAAACCATATCAAATTCCAAACAAATTTCAATCTTCTCCTTGTCATTTCTTTTGAAGATAAATTGAAAAGCAAGTTGGAGTTTTGCTTTAAATTTTTTAATATGTTCCAGTAATAAAAATTTAAGCAAAGGTTATTTAGATTTCACCAGAAATTTATTAAAAGCAGTCGCCACTTGATTTTTGCAAAAAAATTCGAACTCTACAGATTTCAATTTCGGTAATATCATATGAATCTACTTCAAAAATGATGATTTTTGAAAACAAACAAATTTTTCATTAAACTTTGGCCGAGATAATGGAGTTTGAACTAAAAGTAAACTTTTGACAAATCCTGGTGATCCAAACGATGGTGGGTCTCGAGTTCATCGTCAGGGGTAGATTAAAGGTGCGAGATTACAATAAAAATACATGATCAACTTATAAATCATCGCATCTTTAATTCGAGATCAAATTAGGGCTTAGTGACCCATTTTTGTTCACGTTCGAGAAGACGAGGCTGCGCCACCTAGGACCGATCGGACTGTGTAGAGACGGTGCGAATTGACGCATCGCAAGATGACGAAGCTTTGGACCATATTGGGTGGCCGATAACGGACTAAGGAGGCGACGTGAGGCAATTTATTGAAGACATTCCTGATGATGGTTTTGGGTCGTAATGCTTCAATTCGCAATTTTGAAATAAAGTTGGATTCTGGGTGTTGGCAACGTTTTAGGGGATGGACATCGTGGTGTTGGTGGCCGCAGCTTCAACCAGCGGTGGCGAAACCGGCCGTGTACGTGCACGTAGGGGGTTGGTGTGTCTATATGATGGTTCGGGAAAGATGGAGGTAGCTCGAAGTGTTGCATGGGGATTTTGGGTGGAAACTCGAAGGCGAACTCGAGTTGGTTTAGCGTGATAGCGGGTTGATTTCAACACTTAAGCAAATTTTTGAAAAAATACATCACTTGGGTCTAATGGGGAATAACTCGAAGTTGGGGGCGTTTTTCCTCGGGTATGACTCGAGGAAGGCTCGGGTTAGTCATAAAATAGCAAGTAATCCAATTATTTTTTTTAACTAGAATTTTGAAACACAAGTTAATTAATTTTTCTAAATTAATTAATGGTAATTGTAAATGGAATTTCAGGTAAATGGTATTAAATCAACTATTCAAAAATTTGTGAAGCTCAAAGATATTTTAAATCTCATACTTTCCTTTAAATAAAAGTTTTATTTAAAAGTTTAACTTGATAAAAAAGTTTAATAATAAATCGAATATCCAAGTGTTAACATTTAACCAAATTTATTTTGAAATAGTAATTAACGATTAATGTTTTGTGATGGTTTTATAGATAAAAATTTAATCAATTAAAGAACAGTAAACGAATATAGGTAACTAGACTAAATTAGTTAACAACTAAGAATTAATACATTAAAATAATAAATTAAAGAATAATTAATTAAGCCAATTAAATTAATTCACAATTAAGTAAAAATTTAAACATTGGTTTTAAAATAATTAATAAAGATAATTATATGGTTAATTCACATTTATCCCATCACCTTAATCAAAGATGATTGGCTATCATCAAATATTCTGTATTGGATTGATATTTCTGTTGTGATACCATGATTGTTCTGTGATGAACTGTGATTTGTGATTTGTTTCTATATGTGTGTGAAACCCCTTTTGCCCGTAAAACGGCATTTAAACTTCGATGCGACAGGGAGTCGGATTTCAATTTGTTATCCGAAACCTACATCGAATCGTAATGATGAATCTTTGTGATCGATAAATTTACTTTATTTATGAATCTATGAACGAAGATAAGCGTTATGGGTTATATCGTTTATCAATATTGATATGATTGAGTCTGTGATGATTGATGTTGTGCACTATTGTGTAAGACCCCCCTGGACTACACTATATACACGCAAATATGGATTGCACGTGGAAATCGGTTAAGTCACAGATTTTTGAAATAATTTTTTAAGATTTAATTTTTAAATCTAAATGGTTTTGAAAATGGATCGGATTTAAAGTGAAAAGCTTTTGAAAATGAATTTCAAAGATAGAAGTTATTTTTGAATAACATAATTTAGTTTTGAAAATCTGATTTAAATTTGAATTCAAAATTTGAAATTGAATTCTATTTTGAGAAATTAAGATGTAAAAAGGTGATACATGCTTATATTGGTTTTAAACCATTTTGGAAGTGTTGTTTTGGAAAATTTGAATTTAACCCAAGCATTTTAACTTGTATAACTGAATTCGGATTTTTCCAAAATGAAAATTGTTTGTTTTCGAATGATAAAGGCTTTCATATAAAAAATGTATTTCCAATTTGTATAAAAGGAATTTCAAGTTTGAATTGAAATGGTTTTCCAAGTTATGAATGAATCTTTGGAAACGGTTTTTTGAAAGCTACAAGTTCGATCTTTGATTTAAAGATTAAATGAGCTAATCCAATTGGAATGGAAATTGTTTTGAAATCCATGAATGGATCTTTTGAAACCGGGTAAACTTTGTGAAATAAATCTTTTGTTTAAAGATTTGAAATGGTAATTTGGTTTAAACCATTTAAAGGAAAGTTTTAGATAATAAGTTGTGACTTAAGTGAAAATACCATATCCATATGTTTTTAAATATTACGCTCGTTATTCGGTTTAGGCGGGAGAGGACCTTGTGTCATATAACCCATTCCGAATAATGATACGTCATTATGGATAGCATTTGAAGAACGGTGGTGAAGACCGGGTATTTGCAAGAACGATAGGATGACCTATCGATTGTCTCTGCACTGATGGCTACGGTAGAGAGATTCCTTAAGTGATGGGAAGTCGAATCAGGATTGTGAATACCCGGATTTGCAAGGGATTCCTCAGAAGTACATTCGGTTCTGTTCGAACCCGGAACGGACTTGTATGGTTGTGTGTCTGACACTACACTTTGAGATGTAAAGCCGATTTCTTTCAAATACATATCTGTTGGTGGCGGAGAATTTACACTCTTAGCTTAACACCTTTCTCTGAGATGTACGAGCTCAGAGGTTATGTCGTTGACGGTTATCAGCGGTATACTCTCAATTTGGTAGTGTGGCATGCTAAGTGCTGCTGTATGTTGATGAACATTTGTTGATCAAAGCATGGCTTTGTGAAAAGCGTAGCTTTGTGGATGAGACCTCTTCCAGCCTCACAAACAGGAAATGGTCGAAACAGGAAAGATGCGGCAAGGTTTCAGGGGTAGCTCCCCTAGGGTATGACCATTCCTTCTGGAAAAGGGTGGTATCATGGTATGGAGCCCGGATACTTAATCATGTGGACACTATAGTATATTTATTACTGTGTGATGTTGTTGGAGGGCCCTCGGATAAAGGTACCAAAGGACCGGGGGTGGCATATCCTAGGTTTTATTCCCCGGGAAGGGGGTATCCGGCCTTTTGTCAGCAGAGAGCCGGGTAGGTTCTCGGGGCGTCCCGCCAGAGGTGTTCCCATGTGGCAATAGGAAGTTCCTTAGCCTAGCCATTTGTTGGAAATCCATTCATCCAATACGAGCCCTTTGCGATTGCAATTGTATAACCTACCACCTCAGGTCGTAGCTATAGTAGGCATAGTATCATGGTACCTATGCTAGCTAGGATTTATATTATACTATCGAAATTTTTTCCACTATGCACTAATAATAATATCAAAATGATTTTCGCGTATCAAGCATATTTGACTATCATAAGGAGAAATCTCCTCCAAGTCTGCGTTTGCATTGTGTGTGTGGCGGGAGGCCTTATGGTAGTTTCATTTTCCAAAAGCATTGCGGATTTCAAAATCTAAATTCTTTTGATTGTTTTAAATACCAAATGTTTTTGTTTGCTCATACCAGTCCTATTACTGATCTGGAGTTTATTGTTCCCTTCCTAAACTCTAGGTGCCCATAATTTTCCACACGGGCAGTCTAGAGTTTGGTTTTCAGATAGTCAGGTAGTAGATATCGTTTGGTAGCTTTCAGCTTTCCGCTTGATACATTTTGGAGTCTTTGAAGTCCACGGACCAGACTTGCTTATCTTTGTGCAACTTGATAAGGGTTCCAGCTAGCCTGGGATTGAAGATGGAGTTCTTGGGGTTTGGCATTGAAGATATTCTTTCCGCTGTTATTTCTTGTATCTTTGATAGTATTGATATCTATTGTATATTTCTATTGTATTCTGTTGTATTAGATATTATTTGCCGGGCAATTAACGTTCAATTATGAAACAAAAAGCAGTAGAAATTGCTTCCATAACCTGTATTTCATTTATATAATCCAAAAAGGTTACAATTATGTAAAAGTTGTTTCAAACATTGACAAATAAATCAAGTTAACAACAATCATTCGCAACCTACAACATACACATCATATACAAATCAACTATTCAACCAAAACAAAACAAATTGTTGGTTCGGGTTAAGACACTTTAAATCACATAGAATGACAAATAACTGTGAAGTATTCCATTTACTCAACAGTCTCAGGTAAAACTCAATATATTATTCACAAATCTAAGCAATTAAAAGTATCTTTTACCCAAAAAACTCATAAACCAAACCAAACAAACAACAATTTCAAACAATGAATCATATTCATTCTTATTAATTCCATTTCATAGCATTTATTGTTTAAACTCTTTTTCATTCATATAACTATTCAACCTTTACTTTACATTCATTTCTTACAAACTATTATTTCCATTCATTCATTCAGTGTTATTTCATTTACTTTTAGTTATTACTTGCAATCGTTTATTTCATTTATTTATAGTATTAATGTTTAATTCAATTTCTTTGCATATTAATTTATTTACTTAAGTTTAAAATCTTGTAACAGTCCCGATTTTTCGACTTCCGAAAATCGACATTAATACGGCCACTGTATCAACTGCCGAACAATCAAATGCGGGGAAACCGAACCATTAGGGTTTAAGAAGAAGAAGATAAACGAAGAAATGGAAACAATAAATAGAATCTCGCATTTCGCAGCGGAACAATATACAATAGATAAATAATAATTAAAACAAAAGGACTATATATGTTATTACAATACAACTTCAGAGTACAACAATAACACACAACACTGGCAGTTATAGAAGTTTGGCTTACACAAACCTGAACGCACTCTTGAGCTCCACAATAACTCCTGAATTCCAAAATGACCTGATAACCTGACTCTAGGCTGCCCGTGTGGAAATTTGTGGGCACCCTGAGTTTAGAAAAGGAAAAATAAACTCCAGGTCAGTCATGAGACTGGTGTGAGATCTTAAAAATAGTTATTTTCACAAAGAAAATAAAAAGAAATCCACTATGCTTTTTTAAAATGAAACTACCATAAGGCCTCCCGCCACGCACATAATGCAAATGCAGAATTGGAGGAGATTTCTCCTTATGATAGTCAAACATGCTTAATACGCAAAATCCTTTCGATATTATTATTAGTGCATAGTGCAGAAAACATTTTGAAAGTATAATATTAATCTTAGCCAGCATAGACATTCCGAACTATGCCTACTATAGCTACCATCTAAACAGTGGTTACCACCATAAGTAAATGGTAGGTTATACAACTAAAACCGTAAAGGGCACGTATTGTTTCTTTGGATTTCCAACAAATGGTCGGGCTAAGGAACTTCCTACTGCCACATGGGTATGCCTCTGAAGTGATGTCCCGAGAACCTACTCGGATCTCTGCCAACACAACGCCGGGTTACCTCTACGGCTAGGTAACTACTACTCGAGTATTCCATTCCCCGGTCCTTGAGGACCTTTATCTGAGGATCCTCAACCACAAAGCAACAACCATAAAGTAAAATAAATTTGCGGCAACAACATAGGTCAAGTATCAAGGCTCCATACCATGATACCACCCTTTTCTAGAAGGAAATGACATACCCTAAAGGGCACGACACTCATAACCTTGCCGGATCTTTCCTGTTTCGACCATTTCCGGGGTGTGAGGTTCGATGAGGTCTCGTCCACAAAGCTACACTTTTCACAAAGTCATGCTTTGATCAACAGATGATCAATAGCACTTCGTATGCCACATTGCCAATTTGGGAATGTATCACTAGTAACCATCAACTACTTAACCTCTGAGCTCGTACGTCTCAGAGAAGGGTGTTAAGCTAAGAGAATAAATTCTCTGCCACCAGCAGAAATGTATTTGATAGAAACCAGTTTTACATCTCAAAGCGTAATGTCGGACACACATCCATACAAGTCCGTTCCGAGATCGAACGGAACCGAAGGCACTTAAAAGAAGCCCTTGCAAATCCGAATATTCACAAATCACCCGGAATCCCCATTAAAAAGGTGATAAAATTTCTATACTGGAGCAACCCGGTGCAGAGACATTCGATAGGTAATCCTTTCGCTTCCGAAAATACTCGGTCTTCAACACCGTCTTCAAATGCAATCCCATTTTGCCGTATTGTTATTCGGAATGGGTTTTATGACATAAGGTCCTCTCCCAGCTAATCCGAATAACGAGCGCTTATTTTAAAAAAAATAAGTGTTACATTCAGACTTCAACAAATTACCAACAATTTTCCCCTTCGATCTTGTTTAAATAAAAGATCTATCACGAATCACAAAGGTTCGATGTGGTTTTCAGATATCCACTTGGAATCCATCCCTCGGTCGCATCGAAATTCAAATGTCTTTTAAAGACAATTGTTGATAGTCGGTTATTTAACTATCAATCAGCATTCACAACAATTACCAGAATTTAATAATTTTCCCTAATTATTTATTTTCAAAAGTATCTTCGCAAGATAACATTTTAGCACTTCGACTATTTGAAAACAAATTTCAAATCACTTTACACCTTTCAATCCTTTGAAAACAAATTTCAAATTACCATCCTTACGTGGAATAAATTTCCAAATATTTATTTGATTCCACTGAAAATTTGTCGAGTTAAAATACTTTAAAACAATTAAAATTACTTATCCAAACATATATACTTGGAATTATTTAAAATAAAACTATTTTAAAACACTTGCTGAAATATTGGTTATGAAAATATTATATTAATGTCTCATATAAAAATTCAAGTCTAAACTAATTTTCTTAAAATAAGATTAGTAGATAGGATATAACTATTTAAATATCCAATTTCTAAAACAAATATCAATTAAATCTTTACTCATTACTTCCATAATTAATTAAATAAATCACTACTTTAAAGACTTACAAAATAACTTAAAGAAACTAATTTCTCCAAAATATTCTTTTAAAACCAACTCTAATACTTTTAACTTATATTTCAAAAGCTATTTTACAAACATACTTGGTTTTTCAGGGAAGATACACCTTCCTTTTCAAAATGGATTATTTTTAATCAATTAATAAATCCTTCTAAATTTATTTTAATTTACACTCCAAACCTGTAAATTTCTTTTCACATCTTTAAAAATAAAACAATATTTGAATTTAAACTTCTAAATATCCATTGATATACAATTTTCAAACCGATTTCCAAATATTCATTTTTCAGCACCGAATTAAATCCTAAATTGATTTCCAAATTTATTTTGAAATACCAAATCAATTTCCAAAATTGATTTCTAAATTTATTCCAACACCCAATTTATTATCTTTTGAAACAAATTCCTTCTTTTGAATTTATTTAATTTTCTAAAATTAATTTACTATAAACTTTCTACTAAATTTCAAAAATCAAGTTTTATTTATTTCTGATATCCTACGATACCAAAAATATATTTGGCTAAATTATAGTCTTCACAGTTTCAATCACAATATAACCACACACAGATTTTAAATAAATCAACACACAATATTGGAACTAATTCAAATATTTGAGAAATCCAGTTGGATCCCTCCAACCTGTTTTTCCCTACATCCACAGACGTTAGCACAACAATTAAATACCAATTCCACTTCGAGGTGGAATATCGTGGTATATGGGATTTATAAAATATTATCCGCTATTATGCGGCGCAATAGGGTCTCATCCGCTATATAATACGGGAAATCAACAACACCAAATACATATATAATACCCATTCCACTTCGAGGAGTAATATCGCAGAATACGGGTTTAATATAATAACCTCCACTATTATGCGGCGCATTGGGTCTAAACTAATATAACTGATAACATCCAAGCACATAATCAATAATTCAATTTAACTATCATCAATCAATGACTGAAATTTGAAATTATTTAATTTGAGTGAGAAGTTCTCACCTTTAATTTGCAATCCATTCCAACTCATTTCCATTTCGGCTTGTTTCTCCATTTTAAACCATATATAAATATTTATACAATTTATTAATATTCGAAATAATCGAATAATCAATTTTTTTTGGTAATTCTAATCATAAAATGATTTTCTTTTAACTTTTTTTTAACAAAATATTTCCTGTCCTTTTGAAACCCATATACTGAAAATAATTTAATTGACTAATGCTTTTAATTTTAACCAATAATTTTGTTTTAAACAAATAATTTTCCTATTTGAAACTACCTATATATACTTGAATTGAAAATAACAATTTTATATCATATTGCGGATATAAAATTTTAACCTTACGTATATATATTTTAAACGAAATTGTATCATAAACTTTACTGTAAACTAATTTTCTTTTAACAACCCAAATTTAGTAATTAAATAAATCACAAAGTTACACCATAACTGCCTTATACCTTACAGTCTAGATTCAACTCCATCGCCTGCAACAACCGCTTCATTCCCAATCATCACGCAACTTGACTTCATGCTCTGCCTGTTGACCACCACCTCACATTCATCTCCTCTGTGCATTGACTAAAACTGTTCTGTCAATGTTACTTGCTGCTGCATTTGCTTCTGACTACCAACCTTGCTATCCACCACATCACTGATACAAGCTTTGAACCACCCTCACTGTCACAGTCATAAACCATATCGGATTTATACCTACATCTACCGTTCCATCAACTCCACAACTCCAATCCTCCTTCTTTACGAAATCACCACGAACTCACCCTAAAATCGCTTGCCGCGCGTGCTTGCGCAGGTCCCTAGCTCGGCCACCTTTTACCGTGAACCCTAACTAACGTCGCGAGCCCAAATACCACCGCGACCACCTCCTCGAAGCCTCATGCCACCTACGCACGTACAACATCGCCACCTCACTCGCGAATCGACTTCGATCACGCCCCTTTCTCCCTGCTTGAATCGAACGAAGCACCCCTCTTTACTTTTTTTTCGATTCGAATGAAGAAAACGCGATAGCCATTTTTTCTATCTTTTGTTCGCTATGTTTTTTTTGGCCATTTGATTTGATTTTTTTGTATATTTCTGTTTGAACGAGAAAGGGGAAAAGAAAAGGAAGGGTACGAAGGAGACAACATAGTGGCTGATTGTACGAAATGTCGGAATAAGGATAAGTAAATATAATTTAAACTGATTTCAAATTGTCTCGAATTTGTAGCTTAAATTTTCGACCTCCTAACAAGACGTGCCGCTAGGCGTTTATAAAGTTATACCCCTATTCCAAACGTTATGGAAAAGGTTTCGGGTCCAAATTTGATCGTATGGAGAAGATAGTTTTTTGAACCAGTTACAATATCGAATTTTAAGTTTAAATTCCAGCGCGTTTGCTATTCGTACGACCAAACGATCACTTCAAACACTACGAAAATTGAAACCCATTAGTAATACAATATTGCGGATCCAATGGAATAAGTTTCGTCGAATTCCGAGACTGTGCCTCGAAAGGCTATTTTTAAATATCGATTAAAACAATATAATTTCAAAACTGAACAAAGTATTTCCAAATCAAATTCTAAAGCTTCCATTATCTTCAGTATTATCAATATAAATTTTCTAAGCCTTGAAAATATTTTTAACAAGCTTAAAACTGAAGATTCAAATTTTTAGCCAACTTGAATAAAATAAATTCGGTAATATAATTGCCAAATCCATAATTATATTTGAAATTCAAGCTAAACCATCATTCAAATATTTAAAATAAATTAAATATTCCATTTCAAATGTTAAAAATTTCCGACCTTCCCCCTTAAAAGAATTTCGTTCCGAAATTTCTAGTTAGAAAGAATGATCCTTAATCCGTTTAATATTTTCCAAACCGAACTGTTTATCAACTTTCCAAAACAAATCTTTTATTAAAGACTCATTATCATTTCAACTAATTTTCCAATTTTAATCATAAGTTTCCAAACAACATTGTTTTCAGTAATTCAAGTTTAAATTTTAAATTCATGTTTCAAATTATCCAAAATTTCTTAAAATTTTCCTAACACCCTAAATTTTAGAAAAATTTCACCAGCGTCTCCTTTGCGCGACTAGCTCGGTACGACTACAAAATGGCACCACAGGCCCTCAGAATCCAAAACGAAAACAAAAAGCCAAGTGGCTGGACAAGAAAATCACCAAATTTCATACTGAAATTCAAATACATACCTTTTTGTCGAGCAATTCAATTTTATCTTTAAAATCAAAATCCCAATTCCATTTCCTTTAATACACCTGTATATCCTGCTAACCATAATATCCAATTGCGACATTCAAATATCTTTTTTTTGCACATTTCTTTACAGAAGTTTCATATCTACTTCTATTCAAATTAGTTTTCCCATTATCATATGAATTCAATATATCTTCAACCCTGAATATTGAATTTTATCTTCCATTCATAACTGATTCATATTATTATTTTAAATTAGTTTCATTCACTAATTTACTTCAATTTCCAATTTGAAATCGTTTGTTGCTAACAAAAAAATTTCAAAAATTTTCTAGCTCTCGAAATTTTCAGAAAATTTTGGTAGATTCCCCTTTGTACGAAGAAGCTTTTGCAATTTGACAAAAGATATAAATATATGTACATCGACCCACCCGATCGAGAAAAATAAAAACAGTTCATATTTCCTATTTTTATTGCGTAGGCGTAACTTATTTAGCATTTTTAAACAAGTGGCTTATTATTTTAGCAATTAGCATGTCCAAATCTAGCCAAGCGGCTTCCTTGTACCTGTACTTACTTAATTTAAATATGTAAGTGCCAAAATCATGTAACTTAACAACATTTTACATATCTAACTAGTAAACATACGAGCTTTTATAAGCAATGCAAGTTAAACAATATTTATAAGCAACTTATAGGGTTCTGACATTAATTTTAATTGTTTCAACCAATTCGTATACAACTTCATTCAATTCAAATGGTTTAAAACTCAACTGTTTACATTCATTTCATTTTTATCTCAAACAATTCAAATTGGTTTTCAATATTCAGCTTCAATTCCAGCTTTATTCTTTTATTCATTCCCAAACACGATTCAATTTCAATTCACCATTTTAGTTTACAACCACTTACATTTAAACTGGATTTCAAATTCCATATGAATTTGATTTACTATTATTTATAGATATTGAATTCATTTCAAACCATATCTATTTGGTCTTTTCTTCAATTAGTTTCACTTACTAATTTTTATTTCAATACTTCGCTTTGCTTATAACAAACCAAATTCAATTCCAATTCAATTCTATTTGCTTACAAATTCAAAATGAATTTCAATATTTAATTTCACTTTCATTTAATTGTAATTGTAAATTTATTCATTCATTCAAAAAAATTATGTTTTCAAATTTATTTATTATTCCATAACTATTTTTTATAAAATTCTAGAGTCTTTTCAACCTTTCAAAACCGTTATTGAAAACAATTCAAATTATCCTTTGAATTTCAAAAATCCTAACCCAGTTTGCAAAAAAATTTCATTTTAAAATAATTCGGCAGTAATTCCTCTTTTGGAAACCCGCAAATGAACATTGATGATGTTGCAGTCATCAACGGAGTTATTTTCCAGTGAGCAAAAAGAGTTTAGTGCTTTTATCCCATCAAAACACTTTTCAAACCCTTGAAAATTATTTTCAATCCCAAAAGGAATTTAATTTCCAAACTTCCCGAATTTCAAATGTTTTCAAGAACATTTCCAAATATTTCTCTGGAATTCTATTTCAAATTATAAATCTCATTTACAATTTACATTTACAAATCCCATTTGTATGTGAATTTATTTTTTTTAAATTTTGGAGTTACGATTTCAATTTCCTATTCAAATGATAATAATATTATCACTTCCTAACAATCAAGCAACCATATACTATAATAATTCACAGAAAAATTATTTCTTTTATATACGAAAATAGTTTGGGTAAAATTATTTCATTTACCCTATTTTAAAACGATATCCTGTCGAATTTGTTCTATATAAGTGTTTAGAGATCCCTATCAATAATGTTAATTACTCGTACTGACCAGAATCCATATACCACTCAACAAACCAATCAACGCAATATAAAACAATTTTATATTCACTAACAAATACGCACTTATATCTATTATTACACTCACACTCATTCTAGACTACTACTGACTCCATCCCTAATAAGTAACACCCAACAGAACCAAGGTTATCGCTTAACCAAATGCTTCGACACCAAATGTAACAGTCCCGATTTTTCGACTTCCAGAAAATCAACATTTATACGTCCACTGTATCAACTGCCGAACAATCAATTGCCGGAAAACCGAACCATTAGGTTTTAAGAAGAAGAAGATAGAAGAAGAAATGGAAACAATAAACAGAATCTCACATTTCGCAGCGGAAAAATATACAATAGATAAATAATATTTAAAACAAAAGACCTGCATATGTTATTCCAATACAAAATCAGAGTACAACAATAACACACAACACTGGCAGTTATAAATGACTTGCCTACATAGAAGTTTGTGTTACACAAACCCGAACGCAGCAAATACTACATAGTATAGATAATACATCTCGCCATCCCGCTTGCCTCTTGAGCACCACAGTAACTCCTGAATTCCAGAATGACCTGATAACCTGACTCCAGGCTGCGCGTGTGGAAATTTATGGGCACCCAGAGTTTAGAAACGGAACAATAAACTCCAGGTCAGTCATAGGACTGGTGTGAGATCTTAAAAACAGTTATTTTCACAAAGAAAATAAAAAGAAATCCGCTATGCTTTTTGAAAATGAAACTACCAAAAGGCCTCCCACCACACACACAACGAAAACCCAGAATTGGAGGATATTTCTCCTTATGATAGTCAAACATGCTTAGTACACAAAATCCTTTCGATATTATTATTAGTGCATAGTGAAGAAAATATTTCGAAAGTATAATATTAATCTTAGCCAGCGTAGACATTCCGAACTATGCCTACTATAGCTACCATCTAAACAGTGGTGACCACCATAAGCAAATGGCAGGTTATAAAACTAAAACCAGGGTGCGTAATGTTTCTTTGGATTTCCAGTAAATGGTCAGGCTAAGGAACTTCCTACTGCTACAAGGGTACGCCTCTGGAGGGACGTCCCGAGAGCCTACCCGGATCTCTGCCAACACAAGGCCAGGTTACCTTTGTAACTAGGTAACTACTACTTGAGTATGCCATCCCCTGGTTCTTTGGGACCTTTATCCTAGGATCCTCAACCACAAACCAACAACCCCAAAGTAAAATAATTTTGCGGCAACAACATAGGTTAAATATCTGGGCTCCCCACCATGATACCACCCTTTTCCAGAAGGAAATGACATACCCTAAAGGGCACGACCCTTATAACCTTGACACATCTTTCCTGTTTCAACTATTTCCGGGGTGTGAGGTCTGACGAGGTCTCGTCCACAAAGCTAGACTTTTCACAAAGTCATGCTTTGATCAACAAATGATCCGCATCACTTCGTTTACCACGTTACCAATTTGGGAAGTATCACTGGTAACCATCAACTACATAACCTCTAAGCTCGTACGTCTCAGAGAAGGGTGTTAAGCTAAGAGAATAAATTCTCCGCCACCAGTAGTAATGTATTTGTTAGAAACCAGTTTTACATCTCAAAGCGTAACGTCAGACACACATCCATACAAGTCCGTTCCTGGATCGAATGGAACCGAAGGCACTTCAAAGAAGCCCTTGGAAATCCAGATATTCACAAATCACGTCCGGAATCCCCATCACAAAGATGATAAAATCACTATACCGGAGCAACCCGGTGTAGAGACATTCGACAGGTAATCTTTTCGCTTCTGAAAATAGCCGGTCTTCAACACCGTCTTCAAATGCAATCCCATTTCATCGTATCGTTATTCGGAATGGGTTTTATGACACAAGGTCCTCTCCCGGCTAATCCGAATAACGAGCGCTTATTTTTTTAAAATAAGTGTTACATTTAGACTTCAACAAATTACAACAATTTTCCACTTCGAACTTTTTTAAATAAAAGATCTATCATGAATCACAAGGATTCGATGTGGTTTTCGGATATTCACTTGGAATCCGACCCCCGATCGCATCGAAATTCAAATGTCGTTTAAAGACAATTATTGATAGTCGGTTATTTAACTATCAATCAACATTCATAACAATTACAAGATTTAAATAATTTTCCCCAATTATTTATTTTCAAAAACATCTTCGCAAGATAAAATATTAGCACTTCGACTATTTGAAAACAAATTTCAAATCACTTTACGCCTTTCAATCCTTTGAAAATAAATTTCAAATTACCATCTTCACTTGGAATAAATTTCTAAATATTTATTTGATTCCACTGAAAATTTACCGAGTTAAAATACTTTAAAACAATTTAAATTACTTATCCAAACATATATACTTGGAAATATTTAAAATAAAAGTAATTTAAAACGCATGCTGAAATATTAGTTATGAAATTATTATATTAATGTCTCATATAAAAATTCAAGTCCAAACTAATTTCTTTTTTAAATAAAATTAGTAGATAGGATATAACTGTTTAAATATCAAATTTCTAAAACAAATATCAATTAAATCTTTACTCATTACTTCCATAATTAATTAAATAAATCACTGCTTTAGTGATTTACAAAATAACTTAAAGAAACTGATTTCTCCAAAATATTCTTTTAAAACCAACTCTAGCACTTTTAACTTATATTTCAAAAGCTATTTTACAAACATACTCGGTTTTTCAGGGAAGATACACCTTCCTTTTCAAAATGGATTATTTTTAATCAACTAATAAATCCTTCTAGATTTATTTTAATTGACACTCCAAACCTGTAATTTCTTTTCACATCGTCAAAAATAAAGCAATATTTGAATTTAAACTTCTAAACATCCATTGATATACGATTTTCAAATCGATTTCCAAATATTCATTTCTTAGCACCGAATTAAATCCTAAATTGATTTCCAAATTTATTTTCAAATACGAAATCAATTTCCAAAATTGATTTCTAAATTTTTCCAACACTCAATTTATTATCTTTTGAAACAAATTCCTTCTTTTGAATTTATTTAATTTTCTAAAATTAATTTACTATAAACTTTTTACTAAATTTCAAAAATCAAATTTTATTTATTTCTGGTATCCTACGATACCAAAAATATATTTGGCTAAATTATAGTCTTCACAGTTTCAATCACAATATAACCACATACAGGTTTTAAATAAATCAACACACAATATTGAAACTAATTCAAATATTTGAGGAATCTAGTTGGATCCCTACAACCTGTTTTTCCCAACATCCACAGAGGTTAGCACAATATCAAATACCAAATTCCACTTCGAGGTGGAATATCGCGGTATATGGAACTTATAAAATATTATCCGCTATTACGCGGCGGAATAGGGTCTCATCCGCTATATAATGCGGGAAATCAACAACTCCAAATACATATATAATACCCATTCCACTACGAGGTGAAATATCATGGTATAAGGGTTTAATATAATAACCTCCGTATTATGCGGCGCGTAGGGTCTAAAATAATATAACTGGTAATTCAATTTAACTATCATAATTCAATCATCAATTAATGACTGAAATTTTAAATTATTTAATTTGAGTGACAAGATCTCACCTTTGATTTGCAATCCATTCCAACTCATTTCCATTTTGGCTTGTTTCTCCATTTTAAACCTTGTATAAACATTTATACAATTTATTAATATTCGAAATAATAGAATAATCAATTTTCGGTTTTGTAATTCTAATCATCCAATGATTTTATTTTAAGTTTATTTAAATAAATTTCCTTTCCTTTTGAAACCCATATACTAAAAATAATTTAATTAACTAATGGTTTAATTTTTAACTAATAATTTGGTTTTAAGCAAATAATTTTTCCATTTGAAACTACCTATATATATATATACTTGAATTGAAAATAACAATTTTATATCATACCGCGGATTTAAAAATCTTACCTTACGTATATAGATTTTAAACAAAATTGTATCATAAACCTTACCGTAAATAATTTTCTTTTAGCAACCCAAATTTAATAATTAAATAAATCACAAAGTTATACAATAACTAACTTCTACCTTACAGTCTCGAATCAACTCCGTCGCCTGCAACAGCCGCTTCATTCCCAATCGTCACGCAACTTGACTTCGCGCTCCGCCTGCTGACCACCACCACACATTCATCTCCTCTGTGCATTGCCTAAAACTGTTCTGTCACTATTACTTGTTGCTGCATTTGCTTCTGACTACCAACCTTGCTATCCACCACATCACCATTACAAGCTTTGAACCACCCTCACTGCCACAGTCACAAACCATATCGGATTTATACCTACATCTACCGTTCCATCAACTCCACAACTCCAATCCTCCTTCTTTACGAAATCGCCACGAACTCTCCCTATGATTGCCTGCCGCGCGTGCTTGCGCAAGTCCCCAGCTCGGCCACCTTTTACCGTGAACCCTAACAACGTCGCGAGCCAAAATGCCACCGCGTCCACCTCCTCGAAGCCTCACGCCCCCTATGCACGTACAACATCGCCTCCTCGCTCATGAATCGACTTCGATCACACCCCTTTCTCCCTGCTTGAATCGAACGAAGACCCCCTCTTTACTTTTTTTTCGATTTCGAGTGAAAAAACACGACAACCATTTTTTCGATTTTTTGTTGGCTGTGTTTTTTTGGCCATTTGATTTGATTTTTTCATATTTCTGTTTGAATGAGAAAGGGGAAAAGAAAAGGAAGGGTACGAAGGAGACAACATGGTGGCTGGTTGTACGAAATGTCGGAGTAAGGATAAGTAAATATTATTTAAATTGATTTCAAATTCGAATTTGTAGCTTAAATTTTCGACCTCCTAACGAGACATGCCGCTAGGCGTTTATAAAGTTATACCCCTATTCCAAAATGCAATGGAAAAGGTTGCGGGTCCAAATCGATCGTATGGAGAAGATAACTTTTTGAACCAGTTAAAATATCGAATTTTAAATTTAAATTCCAACGCGTTTGCTATTCGTACGATCAAACGATCACTACAAACACTACAAAAATTAAAATCCGATAATAATTCAATATTACTGATCCAATGGAACAGGTTTCGTCGAACTCTGAGACTTTTCCTCGGAAGGCTATTTTTAAATATCGATTAAAACGATATAATTTCAAAACTGAACAAAGTATTTCCAAATCAAATTCTGAAGCTTTCATTACCTTCAGTATTATCGATATAAATTTTCTATGCCTTTAAAATATTTTTAACAAGATTAAAACTGAAGATTCAAATTTTTGCCCAACTTTAATAAATTATATTCAGTAATTTAATTTCCAAATCCATAATTATATTTGAAATTCAAGCTAAACCATCATTCGAATATTTAAAATCAATTAAATATTCCATTTCAAATGTTAAAAATTTCCGGTTCGTCACAAATCTTATACTTACGATAACTTTTCATTTTACCTTTATTACAGTAACATTTCAATTACTACTTAGGTTTTCAACCATTACAACATCAAATCCTTATTTACAAAAGAATTTCATCAAATACCTTCATTACCTCAAGTTGATTGCTTGTATAATATCCATTACATTTTCTTATTAACATTTCAACTTTTACATCTTTTGGTAAGTTATATATATGTTGAAGAATGCAAATGAAACTTATACAAGTTTTACCTCATTTCTTTTAATTTAATTTAATGTTCAATAATTACATCCTTTGTTTTATAAGTTACAAATTTCAACTTCTGGAAATTTCATTTATAACCTAGCATTTAATCTCTTATTAAATTAGAGGTTCCAATTATTAATTAGTTATATTCTATTTCCATACAATAATTGAAACCATTGATTAACGAAATCTTAAGAATTAAATACCGGGTTTAATTTCAAATCATTTTAAAATAATAGATAAATGTATATACTTACAGTTTATATATCCAATTATATTTAAAACGATTTAAAATTTATATTTGTTTATCAAAATAAATCTGCAGTAAAACTTCTACAGTGGCCATCCCACTTAGAAACTCGAAAATAAACGTCGATGATGCGTGCACTCATAACCGAAATTATTTTCCAACGGTAGAGAAGGGAGTACAGAATTTATTTCTTTTCAAAATTTCTTTAAAGCAATTCTTTCAAATCATATTGAAATAATTATATCAGAAAATAGTTTTAAAAATATTATTACTATATTCCAAAATCCTTTAAAAGAGATTTTCAATAATCCTGGAACTTAGGTCCTAAATTTCCGATTTCATTTATTTTATTTTCAAATCGTACTTTACTAATATTTATAGATTACACTACCTAACAACCAATATATTACAACCAAATATAACCTTTATAAAAAATTTATTTTATATATAGAAAATATATTAGGCAAAATTATTTCATTCACCTATATTCAAAACAAATATTGTGTCGGTCTGTCCTATTATGTGTTTAGAAATCCCTATTGATGTCATAGCGTCCAATGCACCAACTAGAATTTATAAATACAAAACGAAACAAATTAACATAACATTAAAACCTTTTTATAACACTAACAAATACGCTCTCTCATATATATACGCTCAGCGACTCACCATAGTATTACTACCATATTAATAAAGAGTCAGACCCCACAAAGCTAAGTTTTATCGCTAAACCAAAGCTCTGATACCAGATGTAACATCCCGCCTTTTTGTACGCTTTAAATCGACTATAAACCACACATGTTAGACTTAAACCATACAGAAGGGCGGATTGTTATGGGATAAATAAGTAAAAGCAGAGAAAGAAAAAAACAAACAGAATCTTGCAGCGAAACGATAAAATATAATAATCAAATATACAGTTCATGAAGCTGTTTTACAAAATATTCGATTATAATTATTCAATACATATCAGAGTTACACATAGCAGAAACAATAAATAATGCAACAGAACAATATGAATGTAGCAGAATACTATAATAAATAATAATAATAAATCTTCGTCTTCGTCCTCCAGAATACGGTCTTCCAAATCCTGAAATGCTTAGGCTAATCCGAGCGAATTGAAAAGACAAAACACTCGAGTTAGAACTAAAAGATCTTATGTAAGTTAAATCAACGGCAAAAATATGAGTGTAAACGGCGTCGAAGATGTTTGCATGATTTGATATCTCCTATCCAATGTCTAATGTGAGTGTAGTAACTTAAGAGATGCTCGGAATTCACATCTCCTAAGGATTTGTTAAACTATTTACTATGTAGCAACATTTTGCTATTATAATAATGTCTATAGTAAAATAAACTTACTTTTAAATAGCATTAAGGCTTTACATTTTCCATCATAACACGTAATAGTCCCAATAGTCCATCCAGTATCATGGTCCCTCCTGATCGGGAAGCCACTAGAGGATACCACACTGGCTACGGGAGAAAACCAAACTCGTACAAGGTGCGATAGGGTAGGTGACGTGGCACAACTAGGCAATGCCAGGGTAGATATACCAATTAAACTTCCTGGCCGGTGGTACCGCATAGCAGCTACTACCGCCCACCTCGAGCCACACTCCTAAATCAAAAGAATCAAAAGTGGCCACCGAATCAACCTCAAGGTCATAATATAATATCGAAGAAGTATGTCTGATCAGAGGAATGACCTCATTAGCCCGTCAATTACTCTTGTTTTAGCAACCTTATGCCAACTCACGGGAGTCGGGTCTACGTATACACATCAAAGGAAACGTCGTTGCCATCCTACTTCATACGGGAATCTCCACCGCATACATGGTTGTTAAAGTGGTTTCTGGAGTTGGCAGACGTTGCCATCCTACTTCATATGGGAATCGCCATCCACCGCGTACCCTGTCTCTTTAACAACCAAACGTTATTATAACACCGCGGTCATTTCAAAATAATTTATACTTCAAAACCAGAATATAATATCCATTTCGAAACCATATAAATACGATGTCATTTCCATTTCAAAAACCGAACTATTATGACATCATTTTTATAAAAACCCAAATCAGTATAATATCAATTTTATTCCAAATATATCCTTTTTCCAAAATCATAGCACTTCAAAGTTATAACACTTCGAAAACAAAACACTTGAAGTATAACACTTTCAAATCATAATAATTTGAAAACTCATACTTTGAAACATAATTACACCAATTAAATGGCTTAAATATTAAATTAATTTATACATTAAAATAGCTTCTTCAGTTTCACAAATTAAATCCAAATACAGATTTGAAAACCCAAATAACCCATTTCAATTTCCCTATATTTCAAAGCTTTAATTATTCCACCATTTCAAAACCAATACTTTGATAATTCCAAATATATCAAATTCGGATACTATTATATAGATTTGAAATGTTTACTTAATAATCCAATATCATTTAAGCAAAACTTTTAACTTCAAATAACTGGATCTTCTTTCAATTTATTTAACTTGATAAATTCATTTATATCAACTCGATATTCATTTAAATCACTGTAAACCAAAATCAAGTTATAAAAATCATACCCTTTAAAATCTCAATCTTATTTAAATTTCAAATCAAATCTATTCAAGTATAATTCTTAAATAATTTGATCCAGGCCAATTTCATACTTATCTTCCAACCTCAATGTTATTTAAGTCATTATACACTCTATATACAATATAATTTAACAGATACTTAAATCATATTATATAAAAACAATTAAACTTTATTATTTGACATATTTTACATTTCAAACAAGTTTGTACATAGCTAAAAATCAATAATAAGATAACATTTATATAACATCTAAAATCAATATTTGTATAACCCATATATTTCTTTGCAAACCATAGAAATCATTTCAAAATATTTTCATATATAGACCGTGGTGTCTATATATAATTTTCTACCCTATGATCATGTGATATGGTATTTATCCTTTCAATCCATAATTTAAAATGAAAAAAATATATGGTTATTTATCATTTCAAACTACAATCCCGAATGAAATAAAAATGCATAACAACTTGCAGTTTATGACAATATAAAATACAGCATTCATTCACCCAATATTAATAATCAACCATTTATCACAATCATTATCCAATTCAAACAATAACATCCATATAGAACAGATAATAAATAATAGGTAATTACTGGCAGTTTATATTCAAAAATAAATTAATTTGGCTGGCAGTTTATATGCAATAATAAATTGAATACCAATTTAATTCAATAAATTCAATTTAACTAGAATGGTGACAAAAATATACCAAACAGCCATAAATAAATTTCTAATCACATCAGAAACATAAGAAATTTTAGAAGTTGTGAGTGGGTTAAAACACTCACCTTTTGAATTTAAATTGAATTTATATCCAATTTAAACCCAAAAATTGAACAGTCTCAGAATCCGTCCATACCAGTGTCAAAATGTCTGGAATTTTAATGTGATCCTAACAGAAAAACCGTGTGTAAACTGGTTATCGTATGTGAAAGTTATACGTGTTTGAACAGTGGATAATTAAAATTTAATTAAACTAAACAAACCAATCAGAGGCCGCCACGCAACCGGCATCCTCCTCTCTCCAAAAGTTCAAACCCTAACTTGCTACGTGAATCGCACATACCCTAGCACGACCGCCACCCAATTTTTCGCTTCCCACGTCGATGCCGACCATTGCGGCAACCAAGATCTCACCGCTGAAACTCCTCAAGGCCACACCCCTAGGTGACCACCATCGGTTACGGCATGACATGAAGAACGCTCTAGCCGCCAAAATTTTCGTGACCTAATCGAATTATCGCAACAAATATAACCATCAAATCGCCAAGCAAACCACTCCGATGCACTACGCGCGTCGCTCTCTACCCAACGGTACCCACGATTTGACAATCCGATAAAGATGATCAACGCATGACGAACGGCCGTGAACAGTTCTTTAATTTGTAGACGAAAAGAGATTCAGATTGGAAAAAGAATCATAGAACTGAGATGCGCTCGTCGAGAGCTTTCCGACGATATAAAATATGATATAGTTTGAAAAGTTTGAATTTTTGGTTTGATTTTGAATTGCACTGGATTTTGGAATTTGAGAACTTGTTTGTCTACCATTGAGGAAGAGGAGCAGTAGTAAGAATTGTACGTATAGACCATTGACAATGAGGAACAATTAGGGTTTATAACGGGGTATATATAGGAAGAACAAAATAGAAGCAAATGGGCTAGATTGGTTTGGAAAAATCGAACGATAACGGCCCAAAAGCCCGTTCTGACTCCGGAATGAAATTGGGTCAACCCATATATCAAAATAGATGTTTTAAAATACTTTAGACGCAATGGATCAGTTTCAAGTCCAAATTCAATCATATGAAGAAGTTATGCTAAAATCAAGTTAATCCAAATTGATTTCAATTAATTTCTATTTAACTGATTTCAAGGCGTTTCAAGCCCACACGATCAAACGCCAAGCCCAACCATTATGAAACTTTAAATCCTACAATAATTCACCTTTACGGATCCAATGAAACTAATTTCGTCGAAATCCGAGTCAGTGGCCAAAATGGCTATTTTCCAATTAATTAATTAAATAAATTTTATAATAAATAAAATCAAATTTTAAATTCTTGTTCCATAATTTACAAATTTTATCATTTTTTATTTCTTGCACCATTACAATCCTTTAAACAATTCAGGTATCAATTTAAAGTTAATAAATTTACCCATTACCGCATTCAGTTTCAATTTTAATAAATTTATTAATTATCAATTGAATCTCAGTAAATCCGTTTATTTGATTTAAAATCTTGCTATTATGACATCTTATGGGTATAATTAACATTGATTTAAATTAAATATATTAATTTTTAAAATTAAACCCTTTTATATTCAAATTAATAAAAGTTCGGAAAACATTACCTAAAAATTTATTAGTCCAAAATTCACGAAAAATTTCGGCAGAGTCTCCTTTGTAAGGAGAGGCTCGGGAGACATCATATTATCAAAATAAAAAAATATATCATATATTTTCAAAATAATATATCCCAATAACGGGACAAACGGTATAATATGTAGGATCGATTTCACCCTAGAAGGGGGAGGGGTGATGCTATTAATTATAAAATTTAATTGTGGAAGTTTATATAAAATTATTTCAACATAAATATATCAAAATAATAGCAGCACAGATAATAGAAGAATAATAAATGCAGAAATAGAACAACATAGAATTTACCTAGCTTCGGCAAAATCTTGCCTACGTGTTGCCCCAAGGTTTCCACTAGAAATTAAGCAGTCGAACGCTTATACACGTAAACTTGCGACACCCGCTATCGACTAGCCTTAACTCTATGCTTAAAATCCTGCCACAACTCAGCCACTGAGTTGTGAATTCTCAAATTATGCCACGTAGTTTGTCCCCTAGTCACACGACTAGTAATTACAAAGTTTTCAAAAGAAAAATACAATTTAAAAACAATTTAAACAAAACCCTAATTTAAAATTTCTAAACCCCAAATACAAGTCGGCCCTTAATATAGTGATAAAAATTGTTCCTGTGCTTTCTTTATTCCCCCGGCCTGACTCCTCCTTGAAAATGGCTGTTCTCGTTCGTTTCCTCTTTAAACAAAATTAGGGCTTTGTATAAAATCGAAGAAGCCGACTTTAATTAGTTCGATCGAACGATTATTTTCGTCCCTGCTTCGTCGACCAACGCTCTCTTCTCTTTGCACATGGCTCCTTCAATTTTGATCGAGCTCGATCTTGCTCCAGTATGTAATTTGTTATTTCACTTTACTGTTTTTGCTTATTTGAAATCGATGATATTGCCAATTATGTTACTTGTTCATATAGCGTTCGAACCCCTTTATTTTCGTTCGTATATTGTCATTTGAATTAATTAATTGTTTTATCTCGGCCATTGATTTCTGTTTGATTGCTTGAGATGATTGCTGACTTCTTCAATTCGTGTATATTTGATTACTTGATTTTCACAGCATTGATTTTGAACTCGCTTGTTTCCTTGATTGCGACGGCTTCGATTTTGAGCTGTTCGATCTGTTCATGGTCATCACGTCTCTGACTTTGATTTGAAACACGGCTTTCTTTGACATTGATTAACACGGCTCTGACTTGATTTTGGAATTTGATTCTATTGTGATTTTTGCAACACTGCAATCTGTACTTTTGCACGGCATTTTTTATACTATGATTTCGATAATATACTTGATTGCTTGCATGTATATATATGCATTCATGTATGTATATATGTGCTATCATCTTGTACATCTCCGTCATTGTTGTGGCTATGCATTTATGGTCACTACATGTTTGAAACTCCGTTGTCCTTTACCGCTACCACATTGTGACTGTATGTTATGTTGGTTCGAGTTTGTAATGCTTGCAGGCTTGGAGTCTTTGTACATTTACATTGTATTTGACTTATTCCGATTTTTGTTTTCTCCTTCATCTAGTTTTTCAACATCACTTGACTTCGGTCACTTTTGATTTTGTGAAATATTTTGGGTCCGGCACGGTCTTTGTAACGATCCCGGATTTTTACTAAGTTTAAATTGATAATTAATTTGATTTTTGAATACAAAATTGTGAATTTATTGGTAAATTGAATTGAGTTTCTCCAAATTCGAATAAAAATATGTGTTTTATAAGTTGATTGAAAATAGAATTTTAGGTATCTCTGAATACCGCAAATTTGAATAATGTATTTGAATTGAATTTGAATTGGGAATTATAAATAATGTAAAGATATTTGTATATAATCTTATTAAATGGATTTTAAAAGTTGTGTAAATAATAAATGAATGCAAAATGTAAAATAAGACAATAAGTATTAAAGTTAAAAATAAATATTTAAGCTAGAAATAGAAACAGATGTATATAAGATAAACTATGAAATATAAAGTAACACGTTAGCTAAAATCTAACAACATATTAAAATAGAAATTTATTTATAGTATAAAGTAATAAGACAAAGCAAAAGAAAAGAAAGAAATATATATACTCAAATATGAAACAAGTAAACATATATATGAAAGTATTGCAATATGAGACACTAATATATACATTCAAGTATATACAAATAAGTACAAGTATGTAGACATAAGAAGAACATATAAATATCTATGTATGAACAATCAAAAAAAATTATAAGTATCTGTGAACAACATAATAACTATAGGATAAGTATGTAAGCTTGAAAGACAAGACAATAGCAATTAATGTTAGGATCTTTAGCACAAAATGTATATCGTATCAGCCACTAAAACAAGATTATCAGCCACCAAAGGAAAGGATAAAATCGGCTAGTAAACAGAGAAAAAATAATCGCTGATCCTATATTGTACAAAACAAAATAATATGTCGCCTTGTTGTACAAATAATCACCTATGAGCTTTCTCTCTTATATATCAACTTCATCTCAGTTTCATTCCTTCAAAACTGAGTAGCATCTGAAGGAAGCATCATCTACAATTTAAATAAAATTCAACTTTAAACAACAATACAATCAATACAAACCGTAGAATCAAGAAAGGGCTTAAGCTTGCAATTTCAAGCCTATGTCAAAGAGCTCTGTTCATCTTCTCAAAACAACTGTAAGTAACATATGTTTTTAAAATTTAAAAGCTTGAATCTGTTGCATATATATGTCTTTGAATAAGTATGTTTCTATATATATATATATATATATATATATATATATATATATATGGATCCTCCGAATATATTTGAAAACTGGAAGTACTTTGTATGGGTTATTATTTATAAATGTTTTCTGTTTCGAGATTTTAAGATACCAGATTTTTGATTCAAAAATCATTTTCACCTGATCTACTTGACGTTTGGGTTTAGTGTTAAAACAAGAATTGATTGCTATAGCATATATTAGAGTTTAAAAATTTATTTCAGCCAAAACAACTTGGTACTGGTTTTGGAACTTAAGAAAACTTTGCATAACTTTAAATTAGTCAAAATTCGAATTTCTTAATTCTCGAATTCAGGTTTATAAACTGAATTCTTATACTAAAATATGATTCTTAAAGAAAAAATTATAATTTATAGATCAAGGATTTGAGAGCAGTTCGTTCTTGTTCGAAAATTGGGTTTTGACCAATTCTGTTGGTCGGAGTGTGGTTGAAGGTCGGGGCTTCGCGTGGAGGTGGACGGGCCTATGACGATGGTGGGAAAAATGCTTGAAGATGCTCACGTTCACTGTGGCGACGGCGGTGTGTGGATTTTGTTTCTAAACCTAATTTTGACGTAGGTTTGTATTTCGTTTCGTTCGTCGTCGGTGATCGATCGAGTGCGACGTGGTTCGAGGATGGAAGAGGGAAGGTTGACGAGGTCATGGCTGGAGTTATATGAATTCTGGTGATCGAAGCTGCGAGAACGAGGCGATGACAGGTTTTGGTTGTGGTGGGTCTTGCTGTTTCCAGGTTTAGGTTTTAACCCGAATTCGGTTTCGAGGGGATGATGGAGTTTCTGATGGTCGAGGAGTGGAGCAAGGAGGATCGTCGACTTGCTCGACGATGAAGCGTAGACTGGAGGTGACGATGGTGCCGTGCATGTGCATGGTGCATGAGTTTCTGGTAATCTGGAAACTGGGGTAGCTTGGGATGAAGCAGGGTGGACTCGAGATTTTCTCGAGTAACTCGAGTGATTTACTCGAAGTTTTTAAGCGTTGAACTCGAAGTACAATAGTTGCCTTGGGTTGTTTTTGTCTTACTACAGTTTTAATAAACTGACAGTAAAGTTTGAATTTAAAGCAAATTTAAATAGAATGTAAATTGTGAGATAGATTTAAAAATAAGTTTAAATCTAGATGAAGTTAGATTCAAAATGGCTTGAAATCTTAAAGTTTTAAAATATTTAAAAGAGGGTTTCAGGTTTTTAAAAACATGACAGCTTCCTAGATTTTAAAATTTAATTTAAAATCTGAAAAAAAAATTTAAACTGGGTTTAAATTCAAAAGTTAAGTTTAGTTTTCAAATAAACTTTTGAACCTTAAGCTGTTAAAATGAATTAGGATTTAAATAAAGAATTTAAAATCAAGGTTTTAAAAGCAAGTTTATATCAAAGTTTAAAGCCAAGTTTAAATCAAATGTTTAGATATGGATTCATGTTTCTTGAATTCAAATCTGTGATTTAAATCAGTTTTTAAATCTGAATGTTTTAAACAAGTTTAAATCAAATAGCTTTTTAAAGTAATTTGTTTTCAAATAAATATTTGAATTGGATTTTGATAAAGTTCTTTTATAAAAAGGATTTTGAACGAAAAGTTAAATGATTTGTTTTAACTTGAAATTGCAAGTTAAAATGTAATGTATTTTAAAGCTTAATTTTAAATAAAACTTTAAGTAATTTAGTTAGAACTTTTCTTGTATAGGTTTATAAGTTGATATTTAAATTTGGTTAATGTTTAAATATATAATCATTTTGAATCTTAAATTCAAAATGAAATTTGAATCTAAATTTAGAAGTGTAATGTTTTAAATACACTTTAATATTAATGAAGTCATTAATAAAGAAATGAATTACCTTAGAGATAATTAAGGTATTAAAATGATTTAATGAATAAGATAATTAAGGAATGACTTATTTATTTAATTTGTAAATTAATGATTTAGATTAATTTATAATTAGAGATTAATTAGGAAAGTAAATTAAGAATTGTTATTAGTTAATGAAGGTCATTAACTAAGTTTATTTAAATAATAAATTAATGTGACTAATTTTAACAATTAATTAGATTAAGCAATTAATGATAATCATTTATGAAATTGTGTAAGTGTAATTACTTTATGTAAGTAATTAAGAAATTAATTGCTCATTGTAATTAATTGAGTTTAATTTGATTAATTTAAGTTAATTGTCAAATATTGTTTACTGGATTGATATTTCTGATATGTGATTGTGATGCTATGTAATGTGAATTGCTTTGTGTTGAACTTTGATTTGTGATTTGTTTCTATGTGTATGTGAAAAACCTTTTTTCCCGTAGAACGACATTTAAATTTCGATGCGACAAGCAGTCGGATACCAGTTGGTTATCCGGAACCCATATCGAATCATAATGGTAAATCTTTGTGATTGATAAATTTACTTTATCTGTGAATCTGTGAATGAAGATAAGCGTTATGGATTATATCGCTTATCGAGATTGATATGATTGATTCTGTGATGATTGATGATGTTGCACTATTGTGTGAAACCCTTGGACTACACCATACACACACAAATATGGATTGCACGTGGAAATTGGTTAAGTCGCAGATTTTTGAAATAGTTTGAAATTGAATTTTTAAATCCAAATAGTTTTGGGAATGGATTAAGATCGAAGTAAAAAGTTTTTGAAAAGGAATTTCAAAGATAAAAGTTATTTTGAATAACTTGATTGAGTTTTGAAATTTAAATAATTTGATTTAAATTTGAATTCAATATTTGAAATCGAATTCTATGATTTGGAAATTAGGGTTTAAAAAGGTTATTCAACTTATAAATGAGTTTATATGGGTTTTTAAACCATTTTAAGTGTTGTTTTTGGAATTTGAATTTAACCCAAATGAAATCGGATTTTTCCGAAATGAAAACTATTTGTTTTCAAATAATAAAAGCTTTCATATAAGAAATGAACGTCCAATTTGTGTTAAACGGGTTGGAAAGCTATAAGTTAAATCTTTGATTTAAAGATTTAATGAGTTAATCAAATTGAAATGGAAATTGTTTTGAAACCCGTAAACGGATCTTTGTGAAACTGGATGAACTTTGTGAAATAAATCATTTTGTTTAAAGATTTGAAATGGTAATTTGTTTAAACCATTTGAAGAAAGGTTTTGGTTTTCTTTGAAGTTGTGACGTAACTGAATTCCCATATCCATATATTTTAAATATTGCGCTCACTATTCGGTTTAGCCGGGAGAGGACCTTGTGTCATATAACCCATTCTGAATAGTGATCCGATGTTATGAATTGCATTTGAAGACCGGTGTTGAAGACCGGGTATTTGCGAGAATGATGGGATAACTTGTCGATTGACTCTGCATTGAGTTGCTCCGGTATAGAGTTCTCCATATGCGATGGAAAGTCCGATCAGGATTGTGAATACCCGAATTTGCAAGGGCGGTTCTGTTCGAACCCGGAACAGACTTGTATGGTTGTATGTCTGACATTACACTTTGAGATATAAAACTGATTTCTTTCAAATACATATCTGTTGGTGGCGGAGAATTTATTCTCTTTGCTTAACACCCTTCTTTGAGACGTACGAGCTCAGAAGTTATGTAGTTGAAGGTTATCAGTGATATACTCCCAATTTGGTAGTGTGGCATGCTAAGTGTTGCTATGTGTTGATGATCATTTGTTGATCATTTGTGATCAAAGCATGGCTTTCATGTAAAGCGTAGCTTTGTGGACGAGACTGCATCAGGACCTCACACCCCGGAAATGGTCGAAACAGGAAAGATGCGGCAAGGTTATGAGGGCCGTGCCCTTTAGGGTGCGTCATTCCCTTCTGGAAAAGGGTGGTATCATGGTATGGAGCCCTGATGCTTACTCATATGGATACTGCAGATCTATTACTTTGTGATTGCTTTGTGGTTGAGAGGCGCCTCGGATAAAGGTCCCAAAGGACCGAGGGATGGCATGCTCGAGTAGTAGTTACCTAGTTACAGAGGTAACCCGGCCTTGTGTTAGCAAAGACCCGGTTAGGTTCTCGGGACGTCCCGCCAGAGGCATACCCATAGACAGTAGGAAGTTCCTTAGCCTGACCATTTGTTGGAAATCCAAACAAAACAACACGCGTCCTGTACGGTTTTATTTGCATAACCTGCCATGGAATGTTGTGGTAACCTGCTACTGAACATGGTAGCTATGGTAGGCATAAGTGCGAAATGCCTATGCTGGCTAAGATTTATATTATACTTTTGAATATTTTTACACTATGCACTAATAATAATTTCAAAGAAATTTTCTCGTATCAAGCATGTTTGACTATCATAAGGAGAAATCTCCTCTAATTCTGCGTTTGCATTGTGTGTGTGTGGCGGAAGGCCTTATGGTTGTTTCATTTTTCAAAAAGCATTGCAGATTTATTTTAAATTCTTTTGTTATCTGTTTTAAATGATAAACTGTTTTTGTTTGCTCATACCAGTCCCATGACTGACCTGAAATTTATTGTTCATTTCCTAAACTCTGGGTGCCCATAATTTTTTCCACACGGGCAGTCTAGAGTTGGATTTTTCAGATAGTCAAGTTTAGTAGATTATCTAAAGTTAGTCCTGTCTTTGGATCATGACTGACCTTGCTTATCTTTGTGCATTGTTACGAGGAATTCGAGCTATTTCTGGATTGGTACCTTGGAAATGGAAATCACCGATACTGGAGTTCTCTCTTTTGCAGACTACTTTCCATATTGAAGATATTAATCCACTGCTGGTGTGATCCATTTTCTTTCCGCTGCTATTGTCTTGTACCATATCTCTAATGTATATGGATATCTATTGTATCATTCTGATGTATCATATCATATCAGATATTGTATCTGTTATTGTATCAATGTTATATATATTGATATTCTTTTTCCTCCGCTGTGTTGTACTTAACGTGTTATAAGCTCCGGCGAACCAGGTTCGACGTTTGGATCTACGGCATTTGAATACGAGTGTGCTCGATGCCGATTTTCAAAGGCCGAGTCAGGGCCGTCATATTTGGTATCAGAGCTGAAGGTTGAAACTCTAGCTCAGGAGTATAACACATTAAGCAACTTATTAGAGATAGGGTGATGTATACCCTAGAATGAGTATCCCTAAGATATCCATTCGAATGCCTCAGTAAATCCTCTTACTATCCACTGATAGTAAGTATGAGTGTGAAAAAAGGACGAGATAGGGGACAAGGGAATACCACTACAAATGTTCAATACCCTGCAACTGTGGAAATAACTTTTTCTATCAATCTCCTTTAATTCTTCTTCCCAATTTCTTTGATTTGCTTCGTGGCAGCTGCAATGAGAAGTTTCTGGTGTGATGGTGACCATAAGAATCATTGTAGAAAATCCTTACTTCGTATCTTCATCAGTTTCTTATTAGCTTTTCGATTTAAACTTTAATGAATTTGAAATTTGGAATTGAAAATTTTAAATAAATTGGAAATTTTGAATTAAGTTAAACTGGTTAACAAATATAAGGCTAAATTTGAATCGAATCAATAAAACGATATCGGTTAAAACCAAATTTGAAATTCTATTGTAATTTCTTGGGCATATCGAAGTCCGAAGAGGGACAAGTTATATATATACATTGGGATGTTCCGTCCTAAGATGGAATCCATATCTAGTGTTTAGGAAATTGTAGAAGATTGAATCTATCTATCTACTGCTTGGGTCTCGATATATTCTACGAATGGTTAGTTATCCTTCGAACTAACTAGTGCCCCTGCATATTCATAGATCTGGTAACCCGAGTATCTTGTGAAAAAATTGTATGAGTTTGTTCTCATATTGTCGATATTCTGATTTGGTGAGCCAAATACAGCATAGATATCCAGTTTCACCTGGAAAACTATTCCTCTATCTTGCATCTATCGTTGTTATCTCCCTGGAAAATTTCGAGGACGAAATTTCTTAAGGGGGGAACCTGTAACGATTTTGGATTTTTACTAAGTTTAAATTGATAATTAATTTGATTTTTGAATAAAAATTATGAATTTATTGGTAATTTGAATTGAGTTTCTCCAAATTCGAATAAAAATATGTGTTTTATAAGTTGATTGAGAATAGAATTTTGGTATATCTGAATACCGCAAATTTAAATAATGTATTTAAATTGAATTTGAATTAGGATTTATAAATAATGTAAAGATGTTTATATTTAATCTTATGAAATGGATTTTAAAATTTGTGTAAATAATTATGAATGCAAAATGTAAAATAAGATAATAAGTATTAAAGTTAAATATAAATGTTTAAGCTAGAAATAGAAACAGATGTATATAACATAAACTATGAAATATAAAGTAACATGTTAGCTAAAATCTAACAACATATTAAAATAGAAATTTATTTATAGTATAAAGTAATAAGACAAAGAAAAAGAAAAGAAAGAAATATATATACTCAAATATGAAACAAGTAAACAAATATATGAAAGTATTGCAATAGGAGAAACTAATATATACATTTAAGTATATACAAATAAGTACAAGTATGTAGACATAAGATGTAACAACTCGCTATTTTAGACTATTCGCATCCGCACATGTCGGACTTGAATAATTCAAAATACCGAATTGTTAATTTAAATTTGGCAAAATACAGATATACAGTAAATAAATAATCACAGAATCACAGACACAGAGTAATAATATGCAGCGGAAGCAAAAGATAGTAGTTCATGAAGCTACTACATATATAACAGAGTTAAATAAGTTACAACAAAAGTCTCAAATATAATAGTCAAATACAATACCAGAATACCCCACTGGAATCAACGGAATATCTGAAAGCTGGATAGATAGCTGGATCTCCAAGCGAAGCTCCAAAGATGAGTCTCAAAAGCTGAACCACTCAGTCTATCCCGAGCGTAAAGAAAATACAAAACACTCGAGTCAGGATTAACATTCTTATATCAATAAATCCAACTCAAGTGAAATAACAAATGAGATACATGTAACTCAAAGGACGTTGGAATAACCATCCCTTAAGGATCTGTTAAACTATCTACTATGTAGTAGTGTACGCTAAGTAGATAATGTCTATCAGTAATATAAAATATCAAAATAGTGTTAAGGCGTTACCATTATCCCCCTTAACACATTTTATATAAATGTCATAGTCTATACAGCACTGTAAACTCCACCGTAAACTAGTGGGATATCAGGGAGTACTCCATAGATATAACACAAAACAAATTCGTAGTGGTCGCGTATATAGGGATACAAGTATGACAAGGCACATGAGGCAATACCCAAGGTAGTGAAACTACCATTTGCCTGATCCGGACTGGTGAGAACGCATCGCCGCAGCGATCGCAACACCGCGAAACAACACTCCTGAAATTCCGAGGGAGCACCAATCAAATCACAAGTAATGAGTAGTAGTTACGAAGAAGTGTGTCCGCTCGAGGTGGCTAACCCCATTTGGCCCGGCACGGCTCCTGATTTTAGTCATTTCCAATTTGACACAAGTGTCAAGGCTATCCATTATCGTTCTCTTTCTTCAGTCGTCACGTACATCATTCTAACCACTTCATTCTGGATCATCACTCCGCGTATAGTTATTAAAGTGGTTTTCGGTTTAGACAGAGAGTATATCCAAAACCGATTCCGGTCTCTTTAAAAACTTTCGTAATTATTACACCGATTGGTCGTTTCTATTATTTCAAAACCAAATCAATTTCAATTTCAATTAGAATTTATAAATCACATTCATTTGCCTTTCAAAATCATTTTCCATAATTTACGTTTCAAACTTCCAATTTACCAATTCAAAATCTTATATTTCAATTTCAATTTTTATTTAAAACAATTCAAATACCGATTCAAGTTCATATATAAGTTTCATTCCGTTATCATTTAAATTAATTTAATTTAACATTCAAATCAATTTTAAATTCATTTATCGATTTCATTCAATATTCGTTAAGTTAATTTATCATTCAAAACAATTTTACTTAATTCCCAACAGGATTATCATCGTATAATTTACAGATAACGGTGTCAGATGTCAAAGGTAAACTGATACATAAATAACAGTGCAATAAATAACAACAATATATTTCAATTGTCGTTTCAATTGAAATCAAATTTAATAAATAAAAGAATATTAATCGTGAGTGATTGCTCACCTTTCGAGGCTAGAGAGAATTGACACCGAAATGAGTTACGAACCCAAGCACGAATTTCAAAGCCAGCAAGATTAGCACGAATACGATGAAGAAAACTAGTCACGACGGGTAAATCTAATAAATAAGGAACAAATGAAACCATCAGAACGATTTGATAGAAACAACCAATACACATCACTATTATATCTACATAATCAATATTTAACTTAAACAAAGTAATTTATATGTATAATTGAAATCACTGTTCTTAAATTATCAAAGATATATATGATTTATATTAAAATCTATACTTACACACACACACACACACACACACATATATATAGGTAGATATAAAATACTAATACATACTAACTTTATACAAAACAACTAAAAACTTTATAAGTTAATGGAGGAATATACCCAAATAAGTATGCAACATATATATATATATATATATATATATATATATATATATATACAGGCTAATAAAGAATCCAAACATAATCTGCTGTATACAACTGTTAAAGTTTTATATAAATGTAGGCTAAACAAATATTAAAAAAAAGTCCAAATACTAACATACAATATCTCATACGCAACCTATAACAGAAAGATCACACTATAGCCAAAAAATAATTATAATATTAATTAAGCTGACTTATAAAGACAGAGTAAAATATATAACTAATATGTATAAGCTTATAACACTTGAACCATTTAAAATTATACTATATATACTCTTAACATATATAATCACTGACACAGCAAGATAAAACTAACAAAAGAAAGTTACAAAAGAAATCAACCCATAAAATATAAAGTAACATGTACATTTAATATGAACAATACTATACCTAATTGAACAGATTTTATATAAAATGATATATAAAATATAACGTATATATTAAGCAATGCAAGCTGTAGTAATATATGAAATCTAGCTAACACATCCCAAGCAAAGCAGTATTGATTACAAATCGATACATGTACCAACATGGTCGGATGAGAAGAAGGCAGGGCAAATGTACAGTCGTGGCGGAGCAAGGCTGTACTTGGCCTGGAGATGAAGATGTGGTCGGATTTGACCGGTCAATAAAGGAGGAGTGCTTGGCCGATGGGTGGAGCTACTGTTGTATGGGTTTCACGTGCAGACGGACCACGACAAGGAAGAACGTGGGAGGCCAGACGGTGGAGTAGCGACTGGGCTGGGGTAGTGGCGGAGTGAGAAGAGGGGAGAAGGTGGCGCGGTGGTCGGTACACGGGACTGGACGACGGAAATACAAGGCGGGGGCAGGGTGGATCGGCAATAGGCCGAGGCGGAGCAAATGAAAAGGGAAGGCGGAGGTAGGTGTATGAAAGGGTAGTGGAGGGAGGGGGCGGAGGTACGTGGTGGCGGTTTGTGTCGTTTGGTTGCGGTGGGGTGTTTGTGTAACATGGTGAGGGGCTGTGGGTTTTAGATCAAAGGAAGAAAGGCTTTGGGAAGAAGCATGGGTATGATTTTTTTGGGGAAGGAAAGATAAAGTCAAGCTACAGGTTAAAGGAATGAGTCATCTCCATATAAACGAATGGGTGCCACTTTATATTTTGAACGGAATGAAAATAGACTAGCGAGTATGAAAAGCACAACTTAACAGCAATTACTTAACGGATAGGAAAATGCATAAGTCACACGTCAATTCAGGTATAGTAATTAAAGCACCGTTGCTTGGATTACACGTTTGAAATATGAAAAGGCACAGGAAACAAAAGGCACAAATGGGTTCCGATACGATTACTTGTTTCACAGATTCCGCTGTGCACCGAACATCAAAATTGACAACAGAATATACTACGGAGATCAGCACGACGAGAGGATCAAAAAGGTATAAAAATATCAGTGGTACGATTGAATTATAAAAGTTTGAATTTTCCTACTAGCGGAAAATGCATGAAAAACACAAAAAAATAAGACCGACGGAGCCAAAGATGTCCTAATTTGGAAAAACGAAAAACCGACATCTTGCTCAGACGATGATTTAGAATTTTTCTATGTAAAAAAAATTTAGGTTCCGAAAGCATTTTATTTAGCTGGACGCATTCCAAATATCAAATTTATATTTCAAAATTTTATCGTTATTTTATTGTATTGTTTACAGTTTCTCCAATTTCAAATTAATAAAACAAATAAAAATTATCGAAAATTCACGGGTCGTTACATAAGAAGAACATATAAATACTATGTATGAACAATCAATTTTTTTTTATAAGTATCTATGAACAACATAATAACTATAGGATAAGTATGTAAGCTTGCAAGAGAAGACAATAGCAATTAATGTTAGGATCTTTAGCACACAGTGTATATCATATCAGCCACTAAAACAAGATTATCAGCCACCAAAGGAAAGGATAAAATCGGCTAGTCAACAGAGGAAAAAAAATCTGTGATAACCCGGATTTCTGGGTATCTGTAATTAATAATATATTTGAGTTAATTAATAGAATACTGAATTGTAGATTGAACAAATGAATCTGATCAAGGAAATATTTATATTTGTAATTGTGTTGTATATATATATACACATAGATTTTAAATAGAATTATTATACACAAGTTGAAATTGTATTTGTTTAAATATATGTATATATAAAACCGATTTAAAATTTAATTTGAATTTGGATATTTAAATTCAAAGGACATATATGTATGTATGTATGTATGTATGTATGTATGTATGTATGTATGTATGTATGTATATCTTAAATCATACCTTGGTTTTTAAAATGTATCTTTATTTTTATTAAGAACATATGTTGTTTATATTATTTTCTTCCTAAAGAAATTACATAAATTAGAATATGTATTTATAAATTAGAAAATTAATTACAAAAGCTTTATAAATAAATAAATTATGCATAATTAAAATGTAAGTATAAGAATGTATCTAATTACAAGTGTAAATGAATTATAAATTGTAATTGACAAATATTAACTAATATGACACGTGTCATCTTTGTATTATCATTTTTTTAAAATTTTAATAAAATCTTTATTTACTCTTTATTTACTCCTATCTTCTTTTTCTTTCATTTTTCTATTTTCCCCAAGTTCAAACAAAGAAAACTTCAGCCGGCTAATGTTCTCCTGAAAATCAAAGGCATGTGACATAAAGCAGAAAACAAAATCAAGAAATCTCTTCACTAATTCAAAATCTATAAGCATGCAACCAATTCTCAAACCCAAACTAAAAGCTTGTAACATATTTTATCTTCAACCTGAATCAAGCAAGATATGGAACTACAGCTCCAACCTGAAGCAAAAGTTTAACATCAAAAATTGCAAGTTCTAAAGTAAATCAAGTTATAATTTAAGACAAGTTTCAAATCAACAGCCAGGTTCCTGTAAGAAGCCCTCTGTTCAACGGTGATGGTGAGTAAACATTTTGTTTTTAAATCTCTATATGTCCATCCTAGTTTATATGTTAGTTTGAATATACTTATGAAAATATGTTTGCATGCATGTATTTTTTTTGATCTACACTGGTTGTTGATATACATGTCTGTGTGTACATATATCAGGTTCTGTTATGATCTTCTGGCTCAAGAATTTGATTTAAAAAGTCAAATCTCATTTTACAAATAGTTTTAGGTTTAGAGCTTTGAAGGAAATTTGTTTGTAGTAACAAAATCTGATTTTTAAAAAATACTTTAGGATAAAATTATCAAGTGGGTTGCTGGGAAAAAGGGAACTACAGTAAAACAAACTTTTAAGGCTAAAAGTATGATGATCTAAATTTTACAATTTGATCATGAAATCTGAATCGTACTTAGTAATTTCGAATTTTATTAGTAATTTGGTGATTTTTAAGTTTGTGGACGTTGAGGATTTTGGAGTTGAACACAAATGGCATTTTGATAAAATTCAGGTGATCGGAGTTTTAGGTGTGGTTGCACTCATTGTTAAAGAAGGAATAAGTGGCGAGGAGCATTGGAAAAATAGGAAGATGTTTTTCTGATCGCCGAAGCATTATGGTGACGATGATTTAGGGTTTAAACCATTGTTTGAGTTTATTTCGAATTCAGAGTTCATATGGACTCGTCATCGAGTCGAACTCGATCGAAGGATGGGGAATGGCATCGTAGGTTCTCGACGAAGTTGTGGTCATGGAGGCAGGGATGCAGATGGTCGGAGGATGGCGAAGTATGATGTTTTGTGGCAGAGCCGTTTGTTCTAGGTTTGGTGGAAATGTCGATTTCGTCTTGGGTTTGATATCGGGTTTTCTGGGTGACCAAATCAAAGGAGGGTGGCATAGGCGATGTGTAGGTGGCCGTAGCATCGTTCGGAGGGGAGCCGACGCCGTGTGCACGTGCACGGTTGGGTGGTTGTGTCTGAAGTTGTTCTGTGATGTTGAGGAAGATGGAGTTTTTTTTTTGATCGGGGTGTGCACGGGGAAAATGTGAGGAAGACTCGAGTGTGGCTTCGAGTTATTTGAGTAGGTATAGCATGCTATATCAGTTTTAAAGAAAATAAATTATGATCAGGTTTTGGAAACAATACTTTTATAACAGGTTCAAGCAGATTTGTTGTTTTCGTTTTCTTTTTACAAGTTTCTAAAATTTAATAAATGTTGTGAAATTAATTGTTTGGTTTGTTTAGAATAAACGATTAAATTTAAAATCCCTAAGTATTTTCAAAAGAAATTTTATGATGGAATTAAGAAGTATTTAAGATCATTGTATTTAATCTTAAACCAATTATAAGATCTCCGGTGTTTGATTTCAGGCACTAAATTTAGACAGGATATAGGTGATGGATAGAAATCAATCTAGGGATAACTAATGTGATAAACCATTGATTAAGTAGTTAATGTGCTTAAAAAATTTATGGGGTTTACTGAAAGGTTAATTAATCAGTATAGTTAATTAGTGTAATTAATTAAAGGATTGATTAATTAAGGAAATTAAATATGGGTTAGTTAATAATGAGTATGATGGAAGTAAATGATAATTAATCAATGTAAATGATTATCGAATAATTAATTTGAGTAATTAATTATAGAAAAATGTAATAAATGTGAATGGGTGATAGATAAATTAATTTGTGTAATTAACTAAAGGCTAATTACTTATTGTACTTCAAAGTGACAATTAAGGATTGATTAATCAAGGTTAATCAATTAAGAAATAATTAAGTGTTAAGTAATTAAGATGTTTTCTGATTGTGATTAATCAAGATTGATTAATGAATGTAATTAAGTTAAAGGTTAATTATTATATGAAATTTAAGAATAATTAACTAATGAAAGTAATTAGAGGATCATTAGTTAATGTAATTAATGGAAGTGATCAATCTTGCTTATTAATGATTGAATGATGATGGGTGCTTTGAATTGGTTGATATCTCTGATATGAATTGCTTTGTGATACGATATGTTGGATGGACGATGATAATGTGATTATCAATCAATTATGAATTGCTGCGTAAAAGTGTTATCCGACAATTAAAGTTGAATTGTATTTAACTGGATAACTTGGGTTTAGATGACATTGGATTCGAAGAGACCGGAGTCGGCTATTAGTAAATACCTGAAACCACTTCAATTATTTATGATTTGACGGGCGGAATCAATAGGATTAAATGGAATGATTTAAGTGAATTGGACCATTTAATCTAAGTTTGGTACTTAGAAATTGATGTGTGATGTAAGTGATGTCTATAACGACTTGTGAAGTTGTAAATTAATGCAAGTTACCCCGGGTTTTTATAATTTGTATGTTTTTCTGTTCCATGTTAGATGGGTTTACTCACGCTGGTTTCCAGCCTGACCCGGGTGTTACTTTGATGTAATGATCAGATCAGACCGAGTATTACAGATTTTCAGGTAAGGACGCTCTGGGGCTCAGGAGGTGAGGTGAATGGCAGGAACGTATGGAGTGTTTCCGCTATGTTATATAGTTGTATATCTGTAATGACCCAGAATTTTAGGCAATATCAATTTAATAATCTGTATTAATAATAAAATTAGTATGATAATTTTTCTTTATAATTTTAATTTAAATTGGTTAATTTAATCTTTTTAAGGTTAATTAATATTTAATCTGGTCATATTGATCAATATCCTTTTAACAATTTAAAATTGATAAGATATATTTTTTCGAAGCTAATAAAATTTTATTCTATTTATAATATAAATATTTGATATACATTGTGAATAGAAAATCTTTTTTTTAAATAAAAGATGAATTTTCAAATTTGTAATATATATGTATGTATATGTTCTAATTTGATGTTGTTTTGAAATTTAATATAATCTGTTGATAATTTAAGATTTATTCAAATTGTTTCCAAAAAAATAAGATAATTATTTATTTTAAATATGATAGTTTAAAGATTTCATCAAAGTTTTCTTTTTTTCCTCTAAAGTGTGTTTAAATTAAAATGGTTATGTATATAGATAAACGTTTTAGATTTTAAAAATACATGTATAAGAATGTATTTATATTATAAATTAGTTTTATAATATTTTCTCTAAAAAGTAAATTTATATTTATATATGTAAGTATTTATTTATTTAGTAGATTAAATAAGTAAGTTTATATTAACATTTAAATTAAATAAAAATTTATTAAAAATAAAAAGACATGTGTAGCCATATTAACACCTCTTAATAACATACGTAAGAAAATTAAGTTATATGAATGACAAATGTAAGTTTTTGGAACAAGTGGCAACATTTTTTTTTTATTTTTTTTAAAAGAAGAAAACAAGTTTTTTTTCAAACACTTCCATTTTTTTGTTTACTTTTCTTAACTCAAACCAGAAATCATTTTTCAAAACCTGATAATGAAAACTAAAAGCAAACTAAACCTGAATTCTGCAAAACTGCAACCTTCCAACCTGCATTTCAAATGAAGATCAACAGCAGTTTAAAATTAACAAATTAAAGGCATGCAGAGGGATTCATTTTCAACAGCATGCAATCAAAGTTTTCCAGTTTTAAAGATTTCAAGGCCTGGAAAAAAATTAAAACCTGCTCTGCATAAATAAGAGGTGAGTAAATTATTTTTAAAAACAGTTTAAATTTGAGATTTTAAACTAAATACATATGATTGAATTTGGTGTGATAATATTGTTTGTATATGTGCTGGATGTAAATGCATGTTTGAATATTTGATGTGCCTGTAATTTTTTTAAAAAAGTTTGCCTCTGTTATTTTACAGGTTTTAGATAAACTTGTAAATATTTTGTCTTCTCTTGCACAAAATTTCAGACCTTGATTTCTAAAAGAGAAATGTATATAACAATATGATGTTAATTATAAAAATGAACTCGGGAAATTTTATTATGTTTTTATCTTAAAAATGTATAAGATACAGTGAATTTTCAAACATGGTTAAAATTTGTTCGAGTTAAATCTGATCTTTAGTTATGAAATCTGATTCGTATATCAAAATGAGGAATTTTTATGGAGGTATTGTGATTTTTAGCTAGGGATTTTGCGAGTTATTTTGAAGTGTTCGAGTTTGGGCGTATCGACAATTCCTGATGATCTAGGACAAATCGAGACTAGAGGTTAGTATTAGAGTTGGCTGGGTTGTCGATGAATGCAGGAAAAATGGTAGGGCATTTTTTCGATGACTGTGGTGATCGGAATTTGGGATTTTAGGGTTCGGTTGTCTTTTTGGGGCGAGGAGTTTTGTAGGGCATTTGTGTTGGCCATGGAGGATCGGAAGGTGTCGCGAGGTGTTTGTATTGTTCGGCGAAGTGTGGAGCATCATCAGGTACGTCGGCGATGTTCAACGGCGTAGGGATTGTCGGCGGCGATGGGTTATATGGTTCGAGCTTCTACAGTTCTTGGAGCTAGATGGTCGAATTTCGATTCGGTGATGAATTCTTGAATCTGGGTTTGTGGAGAGGTTGTCGTGGTCGCCGACGATTTGGAGATGGCCGGAGGAAGAATCGACGATGTTTGGTTCACCGTGCAAGGTGCACCGTGTACGTTTTGTACACTGGGAGTTTCGCTCGAAGTAGAGCTCGTGTTTTTCAGAGTGACGACTCGAAGTAATGGATCTAGGGTGTCTTCGGGGTAGGCACGAGATGTTTCAGTGTTCGACCCGAATTTTTAGTCATTTGTTTTCTGGTTAGTTCTGTAATGATGTTAAGCGCAAATTTAAACTTGTTTTTGGATAAAAGAAATTAAGCTTTAAAATTTTAAAACAAGTTTATAAAAGTAAAACAAATTTATAAAAGCTAAATCTTGTTCTTTGTAAGTAAAAGTTAATTAAACTTTTAAAATGTTAATTGAATTTATATTTCAAATTTAAAAATGTTTTAAGATGATTTCTTTTATAAGTAGTTATCTTAATTAAATTTTGAATTTCAATTTAAAAGAATGTTTGAATTTAAAGTATTAAATCAAAGTTTAAAGTAAATTTTTAAGTAATGATTTTAAAAACTAAAGTTTCAAATTTTATTTAAAATGAATAAGTTTAACTTAGATAATTAATGTGTTTTAAATTTTGAATTTTTTTTCTAAATGCATTATTTTCAAATAAAGTTTAAGCTATAATTTTGAAAACCAAATAGAATAATTTGTTTTCAAGTTATTAAGATTTGATTAATTCAAATAATTTATTTATGAAGATAAATAGGGTTAATTTACCTTTGTTTTGAATTTAAGGATATTTAATTAATATGATTTGTTAATAAGTAAAAGATTAATTAAGATAATTTTTTTCTTAATTAATTAAGGATTTTGAAATATAATAATTTAATTAATTAAGTATTGAATTAATTTTAAATGATTAGTTAATTGTTTTTTTAATTTTAAATAATCACTTAACTATGAACTAATTAAGTGTAATTACTTAATAAATTAATTAATGGTGAATCTCTGAAAGTAAGTAAGAATGGAAATTTCTTATGGAAATAATTAATGGAAAATTACTCATAAGAGTAATTAAATGGAAGTGATTAATGGATAATCACTTGATGTTATTAATCAAACCGACTGTTAGGGAGGTTTGCTTACTGTCACTGGCCAAAATCAATTTTTCTAAAGCCAAAAAAGCGTGGATCTTGTCTCATCGTTGTTTCCCCAAAAACGTGGATCTTGTCTCATCGCGGATTCCCTAAACTTCCTCCTTTTACTTCGCGCATCAAAGTTTCCAAATTCAAATCTATTATGATTTTCAAATTCTAAAATTTCAATTTCAAATCGACAATTTTGAATGCTTTGATTAATATTTAAATTTAAAATTCATTTTTTCATATTCAAATCTCAATTTATTCTTTTCCAACATATTATAACTTAATGTTTAAGAAATATTAACAAAAGATTTAAATGTATATTTCTTACCAAAGTTATACAATCGAACGGTCGGTTTCTTCATTGTTGTGCGGTTATACTAGTCTAAGGATTAATAAATATAATTGTTTTAATGTTAATTAATTATGGAGTAATTAATTAATTAAATATTAAGAATTATTTAATGATGGAATTAATTACTTGTTATGGTAATTAGTGAAAGTAATTAGAAGATAATTACTATGTAAAGTAATAATGGGTTAATTATTTAATTAATTTTAATTAACTAATTAATGTGATTAATTAGTTAATTAATGTGATTAATTTAAGATAAATTACTATGTGTAATTAATTAAAAATGTAATTAATTAATAAAGTAATTAATTAAGAATTTATTAATTATTTTAAATTGATTAATAATTACTTAATGAAGTAATTAAAGATTAATTAATTAGAATAATTAATCAAAGGGTTAATATAATCAATTAAGAAGTTAATTAATTAAGATAAGTAATTACAAGTTGTTAATTACTGTTTATGATTAATGAGATGATTAATTACAAGTTAATTATTTAATTTATTAGAGGATTTATTATTTAATAAGAATCATTAGTTAATATAATTAATTAATCAAGGTTGATTAATAAAGTCATTAATTTAAGTGTGATTAATTAATTGTAATTAATTGAGGTTTAATGCAATTAATCATAGTTAATTAATTAATGGAAGCAAATGAAGCATCATTAATTATTATAATTAATGATAGTAATTAAAGGTTAATTACTGAATAGGGTTAAAGATAATTACTTGAATGTAATTAAAGGATGGTTAATCAAGGAAGATTAATTAAGGAAGATCATTAAGAGATGATTAATTTATTTATTTGGAATAAATTAATGAAGAAGGATTTTAGGTAATCCAATTAATTAAGAGTTAATCAATTCTTCTTTTGGATGATTGGTTAATATTGGGTGATTAATATTGGATGATTGATATTGGGTGATTGGTTGATGCTGGATGATTTTGATATCTCTATTATGTGATATGCTGCTTTGTGAGATGAATGGTTGTTATGAATTATTTATTGTGATAATGTGATTCATCTATCTGTTATATCATCCTGAATATAAATTAAATATTTAAACCCTTAAACAACTTGGACATTAAAATGGCGTTTGGATCCGGTGAGACCGGGATCGGGTTTCCATATTTGGATATCCGAAAACCACATCGATCCAAATTACACGTTAGGTCGTGAATCCAAGTGGAGCTTAGTGAAGACTCGAAGTGTAAGAACTATTCGTCAGTATAACTCTGGGGGTGATTCCCTAATGAGTTTGACGGAGATAGTAATTATAGGTTTGAGATGGTGATTTAGAGTGCAAGGGCTATGGTCGTTGACTCTGAGGGTGATTCCAAAATGAGTGCAAAGAGATAGTGCCTTCGGTCTCGTTCAAAACCAGAACGAACTTGTATGGATTGAATGCTTTCAGAACATCGTCAGGTGGACGATGAGCATTCTAGGATAGATGTGTTCGATAAAGGTAGTCACAGCCTCAAGCCTCATCAACCGGGAATGGCTAAAACAGGGGAGGTGCAGTAAGGCTAGGTGGGTAGCACCCATTTCAGGGTGAGGCCATTCCTGTCTAGATGTCCCTTTTTATTTCGGCTTTGTGGGTGGTTGGTCGCGCCAACCACGGGGTGATCTTACTTGGGACTGTTCAATAAGGAATGGTCTCGGCTTTGTGATGTAGGGGATTGGGCGTAATCCTCGGTACTGTGATCTAGGCGACGTACTGTGACGGACGGTACCCCGGTAGCCCTGCCATTGATGGAAACGCATTCTTCCTACGAGACCCTATGGTTTTGTTTGTATTACCCACTTTTGTGGCTAGTAGCTGGAATTTAATCATGTAACAATTTCGCTCTTTCTTATTTACTTGAAAACCCTAGACACTATTATAATATCACCGGATTTCCTATAAAATGTTTTGGTTAGCGTAAGGTAAAAACTTTTCCATGTTTATGTGTAGGAAGTCTTACGTGATACCTTTTCTTTTCAAAGGATTTTTCTAAAGTTAAGCAATTTTAACCCGTTTACTCACACGAGACCCCTGTCTGACCCGAGTTTTTATTTTCTGTTTTATTAAACCCTTAGGTACTCATATTATGTATGACTAGTCGAGGGATTCAGGTATGCTTGATGAATATCTGGAGGAGATACGGAGCAGGAGGCTTCCACATGTAGATATATTATGGTTCCGCTGTGTTTGTATGATATCTGTATCTTGTGTACATGAGTTGTGTAGTTAGACAGATGTTTATAAGTCTCTAATATGTGTTGTATAAGTTGTGTACTCTGATGTAATATGATACTATGTAATATTTTATGCGATATATTATATTTCATTCATTCCGCTGTGAGTTATCAGATGTTATTGTTTTCTTCTTTCTTATCTTTTCTTCTTCTATCCCTTTCTTTTCTTAATTAGTGATGCGACTTTCTGGAGATAGAAAGTTGGGTCGCTACAATATCTAGGACATGTTGTTTAAAACTGTCCAATGTTGTGTAAATATTGTAACTCTGATGTATAAAAATGTAAATGTACTGACACAGTTCTTCTTTGTAAAACTGTTATTTTATTTAATATTATATTTTCTCCACTGTGAATGTGAGGTTTCTGTGACTTGTTTCTGTTTCTTCTTCTTTCTCTATTCTTCTTTTCCTAGCTATCTGGAATTTTTGGGATCAGAATTTACGGGTCATTACATTTGGTATCAGAGCAGAAGGTTAAGCGAGAACCTTGGCTCTGGTGGGTTTACTAATCAAGAACAGGGTTAGTGGTACCCTAGGATGAGTTGGGTGAATATATATATATATATATATATATATATATATATATATATATGAGAGCGTACTTGTTATTTTCTTATATAAAGATTTTAAATGGTTTTATATAAGAATATATTTTGATATATAAAGTAATATTTCTTTCCAATAAAAATTTAGGTAATTGATCGTCAAATTATTAGAATTAAATTAAGTGGTAACAGAAATACAACCAAATTTAAACAAAATAAAGATAAGTTTGAAATGGATTCAAACCGAAGTTAAAATCTTGAAATTGGAAAAGAATTTCAGAAAAAGATAATAATGGTTTGGTTTCCTTGGTTATTATCATTGTTGTGTTTAATAATATAATGTTTATAAATGAGTAAGCAAAATGAAATGTTTTAGGAAAGTAAACATTTAGGCAAGTATGACTTATAAATTGGAACGGAAGGTAATCTAAATTGTGAAGCTTTAAATCTGGGTCTAGAAGAAAATTATTTCAAAGTGATAAAGAAATGCTATTTAATATATTTGAATGAAAGTGTTCTATTTCAAACAAGAGTTGTTTGGAAATTTAATGAAATTTGTTTTGAATTAAAAATCAAAGGTGGTCTAAAATTTAAGGATAACTTGGTGTGTAAAGGAAATAATATTATTCAAACTATTTTGAATATAATCTTATTTTAGAATAAGAAGTTGTTTGTAAACTTTAAAAGAATTTGTTTTGAATTAAAACCAAGGGTGGTTTAAATTTTAAAATTTGGCTCGGAGGGCCAAGAAGTAAATATGTATATATGTGTGGATATACATAATACCAAAGATAGTTTGAAATAAACTCTAAATGTTGAGTTTTAATTTGGAATGGGATGTGATAACTAAAGTGATAAGTTTTTGAAATTTAAAAGTGAGAAGATTAACAATATGAAATTTAAAATTTGAAATGGAATTCAAATTGGTAAGATTGGTTGGGTTAAGTAAATAGAATTCAACTTTGGGAAAGTTAAATAATTTAAAAGCAACCTGAATTGGAAATTTCAAGATGAAATTGGGAATTAACTTGGGAAGTTAAATGGTTGATTTGAATTGGGAATTCGTGTGATCTCAAAATCGATTTGAGATCTGGAAATTGGAAATGGATGGTTGTTTTAAAATAATTTGAATGATACCATCCTGTTGTTATCAATATTCTTTAAGCTGAAATTGGAAATTTTAAATGAATGAAGAAATGAAGTGTGGTAATATATCCATTGTTGGGATAAAAGGGATAGCTTTAATTTGAATTAAGGATATGGAATCACTTTGAACTGAAGACTTGAATGTTAAGAATTGAATTTGTAAACTAAAATTTGATTTTAACACATACTTGAACCTTGTAATGAGTAAAGTAAAGACAAATTAAAACTGGAATTTAAATTCTAAATTAAATGGTTTAAAAATAAAAGTTGATTGGATTTAAAGTATTAAATCAACATTAAAAAAAATTAACTCGAATTTATATAATTCGGGATGGTTTAAATTTGGAATTTGAATTGAATTAGTTCAAATTGAATTTGGTTTGAATCAATTGGAATTATGAATGAAGATGGATAAGTTTAAGAATTCAAATGGAAAATTTGAATTGGATTAATTTGAAATGAAATTGAAGTTGAATAAGTTCAAATTCAAATAGGAAGTTGATTTGAAGTTGGGATGAGAATGGAAGTTAACTTAATTTAAAATGAAACTGAAAGTTAATTGGAAATTGGCAATTGAATGGAATTGGGATCAATTGAAATTGGAATTGAATCAATTTAAATTGAACTGATGGGAATGGGGATTGGGAATTGAATTGTTTGGCGCTGGACCATTTTCAAAATAAATTGTTTTAATATAAACCTATTTTTCCAAACTATTTACTATACAACTTTTCTTTTTAAATCTAAAACTATCTTATACTTTTCTTACAATTATTTTTGGAAACTATTTAACAATCTTTCAACTGTTTTAATAAATTAATTACTATTTTTCAACTACTTTATAACTAATTACTATTTTTACAACTATTTTACAATAATCTAACTATTTGACTATTTTCCAATTATTTTACAATTACTCAACTATTTTACGGCTATTTTACAAACTAATAGTTATTTTTCAACTATTTATCTATTTTTAATCTTTCAAGCTATTTTCTAAATATATGCTGGTCAGAGTGCAAACTGTTTATGATTGAATATCCATTTGAGATAAGGATTAAAGTGATAATCCAATGGAATTGAAAGAATTGTTATATATGGATAGAAATTAAGGAAAATGTGAATAGAAAGAGAAATTGATTTAGTTAATAATCAATGAAGATAAATACATAGGATGTACATACGTTATTCTATTTGCATAGCGATTTGATCCAGATTCGGGCACAAAATTTCGAGATAGTTTATCGATCCGAGCTATGATTTTTCACTCGATTTTCGATGGCGAACCTGGATATGGATTGTTGATTGGTTCTGGATATTCTCTATTACAGTTAAGGCTATGTAAGGCGAATGACGGTTTCTGATCAAGAAACCAGATCTGAGTCCGCACTAGAAAGTTGGGTGGACGATACTAGTTCGGAAGGGAAATTGTGTGATCGAGTGAGCGATCAGATTGATATTGCATATGGATGATATGTGTACATCGTACGGATTGGAATGAAATTGATATTAAAGTTTGTGGATAAGAAATATGAAATGGTTTTTGAAGTGAAAATATATTTTGTGAAATATACGAGGAAATAAAATAGAAATTGGATATTTCTATGGTAGAAATTTACTTTATGGAAGTAAGTAATATGGTTAATGACTTTATAGAGTAATCAAATTTGAATATTGACTTGGAGTAAATAAAGTTATATATCTTTGTTATATAAGATAAATCTCCCCTTGTTGAATCTATTGCCAGAAGAAAAGGATTTTGAAGGTGTTTTGAAGTATAAAAGGAGTTTTATACAAGTTTGAAATGATCCAAAGTTTTAAGAATTATATATATCTGTGTGTGTGTATATATATATATATAAAGGATCTTATGAGGATTTTGGAAAAGGTTTTAGGAACCTTTGGATTTCGAAAGGCTTTTGATTTTTGGGTAAAATCAATATTGAAATTTGAAAAGCCTAATTTGAGAAATATCGATTTGGGATAATCGATTTTGTGTAAAGGAGCTTTGTATGAGATCGTACTAGGTGCATGATTTGAAAGATACAATATGTGTATAGTATAAAGTGTTTTGCTGATGGCTTTGGGGGAAAAGGCGCTCCCTTGAAATGAACTTCTCAGGAGTGCCATCGGGTGGTGCTGCCTTGAGCCCCAAGGGGGGTCCTAAGTTGATCTTGTGAGGAGTCCGGACAAAACTAGTTCCTGAGGATTACGAGTAGTGTGTACCATAGCGAAAGTCGTGTGTGCCGCTGAGAGCCAATAGTCTGCGTTTGATTTTATATCGATAGATTGCGACCTATGTTAACATAGCAAAAGTCATTTGAGCGGCTGAGAGCCAACAGCCTGAGTTTGATTTTACATCGATAGACTGTGACCTATGTGGGAGTAGAGAAGTTTCATTTTTGCAGTGAAAATCGAGGGCGCCGAGGCCTACAATTACATGGACTTTTGCTGCAATGGCAACGTAACCCTGTAATGTAGCAGTGATCTGTTGTGGGTTCCATGGCGTAATCAAGGGGCGTGGAGTGCCTACAGTTACATGGACTTTTGCTACGATGGCAACTTAACCCAGGACGTAACTGCGACTATGGATGAGGGTGTTGATTTCCAGAGCATTCTCACCATAGATATTTCCTCTATTTTTAAAATGTTTTATATATTTTTAACAAATTATTTTTCAATTATTTTCACTGGATGTTGAAAAAGGGTTTACCAAGTACTTATAGATTTTCAGTCTTACGCCTGATCAACGTATGGCCGAATTTTTGTAAGAACGATTACGAACTTGTTGAAACATCAAGTTATAAATTGATATTTTTATTAAAAATATTTTGGTAATATTATATATAGATTTTAAAGAAGTGTTTTAAAAATGATCAAGGGAAATTTATCTGATTTTATGCATTTTAATAAATTCTGCCTTCATTCTTTTTCAAGGACGAAAAGATTCTAAGAGGGAAGGAATGTAATAACCCAGATTTCTGGGCATCTGTAATTGATAATATATTTGAGTTAATTAATAGAATACTGAATTGTAGATTGAACAAATAAATCTGATCAAGGAAATATTTGTATTTGTAATTGTGTTGTATATATATACATAAATTTTAAATAGAATTATTATACACAAATTGAAATTGTATTTGTTTAAATATATTTATATATAAAACTGATTTAAAATTTAATTTGAATCTGGATATTTAAATTTAAATTCAAAGGATAGATATATATATATCTTAAATCATACCGTGGTTTTTAAAATGTATCTTTATTTTTATTAAGAACATAAGTTGTTTGTATTATTTTCATCCTAAAGGAATTTATTTACATAAATTAGAATATGTATTTATAAATTAGAAAATTAATTACAAAAGCTTTATAATAAATAAATTATGCATAATTACAAATGTAAGTATAAGAATGTATCTAATTACAAGTGTAAATGAATTATAAATTGTAATTGACAAATATTAACTAATATGACAAGTGTCATCTTTGTATTATCATTTTCTTTAAATTTTAGTAAAATCATAATTTACTCTTTATTTACTCTTATCTTCTTTTTCTTTCATTTTTCTACTTTCCCCAAGTTCAAACTAAGAAAACTTCAGCCTGTTGTGTTCTCCTGAAAATCAAAGGCACGTAACATAAACCAGAGAACAAAATCAAGAAATCTCTTCACTAATTCAAAATCTGTAAGCATGCAACCAATTCTCAAACCCAAACTAAAAGCCTGTAACATATTTTATCTTCAACCTGAATCAAGCAAGATTTGGAACTACAACTCCAACCTGAAGCAAAAGTTCAACATCAAAATTTTCAGGGTCTAAAGTAAATCAAGTTATAATTTAAGGCAAGTTTCAAATCAACAGCCAGGTTCCTGTAATAAGCCCTCTGTTCAACAGTGATCGTGAGTAAACATTTTCTTTTTAAAGCTATATCGGTCCATCCTAGTTTATATGTTAATTTTAATATACTTATGAAAATATGTTTGCACGCATGTATTTTTTTTATCTACACCGGTTGTTGATATACATGACTGTGTGTACATATATCAGGCTCTGTTATGATCTTCTGGCTCAAGAATTTGATTTAGAAATTCAAATATCATTTTACAAGCATTTTTAGGTTTGGAGCTTTGAATTAATTTGTTTGTAATAACAAAATCTGATTTTAAAAAAATCTTTAAGATAAAATTGTCAAGTGGATTGCCGGGAAAAAGGGAACTACAGTAAAACAAACTTTTAGGGCTAAAAGTATGATGATCTAAATTTTACAATGTGAACATGAAATCTGAATCGTATTTAGGAATGGCGAATTTTATTAGTAATTTGGTGATTTTAAAGTTTGTGGACGTTGAGGATTTTGGAGTTGGACGCAAATGGCATTTTGGCCAAATTTAGGTGATCTGAGTTTTGGGTGTGGTTGTACTCATTGTTGAAGAATGAATAAGTGGCGAGGAGCATTGGAAAAATTGGTAGATGTTTTTCTGATCACCGGAGCATTATGGTGATGATGATTTAGAGTTTAAACCAATGTCTAAGTTGATGTCGAATTCGGAGTTCATATGGACTCGCCATCGAGTCGAACACGATCGGAGGTTGGGGAATGGCATCGTAGGTTCTCGATGAAGATCTGGTCATGGAGACAGGGACGCAGATGGTCGGAGGATGGCGAAGTATGATGTTTTGTGGCAGATCCGTTTATTCCAGGTATGGTGGAAATGTCGATTTCGTCTTGGGTTTAATATCGGGTTTTCTGGGTGGCCAGATCAAAGGAGGGTGTCGTAGGCGATGCGTGGGTGGTTGAGACGACCCGACTTTCTCACCACAGAAAATCGCATCATATTGAAGAAAGAAAGGGATAGAAAAGAGAAAGAAAGAGAAGAAAGAAGAAACAACATCTGAATCTCAACAGCGGAACGAATAAATTATATTAATAACATAAGTATTGCATAGTATACAACACTAGTCAGAGTTACACAAATTACATATCACATACTAAACAGTTATGAACACCTGTCTAGTTATTATAACTCAATACAACTCAACAAGGAGATACCAACACAGAGAACACACAGCGGAAACTATGTATCTAACACCGAAGCCTCCTGCTTCATCGCTCCTCCATAATTCGTCAAAGCTAACCTGAATACCTTGGCTACTCGTAAAAATGTTTTGGTTAGCGCAAGGTAAAAACTCCGGGTCAGACATGGGTCTATTGTGAGTAACAGGTTAAAGTTGCTTAATTTTGAAAAACCTTTGAGAAAAAGAACGGTATCACGTAAGACTTCCCACACATAAACATGGAAAAGTTTTTACCTTATGCTAACCAAAACATTTGATAGGAAATCCGGTGATATTATATTAGGTCTAGGGTTTTCAAGTAAATTTGAAATAGCCAAAATTGTTACATCTATTAAATTCCAACTACTAGCCACAAAAGAGGGTAATACAATCAAAACCATTGGCACTTGTTGGATTTTGGATTCCATACAATGGCAGGGCTACGGGGGTACCGTCCGTCACAGTACGTGGCCTAGATCAACATACCCAGGTTTACTCCCAATCCCCTGCAACACAAAGTCGGAACCATTCCTTACTGGACAGTCCCGAAAAAGACAACCCCGTAGTTGGCGTACGTTCCAACCGCCCACACAGCCGAAATAAAAAAGAGACTTCTAGACAGGGGAAAATCTCGTCCTACTTGGGCATGACCCACTTAGCCTTGCTGCACCTCCACAGTTTTAGCCATTCACGGTTGATGAGGCTTGAGGTTACGATTAACTTTAGAAAACACATCTCTTAGAATGCTCATCGTCCACCTGACGATGTTCTGAAAGCATTCAATCCATACAACTTAGTTCTGGGTTCGAACGAAACCGAAGGCATTATCTCGTTACACTCATTTTGGAATCACCCTCAGAGTTAACGACGATAACCCTTGCACTCTAAATCCTCATCTCGAATCTGAAAGTACTACTCCGTCAAACTCATCTCGGAATCACCCTCAGAGTTATACTAACAAACAGTTCTTACACCTCGAGTCTTCACTCTTCACTTGAGATTCACGACCTATCGTAAATTTGGATCGATGTGGTTTTCGGATATCTAAATCTGGAAACCCGATCCCGGTCTCATCGAAATCCAGAGCGTATCTTTTAAGGCCAAGTTGTTTTAAAGTTTAAAACAATTCAATTCAATTCCATTATCTATATACACATAGGTAGATAATTCACAAACCACAATAGATAATCATCACCATCATCACAACAGATAATTAATATTATGAACTCAATGCAACCAAAGCATCCATATCACACAGCATTATTTATCTCATATCTGAGATCGCAAACTATTCAAGGCAGCCAATATCATCCATTCATATATAAGCAATAATTAGAAATCACACTGAATATAATTAATTTAAAATTAATTAAATTAGTTACATCATTTCTAATTAATTTAAAGTAAATTAAATTAATTACTTTATCAATATAAATCATGCTTACATAATCATTAATTAATTAATCAATCATCAACCAATTATTCATTTTAATTAATCATCCCAGATTAATTAATCTTTAATTACATTCAAGTAATTATCCATCAATTAATTTCACAAATTAATTATACTTAACCAAATACAGTAATTAATCTTTAATTACTTCATAAATTAATTAACTATAATTAATTACATTAATTCTTAATTAAATACCTTAATTAATTCCTTCATTTATTAATTATTTCCAAATAATCCAATTCTTAATTACATCATTAATTATAATAATTAATGATTTCTAATTATATTTTCTATTTAAATTAATTAATTTTCAATTAAACCATAATTGTTAATCACCCTTGATTAACCCCATTCAGTAATTAACTAACCTTAATTACTTCACCAAATAAATTAATTACTCCTTAATTAATTATCTCTAATTAATCCCTTGATTAATTTTACAAAGTAATTATACTCAAATTACTTTCATCATCAAATCACCTTCAATTAGTTACATCCAGTAATTACCCTTTAATTACTTTCCTAAGTAATTTCTCTTCATTAAATTACATTAAGTAATTATACTTCACAAATCATCAAGTGATTATTCTAAATTAATTAAACTGAATTAATTAACTTAATCAAATTAAATTGAACTCAATTAATTACAATAAGTAATTAATTCCTTAATTACTTCCATAAGTAATTATACTTAACAATTTACCCAATGATTATCTTTAAATTAATTAATCTAATTAATTATTAAAAATTAATCACATTAATTAATTAATAAATAGTCCTTAGTTAATAACTTTCATTAACTATTCACAATTCATTAATTATTTTTCTAAAGTAATTAACTTATTTTAATTATTACTTATTACAAATTAATTAACCATTAATAGTTCATTAATTAATCCCTAATTATTTAATTAATTAATTGTTAACTATAACTTAAATAATCCTTTATTACTTGATTAATTAATTACTAATCGTTAATTAAAATCTAATCTTATTTAATTAATGATTATTAAAATATAATTAATTATTCTAAGAATAATTAATCTTAAACTTTTAAGTTTAAAACCCTTAATTAATTTAAGTAATTATTCATTTCATTAATTTATTAAATAAATAAATTATTCATTTAATTATCCTAATAATTTAATGAATAACAAATCATTAAATTCTAGTTTAACTTTTTAGATAAAATCTTTTTCTTATCTATGGTCAAATTAATATTCATTTCCAAATTTAATTTCAAACTTCATTTTAAATTCAAGTTTTAGAATGAAATCCAATTTATCTTCAACAAAATTAAAAATCAATTTAAAAACTTTAAATTTACATGATAAAGAATTCTTTCTCTTATAAAAGAAATTTTACAATAGTTTAAACTAAATTCCTTTTTAAATTCAAACATTTAAATTTTACTTTATCACTCAAAATTGTTAACACTTAAATTTATAAAACTTAAATTTATTTTAAAACAAAGATTCAAATTTAGATTTGAATCAGACTCAAATTTTGTTTAAAACATTCCTTTACATTTCAAACTCAAATTTAAGTCCAAATTCCTTAAAAAAACACTTTTAAACACTTAACCCTTAAGTTTATTTAAACAAATTTGAATTTTAAAAACTTTATTAATTTCCAGCTAAGATTCGAATTAAAACTTGAATCCATTTTTTTTAAATTAGATTTAAAACTTATTTTAAATTCCTGCTTAATATTTTAAATTTCAGTTAAATTTTGAAAACATAGCAGGATTTCTTACCTGAACAAAACTAACTCGAACCAAAAAGAAATCACTCGAGCCTAACCTAACCTAACCTAGCAAAACACAAAATTACTCGAGTAAACTCGCGTAACATTTTCATTTTGAAAATTCATAAAAACTTAAGGTATTGACAGTTTTATACATACCTCTGTAACAACCAAACACCCGGGTCCATTCAACAGCTACTTCGAGTCCAACACCCCCATGCTTCAAGCAAAAACATGAATCTACACGAAATAGCCTGAACATCACTCGAGTACCACCACTCTTCTCCCAAAACAATAGCAGATACCCCATGTACTCCGTGCACCTGCACCACCGCTGCCGCCAACTCCGACCACTCGCGACCACACGCGCAAGTCGACGATCATCTCCCAACACAATTCCGACCATCAAACAAATTGCAGAAGCTAAAAAAACAAAATCGAGTATACGAGCTCAAATCTGGAACAATGTCGAATACTGGAAATCGCCTCAAACACCAAACTCCGACCACCAGAGTGGTTTCACCTCCAGCCACGACCTCTTCCACACCCCATCAATCATCCCCCTAAATCTGGAAAAGCTCGGTTGCCTCTAGAAATCGCGGCGATCCAATTTACTGATCAATAGGAAAAACTGGGGTTAAAAACTTTAATCCTTAATCACCACTGCCTCAATGCATTAACCCTCATCCCAATAATTTTCCCTGTATCTCCTATCACCACTCCATCACCAAAGAAGATGCTGGCCACCCCGACCACCTAAGTTGACAGTTACATACCAAAACACCATTTCTAGACAAACCAGAAATGCTCAATCATTTTCAAACTAAAAATTTTGATTTTAGTTTTAAAATTCAAGTTTTAGTTTATGTAATCGGTTTATAATCTTTAATCAATGAATCTAGAAAATTAAATTTCTACTGTCATAAAATTTGTTCTGTTATGTTTTGTTTTCCAGAGACATTACAGAATTTTTTTCATATATAATAAAACTTCAAACTTTAACTTATGTTCACAGCCATATTTTGTTTAAATCTTAATCCTTAACAAAGATTTGAATATGAGATCATGATTTTTTATCAGAATTTAAACCTGGAATCTAGAACAGGCAAGAACACATCACAACCCAAGCATGCATTCATAAACCCAAACATTTATACAGAGAATTCTATCATATTCATCCACTCCAAATATGATTATCACAGGAATAAATCAAGCAACTATATTTACTTAAGTTTATTCAATATAAAAATGTTACTCACCAGAAAATTTATGAGCAGAGCACTTTTGAAAAACTTCTTTTCTTTCTAATCAGATTGTTAAAACTGCTTCAGGCTTAAAGTTTGATTTACTTCTTTATTCTTGTAAACTTTAAAATCTGTTTTTGCTGTAATGCCTTAGCACCCTGATTACAATTGCATGCATGCTTCCAGAAAAAGAAAATGCAGGGATGGATTGAAATTGCAGTTTCATGCAGGCTTTAGAATTGCAAATTGAATTTCAGGTTACTGTTTTGAAGAAAGCTACAAGTAATTGATTCTGGTATGTGGAGGTAATTTCAGATTATTCTTGGGTTATTTTGGTTAGAGGAAATATTGGTTTTAGATTTGGTTTTTGAGGGGATTACAAATTTTGTTTTGAGCAAAAAATTTTGTTTTGAAGAAGATGTTTCAGAGTTTTAGCTGAAGATTTTCTTAACTTACGAAGAAGAATAGAAAAAGAAAATGAGGTGAGAAGAAATGTGTTTATATAAGTAAAATTTTGATTTATTTAAAATAAAGGAAATGAGAATTAAATAGGACACTTGTTCTAAATTTTTACATTTGTCACCTTGATTAATTTATGACTTAACACATGACATTTAGGTGTGTTAAGAGATTTACACATGTAATTTAAGTATTTTATTTTAGTTTAAATTGTTTATAAAAGCCTTAAATCTTAATTTATTATTTATTATGTATGTATATAAATAAATTTCTCTTTTTTTCATTTTAAAGAAGAATGAAACAACACAAACTATAAATAAAAGCTTATCCTAATATTTTTAAGTATCTAATCCTTTGAATTTCAAAACATTAAATTCAAATTTAAAATAATTTATCAAATCCAATTTAGAAATCAAGTTATATGTATATATATGCATATATAACTACCATTAAATTTTGAAAATAACAAATCCTATTTCTTATAAAATTTATTTATGTTCATAAAAATTAGGTATTATAATTATTATTTGAAAATAACAAATTTAACAAATTTTAAATGATTTATAAAAGAGATTATAAATCACTTGTATTACTCAATAAATTAAGATCGTTTGTAAATTGTAATTTAAATTCTTATATATATAATTTCAAGCAATATTTAAAAAAGAAAAAAACAAAGCATTCATGTTAATCTAATTTAGATTCGTATTTTAAGCTAATTAAATATAATTTAAACAAATAAGATTTACCTTAAATATTTACAAACCATATAGTTATTTATTGAATAGATTTTGGAAAGCAAAATGTTAAATTTAAGTCAAAATTTCCAATTTACCAAAAATAAATTAGAATTAGAAAATTGCTTTATTTACTAAATTCCAAACCAAACCTTATCTATTTACAATATATAAAATTATATATATACTATAAATAGAAAACAGTTTATTAGCTTTGAAAAGATAAATTTTACCAATTTAAATATTTATTAAAAGAAGATTATTAAATCAATTCAAATTTTATTAACAAAAATTATCAAATCAATTTAATTTCAAAACAGATTATTAAATTTATATTGCCAAAATTATGGGATGTCACATTCCTCCCCCCTAAAAAGAATTTCATCCCCGAAATTTAAAACAAAGGTAATTTAATAATCTATCTTAAGATTTTATTTTAAAACACAAGCATATATTATCAATCATATGCTAACAACCATAGCAACCAATTTACTCAAACAATCAAATCTAACTATCTAGACAAAATTCTGGATAGAATTTCCTAGAGTTTCCCAAGTGTAAATACCGGTATACTTACTCTACAAAATCCTAAAAATCAACACTACTTAGCTACAGAGCTCCTATCTAACTAGATCTACAAAACTAAACAGGATATCAGACTATAGACAAGTCTGACTCAACAATCACATCCTCCTGAATTGCTGGTTCCACAACCAGAGATAAATCATACACGCACTTCCTCAGAGATACGTGAAAAACATCGAATCCCAGTTATCCAAACCGGTAATTCAACCTTGAAAATCAAACACTAATCCTCAAAAGAACACAGAAGAGATCCAAAACACCTCGGAGCTGATTTACCCAGTCTTACTCAATCTTAAAGCTCTTTAGATCGGAGAAAACTTACCCAAAATCAAATCTTCGACTCCTGAATCCAAATTCCTTCGTCTCTTATCCACAAAATACTTCTGACGATCCTGGGCTGCCTTCATCTCTCCCGATCAGCTCAACCTTTGCTGATGCCTCAAGAAACAAACTGGACCAAAATAATCCAACAGAATTATCTCCTCAAGATCAATCCAAAATCAAGAACACCAACTCTACTCCACAAACATCAGAAGACTAACTTACTTCTCCTATCCGGAAAATACAAAACAAAAGCTCTCCCAAACTGCTTCCACTGCACAACTCTGATCTGAAGTAGATGAAAATGCTGATGAATAACATGAGCACAAACTGGACAACACATCTCAGAAGTATGGTTCAACGGATCCATAAAAGAAAACTCAGATGTCCCACCTGATCCTAAGCTGCTTCACCAAACCCTTGCTTTCGAAGTCAACCTTCTACTAAACTGGACCATCGATAGCACTCTTGGAATCCAGTCAATAAGAAAATTCAACCTCCAGATACGGACAAACCTCTGATACTCAAGAGAACACTAAAACTATCGCAAGTCACTTTTGCGATCAATCAGTCCAATATGCAAAGAAAACTGTTCTCTCTATACCAATCAGAATAGCTTACACTTATCTAGCGAATCCATCGAAGAAATGGATCCACTCTACTGCTTCTGAACTCCATCTCCAGAAAATCGGCTAACCAGAAGACCTCCTTTCCAGCACAGAATACTCCGAGCTGCACTGCTGACACTGACGCCGAAGACTTCCTAATCCAAAGCTCTTCGAGAAACTCGGACCTCCAACCAAACAGAAACATCCTGTTGAACCCAGCCACATCATCGAAGCAGATATACTTCCTAAACTTGTTCCAAAGAAAAATCTTTGGAGACATCCATAGTCACTGCGTCTCATCACACAACTACTAATTCCTGAGGTATCAAGATACCATTATTTACTTCTGCCCAACCGACGGATTCAAACTCTACTCATCCAACTTGCACTACCAAGATGGACTCCAAACCTTTAAAAGATATTCTTCAGAGATCGATGAAATCCTTACATGCAGCTGCAAAACTCACCTGAGACGGTATTAGGTCTACAGTCTCGACGGTTACACTTCCAACCTCAGCACTCAAACTCCAACCATTGGTTGTAGTCGTGTTACACACCCCACTACCTCATCTACCTTTATACCTTATATTGGAAAACCCAAACAGGTAACCCAACCAATAGGTAGACGAGTGTGTGTGTGTGTGTGTGTGTGTGTGTGTGTATTCAAAATTACAAATACGCTCTCTCATGAAAGAAATTACTTCAAAGCCTAGGTATTCACTCAACCTAGTGCTCTGATACCAACTGAGACAACCCGACTTTCTCACCATAGAAAATCGCATCATCTTGAAGAAAGAAAGGGATAGAAAAGAGAAAGAAAGTGAAGAAAGAAGAAACAACATCTGAATCTCAACAGCGGAACGAATAAATTATATTAATAACATAAGTATTACATCGTATACAACATTAATAAGAGTTACACATATTACATATCACATACTAGACAGTTATAAACACCTATCTAGTTATTACAATTCAATACAATTCAACACGGAGATACCAACACAGAGAACACACAGCGGAAACTATATATCTAACGCTGAAGCCTCTTGCTCCATTGCTCCTCCATAATTCGTCAAAGCTAACCTGAATCCCTTGGCTACTCGTAAAAATTTGAGTACCCAAGAGTTTAAGAAAAACAGAAGCTAAACTCCGGGTCAGACATGGGTCTGGTGTGAGTAACAGGTTAAATTTGCTTAAATTTGAATAACCTTTGAAAAAAAGAAAGGTATCACGTAAGACTTCCCACACATAAACATGGATTTTTTTTTACCTTACGCTAACCAAAACATTTGATAGGAAATCCAGTGATATTATATTAGGTCTAGAGTTTTCAAGTAAATATGAAATAGCCGAAATTGTTACATCTATTAAATTCTAGCTACTAGCCACAAAAGAAGGTAATACAATCAAAATCGTTGGCAATCATTAGATTTTGGATTCCATACAATGGCAGGGCCACCGGGGTGCCGCCCGTCATAGTACATGGCCTAGATCAACGTACCGAGGATCACTCCCAATACCCTGCAACACAAAGCTGGAACCATCGATTACTGGACAGTCCCGAACAAGACAACCCCGCAGTTGGTGTACGTTTCAACTGCCCACACAGCCGAAATAAAAAGGGACTTCTAGACAGGGAAAATCTCGTCCTACTTGGGCATGACCCACTTAGCCTTGCTGCACCTCCCATGTTTTAGCCATTCTCGGTTGATGAGGCTTGAGGCTACGATTACCTTTAGAGAACACATCTCTTAGAATGCTCATCGTCCACCTGACGATGTTCTAAAAGCATTCAATCCAAATAAGTTCGTTTCGGGTTCGAACGAAACCGAAGGCATTATCTCGTTAGACTCATTTTGGAATCACCCTAAGAGTTTACGATGATAACCCTTGCACTCTGAATCCTCATCTCGAATCTGAAAGTACTACTCCGTCAAACTCATCTCGGAATCTCCCTCAGAGTTATAATAACGAACAGTTCTTACACCTCGAGTCTTCACTCTTCACTTGAGATTCACGACCTATCGCAAATTTGGATCGATGTGGTTTTCAGATATCCAAATCTGGAAACCCGATCCTGGTCTCATCGAAATCCAAAGCGTATCTTTTAAGGCCAAGTTGTTTTAAAGTTTGAAACAATTCAATTCAAGTCAATTATCTATATACACACAGATAGATAATTCATATACCACAATAGATAATCATCACCATCATCACAACAGATAATTAATATTATCAACTCAATGCAACCAAAGCATCCATATCACACAACATTATTTATCTCATACCTGAGATCTCAAACTATTCAAGGCAACCAATATCATCCATTCATATATAAGCAATGATTAATAATCACACCAAATATAATTAATTTAAAATTAATTAAATTAATTACATCATTTCTAATTAATTTAAAGTAAATTAAATTAATTACTTTATCAATATAAATCATGCTTACAAAATCATTAACTAATTAATCATCAACCAATTATTCATTTTAATTAATCATCCCTCATTAATTAATCTTTAATTCCATTCAAGTAATTATCTATTAATTAATTTCACAAATTAATCATACTTAACCAAATACAGTAATTAATCTTTAATTACTTCATAAATTAATTAACTATAATTAATTGCATTAATCCTTAATTAAATACCTTAATTAATTCCTTCATTTATTAATTATTTCCAAATAATCCTAATCTTAATTACATCATTAATTATAATAATTAATGATTTCTAATTATATTTTCAATTTAAATTAATTAATTTTCAATTAAACCATAATTGTTAATCACCCTTGATTAACCCCATTCAGTAATTAACTACCCTTAATTACTTCACCAAATAAATTATGTACTCCTTAATTAATTATCTCTAATTAATCCCTTGATTAATTTTACAAAGTAATTATACTCAAATTACTTTCATCATCAAATCACCTTCAATTAATTATATCCAGTAATTACCCATTAATTACTTTCCTAAGTAATTTCTCTTCATTAAATTACATTAAGTAATTATACTTCACAAATCATCAAGTGATTATTCTAAATTAATTAAACTGAATTAATTAACTTAATCTAATCAAATTAAACTCAATTAATTACAATAAGTAATTAATTCCTTAATTACTTCCATAAGTAATTATACTTAAAAATTTACACAGATGATTATCTTTAAATTAATTAATCTAATTAAATACTAAAAATTAATCACATTAATTAATTAATAAATAATCCTTAGTTAATAACTTTCATTAACTATCAACAATTCATTAATTAATTTTCTAAAGTAAATAACTTATTTTAATCATTATTGATTACAAATTAATTAACCATTAACAGCTCATTAACTAATCCCTAATTTTTTAATTAATTTAGTGTTAACTGTAACTTAATTAATCCTTTATTACTTGATTAATTAATTACTAATCATTAATTAAAATCTAATCTTATTTAATTAATGATTCTTAAGATGCAATTAATTATTCTAAGAATAATTAATCCTTAACTTTTAAGTTTAAAACCCTTAGTTGCTTTAAGTAATTATCCATTTCATTAATGTATTAAATAAATTAATTATTCATTATTTACCCTAATAATTAAATTAATGACAAATCATTAAATTCTAGTTTAACTTTTTAGATAAAACCTTTTTCTTAACTATGGTTAAATTATTATTCATTTCTAAATTTAATTTCAAATTTAATGTTAAATTCAAGTTTTAAAATGAAATCCAATTTATCTTCAACAAAATTAAAAATCAATTTAAAAACTTTAAATTTACATGATAAAAATTCTTTCTCTTATAAAAGAAATTTTATAAGAGTTTAAACAAAACTCCTTTTTAAATTCAAACATTTAAATTTTACTATATCATTCAAAATTGTTAAAAACACTTAATTTATAAAACTTAAATTTATTTTAAAACAAAGATTCAAATTTAGATTTGAATCAGATTTAAACTTTGTTTAAAACATTCCTTTACATTTCAAACTCCAATTTAAATTCAAATTCCTTAAAAAAAACTTTTAAACACTTAACCCTTAAGGTTATTTAAACAAATTTGAGTTTTAAAAACTTTATTCATTTCCAGCTAAGATTCGAATTAAAACTTGAATCCAATTTTTTTACAATTAGATTTAAAACTTATTTTAAATTCCTGCTTAATATTTTAAATTTCAGTTTAAATTTTGAAAACATTAGAACTAATCATGGAAAAAGGTTGACACTGAACAAAGCTAACTCGATCCAAAAAGAAATCACTCGAGCCTAATCTAACCTAACTCGAGCAAAACACAAAATAACTCGAGTAAACTCGAGTAACATTTTCATTTGAAAATTCATATAAACTTAAGGTTTTGACAGTTTTATACATAAACCTGTAACAACCAAACACCCGAGCCCATACAACAGCTACTTTGAGTCCAACACCCCCATGCTTCGAGCAAAAACACGAATCTACACGAAATAGCCTGAACATCACTCGAGTACCACTCTTCCCCAAAACAACAGCAGATACACCATGTACTCCATGCACCTACACCACCGCTGCCGCCAACTCCGACCACTCATGACCACACGCACAAGCGACGATCATCTCCCAACACAATTCCGACCATCAAACAAATTGCAGAAGCTAAAAAAGCAAAATCGAGCATACGAGCTCAAATCTGGAACAATGTCGAATACTGGAAATCGCCTCAAAATTTTACAATAGTTTAAACTAAATTCTTTCTCTTATAAAAGAAATTTTACAATAGTTTAAACTAAATTCCTTTTTAAATTCAAACATTTAAATTTTACTTTATCACTCAAAATTGTTAACACTTAAATTTATAAAACTTAAATTTATTTTAAAACAAAGATTCAAATTTAGATTTGAATCAGACTCAAATTTTGTTTAAAACATTCCTTTACATTTCAAACTCAAATTTAAGTCCAAATTCCTTAAAAAACACTTTTAAACACTTAACCCTTAAGTTTATTTAAACAAATTTGAATTTTAAAAACTTTATTAATTTCCAGCTAAGATTCGAATTAAAACTTGAATCCATTTTTTTTAAATTAGATTTAAAACTTATTTTAAATTCCTGCTAAATATTTTAAATTTCAGTTAAATTTTGAAAACATAGCAGGATTTCTTACCTGAACAAAACTAACTCGAACCAAAAAGAAATCACTCGAGCCTAACCTAACCTAACCTAGCAAAACACAAAATTACTCGAGTAAACTCGCGTAACATTTTCATTTTGAAAATTCATAAAAACTTAAGGTATTGACAGTTTTATACATACCTCTGTAACAACCAAACACCCGGGTCCATTCAACAGCTACTTCGAGTCCAACACCCCCATGCTTCAAGCAAAAACATGAATCTACACGAAACAGCCTGAACATCACTCGAGTACCACCACTCTTCTCCCAAAACAATAGCAGATACCCCATGTACTCCGTGCACCTGCACCACCGCTGCCGCCAACTCCGACCACTCGCGACCACACGCGCAAGTCGACGATCATCTCCCAACACAATTCCGACCATCAAACAAATTGCAGAAGCTAAAAAAACAAAATCGAGCATACGAGCTCAAATCTGGAACAATGTCGAATACTGGAAATCGCCTCAAACACCAAACTCCGACCACCAGAGTGGTTTCACCTTCGGCCACGACCTCTTCCACACCCCGTCAATCATCTCTGGAAAAGCTTGGTTGCCTCTAGAAATTGCGGCGTTCCAATTTATTGATCAACAGGAAAAACTAGGGTTAAAAACTATAATCCTTAATCACCACTGCCTCAATGCATTAACCCTCTTCCCAATAATTTTCCCTGAATCTCCTATCACCACTCCATCACCAAAGAAGATGCTGGCCACCCCGACCACCTAGGTTGACAGTTACATACCAAAACACCATTTCTAGACAAACCAGAAATGCTCAAACTTTTTCAAACTAAAAATGTTGATTTTAGTTTTAAAATTCAAGTTTTAGTTTATGTAATCGGCTTATAATCTTTAATCAATGAATCTGGAAAATTAAAATTCTTCTTTCATAAAATTTGTTCTGTTATGTTTTGTTTTCCAGAGACATTACAGAATTTTTTTCATATTAAATAAAACTTCAAACTTTAACTTATGTTCACAGCCATATTTTGTTTAAATCTTAATCCTTAACAAAGATTTGAATATGAGATCATGATTTTTGATTAGAATTTAAACCTGGAATCTAGAACAGGCAACAACACATCACAACCCAAGCCTGCATTCAGAAACCCAAACATTTATACAGAGAATTCTATCATATTCATCCACTCCAAACATGATTATCACAGAAATAAATCAAGCAACTATATTTACTTAAGTTTATTTAGTATAAAAATGTTACTCACCAGAAAATTTTATGAGCAGAGCACTTTTGAAAATTTTCTTTTCTTTCTAATCAGATTGTTGAAACTGCTTCAGGCTTAAATTTTGATTTGCTTCTTTATTCTTGTAAACTTTAAATCCTGTTTTTGTTCTAATTCCTTAGCTCCCTGATTACAATTGCATGAATGCTTCCAGAAAAAGAAAATGCATGCATGGATTGAAATTGCAGTTGCATGCAGGCTTTAAAATTGCAAATTGAATTTCAGGTTACTGTTTTGAAGAGAGCTACAAGTAATTGATTCTGGTATGTGGAGGTAATTTCAGATATTTCTTGGGTTATTTTGGTTAGAGGAAATATTGGTTTAAATTTGGTTTTTGAGGGGATTACAGATTTTGTTTTGAGCAAAATTTTCTGTTTCCAAGAAGATGATTCAGATTTTTAGCTAAAGATTTTCTTAAGTTATGAAGAAGATGATTCAGATTTTTAGCTGAAGATTTTCTTAAGTTATGAAGAAGAGGAATAAAAAAGAAAATGAGATGAGAAGAAATGTGTTTATATATGTAAAATTTTGATTTAAATAAAATAAAGAAAATGAGAATTAAGTAGGACACTTGTTCTAAATTTTAACATTTGTCACCTTGATTAATTTATGACTTAACACATGACATTTAGCGTGTTAAGAGATTTACACATGCAATTTAAGTATTTTAATTTAAATTGTCTATAAAAGCCTTAAACCTTAATTTATTATTTCTTACGTTTATATATAAATAAATTTCTCTTTTTTTTTATTTTTTAAAGAAGAATGAAACAACACAATTTATAAATAATAGCTTATCCTAATATTTTTAAGTATCTAATCTTTTGAATTTCAAAACATTAAATTCAAATTTAAATTAATTTATCAAATCCAATTTAAAAAACAAATTATATATATATATATATATATGCATATATAACTACCATTAAATTTTGAAAATAACAAATCCTATTTCTTATAAAATTTATTTATGCTCATAAAAACTAGGTATTGTAATTATTATTTGAAAATAACAAATTTAAAATTTTTTGAATGATTTATAAAAGAGATTATAAATCACTTCTATTACTTAATAAATTAAGATCTTTTGTAAATTGTAATTTAAATTCTTATATATATAATTTCAAGCGATATTTAAAAAAGAAAATAAAACAAAGTTTTAATGTTAATCTAATTTATATTCATATTTTAAGCTAATTAAATATAATTTAAACAAATGAGATTTACCTTAAATATTTACAAACCATATAGTTATTTATTGAATACCTTTTGAAAAGAAAAATGTTAAATTTAAATCAAAATTTTCAATTTACCAAAAATAAATTAGAATTAGAAAATTGCTTTATTTACTAAATTCTAAACCAAACTTTATCTATTTACAATATATACAATTTTATATATATTATAAATAGAAAACAATTAATTAGCTTTAAAAAGATAAAATTTACCAATTTAAATATTTATCCAAAGAATACTATTAAATCAATTCAAATTTTATTAACAAAAATTATCAAATCAATTTAATTTCAATACAGATTATTAAATTTATATTGCCAAAATTCGGGGATATCACATGGTCGTAGCATTGGTCGGAGGGGAGCCGACGCCGTGTGCACGTACATGGTTGGGTGGTTGTGTCTGAAGTTGTTCTGTGATGTTGAGGAAGATGGAGTTTTGTTTTTGATCAGGGTGTGCATGGGGAAAATGTGAGGAAGACTCGAGTGCGGCTTTGAGTTATTTGAGTAAGTATGGCATGCTATATCAGTTTTAAAGAAAATAAATGATGATCAGTTTTTGGAAACAAGATTTTTGTAACAGGTTCAAGCAGATTTGTTTTTTTCTTTTACTTTTTACAAGTTTCCAAAATTTAATAAATGTTGTGAAATTAATTATTTGGTTTGTTTAGAATAAACAATTAAATTTAAAAACCCTAAGTATTTTCAAAAGAAATTTTATGATGGAATTTAGAAGTATTTAAGATCATTGTATATAATCTTAAACCAATTATAAGATCTCTGGTGTTTGATTTCAGGCACTAAATTTAGACAAGATATAGGTGATGGGAAGAAATCGATCAAGGGATAACTAATGTGATAAACCATTGGTTAAGTAGTTAATGTGATTAAGAAATTTATGGGGTTTACTAAAATGTTAATTAATCCGTATAATTAATTAGTGTAATTATTTAAAGGATTGATTAATTAAGGAAATTAAATATGGGCTAGCTAACGATATGCAAGTAATTGCGCATATATTTACATTCATATTTTATCTCTTTTTATTTAAATAATCATCATATTTGGACATTTTAACATGTTTAAAACAAAAATTCAATTATTTCCAACCATCATATTTTCATCTTCATTCAGGGGCAAAATGGTCATTTTGTGCATGTGTCAATATAAGAATTCTTACTTGGACATTTTTTGAAATATTTTATAAGAATTTGGATGCATATGGAAGAGGCTTATATGAAGATATATGCATGCACAAATGAATACAAAGGAAAGAAGAGGGAAATAATTCAAGCCATGAACATGGAGGACCCCACCCACTTACCTAAAAGTACAATTTGGAGCTAATGGACAACTAAGTGGAGGTTATAGCTTCATGCAAAACAAATGATGGATTAATTAGCGATTAATGGTTACTTGTTGGCCACACTTCCTAAAGAGAATTTTAGGTAGCCCCCTAAAAATAGAATTAGGGTTTTATGCATGTATATGTAGCCCTCTTATGTATATGAAACTATCATCTACTCTTTCATTTTACTTAGGAAATTAAGAAATCAAAGTGTAAGCTCAATGTTCTATGAAATAAAAATGGCTTCCAAACCTCTTTCTTCTCTCTTTTCTACATGCTTTTCTTTGTTTTATTGTTAATGTTTATTTCTATGCTCTCTTTTCCTTTATGTTCATAGCTTAGATTTACATTTATGCAAGTAGTAAGTAGCTAATCTCTTTTGCTTTCTTTGCTTATTTTCTATTCCCTTTTCTTTTTAATGTTGAAATTTGTTTGTGTTGCTTCAATGCCACAAATGAGTAGCTAAACCCCTTCAATTTAGGGGTGATGAAGCTCTCTAACTTTATGTCGTTTCAACATTTTTATGATGTATGATCTCTTTGTTTATGCTTCATGAATGTGAATTTTGATGTAAGTTTATACAAGTGGGTTTGATAGCTTATATTGTTTATGCAAATGAGCTATTCTTATTCAACATAAACACAATTTACATCATCATTTGCTAATTAATTTTTGATTATGAAATGAAAGTAAAAATGAAATTTGATGATCTATGTTACTAGTTACAATAGTAAATAGATCATACTTAAAATAGTTTTTGCTTTTCTATTTCATGAGAATTATAAGTGGTATAATTGTTGTATTATAATTTGATGGTTTGAGTTATGTTAACTAATAACATAAACAAACCATACTTATGATAAATGCAATGATTATTTCACTTAATTCCAAAATTAGAGATCATAAATTATGTGTTTGTTGTTTTACAAAAATTTGAGAGTGGATTTGCCCCTAAATTGTTCTTTAGTCTAATAGTTTTTGAATCGCATTTTTCTAGTGTTAGCCTCATTTCATTTCTAGTTAACAAATCCTCCTCGACTTTGGTATAATTTGATTGAATAGAATTTCAATATCATCAGTTCCCTGCGGATCGACCCGTATTCGCCGCGTGCTACATTCGTACACCGTGCGCTTGCGGTATAAATTTTATTTCTAAATTCGTTCGATGGTTTTCTAATACCGATAGAATTTCCGTCGATGAACAAGTTTTTGGCGCCGTTGCCGGGGATATTGTTTGATTTTATTTTCTATTCTTTGGATTATTTTTGTTTGATTTTTGTGTGTTTGTTTAATTTTTGTGTGCCTTGTGTTTGTGTGCTTGTTTCTTATTTTCTAGTTCTATTTTGCATTGCATTTCTATTGAAAAAAAAACACAATCTCGTTCAAAAAAAAAATTACATTTCAATTTGCATTGATTTACATTTCCATTTTATTTTTACATGGTTTTCCAGTGCTTTTGTTTTTCTGTTCATTTTTCTTCAATTCTGTACGTTGCATTGCCACTATTTGCTCTCTTCCTCTCTGTTTACTGCTCCCCAAACACTACTCTCAGAATTGCAATTTCTCCCCTGAATTTCCATCCTCTGCCTTCATCAACTAACTGACCATCATCCCGCCACTCAACATCATCCTAGCAGCCACCCAAACTAACCTGACCATGCAACCTCATCAACAACTTCACCCCTGACCAGCAAGTCTGTCCAACTCCTTGTTGCCTGTCAACAACAGTGCCATACTGACCAACTTTATCTCCCTAAATCATCAAACTCCGGCAACCATTCAACTACTTGTACACCACTTCACAGATAAACGCCATTGCCATCACCTACTTCACTCTTCTTCTCAAAGCAGCAATTCCGTAACCATATTACCATTGTCTCAACATCATAACTACAATCAAAACTTGTTCGACTGCCTGCTACGACAACACCCTGTACAAAGTCAACAACTCCTCAATACATTGCAATACAACACATCATCCATTGCCACATTTCTGCCATCAACCATTACTTCCTTCCACTGTCTCCCAGTCACCACACAACAGCCAGCTCACTTCTCAAATTCCCACACTCATATCCACCTGCTACAGACCATTGCCTTCCCCAAACAAACATCTCACAAAACCACTCATCATAACTCAACCTCCCCCCTTCTCTGTTTATCACTGTCTTATACATCTCACAGCAATTGAGCAATACCCTACAACGTGACACACCACCATCCACTCTCTGATTCGACTCTGATTCGACATCAACCCCGATAGCACTTCACACTACATTTCAACATTGCTGACCCCTTCGAACGAACTCCATTATCACTACATTTCTACAACCACCACTGTCACAATTCCACAACACTGATGTCTGTGCACTTCCACTATCAATACACCTTCAACCAAAAACTGCAACCATATCATCAAACAACTTACAAGTGCAACCTCCTAGCCCCTTGACCACCAACCATCTCCTGACAACATAACCAAAAAAAAAGGCAACCGCCATTCACCAGAAACAAACAGCGAACTGCCAACTCCCTGTCTACCATTGCAAGCTCCCGCATTCACTCATCTAACCACTACTTCGACCATTAATTCACCATCTTCTGTTGCTGTATCACTCAACTGCTACTCTTCTTGCATCTTCCTCAATCACCTCACCAATTCCCAATTCGGCAAACTGACCACCTGAATCCACCTGCTTGACTTCGCATATCAAAACCACAGCAAATCGGACTTACGTCTCATCACAAACAACCCGCAACCACCTCAAATCGTTAATCCAATCGAACTCCTCCAACATCACCAAACAGCGTCGAACGCGAAGCCCTATCGCAACCGCACCCAAATCCTCAACAACAGCCTCGCACTTCGCTAACCCAAATGCCTGCTTTTGATTTTCGGATGTCGTTTTGAATTATTTTGGGGCCGATTCTCAATTTTGAGAGATTTTGGAAATTGTTTTCTGAACGAGGAAACCAACAGGAGTTTTTTAAATTTTTTTATGATGATTATTCTTCTCCGTAATGAATTGAAGCATTTAGTGGGCTGGGCTTGTAGGCTCAAATTCGATTTCCTTTGTTTCCTTTTTTTTAGTTTGTTCTAATTTATTTAGCTTTCAAATTCAAAAAAAAGGAAGAATCCAATAAGTTGTTTTCAATTGTTTTAATTTCTTATTGTTTTTCATTTGTTTTAAGCTTCATTCTCTTTTTATTTACAAAAAAAAACCAAATTTTTTTTAAAGTAAAACCCTACTTTTAAGTTTCCTTTCAAAAAAAACAAAAAAAAAACAAATAAGTTTCTTTTTGCTTTGTTTGAAAATCTTTTGTTTTGTTTCCTTTGATTTCAACGGTTGTGTTATTTTCCTTTGTTTTATTTCGTTCGATATGTAAAAAAAAATTCTAATATATCTTGTTCTTCATTTCAGGTTGCCAAAGCAGAAATTCAAAAGGGAAAAGTGTTTGCCAACAAATAAACTGCTTTGCTTTGCTAAGAAAAATCGCCGCAAAAAAAAAATTATTGCTAAATAATCTACACGCTCTGGTATCGTGCACATTTCTCCTTGTTTTTTTATTGCATTGTTGGTTGCTTGCATTTGCATTTGTATATATATAAAAAAAAATTCAAAATCCAAAAAAAGACAAACTTCATTTTAGTTGCATTGTAATTTCACGTTTAATTTCTGCTTTTCATTCATCTCATCTTGGTTTTCTTTTCTAAGGGCAATACCCCAATTCACATAAGGTGAGGGATTTCATCACCCTTTACTTAGCCCACAAAAGCATTTCATCGTAGAATTTGACTAATAATAAAGGTTAGACGTTGGACCTAAGGGTGTCACGAGCTCACTTAGGGCTTAATTGTATCTTCACAATTGTTTTATTTGAACGATTTTATTTCTTGGTGTCTAGGCTGCGACAGAGTAATAACCAGTCATAAAAATTACGGTGATACGTAAATATTATACTGGTTGTTCCCCTGAAGGTACTTAAACCTTCGGCTGCATTGCTACGGTGATTCGTGGTGCACCAATAACTCATGTCCGTTACCTGGCTGAGAAATATTTTTGTTGATTTAAGACAAAGTGTGATTGTACAATTTTGGGTTAGGAGCTACTAAGGACAGCAAATTGTAGTTAAGTCTTTTGCATTCATTTAGTTGCATTAGTTCATGCATATTTAAAAAAAACAAAAAATCCAAAATCCAAAAAAAAAAAACAAAACAAAATTGTAAATTTTACTTAACTTTATTTTTAATTAAAAAAAATTCCTTTCCTCTGAAATTTTTCAATCAAAAAAAAAGATCCAAAAAAAAATATAAAATCTTTTAAGAAAAAGAAAAAAAAATTTGAAAATTCAAAAACAAAAAACCAATTTCCATTTTCTAAAAACAAAAAAAATCCTTTTGGTAAATATTTAAAAATTCAAAAAACATAAAAAAATACAAAACCAAAAACATAAAAAAATTTGAAAAAAAAAACCAAAAACAAAAAAAAATTAAACTTTTCTTTTGAAAATAAATCTCACTTGTTAAATAGTTGTCTCCCTTGTAAAAAAAAAATTCAAAGAAAAATAAAAAAAGGACAAAAAAAAACACGTTTTCAAATAATCTTTCATTCCCTGAACTCAATTCTAACTCCTTTCTCTTCTCGACTTTCACTTGTGCATGAGTACTTGGACTCGTGACTCAACAACGAATCGTTGGACTCGTGACCCTTCTACAAACCGTTTTACTCGAACAGACGATCCTTCTGAAATGGCAAACGAAAATGCCCCTTGAACTCTTATGGATAGAATCTTTCCCGATAGAGTTTCTATTCCATCATGCATCACATTACCCGCCCCTACGGGTAACCATTTTGAAATCCACTCAAACCTTATTGCCACGCTTTCGAAATTTGGCAATTTTGAACACGATGAACCATACATCTTCTTGACTAAATTCGAACAAGTTTGTGCAACTATAAAACTCCAACAACTTTCCGATGATGGAATCAAACTTCGATTAATCCCATTCGCTCTTACGGATTATGCTGAAAAATGGTTGTACAGCTTACCTTCGAACTTAATTAAAACGTGGGAAGAATTTGTAAAAGCTTTCTTAAAAAAGTTCTACCCCTTGGAAAAAACAAGTAGAATTCGAAATGAAATTGTCAATTTTCATCAATTCAAGGGTGAACCATTTGGAAAATATTTTGAAAGATTCAAAGAGCTTTTGATAAAATGTCCACACCGTAACTTTGAAAAATGGACGATTTGCCAAATCTTATACGATGGACTCGAAAACAGCTCACGAACGATGCTCGAATCAATGTGCCAAGGCAATTTTCATTCCCAGCATCATGATGATGCTTGGAAATTTCTTGAAAACCTCGCTGAAAAGTCGTCCCAATGGGAACGCTCGAATGAAAAATCAATCTACTCACGATCGAGTGCACACTCGATAGGATCTTCTGTTGCTTTCGAAGCTAAGATCGACACAATGATTAAAAAATTCGATAACGTTTTCTCATCGAATCAAATGAGCCAAGCTTCCCAACCCATGTGTTATAAATGCAATGATCCAAATCATATAGCCGATCAGTGTCCTAACTCTATCGAACAAATCAATGCTTTCAATAAAGCCAAAAATGACCTGTTTTCTCCAACGTACAACCCTGGTTGGAGAAATCATCCGAATTTTGCGTGGAGCCAAAATAATTCCAACACGAATACGATTCATCACAATTTTCAAGCATTTCCGAATAATGCTTCGAATCCTCCATTTCAGCCCAATAATTTTCAACCAAACCTTGCGGGCCGTCTCATAATCAACCGCAACAGCCAAATTTTCCACCAAATTCTGCTCATCCTCCAAAAGACGATAAACGTTTAACTTTGCTTGAGAAAGCTCTTGAAACGTTGGCTAAGGCAACCACTCAAAGCCTTCAATCAAACAGCAATGTGCAAAATTTATTGACTTCATATATGCAAAACACAAACCAATCGATTGCAAAACTCGAAATGCAAATGAGTCAATTTGCCACGTCTGTAAGTGAACGTGAACGAGGAACATTCCCAAGCCAGCCCCTTCCAAATCCCAGAAATCAAAACGCAAATTCAAATCAAGCCCATGTTGTTCAAGATAGCAACATCACCCAGTTGAATGCTATCACAACTCTCCGTTCTGGTAAACAAATCGATAATCAAGTCGTTAATCCAAATGATTTACCGGAAACTTTTCTCGACGCTTCTAAAACAATGAACGACTCAGAACAGAACGTGGAGCCAAACGTCGAATCAAACGACAATCAAAATTCTTCTTCTTCTACTCGAGTAGACCCACCTACAGAGTATCGTGTTCCATTTCCGCATCGTCTTCGACCAAAGAAACACTCGGACCAAATGGAAAAGATGTTGGAAATTTTTAAACAAGTAAAAGCGAACATCCCGCTTCTTGACATCGTTCAGCAATTCCCCACTTACGCGAAATTTCTTAAGGACTTGTGCACCCAAAAGCGACACACTCAAGTACCCAAAAAAGTCTTCTTAGCCGCTAGTTTGAGTGAAGTCTTGTTCCAATCCATGCCCGTTAAATACAAAGATCCTGGCTACCCTACGATATCGTGTATAATTGGAGACAAGACGATTAACAAATGTTTGATAGACTTAGGCGCGAGTGTCAACTTGATTCCATACTCTGTGTACGAACAATTAGGCTTAGGTGAGCTCAAACCCACGAAGGTTACGCTTCAATTTGCCGATCGTTCCATTAAGAAGCCCGTGGGAGAAATCGAAGACGTGCTCATTAGAGTAGGGCAATTTATATTCCCCGTTGACTTTATCGTTCTCGAAACACAACCCGCGACGAATCCCTCGATTCAAATTCCGTTGATTTTAGGCCGACCATTCTTAGCTACCTCGAATGCCTTAATCAATTGTCGTAACGGATCAATGAAAATATCTTTTGGAAATATGACTTTGGATCTTAATATTTTCAATCTTGAAAGCCAATCGAATGAACCTTGTGATCAAATGTTGGAAGTTAGTGCTATTCACGAAAATGTTGAAAACGAAACACTTGATCTTAACGATGAATGTGAGGCCGAGTATGGAAAATTGTTTCACAAAATTCCCAACGATATTGAATACACTCTTCCTTTTGAATCGCTTCCAGTTGAGTCCGAATCTCAACCCAATTCTTCGATCGAAAAAATTCCAAAGTTGGACCTCAAACCGCTTCCCGACAACCTTAAGTACGCGTACTTAGGTGAAAATGAAACTTGTCGTGTCATTATTTCTAACAATCTTTCTCTTGACCAAGAAGCTTCTCTTCTCTCTATCCTTTCGAAAAATAAGGAAGCAATGGGATGGTCGATTTCCGATATAAAAGGAATTAGTCCCGCTCTGGTTCAACATCGCATCCATTTAATCGATGATGCCAAGCCTGTTCGTGACGCGCAACGAAGGCTTAATCCAAAAGTGAAAGATGATGTGCGTGATGAAATTCTTAAACTTCTCGACAACGGAATCATTTACCCAATCTCCTATAGTTCATGGGTTAGCCCAATTCACGTTGTACCGAAAAAGTCCGGGCTTACCGTTGTCAAGAACGATTCAAACGAGCTTATTCCAACTCGTGCAAACGGGTTGGCGTGTTTGCATTGACTATCGAAAACTAAATGCCGCAACACGTAAAGATCACTTTCCTCTTCCTTTCATTGACCAAATGCTCGAACGTTTAGCCGGCCATGAATTTTACTGCTTCCTTGATGGTTATTCTGGCTATAACCAAATTCCAATCGCTCCCGAAGATCAAGAGAAAACAACTTTCACATGTCCATTCGGTACCTTTGTTTATCGACGTATGCCATTCGGACTATGTAACGCTCCCGCGACTTTCCAACGATGCATGGTTGGCATCTTTTCCGACATGATTTAACGCTTTTTAGAAGTTTTTATGGACGATTTCTCTATCTTTGGTGATTCTTTTTCCCAGTGTTTACATCACCTCGAGTTGGTTCTGAATCGATGTAAAGAAAAACATTTGACTTTGAATTGGGAAAAATGCCACTTTATGGTCAAACAAGGCATAGTCCTTGGACATATCATCTCAAATAGAGGCATTGAGGTAGACAAAGCAAAAATCGATGTCATTGCAAATCTACCCATTCCCAAATCTGTTAAGGACATTCGATCATTTCTAAGACATGCTGGCTTTTACCGTCGTTTTGTGAAAGACTTTAGCAAAATGGCCTGTCCTTTGACGACCCTTCTTGGAAAAGATGTTCCTTCCGATTTTAACTCTGATTGTATCTCTTCTTTTGAACGTCTTAAGAGCGAACTCATTTCTGGCCCAATCATTTGCGCACCCAATTGGGATCTTCCTTTCGAAATAATGTGTGATGCTTCGAACTTTGCCGTTGGTGCTGTCTTGGGACAACGCATCAACAAGATCCTACATGTCATTTACTACGCGAGTATGACCTTGAACGACAATCAACTCAACTACACAACAACCCAAAAAGAGCTTCTAGCTGTCGTTTTTATGCTTGAAAAGTTTCGACCATACTTGATAGGTTCACACATTACGGTCTACACTGACCATTCTGCGCTTCGATATCTCTTCGGTAAAAAGGATGCTAAATCCCGTTTGATCCGTTGGATCCTTTTACTTCAAGAATTTTACCTTACAATCAAAGTCAAAAAAGGATCCAATAATGTCATAGCCGATCACCTATCTCGTCTTCCGAACGCACCATCTTCCTTGCCGATCAATGAAAACTTCCCCGATGAACAAATTCTTTTGATTTCTATCGATCCATGGTACGCTGATATAGTGAACTACTAAGTCACTAATGAAACTCCCTCATCTTGGTCCAAACAGGACAAATGTAAATTCATGTCCCAAGTGAAATATTTCTATTGGGACGATCCATACTTGTTCAAATATTGTCCCGACCAAATCATCCGACGTTGCATTCCGGATAATGAGATACGGAGTGTTCTTTCATTTTGCCACGATCGAGCATGCGGTGGACATTTCGGTCCTCGAAAAACTGCGGAAAAAGTGATTCAGTGTGGTTTCTATTGGCCTTCTCTTTTCAAAGACTCGTTTGAATTTTTGTAAAACTTGTGACCGATGTCAAATGCTTGGACGAATTTCTCGACGAGATATGATGCCTTTAAACCCCATTCTTACGATCGAAATCTTTGATGTATGGGGTATCGACTTTATGGGACCTTTTCCCAATTCTTTTGGAAACTTGTATATCCTTCTCGCTGTCGATTACGTCTCAAAATGGGTCGAAGCCGTTCCTTGCAAAACCAATGACCATAGAATTGTTGTGAAATTTCTCAAAGAAAACATCTTTTCGAGGTTCGCCACACCTCGCACAATAATCAGTGATAACGGAACCCATTTTTGCAACCGTTCTTTTGAAACTTTAATGAAAAAATACTCGATAACCCACAAGTTATCCACTCCGTATCATCCTCAGACTTGTGGCCAAGTTGAAGTTTCAATTCGACAAATAAAACAAATCTTAGAGAAAACTGTCAATAAAAATCGAAAAGATTGGTCTCAGAAATTGAACGACGCGCTTTGGGCTTACCGTACCAATTTTAAAACTAACCTTGGGATGTCCCCATTTCGTTTAGTTTACGGTAAAGCTTGCCATTTACCCGTTGAAATTGAACACAAAGCGTTGTGGGCAATAAAAAACTTAAACTTGGATCATGAAAATGCTGGCGAAAATCGAAAACTTCAACTCAACGAACTAGAAGAACTTAGGAATGACGCGTATGAAAATGAGAAAATTTACAAAGAAAGAACCAAAGTTTTTCATGACAAGTCAATCCTAAGGAAAAAAATTTCGCATAACCAGAAAGTTCTTTTATATGACTCGCGACTTCATTTATTCCCTGGAAAACTTAAATCAAGGTGGACTGGACCATTTGTGGTACGAACTGTTTTTCCACATGGTGCCATAGAAATAGAAAACCCAAAGGATGGATCAATTTTCAAAGTCAACGGTCATCGGTTAAAACCCTTCTTGGAATTTTCCGGTAATCAAGAGGAGGAGCTCATGATCCTTCATGAGCCAAGCTACGTCTAGTAAGAATGTTAACCCCATTTTGTAAATATGTACATATTTTTCCCCGTTACACTCATTATATCATGCATTGACTGTGGGGACATAGTCAAAATTAAGTATGGGGGGAGTCTCGTTTTCATTTTTTTTCTTTAGTTTTTCATGGCATTTTTGAATTTTCATTTTCTTCAAAAAAAAATCTAAAAACGCCTAAATCTCAAAAAAAAAGATTTTCTTTTTACCGTTTTGAATTACTTTTGAAGAAACACTATGGGATAAGTATAAGTTTTGGTTAATAAATTGAAATTTTTGAAAATTTATTTGTCTTAACAAAAAATAAAAGAAGTTTGATTACAAATAACAATGGTTTTACTAGTATATAGGAAGGTTCATCTATGTTAATTATGAAGTATGTTCTAATTGAAAATCTTTGTTTAAAAAGTGGTAAATTTAAAGTAAGGATATAACATTTTTGTCTTCTAAGTTAAATGGTGCTAATATGGTTTTGTAAAACTCTCTCTCTCTCATAAAAAAAATACAAAATAATAACATCTAAAGTATTCACTCTCATTTAAAAGTCCTCACGGTTATGCATGGGTGAATTACTTGGAATCTTTGATTATGTGCTTTCATACTCATTTAAAAGTCCTCACGGTTATGTATGTATGGAACACATTCCCAAAAAAAACAGACTTAATAAAAACCACCTACGGTCGATAGGTGTATGCACGAAAGTTTGTGCACTAGCCATGCTCTGTACTCCCCTCACATAAGCCCGAAAGGCAGTGCATGGGTGGTATATCTGGCCTCAGTATACCTGAGCTAGGTGCGTAATTTTTCTTGCAAATAATGAGAGAGCACGCAATTGAAATCCTAGCACTATTTTAACTTGTTTGATTTAACTTTCTATTGAAAAGAAATGAAAATACCACTTTAATAAACTTTGATAATCAACTAAGGATCCATTTCATAATTACATTGTGTTATCAACCAAAACAACTAGCCAAACTATGGTCTATCTGTAATGACAACTTGATTTTCATTAGAAATTTTGACGAGTAAAATTTTCAAGACAATGACCAAAACTTGTATTTAACTTATTCGTGTCAATTTAAAAATAAATCCTTCATTTGTAAATATTTTCAAAAACTCGCATTCATCTCTTTGTAAATAAATCTTGCATTTTGTAAATATTTTCATCCTGCATTTGGATTTTGTAGGTAGTATCCGCTGAAAACCCTTACGAGACAACACTCGTCCTACTGGGGACACCCATAGGTTTAACGGCTTGTTGCATACGCTCAATGCAATCGTGCTCCCTACGAAAACGGATTTATCTTAATTTTCCTTTATTCGAGGATGAATAAAAAGATAAGTGTGGGGGTATTTGATATGCACGTAATTGTGCATATATTTACATCCATATTTTATCTCTTTTTATTTAAATAATCATCATTTTTGGGCATTTTAACATGTTTAAAACCAAAATTCAATTATTTCCAATCATCATTTTTCATCTTCATTCAGGGGCAAAACGGTCATTTTGTGCATGTGTCAATATAAGAATTTTTACTTGGACATTTTTTGATAATTTTTATAGGAATTTGGATGCATATGGAAGAGGCTTATATGAAGATATAGGCATGCACAAATGAATACAAAGGAAAGAAGAGGGAAATAATTCAAGCCATGAACATGGAGGACCCCACCCACTTACCTAAAAGTACAATTTGGAGCTAATGGACAACTAAGTGGAGGTTAAAGCTTCATGCAAAACAAATGATGGATTAATTAGTGGTTAATGGTTACTTGTTGGCCACACTTCCTAAAGGGCATTTGAGGTAGCCCCCTAAAAATAGAATTAGGGTTTTATGCATGTATATATAGCCCTCTTATGTATATGAAACTATCATCTACTCTTTCATTTTACTTAGGAAATTAAGAAATCAAAGTGTAAACTCAATGTTCTATGAAGTAAAAATGGCTTCCAAGCCTCTTTCTTCTCTCTTTTCTACATGCTTTTCTTTGTTTTATTATTAATGTTTATTTCTATGCTCTCTTTTCCTTTATGTTCATAGCTTAGATTTACATTTATGCAAGTAGTAAGTAGCTAATCTCTTTTGCTTTCTTTGCTTATTTTCTATTCTCTTTTCTTTTTAATGTTGAAATTTGTTTGTGTTGCTTCAATGCCACAAATGAGTAGCTAAACCCCTTCAATTTAGGGGTGATGAAGCTCTCTAACTTTATGTAATTTCAACATTTTTATGATGTATGATCTCTTTGTTTATGCTTCATGAATGTGAAATTTGATGTAAGTTTATACAAGTGGGTTTGATAGCTTATATTGCTTATGAAAATGAGCTATTCTTATTCAACATAAACACAATTTACATCATCATTTGCTAATTAATTTTTGATTATGAAATGAAAGTAAAAATGAAATTTGATGATCTATGTTACTAGTTACAATAGTAAATAAATCACACTTAAAATAGTTTTTGCTTTTCTATTTCATGAGAATTATAAGTGGTATAATTGTTGTATTATAATTTAATGGTTTGAGTTATGTTAACTAATAACATAAACAAACCATACTTATGATAAATGCAATGATTATTTCACTTAATACTAAAGTTAGAGATCATAAATTATGTGTTTGTTGTTTTACAAAAATTTGAGAGTGGATTTGCCCCTAAATTGTTCTTTAGTCTAATAGTTTTTGAATCGCATTTTTCTAGTGTTAGCCTCATTTCATTTCTAGTTAACAAATCCTCCTCGACTTTGGTATAATTTGATTGAATAGAATTTCAATATCATAAGTTCCCTGCGGATCGACCCGTATTCGCCGCGTGCTACATTCGTACACCGTGCGCTTGCGGTATAAATTTTATTTATAAATTCGTTCGACGGTTTTCTAATACCGATAGAATTTCCGTCGACGAACAGTTAATAATGAGTATGATGGAAGTAGATGTTAATTAATCAATGTAAATGATTACCGAATAATTAATTTGAGTAATTAATTATGGACAAATGTAATAAATGTGAATGGGTGATAGATAAATTAATTTGTGTAATTAACTAAAGGCTAATTACTTATTGTACTTAAAAGTGACAATTAAGGATTGATTAATCAAGATTAATCAATTAAGAAATAATTAAGTGATAAGTAATTAAGAGGTTTATTACTTTATGTAAAAGAATTATTATGAATAATGACTTAATGAAGTAATTAAAGGAATTAATTACTCGGTTGAACTAAGTTAATGTGGTTAATTTTAGTTAATTAATTCAGCTTATTGATTAAAGGTAATCATTTGATGTTGAGTTAAGTATAATTACTTAAGGTAATTAATGAGGTATAATTATTTGGTGAAGTAATTAGTGGATAATTACTGGATGTAATTAATTTAAGGATATTACTTGATGGGTAGTAATTAAAGGATAATTACTTGATGGAAGAAATTAAGTAATGATTACTCGGTGTAATTGAAGGATTAATTTATATAATTAATCAAGGAGTTGGTTTAATTGATGAAGCAATTAAGGAAAGTTAATTTCTGATTGTGATTAATGAAGATCGATTAATGAATGTAATTAAGTTAAAGGTTAATTATTATATGAAATTTAAGAATAATTAACTAATGAAAGTAATTAGATGTAACAACCCGCATATTTTACGATTGAGTATTTAAATATTTTATTTAAATATTTCATCGTTAGTCGGATTTTAGTCTGAAAAGCTACCTTTTACAAACAGTCAAATTTGGACTCGAGACCACCCCTATTGAGTTCAAAATGACGTTTGCGACCTTTTTGAGTATAAACTTTGATATGTTCGGAGTTAGTGGAATTTTGCTACTTTTTCACTTAGGGCTTTGGTTTTGTTTCAGCTCATTAGACCCAAGCTTCACCCCTCTTCTCTTCATTACTTCATTTCTATTTCCTAATACTCAAGATTTAGCAACAATGGAGAGAGGAACGGGAAATTAAAACTCCAAGCCCTAGTTCCATTTGCAAATCAAGTTCTAGCTCCAAATTTAAAGAAGAAGCTTTGGTAAGCCTCTTCTTCTTCTCCAACTCATTCTCTTACCAATTTCAGAAATTCCTAAACCTAATTTAGGAGATGTTTCTCTTTTAAGCTTAGATTGAAGCTCTTTGGGTTTGAATTGAAGAGTGATTGTCTTTGCCATTGCTTTATAGCTTCTTCTTTATAGTTCTGGATTTAAAGGTGAGATTTTTATCTCATATCTATGTCTATAACTATCTTTGATTGTTGGGTATGAATTCCTAACACTTATTCATGTGCATTTGCTTTTGGTTTGGATTGGATTGGTATATATATTTCAACTTTTGGTGTTTTGAAAGCAAAATCTATGAAAATCGTTTTATGGATGTTGAACATGTTTTTGGTGATGCGTCGAAGACCCTATAGGGCCGGGTTGCCGATTGGCGTAAATCCCTAGCGTCATTGCTCATTCGGTCACGAATTGGATGTGATTGCACATCAATTATATAGGCTAGAAAACTGCCTGTGCACCAGTCAGTCGACTGACCTTTGCAGTCACTCGACTGGCTGTAGCTAATAAGCATTTCGAAGGGTGTCTGCAAAGGCTTAGGGGCTCTATTTCCTACAGTCAGTCAACTGACTCTCTGAGTTCAGTCGACTGACCTGCTCCCATTTGCCTATTATGCCTATTTCTGCCTACTTTTGCTTGGTTTCCAAATTTAATCGATTCACGTTGATTCCCCGATTTGTTGTTATCATTTATTATCCACTTTGATGACATTTTCACCGGGACTTTTGTGAACATGCATTTTGATGGATTCGGCATCGATTTCTTTGGATTCTTTTCATATCTTCGAACGTGAAATTTTGGTGATTGATTGTTTCTATAATAATTTTCGTGCATTGTCACTTTAAAAATATAAAGGTTTCAATACTTGTAGTAAATATCAAAACTCATTTATCAAAATGATTTCTACTCTATTTTTCAATATCAAGCTTGTATGTAAAACCGATTTCCAATCTACTAGCATATACAAACCTTTACCTCACTCGTATGAGAAATCTAATTAAACGACATTAGTAAAACAAGTGGTATGAAATGCTTGCGTTTATTTCGTCAGTTAATTCTTAGACTTTTTCGATTGAATCACTTGTGACAATTTTCTAGTGGAGATCTATAATTTGTTCGTAAATATTTAAGTTAAGCTAGTGGTTATGGGACATGAAGCTAAGCTCGTATATTTACTAGCTTAGTGTAATTGACACTTCTTGGTGATTGATGATGATCATTTTTGTGATTTAGACTAGCTATATGCTATGTTTCCTTGTCCATGTAGGGGACGGTACCTCGTTTTATTGAGTTTTGTCTCATTTCGTTTATAGGCTAACGACCTATGAATTATTTGGAGTTTCGACTCAATTTTTGTGGGCTAGCGACCCATGTTCTTTTATGGAGTTCGATCCATCGGACATACCTTTATACTATGTTGTTGCACCAGCTAATCAGGATCATCGGGCGTACCATTGTACTACGTCGTTGTTCCGAATTATTCGAGTTTCAGGTTCCTCGAGCATACCGATATTGTACTACGTCGTTGCACCGGCTCTATGGTTAGCGACCATGGGATGGCATCTCGTTTATGATACACGTGTTGGTGAGTTTTCATGCTCCCGTTTTGTGATAGGCCTCCTCCTTTTTGTGATTTCTGGATTTCTATTGATGATTTCTAGAATTTGTGATTCACGAGCTTTTATGATTGGCATCGATACGATGTCGATATTTGTGACTTGGTGAATAAAACTAAAGAATATGACATTCTTTTGATCTTTGAGAAGATTCTTGTGATATTGATTAATCTCTGGTTGATTTTCAATTACATACTTATCATAGTATGGCTTTATGGTTATCTTAGATTTTTGTCCTATCTCTTATTCTATATCATTTTATCTGAAATTTATAGTTAGACCGATCTGTTTATTATTTTCTTATTAAATAATACTCGGGTCAGACCGAGATGTTATAGGTGCTTCTGCTTTACTTCTCATCTGGGATTATTATCCCTACTTTTGGCTAACTACTTAGATTAGTAGTTTTTGGTTGTATACATTTGAGATATAGACTCATTGATGTATACTTATCCTTTTGTGTAGCACTTGTAACTATTCTTTTTTGATATTGTGGATCTTGTTTGACCACTACTCTGATATATACTTTCATGTGTAATTTTCATATCTGTTTCCTCCTTTGAGATATGAACTTCTGTGACTGATTTATGTTATGCTTATTTCTATATTTGTTTCCGAAGATGTTATAGCCACTGTGTAGTAGCTTTGAGTTTGCATCGGTATGTCGGATTCCCTCTTGAAATGCAAGTTATTTTTATCTGGCATATCGGTACTCGCACAAAGCAATTACACGGATGGTCGCTCCTCAATGGCCTTATTCACCACGCTACTTGACGGCATTACCCCATAGTGTCCTTGGCTAGCGGGGGTATAGAGGTGGGGCGTCATAGCTTGGTATCAGAGCCAAACTTCGAAACAATGTAGAATAATTTAAGAAAGATTATCGTCCTAAGTCCATCTTAGGAGCCGTGCCTTAGGATTTGATTCGAGTCTTCGAACCGTTCTATCCTATTTTCTTTGTGATGCCTTGTTTTATCAATCATGATTGTTTGATAATTATTTTGTGAATAACTTTTTCTTCTTTCTTTCTTTCTTAAAGAAGAGAAATGGTTAGACCTGGCCGTCCCAGCGCCGGTCAATCTAGTGTTACTCCCCAAGATGGAGTATATATGTCTGCACAACAACTTCTTGATCTAGTAAAGAATGCTCAAGCTGCGGACCCAATCCAGAGCCTACTCACCCTAAGTCTGGATTTGCACGTTTGTGCAGTGACTATACCAACTTGGGTAGGAAGCCATTTAAGGGTTCCGAAAGCGTCATTCAAGACCAAGCTTGGCTCAAAACATGCGATCGCATGTTTACTCGCATGAATCTAATTGATCTTCATAGTGTCCAAGTGGCTACAAGTATGCTCCAAGAAAGAGCATTAGATTGGTATGAGCTTCTTATTTTTGAAATTATTGAAGAGGATCTTACTTGGGAGAAATTCCGGGAACGATTCGAGTTAAAATTTATGCCAGAAGCTGAGAAGGTGACATTGGCTCTTTGTTTCATAGACTTTGTTCAAGGTGAATCGTCCGTGGTAGACTATGTTGCATCATTCGAGTCACTTTCTAAATACGGGGTCGAATATATAAACACCACATTGAAGAAGAACCAAAGATTTGTCTATGGCTTGAACAAAAATCTCAAGAAGCCATTACTTCTAAAATTAGAAGTTTCTTTTGATCAACTTGTTGATATCGCTCTTCGACTTGAAGAGGCAGATGAAGAAAGTGATTTTGAAGTTGTGGATGCCAAACCAAACTTCAACAACAACAAGAAAAGGCCTATTAAATTTAAAGGCCCTAATCTCAACAAGAAAGGAAAACGAGCAGCTTCTGTAGCAAAGACTCCTACCCCTAGTAGTGGGCAATGCTAAAATTGTGGTTATAAAGACCATTATGTCAATTGATGTCTGAAACCTCTCTTTTGTCGCTATTGCAAAAGTTCGGGTCATCTTTTATCTTCATGTCCCAAACTTCAAGGCAAGAAGGAGGGAAAGTTAAATGTTGCATAAGTCCCTAGCAACACTTCTCGTGATCAAAGTATTTCTCATTCTATACTTGATAGCATTATTTTATTTCGTGATCAACCTATTCGAGTTCTTTTTGATACGGGTGCGTCCCATTCTTTTATATCAAAGGAACTTCTTGATACTTTTTCTTTAAGTATTGTTACTTTAATGACTTCTTTGAGAATTGTGAATCTGGTTGGTGGATCCGCAACAATTAGTTTACTTTGTAAAGATGTTGAGATTATTTTGTGTGATTTTTCTTTCCGAGCTGATTTGCATGTCATGCGTTATTTAGGCTTTGGAATGACTTTTGGGAATGGATTGGCTTAACTGCTATGAAGCTCAAATCCTATGTCCTGAGCGGACTATTCATCTTCGACATCCTCAATCTGTTAAGCAGATTTCTGTTGATCTTAAAGATTCGGATTCCAAATTGGTAGCATCTTTATATTCTTTAAATCCTCATGATGACGATAATGATGATGAGGAAGATGCCATTTCTCTTATTCACGTTGTTCGTGAATTTTCCGACACATTTGAGCCCGTTTTAGGATTACCACCTAAGCGAGAAATTGAATTCAGAATTAATCTACTTCCTGAAGCTTTACATATTACTCGTCCTCCTTATCGTATGTCCAATAAAGAAAATGAGGAGATGCACAAACAATTATCTGAATTGGAGATGAAGCAATTTATTCGCTTTAGTTCCTCTCCTTGGGGAGCTTCGGCTATTTTTGTGAAGAAATCCGATGGTACATTTAGGCTTTGCGTTGACTACCACAAGCTTAATGATCTTACTATCAAGAATAAATATCCTTTACCTCGGATTGATGATCTATTCGATCAACTTAGTGGTGCTAGAGTCTTTTCACAATTAGACTTAGCAACCGGTTTTCATCAGCTTCGTATTGCAAAGGATAGCATTCCTTTGACATCGTTACATATGCGATATGGATCTTACGAGTGGCTTGTTATGCCATTTGATTTAACGAATGCTCCGGCTTATTTCGTTGACCTTATGAATAGAGTTTTCAAGGACTTCCTCGATCGATTTGTTCTCATCTTTATTGATGATATTCTTGTGTATTCTAAAACCGAGGAGGAGCTTGAAAAGTATCGTCAGATTGTGTTGGAAACTCTTAGGAGCAATCAATTGAAAGCAAAATTTTCGAAATGCCACTTTTGGCAATCTCGTGTGAAGTTTCTTGGTCACATTATTTTCAAACCCAGAATTTCCATGGATCCTTCAAAGATTGAAGCGATTCAAAATTGGAAGAGACCGGAGAGTGTGACGGAGATCCATAGTTTTCTTGGATTGGCAGGTTATTACCGCCGTTTCATAAAAGAATTTTCCAAAATTTCCGTGCCTCTTACTAGTTTGACAAAGAAGGGAGTTAAATACATTTGGTCGGACAAATGTGAAGCTTCTTTTCAGAACATAAAAGAACTCCTTTTCGATGCTTCTATTCTTGTTATTCTCGAAGGGAATCAATATTTTATTGTTTATACCGATGCTAGTCGCGTTTGTTTGGGTGCCGTTCTTATGCAAAGAGAACGTGTTATTGCTTATGCTTTTAGGCAATTGAAGCCAGCCGAGACTAGATATTGCACTTATGATTTAGAGCTCGCGGCTATTATTTTCGCTCATAAATTTGGCGTCATTATCTTTTGGGAGAGAAATTTGTTTTCTATACCGATCATAAATCTTTGAAATATTTATTTTCTCAAAAGGAACTTAATTTGCATCAACAACGTTGGCTCGAGTTCCTTGCATCTTATGATCTTGACGTCCTTTACACCCTCGGAAAGGGAAATCGTATTGCCGATGCCCTTAGCCGAAAGCTACAAGCGGTTGTTTCCATGATGATATCCAAATGGAATGATCTCGGAATTTTATCCACTTGTGAGATTCAAGATCGTGAGTCCGATTTATGTTCATCTTTGGCTTTATGTAGCCTTGAGGCTCATCCTTCTCTTTTAGACCGCATTCTTGTAGCTCAAAAGCTAGATCCCGAATTGGCTATTCTTAGCCAAAGGTGTAGGGATAAAATTGGCATTGAAAGTTTGAAAGACTTTGATATTCATTCTCGTGGCGGTATTCGAAAATTTGATAGACTTATCGTGCCAAATATTAGCGATCTTCGTAAAGACATTTTTGAAGATTCTCATCGTTCTAAATTTACCATTAATCCCGGTAGTAGTAAAATGTATGCAGATATGAAGCGACTTTATTATTTGGATGGAATGAAATCTGATATTGCTAACTTTTTTAAGCGTTGCATGACTTGCCAACTCGTTAAGGCCGAGCATCAAAGGCCCGGTGGGTTATTGCAACAGTTAGACATTCCAATTTGGAAGTGGGACCAAATTTCCATGGACTTTATAGACGGCCTTCCCTGTTCTTGTTCGGGTCATGTTAGCTTATGGGTGATTGTTGATAGACTTACTAAATCCGCCAATTTTATTCATGTTCGGTCTAATCGGACCGTTCCTCTTTTGGCCAAAATCTTCATTAAAGAAATTGTTAAATTGCATGGAGTCCCTTCTTCTATTGTTAGTGATTGTGATCCATTGTTTACTAGTGGATTTTGGAAGAATCTTCAAAAAGCTTTGGGACGAAGCTTATTTTAGCACCGCTTATCATCCTCAGTCCGATGGACAAACCGAGTGTGTGAATCAAACTCTTGAAGATCTTCTTCGTGCATGTGTTCTTGATTTTGGTGGAAGTTGGGAAGATCATATTTCTCTTGTTGAGTTTTCCTATAATAATAGCTTCCAATCTAGTATTGGTATGGCAACTTTTGAGGCACTCTATGGAAGGCCATGCCGATCTCCTTCTTATTGGCTTGAGGCCGGTGAGAAGCTGGTTTTTGGTCTAGATTTAATTTGTGATTCCACAGAAAAGATTGACCTTATTTGTCATAGGATGAAAGAAGCCCAAAGTAGACAAAAATCCTACGCCGATAACCGAAGAAGGAAATTAGAATTTTTAGTGGGAGATTTTGTGTTTGTTCGTGTTTCACCTGTGAAGGGTGTTGTGCGTTTCAGTCGATCGGGAAAGTTAGCACCTCGGTATATTGGTCCATTTTCCATCACCGAATGTATTGGTTCCGTGGCTTATCGACTTTCATTACCGGCTCGGTTTTCTGCTATTCATGATGTGTTTCACGTTTCTCCACAACGGAAATGCCATCGAGATTCCGATTCTATTCTTGAGCCCGGTATTATAGAAGAAATTGAGGTTTCACCTAATTTGACATATAAGCAACATCTTATTCGTATTATTGCTTTGGAGATTAAACGCGTTCGAGATAAAGATGTTCCTCTTGTGAAAGTTCAATGGTCCTCAAATCCTAAGGATTGTTCTTGGGAATCATGAGAATTCATCGAGCGAACACATCTGGACTTACTTTCTCGTGCTCTTTGAGGTGAACTTCTTATTTTAAAAATTTCTTCTTCTTATGTTGATATGCTTTCATGGTTGTTACTTTTTATTCATTTATTCCTTATGATTGCGCGGACGCAATTTCTTTAAGGAGGGGAGCCTGTAACAACCAGCATACTTTACGATTGAGTATTTAAATATTTTATTTAAGTATTTCATCGTTAGTCGGATTTTAGTCCGAAAAAATAATTTTTTCAAATATTCAAATTAGGAATCGAGACCACCCCTATTGAGTTCAAAATGACGTTTGCAACCTTTTTGATTATAAACTTTGATATGTTTGGAGTTAGTGGAATTTTGCTACTTTTTCACTTAGGGCTTTGGTTTTGTTTCAGCTCATTAGACCCAAGCTTCACCGCTTTTCTCTTCATTACTTCATTTCTATTTCCTAATACTCAAGCTTTAGCAACAATGGAGAAAGGAATGGGAAACTAAAACTCCAAGCCCTAGTTTCCATTTGCAAATCAAGTTCTACCTCCAAATTTATAGAAGAAGCTTTGGTAAGCCTCCTCTTCCTCTTCTCCAACTCATTCTCTTACCAATTTCAGAAATTCCTAAACCTAATTTAGGAGATGTTTCTCTTTTAAGCTTAGATTCAAGCTCTTTGGGTAGGAATTGAAGAGTGATTGTCCTTTCCATTGCTCTATAGCTTCTTCTTCATAGTTTTGGGTTTAAAGGTGAGATTTTTATCTCACATCTATGCCTATAACTATCTTTGATTGTTGAGTATGAATTCCTAACACTTATTCATGTGCATTTTCTTTTGGTTTGGATTGGGTTGGTATATATATTCCAACTTATGGTGTTTTGAAAGCAAAATCTATGAAAATCCTTTTATGGATGTTTGAACATGTTTTTGGTGATGCGACGAAGAGCCTATAGGGTCGGGTTGCCGATTGGCATATATCCCTAGCGCCATTGCTCGTTCGGTCACGAATTGGATGTGATTGCACATCAATTATATAGGCTAGAAAACTGCCTATGCACCAGTCAGTCGACTGACCTTTGCAGTCAGTCGACTGGCTGTAGCTAATAAGCATTTCGAATGGTGTCTGAAGAGGCTTGAGGGCTCTGTTTCCTGCAGTCATTCGACTGACTCTTTGAGTTCAGTCGACTGACCTGCTCGCATTTGCCTATTATGCCTATTTTTGCCTACTTTTGCTTGGTTTCCAAATTTAATCGATTCATGTTGATTCCCCGATTTGTTGTTATCATTTATTATCCACTTTGATGACATTTTCACCGGGACTTTTGTGAGCATGCATTTTGATGGATTCGGCATCGATTTCTTTGGATTCTTTTCACATCTTCGAACGTGAATTTTTGGTGATTGATTGTTTCTACGATCGTTTTTGTAACAACATGCATATTTATCGATTATATATTTAAATATTTTATTTAAATATTTCCTCGTTCATCGGATTTTAGTCCAAAAAGCTACTTTTGCAAACAGTCGAATTAGGACTCGAGACGACTTCCATTGAGTTCAAAACCCTGTTTGCGACCTTTTTGAGTATATGCTTCGATATGTTTGGAGTAATTTGATTTTTGCTACTTTATCTATTGGGATTTGGGTTTAGGTTCAGCCGATTAGCCATAATAATACCCCAAACTGAATCATCCCTCCCCATTCACTCTCACTTCCTCCTCTTTTCAGTTCTAAAGAAAAAATGGTGGAAGAGAATGGGAAATAGAAATCCAAAGCCCTAGTTCCTTTGCAAAATCCAAGATCTTGCTCCAAATTCAAGAGAACCCATTGGTAAGCCTTCTCTTCATCTACCCCAACTCATTCTCTCTTTGATTTCAGAAAATTCCTAAACCTAATTTGGGAAATATTTCTCTTTTAAGCTTAGAATCAAGCTTCTTGAGTTGGGATTGAAGAGTGGTTGATCCTCCTTTGTTTTCAAGCTTCTCAATCTTGTGCTTTTGGGTTTAAGGTGAGATTTTTATCTCACATCTTAGTCTATAATTATCTTCGATTGTTAGGTATGAATTCCTAACACCTATTCTTGTGCAATTGATTTTTGTTTGGATTGATTTTGTGTATATTCCAATTTTTGGTGTTTTGGTCTAATTTATGAAAATCCTTTTTATGGACATTTGGACATTGATATTTGAGGCATATCAAAGAGCCATTAAGGCTGGGTTGTCGCTCGACGTAAATCCTTAGTCATCATTGCTCGTCCGATCGCATCCGGTATTTATTTCGGCCATTTTTTGTATAGGTTCAGGGAATGCCCTAAACCCCAGTTTCATACGTCTGAAACGTTAGATTCAGACGTCTGAATATTATTCTGGGAAGATTTCTATTTCTAGATTCAGACGTCTGAATATATCATTTCAGACGTCTGAATTGGTTCGTTTAGAACCATAAAGGAAATAGGCTAAAAAGTGCCTATTTCAGACGTCTGAAACCAAGGATTCAGACGTCTGAATTCTATTTTGGAAAATATTTTATTTTCCAGATTCATACGTCTGAATCCTTAATTTCAGACGTCTGAATCTGCAGTCTTTTGCCTATTTGCCTATTTAATTTGAATTTCCAACTTTAATCGATTCGTGATGATCCTATTTGTTGTTATCATTTACTATCGAGGTCGCTCGATCTTATCCTCCCTTAGGTCTTCACTAGGTCGTACCGTTTTGGACGGGGCGCTGCCCCGCACCGCGCCGGGGGCTGTGCCCCCTGGACCCCCACGACCTGACCGGGCAGGTCGAACCCCGTAGCGGGGGCGTTGCCCCCGCACCCCCATCTTGGGGGATTGCCACCCCTCTGGACCCCCCCTCCGTAGGGGATTTTATCTGAAAAACATTCAACAGAACTTCCTTTGATGAGATGCTGAGTTGACCATTCTTCGAGACAAACTATCTTGGGCTTCTCGGTCGATTTTATGGATTTTTGAATATCTATTTCTATGGATTCTTTATCGGTTTCTTTGATTTTATTCACGTTTTCGTAGGTGAATTTTTATGATTGATTGTTTCTACAATCACTTCTATGATTTATGACTTTAAAATGTAAAGGTTTTCTATACTAGTAGTAAATATCAAAACTCTTTCTTCAAATGATTTCAACACTATTTTATAACAAAGCTCGTTTTCTAAAACCGATTTCCAATCTATTAGTATATACAAACCCTTACCTCACTCGTATGAGAAATCTAATTAAACGACTTAGTAAAACAAGTGGTATGAAACGCTTGCATTTACTTCGTCGGTTAATTCTTGGACTTGTTCGACTGAATCTCTTGTGACAATTTTCTAGTGGAGATCTACAATTTGTTCGCAAATATTTAGGTTAAGCTAGTGGTTATGGGATATGAAGCTAAGCTCATATATTTACTAGCTTACTGTAATTGACACTTGTCTTTGATCATGACGATCATTTTATGATTTAGACTAGCAATTGTGCGATCTCTCTTTGTTTGCGAGATCAGGCTAGACACCATTTGTGTGATTTCACTCGCACATACCTTTTTGCTTTTTGGTTAGCCTAGATCTCATCTGTGTGATTCCGACTCACACATACCTTTTTGTTGCGGGGTCAGGCTAGACACCATTTGTGTGATTTCACTCGCACATACCTTTTTTGTTTTTGGTTAGCCTAGATCTCATCTATGTGATTTCGACTCACACATATGGGGTAGCTCCCCATAGTCTTCGGACCGTCGTGTGATAGGCCTCTTTCCCTTTTTCTGTGATTTCTGGATTTCGTGTGTTGATTTCTAGAATTTATGTCATTGACTTGTTATGAGTACAAGCTTAGGGTATGATGCCCTCTTTGGATCTTTGATAAGATTCTTGTGATATTGATTTATCTCTTATTGATTGATCTTCTGTTGATCATCATTTGCATACTTATAGTAGTATGTCAGTATGGAAATTTTATGTTTATGACATACCTTTTACTTTATATCATGTCATCTAATATTTATAGCTAGATTGATCCGTTTATTATTTTCTTATAAATAATACTCGGGTCAGATCGAGATGTTACAGGTGCTTCTACTTGACTTCTCTCCAGGGATTCATTACTCTGATTTTTGGCTAACCACAGAGATAAGCAGTTTTTGTTGTATACACTCGAGATATAGACTCACAGTTGTATTCTTTTGTATAGCACGTGTTGCTATTCTCTTGTATTATTGTGGAACTTTTTGACCACTACTCTGATGTACACTTTCATGTGATAGTTATTTATTCATATCTTGTTCCGCCCTTGTGATATGAATTATCTATGGCTGATTTATGTTACGCTTATTTCTATATTTGTTTCCGAAGATATTATAGCCACTGTGTAGTAGCTTTGAGTTTTTATCGGTATGTCGGATTTCCACTCGAAATGAGTTGCATTTATTCTATCTGACATATCGGTGCTCGCACAAAGCAATTACACGGATGGTCGCTCTTCAACAGCCTTATTCTCCGAGCTAGTTGACGGCATTACCCCATAGTGTCCTTGGCTAGTGTGGGTATAGAGGTGGGGCGTCACAATTTTTGTGATTTATCACTTTAAAAATATAAAGTTTTCAATACAAGTAGTAAATATCAAAATTCTTTTATCAAAATGATTTCAACTCTATTTTTCAATATCAAGCTTGTTTATAAAACCGTTTTCCAATCTACTAGCATATACAAACCTTTACCTCACTCGTATGAGAAATCTAATTAAACGACATCAGTAAAACAAGTGGTATGAAACACTTGCGTTTACTTCGTCGGTTAATTCTTAGACTTGTTCGATTGAATCTCTTGTGACAATTTTCTAGTGTAGATCTATAATTTGTTCGTAAATATTTAAGTTAAGCTAGTGGTTATGGGACATGAAGCTAAGCTCATATATTTAGCTACTTTAGTGTAATTGAAACTTCTTGATGATTGATGATGATTATTTTTGTGATTTAGACTAGCGATATGTTATGTTTCCTTGTCCACGTAGGGGACGGTACCTCGTTTTATTGAGTTTCGTCTCATTTAGTTTATAGGCTAAGGACTTATGTATTATTTGGAGTTTCGACTCGATTTTTGTGGGCTAGTGACCCATGTTCTTTTATGGAGTTCGGTCCATCGGATGTACCTTTGTACTACGTTGTTGCACCAGCTTATCAGGATCATCGGGCGTACCGTTGTACTACGTCGTTATTCCAAATTATTCGAGTTTCAGGTTCCTCGGGTGTACCGATATTGTACTACGTCGTTCACCGGCTCTATGGTTAGCGACCATGGGATAGCGTCCCGTTTGTGATACACGTGTTGGTGAGTTTTCATGCTCCCGTTTTGTGATAGGCCTCCTCCTTTTTGTGATTTCTGGATTTCTATTGATGATTTCTAGAATTTGTGATCCACCAGCATTTATGATTGGCATCGATACGATGTTGATATTTGTGACTTGGTGAATAAAACTAAAGAGTATGACATTCTTTTGATCTTTGAGAAGATTCTTGTGATATTGATTAATCTCTGGTTGATTTTCAATTACATACTTATCATAGTATGGCTTTATGTTTATCTTAAGTTTTTGTCCTATCTCTTATTCTATATCATTTTATCTGATATTTATAGTTAGACTGATGTGTTTATTATTTCCTTATTAAATAATACTCGGGTCAGACCGAGATGTTACAGGTGCTTCTGCTTGACTTCTCATCTGGGATTATTATCCCGACTTTTGGCTAACTACTTAGATTAGTAGTTTTTGGTTGTATACATTTGAGATATAGACTCATTGATGTATACTTATCCTTTTGTGTAGAAATTGTAACTATTCTTTTGTGATATTGTGGATCTTGTTTGACCACTACTCTGATATACACTTTTATGTGTAATATTCATATCTTTTTTCGCCTTTGAGATATGAACTTCTATGACTGATTTATGTTATGCTTATTTCTATATTTGTTTCCGAAGATATTATAACCACTGTGTAGTAGCTTTGAGTTTGCATCGGTATGTCGGATTCCCTCTTGAAATGCAAGTTATATTTTTATCTGGCATATCGGTGCTCGCACAAAGCAATTACATGGATGGTCTCTCCTCAACGGCCTTATTCACCGTGCTACTTGACGGCATTACCCCGTATTGTCCTTGGCTAGCGTGGGTATAGAGGTGGGGCGTCACATTTGAGGATCATTAATTAATGTAATTAATGGAAGTCATCAATCTTGCTTATTAATGATTGAATGATGATGGGTGCTTTGAATTGGTTGATATCTCTGATATGAATTGCTTTGTAACAACCCCATATTTTCAGCCATTCGCATCCACACATGTCGGACTTGAATTGCTCAAAATACCGCGTTGTAAATAAATTTGGAGCAAATGAAATACAATCACAGAATCACAGACACAGAAATATCAAAATAACTCGCAGCGGAAATAAGATACATAGTAGTTCATGAAGCTACTACGGCAGAGTCTCAAACCAATTACATAATACAGTCTGAAAACAACATAATAGAAATCCCAAATACATAGAAGTTCACTAATACATGAGATAAACTAGAACAGCTGAAAGAGAGAGTAGATATAAATGTAGATAAGCAGAAACTCCAGCAAAGACCAGCTCCAGAAAGAGAATCCAAAGCTGTGAATACTCAGGCTGACCCGAGCGTAAAGTAAAACAAAAAACACTTGAGTCAGGGCAATATATACTTATATAATGTAAACCAACTCAAGTGAACTGTAGTAGAAGTACACAATAACTTAAAGGATGCTTGGGATCGCCCATCCTTTAAGAATCAGTTAAACTATAAATTAATTACCTCCCGTGGTTAAAATTTCAAAATGGTATTTTATACTTCAAAATAAAATGTAATTTCAAAATTCAATATCATTCAAAATATCATATCTTCCAAATCACATACATTTTTATTTAATTTAAATACCATTACAAAACACATTTCAAAATAGTTTATATTTCAAAACAAATTACTTCATTTTAAATCATAAAATGAAGTTATTATATTTAATAATTAAATTATTAAATTTCCAAAATTTTAGTCTTTCAAAATTCATTTATCCACTTAATTTATTAAAACAAATGAAAATTCAACTTTCGCAGCATTTAGAAATTGCTACAGAAAGTTACATTCAAAACAGTTCAATTTAACAAAAGGTAGCATAAAAAATGCTGTGATAGGGTTACATTAGTTTCAAATAAAACTTAGTTAAATTCAACAATTATAACATTTACAAAAATGCTATGATAGCCTTTAATTAAACTTAGCCATTTGGTTCATTATTATCAGCTATAGCATTTACAAATGTTGTATTATCATTTACATTAGAATTAATAGCACTTCAGAAATACAGTTAATTAACTTCAAATATTCAGTATAATTTCACAAATTTTTTTTTTAAAATCATTTTTAACTTATAAAATCATATAATTTCACTTTTAAAACAACCATTCAAATACCATTCTATTCTTGATTTTATAAAGTTAAATCTCCATTCAAAAATCAAAATTTAATAATAATTCACTTATTAAATTCCAACATAAAATTTCAAATTCATTAAATTAAATTTAACTTAACACTTAAGTTTAAAATTTTCAAATACAACTTAATTTCATTTTTATTTACTTAATTTAAAATTCACTTTTAAGCCAAATTCACAAATTTCCAATTTTAGTTATATTTCCAAATTTCAACCTAAATATTCTTTCATTTCACATTTTAAATTTATTCAAAAATCATTAATATATTATAAAATCATTTTAAATTCATTTAATTCAAAATATCATAAATTTATCATATTTTCATATTTAATTTAAATTCCATTTATCACCAAATTATAATTTCCAAAATAACTTACATTTCAGATTTTTCTAACTTTACCATTTATTTATTTCACTTATAAATTTTCAGAAAATCAATAATGCTTTTCAAAAATCATTTTTAATCAAATTTAAATCAAAATATTATAATATTTACATTTCTAAAATAATTTAAATTTTTTTTAGAAAAACATATTTTAACAACGAGTTTGTATTTCATTTCTAGCCTAGGTAAAGTGATACGGGTAATATATCATTTCAACCCGTAATTTACAAAGAAAACCCGGGTTTGATCATTTCAAACCCGCAATCCCAAGTAAAAGAAAATAATTAAAAATCATTCAGGCCTATCATTTCAGCCCATAATGATTTTTCCTATTCTAAAGTCCGTTCGGGTATGTATCATTTCAACTCATAGTGATTCTAATCTAAAGGGAACTTGCAGTGTGATAAACTGATGAAAATAACAGAATAGCATGAAATAACTGTAACATATGGTATAACAAGTGTAAATATAGGTGTGAACTTCATATGAATACAATATAGCAGTTATAACAGGATGATATGCATTTACGGATTCAAGTGATGTCAGTTTATCACTACATAAGTACATATTAGTCTGGTGAGATTTACTCACCTCTACAAGCTGGAGATAGCAAATACGGACACACAACAGAGATCCAAAAAGCATGAAAGCACGACTACGATTCAAGTAAGGAAAAGCCAAAGCTATTTGTCTTGTGCATATGAAACAAAACAATGCATATAACATGAATTTCAAACCAAAATATGACATTAAACAAGAAGAATTAAGGAACAACAATTAATCAAACACTTGCACTTGCTTCCACCATCACTATGCTCAGCTTATAGGGTGATAAGTCACTACCATGGGATGTATTTGGTCAGGTATGGGTCATATATGCTCGGCCTAACATGGGTAGTGAAGGTATGGAAGTTGTTTGAGTGATTAATGGCATAAATGTACAAACACAAGGCAAAGGTGCATTTTTATATAACAACAAGTCACGACTATGGCCTTATGTGGCACGACCAGACCTATTGGAGGCTAGGGGATGGTGTGACAGTGGCTTTGGGTCTGGTAGGTGCTGGTGGAAGTGATGCAAGAGGTGGCCAAGGGGTGTGGTGAAGTGGTGAAGGCCATAGGAGCTCGGTTATTCATATATAGGAAGTGTTGCTTGCATTTTCGTATGGATCTTGCATCAACGATGGCCATGGCCTGGTAGGTCAGAGGAGATGGAGGTGGTTTGCAGCTGGACAAGGTGGTGATGAAGGTGGTGATGATGGTGGAGCAAGGCCGAACAACATAAGGTTGAAGCAAGTGCAAGTAGAATAAGAAAACAAAGAAGAAAGTGAAAAAAAAACAAAGAATTATTTATCAAAGTTTTTGCTCAGGAGATGGAGGCCGAATTTTTTTGAGTTGAGAAACAAAAAATTTCGTGAAAAATGATGAGGAAGTCGGCTGAACAAAGGAGATATGGGCAGCAAAAATTAATGCATGAGTTATTTGGAATTGAAAAGGTAAAGGAGGTGAAAAGACAAAGGCAAGTGTAAGGTTTAAAACTCTTCATATTACTTTTTTTCTTTTGAAAATTTTAATAAATGAAAAATTACTTATAATTACAGATAAAAAACGAAAATATAGTAAATAAACAAAATTAAATAAATATATTAATTATATATATAATTTAATTAATAAAAACAGCAAAAATTGCAAACTAGTCATGAAAATATGAAAATAAATGCAATGAAGTTTGGAAAATTTTTATGTACTTGAAAAATATTTATAAATAAAGATAAGAACACAAAATAAAAACTAATTTCACAAAATACATAAATAAATATTAATTTAATATAATTTAATGAAGAAAATAGCAGAAAAATGGAAACTAGCCTTTCAAAATAGAAAATAAATGCAATAGACTTTGGAAAAATTTAAACACTACTTTAATAAAATTTAAAAGACAAAATACATATAAAATGACATATTGACACATTTTAAAATAAAATATGACAATAAAAATATAGTTTATATTATTTAAAATAAACAAAATTGCTAAATAAAGCAGTTTACACTCAATATTGGAATATACATAACTTTAACAATTTAAATCTATTTTCAACGAAACGAAAAGCAGTATTCAAGTTATTAAGTCTATTTTCGTAATAAAAGATAAAATTTAAGAATCTAAATATTTAAATTCGAAATTTAAAAATCAAAGTTTGACCCAAATTTATCGAAATCAACATTTCAGGAAAATATTCAATTTATACCATTTTGGAATTATAAATCACATAATAATCAAAGTTTATATTTAAAAATGAAAAGTTTGAAATGGAACCAGTAAAAAAATTTAAAAATGAAATAAAGTCAAAATTAAAATTAAAATATACATAAAAATCTAGGGTTGTTACACTCTCCCCCACTCAAATCTTTTCGTCCTCGAAAAGGAAGGAAGTGGAGAAATAACTAGAAAGAGAAATAGGTTGGAAGACATTCGAAGAAGGTAGGGAGAAAGTAGCTAGGAGAGAAAGCAGGTTGAAAGACAAGGATGAACCATTATTTGAACCATTATACATTTCAATTAAAATTCCATAATATTTTAAACATTTTTATAATATGATGAATTGTCATTTGATTCAAATCTGATGGTTCAAAGTAAATAATTTTTAAACATTTTAAAATCTTTAGAAGGAAAATAACTGATCAAAATATTCTTTATATAGTACTTTATCAATATACTTTTATCAAAATAGTTTTATAACTCGATGTCTTAACAAGTTTACTTTCGTTCCTGCAAACTCTGGCTTTGCGTTGATCAGGCACAAAGCTAGAATTCTCCATGTACTTGGTAGACTTGTTTCAACACCTAGTGAAAATAATGAAAACATTTTTAAAAACAGATATGGAAAGTACAATCCAAACAAATCAACCAAACCGAAATAGTTGTCTACCATGGATCGCAGATACACAATGGTTACGCCTGGATCCCCCAGGAAACAATCTGTATCCATAAGCTTTCGCAGCCCTGCGAGTTACGCCATGATGACGAGTAGAATGCAGGATACACAATGGTTACGCCTGGATCCCCCAGGAAACAATCCGTACCCCCAGGCCAGCTCAGCCAGGCATTTGCGCTAATAATGCGACCTACATAGAGTGCAGGATACACAATGGTTACGCCTGGATCCCCCAGGAAACAATCCGTACCCCCAGGCCAGCTCAGCCAGGCAGTTGCGCTATGCAGTCGCGATCATAAGACCATGGAGATCGCCATGGAATTCGATGGACACTCGAGTATCATATCCGGAAAACCCAAATCAAAGAGAGAGAATAATATTGATAGAATGAATCAACAATGTGGCCACAAAGCGGATATCAAGCAGAAGGCACTTTCCATATCTTTACTTCGAAAATATGTATCATATAGTACCTTTCAAAATCACTTTCAAATATCATACTTATATAAAGTCCATTTTATATAAGATTTCATTTCAAATCAAATACTTTTCAAAATACTAGTATATCAAATCACACTTATATAGATTACGATTATATAAGATTTCACTTTTCAAAATTGGGTACCCTTTCAAATCAACGGTTCCAATTCAACAGTTTACTTATACAAATCATTTTTATATAAGTTCTATAGCTCCCAAATCAAAGTATTTAAAAAAAAGGTTCTCAATTTTAATTCATTTCAATAGTATTTCAGTTTAAAAATCATATATGATTTCACCAAATCATTTCTTCCAAATTACATATATTCAGTTTTAAAGTTTCTTAAAACAATAGATTTAGAAAATAATCCAAATTTCCAAATCTACAAAATTTAGGTCAAACAAAATTCATTTCCATTTCAAGCATATATTCACTTCAAAATTCATAATACTTTCAAAGTTATGAATCTTTCGAAACCAAAATACTTGTAATCATTACACTTTGAAAATCATAACATTTAGAAATCATGCATTTGAAATCATAAAACATTCCTTTAGTTCTTTTCATTTCAAAAATTTATTCAATTAAACCAAAATCTAAAATTTCCAAATTTTAATTCCATTCAAGCCATCAGTTTCAATTTAGTTTTCCAACAAAACCATTGCAAATATTATCAATTTCAAATATAGATTTGATTTACAAAATAAACTATTAAATCTTAAATATGTTTCAAGGCTTAAGTATACCATATTTCAAAACTAAATTTCATAATTTCATATATCTCAAATTTTACTTCATTATTACTTACATATGTCATTATTTCGCAACATTACATTCGATCGCTCGCTTGATCACACAAGTTCGCTTTCGAACTAGTATTGTCCATTCGACTTCCCTAATGCGGACTTCGATATGGTTTCTTGACTAGAAGCCATCGGTCTCCTTGCATAGCCATATACTATGATAGAGAATTCTAGAATCAAACCCAAAATCCATGTCAAATGTTCGCCATCAAGAATCAAATGAAAAATCCTAACACGAAATGGTGTAATTCACCTCGAACTTGTGTACTCAAACTTGGATCAAATTAATTATGCGAATAAAACAACGTACGCACAACTTATGTATCTATTTCAACTTGTTAAATAAATAGTTTTATAAAGATGTTACTAAGTTAAAACATTTAAAACCAAAATTTTCTCAAACATTTGAAGACTAATTTTTATCCAAAACATTTCAAAACTAAATTTCATATTAGTATAATACAAAATAGTCCTATTTATTTACTTAACAAAATAGTTTCAACTTATACAAATCATATTATTTCATACTTGAAACATACAAACTAAACTTATATTCTTTATCAAATACCTTATACCTTTCAAAAATTTAGCTCTGAAAAATTAACCTTGATTTGGAAGTGCGCGAATCTTAAAAATAGTTGAAGGAATCATATTTTCAAATCCAAGAGTTGGAAATCAACACTAAATCAGTGAACCAATTTCAAAAGATAGTGTTATACCAAAACAAATCTGAATCTCGAGGACTGAACACCGGCTTACTTTAAATCATTTCAAATGTGTGTGTATATATATATATATATCTTTCGAATACCAAACCATACTTCAAAATCAAAAATCAAAATTGGTTTCACAAAATCACTCGCATAGCAAAGCTACTAGAGTGGCCTCTCTCTCACTCAGAAACTCGAAAATCAATGTCGATGATGCATGCATTCATCACCGAAATTATTTTCCAGCGACATAAGTGAGTTCTGGACTTCAATTAACTTTGAAAGACTTCTTTGAAATTCCTTCGAAATCATTGAAATTCATTCGAATACATTTGAAACATTTCTTATTTGAAAAAATATATCTTTAAATCATGTTATTATTATATATTTTCCAAAATCTTAAAACCGATTTCAAAACCCCGGAATTCGATTCCTCGAAATTCAAATTCAAAACCCTTTAGTTATAAATCATTTTTGTATAAATCAAGTTCTTATAAAATTTTCAAAATTTCAAATTCTTTCGAAATTTCAAATTTTCATTTTTGAAAGGTATATAATCCTTATCGAAAACATTTCACTTTTATATATAAAAATATGGCCATCCTTAATAATTTCGATGTATGCACAATTTCAAAATACAACCAAACACAAATTTCCAAAGGATGATTCAAGGAAGGATTTCAAATAATCAGAGATTCAAATTAGAGGATCTCTAATCAAATAGAATTCAGGTTCAAAGATAATCTCGAATGAAGATGAGAAAATTAATTGCCAAATAGAAGATGGATAAGCCTATATAAATCGCGGGCAACCTTAACCGGTCAACCATGACTTCAGGAATATAACCAATGCGGAAATCTAATGCAAATCGACATTCGATCGCCAGAGATATAACCCGGGTAGACCAGGAGATAGATAGAATTGTAAACCGTGGATACAGAAATCTTAAGTGAGTTAATGCCTATAGTAAAGAAGTTTCACCCCTTTACAAATCATTCAAAGTTTTACGGAATCACCGCTCTTTAGAGAGGTCATTCCAAAGTAGAGTTATGGAATGCTCCGAATCAAAAGAAAAAAAATGGGGAAAACAAGACTGGATTCCAAAACAAGTGGGAGCGTCCCAAAGTTCAAGAAATCCTAATTGATAAGAATCTTAACCAAGAGATTTCTAACAAGGTGGATACCGAAGAGATGAAGTTTAGAAAATCTTGATTTCGAAATAAGAACATTTTTATATCAAAATAATCTTTGAAAATCCTTTAAAAATCATTTGGAAATCATTTTATACTTCGAAAATATGTCCTCTCACAAAGAAAGGATTCTGAGATTGATTTCACTCATTCTAGGGTATTTCTACCCTATCTCTAATGATTTTTTGCTCCGCAGGCTAAGGTTTGCCCTTAACCTGGCTCTGATACCAACTGTAACAACCCCATATTTTCAGCCATTCGCATCCACACATGTCGGACTTGAATTGCTCAAAATACCGCGTTGTAAATAAATTTGGAGCAAATGAAATACAATCACAGAATCACAGACACAGAAATATCAGAATAACTCGCAGCGGAAATAAGATACATAGTAGTTCATGAAGCTACTACGGCAGAGTCTCAAACCAAATACATAATACAGTCTGAAAACAACATAATAGAAATCCCAAATACATAGAAGTTCACTAATACATGAGATAAACTAGAACAGCTGAAACAGAGAGTAGATATAAATGTAGATAAGTAGAAACTCCAGCAAAGACCAGCTCCAGAAAGAGAATCCAAAGCTGTGAATACTCAGCCTGACCCGAGCGTAAAGTAAAACACAAAACACTCGAGTCAGGACAATATATACTTATATAATGTAAGCCAACTCAAGTGAACTGTAGTAGAAGTACACAATAACTTAAAGGATGCTTGGGATCGCCCATCCTTTAAGAATCAGTTAAACTATAAATTAATTACCTACCGTGGTTAAAATTTCAAAATGGTATTTTATACTTCAAAATCAAATGTAATTTCAAAATTCAATATCATTCAAAATATCATATCTTCCAAATCACATCCATTTTTATTTAATTTAAATACCATTACAAAACACATTTCAAAATAGTTTATATTTCGAAACAAATTACTTCATTTTAAATCATAAAATGAAGTTATTATATTTAATAATTAAATTATTAAATTTCCAAAATTTTAGTCTTTCAAAATTCATTTATCCACTTAATTTATTAAAACAGATGAAAATTCAACTTTCGCAGCATTTAGAAATTGCTACAGAAAGTTACATTCAAAACAGTTCAATTTAACAAAAGGTAGCATAAAAAATGCTGTGATAGGGTTACATTAGTTTCAAATAAAACTTAGTTAAATTAAACAATTATAACATTTACAAAAATGCTATGATAGCCTTTAATTAAACTTAGCCATTTGGTTCATTATTATCAGCTACAGCATTTACAAATGCTGTATTATCATTTACCTTAGAATTAATAGCACTTCAGAAATACAGTTAATTAACTTCAAATATTCAGTATAATTTCACAAAAAAATATATTTTTATTTAAATAATTTTTAACTTATAAAATCACATAATTTCACTTTAAAACAACCATTCAAATACCATTCTATTCATGATTTTATAAAGTTAAATCTTCATTCAAAAATCAAAATTTAATAATAATTCACTTATTAAATTCCAACATAAAATTTCAAATTCATTAAATTAAATTTAACTTAACACTTAAGTTTAAAATTTTCAAATATAACTTAATTTCATTTTTATTTACTTAACTTAAAATTCACTTTTAAGCCAAATTCACAAATTTCCAATTTTAGTTATATTTCCAAATTTCAACCTAAATATTCATTCATTTCACATTTTAAATCTATTCAAAAATCATTAATATATTATAAAATCATTTTAAATTCATTTAATTCAAAATATCATAAATTTATCATATTTTCATATTTAATTTAAATTCCATTTATCACCAAATTATAATTTCCAAAATAACTTACATTTCAGATTTTTCTAACTTTACCATTTATTTATTTCACTTATAAATTTTCAGAAAATCAATAATGCTTTTCAAAAATCATTTTTAATCAAATTTAAATCAAAATATTATAATATTTACATTTCTAAAATAATTTAAATTTTTTTTTAGAAAAACATATTTTAACAACGAGTTTGTATTTCATTTCTAGCCTAAGTAAAGTGATACGGGTAATATATCATTTCAACCCGTAATTTACAAAGAGAACACGGGTTTGATCATTTCAAACCCACAATCCCAAGTAAAAGGAAATAATTAAAAATCATTCAGGCCTATCATTTCAGCCCATAATGATTTTTCCTATTCTAAAGTCCGTTCGGGTATGTATCATTTCAACCCATAGTGATTCTAATCTAAAGTGAACTTGCAGTGTGATAAACTGATGAAAATAACAGAATAACATGAAATAACTGTAACATATGGTATAACAAGTGTAAATATAGGTGTGAACTTCATATGAATATAATATAGCAGTTATAACAGGATGATATGCATTTACAGATTCTGGTGATGTCAGTTTATCACTACATAAGTACATATTAGTCTGGTGAGATTTACTCACCTCTACAAGCTGGAGATAGCAAATACGGATACACAACAGAGATCCAAAAAGCACGAAAGCACGACTACGATTCAAGTGAGGAAAAGCCAAAGCTATTTGTCTTGTGCATATGAAATAAAACAATGCATATAACATGAATTTCAAACCAAAATATGACATTAAACAAGCAGAATTAAGGAACAACAATTAATCAAACACTTGCACTTGCTTCCACCAGCACTATGCTTAGCTTATGGGGTAATAAGTCACTACCATGGGATGTATTTGGTCAGGTATGGGTCATATATGCTCGGCCTAACATGGGTAGTGAAGGTATGGAAGTTGTTTGAGTGATTAATGGCATAAATGTACAAACACTAGGCAAAGGTGCATTTTTATATAACAACAAGTCACGACTATGGCCTTATGTGGCACGACCAGACCTATTCGAGGCTAGGGGATGGTGTGACAGTGGCTTTGGGTCAGGTAGGTGCTGGTGGAAGTGATGCAAGAGGTGGCCAAGGGGTGTGGTGAAGTGGTGAAGGCCATAGGAGCTCGGTTATGCATATATAGGAAGTGTTGCTTGCATTTTCGTATGGATCTTGCATCAACGATGGCCATGGCCTGGTAGGTCAGAGGAGATGGAGGTGGTTTGCAGCTGGACAAGGTGGTGATGAAGTTGGTGGTGATGGTGGAGCAAGGCCGAACAACATAAGGTTGAAGCAAGTGCAAGTAGAATAAGAAAACAAAGAAGAAAAGTGGAAAAAAACAAAGAATTATTTACCAAAGTTTTTGCTCAGGTGATGGAGGCCGAATTTTTTTGAGTTGAGAAACAAAAATTTCATGAAAAATGATGAGGAAGTCGGCTGAACAAAGGAGATATGGGCAGCAAAAATTAATGCATGAGTTATTTGGAATTGAAAAGGTAAAGGAGGTGAAAAGACAAAGGCAAGTGAAAGGTTTAAAACTCTTCATATTACTTTTTTTCTTTTGAAAATTTTAATAAATGAAAAATTACTTATAATTACAGATAAAAACCGAAAATATAGTAACTAAACAAAATTAAATAAATATATTAATTATATATATAATTTAATTAATAAAAACAGCAAAAATTGCAAACTAGTCATGAAAATATGAAAATAAATGCAATGAAGTTTGGAAAATTTTTACGTACTTGAAAAATATTTATAAGTAAAGATAATAACACAAAATAAAAATTAATTTCACAAAATACATAAATAAATATTAATTTAATATAATTTAATGAAGAAAATAGCAGAAAAATGGAAACTAGCCTTTAAAAATAGAAAATAAATGCAATAGACTTTGGAAAAATTTAAACACCACTTTAATAAAATTTAAAAGACAAAATATATATAAAATGACATATTGACACATTTTAAAATAAAATATGACAATAAAAATATAGTTTATATTATTTAAAATAAACAGAATTGCTAAATAAAGCAGATTACACTCAATATTGGAATATACATAACTTTCACAATTTAAATCTGTTTTCAACGAAACGAAAAGCAGTATTCAAGTTATTAAGTCTATTTTCATAATAAAATATTAAATTTAAGAATCTAAATATTTATATTTGAAATTTAGAAATCAAAGTTTGACCTAAATTTACCGAAATCAACATTTCAGGAAAATATTCAATTTATACCATTTTGGAATTATAAATCACATAATAATCAAAGTTTATATTTAAAAATAAAAAGTTTGAAATGGAACCAGTAAAAAAAATTTAAAAATGAAATAAAGTCAAAATTAAAATATACATAAAAATCTAGGGTTGTTACATGCTTTGTGATACGATATGTTGGATGGATGATGATAATGTGATTATCAATCAATTAAGAACTACTGCGTAAAAGTGTTATGAGACAATTAAAGTTGAATTGTATTTAATTGGATAACTTGGGTTTAGATGACATTGGATTCGAAAAGACTGGAGTCGAGTATTAGTAAATACCCGAAAGCACTTCGATTCTTTATAATTTGATGGGTGGAATTAATAGGATGAAATGGAATGATTTAAGTGAATTGGACCATTTAATCTAAGTTTGGTACTTAGAAATTGATGTGTGATGTAAGTGATGTCTATAACGACTTGTGAAGTTGTAAATTGATATAAGTTACCCTGGGTTTGTATAAGTTGTATGTTTTTGTGTTCCATGTTAGATGGGTTTACTCACGTTGGTTTCCAGCCTGACCCCGGTGTTACTTTGATGTAATGCTCGGGTCAGACCAAGTATTACAGATTTTCAGGTAAGGACGTTCTGGAGCTCAGGAGGCGAGCTGGATGGCAGGAACAAATAGAGTGTTTCCGCTATGTTATATAGTTGTATATCTAGGACATATTGTTTAAAACTGTCAAATGTTGTGTAAATGTTGCAACTCTGATGTATAAAAATGTAAATGTACTGACACAGTTCTTCTTTGTAAAACTGTTATTTTATTTGATATTATATTTTCTCCGTGCGAATTTGAGGTTTCTGTGACTTGTTTCTGTTTCTTCTTCTTTCTCTTTTCTTCTTTTCCTAACTATCTAAAATTTTAGAGATCGGAATTTCCGGGTCGTTACAAAATCTCTTATCCTATATTGTACAAAACAAAATAATATGTCACCCTATTGTACAAACAATCACCTGTATGCTTTCCCTCTTATATATCAACTTCATCTCAGTTTCCTTCCTTCAAAACTGAGTAGCATCTGAAGGAAGCATCTTCTACAATTTAAACAAAATTCAACGTTAAACAACAATACAATCAATACAAATCAGAGAATCAAGAAAGGGCTTCAGCTTGCAATTTCAAGCCAGTGTCAAAGAGCTCTGTTCATCTTCTCAAAACAACCGTGAGTAACATATTTTTTAAAATTTAAAAGCTTGAATCTGTTGCATATATATGTCTGTGAATAAGTTTGTTTCTATATATATATATATATATAAATGGATCCTCTGAATATATTTGAAAACTAGAAGTACTTTGTACTGGTTATTGTGTATACATGTTTTCTGTTATGAGATTTTAAGATACCAGATTTTGATTCAAAAATCATTTTCACCTGATCTACTTGATGTTTGGGTTTAGTGTTAAAACAAGAATTGATTGTTATAGCATATATTAGAGTTTAAAAATTTACTTCAGCCAAAACAACTTGGTACTGATTCTGGAACTTAAGAAAACTTTGCATAACTTTAAATTAGTCAAAATTCGAATTTCTTAATTCTCGAATTCAGGTTTATAAACAGAATTCTTATACTAAAATATGATTTTTAAAGAAAAAATTATAATTTTTAGATCAAGGATTTGAGAGCAGTTCTTTCTTGTTCGAAAATTGGGTTTTGACCAATTTCTATTGATCGGAGTGTGGTTGATGGTCGGAGCTTCGCGTGGAGGTGGAGGGGCCTACGACGATGGTGGGAAAAATGCTCGGAGATGCTCATGTTCACTGTGGCGACGGCGGTGTGCGGATTTTGTTGCTAAACCTAATTTTGACGTGGGGTTGTATTTCGTTTCATTCGTCGTCGGTGATCGATCGAGTGCGACATGGTTCTGGGGGTTGGAAGAAGGAAGGTTGACGAGGTCATGGCCGGAGTTATATGAATTCTGGTGATCAGAGCTGCGAGAACGAGGCGATGACAAGTTTTGGTTATGGTGGTCTTGCTGTTTCCAGGTTTGGGTTTTAACTCGAATTCGATTTCGAGTGGATGATGGAGTTTCTGATGGTCGGGGAGTGGAGCATAGAGGATCGTCGACTTGCTCGACGATGCAGCGTCGACCGAAGGTGACGGCGGTGCCGTGCACGTGCATGGTGCACGAGTTTCTGGTAATATGGAAACTTGGGTAGTTTGGGATGCAACAGGGTGGAATTGAGATTTTCTCGAGTAACTCGAGTGATTTACTCGAAGTTTTTAAGCGTTGAACTCGAAGTAAAATAGTTGCCTCGGGTTGTTTTTGTCTTGCTACAGGTTTTAATAAACCTGATAGTAAAATTTGAATTTATAGCAAATTTAAATGGAATTTAAATTGTGAGATAGAATTAAAAATAATTTTAAATCTAGATGAAGTTAGCTTCGAAATGGCTTGAAATCTTAAAGTTTTAAAATATATAAAAGAGGGTTTCAGGTTTTTAAAAACCTGACAGTTTCCTAGATTTTAAAATTTAATTTAAAATCTGAAAACATAATTTAAACTTGGTTTAAATTCAAAAGTTAAGTTTAGTTTTCAAATAAACTTTTGAATCTTAAGCTTTTAAAATGAATTGGGATTTTAAATCAAGAATTCAAAATCATGATTTTAAAAGCAAGTTTAGATCAAAGTTTTGAATCAAAATTTAAAGCCAAGTTTAAATCAAATATTTAGATATGGATTCAAGTTTCTTGAATTCAAATCTGTGATTTAAATCCGTTTTTAAATCTGAATGTTTTAAACAAGTTTAAGTCTAATTGGTTTTTAAAGTAATTTGTTTTCAAATAAATATTTGAATTGGATTTTGATAAAGTTCTTTTATAAAAAGGATTTTGAATGAAAAGTTAAATAATTTGTTTTAACTTGAAATTTCAAGTTAAAAGGTAATGTATTTTAAAGCTTAAATTTTAAATAAAAATTTAAGTAATTTTGTTAGAACTTTTCTTATATAGGTTTATAAATTGTTATTTAAATTTGGTTAATGTTTAAATATGTAATCATTTTGAATCTTAAATTCAAAATGAAATTTAAATCTAAATTTAGAAGTGTAATGTTTTAAATACACTTTAATATTAATGAAGTCATTAATAAAGAAATGGATTACCTTAGAGATAATTAAGGTATTAAAATGATTTAATGAATAAGATAATTAAGGAATGACTTATTTATTTAATTTATAAATTAATGATTTAGATTAATTTATAATTAGAGACTAATTAGGAAAGTAATTTAAGAATTGTTATTAGTTAATGAAGGTCATTAACTAAGATTATTTAAATAATAAATTAATGTGACTTATTTTAACAATTAACTAGATTAATTAGTTAATGATAATCATTTATGAAATTGTGTAAGTGTAATTATTTTATGAAAGTAATTAAGAAATTGATTGCTCATTGTAATTAATTGAGTTTAATTTGATTAATTTAAGTTAATTGTCAAATATTATGTACTGGATTGATATTTCTGATATGTGATTGTGATGTTATGTAATGTGAATTGCTTTGTGCTGAACTGTGATTTGTTTCTATGTACATGTGAAAACCCTTTTTTCCCGTAAAAAGACATTTAAATTTCGATGCGACAGGGAGTCGGATTCCAGTTGGTTATCCGAAACCCACATCGAATCGTAATGGTAAATCTTTATGATTGATAAATTTACTTTATCTGCGAATCTGTGAATGAAGATAAGCGTTATGGATTATATCGCTTATAGAGATTGATATGATTGAATCTGTGATGATTGATGATGTTGCATTGTTGTGTAAAACTCCTGGACTACACCATACACACACAAATATGGATTGCATGTGGAAATTGGTTAAGTCGTAGACTTTTTAATAGTTTGAAATTGAATTTTTAAATCCAAATAGTTTTGGGAATGGATTGGGATTAAAGTAAAAAGTTTTTGAAAAGGAATTTCAAAGATGAAAGTTATTTTGAATAATTTGATTGAGTTTTGAAATTTAAATAATTTAATTTAAATTTGAATTCAATATTTGAAATCGAATTCTATGATTTGGAAATTAGGGTTTAAAAAGGTTATTCAACTTATAAATGAGTTTATATGGGTTTTTAAACCATTTTAAGTGTTGTTTTGGGAATTTGAATTTAACCCAATATTTTAACTTGTGTAAATAAAATCGGATTTTTCTGAAACGAAAACAATTTGTTTTCAAATAATAAAAGCTTTCATATAAGAAATGAACGTCCAATTTGTGTTAAAAGGATTTCAAGTCTAAAATGAAATTGGTTTTCTAAGGTATGAACAAATCTTTGGAAACGGGTTGGAAAGCTATAAGTTAAATCTTTGATTTAAAGATTTAATGAGTTAATCCAATTGAAATGGAAATTGTTTAGAAATCCATAAACGGATCTTTGTGAAAATGGGTGAACTTTGTGAAATAAATCATTTTGTTTAAAGGTTTGAAATGGTAATTTGTTTAAACCATTGGAAGAAAGGTTTTGGTTTTCTTTGAAGTTGTGACATAACTGAAATCCCATATCCATATGTTTTAAATATTGCGCTCACTATTCGGTTTAGCCAGGAGAGGACCTTGTGTCATATAACCCATTCCGAATAGTGATCCGACGTTATGAATTGCATTTGAAGACTAGTGCTGAAGATAGGGTATTTACGAGAACGATGGGATAACCTGTCGATTGACTCTGCACTGAGTTGCTCCGGTATAGAGTTCTCCATATGTGATGGAATGTCCGATCAGGATTGTGAATACTCGGATTTGCTACGGCTTCTTACGAAGTGCCTTCGGTTCTGTTCGAACCCGGAACAGACTTGTATGATTGTATGTCTGACATTACACTTTGAGATATAAAACTAATTTCTTTCAAATACATATCTGTTGGTGGCGGAGAATTTATTCTCTTAGCTTAACACCGTTCTCTGAGACGTACGAGCTCAGAGGTTATGTAGTTGAAGGTTATCAGTGATATAATCCCAATTTGGTAGTGTGGCATGCTAAGTGCTGTTGTGCGTTGATGATCATTTGTTGATCATTTGTGATCAAAGCATGGCTTCGTGTAAAGTATAGCATTTTGGATGAGAATACATCAGGACCTCACACCCCGAAAATGGTCGAAATAGGAAAGATGTGGCAAGGTTATGAGGGCCGCGCCCTTTGGGGTGTGTCATTCCCTTCTGGAAAAGGGTGGTATCATGTTATGGAGCCCACATGTTTACTCATGTGGATACTGCAGATCTATTATTTTGTGATTGCTTTGTGGTCGAGAGGCGCCTCGGATAAAGGTCCCAAAGGATCGGGGGATGGCATGCTCGAGTAGCAGTTACCTAGTTACATAGGTGACCCGGCCTTGTGTTGGTAGAGATCCGGTTAGGTTCTCGGGACGTCCCGCCAGAGGCGTAGCCATCGACAGTAGGAAGTTACTTAGCTTGACCATTTGTTGAAAATCCAAACAAAACAATACGCGCCTTGTACGGTTTTTGTTGTATAACCTGTCGTGGAATGCGGTGGTAACCTGCTATTAAACATGGTAGCTATAGTAGGCATAAGTGAGAAATGCCTATGTCGGCTAAGATTTATATTATACTTTCGAATGTTTTTACACTTTGCACTAATAATAATATCAAAGAAATTTTATCATATCAAGCATGTTTGACTATCATAAGGAGAAATCTCCTCCAATTCTACGTTTGCATTGTGTGTGTGGCGGGAGGCCTTTTATAGTTTCATTTTTCAAAAAGCATTGCGGATTTATATTTAATTCTTTTGTTGTCTGTTTTAAAAGATAAACTGTTTTTGTTTGCTCATACCAGTCCCATGACTGACCTAGAGTTTATTGTTCCTTTTCTAAACTCTGGGTGCCCATAATTTTTTCCACACGGGCAGTCTAAAGTTGGGTTTTTCAGATAGTCAGGTTTAGTAGATTATCTGGAGTTAGTCCAGTCTTTGGATCACGACCGACCTTTCTTATCTTTGCGTATCGTTATGGGAATACGAGCTATTTCTGGATTGGTACCTTGGACATGGAAATCACCGATACTGGAGTTCTCACTTTTTCAGACTACTTTCCATATTGAAGATATTGTTCCGCTGCTGGTGTTATCTATTTTCTTTCCGCTGCTATTGTCTTATATCATATCTCTAATGTATATGGATATCTATTATTTCATATCGATGTATCATATTATATCAAATATTGTATCTGTCATTGTATCAATGTTATATATATTGATATTCTTTTTCTTCCGCTGTGTTGTACTTAATGTGTTATAAGCTTCGGCGAACCATATTCGATGTTTGGATCCGCGGCATTTGAATACGAGTGTCGTACTAGGTGTCGATGTTCGTAGGTCAAGTCGGGGCCGTCACGGTCTTGATTTGAAACTGCTGATTCGAAACTGCTATTAGAATTAGCTTTGGTCATTCTTGAAAATTCTTTCTTGATTTTGTCTCGGCCAGTACTTGTGCATTTGCATCATATGTGTGTGTGTGTGTGTGTTAGCTTTGGATTTGGTCATTTGATCATCTCTGTTGATTGCCCAGTTGTATTTTCAACCTGATGCCGAACTTGCTTGATATGAAATTCTGGTGGCTTCACTTGCAATTTAGGTTTCTGTTCTTTTGGCACTGCTTACTGTTAATCTTCATGTAGCTTTACTTATGTTCGAGTTGCTGCCATTTACTGCTGCACTGCTTCATTGATACATTTGTATGTCTTGTAGAAATGTTGCATTCATTTGCATCCATATTGTCACTGTATCATGTTTGAGATTGCCCATTCGAGCTGCTGTGGCCTTCACTTAATATTGTCACAGACCTGTACACTTATTTGGTTCACTGGTGTTTGATCATTCATGTAGTTTCTGGTATCACTTTTTGAGACAGTTTGCATTTCAGTTGTATTGTGTTTAGTTCTGTCTTGTACCACTTGTGTCTGCAGTGTGTCTGGTTAAGGTTGAAGTGTTGATTGAACTGTTTTCGATTTGTCAATTTGTGCACTGTCTATGTATATTTGCATATTGCAACTTGGTCATGTCTAAACTTGTCCTGTTGTATTTGATTTGCGTCAGTGTGGTTCGTATAGTTTGTCTGCACTTATATTTGCAGTGTGTTGCATTCTGGTTTCTCCTGTGTACATGTCAGGTTCATGTTGTACATATACGCTGTTGAACTTGATCTTGAGGCTAGTGCTATTTTGGTCGAGACTCTGTTCTTGTTGTACTTGGTTCAATCGAGTCTGGTATCTTTTATAGCATTGTTTTGTGATATTATTTCATCTTAAATTATGCGGTGTTGATTCTTGTACATGTATCATGTGACGACCTGGAATTTTGAGCAATATCAATTTAATAATCTTTGATAATAATTTAATTGATTTGATCATTTTACATTATAAATTGACAAGTTAAAATTATTTTAAAGATTGATAATAATAATTTGTTAATATCTATCAATAATTTTCTTAACAAGTATAAATTGGTAAATTTAACTCTTTTGGAAATTTATAATATTTTAATTCGGAAATATCTATTTTGGCAATTTATTATTGGTAAGATTTACTTTCCGAAAGTTAATCAAAATCTTTTATAATATATATATATATATATATATATATATATATATATTGATATATCTTTTAAATAGGGAGTTTTAATGTAATAAAACTTTATATTCAAATGGTAATATATATGAATATATGTATATATTATGATTTTATTTATATTTTAAAATTCAACACGGTAATTTTCAAATTTAATGTTTTTCTGTTTGAAATGTGTATATATATTGTATATATATGTGAAAAAGGAATTTAATTAATTTGAATTTAATAAGTGTTTTTAAACTTTATTTTATATAATTTGAAAATTGAAATGTTAATTTGATTTAATGCTTTTGAAATGATATTTGAAATTTAAATTTTTAAATAACAAAGTTAATTTCTTTTTTTATAAACATATATTTTATCTTCTGTTTTAGATAAGATAAAATTGTTTTAAAAATATTTATATAAAGAGTTAAACTAGTTTCTCAATTTATAAACAAATGATAAAATTAAATTGATTAAAATATAAGTTATTTAAAAATGCCTATATGAATTTGTTTTTAAGATATTGAAAGTCTAAGTTTTATTTTTATATGATAATTGTTTTTTATAATTATCTAAACATTACATAAATATATGTATACAGCTTAAATAGATTATTAAAAAGGAAATAACATTTTAAACATTAATGAAACATTAGAAAAGTAACATTTGTATATATGAATTAAACATAATAACATTTGTAGGATATTTATAAAACATTAAAAACCACATGTAAGTATATTAATATTGTTAATGACACTTGTAATCATATATGTATAGGTGTAAGTTAATTAAAGCTTCATAGTGACAAATGTTTTCCTCTCTAATAGTTTAATTTAAAATTAAATTGTAAAATAAAAGATGAGTTTATTTTCAGCAAGAGAATTCCTTTACTCTCTTCAACTCAAAAATGAATACAAATATGAAAAAAAATGGAAACTGTAAAGAAATATGGAAATAACAAGGAAGAAGAAACCTGGAAGAAATATGCTGGATTTTCAAAATTAGAGGCAAGCAAGATGTAAAACTTCATCAAATTCAACAGCAATAAGATGTAAACATCAACATGCAATTCAGATTCATCAAGAAAAACTGGAAATCATTAGCAGCAGATTTTATTTCAACATGCAAAAGGGAATTTTAAAAGCTAATGAACAAGCTTGGAAAAAACTAACATCTGCTCTCTGTTCTTTGCTAAGTCAAGTGAGTAAAACGAATTTTAAAAACGGTTTTAACATGATTTCCTCTTTGTTATAAGTATGAAAATCATATGTTTTCCTAAATTCTTGAATTTGAATGAGTGCATGTATGTGTGTAAGTGATGAATGACTGTAAGAACTCTGTTGTGACATTTACAGGCTTGATTCCTTTTAAAATTCAATATCTTACTATTGAATCACCTTTAGTTTTTGATTTTTAAATGAAAGGAGTTTAAAATAATGTAAAATTTCATATAAAAATAATTATAGGTTTTCAAAATGGATAATTTGCTCAAAACTTTGAATTTACAGTAAAAAAATAAAAAATGGGTCAAAATTTTATGATTTCAATTTTTAATTTTGATTTCATAATTGAATTGCAAATAGTAAACTATGATTTTTGAAGCTTGTATCGTGATTTTTAGTTTGATAATTGAAAGTTTTAAAATAAGTGATACTTATAAAACTAAATTTGTTTTAAAGTTAAATTTTAAACAAGTTCTTATCTTGAAATGTAAAGTTTTAAAATAAAATAAGGGAATTTTATAATAAGGTTAGTATTATATTTTATTTTAATAACTTTGGAGGAGTTCAAAAAGTTTTTATTTGAATGTTTAAAACTATTTCGATTATAATTGATTTCAAATATAATTTATTTTAGATAAGTTTAATGATTAAGAATTGGATAATCAATTATAATATTTAACTTATGCAAATTAGAATTTTGATTTATTTAAAGATAAATAATTGTGAGAATAATTGAGATAATTCAATTATTATTAATAATCAAGTGTTATTGGTTAATATAAATGATTTAATTTAGATAATGTTTTCTTAGTTAAGAGTTTTATAATGTAAAAAGTTAAGAATCATTTAATTAAACATAAATGATTAAGTTAAATAATTAATTAAATAATTAATTTGTGATTAATTAAGATAATCACTTATGGGTTAATCTAATTTAATTACTGGGGAAAGTAATTAAATTAAGTGGTTAATTACTAGAGGAATTAAGTAAAAGATAATTAATTTATGAAAGAAATTAAGTAATGTGATTAAGAGTTAATCACTTGAGTTATTACTTAAAGAATTAATTAATAAAATTAATTTAATAGTTTAGGATTGTTTAATTAATGGTTAATTAATAAAATAATTAAGAATATTTAATAAAGTGATTAATTACTTGTTAAAGTAATTAATTAAAAAGAAATTTAATTAATGAAGTAATCATTAATTAATGGAAGTAACCAATTAATTGTTAATTAATAATTTAAGGATAATTCATTTATAATTAAGTTTTAATTACTAAATGTAATTAAAAAGTAACTAATTAAAGGCGATTAAATAAAAGTAATTAATTAAATGTGAGTGATTAATCAAGTAAGTTTAATTAAAAGTAATTAATCAGGTGTGATTAATTAAAGGTAATTAATCAGTTGTAATTAATTAAAAAGATAATTAAGGAATAATTATTAGAATAATTAATCAAGTATGATTAATGTAACAACCCGCATATTTATCGATTTTATATTTAAATATTTTATTTAAATATTTTATCATTAGTCGGATTATAGTCCGAAAAGCTACTTTTTGCATACGTTCAAATTAGGACTCGAGACCACTTCCGTTGAGTTCGAAACGCCGTTTGCAACTTTTTTAAGTATAAGCATTGATATGTTTGGAGTTGGTGGATTTTCACCACTTTTTCACTTGAGACCATTAGTTGGGCTTTTAACCTATTAAACCCAAACTCCACCCTCTCCTCTTCATAACTTTCTAATTGCTTTAAACCTTCAAGCTTCTTCAAAAATGGTAGTGGGAATGGGAAATTAAAACTCCAAGCTCAAATTCAACTTCAAATCCATCATTCAACTCCAAATTCAACAAGAAGACATTGGATTCAAGCTTCTTGCATTGGGATTGAAGAGGGATTGATTCTTGCTTGCTTTGTTCTTCATTTTCATTGGTTTTTGGTGCAAAGGTGAGATTTTAATCTCACAATTCTAGTCTATAACTATATTGGACTGTTGGGAATGATTTCCCATCACTTTAGCATGTATGTTTGCATTTGGTTTGGATTGGATTGGCGAAAAACTCCAATTTTTAGTGTTTTTGGTGAAAAACTGCACTTAGGTCGTTCTGCCTACGTTAGGTCGTTCGCGTTGAAAAGTCACTCAGAGAATAGCTCGTTTCTAGCCTTAAAACTGTACGCACGTGTTAGGTAGTTCGCCTCGGAATTAGGTCGTTGGGTTTTAGGTCGTAGGTCGCATCGGTACGTTAGGTCGCGTGACCTTAGGTCGTCCCCCTTTAGGTCGTATGACCTTGAGTCGTTCGCATGGTTTAAGCCTTTAAGTCGTTAGGTCGTAGGTCGCAAGGCCGTAGGTCGCGGCCGTAGGTCGCGCAATCCCCTTAACTCGTTCGTCCTTGTCATTTTTAGGTCGCGAGTCTTGCTAGGTCGCCCCTTGTGTCATCTCGTTCGGCCTTTATCACATTGGGTCATTCCCATTTTAGGTCGTGTGGCACTTTAGGTCGCGTGGCACTATAAGTCGCATGACCTCAGCCCACATAGGTCGCTCGGCCTTTGTTCCATTAAGTCCCGTACCCCGTTAAGTCGCTCGGCCTTTGTTCCATTAAGTCGCGTACCCCGTTAAGTCGCTTGGCCTTTGTTCCATTAGGTCGCGTACCCCCTTAAGTCGCTCGATCCTATCCTCCAGGACGTACCGTTTTTGGACGGGGCGCTGTCCCCCGGACCCTCGCGACCTGACCGGGCAGGTCGAACCCCATTGCAGGGGCGTTGCCCCCGCACCCCCACCTTAGGGGGTTGCCACCCCCCCAGACCCCCCTCCATAGGGGGTCTTATCTGAAAAACATTCAATAGAACTTGCTTTGTTGAGATGCTGAGTTGACCATTCTTCGAGACAAACTATCTTGGGCTTCTCGATCGATTTTATGGATTTTTGAATATCTATTTCGATGGATTCTTTATCGGTTTCTTTGGATTTTATTCACGTCTTTGTATGTGAATTTTTATGATTGATTGTTTCTACAATCACTTCTATGATTTGTCACTTTAAAATATGAAGGTTTCAATACTAGTAGTAAATATCAAAACTCTTTCAACAAAATGATTTCAACTCTATTTTCAATAACAAAGATCTTTTCTTAAATCATTTTCCAATCTACTAGTATATACAAACCTTTACCTCACTCGTATGAGAAATTGAATTAAACGGCTTAGTAAAACAAGTGGAATGAAACGCTTGCGTTTGCTTCGTCGGTTAACTCTTGGACTTGTTCGATTGAACCTTTTTGTGACAATTTTCTAGTGAAGATCTACAGTTTGTTCGTAAATATTTGAGTTAAGCAAGTGGTTATTGGACATGAAGCTAAACTTTTATATTTACTAGCTTAGTGTAATTGACACTTCTCGTTGATCATGACGATCATTTTGTGATTTAGGCTAGCAATTGTGCGATGTCTCTTTGTTTGCTTCCTGGTTAGGCTAGACACCATTTGTGTGATTCCATTCACACATACCTTTTTGCTTTTTAGTTAGCCTAGACACCATTTGTGTGATTCCACTCACACATACCTTTTTGTTGCGAGGTCAGGCTAGACACCATTTGTGTGATTCCATGCACACATACCTTTTTGCTTTTTGGTTAGCCTAGACCTCATCTGGGTGATTCCGACTCATCCATATGGGGTAGCTCCCCATGGTCTTCGGACCGTCATGTGATAGGCCTCTTTCCCTTTTTCTATGATTTCTGGATTTCCTCTGTTGATTTCTGCAATTTATGTCATTGACTTGTTATGAGTACAAGGGTATGATGCCCTCTTTGGATCTTTGAGAAGATTCTTGTGATATTGATTTATCTCTTATTGATTGATCTTCTGTTGATCATCATTTTCATACCTATAGTAGTATGTCAGTATGGATATTTTATGTTATGCCATATCTTTTATTTTTTACCATGTCATCTGGTATTTATAGCTAGACTGATCCATTTATTATTTTCTTAAATAATACTCGGGTCATAACGAGATGTTACAGGTGCTTCTGTTTGACTTCTTCCCGGGGTTTGCTACTCTGACTTTTGGCTAACTATTTAGATTAGCAGTTTTTGTTGTATACACTTGAGATATAGACTCATAGTTGTATTCTTTTGTATAGCACGTGTTGCTATTCTTTTGTATTATTGTGGATCTTTTTGACCACTACTCTGATGTACACTTTCATGTGTTAGTTATATATCCATATCTTGTTCCGCCTTTGTGATATGGATGTCTGTGACTGATTGTGTTATGCTTATTTCTATGTTTTTTCCGAAGATTATTTATAGCCAATGTGTGATAGCTTTGAGTTTTTATCGGTATGTCCGACTTCCTCCTTAAATGAAATGCATGCTATATTATCTGACATAACGGTACTCGCACAAAGATGTTACATGGATGGTCGCTCCTCAACAGCCTTATTCTCCGTGCTAGTTGACAGCACTACATCGTAGTGTTCTTGGCTAGCGTGGGTATAGAGGTGGGGCGTCACAATTAATTTAAAAGGATAATTAAGAAGTAATTACATAGTATGATTAAGAAATAATTAATCAAGATGATTAATTAATATTTTAATTAAGGAATAATTACTTAAAGTAATTAAGTGGCTATTAATCGGGATGATCAATTAAAGAGGATAATTAAGTGATGTTTAGTTAATTAATTTGTAATTAATTAATTAATGAGTAAGATGGATTGATGATAATCCAAGTGATTAAGTAAGAATTAATTTAATTAAAGATCAATTAAATTAATTAAGTTGGATCAAGTTTGTTATGATTGGATGATAAATATCGTTGGATGAGTTAATGATATTGGATGATATTGGATGTCATTGGTTGATATGTAACGATATGAATGTGATATATCTGAGATGTGATATATATGCTGCTTTGTGATATGTATGGATGAATGTGATAATAGTGAATTATCTATCTGTGTGTTATGAATCATCCATTTATGCTAAGTGATATTCTGAATATACTGTTTAAATCCCTTAAGTACAACTTGGACATTAAAATGGCGTTTGGTTTCGGTGAGACCGAGATCGGGTTTCCATATTTGGATATCTGAAAAACACGTCGATTCCAATTAAACGTTAGGTCGTGAATCCAAGAGTAGCAAGTGAAGACTCGAGGTGTAAGAACTATACGTCAGTATAACTCTATGGGTGATTCCGTAATGAGTTTGACGGAATAGCACTTATAGATTCGAGATGGTGATTTAGAGTGCAAGGGCTATGGTTGTTGACTCTGAGGGTGATTCCAAAATGAGTGCAACGAGATAGTGCCTTCGGTTTCGTTCGAACCCGGAACGAACTTGTATGGATTGAATGCTTTAAGCACATCATCAGGCGGGCAATGAGCATTCTAAGGTAGATGTGTTCTATAAAGGTAATTGCAGCCTCAAGCCTCATCAACCGGGAATGGCTAAAATAGGGGAGCCGCAGCAAGGCTTCGTGGGTAGCTCCCACTAGAGAGCAAGATTTACCCCTGTCTAGAAGTCCCTTTATATTCGGCTGTGTGGGGCTATTGATTGCAACAACTGCCGGGGTTGTTTTGTTCGGGACTGTTCAGTAAGGAATGGTCCCGGCCTTGTGTTGCAGGGGAGTTAGGGTGGCTCCTCGATACAGTGATCTAGGCCACGTACTATGACGGGCGGTACCCCAGTAGCCCTGCCATTGTTGGAAACCCATTCTTCCTACGAGACCCTACGGTTTTGTTTGTATTACCCACTTTTGTGGCTAGTAGCTGGAATTTAATGAATGTAACAATTTCGGCTATTTCATATTTATTTGAGAACCCTAGACACTATTATAATATCACTGGATTTCATATCAAATGTGTTGGTTAGCGTAAGGTAAAAAAATTTCCATGTTTATGTATGGGAAGTCTTACGTGATACCTTTTTTTTCAAAGGATTTTCTAAAGTTAAGCAATCTTAAACCGTTTACTCACACCAGACCCCTGTCTGACCCGAGTGTTTATTTTCTGTTTTATTAAACTCTTGGGTACTCATATTATGTATGAGTAGTCAAGTGATTCAGGTTATCTCTTAACGAATTCTAGAGGAGCTTTGGAGCAGGAGGCTTCAGCGTGTAGATATATAGTTAGAGTTTCCGTTGTATTGTTATTCTGTATAGTTGTTCTTGTATTGTATTAGACAGAAATGTTATAACTGTCTAAACTGAGATGTACAGTCGTGTACACTGATGTATATGATACTAACTATATGTTATATATTATATTTCATTCGTTCCGCTGTGAGATTTTGATGTGTTGTTGTTCTTTCTTCTCTTCTTTTCTTCTTCTATCTCTTTCTTTCTTAATTAGTGATGCGTCTTTCTGGTGATAGAAAGTCGGCTCGCTACATATCATTTGCTTGACTCTTGTATATGTGACTTGTTTCCATTGTTCACTTGATTACTGAACTAGTTCTGGGTACCTTGCATATTGAACTGGTGCATGCTTTGTTTTATAGTCTACACTGCAACCATATTAGAGTCTTGTGTATGGACTTGTAGTATATCCAGCTCGGTTGTCTCGCCCACATGTATTTTGCTGTCTGACTAGCATGAGCTAGTTGAGTCTGCTTGGAGCTTTTGTTGTATGCTCATATCTTGTGTCAATTTATGGGGCACCACTATTGCATTGACTTTGTACATATTGCGCTTGCATTTTTGGACCGCACCTTTGTTGAATCCGGCTTTAAAGCTCGGGTTTGACCTTATGCTTGTGTCGTGATTTTATTTGTATTGCACTTGAGTTGAACCTGGTGTTTCATTTGGGTTTGACCTGTGCTCACTTGTCTCCGTAATTTTATCAAGTGTATATATCGGTGTGCACGGCCTTATGGCATATACAGTGATACACTATGCATGTCACAAGCTGTTCGTGTATGATGAATTCAAAATTAAATGATGACGAACAACCCAAATAACCGAGGAAAATATTATTTTCAAAATCCATATTTATTCTATACTGCACAAAAATTTCTTTTCGATTTTACTACGTCCGTATTTATTTTTGCAGATTGCTTAGATGCTGGATTCAAGTTGAAGATAAAATACGAGTGAATGAGTGAATTGTAGTGAGGACATTTGTCACTGAAAGATTGTGATGTAATTGAATTTGTATTGTAATCAAAATTGTATATGTATAGTGAGAGCTTGAATTTGTACTATTCAAAATTGTTATAAATATTTGTTTGAATAAAATATCTATTTGAACTTAAATACCGTGTTACTTATTTTATTCACCAAATATTTATTTAATTATGCAAAAAATAAAATACTATGTTAACAAAAACATTTAAATGAATATATATATATATATATATGTTTATTATCATCAAACAAAAATCATATACTCCCATAGTCAACAATCTCCCCCTTTTGATGATAACAAACATATATTTAAGATTTTGAACTTGTCAAATGTATTTGAACATTCAATTTGCTCCCCCTATTTGAATGCTTCCTCTCTACACAAAGCTCACCCTTCATATATGCATGTAAATAAAAATGTGCAAATGAGCCTAGATGCAAATAGAAAATATTTGACCTTAATTTGCTCTTATTTGACAAAATCTTAACTTTTCTCTCCCCCTTTTGTTATCAACAAAAGAGGAATAATGTTATAAAAGTAGAGATAAAGTGATATATTTAATACAACATGAAAACTCAATCGAATATAAATATTAAATTTCAATAAAAAATCAAACAAAAATCAAAAATACACTGTTAGGTGCATATTCCACTTTTAGAATGATGAGAATGATGTCATCATATAAAACCGTATATTTGTGCCTATTTGTGGTATACTTATATCAGGAATTTGAATATCTACTAACCATGCATAACCGTTGGGACTTTTAAATGAGATTAGTAGTATTCCATTTTTTTAAAATGAATTCAAGTATCTTCTAACCACGCATAACCATGAGGACTTTGAAATGGGATTAGAATCAACTTGTTTATTTAACAATCAATTTTTCTGATATGCGTTCCATGCGTGCATAACCGTTAGGACTTTTAAATGAGCATGGAAGCACATAATCATAAATTCCAAGTAATTCACAAATGCATAACCGTGAGGACTTTTAAATGAGAGTGAATACTGGTTTTTAAAAAAATTATATATAAAATGAAAACGAATGATTCCTGTTTAAATCACCACATATTGCCATACTATATTGGATTACGATGAGTGATGGTCGATAGAAATAGAGATGGTCATGGAATTCTTACCAACAAAAAAGTTTTTATAATTCTTGTTTAAATTTCTAAAGAAATTTACTCATTATACCATCTCGAGTTATAATATATGATAAATATCAACACTCATCACTTTTTTAATCACCATTTATCTTTTTGATGATTAGTAGGGAGTCAGATTAGTCAATGTAGTCATTTAAGATCAAATTCAAAAATAATTATAAAATCAATTTTTCTAAAATTGACTAATCTGAAACAAGGTCAAAAATAATTTTCTAGAAAGGGTTTTATAAAAAAAATGTCTGCATTTTGAAAATTATTTGATGTGAAAAATATGCAGATATTTTCTTTGAAAAACAATACAGTTACTAAATATCTCATCATAAATCACGTTCCACTAGTAATTTTTCTATCAACTAGATTACCAGTGTAATGTGCATCTGAATTTCTTTTCACTTAAACTTATTATTAGTTGAATGTTACCGACTAGATCATGAGTTATGAAACAAAATATGTCACAATCATTTTTAACAACTTTTTAAATGAAATTCTCTTGAATTTGAATTGAAGCCGTGTAAATAATCAAAAACCATGAATATAGACTCAGCCGTAAAATAACCAAATGTATTATTATCCAATAAAACACTATTATTAATCCAAACTAATATATATGAAGTAATTCAAAGACTTTAGTGTTTTTTAAAATGTTCTTGGCATAAGAATATAATTGTCCAACAATTTTGATTAAGTCAGAATCAAAATCATCATTTATTTTATCATTACATTATTTGCTGATTTAATACAGACTACGGTGCAGATTATCATATTTAATATATCGTTCAAAATATACCATTACGATAATTTTTCATTGTTGCCTATTATGATTCTATCACCTTTGTACTAGGCTAAGGAACTTTGCTTTAATGCTCGTTGTATCCTTGGAACAGCCATAATCTAAGTAACACTATTGTTGTTCCTTAGCCTGCCACCACACCTACCTGTTAAAAGATTTTTATGACCTATTTGTTTCTATAGGTCCTTGGTTGCTAGCGGCAATTGATTTTGAAAAATAATTTTGTGGAGACCCATAACTATTTGTATATGTTCCTTTTGGCACCCAAATTTGTTTAACTTTGAGATATTTTATATTTGTGCCTTTTGGAACCTAAATTGGTATAGTTTTCATGTGTTTGGGTCTATGCCAACAATTGTTTTGATTGTGTCAAATTTTTTTACAAATTGTGCACATTGAATTGACTTGATTAATCTCATTTTTAACATTTTCAGATTGATTATACCCAAGTCCTTGTCTAACTATATTAATAGTTTGTTTTCCAAATAGCATATTCAATGATTTCTCACTTTTGAAAATTTATCTAAAGTCGTTGACAGTTGTTGGACTTGTGGTTTGAGAGATTCATTTTTGTTTAACAATTGTATGCACCTTTTAATAGATTTTTCTCTTCTTATATTTTCACTCTCTTCAAAATCAGAATTTCATTTTCAAGCGATTTAATTTTGATTTCTAATTTTTTAATCTCTTCTTTTGAATGTTGAACACTTATCACACTTAGGGCACTTGTTTTGATAGTTTTTAACTAATTATTCAAGCTGTTCATTTACTTCTATCAAACTATCTCTTTGAGATTCAATTTTAGCATATTTCTCCCTAAGTCGTTCAAAACAGCCATTTACTTCGTGAAAATATATATGTAATTCTGAGTGAGTGAGTTTTGATACCTTGCTTGGCTCGTCATCATCGCTATCGGTTATATCACTTCGAAGGCACAGTTATGCTTTCTCACTCTCACTGTTGTTCCTTTTATAATTATTATCGCTTTTATTCCACGTGGCTGTAGAATTTCTCCTTTTTAATTCCTTTTCTTGGCCGTGTTGATTTCAAGGATAATTGGGCTTGATATGACCGGGTTTGTTGCACTTGTGACAAATGATCCCGTGTTCTTCTGAGTTGTCTAGTGCTTTGATTATTCTGCTTTTCAATTGTTGATTTGGAGCTGGATTTCCATATTTGTGGTTCCACTTTTTGAATCTCTTTATTAGTAGCTCCAGCTCAGCTGCTTCATCATCATTATCCTCATCACTACTGCTTTTTGCCAATCCTATTAAGCTCGTTTCTTTAATTGAGTCGATTGAGGATGATTTCTCATTGTTATAGACTTTTGCACCATATATTGCATCAAAAGCATTCCAGATAGGAGGGATAATATTAGAGCGACCCTCAGCAAAAGTAGCCATTTAAAAAAATTCAAATTTGTAAAAAATTGGTTTTTGAAAAATCAAACTTTTTAAAACAAAAATGGCTTTTGTACCTAGTTCTGATACCACTTGTGTGACGACCCGACTTTCTCACCACAGAAAATCGCATCATCTTGAAGAAAGAAAAGGATAGAAAAGAGAAAAGAAAGAGAAGAAAGAAGAAACGACATCTGTATCTCAATAGCGGAAGGAAAAAATTATATTAGTAACATAAATATTACGTAGTTTACAACCATTATTAGAGTTACATAGATTATACATCACATACTAGACAGTTATAAACACCTGCCTAGTTATACAACTCAATACAATACAAGGAAACTACTCAGAGAAACCAACACAGGGAACTCTATATATAGCTATAACGTAGAAGCCTCCTACTCCATTGCTCCTCCAGAGTTCATCAAAGCTAACCTGAATCCCTGGCCACTCGTAAAAAATTTGAGTACCCAAGAGTTTAAGAAAACATAGGATAAACTCCAGGTCAGACATGGGTCTGGAGTGAGTAACAGGTTATGGTTGCTTAACTTTGAAAAACCTTTGAAAAGAAAGGTATCACGTAAGACTTCCCACACGTAAACATGGAAAAGTATTTACCTTACGCTAACCAAAACATTTGATAGGAAATCCAGTGATATTATAATAGGATCTAGGGTTATCAAGTAAAATACAGAAATAGCTGGAATGCTTACATCTCACGTTCTAACATAGTTGGGCACAATCAATACGTACGGCACTTATTGGAGTTTGGATTCCATACAATGGCAGGGCTACTAGGGTACCGCCCGTCACAGTACGGGGCCTAGATCACCGTACAGAGGATTACTTCCAATCATCTGCAACACAAAGATGGAACCATCCCTTACTGGACAGTCCCGAACAAGACAACCCCGCTGTTGGCGTACGTTCCAACTGCCCGCACAGCCGAATAAAAAGGGACTTCTAGACAGGGGAAAATCTCGTCCTACTTGGGCATGACCCACTTAGCCTTGCTGCACCTCCTCTGTTTTAGCCATTCCCGGTTTATGAGGCTTGAGGCTACGATTACCTTTAGAGAACACATCTCTTAGAATGCTCATCGTCCACCTGACGATGTTTTGAAAGCATTCAATCCATACAAGTTCGTTCCGGGTTCGAACGAAACCGAAGGCATTATCTCGTTACACTCATTTTGGAATCACTCTTAGAGTTAACGACGATAACTCTTGCACTCTGAATCTTCAACTTCACTTGAGATTCACGATATATCGTTAATTTGGATCGATGAGTTTTTCGGATATCCAAATCTGGAAACCCGATCCCGGTCTCATCGAAATCCAAAACGCCATCTTTTAGGTCCAAGTTGTTTTAAAGTTTAAAACAATTCAATTTAATTATCTATATACACACAGATAGATAATTCGCATCATTACCATAGATAATCAACATTATCATCTTAAACAGATATTCCATATTATTATCACAAATAGGTAATTCATATTACCATCATACTTCAACCAAAGCATCCATATCACACAGCATTATTTATCTCATATCTGAGATCTTAAACCATTCAAGGCAACCAATATCATCCATACATATATAAGCAATGATTAATAATCACACCAAATATAATTAATTTAAAATGAATTAAATTAATTACATCATTTCTAATTAATTTAAAGTGAATTAAATTAATTACTTTATTAATGTAAATCTTGCTTACATTACTATTAATTAATTATCAATCAATTAATTAATCATCAACCAATTATTCATTTTAATTAATCATCCCTGATTAATTAATCTTTAATTACATTCAAGTAATTGTCCTTTAATTAATTTCACAAATTAATTATTCTTAACCAAATATAGTAATTAATCTTTAATTACTTCATAAATTAATTAACTATAATTAATTACATTAATCCTTAATTAATTACATTAATTAATTCCTTCATTGATTAATTATTTCCAAATAAATCCATTCTTAATTACATTATTAATTATAATAATTAATGATTTCTAATAACATTTTCTATTTAAATCAATTACATTAAGTAATTAATCCTTTTTTAAAACATAATTGGTAGTCACCCTTGATTAACTCCATTCAGTAATTAACTACCCTTAATTACTTCACCAAATAAATTAATTACTCCTTAATTAATAATTAAACTTTAATTATTTATATTTATTAATCACCATTGATTAATCTCATTCAGTAATTAATTACCCATAATTAATTACATTACTTAGTTATAACATAAATTAATTACACTAAGTAATTAATTATTAATTACTTTTGCTAAGTAATTATCCTTCATATTAATTACACAAGGTAATTAACCCAAAACTACTTTCAAATCTTCAATTAATTACATCATGTAATTATCCTCACTAAATACTTCACTAAGTAATTATACTTTATAAATCTCACTAAGTAATTAAACTTAATCCCATCATCAAGTGATTATTTAAATTAATTAAACTAATTAATTAACTTAAACCAATCCTATTAATTAATTAATTAACTGAGTAATTAATTACACTAATTACTTTCATTAAGTAATTACACTTAAACAATTTCACAATTGATTATCCATAATTAATTAACATAATTAATTATATAAAATTAATCACATTAATCAATTATTTAATAATCCTTAGTTAATGATCTACATTAACTATTTACAAACTTTTAATTACTTCTCCTAAGTAATTAAACTTTGATTAATCATTATTAATTACAAATTAATAAATCTTTAATAACCAATTAATCAATCTTTAATTACTTAATTAATTAAGTGATTAACTGTAACTTAATTAAGCTTCAATTACTTGATTAATTATATTCCTAACCATTAATTAATAATCTCTAATTATCTAATTAATGATCTCTAATTTTCCTTAATTAATAAATTTAAAACCTTTAATTACTTAATCAATTAAGCCAAACTTATTGGTTAATTAAATTAATTACCCTTATATTTCCTTATAAATAAAATGAATCACCAATTATTAAAACTTAATTATCCTTAAGATAGTAACATCTTTCTTATTAATGGCTTAATTATCATTAAATTCTCTTTTTAAAATTTTGTTTCAATATTAAGATTCAAAATGATTACAATTTAGACTTTTACCGACTTTAAATCAATTTATAAACCTTTAAAAACAAATGTAAAGAAACAATTATCTTATATAAAGTAACTTATATAAAGAAAAGTTTCAAAATAACTTGCTTGATTTATTTATAACCAAGATTCAAAATAAATTAATCTTTAACTTAAAATTTAAGTCAAACTAATTTATATAACTTTCTATTCAAATATTAAAGAATTCTTTTATAAAAGAGTACAAATAAGGTTTTAACATTTTCTTGGAAAATAATTTATTTACAACATACAATTAGATATTTAAAGTTGTTAAAACATTTTGATTTTTGTAAATCTCATTTATTTCAAAATTTGGATAAAATTTAATTTGGATCCATATCTTAAACTTGATTTAAAACATTGTGTTAAATCTTACTTCCAAAATTTCACTTTAATTTAAAATCTGGAAATCTAATAGGTGTAAAACCTGTAACAGGTAAAGGGTTCGAGCCATCATCAAAAAAACTTCAAGACAAACACCCCAATGCTTTGAGTAACTCTCGCAACTGACACGAGAAAGCTCGAGTACTCTTCTTCCCTGTAACGACCCACCCTTTTGGATGGTTCAAATCAATAATAAACCACACATGTCAGAATCAAACCATTCAAAAGGGAGGATTGTTAATGGGGTAAATGAAAAAAAAGGAAAGAGAAAAACAAAATACAGAATCTCGTAGCGTAACGACAAAATATAATAATCAAATAAACAGTTCAAGAAGCTGTTTTACAAATAACATTTGATTACACTTTTACAAATTCAAATCAGAGTTATACATATATCATAAATAACCAATAATGAAGCGGAACACAGAATGTAGTGGAATAATAAATATCAATAATATACTGAATCTTCATCTTCGTCCACCAGAAATAGTCTTCAATGCTGAAAAACTCAGGCTGACCCGAGCATAAAGGAAGATAATACACTCGAGTCAGAACTAAAATTCTTATGCAAATCAAATCAAAAGTATATGAAATAAGGAACGAAGATAACTACATTTTTTGAAGGTTCAAATTTCTGAAAATGTTATTATTTCCATGTTTAAAATAAAATGGATTTCGCAATAGATCCATTCTAGTAAATTTCAAATTTACAGTACAATTCCCAGTTAAATTTCATAGTTTTAGAGATTTGATTTATAAAAATGTTCCAAAGTTTTATTATTCACTTTTTTGGAAACTTCCCCATGTTTCAAAATTTAATTTTGGAAACTTTAAAGTAATGTAACGACGGTTTACTTCCTAAAATCATTTTTATGGTTCAAATAGTAAATCTAAACATACTATTTTTCCTCTGATGTAAATACTTGAAATTCATGGGTTTTACATCCTTATTCAGTGTGCAAATAATCAATATGAAATTTAAATAATTACAATAAACTATAGGGTGATAACAAAGATATATCAAATAAATGAACAAATATAGATTCAATCACAATAGCATCCATCACAACATACAACCAACATTCAAATCAATCAATTCAACAAATCAACCAATTCAATAATATGTCACAGTAATTATTAGTTATTACATATTGGAATTTAGCTATTCAAATTAAATATTAATAAATATTCGAAACCAACAGTCAAAAATTTATTACTATATGGCCTGGTTTAACTTGCAATAAAATTTTAGTATTTCGTGAGTGAGTTTAAACACTCACTTTTTGGATTTCCCTTGTCTAGTCGGATTTGAATCCGCTACTACTTCCGCCTTTTGATTTATTTCCTTCCTATCTTAATCTTTTTTTGGAATGGTTTGGAAGTGACAGAGAAGTTTGTATAGATCTGGATATGAAGAAAAGGATTTGGAAAAAGAAGAATGCTTGGAAAAGAAGAAGAAAATTTAAAGAGATGAAGAATTGAAAAAGAAAAGGAAGCTTTGAAAATGAAGAAGAAGATTTGAAGAAGAATAAAAAAAAGCATAAAAATGAAGCAAAAAAAAAGAGAAGATGGAGATTTAAAAAAAAAGGAATGAGGAAGGTGAAGAGTGAAAAGAAATGAGATGAAAATTTTATTTGGAAAAATGAAGCTACAGAAGATGAGATTAGAAATGAGGCTACAGGAATGAAGATGGAAAAAAAATGAAAAGCTAATAAGGTATATATAAACAAACTAGGAATTGAAATAAAGTAAATATATGAATAGCCCTAAAATGTAGTATTGAAAGATGTAAACTAAAGGAATAAATATATCAATAAAGATAAAAATAAATCTTCCGTTTTAAATATGAAGCTTCAAGAATTGCGAATGAAAGGAAGCTACAAGAACTAATGATGCATAAGAAAAATAAACTTTTGAAACGGAAAATAGTAAATGCTAATTAGAGGGCATGCATATTAATTTGGATGTTCGCATTAAAAACAAAAAAACAAAAGGAAAAAAACTTCAAGTAAAGCATTTAAAAAGAGCAAACGAGTAAAGGAGAAACAAACGAAAAGAATGTGGAAATTATTAATTATAAATAAATCAAATGAAGCAACCATTAATTTATAAGAAATGAATGAGTAGTTTAATTATTAGACTACTTGAAAAAGAAAAGAGAGAGATTACAAGGTGATAATAAATGTAAAGTAAATGAAGGGACCACCTATTTCCTATAAACAAACCTTATGGGTCCACATTCCAAAACATGCTCCAATTAATTTATATCAATAAACCCAAATATAAATATATTTACATTATTAAATTCCATATTAAAACATTCGTTTTGTGCTAATATATGTGCACACTACATTAACTCAATCAATCAATTAACAATCAACCAATCAATTAGTCAAACATTCAATATATATTTATTTACGTTACTCAAACAAATTTTATTGATTAATGAATATATATCAACCTATGCACTATAAAAATGATTTACTTTACTTTTTAATTACTGTAATGGTCGCATTAACAAATTTTAACCATATATAAAATGGAAAAATGAATATAAACTTATGTAATCAATGTACAACTGTAGAAAAAAGTAATTTCTAATTGATTCCACGATATTTACACAACCATGAACCCTCTGATATATTTAAAAGTTTGAATATTAATGTGCGTGTGTGTGTATATGTTATTCTAAAATTCAATTCTTTTATCCAAAATCATTCTTGTTCAAAATGAAAGTTTTATTTTTATACGTCTCAAAACATGCAACAATTAATAACAAAAGAAATGAAGGGACCATGTACATCGCACAACCTTTTTAAAATGCAATTTGTGAAACGTAACCAAATTGACTTCGTTAACTCAAATAATATTCAAATTTGTATGCATTTAATTTTTTTATCTGTGCATAATAAATAAAATTACTTACCATAAAAATGAAAACGTTCAATTTCGTTTTCCCAAAATGATCTTTTATTTCCATTAAAACATGCTTTCTGTTTAACACAAAATATGTGTTTCTTTTATTAAATCTATTAATTGCAGTAAACGTTTTCTTCCCTTCTCATTGAAATATTTCAATTATATTAATTACAGTTACTTATAAAGCTAAATTTCAAAACAGACAACTAAAATGGATGAAAAATAGAATAATTGTTTCCTTTGGTCATTTAAGCACATTTATAAATTTATTGTCTATACAGTAGAGAAATAAATAACTTACTTAAATAAATTATTTTTCCACTCTTGTAATCCATCTATATGCAAAAACACAGTTCAAATATACTTATATTTTTTCCTTTAAATCAATCATTCTATTCTTTATTTTAATGAAATTAAAACTACATTCACAAATGAAAGGTCCATTTTATTTGATAATAAATGTTCTTTTCAGTAAACCAACTTATATTTAAAGATTATCCCATTAAAGAATCACAGAAATAATACTTCGTACAACCACATCATTTCTTTATCAATTAATTTCATATTATCATGATATTTGTACCAAATTTGAGTGCTTACAATTTGAACGTTATATTTCTCAATGAAATTATCATTATATTTTTAACATAAAACATATGTTGCACATATCATTAATTAATTAATTACCATATACTTCTATCTCTTATTAATGGCGAGATATAATTACTATTACTTACAATGATTAAATCTCAAAACATACCCTAATATAGGGAAGATAATTAATCCAATTGTTTGCTTTGAAATCCATTTTTTTATGTTAAACCCAATATCTATATACTAATTTAATTCCATCATTTAATTACAAATGTAATAAAACCTGTTCATTATATATTTAAATTTCAAACAAATCCTTTTATTTTGATTTACATTCTTATTACTAAATCAACAATTCCCTTATGCAATTGACTGACATAAGTTTTACACTCACCACTCAACAGTTGACGTTTCTTCTTATATCAATTGTAATATTTTAATTACGTTAATTCTCCATTAATTACCAAATAAATTTCTAACCGATTTAATAATAAGAAAATAAATGAAACAATGGCTATACGTTAATAATCTATATCTATTAACTTATTCTTTACAAACAAAGGTTAATAAATTTACATACAAAATAATTGATTTCATACTCCATATTAAAACCAATTGCAATTAATAACATAAGATGACATCAATTTATACATCCTTTATTCTATTCCTTATTAACCTTTATTATTTAAATTGATTGAAATTACGTTAACATAGTATAGTAGTCAATTACATTCAATCATATTAGCCAATTATATGTTTTATCTCATTAAATTATTTGTTTTAAGATTTATCTTAAAGTCAAAATTTCAAATCTAATAAGATTCAATTTAACAAATCATAAATTTTAATTTCTGACAATATTAAAGCCCAAAACCATATTAAATTTAATATTTTTAATTATCAAAATATGGGTTGTTACATTCCCACTTAAAACTATAGATACATCATGTCCTCCGTGCACCTGCACCAACATTGCCCCCCTTTTCGACCACTCACGATGACTTACGCAAGTCGACGATCATTCCCCAACTCAATTCTGACCTTCGAAACAATAGCAGTAGCACAAAAACAAAATCGAGCATATGAGCTCAAAACTGGAACCAATTTCAAAAACTTGGAAATCACCTAAATCACATGATTCCGACCACCGGAGTGCCTTCACCTCCGGCCACGACTTCCTCCACACTCCATCTATCATCTCCCTAAATTTGGGAAAGCTCGGTCACCTCTAGAAGTTGCGTCGATCAAATTTCTGATCAACAGAAAAACTAGGGTTAAAAACTTCAATTCTTAACCAACATCGCCACAGTACAGTGATCAACTTCCAACTATTTTTCCCTAATTATCCTATCACCACTTCATCACCAAAGAAGACGCTGACCACCCCGACCACCTAGATCGACAGAATATTCCCAAAACATCATTTCTAGTCAAACCAGAAATGCTCAATCATTTTCAAACTAAAATTTTGGATTTTAGTTCTAAAAATCAAGTTTTAGTATAAGTAATCGATTTATAATCTTGGATCAATGAATCTGGATGATTAAATTTTTACTTACATAAGGTTTGTTCTGTATTTTTTCGAATTTCAAGAGACAATACAGAGTTTTTTTATATTAAATAAAATTTTAAACTTTAACTTATGTTACACAGCCATATTTTGTTTGAATCTTAATCCTTAACAAAGCTTAGATCAAATGAAATGGATTTTTTAAGCAATTCTTAAACCTGGAAACTTTAGTACAGAAAAACTAAGTTACACAGCAGCATGCACAACTATATATTCATGTATATACCAGAAAGAACTTGTAAATGGCATACAAACATACATATTTCCAGAGTAAAACAAGCAACTAGGTTCATACTTAATTTTTAAAAGAGTGATGTTACTCACCAGTATTAAAGAACAGAGCTTTCCTCTTTGATTTGAAAACAGCTTTTGATCTTAAAATAGCTTTGAACTTGAGTTGTTGGAGTTTGCATATGATCTTAAAGCTGTAGTTGCATGTTTGCTTTTAAAAATTTCAAGTTGAAGATGAATGTAGGCCTGGTTGTGGTTTCAAAACAGAAGTGAAGGAACTGCAGGCTTTTGAGTTGCAAAATGATGATCAGTTTCTATTTCCAGATTTTAAGAAATGAGTTCAGGTTTATATTTCGATTTGCATTCTAGGTTTTGAAGATGATTTCAGATAGTTGTAGTTTGATTTGGTTAGAGGAAATACTGATTTTAGATTTGTTTTTGAGGGGATTTGCAGGATTTCATTTTGAGCAAAATTTTCTGTTTTTGAAGAAGATTGATCAAAGATTTTAGATTTTTGGTTTGAAAGTTGATTACAGATTTTCAGCCGAAGTTTTCTTAAGTTTTGAAAAAGAATAGAAAAAGAAAATGAGGTTGAGAGGCAATGTGTTTATATAAGCATAAAATGATTTATTTAAACAAAAGAAAAAACAAAAATTAAAAATGACACATGTCTAATATAGTCACATTTGTCGTCTTGGATTAATGTTTACTTAACACATGTTATTTAGGTGTCTTAAGGGATCTACACTTGTAATTTAATTATTTTATTTTAATTTAAAATTGTTTATAAAAGCTTTTAACTTAGTTTATTACTTCTTATGTATATATATAAATTTCCCCTTTTTTATAGAAAAATAAAACAAACAAATTATAAATAAAAGCTTATTCAAATATTTTTAAGTATCTATTCTTTTGAATTTCAAAACATTAAATTAAATTTTAAATTAAATTATAAAATCCAATTTAAAAATCAAGTTATATATATATGCATATATAACTCTTATTAAATTTAAAAATAACAATTCTATTTCTATAAAAATCTATTTATGTTTATAAAAACTAGGTATTATAATTATTGTTTGAAAATAACAAATTTAACAATTTTAAATGATTTATAAAAGAGATTATAAATTACTTCTATTACTCAATATATTAAGATCATGTGTAACTTGTAATTTAAACTCTTATATATAATTTCAAGCAATATTTAAAAGGAAAATAAAACAAAGCTTTTATGTTAATCTAATTAGATTCATATTTAAGCTAATTAAATATAATTTTAAACAAATAACATTTACCTTAAGTATTTACAAACCATATAGTTATGTATTAAATTGCTTTGAAAAGGTAAATGTTAAATTTAAATCAAAATTTCCAATGTACCGAAAATAAATTAGAATTATAAAATTGCTTTATTTACTAAATTCCAAACCAAAGCTTATCTATTTACAATATATACAATTATATATATATTATAAATAGATAACAATTTATTTGCTTTAGAAAGATAAAATCTACCAATTTAAATATTTATTAAAGAAGATTATTAAATTAATTCAAATTATATTATCGAAAATTACTAAATCAATTTAATTTTTAACATAGATTATTAAATTTATATCGCCAAAAATTCTGTGATATCACATTCCTCCCCCCTTAAAAGAATTTCATCCCCGAAATTTAAAAGCAAAGGTAATTTAATAATCTATCTAAGATTTTATTTTAAAACTTAAGCATATATTAACAATCATATGCTAACAACCATAGCAACCAATTTACTCAAACAAACAAATTTAACAATTCAGACAAAATTATGGATAGGATTTTCTAGAGTTTCCCAAGTATAAATACTGAAATACTCCCTCTACAGAATCTAAACAATCTATTCTACTAAGCTAAAGAGCTCCTATTCAAACAGATCTATAAAACTAAACAGGATATCAGACTACAGACAAGTCTGACTCAACAATCACATCCTCCTGAATTGCTGGTCCCATAACCAGAGATAGATCATACAAGTACTCCCTTGGAGATATGTGAAACACATCGAATACTAGTTATCAAAACTAGCAATTCAACCTTGAAAATCAAAAACTAATCCTCATAAGAACACTGAAAAGATCCAAAACACCTCGGAGCTAACTTACCCAGTCTTACCCAATCTTATAGCTCCTTAGATCGGAGAAACTTACCTAAAATCAAATCTTCGACTCCGAAATCCAAATTTCTTCGTCTCATATCCACAAAACACTTCGGACGATCCTGGGATGCCTTCATCTCTCCTGATCAGCTCAACCTTCGCTGATGTCTCTAGAAACAAATTGGACCAAAACAACCCAACAGAATGATCTCCTCAAGATCAATCCAAAACCAAGAACACCAACTCTACTCCACAAACATCAGAAGACCAACTTACTTCTCTTATCCGGAAAAGACAAAACAAAAGCACTCCCAAACTGCTTCCGTTGTAAACTCTGATCTGGAGTAGACGAAAATGCTGATGAAGAAAACGAGCGCAAACTGGACAACACATCTCAAAAATATGGTTCAACTGATCCATAAAAGAAAACTCAGATGTCCCACCTGATCCTAAGCTGCTTCACCAAACCCTTGCTCTAGAAGTCATCCTTCTACTAAACTGAACCACCGGTACCACTCCTTGAATCCAGTCGATAAGAAAATTCAACCTCCAGATGCGAACAAACCTCTAATAACTCAAAAGAACACCCAAACTATCGCAAGTCACTATTGCGATCAATCCAGACTAATTTCCAAAGAAAACTTCTCTCTCTTTACCAAACAGAATAGCTTACACTTATCTAACCAATCCATCGAAGAAATGGATCCACTCTATTTCTTTTGAACTATACCTCTAGAAATACTGCTAAGCCAGAAGACCTCCTTGTCGGCACACAGAACACTCCGAGTTGCACTGCTGACACCAACGCCAAAGACTTCCTAATCCAAAGCTCTTCAAGAAACTCAGACCTCAAACCAGACAGAAACATTCTGCTGAACCCAGCCACAACATCGAAGCAGATATACTTCCTAAACTTGTTCAAAAGAAACATCTTCGGAGACATCCATAGTCACTACGTCTCATCACGCAACTACTAATTCTTGAGGTATCAAGATACCATTATTCGCTTTTGCCTAACCGACAGATCCAACTCTACTCATCCAACTTGCACTACGAAGATGGACTCCAAACCTTTAAAAGGTATCCTTAAGAGATCGGTGAAATCCTTACATCAAGCTGCAAAGCTCACTTGAGACGGTATTAGGTCTACAGTCTCGATAGATACACTTCCAACCTCAACATTCAAACTCCAACCATTGGTAGTAGTCGTGTTACACACCCCACTTCCTTATCTACCTTCATAACTTATATTGGAAAACCTGAACAAGTGACCCAACAAATAGGTAGAAGTAAATAAATAAATAAATATATATATATATATATCCAAAAGTGCAAATACACTCTCTCAAGAGAAACTCCAAAGCCTAGGTATTCACTCAACCTAGTGCTCTGATACCAGATGTGACAACCCGACTTTCTCACCACAGAAAATTGCATCATCTTGAAGAAAGAAAGGGATAGAAAATAGAAAAGAAAGAGAAGAAAGAAGAAACAACATCAGAATCTCAACAGCGGAACGAATAAATTATATTAGTAACATAAATATTACATAGTTTACAACCATTATCAGAGTTACACAGATTATACATCACATACTAGGCAGTTATAAACACCTATCTAGTTATACAACTCAATACAATACAAGGAAACTACTCAGAGAAACCGACATAGCGGAACACTATATATAGCTATAACGCAGAAGCCTCCTGCTCCATTACACCTCCAGATTTCGTCAATGCTAACCTGAATCCCTGGGCTACTCGTAAAAAATTTGAGTACCCAAGATTTAGGAAAATGGAAGATAAACTCCAGGTCAGACATGGGTCTTGTGTTAGTAACAGGTTAAGGTTGCTTAACTTTGAAAAACCTTTGAAAAGAAAGGTATCACGTAAGACTTCCCACACATAAACATGGAAAAGTTTTTACCTTACGCTAACCAAAACATTTGATAGGAAATCCGGTAATATTATAATAGGGTCTAGGGTTTTCAAGTAAAATACAGAAATAGCTGGAATGCTTACATCTCACGTTCCAACATAGTTGGGCATAATCAGTACGTGCGACACTTATTGGAGTTTGGATTCCATACAATGGCACGGCTATTGGGGTACCGCCCATCACAGTACGGGGCCTAGATCTCCGTACCAAGGATTACTCCCAATCCCCTACAACACAAAGCCGGAACCATCCCTTACTGGACAGTCCCGAACAAGACAACCCTGCAGTTGGCGTACGTTCCAACTTCCCGCACAGCCGGATAAAAAGAGACTTCTAGATAGGGGAAAATCTCGTCCTACTTGGGCATGACCCACTTAGCCTTGCTGCACCTCCCCTGTTTTAGCCATTCACGGCTGATGAGGCTAGAGGCTACGATTACCTTAAGAGAACATATCTCTTAGAATGCTCATCGTCCACCTGACGATGTTCTGAAAGCATTCAATCCATACAAGTTCATTGTGGGTTCGAACGTAACCAAAGGCATTATCTCGTTACACTCATTTTGGAATCACCCTCAGAGTTAACGACGATAACCCTTGCACTCTGAATCTTCATCTTCACTTGAGATTCACGACCTATCGTTAATTTGGATCGATGTGGTTTTTGGAAATCTAAATCTAGAAACCCGATCCCAGTCTCATCGAAATCCAAAATGCCATCTTTTAGGTCCAAGTTGTTTTAATGTTTAAAACAATTCAATTTAATTATCTATATACACACAGATAGATAATTCACATCATTACCATAGATAATCAACATTATCGTCATAAACAGATATTCCATATTATCATCACAAATAGGTAATTCATATTACCATCATACTTCAACCAAAGCATCCATATCACACAGCATTATTTATCTCATATCTGAGAACTCAAACCATTCGAGGCAACCAATATCATCCATTCATATATAAGCAATGATTAGTAATCACACCAAATATAATTAATTGAAAATGAATTAAATTAATTACATCATTTCTAATTAATTTAAAGTGATTTAAATTAATTACTTTATTAATATAATCTTGCTTACATTACTATTAATTAATTATCAATCAATTAATTAATCATCAACCAATTATTCATTTCAATTAATCATCCTTGATTAATTAACCTTTAATTACATTCAAGTAATTATCCTTTAATTAATTTTGCAAATTAATTATTCTTAACCAAATACAGTAATTAATCTTTAATTACTTCATAAATTAATTACCTATAATTAATTACATTAATCCTTAATTAATTACATTAATTAAATCCCTTTATTGATAAATTATTTCCAAATAAATCCATGCTTAATTACATCATTAATTATAATAACTAATGATTTCTAATTACATTTTCTATTTAAATTAATTACATTAAGTAATTAATCTTTATTTAAAACATAATTGTTAATCACCCTTGATTAACTCCATTCATTAATTAACTACCCTTAATTCCTTTACCAAATAAATTAATTACTCCTTAATTAATAATTAATCTTTAATTATTTATATTTATTAATCACCATTGATTAATCTCATTCAGTAATTAATTACCCATAATTAATTACATTACTTTGTTATAACATAAATTAATTACACTAATAATTAATTATTAATTACTTTTACTAAGTAATTATCCTTCACATTAATTACGTAAGGTAATTAACCCACACCTACTTTCAAATCTTCAATTAATTACATCCTTTAATTATCCTCACTAATTACTTCACTAAGTAATTATACTTTATAAATCTCGTTAAGTAATTAAACTTAATACCATCATCAAGTGATTATTTAAATTAATTAAACCAATTAATTAACTTAAACCAATCATATTAATTAATTAATTACACCGAGTAATTAATTACACTAACTACTTTCATTAAGTAATTAGACTTAAACAATTTCACAATTAATTATCCATAATTAATTAATATAATTAATTATTTAAAATTAATCACATTAATTAATTATTTAATAATCCTTAGTTAATTATCTACATTAACTATTAACAAATCTTTAATTACTTCTCCTAAGTAATTAAACTTTGATTAATCATTATTAATTACAAATTAATAAATCTTTAATAACCAATTAACTAATCTTTGATTACTTAATTAATTATGTGACTAACTGTAACTTAATTAAGCTTCAATTGCTTGATTAATTATATTCCTAACCATTAACTAATAATCTCTAATTATCTAATATATGATCCCTAATTTTCCTTAATTAATAAATTTAAAACCTTTAATTACTTAATCTATTAAGCCTAACTTATTGGTTAATTAAATTAATTACCCTTATATTTCCTTATAAATAAAATGAATCACCAATTATTAAAACTTAATTATCCTTAAGATGATAACATCTTTCTTATTAATGGCTTAATTATCATTTCCAAATACATTTGAAACATTTTACTCAAAATTCTCTTTTTAAAATTTCATTTCAATATTAAGATTCAAAATGATTACAATTTAGACTTTTACCGACTTTAAATCAATTTATAAACCTTTAAAAACAAATGTAAAGAAACAATTATCTTATATAAAGTAACTTATATAAAGAAAAGTTTCAAACTAACTTGCTTGATTTTATTTATAACCAAGATCAAAATAAATTAATCTTTAACTTAAAATTTAAGTCAAACTAATTTATATAACTTTCTATTCAAATATTAAAGAATTCTTTTATAAAAGAATACAAATAAGGATTTAACATTTTCTTGGAAAACAATTTATTTACAACATAATTTTAGATATTTAAAGTTAATAAAACATTTTGATTTTTGTAAATCTTATTTATTTCAAAATTTGGATACAAGTTAATCTGAATCCATATCTTAAACTTCATTTAGAACACTGTTTTAAATCTTACTTCCAAAATTTCACTTTAATTTAAAATCTGGAAATCAAATAGGTCTAAAACCTGTAACAGGTAAGGAGTTCGAGCCATCATCAAAAAAAACTTTGAGACAAACACCCTAACGCTTCGAGTAACTCTCGCAACTGACACGAGAAAGCTCGAGTACTCTTCTTCCCACTTCAAACTACAGATACATCATGTCCTCCGTGCACCTGCACCAATATTGCCCCCCTTTTCGACCACTCGCGACGACTTACACAAGTCGATGATCATTCCCCAACTTAATTCCGACCCACAAAATAGTAGCAGTTCCAGAAAATCAAAATCGAGCATATGAGCTCAAAAATGGAACCAATGTCGAAAACCTGGAAATTACCTCATTCGCATGATTCCAACCACCAGAGTGCCTTCACCTCTGGTGACGACTTCTTCCACACTCAATCTATCATCTCCCTGAATCTGGGAAAGCTCGGTCACCTCTAGAAGTCGCATCGATCAAATTTATGATCAATAGAAAAACTAGGTTTAAAAGCTTCAATTCTTAACCACCATCGCCACAGTACAATGATCAACTTCCAACTATTTTTCCGATTCTCCTATCACCACTTCATCACCAAAGAAGATGCTGACCACCCCGACCACCTAGATCGACAGAATATCCCCAAAACATCATTTTTGGTCAAACCAGAAATGCTCAATCATTTTCAAACTAAAAATTTTGATTTTAGTTTTAAAAATCAAGTTTTAGTTTAAGTTATTGATTTATAATCTTGGATCGATGAATCTGGATGATTAAATTTTTACTTACATAAGGTTTGTTCTGTATTTTTTTGAATTTCCAGTGACAATACAGAATTTTTTGTATTAAATAAAATTTTAAACTTTAACTTATGTTACATAGCCATATTTTGTTTGAATCTTAATCCTTAACATAGCTTGGATCAAATGAAATGGATTTTTTAAGCAATTCTTAAACCTGGAAACTTTAATACAGAAAAACTAAGTTACACAGCAGCATGCACAACCATATATTCATGTATATACCAGCAATGAACTTGTAAATGGCATACAAACATACTTATTTCCAGAGTAAAAGAAGCAACTAGTTTCATACTTAATTTTTAATAGAGTGATGTTACTAATCAGTATTAAAGAACAGAGCTTTCCTCTTTGATTTGAAAACAGCTTTTGATCTTAAAATAGCTTTGAACTTGAGTTGCTGTAGTTTGCATATGATCTTAAAACTGCTGTTGCATGTTTGTTTTTAAAAATTTCAAGTTGAAGATGAATGTAGGCCTGGTTGTTGTTTCAAAATAAAGGTGAAGGAACTGCAGGCTTTTGAGTTGCAAAATGATGATCAGTTTCTATTTCCAGATTTTAAGAAATGAGTTCAGGTTTATATTTTGGTTTGCATCCCAGGTTTTGAAGATGATTTCAGATAGTTTTAGTTTGATTTGGTTAGAGGAAATACTGATTATAGATTTGTATTTGAAGGGATATGCAGGATTTTGTTTTGGGCAAAATTTTCTGTTTTTGAAGAAGGCTGATCGAAGATTTTAGATTTTTGGTTTGAATGTTGATTATAGATTTTTAGCTGAAGTTTTGTTAAGTTTCTAAAATGAATAGAAAAAGAAAATGAGGTTGAGAGGCAATGTGTTTATATAAGCATAAAATGATTTATTTAAACAAAAGAAGAAAAAAACAAAAATTAAAAATTACACATGTCTAATATAGTAATATTTGTCATCTTGGATTAATGTTTACTTAACACATGTTATTTAGGTGTCTTAAGGGATTTACACATGTTATTTAAGTATTTATTTTAATTTAAAATTGTTTATAAATGTTTATAAAAGCTTTTAACTTAATTTATTACTTCTTATGTGTGTATATGTGTGTGTGCGTGCGTGTATATATATATATATATATATATTTATATATATATATTTCCCTTTTTTTATAAAAAATAAAACAAAACAAATTATAAATAAAAGCTTATTCGAATATTTTTAAGTATCTATTCTTTTGAATTTCAAAACATTAAATTCAATTTTAAATTAAATTATACAATCCAATTCAAAAATCAAGTTATATATATATGCATATATAACTCTTATTAAATTTAAAAATAACAATTCTATTTCTATAAAAATCTATTTATGTTTTAAAAACTAGGTATTATAATTATTATTTGAAAATAACAAATTTAACAATTTTAAATGATTTATAAAAGATATTGTAAATCACTTCTACTAATCATTATATTAAGATCGTATGTAAATTGTAATTTATACTCTTATATATAATTTCAAGCAATATTTAAAAAGAAAATAAAACAAAGCTTTTATGTTAATCTAATTTAGATTCGTATTTAAGCTAATTAAATATAATTTTAAACAAATAACATTTACCTTAAGTATTTACAAACCATATAGTTATTTATTAGATTGCTTTGTAAAGCTAAATGTTAAATTTAAATCAAAATTTCCAATTTACCAAAAATAAATTAGAATTAGAAAATTGCTTTATTTACTAAATTCCGAACCAAAGCTTACCTATTTACAATATATACAATTATATATATATATTATTAATAGAAAACAATTTATTTTCTTTAGAAAGTTGAAATCTACCAATTTAAATATTTATTAAAGAAGATTATAAAATTAATTAAAATTTTATTATCAAAAATTACTAAATCAATGTAATTTTTAACACAGATTGTTAAATTTATATTGCCAAAAATTCCAGGATATCACAACTTGTAGGATCGATTTCACCCAAGAGGGGGGTAAATAGAGTGATGCTATTAATTATAAAAATTTATTGCAGAAGTTTATATAAAATTATTTCAACACATATATATCAAAATAATAGCAGCACAGATAATAGCAGAATAATAAATGTAGAAATAGAACGACACGAACCCAGCTTCGGCAAAACCTTGACTACGTGCTGCCCCTAAGGTTTCTACTAGAAACTAAGCAGTCAGACGCTTACATACATAAACTCGCGACACCAGCTATCACTAGCCTTAACTCTACTGTCAAAACCCTGCCACAACTCAGCCACTGAGTTGCGAATACTCAAACTACGCCACATAATTTGTCCCCTAGTTACACGACTAGTAATTACAAAGTTTTCAAAAGAAAAATACAATTTAAAAACAAGTTAAACAAAACCCTAATTTAAAATTTCTAAAGCCCAAATACAATCCGGCCCTTAATATAGTGATAAAAATTGTTCCCGTGCTTTCCTTTTTCCTCCGGCCTGAATCCTCTTTGAAAATGGCTGTTCTTGTTCGTTTCCTCTTTAAACAAAATTAGGGCTTTGTATAAAATCGAAGAAGCTGACTTTAATTATTTCGATCGAATGATTATTTTCGTCCGTGCTTCGTCGATCGACGCTTTCTTCTCTTTGCACACGGCTCCTTCAATTTTGATCGAGTTCGATCTTGCTCCAGTATGGAATTCGTTATTTCGCTTTAATATTTTTGCTTATTTGAACTCGATGATATTGCCGATGATGTTACTTGTTTATATAGGGTTCGAACCCCTGTATTTTCATTCGTATATTATCATTTGAATTCGTCAATTGTTTTATCTCGGCCATTGATTTTCGTTTGATTGCTTGAGATGATTGTTGACGTTTTCAATTCGTGTATATTTGATTACTTGATTTTCACGGCATCGATTTTGAACTCGCTTGTTTCCTTGGCTGTCATGGCTTCGATTTTGAGCTGTTAAATTTTTCCTGGTCATCACGTCTCTGACTTTGATTTGAAACACGCCTTTCTTTGACATTGATTGACACAGCTTTGACTTGATTTTGGAATTTGATTCTGTTGTGATTTTTCCATCACTGCAATCTGTACTTTTGCACGACATTTTTTATACTATGATTTCGATACTGTACTTAATTGCTTGCATGTATATATATATGTATTCATGTATGTATATATATGCTATTATCTAGCACGTCTCCGTCATTGTCGTGGCTATGCATTTGTTGTCACTACATGTTTAAAACTCTTTTGGTCCTTACCGCTACCACATTGTGACTATATGTTATGTTGCTTCGATTTTCAAATGCATGTAGGCTTGGAGTCTTTGTACAGTTACATTGTATTTGACTTATTTCGATTTTTGTTTTCTGCTTCATCTAGTTTTTCAACATCACTTGACTTCCGTCACTTTTGATTTTGTGAAAATATTTTGGGTTCGGCACTGCCTTGATTTTAAACTGCTGATCCGAAACTGCTATTACATTTGGCTTTGGTCATTCTTGAAAATTCTTTCTTGATTTTGTCTCGGCCTGTACTGGTGCATTTGCATCATATATATATGTGTTAGCTTTGGATTTGGTCACTTGATTATCTCTGTTGATTGCCCTGTTGCATTTACAACCTGATGCCGAACTTGCTTGACATGAATTTCTGGTGGCTTCACTTGCACATTTAGGTTGTTGTTCTTTTGGCGCTGCTTACTGTTAATCCTCATGTATCTTGACTTGAGTTCGAGTTGCTGCCATTTACTACTGCACTACTTCATTGATACATATGTATGTCTTGTAGAAATGTTGCATTCACTTGCATCCATATTGTCACTGTATCATGTTTGAGATTGCTCATTTGAGATGCTGTGCCTTTACTTGATATTGTCATAGACCTGTACACTTATTTGGTTCATTGTGTTTGATCATTCATATAGTTTCTGGTATCACTTTTTGAGACAGTTTGCATTTCATTTGTATTGTGTTTGGTTCGGTCTTGTACCACTTGTGTCTGCACTGTGTCTGGTTCAGGTTGAAGTGTTGATTGATATGTTGTCGATTTGTTAATATGTGCACTGTCTATGTATGTTTGCATATTGCAACTTGTTCATGTCTGAACTTGTTTGGTCGTATTTGATTTGCGTCGGTGTGGTTCATGTAGTTTGTCTGCAATTATATTTGCAGTGTGTTGCATTCTGGTTTCTCCTGTGTACATGTCAGGTTCATGCTGTACATATACGTTGTTGAACTTCATGTTGAGGCTAGTGCTGTTATGGTCGAGACTCTGTTCTTGCTGTACTTGGTTCAATCGAGTCTGTTATCTTTTGTAGCATTGTTTTGTGATATGATTTCATCTTGAATTGTGTGGTCCTGAGTCTTGTACATGTATCATTTGCTTGACCGTTGTATATGTGACTTATTTGCATTGTTCACTTGATTACTAAACAAGTTCTAGTACATTGCATATTGAACCGGTGCATGCTTTGTTCTTATAGTCTACACTGCAACCACATTGCAGTCTTATGTATGGACTTGTAGTTTATCCAGCTTGGTTGTCTCGCCCACGTGTATTTTGCTGTCTAACTAGCATGAGATAGTTGAGTCTGCTTGGAGCTTTTGTTGTATGCTTATGTCTTATGTCAATTTATGGTGCACCACTATTGCATTGACTTTGTACATATTATGCTTGTATTTTTGGACCGCATCTGTGTTGAATCCAGCGTTAAAGCTCAGGCTTGACCTTGTGCTTGTGTCGTGATTTTATTTGTATTGCACTTGTGTTGAAACCGGCGTTTCATTTGGGTTTGACCTATGCCCACCAGTCCCTGTAATTTTATCAAGTGTATATATCGATGTCCACAGCCTTATGGCATGTACAGTGATACACTGCATCTCACAAGCTGTTCATGTATGATGAATTCAAAATTAAATGATGACGAATAACCCAAATAATTGAGGAAAATATTATTTTGAAAATCCAAATTTTATTTTATACTGCAAAAATATTTTCTTTTCAATTTTACTGCATCAGTATTTATTTATGCAGATTGCTCAGATGTTGGATTCAAGTTGAAGACAAAATACGAGTGAATGAGTGAATTGTAGCGAGGACATTTGTAAATGAAAGATTGTGATGTAACTGAATTTGTATTGTAATCAAAATTGTATATGTATAGTGAGAGCTTGAATTTGTACTATTCAAAATTGTTATAAATATTTGTTTGAATAAATTATCTATTTGAATTCAAATACTGTGTTATTTATTTTATTCACCAAATATTTATTTAAATATGTGAAAAATAAAATAGTGCATTAATAAATACATTTAAATGAATATATATATATATGTGTGTGTGTGTGTGTGTGTGTGTTTATTAACATAAAACAAAAATCATATACTCGAATATTCAACATAATATCGCTATAAAACTGTAATCCGAAAACGTACCTTTTTGTCAGGCAAATAAACTTTATTTTATGACACCAAAAGCAGTAGCCAATGCTTCCATAAACTGTATTCCACTTATATAATCCAAAGAGGTTAATAATTATATAGAAGTGAAATGATTATATTGTTTTAAATTAATAACAAACAATCAACATAACATAACAGCAATCACTTTCAACCAAAAGCATACCATCATCACATAAAATCAAAAAAAGCAATACAATATATCAACAATCATTGTAAACAAGCATACAATATTCACTAGGGATCAAAGTAATCACCCATTTCTGAAGTTACAATCATTAAATTTTATATAGTATTCATTTAATTATTTACTTTAATTATTAATAGCTTCAAACATTAACTTAAGTTCATAATTCTTTGCTTACAATATTCACTTTCTATTTCATTTTTAAGTAGCACTACAATTATAACTCAGGTTTATAACTATTTCATATCAAATTTCTTATTTATACAAGTAAATTTCATTGAACACTTTCATTATTATGTTTTTCTTGTCTTACATATCCTTATTCAACATTACAACTTGTAATATTCTGGTAAGTTTTTATATATATATATGTATATATATATATATATGCACATACATATAATATATATATTTCTAAGAATGTAATTGAAAGTTACACAAGTTCATCATATTTCATTTTAGTAAATAAACGTTCAATAGTTATCATTTCTTATCTTCATATCCTTTTTGTGTACAATTTACAAATTTCAAATTCCTTGTATATTTCATTTTTAACTTATCATTTAATTCTTACTTTCAACTTTAGAAGTTCCAATTATTAAATAATTAAAATTTTATTCCATCACAATAATTGAAATTCTAATTTAAATTTACTTTAGTTTATTCTACCGCTTTTTTTTCTTCTCATTATTTACTTTTCCATTCGTTTATTTATATAGAGATCACTTACATAATTTGTTTTCCATTAAGGATTTAAGTCACTAATGAATCATTTCATAAAAATATAACTTAAGCTTCTACTTCCTTACTTAAGTTTATAACTTAATTCGGTTATTGAATAAAAATTTAGGTTTTTGGTATTCGCCCTTGAAGAGAAAATAAATTTTTCAATATTTCTAAAAATTCAATTAAAACATTTAACCTTATTAACTTAGTAAAAATTTAAGATATATTTAAAACATCCTCATAGCATTATGTAAAGGTTTTTCAAAATTCTAAAACAATGTTAGAAATTTATATCAAAACATTATAATAAGCTTTTAAAATAAAGTTCCTTAAATCCGAAGATTTATTATACTCGTTTTTTTTAAATATGTATAAACTCAAGATTGTAAAACTAAAACCAATAGAATACTCCAATCTTACATAAATTTCTAAATCAAAGTATAAAATTTCATATCTTCATAATTAATTTTACACACTTGTTTTAAAAATGAATATCCAAATCATGGAAAAACTTTTATTATGGTTTAATACAAAAATTCAAATAGTAAATAAATCGATAAATTTACTATTGTACTTTGAAGTCAAGTAAATATTCCAAATTATACTTCCAAAATAGATATTCACATTTATTTATCAAGTATATTACTATAAATAAACTTCCCAAATTCAGTTTTTCCATTTACATAATATCTTTAAATTATGCATTGAAAGGAACTTATATAAATTTTACTTGAAATATTCATTTGAAAGCTTCATTTGCAAATAAACCATCTTTAATAATTTAATATTTTTCAAAAAAATCATTTGTAAAATTCCTTGCTTCATGTATAAATACCATTTTAAATATTTAAATTACATCTTTATAAAAATATGTAAACTATTTGAAAATAATTATTTACATCATTACTTATATTTACAAAGAAGCTATTGAAACATTAAGTGTAACAACCAGCTATTTTGGACTATTCGCATCCGCACATGTCGGACTTGAATAATTCAAAATACCGAATTGTTAATTTAAATTTGGCAAAACTGAACATACAGTAAATAAATAATCACAGATCACAGACACATAGTAATAAATGCAGCGGAACAAAAGATAGTAGTTCATGAAGCTACTATATATATAACAGAGTTAAATATGTTACAACAGAAGTCTCGAATACAATAGTCGAATACAATATCAGAATACATCTCTAGAATCAACTGAATATCTGAAGGCTGGATAGGTAGCCAGATATCCAAGCGAAGCTCCAACTCCAAAGGTGAGTCTCGAATACTGGTACACTCAGTCTGACCCGAGCGTAAAGAAAAACACAAAACACTCGAGTCAGGATTAACATTCTCATATCAATAAATCCAACTCAAGTGAAATAACAACTGAAATGCAAAAAACTCAAAGGACGTTAGGATAACCATCCTCTAAGGATCCGTTAAACTATCTACTATGTAGTAATATACGCTATTATAATAATGTCTATCAGCAATATAAAGTATCAAAATAGTGTTAAGGTGTTACCATTATCCCCCTTAACACATTTTATATATGTGTCATAGACTATACAGCACTGTAAACTCCACCGTAAATTAGTGGGATATCAGGGAGTACTCCATAGGTACAACAAAAAAATGGTAGTGGTCGCGTATATAGGCATACAAGTATGACGAGGAACATGAGGCAATACCGAAGGTAGTGAAACTACCGTTTACCGGATTTGGACTGGTGAAAACGCATTGCCGCAACGATCGCAACACTGCGAAACAACACTTCCAAAATTCCGAGGGTGCACCAATCAATAACAAGTAATGAGTAGTTTACGAAGAAGTGTGTTCGCTCGAGGTAGCTAACCCCATTTGGCCCGGCAGGGCTCCTGTTTTAGTCATTTCCAATTTGACACAAGTGTCAAGGCTATCCATTATCGTTCTCTTTCTTCAGTCATCACGTACATCATTCCAACCACTTCATTCTATATCACAGTTTATTTCATTTACCAAATTTAAAAACAATATCGCATCAGCTTATTCTGTTCAAGTGTTTTGGAAATCCTATCGATGCCGTTGATCAGAGGAATCGATCGGAAACCCAAATCTACATCAACGACTCAAACAACACAATATATATATATATATAACATTTTTAATATTAATAATGAATGCACTTCCTCGCTCGACGATACAAGGATGGATTTCAAAATAAGTACAGAGATTCAATTTTTTGATGGACTCAATTCAAAAAGAATTTTTATTCGAAGATAGGTTCGAAACAAAGATGAGATAATTAAATAACAAAATAGGAAGAATGATAAGTTTATATAAATCACGGGCAACCTTAACCGGGTCGACCGTGACTTCAAGAATAAGATCAATGCAAAATTTCGAGGCAAATCGACATTTGATCTCAAGAAATAGAATTCAGGCATAGCAGGAGAAGCATCGTAGATTGAGGATACAGAAATCTTCGGTAAATCGATGCTATTGTAAACGAGTTTCACCCATTTATAAAAAAAAATTGAGACGTGCAAGATCGCCGACTCATTATAAAGATCATTCGAAGAGGAGTTATGGGATACTCTAGAATTTAGACGAATACGAATAATGAGGGACAAGAATGAATTTCGGAACCGAAGGAACGTTCCAAAATTAAAGCAAATCGAGTCAAAAAGGAAGAGGTTCAAACTCGAATGAAAGTGATTCTGTAAATACATTTACCATATATGTTAAGTTTTTCCTAGAGCTACCACAGCTCTGATACCAACTGTAACGACCCGTTATTTTGGACTATTCCCGTCCGCACATGTCGGACTTGAATAATTCAAAATACTGAATTGTTAATTTAAATTTGGCAAAACTGAACATATACAATAAATAAATAATCACAGATCACAGACAGTGAGTAATACATGCAGGGGAAACAAAAGTTAGTAGTTCATGAAGCTACTGTATATATAACAGAGTTAAATATGTTACAACAAAAGTCTCGAATACAATAGTCGAATACAATATCAAGAATACATCTCTAGAATCAACTGAATATCCGAGAGATGGATAAATAGCTGGATCTCCAAGCGAAGTTCCAACTCCAAAGGTGAGTCTCGAATACTAGTACACCTAGTCTGACCCGAGCGTAAAGCAAACACAAAACACTCGAGTCAGGATTAACATTCTTATATCAATAAATCCAACTCAAGTGTATAACAACTGAAATGCAAATAACTCAAAGGACGTTGGAATAACCATCCTCTAAGGATCCGTTAAACTATCTACTATGTAGTAATATACGCTATTATAATAATGTCCATCAGTAATATAAAGTATCAAAATAGAGTTAAGGCGTTACAATTATTCCCCTTAACACATTTTATATAAGTGTCATAGACTATACATCACTATAAACTCCACCGTAAACTAGTGGGATATTAGGGAGTAATCCATAGGTATAACACAAAACAAATTCATAGTGGTCGCGTATATATGGATACAAGTATGACAAGGCACATTAGGCAATGCCCAAGTTAGTGAAACTAACGTTTGCCTGAACCGGACTGGTGGAGCATCGCTGCAACGATCGCAACACCGCGAAACAAAACTCCCAAAATTCCAAGGGTGCACCAATCAATAACAAGTAATGGTAGTTTACGAAGAAGTGTGTTCGCTCGAGGTAGCTAACCCCATTTGGCCCGGCACGACTCCTGTTTTAGTCATTTCCAATTTGATGCAAGTGTCAAGGCTATCCATTATCATTCTCTTTCTTCAGTCATCACGTACATCATTCCAACCACTTCATTCTGGATCACACTCCGCATATAGTTATTAAAGTGATTTTCGGTTTAGATAGTGAGTATGCCCCTAACTGATTCCAGTCTCTTTAATAACTTTCGTAATTAGTACACCGATTGGTCGTTCAATAAATTTCAAAACCAAATTAATTTCAATTTCAATTAGAATTTGTAAATCAACATTTCATTTGTCTTTCTATATCAATTTCCATAATTTACGTTTCAAAACTTCCAAATTACTATTTCGAAATCTATAATTTGATTTTAATTTTTGTTTAAAACAATTCAAATATTGATTCAAGTTCGTATATAAATTTCATTCCGTAATCATTTAAATTAATTTAATTTAACATTCAAATCAATTTAAATCCATTGATCGATTTCGTTCAATAATCATTTGAATTAAGTAAATTTATTATTCAAATAATTTCAATTCAATTTCCAATTCATTAAATCAATTACTTAAGTTCAACTCCATTATATCAAACTAACAAATTGAATTATATTAGATATGTCAAATCAAATTCTTTAAATTATAAATCTTACATCAATTTCAATAAATCACATTTTATTTCTTGTTAAAGAAATTCAATTTCATTTATTTATTTACTTAGTTACAAATTTCAAAACTCAGTTAATAAAGAAACTTAGTTCACTTACTCAAGAAAGTTCAATTTCACTTAATAAAGAATTCAATTTAATTTAATTATCAAATAATTCAATCTTACTCAATTATTAAATAATTTCAAAACTTAATTATTAGTAAATTTCAAAACTTAATTATTAAATAATTAATTTCAAAACAACGTTCTTTCAACAACTACTATGTTAATATTTTGATTCAGATTACTAAATATTAACATTTTCCTTTCATAAAAATTCAAATTCCAACTTCATTTCAAAACCTTATTATTTATTTAAATAAAATATTTATTTTATTTTCAAATCAAATTATTGACCAATCGGGTTTATTTAATTCTCTATCCTAATTCAAAGTTAATTTAGGTATTTATCATTTCAACCCGATTCCATTTCAATTCAAAAATCAAAGCATAACAAAGGGAACTTGTAGTGTGATAACTGGGATGGTGTTAAAGTAAATAAACAAGCAATATCAACAATCAATAACAATCCAATAATTAATTCAAATAATCCAGAAATAATCGTATTAATTCACATTCTTGTTTGTGCAAATTAATATAATTATTTCTAGAATCTACATTATCATTTCATGTAGATTAAAGATTATTACACTAATCTTTATATGGTTCTTCACTTGATATCCATTTTTCAATTTCATACATCATCAATTTAAACAACATACATTCGATGGTTCAGGGTGAAATCAACCACATCCAATGTGTCAATTTATTAACATTTAAAGGAGTCATATTATACAAATTTGACTAAACAAATTCAACACATATATCAATTTGAAATTACTAACTATCCTATATCAAATTCAATTGCATATTATTTATCACTTTAAACAATTAACAATTTAACGTCCAAAATCAACATCAAACAATCAATCATTTATCAACCTAACTGGATTATCATTGTATAAACAACAGATAATGGTGTCAGATGTCACAGGTGAAATGATACAGGTAATAACATATATAACAGTGTAAATAACTAACAACAACAATATTTCAATTGTCGTTTCAATTGAAATCAAATTTATTAAATAAAAGAACATTAATCGTGAGTGATGCTCACCTTTCGAGGCTAGAGAGAACATGTGATGACATCGATACGCACACTGGTATGGACATCGAAATTTTAATTACGAATCCAAGCACGAATTTCAAAAACAGCTAGATTGGCACGAATTCGACGATCAAAGCAGATAACAAGGAATCAATGAAAATAAATCAGAAGTGTTTGATATAGACTGAACGAAATATATATATGAACTAGTATAACTTATATAAATTAATATAAATGACAATAGAATATATATTTGTTCTAATATATCATTTCTTTAACCAATCTTAAATTTGAAACTCATTAAAATTATACATACATATGTTTTCAAAACAAACTATAGGTATACATTTCAATTTATCAACAGTTAATAAAACATACATATTATTATAATAAAACCCGATTCATGTATGTAGGATAATAATGCATAAATGCAAGCACACTGGACAACCAAATTTAACATACTATGCAGCTTCATATATATATATATATATATATATATATATATATATATATATATATAATAAAACCTGTTTGCAGACCCGTAATAAATATATACAACCAATATGTTACTACAAGATTTCAAATATATATATATATATATATATATATATACACATATATATATACGCACACGCACACACACGAATGTATAGCTGTCAAAATACATGATAACATAAAAAAATGACACGATGAAAATATAACTTTAAAATAAAATCATATCTACATAAACAAATCTATAGCAACATCATACGGTTGCAAATGTATTTGTACAGGCTAGTGTTTATAAACATTTATATACAAACTAATAAATTTTAAAATCTTATGTAACTAACATTACTATAAACAACTCTATCTAAATACACTTATAAATATAATATATATAAGTAGCACTAACATATATAAGTAAAACAGTACAAAATAACCCATATCCCTTTTTGTGTACAGCTAGCCTACAAAGTAACCATCATCATTTCATTCTTTTAGAAAAAAATTACAGACTAAAATTTTGAATACAATTATTTCAAACAAAACAGAAACAAAGTCTAGTTCAAACCATTAATCAAAATATATTGTATACCTTTAAACTCATATATTGGCGCATATATACGCTTGAATATAAACTATACAACTTATAACATATATATATAGATGTATGGTATTATATACCTAGCAAACTCTCGAATGAAAGACAAAAAATAGACTTTCAATTATATAAAGGTATATAACAGAACACACGCATATCCAAATATATACACGCTCAACATATTGAAAAATACAACATTTTAAAATTTTAATTGATAAAAAAACAGATCTGTTAGATAACAAGTAAAATTATATATATGTAAAACATGCAACACATACTAATATATACTGACCTTATAATATATATGAAATGCACATATCATTTATTTGAAGATTTCAAGTGACAGAGGAGAGGAGAAGAGTGGCGAAGTGAGGTTGCTTCAGGCGGGTCAGTTGGTTCACGGCCTTCAACAAGGAGGAGCGGCGCTTGCGGTGGGTTCAGGTGAGTGGCGAACAAGTAGGGACGGAGCAAGGCACAGAGGTGGAAGCATGAACGCCAGTCGAGGTTGGCTGGGAGTTTTGGGGCGAAAGTTGTTGTGCATGGTGCTTTGTTAGAGTGGGATGGGCGGGCGCCGAGGCTAGGGGAGCGACGGGCCGTTTGCCGCTTGTGGAGGTGAGATGGAGGAGGGTGGTCGAGGGATGGAGAAGGTGGGAAAGCGGCGAGATCGGGTGCACTCGGGTTGAGGAAGAAGATGGTTGATCGGCCGAGCTGCGTGCATGGAAGTATGGTTGTACGGTAAGCATGGGTGGAAGGTGAAGGTGAAGGCCGAGCAGTGGAGGAGCTGGTGAGAAACAAGAGGCCAGAGGAGGAGGGGTCTTCCCGTGTTCGGCTTGATATGGTGTTTGATGGGGGGATGGAATGAATAAGACGATGCGACGGTCGTGCTCGCGAGTGTGATGGTTGCATAGCCTCATGGAAAGAAGAAAATGGATTAAAGCTTGTATCAGAGAGTTTTAATTTTGCTTACAATTTAATATAAAGAGTTTTCTTGCCGAACGAAAGAATAGAGGAGAAGAAAGTAATGGTTGAGCGCAGTAGAGATAAAAGTGGCAGAAAGGCAAATGAGTTTCCCAAGCAAAAGTGATGAGACGCTTCAGGAACAAAAAATACAGCTAATACATAGGGAACAATGAACGTTACTTATCATAAATTCCAGAAATATTAAAGTAACGGCTATTAGATTTCTGTGAAATGGTTCAAGAGAACGAAAGGCACAAACCGGTTACCGATACGGTTACCATTTACACGCATTATATTTCGTACTGAACTTCAAAACACAAAATTGAATATACCGTAGGGATCAGCATGACGAGACGATCAAAACGGTATACAGATATCAGTGGTACGATTGAATTACAAAAATTTGAATTTTCCACTAGCGGAAAATGCAGTAAAAGCATAGAAAAATAAGATCGACGGAGCTAAAGAAGTCCAAACTTGGAAAAACGAAAAATGACATCTTTCTCAGAAGATGATTTATAATTTTTCTATATAAAAATATTTAGGTTTCGAAAACGTTTTATTTTCAATAATTCTTAACTGATTAGATTGAAATAAATTTACGCATAAAAATAAACTTCATATTTGCGGAAGAAAATTTACCAGCTGCTATGTTTAACTAGACGCATTTCAAATATTAAATTTTTATTTCAAAATTTTATTATTTAAAATTTCACCGAAATTCAATAAATTAAATAAAATGGCTAAAATTTACGGGTCGTTACATTGTCTCCCACTCCAAACTTTTCGTCCCCGAAAAGGGCGGAGGTAGGAGAATAGAAACAGCCAGAAGAAAATTGGCTTGAATTCCAAAATAAAACAATTAATATAAACCATATAAATTTCAATTAAATTAATTAATATTCAATAATTTATTTTAAACTCAAGGAGTTTCATTGTAACAACCTGGAAATTTCGATCCTGAAATTTCCAAATAGTTAAGAAAAGAAGAAAAGAAAGAAGAAGAAGGAACAGAAACACCAAAACTCAGAAAATCTCACATTCGCAGCGGATCAAAATATAATAATAAATAATATCAGTTTTACAAAGAAGAACTGTACCAATATTCTTATACATTTATACATCAGAGTTACAACGATTTCACAACACAGGACAAATTTGAAAACATGTCCCAGCTAATCAACCATAATATACACAGCGGAAATCACTCCGTACGTTCCTGCCATCCAGCTCGCCTCCTGAACTCCAGAACACCCTTACCTGAAAAGCTGTAATACTCGGTCTGACCCGAGCATTGCATCAAAGTAACACCCGGGTCAGGCTGGAAACCAGCGTGAGTAAACCCATCCAACATGGAATACAAAAACATACAACTTATATAAACCCGGGGTAACTTATATCAGTTTACAACTTCACAAGTTGTTATAGACATCAATTATTCCATACCTCAATATGTAAGTGCCCAAAACTTAGATTAAATGGCCCAATTCACTTAAGTCATTACACTTCATTCTATGGATTTCATATATCAAATTACAAAGAATCGAAGTGGTTTCGGATATTTACTAATATCCGAATCCGGTCTCTTTGAATCCAATGTCATCTTAGACCAAGTTGTTCAAGTGAAACATAATTCAATCTTACAATACAAGGTGTCACGGTACTTCATCATCAATAGATAACCACATCAATCACAGTTTGAATCAACAAATTATATCACATAGCATCACGAATCACATATTAGGGTAACAATTAATCCAAGGCTTCCAATATCATTCTATCATTCATACTCAAGGTTGATTAGTTATATCATTCTACTTAATTTAAATCTATTAAATTAATTACTTCCATCATCTCTAAATCCTGCTTACTCAATCATTAATTAATTACAAATCAATTAATTAATCATCCTCTAATTATTAATTAATCAATTTTTTTGATTAATTATTCTTTAATTATAATAAGTAATTAATTCTCAATTAATTACTCAAATTAATTTCCCTTTTTATCCATCCATATTAATTTCGGTCTTTAATTAATCACTCAAATTAATTATCTCATAATCACTTCATTGATCAATTATCTCTTGATTAATCAAAAATCAAGATTTAACTAATCATTGATTAGTTTTCTTAATCAAACAATCCTAAATTAATTATACTAAGTAATTAATCATCAATTACTTCCATTAAGTAATTATCCTCTGATTACTTTCATTAATTGATTTCTTATTAATTAACTACTTTACATTAATCTATTAACCCTTAATTATTTAAGTAGTTCATCTTACAGGGTTAACTAAGCCAATTATCTTAAAATTAATTACATTAATTTATCAACTCAAATTTCTAGTTGATGATCTTTAAATCACATTCATTTATTGTCCATTAATTATTTTGACTTAGTTGTTATCCTTTGCATTAAGTGATTAATTTTAATTAATCCCACTAATTAACCATCACTAATTAATTACAAACTTACTAAATTAAAACCTGAAACAAAAAGACCCGTGCCCAAACGCAGAAAAATTCCCGAGCAAGATGAACTATGACTTCGAACAAAAACCTGATCACAACACGAGGCACTCGTAACACATAGCCTCGAGTCGAACACGCGTCACTCACGAGATTGACCCGAGCAACACTGCAAATTCCCAACCCACGATCAACTCAGATACACAACGTGCACGGTGCACTTGCACAGCGTCCTTACGTCGCTCCGGCCAACTACGATGGCTCCCACACATCACCTATGTCTTCCACATCCCCTCCGGCCACCCAGATCCGAAGATGAAATCATAAAACGAAATCGAGCGATCCTTATTTTCTCTGGAACTCAACCCTCGACGACAAATGCTTCTCGCCACCAAATATAATCACCGGAAAACTTGCTACTCCACCCAGAGGTGCTCCACGACCTGACAATCCCTTTCCCCCTCATGCGAATCACACCGGCTATCCATCAACGCTGAACGACCCACGAGAACATCGTAGACAAAACCGACGACAAAACCCTAAATCGTCATCTCATGAATGCTCCGATGATTGATATCCTTCGCGATCAATTCCACACATTCCATGAGTCTCGAGTCTCCTCTAGATCATAGCCCCAAGGAAATTTCGCCGCCGATCATTTTAGTTACATTTTAGTTTTATATTAGTAATATCTTAAGTGTGTTTAAAAATCAAACTTCTCTTTGTCCAAATTTTATTTATAAGACTTACATTTGTAATTATGCATGATATATATTTATTTTAAATATTTATAAAGCCCCCTCCCCCTTTTCTTACATTAATTAACAATCACTTTCTTAATTTATATAAAGAAAGTTTCCCTTAAAACAAATCCAATTTTAAACCCAAAATGATTTAAATACCCAACTTCAAATTAAATTCCAAATAAATTTTACATATATATATTTAAACAAATACAATCCCAACTTGTATATAATAATTCTGTTTAAAATCTATGTATATATATATAACACAATTACAAATATAAATATTTATCTGATCAGATTCATTCGTTCAATTTATAATTCAATATTCTATTGATTAACCCAGATTGTTAATCAATTACAGATGACTAAAAATTCGGGTTATCACATTCCTCCCCCCTTTGAATCTTTTCGTCCTCGAAAAGAACAAAGCCAGAATTTATTTAAAATGCTTATAAATAGAAAAATTATTCTTTGAAACATCTTTAAATCACTTTTTAAAATATACATAATATTAAAGAAATAGTTTTTATAAAAATACTTTTTATAACTCGATGTTTCTACCCGTCCATCCTTGTTCTAACAGAAATTCAGTCATACGTTGATCGGGCATATGACTGAAAATCTGTAAGTACTTAGCAGACTCGATTTCAACACCCAGTGAAGATACTTTAGAAAATAATTTTATTGAAAATATAGAAAACAGTTTTTGAAAATAGAGGATATATCTTTGGTGAGAATGCTCTGGAAATCATCACCCCTATCCATAGTCACAGTTACATCCAAGGTTACGTTGCCATCGCAGCAAAAGTCCATGTAACTACAAGCTCTCAGCGGCCTCTGATTTTCGCTGTCAAAATGAAACCTCTCCACTCCTACATATGTGATGACCCGGAATTTGAAAGCAATATCAATTTAATAAACTTTAATAAAATTAAAGTGATTTGATAATCTTTGTAATGAGATTTGAATTAATTTAATAATTAAATAAAATAAATAGTTAATTGATAGATTTTATCTTTTTAACATCTAATAAATTGTTTTCGATTTATAATATATATAGAATATTGTATATATTGTAAATAGGTATTGTTTTAAATGAATCCTGTTTTCTATAACATTTATATCTTTAGTAAAATTGGAAATTACGATTTTATTTAAAAGTTAAACTTTAAAAAAAAAGCCATTTAATAAACAAAATATATTTTTAAATACTTAAGATAAATATTAAATGATTTAAAATATGTGTAACTCAAGTTAAAATTTAAATAAATAGCAATAAGGTTATTTTGATTTTCTTTTAAATATAATGTGATAAATAAATAATTTATGAATAAAGAAATAATTTCTTTTATAAGTTATTTATGGTTATTAAGTATTGTTATTTCTAAAATATAATAATACTTTGTTTTAGTAAATAAATTTTTATGTAAAAATAATTGTTTTCCAAAATTCAAATTTGTAGTTATATTTGTAAATAAACTAGATTTCAAAATTTATTTTGAACTTGAATTCGAGCTTGAAAACTAAAGTATAAATGTTTTAATTTCTTTTGATTTTGGAAATATTTGTATAAGTTTATAAAAAAATTGGATTCATTCATTTTAAAATTATCTACTTATAAATAAATACGTGTTAACTAATTAATTAAACATGGATTTACATTCATTTTGTATTAACATTTAATAAAATACAAATTAACTTAATTATAACTAATTTAACTCTTAAAGACAAATGTTAATTCCTTAAGACATCTAATAATAAGTGTTAAATAAACACTAATTCAAGATGACAAGTGTCAATATATTTTATTTTTTTCTTTTATTTTAATTAAAACCAAAATTCAGCCTATTTAAAACATTTCTCCTTCTCTTCTATTTTCTTTTCTATCTTCATCAAGAAATCTTCAACCTGCAATTTTCAAAACAAATATGAAATCAAAAATCTGTTCAAAACTGAAAACAAATCTATGTTCAAGCCTGTAAAACCATTCATTTTCAAAATCATCAACCTGTATCACTTTTAAAAACCAGAAATTCATCCAAATCAGTGATCACCCTCTTTTCAAACCAGAAAAAAAAATCAAATTTCTTCAACCTGGGTTGAACAAATGTCTGCACTTTTTCAAAACAGAAGCATGCATACAGTTTTTAAAACAAAGAACATTCAGGTGCAAAGTTTTTGAAACAAGGATTTCAGTTTTAAAGTGTTCAAAAAGTTTCAAAATGGAGGAAGCAATTCAAAGTTTTGAAATGAAGTTCCCAGTTTTGTAAAGCAAAATCTTTGTCAAAAACCTCTGCTCTGCCTTCAAGCTTCATGTGAATAACTTAATTTTAAAAGTTAAAAATATGGTTGCATGCAAATATTGTTGAAATAAATCACTATGATGAAATATGTTGTGTGTTTATATGAGTGTTTGGATATGCATGCTATTTATATTGCGTTATGTTCTATTTGTTATCCCAGGTTCAAAATTTCAATTTAAAATCCATTATCACTAAAACCTAGTTACTGATAAGGGTTGATTTACAAACAAATGTTGTTTGGTTTATCATAAGTTAATGTTTTAAAATTTAAGATAGTCAAGATAAAAGCCTAGTTTTCTCTGGAAGCAGAAAACATCAGTTAATGTAAAAATATGTGAAATTTCAAACTGAATAATTTGTAAATTCATTATTATGAAATGAATGCACAAACAAAATCATGATTTTTAACACTTAAATCACAATTTATAAACTTGAATTGAGAGAGCAGTTAAGGGATGAACAGAAAATGGAAATTTGGGAATTTCTGGCAATCTATGAGATTGGAAGGAACGGGTTTCTTCTAGTGGATTGAGGAGGAACCATTGAAGCTTGAAGCAATATGTGATGGTGATTCAAATCACCATGGAAGCAGTAACGTTGATTTTTTGTCTATAGCCCTAGTCTAACTAGGTTAGGTTGATCGGTCATTCTCGCCTTCTACTATAGACCGAGTGTCATTGGCTTTTGGGAGGAGATAGTTGAAGTGTAGGAGAAGTGATAGCCGGTGGTGGAAGTTTCTCTGGTGAACGGAGCACCGAGAGGGAAGCGATGACAGGTTTCGATGGGGTTGGGGTCTTTCTGTTCCAGGTTAGGATGTGAACTCGAATTTCGATTCGAGTTGTATGTGAGTTGTGGGATGTTCGGAGTGGATTAGGGAGGTGGTCGCAGGTGTAGGGAAGCCACCGGAGTTGGCTGGTGATTGCCGAAGGCACGGTGCAAGTGCACCGTGCTCTTTTGTGTCAGATGGTTGCTTGGGTATGTGCAGGAGTGGGAACTCAAGAATTACTCGAGTATGTGCTGTGTATGGCTCGAAGTATAGGGTTGTTTGACTTGAAGTGGATTTTGAGTTGGCCCGAGTATATGAAGTTGTTCAGGTTTTTGGAAACTGTCTGTAGTATAGTTTTAAATCAAAATTCAAATGAATAGGCTGTATTGATAAGATTTAAACAAATTCAAATATGAAGTGATGAATTATAGTTCAAAATGTTTGAATCTTATAAGTGTTTTTTTCAAATTTGAAAGTAGTTTCAGTTTAAAAAAAATTAGAAAGAAGAACCTGACAGTTTTTTTTTTTTGGAAATTGAATTCAGTTTGAAAATCTAAAATTTATTTAAGAACAACAGTTTGAATTCAAATTTAAGTTCACGTTTTCTTAGGATTTTAAATCTTCAGTTTTTTTTTTAAAAATGAATTTGTATTTTTAAATAAGAAGTTTTAAAATCAAGGAGTAAAGCAAGAATTCAATTCAAGTTTAAAATACAAATGATTGAATAAGGAATGGTTTCAAGTGTATTGAATTAAAAATATGATATTTGAATAAGTTTAAAATTTGAATGTTTAAAAATTAGTTTAAATTTAAATTGTTCAATTGAAATAAAAATTGTTTCAAACAAATATTTAAATTGATTTTTCTTTTTGAAATGAAATCATTATAAATAGTTTATAAAGGAAGTTAAATGATTGTTAACTTGAATTTGGAATTTAAATGTATTTTAAACTTAATTTTTAATTAAATTAAGTATATTAAGACTTATCTTATATAAGTTTTAATTAGAAGTGATAAATGTTATTTACATTTATTCTAAAAAGGAATATGAATGGATTTAAATTGGATAATGCTTTAATAAATATTATTTTGAATTTTAGATTCAAAATGAAAATGAAATTTAAATTTTTAAATGAAATGTTCAAAGTACATTTTAATATTTATGAAATTATTAATAAGGATGGTTTATCTTAAAAATTATTAAGATATTGAATTAATTAAATAAATAAGATAATGAAGAAGTAACTTATTTATTTAATTTATTTAATTAATAATTTAGGTTAAATTAAACTAGAGACAATTAAGAAATAATTAAGGAATAAATAATAGTTATTGATGGTCATTAACTAAGGTTTACTTAGTAATTAATTAATATGATTAATTTTTAATAATTAATTAGATTGATTAATTTATGATAATAAATTATGAAATTTATTTAAGTTCAATTACTTAAATAAAAGTAATTAAGACATTAATTACTTAATGTAATTAATGAAGTTATTGAGATTGGTTTAGATTAATTAATTAAGTTTAATTAATTTTAAACATTTGATTGGTAATAGTTATTTATTTAATTAATGGAATTACTCAGTTAAGTAATTAGAGATAATTACAGGATGTAATTAGTGGATAGTGTTGGAATTGTGAATGAAATTTGGATTAAATTATCTTGTATAATTAATCAAGAGATTAATTAAGAAATTAATTAAAAGGTAATTAATTTGATAAGTAGTTAAAAGTAGTTAATTACAGATTGAGATTAATCAAAGGTGATTAATAATTATGGTTTAAGCGAGACTAATTCTGAAAGTAATTAATTTAATGGAGTAATTAATTAAATATAATTAAGAATCATTAATTAATATAATTAATGATGCAACTAAGATTGATTAATTAATATTAATTAATCAATAATAAGTAATTAAGGATAATTAATTAATTGTAATTAATTAAGGTTAAATGTAATTAATTATAGTTAATTAATTAATGAAGTAATTAAGGATAATTACTGTATTTGGTTTAGGGTAATTAATTTTATGAAATTAATTAAAGTATAATTTATCAGGATTGATTAATTAAGATGATAAACTAGAGGTTAAACAATTAATTAATTTGTAATTAATTAATGATAATATAAGCAAGATTTATATTGTGTAAGTAATTAATTTAATTCATTTTAAATTAATTAGATATGATGTAATTAATTTAATTCATTTTAAATTAATTATAGATAGTATGATTATAGGTCATTGCTTATGAATGGTTGTTATTGGTTGCTTTGAATGGTTTTGAATCTCAGCTATGGGATTAATAATGTTGAGTGATATGGATGTATTGGTTGCATTGTGATGGTGATATGAGTTATCTTTGATAGTGATAAATGTGGATTATCTGTGGTTATGATAATGATAATTATCTGTTGTGAATCTATGAGTTATCTATCTGTGTGTATATAGATAATTAGATTGAACTGCTTTAAACTTTTAAACAACTTGGACCTAAAAGACACGCTTTGGATTTCGATGAGACCGGGATCAGGTTTCCATATTTGGATATCCGAAAACCACATCGATTCCAATTAAACGTTAGGACGTTAATCCAAGTGGAGCGAGTGAAGACTCGAGGTGTAAGGGCTATACGTCTATATAACTCTGTGGGTGATTCCGTAATGAGTTTTGACGGAATAGTACTTATAGATTCGAGATGGAGATTTAGAGTGCAAGGGTTATCGTCGTTAACTCTGAGGGTGATTCCAAAACGAGTGTAACGAGATAATGCCTTCGGTTTCGTTCGAACCCGGAACGAACTTGTATGGACTGAATGCTTTCAGAACATCGTCAGGTGGACGATGAGCATTCTAAGATAATATGTCCTCTAAAGGTAATCGTAGCCTCAAGCCTCATCAACCGGGAATGGCTAAAACATGGGAGGTGCAGCAAGGCTTCGTGGGTAGCTTCCACTGGAGAGCAAGATTGATCCCTGTCTAGAGGTCCCTTTTTATTCGGCTTAGTGGGCAGTTGGAATTGCGCACCAACTGTGGGGTTGTCTTGTTCGGAACTATTCAGTAAGGAATGGGTCCGCCTTGTATTGCAGGGGAGTGGGAGTACTCCTTGGTACGTTGATCTAGGCCACGTACTGTGACGGGCGGTACCCCAGTAGCCCTGCCATTGTATGGAATCCAAAATCCAATAAGTGCCAACGGTTTGGATTGTATTACCCACTTTTGGGCTATTAGCTGGAATTTAATCATGTAACAATTTCGGCTATTTCATATTTACTTGAAAACCCTAGACCAATTATAATATCACTGGATTTCCTATCAAATGTTTTGGTTAGCGTAAGATAAAAACTTTTCCATGTTTATGTGTGGGAAGTTTTACGTGATACCTTTCTTTCAAAGGATTTTTGAAAGTTAAGCAACTTTAACCTGTTACTCACACCAGACCCATGTCTGACCCGGAGTTTATTTTTGTTTCCCATAAACTCTTGGGTACTCAAATTTTTATGAGTAGCCAATGGAACCAGGTTAGCTTTGACGAATATTGGAGGAGCAATGGAGCAGGAGGCTTCTACGTTAGATATTAGTATTTCACAGTGTGTTCTGTGATTGACTCTGAGATTGTATTATGTTGTAAATACTAGACAGATGTTTATAACTGTCTAGTATGTGTTGTATTATTTGTGTACTCTGATAGTGGTTGTAAACTATGTAAATATTTTATGTTATTAATATAATTTATTCGTTCCGCTGTTTAGATTCTGATGTGTTGTTTTCTTCTTCTTCTCTTTCTTTCTATTCTCTATCCCTTTCTTTCTTACAAGCGATACGACTTCCTGGAGATAGGAAGTTGGGTCGTTACAGTGGTATCAGAGCATTAGGTTGAGTGAATACCTAGGCTCTACAGTGGTGTCTATCTTGAGAGAGCGTATTTGTAATTTTAGAAATATTTATATATATTTATCTATTTCTACCTATCTGTTGGGTTACCTGTTCAGGTTTTCCAATATAGGTTATAAAGGTAGATAAGGTAGTAGTGTTTGTAATGCGATTACTACCATTGATTGGAGTCTGATGTTGAGGTTGGAAGTATATTTGTCGAGACTGTAGACCTAATACCGTCTCGAGTAAGCTTTGTTGCGTTGAAGTATTTCATCGATCTCTGAGGAAACCTGTTAAGGTTCGGAGATTTCTTTGAAATGTAGAGTTTGGCTCTGTCAGTTGAGCTGGAGCAAGTGATGGTATCTTGATACCTCAGGAAGTTGTAACTGCGTGATGAGGTGCAGTGACTATGGATTGTTTCCAAAGATGTTTTCTTTGGAACAAGTTTGGGAGGTGTGACTGTCCCGATGTTGTGGCTGATGTCAGCAGGATGTTATGGTGTTTCTATCTGTTTTGAAGTCTGAGTTTCTTGAAGGGCTTTGAATTAGGAAGTTTAGCATTGGTGTCCGCAGTGCAGCTGGAATGTTCTGTGAGCCGACAGGGAGGTCTTAGATGAGTAGTTTTTCTGAAGATGGAGTTCAGAAGCTGCTAAGTGAATCCGTTTCTTCAATGGATTGACTAGACCAGTGTAAGCCGTTCTGTTTGGTAAGGAGAGAATGGTTTTCTTTGAAGTTGATCTGGGTTGATAGAAAAAGTGACTTGCGATTGTTTGAGTGTTCTCTTGGGTTATCAGAGTTTTTATGGATGTCTTCTGGAAGATAGAGATTTGTCAGCATCTGGAAATTGGGTTTTCTTATCGACTAGTATTCCAGGAATGGAACTGATAGTTCTGTTTAGTTGGAGAATAGAGACAGAGTTTGATGAAGTAACTCAGTTTTGGAGGAATTTCTGAGTTTTCTTTATGGATCTGTAGAACCATATTTCCGGAGGTGATGTCCAGTTGGTGCTTGTGTTCTTCATTAGTATTATCTTATCCACTATGGATCAGAGTTGTGCAGCGGAAGCAGTTTGACAGTGTTTCTGATTTTCTTTTTCGGATTGGGAGAAGTTTGTTGTTTTCTGCTGTCTATGGAGTAGGACTGTGTTTTGGTTTTGGATTGATCTTGAAGAGATCATTGTATTGGGTTGTTTTTGGTTCTGATTGTTTATAGAGGAATTAGTAAGGGTTAAGCTGATCAGTTTGGATGTTGGCAGCCTAGGATTTGTCTGAAGGCTTTGGTAGATAAGAGAAGGAGGAATTTGGAATTCAAAGTTGGAGACTTCATTATTTTTGGAGTTTTCTCTGATTCAGGAGCTATATATTTTGATTAAGTCTGGGAGGCTAGTTTAGTGATGTTTGGATCTCTTCTATGTGTTTTGGTTGAATCAGTGTTTGGTTTTTCAGGATTGAATTGTCAGTTTGGATACCTGGAATTCGATGAGTTTCACGTATCTTGGAGGGAGTACGTGTATGGTCTATCTCTGGTTTTAGAACCAGCAGTTATGGAGTTTGGTTGTTGAGTCAGACTCGTTTGAAGTCTGATATGTTGTCTAGTTCTGTAGATATAGATGAATAGGAACTCTATAGTTTAATAGTATTGATTGTTTGGAATCTATAGAGCGAGTATCCCCATATTTTTATACCAGGGAAACTCGTGAAAGTTTTATCCATAATTTTTCTGGATAATTAGATTTGTTTGATTGGTTGAATTGATTGCTATGGTTGTTAGCATATCATTGGTATATGCTTGTGTTTTAAAATTTAATCTTTAAATAGATCATTAAATTACCTTTGTTTTAAATTTCGGGGACGAAATTCTTTTAAGGGGGGAGGAATGTGATGACCCGGAATTTGAAAGCAATATCAATTTAATAATCTTTAATAAAATTAAAGTGATTTGATAATCTTTGTAATGAGATTTGAATTAATTTAATAATTAAATAAAATAAATAGTTAATTGATAGATTTTATCTTTTTAAAATCTAATAAATTGTTTTCTATTTATAATATATATAGAATATTGTATATATTGTAAATATGTATTGTTTTAAATGAATCCTGTTTTCTATAAAATTTATATCTTTAGTAAAATTGGAAATTATGATTTTATTTAAAAGTTAAACTTTTTTAAAAAAAAAGCCATTTAATAAACAAAATATGTTTTTAAATACTTAAGATAAATATTAAATGATTTAAAATATGTGTAACTCAATTTAAAATTTAAATAAATAGCAATAAGGTTATTTTGATTTTCTTTTAAATATAATGTGATAAATAAATAATTTATGAATAAAGAAATAATTTCTTTTATAAGTTATTTATGGTTATTAAGTATTGTTATTTCTAAAAATATAATAATTCTTTGTTTTAGTAAATAAATTTTTATATAAAAATAATTTTTTTCCAAAATTCAAATTTGTAGTTATATTTGTAAATAAGCTGGATTTCAAAATTTATTTTGAACTTGAATTCGAGCTTGAAAACTAAAGTTGTGACGCCCCACCTCTATACCCACACTAGCCAAGAACACTACGGAGTAATGCTGTCAACTAGCACGGAGAATAAGGCTGTTGAGGAGCGACCATTCGTGTAATTGCTTTGCGCGAGCACCGATATGTCAGATAGTATAACATGCATTTCTTTATCAAGAGGAAATCCGACATACCGACACAAACTCAAAGCTACTACACAGTGGCTATAATAACTTTGGAAACAAATATAGAAATAAACATAACACAAATCAGTCACAGATAATTCATATCACAAAGGCGGAAATAGATATGAATATTACACATGAAAGTGTACATCAGAGTAGTGGTCAAAAGGATCCACAATAATACAAAGGAATAGATACAAGTGCTAGACAAAAGAATAAGTATACATCATGGAGTCTGTATCTCAAATGTATACAACAAAAACTACTAAACTAGAGTAGTTAGCCAAAAGTCAGAAGATGGTTCCGGATAGGAAGCCATGAGGAAGCACCTGTAAAATCTCAGTCTGACCCGAGTATTATTTAAGAAGAAAATAATAAACGGTTCAGTCTAGCTATAAATATCATAAGAAGTGACATATAATAAGAGATATGACATAAACATATAATAATCACAATGCCAAGCTGTGAGTGATAAGTAATTGAAAATCAACAAGAGATTAATCAATATCACAATAATCTACTCAAGATAAAAAGGAATGTCATACTCCTAATTTCATTCACCAAGCCACAATAAATGACATATATATCAATTCCCATCGTAAAAGTTGGTGAAACATAAATTCCAGAAATCCACACACGAAATCCAGAAATCACAATAAAAAGGAACAACGACGTCGTACAACGGGACATCCGATGAACCAAATCACAATAAAAAGGATGGCCAATCCCAAAAACTGGACATCGACACACCTAAAAAGACATGCCCCATGAACAGTCGAACATCGACGCACCTAGAAAGATACGCCCCATGCTCTAGCATCGACGCACCTAGAAAGATACGCCCCATGCACAAATAAATAAACATCGATGCACCTAGAAAGATACACCCCATGCTCTAGCATCGACGCACATAGAAAGATACGCCCCATGCACAAATAAATAAACATCGATGCACCTAGAAAGATACACCCCATGCACTAGCATCGACGCACCTAGAAAGATACGCCCCATGCACAAATAAATAAACATCGATGCACCTAGAAAGATACACCCCATGTAATGTCTAACATCGATGCACCTAGAAAGATACACCCCATGCTAAGTCGAACATCGACGCACCTAGAAAGATACGCCCCATGCATAGACGAACATCGACGCACCTAGAAAGATACGCCCCATGTCCCGACTTATTGAGCCGATTGCTCCACGAAGTAAATAAACATCGATGCACCTAGAAAGGTACACCCCATGCATAAATAAAACATTGACGCACCTAGAAAGTTACGACCCATGTGAGAAATGAGACGAAGCTCAATAAAATGAGGAACAGTCCTCCACATAAACAAAGAGACATCGCACATTTGCTAGTCTAAACCATAAAGATGATCGTCATGATCAAAGAGAAGTGTCAATTACAATAAGCTAGTAAATATATGAGCTTAGCTTCATGTCCCATAACCACTAGCTTAACTTAAATATTTACGAACAAATTGTAGATCTCCACTACAAAATTGTCACAAGAGATTCAATCGAACAAGTCCAAGAATTAACCGACAAAGTAAACGCAAGCGTTTCATACCACTCGTTTTACTAAGTCGTTTAATTAGATTTCTAATACGAGTGAGGTAAAGGTTTATATATACTAATAGATTGGAAATCGGTTTAAGAAAACGAGCTTTGTAATAAAATAGTGTTGAAATCATTTGAAGAAAGAGTTTTGATATTTACTACTAGTATAGAAAATCTTTATATTTTTAAAGTGACAAATCACAAAGAAGATTGTAGGAACAATCAATCACTAAGATTCACATTCGAAAACGTGAATAAAATCCAAAGAAATCGATATCAAATCCATCAAAGTGGATATATCTAAAATTCCCAAAGAAAAGGTCATCAAAGTCGATGATAAATGACAACAACAAAAGGGAGACCACACGAATCGATTAAAGTTGGATATTCAAACGGATTAGCAAAATAGGCTAATCTGGAAAATAAAAGCAGGTCGGTCGACCGGACCAGGGGGTCGGTCGACCAAACCGGACCCTTTTCCACAAAAATCCTCGGGAAGCAGGTCGGTCGGCCGAACCCCTGTAGTCGGTCGACCGGACCCTAAAACAGAAAGTGCTTATGCACTTAGAAGCAGGTCGGTCGACCGGACCAGGGGGTCGGTCGACCGAGCCTGTTTCCAGCCTCATCCATGCCTATAACAAATGAGGTTCAATCTTGACCAAATTGCATTCGCACGAGCAACGGCGCTAAGGGTTTATGCCAATCGACTACCCGGCCCTATAAGCTCCTCGATGCGTCACCAAAAACATGTTCAAACATCAAAGTTAGGATTTTTAATGAATTGAACTCAAAACACTAAAAATTGGAATATTCACAAAAGCAATCAAAATCAAAATCAAATGCACATGAATAAGTGTTAGGAATTCATACCTAACAATAGAAGATAATCATAAGCATAGATGTGAGATTAAAAATCTCACCTTTGCACTAAAATTTATGAAGATGAAGCTTGAAAGCAAAGGGGAATCAACCACTCTTCAAATCCAACTCTAGAAGCTTAAATCTAAGCTTAAAAGAGAAACATTTCCTAAATTAGGTTTAGAAATTTTCTGAAATTGAATGGAGAAAGAGTCGGAGAAGATGAAGAGAAGCTTACCAATGGGTTCTTCTATTAGTTTGGAGCAAGAACTTGAGCTAGCAAGAGGAACTAGGGTTCTGGAGTTTCTAATTCCCTTTCCTCTCCACCATTTTCAGTTGGAGCTTGAGTTTGAGGAGTTAGAATGAAGTAATGAAGAGGAGAGGGGGATTGGGACTGAGTTAGTAAGTGGGCTCAGCCCAAACCAAAACCCTAAGTGAAAAGTAGAAAAATTTAACTTTCTCCAAACATATCGAAGCTTATACTCAAAAAGGTCGCAAACGTCATTTTGAACTCAATGGGGGTGGTCTCGAGTCCCAATTCGACTGTTTGCAAAAAGTAGCTTTTCGAACTAAAATTCGATTAACGATAAAATATTTAAATATAAAATCGATAAATATGCGGGTTGTTACAGACTCCCCTCCTTAAAGAAATTGCGTCCTCGCAATACTTAAGAGGAAAATAAGAAGTAACAACCATGGAAGCATATCAACACAAAAGAAAATTTGAAATAGGAAGTTCACCATAAAGTGCACGAAAGAGTAAGCAAGAAATCTGGTGAAACTTCAATTTCCACAATATTACCGGGCTCAAGAATGAAAACCGGAATCCCTAAGGCATTTCCGTAGATAAAAGACGTGGGAAACGTCAAGAATAGCAGAAAATTGAGCCCGTGCAACGGCGTAGTACAAAAACGGTACGCCCGAGGAACTAGAAACTCAAATAATTTGGGACATCAGCGTAGTACAAAAACGGTACGCCCAATGAACCAAAGCAAAGACATTGATGTAGTACAAACGGTACATCCAATGAATCAAATAGAAAAGACATTAATGTAGTACAACGGTACATCCAATGTATCAAAAGGAAAGACATTGATGTAGTACAACGGTACATCCAATGAATCAAAGCCCGAATGATTTCGGAACACCGACGTAGTACAAAAACGGTACGTCCAATGAACCGAACACAATAAAAGAACATCGGACGCAAGTTCATAAAAGAAATGAGATGAAACTCAATAAAACGAAGTACATAAAAACGCCCGATGAACTTGATAAAAAGATAATTTCATTTGGTCATCAAAAAAGAAACAACCCCTTGTTGCTTACGACTAAACGTATTGGCAACATGATTTCCCCTTTCGGGAATAAAAGAATATCAAGATCATAAGATGCTAGGAACTCGAGTCAACATGAAGTTCCTTATAAGAAATAAATATTCTCAAGATTTATGATCGAGGTAGAGAACAAATTTCTTTCCCAAATATGATGATGCCAAACTTTAAAAGTAAAAACAATAGCGCGAGCACTAGATCATGAGTGGCATATCTAGTCTCGATAAGCTATAATGATTTAGAAGCACAAGCGATAGCACGTTCTCCTTTGCAAGAGAATGACATCTAAACCAATACGACTAGTACCAGTACAAATAGCAAAGTCTTGGTTCCCCTTCAGGAATCACAAGAACAGAAGTATCAAAAGGAAAGAATTTCTTTTAAATAACCTTCTTTCCTGAAAAGTTAAAACTTTCAAAATTACATTTATCATTATGTAATAATCCTTTCTAGAGAAATTTACTATTTTCAAGTTAATATACTGTGTCTGATTGTCTCATCAAAGCGTTTAGGAAATTCCTATCGATAACGTTGATCAAGCGCATCGACCAAAATTCTTAAAGCACTCAACGGGCCATACAATCACAAAATCAACTTTTATAGGATAAATAAATCTCTTAAAAAGTTTTAAGAATTTTCTTTGTTCGTTTCAAGAACAAAAATCCAGTTATACTTCTAAATAAATCTTATGAAAAAGATTTTGCAAAATTTTAAATTGCTATTTTCGTCCAAATATCAATAAATAAAAGACTGGTCTCATCGAAATATTCATAGAATATTCGATTTATAAAATGGATGAAATAAGCTGGACAAACTGAATGACATAATAATTCATTCATAGGAATCATAACGAGTGCGGGGTGCGTAAGTGGAATGCTAACTTCCGCAACTCGTAGCAAACGAAAATCGGTGGCAAGGTCAAACTGAAAAGACCTTAGCGCCACACAAAAGATTACTTAGGCGATAATCCTAAGACAAGCTCAAAAATACCGGAAAATTTTCACAAATTAATTAGATAAGAGAAATAAAACTTTTCTCATCTTGAGGGCTTAAAGAATAAAATGATGCCTTCAAAAATTTGAAATCGGAATCACAAGAATAAATAGAAATCTGCTTAACAGATAGAAAATGTCGAAATGAATAGTCCACTCGAAAAATAGGATATGGGCTTCACAATGATCAAGCCGATCCCTTCAAAAAAATCAATTCCGAAGCCTAAGTAAATTTATCGGCTCGGAAAGAAAAATCACATAAAATAATTTCGACATCAATAGAAAGCAAATTGAGTGTTGCGGATCTACCATCCGGATTCGCAACTCTCAAAGAAGTCATCAAGCCCAAAATGTTTAAAGAAAAAGAATCAACAAGTTCTTTTGATATAAAATAGTGAGATGGAACCCATATCAAAAAGAACTCAAATAAGAAGATCATGAAATAAAACAATGCCATCAAGGATTGAGTGAAAGATACGTTGACCAAGAGATGTGTTGCCAGGGGCTTGGGCAACATTTAACTTTCCCTCCGTCTTGCCTTCAAGTTTGAGGCATTGATGTATATAATGATCTGGGCTCTTACAATAGCGACAACAATGGGGTTTTGAACACTTGTTCGCAAAATGGCCCCTAGACCCACAGTTGAAGCATTTCCCACTACTAGGAGAAGGAGCCTTTGCAGCAGGAGTTGCTTGCTTACTCTTTTTGTTGGGATTGGGGCCTTTGAATATAATAGGCCTCTTCATGTTGTTGTTGAAGTTCTGTTTGGAACGTACAACTTCATTATCGCTTTCTCTATCGGCCTCTTCAAGACGAAGAGCGATATCAATAAGCTGATCAAAAGGAACTTCGAGTTTCAAAAGCAATGGCTTCGTAAGATTCTTATTCAAGCCATAGACAAACCTCTGATTTTTCTTCATCGGGGTATTAATATATTCAATCCCGTATTTAGAAAGAGATTCAAAAGATGCGACATAATCTTTCACAGAAGATTCACCTTGAACAAGGTCGATAAAACGCCGGGCCAAAGTTACTTTTTCAGCCTCCGGCACAAATTTCAATTCGAATCTTCCCCGGAATTGCTCCCAAGTAAGATCCGCCTCAACGATTTCAGAAATTAAAAGCTCATACCAATTTAATGCTCTTTCTTGGAGCATGCTAGAAGCCACTTGGACTCGGTGTAGATCAATAAGGTTCATGCGAGAAAAGATGCGATCGCATGATTTGAGCCAAGCTTGAATTTCAATAACACTCTCGGATCCCTTGAATGGCCTTCCACCCAAATCGGTGTAATCTCTGCAAAAGCGTGCAAAACCGGATCGAGGATGAGTAGGCTCTGGATTGGGTCCGGCAGCTTGAGCGTTCTTCACGAGATCTAAAAGCTGCTGAGCAGACATGAATACTCCATCCTGAGGAGTAGCACTAGATTGACCGGCACTGGGACGGCCTGGTCTAACCATTTCTCTTCTTTAAGAAAGAAAGAAGGAGAAAAGTAATTCTCAAAATAAATATCAAGCAATCTTGATAGATAAAACAAGGAATCATAAAAGAAAGTAGGATAGAACGGTACGAAGACCCGAATAAAATCCTAAAGAACAACTCCTAAGAAAGACTTAGGACATAATCCTTGCTAAATTATTCTATATTGTTCCGAAGTTTGGCTCTGATACCAAGCTGTGACGCCCCACCTCTATACCCACGCTAGCCAAGAACACTACGGAGTAATGCTGTCAACTAGCACGGAGAATAAGGCTGTTGAGGAGCGACCATCCGTGTAATTGCTTTGCGAGCACCGATATGTCAGATAGTATAACATGCATTTCTTTATCAAGAGGAAATCTGACATACCGACACAAACTCAAAGCTACTACACAGTGGCTATAATATCTTCGGAAACAAATATAGAAATAAACATAACACAAATCAGTCACAGATAATTCATATCACAAAGGCGGAAATAGATATGAATATTACACATGAAAGTGTACATCAGAGTAGTGGTCAAAAGGATCCACAATAATACAAAGGAATAGATACAAGTGCTAGACAAAAGAATAAGTATACATCATAGAGTCTGTATCTCAAATGTATACAACAAAAACTACTAAACTAGAGTAGTTAGCCAAAAGTCAGAAGATGGTTCCGGATAGGAAGCCATGAGGAAGCACATGTAAAATCTCAGTCTGACCCGAGTATTATTTAAGAAGAAGATTGTAATAACCCGCATATTTATCGATTTAATATTTAAATATTTTATTTAAATATTAGGTTGTTAATCGGATATTGGTCCGAAAAGCTACTTTTTGCAAACGGTCAAATTAGGACTCGAGACCACTTCCATTGAGTTCGAAATGCCGTTTACAAATTCTTTAAGTATAAACATCGATAGGTTTGGAGTTAGCGAAATTTCACTAACTTTTCCCGCTTTGGACTTTGGGTTAGTTTAGCCTATTAAGCCCAAGTTCCAACCCCCTTCTCCTCACTCTTCATAAATTTCCTAACTAACTCAAGCTTGGGCATTAATGGTGAAAAGAATGGGAAATTAAAACTCCAAGCACAAATTAAATTGCAAATTCAACATTCAACTCCAAATTCAAGTAGAAGATATTGGATTCAAGCTTTGGATTGCTTCTCCTTGCTTTCAAGCTTCATCTTCATAAACTTTAGTGCAAAGATGAGATTTTTATCTCACAAATCTAGTCTATAACTATATTGGACTGTTAGGAATGATTCCCTATCACTTTTGCATGCACATTTGCATTTGGTTTGGATTGGATTGGCGAAAAACTCCAATTTTTAGCGTTTTGGTGAATTTTCTGCACTTAGGTCGTTCTGGCCATTTTCGTGTGTTCGGAGTTAGGTCGCTCGCGACCTAACCCTTAGGTCATTCGCGTGTTATCGCGCTAGGTCGCACTGCCTTGAATCTTCACTTCGGAGTTAGGTCGTTTCACGTTAGGTCGTATGGGGTTTAGGTCGTAGGTCGTTTCTGGCCTTAAATTCCCCCTGCAGCGTTAGGTCGTTAGCCTCGAAATTAGGTCGTTGAGCCTTAGGTCGTAGGTCGTATGGACCTTAGGTCGTAGATCGTCCTGGCCATTTCTAACGTCTTCGGAGTTAGGTCGTATGGACCTTAGGTCGTAGGTCGTATGGACCTTAGGTCGCTAGGTCCTATGGCCTTAGGTCGTAGGTCGTATGGACCTTAGGTCGCTAGGTCGTATGGCTTTAGGTCGCTAGGTCGTATGACCTTAGGTCGTTAGGTCGTATGGGTTTAGGTCGCTAGGTCGTATGACCTTAGGTCATTAGGTCGTTTGGCTTTTAGGCCGCTTCCACGCTAAGTCGTTCGACTCTTAGGTCGTAACACTTAGGTCGCTCGCCTCTTAAGTCGCTAGGTCGCGTGCCTCTAGGTCGCGTTCCTTTATTAGGTCGCGTGTCTCTGTTAGGTCGCTGACCTTCTTAACTCGCATGTCCTAACCCCTAGGTCGTTGGGCCTCGTTTCTACTTAGGTCGCTGCTTCTTATAGGTCGCTCGACTCCTTAATTTCTTTAGGTCGTTTGAGTGTTAGGTCGCGAACCCATTTTAGGTCGCATGACCTTTACCCTTTAGGTCGCTGGACCACTAGGTCGTGCCCCTTAGACCCCTAGGTCGCAACCATTAGGTCGCTCGACCCTATCCCTCTTAGGTCGTTAGACCTCATTTTGTCTTCACTAGGTCGAACCCCGTAAGCGGTGGCGTTGCCCCCGCACCCCCACCTCGGGGGGTTGCCACCCCCCCTGGACCCCCCCTCCGTAGGGGATCTTATCTGAAAAACATTGAGCTGATTTCCTTAGATTTTATTCACATCTCCGTATGCGATCTTTATGACTGATTGTTTCTACAATTGCTTCTGTGTTTTGTCACTTTATAATATAAAGGTCTCAGTACTAGTAGTAAATATCAAAACTCTTTTAACAAACAATTTCGACTCTATTTTTAATAACTAAGCTCTTTTCTTAAACCGTTTTCCAATCTATTAGTATATACAAACCTTTACCTCACTCGGATGAGAAATCTAATTAAACGACTTAGTAAAACAAGTGGTATGAAACGCTTGCGTTCACTTCGTCGGTTAATTCTTGGACTTGTTCGATTGAACCTCTTGTGACAATTTTATTAGTGAAGATTTACAGTTTGTTCGTAAATATTTAAGTTAAGCAAGTGGTTATGGGACATGAAGCTAAACTTCTATATTTACTAGCTTAGTGTAATTGACACTTCTCATTGATCATAACGATCATTCTGATGATTTAGACTAGCAACTGTGCGATGTCTCTTGTTGCGAGGTTAGACTAGACACCACTTGTGTGATTCCACTCACACATAACTTTTTGCTTTTTGGTTAGTCTGGACCTTAATCTGTGTGATTCCATTCACACATGTGGGGTAGCTCCCCTTAGTCTTCGGACCGTCATTTGATAGGCCTCTTTCTCTTTTCTATGATTTCTGGACTTCTTGCATTGATTTCTAGAATTTATGCCATTGACTTGTCATGAGTACAAGTTTGGGGTATGATGCCCTTTCCGAATCTTTGAGAAGATTCTTGTGATATTGATTATCTCTTATTGACTGATCTTCTGTTGATCATTATTTACATACTTATAATGGTATGTCATTACGGATATTTTATGTTTATGCCATATCTTTTATGTTATATCATGTCATCTGATATTTATAGCTAGACTGATCCGTTTATTATTTTCTTAAATAATACTCGGGTAAGACCGAAATGTTACAGGTGCTTCTGCTTGACTTCTTCCCAGGGATTCATCACTCTGACTTTTGGCTAACTGTTTAGATTAACAGTTTTTGTGGTATACACTTGAGATATAGACTCATAGTTGTATTCTTTTGTATAGCACGTGTTGCTATTCTTTTGTATTATTGTCGATCTTACTGACCACTACTCTGATGTACACTTTAATGTTAGATATATATTCATATCTTCTTCCGCCCTTGTGATATGGATGTCTGTGACTGATTTGTGTTATGATTATTTCTATGTTTGTTTCCGAAGATTATTCATAGCCACCGTGTGATAAGAAATTACATGGATGGTCGCTCCTCAACAGCCTTATTCTCCATGCTAGTTGACAACACTACACCGTAGTGTTCTTGGCTAGTGTGGGTATAGAGGTGGGGCGTCACAAAGATAATAAATGGATCAGTCTAGCTATAAATATCAGAAGAAGTGATATATAATAAGAGATATGACATAAACATATAATAATCACAATGCCAAGCTGTGATAAATAAGTAATTGAAAATCAACAAGAGATTAATCAATATCACAATAATCTACTCAAGATAAAAAGGAATGTCATACTCCTAATTTCATTCACCAAGCCACAATAAATGACATATATATCAATGCCAATCGTAAAAGTTGGTGAAACATAAATTCCAGAAATCAACACACGAAATCCAGAAATCACAATAAAAAGGAACAACGACGTCGTACAACGGGACATCCGATGAACCAAATCACAATGAAAAGAATGGCCAATCCCAAAAACTGGACATCGACACACCTAAAAAGACATGCCCCATGAACAGTCGAACATCGACGCACCTAGAAAAATACGCCCCATGCTCTAGGATCGACGCACCTAGAAAGATACGCCCCATGCACAAATAAATAAACATCGATGCACCTAGAAAGATACACCCCATGCTCTAGCATCGACACACATAGAAAGATACGCCCCATGCACAAATAAATAAACATCGATGCACCTAGAAAGATACACCCCATGCACTAGCATCGACGCACCAAGAAAGATACGCCCCATGCACAAATAAATAAACATCGATGCACCTAGAAAGATACACCCCATGTAATGTCTAACATCGATGCACCTAGAAAGATACACCCCATGCTAAGTCGAACATCGACGCACCTAGAAAGATACGCCCCATGCAAAGACGAACATCGACGCACCTAGAAAGATACGCCCCATGTCCCGACTTATTGAGCCGATTGCTCCACGAAGTAAATAAACATCGATGCACCTAGAAAGGTACACCCCATGCATAAATAAAACATTGACGCACCTAGAAAGTTACGACCCATGTGATAAATGAGACGAAGCTCAATAAAATGAGGAACAGTCCTCCACATAAACAAAGAGACATCGCACATTTGCTAGTCTAAACCATAAAGATGATCGTCATGATCAAAGAGAAGTGTCAATTACAATAAGCTAGTAAATATATGAGCTTAGCTTCATGTCCCATAACCACTAGCTTAACTTAAATATGTATGAACAAATTGTAGATCTCCACTAGAAAATTGTCACAAGAGATTCAATCGAACAAGTCCAAGAATTAACCGACAAAGTAAACGCAAGCGTTTCATACCACTCGTTTTACTAAGTCGTTTAATTAGATTTCTCATACGAGTGAGGTAAAGGTTTATATATACTAATAGATTGGAAATCGGTTTAAGAAAACGAGCTTTGTAATAAAATAGTGTTGAAATCATTTGAAGAAAGAGTTTTGATATTTACTACTAGTATAGAAAAACTTTATATTTTTAAAGAGACAAATCACAAAGAAGATTGTAGGAACAATCAATCACTAAGATTCACATTCGAAAACGTGAATAAAATCCAAAGAAATCGATATCAAATCCATCAAAGTGGATATATCTAAAATTCCCAAAGAAAAGGTCATCAAAGTCGATAATAAATGACAACAACAAAAGGGAGACCACACGAATCGATTAAAGTTGGATATTCAAACGGATTAGCAAAATAGGCTGATCTGGCAAATAGAAGCAGGTCGGTCGACCGGACCAGGGGGTCGGTCGACCGGACCCTGTTTCACAAAAATCCTCGGGAAGCAGGTCGGTCGGCCGAACCCCTGTAGTCGGTCGACCGGACCCTAAAACAGAAAGTGCTTATGCACTTAGAAGCAGGTCGGTCGACCGGACCAGGGGGTCGGTCGGCCGAGCCTGTTTCCAGCCTCATCCATGCCTATAACAAATGAGGTTCAGTCTTGACCAAATTGCATTCGCACGAGCAACGGCGCTAAGAGTTTATGTCAATCGACTACCCGGCCCTATAAGCTCCTCGATGCGTCACCAAAAACATGTTCAAACATCAAAGTTAGGATTTTTAATGAATTGAACTCAAAACACTAAAAATTGGAATATTCAAAAAAGCAATCCAAATCAAAATCAAATGCACATGAATAAGTGTTAGGAATTCATACCTAACAATAGAAGATAATCATAAGCATAGATGTGAGATTAAAAATCTCACCTTTGCACTAAAATTTATGAAGATGAAGCTTGAAAGCAAAGGGGAATCAACCACTCTTCAAATCCAACTCTAGAAGCTTGAATCTAAGCTTAAAAGAGAAACATTTCCTAAATTAGGTTTAGGAATTTTCTGAAATTGAATGGAGAAAGAGTTGGAGAAGATGAAGAGAAGCTTACCAATGGGTTCTTCTATTAGTTTGGAGCAAGAACTTGAGCTAGCAAGAGGAACTAGGGTTTTGGAGTTTCTAATTCCCTTTCCTCTCCACCATTTTCAGTTGGAGCTTGAGTTTGAGGAGTTAGAATGAAGTAATGAAGAGGAGAGGGGGATTGGGACTGAGTTAGTAAGTGGGCTCAGCCCAAACCAAAACCCTAAGTGAAAAGTAGAAAAATTCAACTTTCTCCAAACATATCGAAGCTTATACTCAAAAAGGTCGCAAACGTCATTTTGAACTCAATGGGGGTGGTCTCGAGTCCCAATTCGACTGTTTGCAAAAAGTAGCTTTTCGGACTAAAATCTGATTAACGATAAAATATTTAAATAAAATATTTAAATATAAAATCGATAAATATGCGGGTTGTTACAAAAGTGTAAATGTTTTAATTTCTTTTGATTTTGGAAATATTTGTATAAGTTTATAAAAAAATTGGATTCATTCATTTTAAAATTATCTACTTGTAAATAAATACATGTTAACTAATTAATTAAACATGGATTTACATTCATTTTGTATTAACATTTAATAAAATACAAATTAACTTAATTATAACTAATTTAACTCTTAAAGACAAATGTTAATTCCTTAAGACATCTAATAACAAGTGTTAAATAAATACTAATTTAAGATGACAAGTGTCAATATATTTTAGTTTTTTTTATTTTAATTAAAATCAAAATTCAGCCTATTTAAAACATTTCTCCTTCTCTTCTATTTTCTTTTCTATCTTCATCAAGAAATCTTCAACTTGCAATTTTCAAAACAAATCTGAAATCAAAAATCTATTCAAAACTGAAAACAAATCTATGTTCAAGCCTGTAAAACCATTCATTTTCAAAATCATCAACCTGTATCACTTTTAAAAACCAGAAATTCATCCAAATCAGTGATCACCCTCTTTTCAAACCAGAAAAAAAAATCAAATTTCTTCAACCTGGGTTGAACAATGTCTGCACTTTTTCAAAACAGAAGCATGCATACAGTTTTTAAAACAAAGAACATTCAGGTGCAAAGTTTTTGAAACAAGGATTTCAGTTTTAAAGTGTTCAAAAAGTTTCAAAATAGAGGAAGCAATTCAAAGTTTTGAAATGAAGTTCCCAGTTTTACAAAGAAAAATCTTTGTCAAAAACCTCTGCTCTGCCTTCAAGCTTCAGGTGAGTAACTTTATTTTAAAAGTTAAAAATATGGTTGCATGCAAATATTGTTGAAATAAATCACTATGATGAAATATGTTGTGTGTTTATATGAGTGTTTGGATATGCATGCTATTTATATTGCGTTATGTTCTGTTTGTTGTCCGAGGTTCAAAATTTCAATTTAAAATCCATTATCACTAAAACCTAGTTACTGATAAAGGTTGATTTACAAACAAATGTTGTTTGGTTTATCATAAGTTAATGTTTTAAAATTTAAGATAGTCAAGATAAAAGCCTAGTTTTCTCTGGAAGCAGAAAACATCAGTGAATGTAAAAATATGTGAAATTTCAAACTGAGAAATTTGTAAATTCAGTATTATGAAATGAATGCACAAACAAAATCATGATTTTTAACACTTAAATCACAATTTTTAAACTTGAATTGAGAGAGCAGTTAAGGGATGAACATAAAATGGAAATTTGGGAATTTCTGGCAATCTATGAGAATGGAAGGAACGGGTTTCTTCTAGTGGATTGAGGAGGAACCATCGCAGCTTGAAACAATATGTGATGGTGATTCAAATCACCGTGGAAGGAGTAACGTTGATTTTTTGTCTGTAGCCCTAGTCTAACTAGGTTAGGTTGATCGGTCATTCTCGCCTTCTACTGTAGACCGAGTGTCATGGGCTTTTGGGAGGAGATAGTTGAAGTGTAGGAGAAGTGATAGCCGGTGGTGGAAGTTTCTCTGGTGAACGGAGCACCGAGAGGGAAGCGATGACAGGTTTCGATGGGGTTGGGGTCTTTCTGTTCTAGGTTAGGATGTGAACTCGAATTTCGATTCGAGTTGTATGTGAGTTGTGGGATGTTCGGAGTGGATTAGGGAGGTGGTCGCAGGTGTAGGGAAGCCACCGGAGTTGGCTGATGATTGTCGGAGGCACGGTGCAGGTGCACCGTGCACTTTTGTGTCAGATGGTTGCTTGGGTATGTGCAGGAGTGGGAACTCGAGGATTACTCGAGTATGTGCTGTGTATGGCTCGAAGTAGAGGGTTGGTTGACTCGAATTGGATTTTGAGTTGGCCCGAGTAGATGAAGTTGTTTAGGTTTTTGGAAACTGTTTGTAGTATTGTTTTTAAATCAAAATTCAAATGAATAGGATGTATTGATAAGATTTAAAAAAATTCAATCTGAAGTGATGAATTATAGTTCAAAGTGTTTGAATCTTATAAGTGTTTTTTTCAAATTTGAAAGTAGTTTCAGTTTAAAAAAAAATAAGAAAGAAGAACCTAACGTTTTTTTTTTTGGAAATTGAATTCAGTTTGGAAATCTAAAATTTATTTAAGAACAACAGTTTGAATTCAAATTTAAGTTCATGTTTTCTTAGGATTTTAAAATCTTCAGTTTTTTTTAAAAAAAGGGATTTGTATTTTTAAATAAGAAGTTTTAAAATCAAGGAGTAAAGCAAGAATTCAATTCAAGTTTAAAATACAAATGATGGAATAAGGAATGGTTTCAAGTGTATTGAATTAAAAATCTGATATTTGAATAAGTTTAAAATTTGAATGTTTACAAATTAGTTTAAATTTAAATTGTTCAATTGAAATAAAAATTGTTTCAAACAAATATTTAAATTGATTTTTGTTTTTTAAATGAAATCATTATAAATAGTTTATAAAGGAAGTTAAGTGATTGTTAAGTTGAATTTGGAATTTAAATGTATTTTAAACTTAATTTTTAATTAAATTAAGTATATTAAGACTTATCTTATATAAGTTTTAATTAGAAGTGATAAATGTTATTTACATTTATTCTAAAAAGGAATATGAATGGATTTAAATTGGATAATGCTTTAATAAATATTATTTTTAATTTTAGATTCAAAATGAAAATGAAATTTAAATTTTTAAATGAAATGTTCTAAGTACATTTTAATATTTATGAAATTATTAATAAGGAATGGTTTATCTTAAAAATTATTAAGATATTAAATTAATTAAATAAATAAGATAATGAAGAAGTAACTTATTTATTTAATTTATTTAATTAATAATTTGGGTTAATTTAAACTAGAGATAATTAATAAATAATTAAGGAATAAATAATAGTTATTGATGGTCATTAACTAAGGTTTACTTAGTAATTAATTAGTATGATTAATTTTTAATAATTAATTAGATTGTTTAATTTATGATAATAAATTATGAAATTTATTTAAGTTTAATTATTTAAATTAAAGTAATTATGACATTAATTACTTAATGTAATTAATGAAGTTATTGAGATTGGTTTAGATTAATTAATTAAGTTTAATTAATTTTAAACATTTGATTGGTAATAATTACTTTATGTAATTAATGGAATTACACAGTTAAGTAATTAGAGAAATTATAGGATGTAATTAGTGGATAGTGTTGGAATTGTGAATGAAATTTGCATTAAATTATCTTGTATAATTAATCAAGAGATTAATTAAGAAATTAATTAAAGGGTAATTAATTTGATAAGTAGTTAAAAGTAGTTAATTACAGATTGAGATTAATCAAAGATGATTAATAATTATGGTTTAAGTGAGACTAATTCTGAAAGTAATTAATTTAATGGAGTAATTACTTAAATATAATTAAGATTCATTAATTAATATAATTAATGATGCAATTAAGGTTGATTAATTAATATTAATAAATCAATAATAAGTAATTAACGATAATTAATTAATTGTAATTAATTAAGGTTAAATGTGATTAATTATAGTTAATTAATTAATGAAGTAATTAAGGATAATTACTGTATTTGGTTTAGGGTAATTAATTTTGTGAAATTAATTAAAGTATAATTTATCAGGATTGATTAATTAAGATGATAAATTAGAGGTTAATCAATTAATTAATTTGTAATTAATTAATGATAATATATGTAACAACCCGCATATTTATCGATTTTATATTTAAATATTTTATTTAAATATTTTGTCGTTAATCGGATATTGGTCCGAAAAGCTACTTTTTGCAAACGGTCAAATTAGGACTCGAGACCACTTCCATTGAGTTCGAAATGCCGTTTACAACTTTTTTTAAGTATAAACATTGATAGGTTTGGAGTTAGTGAAATTTCACTAACTTTTCCCGCCTTGGACTTTGGGTTAGTTTAGCCTATTAAGCCCAAGTTCCAACCCCCTTCTCCTCACTCTTCATAAATTTCCTAACTAACTCAAGCTTTGGCATTAATGGTGAGGAGAATGGGAAATTAAAACTCCAAGCACAAATTCAATTGCAAATCCAACATTCAACTCCAAATTCAAGTAGAAGATATTGGATTCAAGCTTTGGATTGCTTCTCCTTGCTTTCAAGCTTCATCTTCATAAATTTTAGTGCAAAGGTGAGATTTTTATCTCACAATTCTAGCCTACAACTATATTGGACCGTTGGGGCAGGTCGAACCCCGTAAGTGGTGGCGTTGCTCCCGCACCCCCACCTTGGGGGGTTGCCACCCCCCTGGACCCCCCCTCCGTAGGGGCTCTTTGATGAAAGATGCATTTTGAGTTGATTTCGTTGGATTTCATTCACGTCTTTGAACGCGAAGTTTTTGTGATTTGTCACTTTAATAAAATAAAGGTTTCAATACTAGTAGTAAATATCAAAACTCTTTCAGCAAAACGATTTCAACTCTATTTTTAATAACAAAGCTTTTTCCTTAAACCGTTTTCCAATCTATTAGTATATACAAACCTTTACCTCACTCGTATGAGAAATCTAATTAAACGACTTAGTAAAACAAGTGGTATGAAACGATTGCGTTTACTTCGTCGGTTAATTCTTGGACTTGTTCGATTGAATCTCTTGTGACAATTTTCTAGTGGAGATCTACATTTTGTTAGTAAATATTTGAGTTAAGCAAGTGGTTATGGGACATGAAGTTAAACTTTTATATTTACTAACTTAGTGTAATTGACACTTCTTGATGATCATGACGATCATTTTTGTGTTTTAGACTAGCAACTGTGCGATGTCTCTTTGTCTGCGAGGGAGACTAGACCCCGCTCTTGTGATGTTTCGCCATCTCATTTGTGTGATGTTTCGCCATCACATATGTGGGGTAGCGCCCCACAGTCTTCGGGCCATCCGTGTGTCAACATTAATGGCTTGCAACCATGAGATAGCTTCTCGCTTTGTGTTACACGTGTAGGTGAGTTTTCATGCTCCCATTTTGTGAGTTTTCATGCTCCTATATTGTAATTTCTGGATTTCTTGTGTAGTCTTCTGGAATTTGTGCTTCACCTATTTTCATGACTTTCATTGTTATGATTTTCCAACTTTTATGTTTAGGTGAATTTGGATCTTTTAGAAGATTCTTTTGATATTGTTTGATCTCTTGATGATCTTCATTTACATGCTTATCATAGTGTGTCTTTATGGTTACTATATGTTCTTGCCATATCTATTGTTTATATAATGTTATTTGATATTTATAGCTAGACTGATCCGTTTATTATTTTCTTATAAATAATACTCGGGTCAGACCGAGATGTTACAGGTGCTTCTGCTTGACTTCTCCCCTAGGGATTTACTACTCTGACTTTTGGCTGACCTTTTAGATTAGCAGTTTTTGTCGTTTACACTTGAGATATAGACTCATATATGTATTCTTTTGCATAGCACGTGTTGCTATTCTTTTGTATTATTACGGATCTTTTTGACCACTACTCTGATGTACACTCTCATGTGTTAGTTATATATTCATATCTTCTTCCGCCTTTGTGATATGGATGTCTGTGACTGATTTGTGTTATGCATATTTCTATGTTTGTTTCCGAAGATTATTATAGCCACCGCGTGATAAGAAATCACGAGGATGTTCGTTCCTCAACAGCCTTATTGTCCGTGCTAGTTGACAACTCTACATCGTAGTGTTCTTGGCTAGTGTAGGTATAGAGGTGGGGCTTACAGCTTGGTATCAGAGCGAAACTTCGGAACAATGTAGAATAACTTAACAAGGATCATCGTCCTAAGTCTATCTTAGGAGTTATACCATAGGATTAATTCGAGTCTTCGTACCGATTCATCCTATTTCCTTTATGATTCCTTGTTTTATCTATCAAGATTGCTTGATATTCATTGGTGAATAACCTTCTTCCTTCTCTTCTTTCTTTCTTAAAGGAAGAGAATGTCTAGACCAGGCCGTCCCAGAACTGGATCATCTAGTGCTGCTCCCCAAGATGGAGTTTTTATGACTGCTCAACAGCTTCTTGATTTAGTAACAAATGCTCAAGCAGCTGGAGCTAACCCGGAACCTACTCACCCAAAGTCGGGATTTGCACGCTTGTGCGGCGATTACACTAACTTGGGTGGGAAGCCCTTCAAAGGTTCGGAAACGATCATCGAGGTCCAGGCTTGGTTAAAATCATGTGATCGAATCTTTTCTCGCATGAACCTTATCGATCTCCACCACGTTCAGGTGGCTTCCAGCATGCTCCAGGAGAGAGCATTGGACTGGTACGAACTCCTTATTTCAGAAATTAATGAAGCGGATCTCACCTGGGAGCAATTTCAGGGACGCTTCGAGTTAAAGTTTGTACCGGAAGCTGGGAAAGTAACCTTGGCTCGACGTTTTATAGACCTTGTTCAAGGTCAATCCTCTGTGACTGATTACGTTGCAGCCTTCGAGTCGCTTTCCAAATATGGGGTTGAATACATAAACACCCCATTGATGAAGAACCAGAGGTTCGTTTATGGCTTAAATAAGAATCTTAAGAAGCCACTACTCCTGAAACTAGAAGTTGCATTTGATCAACTCGTCGATATCGCTCTTCGCCTTGAAGAGGCCGATAGAGAGAGTGATGCTGAAGTGGTTGGCGCTAAACCAAACTTCAACAACAAAAAGAGGCCTAACAAATTTAAAGGTTCTTATCCCAATAAAAAGGGTAAGCAGGCAACTTCGGTTGCAAAGACACCTTCCTCTAGTAGCGGGCAATGCTATAACTGTGGTTCTAAGGACCATTTTACGAACAGGTGTTCGAAGCCCAAAGGTTGTCGCTATTGTAAGAGCCCAGATCATTTCATGCATCAATGCCTCAAACTTGAAGCCAAGAAGGGGGAAAGTTAAATGTGGCTCAAGCCCCCGGCAACACATCTCGTGGCCAAGGTATTTCTCATTCCATTCTTGATGGTATTATTTTATTTCATGATCAACCTATTAGAGTTCTCGTTGATACGGGTGCATCCCATTCTTTTATATCAAAAGAACTTGTTGATACTTTTTCTTTAATGTTGTTGCTTTAATGACTTCTTTAAGAATCGCGAATCCGGTTAGTGGGTCCACAACTCTTAGTTTGCTTTGTAAAGATGTGGAGATTATTTTATGTGATTTTTCTTTCCTAGCCGATTTGCATGTCATGCGTTACTTAGGCTTTGGAATAATTTTGGGAATGGATTGGCTTAACCGTTATCAAGCCCATATCCTATGTCCTGAGCGGACTATTCATCTCCAACATCCACTATCTGTTAAACAGATTTCTGTTAATCTTAAAGATTCAGAATCCTGTTTGGTGGCATCTTTATATTCTTTAAATCCTCGTGATGACGATGACGATGATGAAGATGATATTATTTCTCGTATTCACGTTGTTCGTGAATTTTCCGACATATTCGAGCCCGTTTTAGGTTTACCACCTAAACGAGCAATTGAGTTCAGAATTAATCTCGTTTCTGGAGCTCGACCTATTACTCGTCCTCCTTATCGCATGTCCAATAAGGAAAATGAGGAGATGCATAAACAATTATCCGAATTGGAGACGAAGCAATTTATTCTCTCTAGTTCCACACCTTGGGGAGCTTCGGCTATTTTCGTGAAGAAATCCGACAGTACGCTTTGGCTTTGCGTTGACTATCGCAAGCTTAACGATCTGACTATTAAAAATAAATATCCTTTGCCTCGGATTGATGATCTATTCGATCATCTTAGTGGTGCTAAGGTCTTTTCACAATTGAACTTGGCTACCGGTTTCCATCAGCTTCGCATCGGCCGAGGATAGCATTCCTTTGACATCATTCCGTACTCGATATGGATCTTATGAATGGCTTGTTACGCCATTTGGGTTAACGAATGCTCCAGCTTATTTCGTTGATCTCATGAATCGAGTTTTCAAAGATTTCCTCGATCGGTTTGTTCTCATATTCATTGATGATATTCCTGTGTATTCAAAAACCGAGGAGGAACATGAGAAACATCTTCGGATTGTATTGGAAACTCTTAGGAGTAATCAATTAAAGGCGAAATTTTCTAAATGCCACTTTTGGCAATCTCGTGTGAAGTTTCTCGGTCATATTATTTCTGAATCCGGAATTTCCGTGGATCCTTCAAAGATTGAAGCGATTCAAGATTGGAAAAGACCTGAGAGTGTGACTGAAATCCGTAGCTTTCTCGGATTGGCGGGCTATTACCGTCGTTTCATTAAAGACTTTTCTATGATTGCCATGCCTCTTACTGGCTTGACTAAGAAGGGAGTTAAATACATTTGGTCGGACAAATGTGAAGCCTCTTTTCAGAAATTGAAAGAACTCCTTTCCGATGCTCCTATTCTTGTTATTCCCGTGGGGAATCAAGATTTTGTTGTTTATACTGATGCTAGTCACGTTGGTTTGGGTGCCGTTCTTATGCAAAAAGAACGTGTTATTGCTTATGCTTCTAGGCAATTAATGCCGGCCGAGACTAGATATGCCACACATGATTTAGAACTCGCGGCTATTGTTTTCGCCCTTCGGATTTGGCGTCATTATCTATTGGGAGAGAAATTTATTCTTTACACGGATCATAAGTCTTTGAAATATTTATTTTCTCAAAAGGAACTTAATTTGCGTCAACAGCGTTGGCTCGAGTTCCTTGCACCTTATGATCTTGATATTCTTTATACCCCCGGTAAGGGTAGTCGTGTCGCCGATGCTCTTAGCCGTAAACAACAAGCAGTTGTTTCTATGATGATATCCGAATGGAACGATCTTGAGGTTTTATCCACTTGTGAGATTCGAGAGCACGTATCCGATTTATGCTCATCACTTGTTTTATGTAGCCTTGAGGCTCATCCTTCTCTTTTAGACCGCATTCTTGAAGCTCAAGGGCTAGATCCTAAATTGGCTCTTCTTGGCCAAAATGTTAAGGATAAAATTGATATTGAAGGTTTGAAAGACTTTGATATGGATTCTCGTGGCGGCATTCGAAAATTTGGTAGACTTATCGTACCAAATATTGGAGATCTTCGTAAAGATATTTTAGAAGATTCCCATCGTTCTAAATTCACCATTCATTCCGGTAGTAGTAAAATGTACGCTGATATGAGGAGACTTTATTATTGGGAGGGAATGAAATCTGATATTGCTAACTTTGTTAAGTGTTGCATGACTTGCCAACTTGTCAAGGCCGAACATCAAAGGCCTGGTGGGTTATTGCAACCGTTAGAAATTCCAATTTGGAAGTGGGATCAAATTTCTATGGACTTTATAGATGGCCTTTCTCGTTCTCGTTCGGGTCATGATAGCTTATGGGTGATTGTTGATACACTTACTAAATCCGCCCATTTTATTCCGGTTCGGTCTAACCGAACCGTTCCTCTTTTGGCCAGGCTATTTGTCAAGGAAATTGTAAAATTGCATGGAGTTCCTACTTCTATTGTTAGCGATCGTGATCCATTGTTTACTAGTGGATTTTGGAAGAGTCTTCAAAAAGCTTTAGGAACGAAGCTTAATTTTAGCACCGCGTATCACCCCCAGTCCGATGGACAAACCGAGCGTGTGAATCAAACTCTTGAAGATCTTCTTCGTGCTTGTGTACTTGATTTTGGTGGAAGTTGGGAAGATCATATTTCACTTGTTGAATTTTCCTATAATAATAGCTTCCAATCTAGTATTGGTATGACACCTTTCGAGGCACTCTACGGAAGGCCATGCCGATCTCCTTCTTGTTGGCTTGAGGCCGGTGAGAAGCTGGTTTTAGGTCCAGACTTTATTCGAGATTCCACGGAAAAGATTGAACTTATTCGGCATAGGATGAAAGAAGCCCGGAGTAGACAAAAATCCTATGCTGATAATCGAAGAAGGAAATTAGAATTTTCTGTTGGGGATCCTGTTTATATTCGTGTTTCACCTATGAAGGGTGTTGTACGTTTCAGTCGATCGGGGAAGTTAGCGCCTCGATATATTGGGCCATTTCCTATCACTGAACGTATTGGTTCCATGGCTTGTCGCCTTGCATTGCAGGCTCAGTTTTCTGCTATGCATGACGTATTTCACGTTTCTCAATTACGGAAATGCCTTCGGGATTCCGATTCTATTCTTGAGCCTGCTATTGTGGAAGAAATTGAAGTTTCGCCGAATTTAACTTATGAGCAGCATCCTATTCGAATTATAGCTCCGGAGGTTAAACGACTTCGAAATAAAGATGTTCTGCTTGTGAAGGTTCAATGGTCCTCAAATCCTAAGGATTGCTCTTGGGAATCCAGAGAATTCATCGAGCGAACACATCCGGACTTGCTTACTCCTGCTCTTTGAGGTGAACTTCCTATTTCAAATTTCTTTTGTGTTAATATGCTTTTATGGTTGTTACTTGTTATTTCCATCTTATATATTGCGAGGACGTAATTTCTTTAAGGAGGGGAGTCTGTAACAACCCGCATATTTATCGATTTTATATTTAAATATTTTATTTAAATATTTTGTCGTTAATTGGATATTGGTCCGAAAAGCTACTTTTTGCAAACGGTCAAATTAGGACTCGAGACCACTTCCATTGAGTTCGAAATGCCGTTTACAACTTTTTTTAAGTATAAACATTGATAGGTTTGGAGTTAGTGAAATTTCACTAACTTTTCCCGCCTTGGACTTTGGGTTAGTTTAGCCTATTAAGCCCAAGTTCCAACCCCCTTCTCCTCACTCTTCATAAACTTCCTAACTAACTCAAGCTTTGGCATTAATGGTGAGGAGAATGGGAAATTAAAACTCCAAGCACAAATTCAATTGCAAATCCAACATTCAACTCCAAATTCAAGTAGAAGATATTGGATTCAAGCTTTGGATTGCTTCTCCTTGCTTTCAAGCTTAATCTTCATAAATTTTAGTGTAAAGGTGAGATTTTTATCTCACAATTCTAGCCTACAACTATATTGGACCGTTGGGACTGATTCCCTATCACTTTTGCATGCACATTTGCTTTTGGTTTGGATTGGATTGGCGAAAAACTCCAATTTTTAGCGTTTTGGTGAATATTCTGCATTTAGGTCGTTCTGGCCATTTTCGTGTGTTCGGGGTTAGGTCGTTCTCGACATAACCCTTAGGTCACTCGCGTGTTAACGCGCTAGGTCGAACTGCACGTATTGTCATCTCGGAATTAGGTCGTTGGGCTTTAAGTCGTAGGTCGTTTGGCCCATAGGTCGTTAGGTCGCTAACACTTAGGTCGTTTCTGGCCTTAAACCCCCTCTGCAGTGTTAGGTCACTCGCGAGTTGAGTCTTAAGCCGTGGGTCGTTCGCGAGTTAAGCTTTAGGTCGTTTGGCCTTTATAATGTTAGGTCGCGTGATCTATATCCCGTAGGTCGTTGACCCCTTGAGTCGTAGAACTGATAGGTCGCTCGCGAGTTAAAATCGATAGGTCGCTCGACCACTAGATCGTATGACCTGTTAGGTCGTTAGGTCGCGTGGGTTTTAAGCCGCGTATCAGTTAGGTCGTTCCACCTTATAACCCTTAAGTCGCTCACCTCTGTTAGGTCGCGAGTCCCTTAAGTCGCTCGCCTCCGTTAGGTCGTGCATCCCCCTAACTCGTTCGGCCTTGCCTTCGTTAAGTCGCGTGACACATTAGGTCGCGCATCACCTTAACTCGCTCGACCTTGTTTAGGTCGTTAGGTCACGAAGACCCTTAGGTCGCAACCACTAGGTCGCTCGACCCAATTCCCCTTAGGTCGTTAGACCTCATTTTGTCTTCACTAGGTCGTACCGTTTTGGACGGGGCGCTGCCCCGCACCCCGCCAGGGGCGCTGCCCCGGACCCCCGCGACCTGACCGGGCAGGTCGAACCCCGTAAGCGGTGGCGTTGCCCCCGCACCCCCACCTTGGGGGGTTGCCACCCCCCTGGACCCCCCCTCCGTAGGGGCTCTTTGATGAAAGATGCATTTTGAGTTGATTTCCTTGGATTTCATTCACGTCTTTGAACGCGAAGTTTTTGTGATTTGTCACTTTAATAAAATAAAGGTTTCAATACTAGTAGTAAATATCAAAACTCTTTCAGCAAAACGATTTCAACTCTATTTTTAATAACAAAGCTTTTTCCTTAAATCGTTTTCCAATCTATTAGTATATACAAACCTTTACCTCACTCGTATGAGAAATCTAATTAAACGACTTAGTAAAACAAGTGGTATGAAACGCTTGCGTTTACTTCGTCGGTTCATTCTTGGACTTGTTCGATTGAATCTCTTGTGACAATTTTCTAGTGGAGATCTACAGTTTGTTAGTAAATATTTGAGTTAAGCAAGTGGTTATGGGACATGAAGTTAAACTTTTATATTTACTAACTTAGTGTAATTGACACTTCTTGATGATCATGACGATCATTTTTGTGTTTTAGACTAGCAACTGTGCGATGTCTCTTTGTCTGCGAGGGAGACTAGACCCCGCTCTTGTGATGTTTCGCCATCTCATTTGTGTGATGTTTCGCCATCACATATGTGGGGTAGCGCCCCACGGTCTTCGGGCCATCCGTGTGTCAAAATTAATGGCTTGCAACCATGAGATAGCTTCTCGCTATGTGTTACACGTGTAGGTGAGTTTTCATGCTCCCATTTTGTGAGTTTTCATGCTCCTATATTGTAATTTCTAGATTTCTTGTGTAGTCTTCTGGAATTTGTGCTTCACCTATTTTCATGACTTTCATTGTTATGATTTTCCAACTTTTATGTTTAGGTGAATTTGGATCTTTTAGAAGATTCTTTTGATATTGTTTGATCTCTTGATGATCTTCATTTACATGCTTATCATAGTATGTCTTTATGGTTACTATATGTTCTTGCCATATCTATTGTTTATATCATGTTATCTGATATTTATAGCTAGACTGATCCGTTTATTATTTTCTTATAAATAATACTCGGGTCAGACCGAGATGTTACAGGTGCTTCTGCTTGACTTCTCCCCTAGGGATTTACTACTCTGACTTTTGGCTGACCTTTTAGATTAGCAGTTTTTGTCGTTTACACTTGAGATATAGACTCATATATGTATTCTTTTGCATAGCACGTGTTGCTATTCTTTTGTATTATTGTGGATCTTTTTGACCACTACTCTGATGTACACTTTCATGTGTTAGTTATATATTCTTATCTTCTTCCGCCTTTGTGATATGGATGTCTGTGACTGATTTGTGTTATGCATATTTCTATGTTTGTTTCCGAAGATTATTATAGCCACCGCGTGATAAGAAATCACGAGGATGGTCGCTCCTCAACAGCCATATTCTCCGTGCTAGTTGACAACTCTACACCGTAGTGTTCTTGGCTAGTGTGGGTATAGAGGTGGGGCGTTACAATATAAGCAAGATTTATATTGTGTAAGTAATTAACTTAATTCATTTTAAATTAATTAGATATGTTGTAATCAATTTAATTCATTTTAAATTAATTATAGATAGTATGATTATAGGTCATTGCTTATGAATGGTTGTTATTGGTTGCTTTGAATGGTTTTGAAACTCAGCTATGGGATTAATAATGTTGAGTGATATGGATGTATTGGTTGCATTGTGATGGTGATATGGGTTATCTTTGATAGTGATAAATGTGGATTATCCGTGGTTATGATAATGATAATTACCTGTTGTGAATCTATGAGTTATCTATCTGTGTGTATATAGATAATTAGATTGAACTGTTTTAAACTTTTAAACAACTTGGACCTAAAAGACACACTTTGGATTTCGATGAGACCGGGATCGGGTTTCCATATTTGGATATTTGAAAACCACATCGATTCCAATTAACGTTAGGACATTAATCCAAGTGGAGCGAGTGAAGACTCGAGGTGTAAGGGCTATACGTCTGTATAACTCTTTGGGTGATTCCGTAATGAGTTTTGACGGAATAGTACTTATAGATTCGAGATGGAGATTTAGAGTGCAAGGGTTGTCGTCGTTAACTCTGAGGGTGATTCCAAAACGAGTGTAACGAGATAATGCCTTCGGTTTCGTTCGAACCCGAAACGAACTTGTATGGACTGAATGCTTTCAGAACATCGTCAGGTCGACGATGAGCATTCTAAGATAATATGTCCTCTAAAGGTAATCATAGCCTCAAGCCTCATCAACCGGGAATGGCTAAAACAGGGGAGGTGCAGCAAGGCTTCGTGGGTAGCTCCCACTGGAGAGCAAGATTGATCCCTGTCTAGAGGTCCCTTTTTATTCGGCTTAGTGGGCAGTTGGAATTGCGCACCAACTGCGGGGTTGTCTTGTTTGGAACTATTCAGTAAGGAATGGGTCCGGCCTTGTGTTGCAAGGGAGTGGGAGTACTCCTCGGTACGTTGATTTAGGCCACGTACTGTGACGGGCGGTACCCCAGTAGCCCTGCCATTGTATGGAATCCAAAATCCAATAAGTGCAAACGGTTTTGATTGTATTACCCACTTTTGTGGCTAGTAGCTGGAATTTAATCATGTAACAATTTCGGCTATTTCATATTTACTTGAAAACCCTAGACCTATTATAATATCACTGGATTTCCTATCAAATGTTTTGGTTAGCGTAAGATAATTTTTTTTCCATGTTTATGTGTGGGAAGTCTTACGTGATACCTTTCTTTCAAAGGATTTTTGAAAGTTAAGCAACTTTAACCTGTTACTCACACCAGACCCATGTCTGACCCGGAGTTTATTTTTGTTTTCCATAAACTCTTGGGTACTCAAATTTTTATGAGTAGCCAAGGGAACCAGGTTAGCTTTGACGAATATTGGAGAAGCAATGGAGCAGGAGGCTTCTGCGTTAGATATTAGTATTCCGCTGTGTGTTCTGTGATTGACTCTGAGATTGTATTATGTTGTAAATACTAGAAATGTGTTTATAACTGTCTAGTATGTGTTGTATTATCTGTGTACTCTGATAGTGGTTGTAAACTATGTAAATATTTTATGTTATTAATACAATTTATTTGTTCCGCTGTTTAGATTCTGTTGTGTTGTTTTCTTCTTCTTCTCTTTCTTTCTATTCTCTATCCCTTTCTTTCTTACTGGCGATACGACTTCCTGGAGATAGGAAGTTGGGTCGTTACGACATAGGTCACAGTCTACCGATATAAAATCAAACGCAGACGGTTGGCTCTCAGCGGCACATAGGACTTTCGCTATGTTATACCATAGATCGCAGTTACATCCTGGGTTACGTTGCCGTCGCAGCAAAAGTCCATGTAACTGTTGGCTCTCAGCGGCACACACGACTTTCGCTGTGGTATACTCTACTCATAATCCCCAGGAACTAGTTTTGTCCGGACTCCTCACAGGATCAACTTTAGAACCCCCCTTGGGGCTCAAGGCAGCACCACCCAGTGGTACTCCTGAGAAGATCATTTCAAGAGAGCGCCTTTTTCCCCAGAGCCATCATCAAAACATTTTGTACTATACATATATAGTATCTTCAAATCATACACCTAGTATGATCTCAAACAAATCTCCTTTACACAAAATCGATTATCCAAAAATCGATAATTCTCAAACTAGGCTTTCCAAATTCAATATTGATTTTACCCAAAAATCAAAAGTCTTTCCAAATCCAAAGGTTCCCAAAACCTTGTTCCAAAATCCTCATATGATCCTTTATACGTATAGATGTATATAAAATCCTTGATAAAAATCTTTGGATCATTTTAAACTTGTATAAAATTCTTTTATACTTCAAATATTTTTCAAAAACCCTTTTCTTCTGACAAAAGATTCAACAAGAGGAGTTTCATTTTATAAAACAAAGATATTTAACTTTGTTTATTCAAAATCAAATATTCAAATTTGGTTACTTCTTTCAATATCATTTTCATTTAAATCTGTACGATGTATGCATATCATCCGTACGCAATACCAATCTGATCACTCACTCGATCACACAATTTCATTTCCAAACTAGTATCATCCACCCGACTTCCTAGTGCGGACACAGATCTAGTTTTTTGATCAGAAACCGTCATTCTCCTTGCATAGTCATAACTATGATAGAGAATATCCAAAACCAATCAACAATCCATATCCAGGTCCGCCGTCGAAAATCGAGTGAAAAATCCCACTCGAATCGATATAACTATCTCGAAGTTTTGTGCTCGAATCTGGATCAAATCACTATACGAATAGAATAACTTACGTACACCCTACGTATTAATCTTTATTGGTTATTAGCAAATTAATTTTCTTTCTATTCACATCCACCTTGATTTTCATTCACTTACTCACAATTGCTTCAATCTATTTGGATTTTCACCTCTATTCTTACCTCGATTGGGTATTTAACCAATAAACAGTTTAAACTCTGTCCAGTTTAAATTTAGAAAATAACTTGAAAAGTTATAAAAATAGATAAGTAGTTGAAAAATAATTACTAATTTGTAAAATAGCTGTACAATAGTTCAGTAATTGAAAAATAATTGAAAAATAGTTAAATAGTCATAGAAATTTTAAATAATTACAAAATAGCTATAAAATAGTAATTAGTAGTTGAAAATAGTAATTAGTTTATAAAATAGTTAGAAAATTGTTAAACAGTTTCAAAAATAATTGTAAAACAAGTATAAGATAATTTGGCTTTTAAAAGAAAGGTTGTATATATAATGAATAGTTTGGAAAGAATAGGTTTATATTAAAACGATTTATATTAAAAATAGTCCAGAGTCAAAACTGTTCACTTCCCAATCTCCATTCTCATCAATTCAATTTAAATTTCCTTTACCATTTAAATTGACCCAATTCCAATTTAAATAACTTCAATTTCCATTGAAATCTATTTAACCCAATTCAAGTTGAATTAATCTCAATTTCTTTCCAAATTTAACTTTATTCAACCTTGATCTCAAATTCTACTAATTCAAATAAATTTCAATTGAACTAGTTCCAATTTCAATTCATTACAACTCCAATTTGAATTAATCCCAATTTCGAACTCCATTTCCAAATCAAGTTGAATTATTCTTGATTTCCTTCCAAATTCAATTCAAATTCCACTTGAATATTATATTATTCAAATTTAATTTCAATTCCAAATTATTCAAATCAATCCAATTCAAATTTTCCATTTGAATCTTATACTCATACATCTTCAATCACCATTATAATTAATTCAAATCAAATTCAACTTGAACTAATTTAAATTTCAAATTTAAATCATCTCGAATAAATTCGAGTTAATACTTCAAATGTTGATTTAATTCCTTTAAATAAATTTTCTAGATCTCAAACCCAACATGGGATCACACAAACTCTCTATTTCAAATCAACAATTTAAATTCCCAAGTTAAATCCCAATTTCATCTTGAAATTTCCAAATCAGATTATTCATTCAAACTTATTTAACTTTTTCCAAGTTCAACTCAATTTACTTAACCCAGTCAACCTAACCCAATTTGAACTTCGATTTAAAATTTTAAACTTCTCATAAATAATCTTCCCACTTATTAAGTTCATAAACTTATCACTTTGGGTATCACATCTCATTCCAGATTTAAAACTCAATATTTAGAGTTTATTTCAACCCATCTTTGATATTATGTATATCCACGTATATACATATTAATTTCTTTTACATACTAAGTTATACTTTAAAATTTTAAACCACCTTTGGTTTTTAATACAAAACAAATTTCTTTTAAATTTTCAAACAACTCTTGTTTGAAATAGGACCATTTCATTCAATTGCATTAAATAATATTATTTACTGTTTCTTTAAATTAATTACATCACTAATTAATTCCAATTAATCACACTCAGTAATTAACTTATTTCTTAATTACCTTCATTAAGTAATTCTCCATTAAATTACTTACCTCTAGTTACCTCATTAAGTAACTCCCTCTTTATTTATCATTTCCAATTATTATCCATGAATTAATCTCATTAAATAAAGTTTAATTAATTACACAAATTAATTGATTATCCTTATCTTGAAACTTTTCCCTAATTCAAGATTTAATTTCAGTTCGGTTGTATTTCTATTACTTCTTAATTTAATTCAATAATTTAACAACTAATTCTTTTACTATTTGTTAGAAAGATATATTGCTTTATATATCAAAATATAATCTTATATAAAATCATTTAAAATCTTTATATAAGAAAATAACAAGTACGCTCTCTCATATATATATACACTCAACTTAATTTAGGGTACCACTTTCCCTATCCTTTGTGAGTAATCCCACCAGAGCCAAGGTTCTCGCCTAACCTTCAGCTCTGATACCAAATGTAACAACCCGGAAATTTCGATCCTGAAATTTCCAAATAGTTAAGAAAAGAAGAAAAGAAAGAAGAAGAAGGAACAGAAATACCAAAACTCAGAAAATCTCACATTCGCAGCGGATCAAAATATAATGATAAATAATATCAGTTTTACGAAGAAGAACTGTTCCAATATTCTTATACATTTATACATCAGAGTTACAACTATTTCACAACACAGGACAAATTTGAAAACATGTCCTAGCTAATCAGCCATAATATACACAGCGGAAATCACTCTGTACGTTCCTGCCATCCAGCTCGCCTCCTGAACTCCAGAACGTCATTACCTGAAAAGCTGTAATACTCGGTCTGACCCGAGCATTACATCAAAGTAACACCCGGGTCAGGCTGGAAACCGGCGTGAGTAAACCCATCCAACATGGAATACAAAAACATACAACTTATATAAACCCGGGGTAACTTATATCAGTTTACAACTTCACAAGTTGTTATAGACATCAATTATTCCATACCTCAATTTCTAAGTGCCCAAAACTTAGATTAAATGGCCCAATTCACTTAAGTTATTACACTTCATTCTATGGATTTCATATATCAAATTACAAAGAATCGAAGTGGTTTCGGGTATTTACTAATATCCGACTCCGGTCTCTTCGAATCCAATGTCATCTTAAACCAAGTTATTCAAGTGAAACATAATTCAATCTTACAATACAAGGTGTCACGGTACTTCATCATCAATAGATAACCACATCAATCACAGTTTGAATCAACAAATTATATCACATAGCATCACGAATCACATATTAGGGTAACAATTAATCCAAGGCTTCCAATATCATTCTATCATTCATACTCAAGGTTGATTAGTTATACCATTCTACTTAATTTAAATATATTAAATTAATTACTTCCATCATCTCTAAATCCTGCTTACTCAATCATTAATTAATTACAAATCAATTAATTAATCATCCTCTAATTATTAATTAATCAATTTTTTTTGGTTATTTATTCTTTAATTATAATAAGTAATTAATTCTCGATTAATTACTCAAATTAATTTCCCTTTTTATCCATCCATATTAATTTCATTAATCTTTAATTAATCAATCAAATTAATTATCTCATAATCACTTCATTGACCAATTATCTCTTGATAAATCAAAAATCAAGATTTAACTAATCATTGATTAGTTTTCTTAATCAAACAATCCTAAATTAATTATACTAAGTAATTAATCATCAATTACTTCCATTAAGTAATTATCCTATGATTACTTTTATTAATTGATTTTTTCTTAATTAATTACTTTACATTAATCTATTAACCCTTAATTATTTAAGTAGTTAATTTTACAAGGTTAACTAAGCCAAGTATCTTTAAATTAATTAAATTAATTTATCAACTCAAATTTCTAGTTGATGATCTTTAAATCACATTCATTTATTGTCCATTAATTATTTTACTTAGTTGTTATCCTTTGCATTAAGTGATTAATTTTAATTAATCCCACTAATTTATCATCACTAATTAATTACAAACTTACTAAATTAAAACCTGAAACAAAAAGACCCGTTCCCAAAAGCAGAAAAATTCCCGAGCAAGATGAACTATGACTTCGAACGCAAACCTGATCACAACACGAGGCACTCGCAACACATAGCCTTGAGTCGAACACGCATCACTCACGAGATTGACCCGAGCAACACTGCATCTTCCCAACCCATGATCAACTCAGATACACAACGCGCATGGTGCACTTGCACGCCGTCCTTAAGTCGCTCCGGCTAACTACGATGGCTCCCACACATCGCCTACGTCTTCCACATCCCCTCCGGCCACCCAGATCCGAAGATTACATCATAAAACGAAATCGAGCGATCCGGATTTTCTCTGGAACTCAACCCTCGATGATAAACGTTTCTCGCCACCAAATACAATCACTAGAAAACTTGCTACTCCACCCAGAGGTGCTCCACGACCTGACAATCCCCTTCCCCCTCATGCAAATCACTCCGGCTATCCATTAAAGCTGAACGACCCACGAGACCATCGTAACAAAACCGACGACCAAACCCTAAATCGTCATCTCATGAATGCTCCGATGATCGATATCCTTCGCGATCAATTCCACACATACCACGAGTCTCGAGTCTCCTCCAAATCATAGCCCCAAGGAAATTTCGCCGCCGATCAACGGTATTTGGGAAAAATCCAAATTTCGAACAATGCTGCACATCTCGATTTTAACGAACTAAAAATTGTGATTTCAGTGCCTAAATTCATTATTTGCCAAGGCAATTTATAACATACAATATAAACTCGAAATTTAAAAATTTGGATTTTCTGATTTTAATAGGTTTTACTGTAAAAACTTAATTTTTGAAATGTTAAAAAAATAATCCATCAGAAAATTATTTTTGAAAATGAAATTACCTTATTATAATCATTTTCTATTCTATAATCATAGCTTGAATTCACTTGAATACGTAGATTTAGATTTGTTTTCCTTTCTTGAATATGTGAATACAACAGACAAGAAAAAAAAACTACAGGTATATGTTTCATAAATATATACCATACATAAAGAAAATTTTAAATCTATATTCAAACTTAAAAACAACCATACACCAAATATTCATCATTACTACACATATCAGTCACATACAACACTTTATAATAATTTCTTGGTTTCAAAAATTTCTGTTTACTGACAGGAATAATAGAGATGCCTGTTTTAACTGATCCAGGAACTATACTTTTAAATATATGTATTTAAATTTGAATTACACCATTATATCTAAATTCTTTAACCATAATATGCCAGTTTGTCGTGATAACAGAAATACGCAGATGTGTACTCAGGCATGCAAATCAGAGTTTCCATCTATGGACTAACAATCATTATCCCATTCTTACACATCAACTTAAAGTTACTTTCATCATCAATTGAAGCATGCACCAATTTTACAGATAATTTTAAGTTAAAGAGTTAGAGTCTACTCACATTCTGAAACCAGAGAAGCCTATGAAATGTTTCCCTTAGAATCAGAAAATCTGGAGTTTTCTACTTGCTTGATTCATGAATTGAATCTCACCTAGTTGCTGAGTTATTGAATTTTAGTTCTAGCTGCAGAATTGCTGAGTTGAAACAAATTTGACTCTTGCATTTGCTTTCCAAGTTTTGAGATGAATTATAGCTTCAGATTCTTCAAATGAATTCAAGTATTGTTTTTTTATGATTTTGATTCCCTTTCGGTTTATAGGTTTATGAAGTTGTGAAAGAGAAATGGTGAAACTAGTTTTTTTATTTTCTAATAACTTAAAAAAAATTATTAAAAATAAAAGAAAATTAAAAAAATTGAGACACTTGTTAAATTATAGGATAAATTAATTACACTTGTATTTGCATGTAACAATGGGTTGACACTTGTAACTATAATGTATTAATGTGTTTTAAAATATATTTTTCTATATATCTTATTATAGTTACATTTTAGTTTTATATTAGTAATATCTTAAGTGTGTTTAAAAATCAAACTTCTCTTTGTCCAAATTTTATTTATTAGACTTACATTTGTAAGTATGCATGATATATATTTATTTTAAATATTTATAAAGCCCCCTCCCCTTTTTTTACATTAATTAACAATCACTTTCTTAATTTATATAAAGAAAGTTTCCCTCAAAACAAATCCAATTTTAAATCCAAAATGATTTAAATACCCAACTTCAAATTAAATTCCAAATAAATTTTACATATATATATTTAAACAAATACAATCCCAACTTGTATATAATAATTCTGTTTAAAATCTATGTATATATATATAACACAATTACAAATATAAATATTTATCTGATCAGATTCATTCGTTCAATTTATAATTCAATATTCTATTGATTAACCCAGTTTGTTAATCAATTACAGATGACTAAAAATTCGGGTTATCACATTCATTAAATTGGTTTATTTTCAATTTGTTGTTGTTCATTACAAAATTTATTTCAATAACCATTTATTTTATTAATCCATTTATTATTCAACTAATCTAGTATTCTATTTATCTCTATTAACCATTTTATAATTTAACTTTACATCTATAACATTTTTATACGCACTCAAATTTTATTTATACAGACAATTTATATTACATAATATCCAATTATCTTAAATTAACAATTCCAAAGATCATAAACTTGAATAATAATTTTTTCATATTTATTCGACAAATTTAATTCATCTTTATTCCAAATTATTATTAAATTTATTCCACTTAATATATCTTATCGCATATATTATGTATATTTACACTTATTATAACCACTCAGATTTATTTATAAATTCCTTTAACATCATTTTATACTGTATAATATTCAATTACATAGTTAACTTTTGAAAATTTAGGTAAATTATTTATAATGTAATTGAGTATTATTCAAATAAAATTTTCAGTTCACTTATTTCAAGTTAAGTATTTAGTCAAAATTTTGGCTTTATTTAAAAATCATCCTTCAATCAAAATTTGAAGAATTAATTTCGATTAGCTTCAAACAACTTAAAGACAAATATATATATAAAATCAAATCCATAATTAGATACCAATATATATTATAAATCAAGTCATACTTTAGAAATTTCATGTAACGACCCATGTAAATTCGATGCTTAAAATGAATTATATTAATAGGATTTTTAAATTTTTTTTTTTTTAGAAAGAAACGGAAATCTTATTTATTTATATGAAAGAGAATGTTGAAATTAGATGTATCTAGGTTAATTGAAATTTACAAATTGAATGTTTATTGCAATTAAGTGTAATATGGAAATTTTTGCAATTGGATATACGGTTAGAAATAAGTAAATAAAGGCAAGGATTGAATTCATTAATGAAAATAAAATTTTATTTAGTACAATCCTTTTTATTTACTAGTGGAAGGTGTTAATTATTAAAAAGGTGAAAATTTGAAAATAGATTCAAATTGTATGTAGATAATAAATTGGAATAATTAAAGTTAGTAATAAATGGAATATCAAAACTATTCATAAAGTGAATATAAGTAGATGTAATAAATGAATAGGAAATGCTAGTTATTCATAAAGTGAAGAAATGGAACCTAGATGGAATAAGAAATTGGATTTAGAATCTTAATTTGTAGATGTGCATATATTTATAAAGAGATTATAAAAGGGTAAAATAACCATATGCAAGTATATTAAAGGTTGTAATAGTAGGATACTAGTAAATTCACTCATTTACCTATAAAGATAATTAGGTGTGCCTTAATTGTAACTAATAAAATAACGAAAGAAGTAAATGTATGTATTTAGAGTATTAATTTCAATTGGATAAGGATTTTAAGTAATAAGGTTAATGCGAGGTAAGTAATGCTGAATTTAGGTCAATAATAATGAATAGTAATAGATTGAAAATTTGTAGCATATATCATAATTTACCTGCTTCCTTGTTAATGGAATTAGAATGTGTAATAAGTAATAATCAGATAAAGGAATGTTACCCTAATGGAAAAGGAAATAATTAAGGGTTGAGTAAATTATAGGATTGTATTTATTATAAACGTTATTCTAATAATAATGGTTAATTGTGGAATTAATATGGGGAGTATATAAAGAAATAACTAGGGAAGTATACGTTATAAGTTAATTATAGCCTAAACTTATGTGCAAGGTTGAAATTGGATCTAATTGGAAACTTATTTAATAAATTGGATTATAGAAAGATTATTTTAAGAAAATATTAAGTACTATAATTAGTAGAATGACTTACATTTAAGATTTGAGATAGAGATTTGTCTAAGGAATTATAAAGTTAAGTAAATCAAGGTGATAGAAAAATTTTGAATTATAGAAGGTGAATTTGAATAGTGAGTCAATTGGTAAATTTATAATAGTAGGACTTATTGAGATAAATGAAATCAAATTTTATTTATTATGTTAAATTAAGAATTACGTTGAAATATGATATTTATGTGATAATTTTTAATCCAAAGGGTAAACCCTTATATTTGAGATTAATGAAAGGAATAAATATAGGTTAATTCAATAAAAAAGGAAGTTTTGGAAATTTATCAATAATTTTGGATTTTATGGAATTGAATATTTATATTGATTTAATCTTGAATAAATTGACATTTAAAATTTGATTAAATATTGAGAAAATAGTACTAAATCGATTGCAATAGATATAAATAAATTTTTACGTTAATGTTAATATAAAGTACTTTTTGAAGATAACGTCAAATTCATTTATGGAGATTTAGTTAAATGGGAACTTTGATTTTGAGAAATAAAAGCGTATTAATGTGACTAAAGGTTAGAGTACAACTACTTTATGTTGCCTATTTTGGTAGCTTGTTAATTTACAATTTTGAAATCAGTTACAATAATTTTAATTGAGTATTGCGTTAATGTTAATTAAAGTAGTATTTGTAACAATGTTAAGACTTTCGTATTGGATAGTTTGTTGTAATATAAGACTTGGAAATAAAGTTATTAACGTATTGGTAAACAATTACATTTGATGAAATTAAATGTTGAAATATTACATAGATAAGAATTTAGATGAAATGGATTGATTTATGAAATAAAATGGTAAGTAATTATAATATTGTTATTAATAATAGACGTTGCTTTAAGGATAATTAATGTAGTAACGTAAGGTGAAAATGTAAATTAAAAGGGAAACGTAAAATTTAGTTAAGGTAGTAATTTATGAATTGGGAATAAAATTCAAATGTTATATTAGGCTGTAAATCAATTTGGGAATAAAATTTTATTTAATTGGGGTAAAATTGATGTATACTAATGTTAATTATATGCATAAGATGATGATTGATTTAATAAAGAGAATTGAATACGAATGGTATAAAATTTCATTTGAAATAAGATTTTATAATTTATTGAATTTACTTTAATTAAAGGTAAACACTAAATTTTTTGCAATAAATCTTTATTTGATATGGAGGTTTGGTTAATAAATTTGAAGCTAATTGCAATCAGAAATGATAGGAATGGTAAGTTGACCATTTATTCATAATAAGATCTAAAAATCAAATAAATGGATTATTGGAATTTAAATTTGACAAATTGAGAATTCATTTAAATTCAGATCCATCTGTCTATTCCAACTTCATCTATAAATACCTCGCTAAACCCTAGCCTCCGCCTATTCTCATTTGTCTGCGCGTAAAATTTCATCAGCTCCTTCTCCTCCTCAATGGCAGACAAACAAATCTTAGATCCAAATAAAAATTTCAAACCAAATCAAAAGCTAAAATTCAAACTTCTCAAAAAAATCTGGAAGCAAAACGCGTGAGGGAGAGAGGGAAAGAAAAGGGGATGACGTGGCGCTTGAAGGTGTTCTTTTATTTCTATTCTTTTTTTTTTAAATTTCAATCACCATTAATGCGTATAACTTTCTCCTACGAACTCCGTTTCACGCAAGATTTTTTTTGTTAGGATCGTAATAAGATTCCAGATCTTTTGACACTGGTTTGGACAGATTTGGAGATCGTCGAATTTTTGGATTTAAATCGGATTTTTAATTCGATTTAAATTCAAAAGGTGAGTGTTCTAACCCACTCACAATTTCTAAAATTTCTTGTGTTTGTTAAATTAATTTTAGATATGGGTAGAAATTTTTTTATGACTGTTTGGCATGTTTTATTCACTATTTCTATCTAAACGCATTTATTTAATATAACTGTAAATTTATTTATTTATTGCATATAAATTTGACAGTTAGAATTTATTTAATTGCATATTAACTACCAGTCATAGTTATGTTAAATTTTTATTTCATATTAACTGCCAGTTAAATTTACGTTTATTTTTGCATATAAACTTCCAATTAACAGTTATTAAATTTATTTTGAGTATAAACTGATAATTGATACCATTATTTATCACCTGTTATGTATTGATGATTGTTTGAAATTGGATGATGACTGTGATAAATGGATGTATGATTTGATGGATGAATGGATGATTAATTTTATTAATTGCAAGTTGCTATGCATTTCATTCATTCGGGATTGCGGTTTGAAATTATATATAACCGCTTTTTTTTTTCATTTTAAATTGCGGATTGAAATGATAAACATCCGTATCACTTAACCATAGGATAGAAAATTTTATACAGGCACCGGGGTAAATATATAAAATTATTTTTGAAATGTTTTTCTATGGTTTTGTAAAGTTATATATATATGGTTTATGAGATATTGATTTGGTTATTGATAAAGGCTATTATATATATATATATAGTAATTTCCGGTTTTTGAGCTTTGTATAAATTTGATTTGAAGTTTAAATAAAGTTTGATTTTAAGATCAATTAAGATTAAACATTTATTTAAAATTTAATTTCTGGAGTTTTATGACTTAAATGAGAATAGAATTGGAAGATGAATATTAAGTTAAATTGAAATTTAATAAAAATTAGAATTTTTAAAGGATATGATTTTTATAACTTGATTTTTGTGTAAAGTATTTTAATGAATATCAGGTTCATTAAATGAATATATAATAAATTGAAAGATGATCCAGTTATACGAAGTTAAAGGTTTTCTTAAATTATATTGAATTCATTAAGCAAACATTTCAAGTCTAAATAATAAGTAACTGAATTTGATATATATATATGGAATTGTCAAATGAGTCTGTTTGAAATGGTGAAATATTTAAAGCCTTGAAACATAAGAATTGAAATGGTATTTGGAAGTTTAAATCGATATTTGAAATTGATTTGTGAAATCTAAAGAAGCTATTTTGTTTATAAAAGTAATTTAATATTTAACCATTTAAGAGATGGAAATTTTGTTTCAAAGCTATGTTTTCAAGGTAGTATAATTTGGAAATATTATATTCAAGAGTTTTGATTTCTAAATATTTTACTTTGGAAACCCTATGATTTTGGAAAGAATATATATTGGAAAATAAATGATATCGTATTGATTTGGGGTTTTAAGAATAAGTGATATCGGGTTTATATGGGTTTTAAATGGATATTTTATTATGGTTTTAAAAGTATAAATCTTTTTTTTTAAATAACCGCGGTGTTATAATAACGATTGGTGGGCAAAGAGACCGGGATCGGATATGGACATACTCTCTGTCGATACCGAAAACCTCTTTGACTAACCTTGTACGCGGTGGAGATTCTAGAATGAAGTAGGTTGGTGGCGACGTTTCTTGTAAGGTAAATACGTGGACCCAACTCCTGTGAGTTGGCATAAGGTGGCTAAAACAGGAGCGATTGACGGGTTAATGAGGTAGCACCTCTGATCGGACACTTCCCTTCGATACTATACTCTGATTTTGGATTGATTCGGTGGCCACCTTCATTTTTGATTTCTTTGATGTGGGGAGTTTGTTCGAGGTGGGCGGCAGCTGCGCGCTACGCGTTTCCATCGGCCTGGAAGCGTAATTGGTATATCTACCCTGGCATTGCCTAGTGTGCCGTGTCACCTACCTTACCGCGCCTTTACTACGAGTTTCTATTTGTGTCGTACCTATGGAGTATCCTCTGGTAGCCTCCCGATCAGGAGGTATTACGGTACTGTATAGACTATTGGCATTATTTGTGTTAAGGGCTATATGGGTAACCCCTTAACGCTATTAAAAAGTAAGTTTATTTTACAAATAGACACTATTATAATAGCGCAATATACTATATAGTAAATAGTTTAATGGATCCTTAGGAGATGTAAATCCCGAGCATCTCTTGAGTTACTGCACTCATATTTATTTCTTTTAATTTAACTTACATAAGATCTTTTAGTTCTGACTCGAGTGTTTTGTCTTTTCAATTCGCTCGGGTCAGTCCGAGCGTTTCAGGATTTGAAGATTTAGCTCTGGAGGACGAAGACGAAGATGTATATTATTATTATTTATACTAGTGCACTACACACTGTTCCGCTGCATTGTTGTTGGTATGTGTAACTCTGATATGTATTATATGAATGTTTTTTAAACAGATTTATAAACTGTATATTTTATTATTATATTTTATCCTTCCACTGTGAGATTCTGTTTTTTTTTCTTTCTTGTTTTTCTTATTTACAACATAACAATCCGCCCTTCCATATGGATTGAATCGGCATGTGTGTCTGTTTAAATCATGCGAAAAGGCTGGACGTTACATTTCAAATCAATTAAATTATCAATACATAAGTGCAGAAAAGCTACAGTATTGTCTCTCCACTTCGAAAATCGAAAATGAATGTCGATGATGCGGTTGTCATCACCGAAATTATTTTCCAGCGACAAAATAGGAGAGCGTAGATTTAGCCAATTAAAATTCTTTGAAACGGCTTATATTTGAAAATATTTTAAATACTATATGCTTTAAAACTTTAAAAACAAAGTTTGAAATAACCGAAAATCAAATTCTCAAATTCCTAATTTACATTCATTTAAATTTCCAAATCAATTTACAAGCCAAGTTTTATAATTCCGTTTATTTATATGTAGGTAAATTAATAGTTTACAAAACAATAAATGAAAACCAAATAACAACATTTAGTTAACCAGTTCATTTAAAAATTATCATAAAATTTTGTTATATATATAATATAATCATACACAATTTATTTCATTTACCAAATTTGAAAACAATATCGCGTCAGCTTATTCTGTTCAAGTGTTTTGGAAATCCTATCGATGCCGCCGATCAGAGGAATGGATCGAAACCCAAATCAACATCAACGACTCAAACAACAAAAAATATATATATATATAACATTTTTAATATTAATAACGAATACACTTTCTCGCTCGACGATACAAGGATGGATTTCAAAATAAGTATGGAGATTCAAATTTTTGATGGACTCAATCCAAAAAGAATTTTGATTCGAAGATAGGTTCGAAACAAATATGAGATATGTAAATAACAAAATAGGAAGATTGATAAGTTTATATAAATCGCGGACAACCTTAACCGGGTCGGACGTGACTTCAAGAATAAGATCAATGCAAAATTTCAAGGCAAATCGACATTTGATCTCAAGAAATAGAATTCAGGCATAGCAGGAGAAGCATCGTAAACTGAGGATACAGAAATCTTCGGTAAATCGATGCTATTGTAAAGGAGTTTCATCCCTTTATAAACAAATTTGAGACGTGCAAGATCGCCGACTCATTATAAAGATCATTCGAGGTGAAGTTATGGGATACTCCAGAATTTAGACGAATACGAATAATGAGGGACAAGAATGAATTTCGGAACCGAGGGAACGTTCTAAAATTAAAGCGAATCGGGTCAAAAACGAAGAGATTCAAACTCGAATGAAAGTGATTCTGTAAATACATTTACCATATATGCTAAGTTTGGCCTAGAGCTACCATAGCTCTGATACCAACTGTAATGACCCGTTATTTTGGACTATTCCCGTCCGCACATGTCGGACTTGAATAATTCAAAATACCGAATTGTTAATTTAAATTTGGCAAAACTGAACATATACAATAAATAAATAATCACAGATCACAGACACCGAGTAATATATGCAGGGGAAACAAAAGATAGTAGTTCATGAAGCTACTATATATATAACAAAGTTAAATATGTTACAACAAAAGTCTCGAATACAATAGTCGAATACAATATCAGAATACATCTCTAGAATCAACTGAATATCTGAAAGATGGATAGATAGCTGGATCTTCAAGCGAAGTTCCAACTCCAAAGGTGAGTCTCGAATACTGGTACACCCAGTCTGACCCGAGCGTAAAGCAAAACACAAAACACTCGAGTCAGGATTAACATTCTTATATCAACAATCCAACTCAAGTGTATAACAACTGAAATGCAAATAACTCAAAGGACGTTGGAATAACCATCCTCTAAGGATCCGTCAAACTATATACTATGTAGTAATATACGCTATTATAACAATGTCCATCAGTAATATAAAGTATCAAAATACTGTTAAGGCGTTACCATTATCCCCCTTAACACATTTTATATAAGTGTCATAGACTATACAACACTATAAACTCCACCGTAAACTAGTGGGATATGAGGGAGTACTTCATAGGTATAACACAAAACAAATTCATAGTGGTCGCGTACATATGGATACAAGTATGACAAGGCACATTAGGCAATGCCCAAGGTAGTGAAACTAACGTTTGCCTGAACCGGACTGGTGGAGCATCGCCGCAACGATCGCAACACCATGAAACAAAACTCCCAAAATTCCAAGGGTGCACCAATGAATAACAAGTAATGGTAGTTTACGAAGAAGTGTGTTCGCTCGAGGTAGCTAACCCCATTTGGCCCGGCACGACTCCTGTTTTAGTCATTTCCAATTTGACGCAAGTGTCAAGGCTATCCATTATCGTTCTCTTTCTTCAGTCATCACGTACATCATTCCAACCACTTCATTCTGGATCACACTCCGCATATAGTTATTAAAGTGATTTTCGATTTAGATAGTGAGTATGTCCCTAACTGATTCCGGTCTCTTTAATAACTTTCGTAATTAGTACACCGATTGGTCGTTCAATAAATTTCAAAACCAAATTAATTTCAATTTCAATTAGAATTTGTAAATCAACATTTCATTTGTCTTTCTATATCAATTTCCATAATTTACGTTTCAAAACCTCCAAATTACTATTTCGAAATCTATAATTTGATTTTAATTTTTGTTTAAAACAATTCAAATATTGATTCAAGTTCGTATATAAATTTCATTCCGTAATCATTTAAATTAATTTAATTTAACATCCAAATCAATTTAAATCCATTGATCGATTTCGTTCAATAATCATTTGAATTAAGTAAATTTATTATTCAAATAATTTCAATTCAATTTCCAATTCATTAAATCAATTACTTAAGTTCAACTCCATTATATCAAACTAACAAATTGAATTATATTAGATACGTCAAATCAAATTCTTTAAATTATAAATCTTACATCAATTTCAATAAATCACATTTTATTTCTTGTTAAAGAAATTCAATTTCATTTATTTATTTACTTAGTTACAAATTTCAAAACTCAGTTAATAAAGAAACTTAGTTCACTTACTCAAGAAAGTTCAATTTCACTTAATAAAGAATGCAATTTAATTTAATTATCAAATAATTCAATCTTATTCAATTATTAAATAATTTCAAAACTTAATTATTAGTAAATTTCAAAACTTAATTATTAAATAATTAATTTCAAAACAACGTTCTTTCAACAACTACTATGTTAATATTTTGATTCAGATTACTAAATATTAACATTTTCCTTCCATAAAAATTCAAATTCCAACTTCATTTCAAAACCTTATTATTTATTTAAATAAAATCTTTATTTTATTTTTAAATCAAATTATTGACCAATCGGGTTTTATTTAATTCTCTATCCTAATTCAAAGTTAATTTAGGTATTTATCATTTGAACCCGATTCCATTTCAATTCAAAAATCAAAGCATAGCAAAGGGAACTTGCAGTGCGATAACTGGGATGGTGTCAAAGTAAATAAACAAGCAATATCAACAATCAATAACAATCCAATAATTAATTCAAATAATCCCAAAATAATCGTATTAATTCACATTGTTTTTTGTGCAAATTAATATAATTATTTCTACAATCTACACTATCATTTCATGTAGATTAAAGATTATTACAGTAATCTTTATACAGTTCTTCACTTGATATCCATTTTTCAATTTCATACATCATCAATTTAAACAACATACATTCGATGGTTCAGGGTGAAATCCACCAAATCCTATGTGTCAATTTATTAACATTTAACAGGGTAATATTATACAAATTTAACTAAATAAATTCAACACATATATCGATTTGAAATTACTAACTATGCTATATCAAATTCAATTGCATATTATTTATCACTTTAAACAATTAACAATTTTTAACGTCCAAAATCAACTTCAAACAATCAATTATTTATCAACCAAACTGGATTAACATTGTATAAACAACAGATAATGGTGTCAGATGTCACAGGTGAACTGATACAGGTAATAACATATATATAACAGTGTAATTAACTAACAACAACAATATTTCAATTGTCAATTCAATTGAAATCAAATTTATTAAATAAAAGAACAATAATCGTGAGTGATTGCTCACCTTTCGAGGCTAGAGAGAACAGAAGATGACATGGATACACACACTGGTACGGACACCGAAATTTGAATTACAAATCCAAGCACGAATTTCAAAAAGAGCTAGATTGGCACGAATTTGACGATCAAAGCTGATAATAAGGTATCAATGAAACTAAATCAGAAGCTGTTTGATATAGACTGAACGAAATATATATATAAACTAGTATAACTTATATAAATTAATATAAATGACCACATAATATATATATAATTCTAATATATCATTTCTTTAACCAACCATAGATTTGAAACTCATTAAAATTATACATACATATGTTTTCAAAACAAACTATAGGCATACATTTCAATTTGTCAACAGTTAATAAAACATACATATTATTATAATAAAACCCGACACATGTATGTAGGGTAATAGTGCATAAATGCAAGCATACTGGACAACCAAATTTAACATACTATGCAGCCTCATATATATAAAAAATAAAATCTGTTTGCAGACTCGTAACAAATATATACAACCAACATGTTACTACAAGATTTCAAATATATATATATATATATATATATATATCCACGAATGTATAACTGTCAAAATACATGATAACTTAAAAAAATGGCACGGTGAAAATATAACTTTAAAATAAAATCGTCTATATATATAAACAAATCTATAGCAACACCATACAGCTGCAAATGTATTTGTACAGGCTAGTATTTATACTCTATAAACATTTATATACAAACTAATATGTTTTGAAATCTTATGTAACTAACATTACTATAAACAACTCTATCTAAATACACTTATAAATATAATATATATAAGTAGCACTAACGTATATAACTAAAACAATACAAAATAACCCATACCCCTTTTTGTGCACAGTTGGCCTACAAAGTAACTGTCAACATTTCATTCTTTTAAAAAATATTCACAGACTAAAATTTTAAATACAATTATTTCAAACAAAACAGAAACAAAGTCTTGTTCAAACCATTAATCAAAATATATTGTATACCTTTGAACGCATGTACTGATGCATATATATGCTTGAATATAAACTCTACAACTTATAACACATATATATATGTATAGTATTATATACTTTCCAAACTCTCGAAAGAAAGAAAAAAAATAAAAATAGACTTGATTTGTAAAAAGCTATATATAACAGAACACACGCATATCCAAATATAGACACACTCAACATATTGAAAAATACAACATTTTAAAATTTTAATTGATAAAAAAACAGATCTGTTAGATAACAAGTAAAATTATATATATGTAAAACATGCAACACATACTAATATATACTGACCTTATAATATATATAAAATGCCCAGATCATTTGCTTGAAGATTTCAAGCAACATGGGAGAGGAGAAGAGTGGCGAAGTGAGGTTGCTTCAGGCGGATCAGCTGGTTCACGACCTTTAACATGGAGGAGCGGCGCTTGCGGTGGGTTCAGGTGAGTGGCGAACACGTATGGACAGAGCAAGGCATGGAGGTGGAAGCACGAACGCCAGTCGAGGTTGGCTGGGAGTTTTAGGGTAAAAGTTGATGTGCGTGGTGCTTTGCTGGAGCGGGATGGGCGGGCGCCGAGGATAGTGGAACGATGGGCCGTTTGCCGCTTGCGGAGGTGAGATGGAGGAGGGTGGTGAGGGGTGGAGAAGGTTGGGAAAGCTGCGAGACGGGGTGCACTCGGGTGGAGGAAGAAGATGGTTGATCGGTCGAGCTGCATGCATGGAAGTGTGGTTGTACGGTAAGCATGGGTGGAAGGTGGAGGTGAAGGCCGAGTAGTGGAGGAGCTGGTGAGAAACAAGTGGCCAGAGGAGGAGGGGTCTTCCCGTGTTCGGCTTGCTGTGGTGCTTGATGCGTGGATGGAATGAAGGGGACATGCAATGGTCGTGCTCACGGGGGTGATGGTTGCGTAGCCATCATGGAAAGAAGAAAATGGAACAAAGCTTTTATCAGAGAGTTTTAATTTTGCTTACAATATAATATAAAGAGTCCTCTTGCCGAACGAAAGAATAGAGGAGAAGAACGGAATGGTTGAGTGAAGTAGTGATAAAAGTGGTGAAAGGCAAACTGAGTTTCACAGGCAAAAGTGATAAGACGCTTCAGGAACCAAAAATACAGCTAATACATAGTGAACAATGAACGTTACTTATCATAAATTCTAGAAATATTAAAGTAACGGCTATTAGATTTCTGTGAAATGGTTCAAGAGAACGAAAAGCACAAACCGGTTACCGATACGGTTAACATTTACACGCATTATGTTTCGTACTGAACTTCAAAACACAAAATTGAATATACCGCAAGGGTCAGCATGACGAGACGATTAAAACGGTATACAGATATCAGTGATACGATTGAACTACAAAAATTCGAATTTTCTACTAGTGAAAAATGCAGCAAAAACGCAGAAAAATATAAAGTAGTCCGAGTTTGGAAAAATGAAAAATGACGTCTTGCCCAGAAGATGATTTATAATTTTTTTATGTAAAAATATTTAGGTTTCGAAAACGTTTTATTTTCAACAATTCTTAACTGATTAAATTGAAATAAGTTTACACGCAATAATAAACTTCATATTTTCGGACGGAGACTTACCTGTTGCTATGTTTAACTAGACGTATTTCAAATATTAAATTTTTATTTCAAAATTTTATTATTTAAAATTTCACCAAAATTCAATAAACTAAATAAAACGACTAAAATTTATGGGTCGTTGCATTAAGTCCATTATATATAAATTTTTTAGTTTTATTTCAAGATACTTTTCAAACCTTATTAATAAATCAATAATCATTTACTTTAAATACGTTTTACTTAATAAATAACTTCTCAAATATTTACAACACTACTAATTTACGATTAAACCATGTGGTACATGAATAATCAATATTTTAAACATTTTAAAGTATTTAGAATTGACAAAAATGTTCGAAATATCTTTTATATAATACTTTATCAAAATATATTTGTAACTCGATGTCTTAACTGGTTTATCCTTGTTCTTGCAGGCACTGGCCATGCGTTGATCAGTTGCTAGGCTAGAATTCTTCAAGTATTTAGTAGACCTACTTCAACATCTAGTGAAAAATATTTAAAAATAGGTATGAGAAGTATTGCACAAAATCAAATGTCAAATGATGATAATACAATAGCAATGGCCCACTGATGATCCAGTATTTACGCGATGGACACAAAACTTTCCAGAAGATCCTTCTACCTTTCGGATTCAAAAACATATCATAGCCGGTTCATAAATAAGGGACCATCGACCCCTGCCGTAGTGGTACGCTGTTGATTCAATGATTTACACAATCGATGCACTTCCTTCCTGGAAGATCCATAAACAACAGACCCTAGGATCGAAAGCACCTCCATTAGGTAAACTAAAGGGCCATCTACCCTAGAAAAAAATTGAGGAACTCATGAGTTTGAGTCCGGACATCCATATTAGTTTGAATCCATTTCTGAATTCATCCAAGTCCATTAGGGTTTATCGGTCGAATCCATTCTTGGATTCCCCGTGTCCATCTGGGTCGAAGCACATCATACTATACTTCTACGTGGAGGGCACTTCCCTATACCTCTTACTCCAGAATATAGCATACCATATTTAGTACCCTTTCAAAATCATAACATATATCGCACTTATATAAATTCCATTATATATAAGATTTCATTTTCAGATAAAGTACTTTCCAAAATCAATAATCTCGAATATATCAAATCATTCTTACAAAAATTCCGTTATATACAAGAGTTATCTCTTCAGATCGAATACCTTACAAAATCAACAGTTTCAAAATCACTTGTGCTTATATAAACTCCATCTTATACAAGAATCAAAAATTTTCAAAATAAATTTCGCTGTATGAAAAGCCATATGAGGTTTGATATCTTACTTATAAAAGGTTTTGAATTTAGAATAGTTTTGTATATAAATCGTTTTGTGAAATAGTTTTGTATATAAAATAGTTTTATAAAATAATTTGTAAATAAAAAAGTTTGTACAATAGTTTTGTAAATAAAATAGAATAAATAGTTTGTTTGATAAATATAAAATAAAATAGTTTGTATAAGAAAAATAATAGAAAATAGTTTTGGAAAATGGTTTTAAACTAATAGTAGTTTTGCATAAAAGAAAAATTCCAATTTAAGTTTCAAAGATATCCAACCCAACAACTTTCAATTTCAGTGCCCAAGCATGTCAATAATATTAAAATATAATATGTACATATGTCATTATTTCACAAAATCACATTCGATCGCTAGCTCGATCACACAAGTTTGCTTTCGAACTAGCACTGTCCGTTCAACTTCACTAATGCGGACTTCGATATGGTTTCTTGACTAAAAAACATCATTCTACTTGCATAGCCGTATACTATGATAGAGAATTCTAAAACCAAACCAAAATCCATATTAAATATTTGCCATCAAGAATCGAATGAAAAATCCTAACGCGAAATGGTGTAATTCACCTCGCACTTATGTACTCGAATCCGGATCAAATTAATTATGCGAATAAAATAATATATGCAAAACTTACGTATTTATTCCAATTTGATTAATTCAATTAAATTATTTTTTAATCTCATTGATTAACATGAATATCACTTCATATTTTAATATTTTTTTCACAGAATTTCTCCATTTAACGTAAAATATTAATATACTCATACTCATAGTATTGCTTATATTTCTCTTCAATTTAAATTACATTCATTTCTCATGTAATATTTCCCATTTAATACTACATTTATTTTCAAATCAATTCATAAGGAATTTTCTTAAGTTCATAACAATTTATAAAAGCTTGAATTCTTTTATAAACATTATTCGGGCTTAATGTTATCACAACTTCAATTATAATTATTTATTGCAACTTCCATTTATTTCATCAACAATTTTACAAGGCATGACTTTATTTATATTCGTTTCATTTTTAGTTTACCTTTACCTTTCAATCTATTTATGACACATTTCATAAATGTTAACTAAGTTCACAATTTCAATTTTTAAATATTATTACATTACATGCCAATAATGTATACAATAATTCTACTCAACTATAACAAATTAACCTTGTTTCATTTGCTTTCAAATTAATGTTATCAAATTCAACTACATAATTCAACATAATTATTTAGTTTCAACTCATATACAATTTCATAAATTTTGACTTTCCAAATATCCAAATATTCCATTTTATTTCAATAGCTGAAACTACCAATCAATAAACAATAAGTTTCAGAACAGAACATTTCAATTTCATAAGAAAACATCAAAATTATTCATTTTATTCTCTTTAACACACCATCTAGTGTTTATCTATTAATTCAATTTACAACAATTAGCCAATGCTTATAAACAGACAAAAACTCGACTACTTAAAGATAAATGATAATAACTAAATATTACCATTTCATAAATCAAACACATTAATTGTACATCGGTTATAAAAATTTATTTCTTTATATATATATCATATAATATTAGGAAAAATACTTTCATTTCAAAACTTATATAAAACATTTTTTTATAACACCAACAAATACACGCTCTTGTATATACACTCAGACAACTCATTCTAGGGTATTAGTACCCTATATCTAATGAGTTAACTCCAATAGGCTAAGGTATGTCTAAACCAACGCTCTGATTTCAACTGTAACGACCCACCTTTTTGGACGATTTAAGTCGACAATAAACCACACATGTCTAATTCAAACCATTCAAAAGGGAGGATCGTTAATGGGGTAAGTAAGAAAATAATAGAATAAAAGGAAAAAAAACACAGAATCTCATAACGGACTGACAAAATATAATAATCAAATAAATAGTTCATGAAACTGTTTTACAAATGACATTTGATTATACTTTTATAATTCAAATCAGAGTTATACATACATCAGAAAATTAAAAAATAATGAAGCGGAACACAATAAGCAGTGGAATAATAATAATAAACAGCAATAATATACCAAATCTTCGTCTTTGTCCTCCAGAAAATAAAATGGTCTTCAATACACTGAAAAAGCTTACACTGACCCGAGCATAATGAAAAAAAATACACTCGAGCCAGAACTAAAAATTCCTATATTAGTCAAACCAATCTCAAATAAAAATATGAGTATAATGGCTTCAGAGATGTCATGAGATTTTTCAACTCCCATCAAGTGTACAACGTGAGTGCAGTAATTTAAAAGATTTCAAATAATTCGAAATACCAATTTTAACCACTTTATTTAAAATAAATCAGAAGTTTAAATTAAAAACTTAAACTTTTTAAATAATTCAGTTTCAATAAATAATCCAAATTCAAGAAATTGTATGGGTGTATATCATTTCAACCCATAATTCAAATATCTTAATTATCCAATTCTAAAATGATCGAGAGGACCACTTAAATGATGCCAATAATATACATGGTTATAACAGAGACATATTAAAATAAATAAATAACCATACATCCAACATATCAATCAATAAGCATCCATTTCGGACAAGATCCATGTGACGAACCGACTTCAACCTTCGAAAATGGGCATCAAATACATCACCCATATTCAAATGCCGGAGATTCAAATTTTGGAGTCTGGATCGCTGGAGTCATAACACCTTAGATGATAACAATGCAATGGAAATAAAATAACTTCCATTCATACACTTCATGGATTACAACATTCTAAAACAAGTGCTCAACATCGAGAGAGACTTATATATTGTTAGCACCAGAATTGGTCACTAATGCCCTTAAGAGAGATTATGTACAGAGATTAATGAAGAAAGTAAAGTTAAACAGAGAACAGTACGTAAATTGAAATGCAGAAAAAATAAACACCAGATTTATAGTGGTTCGGCGTAATTGCCTGCGTCCACTTTGAGGTAGATCTTTATTGCTTCTCTTGATAGTCGATTACAAATACAATCCGTATATCAATTACTTAAATACAATTGCTAAGAAAAAAAGATAAGTCTTGAATAAGTCTTGAATGCAGCAGAGTCTCCTCGGTGTTCTCGAAAAAGGTCCCTTTCATTGTGCCCCTGCCTCTCTATTTATAGACGAAGATGGGTTGGAATTCCCTGGTGGTCCTGGTAGTTAAATATCTCGGCCCAAGAAGAGTGAATTCTGTGCGCCGATACATAGATGCCGAACGGAAAACCGTCGAATGATATCTTCATGCCGAACGAAGTGATGTGCTGAGTGGAGAGTGCAGGCCGAGCAATAATCGAACCCGGTCGAGATTGGAGGAATGCCGAACACCTCTGGATGTCGACCGATCTCGAATGTCGAACAAGGCATGAATGCGGAACACCTCTGGATGCAGAACGATCTAAATGCCGATTGATATTTATGCCAAACGGGGTTGTGTGCCGATCAAGGTCTGGATGCCGAGAAGTATGGAACGCCGAACGACTCTGCCATGCCAAACGTCCATAGATGCCTAACGGCACTTAATGCCGAGTGATATGCAATACCAATCGGCTCACAATGCCGAACGATCTTGAATGTCGAATGTCCCCGGAAGCTGATCGAACTTGAATGTCGAACGGTATGCAAATGCCGAGTGCCTAGTTGCTTGGTCAAATCTCCAGGTAACACTTGCCCCCCAAAGTGCATCATGTGACCGAACGTGATGCGCTTTAAATCGCGAGTCCTCCGTGCTTCGCTTCGAGCCTTGGCTTATTCTTCTCAATGGTGTTTTCTCGTGAATACCGGGTGAGGCAATGCATGCCGAATGATATACAAATGCCGAACATCATGGTCGAAGACGAGCGCTCTAGATGCCGAACAATATAGCCGATGCCGAACGAATGAAGCGATTTGACCGATTCTACCGGTCATCGTCTCTTCGACTTCCTTTCTTCCCCTATAAAACCCTGCACTCCACTCCTTCTCTTTTTACTTTTTCACCTCCACTATTTTCCAAGAACATGTAACTTACCTCCCTTAAGTTTTATTCACCTCTCCGATCTTCCCTTCCTACTTCGAATCCATCACGCCCTTCCTACCACTCCTTCCCAAGTTAAATTTGATCAACTTCCAATCTTAAGCTCACAGACCTCCAAGCTCCTGCCATTCTCTTCGGTAAGAGGCTTTCGATCACTTTCTCAAATCAGGAAGTATAACACATAACTCGAAAGCGTAAGTCCTTCATAGATTGTAAAAATTAGGAGGCATGTGGATGAGGGAGACGAAGTGAGGTTTGGACGCGTCCAAGGGCTGGAAGTTAGTATGCTTTTAGTCGATTTCAAGATGGGTGGAATGGAGAAGAGAAAAGTGGAAGATGCATTGTTGCGGCTCGGCATGATCTTTTAATGCCGAGTGATCATATGGGAGCATGGGAATGGAATTGGAGATAAGGCCTAGTGGAGTGGATCGGCATAGCTATGGTTCGGCATGATCCCCCCATGTCGAACGAGGTTGGAGTGGAAGAACGGAAAGGAAGTAGGGAGTGGCAGGATGCTTATCGACACGGTTCGGTATGACTTGCTGAAGGACTCGACCATGCTGTTCGGAAGAGATGGAGGAAAAGAGGAAAAATGATGTTAAGGGCAGAATGCCGAGCGAAGCGGGTTGGCATAAGTAGGGTTCGGCATGATTTGTCGCTTGCCGAACGGGGAATAAGAAGGGTTGGAACATTGATACTTATGTCGATCGTTACTTGAATTTAGGCCGAACAGAATAATGACCGAACAGAATAATGGACGAACAAAATAATGGCCGATCGATATTCAGGCCAAACAAACTTTAGGATGAACGACATTATGTCGAACGTCATTTAGACCGTGCGTTTCAAGTGTCGCTCGGCCTTGACCTTTGATGAGTTGATAACAACAGTCGAAATCGTTCCAACTTGAACATAACCCTCTTCGAATTCACCTATTCACCTTGCGTAATCATATGACAAAAACAAGGACAAGGACCTAAGCATACTAGCATATCGAATTAATGTGGACTGATAACTTGCTAGTTTCAATAATCACAAGCCGGAGCTTAAATCGATAAAAACCGATAAAACCTTTTGCCATTGTCCGAGTCCAAAATTGAAAACATTGCAAGGCTGGCTTTCAGAGATGGACAGCGATGACGGTCTTCGAAGACGACGGTTCAAAGCTCAACTTTATGCCATCAACTCTGTGACTTATAATTTCTTAGCACTTATACTTGAATGATCGCACTAGTTCACACACCACATGGGGGGAATGCTTATTATGTTAAGTCTAAAGTCGATTACTTTTCATGTATAGTTCAAACATGTACTCTGTTAGATTCAATCTTCGTTAGCGATGTCTAGGAAATCCAGCTCTGCTATAATCTCAGACAGACCTGGGCCATCCTCCCTACAAGAAGTCATAGATACTTCAAATCTGTCAACTTCCCCTGCTCATAACTTGGCTCCCGACACTCTGGAGGTAGCAATTTTCTTAGACAACCCAGTCGATTCACAAGCTTCGAAGATTAATGAAAATACACTCCGTCGGATATGCTCTATCCACGGAATCCCCTTTGACGACGTGCTAGTTCCATCGGGGTACGATCGTCCATACATGCCCCAAGTCGGATACACAGCTTGTAATAAATTCATGTGATGGGTTGGTATTGTGACACCGTTCAACTCGTTTCTTCGAGACATGCTGCAGTATATCAATATTGCCCCATCGCAACTGTACCCAAACAGCCACGCTTTCCTTACGGTACCTGTATCCTCTTCATGAGTGCCCTTTCCAGGCTTCCAACTCCGGGCGATATCAGATGCATATATTGCATCAAGAAGTGAAGGGATAGCCCATCTTTTATGTTTCTCGAGCCGCATAACAAATGTCAAATCTTAACTGGGGCATGGACCATGTTCGCCCTGTATAAATTGGAATGGTTTTATGTACGCTGTCCTCCCGGCTTTGCGAGGAGATGGGTGGAAGGAAGTAAGTCTTTTTCTGCACTGACACTCATGTTTTGTCGAAGTTGTACCTTTTCTAACCCTTTTCCATCTTTTCAGGCATTAACCCACGTCCTAAGGGCCCCGGATACTCTAAAGTCATCGAGGCTATTCGAGCCATTCCCACCGAAGAACGGGACATCAAAACTCTCATTACAAATGAATCGCTTTCAAGGTTCAGGCTGTTGGCAGAAGGTCGCCGGATAAGCCTCCCTTTGGGCGTTACCATAACCAGGCCTACCGTTGGCAAAGGGAAAAAGCAGGCGAGTCTTCGACATGTAACGCCCCTGACACACTAGAAGAGGGGGAGATTAAGGAAACCGAAATGCCCGAAGTATAAGGCAAAACTGTTAGTCCACTTCGGGATCCAATAATTGAAGTCCCCGATATTGAAACGTCGTCTTCCCCTTCGAAGAGGAAGAAGAAACTAACGTATAAGCCGAGGAAGGAGAAAGTGGGCGGAACTTCTACCCTTATTCCAATGGAGAAACAAGCTTCCCCGTAGCACTTGGAAAGTTCTCTAAAAGGTCTGTCGAACCTTACGATACCTGATGACCTGCTCAACTATGGTTTCGACGATCCCGAGGCCCTTAAGCTCCACTCGCCCGCGTGAGGCAATGCTGATGCCCAATCCCAAAAAGAGGGAGGACAAACTCCTATTAGTAAATAAACTGGTCTGTCGGGGGAAAACGCTAGGACACACACAAACACACGCACTCCACTTTGCATTTGAACTTTCCGTCACTGCCTTACTTTTTACTAAGTCTCCTTTACTTAAATTCGAAGCAGGTGACATGAGGCGCACACATGGACTTGACCGCCTTCGCGGTTCATCGATTTTCCATCAATCATGACGGGACTCAGGTTCTGGAAGATGCCGAGATAGGGATGACAATGACGATAGGGATTATTATTCTCAAGATTCATCACCTCGGAAGAAATCTTATTATCAGCCCAAATACCATCATAATCCCCCTTCTCACTTGGGCCAAAGAAAAGATATGCACGACCTTAAGGGGTCGCAATCAGATGTCCCTCGCGATCAACGCTCCGATTGTTCCACCACTCTACAGTCCCGGGATTCTCACAAGAGGACTGAACTTTCAAAGCCATCTCCTCCTGTTCCCGCGGCAGATCCAACAATACTGGAGAGACTGAACGAGCTCAAGGCTAAATTCCCAAAAATCTGTTTTGATGGCCTGAAATTTCTCCTGGCGATTCATCCTATTCCGGGACATGTCAAGCAGAGCGCTATTGCCTGCACCAAGGATGTCTATGTTCAACATGACACATTCGTTCATCTTGCTGAGAAAGTGTCAGAAGTCTACATAGAGCGCTAGAATTAGATTGATCGCCTAAAGCTTGAGGCTATCCATGACAAAGACATTATCAAAGCTCAAGACAAAGAGTTTGTATCTTACAAATCTCAGCTTGAGGCCGCCTAGCAGAGCGCCAAAGATACTGCCAAAGCCGTAACTCGTTTGGAATCAACCCACAAGAAAGAAATTGACGAGGCGGTCCAACGTTGTGAGGCCTTAGCTTTGGAAAAAGACTTGGTGCAAAAAGAGAGGGATGCATTTTGACTTCAAGTAAAAGAACTTAAGGAATGCCTCCGCAAAGAGCAAGAAGAGAAGACTGCTGCCCAAGAAGAGTCGCAACGGTATTACGACGAGATCGTTGCTGCGCGACTCCTAAAGGAGAAACTTGAGGTTGAGCTGTCTAAGGTTGAGGAGCTAAAGAATGACGCCCGTAAAGAGGGAAAAAAATAGCATCTGCGGAGATCGACCGCCGTCTTGAGGCGGCTAAGGAAGAAGGTAGGGAAGAGGTCAAAGGCATGTTCGACCCACTTATTGTGTAATTCAATGCCCGCGTTCTCCTGCACCGGGATTTGACTTTTCTGGGCGAGAGCTATCTCGAATCTTTAGTCGAGGCATGGGAGACCTTAATAGAAATCAGGAAGGTTGAACTTAATACTGACGAGGTTGACGAGGGCGCTCTGATAAAGGAATATCATAAGGGGAACGAGCCTTCAGACCTGTCTATGGCGAAAGCCCTTTATTGCAAAGGCTCCCCCTCATCGAAAGGGAAAGATTCTATCACCGGTCCATCCCAGGTCGTGTCTCCAGCTCATGTGCCTACTTAGTCGGCCGATTGGCCGATACTCGAACCATTTGAGCAGCATATTGGTTACAACCCGGAGGATCTAGCCTTGGCGTCCACATTCTCTCTCCCACTCTAGAGGGTGAGACCCCTTGGACGGCTGAGAGTTTGCTAGAAACTAGTAGAAAACCGTTCACTTTAAGATTCCAAAAGTCGTTGTTCTTCATGAGCCACTATCATATTCTAGTGCTTGTTTTTCATGATTTTGTGCAGGTCGTTCTGATCCCGAGCCCACTTCGAGGAGCGATGTCACCAAGGAGGTGAAGGAAAAAACAAGTGAGGCCACTCACGCAGGGGAGGCTCCTGGTCTAGATGCTCAGGTGATCGGAGCGGTTGATGAGGACCATTCCGAGACTTCCTCTCCTATCGCTGGGAGTTATGAAATCGAGATTACGGGAGCTTCTGAACACACATCTAAACTGAGCATGAAGGAGCAGCTTGAGAAGGAGAATAAAGAGACGATCAAGATTAAAGTATAGCCTCAAGTTGTGGACTTAAACGATCCTCTGAACAAGCCGTTGAAAATTATCCTTCCTGGCGGGTCCAGGCCAATGGAAGTTCCCCATACTTCTTCGATCGCTGCCTCTCCATCAATGAGGATTACCATGGATAAACGCGCATGAGAGGAGTTGTCTGAGAAGACAAATGAGGGGAAGAAGTCAAAGAAATCGAAGAAGTAATCATTATTCTTGTTCAACGAGAGTTAGTTTAAGTCATGTAATTATTTTTATCTATTTTTGTATTCCTTGTAAATAGACTGTTGAATCCAAATTTTGGAGAAGTTGTAGTAGAAACTCATTTTTGAATAAATTTTAGTTTTTATGTCTTTCAAAAGACTCCGATCGTTCAGTTTTTTGCGTGATTGTGATTGAAATCCAAGCTGTTGTGAATAACATAAACTTCTCGGTTCATCTTCATATAGCTCGGAAATTCTTTGGGAGTTGTTCATTTTTCACTCTATGCTGCAAGCACTTAGAATATTTTTTAGATCGTATGTTGAGGGTTTGATAAATTCAAGTCATTTGATTTTAGTTCGTACTCAGGGAACTTGGAGATTTGAATCGCTTATACTCGAATCCGCACTCCGGGGACATAGAGTACTCTGGTCCGCACTTAGGGGACTTGGAGATTTGAGTCGTTTATACTTGAATCCGCACTCTGGGGACTTAGAGTACTCCGGTCCGCACGCAGGGGACTTGGAGATTTGACTCGTTTATACTCGAATCTGCACTCCGGTGACTTAGAGTACTCCAGTCCATACTCAGGGGACTTGGAGTTTTGAGTCGTTTATACTCGAATCGGCACTCCGGGGACTTAGAGTACTCCAGTTTGCACTTCGGGGACATGGAGATTTTGAGTTGTTTATACTCCGGTCCACACTCTGGGGGCTCAGAGTACTCCAGTCCGCACTCCGGGGACTTGGAGATTTTGAGTCATTTATACCCGGGTCCGTACTCCGGGGACTTGGAGATTTTGAGTCGTTTATACTCTGGTCCGCACTTCGAGGGCTCAGAGTACTCATGTCCGCACTCCGGTGACTTGGAGATTTTGAGTACTCGAGCGCGTTGGTACGTCAAGCAGAACAATGTATTCTTTAGTTATTCTTCACAGCTTTATCATACACGAAAACATCGACAATTCATAGAGGAAATGGCTTTAAGCCTTTATTAATGCAAATAGGCTAAATTGTCTTTTTACATGCCATAAACTAGGAATAAAAACTTGTTGGAAATAAATGCAACTAAAATATAAAAGAAATGAACCAAGTGTAATAATGCCGCAAATGTTCACTATTCCATGCTCGCGGGAGTGTCGCATCATCAATGGTCGCTAACTTGAAAGTTCCTTCTCCAAGCTTCCATTTAATGATGTATGGACCTTTCCATGCAGGGCTCATATGTGATGGTACTGGGAAAACTCGTTTCAAAACGAGATCACCCACGCCAAAGATTCTCGGTCGGACTTTTCATTATAACATCGAGAAACTCGGCGCATGTACGCGGCCGCTCTTCAATTAGCTTATTCACGTTTTTCATCAATGAAGTCCAATGATTGCAGCAAGAGATCTTGATTTGACTCAGGGTCATAATAAGTTACGTGATGTGATGGAACTTCAAGTTCCACGGGTATGACAGCTTCCATGCCATATGCCAATGCGAATGGAGTGTGGCCAGTCGCAGACTTGTGGGTGGTTCTATAAGCCCAAAGCGCTATTGGAAGCTCATCTACCCACTTGCCTCTAGCCTTTTCCCAACGTTATTTCAATATGGATTTGATTATCTTGTTTGTGGCTTCCACTTGTCCATTAGCGTTCGGGTGAGCAACTGCTGCAAACTTTTTCTCAATACCATATTTTTGGCAAAATTCCTTGAACTCTTTGCTTTCAAACTGAGTTCCGTTGTCTGTAATGATGGTTCATGGAAGGCCAAAATGACATATAATATTTCATACAATGAAATTAATGACCTTTTTGGTGGTGATAGTGGCCAAAGGCTCTGCTTCTGCCCACTTGGTAAAATAATTGACCGCAACTATCGCGTATTTTGCACCACCTTTGGATAGGGGTAAGGAACTGACTATGTCGATCCCCCACATTGCACAGACTAACCATTTGTGTGAGTTCCGTCGGCGGAACTCTTGGGGTTTTTGCATGTTTCTGACATTTGTCACATCTTCTCACGTAGTCAGTGGCTTCCCGATTTAAGGTTGGCCAATAGTATCCATAGCGGACGATTTTCTTTGCCAACGTCTACCCTCAGGTATGGTCGCCACATTCACCTTCATAGACTTCCTTCTGGACTCGTTTTATCTCATCATGGGCAATGCACCGGAGTAAGGGGGTCGAGAATCCCCTCCGATACATTACCATTCTTGCATCATATATCGCGAAGCCTTACGAATGACTTGTCGTCTTTCGCTCCTTCTTTCGAGCACGACCCCATGTAACAAGTATTGCTTGATTGGGGCATCCATGACTCCATTTCGATTTCTGTTTCCAACATGAAATCTACTTCCATCATATTTATGCTCGGAACATGTAAGGTTTCAAAGGGAAGCAATCCCATCTGCTGCGCATCAACAGTGCTTGCGAATTATGCCAATGAATCGGCAGCTCTATTTTGCTCACGCGAGACATGTGAAATATCATAATACTTGAGATTCACTAGCAGATCCTGAACTTGGACCAAATATGGGACGGGCCTCTGCCCCCTTGCTTGGAAGTCTCCCCGCACTTGGTACAACACCAGTTGCGAGTCGCAAAAGATTTCAACCGATCTTACACCCAGCTCTTTGATGAGTCTTAAACCGGCAATCATTGATTCATACTCGGCTTCGTTATTCGTTGCTGTGAATTCGAGCTTCAAAGCATAGCAAACTGATCGGTTCTTAGGAGTTACAAGAACTATGTCAACCCCCGAACAACGGTCGTTAGATGCCTCATCGGTGCACGTCTTCCATCGAACGGGACGTATGACATTGCGGTCGTTTAATTCGTCTGTCATGGTGAATTCAGCGATGAAATCTGCTACCGCTTGTCCCTGTATGGCTTTTCGCGGCAGGTAAGTAATATCGAACTGACTCAACTGATATTCCATTTTAATATCCTTCCAGAAGTTTTCGGTCGTTGGAGTACCTATCGCAAGGGTTGATCAGTGTAAACACTGATTGAGTGTGCCTGAAAATATAAGCGAAGCTTGCGTGATGCAATCACCAAGCAATAGGCTAATTTCTCGATCTTGGGATAACTTCTTTCTGCCCCTGTCAGACGTTTACTAACACAGTAAACTGGCTTTTGAACTCGGTCCTCTTCACGGACCAAAGCCGTAGTGAAAGAATGTTGGGATACTGCCAAGTACACGTACAACATTTCATGGTCTATTGGTTTCGATAGCACTAGAGAGCTCTCCAAATGCCTTACCAGAGCTCGGAATGCTTCCTCGTAGTTGGATGTCCACTCGAAATTATTCCCTTCTTTATCACATCAAAGAAAGGAATGTACTTATCTGTGGCTTTGGATATGAATCGACTCAGTGCGGCCACCTTCCCGTTCAAGCATTGTACTTGCTTTATAGTTCTGGGCACTTGTATGTCCCGAATAGCCTGAATCTTTTCCGGGTTGGCTTCAATTCCACGGGCATTCACAATGAAACCCAAGAACTTCCCTGATGCAACGCCAAAAGAGCACTTTAAGGGGTTGATCTTCATACCATAATGCCTAAGTATATCAAATTTTTTTGCTAAATCTCTAATGTGGTCGTTTGACTGCCGTGACTTCACAAGCATGTCATCGACATAGACTTCCATCGTTCTACCAATCTGGTCTTTAAACATTTCGATTCACCAGATGACGATAAGTTGCTCCCGCGTTTTTTAATCCAAAGGGAATTACCACATAGCAAAATAGCCCCATGTCTGTGACAACACTATTGTGTTCTTGGTCTGGAATGTGCATCGAGATCTGATTGTATCCCGAATACGCGTCCATAAATTACATAATTCGTATCCGGTGGTAGAGTTGACGAGCTGGTTGATTCTGGGTAAAGGGAAACTATCCTTCGGGCATGCTTTATTTAGATCGGATTAATCAACACATGTTCTCCACTTCTCATTCGCTTTTCTTACTAGAACAGGGTTAAATACCCATTCAGGGTAGAGGGCGTTGCGGACAAACCCACTGGCTTTGAGTTTGTCCACCTCCACTTTGAGAGCAGCGGACATCTCCGGGTCCACGCCTCTCCTTTTATGCTTTACAGGAACGTATTTTGGGTCCATGTTTAACATATGACTTGCGATGGCGGGTGAAATCCCGCATATATCAGAGAGTATCCAAGCGAAAACGTCCAAATTCGCCCGGAGGAGGTAAGTAAGATCCTCGGCCACTGAAGGGTCGAGTTGTGATCCAATCTTAAGAACTCGTGACGGGTCATCTAGTTGACTGGAATGTCAATCGTCAGCTTAGCCGGTGCTGCATTTGTTTCCGTGGATTCCCCATCACCATCTCTCGGATCTATGTCTCTAAGAATCCTAGAATGTTGCCCGAGTCAGGTCTCGGGCACTACTTGTCAATCATCAGTTTTTAGGATGCGGACGGAGCTGTCCGCAACTCTTCCCTTTTCTCTTTGCTGAGCTTCTCTCAGCTCCGCCACATAACATGCGCGACCGGTCGCCTGATCGCCATGTAATACACCGACTCCTTTGTCTGTCGGAAATTTTCATGTCAAACACCATGGGGCTAGAGCGGCCCTAAACTCTGCCAGGGTTGGACGACCCAGAAATGCATTGTACGGAGAGTCAACATCCATCACTATGAAAGTAAGACTCGCACTCTCCTACACTCACCTTCCCCCAGTTCAACTGGCAACTCAATATACCCCATTGCGTCCGTCGCAGCACCATTAAAGCCGTAGATACGGGCTTTGCATGGTTTCAAATCGTTTGTCTCCATCTTCATTTGGTCATAAGCTTTCTTGAAGATGATGTTGACAGAACTTCCACAATCAATCAAAATTCTTCTCACGTAAACTGGCCCGATTGTTGCAGATATAACCATCGGGTCGATAGTAGGAGCCTCCACCTTGTCCGCGTCTCGACTCCTAAACACTATATCGTCAGTCATCATGCGTTGTTGTTTTGCGGAGGTTCCATCATCCACATTCGAACAACATTCGTAATTTGCATGCCTCAAGGAGGTAGCATATCGTTCCATATCCTACCAATTCTTGTCTGCGGGATGAGGTCCTCCGACTATAGTGTTTATGATCAACCTACCTATAGTCCGTGCAGGTTCCTCTGGGTGACGTAGAGCCGGCCCACGCCCAGGGTTCGACGTTCCTTCCCTACCCTCTGGTGGGATTTTTACAAACTTCTGCAGCTTTTTCTGCCTGATCAACCTTTCTATGACATCATGGAGGTGTCTACACTCCTAAGTACTGTGCCCATGGGTCTCATAGAAGCGACAGTACTTCCTTATCCGTTTCTGTTCTTCAGTGGACTCCTTTGGGCGTGGCTTTCTGTATTCAAAGGTCAAAGGTGTTATAGGTAGATAGATAAATGTTTTCAAGAGAAGTATTCAAGGGAATGTATTCGTTATAGGTCGGAATCCTTGGCTTCCATTTCACTTCTTCTTTTTCTTTCCGGGATTTCCAGCTCTGGATCCTTTAGATGGTCCAGGCTTGTTTTGGACGTTGACCTGAACTTTTCCCGAATTATTGTCGGACTGCTTCAAGGCGATATTACCTTTCACAGTCTCCTGAATAGGCCCTGGTGCCTTGTCTCGTCTTGTCCATCGAGCTTCCTCCCTTCGTATGAACTGGTGAGATTTGGAATAGAATCGTTTCAACGTAGTTCGGGGCTTTCCCGCCAACCAATCTCCAAAATCCGAGTCTGATCTACACCTCGCATTACCGCCATCAAGATTGCATGGTCGTTAGGATTGCTAACTTCAGTGCCGGCAACATGAAACCTCTGTAAGTATGCTTTCAAAGACTATCCCAAAGCCTGGATTACGCTTGATAAAGACATTACGTCCTTTGGATGAGTAGCATGTATCCTGAATTGTTCAACAAATTTCATCGTTAACTCGTCGAAGCTGGATATAGATCGCGGAGGAAGCCGAGTAAATCACATAGTGGCGATTCCGGACAGAGTGATTGGGAAGCACCTACACTTAGTGGCGTCATTCTCCCTTGTCGAATCCATTATCCATTCGTACCTCATTACATGTTGCCTAGGGTCAGTCTTCCTGTAACGACCCAGAATTTTTGATAATTAAAATTTGAATATTTAATTTATTTTAGATATTAAGAAATGAATTTATAAGTCAAATAAATTTTATTTTGAATTATTGGATTTAATTGAATAATTAAATCGATAATTTAATATGTTAAATTATGGAAATACTTGAAAATTGAGTTAAATATGATTGAAAATGATTTGTAAAATTTTGTTTTATCATATTGAAGTTAGAATGATATTTTAGAACTTTTAAAATCGAATTAAAAGTTAATTTGTGAAAATTGAATATTTTAATATTTAAATCGACTAGTGAAAATAGTCAATTTTTGAACAGTCTCAGAATTGAACGAAACCAGTTCCATTGGATCCGTAATAGTTAGTTATTATCGGATTTCAATTTTCGTGTCAATCGTAGCTATCGTTTGATCGTAGCAGCTCGAAACGCATCGAATTATTTTTAATATTAATTTGACGAGTTAAAGTAGTCATTTTTCAAAAAGTCTTGGATTTCGACGAAACCAGTTTTATCGGATGCGTAATGTGATATTATTGTAAGGTTTCAAATTTCGTGTCAATTGGATTTACCGTTTGTCCGGTACGAATTAAAACGCCTAGAAAATCGCTTAAATCGGTTTAATTTAAATTGAACGTTTATAGCCATAACTCGCACAGATGTCCGAATTAGCTTTCAAAACCTGTTCCATTGTGTCCGGAACGCGGGGTAAACCCTAGAAACGCTGGTTACGGCGCGTAAATCGGAGTTTGGAATTTCGGGATGAATAGTGTTCGAAAATTCCTTATAAATAGCCCCTACCCTTCATAAATTAAAAAAATAATAATAAAACCTAATTCCTAAAACCCTAGCCGCCTCTTTTATAATGGATGGCCAGAAAACACCTACATTCATACCTCAATCACTCTCAATCTACAAAGAATTAGCCAAAGTGTTCAACACGGAAGTCGAAGAGCATGAAGAGAGCTAGGAATCTATACGGTTGAGATCTGAAACGACGTCGTATGGAGGGAGTAAGGAGGGGCCGACAGTGGCCAGGTGCGCACGCCCTACGAGGTGGAATAGGTGGCCGAGCTTGACCATAGTGGGGGCGGAGGTGCATGTGGGTGAGGGCTACGCAATGGAACTTCCTGATCGGCTTCACGTTGCTCGAGTTGGTCGAAAATTGAAACCCTAGTTTGCTTGTTTATGGGTTATGTGCGTGCGTGTGTTCCTGTACGTGAACGAGAGAGAGGGAGAAGGAGGGTGCGGCTCTGATGGCTTGGGGTTGGAATCAACGGTGGATGATGAGTTGTAGGTTTATAAATTTTAATTTAAGTTGTAAATTATTTATATAAAAACTCGTGTAACTTCAAATATGTATAACTTTTTCATACGAGGTCAAAAACGCGCGAAACCAGTTGCGTTGGAATCGTATGGACGAGCACTACGCGATGGAGTTGGATTGGAGTCGTTTGGAGTTAGTGAGAATTTTGGGTAAAATTAAACGTCCGTTTAATTTTATTCGAAATAAATCGCTAAAACGAAATTGAAATCAAGGTGAGAACTTCTCACTCAATCGAATCAGTTTCGATTTTAATTTTAAATAGTTAGATTTAAAATATTTAAATGCATGTTTGAATGATGATTATTATCTATTGATTGTTAAAATAGACATTATACGCCGTTAGTAAGCGGATGTTATTTATTTAAAACATATACCGCGAATATTTCATAAACAGTGAAATTGGTATTATATATGATAGCAATATATATATATTGGCATATGTATATATTGGAGTTATTGATTTCCCGCATTTTTTGTTTAGCGGATGAGACCCTATTGCGCCGTTATTAAGCGGATAATATTTTAAATCCCATATACCGCGATAATTTCGTACTGGAGCGGAATTGGTATTGTGCTAATGTTTGTGGATGTAGGAAAACAGGTTGGAGGGATCCAACTGGATTCCTCAACAGTATTTATTTGATTTCAGATATTTTGATATTTGATGATTATCATATCGATATATGATATCGTTGTTGTCGTGATTGGCTATTTGGTATTTAGCATCATTGGACCAAATTTTGGAATTTTAAAAGGATTTCAAAGTGATTTTTGAAAGTATACGTTTATAAAATACTTTTGGAATTGATCCATTTTTAAAATAAACATTATAATTTTTAGAGTTATAAAAATTATGATTTTGAGAAATACGGTTAAAGATTGATTTTTTAGAAATATAGTTAAAAAATGATTTTTGAAAATATGGGTTAATAATTTTATAAAATAGTTTAATCGGGATTTTAGAATTTATTGTGAAAAGTTTAAATATAGGATTTATAAAATTTAATTATTTTAAAAATCAAAGGAAATGGTGAAATTATAAAGGAATTTAAAGACGTTTTAAAATAGTAATATAAATTGATTTATATTAAGAGATTTATAAATGGATATTTATAAATTGAAATATTGACATTATAAAACGAGTTTTTATAAGTGTTTGAATGAAGTGAAAATGAATTTTTGTAAATGAATGGAATTCATAAAATTATAAATGGTGAAGTTATAAATGAAATTTATAAATAGTAAGATTTATAGATTTTGTGAAATTATTAAAGAATATATTTGGATGAATAATCGAATCTTATAAGTTATAAGATTTATAATTATGAAGTTTAAAGGAACGATTTTGTAAATAATCGTTTTATAAGTATTTAACTTATAATATGAACCTTTAGTTTATAATTGAGTTATAAATCGAATAGGTTAATAAAGAAAATTTATAAAAGGAAGTTGTTATAAAATAATTCGAAATGGGATTTATAAAGGTTGTTTTATAAATTCGAAAACGACTTATTTTGATAAGTAAATTGTTGAAACCTATAAATGAAGTTATATTCATGTTGTTGACAGTGAATAATCCTTTAAAATGAAGTGAATAAAAGGAAGAAATGTGTTAACGTAGTATATTCACGTTTTTGAATAGTGAATAATATGTTAAAGAAAATGTTTAGAATGTGATATTTTAAATTAAATTAAAACGATCTAACGATGTTTTAAAATGTGTTGAGATTCGAAACCATATATTTCAACATTGATTGTTGAAATAGACGTTTTCGAGAGATAGAAGGAAATGATGGACTATAACACTATTGTTATAGTAAATGATTTCCGAAAGGAAATGTTTTGTATAGTATTGGGATTTATATATCTATTTTAATTTCGAATCCCTATACTAGTGATTTTGGGTTGTCGTAACGATGTTTTACGTAACATTCGTTTTGGCCCAAATAATTATGTTTAAGAGAATGATTTCCTTAAAGAATGAAATATATACTTAATCTCGATTTAAGTATATTGAATGTTTTCTAAGTGTTGAAAATAAATAACTTTGTGAATTACTTATTAATAAATAAGTATGGGAATGTTTTCCAATATGAAGTGAATATTGAGAATTTATCTTTTTGAAGATAAATTGAAATGAATAATTGAAATGTATATGCATGAATATTTTGAAATATAAATTCATTATGGAATTTATAAATAAAAAGAAGAATTTGTTTAAAAATAAATATTGATTTATTTTTGAAGTATTGAAAATAATATATCTTGTAAAGATATTTTGGAAAATAAATAATTTGGAAAATTATTTGGAAACTGGTGATGTGTGCATATCCATTGATAGTTCAATAGCCGACTATCAATATTTCCCTTTGAATGGGTATTTGATGTGATTTGTTTGAATGTGAATGCCACACTTATTTTTGAATAAGCGCTCACTATTCGGGTTAACCGAGAAAGGACCATGGGGTCGTATAACCCATTCCGAATATGTGATACGTCGTTGTGAATAGCATTGAAGATCGGTGTTGAAGACCAGATATTTGCTAGAGCGATAGGATGACCTATCGATTGTCTCTGCACTGAGTTGCAACGGTATAGAGACTCCCTAAGTGATGGGAAATCCGATCAGGATTGTGAATATCCGGATTGCAAGGACTTCTTTGTAAGTGCCTTCGGTTTTGTTCGAGCCCGGAACAGACTTGTATGGATTGTGTGTCTGACATTACAAATTGAGATATAAAGCAGATTTCTTTCAAATATATTTCTGTTGGTGGCAAAGAATTTATTCTTTTAGCTTAACACCCTTCTCTGAGACGTATGATCTCAGAGGTTATGTAGTTGAATGTTATCAGCGATATATTCCCAATTTTGGTAATGTGACATGCTGAGTGTTGCTGTGAAATGATCATTGTGTTGATTATTTGTGATAGGATCATTTTTTTGATCGTCTATCTTGGTGATCATTTCTATGATCATTTGTTGACCCAAAGCACGGCTTTTGTATAAAGTGTGTTTTTGTGGACGTGACTTCGTCGAGCCTCACAAACCGGTAATGGTCGAAACAGGAATTGTGCGGCAAGGTTTCCAGGGATCGCTTCCCTAGGGTATGACCATTCCTTCTGGAAAAGGGTAGTATCATGGTATGGAGCCCATGTGACGACCCGGAATTTTCTAGCAATATCAATTTAATAATCTGCATTAAATATTAAATTGATATGATATATTTTTATTAATTAAATCTGAATTTGATACTTTTCTTTTAATAAATATCTAATGGATAAATTTAATCTATTAGAAATTAATTGTTTGTTTTCTATTTATATATGTATATATTTGTATACATTGTAAATAGATGAATTTGTTTTAAAATTTAATAAATAAAATATGTTTAAATACTAATATATATTTTAGTGAATTAGAAATTTGTGTTTTATTTAATATAAACATTTCAAAGCTGAATAAATAAATAGTTTGAAAACTTATTTTAACTTAAGTTTAAATTTAAATTATTGACAAAATGATTTGTTTTCTTTTCTTTTTAGTATAGTTTGATTAAATTATGAATTTAAAATGATATATGAGTTTTCATATAATTTTGTCAAACAATACATCAACATACATTAATAAATATGTAGCTTATAATAAAAAGATAATTTATTCTATTTATCATTTCAAATTGATCATGTGTTTTATAATATAAAATGAAATGTATAAATAAAAAATACAAGATACAAGATAAATTGGAAAAGAGATATAAGTTAGTACATTAGTTAAATTAAAATAACATAACAACATTCATATGCATTTTAAAATATAACAGGACAACAATAACACTAGAAACAAAAGAATTTTCAGATTTGTAAACAAACAGAAGCAAACTGCAGTATATGTTTAAAGCACCAAAACAAATGTATCAGATTGTACAAAGGGAAATAGATAATATCTAGAAGCAAATGACAGTAATATAACAACTGTATATAATGTAAAGCATCAAGACAAACAAATATCTCTGTTTTGTTGTACAAAAATCATGATGTTATAAACTGCAAATGTAAGTATATATTAATTTACCTTCATATCAGTTTAAATATTATCTGGAAAGCAAGATATAAAAATATAAAATATGCAGGCCAATGAGCAAATATAAGTGTGCAGGCCAAATTGTATGAACAAAGCAAATGATAGTAACAAATCAAAGTGTGCAGGCTGAAATAAAACAAAATAGAGTATATATGTGTGATAGGCATGAGCCTGAAGTAAAGGACAGTAACAAAATATACAACTGTATATGTTTGAAGCTTGTGTAGGAAGACATGATTAAATATCTTAAGCTAACAAACAAAAAGCAATTAATGTAAATTTTTTTTAGTACATTAAGTATTCCTATCAGCCACCATTAATAAAAATATCTCTGGTGTAAATCTGTACAATACAAGATTGTATGCAATACTGTCACTATTTCATGAAACAAAATAATAAAACTGTCTGCTTATACCCTGTACAAATCCTTTGTTTAAATCCCTGTCTTCTTTTCTTTCTATAAATCAGTTCCATCTTTATTCAGTTCGAACTGAGTAAACACTTTATATTCAAATAAACTTCAAACAAAACAACAACTCAAATTCAATTCAACCTGAGAATTAAAAGGGGGGTTCAACCTGTAAATTTGCAAGCCTGCTTCAACAACAGTGCCTCTGTTCTTTTCTGTTTCAGGTGAGTAGCATTTTTTAACAATTACTTAAGTTTTAAATTCTGATGCATGCCTATATTAGAATATATTAGAATGTTTAAATGAATTGTGTGGACATGTATATCTTCATTTTCTCTGGATATTTGTGAGTTGTGATTCTGCATAACTAAAGCCTGCCAATCAAACTGTTTTTCTTAAAAACTGGTTATGTTTCTATATGCTGTGAGTAACTTTTAAATCAAACTAAATAAGTAGATTTCTGTTGCTTATAAGCTCTGGGATGGATGATTCTTGTAATGTATATATAGTGATGATTCAGTAATAAGAATATCTGAAATATGAATGTCTGAACTGTTTTTTTTGGGCTTTGACAGCCTCTGTTCTTTTATAGCTGAAAATGGGTAACTTTATTTAAAAAAATATATATATATATATCTATTTAAGAAATGAATCTGTAGTATATATGTCTATGGATAGTATAAGTATATATCTATTTATATACATATTGAATCCTCTGCCTATGCCTGTAGGGTGTGGTGGTGTGCAGGCTGTAACATGTGTTCACAAATTTGAATTCTAAAACAACTTTGTTCCCAAAACACAATCTACTTGGAATTTGGAACTAGAGTATAAACAAAATATTGTTGTTAGACATTGTACTAAATTTTTAAAATATGTACAAACTAAAGAACTCAGCAGCAACTCTGGAAAGCTAAATGCATAAGCACAACTTCAGGTTAATCAAAAATTTCACTTTTTAAATTTTGGAATTTAGGAATACAAAGTGAATTAGTGAACTATAAAATGATTTTTAAAGGTTAAAACATAATTTTTAGTGTTTGATTATGGGAGCAGTTCGTGTATGTTCAGTTTTTGCATTTGGGGTGGTTTCTGGTGATCAACGCGGTGGTCGGCGTCGAGCTTCGGTCTGGGGGTGGAGGAGGCTGCCGTGGACCTAAGAAAAATGGGTGAAGGGGGCCATGATGTCGGAGGTAGTGGCGGTGATGAGTTTTCTCTGGTAAACCTAGTGTTACTGGAGTATTTTGTTTTGACCACCGCGACTTCGACGTAGCGTCGAGCGAAGCGTGGTCTTAGGAAAAGGAGGTGCGGTGGGTGAAGATGTCATGGCAGGAAGCGCGAGCCTTCAAAAGGTCGGCGTTGTGCGAATGCGGCGGTGACAGGTTGGGAGGGGAGGTGGTGAGTAGTTTTCAGGTTTTGTTCTCGTTTCTATTTCGCGCGTGCGCCTGGGAAACTCGAAGTAATGTTGTTGCTTTATCGGGGAACCTCACGTGTTTTTCTCGAAGTAAAAGAGGGAGGGGCTCGGGTTATTGATTTTCAAGTTTTGTAAACCTGTAACAGTTTTTAAAACTGTTTTGTGGATTTTGTTTTAAATTTAACACAAAGCCAAGTCAAATTTTAAATCAAGTTTGCAACATGAATTTAAGTTAGATTCGAAAGAGAGTTGACAATAATAATGTTTCAAAATTCAAATAATTTTAAATAATTTAAAAGTGGTAAATGATTAAAGTATTTTCAAACTAAGTTGAGTTAAAATGAAAATTTTAAACTGTTAAGAAGAGATTGAGACATGTCAACTCCAAAGGAAGTCAAGACTTAGATATGTAATTCCAGACTTAAAACTAAATTAAAGTTTTATAATTTAAAATTTGATTCAAATAGTTTAATGCTATTAAATATGTAAGTTTAAAAAAAATAGGGTTTTGAAAATAAATTAGTGTTAAAAAAACTTTATGAAGGATAAAATTAGAATTTATTGAAATAAATGTTTTCAAACATATTGGAATTGAAAATATAATCAATAATGAGAATGGTTTGCCTTAATTCATGAAGTTTTAGAATTTATGTGCATCAACCTTTAAGTTAATTAGGTAGAATAATTAATAATAGATATTAATTAATCTAGTAATTATAGTGTAAATGTAGTAATTAAAGTTAATTTATGAATTAATTAACTAATATGTGATTTAGAACTATAGATTAGATTTTTAAATGGTAAATTAATTCATAATTAATAATTAATATAAGTTGATTATGTTAGAAGGAAATAATTAAATAATTATTAATGAAGTTCATTAACCAGATTATGTTATAATTAATTAATATGATTGATTTTGTAATAAATTAATTAGATTAATTAATTCAATAGTTTAATTATAAATTATTTATTGAAAAGTAATTAAGAAATTAATTACTTATTAATTATGTAAATTAATTCGAGTTAATTAATTTAGTTTAATTAACTGATAATTTGGAATTGAATTACTTAGAGAAGTAATTGAAGGATAATTACGGGATGTAATTAATTGGGTGATGTTATTAATGGAAGTAATTGAAATATAATTACTTAAAATTAATCAGGGGATTAATTTAGAGTGTTATTGAGAAGTAATTAATATTGAATGATTAATTACTGTTTGTTATTAATCAAGAGGATTAATATTTATGATTTGAAGATGTGTATTCTTAATATAAATTAACTAATGAAGATGTAATTAGAAATCATTGATTAATAATTAATGATGATATTGATTTATTTGAGAATAATAAATCAACAAGATAATTAGAAAGGTAATAAATCTATATAAATGTAATTAATTAATGGATTTATTCAAGATTTATTTTTGTAAATAAATTAAGGAAATTACCGGAATGTTGCAAAAGATATTTAAAGCAAAGGTGATTAATTTGAATATATATAAGAAATGGATAATAAGATTAACTTAAGAAATCATTTGATGTTTTGGTATGTGTAATTACTTTGTGTAATTAATGGAGTATAATTACTTAGAAAGTAATTAGATGATAATTACTTGATGAAATTCATACAAGATGATTTGTAAGTAAAGTAATTTGAGTAATTTCTTTTATAATTAATCAAAGGATTAATTTATGGAATTAATTAATCATGGAATGATTAATTTGTTAATAAGTAATTATGAGTAGTTAATTGCTGGTTTGTTATTAATCAAGGGGTGATTAATAATTGTGTTTAAGTAAAGATTAATCACTCAATTATTTTAGATAAGTAATTGAATATAAATTGAAGATCATTAATTAATATAATTAATGATGTAACTTAAGAATTGTTTAATTAAGGAATAATTAATAGGGAAGTAATAAAATGTTAATCTATTATGAATAATTTAGAATAATTCATTTAAGAATTAATTAAAGACTAAATTATTTCCTGTAATTAGAGAATGATTTAATTAATTTGATTTATAATCAATTATTGATTATGAGAGCAGGATTTGTGAAATGAGAAATTAATTTAATTTATTTTAAATTAATTAAAAATGGAAGTAGTTAATTTAATTCATTTTAAATTAATTATAGATTGTGATTCATAAATCATGCTTATGGATGATATTGATCTTTCATTGATTGATTGTGATCTCAAAATTGAGTTGGATAATGTCTATGTGATATGAGATGCTTGGTTTAAGTATGATAATGTTTGATTATCTGTTTGGATGATAATATTAATTATCTGTTTATGATGATGATGTATTATCTATTATGAGATGTGAATTGTCTATCTGTGCATATTGATAATATTGAATTCACTGTTAAGACTAAATAGACAACTTGGCCTTAAAAGACACGTTTTGGATTTCGATGAGACCGGGATCGGGTTTTCCGCATTAGGAATATCCGAAAACCACATCGTTTCTAAATTAACGTTAGGTCGTGAATCTGAAGTGAAGATGAAGGTTCAGAATGCAAGGGTTATCGTCGTTAACTCTGAGGGTGATTCCAAAATGAGTGTAACGAGATAATGCCTTCGGTTTCGTTCGAACCCGGAATGAACTTGTATGGATTGAATGCTTTCAACACATCGTCAGGCGGACGATAAGCATTCTAAGAAATATGTTCTATAAAGGTAATCGTAACCTCAAGCCTCATCAACCGGGAATGGCTAAAACAGGGGAGGTGCAGCAAGGTTAGGTGGGTCATGCCCAAGCAGGACAAGGATATTCCCCTGTCTAGATGTCCCTTTTTATTCGGCTTAGTGGGCGGTTGGTCTGCAGCCAACTGCGGGGTGTATCTTGTTCGGGACTGTTCAGTAAGGAATGGTTCCGGCCTTGTGTTGCAGGGGATGAAGGGAGTAATCCTCGGTACGGTGATCTAGGCCCCGTACTGTGACGGGCGGTACCCCAGTAGCCCTGCCATTGTATGGAATTCAAAATCCAATAAGTGCCCACGGTTTTGATTGTATTACCCACTTTTGTGGCTAGTAGCTGGAATTTAATCATGTAACAATTTCGGCTATTTTCTATTTACTTGAAAACCCTAGACCTATTATAATATCACAGAATTTCCTATCAAATGTTTTGGTTAGCATAAGGTAAAAACTTTTCCATGTTTATATGTGGGAAGTCTTACGTGATACCTTTTGTTTTCAAAAGATTTTCAAAGTTAAGCAACTTTAACCTGTTACTCATACCAGACCCATGTCTGACCCGAAGTTTATTTTGTTTTTCATAAACTCTCGGGTACCCAAATTTTTACGGGTAGCCAAGGGATTCAGGTTTAGCTTTGACGAATTCTGGAGGAGCAATGGAGCAGGAGGCTTTAGCGTTATAGATATATATATAGTTCCGCTGTGTTGGTATCTCTGTATTGTTTGAGTTGTATTGTGTATTGAGTTGTATTAACTAGACAGGTGTTTATAACTGTCTAGTATGTGATGTATTATCTGTATAGCTCCGATTGATGTACATATTATGTAAATACTTATGTAATTAATATATTTTATTGGTTCCGCTGTAAGATTCTGATGTTGTTGTTCTTTCTTCTCTATCTTTTCTATTTTCTCACCTCTTTCTTTCTTATTAACGATGCTACTTCCTGAGAGTAGGAAGTGGGGTCGTTACAGTGGTATCAGAGCGCTAGGTTGAGTGAATACCTAGGCTCTTAAGTGGTTTCTTTCCTGAGAGAGCGTATTTGTAATTTTGATATATATTTATTTATTTATTTATTTATTTTCTATCTATTTGTTGGATTACCTGTTCGGGTTTTCCAATATAAGCATAAGGATAGATTGAGTGGTGGTGTGTGTAACACGACTACATGTGGTTGGAAGTATATTTGACGAGACTGTAGACCTAATACCGTCTCGAGTAAATTTGTAGTGTAAGGATTTCACCAAATCTCTTGAGGAACCTGTTAAGATTTAGAGTCCATTTTATTGTACAAGATTGGATGAGTAGATTTGGATTGTGTGAGTGAGCAGAAGCTTAAATATTATCTTGGTAACTTAAGAAGTAGATGGTTGTGTGTTGAGATGCAGTAGCGATGGATTGTTTCCGAAGAAGTTCTCAAACATCCTTGGATAAGGAAGTATGTCTGCATCAGTTCTGAGGATTGAGTTTAGTTGAATGTTGTGATTGGCTTTGAGGCCTGAGTTTTCCGAGGAATTTTAGATTAAGAATTTTTGGGCATCAGCAGCAGTGTTGCAGCTCAGATTGTTCTGCCTGCACGCGAGGAAGTCATTTGTCAGCAGTTCTTTAGAAGTGAAGTCCAGAACCAGTTTTGTGAATCCATTTCTTCAATGGATTGGCTAGATAAGTTTAAGATGTTCAAATTGGTAGGAGAGAACAGTTTTCTTTGGATATTAACCTGAGTGGATCGCAAAAGTGACTTGCGGTAGTTAAGTATTCTCTGGGATGGCAGAATTTTCCTGAATATCTTTGAAGAAGTCGGTGGTTTGCCTTAGCATCTGAGGAGTTGAGTTTGGTATCGACTGGATTTCAGAAAAAGTGTCGATGGTTCAGCTTAGTAATAGAATGGTTTCTGGAGAAAGGAATTGGTAAAGCAGCTCAAGTTTCGGAGGAATTTCTAAGTTCTATTTTTGAATCTGCTGAATCATATTTTTGTAATGTGTTGTCCAGTTATGCTTATGTGCATCATTAGCATTTTCATCTACTCTAGATCAGAGTTGAGCAGCGGAAGCAGTTGGGAGTGCAATTGTTTTTCTTTTCTGGGAATGAGAAGATGTTTTCTACTGATGATAGTAGAGGTTGAGTTCTTGGTTTTAGTTGATTTTGAGGAAATTATTCTACTGGATTGTTTTTGGATTCAGATTGTTTTAGGAGTTATCAGCGAAGGTTGAGCTGATCAGTAAGTTGAAGGTAGCTCTGGATTGTCAGAAGTATTTGGTGGATAAGAGATGAGGGAATTTGGATTTCGAAGTCGGGAATTTCATTTTGTATGAATTTTCTCTGATCCCAAGAGTTCTATAGATTACTAATATAGACTATTTGGATTCTATAGATCGAGTATTCCGGTATTATACTGGGAAACTCTAGGGAACTCTATCCAGAATTTTGTCTGGATAGTTAGTTTTGTTGATTGAATAGATTTGTTGTGATGATTGTTAGCATGTGATTGATATATGCTTATGATTTAAAATTAAATTAAAATCTTAAATATATTATTAAACTACCTTTGCTTTTAAATTTCGGGGACGAAATTCTTTTAAGGGGGGAGGAATGTGACGACCCGGAATTTTCTAGCAATATCAATTTAATAATCTGCATTAAATATTAAATTGATATGATATATTTTTATTAATTAAATCTGAATTTGATACTTTTCTTTTAATAAATATCTAATGGATAAATTTAATCTGTTAGAAATTAATTGTTTGTTTTCTATTTATATATGTATATATTTGTATACATTGTAAATAGATGAATTTGTTTTAAAATTTAATAAATAAAATATGTTTAAATACTAATATATATTTTAGTGAATTAGAAATTTGTGTTTTATTTAATATAAACATTTCAAAGCTGAATAAATAAATAGTTTGAAAACTTATTTTAACTTTAGTTTAAATTTAAATTATTGACAAAATGATTTGTTTTCTTTTCTTTTTAGTATAGTTTGATTAAATTATGAATTTAAAATGATATATGAGTTTTCATATAATTTTGTCAAACAATACATCACCATACATTAATAAATATGTAGCTTATAATAAAAAGATAATTTATTCTATTTATCATTTCAAATTGATCATGTGTTTTATAATATAAAATGAAATGTATAAATAAAAAATACAAGATACAAGATAAATTGGAAAAGAGATATAAGTTAGTACATTAGTTAAATTAAAATAACATAACAACATTCATATGCATTTTAAAATATAACAGGACAACAATAACACTAGAAACAAAAGAATTTTCAGATTTGTAAACCAACAGAAGCAAACTGCAGTATATGTTTAAAGCACCAAAACAAATGTATCAGATTGTACAAAGGGAAATAGATAATATCTAGAAGCAAATGACAGTAATATAACAACTGTATATAATGTAAAGCATCAAGACAAACAAATATCTCTGTTTTGTTGTACAAACATCATGATGTTATAAACTGCAAATGTAAGTATATATTAATTTACCTTCATATCAGTTTAAATATTATCTGGAAAGCAAGATATAAAAATATAAAATATGCAGGCCAATGAGCAAATATAAGTGTGCAGGCCAAATTGTATGAACAAAGCAAATGATAGTAACAAATCAAAGTGTGCAGGCTGAAATAAAACAAAATAGAGTATATATGTGTGATAGGCATGAACCTGAAGTAAAGGACAGTAACAAAATATACAACTGTATATGTTTGAAGCTTGTGTAGGAAGACATGATTAAATATCTTAAGCTAACAAACAAAAAGTAATTAATGTAAATTTTTTTTAGTACATTAAGTATTCCTATCAGCCACCATTAATAAAAATATCTCTGGTGTAAATCTGTACAATACAAGATTGTATGCAATATCGTCACTATTTCATGAAACAAAATAATAAAACTGTCTGCTTATACCCTGTACAAATCCTTTGTTTAAATCCCTGTCTTCTTTTCTTTCTATAAATCAGTTCCATCTTTATTCAGTTCGAACTGAGTAAACACTTTATATTCAAATAAACTTCAAACAAAACAACGACTCAAATTCAATTCAACCTGAGAATTAAAAGGGGGGTTCAACCTGTAAATTTGCAAGCCTACTTCAACAACAGTGCCTCTGTTCTTTTCTGTTTCAGGTGAGTAGCATTTTTTAACAATTACTTAAGTTTTAAATTCTGATGCATGCCTATATTAGAATATATTAGAATGTTTAAATGAATTGTGTGGACATGTATATCTTCATTTTCTCTGGATATTTGTGAGTTGTGATTCTGCATAACTAAAGCCCGCCAATCAAACTGTTTTTCTTAAAAACTGGTTGTGTTTCTATATGCTGTGAGCAACTTTTAAATCAAACTAAATAAGTAGATTTCTGTTGCTTATAAGCTCTGGGATGGATGATTCTTGTAATGTATATATAGTGATGATTCAGTAATAAGAATATCTGAAATATGAATGTCTGAACTGTTTTTTTTGGGCTTTGACAGCCTCTGTTCTTTTATAGCTGAAAATGAGTAACTTTATTTAAAAATATATATATATATATATATCTATTTAAGAAATGAATCTGTAGTATATATGTCTATGGATAGTATAAGTATATATCTATTTATATACATATTGAATCCTCTGCCTATGCCTGTAGGGTGTGGTGGTGTGCAGGCTGTAACATGTGTTCACAAATTTGAATTCTAAAACAACTTTGTTCCCAAAACACAATCTACTTGGAATTTGGAACTAGAGTATAAACAAAATATTGTTGTTAGACATTGTACTAAATTTTTAAAATATGTACAAACTAAAGAACTCAGCAGCAACTTTGGAAAGCTAAATGCATAAGCATAACTTCAGGTTAATAAAAAATTTCACTTTTTAAATTTTGGAATTTAGGAATACAAAGTGAATTAGTGAACTATAACATGATTTTTAAAGGTTAAAACATAATTTTTAGTGTTTGATTATGGGAGCAGTTCGTGTATGTTCAGTTTTTGCATTTGGGGTGGTTTCTGGTGATCAACGCGGTGGTCGGCGTCGAGCTTCGGTCTGGGGGTGGAGGAGGCTGCCGTGGACCTAAGAAAAATGGGTGAAGGGGGCCATGATGTCGGAGGTAGTGGCGGTGATGAGTTTTCTCTGGTAAACCTAGTGTTACTGGAGCATTTTGTTTTGACCACCGCGACTTCGTCGTAGCGTCGAGCGAAGCGTGGTCTTGGGAAAAGGAGGTGCGGTGGGTGAAGATGTCATGGCAGGAAGCGCGAGCCTTCAAAAGGTCGGCGTTGTGCGAATGCGGCGGTGACAGGTTGGGAGGGGAGGTGGTGAGTAGTTTTCAGGTTTTGTTCTCGTTTCTATTTCGCGCGTGCGCCTGGGAAACTCGAAGTAATGTTATTGCTTTATCGGGGAACCTCACGTGTTTTTCTCGAAGTAAAAGAGGGAGGGGCTCGGGTTATTGATTTTCAAGTTTTGTAAACCTGTAACAGTTTTTAAAACTGTTTTGTGGATTTTGTTTTAAATTTAACACAAAGCCAAGTCAAATTTTAAATCAAGTTTGCAACATGAATTTAAGTTAGATTCGAAAGAGAGTTGACAATAATAATGTTTCAAAATTCAAATAATTTTAAATAATTTAAAAGTGATAAATGATTAAAGTATTTTCAAACTAAGTTGAGTTAAAATGAAAATTTTAAACTGTTAAGAAGAGATTGAGACATGTCAACTCCAAAGGAAGTCAAGACTTAGATATGTAATTCCAGACTTAAAACTAAATTAAAGTTTTATAATTTAAAATTTGATTCAAATAGTTTAATGCTATTAAATATGTAAGTTTAAAAAAAAAAGGGTTTTGAAAATAAATTAGTGTTAAAAAAACTTTATGAAGGATAAAATTAGAATTTATTGAAATAAATGTTTTCAAACATATTGGAATTGAAAATATAATCAATAATAAGAATGGTTTGCCTTAATTCATGAAGTTTTAGAATTTATGTGCATCAACCTTTAAGTTAATTAGGTAGAATAATTAATAATAGATATTAATTAATCTAGTAATTATAGTGTAAATGTAGTAATTAAAGTTAATTTATGAATTAATTAACTAATATGTGATTTAGAACTATAGATTAGATTTTTAAATGGTAAATTAATTCATAATTAATAATTAATATAAGTTGATTATATTAGAAGGAAATAATTAAATAATTATTAATGAAGTTCATTAACCAGATTATGTTATAATTAATTAATATGATTGATTTTGTAATAAATTAATTAGATTAATTAATTCAATAGTTTAATTATAAATTATTTATTGAAAAGTAATTAAGAAATTAATTACTTATTAATTATGTAAATTGATTCGAGTTAATTAATTTAGTTTAATTAACTGATAATTTGGAATTGAATTACTTAGAGAAGTAATTGAAGGATAATTACAGGATGTAATTAATTGGGTAATGTTATTAATGGAAGTAATTGAAATATAATTACTTAAAATTAATCAGGGGATTAATTTAGAGTGTTATTGAGAAGTAATTAATATTGAATGATTAATTACTGTTTGTTATTAATCAAGAGGATTAATATTTATGATTTGAAGATGTGTATTCTTAATATAAATTAACAAATGAAGATGTAATTAGAAATCATTAATTAATAATTAATGATGATATTGATTTATTTGAGAATAATAAATCAACAAGATAATTAGAAAGGTAATAAATCTATATAAATGTAATTAATTAATGGATTTATTCAAGATTTATTTTTGTAAATAAATTAAGGAAATTACTGGAATGTTGCAAAAGATATTTAAAGCAAAGGTGATTAATTTGAATATATATAAGAAATGGATAATAAGATTAACTTAAGAAATCATTTGATGTTTTGGTATGTGTAATTACTTTGTGTAATTAATGGAGTATAATTACTTAGAAAGTAATTAGATGATAATTACTTGATGAAATTCATACAAGATGATTTGTAAGTAAAGTAATTTGAGTAATTTCTTTTATAATTAATCAAAGGATTAATTTATGGAATTAATTAATCATGGAATGATTAATTTGTTAATAAGTAATTATGAGTAGTTAATTACTGGTTTGTTATTAATCAAGGGGTGATTAATAATTGTGTTTAAGTAAAGATTAATCACTCAATTATTTTAGATAAGTAATTGAATATAAATTGAAGATCATTAATTAATATAATTAATGATGTAACTTAAGAATTGTTTAATTAAGGAATAATTAATAGGGAAGTAATAAAATGTTAATCTATTATGAATAATTTAGAATAATTCATTTAAGAATTAATTAAAGACTAAATTATTTCCTGTAATTAGAGAATGATTTAATTAATTTGATTTATAATCAATTATTGATTATGAGAGCAGGATTTGTGAAATGAGAAATTAATTTAATTTATTTTAAATTAATTAAAAATGGAAGTAGTTAATTTAATTCATTTTAAATTAATTATAGATTGTGATTCATAAATCATGCTTATGGATGATATTGATCTTTCATTGATTGATTGTGATCGCAGAAATGAGTTGGATAATGTCTATGTGATATGAGATGCTTGGTTTAAGTATGATAATGTTTGATTATCTGTTTGGATGATAATATTAATTATCTGTTTATGATGATGATGTATTATCTATTATGAGATGTGAATTGTCTATCTGTGCATATTGATAATATTGAATTCACTGTTAAGACTAAATAGACAACTTGGCCTTAAAAGACACGTTTTGGATTTCGATGAGACCGGGATCGGGTTTTCCGCATTAGGAATATCCGAAAACCACATCGTTTCTAAATTAACGTTAGGTCGTGAATCTGAAGTGAAGATGAAGGTTCAAAATGCAAGGGTTATCGTCGTTAACTCTGAGGGTGATTCCAAAATGAGTGTAACGAGATAATGCCTTCGGTTTCGTTCGAACCCGGAACGAACTTGTATGGATTGAATGCTTTCAACACATCGTCAGGCGGACGATGAGCATTCTAAGAAATATGTTCTATAAAGGTAATCGTAACCTCAAGCCTCATCAACCGGGAATGGCTAAAACAGGGGAGGTGCAGCAAGGTTAGGTGGGTCATGCCCAAGCAGGACAAGGATATTCCCCTGTCTAGATGTCCCTTTTTATTCGGCTTAGTGGGCGGTTGGTCTGCAGCCAACTGCGGGGTGTATCTTGTTCGGGACTGTTCAGTAAGGAATGGTTTCGGCCTTGTGTTGCAGGGGATGAAGGGAGTAATCCTCGGTACGGTGATCTAGGCCCCGTACTGTGACGGGCGGTACCCCAGTAGCCCTGCCATTGTATGGAATTCAAAATCCAATAAGTGCCCACGGTTTTGATTGTATTACCCACTTTTGTGGCTAGTAGCTGGAATTTAATCATGTAACAATTTCAGCTATTTTCTATTTACTTGAAAAGCCTAGACCTATTATAATATCACAGAATTTCCTATCAAATGTTTTGGTTAGCGTAAGGTTAAAACTTTTCCATGTTTATATGTGGGAAGTCTTACGTGATACCTTTTGTTTTCAAAAGATTTTCAAAGTTAAGCAACTTTAACCTGTTACTCATACCAGACCCATGTCTGACCCGAAGTTTATTTTGTTTTTCATAAACTCTCGGGTACCCAAATTTTTACGGGTAGCCAAGGGATTCAGGTTTAGCTTTGACGAATTCTGGAGGAGCAATGGAGCAGGAGGCTTCAGCGTTATAGATATATATATAGTTCCGCTGTGTTGGTATCTTTGTATTGTTTGAGTTGTATTGTGTATTGAGTTGTATTAACTAGACAGGTGTTTATAACTGTCTAGTATGTGATGTATTATCTGTATAGCTCCGATTGATGTACATATTATGTAAATACTTATGTAATTAATATATTTTATTCGTTCCGCTGTAAGATTCTGATGTTGTTGTTCTTTCTTCTCTATCTTTTCTATTTTCTCACCTCTTTCTTTCTTATTAACGATGCTACTTCCTGAGAGTAGGAAGTGGGGTCGTTACAGCCCAGATACTTACTCATGTTGAAAACACTTTATGATTGTGTGATGATGGTGACGAGCGCTCGGTTTAAAGGTTCCAAAGGACCGGGGGTGGTATATCTGAGGGTTTGTAATATCCCTTGGGAAAAGGGATTCCCGGCTTTGTTTAGCGGAGAACGGTGGTTCTCGGGGCGTCCTTCTAGAGGCGTTTCCATGTGGCAATGGGAAGTTCCTTGGCCTGACCATTTGTTGGAAAATCCATTCTTCAAATACGAGCCTTGTACGGTTTTAGTTGTATAACCTGTCATGGAATATGGCGGTAACCCGCTATTGAACATGGTAGCTATAGTAGGCATACGATAATGGTCGTATGTTGGCTAAGATTTATATTCTACTTTCGAAATAATTTTTTCCTACACTATGCACTAGTAATAATATCAAATGTTCTTTTAAATACGTATCAAGCATCTTTGACTATCATAAGGAGAAATCTCCTCCGATTCTGCGTTTGCATTGTGTGTGTGTGCGGGAGGCCTTATGGTAGTCTCATTTTTAAAAGCATTGCGAATTGACTTTAAAAATATTCCTCTATTTTTGATTTTAAAGATAAATAAACTGTTTTGAGTTCTCACACCAGTCTTGCTTATGCTAGGTGATATGTGATGGGGGGTTCTCGCTTCGCGGTTTGGTGGCGAACGGGAGACTCTTACCCCCACACGTCCTCTTTACGGGGTTGGTTAGGCGAAGCCGTGACATTCGAAAGGGTGGCCGTAAAAGCAAGTTTGGGATATCAGTGTAAGCCACGGTGGGGCTGGGATGGTTGAAAAGCCTACCGGTTGTGACCGCTGACGGTACGTATGTTACATTTGGTATCAGAGCTTATGGTTAAGCGACAACCATGGTTCTGTTGGGTATTACTTATTAGAGATAGAGTCAGTAGTACTCTAGAATGAGTTGAGTGTAATAATAGATATGAGAGCGTATTTGTTAGTGAATATAAATTGTTTTGTATTGTGTTGACTTATCGGTTGATTGTTTATAGATTCCAGTCGATCTAGTCTAGCTAACTATCGTAGATAGGGGTTTCTAAACTCTTAAACAAGATAAACCGACACGATATTGTTTTAAATTGGGTAAATGAAATAATTTTGCCTTGATTATATTTTTATATATAAAGAAATAATTTTTCAAAATTATTAAAGTGTATATAAGTTGATTGTTTAGTTATTTGAATAATCTAAGTAAAAGAATAATTGTATAAGCAAAAGAATTATAAGAATTGAATTATAATTAATGTGATTTACAATTGTGAAATAAACTTATATATATATATATATATATATATAAGAAGTGAAACTATATGGATATATTTAGGAATTTAAGTTATGTAAAAACAAGTGATGTTTATAAATGGAGTATAACTTAAGAGATATTGAATGAAATTGAATTGAATTAATGGATTAAATGTTAATCAATTAAATGTGAACTTGAGTTATATAAATGAATTTCAACTTTTGTAATTGAATTGAATTAATGGATTGAATGTTAAATCAATTGAATGTAAATTAAGTTGATATGAAATAATGGATATAAGTGTTAATTCATTAAATTCTAATGTTATTGAAAGTTGAATAATTGAATGCGAAATCAATTTAATTAAACCAAGATGAATATGAGCAAAATAATTTGGTTGTAATTAATATACTTTGATTGTATATAATTCATTAAGTGTTAATGAAATTGAAAGTTAAAGTAATTGAAATTCAATTGGAAGTTAAATGAATCTTGAGTAGAATTGAATTTGATTTGGAAGTGAACCAACTTGAATATGAATTAGTGAATATAAACTAATTGAAAATGAATGTTAGTAAACATCCACTGTTAACGAATCAAATGTGATTAAATTGAAAACCCAATTCATTAATATTAATGAGAATATGAATGAATATACATTGGTTATGGATGTTAGTTGGATGATAGTTGGTTGATGGTTGAATATATTGCTTTTGTTTCAATTACTATGTTGACATATATAGTTATTATGTTGCTATATGTTGTATATTGATACTATTATCTACATGCATGATTCTCATGTTGTTTGTTGAGTGATTAGTAGGTGCAGATCGCGTTTGCTTCGCATTTGGAGCTCGCTTTCGCGCTATATTAGCCGTATATGCTTGCTAATAAAATATAAGGTACATATCTCGGATTACATACCGTACTTTTATACTTTTTCCCTTCGGGATGCCTCATTACTTGATGAGATGTATATTTGTGATATATATACTGTCATTTTTTTTTTCGGATCGAGCCGCGCAAAGGAGACTATGGCGAATTTTTCCGAAAATTTAAGGTGTTAGAAATAAATTGGAAAATTTTGAAAACTTTAATTTTGATTTGGAGTTGAAAGTCAAACAATAGTAGTTGTTTTTGAAAAGATAACTAAGTATGATTTGAAAACTTAGTAAAGTATGGTGAGAAGTTTAAAATTTGTTTTGGGAAAATTAATAGGTTTTGTAACTTTTCTTATTTGTTAATTTCGAGGACGAAATTCTTTTAAGGGGGGAAGATTGTAACGACCCAAAATTTTTGATAATTAAATTTGAATATTTAATTTATTTTAGATATTAAGAAATGAATTTATAAGTCAAATAAATTTTATTTTGAATTATTGGATTTAATTGAATAATTAAATCGATAATTTAATATGTTAAATTATGGAAATAATTGAAAATTGAGTTAAATATGATTGAAAATGATTTGTAAAATTTTGTTTTATCATATTGAAGTTAGAATGATATTTTAGAACATTTAAAATCGAATTAAAAGTTAATTTGTGAAAATTGAATATTTTAATATTTAAATCGACTAGTGAAAATAGTCAATTTTTGAACAGTCTCAGAATTGAACGAAACCAGTTCCATTGGATCCATAATAGTTATTTATTATCGGATTTCAATTTTCGTGTCAATCGGAGCTATCGTTTGATCGTAGCAGCTCGAAACGCATCGAATTATTTTTAATATTAATTTGGCGAGTTAAAATAGTCATTTTTCAAAAAGTCTCGGATTTCGACGAAACCGGTTTCATCGGATCCGTAATGTGATATTTTTGTAAGGTTTCAAATTTCGTGTCAATTGGATTTACCATTTGTCCGGTACGAATTAAAACGCCTAGAAAATCGCTTAAATCGGTTTAATTTAAATTGAACGTTTATAGCCATAACTCGCACAGATGTCCGAATTAGCTTTTGAAACCTATTCCATTGTGTCCGGAACGCGGGGTAAACCCTAGAAATGCTGGTTACGGCGCGTAAATCGGAGTTCGGAATTTCGGGATGAATAGTGTTCGAAAATTCCTTATAAATAGCCCCTACCCTTCATAAATTAAAAAAATAAAAATAAAACCTAATTCCTAAAACCCTAGCCGCCTCTTTTATAATGGATGGCCAGAAAACACCTACATTCATCCCTCAATCACTCTCAATCTACAAAGAATTAGCCAAAGTGTTCAACACGGAAGTCGAAGAGCATGAAGAGAGCTAGAAATCTATACTGTTGAGATCTGAAACGACGTCGTATGGAGGGAGTAAGGAGGGGCCGATAGTGGCCAGGTGCGCACGCCCTACGAGGTGGAATAGGTGGCCGAGCTTGACCATAGTGGGGGCGGAGGTGCACGTGGGTGAGGGCTACGCAATGGAACTTCCTGATCGGCTTCACGTTGCTCGAGTTGGTCGAAAATTGAAACCCTAGTTTGCTTGTTTATGGGTTATGTGTGTGCGTGTGTTCCTGTACGTGAACGAGAGAAAGGGAGAAGGAGGGTGCGGCTCTGATGGCTTGGGGTTGGAATCAACGGTGGATGATGAGTTGTAGGTTTATAAATTTTAATTTAAGTTGTAAATTATTTATATAAAAACTCGTGTAACTTCAAATATGTATAACTTTTTCATACGAGGTCGAAAATGCGCGAAAAAAGTTGCGCTGGAATCGTATGGACGAGCACTACGCGATGGAGTTGGACTGGAGTCTTTTGGAGTTAGTGAGAATTTTGGGTAAAATTAAACGTCCATTTAATTTTATTCGAAATAAATCGCTAAAACGAAATTGAAATCAAGGTGAGAACTTCTCACTCAATCGAATCAGTTTCGATTTTAATTTTAAATAGTTAGATTTAAAATATTTGAATGCATGTTTGAATGATGATTATTATCTATTGATTGTTAAAATAGACATTATACGCCGTTAGTAAGCGGATGTTATTTATTAAAAACATATACCGCGAATATTTCATAAACAGTGAAATTGGTATTATATATGATAGCAATATATATATATTGGCATATGTATATATTGGAGTTATTGATTTCCCGCATTTTTTGTTTAGCGGATGAGACCCTATTGCGCCGTTATTAAGCGGATAATATTTTAAATCCCATATACCACGATAATTTCGTACTGGAGCGGAATTGGTATTGTGCTAATGTTTGTGGATGCAGGAAAACAGGTTGGAGGGATCCAACTGGATTCCTCAACAGTATTTATTTGATTTCAGATATTTTGATATTTGATGGATTATCATATCGATATATGATATCGTTGTTGTCGTGATTGGCTATTTGGTATGTAGCATCATTGGACCAAATTTTGGAATTTTAAAAGGATTTCAAAGTGATTTTTGAAAGTATGCGTTTATAAAATACTTTTGGAATTGATCCATTTTTAAAATAAACATTATAATTTTTAGAGTTATAAAAATTATGATTTTGAGAAATACGGTTAAAGATTGATTTTTTAGAAATATAGTTAAAAACTGATTTTTGAAAATATGGGTTAATAATTTTATAAAATAGTTTAATCGGGATTTTAGAATTTATTGTGAAAAGTTTAAATATAGGATTTATAAAATTTAATTATTTTATAAATCAAAGGAAATGGTGAAATTATAAAGGAATTTAAAGACGTATTAAAATAGTAATATAAATTGATTTATATTAAGAGATTTATAAATGGATATTTATAAATTGAAATATTGACATTATAAAACGAGTTTTTATAAGTGTTTGAATGAAGTGAAAATGAATTTTTGTAAATGAATGGAATTCATAAAATTATAAATGGTGAAGTTATAAATGAAATTTATAAATAGTAAGATTTATAGATTTTGTGAAATTATTAAAGAATATATTTGGATGAATAATCGAATCTTATAAGTTATAAGATTTATAATTATGAAGTTTAAAGGAACGATTTTGTATATAATCGTTTTATAAGTATTTGACTTATAATATGAACCTTTAGTTTATAATTGAGTTATAAATCGAATAGGTTAATAAAGAAAATTTATAAAAGGAAGTTGTTATAAAATAATTAGAAATGGGATTTATAAACGTTGTTTTATAAATTCGAAAACGACTTATTTTGATAAGTAAATTGTTGAAACCTATAAATGAAGTTATATTCACGTTGTTGACAGTGAATAATCCTTTAAAATGAAATGAATAAAAGGATGAAATGTGTTAACGTAGTATATTCATGTTTTTGAATAGTGAATAATATGTTAAAGAAAATGTTTAGAATGTGATATTTTAAATTAAATTAAAACGATCTAACGATGTTTTAAAATGTGTTGAGATTCGAAACCATAGATTTCAACATTGATTGTTGAAATAGACGTTTTCGAGAGATAGAAGGAAATGATGGACTATAACACTATTGTTATAGTAAATGATTTCCGAAAGGAAATATTTTGTATAGTATTGGGATTTATATATCTATTTTAATTTCGAATCCCTATACTAGTGATTTTGGGTTGTCGTAACGATGTTTTACGTAACATTCGTTTTGGCCCAAATAATTATGTTTAAGAGAATGATTTCCTTAAAGAATGAAATATATACTTAATCTCGATTTAAGTATATTGAATGTTTTCTAAGTGTTGAAAATAAATAACTTTGTGAATTACTTATTAATAAATAAGTATGGGAATGTTTTCCAATATGAAGTGAATATTGAGAATTTATCTTTTTGAAGATAAATTGAAATGAATAATTGAAATCGTATATGCATGAATATTTTGAAATATAAATTCATTATGGAATTTATAAATAAAAAGAAGAATTTGTTTAAAAATAAATATTGATTTATTTTTGAAGTATTGAAAATAATATATCTTGTAAAGATATTTTGGAAAATAAATAATTTGGAAAATTATTTGGAAACTGGTGATGTGTGCATATCCATTGATAGTTCAATAGCCGACTATCAATATTTCCCTTTGAATGGGTATTTGATGTGATTTGTTTGAATGTGAATGCCACACTTATTTTTGAATAAGCGCTCACTATTCGGGTTAACCGGGAAAGGACCATGGGGTCGTATAACCCATTCCGAATATGTGATACGTCGTTGTGAATAGCATTGAAGATCGGTGTTGAAGACCGGATATTTGCGAGAGCGATAGGATGACCTGTCGATTGTCTCTGCACTGAGTTGCAACGGTATAGAGACTCCATAAGTGATGGGAAATCCGATCAGGATTGTGAATATCCGGATTGCAAGGACTTCTTTGTAAGTGCCTTCGGTTTTGTTCGAGCCCGGAACAGACTTGTATGGATTGTGTGTCTGACATTACAAATTGAGATATAAAGCAGATTTCTTTCAAATATATTTCTGTTGGTGGCGAAGAATTTATTCTTTTAGCTTAACACCCTTCTCTGAGACGTATGAGCTCAGAGGTTATGTAGTTGAATGTTATCAGCGATATATTCCCAATTTTGGTAATGTGACATGCTGAGTGTTGCTGTGAAATGATCATTGTGTTGATTATTTGTGATAGGATCATTTGTTTGATCGTCTATCTTGGTGATCATTTCTATGATCATTTGTTGACCCAAAGCACGGCTTTTGTATAAAGTGTGTTTTTGTGGACGTGACTTCGTCGAGCCTCACAAACCGGTAATGGTCGAAACAGGAATTGTGCGACAAGGTTTCCAGGGATCGCTTCCCTAGGGTATGACCATTCCTTCTGGAAAAGGGTAGTATCATGGTATGGAGCCCAGATACTTACTCATGTTGAAAACACTTTATGATTGTGTGATGATGGTGACGAGCGCTCGGTTTAAAGGTTCCAAAGGACCGGGGGTGGTATATCTGAGGGTTTGTAATATCCCTTGGCAAAAGGGATTCCCGGCTTTGTTTAGCGGAGAACGGTGGTTCTCGGGGCGTCCTTCCAGAGGCATTTCCATGTGGCAATGGGAAGTTCCTTGGCCTGACCATTTGTTGGAAAATCCATTCTTCAAATACGAGCCTTTTACGGTTTTAGTTGTATAACCTGTCATGGAATATGGCGGTAACCCGCTATTGAACATGGTAGCTATAGTAGGCATACGATAATGGTCGTATGTTGGCTAAGATTTATATTCTAATTTCGAAATAAATTTTTCCTACACTATGCACTAGTAATAATATTAAATGTTCTTTTAAATGCGTATCAAGCATCTTTGACTATCATAAGGAGAAATCTCCTCCGATTCTGCGTTTGCATTGTGTGTGTGTGCGGGAGGCCTTATGGTAGTCTCATTTTTAAAAGCATTGCGAATTGACTTTAAAAATATTCCTCTATTTTTGATTTTAAAGATAAATAAACTGTTTTGAGTTCTCACACCAGTCACATGACTGACTCGGAGTTTATTGTTTTCCTTCCTAAACTCTGGGTGCCCACCAATTTCCACACGGGCAGTCAAGAGTTAAGGTTTATCAGGATATTCAGGAGTTGCTGGAGGCAAGATAGATGGCATGGCGTATTACTAGTTATATAGTATTTCTTTTTCCGCTGCACTGTTTGTTGTTGTTGTTGTACACTCTGATGATATGATGTAATATGATGAAATGTAATAACTGATATAAATCTTTGTTTAAAGATTATTCATTTATCTATTATATGTTGTTCCGCTGCGAATTGTGAGATTCAGTTGTTGTTCAGTTGTTTTTTTTGTTCCGTTCTATTTTCTATGCTCTATTTTCTTTTCTCTCTATTTTCTGTCTTTCCTCTCTTCTTCTTCTTTTTCTTTTTCTTAAACCATAACATTTCGGGTTTTTGGCCTTCGATTTCTCGGCTGTCGATAAAGTGAGTATCGATGTTGAATTTTCGAAAGTCGAAAATTTCCGGGGCGTTACACTTCCCTTCTTATGTTGGGATAGTCGGCATACTGAATTTCTTGAGGTACTCAGCCTGTAGGATAATGATTTGAAGAGAGTATGACTCCTGGACACTCCCCAGTCTTCGTTGGTCAGACCTTGGTTCACTCTCATTAACTGCCTGAGCATGGCTGATAAATCTGGAGTTTGTATGGAGGGTGGGAGGTTGGGTTTCGCTCCATAGGACCGTACGGGTTGATGTCCCGCCTGTTGATGGTCGGCCAAACGTGTGTCCTGAAGGCCAACTTGATTTGGGTCTTGATGAGCCAGGCGTCCGGTCTCTTCACGTGCTTGATCCCTGGCGGATCGATTAATGGCACCTATCCGTGCAGCTTCTGTCTTGCGGCTTCTACGCCTAGGAGGCTCGTCAGCTGTAACGACCCGGAATTTTTGGTCGCCAAATTTGAACATTTAATTCATTTTAAATGTTGAATATGAGTTATAATTTGAATTTTTTAAATAAAAGACTTTGGTTAAGTTAATAAAAGTAGTTAAATTTGAAATACGGGAATTTAATTGGAATTTGAATAATAATAGCTTAATATTAGAATTAGGGTAATTGGTAAATCTGAGTGTAAATAAATATAAAAATGGTTTCTCAAAATTTGTTTAAGTTTATTTTGATTTAAATAGTCATATTGGACCATTGGATGGAAATTAGAAGTTGATAAATTTGAATTTGGAATTTTATATTAATTTAATAATGGAATTTAATAATTTAATATTGCAAATAATCAGATTTTGATTCGGAATAAATCAGAATGATTTCTACCGTGAATATAAATTTTATACGAGTTATAATTAAGTTAATGAAGTTTTAAAAATGAAATTTTAAATGATTTCGACGATTTTGAGAATCGTCCGATTTAATAGACGAGTTAAAATAGCCTTCAGAGGCACAGTCTCAGAATTCGATGAAACCAGTTTCATTGGATCCGTAATAGTTATTTATTATCGGATTTCAATTTTCATAGCAATCGGAGTTGTCGTTTGACCGTGGCACCTCAAAACGCATAGTAATCGATTTAACCGATTTAATTTTAAATTGATCATTTAATTCCGTAATTCGCACATACGATCAAGTTAGTTTCCGGAACTTGTTCCATTGTGTCTAGAATGCGGATAAACCCTAGAAACGCCTGTCGGAACGCGTAGTTTGGAGTTCGTTTGCATATGATGTTAAGTTGAGAATTATATTAATAAAATAATATTAAATTATATTAAATATACATTATATCGTTCAAAACCCTAGTATCATTTCTCAGGCCGCCGTTCATTATTCTTTAATGGCCGATAATCATTTCGTTTCCCCTCCAAAAATCTCTCAATCCATGTTTTGATTTAGAAAACTTTCTAAATGAAAGATGTAGATCGTTAAGGGATCTACAGATCCAACGGTAGTGATGTGGTTTTGTGGGTTGGATAAGGGACTATGGCGGTTTGAACGTAGCTTGTTCATAGGTGGATCTCGAGGCGCAGGGGCCGCCGCGTTCAACCAGGCTCTGGCCGATGCTAGAGGGGGCGATGGGCTTTCATTTGGGGGTAATGAATCGTGGTGTAGTGGAGTATAAGGGAAGCGGCACGCAACCCTAAGAAGCGATGTTGGGTTCTTGTTCGCATTTTGTTCCTAGAGCTTGCATACGCGATAGGGAAGACGGGGGTATAGCCATGTTTAGCTTTGGTAAAAAAAATGTAAATTATTTATATAAAGTTTTGTACAATCTTTAAAATTCAAAATCTCACTCATGTTTTATCTGTTTTTTACGAAACAGGAAACGCCGGAATCGCAGAGATGCGTACAACGCCATGGTGCAGTTCGGGAATCATTCCGGGAAAGTAGAAATTTGAGTTAAATAGAACGTCGTTTGGTTTAATTTAAATTTCGAACGCTCGTCGAAACTCAAGGTGAGTTATTCTCACGCACATCTGGATGTCAGTAAAGTTAAACGGCTAATATTTAAATGTTTGTGTGGGTGTTTAGCTGAATATGATAATTAATATCAAATTGAATAGATATATATATTTGTTGTGCTAATATTTATGGATGCAGGGAAAAACAGGTTCGAGGGATCCAACTGGATTCCTCACAATATAATTATTATTTGATGATTGATGATGCATTCTATCTAAATGTGTTGTGATAGATAAATCTAGAATTAAAATGTACTGTACTATTGTTGGATAAATTATAAATCCTGAATTTAATTATAAATGGAATAAATTGGGTTTTTAAAGAAATAAGAGAAATCGTTATATAAAGAACTTTAAAGGAATAAAATTTGGGGTTTGGTTTGGATGAAGAATGAAATTGGTAAAATTTTAAATGAAGTGGGAAATTTATCAATCTAAATATAGAAGTATGGCTTCCGGTGAGAAATTTTATAAGAAGGGATAAAGTGATAAAGTAACGATGGATTATTTTTGATAATGAATAGAGTTTTTCCGAAAAATTAAAATATGTTTTCAACGAAGCTTCTAAACATAAATTAACAATTGTAAATGTAAATAAAAATACTTTGAAATACAATTTTACAGCATTGGACTTTTATTTAAGTAATTCGTAAGTATTATTTTCATTTAATAAATTCCCAAAAGTTTTATTTAAAATATTTAAACCTATACTTTGAAAGTGGATTTCCGGGAATGGAAAAATGTGTTTAAGTTTCGAAAGAAGTTATTTTTAAAACATGGAAAGGAAATTTATGTTATTAAAATATGAATTTGAATGGTAATAAATCGGCTGGATTTCTAAGACGTATCTTTTGGAATGTAGGAATGGAAGGTAACTTCCCTGGGTATCAAAGTTCTGAGTTTTAAATAGATTTTATTAAAAGAAAGTTTAATGATCAAACTTGTTTAAAAGAGTGTTTTGAAAATTATTATTTAAAGCAACTAATTAATAAATTAGCAATAATAATTATTTACGAATACATTAGAAATTATTCTTTGCAAATGGATTTATTTAAAAGCTAGTTTTGAATAAAGTTATTAGAAATTATTATTAATCCTTTTAAAATCTACTTTTAAATTTAGTTTAACTAAACCTTTATGTAAAATCAAGTTTATGTCTTAATAAATAGTTTTACTTCACATATTTTAAATTTATATTTTGAGTAAATAACTAGAAGTAAATTTACGTATTTTAAAGTATATTTCAGTATGAGATGTTTTAACTGTTTTAAATCTAAATTGGTTTGAACTTGGTTATTTCCAATGGGAATAAATGGTAAAGAATTTACCTTGTAAAGGAAGAACTTTGGGAATTGTTTTCAAACGAGTTGAAAATAGAAATATATCTTGTAAGAGACATTTGAGGAAAATAAATAATTGGGAATTATTTATTGTGTGATGGTTGTTTGTAAATATTAATTGATAGTTAAATCACCGACTATCAATATTGGACAAATGCGTTGATCATTTCGAAGAGACCGGGATCGAGATTTATTTCTCGAAAACCACTTCGATCTGATTTGTACGTTTCGTGGGAAAACATGTTCAGAGTCGAAGATGGAGCGGTGAAGTGCAAGGGCAAGTCGCTACTAATCCTGAGGATATTTCCAAAATGGATGTAGTAGGAATAGTGCCTTCGGTTCCATTCGAACCCGGGACGGACTTGTATGGATGAATGCTTTCTGAACATCGTCAGGTGGGCGATGGGCATTCTAAGTGAAACGTTCTAAAGGTAACGCTTCGCCTCAAGCCTCATCAACCGGGAATGACTGAAAATTAGGGAATATGCAGCAAGGCTTCGTGGGTAGCCCCCACTTGAGAGTAAGGTCATCCCTGTCTAGATGTCCCTTTTATTTCGGCTTAGTGGGCGGTTGCTGATCCTAACCGTGGTGTGATCTTATTCGAAACTGTCCAGTAAGGGATGGGTCCGGCCTTGTGTTGCAAGGGATTGGGCATGGTCCTCGGTACGGTGATCTAGGCCCCGTACTGTGACAGGTGGTACCCCAGTGCCAAGTCATTATTGGAAATCCATTCTCCCTACGTGCCTTGTACGATTTTTGTTTGTATTACCCACTTTGTGGCAAGTAGCTGGAATTTAATCATGCAACAATTTCGGCTATTTTATAAGCATTTGTATATAGACCCTATTATAATATCAGAGGATTTCTATAAAAGTGTTTTAGCTATCGTAAGGTAAAAACCCGACATGTTTATTTGTGGCGTGGTCTTACGAGATGCTTTTTTATTCACAGGATTTTGAAACTTTAATAATCAATTTGGGTGCACTATTATCAGCTGGTATTCCAGACTGACTCGGGTGTTATTTCATTATAATGCTCGGGTCAGACCGAGTATTATTTGTTCGGGTCAGGATGCTTAGAGCAGGAGAGGAGTTGGAGTCCGAGACGTATTATCTGTACCTATATATATTCTGCTGTTGTGATTGTATAGATTTATCTGATTGGTAATTTGATGTATGAGATACTTTGATGATGTGATGTATAAAACTGGTATAGTTTACATCTTGTGTAAAGATCTATATTTACTATTATATTTTATTCCGCTGCGACTGTGAGATACTGAAATTGTTTAGCCTCTTCTTCTTCTATCTCTTCTTCTTAAACCCAAATAGTTCGTATTTCTGTGCCACTTGAGTTAACAACGGTAGAATAGTGTTGATTCAAAGGGTACGGGTTTGCGGGCTGTTACAGTGGTATCAGAGCTTAGGTTGGCGACAACCTAGGCTTTGGTGGGGAAATTACTCATTAAACAGAGTCAATAGTACTCTATAATGAGTTGAGTGTATTAATAGATATGAGAGCGTACTTGTTAGTGAATATAAAATTGTTTTTATACCGTGTTGACTTATCGGTTGGGTGTTTATGAATTCTGGTCGGTACGGGAAGTACAACCGTGTCGATAGGGGTTTCTAAGCTCTTAAACAAGATAAACCGACATAGCATTGTTTTTAAAAAAGGGGGTAAATGAAATAATTTTACCCGAAATTATAATTTGATATAAAAGAAATAATTTTCAAAAATTATTATATATATATTTGGTTAATTGGTTGTTAATACAATAATTAAATAAGAATCCAAAATTTAATCTTAAATTAGAAATGGTTGTAATCAAATAAATTCTATAGGTATAAATTATATAAAGGAAGAATAACTAAATTTAAATTGAACCAGAATTTAAATCCCGGAAGTTTTGGAAAGGATTTTAATTGTAATGAAAAAAAAGGTTTGGAAATTTAAATTTTTGGGAAAGTTTGAAATGTTTGTTAAAGTGTTTGAAGGGTATATTGGAATAATGATTTGGGAAAATATCTTTGAATGGAAAACTATTTTGAAATGAATTTGGGAAAGTAAGAAAGCATTGAACTCACTTTATTCGTTGGAAAATAATCCTGATGATGCTGGCCACATCATCAGAATTCATTTTCGAGTTTCTAAAGTGATGCATTGCTTTGGTGAAAACAGATTGTTTTAGTAATCTGGAAGTTTGATTTGATATACCGGGAGAGTATGAGTCGATTATTATTTCAAAATGGTTTTGGAATAAAACCAGATAATTGAATTCTGGGAAATTCTGTTCAAATAATGTGTAAAGTAAAAATGAATTAACTATTGAAATTATTAAGTGATGTTGATATTAATAAGGAAGAAATGAAAATTTTAATCCTGAAATTGAAAATTTAACTTGAGTATATGGAGATGAATAAAATATATTGAAGTGAATAGGAAATTTGAATTTAACTTAAGGTAAGTTAAATAATTTGGACTTAGAATTAAATTGATTTGGGTTAAATTAAAATGCAAGTTGACTTTGAAATGGTGGGTCATTGTGTATTGAATGGTACCCATGAGCTATTAAATATTATACTTTTAATTTGAGGCTGTGGATTTGAAGTTGCAAAGAATTAAATTGAAGAAATTTGTATCCTTAAGAATTCAGTGATACACATATATATAATTTAGAATTGTGATTATAATATGTAGATGGATTAAAATGAGCAATATAAGCATTTAAGTAAATAAGTTGGTGAACTTATAAATAGGAAATGGAATTCATAATTACAGGTGGAGAATAATTGAATGGTATGGTGAATTCAAACTTCTCAAATGAAATGTGAATTGAGATAAGATAAAGTGAGATATAAAAGAAGTGAATGAACTTAAGTTAGTAAACAAGTTTTGAAATTATATATGGAGAATTAAAATTGGATTGAAATTGGATTTAACTTCGATTAAATGAAATTTAGTTGAATTTGGATTGAAATAAAATCAAAATTCAGTTGTGTTGTAAATAATTTTGAATAGAATTAAATTCTTATTTAATTGGTAAAAGAAATAGCATAAATTTAAGTTTGATGAATAAGTTTAGTTAAAACTTGAATTTAAATGGGAAAAGAATTGAGTTGAGGGAAGGTTACATTTAATTGAAATGATTGGATAATTAAATCCTCACTCAACTAAATTTAAAGGAATTGTTTGGGAATGAATTTAGCGTAAGCTTAATTAAATAAATGAAGCTTGAAGATGAATTTAGTGTAAACTAAATCAAATGGAATTTATATTGGCATGGATGAAATTTTGGTGGTTTGTTAAGAAAAATTTTGAAAATAAAATAAAAATCCAGTTCTAATATGGAAATTTAATTCAGAGAAGTAAGAATGATATTATGTGAATGAAATTTTGACTCAACAAAAATCCAAAGAAATTTGTTGAGAATGAATTTAGCGTAAGCTAAATTAAATGGAATTTATATTGGCATGAATAGAATTTTGATAGTTTGGTAAAAATTTGGAAAGTAAATAAAATCCAATTGTGGCATGGGATTTAAATTTGTGGTAACAAATATTGGAAGTGTGAACGAATAATGGAATTAGATATTAATAGTGATGACTTGAAATGTAAATAAATTCAAGTGGGTGAAATAATGTGAAAGGGGCCCTGTTATTAATAAATAAATTCGAAAAATATATTGGTGAATGAGAAATGGGAATTGGATGAATATACTAAGTAAGTTTAGAGGAATTGGAATTTGATTAAGTGAAGTCAAATTAAAATGAAACTAAATTTGGTATGCAAGGAAGAATTGAGATATTATGGAATTGGAATCATTTAGGAAAATAGTGGGATGGTTATTGCTAAGATCATGAATGGTCTTGAATGAAATTTGGTGAAAATAAAAATTGAAATGAAAATGAAAGGATTATAATTAATTATTGTGATATAATATGAATATAATAATTGTAAATAAATCAGAATAGAATGACAATAATAATATGAACTTCAGGTAGGTAATGAATCTGAAGTAAATGTTCGGTTTGAACTTAATAATTATAATGAAACGATAAATTTGTTTGGATTGTTAATAAATATGAATAAAATTTCGAATGAAACAAAATTGATATAAATTAAGATGGAATTAATTGGAAACTTTGTATAAGTTTATGTAATTGCTGCTTGTATAAGTAACAGTAGGATTTGCTTAGGAAACTAGTTGTTGTCGTAAACGAAGCTAATGAATTAAATGAGGCAAATGAATTTAGCTTTTAAATCAAGTGTAATAAATGAAATCAAATTAAATAGTGTTGCATATAAATGAAGTAGATTCACAAAGGAAATGGAGATATATCAAACTGATAAGAAAATTTGATTGCGACTCAACTGGAAATTGAATTGCAGTAAATCGATGGAAGTAATGCATATATTACTCATTTGGGAATGAATATGAGTTGAAATAGCAGAATTTGTAGGTAAACCATTTGTGCAAAATCAAATAGAGCTTGGAATTATAAAGAAACTTTGTGCATGTTATAAATACGATTTATTTGTGGAATCTTGCAAATGGTTTATTGGATTATGAAATGGATATGTTGTTAAAATGTTCATATCTTTGAAAACCGATGAGTTTGTTGAGTAAGTACAGGTATGGGAGGCGTTCGAGAAAGTTGGAGCGCGTATATGCGTTATATTAGCCGCTTGCTATTAAAATTTGCTAAAAAAGGTACACCTACGCTAATATAATTGGGAAAATGATATATATATTGTGATATATTTTGGTTTCCGACCGTGTGGGTCGATGTATATATATTTATCTGTATCGCGAAAGCTCCTCCGTACAGGGGAGACTCTGCCAAAAAAATTCGGTAATTTTGGGAGTTAGGAAATTTTTGGAAATTTGAAAATTTGTAATTAACTTGGAAAGTTGTTTTCAAGATAATGTTGAAACAAAAGCTTTTGAGTATAAATAAAGCAAATGAGTTAGGATTTGAGCTAAGGGGTTTTGGGAAGTGTATATAAGCTTTTAACTAAAGAAGTTTAGGTTAAGTTAATGAGTGTAGGATCATTTGTTTCGTTAGCGACAAGTTGATTTCAAATAACAATTGGAAATAAAGGATTTTGGAATAGGACTGAATTAGTAGTTTCGATTTGAAACTAAAGGATTTAGGAAAAGTGAATTTGGGATTTTCACTAAGTAAGTTTTGCTACTGAGTTGGGAACATTCTTTCTACCTTAGCAAATTTCGGGGACGAAATTTTTATAAGGGGGAGGAATGTAACGACCCGGAATTTTAGGTCGCCAAATTTGAACATTTAATTCATTTTAAATGTTGAATATGAGTTATACTTTGAATTTTTGAAATAAAAGACTTCGGTTAAGTTAATAAAATTGGTTAAATTTCAAATACGGGAATTTAATTGGAATTTGAATAATAATAGCTTAATATTAGAATTGGGGTAATTGGAAAATCTGAGTGTAAATAAATATAAAAATGGTTTCTAAAAATTTATTTAAGTTTATTTTGATTTAAATAGTAATATTGGACCATTGGTTGGAAATTAGAAGTCGATAAATTTGAATTTGGAATTTTATATTAATTTAATAATGGAATTTAATAATTTAATATTGCAAATAATCAGATTTTGATTCGGAATAAATCAGAATGATTTCTAATGTGAATATAAATTTTATACGAGTTATAATTAAGTTAATGAAGTTTTAAAAATGAAATTTTAGATGATTTCGACGATTTTGAGAATCGCTCGATTTAATAGACGAGTTAAAATAGCCTTCCGGGGAACAGTCTCGGAATTCGATGAAACCAGTTCCATTGGATTCGTAATAGTTAGTTATTATTGGATTTCAATTTTTGTAGCAATCAGAGTTGTCGTTTGACCGTGGCAGCTCGAAACGCATAGTAATCGATTTAACCGATTTAATTTTAAATTGATCGTTTAATTCCGTAACTCGCACATACGGTCAAGTTAGTTTCTAGAACATGCTCCATTGTATCCAGAATGCGGATAAACCCTAGAAACGCCTGTCGGAATGCGTAGTTTGGAGTTCGTTTGCATATGATGTTAGGTTGAGAATTATATTAATAAAACAATATTAAATTATATTAAATAGACATTATATCGTTCAAAACCCTAGTATCATTTCGCAGGCCGCCGTTCATTATTCTTCAATGGCCGATAATCATTTCATTTCCCATCCAAAATTATCTCAATCCATGTTTCGATCTAGAAAACTTTCTAAATGAAAGATGTAGATCGTTAGGGATCTACAAATCCAACGGTAGCGATGTGGTTTCGTGGGTTGGATAAGGGACTACGGCGGTTTGAACGTTGCCCGTTTGTGGGTGGATCTAAAGGCGCAAGGGGCGCCGCGTTCAACCAGGCTCTGGCCGATGCTAGACGGGGCGATGGGCTTTCATTTGGGGGTAATGGATCATGGTGTAGTGGAGTATAGGGGAAGCGGCACGCAACCCTAAGAAGCGATGTTGGGTTCTTGTTCGCGTTTTGTTCCTAGAGCTTGCGTACGCGATGGGGAAGACGGGGGTATAGCGGTGTTTTGCTTTGGTAAAAAAATGTAAATTATATATATAAATGTTTATACAATCTTTAACATTCAATATCTCACTCATGTTTTATCCATTTATGACGAAACTAGAAATGCCAGAATCGCAGAGATGCGTACTACGCAATGGTGCAGTTCGAGAATCATTCCGGGAAAGTAGAAATTTGAGTTAAATCGAACATCGTTTGGTTTAATTTAAATTTTGAACGCTCGCCGAAACTCAAGGTGAGTTATTCTCACTCACATCTGGATGTCAGTAAAGTTAAACGGCTAATATTTGAATGTTTGTGTGGGTGTTTAGCTGAAAATGATAATTAATATCGAATTGAATAGATATATATATTTGTTGTGCTAATATTTGTGGATGCAAGGAAAAACTGGTTGGAGGGATCTAACTGGATTCCTCGCAATATAATAATTATTTGATGATTGATGATGCATTCTATCTAAATGTGTTGTGATAGATAAACCTGGAATTAAAATGTACTGTGCTATTGTTGGATAAATTATAAATCTAGAATTTAATTATAAATGGAATAAATTGGGTTCTTAAAGAAATAAGAGAAATTGTTATATAAAGAACTTTAAAGGAATAAAATTTGGGGTTTGGTTTGGATGAAGAATGAAATTGGTAAAATTTTAAATTTTAAATGAAGTGGGAAATTTATCAATCTAAATATGGAACTATGGCTTCCGGTGAGAAATTTTATAAGAAGGGATAAAGTGATAAAGTAACGATGGATTATTTTTGATAATGAATAGAGTTTTTCCGAAATAATAAAATATGTTTTCAACGAAGCTTCTAAACATAAATTAACAATTGTAAATGTAAATAAAAATACCTTGAAATACAATTTTACACCATTGCAATTTTATTTAAGTAATTCGTAAGTATTATTTTCATTTAATAAATTCCCAGAAGTTTTATTTAAAATATTTAGACCTATACTTTGAAAGTGGATTTCCGGGAATGGAAAAATGTGTTTAAGTTTCGAAAGAAGTTATTTTTAAAACATCGAAAGGAAATTTATGTTATTAAAACATGAATTTGAATGGTAATAAATCGGCTGGATTTCTAAGACGTATCTTTTGGGATGTAGGAATGGAAGGTAAGTTCCCTGGGTATCAAAGTTCGAGTTTTAAACAGATTTTATTAAAAGAAAGTTTAAAGCTCAAACTTGTTTAAAACAGTGTTTTGAAAATTATTATTTAAAGTAACTAATTAATAAATTAGCAATAATAATTATTTATGAATACATTAGAAATTATTCTTTACAAATGGATTTATTTAAAGGCTAGTTTTGAATAAAGTTATTAGAAATTATTATTAATCCTTTTAAAATCTACTTTTAAATTTAGTTTAACTAAACCTTTATGTAAAATCAAGTTTATGTCTTAATAAATAGTTTTACTTCACATATTTTAAATTTATATTTTGAGTAAATAACTAGAAGTAAATTTACATATTTTAAAGTATATTTCGGCATCAAATGTTTTAACTGTTTTAAATCTAAATTGGTTTGAACTTGGTTATTTCCAATGGGAATAAATGGTAAAGAATTTACCTTGTAAAGGAAGAACTTTGGGAATTGTTTTCAAATGAGTTGAAAATAGAAATATATCTTGTAAGAGATATTTGAGGAAAATAAATAATTGGAAATTATTTATTGTGTGATGAATGTTTGTAAATATTAATTGATTGTTAAATCACCGACTATCAATATTGGACAAATGCGTTGATCGTCGCGAAGAGACCGGGATCGAGATTTATTTCTCGAAAACCACTTCGATCCCGTTTGTACGTTTCGTGGGAAAATGTGATGCCCCACCACTATACCCACGCTAACAAAGAGTATTAATAGATAATACCGTCTGCTACCACGGAGAATATGGCTGGATAGGAGCGACCATCTATAGCCTTGCTCTAACTATCTACTGAATACATCGACAATAATCACACCAAACAGATCGACATATCCAATGAATGTTTAAACAAAACCATAGGTGGCTGAAGGATCTATCAGAACAGAATATAACAACTCAAACGTAATATACATCACAGAACAGTAAATCATCTCATGCACATATACTAATACATAACAGAGTATACAAAACGATACATGACAAGTGGTATAGCAAACCACAATATACAGGCGAGTCAATAATACATATCAGAGTCACAATAGATGAGGACTACACAAAAGCTATGACAAACAAGAAACTAGCGAAATAGTCTATGCGGAAGCAAAAGAGGCCAAGTCCAAAAGCACCTAACCTGAAAAATCTCGGTCTGACCTGAGTATAAAATACACGGGTCAGTCTAGCTAAACAAATCAGTTAGATAAACTGAACGATAGTGAACCTGCAAGATCATATAGTATAACAAATATCTCTAAGGGAGATAACACAATCATCTAACAAAAGATGAACATAATAAAACAAGACTCATATCATCAGCAACATAGATAATCAAAGGATATAAATATCCCAAAGCAAGCCAAAAAGGCAAATAACAAATACCAATAAGGTATACAAGTTCCACAAGATAAACGCTACGCATCATGCGGCTCAAAAAGACCAACACCGAAGGGCGATACCTAGGGAATATACATATGAATGAAACATCAGAAAATTTGCTCGAGCTTAGTACTGTACAAACAAGGATCCATGAGCCCGAAGACTCCAAACCCAATATCACCCATGCGACTCATAACGACCAACATCGGAAGCGATACTAAAGGGCAACCCAATATCACCCATGCGGCTTATAACGACCAACATCGGAAGCGATACTAAAGGGCAACAAAGCCGAAGGCACAAACCCGAAGGCACATACCCGATGGCAACAAACCATGGTGGTGAAGGTCAGAGACCCAGTACTGGACACCACTAACTGGCGGAATGTGTCACAACTCTCGAAAAGGAATCCGAAAAGTGTCAATGTATGTCCCATAACCACTCGTTCGCACTAAACGGTTTACTATCCGTCAGTCACATTCACACTCAAAGCAGTACAAAGTTTACCTCATATCATCGATAAACCAAACCCGAAGGTCAAAACGATCAATCGAATAGGTCGGGGACTAATCGGGAAGACAAACGCACAGATTCATGGTCCGTGTTTTACCTAACCATTTAATCTTCCTTCCACTTCGCTCGAAGTGCAAAATTGTGTGTGTGCATTATAAATAGAATTTATAATTTGGAGAAGGGAGCTTTTAATACGATTTAGAGAGATTATTTATAAAACCCGTGAATGAAGTCAAAAACAAGTCATCAAATTAAAATATGCAATAACAACTAATTGGAATCAACGCGAATCGATAAAAGTTGGAAATTAACTCAAAATTAGCCAAAATAGGAAAAACAGCGCATTTCAGATGTCTGAATTACCTTCCAGACGTCTTATCCACTACCAGACGTCTGAATGGATTCGCAGATGTCTGGATTTTGTCTCTGCCTTTTTGCGTCTTCCAGGGACCAATTCCAGACGTCTGAATTTCCAAACCAGACGTCTGAATTTTGAAACCAGACATCTGAAATTAGAGTCCAGAAGTCTGAAATCCCCCTGTAGACAAAATAAACAGCCAAGCCCATAAAGGCAAAATCCAAATGAATTGCAAACGAACGAGCGATGGATGCTATGGGTTTATGCCATACGACAACCCAGCACTATTGGCTCTTCTATACATCTCCAAAAACATGAACAAATATCAAAGTTAGTATCTTTAAAGAATTGAACCCAAACACTAAAAATTTGGATATTCACCAATTCAATCCAAACCAACAGCAAGTGCATATGAACAAGGTGTTAGGAATTCATACCCAACATCAATGAAATCAAGAGAAGTAGATGTGAGATAAAAATCTCACCTTTTTAACTCAAGAACAAGAAGAAGAAGCTCAAATGCAAAGGAACAAGGCCAACCACTCTCTACTTCAACTCTACTAGCTTCAATCTAAGATCAAACAAATATTTCCTAAGTTTAGGTTTAGGAATTTCGGAGATTGAAGAGAGAAAGAGATAGAGAAGATGAAGAAGAGGCTTACCAATTGCTTCTCTTTGATTTTGGAGCAAGAATATGAGCTAGCAAGAAGAACTAGGGTTTGAAATTTATATTTCCCTTTCCCTTCCACCATTTTCAGTTGGAGCTTGAGTTTAGAAGAGTGGAATGAGAGAATGGAGAGGAGAGGGCTGAGTTAGGATATTAGTTAAGCTAGTGGGCTGAACCCAAACCCTAAACCCAATAGAAAAAGTAGCGAAATTCAACTTACTCCAAACATATCAAAGATTATACTCAAAAAGATCGCAAACGACATTTTGAACTCAATGGAAGTGGTCTTGAGTCCCAATTCGACCGTTTGCAGAAAGTAACTTTTCGGACCATAATCCGACAAACGACGTCATATTTAAATAAAATATTTAAATATACAACCGATAAATATGCGGGTTGTTACAGACTCCCCTCCTTAAAGAAATTGCGCCCTCGCAATTCTTAAGAAGAAAATAAAGAGTAACAACCAAAACATATCAACACATAAGAATAACCGAATAAGAAGTTCACCACAAAGTGCACGAAAAGATAAGCCTGAATTTGCTTGCTTAGAGAATTCTATGGATTCCTAAGCTCAAAATAATTCGGAACACTGACGTGGTGCAAACAATACGTCAAATGATCCAAAGCTCAACAAAAGAAATGCAACAAAACGTCCGATGAACTTGGTAAAAAGATCATTCCATTCGGACATCAACAAAGAAACAATCACTTGTTGCTTACAACTAAATGCATTGGCAACACGATCCCGCTTTTCGGGAATAAAAAGAATATCAAGATCATAAGATGCAAGGAACTCGAGCCAACACTAAGTTCCTTATGAGAAATTAAACATTCAAAAATTATGATTGGTGAGGAGAACAAAATTCCTTACCCAAAAATAATGATGCCAAATATAAAGACCGAAAACAACAGCCGTGAGCACTAGATCATGAGTGGCATACCTAGTCTCTATCGGCTTTAATGATTTTGAAGCACAAGTGATAGCAAGTTCTCTTTTGCAAGAGAACGACATTCAAACCAACACGACTAGTATTGGTAAAAAGATAAAATCTTGGTTCCCTTCGGGAATCCCAAGATAAGAGTACCGGAAAAGAGTCCTTTCAAATAATCTACTTTCTTAAAAGCTAAAACTTCCAAATAAAATTCTATACCAAAAAGCTAAAGATTCAAAATTTCAATTACCATCATGAAATCATATTTCGAGAAAAAATTTCTTATTTCAAATCAATTTATTGTGTAAAATTGTCTCATCAAAGCGTTTAGGAGATTCCTATCGATAACGTTGATCAAGCGCATCGACCAGAATTCTTAAAGCACTCAATGGGCAATACAATCACAAAACCATCTTTTATAAGATAAACATGTTTCTAAATCTTTTAAAAATTCACTTTGTTCGTTTTAAGAACAAAAATCCCATTTATACTTATAAATAAATCTTATGAAAAAGATTTGCAAAAATTTTAAATTGCTAATTTCCATCCAAAATCAATAAAATACTAAAAATGGAATCATCAAAATATTCGCAAAATACTCGATTCATAAAATGGATGAAATGAGCTAGACAACTGAATGACATAACAAATCATTCATAAGAATCACAACGAGTGCGGAATGTGGTAAGTGGAATCCTAACTTCCGCAACTCGTAGCCAAATGAAAACCGGTGGTAAGGTCGAGCTAAAAAGACCTTAACACTACTCAAAAGATTGCTTAGGTAATAACCCTAAGACAAGACCAAAAATACAGGAAAATTCTCAAACTACAAGAATTAGAGAAACAACACTTTCCGCGTCATGAGGGCTTAAAGAATAAAATGATGCCATCAAATTGGAAATCGAGATCACAAAGAAAAATAGAGACTTTCCAAAATAGATGGAGACATACCTTATCCCTGAGAAGAACCTCCAGAAGCATCTGTTACATTTAACTTGCCAGATGGAGAATTATTCGGAGCAATGGGACAAGTGGAACTACGATGACCTTCCTTCTTGCAATAACGACAGAAGAGAGGCTTAGGACAAGCTCGAATCATATGATCAGGAGAACCACAATTGAAACACTTCCGATGGAAGGTGTTCCAGCAAACTGAGACTGAGAATCAGATTCATCGGGCATTTTCTTCTTGGAAGGGAAAAATTCCCGCTCATCCAATGGAGACTGCTTTTTGTCGGGGTTCTTGCGAACCTCAACATCATCTTCACTATCACACTCCCTCTCGATGGTTTCGAGATGCAGTGCAAAATCAACTAACTCCTCAAAAGAAAGCTTAAGCTAGATTTCTTAAGATATTTCTTAAGACCAGAAACAAACTTCAAATTCTTCTTATAAGAAGTGCTAATGAATCCAAGACCATACTTAGATAAGGCCTCGAAAGATGCAACATATTCAGAAACAGAAGACTTCCCTTGCTTCAACTCAAGGAAGCGACGGGTCAATAAAACTTTTTCAGATTCAGGAACGAACTTGAGTTTAAATCGCTCCCGAAACTGAGTCCAAGAAAGAGTAGACTCATCAATTTCTGCTATAAGAAGCTCATACCAATCAAGGGCACGCTCTTGTAATAAGCTAGAAATTACAAGAACTCTATCATGATCAGAAAGATCCATACGAGAGAAGATACGCTCGCATGTGCGAAACCAAGCTTGGACTTCAAGAACGGATTCATAGACTTTAAACGGCTTTCCTCCAAGATGATCAAAATCACTGCACTGACGTGCAAAGGCAGACTTGCGAGGTGGAGACACTCGAGGAGGAACTGGAGGCTGAGTGCACCTAAACAAATCCATAAACTGATCGGTAGACATATAAACGCCATCCGGATGTGTGCCACTGGATTGCCCAGAATCCGAATGTCGTCCTCTGCCTCTTCCAGCCATAAGCTGAAAGTTAAAGAAGATATGCATTAACCACAAGGTAGATATTTCAATACGGAATACTACGGAATAAAAATACATTCCTGGACGTATTCCTAAATTCTATCTACCCAAAAACACGGAAGGAATAGAGACGCGAAGATTCAAGGATTTGTAACACTTGTTACACTTTGATGTATCGTAATATGTGCTTCTATTCTGTGTTAATCATACTTTGTTCTGAACTCAGCTCTGATACCAACACTGTGACGCCTCACCACTATACCCATGCTAGCAAAGAGTATTAATAGATAATACCATCTGCTAACACGGAGAATATGGATGGATAGAAGCGACCATCTATAGCCTTGCTCTAACTATCCATTGAATACATCGACAATAATCACACCAAACAGATCGACATATCCAATGAATATTTAAAACAAAACCATAGGTGGTTGAACGATCTAACAAAACAGAATATAGCAACTCAAACATAATATACGTCACAGAACAGTAAATCATCACATGCACATATACTGATACATAACAGAGTATACAAAACGATACATGACAAGTGGTATAGCAAACCACAATATACAGGCGAGTCAATAATACATATCAGAGTTACAACAGATGAGGACTACACAAAAGCTATGACAAACAAGAAACTAGCGGAATAGTCCATGCGGAAGCAAAAGAGGCTAAGTCCAAAAGCACCTAACCTGAAACATCTCGGTCTGGCCCGAGTATAAAATACACGGGTCAGTCTAGCTAAACAAATCAGTTAGATAAACTGAACGATAATGAACCTGCAAGATCATGTAGTATAACAAATATCTCTAAGGGAGATAACACAATCATCTAACAAAAGATGAACATAATAAAACAAGACTCATATCATCGGCAACATAGATAATCAAAGGATATAAATATCCCAAAGCAAGCCAAAAAGGCAAATAACAAATACCAATAAGGTATACAAGTTCCACAAGGTAAACGCTATGCATCATGCGGCTAAAAAAGACCAACACCTAAGGGCGATACCTACGGAATATACATATGAATGAAACATCAAAAAATTTGCTCGAGCTCAGTACTGTACGAACAAGGATCCATGAGCCCGAAGACTCCAAACCCAATATCACCTATGCGGCTCATAACGACCAACATCGGAAGCGATACTAAAGGGCAACCCAATATCACCCATGCGGCTCATAACGACCAACATCGGAAGCGATACTAAAGGGCAACAAATCCGAAAGCACAAACCCGAAGGCACATACCCGAAGGCATCAAACCGTAGTGGTGAAGGTCAAAGACCCAGTACTGGACACCACTAACTGGCGGAATGTGTCACAACTCTCGAAAAGGAATCCGAAAAGTGTTAACATATGTCCTATAACCACTCGTTCGCACTAAACGGTTTACTATCCATCAGTCACTTTCACACTCAAAGCAGTACAAAGTTTACCTTATATCATCGATAAACCAAACCCGAAGGTCAAAACGATCAATCGAATAGGACGGGGACTAATCGGGAAGACAAACGCACGGATTCATCGTCCTTGTTTTACCTAACCATTTAATCTTCCATCCACTTCGCTCGAAGTGTGAAATTGTGTGTGTGCATTATAAATAGAATTTATAATTTGGAGAAGGGAGCTTTTAATACGATTTAGAGAGATTATTTATAAAACCCGTGAATCAATTCAAAAACAAGTCATCAAAGTCAAATATGCAATAACAACTAATTGGAATCAACACGAATCGATAAAAGTTGGAAATTAACTCAAAATTAGCCAAAATAGGCAAAACAACGCATTTCGGACGTCTGAATTACCTTCCAGACGTCTGAACCACTACCAGACGTCTGAATGGATTCCCAGACGTCTGGATTTTGTCTCTGCCTTTTTACGTCTTCCAGGGACCAATTCCAGACGTCTGAATTTCCAAACCAGACGTCTGAATTTTGAAACCAGACGTCTGAAATTAGAGTTCACACGTCTGAAATCCCCCTGTAAGCAAAATAAACAACCAAGCCCATAAAGGCAAAATCCAAATGAATTGCAAACGAACGAGCGATGGATGCTATGGGTTTGTGCCATACGACAACCCAACACTATTGGCTCTTCTACACATCTCCAAAAACATGATCAAATATCAAAGTTAGTATCTTTAAAGAATTGAACCCAAACACTAAAAATTTGGATATTCACCAATTCAATCCAAACCAACAGTAAGTGCATATGAACAAGGTGTTAGGAATTCATACCCAACATCAATGAAATCAAGAGAAGTAGATGTGAGATAAAAATCTCACCTTTTAACTCAAGAACAAGAAGAAGAAGCTCAAATGCAAAGGAACAAGGCCAACCATTCTCTACTTCAACTCTACTAGCTTCAATCTAAGATCAAACAAATATTTCCTAAGTTTAGGTTTAGGAATTTCTTAGATTGAAGAGAGAAAGAGATAGAGAAGATGAAGAATAGGCTTACCAATTGCTTCTCTTTGATTTTGGAGCAAGAATATGAGCTAGCAAGAAGAACTAGGGTTTGAAATTTCTATTTCCTTTTCCCTTCCACCATTTTCAGTTGGAGCTTGAGTTTAGAAGAGTGGAATGAGAGAATGGAGAGGAGAGGGCTGAGTTAGGGTATTAGTTAAGCTAGTGGGCTGAACCCAAACCCTAAACCCAATAGAAAAAGTAGCGAAATTCAACTTACTCCAAACATATCAAAGATTATACTCAAAAAGATCGCAAACGATATTTTAAACTCAATGGAAGTGGTCTTGAGTCCCAATTCGACCGTTTGCAGAAAGTAACTTTTCAGACCATAATCCGACAAACGACGTCATATTTAAATAAAATATTTAAATATACAACCGATAAATATGCGGGTTGTTACAGAAAACGTGTTCGGAGTCGAAGATGGAGCAGTGAAGTCCAAGGGCTAGCCGCTTCTAATCCTGAGTATATTTCCAAAATGGATGTAGTAGGAATACTGCCTTCGGTTCCGTTCGAACCCGGGACTGACTTGTATGGATGAATGCTTTCAGAACATCGTCAGGTGGGCGATGGGCATTCTAAGTGAAACGTTCTAAAGGTAACGCTTAGCCTCAAGCTCATCAACTGGGAATGACTGAAAATCAGGGGATATGCAGCAAGGCTTCGTGGGTAGCCCCTACTTGAGAGTAAGGTCATCCCTGTCTAGATGTCCCTTTTATTTCGGCTTAGTGGGCGGTTGCTGATCCCAACCACGGGGTAATCTTATTCGAAACTGCCCAGTAAGGGATGGGTCCAGCCTTGTGTTGTAGGGGATCGGGCGTGGTCCTCGGTACGGTGATCTAGGCCCCGTACTGTGACAGGTGGTATCCTAGTGCCTAGTCATTGTTGGAAATCCATTCTCCCTACGTGCCTTGTACGAGTTTTATTTGTATTACCCGCTTTGTGGCTAGTATCTGGAACTTAATCATGTAACAATTTTGGCTAATTTATAAGTATTTGTATATAGACCCTATTATAATATCAGAGGATTTCTATAAAAAGTGTTTTAGCTATCGTAAGGTAAAAACCGGACACATTTATTTGTGGCGTGTCTTACGACATGCTTTTGTTTTCAAAAGATTTTGAAACTTTAATAATCAATTTGGGTGCACTATTATCAGCTGGTATTCCAGACTGACTCGGGTGTTATTTCATTATAATGCTCGGGTCAGACCGAGTATTATTTGTTCAGGTCAGGATGCTTGGAGCAGGAGAGGAGTTGGAGTCCGAGACGTATTATTTGTACGTATATATATATATTCCGCTGCTGTGATTGTATGGATTTATCTGATTGGTAATTTGATGTATGAGATACTCTGATGATGTGATGCATAAAACTGGTATAGTTTACATTTTGTGTAAAGATCTATATTTACTATTATCTTTTATTCCGCTGCGACTGTGTGATACTGATATTGTTTAGCCTCTTCTTCTTATATCTCTTCTTGTTAAACCCAAATGGTTCATATTTCTGTGCCACTTGAGTTAAGAGAGATAGAATAGTTTTGATTCAAGGGGTATGGGTTTGCGGGCTGTTACATCAGCTGAGGTCGAGCTATCAGATGAAGAATAAGGAGCAGGACTACTTCCAACATTCTGATGCTGCTGCTGGGCAAGACGAGTCATAAGATTAGTATTGGCTTGGATCTTCTCAGCAAGTTGCCTTCTACTTTCCCTGAGTTCTCTTATCAATTCGTTGAACTTTTTTCGGGAAACGACCTTCGCTTCGTTTTGGGTGGAGGTTCCTGTGCCTTGAATTACTTGTTGATTATTAGGTCCTATCTGTTATACACTAGCAGTTTCATTGACATCTGCATTGTGAGAGGCCGATTCAGTTCGTGGTCTTCCCATGGTAGAGTTGTCGGTTGTAACACTGAGTAGAATCAACAGTTGTCTTGCGAATGATTTGGATCTCCTTCGGGGGATTTTTCAATCAAGTAGTTACAATGTAGATCCTATCGTCCTGAGAATCGACTCTCAATGAAAGCACCAAAATGTTAGCACCAGAATTGGTCACTAACACCATTAAGAGAGATTGTGTAGAGAGATTAATGAAGAAAGTAAAGTTAAATAGAGAACAGTATGCAAATTTAAATGCAGAAAAAATGAACACCAGATTTATAGTGGTTCAGCGTAATTGCCAACGACCACTTTGAGGTAGATCTTTATTTCTTCTCTTGATAATCGATTACAGATACAATCCATATATCAATTACTTAAATACAATATATAAGAAAAAATTTTAAGTCTTGAATGAGTCTTGAATGAAGCAAAGTCTCCTCGGTGTTCTCGAAACAGGTCCCATTTCACTGTGCCACTGCCTCTCTATTTATAGACGAAGATGGGTTGGACTTCCCTGATGGGCCTGGTAGCTAAATATCTCGGCACAAGAAGGGTGAGTTCTGTGTGCCGATCCAAAAATGTCAAACGGCAAAATGCCAAACGATATCTTCATGCCGAACGAAGTGATGTGCTGAGTGGAGAGTGCAGGCCGAGCAATAATCGAAGCCGATCGAGATTGGATGAATGTCGAACACCTCTGTATGCCAACCGATCTCGAATGCCGAACAAGGCATGAATGCCGAACACCTCTAGATGCTGAACGATTTCGAATGCCGATCGAGATTTATGCCGAACAGGGTTGAGTGCCGAACAAGGTCTGGATGTCGAGCAGTAGGGAATGCCGAACGACTCAGCCATGCCGAACGTCCATAGATGCCGAACGGCACTTAATGCCGAACGATATGCAATACCGAACGGCTCTCAATGCCAAACTCCCTTGAATCCCGAACGTCCCTGGAAGCCGATCAAACTTTAATGCCGAACGAACCACTTATGCCGAACGAACCTAGAAGCCGACCAAGTATGTTGTGCCGAACGCTTGGGATGTCGAACGGTATGCAAACGCCGAGTGCCTAGTTGCCTGGTCAAATCTCCAGGCAACATATATATACTACACAATAGTAGAATACAACATACCAGCGGAAAAATAACATCTCCATGGTCTTTAAAGAGAGTACAACATACTGCATCTTCATTTCCAAAGCTCCAAAGTCCAAACCGAAAAGCTCAAATCCAAATGCTTCAAAGACTTCCAAATCCACATATACCTCCCAACTTAGCTCCAGAACCTACTGATAACCTGACTCTAGGCTACCCATGTGGAAAATTAAGGGCACCCAGAGTTTACCAAAGGGAACAATAAACTCCGAGTCTGTCATGGGACTGGTGTGAGAACACATAAGGTCTCTTGGCACACACTTAAATGCAATCGCACACATGGATGAGGTTTCTCCTTATAGTAGTCAAACATGATTGATACACGAAAATCCTTCTGATATTATTTTTATTGCATATCATGGAAAAACATTTTGCAAGCATAATATTAATCTTAGCCTGCATACATACCATTATAGTATGCCTACTATAGCTACTATGTTAAATGGCAGGTTGTGCAACTGAAATCGTGAAGGGCTCGTATTGTTTCATTTATATTTCCAACAAATGGCCAAGGCTAAGGAACTTCATTTATCCGAATGGGTACGCCTCTGGAAGGACGTCCTGAGAACCTAACCGAAACTCTGCCAACCAAGGCCGGGTTACCTCTGTAACTAGGTAATTAACTGTCACGGGTATGCTATCCCCCGGTCGTAACCGATCTTTATCGAGGTGCCTCAAATTCCAACAACCACATAAGTAAAATATCTGGTCTCCATAGGATAATACCACTATTTATCCAGAAGGAAATGTAAATACACTTAGGGTCGCGAACCTCATAACCTTGCTGCATCTTTCCTGTTTCGACCATTTCCCGAGGTGTACGGTTCGATGAAGTCTCGTCCCACAAATCTACGCTTTACATAAAAGCCATGCTTCGATCAACCAATGCTTAAAACTTAGCATGCCACATTACCAAATTGGGAATATATCACTAATAACTATCAACTACGTAACCGCTGAGCCTGTACGTCTCAAAGAAGGGTGTTAAGCTAAGGGAATAAATTCTCTGCCACCAACAGAAAGTATTTGATAGAAACCAGCTTTATATCTCAAAGTGTAAATGTCAGACGTACATCCATACAAGTCCATCCTGGGTCTGAATGTTACCAAAGCACTTCGTCATAATTAAGGAAAGAAGTCCTTGCAAATCCGGATATCCCCAATCCCTTTCGGACTTCCCATCACATAGGTTAATCTCCATACTGGAGCAGCTCGGTGTAGAGACAATCGACAGGTGATCCTTTTGTTTTCGAAAATACTCGGTCTTCAACCACCATCTACAAATGCAATTCCATTCCATCGTATCATTATTCGAAATGGGTTTTCGACTTAATGTCCTTCCCAGGCCTTTTCGAAAGTGAGGGCTTATTTAAAACATATGGATACATTAAGATCTTAGTTAAATCACAACATTTTAGCCCTTATTTTCCAAAACCTTTCTTTTTGAATGGTTTAAACAAATTTCCATTTTTAATATTTTAAACAAACGATCCATCTTTTATAATTCAGTTTAGAAAATTATATTCACATAATAATTCATCATAGATAAATAACTTACATTTATCATAGCTCAATCCAAAGCAATTCATGTCATAGAATATTGTAGATCAACATACCAGAGATATTAATCAATCCAAGCATTCAATATAATTAATCATCCATAAGAAAGATTAATTAATCACATAATTTATAATTAATTTAATTTAGATAAATTAATTACTTACGAATTAATTACCTAACCCTGCCTAATTAACATTATTATTTACAAACCATTTGTTATTATTTTAATTAATGAAATTAATTAATTGACCTTAATTACTTACATTAATTAATTGACCTTAATTACTGATTAATTACTCTTTAATTATTAATAAATTATCCTTTAATCGTTAATTAATTAACCTTTAATTATTAACTAATTAATTATTCTTTAATTACTTTCATTAATTAATTAATCTTTAGTTGCCCAAAATCTTAATTAATTTAAGATATGCCATTTATCTTAATTAATTACTCAATTATTAATTAAATCTTATTTAACAAAACTTTGAAGTTAATTTATCATTAATGTATGAATTAACTTAAGACCCTAAAGTTAATTAATAATTAAAATCATTTTACCTTTTTAAATAACTACTTAATTACATCCTTTTATTTTGAAAACAATCGGAAATTTAATTAAATAATTAACCTAATATTTAATTATTCAATACCTAAAAAAATTTATCTTAAAACATTTATCTTCAAAAATTTATCTTGAACTTGCCTGAAAACTTGATAAATATTTTTTTGTTTGAAACTTTGTTCAATAATTACTTTAAAAACTTTTCACAATTTTACTATTGCGTTTAAAACTTGTTCATGCTTTTATTTTATTTTTAAAACATGGTTAATTTCTTCTTACCAAAATACCCGGGCCCAAAACAAAAACCCCCGAGCAAAATCCCAAGCCAGACTTGATCTTCTCTCATATCTTCCCTCTCGATAAAACTCGAGTTCGACATCGAGCCAAAACCAAACTTCCCTGATCCTTCCTTCTTCACAGCTACCACCAGATACAAGTGGACACACTCGCACGTGCACATAGTGCCGAAGCTACGACGATCACCCGTAACCACGTCTCCATGTCGTCGACGATCAACACGACCCACTCAACACCTAGAACAATGAACCACCTCACAAAATCAAAATCGAGCAAGACACACACCACTAGAACAAAAACCCAACCACCAAAACCATTCGCACTGCCACCTCCGATCGCCAGAGAGCTCGCCCGTTCGCCCAGACCTTCGCCTTGCTTCCATGCTTTGACTCCCCTTGCTCCGGTAGTGTTTGATGCGTCTATGATGATGAATTGGCCTCCAAATCAACATAGTCAGGGCCTTAAACCCTACTTCATCGCCGTCTCAACATCAAGGTGCTCTATAAATCCAGTCACCATTTTTCCCAAGAGCCCGACCTCCGAGCTTGCTCCAGCCAAAATCTCGACCTTCCACACTTCATTGGTCGCCAAAATCAAGGAAAACCCAATTTATGTTCAACTCATAAATTCTCCATGAATTCAAGCTTAAAAATTATGATATTACCACCAAAATTCAGCATTTTCGAGAATGATTCCAAATAAACGATCAAAACATGTAGAAAATTGATTTTCTGACTATAATTATTCATCACTGTCGTATCTTGTTTTTGAAATAAATTTTCAATATAATCACATGATACTATTTTTAAAAATTCATATCTGGTTAATTCTAACATATTTCATTTAGAGATCATATTCTAAAATAGATCGGGGAAAGAGAATTTGAATTTTGAACTTGTTTTAGCCTGTTTAAAATCAAACAGAGGCAAGTATATACATATACTCAGACATGCAAAGATTTTTTCATACTTATATACATGCAACCACATTAATTTATCCATGCAAACAACATTACATCAATTACATATCACTTGCATAAATATATAAACAGATTAAGATTTTAAAAGAAATGTTTACTCACTGGTTGATGAAGAACATTGGAGCTTGAAAATGTTTTGATCTATGAAAGCTGGAAAATGGTCTTACTTGTTTGAGATGATCCGATCTTTGCTTAGTTGAGTTGAACTGAACTTGCTTTGATTGCTTCAGGTTGAAGATGCTCTAGGATTGATATTTGGTTTTGATTTGTTGTTGATTTTATTCTCTGTTTTTTTAGTTTGTTTCAGGTTTACATTTTGAAATAAATTTGAAGATAGAAGAAGAAATGAAAGAGTAGAGATGTGTGTGTATATGTAGCCTTGATTTTATTACTTTTAAAAATAAAAGAAAATCAAAAATATGACACTTGTTATTGTGCGCGTTATCTTAGCTTACAAATGGTTAATGCATATATTTTATGTCTTCTTATATTTTTATATTAATATATGTTTTCATTAATTTATGTTTATATTTTTTATATCTACAAACCACATTGTTCATGTAATTTTAAAAAGAAAGTGTATAAAGGCAAAAGAAATGAATCTTTTTATTAAATCCTATTTAAGCTATCATACTTTTTTAATTAATGAATACTTATTTTTTTAGTGTTTTTTAAAATATAGAATTTAACCCTTAAATAGCTTTTGAATATTATTATATTAAATTCAAAACATAACTACCAAATCACAATATACATACACACACGCACACACACACATATACATATATATTATAATTAGAAAACATATTTTTATTATTTTTAAAATATAGAGTTTTTAAATCCAATCTATTTTTAACATTTTTATTTTTGAATTTCAAATCAAAATTATATTTACAATATATATATAATATATATTTAAAACAAACACTTATCTTATTTATTTTGGAAAAATTCAAATTAGTTCACCATTTAATTCCAAAATTTATATTAATTACTAAATTATATTTATCTTAAAAACGGGATCGTTACAAATTTCCCCTTAAGAAAATTTCGTCCTTGAAATTTGATAGACATGGAGACAAGCAAAGAACATATAAAAAGATAGAGAAATGTCTTAACAGATCAAGCCGAAATACCCATTCTACATTTGGGATAGGACTTCTGTATGCTTTTTTTAAGATTTGGAACAAATCAGAATATCATCAATAAATATGAGAACGAACTTATTCAATACTTCATGAGATAACCGGGTCATCAGGTCTATGAAATATGCAGGGGCATTGGTTAGTTCGAAGGGCATAACTAACCATTCATAAAATGTATCGGGACCTCTAAAAGCAGTCAAATGAATACAATATTTCACGATTCTCAGCTGATGGAATCCTTGGGCTAGGTCCATCTTGGAAAAGAATCGAGCACCATGAAATTGATTGAATAGGTTGTCGATTCGGGGCAAAGGAAATTTATTCTTAAGGGTTAACTTATTAAGATCATGATAATCTACACACAGTCTCAATGATCCATCGGACTTGGCTACAAATAATATAGTTGAAACCCAACTGGAATGACTAGGTTGTATAAATCCGTTCTCCTGTAAATCTTGGGTTTTCTTAACTAGCTCTACTCTTTCCCTTGGTGCCATCCTACGATTTGCATGCACAACAGGACAGGCATTAGGAACCAAGTCGATTCTAAATTCGATTTCCCTATGCGGAGGTAAACACTTAACTTCTTCAAATACGTCAGGAAATTCTCGAATAATAGGTATGGATTCCAAACTCAGGTCAGGATATGCTAAAGTATACGTTAGCTTGTCTCTCTTCGGACTTGGATCCTCAAAAGAAATCACAAAAAAATTCCCAATTTGGTTTTTACCAGAATCGTTCTATTGATACAATCTATTTTAGCTTCATATTTTATTAACCAATTCTTTCCAAGTTAAATCTCAAATTGATTAAAGTCAAGAACGAAAAGGCTGATAGGAAACTGATGATGAGAATACGAAATAGGAACCTTTCTACAATGTAAACAAAGATTCATAGGGCCTCTTACTGGGTTCTTTAAACAAATAGGTTCATCTAGACTTTGGGTTCAAGATTTAACTCTTCTACGATTTGCTGGGAAATAAAACTATGCGTGGCTCCGGTGTCGAATAGAACTCTAACAATTTTGCCATAAATAAGAAGATTACCTTCCAAAACTCCTTTCCCTTTATCAGCTCCTTAGGTTGAAGGTTCTTTGTTGATTGCATATACCTTTTCTACCATTTTCGAGCATTCTTTAACCATGTGTGCTGGCTTATGGCAATAGTAGCATTCCCTGGCTTCTTGTCCTGACTTCTTAGGTTGATCCTTCTTCCCTTCCTTCTTGGGCTTCTTGCAACTATTTGAGTAATGACCTTTCTCCAAATAGTTGAAACGGGTAACACTCTTTGCCTTATTCTCCTGAGTATCCTTCTTTTCTTTACCTTGCCAAGGCTTCATTCCTCCAAACATTCTCTTCTTCCAATTTGGATTACTTCTGCTTCCTTTCTCTTTTGGAATCTCTTGTTTTTCTAAGGTGGCCTATCTATATCCCATGTCTAACAAATTAGCAAAAGACTCCTTCACATTGCTTGTCATCCTTTCATGAAACTTCTTGTTCATCCCTTTAATAAATCGCTGATTCTTCTTAAGGGGCTGTTCATCAATTCAGGTCCAAATCGGGATAACTCATTGAACTTATTTAAGTATTCTTCAAAAAATATATTTCCTTGCTCCAAATCGGTAAACTCTTGATACATCTTGGAAATACCAACGGAAGGCATATAGCACTGCTCAAATACTTGCTTAAATTTATCCCATGTAAACTCATCCTCCGATTCAGCCAAAGTAACGGTCTCCCACCATACCAAAGCTTCTTCCTGAAGCTGCTAGGAAGCCATCAACCTCCTTTGATCGTCATCCAATTTAAATCCTTTAAAAATCCTCTAACAAGATCGAATCCAAGCTTGTGCTTCTATAATAGTCTCCGTACCTTTAAATGGTTTCCCTGTGAGTCTTTGAGAAATTCCGATATAACTCTAGCAGATTTGGCTGGGGTTGGATGGGAAGAGTTTCTCCTTCCATTACTGTTGTTGTAGGGTCTCAACCATTTGTAGTCGTACTCCCCCTTCCCCTACCTCGTCCTCTTCTTGCAATCAATCTCACTATCCATATATAGTAAGAAAAATTGATTTAGGCATACAGACGAGATATCTTAAGGAATATACTCATTCTAGGGCGTTTCTAACCCTATCTCTAATGAGTCACCTAATGAGTTACACTCCAAAGCTAAAGTTCTTACTCAACCTTCAACTCTGATACCAAATGTGACAACTCCGACTTCAACCTTTGAAAATCAGCATCCAATACATCATCCATATTCAAATGTTGGAGTCCGGATCGCTAGAGTCATAACACATTAGATGATAATGACACAATGGAAACAAAATAACTTTCATTCATACACTTCGTGGATTACAACATTCTACAACAAGTGCTCAACATCATCAGATCCCTATATGGTCTTCAACATAACAGCGGAAAAATAACATCTACATGGTCTTCAAAGAGAGTTCAACATGCTGCATCTTCATTTCCAAAGCTCCAAAGTCCAAACCAAAAAGCTCAAAACCAAAAGGTTCAAAGACTTCCAAATCCACATCTACCTCCCAACTTAGCTCCATAACTTACTGATAACCTGACTCAAGGCTACCGTATGGAAAACTAGGGGCACCCAAGTTTAGCAAAGGGAACAATAAACTCCGAGTGAGTCATGGGACTGGTGTGAGAGCTGAAAAAATAGTTATTTGTGCAAAAAGAAATCCATTCATGCTTTTGGAAAATGAAACTACCATAAGGTCTTCCGGTACACACTCAAATGCAATCGCACACATGGGTGAGGTTTCTCCTTATAGTAGTCAAATATGCTTGGTACGTGAAAATCATTTTGATATTATTTTTAGTGCATAGTATGGAAAAACAGTTTGCAAGTATAATATTAATCTTAGCTAGCATACATTCCATTATAGTATGCCTACAACAGCTATCATGTTAAATGACAGGTTCTACAACTGAAATCGTAAAGGGCTCGTATTGTTTTGTTTGGATTTCTAACAAATGGCCAAGACTAAGGAACTTCCTTTATCCGAATGGGTATGTCCCTAGAATGATGTCCCGAGAACTTAACCGAATCTCTTCCAACACAAGGCTGGGTTACCTCTATAACTAGGTAACTAACTGTCACGTGTATGTTATCCCTCGGTCATAACCGGCCTTTATTGAGTCGCCTCAAATTCCAATAACCACATAAGTAAAATATCAGGGTTCCATACCATAATACCACTTTTTATATAGAAGGAAATGTACATACCCTTAGGGTCGCGAACCTCATAACCTTGTAACATCCTTCCCGTTTCGACCATTTCTCGAGGTATGAAGCTCGATGAAGTCTCGTCCCATAAAGCTATGCTTTACAAAAAAGCCATGCTTCGATCAACCAATGCTCAACACTTAGCATGCCACATTACTATATTGGGAATATATCACTAATAATTATCAACTACACAACCTCTGAGCTTGTACGTCTTACAGAAGGATGTTAAGCTAAGGGAATAAATTCTCTGCCACCAATAGAAATGTATTTGATAGAAACTAGCTTTATATCTCAAAGTGTGAATGTCAGACATACATCCATACAAGTCAATCCTGGGTCTGAATGGAACCGAAAGCACTTCGTCCAATTAAGGAAAGAAGTCCTTGCAAATCCGGATATCCCCAATCTCGTTCGGACTCACCATCACATAGGTTAATCTCGACACCGCAGCAGCTCGGTGCACAGACAATCGACATATAATCCTTTCATTTCGAAAATACCCGGTCTTCAACCACCGTCTTCAAATGCAATTCCATTCCGTCGTATCATTATTCGGAATGGGTTTTCGACTTAATGTCATTGCCCGGCCTTTTCGAATAATTAGCGCTTATTTAAAACATATGGATACATTTGGATCTTAGTTAAATCGCAACTTTTTAGCCCTTATTTTCCAAAACCATTCTTTTGGAATGGTTTAAACAAATTTCCATTTTTAATCTTTTAAACAAAATATCCATCTTTTATAATTCAGTGTAGAACATTATATTCACACAGCAATTCATCATAGATAAATAACTTACATTTGTCACAGCTCAATCCAAAGCAATTCATATCACAGAATATTGCAGATTGGCATATTAGAGATATTAATCAATCCAAGTATTCAATATAATTAATCATCCATAAGCAAGATTAATTAATCGCATAATTTATAATTAATTTAATTTAAACCAAATAAATTAATTACTTATGAATTAAGTACCTAACCCTGCCTAATTAACATTAATTATTTACAAACCATTTGTTATCATTTTAGTTAATGAAATTAATTAATCATCCTTAATAACTTACATTAATTAATTACCCTATAATTACTGATTAAGTACTCTATAATTATTAATAAATTATCCTTAAATCATTAATTAATTAACCTTTAATTATTAATTAATTAACCTTTAATTATTAATTAATTAACCTTTAATTATTAATTAATTAATCAATTAATTATTCTTTAATTACTTTCATTAATTAATTAATCTTTAATTACCCAAGATCTTAATTAATTTAAGATAAACCATTTATCTTAATTAATTACCTAATTATTATTTGAATCTTATTTAATAAACCTTTGAAATTAATTTATCATTAACATATGAATTAACTTAAGACCCATAAGTTAATTAGCAATTAAAATCAGTTTACCTTTTCAATTAACTACTTAACTGTATCCTTTTATTTTGAAAACAATTAGAGATTTAATTAAATAATCAACCTAATATTTAATTATTCAATACCCAAAACAATTTATCTTAAAACATTTATCTTTAAAACTTTAATCTTGGACTTTCCTGAAATTTGATAAATATATTTTTGTTTGAAACTTTGTTCAATAATTACTTTAAAAACTTGTCACAATTTTACTTTTTCTTTTAAAACTTGTTCATGCTTTTCTTTTATTTTTAAAACCTGGTTAATTTCTTCTTACCAAAATACCCGGGCCCAAAACAAAAACCACCAAGCAAAAACCCAAGACAGACTCGATCTTCTCACATATCTTCCTTCTCGATAAAACTCGAGTTCGACATCGAGCCAAAACCAAACTTCCCCAATCCTTCCTTCTTTATAGCTACCACCAGATATAAAAGGACGCGTGGGCATATGCACAGAGTGCCGAAGCTACGGCTATCACCTTGGACCACGTCGCCAAGTCATCGACGATGAACTCAACCCACTCGACACCCAGAACCACGAACCATCTCGCAAAATAGAAATCGAGCAAGACGCACACCACTGGAACAAAAAGCGAACCACCAAGACCATCACACCGCCACATTCGATTGCTAGACAGCTCGCTCTTTACCCAGACCATCGCCTTGCTTCCACGCTTCGATTCCCCCTGCTTTGATCAAGTCTGATGCATCAATGATGAAGAATTGGCCTCCAAATTAACGTTTAACAAATTAGGGCCTTAAACCCTACTTCATCGCCGTCTCACCACCACGGTGCTCTATAAATCCACTGACCATTTTTCTCAAGTGCCTCGACCTCCGAGCTTGCGCTAGCCAAAACCTTGACCTTCCACCCTTCGCAGGTCTCCAAAAATCAAGGAAAACCCAATTTCCATTCAACCATAAATCTCCATGAATTCAAGCTTGAAAATTATGATATTACCACCAAAAATTCAGCATTTTCAAGAACGAATCTAAATATGTGATCAAAACAAGAAATCTAGGCAATTGATTTTCTTACTATAATTGTTCATCACTGTTATATCTTGTTTTTGAAATAAATTCTCAATATATTCACTTGAAACTATTTTTAAAAATCAAATCTGGTTCATTCTAACATAGTTCATTTAGAGATCATACTCTAAAATAAATCGGGGAAAGAGAATTTGAATTTTGAACTTGTTTTAGCCTGTTTAAAATCAAACAGAGGCAAGTATATACATATACTCAGACATGCACTTATTTTTTCATACTTATATACATGCAACCACATTAATTAATCCATGCAAACAACATTACACAAATTACTTATCACTTGCATGAAGATATAAATAGATTAACCTATTGAAAGAAATGTTTACTCATTGGTTGATGAAGAACAAAGGAGCTTGAAAATGTTTTGATCTATGAAAGCTGGAAAATGGTCTTGCTTGTTTGAGATGATCTAATCTTTGCTTGGTTGAGTTGAACTGAAATTGTTTAGATTGCTTTAGGTCTAAGGTGCTTCAGGTTTGAGATTTGGTTTTGAATTATTTTAGATTCTAATCTCTGTTTTTTTAGTTTGTTTCAGGTTTAAGTTTTGAAATAAATTTGAAGACGGAAGAAGAAATGAAAGAGTGGAGATGTATGTGTGTATATATATAGCCTTAATTTTATTATTTTTAAAAATAAAAGAAAATAAAAATATGACACTTGTTATTATGCATGTTATCTTAGCTTACAAATGGTTATTGCATATCTTTTATATATTCTAATGTTTTTATATTAGTATTTGTTTTCATTAATTTATGTTTATATTTTTATATTTACAAACCACATCGTTCATGTAATTTTAAAAAGAAAGTGTATAAAAGCAAAAGAAATGAATCTTTTTATTAAATCCTATTTAAGCTATCAGACTTTTTTAACTAATGAATATTCATTTTTTTAATGTTTTTTAAAATATAGAATTTAACCCTTAAATAGCTTTATAAAATTATTATATTGAATTCAAAACATAACTTCCAAATAGCAATATATATAAATACACACACACACACACACACATATTATAATTAGAAAACGTATTTGTTAGTTTTTAAAATATAGATTTTTTAAATCCAATCTATTTTTAAGATTTTTATTTATGGATTTCGAATCAAAATTGTATTTACAATCTATACATATATATATACATATATAAATACATATATATATATACATACATACATATATATAGATATATATATACATATATATATATAAAACAAACACTTATCTTATTTGTTTGGAAAAATTCAAATAAGTTCATAATTTAATTCTAAAATTTACATTAATTGCTAAACTAAATTTGGCTTAAAAACAGGATCATTATAATCCAAATCAACCAATATATTTCAATATATAATAGTTATCAATATCGGTGTTTAACTATCAATTAAATTCCAATATAAAATTAAATGCCCATTCAAATTCAATATAAATTCAAATGTGAACTTAAATTAACAAACATCAATAAAAAATTATATATCACATCATATATTTTATTTAACTTGCAATGTAATTTTTAGTATTGTGTGAGTGGGTTGAATCACTGACCTTTTTGCTTTCCCTTTTCTAGCCAGATTTGGATATGCAACTATTTTCTCATTATGTTTTGTTTCCTTGTGTGACGACCCACCTTCCTATCACCAGAAAGACGCATTATTATTTAAGAAAAAAAGGATAGAAGAAGAAAAGAAAAAGAAGAAACAACATCAACCCATCAGAATCTCACAGCAGAACGAATGAAATATTATACATAACATATACATAGTACCATATACATCAGAGTACACAACTATACATCTCAATTTAGACAGTTATAACCTTTCTGTCTAATGTACAATACAAGAACCAACACAGAATAACATCACAGCGGAAACTTTATCTATAAATCTACATAGTGAAGCCTCCTGCTCCAAAGCTCCTCCAGAATTCGTCAAGCCTAACCTGAATCCCTCGACTACTCATACATAATACGAGTACCCAAGAGTTTAATAAAATAGAAAATAAACACTTGGGTCAGACATGGGTCGGGTGTGAGTAAATGGTTTAAAGTTGCTTAACTTTATAAATCCCTTAGAAAAGAAAAGTATCACGTAAGACTTCCCACACATAAACATGGAAAAGTTTTTACCTTACGCTAACCAAAACATTTGATAGGAAATCCAATGATATTATAATAGTGTTTAGGGTTTTCAAGTAAATAAGAAATAGCTGAAATTGTTACATGACTAAAATCCAGCTACTAGACATAGAAGTGGGTAATACAATCAAAACCGCACGTAGGAAGAATGAGTTTCCATTAATGGAGGGGCTACTAGGGTACCGCCCGTCATAGTACATGGCCTAGATCACCATACCGAGGATTACTCCCAATCCCCTGCAACACAAACCCGGAACCATCCCTTACTGGACAATCCTGAACAAGACAACCTCACAATTGTTTGCAACCAACTGCCACACTGCCGAATATAAAAGGACCTTTAGACGGGGGTAAATCTCGTCCTACTTAGGCGTGACCCACTTAGCCTTCCTGCACCTCCCCTGTTTTAGCCATTCTCGGTTGATGAGGCTTGACGCTACGATTAACTTTAGAGAACACATCTCTTAGAATGCTCATCATCCACCTAACGATGTTCTGAAAGCATTCAATCCATACAAGTTTGTTCCGGGTTAGAACGAAACCGAAGGCATTACCTCGTTACACTCATTTTGGAATCACCCTCAGAGTTAACGACGATAACCCTCGCACTCTGAATCTTTATCTTCACTTGTGATTCACGACCTATCGTTAATTTAGATCGATATGGTTTTTGGATATCCAAATCTGGAAACCCGATCCCAGTCTCATTGAAATCCAAAGCGCCATCTTTTAGGTCCAAGTTGTTTTAAAGTTAAAACAATTCAATTCTATTATCTATATACACGCAGATAGATAATTCACAATATCACAATAGTTAATCTACATTATCATCACAAATAGATAATTTCACATTATCAACACAAATAGATAATTCACATTATCATCACAATTCAACCAAAGCATCCATATCGCACAGCATCACTTATCTCATATCAGAGATCTCCAACAATCAAGGCAATCAATATCATTCAACATCCATAAGCAATGATTTATTAATAATCATCTATAATTAATTTAAAATGAATTGTATTAATTACTTCATCTCTAATTAATTTAAAATAAATTAAATTAATTACTTTCATCACATAAATCTTGCTTACATCACCATTAATTAATTACAAATCAATTAATTAATCATCCTCTAATTATTCATATTAATTAATTATCCTTGATTAATTATCTTTTAATTGCATTCATAGCCTTTAATTAGTTTCAAAAATTAATTTTCGTTATCGTTTCAGTGATTAACCTTTAATTACTTCATTAATTAATTAATTATAACAAATTACATTAATCCTTAATTAATTACAATTAATTAATTACTCTATAAACACTTATTATTGATTAATTAATCTTAGTTAACCAACACATAATTACATTAATTAATGATTCTTAATTACTTCTTTAATAAATTATTAATCATATTTAATAATTAATTTTTAATTAATCTTATTCATTAATCCACCTTGATTAACCATAATCAATAATTAATTATCCTTAATTACTTCATTAAATAAAATAACTACTCCTTATTTAATTACATTAAATAATTAATCTTCAATTAATTAAATTTATTAATCACCCTTGATTAATCTCATTCAGTAATTAATTACCCTTAATTAATTACATCTCTTAATTATCTTTAAATAATTTTATTAATCACTTCTTAAATTAATTACACAAGGTAATTAATTATTAATTACTTTCCCTAAGTAATTATCCTTTATATTAATTACACACGGTAATTAATCCCATTTCTCTATCATTAATTATTCACCCTTTAATTAATTTCACAAGTAACTATCCCAAATTACTTACATACTTCAATTAATTACATCCAGTATTTATCCACCTTAATTACTTCACTAAATAATTACACTTTATAAATCTCATTAAGTAATTATACTTAATCCCATCATCAAATTATTATTTAAATTAATTAATCCAATTAATTAACTTAAACTAATCATATCAATTTAATTATTTACCTTGAGTAATTAATTCCTCTAAATACTTCCATTAAGTAATTATACTTAAACAATTTCCATAAATTATTATCTTTAATTAATTAATATAATTAATTATTAAAATTAATCACATTAATTAATTATTTAATAATCCCTAGTTAACTATCTTCATTAACTATTAAAATTCTTTAGTTACTTTTCTTAAATAATTAAACTTAGATAAATCATTATTAATTACCATATAATTAATCTTAAATGACTAATTAATTAATCTCTGATTATTTAATTAATTAAGTGCTTAGCCGTAACTTAATTAATCCCTAATTACTTGATTAATTAATTTCTAATCATTAATTAATAATCTAATCTTATTTAATTCATGATTCTTAATTACAAGTTAATTATTCCATAAATAATTTAATTTAAATCTTAATTAATTAAAATTAAACCCTTAATTTCTTAATTAATTCATACTAATTCAATTTAAAATTAAACTAATGAATTTCTCTTTTAATCTCTTATTAATTTAATGAATCACAAATCTTTAAATCTAAATTAACTTTTAAGATAAAAACATCATTCTTATTAATGACTTAATTATCCTTTCCAAATGCATTTGAAACCATTTACTTTTAAATTACCTTTAAATTTCATTTAAAATTAAAGATTTCAAATAATTACAAACTTAACTTTAACAAAATTTAAACCAATTTAAAAACGTTTTAAATAAAATGTTAAAGAAACATTTATCATTTTATAAAGAAATTTATAAGATTTTTTGAAGCAAATTCATTTAAATTCAAATCATTTTAAAATATACTTTAACATTTAAACTTGTTTAAATATTTGAGTTTTTATAAAACTTTATTTATTTCAAAACTAGGATTCAAATTTCATTTGAATCCATACTCTAAAACTTGATTTAAAAACTTGTTTCAAAATCTTGCTTTACATTTTAAATTCATTTTCAAATTTAAAACCTTGACAGGTTTTAAAACCTATAACCAAGTAATTTACCCGAGCCTACACCCAAAAACTTCGAGCAATTCAAGCAAGAAACTCGAGTTCGTACCGAGTTTCCCGCTTCTTCTCCAAACACAAATCATGGCCAAACAAAACAGTCCCAATATGCACATGCACAACTGCTCCAGCCATTAACGATCAACATCACGACCACCTATAGGTCGCCGACCATCTCACCAAATGCTCCGACCTTCCAAATCGTCGATAACCACGGCAAAACGAAATCGAGTCACCCAGACGAAATAGGAACCCATCACCATCAGAAAAACCACCGACGTCTCCGACCTCGATGAACCTTGCCGACCTCACCGAGAGTTCGCCTCAACCTCCAGCAACTATCCCCCACATCGCGAACGATTCTGATACTTCACCATTGCCGAAAAAACCTCAACAACTCCAACAACCCAAAATCCAACACTAAACCCTATGTTGACCTTCCTTGGCCACCTCGTCCGACCGGAAAATCCATCTCCATTTTTCCATCAATCCTTAACCTCATACTACCTCCAGCCCAAAACTCGACCAATTCCGTCATGCCGATCGGCAGAATTCGGCGATCAACCAAATTTTGATCAACTCCGATTACCTTCCCAATTACAATATTAGAAATTATGATTTTCACATTAAAATTCATTATTTCACAATATGGTTCTATTGATATAATCAAATTAAGTAATTATGATGATTGATTTCTGACCATTTTAGATTATCGCTGTAAATTTATATATTCTGAAATAATTACCCAATAAAAATTCTTGAAACTATTTTTATAATTAACATTACACTGTTATCATCAATTTATTCAAGGATCAAAGCTTAAGTCTAAGTGTATTGGGAGATATGCATTTTTGTTGTTGTTTGGGAACTGTAATCATAACATGGACAAGAATATATACTTACAGGTGGATATATTCTTATAAACAAAGCCATTCATATATGTATATACATGCATCTACATACATGAACACATACAACCATATTCTACAGAGATTCATCACAGAAATTTAAACCAAATCATAGATTTTTTAAAAACTCTTTTTAAATTTAGATGTTTACTCACCAGAGAATGAAGCACAGGACAGTTTTGTTTTTTTGTTTTCCTGGACTTGTATTTTGATCTGAAATTTGATGTCTGATCTCCTTGCTGTTTTCATTTGAATTCTTGTTGTTTGAGTTGAATTTGTTGCAGGTTGAAGTTGAATCTATTTTAATTTCTTGAAGAATGATTCAGTTAATTTGTATTTGGTTTCAGGTTTGTATATATTTTTTCTCAGGAATTTAGTTAAGAAAAGAGAAGAAAGGTTTGAGAAGAATTGAACTGGAAAGAAAAACCAGACTTCACTCTAATACAAAATATTTATTTATAATTAAATTTTAAATGAAAAAAAGGTGCCACTTGTTAATTTAACTTAGACAAATGTCATTGCTTGAATTTATATTTTTACAAATGTTAATTACATGTATAATTATGTTTAAATCCCTATGTTACTAAGTATTTATGTTTTGTTATTTATGTAAATATGACTTTCATTAATTTATGTTTTATTTATTTATGTGTTTACAAAATATTCTTAGTTCAAGAGATATTTAAAAAAAAGCTTATTTAAACCTTTATATATATATATATATATAAACCATTATAATTTAAGTACTTTTTAAAAGAAAGCAAAATAAAATCTTTTATTAAATCTTATTTAAGCTATCACATTTTTAAAATAAATATTTATCTTATGTTTTGAAATTATAGAATTAACCATAATTAGCTTTTGAAAATCATTGAATTCAAAACGAAGCTTCCCATATATACATACATATATATCAGAATTTGAAAACAAAATTTCTTATTAAATTCAAACCAAATAATTCCTATTACAATGTATATACATATATATATACACAAACACACATTATCAAAAGAATATATTTTTATTAGCTTGAAAGAATATATTTTACCAATTAAATACTACTAGATTTTTTAAAAAAAATTGCCAATTTAAAGTAAAATTATAAATGAAAATTATCCAATCAATTTAATTATTAATATAGATCATTAAATTGATATTGACCAAAATTCCGGGTTATCACATTCCTCCCCCTTAAAAGAATTTCATCCCCGAAATTTAAAAGGAAAGGTAATTTAATAATCTATCTAAGATTTAATTTTAAACAACAAGCATATATTAGCAACCTTATGCTAACAATTATAGCAACCAATTTACCCAATCAAACAAATTTAATCTAACTATCCAGACAAAATTCTGGATAGAACATCCTAGAGTTTTCTAAGTACAAACACCGGGATACTCTCTCTCTAAAGTATCTAAATGGGCTACACCACTCAAATCTAGAGCTCCTAAATCTCAAGATCTACAATCTAAACAGAATACTGGTCCATAGACCAGCCCTGTTCAACCTCCAAATCTCCCTATAACTACTGGTTCTAAAACCAGTGATGGACCATACACGTACTCCCTCAGAGGTACGTGAAATACGCTACTAAGTCCAGCCATTCGAACTGGCAATTCAATTATGTAGATCAAAATAATTAACCTTAAGAGCATAAAAAAAATCCAATACTCTTTTGAGCTAGCTTTCAGACTTACCTAACTCTGATTTCTCTTACTATCGGAGAAATCTTATCCAAAAATTAAATCTCCGACTTCAAATTCTGAATTCCTTTGACTCTTATCCTTAAAATTCCCTTGACGATCCTAGGCTGCCTTCAACCTTCCTGATCAATCCAATCTCGTAGATGCCTCTCGGATCAAATCTAGATCAAGAATAAGATGATCGCCAGATCCTACTCAAAAAGATGGTTCTCCCAAAATCCATCGAAATCCAGCACTCAAACTCTACTACACAATCATCAGAAGACTTCAGACATACAACTCTTATAAGGGAAAACAGAACAGATACAAAAGACAATCAAACCTTCAGATGTTGAATGAAAATCCTAAAGAAATCCTCTGATCCAAGTCAAACTCAAACTTCCGAGTAGTCCGGGTTTGCTTCTATTCTGAAATAGCTGCCATCGTTCTTCCGCTGCACAACTCTGATCTAAAGAAGATGAGAATGTTGTTGAGGAATACAAGCACAAACTTGACCAACTCGTCCCGGAAACATGTTCACCAAATTCCATAAATCCTAGTGACCCATCCGATTCAATCACAAACACCACAGCAGAAATTCAACTAGAAAACAAGATCCGATCAATCTTGACTGCTTCACAAAAACCTCCCTCTCAAGGAGCTATTCCAAAACTAGGCTGAACCACCAGTAAAGCCCCAAGAACCAAGTCGATTCAGAACTCTATCTTCTGAAGCGAATGAAAATCTTGACTTCATTGTAGATATCCAGAGAATCTCAAACCACTTCGATAGCTCCCACGTCCTCAAGAGATGCCTCAATCTAAAGCGAAGATTACTCGGAGAAATTCTGAATCATCGCAAGTCACTTTTGCGATCCGACCCAGCTTAGATTCCAAAGAAACTGTTCTCTCTTCACATATTAGAACAACTTAAGCCTTCCTAACCAAAAGAAGAAACTAATGGCCCACTCAAACCACAACATCAAACCCAGTTGAGCTTCCAGAAGAAGTGGGCAAACCTTCACCATCTGCCCGGCCTATCGATAGAAGAATCACAAAGACTCCCGAATCATCGAAGAAGCACGCCACTCTACTACTTTCGGACTCCACCTCTAGGATACTGCTAAGCCAAGAGACCTTCCTGCCAGCACACACAACACCTCCGAGCTGCTACTGCTGCCAAAGACTTCCTTATCCAAAAGGTCCACAATTCACAAACATCTTGCCGAACTCCATAAAAGAGTCTTCAAGAAAGACAGATATCTCTCAAGAAACTCGGGCCTCAAACCAAGCACAAACATCTTGCCGAACTGAGTCTCAAACTCCAATATAGATAAAGCTCCCTCCTATGGTTTCCAAGATACTATTACTCGCTTCAGCACTCCAACTGATTCAAACTCTAGAAAACCCACTCGCATGAGCGCAACCAAGCTTACATTCCTAAGATGGACTCTAAACCTTGAAAAGGTTTCCTTTAGAAATCGATGAAATCCTTACACAAGACTGCAAAGCTCACTTAAGATATCCAATATTGCCCTAGCAGATACACTTCCAACTTCTACACTCAGATTTCTACCATGGTAGTCATGTTACACACACCATTACCTCTCCTACCTTTAGAATTATATTGGAAAACCCGAACAGGTAACCCAACAAAAGGTAGGTATATATATATATTATATAAAAATACAAATACGCTCTCTCTCAACATAGAAATCATTCCAAAGCCTAGGTATTCACTCAACCTAGTGCTCTGATACCAACTATGACGACCATCCTTCCTATCACTAAAAAGACGCATCATTATTTAAGAAAGAAAGGGATAGAAGAAGAAAAGAAAGAGAAGAACGAACATCAACCCATCAGAATCTCACAGCGGAACGAATGAAATATAATACATAACATATACATAGTACCGTATACATCAGAGTACACAACTACACATCTTAAATTAGATAGTTATAACCTTTCTGTCTAATTTACAATACAAGAACCAACACAGAATAACATCACGGCGGAAACTCCATCTATATATCTATACACTAAAGCCTCCTGCTCCAAAGCTCCTCCAGAATTCGTCAAGGCTAACCTAAATCCCTTGACTACTCATACATAATATGAGTACCCAAGAGTTTAATAAAATAGAAAATAAACATTTGGGTCAGACATGGGTCTGGTGTGAGTAAACGGTTTGAAGTTGCTTCACTTTATAAATCTTTTTGAAAAGAAAGGTATCACGTAAGACTTCCCATACATAAACATGGAAAAGTTTTTACCTTACACTAACCAAAACATTCGATAGGAAATCCAGTGATATTATAATAGTGTCTAGGGTTTTCAAGCAAATAAGAAATAGCTGAAATTGTTACATGATTAAATTCCAGCTACTAGCCACAAAAGTGGGTAATACAATCAAAACCGTAAGGGCACGTAGGAAGAATGGGTTTCCATCAATGGCAGGGCTACTGGGGTACCGCCCGTCACAGTACGTGGCCTAGATCACCGTACCGAGGATTACTCCCAATCCCCTGCAACACAAAGCCGGAACCATCCCTTATTGGACAGTCCCGAACAAGACAACCCCGCAGTTTTTTGCAACCAACTGCCAGACGGCCAAATATAAAGGGACCTCTAGACTGGGGTAAATCTCGTCCTACTTGGGCATGACCCACTTAGCCTTGTTGCACCTCCCCTGTTTTAGCCATTCCCGGTTGATGAGGCTTGACGCTATGATTACCTTTAGAAAACACATCTCTTAGAATGCTCATCGCCCACCTGACGATATTCTGAAAGCATTCAATCCATACAAGTTCGTTTTGGGTTCGAACGAAACCGAAGGCATTATCTCATTACACTCATTTTGGAATCACCCTCAAAGTTAACGACGATAACCCTTGCACTCTGAATCTTCATCTTCACTTGAGATTCACGACCTATCGTTAATTTAGATCGATGTGGTTTTCGTGTCCAAATCTGGAAACCCGATCCCGATCTCATCGAAATCCAAAACTCCGTCTTTTAGGTCCAAGTTGTTTTAAAGTTAAAACAATTCAATTCTATTATCTATATACACACAGATAGATAATTCACAATAGATAATCTACATTATCATCACAAATAGATAATTTCACATTATCATCACAAATAGATAGTTCACACTATCATCACAATTCAACCAAAGCATCCATATCACACAACATCACTTATCTCATATCAGATATCTCAAACAATCAAGGCAATCAATACCATTCAACATCCACAGGCGATGATTTATTAATCATCATCTATGATTAATATAAAATGAATTAAATTAATTACTTCGTCTCTAATTAATTTAAAATAAATTAAATTAATTACTTTCATCACATAAATCTTGCTTACATCACCATTAATTAATTACAAATAAATTAATTAATCGTCCTCTAATTATTCATATTAATTAATCATCCTTGATTAATTATCTTTTAATTGCATTCAAGTAATTAGCCTTCAATTAATTTCACAAATTAATTATCCTTATCCTTTCAGTGATTAACCTTTAATTACTTCATTAATTAATTATAATCAATTACATTAATCCTTAGTTAATTACACTTAATTAATTGCTCTTTAATCACTTATTATTGATTAATTAATCTTAATTAACCAACTCTTAATTACATCATTAATTACATTAATTAATGATTCTTAATTACTTCTTTAATTATTTATTAATCCTATTTAATAATTAACTTTTAATTAATCTTATTCATTAATCCAACTTTATTAGTCATAATCAGTAACTAATTATCCTTAATTATTTCATTAAGTAAATTAATTACTCCTTAATTAATTACATTAAATAATTAATCTTTAATTAATTAAATTTATTAATCACCCTTGATTAATCCCATTCAGTAATAATTATCCTTAATTAATTACATCACTTAATTATCTTCAAATAATTTTATTAATCACTTATTAAATTAATTAAACAAAGTAATTAATTATTAATTACTTTCCTTAACTAATTATCCTTTATATTAATTACACAAGGTAATTAATCCCAAATCTCTATCATTAATTGATTACCCTTTAATTAATTTCACAAGTAATTAACCCAAATCACTTCCATACTTCAATTAACTACATCCAGTAATTACCCATCTTATTTACTTCACTAAGTAATTACACTTTATAAATCACATTAAGTAAATTTACTTAATCCCATCATCAAGTGATTATTTAAATTAATTAAACCAATTAATTAACTTAAACTAATCATATGAATTTAATTAATTACTTTGAGTAATTAATTCCTCTAATTACTTCCATTAAGTAATTATTCTTAAACAATTTCCATAAATGATTATCTTTAATTAATAAATATAATTAATTATTAAAATTAACCACATTAATTAATTATTTAATAATACATAGTTAATGATCTTCATTAACTATTAACAATTCTTTAATTACTTTTCTTAAGTAATTAAACTTAGTCATTATTAATTACCACATAATTGATCTTTAATAACCAATTAATTAATCTCTAATTATTTGATTAATTTAGTGCTTAACTACAACTTAATTAATCCCTAATTACTTGATTAATTAAATTCTAATCATTAATTAATAATCTAATCTTATTTAATTAATGATTCTTACTTACAAGTTAATTATTCCTTAAATAATTTAATTTAAATATTAATTAATTAAAATTAAACCCTTAATTACTTAATTAATTCATACTAGATCAACTAAAAATTAAACTAATGAATTTCTCTTTTAATCTCTTATTAATTTAATGAACCACAAATCATTAAATCTAAATTAACTTTTAAGATAAAAACATCATTCTTATTAATGACTTAATTATCCTTTCCAAATGCATTTGAAACCTTTTACTTTTAAATTACCTTCAAATTTCATTTAAAATTAAAGATTTCAAATAATTACAAACTTAACTTTAACAAAATTTAAACAAATTTAAAAACTTTTAAATAAAATTTTAAAGAAACATTTATCATTTATAAAGAAATTATAAGAGTTTTTGAAGCAAATTCATTTATATTCAAATCATTTTAAAATATATTTAACATTTAAACTTGTTTAAATATTTGAGCTTTTATAAAACTTTATTTATTTCAAAAGTAGGATTCAAATATAATTTAAATCCATACTCCAAAACTTGATTTAAAAACTTGTTTCAAATCTTACTATACATTTTAAATTAATTTTCAAATTTAAAACCTTGACAGGTTTTAAAACCTATAACCAAGAAATTTAATCGAGCCTACACTCAAAAACTTCAAGCAATTCATGCAAGAAACTCGAGTTCGTACCGAGTTTCCTACTACTTCTCCAAACACAAGTCATGGCCAAACAAAATAGTCCCAACGTGCACGTGCACAACTTCTCCAGTCATCAACGATCAACATCGTAACCACCTACAAGTCGACGACCATCTCACCGAATGCTCTGACCTTCCAAATCGTCGATAACAACGGCAAAACAAAATTGAGTCACCCAAATGAAACAGAAACCCTTCACCATCGGAAAAAACACCAACCACCGACATCTCCGACCTCGATGAACCTTGCCGACCTCACCGAGACATTGCCTCAACCTCCAGCAACAATCCCCCTATCACGAACGATTCTGATGCTTCACCATTGCCGAAAACACCTCGACAACTCCAACAACCTAAAATCCAACACTAAACCCTATGTTGACATTCCCTGGCCACCACGTCCACCCGAAAAATCCATCTCCATTTTCCCATCAATCCTTAACCTCCATACTACCTCCAGCCCAAAACTCGACCAATTTCGTCACGTCGATCGTCGGAATTCGGCGATCAACCAAATTTTGATCAACTCTGATTACCTTCCCAATTACAATATTATAAATTATGATTTTCACATTAAAATTCATGTTTCACAATATGATTCTATTTATATAATCAAATTAATTAATTATGATGATTGATTTCTGACCATTTTAGATTATCACTGTAAATTTATATATTCTGAAATAATTACCCAATAAAAATTCTTGGAACTATTTTTATAATTAACATTACACTGCTATCATCAATTTTTATTCAAGGATCAAAGCTTAAATCTTAGTGTATTAGGAGATATGAATTTTTTGTTGTTGTTTGGGAACTGTAATCATAACAGGGACAAGAATATATACTTATAGGTAGATATATTCATATACACATAGCCATTCATATATGTATATACATGCATCTACATACATGAACACATACAACCATATTCAATAGAGATTCATCACAGACATTTAAACAAATCACGGATTTTTTTAAAAACTGTTTTAAAATTTAGATGTTTACTCATCAGACAATGAAGCAGAGAACAATTCAGTTTTTTTGTTTTCCTGGACTTGCATTTTGATCTGAAATTTGATGTTTTATCTCTTTGCTGTTTGCATTTGAATTCTTGTTGTTTGAGTTGAAGTTGTTGTAGGTTGAAGTTGAATCTGATTTAATTTCTTGAAGCTTAATTCAGTTTAATTTGCATTTGGTTTCAGGTTAGTATACATTTTTTGTCAGGAATTTAGTTAAGAAAAGAGCAGAAAGGGTTGAGAAGAATTGAACTGGAAAGAACAAGCAGACTCACTCTAATACACAATACTTATTTATAATTAAATTTTAAATGAAAAAAAAGTTGCCACTTGTTAATTTAACTTATACAAATGTCATTGCATGAATTTATATTTTTACAAATGTTAATTACATGTATAATTATGTTTAAATCCCTATCTTACTAAGTATTTTGTTATTTATGTAAATATGACTTTAATTAATTTATGTTTTATTTATTTATGTGTTTACAAACTATTCTTAGTTCAAGAGATATTTAAAAAGAAAGCTTATTTAAACATATATATATATATATATATATATATAAATAAACCATTTTAATTTAAGTACTTTTTAAAAGAAAACAAAATAAAATCTTTTATTAAATCTTATTTAAGCTATCACATTTTTAAAATAAATATTTATCTTATGTTTTCAAATTATAAAATAAACCATAATTAGCTTTTGAAAATCATTGAATTTAAAAAAAGGCTTCCAATATATACATACGTATATATTAGAATTTGAAAACAAATTTTCTTATTAAATTCAAACCAAAGAATTCCTATTACAATGTATATACATATATACACATTGTTAAAAGAATATATTTTCATTAGCTTGAAAGAATAAATTTTACCAATTAAATAATATTAGTTTTTTTAAAAAAAGTTTCCAATTTAAATTAAAATTATAAAAGAAAATTATCAAATCAATTTAATTATTAATACAGATCATTAAATTGATATTGCTCAAAATTCTGGGTTATCACACCTTGCTATCTTAGTCTTAATTTTATAGAAAGTTTTGGGGAGAAGATTATATAGATCTGGATTTGAAGAAAAAGACATCGAAAGAAGAGAAGGTTTGAAAAATAAAAATAATTAAAGAAGAAGAAGGATTGAAAAAATGAAAGGGAAGCTTTGAAAAAATAGAAGAAGATTTGAAGAATAAGAAGAAGAAAAGAGAAAAAAAAGCTTTGGAAAAAAGGAGAGAAAGGAGATTTGAAGAAGAATCGTGAAAAAAAAGAAGGAAGGTTAAGAGTGACAAAAAATGAAGTTACAAAAGATCAGATTTAAAAAATGAAACGAAGCTACAAAAATGAAGATTAAAACTAGTGAAAAGCTAATAAAGCTAAGTAAAAACAAAGTAGGAACTGAAATAAAGTTAAAATATGAACAAACCTAAAAAATGGTAGGTATCAAAAGAGGTGAAGGAAAGAATTAAAAAATATAAAAAGTAGGCAAGGTTCATGAAATGAAAAGGCTTTAGACAATGTAAATGGAAATGAGTAATGGAACAAATGAGGAAACAATGGAAAAAGTGTGACAATTATTAATTAGAAAGGGAATGAACGGACCAACTCGACTGTATAAAAAAACTTTTGGAATTCAAATTTCAAGACATTTGTTCACTCAATTAATTTTGTTAACCCCAAGCATAAAAAATTTGACTTTCATTGAAGATTTAATGACCACAACATTACTAAATTTGAACACACCAATTTATATAACGGGGACCGCTGCTACATAAAATAAAATATAAATCATGATTTAAAAATTCAAATTTAAAAACAACATTTTTCTCATCACGTAATTATGAACCCAAATATTTAATTTATTTTAAATTTCAAGGTTAGCAATAAAATCACTTCCGTGCAACCTATGCCTGCTATTTAACTACCGTAAAGTGTGTTTCAGTTCAATTTTCTCTTTTTACAATGTTATATTTATATTCAGAATGGAAACGTTCTCTTTCTGTTTCTCAAACATTCTTTTTATTTACCTTAAATGCTTATTCATTACTTGCAATTCATAAATGTAAACATTCTTATATTCTAAAATGATTATCTTATAAAATATTAAATTCATTCTTATATTTCCAAACGATGTACATTCCAAATGAAAACATTCTTACATTAAATTTATTAATTGCACTTCATTTCTTTTTTCCTTTTTCAATTGAAAGATTTCAATAAATTTATTTCCAATTAATTTTAATCTTCTACTTCAAACAGACCCTAATTGATGAAATCAATTAAATAAATACGTGAACATTGCAATCCTTATTTATAGTCACGCAAGCACATTTATAAAATTACAGTATCCAACAAGCATTAAATTATGTACTAAATAAATGTTTTTTTATCAATCTATATTCATTTAATTTATGATTAAAACTGACATTTATTATTCCAATTCCTGTTATTAAATTATATTTTAATACGCGTTAGAATCTTCCACTTCCTTGCTTCATTGTAATTTATTGTTTTAGAATTTTATTTATGGTCCAAAAATTTTATCTAATAACATAGTTAGCATTTGTTTTAAATTTCATTACGTCAGTATAATCCAGTTTTCATCCTTTTTTTGTATTAACTACTATATTTTCATTTTATTGAATTTTAGTCAATTTCTCACATTAATTATAATTAAAGTCTCAATTAATTTATTTACCTTGGTTTTATTCTTTTATTAAATCAATTATTACCTTACATACATAGTAACATTGTAATATCTTCCATTAAATCAATATTTTACCATTTCATCTTACCTTTCATTTACGTAACCTTTATTTCATTGATTGTATTAAATTTATTTATTAAAATTTCCAATTCCAATAAATTTGAGTAAATTGATTTCCATCCTTTTATTCAAATCAAAGGTCATACTATGATAAAAATTTACATTGATTACATTGTATAAAATCAACTTTTTTACCATTATCAATTAAACGTATATTAACTGCACTAATTAAGGGAATTAATTGTCATTTATTTCCAATTAAATTTAATAGACCGAATAATTACGTAATATATATAATAATTGTCACCATTTGCCTTTAGTTACATTTATAGGTTTATTACTTACAAACAAATCTTACCTTTTCTTTCATAACACTAATTTTATTCAATTTCCATTGACAATATATTATTTCATTAATGAATTCAATATTTACATTATTTTTCCTATGTTCACTTTATAATCAAGTATGACCTTACACTATTTCAATTAATTGGAATTCCATTCAAATTGTTAATAATTAGCTTCAATTAGCATTGTTGCATTTCATTTTAGTATTATTCCAGTTGTAAATCTTAAATTTTAATTTCTTCCAACATTTAATTACAAAAATCTTATTATATTTACTATTTTTAATTGCCATAACTTACAGGTTGTTACATTTTCGTTATTGGCAGAGAGTATGACAAGATCTGATCCTGGTTTCTTCAACAACCAAACGCTTATTCCAAACTGGACGGTTCTTTTACATTTCTAAACTAATTCATAATTAATATCAAAATATCATATTTACTTCAAAACCGTATCACTTTTGAAATCATATTCACTTTAGAAATCATATCACTTTCGAAATCATATTCACTTTTGAAATCATATCCACAAAATAGATTAAACTCTAATTTCAAAATCATCATATTTACTCAAAATATGTCATTTCACCCGAAAATATCATTTCAATTTCGAACATAGGTTATAACATCATTTAACCATATTTTATATTAAAATAAGGATTTAAATATAAACGATTCATCCTTACACCATTTGAATTTTAGAAAATAGTTTTGATAGTCATAAGTAGTTTAAATTGTCTAAAGTAGCTTAAAAATAGTTTAATAGTTTAAAATAGAATTATTATAGTTTTAAAATAGTTTTATATAGTTTTAATAGTTAAAAATATTTTTAAAATCGTTTAAAATAACTTTAAAATAGTTTTGGCAGTTTTAAAATAGTTTTGAAATAGTGTTATGTTGTTTTAATAGTTAAAAATAGTTTTAATAGTTTAAAATAGCTTTAAAATAGTTTTAATAGTTTTAAAATAGATAAATTAGCTTAAATAGTTTAAGCATTTTAAAACGGTTAAAATAGTTTAATATAAAGTGATTTGATTATTTGAAATGGTTTATATAGCAAATAGTTTTGAAATTCTATATAATCTAAATTTTACAATAATAAATTTTTAAATAGTTTATATCCAATTTTTATTTTGAAATAGTATCAAATCTAACTATTTCTTTCATTTTAACAAATCTGGACCATATTAGGTTTCAAATCAACAAAACCCAGTTTTAAACTTTTAATTCAATTTCTCATTTAAACCATTTTAATTTATATCGATTTCAAATCCATGTTTGAACTTCAAATTCAAACCACTTCAAATTAGATAGATTTCAAAGTTTAAAATATTCACCATTTACAATAACTCAATTTTGATAAATTTCATTTATATTTCAAAATTCAACTTTAAAATTTCAGTTAAATTCTTTAAGCAATTCGTTAAAACCAATTTCAATTTCAACATATTAAAGCTTGAATTTAAAAAAATAATTCAATTCATATAAAATAAATTTTATTTCAAAATATCATTTAACTGGATTCAAAAATTTAAGTATTTAAAATCATTTAATTTAACCAATCAGCTGTCCGTATATAATTTTCTACCCTATGGTCAAGTGATACGGATATATGCCATTTCAAACGCAATAAAATTTAAATTTACCAATGTATATCATTTCAACCTGCAATCTCGAGTTAAAATTCAAATTCCATAAAATTGCTCGAGTTTATCATTTCAACTCATAATGATTTTTCCCTAGTCTATAAATCAATTCGGGTATGTATCATTTCAACATATAGTGATTTTTCTAACAACGACTAAGGCAACTTGCAGTGTGACAACAACATATAAAATAAATATAATATTCAGCCATCCGAATATCGACACATCCATCACAATCATCATTCAAATCAACCAACAAATCATATCAAATAAACTAGTTATTATTATCGGGCATTTAATTAACAATTTAAATTCAATATTAAATGAAATGGCAGTTAAATTCAATATAAATTCAAATTTAACTAAAATGACAATCTAAATACACCAAAAAGCAATCAATAAATTTCTAATCGCATCATAAATTTAATTTAACCAACATAAGATGGTGTAGCATTTGTGAGTGGATTAAAACACTCACAATTGATTTGTCGTCGATTAAAATCCAAAATTAGCTCAAAAATTTATCTGTCTCAGAATGCAGTCAAACAAGTTCAATAATGTCCGGAATTTCGATACAATTGCAATGATGAAAACGGCACGTGAATCCAAGCTCGTATGCAAAAGTTATTAACGTTAGAAGATTGGAAAATTTCAACTTCGATTCTTACTTCGGTCGACCGCCTCAAATCCCTGGTGCTTGCTCTAATTTTTTGCCAAAACGACCCAAGACCAGAGTCATTTCGTTCCTGACCCAATGTCGCTGTAGGGTTTTGGCCTTTGGAACCCGAAGCACGACTCAAAGTCGCCCCAGGTCTAATTTTTTTTTGAAATTGGATTTAGTTTTGGAATTTGGGAATTAGATTTGATGCTCTGTCGTTGGAGAAGGAGAAAGAAGATGTAACAAAGAAATAATGAAATGAGAAACAACTAGGGTTTATAACAGCCTATATATAGGCAGGGTTGAATTAAAACGTTAACAATGGCGCGGAAAGCCCTTTTCGTTCCCGAAACGAAAATGCGTCGTCCAATATATCGAAATACAAGTTTTTTAATACTTTTAAACTTAATGGAACTAGTTTCAAACTCTAATTCCATTCCATGTAGAATTTAGCTTTTAAAATCAAATTATATTCATTTAAATCCTTTTAGTTTATGTAACAACCCGCATATTTATCGATTTTTATATTTAAATATTTTATTTAAATATTTTATCGTTAATCGGATTTTGGTCCAAAGCTACTTTTTGCAAACGGTCAAATTAGGACTCGAGACCACTTCCATTGAGTTCGAAACTTCGTTTGCAATCTCCTAAGTATAAACATTGATATGTTTGGGGTTAGTGGAATTTCACCACTTTTTCACTCGAGCCTTTGGTTTGGACTTTTAGCCCATTAGGCCCAAGTTCCACCCCCTTCTTCTTCATTGCTTCATTTCATTTCCTAACACTAAAGCTTCAACAAAAATGGTGAATGGAATGAGAAATTAAAACTCCAAAGTCTTTGTTTTATTGCAACTCCAACATTCAACTCCAAATTCAAGAAGAAGACATCGGATTCAAGCTTGTGGTTGCTTCTCCATTTGCCTTCAAGCTTTGTTCTTCATTTTCATTGGGTTTTGGAGCAAAGGTGAGATTTTTATCTCACAAATCTAGTCTATAACTATATTGGACTGTTGGGAATGATTCCCTTTCACTTTTGCATGCACATTTGCATTTGGTTTGGATTGGATTGGCGAAAAACTCCAATTTTTAGTGTTTTTGGTGAAAAACTGCTCTTAGGTCGTTCTGTCTTCGTTAGGTCGCTCGGGGTGGAAAAGTCACGGCCTTCGTATTTGACTCACTCGGTTTTAGGTCGTAGGTCGCAAGCCTTTTAGGTCGTAGGTCGTATGGTCGTTAGGTCGCTCTGCTTTGACTCTGGCCATTTTTGCTCACTCGCAGTTAGGTCGCTCACGACCTAGGACTTAGGTCGCTCGCGAGTTAGTGGCTTAGGTCGTTGGGTCATATAACCCATTAAGTCGCGCTCCTTTAGGTCGCGCCTCTTTTAGGTCGCGCCACTTTTAAGTCGCCCTTCTCTGGACCTTGTTAGGTCGCTCAACATTGACCTCGTTAGGTCGCTCAACACACCGTGTCGCTAGGTCGCTCGACTCTGGACCTCATTAGCTCGCTCAACCGTCTACCTTTATAGGTCGTAGGTCGTCTCCGACCTTAAACCACTCGGCCGCATTAGGTCGCGTACCTTTTAGGTCGCGTGTTGCACTAGGTCGTATGACCTTAGGTCGTTAGTTCGTATGGCTTTAGGTCGCTAGGTCGTATGACCTTAGGTCGTTAGGTCGTTTGGCTTTTAGGCCGCTTCCACGCTAGGTCGTTCGACTCTTAGGCCGTAACACTTAGGTCGCTCGCCTCTTAAGTCGCTAGGTCGCGTGCCTTTAGGTCGCGTTTCTTTATTAGGTCGCGTGTCTTTGTTAGGTCGCTGACCTTCTTAACTCGCATGACCTAACCCCTAGCTCGTTGGGCCTCGTTTCTTCTTAGGTCGCTGCTTCTTATAGGTCGCTCGGCTCCTTAATTTCTTTAGGTCATTTGAGTGTTAGGTCGCGAACCCATTTTAGGTCGCATGACCTATACCCTTTAGGTCGCTGGACCACTAGGTCGTGCCCCTTAGACCCCTAGGTCGCAACCATTAGGTCGCTCGATCCTATCCCTCTTAGGTCGTTAGACCTCATTTTGTCTTCACTAAGTCGTACCGTTTTGGACGGGGCGCTGCCCCGCACCTCGCCGGGGGCGCTGCCCCCTGGACCCCCGCGACCTGACCGGGCAGGTCGAATCCCGTAAGCGGTGGCGTTGCCCCCGCACCCCTACCTTGGGCGGTTGCCACCCCCTTGGACCCCCCCTCCGTAGGGGATCTTATCTGAAAAATATTCAACAGAACTTGCTGAGCTGATTTCCTTGGATTTTTATCACATCTTCGAATGTGACCTTTGTGATTGATTGTTTCTACAATCGCTTCTGTGATTTGTCACTTTAAAATATAAAGGTTTCAAAACTAGTAGTAAATATCAAAACTCTTTCAACAAAATGATTTCAACTCTATTTTTAATAACAAAGCTCTTTTCTTAAACCGTTTTCCAATCTATTAGTATATACAAGCCTTTACCTCACTCGGATGAGAAATCTAATTAAACGACTTAGTAAAACAAGTGGTATGAAACGCTTGCGTTCACTTCGTCGGTTAATTCTTGGACTTGTTCGATTGAACCTCTTGTGACAATTTTATTAGTGAAGATTTACAGTTTGTTCGTAAATATTTAAGTTAAGCAAGTGGTTATGGGACATGAAGCTAAACTTCTATATTTACTAGCTTAGTGTAATTGACACTTCTCGTTGATCTTGATGATCGCTTTATGAATTAGACTAGCAATTGCGCGATGTCTCTTTCATTGCAAGGTTAGACTAGACACCACTTGTGTGATTCCATTCACACATACCTTTCTGCTTTTTGGTTAGTCTTGACCTCAATCTGTGTGATTCCATTCACACATGCGGGGTAGCTCCCCTTGGTCTTCGGACCGTCATGTGATAGGCCTCTTTCCATTTTTATGATTTCTGGATTTCTTGTGTTGATTTCTGGAATTTATCTCTTTGACTTGTCATGAGTACAAGTTTAGGGTATGATGCCCTCTTTGGATCTTTGAGAAGATTCTTGTGATATTGATTTATCTCTTATCGGTTGATCTCCTGTTGATCATTATTTGCATACTTATAGTAGTATGTCAGTATGGATATTTTATGTTTATGCCATATCTTTTATTTTATATCATGTCATCTGATATTTATAGCTAGACTGATCCGTTTATTATTTTCTTATAAATAATACTCGGGTCAGACCGAGATGTTACAGGTGCTACTGCTTGACTCCTCCCCCAGTGATTCACTACTTAGACTTTTGGCTACTTGTTTAGATTAGCAGCTTTTGTTGTTTACACTTGAGATATAGACTCATAGTTGCTATTCTTTTGTATTATCGTGGATCTTTTTAGACCACTTCTCTGATGTACACTTTTATGTGATATATATTCATATCTCTTTCCGCCTTTGTGATATGGATATTTGTGATTGATTCGCATGTTATGCTTACTTCTATATTTGTTTCCGAAGATTATTTTATAGCCACCGTGTGATAAGAAATTACATGGATGGTCGCTCCTCAACAGCCTTATTCTCCGTGCTAGTTGACAGCACTACACCGTAGTGTTCTTGGCTAGCGTGGGTATAGAGGTGGGGGCGTCACAGCTTATTTCTACACGTTTCGAGCCAGCACGACCAAATGACAATTCCGATCGATATGAACTTAAAATCCTATAATAATTCACTATTACGGATCCGATGAAACTGGTTTTATCGAAATCCAAGACACTGACCAAAATGGCTTATTTTCATGTTAATTAAATAAATTATTATTAAACCGGTTTAATCACTTTTCAATTCAAAGTTTAAACGTTAACAAATTTATCATTCTTGATTACATATAAATTTATGGTCTATTAAAATAAAATTCCCATGTCAAATTCAAGAGTTAACATTACATTAATGTTAGCGTCCAATTACAACTGCAATAAATTCCAGTTAATCATAATTTAATTCGAATAAATTCTTTCATTTTGATTTACAGTCTTATTATTATGGATATACTTAACATTAGTTTACATCTTATTATCAATATTGTACAGTTATCATCTTAATTCATATTGACTGCAATATGATTTACATTAAATTTATATTGATTCCCAAATTATTTCAACCTTTTAAAATGGGATGATAAATAAACAATTATTTCTTTTAAGTACTTTAATCATATTTACAACCAAATGTATAATTACTTACACAACACTAATTTCATATTCAATTTCTATTAATTACATATAATCTCACCATTTAATACAAATTTTAATTTATTTCCTTATTTATAATTATCACCAAATTAACTTTACAATTATTTCACTTGATTGAAATTACGTTAAAATAGTTATCAACTAAATAAACCAACATTATTAAATAATATTCTAGTTATTTCTCACATTAATAATCATAAATTTTAATTTCCTCCAATATTAAATTCCAAAATCTTATTTAATTTAATATTTTAAATTATCGAAAAATACGGGTCGTTACACCATAACACAGGAGTGTGGTGCAAATAGATAAAAATCTTTAGAAAAATCTTCTTACTCCATGCTTCGAGCTCCATCTAGATTTTTTTCCTAAATTAAACTGAATACTAGGCTTCCCTGGAAAAATTAGGGCACCCAGAGTTAAGGGAAAATAAAATAAACTTCGGGTCAGTCATGGACCGGTGTCAGAACTCAAAATATGCTTTTTTGAAGAAAATGTATCTCGTAAGACCACGCCACACATGAACATGGAACATGTTTTTACCTTATGATAACCAAACATTTCCTACGCAAAAATAAATACTTGATATTATTTATAATAATTTTGGTTTGAAAATATTTGCAAGTAAACTTATTAATCTTAGCCGAAATTGTTAGATCGATAAATTCCAGCATATTAGGCATAAAGTGGGTTCTACAGACAAAATGACAAGCATTTATTGGAGAATGGATTTCCACACAAATGACCCGGTAAAGGAAGTAGTACATCTCCAAAGGATTGTACCGAGGCTACCGAACATATGTACCACTACCAACACAAGACTGGCTTTCCTCTCCAATAATAGTACCGAATATGTATTCACCCTAGTCATAACCGACCTATCCGAGCACCCATTTACCGCTCACCACATTAAGTTAAACTCGAACGTCATAGCGGGTAGAAATATATCTAGAAGGGGATGATCATACCTAAATGATTGCGAACCACATAGCCTTGCAGCATCTACCCTGTTTAGGTCATATCGGGTGTGAGGCTTGCGGTAACGATTACCTTTCATGTTTCACATTTCACTTTGAATGCCACACTGCCATTCCAAGGTAACACAACCGATTTCTACAAATGTATAAATCTCGAGCTTTAACGTTTGAGGAAAGGGTGTTAAGCTAAGAAAAGTTTACTTCTCTACCACCAAACCGATGATACGTTCATACAGATCACATATGTAACTAGAAATGTGACGTCGGACATTCATCCATACAAGTTGTCCAAGAAAACGATAGACCGAAGGTACTCTCCTACCACATCCTATCAGGAGTTACCCTTAGGATTAGGAGCAAGAAGTCCTTGCAACCTAAAGAGATTTAGAAATGAAGGGACCACTACTACTTTAGTATTTGGGAGCCAACCAAAATTATCAACAAGTAGTCCTTCCACCGCGAAGATCTTCGATCTTCATCCTTCATTTTCCTTATCAGATCTTCATTTTTCAAACGCTTACATTGGTTCGAAGTTGTTTTCGATAAGAATCACTCAAATCCGATCCTGGTTCCTTCAAACTAGTCATCGATAAAAGAAATGTGTAGTAAATAGGGAATTCTTCTTTTTATTTGTTACTTCCCCTTTTTATCAAAAATATCTTCAAGAGATATATATCTTTTAAAACATTTCTTTTTGGTATATATTAATCATTAACTATTTCTTATCAAATCCTTTGATTACTTAAAATCTTTTTAAATCTTGGAATAATTCTAATTCATTTCATTTTTCACTTAGAAAACATTTACAAATCATTTCATTTAAGTCTTTAACAAAGATTCCTTAATTCAGTACTCATTATTTTGACTGGGTTAAACAATATTATCTAGGATGTTAATCCTAAAATTAGTGATTAGTAATTGAGCAGAATCTATAAAAATCATCTGGTGGAATAACGGTGAAAACACTTTTTAAATTCCACGAATAGTACGAGTTCCCTCTTCGAGTTTTAACACTAAGTAAAAGAAGATCATCTTTATAGAATCAAAGTTGTATTTAACTTAGATTTAGAAAGTTTTAATCTTTTTGTACTTAAGTCGTTTCCGACATTTCGACCGTATCTATCCCTCACCCAAGGAAGAGACCAGGTGGGCCAGGGTAGTGGTTCCTTATGAATGTCTCTTTATTTTAAGCAACTCACATTTGAATCTCTCGAACAGAAAAATCTAGTCTGCTCATCGACTTTTAGAGCCAAGATTAAACAATTTTATTTGTAATAGCTTTTCTTTAAATCATTTATTTTAACTCTTTTTTTAAATAAGCTATAAAAACTCCAAATCATTATTTAAATAGTTACATATCCATTTAGAAACATTTATAGAAGATTTGGAAAAGAATTGTTAAGTTTAAAGCTATACTTCAAAGGTTATAGAAAAGTGCCGCAAAAAGTGCTTTTTAAGCTATATTGATCAAATGACTTTTTAACATTTGAAAATTCAATTTACAACTCGAATCACTTTGAAAAATTTTTGAAAGGTTGTTAGAATTTATTTTATCTTTTTAAACAATTTTAAAATATGATTTTCAAAGAAATCCTTTTATGGATTCTGAACGGCAAAATCGCGATTTTTCCAAAAACATGTTTTACTCACATTTCAAAATCTTCTTATCAAAATCTTGATTCCCTTTCTCTATTTGAAAAATATGGATGTAGTAGTTCATAAAATTATTATCTTGAAGAATCCTGAGCTAAATTCCATTCTATATACTCATTTGACATATGGCGCAAAATTGCGAACTACTGTTGCGCGACACGCCAATTGTTTACTATATTTTCAGTTACCATTCAGAGTTCACCCAAACAGATTCATATGTTTATAAAACATTTCAATCTCATTTTTAGACCTTTTTAAAGAGGTTTAACATTTCATATACACCAAATCATTAAAACAGAGGAAAGCGATTCCGTTGTGCTTATCGATGTGTATTTTTATGACATGCATACACACACATACATATATTCAACAACAATATTAAACAACCAAACTTGATGATCAGAGCATATTAAACATCCAATGTAAACATCATGTCATCGTCCAAGAATATTATATAAGTAAGAGTTTCTCACCTTTATTTTTCCAATGGGCTAGTCTAAAATCGGCTATAGCTTCACACCGTCGCACCTAAACTTATGTAATTGAGTCAAAATAACTTAGGAAGCCGACGACCCAAGCTAGAAGACATGGAAGAGCTCGACTATGGTGGTGATGGTGGATGACCATAAGTTTAGGAGGAAGAATAAAGGAGATTCAAACTAGTTTTGAAGTGGATTGATAATTTATATGTATTGTACGATTTAAGTTTCTTTTGCCGAATATTTTGCCATAATTTTTTATGCACATAAGCCATGAAAAGAAGCTTGAAGAAGAAAATAAGATGATAAGAATATGGTGAATAAATATGATAAATTGGATGAATATTTGTAGGAGAAAATTTTGAACAAATATCTAATGTTGAAATTACAATTTTACCCATGACCCACACTCCCTAGCCTCCTTCAAGCGCACGGTTCCCCCCATTGAGATGTGATGGTAATGGTGAGGTGATGGTGTGATGATGGTGTTGTACAGTGAGTTGATGTTTGCATTTTGGTTGCTTAAATGTTAAGGCTTAGGAAATTATTTAATTATTTTCTAATATGTATATATTTAAATGTTCATGTATACATATATATATGTTATTTTGTGCATGTGACATGTATATGCATGTACATATATATGCATAAGAGGATAACAACATTTCAAAATGACTTTGAACAACATTTGTTTGTTAATTCATTGAAATCGGGAAACGATTATTCGTCACATTTTCATTTATTTATTTATGTATATTTATTTGCAAACAAAATTTGAAAATAAATTTCTTATTTTTTTAGCTAATTAAACTGATCACTTTTCATTTATATAATCACATGGATTAATATTAATAATTATCTACAAAAATCGATATTGTACCGCTAAAGCGATATTAATTTTTTCTTATATTCTGAATCAATTATTTGTCTTTATAAAATCATCATAAATGTTTTCTTAACACTTTATAACTATTTAAAATGAATTACTATCATTTAAAAATAATTATATGAATTGTACTAATTATTTAAATCATTAAATCCTAATTGAATTTAACAAATCAATTGTTATATTTAAGGGCATTACTAAATACATTTGAATTTCAAAAATAAAATAAATTATTTTATTTAATAATCTTGTTCAATTATAAAGTTGGCATATGAGTTCTACAATGTATGTGACATTTTACGATTCTAGAGCTGTTTCATAACAAAACGATTTTCAGCCCTTTTATTGATCTAAATTCCGAGGAATGTATTTTTTAAATATCTATTCAGAATAAGATTATAATTATTTAATATCACTCAAAACAAAAAAACTCACATATATCTGAATAATTTTTGAAAATAAATATAATTTATTAAAGTGATAAACTTGCAGGTCATTACAAGACTAGTGCTTCCACACTTAGTCCAGGGTGTCGATCCATTTTTAGGGTTAACATTTTAGTGCTTTCACTGAGAACTGAACTTAGGCTTAAATCTAGCAATCTTCTTTGGATCGGATTGGTTTAGAAGTTAGATTCTTAATCTTTCCTCAGAAGATCTGCTGTTGAGAATCATTGGCACATGGAAAAAAGAGAACTACCTATAGAAGATCCATAGGAGCTACCATTACTGGAGAAGAAGCAAACCCTTAGCAAATTGAAGTCAAAAACCCCAACAAACAGCTAGGAGCCAACTTGGAGATCTTGTTCCACATCCTCTATTTAGTGTGTAGTTGTTACCGGAGATTAATTAAATAAAATGGTTGACTATATTATAAGAAGATGGAAAACGACCAAAGAGCTCTTATGGACAAATTGAATGCTCTATTGACCTTACAGTCACATGCTGCTCTAAGAACCATGATAGAGCCCGCGGTAGCTATGGAACAAGAAAATTCTTCCATCTGTGGCCTAAACAGGAGAAATAGGTAATAGCAGAAAGGAATAATAGGCGGAATGGTATAAATTAATATGGAAGGAAACATAAACACTCGATCAACTTCACGGAAACAAGCTACAAACTTGAGTCTAAGGGCGAAAACCCCATGGGTAGATATAGCTATGGATCTCTCTGATTCATAAGATGCGGAGCGACTTGACGACGATAAGTTGGAAGGAAATACCGATGCATTTGATGACATTAGGGAGATCAGAATTGTCCTTACCAGACCAACCGCAAGACAAAGGAATCCTAAGGGAGCGGCTCTCTCTAAGACAGGAGAGCCTTGGCTTCATCCTACTTACCAATATCATTTGCAAAATCAAACTCTTAGTTTAGTCACTGACAACCAACCCATAGACTACCGAACATCTGAGGCGTATATCGCTGACATGGTCAAGCGACTAGTGGATGAAAGTAAAGATAGAAGGGATGATGAATAAGGATCTGCTCCAAGTTGGACTCCCATCACTGATGACATTCTAAATGAGCGGTATGCTGAAAAGTTCACAATGCTAACTATTCTGTCCTGTGATGGAATGAGAAACCCAAAACCCCACTAGTATAAGTACATTTGGTACGTGGATGGAGAAAATGCTTCAGATTCCGTTCGTTGTAGATGTTTCCCAATTTTACTGGAGAGAATTGCATACATGTGGTTCGTCACGCTTCTACGAAGATCAATCATCAAGTTCAATCTACTAGCGATAAAATTCCATGTTCAGTTTATACTTCACACAACAAACCACAAGATCCTTATCCGCCCTATTCCAGGCACGAAATGAATCTATGAGTCGTCGTTCAACACTGCGGTAACTAAAGTAAGTAATCCAAATGAGAATATTGTTTTCATGGCCTTAGTCCATGTAGTTCACCTCAAATCTGAATTTAGGAAATGGATCAAAGTGAAATAGCCTACCATTAGGATGGACTTCAACCGAAAGGTGAGCCGGTACTTGAGGTTAGAAGAGGCATAGGAATTAGAAACGAGATCCGCTAACTTACAACCAACCAATAATGGATAGAGTTATAGATGAAAAACCGAGACATAAATACCTCTGGGATTGCTGAAAGGAAAGCATGAAGAAATCAGAATCAAAAAAGAAAGAACCATAATTCCAACAAGCAAAACAAAAGTAGCAAGCAACTCAAAGGTTTGAGGCTTGAATATACACCATGCTCAACGATACTCCATAAAACATATATCTTGTGACACACAGGATGGAAGAGTATAAGAGGTTTACTAAAAAGGAAGCAACTAAATAGCAGAAGCGTTCTACCACTTTCATAAGACACATGGCTACAACATGAATGAGTATCGTCACTTGAAGAATTTGATCGAGGAGTGGATTCAGGAAAACAAGCTTTAGTGTTATGTTAGGAAACCATAGAATCATGATCAACCCGCAGCACCGTAAGTTTCTAAAGGTCAAGGGAATAAAGATGGAACCAATAAAGAGGGACCCTGACGGACTGACCAAAGAATCTTCATTGGAGCAATATCTAAAGGACCTCATCCAATGTAAAAGAGTTAGGGAGAAAAAGAGTGGTATGCAAGCTCGTTAAAGCATGCTCTGAAAGATTCGGGCTTTGCGATCAAAGGTGGAACCCCATCCAAGTAGCAAAGAATCCTGAATGTTGATGTAGTATTCCGGATCCGAGACACTGGAGGAATAAAAGCTCTAACTCTTGACCCCATAGTCATGACAGTAGTAATAAGACCCTGCATGGTCCAACGAGAGTTGCTAGATGTTAAGAAGATGTAACGACCCGTAAATTTTAATGGATTTTAATAACGTAATTAAGTGAATTTTTGTGAAATTTGCACGGTTGTCGAATTGACCGACCTAAGAATCTCTACGACCTTAATTGCATACGACCTAACTTTTTAGGTCGTGTTTGTTTCTTGACGACTTAGGACTTAGTCTGATTTGCACTGTATTGGTGGGAGGCTTGACTTAGCTTTTAGGTCGTGTAGACGACTTAAAACTTGAACAATTCTTCATTACCAAGTTACTCCTCGCGACCTAAAATCACTTCGACCTTCTGGTTAGGTCGTGGACGACCTAAGACTTGATCGCATATTCCTTGCATTCTATAACCATACAACCTAGGACCTGAGCAACTTGAAGGCTTCAAAATTTTGCTAGAACTTGATCGCGCTTTTAATTTTTGAACTTTGAACGGCCGAGATAACTAGCATGACTTTGCTATGCTTACTTAATCAGATTATACCAAACTTTAATGCTAATAACCTGTTAAATATAACATTTGCAAAAAACTAGGGCGAATATACTGCCACTGATTGCCCACATCAAATGACAAATTAGTCGATAAAATATAATCAACTTAAAGAAATCGTATGAAATGCTGCGAATCAACGAATTCAAGTGAAGTAGTAAAGCGATATTAATGAACTAGAGCTGATTTTTTTTTTACATCAATACTGCACTTGAATTCGGACAAGCCCTGAAACTTTTCTTGTTAATTAATTTAATTTCAGTCATGTTTGCTTGTCACTCTACTAGTTTTGTACAACACTTCACACATTAAGGAAACGTGCACCTTCACATTTGAATATCTGGCTGCTTATGTAGAATGGCTTTTCATCAAGAAGAAGGAGCAGTACCAACTGGAGAGGCCCTCCCGATGGCTGGTCCACTGGTCAACCCATCAGAAAGAACTCCAACTAAGCTGAGTTACCGGGTGTTCAACCAGTTACGCGCCCAATTTGGGATTGTAGAAGCAGATGCTATTCTCCCTGGGCCAAATGATTTTGCTGACAGTCCCCCCTTTGGGTTTTGTTGCCGTTAACCGCCAAATGTGCCTTTGTGGAGCCATTCCTCCTTTCAATAACTTTCTCCAACAAATCCTTCGCCGATTGGCTATTTCTCCTTTTCAATTGCACTCCAACGGCTATGCCATTTTGATGGGATTATGTGTTCTCTTCAGAAGGATGCTTAGCCGCCTCCAAAGCTTTGAAGAAATCTGCTATTTATGCACATTTGCGAGAAACAAAGACCATCCTTCCATTATATATGTGAGGAGCGCCAGAAAACGCAAGCTTATCACTGATCTCTCTGATAGAGCTCATGGTTTCCTAAACCAGTTCTTCTTTCTCCGTTGCCTCCAGGGATTTTACGCTATCTGGAGAGTAGGGGGTAAGCTTACTTATCCCCATTCTTTCCTTTTCTGAGCTTTGCGAGATCCAAATTGCTAAATGTTAACCTCGCTCTCTACTTTTGCAGTCCTTCCTCCTCCTTGTAGAGACCCAAGCCATAAGCAGACTTTTGAGAGGATTAACGCTATGGCGGCTGAGGAGAGAAGTATCAAGTTTTTGCTAAGAGACGATTTCCTTCATCAGTTCGGACTCTTACACCCTTCCCGCTCTACTCAGCCTTACGAAGTTCCTGATTCTCCGGCCGAGGCACCGGATGCCCCAGTTTCTGTTGAGGAGCCTACACTGAAAGATCCATCTCCTGAGGCTTCTCTGGTGAAGTGCTCTACTTCTATTGATGTCGCGGGGTCATCTGGCAAATTTGCACTTGCCCCGGTCATTGAAGAAGAAGAGACTCGAGAATCTCCCCAACATTTAGGGAAGTCCGGTGATGGAGAAGCTGGGAAAACAAGTCCTGCCAAGCAGAGCGGGGATGACACTTTTAAAGGGTTGAGCAACCTGTTTATCACCTCACAGGAGCTCTTTAAAGATGATCCTGTTATCACTAGGGTTTCTTCTTCAGTAGTTGAAGCAACTTCTATTTTGCAATAGATTCCGTTGACTCAAGAGTTGACGTTAGCTACTACACCTGCCATTTCTTCGTGACCGAGGAGTGGTTCGTAGTTTAACGCGCGTAGTCTGCACGTTACACACACTTAGGATTTTTTAGCAATTATATGTACTTATATGCGCTTTTACTTCCAGGATTTTCAAGTTTTGCCTCTTTCTCATTTTCAAGTTCTCCAATGGGGCGAAGTGGCTCGTATTATGACAACTTTAAGCAGTATAGAAGGCGCAGTCAATATGATTACAGGCGGTATCTTCCCCCTCATAGGGAAACTGATGAAGAGAGGGCTGCTCGAAAAGCTCAGGAGAGAAGAACATACGAAGAACGGTACGGGAGAGGAGATGAACGTCATGACTCTTCCCACAGAGAGGATGATTCCGTCAAACGAAAATCCGATGATGACAAAGGAAAGAGCCATGCTGCCGAAGGTTCGAGCAAACGGACCAAGCATGGTGAAAAGTCATTATCTGACATTCTTAAAGAGCCCATTGCTTCGGTGCCTTCTCAATCTCCCGCTCTCGCTCGTACCGACATTCAGACGATCATTGGCAGGCCCTCATATCAGGTTGGACCAGGCCCAGCTACTCTTCAAGGCCGATTTCCAAACTGGTGCTTGAAAGGAGTTTGCTTTGATCTTGATTTGGTTCAAATCGACAAACCAGCCATGTTGCGAAATCTTGATGCTGTCAAACTTGATATTGAGAGAATGTCGAGTTGGCAGAAACTTGTTGACGAACTCCAGAGAGTGAATCGCGCGAACCTTGAGGCTATGTTGACCATGGAGAACGATAAATCCGAATGGAAAAAAACTCTCGATCAATATGATGCAGAGATGAGGAGCATTGCCGCTTATAATGAAAAGCTTGAAGCGGAAGTTGGAAAACTTAAAGAGGAGCTTGCTACTTCCTCCACTTCCTACTCTCATAGGGAAAGTGTGCTTCAGCAACAAGTGCGGGATGCTCATGCTAGCCAAAGAGAGGCCGAAGATAAACTCAAGTGGCAGGAAAAAGTTGTAGAAGATTATTGCGTTGAAGTTGCATGGTTGCGACAACAGACCAGCTCCCAAAACCTCGAAATCAAGACACTAAAAACTCGACTTGCTATAGTTGAGAAAGAGCGCGATGAGGCTGTTGTCGGTAAAATTGCAGCTGAAGAAGCTCATCAAGCCACTAAAGCCGATGTCAGTTCGACATTATTTGACTTCTACTTGCAAAGTGTCCTAGGGCGTGACACTCTCGCATTTTTGGGCCCCAAATATGAAATCACTTTGGCTAAAGTATGGGAAGCTGCGCTTGATATGCTAAAGGTACTAGGTATGCTGAAGAAGAACTCGAGGCACATTATCTGGATGACGGAGCTCGTGCAGCCCTTACCAGAGGAAAAGAGCAACTCGCTAGAGAGCATGCTGGGACGATGAGAGAGAGTATCCACAGAAAGAAGCACCATTAATTGCCCCTGTCCCTCCTCCAATTTCGTCCGACGTTGATATCACGGGCTCCGTTTCCCATTCTCCACCCCCTGCTAAAGTCATAACTGAGATTACAAGCGCACATGGTGGAGATGAAGGCGAAGAAAGCACTGAAGCACAAGCTTATGAAGTTGACATTAGGAAACTTACTTCTCCAGGTAATATTACCATCAAACCAGGTCAAGCGGATTACTCATTTGCTTCAGCCGATCTTGATGAATTTCTTGCTTATTACTTAAGACTCGATGAGCCGTTATCTCCTCTCTTTGCGGGAGATACTAATATTTTTAGCTTTTCTTCTATAGCGAAAACGCCTAGTGTCATAGAAACTTATCCTCCTCCATCTGTTCCTCCTCCATCCTTTCAAATCACTACTACTTCCCAGCCGAGATCGCCGGAAAAAGTTATAGGAGCCCTTCAAGACTTGGATTGATCCAACCGCTTCGCAGGAGCAGAAGGCTGAAGGACTTGAAGGAGGAGAAGTATCTCCGGAGCGAACCCTTTCTGATGACATAAAATTGTCTGCTCTTGTCACTCCGGGGAGTGAGTCTTCTTCAAAGAGGAGGAGGAAGCGTACAACTTAAAAGAAGAAAGGGAGAAGCATTTCTGCTACTGAAAAGGAAACAGAAGTTGATCCAGCACTAGCTCTCTCTCCTTCTTCCCTAACTCTCCCAAGCCGGCCTGAAAAATTGCCTATTAAGTCAGGTGAAGGCTCTAAAGGTGGTGGGAGAAAGAAGTGATGAGTCCCGCTTTCCCTTCTTTGCTTTACTTTTTACTTTTTGCATGTATATAAGCTTGTGTTGACTGGAGATTGTGCGGGTACCAGTCCCCGCTTTCTTTTACTTTGAAACCTACATATGTATAAAATTCTCATAGTATGGAATAAAATGGTTCTTTTACTTATACAAATTTCTGTCTGTATTTGAGAACGCTTTTACTTTCTGTTTTCATGCAAGTTTCTTTATCCTCTTTATGTGAGGTTGCAGTAAACCTATGGTATGTTTATTGAGCATTGCCTTCATTTTTGTGATGACTATACTGTATTGCCCCCATACCATGGTTTATTGTAATCTCTTTCACATTGGCAAAGTTTCGGAGAACAACACTTCTGTTTCAAGAAGACTTGTACTCTTCCTTTAGAGAACAACTCATCCATTTAAAGGAAGTTTGCATTTGTACTTTATAGGATAATATTTCCGTTCCAACAAAATATTTTTCTAGTTTAGTACAATGCACTTCATATTGGAGGAGTCTTCTCCTTTTTTTTTGATGTGAAGTATTTACACTTCACTTTTTGGAAAAAGTCACTTTTGTTTTGGTAAGTGAATTTTTCTTCATAATACAGTGGGCTTCCGAAAAAGGGCATCGACCTGCTCGTGCCTCCGAAGAGGGCTTTTTGTTTGATTGTGCCTCTGGGAAGAGGTCTTTTCTATGTGGTTGAGCCTCTAGGAAAAGGCCTTTTTATTTGTGTTTGATTGCGCCTCTGGGAAGAGGTCTTTTTATTTGTTTCTGCCTCTTGGGAGAGGCTTTCATCTTTTCCCTGTTCGCTGGGAAGCAGGCCTCCGAAGAGGGCTTTTCACATTTCGACTCGTGTGAAGTTTTATTTCAGATTACGGTGAAATGTTTGCCTCTGAGTAGGGCTTATGCCTGGAAGTTTGGAGCTTCTTTCTCTTAGTTGGATGGATTCATGGGGCAGACACAAGTGTTCTTGTGCAACCGATCAGTCCGCAACTTTCTGTCGAGAAAGAACTCTCTTTTTCTGGCGAGACCCGCTCGAGTTCTTTTAGCATTTTAATTATGGTGAAATGGGCCTCCGAAGACGGCTTTTCACATTCTAGCACTTGTGAAGTTTTATTTCAAATCTCGGTGGAATGCTTGCCTCCGAGTATACTAGGAAGTTTCTTCCTCATGGTTGGCCGGATTCACGGGGCGGACGCAAGTTACTTGGACGCTTATTTGCGCAGATTGTCTCAACTAGTGAACAAGCGCCTTGCCTTCCACTTGGGAAGGTGCCTCCGATCATCGTACAGATTCACGGGGCGGACGAAAGTTACTTGGACGCTTGTCTGCGCAAACTGTCTCAGCTAGTGAACAAGCGCCTTGCCTTCCAGTCGGGAAGGTGCTCCCGGTCATTCCATACCAATCTTTTTTGTTGAGAAAGTCTTCTGGCATGCCCCGTTTGAGGTCTTTATCCTCCGAAGAGTTGTGTCTCCGAAGAGGGCTTGTGCCTCCGAAGAGGTCTTTTGTTGTCTAATGCTTGCTCGCCCATGTCTCTTTGCCATGTATTCACATCGGCGATCCTCGTTATCTTTTCCAAATACACTTCCCTTTTAGTTGCCAACAATTTACTTTATCCAAAGAAATATATTTCATAGTTAAGCGAGTTGGTGGTGGCAGACACAAGCTATTTAACTGGATGCTCGTTTGTACAAACATCCACAGTTGGTTAGCAAGGGCCCACTTCCAGCAAAATCACTAACTTTTGTTTGAAGCACTTCTTCCGTAGGATTTGAGTACGGAAATTTTGAACGGCTTAGCGTTTTCTTGTTGGGTGATGCCGGGGATTGCCTGGTCTTGCGAGGGGTAAGCTTTGTTTTTATGGCCTGCATTATTAAATCGACATTTTAGTAACACAATTGACGTATTTTATATGTCGAAATAAAACAAAGAAGTTTATAATAGTAAAGAACACAAGATTTACAGTGGTTCGGCCAAGAACCGGGCCTACATCCACTTTGTAGTTCTTGTTTTTCACTTGCACTGGCTTTACAACGGCTTTCAATACAAGAATCATACATTCATCATTCTTTTACAATATTTCATTAAAGCCTTTAAGTAAAATATGGGCGCAAATGATTACTGTTCCAAGCTCTTGGAATTGAGTCTCCTTCGACAGTTATAAGTTTGAATGTACCATCAAGAAGTTTTTGGCCTATAACATACGGCCCTTCCCAGTTTGGTCCAAGCACGCCTGTAGGTGTCATAATTCTTTTTAAGATTAGATCCCCAACTTCTAAGCTGCGTCGGCGAACTTTGGAATTGAAGTGCCTGGCTATTCTTTGCTGATGAGCCGCAATTCTGAGCTCAGCTTCTTCCCTTTTTTCATCAAGGAAGTCAAGGGCTTCAAGTTGCAGCTTCTCATTTTCGGCTTGATTGAAATGGATTCTTCTATGTGAAGCGACCTCTATTTCTACCGGAATCATTGCCTCTGATCCATATGCCAATGAAAATGGAGTGTGCCCCGTCGCAATTTTATGTGTAGTTCTATATGCCCATAGTGCTAGTGGAAGTTTATTGACCCAACCACCTTTTGCTTTTTCTAGCTGTTTTTTGATGGTAGATTGATAATTTTGTTTACTGCTTCCACTTGCCCGTTTGCCTACGGATGAGCCAATGCTGAGAAGCTTTTCTGGATCTTGAATTTCTTGCAAAAATCTTGGAACTCTTTACTTTCGAATTGGGTTCCATTGTCTGTGATTATCTTTTGAGGCAGACCATACCTGCAAATGATATTCTTAGTTATAAAGTTTATCATTTTTTTAGAGGTAATAGTAGCTAAGGGTTCAGATTCAGCCCATTTAGTAAAATAATCAACAACAACAATAGCATATCTGATTCCGGATTTTGCAGTTGGCAGAGGCCCGATGAGATCTATTCCCCAAATAGCAAATGGCCACGGACTGACCATCTGTGTTATCTTAATGGAAGGCGCTCTTGGGATTTTTGCAAATCTCTGGCATCGGTCACAATTTCGGGCGTAACTCGCGGCATCACGATTAATATCTGGCCAAAAATATCCATAACGGAGAATTTTCTTTGCTAAAGTTTGACCACCTGAATGATCTCCACACTCTCCTCCGTGTACCTCAGTTAGAATTGTCTCAGCTTCTTCCTTGGTCACACATCGGAGTAATGGCATTGAGAATCCTCGCCTATACAATCGGCCATCTTGAATTACAAATCTGGATGCTTTTCTTAACAACTTCTGCCATTCTTTTGAGTTTTATGGTAGAGAACCATCGTACAGATATTCCAATATCGGAGTCATCCATGATTCTCTCTCCTATGATGTAGTCATGATCCAGTCAATATCCATTTCATCAATGCTTGGAGTTGATAGGACTTCCATAGGAACTAATCCCAATAATTGAGCTTCAGTAGTGCTTGCATACTTTGCGAGCGAATCTGCCTTCATGTTTTCTTCCCGAGGTATATGGTTTATCATATAATGGTCCAGGTCCTCGAGAAGCTCCCAGGCTCTTGACAAGTAAGCAGGCAGATTTCCTCCTTCGGTTTGAAACTCTTTCTTGACTTGACACACAATAAGCTATGAATCACTGAAGATCTGCAATGCCTTGATGTTCAGTTCTTTAGCAATCTTCAGGCCAGCAATGAGAGCTTCATATTCTGCCTCATTATTAGTCGAAGGAAATTCTAATCTCAATGCATAACACAGTGACCGTCCTTCAGGGGTTTCAAGCACAACCCCAGCCCTGGAACAGTAATCGTTTCTTGCGCCATCAACATATAATTTCCATAGAAGTTGGGAATTATCGGTTACCACCTCCTCACTATCACCTTTGTCTGTACATTCTGCGATGAAGTCTGCCAAAGCTTGTCCATTGATTGCTCTCCGGGGATGATAAGTGATGTCAAATTGACTGAGCTCAATATTCCACTTCAAAAGACGACCCGAAGTCCCAGGACGAAACAGGACTTGCTTCAAGGGATGATCGGTGAGGACTTTGATGTGATGAGCTTGGAAATATGGCCTCAATTTTCTTGATGCAATCGGTAGACAATAGGCTAGCTTTTCCAACTTTGAATAGTTCAATTCTGCCCCTGTGAATCTCTTGCTGATGTAGTAAACCGGGCGCTGAATTTTTGCCTCCCCCCGTACCAAAGCTGCGCTGAGGGCATGAGACGAGATTGCCAAATATACAAAGAGATCTTCAACATTGTCGAGCTTAAAATGTATAGGAGGTGTTTCCATATGACGAATCAGCTCATTGAAAGCTTTCTGGCATTCAGGAGTCCAGTCAAAGTTTTTTCTTCCTTTCTTTAGAGCATCAAAGAATGGAATGCATTTATCAGTAGCTTTGGAAATGAACCGACTCAAGGCAGCAACTTTTCCATTGAGACTTTGCAATTCCCTCTTCGTTCTAGGAGCTTTGACTTCTCTTAAGGCAGTTATCTGAGCAGGATTAGCTTCAATGCCCCTTGCACTCACAATGAAACCCAGAAACTTTCTAGATTCTACCCCAAATGAACACTTCAAAGGATTCAGCTTCATACCGTACTTTCGGAGGATTGAGAACATCTCTGCCAAGTGATCCATGTGGTCCACTGCTTTCTTTGACTTTACCAGCATATCATCGATATAAATTTCCATAGTCTTGCCAATCTGTTGTTTAAACATGGCATTAACAAGTCTTTGGTAAGTTGCCCCCGCATTCTTAAGTCCGAAAGGCATGACTCTGTAGCAGTAGAGACCAACATCGGTGATAAAGCTCATGTCCTCCTGATCTGGCTCATGCTTCATGATCTGGTTATATCCGGAGTAGGCATCCATAAAAGATAGCAATTCATGCCCCGCCATTCCATCCACCAACTGGTCAACCCTGGGTAACGGGAAACAGTCTTTGGGGAAGGCTTTATTTAGATCTGAAAAGTCAATGCACACTCTCCATTTCCCATTAGCTTTTTTAACAAGTACAGGATTTGAGACCCAATTCGGATAAGTAGATTCCGTGATAAAACCATTCTCCATGAGCCGATCAGCCTCTTCTTTTAATGCTGCGGACCTTTCAGGACCTTGAGTTCTTCTTTTCTGCTTTACCGGTGTAAACTTTGGATCAATATTCAAGGTATACACCGCAATTTCTGGAGATATTCCACACATATCGGCATGAATCCAAGCGAATACATCCAGATTTGCTTTCAAAAATGATATCAAAACATTTTGAACCGTTGCATTAAGCTGCGAACCCGCATTCAACACTTTGTTCGGGTCTTTCGGGTCAACAGGTACCGATACTGTCACCTCAACTGGTACCACTCTATTCTCCCCTGCACTGGCTTTTCTGGGATCCATCTCTCTTCGTGCACCGCTATGTTCGCCTGTGCAGGGTCCACCCTGTAATTTCTACAAGGTTGATTCTTTGATGCGGACTGGGGCCGCCACATCTTTTTCCATTTCTCTCTTCCTCGTTTCACGCAACTCTGTAAGATAACATTCTCGTCCAGCATTCTGATCCCCTTTCACCACACCGACTCCATTATCTGTGGGGAATTTTATGGTCAGACACCATGGTGCAAGAATAGCTTTAAATGCTGCCAGAGTTGGTCCGCCTAGGAAGGCATTGTAGGCAGAAAATTCTTCAACAATAACAAAGGTCTGTTTTCAAGCCACTTTTCTCTTCCCCTCTCCAAGCTCTACGAACAAATCGATAGTCCCAACTGGCTGTTTCAGCTCCCCAGTAAAACCAGCAATCATTAGCGATGAAGCTTGAACGTCAGCTATTGGAATCTTCATCTGATCAAAAGTCTTCTTGAAGAGAATGTTACACAAAGCTCCACAGTCAACCAGAACTCTTTTCACAGTAGCTGGCCCAATGCAAGCGGAGATGACCAAAGGATCAATGGTAGGAGCTTCAACACCCATCGAATCCCTAGCGCTGAATATAATGTCATCATTAAAAGTTTTCTGCTACTTCAGGGGTGCAGCATCTTCAAACACAAAAACACTTTCATCTGTCGGTGCATACTTCAAAGCACGGGCGTATCTTTCCATCTCACCCCAACTCCTGCCAGCTGGGTGAGGGCCCCCTTTAACCACATTTATAACATGCCTCTCTGATTCATGGGCTACCGCCTTCTCACTTGAGCTAGGACGATGAACAGGGACCTATTGTCCTTGAGTTGACGAAGTTGGGCCATTCTTGTTCCTTTTTACATATTGCTGGAGCTTGTTTTCCTTCAATAGTTCCTCAATTACCTCCTTCAAGTGACGACACTCGTTAGTATCATGCCCGGGTTGGTTATGGAACCGGCAAAACCTTCCATTCTTCTCAGCTATCCTATTAACTCTTTGCTTAGCTGGCGTAGGGAATTTGACCGTGTCTTTGTTTGCAAAGTAGATGTTCTCCGGGGTATCAGTCAGAGGGGTGAAGTTGAAGGGACGACCTTTCTTTGCATCTCCTTGCCTCTTCTGACCATCGTTCCCCCTCTTCTGATTGCTAGATTCCTTCTTATTCGGAACAACATTACTATTTCCAACCCCTGTCGATACCACCTTAACGGTGCTTGGAGGCTTTCCAGGTGCATGAATTCATCGGCTTTCTTATAAAACTTGTCAAGAGAATTCGGTTCTTTCATTTTCAACCACCTCCCGAACTCACTTGTCTTATCAATAGCCTTCATCAGGTACGTCAAAATCATTCTCGGCTCTGCGTTGTCTACTTTAGCCAGAGCTATATTGAAGCGATTCAAGAATGCTCTAATGGATTCTCCAGGATTCTGCTCCAAGCTGGATAATGACATTATATCCTTTGCCTTTGACGCATACAATCGAAACTGTTCCTTGAATCTCCGAGTCAAATCAAAAAATTTGTCTATCGATCGGACCGGCAGCTTTGTGAACCAAAGTAAAGCAACTCCTTCTAGGTATACTGGAAAATACCGGAATTTGATCTCATCAGAGGCTCTGGCACCCGTCATGTGCCAATCATACTTATACAGAAACTCATTAGGTTCGCTCGTTCCCTTGTAAGCTGGAATAGTTGGAGGGACAAACTTCCTTGGAATTCTGCTTTCAAGATCTTTTCAGTGAATGGAGTTTTGCTCGGAGCGAAACCCCATTCTTTCTCATCTTCATTTCTTTGCATACTTTCCTTCATAATCCGACGAACCATGCTTGAGAAATACTCTTCATCATTTTTAGGCTCAGCGGGACAAACATCGACCATTCTCTCCGAATTTTGTCTTGACAACCATTCACGGAGGGTTGGTTGCAGCCCCGATCCTCCGGCTTGGTGAGGTGTCCTTTCCACTGGGTTAGCTGGCCTTTGAGGAATATTTCTTCCTTCCACATTCTGCACTTCATCGACAAGGTTTCCCTCCTTAGTTACCGGCTGGCGGTTTGCCTCAAATAAAGCATTCAACCTTTCCATCATTAGGTTATTCTGAGCTTCCATTTGTCGATGTATCCAAGATACCACGGCATCCAGCTCTGCCCGTGTAACTCCGACAGTTGGAGTTGTTTGACTTAAAGGAGGAGAAGTGGCAGTAGTCTCGCGAACATCGTCGGATCTAACAGACTTGCGTTTTCTTCCGGGGGCCATTATTTTTGATAAACTCCTGTTTTTTAGAGAGATCCTTTCTACACATTTCTGTGAAGCTATGATGACAGTATCCTGAGTTGGGTTCTCAGTGAAAGCACCAAAAATATTAACGTAAAAATCTGACGCTAACACCCCAGTGTAAGTATAGTAAGTATGAAAGCACCACCCGTTTTCATGGGAATTAGAGTATAAGCAGAGAAATCACAAAAAAGCAGTAAAAGACAGCAATTTTATAGTGGTTCGGCTTAAGATTGAGCCTATGTCCACTTCAAACTCTTTTATTGATGATTTGATTACAATCCTTTACAACTTCCTTTAGTTACAATTCACTTCAAAAGACAAGTAGCTAGAAAAACATTGATGCAAGAGAGTTCTCCAAATTCATGATTGAATATGTCGAATCCCTATTTGAAGTTGATTGAAGCGTCTTGTGAGTTTCGAATGTTGGAGTAAGGTTCGGCTTTGACAATGGCCGAGTCTTGTTGCTTTGAAGAAAACGATTCCCCACCCACCAAAAGTCCTCTTCATGTTGGAGCTTAGGGTGTATTTATAGAGAATTCCGGACAGGCCCTAGGTCGTGAGCGACCTAAGGAAGGTCGTGAGAATCCTAAAGAAGTGTGGGCGACCTCAAGAAGGTCGTAGGTAGTTGGCAAGCTAAAGACATACGAGTTACGACCTAAATGGTGTGCACTTGTCCTTACAAACCAACGGGTAGGACTTAACTACTTATAGGGAAGCGACATAGTCTTTTCGCCAAGTATTAGGTCGTGAACGACCTAAAATAGGTTATCAAATCATTAGGTCGTTGCCGCTCTAACTCTTTAGGTCGTAGGAAACTTAAGTCGTTAGGTCGTTAACCTTTAGGTCGTTAGGTCACTCTATTTACTCAAGCTGCTAGGTCGTTAACCTTTAGGTCGTTAGGTCGCTCTATTTACTCAAGCTGCTAGGTCGTTAACCTTTAGGTCGTTAGGTCGCTCATCTTCTTTAGGTCGTGCTGTAGTTAGGTCGTCCACCTTTAGGTTGAGCTGCTTTTAGGTCGTGCCAATTTTAGGTCGGGCCATTTTTAGGTCATGCCAATTTTAGGTCGGGCTATTTTTAGGTCGCTCGAAAGTAGAGTTAACAATTTGTAAATTTTGGAAGTGAAATTTGAAAAAGTGATTTAGCGAATTTTTAATTTATTTAATTAACTGGAAAATAGCCATTTTGGCCATTGACTCGGATTTCGACAAAACCAGTTTCATCGGATCCATATTGGTGAATTATTGTGGGATTTCAAGTTTCGTAGCGATCGGACTTGTCGTTTGATCGTACAAACGCGAAACGCCCTGAAATCGATTTAATTGAAATCAATTGAAATCAATTTGAAAATATTGTTTTTAGCAAAACTTCTTCATACGATGCAATTTGAACTTGAAACCTTTTCCATTGCGTTTAAAATATTTTAAAACACCTATTTTGTTATATGGGTTTACCCAATTTCGTTCCGGGGTCGTAACAGGCTTTTTGGGCCACTTTGTCGTTAGCGCGTATTCAACCCGATACATTTATTCTATTTCAACTTTCTCTATAAATATCCTGCTATAAATCATAGCCTCCCTAATTCTCATTTGTCTGTACATAAATTCATTCCATTCCTCCTCTTTCTCTATTGCAGACAAAATTCTATATTTCCAGATCCAATAGAAAATTCAATTCAAAGTCAAAAATTCAAACACCTCAGAAAATTCAGAAAAAATATACGTTGAAGCTCTCGAAGTGCACAATCTTCTGGTGAAATTCATTGTTCGTTTTGAATTGCCTTTTGACTTATAAAAATCGAAGAAGTCTCGACCGTTCATCACGTCGAAATCAAACTCGACGGATCGTCGAACCGTTTCTGGGTTTTGAAGAGGGGACGGAGGGGAGTTCATCGGTATAGGTGATTCGTTGTTTCAATCGCTAGATCATGCTATAATTTCGGCTAAGGTTTTAAATTTCATGTGGCAGTTGGAGATTTTGATTGCGACCGAAGTAGTGGGGATTGGATCGGAGGGTAGGCATGCGGCGACGAAGGTTGGTGATGGCCGGCGTCGGCGGAGGGGGGCGCAGCTGTGGCGGCTGCTCGTGAGCGGAGCGGTTAGGGTTTTTTTACTGCAGATCGCGTTCGGTCGTGTGTCTGCTTCTCGCGTGCGTGCCTGGAGGAAGTTGTTTTCTTAATGACGTGTCATCTTTTGGATTGGAACTTGAATTGTTATTTATTTTAATCAAAGTTATGTTTCAAATCGTTCTAATCTATATATCTTTCACATACGAACTCCGTTTCGTGCGCGATTTTTTTTGGGATCGTAATAAAATTACCGACATTTTGACGCTGGTTTGGATGGTTTGGAGACTGTCAAATTTTTGGGTTTAAATTGAATTTAAATTAAATTTAAATTCAAAAGGTGAGTGTTTTAACCCACTCACAACTTCTAAAATTTCTTATGTTTGTTAAATTGATATATGATATGATTTAAAAATTTAATTACGGTTGTTTGGCATATTTTCAATCATCGTCTCAGTTGATTTCATTTACTTAAAATTAAATTGCTATTTAATTTATTCATTGCATTTAAACTGCCAGTTAAATTTTTAATTAATTATTCATTGCATAAAAACTGCCAGTTAAACAGTTATTTAATTTATTATTGAATATAAACTGCTATTTAATACCTGTTGTTATTATCCGTCTATATTGATGCTATTGATTGAATTGGATGATGATTGTGATAAATGGTTGATGGTTGATATTGGATGAATGGATGCTGTATTTTATATTATTATAAACTGGAAGTTATTATGCATTTCATTTCATTCGGGATTGCGGTTTGAAATGATATATAACCGTAATTTTTATTTTAAGTTACGGATTAAAATGATAAATATCTGTATCACTTGACTATAGTATAGAAAATTTTATACAGACACCGCGGTCTATTTATAGAAATATTTTTAAACGATTTTCTATGGTTTTGTAAAGAAATATATATGGTTTTATGAGATATTGATTCGGATATTTGATAATGGTTATTTTATATATGTTAAAATTCTTGGTTTAAGCTATGTATAAAATTTATAAAAAAAATGAGTTTAATATGGAGTTTAATTGTTTTATATTATATGGTTAAGTACATACTTAAGATATTGTGTATATAGAGTTTTTAAATGACTCAATGAAATTTAAGTTGGAAAGTAAATATGATAGTGGTTCAAATTGAATTATTTGAAAGTTGTACTTAAATAAAATTTGGTTTGAAAAATAAATAAAAATGGGGCTTTTAAAGGGTATGATTCTTATAACTTAATTTGATTTAAAGTGATTTAAATAAATATAAAGTTGAGATAAATGAATATATCAAGTTAAATAAATTAAAAGAATATCCAGTTGTTTGAAGTCAAAAGTTCTACTTAAATGATATTGGCTTTATTAAGTAAACATTTCAAATCCAAATAATAACAATTGAATTTGATATATATGGAATTATTAAAGAATTAGCTTTCAAATATATATATTGAAATGTTTTATTTGGATTTTCATCTATATTTGGAATTAATTTGTAAAGGCGAAGAAACTATTTTATTATATAAAGTAATTTATATTTAAACCATTTAAGTGGTGCGGTTATATTTCAAAGTTATGTAATTTAAAGCTTTATGTTTTGAAAGGCTATATTTCAAGCGTTTGGTTTAGAAATATTTTAACTATAAAAAGTTAGGATTTTAGAAAAGGATATATTTGAAAAAGATATCATATTGATTTGGTTTTAAAAAGGAAATTATATCGTAATTATATGGTTTTGAAATGAATATTATATCCTGGTTTTAAAGTATAAATTATTTTAAAATAACCGTGGTGTTATAATAACGTTTGGTTGTTGAAGAGACCAGGATCGGAAGTTGTCATACTCTCGGCCAACTCTGAAAACCACTTCAACAACCATGTACGCGGTGGAGATTCCAGAATGAAGTAGGATGGCGGCGGCGTTTTCTTTGAGGTAAATACGTGGACCCAACTCCCGTGAGTTGGCATAAGGTGGCTAAAACAGGAGTGATCGACGGGTTAAGAAGGTATCCCCTTTTATCGGACACATCCCTTCTATATTCTACTCTGAATTTGGATTTATTTGGTGGCCACTTTTGATTTCTTTGATTTAGGGGTATGGCTCGAGGTGGGCGGTAGCTGCGGCTATGCGTTATCACCGACTCGGAAGCGTAATTGGTATATCTACCCTGGCATTGCCTAGTTGTGCCGTGTCACCTACCCTAGCGCGTCTTATACGATTTTGGTTTTATACCATACCTATGGAGTGCCCTCTGACGACGCCTAGTACGGGGGAGATACGGTACTGTATAGACTATGGGAATATATGAATGTGTTAAGGTGGAAAATGTAAAGCCTTAATGCTATTTAAAAGTAAGTTTATTTTACAATTAGACACTATTATAATAGCGAAATATGCTACACAGTAAATAGTTTAACGGATCCTTAAGAGATGTAAATCACGAGCGTCTCTTGAGTTACTGCACTCATATTTATTTCTGTTGATTTAATTTACATAAGATCTTTTAGTTCTGACTCGAGTGTTTTGTCTTTTCAATTCGCCCGGGTCAGTCCGAGCATTTCAGGATCGAAGACTTTATTTCTGAAGGACAAAGATAATGATTTCATTATTATTATATTATATTGTTCCACTACACACTGTATTCCCCTGCATCGATTTTTATTCATTGGTATATGCAACTTTGATATATATTATATAAGAAAAATTAATATTTTGTAAACAGCATCATGAACTATATATTTGATTATTATATTTTATCCTTCCGCAGTGTGATTCTGTTTTTTTTATTTCTTTCTCGTTTTTCTTATTTACCCCATAATAATCCGCCCTTCCGTATGGTTTGAATTGGCGCATGTGTCGATTTAAAGCGTACGAAAAGGCGGGATGTTACATCTGGTATCAGAGCTTTGGTTTAGCGATAAAGCTTAGCTTTGTGCGGTTTGACTCTTTACTAATAGGGTAGTAATACCCTATGAGAGTCTTTGAGGGTATATATACGAGAGAGCGCATTTGTTAGTGTTATAAAAGGTTTTAATATTGTGTTATTCTGTTCCGTTTTGTATTTATAAATTCTGGTTGGTGCATGGGTTGTTGTGACATCAATAGGGATGTCTAAATACTTAATAGGACAGACCGACATAATATTTGTTTTTACTATAGGCGAATGAAATAATTTTGCCCATTATATTTTCTATATATAAAACAAAATTTTAAATGATATATATATATGTGGCTGCAATATATTGGTTGTTAGGTAATAAATTTATAATTAATAGTCGAAATAAGATCGTAAATAAGATAAATGGAATTGGAAACTTAAAGCTTTAGTTCCGAGATTTTTGAAAATTTCCTTCGAATAATTTTAGAATATAATTGTATTGTATATAATTATTTTCTGATATAAATATTTCAATATAAATTGAAAGAATTGTTTTAAAAAGGAATTTCAAAAAGAAAAATTTCTGTACTACCCTCTTTATCGTTGGAAAATAATTTCGATGATGAGTGCACGCATCATCGACATTCATTTTCGAGTTTCGAAGTGGGAAGACCATTGTAGTAGTTTTACTACAGATTTATTTTGATAAATAAACATAAAATTTTAATTGTTTTAAATATAATTGGATATATATTTTGCAAGCGGTTGTTTATCTTTTATTTTAAAATGATTTTGAATAAAGACCCGGTATTTAATTCATAAGTTTCCGTTAATTAACAGTTTCAATTAAGGATAGTAAAATGGAAGTTAATTAATAATCGAAGCCTTTAATTAAAATAAGTAATTTAATGCTAGGTTATGAATGAAATTAAAGATAATTTGAAATTGTAACTTATAAAACAAAAGATGTAATTATTGAACATTAGATTAAATTAAAAGAAATGAGGTAAACTTGTATAAGTTCATTTGCATTCTTTAAACATATATACAACTTACCAGAGGATGTAAAAAAGTTGAAATGTTAATAAGAAGATGTAATAGATATTATACAAGTAATAAATTTGAGGTAATGAAAGTAATTGATGAAATTCTTTAATAAATAAGAATTGTTGTTCTAGTGGTATAAACTTAGGTATAATTGAAACTGCTTCTAATAAAGTATAATATAAAGATAAGGAATATAAAAAAAAGATTATAAACTTAAGAACATGAAATTAAGCAGTGAATAAATGAATGTATTATAATAAAAGAAAATTTCATGCTATGAATAAGTGAAAATGAGACTTTGTTAGAAATGAATAATAGTAAGTGAAACTGTAAGAAAAAAAGGGCAAGTTACAAAGATAAATTATTATATGAATGAAATTAATAAACTTTGTCTATTGTTTGAAAATTGTTGCTTGCTTGGTTTATGGTTGTTTGGGCAAGGATACTTTAAAATTGTTTGGATGAATGAATAATCTATTTAGTTTCATCAAAGACTGTTGAGTAAATGGTGCACTTAGTAGTTTATTTTTCATTATGTACAATTTGAAGTCTTGAAACCAAACAACTGTTCGTTTTATTTTAATGAATGATTGAATTGTGTTGATTCTGCATGAAGGATGTATGCTGTTTGTTGCAATTGGTTGTTGAATTGATTGTTTGTTGTGGTTGAACAACTTAAAATATTTCATTCTATAGAATTGCTAACTCTTATCAGATTATATAAGTGGAATACAGGTTATGGAAGCAATTGCTACTGCTTTTGGTTTCATAATTTAAGCATTGTTGCCTGACAAATAGGTACGTTTTCGGATTTCGTTTTATAGCACTATTATGTTGTTTTTCCCCTGTTGGGATATATTATTTTAAAAAATATATGTAATACATTGTTATTTTTGATATTATATTTTTTTCCTGAGCCACTCCGTACAAAGGAGACTATGTCGAAATTTTCTGTAAAAAATTTGGACTTGGAAATTTTTTGAAAATGTTTTCCAAACTTTAATAATTTAAGTATAAAAAGGTTTAATGGTTATAAATTGATATATTTTATCTAAATTAATTAATTTTGTAAATTTAACTGTTTACAAATTTAACATTTTAAAATAAGATATATTGATTTCTTAATCCTTTTTCCTCCCTTCTTTTTCCTTTTCGGGGACGAAAAGTTTTAAGTAGGGGAGAGTGTAACGACCCGTAAAAATTCGATGTTTAAAATGAATCAATAATAAGATTTTAATTTAAATTTAGAAATAAATAAAAATCTTATTAATTTATATTGGAGCAAATGTTAGAAATTAAATGTAGCAGTTGTAATTAAAATTTACAACTTAAAAGGGAATTGCAATTAATTAAAATAATGTGGATTGTCATATTTGGTTATAAAATATAAAATGAGTAAATAAAAGTAACTATTGGATTAACCAATGCAATAATATATTGTTTAATAGTAACTGAACGTGAGTTAAGGAAATGAGGTTATGGCAATCTGATAAACGACAAATTTAGTGCAATTCCAATTTATTTTAATTCGATTATAATTTGTAAATTGGGAAAATAGATTCAAAGTTATAATAGACGGAATAATACATAATAAGTGAAAATTTGTTAGGAACCAATGTTAATATGAATTAATGAAATAATAAATAGAATGTAAGGATACAATAATGGAAATGAGTTTGTCAAGTAAGTGAAAGGTAAACAAGGATAACTAGCTTATAGAGTAATAGTAGACATGGTGTAAAGATGGAAATTTAATTCAAATTAACGGAATTAATGTAAATGTTATAACTTGGTTACAAAATTCATATACGGAAGTGTATGAAAATATGAATTAATTAATGAGATGATAGATGGAATGGTAATTGAATAAAATCAATATTATATAAGTATTGTAACAAAATGAATAAGAAATGCTAATTTTATTCCTAAAGTAATAGTTGATGTAATAAAAGAATGGAGCCAGGATGGAATGATTTAATAATGTAAAGAGCTGACTGACTAATAAAATAACTTATAATAAATGGAAATGGGATAATTAAGTGTTATGAAGCTTATGGTAGCATTTGCTGTAAGCAATAATTTTTTTTATGAAATAAAAGTTTAATGGTGTCAAATTTTACGTGTTACGTATTTATTTAGTCTATTAAAATAAAATTTGGAAATCAATGTGCAATCAAAGGAAATTAAGTAGTACGTTAATTGGAAATGAATTAATTAATGAAGTGTAATATAATTCCATGTTAATTATACCCATAAAATGTCAATTTATTGAATAGCAAGATTTTAAATCGATAAACGAATTTATTGAGGTTTCAGTTTATAATTAATAACATTCAATGTGAAATCAATTACAATTAATTGATTTAATTGGTGCAGTTAGGGTAGATGTTATTGTCTTTGAAAATGGGTTAATTTTATAAGATGAAATTAGTGCTAATTCTATTTATAGATATGAAAATTGGTTGATTTAAAAAACAGAAAGTAAGATTTATTAATTTGATTGAAGTGTAGAATTCAATAATTGAATTTATTGCAAATAAAGGAAAATCAACATTTAATTATTACGTGAATTGAAAATTTAGTTGAATTGGGAAATATTAATGTAATAGCTTTGAACTAAATGTTAATTTCATCCTTTTGGCCATATTAAATTGAATAATAGTAATGAATAGTGAATTCAATGTAAATATTGAAAATTTAATTTTAAATTTATGCATATAATGAAATTTGAATTTATGCTGGAATTTATTATTAAATCAACATTTAATTGACATCTAAATTTGTTTAAATCACTGAGATTGTTTAAGAAAACAAAACTGATAAGATTTTTAAATTTTGGAAGTGAAATTTGAAAAGGTGATTTATTTAACGAATTTTTAATTTATTTAATTAACTGGAAAATAGCCATTTTGGCCACTGACTCGAATTTCAACGAAACCAGTTTCATCGAAACCGTATCGGTGAATTATTATAGGGTTTCAAGTTTCGTGGCGATCGGACTTGTCGTTTGATCGTACGAACGCGAAACGCCCTGAAATCGATTTAATTGAAATCAATTGAAATTAATTTGAAAATATTGTGTTTAGGCCAGAACGGGCTTTTTAGGCCACTTTGTCGTTAGCGCGTATTCAACCCTATCCATTTCTTCTATTTTAACTTTCTCTATAAATATCCTTCTATAAACCTTAGCCTCCCTAATTCTCATCTGTCTGTACGTAAATTCATTCCATTCCTCCTCTTCCCCAGTGGCAGACAAAATTCTATATTTCCAGATCCAATTGAAAATTCAATTCAAAGTCAAAAATTCAAACACCTCACAAAAATTCATAAAAAATATATGTTGAAGCTCTCGAAGTGCACAATCTTCTGGTGAAATTCGTTTTTCGTTTTGAATTTCCTTTTGACCGGAAAAAATCAAAGAAGTCTCGGCCGTTCATCACGTCGAAATCAAACTCGACGAATCGACGAACCGTTTCTCGGTTTTGAAGAGGGGATGGAGGGGACTTCATCGGTATAGGTGATTCATTGTTTCAACGGCTAGATCGTGCTGTAATTTCGGCTGGGGTTTTGAATTTCATGTTGCAGCTGGAGATTCTGATTGCGACCGAAGTAGTGGGGATTGGATCGGAGGGTAGGCATGCGGCGGCGAAGGTTGGTGATGGCCGGCGTCGGCGGAGGGGGGCACAGCTGTGGCAGCGGCTCGTGAGTGGAGCGGTTAGGGTTTTTTTACTGCAGTTCGCGTTTGGTCGTGTGTCTTCTTCTCGCGTGTGTGCCTGGAGGAAGTTGTTTTCTTAATGACATGTCAGCTTTTGGGTTGGAACCTCAAATGTTGTTTATTTTAATCAAATTTATGTTTCAAATCGTTCTAATCTATATATCATTCACATACGAACTCCGTTTCGCGCGCGATTTTTTTAGGATCGTAATAAAATTACCGGCATTTTGACGCTGGTTTGGACGGATTTGGAGACTGTCAAATTTTTGGGTTTAAATTGAATTTAAATTCAATTTAAATTCAAAAGGTGATTGTTTTAACCCACTCACAACTTCTAAAATTTCTTATGTTTGTTAAATTGATATATGATATGATTTAAAAATTTAATTATGGTTGTTTGGCATATTTTTAATCATCATCTCAGTTAATTTCATTTACTTAAAATTAAATTGCTATTTAATTTATTCATAGCGTTTAAACTGCCAGTTAAATTGTTAGTTAATTATTCATTGCATATAAACTGCCAGTTAAACAGTTATTTAATTTATTATCGAATATAAACTGCTATTTAATACCTGTTGTTATTATCCGTCTATATTGATGCTATTGATTGAATTTGATGATGATTGTGATAAATGGTTGATGGTTGATATTGGTGGAATGGATGCTGTATTTTATATTGTTATAAATTGCAAGTTATTATGCATTTCATTTCATTCGGGATTGCGGTTTGAAATGATATATAACCGTAATTTTTATTTTAAATTATGGATTGAAATGATAAATATCTGTATCACTTGACCACATGACAGAAAATTTTATACAGGCACCGCGGCCTGTATATAGAAATATTTTGAAATGATTTTCTATGGTTTTTTAAAGAAATGCATATGGTTTTATGAGATATTGATTCGGATATTTGATAAAGGTTATTTTACATACGGTAAAATGCTTGGTTTAAGCTATGTATAAAATTTATTAAAAAAATGAGTTTAGTAATGGAGTTTAATTGTTTTATATTATATGGTTAAGTACCTACTTAAGATATTCTATATATAGAGTTCTTAAATGACTTAAATGAAATTTAAGTTGGAAAATAAATATGATAGTGGTTTAAATTGAATTATTTGAAAGTTATACTTAAATAAAATTTGATTTGAAAAATAAATAAAAATGGAGCTTTTAAAGGGTATGATTCTTATAACTTGATTTGATTTAAAGTGATTTAAATAAATATAAAGTTGAGATAAACGAGTATATCAAGTTAAATAAATTGAAAGAATATCCAGTTGTTTGAAGTCAAAAGTTTTACTTAAATGATATTTGTTTATTAAGTAAACATTTCAAATCTAAATAATAGCAATTGAATTTGGTATATATATGGAATTATTAAAGAATTAGGTTTGAAATATATAAATTAAAATGTTTTATTTGGATTTTTATCTAATTTGGAATTGATTTGTGAAGGCGAAGAAACAATTTTATTATATATAGTAATTTATATTTAAACCATTTAAGTGGTGTGGTTATATTTCAAAGTTATGTAATTTAAAGTTTTATGTTTTGAAAGGCTATATTTCAAGCGTTTGGTTTAGAAATATTTTAACTATAAAAAGTTAGGGTTTTAGAAAAGGATATATTTGAAAAAGATATCATATTGATTTGGTTTTAAAAGGGAAATTATATCGTAATTATATGGTTTTGAATGAATATTATATCCTGGTTTTAAAGTATAAATTACTTTAAAATAACTACGGTGTTTTAATAACGTTTGGTTATTGAAGAGACCGGGATCGGAAGTTGTCATACTCTCTGCCAACTTCGAAAACCACTTCAACAACCGTGTACGCGGTGGAGATTCCGGAATGAAATAGGATGGCGGCGGCGTTTCCTTTCAGGTAAATACGTGGACCCAACTCCTGTGAGTGGGCATAAGGTAGCTAAAACAGGAGTGATCGCCGGGTTAAGAAGGAAGCCCCTTTTATCGGACACATCCCTTCGATACTACTCTGACTTTATATTTATTCGGTGGCCACTTTTGATTTCTTTTATTTGGGGGTGTGGCTCGAGATGGGCGGTAGCTGTGGCTATGCGTTACCACCGACCCGAAAGCATAATTGGTATATCTACCCTGGCATTGCCTAGTTGTGCCATGTCGCCTACCCTAGCGCGCCTTATACGATTTTGGTTTTGTACCATACCTATGGAGTGCCCTATGACGACACCCAGTACGGGGGAGATACGGTACTGTATAGACTATGGAAATATATGAATGTGTTAAGGTGGAAAATGTAAAGCCTTAACGCTATTTAAAAGTAAGTTTATTTTACAATTAGACACTATTATAATAGCAAAAATATACTACACAGTAAATAGTTCAACGGATCCTTAAGAGATGTAAATCCCGAGCATCTCTTAAGTTACCGCACTCATATTGTAACGACCCGTATTTTTACGGATCGAAGGATCGTAGAATTGTTGTATTAGGTCGTGTTGTTGCATGAGTCAGTGGAGCGACTTAAGGTAGTGACCGACTCATAGGGGTGACCGACTTAATAGGAGTTAACGGCTTAGGGAGATAGCGACTTATAGGGGTTAACGACCTAAGTATTGGACCGACTCATAGGAAGGGACGACCTAAAGGATGGAACGATCTAAGGGTTAGTGGCTTGGGTCGTAAGACTCTGTGTGTTTAGATAAGTCATAAACGAGTTAAGGATAGGTCGGCCATATGGTTAAGTCGGGTGGCCCTGTGTTTGGTTAGGTCGGCAAGGTGGTTAAGTCGCGTATATGTTCGTGTGTGTTAGGTTGTTAGGTCGGCTACATTTGTAAGTCGTTGAGCCGTGGAGTGATAAGTCGTAGGTCGTTAGGTCGGCAAGGGTTAAGTCGTGACCGACTTAAGGAGGCCGAACGACTTAAGAATTTGGCCTATAAATACACGGTTTTGGTTCACTTTTTGGCACCGGATTTTGAAGCGACGAAGTGCTGCTATTTTAAGAGCTCGACTACAACACTTCTTCACTTCTTTTCTCTACTTTAATCTTGTGCTTCCATCCATCTAGATTGAAGATCAAATCGAAGATCCAAGAGCTTAAGTTGAAGATCTCCATCCATCGAAGAGAGATTTCACCGTTTGAAGCGGAATCTTGTCGGATCAAGCTAGATCCTTTGGTGTCCAGATCTGAAGTTAGTTGCTTTTGTGGTGTTTAGGTGATTCGGTGAGTGGTGGTTATTTCTCACATGGACCCAAAGGAGTATATTGGATCGGTGACTTGTTTGTGTGTTAAGGATAGTGATTTCATGCATTTTCCTTAAGTCTGCATGTAGGTCCATCACTCATAAAGTTTTGATATCCATTCTACTACATGTTAACCTATGATAGTTCATTCATCAAAATATTACTTAGAATTCATGCTTGTTAGATTTGGACTCTTTATTTACTAAATTGCCATTATTGTTATAACTGTTTATTTAGATCTTGTCTGAATGATTGATTACTTGGATTAATGTTTGATTTGATTGATTGTTAGAAGTTAGTTGATTGATGATTTGATTTGGACAAGTTGGTCGAAGATGATTCAAAAGCTAAGTGGAAAGGCTCTTGAATAAGGAAAGCTGCCCGTGGCATATGAAGCGGATGATAAAGCTCATATGGATAGATTTGATGATGATGTTGAGATGGGACTTTGCTATGATGCGATGAGGCAAAGCATGGTGTTGAGATGGGACTTTGCTATGATGCGATAAAGCAAAGCATGATGTGAGATAGCCTTGGTTTAATCCGGACGGGATCATCCCAAGCATGTTGATAACTCGGTGATATGGTTCGAGTTTGCTGATAATGGATGGCTCGAGAGGCGCTTGAGCTAGTATGAGAATAGTCGTCGAGGAGGATGACTAGAAGGCTGAGATCTCATCGTTATTGAAGGTTGTAGCAGGCTCAAAGCAAGAGTACGCTGGGCAGATTCGATAATCCCAGGCACGGGCTGCGACGACGTGTAGAGTTTTGTCTAGAACCGGGGTTACCATTAGCCCTTGACGGACGGATGAAATAATGAGCCGGTCATTCAATAAACGGTGATATCGAGGCAATGATAACAGTGATAGCCAGAGTCATGGATGTTTGGATGCTTTGGTTGTAACGTCACTCGGTCTCAAGAGCGATGTTTTATTGATGCTTATCTGATCTTGGTTTAGGCCTTGGGGGTTTGTGCTTGGAAAACATCGACCTTTACTCGAGTGACAATTGCTTTACTTTAATTGTCTGCTTGCTATGTTGTTTCTGCTTAATGGGTCTGGGGGCTATCACTGTAGAAAGAGGTGGAGTGGGATGGTTGGGTTCCTATTCCTTTTTACCCTTTATGCTCTTTTGGTATGTTTGATAGTTGATTTACTACTCACTAGGACTTTTGTCAGACTCAAGGTTTTATGTTCAACTCTTATTACCTTGGGCTGTTCATCCGTTTTGGGATGGGCAGACTAGGTAGCAGGTGACAGGTGCTGTTCTTAGTGACTAACGTTGTTGATGACGAAGACGAGATGGAGGCTTTTGCATATTGTTTTCTTACTTTATGTAATGGATGTTCCGCTGTTTGTATGATTCTCTGAGTGTTATGTAGTGAGGCTTGATGTATTGACTATTCAGATTGTTGTACAAAACTATTATGAGTTTATATGATGAATTCTGTTCTATGGGGCTTCACTATGTATTCTTTTCTATTGTATTTTATCCATGCGCTATGAGTAATACGATAGAGTTTACTGTTTTACCTTAACCCTGATGATCGTCCATGGCGGCCTGACACACCTTTCAGCGCACCATTTCCTTGTTTAGTGCAGGAGTCATGGGCGGTCGTCACACATATTTATTTTTGTTGATTTAATTTACATATGATCTTTTAGTTCTGACTCGAGTGTTTTGTCTTTTCAATTCGCTCGGTCAGTCTGAGCATTTCAGGATCGAAGACTTTATTTCTGAAGAACTAAGTTGAAGATTTCATTATTATTATATTATATTGTTCCACTACACACTGTATTCCGCTGCATCGATTTTTATTCATTGGTATGTGCAACTCTGATATATATTGTATAAGAAAACTTAATATTTTGTAAACAGCTTTATGAACTGTATGTTTGATTATTATATTTTATCCTTCTGCTGTGAGATTCTATTTTATTTTATTTCTTTCTCGTTTTTCTTATTTACCCCACAAAAATCCGCCCTTCCGTATGGTTTGATTTGGCACATGTGTCGATTTAAAGCGTACGAAAAGGCGGGATGTTACATTTCGCTTCATGTTGTTCGATCTCCTCTGCTCCTCCAACCTTCCCTAACACCGATTCCCTCCAAGCGCAAGATCTAAGACAACACCGAACGCCAAACCTCGCTGCCGCATACCACCACCACCCATGAAACCATCAGGGACCAGTGCATCCACTACTCATGTGACATCATCCCCCTCGCAACAACATGGCAGCTCATCGTTCTTCCTACCTTGGCCCTTCGGTTCAACAATATATATATATATATATATATATATATATATATATATATATATATATATATATTTACGACAAATAGAGAGAACTTGTTCTAATTTATATCTGTATAATGTGTATAGGATATTCGAAAGGTAGTATATTTTTCATGTGAAAGCTTCCCTCGTTCGATTTATCTGCAAACTCTTCTTTCCTCTACTTTCTTCTTTCTCTATTTGTGAATTCGTACGGAATTTTTCATAAAGTCTATATATACTGGATTTTTATAAATGGTTGTTTCGATATATATAATATTTGTATATAAGCTATACTGATATATATATACACACTTGATTTTTGCAAATATATATGATATTTATATATTAGCTTATATATATAATCTGTTTTTTTATATTATAAAGTTATATAATAAAGTTATCAAGTGGCATGCTTGTATATTAAAAGCTTGTACGTTGGTTGTATATGAATATATATGAGTTTATATATTAGCTATCTATATATGTCGATGGGAATTAAATGAGTTTTAGGAATTTATAAATTACTATGCTAGTATATTTAAAGTGTTTATATATTAAGATATATATATTTATATATATACTATAGGTATTTATATAGAGATATGTGTAAAATAATTAAAATTTATATTTTTCTGCATGAGCACATTTAGTCGTATTCTATATATATAGAGTTTGCAGATATTCGTCTCTCTATAGCTTGGACATATGATTTTGTAATTTGTATATATGGTAGCCTGTACATACATAGTTCACATATATTTTGAGGGGCATACATGTATTTACTTTCATAGATATATAGTCTACAAATCAATATATTTTCCAATATACATTGTCATTTTAGAGTAATTATAATCTATAATTATGTTATTTTAAGTATGTGTTTCAAATTAAATGATAATTTTGTAATTTATGATACTTATAGACTTTATTTCATATACGGGCTTTGAATTTAATATTGATTTAGAATATATATACATAGAATTTATTTTTATTTGTGTTTCCAAATTGAATATTGATTTTGAGGATATATATATATAAGAAAGATTTTATATGAGTAAATAATACATCTTAGAAATTTATATATATCTTGTTTTCATCGATTCCTGTTAACAGCTCTGCTCATCGAATTTGTGTCCATCGTGCTTTACTTTGGAATTCGTGCTTGGATTCGTAATTCATCTCGTTCTCGTTCATCTCTAGCCTTGAAAGGTGAGCAATCACTCACGATTAACATTCTTATATTTATTAAATTTGATTTCAATTGAAACGATAATTGAAATATGCTGCTGTTAGTTATTTACATTGTTATATATATGCTATTATCCGTATCTGTTCACCTGTGACATCTGACACCAATTTTTGTTATTTATATTGATGATGTATGCATGTTATGTTATTATTATATCTGTTATCACTCTGTAATTTCCCTATTAGTATAGGATTCCCTATGGGTAGAAATGATACATATCCGAACGGTCTATAGAATAGGAGAAAATCGGTATGGTTTGAAATGATAAACCCAAGCGATTTTCATTCGAATTGAATTTGATATTACAGGTTGAAATGATATATACCCATATATATATTTAGTTTGCGGATTGAAATGATAAATATATGTATCACTTGACATTGTGACAGAAAATTATATACAGACACCTTTGGTCTATATATAAATATTTTAAAATGATTTCTATGGTTTTGAAATGAAATATATGTATGGTTTTATTTAATATTTGAAATATGTTTATATATAAACAAGTTTTAATATAAAATAAATTTAATAATAAGCTTTAATTTAATAAAGTTTAAATTAATTAATATATAATAAGTTTAACTATTATTTAAAATTTTATTTTAAAAATAGATTTTATAATGATTTTATTAGTTAAGGTTGGGAAGATAAATTTGAATCTATTTGAAATTGTAATTAATTAAGAATTTTATTTAATTAAATCTATTTGAAATTTATTGAATCTGAGATTTTAAAGGATATGATTTTATAATTTGATTTTGGGTTAAATTGATTAAACGAATATTTCAAGTTTGAATAAATTGAAGGAAATATTTAGCTTTTGTACTTTGAATTTTATTAAAATGATATTTGATTTTATTAATTAAACATTCAAAACTAAATATTAATGAAGTTAAATTGAGATATAAATTAAATTATCAAATTAGTTTTGAAAAGGTTGAATAATTGAAGCTTTCAAATATATTGAAATTGAAATGGTTTATTTTATGGTTCAAATCTGTATTTGAAATTGATATTATTTGAAATGTTTTCTTGAGAAGCTTAATTGAGTTGAAATTTATGAATTTAGATTGAATTATATTTGAATTTTGAAATTCGAGTTGATTTGAATCGATTAGCGAAATTTAAGGAAGCTATTTATTTATATATAGTATTTTTAAATTATTTTAAACTATTTATATATTTTACTTTATAAATTATTTTAATATAAATTATTTTACTACAAATTATTTTTAATACAAAAACTATTTTATAATATACTAATTATTTTAATATAAACTATTATAATTTTAAATTTTTATATAAACTGTTTTTTATGAACTATTTTATTATATATACTATTATTAATATCTAATTTTTTTAAAGGAAAGTGTTATGGTTTTTCTAAAGTATTATGATTTCAAAGTATTATAATTTCAAAGTGTTATGATTTCCAAAGTGTTATAATTTCAAGTGTTTTGTTTTCGAAAATGTTATAACTTTGAAAGTGTTATGATTTTGGAAATGTATATATTTGAAGTGAAAATGATATCCTATTGATATGGCTTTGAAATGGAAATGATATTTTAGTTTTGAAGTATAAACTATTATGAAATGGCTATGGTGTTATAATAACGATTGGTTGTTAAAGAGAATAGGACTGGATATTGTCATATTCTATGCCAATATCGAAAACCACTTTAACAATCGTGTACGCGGCGGAGTTTCCAAAATGAAATAGGATAGTTTGGTAATGATTCTATATGATAATTACGTAGCCCTAACTCCCATGAGTCAACTTGATGCGGCTAAAACAAGAGCTATAACGGGCCAAGTGAGGTCATTCCTCCTATCGGACACATTTCATCAATACCATTCCATTGCTTTTGTGATTTGTTTACCTTTGATTTGGAAGTGTGTCACGAGGTGGGCGGTAGTAGCTGCTATGCATTACCGCTAGTCCGGGAGTGCACATGGTATATCTACCCTGGCATTGCCTCGAGTTCCATTTCGCATGCCCCATCGCACCTTCTACGAGTTTGTTTTGTACCTTACCTATGGAGTGCCCTCTAATAGCCCTCCAATTTACGGATGGAGTTACAGTACTATATAGACTATGGGAATATATAAAACATGTTAAGGGAGATATAGGTAACGCCTTAACGCTATTTTAGTACTTTTACTTTACTATAGACATATTATAATAGCGTATATTACTACATAGTAGATAGTTTAACAAATCCTTAGAGGATGGTTATCCCAAACATCCTTTGAGTTACTTGTATTTGAGTTGATATTTCACTTGAGTTGGTTTTATTGTTATAAGAATGTTAATCCTGACTCGAGTGTTTTGTGTTTTTCTTTACACTTGGGTCAAACTGAGTGTCACAGCATTTGAGACTCACCTTTGGAGTATGGAGATTCACTTGTAGATCAATCTATATCTATTTAGCTATCCAATTGTTGGTTCAGACTTGTCATCTATTTGTATTCGAGATAGCATTGCATTTGAGACATTCTGATATATTTTATTTCAACTCTTTTATTTATCTATTCCGCTGCTTATTGTATATTACTCGGTGTTTGTGATTCTGTGATTGATTTATTTACTGTATATGTTGAGCTTTGCCAAATATAAAGTAATTTGATATTTTAAGCAATTCAAGTCCGACCTGTGTGGATGCAAATGGCATGAAATACCGGGTCGTTACAGTTGGTATTAGAGCTCTGGTTTTAGGCAAAACTTAGCATATGTAGTAAATTTGTTTTTAGAATCACTTTCGTTCGAGCTTGAATTCCTTCCTTTTGACTTGGTTTCGTTTGAATGTTTGAATGTTCCCCTCGGTTCCAAAAACCCATTAATGTCTCCCCAATTTGTATCCATTTGATTCTAGAGTACCACATAACTCTACTTCGAATGATCTCTATTATAAATCGGCGGTCTCACCAATCTTCGAATGTCTTTTAAAAGGGTGAAACTCCTTTACTACAAGCATTACTTTACCGAAGATTTCTGTATCCTCGGTTTATGATGCTATCTTTTGGTATACCCGAATTGTTCTCTTGTGATCGAATGTCGGTTTACCTCAAAATTCTACATTGATCGTATTCTTGAAGTCTCGGTTGACTCAGTTATGGTCACTTACGATTTATATAAGTCTATCCATCCTTCTATTTTGTTACTTAATTATCTTGTCTCCCATTTAAGGCTATCTTCTTAACTCGAATTCTTTTGATTTGAGTTCCTCTAAATTTGAATCTATCCTTGTTTTAATCTAGACTTGTATCATCGGGTAGAGGTGTATTTATAATTAATATTAAAATGATTTATATAATGTGTTGTTTGAGTTGTTAATGTTGATTTGGGATTTCAATCATTTCGTCTGATCAGCGATATCGATAGGATTTCCAAAACGCTTGAACAAAGCAAACTGACACAATATTATTTTCAAATTTGGTATTAGATTTTCCTGAAGTTAAATAGTTAATTGAATTGGTTTGATTTTCATTTACTATTCTACAAACCAATTACTATTGCCACATGATCAAATGAATTTAAATTTAGAATTTGAGAATTTAATTTTTGGAAATTTCAAACTTCTGTTTTAAAGCTTTAAAATTTATATTATTTAATGTATTTTCAAATAGAGATTGTTTTCAAAGAATTTTAAAAGTTTTAAATTAGTACTCTCCTATTTTATCGGTGAAAAATAATTCGGTGATGACTGCAGCATCATCGACATTCATTTTCAAGTCTCGAAGTAGAGAGGTCACGTAGCAGCTTCGCTACACTTTTGTTTTGGACAATGAATTTGGTTGAATTTCTTGCGTATAAATTAATTTATATAATATATATGTTTATAATTATTTCAAAATAGTTTGAAGTGAAACCGGAAATTTGAATCTTTAGTCTATATATTAAGAAATGGTTTCAATTATTGAAATAAAGTGAAACTTTGAATAATTGGAATATTTAAAATGATAAATGAAACTTAACCAGCTTGAAATAGCTGAATTTTAATACATGCTTATTGGTATAACACTAAATTATATTCTAATATATATAACTTGCCTAAAATATTCAAAAAGTAAAAATGTTTGGGTATAGTAAAGGGTTGTAAAAAAGAAAACTAAAATAATAAATTGTTCAAACTAAAATCTGGCTTAATATAAATGTTGTAGATAGAAAGAAAATTTGTATAGTAATTAATTGCACTCATAAACATTTATATAACTTACCCTAGAAAGTTTAAATGAAATTGGAATGTAATTGGATAGTATACACTATGATAGGTAATAGGATATCAAGATGATATTTTTGTTAGGGGAATTCACCGATAATAAATTGGATAATAAGAAGGAAATTTTATTTGTTGAATAATATATGGTTATTAAATGTATAACCCTAATATATATTGCAAAATATGTTAAGTGGGATAAATTAAACAGCTAAAAGAAGGCTATGAACTTAAGAATAGTGAACTTAAATTTTTGTTTAATCAACTTAGCTGAAGATAAATGGATGAAATAAATAAGTTAATTTAAAATTGAATTTCAAATAAATGTTGATAAAATGGAAGAAAATCAATTTTAAATTGAACGACTATTTAGTAGTTGAATAAAATGGATTAAACCAAATTATTGAATATTAATTCATTTAAAATTGAAATTTATATGGTTTCGAATAGTTGGAGTTGAATGTTGAGGTGGAATTAACTATGGTTGATCAAATAGATTTAATAGATGAGTAAAATAAAACAAATTTTGTAATGAAATTTTTTGTAATTAATGTCAATAAATGCACAAACAAATCGACTGAATGAAAATATATGGAAATAAAATCAATCATGTATGAATACAATAAATTTGATTGATTAAATAAATGAATTGGACTAAACTAATTGAATATAAAATGATTTTCAAATAAATGTAATTTATTTGGTTTTGAATTAATTGTTTTATTTTATATTTCAAATCTTTTTTTCTTTTTGATTGTTTCTATTCTCCTACCTCCTTCCATTTCGGGGACGAAAAGTTTTGAGTGCGGGAGAGTGTAAATTTTAATGGATTTTAATAACGTAATTAAGTGAATTTTTATGAAATTTTAAATAATAAAAATTTGAAATAAAAATTTGATATTTGGAACAATTTATATAAATATAGTAAATGGTAAATTTCCATCAGATAATATGAAAGTTTATTTTGTTGTGTAATTTCAATTTAAACTTAAATCAGTTAATATTATATGATAATAAAATGTTTTCAAAACCTAAATATTTTTATACAATAAATTTGCAAATCATTTTCTGAGTGTGACGTCATCTTTCATTTCTCCAAATTTTGAGTGCTATTGCTCCATCTATCCTAATTCCGGCGTTTTATGGCATTTTCGGTACCGAATATCGACTTTTGATAGAACGGTCATACCACCGATATTTGTATACCGTTTTAATCGTCTCATTATGCTTATCTCTACCGTATATTCAATTCTTTGTTTTAAAGTTTGGTTCATAGCGGAACCTACGAAAACGGTAACCGTATCGGTACTGGTTTTGTGACTTTGGGTTTTGTGACCGTTTGAATTCTTTGTGCCTTCAACTTGTTTACTCAGCAGCTATTTTCTTTATTATCTCCATAAATTCTAATTGTGACCTGGCACTTTTCATATTCTTTTTTTTTTTGGAGCACGTTTCAATTTGTACTGTTTATTTCTTTCTTTTCACAGTTACTATCCTTTTAAAAGCATGACACATCTCTTCTTCTTCTTTGTATTTTATTCCTCTTCTCCAAAATTTTAGCCAAGCCACTTGTTTTTCTTCATGCTGTTCGTTCTCCTCTACTCCTCCAACCCGCCCTAACACCGCTTCTCGCCGACCGCAAGATCTAAGACAACACCGAACACCAATCCTCGTTTCCGCATACCACCACCACCCCTTGAAACCATCAGGGACTAATGCCTCCACCACTCACCTGACCTCGTCCCTCTCGCAGCAACACGGCAGCTCATCATTCTTCCTACCATGGCCCTTCGGTTCAACAAAATATATATGTTTACTGTATATATAGAAAACTTGTTTTAATTTATATACGTATATTATATATAGGATATTTGAAAGGTAGTATATTTTTCATATGAAAGCTGCTATCATTCGATTTATCTGCAAACTCTTTTTTCTCCTACTTTCTTCCTTCTCTATTTGTGAATTCATACGAAATTTTTCATAAATTTCGTATATATTGGATTTTTACAAATGCTTTGTTTCGATATATATATGTATAATATGCGTATATATAAGCTATACTGATATATATATACTTGAATTTTGCAAATATATATGATATTTATATATTAGCTTATATATATAGTCTAATTTTTTTTATATTAAAAGTTATATAATAAAGCTATCAAGTGGCATGCATGTATATTAAAAGCTTGTACGTTGGTTTGTATATGAATATATATATATATATATATATATATATATATATATATATGAGTTTATGTATTAGGAATCTATATATGTCAATGGGAATTAAATGTGTTTTGGGAATTTATAAATTGCTATGCTGGTATATTTAAAGTGTTTACATATTCAGATATATATTTATACATATACTGTATGTATTTATATAGAAATATATGTAAAATAATTAAAATATATATTTTTATGCATGAGCACATTTAGTCATATTCTATTTATATAGAGTTTGCACATATTCATTTTCCTATAGCCTGGACATATGATTTTGTAACCTGTATATATGGTAGCCTATATATACATAGTTCACATATATTCTAAGGAGCATAAATTTATTTGCTTTCATAGATATATATAGTCTGCAAATAAATATATTTTCCAATATACATTGTCATTTTAGAGTAATTATAATCTATATTTTTTTTATTTTAAGTATGTGTTTCAAGTTAAGTGATAATTTATAATAAATGATACTTATAGACTTTATTTTATATATGGGCCTTAAATAAAATATTGATTTAGAATATATATATATATATATATATATATATATATAATTTATTTTGATTTGTGTTTCAAATCGAATATTGATTTTGAGGATATATATAAGAAAGATTTTATATGAGTAAATACTAGATATTAGAAATTTATATATATATTGTTTTCATCGATTCCTGTTATCAGCTCTGTTCATTGAATTCGTGTCCACCGTGCTTTACTTTGGAATTCGTGCTTGGATTCGTAACTCATCACATTCTCGTTCATCTCTATCCTCGAAAGGTGAGCAATCACTCACGATTAACGTTCTTATACTTATTAAATTTGATTTCAATTGAAACGACAATTGAAATATGCTACTATTAGTTATTTACATTGCTATATATATGCTATTATCTATATATGTTCACCTGTGACATCTAACACCGGTTTCTGTTATTAATATTGATGATACATGCCTGTTATATTATTTGTCATATCGGTTAACACTCTTCAAGTTCCCTGTTAGTATAGAATTCCCTATGGGTTATAACGATACATACCCGAACTGTCTGTAAAATAAGAGAAAATTATTATGGGTTGAAATGATAAACCCAAGCGATTTTCATTTGAATTGAATTTGGGATTGCGGGTTGAAATGATATATACCCGTATATATATTTAATTTGTGGATTAAAATGATAAATATCTGTATCACTTGACCATAGGATAGAAAATTATACACACACATCGTTGGTCCATATACAAATATTTTAAAATGATTTCCATGGTTTTGAAAGGAAATATGTACATGGTTTTATTTAATATTGAAAATATTTTTGTATATAAAAAAGTTTTCGTATTAAATAGATTTAATAATAAGCTTTAATTTAATAAAGTTTTGATTTCATTAAAATATAACACGTTTAAGTATTATTTAAAATTTTATTTTAAAAATAGATTTTATAATGATTTATAAGTTAAGGTTGGGAAGATAAATTTGACTTTATTTGAAACTTTAATTAATTAAAAAAATTATTTAATTATATCGATTTGAAATATATTGTATCTGAGATTTTAAAGGATACGATTTCAGAACTTGATTTTATTTAAAGTGATTAAATGAATATTTCGAAATTGAATAAATTGAAGGAAATATTTAGTTTATTGTAACTTGGACTTTATTTAAATGATATTTGATTTTATTAATTGAATATTCAAAACTAAATATTAATGAAGTTAAATTGAGATATAAATGAAATTATCAAATTAGTTTTGAAAAGTTTGAATATTTGAAGCTTTGAAATATATTAAAATTGAAATGTTTTATTTTCTGGTTCAAATATGTATTTGAAATCGATATAATTTGAAATGGTTTATTGAGAAGCTAAATTGAGTTGAAATTTATGAATTGAGATTGAATTAAATTTGAATTTTGGAATTCGAGTTGACTTGAATCAATTTGTGAAATTTGAGGAAACTATTTATTTGTATAAAGTATCTTTAAATTATTTTGAAATTATTTATATATTTTACTTTATAAATTATTTTAATATAAACTATTTTACTATAAATAATTTTTAATATAAAGCTATTTTTAATATATTAATTATTTTAATATAAACTATTTTAACTTATAACTGTTTATATAAACTATTTTATTTTATAAACTATTTTATTATATATACTATTACTAATATCTAAACTGTTTAAAGGAAAATGTTATGGTTTTTCCAAAATATTATGATTTCAAAGTATTATATTTCAAAGTGTTATGATTTCCAATGTGTTATAACTTCAAGTGTTTTGGTTTCGAAAATGTTACAACTTTGAAAGTGCTATGACTTTGGAAATGTATATATTTGAAGTGAAAATGATATCGTATTGATATGGTTTTGAAATGGGAATGATATTTTGTTTTTGAAGTATAAAGTACAGTGTTATAATAACCATTGGTTGTTAAAGAGACCGGGATCAGATATTTTCGTATTCTCTGCCAATACCAAAAACCAGTTTAACAACTGTGTACGTGGCGGAGATTCTAGAATGAAGTAGGATGGTTTGGTGATGATTCAATGTGGTATTTACGTACCCCTGACTCCCATGAGTCAGCTTGATGTGGCTAAAACAAGAGCTATACTGAGCCAAGTGAGGTCATTCCACCTATCGGATACATTTCATCGATACCATTCTATTTCTTTTGTGATTTGTTTAAGTGCACCTTCGATTTGGGAGTGTGTCAAGAGGTGGGTGGTAGTAGCTGCTATGCACTACCACTAGTCCGGGAGTGCAAATGGTATATCTACCCTGGCATTGCCTTGACTGCCGTGTCGCATGCCCTATCGCGTCTTCTACGAGTTTGTTTTGTACCAAACCTATGGAGTGCCCTTTGATTACCTCCAATTTACCGGGGGGCGGGAGGGGGGTTACGGTAGTGTATAGACTATGGGAATATACAAAATGTGTTAAGGGTGATATGGGTAACGCCTTAACGCTATTTTAATACATTTACTTTACTGTAGACATATTATAATAGTGTATATTACTACATAGTAGATAGTTTAACGGGTCCTTAGAGGATGGTTATCCCAAGCATCCTTTGAGTTACTTGTATTTCAGTTGATATTTCACCAGTTGGATTTATTGATATAAGAATGTTAATCCTGACTAGAGTGTTTTGTGTTTTTCTTTACGCTCGGATCAAACTGAGTGTCACAGCATTTGTAACTCACCTTTGGAATTTGGAGCTTCACTTGGAGATCCATCTGTATCTATTCAGCTTTTAGCTATCAGTTGTTGGTTCAGACTTATCATCTGTTTGTATTCGAGACAGCCTTGTATTTGAGATATTCTGATGTATTTTATTTCAACTTTGTTATATATCTATTCCACTGCTTATTGTATATTACTCTATGTCCATGATTCTATGATTGACTTATTTAATGTATATGCTGAGTTTGCCAAATACAAATTAACAATCTGATATTTTGAATAATTCAAGTGCGACATGTGCAGATGCAAATGACACGAAATACCAGGTCGTTACACAAGATTCTTATCGACACCCTAAAGTAATGCTAAGAAAAATGTATAATCTTTTACACGAACAATAAGCGTGATTCCTTTAGGAATACTCTTTCGATTTGGCTTTATTTGTTAATATGTCTCAAATCAGAACTTTCGAAGTGGTCGAAAGGTGCGGTCTCAGTGACCTTTCGATCCTCTTGAGCTAGTATGAGATCCCTTTCAAAAGCCTTCCTTTCAATTAGATTGAAATTCCCTGAGATAAGTCCTTTAAAGGTAGGTTTCGACCTTGTCGAAGCCCGGGTACCAAATTTCCTTAAGTTTAGGCAGGAAGTCTAATGCACTAGTGGAATTGGAGTATGCTTCGACCTTGTTGGAAGCTATGGAAATGACTTCCTATGGATTAAATCTATAAGTTCAGGTTCTGGTGTTTAGAAAACAGGTTTCGACCTTGTCGAAAGCTTCTTTAGATCATAGAGTTGATAGCTTCGAAAGGTTACAGAAATTGTTAGAGCCTGAAAATGTGCTGACTTTGTCGATAGGTACCTTTCGATGGGGTTAAACCAGAAATATAGAGGTTAATCCAACAAAAGCTTTAATAAACCGTAAATTAAACAATAATGTTCAAGACTTCCTTTTTCATCTAAGGAGAATTTTTTTCATTTAGTTCCCAAATGAACAATCTCCAAATTACGGTTACAATGCATTGTTAAAGAAAATACAAGTTTGGAATGAGAAAAATAGGATCTCCAAAACCTGATCCCTTGGGTCTTATTTATAGATGTAGTCGACCCTCCTTTTCCACCCTTGCTTTCGATGATATCGAAAGTCCTCCTTTTGAATGCTATTATGAACCTGATGACCTGGACGAAAAGTTCACCTTTTACATATTGTTATATGCCTTTCGACCCGTTCTAAAGCCCTGCCTCCTTTCGACGTTGTCGAAGTTGTCCTTGTTTTTCTTGACATACTCTAGCAATTCCTTCATTCCCTCTTCAGCTTTTGACCTGATCGAAAGCCATGCCTCCTTTTGACGTTGTGGAAAGTTCCTTTATCATTCTTTCAACTTTGTCGATTTCTGAGTATTGCTTTCTTCACTGCACCTTTAGGCTTTGTCAAAAGGTGTCTTGGATTGTTTTTGCCTCCTTGTTGTTATTGGAAGTAGTTTGGAGCCATCAACACGGTCGATAGGTTGATTACATTGGTTTCAAAGAGTTTAATTGTTATTGGTTTTGATGTTGTTGATTAGTCCATGTTCTTGTTTCAATTTGATATAGAACCCTCCTGGACCATGTTGGTTTCGATCTATTTGAAAGGCTTACTATAGCTCCCAAAGGGCTTGTTCTTCTCAGTGCTTTGCTTTTGAGTAGTTCAAACAAAGGCGAAACCTTTGGTGTCGAAAGTTTTGGCGCATATGCAAGTAGTTGTTGCCCTTGTCTTCAAAAGATGTTGCTTTGACTCAATCGAAAGGTCTTCTTCAAAAGATTGAAAACTTCTGAATATTGGTAGAAGGGACCTTCCAAGACCTTCGAAAGGTTTTGGGGATTCCAAACTTTGATGGTAACATCCCCTCAACTCCTTCGAAACATTTAGGTGCGGCTCTTCTCTGTAGCTATCTACACAAAGAAGTTTCGGCTTGGTTGAAAGGTGGTTTTTTGGAGTTATAGTAGGCTGGAATTTTTATGGATATCCTTTTTAAATGCACCTTTGACCAGATAAAAATCAGTATAAAAGATGTATCCACCTAACGAACAAAGATTCAAGGATTCACCGGTGAACCCAAACCTGTTGGAACGATTGACTTAACCGTAGAACTTAGAGAAGGTGACCGAAGAGTCTCCCTCTTTCACACCTTTGTGATCATAGATGAATTTTTTTCTTACAATGCCTTCCTACGATGGCCCGCCTTGACAGATTTCAGGATTGCGTTGGCTCAATAGTATCTATCTATGAAATTTCTAACGGAAAGTGGATTCGGGGTGATCAAAGGAGACCAAAGTACCGCTAGAGAATGCTATATCGTAGAACTATGTGAGTCTAAATGAAAAGAAAAGGGGAAGAATGTCGGTAAATCTCTCCCCATTCGTGAGCCTTCTGAATAAAAACTATAGATATGCCCCCAGCTTCAAGACTATGGCAAGTTTTATAAGGCTTTGGGCCCTATAAAGAAGAGCTCAGGTGAGGAACAGGTAGCACCAACAAAATTGATGGTGTGTGTCCCAGTTGATATGGATGACCCACATGGGTCCTGAAGTTTTGATCACATCTTAGAAACAAGATGCAACTTGAACTCATCAAATTTCTTCACGCCATCTTGGATGTATTCGCTTGGACGCATTCTGATATGTGCGGGGTATTGCCAGAGATTGTATGACATGCACTAAATATTGATCCCAGTATATGCCAGTGAAGCAGAAAAGGTGCAGCCTAGGGCTCGAGCGGTCTAGTGCACTGAGAGAAGTGGATAAACTGATATGGAATGGTTTTATTCGTAATGCAACCTACCTCGAATGGGTATCCAACCCGATCTTAGTCAAGAAGTCCAATACAAAATGTGAACTTGTGTCGATTACTCAATTCTGAACAAAGCTTGCTTGAAAGACGGCTTTCCTCTGCCCAAAATCGATCAGCTTATGGACGAGACTGTTGGACATGAATTGCTATCATTCATGGATACATACTCGGGATATAACCAAATCATGACGCATGAACCTGATCAACATAATATTCGTTTTATTACTGTTTTGGGACTATACTGCTACAAAATGATGTCAAATGGCTTAAAGAATGCTAGGGCACCTACTAATGACTAGTGAATGCCATGTTTAAGCATTATATTGGGAAATCTATAGAGGTTTATACCGACGATATGTTTGTTAAATCGAACGTAGCTGCAAATCACTAGGAAAACCCTGCCGAAATGTTTAAAATACTCTGCAAATATGGAATGAAGCTCAATCCACTAAAGTGTCACTTTAGGGTAGCACTAGAAAGTTCTTAGGATTCATCATAAGCGCCAAAGGTATCAAAGTAAATCTCAAACGAATAACCGCTTTATGGGAATTCAAGGACCCGAGGAAGAGGAAAGAGCTACAAAGCCTGAATGGAAAGGCTACAGCACTAAGCCAGCTCATCTCAAAAGCAGCCGACAGTTATATACCATTCTTTGACGCCCTAAAGTAGGGAAATAATACCTTTGAATGGAATCAAGCTTGTCAAACTATGTTCGAAGAGATGCTGCGACATATAAAAACCCTGCAAATCCTATCCAACTCGGTAGATGGAGAAGATTTGTACATCTACCTAGCAGTCCCACCCTATGCATTGAGTGTTGTGCTCATACGAAAATAAGTTAAGATCCAGCCACCTATATATTATACCAGTAAACAATTCACTGGAGTGGAAAAGAACTATCTGAAAGTGGAAAAACTAGCATAGTTCCTCCTGGTTGCATCTAAAGAGTAACGACTTTACTTCCATGCATACCCGATCGGAGTGATGACAGATCAAGCCTTGAAGCAAGTGTTACATTGCCTTGAAACCTCTTAACGACTTATTAGATGGACATCAAATTAAGCCAGTACAAAATCACATACCATCCTCAAAAGGCGATTAATGGGAAGGGGCTGGTAGATTTCACTGTCGAATTTACTATACGAGATAACAAGGAAGAAACGACTCTAGAAGTGAATACATGTTGGAAACTGTTTGTCAATGGTGCATCTAACAACTTCTGCTCTGGAGCAGGGATATTGCTCGAGACTCCCGAAGGACGATCATTTGCTTTTCCTTGTGCTTGGAATTCCCCACAACAAATAACGAGGTAAAATACGAAGCATTGATAGCCGGACTCAAAGTTATGAAGGAATTCAGGATCAAGTCCATACACATCTATAACAACTCTCAACTAGTCATCTGTAAGGTGAAAGGCGAATACCAGGCTTTTGGGGAAAACCTTGCCCCATACCTATCCAAAGTGCAAGAACTGTTGAACAACATCGAGCATTACACTATATCTCATATCCGAAGAGAACAGAACATGAAGGTAGATTATCTAACCAAACTGGCTAGTTTCGAAAAAGCTTAGTCATTGGGCCAAGTCCCAGTTATAACTCTGACCACTCCTAGCATAAGAAAAAAGGATATCCACTGGGTTTTTGAGACAACCAAAGAACCAGAGACATGGATGATGCCAGTCAAAGACTAATTACTTAAAGAAACTCTCCCTATAGATAGGAACCAGCGGAGATCATACTGGGTGGCAAATCATTGCAAAGAAAGTTCTCCGGTATGGGTACATTTGGCCAACAGTAAACTGTGATGCAATGAACCACACTAGATGGTCCGATCAATGCCAAAGGTTTAGCAAGATCAAAGAACCCCCTTGATGGAGCTAACATAGATGGTCACCCATGGCCGTTCACAATATGGAGAATCGATTTGATTGGTGTGTTACCAATAGCTAAAGGAGGATCCAAATATGCTATCATTGCTATTGACTATTTCACCAAATGGCTGAATTGGAACCGCTAGCCACTATTACTACAAAGAAAGTTATTAACTTTTTCACTAAAAATATCATTTGTGGTTTCGGCGTGCCACCGAAAATTATCACGGATAACGGGACTCGGTTCGAAAGCACTAAGTTCCAAGACTATTACAAACGCTTCTGAATCGAGAAAAGCTTTTCCACCATTGCATATCCTCAAGCAAACGGGAAAGTGGAAGCAGTATATAAGATCATCAAGTCCACCATCAAAAGGTAGCTAACCAAAGAAAAAGGGAAGTGGGTCGAAAAACATCCACTCGCACTATGGGCTTATTGAAAAATGCACAAAACTCCAACCGGGCATTCTCTGTTTGCCCTAGCGTACGGTACAGAAGTAACGATCCCATTTGTGCTAGAAGTCTCGTCTCATCCAAGGAAAAACTTCGATCGGAGGCAGAATGAGCATCTCTTACTCGAGTCGCTTAATATAGTCGATGAGAGAAAGGAAGAAGCCAAATTAAGGACTACCGCTCACCAGAAAAAGTTCATATGGTACTTCAACTCCAAAGTTTGTAACCACACCTTCAATGGGGAAGACTTTGTCCTCAAGAGGGTCTACCCTGCATAGGGAGCATTCAGATTGAACTGGGAAGGACATTATGTGATCGGTCAGAGGCTAGGGGATGGCACATTCAAGTTAACTATCTTCCATGAAGCCTAAATTCCACGAGCATGGAACACTGAATCACTGCATCCTTTCTTTATCTACGGATATCTTATGTATTTCCTATTTCCAGCAAATAAATCATCCCGTAACATCGAAGGAATTCTAAATAGGCAAAACTTGCTCAACTTTTATTAAAAAGATTACTATTCTTTCTCAAACAATAGAACTATATTCACAAAAGTAAGCTACTTAGTCGATGGGGTCAAATCGACTCAAAACCATCTGATTGTTGCCTGAGATAGTGGAACCATACTCAAGTACATCACATCTACCTGTCGAGTCGATAGGAGCAAATCAACTCAAACCGTATGATCGATGGAACTTGATTCCCATCTTCTAAGAACCATTGTTGCTTTGGCAACACCGGGAAGGCCTTAATCAAAGCCGTGCACCTCCATAAGCTACGCATTGCTTCTTTGGTCGTCGAATCATGTTCTCGAAACATGAACAACGCAAATTGCTTGAATATTGGTAATGTCGGGAACTTTCATACCATTCCAGATCGATAGGTCAAATCGATTCCATAAACCGTGCATCCCATAAGCCACGCACACTCCCAAAAGTTACAATTAAAATCTCACATTTTATTACTTATGGCATTTTCTATACAAAGTCAAAATGTAGGGATATACCCACTTAATATCGACCAACATAAGGAAAATACAGATGCTACAATAAAAAAACCAATAGGTGCAGACTCTGTAGATGTACAAAACAAGTATCAAACAAATTAGAATATCCCAAAATCTGGCTCCACTGTTTTACCTATCAATGTTTCTTTCCACCGCTCCCCTTCCCGCCTTTGGTCGAAAATTTCTTCTTCTTCTTCGCATCCTTGCGAGGAGTTGCGCCACTGCCTGAAATATCAAATATCTCCTCTGTGCCAGCATCTCCTCCCTATTTTTCGACTATCTCGAAAGACTCCTCCTTGGTCTTGCGCTTTTGGGATTTATAGGTGCTCCTTGAAGACTTCCTCTCCTCGATCTTTTCCTTCTTAACGGCCACCAGCTACTTTCAGTTTTACTTAACTAGCCAGTTTAGTCCTCCTTTTCTCGAGCTTCAACTGTTGTGAAATCTCCTTCTAGAGATATGAATGGGTCGTCCTGACCGTGCATCGTAGCCATCTTCTCGAATTCTGGCTCTGGTTATGAGTTAGACGCTAGCACAGCAATCGAAGTGGCTGCGAAAAAAAGCATCGAGGCAGTTGAAATAGCAGTAGGATCAAGAAACGAAGAGATCGGCAGGTTGATAGGTAAAGAAGAGGGAGTTATAATATCAAAAATGAAAGCATTAAGTTCGTCTTGTTCTTGCGGCATGAGACGAAAATTCTCAAACTCGATGGAGCAAGAAAATTACCTGCATCAAATGAGTGGTCAAGAATTTCAATCTCATACTCCCCATTTTCTCTTTCTTTGGATAAAAGCACGATCTTTGGGAAGTTCCACGACCACCCAAGGCTTCCGAGACAACAACTGGAGGTGGCATACAACAAGGCAGCAGCTGTCAAATTCGCTAACTGATCGCCTGGCAGTTTTGATGATTAGCCAGACCTGAAAATGAAAGGGCCTTGTAGCACTTTAGTAGTTGTAGTTGCAGCAGCACGGCGACGTCTTCTTTCCTATCAATTCAAATGATATCCCTACCCTTTACCAAAGCCTTCTTCGACTCTTCATTTAGATAGGCATCCATTGACTCTTTCTTGGTATATACATCCTCTTTCTCTTGGAAACAATCTAGAACTTCCTCGCAAACCACAACAAGAGTACATGGGAATTTGGGGCCTAGATAGCTGAGCTCCCCTGATGCAGCAAAGAGTTAACATAGAAATTCAAGATGGTGTCATCCAACTTCTCCATTTTCCTTTTGAAAGCATCCTGCATCTCCATGTAGTCTCCTGTCACGGGGCCTTCTAAACTTCGAATTGGGTCTTCTCGACATTAAGTTGTGCGACTCTTTCCTGGAGCAAAGCAATATTTGAGTTTGATCAAAAACAGTCTTGTCGTGGGATTCAACCATTCCCACGTCATCAGCAATTGTCTTTTCATAGGCTTCGACGACTTCATTATGACCAGTGAGAGTTTTCTTCTGAGATTCAATGATCACATCAGGGGTTTAAGCTCCTCTTTCAGCTTGACCTCATATGCATAGGCGTTCTTGATTTCATACTAGAAACATGATTTCTATTTTTATGTGGGCCTCTTTCAATTCCTTTAGTAACTAGCATTGCTCTTACTCTCTCAAAGTGTAGCATCCCCATACTTTGTCAACTGCTCAATTTGGACGTCACATTCCATTAACGTTCTCTCATAATTGTCCTTCTTTGACTCGAAGGAGAGGATCTCTTGGTAATGGTTACGATTGGTGTCTGTGTAGCAATCTTGGTTTTAGAGACAAATTTAATTTAGCAATTAAAATAAATTTTTAAATTAAATTGTGAATAAATTTGATTATAAATAGAATTTGGATTGGAAATTCAAAGATAAGTTTATTGAAAATAAATTGAATTTAAATATTCTATATTTTAAAAATAATTAAAACATTTTTCTAATACATACATATTTGGAAGTTAAATTTAGAATTCCAAAAGCTATTTAAAAGTCAAATTTTATATTTCAAAAATATATATAGGTAAATATTTATTTATTTTTCTTTATTTATTTAGAAAAATATGATAGTTTTAGCTTAAATGAAAATTAGATAAAAAGGTTTATATGCTTTTCTTTTAAATTTATAAAAATATAAAATTTGGTTTGTATATATATAAAAATACTTGAATATAAAGGAATGTATATAAAAATAAATTGAAATATGTTTTTAAAATTCTATAATCATATCTAAAACCTTTAATACATGCAAGATTACATGTATAGGCATTTTAATATGAGAACTAACATGTATATTTGTAAAACCAAAAAAAGTAAATATAATATAAAGATTATATAAAAAGACATGTGTAAAAATTACAACATAGAATTTAACAAGTGTAAAAGAAATAGATACATGTATTAACAAATGTAAGTTAAACAAAATATGTAATAATAGTTGTGATCAAATTAGCATGCATAAAATACAAGTGGCAAATAGGTTTGTTTTAAATTGGAAAATATAAACATAATACTTAAGGAAGAAAATAAACCAGGCTTTATCTTCACTTTTCAAATTTTCTTCTTTCATTCAATTTCAAGCTAAAACCAAAAGCGTGTAAAATAAAACCAGATTAAAATCAAAACCGAACTGCAACTACGAATTCAAGTTGCATTTAATCTTAAACTTGGAAGCCATAAACCTAGAGGGAAAAAGAAATCAAGATCAAAGATCAATTTCAAAATTATATGGCAAATCAAATTCAACTCAGTTAAAACAAGTTCCAGGTTACAAACCAAAACCTAAGAAAATTAAAAAAAACAGGTTCAAAACAATTTCAGTTTTTAAAGAGCAAGCTAGTGCAAAATTAGAAAGGATCAAAGCAAAACAAACAACAATCAGTTAATTAATGAAAATTCATATAGATCAAAGATCAAGTCCAACTTCCCTTTTCTAGGCTTCAAAAACAAGCCTTCTCTCTGTTCTACATTTTGAGGTGAGCAAACTCCTGATTTTAAAAACTAAATCCAATTATATATTGTTGCTGGTGATAAAAAATCATAGTGATGTTGTTTCCATAAATGAATTTAAGTGATGCATATGTATAAACAATGAATAATTGATGCATGCCTGCGTATATGTATATATACCTTTCTGTTATATTATACACGTTCAAAAACACACACAAAAATTCACACCTCTTAATATAGTATGTTTTAGGTCATGATCTTTACATGAAAAAGTACTGTAACATGATAGTGTAAATTTTCAAAATGATTACAGGAATTTATATTAAGTATTTGTCTCATAAATTTACAAAATTATAGTGAGATTCAAAAACGGGACAATATCGATAATGCTAGTTTCCAATTTTGATTATACAAACTGAAATGTTAAGTAAAATAATGAATTTTGATATAAAAATCGTGATTTTTAAGTCTGTTTTCATCGAGGTATATTGAGATGATCATATTTGGTACTTATGTCGATTGTCGTTGATTGGCGATGAGAGGTGCTACATGATTGTTGTCGAAGGAAGCTTGTAGGTGGATAAACTAAGGAAAAATGTTGTGGATTTTACAGGTGATCGAGGAGGCCAATCGGAGACAATGTAGGGTTTAGTGGTGGGTATTGGTCGTTGGAGTTGTCATGGCCGGTACGGTGACAATGCATCGGGCTCGATCGCGAGACGGGGGAATGAGGCATGGTGACGTGGTGCTGCTCTTGACATGATCGTCGTCGGCGAGAAGACTTGGTCATTTTTGTTTAGTTCCAGTCTTTATTGGGTTGCTCGATTTCGAAAGGGTGTCGATTTCGCCGATCTAGGTGAAACTGAGGGTCGGCGTGGGTGTCGATGGCTTGTCGAAAATCATGGCGTCGATCTATGGCAGTCAAAGCAACCGTGCACGTGCAAGTGCATGTGCACATTTCTATCAAGCGTCGATCTATAGGTTTGGGGAAGAAGGACTCGAGTAAATTTTAGGTTGTCTCGAAGTTTTGTGGCTAGCGGGTGGCTCAGGTAGGTAATTGGGGTTTTGATCATGTTGCTCGAGTTTGTTTGTTGAGTTTTTCGGGTTTTTATATTTTAATAAGAAAACATAAACAGTCTTTTTTATAAAATATAGAGAAATTACAAAAGTAAATCAAAAACAAGTTTCCAAGTTAAAATATTATTTAAGATCCAAAGAAAAGCATCTTAAACAAGTTTTAAAGTTTTAAGCTGTTAAAAATAGTTAGTTTCAAAGGAAAATGGTTAGCCAAGTTTTAAAATGATATTTAACCAAGTTTTTAAAATATGTTTAAAATAAATAAGTTTTAAAAGGGATAATTAAGTTTTCAAAGATTGAGTATTTATTTTTCAAAGATTTTAAATGTTAAATTTTAATGTTTAAATTGTTTTGTTTTAAAGTAAATTATATATTTTTAATTATATAATTGTTTTCTAAATGGTTTCTAATAAAGTTTAATGATGGAAATAAGAATTTAATATAAATAAATAATTTACCTTTAATTAGTGAAGGTTGTGGTTAGTCAAGAAGAATTAGTTAGTGAAATAAACTGAAGATAATGACATAATGTAATCAATAAGGGTAATTGATTAATGTTTTAAATCAAAAGATTAATTACTTAATCAAAAAATTAAGGAGAGCTTATGAATTAAGGTATGGTTCATTGACTAATAATTAATTTAATTAATTTAAGATAATTAATTAGTTTAATTAAGTAAGGATAATTAATTATGAAATTAATAAGTAATTACTTAGTGTAAGTAATTAAGATGGGTAATTCCTGAATGTCATTAAATAAAAGAGTAATTACTCAAGGAAGTAGTTAGACAATAATTACTTTATGAAAGTAATTAAGGGTTAATTACTTAGTAAAATTAATTAAAGAATTAATTAATGTAATTAATTTTAAGGGTAATTACTTAGAGTAATTAATTAAATAATAATTAATTACTAAATGTGGTTAATTAGGGTTAATTAATGTTATTAATTAAGGATTACTTATTAAATGTAATTAATTAAAAGATCTATTAATTAATAAAAGTAATTAGAGGATCATTAATTAATGTAATTAATTTGTGAGTTATTAATATAAGTGATTAGAGATAATCACTTTTTGTAAATAATCAAGGATAATCAATTATATGTTACTTAATTAAGGGTTAATTAATTAATGTAATTAACGATAATTAATGAAAGGATAATTAAATAATTAAAGGTTAATTATTTAATCATCATAGGTTGATTTATTTATTAATTGAGATTGATTAATTAATAATTAAAGGTTGATTAATTTATTATTAAAGGTTAATTAATAAATGATTAAAGGATAATTAATTAAAATGGTTTGTAATTATTTACTGTTAATTAACCAGAATTAGTAAATTATTCATAAGTAATTAATCTGGTTTAAATTATAATCGGGTGATTAGTTGATCTTTCTTATGGATGTTTGGACGGTATGGAATGCTTTGAATTGTGTGATATCCCTGATGTGTGATGTTCTGTGATATGATTGAGCTGCGAACTGTGATTTATTTATCTGTGATTTATATATCTGTAAATCTATGAATGAAGATAAGCGTTTTAGGATTATATCGCTTATTGACATTGTTGTGCTTGAATTGATGATGGTTGTGATATGTTATTGTTGTGTGTAAAACCTCTAGACTACACCACACTCACACAAATATGGATTTCACAGGAAATCGGTTAAGTCATGGGTTTTTGAAATAAAAATGATTTAAAAGTTGAATTTTGAATCCCAAATGGCTTGGAGGAATATATAGGTTAAATAAGAGAAAATTTTGAAAAAGGATTTTGAAGTTAGATTCATTTTGAATGGTTTGTTAAAGTTTTAAAATTAAATAATTTAATTTGAATTTGATTTCAAGATTTTGAAGTTGAAATACATATATATTTAAAAACTATGATTTCAAAAGGGTTATACATATTATAATGTAAATAAATATGGATTTTAAACCATTTCTAAAGTATATTAAAGGAATTATTTTGGGAATTTAAATTAAACCATATTTATACTTTAAAAGCTATAACTTGTGCATATTTGATTGGATTTTCAAAATGAAAGCCCTTGTTTTTCAAATGACAATAGCTTTTAAATAAAAGAAAGAATTCCTAGTTTTTGTTGAAAGGATTTCAAATTTGAAATGGAAATAATTTTGAAAGCCATGAATGAATCTTTGTGAAACTTTGTTTCAAATTGAAGTGGATTTTAAAAGGTGAATCTTTTGTTTAAAAGATTAAAAGTGTAAATTTGTTTAAACCATTTGAAAGAATGGTTTTGGGTAATAAGTTGTTACTTACCTAAGATCCCAATATATCCATATGCTTTTAAAATAAGCGCTCATTATTCCGTTTAGTTGGGAGAGGACTTTATGTCATAAAAGCCATTCCGGTTAGTGATACGACGAAATGGATAGCATCTGAAGACTGGTGGTGAAGACTGGTTATTTTCGAAAGCGAAAGGATTAATTTGTCGAATGTCTCTGCACCAATGGCCCCGGTATAGAGATTTGATCACCCTTTGTGATGGGAAGTCCGGACGTGGTTAGGGATTATCTGGATTTGCAAGGGTTCTTTTGAAGTGCCTTCGGTTCTCTTCGAACCTGGAATAGACTTGTATGGACGTATGTCAGACGTTACACTTTGAGATGTAAAGCTGGTTTCTATCAATTACATTTCTCTTTGGCGGCGGAGAATTTATTCTCTTAGCTTAACACCCTTCTCTGAGACGTACGATGTTAGAGGTTATGTAGTTGATGGTGACTAGTGATACATTCCTAATTTGGTAATATGGCATGCTGAGTGCTGCTGATCATTTGTTGATCAAAGCATGACTTTTGTGAAAAGCTTAGCTTTGTGGATGAGACCTCGTCGAACCTCACAAACCGGAAATGGTCGAAACAAGAAGAATGCGACAAGGTTATGAGGGTCGCGACATTTAGGGTATGTCCATTTCCTTCTAGAAAAAGGTGGTATCATGGTATGAAACCCAGATATTTAACCTATGTGGTTATTGCAAATTTGTTGGTGTTGAGGATCCTCGGATAAAGGTCGGTAAGGACCGGGGGATGTCACACTCATGTCAATGTTACCAAGTTACATAGGTAACCGGCCTTATGTTAGTAGAGAGCTAGTTAAGCTCTCAAGGCGTCCCTCCAGAGGTGTACCCATGTGGTGGGGAAGTTCCTTGGCCTGACCATTTGTTGGAAATTCAATCTTCCAATACGCGCCATGTACGATTTTAGTTGTAGAGCCTATCATTTAACATGGTAGCTATAGTAGGCATAGTGGATTTCATTTTCATTTCTTTTGTTTAAATAAACTATTTTTGTTTGCTCACACCAGTCCCATGACTGACCTGGAGTTTATTGTTCCCTTTCTAAACTCTGGGCGCCCACATTTTCCCACACGGGCAACCTAGAGTCAGGCTTTCAGATAATCAAATAGTAGGTGTAGCTTTTGGCAATCTTTGGAGTCTATGGTATCGGGCTCGCATTTGTTTCACTTAAGTATTTGCGGACTGGATTTGCTTAAGTCAGCATGGTGGTGGATCGAGCTTGTTGGTTTGGGAGTTCTTTGAGCTGTTGATAAGAAAGTCCTTAGAGATTTGGAGCGATGATGCATTCTAATGGATTCACTCTCTCTTAAGGACCATACTGGTGATATTGTTCCGCTGCTGGTGTTTTCCCTTCCGTTGTTGGTGTTGTTTGGTTCCGCTGTTGTATATTTATAGGTCTCTGATGTTGTTTAGATATTGTGTCCATTGTTGTATCAGTGATATTTATTTCTTTTTCGCTATGTTGTTGTATTTAATGTGTTATAAGCTGCGGCATACGAGATTCGATGTTTGAATCTGCAGCATTCGAATATGGATGATGTATTTTGGTGTCGATTTTTGAAGGTCGAGTCAGGGTCGTTACAAATGGTATCAAAGCTGAAAGTTGAGTAAGAACTTTAGCTTTAGAGTATAACACTTTAAGTGACTCATTAGAGATAGGGTTATAAATACCCTAGACTTAGTATATCCCCAAAATATCTTGTCCGTATGCCTCAGTAAATTCTCTACTATTCACTGATAGTGAGTATGAGTGCAAGAAGATGTCAAGATAGGGGACAGGGAAATAACACTACAAATGGTCAACACCCTACAACAACGGAAACAACTATTCTATCACTCTCTTTTGATCATCATCCAATTTCAAATTTTTGATGGCTTCGTGGTAGCTACCGAAAGATGCTTTGGTGTGGTGGTGGCCCTGCGAATCTTTGTTTACGTTATAGAGAAATTCCTATTTCGTATTCTTTCCATCAATTCCTATCATTTTAAACCCTAATGAATTTGAAATTTTATTTGAAATAATTGGTTAACAGAATACAAAGCCAAATTGAATTGTATCAATAAAAGGATTTCGGTCAAAACCAAAATTGGAAAATTTTTATTGCGATTTCTTGTGAGGATCCAAGTCCGAAGTGGGACAAGCTAGTGTATATTTTGGGATATTCTGACCTAAGTTGAGTATCCATTCGTTTATTCTTTGGGGTCCAGATATATTATACGAATGGTTAGTTATCCTACGGACTAACCAATGCCCCTGCATATTTCGTAGACCGGATGACCCGAGTACTTCATGAAATATTGAATGAGTTCGTTCTCATAATTATTGATGATATTCCAATTTCGTAAGCCAAATATAGAACAGATATTCAGTTTGATCTGGTAAAACATTCTTCATCTGATCTTTGATTGTCTTCGTGTCTAGCAATTTTGGGGACGAAATTTTCTTAAGGGGGAGTTTGTAACGATCCCGGTTTTGGAGTAAAATTTAATTTAGTAATTAAAATAAATTTTTGAATTAAATTGTGAATAAATTTAATTATAAATAGAATTTGGATTTGAAATTCAAAGATAAGTATATTGAAATTAAATTGAATTTAAATATTCTATATTTTAAAATTAATTAAAACTTGTTTCCTAATATATATATATATATATATATATATATATATATATATATATATATGGAAGTCGTATTTTGAATTCCAAAAGCTATTTAAATGTTAAATTTTATATTTCAAAATATGTATAGGTATATTTAGAAAAATATAATAGTTTTCGCTTAAATGAAAATTGGATAAAAAGGTTTATATGCTTTTCTTTTAAATTTATACAAATATAAAATTTGGTTTGTATATATATAAAAATACATGAATACAAAGAAATGCATATAAAAATAAATTGAAATATATTTTTAAAATTCTATAATCATATCTTAAACGTTTAATACATGCAAGATTACATGTGTAGGCATTTTAATATGAGAATTAACATGTACATTTGTAAAACTAAAAAAAAGTAAATGTATTATAAAGATTATATAAAAAGACATGTGTAAAAATTTACTACATAGAATTTAACAAGTGTAAAAGAAATAGATACATGTATTAACAAATGTAAGTTAAAGAAAATATGCAATAACATTTGTGATCAACTTAGCATGCATAAAATACAAGTGGCAAATAGGTTTGTTTTAAATTGGAAAGCATAAACATAATACTTAAGGAAGAAAGAAAACCAGGCTTTATCTTTACTTTCAAATTTTATTCTTTCATTCATTTTCAAGCTAAAAACAAAAGCTTGTAAAATAAAACAAGACTTAAATCAAAACCTGAATGCAACAACAAATTCAAGCTGCATTTAATCTAAAACCTGGAAGCCATAAACCTGGAAGGCAAAAGAAATCAAGATCAAAGATCAGTTTCAAAATTATATGGCAAATCATATTCAACTCAGTTAAGACAAGTTCCTGGTTTCAGATCAAAACCTGAGCAAATTAAAACAAAAACAGGTTTAAAAAATTTCATTTTTTAAAGAGCAAGCTAATCCAAAATTAGAAAGGTTCAAAGCCAAAAAAACAGCAATCAGTTAATTAATGCAAATTCATCTAGATCAAAGATAAGGCCAACTTTCATTTTCCAAGCTTCAAAAACCAGGCTTCTCTCTGTTCTTCATTTTGAGGTGAGAAACTCTTGGTTTTAAAAACTAAATCCAATTATATGTTGCTGCTGGTGATAAACAACCATAGTATTGCTGTTTCCATGATGAATTTATGTGATGCATGTGTATAAACATCGAATAATTGATGCATGTGTATGTATATGTATATATACCTCTCTTCTATATTATACAACTTCAAAAACACTCAAAAAAAATCACACCTCTTAATATAATTTGTTTTATGTACCGATCTTTACATGAAAAAGGACTGTAACATGATAATGTAAATTTTCAAAATGATTACAGGAATTTATATTAAGTATTTATCGCAAAAATTATAAATAACAGTGAGATTCAAAAATAGGAAAATTAATAATGCTACTTTCCATTTTTGATTATATTAACTTAAATGTTAAGTAAAATAACGAATTTTGACATATAAGTCTCGATTTTTAAGTCTGTATTCATAAAGGAATATTGAGGTGATCAGATTTGGTACTTATGTCGATTGTCGTCGATCGACGATGAGAGGTGCTATGTGATAGTTGTCGAAGGAAGCTTGTCGATGGATGAACTCAGGAAAAATGGTTATGGATTTTACTAGTGATCAAGGCGTCCAGTCGGAGGCAATGTAGGGTTTAATGTTGGGTATTGGTCATTGGATTTGTCGAGGCTGGTACGGCGATCATGATGCATCGGGCTCGATCGCGAGATGAGGGATCACGGCGCGGTGACGTGGTGCTGCTCTGGAATGAGTGCCGTGGTTTGCAGTTGACATGATCGTCGTCGGCGAGAAGATTTGGTCGTTTTCGTTTAGTTCCAGTTTTTGTTGAGTTGCCCGATTTCGAAAGGGTGTCGATTTTGCCGATCTAGGCAAACGTAAGGGTCGGCGTAGGTGTCGATGGCTTGTCAAAAATCACGGCGACGATCTACAGCGGTCGGAGCAACCGTGCACGTGCACATGTACGTTTGTATCGGCATTGATCGATGGTTTAGGGAAGAAGGTATTGATCTCGGGTCGGACTCGAGAAAATTTTGGGTTGTCTCGAAGTTTTGTGGGTAGCGGGTGGCTCGGGTAGGTGATCGGGGTTTTGATCATGTGGCTCAGGTTTGTCTGATGAGTTTTCCACGTTTTTATAATTTAGTAAGTAAACATAAACAGTCTTTTTTATAAAGTATAGAGAAGGTACAAAGTTTAAAAGTAAATCAAAAACAAGTTTCCAAGTTAAAATATTATTTAAGATACAAAGCAAAGCATCTTAAACAAGTTTTAAAGTTTTTAAGCTGTTAAAAATAGTTAGTTTCAAAGGAAAATGGTTAGCCAAGTTTTAAAAAGAATATATAAAATGAATATTTAACCAAGTTTTCAAAATAAGTTTAAAATAAATTAGTTTTAAAAAGGATATTTAAGTTTTCAAAGATTGAGTATTTATTTTTAAAGATTTTAAATGTTAAATTTTAATGTTTAAATTGGTTTTTTAAAGTAAATAATATATTTTTAATTATATAATTGTTTTCTAAATGGTTTCTAATGAAGTTTAATGATGGAAATAAGTATTTAATATAAATAAAAAATTTACCTTTAATTAGTAAAGGTTGTGGTTAATTAAGAAGAATTAATTAGTGAAACAAATTGAAGATAATCGCTTAATTTAGTCAATAAGGGTAATTGATTAATGTTTTAAGTCAAAGGATTAATTACTTAATGAAAAAAAATTAAGGAGAGTTAACGAATTAAGATAAGATTCATTAACTAATAATTAACGTAATTAATTTAAGATAATTAACTAGTTTAATTAAGTAAGCATAATCATTTATGAAATTAATTAAGTAATTACTTAGTGTAAGTAATTAAGATGGGTAATTACTGAATGTCATTAAATAGAAGAGTAATTACTTAAGGAAGTAATTAGAGAATAATTACTTAATGGAAGTAATTAAGGGTTAATAACTTAGTAAAATCAATTAAAGAATTAATTAATGTAATTAACTTTAAGGGTAATTACTTAGAGTAATTAATTAAAAAATAATTAATTATTGAATGTGATTAATGAAGGTTAATTAATGTGATTAATTAAGGATTACCTGTTAAATTTAGTTAATTAAAAGACTTATTAATTAATAAAAGTAATTAGAGAATCATTAATTAATGTAATTAATTTGTGATTTATTAATATAAGTGATTAGGGATAATCACTTTTTGTAATTAACTAAGGATAATTAATTAAATGGTAATTAATTAAAGGTTAATTAATTAACGTAATTAAGGGTTAATTAATTGACGTAATTAAGGATAATTAATTAAAGGATAATTAAATAATTAAAGGTTAATTATTTAATGATCAAAGGTTGATTGATTTATTAATTGAGATTGATTAATTAATAATTAAAGGTTGATTATTATTATTGAAAGTTAATTAATAAATGACTAAAGGATAATTAATTAAAATGGTTTGTAATTAATTAATGTTAATTAACCAGAATTAGTAAATTATTCATAAGTAATTAATCTAGTTTAAATTATAATCTGGTGATTAGTTGATCTTACTTAGGGATGTTTGGATGGTATGGAACGCTTTGAATTGTGTGATATCCCTGATGTGTGATGTTTTATGATATGATTGAGCTGTGAACTACGATTTATTTATCTGTAATTTATATATTTATGAATATTCGAATGAAGATAAGCGTTATAGGATTATATCTCTTATTGATATTGTTGTGCTTGAATTGATGATGGTTGTGATATGTTATTGTTGTGCGTAAAACCCTTCGACTACACCACACACACAAAAATGTGGATTTCATGGGAAATCGGTTAAGTCGTGGGTTTTTGAATTTAAAATGATTTAAAAGTTGAATTTTGAATCCAAAATGGTTTAGAAGAATATTTAGGTTAAATAAGAGAAACTTTTGAAAAAGGATTTTGAAGTCAAATTTATTTTGAATGGTTTGTTAATGTTTTGAAATAAAATAATTTAATTTGAACTTGAATTCAAGATTTTGAAGTTGAATTCTATATACATATATATTTAAAAACTATGGTTTAATAAGGGTTATACAGATTATATTATAAATATATATGGATTTTTAAACCATTTCTAAAGTATTTTAAGGGAAATATTTTGGGAATTTAAATTTAACCCAAGTTTATACTTTAAAGGCTATAAATCATGCATATTTGATCGTATTTTTTCGAAACGAAAACCCTAGTTTTTCAAATCATAATAACTTTTAAATAAAGGAAAGAATTCCTAATTTTTGTTTAAAAGATTTGAAATTTGAAATAGAAATAGTTTGGAAAGCTATGAATGAATCTTTGTGAAACTTTGTTCCAAATTGAAGTGGATTTTAAAAGGTGAATCTTTTGTTTAAAAGTTTAAAAGTGTAAATTTGTTTAAACCATTTCAAAGAAAGGTTTTGGGTAAGAAGCTGTGACTTAACTAAGAACTCAATATATCCATATGCTTTTAAAATAAGCGCTCATTATTCTATTAAGCCGGGAGAGAACTTTATGTCATAAAACCTTTCCGAATAGTGATACGACGAAATGGATAGCATTTGAAGACCGGTGGTGAAGACCGGGTATTTTCGAAAGCGAAAGGATTACCTGTCGAATGTCTCTGCGTCGAATGGCCCCGGTATAGAGATTTGATCGCCTATTCTGATGGGAAGTCCGGACGTGATTAGGGATTATCTGGATATGCAAGGGCTTCTTTTGCAATGCCTTCAGTTCTGTTCGAACCCGGAATAAACTTGTATGGACGTATGTCTGACGTTACACTTTGAGATGTGAAGCTGGTTTCTATCAAATACAAATCTGTTTGGTAGAGGAGAATTCATTCTCTTAGCTTAACACCCTTCTCTGAGACGCACGAGCTCAGAGGTTATGTAGTTGATGGTTACTAGTGATACATTCCCAATTTGGTAATGTGGCACGCTGAGTGTTGTTGATCATTTCTTGATCAAAGCATGGATTTTATGAAAAGCGTATCTTTATGGACGAGACCTCATCAAACCACACAAACTAGAAATGGTCAAAATAGGAAGAGTGCGGCATGGTTATGAGGGTCGCGCCCTTTAGGGCATGTCCATTTCCTTCTGGAAAAAGGTGGTATCATGGTATGGAGGCTAGATATTTAACCTATGTGCTTGTTACAAATTTGTTGGTGTCGAGGATCCTCAGATAAAGGTTGGTAACGACCAGGGTTTGCATACTCGTGTCAGCAGTTGCCTAGTTACAGAGGTAACCCGGCCTTGTGTTGGCAGAAAGTTGTTTAGTGTGACGCCCTAAAATTTCGCGTTTGAAAATCAACATCCAAACTTCACCCATATTCGAATGCCGCAGATCAAAAGTTCAATCCGATTCGCCGAAGCTTATAACACAGTAAGTATAACAACACAGCTGAAGAAAAACAATAATATCATTGATATACAACAGTTGATTACAACAATGATACAACTAATTGATCAATATTATTTGAGACACAAGATACATCGGAAAGAAATAACTCCAAAAGATAATATCTTCAGAAGTCCTCAGGATAGATACTCCAACTAACTGTAACACCATTGCCAAAGCTTCAAGACTTAAACAGGAAGCTCGATCCACCAACAAGTTGGACTTAAGCAAGGTTAGTCAAAGTGAAACGAATGCTATTGCCAAATCCAATGGCTCCAAAGATATCGAATCTATATCTACTAGCTGACTATCTGAAAATCTAACTCCAAGCAACCCGTGTGGAAAATTGTGGACGCCTAGAGTTTAGAAAGGAAACAACAAACTCCAAGTCAGTCATAGGACTGGTGTGAGCAAAGAAAAACAGTTTATCTTTAACAAAACCAAAACAAAAGGATTTAAAAGAAATCTGCAATGCTTTTTGGAAAATGAAACTGTCATAAGACCTCCCACCACACACACAATACAAGCGCACACATGGAGGAGATTTCTCCTTATGACAGTCAAAAATGCTTGATACGCGAAAACCATTTGATATTATTATTAGTGCATAGTGTAGAAAACATTTGCAAGTATAACATGAATCTTAGCCAACATACGTACCATTATAGTATGCCGACTATAGCTACCATGTTAAATGGCAGGTTATATAGCTAAAACCGTAAAAGGTGCATATTGAATGATTGGATTTCCGACAAATGGTCGAGCAAAGGAACTTCCTACAGCGAATGGAACGCCTCTAAGGGGATGTCCCCGTGAACCTAACCGGATCTTTGCCAACACAAGGCCGGGATACCTATGTAACTAGGTAACTACAGACATGAGTATGCCATTCTTCGGTCGTTACCAATCTTTATCTGAGGCGCCTCTCAACCAACAACCACAAAGCAATAAGTTTGCAGCAACCACATAAGTGAAGTATCTAGCCTCCATACCATGATACCACCTTTTATCTAGAAGGAAATGGATATACCCTCAAGTGGCGCTACCCCCAAATAACCTTGCTGCAATGATTCCTGTTTCGACCATTATCGGGTTGTGAGGCTGGGCGAAGTCACGTCCACAAAGCTACGCTTTTCACAAAAGCCATGCTTCAATCAGCACAAAATCAGCAGCACTTCGTATGCCACGTTGCCAAATTGGGAATGTATCACTAGTAACCATCAACTACATAACCTCTGAGCTCGTACATCTCAAAGAAGGGTGTTAAGATAAAAGAATAATTCTTCGCCACCAAACAGAAATGTATTTGATAGAAACCAGCTTTACAATTCAAGGTGTAATGTCAGACATACATCCATACAAGTCTATTTCGGGTTCGAACAGAACCGAAGGCACTTCAAAAAAGCCCTTGCAATCCACGAATTCCTAATCTCAATCGGACTCCCTATCACATATGGAGATCTCTATACCGGCGCGACTCGGTGCAGAGACATTCGACCGGTAATCCTTTCGTTCTCGAAAATACACGGTCTTCACCACCGGTTTTCAAATGCTATCCATTTACGTCGTATCATTATTCGAAACGGGTTATATGACATAAAGTACTCTCCCGGCTAAACAAAATAATCAGCGCAATATTTTAAAACCATATGGATATTAGGATCTTAGTAAAGTCACAACTTATTAGACAAAACTTTTCTTCAAATGATTTAAACAAATTACCATTTTCAAATATTAAAACAAAAATATTCATTTCACAAAGTTCACCAATCATTCACAAAGATTCATTCATATCCTTTCAAAACAATACCATTTCAATCCCAAATCTTTTATACAAGAGACTCCTTTTAAGATCCTCTTCAATTTCAAAACAAAGTTCAACAATCTTCCATAAAGATTCAATTATAGCTTTCAAAACAATCCCCTTTTCAAATTTGAAACCCCTTTTTTAACAAAAGTGGAAATCCTTTCTTTCTGTGAAAGCTATTATCATTTGAAAACTAAGAGTTTTCGTTTCGGGAAAATCCAATTACATTTGCTCAAGTTAAAGCCTTTCAAGTATAAACTTGGGTTGAATTTAAATTCTCAAAATAATATATTCAACATACTTTAAAGATGGTTTTAAAATCCATATATATATATATATATATAACTTATATAAACCTTTCAAACCAAATTTCCAAAACAATTTCAAGACTTAAGAAGATATAATCTTATTCAACTAAATTTTAATATCAAACTCCTTTCAAAAACCTTCCATATTCAACCCAATTACCCTTCCAAAACCATTTGGATTAAAAATTCAACTTTTTAAACAAATAATATCTTAATTCAAAACATCTGTGACTTAACCGATTTCCCATGAAATCCATATTTGTGTTTGAATAGTGTAGTCCAAGGGGTTTTACACAATAGTGCAACATCATCAATCATTACAGATTCAAGCACAGCAATACCGATAAGTAGTATAATCCTACAACACTTATCTTCATTCACAGATTCACAGATAATAAAATATACACTCACTATAAATAAATAAACAACATTCATCACAGCTCGAATCAAAATAATTCATGTCACAAAGTATCACACATCAGGGACATCAAACAATTCAAAATCCAAAAGAATCCAAACACCACAAGTAAGGTCAATTAATTATCTGATTAACTTAAATCAAATAAATTACTTATGATTAAACTACTAATCCTGGTTAATTAATATTTATTAATTACAAACCATTTTAATAAATTAACCTTTGATCATTTGTTAATTAACCTTTAATAATAAATTAATCAACCTTTAATTATTAATTAATCAACCTTAATTAATAAATAAAACAACCTTTAATTATTAAACAATTAACCTTTAATTATTTAGTTACTCTTTTAACTAATTATCAATAATTAATTAATTAACCCTTAATTAATTATCCTTAATTACAATAAGTGATTATCTCTAATAACTTATATTAATAAATCACAAATTAATTATCACTTGATTAATTAATCATTAATCATTAATTAATTACTTTTAATTAAGTAATTTATCTTTTAAGTATTTAATTTCCCTTTAGCTACTTTTATTAATTAATCAACCTTTAACTTAATTGCATTAAGTAATTATCCTTTATTTATTACATTAAATAATTATATTTAATTAATTTCATTAAGTAATTAACCTTTAATTACTCATCATTAATTAATCATCCTTTTACTTAGGTAATTATCCTAAAATTAATTGACAAATTAATCACATTAATTAATCAACCATTGATTAATTACTTTAAATAAATTAACATCATTTTTAAATTTCATTAAGAAATTACTCATGACCTTAATTAATTTAAAAGATAAACTATTTATCTTTATTCATCAATTAATTTCACTCTTCTTTATTTGATAAGCCTTTGCAATAAATCTTCATAACACACAATTCAACTTAAACCCTTTAAGTTACTTAAAGCTATTACATTACATCATTTAAACTTATTTAAAAGAACTTAAATTTAAATAATAGGTATATAACAATATACCTTAAATTTAACAAATTTAAAAATATTTATTTTAAGTATTTAACGAATTCCAAAACCAAAATAAAATATCTATTGTATTTAAAAGAATTAAATAAGAAATTATTTAAACTTGATTTAATAAAAACTTGTTAAATTTAAATTTCAAAATTAGCATATATCTAAACCTGAGACACTTCGGGTCTTCACCCGAGCTAGTTTTGAAAATTTCCGAGCAACCCTTCTAGTCTCCCACTTTTCTTTTTAAAACTTGATTTCATTTAAAATTTTAAACTGTTATTAACATACGTATCAACCAAGATTCAACCCAAGGAACACCCTGAGATATCTACCCCAAATTACCGAGTACGACTTCGGGTTATACCCTATTTCCCCAAGCTCACCAATTCAAGGCACCACCGTGCATGCATACATGTGTATGATCGACCTGGTTGTCTTCGACCATCGTTACGATCACCCACATGTTGTCGATGAACTATCCTAACCTCTTGACCACCCAGATTAGTGAATCGACTTGGAAATCAAATTCAAGCCAATCGAGTCACTACTGGAAACCAACCTTATCGCAACCACCTGCAACACCGCCATGTTGACCAGAGAAGCTCCATTCATCTTTCCGCTTGTGCGACAGCGCTCGACCACCCATGACAGCTAATTCGCCATGTTTCTATCATCAAACAAATTAGGCCGTCAAACCGTATCTCACCATCGACCAGCCACCTCAATCCATTTCAAATCGATCCACCATTTTTCCTGAAACCCTTGACCTCTGATCTAGCTGTGGCCATGATCCCAAGACCCTCCTCCTTTCCGATCAACAGAATTTTCCAAAAACCCTATTGTGGATTATCTCTACATTTTTAACAAATCCCAAGCTTAAAAATTTATATTAAATTATTAAAATTCATAAATTTTTAATAGGAATCAAATTACAAATTCAATTCATAAATTCTAGACCTTTGATTTTTGAACTTATATTTAATCATGCATGTATCTTCCTAATTTTGAAATCATTATTCAGCTTGAACATTTGAAAATTGTTTTTAAGCTTGAAACTTGATTATCCCAACAAATTTCATTTAAAGATCATCAAAAAAATCTATTTGTATTTTTAGATATGAATTTATTTATTTTTAAGAAGTTCTGGTGTTTGAAGAACAATAGAGAGATGCATACAGACATATATCCAATCATATATATATACACACACACACAGATAATACATGCATATTTCAGCAACTAAGCAAACACGTTTCAAATGTAAATCCAAACATCAAACCATAGAAGCAAATTTAAGTGGGGTCTGCTCACCTGGATGGGAAGAATAGAGAAGCAACGGGGTTGGAAATCAAGTTTGAAAACTGGAAGTGATTTTGAACTGGAACCTTGATTCTGATCTTCTACTTGATGTTTGAATTGTTTTAGGTTGAAGTTTGTAAGGACTTGTTTGCTAATTTCTTTGCTTTGTCTAATTTCGAAACTCAACTTTTTTTGATTCATTTTGATTTGAATATGGAACTGAAACTGATCTTGAATCTTGCTTGTATATTGAGTTGAGCAATGATTTGCTTGTTTTCAAGTTTTAAAGCTTCCAGTTTTTTTTTATTCTTTTCTGATCTTTGTTTTGAGTTTCAATTACCAGGTTTTGAGAAAACTGAGCCTGGTTATTTTCTTTTGATATATATGTTTTTAAATTTTTATAAAACCATTTTGACACTTGTTTATTCCATAACACAATTATTTTACAAGTGTTATTCATGTTAAAACTTTTTATGTACAAGTGTTACAAGTATGTATTTTTATGTTTAAATCTTTTACACTTGTTAATAGTATCTAAATTTATGTTTAAGCCCTTGTTTAATAAACTACAACCTGTATACAAACTAAAAAAATTACAAGAAAGAAGCTTAGCCATTTTATTAATCTCATATTATATTTACAAACCAAATTTATTTCAAGCAAATTCAAAAAGAAAGTATATATAAATTTTCCTTAAATCTTATTTTAATTAAATCCATATATATATATATATATATATATATATGTATGTATGTGTGTGTGTGTGTGTGTTTTATATTCCCAAAAGATATATTCATATCAAAGCCTTTGTATTTATTTATCAACTATATTTATTTTTAAGTATATAAGAGTAAAGTATTTTAAATCTTTAATTAAATCTCACTTTATATTTATATGCTAACCAATTTAAGATGTACATGTATGTCTTTATATTTTATTCATACCTTTTCTATATTTATACAACTTGATAAGAAAATGTTTTTTTTAAATTGTAATTATCATTATCATTAAATAATCACATACACATATATAAAAATATGTATTAGTTTCTTGGAAATATAAAGTTAATAAGTTAAATTTGATTTCTAAAATATTTATTCTTGGATTTCAATTCAATTTCTATTTAGAATCTACTCATATACGAACAAACATATATTTTTATTTTTTCCTAGAAAAATTTCAAATTTATCCACAATTTAATCAAAAAATTTATTTTAATTATCAATTCAAATTTGACTCAAAAATGGGAATGTTACAGATCCCCCTTAAGAAAATTTCGTCCTCAAAATTTGCTAGACAAGGAGACAACAAAAATCAGGTGAACACATCGAAGATATAGTTTACCAGATCAAACTGAAATTTTTATTCTGCATTTGGCTTGCCAAATCAGAATATTATCAATAATTATGAGAACGAACTCATTCAATACTTCATGAAGTATTCGGGTCATCCAGTATATGAAATATGCAAAGCAACTAACTGTTCGTAGAATATATTGGAACCCCAAAGAATAGAAAAATTGATGTAATCCAATTCAGTTTTATATTTCGTCAACCAATTGTTGCAATTTAGATTCCAAATTTATTAAAGTTCAAACAGAAAGCTGAGGGAAACAGATTATTGGAGTATGAGATAGGAAACTTATCTACACGATTCGTAGGGCCACCATCACACCAGAGCGTCCCCCATGAGCTACCACGAAGCAATCAAAGAATTTGAAATCTAATGATGATCAAAGAAGATTGATAGAAAAGATTGTTTCCTTGTTGTTTCAGGATTTTGACCATTTGTATTGGTACTTCCCTGTCCTCTATCTCGTCCTCTTCTTGCACTCATACTTACTATCAGTGAATAGTAAGAGAATTTACTAAGGCATATGGATGGATATCTTAGGGATATACTCAATCTAGGGCAATTGTAACCCTATCTCTAACGAGTCACCTAATGTGTTATACTCCTGAGCTAAAGTTTCAACTTTCAGCTCTGATAGCAAATGTGATGCCCTAAATTTTCGCATTCGAAAATTGACATCCATACTTCACCTGTATTCGAATTCCGCAGATTCAAACGTTCAATCCGATTTGCTGGAGCTTGTAACACATTAAGTATAACAACACAGCGGAAGAAAAACAATAATATCATTGATATACAATAGTTGATTACAACGATGATACAACTAATTGATCAATATTATCAGAGATACAAGATACAGCGGAAAGAAATAGCTCCAAAAGATAATAACTTTAGAAGTCTTCAAGATAGATTCTCCAACTAACTGTAACACCATTGCCAAAGCTTCAAGACTTAAACCAGAAGCTCGAAACACCAAAAAGTTGGACTTAAGCAAGGTCAGTCCAAGTGAAAACAATGCTAATGGCAAATGCAAAGGCTCCAAAGATATCGACTCTATATCTACTAGCTGACTATCTGAAAATATAACTCCAGGCCGCCCGTGTGAAAAATTGTGGGCACCAAGAGTTTAGAAAGGAACAGTATACTCCAAGTCAGTCATGGGACTGTGTGAGCAAACAAAAATAGTTTGTCTTTAACAAAAGCAAAACAAAAGGATTTAAAAGAAATCCGCAATGCTTTTTGGAAAATGAAAATGCCATAAGGCCTGCTGCCACACACAATGCAAGTGCACACTTGGAGGAGATTTCTCCTTATGACGGTCAAAAATGCTTGATACGCGAAAACCATTTGATATTATTATTAGCGCATAGTGCAGAAAACATTTGCAAGTATAATATTAATCTTAGCCAGCATACATACCATTATAGTATGCGTACTATATCTACCATGTTAAATGGCAGGTTATACAACTAAAACCGTATAAGGCACGTATTGGATGATTGGATTTCCAACAAATGGTCAGGCAAAGGAACTTCCTGCACCGAATGGAACGCCTTTGGAGGGACATCCTGAGAACCTAACCGGGTCTCTGCCAACAAAAGGATGGGTTACCTCTGTGACTAGGTAACTACTGACACGATTATGCCATCCCCCGGTTGTTACCAACCTTTATCCGAGGCGCCTCTCAACCAACAACCACAAAGCAATAAGTTTGCAGCAATCACATAAGTTAATTATCTGGGATCCATACCATGATACCCCCTTTTATCCAGAAGGAAACGGACATACCCTCAGGGGGCGCTACCCCCAAATAACCTTGCAACAACGATTCTTGTTTCGACCATTACCGGGTTGTGTGGCTCGACGAAGTCATGTCCACAAAGCTACGCTTTTTCACAATAGCCATGCTTCGATCAAAACATGATCAGTAGCACTTCGTATGCCACATTACCAAATTCGGAATGTATCACTAGTAACCATCAACTACATAATCTCTGAGCTCCTACATCTCAGAGAAGGGTGTTAAGCTAAGAGAATAAGTTCTCTGCCATCAAACATAAATGTATTTGATAGAAACCAGCTTTACATCTCAAGGTGTAATGTTAGACATACATCCATACAAGTCTGTTTCGGGTTCGAACAGAATCGAAGGAACTTTAAAGTAGCCCTTGCAATCCAGGAATTTCCAATCTCAATCGGACTCCCCATCACATACGGAGATCCCTATACCGGCACGACTAGTGCAGAGACATTCGATGGGTAATCCTTTCATTCTCGATAAAATCCAATCTTCACCATCGGTCATCAAATGCTATCCATTTACGTCGTATCATTATTTGGAATGGGTTATATGACATAAAATCCTCTCCTGCTAAACCGAATAATGAGCGCAATATTTTAAAACCATATGGATATTGGGATCTTAGTTAAGTCACAACTTATTACCCAAAACTTTTCTTCAAATGGTTTAACCAAATTACCATTTTCAAATCTTTAAACAAAAAGATTTATTTCACAAATTTCACCAATCTTTCACAAGGATTCATTCATAGCCTTTCAAAACAATTCCATTTTAGTCCCAAATCTTTTATACAAGAGATAACTTTTAAGATCCTCTTCAATTTCAAAACAAATTTCAACAATCTTCCATAAAGATTCAATTATATCTTTCAAAACAATCCCCTTTTCAAATTTGAAACACCTTTTTTTAACAAAACTGGAAATCCTTTCTTTCTTTGAAAACTATTATAATTTGAAAACTAAGAGTTTTCGTTTTGGGAAAATCCAATTACATTTGCTCAAGTTAAAGCCTTTCAAGTATAAACTTGGGTTGAATTTAAATTCTTAACATACTTTAAAGATGGTTTTAAAATCCATATATATATATATATATATACATATTATATAACTTATATAAACCTTTCAAACTAGATTTCCAAAACAATTTCAAAACTCAACAAGATATAATCTTATTCAACTAAATTTTAGTTTCAAACTTCCTTACAAAAAGCTTTCCATATTCAACCCAATTACCCTTGCAAAACCATTTGGATTCAAAATTCAACTTTTTAGACAAATTATATCTTAATTCAAAACATCTGTGACTTAATCGATTTCCCGTGAAATCCATATTTGTGTGTGAGTATTGTAGTCCAAGGGTTTTACACAACAGTGCAACATCATCAATCATTATAGATTCAAGCACAGCAATATCGATAAGCGGTATAATCCTATAATGCTTATCTTCATTCACAGATTCATAGATAATAAAATATACACTCATTACAAACAAATAAATTACATTTATCGTAGCTCAAATCAAAATAATTCATATCACAAGGCATCACACATAAGGGAAATCAAACAATTCAACATCCAAAAGAATCCAAACATCCACAAGTAAGGTCAATTGGTTATCTGATTAATTTAAATAAGATAAATTACTTATGAATAAACTACTAATCCTGGTTAATTAATATTGATTAATTACAAACCATTTTAATTAATTAACCTTTAATCATTTATGAATTAACCTTTAATAATAAATTAATCAACCTTAATTAATAAATAAAACAACCTTTAATTATTAAATCATTAACCTTTAATTATTTGATTACTCTTCTAATTAATTATCCTTAATTAATTAATTAACCCTTAATTAATTATCCTTAATTATAATAAGTGACTATCCCTAGTCACTTATATTTTAAATCACAAATTAATTATCACTCGATTAATTAATCATTAATCATTAATTAATTACTTTTAATTAAGTAATTTATCTTTTAAGTGATTTATTTCCCTTTAGTTACTTTCATTAATTAATTAACCTTTAACTTAATTACATTAAGTAATTATCCTTTATTTATTTCATTAAGTAATTATATTTAATAATTTCATTAAGTAATTAACCTTTAATTACTCATTATTAATTAATTATCCTTTTACTTAAGTAACTATACTAAAATTAATTGATAAATTAATCACATCAATTAATCAACCATTGATTAATTACTTTAAATAAATTAACATCATTTATAAATTTCATTAAGAAATTACTCAAGACCTTAATTAATTCAAAAGATAAACTATTTATCTTTATTCATCAATTAATTTCATTCCAGTTTATTTGATAAACCTTTGCAATAAATCTTCATAACACACAAATCAACTTAAACCCTTTAAGTTACTTAAAGTTATTACATTGCATCATTTAAACTTATTTAAAAGAACTTAAATATAAATAATAAGTATATAATAAAATACCTTAAATTTAATATATTTAAACATATTTATTTTAAAACTTTAACCAATTCCAAATCCAAAATAAAACATCTATTATATTTAAAAGAATTAAACAAGAAATTATTTAAACTTGATTTAATAAAAATTAGTTAAATTTAAATTTCAAAACTGGCATATATTAAACCCGAGGCACTTTAGGTCTTCACCCGAGCTAGTTTTCATAATTCCCGAGCAAGTCTTCGAGTCTCCCACTTTTCTTTTTAAAACTTGAATTTATTTAAAAAATTTAAACTGTTATTAACATACATATCAACCCAGATTCAACCCGAGGAACACCTTGAGATATCTACCCTAAATTCCCAAATACGACTTCAGGTTATACCCTTCTTCCCCAAGCTCAATAATTCCAAGCACCACCGTGCATGCGTACATGTGTACGATCAACCTGGTCATGTACGACCATCGTTACGACCACCCACATGTTGTCGATGAACTATCCTAACGTCCTGACCACCCAGATTGGTGAATCGGCTTGGAAATCAAATTCAAGCCAATTGAGTCACTACTGGAAACCAAGTTGATCAACTAAAACGCCTTGCACCGATGATCGCTACCACCCTGCAAGCCCGTCGCCTTGACTAGAGCAGCTTTGTTCATCATTGCTTCGATTTCCCATGGTGCATCAATGCTCGATCCACTCATGATAGCGAATTCGCCATGTTTCTATCATCAACCAAATTAGGTCGTTAAACCCTATCTCACCATCGACCGGCCACCTCAATCCATTACAAATCCATCCACCATTTTTCCTGAAACCCCTGACCTCCGAGCTAGCTATGGCCATGATCCCGATACCCTCCAACATTCCGATCATTAGAATTTTCCAAAAACTCGATTGCGGATTATGTAACGACCTGGAATTTTCGATCCCGAAAATTCCAGATAGTTAGAGAAAGAAGAAAGAGAAAGAAGAAGAAACAAGAACAAGACACAGAAACCTCACATTCGCAGCGGATAAAATATAATATCAATAATAATAGTTATATCAAAGCAAACTGTATCTATCAATTTACATCGATATTTTAGAGTTACAATAATTTTATACAACATTGGATAGATACAATTTAACATGTCTCAGGTATATACAATAATATAACACAATAGTAAACACTCCATACGTCCTTGCCATCCAGCTCGCCTCCTGAGCTCCAGATCGTCCTTACCTGAAAATCTGTAATACTCGGTCTGAACCGAGCATTACATCAAAGTAACACCCAGGTCAGGCTGGAAACCAGCGTGAGTAAACCCATCTAACATGGAATACAAAAGCATACGACTTATATAAACCCGGGGTAACTTATATCAATTCCAACTTCACGAGTTATTAAGACATCATCTATTTCACAAATAAATTTCTAAGTACCAAAAACTTATTAAATGGTCCAATTCACTTAAATCATTCCACATCAGTCTATTGATTTCACATATCAAATCTATATAGAATCGAAGGAGTTTCGGGTATTTACATATACCCGACTCCGGTCTTTCGAATCCAATGTCTTCTAAACCCAAGTTATCCAATTAAATACAATTCATCTTAAATTGTCGAATAACACTGTTACACAGCAATTCATAATTGATTTATAATCACATTATTATTGTCCATCCAACAAATCATATCACAAAGCAATTCATATCAGAGATATCAACCAATTCAAAGCAACCATTATCATTTAATCATTAATAAGCAAGACTAATTACTTCCCATAATTAAATTGATTAATGATTCTCTAATTACTTTCACTAGTTAATTATTCTTAAATTTAATATAATAATTAACCTTTAACTTGATTACATTTATTAATCAATCTTGATTAATCACAATCAGAAATTAACTTCCCTCGATTACTTCATCAATTAAATCAACTCCTTGATTAATTTTATAAATTAATCCTTCAATTACACTGAGTAAACATTACTTAATTTCTTCCATCAAGTAATTATCCTTTAATTAATTACATCTGGTAATTAATTCTCTAATTACTTCACTAAGTAATTATACCTCATTAATTACCTTAAGTAATTATACTTAACTAAACATCAATTGATTACTTTTAATTAACTAAACTAAATTAATTAACTAAATTTAACCACATCATCTAAGTTATGCTGAGTAATTAATTCCTTTAATTACTTCATTAAGTGATTATTCATAATGATTCCTTTATATTAAGTAATAATCTCTTGTTAATAGTTAATGGATAATTACTTGATTGATTAATTAACAATGACCTAATTAATCCTTATTAATTGATTTAGTAATTATTAATCATTAATTAAGATCTAATCTTATCAATTAATGACTCTTAAGTTACAAGTTATTTAATCTTAAACTTTTAAGTTTAAAACCCTTAATTACCTTAAGTAATTATCTATTTCATTAATTTATTAATCAAATTAATTATCTAATTAATTACCCTATTAATTAAATGCATACAAATCATTAAATTGTAATCTAACTTCAATAATCAATTTAATCAATTCAAAACCTTTAAATTTAAATAATAGTTTTCTTATAAAAGAAACTTTAAAAAAATTTAAAACAAATTTCTTTTAAATTCAAACCCCTTAAATTTATGCTTAATCATTCAAAGTTGGATTTAAAAACTTCATTCATTTCCAGCTTAAGATTCAAATTAACTTGAATCCATAAATGAAATTTTAGATTTAAAACCCTATTTAAATCTTTGCTTTATATTTTAAAAATTCTATTTTAATTTGAAAACAAACACGTTTCTAACCATGAATCAAAACTAACTCGAGCTACAATTTGTTCGAGTCTAAACTAATCTAGCTCGAACAACACTAAAAATAAACTTGAGTAACTCGAGTATCCTTCCTATTTGAAATCACTCAAACCAAGTACTGACAAGTTATGCGTGAACCTGAAACAACCATCCTCACCCGAGTCCAAATCTAAACTACTTCGAGTCCAAAGTTCTTCAGCTTCGAGCAAAAACAAGAATAGCCCGGACTTTACTCGAGCAAATCCCACTCCTTCCCCAGTTCCTCACGAGCATGTCCCTTATTTAATTACACAGTATTACACTTTCAAACACGTGCATAAACCCGAGTCATACCTTCCCTAACACGAGCGTCACTTTGAGTTTCTCACAACACATCCCTCTGACACACGAAGCCATCGCCGTGCACATGCACCAGTGTCGGAGTTGCCATCCACCTCCGATGAACCCTTCAACATACCATCTCTTACTGTTGTAACACTTCCAGACCAACAGAATACTCGTGCAAGCAATAGTTCGAAATCGAGTAGCCCAGGAGAACTAAGAACAGACCGTTGTCAGAAAAACGACTCGAACGACCAACGTTGATCATCAGAACGCCGGAAATTTCATCCACATCTCCACAAACCCTTCACGCAGCTATTGCCCAAACACAATGCAACTCGATACATCAGAGTCGCCTCCTCGTCCAAGATTCCTGACATGCTCAAATTAGGTTTAAAAACCTACATCTTCTCCTTCCAGTCGCCTCGTTGATCTGGAGCACTTCCAGGTAATTTTCCCAAACACCCCGCAATTACATCCATCTCCAGTTAAAACCCCATGACCTCACGACTCTTAGATCATCAGGGATTGTCTCAGGAACAATTTCCAGTTAAACCCAAAATATAAACCCAATGCATTATTAGAAATTCAGATTTTAATTTTAAAAATCATAACTTTCCAAATAGGTTGAAGTTATAAACTTGAAACGTCAAATTATGATGTTTGTAAATTTGACTTGTTTGAAACTTAACTGTAGTTTTCGAAATTTCCATAGGAAATTGCTTTGATTTACTTCAAACTATGTTTTTTTTTTTAGAATTTAAATCTTGTTAAACTAACATCTCTTGTCTAGAACTATTTTCTATAATGAATCAGTGGGATGAGATATGATTTTTGAACATATTAAAATTCCTGTAGCCTAGAAAACAAATTCATATGTTTTCTCTTTCAGACCTGCACAACATTTTTATACATGTGATCATGTTACAGAGTCTAAAACCATCATGCAATCCCATACACTACTAGTTCACTTTAACCATTTAGCATATGAATCAAATTTAAGGTGATTCATGTTTACAGATAAAAAGCAGAGGTTCAACTAAGATCAGAGTGTTTTACAATCAACAGAAATACCATAAACATCCATACATACAAAAATGCAGAGAGGTCATCACACAGTTTTAGTAATTATTTAAGTTTTAAATCTATAAAGCTTACTCACCTGTTAAATGTAGCCTGTTGAATCCCCTTCTTTTAATTTTGAAATGCTTCTGGTTTTTATCTTATTTTGAACTGCGGTTGCATGCTAATGAGACTTGCATGTTGGCTTAGTTTGTAATCCAGGTTGAACACATGCATGCTTTGCTTTCAGATTACAAAGAAAATGCTTCAACTACTGATTTGATGATGACAGGATTTTTGGGTTTGAGCTTCCTTTGAAAATAGAGTTGAGAAAATGTTTCGGAGAAGATATACATTCTTGGTTTCACTTATATGGTTTGAGTTTGCTGCTTTGATATTGAAAGGGGTTTCAGGTTTAAATTAATCCTGGTTTATATTTTTTCTTGACTTACTGAATGAGGTTTTTGAGTAAAAGAAAAAAAAATGAGAGGAGAAGGAGATGCAATATCATATAGTTTTAAATTTTATTTTTGTTAATTTCTCAAAATAAAAAAAATATGAGTGACACTTGTTAAATTTTATGTTAGAATTGTTACACTTGTTAGCTTCATGATTCAAATACTTTACATTTGTAATTTGTATGATAAAATGCCCTTTATATAATATATGCCTAATTATATTTAATTTATATCTATGTATATGTTCTACCAATTTATGTCCTTATTAAATAAATTTCTTATACTAATATTTATAAATTTTCAAAGAATATGTTTTAAAACTAAATTATATATTAATAACATACATATTTCATTTTCAAATCTAAATTCATTTTTAAGATGCATCTTTAAAATTTCAAGTTTAAATCCAATTAAAAATCAACTCAAACAAATATATATTAAACAATCCCATATTCAATTTGTGATCAATAATCTATTTAAAATTTAATTTATCTAAAATTCAGTATTTCTATTAATTAACCAAAATTATATCATTAATTACAATGCCCAGAAATCCGGGTTATCACATTCCTCCCCCCTTTGAATCTTTTCGTCCTCGAAAAGGAACGAATCCTGAATTTATTAAAAAGCTTATTTTTTTTTTGAAAATAATTATTCTTTGAAATACTTTTAAATACTTTTAAAATCTACATAATATTACCAAAATATTTTTATAAAAATGCTTTTTATAACTTGATGTTTCAATAAGTCCGTCTTCGTTCTCACAGAAATTCGGTCATACGTTGATCAGCCGTAAGACTGAAAATCTATAAGTACTTAGCAGACCCATTTTCAACACCCTGTGAAAATACTTGGAAAATAATTTTATTGAAAATATAGAAAACAGTTTTTGAAAATAAAGGATATATTTTTGGTGAGAATGCTCTGAAAATCATCACCCCCATCCATGGTCGCAGTTACATTCCAGGGTTACGTTGCCGTCGCAGCAAAAGTCCATGTAACTACAGGCTCTCCGCGGCCTCTCGATTACGCCATGGAACCCACACAACAGATCACAGTTACACGCAGGGTTATGTTTCCAACACAGCAAAAGTCCATGTAACTGCAGGCTCTCCGCGGCCTCTGATTTTCGCTGTCAAAATGAAACTTCTCCACTCCTACATAGGTCACAGTCTGCCGATATAAAATCAAACGCAGACTGTTGGCTCTCAGCGGCACACATGACTTTCACTATGTTATACCATAGATCTCAGTTACATCCTAGGTTACGTTGCCATCGCAGCAAAAGTCCATGTAACTGCTGGCTCTCGGTGGCACACACGACTTTCGCTACGGTATACTCAACTCATAATCCCCAGGAACTAGTTTTGTTCGGACTCCTCACAGGATCAACTTTAGAACTCCACCTTGGGCTCAAGGCAGCACCACCCGGTGGTACTCCTGAGAAGTTCATTTCAAGGGAACGCCTTTTTCCCCACAGCCATCATCAAAATATTTTTATACTATACACATATAGTATCTTTAAATCATACATCTAGTATGATCTCATACAAAGCTCCTTTACACAAAACCGATTATCCCAAAATCGATAATTCTCAAACTAGGCTTTCCAAATTCAATATTGATTTTACCCAAAAATCAAAAGCCTTTCCAAAACCCTAGGTTCCCAAAACTTTTTTTTAAAATCCTCATATGATCCTTTATATATATAGATATATATAAAATCCTTGATAAAAATCTTTGGATCATTATAAACTTGTATAAAATCCTTTTATCTGGCAATAAATTCATCAAGAGGAGTTTTATCTTATAAATCAAAGATATATAACTTTATTTATCCAAAATCAAATATTCAAATTTGATTACTCCTTTCAATATCAATTTCATTCAAATCCGTACGATGTACACACATCATCAGTATGCTATACCAATCTGATCGCTCACTCGATCACACAATTTCACTTCCGAACTAGTATTGTCCACCCGACTTCCTAGTGCGGACACAGATCTGGTTTCTTGATCAGAAATCGTTATTCTCCTTGCATAGTCATAGCTATGATAGAGAACATCCAGAACCAATCAACAACCCATATCCAGGTTCGCCTTCAAAAATCAAGTGGAAAATTCCAACTCGGATCGATATAACTATCTCGAAATTTTGTGCTCGAATCTGGATCTAATCACTATGCGAATAGAATAGCATACGTACACCCTACGTATTTATCTTTATTGGTTATTAGCCAAATCAATTCCTCTTTCTATTCACATTCACTTTGATTTTCATTCACTTACTCATAATTGCTTCAACCCATTTGGATTATCACCTTTATTCTTATTTCGATTGGGTATTCAACCATTAACAGTTTGAACTTCGACCAGTTTATTTAGAAAATAATTTGAAAATTTAAAAATGGATATAGTTGGAAAATAATTACTAGTTTGTAAAATAGGCGTAAAATAGGTAGAAAATAGTTAAAATAATTATAGAAAGTTTAGATAATTGCAAAATAATAGTAAGATAGTAATTTGTTTATAAAACAGTTGGAAAATTTCTAAACAGTTTCAAAAATAATTGTAAAACAAGTATAAGATAGTTTGGCTTTTAAAAGAAATAAATAGCTTGGAAAAATAGGTTTATATTAAAATAATTTATATTAAAAATAATCCCGAGTCAAAACTGTTCACTTCCCAATCCTCATTCTCCATCAATTCAATTTAAATTTCCTCTTCCATTTAAATTGACCCAATTCCAATTTAAATAACTTCAATTTCCATTGAAATCTGTTTAACCCAATTCAAGTTGAATTTCTCAGTTCTTTCCAAATTTAACTTTATTAAACCTTCATCTCAAATTTTACTAATTCAAATAAATTTCAATTGAACTAGTTCCAATTTCAATTCATTTCAACTCCAGATTGAATTAATCCCAATTTCAAACTACATTTCCAAATCAAGTTGAATTATTCTTGATTTTTTTTTCCAAATTCAATTCAAATTCCATTTGAATTTAAAATTATTCAATTTTAATTACAATTCCCAATTATTCAAATCAATCCAATTCAAATTTTCCATTTGAATCTTATACTCATACATCCTCAATCAAATTTAAATCAATTCAAACCAAATTCAATTTGAACTTAATTTCAAATCAAATTCCAGATTTAAACCATCTCGAATTACATAAATTCGAGTTAAATTTACTAAGGCTGGTTTAACTCTTTAAACCAAGGTAACCTTTATTAAAAGCTTTAAAACAATTTAATTTTGAGTTAAATTCTCAAAATTCCATTTTAAATTATCTCTATAATGGATATATTACCACACTTCACTTATCATTCATTCAAACAAATCCAATTCACAATTTAAAGATTATTAATAACAATAGGATGATATCATCCAATTTATTTCAAAACATCCATTCATTCTTAATTTCTAGATCTCAAACCCAATTAGAGATCATTCACACTCTTAATTACAAACAACCATTTAACTTCCCAAGTTAAATCTTAATTTCATCTTAAAATTTATAAATCAGGTTAAACATCCCATCATATTTAACTTTTCCCAAGTTAAACTCAATTAACTTTATCCAGTCAACCTTACCCAGTTTGAACATCCATCTCAAATTTTGAACTTCTCATAAATAATCTTCCCTCTTATTAAGTTCAAAAACTTATCATTTCGAGTATCACATCTTATTCCTCATTCAAAACTGAACATTTAGAGTTTATTTCAAACCATATTTGATATTATGTATATCCACATATATACATATTAACTTCTTTTACAAATCAAATTATACTTTAAAAATTTAAACCACCTTGGGTTTTTAATTCAAAACAAATTTCTTTTTTTAAATTTTCAAACAACTCTTGTTTGAAATAGGACTATTTCATTCAAATGCATTAAATAATATTATTTGTTAATTTCTTTAAATTAATTACATCATTAATAAATCACATTAGGTAATTAACTTATTTCTTAATTACCTTCATTAAGTAATTGTCCCTTAAATTACTTACCTCTAGTTACTTCATTAAGTAACTCCCTCTTATTTATCAATTCCAATTATTATCCATTCTATTTTCTGGTTTGAAACCAATTCTAATTCATCTTATTCTGAAATACTTCTTCAATTCAAGATTTCAATTTTAGTTTGGATCTATTTTCAAACTTGTCTTTAATTTAATTTCAATTTGGTTGTAATTCTATTACCACTTAATTCTTCTATTACTTTTAATTTGATTAATACTACAACCAATTTCCTTAATATAATAGATAATCTATTTCTTACATAAAATTCATTTACTTTCGAAGTCATTTAAAAAAACTTTATATAAGAAAATAACAAGTACGCTCTCTCATATTTATACACTCAACTCATTCTAGGGTATCATTGACCCTTTCCTTAATGAGTATCCCCCACCAGAGCCAAGGTCCTCGCTTAACCTTCTGCTCTGATACCAAATGTAACGACCCGGAATTTTCGATCCCGAAAATTCCAGATAGTTAGAGAAAGAAGAAAGAGAAAGAAGAAGAAACAAGAACAAGACACAGAAACCTGACATTCGCAGCGGATAAAATATAATATCAATAATAATAGTTATATCAAAGCAAACTGTATCTATCAATTTACATCGATATTTCAGAGTTACAATAATTTTATACAACATTGGACAAATACAATTTAACATGTCTCAGGTATATACAATAATATAGCACAACAGTAAACACTCCATACGTCCTTGCCATCCAGCTCGCCTCCTGAGCTCCAGATCGTCCTTACCTGAAAATCTGTATTACTCGGTCTGACCCGAGCATTACATCAAAGTAACACCCGGGTCAGGCTGGAAACCAGCGTGAGTAAACCCATCTAACATGGAATACAAAAGCATACGACTTATATAAACCCGGGGTAACTTATATCAATTCCAACTTCACGAGTTATTAAGACATCATCTATTTCACACATAAATTTCTAAGTACCAAAAACTTATTAAATGGTCCAATTCACTTAAATCATTCCACATCAGTCTATTGTTTTCACATATCAAATCTATATAGAATCGAAGGAGTTTCGGGTATTTACATATACCCGACTCCGGTCTTTCGAATCCAATATCATCTAAACCCAAGTTATCCAATTAAATACAATTCATCTTAAATTGTCGAATAACACTGTTACACAGCAATTCATAATTGGTTTATAATCACATTATCATTGTCCATCCAACAAATCATATCACAAAGCAATTCATATCAGAGATATCAACCAATTCAAAGCAACCATTATCATTTAATCATTAATAAGCAAGATTAATTACTTCCCATAATTACATTGATTAATGATTCTCTAATTACTTTCACTAGTTAATTATTCTTAAATTTCATATAATAATTAACCATTAACTTGATTACATTTATTAATCAATCTTGATTAATCACAGTCAGAAATTAACTTCCCTCGATTACTTCATCAATTAAATCAACTCCTTGATTAATTTTATAAATTAATCCTTCAATTACACTGAGTAAACATTACTTAATTTCTTCCATCAAGTAATTGTCCTTTAATTAATTACATCTGGTAATTAATTCTCTAATTACTTCACTAAGTAATTATACCTCAATAATTACCTTAAGTAATTATACTTAACTCAACATCAATTGATTACTTTTAATTAACTAAACTAAATTAATTAACTAAAATTAACCACATCATCTAAGTTATGCTGAGTAATTAATTCCTTTAATTACTTCATTAAGTGATTATTCATAATGATTCCTTTATATTAAGTAATAATCTCTTGTTAATAGTTAATGAATAATTACTTGATTGATTAATTAACAATGACCAAATTAATCCTTATTACTTGATTAAGTAATTATTAATCATTAATTAAGATCTAATCTTATCAATTAATGACTCTTAAGTTACAAGTTATTTAATCTTAAACTTTTAAATTTAAAACCCTTAATTACCTTAAGTAATTATCTATTTCATTAATTTATTAATCAAATTAATTATCTAATTAATTACCCTATTAATTAAATGCATACAAATCATTAAATTGTAATCTAACTTCAATAATGAATTTAATCAATTCAAAACCTTTAAATTTAAATAATACTTTTCTTATAAAAGAAACTTTACAAAATTTTAAAAAAAAATTCTTTTAAATTCAAACCCCTTAAATTTATGCTTAATCATTCAAAGTTCGATTTAAAAACTTCATTCATTTCCAGCTTAAGATTCAAATTAACTTGAATCCATAATTGAAATTTTAGATTTAAAACCTTATTTAAATCTTTGCTTTATATTTTAAAAATTCAATTTTAATTTGAAAACAAACATGTTTCTAACCATGAATCAAAACTAACTCGAGCTACAATTTGTTCGAGTCTAACCTAATCAAGCTCAAACAACACTAAAAATAAACTCGAGTAACTCGAGTATCCTTCCTATTTGAAATCACTCAAACCAAGTACTGACAGGTTATGCATGAACCTGAAACAACCATCCTCACCCGAGTCCAAATCCCAACTACTTCGAGTCCAAAGTTCTTCAGCTTCGAGCAAAAACAAGAATAGCCCGGACTTTACTCGAGCAAATCCCACTCCTTCCCCAGTTCCTCACGAGCATGTCCCTTATTTAATTACACAGTATTACACTTTCAAACACGTGCATAAACCCGAGTCATACCTTCCCTAACACGAGCATCACTTCGAGTTTCTCACAACACATCCCTCTGACACACGAAGCCATCGCCGTGCACATGCACCAGTGTCGGAGTTGCCATCCACCTCCGATGAACCCTTCAACATACCATCTCTTACTGTGGTAACACTTCCAGACCAACAGAATACTCGTGCAAGCAATAGTTCGAAATCGAGTAGCCCAGGAGAACTAAGAACAGACCGTTGTCAGAAAAACGACTCGAACGACCAACGTTGATCACCAGAACGCCGGAAATTCCATCCACATCCCCACAAACCCTTCACGCAGCTATTGCCCAAACCCAATGCAACTCGATGCATCAGAGTCGCCTCCTCGTCCAAGATTCCCGACATGCTCAAATTAGGTTTAAAAACCTACATCTTCTCCTTGCAGTCGCCTCGTTGATCTGGAGCACTTCCAGGTAATTTTCCCAAACACCCCACAATTACATCCATCTCCGATTAAAATCCCATGACCTCTCGGCTCTTAGATCATCAGGGATTGTCTCAGGAACAATTTCCAGTTAAACCCAAAATATAAACCCAATGCATTATTAAAAATTCAGATTTTAATTTTAAAAATCATAACTTTCCAAATAGATTGAAGTTATAAACTTGAAACATCAAATTATGATGTTTGTAAATTTGACTTGTTTGAATCTTAACTGTAGTTTTTGAAATTTCCATAGGAAATTGCTTTGAAGTTTCAAACTGTGTTTTTTTTTTAGAATTTAAATCTTGTTAAACAAACATCTCTTGTCTAGAACTATTTTCTATAATGAATCAGCGGGATGAGATATTATTTTTGAACATATTAAAATTCCTGTAGCCTAGAAAACAAATTCATATGTTTGCTCTTTCAGACCTGCACAACATTTTTATACATATGATCATGTTACAGAGTCTAAAACCATCATGCAATCCCATACACTACTATTTCACTTTAACCATTTAGCATATGAATCAAATTTAAGGTGATTCATGTTTACAGATAAAAAGCAGAGGTTCAACTAAGATCAGAGATGTTATACAATCAACAGAAATACCATAAACATCCATACATACAAAAATGCAGAGAGGTCATCACACAGTTTTACTAATTATTTAAGTTTTAAATCTATAAAGCTTACTCACCTGTTAAATATAGCCTGTTGAGTCCCCTTCTTTTAATTTTGAAATGCTTCTGGTTTTGATCTTATTTTGAACTGCAGTTGCATGCTAATGAGACTTGCATGTTGGCTTAGTTTGAAATCCAGGTTGAAGACATGCATGCTTTGCTTTCAGATTACAAAGAAAATGCTTCAACTACTGATTTGATGATGACAGGATTTTTGGGTTTGAGCTTCCTTTGAAAATAGAGTTGAGAAAATGTTTCAAAGAAGATATACATTCTTGGTTTCACTTATATGGATTGAGTTTGCTGCTTTGATATTGAAAGGGGTTTCAGGTTTAAATTAATCCTGGTTTATATTTTTTTCTTGACTTGCTGAATGAGGTTCTTGAGTAAAAGAAAAAAAATGAGAGGAGAAGGAGATGTAATATCATATAGTTTTAAATTTTATTTTTGTTAATTTCTCAAAATAAAAAAACATGAGTGACACTTGTTAAATTTTATGTAATCCAATCACCGTTCACATTTTTTCTTTTTCTTATCAATGAATAGATCTCTTTACTTGTACGACTTAGATGTCTCGTATTTCTCGAAAAAGTGATTCGATTGATGGAATTTGGTATGATACTTATGAGATCGATGAGATTTATATTCAAATATTTCTTCTTAGAACATATTGATTAGAATTGTTACACTTGTTAGCTTCATGATTCAAATACTTTACATTTGTAATTTGTATGATAAAATTCCCTTTATATAATATATGCCTAATTATATTTAATTTATATCTATGTATATGTTCTACCAATTTATGTCCTTATTAAATAAATTTCTTATACTAATATTTATAAAATTTCAAAGAATATGTTTTAAAACTAAATTATATATTAATAACATACATATTTCATTTTCAAATCCAAATTCATTTTTAAGATGCATCTTTAAAATTTCAAGTTTAAATCCAATTAAAAATCAACTCAAACAAATATATATTAAACAATCCCATATTCAATTTGTGATCAATAATCTATTTAAAATGTAATTTATCTAAAATTCATTATTTCTATTAATTAACCAAATTATATCATTAATTACAATGCCCAGAAATCCCGGTTATCACAGATTATCTCGACATTTTTAGCAAATCCCAAGCTTAAAATTTTAGATTAGATGATTAAGATTCATAAATTTGTAATAGGAATCAGATTATATATTCAAATCATAAATTCCATAACTTTGATTTATGAACTTGTATTTAATCACACCTGTATCTTTCTATTTTTGAAATAATTATTCAGTTGAACATTTGAAATTTTTTTTAAGCTTGAAACTTGATTATCCCAACATATTTTATTTAAAGATCATTACAAAAATCTTCTTGAATTCTGATATATGAATTTATTTATTTTTAAGAAGTTCTGGTGTTTGAAGAACAACAGAAAGATGTATACAGACATATATCCAATTATATATATTTGCACAGACAATGCAAGCATATTTCAGCAACTAAACAAACACTTTTCAAATGTAAATCCAAACACAAAACCATAGAAGAAAATTTAAGTGGGGTCTGCTCACCTGGATGGGAAGAAGAGAGAAATAACAGGGCTTGGAAATCAAGTTTGAAAAATGGAAATGATTTTGAACTAGAACCATGAGTATGATCTTCTACTTGAAGATTAAATTGTTTTAGGCTGAAGTTTGTAAGGACTTGCTTACTAATTTCTTTGCTTTGTCTAATTTTGAAACTGAACTTGTTTTGATTCATTTGATTTGAATCTGGAATTGAAACTGATCTCTAATCTTGCTTGTACATTAAGTTGAGCACTGATTTGCTTGTTTTCGGTTTTTAAGGCTTCTAGTTTTTGTTTTTGTTTTTTCTGATCTTTGTTTAAAGTTTCAAGTACCAGGTTTTGTGAAAACTGAGCCTGGTTATTTTCTTTTGATATCTATGTTTTTAAATTTCTATAAAACCATTTTTACACTTGTTAGTTTCATAACATAATTATTTTACTAGTGTTATTAATGTTAATTTTTTTATGTACAAGTGTTACAAGTATGTATGTTTATGTTTAAATCTTTTACACTTTTAACAATATCTAAATTTATGTTTAAGCCCTTGTTTAATAAACTATAACATATATATAAACTAAAATTTTACAAGAAAGAAGCTTAACCATTTTATTAATCTCATTATACATTCAAAAAACTAAATTTAATTTAAGCAAATTCAAAAAGAAAGTACATATAAATTTTCCTTAAATCATATTTTAATTTAATCCATGTATATATGTTTTATATTCCCAAAAGGTATAATCATATCAAAGCCTTTGTATTTATTTATCAACTATATTTATTTTTAAGTATATAAGAGGAAAGTATTTTAAATCTTTAATTAAATCTCACTTTATATATATACTTACCAATTATAGATATATATGTATGTCTTCAAATTTTATTCATACCTTTCCATATTCATACAACTTAATAAGAAAATATTTTTTTTTAAATTTTAATTATACATTATTATTAAATAATCACATACACATATATAAAAATATGTATTAATATGTTGGAAATAAAAGTTAATAAGTCAAATTTAATTTCTAAAATATTTATTCTTGACTTTTAATTCAATTTCTATTTGAAATCTACTCATATATATGAATAAACATATATTTTTATTTGTTTTAGGAAAATTTTCAAATATATCCACAATTTAATCCAAAATTTTATTTTAATTATCAATACAAATTGGACTCAAAAATCGAGAATGTTACAGTTAAGTTCACGTGGCGTCCCTCCAGAGGCGTACCCATGTGGTGGGGAAGTAAATTGGCTTAACCATTTGTTGGAAATCTAATCATCCAATACGCGCCCTGTACGGTTTTAGTTTTAGAACCTGCTATTTAACATGGTAGCTATAGTAGGTATACTATAATGGTACGTATGCTGGCCAAGATTAATATTATACTTGCAAATGTTTTCTGCACTATGCACAAATAACAATATCAAAAGGATTTTACGTATCAAGCATTTTTGACTATCATAAGGAGAAATCGCCTCCAAGTGTGCGATGCATTGTGTGTGTGTGTGTGCCGGGAGGACGTATGGTAGTTTCATTTTCCAAAAAGCATAGCGGATCTCATTTTTAATTCTTTTGTTTAAATAAACTATTTTTGATTTTCCATACGGGCAACCTAGAGTCAGGTTTTCATATAATCAAATAGTAGGTTTAGCTTTTGGAAATCTTTGGAGTCTGTGGTATCGGGCTCGCATATGTTTCACTTTGGTTTTTGTGGACCGGACTTACTTAAGTTCAGCATGATGGTGGATCGAGCTTGTTGGCTCGGGTGTTCTTTGAGATTTTGATATGAAAGTCTTTAGAGCTTTGGAGTGATGATGCATTGTGTTGGATTCACTCTCTCTTAAGGACCATATTGGTGATATTGTTCCGCTGCTGGTGTTATCCCTTCCACTGTTGGTGTTGTTTGGTTCCACTGTTGTATATTATAGATTCTGATGTTGTTCATATATTGCATCCATTGTTGTATCAATGATATTCATTTCTTTTTCCACTGTGTTGTTGTACTTAATGCGTTATAAGCTTTGACGAGCCAGATTCGACGTTAGAATCTACAGCATTCGAATACGGGTGATGTATTTTGGTGTCGATTTTCGAAAGTCGAGTCAGGGTCGTTACAATCCACTAGTTACTTGCATGTTTTCTCTCATTCTTAAGCTTGATCCAAATTGCTTTGAATCGCCTAGAGATAGGGCATATAAGAGTCTTTGTAGATTAGGCATGGGTCTTAATCAAATTTTACTTCTTTTAGAAACCATCTAGGGAGCTCGGCTTCAAGTTTAGTGGGACCGGATGGGAGAATATAAGCCGACCACATATGGGGACTTGAAGAACCAAAAGCAGGCACTATTGAGTTGATGGGGCTTGGGATGAAGGTGAAACTTGAACAGTGGAAGTTGGAACTTCAATTCCAAAAGATACTCGAGCCAGGGCAAATTCTTGGTGCTCGAAGGGATGGGAACCGTGATCTACCTTCGACTTCTTGGGTGGTTATTCTCGATCGTCAAGAGTTTTTATCTTCTCATAATCACTCCAGTAAACTCTAACCTATTCTCTGTCATCTTGATGATGTACCTCAGCTTTCAAATCTTTCATTCTCCTCCATTCTTCCTTAGTTTCATGGGGTTAATGGCGGTTTGAAGTCCGCCTTGACCAGCATTATGAATCTGTAAATTGTTCTAGGTCCTCGTAAAGTCCACGATCTGTCGTAGCACCTGATATAATAAATAAAGGAAGAGCTTTAGCGACAAAAAATAAACCTAAATAATGCATATGTAAATGAATGTGACCCTAGTGAAATGTGCAACATGTCATAGGCAGCCTAAAAGAACATCACAAACTGGACCGGGAAGTCACTATGGTAGAAATCAGGCTGACACGAGAAACAATATGACTGGGGTGAGGAGACAATCCCTCGGGCTCCAAATATTCTCCCATAAGTTCATCAATATCTATATAAACATTGCTCATGAAGTAGCTTGGCCTTTGGGGGAGCACCTTTAATAAGAATTTCTTGGGGAGGTGAATCCAGGAGAATGTGACTCATTCCCGGAATTTCATCACATGATTCAAAGTTTCCATCACAGGAACTTGCATCAAATTCATCATCGTTGGAGGAGGAATCATAACTGCTACTTCTCTAAATTTCACCCTCCTCCTTTTCTGTTGTCACAGCAGCCTTGCCCTTATGCCGCTAGAATTATTTTTTTCCCTCCTCCAAAATCAGGGGTATCCTAAGCGGGTAGTTGGCTTCAGTCGTAACACCTCTTCCTTTGTGAATTTCTTCGGTTAGCCGTCCAACAGACAGGCCTTCTCCTTCGAGGAGGCCGCCCTCTTCGGAGCTATGTGATGAAGAAGTGGAACGTGTTCGAATTCTATAGTGGGAGGGAGGCGGAACTTCAACGGCTACTAAGATCTCCCGTGATGCAACAACCCGTACTAAAGCAAAATCTTGTCCATTAGCAAAAACTTCACCGATCTCTCTATTGCATCTACGTCTTTTAGAATATGAAGGATTCAATCGAGTATTCGATCTTTGTTCTGTCTCAGAATGACTGCAATAAATATTCAATCTAACAAAAATCCCATAGCGACATATAAAATTTCCATGAGTAAAAGTGTAACGACGCATAATTTCGATAATAAAAAATAGTTAATCTAATAAAGTTTTATGGTTTAATGTTGGAAGAAATAAAAATTTGTGATTTAATAATAAGATTATAACTGGAATGAAATGTATTAGTATTAATTTAAGGTAATTGATAACTGCTTTAAATATAATTCTAATTAATTGAAATGATTGAAAAGTTATAATTGGTGATAGATTTTAAATTTATTGTAATAATGAGCATATTAATTTATAATTGGATTAAAGGAGTAATTGATAATTTGATTGTTGTATTAATTAATGAAATAGTATGTAATTAATTTGTAATTGAATAAAAGTAGTGTTGTGGTAGTACTTATGACATTTATACGGAGGTAACAAACATATAAATGTACCAAATTAAGAAAAGGCAACGATCATCATTTATTACTGATTTATTTAATTTGTTGAATTAAATTGAAAATCAATTGAAATTAAATATAATTAAATATTATATTAGTATAAGTTAATATGCTAACTGAAAATGTGAATACAATAACATGTATAGAAATGTTAATTACATTTATAACGCATTAATTTATTTAATGAAAATAATGAAACCAAGATAGATAAATTATTGAGAATTTAATTATAAATTGGTGTGAAAATTTATAAAAAAATTCAAGTTAATTGAAATATCGCAACTAATATGGTAAAAAAATGAAAATTTGAGAATATTAAAGTAATAAAGTATAAACCATGGTTAAATATGTACATAGGGTAATGATTGATTGAATAAAAGATTAAAACCAAATTAAATCAATTTATTGAAATTAAATTATATTAATTGGATTTAATTACCATTGAAATTGAAAACTGAAATTAGTGTAATATTTAACACTATATTGATATGTAAATTTGTTTTAAATTATTATAAATTACTAAGTAATCTAAAGTGATAGAAATTGTAAATTATTATTTTTGAATTGAAAAAGTAATTTAATTAATTTAAAAATAATTTAATTAACGTGAAAATAGCCATCGCGGCCAGTGTCATAGCTTTTGATGAAACTAGTTTCATCGGATCCGTAACGGTGAATTATTGTAGGATTTCAAGTTTCGTAGCGATCGGATTAGTCTTTTGATCGTACGGACACGAAACGCACACAAATCAATTTTAATGAAATCAATTTAAAATAAGCTGATTTTAAAAGCGATCTTCTTCATACAATGGTATTAGGACTTGAAACCTGTTTCATTGAGTTTAAAATTTTTGAAAACATATATTTTAATATATGGTATGACCTACTTTTGTTTCGGAAACAGAACGGGCTTTTCAGGTCGTTATTGTCCTTTCGAACCAATTCGATATGTCCGTTCATTCTTATCGGGCTTGTTAATATAAATAGACTTAGTTTCTCATAACCTAGCAGCCATTCAGTTTATTTGTATGTACTCTTCTGTTCCTCAACTACTTCACTTCTCTAATGCCAGATAACCTAATTGCAGTTCCAAATTTTATCAAAAATCCAAACAACTCGAATTTTTTTAGACAAAACATGAAATTCAAAGCTCTTGATGATACGAATCAACGTGTAGTGTTCCTTTTCTGAAATAGTGCTCGAGTCATCCGGTATTTGCGGTCAATGGTGGAAAAAATCGAAAACCTAGGCTGATTTAAGGTTTTTCGATTCGGCCTTTAATTGACGAATTTTTTTATGGGTTTTGAAGAGACCGTTGCATGGAGTTGACTAGTGGTGATTAGAAGGTGTGTCATGGCCTGTGGCGGCTGAAAATTGCGAACTAGGGTCTAAAAACCCTAGAAAATAGGTGGCGGCTGCGGCCTCTATGGGCCACGACGGCAGCGCACGTAGGGGCCAGTGGTCGCGTGTAACGACCCAGAATTTGACCACTTTGAAATACAATATTTAAAGTGATTTTAAATATAAAATAATTAAGGTTATATGATTCAAACAAAATTAGATAGGATTTTAAAAGAGAAGTATACACAAAAATAGTAACATTTGCCTATATCGACAAAAATGACAAAATGCTAATTTTAGAAAAGTAAGTTTCAATGATTAAATAAATTATTTTAATTAATTTATGAGTGTTAATATTTTTAAATAGCATTATACAAATTTATTTTTAAGTTTGGTTTACATAAATAAATAGTTTAACTAAAACATTAAAATGTGACCGTAAAACATTTTGTCGAAAAACGACGTTTTGTCGATTAAAAGTTGTCGCAACGTCGTCGCGCCTTTATTTTTATATAGCAACATATATTCAAATAGTTTAAGTATTAATTAATTCACTAAACATGTTTACTTTTACTAAATAAGATTAGAAAATTTCTAGAAGTCATTAAGAAAAGTAACTAAGAATTTGATAAAAGTAAGTAAGAAAAGTCAAAAGTAAACATCAAATCAAAATTAAATCAAAGTCAACATAATTATGATATTCTTTACTTAATCTTTAAGTGACTAAGACATAAAGTAAGAAGTAAAAGGATGATGTTAAGTTTTGAAAAAGTGGATAATGTTTTAGGTTGAAGTAAGGTTAGTTTGGTAATTTGGTAAGAGTTTATTTTGGTAAAATTACCACTTCTTTTTTGTCTATAAATATCCACCCACTTCTTTACTTTCATTCACATTTTCTTCTTCTTCTTTTCTCAAGCTTCTTTATGTTCTTCCACTTCTCTTTAATGGCTTCCATGCCACATAAAAAATTGAAAAGAAATAATGTCAAAGTACTTATAAAATATTCAAAAGAATTCAATGTTTATTCTCTTCAAATCAAACTTATATTTTCTCCATATTTTACCTCTTTTCTATCAGCCATAAATTATTCAAATCTGAACCAAATTGCAAAATTATTTATTTCAAATCATGTATTTTTCCAGTGGCTACAACTTTCTTGTTGACCACTTTGTCCAGTTCTTAGCATAAATAGGTCAAAATTCCACTTCTTTCAAGTGCATTTTCTGGCTCTGTTTTTAAGCCAGAAAATATGCCATTTTGTTTTGATCATAACTTGACCATAGCATATCCAAATTAAGAATTTATTTTTTTGAAACCATACAAAATTTCAGTGGTTACAACTTTATTGATGATAACTTTTTCCCATTTTGAGATTTACTATACCTGAAACTCAATTCTTTGAAATGCATTTTCGAGCTTTATTTTTGTGAATCCGAGAATAGATCTTTTATTTTGAACATATCTCCCTCAAAAATACTTGGATTCTAATGATTCTTTTTTCTAAATTCAATAGAAAAGAATTTTCAACAACTTTTCAGTTAGTAAGCTTTTCAAATATTGTGAGTAAGAGAGACAAAAACAAGAGAGAAGATGATCTATTTTTCGTATCAAAATCTTGGGAATTCAAGTTCAAAGCTCTACCGCTTCTTCTCTATATTTTCGGCCAACCTCCATCTCAAGCCTCAGCCAAGCTATTGGATGGGAGTGGGTGTTGTTTTCTAGTGTTCAATGGAGTAGGAATTAATTAGTGAAGTGTTGATTGATTAGAATGTTGGTAGGAAGTTAATCGCTTTGGTTGATGGTGATAAATTCTTATTGCTTTAGAATTTATATTTTGATTATGTTATAAATCATATTTATACCCTTATGACATACGAATGTTTATACCAAATTGATTGTTAATATGGATGATTTGATAGTTAGTAAATTAAGTGAATCGTGATAATATATCCCGTTATGATATTAATAGTGAATGTTAGATTTGAAATCATGTGCATGTGATTGGTTGAATGGATGTTATGTTAGTGATAAATATGAATATTGGATATGTTCATTTTGGTTAAGTAATCCATTTATCTAAAAAGACCATATTTTAGTAATATGAGATATTGTGGAAAAATAAGTCTCTTTCATTTAGAAGTGAAATTAGAGTTAGAATGAAAGGGAATTTGAAATTTAAAGTGAAACAGATATGAAAAGGATAGTTAATTAAAAATTGAAATCAAAATGAATAGTGAAATTGAAATTGAAATTGAAATCGATTTTATAAAAGTGAAGTTTAGTTTGAGATTGGATTGATGTTTAAATTGAAATTAGATTTGAAAACAAAAGTTTTAAATGTGTTTAATTCGAGATTAGAATTGAAATTGAATTGAAATTGGAATTTAAAATTTAATATTAAAATAATGGGAATATAATAATGTTATAATGTGGTAATAGCGAAAATATATTTTAAATACTTTAAAAGGCGAAAATATTGATTTAAAATGATTTGTAATGATTTTGTAAGTGTTGAAATTCAATTGAATGTATTATTTCAAGTATGGAGAAATAAGTTAAAACTAGACGCGTCGCGCAACGGTAGTTCGCGATTTCGCGTCGAAAAGTTCGAATTAATGTGTAGAGTGGAATATGGCTCGGAATTCTTCGAGATAAGAAAATTCCGGACTATTATATCCATATCTTTTTAATGAAGAAAGAAAATCAAAGTTTTGTTGAGTAGATTTCGAAATAAGCCCAAATCAATTTTCTAGAAAAATCGCGCTAGTGTAGTTTAGTGACCATAACAGGAAATTTGTTTAAACGGATGTTTTTAATTATGAAAAAATATGAAATAAATTTGATGAATCTATTTAAATGATTTAAAAGATATTTGGATCGAAATATATGAATTTTCAAATATTTAAAACCTGTTTAATTCAAATAAGCTTATTTAGCACTTTCGGCAGCGCTTTTCTGCTACAAATTCTATAACTTTTGGAAGCGAGTTTACATGTAATAATAATTTTTCCAGAATCAACTGTGAATGTTTCAAAAATGATAATTAAGCATTTTGTAAGATAATTTGGAATATTTATAAGCAATTCCAAAATAAAGTTGAAAAATCTGAGTATGCGGAAACGACTAGTACATTTGTCGACTGTGAGATCTGGGAAGATAAAATAAGGTGTTTAACTAAGGTTAGGGATGGAGCAACCAGTGCCCTAACTTACCTATCCTATGTTTTCTTTTCTTAGGCGAGGGGTGGAACAGATCGAAAGGAAAGCCCGGATGCTCTTAAATAAAAGGATTCTGCTATGTTTTCCAAAATAAAAGAAGATTGATATTATCCAAAAGTTAAGCAATCTCCAAAAAAAGAATGATTTCTATGATCCTATTTACTTTAAAATGTTTGTTAAGACTGATTTAGGGTTTATCGTAAATGATGTCTTAAATAACATTGATTTTGACCCGCGTAAAAGTTAAAGAATTTGATCAAGAATTACGTAAGGAAATTTGAGATATTTTCGAAAGAAAAAGAATGAATTTCATAGAAATTATCCTAAGTCAAAAGAAAGAGATTTCGAAATCATCCGAAAAGAATTAAAGTGAAAAGAGACTTAATAAATCATGTATACTCATATTCACTTTCTATCGATATTGGATTTCGAAGGAACCAGGGTCGGATTTGGGTAAATCCCATCCGAAAACCACTACGAACCAATGTATACGTTCGAACATGAAGACATGTTGAAGATGATGATTATTGAAGACTGTGGATCGTCATAGCGTGAGGACTGCTTGTTGATTTGCTTGGGGTCGCACCCATTGTAGATTTATATATAGCAATGGTCTCCTCGTGACGGAGATTTTTCGAATTGCAAGGGCTTCTCGCCTAATAATGGCCGAGGAAAGTGCCTTCTGTTTGTCCTGTTCCTGGACAACTTGTGTGGACGTTTGTCTGACATTGCATTTCTAACGATTACGTACATTGGTTTTTACAAATGTACATCAGTGGTGGTGGAGAAGAATACTTCTCCTAGCTTAACACCCTCCTTGAGACATACGAGCTCAAGGGTTGTATTTTTGTGGAAGGCAATTAGTAGTTAAACGGAAATGGGAATGTGGAGTTCAAAGATATGATATGTGCTTTGTGAAAAGGTAATCGTAGCCTCAAGCCTCATCAAACTGGAAATGACCAAAACATGATTAGATGCAGCAAGGCTAAGTGGGTCATTCCCAAGTAGGGTATGATCATCCCCTTCTAGATATATTTCTTCCCACTATGATGTTTGGAATGTATATTAATATGGTGTATGGAAAACGAGCGGTCGGTTAAAGGTCGGTAACGACCGAGGGATGACATATTCGATACCAAATAGTTAAGAGGTGGGCCGGTCTTGTGTTGGTAGAGGAGCTTTGTGATGGTTTCTCGGGACATCCATCTAGAGGTGTACCCATTTCGGAAGGTAGATCCTGCGCCTGGTCATTTGTACGGAAATCCATTCTCTAATAAGAACCTACGGTTTTATTTGTATTGGCGTAATGAATAGCCTCGAAATGCTATATGGGTAACCATTTCGTATAAGATTAATAAGTTTATTTGCAAATTTTTTCAAAGAGATGTCATTAAGAATAATATCAAACGTTTTGATATAAAAGTGGTTTAGTTATCATGTAACGTGTGACGACCCGACTTTCCACTCCCAGAAAATCGCATCGTCAATTAAGAAAGAAAGAGATAGAAGAAGAAAAGAAAGAAGAGAAAGAAGAAACAACACTAGAATCTCAACAGCGGAACGAATAAATTATATTAATAACATAAAATATTACATAGTTTACAACCACTATCAGAGTACACAGATATACAACATATACTAGACAGTTATAAACACCTGTCTAGTATTTACATCATAATACAATCCAGAGACAACACAGAGACACACAGCAGAATACTATATATATATATATATATATATATATACATATATAACGCAGTAGCCTCCTGCTCCAATTGCTCCTCCATAATTCGTCAAAAGCTAACCTGAATCCCTTGGCTACTCGAAAAAATTTGAGTACCCAAGAGTTTAAGAAAACAAAATATAAACTCCGGGTCAGACATGGGTCTGGTGTGAGTAACAGGTTAAAGTTGCTTAATTTTGAAAAACCTTTTGAAAGAAAGGCATCACGTAAGACTTCCCACACATAAACATGGAAAAGTTTTTACCTTACGCTAACCAAAACATTTGATAGGAAATCCAGTGATATTATAATAGTGTCTAGGGTTTTCAAGTAAATAAGAAATAGCCGAAATTGTTACATGATTAAATTCCAGCTACTAGCCACAAAAGTGGGTAATACAATCAAAACCGTTGGCACTTATTGGATTTTGGATTCCATACAATGGCAGGGCTACTGGGGTACCGCCCGTCACAGTACGTGGCCAAGATCAACGTACCGATGAGTACTCCCACTCCCCTGCAACACAAAGCCGGACCCATTCCTTTCTGAACAGTTTCGAACAAGACAACCCCGCAGTTGGTGTACATCCAACTGCCCACACAGCCGAAATAAAAAGGAACCTCTAGACAGGGATCAATCTTGCTCTCCAGTGGGTGCGACCCACGAAGCCTTGCTGCACCTCCCCTGTTTTAGCCGTTACCGGTTGATGAGGCTTGAGGCTACGATTATCTTTAGAGGACACATCTCTTAGAATGCTCATCGTCCACCTGACGATGTTCCGAAAGCATTCAATCCATACAAGTTCGTTCCGGGTTCGAACGAAACCGAAGGCATTATCTCGTTACACTCATTACGGAATCACCCACCGAGTTAATGACGATAACCCTTGCACTCTAAACCTATATCTCGAATCTATAAGTACTATTCCGTCAAACTCATTACGGAATCACCCACAGAGTTATACTGACGTATAGCCCTTACACCTCGAGTCTTCACTTGCTCCACTTAGATTCATGACCTAACGTTATTTGGAATCGATGTGGTTTTCGGATATCCAAATATGGAAACCCGATCCTGGTCTCATCGAAATCCAAAGCGTGTCTTTTAAGGCCAAGTTGTTTTAAAGGTTTAAAACAATTCAATTATATATACAAATAGATAAATGATAGATCCACAACAGATAATCAACACTATCATCATATCAGATAAACCATACTATCATTATCCAAAAGATAATCTATATCAACATCACAATGCAACCAATGCATCCAAATCACTCGACATAATCTATCTCATATCTGAGATTCAAATTATCCAAAGCAAACAACACTATCCAACCATATAAGCAATGATTAACCATACCAAATATAATTAATTTAAAATGAATTAAATTAATTACATCATTCCATTAATTTAAAGTAAATTAAATTAATTACTTCACCAATATCAACTTGCTCATATCACTATTGATAATTTATCAATCAATTAATTAACCATCAATCAATTATTTATTTTAATTAATCATCCCTGATTAATTAACCCTTAATTATATTCAAGTAATTATTCACTAATAAATTTCTTCAAATTAATTGTACTTAACCAAATACAGTAATTAAACTTTAATCACTTCATTAATTAATTACCTAAAATTAATTACATTAATACTTAATTAATTACATTAATTAATTACCTTTAATCACTTATTATTGATTAATTAATCTTAATTAATCAATCTTAATTACATCATTAATTATAATAATTAATGATCTTCTAATTACATTTTCAAATTAAATTAATTACTCTAAGTAATAAATCTTCATTTAAATTATAACTGTTAATCACCCTTGATTAACTCCATTCAGTAATTATCTACCCTTAATTACTTTACCAAATAAATTAATTACTTCATTAATTAATCATCTCTAATTAATCCTTTGATTAATTTACAAAGTAATTATACTTAAATTACTTCAAATATCAAATCACCTTTAATTAATTACATATAGTAATTATCCATTAATTACTTCTCTAAGTAATTACTCTACATTTAATTACATTAAGTAATTATACTTCACAAATCATCAAATGATTATTTTAAATTAATTAAACTGAATTAATTAACTTAAACTAATCAAATTAATTCAATTAATAAGTAATTAATTCCTTAATTACTTCCATAAGTAATTATACTTAATAACTTACACAATTGCTAATCTTTAAATTAATTAATCTAATTAATACTTAAAATTAATCACATTAACTAATTATTAAATAATCCTTAGTTAATGACCTTCACTAACTATTAACAACACATTAATTATTTTCTAAAATAATTAGTTTATTTTAATCATTATTAATTACAAATTAATCAATCATTAATTAACCCATTAATTAATCCCTAATTAATTAAATAATTAAGTGTTAATTAGAACCTAATTAAATCCTTTATTACTTGATTAACTAGTTATTAACCAAACTAATCTTATTTAATTAATTATTCTTAACTACAAGTTAATTATTCAAAGATTAATTAATCCTAAACTCTTAAGATTAAACCTTAATTACCTTAAGTAATTATTTATTTCATTAATTTATTAAATAAATTAATTATTCATTTAATTACCCTAATAATTAAATGAAATATAAACATTAAATTGTTATTTAACTTTACAAGTTTAAATTCAATCAAAAACCTTTAATTGTTAAATAAAGATTTTATTATAAAAGAAATTTCACAAAAGTCAAAACAAATTTCTTTTAAAATTAAAACCCTTTAAATTTTCACATTATCATTCAATTTGTTTTCAACCCTTAAATTTATAAAACTTAAGTTTATTTTTAAGCCAAAGATTCAAATCCAAATTTGAATCATATTTAAACTTTGTTTTACATTACTTTATATTTTAATTTTAATTTTAATTTAAATTCTTTAAAAAACATTTTTAACAATAAACTCTTTCAAAGTTATTTAATACATAATTTTAGTTCAAATACTTAATCATTTCCAACTTTAAGATTCAATTCAACTTGAATCTATAATTTAAATTAGATTTAAAACTTAATTTAAATCTTGCTTCCATTTTTAAATTTAGTTTAAATTAGCTTAAACTTTTTGGAAACAAGACAAGTTTCAAACTTTAACAAACCAATCCCGAGCTAAAAACTAAAATGTCTTAAAATCAATTTAAATTTCAAATCAAAACAGGTTTATACAAAAACCTGTAGTAACAGATTTACCCCAAAAACCTGTAACAAAGCTAAAACCCGAGACCTCAACAATTTCCTTCGAGTCCTCAAACACATTGCTTCGAGCAAAAAACCAGTTTCACCCGAACAAAACTCAAGAAAAATCCTTCTTCCCTAAAGAAAAACAACTGACATGCCATTACCACCGTTCACCTGCACACCCACGGCCATCTCCTCTTGCCACTCGCGATCCCTTACGCAAGTCACAAATCCTCTCCAAACACCAATTCAACTCTCAGATCAACTATAAAAACCCTAAATCAATTTTAAGCATTCAAGCTCGAAAATCTGCAAAAATGTCGCAATCTGAAATTTTGTCCCAAATCCAAATTCCGATCACCTGAGAGACTTCGCCTCCGGCCATCACCTCCTCCATACCCCATCTACCTCCAGTTCTAACAAAAGGGAACTCGATCACTTAATTATGTCGTAGTGATCAAATTCTTGAACACAGAAAAACTAGGGTTCAAAATTTTTAAACCCAAATCAGGTTTGCCTAATTGCCTTAATCCATCATCTCTGATTTTTCCTAAAATCTATACACATCATTCCAACAACAAAAGAAATTCAGGCTGCTCCCTATCCCTAGATTGACAGAACTAATTCAATTGGTATTTCCTGGTTAAACCAGAAATGCTTTATTGAAAGCAAACTAAAATCTTAGATTATAGTTTTAAAAATTAAGTTAAAGATCAAGTAATTTGATTATAAGCTTAAATAGATAAATCTGAAACATTTGCATAATGATTTCAGAAATTTACTCTGTTTCATATATTTTTTCTATCCCGTATCATCACAGTTTTATCATCGTTCTCATTTTTAAAATTAAACTTAAGCTTGTTACAAATCTGTCTAAATCTTTAACTATAGAAATGTTTAAACATGAGATCTTAAACTCTATCAGGATTTTAAACTTACATTCTAGTCTCAGGTCCAAACACTTAAGACACAACAAACATGCATTCATAAAAACATACATACATTCCAAATTTTCACCATATTCAGTCATACATTTATTTCAGAGTAAACAAACAACTACTTATACTCAGGTTTATTAAATAAAAATTGTTACTCACCTGGGTTTTAGGGTCAGAGCACAAGTATTTATGAAGAGCTTCAGATTTATTTTTAATTTTGCTTATGCATTGAACTCAGATTGCCCTTTTAAACTGCAAATGCTCCTAAAATTTCCATCCTGCTTACTGATATGCTACCTGATCTACATGCATGTTTGTTTCTAGGTGATCACTTGCAGGCTTCCAGAGAGAAGATGCATACAAGTTTCCAGAAAAGAACATGCAGGTTTGTGGATGTTGCATGAATTGGTGAGGTTGCAGTTGCAAACTTGCTTCAAGTTTATGAGTTTAAGAGGCTAGAGGTTTCAGGTTTGCATTTCAGGTTACATTTTATTTGCAGAATGTATTTCAGGTTTATATGCAATTTAGTTTGAAGATGGATGATGTTTTGAAGAAGAAGATATGGATAGTTTTTGATTTAAATTTTGAGGGGAGATTACAGATTGGTATGAAGATGAGTTTGCAGATATTTATTTTTTTTAAGCAGAAAAGGATTTACAAGTTTTTTCACAAATTTGCAAATTTGATTCATTTTTGGTGAGAGGAAACATGGGTTTTGATTTGAAGATGAAAACTTCAGATTTTCATGGCTGAAAATCTTAAGTTTTGAAAAAGAAAAATGGAAAGGAAGAATGATTTTTGAGGAAATGTATTTGTATAAGTATATTATGATTTTATTAGAAATAAAAGAATGAAAAAGAAAATCTTAAACATTACACTTGTTCACATTTAAACATTTGTCACTTAAGTTTATTACATGACTAACACATGTCAATTTATATCTTAAGAAACTTGCACATGTATATTAAAAGTGTTTTAAATTTTAATTTAAATTGTTTATAAATACTTTAACTTATTTTATTCCATATTTATATATAAATGAATTTTATTTCCTTTTAATTTTAGAAATCAAAACAAAACAAGTTATAAACAAAAGCTTATTCAAATATTTTTAAGTGTTTACATTTTTTGAAACATTAAATTCAAACTTTAAATTAATTTATCAAATCAAATTTTAATAATCAAGTTACATATATAAATGCATATATAATTGTATTAAAATTAAAAACAAAAATTTTATTCCTTACAAAATCTATTTATGTTCATAAGAACTTAAGTATTATAAATTTTATTTAAAAATAAAAATTAAACAATATTAAATAATTTACAAAAGAGATTATAAACCAATTAAGATTATTTGAAATTTACATTGTAAATTCTTATATAAAAATTCCAAGTAATATAAAATAAAACTTAGCTTTTATATTTATCAAATTTTAAATTAAAATTTTAAGCTAAATAAAATTTGAAAACAGATAAGATTTTCCCTTAATATAAACCATATAATTATTTATTAAATTGTCTTGAAAAGTTAAATGTTAAGTTTAAACCAAATTTCCAATTTACCAAATATGATTTAAAGCTAGAAAATTAATTTATTTACTAAATTCAAAATTAAAGTTCATTAATTTACAATATATACAATTATATATTTTAAAAAGAAAACAATTTATTTATTTAAAATGATAAAATCTTTCAATTTAAATATTTATTAAAACATGATTATTAAATCAAATTCCCAATTTGTTATTAAAATTATCAAATCAAATTGAATTTATAACACAGATTATTAAATTTATATTGCCCAAATTTCCGGGATATCACATTCCTTTCCCCTTAAAAGAATTTCGTCCCTGAAATTTAAAAACAAAGGTAATTTAATAATCTATCTTAATATTTTATTTTAATTCAAAAGCATATATTATCAAACATATGCTAACAACCATAGCAACCAATTCAAACAAAACAAATCTAATTATCCAGAAAAATTTGGATAAAATTTTCACGAGTTTCCCCGGTATAAATATCGGGATACTCGCTCTATAGAATCTAACCAATCAATACTATTAAGCTATAGAGCTCCTATTCAACTAAATCTACAAAACTAAACAAGATATCAGACTACAGACGAGTCTGAATCTACAATCACATCCTCCTGAATTGCTGGTTCCACAACCAAAGATAAACCATACACGTACTCCCTCAGAGATACGTGAACCACATCGAATCCCAGTTATCCAAATTGACAATTCAACTCTGAGAATCAAACACTAATCCTCACAACAACACAGAAAAGGTACATAACATCTCAGAGCTGACTTACCCAGTCTTACTCAATCTTAAAGCTCCTCATATCGGAGAAAACTTGTCCAAAATCAAAGCTCCGACTCCGGAATCAAAACTCCATCGTCTCTAGAAACAAACTGGACCAAAACAATCCAACAAAATGATCTCCTCAAGATCAATTCCAACCCAAGAATACCAACTCTACTCCACAAATATCAAAAGATTAACTTTCTTCTCCTACCCGGAAAAGATAAAACAAAAGTACTTCCAATCTGCTTCCGCTGCACAACTCTGATCTGAAGCAGAAGAAAAACTCGAGCACAAACTGGATAACACGTCACAGAAATATGGTTCAACAGATCCATAAAGAAAACGCAGATGCCCCATCTGATCCAAAGCTACTTCACTAAACCTCCGGTATCATTCCTAGAATCCAGTCGATAAGAAAACTCAGCCTCCAGGTATGGACAAATCTCTCATAGCTCAAGAGAACACTCAAACTATCGCAAGTCAGTTTTTGCGATCAACCAGTCCAATATCTAAAGAAAACTGTTCTCCCTTTACTAATCAGAACAGCTTACGCTTAACTAGCCAATCCATCGAAGAAATGGATCCACTCTGCTTCTTTTGAATTCTTCAAAAAAACTGCTAACCAGAAAACTTTCTTGCCAGCACCCAGAATACTCCGAGCTGCATTGCTGACACCGACGCCAAAGACTTCCTAAACCAAAGCTCTTCGAGAAATTCGGGATTCAAACCGGACAGAAACATCCTGCTGAATCCAGCCACAACATCGAAGCAGACTCACCTCCTTAACTTGTTCCAAAGAAAACATCTTCGAGAACATCCATAGTCACTACGTCTCATCACGCAGCTACTACTCCCTGAGATATCAAGATACCATCATTCTCTTCTACCTAGCCGACAGATCAAAACTCCACTCATCCAACCCAAAGATAGACTCCGAACCTTAACAGGTTACCTTCAGAGATCTACTAAATCCTTACTCCAAGAAAACTCACTTGACACGGTATTCGATCTACAGTCTCGATAGAATCACTTCCAACCTCATCACCAAACTTCAACCAAGGATAGTAGTTATGTTACACACCCCACTACCTTATCTACCTTTATATTCTATATTGGAAAACCCGAACAGGTAACCCAACAAATAGGTAGAAGTAATTATATAAATATATAATAAAAATACAAATACGCTCACTTAAGATAGACACCACTCCAGAGCCTAGGTATTCACTCAACCTAATGCTCTGATATCACCTGTGACGACCCGACTTTCCACTCCCAGAAAATCGCATCATCGATTAAGAAAGAAAGAGATAGAAGAATAAAAGAAAGAAGAGAAAGAAGAAACAACACTAGAATCTCAACAGCGGAACGAATAAATTATATTAATAACATAAAATATTACATAGTTTACAACCACTATCAGAGTACACAGATATACAACATATACTAGACAGTTATAAACACATGTCTAGTATTTACATCATAATACAATCCAGAGACAACACAGAGACACACAACGGAATACTATATATATATATATATATATATATATATATATATATATCTAACGCAGAAGCCTCCTACTCCAATTGCTCCTCCATAATTCGTCAAAAGCTAACCTGAATTCCTTGGCTACTCGTAAAAATTTGAGTACCCAAGAGTTTAAGAAAGCAAAAGATAAACTCCGGGTCAGACATAGGTCTGGTGTGAGTAACAGGTTAAAGTTGCTTAATTTTGAAAAACCTTTTGGAAGAAAGGCATCACGTAAGACTTCCCACACATAAACATGGAAAAGTTTTTACCTTACGCTAACCAAAACATTTGATAGGAAATCTAGTGATATTATAATAGTGTCTAGGGTTTTCAAGTAAATAAGAAATAGCCGAAATTGTTACATGATTAAATTCCAGCTACTAGCCACAAAAGTGGGTAATACAATCAAAACCGTTGGCACTTATTGGATTTTGGATTCCATACAATGGAAGGGCTACTGGGGTACCGCCCGTCACAGTACGTGGCCTAGATCAACGTACCGAGGAGTACCCCCACTCCCCTGCAACACAAAGCCGAACCCATTCCTTACTGAACAGTTCCGAACAAGACAACCCCGCAGTTGATGTACATCCAACTACCCACACAGCCGAAATAAAAAGGAACCTCTAGACAGGGATCAATCTTGCTCTCCAGTGGGTGCGACCCACGAAGCCTTGCTGCACCTCCCCTGTTTTGGCCATTCCCGGTTGATGAGGCTTGAGGCTTAGATTACCTTTAGAGGACACATCTCTTAGAATGCTCATCGTCCACCTGACGATGCTCCGAATGCATTCAATCCATACAAGTTCGTTCCGGGTTCGAACGAAACCGAAGGCATTATCTCGTTACACTCATTACGGAATCACCCACAGAGTTAACGACGATAACCCTTGCACACTAAACCTATATCTCGAATCTATAAGTACTATTCCGTCAAACTCATTACGGAATCACCCACAGAGTTATACTGACGTATAGCCCTTACACCTCGAGTCTTCACTTGCTCCACTTAGATTCGCGACCTAACGTTATTTGGAATCGATGTGGTTTTCGGATATCCAAATATGGAAACCCGATCCCGGTCTCATCGAAATCCAAAGCGTGTCTTTTAAGACCAAGTTGTTTTATAGGTTTAAAACAATTCAATTATATATACAAATAGATAAATCATAGATCCACAACAGATAATCAACATTATCATCATATCAGATAAACCATACTATCATTATCCAAAAGATAATCTATATCAACATCACAATGCAACCAATGCATCCAAATCACTCAACATAATCTATCTCATATCTGAGATTCAAATTATCCAAAGCAAACAACACTATCCAGCCATATAAGCAATGATTAACCATACCAAATATAATTAATTTAAAATGAATTAAATTAATTACATTATTCCATTAATTTAAAGTAAATTAAATTAATTACTTCACCAATATCAACTTGCTCATATCACTATTGATAATTTATCAATCAATTAATTAACCATCAATCAATTATTTATTTCAATTTATCATCCCTGATTAATTAACCCTTAATTATATTCAAGTAATTATTCACTAATTAATTTCTTCAAATTAATTGTACTTAACCAAATACAGTAATTAAACTTTAATTACTTCATTAATTAATTACCTAAAATTAATTACATTAATACTTAATTAATTACATTAATTAATTACCTTTAATCACTTATTATTGATTAATTAATATTAATTAATCAATCTTAATTACATCATTAATTATAATAATTAATGATCTTCTAATTACATTTTCAAATTAAATTAATTACTCTAAGTAATAAATCTTCATTTAAATTGTCACTGTTAATCGCCCTTGATTAACCCCATTCAGTAATTATCTACCCTTAATTACTTTACCAAATAAATTAATTACTTCATTAATTAATCATCTCTAATTAATCCCTTGAGTAATTTACAAAGTAATTATACTTAAATTACTTCAAATATCAAATCACCTTTAATTAATTACATATAGTAATTATCCATCAATTACTTCTCTAAGTAATTACTCTACATTTAATTACATTAAGTAATTATACTTCACAAATCATCAAATGATTATTTTAAATTAATTAAACTGAATTAATTAACTTAAACTAATCAAATTAACTCAATTAATAAGTAATTAATTCCTTAATTACTTCCATAAGTAATTATACTTAATAACTTACACAATTGATTATCTTTAAATTAATTAATCTAATTAATACTTAAAATTAATCACATTAATTAATTATTAAATAATCCTTAGTTAATGACCTTCATTAACTATTAACAACACATCAATTATTTTCTAAAATAATTAGTTTATTTTAATCATTCTTAATTACAAATTAATCAACCATTAATTAACCCATTAATTAATCCCTAATTAATTAAATAATTAAGTGTTAATTAAAACCTAATTAAATCCATTATTACTTGATTAATTAGTTATTAACTGAACTAATCTTATTTAATTAATTATTCTTAACTACCAGTTAATTATTCAAAGATTAATTAATCCTAAACTCTTAAGATTAAACCTTAATTACCTTAAGTAATTATTTATTTCATTAATTTATTAAATAAATTAATTATTCATTTAATTACCCTAATAATTAAATGAAATATAAACATTAAATTGTTATTTAACTTTACAAGTTTAAATTCAATCAAAAACCTTTAATTGTTAAATAAAGCTTTTATTATAAAAGAAATTTCACAAAAGTCAAAACAAATTTCTTTTAAAATTAAAACCCTTTAAATTTTCACATTATCATTCAATTTGTTTCAACACTTAAATTTATAAAACTTAAGTTTATTTTTAAACCAAAGATTCAAATCCAAATTTGAATCATATTTAAACTTTGTTTTACATTACTTTATATTTCAATTTTAATTTCAATTTAAATTCTTTAAAAAACATTCTTAAACAATAAACTCTTTCAAAGTTATTTAAAACATAATTTGAGTTCAAATACTTAATCATTTCCAACTTTAAGATTCAATTCAACTTGAATATATAATTTAAATTAGATTTAAAACTTAATTTAAACCTTGCTTCCATTTTTAAATTTAGTTTAAATTAGTTTAAACTTTTTGGAAACAAGACAAGTTTCAAACTTTAACAAGCCAATCCTGAGCTAAAAACTAAAATGTCTTAAAATCAATTTAAATTTCAAATCAAAACAGGTTTATACAAAAACCTGTAGTAACAGATTTACCCCAAAAACCTGTAACAAAGCTAAAACCCGAGACGTCAACAATTTCCTTCGAGTCCTCAAACCCATTGCTTCGAGCAAAATCCCAGTTTCACCCGAACAAAACTCAAGAAAAATCCTTCTTCCCCAAAGAAAAACAACTAACACGCCATTACCAACGTTCACCTGCACACCCACGGCCATCTCCTCCTGCCACTCGTGATCCCCTACGCAAGTCACAAATCCTCTCCAAACACCAATTCAACTCTCAGATCAACTATAAAAACCGTAAATCAATTTTAAGCATTCAAGCTCGAAAATATGCAAAAATGTCGCAATCTGAAATCTTGTCCCAAATCCAAATTCCAATCACCTGAGAGACTTCGCCTCCGGCCATCATCTCCTCCATACCCCATCTACCTCCAGTTCGAACAAAAGGGAACTCGATCACTTAATTATGTCACAGTGATCAAATTCTTGAACACAGAAAAACTAGGGTTCAAAATTTTTAAACCCAAATCAGGTTTGCCTAATTGCCTTAATCCATCATCTCTGATTTTTCCTAAAATCTATACACATCATTCCAACAACAAAAGAAATTCAGGCTGCTCCCTATCCCTAGATTGACAGAACTAATTCAATTGGTATTTCCTGGTTAAACCAGAAATGCTTTATTGAAAGCAAACTAAAATCTTAGATTATAGTTTTAAAAATTAAGTTAAAGATCAAGTAATTTGTTTATAAGCTTAAATAGAAAAATCTGAAACATTTACATAATGATTTCAGAAATTTACTCTGTTTCATATTTTTTTCTATCCTCTGTCATCACAGTTTTATCGTCATTCTCATTTCTAAAATTAAACTTAAGCTTGTTACAAATCTGTCTAAATCTTTAACTATAGAAATGTTTAAACCTGAGATCTTAAACTTTATCAGGATTTTAAACTTACATTCTAGTCTCAGTTCCAAACACTTAAGACACAGCAAACATGCATTCATAAAAACATACATACATTCCAAATTTTCACCATATTCAGTCATACATTTATTTCAGAGTAAACAAACAACTACTTATACTTATGTTTATTAAATAAAAATTGTTACTCACCTGGGTTTTAGGGGCAGAGCACAAGTATTTATGAAGAGCTTCAGATTTATTTTTAATTTTTCTTATGCATTGAACTCAGATTGCCCTTTTAAACTGCAAATGCTCCTAAAATTTCCATCCTGCTTACTGATATGCTCCCTAATCTACATGCATGTTTAGGTCTAGGTGATCACTTGGAGGCTTCCAGGGAGAAGATGCATACAAGTTTCCAGAAAAGAACATGCAGGTTTGTGGATGTTGCATGAAGGTTTGGTGAGGTTGTAGTTGCAAACTTGCTTCAAGTTTATGAGTTTAAGAGGCTAGAGGTTTCAGGTTTGCATTTCAGGTTACATTTTATTTGCAGAATGTATTTCAGTTTTATATGCAATTTAGTTTGAAGATGGATGATGTTTTGAAGAAGAAGATATGGATAGTTTTTGATTTAAATTTTGAGGGGAGATTACAGATTGGTATGAAGATGAGTTTGCAGATATATATTTTTTTTAAACAGAAAAGAATTGATAGGTTTTTCACAAATCTGCAAATTTGATTCATTTTTGGTAAGAGGAAACATGGGTTTTGATTTGAAGATGAAAACTTCAGATTTTCATGGCTGAAAATCTTAAGTTTTGAAAAAGAAAAATGGAAAGGAAGAATGATTTTTGAGGAAATGTATTTGTATAAGCATATTATGATTTTATTAGAAATAAAAGAATGAAAACGAAAATCTTAAACATTACACTTGTTCACATTTAAACATTTGTCACTTAAGTTTATTACATGACTAACACATGTCAATTTATATCTTAAGAAACTTACACACGTATATTAAAAGTGTTTTAAATTTTAATTTAAACTGTTTATAAATACTTTAACTTATTTTATTCCATACGTATATATAAATGAATTTTATTTCCTTTTAATTTTAGAAATCAAAGCAAAACAAGTTATAAACAAAAGCTTATTCAAACATTTTTAAGTGTTTATATTCTTTGAAACATTAAATTCAAACTTTAAATTAATTTATCAAATCAAATTTTAGTAATCAAATTACATATATAAATGCATATATAATTCTATTAAAATTAAAAACAAAAATTTTATTCCTTACAAAATCTATTTATGTTCATAAGAACTTAAGTATTATAAATTTTATTTAAAAATGCAAATTAAACAATATTAAATAATTTACAAAAGAGAATATAAACCAATTAAGATTATTTGAAATTTACATTGTAAATTGGTATATAAAAATTCCAAGTAATATAAAATAAAACTTAGCTTTTATATTTATCAAATTTTAAATTAAATTTTTAAGCTAAATAAAATTTTAAAACAGATAAGATTTTCCCTTAATATAAACCATATAATTATTTATTAAATTGTCTTGAAAAGTTAAATGTTAAGTTTAAATCAAATTTCCAATTTACCAAATATGATTTAAAGCTAGAAAATTAATTCATTTACAAAATTCAAAATCAAAGTTTATTAATTTACAATATATACAATTATATATTATAAATAGAAAACAATTTATTTATTTAAAAGGTTAAGATCTTTCAATTTAAATATTTATTAAAACATGATTATTAAATCAACTTCCCAATTTGTTATTAAAATTATCGAATCAAATTAAATTTATAACACAGATTATTAAATTCATATTGCCCAAATTTCCGGGATATCACATTCCTTCCCCCTTAAAAGAATTTCGTCCTCGAAATTTAAAAACAAAGTTAATTTAATAATCTATCTTAAAATTTATTTTAATTCACAAGCATATATTATCAAACATATGCTAACAACTATAACAACCAATTCAAACGAAACAAATTTAATTATCCAAAAAATTTGGATAAAATTTTCACGAGTTTCCCCGGTATAAATATCGGGATACTCGCTCTATAGAATCTAACCAATCAATACTATTAAGCTATGGAGCTCCTATCCAACTAAATCTACAAAACTAAACAAGATATCAGACTACAGATGAGTCTGAATCTACAATCACATCCTCCTGAATTGCTGGTTCCATAACCAAAGATAAACCATACACGTACTCCCTTAGAGATACGTGAACCACATCGAATCCCAGTTATCCAAACTGACAATTCAACTCTGAAAATCAAACACTAATCCTCACAAGAACACAGAAAAGGTCCAAAACATCTCGAAGCTGACTTACCCAGTCTTACTCAATCTTAAAGCTCCTCATATCGAAGAAAACTTATCCAAAATCAAATCTCCGACTCCGGAATCCAAACGTCGTCGTCTCTAGAAACAAACTGGACCAAAACAATCCAACAAAATGATCTCCTCAAGATCAATTCCAACCCAAGAATACCAACTCTACTCCACAAATATCAAAAGATTAACTTTCTTCTCCTACCCGGAAAAGATAAAACAAAAGTACTTCCAATCTGCTTCCGCTGCACAACTCTGATCTGAAGCAGAAGAAAAACTCGAGCACAAACTGGATAACACGTCACAGAAATATGGTTCAACAGATCCATAAAGAAAACGCAGATGCCCCATCTGATCCAAAGCTACTTCACTAAACCTCCGGTATCATTCCTAGAATCCAGTCGATAAGAAAACTCAGCCTCCAGGCATGGACAAATCTCTCATAGCTCAAGAGAACACTCAAACTATCGCTAGTCACTTTTGCGATCAACCAGTCCAATATCCAAAGAAAACTGTTCTCCCTTTACTAATCAGAACAGCTTACGCTTAACTAGCCAACCCATCGAAGAAATGGATCCACTCTGCTTCTTCTGAATTCTTCAGAAAAACTGCTAACCAGAAAACTTTCTTGCCAGCACCCTGAATACTCCGAGCTGCATTGCTGACACCGACGCCAAAGATTTCCTAAACCAAAGCTCTTCGAGAAATTCGGGACTCAAACCGGACAGAAACATCCTGCTGAATCCAGCCACAACATCGAAGCAGACTCACCTCCTTAACTTGTTCCAAAGAAAACATCTTCGAGAACATCCATAGTCACTACGTCTCATCACGCAGCTACTACTCCCTGAGATATCAAGATACCATCATTCTCTTCTACCAAGCCGACAGATCAAAACTCCACTCATCCAACCCAAAGATAGACTCCGAACCTTAACAGGTTACCTTCAGAGATCTACTAAATCCTCACTCCAAGAAAACTCACTTAAGACGGTATTCGATCTACAGTCTCGATAGATTCACTTCCAACCTCATCACCAAACTTCAACCAAGGATAGTAGTTATGTTACACACCCCACTACCTTATCTACCTTTATATCCTATATTGGAAAACCCGAACAGGTAACCCAACAAATAGGTAGAAGTAATTATATAAATATATATAATAAAAATACAAATGCGCTCTCTCAAGATAGACACTACTCCAGAGCCTAGGTATTCACTCAACCTAATGCTCTGATACCACCTGTGACGACCCGACTTTCCACTCCCAAAAAATCGCATCATCTATTAAGAAAGAAAGAGATAGAAGAAGAAAAGAAAGAAGAGAAAGAAGAAACAACACTAGAATCTCAACAGCGGAACGAATAAATTATATTAATAACATAAAATATTACATAGTTTACAACCACTATCAGAGTACACGGATATACAACATATACTAGAAAGTTATAAACACCTGTCTAGTATTTACATCATAATACAATCCAGAGACAACACAGAGACACACAGTGGAATACTATATATATATATATATATATATATATATATATATATATATATATATATATATATATATATATATATATATCTAACGCAGAAGCCTCCTGCTCCAATTGCTCCTCCATAATTCGTCAAAAGCTAACCTGAATGCCTTGGCTACTCGTAAAAATTTGAGTACCCTAGAGTTTAAGAAAACAAAAGATAAACTCCGGGTCAGACATGGGTCTGGTGTGAGTAACAGGTTAAAGTTGCTTAATTTCGAAAAACCTTTTGAAAGAAATGTACCACGTAAGACTTCGCACACATAAACATGGAAAAGTTTTTACCTTACGCTAACCAAAACATTTGATAGGAAATCCAGTGATATTATAATAGTGTCTAGGGTTTTCAAGTAAATAAGAAATAGCCGAAATTGTTACATGATTAAATTCCAGCTACTAGCCACAAAAGTGGGTAATACAATAAAAACCGTTGGCACTTATTGGATTTTGGATTCCATACAATGGCAGGGCTACTGGGGTACCGCCCGTCACAGTACGTGGCCTAGATCAACATACCGAGGAGTACTCCCACTCCCCTGCAACACAAAGCCGGACCCATTCCTTACTGAACAGTTCTGAACAAGACAACCCCGCAGTTGGTGTACATCCAACTGCCCACACAGCCGAAATAAAAAGGAACCTCTAGACAGGGATCAATCTTGCTCTCCAATGGGTGCGACCCACGAAGCCTTGCTACACCTCCCCTGTTTTAGCCATTCCCGGTTGATGAGGCTTAAGGCTACGATTACCTTTAGAGGACACATCTCTTAGAATGCTCATCGTCCACCTGACGATGTTCCGAAAGCATTCAATCCATACAAGTTCGTTCCGGGTTCGAACGAAACCGAAGGCATTATCTCGTTACACTCATTACGGAATCACCCACAGAGTTAACGACGATAACCCTTGCACTCTAAACCTATATCTCGAATCTATAAGTACTATTCCGTCAAACTCATTACGGAATCACCCACAGAGTTATACTGACGTATAGCCCTTACACCTTGAGTCTTCACTTGCTCCACTTAGATTCGCGACCTAACGTTATTTGGAATCGATGTGGTTTTCGGATATCCAAATATGGAAACCCGATCCCGGTCTCATCGAAATCCAAAGCGTGTCTTTTAAGACCAAGTTGTTTTATAGGTTTAAAACAATTCAATTATATATACAAATAGATAAATCATAGATCCACAACAGATAATCAACATTATCATCATATCAGATAAACCATACTATCATTATCCAAAAGATAATCTATATCAACATCACAATGCAACCAATGCATCCAAATCACTCAACATAATCTATCTCATATCTGAGTTCAAATTATCCAAAGCAAACAAAACTATCCAACCATATAAGCAATGATTAACCATACCAAATATAATTAATTTAAAATGAATTAAATTAATTACATCATTCCATTAATTTAAAGTAAATTAAATTAATTACTTCACCAATATCAACTTGCTCATATCACTATTGATAATTTATCAATCAATTAATTAACCATCAATCAATTATTTATTTTAATTAATCATCCCTGATTAATTAACCCTTAATTATATTCAAGTAATTATTCACTAATTAATTTCTTCAAATTAATTGTACTTAACCAAATACAGTAATTAACCTTTAATTACTTCATTAATTAATTACCTAAAATTAATAACATTAATACTTAATTAATTACATTAATTAATTACCTTTAATCACTTATTATTGATTAATTAATCTTAATTAATCAATCTTAATTACATCATTAATTATAATAATTAATGATCTTATAATTACATTTTCAAATTAAATTAATTACTCTAAGTAATAAATCTTCATTTAAATTATAACTGTTAATCACCCTTGATTAACTCCATTCAGTAATTATCTACCCTTAATTACTTTACCAAATAAATTAATTACTTCATTAATTAATCATCTCTAATTAATCCTTTGATTAATTTACAAAGTAATTATACTTAAATTACTTCAAATATCAAATCACCTTTAATTAATTACATATAGTAATTATCCATTAATTACTTCTCTAAGTAATTACTCTACATTTAATTACATTAAGTAATACTTCACAAATCATCAAATGATTATTTTAAATTAATTAAACTGAATTAATTAACTGAAACTAATCAAATTAACTCAATTAATAAGTAATTAATTCCTTTATTACTTCCATAAGTAATTATACTTAATAACTTACACAATTGACTATCTTTAAATTAATTAATCTAATTAATACTTAGAATTAATCACATTAATTAATTATTAAATGATCCTTAGTTAATGACCTTCATTAACTATTAACAACACATTAATTATTTTCTAAAATAATTAGTTTATTTTAATCATTATTAATTACAGATTAATCAATCATTAATTAACCCATTAATCAATCCCTAATTAATTAAATAATTAACTGTTAATTAAAACTTAATTAAATCCATTATTACTTGATTAATTAGTTATTAACTAAACTAATCTTATTTAATTAATTATTCTTAACTACATGTTAATTAGTCAAAGATTAATTAATCCTAAACTCTTAAGATTAAACCTTAATTACCTTAAGTAATTATTTATTTCATTAATTTATTAAATAAATAAATTATTCATTTAATTACCCTAATAATTAAATGAAATATAAACATTAAATTGTTATTTAACTTTACAAGTTTAAATTCAATCAAAAACCTTTAATTGTTAAATAAAGCTTTTATTATAAAAGAAATTTCACAAAAGTCAAAACAAATTTTTTTAAAATTAAAACCCTTTAAATTTTCACATTATCATTCAATTTTTTTTCAACACTTAAATTTATAAAACTTAAGTTTATTTTTAAACCAAAGATTCAAATCCAAATTTGAATCATATTTAAACTTTGTTTTACATTACTTTATATTTCAATTTTGATTTCAATTTAAATTCTTTAAAAAACATTCTTAAACAATAAACTCTTTCAAAGTTATTTAAAACATAATTTGAGTTCAAATACTTAATCATTTCCAACATTAAGATTCAATTCAACTTGAATCTATAATTTAAATTAGATTTAAAACTTAATTTAAATCTTGCTTCCATTTTTAAATTTAGTTTAAATTAGTTTAAACTTTTTGGAAACAAGACAAGTTTCAAACTTTAACAAACCAATCCCGAGCTAAAAACTAAAATGTCTTAAAATCAATTTAAATTTCAAATCAAAACAGGTTTATACAAAAACCTATAGTAACAGATTTACCCCAAAAACCTGTAACAAAGCTAAAACCCGAGACCTCAATAACTTCCTTCGAGTCCTCAAACCCATTGCTTTGAGCAAAAACCCAGTTTCACCCGAACAAAACTCAAGAAAAATCCTTCTTCCCCAAAGAAAAACAACTGACACGCCATTACCACCGTTCACCTGCACACCCACGGCCATCTCCTTCTGCCACTCGCGATCCCGCACGCAAGTCACAAATCCTCTCCAAACACCAATTCAACTCTCAGATCAACTATAAAAACCCTAAATCAATTTTAAGCATTCAAGCTTGAAAACCTGCAAAAATGTCGCAATCTGAAATCTTGTCCCAAATCCAAATTCCGATCACCTGAGAGACTTCGCCTCCGGCCATCACCTCCTCCATACCCCATCTACCTCCAGTTCGAACAAAAGGGAACTCGATCACTTAATTATGTCGCAGTGATCAAATTCTTGAACACAGAAAAACTAGGGTTCAAAATTTTTAAACCCAAATCAGGTTTGCCTAATTGCCTTAATCCATCATCTCTGATTTTTCCTAAAATCTATACACATCATTCCAACAACAAAAGAAATTCAGGCTGCTCCCTATCCCTAGATTGACAGAACTAATTCAATTGGTATTTCCTGGTTAAACCAGAAATGCTTTATTGAAAGCAAACTAAAATCTTAGATTATAGTTTTAAAAATTAAGTTAAAGATCAAGTAATTTGATTATAAGCTTAAATAGATAAATCTGAAACATTTACATAATGATTTCAGAAATTTACTCTGTTTCATATATTTTTTCTATCCCGTGTCATCACAGTTTTATCATCGTTCTCATTTTTAAAATTAAACTTAAGCTTGTTACAAATCTGTCTAAATCTTTAACTATAGAAATGTTTAAACATGAGATCTTAAACTTTATCAGGATTTTAAACTTACATTCTAGTCTCAGGTCCAAACACTTAAGACACAGCAAACATGCATTCATAAAAACATACATACATTCCAAATTTTCACCATATTCAGTCATACATTTATTTCAGAGTAAACAAACAACTACTTATACTTATGTTTATTAAATAAAAATAGTTACTCACCTGGGTTTTAGGGGCAGAGCACAAGTATTTATGAAGAGCTTCAGATTTATTTTTAATTTTGCTTATGCATTGAACTCAGATTGCCCTTTTAAACTGCAAATGCTACTAAAATTTCCATCCTGCTTATTGATATGCTCCCTGATCTACATGCATGTTTGTTTCCAGGTGATCACTTGCAGGCTTCCAGAGAGAAGATGCATACAAGTTTCCAGAAAAGAACATGCAGGTTTGTGGATGTTGCATGAAGGTTTGGTGAGGTTGCAGTTGCAAACTTGCTTCAAGTTTATGAGTTTAAGAGGCTAGAGGTTTCAGGTTTGCATTTCAGGTTACATTTTATTTGCAGAATGTATTTCAGTTTTATATGCAATTTAGTTTGAAGATGGATGATGTTTTGAAGAAGAAGATATGGATAGTTTTTGATTTAAATTTTGAGGGGAGATTACAGATTGGTATGAAGATGAGTTTGCAGATATATATTTTTTTTAAACAGAAAAGAATTTACAGGTTTTTTCACAAATCTGCAAATTTGATTCATTTTTGGTAAAAGGAAACATGGGTTTTGATTTGAAGATGAAAACTTCAGATTTTCATGGCTGAAAATCTTAAGTTTTGAAAAAGAAAAATGGAAAGGAAGAATGATTTTTGAGGAAATGTATTTGTATAAGTATATTATGATTTTATTAGAAATAAAAAAATGAAAACGAAAATCTTAAACATTACACTTGTTGACATTTAAACATTTGTCACTTAAGTTTATTACATGACTAACACATGTCAATTTATATCTTAAGAAACTTACACATGTATATCAAAAGTGTTTTAAATTTTAATTTAAATTGTTTATAAATTCTTTAACTTATTTTATTCCATATGTATATATAAATGAATTTTATTTCCTTTTAATTTTAGAAATCAAAACAAAACAAGTTATAAACAAAAGCTTATTCAAATATTTTTAAGTGTTTATATTCTTTGAAACATTGAATTCAAACTTTAAATTAATTTATCAAATCAAATTTTAATAATCAAGTTACATATATAAAAGCTTATATAATTCTATTAAAATTAAAAACAAAATTTTTATTCCTTACAAAATCTATTTATGTTCATAAGAACTTAAGTATTATAAATTTTATTTAAATACAAATTAAACAATATTAAATAATTTACAAAAGAGATTATAAACCAATTAAGATTGTTTGAAATTTACATTGTAAATTCTTATATAAAAATTCCAAGTAATATAAAATAAAACTTAGCTTTTATATTTATCAAATTTTAAATTAAATTTTTAAGCTAAATAAAATTTTAAAACAGATAAGATTTTCCTTAATATAAACCATATAATTATTTATTAAATTGTCTTGAAAAGTTAAATGTTAAGTTTAAATCAAATTTCCAATTTACCAAATATGATTTAAAGCTAGAAAATTAATTCATTTACTAAATTCAAAATCAAAGTTTATTAATTTACAATATATGCAATTATATGTTATAAACAAAAAACAATTTATTTATTTAAAAGGATAAAATCTTTCAATTTAAATATTTATTAAAACATGATTATTAAATCAAATTCCCAATTTGTTATTAAAATTATCAAATCAAATTAAATTTATAAAACAGATTATTAAATTTATATTGCCCAAATTTCCGGGATATCACATAACGACCCGAAGTTTTGGATCCCGAAAACTCCAGATAGTTATGAAAAAGAAGAAAGAGATAGAAGAAGAAGAAGAAAATCAAAAAAAAACAACATCTCACATTCGCAGCGGATAAAATATAATAATAAATAATAACAGTTTACAGAAGAATACTATTCTGTCGATTACATTTATAGCACATCAAAGTCACACATATATACAGACTGTCACGACCCAAACTCGATGTCCAACAAACAACATCAAATTCGTTTCGCGGGAGCTTGCAACACCATTAAATGATAAATAACACAGCGGAAATAAAAAAAAATGATATCACTGATATAATCATGAATACAATATCCGATACATCAATTTGATACAATGATAATCATCAACATCAGAGAATATACAACATAGAATACAACGGAACATGATACCATATGAAATAAGTCTTCTCAGAATATAATACTGCAACTCTGATCCAACAAGCTCCAAAGACAAAGCTCCAAAATTCCTATCTCGATCCACTATCAAGATTGCACCAAGCTAAACAAGTCTCGTCCATATCCAAAGAAAACTGAACTAGCTCCAGATAATCCACTGAATCTAATTATCTGAAAAAACAAACTCTAGACTGCCCGTGTAGAAAATTTTGAGCACCCAGAGTTTAGGAAATAAACAATAAACTCTGGATCAGTCATGGGACTGGTGTGAGCAAACAAAAACAATTTATCCTTAAAAACAAACAACGAAATATTTTAAAATCAATTCGCAATGCTTTTTAGAAATGAGACTACCATAAGGCCTCCCGCACACACACACACAATGCAAACGCAGAATCGGAGGAGATTTCTCCTTATGATAGTCAAAGATGCTTGATACGCATTAAAAGAAACATTTGATATTATTGCTATAAGTGCAAAGTGTAGTAAAAATCATTTCGAAAGTAAAGATATAAATCTTAGCCAGCATAGACATTTCGCACTTATGCCTACTATAGCTACCATGTTCAATAGCAGGTTACCGCCAAATTCCATGGCAGGTTATACAACTAAATCCGTACAAGGCACGTATTTGAAGAATGGATTTTCCAACAAATGGTCAGGCCAAGGAACTTCCCATCGCCACATGGAAACGCCTCTGGAAGGACGCCCCGAGAACCAAACTGTTCTCTGCCAAACAAAGCCGGGAATCCCTTTTCCCAAGGAATATTACAAACCCTCAGATATGCCACCCCCGGTCCTTTGGGATCTTTAAACGAGAGCTCTCTAACCAACATCACACCATAATAATAAGCGTTTCAACATGAGTAAGTATCTGGGCTTCATACCATGATACTACCCTTTTCCAGAAGGAATGGCCATACCCTAGGGAAGCTATCCCTGAAAACCTTGCCGCACAATTCCTGTTTCGACCATTTCCGGTTTGTGAGGCTCGACGAAGTCTCGTCCACAAAAACACACTTTATACAAAAGTCGTGCTTTGGGTCAACAAATGATCATAGAAATGATCACAAAGATAGACGATCAAACAAATGATCCTATCACAAATAATCAACACAATGATCATTTCACAGCAACACTCAGCATGTCACATTACCAAATTGGGAATATATCGCTGATAACCTTCAACTACATAACCTCTGAGCTCGTACGTCTCAGAGAAGGGTGTTAAGCTAAGAGAATAAATTCTCCGCCACCAACAGAAATATATTTGAAAGAAATCAGCTTTATATTTCAAATTGTAATGTCAGACATAACTATCCATACAAGTCTGTTCCGGGCTCGAACAGAACCGAAGGCACTTACAAAGAAGTCCTTGCAATCCGGGTATTCACAATCCCGATCGAACTTCCCATCACTTAGGGAGTCTCTATACCGTTGCAACTCAGTGCAGAGACAATCGATAGGTCATCCTATCGTTCTCGCAAATACCCGGTCTTCACCACCGGTCTTCTAATGCTATCCATAACGACATATCACATATTCGGAATGGGTTATACGACCCAAAGGTCCTTTCCCGGCTAACCCGAATAGTGAGCGCAACATTTAAACATATGGATATGAGATTTCGATTAAGTCACAACTTAATAATTCCAAAGTTTCTTTCAAATGGTTTAAACCAATTACCATTTCAAATCTTTTAAACAAAAAGATTTATTTCACAAAGTTCACTCAGTTTCACAAAGATTCATTTACGGATTTCAAAATAATTTCCTTTTCAATTGGATTAACTCATTTAAATCTTTAAATCAAAGATTTATCTCATAGCTTTCAAAACTTATTTCCAAAGATTCATTCATACTTGGAAAATTATTTTCGATTTTATTTATACAAGTTAAAAACTTTGAGTTAATTCAAATTCCCAAAATAACGCTTTAAAAACGGTTTAAACCCCTATAACTTGTAAAGTCCTTTTTAAATCATAAATACTGAATATAGAATTCAGTTTCAGATTTCTTTTGAATTTCAATCTAAATCCTATTATTTAAATTCCAAATCTTTATTAGTTATTCAAAAATAACTTTTATTCTTAAAACAGCTTTTCAAAAGCTTTTCCACATTTAAAACTTAATTTATTTCCAAAAATATTTGAATTAAAATTCAAATTCAAACTTATTTAAAAATCCGTGACTTAACCGATTTCCTCGTGAAATCCATATTTGTGTGTGTATAGTGTGGTCCAAGGATTTTACACAATAGTGCACAACATCAATCATCACAAATATATCAATATCGATAAGCGGTATAACCAATAACGCTTATCTTCATTCACATTTTCACAGATAAAATAAATTTATCAATCATCAAGATTCATCATTATAATTCGATGTGGGTTTCGGATAACCAACTGAAATCCGTCTCCCTGTCGCATCGAAATTCAAATGCCGTTTTAAAGGCTAAGGGTTTACAGAATAAAATCACCAATCATAATCCAGCACAGGGTAAATCAAATCTCACACATCACAATCTCAAAACAGAAATATCAATTCATTTTACAACAAATCAGATATCCTACATAATCCATAAGTAATCATCTTTAATTCTTATTGTGATAAATTCAATTAGAAATAATTTCTTAGGAATTAATTACTTAGCCCTGTATAATCGATCGTTAATTCATTATCAATTAATTACATACTTCATTTCAAATTTGTTAATTAACCAATAAATTCTTAATCAATCATTAAGTCTTAATTACTTAATTCCTTTATTCACTTTATAAATTAATTACTTCATAATCAATTTATTTAACCTCGATTAACTATTCTTTAACCATAAATTTATAACTTTAATTATTAATTCATTTACCATTAACTACTTAGTTAATCAATTATTAGTTCTTAATTAAATTCTTTAATTAATTAACAATTAATTTTCCATTAATTAACTTAAGTAGTTAATTACTATTTACTTATCACCTAAACATAAATAAATTCAAACTCTAATTATAATTAAAATGAAATTATTCTTAATTTCTTTCAAAAATAATTACTTAATATTAATTATTCATCTTAATTAACAAAAAGTCTTCTTTAACTTGGTGAAAGTCAATGCATTATTAACCACAAACTTAAATGTTAATAAATTACTTACTTATCATGAAGTGATTACTTAGTCAAAGTAATAATAATTAAGTATTAAAAACATTGTTATGTATTAATTAAGGTAATTAACTTGTTTCTAAGTTTTAACTTAACTTGTTAAATACCATTCAAGTTTAACAGGGTTCAAAACTTGTTGAACAATTGTTTATTTAGCATTACTTTACAAATACAATACTGCTGATAGAAGGAAACCCGATTCTATCTCTCAAATACTCGCGTATCCCTTCGAGCCAAACACCCCATTTCCCGAGACCTCTTCTCTCCCTCTCGCGTTCTTCTTCTTCTCTTCTTTTTTTTTCCCTTGAAGCCAAGTTTTAAGTCCAAACGAAAAACATCAGGTAAGTCTATTTTGCACACTCGAGTTCGACCCCGAAACACTCACCCCTTGAACTCGAGAAACATCACGCGACATTTTCACCCATCACACTGACACCAAGCGAAACGTGCACGTGCACGGAGCGGCGCCGGAGCTCTGGCGAACTTCATCATCGGCGGCAAGTCGCAAACCATCCAAGCACTCGGAAACCAAACTCGATTTGCCTTCAAACATTCGAAATCGAAATATAGCCCCCAGCTCGCTCGAAAACTGAAGCTCACCACAATCAACAAATGCCTTCGCCACTGCTGCACAGGCCACCGGAGACCCTCCAAATCCACCCACGCCTCGGCAACACCCTACGCAACCACCCTCCCAAGCTTCGTGACACTCGATCACTTATAGGAATCGCACACACCTCGTTTCCAACATGTCCAGAAACTCGAACAAAAACCCTAACCCAGCCTCGTACCCTTAATCCACGCAATAACAATTTTTTTTGATAATTTTTACAAAATCACCAATGTTTATACTTGCTTCAACACAAATTTGAAGATTTATTATTAAATCAATAATCTGTAATTGATAAAAATGCACCTTTTGATCAACCATGAACTGCTTATTCAATTCTACATTAAAAATTCTCATTTCTTCTTTAAAAATTCCATTTTGTATTGAAGATTCAAGTTATCAACTTGAATTAATATTTTATAACAATTGATTTTATCAACTTAATTTTTGTTGCCTGCAAAACATGATTTCCAGAGTATAGATAAGTTATTTCGATTCGAAATGATTTCCAACACTTAGTTCATGAGCAAACAACAATTTTTGTTTTGATCTTAAGTCTAAACAGTTAATAGGTCAAGAGAAATTATTTTTTTTCTTTCTAGAGTTTAAACAGAGAATATACATATATGAACAAAACCTGTATACCATTCATTTTCCAGAAAATTCATTCATATATATATAAACACCACCATACTTATTCACTGATATGCAAGCAATCGATTACATTTTTAAATTTCAAAAGATGAGGTTACTCACAGGTAAAAACAAAGAAGTCAAAATAAAAGAAAGAAAGTTTGCTCACCTGTTTTCCAGTAAAGCAAGCTCAGAACTTCAAGTTGAAACAGCAGTTTGAATTTTCTTTTTGAATCCTGTTTTGCTTTGAATTGAATGATGTTTGATTTTGTAAATGGTGATGTTTTCTTTTTCTTTTGGTTTTGCTGTTTGCTTTTACAGTTTTTTTTTTCTTTTCTTTCAGGCTGTCTAAATTGGGTTTGAACAAAATGAAGTAACGTAGAGGTATACATACAAATATAGAGAGGACAGTGTGCATAGGGTATAGGCTTACTTCTTTTGCTTGAACATGTGCTTCCTTTATTTAAAAGATCTTCTTTATTTTGGAGGCTGAAAGGAAATAGCCTACTTCGGCTAAGAAGATTTTGGACATGCTGAGGGTATTTGGCATTTAATGCATGAGTCCTATTTTATTTACAACTTATACTTTTTGTTATGTATGTATACTTCTTGCTTTGTATAAGTATGTTCATATGTACTTGTTCTTATATAAAATTCATTTGATTTTATATTTTTGTTTGTTTGCAGTTTTTAGTTTCTTATTACTTTGTACTGACTTTTTTTTTTCAACATGATGTTAGGATTTTAGTTAATGTGCTGTGTTGAAATTTAACTATATGTATTTAATGTGTATATTTTATTCTAGTTTTGTTTGTTTTTATTTGCTTGGTAATATAATGACATTTTATATTAATATGTTGTTATAGTTTTACTTTGTAGTTCGATTCAGTTTAGTGTTGCCTTATATCCATAAAATTTCATTTGCATTTCTTTTGTTATTTATTCTATAATTTTATTATTAACATAAATGCATAAATTTGATTTCTATTTATGGTTTAACTATCAGGTATACATATATTTCATTTTATACTTTCACTTATATTCAATATTGATACGTAGTTTTTATTTTTATTTTAAACACTTTATTTCAATTCCAATTCAATTACATTTAAAATAAGTTTCAAATCCCATTTATAAAATAAATAAGTATACATATCTAATCAAAATTGAAAAATTCAAATAAATCTATAATTTAATCCAAGAATTCAATTAAATTATAAATTTAAATTCGTCTTAAAAATCAGGATCGTTACAGACTTCCCCCCTTAAAAGAATTTCGTCCTCGAAATTCGCCAGAGAAAGATAACGAAGATAGATGAAAGATAGAGAAATATCTTTCCAGATCAACTGGATATCAATTCTGCATTTGGCTTACCAAATCAGAATTATCAACAATAGATATGAGAACAAACTCCATCAACTACGAAACAATTGGGTTATCTGATATACGAAGTATGCATGGGTATTGGTTAGTTCGAATGGATAACTAACCGTTCATAGAATATATTGTGACGCCCCACCTCTATGGTCGCAATAACAAAGAGTATTAAAAGAAAAACTGTCTGTTATCACGAAGAATAAGGCTGGATAGGAGCGGCCATCCGTAGTTAGGTCTTACACTAGTATTGGTTATTTCGATAGGAGTGGTATATATTTTTTTTTCATCTCTTAATTATTTACTCCCATCGACATATCCAATTCCAGTATAAAACGAACTACGATGGTTCATAATAGTTTAGGACAATAGATATAATAATAACACAGATAGTATAAATGCGGAACACAGATTAAACAAAAAGTCTCATATATATATAATAACTGATGTCAGTTACAATACATTTGACACTATACATATGATACAACTACAACTGTCGACTCTGGAAGTTACATATACAAGTACATTATCATGAATAATATACATGAATATACCACATCCTATACAAATACACAAACTACTCTAAATGACGACGACTACTCCGAAAGATATGAAGTGACTTCATAGCTCAAGCAGCAACTCAAAGTAGGATATCAACAACCTGTAAATACTCGGTCTGACCCGAGTATTAAATTCAAAAGAAAATAATACACGGGTCAGTCTAATTCAAACTCAGTTATTAGTGCACAGAAGCAATAATAATTAAATATGAATAGATGACAGTCAAAGTAAATTCACCTATCCGATCCTTTAACAAGAAATCGGATAACGGTGAATATAACACATGATAGTGTTAAACAACAAATCAGCAGATTCAAATCATCAACAGAGATAAAAAGAATATCAATGAAGATAATTTAGAAAACATCAGAATTGCCTAAATGGCAATTAACAACAAAATCTAGCTATTAATAAATAACTAGAAACTCATACTCTCATTTCCAAATAGATAATTAGATAACAACAAAATGATCAATTGAAACTAAATCAATTCAAACAATTGAAATATCACTTAAAAATATCAATTCTAATTGGCTGCAGTACACGCTAACGTGTACTGCCTCGCCAATACGGCATATGAAATACGCCAAAGGTCAAAGGATCAAAAGTAATTGAAATATCAATAAAAGCAATACCGTGTGGCTGCAGTTCACGCTTGCGTGCACTGCCTTGCCACTACAGTGATGATGTACCCAACATATACCGTGTGGCTGCAGTTCACGCTTGCGTGCACTGCCGCGCCACAACAGTGATGATATACCCAAAAGATCAACGAACCAAAATCCGTGGAGGTCTAATTATCAACGTCACAATGCAACTACAGTTGCAACTAGGTACAAAGATAAGGTCAATGCATCTGCCAACCACACATAAATTATGTGAAGGCAATACTCCAATGATTGCAAAAGTGCACCGTGAAGCAAAGTCGAGAATAAGGAGCACAGCAGAAGGCAAGGGACAGTAATGAAAAACCTCATCCAAGTGAATTGAGGTGGATAACTGTCTCAAGCAACAGCAGCCGAACAAGTTCGAGTAAGGCAGAGTAATGCCAAAGTAGTTAAGAAAAGATGACAACAAACTGCAGCCGTGGATCCAGATACAACAATCAAACAAATGCAGCAGGGGTGAGGTTGCACAGTGTAAAATGTTTGCAGATTAACTGCCACCAAGTAAATGTAGTAACACTGCAAATTCGAGAAGGTAGCAAGCTACTACGAAATGCAAGAAGGTCAAGTCTCAGACTCAACACAACTGCAGCACCAAAGCGTGAAGCAATGGTACAGGTACAAAATAGAAGGGGTGAGGGCACCGGGGTATGGCACCACTGCACTCAACACAAGGACAGACTGCAACTATATTGCAGCACCACAAGGTCAAAAAAAACAATGGTTCAAACATGAGACGAACCAAAGAAATGCATCTGATGGTAAGAGAATGACTACAAGCAACTGAAATGTACTTGTACAACAAAAAAAAAAAACTGGATAGTACAAACTCGACTAGAGGCCGTGAACACAAGTGCAACAGGTCAGAGATTAATAAATGAAGTCTCTAACCAAAATAAGGCCGCAAGAAGCTTCAATTCAAATCAGTAATGAAGACCCAAAGAAGAACCAGGGCAATGCAACCAAGAAACAAGTGACATGCAGATATCACAAGGTCACAAATGTTGGTTTGAAAGTAAAGACACAAAGGTAATTCAAAGGAGACTAAATGCACTGTGTTGTGAGAACAACAATATATGCTGACCAATAAACACAGAATGAAAGGCTACAGAAATGCCAAAATACCAACAGCACATGAAGGTAACAAGGAACACTAATCCAGACACAATGAACACAGTATCAATATGATGCACCAAGCAGTCAAGCCATATTTTGGCAAAATGCAACTGATCAGAGATGGCACCTGGAATATCAGGCAACATTCAAAAGAAATAATTTCAGAGATGTTCAAAGCCCAAAACGAAGTACACAACCAAGCACGAAGTACAAACTGCAACTGCGACACACAGTGCCACAACCAAAACAATAGTGCATCACTGACCATATCAGTCATTGGACAGTACAGATGCAATTATGCAAAAATGAAATCTGCAATTGTAGAAGGAGAGGAACAATATGTAATGGATCAGAAACATCAAAAATACACTGTAAACATGACAGTGCCAGCTTCAAAAGTATACACATGAAGGTTGCACTGCAACAGATAGGGAAACAAACATATGCAGCAGCTCAAGTGATGCCCATGAATGCAACCGTGAAACTACTACCTCAAATCATAAAAATCAAGTCAGAATCTGATATCATGAGCTACTGACCAGATACACAGAAAACAAAGAACGAAATCAATGATTCAAAACCTCGGGATTGCAAAGTTATAAACTGCAAATTCTTGTTTATGGCAAGTTATGGAAACACATTCACAAAATTATGTGACTAAAGTCAAGTGCAAAACAGATCAGGTGGCCTCCATTTCAACTGTGATGTGATAACCACGCATGGCCGAAGGTAAATATTCAAAGAATCAAACCAAATCACATTTCAAAATCACGTAAATAAAGAAAAACAGAGAAGTCGACATTATTCAAACGAAAACAAATGGCCGATAACACAAAATCACGTATACGAGAAATTGAATTAGATGTGAGTAATTTAAAATTACTCACCTTTGATTCGACGAGCATCCATCCTTTGAACGACGAAGCAAGCAACGAAAACGATCACCTCTCGAGCCGTTCAAGACGAAGTCGTGGAAGGGGTTGAAGCCTCTCGAAAGACGAACGATTGACAACCGCGGCACTTCTATCCAAAGCCCTAATTTTTGATCGAACGAAGAAATTTTTTTTGAAGCCGCCATTCTCTTTTTTTTTTTTTCTTTCGTCAAGGGTTTGAGCGAATGAATCCAACCAGAGAGGGGTACGGGTTTGCCAAACGAAACAAAGAGGGGAACCGGTGATTGCCGTTATCCCCACAAAAGGTAACGGGCCAAATATCGTAAAAAAAGAACGGGCCAAATTGAATTAATTAAAGCCCGTATACTCTTATACAAAATTTTGAAATAATTTCTAACTGTTTCGAAAACTCTAATCAACAAACAGCTAGCAAATCTAGTCGTCTAACGACGATATTAATTGTCACGAATCCCTGGGTTGTTACAGACTCCCCTCCTTATAAAAATTGCGTCCCCGCAATTTTCATAATTAAGGTTGTCAATGTTAATTATTTTTCTAACATAAACTGGTTAAGCTAGAAAAATAAAATAGAGAATACCAATGCCAAAGAAATCTTTTAATTTCATAAAAGAAATTCACAAATTCTCAACAAAATCTAACTATCAATAGATAGTCAGAAAACAACAAAAGGCCTAATTATCAAAAACGATAATTAAAAATCTCAAATCGACAAATATTTCATTATCAAAGGTGATAATCAAATTTCAAGTCAACCAATCAACAGATATCTAATTATCACAAGCGATAATTAGAAACAACAAATATTCGATTATCAAAAACAATAATCAAAATCAACAGATATCTAATTATCACAAGCGATAATTAGAAACAACAAATATTCGATTATCAAAAACAATAATCAAAATCAACAGATATCTAATTATCACAAGCGATAATTAGAAACAACAAATATTCGATTATCAAACACGATAATCAAAATCAACAGATATCTAATTATCACAAGCGATAATTAGAAACAACAAATATTCGATTATCAAAAACGATAATCAAAATCAACAGATATCTAATTATCACAAGCGATAATTAGAAACAACAAATATTCGATTATCAAAAACAATAATCAAAATCAACAGATATCTAATTATCACAAGCGATAATTAGAAACAACAAATATTCGATTATCAAAAACAATAATCAAAATCAACAGATATCTAATTATCACAAGCGATAATTAGAAACAACAAATATTCGATTATCAAACACGATAATCAAAATCAACAGATATCTAATTATCACAAGCGATAATTAGAAACAACAAATATTCGATTATCAAACATGATAATCAAAATCAACAGATATCTAATTATCACAAGCGATAATTAGAAACAACAAATATTCGATTATCAAAAACAATAATCAAAATCAACAGATATCTAATTATCACAAGCGATAATTAGAAACAACAAATATTCGATTATCAAAAACGATAATCAAAATCAACAGATATCTAATTATCACAAGCGATAATTAGAGACAACAAATATTCGATTATCAAAAATGATAATCAAAATCAACAGATATCTAATTATCACAAGCGATAATTAGAAACAACAAATATTCGATTATCAAAAACGATAATCAAAATCAACAGATATCTAATTATCACAAGCGATAATTAGAGACAACAAATATTCGATTATCAAAAATGATAATCAAAATCAACAGATATCTAATTATCACAAGCGATAATTAGAGACAACAAATATTCGATTATCAAAAATGATAATCAAAATCAACAGATATCTAATTATCACAAGCGATAATTAGAAACAACATATATTCGATTATCAAAAACGATAATCAAAATCAACAGATATCTAATTATCACAAGCGATAATTAGAAACAACAAATATTCGATTATCAAACACGATAATCAAAATCAACAGATATCTAATTATCACAAGCGATAATTAGAAACAACAAATATTCGATTATCAAAAACAATAATCAAAATCAACAGATATCTAATTATCACAAGCGATAATTAGAAACAACAAATATTCGATTATCAAACACGATAATCAAAATCAACAGATATCTAATTATCACAAGCGATAATTAGAAACAACAAATATTCGATTATCAAACATGATAATCAAAATCAACAGATATCTAATTATCACAAGCGATAATTAGAAACACCAAATATTCGATTATCAAACACGATAATCAAAATCAACAGATATCTAATTATCACAAGCGATAATTAGAAACAACAAATATTCGATTATCAAACATGATAATCAAAATCAACAGATATCTAATTATCACAAGCGATAATTAGAAACAACAAATATTCGATTATCAAAAACAATAATCAAAATCAACAGATATCTAATTATCACAAGCGATAATTAGAAACAACAAATATTCGATTATCAAACACGATAATCAAAATCAACAGATATCTAATTATCACAAGCGATAATTAGAAACAACAAATATTCGATTATCAAACATGATAATCAAAATCAACAGATATCTAATTATCACAAGCGATAATTAGAAACACCAAATATTCGATTATCAAACACGATAATCAAAATCAACAGATATCTAATTATCACAAGCGATAATTAGAAACAACAAATATTCGATTATCAAACATGATAATCAAAATCAACAGATATCTAATTATCACAAGCGATAATTAGAGACAACAAATATTCGATTATCAAAAATGATAATCAAAATCAACAGATATCTAATTATCACAAGCGATAATTAGAAACAACATATATTCGATTATCAAAAACGATAATCAAAATCAACAGATATCTAATTATCACAAGCGATAATTAGAAACAACAAATATTCGATTATCAAACACGATAATCAAAATCAACAGATATCTAATTATCACAAGCGATAATTAGAGACAACAAATATTCGATTATCAAAAACGATAATCAAAACTCATATCAACAAATATCCAATTACCTGCAGATAATTGGAAACAACAAATATCTAGAAATCAATTAAGATACTCTAGAAAATCAATATAAAAGGTTGGATCGATCCCAGCAGATGGCGAGTTTTAGCTACGCCGCACGTGCATCTCAGAGTGGCCGAAGCCTACCAAGTACTATAAATTTTTTTTTTTGGCGCCCATCAGATGACCCGAAGGTCCAGCAGAGTGACCCGAAGGTCTAGTACTGGTATTTGACCCGAAGGTCCAGCAGAGTGGCCCGAAAGCCCAAAAAAAATGACCCGGAGGTCCAGCAGAGTGGCCCGAAAGCCCAACAAATGACTCGAAGGTCCAGCAGAGTGGCCCGAAAGCCCAACAAATGACCCGGAGGTCCAGCAGAGTGGCTCGAAAGCCAAATAAAATCATCAGATATTCAATTAACGAGTCCGGAATTAACCGAAAAAGCAAACGCACATGTCCCATACCACGTGTTTTACTAAATAGTTTGATTCTCTTCATCGTTTCCTTGAACGTGCAAAATTGTGTATTCAAAATAACATTTCACATTATCAAACGGATAAGTCCGGAGTTAAGCGAATCAGTAAAAGAAAGGGGTCATAGTCCTCGATTTTTCTGAAACATTTAAATCGCTTCCTCATTCTTTTGAAAGCGTAAAATGCAAAACTTCTGAAAACAATTTTCATTTATTTCATAAAAGTAATAATTTACATTCTCAAACGAACAAGTCCGGAATTAAGCGAATCAGTAAAAGAAAGGGTTCATAGTCCTCGATTTTGCTGAAATGTTTAAGTCTCTTTCTCATTCTTTTGAAAACGTAAACTGAAAATTTTTGAAAACCATTTTTTTTTTTTTAAAACGCTTTTTATAATCACGTGATTAAATCGGCAACATAAGTAGTAACTTCAACCAGAAAATTGTACTTCTCAAAACACCATAGAAACGGATCTCAAAATCAACATTGCGGGATAACCGCTTGAAAATCCACTTTAAATAGAAGGTTACTGAAGTCAATGCGACAGTAATTTTTTAAACATCAAGATCTCATCAAAATGATTCTCATTAAAATATAATACCAGTGGAATTTCATTTATTAAAAGTGTCAACAAAACACCGTACTTCAAAACGTAGCACTGGTGTGAAAAATCCCGTTATAAAAATAACGGCAACAGAATACGTTTCATAACCAAGTATCGGTTCAACGTAAAATTAATGCAGTAACGTGCAACCTGAATTTGCACATATACTACAAAATGAATAAGGAAATCATTCAATTATATCTTCAATGAAGATATTTTAAAACAGCAGAAATCTAATCAGAGGTGATTAGCATCAAAGAAAACCAACAAGAAATTTCAACAAATCAAATCCACTGGTTAAACAACATAATGAAATTAATTTCATTTTCATATTTTGATTTTTAAATCAAAATAATTATCAGTTGTACTCAGCGAAGCAGTCACACTGTTTTCGCTGCGCACTCTGATAATCAAAGCACAAATCAATCAATCATCAAAACTCAAATCAACTTTTATTTTTAAATAAAGCTATTTAAAAATTTCCATCGTATTTTCAAAACTTTAGTTTTGACTCAAAGCATATATAAAACATCGACTAATAGTTGTAACACATGTTCCATCCAAGTTATGTTTTATATTATGTCCTAAACCCCAAGCTCTGATGCCAACTGTGACGCCCCACCTCTATGGTCGCAATAACAAAGAGTATTAAAAGAAAAACTGTCTGTTATCACGAAGAATAAGGCTGGATAGGAGCGGCCATCCGTAGTTAGGTCTTACACTAGTATTGGTTATTTCGATAGGAGTGGTATATATTTTTTTTTCATCTCTTAATTATTTACTCCCATCGACATATCCAATTCCAGTATAAAACGAACTACGATGGTTCATAATAGTTTAGGACAATAGATATAATAATAACACAGATAGTATAAATGCGGAACACAGATTAAACAAAAAGTCTCATATATATATAATAACTGATGTCAGTTACAATACATTTGACACTATACATATGATACAACTACAACTGTCGACTCTGGAAGTTACATATACAAGTACATTATCATGAATAATATACATGAATATACCACATCCTATACAAATACACAAACTACTCTAAATGACGACGACTACTCCGAAAGATATGAAGTGACTTCATAGCTCAAGCAGCAACTCAAAGTAGGATATCAACAACCTGTAAATACTCGGTCTGACCCGAGTATTAAATTCAAAAGAAAATAATACACGGGTCAGTCTAATTCAAACTCAGTTATTAGTGCACAGAAGCAATAATAATTAAATATGAATAGATGACAGTCAAAGTAAATTCACCTATCCGATCCTTTAACAAGAAATCGGATAACGGTGAATATAACACATGATAGTGTTAAACAACAAATCAGCAGATTCAAATCATCAACAGAGATAAAAAGAATATCAATGAAGATAATTTAGAAAACATCAGAATTGCCTAAATGGCAATTAACAACAAAATCTAGCTATTAATAAATAACTAGAAACTCATACTCTCATTTCCAAATAGATAATTAGATAACAACAAAATGATCAATTGAAACTAAATCAATTCAAACAATTGAAATATCACTTAAAAATATCAATTCTAATTGGCTGCAGTACACGCTAACGTGTACTGCCTCGCCAATACGGCATATGAAATACGCCAAAGGTCAAAGGATCAAAAGTAATTGAAATATCAATAAAAGCAATACCGTGTGGCTGCAGTTCACGCTTGCGTGCACTGCCTTGCCACTACAGTGATGATGTACCCAACATATACCGTGTGGCTGCAGTTCACGCTTGCGTGCACTGCCGCGCCACAACAGTGATGATATACCCAAAAGATCAACGAACCAAAATCCGTGGAGGTCTAATTATCAACGTCACAATGCAACTACAGTTGCAACTAGGTACAAAGATAAGGTCAATGCATCTGCCAACCACACATAAATTATGTGAAGGCAATACTCCAATGATTGCAAAAGTGCACCGTGAAGCAAAGTCGAGAATAAGGAGCACAGCAGAAGGCAAGGGACAGTAATGAAAAACCTCATCCAAGTGAATTGAGGTGGATAACTGTCTCAAGCAACAGCAGCCGAACAAGTTCGAGTAAGGCAGAGTAATGCCAAAGTAGTTAAGAAAAGATGACAACAAACTGCAGCCGTGGATCCAGATACAACAATCAAACAAATGCAGCAGGGGTGAGGTTGCACAGTGTAAAATGTTTGCAGATTAACTGCCACCAAGTAAATGTAGTAACACTGCAAATTCGAGAAGGTAGCAAGCTACTACGAAATGCAAGAAGGTCAAGTCTCAGACTCAACACAACTGCAGCACCAAAGCGTGAAGCAATGGTACAGGTACAAAATAGAAGGGGTGAGGGCACCGGGGTATGGCACCACTGCACTCAACACAAGGACAGACTGCAACTATATTGCAGCACCACAAGGTCAAAAAAAACAATGGTTCAAACATGAGACGAACCAAAGAAATGCATCTGATGGTAAGAGAATGACTACAAGCAACTGAAATGTACTTGTACAACAAAAAAAAAAACTGGATAGTACAAACTCGACTAGAGGCCGTGAACACAAGTGCAACAGGTCAGAGATTAATAAATGAAGTCTCTAACCAAAATAAGGCCGCAAGAAGCTTCAATTCAAATCAGTAATGAAGACCCAAAGAAGAACCAGGGCAATGCAACCAAGAAACAAGTGACATGCAGATATCACAAGGTCACAAATGTTGGTTTGAAAGTAAAGACACAAAGGTAATTCAAAGGAGACTAAATGCACTGTGTTGTGAGAACAACAATATATGCTGACCAATAAACACAGAATGAAAGGCTACAGAAATGCCAAAATACCAACAGCACATGAAGGTAACAAGGAACACTAATCCAGACACAATGAACACAGTATCAATATGATGCACCAAGCAGTCAAGCCATATTTTGGCAAAATGCAACTGATCAGAGATGGCACCTGGAATATCAGGCAACATTCAAAAGAAATAATTTCAGAGATGTTCAAAGCCCAAAACGAAGTACACAACCAAGCACGAAGTACAAACTGCAACTGCGACACACAGTGCCACAACCAAAACAATAGTGCATCACTGACCATATCAGTCATTGGACAGTACAGATGCAATTATGCAAAAATGAAATCTGCAATTGTAGAAGGAGAGGAACAATATGTAATGGATCAGAAACATCAAAAATACACTGTAAACATGACAGTGCCAGCTTCAAAAGTATACACATGAAGGTTGCACTGCAACAGATAGGGAAACAAACATATGCAGCAGCTCAAGTGATGCCCATGAATGCAACCGTGAAACTACTACCTCAAATCATAAAAATCAAGTCAGAATCTGATATCATGAGCTACTGACCAGATACACAGAAAACAAAGAACGAAATCAATGATTCAAAACCTCGGGATTGCAAAGTTATAAACTGCAAATTCTTGTTTATGGCAAGTTATGGAAACACATTCACAAAATTATGTGACTAAAGTCAAGTGCAAAACAGATCAGGTGGCCTCCATTTCAACTGTGATGTGATAACCACGCATGGCCGAAGGTAAATATTCAAAGAATCAAACCAAATCACATTTCAAAATCACGTAAATAAAGAAAAACAGAGAAGTCGACATTATTCAAACGAAAACAAATGGCCGATAACACAAAATCACGTATACGAGAAATTGAATTAGATGTGAGTAATTTAAAATTACTCACCTTTGATTCGACGAGCATCCATCCTTTGAACGACGAAGCAAGCAACGAAAACGATCACCTCTCGAGCCGTTCAAGACGAAGTCGTGGAAGGGGTTGAAGCCTCTCGAAAGACGAACGATTGACAACCGCGGCACTTCTATCCAAAGCCCTAATTTTTGATCGAACGAAGAAATTTTTTTTGAAGCCGCCATTCTCTTTTTTTTTTTTTTCTTTCGTCAAGGGTTTGAGCGAATGAATCCAACCAGAGAGGGGTACGGGTTTGCCAAACGAAACAAAGAGGGGAACCGGTGATTGCCGTTATCTCCACAAAAGGTAACGGGCCAAATATCGTAAAAAAAGAACGGGCCAAATTGAATTAATTAAAGCCCGTATACTCTTATACAAAATTTTGAAATAATTTCTAACTGTTTCGAAAACTCTAATCAACAAACAGCTAGCAAATCTAGTCGTCTAACGACGATATTAATTGTCACGAATCCCTGGGTTGTTACATATATCGAAACCCAATAAAATAGATAGAAATAGATTCGATTACGATTTCAGATTCATGATTTAACTCATTCACGATTTACTGAAAAATACAACTAATGATAGTTCCAGTGTCGAACAAAATTCGAACAATTTAATCGTAAACGTGAAGATTACCTTATAAATTCATTTCCTTAATCAGATGTTGAGGTTGAAGAATCGTCTCTGATTGCATACACTTTCTTTACTAAAGTCTGGTTCTTTGCTGGACAGCTGTTGATTCTATGTCCCGGCTTGCGGCATTTATAGCATCCAGTAGATTCCTGATCTGGCCTCATAAATGGCTCCCTCATTCCTGGCTTCCAATCATTCTTGCATTTTTTCGAGTAGTGACCTTTTTCCAGGCAATTGAGACAAGTAACATCCTTCTTTCTCTTCGGTATACTCTTCTTTCCTTTATTTTTCCTCAATTTCTTTCCGCCAAACTTCCCTTTTCTCCAATTCAGATTACTTGCATTTCCAATTTCCTCCGGATCTTTTTGCTTTTCCAGAGTATCATATCGATAGCCCATATCAATCAATTCAGAAAAAGATTCCTTGACTTGAGTAGTCATCCTTTCCTGAAACTCCTTGTTCATTCCCCGAATAAACTTTTCATTTTTCTTTAACGGTGTATTCACCAATTCTGGACCAAATCGAGATAATTCAATAAATTTGTTCAAGTATTCTTCAAACGATAAGCTTCCCTGCTCGAAATCCATAAACTCCTGGTACACTCTAGAGATACCAGCAGACGGCATATATCGTTGCTCAAACACTTCCTTGAAACGACTCCAAGTAAATTCATCTGTCGACACATCCACGGTAACAGTTTCCCACCAAACTAAAGCCTCTTCCTGGAGTTGCCAAGAAGCTATCAATCGCATCTGATCATCTTCTAATTTTAATCCTTTGAAAATCTTTTCGCACGATCGAATCCATGCTTGTGCTTCGATAACGGTTTCTTTGCCAGTGAATGGCTTTCCACCTAGTCTAGAAAACTTTTGATATAAATCAGCCAAATTCAATTGAGATTGAATAGGAATATCTGTCGTTGCAGGGTTTTGACCAGCTAAAGTAGTACTTTCCTGTCTCCTATTTCGTCTTCTTCTTTCACTCATTCTTACAATCTGTAAATAGTAAGAAATCCGATTTAGGCATTCAGACGAAATATCTTAGATAATAACAACAAATAAAGAGAATAGATTAAGAAATTTGTATTTTTTGGTTCCACGGGTTATACTCATTCTAGGGTATACTTCACCCTATCTCTAATGAGCCATCTAAGGTGTTACACTCCGTAGCTAAAGTTCTTACTCAACCTTCAGCTCTGATACCAATCTGTCACGACCCAAACTCGATGTCCAACAAACAACATCAAATTCGTTTCGCGGGAGCTTGCAACACCATTAAATGATAAATAACACGGCGGAAATAAAAAAAATGATATCACTGATATAATCATGAATACAATATCCGATACATCAATTTGATACAATGATAATCATCAACATCAGAGAATATACAACATAGAATACAGCGGAACATGATACCATATGAAATAAGTCTTCTCAGAATATAATACTGCAACTCTGATCCAACAAGCTCCAAAGACAAAGCTCCAAAATTCTTATCTCGATCCACTATCAAGATTGCACCAAGCTAAACAAGTCTCGTCCATATCCAAAGAAAACTGAACTAGCTCCAGATAATCCACTGAATCTAATTATCTGAAAAACCAAACTCTAAACTGCCCGTGTAGAAAATTTTGAGCACCCAGAGTTTAGGAAATAAATAATAAACTCTGGATCAGTCATGGGACTGGTGTGAGCAAACCAAAACAATTTATCCTTAAAAACAAACAACGAAATATTTTAAAATCAATTCGCAATGCTTTTTAGAAATGAGACTACCATAAGGCCTCCCGCACACACACACAATGCAAACGCAGAATCGGAGGAGATTTCTCCTTATGATAGTCAAAGATGCTTGATACGCATTAAAAGAAACATTTGATATTATTGCTATAAGTGCAAAGTGTAGTAAAAATCATTTCGAAAGTAAAGATATAAATCTTAGCCATCATAGACATTTTGCACTTATGCCTACTATAGCTACCATGTTCAATAGCAGGTTACCGCCAAATTCCATGGCAGGTTATACAACTAAATCCGTACAAGGCACGTATTTGAAGAATGGATTTTCCAACAAATGGTCAGGCCAAGGAACTTCCCATCGCCACATGGAAACGCCTCTGGAAGGACGCCCCGAGAACCAAACTGTTCTCTGCCAAACAAAGCCGGGAATCCCTTTTCCCAAGGAATATTACAAACCCTCAGATATGCCACCCCCGGTCCTTTGGGACCTTTAAACGAGAGCTCTCTAACCAACATCACACCATAATAATAAGTGTTTCAACATGAGTAAGTATCTGGGCTCCATACCATGATACTACCCTTTTCCAGAAGGAATGGCCATACCCTAGGGAAGCTATCCCTGAAAACCTTGCTGCACAATTCCTGTTTCGACCATTTCCGGTTTGTGAGGCTCGACGAAGTCTCGTCCACAAAAACACACTTTATACAAAAGTCGTGCTTTGGGTCAACAAATGATCATAGAAATGATCACAAAGATAGACGATCAAACAAATGATCCTATCACAAATAATCAACACAATGATCATTTCACAGCAACACTCAGCATGTCACATTACCAAATTGGGAATATATCGCTGATAACCTTCAACTACATAACCTTTGAGCTCGTACGTCTCAGAGAAGGGTGTTAAGCTAAGAGAATAAATTCTCCGCCACCAACAGAAATATATTTGAAAGAAATCAGCTTTATATTTCAAATTGTAATGTCAGACATAACTATCCATACAAGTCTGTTCCGGGCTCGAACAGAACCGAAGGCACTTACAAAGAAGTCCTTGCAATCCGGGTATTCACAATCCCGATCGAACTTCCCATCACTTAGGGAGTCTCTATACCGTTGCAACTCAGTGCAGAGACAATCGATAGATCATCCTATCGTTCTCGCAAATACCCGGTCTTCACCACCGGTCTTCTAATGCTATCCATAACGACATATCACATATTCGGAATGGGTTATACGACCCAAAGGTCCTTTCCCGGCTAACCCGAATAGTGAGCGCAACATTTAAACATATGGATATAAGATTTCGATTAAGTCACAACTTAATAATTCCAAAGTTTCTTTCAAATGGTTTAAACCAATTACCATTTCAAATCTTTTAAACAAAAAGATTTATTTCACAAAGTTCACTCAGTTTCACAAAGATTCATTTACGGATTTCAAAATAATTTCCTTTTCAATTGGATTAACTCATTTAAATCTTTAAATCAAAGATTTATCTCATAGCTTTCAAAACTTATTTCCAAAGATTCATTCATACTTGGAAAATTATTTTCGATTTTATTTATACAAGTTAAAAACTTTGAGTTAATTCAAATTCCCAAAATAACGCTTTAAAAACGGTTTAAACCCCTATAACTTGTAAAGTCCTTTTTAAATCATAAATACTGAATATAGAATTCAGTTTCAGATTTCTTTTGAATTTCAATCTAAATCCTAATATTTAAATTCCAAATCTTTATTAGTTATTCAAAAATAACTTTTATTCTTAAAACAGCTTTTCAAAAGCTTTTCCACATTTAAAACTTAATTTATTTCCAAAAATATTTGAATTAAAATTCAAATTCAAACTTATTTAAAAATCCGTGACTTAACCGATTTCCTCGTGAAATCCATATTTGTGTGTGTATAGTGTGGTCCAAGGATTTTACACAATAGTGCACAACATCAATCATCACAAATATATCAATATCGATAAGCGGTATAACCAATAACGCTTATCTTCATTCACATTTTCACAGATAAAATAAATTTATCAATCATCAAGATTCATCATTATAATTCGATGTGGGTTTCGGATAACCAACTGAAATCCGTCTCCCTGTCGCATCGAAATTCAAATGCCGTTTTAAATGCTAAGGGTTTACAGAATAAAATCACCAATCATAATCCAGCACAAGGTAAATCAAATCTCACACATCACAATCTCAAAACAGAAATATCAATTCATTTTACAACAAATCAGATATCCTACATAATCCATAAGTAATCATCTTTAATTCTTATTGTGATAAATTCAATTAGAAATAATTTCTTAGGAATTAATTACTTAGCCCTGTATAATCGATCGTTAATTCATTATCAATTAATTACATACTTCATTTCAAATTTGTTAATTAACCAATAAATTCTTAATCAATCATTAAGTCTTAATTACTTAATTCCTTTATTCACTTTATAAATTAATTACTTCATAATCAATTTATTTAACCTTGATTAACTATTCTTTAACCATAAATTTATAACTTTAATTATTAATTCATTTACCATTAACTACTTAGTTAATCAATTATTAGTTCTTAATTAAATTCTTTAATTAATTAACAATTAATTTTCCATTAATTAACTTAAGTAGTTAATTACTATTTACTTATCACCTAAACATAAACAAATTCAAACTCTAATTATAATTAAAATGAAATTATTCTTAATTTCTTTCAAAAATAATTACTTAATATTAATTATTCATCTTAATTAACAAAAAGTCTTCTTTAACTTGGTGAAAGTCAATGCATTATTAACCACAAACTTAAATGTTAATAAATTACTTACTTATCATGAAGTGATTACTTAGTCAAAGTAATAATAATTAAGTATTAAAAACATTGTTATGTATTAATTAAGGTAATTAACTTGTTTCTAAGTTTTAACTTAAACTGTTAAATACCATTCAAGTTTAACAGGGTTCAAAACTTGTTGAACAATTGTTTATTTAGCATTACTTTACAAATACAATAGTGCTGATAGAAGGAAACCCGATTCTATCTCTCAAATACTCGCGTATCCCTTCGAGCCAAACACCCCCTTTCTCGAGACCTCTTCTCTCCCTCTCGCGTTCTTCTTCTTCTCTTTTTTTTTTCCCTTGAAGCCAAGTTTTAAGTCCAAACGAAAAACATCAGGTAAGTCTATTTTGCACACTCGAGTTCGACCCCGAAACACTCACCCCTTGAACTCGAGAAACATCATGCGACATTTTCACCCATCACACAGACACCAAGCGAAACGTGCACGTGCACGGAGAGGCGTCGGAGCTCTGGCGAACTTCATCATCGGCGGCAAGTCGCAAACCATCCAAGCACTCGAAAACCAAACTCGATTTGCCTTCAAACATTCGAAATCGAAATATAGCCCCCAGCTCGCTCGAAAACTGAAGCTCACCACAATCAACAAATGCCTTCGCCACTGCTGCACAGGCCACCGGAGACCCTCCAAATCCACCCACGCCTCGGCAACACCCTACGCAACCACCCTCCCAAGCTTCGTGACACTCGATCACTTATAGGAATCGCACACACCTCGTTTCCAACATGTCCAGAAACTCGAACAAAAACCCTAACCCAGCCTCGTACCCTTAATCCACGCAATAACAATTTTTTTTGATAATTTTTACAAAATCACCAATGTTTATACTTGCTTCAACACAAATTTGAAGATTTATTATTAAATCAATAATCTGTAATTGATAAAAATGCACCTTTTGATCAACCATGAACTGCTTATTCAATTCTACATTAAAAATTCTCATTTCTGCTTTAAAAATTCCATTTTGTATTGAAGATTCAAGTTATCAACTTGAATTAATATTTTATAACAATTGATTTTATCAACTTAATTTTTGTTGCCTGCAAAACATGATTTCCAGAGTATAGATAAGTTATTTCGATTCGAAATGATTTCCAACACTTAGTTCATGAGCAAACAACAATTTTTGTTTTGATCTTAAGTCTAAACAGTTAATATGTCAAGAGAAATTAATTTTTTTCTTTCTAGAGTTTAAACAGAGAATATACATATATGAACAAAACCTGTATACCATTCATTTTCCAGAAAATTCATTCATATATATATAAACACCACCATACTTATTCACTGATATGCAAGCAATCGATTACATTTTTAAATTTCAAAAGATGAGGTTACTCACAGGTAAAAACAAAGAAGTCAAAATAAAAGAAAGAAAGTTTGCTCACCTGTTTTCCAGTAAAGCAAGCTCAGAACTTCAAGTTGAAACAGCAGTTTGAATTTTCTTTTTGAATCCTGTTTTGCTTTGAATTGAATGATGTTTGATTTTGTAAATGGTGATGTTTTCTTTTTCTTTTGGTTTTGCTGTTTGCTTTTACAGTTTTTCTTTTCTTTTCTTTCAGGCTGTCTAAATTGGGTTTGAACAAAATGAAGTAACGTAGAGGTATACATACAAATATAGAGAGGACAGTGTGCATAGGGTATAGGCTTACTTCTTTTGCTTGAACATGTACTTCCTTTATTTAAAAGATCTTCTTTATTTTGGAGGCTGAAAGGAAATAGCCTACTTCGGCTAAGAAGATTTTGGACATGCTGAGGATATTTGGCATTTAATGCATGAGTCCTATTTTATTTACAACTTATACTTTTTGTTATGTATGTATACTTCTTGCTTTGTATAAGTATGTTCATATGTACTTGTGCTTATATAAAATTCATTTGATTTTATATTTTTGTTTGTTTGGAGTTTTTAGTTTCTTATTACTTTGTACTGACTTTTTTTTTCAACATGATGTTAGGATTTTAGTTAATGTGCTGTTTTGAAATTTAACTATATGTATTTAATGTGTATATTTTATTCTAGTTTTGTTTGTTTTTACTTGCTTGGTAATATAATGACATTTTATATTAATATGTTGTTATAGTTTTACTTTGTAGTTCGATTCAGTTTAATGTTGCCTTATATCCATAAAATTTCATTTGCATTTCTTTTGTTATTTATTCTATAATTTTATTATTAACATAAATGCATAAATTTGATTTCTATTTATGGTTTAACTATCAGGTATACATATATTTCATTTTATACTTTCACTTATATTCAATATTGATACGTAGTTTTATTTTTATTTTATTTTAAACACTTTATTTCAATTCCAATTCAATTACATTTAAAATAAGTTTCAAATCCCATTTATAAAATAAATAAGTATACATATCTAATCAAAATTGAAAAATTCAAATAAATCTATAATTTAATCCAAGAATTCAATTAAATTATAAATTTAAATTCGTCTTAAAAATCAGGATCGTTACACAAACAGTGGATATACACAATCATCATGTCTCAGATATACAATAATATAATGCAACGGAAATACTCTATACGTTCTTGCTATCTAGCTCGTCTCCTGAGCTCCAGAACGTTCTTACCTGAAAATATGTAATATTCGGTCTGACCCGAGCATTACATCGAAGTAACACCCGGGTCAGGCTGGAAACCAGCATGAGTAAACCCAACTAACATGGAATCTCCAAGCAAACAACTTATATAAACCCAGGGTAATTCGAATAAATTTACAAAGCCACAATTTATTATAAGCATCACTTATTTCACATAAAAGTTTTCAAAATACAAAAGATTTAGATTGAAATAGTCCAATTCCTTTAAACACATATATAATTCACACATCAATCTAGAAAAATTCGAAGTGGTTTCGGGTATTTCCTGATACCTGAACCCGGTCTCTTCGAGTCTCATGTGATCCTAACCAAAGTATCCAAAATAAATACACAACATTTCATATCAGAGATATCAACTCTTTCAAAGCATTCAATACCATTCAATCATCCGTAAGCAAAGCTTGATCGCTTCCAGAATTAATTTAATTAATTCTAATTGGATTTATAACCTCAATCACTTTGATTTCTTCACTTATCATTAATTAATTTCAAATCAATTAATCAACCATCCCTTCATTAATCATCTTAATTAATCATCCTGGATTAATTGTCCTTCAATTACATTTAAGTAATTAACTTTAATTAATTTCACAATATTAATTATTCTTAACCAAAAATCAATAAGAAATCATGATTACTTAATGAATTAATTAAATATTTTAATGACATTAATCCTAAAATACTTATATTAATTAACTTCTTACAAGTCACTTATTACTGACTAATTCAACTCAATTAATCAATCTTTAATTACATCGTTGATTATATAATTTAACGATTTCCAATTATATTTCAATTCATCCTAATCTAAATTAATTACATTAAATAATTAATCATTAATTAAACCGCAAATATTAATCATTCTTTATTTATCTCAACCTATAATTAACTATCTTTTTATTTACTACATTAAGTAAATTAATTACTCCTTAATTAACAATCTTAATTAATCTCTCGATAAATTTCACAAAGTAATTATATTTTATTAATTACATTAAGTAATTACTTATTAAACCATCCAATGATCATTCTAAATTAATTAAACTTAATTAATTAACCCAAATCATTAATTAATTTAATTAATTAATTATCCATTTAAATTACCCTACCTATTTAATGAATCACCAATCATTAAACCCCTATTAACTTTAAAATGAACCATTTTATTATTTATGATTTAAGTTTAAAACAATTTAAAACTAGAATACTTCGAGTCAAGCAATATTGAACCCGAGAACCAACCAAAAACCAAATTCACGAGATCATGAGTGCACATCAAATCAATTCAATCATTCAACCAATTATCTAAATTTAACCATTTAAATTTAAATAAAAATCCAAAGGAGAGAGATTAACTCACCTTTGAATTTTTATATTTGCAATCCGATTCAATCTTGATTTAATTTCACGATTTCAGACCTTGTAAAAGCATTGTATGGCTTATTAACATTTTAAATAAACAAACGGTCAATTATCCTTTAAAATAAGTTTAATTAATTATAATTAAATTTAAACCAGTAACTTAAATTTTAAATAAATTTCCCTATGGTAACTAAATTCCTAGTAACCAATATAATTAAATTAGTTAATTAAACCATTAACCACTAATGCATTATTAAAAATGTAACAGTACGTTTTAAACATGTATATTTATTTTCTTACTCCAGTAAGGAGCACTAAGATTTTCTAACCATATACGTATTCCCTGTTTGAACAGTTTATAAACGAAAATTATTTCCAAAGTTGAAATTTTTTAAATTTCTAATCCAAGAAGAAGAAAACAAGAAGATGCTAACCCCATAATGTTGTCGATTCTTCACGACACTCCATACCCACAATGAACTTGCCCAAACGCGAAATGCCTAACCGCCCCTTCAGGTCGCAATAGCAAGTCACCATTTACCTCAAAGAAGTCAGCAACATCGTGGCCCTACCACGCTAGCCCAGATCGAACCCCTTCATCTGCTCGTGAGTCGAGCTTCCTTCATCTCGACGCCACCTTGCGAGCACCGCAGGTCAATTCCCCAACCCTAATTCCAAAGCTTGACCGCGATGAGTCGCTGTTTCCCCTGAATCTTCGCGCGTGGCCATTCTTCATTCGAGTGACTCGATTGGGTTCTGATTGAGGTTGAAATTGACATCGGCCATAGATGAGTAAGAACGAGCATTGACTTGGATTTCAATTTCCTTTTCGAACGAGGCTGTAAACTTCAGAAAGAAAGGAAAGAGAAATGAGATATCTATTTCGCCATTTTTTTATTTGAGTTCGATTACTGCTTTTAGATTAGAGAGGGAGACGAGGATAAGATATAGGTTTGGGAAAGGCTTCTTGAGTACGCTTGTTTATTTATAAAAATATCTTTGGCTAGTTGACCTTCAAAAATTATTTTTTTATAAAACTTCCAAAATGCCTCGTTAATTGCTACTTAAAATTTTGAACTCCTCTTAAGGAGCGCTGCTAGGCGATTATAATATTTTACCCGCGTTTCGAACACAATGGAACGTGTTTTGGAGATTAATTCGATCATATGCGTGAGTTACGGAAGTAAACGATGAATTTTAAATTAAATCGATTAAAATAGTTTCTATGCGTTTTGAGCTGCCAGGGTCTAACGACAACTCTGATTGCTACGAAAATTGAAATCTGATAATAACTAACTATTACGAATCTAATGGAACTAGTTTCGTCGAATTCCGAGACCGTGCATCGGAAGGCTATTTTTAAATTTCAATTTAAACGATATATCGTCAAAACTGAACAAATCACCTTTAAACTAAATTTCAACCATTCTGTTATCTTCAGTATCATCATTATAAATTTTATAAGCTTTCAAATTATTTTTAGCAGGCTTAAAACTGAAGATTCAACAATTTACCCAATTTTCAGTTTATTAAATCGAATAACTTAATTGCTATTAATAATAATATTTGAATTCAATTTAAAAATTAAATTTTTAAATATTTAAAATTAATTCGATGTTCCAATTTCAAATGCCTAAAATTCTGGGTCGTCACATTCCTCCCCCCTTAAATGAATTTCATCCCCGAAATTACTAGTTAGGGAGAATGATCTAATACCGTTTACCTTTCCCCCAAAACTAACAGTTCAACATCCTACCAACTATCTTTTTATAAAAGACCCCTTATCATTCTTACTAACTTCCCAAACTCTTCCACAGTTTTCAAACAATACCCTTTTGCTCAATCATTTAAATTTCAATTTAAAACCAAATTTTGAATTATCAAAATTTTCTCAAAAATTTTCTAACTCTCTGAATTTCCAAATTTTTTTGCCAGTGTCTCCTTTGCGCGGCTAGCTCGGTTTAACTACAAAATGCCTCTACGGGCTCCTAAATTTCAAAAGAAAACAAAACGCCAAGTGGCTAGATCAAAAACCAATCCAATTTCATGCAGAAATTTAAATACATGCCTTTTAGTCGGGCAATTCACATTATCTCCTGAAATCAAAACCAATTTCCCTTTTCCCTTTAATACCTGCATATCCTACTTAGCAATAATATCCAACCGTAACCTTTCAAATCATTGTATACATTTCCTTACATAAGTTTCATACCTACTTCTATTCAAATTAGTTTTTCCATTTCCATATGGATTTCAATTTATCATCAATTCTGAATATTGAATTTAATCTTCCATTTATAACTGATTCATATCAGTTTCATGTACTAATTTATTTTAATTTCCAATTTGAAATCTTTTGCCGCTAACGAAAATTTTCTCAAAAATTTTCAAAAATTTTATAACTCCCAAAATTTTCAGAAAATTTTGGTAGAGTCTCCTTTGTACGGAGCAGCTTTTGCAATTTGACAAGAGATATAAATATACATAATCGACCCACCCGGTCGAAAAAGCAAAAACAGTTCATGTTTCCTATTTTTATTGCGTAGGCGTACCTTTATTCAGCATTTTAAGCAAGCGACTTATTATTTAAGCAATTAGCGCAACCAAGTCCAGCCAACCGGCCTTTAGGTACCTGTACTTACTCAATTTAAACATGTAAGCACTATATATATGAAGTTTATAACATTTCTCTTACTTAAACAACTACAACACATCAACTCTAAAAGAAATGCATTCTAAATAACTTGTACGAGCAATTTATATGTTTTCAAAACTAATTCAATTGCTTTCAACCAATTCATAAACCATTTAATTAAATTTAATGGTTCTCGACTCAATTTATTACATTCAATCTATTTTTAATCCAAACAAGCTCATATTCACTTCAATTGATCTTAAAATCAATTTATTTGCTTCTATTAATTGATAGAATTTTAATTACTTTTGTTTACATCAACGACAACTATTTTTATGCAAATTCGACGATACTCGCTTAATAGAGTATCTATTTTAGTTTATAACTACTTCAAATTAATTTCAACTCATTCTATAATAAATTCCGTTTCATTTCTAATTTATTCGCTAACCATTCATTGCATTTCGTTTTATCTCTGCACCGGATTCATTTAAAACTATTTCATTGAGCTTTACAACATTCGATGCTTATATTAGTATCCATTTCCCATATAAATTAAACCCAATCTTTTATTTAATGGTCTTCCATTCTTACTCAAAACCAAGCTTTTACTGACTTAAGTAATTTTACTTCCAATTAATACGCCTCATAGCTTAAGTTCATTCTGATAACCCAATTCCAGTTAAAACTTTGATTAAATTTTTATTCAGTGAGACTTCATTCAACCAATTATTATATTCAATTAACCCATGTAACAGCGCGATATTTTCAACCATTCGCATCCGCACATGTGGACTTGAATTGCTGAAAATACCGCGTTTTAAATAAAATTTGGCAAATCTCAGAATATACAGTAAATAATTAATCACAGATCACAGACACAGAGTAAATAATAATGCAGCGGAAGTAAAAGAGATAGTAATTCATGAAGCTACTATATATATAAGATACATCAGAGTTAAACAAGATACAACAAAAAGTAACAAGATACATCAGGGACAAATCAGAATACATCACTGAAATCACTGGATACAGGAAGCAAAATGGATGGCTGGATCTTCAAGGAAAGCTCCAACTCCGAAGGTGAATCTTGAATGCTAACTCACTCAATCTGACTCGAGCGTAAAGCAAAATACAAAACACTCGAGTCAGGACATAAATACTTATGAACTGTAAATAAACTCAAGTGAACAGTAACAAAAATGCATCAGTAACTTAAAAGATGCTTGGGATCGCCCATCCTTTAAGGATCCGTTAAACTATTTACTATGTAGTAATATTGCGCTACTATAATAATGTCTACAGTAAAATAAACATACTTTTAAATAGCGTTCCGGGCTACCCATATCACCCTTCACACATAATAGTCCCAGTAGTCCATCCAATATCATGCCATCTCCACTCCGGGTGACTGTTAGAGGATACCACACGGGCTACGGGAGAAAAACAAACTCGTAGTAAAGGCTCGGTATGGTAGGTGACACGGCACACAAGGCAATGCCAGGATAGATATACCAATTACGCACACGGGCTGGTGGTAATGCAGCAGCCACATACGCCCACCTCGGAACACACTCCCATATCAAAATCGGAGGATGGCCATCTAATCAATCACCAGCAAGAGTATAGTATCGAAGGAATGTGTCCGATAGGAGGAATGACCTCACTTGGCCCGAGATCGCTCCTGTTTTAGCCACCTTATGCCAACTCACGGGAGTTGGGTCCACGTAATATACCTCAAGAACGTCGCCACCATCTTACTTCATTCTGGAATTTCCACCGCGTACATGGTTGTTAAGGTGGTTTTCGGAGTTGGCAGAGAGTATGACAACTTCCGATCCCGGTCTCTTTAACAACCAAACGTTATTATAACGCCGTGGTCATTTCAAAATAGTTTATACTTTAAAAAGATCAAATCATTTCATTTCAAACTATATTTCTTTCAAAATAGTTTATACTTCGAAACCAAAACCATTTTTATTTCAAAACTATTTATTCAATCAAAATAGTTTATACTTCAAAACCAAAAACATTTCAAACATATATTCATTTCAAAATCATAATATTTTCAAAGTATAACTCTTTCGAAACCAAAAATACTTGAAACAATTACACTTTGAAAATCATAACATTTCAAAATCATACATTTGAAATCATCGGATATTCATTTAATTCTTTACATTTTAAAATTCATTCAATTAATCCCAAATTTTCAATTTCCAACTTAATTCAATTCAAACCATCAGTTTCAATTAAATTTCCCAATAACCATTTCAAATCATATCATTTTCAAATATAGATTTGATCCACAAATTAAACTATTCAATTTTTAATAAATTTCAAAGCTTTAATATCCCTCATTTCAAAACTAAATTTTATAATTTCAAATATCTCAAATCTAGTTTCATTATTACTTAGTTTTGAAATATTCATTTCATAAATCCAATACTATTTAAATAAACTCAATTTACAATTAAACTAAATATCCTTTCATACCAATATAAACTGCAAATATTCATTTATCAAAAGTACATATCATTCTAATTCATATTCTTTATCAAAATAAAGATCAAATCATTTCCAAACCTTATTATCAAATCATTATTTGAATTCAAATTCAAATACTCAAATCTAAATATCATTTTTAAATCAAATAAGTCATTCATTTGTTATTTCAAGTACCATTACAAAATACATTAAAAATTCCATTCAAAATTCATTTATCTCATTACATTTCATTCCATTTAACACATAACCAAGTAAACCTTACTTAAATTCAAATTCAAATTTAAATTCCTTAAAAATTCAAATTTAAATATTAAAATATATTCAAAATTTCTTAAATTTCACAATTAATCAATTTCCAAAATTTAAATCATTTAACACTTTAAAATATAACTCAAACAGTGTTAAAACTATAACATTTCAAACATTGTCAAATTATAGCAACGACAGCATTTATAAAGTGCTATCGTGGCTTATAGCTTCCAAAAATGGTTTAGTTCAAGAATAACGGCATTTATAAAATGTCGTAAAAGATATTTAGTTATTTCAAACATTGTTAGATTCAAAACAATAGCATTTAAAAATGCTGTCAAAAGACTACAACATTTTGAAAATGCTATGAATTCCAGATCTCATTTTTGCTTTTCAAAAAAATAATAAAACTCCAAATTTTATTATAACTTAAAAATCATATTTCTAGACTTCAAAATTTCACATTTAAAATCATTTTAACATATGATTTAACACAACAAAATTTTTAGATCAAATATTCAATTTAAAAACTCCATTCATTTATTAAGTCAAAATTCACTGTTTATTAACATATAAATTTAAATAAAACTTAAAATTTTACTTCAAATATAATTTTAACACTTTAAATTTAATTTCCATTATTTATTTACATTTTAAAATAAAATTTAAAGTCAAAAATCACAATTACTTCAAATTTACGTACTTAAATTCACAATTTCAAGACTTAATATTTAATTTTCTTAAAATCATAACATATATTTTAAATCAAAATTTCATACTTTTGAAAATACGTATTTAAAAAAAAATCATTTAAAAATATACCACGGGGTCTGTATATAATTTTCAAACCTAGGTCAAGTGATATGGATATATATCATTTCAATCCGCAGTTTACAAAGAAAACCCGGGTTCTATCATTTCAAACCCGCAATCCCAAGTCAAATAAAATACAATAAAAATCGCTCAGGCCTATCATTTCAGCCCATAACGATTTTTCCCTAATCTAAAGTCCGTTTGGGTATGTATCATTTCAACCCATAGTGATTCTATTCTAACAGGGAACTTGCAGTGTGAATATATGCATAAACAATATAAACAATGCCAATGTCACAATATAATGTCATATATCAAATGTCAGGTGATAATTAACAGTTTTAACATGGTAACAACATGGCATAGCATATCATATGATCATCATTAACTTGCATAAACATTTTATATTACTAAACACTTGTCATCAATTCACTATTTCATAAGTATAAATGTCAGAGTGAGAAAGACTCACTTTTTACGAAGCTAGAGACAAACAACACACACAAGAGCGATTCCAAAGGCATGACAAGCACGATTTGATTTGAATTGATGGAGACCCTTGTAAACAACACAAAATATAACATACATAAGCACAAACATAGATATCGACATACAATTATAATCAACAACTTTAGTTTGCAGAACAGTTGCAAAACAAGAGAGATGACCAAACCTTAGAAACAAAAGACTTGCACACGACAACATAAGCTTGTCACATGATCAAATGGGCTTGCTCTCATCATACTAGGCTCAGCCTAGATGCCAACATGGCTCAGGTTTGGGTCAATATGGGTTCATATGGCTCGGACTAACTTGGATATGAAGGAGTGGAAGTTGTGACATGAGAAATACAAAAGTCACGGCAATTAAGTGGATTTTTGGTGCAACTATAGGTTCGGCCTACCATGGCTTGGGCTTGGTCATGCAAGGGGATGGTCAGGTGGTGGATGGAGTGGCGGCCAGAGGTGGTGGAGGGACTGGCGGCGGCGGCCATGGAGGTGGTTTAGGTTAAAAATGAAGGCTATGGCCTTAAGGGTTTGGCTAGGCTAGTTTGGTGGAACTTTTGTGCAAATTTTGTGGTGCAACATCAACGGATGGTCATGGCTACTGTCTTGGTCAGAGGAGAGGCTTATGAGATGCTGGAGATGATGGTGGAGAGGATGGTAGTGGTGGTGGTAGAGGCTAGGCCTAGCAAAACACAAGAAGGATCAATGCAAAAATCAATAGGAAAATCATAAAAACAAGAAGAAAGATGATAGAATTTACCAAATTTTTGTAAAACAAATGGCCATGAGTTTTTTTCTCAAGAAAGATGATAAAATTTTCGTGAGAAAGAGTGAGGAATGTGGCTGAAAGATGGAGTAGGGTACGGCCAAAGCATTGATGAATGGAGTTTGGAAAGTGAAAGGTCGGAATGCAAAAGGACTAAGCATACAAAAGATCTCAAACGCTTCATATATTCATTATTTCTTTTTAAATTTTTATATAACTGAAAAACATATATAAATTCAGTTAAAATACGAAAATATAGTAAATAAACAAAAATAAATTAATTAATTATTAATTATATATAGTTTAATTAAATAAAACAGCAAAATTTGCAACTAGTCTTGAAAATATGAAAAATAAGTGCAATGAACTTGGGAAAATTTTTATGTACTTAAAATTATTTATAAATAAAGATAAGAACACAAAATAAAAAGGAAATCACAAAAATAAATAAATAAATTTTAGTTTAAATATAGTTTAGATGAAGAAAATAGCAGAAAAAGGAAAACAACCTTTTAAAAATAGGAAATCATCATAGTAAATTTTAGAAAAATTCTATTATCATTTCAAAAATATTTAAAAGTCAAAATATACATAATATAACATATTAAAATAAAATATGACAAAGAAAAATAAAATTTATACAATTTAAAATAACAAAATTGCAAAATAAACAATTTATACTCAAAATTGAAATGTACATATCTTTTGCAGTTTAACTCCGTTTTCCACGAAACAAAAAGCAATGTTCAAGTTATTAAATCTATATTCATAATAAAAGATAAAATTTAAAATTTCAAACTTTTAAATTTTTAAGTTAAAAGTCAAAGTTTGACTATTTTGACCAAAATCAACATTTTCTGGAAATATTCAATTTATGCATGTTTGAAATTCTAATCCACATCAAAATCAACATTTATATTTCAATTAAAAATATATATTAATTTTAATAAATAAAATAAAGTTTTTAAATTAGGAATTTAAATTAAAATAATTAAAATATACAATTACAATAATCAAAAAATACAGGGTTGTTACGCTCTCCCCCACTCAAAACTTTTCGTCCCCGAAAAGGAATGAGGTACGGGAAAGCACAGAAAAAGATAGAATGAAATTGTATTGAGACAAGATGACAAGAAGATTAAAATCATACCTGATAACTGTTGCTATAGGTAAGTTTAACAATGTGGAGATGATCTTTCCAAGATCTTCCAGAATTCAAGAACACAAGCATGAAAAAAAAATCTTTTAGAATCTGATTCACCCTTCCCGTTTGACCGACGGTCTATGGATGGCAAGCAGTGCTTAGATTCAAAGATGAGTACCAAAGATTATAGAAAGATTTCTAAACAGACCGGTATATGCAATAGCCTCCCATTCTGTAGCAAGATAAGGGAAATTAGGACAACCAAAAGATAGTTTGAAAAACAAAATAAAATAATAAATTTGAAACCATAAAATTTCAACTTAAACTGAAAATTAATTTTACATAAGTCAAATAAATCTTAAGCATCTCTAATTTCATTATCTTATCATCCAATTATCTTAAATTAACAAATCCCTAAAATCATGTATTTGAAAAAAATCTTTTATTATACTCAAAATGTGCCAAATAAAATTTAATTCTTCTTCATTTCTAATTAAAATTAAGTTTATTTCTCTCAATATATCTTATCACCCATGTTAAATATATTTATACTAATTATAACTGCTTTAATTTATTCTCAGTTTCTTTAACATCATTTTATATTGTAAATTATTCCATTACCCTTTTCTTTATTTACCTCTGTTAATCCTTTTATAACTAAAATTTAAGTATATAACATTTATAATAACCACTCAAATTTTATTTATAAAATCATTTTTTTTATTGTATATTATCCAATTACATATTCAACTTCTAAAAATTAAGGTAAGTTAAATTGGAATGAAATTGTGTATTATACAAATAAAACTTTCTAATTCAATTATTTCAAGCTTGAATATTTATCCAAATCTTGAAATTATACTTAGAAATTATCTTTGAAGATAAAATTTAGGAATTAAATTTCCAATAAATTCCAAACTATTTAGAGATAAATAAATGCTCATATACTATTTATATATATCCATTCAAATTTAAATCATATATCAGCATATGTTATAAATCCATTCTTATTTTAGAAATTAAAATCAATTAAATTTTCCCAAAACAAAACTATAGCAAGACTACAGAATGGTCTCTTCACTTTGAAACTCGAAAATGAATGTCAATGATGCTGCAGTCATCACCGAAATTATTTTCCAGCGACAAAGAGAAGAGCACTAAATTTAAATTTAAAATTCTTTGGAAACAAATTTCTATTCGAAAATACTTTAAATAATATATGCTTTAAAACTTTAAACACAAAGTTTGAAATCCATCGGAAATTAGATTCTTAAATTCTTGTTTTACATTCATTTTAAATTTCCAAATAAATTTATAACCATGTTTTATAGTTCAATTAGATATATGAAACAATAGAAAATGATATATAAAATCAAATATTATTTCTTAACAACCAATTCAAATAAAATCCAGATAAATATTTATAATATAGTTACAAAATTTATTTCACAAAATTTATTTCATTGCTAAATTTTAAAAACATATTGTGTCAGTTTGCTCTGTTCAAGTGTTTTGGAAATCTTATCGATAGAGTTGATCAGACGAATCGATTAGAAACCCAAATCAACATCAACAAATCAAACAACACAATATATAAAATATTTTAAATATTAGTTTACAAATACACTTCAAGAATAATTTAAAGATAAGTTGGGAACAAAGATGAGATAATTAAATAACAGAATAGAAAGATGGATAAGCTTATATAAATCGCGGGCAACCTTAACCGGGTCAACCGTGACTTAAAGAATAAGACCGATGTGGATTTCATGGGTAAATCAACATTCGACCTCAAGAGATAAAGTTTGGGATAATAGGAGATACTAGCATCTAAACCGATGATAAATATAAATCTCTGGTGAATCGATGCTAATTGTAAAAGAGTTTCACCCCTTTTACAAGAAAATTAGAATACTGGTGAGACCGCCAATTCACTATAAAGATCATTCGAAGTGGAGTTATGGGATACTCCGAAATCAAATGAAGATGAATATTGGGGAATAAGAATGGATTTTGGAACTGCAGGGAACGTTCCAAAATTCAAAAGAATCGAGTCAAAAGGAAGAGGTTTTAACTCGAATGAAAGTGGTTCTGTAAATACATTTACCCTATATATTGAGTTTTGCCTAGAGCTACCAAGGCTCTGATACCAACTGTAACAGCCCGATATTTTCAACCATTCGCATCCGCACATGTCGGACTTGAATTGCTCAAAATACCGCGTTGTAAATAAAATTTGGCAAATCTCAGAATATACAGTAAATAATTAATCACAGATCACAGACACAGAGTAAATAATAATGCAGCGGAAGTAAAAGAGATAGTAGTTCATGAAGCTACTATATATATAAGATACATCAGAGTTAAACAAGATACAACAAAAAGTAACAAGATACATCAGGGACAAATCAGAATACATCATTGAAATCACTGGATATAGAAAGCAAAATGGATGGCTGGATCTTCAAGGAAAGCTCCAACTCCGAAGGTGAATCTTGAATGCTAACTCTGTGACGACCACCCATGACTCCCGCACCAAAACAAGGGAATAGTGCGCTGAAAGGTGTGCAAGGCAACCATGGATGATAGTCAGGGTAAAATAAAATCGCAGAATCTCTATCGTAACTCACAGCGCATGGATAAAATACAATAGAGAAATATATAGTGAAGTCTCATAACAGAAAAATCATCATATAAGCATCACAGAAGTTTTATACAATCATCTCAACAAATCCATACATCAAGACCTCACTACAAACACTCATCAAATACAGCAGCGGATACCCAGTACATATAAGAAAATAATATGCATAGCCTCCTGCTCGTCTTCGTCATCATCAGCGGAAAACTCTAAGCACAACACCTGCCACCTGCTACCTAGTCTGCCCATCCCAAACATGGATGAACAGCCCAAGGTAATAAGAGGAGACATAAAACCTTGAGTCAGACAAAGTCTTAGTGAGCAGTAAATTAACAATCAAACATACCAAAGAGCATAAGGGATAAAAGGAATAGGAACCAAACCATCCCACTCCACCTCTTTCTACAGTGATAGCCCCCAGACACACACTAAGGAGAAGTAAGCATAACATAGCAGATAAGTAAGGTAAAGCAATAATCACTCGAGTCAAGGACGATGTTTTCCAAATACAAACCCCCAAGGCCTAAACCAAGATCAGATAAGCACCCAGAAAACACCGCTCTTGAAGCCGAATGATGATACAACCAAACATCCAAACATCCATGACTCTGGCTATCACTGTTATCATTGCCTTGATTTCACCGTTAGTTGAATGACCGCCTGTCAAGGGCTAATGGTAACCCCGGTTTAGCCATAACTCCGCACGTCATCGTGACCCGTGCCTAAGCCGAACGCATCAGCCCAGAGTACTAGCACGTCATCATGACCCGTGCCTGGAACGTCATCGTGACCCGTTCCAACGTACCCTTGCTTTGAGTATGCTAGAACCTTCAACAACGATGAGATCTTAGCCTCCTAGTCATCCTCCTCGACGACTACTTCCATACTAGCTCAAGCGCCTCTCAAGCTAACCATTATCCACCCCAACCCGGACCGCATCACCGAGTTATAACTTTGCACGTCGTCATGACCCGTGCTTGGAACGTCTTCGTGACCCGTCCCATCACAACATATGTCTTGCCTCATCACATCATAGCAAAGTCTCTCAACTTGGAACGTCATCATGACCCGTCCCATCTCAACACAAGCCTTGCCTCATCATATCATCGCAAAGTCCCAACTCAACCATGCTTTGCCTTCTCGCATCATGGCAAGATCCCACATCCTCGAATCCATCCATATGAGCTTCCACATCCGCTTCATATGCCATTGGCAGCTTTCACCATTCAAGAGCCTTTCCACTTAGCTTTTGAATCATCTTCAACCATCTTGTTCCAAATCAACTACAAGCTAACTTGGAGCAATCAAATCTAACATACATTCAAACATTCAACCATTCAAACAAGATATATTAAGCAATAACAATTATAATGGCAATTTCGTAATTAAGTGTGCAAAAGTCCAACATATGTGAAATCATGGTTTTTAGCATAGATCTATCAAATCTAAACATGGGTTTTGTCTCTAATACTTGTTAAATAGCTTCTATAGATAAACATTTTCAAACATGATGGATCTACATGCAGACTTAAGGAAAATGCGAGAAAACGCTAACTTTAACACATAAACATATCACCAATCCCATATACTCCTTTGGATCCGCGTGAGAGATAACTACCACTCACCAAATCACCAAAACAACCTAAAATGAATCAACTACAGATCTGGACAGCAAGGACTTGGACTTGATCCGGAGAAATTTCACTTGAAACGGTGAAATCTAGCCTCTTCGGATGAAAATCTTCAACTTTGGCTCTTGATCTTTGATCTTGATCTTCGATCTTGGATGGATGTTAGAATTAGATTGGAATGGAGAAAAGAAGATGAAGAAATGTTGTAGTCGAGTCTTCAAAATGGCAGCACTTCGTCGCTTCAAAAACCGGTGCCAAAAAGTGAGCCAAACCCCTCTATTTATAGGCTGGAAACCCCTTAGGTCGTCGCCCCTTAGGTCGTCCCCGACCTAACTATGAGTCGTTGCCGACTCATCAGCCCCTACGACCTACGACCTAACCAACACAACATACAACCAAGGCCGACTTACGACTTAACCCAGACGCGACCTAAAACACAGGCCGACCTAACGACTCAACGTACTGCCGACCCAACTGTCACACGACTCAACACACTGCCGCATTTCCTAAGTCCTAGGTCGCCTGACGACTTAACTAGCATGCCGACCTACGACCTAAGACCCTGCCGACTCAACTCCTTGCTGACCTAACACAACGACTTACGACTCAACAATGCTGACCTAACTCCTGCCCAAGCTATCTATAAGTCGCTAACGACTCAAGTCCTGCCGACTTAATACACAGCATCCCTAACACTAAGTCGCTCACGCGACTCAACTTGCCCAGCGGCCTAACACTCCCTTAAGTCGTTCAACGACCTAACTTTTCTTAGGTCGTTGACATACTTAACTCGCCAACAACTGACTCACTAACACGTAGGTCGCTGACTCGTTAACTCTTAGGTCGCTTACTAGACTCCCCAACGACCTAACATCCAAACGACCTATCCCCTTAAGTCGGCTACCTCCATGACTCGTTCGCATGACCTAGGCTCCTACCGACTCAATCATCACATGACCTAAGACGTTAAGTCGGTCACGACTCAATCCCTAACGACCTAGGCTACCAAACGACTTAAGCACTAAGTCGTTGACTAACTTAACTCGTAAATTCGACCTAAGCACCATACGAGTTAACTTCCACACAACTTATCAACACTAACGACCTATAAATTCTACAATCTATCGACACGTAAAATACGGGTCGTTACATTCTCTCCCCCTTAGGAATTTCGCCCTCGAAATTCCAAGCAATCAACAGAAATCAAAGATATTCCGCATGCCTACCATCCATAGCAATCAACAGATCATGCATCCAATTCTAACCTAGCATGCAGAATTCTAAGACTTAGAACAAGCTACAAATTCATGAGATGTCACGACACTTTAGGGCCATACCTCGAAGAGTCCGGGATGAGCTGCCTTCATCCTCTCTTCCTCCTCCCATGTACAGTCGTTAACATCATCACTCCATTGTACCTTGAGCAACGTAATCGTCTTCCTCCTAAGCTGTTTCGTATCGGTTTCAACAATACGAAGCGGCTTACGAGGTCTCGAAACAACAGGATCAACCTCCAAGTCTTCACAGCTATCAGCAAAAACCACCGTAGTTGGGTCGTGCACATACTTCCGTAGATAGGATACATGAAAAACATTGTGCACACCCACCATCTTCTCCGGTAACTCCAATCTATAAGCGAGTTTTCCAATTCGCTTGATAATCGGGAATGGTCCAACAAATCTCGGAGTTAACTTTCCTTTGTTCCCGAATCTAATAACATTCTTCAATGGAGAAATCTTCACAAAAACCCTATCACCCACGTCGAATTCCAAATCCTTTCGACGATTATCTGCATAACTTTTCTGACGATCTTGGGCTGCCTTCATTCGTTGCCGAATGATCTCTATACAATCTGAAGTCTGTCGAATCATCTCTGGCCCAAGTATCAGCTTTTCTCCGGTTTCCAACCAACATGTCGGAGAGTTACACGGTCTTCCATATAATGCCTCATATGGTGCCATACCGATACTCGACTGATAACTGTTATTATAAGCAAACTCCACCAAATGAAGGTGATCTTCCCATGATCCTCCGAAGTCCAAAACACATGCTCTAAGAAGATCTTCCAAAACTCGGTTGACTCTCTCAGTCTGACCATCTGTTTGAGGGTGATAAGCTGTACTCAAACACAACTCGGTTCCCAAAACTTCCTGGAAGCTCTTCCAAAATCTACTAGTGAACAATGGGTCTCGATCGCTCACTATACTCTTCGGAATACCATGGAAACGAACTATCCACTTAACATACAACTCAGCCAACTTCGATGCAGTCCTAGTCGATCGAACAGGAATGAATCTTGCACTCTTGGTCAAACGATCTACGATGACCCAAATCCCTTCATTTCCCGCTCTTGTCCTAGGTAGACCATCGATAAAATCCATCGACACCTGCTCCCACTTCCATGTAGGAACCTCTAATGGCTGAAGCAATCCACTGGGCTTCTTCTGCTCAGCTTTCACCAACTGGCAATTCATACACTTGGAAATAAAATTTCCAACATCCTTCTTCATACCTTCCCAGTAGTAGGTTCTCTTCATATCCCGATACATCTTATTTCCACCTGGATGAATTGTCAACTTCGAGTGATGACTCTCCCTCAGAACTTCATCTCTCAATCCATCTACATCGGGAACAACTAGTCGCCCTTGCTTTCGAAGCCAACCCTCTCGATCGACTTCAAATCCTTTATTCTTCTCTGGGTCCAATCCAGATTCCAAATCTCGGATAACCTTGACAAGCTTATCGTCTTGCTTTTGACCCTCGCCAATTCTTTCCACAAGAGTAGGCCTTATTGATAAGTTTGCCAACATCTCAGGTTCCAATTCGCATCTAGGCCTGAAATCAAATCCAGCCAAATACTCAAGACTCTTCCATTCCGAAAACATGGCTCCCAATCCTGCATGTCTTCGACTTAACGCATCAGCCACTGCGTTACCTTTCCCTGGAGTATAGGCTATACCAAAATCATACGATGCTAAGAACTCTAGCCACCTTTGCTGTCGAAGATTCAAATCCTTTTGGGAAAACAGATACTTCAACGACTTATGATCTGTAAACAGCTCGAATCTAACTCCCAATAGATAGTGTCTCCACATCTTCAAAGCAAACACAATCGCCGCTAACTCCAAATCATGAGTCGGATAATTCCTTTCATGCGGCTTTAGTTGTCGACTAGCATACGCAACAACTTTATGCTTCTGCATTAGCACCGCTCCTAGTCCAGTGCCACATGCATCGGTGTAAACCACCATCTCATCATTCCCACTTGGAATAGTCAAAACAGGAGCACTCGTCAATCGCTCTTTCAGGATTACAAAAGCTTGCTCACACTTATCATCCCATCTGAACACCTGGTTCTTCTTTGTCAATCCTGTTAACGGTGCAGCTATCTTGGAAAAGTCTTTGATAAACCGACGATAATATCCTGCTAATCCAAGAAAACTTCTCACATCAGATGCATTCTTAGGTCTAACCCAATCCTGGATCACTGCCACCTTAGCGGGATCAACCGCTATTCCATTTCCAGAGATAACATGGCCTAAGAACCTCACTTCACTCTTCCAGAAGTGACACTTCGAAAACTTAGCCTTCAGCTGATGTTTCCGTAAGATCCCCAAAACAATCCTCAAGTGTGTCTTGTGCTCTCCCTCAGTTCTGGAATAAATCAGAATATCATCCACGAACACAAGCACGAACCTATTCAACTGATCTCTGAACACTCTATTCATAAGATCCACAAAATATGCTGGTGCGTTAGTCAATCCAAACGGCATTACCAGCCACTCATAAAACCCGGATGGTGTCCTGAAAGCAGTCTTCGGCACACTATCCTTCGCCACTCTCAACTGGTGAAATCCCGTTGCCAAATCCATCTGAGAAAACACCTTAGCCTCGTGAAGCTGATCAAACAAGTCATCTATTCTCGGCAATGGATACTTGTTCTTCTTAGTCACCTTATTCAGCTCACGATAATCCACACACAACCTCAACGATCCATCCGCTTTGGTTGCGAACACAACTGGCGCACCCCATTCGGACACACTTCTCCGAATGAATCCTTTCTGCAAAAGGTCATCAACTTGCACCTTCAGCTCTTGCTGCTCCCTCGGTGCCATCCGCCTAAGAGGCATCACAACAGGTCTGGCTCCCTCAACTAGATCGATACGAAACTCGATCTCCCTATGCGGCGGCAACCCTTTGACTTCCTCAAAGACATTCTCAAACTCATTCACAATAGGCACCGATGACAGTCCATCCCGTGGAACAACTAGCGAATACATGAAGCTCATGAAGACGCCTTCTTCATGCTTACATCGTATCACAACCTTTCGCCCTTCCACATTCCCGATTGTCACCTCAAGCCTCTCACAATCAATCCTAGCCGCATACTTCCTAAGCCAGTCCATACCCAAAATAATTCCGAACCCCGCAAAGTTCAGAACAAAGCAATCACAAACAAACGAGCAATCATGACTCGACACAACTAGACCACGGCATATCATACACAAACATGACGAACCCCCCACTGGATTAGTCACAACCAATGGCCTATCAACAATATCCGGTTTCATACCTAACCGGCTTACCAAATCATCACAAACAAAAGAATGCGACGCTCCAGTATCAAACAACACTCTAACTGGAACACCACAAATAGAAAGAGTACCTTGAACCACCACACTCTTCCCCTTTTCTTCAGCAGTCGGAGCTTTTGAAGACGATGGAACAGCCCCCAAAGCATAGGCTTGCACAACCTGCCTATCTTTCCTCGGTTCTGGACAGTCCTTCTTAATGTGTCCCAGCTTATCACAGTTGTAACACTTCAACTGCACCTTCGGATTCTTGCAATCCCGAGAAAGATGACCCTTCTGACGGCAGTTATAACAAGTCACCTCGCCCTTTGGCTTCTTCTGACCATCCTTTCCCTTCTGTTGCTGCTGCTTCCTCTTCTTATTCCCACTCTGCTGTGGTTTAGATCCTTCCCTGGTTACAGCAACAACAGAACTTTCCCTAGGAAACAAACTCTCATGCCTCAGAGCTTTCTCCACCAGCTTCTCAAATGGATCGTCCAGATGATCCACTAACTGCCTTCCTAGATAAGCATCCAGACCAGTCACAAACTTTTCATTCTTCTGGTAGGGAGAATCAATATATGATCTGGCATACTTAGACAAAGCTTCGAACTCAGAAATATACTCCAGAACAGGCCTTCCGCCTTGTTTGAGCTCCACAAATCTCTTGAACAAAACAGACCTCTGAGCAGTAGAGATGAACTTGGCTTCAAATCTAACTTGGAACTGCTCCCAAGTAATATCCTCTTCTGGTGTATCTATGGTGATAGAATTCCACCAATCAGCAGCTCTTCCCTGAAGCTGTCTCGATGCAAGCTTTCTCTTAGTTGCATCCTCAATCCCTAAGTCACCAAAGATCCTTTTGCAAGCATCAATCCATCTCTGCACCTCAATAGTCGACTCCGTCCCCAAGAAAGCTTTTCCTCCAAGAGAAGTATAATCCTTGCAAAGCTTAGCAAAATCCACCGGTCTTGGAGCTTGAACTTGAACTCCCACATCCACTGATGATCCTGAAGCTGGTATCCTTCTCATGATCGAAGTCATCATCGCTTCGAACATAGTTCCATAATCAACAGCTCCTTCATCAGCACGGCTTTCCCTTGCAGCTGGTCTCCCTCTTCGACTCATCCTTAATATCTGTAATAAGAATGATTAGAACACCTTAAGAAACAACTGCATAAGGAGTTCAAATCCTTCTAGGCTACTATATTATATATAGTAATCATCCATCAAAATACAATTACGTCTCTCATACGTAGTTACGTCAGCGAGCGTTGGCTGAAATCGATTCACCAAAGCTCTGATACCAAATGTGACGACCACCCATGACTCCCGCACCAAAACAAGGGAATAGTGCGCTGAAAGGTGTGCAAGGCAACCATGGATGATAGTCAGGGTAAAATAAAATCGCAGAATCTCTATCGTAACTCACAGCGCATGGATAAAATACAATAGAGAAATATATAGTGAAGTCTCATAACAGAAAAATCATCATATAAGCATCACAGAAGTTTTATACAATCATCTCAACAAATCCATACATCAAGACCTCACTACAAACACTCATCAAATACAGCAGCGGATACCCAGTACATATAAGAAAATAATATGCATAGCCTCCTGCTCGTCTTCGTCATCATCAGCGGAAAACTCTAAGCACAACACCTGCCACCTGCTACCTAGTCTGCCCATCCCAAACATGGATGAACAGCCCAAGGTAATAAGAGGAGACATAAAACCTTGAGTCAGACAAAGTCTTAGTGAGCAGTAAATTAACAATCAAACATACCAAAGAGCATAAGGGATAAAAGGAATAGGAACCAAACCATCCCACTCCACCTCTTTCTACAGTGATAGCCCCCAGACACACACTAAGGAGAAGTAAGCATAACATAGCAGATAAGTAAGGTAAAGCAATAATCACTCGAGTCAAGGACGATGTTTTCCAAATACAAACCCCCAAGGCCTAAACCAAGATCAGATAAGCACCCAGAAAACACCGCTCTTGAAGCCGAATGATGATACAACCAAACATCCAAACATCCATGACTCTGGCTATCACTGTTATCATTGCCTTGATTTCACCGTTAGTTGAATGACCGCCTGTCAAGGGCTAATGGTAACCCCGGTTTAGCCATAACTCCGCACGTCATCGTGACCCGTGCCTAAGCCGAACGCATCAGCCCAGAGTACTAGCACGTCATCATGACCCGTGCCTGGAACGTCATCGTGACCCGTTCCAACGTACCCTTGCTTTGAGTATGCTAGAACCTTCAACAACGATGAGATCTTAGCCTCCTAGTCATCCTCCTCGACGACTACTTCCATACTAGCTCAAGCGCCTCTCAAGCTAACCATTATCCACCCCAACCCGGACCGCATCACCGAGTTATAACTTTGCACGTCGTCATGACCCGTGCTTGGAACGTCTTCGTGACCCGTCCCATCACAACATATGTCTTGCCTCATCACATCATAGCAAAGTCTCTCAACTTGGAACGTCATCATGACCCGTCCCATCTCAACACAAGCCTTGCCTCATCATATCATCGCAAAGTCCCAACTCAACCATGCTTTGCCTTCTCGCATCATGGCAAGATCCCACATCCTCGAATCCATCCATATGAGCTTCCACATCCGCTTCATATGCCATTGGCAGCTTTCACCATTCAAGAGCCTTTCCACTTAGCTTTTGAATCATCTTCAACCATCTTGTTCCAAATCAACTACAAGCTAACTTGGAGCAATCAAATCTAACATACATTCAAACATTCAACCATTCAAACAAGATATATTAAGCAATAACAATTATAATGGCAATTTCGTAATTAAGTGTGCAAAAGTCCAACATATGTGAAATCATGGTTTTTAGCATAGATCTATCAAATCTAAACATGGGTTTTGTCTCTAATACTTGTTAAATAGCTTCTATAGATAAACATTTTCAAACATGATGGATCTACATGCAGACTTAAGGAAAATGCGAGAAAACGCTAACTTTAACACATAAACATATCACCAATCCCATATACTCCTTTGGATCCGCGTGAGAGATAACTACCACTCACCAAATCACCAAAACAACCTAAAATGAATCAACTACAGATCTGGACAGCAAGGACTTGGACTTGATCCGGAGAAATTTCACTTGAAACGGTGAAATCTAGCCTCTTCGGATGAAAATCTTCAACTTTGGCTCTTGATCTTTGATCTTGATCTTCGATCTTGGATGGATGTTAGAATTAGATTGGAATGGAGAAAAGAAGATGAAGAAATGTTGTAGTCGAGTCTTCAAAATGGCAGCACTTCGTCGCTTCAAAAACCGGTGCCAAAAAGTGAGCCAAACCCCTCTATTTATAGGCTGGAAACCCCTTAGGTCGTCGCCCCTTAGGTCGTCCCCGACCTAACTATGAGTCGTTGCCGACTCATCAGCCCCTACGACCTACGACCTAACCAACACAACATACAACCAAGGCCGACTTACGACTTAACCCAGACGCGACCTAAAACACAGGCCGACCTAACGACTCAACGTACTGCCGACCCAACTGTCACACGACTCAACACACTGCCGCATTTCCTAAGTCCTAGGTCGCCTGACGACTTAACTAGCATGCCGACCTACGACCTAAGACCCTGCCGACTCAACTCCTTGCTGACCTAACACAACGACTTACGACTCAACAATGCTGACCTAACTCCTGCCCAAGCTATCTATAAGTCGCTAACGACTCAAGTCCTGCCGACTTAATACACAGCATCCCTAACACTAAGTCGCTCACGCGACTCAACTTGCCCAGCGGCCTAACACTCCCTTAAGTCGTTCAACGACCTAACTTTTCTTAGGTCGTTGACATACTTAACTCGCCAACAACTGACTCACTAACACGTAGGTCGCTGACTCGTTAACTCTTAGGTCGCTTACTAGACTCCCCAACGACCTAACATCCAAACGACCTATCCCCTTAAGTCGGCTACCTCCATGACTCGTTCGCATGACCTAGGCTCCTACCGACTCAATCATCACATGACCTAAGACGTTAAGTCGGTCACGACTCAATCCCTAACGACCTAGGCTACCAAACGACTTAAGCACTAAGTCGTTGACTAACTTAACTCGTAAATTCGACCTAAGCACCATACGAGTTAACTTCCACACAACTTATCAACACTAACGACCTATAAATTCTACAATCTATCGACACGTAAAATACGGGTCGTTACAAACTCACTCAATCTGACTCGAGCGTAAAGCAAAATACAAAACACTCGAGTCAGGACATAAATACTTATGAACTGTAAATAAACTCAAGTGAACAGTAACAAAAATGCATCAGTAACTTAAAGGATGCTTGGGATCGCCCATCCTTTAAGGATCCGTTAAACTATTTACTATGTAGTAATATTGCGCTACTATAATAATGTCTACAGTAAAATAAACATACTTTTAAATAGCGTTCCGGGCTACCCATATCACCCTTCACACATAATAGTCCCAGTAGTCCATCCAATATCATGCCATCTCCACTCCGGGTGACTGTCAGAGGATACCACATGGGCTACGGGAGAAAAACAAACTCGTAGTAAAGGCTCGGTATGGTAGGTGACACGGCACACAAGGCAATGCCAGGGTAGATATACCAATTACGCACACGGGCTGGTGGTAACGCAGCAGCCACATACGCCCACCTCGGAACACACTCCCATATCAAAATCGGAGGATGGCCATCTAATCAATCACCAGCAAGAGTATAGTATCGAAGGAATGTGTCCGATAGGAGGAATGACTTCACTTGGCCCGAGATCGCTCCTGTTTTAGCCACCTTATGCCAACTCACGGGAGTTGGGTCCACGTAATATACCTCAAGAACGTCGCCACCATCTTACTTCATTCTGGAATCTCCACCGCGTACACGGTTGTTAAAATGGTTTTCGGAGTTGGCAGAGAGTATGACAACTTTCGATCCCGGTCTCTTTAACAACCAAACGTTATTATAACGCCGTGGTCATTTCAAAATAGTTTATACTTTAAAAAGATCAAATCATTTCATTTCAAACTATATTTCTTTCAAAATAGTTTATACTTCGAAACCAAAACCATTTTTATTTCAAAACTATTTATTCAATCAAAACAGTTTATACTTCAAAACCAAAAACATTTCAAACATATATTCATTTCAAAATCATAATATTTTCAAAGTATAACTCTTTCGAAACCAAAAATACTTGAAACAATTACACTTTGAAAATCATAACATTTCAAAATCATACATTTGAAATCATCGGATATTCATTTAATTCTTTACATTTTACAATTCATTCAATTAATCCCAAATTTTCAATTTCCAACTTAATTCAAGTCAAACCATCAGTTTCAATTAAATTTCCCAATAACCATTTCAAATCATATCATTTTCAAATATAGATTTGATCCACAAATTAAACTATTCAATTTTTAATAAATTTCAAAGCTTTAATATCCCGCATTTCAAAACTAAATTTTATAATTTCATATATCTCAAATCTAGTTTCATTATTACTTAGTTTGGAAATATTCATTTCATAAATCCAATACTATTTAAATAAACTCAATTTACAATTAAACTAAATATCCTTTCATACCAATATAAACTTCAAATATTCATTTATCAAAAGTACATATCATTCTAATTCATATTCTTTATCAAAATAAAGATCAAATCATTTCCAAACCTTATTATCAAATCATTATTTGAATTCAAATTCAAATACTCAAATCTAAATATCATTTTTAAATCAAATAAGTCATTCATTTGTTATTTCAAGTATCATTACAAAATACATTAAAAATTTCATTCAAAATTCATTTATCTCATTACATTTCATTCCATTTAACACATAACCAAGTAAACCTTACTTAAATTCAAATTCAAATTTAAATTCCTTAAAAATTCAAATTTAAATATTAAAATATATTCAAAACTTCTTAAATTTCACAATTAATCAATTTCCAAAATTTAAATCATTTAACACTTTAAAATATAACTCAAACAGTGTTAAAACTATAACATTTCAAACATTGTCAAATTATAGCAACGACAGCATTTATAAAGTGCTATCGTGGCTTATAGCTTCCAAAAATGGTTTAGTTCAAGAATAACGGCATTTATAAAATGTCGTAAAAGATATTTAGTTATTTCAAACATTGTTAGATTCAAAACAATAGCATTTAAAAATGCTGTCAAAAGACTACAACATTTTGAAAATGCTATGAATTCCAGATTTCATTTTTGCTTTTCAAAAAAATAATAAAACTCCAAATTTTATTATAACTTAAAAATAATATTTCTAGAATTCAAAATTTCACATTTAAAATCATTTTAACATATGATTTAACACAACAAAATTTTTAGATCAAATATTCAATTTAAAAACTCCATTCATTTATTAAGTCAAAATTCACTGTTTATTAACATATAAATTTAAATAAAATTTTACTTCAAATATAATTTTAAAACTTTAAATTTAATTTCCATTATTTATTTACATTTTAAAATAAAATTTAAAGTCAAAAATCACAATTACTTCAAATTTACGTACTTAAATCCACAATTTCAAGACTTAATATTTAATTTTCTTAAAATCATAAAACATATATTTTTAAATCAAAATTTCATACTTTTGAAAATACATATTTAAAAAAAATAATTTAAAAATATACCACGGGGTCTGTATATAATTTTCTAACCTAGGTCAAGTGATACAGATATATATCATTTCAATCCGCAGTTTACAAAGAAAACCCGGGTTCTATCATTTCAAACCCGCAATCCCAAGTCAAATAAAATACAATAAAAATCGCTCAGGCCTATCATTTCAGCCCATAACGATTTTTTCCTAATCTATAGTCCGTTTGGGTATGTATCATTTCAACCCATAGTGATTCTATTCTAACAGGGAACTTGCAGTGTGAATATATGCATAAACAATATAAACAATGCCAGTGTCACAATATAATGTCATATATCAGATGTCAGGTGATAATTAACAGTTTTAACATGGTAACAACATGGCATAGCATATCATATGATCATCATTAACTTGCATAAACATTTTATATTACTAAACACTTGTCATCAATTCACTATTTCATAAGTATAAATGTCAGAGTGAGAAAGACTCACCTTTTACGAAGCTAGAGACAAACAACACACACAAGAGCGATTCCAGAGGCACGACAAGCACGATTTGATTTGAATTGATGGAGACCCTTGTAAACAACACAAAATATAACATACATAAGCACAAACATAGATATCGACATACAATTATAGTCAACAACTTTAGTTTGCAGAACAGTTGCAAAACAAGAGAGATGACCAAACCTTAGAAACAAAAGACTTGCACACGACAACATAAGCTTGTCACATGATCAAATGGGCTTGCTCTCATCATACTAGGATCAGCCTAGATGCCAACATGGCTCAGGTTTGGGTCAATATGGGTTCATATGGCTCGGCCTAACTTGGATATGAAGGAGTGGAAGTTGTGACATGAGAAATACAAAAGTCAAGCCAATTAAGTGGATTTTTGGTGCAACTATAGGTTCGGCCTAACATGACTTGGGCTTGGTCATCGAAGGGGATGGTCAGGTGGTGGATGGAGTGGCGGCCAGAGGTGGTGGAGGGACTGGTGGTGGCGGCCATGGAGGCGGTTTAGGTTAAAAATGAAGGCTATGGCCTTAAGGGTTTGGCTAGGCTAGTTTGGTGGAACTTTTGTGCAAATTTTGTGGTGCAACATCAACGGATGGTCATGGCTACTGTCTTGGTCAGAGGAGGGGCTTATGAGATGCTGGAGATGATCGTGGAGAGGATGGTAGTGGTGGTGGTAGAGGCTAGGCCTAGCAAAACACAAGACGGATCAATGCAAAAATCAATAGGAAAATCATAAAAACAAGAAGAAAGATGATAGAATTTACCAAATTTTTGTAAAACAAATGGCCATGAGTTTTTTTCTCAAGAAAGATGATAAAATTTTCGTGAGAAAGAGTAAGGAATGTGGCTGAAAGATGGAGTAGGGTACGGCCAAAGCATTGATGAATGGAGTTGGAAAGTGAAAGGTCGGAATGCAAAAGGACTAAGCATACAAAAGATCTCAAACTCTTCATATATTCATTATTTCTTTTTAAATTTTTATATAACTGAAAAACATATATAAATTCAGTTAAAATACGAAAATATAGTTAATAAACAAAAATAAATTAATTAATTATTAATTATATATAGTTTAATTAAATAAAACAGCAAAATTTGCAACTAGTCTTGAAAATATGAAAAATAAGTGCAATGAACTTGGAAAAATTTTTATGTACTTAAAAATATTTATAAATAAAGATAAGAACACAAAATAAAAAGGAAATCACAAAAATAAATAAATAAATTTTAATTTAAATATAGTTTAGATGATGAAAATAGCAGAAAAAGGAAAACAGCCTTTTAAAAATAGGAAATCATCATAGTAAATTTTAGAAAAATTCTATTATCATTTCAAAAATATTTAAAAGTCAAAATATACATAATATAACATATTAAAATAAAATATGACAAAGAAAAATTAAATTTATACAATTTAAAATAACAAAATTGCAAAATAAACAATTTATACTCAAAATTGAAATGTACATATCTTTTGCAGTTTAACTCCATTTTCCACGAAACAAAAAGCAATGTTCAAGTTATTAAATATATTTTCATAATAAAAGATAAAATTTAAAATTTCAAACTTTTAAATTTTTAAGTTAAAAGTCAAAGTTTGACTATTTTGACCAAAATCAACATTTTCTGGAAATATTCAATTTATGCATGTTTGAAATTCTAATCCACATCAAAATCAACATTTATATTTCAATTAACAAAGTATATTAATTTTAATAAATAAAATAAAGTTTTTAAATTAGGAATTTAAATTAAAATAATTAAAATATACAATTACAATAATCAGAAAATACAGGGTTGTTACAACCCATTTATTCACTCTATTTTAAATTTTTAATTCACCTACTTAATTCATTTTCGAATTTATTTTATTTATACAAAGGCATTCTCAATTTATTTCTACTTTCCTAGGTTTTGTTTGCATCTCAAACCATGTCTATTATAATTCAATTCCATTTTATTTTTATGACATCTCCACTTATTTTAATTCATCATCAAATCCAAGTCGAATTCTATTTATAATTCGAGTTTATTTCCAAACTTCATTATTATCTTACAATCCTTTTATTAAACTGATTTAAATTTTATTAATATATTCTGTCAAATAATTTATTTAGCTGACTAACTTACTTCCAACCTTTTATTACAAAAATCAACTCATTAATAATTTTTTCTTTCTGAGTTCAATTTTATTTTATAATTCCAGTTTGGATTTTCTTTCATTTCCCAAAATTCTAGTACTTTTATTTTGAAATTTTAGAAATACATTTAAATTCACATAATATTATTAAAATAGGTTTTTTATAAAAATACTTTTTATAACTCATGTTTCAATCAGTCCATCCTTGTTCTCATAGAAATTCAGTCATACGTTGATCAGGCGTAGGATTGAAAATCTATAAGTACTTGGTAAACCCGTTTTCAACATCCAGTGAAAATACTTGGAAAATAATTTTTTATTGAAAATATAGAAAACCGTTTTTGAAAATAGAGTAAATATCTTGGTGAGAATGCTCTGGAAATCATCACCCCCATCCATGGTCGAAGGTACATCCTGGGTTACGTTGCCATCACAGCAAAAGTCCATGTAACTGTAGGCACTCCGTGCCCCTCGATTACGCCATGAAACCCACAACACATCGCAGTTACATTCCAGGGTTACGTTGCCATCGCAGCAAAAGTCCATGTAACTGTAGCCATTAGCTTCCCTCGATTTTCGCTGTCAAAATGAAACTTCTCCACTCCTACATAGGTCGCATTCTACCGATATAAAATCAAACGCATACTATTGGCTCTCAGTGGCACACATGACTTTCTCTATGTTACCATAGGTCGCAGTCTACCGATATAAAATCAAACTTAGACCGTTGGCTCTCAATGGCACAGACGACTTTCGCTATGGGACACACCACTCATAATCCTTAGGAACTAGTTTTGTCCGGACTCCTCACAAGATCAACTTTAGAACCCCTTTATGGTTCAAGGCAGCACCACCCGTTGGCACTCCTGAGAAGTTCATTTCAAGGGAGCGCTTTTTTCTCTAGAGCCATTATCATAACACTATATACTATACACATATAATATCTTTCAAATCATACACCTAGTATGATCTCATACAAAGCTCCTTACACAAAATCAATTATCCCAAAATCGATAGTTTTCAAACTAGGCTTTCCAAATTCCAGTATTGATTTTACCCAAAAATTAAATGCCTTTCCAGATCCAAAGGTTCCCGAACCCTTTTCCAAAATAATCATAAGATCATTTATATATATATATATATATATACATAATTTTTAAAAACTTTGGATCATTTCAAAGTTGTATAAAACACCTTTCATACTTCAAACACTTTCAATATCCTTTTCTTCTGTCAATAGATACAACAAGGGAAGATTTAACTTATCTTATATAAATAAAGATATATAACTTTGTTTAATCAAAATCAAATATTCCAATTTGATTACTCTTTTCAATATCAATTTCATTCAAATCTGTACGATGCACACTTATCATCCGTACGCTATACCAATCTGATCGCACACTCGATCACACACTTTCTCTTTCGAACTAGTATCATCCGCCTGACTTCCTAGTGCGGACTCAGATCTGGGTTGTTGATTAGAAATCGTCATTCTCCTTGCATAGCCATAACTATGATAGAGAATATCCAGAACCAATCAACAATCCATATCTGGGTTCGCCGTCAAAAATTGAGTGAAAAATCCCAACTCGGATCGATATAACCATCTCGAAATTCTGTGCTCGAATCTGGATCAAATCATTATGCTAATAGAATAATATACATACATCCTACGCATTTATTTTCATTGGTTATTAGCCAAATCAATTTACTTTCTATTCATCCTCACATTGAACTTTATTCACTTAATCGCATTTGCATTAATTCTCATTTGGATAATATCTTCAATTCTTATCTCAGTTGGGTATTTAATCAATAACATTTTGAACTTTGACCAGTTTATATTTAGAAAATAGCTTAAAAATTTAAAATTAGATAAGTAGTTGAAAAATAATTATTAGTTTGCAAAATAGCTGTAAAATAGTTAACTAATTATAAGATAGTTGGAAAATAGTTAAATAGTTATAGAAATTTTAAATAATTGCAATATAGTTGTAAAATAGTAATTAATTTGTAAAATAGTTGAAAAATAGTGATTAGTTTATAAAACAGTTGAAAAATTGTTAATAGTTCCAAAAATAATAGTAAAAAAATATAACATAATTTGGCTTTAAAAAAAGTTGTATATATTAAATAGCTTGGTAAATTAAGTTTATATTAAAACAATTTATATTGAAAATAGTCCAGAGTCAAAACTGTTCACTTCCTTATCAATTCAATTTAAATTTCCACTTCCATTTAAATTTTTAAACTTATCCATCTTTAATCACAAATCCAATAATTCAAATCAGATTCAGTTTGAACTAATTCAATTTCAATCTCAATTTAAAACCATCTCGAATCATATAAATTCGAGGTAAATTCTCAAAGATTGGTTTAACCATTTAAACCAAATTTACCTTTATTAAAAGCTTTTTTTTACAATTTAATTTCTGAGCTCAAATTCTAGAATTTCATTCTTAATCAATTTAATTTTAATTTGGTTATATTTCTATTGCCACTTAATTTAATTCCAATTCAAGATTTCAATTTGGTTGTATTATATTACTTCTTAATTTAATTCCAATAATTTAACAACCAATCACCTTAATATTTATTAGAAGGAAATATTGTTTTATATATCAAAATATATTTTTATATAAAATCATTTAAAACCTTTATATAAAAATAATAACAAGTACGTGCTCATATACACACACACACACACACACACACACACACACACACTCTCAACTCATCCTAGAGTTCTACGGACACTATTTAAGGAGTAACTCCCACTAGAGCCAAGGTTCTCGCTTAAGCTTTCAGCTCTGATACCAACTGTAACGACCCGAATTTTTCGATCCCGAAAACTCCGGGTAGTTATGAAAAAGAAGAAAGAGATACAAGAAGAAAAAGAAGATCAAAAACATCAACATCTCACATTCACAGCGCATAAAATATAATAATAAATAATAACAGTTTACAAAAGAATACTATTCTGTCGATTACATTTATAGTACATCAGAGTCACACATATATACAGACACTAGATATACACAATCATCATGTCTCAGATATACAATAATACAATACAGCGGAAATACTCTATACGTTCTTTCCATCCAGCTCGGCTCCTGAGCTCCAGAATGTCCTTACCTGAAAATCTGTAATACTCGGTCTGACCCAAGCATTACATCGAAGTAACACCTGGGTCAGGCTGGAAACCAGCGTGAGTAAACCCAACTAACATGGAATATCTAAGAAAACAACTTATATAAACCCGGGGTAACTCGAATAAATTTACAAAGCCACAATTTATTATAGACATCACTTATTCACATATAAGTTTTCAAAATACCAAAGATTTAGATTTAAAATAGTCCAATTACTTTAAACCACTTCACTCCAGCATATGAGTTTCACATATCAATCTATAAAAATTCGAAGTGGTTTCGGGTATTTCCTAATACCTGAACCCGGTCTCTTCGAGTCTCATGTCATCCTAACCAAAGTATCCAAAAGAAATACACAACATTTCATATTAGAGATATCAACATATTCAAAGCATTCAATACCATTCAATCATCCGTAAGCAAAGCTTGATCGCTTCCAAAATTAATTTAATTAACTCTAATTGGATTTCTGACCTCAATCACTTTGATTTCTTCACTGTCATTAATTAATTTCAAATCAATTAATCAATCATCCCTTCATTATTCATCTTAATTAATCATCCTGGATTAATTATCCTTCAATTACATTCAAGTAATTAACTTTAATTAATTTCACAATATTAATTATTCTTAGCCAAAAATCAATAAGAAATCTCAATTACTTCATGAATTAATTAACTATTTTAATTACATTAATCCTTAATTACTTATATTAATTAACTTCTCATAAGTCACTTATTACAGATTAATTCATCTTAATTAATCAATCTTTAATTGCATCATTGATTATATAATTTAATGATTTCCAATTATATTTCAATTTATCCTAATCTAAATTAATTACATCAAATAATTAATCATTAATTAAACCGCAAATATTAATCATTCTTGATTTATCTCAACCTATAATTAACTATCTTTTTATCTACTTCATTAAGTAAATTAATTACTCCTTAATTAACTATCTTAATTAATCTCTTGATAAATTTCACAAAGTAATTATATTTTATTAATTACATTAAGTAATTACTTATTAAACCACCTAATGATAATTTTAAATTAATGAAACTTAATTAATTAACCCAAATCTTAATTAATTTAATTAAATAATTATCCATTTAAATTACCCTACCTATTTAATGAATCACCAATCATTAAACCCTTATTAACTTTAAAATGAACCATTTTCTTATTTATGCTTTAAGTTTAAAACAATTTAATACTCGAATACTTCGAGTCAAGCAACAATTAACTCGAGAACCAACCAAAAACCAAATTCACCAGATCATCGGTGCACATCAAATCAATTCAATCATTCAACCAATTATTTAAATTTAACCATTTAAATTTAAGTAAAAATCCAAAGGAAAGAGATTAACTCACCTTTGAATTTTTATATTTGCAATCCGATTCAATCTTGATTTAATTTCACGATTTCAGACCTTGTAAAAGCATTGTATGGCTTATTAACATTTTAAATAAACAAACAGTCAATTATCCTTTTAAATAAGTTTAATTAATTAATAATTAAATTTAAACCAGCAACTTAAATTTTAAATAAATTTCCCTATGGTAACTAATTTCCTAGTAACCAAAATAATTAAATAAGTTAATTAAACCATTATTCACTAATGCGTTAATAAAAATGTAAGAGTAAGTTTTAAACATGTATATTTATTTTCTTACTCCAGTAAGGAACACTAAGATTTTCTAATCATATACGTATTCCCTGTTTGAATAGTTTATAACCGAAAATTATTTCCAAAGTTGAACATTTTTAAATTTCAAATCCAAGAAGAAGAAAATAAGAGGATGCTCACCCCACAATGCTATCGACTCTTTCATGTCACTCCTTACCCACCAACGAACTTGGCCAAATGCAAAATGCCTAACCGCCCCTTCAGGTCGCAACAACATGTCGCCATTTCCCTCAAAGAAGTCAGCAACATCGCGGCCTTACCACGCTAACCTAGATCGAACCCCTTCATCTTCTCGTGAGTCGAGCTTCCTTCATCTGGACGCCACCTTGCGAGTACCGCAGGTCAATTCCCCAACCTTAATTATAAAGCTTGACCGCGACGAGCTGCCGTTTCCCCTGAATCTTCGCGTGCGGCCATTCTTCATTTGAGTGACTCGATTGGGTTCTGATTGAGTTCGAAATCGACTTTGGCCATAGATGAGGGAGAATGAGCACTGACTTGGATTTCAATTTCCTTTTCGAATGAGGCTGTAAATTTCAGAAAGAAAGGAAAGAGAAATGGAATATCTATTCCGCCATTTTTTTTGTTTGAGTTCGATTACTACTTTTTGATTAGAGAGGGAGACGGGGATAAGATATAGGTTTGGGAATGGCTTCTTGAGTACGCTTGTTTATTTATAAAAATATCTCTGGCTAGTTGACCTTAAAAAATTATTTTTTTATAAAACTTCCAAAATGCCTCGTTAATTGCTACTTAAAATTTCGAACTCCTCTTAAGGAGCGCCACTGGGCAATTATAAGATTTTTTCCGCATTCCGAACACAATGGAACGAGTTTTGGAGGCTAATTCGATCATATGCATGAGTTACGGAAGTAAACGATCAATTTTACATTAAATCAGTTAACATAGTTTCTATGAGTTTTGCGCTGCCAGGGTCAAACAACAACTCCGAATGCTACGAAAATTAAAATCCGACAATAACTAGCTAATACGGATTCAATGGAACTGGTTTCGTCGATTTCCGAGACTGTGCCTTGGAAGGCTATTTTTAAATTTCAATTTAAATGATATATTTTCAAAACTGAACTAATCACATTTAAATTAAATTTCATCCATTCTGTTATCTTCAGTGTCATCATTATAAATTTTATAAGCCTTCAAATTATTTTTAACAAGCTTAAAATTGAAGATTCAATAATTTACTTAATTTTCAATTTATTAAATTGAATAACTTAATTGCTATTAATAATAATATTTGAATTCAATTTAAAAATTAACTTTTTAAATATTTAAAATTAATTAAATATTCCAATTTCGAATGCCTAAAATTCTTGGTCCTCGCATATCATAAGGTAAAAACCCGTCAGTGTTTATGTATGGGCGCGGTATTATGAAATACTCTTTATTTTCAAAGAATTTATAAAAAGGATGATATATGACAATGTTATCAATTATTGAGTTTTTTTCACGTTGGTTTATCAAGCTTGATCCGGGTATTTTCAATACTCGGGTCAGATCCGAGTAGTTTCTGGATAGTCGAAGACGGCTGGAGTTTCCAAAGGAGTGCTGGAGATATTCATCGACGTATGGACATATTCTACTATCCGCTGTACTTAGTGAATTTTTTTATGTTTGTTAGCATTTGTAAGGGCAGGTTTTATAACTATCCAAGCTCAATCTAGGTCAGACTTTGATATTGTAATTTAAAAGTTTTCCACTGTTAAAATATTTGTTCAATATTTTATGTTATTTCATTCTATTGAGATTCTGTTCTGTCTACTTCTCTTTATCTCCCTTAAAGATACGTCTTTTCGTGCAATTTGAGTTGGACATGAGTGGTTTATTGTCGATTCAAAGGGTATGGGAAAACAGGCCTTTACATTTGGTACCAGAGCTTTTGGTTGAGCGAACACCAAATCCTGATAGGGGTAAGTCTCATTAGAGATAGGATTAGTAATATCCTAGGATGCGTAACTCATTAGAGATAGGTTAGTAACACCGTAGAATGAGTTATGAGAGTAATATATATATATATATATATATATATAAGAGCGTATTTGTTAATTTTATAAAAATGATTTTGTTTTAAAGAAATTGGTAAATGAAATAATTTTACCTTGGGTTTATATTATAAATATTAAAGGGGATATTACTATCTTTTAGGTTAGAAATAAAGGATTAATTGTAATTTAGCTTAACTAAAATATGAATATCTTGTGATTAGAATTGCACAATTTGACTATAAGATATTCCATATAGAATCAATTAGTTGAAACCTAGAATTTAGAACTTTAATCATGTACCCTTAAATATGTAGTATTAAGAAATAATAATGATTAACTGATTATCATAATGGATGGATTTAAAAGCTAAGTACAAATATCTTGTGAAGTAAAGTTCACGATTTGATTATAAGATATTTGATGATAATACTGAATCTAGAAGTGTAATTAGAGAAAACAAAAAGGAAATGTATACTTAGAAAAATTCTTATCCATAAGATAGGAAAAAGGGTAAACCTAAGTTAGGACTTTTTTTCTTTCTAAATATGATATAAAAGTATAAGTTCTATAACTTGTAAAGGAAATAAGGTAATTTGAAACTTAGATACTTCGATTAGGTTAAAAATTAAAGTGAAATTTAGGAATAAGAGATATAAAAAATATCATTCTAAAAATTTGAATCAGTGATACAATTAGGGCAACATTTGTAATTCATGATGAAGTGGGATTAAAAGTGGATATGTTTGAATAATATGGTTAGTAGGTTGATTGTTGGATGAAGAATGTTCAAATAACAAATACCACATGAATTAAGTTTCATAATTTGACTATAAGGTATTTGATGGATTTAAGATTAAGAAATTTGATTTAGAAAATGGATAGGTAAGCAAGCTAAGTAGTTAATCATAGAATCACTGAGAAAAAGATGTACCCTTAGTAAAGTTGCCTGATTAATATATGGATTAGATAAATAATATTAGCTAATTGAAAACCTTAGATAAAGAAAACTAAGGATTGAGTTTTATAATTTATTAATTTGAGATAATAGTAGAGTTCCACATTTGTTAAACACCATTATTGAAGTAATGATGGTTTGAAAATTAGGGATATGTATATATACTCTTAGGAAGTAAAGATACATTATACAAGTTTAAGTCATATTTGTATGCTTAAGTAATAATATATTTAGAAGAAAGCAACTGTTGTGAAATGAACTTGGATTAACAGAAGTTTTGAAGAAATGTATTAGGTAAAGATGAATGTGAATAAGTACATAAGTTAAACATAGATCATTTCAGCACATAAATTTTGATCTAAAATTTGAGAACATAACTTTAAGGTGTTTACACCAATCCGAAAAAGGATTTATCACTCGATTCTCGACGACGAGCATTGATGTGAGTTTATGATTATGTACACGAGTTTTCTATCATAGTTGAGAGCTATGCAAGGAAAGCACAGGTTTATGATTAAGAAGTCTCATCAAAGTCCACAATAGAAAATCGAGGGATCATTACTGGTTCAAAAGAAAAGTTGTGGATTCGAATAATAGATCGAATCAAATATCACATATAGTATGATGTTTTGGGTCTGTCTACTTAGTAGTTGAATAGTTATCTCAAATAGTAGGCATTAAGATATAGTGGCTGGACCGATGTTTTAGTATGCATATATATAGGCCACAGTTATAGCACATGCTCAGGACAGGGAATGAGTTATGTAGTGGTATTCGTTTATCTTGATACAGTATCAATGTTGTTGTTTTGGATGTATAGTCTTGTTTGGTTGTTGTATATTCTATCTTAAGTGTGCAGTGTGCACTAGGATCGGTACGATAGAAGTTTGACTTCGTAAGTACATGGTAAGTACTCAGGTAAGTGTGGGGAATCTCTGTATGTATGTTTGACGTCATTTGCTTTTAGTGTTTTTATGACATCGACCTTCTTATTTTCTATCATCAGTTGAAATAAGTCAAATTATTTGAGGACATGAGTAGAGATAGATTCTTTTATCTAACTTTCATTTCGAGGAGGAAATGCTTTTAAGTAGGGGAGAATGTAATGACCCAGAGTTTGACCACTTTAAAATATAATATTTAAAGTGATTTTAAATGTAAAGTAATTAAGGTTATATGACTCAAACAAAATTAGATAGGATTTGGAAAGAGAAGTGTACACAAAAATAGTAACATTTGCTTATATCAACAAATGTGACAAAATGCTGATTTTAGAAAAGTAAGTTTCAATGATTAAATAAATTATTTTAATTAATTTATGAGTATTAATATTTTTAAATAGAATTATACAAATTTATTTTTAAATTTGGTTTACATAAATAAATATTTTAACTAAAACTTTAAAATGTGACCGTAAAACATTTTGTCAAAAAACGACGTTTTGTCGATTAAAAGTTGTCGCAACGTCGTCGCACCTTTATTTTTATATAGAAACATATATTCAAATAGTATAAGTATTAATTAATTCAATAAACATATTTACTTTAACTAAATAAGACTAGAAAACTTCTAGAAGTCATTAAGAACAGTAAGTAAGAATTTGATAAAAGTAAGTAAGAAAAGTCAAAATTAAGCATCAAATCAATATCAAATCAAAGCCAACATAATTATGATATTCTTTACTTAATCTTTAAATGACTAAGACATAAAGTAAGAAGTGAAAGGATGATGTTAAGTTTTGAAAAAGTGGAGATTGCTTTAGGTTGAAGTAAGGTTAGTTTGGTAATTTGGTAAGAGGTTATTTTGGTAAAATTACCACTTCTTTCTTTTCTATAAATATCCACCTACTTCTTCACTTTCATTCACATTTTCTTCTTCATCTTTTCTCAAGCTTCTTCATCTTCTTCCTCTTCTCTTTAATGGCTTTCATGCCATATAAAAAACTAAACAGAAATAATGTCAAAATATTTATAAAATATTCAAAAGAATTCAATGTTTATTCTATTCAAATCAAAATTATATTTTCTCCATATTTTACCACTTTTCTCTCGGCCATAAATTATTCAAAACTGAGCTAAATTGCAAAATTCTTTTTTCAAATCATTTACTTTTCCGGTGGCTACAACTTTCTTGTTGACTACTTTGCCCAGTTCTTAGCATAAATAGGTCAAAATTCTACTTCTTTCAAGTGCATTTTCTGGCCCAATTTTTAAGCCAGAAAATAGGCCATTTTTTTTATCATAACTTGATCATGACATATCCGAATTAAGAATACCTTTTTTCTAAACCATATAAAATTTCAGTGGCTATAACTTTTTTGTTGATAAGTTTTTCTAGTTTTGAGATTTACTATACTTGAAACTCAATTCTTTGAAATACATTTTGCAGGCTTTATTTTTGTGAATCCGTGAATAGCTCTTTTATTTTGAACATATCTCCCTCAAACAACTTGGATTCAAATGATTCTTTTTTTCAAATTCAATAGAAAAGAATTTTCAACAACTTTTCAGCTAATAAGTTTTTCAAATTTTGTGAGTAAGAGAGTTAAAAACAAGAGTGAAGATGACCTTTTTTGGATCAAAATCTTGGGAATTCAAGTTCAAAGCTCTACCCTTCTTCTTTATATTTTTGGCCAACCTCCATCTCAAGCCTCGGCCAATCTATTGGATGGTAGAGGGTGTTGTTTTCTAGTGTTTAATGGAGCAGGAATTAATTAGTGAAGTGTTGGTTGATTAGAATGTTGGTAGGAAGTTAATCGCTTTGGTTGATGGTGAGAAATTCTCATTGCTTTTGAATTTATATTTTAATTATGTTGTAAATCATATTTACACCCTTATGACATATGAATGTTTATACCAAATTGATTGTTAATACGGATGATTTGATAGTTAGTAAATTAAGTGAATTGTGATAATATATCCCGTTATGATATTATAGTGAATGTAAGATTTGAAATCATATGCATGTGATTGGTTGAATGGATCCTATGTTAGTGATAAATATGAATATTGAATATGTTCATTTTGATTAAGTAATCCCTTTTTCTAAAAATACCATATTTTAGTAATATGAGATATTGTGGAAGAATAAGTCTCTTTTCATTTAAAAGTGGAATTAAAGTTAAAATAAAAGAGAATTTGAAATTTAAAGTGAAACGGATTTGAAAAGGATAGTTAATTAGAAATTGAAGTTGAGATGAATAGTGAAATTGAAATTGAAATCGATTTTAAAAAAGTGAAGTTTAGTTTGAAATTGAATTGATGTTTAAATTGAAATTAGATTTGAAATCTAAGTTTTAAATGTATTTAATTCGAGATTAGAATTGAAATTGAATTGAAATTGGAATTTAAAATTTAGTATTAAAATAATGGGAACATAATAATGTTATAATGTGGTAATAGTGAAAATATATTTTATGTACTTTAAAAAGTGAAAATACTGATTTAAAATGATTTGTAATGATTTTATAAGTGTTGAAATCCAATTTGAATGTATTATTTCAAGTATGGAAAAATAATTAAAACTAGACGCATCGTGCAACGGTAGTTCGCGATTTCGCGCCGAAAAGTTCAAATTATTGTGTAGATGGAAAATGGCTCGGAATTCTTCGAGATAAGAAAATTCCGGAATATTATATCCATATCTTTTAAATGAACAAAGAAAATCAAAGTTTCGTTGAGTAGATTCGAAATAAGTCCAAATCAATTTTCTAGAAAAATCGCGCTAGAGCAATTTAGTGACCATTACAGGAAATTTGTTTAAACGGATGATTTTAATTATGGAAAAATGTGGAATAAATTTGATAAATCTATTTAAATGATTTAAAAGAGATTTGGATCAAAATATATGAATTTTCAAATATTTAAAACTTGTTTAATTCAAATTAGCATACTTAGCACTTTCCGCAAAACTTTTCTCCTACAAATTCTATAACTTTTGGAAGTGAGTCTACATGTAATAATGATTATTCTAGAATCAATTGTGAATGTTTTAAAAGGGATAATTAAGCATTTTTAAAGATAATTTGGAATATTTATAAGCAATTCCAAAATAAAGTTGAAAAATATCAGTATGCGGAAACGACTAGTACATTTGTCCCGCCTATGTGATCTGAGAAGATAAAACAAGGTGTTTTACTAAGTTTAGGGATGGAGCAACCAGTGCCCTAAACTTACCTGGCCTATGTTTTCTTTTCTTAGGCGAGGGGTGCAACAGATCGAAAGGAAAGCCCGGATGCTCTTAAATAAAAAGATTCTGTTAAGTTTTCCAGAATAAAAGAAGATTGATAATATCCAAAAGTTAAGCAATTTCCAAAAATGAATGATTTCTATAATTCTATTTACTTAAAAATGTTTGTTAAGATTGATTTAGGGTTTATCGTAAATGATGTCTTAAATAACATTGTTTTTGACCCGCCTAAATGTTAAAGAATTTAATCAAGAATTAAGTAAGGAAATTTGAGATATTTTCCAAAGAAAAAGAATGAATTTCATAGAAATTATCCTAAGTCAAAAGAAAGAGATTTCGAAATCATTCGAAAAGAATTAAAGTGAAAAGAGACTTAATAAATCCTGTATACTCATATTTACTTTCTATCGATATTGGGTTTCAAAGGAACCGGGGTCGGATTTGGGCAAATCCCATCCGAAAACCACTTCGAACCAATGTATACGTTCAAACGTGAAGGCATGTTGAAGACGATGGTTATTGAAGACCGCGGATCTTCAAAGCGTGAGGACTGCTTGTTGCTTTTCTTTGGGTCACACCCATTATAGAGTTATATATAGCAGTGGTCTCCTCGTGATGGAGATTTTTTGGATTGCAAGGGCTTCTCGCCTAATAATGGCCGAGGAAAGTGCCTTCGATTTATCCTGTTCCTGAACAACTTGTATGGATGTTTGTCCGACATTGCATTTCTAACAATTACGTACATTGGTTTTTATAAACGTACATCAGTGGCGACGGAGAAGACAACTTCTCTTAACTTAACACCCTCCTTGAGACATACGAGCTCAAGGGTTGTATTTTTGTGGAAGGCAATTAGTAGTTAAACGAAAATGGCAATGTGGCATTCAAAGATGTGATATGTGCTTTGTGAAAAGTAATAGTAGCCTCAAGCCTCATCAAACCGGAAATGACTGAAACGAGATTAGATGTAGCAAGGCTAAGTGGGTCCTTCCTAAGTAGGGTATGATCATCCCCTTCTAGATATATTTCTTCCCGCTATGACGTTCGGGATGTATATTAATGTGGTGTATGGAAAATGAGCGCTCTGTTAAAGGTCGGTAATGACCGAGGGATAACATATTCGGTGCCATCTAGTTAAGAGGTGGGTTGGTCTTGTGTTGGTAGAGGAGCTTTGTGATGGTTTCTCGGGACATCCATTTAGAGCTGTACCCATTTCGAAAGGTAGATCCGGCGCCTGGTCATTTGAATGGAAATCCACTCTCCAATAAGAACCTACGGTTTTGTCTGTATTGGCGTAATGAATATATAGCCTCGAAATGCTATATGGGTAACCATTTTGGAAAAGATTAATAAGTTTACTTGCAAATTTTTTCAAAGAGATGTCATTAAGAATAATATCAAACTTTTTGATATAAAAGTGATTTAGTTATCATAAGGTAAAAACCCGTCCGCGTTTATGTATGGGCGTGGTCTTATGAAATACTCTTTATTTTCAAAGGATTTATAAAAAGGCTGATATATGACACTGTCATCTATTATTGAGTTTTTCTCATGATGGTTTATCAAGCCTGATCCGGGTATTTTCAATACTCGGGTCAGATCCTAGTAGTTTCAGGATAGTCGAAGAGGGCTGGAGTTTCCAGAGGAGGGCTGGTGTGACGCCCCACCTCTATACCCACGCTAGCCAAGAACACTCCGGAGTAGTGCTGTCAACTAGCACGGAGAATAAGGCTGTTGAGGAGCGACCATCCATGTAATTGCTTATCACACGGTGGCTATAAATAATCTTCGGAAACAAACATAGAAATAATCATATCACAAATCAGTCACAGATATCCATATCACAAATGCGGAAGAAGATATGAATATATAACTAACACATGAAAGTGTACATCAGAGTAGTGGTCAGTAAGATCCACAATAATACAAAAGAATAGCAACACGTGTTATACAAAAGAATACAACTATGAGTCTATATCTCAAGTGTATACAACAAAAATTGCCAATCTAAACAGTTAGCCAAAAGTCAGAGTGATGAATCCCTGGGAAGAAGTCAAGCAGAAGCACCTGTAACATCTCGGTCTGACCCGAGTATTATTTAAGAAAATAATAAACGGGTCAGTCTAGCTATAAATATCAGATGACATGATATAACATAAAAGATATGGCATAAACATAAACATCCATAACGACATACCACTATAAGTATGTAAATAATGATCAACAGAAGATCAATCAATAAGAGATAATCAATATCACAAGAATCTTCTCAAAGATTCGGAAAGGGCATCATACCCCAAACTTGTACTCATAACAAGTCAATGACATAAATTCTAGAAATCAATGCAAGAAGTCCAGAAATCATATAAAAGAGAAAGAGGCCTATCACATGACGGTCCGAAGACCAAGGGGAGCTACCCCACATGTGTGAATGGAATCACACAGATTAAGGTCCAGACTAACCAAAAAGCAAAAAGGTATGTGTGAGTGGAATCACACAAGTGGTGTCTAGTCTAACCTCGCAACAAGAGACATCGCACAGTTGCTAGTCTAAATCATCAGAATGATCGTCATGATCAACGAGAAGTGTCAATTACACTAAGCTAGTAAATATAGAAGTTTAGCTTCATGTCCCATAACCACTTGCTTAACTTAAATATTTACGAACAAACTGTAAATCTTCACTAATAAAATTGTCACAAGAGGTTCAATCGAACAAGTCCAAGAATTAACCGACGAAGTGAACGCAAGCGTTTCATACCACTTGTTTTACTAAGTCGTTTAATTAGATTTCTCATCCGAGTGAGGTAAAGGTTTGTATATACTAATAGATTGGAAAACGGTTTAAGAAAAGAGCTTTGTTATTAAAAATAGAGTTGAAATTGTTTGTTAAAAGAGTTTTGATATTTACTACTAGTATTGAAACCTTTATATTATAAAGTGACAAAACACAGAAGCAATTGTAGAAACAATCAGTCACAAAAATCGCATACAGAGATGTGAATAAAATCCAAGGAAATCAGCTCAATGTTTTTCAGATAAGATCCCCTACGGAGGGGGGGTCCAGGGGGGTGGCAACCCCCAAGGTGGGGGTGCGGGGGCAACGCCACCGCTTACGGGGTTCGACCTGCCCGGTCAGGTCGTGGGGGTCCAAGGGGCAGCGCCCCGTCCAAAACGGTACGACCTAAGTGAAGACAAACGGCCTACGACCTAAAGCAAAATGAGGTCTAACGACCTAAGGGTTCACGCGGCCTAACACAATGGCCGAGCGACCTAACTGGAGTTAAGGGAGGCAAGCGACTTAAGGTCCAACGACCTACGACTCAAGCAAGCCGAGCGACCTAGTGTGGAGGGGTCGAGCGACTTAAGGAAGGCGAACGACCTAAGGTCTAACGACCTACGACTTAACAGAGTCGAGCGACCTAAGGTCTAACGACCTACGACTTAACAGAGTCGAGCGACCTAAGGTAAATGGTCCAACGACCTAACTCGAACGACTTATCTGGAGCTTAGGTCGGAGACGACCTACGAGATAAACCAGGCCGACTTAGTGGACGAGCGACCTAAGGTAAATGGTCCAACGACCTAACTCGAACGACTTATCAGGAGCTTAGGTCGGAGACGACCTACGAGATAAACCAGGCCGACTTAGTGGACGAGCGACCTAAGGTTTGCCTAGAGATTATAGGTCAGAAACGACCTAAGACTTAAAGCTTAACTCGCGAGCGACCTACGGCTTAAGGCCCAACTCGTGAGCGACCTACGACTTAAGGCTTAACTCGTGAGCGTCCTAATTCCGAAATGCCAATTCTTCCAGAACGACCTAAAGTTAACTCGTGAACGACTCACGACCCATGGACGAACGACTTAACTCCGAACGACCTAAAAATGGTCAGAATGACCTAAGTGCAGAAAATTCACCAAAACGCTAAAAATTGGAGTTTTTCGCCAATCCAATCCAAACCAAATGCTAACATGCATGCAAAAATGGTAGGGAATCATTCCCAACAGTCCAATATAGTTATAGGCTAGAATTGTGAGATAAAAATCTCACCTTTGCACCAAATATCAATGAAAATGAAGTTTTAAGCAAGCAAGAATCAATCCTTCTTCTATCTAAGCACAAGAAGCTTGAATCCAATGTCTTCTTCTTGAATTTGGAGTAGAAAGATGGATTGCAATTGAATTTGAGTTTTGGAATTTTAATTTCCCATTCCCTCCACCATTAATGCCAAAGCTTGATTAGTTAGGAAATTTATGAAGAGTGAGGAGAAGAGGGTTGGAACTTGGGCTTAATAGGCTAAACTAACCCAAAGTCCAAAGCGGGAAAAGTTAGTGAAATTTCACTAACTCCAAACCTATCGATGTTTATACTTAAAAAAATTGTAAACGACATTTCGAACTCAATGGAAGTGGTCTCGAGTCCTAATTTGACCGTTTGCAAAAAGTAGCTTTTCGGACCAAAATCCGATTAACGAGTTAATATTTAAATAAAATATTTAAATACAAACTCGATAAATATGCGGGTTGTTACAGCTGGAGATATTCATCGACGTATGGACATATTCTATTATCCGCTGTACTTAGTGAATTTTTTTGATGTTTGTCATCATTTGTAAGGGCAGGTTTTATAACTATCCAAGCTGAATCTAGGTTAGACTCTGATATTGTAATTTAAAAGTTTTCCGCTGTAAAATTATTTGTTCATTATTATATGTTATTCCATTCGAGTGAGTTTCTGTTCTATCTACTTTTCTTTATCTCCCTTAAAGATCTGTCTTTTCGTGTAATTTGAGTTGGACATGTGTGATTTATTGTCGATTCAAGGGGTACGGGAAAACGGGCCTTTATAGCGCGTCTCATCATAGGAAGGAGGATGGTGGTGGTCGGCGTTGCTCAAGTGGCCGAAGTTGGTGGTGAGGCATTGGTCAAAGTGCGCCTGTTCGCATGGTAATGGTTTACGCGCATGGGAGTGAGAGAGAACGACGTGTTATATCCTGATTGGCCATCTTTTATTTTAAGTTTTATTTTATTTAAAATTTTCAAATGTTCTAACTGCGTTAACTTTTACATGCGAGCTCAGATTTACGCACAGTTTTCTCCACTAGGATTTTATCGAAATTCTGGACATAATGAAACTAGTTTGGACAAATTTTGAGACTTTTTAAATTTGGGCCTTATTTTGGATCTCAAATCGATTTGAATCTAAAGGTGAGCGTTTTAGCCCACTCACAATTACTAAATTATCTTACGTTAGTTAAATCAAATATATGATGTAATTAGAAATTGATTGGTTGATGTTTGGCATATTTAAATTGTTACTCCAATTAAATATGACTTTTATTGCATTTAGTCGTCATTAAATTTACTATTGAACTTAATTGTCAATTGAATACTTGTAAAAGATAATCAGTTAATTGATGTCATTTGTTGGTCGATTGTATGGTGATTGCGATGTATGTTTGATTGTTGATATTCGATGATTGGATGTTATATTTTATATTGTTATAACACTGCAAGTTCCCTATTGGTTGAAATGATACATACCCAAACGATCTGATAGATTACGAAAAAATCGTTATGGATTCAAATGATAAACTCGAGCGATTTCCTTTATTTGAATTTAAATTTTGGGATAGCGGGTTGAAATGATATATACCCGTAAAATTTTAAATTGCGGATTGAAATGATAAATATCTGTATCACTTGACCATAGGGTAGAAAATTATATGCAGACACCGGATTGATTGAATTAAAATATTTTTAAATATTTAAAATTTTGAGTTCAGTTAACTAGTATTTTGAAATAGAAATAGATTATTAACTGAATTTTTTTTGAAAATCCAAGTGTTAATGTTGAAATTAGAATTGATCTAATGAATTATTCAAAGGATTTAAATTGAAATTTAAAGTTGATTTCGAAGTATAAATGACATTCATAGAAGTTAAATTATTGAGACGTTGGAAACTGTAACTTTGAAGAAGAAAAATTGGACTAGATAAATTTCATAATTCGAGATTTGAAATTGGTTTTGATTTGAAATCTAGACATCGTCCAGATTTGTTGGCATGGAAGAAATGGTCAAATATGATGTTAATTTTGAAATTTACTATCTCAATATAAACTGCAAATGTTCCTTTAAACTCTAGTTTTAAGATTTTTCAAATATTAAAATAAGAAAATCTATTTTAAAACAACTTAATTAGTTTAAACTATTTAATTTATTTTAATCTAATTTAACCTATTTTAAACTAATTAACCTATTACCTATCTAGATCTATTTTAATTTATATAATCTATTTTAATACATTTTTTATCTATTTTAAATAATTTAAACTTTATTAAACTATATTAAATAATTTTAATTTATTTTAAACTATTTAATATATTTTAATTCTATGTAATATATTTTAAGTTCATTTAATCTATTTTAAATCTATTTAAAGTATTTTAAATCTATTTAACCTATTTTAAACTTATTTAATCTATTTTAAACTTATATAATCTATTTTAAACTTATTTAACCTAATTTATACTTATATAAAACTATGTTAAACTAATTAAACTATTTACGACAATCTAAATTATTTTCTAAATTTCAGATTGTGTAAAGTGAAAATGTTTATGATTAAAGCCTTGATTTTAAAGGTAATAAGGTTTAATGATGTTATAACTTAAGTAGGGATTTAAATGGCATATCTGACAAATATGATGATTTTAACAAGGATTTAATCTATTTTTGGAAAAATGAATTCGAAAGTGATATGTTTTAAACGTGATATAATTTCGGAAGTATATGTGATTTCGAAAATGGTATAGTTTTGAGAATATGGTATTTTGATGCCAATTGTAAAACGATTTTGGAAATGTTAAGGAACCATCTAGTGTGTAATAAGCGTTTAGTTGTTAAAGAGACCGAGATCAGATATTGTCATACTCTCTGCCAATGGCGAAAACCACTTTAACAACTGTATACGTGGTGGAGATTCCATAAATAAAGTAGGATGGTTTGGCAAACAATTATGTATGATGTATTTATGTAACCCTAATTCCTGTGAGTCAGCTTAGATGTGACTAAAACAGAAGCCATGTCGTGCCAAGTGAGGTCATTCCTTATGACAACACATAATTTTCGGTATTTTAATTTGGAATATTTAATTGATTTTAAATATTTAAAAGATAGTTAACTTGAATTTCAAATATCATTACTTATTTGGCAATTAAAATATTGAGTAATAACTGGAAATTGGGAAAATTGACTGAATCTGGAGTTCGAGGCTTGTTAAAAATAATTTAATGACTTGGAAAATTTGTATTAACAATACTGGAGATAACAGAACTTTTAAAAGTTGAATTTAAAACTATTTTGTTCAGTGTGAAATTTTATCTTTTAAATCGATATTTAAAAATAGCCTTCTGAGGCACAGTCTCGAAATTCGATGAAAGCGGTTCCAATGGATCCATAATATTGCATTATTATCATATTTCAATTTCTGTAGAATTTGGAGTTGACATGTGACCGTACGGATTGAAAACGCGCTGAAATTTAAATCGAAAATTCAGTATAATAATAGGTTCCAAAAAGCTATCTTCTCCATACGATCGAATTTGGACCCGAAACCTTTTCTAGTGCATTCGAAATAAGGGTATAACCATATAAACGACAAGTGGCATGCCTCGATTGTAGATCGAGACTGTGAGTTGCGAAAAACGAGACGATTTGAATTTGAATTTAAAGTTTGAATATAAATAATATTAATATATCAAAGCATTGTTGCAAGCATCAGACATGTAGAGGAAAATTCAAACACGTATTCATTAGGAACAACACACATCTTTGTTTAATAAAAAAATATAAGAAAGGCGAAATCAAAACATAAAAAAATCCCTCTTCTACTTTTTTAGATCGAATAAAAGAAAATAGCTATCGATCCTTAAATTAAAAAAGAAATGAAATCGATTCGTGCACAAATCAAACACGCGAGCCTATCTTTATTACAATAAAATCGAGGTTGCTCTATTTCGAGAGGGACAAGCATGACGACGAGGGTTCTCGCGCGAGGTTGTGGCGAGGTAGTGCCTGCTCGCGCATAGGAAGAAGAGGGAACTCGTGCTCGTCATCGATCTTGAGCACATGAAACGACGGGAGGCGGGCCTGTTTTCAAGCAGTTGAGAGTCTTGTGGTCGTGGCTCATCATCAAGGAAGCGAGGAAGCATCATGCATATTTCTTTCACCGAGGCAAGCTCGTCGATCACGATGGTGATGCTGGCGTTGCAGTAGGGCTGCTGTAACAACCCGTAATTTTCAATGTTTTATATTTGTTAATTTGAGAAAGTTATGATAATTTAATATTGAAGGAATGAAAAAAAATTGTTAATTAATAAGGAGATAATAACTTGAATGAAAAGTAACAAGGTTAACCAAAGCTAATTATTAACTATTTGAATGAAACTACAATTTATGGAATTAGGGTTAATGGTATACTTGGCTATTAATTAATGTAAGAAAACTAATGCAAACATTTAAATTTATAAATTGAATAATATTGAAACAAATAAAATTTGTAAATGAATAATGAAATAATAACTAGGATGAAATGTAACAACGAAGTTAATTAAAGCTGAATTTGTATAAATTGAATGAAATTGCAATAACTGAAATAATGTAAAACTGTATAACTTGGTTATAAGTTGAATGTAAGCAACAAATGTAAATGTTGATTTATTAATATAAATCTGTGTACTAAATGGGAATTGAATAGGATTAGTGTGATATGAGTTGGTATAATCACTGGTGACTAATAATGAACATTTCTTTAATGACAATTAATATAATAATGGAAAATGCGAATGTATAAGTTACATAGACACGTAATGTATGTATAAAATAATAATCTGGTATAAGAATGGAATTAAGGTAAATTCATTAATTGGTTTTAAAACCTTAACTAATGTGTACAATTGATAGAAGCACACATTTAGAAATGTAATATTTATTCAAATTAAGATGTAAATAGGCGTATAGTAGTGTAATGGGATAAAACTAATGTAATTAGGTATGAATGTAAGTGTTGTATAAATAAAAGAAATTTGTAATTTGTTAATAATTTATAACGGGAATGAAATGTAAGAATGTTGATGTAAGCTAATTAATATTTAATTCAATGCAATCCCAATTAATTGAAACAATTTCAGGGTTATAATTGATTATAAATATTAATATTTGGTAATAAATTTAATACAAGAAAAACAAAGCTAAGTATTGAATTAAAAAATGAATTAATAATAATAAATAGTAGTTGAATAAAATCAACATTCCGTAGTAATTGTTTGGATATGATAACTTATATAAATGTGATAAGAGTTAATGGCCACAATTATTATAAACTAACATTTATTTAATCCATTAAATCAAAATTTGTAATCAACTGTAACGAATCTTAATTTAATGTTATATTAGTAGAAATTAAGGAAATATTTGGAAATAATATTAATCCCATTTATAATATGGAAATTGGTTGATTTAAAGAATGGAAATCGAGACTTATTAATTTATTGAAATTTAAATTATAATAATTAGATTAATTGTAGTAAAATAAAAGTAAACGCTGTATTTGGTAAACTGATTTACTATGAAATTTACATCTGAACTTGTTTAAATTTTGTAGTTGTCTAAGAAGTCAAAAATGATAAGATTTGTTAATTTTGTAATTGAAGTTTGAAAAAGTGATTTAATTAATTAATTATTATTTTATTTAATTAATGTAAAAATAGCCATTTTGGCCACTGACTCAGATTTTGATGAAACCAGTTTCGCCGGATCCATAACGGTGAATTATTGTGGGATTTCAAGTTTCATAGCGGTCGGACTTGTCGTTTGATCGTACAAACGTGAAACGCCTTGAAATCAAATCAATTGAAATCAATTTGAAATAAATTGATTTTAGAATAACTTCTTCATACGATGGAATTTGGACTTGAAACTTGTTCCATCGCTTTTAAAATATTTAAAAACACCTATTTTGATATATGGGTTGACACAATTTCGTTCCGGAGTCAGAACGGGCTTTTCGAGCCATTTAATCATTCAGCGCGTATATAAACCTGGTCTATCCATTCTAATTTCAGCTAGCCTATATATACCCTGTCCTAAACCCTAATTCATTTGTTATTCCTCATTTATGTACGTTTAGTTCTATTAGCTCCTCTTTCCAATGGCTACAAACCCTAATTCCCAAATACAATTCCAAATCAAATCCAAAGCAAAAAAAAATTCAAACTCCACAAACCATATCATATTTTATATCATCGGAAAGCTCTCGAAGAGAAAATCCAAATTCTATGATTCATTTTTTAAATTCGATGGACTGTTTAGCCAGAAATCGAAGAACCATTTTTGACCGTTCATTGCGCGATGAACATCGATTGACCGACGAACCATTTTTGGGTTTTGTAGAATGGACGATGGAGAGTTCATTGGTATGCTTCGTTTCATGAATTGACGGTGGGATTGCTTGCTAAATTCACCTAGGGTTTAGTATTAGAGGCGGCGGCCGGTGATTGGCTCGTGACGATCGACGTCAGGGTGGTGGCATGGCCTTCACGCTTTCAGCAGGGGTGTTTGGGAGGCTTGCGCCTCGACGTGGGTGGCGCGGTGATAGCATAAGGTGGCGGCTCGATTTTTCCTGGATCGTCTAGGGTTGGTCTCGTGTGTGTTGCTGTGTGGTGAGGAAGATGGGGTGATATGGCAAGTGGGGTAGGTTTATTTTATGTTGTTTTAATTTAAATTTAATTTTCAACTCGTTCTAACATCAATAACTCTCTCATACGAGGTCCGCTTTACGCGTGGTTTTCTCCGCTAGGTTCGTATTGGAATTTCGAACGCTTTGGTGTAGTTTTGGACAAATCCTGAGACTGTTGGAATTTTGGGTTCAAATTGGATTTAAATTCAAAAGGTGAGTGTTTTAACCCACTCACAACTTCTAAAATTTCTTATGTTTGTTAAGTTAATTTTTGATGTGATTAGAAATTTATTTATGATTGTTTGGTATATTTTTAATCATCATCTCAGTTAAATTGAATTTTATTTGAATTAGATTGTTATTAAATTTATTAACGCATATAAACTGCCAGTTAAATAGGTGTTTAATTTATTTTTGAATAAAAACTGCAAGTAAATACCTATTGTTTATTATCTTCTTATATTGTTGTTATGGATTTAATTGGATGATGATTGTGATAAATGGTTGATGATTGATGTTGGATGAATGGATGTTGTATTTTATATTGTTATAAAGTGCAAGTTGTTATGCATTTTTATTTCATTCGGGATTGCGGTTTGAAATGACATATAAACGTATTTTTATTTCAAATTATGGATTGAAATGATAAATAACCATATTACTTGACCATAGGGTAGAAAATAAGATACAGACATCTTGGTCTGTATATAAAATATTTGAAATAATTCCTGTGGTTTTGAAAAGAATATACGGTTTAATAAATATTAATTGTTGTTATTATATAAATATTATTTTATATACATAGTTAAATTCTTGAATTTAAGCTATGTATAAATTTGTTTAACAAAAATAAGTTTAATAATGGAGTTTGATTGTTTTATATTATATGGTTAAGTACCTGTTTAAGATATTGTTTATACAGAGTTTTAATGACTTAAATAAAAAATTAGTTTGGAAGATAAATATGGAACTGGTTTGGATTGAATTATTTAAGAATTACACTCGAATAAATTTGACTTGAAATTTAAATAAAATTGAGATTTTAAAGGGTATGATTCTTATAACTTTATTTGGTTTAGAGTGATTTAGATGAATATAAAGTTAATGTAAATGAATATATCAAGTTAAATAAATTTAAAGAATATCTAGTTATGTGAAGTTAATTTTTTCTTAAGTGATATTGGATGTATTACGTAAATATTTCAAATCTAAATAATAGTATTTGAATTTGATATATATGGAATTATCAAAGAATTAGTTTAGAAATGGTGGAATATTTAAAGCTTTGAAATATATGGAAATTAAAATGGATATTTGGGGTTTGAATCGGTATTTGGAATTTGATTTGTGAAATTGAAGAAGTTATTTTATTATATAAAGTAATATAATATTTAAGCTATTTAAGTGGTGTAGTAATGTTTCAAAGTTTTGAGTTTCAAAGTATTATAATTTGGAAGTGTTATATTTCATGTGGCTTTGGTTTTGAAGTATATAAATTTGAAAGTGTTATGATTTTGGAAAAAGAACATATTTGAAATAAAAATGATACTATATTGATTTGGGTTTTATAAAAATGAAATCATATTGATTTGGGTTTTTAAAAAGGAAATGACATCATATTTATATGGTTTTGAAATGGATATTATATTCTAGTTTTGAAGTATGCTTATTTTAAAATGACCACGGTGTTATAATAACGTTTGGTTGTTAAAGAGGCTGGGATCGGAAGTTGTCATACTCTCTGCCAACTCTAAAAACCACTTTAGCAGTCGTGTACGCGGTGGAGATTCCAAAATGAAGTAGGATGGTGGTGATGTTCTATTAAAGTATATACGTGGACCCGACTCCCGTAAGTTGGCATAAGGTGGCTAAAGTAGAAGCGATCTCGGGCCAAGGAGGTAGCCCCTCTTATCGGACACATCCCTTCGATATTATACTCTGACTTTTTGACTGATTCGGTGGCCACTTTTGATTTTTGCTTTGGGGGTGTGGCTAGCGGTGGGCGGTAGCTGCGCGCTACGTGTTACCATCAGCCCGTGTGCGTAATTGGTATATCTACCCTGGCATTGCATTGTGTGCCATGTCACCTACCTTATCGCGCCTTGTACAAGTTTGGTTTTCTCCCGTAGCCCGTGTGGTATCCTATGGTGGCTTCCCGATCAGAAGGGACTATGATATTGGATAGACTAATGGGACTATTACGTGTTAAGGGCTATATGGGTAACCCCTTAATGCTATTAAAAAGTAAGTTTATTTTACTATAGACATTATTATAATAGCAAAATATTACTACATAGTAAATAGTTTAACGGATCCTAAAGAGATGTAAATCTCGAGCATCTCTTAAGTTATTACACTCTCGATTGACACTGGATAGGAAATGTCAAATCCCATAAACATCTCTGACGCTGTTCCACTCATATTATTTACTGTTGATTTAACTTACATAAGATCTTTTAGTTCTGACTCGAGTGTTTTGTCTTTTCAATTCGCTCGGGTCAGCCTGAGCATTTCAGGATTTGGAAGACCGTATTCTGAAGGACGCAGACGAAGATTTATTATTATTTACTATAGTATTCAAATATATTCATACTGTTCCGCTACATTATTTATTGTTTTCTAGTATGTGCACTCTGATATGTATTGTATAAGTATAATCTAATATTTTGTAAAACAGCTTCATGAACTGTATATTTGATTATTATATTTTATCATTCCGCTACAAGATTCTATTTTGTTCCTTTTCTTTCTCTGCTTTTCTAAATTACCCCATAACAATCCGCCCTTCTGTATGGTTTAAGTCAGACGTGTGTGGTTTATCGTCGATTTAAAGCGTACAAAAGGGCGGGACGTTACATCTGGTATCATAACTTTGGTTTAGAGATAAACCTTAGCTTTATGGGGTTTGACTCTTTATTAATAGGGTAGTAACACCCTATGATGAGTAGCTGAGTGTATATATATGAGAGAGCGTATTTGTTAGCGTTATAAAAAGGTTTTAGTATTGTGTTAATTTGTTCCGTTTGGTATTTATAAATTCTGGTCGATGCATGGGACGCTACGACATCAATAGCGATTTCTAAACACTTAACAGAACAGGCCGATACAATATTTGTTTTGAATATAGGTGAATGAAATAATTTTGCCTATTATATTTTCTATATATAAAATAATTTATTTTAAAGGTTATATTTGGTTGTAATATATTGGTTGTTAGGTAGTGTAATCTATAAATATTAGTAAAGTAGGATTTGAAAATAAAATAAATGAAATCAAAAATTTTGGACCTAAGTTCCGGGATTTTGGAAAATCTCTTTCAAAGAATTTTGGAATATAATAATATTATGTAGAAATATTTTCTGATATAAATATTTCAATATGATTTCAAAGAATTGCTTTAAAGAAATTTTGGAAAAAATAAGTTCTGTACTCCCCTCTCTGTCGCTGGAAAATAATTTCGGTGATGAGTGCATGCATCATCAACATTCATTTTCGAGTTTCGAAGTAGGAAGGCCACTATAGTAGTTTTACTATAGATTTATTTTGATAAACAAATATAAATTTTAATTTTTTTAAGTATAATGGGATATATAAGTTGTAAGTATATATATTTATCTATTATTTTAAAACAACTTGAAATTTAACCCAGTATTTAGTTCTTAAGTTTTTGTTAATTAATAATTTCAATTATTGTAGTGAAATGGAATGTCACTATTTAACAAGTGGAACCTTTAATTAAAATAAGAGATTTAATGCTAAGTTATAAATGGGATTAAAACAAATTTGAAATTGTAACCTATGAAAGAAAGGATATACTTATTGAACATTAAATTAATTAAAAGAAATGGGAAAAACTTGTATGACTTTCAATTACATCCTTAAAAGCATATATGTATAACTTACCAAATGTTAAAAGTTCTAATGTTTAATAAGAAAATGTAATAGATATTATATAGGTAAAACTTGAAGTAATGAAAGTATTCAATGAAATTCCTTAATTAATAAGAATTTGATGTTGAAATTGTTGTAAACTTAAGTTATAACTGAAAGGTTTCGGTAATAAAATAGAATAGAGATGAAAGTATTATAAATAAATGGTTATAAACTGAAGTAAATAAATCGATATGCTAAGAAATTGAATTAAACATAAATACTATAAATAAATGAAATTGTAAGGAATAAAATGAAAATAAAAAGATAAATCATTATGTGAATGAAAGTGGAATGAAACAATAAACGTTGGGAAATGAAATTTATAAGAATGAACTTAAATTTTGTTTAAAATGTTTATTTGTTTGGTTTATCGTTGTCTGGGCAAGGATGCTTTAAATTTGAATTGGATGTATGAATAATCTATTTGGTTTCATCTAAGACTGTTGAGTTAATGGTGCATTTAGTAGTTTATTTTACATTCTGTACAATTTAGAGTTTTAAACCCGAACAACTATTTGCTGTTTTCTACGGATATATGAATGATTGATTTGTGTTGATTCTATATGATGGTTGTATGCCCTATTGCAAGTGATTAATGTTTGTATCGATTAGTTTGTTTATGGTTGAAACCACTTTAAATATTTCATTTTATATAATTGTTAACCTTTTTGGACTATATAAGTGAAATACAGGTTATGGATGCAATTTCTACTGCTTTTGATTTCATAATTTAAGCATTGTTTTCCGACAAATACGTACGTTTTCGAATTATGGTTTTATAGCGCTATTATTGTAATGATCCAGAATTTTTGAATGTTTGAAATTAGAATATTTAATTGATTTTAAATATTTAAAAGTTTAATTTTTAACTTGAATTCAAATATCACTATCTATTTGATAATTAAATTATTGAATTAAATAGTTTGAAGTTGGGTAAAATGTTGAACCTGGAGTTTTAAGCCTGTTAAAAATAATTTGAAGGCTTGTAAAATTTATATTGATAATACTGAAGATAGTAAAGGTGTTAAAATTGAATTTAAAGGTAATTTGTTCAGTTTTGAAAATATATCATTTAAGTTGAATTTAAAAATAGCCTTCCGAGGCACAGTCTTGGAATTCAATGAAACCAGTTTTATTGGATCCGTATTTTATATTATTATCGGATTTCAATTTTCGTAGTGTTTGGAGTTACCGTTTGGTCGTACGGTTGTTAAATGCCTAGGATAATCTAATTGAATTCAAATTAATAGTCAAACCTTCTCTTATACGCCACTCCCCTCAACCTAAAATTCGTTCCACCCTTATCTTTCTTTAGAAAAGAAAATAAATAAATAAAAAGAGATAAGACAATGGCTGCTCGTTCCTTTACATCCCAATTCGAAATCGAAATCTAAAGCTGTTCAAATCGATCGCGACCCTAGTTGAAGTTGGGGCCGAAGACATGGCCAAGCGGTAAAGACGCCGCATATTCACGCGCACGGCCAGGAGTGGAATCGAGTTAGAGATTCGCGTGTTCGAGCAGTTGGAGGGCTCGACCTCGTGGAAATCGCTTCGTTCGCGATGATTGTAACAACCCTAGATTTTTGTATATTATTTAAATTGGACTTTCTTTTATTTTTAAATTAATTTAAATTTTTTTTATTTCAAACAATTCATTTTTAAATATAAATGTTGATTATTAAATGATTTATAGTTCAAACTAGTATAATTTGAATATTTTACTATAAAGTGAATTTCTGGTCAAACTGGTCAAACTTTGACTTTTAAACTTCAAATTTAAGTTATTTTAAATCTTAAATTTTATCTTTTATTATGAAAATAGATGAAAAAACTTGAACACTGCTTTTCGTTTCGTTGGAAACAGAATTTAACTATGAAAGTTATGTACATCTCAATTTTGAGTATAATTTGTTTTATTTTGCAATTTTGTCTATTTTAAATTATATAAATTATATTTTCTTTGTCATATTTTATTTTAATTTGTTTAAATATCTTATTGTATTTATATTTTTGTCTTTTAATATTTTTAAAGTGACAATAAAAATTTTCCAAAATTTATTGCATTATTTTTTTATTTTAAAGCCTAGTTCCCTTAATCTGCTATTTTCTTCATTTAAATTTTATTTAATTAAAATTTATTTATCTATTTTTGTGAATTCAATTTTATTTTGTGTTCTTATTTTTATTTATAAATAAATTTCAAGTACACAAAAAATTTTCAAAGTTCATTGCATTTATTTTTCATATTTTCAAGACTAGTTGCAATTTTTGCTGTTTTATTTAATTAAATTATATATAATTAATAATTAATTTATTTATTTTTGTTTATTTACTAAATTTTCTTATTTTTATCTGAGTTTATATATAGTTCAGCTATGTAAAATTAATAAGAAAATAGAGAAAATTTGAAGAGTTTAAACTTTTGGGATTTTTAAGCCTTTTCATCTACCGACCTTTTATTTTCTCAACTCCTCTCTTTATGATTTTTGACCGTACCATTCTCTATTCTTTTCAGCTGCATTCTTCCCTTTTTCATGCAAATTTCATCCATTTCTCAAGGAAAGAACTCACGGCCACCATTCAGCAAAGGTTTTGGTAAAATTCATCTTTTCCTTCTCTTGTTTTCTTGTTTTTTATGTGATTTTGCAACTTGTTCTCCACTTCATGGCTCCACTCCCCCTTCTCCTGCCCTAGGCCGAGCTCCACCACCTGATATTCCAACCAGCAACTACCTTAGAGTACCCTCATCCCCAGGCCGAGCACCCCTATGGCTTGCATCTCCACAAAAATCCAAGAATCCATCACCTACATGCAAATCTAGACCGAGTTTGCTACCATCACCTACACCAACCTTTAGCCGCCACTTCCTCCACCACCACCACCTCTTACCTGACCTCCACCCTATGCCACATCACCCATCACCTTCGGGACATCAGCCGTGACCATAGAGCATGAGGACGAGCCCAATAGGAGCCAAGATGTGATGATTTTTAGCCTTGTACACCTAGTTATGCACCTAGATCACAACCACCTTCAAACCCATGTGTAGGGCGACCCTTTGCACACCCAAACCAGACCCAATTCCCTGTATTAGCTGAGCTTAGTCACCACATACCTGAAGTACTGGAGGTAGAGAGCAAGTGCAATGCAAATGGTTGTGGTTTTGGATGTTGAATTCTATGTTGTTTGATGATAAATGTGTGTTATAACTTACGTATGCATTGTATTATTTGCGTAAGTGTTTTCATGGGATATAGCTTTGGCTCTCCAGTCTCTAGTCTTGTCCGTAGTTTTGTGCCTTTGTTGTCAGTATCTATGCTTTGGTGTTGATCTCCAGCTTGTGACAAGTGAGTAAATCTCAACAGACTAATATGTACTTGTATAGTTATAAACTGACATCGTTTGAATATGTAATGCATTTCATCCTGTTATAACAGCTATATTATTATCATATGATGTTCATACCTATTATTACACTTTTTATATCATATGTTACCGTTATTTTATATTATTCAGCTATTTATATCAGTTATCACCATTGCAAGTTCCCTGTAGACAAGAATCACTATGGGTTGAAATGATACATATCCGAACGGACTTTAGAATAAGGGAAAATTGTTATGGGCTGAAATGATAGGCCTGAGCGGTTTTCAAAATCATTCATTTTACTTGGGACTGCGGGTTTGAAATGATAGAACCTGGGTTTTCTTTATAAATTGCAGATTGAAATGATATACATCCGTATCATTTGACCTAGGCTAGAAACTATATACAGACCCGTGGGTTATAAAATATTTTTTGAAATGTTTTAAAATTATTTTTAAAAGTAAAAGTATAATATTTTCGATTAAAATGAATAAAAATGATTTTTATAAAAATAAAAGTGATTTTTGAATAAATGAAAATGTGAATAAATGAATGTTTTAAGTCAAAATTTTGAAATATAACTTATTGTTGGAAATTTTGAACTTTTGTTAAAAATGACATTTTTATTCAGTAAAATAAATAGAAATAAGTTATAATTTGGTAATTTAAAACTAAATGGTTAAGTAATAAAATTAATTAAAGAAATGGGATTTAATACTTGAATTTAAATAAGAAATTATGTTAAAATTTGATTTTTGGATGAAATTATACTTTATAAAAATCATAAAGATAAGAGTATTGAAATGATGATTTGAAAATGTGAAATTTTATGATTTTATAAGTTAAAATGATTTAAATTAAAATTAACTATTGGTGAAATTTGTGTTGAAACCCTGAATTTGATTTAATGGCATTTTTGAAATGTAATGTAAGGGCATTACAGCATTTTGTAAACGCCGTAGTCGTTTTAAATGAACTAAAAAGTTAAATTGAAATAAAGGCTATTATAGCATTTTGTAAGTGCTATAGTGGTTAACTTAACATTTAAGTTTATTTGAAATTAAAGGAAATCTATTACGGCACTTAAACGCTGTCTTTTGTTAAATGAACTGTTTTAAACTATAACTTTACGTAGCATTTTATAGTGCTATGGAAACTATATTTTTGTTGTTTTAACAAATTTTATGAAAAATAATCTTTGGAAAATGATAAAATTTTGAAAATTAAATGTTAAATTTCTAAAGGTAATGAAGAGACGTTTATATGGCTTTAAATGGAAGGATTTAAGTTTTGAAAATTTAATATTTAATTAATAAATATAAGGAATTGACTTTAAATGATTTAAATGGAGAGATTTAATTTTTAATATAAAATCTTTTGAAATGTATGTTTGAAATGGTAATTAATTCCTAAATAAAATGAAGGGATTTAAAATTTATTTAAATGAATTAAAATGAATGATGTTTTGAATAATCTTTTGATATTTTGATATTTTGAAATGATATTTGATTCCTGATTTATTTAATTTATTTGATAAATGAATATTTGAAGTATATATGAATTTGAGTTTATTTAGATGATATTGGATTTATGAAATGTGGGATATTTAAGCTTTGAAATATACTAAAGATTTAATATTGAATTTTATGGATTAAATCTATATTTGAAATTGATAAGATTTGAAATAATTTGTTGGTAAATTGAATTTTGAATTTAAACTGTTGGTTTGAATTAAATTAAATTGAAAATTTGAAATATGGGTTTAATTCAAATAATTTGTAAATATATAGAATTAAAGGATGACTTCAAATGTTTTGTTTTCGAAAGAGTTATAACTTTGAGAGTATGAACTATTTTTTAAAAAATGAATATATTGTTTGAAATAGAAATGATATTGTGTCTGAAATGAATAAAGCTTTGAAATAAAATGTTTTTGGTTTTGAAGTATAAACTATTTCTGAAATGATATTTTGACATATAATAATGATTTGAAAATGAAGTTTTGAATGATATGATATTTTGATATTAAAATGATTTAAAAAGGAAGTTTCGAAAGGATATGCTATTTTGATATATTGTTGTGGTTTGAAAATGATTTAATCTTTATTTTGATAAAGGTTTGATTTGAAATGATATCTTATTTTGAAGTATAAAATATTATTTTAAAATTATAACTATGGGTTATAATAACGATTGGTTTTTAAGAGACCGGGATCGGATATCTGGCATACCCTCTATCGATACTGAAACCACTTTAACAACTGTGTAAGCGGTGGAGATTCCAGAATGAAGTAGGATGGTGACGACGTTCCTAAGGTACTTTACGTGGGCCTAACTCCCGTGAATTAGCTTAAGGTGGCTAAAACAGGAGCAATCTCGGGTCAAAGGAGGTAGCACCTTTGGACTGGACACACTTCTTCGATACCAGTCTATTACTGTTGTGATTGATTTGGGTGCACCCCTTGATTTTGGAGTGTTTTCTGGGTGAGCGTAGTGGCTGCTACGTTACCACTAGCCCGTGTGCGTAATTGGCATATCTACCATGGCACTGCCTTGATATAGTAGGTGCCGTGTCACCTACCATATCGAGCCTTTACTACGAGCTTGTTTTTCTCCCGTAGCTAATGGAGTATTTAGGGTGGTCTCTCGGAGATATGCTGATACTGGATGGACTACTGGGACTATTATGTGTGAAGGGTGATATGGGTAGCCCGGAACGTTATTTAAAAGTATGTTTATTTTACTGTAGACATTATTATAATAGCAAAATATTACTACATAGTAAACAGTTTAACGGATCCTTAGAGGATGGGCGGTCCCAAGCATCCTTTAAGTTACTTGTACCTTATTACAGTTCACTTGAGTTAGTTTATATTACATAAGTATATATTGTCCTGACTCGAGTGTTTTGTGTTTTGCTTTACGCTCGGGTCAGCCTTAGTATTCACAGCTTTGGATTCACTTTCTGGAGCTGGTCTTTGCTGGAGATTCTTCTTATCTGTCTGCTTACTTATCTATTTCTGTTCAGCTGTTCTAGTTTATTTCGTGTAATAATGAACTTCTATGTATTGAGACTTCTGTTGTACTCTATTTCTTCTGCTGTATCTTACGTAACTCTAATATATTTATATAGTAGCTTCATGAATTACTAATTCTTTTAATTCCGCTGCATTATTTTACTCTATGTCTATGACCTGTGATAATTTTTATTTTTGCTGCATATTCTGAGATTTGCCAAATTTTATTTACAACGCGGTATTTTGAGCAATTCAAGTCCGACATGTGTGGATGCAAATGGTTGAAAATATCGGGTTGTCACAGTTGGTATAAGAGCTTCGGCTTTGAGGCAAAACGTAGAATGTATGGTAAATTTAGTTGCAGAATCACTTTCATTTGATCTTGAGTCTTTTCATTTTTATTCGATTTCCATTGAATTTTGGAACGTTCCATGCGGTTTCAAAATCCATTCTTGTCCATCACTATTCATCTTCTTTTGATTCTGGAGTATCCCATTACTCCACTTTGAATGTACTTTATAGTGAATTGGCGGCCTCGCCAATATTCTAATGACTTGTAAAGGGGTGAAACTCCTTTACAATTAGCATCGATTCACCAGATATATATATATATATATATATATATATGTATATGTATATGTATATATATATATCCTTGGTTTAGATGCTGATATCTTTCGTTGTTCCAAACTCTCTCTTGCGATCGAATGTAGATTTACTATAGTCAATCCACATCGATCTATTCCTTTAAGTCACGGTTGACCCGGTTAAGATTGCCCGCAATTTATTTAAGCTTATCCATCCCACTACTCTGTTTAACCAGCTTGTCTTTTGTTTCTAAACAATCTCCAAACGTTTTGAATTGTACTTGTAAATCTATGTTTTGTTTTATATATTGTGTTATTTGAGTTGTTGATGTTGATTTAGGTTTCCGATCGATTCGCCTGATCTACGCTATTGATAGGATTTCTAAAACACTTTGACAGAACAAACTGACACGATATTATTTTAAAAGTTGGTAATGAAATAAATTTTGATATATAAGTAAATTTATGGAACTTAATAAACTGATTTAAATTGATTATTTGAAATGATAATGCTTGATTTATCATTTATAGTTCTATAAATGAATTAAAAATAGTTGTTATAAATTTATTTGGGAACTGAAATGAATTTAAATCAAAATTTTGAGAATTTAATTTCCGATGGTTTCAAACCTTGTGTTTTCAAGTTTTAAAAGGATATATTATTTAAAGTATTTTTGAATAGAATTTTGTTTCAAAGAATTTTGAAAAGTTAAATTAGTGCTCTCTTATTTTGTCGCTGGAAAATAATTTCGATGATGACGGTTGCATCATCGACATTCATTTTCGAGTTTCGAAGTGGAGAGTCTATACTGTAGTTCTGCTACAGTTTTTCTTTGGAAATTAAATTGATATAGAGTCCTAAAGTATGACTTGATTTATGATATATAGATATATGATTCTAAATCTGATTTGATATATACTGTGTGTATATATATTTATTTATCTCTAAATGGTTTGAAGGGAATCAGAAATTTAATTCTTACATTTTATCTTAAAGAATGATTTCAGCTATAAAAAGAAAATAATTTTTTTTTGATAAATAATTCAAACTTGAGACAATTGAATTGGAAGGTTTTATTTGTATAATACTCAATTGCGTTCAAATATAACTTACCTTAAATTTTCAGAAATTAACCATGTAATTAGATAATATACAAAATAATAGGATTTTATAAATAAAATTTGAGTGGTTATAATAAATGTTATACACTTAAATTTTGGTTATAAAAAGATTAACAAAGGTAAATAGAATAAAAGGTTAGTTGAATAACTCATAATATGAATGATGTTAAAGAAATAAAGAACAAATTAAAACAATTATAATAAATGGAAGTATAATAAGCATAGGTGATAAAATATATTGAGAGGAATGAACTTAATTTTAATTAGGAATAAAGAGGAATTAAATTTATTGTGTACATTTTGAGTATAATAATGATTTTTCAAATCCATGATTTTTGAAAATTTTTAGTTTAAGAAAATTGGATGATAAGATAATGAAATTGGAGATAGTTAAGATTTATTTAACTTGTGTAAAAAAATTAATTATCAATATTAAGTTGAAACCATGGAAATTTCAAACTATTGTCTTATTTTGTTTTTCAAACTTATTTTCCTATTTTGTTTTCACATTGTCTTTAGTTGTCCTTATTTTCCTCATCTTACTATAGACTAGTATAGGCATCTTTCTATAATCATTCTGTTTAGAAATCTTTCTATAATCTTTAATAATCTTTGGTACTCATTTTGAACCTAAGCACTGCTTTCCATCCATAAACCGTCGGTCAAGCGGGAAGAGTGAATCAGATTCTAAAGGATCTTTTCGTGCTTGTGTTCCTGATTCTGGAGAATCTTGGGAAGATCATCTCCACCTAGTGAAACTTACCTATAACAATAGTTATTAGGTATAATTTCAATCTCTTTGTCATCTTATCGTAATCTTATTTCACTCTATCTTTTCTGTGCTTTCCCATACCTCATTCCTTTTCGGGGACGAAAAGTTTTGAGTGGGGGAGAGTGTAACAACCCTAGATTTTTGTATATTATTTAAATTGGACTTTCTTTTATTTTTAAATTAGTTTAAATTTTTTTTATTTCAAACATTTCATTTTTATATATAAATGTTGATTATCAAGTGATTTATAGTTTAAACTAGTATAATTTGAATATTTTACTGTAAGTGAATTTCTGGTCAAACTGGTCAAACTTTGACTTTTAAACTTCAAATTTAAATTATTTTAAATCTTAAATTTTATCTTTTATTATGAAAATAGATGAAATAAATTGAACACTGGTTTTCGTTTCGTTGGAAACGGACTTAAACTGTGAAGTTATGTACATCTCAATTTTGAGTATAATTTGTTTTGTTTTACAATTTTGTCTATTTCGAATTATATAAATTATATTTTATTTGTCATATTTTATTTTAATTTGTGTTAATATGTTATTGTATGTATATTTTTGTCTTTTAATATTTTTAAAGTGACAATAAAAATTTTCCAAAAATTATTGCATTATTTTTCTATTTTAAAGCCTAGTTCCCTTAATCTGCTATTTTCTTCATTTAAATTTTATTTAATTAAAATTTATTTATTTATTTTTGTGCATTCAATTTTATTTTGTGTTTTTATCTTTATTTATAAATATATTTCAAGTACATAAAAATTTTCCAAAGTTCATTGCATTTATTTTTCATATTTTCAAGCCTAGTTGCAATTTTTGCTCTTTTATTTAATTAAATTATATATAATTTATAATTAATTAATTTTTTTTTATTTCCTAAATTTTTGTATTTTTATCTAAGTATATATATATATTTAAGAAATATCAAATTAAAAATAAAATAGAGAAAATTTGAAGAGTTTTAAACTTTTGGGATTCTTAAGCCTTTTCATCTCCCGACCTTTTCTTTTCTCAACTCCTCTCTTTATGATTTTTGATCGTACCATTCTCTATTCTTTTCAGCTGCATTCACTTCCCTTTTTCATGCAAATTTCATCAATTTCTCAAGAAAAGAACTCACGACCATCATTGAGCAAATGTTTTGGTAAAATTCATCTTTTCCTTCTCCTGTTTTATTGTTTTTCTATGTGATTTAGCAACTTGTTCTCCACTTCATGGCTCCACTCCTCCTTCTCCAGCCCTAGCCGACCTCCACCACCTAATATTCCAACCAGTAATCACCCTAGACCACCCTCATCCCCAGGCTGAGCACCCCTATGGCTTGCATCTCCACAAAAATCCAAGAATCCATCACCTACATGCAAATCTAGACCTAGCTTGCTACCATCACCTACACCAACCTTTAGCCGCCACTTCCTTCACCACCACCTCTGACCTGACCTCCACCCTATGCCACATCACCCACTACCCTCTAGACATCATCCGTGACCATAGAGCATGAGGCCGAGCCCAATAGGAGCCAAGATGTGATGATTTTTAACCTTGTACACCTAGTTATGCACCTAGATCACAACCACCTTCAAACCCATGTGTAGGCCGACCCTTTCACACCCAAACCAGACCCAATTCCCTGTTTTAGCTGAGCTTAGTCACTGCATGCCTGAAGTACCCGAGGTAGAGAGCAAGTGCAATGCAAATGGTTGTGGTTTTGGGTGTTGAATTCTATGTTGTTTGATGATAAATGTGTGTTGTAACTTACGTATGCATTGTATTGTTTGCGTAAGGGTTTTCATGGGATATAGCTTTGGCTCTCCACTCTCTAGTCTTGTCCGTAGTTTCCTGCCTTTGTTGTGTCAGTATCTGTGCTTTGGTGTTGATCTCCTGCTTGTGACAAGTTAGTAAATCTCACCAGACTAATATGTACTTGTATAGTTATAAACCGACATCGTTTGAATCTGTAATGCATTTCATCCTGTTATAACTGCTACATTATTATCATATGATGTTCATACCAGTTATTACACTTGTTATATCATATGTTACCGTTATTTTATGTTATTCAGTTATTTATATCAGTTATCACCATTGCAAGTTCCCTGTAGACTAGAATCACTGTGGGTTGAAATGATACATATCCGAACGGACTTTAGAATAAGGGAAAATTGTTATGGGCTGAAATGATAGGACTGAGCGGTTTTCAAAATCATTCATTTCACTTGGGACTGTGGGTTTGAAATGATAGAACCCGGGTTTTCTTTGAAAATTGCGGATTGAAATGATATACATCCGTATCATTTGACCTAGGCTAGAAAACTATATACAGACCCATGGGTTATAAAATATTTTCTGAAATGTTTTAAAATTATTTTTAAAAGTAAAAGTATAATATTTTGAATTATAATTAATAAAAATGATTTTTATAAAAATAAAAGTGATTTTTGAATAAATGAAAATGCGAATAAATGAATGTTTTAAGTCAAAATATTGAAATATAACTATTGTGGGAAATTTTGTACTTTTGTTAAAAATGACTTTTTTATTAAGTAAAATAAATAGAAATAAGTTATAATTTTGTAATTTAGAACTTAATGGTTAAGTAATAAATTATTAAAGAAATGGGATTTAATACTTGAATTTAAATAAGAAATTATGTTAAAATTTGATTTTTGGATGAAATTTAACTTTATAAAAATCATTAAAATAAGAGTATTGAAATGATGATTTTAAAATGTGAAATTTTATGATTTTATAAGTTAAAATGATTTAAATTAAAATTAACTATTGCTAAAATTTGTGTTGAAACCCTGAATTTGATTTAACGGCATTTTTGAAATGTAATGTAAGGGTATTACAACATTTTGTAAATGCTATAGTTGTTTTAAATGAACTAAAAAGTTAAATTGAAATAAAGGCTATTATAGCACTTTGTAAGTGCTATAGTGGTTAAAATTAACATTTAAGTTTATTTGAAATTACAGAAATCTATTACATCACTTAAACGCTGTCTTTTGTTAAATGAACTGTTTTAAACTATAACTATACGTAGCATTTTTAAGTGCTACGGAAACTATATTTTTGTTGTTTTAATAAATGTTATGAAAAATAATCTATGGAAAATGATAAAATTTTGAAAATTAAATGTTAAATTTCTGAAGGTAATGAAGAAACGTTTATATGGCTTTAAATGGAAGGATTTAAGTTTTGGAAATTTAATATTTAATTAATAAATATAAGGAATTGACTTTAAATGATTTAAATGGAGAGATTTAATTTTTAATATCAAATCTTTTGAAATGTAAGTTTGAAATGGTAATTAATTCCAAAATAAAATGAAGGGATTTAAAATTTATTTAAATGAATTAAAATGAATGATGTTTGAATAATCTTTTGATATTTTGATATTTTGAAATGATATTTGATTCCTGATTTATTTAATTTATTTTGATAAATGAATATTTGAAGTATATATGAATTTGAGTTTATTTAAATGATATTGGATTTATGAAATGTGGGATATTTAAGCTTTGAAATATACTAAAGATTTAATATTGAATTTTATGGATCAAATCTATATTTGAAATTGATAAGATTTGAAATAATTTGTTGGTAAACTGAATTTTGAATTGAAACTGTTGGTTTGATTTAAATTAAATTGAAAATTTGAAATATGGGTTTAATTCAAATAATTTGTAAATGTATGGAATTAAAGGATGATTTCAAATGTTTTGGTTTCGAAAGAGTTATAACTTTGAGAGTATAAACTATTTTAAAAAAATGAATATATTGTTTGAAATAGAAATGATATTGTGTCTGAAATGAATAAAGCTTTGAAATAAAATGGTTTTGGTTTTGAAGTATAAACTATTTCTGAAATCATATTTTGACATATAATAATGATTTGAAAATGAAATTTTGAATGATATGATATTTTGATATTAGAATGATTTAAAAGGATGTTTTGAAAGGATATGCTATTTTGATATATTGTTATGGTTTGAAAATGATTTAATCTTTATTTTGATAAAGGTTTAGATTTGAAATGATATCTTATTTTGAAGTATAAAATATTATTTTAAAATTATAACCAAGGGTTATAATAACGATTTGTTGTTAAAGAGACCGGGATCGGATATTTGGCATACTCTCTGTCGATACCGACACCACTTTAACAACTGTGTACGTGGTGGAGATTCCAGAATGAAGTAGGATGGTGATGACGTTCCTAAGGTGCTTTTCGTGGACCTAACTCCCATGAGTTTGCTTAATGTGGCTAAAACAGGAGCGATCTCGGGTCAAAGGAGGTAGCCCCTCTAGACTGGACACACTTTTCGATACCAATCTATTACTATTGTGATTGATTAGGGTGCACCCCTTGATTTTGGAGTGTTGTTCTGGGTGGGCGTAGTGGCTGCTACATTACCACCAGCCCGTGTGTGTAATTGGTACATCTACCCTTGCATTGCCTTGTGTGTCGTGTCACCTACCATATCGAGCCTTTACTACGAGTTTGTTTTTCTCCCGTAACCCATGGAGTATTTAGGTTAGTCTCTCGGAGATATGCTGATACTGGTTGGACTACAGGGACTATTATATGTGAAGGGTGATATGGGTAGCCTGGAACGCTATTTGAAAGTATGTTTATTTTACTATAGACATTATTATAATAGCGAAATATTACTACATAGTAAATAGTTTAACGGATCCTTAGAGGAAGGACGGTCCCAGGCATCCTTTAAGTTACTTGTACCTTATTACAGTTCACTTGAGTTAGTTTATATTACATAAGTATATATTGTCCTGACTCGAGTGTTTTGTGTTTTGCTTTACGCTCGGGTCAGACTGAGTATTCACAGCTTTGGATTCACTTTCTGGAGCTGGTCTTTGCTGGAGATTCTTCTTATCTGTCTGCTTACTTGTCTATTTCTGTTCAGCTGTTCTAGTTTATTTCGTGTAATAATGAACTTCTATGTATTGAGACTTCTGTTGTACTCTATTTCTTCTGCTGTATCTTACGTAACTCTGATATATTTATATAGTAGCTTCATGAACTACTAATTCTTTTAATTCCGCTGCATTATTTTACTCTATGTTTGTGACCTGTGATAATTTTTATTTTTGCTGCATATTCTGAGATTTGCCAAATTTTATTTACAACGTGGTATTTTGAGCAATTCAAGTCCGACATGTGTGGATGCGAATGGTTGAAAATATCGGGTTGTCACAATTGGTATCAGAGCTTTGGCTTTGAGGCAAAACATAGAATGTATGATAAATTTAGTTGCAGAATCACTTTCATTTGAACTTGAGTCTCTTCATTTTTATTCGATTTCCTTTGAATTTTGGAACGTTCCATGCGGTTCCAAAATTCATTCTTGTCCCTCACTGTTCATCTTCTTTTGATTCTGGAGTATCCCATAACTCCATTTCGAATGAAATTTATAGTGAATTGGCGGCCTCGCCAATATTCTAATGACTTTTAAAGGGGTGAAACTCCTTTGCAATTAGCATCGATTCACCAGAGATATATATATATATCCTTGGTTTAGATGCTAATATCTTTTGTTGTTCCAAACTCTCTCTTGAGATCGAATGTAGATTTGCTACAGTCAAACCACATCGATCTTTTCCTTTAAGTCACAATTGACCTGGTTAAGATTGCCCGCGATTTATTTAAGCTTATCCATCCCACTACTCTGTTTAACCATCTTGTCTTTTGTTTCTAAACTATCTCCAAACATTTTGAATTGTACTTGTAAATCTATGTTTTGTTTTACACATTGTGTTGTTTGAGTTGTTGATGTTGATTTGGGTTTCTGATCGATTCGCCTGATCAACGCTATCGATAGGATTTCTAAAACACTTTGACAGAACAAACTGACACGATATTATTTTAAAAATTGGTAATGAAATAAATTTTGATATATAAATAAATTTATGGAACTTAATAAAATGGTTTAAATTGATTATTTGAAATGGTAATGCTTGATTTATCATTTATAGTTCTATAATTGAATTTATATATAGTTGTTATAAATTGATTCGGGAACTGAAATGAATTTAAAGAAAAATTTTGAGAATTTAATTTCCGATGGTTTCAAACCTTGTGTTTTCAAGTTTTAAAAGGATATATTATTTAAAGTATTTTTGAATAGAATATTGTTTCAAAGAGTTTTGAAAAGTTAAATCAGTGCTCTCTTATTTTGTCGTTGGAAAATAGTTTCGGTGATGACGGCCGCATCATCGACATTCATTTTCGTGTTTCGAAGTGGAGAGACTATACTGTAGTTCTGCTACAGTTTTGCTTTGGAAATTAAATTATATGGAGTTCTAAAGTATGACCTAATTTATGATATATAGTTATATGATTTTAAATTTGATTTGATATATACTCTGTGTGTGTATATATATATATGTTTATTTATCTCTAAATGGTTTGAAGGGAATCAGAAATTTAATTCTTACATTTTATCTTAAAGAATAATTTCAGTTATAAAAAGAAAATCAAAAATTTGGGATAAATAATTCAAACTTGAGATAATTGAATTGGAAGATTTTATTTGTATAATACTCAATTGCATTTAAATATAACTTACCTTAAATTTTCAGAAATTAACAATGTAATTGGATAATATACAAAATAATAGGATTTTATAAATAAAATTTGAGTGGTTATAATAAATGTTATACACTTAAATTTTGGTTTTAAAAAGATTAACAAAGGTAAATAGAATAAAAGGTTAATTGAATAACTCATAATATGAATGATGTTAAAGAAATTAAGAATAAATTAAAACAATTATAATAAATGGAAGTATATTTATCATAATTGATAAAATATATTGAGAGGAAAAAGCTTAATTTTAATTTGGAATAAAGAGGAATTAAATTTATTGTGTACATTTTGAGTATAATAATGATTTTTCAAATCCATGATTTTTGAAAATTGTTAGTTTAGGAAAATTGGATGATAAGATAATGAAATTGGAGATAGTTAAGATTTATTTAACTTGTGTAAAAAAATTAATTATCAATATTAAGTTGAAACCATGGAAATTTCAAACCTATTATCTTATTTTGTTTTTCAAACTTATTATCCTATTTTGTTTTCACATTGTCTTTAGTTGTCCTTATTTTCCTCATCTTACTATAGACTGGTATAGGCATCTTTCTATAATCTTTCTGTTTAGAAGTCTTTCTATAATGTTTAATAATCTTTGGTACTCATTTTGAATCTGAGCACTTCTTTCCATCCATAAACCGTCGGTCAAGCGGGAAGAGTGAATCAGATTCTAAAGGATCTTTTCGTGCTTGTGTTCCTGATTCTGGAGAATCTTGGGAAGATCATCTCCACCTTGTGAAACTTACCTATAATAATAGTTATTAGGTATAATTTCAATCTCCTTGTCATCTTATCTTAATCTTATTTCACTCTATCTTTTTCTGTGCTTTCCCATACCTCATTCCTTTTCAGGGACGAAAAGTTTTGAGTGGGGGAGAGTGTAACAACCCTAGTTTTTGTATATTATTTAAATTGGACTTTCTTTTATTTTTAAATCTGAATAATGGATTGTGGAATAAATAGAGTAAATTGGAAATCAATTTGGAATTAATTTAAGTGCATAAAACCGGGATTTTTAAAGAAGAATGTGGCTATGAAATTTATAAACTGGGTTTACAGAAGTAAAGTAAATATATCAGTGGATATTTGAAAGAATAAATTCACAATGGAATTTATTAAAGGAATGAGAAAATTTGTTTAAAAATAAATAGTGATTTATTTTTAAAGGATGTGAAGAGAAGTATATTTCCCTGGATAGCCAATTACATTTTCAAAGTAAATTTTTAAATATAAGATAAAAGTTTTAATGTTGTTTTAAAAAAGCATGTTTTAGGAAATTTATTATTTCTAAATATTTAAATTCTAAAGTAAGTATTTTTCAAATTTATTATCGTAGTAATTATTTAAAGGTGACTTATTATTTTGTTTTAAAGTAGAAAATCTAGTTTTATCTTTTATGAAATAACCTTATTTTAAATATTCCTAAAGTATTATCTTTAATTAAGTATTAAAGTAGTTTTCTAAATTTAAATGTTAAAGCATATTTTACAATAAAGTGTTTTTAAATTATTTTAAAACTCTAAAGTTTTGTGCTTGTTGATTTCAGTGGAAATAGAAAATATTTGGGAAATTTATTCTGTAAAAAGAAGGTAGTTCGAAACTGTTTTCAAAAGGATTGAAAATGGAAATATATCTTACGAAGATATTTTGAGATAAATAAATAATTCGGGAAATTATTTATTTTGTGATGGATGTTTGTGAATGCTAATTGATAGTTAAATCACCGACTATCAATATTGGCCAAATGCACTGATCATTTCGAAGAGACCGGGATCGAGATTTATTTCTCGAAAACCACTTCAATCCGGTTTGTGCGTTTCGTAGAGAAACGAGTTCGGAGTCGAAGATGGAGCAGTGAAGTGCAAGGGCTAGCCACTACTAATCCTGAGGAAATTTCCAAAATGGATGTAGTAGGAATAGCGCCTTCGGTTCCGTTCGAACCCGGGACGGACTTGTACGGATGAATGCTTTCAGAAAATCGTCAGGTGGACGATGGACATTCTAAGGGATATGTTCTAAAAAGGTAACGCTTAGCCTCAAGCCTCTTCAACCGGGAATGACTGAAAATCAGTGGTTATGAAGCAAGGCTTGGTGGGCAGCACCGATTTTCGGGTAAGGTCATCCCTGTCTAGATGTCCCTTTTATTTCGGCTTAGTGGTGCGGTTGCTGATCCCAAGATCTTACTCGAGGTTATCCAGTAAGGGATAGTCCGAGTCTTGTGTTGCAGGGGGTCGGGAGTGATCCTTGGTACTGTGATTTAGACCATGTACTGTGATAGGTGGTACCCCGGTTCCTAGTCATTAGTTGGAAATCCACTCTCCCTACGTGCCTTTTACGAGTTTTGTTTGTATTGCCCACTTTGTGGTTAGTAGCTGGAATTTAATAGATGTAACAATTTCGGCTATTTTCATAAGTATTTGTAAATAGACCCTATTATAATATCAGAGGATTTTAATAAAAAGTGTTTTAGCTATCGTAAGGTAAAACCCGACATGTTTATATGTGGTGTGGTCTTACGAAATGCTTTTGTTTTCAAAAAGATTTTGAAACTTTAATAATCAATTTGAGTGTGATTTCTCACGCTGGTATTCCAGACTGACTCGGGTATTATTTAACTGTAATGCTCGGGTCAGACTGAGTATTATAGAATACAGGGCATGATGCTATGGAGTTCAGAAGATGAGCTGGATGGCGATACGTACTTCCATATTTGATTATTATTCCGCCGTGTATCCAGTTGTATGTTATTGATGTTGAACTCTGATTATGTACTCTGATGATGTATGTATAAACATATATAGTTTTCTTTTGTGTAAAGATCATTGATTATCTATTATATTTTATTTCGTTGCAATGGGAAGATTCTGTTGTTGTTTTCTGTTTTCTCTTCTTCTACCTCTTCTTCTTTAACCCAAATGGTTTGTATTTCTGTTAAACTTGAGTTGATTTATGTAGAATGTGTATGAATATGTGCTTATATGTTTTTGTTTGATGATAATAAACATGTATATTCATTTAAATGTATTTGGTAATGTACTATTTTTTTTTCATAGATTAAATAAATATTTGTTGAATAAAATAAAGTACACAGAATTTGAATTTGAATTCAAACAGAACAAGTTACACAGAATTTGAATTCAAACAGAAAATTTATTCAAACAAATATTTATTACAATCTTGAATAGTACAAATTCAAGCTCTCACTATACATATACATTTTTGATTACATTACAATTACATCACAATTCAATTTACATAATTTCCTCACTACATATCACTCACACTCGTACTTTATCTTCAACTGCATTCCAGTTTTGAATCCAGCATCTGAGAAATCTGCAAAAATATTCACTAACGCAGTAAAATTGAAAAAGAAATGTTTTTGCAATATAAAATGAAATCTGATTTTTGAAAATATGGTTTGCCTCGGTTATTTGTGTTGTTCGTCATCATTTATATTTGAATTCATCACACACAAACAGTGTGACATGCACAGTGTATCACTGTACATGCCACAAGGCCGTGCACATCAATATACGCTTTATAATGCTATAGGGACAGGTGAGCACAGGTCAAACCCAAATGAAAAACCAGGTTCAACTCACGTGCAATATATTGAAAATCACGACACGAGCACAAGGTCAAACCCGAGTTTTGAAACTGGGTTCAACACAAGACAACATCAACCAAAGTCAAGGCTGCAAATGAAGTCTACTGGTCTCCATATCAATCAAATGCAAAACCACATGTGCAGCAACCCAAAAGCAAGTGCAAATACAAACATACAAACAACTCAAGTGCTCAGTGAACAAGCATACAACACAGTAGTGTACATGAATACATGGAGACAAGATACACAAGTTCACATGTATGCAAAGACCAGAAGTACAAACTGAAGACTGCATGAAGTGTATGCAAACAGTCGAAGTCATGAAGCAATCAACATGAATATCACAAGTGTCATAGAAAAAATGAAGACTGCAATCTCAAGTGATAAAACATGTGTTTAGACAACAACATAATGAATACAACTAAAGGCAGATTTGAAGAAATGAAACTGCATCAGATCACAAATGCAAGACTAACAGCAAAATGGACTGCAACAATCATGTATGCAGACCAGACCAGACCAAACTACAAAGAACATGGATGTCAAAGGCAATACACAAGTGACAATGCAGTAACAACCAGAATGGTACAATTGCAGGCAAGTGCACAACTTCACAACAAACAAGGCAATGCACTATGCAGTGTACAACTACAAGTCCAAGTTCGAAATTGAAAAATGCAGACTAACAGCTACATCAAAAGCAAACAACAAGTACATGTTTGAAACCACTCAAGTGCAACAGTGAAGCCAAAAGAAATTCGAAGGGATAACCAAGTCAAAGCCAGTATCAAATACAGAGAAATCAGAGTCGCGTTCACAAAATCAGATGACCAAGTCAAAAGTTGCAAATTCATGTTAAACCGACCAGAGAAGATGGCTAGAGACGAAGACTACAAGATGGACGAAGTTCAACATTACAGAGATGACCAGGTCAAGAAAATCGAATGCATACTGAAAAAAAAATTCAAAAACGTATCTTTGAAAAAGTCAGGAAGTAAAAGGGGAAAGTTGTTGTCATATCAATCAAGTAAGTGTCGAACGCATCAAAATCAAAGTCGTGAGCATCAAGACAAAAAGTAAATCAGGAAAGCCGTGCGCATTAAGGAATGAATTTTTTTGGAAAGTATCGAACTGATACGAATGAAATCAAGTGATTCGAATTCATATAAATACTGAACCAAAAAACTCATCATCGGCATCGAGTTAAATTGAAGCAAGCAACTAAACAAGCAAAGAAAGAAATTACATACCAAATCAACAACGAACTCGATCATCAGAGAACGAGCGAGCCAAGCAACGAGAATCGATCAACAGAGGAGCAACGCAATCTCGAAGTCAACCAAATCATCAGAGAACGAGAGCAAGCAAACCAGAGAATTGATTTGAAAATGTCCCAATTTGGATCGCAAGAGCCGAAGCCCTAAATTCAGATCGAACAACATAAGGCCGCCATTCTTCTTCACAAACAAAAGAAGTGGATCGGGTGAAAGAAATTAAAAGGGCCGGCCTTTATTATCAAAAGGGGATTTAATTTTTTATTAGGGTTTAATTTTTATTAAGGGGGTTTTTCTTAATTTTTATTTGACCAAAAGAATTAAGCATTCAAGTTTGTATTTTAATTTTTGCCCCTGCTTTTAATTTTGAAATTTGTTTTTTCTTTTCGAGTCAAATAATTTGTAAATCACCACCTAGGTTGTAGGTAGTGTCAGATTGTCTAGTTAGAATTAGTCCAGTGAGCAGGGCATGCGAGTTTGCAAAACTCTATAGGCGGAGCAGAGTTTGCGAGTAAGCGAAACTCTATAGGCGGAGTAGGGTGTGTGAGTCTATGAGAGTGTTTGTGAGCGGAAGCAAAAGGGTTTGCGAGTCTAGTAGAGTGTTTGTAAGCGGGATACTGTTTAATTCTAATAGAAATCTGGAAATGCAGCAGTAGGCAGGGGTTGCCGAAGCTGGGTAAATTTTGTGTGTGATTTACTTTACAGCATATTTATTTCTGCAGTTTGTTTTCTATGTTTAAATCGAGAAAATTTTCTATAACCCTATTCACCCCCCCCTCTAGGGTTAATCTATATCCTACAAGTGGTATCAGAGCACGGTATTTTTCTTTAACTCTAGAGTCATGAATACATCAAATAATGCTTTTTCTTAGGGGCAATCTATTGTTAGGCCACCCATGTTTAACGAGAATGATTATGCTTATTGGAAAGTTAGGAAGGGTATATATCTTAGTTCCGTTGATTTTGATGTTTGGGATATTATTGAAACTGGCTATAAATCTCCCACTATAACTGTTGGTGATACTGAGATTCTTAAACCTAAGGACAGGTGGGATGCTAACGATAAGAAATTAAGAACCACAAATGCTAAAGCCATGAATGCTTTGATATATGCTCTTGATAAGAATGAATTTAATAGAATTTCTCATTGTAAAACTGCACAGGAAATTTGGCATACCTTGGAGGTGACACATGAAGGAACTTCTCAAGTCAAGGAGTCTCGTCTAGCCCTATTCAGCAATGAATACGAGAACTTTGTGATGGACAAAGGCGAGAGCATAAAGGACATGTTTGGACGCTTTTCAACTTTGGTATACAATGCTAGAGCGCTTGGGAAGGTATTCACTGAGGTAGAGCTTGTGCGGAAGATACTACGAGTCTTACCGATGAACTTTGAGGCAAAAGTCACGGCAATCCAAGAATCGAAAGATTTGAGTAAACTAAGCATGGAGGAGTTGATTGGCAACTTGATGACATATGAGCTTGAGCTAAAAGCAAAAGAGGAACGCAACAACTCCGAACCAAAGAAGAAGAGATTGCCTTAAAGAGCAAAGAAGAGAGCGATGAAGAAGAAGAAGATCTGATTGAAGAGCTTACAATGGCTGTTAATAATCTTAGAAAATGGTCAACATTCAAGCCACGCAAGAAGAAAACAAAGAGTAATAGGTCAAAAGATTCTGGCAATTCCGATAATGAACTGACTTTTTATAACTGCAACAAGCCTGGTCTCTTTAAACAAGAATGCCCACTTCTCAAATACAACCAAGGAAAGAAAAAGACGAAGAAGGTTTTTACAGCGACTTGGGATGATGAAGAAGGAGAGGAAGTTTCGGATAGCAGCTCAGAGGAGGCTAACTTGTGTCTTATGGCGAAATCAGATTCAGAAGCAAGCTCAGAGGAATCTAATGAGGGAGGTGACTATACTTATAAAGAACTTGTTTTTATGTGTCTTGATCTTACTAAAGTAGTTGATACTCTTGAATCTAAAATTGAAAAACTGAAATCTTATAGGAGAGAACTTGCTCGTGACAATTTTATGTTAGAAACTGAAGTTGAAAACATTCATAACCTAGACTGTGAAAATTGTAAGATTTTAGATTCAGAGTTATCAAAACTTAGGAATAACTTTGAGAATCTTGAAAACGAAAACTTGAATCTTAAGGAAACCATTGACACTAGGAAAAAGGATTTTATAAATCGATGCACCTCACTTGTCACTGAAAACACAACACTAAAAACCAAAGTCCAAAATCTTGAGAAATCTCTGAATAACATTTCAAGAGGCGAAAAATCTTTCAACATGCTATTGGGAAATCAAATTTTTGCTAACAACAGAAAAGGACTAGGTTTTGGGAAAACACAAGTTGAGGATAATGCAATAAGTAAGAGTGTCTTTGATAGATGTGAAATAATTGGACATCGTGTTGAAAATTGTAGTCATAGGAACAAGAACACAAAATTTATACAAGTTGGGGTTCCTAAGAATACTACAAACAAATTTCATGTCTATTGGAACAAGAATGAATGGACTAAACAAGTTTGGGTTCCAAAGGGTTTGTTTATTCATAATGCTTCTGCCACTAACAATCATGGACCTATAAATAGGTCACAAAAATCTTTCATCGTGCAGGTATGGTGGCAGGCTAAGGAACAAAACGGTGTTCTCTGGATTTTGGTTGTTCCAAAAACACAACAGGCTACAAAGCAAAGTTCCTTAGCCTAGTACAAAGGTGACAGAATCACAATGGGCAATCATGAGAAATTATCGTAAAGGTAAAAACAGGTGAAGGTATATTTATTTGATCGATAAATTAAATGTGATAATCTGCATCATATTCTGAATGAAATCAGCCAATATTGAGATGTTTTAAATATGATGTTTCTTTTGATTCTGACTTGTTCAACATAGTTAGCCAATTATATTGATGCCAAAAACACTATTCTTTGAATTACTTCATACATATACGTTTGGATTAAACATAGTGTTTTGCTGGATGATAATATTTCTGGTTATTTTTGGCTAACTCTATTCACGGTTTTTTGATTATTTACATGGCTTCAATTCAAATTCAAAGAATGTCATTTAATTTGTTGTTAAAATTGAGTTCGAAATTTTTGATGCACTCTTCATGGTTTGGTTTATCAATTTTAGTTAGTCATATTTTGGATTGAAAGAGAAACTCAGATGCAGATTACACTGGTAATCTAGTTGATAGAAAAATTACTAGTTGAACGTGATTTTTGAGACATTAAGTAACTGCATCGTTTTTCATAGAAAATATCTGCATATTGTTCATTTTAAATAATTTTTCATTTAGCAGAATTTTTTCTCTCATATAACCCCTTCGAGAAAATAATTGTTTGACCATATTTTTAGATTAGTCATTTTATTTGACAAATTTTGACTAATCCGACTACCTACTAATTATCAAAAAGATAAACAGTGATTGAAAATGTGATAAGTGTTGATATTTAACATACATTACTCAAAAGAGTATATTTTGAAAATTTCTTTTAGGAATTTAAACAAGAGTTATAAAACTTTTTTTGGGTAAAGATTCCATGACCATTTCTATATCTATCATATTTCTATCGACCATTGTTTATCAAATATTAAATATAGTTTGTCGATATGTGGTACTATAATCAGGGATCATTTGTTTTTCATGTCACATTTTTTTGTAAAAATAAATAAATATCCAAAGTATTCACTCCCATTTAAAAGTCCTCACGGTTATGCATGGGTGAATTACTTGGATTTTTGACTATGTGCTTCCATGCTCATTTAAAAGTTCTCACGGTTATGCATGTATGGAACGCATATCAAAATTGATTGATTTAATTGACAAGTTGATTCTAATCCCATTTAAAAGTCCTCACGGTTATGCGTGGTTAGAAGATACTTGATTTTGTTTTTTAAATTAAAATTGGAATACTACTGATCTCATTTGAAAGTCCTAACGGTTATGCATGATTAGTAGATATTCAAATTCCTGATATAAATGTACAAGTTGATACAATTATATGATTTTACATTAGAATATCATTTTCATTCTTTCTAAAAGTGGAATATGCGCCTAACAAGGGTAGTTATGATTTTTGTTTGATTTTTATCGAAGTTTAATATTTATATTCAATTTGAGTTTAATGTTGGATTAATATTGATCAATTAATCTCTATTTTTCTCTAACACTATTATTCTTTTGCTGATAACAAAAGGGGGAGAGAAAAGTTAAGATTTTGTCAAATAGAATTAATCAAAGGTCAAATAATTTTCCATTTGCATCTAGGCTCATTTATATATTTCTATTTATATGCATATATGTAGGGGGAGCATCATTTATATATTTCCATTTGCGCCTAGCAATTAGTGTATATCATTGAGCAAATACATTTAACACGGTCAAAATCTTAAATATATGTTTGTTATCATCAAAAGGAGGAGATTGTATGAATATGCGCTTATATGTTTTTGTTTGATGATAATAAACATATATATTCATTTAAATGTATTTGGTAATGTACTATTTTGTTTTTCATAGATTAAATAAATATTTGTTGAATAAAATAAATTACACAGAATTTGAATTCAAACAGAACAAGTTACACAGAATTTGAATTCAAACAGAAATTTTACTCAAACAAATATTTATTACAATCTTGAATAGTACAAATTCAAGCTCTCACTATACATATACATTTTCGATTACATCACAATTCAGTTTACATAATTTCCTCACTACATATCACTCACACCCGTACTTTATCTTCAACTGTATTCCAGTTTTGAATCCAGCATCTGAGAAATCTGCAAAAATATTCACTAATGCAGTAAAATTGAAAAAGAAATGTTATTGTAATATAAAATGAAATATGATTTTTGAAAATATGGTTTGCCTCAGTTATTTGGGTTGTTCGTCATCATTTATATTTGAATTCATCACACACGAACAGTGTGACATGCACAGTGTATCACTGTACATGCCACAAGCCCGTGCACATCAATATACACTTGATAATGCTACAGGGACAGGTGAGCACAGGTCAAACCCAAATGAAAAACCGGGTTCAACTCACGTGCAATATATTGAAAATCACGACACGAGCACAAGGTCAAACCCGAGTTTTGAAACTGGGTTTAACACAAGACAACATCAACCAAAGTCAAGGCTGCAAATGAAGACTACAGGTCTCCATATCAATCAAATGCAAAACCACATTCGCAGCAACCCAAAAGCAAGTGCAAATACAAACATACAAACAATTCAAGTGCTCAGTGATCAAGCATACAACACAGTAGCGTACATGAATACATGGAGACAAGATTCACAAGTTCACATGTATGCAAAGACCAGAAGTACATACTGAAGACTGCATGAAGTGTATGCAAACAGTCGAAGTCATGAAGCAATCAACATGAATATCATAAGTGTTACAGAAAAATGAAGACTGCAAGCTCAAGTGATAAAACATGTGTCCAGACAACAACACAATGAATACAACTAAAGGCAGATTTGAAGAAATGAAAATGCATCAGATCACAAATGCAAGACCATCAACAAAATGGACTGCAACAATCATGTATGCAGACCAGACCAGACCAAACTACAAAGAACATGGATGTCAAAGGCAATACACAAGTGACAACGCAGTAACAACCAGAATGGTACAAGTGCAGGTAAGTGCACAACTTCACAACAAACAAGGCAATGCACTATGCAGTGTACAACTACAAGTCCAAGTTCGAAATCGAACAATGCAGACTAACAACTACATCAAAAGCAAACAACAAGTACATGTTTGAAACCACTCGAGTGCAACAGTGAAGCCAAAATAAATTCGAAGGGATAACCAAGTCAAAGCCAGTATCGAATACAGAGAAATCAGAGTCGCGTTCACAAAATCAGATGACCAAGTCAAAAGTTGCAAATTCATGTTAAACTGACCAGAGAAGATGGCCAGAGACGAAGACTACAAGATGGACGAAGTTCAACATTACAGAGATGACCAGGTCAAGAAAATCGAATGCATACTGGAAAAAAAAATCAAAAATGTATCTTTGAAAAAGTCAGGAAGTAAAAGGGGAAAGTTGTTGCCGTATCAATCAAGTATCGAACGCATCAAAATCAAAGTCGTGAGCATCAAGAGAGAAAGTAAATCAGGAAAGCCGTGCGCATCAAGGAATGAAATTTTTTGGAAAGTATCGAACTGATACGAATGATATCAAGTGATTCGAATTCATATAAATACTGAACCAAAAAACTCATCATCGGCATCGAGTTAAATTGAAGAAAGCAATTAAACGAGCAACGAAAGAAATTACATACCGAATCAACAACGAACTCGGTCATCAGAGAACGAGCAAGCCAAGCAACGAGAATCGATCAACAGAGGAGCAACGCAATCTCGAAGTCAACCAAATCATCAGAGAACGAGAGCAAGCAAACCAGAGAATTGATTTGAAAAAGTCCCAATTTGGATCGCAAGAGCCGAAGCCCTAAATTCAGATCGAACAACATAGGGCCGCCATTCTTCTTCACAAACAAAAGAAGTGGATCGGGTGAAAGAAATTAAAAGGGCCGGCCTTTATTATCAAATGGGGATTTAATTTTTTATTAGGGTTTAATTTTTATTAAGGGGGTTTTTCTTAATTTTTATTTGAGCAAAAATTAAGCATTCAAGTTTGTATTTTAATTTTTTCTCCTCCTTTTAATTTTGAAATTTGTTTTTTCTTTTCGAGTCAAAGAATTTGTAAATCACCACCTAGGTTGTAGGTAGTGTCAGATTGTCTAGTTAGTAATAGTTCAGTGAGCAGGGTGTGCGAGTTTGCAAAACTCTATAGGCGGAGCAGAGTTTGCGAGTAAGCGAAACTCTATAGGCGGAGCAGGGTGTGCGAGTCTATGAGAGTGTTTGTGCGCGGGAGCAAAAGGGTTTGCGAGTCTAGTAGAGTGTTTGTAAGCGGGATACTATTTAATTCTAATAAAAATCTGGGAATGCAGCAGTATGCAGGGGTTGCCGAAGCTGGGTAAATTTTGTGTGTGATTTACTTTACAGCATATTTATTTCCGCAGTTTGTTTTCAGTGTTTAAATCGAGAAAATTTGCTATAACCTTATTCACCTCCCCTCTAGGGTTAATCTAGATCCTACAGAATGGTATTGACTCAATAAGCACGAGTTTGCAGGTCGTTACAATTATATTGGTTTTCCGTGTTGGCATATATTATTTTGGAAATATTGTTGTATATTGTTATATTCCCGAGCCTCTCCATACGAAGGAAACTCTGCCAAAATTTTCTGTAAATTTTGGAGTTAGAAAATATTTTGAAAAATGTTTTCCAAACTTTATTAATTTAAGTATAAAAAGATTTAATGGTTATAACTTGGTATATTTTATTTAAATTAATTAATATTATAAATTTTTTTGTTTATAAATTTAATATTTTAAGTAAGATATATTGATTTCTTTATTCTTCTTTTCCCTTCTTTTTCCTTTTCGGGGACGAAAAGTCTTGAGTGAGGGAGAGTGTAACAACCCATAATTTTCAATGTTTTAAATTTGTTAATTTAAGGAAGTTTTGATAATTTAATATTGAAGGAATGAAAAAAAATTGTTAATTAATAAGGAGATAATAACTTAAATGAAATTTAACAAGGTTAACTAAAGTAATTATTAACTATTTGAATGAAATTGTAATTTATGGGATTAGGGTAAATGGTATACTCGGCTATTAACTAATGTAAGAAAACCAATGCGAACATTTAAATTTATAAATGGAATAATGTTGAAACAAATAAAATTTGTAAATGAATAATGAAATAATAACTAGGATGAAATGTAACAACGAAGTTAATTAAAGCTGAATTTGCATAAAATGAATGAAATCGCAATAATTGAAATAATGTAAAATGGTATAACTTGGTTATAAGTTGAATGTCAGTAACAAATGTAAATGTTGATTTATTAATATAAATCTGTGTAATAAATGGAAATTGAATAGGATTAGTGTGATATGAGTTAGTATAATCATTGGTGACTAATAATGAACATTTCTTTAATGACAATTAATATAATAAAGGAAAGTGTGAATGTATAAGTTACATAGAAACGTAATGTATGTATAAGAATGGAATTAAGGTAAATTCATTAACTGGTTTTAAAACGTTAATTAATATGTACAATTGATAGAAGTACACATTTAGAATGTAATATTTATTCAAATTAAGATGCGAATAAACGTATATTAGTTTAATGGGATAAAACTAATGTAATTATTCATGAATGTAAGTGTTGTATAAATAAAAGAAATTTGTAATTTGTTAATGAATTTATAATGGGAATGAAATGTAAGAATGTTGATGTAAGCTAATAAATAATTAATTTAATGCAATCCCAATTAATTGAAACAATTGCAGGGTTATAATTGATTGTAAATAGTAATATTTGATAATAAATTTAATACAAGAAAAACAAAGGTAAGTATTGAATTAAACAATGAACTAATAATAAAAAATAGTAATTGAATAAAATCAATGTTCTGTAGTAATTGTTTGGAAATGATAACTTATATAAATGTGATTAAGAGTTAGTGGACACAATTATTGTAACGACCCGACTTCCACACTTCAGGAAATCGCATCATGAATTAAGAAAGAAAGGGATAGAAAAGAGAAAAGAAAGAAGAGAAAGAAGAAAACAACACAAGAATCTCAACAGCGGAACGAATAAATTATATTAATAACATAAGTATTACATAGTATATCAAATATCAAAGTTACACAGACATATACAACACATACTAGACAGTTATAAACACCTGTCTAGTTATTACAACTCAATCACAATACAGAAACTCTCAGAGATACCAACATAGCGGAACTATATAACTATACGCAGAAGCCTCCTGCTCCATATGCTCCTCCACAATTTGTCAAAGCTAACTCGAATCCTAACCTGAATTCCCTTGACTACTCATAAAAATTTGAGCACCCAAGAGTTATAGAAAAAAACAGAAATAACTCCGGGTCAGACATGGGTCTGGTGTGAGTAACAGGTTAAAGTTGCTTAATTTTGAAAAACCTTTTGAAAGAAAGGGTATCACGTAAGACTTCCCACCCATAAACATGGAAATTTTTTTACCTTACGCTAGCCAAAACATTTGATAGGAAATCTGATGATATTATAATAGGGTCTAGGGTTTTCAAGTAAATAAGAAATAGCCGAAATTGTTACATCTATTAAATTCCAGCTACTAGCTACAAAAGTGGGTAATACAATCAAAACCGTTGGCACTTAATTGGATTTTGGATTCCATACAATGGTTGGGCTACTGAGGTACCGCCCGTCACAGTACGTGGCCTATATCACCGTACCGAGGATTACTCCCTTCATCCCCGGCAACACAAAGCCGGACCTGTTCCTTACTGAACAGTTCCAAATAAGACAACCCCGACGATTGTCATGATCAACCGTCCACAAAACCGAAATATAAAGGAACCTCTAGACAGGGGTAAATCTTACTCTCCAGTGGGTGCGCACCACGAAGCTTTGTTGCACCTCCCCTGTTTTAGCCATTCCCGGTTGATGAGGCTTGGGGCTACGATTACCTTTATAGGACATATCACTTGGAATGCTCATCGTCCATCTGACGATGTTCTGAAAGCATTCAATCCATACAAGTTCGTTCCGGGTTCGAACGAAATCGAAGGCATTATATCGTTACGCTCATTTTGGAATCACCCTCAGAGTTAACGACAATAACCCTTGCACTCTGAATCACCATCTCGAATCTATAAGTTCTATTCCGTCAAACTCTTTACGGAATCACCCACAGAGTTATACTGACGTATAGCCCTTACACCTCGAGTCTTCACTCGCTCCACTTGGATAAACGACCTAACGTTTAATTGGAATCAATGTGGTTTTCGGATGTCCAAATATGGAAACCCGATCCCGGTCTCATCGAAATCCAAAGCGTGTCTTTTAGGTCCAAGTTGTTTTAAGTTTAAAAACAATTCAATTCATTATCTAAATATACACAGATAGATAATTCACAACACAACAGATCATCAACCTTATCATTATCAACAGATAATTCATATCAAAATCAGATAATCCATATTATCATCCAAAAGCAACCAATGCATCCATATCACATACACTACTCATCTCATAACTGAGATTACAAACCATACCAGGCAACCAATACCATTCATCTAACATAAGCAATGATCTAATGATCGCACTTCTATAATTAATTTAAAATGAATTAAATTAATTTCTCATCACTAATTAATTTAAAATGAATTAAATTAATTACTTCATCATTAAAATTTTGCTTAACTTAACCATCCATTGATTTCAAATCAATTTATAAATCATCATCTAAATATTCAATTAATATTGATTAACTATCTCTAATTACAATAAGCAATTAGCTTATAAATTAATCACACAAGTTAATTACTTAAACCCTTTGCAAATAATTAACTTGTAATTACTAAATTAAATGATTAACTAAAATTAATTACATTAATTATTTTTCATTATTAATTATACCTTAATTAATCAATCCCAAATTACATTATTAATTAATTGATTAATGATTCTAACTATAATTAATAAATTTCTAAATATAAATTAATTACATAAGTTATTAATCTGAAATTAATCCACATATAAATATTAATCACCCATGATTAATAACCATTCAGTAATTAACTACTTTAATTACTCATCCCATAATTAATTATTCTTAACTAATTATCTAAATTAATTCCCTTGATTAATTTCAAAGTAATTTAAATCCAATTACTTCTATATCAAATATCTTTAATTACATCCTGTAATTATTAATTAATTACTTCTCTAAGTAATCACAAATTCATAAATTACATAAAGTAATTATCAAACAATCAACAAATGTTTAAATTAATTAAACTTAATTAATCTAAACTAATCACATTAATTAAATTAATTACACCAAGTAATTAATTCTTTAATTACCTTCATTAAGTAATAAACAATTGATTATTCTTAATTAATTAATCTAAAAAAATTGATCACATTAATTAATTGTTAAATAATCTTAAGTTAATGACCTTCATTAACATTTCTTAATTACTTAATTAAGAATTAGCTTAAATTAATCATCCTTAATTATTTATTAATTAACCTTAATTAATTAATCTCAAATCAAATTAATTAACTTAAAATCATTAATTACTTAATTAAACATCCACATAATTAATTAATTAAATAATTAATTTCATCTTAATTACCTTAATAATTAAATGAATCCAATCATTTAATTTTATTTATATTTTAAATAAACATTTCTATTTAATCAAGCATTTAAAAACAAAATGTTTTTTAAAGTTTACTTTAAATCCCATTTAACATTTCATTTTAAACTTAAGTCTCAAATTTATTTTAAATAAGATTTTAAAACAATTCAAAACTTAATCTTATATGTTTAAAAGAACATCTACTTTATGAATAAGTTTTAAAAGGATTTAAATTCAATCCAAATTTTAAATTCAAAACAAATTTCAAAATTTCAAAATTTAAATACAACTTCCATACTCATTCTAGTTTTAATTCCTTAAAACTCTTTCCATATTTTACACATTCAATTCAAATGCAATCATTTTAATCAATTTAAAACAATTTAAATTTAAACCTTTATTTCAAAAACTGAAGTTTAAATTTATTTTCAGAGTTAAAAACTCAGATTTAAGTTCAACTTGAATTTCTAATTTAAATATTTAACCTTCCAATTCAAATGCAAATCACATATGCATTTACACTTGTAAGTTTGAAAACCAAATTTAAATTTAAAAACATGAATGATTTCAAATCTCATAAAATCAAATTTGAATTCATATTCAAATTTCAGATAAAAACTAAGTTTAAATCTCCACCTGCAAATTTAAACTTTACCTTTACATTTAAAAACAGAAAACTGTTCTCTGTTTTATTTAAAAACCAAACTTTGAAATTTTTGAATTTAAATTATTTAAAAAAAACAGAATTCAAACTTATTTGAATTCATATTTGAATTCAGTTTTAAAATCCTAAGTTAAAACTTTAGTTTGCATTAAGTTCAAATTTTATAAAAATGGAAACAGTTTCTTGTTCCCTTTTTTTTTAAACAAACTTGAATTTCTTAATTCAAATTATTCAAAATCAGAATTCAAACTTTTTGACTTCATCTTAAGATTCAAGTTTAATTCTAAGTTCAATTTCCATATTTAATTTAAACTTTACTTTTAAAAATTTTAAATAACAGAACAGTTTCTGTTTTGTTTACAACCTGAAACAAAATTTGACTCGAGACAATCCTAAAAGACTTCGAGTCAAAACCCTACTCTCTTCGAGTTTCCCCTCAAAAATCCCGAGACCATCCCGAGGCTAAAATCTCTGCAATCCAAACATCAACCCCACCTGGAACAGACCAAACCCCCACCACTTCAAACCTGTCATCACCATCATCTCCCATCTCCGGTCACCATCATCGACCAAACTCCGGCAATAACTTCATCACTACACCATCTACCAATTCCCAAAACAGCTTTGAACTCGATGCACCTTTGAAGCCGCAACACCCAAAACATCTTAAACACAGTAAACTAGGGTTCTACACCTTAAATCCCAAATTTCAACACCAAAACCAAATTTCAACTCAATTAAATAATTTTCCCATGATCATTGATAGATAAACTATCACCAGAAACAATTTCAACCAAATCAAATGTAAGCTTTAATTGAATTTGACTAAACTGTAAAATACATTGTTCTTGAAACTGCACCATATTTCAATCACAATAAATTGAAATTTTTGTTTTAATATTCTTGAATTTACTCACTGATTTTATTAATAAACCTGGAGTATTAAATCATATAGTTTAAATTATCACTCTAGTCAAATTGGTTCTGTATAGTTTGATTTTTTTTTTTTTCAGGTTACAGATATCATATTTAATTTATATACACTTAGAACTTACACCATTCCAAAACAAACATGACTTGTTCAAGAATTTAAGTCCTATTCAGTGAACAAGTTAAAGGAAATATTCAAGAATCAAACATAAATTTGAAATTTGAAGAATTCATATGCAGAATCATCTTCTTGTTTACAGACATATATGTGCAGGTAATTGCATAAATATTCATTTGTACTTTATAAGCATGCACACATATAATCACTCATATAAATATTCACTTCAAATTTCATCTTATTTCAGATTTAAACATGCAATCAACCTACTTAATTTTAGAAAAGAGGAGTTACTCACCTTATTTGCCAAAATGCAGAGCATGCACTGTCCAGATTGAACATGCAGAAGCTTGAATGCCTATTAAACTTGAATATTGCTTTTAAAAACAAAATGCTGTTGCTTTTTAAAAACATGCAGGCTTCCAACTTTGCTTCCCGATTTGAGAATTCATGTATGCAGACCTATGCTTGCTTTTAAATCTTGATTTATACATGCTTTCGGTTTTTTTTTACATGCAGGCTTCGAATTGTTGCATGCAGGCCTTTGTTTCAGTGAACAAGAACATGTAGGTTTGTATTTTGTATTTTGAGGAGCTACATGCTTTATTTAGAGGATGCAGACTTGATGTAATTTGCATGTTTGTATTTTGAAAAGAGGGGTTGAATGCAAGTGTTTTACTTGATTATGAAGAGGGTTTCGGATTTCTTTTATTAAGGAATGAAAAAATGAATATGAATGAAAAAGCAAGATGATATAAAGGAAATTTTCAGATTTAATGAATTAAAAGAAAAATTTAAAATAAAATTGACACTTGTCATTTAAAAACGGTGATAAGTTTACATTTGTTAGTTTAAGCATTAATATATTCACACTTGTATCCTTATGCTTACATATGTCTTTAAAATTGTTTTTGTTATTAAATTAAATGTTAATAAATGTTTAAACTTAGTAAATTATTTTTTTAAAGAACAAGACAAAGTATTATGAAAACAATATACAAATTAATTATTTGAAAAAGAAACTTTTAAATAGTTGAAATGAATCTATAAGAGAATACATGTTTCATATATTAGATTATATTTTAAATTCACAAATTAAACTTACAAATCAAAATTATCAATCAATATTTAAAAAGAATAACACAAATATTTTGTAACTTATTTTAATATACAAACTTAAATTAAAATGAATTTTTAACTAATTAAAGCATTTATCTCATATTTAAAATCATATAGTATTAAATAATTTTTTTTTTGAAAAGCTTAAATTAAAAATAAATCATAATTTCTATTTTTAAAACATTAAAATTATCATATACTAATTTAATTAAGAACAACTTATCTATTTAAAATATATACAAATACATATACATTTTTAAATAGAAAACAATTTATTAACTTATTAAAATAAATTCACAAATTAAATATTTAAATAAAGAAGATTATTTAAATCAAATCCAATTTATTAACAAAAATTGTCAATTCAATTCAAATTGAAACCCAGATTATCAAATTTATATTGTCCAAAATTCCGGGATATTACAATTATTATAAAGTAATCATTTATTTAGTCCATTAAATCAAAATTTGTAATCAATTGCAATGAATCTTAATTTCATGTTATATTAGCATAAATTAAGGAAACATTTGGAAATAGTATTAATCCCATTTATAATATGACAATTGGTTGATTTAAAGAATGGAAATCAAGACTTATTAACTTATTGAAATTTAAATTATAACAATTGGATTAATTGCAGTAAAATAAAAGTAAACATTATATTTGGTAAATTGATTAACTTTGAAATTTACATCTGAACTTGTTTAAAATTTGTAATTGTCTAAGAAGTCAAAAATGATAAGATTTGTTAATTTTGGAATTGAAGTTTGAAAAGGTGATTTAATTAATTAATTATTTAATTATTTAATTAATGTAAAAATAGTCATTTTGGCCACTGACTCGGATTTCGACGAAACCAGTTTCATCGGATCCGTAACGATTAATTATTGAAGGATTTCAAGCTTCGTAGTGATCGGACTTGTCGTTTTATCGTAGAAACGTGAAATGCCTTGAAATAAAATCAATTGAAATCAATTTGAAATAAATTGATTTTAGCATAACTTCTTCATACGATGGAATTTGGACTTGAAACATATCCCATCGCGTTTAAAATATTTAAAAACACCTATTTTGATATATGGGTTGACCCAATTTCGTTCCGGAGTCAAAACGGTCATTCCGGGCCATTTTATCGTTCAACGCGTATATCAACCCGGTCCATCCATTCTAATTTCAGCTTGCCTATATATACTGTAACGACCCAGAACTTTTGTCGTTAGATTTTGAATATTTAATTAATTTTAAATGTTAAATGTGGATTTTGAATTGATTTTGAAGTAAAAATATTTTGGTTAAATCAATAAAATTTAGTTATAATTTCAAATATGGCAATTCAATTGGATTTGAATAATAAAAATTAAATATTTGGAATTGGGATAATTTATCAATCAGAATGGAAATGGTTTCTAAGATTTATTTTAAGTCTAGTTTGATTTGAATTTTAGTATTTGACTTTTGAATGGAATCAAAGGTCGATGAGTTAAATTTGAAAGTTTATATTAATTTAAAAATGGAATTTAATATAATAATGCAAATAATCAGATTTTGATTTGAAATGAATCAGAATAAGATCTAATGTGATTATAAATTCTATATGATTTATAATTAAGAAAGCAAAATTTTAAAAGTGAAATTTTAAATGATTTCGATGATTTTGAAAATCGTTTGAATTAATCGACGAGTTAAAATAGCCTTCAGGGGCACGGTCTCGGAATTCGACGAAACCAGTTCTATTAGATCCATAATAGTTAGTTATTATCCGGTTTCAATTTTCGTAGCGTTTGGATCTACCGTTTGCTCATACGGTTGAGAAACACGTTGAAATTTAAATCGATAATTTAATATTTTAAATCGATTCAAAAAGCCGTCTTTCACATACAATCAAATTAGGCTCCGAAACACATTTCATTGTGTTCGGAATGTCAGTAAAACATTATGATTACCTACCGGCATGCGTCGTTAATAGATCATTTGAAAAAGTTGTTTCAAATGAATTTAATATTAAAATATTATTTATAAACGTATATATATATACACGTTCAAGAGAGAAACCCTTGTTTCTTTTTCACCGGTCGCCTTTCTTATTTCAATGGCCGAAAACATTAAGATCTTCTTCTTTATTTTTCTTCAAATCCATTAAGCTTTTGCAAAAATTTCCAACTAGAGAAGTGTAGAGCTCTCGAGCTCTCCACATCCATATGGTAGAGTGGCACAAAATTCGTGGCGGTGGCCAGAGTTTAGACCGATAGGGTTTCCGTTCGTGCTCGAGTTTTGGGTGCAGGGGGGTGCCGAGCGCGATGATGCTCTGGTCGGTGGTGTTATTCGAGATGCTCGACGCGTTGGTGGGTCCTGATCGTGCTATTGATCGTCGTGGTGATCGCGATTGTAGATGGTTCGTCAGTAATAATGGGTTCAAGCTTTCTGGACGCGCGAAGAAGATAGCGTTGATGGTCGGCCAAGTTTTTACCTGTAGGGTTTGTAATTAAAAGAAAGAAATCTATTTATATTAATTATATTACAATCTTCTAAACCTGCGTATCTTTTGTATGCATAGTTGGATTCCAACGAAATAGGAAACGTCGGAATCGCAGCAAAGAGCAGCCCACTGTGGTGCAGATCTGGTGTCGTTCTGAGCAAGTGGAAATTTTAGATTAAATCGAATGATTCAATTTAATTTAAAATTTAAAACGCTCGGCATTTCGAAATTCAAGGTGAGTTAATCTCACTCAAATTTGGATGCCGTTTAATTTAAATAGCTAATATTAAATGCTTGACTGGTTGATTAGTTGAATATGATAATTATTATCAGATTGAGTCGATGTATATTTGTGTGCTAACATCTGTGGATGGAGGGAAACAGGTTGGAGGGATCCAACAGGATTCCTCATATTGTAGAAATTATTTTCAAATTGATGATGTATTTCTTTTATATACTGTGATAGATTAATTTGGAAATTAAGTTGTGCTGTATTGTGATTGAATAAGTATAACCTGGCATTTTGAAATATAAATGAAAATAAAATAAATTGGGATTAAAGGGAAATGAAAGGAATTTTTAAGTAATGAATTTAAGGAAATTAAATTCAGGAAATTGGTTTGGAATTTGAAGTGTTTTTGAAATTGTGATTTTAAAAGGAATGAGGAATGAAAATTTATAAACTGGGTTTACAAATGAAATGGAATGTTTATCGGGGAAAAATATTGAAGATATAGATTTTCAGAGGGAATTTCTATAAGAAGTGCGAATCGTTTTAAAAATAATAGTGAGATTATTTTTAAAGGATGGGAAGTGTATTTTTCGTGGAAACTAAGCATGTTTCGAAGAAAAGTTTTCGAAGTATAAACTAGAAAGTTTTGAAAGGTGTTTTTAGAATATTTTAGAAAATAATTATTGTTTTTAATTACTTTTAAGTGAAAAGTAAATATTTATTTAACTAACTATGGTATTTAATTATTTTTAAGGTAAATTAGTATTATGTTTTCTAAAGGAAATTTTATTATAAGTATTTGATATAACAACCTTATATAAAAAGGAAATTTTTCATTTAAGTTAACCAAGAAACTTTTATAGATTTTCGAAAGTATATTTTGAATAAAGAATTTAGTAACTTAATTTAAATAATTTAAGCATATACTTTGAAAGTGATTTCCAAGCAATGGGAAATGTGTTTACAAATAAAAGGGATTTTTATTTTTAAAGTGTTGGAAGAAATTTACGGGATTGAGATGTAAATTTGAATTGAGATAAATCGAGTAGGAATTATAAAATGGTTCTTTGGTTTATTTTGACATAGAAGTGTATTGACTGAAAGCCAAGTATATTTTTCAGAGGAATTTTATTAGTATAAGTTTAAATTTTGAAAATTGTTTTAAAAAGAACGTTTTAGAGGAATTTATTACTTTTAATTATTTTAGAATTTTAAAGTAAATCTATCCAGAATAATTTTAGTAGTAATTCCTTTAAAGGTTAAGTGATTTAGAGTAGTTTTATTTAAAATGTTTTCAGTATATATTTTTGAGAAAAATGATTTAAATTGTTTTAAAATCTAAAGTAACTGGACTTGGTTGTTTTCAGTGGAAATAGAAAATATTTGAGGAATTTATTCAGTGTTAAAAGGGTGGTTTGAAACTATTTTCAAAAAGGGTTGAAAATGGAAATATATCTTGCGAAGATATTTTGAGGATAATAAATAATTTGGGAAATTATTTACATTTGATGGTTGTTTGTGAATGTTATTTGATAGTTAAATAACCGACTATCAATACTGGCCAATGCGTTTATCGTTTCGAAGAGACCGGGATCGGGATTAATTTCTTAAAAACCACTTCGATCCGATTTGTACGTTTTCGTGAGGAAGACGAGTTTGGATTCGAAGATGGTGCAGTGAATGCAAGGGCTAGTCGCTACTAATCCTGATGTGATTCCAAAATGGATGTAGTAGGAGCAGTGCCTTCGGTTCCGTTCGAACCCAGGACAAACTTGTATGGATGAATGCTTTCGGAACATCGTCAGGTGGACGATGGGCTTTCTAAGTGAAACGTTCTAAAAGGGTAATGCTTAGCCTCAAGCCTCATCAACCAGGAATGACTGAAAATCAGGGGATATGCAGCAAGGCTAAGTGGGTAGCACCCATTAGGGTGAGGTCATCCATGTCTAGATGTCCCTTTTTATTCGGCTTAGTGGTGCGGTTGCTGATCCCAACCGTAGGGTGATCTTACTCGGGATTATCCAGTAAGGGGTAGTCCCGGCCTTGTGTTGCAAGGGATTGGTAGTAATCCTTGGTATGGTGATCTAGACCACCTACTGTGATAGGTGGTACCCCAGTGCCTAGTCATTCGTTGGAAATCCATTCTCCCTACGTGCCTTGTATGGTTTTGATTGTAGAACACACTTTATGGCTAGTAGCAGGAATTTAATCATGTAACAATTTCGACTATTTTGAATAAGTATTTCTATATAGACACTATTATAATATCAGAGGATTTTGATAAAAAATGTTTTGGCTATCGTAATGTAAAAGCCCGACATGTTTATTTGTGGCGTGGTCTTACGAGATGCTTTTGATTTTTAAAGTGTTTTGAAACATTAATAATCAATTTGGGTGTATTTTTCTCACGCTGGTATCCTAAACTGACTTGGATGTTATTTCATTATAATGCTCGGGTCAGACCGAGTATTATATGTTCAGGATAGGATGCTACGGAGCTCAGGAGAGGAGCTGGGGTCTGAAACGTATTACCGTATTTGTTTACATCCGCTACTGTAATTGTTGAAATTGTCAGGCTAGTAATTGTTGTTTGTTTGTGATACTCCGATGATGTAATATATATAAAACAGATATAGTTTTCATTTTGTGTAAAGATCTGATATTATGTATTATATTTTGTTCCGCTGCGATTGTGAAATTCTGTTATTGTTTAGTTCCTTCTTTCTTTTCCCTCAACAATCTGTCTTTTCCGGCACTCAAGGGTCGACATATTATTCTGTGGTGTATTTTGTATCAATTTTCGTGGGTCGGGAAGGACAAGTCATCACGCTCGGTATTAGAGCGATAACCTAGGCTTTGGTGGGGAAATTACTCATTAGAAATAGAGTCAGAAGTACTCTATAATGAATTGAGTGTAATATTAGATATGAGAGCGTATTTTTTAGTGAATATAAAAACTGTTTTTATACTGTGTTAACTTATCGGTTGAGTGTTTATAAATTCTAGTCGGTACGGGAAGTACAACCGTATCGATAGGGATTTCTAAACTATTAAACAAGATAAACCGGCATAATATTGTTTTTAAAGTGGGTAAATGAAATAATTTTACCCAAAATTATATGTTGATATAAAAGAAATAATTTTCTGAAATTATTATATATATTTTGGTGATTGGGTGTTAATATTATAATCAAATAAGAATCTGAAATTTGATCTAAAATTTAAAATGGTTTATAACCAAATAGAATTCTATAAGTATGATTTATCCAAAACAAGAATAACTAAAATTTGATTTAGACCAGAATTTAAATCTCGGAAATTTTGAAAAGCTTTTAAAGTGTATTTAAACAAAGGTTTGGCAATCCTGGAAATGGTGGACATGTTTTCCAAAAATTTGAAGGACATAATGGAGTATTATTTTGGGAAATATTTTTGAAGGGAAATTGTTTTGAAAGGAATTTGTGGTAGTAAGGAAGCACTGAACTCACTTCATTCACTGCAAAATAATCCTGATGATAATGGCCACATAATCAGAATTCATTTTCGAGTTTCTAAAGTGATGGATTGCTACCGGGATGATTGGTTATGATATTTGTTTGGACTTGTTGGGTATACAAGTGGTTTTAGAAATTTCAAAAAGGAAATTTGTTTTGGTAAAACTAAGTGTTTTGGAATCCGAAGATTTGATTAGATATACCTAGTGGGTATGTGTTGATTATTATTTCAAAATGGTTTTGAAATAAACCCGGGTAATTGAATTCTGGGAACTCTATTTAAATAATGTGAAAAGTTAAGATAAATCAACTATCGAACGTATAAAGTGCAGTTGATATTAATAAGAAGAAAATGAAAATTTTAATCCTGGAATTTAAATTTAAATTGAGCAAATGGAAATGAATAAAATATATTTACATTTAAATCAGGATAAGTTAAATATAAAATTAAATTAAAATTGAAATTGAATTAAACTAAATATAAAATTGAGATGTACAACGATTATAATTGTGTAATGAAAATTTATAACCTTAAGCTATTAAGCGACACCCACACACACATATATAATTTGGAATTGTGATTATAAGGTAAAAATGACTCCAATGAGCAATATAAGCTTTTAAATAAATAAGTTGGTGAACATATGAATAGAGAAATGAATTGCGAAACCTAAATAGAAATGGTTAAATGTTATGGTAAAATGGATGGAAAATTCTAAATTAATCCTAAAGAAGGAGAGCTCTAATAAGGTAAAGAAAAATATAAAATGTGAATTGTGACGCCCCACCTCTATGCCCACGCTAGCCAAGAACACTACGGTGTAGTGCTGTCGACTAGCGCAGAGAATAAGGCTGTTGAGGAGCGACCATCCGTGTGTAATTGCTTTGCGCGAGCACCGATATGTCAGATAGAAGTAACATGCATTTTATTTCAGGAGGAAATCCGACATACCGATACACACCCAAAGCGACTACACAGTGGCCATAATAGTTTAGGAAAAATATATAATAATAACACAGATAATATAAATGCGGAACATAGATAGAACAGAAAATCTCATATACATATAACTGATGTCAGTTACAATACATTTGACAAGGTACATATGATACAACAGGTACATATGATACAACTACAACTGTCGACTCAGGAAGTTATATATACAAGCACATTATCGACTAATATACATGGATACATATCAACCTATACTATGACACGACAACTCCAAAAGATATGAAAAGTCTTCATAGCTCAAACAGCTACCCAAAGCAAGATATCTACAACCTAAATAACTCGGGTCTGACCCGAGTATTAAATTTAAAACAAAAAAATTGCACAGGTCAGTCTAATTCAAACTTAGTTATTAGTGCTCAGAAGCAATAATAATTAAATAATCAAATAGACGATAGTCACAATAAATTTACCTATCCGATTCTTAAATAAAGAAATCGGATAACGGTAAATATAACACATAACGTTGTTAAACCACAAATCAGCAGATTCAAATCATCAACAAGGATAAGTGAAAAGAATATCAATGAAGATAATTTAGAAAATATTGAATTAGACAAAGGAAACAATCTAGGAATTGAAAACATCAATTAAAAGGTTTACAGGGGTAGGGCTGCAGTACACGCACGCGTGTACTGCCTTGCCACTACGACATATGGAAATACGCAAAAGATCCATAAATCAAAAGCAATTAGAATATCAATAAAAACAATACCGTGTGGCTGCAGTTCACGCTTGCGTGCATTGCCCTGCCACTACAATGATGGTGTACACAGTGAAAATTCACAAACGAGCACAAGGTCAAAGCCGAGCGTTTAAGCTGGATTCAACACAAGTACAAAAATCAAACAGCAAAGTACATGTTGAACAATATGAAGCAGTGACCAAAGTCAAAGCAAAATCAGGTCGAATAGAGGCTACAAGTAGTGAACAGAACTAAGCAAGGCTACAGAGCTCAAGCTTATGCAAAGTCGACATACACAACATAAATATACATTGAAGTAACTCAAGCTCAAGTCAAGCCACCCAACTGAAAATATGAACCAGGACCATATGTTAAAACCAGCCTCGAGCACAAACATAACATGCTCCAAGTAAACACATGAATTGCAGCTCAACTAACAGACTGAACCACAAAGAGGCACATGAACAACAACCAACAGACTCAAGTTCATTAGGTCAGGGACCCAAGAATGGCCAGAGACAAGACACCAAGCCCAGTGCAAAAGTGAGCAAAAATGTTTAAAACCCTATGCAAACTGAAACAAAGGAGTAGCCCATTTTCCAAAGGAAGGAGCAACAGAGCAGCCACGATCAAAGTTGAGGATCAATGTCACAAATAACACAACGCAATACGACATGGCGGTATGGCAGTAAACAATGCATAGTGGAACAACAAGGTACAAAAGCTACAGATGAAACAAGCAGGTGTACCCAAGATAAGGCAACATAGTAACAAGCACAAATGCTACAGGCTTCAACCAAAACAGGTGCACAAATGTGCACAAAATCAACGTGGCACATGAATGAACATCGACAAAGTGAAACACCAGATAAAGCAATACTGAAGTGAAAACAACAATTGCAACAGGTTCAAGAAGACTGCGGCTCCGAAACATCGTGTATACATATTCATGTTCATTAAGAAACCAAATCAAGACAGTGACAATAAGGCACTGCAAATACGAGGCAGTGACAAGTCTCGAGAAACGAATACATAGCAGTGCACAAGATCATAAAAATGTGGAACTTCAAAAGTCAGAAGCAGTTTTCAAATTAATATCAAGTTTAAAGTGTCAAGGCCGACATTAAACAAGTCAGGGTGACACAAATGGTCGAAAATGAACAAGTGCCTGAAGCAAATTTCAAGTTGAACAAATTACAGTGAAGCCAGTGATAAGCACACAAAAATAAAATGCAAAGAAGGGTGCAGTGAAGACTGTAGGCCATGGCTAGAACAATAATTCCAATCAAAATCGAAGTTAACATCAGAACAAAGTCGAACTGCCGAACTAAATTCAATTCACAAATTCAAACGAAAAAAATATAGGAGTTCGACATCGAAACATAACAAAAATACGAACTTGAATTAGATGTGAGGGTCACTCACCTTGTCGACGAATTTAGAAGAAGCCGAGCACACCAGCAATCGAGCGAAGCCAGAGCTTGAACTCGATCGACCAAGACGCTGCTTCAAAAATAATCACGAAGCCCTAGTTTTCACGGAGGAACGAAGAAGAGGGGCCGCCATTATTTTTCTTTTGTTTAGGGTTTTCGAACGAAAATGAGAAAGGGGTCGGGTCGAACGAAAATGAAGAAAAAGGAACGGCTATTTACTTTTGTAAATTTTCACTGCCTCATAAAAACATGGGCCACTATCTAATTTTCAAAGCCCATCAATCTTTTTAACAATTTATAAAAGAATTTTAATTCAAATTTAAAAACTTCAATTGGCAATAGCTAGGAAAAGTAATCGTCCAAAGACGATAATTAATCGGTACGAAATACCGGGTTGTTAGAGACTCCCCTCCTTAAAGAAATTGCGTCCTCGCAATCATAAGGAATAAAGGGACAAAAGGTAACAACCATAAAAGCATATCATCACACGATGAAGAAATTTGAAATAATAAGTTCACCATATAGAGCATGAAAGAGAAAGCCTGAACGTGTTTGCTCGATGAATTCTCCGGATTCCTAAGAGAAATCCCTAGAATTTGAGAACCATTAAGAATCTCCACAAGAGAAACATCTTTATTTCGAAGGTTCTCAACCACCGAAGCAATGATGTGAATAGAATGTTGCTCAAAGTTAAATCTGGTGAAACTTCAATTTCTTCAATAACACAGGGCTCAAGAATAAAAATCGGAAATCCCTAAGGCATTTCCGCAATTGGAAAACGTGGAAAACGTCATGAATAGCAGAAAATTGAGCCGGCACACCGACGTAGTACAATATAAATACCAAAGAAATCTTTTAATTTCATAAAAGAAATTCACAAATTCTCTACAAAATTTAATTATCAAATAGATAATCAGAATACAGAAATCACAAAACAGCAATATCTAATTATCGATACGATAATTAGAAAACAGCAAAATCAGCAAATCTAATTATCAACAAAGGTAATTAGAAAAAACAAATCACAAATATTTAATTATCACAAACGTTAATTAAATCTCAAATATCTAATTATCATAAGCGATAATCAGAAACAACAAATATCTGATTATCAAAAACGATAATCAGAAGTCACAAATCAACTAATATTTAATTATCACAATTGCTAATCAAATCTTAAATCTCAAATATTTGATTATCACAACGATAAATCAGAAACAAGAAACATCTGATTATCAAAAGCGATAAACAGAAACCACAAATATCCGATTATCAAAAACGATAATCAGAAATCACAAGATTATCAAAAACGATAATCAAAAATCACAAATATTCAATTAACGAGTCCGGAATTAACCGAAATAGCAAACGCACATGTCCCATAACCACGAGCTTTACTAAATCGTTTAATTCACTTCATCATTTCCTTGAAAGTGCAAAATTGTGTATTTTTGAAAATAACATTTCACATTCTCAAACAGACAAGTCCGGAATTAAGCGAATCAGTAAAAGAAAGGGGTCATAGTCCTCGATTTTGCTGAAACGTTTAAATCGTTCCTCATTCTTTTGAAAGCGTAAACTGTAAAAATTTTGAAAGCAATTTTTATTTTTATTTTGAAGCAATTTTAAAGATAGCAAATTTTTAAAACACGTGATTAAAACAGCAACATTAGTAGGAACTACGATAAGGAAATTGCACTTCTCAAAATACCATAAGAAATGTCAACAAAATCAGCATTGCAGGATAAGCGCTTGAAAATCCATTTTTAAAATTGACGGTTACTGAAGTTAATACGTCAAAATCTCATCAAAATAACTGGCATCAAAATATAATACCAATGAATTTTCATTCATCAGAAATGTCACAAGAATCTTCTCAAAGATAGAAAAGGGATATCATACCCTAAACTTGTATTCATAACAAGTCAATGATACAAGAATTCGCCAATTCACAAAAATTGATAAAACTTATCAATAGAAATCACGAAAATTGGTGAAGCACAAATTCCAGAAGACTACACAAGAAATCCAGATATCACAAAATGAGAGTATGAAAACTCAAATGGGAGTATGGAAACTCAAATGGAAGTACGGAAACTCAAATGGGAGTACGGAAACTCAAATGGGAGTACGGAAACTCAAATGGGAGTATGAAAACTCAAATGGGAGTATGAAAACTCACCTACACGTGAGCATGAAAAATCACCAACACGTGTAACGCAAAGCGAGAACGGGAGCGTGGAAACTCACCTACACGTGAGCTTGAAAGATCACCAACACGTGTAACGCAAAGCGAGAACGGGAGCATGGAAACTCACCTACACGTGAGCATGAAAACTCACCAACACGTGTAACGCAAAGCGAGAATGGGAGAATGGAAACTCACCTACACGTGAGCATGAAAACTCACCAACACGTGTAACGCAAAGCGAGAACGGGAGCACGGAAACTCACCTACACGTGAGCATGAAAACTCACCAACACGTGTAACGCAAAATGAGACGCTATCTCATGGTGGCCAACCATTAAATTTTGACACACGAATGGTTCGAAGACCGTGGGCAGCTACCTCATATGGATGAGTCGGAATCACCTAGATGAGGTTTAGACTAACCAAAAATCAAAAAGGTATGTGTGAGTGGAATCACACAAGTGGTGTCTAGTCTAACCTCGCAACAAAAAGAAAGTATGTGTGAGTGGAATCACGTAGATGATGTCTAGGCTAACCAAAAAGCAAAAAGGTATGTGTGAGTGGAATCGCACAAATGGTGTCTAGCCTAACCGGAAAGCAAAGAGATATGCGTGAGTGGAATCACACAAATGGTGTCTAGGCTAACCAAAAAGCAAAAAGGTATGTGTGAATGGAATCACACAAATGGTGTCTAGGCTAACCAAAAAGAAAAAAGGTATATGTGAATGGAATCACACAAATGGTGTCTAGCCTAACCAGAAAGCAAAGAGATATGTGTGAGTGGAATCACACAAATGGTGTCTAGGCTAACCAAAAAGCAAAAAGGTATATGTGAATGGAATCACACAAATGGTGTCTAGGCTAACCAAAAAGCAAAAAGGTATGTGTGAATGGAATCACACAAATGGTGTCTAGCCTAACCAGAAAGCAAACAAAGAGACATTGCACAATTGCTAGTCTAAATCATAAAATGATCGTCATGATCAACGAGAAGTGTCAATTACACTAAGCTAGTAAATATAAAAGTTTAGCCTCATGTCCCATAACCACTTGCTTAACTTAAATATTTACGAACAAACTGTAAATCTTCACTAGAAAATTATCACAAAAGATTCAATCGAACAAGTCCAAGAATTAACCGACGAAGCAAACGCAAGCGTTTCATACCACTCATTTTACTAAGTCGTTTAATTAGATTTCTCATACGAGTGAGGAAAAGGTTTGTATATACTAATAGATTGGAAATCGGTTTAGGAAAAGAGCTTTGTAGTAAAATAGTTTTGAAATCGTTTGGAGAAAAGGGTTTTGATATTTACTACCAGTGTAGAAAACCTTTATATTTTTAATGTGACAATCTCAAAAATGATTGTAGAAACAATCAATCACAAGAATTCACATACAAAGATGTGAATAGAATCCAAAGAAATCGATACCGTATCCATCAAAAGGCATGTTCACGAAAATCCCGAAGAAAATGTTATCAAAGTTGCTAATAAATGATAGCAACAAATCGAGGAATTAACAAGAATCGATTAAATTTGGAAACCAAATCAATTCACTAAAATTCACATTCAAAGACGTGAATAAAATCCAAAGAATTCGATTCTAAATCCATCAAAGTAGAAATACCCAAAAATTCCAGAAATAGAAATTAACAAAGTCGACAAAGGAGATAACAACTAATTGGAAAAGAAGAATCGATTAACAATTGGAAAAACAAAGCAGAATGAGCATAAATGCATAAACGACTTTAACAAAAAAATAAAAATCAAGTCAATGTCGAAGTCAACAATTAATGGCCATAATCGGTACAAAACAATTCAACATCCTCATCAAAGAATTCAACGGCAAACAAAGTCAGAGTCTTGGAAATCAAGAAACTAGCAATTTCACGAAAACAAAGTGATCGAAGTCGAATGGAAATCAAGCCGAGGAAAACACAAAATATCAAGTTCAAAATCACTGAGATTCGAACAAAATCAACATCGGCTAAATCAATTCAAAGCCGAAAACACAAGAACAAAACCCTCATCATCAAAAACTCAACTTGAGTTCGCAAAGCAAATGGAGGCTGAAGCCAAAATACTTTCACGAAATCAAAATGAAATGCACATGAATAAGCATTAGGAATTCATACATAACAATCAAAGATAATCATAGGAAAATATGAGAGATAAAACATCGACAATTAGTTGTAACACATGTACTATCTAAGTTATGTTTTATATTTGTCCTAAACCCCAAGCTTTGATACCAAGATGTGAAGCCCCACCTCTGTGCCCACGCTAGCCAAGAACACTACGATGTAGTGCTGTCGACTAGCGTGGAGAATAAGGCTGTTGAGGAGCGACCATCCGTGTAATTTCTTTGCGCGAGCACCGATATGTAAAATAGAAGTAACATGCATTTTATTTCAGGAGGAAATCCGACATACCGATACACACCCAAAGCTACTAAAAGTGGCTATAATAGTTTAGGACAAAATATAAAATAATAACACAGATAATATAAATGCGGAACACAAATAGAACAGAAAGTCTCATATATATATATATATATATATATATATATATATAACTGATGTCAGTTACAATACATTTGACACGGTACATATGATACAACTACAACAGTCGACTCAGGAAATTATATATACGAGTACATTATCGACTAATATACATGAATAAATATCAACCTATACTATGACACGACAACTTAAAAAGATATGAAAAGTCTTCATAGCTCAAACAGCTACCCAAAGCAAGATATCTACAACCTGAAATAACTCGGGTCTGACCCGAGTATTAAATTCAAAAGAAAATAATACACGGGTCAGTCTAATTCAAACTCAGTTATTAGTTCTCAGAAGCAATAATAATTAAATAATCAAATAGACGATAGTCACAATAAATTTACCTATCCGATTTTTAAATAAAGAAATCGGATAACGGTAAATATAACACATAACGGTGTTAAACCACAAATCAGCAGATTCAAATCATCAACAAGGATAAGTGAAAAGAATATGAATAAAGATAATTTAGAAATATTGAATTGGACAAAGAAAAAAAATCTAGGAATTGAAAACATCAATTAAAAGGTCAATAGGGGTAGGGCTGCAGTACACGCACGCGTGTATTGCCTCGCCACTACGACGTATGGAAATACGCAAAAGATCCATAAATCAAAAGCAATTAGAATATCAATAAAAACAATACCGTGTGGCTGCATTTCACGCTTGCGTGCATTGCCCTGCCACTACAGTGATGATGCACGTAATGAAAATTCACAAACGAGCACAAGGTCAAACACGAGCGTTTAAGCTGGATTCAACACAAGTACAAAAATCAAACAGCAAACTACATGTTGAACAATATGCAGCAGTGACCAAAGTCAAACCAAAATCAGGTCGAATAGAGGCTACAAGTAGTGAACTGAACAAAGCAAGGCTACAGAGCTCAAGCTTATGCAAAGTCGACATACAAAACATAAATATACATTGAAGTAACTCAAGCTCAAGTCAAGCCACCCAAATGAAAACATGAACCACGACTATATGTTTAAACCAGCCTCGAGCACAAACATAACATGCTCCAAGTAAACACATGAATTGCAGCCCAACTAACAGACTGAACCACAAAGAGGCACATGAACAACAACCAACAGACTCAAGTTCATCAGGTCAGGGACCCAAGAATGGCCAGAGACAAGACACCAAGCCCAGTGCAAAAGTGAGCAAAAATGTTTAAAACCCTATGCAAACTGAAACAAAGGAGTAGCCCATTTTCCAAAGGAAGGAGCAAAAGAGCAACCACAATCAAAATCGAGGCTCAATGTCACAAATAACACAACGCAATACGACATGGCGGTATGGCAGTAAACAATGCATAGTGGAACAACAAGGTACAAAAGCTACAGATGAAACAAGCAGGTGTACCCAAGATAAGGCAACATAGTAACAAGCACAAAGGCTACAGGCTTCAACCAAAACAGGTGCACAAATGTACACAAAATCAACGTGGCACATGAATGAACATCGACAAAGTGAAATACCAGATAAAGCAATACTGAAGTGAAAACAACAATTGCAACAGGTTCAAGAAGACTAAGGCTCCAAAACATCGCATATACATATTCATGTTCATCAACAAATCAAATGAAGACAGTGATAATAAGGCACTGCAAATACGAGGCAGTGACAAGTCTCGAGAAACCAATACATAGCAGTGCACAAGATCATAAAAATGTGGAACTTCAAAAGTCAGAAGCAGTTTTCAAATTAATATCAAGTTTAAAGTGTCAATGCCGACATTAAGGAAGTCAGGGTGACACAAATGTTCGAAAATGAACAAGTGCCTGAAGCAAATTTCAAGTTGAACAAATTAAGTGAAGCCAGTGATAAGCACACAAAAATACAATGCAAAGAAGGGTGCAGTGAAGACTGTAGGTCATGGCTAGAACAATAATTCCAATCAAAATCGAAGTTAACATCAGAACAAAGTCGAACTGCCGAACTAAATTCAATTCACAAATTCAAACGAACAAAATATAGGAGTTCGACATCGAAACATAGCAAAAATACGAAATTGAATTAGATGTGTGGGTCACTCACCTTGTCGATGAGTTTAGAAGAAGCCGAGCACACCAGCAATCGAGCGAAGCCAGAGATTGAACTCGATTGACCAAGACGCGGCTTCAAAAATAATCACGAAGCCCTAGTTTTCATGGAGGAACGAAGAAGAGTGGCCGCCGTTGTTTTTTTTTTTTGCTTAGGGTTTTTGAACGAAAATGAGGAAGGGGTCGGGTCGAACGAAAATGAAGAAAAAGGAATGGCTATTTACTTTTGTAAATTTTCACTGCCTCATAAAAACATGGGCCACTATCTAATTTTCAAATCTTATCAATCTTTTTAACAATTTATTAAAAGAATTTTAATTCAAATTTAAAAACTTCAATTGGCAATAGCTAGGAAAAGTATTCGTCCAAAGACGATAATTAATCGGTACGAAATACCGGGTTGTTACATGAATGGACTTCGGATAGTAAATAAATTTTAAACTTATATATTAGAAAGTAAAAAGTTAAATTGAATGAAGAAATAAAATTGGATCGAATTAGATTTAACTTAAATTAAAAAGGAATTGAATGGAATTTTAATTGAATTAAAATCAAAACTCGGTTGTGTTATAAATAATCTTGAATAGAATTAAATTCTTATTTAAAATAATAAAGCATATAGTATGAATTTAAGTTGGCTAAATAAAATTTAGTTGGACTTGAATTAAATTTGGAAAAGTGTTGAATTAAATGGAATTTAAATTAAGTAAGAATGATATTGAATGAATTAAATTCTCACTCAACTAAATTCAAAATAATTGTTTGGAAATGAATTTTGCGTAAGCTAAATTAAATAAAATGTAATGGGCTGAATAAATTTTGGTAGCTTGTTAAAAATTTGAAAAGCAAAATAAAACCCAATTCTGGTATAGAAATGTTAGCACCAAAATTGGTCACTAAGACCCTTAGAAAGATTGTGTAGAGAGAATAATGAAGAAAACAAACTGAAAATGAGAAGAAAACATAAATTAAAATGCGGGAAGTATGAACACCAAATTTATAGTAGTTCGGCGCAGTTGCCTACGTCCACTTTGAAGATGATCTTTATTTTCCACTTGATACTTGATTACAGATACAATCCATTCTTAAGTATTAGAATACAATTGCAAGGTAAAAGAAATAAGTCTTGAATGAGGATTCAATGCGGCAGAGTCTCCCCAGTGCTCTCTAAAATCTGATCCCGTTTTCTGTGCGCCTGCCTCTCTATTTATAGACGAAAGTGGGTTGGACTTCCCTGGTGGGCCAGGTGGCCGAATAACTTGGTCCACGTAGTGTATGTACTGTACGCCGAACCTGAGAGGTCGGACAAGGCATGCCGAGCCGAACTCCTTGTGCCGAACGAAGCATGCCGAGTCTCCCCTCTTTAGGCCGAGTGAGGCGAGTGGTTGAATGAGAGATGCAGGTCGAATGGGGAAGGAATGCCGAACGATAGTAATGCCGAGTGAAGGGCTTGGCGAAGTGAAGGGTTTGACCGAATGGCTTCTTCAGCCGAACGACTGAAGGCCGAACGATCTCCTGGATACCGGACGATCTCAAGCCGAGCATGCTGACTTCTCTAGGGAGCAATTGTGCTGAGTGAACTACGTCGAACGATGCTGGGACGCCGAACGATCTTCTGGAGGCCGAACGATCCTTTGCTTCTTCATGCCGAACGATCTTATGCTGAGCGCGATCTTGGACTACCGAGCACTATCTGGTGCCGAATGTTCTTGCCTACCAACTGTCCATAGATGCCGGTTGTCACGTATGCCCAGCGCTCCTTATGCCGAGTGTAATTCTGAATAGCCTAAAGTTTTCCGATGACGAGTGCAACTCGGAATACCGAACGTTCTAGTTGCCTGGTCGATTTTCCAGGTAACATTTTGCCCTCCAAAGTACACCGTGTATTCGATAAGGGTGTGCTTTGTACTTACAGAATTCGTACAATGCCAGCAAGTGCTTTGGATGCCGAATGTTCTTTGCCGAACGATACGAATACCGAGCGATTTGAAGTAACCGTTCGACACCGTTTTGACCGGTAGAACTGGTCAGAGTCTCTTCACCTTCTTCTTCTTCTCTATAAAGCCTGTCTTCTTCTTCCTCCTTTCTTTTTTTACCTTCAACTTTCAACCCCGAATCTTCGAACCATCCTTGCAATCGGACTTCAAGTACTTCTTAAGCCTTTCTAAAGCTCGATCCACGAACTAGGTATAATCCCTTTGCCCGACTCCTTTCCACATATTCGCATAGGACTGACTCGTTGCCGAACAGGCTGAGTGGAGGAATCAAATAATGTCTCTAAGGCCGATCGTTGTGAGGTAGGGAGAGATGGTTCGGGATGAACGCTTCGTAGGGTTTGTTTCGTTGTTTGAGATGGACGTTGTGGTTCAGCACGACCTCTGTGTATTAGATAAGGCCACGGGAAAGAGTTAGGTGGAGGAGAGGAAAATATGGAGGCCATGCCGAGTGTTATGACTTGGCATAACCTTGGTTCGGCACGGCATATTGTTGGCCGAACGATGGGTTTGGATGTGAGCCAGTGGATAGGCCAGGTGTTGTTTCGGCCGAATAGTATTTCGGCCGAGCGATACTCACTCAGTACGAACTGAAGGTGGGCCGAACGATGGTTGTAGGCCGAACAAGGACTTTGCCGAAGATACTTAGGCCGGACAAACATTAATGCCGAACATACTGACATGCCGAACAAACATGAATGCCGAACATACTTAGACCGGACAAACACCAATGCCAAACATACTGAAATGCCGACCAAACTCAAATGCCGAACATACTGACATCTTGTCCAATTTCATAACCGAACTTTACTCGCCGTAACTGAATAACTTCTTTAAGCGTTTTCTTAACCTGGAACAGTAATCGATATAAAGAAGGCTCTTGGAGACGGTCAGCGATGACGGTTTTCAGAGGTAGCGATTACAAGCTTAGTTTTATTCTTAATGCTTATACACGATTGAACGCACTAGTTCACACACCATGTGGGGGGATTATTCGTGTTGTTAACTCTGACATTGGTCATTTTTCAAGTATAGTTCACGCAGGTGCTTTGTTGAATCCACTATTTATTCAAGATGTCTAAAAAATCCAGTTCCGTTACACTTTCCGACAGACCCGGGCCGCCTTCAAAGCAAACAGCCGCCGATACATTTGACCCGTCAGTTTCTCCCGCTCAAGACTGGGCTCCTGATACCTTGGAGTCGTCGATCTTATTGGATAGCCCGGTTGATTCACAGGCTTCGAGGGTCACCGAAGCCTCTCTTCAGCGGATATGTTCTATTCATGGTATCCCGTTCTCCGACGTGTTAGTTCCGTCGGGGAACGACCGTCCACATCTGCCACCAGCGGGATGTACAGCGTGCGGCAAGTTCATGTGTTGGGTTGGCAGCATACCACCGTTCAATCTATTTCTTCAAGATGTGCTGCGGTAACTTGATGTCGCCCCATCACTACTACATCTAAACGGTCACGCCTTCATCTATGGCACGTACATGCTCTTTATGGCCGTCTTCTCTAGTCCCCCAACCCCTGGAGATATTAGGCACATATACATTACCAAGAAACGGGGAGACAGTCCCTCTTACATGTTTCTTGAGCCACATCGGAAGTGCCAAATTTTCACCAGCGCGTGGAGCAGCAAATTCGCCCGTACAAACAGGAATGGTTCTACGCGCGCTGCCCACAGGGTTTTGCGAGGAGATGGGTTGAAGGAAGTAAGTCTTCTTCCTGAATTGATGTCCGTTCCCAATCGGTTTTAAGCTTCTGCTAACTTATCGTTTCATCTTTTCAGATTCCATTCCACGTCTCGAGGGTCGAGGGTACTCTGATGCTGTCGAAGCCATTAGAGCCCTTCCAGCTGAGGAACGAGATATCCGACCCCTCATTTCCAATGAGTCATTATCAAGGTTCAGTCTGCTATCTCTTGGCCGCTAGATTAGTCTTCCTGAGGGCGCCTCGCTTCCCAAACCCGTACCCGCTAGATGGAAAAAACTGCCTGAATCATCTATTCGCCCTTCTCTTGAAGTACCAGAAGAGGGGAAAATTCCAAACGAGCCACCTCAAAAGCAAGGTGAGGATTTGGGCCCTACGGTCGAAGTTCATGATATTGAAACGTCATCTTCCCCTCCGAAGGGGAAAAAGAAGCCGGCGTGCAAGTTGAGGAAGGAGAAGGTTGGCGGGACTTCCAAAGTTACGCCTATCCAGCCAGAGAAAGAGACTTCTTCACAGTGCGTTGAAAGTTCCCTGAAGGGCTTATCGAACCTCTCCATTCCCGACGACTTGTTCAACTATGATTTCAATGACCCGGAGTTGTTTAAGTTTCGCTCACCCGCCAGGGGCGATACGAGTGTCCCAGCCCCGAACCGAGGGGAAAAGACTCCCGTTAGCAAAGCCACTGGTCCGTCAGGGGGGAACACTAGGACACACATGGACATGTGCACTTCACTTTGCACCTACTTTTCTTTCATCATTTTGTTCCCTCGCTGATTCGCTATTGTTTGAATTCTTTGCAGGTGACATGGGGCGTTCACACGGATATGACCGCCTTCGCGGTTCGTCGACTTTACGCCAATCCGGTCGGGACTCAGGTCTCGAGAAGCGTCGAGACAGAGATAGCGACAGCGACCGAGATTATCATTCCTGGGACTCGTCGTTCCGGAAGAAAACTCATTATCAGCCCGAACTCCACCAGGAGACCTCTTCTCATCAGGAGCGAAGCAAAGAAAAGCGCAGTCATAAGAGGTCGCATTCCGATGCTCCTCGGGACCAACACTCTGACTCCTCTTCTACCCGGCATTCCCGAGACTCTCATAGGAGGGGAGAACTTTCAAAGCCGTCTCCTCCCGCTCCAGCGACAGGCCCGACAGTGTCAGAGAAACTGGCCGAACTTAAGGACAAATTTTCGAAGATTTGTTTTGATGGGCTAAAGTTTCTCCCAGCGATTCACCCTATACCCGAAGATGTTAAGAAAAATGCCATTGCCTGTACCAACGACGTCTATGTTCAACATGACGCATTCGTTCATCTGGCTGAGAAGCTTTTTGAAGTCTCTGTGGAGCGCCAGCACGAAATTGACCGCCTAAAGCTTGAAGATATTCATGACAGGGATATCATTAAGGCCCAGGATGACGAGTTGACCACTTACAAGTCTGAGCTTGAGGTCGCCGGTCAGCGCGTTAAGAACACCGCCGAGGCTGTTTCCCCCCTTGAATTAACTCATAAGAATGAGCTTGATGAGTCAGTCCAACGGTGTGGTGCTCTAGCTTTGGAGAAAGACTCCGTTCAGAAGGAGCGGGACATACTCAGCCAACGGGTCAAGGAACTCGAAGAGCAACTCCGTGAGGAGAAGAAAGAAAAATTGGCCGCCAGGTTGAGGCACAACACTAATGCGATGAGATCGTCGCCACCCAGCTCCTAAAGGAGAAACTCGAGAATGATTTCTCCAAAGTCGAGGCACTAAAGAATGAGGCTCGCAAGGGGGAAAAAAAGATGGCAACTGCCGACATCGACTCTCGCCTTGAGGCGGCCAGGGAGGAAGGTAGGGAAGAGACCAATACTGAATTCGACCCGCTCATCGCCGAATTCAACGCCCGAGTTCTCATGCATCGAGATCTAACTTTTTTGGGCGAGGGCCACCTTGAGTCTCTGATCGAGGCGTGGGAGATCCTGATTCAAATCAGGAAGGCCGAGAGCGGCGTCGAAGAGGTCGATGAGGAAACTTTGATGAAGGAGTTCTTGAAGGGAAAAGAACCTTCAGACCTATCAGCGGCTAAGGCCCTATACAGCAAAGGTTCGCCCTCGAGGAAAGGAAAGGGAGTGGTTATTGGTCCATCCGGTATCGTGCCCCCAAGTTCGTGCGCCTACTCAGCCGGCTAGCCGACCGGTACTTGATCCCTTCGAGCAGCACCTTGGCTACGACCCGGATGCCCCCGGGCTTGGCGTTCATGTTCTATCTCCCATCCCGGAGGGTGAGACCCCTCTGACGACCGAGATTCCACCGGCACCCGGTGAGCAACTTCTTTGCTTTATAGGGTTTCTGTGTTTTTCTAGAAGCTGTCGTGCTCTAACATTTGTTCTCTTGTGACTTTGTGCAGGTTGTTCTAACCCTGAGCCCACTCCGAGGAGCGATGTAGCCAAGGAGCTGGAGAAAGAAATGAGTGAGGCTGCTCGAGTTTGTGAGGGTCCTGGCCCAGATGCCCAAGTAATCAGGGCACTCGATGAAGGAAAGTCCGACTCTTCTTCCGAGAGTTTTGAAATAGAAATCACGGACGCCTCAGAGCATGCATCTGAGCCGAGCATGAAGGAGCGGCTCGATAAAGAGAAGGAAGTGACAGCCAAAGTTAAGGCTGAGCCTTGGGATGTGGACCTGGACGAACCCTTGAACAAACCGTTGAAGGTCGTCCTCCCTGGAGGGTCCAAACCTATGGACGTTCCCCCTACATCTTCGGTCGTCACCCCTCCATCAAGGAAGGATTCCAAGGGTAAGCGCTCTGGGAAGGAATCATCTGGGAAGAAGTCAAAGAAACACAATAAGTGACCATCGTCCTCGTTCAACGAGAGTTAATTTCGGTCATGTAATGATTTTTGCAGACTGTGTAAATAGGCTGTCGACTCCGGACTTCGGAGCGCTTTTGTAGCGAAAAGCTTTTCAGGAATAAAGTTCAGTTTCATTTTCTGTCTTTTCAAAAGATTCTTGTCATTTAGCTTTCTTTGTGATTGTGATTGTGAGTGAAATCTGAACTGCTGTGAATAACATAGACCTCCTGGTTCACCTTTACATAGCTTGGGAATTCTTTGGAGTTGTTCAATCTCCATTCCGTGCTTCATGTATTTAAAATATTTCCTAGCCCGCATGTCGGGGAATCGGCATATCCAAGCCATTTGTGTCGTAGTTCATATTCAAGGGGCTTGGAGATCTGAATCACTTACATTCGAGTCCACGCTCTGGGGACTTTGAGTAATCCAGTCCGCGTTCCAAGGACTTGGAGATTTTGGATCGTTTATACTCGAGTCCGCATTCCGGGGACTTCGAGTACTCCTGTCCGCGCTCTGGGGACTTGGAGATTTTGAGTCGTTTATACTCGAGTCCGCACTCCAGGGACTTCGAATACTCCAGTTCGCGCTCCGGGGATTTGGAGAGTTTAAGTCGTTTATACTCGAGTCCGCACTCCGGGGACTTCGAGATTTTGAGTCGTTTATACTCGAGTCCGCACTCCGGGGACTTCGAGTACTCCAGTCCGCGCTCCGGGGACTTGGAGATTTAGAATCGTTTAGACTCGAGCCCGCACTCCGAGGACTTGGAGTACTCCAGTCCGCGCTTCGGGGACTTGGAAATTTTAAGTCGTTTATACTCGAGTCCACACTCCGAGGAATTCGAGTACTCCAGTCCGCGCTCCGGGGACTTGGAGATTTTGAGTCGTTTATACTCGAGTCCGCACTCCGGGGACTTCGAGTACTCCAGTCAACGCTCCGGGGGCTTGGAGATTTAGAATCATTTAGACTCGAGCCCGCACTCCGGGGACTTGGAGTACTCCAGTCCACACTCTGGGGACTTGGAGATTTAGAATCGTTTATACTCGAGTCCGCACTACGGGGACTTCGAGTACTCCAGTTTGCACTCCGGGGACTTGGAGATTTAGAATCGTTTATACTCGAGTCCGCACTCCGGGGACTTCGGGTACTCCAGTCCGTGCTCCGGGGACTTGGAGATGTTAAGTTGTTTCTGGGCGTTCATACGCTAGTCAGAATATCATAATTTTTAGCCGCTTGTCACATGAATATCATACGCAGAGACATTAATCATTTATGAAAAAGGTGGCTTCAAGCCTTTATTAATGAGAGCAAGCTGAATTGTCCTATTACATGCCAAGAACTAGAAATGGAAACATACTGGAAATAAGTGTAACTACTGCATAAAGGAAATAGATTAAGTGTAGTAACGCCGCAAGTGCTCGCTGTTCCATGCTCGGGGGAGTGTCACACCATCGACGGTCGCTAGCTTGAAAGTTCCTTCTCCAAGCCTCCGTTCGATGACGTATGGACCTTCCCATGTGGGGTCCATATGTGACGGGACTGGAAAAACTCGTTTCAAAATGAGATCTCCCACATCAAAGATTCTTGGTCGGACTTTCTCATTATAATATCTTGCGACCCGATGTCTGTACGAGGCTGCTCGCAGATCAGCTTCTTCGTGTTTTTCATCGATAAAGTCCAATGATTCCAGTAAGAGATCCTGGTTCGACACGGGGTCGTAATGAGTCACCCGATGTGACGGAACTTCAAGTTCTATGGGTATGATGGCTTCCGTGCCCTACGCCAATGCGAATAGTGTGTGGCCAGTCGCGGTCTTGCGGGTAGTTCTATAGGCCCAAAGCGCTGTCGGGAGTTCATCTACCCACTTGCCTCTAGCTTTTTTCAAATGCTTCTTCAATATGGACTTGATTATTTTGTTTACAGCTTCTACCTGCCCATTCGCCTTTGGGTGAGCAACTGCTGCGAACCTTTTCTCAATGCCTTACTTCTGACAAAATTCTTTGAATTCTTTGCTCTCGAATTGAGTCTAATTATCTGTTACGATGGTCCGTGGAAGACCAAAGCGACATATGATATTTCGTACAACGAAATTAATGACTTTCTTGGTGGTAATCATAGCCATAGGCTCTGCTTCTGCCCATTTGGTGAAATAATTGACTGCCACCATTGCATATTTCGCGCCTCCTTTGGCTAAGGGTAAAGAACCAATCAGGTCAATTCCCCACATTGCAAATGGCCAGGGACTAAGCATTTGCGTGAGTACCGTCGGCGGGGCTCTCGGAATTTTCGTGTATATCTAGCATTTGTCACATTTCCTCACATAGTCTGCGGCGTCGCGACTCACGGTTGGCCAATAGTATCCGTAGCGGAGGATTTTCTTTGCCAAAGTTTGCTCTCCGGTATGATCACCGCACTCTCCCTCATGGGCTTCCTCCAGTACCCGTTTTATCTCGTCATGGGCCACGCACCGGAGTAAGGGGGTCGAGAATCCCCTGCGATACATTACTCCGTTCTGTATTACATAACGCGAGGCATTACGAAGGACTTGGCATCTTTCGCTCCTCTTCTCAGGCAAATCCCCATGTAGTAAGTACTGTTTGATCGGGGTCAACCACGACTCCCTTTCGAGTTCGGTCTCCAAGACGAAATCCATCTCCATCATGTCTATACTTGGGGCAAGTATGGTCTCGACAGGGAATAATCCCATCTGCTGTGCATCGCCAGTGCTTGCGAACTTTGCTAACGAGTCAGCTTCTCTATTCTGTTCGCGTGGGACATGGGAGATGTCATAATATTCGAGACTTGCCAGTAGTTCTCGAGTGTGAGCAAGGTAAGGAGCCAGTCTCTTCCCCTTTGCTTGATAGTCTCCCCGCACCTGATAAACTACCAGCTGCGAGTCACAAAAGATTTCGATTGACTTCACTCCCAACTCGATAACGAGTTTTAAGCCAGCAATCAATGCCTCATATTCGGCTTCTTTATTTGTTGCTGCAAATTCAAGCTTCAAAGCGTAGCAGATTGATCGATCTTCTGGGGTTATGGACGATACCTGCCCCCGAGCGATGGTCGTTAGATGCCCCATCGGTGTACATCTTCCATCGAACGGGAGGTGCGACCTTGTGTCCGCTCGGTTCATCTGGCAGAGTGAACTCGGCGATGAAGTCAGCTAGTGCTTGTCCTTGTATAGCCCTTCGTGGAAGGTAGGCAATGTCGAACTGACTCAACTCAATGTTCCATTTTAGCATCCTTCCGGAAGTTTCCGGTCGTTGGAGTACTTGTCGCAATGGTTGGTCAGTGTAGACACTGATCGAGTGTGCCTGGATGTATGGACGAAGCTTGCGTGATGCAATCACCAAGCAATAGGCAAGTTTCTCAATCTTTGGATAGTTTCTTTCCGCCCCCGTCAGGCGTTTACCAACATAGTAAACTGGCCTTTGAACTCGGTCCTCCTCGCGGACCAGGGCTGTGCTGATGGCATGTTGAGAGACCGCTAAGTATACATACAACATCTCGTGGTCTACTGGTTTCGACAGCACTGGGGGACTCTCCAGGTGTCTTACCAGAGCCCGGAATGCTTCGTCGCAATCGATGGTCCATTCGAAGTTTCTCTTTCCTTTCTTTATAACTTCAAAGAACGGAATACACTTGTCTATAGCTCTGGATATGAATCGACTCAGCACAGCCACTTTTCCGTTCAAGCTTTTCACCTGTTTGATGGTTCTAGGTACTCGTATATCTCGGATGGCCTGGATCTTTTCCGTGTTAGCTTCAATTCCTCGTGCATTCACAATGAAACCCAAGAATTTTCCTGATGCCACGCCAAACGAACATTTCAAAGGATTGATCTTCATCCCGAAGTGCCTCAGTATATCGAACATCTCTGCTAAGTCTCGGATGTGGTCGTTTGATTATCGTGACTTCACAAGCATGTCATCCACGTAGACTTCCATCGTTTTTCCAATCTAATCTTTGAACATTCGATTTACCAGACGTTGGTAAGTTGCTCCTGCGTTCTTCAATCCGAAGGGCATTACTACGTAGCAATACAACCCGACGATTGTGACAAAGCTGGTGTGCTCTTGGTCCGGGATGTGCATCGGAATTTGATTATAGCCAGAGTACGCGTCCATAAATGATAGTAACTCGTGTCCGGCTGTTGAATCGACCAGTTGGTCGATCCTTGGTAGCGGGAAACTGTCCTTTGGCCAGGCTTTGTTTAAATCAGAGTAATCAACACAAGTTCTCCATTTCCCATTGGCTTTCTTTACCAACACTGGGTTGGACACCCATTCAGGGTAGAGGGCGTCGCGGACGAACCCGTTGGTTTTGAGTTTGTCCACCTCCTCTTTGAGAGCTGCGGACCTCTCTGGATCCATGCCTCTCCTTTTCTGTTTCACGGGGATGTGTTTTGGGTCTATGTTCAACATATGACTCGCAATTGCAGGAGAAATCCCGCACATATCAGAATGTGTCCAAGCAAACACATCAAGGTTCGCTCGGAGGAAGTCAATAAGGTTTTCAGCTGTCATGGGGTCTAGTCGTGATCCTATTTTAAGAACTCGTGTTGGGTCGCTGCGGCTAACTGAGATGTCAATAGTTAGTTCAGCTGGCGCTGCATTCATTTCCCTGGGTTCCTCATCATCATCTCTCGGATCTAAGTCTCTATGGATCCGAGAATTTTGCCCGAGCCAGGGCTCGGGCCTTAGTTGTCAATCATCAGAATTTTGGATGCGGACAAAGCTGTCCACGACCTTTCCTTTCTCCCTACACTGCGCTTCTCTGAGCTCATCCCGTAGCATGCACGTCCGGTTGCCTGATCACCATGCACTACTCCTACTCCTTTGTATGTGGGAAACTTTAACGTCAAACACTACGGGGCCAAGGCTGCCCTGAAGTCTGCGAGGGCTGGTCGTCCCAGGAATAGGTTGTATGGTGAATCAACATCCAGCACTATGAATGGCATGATTCGCACTCTCCTGCGTTCTCCTTGTCCCAGTTCAACAGGTAACTCGACATATCCTACTGCGTCTGTTGTTGCGCCATTAAAGCCATGGATTCGGGCTTTAGATGGTTTCAAATCCTTAGACTCCAGCTTCATTTGGTCATATGCTTTCTTGAAGATTATGTTAACGGAACTTCCGCAATCGATTAGAATTCTTCTTACGAATGCCGGTCTGATGGTCGCGGATATGACCATCGGATCGATAGTAGGGGCTTCCACCTTATCTGCATCTCTATTCCTGAATACAATATCGTCGTTCATCGTGCGCTGCTGCTTTGCGGGAGCTCCATCCTCCACATTTGAACAGCACTCATACTCCGTATGTCTCAGAGAATTAGCATATCGCTACATCTCCTTCCTATTTTTATCCGCAGGATGAGGTCCACCAGCAATTGTGTTAATAACCAATCTTCCCACAGTCCGAGCAGGTTGTTCTAGCTGGCGTGGAGCTGGCCCGCATCCGGGGTCCGATGTCTCCTGTTTACTGTCTGGCGAGTCTCTGACAAATTCCTGTAGCTTGTTCTGCCTAATCAAAGCGTCATGAAGATGCCTGCACTCGTCAGTATTGTGTCCGTAGGACTCGTGAAAGCGGCAATACTTCCTAGTCCGCTTCTGCTCCTTTGTTGATTCCTTTGGGCGAGGTTTTCTGTATTGAAAAGTGTTGCAGGTCGACAAGTAGATGTTCTCAAGAGATGTATTCAGTGGAGTGTATTCGTTGTAGGTCGGGATTCTTGACTTCCATTTCCCCGTTTCCTTCTTCTTCTTTCCGGGATCTCCGCCTCCAGTTGCTTTAGACTGCCCGGGCTCGTTCTGGACGTTGGCTTGAGCATTCTCAGGGTTATCTCCGGTTGTCTTCGCAGCGATGTTACTCTTTACAGATTCCTGACCGGGCCCCGGTGCCTTGTCTTTCCTTGTCCACCGAGCTTCTTCCATCCTTATGAATTGATGGGCTTTCGAATAAAAAAGTTCCAGCGTGGCTGGGGGCTTTCCTGCCAACCAATCACCAAATTCAGAATCTGGATCCACTCCACGCATTACTGCCATCAAAATTGCGTGATCGTTAGGATTGCTCACTTCAGTAGCGGCAACATGAAATATCTTCAAGTATGCTTTCAGTGATTCTCTTGGAGCTTGGGTCACAATTGCAAGGACATCACAACCTTGGGACGAGTGGTGTGTATCCTGAATTGTTCTATGAATTTTGTTGCTAATTCGTCGAAGCTGGAGATTGACTGTGGAGGAAGTCGAGTGAACCACATGGTGGCGATTCTAATACTTGAAGATACAATCCGTTCTTAAGTATTAGAATAAAATTGCCTACGTCCTTGGGTCACACTTGCCTACGTCCATATTGAAGCTGATCTTTATTTTCCACTTGATACTTGATTACAGATACAATCCGTTCTTAAGTATTAGAATAAAATTGCAAGGTAAAAGAAATAAGTCTTGAATGAGGATTCAATGTGGCAGAGTCTCCCCAGTGCTCTCTAAAATCTGATCCCGTTTTCTGTGCCCCTGCCTCTCTATTTATAGACGAAAGTGGGTTGGACTTCCTTGGTGGGCCAGGTGGCCGAATAACTTGGTCCAAGTAGTGTATGTACTGTACGCCGAACCAGGGAGGACAGACAAGGCATGCCGAGCCGAACTCCTTGTGCCGAACGAAGCATGCCGAGTCTCCCCTCTTTAGGCCGAGCGAGGCGAGAGGTTGAATGAGAGATGCAGGTCGAATGGGGCAGGAATGTCGAACGATAGTAATGCAGAGTGAAGGCCTTGGCCGAGTGAAGGGTTTGACCGAATGGCTTCTTCAGCCGATCGACTCAAGGCCAAACGATCTCCTGGATACCGGACGATCTCAAGCCGAGCATGCTGACTTCTCTAGGGAGCACTTGTGTTGAGTGAACTACGCCGAACGATGCTGGGACGCCGAATGATCTTCTGGAGGCCGAACGATCCTTTGCTTCTTCATGCCGAACGATCTTATGCCAAGCGCGATCTTGGACTGCCAAGCACTATCTGGTGCCGAATGTTCTTGCCTGCCGACTGTTCATAGACGCTGGTTGTCACGTATGCCCAGCGCTCCTTATGCCGAGTGTAATTCTGAATGGCCGAAAGTTTTCGATGCCGAGTGCAATTCTGAATACCGAACATTCTAGTTGCCTGGTCGATTTTCCAGGTAACAAGAATGATTGAAATGGTCATGTTATTAATAAAATAAATTCAAAGATGAATTGGGTAGGTGAATTGAAAATTAAATGGTTTGAAAGTAAACTGGTTGAATTAAAATTTGTAAAGAATTGGAATTTGATTGAATAAGAATCAAATTAAAATGGGAATAAGATTAAGGTGAGAATAAATTGTGTTATTTTGTTATTGAGATAACTTAAGCAAATTGGGAAATGATTGTGGTCGAGCTTTATAAGAGGTCTTGAATGAAATCTGTTTATATAATAAAATTTTAATGCAAGCGAAAGAATTTTAATTTCTTATCGTCATGAAATAAGAATGTATGCGTTGTAAATAATCCAGAATGGAATGGTATTGATATAAACATAAGTTGGATGATTAACTTGAAGTGAGAATAAGGATTTGATTTAATAACTGTGATGAAGTAAAAATTGTTTGGGTTATGAATAATTTCAAATGAAATAAAATTGATATAGATTGAGATGCAATTAATTTTAAATGGTTATAAGCTTAAGTGATGGTTACTTGCATGGATAACTTTAAAATTTGCATGGAAATTGGTCGTTTGTTGTAAATGGAATTGAATTGGCTTAAAGAAGCAAATTGAGGTTGGTTTTTGAATCAATTGGAATGGACTAAAATGGTTAAAGTGGATTTTCATATAAATGGAAGTGGATCATACATGAAATGCAAGCATATCAATTTTAAAATAAAAATTTGATTGTGAATCAATTTGGAATTGAATTGAAGTACATTGTTGTAAGTAGGCACATGTTGATCATATTGAAGTAATTTTGGGTTGGTTATGGTAAATATAAATTGAGAATAGTAAACTTGAATGTAAATCATTAAAGTGAAATAAAACGAAGTTGTATTTGTTAGGAAATTAAAATGGTGATTGAAATCTTGGGATTTGCTTATAATATATGATTAACAGGTTGAATTACGAAATTTGTTTGTCTGAACTATGTAATTGAGGTGTTTGGCTAAGATAAATGAATGGAAGGTTTTTAAAAATCTTATGTTGTTGAAAACTAATATGTATGTTTGACTAAGTACAAGTACGAAAGGAAATCGATAGAGCGCGTATATGCAATATATATCAGTTGCTTGCTTTCAAATTGCTAATCTAAGGTACGCCTACGCAATAAAATTGAAAATTATATATATATATATATATATATATATATTATGGTATGTTTTGTTTTCCGACCGTGTGGGTCGATGTGTGTGTGTGTGTGTGTATATATATATATCTATTGTGATATTGTGAAACGTTCTCCGTACAAAGGAGACGCTATCAAAAAATTTCAAAAATATTGGGAGTTAGAATATTTTTGAGGATTTTGAAAATTTTGGTTAACTAGAAAAGTTGATTTTTGAAATGAAATTGTAAACAAAGCTTTTGAGTTAAAATAAAGCAAATAGTTTTGGAAATTGAGCTAAAATTTTTGGTGAAGTGAATGTAAGTTTTTAATTAAGTAAGTTTGGGTAAGTAAATGAGTTTGGAAGCATTTTCCTACCTTAGCAAATTTCGAGGATGAAATTTTTATAAGGGGGGACGAATGTAACGACCCGGAATTTTGGTCATTGGATTTTGAACATTTAATTCATTTTAAATGTCAAATGTGGATTTTGAATTGATTTTGAAGTAAAAATATTTTGGTAAATCAATAGAATTTGGTTATAATTTCAAATATGGCAATTTAATTGGATTTGAATAATAAAAATTAAATATTTGGAATTGGGATAGTCTGTCAATCTGAATGGAAATGGTTTCTAAGACTTGTTCTAAGTCTAGTTTGATTTTAGTATTTGACTTTTGAATGGAATCAAAGGTCGATGAGTTAATTTTGAAAGTTTATATTAATATAAAAATGGAATTCAATATAATAATGCAAATAATCAGATTTTGATTTAAAATGGATCAGAATAAGTTCTAATGTGATTATAAATTCTATATGATTTATAATTAAGATAGAAGAATTTTAAAAGTGAAATTTTAAATGATTTCGACGATTTTGAAAATCTTCGAATTAATCGACGAGTTAAAATAGCCTTCCGGGGCACAATCTCGGAATTCGACGAAACTAGTTCCATTGGATCAGTAATAGTTAGTTATTATTGGGTTTCAATTTTCGTAGCGTTTGGATTTACCGTTTTCTCGTATGGGTGAGAAACGCGTTGAAATTTAAATCGATAATTTAATATTTTAAATCAATTCAAAACGCTATCTTCCACATACAATCAAATTTGGCTCCGAAACACGTTTCATTGTGTTCGGAATGTGGGTAAAACATTATGATCGCCTGTCGGCATGCGTCGTTTGGAGATCGTTTGAAAACGTTATTTTAAATGAATTTAATATTAAAATATTATTTATAAACGTATATATATATATATACATGTTTAAGACAGAAACCCTAGTTTCTTTTTCATCGGCCGCCGTTCTTATTTCAATGGTCGAAAACATTGAGATCTTCTTCTTCATTTTTCTTCAAATCCATTAAGCTTTCGCAAAAATTTCCAACTAGAGAAGTGTAGAGCTTCTCGACCTCACCACATCCATGCGGTGGAGGGGCACGAAATTCGTCGCGTTGGCCAGAATTTAGATTGATAGGGTTTCTGTTCGTGCTCGATGTTGGGGTGAAGGGGCGTGTCGAGCGCGATGATGCTCTGGCCTGACGCAGCGGATATAACAGATGACAACGAAATGAAGATTTCGTGTCAAACTAATAGATGAAACGATTAGATGAAACAAGATAAATCGATTGATTGAAAAATACCGAACGCCCAAATTCGTTGATCTCGAGAGATACCGAATTCTAGTTATCTCCAACATGTTGATTGCACACGATACCATGTTAAAAGATTTACGATTCTTCTACGTTGACCTCGCGCACGAGATTCCATGAATCGGCTTCAAATCCGTTGATTCGAGCGCACTCGAATAACCGAAAATGAAGAAAGGAGACAATGCTCAACTTCTAATTTCAAAGAGGCACAAAGAACTCAAACAAAGTTTTATTCAAAATCAATCCATTCAAATGATACAACTCACCCTCTATTTATAGAGTTACACCACACACAGCCTACGATCTAACATGGCCAACCTACGATCTAACATAGGTCGTCAACGACCTACGACTTATCACTCAATATACGAGTTACATCAGGCGAGTTTACAACATACAGTACTGCGACTCAGTACTACGCGACCTAACATGTACATCATTACAACAAATGACTCACGACATAACATATTTACAACACAACATCATAACGACCTATCAGAATAACGACATAACATCACCTCTAGGAGCGACTTAAAGGACTTTGCGGAATACGAAATCAAGTGAGCGACCTAACCCTTCACGCGAGTTAACATAAGGTCGAGCGACCTAATATGACAGCGGCATATCCTGAGCGACCTAACCTTCAGCGACATAAAAGAAAGCATGACTTCTGGAAATGCGACATACGGCTTACGACCTAAGGTGGTCGCGACTTAATGAACGAACGACCTAAAACACAGCTTGTTATTGCATACTCATTAGGTCGTTGAAACGACTCAAGGACACGCGACTTGTCATAGGTCGCTAGAACATCCTTCCCTACATAACTCGTTGCATTCTCCTCCACTGTATATCTTGTCTAACTCGTTAGGTCGCTTGCACGACCTACCAACTTGTTAGGTCGTTGGAGACCTAAAATATAGGAAGGTCGCGCTGCATGATCCTCCCCCGGTTGACAAGAATTCGACCTCGAATTTACACCTTCCTCTTCCACAACAAGCTCATCCCCATGATACGGAATCAAGTATTTATGTTAAAAACGTCTGTAGTGTGAATATGATCCGGCAACCTCAACTGATATGCATTATCATTGATCTTCTTCAAGAGTTTTACTAGGCCAATCTTTCGAGCCTTCAACTTGTTGTAAGTTCCAACTGGAAAGCGATCTTTCGTCAACACTGCATAAACCAAATCACCTTCTTTGAAGTCTACACTCCTTCGCTTCTTATCCGCCATTTGTTTATACTTCTCATTTGATGCAAGAAATCGTTCATGAACAGTTTTGTGACACTCCTGCAGCTCATTAACAAAATCACAATTTCGTTTAACAACTCCTTTCTGAGATGGAACTATCGACAAATCCAACGGTCCCTTCGGAATTGCTGAATATAAAACTTGAAATGTACTGAATCCAGTACTTCGATTAACAGCATGATTATGTGCAAATTCTGCTTGACATAACTTCACATCCCAGCTCATCAAGTTATCTTTCACAAGACATCTCAACAAGTTCCCCAATGATCTATTCACTACTCCGGTTTGCCCATCTGTTTGCGGATGATAGGCGCTACTGAAATTCCGCTTCGTTCCAACCATCTTCCACAGTCTCAACCAGAAATGACTGAGAAATCGCGTATCCCGGTCAGAAACAATGGATTCAGGTAGCCCATATAGTCGATAAACTTCCTTAAAGAACAATTCAGCAACATAGACTGCATCGGCGGTCTTTTTACAAGCTATGAAATGTGCCATTTTCGAAAATCTGTCCACCACGACATATATAGAATCATTCCCTCGCTGAGTTCTTGGCAAACCCAAAACGAAATCCATGCTGATATCAACCCATGATCTGGTAGGCACAAGCAACGGCATATACAATGCTGCATTCATAGCTATCCCTTTGGAAACTTGACAGATGTGACATCTCTCCACAGATCTTTCAACTTCTTTCCTCATGGAAGGCCAAAAATATGACTGAGAAATCAACTGCAATGTGCGATCACTACCCACATGACCTTCTTCATGTAACTCCTTCACAATCTTCATTCGCAAACTACAATCTGGAATACATAATTGATTTCCTTTGAAAAGAAAACCATCCACTAACACAAACTCATCTGTCTTTCCTTTATTGACTTCGGCTACAAACTTTGCAAAGTAAGGATCTTCAACAAACGATTCTGGAAATATATCAAACCCCGTCACTTCAACCTTCGTCGTAGTCAATAAATGATTTCTCCTACTCAATGCATCTGCCACATGGTTTGTAACTCCCGATTTGTGTTTCACAACAAATGTAAACTATTGTAAGTATGCAATCCACGAGGCATGCCTAGGTGCAATCTTGTCCTGCCCTTGCAAATGCTTCAACGCTTCATGATCAATATACAGAACAAATTCTTTATGGAACAAATAGTGTCCCCAATGTTTTATAGCTTGCACGATAGCATACAACTCTACATCATAAGTATTGTATCTCATCTTTGCTCCAGAAAGTTTCTCACTGAAATATGCAATTGGAAGGCCTCTCTGACTTAATACTCCTCCAATTCCAACCTTAGATGCATCAGTATGTAGCTCAAACAACAACTGAAAGTCTGGTAATACTAGAATGGGCGCTGACGTCAAAAGTTCCTTGATATGCTCAAAAGCAAATCCTGCTTCCTTCGACCATGAAAACTGCTTGCCCTTCATACAATCAGTAACAGGTGCCATCACGCTACTGAAATATGGAATAAATCTTTGGTAGAATGATGCTAATCCATGAAAACTTCTCACTTCAGTTATAGTCCTGGGTTGCGGCCATTTTCTGGTTGCTTCAACTTTACTTTGATCCATCTAAATTCCTTCCTTGGACAATACATACCCCAAAAACAAAACACCGTGCGTCATAAACACACATTCCTTCGTTGCTGCATAAAACTGTTCCTGATGAAGAATAGTCAACACCTTCCGCAAGTGTTGAATATGCTTTTCAGTGCTCGCACTATAAATCAAGATATCATTAAAATAAACTACAACAAACTTCCGATGTATGGTCTGAAAATTTGGCTCATCTACCTCACATACGTACTTGGTGCATTCGACAGACCAAACGACATGACCAGCCATTCATACAATCCTTCTCGACACTTGAATGCGGTCTTCCACTCATCCCCTGGTCTGATTCGGATCTGATGATAACCACTCTTAAGATCAATCTTCGAAAAGATAACAGCTCCACTGATTTGATCCAACAGGTCATCAAGCCTTGGCATCGGAAACCTGTATCGGACAGTTATTTTGTTGAGCGCCCTACTATCTGTACACATCCTCCACGAACCATCCTTCTTGGGCACTAACAATGCTGGTACAGCACAAGGACTGAGACTCTCCTGAACACGCCCTTGTTCAAGCAACTCCTCAACCTGTCCTCTCAACTCCTCGTGTTCCTTTGGACTCATCCTGTAATGTGGTCTATGCGGTAACACGGCTCCTGGAACAAGATCTATTTGGTGTCGTATGTCCCTCAATGGTGGTAACTCTTTGGGCAACTCTTCTGGAAATACATTTTCAAATTCTTCCAGCACTGGCTTTACTTCTTCAGGAATTTCAACCACTTCATTACTCTCACGTCCAATCAACAAAAATACTTCAGGTTCATCTTCGACGTCTTTAACAGACTCCTTCAAAGATAGAAAAGTCTTCAGTTCTTTAATCTCCTCCAACTTGCTGTCTTCTTATTGTCGCTTCTTAGGAGCTAAAGTGATTTTTGTGCCCTCAAACATGAAACTGTAGCTATTGGTACGACCATCATGTTGCACAACCCTATTATATTGCCATGGTCTCCCCAGCAACAGATGACACACATCCATATCCACAACATCACACCAAATCTCATCTTTATATTTCTTCCCAATGGAGAAGGTTACACGAGCTCTTCAACCAACCTTTACTTCTCCACCTTTCCTCAACCAAGCCAACTTGTAAGGTTTGGGATGCTTTTCTGTCTTTAACGCCAACTTCTTTATAGCTTCTGAAGAGATAATATTGTCACAGCTTCCTGCATCGATAACAAACTTGCAAACCTTCCCCAGAATAGTGCACATCGACTGAAAGATAATACTCCTCAACCAACTAGTCTCCTCTTTCTATTTTGGCGTCAAGCAAGATCTTCTCATCATTAAATTACAACCTTCGTCTCCCGACAACTCTTCTTCTTTCTCAATTTGTGGTGAATTAAAACATTTTGTTTCTGCATCCTCATCCTTAACCTCAGCAACCATCGCTCGCTTCTTCGGCTTCGGACATTCATTGCTCTTGTGACCAAACTCCTGACAGTTATAGCACTTGAAATTGTTGTTGAGCTTGGTCTTAGCAACTTCATTAACAACCGGTTTAGTAATTGCCTTGGAAACATTCGTATTGCTACTAGCCCCTTTCACTTGATTATTGGAATTTGTAAACACACCACCACCTCTTCTACCTTGCTTCTCCCAAGCTAGTGCCTTCTGGTGTGCTTCAGCAATGGATCTTGGATCAAACATATTCACCATATCCTGGATCTGCATTCTTAACCCTCCAACAAATCTTGCGGTCAGTTGTTCCTCTGTCTCCATGATATCATTCCTCGCAATCAATTGATAAAATTCATCTGCATAATCATTCACCGTCTTTATTCCCTGTCTCAAATTTTGTAGGCGTTGGTACATAAGAGACTGATAATTATAAGGTCAGAAAGTAGCTTTCATCAACTTCTTCATCTTCTACCATGAAACTATCTTCGACTTTCCCATTCTCTCCCATGTAAGTTTAGTTTGCTGCCACCATGCCAGAGCTCTTCCCCTCAATCGTGTAGCAACCAATTTAACTCTATGATGCTCGGGTACTTCCTTGAAGTCAAAAATTTCTTCAACATTTGTTAACCAATCCAGAAACTCTTCCGCAATCATTCCTCCTTTGAATTCTGGAATCTCTATTTTCATTCCCGACTCCCATTTACGATCATCTTCCACCTCCCGATAGTGATTTCGTATTTGGTCTCGGTCTCGATAATGAACACTACCTCTATCACCATCTTCATCATAATCAAATGTACTTCGATATCGATCTCGACCATCAACATCTCTATGACCATGCATATCTCTTCTAGCATCATGATATGGCTCATTTTCAAATCCATGATAAGTTCTTCTCTCTTCACCTCGATACTCATGATGTTCTTGCCTCATAGAAACTAATGATTCTCGTCGATCTCGATGGGATTGTGGTAACACCCTCCTCGCTTCCGCAATCGATGGTGAAACTCTGTTTCCTCCATGATTCGAGATTGATGACCTTCTCCATTGACTTTGATTCAAGTCATTCATCAATTTCTCTAACTTTCCAATACCTTCATCAAACTTTTCATTAATTCATTGTTCCATTTGCTCAGCTTCTTGTCTTCGCTATACATCTTCAACATTTTGAAATCGATTAGCACGTCTCGGAGGCATTGTCGAATCTTCAACAAATCCATACATTTTGATTCTCGGCCTGCACTTATTCTCGGCCTGCACTTGCTTTGACTCTCGGCCTTCATCCAAAAGTTCAACTAGGATCAAACTTCAACACTTCAAATCTTCTCCCAATAGGCTCGGCTTAGCTATGATTGGCTAAGTCTAGCTTTGATACCAAACTGACGCATCAGATATAACGAATGACAACGAAATGAAGATTTCTTGTCAAACTAATCGATGAAACGATTAGATGAAACAAGATAAATCGATAGACTGAAAAATACCGAACGCCCAAATTCGTTGATCTCGAGAGATACCGAATTCTAGCTATCTCCAACACGTTGATCGCGCACGATACCATGTTAAAAGATCTAGCTATCTCCAACACGTTAAATAATTTAATTATATACTTTGAAAGTGATTTTCAAGCAATGGGAAATGTGTTTAGAAATAAAAGGGATTTTTATTTTTAAAGTGTTGGAAGAAATTTACGGGATTGAGACGTAAATTTGAATTGAGATAAATCGTGTCGGATTTATAAAATGGTTCTTTAGTTTATTCTTAAATGCAAGTGTATTGACTAAAAGCCAAGTATATTTTTCATAGGAATTTTATTAGTATAAGTTTAAATTTTGAATTTTTTTTGAAAAAGAGCGTTGTACAGGAATTTATTACTTTTAATTGTTTTAGAATTTTAAAATAAATCTATCCAAAATAATTTTAGTCGTAATTCCTTTAAAGTATAAGTTATTTAGAGTTGTTTTATTTAAAATGTTTTAAGTATATATTTTTGAGAAAAATGATTTCAATTGTTTTAGATTTTGGACTTGGTTGTTTTCAGTGGAAATAGAAAATATTTGAGGAATTTATTCAGTGTCAAAAGAATGGTTTGAAACTGTTTTCAAAAAGGGTTGAAAGTGGAAATATATCTTGTTAAGATATTTTGAGGATAATAAATAATTTGGGAAATTATTTATGTTTGACGGTTGGTTGCGAATGTTATTTGATAGTTAAATAACGGACTATCAATACTGGCCAATGCGCTGATCGTTTCGAAGAGACCGGGATCGGGATTAATTTCTCGAAAACCACTTCGATCCAGTTTGTACGCTTTCGTGAGGAAGATGAGTTTGGATTCGAAGATGGTGCAGTGAAGTGCAAGGGCTAGTCGCTGCTAATCCTATGGTGATTCCAAAATGGATGTAGTAGGAATAGTGCCTTCGGTTCCGTTCGAACCCAGGATAGACTTGTATGGATGAATGCTTTCGGAACATCGTCAGGTGGACGATTGGCATTCTAAGTGATACGTTCTAAAAAGGTAAAGCTTAGCCTCAAGCCTCATCAACCGAAAATGGCTGAAAATCAGGGGATATGCAGCAAGGCTAAGTGGGTAGTACCCATTAGGGTGAGGTCATCCCTGTCTAGATGTCCCTTTTAATTGGCTTAGTGGTGCGGTTGCTAATCCCAACCGTGGGGTGATCTAACTCAGGATTACCCAGTAAGGGGTAGTCCCGGTCTTATGTTGCAGGGGATTGGGTAAAATCCTCGGTACGGTGATCGAGGCCACATACTGTGAAAGGTGGTACCCCAGTGCCTAGTCATTCGTTGGAAATCCATTCTCCCTACGCGCCTTGTACGGTTTTGATTGTGGAATCCACTTTGTGGCTAGTAGCTGGAATTTAATCATGTAACAATTTCGGCTATTTTGAATAAGTATTTGTATATAGACACTACTATAATATCAGAGGATTTTGATAAAAAAATGTTTTGGTTATCGGAAGGTAAAAACCTGACATGTTTTTTTATGGCGTGGTCTTACGAGATGCTTTTGATTTTTAAAGGGTTTTGAAACTTTAATAATCAATTTGGGTGCATTTTTCTCAAGCTAGTATTCCAGACTGACTCGGGTGTTATTTCATTATAATGCTTAGGTCAGACCGAGTATTATATGTTCAGGATAGGATGCTATGGAGCTCAGGAGAGGAGCTGGAGTCTGAGACGTATTACCGTACTTGTTTATATACGCTGCTGTGATTGTTGAAATTGTCAGGCTGGTAATTGCTGTTTGTTTGTGACACTCTGATGATGTAATATATATATATAACATATATAGTTTTCATTTTGTGTAAAGATCTGATATTATGTACTATATTTTGTTCCGCTGCGATTGTGAGATTCTGTTATTGTTTAGTTCCTTTTTTCTTCTATCTTCTTTCTTTTCCCTCAACAATCTGTCTTTTCCAGCACTCGAGGGTCGGCATTTTATTCAGTGGTGTATTTTGTGTCGATTTTCGAGGGTCGAGAAGGACGGGTCGTCACATATACCTTGTTATAAACCCAAATTCATTTCTCATTCCTCATTTCTGTATGTTCTTCTCTATTAGCTCCTCTTTCCAATGGCTGCAAACCCTAATTCCCAAATATAATTTCAAATCAAATCCAAAGCAAAAAAAATTCAAACTCCACAAACCATATCATATTTTATATCGTCAGAAAGCACTCAAAGAGCGCATCCCAATTCTATGTGTGACGACCCAGAATTTATAACAATTTAAATTTGAATAGTTAATTGATTTAAAATATTAAAAAGTTAATTTTAACTTAAATTCCAGGTATCAATATTTACTTGATAATTAAATCATTGAATTATATAGTTTAGATATTGAAATTAATAATTGAAATTGGGTTAATTGTTGAATTTGAAATTTCTAAGCCTGTGTAAAATAATTTGAAGGCTTATAAAATTTATAATGATGATACTGAAGATAATAGAATGGTTGGAATTTAATTTAAAGGTGGTTTATTTAATTTTAATAGTATAACGTTTAAATCAAATTTAAAAATAGCCTTCCGATGCACATTTTTGGAATTCGACGAAACCAGTTCCATTGGATCCGTAATAGTTAGTTATCATCGGATTTCAATTTTCGTAACAATCGGAGTTGTCGTTTGACCCTGGAAGCTCAAAACGCTTAGCACTATTTTAATCGATTTAATTGGAATTTGATCATTTTCTTCTGTAATTCGCACATACGATCAAATTAGCTTCCAAAACATGTTCCATTATGTTCAGAATGCGGGTAAAACTTTATTAACTCTTGTTGGCATGTCGGATTCGGGGTTTGAGATTTCGCGTTATGTGTAACGAGTTATTTTGTAAATTAAAAAAAAAATCAGCTGCCCTATATTGTACTCAGCCACCCTACCTCCTGAACGCACAGACTACTTTCCTCCTTTTGTTGTGTAAATCACTGCAATCTTCCTCTTCATGCCATTATCAACGCATCTCCTTTATATTAACAGCCGAGATAAAAATAAATAAAAATAAAGCGAAATCAAATGAAGTTCGAATTTGCTAATGGCCTATCTTCTTCCCTTCCCCTATACCTAAATGTTTCGAACCCATCTTCAGATAAAAGCCCAAATCTAGTTCGAAGAAAACAAAAATGTCCTTTCTCTCTTTCTCTCGTTCGACTCGAATCAAGGGTTGCGCTCGAATTTGTTCGTTCCTCTCTCGACGAATCTTCGACAAGGGTATAAGCTGTAGTGCCACGAGGTGGTATCGCGATGGGTTATGGACGGCCGCGAGCATGAGAAGATGGAAGGCGTGTTGGTTGGAGGCTCGACTTTGAGGAGCAAGGCGATCTTTTGATTTACGGTTAGAGGCTGCTGGAGGCTCCGCGAACACGGCAATGTGGGGTGGGTTGGTAGCGACACTCGGCGACGAAGGGTTGGGCTTACATTCGAGGCAGTGAGGTATAGCTAATTTTAGATTTTTATTTGAGTTAGTAAATATTGGAAGCATGATTATTACAGTAGGGAGTATTAATTAAAAAAATGATATTTTTTTGCAGTAAAGGAAAAATTATATACCTGCTTATCTTAGTAAATTTATATATATAGAAAAGGTTTTGATATGTATATAAGGATTTTAAAATGTTTGAGGGATTTATAAAAAGGGTAGATTTTTAAATCGATAATTTATTTCTATATGTAGTTTTAAGAGAGGAATTAATAATTAATTGAATCATTAGTCAATTAAAATTATCATATAAAGTGTTTAATTTAAATTTAATTTTAATTAAAATTGTTAAAAGGGATAGTTGATTGTTCGATTATGTATGGTATTAATAAAAATCATATAATATTTATACAAGGTCAAAATTTGAAAAGAAACAAGCAGGATTTAGGAATGGATGCTAATAAAACCAAAGGTGAGTTAATCACACTCTTTTGTATTTTTATTTGAATTTATATAGTTAAATTTAAATAATTGGTTGAATGGTTGAATTGATGTGATGTGGGTAACTTTGGATTATTGGTTGGTTCTCGAGTTAATTGTTGTTTGACTCGAAGCATTTGGAATCTTAATGGTTTTAAACTTAAATTATAAATAAGAGAATGGTTCATTTTAAAGTTAATGAGGGCTTAATGATTTGCGATTCATCAAATTAGAAAGGTAATTAAAATGTATAATTGATTAATTCAATTAATTAATGATTTGGGTTGATTAATTTAGTAATTAAGGGTTGAATTAATTAATTAAAGTTAAGTTAATTAACTAAGAATTTAGAATAATCGATGGATGGTTTAATAAGTAATTGCTTAACGAAATTAATAAAATATAATTACTTGTGAAATTAATCAAGAGATTAAGTGAGATAATTAATTAAAAAGTAATTAATTATTTAATGAAATAAATAACAAGGAAGATAATCACTGGTTGAGGTAAATCAAAAGTGATTGATATGTGTGGCTTAATAAATGATTAATTATTCAATGTATTAAATTTAGATTAGGGTAAATTGAAATTGTAAATGGAAATCATGAATTTATATAATCGATGACGTAATAAAAGATTGATTAATTAAGAATAATAAATCAAAAATAAGTGACTTATGAGAAATTAATTACTATAACTAATTAAGGATTAATGTAATTAATATAGTTAATTAATTTATGGAGTAATTAAAGATTACTCATTTGATTTGGTAAGAATAATTAATGTCGTAAAGTTAATTAAAGATAATTACATGAATGGAATTGGAAGATAATTAATCCAGGGTGATTAATTAAGATGAATATGGAAGGGTTGATTAATCAATTTGGAATTAGTTAATGAAAGAATCTAAGTGATTAAGGTTTGAAATTCAATTAGAATCAATAGAAACGATTTGCATGTGATTAAGCTTTGCTTCTGAATGATTGAATGGTATTGGATAATTTGAAGGAATTGATAACACTGATATGAAATGTTGAGTATTTCTTCTGGATAACTTGGAATAGATTGATATGAGATTCGAAGAAACCGGGGTCGGGTATTGGGGAATTATCCGAAACCACTTCGAATGTTTGTAGATTGATATATAAAATCTATATGCTGGAATGAAGTGAATTGGAGGTATTGGACTATTTTAAAATCTAAGTCTTTGGTATTTGGGAACTTATAAGGGGGATAAGTGTTGTCTGTGACATATTGTGAACTTGTAAAAAATTTGACTGAGTTACCTCGGGGTTTCATATAAGTTGTTTGCTGTGGTATTCCATGTTAGATGGGTTTACTCACGCTGGTTTCCAGCCTGACCCGGGTGTTACTTTGGTGTAATGCTCGGGTCAGACCGAGTATTACAGATTTTCAGGTAAGGACATTCTGGAGCTCAGGAGGCGAGCTGGATGACAAACACGTGTAGAGTATTTCCGCTGTATTATAATATTGTAAATCTGAGATATGCCGATTTGTGTATGTCAAGCGTTGAATATTTGTGTAACTCTGATGTATTTAAATGTAATCGACAGATATAGTATTCCTTTGTAAACTATTATTATTTATTATTATATTTTATCCGCTGCGAATGTGAGTTGTTGATGTCCTGTTCTTCTTCTTCTATCTCTTCCTTCTTTTTCATAACTATCTGGAATTTTAGGCTTCGGAAATTTCGGGTCGTTACATTTGGTATCAGAGCTGAAAGGTTAAGAGAGAACCTTAGCTCTGGTGGGGATGGTTCTCGGCTCTGGTGGGGATTACTCATTTAATAGAGTCTATAGTACTCTAGAATGATTTGAGAATATATATATATATATATATATATATATATATATATATATATGAGCGCGTACTTGTTATTTTCTTATATAAAGATTTTAAATGATTTTATGTAAAATATTTTTATATATATAAAGCAATATTTCCTTCTAATAAATATTAAAGCGGTTGGTTGTTAAATTTATTGAAATGAAAATTAGGAAGTAATATAATACAACCAAATTAAAATCTTGAATTGGAATTAAATTTAGTAGTAATAGAAATACAACCAAATTAAAATTAATGGATTGAAAATGAAATTCTAAATCTGGTCACGGAATTTGAAAATTTTGTTTCAAAGTAATGAAAAATAATAAATAAGTATTATTTAGATAACTGGGACTTGTTGCAAACAATGGTTTGTTGAAATCTGATTTGAATTTAAAACCAAGGGTGGTTTAAAATTTTAAAACATGGCTGGGAGGGCCAAGAAATAAGTATGTATATATGTATGGATATACATGATATCAAAGATAATTTGAAATAAACTCTAAGAGGTTGAGTTTTGATTTTTCCCTGAAGTGTGATGTAAAAGACCCAAAATGATATAAGTTTTGAACTTATAAGAGGGAAAGAATTTTGAAGTTTGAAGCGGGAATTCAATTTGAGTAAGGTTGATTGGATTAGGTAAATTGGAATTTAACTTTGGGAAAGTTAAATAAGTGCAGAAAAAGCAACCTGAATTGGAAATTTCAAGATGAAATTGGAATTTAACTTCGAAAGTTAAATGGTTGATTTGAATTGGGAATTTGTGTGATCTCAAAACGGTTTTGAGATTTAAAAATTGAAAATGGATGGATGTTTTAAAATAAATTGGATGATATCATCCTATTGTTAATAAAAATCTTTAAATTGAGAATGGTATTGTAAATAAAATAAATTTGAATAATTGAATTGTAAAATAAACTTGTTTAATAACTGGCTTCAAATTAGAGGATAAAATTGAATAATAAATTAAATTTTTAGACTAAAGTTGTATTGAATTCTTAATTGAACCTTGAAATACATAAGTAAAGATAATTTAAAATTTAATTTTGAGAATTGAACTCAGAAATTAAATTGATTAAAAACTTTGAATAAAAGTTAATTTGGTTTAAACAGTTAAACCAACCTTTGAGAATTTAACTCGAATTTATATAATTCGAGATAGTTTAAATTCAAGATTTAAATTGAATTTGGTTTGAATTAAGTGGATTGGTGATTGAAGATGTATAAGTTTAAAATTTTAAATGGCAAATTAAATTGGATTATATTGAAATGATTTGAATTTGAAATGGGTTCAATTGATAATAATTCACATTGATTGGAATAATTTTAAATTATAATATAAGTTGAACATGATTAAAATTAAATGGAATTTGATTTAAATTGGGAAGGGAATCAAGATTGATCCGACTTGAATTGGGTTTAAATAAATTTTAATAGAAATTAAGGTTATTCAAGTTAGAATTGAGTCAATTAAATGGAAGTGGAAATTTAAATTGAATAGTTGGGGAAGTGAACAGTTTGATTCTTGACTATTTTCAATATAAATTATTTTAATGTAAACTAATTTTTCTAGGTTATTTAGTGCATACAACTTTTCTTTCTTAAAGCCGAATTATTTTATACTTGGTTTACAATTATTTTTGGAGCTATTTAACCATTTATCAACTGTTTTCTAAACTAATTACTATTTTTTAACTATTTCACAAACTAATTTCTATTTTACCACTATTTTGCAATTATTTAAAATTCCTGAAACTATTTAAATATTTTCTGACTATTTTACAATTAGTTGACTATTTTATAGCTATTTTGCAAACTAATAATTATTTTTCAACTACTTATCTATTTTTAAAATTTTCTAGCTATTTTCTAAATATAAACTGGTCGGAGTCCAAACTGTTATGGATTTAATACCCAACTGAGATAGGAATTGAAGTGAGTAAAATTTTAAGTGGATGGGAATCAATGGGAATGTGAATAGGAAGAGAAATTGATTTGGCTAAAAATCAATAAAATTAAATACGTAGGATGTAGGTATATTATTCTATTCGCATAGTGATTTGATCCAGATTTGAGCATAGAATTTCGAGATAGTTATATCGACTCGAGTGGAATTTTTCACTCGATTTTCGACGGCGTACCTGGATATGGATTGTTGATTGATTCTGGATATTCTCTATCATAGTTATAACTATGTTAGGATAATGACGGTTCCTAATCAAGAAACCAGATCTGTGTCCACACTAGGAAGTCGGGTGGACGGTACTAGTTCGGAAGTGAAATTGTGTGATCGAGTGAGCAATCAGATTGGTATGGCATACGAATGATATGTGTACATCATATGGATTTGAATAAAATTGATATTGGAAGAGAAGAATCAAATTTGAATATTTGATTTTGAATAAACATAGTTATATATCTTTGTTATATAAGATAAATATCCCCTAGTTTGAATTTATTGCCGGAAGGAAAAGGATTTTCGAAAGTGTTTGAAGTATAAAAGGAGTTTTGTACAAGTTTGAAAAGGATCCAAAGTTTTTAAATTTTATATATATCTATATATATATATAAAGGATCATATGAGGATTTTGGAAAAAGGTTTTGGGAACCTTTGGATTTGGAAAGGCTTTTGATTTTTGGGTAAAATCAATATTGAATTTGGAAAGCCGAGTTTGAGAATTATCGATTTTTGGATAATCAATTTTGTGTAAAGGAGCTTTGTATGAGATCATATTAGGTGTATGGTTTGAAGATACTATATGTGTATAGTATAAATTGTTTTGATGATGGCTCTGGGGAAAAAGGCGCTTCCTTGAAATGAACTTCTCGGGAGTACCACCAGGTGGTGCTGCCTTGAGCACCAAGGGGGGTTCTAAAGTTGATCCTATGAGGAGTCTGGAAAAAACTAGTTCCTGGGGATTATGAGTAGAGTATACCATAGCGAAAGTTGTGTGCGCCGCTGAGAGCCAACAGTCTGCGTTTGATTTTATATCGGCAGACAGCGACCTATGGTATAACATAGCGAAAGTCGTGTGCGCCGCTGAGAGCCAACAGTCTGCGTTTGATTTTATATCGGTAGACTGCGACCTATGTAGGAGTTGAGAAGTTTCATTTCAACAGCGAAAATCAGAGGCCGTAGAGAGCCTGCAGTTACATGGACTTTTGCTGTGATGGCAACGTAACCTGGGATGTAACTGTGATCTGTTTTGGGTTCCATGGCGTAATCGAGAGGCCGCGGAGAGCCTGCAGTTGCATGGACTTTTGCTGCTTTGGCAACGTAACCCTGGAATGTAACTGCGACCATGGATGGGGGTGATGATTTCCAGAGCATTCTCACCAAAGATATTTCATCTATTTTCAAAAACTATTTTCTATATTTTCAATAAAATTATTTTCTATGTATTTTCACTGGGTGTTGAAAACGGGTTTAACAAGTACTTATAAATTTTCAGTCCTACGTCTGATCAACCTATGACTGAATTTCTGTGAGAACAAGGATAGACTGGTTGAGACATCGAGTTATAAGAAGTATATTTATAAAGAGCTATTTTATTAAGTATGATGTGAATTTAAAAGCATTTCTAAAAATTTTAAATAAAGATGTTCGAATTTTGGAAAATCAAGGGAAACCCAAACTGAAATTATAAAACAAAATTGAAACTCGAGAAAATTTAAAGAAGTGATTCTTTGTAATTAAAAATTGAATATTAAATTAAAAATGGAAGTAAAATAATCAGCTAAATCAATTATTTAATAATGTATGTTAATAAAATTTAACTCGGTTAAATAAAATGGATTACAAGTTGATAATGGATTTGGGAATGAATTCGAATTTTAAATAGAATTCGACTTAGATTTGATAATGAATTAAATAAGAGGAGATATTGTAAGATAAAAATAAAATAGAGGTGGATTGAAAAATGTGATGGTTTGAATTACAAAAAAAATTCAAGGGTGATTTGAATAATATTTAATGAAATTTTGAAATAAATTGGATTCTCAGACTGAACTTAAGTTCGGTGGCATATTAATTTGAAGTATAAATGAGTTAAGTATGTGCTTGGATATTATTTTGATAAATTGAGAAGATAAATTAAAATTAAACTTTAAATGGATGGGCTAAATGAATTTAATGGAATTTGATTAAATGAGAATAAAATAGAAGTAAACTTAAGTTAGATGTTGGAATAAATTAAAGTAAATTAACTTAAGTTTAAAATTTATGGAAGGTTGGCTTCAAATAAGTGTGGAAGCCCATTAAATAAAAGCTTGGATTAAATTAATTTGGAAATGGTCATTAATTTATAAGTTTGAATGTGCGAAGCTTAATAAATTGTATTGAATGAATCTAATGTGGAAATGAAATGAAATGCAATGAATGGTTGGAAAATAAATTTGAAATGAAATGGAATTAAATACAGAATGAGTAGAAAATTAATTTAAAAATAATTATAAACTGAAATGGATACCCTATTAAGCAAATATCGTCGAAATTGCATAAGATGAATTGACGTTAGGCGTAAAACAAAAGTAATTAAATTTCTGTGAGTTGATAGAGGTTAAATAAATTGGTTTTAGAATTAATTGAATCGAATATGAGCTTGTTTGAATTAAAAATCAATTGAATGTAAGAAATGGAGGTGCAAATCATTAGAATTGAATAAAATGGCTTATGAATTGATTGAAAGCAATTGAATTAGTTTGAAGACATATAAATTGCTCAAGTTGAATGCATTTCTTTTAGAATTGAAGTGTTATAATTGTTTAACTAAGAGAAATGTTATAGTCTTCATATATATAGTGCTTATATGTGTAAATTGAGTAAATACAGATACCGGGAAGCCGTTTAGCTGGATTAGGTTGCGTTATTTGCTAGAATAAATAAGCCGCTTGCTTAAAATACTAAATAAGGTACGCCTACGCAATAAAAATAGGAAATATGAACTGTTTTTGCTTTTTCCGACTGTGTGGGTCGTTGTATATATATTTATATCTCTTGTCAAATTGCAAAAGCTCCTCCGTACAAAGGAGACTCTGCCAAAAAATTTCCAAAATTTTGGGAGTTCGAAAATTTTTGGAAAAAATTTTGTTAACGACAAAACAATTTCAAATTGAAAATTTAAAGTAAATTAGTAGACGAACTGATACGAATCAGTTATACTTGAAAGATAAAATTTAATATTCAAAATTTAAAGTAAATTGAATTCGTATGAAAGTGGGGAAAACTAGTTTGGATAGAAATGGATATGAAAACTTCTGTAAGGAAAATTATGTAAAGATGTGAAAGGGCTATGATTGGATATTATTGCTAAGTAGGTTATGTAGGTATTATAAAGAGAAAAGAGATTGGATTTCATATTAGAAGATAAAATTTAAATTGCCCGACAAAAAGGTATGTATTTAAATTTTTGAATGAAATTGGATTGGGTTTTGGATCTAGCCACTTGGCTTTTGTTTTCTTTTGTAATTTGGGAGCCCGTAGAGGCCTTTTGTAGCTGTACCGAGCTAGCCGCGCAAGGGAGACGCTGGAAATTTTTTTCGGAAATTTAGAGAGTTAGAAAAATTTTGAGAAAATTTTGATAATTCAAATTTTGGTTTTAAATTAAAATTTAGATGATTGAGCAAAGGGATATTATTTGATACTATAGAAGGTTTTGAGAAGTTGGTTAAGGTGATAGTGGGTCTTTAATAAAAGATAGTTGGTAGGATATTGATAAAACTGTTGGTTATGGGGAAAGGTAAACGGGTTTTGAACCATTCTTCTTAACTAGTAATTTCGGGGACAAAATTCTTTTATGGGGGGAGGAATGTGACGACCCAGAATTTCTAACAATTTAAATTTGAATAGTTAATTGATTTAAAATATTTAAAAGTTTATTTTAACTTAAATTCCAGGTATCAATATTTACTTGATAATTAAATCATTGAATTATAAAGTTTAAATATTGAAATTAATAAATGAAATTGGGTAAATTGTTGAATCTGAAATTTCTAAGCCTGTGTAAAATAATTTGAAGGCTTATAAAATTTATAATGATGATACTGAAGATAATAGAATGGTTGGAATTTAATTTAAAGGTGGTTTGTTTAATTTTAATAGTATAACGTTTAAATCGAATTTAAAAATAGCCTTCTGAGGCACAGTCTCTGAATTCGACGAAATCAGTTCCATTAGATCCGTAATAGTTAGTTATTATGGATTTCAATTTTCGTAACAATCGAAGTTGTCGTTTGACCCTGGCAGCTCAAAACGCTTAGAACTATTTTAACCGATTTAATTGAAATTTGGTCGTTTTCTTCAGTAACTCGCACATACGATCAAATTAGCTTCCGAAACATGTTCCATTATGTTCGGAATGCGGGTAGAACCTTAATAATGCTTGTTGGCATGTCGGATTCGGGGTTTGAGATTTCGCATTGCGTAACGAGTTATTTTGTAAATTTAAAAAAAAAACAGCCACCCTATATTGTACTCAGCCACCCTACGTCCTGAACGCACATACCTACTTTCCTCCTTTCTCTTTTAAATCACTGCAATCTTCCTCTTCACGCCATTATCAACGCATCTCCTTTATATTAACAGCCGAGATTAAAAAAATAAAAATAAAGCAAAATCAAATGAAGTTCGAATTTGTTAATGGCCGAACTTCCTCCCTTCTCCTATACCTAAATGTTTCGAACCCATCTTCAGATAAAAGCCCAAATCTAATTCGAAGAAAACAAAATTAGCCTTTCTCTCTTTCTCTCGTTCGACTCGAATCAAGGGTTGCGCTCGAATTTGTTCGTTCCTCTCTCGGCGAATCTTCGACAAGGGTATAAGCTGTAGTGCCGCGTGGTGGTACTGCGATGGGTTGTGGAGGGCCGCGAGCCTGAGAAGATGGAAGGCGCGTTGGTTGAAGGCGCGATGTTGAGGAGCAGGGCGATCTTTTGATTTAGGGTTAAAGGCTGCTGGAGGCTCCGCGAACATGGCGATGTGGGGTGGGTTGGCAGCGACACTCGGCGATGAAGGGTTGGACTTGCATTCGAGGCAGTGAGTATAGAAGATATTAGATTTTTATTTGACTTAGTAAATATTTGGAAGCATGATTATTACAGTAGGGAGTATTAATTAAAAAAATGATTTTTTTTGCAGTAAAGGAAAAATTATATACGTGCTTATCTAAGTAAATTTTATATATATTGAAACAGTTTTGATATGTTTATAAGGATTTTAAAATGTTTGAGGGATTTATAAAAAGGGTAGATTTTTAAATCGATAATTTATTTCTATATGTAGTTTTAAGAGAGGAATTAATAATTAACTGAATCATTAGTCAATTTAAATTATAATATGAAGTCTTTAATCTAAATTTAATTCTAATTAAAATTGTTAAAAGGGATAGTTGATTGTTCGATTATATAAGGTATTAATAAAAATCATATAATATTTATACAAGGTCAAAATTTGAAAAGAAACAAGCTGGATTTGGGAATGGATGCTAATAAAACCAAAGGTGAGTTAATCACACTCTTTTGTATTTTCATTTGAATTTATACGATTAAATTTAATTAATTGGTTGAATGGTTGAATTGATGTGATGTGGGTAACTTCGGATTTTTGGTTGGTTCTCGAGTTAATTGTTGTTTGACTCGAAGCATTTGGAATCTAAATGGTTTTAAACTTAAATTATAAATAAGAGAATGGTTCATTTTAAAGTTAATGAGGGCTTAATGATTTGCGGTTCATCAAATTAGAAAGGTAATTAAAATGTATAATTGATTAATTCAATTAATTAATGATTTGGGTTGATTAATTTAGTAATTAAGAGTTGGATTAATTAATTAAAGTTAATTTAATTAACTAAAAATTTAGAATAATTGATGGATGGTTTAATAAGTAATTACTTAACGAAATTAATAAAATATAATTACTTGTGAAATTAATCAAGAGATTAAGTGACATAATTAATTAAAGGGTAATTAATTATTTAACGAAATAAATAACAAGGAAGATAATCACCGGTTGAGGCAAATCAAAAGTGATTGATATGTGTGGCTTAATGATGATTAATTATTTAATGTATTAAATTCTGATTAGGGTAAATTGACATTGTAAATGGAAATCATGAATTTATATAATCGATGACGTAATAAAAGATTGATTAATTAAGAATAATAAATCAAAAATAAGTGACTTATGAGAAATTAATTACTATAACTAATTAAGGATTAATGTAATTAATATAGTTAATTAATTTATGGAGTAATTAAAGATTACTCATTTGATTTGGTAAGAATAATTAATGTCGTGAATTTAGTTAAAGATAATTACATGAATGGAATTGGAAGATAATTAATCCAGGGTGATTAATTAAGATGAATATCAAAGGGTTGATTAATTAATTTGGAATTAATTAACGAAAGAATCTAAGTGATTAAGTTTTGAAATTCAATTAGAATCAATAGAAATGATTTGCATGTGATTAAGCTTTGCTTCTGAATGATTGAATGGTATTGGATAATTTGAAGGAATTGATAACACTGATATGAAATGTTAAGTATTTCTTCTGGATAACTTGGAATAGAATGATATGAGATTCGAAGAAACCGGGGTCGGGTATTGGGGAAATACCCGAAACCACTTTGAATGTTTGTAGATTGATATATAAAATCTATATGCTGGAATGAAGTGAATTGGAGGTATTGGACTGTTTTAAAATCTAACTCTTTGGTACTTGGGAACTTATATGGGGGCTAAGTGTTGTCTATAACATATTGTGAACTTGTAAAAAATTTGATTGAGTTACCCTGGGTTTTATATAAGTTGTTTGCTGTGGTATTCCATGTTAGTTGGGTTTACTCACGCTGGTTTCCAGCCTGACCCGGGTGTTACTTTGGTGCAATGCTCCGGTCAGATCGAGTATTACAGATTTTCAGGTAAGGACGTTCTTGAGCTCAGGAGGCGAGCAGGATGACAGACACCTGTAGAGTATTTCCGCTCTATTATAATATTGTAAATCTGAGACATGCTGATTTGTATATGTCCAGTGTTGAATAATTGTGTAACTCTGATGTATTTATATCTAAGCAACAGATATAGTATTCCTTTGTTAAACTGTTATTATTTATTATTATACTTTATCCACTGCGAATGTGAGTTGTTGATGTCTTTGTTCTTCTTGTTCTATCTCTTTCTTCTTTTTCATAACTATCTGAAATTTTCGGCTTCGGAAATTTGGGTAGTTACACTATGATTCGTTTTTCAATTCGATGCACTGTTTAGCTAGAAATCGATGATCCATTTTCGACCGTTCATCGTGCGTCGATGAACATCGATTGATCAACGAAGCATTTCTGGATTTTATAGAATGGATGATGGGGAGTTCATCGGTATGTTTCTTTTTGCGAATTGACGGTGGGATTGCTCGCTAAATTCACCTAGGGTTTAGTATTGGAGGCGGCGGTCGATGATTGGCTCGTGACGATCGGCGTCAGGTTGGTCGTGTGGCCTTCACGCGTTCGGAAGGGGGGGTTTGGGAGGCTTGTGCCTCGACGTGGGTGGCGCGGTGATGGCATAAGGTGGCAACGTGATTTTTCATGGATCGGCTAGGGTTGATCACGGGCGTGTTGCTGTTCGGTGAGGAAGATGGGGTGACGTGGCAATTGGGGTAATTTTATTTTATTTTGTTTTAATTTAAATTTAATTTTCAACTCGTTCTAACATCAATAACTCTCACATACGAGGTCCGTTTTATGCATGGTTTTGTCCGCTAGGTTCGTATTGGAATTCCGGACACTTTGGCTTTGGATGAATTCTGAGACTGTTGGAATTTTGGGTTTAAATTGGATTTAAATTCAATTTAAATTCAATTTAAATTCAAAAAGTGAGTGTTTTAACCCACTCACGACTTCTAAATTTTTTATGTTTGTTAAATTAATTTTTGATGTGATTAGAAATTTATTTATGACTCTTTGGTATATTTTTAATCATCATCTCAGTTATATTGAATTTTTTTTGAATTAAATAGTTATTAAATTTATTAATGCGTATAAACTGCCAGTTAAATAGTTGTTTAATTTATTTTTGAATATAAACTGCCAGTAAATACCTGCTGTTTATTATCTGTTTATATTGATGTTATGGATTTAATTGGATGATGATTGTGATAAATGGTTGATGATTGATGTTGGATGGATGGATGTTGTATTTTATATTGTTATAAACTGCAAGTTGTTATGCATTTTTATTTCATTCGGGATTGTGCTTTGAAATGATATATAACCGTATTTTTATTTTAAATTATGGATTGAAATGATAAATATCTGCATCACTTGACCATAAGGTAGAAAATTATATACAAACACCTTGGTCTATATATAAAATATTTGAAGTGATTCCTATGGTTTTGAAAAGAATATACGGTTTAATAAATATTAACTTTTGTTATTATATAAATATTATTTTATATACATAGTTAAACTCTTGAATTTAACCTATGTATAAATTTTTTTAATAAAAATAAGTTTAATAATAGAGTTTGATTGTTTTATATTATATGGTTAAGTACCTATTTAAGATATTGTATATATAGAGTTTTAATAATTTAAATAAAAAATAAGGCTGGAAGATAAATATGAAATTGGTTCAAATTGAATTATTTAAGAATTATACTCGAATAAATTTGACTTGAAATTTAAATAAAATTAAGATTTTAAAGGGTATGATTCTTATAACTTGATTTGGTTTAGAGTGATTTAAATGAATATAAAGTTGATGTAAATGAATATATCAGGTTAAATAAATTTAAAGAATATCCAGTTATGTGAAGTTAAAGTTTTCTTAAGTGATATTGGATTTATTACGTAAACATTTCAAATCTAAATATAGTATTTGAATTTGATATATATGGAATTATCAAAGAAATAGTTTAGAAATGGTGGAATATTTAAAGCTTTGAAATATATGGAAACTAAAATGGTTATTTGAGGTTCGAATCTGTATTTGGAATTTTATTTGTGAAATTGAAGAAGTTATTTTATTATATGAAGTAATTTAATATTTAAGCCATTTAAGTGGTGAAGTTATGTTTCAAAGTTTTGAGTTTCAAAGTATTATAATTTGGAAGTGTTATATTTCTAGTGGCTTTGGTTTCGAAGTATGTAAATTTGAAAGTGCTATGATTTTAGAAAAAGAATATATTTGAAATAAAAATGATATTATATCGATTTAGGTTTTATAAAAATGATATCATATTGTTTTGAGTTTTTAAAACGGAAATGATACATATTTATATGGTTTTGAAATGGATATTATATTCTGGTTTTGAAGTATGCTTATTTTAAAATGACCGCGGTGTTATAACAATGTTTGGTTGTTAAAGAGACCGGGATCGGAAGTTGTCATACTCTTTTCCAACTCCAAAAACCACTTTAACAACCGTATACGCGGTGGAGATTCCAAAATGAAGTAGGATGGTGGTGACGTTCTATTAAGGTATATACGTGGACCCGACTCTCTTTAGTTGGCATAAGATGGCTATAACAAGAGCGGTCTCGAGCCAAGGAGGTAGCCCTCTTATCAGACACATCGCTTCGATATTATACTCTGACTTTTGGATTGATTCGATGGCCACTTTTGATTTTTGCTTTTGGGGTGTGGCCCGAGGTGGGTGGTAGCTGCGCGCTACTCGTTACCATTAGCCCGTGTGCGTAATTCGTATATCTACCTTAGCATTGCCTTGTGTACCGTGTCACCGACCCTATCGCGCCTTGTGCGAGTTTTGTTTTCTCCCGTAGCCCAAGTGGTATCCTCTGGTGGCTTCCTGATCAAGAGGGACTATGATATTGAATGGACTACTGGGACTATTACGTGTTAAGGGCTATATGGGTAACCCCTTAATGCTATTAAAAAGTAAGTTTATTTTACTATAGACATTATTATAATAGCGAAATATTACTACATATTAAATAGTTTAACAGATCCTAAGGAGATGTAAATCTCGAGCATCTCTTAAGTTATTGCACTCACCATTGACACTAGATGGGAGATGTCAAATCCCGTATACATCTCTAACGCCGTTCCACTCATATTATTTACTGTTGATTTAACTTACATATGACCTTTTAGTTCTGACTCGAGTGTTTTGTCCTTTCAATTCGCTCAGGTCAGCCTGAGCATTTCAGGATTTGGAAGACCATATTTTGGAGGATGATGACGAAGATTTATTATTATTTATTATAATATTCCAATAAAATCATACTATTCTGCTGCATTATTTATTGTTCTCTGGTATGTGTACTATAATATGTATTGTATAGGTATCATCGGATATTTTGTAAAACAGCTTCATGAGCTGTATATTTGATTATTATATTTTATCGTTCCTTTGCAAGATTCTATTTTGTTCTTTTTCTTTCTATTCTTTTCTTATTTACCCCATAACAATCCACCCTTCTGTATGGTTTAAGTCTGACGTGTGTGGTTTATCGTCGATTTAAAGCGGACAAAAGGGCGGGACGTTACAGTTGCACGAGCTTCGGGTCGCGTTTGTGCGGGCTCAACGAGAACATCGATCTCGTACATGTTTTGGACAAAGCTTGGTGGGTTGTTGCCTAAACAAATAGGTATATTTTTATTTATTTAATTAATTTTAGTAAATTTTATATATTTGTACACATATAGGAAAACAAGAAATTAAATAGATAGGTATACACATGTTTGAGATATATACAGTAAACAGAAAATTAAATTTATTTACTGAAAATTATATAGTGTTGGAAGAGAACTTTTATTTAATATATAAAATAAGATTTTGGAAATTATTTAGGAATTTCAAGATGTTTCAAGAGTTTATATATAATTTTTTTTTGAAATCTATTGGTTATTATACATAAATAAAGCATTGGTTTTTAAAAATCTATACGGAATATTTTAAAAATATATATACACATATTTAATTCACTGGATTTGGTGAGTAATTTGATTAATTAGCCTATTTAATTGATTTTGTCCCTAAAAATAATTTATTAAAGAAAAATGGGTTTAAAATTTAATTATTAGTTTAAATTGAATTTTAGGTTAATTAAAACTATTAAATGGAATTTAATTGTTCGATTGGTTCGAATATTAATAAAATCGCATAAATGTTTATACAAGGTCAAAAAAATCGTGAAGTAAACAAGTCGAGATGGAAATGGATTGCAAAACAAAAGGATGATATCTTCGCATTTAAACTGGTTTGCCTGTTTAATTTAAATTATTGGATGTGCTTGGATGAATTTGATAATTTATCAGTTGGGTGACATTTTATATAATAGTGTGTGTGTGTGTATTGGAGTGATTGATTTCTCGTATTATAAAGCGGATGAGACCATATGCGTCCCGCATAATAGCGGATGACCCTTATACCGCGATATCCCGCCTTAAAGAGGGATTGGTATTTTAAGTTATTTTGCTAACATATGTAGATGCAGGGAAACATGTTGGAGGCTGGAGTCCTCAAATGTGTAGATTTATTTCATATGCTGTGATATGATTTATTGATAATCTGTGATTGATTATACTGGTAATTGAAATTATTGAAGGCTATAGTTTGGCTGAATATATTCTGGTTTTTTAGAATACCAGAAATATAAAAATTGGATTTTTGGAAGGAAATTAAAATAGAGAATTTAAAGTAGAAAATTGGATAAATTAAAAGAAGGAATTTGGAAAACGATAAAAGTTCATTTTTGAAATCCTATCGAATAAATTCCAAGTATGGGAAAGAGATTTTAATAAATGGAAACAAAAGGATTTTGACTAGTATTGTTTAAAAGTTGAAGAATTTAGTTAAAATTTGGATTTTAAATGGTTTGGGAGAAATAAAGGAATTTATTGTAAATGGTAGTAAATTTTTGAAATTGATTTGAAAATCGATTTAGTATTTGAAACTGTGTATTAAGAAAGTAGAATGAGGCTATGAAATTCACAAACAGGTTTAATGAATAAAGTGAAATATTTATTAGAAGATAATTTGGATGTGTAAATTCACGGTTGGAATTTATAATGGAAAGGGTAATTTATTTTAAAATAAATAGTAGTTTATTTTTAAAGGTGTGAAAGGAAAGTGTTTTTCCCTGATCAGCCAAGTATGATTTCAAGCAGATTTTTAAGTAAAAGTTAAAAGTTTTTAAAGTTATTTAAAAGGTTGTTTCTTTGAGAAATTACCATTAACTTTGTTTAAAATTTCAAAGGTAAACATTTTTATTAAATTAGTTGTATTAGTAACAATTTTAAAAGGCTGATTGGTATTATGATTTTAAGAGATAATTACTAATATTTATATTTTATAAAGTAGTTTTACTTTAAATATAGTTTGGCTAAAGTATTTATTTGGAAAACTTGTATAGAATTCAATAGCTTTTATTTTTAAATTTGTTTGGCTTAATTTTTCATGAAAAATTATTATTAAATTTCATAACTGGTATTTTAAATAAAGTGTTTTAAATAGTTTTTATTTTAAATATTTTAAGTATATATTTTTAGATAAAGTGATATAAATTATTTTAAAATCCAAAGCATTTAGTCTTGGCAAATTTTTCAGTGGAAATATACAATGTTTGGAAATTTATTCCGCCAGAGGAAAGTGATTTGAAAATTATTTTCAAATGGTTGAAGTGTGGAAATATATCTTGCAAAGATATTTTGAAAAAAATAATTTGGGAAAATTATTCAATTCTGATGGTTGTTGTGAATGTTGTTTGATATTTAAATAACCGACTATCAGTATAAATAATTTAGGAAATTACTGAGGCTTGATGGTTACTGTGAATGTTGTTTGATAGTCAAATAACCTACTATCATTGTTGGCCTTTAAGATGGCACTTGAATTTGTTTTTAAAAAAGCACTCATTATTAGGTTTAGCCGAGGGAGGAAATTAAGTCATAAAACCCTTTCCGAATAACGATACGACGAAATGGAATTGCATTTGAAGACGATGGTTGAAGACCGGGTATTTTCGAAAACGAAAGGATTACCTGTTGATTGTCTCTACACTCAGTGGCTCCGATATAGAGATTACCCTATGTGATGGGGAGCCCGGACGTGATTAGGGGATATCCGGATTTGCAACGACTTTTCCCTTAATTGGACGAAGTGCCTTCAGTTCCATTCAGACCCAGAACGGACTTGAATGGATGTATGTCTGACATTACACTTTGAGATATAAAGCTGGTTTCTATCGGATATATTTCTGTTTGGTGGCAGAGAATTTATTCTCTTAGCTTAACACCCTTCTCGAAGACGTACGAGCTCAGAGGTTATGTAGTTAATGGTTACTAGTGATAAATTCCTAAATTGTTGATCATTGGTTGATCGAAGCATGGCTTTTGTGAAAAGTGTAGATTTGTGGGATAAGACTTCGTCGGACCTCACATCCCGAAAATGGTCGAATCAGGAAAGGATGCAGCAAGGTTATGTGGGTCACGTCCCTCAGGGTATGTGCATTTCCTTCTGGATAAAAAGTGGTATTCTGGTATGGATCCCAGATATTTAACTTATATGGATAAAAAGTGGTATTGGTTGTTGGTCGTTGAGGCGCCTCGACAAAGGTTGTTTACGACCGGGGGATGGCATTCTCATGACAGTTAGTTACGTAGTTACAGAGGTAACCCGGCCTTGTATTGGCGGAGATCCACTTAGGTTCTCGGGGTGTCCCTCCCAAGGCGCATCCTTTTGGATAAAGGAAGTTCCTTAGCCTTGACCATTTGTTGGAAATCCAAACAAAACAATACGAGTCCTTTACGATTTCAGTTGTAGAATCTGCCACCTCAGGTGGTAGATATAGTATGCATAATATAATGGTATCTATGCTGGCTAAGATTAATAATATACTTTCAAATTGTTTTCCATACTATGCATTAATAAAATATCCAAAGGATTTTCACATATCAAGCATGTTTGACTACTATAGGGAGAAATCTTCCCCAAGTGGGCGATTGCATTGTTTGTGTGGCTGGAGGCCTTATGGTAGTTTCATTTTTCAAAAGCATGAACAGATTTCTTTTCCTTTTCTTTTGTGCAAATAAATGTTTTACGATCTCACACCAATCCCATGATTGACTCGGAGTTTATTGTTCCCTTTCTAAACTCTGGGAGCCCCTAATTTTCCACACGAGCAGCCTAGAGTCAGGTTATCGTTGTTTCCAGTGCTAAGTCAGGAAGGTAAGCTGTGAAGATCAGGAGACAAGCTGGATGGCGAGATGTATCACTCACATATGATGTTGCTTTTCCGCTGTTATGTTGTATATTGGCTCTGATGATGTATGTATAAACAGATATAGTTCTTTTGTTTTAAAGATTAGTCATTTATCTATTATACATTATTCCTTTGCGGTTGTGAGATTCTGATATTGTTTTGGTTTCTTCTTCTATCTTCTTTTTCTTTAACCCTAACTAATTGGTTTTTGGGCATTCGATTGATCGGCAGTTAATACAGTGGAGTTAATGATGTCGATATTCGGGCGTCGAAAAAATCGGGTCGTTACAGAGTGGTATCAAAGCTTAGGTTGGCAATAACCTTGGCTTTGGTAGGGATTACTCATTAAAGATAGAGTCAGTAGTACTCTAGAATGAGTTTGAGTGTATTAATAGATATGAACGCGTATTTGTTAGTGAATATAAATAATTGTTTTTATATTCTGTTGACTTATCGGTTGAGTGTTTATAGATTCTGGTCGGTGCAGTCTGGCCAAAAGTATCAGTAGAAGTTTCTAAACTCTTAAACAAGGTAAACCGACACAGTATTGTTTTAAAATAGGGTAAATGAAATAATTTTACCCAAATTATTTTTGCATATAAAAAAATAAATTTCTATAAATTATTGTAGAATATGGTTGGTTGGTTGTTAGGAAGCGATAATGTTAAATTATTATCATTGTTATTGAATAAGAAATTGAAATCATAACTAAAAGCTAAGAAATAAATTCATATACAAATGGGACTTGTAAATGTAAATTGTAAATTTGATTTATAATTTGAAATAGAATTTCATAAAAAAATTGAAAATAAATTGAAAAGATTTGAAATTTTGAGATAAGGAAAATTTGAATCCCACTGAGTGTGAAAATGATTTTCAAAGGTTTTGGGAAAATATTGGTGAAATTATTTGGAAAATATTATTGAATTAGATATGAAATTTGGTGGGATTTGGAATTTAAAAATATTTGGAAAATGTTTTTGAAAGGATGAAAGCACTAAACTCTTTTCGGACACTGGAAAATAATTCCGACGATGATCGAGACATCATCGCTGTTCATTTTTGAGTTTCTAGGAGAGGAATTGCTGCCAATTTTTTTTAAAATTGAAGTTGTTTGCAAAAAAACTGGGTTTGGTTTTTAAATTAGAAAGTAATTTGATATGCAAATGAATTTTGCATACAAAATTGATTTCAAAATGATTTTGAAATGCTAAGAAATTGTTTGAAAACTCTAGAATCTTATTTAAATGTTTATGGGATGGAAATAAGTTGGGAAACTTATAGAAGTTGAAATTTTGATTAAATTGAGGTGTAACTGGATCAAGTAAGATAAAAGTAAATTTTAAGGAAAACTTATAGAAGTTTAAAAGTTTGAATGGGAATGAAATGTAAACTGAATTAACTTAAACAAAAAAATAAGTTTAAGGAAAAAATCTAAGTGAGCCTAATGAATGGCTATTGAATAGAATTTACTAAGTGTGAAATAAACTGATAAATGAACAAATGAATTTACATTTCAAGTAAATAAAATTGGAAACGGAATATTGGTGTTAAATTCAAATTTGTAAGTAAATGGAAATTAGTTAAGCGGACTAAATAAAACAAAGTATTGAAATCAAAATTAGTAAGTAAACTAATTGATTTAAATGGGTATGCAAATAAATTGGAATAGAATATTGGAATCAATTCAATGGGTAAAAAGGAAGAATTTGTTCGAAGGAACTATAAGAAGTAATAGTTTGGAAATAAACTTTTCTTTAAAATTAAATTTGGAAATGAAGTGCTTTATTTAAATTTGTAGGTTGCAAAGGTTTGGAATTGAATTTGATTAAAAACGAATTAGTGGATGGAACTAATTTATGTAATGATATAAATAAGTTATGAATGGAAGAGAGTTGATAAAATTTTCAATATTAAGAGTTTAAAGAAAAATCGAATTTATATGGAATTGGAACTCAAATGTGAATAAAAGAAAAGGGAATTGATAAAGCTAATAATCAATTGAAATAAATACGTGGGATGTACGTATATTATTTTATTCGTATAGCGATTCGATCCAGAATTCGAGCATAGAATTTCGAGATAATTATATCTATTCGAGTTGGGATTTTTCATTCGATTTTCGACGTCGAACCCTAGATATGTATTTTTGGTTCATTCTGAAAATTCTCTATCATAGTTTATGGCTATGCAAGAAGAATGACAGTTTCTGATCAAGAAACCAGATCTGGGTCCGCACTAGGAAGTCGGGTGGACGATACTAGTTCGAAAATGAAATTGTGTGATCGGGTGAGCGATCGAATTTGGTATTGTGTACGGATGATATATGTGCATCGTACGGACTTGAATGAAATGAATGTTGAAACTTTTGTAAAGAAATGTGCAAAATGATTTTGAATGTTGTAATTGGACATTATTGCTAGTAGGTTATACAAGTGTTTTAAAAGCAAAAGGAAATTGGATTTTTGATTTCGAAGATAAATGAAATTGCTCGACAAAAAGGTATGTATTTAAATTTCTATATGAAATTTGATGATTTTCTGGTCTAGCTATTTGGCTTTTTGGTTTTCTTTTGAAATTTGGGGGACCGTGGTGGTATTTTGTAGTCGTACCAAGCTAGCCGCTCAAAGAAGACGCTGGCGAAATTTTTCGAAAATTTAGAGAGTTAGAAAAATTTTGAGGGAATTTTGATAATTTAAAATTTGGACTTAAATTTAAATTTGAATTGTTGAGAAAATAATATTGTTTGAAACTTATGGTTGAGTTTGGGAAGTTAGTAAGAATGATAATGTCTTTAATAAAAAAAAATTTGGAATGTTGAAATTGTTGGTTTTGAGAAGTTGTTAAAAACTATGTGGATTGGGAAAATAATAAACAGGTTATGGATCATTCTTCTTAACTAATAATTTCGGGACGAAATTCTTTTAAGGGGGAAAGAATGTGACGACCTGGAATTTTTGATATTTGAATTGGAATGTTTAATTGATTTTAAAATTTTAAAAGATAGTTTAACTTGAATTTCAAATATCATTATTTATTTGGCAATTTTAATATTGAGTTAATAATTGAAAATTGGGAAAATTGACTAAATCTGGAGTTCCAGGCTTGTTAAAAATAATTTAATGGTTTGGAAAATTTGTATTAACAATACTGGAGATAATAGAACTTTTAAAAGTTGAATTTGAAATTGTTTTATTAAGTTTTAAATTTTATCGTTTATATCAATATTTAAAAATAGCCTTCCGAGGCACAGTCTCGGAATTCGATGAAACTAGTTCTATTGGATCCTTAATATTGCATTATTATCGGATTTTAATTTTCGAAGCATTCGTAGTTGATGTGCGACCATACGGATTGAAAACACGCTGGGATTTAAATCGAAAATTCAGTTACTAATAGGGTACAAAAAGCTATCTTCTCCATAAGATCGAATTTGGACCCGAAACCTTTTCCAATGCATTCGAAATAGGGGTATAACCTTATAGACGCCTAGTGGCACGCCTCGATTGGAGATCGATATTATGAGTTGCGAAAGTCGAGATGGTTTGAATTTAAATTTAAAATTTGAATATAATTAATATCAATATATCAAAGCACTGTTGCGAGCATCAGACACGTAGAGGAAAATTCAAACACGTGTACGTTTGGATTAACATGTGTCTTTGTTTAATAAAAAATATAAGAAAGGAGAAATCAAAACATAAACGAAATTCCTATTCTACTTTTTTCTCAGATCGAAATAAAACAAAATGGCGATTGATCCTTAAATGAAAAAAGTAATGAAATCGATTCATTCACAAATCAAATTCGTGAGCCCATCTTCATTAAAATAAAGTCAAGGCTGCTTGATTTCAAGAGGGACAAGCATGACGACGAGGGATCTCGCGTGAGGTTATGGCGAGGCAGTGCTTGTTTGTGCACAGGAGGAAGGGGAACTCATTCTTGACGTCAATCGTGAGCACGTGAAACGACTGGAGGCATGGCCAGTTTTCAAGCAGTTGAGGGTCTTGTGGTCGCGGCTCGTCATTAGGGAAGCGTGGTAGCATCATGCATATTTCTTTCACTGAGCAAAGCTCGTCGATCACGATGGAAATGTTGGCGTTGCAGTAGGCTTGCGCGAGCTTCGGGTCGCGTTCGTGTGGGCTCAACGAGAACAGAGATCTCATGCAAGTTCTGGGCAGAGCTTGGTGGGTTTTTGCCTGAACGAGTAGGTATATTTTTATTTATTTAGTTTAATGTAGTAAATTTTATATATTTGTATACATATAGGAAAGCCAGAAATCAAATAGATAGGTATACACATAAATAAAGATTTGGTTTTTAAAAATCTATATGGATTATTTTACAAATATATATACATATTTAATTTTCTGGATTTGGCGAGTAATTTGTTCAATTAACCTATTTAATTTATTTAGTCTTTGAAAATAATTTATTAATGAAAAATGGGTTTAAAATTAAATTATTATTTTATATTAAATTTTTGTTTAATTACATCTATTAAATGGAATTTAATTTCGTCAATTGGAATTTAATAAAACCGTATAAATGTTTATACAAGGTCAAAAATATTGTGAAGTAAACAAGTCGAGATGGAAATGGATTACAAAACAAAAGCAAAGGTGAGATTTTCTCACTCAAGTTGGTTTGCCTGCTTAATTTAAATAGTTAAATTTAAATTATTGAATGTGCTTGGATGAATTGATAATTTATATGTTGGGTGTATATAGTAGTGTTTGTGTGTGTGTGTGTATATTAGAGTGATTGATTTCCCGCATTACATAGCGGATGAGACCCTAAGCGCCCCACGTAATAGCGGATGACCCTTATACCGCGATATCTCGCCTTAAAGCGGGATTGTTATTTTAAATTATTGTGCTAACATTTGTGGATGCAGGGAAATAGGATGGAGGGATCCAACTGGATTCCTCTAATGCGTGGATTTATTTCATATGTTGTGATACGATTTATTGATAATCTATGATCGATTATACTAGTAATTGAAATTATTGAAGGCTATAGTTAGGCCCAATTTATTCTGGTATTTTTAAAATGCTAAAAACATAAAATTTGGATTTTTGGAAGGAAATTAAAATAGAGAATTTTAAGTAAAATAATTTTTGAAAATTGGATAAATTAATAGAAGGAATTTCGAAAAGGATAAAAGTTGATTTTCGAAATCCTAGCAAATAAATTCCAAGTATGGGAAAAAGATTTTAATAAACGGAAATAAATGGATTTTGAGTAGTATTGTTTAAAAGTTGATGAATTTATTTAAAATTCGTATTTTAAATGGTTTGGGAGAAATAGAGGAATTTTTTAAAAGGTAGTAAATTTTGGAAATCGATTTGAAAATCGATTTAGTATTTGAATCTGTGTTTTAAGAAAGAAGAATGATACTATGAAATTTATAAACGGGCTTTATAAATAAAGTGAAATATTTATCAGAAGATAATTTGAAAGTGTAAATTCATGATGGGAATTTATAATGGAATAGGTAATTTGTTTTAGAAATGAATAGTAGTTTATTTTTAAAGATGTGAAAGGAAAGTATTTTTCCCCGATAAGCCAAGTATGATTTCAAGCAGATTTTTATGTAAAAGTTAAAAGTGTTAAAGTTGTTTAAAAGGATGTTTCTTTGAGAAATTATTATTAATTTTTTTTTAAATTTCAAAGGTAAACATTTTTATTAAATTAGTTATATTAGTAACAATTTTAAAAGGCGGATTGGTATTTTGATTTTAAAAGATAATTATTAACATTTGTATTTTATAAAGTAGTTTTATTTTAAATATAGTTTGGCTGAAGTCTTTATTTGGAAATCTTGTATAGAATTCAATAGCTTTTATTTTTAAATTTGTTTGGCTTAAGTTTTCATGAAAGTCATTAATAAATTTCATAACTGGTATTTTAAATAAAGTGTTTTAAATAGTTTTTATTTTAAGTATTTTAAAGTATATATATTTTTAGATAAAGTGATTTAAATTATTTTAAAATCCAAAGCATTTAGTCTTGGAAAAATTTTCAGTGGAAATAAACAATGTTTGGAAATTTATTCCACGAGAGGAAAGTGATTTGAAAATTGTTTTCAAAGGGTTGAAGTGTTGAAACATATCTTGCGAAGATATTTTGAAATAAATAATTTGGGGAAATTATTTAAATTTGATGGTTGTTGTGAATGTTGTTTGATAGTTAAATAACCGACTATCAGTTTAAACAATTTGGGAAATTGTTGAGGCTTGATGGTTGCTGTGAATGTTGATTGATAGTTAAATAACCAACTTTCAATATTGGCCTTTAAGATGGCACTTGAATTTGTTTTCAAAATAAGCGCTCATTATTGGTTAAGCCGGGGGGAGGACATTAAGTCATAAAACCCATTCCGAATAACGATACGACGAAATGGAATTGCATATGAAGATGGTGGTTGAAGACCGTGTATTTTCGAAAATGAAAGGATTACCTGTCGATTGTCTCTACACTGAGTTGCAACGGTATAGAGATTACCCTATGCGATGAGGAGTTTGGACATGATAAGGGAATATCCAGATTTGCAAGGACATTTTTCTTAATTGGACGAAGTACCTTCGGTTCCGTTCAAACCTAGAATGGACTTGTATGGATGTATGTCTAACATTACACTTTGAGATGTGTAGCTGGTTTCTATCAAATATATTTCCGTTTGGTGGCAGAGAATTTATTCTATTAGCTTAACACCCTTCTTTGAGATGTATGAGCTCAGAGTTTATGTAGTTGCTGGTTACTAGTGATATGTTCCAAAATTTGGTAATGTGGCATGCTAAGTGTTGATCATTGGTTGATCGAAGCATGACTTTTGTGAAAAGCGTAGCTTTGTAGGACGAGACTTCGTCGGACCTCATACTGCGGAAATGGTCGAAACAGGAAAGGATGCAGCTAGGTTATGGGGGTCGCGCCCCTCAAGGTATGTGCATTTCCTTCAGGATAAAAAGTGGTATTCTGGTATGGAGCCCAGATATTTAACTAATGTGGATAAATGTGGTATTCTAATATGGATCCCAGATTATTTTACTTATGTGGTTGTTGGTTGTTGTGGTGCCTTAGTAAAGTTCGGTTACGACCGAGGGATGGCACACTCGTGACAGTTAGTTACCTAGTTACAAAGGTAATCCGACCTTGTGCAGGCAGAGATCCGGTTAGGTTCTTGGGGCGTCCCTCTAGGGTTGTACCCTTTCGGATAAAGGAAGTTTCTTAGCCATGACCATTTGTTGGAAATCCAAATAAAACAATACGATCCCCTTACGATTTCAGTTGTAGAACCTGCCACCTCAAGTGGTATCTATAGTAGGCATATTATGATTGTACCTATGCTGGCTAAGATTAATATTATACTTTCAAAATGTTTTCCAAACTATGCACTAATAATAATATCCAAAGGATTTTCATGTATCAAGCATGTTTGACTGCTATAAGGAGAAATCTCCCCTAAGTGTGCGATTGCATTGTGTGTGTGGCGAGAGGCCATATGGTAGTTTCATTTTTCAAAATCATGACCGGATTTCTTTTCCTTTCTTTTGTGCAAATAACTGTTTTAATATCTCACACCAGTCCCATGACCGACTCGGAGTTTACTGCTCCCTTTTCTAAACCCTGGGTGCCCTTGATTTTCCACACGGGCAGCCTAGAGTAAAGTTATCGTTGTTTCTGGAGCTAAGTCAGGAAGGTATGCTGTGAAGATCAGGAGACAGCTGGATGGCGAGACGTATCACTCGTATATGATGTTACTTTTCCGCTGTTATGTTGTATATTGGCTCTGATGATGTATGTATAAACAATATAGTACTTTTGTTTTGAAGATTAGTCATTTATCTTGTAACGACCCGTAAATTTTCAGTAATTATAATTGTTAATTTAATAAGATTTTTGAAATTTAATATTGATGAAAATAAAAATTTAGTGAATTATTAATAAAATTTGTGATATATTAATGAAATTAACTAAGAGAAAACGTAACAAGGTTAATTAAAGTTAATAATTAATGAACTTAAATTAAATTCCAATTAAATAAAATAATTCAAATGTTATGACTTGATTATAAAAGGAATATGAGAAAACAAATGAAATTATTGGATTAATGTATGAAATAGGGTAATAGATGGAAATCATTTGTAAAGAATAAATATACATGTATTATAAAGGGAAAACGGTGACAAATAGTGGTCGTTACCTGTGGTTTGCCAATTTAAAATAAAAGTTACTTTAATGATAATTAATATAGTAACGGAAGTGTGAATGTGAATTGAATAGAAATGGAAATTTATTTATAAGGCAATAATTGATGAAACCAAGTGCATAAATTTATTTAGAATATTTAATCGTAATTAATGTATATAGTTGGCAACGATATAATATATGGCAATAGGATGGTTAATAACAAAGGAGTTAGAAATTTGAATATATTAATGTAGCATTTATGCAAATGTAAGATGTAATAGGCGTATATTAGTGTAACACATAAGTAACCATGTTGACATCACCTTTAAGATGGTAAGTTTATAATTGATTCATAATAAGGAAAAAATCAAATGAATGGATTTATTTAGGATGGAAATTGACAATTAATGAATTTATTTAAATTAGTGAGTTATAATTGATGGAAATTAGTAAATTGGGGAGTGAATTAAAGATTATTAACTAAGGAAGTAATACGTAATAAATTGAATAAAATCAATATTATATAAGAATTGTAACATTTGTTTATGAATAGTGAATTCATATGTGTAATTAAAAGTTATGTTAACGGTTGTTTTAAGTTAACCATTTATTTAGTCTATTAAATTAAAACGGGTAACCAATTTGCAATAAATCCGAATTTAAAGTTACGTTAATGTAAATTAGGGTAATAATTGAGAGCAACGTAAATTTTATTCAGTGTTATGATGATTAGTTGAATATAACATAAACTTAAGTGTAAATTTAAGGTTATGATAACAATTATTATAAATTACCTAAAGAATTGGTCAATGAATTTTTTGGAATCAAGTTCATTTAAATGTCAAGCAGATGAAGGGTAACAATAGGAACTAGGTATAGAGTGATAATGGACTTAGTATAAAGATTGAAACTAATCAAATCAAAGTTATTTGGAATTTATTATAATTAATTGGAACTCAAATTTTAATAAATGAAATTATTTTAAATGGAATTTAATTTATTGCCTTAATGGAGATTAAGATGAAATTCGTGAATAATAATGTAATAAACCATGAACCAATGTTAATTTCATCCATTGGATAATAATGAAATGAATAGTAGAATGAAAATATATTTTAATAGAAATTTTGGTAATTAAATTTATAATTTTTGAATTTAATAAAATTGTGGTTAATACTGGAATTGACAAATAAATTAACTCTAGATTGACATTTAAATTAGTTTAAATCATTGTAAATGATTGAGAAATTTAAAATGATGAAATTTGTCAATTAAAGAATTGGAATTTGAAAATTTGATTTACTCAATTTATTTATTTATTTAATTAATATAAAAATAGCCATTTTGGCCACTGACTCGGATTTCGACGAAACCAGTTTCATCGAATCCGTATCAGTAAATTATTGTAGGTTTTCAAGTTTCGTTGCGATCGGACTTGTTGTTTGATCGTACGGACTTGAAATGCCTTGAAATCAATGAAATAGAAAACAATTTGAAAAATATTGATTTTATCATAACTTCTTCATACGATGGAATTTGGACGTGAAACCTATTCCATCACGTTTAAAATTTTTTAAAACGTCTATTTTGATATATGGGTTGACCCAATTTCGTTTCGGAGTCAGAACGGGCTTTTCGGGCCAACCATCGTTAAACGCACTTATAAATAGGGACCATCTATTCTTTTTTAACCTTGTCTATAAATACTTTGTTATTTTTGGGCACGTTTTCACCTACTACTGAACCGTCCCTCTCCAAGCAATGCCGGACCATCCCCTCTCCATGCATTGCCGAGCCAACTCCCTTCCCCATATAGCCACACCAATCCTATTCCCACTTACTACCGGATCCACCTTCACCGAACCAACCCACTCCATTCACTACCGAACCAGCCACCTTCCATCCACTACCGGTCCAACACCACCGAACCGGCCACCTTCCATCCACTACCGGTCCAACACCACCAAACCAGCCACCTTCCATCCACTACCGGTCCAACGCCACCGAACCAGATCACCAACTCAATGCCGAATCAACACAATCCAAAGTCCCATCGAACCAAAGTACTACCGGACCAAGTCCTCAGCTCCATCCATCTACTACCGAACCAAGGCGTTGCCGAACCAAATTTGCCAGGCCAGATTGCTTCAGCCCGAGCCCACCAACAGTTATATACATCCAGGACCCCTGCCCCCAGCCTCATTCTATAAATAGAGGGGCAGGGGTACAACAATGGAAGACAAGTTTTAGAGCTCAAACGCGGATAGAACTTTCAAACAACTTTCAGATTCTTTTAATCCAAGCTTTGTAATTGTAATCTGAATAGAAAAGGAGAATAACATATAAAGTGGACTTAGGCACATTCTGGCCGAACCACTATAAATCCGTGTGTCTTTTGCAGTTTAGTCCATCTATTTCATATATTTGCATAAATCACAGAAATCATTAAGAACCACATATAATCAACTAAATCATACGACTTGGAGGTGTTTGCCCATTTTTTGTGCAAACATTTTTGGTGCTTTCACTGAGAACGGAGCTCGAAGCTTCAGCTTCTCCCACGTAACCCTTTTCGTATCAGCATCGTTCATTGCTTGGAAAACATGCCTCCCGGACGGAAGAAAGATGCTAACGAAGGAAAGAACATCGCAACTAGCAGTATCCCAGATCCAGTGATCAGAGATCAAGACAATCATCCGGTTCCAACAACAAATGGAAATCAGGCAAATCCGACAGCCCCTGCTACGGAACAACCAATTACAAAGGCAGATCTGGACAGGGTTGTGGCTGAAGTAACTAACCGCTTCGCATCTCAACAAGAAGCCTTGGTGGACCAACTCATGTCACGCTTAAGGGATGCTGAAGAATCCAACCGCAACACTGAGTCATGGGGTGAGTCCCGGTCTGGAGGATCTGGGAGACGACAAAGGTCTTTCTTCTTCGAAGAGGCTAACAACAGAAACAGCAATGGTAGGAGCCGAGCCCGGACTCAGCCCGAATTCCGACCCGAGGAAACAATTGGAACCGAACCCAACGGGGGAGGTACCAGGCAGGGGTCGGATGTAGCTGAACCTGCCATGCTACCTAACCATGAAAACAATAATAGACGGGGTCGAGCTGGAGTCCAGCCCGAAGTTGGACCCGAGGAAGGGCTGAGAACAGAACCTAACAGGGGAAGATCAAGGCAAGGGCCAACTATGGCTGACCCCAGCGTGCCCCCGGAAGACCAGAGGCAGCCATTAGAGAATGTTAGGAGAGATAGACGATACCATCCTTACAGGTCATCTGGACGGAATCAATCCCGCAGGGAAGAACCAAACTCATTTCTATCCGCTCCAAGTTTTGATGAAAGGATGGCACAATTGTTCAGAGAGTGCGTCCGACGGGACCAAAGAGATCGAGGGATAGGCACTAGGGTAACCAGCCCTTTCACCCGCAATATCGATATCGCCATCACACCCCGAGAATGGAAAATGCCAACAATGGAACCTTACAAGGGAACCTCTGACCCCGTCGTACACTTACAAAGATACACACAGCATATGCTCATGAGCGGAGCAACAGAGGGAGTGTTGTGTAAATGCTTCCCACTATTCTTGGCAGATCTAGCTACCTCCTGATTCTTCCATCTACTCCAAGGGTCCATCAGCTCATGGGAAATGTTGAAAGAAAAGTTCATCAGCCAGTTCCGCATTCATGTGGAACAACCCAAGGACGCTTATTCCCTATCTAATATCAAACAGAAACCCAGAGAGACAGTGCAACAATATCTAACCCGATTCAACGCCGCAGCGGCCACAATCCAAAATGCTGACGAGAAACTTATCCTAATGGCCCTCTGCAGTGGTGTGCACCCGGATACTAAATTTGCTAGGAGACTAACGAAATAAAAGCCAGCTGCCTTACCCGATTTCTTCAGTGAAGCCGGGAAGTATATGAGACTTGAAGACGCTGCCATTGAAAGGCAGACAGGGCAACAAACCAAGGCAGCTCATGGCAATACACCCGCAGTAGCAAAGGACGTTCGAAGAAATGACTCCAGAGATAGTGCTGGGGGCAAGAAGGGAGAAAAGCGTTTATATAGGCCAGGACCGAGATTTAACTCTTACACTCCATTAAATGAAACAATCGAAAACATCTTCTTGGCCACCCAAGACGAAGTTAGATACAAGAGCCCCCCGCACAAGAAGGAATCAGATAATGCAATTTAAGTCTGGAAAGTTCTGCCGCTTCCACGAATCTCATGGACATGACACCAATGAAGGCCATCATCTCCGGGACTTGATTGAAGAACACATCAGAAGGAAGAGACTGGAGCGCTATGTGAAAGGTCAGAACAGGACTTCAACTCCTGCCAAAGAGAACCCAGGGCTACCCCTCCCGGAAGCAGGCGGAGGAAATCGCAACACCGGCGGCTCCAGTCAAGAGAAGATAGTGGTCCTTACCATATCAGGAGGACCACACATCACCGACGGAAGCTGGCAGAGATGGAAAGATACGGTAAGTCACTTACAAACAATGAAGGCTACGTTAATTCTGTTACAGAAGAACGCCACTCGATGCGGAAAGAGAATGATGACATCACATTCAGTAGGCGTGATCTAGAGGGAAGGCAGTACCCTCACATGGATCCTATGGTCATCTCTGCCTGGTTCGGTCCAGCCAAAGTTTTCCGAATTCTAGTAGACCCCGGAAGCTCAGTAAATATCCTATTCAAGCATGCTTTCGAAAAAATGAAGCTGTCAATGAAGGATGTGTCTCCCTGCAGCAAACCGCTACATGGTTTCACTGGAGATGCATAGATGCCCCTCGAGCAACAGGACCTCTTTGTTCAAATAGGAAGTCATCCCCGCTCTGTTGTGCGAAAACAAACATTTTTGCTAGTAGAGAACCACTCGACCTACAACGCCTTTTTGGGAAGACCAGCCTTGTCTGACTTCCAAATTGTCCTAGCCCCGTGGTGCCTGAAGATGAAATTTCCAACAGATAACAGAATAGGAGAAATAGAGGGAGATCAAAACGCCGCTCGAGATTGTTATGTAACTGAACTTCGCAATAACCGCAGGAAGGATAAAGGGAAGGATGTAGAGACCTCTCTCTGCAAGAAAAACTTGGAAGCATAGAAATTAAAGAAAGCCCCTCCTCTTCGATATGCCAGTGATCCCTTCAACGAATTAGACCCCAGGGACAAGGAGGAGGAGGCCACCACCGAGCCTGCAAGGGCTATGGAATTTGTATCTGTAGACAAACAAGACTCAAGTAGACTGCTGAGAGTCGGGTCTCAATTAGGAGCGGAATTGAAGGATCAACTGGTCGATTTTCTTCGCCACAACATGGATGTATTTGCATGGACACACACCGACATGACAGGAATCTCCCCAGACATAGCATGCCACGTACTAAACATCGATCCCACCAAGGTGCGAGTAAAGCAGAAAAAGAGAAGCATGGGCGCAGATTGATCAGCAGCCCTCGAGGAAGAAGTAAAGAATCTACTTGCCAATAACTTCATACAAGAAGCCATCTACCCAGAATGGATCGCCAACCCGGTACTGGTAAAGAAGGCTAATGGGAAGTGGCGAACATGCATTGACTTCTCCAACTTGAATGACGCTTGCCCGAAGGACTGCTTCCCACTCCTCTGAATCGATCAACTCGTGGACAGCACAGCCGGACATGAACTCTTATCCTTTATGGACGCGTACTCAGGATATAACCAGATCCCTATGAACGCCCCCGATCAAGACCACGCTAGTTTCATCACTGACCAGGGATTGTACTGCTACAGAGTAATTCCTTTTGGACTTAAAAATGCCGGAGCCACTTATCAACGCCTCGTCAACAAGATGTTTGTGGAACTAATAGGACGAACTATGGAAGTTTATGTGGATGACATGCTGGTAAAATCGAGGAAAGCCAACGATCATATAAACCACCTGGACGAGATGTTTCAAGTACTTCGCCAATATGGAATGAAGCTGAATCCTCTAAAGTGCTCCTTCGGAGTATCATCAGGAAAGTTCTTGGGGTTCATCGTCCATGTCAGGGGGATTGAAGCAAACCCCGAACAAGTCCGGGCTTTGCAAGATATCAAGATACCATCCACTCGAAGAGAGATGCAAAGCCTAAACAGGAAAGTGGCCGCCCTTAGCAGGTTCATCTCTAAAGCAACCGACAAATGCATCCCTTTCTTCCAAGCTCTAAAGAAAGACAAAGGAAAGCTTGAATGTACTGACGAATGCTCGACAGCCTTCCTTAACCTAATCGAACACCTTCAGAGACCACCAGTACTCTCAACTCCAAATGAAGGCGAAGGACTATACCTATACCTTACTGTATCGGCCCATGCTTTAAGCGCCGCTTTGGTGAGAGAAGACTATCGCGCATAGCGGCCCGTATACTTTGTAAGCAAGAGATTAACAGGGGCAGAAACCAGATACCCTAAACTTGAAAAGCTAGCATACTGTTTGCTAATCACGTCACGGAAACTGCGATACTATTTCCAGTCTCATTCCATTAGAGTTTTAACCGATCAACCGCTAAGGCAGGTACTCCATCGCCCCGACACTTCTGGGCGACTACTTAAATGGTGCATTGAACTGAGTCAATATGATATCACCTACCATCCACGCACCGCCATCAAGGGACAAGCCATGGCCGATTTTATTGCCGAATGCACTACCAACGAAGGTAAGGATCAATCTGAAATAACAAAAGATATCAAGTGGAATCTTTTTGTAGATGGAGCATCAAAAGAACAGGGCTCGGGGGCAGGTATTGTGATAATCACCCCCAGGGGAAGGAAGCTGCACTATGCTCTAAGGTTGGAATTCACTGCCACCAACAACGATGCAGAATATGAAGCAGTAATAGCAGGACTAGAACTTGCCTTAGAAATTGGAGTCAGTTCTTTATATCTCCATAGTGATTCTCAACTTATTGTAAATCAAATACTGAAAGAATTCCAAACTAGAGGAGAACGACTCACAGCATATCTAAAGAAGACCAAGCTGCTGTCAATCAATTGGATCACTATTTAATCAAACACATTCCTCGAGGAGAGAATCAGGAGGCCAACGAACTGGCAAAGCAAGTTAGCATGAAGGACGGCACCACTTCTGGAACAATAACCATCTCAAAGAAACTAGCCCCAAGTTTTGAACAAGAGGATCTGATAGCTACAATCGAAGAAGAAACTTGGATGATTCCTATCCGGAAATACTTGAAAGATGGCACACTACCCAACGAGCGTAACGAAGTCAGGAAAATCTTGAGGAGTGCTTCCCGCTACACAATACAAGAAGGCATCCTCTATCGGCGCGGCTTCTCTAACCTCTTATTAAGATGTGTCGTTGGAAGGGAAGCCAAGGAAATCTTATCCAACATCCATCGAGGAAGTTGTGGAGACTACACTGGAGGGCAGACTCTGGCACAGAAGATACTCCAATATGGATATTTCTGGCCCACCTTAAACAAAGACGCCTTGGACTTCGTAAAAAAATGCGACAGATGTCAGAAATTTGCTAAAATCCCTCGACTACCAACCAATTAGATTACTCAGATAACCAGCCCTTGGCCCTTTGCAATATAGGGAATTGACTTGATTGGCGAACTGCCAATGGGCTGAGGCGGAGCCAAATATGCCATAGTGGCAGTTGACTATTTCACTAAATGGGTGGAAGTGGAGCCTCTAAATAAAATATCTTCGGCAAAAGCTATTAACTTCTTGATCAAAAATGTTTTATGCAGGTACGGGGTTCCACTCAAAATCATATCGGAGAATGGACTTCAATTTGACAGCGAGGAATTCACCGACTGGTGTCGAGAGCACGAAATTCACAAAAGCTTCTCATCTGTAGCTTATTCCCAGGCAAACAGACAAGTCGAAGCTGTCAACAAAATTCTCAAAACTCTAACCAAGAAGAAACTTGAAAAGTCAAAAGGCGCTTGGGTGGATGAATTTCCTACGGCACTTTGGTCCTACCGCACATCTTACAGAACATCAACTGGACATACTCCTTTCTCTTTGGCATACTGATCGGAGGCCATGCTCCCAGTTGAAGCTGTAGTGCCCTCCCATCGTAGGATCCACTACAACCCAGAAGCGAACGAAGAACTCCTCCATATGTCTTTGGATCTAATTGAAGAGAGAAGAAACGATGCAGCACTCAAAGCGGCAGCTCAGAAGCAAAAAGTGGCAGCACAATACAACTCCAAAGTCAAACACCGCAGCTTAAAAGAAGGAGATCTTGTTCTCAAACGGATCTTTCTGCGCCCCGGAGCGCTAGATCCAATCTGGGACGGACCCTATGTAATTCATAAAGATCTCCACAACGGAGCTTATATTTTGTCAACAGTGGACGGAGAGGTGTTCCAGAGGGCATGCAACATCCAACACCTTCGTCGATACTTTTCTTAACTTGTACTTCCCATATGAAGTGAATTAATAAAGAGAATCAGTGGACGTAGGCATTTTCGTGCCGAACCACTCTAAAAATCTTGTCTCTTTTTTAACTTGTTCCTTTATATCTTAGCTGCTTGTTAAGATTTATCCTTTTTTGTTGAACAAAATCCTATATAACGGCATTTCCATTCTAGACACTTCACGACACAACCTCACCTGGACAAGACCTAACAGGTACTATACGAATCTATGCCCTCGCCAATGAGACACTTTTGGTCCAACATCCCTCTGCTGCGGGTTAACTCATTGCTCGCGATGGCCCTCAAAGCCAACTGTAATGAGCCGATTATAAGCCACCGAGAAGGCCGACTATAGCCGAGGCAGCTCATTACGGCGTTCGGCTCTCCGGCAACCGTGAACCGATTATAAGCCCCAAAATAAGGTGTGGCCAGCCAGGGGCAGTTCACGGTTGACGATCGGCACCCACGCTAGCCGGCCACAGTAAATCGAATAATACACACGATTACAGGACATAATGTCCCGGGTAGTTACTGTGCGCGATCTCGGCTCCGATGTGCCTTAAGTACGGCTGTGGTAAAAAAGAAAACTCCCCGCGGAGGCGTAAGATGGGTGACAAATGTCTCCAGGACTCACAGCTAGGGAAAGTGACTACAAAACCCGTTTGCCACAAACTTAAGCACATCGAAGGCCTTCCATGATTGGAAGTTTTACTTTTTCTTATATTTCCATTCTATTTAAAAACTTTCCTCCTATCTTCTATAACAACCCTTAAAGTACAGGACACCAAGTAGGAGGCACTCACTAATGGTTATAAGAACTCACAGCTGGATGACGGGTCACTCAACTGCGTTCCGTACTCGATCACATAAGGCATTCAAAGCTTCTACTACAAAAAGTTGAAAGGGCAGTACTCTCTTCTTTTGTATACAAATAAGTAGCTCTGATGTACTCACACATCACATTAATATTGCAAGACATGAAATTATACTTTAAGCAAGAACTTAACATCAAACACAGTTGAATCACTAGCACATGCACAACTATATTTCTTATGCAACGTATCAAAATAATGACAGCATCCTAATATGACAGAATCAGCTTATGTTATAAAATTACATGTCAAAAATAAAGTCGTTTGTTGTAATGACATAATTACAACCTGAAAGTACATTAATGTTTAGGAACTAGTATGTACAGGAATGTCAAGTAAAACCAAAAATGCCCGGATCAAGTCAAAATAGTCGGCAGCATCAGAACTTCATCTCTATCCTTCCAAACCCCCAAGATCTACTTGACCGCAGGATCAGAACTCCCAGCATGCTGACCAGAAGTCTCACCTGTCCAATTCAGGAGAAGAATCTATTAGACAAACGATAAGCAATAAAGTTAAGAAAAGATTAAAAGGGAAGACTTACCAGCGTCTGCTCCCTGATCATTATCCTCCAACTGCACACCCACTTCCTTGGCGGTAAGCAGCCGCATGCCCTCCTTCACCGCCACCTTCTCCTCCTTGGTGAACTGAGCGGTAACCACATCCATTCTGAAGGCCGCGCCACCCTCTTTATCCGCATCAGCCTTGGCCTCCTCCAAAGCCCGGAGATATATCCTAGCCATGACCCGGGGGTAATCGTGCATCCAGGATAGGTTGCCCTGCTTCCAAGTACGAAAATACATATCCTGCAGCATATCATCCATCATCCCCTCGTTCTCCTCAAACTCCCTCATACGGGCCTAAGAAGCTGACAACTTAGCAACGGCAGCATCCCTCTCCAATCGGTATCGCGAGCAGTCAGCTTGAAGGGATCTCCTCATCGCCTCCATCTCCTCCTTTATCTTGGCTTGAGCAAGCCCTGCGGCTTCAAGCCTTCCAGATGACTCCTCTACCTGCTCAAGATCCGCTCTCCAAACCTCATCCACCGTTGCGATGGCCATGTCAATTCGTTTCTTGCAAGCAGCCTCCATCTTTCGCAACTCTGCCTTGCTAGCCTCCTCCATGGTTTTCTTTAGTCGTCTGGAGGCCGCCTCATGCTGGGAGATCCGGATGGCCTGATCGGCAAGCTGTTTGGCCTGATCGGAAACCATTAGCCGCAACCGAATGTTAGCACTTCCGATTTCCTCTCCAGCCTTGACCAGTCGGGCATGATGCGCCATCAGCCTCCTGGTCTCCTCAGCCACCCGATCGATGTTTGCCTTGGCCTCATCCCCCATAGTCACAATCCGAGTGGTCAACAAGTCGAGGTCCAAACACTTAGCCTCATCAAGCACCCTTACTATAGGATTGCGAGGTAGGAGGTGCTCACCGGTAACCTCATCGGAGGAAATATCACGGAGGTTCAGGTCCAGGTCCGGATGACCCACGAATGGGTTGCGAGCCAAGCTGGGACGATCTATCGGAGTAACGGTAGGGTTCTCAGATGGATGCGGAGAGGGTAAAAAATCAGTAGTCTCCTCCGTAACATCCTGAAGCGGCAGAGTTGGAGGTTGAGGACGAGATGGAGATTCGAACAAGGAGCGGCCCCTCTTCTTCCTTTGGATATCTTCTTCAATGATCCCGAGAAGCGGACGATAGCCGACTACGTCCCCGGGGCAGCTAGTAGGAGGCTTTGGTCTAGCAGAGGCTCTGAGTAGCTTGTATTGTTCGAGGCGGTGTCGAACATCTGATGTCTTGGCCCTCTCGCCTGCCCTTGGAATAAAGAACAAGTGTTACGAGCATACACTAGTCCATAATTCAAGAAATATGTTAAGTTAAAAGGAGTAGGAAGACGCATTTATTTTACAAACCCTGAGGGGTAGTGGGATACTGCAATAAGTCCTGAATCTTATTCCAGGACGGGAGCTGGCCATAAAATATTCCTAAGTCCTTATCATAAAGGGAGTCTGCAGAAGTCAAAAATTCACCTTGAATCACCGGAGTCGCCTTAGCCGGAATACTCTGAGAAGATGAACCGGCACCAGTCCCGGCCTTATCAGTTTCCTTCGGTTTCTCCACCAAGGCCGGCCCTTCTTCCAACCCCTCAAAAGCTTGGCGGAAAGCATCATCCGTCCACTCTTGAATCTCATCTGCTTTCCCAGAGGTCAAGGCACCAACGCCACTGCCACTTTGTCCTTCGCCACCATTTCCACCATCACCTTCTCCATCACCTCCGCTCTCCTCCTCACCTCTTTCCTCCTCTCCACTTTCCTCCTCCGAAATATCTGGGCATGAGCTGGGAGAGGGTCCATCAGTTTTCTTGAGCTTCTTCCCCCCGACGACTAGAGGTATCGAGAAGGGTTTCCTCTTGCTGCTTTTTGTCATGGCCACTACTTTGGCTTTGCCAGCTCTTTCCTCAGCCATATCCCTCTACTTGACCGCAGACTGATGTGGTAGAATCAAGCTGTGCTCCAGAAGAGTAGCGTTCCTGATCAGGTAAGAAGCTGACCTCTCCCTTCCCGAAATGGCTTCTATCTCCGCGGCCATTTGAACCAAGTGATCATTTTCCACGCCCGCAAAGCCACCTGTCGCTAGCAAATAATAAAGCACATGAGGAGAAGCATTGCAGTCAAAATAGAAATTACAAGTAAACCTCAACTTAAACCAGAAGTGAAGCGGTGGATAGAAACGGAGTCATCCTGGACGAAGAACCATCCTTCTTAAACATGGTGAACTTTGAATACAAGTCGAGGACCGGCTTGAAGGACACGGCTGATTCCAAGCTGATGTATGGAGACTTCTTCTTGTAACCTCTCAAGTTATAGAGGTATCGTATCTCCCGGTTGGAAGGGGGCGCCTGTACTTTCTTTGGAAAATCACGAATAGGCACACCAAGATAGCGTAGAAGTTGGGCTGGAGCTGGAAAGGAGCCACCTTCAAATAGGTGACGAAGCTAACTATCCAAGCATTGATTGGAGGAATGGCCCCACACATGCACTGGTACCTACTATAGGCGAAGTATCCTTCATGGGGATTATATGGCATGACCCCCTTCCCTGGCAACAGCATGCGTGCTCTATCAATCCCAAAGGAGCGGGAGATAACATCCAGCTCCTCTTCTTTGAGAGAGCTAGGAAAGCAGTCAGGCGGAGAATTCAGAAGCTCTCGAGGACCATACCCATCTACTAGAGATCTCGGGGTGGGTCCATGACGTTCTGGTCCTGGCTGAGCTAGGGGCACTGCGGTGGACTCTCCTTCGTCCTAGGATTTCCTCTTATCTGATCGAGTTTCCACTTTACGAGACATTTATCTGCAACACAAGAAAGCACGTTGTTAGAAGTGAAGATATAAAAAGCAAGTACGTACAGTCTAGAGTTTCATTCGTAAGTCGAAACATGAAAAGCTAAAGATTCATTCAGCGTTCAGAATCCCAGAGTTCATTCGATAGTTCAAACCTAAGGTTCCTTCGGCACTTATACGGTTTAGTCTCATTCGGTGGTCCAGGCACACACTCCATTCGGCGATTCAAGTATGAAATTGTCATTCGGTACTTATAACCCACAAGGTTCATTCGGTAAGTCAAGTTCCCGAGTCAATTCGGTAGTTCCAAAACAAAACCCATTCGGCAAAAATGGGTCTCACCTGGTTCGGCAAGGATAGGAATTTGATTTGGCTAACACGTTTGGTGCGGCGAAGATAAGATTTCGATTCGGCAAAAACAAGGGGTCGGCTCGGCTGATAAAGAATAACGAAAGCGTTAGGCCCCTATTTATAAGCAAAAATCAATGACCGGACCAGTTGGTTCGGCATTAGGGACCGGATGATAGCGTCCAGGATGAATGTCTTGAAACAAAGCACGCCATATACATCATATGCCGTACTTTGGAGGGCAAACGTTGGGCACGTTTTCACCTACTACCGAACCGTCCCTCTCCAAGCAATGCCGAACCATCCCCTCTCCATGCATTTCCGAGCCAACTCCCTTCCCCACATAGCCACAGCAATCCTATTCCCACCTACTACCGGATCTACCTTCACCGAACCAACCCACTCCATTCACTACCGAACTAGCCAACTTCCATCCACTACCGGTCCAACACCACCGAACCAGCCACCTTCCATCCACTACCGGTCCAACACCACCGAACCAGCCACCTTCCATCCACTACCAGTCCAATGCCACCGAACCAGATCACCAACTCAACGCCGAACCAACACAAACCAAAGTCCCATCGAACCAAAGTACTACCGGACCAAGGCCTCAGCTCCAGCCATCTACTACCGAACCAAGGCGTTGCCGAAGCAAAGTTGCCAGGCCAGATTACTTCAGCCCAGGCCCACCAACAGCTATATACATCCAGGACCCCTGCCCCCAGCCTCACTCTATAAATAGAGGGGCAGGGGTACAATAATGGCAGACAAGTTTGAGAGCTCAAGCGCAGATAGAACTTTCAAACAACTTTCAAATTCTTGTGATCCAAGCTTTGTACTTGTAATCTGAATAGAAAAGGAGAATAACATATAAAGTGGACGTAGGCACATTCTGGCCGAACCACTATTAATCCGTGTGTCTTTTGCAGTTTAGTCCATCTATTTCATATATTTGCATAAATCACCCAAATCATTAAGAACCACATATAATCAACTAAATCATACGACTAGGAGGTGTTTGCCTATTTTTTGTGCAAACAGTTATAAACCCTAATTTCACTCATTCTCATTTGTTTGTGCGTACGATTTCTTCCACCTCCTCATTTCAATAACAAACAAACACCTAATTCCAACTGCAATTCAAAATCAAAGTGAAATTTCAAACTCCTTAAAAAAATTCAAAAAAATTATATGTCGAAGCTCTCGATATACGCATCTCAAAACTGAATTTTCGATTCAATGCATTGTTTGTCCAGAATTTCAGAATCAATTCTCAATCGTTCATCACGCGTCGATGAACGTTGTCGGATCGTCAATTCGTTTTTGGGTTTTGTGGGGATTGAGGCGCGTAGTCCGTCGGTATAATTGGTTCGCGGTTTCAACGGTTGGATTGGCGGCAAAAATTCGATTAGGTCATCATTTCATGGCGGCGGCTGGGTGGATATCGCGAGGACGGTCGCATATCTCAGGCGATGTTGGCCTCGAGGAAGGCGTGCGCGCGTGGTCGACGTCTGGTAGGGGCGGCGCTGTGCGTAGAAGAGGGGCGTGTGCGTTGCGATGTAGGGTTCCGGGTTCATGCTGCTGAAGCTTGCGTGCGTTGTGTTCTGCAAATAGGAGATAGGTGACGTGGCACTAAGTGGTAACGTGTTATTTATTTATTTATTTTATAATTGAAATTCGAACACATTTATCGCTATATCTTTCACATACGAACACCAATTCACGCGCGGTTTTTTTGTTAGGATCATATTGAAATTACGAACATTTTGGCGCTGGTATAGATGAATTCTGAGACTATCAAATTTTTGGGTTTAAATTGGATTTAAATTCAATTTAAATTCAAAAGGTTAGTGTTTTAACCCACTCACAACTTCTAAAATTTCTTAGGTTTGTTAAATTAAATTTTGTGTGATTATGCATATATTTATGACTTTTTTGTATATTTTTAATCATCGTCTTAGTTATTGCATTTATTTAAATTAAATCGTTATTTAATTTATTATTGAATATAACTGCTAGTTAATTACCTGCTATATATTATCAGTTATATATTGATATTTATTGTCTGTTTTCTATGATGATTGTGATGGATGTATGATTTTATGATGGGAATGGATGTTTTATTTATATCATCATAATCTGCAAGTTGTGATGTATTCATTTTTCATTTGGGATTGTGGTTTGAAATGATATAACCATAATTTTTGTTTTAAATTACGGGTTGAAATGATAAATATCTGTATCACTTGACCATAGGATAGAAAATTTTATACAGACACCGTGGTTTATATATATAAAAATATTTTGAAAGGATTTCTATGGTTTGTAAAGAAATATATGATTTTTGAGATATTGATTTGGATATTTTTTAAATGTTCATTTATATATGGTTAATTCTTGGTTTAAGCGGTGAATAAAATTTGTTTAAAGTATAAAATAAGTTTAATAATAAAGTTGATTTCATTAAAATATAATATGGATAAGTATTTACTTAAATTATATTTTAATATGGAGTTTATATTGATTTTTATAAATCAAGGTTGAGGAGATAGTTTGAAATTGATTGAGATTATATCTAATTAAGAATTATAGTTAATAAGAATCCATTTGGAACCTATTGAAATTTGTGATTTTAAAGGAATATGGTTTTATAACTTAATTCGGGTTTAAGGTGATTTAAGTAAAATATATGAAATCTAAATAAATTGAGGAATATTCAGTTATTGAATTTGAAGTTTTATTTAAAGGATATTGTATTTATTAAGGAAATATTTTAAAACTAAATAATAGTGAAGAGAATTTGGTGTGTGTGTGTGTGTGTATATGAATTATAAAATTTAGTTTTGAAATATTGAATAATTAAAGCTTTGAAATATATGGAAATTGAAATGGTTTATTTGGTATTCAAATCTGTATTTGGAATTGATTTATGAGATTTAAGAAGCTAATTTATTATGTAAAGGAATTTAATATTTAAACCATTTATGTATTAGAAATTATGTTTCAAAGCTATGGGTTTTCAAGGTATATAGATTTGAAAGTGCTATGATTTTGTAAAAAGGATATATTTGAAATAAAAATGATATCATATTGATTTGGGTTTAAAATAGAAATGATAAAGTATTTATATGGTTTTGAAATGGATATTATATTCTGGTTTTGAAGTATAATTATTTTAAAATGACCGCGATGTTAAAATAATGTTTGGTTGTTAAAGCGACCAGGGTCCAAAGTTGTCATACTCTCTGTCAACCCCGTAAACCACTTTAACAACCGTGTACGCGGTGGAGATTCCAGAATGAAGTAGTATGGTGGCGGCGTTTCCTTTAAGGTAAATACGTGGACCCGACTCCCATGAGTTGGCATAAGGTGGGTAAAACAGGAGCGATTCTCGGGCCTATGAGGTAGCACCTTTGATCGGACACATCCCTTCGAGATTATACTTTTACTTTTGGATTGATTCGGTGGCCACTTTTGATTTTTTAATTTGGGGGTGTGGCTCGAGGTGGGCGGTAGCTGAGCACTACGCGTTACCACCAGCCCGGATGCGTAATTGGTATATATACCCTGGCATTGCCTAGTTGTGCCGTGTCACCTACCCTAGCGCGCCTTGTATGAGTTTGGTTTTCTTCCGTAGCCTGTGGAGTATTTATGGTAGTGTCTCGATCTGGAGACGCGCTGATACTGGACGGACTAGTGGCACTATTATTGTGTTAAGAGCTGTATGGGTAACCCTTTAATGTTTTGAAAAAATTAAGTTCATTTTACTAATAGACATTATTATAATTGCGAAATATTACTACATGGTAAATAGTTTAACGGATCCTTAGGAGATGTAAATCCCGAGCATCTCGTCAGTTAACGCACTCACGTTAGACACTGGATAGGAGATGTCAAATCCCGTAAACATCTCTGACGCCTTTTCACTCATATTATTTATTATTGATTTAACTTACATATGATCTTTTAGTTCTGACTCGAGTGTTTTGTCTTTTCAGTTCGCTCGGGTCGGCCTGAGCATTTTAGGATTTGAAGGCCTTAATTCTGAAGGACAAAGACGAAGAATTATTATTACTATTATCTATTATACTATTCCAACACACTATTGTATTCCGCTGCATTATTAGTACTCTCTGGTACGTGTGACTCTGATATTTGTAATATGAGTATAATCAAATATTTTGTAAAACAACTTCATGAACTGTATATTTGATTATTATATTTTATCGTTATGCTGAAAGATTCTGTTTTTTTTTCTTTTTCTTTCTCCGCTTCTTCTTATTTACCCCATAACAATCCGCCTTTCTGTATGGTTTAAGTCTGACGTGAGTGGTTTATCGTCGATTTAAAACGTGCCGAAAGGCAGGATGTTACAACTGGTATCAGAGCTTTGATTTAGCGATAAACCTTGGCTTTGTGGGGTTTGACTCTTTATAAATAGGGTAGTAATACCCTATGATGAGTCGCTGAGTGTATTTATGAGGGCGTGTATTCGTTAGTGTTATAAAAACTTTTTAATATTGTGTTAATCTATTCCATTTTGTATTTATAAATTCTGGTTGGTGCATGGGATGCTATGACATCAATAGGGATTTCTAAACACTTAATAGGACAGACCGACATAATATTTGTTTTAATATAGGTCAATGAAATAATTTTTCCTATTATATTTTCTATATATAAAACAAATTTTTATAAATGATATATATACTTGGTTGTAATTTATTGGTTGTTAGGTAATGAAATTTATAAATATTAATTGGAAACAAAATAAGATCTAAAATAAACTAAATGAAAAATTGGAAATTTAGAACATAAGTTCCGAGGTTTTGAAACTTTCTTTCGAATAATTTTGGAATATAGTAATAGTATTATTAGGAGTATTTTCTGATATAAATATTTCAATATAATTGGAAAGAATTATTTAAAGAAATTTTGAAAGGAAATAAATTCTGTACTCCCCTCTATATCGCTAGAGAATAATTCGATGATGAGTGCATGCATCATCGACATTCATTTTCGAGTTTCAAAATGGGAAGGCCACTGTAGTAGTTTACTGCAGATTTTTTTGATAAACGAAATATAAATTTTAAATTGTTTAAATTATAATTGGATATATGAATTGTAAGGGTATACATTTTTCTATTATTTTAAAATGATTTGAAATTAAACCCGGTATTTAGTTCTTAAAGTTTCCGTTAATTAAAAGTTCAATTATTGTAGTGAAATGGAAAGTAACTAATTAATAATTGGAACCTCTAATTAAAATAAGAGCTAAGTTAATGATTAAAGTTATTTATAACTGAATAAGTATAAAAGATGGATAGTAAGTAAAACATCTTGAGTTTAAGATGAGTATTTTAAACCATTGATTGATAAGAAGATTTAATACTAGGTTATAAAGGAAATTAAAAGAAAATTGAAATATGTAACCTATAAGACAAAGGATATTATTATTGAACATTAAATTAATTAAAGGAAATAGAATAAACTTGTATAACTTTCAATTACATCCTTAAAAACATATATATAACTTACCGAATAATTAAAAGTTGAAATGTTTAATAAGAAATTGTAACGGAAATTGTACAAGTAAAAGTGGTAATGAAAGTGTTCAATAAATTGCTTTTATTTATAAGAATTGATGTTATAGAGCTATAAACTTAAGTTGTAATTAAATTGTTACTATGAGTAAATATAATAGAAAGATGAGTATTATAAATAAATGATTATAAACTTAAGTAAATAAATTGAAATGCTGAGAAATTTAATAATTGTAAGAAATAAGTGAGAGAGAAAAAATGTAAATTAAAAAGATAAATCACTATATGAAAGAAAATAAATCAAACAACAAATATTGTGAAATGAAATAAATAAGAATGAATTTGATCTATTTTCTGAAATTGTTGGTTGTTTGTTTTGGTGTATGGTAGTTTGGGCAAGGATACTTAAAATTTGTTTGGAAGGTATGAATAATCTATTTAGTTTCACCTAAGACTGTTGAGTGAAGGGTACGCTTAGTAGTTTATTTTTCATGCCGTACAATTTAAAGTTTTGAACCCGAACAACTATTTGTTTTGTTTGATATGAATGAATGATTGATTTGTGTTGATTTCTATGGGATGTTTGTATGCCTTGTTGCAAGTGATTTTTGTTTGTATTGATTTGTTGTTTATGGTTGAAACAACTTTAAATATTTCATTTTATATGATTATTAATTCTTCTGGATTATATAAGTGAAACACAGGTTATGGAAGCAATTGCTACTGCTTCTGATTTCATAATTAAGCGTAACTCCCCGACAAATAGGTACGTTTTTGGATTATAGTTTTCTAGCGCTATTATATTGTTTTCCCATGTTGGGATATTTATTATTTTGGAAAATATATGTTGTATATTGTTATATTTGATATTATATTTTCTCCTAAGCCTCTCCGTACAAATGAGATTCTACCGAAATTTTCCTTAAATATTGGACTTAGAAAATATTTTGAAAATATTTTCCAAACTTTATTAATTTGAGTATAAAAAGATTTAATGGTTATAAATTGGTATATTTTATTTATAGTAATTAATTTTATAATTTATTGTTTATAAAGTTAATATTTTTGAATAAGATGTATTGTTTATTTAATTCTTCTTTTCCCTTCTTTTTCCTTTTCGAGGACGAAAAGTTTTGAGTAGGGGAGAGTGTAACGACCCGTAAATTTTCAGTAATTATAATTGTTAATTTAATAAGATTTTTGAAATTTAATATTGATGAAATAAAATTTTAGTGAATTATTAATAAAAGTTGTGATATATTAATGAAATTAACTAAGAGGAAACGTAACAAGGTTAATTAAAGTTAATATTTAATGAACTTAAGTGAAATTCCAATTAAATAAAACAACTCAAATGTTATGACTTGATTATAAATGGAATATGAGAAAACAAATGAAATTATTGGATTAATGTATGAAATAGGGTAATAGATGGAAATCATTTGGGAAAAATAAATATACATGTATTATAAAGGAAAAACGGTGACAAATGGTGGTTGTTACCAGTGGTTTACCAATTTAAAATAAAAATTACTTTAATGATAACTAATATAATAACGGAAGTGTGAACGTGAATTGAATAGAAACAGAAATTTATTTATAAGGCAGTAATTGATGAAAGCAAGTGAATAAATTTATTTAGAATATTTAATAGTAATTAATGTATATAATTGGCAAAGACATAATATATGGAAATACGATGATTAATAACGAAGGAGTTAAAAATTTGAATATGTTAATGTAGCATTTATGCCAATGTAAGATGTAATAGGCGTAGATTAGTGTAATAGATAAGTACCCATCTTGACATCACCTTTAAGATGGTAAGTTTATAACTGATTCATAATAAGGAAAAATTCAAATGAATGGATTTATTTGGGATAAAAATTGACAATTAATGAATTTATTTAAATTAGTGAGTTATAATTGATGGAAATTAGTCAATTGGGGAGTGAATTCAAAGATTATTAACTAAGGAAGTAATACGTAATAAATTGAATAAAATTAATATTGTATAAGAATTGTAACATTTGTTTTTGAATGGTGGATTCATATGTGTAATTAAAAGTTATGATAAGGGTTGTTTTAAGTTAACCATTTATTTAGTCTATTAAATTAAAACGAATAACCAATTTGCAATAAATATGAATTTAATGTTACGTTAATGTAAATTAGGGTAGTAATTGAGAATAACATAAATTTTATTTAGTGTTATGATGATTAGTTAAATAAGTGTAGATTTAAGGTTATGATAACAGTTATTATCAATTACCTAATTAATTGGTCAATGAATTTATTGGAATCAAGTTCATTTAAATGTCAAGCAGATGAAGGGTAACAATAGGAACTAGGTATAGAGTGATAATGGACTTAGTATAAAGATTGAAACTAATCAAATCAAAGTTATTTGGAATTTATTATAATTAATTGGAACTCAAATTTTAATAAATGAAATTATTTTAAATGGAATTTAATTTATTGCCTTAATGGAGATTAAGATGAAATTCGTGAATAATAATGTAATAAACCATGAACCAATGTTAATTTCATCCATTGGACAATAATGAAATGAATAGTAGAATGAAAATATATTTTAATAGAAATTTTGGTAATTAAATTTATAATTTTTGAATTTAATAAAATTGTGGTTAATACTGGAATTGACAAATAAATTAACTCTAGATTGACATTTAAATTAGTTTAAATCATTGTAAATGATTGAGAAATTTAAAATGATGAAATTTGTCAATTAAAGAATTGGAATTTGAAAATTTGATCTACTCAATTTATTTATTTATTTAATTAATATAAAAATAGCCATTTTGGTCACTGATTGGGATTTCGACGAAACCCATTTCATCGGATTCGTATTAGTAAATTATTGTATGGTTTCAAGTTTCGTAGCGATCGGACTTGTCGTTTGATCGTACGGACTCAAAATGCCTTGAAATCAATGAAATAGAAATCAGTTGAAATCAATTTCAAAAATATTTATTTTAGCATAACTTCTTCATATGATGGAATTTGAACGTGAAACTGTTCCATCGCGTTTAAAATATTGTAAAACGTCTATTTTGATATATGGGTTGACCCAATTTCGTTCCGAAGTCAGAATAGGCTTTTCCGGTCATTCATCGTTCAACGCGTTTATAAGTCGGGTCCATCTATTCTTTTTCAACCTTGTCTATAAATACTCTGTTATAAACCCTAATTTCCCTCATTCTCATTTGTCTTTGCTTACCATTTCTTTCACCTCCTCATTTCAATCGCAGGCAAACACCTGATTCCAACTGCAATTCAAAATCAAAGAGAAATTTCAAACTCCTCAAAAAAATTCAGAAAAATTACATGTCGAAGCTCTCGATGTACGCATCTCAAAACTGAAATTCGTTTTTCGATTCGATGCATCGTTTGTCCAGAATTTTAGAATCGGTCGTACATCGCGCGTCGATGAACGTTGTCGGATCGTCAATTCGTTTCTGGGTTTTATGGAGTTTAAGGCGCGTAGTCCATCGGTATAATTCGTTCATGGTTTCAACGGTTGGATGGGTGGAAAAAATTCGATTAGGTCATCATTTCTTGGCGGCGGCTGGGTGGATATCGCAACGACGGTCGCGTATCTCAGGCGATGCCGGCCTGGAGGAAGGCACGCGTGCGTGGTCGACGTCTGGTAGAGGCGGCGCTGTGCGTAGAAGATAGGCGTGTGCGTTGTGATGTAGGGTTACGGGTTTGTGCTGCTGAAGCTTGCGTGCGTTTTGTTCGGCAAATAGGAGGTAGGTGTCGTTGCACTAAGGGGTAAAGTGTTCTTTATTTATTTATTTTATAATTGAAATTCAAACACATTTGTCACTATATCTTTCACATACGAACACTAATTCACGCACGGTTTTTTTGTTAGGATCGTATTGAAATTCCGAAAATTTTGGCGCTAGTTTGGATGAATTCTGAGACTGTCAAATTTTTGGGTTTAAATTGGATTTAAGTTCAATTTAAATTCAAAAGGTGACTGTTTTAACCCACTCACAACTTCTAAAATTTCTTATGTTTTAAAATTAAATTTTGTGCGATTATGCATTTATTTATGACTTTTTCGTATATTTTTAATCATCATCTCAATTATTGCATTTTTTTAAATTAAATTGTTATTTAATTTATTATTGAATATAACTGCCAGTTTTTTACCTGTTATATATTATCTGTTATATATTAATATTTATTGTCTGTTTTGTATGATGATTGTGATGGATGTATGATTTTATGATGGGAATGGATGTTTTATTTATATCATCGTAATCTGCAAGTTGTTATGTATTTATTTTTCATTGGGATTGCGGTTTGAAATGATATAACCGTAATTTTTGTTTTAAATTACCAGTTGAAATGATAAATATCCGTATCACTTGACCATAAGATAGAAAATTTTATACAGACACCGAGGTCTATATATATAAAAATATTTTTATAGGATTTCTATTGTTTGTAAAGAAATATACGATTTTGAGATATTGATTTGGATATTTTATAAATATTCTTTTATATATGGTTAATTCTCGGTTTAAGCTGTGAATAAAATTTGGTTAAAGTATAAAATAAGTTTAATAACAAAGTTGATTTCATTGAATATTATATAGATAAGTATTTACTTAAATTATATTTTAATATGGAGTTTATATTGATTTTTATAAATCAAGGTTGAGGAGATAGTTTGAAATTGATTGAGATTTTATCTAATTAAGAATTATAGTTAATAAGAATCTATTTGGAACTTATTGAAATTTGTGATTTTAAAGGAATATGGTTTTATAACTTAATTCGGGATTAAGGTGATTTAAGTAAAGTATATGAAATCTAAATAAATTGAGGAATATTCAGTTATTGAATTTGAAGTTTTATTTAAAGGATATTGGATTTATTAAGGAAATATTTCAAAACTAAATAATAGTGAAGAGAATTTGGTGTGTATGTGTCTATATATATACATGAACTACAAAATTTAGTTTTGAAATACTGAATAATTAAAGCTTTGAAATATATGGAAATTGAAATGGTTTATTTGGTATTCAAATCTGTATTTGGAATTGATTTGTGAAATTTAAGAAGCTAATTTATTATATAAAGGATGCAAGGAACTGATTCTTCGACTCACGAAGAGCGACATTAATAGGTCTACTGTATCAACTGCCGAGCAATCAAATGCCGAAATCGAACCGTTAGGGTTCAAAAGAAGAGGTAGAAGAAAAAGATAGAAGAAGTAAGAAAACAGAACAGAAACAATATCAGAATCTCACATATCGCAGCGGAACAACATATAATAGATAAATGAATAATCTTTAAATCAAAGAACTGTGTTGTGATGCCCCGCCTCAATACCCACGCTAGCCAAGAACACTACGGTGTAATGTTGTCAACTAGTGCGGAGAATAAGGCTGTTGAGGAGCGGCCATCCGTAGTTAGGCTGTAACGACCCGTATTTTACGTGTCGATGATATCGTATTATTTCTAGGTCGCCAATGTTGTTTATGTTCTCCCTAGCCTAAGTCGTATGGTAAGTTAACTCGGTTGCACGAGTTAAGTGATAGGCAGATAGCGAGTTAAGGCTTAGCTTAGGTCGTGATGGAATTAGGTCGGTAGAGCAACCTAAGATAGTTAGCGACCTAAGAGTGCTGGGTCGATTTGAGTTGAGTCGCGTAAGTTAGGCCGACATAAGAGTTTGACCGAGTTAGTGGAGCTAATGGCTTATAGGAGCAGGCGACTTAAGGGTCACCGAGATAAGATAGTGACCGACTTAGGAGTTAGTGGTTAGCTTGGGTCGTGAGGGTGATAGGTCGGGTGTAGCGACCTAAGAAAGCTGTCGAGTTAAGATACGACCGACCTAAGAGGGTGAGCGAGTTAGTCGGTGAGCGGTTTAGAAGGTGACCGACCTATAGGATGTGAGCGACCTAAGATAGAGGAGCGACCTAAGTATCGACCGAGTTTAGGTAGTATGCGACCTAAGGAAACTGGACGAGCTAGGTCGTGAACGAGTTAGTAGGGTTGGCTGACCAATAGGGTTTAACGACCTAAGTTAGATCGTTGAGCGACCTAAGGGAAGTGATAGATCGCTGGGTAGATTGGGTCGGCAGAGACATAGGTCGCAAAGAAATTAGGGCGCGTGTTTGTGAACCGTTGATGACCCTGAGTCGTAACTCGTAACTCGTTTACGGGTTAGTGGTGGTAGTAGGTCGTAACCCAGTATGGTTAAGTTGTTAGGTTGGACCTAGTTGAGTCGTTAGGTCGTATGCCGTGTACCCAGTTAGGTCGTTGAGTCGTTGGGGTCTAGGTCGGTAGGCCGCTGGGTCGTAGAGGCAGGTTTGTATTAGGTCGTAGGTTGGTTTAGGTCGGCAACGACCTAAGTTAGGTTGGGGATCTTTAGGTCGGCAACGACCTAAAACTGGGCGACGACCTAAGGGTGATTTCAGCCTATAAATAGAGGGGTTTGGCTCACTTTTTGGCACCGGTTTTTGAAGCAACGAAGTGCTGCCATTTTGGAAACTCGACTACAACATTTCTTCACTTCTTTTCTCCACTTCGATCGAGTGCTAACATCCATCCAAGATCGAAGATCAAGATTGAAGATTGAAGAGTCAAAGTTGAAGATCTTCATCCAACCAAGCTAGATTTCATCGTTTCAAGCGAGATTTCGGCGAATCAAGCTTGAAGCTTCGCTGTCCAGATCTGAAGCGATTAGTTTTTGAAGTGTTTGGGTGATTTGGTGAGTGGTGGTTATCTCTCACGCGGACCCAAAGGAGTATATTGGATTGGTGATTTGTTGGAGTGTTGTAGATAGTGATTTCATACATTTTCCTTAGATCCAAGTGCAGATCCATTACTTATGAAGATGTTTACTTATGCAAGTTCATTCATCAAGTTGTAGAGACAAAACCCATGATTTATATTTGTTAGATCTATGCTAGAAACCCATGATTCATGTATGTTATATCTATGCTCATTTATTTACGAAATTGCCATTGTAGTTATAAATGCCTACTTAGACCATATTTGATTACTTGATTGCTTAAGCTAATGATTGATTTGATTGATTGCTATGTATGTTAGTTGATTGATAGTTAGATCTAGACAAGATGGTCGAAGATGATTCAAAAGCTAAGTGGAAAGGCTCTTGAATGGTGAAAGCTGCTTGTGGCATATGAAGCGGATGTTGAAGCTCATATGTATGGATTAGATGATGTTGAGATGGGACTTTGCCATGATGCGATGAGGCAAGCCATGATGTTGAGATGAGACTTTGCTATGATGCGATAAAGCGAAGCATGATGTGAGATAGCCTTGGTTTAATCCAGACGGGATCATCCCAAGCATGTTGATAACTCGATGATGCGATGCGAGTTGGTTGATAATGGTTAGCTTGAGAGGCGCTTGAGCTAGTATGGAAATAGTCGTCGAGGAGGATGACTAGGAGGCTGAGATCTCATCGTTGTTGAAGGTTCTAGCATGCTCAAAGCAAGAGTACGTTGGAACGGGCTACGACGACGTTCCAAGCACGGGCTGCGACGACGTGCTAGTACTCTGGGTGGTTGCGAAAATTCCTAGACACGGGCTGCGACGACGTGCGGAGTTATGTCTAGAACCGGGGTTACCATTAGCCCTTGACAGGTGGTCATTCAACTAACGGTGAAATCAAGGCAATGATAACAGTGATAGCCAGAGTCATGGATGTTTTGGACGTTTGATTGTATCATCATTCGATCTCAAGAGCGGTGTTTTCTAGGTGCTTATCTGATCTTGGTTTAGGCCTTGGGGGTTTGTATTTGAAAAACATCGACCTTGACTCGAATGATTATTGCTTTACTCTAATTGTCTGCCATGTTATGCTTGCTTCTCCTTAGTGTGTCTGGGGGCTATCACTGTAGAAAGAGGTGGAGTGGGATGGTTTGGTTCCTATTCCTTTTATCCCTTATGCTCTTTTGGTATGTTTGATAGTTGATTTACTGCTCACTAAGACTTTGTCTGACTCAAGGTTTTATGTCTCCTCTTATTACCTTGGGCTGTTCATCCATGTTTGGGATGGGCAGACTAGGTGTCAGGTGACAGGTGCTGATCTTAGTGGCTCACGCTGATGATGACGAAGACGAGCAGGAGGCTTTGCATATTATTTTCATATTCTATGTACTGGATATTCCGCTGTTTGTTGATTACTCTGAGTGCTATGTAGTGAGGCTTCTTGTATTCATGATTCAGACCATGTATAAAGCTATTATGATTAGATGATGATATTCTGTTCTATGGGAGCTTCACTATATTGTATTTCTCTATTGTATTTTATCCATGCGCTGTGAGATTTACGATAGAGCCTGCGATGTTTATTTTACCCTTGACGGTCACTCATGGCTGCCTGGCACACTTTCAGCGCACCATTCCCTTGTTTCCGTGCGGGAGTCATGGGCGGTCGTCACATTTGGTATCAGAGCTTTGGTTAATCGATTTTAGCCAACGCTCGCTGACGTAATTACGTAAGAGAGACGTAATTGTATTTTGATGGATGATTACTATATATAATATAGTAGCTTAGAAGGATTTGAACTCCTTGTGCAGTTGTTTCTAAGGTGTTCTAATCATTCCTTTTTGTAGATATTAAGGATGAGTCGAAGAGGGAGACCAGCTGCCAGGGAAGGTTGTGCTGCTGATGGAGTTGCTGATTATGGAGCTATGTTCGAAGCGATGATGACTTCGATCATGAGAAGGATACCAACTCCAGGGTCAGCGGTAGATGTTGGAATTCAAGTTCAAGCTCCAAAGCCAGTGGATTTTGCTAAGTTGTGCAAGGATTATACTGCTCTTGGAGGAAAGGTTTTCTTGGGGACAGAGTCAACCATTGAAGTCCAAAGATGGATAGATGCTTGTAGAAGGATCTTTGGTGACTTGGGAATTGAGGATGCAACTAAAAGGAAGCTTGCATCAAGACAGCTTCAAGGAAGAGCTGCTGATTGGTGGAACTCTATCACCATAGATACTCCGGAGGAAGAAATTACTTGGGTGCAGTTCCAAGCTAGATTTGAAGCCAAGTTCATCTCTACGGCTCAGAAGTCTGTTTTGTTCAAGAAGTTTGTTGAGCTCAAGCAAGGTGGAAGATCGGTTCTTGAGTATGTTTCTGAATTTGAGGCTTTGTCCAAGTATGCCAGATCGTATATTGATTCTCCCTATCAGAAGAATGAGAAGTTTGTGACCGGTTTGGATGCTTATCTTGGAAGACAGTTGGTGGATCATCTGGACGATCCGTTTGAGAAGCTTGTGGAGAAAGCTCTCAGGCATGAGAGTTTGTTTCCTAGAGAGAGTTCTGTTGTTGCTGCAACCAAGGAAGGGTTTAAGCCACAGAAGGGTGGAAACAAGAAGAGGAAGCAACAACAACAGAAGGGTAAGGATGGCCAGAAGAAGCCGAAGGGCGAAATGACTTGCTATAATTGCCAGCAGAAGGGCCATCTCTCTAAGGATTGTAGGAATCCAAAAGCGCCGGCGAAATGCCACAACTGTGACAAACCAGGGCATTTCAGGAAAGATTGTCCAGAACCGAGGAAGGACAGGCAGATTGTGCAAGCTTATGCTTTGGGAGCTGTGCCGTCATTTTCAAAAGCTCTTACTGCTGAAGAGAAAGGGAAGAGTGTGGTGGTTCAAGGTACTCTTTCCATTTGTGGTGTTCCAGTTAGAGTGTTGTTTGATACTGGAGCGTCGCATTCTTTTGTTTGTGATGATCTTATAGGCCGGTTAGGTTTGGAACCGGATATTGTTGATAGGCCATTGGTTGTGACTAATCCAGTTGGGGGTTCGTCATGTTTGTGTATGATATGCCGTGGTCTAGTTGTGATGAGTCATGATTGCTCTTTTGTTTGTGATTGTTTTGTTCTGAACTTTGCGGGGTTCGGAATTATTTTGGGTATGGACTGGCTTAGGAAGTATGCGGCAAGGATTGATTGTGAGAGGCTAGAGGTGACAGTCGGGAGTGTGGAAGAGCGAAAGGTTGTGATACGATGTAAGCACGAGGAAGGCGTCTTCATGAGCTTCATGTATTCGCTGGTTGTTCCACGGGATGGACTGTCATCGGTGCCTATTGTGAATGGATTTGAGGATGTCTTTGACGAAGTCAAAGGATTACCGCCGCATAGGGAGATCGAGTTTCGTATCGATCTAGTTGAGGGAGCCAGACCTGTTGTAATGCCTCTTAGGCGGATGGCGCCTAGGGAGCAACAAGAGTTGAAGGTGCAGGTAGATGACCTTTTGCGGAAAGGATTCATTCGGCGTAGTGTGTCCGAATGGGGTGCACCAGTGGTGTTCGCAACCAAAGCGGATGGATCGTTGAGGTTGTGTGTTGATTATCGTGAGCTGAATAAGGTGACTAAGAAGAACAAGTATCCATTGCCGAGAATAGATGACTTGTTTGATCAGCTTCACGAGGCTAAGGTGTTCTCTCAGATGGATTTGGCAACGGGATTTCACCAGTTGAGAGTGGCTAAGGATAGTGTGCCGAAGACTGCTTTTAGGACACCATCCGGTTTTTATGAGTGGCTGGTAATGCCGTTTGGATTGACTAACGCACCAGCATATTTTGTGGATCTTATGAATAGAGTGTTCAGAGATCAGTTGAACAAGTTTGTACTTGTGTTCGTGGATGATATTCTAATTTACTCCAGAACTGAGGAAGAGCACAAGGCGCACTTGCGTATTGTTTTGGAAATCTTACGGAAACATCAGCTGAAGGCTAAGTTTTCGAAGTGTCACTTCTGGAAGAGTGAAGTGAGATTCTTAGGCCATGTTATTTCTGGAAATGGAATAGCGGTTGATCCCGCTAAGGTGGCAGCGATCCAGGATTGGGTTAGACCTAAGAATGCATTTGATGTGAGAAGTTTTCTTGGATTAGCAGGATATTATCGTCAGTTTATCAAGGACTTTTCCAAGATAGCTGCACCGTTAACAGGATTGACGAAGAAGAATCAGGTATTCAGTTGGGATGCTAAGTGTGAGCAAGCTTTTGGAATCCTGAAAGAGCGATTGACGAGTGCTCCTGTTTTGACTATTCCAAGTGGGAATGATGAGATGGTGGTTTACACCGATGCATGTGGTACTGGACTTGGAGCAGTGCTAATGCAGAAGAATAAAGTTGTTGCGTATGCAAGTCGACAACTGAAGCCGCATGAAAGGAATTACCCGACTCATGATTTGGAGTTAGCGGCGATTGTTTTTGCTCTGAAGATGTGGAGACATTACCTATTGGGAGTTCGATTCGAGTTGTTTACAGATCATAAGTCGTTGAAGTATCTTTTCTCCCAAAAGGATTTGAATCTTCGGCAGCAGCGATGGCTAGAGCTTTTGGCATCATATGATTTTGGTATAGCTTATACTCCGGGAAAAGGTAACGCAGTAGCTGATGCGTTGAGTCGAAGACATGCAGGATTGGGAGCCATGTTTTCGGAATGGAAGAGTCTCGAGTATTTAGCTGGATTTGATTTCAGGCCTAGATGTGAATTGGAACCTGAGATGTTGGCAAACTTATCGATAAGGCCTACTCTTGTGGAAAGAATTGGCGAGAGCCAAAAGCGAGACGATAAGCTTGTCAAGATTATCCGTGATTTGGAATCTGGATTGGACCCAGAGAAGGATAAAAGATTCGAAGTCGATCGAGAGGGTTGGCTTCGTAAGCAAGGACGACTAGTTGTTCCCGATATCGACGAATTGAGAGATGAAGTTCTGAGGGAAAGTCATCACTCGAAGTTGACGATTCATCCAGGTGGAAATAAGATGTATCGGGACACGAAGAGAACCTACTACTGGAAAGGTATGAAGAAGGATGTTGGAAATTTTATTTCCAAATGTATGAACTGCCAGTTGGTGAAAGCTGAGCAGAAGAAGCCCAGTGGATTACTTCAGCCATTAAAGGTTCCTACATGGAAGTGGGAGCAAGTGTCGATGGATTTTATCGATGGCCTACCTAGAACCAAGGCGGGAAATGAAGGGATTTGGGTCATCGTAGATCGTTTGACCAAGAGTGCAAGATTCATTCCTGTTCGATCGACTAGGACTGCATCGAAGTTGGCTGAATTGTATGTTAAGTGGATAGTTCGATTCCATGGTATTCCGAAGAGTATAATGAGCGATCGAGATCCATTGTTCACTAGTGGATTTTGGAAGAGCTTTCAGGAAGTTTTGGGAACCGAGTTGTGTTTGAGTACAGCTTATCATCCCCAAACAGATGGTCAGACTGAGAGAGTCAACCGAGTTTTGGAAGATCTCTTGAGAGCGCGTGTCTTGGATTTCGGAGGATCATGGGAAGATCATCTTCATTTAGTGGAATTTGCGTATAATAACAGTTATCAGTCGAGTATTGGTATGGCACCATATGAGGCATTGTATGGAAGACCGTGTAACTCTCCGACATGTTGGTTGGAAACTGGAGAAAAGCTGATACTTGGGCCAGAGATGATTCGACAGACTTCGGATTGTATAGAAATCATTCGGCAACGAATGAAGGCTGCCCAAGATCGTCAGAAAAGTTATGCCGATAATCGTCGTAAGGATTTGGAATTCGACGTGGGTGATATGGTTTTTGTGAAGATTTCTCCATTGAAGAATGTTATTAGATTCGGGAAGAAAGGAAAGTTAACTCCGAGATTTGTTGGACCATTTCCGATTATCGAGCGAATTGGAAAGCTCGCTTATAGATTGGAGTTACCGGAAAAGATGGCGGGTGTGCACAATGTTTTTCATGTATCTTATCTACGGAAGTATGTGCATGACTCGAATACGGTGGTTTCTGCTGATAGCTGTGAAGACTTGGAGGTTGATCCAGTGGTTACGAGACCTCGTAAGCCGCTTCGTGTTGTTGAAACCGTCACGAAACAGCTTAGGAGGAAGACGATTACGTTGCTCAAGATACAATGGAGTGATGATGTTAACGACTGTACGTGGGAGGAGGAAGAGAGGATGAAGGCAGCTCATCCTGAACTCTTCGAGGTATGGCCCTAAGGTGTCGTGACATCTCATGAATTTGTAGCTTGTTCTAACCTTAGAATTCTGCATGCTAGGCTAGAATTGGATGCATGGTTTGTTGACTGTTAAGGATGGTAGGCATGCAGAATAGCTTTGATTGCTGTTGTTTGTTTGGAATTTCGGGGGCGAAATTCCTAAGGGGGGGAGAATGTAACGACCCGTATTTTACGTGTCGATGATATCGTATTATTTCTAGGTCGCCAATGTTGTTTATGTTCTCCCTAGCCTAAGTCGTATGGTAAGTTAACTCGGTTGCACGAGTTAAGTGATAGGCAGATAGCGAGTTAAGGCTTAGCTTAGGTCGTGATGGAGTTAGGTCGGTAGAGCAACCTAAGGTAGTTAGCGACCTAAGAGTGCTGGGTCGATTTGAGTTGAGTCGCGTAAGTTAGGCCGACATAAGAGTTTGGCCGAGTTAGTGGAGCTAATGGCTTATAGGAGCAGGCGACTTAAGGGTCACCGAGATAAGATAGTGACCGACTTAGGAGTTAGTGGTTAGCTTGGGTCGTGAGGGTGATAGGTCGGGTGTAGCGACCTAAGAAAGCTGTCGAGTTAAGATACGACCGACCTAAGAGGGTGAGCGAGTTAGTCGGTGAGCGGTTTAGAAGGTGACCGACCTATAGGATGTGAGCGACCTAAGATAGAGGAGCGACCTAAGTATCGACCGAGTTAAGGTAGTATGCGACCTAAGGAAACTGGAGGAGCTAGGTCGTGAACGAGTTAGTAGGGTTGGCCGACCTATAGGGTTTAACGACCTAAGTTAGATCGTTGAGCGACCTAAGGGAAGTGATAGATCGCTGGGTAGATTGGGTCGGCAGAGACATAGGTCGCAAAGAAATTAGGGCGCGTGTTTGTGAACCGTTGATGACCCTGAGTCGTAACTCGTAACTCGTTTACGGGTTAGTGGTGGTAGTAGGTCGTAACCCAGTATGGTTAAGTTGTTAGGTTGGACCTAGTTGAGTCGTTAGGTCGTATGCCGTGTACCCAGTTAGGTCGTTGAGTCGTTGGGGTCTAGGTCGGTAGGCCGCTGGGTCGTAGAGGCAGGTTTGTATTAGGTCGTAGGTTGGTTTAGGTCGGCAACGACCTAAGTTAGGTTGGGGATCTTTAGGTCGGCAACGACCTAAAACTGGGCGACGACCTAAGGGTGATTTCAGCCTATAAATAGAGGGGTTTGGCTCACTTTTTGGCACCGGGTTTTGAAGCAACGAAGTGCTGCCATTTTGGAAACTCGACTACAACATTTCTTCACTTCTTTTCTCCACTTCGATCGAGTGCTAACATCCATCCAAGATCGAAGATCAAGATTGAAGATTGAAGAGTCAAAGTTGAAGATCTTCATCCAACCAAGCTAGATTTCATCGTTTCAAGCGAGATTTCGACGAATCAAGCTTGAAGCTTCGCTGTCCAGATCTGAAGCGATTAGTTTTTGAAGTGTTTGGGTGATTTGGTGGGTGGTGGTTATCTCTCACGCGGACCCAAAGGAGTATATTGGATTGGTGATTTGTTGGAGTGTTGTAGATAGTGATTTCATACATTTTCCTTAGATCCAAGTGTAGATCCATTACTTATGAAGATGTTTACTTATGCAAGTTCATTCATCAAGTTGTAGAGACAAAACCCATGATTTATATTTGTTATATCTATGCTAGAAACCCATGATTCATGTATGTTATATCTATGCTCATTTATTTACGAAATTGCCATTGTAGTTATAAATGCCTACTTAGACCATATTTGATTACTTGATTGCTTAAGCTAATGATTGATTTGATTGATTGCTATGTATGTTAGTTGATTGATAGTTAGATCTAGACAAGATGGTCGAAGATGATTCAAAAGCTAAGTGGAAAGGCTCTTGAATGGTGAAAGCTGCTTGTGGCATATGAAGCGGATGTTGAAGCTCATATGTATGGATTAGATGATGTTGAGATGGGACTTTGCCATGATGCGATGAGGCAAGCCATGATGTTGAGATGAGACTTTGCTATGATGCGATAAAGCGAAGCATGATGTGAGATAGCCTTGGTTTAATCCAGACGGGATCATCCCAAGCATGTTGATAACTCGATGATGCGATGCGAGTTGGTTGATAATGGTTAGCTTGAGAGGCGCTTGAGCTAGTATGGAAATAGTCGTCGAGGAGGATGACTAGGAGGCTGAGATCTCATCGTTGTTGAAGGTTCTAGCATGCTCAAAGCAAGAGTACGTTGGAACGGGCTGCGACGACGTTCCAAGCACGGGCTGCGACGACGTGCTAGTACTCTGGGTAGTTGCGAAAATTCCTAGGCACGGGCTGCGATGACGTGCGGAGTTATGTCTAGAACCGGGGTTACCATTAGCCCTTGACAGGTGGTCATTCAACTAACGGTGAAATCAAGGCAATGATAACAGTGATAGCCAGAGTCATGGATGTTTTGAACGTTTGATTGTATCATCATTCGATCTCAAGAGCGGTGTTTTCTGGGTGCTTATCTGATCTTGGTTTAGGCCTTGGGGGTTTGTATTTGAAAAAGATCGACCTTGACTCGAATGATTATTGCTTTACTCTAATTGTCTGCCATGTTATGCTTGCTTCTCCTTAGTGTGTCTGGGGGCTATCACTGTAGAAAGAGGTGGAGTGGGATGGTTTGGTTCCTATTCCTTTTATCCCTTATGCTCTTTTGGTATGTTTGATAGTTGATTTACTGCTCACTAAGACTTTGTCTGACTCAAGGTTTTATGTCTCCTCTTATTACCTTGGGCTGTTCATCCATGTTTGGGATGGGCAGACTAGGTGACAGGTGACAGGTGCTGATCTTAGTGGCTCACGCTGATGATGACGAAGACGAGCAGGAGGCTTTGCATATTATTTTCATATTCTATGTACTGGATATTCCGCTGTTTGTTGATTACTCTGAGTGCTATGTAGTGAGGCTTCTTGTATTCATGATTCAGACCATGTATAAAGCTATTATGATTAGATGATGATATTCTGTTCTATGGGAGCTTCACTATATTATATTTCTCTATTGTATTTTATCCATGCGCTGTGAGATTTACGATAGAGTCTGCGATGTTTATTTTACCCTTGACGGTCACTCATGGCTGCCTGGCACACTTTCAGCGCACCATTCCCTTGTTTCCGTGCGGGAGTCATGGGCGGTTGTCACATAGGCCTTACACTAGTATTGGTTATCTAGATAGGAGTGGTATATATATTCTTTCATTTTTCATCTCTGATTTATTTACTCCCATCGACATACCTCAATTCTAGTATAAAACGAACAACGATGGTTCATAATAGTTTAGGACAGTAAATATAATAATAACACAGATAATATAAATATGGAACAGAGATAAAACAGAAAGTCTCATATATACAATAATTGATGTTAGTTACAATACATGTGATACAATACACATGATACAACTACAACTGTCGACACTGGAAGTTACATATACAAGTACATTATCGTAAATAATATACATGAATATACAACATCCTATAATTAGACAATGACTACTCCAAAAAGCATGAAAGGACTTCATAGCTCTAGCAGCAACCCAATGCAGGATATCTACAACCTGTAATAACTCGGTCTGACCCGAGTATTAAATTCAAAAGAAAATAATACACGGGTCAGTCTAATTCAAACTCGGTTATTAGTGCACAGAAGCAATAATAATTAAGTAACAAATAGACAACGGTTCCAATAAATCTCGTCTATCCGATCCTTAAATAAAGAAATCGGATAACGATGAATATAACACGTAACAGTGTTAAACAATAAATCAGCAGATTCGAATCATCAACAAATATAAGTGAAAAGAATATCAATGAAGATAATTTGGAAAACATCAAAATTTCCTTATCGGCAATTAACAACAAAATCATCAAATTAAACCAATCAAAATACAATTTAAATCATATTGAATTGAATAAACGAAACAGTTCAAACAACTGAAATATCAATTAAAATAACAATACGGGTAGGGCTGCAGTACACGCACGCGTGCACTGCCTCGCCACTACAGCATATGGAATACGCAAAAGTTCAATACCGTGTTGCTGCAATTCACGCTTGCGTGCACTGCCTTGCCACTACTGTGATGATGTACCCAATAGATCAACGAACCAAAATCATATAAAGAATCAAATATCGATGCCACGTCCTCAACGGTCAAAGCAGACAGACATGGACAATGTGCACGTATGTACAGAATGAAAATTTACAAACGAACACAAGGTCAAACCCGAATACCGGATTCAACTCAAGTGAAACAAACAAAGCCACGATACAATCACAAGGTCAAACCCAAGCTTTACAGCCGGATTCAACACAAGTGAAACACAGATGCAAATAATTCCCAAGTAGAACCAAGGACATCAACCAGACTCAAGATTACTTAGAAGCTGGTCGAGAAAGTATACGTTGCATAGTTCGAAGAAATGCTTATAGGCATGTAACAGTGAAAAGAAGTTGTGCAGTGATATGCACAACACACTGCAACTACTTGGTGAAAACAGAACAGGTCGAAATCGACCCATGAACAAACTCAAATGTGCAGTATTCAACTCAAATGACCATGTGCACAAGGCAGTGGTACAAATATGAAAGCACAGCAGAACGAAGGTGTAAGAAAACAAAGATATGGCCATAACCAAACAGAATGCACAAGGCATCAACAAGGATAACAGGGATGTGCAAAGGTAAGCAAATAAATGGTTCAGGTATAAGCAGGCCTGACCGCAAGGTAGTGACCGCCTTTTCATGCAATACAAGTTAAAAGTGAACAAAGTTGGCCGCCACCAATTATGCAATAGTACTGACCAAGGAAATGAAAGTAACAATGCTTTCATGAATTAAGGGATGCTTGCCTATGTGGCAATCCTCTAAAGCAATTAAAGATGAAGTGCCACTGCATATAGGAAATGCACTGTGAAACTGGTCAACGCAACATGAACAATTAATTATGTGGTCTGCAACAATACCAATGGGTGACATGCGCAAAGCACCTAATCAATTTGAACACACGAACCTCAAGCTAACAGATGGAAACTTTAAAAAGTATCAAACTCAAAACAGAGACAAGTACACAAAGAATCCATGTTTATCCAATTAAACAGTGCAGTAAATACATGCACACTTATATACATGTATGCAAGAAACAATATATATAAACTCAGGTGGACTGCAAACTTCAATGGGTCGAAACTGTTGCAACATGATGCAACAATGGACAGGGTCAACAATTACAGAGCAATATCAATATGACAACGATGAACCAGAGACTCCAGTAAACAACAAGTATAATAAATAAAACATATTTCCATTTCTAAACAAAATATTTGAATTCAACAACTGCAGTTCAAAGTAAAAGTTGCCTGTAGTTAAAAATGGCAACCAACCGAATGTTCAAGGACGAAGCAAACCCCATACTCGAAGCCAACCACCAATTGATACCAATAAAGTCTAATAGCGATTTCGAACAAAGATAAAGGAGATTCCAAAGCATTTACATGACTGGTCAGTGAAATCCAAATGCTATGTGAAACAAGCATAAGTGAAACATCAAGGGAAGCACAATTAAAACTGGCTACAACAGTAAATCACCACCAAATCAAACTATCAATGACCAGCGGACAGTGACAGTGCCGTGGTCACCAAAATCAAAGACATAAGGGCCGAAACTATTACACAAAAATGCAAAGCCCAAGACAACGAAAAATAAATCATCGCAGCCGTGTAAAACAAAAGAACGAACTACGGCAGATAAAAAAAATCATCAACATCGAAACCAAATCAAACTACCGAGCATTCACTAAGCACGAATTAGATGTGAGTAAATCAAATTACTCACCTTGGATTCGAAGTCAAACTCCATCGAAATAGAAGCAGCCGAAGAAGCAACAAGGAAGCAATCGATCGAAGCTACTCGCGATTATTCACGCGATCGAACGACATAAAGTTGGCTCTTCGCAAAAACCCTGGTTGTCGAAGAGGAAGAAAAGGAACGGCCACCATTTTTATTCTTTTCGAATATTTTGTTTTAGGATTTGCTAATTGAAAAATGGAGAGAGGGAGGATCGAGTATACTAGAGATAACATTGCCCAAAAATAAAGAAAAGAAGTGTGGCCAAAATTCAGTATAAAGCCCACACCCTTAACGAATATTTAAAAGAATTTAAACCTGATTTTAAAAAATCCAACAGCAATTAACAACCAATATTAATCGTCAAACAACGATAATTAATTATTGTAAAACCCAGGGTTTTTACAGACTCCCCTCCTTATAAAAATTGCATCCCCGTAGTTTCCATAATTAAAGGCGTCAGTAACAATTATTTTTCTAAATAAACTGGTTAAGCTAGAAAAATAAAGGTCGAGAATATAAACACCAAAGAAATCTTTTAATTTCATAAAAGAATCACAAATTCTCAACAAAATCTAGTTACCAAATAGATAATTAGAAAACACCAAAACTGAATAATCACAATTATCAGCAATATTCAATTATCAATTAAATAATTAGAATATAAAATCACAAAACAGCAATATCTAATTATCGATACGATAATTAGAAAAAAGAAAAATTTAATTATCAACAAGGACAATTAGAAAACAAAATTTGCAAATCGCAAAACTGCAAATATCTAGTTATCCAACAGATAAATAGAAAACACGAACTTTATAATCAGCAAACTCTAACTATCAACAGAGACAGATAGGAAACAGCAATTCAATATAATTAATATAATCTTGAATCAATTAGAGACTAGAAAATCTTATAATCAGCAAAATTAGCAATTACCTAATTATGAAAACTATAATCAGAAATATCAAATCAACAAATATTTAATTATCACAATTGATAATCAAATCTCAAATCACAAATATTTAATGATCTCAAATGACAATCAAATCAACACATATTTAATTATCAAGAACGATAATCAAATCTCAAATATCTAATCATCACAAGCGATAATCAGAAACAACAAAGATCTAATTATCAAAAACGATAATCAGAATAATCAGAAACAACAAATATCTGATTATCAAAAACGATAATCAGAAATCACGAATACCCGATTATCAAAAACGATAATCAAAAATCACAAATATTTCAATTATCAAAAACGAAAATCAGAAATCACAAATATCCGATTATCAAAAACGATAATGAGAAATCACAAATATCCGATTATCAAAAACGAAAATCGAAAATCACAAATATCCGATTATCAAAAACGATGATCAAAATCCATAATTATCCGATTATCAAAAACGATAATCAGAAACCACAATTATCCGATTATCAAAAACGATAATCAGAAACCACAAATATTTCAATTAACGAGTCCGGAATTAACCGAAATAGCAAACGCACATGTCCCATAACCACGAGTGTTACTAAATCATTTAATTCACTTCATCGTTTCCTTGAAAGTGCAAAATTGTGTATTCTAAAAATAACATTTCACATTCTCAAACGGACAAGTCCGGAATTAAGCGAATCGGTAAAAGAAAGGGGTCATAGTCCTTGATTTTTCTGAAACGATTAAATCGCTTCCTCATTCTTTTGAAAGCGCAAAGTGCAAAACTTCTGAAAGCAATTTTCATTTATTTTATAAAAATAATAATTTACATTCTCAAACGAACAAGTCAGGAATTAAGCGAATCAGCAAAAGAAAGGGGTCATAGTCCTCGATTTTGCTGAAACGTTTAAATCGCTTCCTCGTTCTTTTGAAAACGTAAACCGTAAAAATTTTGGAAACGATTTTTTTTTTATTTATTTTGAAACAATTTTTAAAACACGTGATTAAAACAGCAACATCAGTAGCAACTTCGACAAGGAAATTGCACTTCTCAAAATACCATAAAAACGGACAACAAAATAAGCATCGCGGGATAACCGCTTGAAAATCCATTTTAAAATTGGCGGTTACTGAAGTTAATACGTCAAAATCTCATCAAAATAATTGGCATCAAAATATAATACCAATGAATTTTCATACATCAAAAATGTCACAAGAATCTTCTCAAAGATAGAAAGGGGGTATCATACCCTAAACTTGTATTCATAACAAGTCAATGACACACGAATTCACCAATGCACAAAAAATGATAAATCTTATCAATAGAAATCACGAAAATTGGTGAAGCACAAATTCTAGAAATCATCACAAGAAATCCAGAAAACACAAATTCTAGAAATCATCACAAGAAATCCAGAAAACACAGAAAACACAAATTCTAGAAATCTACACAAGAAATCCAGAAAACACAAATTCTAGAAATCTATACATGAAATCCAGAAAACACAAAGAGGGGGGAGGCCTATCACAAAACGGGAGTATGAAAACTCACCACACCGGTATCACAAAACGAGACGCTATCTCATGGTGGCTAACTATTAAATTTTGACACACGAATGGTCCGAAGACCGTGGGGCGCTATCCCACATATGTGAGTCGCAACATCACACACACGGGGTTTAGTCTCCCTCGCTGACAAAGAGGCATCGCACAATCGCTAGTCTAAATCATAAAAAGGGGAAGGCCTAACACAAAATGGGAGCATGAAAACTCACCAACCGGTATCACAAAACGAGACGTTATCTCATGGTGGCCAACCATTAAATTTTGACACACGAATGGTCTAAAGACCATGGGGCGCGACCCCACATATGTTATGGTGAAACATCACACAAATGCGATGGCGAAATATCACAAGAGCAGGGTCTAGTTTCCCTCGCAGACAAAGAGACATCACACAGTGGCTAGTCTAAATCACAAAAATGATCGTCACGATCATCCAGAAGTGTCAATTACACTAAGTTAGTAAATATATGAGTTTATCTTCATGTCCCATAACCACTAGCTTAACTCAAATACTTACGAACAAACTGTAGATCTTCACTAGAAAATTGTCACAAGAGTATTCAATCGTACAAGTCCAAGAGTTAACCAACGAAGCAAACGCAAGCATTTCATACCACTTGTTTTACTAAGCTGTTTAATTCGATTTCTCATCTGAGTGAAGTAAAGGCTTGTATATGCTAGTAGATTGTAAAATAGTTTAAGTAAAGAGCTTTGTAATAAAATAGTTTTGAAATAGCCTTGTTGAAATAGTTTTGATATTTACTACTAGTATTGAAACCTTCATAATTTCAAAGCGACAAAGCATAAAAGTGGTTGTAGAAACAATCAATCACAAGAATTCACATACGAAAATGTGAATAGAGTCCAAAGAAATCAGTATCGAATCCTTCAAAAAGTATGTTCACAAAAATCCAGAGGAAAATGTCATCAAAGTTGCTAATAAATGATAGCACCAAATCGGGGAATTAACAAGAATCGATTAAATTTGGAAACCAAACCAATTCACTAAAATTCATATTCGAAGACGTGAATAAAATCCAAACAATTCGATCCCAAATTCATCAAAATAGAAATACCCAAAAATTCCAGAAATAGAAGTTATCAAAGTCGACAAAGGTGATAACAACTAATCGGAAAAGAAGAATCGAGTAACAATTGGAAAAACAAAGCAGAACGAGCATAAATGACCTCAACAAAAAAATAAAAATCAAGTCAATGTCGAAGTCAACAATTAATGGCCACATTCGAGTAAAAAATGAATCAACATCATCATCAAAGAATTCAACGGCAAACAAAGTCAGAATCTTGGAAAACAAGGAATTAACAATTTCACAAAAACAAAGTGACCGAAGTCAAATGGAAATAAAGCCGAGGAAAACACAAAATATCAAGTTCAAAATCGCTGAGATTCAAACTAGATATGAGTGGAAAATCAAAATCACTCAATTTGCAACCGGTCGTGCTATTTTTCATCATAGTGTAACAGGTACACAATGACACCCATAGCATAGCACAAAAATGGAATATAGTCCAGAGGTCAAAATAACTTTAATTGGCCAAATTCGAATAAAATCAACATCTGCTAAATCAATACAAAGCCGAAAACACAAGAATAAAATCAACATCTGCTAAATCATCAAAATCCCAACTTGAGTTCGCAAAGCAAACGGAGGCCGAAGCCAAAATACTTTCACGAAATCAAAATCAAATGCATATGGATAAACGTTAGGAATTCATACCTAGCAATCAAAGATAATCATATACAAACACGAGAGGTAAAACATCGACAGATAGTTGTAACACATGTTCCATCTAAGTTATGTTTTATATTATGTCCATAAACCTCGCTTTGATACCAAGCTGTGACGCCCCACCTCTATACCCACGCTTGCCAAGAACACTACGGTATAATGTTGTCAACTAGCGCGGAGAATAAGGCTGTTGAGGAGCGGCCATCCGTAGTTAGGCCTTACACTAGTATTGGTTATCTCGATAGGAGTGGTATATGTATTCTTTCATTTTTCATCTCTGATTTACTTACTCCCATCGACATACCCCAATTCTAGTATAAAACAAACCACGATGGTTCATGATAATTTAGGACAGTAAATATAATAATAACACAGATAATATAAATGCGGAACACAGATAAAACGGAAAGCCTCATATATACAATAACTGATGTCAGTTACAATACATGTGATACAATACATATGATACAACTACAACTGTCGACACTGGAAGTTACATATACAAGTACATTATCGTAAATAATATACATGAATATACGACATCCTATACTTAAACAACGACTACTCCAAAAAGTATGAAAGGACTTCATAGCTCTAGCAGCAACCCAAAGCAGGATATCTACAACCTGTAATTACTCGGTCTGACCCGAGTATTAAATTCAAAAGAAAATAATAGACGGGTCAGTCTAATTCAAACTCAGTTATTAGTGCACAGAAGCAATAATAATTAAGTAACAAATAGACGACGGTCCCAATAAATCTCGTTTATCCGATCCTTAAATAAAGAAATCGGATAACAATGAACATAACACGTAACAGTGTTAAACAATAAATCAGTAGATTCAAATCATCAACAAAGATAAGTGACAAGAATATCAATGAAGATAATTTGGAAAACATCAAAATTGCCTAATCGGCAATTAACAACAAAATCATCAAATTAAACCAATCAAAATACAATTTAGATCATATTGAATTGAATAAACGAAACAGTTCAAACAATTGAAATATCAATTAAAATAACAATACGGGTAGGGCTGCAGTACACGCATGCGTGCGCTGCCTCGCCACTACAGCATATGGAATATGCAAAAGTTCAATACCATGTTGCTGCAGTTCACGCTTGCGTGCACTGCCTTGCCACTACAGTGATGATGTACCCAATAGATCAACGAACCAAAATCATATGAAGAATCAAACATCGACGCCACCTCCTCAACGGTCAAAGCAGACAGACATGGACAATGTGCACGTATGTACACAATGAACATTCACAAACGAACACAAGGTCGAACCCGAATATTGGATTCAACTCAAGTGAAACAAACAAAGCCACGATACAAGCCCAAGGTCAAACCCAAGCTTTACAGCCGGATTCAACACAAGTGAAACACAGATGCAAATAATTCCCGAGTAGAACCAAGGACATCAACCGGACTTAAGATTACTTAGAAGCCGGTCGACAAAGTATACGTTGCATAGTTCAAAGAAATGCATATAGGCATGTAACAGTGAAAAGAAGTAGTGCAGCGATATGCACAACGCATAGCAACTACTTGGTGAAAACAGAACAGGTCGAAATCGACCCATGAACAAACTCAAATGTGCAGTACTCAACTCAAATGACCATGTGCACAAGGCAGTGGTACAAATATGAAAGCACACCAGAATGAAGGTGTAAGAAAACAAAGATATGTCCAGAACCAAACAGCATGCACAAGGCATCAACAAGTATAACAGGGATGTAAAAAGGTAAGCAAATAAATGGTTCAGGTATAAGCGGGTCTGACCACAAGGTAGTGACCTCGTTTTCATGCAATACAAGTTAAAAGTGAACAAAGTTGGCTGCCACCAATTATGCAATAATACTGACCAAGGAAATGAAAGTAACAATGCTTTCATTAATTAAGGGATGCTTGCCTATGTGGCAATTCTCTAAAGCAATTAAAGATGAACTGCCACTGCATATAGGAAATGCACTGTGAAATTGGGCAATGCAACATAAACAATTAATTATGTTGTCTGTAAAAATACCAAAGGGTGACATGCGCAAAGCACCTAATAAATTTGAACACATGAACTTCAAGCTAACAGATGGAAACTTCAAAAAGTATCAAACTCAAAACAGAGACAAGTACACAAAGAATCCAAGTTTATCCAATTAAACAGTGCAGTAAATACATGCACACTTATATACATGTATGCAAGAAACAATATATATAAACTCAGGTGGACTGCAAACTTCAATGCGTTGAAACTGTTGCAACATGATGCAACAGTGGATAGGGTCAACAATTGCAGAGCAATATCAATATGACAGTGATGAACCAGAGACTCCAGTAAACAAAAAGTATAATAAATAAAACATATTTCCATTTCTAAACAAAATATTTGAATTCATCAACTGCAGTTCAAAGTAAAAGTCGCCTGCAGTTCAAAATGTCAACCAACCGAATGTTCAAGGACGAAGCAAACCCCATACTCGAAGCCAACCACCAATTGATACCAATAAAGTCTAATAGCAGTTTCGAAAAAATATAAAGGAGATTCCAAAGCATTTACATGAGTGGTCAGTGAAATCCAAATGCTACGTGAAACATCAAGGGAAGCACAATTAAAACAGGCTACAACAGTAAATCACCCCCAAATCAAACTATCAATGACCAGTGGACAGTGACAGTGCCGAGGTCACCAAAATCAAAGACATGAGGGCCGAAACTATTACAAAAAAATGCAAAGCCCAAGACAACGAAAACAAAATCATCACAGCCGTGTAAAACAAAAGAACGAACTACGGAAGATAAAAAAAATCATCAACATCGAAACCAAATCAAACTGCCGAGCATTCACTAAGCACGAATTAGATGTGAGTAAATAAAATTACTCACCTTGGATTCGAAGTCAAACTCCATCGAAATAGAAGCAGCCGAAGAAGCAACAAGGAAGCAATCGATCAAAGCTACTCGCGATTATTCACACGATCGAACAACATAAAGTTGGCGCTTCGCAAAAACCCAGATTGTCGAAGAGGAAGAAAAGAACGGCCACCATTTTTATTCTTTTCGAATATTTTGTTTTAGGGTTTGCTAATTGAAAAATGGAGAGAGGGAGGATCGGGTATACTAGAGATAACACGGCCCAAAAATAAAGAAAAGAAGTGTGGCCAAAATTCAATATAAAGCCCACACACTTAACGAATATTTAAAAGAATTTAAACTTTATTTTAAAAACTCCAACAGCAAATAACAACCAATATTAATCGTCAAACAACAATAATTAATTGTTGTAAAACCCAGGGTTGTTACATGTGCATTTTATACATTACATCATCAGAGTGTACAACAACAATATACAACACAACTGGACAATGGACAGTTATACAAACATGTCCGTACAAGTGAATTTACAGCGGAAACATAATATCATATACAAGTGGTACGTCTCACCATCCAGCTTGCCTCCTGAGCTCCATAGCACTTCTGAATCTAGAATGACCTGATAACCTGACTCTAGACTGCCTGTGTGGAAAATTATGGGCAACCCGAGTTTAGGAAGAGAACAATAAACTCCAGGTCAGTCATGTGACAGGTGTGAGAACTAAAGAAGTTATTTACCTTTTAAAACAATAGCAACATGGGAAGTGAAAAATATCCGCAATGCTTGTGGAAAATGAAACTACCATAAGGCCTCCCCGCACGCACACAATGCATGCACAGAATTGGAGGAGATTTCTCCTTGTGATAGTCAAAGATGCTTACTACGCAAAACAAATCATTTTTAATATCATTATTAGTGCATAGTGTAGAAAGCATTTCGAAAGTATAATATAAATCTTAGCCAACATACGATCATTATCGTATGCCAACTATAGCTACCATATTCAATAGCAGGTTACCGCCACATTCCATGGCAGGTTATACAACTAAAACCGTACAAGGTTCGTATTTTTTCTTTGGATTTCCAACAAATGGTCAGGCTAAGGAACTTCCTACTACCACATGGGATCGCCTCTGGCGGGACGTCCAAAGAACTAAACCAACTCTCTGCCAACACAAGGCCGGGTTACCTCTGTAACTAGGTAACTACTACACGAATATGCCATCCCCCGGTCCTTTGGGACCTTTATCCGAGGGCCCTCGATCACAAAGCAACAACCACACAGAAAATGAGATTGGAGCAACCACATAGGTTAAGCATCAGGGATCCATACCTGACACCACCCTTTTCCAGAAGGAAATGACATACCCTAAAGGGGGCGACCCTCATAACCTTGCCGCATATTCCTGCTTTGACCATTTTCGGGGTGTGAGGTCTGACGAAGTCTCGTCCATAAAGCTACGCTTTTTAACAAAGCCACGCTTTGATCAACAAATGATCAATAAATAATCATCACACCGCAACACGCAGCATGCCACATTACCAAATTGGTAATATATCGCTGATAACCTTCAATTACATAACCTCTGAGCTCGTATGTCTCAGAGAAGGGTGTTAACTAAAAGAATAAATTCTCTGTCACCAACAGAGATGTATTTGAAAGAAATTTACATTATATCTCAAAATGTAATGTCAGACACGTAACCATACAAGTCTGTTTCAGGTTCGAACAGAACAGAAGGCACTCCAAAAGAAGCCCTTGTAATATGGGTATTCACATTCCCGATCGAATTTCCCATCACAAAGGAAATCTCTATACCATAGCTAACGGTGCACGGATAATTGATAGGTCGTCCTATCGTTTTCACAAATACCTGGTCTTTACCACCGGTCTTCAATGCTATCCATTACGTCGTATCATTATTCAGAATAGGTAATCCGAATAACGAGCGCAATAATTTAAAAATAAGTGTAGCATTCAATTTCAACCAATTCACGACAAATAGCCCTTTAAGGGTTAATATTGATAGTCGGTTATTTAACTATCAATCAATATTCACAACATCACCCGATTTCAAATAATTTTCCAAATTATTTATTTTCAAAAATATCCTTACAAGATATAATTTCCACACTTCAACCATTTGAAAATAAATTTCAAATCAATTTTCACCTTTACAACTTTTGAAATCAAATTTCAAATCATTTTCCTTAAGCGGAAAATACTTACAAATAGTTATTCATTTTCACTGGAAATCTGCCGAGTTCAAATATTTTAAATAATTGAAAATTTCTTATCCAAAAATATATCTAGAAAACACTTTTAAATAAAACTATTTTTCTTTAAACACTTTACATAAAATATTAGTTAAAAAATATTATACCTATATATTACATATAACTTGGGTCCAAACTATTTTTTCAAAACAAAATTAATAAATAGGGTATAACTATTTAAATAACTATTTTATAAAACAATTACTGATTAAATCTTAGAAATAATCATTTCTTTAAAAAATTTAAAAAATCTTTACTTAAAGGATTTAAAATAATTTAAGAGGTAAATTTCTTCAAAGTATCCTTTTCAAAACCAATACTAGGATTTTATATATGAATAATATATTTTTTTCGAAGCTATTCATAAATTTTATTCGGGTTTCCAAGGAGGATACACTTTCATTTCAAAATGGTTCACTCAACCTAATTAAATAAATCCTTACCGATTTATTAGATTTACGTTCCAAATCCGTAAATTTATTTCCACACTTTTACAAATAAATCAACGTATATTTTTAAAACAAATTTCCCTTATAAATTTCCATTGTGAATTTACATTTCCAAATATTCACTTTTTATATGATTTTTCAAATCGATTTCAATTATTCACTTTCAACACCAAATCAGTTTTCAATTGATTTCCAAAAACACCAAATCAAATTCCATATTGATTTTCCTAGAAATTAAACACTAAGTGAATGTCATTCAAATTCCAAATTGAAATCAATTTCTACAAAACCCCAAATTAATTTCCAAATTGATTCCAAATTCATTTCAAAACACCAAATAAATTTCCAAATGGATTTCCAAAATATCTATTTTCAATTACAAAATCAATTCCCAAATGGATTTCTAAATTTATTTCTTTTCAAAATAATTTCCTTCTTTAAAGAATACAAATTCTTTTATTTTCCAACTCTTTAAAATCCATATTTTGAATAAATTTTCAACCTTTGAATAATATTATCGGAAATCCATTTATTAAGCCTTTTTACCATATTTTGGAATTTTATTCAATAAGATAAAAATAAAACTTTATTAGTTTAAAAATTCCTTTATCTGAATTAATCCAATTCCCAAAAATAAATTTTACTACAAATTCTCAACTTAAATTTTCAAAAATCCAATTTTATTTATTTTCGGCATCTAACGATACCAAAAATATATTCGGCTAAAATTAAGCCTTTAACGATTTCAATCACAAAGATAATCAAGCAGATTATAAATAGATCAACACACAACATTGAAACAAACTCAAATGTTTGAGCAATCCAGTTGGATCCCTCCAACCTGTTTCCCTGCATCCAAAGATGTTAGCACAATACCAATTCCGCTTCAAGACAGAATATCGTGGTATATGGGATTTATAAAATATTATCCGCTATTATGCGGCGAATAGGGTCTCATCCGCTATATAATGCGGGAAATCAACTCCAAATACATATATAATACCAATTCCATATCAAGTTGGAATTATCGCGGTATATGTGTTTAATAAATAACATCCACTTAATATACGGCGTATAGGGTCTATTTCAATACAATAGATAATAACTATCATCCAATCACACAATCAAGCAATTTTAAATCTAACTATTTAAAATTTAAATCGAAACAATTCGATTGAGTGAGAAGTTCTCACCTTGAGTTTCTGATAACCGTTGGAGCGTTTTATTTCGAATAAAATTAAACGTGCGTTTAATTTTACCCGAATTATCACTAGCTCCAAACGAATCCAAACCAGCTCTATTGTGTAGTGTTCGACAAAACGAACCCAACACAAGTCGTCTCGTTCAATTCCGACCTCGTATCAAAAAGTTATGTTATTACAAAGTTACACGATTAACATAATTTCAATTTCATTTTTTTTATAAACCTTGGTAAATCAGGCCGTCCATTTCCCACTTGAAGATCTCGTCCGCATGTAACACATCTTCCTCGTTCACATGTTTCCCTCAGGTAATGAAAATCGTGAAACCGAACCCATCAACGTCGCCTTCACCAAATTGTCGAGCCACCCACGTTCGCTTATTGGTTGATCAAACTACGGCATTTTGAAGCCCATAGCGTCACGCACTACCGCCCCAAAACTGGTAGAGCTCGGCACCACCGTTGTCTCAGAATTCATGCATGAACGTGGTGCATTCAAGCTCCAATTGCCGTCAATCTACTACGTTAATTACGTTCTTAACCGTCGGATAGCTAGATCTCACCTAGCTCTACAAGTTTGTAGTTGGAAATTTCTTGAAATAAGGCGTGGATTGTGAGAAAATGGAGGCAAAAGAAGGAACAATTTTGGCTATTGAAATTGTAGCCGGCGGCGGAGCATTGAAACTAGGGTTTTGGTTAGGGTTGCAAATGAAATGAAGAAGGGTTCCTTTTATAGAATTTCAACGAAAAACACTATTCACTCCAAATCTCCGAACTCCAAATCTCACACGATGACCGGCGTTCCTACGGTTTACCCCGCGTTCCGGACACAATGGAATAGGTATTGAGAGCCAATTCGATCATCTGTGCGAGTTACGGAAATAAACGATCAATTTTAAATTAAATCGATTAAACCAATTTCTATGCGTTTTGGCTTGCCCCGGACAAACGGTAAATCCGATTGACACGAAATTTGAAATCTTACAATAATTTGACATTGCGAATCTGATGAAACTGCTTTTGTCAAAATCCGAGATTGTTTGAAAAATGACTATTTTCACTAGTCGATTAAATATTAAAATATTCAATTTTCACAAATTAACTTAAAATTCAATTTTTAAAAGTTCACAAACATTGTTCTAACTCCAATATGATTTAATATAACTTTATAAATCATTTTTTATCCCCATTAAACCCAAATTCCAATTATTTATGGAATTTCAAATATTAAATTATCGATTTAATTATCCAATTAAATCTAAATATTCGAAAAATAAATTATTCGACTTACAAATTTTACTTGTTGTATTTAAAATCAATTAAATATCTGAATTTCAAATTATGGAAATTCTGGGTCGTTACAATCTTCCCCCTTAAAAGAATTTCGTCCTCGAAATTACCAAGTAAGAAAAAGTCTTGAAATCCATTAACTTTTCAAAACAAACAGTTCAAATTTGATTTACAAATCTCTTAAGTGTTTAACTTTTTCAAAAATTCAACATTTAAACTTCTTACTAAACTTCACTAGTGTTTTCAAATCCATATATAGTTATCTTTACAAAATTAACTATATCGTTTAACCTTTAACTTTAAAACAAAATTTAGTTTTCAGAAGAAGAAAAATTCCAAAATTTCCCAAAAATTTTCTAACGCCTTAAATTTTCACAAAATTTCTCCATAACCTCCTTTGTACGGAGGAGCTTTTACAATATCACGATAGATATAAATATATGTACATCGACCCACACGGTCGTAAAACTGAAAAACAGTTCATATTTTCTATTTTTATTGCATAGGCGTACCTTTTTAGCATTTTTAAGCAAAGCAGTTATTTATTTAGCATTTTGCGCAACCAAATCCCGCTAATGGTAGCCCTGGTACCTGTACTTACTCAATATAAACACGTAAGTGACATATATAAGAAGTTATTAACATTTTACTCTTTTAAACAACTACAACACATGCATATTAAAAGAAACGCATACTAAGCAAGGTTTATAACAACTTATATGATTTCGACATTACTTGTAATTGTTTACAACCAATTAATATACAACGACATTCAATTATTCATTTTCAATTAGTTTACATTCACTAATTTACATTCACATTTGGTCACTTTCAATTCAAATCAATTTCCATTCAATTTAAATTTACTTAACTTCCAATTTGAATTTAATTACTTTAGCTTTCAATTTTATTCATTCAATTTCATATGAGTTACTATTCAATCGATTAATAATAATCTAACAACCAATGTATATCCAATATAATCGAATTTATTCACTTTACATTCAACATTCATATTCACTTTATTTACCTTTAATTTTGTTTAACATTCAATTAGCCTTAAATGAATTAACACTTATATCCATTATTTCATATCAATTCATTACATTCGATTGATTAATATTCAATTCATTAGTTCAATTACAAATTTATTTTGCAAATAAAGTTGAATCTCCTTTATATAATTCAAGTTCATATTCATTTAATGACTTCATTTCATTAATTCATTTTGATACCAAAATCAACCTTATTCAGTATCACTTAAGTTATATTCCATTTCAAGTTTCCACTTATGAATCCAATTCATATTCCAACTCCAAAGTAAATTCTATTTAACTTTTGACCAAAGTCAATTTTATCACTTATTCAAATTCATACCTCGTTTTGCGTAACAAAGTTGTTTAACCATTTAGTAATTGGTTTTACTTACATCTTCACATTTAATAATTTATACAACTTATTATTCAACTTTCAAATCTGATTTAATTTATTTAACTTCCTTTAGTTAAATTTCACATCATATATTTTATCATACCAATTCAAATTTATTTCAACTTTACCAAAGTTAAATCTTTATTATTTCATATTATAAGTTCAAAATTTGATAACTTATATTAATCAATTCCAACTTGGAATTTAATTTCAAATTTGTTTATCACAACAAAATTTCAATTTCAATTTATTATGGTAGAAAATCCATCACACAAAAACTCGAAAATGATACTGATGATGCTGCAATCATCACCATTATTATTCCCCAGCAGCAGTAGTGAATTCAGTGCTTTTTGTTCCTTTAAAATTTTCTTTTATTTATAAATCACATTTGTAAATCTTGCTTATATAATTTCATTATTTCCCTTTACTTATATAAGATTATTCCACAATTGTAAATCATTTCAATTATAATTCTATACTTATACAATTGTTGCTCTTATATAATTTATTCTTTCACAATTGTTGTTTTTATTCAGATTATTCGAACAACTTTGATTCACTTATATATTTTCTTACATTTTCAACAATCAAACAATTCAATTTATATACACTTTGATAATTCTGAAAAAATATTCCTTTATATATAAAATATAATCGAGGTAAAATTATTTCATTTACCCAATTTAAAACCATACTATGTCGCTTTATCTCGTTTAAGAGTTTAGAAACCCCTATCGATACAGTTAGCTAGACTGCACCGACCAAAATCTATAAACAATCAACTGATAAGTCAACATAATACAAAACAATTTCATATTCACTAACAAATACGTGCTCATATCTTTTATTACACTCAAACTCATTCTAGAGTACTGCTGTCTCTATCTCTAATGAGTAATACCCAACAGAGCCAAGGTTGTCGCTTAACCATATGCTCTGATACCACTTTGTAAGGAACTGATTCTTCGAGTTGACATTAATACGTCCACTGTATCAACTGCCGAGCAATCGAATGGCGGAAAACTGAACCGTTATGGTTAAAAAGAAGAGGTAGAAGAAAAAGATAGAAGAAGTAAGAAAACAGAACAGAAACAATATCAGAATCTCACATATCGTAGCGGAACAAGATATGATAGATAAATGAATAATCTTTAAATCGAAGAACTATGCATTTTATACATTACATCATCAGAGTGTACAACAACAATATACAACACAACTGGATAATGGACAGTTATACAAACATGTCCTTACAAGTGAATTTACAGCGGAAAGATAATATCATATACAAGTGGTACGTCTCGCTATACAGCTCGCCTCCTGAGCTTCATAGCACTTCTGAATCTAGAATGACCTGATAACTTGACTCTAGACTGCCCGTGTGGAAAATTATGGGCACCCAGAGTTTAGGAAGAGAACAATAAACTCCAGGCCAGTCATGGGACTGGTATGAGAACTTAAGAAGTTATTTACCTTTTAAAACAACAACAACAAGAGAATTGAAAAAAATCCGCAATGCTTTTGGAAAATGAAACTACCATAAGGCCTCCCCGCACACACACAATGCAAACGCATAATTGGAGGAGATTTCTCCTTATGATAGTCAAAGATGCTTACCACGCAAAACAAATCATTTTTGATATCATTATTAGTGCATAGTGTAGAAAGCATTTTGAAAGTATAATATAAATCTTAGCCAACATATGACCATTATCGTATGCCTACTATAGCAACCATATTCAATAGCAGGTTATCGCCACATTCCATGGTAGGTTATACAACTAAAACCGCACAAGGTTTATATTGTTTCTTTGGATTTCCAACAAATGGTCAGACTAATGGACTTCCTACTGCCACATGGGATCGCCCCTGGCGGGACGTCCCGAGAACTAAACCAGCTCTCTACCAACACAAGGCCGGGTTACCTCTGTAACAAGGTAACTACTACACGAATATGCCACCCCCCCCCCCGGTCCTTTGGGACCTTTATCCGAGGGCCCTCGATCACAAAGCAACAACCACACAGAAAATGAGATTGGAGCAAGCACATAGGTTAAGCATCAGGGCTCCATACCTGACACCACCCTTTCCGAGAAGGAAATGACATACCCTAAAGGGAGCGACCCTCATAACCTTGCAGCATATTCCTGTTTTGACCATTTCCGGGGTGTGAGGTCTGATAAAGTCTCATCCACAAAGCCACGCTTTGATCAACAAATGATCAATAAATAATCATCACACAGCAACACTCAGCATGCCACATTACCAAATTAGGAATATATCGTTGATAACCATCAACTACATAACCTCTGAGCTCGTATGTCTCAGAGAAGGGTGTAAACTAAGAGAATAAATTCTCCGTCACCAACAAATATGTATTTGTAAGAAATCTGCTTTATATCTCAAAATGTAATGTCAGACACGTAACCATACAAGTCTGTTCCGGGTTCGAACATAACCGAAGGAACTTCTAAAGAAGCCCTTGCAATCCGGGTATTCACAATCCCGATCGAATTTCCCATCACAAACGAAATTTCTATACCGTAGCTAATGGTGCAGAGACAATCGATAGGTCATCCTATCATTTTCAAAAATACCCGGTCTTCACCACCGGTCTTCAATGCTATCCATTACGTCATATCACTATTCCGAATGGGTAATCCGAATAACGTGCGCAATAATTTAAAAATAAGTGTAGCATTCAATTTCAACCAATTCACAACAAATAGGCCTTTAAGGGTCAATATTGATAGTCAGTTATTTAACTATCAATCAATATTCACAACATCACCCGATTTCAAATAATTTTCCAAATTATTTATTTTCAAAAATATCCTTACAAGATATAATTTCCACACTTCAACCATTTGAAGACAAATTTCAAATCAATTTTCACCTTTACAACTTTTGAAATCAAATTTCAAATCATTTTCCTTAAGCGGAAAATACTTACAAATAGTTATACATTTTCACTGGAAATCTGCCGAGTTCAAATATTTTAAAACAATTGAAAATTTCTTATCCAAAAATATATCTGGAAAACACTTTTAAATAAAACTATTTTTCTTTAAACACTTTACTTAAAATATTAGTTATAAAAATATTATAGCCATATATTACATATAATTTGTGTCCAAACTATTTTTTCAATAAAATTAGTAAATAGAGTATAACTATTTAAATAACTATTTTCTAAAACAATTACTGATTAAATCTTAGAAATAATCATTTCTAAACAATTTAATAAATCTTTACTTAAAGGATTTAAAATAATTTAAGAGGTAAATTTCTTCAAAGTACCCTTTTTCAAAACCAATACTAGAATTTTATATATATGAATAATATTTTTTTTTAAAGCAATTCGAAAATTTTATTCGGCTTTCCAGGGAGGATACACTTTCATTTCAAAATGGTTCATTCAACCCAATTATATAAATCCTTACCGATTTATTAGATTTACATTCCAAATCCGTAAATTTATTTCCACACTTTTAGAAATAAATCAAGGTTTATTTTTAAAACAAATTTTCCATATAAATTTCTATCGTGAATTTACATTTCCAAATATTCACTTTTTATACGATTTTTCAAATCGATATCAATTATCCACTTTCAACACCAAATCAGTTTTCAATTGATTTCCAAAAACACCAAATCAAATTCCATATTGATTTTCCAAGAAATTAAACACTAAGTGAATATCATTCAAATTCCAAATTGAAATCAATTTCTACTAAACCCCAAATTAATTTCCAAATTGATTCCAAATTCATTTCAAAACACCAAATAAATTTCAAAATGGATTTCCAAAAGGTCTATTTTCAATTACCAAAATGAATTCCCAAATGGATTTCTAAATTTATTTCTTTTCAAAATAATTTCCTTTTCTAAAGAATACAAATTCTTTTATTTTCAACTCTTCAAAATCCATATTTTGAGTAAATTTTCAATCTTTGAATAATATTATCGGAAATCCATTTATTAAGCCTTTTTACCATGTTTTCGAATTTTATTCAATAAGATAAAAATAAAACTTTATCATTTTAAAAATTCCTTCATCTGAATTAATCCAATTCCCAAAAATAAATTTTATTATAAATTCTCAACTTAAATTTTCAAAAATCCATTTTTATTTATTTTTGGCATCTAACGATACCAAAAATATATTCGACTAAAATTTAGCCTTTAACGATTTCAATCACAAAGATAATCATGCAGATTATAAATAGATCAACACACAACATTGAAACATTCAAATGTTTGAGGAATCCAGTTGGATCCCTACAACCTGTTTCCCTGCATCCAAAGATGTTAGCACAATACCAATTCCACTTTGAGGCGGAATATCGCGATATATGGGATCTATAAAATATTATCCGTTATTATGCGGCGCAATAGGGTCTCATCCGCTATATAATGCGGGAAATCAACTCCAAATACATATATAATACCAATTCCATATCAAGTTGGAATTATCGCGGTAAATGCATTTAATAAATAACATCCGCTTAATATACGTCGCATAGGGTCTATTTCAATATAACAGATAATAACTATCATCCAATCACACAATCAAGCAGTTTTAAATCTAACTATTTAAAATTTAAATCGAAACAATTCGATTGAGTGAGAAGTTCTCACCATGAGTTTCTGATACCAATTGCAGCGTTTTATTTCGAATAAAATTGAACGTGCGTTAAATTTTGGCCGAAATTATCACTAGCTCCAAACGACTCCAAACTAGCTTCATTGCGTAGTGTTCGACAAAACGAACCCGACGCAAGTTGTTTCGTTCAATTCCGACCTTGTATCAAAAGGTTATGTTATTACAAAGTTACACAATCAATATAATTTCAATTTCATTTTTTTTTATAAACCTTGGTAAATCAGGCCGTCCATTTCCCACTAGAAGATCTCGGCCACATGTAACACATCTTCCTTGTTTACGCGTTTCCCCCAGGTAATTTAAATCGTGAAACCGAACCCATCAACGTCGTCATCCCCAAATTGTCGAGCCACCCACGCTCGCTTATTGGTTGATCAAACTACGGCATTTTGAAGCCCATAGCCTCACGCACCACCGCCCCCAAACTGGTAGAGCTCGGCACTACCGTTGTCTCTGAATTCGTTCATGAACGTGGTGCATTCAAGCTCCAATTGCCGTCAATCTACTACGTTAATTACGATCTTAACCGTTGGATAGCTTGTTCTCACCTAGCCCTACAAGTTTGTAGTTGGAAATTTCTTGAAATAAGGCGTGGATTGTGAGAAAATGGAGGAGGAAGAAGGCATGATTTCGGCCATTGAAATTGTAGCCGGCGGCTGAGCATTGAAACTAAGGTTTTGGCTAGGGTGGCAAATGAAATGAGGAAGGGTTCCTTTTATAGAATTTCAACGAAAAACACTATTCACTCCAAATTTCCGAATTCCAAATCTCGCACGGTGACCGGTGTTTCTAGGGTTTACCCCAAGTTCCGGACACAATGGAATAGGTATCGAGAGCCAATTCGATCTTCTGTTCGAGTTACGAAAATAAACGATCAATTTTGAATTAAATCGATTAAACTAATTTCTATGCGTTATGGACTGCCCCGGACAAACGGTAAATCTGATTGACACAAAATTCGAAACCTTACAATAATTTGACATTACGGATCCGATGAAACAGGTTTCGTCGAAATCCGAGACTGTTTGAAAAATGTCTATTTTCACTAGTCGATTAAATATTAAAATATTCAATTTTTACAAATTAACTTTTAATTCAATTTTTAAAAGTTCAAAAACATTGTTCTAACTCCAATATGATTTATTATAACTTTATAAATCATTTTTTATCCCCATTAAAGCCAAATTCCAATTATTTCTGGAATTTCAAATTTTGAATTATCGATTTAATTATCCAATTAAGTCTAAATATTCGAAAAATAAATTATTCGACTTAAAATTGTACTTGTTGATATTTAAAATCAATTAAATATCTGAATTTCCAATGACAGAAATTTTGGGTCGTTACAAAGGAATTTAATATTTAAACCATTTAAGTATTAGAAGTTATGATTCAAAGCTATGGGTTTTCAAGGTATATAGATTTGAAATTACTATGATTTTGGAAAAAGGATATATCGAAAATAAAAATGATATCATATTGATTTGGGTTTAAAATAGAAATGATATCGCATTTATATGGTTTTGAAATAGATATTATATTCTGGTTTTGGAGTATATTTTTTTTAAAATGACCGCGGCGTTCTAATAACTTTGGTTGTTAAAGAGACCGGGATCGGAAGTTGTCATACTCTCTGCCAACCCCGAAAACCACTTTAACAACCGTGTACGCGGTATGTGATGACCCAGAATTTCTAGCAATTTAAATTTGAATAGTTAATCGATTTTTAAAATATTTAAAGGTTAATTTTAACTTGAATTCAAGATATCAATATTTACTTGATAATTAAATCATTGAATTATATAGTTTAAATATTGAATTTAATAATTGAAAATTGGGTAAATTGTTGAATCTGAAATCTCTAAGCCTGTTCAAAATAATTATATCGATAGCACTGAAGGTAGTGAAAGCGTTGAAATTGAATTTGGAAGTGTTTTGTTCCATTTTGAAAATATATCGTTTAAATTACATTTAAAAATAGCCTTCCAAGGCATAGTCTCGGAATTCGACGAAACCAGTTCCATTAGATCCGTAAAAGTTAGTTATTAACGGATTTCAATTTTCGTAGCAATCGGAATTGTCATTTGACCTTGGCAACTCGAAACGCTCAGAACTATTTTAATCGATTTAATTTAAATTTGATCGTCTATTTCCGTAACTCGCACACACGATCAAATTAGCCTCCGAAACACGTTCCATTGTGTTCGAAATGCTGGTAAAACCTTATAAATTTCAGTCGGCATGTCTGATTTGGGGTTTTGGATTTCGCGTTATGTTTAACGAGACGTTTTGAAGGTTTTATAATATAATATAGTTTAAGTCAACAAGTCAAGATATTTTATTAACAGCACAAGATATTTTTTTTCAATAATTAATTATATAGTAATCTGGCATATTCAAGAAGCCATTCCTATCTCTATATTACGCCTTCCTTCCCTCATGCTTCCAGAACGAGTTCGAACTCATTAAAAAAAATATTGTCGAACATCGGTAATCTCAGCCTCAATTATACTTCGTTTCTTTCCCAATTTTAAACCCTCGATTTCATTTCCCTTCTCAAGCAAAATCGAAGTAGCTCAAAAAAAATGTTGCGCGACCGAGGGAGCAAGTCGATTCAACCTGGAGCATCCATACGGCCTGGAGAGACACGAACACTATCGCATTCAGGGCAGTAGGTGCGAGCAAACGATAAGTTGGCTGCGACGTGGGGATAGTAGGCGATGTCGGCACGTCTTGGAGTTGGGTTAGTCGTGACAAGGCCGTTGCGTCCAAAGGGGAGAAGCGATTTGTTGTGATGTTCGATTTGGCAGATTTGAGATGTGGTGGACGTCTCGATTAGAAATCATGAATTTGGGTAGAGGAGGGAATTGTTCTGGCAGGTTATGCTGTCGACCGAGGTCGTGGGTTGGAGATGAGTTGGTGATGATGCAGTGCAGTGGTTCGTGGTGGATCTGGAAGGAGGCCATGTCTTGTTCTCGGATCGCAGGGCAGTAAGGTAGTGCTTTATTTTAATTTAATTTAGTAAATATGATTTTGAAAAGAACTAAATACAAGAATTTTTAAAAAAAAAGTTATGGAATTTATAAAATTAGTTTTTAGAATGTATATAAATTATTTTTCAAAAAATATATCTATGTAGTTCAGAAATGGAAGAGACTAGATATGCATGTTTTTACTTATTACCTTAATTTCAAATTAATGTCTAATGGAGATAGATTTGTCTAATAAACTCATCCCATTATTTTAGTTGCTAAAAATATTTTATTAGAGGGAAAACAGTTGAAATTTAATTTTTAGTTATAATAAGTCCATCGGTTAGTAAATTTATAAATGGGGATATAACTGTTCAATTAATTCAAATATTGATAAATTATATAATGACTCTTACAAGGTCTAAAACCATGGAAAACATAGTCGAGATCTGGATTGCATTGCAAATAAAGCAAAGGTGAGTAAATCTCACTCGTCTGGTATTATTTAAATTTTAAATGGTTAAATTTAAATAATTGGTTGATTGATTGAGTTGATTGAGTGTGTGCTGATAATCCGTGACTTTGGTTTTGTTTGATTCTCGAGTTAATAAGGGTTTAATGATTGGTGATTCATTAAATAGGTAAAATAATTTGAATGGGTAATGAATTAATTCAATTAATTAATGATTGTACTAATTAATTTAGTAATTAAGGGTTTGAATTAATTAATTAAGGATTAAGTTAAATTAACCTAGAACAATAAATTAATGGTTGATAGGTAATTACTTGATGTAATTAATAAAATAAAATTTCTTGTACAATTAATCAAGAGATTAATTAAAATAGTTAATTAAGGAATAATTTATTTATTTACCGAAAAAAAAAGTAGATAATTACAGGTTGAGATTGATCGAGAATGATTGATATTGTGGATGAATTGAAATAATTGATTTAGATTAGAACAAATTAAAATATAATTGGAAATCATTAATATATATAATAATTGATGTAATTAAATATTGATTAATTAAGATTAAATCAATTCAATAAATAATGACTTATGAGAAATCAATTACTAAGTAATTAAGAATTAATGTAATTAGTATAGACAATTCACTTATGAAGTAATTGATTTATTATAAAGTAATTACGACTACTTATTGATTTTTGGGTTAAGAATAATCAATATCGAGAAATAGTTAAAGATGATTACTTGAATGGAATGGAAAAAGAATTAATCTATGGTGATTAATCAAGATGGAAATTGGAGGTTGACTAGTTAATTGATTTAGAATTAATTAATGTTAAATGAGGGAATCTAAATGGTTGAGGTTAGAAATTTCATTAGAATCAATTGAGTTAATTTGGAAATGATCAAATTTGGTATGAATGATGGAATGGTTTTGGATGCTTGAATGAGATGATATTCCTGATATGAAATGATGAGTATTTCACTTTGATAATTTGAGTTTGGATGACACAAGTCTCGAAGAGACTGGGATCGGGTATTAGGCAATACCCGAAAACCACTTCGAATATAGGTTGGTATGCGAAATTCATATATTGGAATGAAGTGATTAAAAAAGAAGTGGGCTATTTAAATCTAAGCTTTGGTACTTAGGTAATGGATGTGTGAAATGAGTTATGTCTATAATATATTGTGCAGTGGTAAAATTGGTTTGAGTTACCCCAGGTTTTATATAAGTTGTTTTCTTGGTATTCCATGTTTGGGTTTACTCACGCTGGTTTCCAGCCTGACCCGGGTGTTACTTTGGTGTAATGCTCGTGTCAGACCGAGTATTACAAATTTTCAGGTTGGGACGTTCTGGAGCTCAGGAGGCGAGTTGGATGGCAATATCGTATAGAGTATTTCCGCTGTATTTATATTATTGTTAATCTGAGACATGATAATTGTAAATATTCGGTGACTGTATATAATGTGAAACTCTGATGTATATTAAATGTAATCGACAGATATAGTATTCTTTTGTAAGCTATTATTATTTATTATTATATTTTATCCGCTGCAAATGTTAGATGTTTGGTGTTTTCGTTCTTCTTCTTCTATCTCTTTCTTCTTTTTCATAACTATCTGGAATTTTCGGCTTCGAAAATTTCGGCTCGTTACATTTGGTATCAGAGTTGAAAGGTTACGCGAGAACCTTTGCTCTGGTGGGAGTTACTCATTAAATAGAGTCTGTAGTACTCTAGAATGAGTTGAGAATGTATATATATGAGCGCGTACTTGTTATTTTCTTATATAAAGATTTTAAATGATTTTTTATAAATAATTTTTTTTTTGATATATAAAGCAATATTTCCTTCTAATAAATATTAAGGTGATTGGTTGTTAAATTATTAGAATTAAATTAAAAAGTAATATAATACAACCAAACTAAAATTAAATAAAGATAAGTTTGAAATGGATTCAAACTGAAACTAAAGTCTTGAATTGGAATTAAATCAAGTAGAAATAGAAATACAACTAAATTAAAATTTAAGTGATTGAAAATGAAATTCTAAATTTGATCTCAGAATTTGGAAATTTTGTTTCAAAGTAACGGAAAATAATAAATAAGTATTATTTGGATAACTGGGACTTGTTGAAGACAATGAGTTGTTTGAAATTTGATTTGGATTTAAAACAAATGGTGGTTTAAAATTTTAAAATATGGCTGAAAGGGCCATGAAATAAATATGTATATATGTATGGATATACATGATATCAAAGATAATTGAAAATAAACTCTAAGGTGTTGAGTTTTGATTTTTCCCTGAAATGTGATGTAATATAAGTAATATAAGTTTTGAACTTATAAGAGGAAAAGAATTTTGAAATTTGAAGTGGGAATTCAACTTGAGTAAGGTTGACTGGATTAAGTAAATTGAAATTTAACTTTATGGAAAGTTAAATAAGTTAACAAGCAACCCGCATTGGAAATTTCAAGATGAAATTGGAATAGAACTTGGAAAGTTAAATGGTTGATTTGAATTGGGAATTTGTGTGATCTAAAAATAGGTTTGAGATTTAAAATTTGAAAATAAATGGACGTTTTAAAATAAATTGGATGATATCATCCTATTGTTAATAAAAATCTTTAAATTGTGAATTGGTTTGGTTTAAATGAAATTAAATTGATTAAAAACTTTGAATAAAAATTAATTTGGTTTAAAGGGTTAAACCAACCTTTGAGGATTTATCTCGAATTTATATAATTCAAAATGGGTTAAAGTTGAACAGAATTAAAATCAAATGGAAGTGTACATTGAATTGTTGGGGTAGTGAACAGTTTGACTCTTGATTATTTTAAATAAATTGTTTTAATACAAACTTATTTTGCTAAGCTATTTAATATATACCACTTTTCTTTCATAAAGCTAACTTATTTTATATTTGTTTTACCATTATTTTTGGAGCTATTTAACCATTTTTCAACTGCTTTCTAAACTAATAGCTATTTTTCAACTATTTCACAAACTAATTTCCATTTACGAATATTTTGCAATTTTTTTAAAAAATCCTGAAACTATTCAACTATTTTCTAACTATTTTATAATTAGTTAACTATTTTATAGCTATTTTGTAAACTAATAATTATTTTCCAACTACTTATCTATTTTTCAATTATCAAGCTATTTTCTAAATTGGTCGGAGTTCAAACTATTATTGATTAAATACCCAACCAAGATAAGAATTGAAGCGATAGTTCAATGGAATTGAGGTATTTGTGAATAGAAAGGGAATTGATGCGGCTGATAATTAATGTAATAAATACGTAGGGTGTACGTATATTATTCTATTCGCATAGTGATTTGATCCAGATTCGAGTACAGAATTTCGAGATAGTATATCGATCCGAGTTGGGATTTTTCACTCGATTTTCGACGGCGAGCCTGGATATGGATTGTTGATTGATTATGGATTATCTCTATCATAGTTATGGCTATGCAAGGAGAATGACGGTTTCAAATCAAGAAACCAGATCTGAATCCGCACTAGGAAGTCGGGTGGACGATACGAGTTCGGAAGTGAAATTGTGTGATCGAATGAGCGATCAGGTTAATATAGCGTACTGATGATATGTGCACATCGTACGGATTTGAATGAAATTGATAGTGGAAAGAGTAATCAAATTTGAATATTTGATCTAAATAAACAAAGTTATATATATCTTTGTTATATAAGATAAATATTTCCTTGTTAAATCTATTGCCGGAAGAAAAGGATTTTTGAAAGTGTTTGAAGTATAAAAGGGGTTTTATACAAGTTGGAAATGATCCAAAGTTTTAAATTTTTTATATACCTGAATATATATATATATATATATATATATATATATATATATAAAGGATCTTATGAGGAATTTGCAAAAAGGTTTTGAGTACCTTTGGATTTGGAAAGGCTTTTGATTTTTGGGTAAAATCAATATTGAAATTTGGAAGCCTAGCTTGAGAATTATCGATTTTGGAATAATCGATTTTGTGTAAAGAAGTTTGTATGAGATCATACTAGGTGTATGATTTGAAGATACTATATGTGTATAGTATAAAATGTTTTGATGATGGCTCTGGAGAAAAAGGTGCTCCCTTGAAATGAACTTCTCAGGAGTGCCACTGGGTGGCGCTGCCTTGAGCCCCAAGGGGGGGTTTCTAAAGTTGATCTTGTGAGGAGTCCGTACAAAACTAATTCCTGAGGATTATTGGGTAGCGAAAGTCGAGGGCGCTGATGCCTACAGAGGCATTTGGATTATGCTGTGACGACAGTGTAACTCGATGTCGGTGCGATCTACTGTGGGGACCATAGCGAAAACCGTGTGGAGGATGAGTGTCAACGGTCTACACTTGATTTTGCCGGGAAGGCAATGCAACAACGGTAGGCTGCGATCTATGGTCATGTGGAGTGGAGAAGTTTCATTTTTGGCGGCGAAATTCAATGGCGCTGATGCCTACAGTTGTATGGGTTTTTGCTGTGATAGCTACGTAACCCCAGTTGTAGCTGCGATCTGTCGTGGGTTCCATGGTGTAATCGTGAGGCGCGGAGGCCTAGAGTTATCTATGGATTTTGTCGGGATGGCAACGTAACCATCGGGTTAACTACGACCATGGATGGGGGTGATGATTTCCAAAGCATTCTTACCAAAGTTATTTCCTCTATTTTCAAAAACTGTATTCAATATTTTTAATAAAAGTATTTTCCAAGTATTTTCACTAGGTGTTGAAAACGGGTTTACCAAGTACTTATAGATTTTCAGTCCTACGCCTGATCAACGTATGACTAAATTTCTGTGAGAACGAGGATGGATTGGTTAAGGCATTGAGTTATAAAAGTATTTATATTAACAGCTATTTTAAATAATATTATCTGAATTTAAAAAGCATTTCTAGAATTTTAAAATAAAGATGTTGGAATTTTGGAAAATCAAGGAAATCCAAACTGGAATTTTAAATGGAGTGAATTTGTAATTAAAATCGAACATTGATTTAGAAGTCGAAAGTAAATTAATTGGCTAAATAATTATTTGGTTGAGTATATTAATAAAATTTAACTTGGGTAAATAAATGGATTGTAAATTAATATTGGAATTTGGAAATGAATTAGAATTGTAGATAGAATTCGACTTGGATTTGGTAATGAATTAAAAGAGGAATGTTGTAAAATAAAAATAAAATAGAGTTGGATTGGAAAATGTGATGGTTTGAATTACAAATAAAATTCAAGGGTGATTTGAATATTGTCTAATGAAGTTTGCAAGAAAATTGGATATAAGAAAAGTGATTATAATAGCAATGTTTTGAGTTGCAAAACAAAACCAAAGTGAATAGAAATAAATTGAGAGTGGCGTTGTATTAATAAAATAAATTCGATAACGAATTAAGTAAGTAAATTAAAAACTTTAAATTGGGTTGATTGAGTTAAATAATAAACGGAGGAAGTCTGATTGAATAAAACTAAATCAAAGTTGTGATTGGAATTGGATTATCAGACTGAACTTAAATTTGGTGGTATATTAATTTGAAGTATAAATGAGACAAGTAAGTGGTTAGATGTTATTTTGATAAATTGAGAAGGTGAATTTAAAATTAGAATTTAAAATTTATAGGCTAACTGAATTTAATGGAAGTTGATTAAATGGGATCAAATAGAAGTAAACTTAAGTTTGATGTTGGAATAAGTAATAGTAAATTAACCTAAGTTTAAAATTTATGGACGCTTGGCTTCGAATAAGGGTAAAGCCCATTCAATAAAAACTTGGATTGAATTAATTTGGGAAATGATTATTAATTTATAAGAATTGAATGTGCCAAGCTTAATAAACTTTTTTGAATGCAACAATTGCGGAAATGGAATGAAATGCAATGAATGGTTGGTGAATAAATTAGAAATGAAGTGGAATTAATTACAGAATGAGTTGAAAAGTAATTTAAAGTAGTTATAAACTGAAATAGATACTCTATTAAATGAATATCGTCGAAATTACATGAAAATGGTTGTCGTTCGACGTAAATAAAAATAATTAAAATGCTATGAGTCAATGGAGATTAAATGAAATTGATTTTGAATCATTTGAAGTGAATATGAGTTTGTTGGATTAAAAATCAATGGAATGTAAGAAATTGAGTTGCAAACCATTGAACTGAATGAAATGGTATATAAATTGGTTGAAAGCAATTGAATTAGTTTTGAAAACATATAAATTGCTTGTGGAAGTTATTTTTAATGCATATCTTTTAGAGTTGAAGTGTTATAGTTGTTTATGTAATAGAAATGTTATAAATTTCATATATATGGTACTTATATGTTTAAATTGAGTAAGTACAGGTACTGGGAAGCTGTTTGACTGAATTTGGATTGCGCTATTTGCTAAAGTTAATAAGCCGCTTGCTTAAAATGCTAAATAAGGTACGCCTAGCAATAAAAATAGGAAATATGAACTGTTTTTGCTTTTTCCGACCGGGTGGGTCGATGTATATATATTTATATCTCTTGTCAAATTGTAAAAGTTCCTCCGTACAAAGGAGACTCTGCCAAAATTTTGGGAGTTAAAAAATTTTTGGAAAAAAAAAATTGTTAAGCAATTAAACGATTTTAAATATGAAACTGAAATAAATTAGCAGATGGAACTAATAAGACTCAGTTATAAATGGAAAATAAAAATTTAATATTCAAAATTGAAATAAGTTGAATTCATATTTAAACGGGAAAAATGAATTTAAATAGAAGTAAATATGAAAACCTATATAAGAGAATGTATAAAATGATTGGAAATGTTATGATTGAATATTGTTGCTAAGTAAGATATGCAGGTATCAAAGGGAAAAGGAATTGGATTTGATTCCAAAAGATAAATTTGTATTGCCCGACATAAGGTATGTATTTAAATTTCTGTATGAAATTGGATTGGGTTTCTGATGTAGCCACTTGGCTTTTGTTTTCTTTTGGAATTTGGAAGCCCGTAGAGGCCTTTTGTAGTTGTACCGAGCTAGCCGCGCAAAGGAGACGCTGGAAAAATTTTTCGAAAATTTAGAGAGTTAGAAAAATATTGGGAAAATATTGATAATTCGAAATTTGGTTTTAAATTGAAATTTAATGATTAAGCAAAGGGGTATTGTTTGAAACTATAGAAGGTTTTGGAAGTTGCTTAAGGTGATAGTGGGTCTTTAATAAAGGATAGCTAGTAGGATGTTGAATTGTGAGCTTTTGGAAAAAGTAAACGGGTATTGGGCCATTCTTCCTAACTTGTAATTTCGGGGACGAAATTCTTTTAAGGGGGGAGGAATGTGACGACCCAGAATATAGAGCAACTTAAATTTGAATAGTTATTCGATTTTTAAAATATTTAAAGGTTAATTTTAACTTGAATTCAAGATATCAATATTTAATTGATAATTAAATCATTGAATTATATAGTTTAAATATTGAATTTAATAATTGAAAATTGGGTAAATTGTTGAATCTGAAATCTCTAAGCCTGTTAAAAATAATTATATTGATCGCACTGAAGGTAGTGAAAGCGTTGAAATTGAGTTTGGAAGTGTTTTGTTCCATCTTGAAAAGATATCGTTTGAATTAAATTTAAAAATAGCCTTCCGAGGCACAGTCTCAGAATTCGACGAAACCAGTTCCATTGGATCCGTAATAGTTAGTTATTATCGGATTTCAATTTTCGTAGCAATCGGAGTTGTCATTTGACCCTGGCAGCTCGAAACGCTCAGAACTATTTTAATCGATTTAATTTAAATTTGATCGTCTATTTCCGTAACTCACGCATACGATCAAATTAGCCTCCGAAACACGTTCCATTGTGTTTGGAATGTAGGTAAAACCTTATAAACGTCAGTCGGCATGTCTGATTTAGGGTTTGGGATTTCGCGTTATGTTTAACGAGACGTTTTGAAGGTTTTATAATATAATATAGTTTAAGTCAACAAGTCAAGATATTTTATTAACAGCATAAGATATTTTTTATTCAATAATTAATTATATAGTAATCTGGCGTATTCAAGAAGCCATTCCTATCTCTTTATTACGCCTTCCTTCCCTCATGCTTCCAGATTGAGATCAAACTCATTAAAAAAATATATAGCCGAACATCGGTAATCTCAGCCTCAGTTATACTTCGTTTCTTTCCCAATTTCAAACCCGTTTTCATTTCCCTTCTCAAGCAAAACCGAAGTAGCTCGAAAAAAATGTTGCACGACCAAGGAAGCTAGTCGATACAACGTGGAGCATCCATACGGCCTGGAGCGACACGAGCACTATCGCATTCAGGGCAGTAGGTGCGAGCGAACGGTAAGTTGGCTGAGACGTGGGGAGAGTAAGTGACGTCGGGACGTCATAGAGTTGGGTTAGTCGCGACAAGGCCGTTGCGTCCAAAGGGGAGAGGCGATTTGTTGTGATGTTCAATTTGGCAGATTTGAGATGTGGTGGACGTCTCGATTAGAAATCGTGAATTTGGGTAGAGGAGGGAATTGTTCTGGCAGGTCATGCTGTCGACCGAGGTCGCGGGTTGGAGACGAGTTGGTAATGATGCAGTGTAGTGGTTCGTGGTGCATCTGGAAGGAGGTCATGTCTTATTCTCGGGTCGTAGGGCAGTATGGTAGTGCTTTGTTTTAATTTAATTTAGTAAATATGATTTTGAAAAGAAATAAATATAGGAATTTTTTTAAAAAAAAGTTATGGAATTTATAAAATTAGTTTTTAGAATGAATATAAATTATTTTTCGAAAAATATATCTATGTAGTTTAGAAATGGAAGAGACTGGATATGCATGTTTTAACTTATTACCTTAATTTCAAATTAATGTTTTATGAAGAAAGATTTGTCTAATAAACTCATCCCATTATTTTAGTTGCTAAAAATATTTTATTAGAGGGAAATCAGTTGAAATTTAATTTTTAGTTTATAATAAGTCCATCAGTTAGTAAATTTATAAATGGGGATGTAATTGTTCAATTAGTTCAAATATTGATAAATTGTATAATGACTCTTACAAGGTCTAAAACCATGGAAAACCTAGTCGAGATCCGGATTGGATTGCAAATAAAGCAAAGGTGAGTAAATCTCACTTGTCTTGTATTATTTAAATTTTAAATGGTTAAATTTAAATAATTGGTTGATTGATTGAGTTGATTGAGTGTGTGCTCGTAATCTGTGACTTTGGCTTTGTTTGATTCTCGAGTTAATATGGGTTTAATGATTGGTGATTCAAAAATAGGTAAAATAATTTGAATAGGTAACGAATTAATTCAATTAATTAATGATTGTACTAATTAATTTAGTAATTAAGGGTTTGAATTAATTAATTAAGGATTAAGTTAAATTAACCTAGAACAATAAATTAATGGTTGATAGGTAATTACTTAATGTAATTAATAAAATAAAATTTCTTGTGTAATTAATGAAGAGATTAATTAAAATAGTTAATTAAGGAATAATTTATTTATTTACTGAAAAAAAAGTAGATAATTACAGGTTGAGATTGATCGAGAATGATTGATATTGTGGATGAATTAAAATAATTGATTTAGATTAGAACAAATTAAAATATAATTGGAAATCATTAATATATATAATAATTGATGTAATTAAATATTGATTAATTAAGATTAAATCAATTCAATAAATAATAACTTATGAGAAATCAATTACTAAGTAATTAAGAATTAATGTAATTAGTATAGACAATTCACTTATGAAGTAATTGATTTATTCATAAAGTAATTACGACTACTTATTGATTTTTAGGTTAAGAATAATCAATATCGAGAAATAGTTAAAGATGATTACTTGAATGGAATGGAAAAAGAATTAATCTATGGTGATTAATCAAGATGGAAATTGGAGGTTGTCTAATTAATTGATTTAGAATTAATTAGTGTTAAATGAGGGAATCTAAATGGTTGAGGTTAGAAATTTCATTAGAATCAATTGAGTTAATTTGGAAATGATCAAAATTGATATGAATGATGGAATGGTTTTGGATGCTTGAATGAGATGATATTCCTGATATGAAATGATGAGTATTTCACTTTGATAATTTGAGTTTGGATGACACGAGTCTCGAAGAGACTGGGATCGGGTATTAGGCAATGCTCGAAAACCACTTCGAATATAGATTGGTATGTGAAATTCATATGTTGGAATGAAGTGATTAAAAAAGAAGTGGGCTATTTAAATCTAAGCTTTGGTACTTAGATAATGGATGCGTGAAATGAGTTATGTCTATAATATATTGTGCACTGGTAAAATTGGTTTGAGGTACCCCGGGTTTTATATAAGTTGTTTGCTTGGTATTCCATGTTTGGGTTTACTCACGCTGGTTTCCAGCCTGACCCGGGTGTTACTTTGGTGTAATGCTCGGGTCAGACCGAGTATTACAAATTTTCAGGTTAGGACGTTCTAGAGCTCAGGAGGCGAGCTGGATGGCAATATCGTATAGGGTATTTCCGCTGTATTTATATTATTGTTAATCTGAGACGTGATAATTGTAAATATTCAGTGACTTTATATAATGTGAAACTCTGATGTATATTAAATGTAATCAACAGATATAGTATTCTTTTGTAAGCTATTATTATTTATTATTATATTTTATCCGCTGCGAATGTGAGATGTTTGGTGTTTTATGTTCTTCTTCTTCTATCGCTTTCTTCTTTTCATAACTATCTGGAACTTTCGGCTTTGAAAATTTCGGGTCGTTACACGGTGGAGATTCCAGAATGAAGTAGGATGGTGGCAGCATTTTCTTTGAGGTAAATACGTGGACCCGACTCCCTTGAGTTGGAATAAGGTGGCTAAAACAGTAGGGATTCTCGGGCCAATGAGGTAGCACCTTTGATCGTACACATCCCTTCGAGATTATACTTTTACTTTTGGATTGATTCGGTGGCCACTTTTGATTTTTTTATTTGGGGGTGTGGCTCAAGGTGGGCGGTAGCTGAGCGCTACGCGTTACCACTAGTCCGGATGCGTAATTGGTATATCTACCCTGGCATTGCCTAGTTGTACCGTGTCACCTACCCTAGCGTGCCTTGTATGAGTTTGGTTTTCTCCCGTAGCCTGTGGATTATTTAGGGTAGTCTCCCGATCTGGAGATGCGCTGATACTGGATGGACTACTGGCACTATTATTGTGTTAAGATCTATATGGGTAACCCTTTAATGTTATGAAAAAAGTAAGTTCATTTTACTAATAGACATTATTATAATAGCTAAATATTACTACATAGTAAATAGTTTAACGGATCCTTAGGAGATGTAAATCCCGAGCATCTCTTGAGTTACTACACTCACGTGAAACACTAGATAGGAGATGTCAAATCCCGTAAACATCTCTGATGCCTTCACTCTCATATAATTTATTATTGATTTAACTTACATAAGATCTTTTGGTTCTGACTCGAGTGTTTTGTCTTTTCAATTCGCTCGGGTCAGCCTGAGCATTTCAGGATTTGGAGGCCTTAACTCTGGGGGACGAAGACGAAGAATTATTATTACTATTATCTATTATACTATTCCACCACACACCATTGCATTCCGCTGCATTATTAATATTCTCTGGTATGTGTGACTCTGATATGTGTAATATAAGTATAATCATATATTTTGTAAAACAGCTTCATGAACTGTATGTTTGATTATTATATTTTATCGTTCCGCTGCAAGATTTTATTTTGTTCTTTTTCGTTCTCTACTTCTTCTTACTTACCCTATAACTATCTGCCCTTCTGTATGGTTTAAGTCTGACGTGTGTGGTTCATCGTCGATTTAAAACGTGCGGAAAGGCGGGATGTTACATATCTATTATATATTGTTCCGCTGTGGTTATGAGGTTCTGATATTCTTTCTCTTTCTTCTTCTATCTTCTTCTTCTTTAACCCTAACGGTTTGATTTCTCGGCATTCGATTATTCGCCATTTAATACAGTGGACGTATTGATGTCGATTTTCGGGCGTCGAAAAACTCGGATCATTACATTCCTTTGATCAGACACAATTCTTTGATTCCACATTATGACTTTATGATGATTTGGTAGCCACCTCTTGATTTTGATTATGGGAGTGTGTTCTGAGGTGGGCGGTAGTAGCTGTTATGCATTACCACTAGTCCGGATCAACAATCGGTATATCTACCATGGCATTCCCTCAAGTGCCGTGTTCACATACCCTATCGCGCCTTATACGAGTTTGTTTTGTACCATACCTATAGAGTGCTCTCTGGGTAAACCTCATTGAAGCGTACGGTACTCTATAGACTATAGGAAGATATAAAATGTGTTAAGAGTGATGTGGGTAACGCCTTAATGCCATTTTAATACTTTACTTTACTGTAGACATTATTATAAAAGCGTATTGTATTGCAAGTAGATAGTTTAGCGGATCCTTAGGAGGTGGAAATCCCAAACATCTCTTAAGTTATTGCACTGATGTTAGACACTGGATAGAAGATGTCAAATCCCGTAAACATCTCTGATGCTATTACACTCATATTTATTTACTATTTGTTTAACTTTAAAAATATAAAGGTTTCCTATACTAGTAGTAAATATCAAAACTTTCTTCAAATGATTTCAACACTATTTTATTACAAACTCGTTTTCTCAAACCGATTTCCAATCTATTAGTATGTACAAACCTTTACCTCACTCGTATGAAAAATCTAATTAAACGACTTAGTAAAACAAGTGGTATGAAACGCTTGCGTTTACTTCGTTGGTTAATTTTTGGACTTGTTCGATTGAACCACTTGTGACATTTTTCTAGTGGAGATTTACAGTTTGTTCGTAAATGTTTAAGTTAAGCAAGTGGTTATGGGACATGAAGCTAAACTTTTATATTTACTAGCTTAGTGTAATTGACACTTCTCGTTGATCATGACGATCATCTTTGTGGTTTAGACTAGCAATGTGCGATGTCTCTCTGTTTGCGAGGTTAGGCTAGACACCATTTGTGTGATTTCGACTCACACATACCTTTTTGCTTTTTGGTTAGCCTAGACACCTGTTGTGTGATTTCGACTCACACATATCTTTTCTGTTTGCGAGGTTAGGCTAGACACCATTTGTGTGATTTCGACTCACGCATACCTTTTTGCTTTTTGGTTAGCCTAGACACCTGTTGTGTGATTTCGACTCACACATATCTTTTCTGTTTGCGAGGTTAGGCTAGACACCATTTGTGTGATTTCGACTCACACATACCTTTTTGCTTTTTGGTTAGCCTAGACACCTTTTGTGTGATTTCGACTCACATATATCTTGTCTGTTTGCGAGGTTAGGCTAGACGCCATTTGTGTGATTTCGACTCACACATACCTTTTTGCTTTTTGGTTAGCCTAGACACCTGTTGTGTGATTTCGACTCACACATATCTTTTCTGTTTGCGAGGTTAGGCTAGACATCATTTGTGTGATTTCGACTCACACGTACCTTTTTTCTTTTTGGTTAGCCTAGACACCTGTTGTGTGATTTCGACTCACACATATGGGGTAGCTCCCCATGGTCTTCGGACCATTCGTGTGATAGGCCTCTTTCCCTTTTTCTGTGATTTCTGGATTTCGTGTGTTGATTTTTGGAATTTATGTTTCACCAACTTTTACGATGGGCATTGATATATATGTCATTTATTGTGGCTTGGTGAATGAAATTAGGAGTATGACATTCCTTTTTATCTTGAGTAGATTATTGTGATATTGATTAATCTCTTGTTGATTTTCAATTACTTATTTATCACAGCTTGGCATTGTGATTATTATATGTTTATGTCATATCTCTTATTATATATCACTTCATCTGATATTTATAGCTAGACCTATCCGTTTATTATTTTCTTATAAATAATACTCGGGTCAGACCGAGATGTTACAGGTACCTCTCCTTGACTTCTCTTCTGGGGTTATCATCCTGACTTTTGGTTAATTACTTAGATTAGTAGTTTATTTTGTTGTATACACTTGAGAGATAGACTCATAGTTGTATTCTTTTGTATAGCACGTGTTGCTATCCTTTTGTATTATTGTGGTTCTTTTTGACCACTACTCTGATATACACTTTTATGTGTAATATTCATATCTATTTCCGCCTTTGTGAAATGAATTGTCTGTGACTGATTTATGTTATGCTTACTTCTATATTTGTTTCCGAAGATATTATAGCCACTGTGTAGTAGCTTTGAGTTTGTGTCGGCATGTCGGATTTCCACTTGAAAAGAATTGCATGCTATACTATCTGACATATCGATGCTCGCGCAAAGCAATTACACGGATGGTCGCTCCTCAATAGCCTTATTCTCCGTGCTAGTCGACAGCATTACTCCGTAGTGTTCTTGTCTAGCGTGGGTATAGAGGTGGGGCGTCACAATATTGTTTTGAAATATGGGTAAATGATAAAAATTTTGCCTAGCGTTATACTTTGTATGTGAAATAATAATTTTAAAGGCTATATAATTGGATGTGATATAATTGTTTTTTAGGAAGTGAAATTCCATGAATAGTTGATTGTGAAATAAAATTTACAAATAAAACGAATATGAATTGAAACTAAGCACTTAAGTTCCGGGATTTTGGAAATTTCTTTCAAAAGATTTTTGAATATAATATATTAGTATTATTTGGAAGTATTTTCTGATATACATATTTCAAGATGACTTGAAACAAATTATTAAAAGAAAATTTTAAAGGAAATAAGTTATGCACTCTCCTCTTTATCGTTGGAAAATAATTTCGGTGGTGAGTGCACGTTCGTCGACGTTCATTTTTGAGTTTCAAAGTAGATAGATGGTTGTAGTAGTTTTACTACACCTTGTTTGACAAACAAATCTTAAATTTTGATTTCTAAATATGGTTGGATCTAAACAGGGTATGAATATATATATATATATATATATATATATATATAATTTTAAAATGATTTGGAAATATAATTCGGAGTTAGTTCTTAAACCTTCTGATAATTAGAAGTTTTCAGTTAATGTTATAAAATGAAATTTTAACTATTTTAATGTACGGAAGCTGCTAAAATGTGAAATAAGAAATTGGATGTCTAAGAGATTAATGAAATATAATGAAATTGAAGGTTGTCATTTGTAAATTTAGAAATGGAAAAAGAAAATGTAATAATTAAACATTTTGTTAATTAAAATAAATATTACAGCTTGTGTAACTTTCTGTTACTGTAACGATCCCGGATTTTTACCAAGTTTAAATTGATAATTAATTTAATTTTTGAATAATAAAATGGTGAAATTAATTAGTGATTAATATAAGATTCTAGTTAAATTATGAATTAACTGAGAATTAATTTGGATATTTGAAAATAATTTTAAAATTGAATTTAATATTATGAAATGTATTTGAATTGAATTTGAATTTAATCTTATAAAATGAATTTTTAAAAAATTGTGTAAATATAATGGATGTAGGACAATAAGTATTAAAGTTAAAAATAAATATTTATATTAGAAATAGCAATATATATATATATATACATAAGATAAATTAAAATATAAAGTTATTACATTAGGATAAATTTCCAACAACATACTGACTATAGAATTTTCTTTATATTACAAAGCAAAAGAAAAGAAAAATATATATACACTCATGTATGTAAAATATAAAGTAAACACCTAGCTAAATTTAAACAACATGTTAAAAATAGAATCCATTTGTATCACATAGAAAGAAGACAAATTGGATAAGTATAAACAAGAAACAAATAAATAAATCCAAGAACATATAAATATGCAGGTATGAACAAGCTAAACATGAGCTTGTAAAACAAGACAACAACAATTAATGCAAAAGTATCTTAGCACAACATATTTATCTATCAGCCGAAATCTTGCTTAATCAAATGAAGAAAAATATCTTTGATACTGTACAAACAATATAATTACCCTGTACAAACAAACAATCACCTGCAAACCTTTTCCTATATATCAACTTCTCATTTCAGTTCATTCATCCAAAGCAGAAAATCTGAAGTAAACATCATCTAAAAACTCAAGCAAAACTTAAATTTAAAAACAATAACCAAGCTCAATGAATCAATACAAACCAGAGAAATCAAGAGATTCAGCTTGCAAGTTTCAAAGCCTGTTTCAAGAAAAAAAGAAATTATGTTATTCTTCTGGAATCCAAGGTGAGTAACACCACTTATAAAACAAATTTAAGGTAAAAATCTGTTGCTAGTTACATGTGTGATAAATATGGTTATACACATATATATGAACTCTTGGTGTAGATTTGAATGATTGGATGATCTTCGTGCAGGCTGATGATCAAAATTGTTCTCTGTCTTAGATTTTTAACCACAAGTTTTGCTTTGAAAATTATTTGCTCTCAATCTACTTGTTGTTTGGATTTCGTGTTAAAATAAAATTTGTTTGTTATAGTATGTATTAAAGTTTTAAAGAAAAAAATTACTTATTTCAGTTAAAACAACTTAGAATTTTCTCTGGAAAGCAAGAAACCTAAATACAACTTCTAATAATCAAAATTCAAACTTTTTAAATTATGAATTTTGGCATGTAATCTGAATTCGTATGCCATAACACGAATTTTAAAGCTAAAATCACAATTTTTAGAGCTAGGATTTAAGAGCAGTTTGGGTTTGTTCGAATTGGGCATTTCGAGTTGTCTCTGATGATCTTGATGGCCGGAGGGGCCGAGCTTCCTCCTGGAGGTAGAGGAGCGATCAGGGGTTGCAGGAAAATTACTGTGGTGGTGAGCAGTTGAACGTGGTGGAGGCGGCGAGCTTTCGAAATTTGTAAAGCTAGTTTTTGTGAAGTCGAATGTTTTATTCGATCGTCGTTTGTTAATGATCGAGCGTGACGAGGCTCTGGGAGAGGATAGTAGGGGAGTTGGCGATCGAGTGGCCAGAGTTGTTGACCTCCTGGTAGTCGAGATCGTGATGTCGAAGCGTTTCCAGGTCTAAAGGTTTCTGATTCAATGGTTTTCAGGTTTCATTTTGAACTCGATTTTTGATTTATAGTTAAGGATGGAGATTTGGGTGGTCGGAAATTGGTTAGTAGGTGATCGTAGACTTGTTTGATGATGCGACGTCAATTGGAGAGGTTCGTCGAAGCCGTGCACGTACAACGTACGCTAACACTGGTAATCTGGAAATTGTGTTGGGTGGAAGCAGGAGTGAACGCGTATTTGTCTTGAGTTTTGCTCGAAGCATGGTGATGTTTGGCTCGTGTTAAGTTATGGTTGAACTCGAAGTAAATAAGGTTGCCTCCGGTTGTTTGTTTGGCTACAGTTTTTAGCAAAACCTGACATTAAAAAAAATTTGAATTCAAAGCAAATTTAAATAAAATTTAAATGGTGAGATAGGTTTAAAGACAAGTTTAAATCTAGATGAAGTTAGATTCAAAATGGCTTTGATGTCCTAAATTTTTAAAAATATTTAAAAGAGGGTTTTCATGTTTTAAAAACAAACTTGACAGTTTTTCTAGATTTTAAAATTTTAATTTAAAATCTGAAAACAGAATTTAAACTGGGTTTAAATTCAAAAGTTAAGTTTATTTTTCAAATAAACTTTTGAATCTTAAGCTTTTAAAATGAATTGGGATTTTAAAACAAAAATTTAAGATTAAGGTTTTAAAAGTAAGTTTAAATCAATGTTTTAAATCAAAGTTTAAATCAAATGTTTAGATATGGATTCAAGTTTCTTGAATTCAAATCTGTGATTTAAATCAGTTTTTAAATCTGAATGTTTTAAATAAGTTTAAATCAAATAGCTTTTAAAGTAATTTGTTTTCAAATAAACATTTGAATTGAATTTTTGATAAATTTCTTTTATAAAAAGGATTTTGAATGGAAAGTTAAATAAATTTTTTTAACTTGAATTTGCAAGTAAAAATGTATTGTATTTTAAAGCTTAAATTTTAAATAAAAATTTAAGTAATTTAGTTAGAACTTTTCTTATATAGGTTTATATGTTGATATTTAAAAATTTGGTTAATGTTGAAATATATATAATCATTTTGAATCTTGAATTCAAAATGAAATTTGAATCTAATTTAGAAGTATAATGTCTTAAATACACTTTAATATTAATAAAGTCATTAATAAAGAAATATATTACCTTAGAGATAATTAAGGTATTAAAAAATCATTTAATGAATAAGATAATTAAGGAATGACGTATTTATTTAATTTATAAATTAATGATTTAGATTAATTTATAATTTGAGATTAATTAGGAAAGTAATTAAAGAATTGATTTAGTTAATGAAGATAATTAACTAAGATTATTTAAATAATTAATTAATGTGATTAATTTTAATAATTAATTAGATTAATTAATTAATGATAATCACTTATGAAATTGTATAAGTGTAATTACTTTATGAAAGTAATTAAGAAATTAATTGCTCATTTTAATTAATTGAGTTTAATTTAATTAATTTAAGTTAATTATCAAATATTGTGTACTGGATTGATATTTTTGATATGTGATTGTGATGCTGTGTAATGTGAATTGCTTTGTGCTGAACTGTGATTTGTTTCCGTATGTATGTGAAAACCCTTTTGTCCGTAAAACAGCATTTAAATTTCGATGCGACAAGGTGTCGGATTCCAGTTGGTTATCTAAAACCCACATTGAATCGTAATGGTAAATCTTTGTGATTGATTAGTTTACTTTATCTGTGAATCTGTGATGATTGATGATGTTGCACTATTGTGTAAAACCCCTTGACCACACCATACACACACAAATATGGATAGCACGTGGAAATGGGTTAAGTCATAGATTTTGAAATAGTTTTAAAGATTGTATGTTTGAATCCAAAATAGTTTTGGAATTAGAATTGAAAGTTCTTTTTTTAAGGAGTTTCAAAGATAAAAATTTATTTTTGAATAACTTGATCACGCCTTGAAGTTTAAAGAATTTAATTTAAATTTAATTTAAAAATTTGAAACTGAATCCTATGATTTGAAACTAGGGATTAAAAATGTTATACAAGTTGTTTATGGGTTAAACCATTTTAAATATATTAATTTAGGAATTTGAATTTAATTCAAAGGCTTTAACTCGTGCAAATATAATTGAATTCTTTCAAAACGAAAACTATTTGTTTTCAAATAATAAAAGCTTTCACATAAGAAATGAATTGTCAATTTGTGTTAAAGGATTTCTAGTTTGAAATGAAATTGATTTCCAAGTTATGGAAATGGTTTGGAAGCTATGATATACATCCTTGTTATAACGATTGTATGAGTTAATCCAATCGAAATGGAAATTGTTATGAAATCCGTAAATGGATCTTTGTATAACTGGGTGAACTTTGTGAGATAAATCTTTTTGTTTAAAGATTTAAAATAGTAATTTTTTTAACCATTTGAAAGAAAAGCTTTGGATTTTTAAGTTATGACTTAACTGAAAGCCCATATCCATATGTTCAAATATTGCGCTGATTATTCGGTTTAGCTAGGAAAGGACCTTGTGTCATATAACCCATTTCGAATAGTAATACGACGTTATGGATTGCATTTGAAGACCGGTGTTGAAGACCGGGTGTCTTCAAGAATAATAGGAAAACCTGTCGATTGACTCTGCACTAAGTTGCTCCGGTATAGAGTTCTTGCTAAGTGATGGGAAGTCCGATCGGGATTGTGGATACCTGGACTACAAGGGCTTCTTACGAAGTGCCTTCGGTTCTGTTCGAACCCGAGACAGACTTGTATGGTTGTATGTATGACACTACACTTTGAGATATAAAGCAGATTTCTTTCAAATACATATCTGTTGGTGGCGGAGAATTTATTCTCTTAGCTTAACACCCTTCTTTGAGACGTACGAGCTCAGAGGTTATGTAGTTGAAGGTTATCAGCGATATATTCCCAATTTGGTAGTGTGGCATGCTGAGTGCTGCTGTGTGTTGATGATCATTCATTGATCATTTTTGATCAAATCATGGCTATTGTATAAAGCGTAGCTTTGTGGACGAGACTGCATCAGGACCTCACATCTCGGAAATGGTCAAAACAGGAAAGATGCGGAAAGGTTATGAGGGTCGTGCCCTTTAGGGTGTGTCATTCCCTTCTGGTAAAAGGTGGTATCATGGTATGGAGCCCAGATATTTACCTATGTGGTGGCTTCAATCTCATTTACTATGTAATTGTTGCTTTGTGGTTTAGAGGCGCCTCGGATAAAGGTCCCAAAGGACCGGGGGATGGCATGATCGTGCAGTAGTTACCTAATTACAGAGGTAACCCGGCCATGTGTTGGCAGAGAGCTGGTTAAGTTCTCGGGACGTCCTGCCAAAGGCATACCCATGGATAGTAGGAAGCTCCCTAGCCCGACCATTTGTTGGAAATCCAATCAAAACGATACGCGCCCTGTACGGTTTTATTTGTATAACCTACTGTGGAATGTGGCGGTAACCTGCTATTGAACATGGTAGCTATAGTAGGCATAAGTGCGAAATGCCTATGCTGGCTAGGATTTATATTATACTTTCGAAATGGTTTTTTATACACTATGCACTAGTAATAATATCAAAGAATTTTTCTCGTATTAAGCATATTTGGCTATCATAAGGAGAAATCTCCTCCAAGTCTGCGTTTACATTGTGTGTGTGGCGGGAGGCCTTATGGTAGTTTCATTTTCCAAAAAGCATTGCGGATTTCAAATTTAAATTACTTTATTTGTTTTGAACACCAATTGTTTTTGTTTACTCATACCAGTCCCACGACTGACCTGGAGTCTATTGTTCCTTTCCTAAACTCTGGGTGCCCACTATTTTTCCACACGGGCAGTCTAGAGTTGGGTTTTTCAGATTGTCGGGTTTAGTAGATTATCTGGAGTTAGTCCAGTCTTTGGATCAGGACTGCACTTGCTTATCTTTTTGAAACGTGGTGGTGGTCCGAGCTGTTTCTAGATTAGTGCCTTGGAGATGGAGATATTGTTCCGCTATTGGTGTTATCATTATCTTTCCGCTGTATCTTGTATCTCTGATAGTATTGATATTAATTGTATCATCTCCTATATCACATTATATAAGATATTGTATCTGCCATTGTATCAATGTTATATATATTTATATTCTTTTTCTTCCGCTGTGTTGTTATACTTAATGGTGTTATAAGCTCTAAAGAACCAGACGACGTTTGGATCTGCGGCATTGGAATACGAGTATCGTATTCGGTGCCGATTTTCGAAGGTCGAGTCAGCTCCGTCACATTTGGTATCAGAGCCGAGGAATTAAACTTCAGCTCAGGAGTATAACACATTAAGTAACTCATTAGAGATGGGGTGAAGTATGCCCTAGAATGAGTACATCCCTAAGATATCCGTTCGTATGCCTAAGTAAATTCTCTACTATTCACTAGTAGTAAGTATGAGTGCAAGAAGAGGACGAGATAGGGGACAAGGGAGTACTTCTATAAATGGCCAATACCCTGTGACATTGGAAACAATCTTTCTCTTTTCAATCTCCTTTGATTCGATTCTAAATTCTTTGATTTTCTTCGTAGCGGCTACAAGGAGAAGTTTCGGTGTAGTGGTGGCCCTATGAATCGTTGTAGAAAATTCTTACTTCGTGTCTTCATCGGTTTCTTATCAGCTCTTCGATCTAAACTTTAGTGCAATTGAGATTTGGAATTGAAAATTTTAAATAAATTGGAAATTTTAAATTGAGTTAAACTGATAGAATATGAGCTAAATTTGAATTGAATCGATAAAACGATTTCGTTTAAAACCAAATTTGAAATTATATTGTAATTTCTTGTGTAGATCGATGTCCGAAGAGGGACAAGTTGGTATATACTTTGGGGTGTTCCGACTTGCGTTTGGAATCCATTTCTTGTGTTTGAGAAATTATAGAGATTAAATCCATTTATCTATTGTTTAGGTCTCGATACATTCTACGAATGGTTAGTTATCCTTCAAACTAACCAGTGCCCCTGCATATTTCGTAGACTGGTGACTCGAGTATCCTGTGTAGTATTGTATGAGTTTGTTCTCATATTGTCGATATTCTGATTTGGTAAGCCAAATACATAATAGATATCCAGTTGACCTGGAAAACTATTTCTCTGTCTTTGTGTATCTAACTTTGTTGTTTTCGTGCCTGCAAATTTTGAGGGCGAAATTTCTTAAGGGGGGAATCTGTAACGATCTTGGATTTTTACCAAGTTTAAATTGATAATTAATTTATATTTTGAATAAAAAATGGTGAAATTAATTGGAGATTAATATAAGATTCTAGATAAATTATGAATTAATTTGGATATTTGAAAATATTTTTAAAATTGAATTTAATTTTATTAAATGTATTTGAATTGAATTTGAATTTAATCTTATAAAATGAATTTTTAAAAAATTGTGTAAATATAATGGGTGAATGCAAAATGTAAAAATAGGACAATAAGTACTAAAGTTAAACTTAAATATTTAAAATAGAAATAGCAATAGATATATATATATATATATATATAAGATAAATTAAAATATAAAGTGATTACATTAGGATAAATTTCCAACAACATACTGACTATAGAATTTCATTTATATTACAAAGCAAAAGAAAAGATATATATATATATATATATATACACACACTCATGTATGTAAAATATAAAATAAACACCTAGCTAAATTTAAACAACATGTTAGAAATAGAATCCATTTGTATCACATAGAAAGGAGACAAATTGGATAAGTATAAACAAGAAACTAATTAAAAAAAATCTAAGAAAATATAAATATGCAGGTATGAATAAGCTAAGCATGAGCTTGTAAAACAAGACAACAACAATTAATGCAAAAGTATCTTAGCACACCACATTTGTCTATCAAATGAAGAAAAATATTTTTGACAGTGTACAAACAATATAATTACCCTGTACAAACAAACAATCACCTGCAAACCTTTTCCTATATATCAACTTCTCATTTCAGTTCATCCATCCAAAGCAAAAAATCTAAAGTAAACATCATCTAAAAAATCAAGAAAAACTTCAATTTAAAAGCAATAACCTAGCTCAATGAATCAATACAAACCATAGAAATCAAGAGATTCAGCTTGCATGTTTCAAAGCCTGTTTCAAGAAAAAAAGAAATTATGTTATTCTTCTGGAATCCAAGGTGAGTAACACCACATATAAAACTAATTTAAGGTAAAAATCTGTTGCTAGTTACATCTGTGATAAATAAGGTTATACACATATATACGAACTCTCGGTGTATATTTGAATGATTGGATGATCTTCGTGTAGGCTGATGATCAAAATTTTTCTCTGTCTTAGATTTTTAACCACAAGTTTTGCTTTGAAAATTATTTGCTCTCAATCTACTTGTTGTTTGGATTTCGTGTTAAAATAAAATTTGTTTGTTATAGTATGTATTAAAGTTTTAAAGAAAAAAATTATTTATTTCAGTTAAAACAACTTAGAATTTTCTCTGGAAAGCAAGAAACCTAAATACAACTTCTAATAAGTCAAAATTCAAACTTTTTAAATTACGAATTCTGGCATGTAATCTGAATTCGTATGCCATAACATGATTTTTAAAGCTAAAATCACAATTTTTAGAGCTAGGATTTAAGAGCAGTTTGGGTTTGTTCGAATTGGGCATTTCGTGTTGTCTCTGGCGATCTTGATGGACGGAGGGGTCGATCTTCCTCCTGGAGGTAGAGGAGCGATCAGGGGTTGCAAGAAAACTATTCTGGTGGTGAGCAGTTGAACAAGGTGGCAGTGGCGAGCTTTCAAAATTTGTAAACCTAGTTTTTGTCAAGTCGAGTGTTTTAGTTCGATCGTTGTTTGTAGATGATCGAGCGCGACAAGGCTCTGGGGGAGGATAGCAGTGGAGTTGGTGATCGAGTGGTCCGAGTTGTTGACCTCCTGGTGGTCAAGGTTGTAATGTCGAGGCGTTTCTAGGTCTGATGGTTTCCGGTTCAATGGTTTCCAAGTTTCCTTTCTGAACTCGATTTTTGATTTCGAGTGATGGATGGAGATTGGGATGGTCGGAGATTGGTTAGTAGGTGATCGTCGACTTGTTTGATGATGCGGCGTAAACTTGAGAGATTCGTCGGAGTCGTGCACGTACGCCATGCACTAACATTGGTAATCTGGAAATTGTGTGTTGGGTGGACGCAAGAGTGAATGCGTATTTGTCTTGAGTTCTACTCGAAGTATGGTGATGTTTGGCTCGTGTTAAGTTAGGGTTGAACTCGAAGTGAAATAAAGTTGCTTCGGGTTGTTTGTTTGGCTACAGGTTTTAGCAAAAGCTGACAGTAAAAAAATTTAAATTCAAAGAAAATTTAAATAAAATTTAAATGGTGAGATAGATTTAAAGACAAGTTTAAATCTACATGAAGTTAGATTCAAAATGGCTTTGAAGTCTTAAAGTTTTAAAAATATTTAAAAGAGGGTTTTCAGGTTTTAAAAACAAACCTGGCTGTTTTTCTAGATTTTAAAATTTTAATTTAAAATCTGAAAACATAATTTAAACTGGGTTTAAATTCAAAAGTTAAGTTTAGTTTTCAAATAAACTTTTGAATCTTAAGCTTTTAAAATGAATTGGGATTTTAAAACAAAAATTTAAAATCAAGGTTTTAAAAGTAAGTTTAAATCAAAGTTTTAAATCAAAGTTTTAAATCAAAGTTTAAAGCCATGTTTAAATCAAATGTTTAGATATGGATTCAAGTTTCTTGAATTCAAATCTGTGATTTAAATCAGTTTTTAAATATGAATGTTTTAAATAAGTTTAAATCAAATAGCTTTTTAAAGTAATTTGTTTTCAAATAAAAATTTGAACTGGATTTTTGATAAATTTCTTTTATAAAAAGGATTTTGAATGGAATGTTAAATAACTTGTTTTAACTTGAATTTGCAAGTTAAAATGTAATGTATTTTAAAGCTTAAATTTTAAATAAAAATTTAAGTAATTTAGTTAGAACTTTTCTTATATAGGTTTATAATTTGATATTTAAAAATTTGGTTAATGTTGAAATATATATAATCATTTTGAGTCTTGAATTCAAAATGAAATTTGAATCTAAATTTAGAAGTGTAATGTCTTAAATACACTTTAATATTAATGAAGTCATTAATAAAGAAATGGATTACCTTAGAGATAATTAAGGTATTAAAAATGATTTAATGAATAAGATAATTAAGGAATGACTTATTTATTTAATTTTTAAATTAATGATTTAGATTAATTTATAATTATAGATTAATTAGGAAAGTAATTAAACAATTGTTTTAGTTAATGAAGATAATTAACAAAGATTATTTAAATAATTAATTAATGTGATTAATTTTAATAATTAATCAGATTAATTAATTAATGATAATCACTTATGAAATTGTATAAGTGTAATTACTTTATGAAAGTAATTAAGAAATTAACTGCTCATTTTAATTAATTGAGTTTAATTTAATTAATTTAAGTTAATTATCAAATATTGTGTACTGGATTGATATTTCTAATATGTGATTGTGATGCTGTGTAATGTGAATTGCTTTGTGCTGAACTGTGATTTGTGATTTGTATCTGTATGCATGTGAAAACCCTTTTGTCCGTAAAACGACATTTAAATTTCAATGCGACAGGAAGTCGAATTCTAGTTGGTTATCCGAAACCCACATCGAATCGTAATGGTAAATCTTTGTGATTGATTAATTTACTTTATCTTTTAATCTATGATGGTTGATGTTGTTGCACTATTGTGTAAAACCCCTGGACCACACCATACACACACGAATATGGATTGCACGCGGAAATGGGTTAAGTCAAAGATTTTGAAATAGTTTTAAAGATTGAATCTTTGAATCCAAAATAGTTTTGGAATTAGAATTGAAAGTTTTCTAAGGAGTTTCAAAGATAAAAATTTATTTTTGAATAACTTGATCACGCCTTGAAGTTTAAATAATTTGATTTAAATTTAATTTCTAAATTTGAAACCGAATCCTATGATTTCAAATTAGGGATTAAAAAGGTTATACAAGTTATTTGTGGGTTAAACCATTTTCAATATATTAATTTGGGAATTTGAATTTAATTCAAAGGCTTTAACTCATGCAAATATAATTGGATTCTTCCGAAACGAAAACTATTAGTTTTCAAATAATTAAAGCTTTCACATAAGAATTGAATTGCCAATTTGTGTTAAAGGATTTCTAGTTTGAGTGAAAATGATTTACAAGATATGGAAACGGTTTGAAAGCTATGAGATAAATCCTTGTTATAAAGATTGGATGAGTTAATCCAATCGAAATGGAAATTGTTTTGAAATCTGTAAATGGATCTTTATGAAGCTGGGTGAGGTTTGTGAAATAAATCTTTTCTTTTAAAGATTTAAAATAGTAATTTGTTTAACCATTTGAAAGAAAAGATTTGGATTTTTAAGTTATGACTGAACTGAAATTCCATATCCATATGTTTAAATATTTCGCTCATTATTCGGTTTAGCCAGGAAAGGACCATGTGTCATATAAACCATTCCGAATAGTAATACGACGTTATGGATTGCATTTGAAGATCGGTGTTAAAGACCGGGTGTCTTCAAGAACGATAGGATAACCTATCGATTGACTCTGCACTGATTTGCTCCGGTATAGAGTTCTCCCTAAGTGATGGGAAGTCCGATCGGGATTGTGGATACCTGAATTGCAAGGGCTTCTTACGAAATCCCTTCGGTTCTGCTCAAACCCGGGACGGACTTGTATGGTTGTATGTCTGACACTACACTTTGAGATATAAAGAAGATTTCTTTCAAATACATATCTTTTGGTGGGGGAGAATTTATTCCCTTAGCTTAACACCCTTCTCTGAGACGTACGAGCTTAGAGGTTATGTAGTTGAAGGTTATCGGCGATATATTCCCAATTTGGTAATGTAGCATGCTGAGTGCTACTGTGTGTTGATGATCATTTGTGATCAAAGCATGGCTTTTTTATAAAGAATGGCTTTGTGGACGAGATTGCATCAGGACCTCACATCCCGGAAATGGTCAACACAAGAAAGATGCGGCGAGGTTATAAGGGTCGCGCCCTTTAGGGTGTGTCATTCCCTTCTGGCAAAGGGTGGTATCATGGTATGGAGCCTAGATATTTACCTATGTGGTGGCTTCAATCTCATTTACTGTGTGGTTGTTGCTTTGTGGTTTAGAGGCGCCTCGGATAGAGGTCCCAAAGGACCGGGGGATGGCATGCTCGTGTAGTAGTTACATAGTTACAGAGGTAACCCGGCCTTGTGTCGCCCGAGAGCTGGTTAAGTTCTCGGGACGTCCCGCCAGAGGCATACCCGTGGACAGTCGGAAGTTCCTTAGCCTGACCATTTTTTGGAAATCCAATCAAAACAATACGCACCCTGTACGGTTTTAGTTATATAACCCACTATGGAATGTGGCGGTAACCTGCTATTGAACATGGTAGCTATAGTAGGCATAAGTGCAAAATGCCTATGCTGGCTAGGATTTATATTATACTTTCGAAATGGTATTTTCTACAATATGCAGTAGTAACAATATCATAGAATTTTTCTCGTATTAAGCATATTTGACGATCATAAGGAGAAATCTTCTCCAAGTCTGCGTTTGCATTGTGTGTGTGGCGGGAGGCCTTATGGTAGTTTCATTTTCCAAAAAGCATTGCGGATTTCAAATTTAAATTCCTTTATTTGTTTTGAAGACCAAATGTTTTTGTTTGCTTATACCAGTCCCACGACTGACCTGGAGTTTATTGTTCCTTACCTAAACTCTGGGTGCCCACTATTTTCCCACACCGGCAGTCTAGAGTTGGGTTTTTCAGATAGTCAGGTTTAGTAGATTATCTGGAGTTAGTCCAGTCTTTTGATCAGGACTGCACTTGTTTATCTTCGTGAAACGTGATGGTGGTCCAAGCTGTTTCTGGATTGGCGCCTTGGAGATGGAGACATTGTTCCGCTGTTGGTGTTATCATTATCTTTCCGCTGTGTCTTGTATCTCTGATAGTATTGATATCTATTGTATCATCTATTGTATCACATTATATCAGTGATTGCATCTGTCATTGTGTCAATGTTATATATATATTGATATTCTTTTTCTTCCGCTGTGTTGTTATACTTAATGGTGTTATAAGCTCCGACGAACCAAATTCGACGTTTGGATCTGCGGCATTAGAATATGAGTGTCGTATTCGGTGCCGATTTTCGAAGGTCAAGTCAGGGCCGTCACAGTTACAATCTAAAACATATATATAACTTACCAAATTATTAAAGGTGGAAATGTTAAATAAAAATATGTAATAGAATATTGTACAAGAAAAACTTAATTAATGAAAGTGTTCAATGAAATCATGTTTTAAATGAAAAATTAAGATGTATAAGAATGTTATAAACTTAAATTAATGATTTGAATGCTACTTATTTAAATTCATAGAAAGAATGAATATAGAAAGCAAATGTAATGAACTTAAGTTAATATTGAAATCATTTATAATTAAAGTAAATACTATATTAATTGAATGATTGTGACTTTAAAAAGTATGGAATGCTTCAGAAATAGATTAAATGTTCAATAATATTATATATGAATGAAATGAATATGAAAGAAAAAATAATCTATTAATGGTGAATTAAATTGTAAAGAAACTTACCTAATAAAGGGATAATCCAATAATTAAAATAAAAATAACTTATTTAAGCAATGGATGTAAAGTAATAAAATGAAAGAAAATGGCATTGTATGAATAAATGAAAAATGAACTTTTATAAGTAATAACGAATGTAAACTAATGAAAATAAGCATGATAGGAATGAGAAAAGAACCATAAATGATGTGAAATGAGATTGAAAAAAGGAACAAACTTAAATAACATTGAAATTATTGTTTGCTTGGCTTATTGATTAGTTGGAAAAGGATACTTCTATTTTGTATAGAGATGTATAAATAGTCTATAAAAATTTATCTATGACTATTGAGTGTATGGTTTACATCATAGTTTATTTATCATTTTATATGATTAGAAGTTCTGAACCCAAACAAACCATTTGTTTTGGTTGCTATGGATGGATGATTGATTTCTTGGTGGAAATGATATTTGTACTGTTTTTTTGCAAATGTTATTGTGATGTTGTGATGTTTGTTTGTTATTTATTGAAACAACTTAAATATTTCTCATTTATATAATTATTAACTTATATGGATTATATAAGAGAAACACGGGTTATGGAAGCAATTGCTACTGCTTTTGGTCTCATAAAATTAGCGTTGTTTGCCCGAAAAATAGCGATATTATGTTGTTTTCCCACGGTTTGGATATGTTATTTTGAAATAAGAGATATATATTGTTATTACTGATATTATAATTTCTCCCAGACCTCTCCGTACAAAGGAGACTCTACCGAATTTTTTTGTGAATTTTGGACTTAGAAATTTTTTTGAAAGTAAAAATGTTTTCAAACTTTTATTAACTTGAGTATGAAAGGAAATTAAGTATTTATAAATTGATATATTTTATTTAAATTATTTAGTTATGTAAATTAATTGTTTATAAATTTAATATTTTGAATAAGATATATTAATTTGTTGATTGCTTCTTTCCCTTTTCAAGGATGAAAAGTTTTGAGTGGGGGAGAGTCTAACGACCCATAATTTTCGATAATAAAAAAAAGTTAATTTAATAATGTTTTGTGATTTAATGTTGGAAGAAATAAAAATTAGTGATCGAATAACAAAAGTATAACTGGGATGAAATGTAATTGTATAAATTAAAGGTGATTGATAACTGCTTTAATTGTAATTCCAATTAATTGAAATGATTAAAAAGTTGTAATTGGTGATAGATTTTAAATTTATTATAATAATATGTGTATTAATTTGTAATTAGATTATAGGCGTAATTGATAATTTGAATGTTGTTTTAATTAATGAAATAGTATGTAATTAATTTGTAATTGAATAAAAATAGTGTTGTGGTAGTAGTTATGACATTTGTGTGGGGATAACAAATTTACAAATATTATCAAATTAAGAAAAGGTAACGATCGTCATCTGTTACAGATTTATTTAATCTATTGAATTAAATTGAAAATCAACAAAAATTAAATATAATTAAATATTATGTTAATATAAGTTAAGATGTTAACGGAAAATGTGAATATAACAAAATGTAAAGAAATGTTAATTACATATATAAGGCAATAATTTATTTAATGAAAAGAATAAAACCAAGATAGATTAATTATTGAGACTTTAATTATAAATTGGTGTGAAAAATTTACAAAAAAATTCAAGATAATTGAAATATCGCAACTAATATGGTAAAAGATGAAAATTTGAGAATGTTAATGTAATACAGTATAAACCGAGGATAAATATATACATAGGGTAATGATTGATTGAATAAAAAGATAGAAACCAAAGTAAATCAATTTTTTGAAATTAAATTATATTAATTGGATTTAATTATAGTTGAAATTGAACACTGTAATTAGTGTAATATTTAACACTAAATTGAATGTAATTTTTTTTAAATTATTATAAATTTCTAGGTAATCTAAAGTGACATAAATTGTAAATTATTTAATTTGAATTGAAAAGGTTGTTTAATTAATTTAATAATAATTTATTTAATTAACGTAAAAATGGCCATTTTTACCATTGTCATGGATTTTGATGAAACCAGTTTCATCAGATCCGTAACGGTGAATTATTGCAGGATTTCTAGTTTCGTAGGGATCAGATTTTTCATTTGAACGCACTTAAAACTCACAAAAATCGATTTAATAAAATCAATTTGAAATAAGTTGATTTTAAAAGCGAACTTCTTCATACAATGGAATTAGGACTTGAAAGCTATTCCATTGAGTTTAGAAACTTTGAAAACATCTATTTTGATATATGTGATGACCTACTTTCGTTACAAAACCGGAACATGCTTTGCGGGTCGTTATTGTCGTTTCGAACCAATTCGATATGTCCATTTGTTATTATCGGGCTTTTTAATATAAATACAATTTGTTTCTCAAAACCTATCAGCCATTCAATATATTTTGTATGCACTCTTATGTTTCTTAACTGATTTTCTTCGCTAATGTCAGATAACCTAATTGCAATTCCAATTTTATCAAAAATCTAAACTGCTCGAAAAAATTCAAACAAAATATGAGATTGAAAGCTCTCGAAGATACGAATCAGCATCTAGTTTTCTTTTCTGAAATAGTGCTCGAGTCATAACGAATTCACGGTCAAAGGAAGAAAAAATCGAAACCGTAGGCTAATTTAGAGCTTTTCGATTCGGGCGTTAATCGGCGAAATTGTTTTATTGGTTTTGAAGAGATCATTGCATGAAGTCAACTAATGGTGGTTAGAGGGCATGTCGTGGCCTATGGAGATCGGAATTTGCGAACTAGGATTCGAAAATCCTAGTCAATAGGCGGCGGCGGCCTCTATAGGCCATGATGGCAGCTTGCGTAGGGGCCAGCGAGCGCGTCTCGTCACGGGGAGGAGGTAGATGGTGGTCAGTGTTGCTCAGGTGGCCAGAGTTGGTGGTGAGACGTTGGTCAAAGTGCGGTTGTTTGCGTGGTAATGGTTCACGAGCATGGGAGTGAGAGAGAATGACGTGGTATATTCTGATTGGCCATCTTTTTTTTTTGAATTTTATTTTATTTTAAAATTTTCAAATGTTATAACCGCGGTAACTTTTACATACGAGCTAGGATTTACACGAGGTTTTCCAAGAATTTTCAAATGTGGGCCATATTTTGGATCTCAAATCGACTTGAATCCAAAGGTGAGTGTTTTAACCCACTCATAATTGCTAAATTATCTTATAGTTAAATCTAATATATGATGTAATTAGAAATTAATTAGTTGATGTTTGCTACATTTAAATTGTTATCCCAGTTAAATATGACTTTTATTGCATTTAATTGTTATTAAATTTGTTATTGAATTTAATTGTCAATTGAATACTTTTAGATGATAATCAGTTAACTGGTGTTATTTATTAGTTGATTGTGATGTATGTTTGATTGTTGATATTGGACGACTGGATGTTATATTTTATATTGTTATAACACCCAAGTTCCCTATGGGTTGAAATGATACATACACGAACGATCTGATAGATTAGGGAGAAATCGTTATGGGTTGAAATGATAGAGTCGAGCGATTTCATATAGTTGAAATTAAATTTTAGGATTGCGGGTTGGAATGATATATACTTGTAAAATTTTAAATTGCAGATTGAAATGATAAATATCTATATCGCTTGGGCATTGGGTACAAAATTATATACTGACACCGGATTGGTTAAATTAAATGATTTTAGATCTTTAAAATTTTAAATTCAGTAACTGGTATTTTGAAATAGAAATTGTTTACACAAACCGAATTATTTTCGAAAACCCAGGCGTTAATGTTGAAATTGGAATTGATTTAATGAATTGTTCTAAGGATTTAAATTAGAATTTTAAAGTTGAATTTGAAGTATAAACGACATTCATTGAAGTTAAGTTATTGAGATGTTGGAAACTGTAACTTTGAAGAAGAAAGAATTGGACTAGTTAAATTTTATATTTTGAGATTTGAAATTGGTTTTGATTTAAAGTTTGGACATGGTCCAGATTTTCTGGGATGGAAGAAATGGTTAAATAAGATGTTAATTTAAAAAATTTATTTTCTCAATATAAACTGTAAATGTTCCTTTAAACTCAAATTTTAAGATTTTCAACTATTAAAATAAGTTAATCTATTTTAAACCAACTTAATCAATTTAAACTGTTTAATTTATTCTAATCTAATTTAACCTATTTTAAACTAATTAACCTATTTAATCTATCTTAATTTGTTTTGTTTTATCTAATCTATTTTAATCTATTTTAAACCATTTAAACTTTATTAAGCTATATTAAACAATTTTAATTTATTTTAAGCTATTTTAATTTATTTTAAACTATTTAATCTATTTTAATTCTATTTAAATATTTTAAATTCGTTTAATCTGTTTTAAATCTATTTAAATTATTTTAAATTTGTTTTATCAATTTTAAATTTATTTAATCTATTTTAAACTTATTTAACCAAATTTATATTTATTTAAAACTATGTTAAACTAATTAAATTATTTATAACTATCTAAATTATTTTTTAAATTTCAAATGGTGTAAAGTGGAAATGTTTATAATTAAAGCCTTGAATTTAAAGCGAATAAGGTTTAATGATGTTATAACATGAGTAGGGATTTAAATGACATATGAGAAATATTATGATTTAAATGAGGATTTAACCTATTTTTGGAAATATGAATTCGAAAGTGATATGATTTCAAATGTGATATAATTTAAAAAGTAAATGTGATATTGAAAATGTTATGGTTTTGGGAATATAATATTTTGATATCAATTGTGAAAGGGTTTTGGAAATGTAAAGGAACCATCCGGTGTGTAATAAGTGTTTGGTTGTTAAGGAGACCGGGAGCGGATATTGTCATACTCTTTGCAAATATCGAAAATCAGTCTAACAATTGTGTATGTGGTGGAGATTCCAGAAATGAAGTAGGATGGTTTGGTGAACTATTTTGTATGGGTGTTTACGTGACCTTGACTTCCGTGAGTCAGCTTAGATGTGACTAAAACAGGGGGCATGCTGGGCCATGTGAGGTCATTCCTCCAATCGGACACGTTTCTTCGATACCATATTATGACTTTATGATGATTTGGTGGCACTCCTTGAGTTTGATTATGGGAGTGTGTTCCAGGTGGGCGGTAGTAGCTGCAATACCACCAATCCGGATCTACAATCGGTATATCTACCACGACATTGCCTCGAGTGTCGTGTTCACATGTCTTATTGCGATTTTACGAGTTTGTTTTGTACCATACCTATGGGTGGCCCTCTGGGTAAACCTTATGGAGTAACGCACGGTACTATATAGACTTTGAGAATATACAAAATTTATTAAGGGCGATATGGGTAATGCCTTAACGCTATTTTAATAGTTTACATTGAAAATGTGTACGTGCTAATATAGTACACACAGATAGTGTAATATGATGTATACCACAAAAATATGACTAATCACAGATAATAGAAAATTCAGTAAAATAGAAAAAGCACACCAGAGATTTTTATACTGGTTCGGAGCACCGTCCTACGTCCAGTCCCAGACTTCTATCTGGATTTTCACTACCAACTACCTCGCTTCACCCGGAGGAACAGGTTTACAACACCCGAGCAGACGAACGGGATTTCACGCCTCTAATACGCTGAGGACTTCAACACTTGCCTCTTACAACACCGAGGACTTCAACACTTGCCTCTTACAACACCGAGGACTTCAACACTTGCCTCTTACAACACCGAGGACTTCAACAAACATGAAAATAATTGTTTGTTGACGATACGTGTTCTTGCTAACACTATTTTGTCACCTTTAGTACAAACTTCCTATAATCTTATCCTCAAATAGAATTTTTGTATATATGAAGATTTGGAAGTGGATATCGTATTGAATCAAAAGAATGTTAAATAAATTTCAGGATTCAAAAAACGATATATGATAGAATACGAGCAATTTGAGCGCTTGAGAGTATAAGATTGAGATCAATAGAATAGAGATTAGAATAATAGAATTATTTTTTGGAATAATGATTTCATGATGTTTATATAAGAAATAAACAGTCGTAACCCTTTGTGAAAAGGTACAAACAAAGGTCATGATCATTGGCGAAGAGAAAGAGAAGCAACCGTTGAAGAAAAGGAAGTGTCTATACGAAAGGTTGCTTTCTGTTTGAAAACGGTCGACAGGTCAAAAAGGACCAGTGGAAAGGAATTCGAATATATATACGTTATGTACACTAGTGCACGTTAACTGAGCATTCTGGGCAGAAACGGTCAACTGCCTTGTTTTAATCGGTCGACCGGTTTAGCCCAGATTGCACAGCTAATGTGCCCTCATTCATATATATATATATATATACACACACATATACATATACATATACATATATATATATTCAAAGATTGAAGGTATAAGATTATTTGAGGATAGATTTTAACATAAATAACATTACTAACATACCAAATAATCAACCTCTAACATATGGAGCTCTTTGTGACTCTTTAATGAATAACTTCTTTTTGTCGATCACGGCTTATCCCTTTGTCTTGTCGACCACGGCATATCCCTTTGTCAGAAATTAAAACTCTATAAAAATCTTGACTCAACATTCTCCCCCTTTTTGATTGATGACAACATAGCTATGAATCTCCCCCTGTATATGATATCCCCTTGAGATTGTGTCCAGCATATATACTGTTAGCACAATTTTCTCCCCCTTTGTCATAGAAGAAAAGGAGTTGTTAAATGGAGGATGTAATGAGATTATAAGCGACATAAAACTACTACCATAGATCAAGAGTAACATTCACACAAGATGATAATACACACAAGTCTAGTACGAATTAAAACACGACACTATTTAGTACAAGTGCCAGATAATGTCTTTAAAGCAAAAACTAAAGTCATAAGAACGAAAAAATAATAATAAACTAAAAGAGACTTAATCTGACTCCGTCTCACCCTCTTCTTCTTTTTCTCCTTCTTCTTCAACAAGCTGAGATTTTCCGCATCCACGTTCATGACTAGTTCCAGAGCTTGTACCCTCCTCCGAAGATGTCCAAGCAAAAGTAGGAGGAGCTGGGCGCTTGCCAAGGTCTGAAGCTTGAATTGATGAAGATGATGCACCACATGATATTGCTTCCCATATAGAAACGAAGAAAGACTTAAGTTTGTTAAAAAGTTTATCCATTTTTGTATTCATGCGCTTAAGTCGTGCTTCGAGAAGGAATTGATTTCGAGCAATAGTGTCAAATGATTCTTTTGTTGAGGAAGATGGTCGTAAAAGTTTAACTTCCTCAGGTTTAGGGCAAGATGATCGTGATGAAGCTTCTTTATGTCCTTGTTCTTTCCATTGTTCAAAAGGCATAATATTAAAGCATGGAGCGGGAAGCTTCATTCTTTTAATCGATGCTTTGTTGATGACTTTTGGTTTGGAAATTGAAGACTTGGGAGGTTCAATGCCACAATCAAGCAAGAGACGCATAATATACTTGTTATAGAACAAGTGTGGCCTAGAGCAATCATTTACTTTCAAGATCTCATCAAAGATCATACCAATCCAATTTATACGAATACCCCCATAGATTGAGTATAATACCTTGAAATTTTCTTTATAGACGGCATCAAAATTTCCTATTCTCGGTAATAGAGAGTGCATAAGAGTATGATGAAGAATTCTTGCAGAAGGCCGTAAACCAATAGACTTAGTGCTATCCTTGTCATCTTCAATAAATTGATGGCTAATTTGATTACGGACATGAACATTGCAAAAATTACTTGAGAATTTTTCACCGATAAACGAAGAACCAAGAACGGTTGCCATCCTATCACATGAGATAAACACTTCTTTGCCACAAACAACGGACCAAAAATAATAAGTAGGATTCTCTAGCTTGTTTTTCTCTAAATTTAGGTTATCGTAGAATAATTTGATCATTACATGGTTAATTTCCACATTGTTTTGATCAAAGTCCATTAGGTTTTCAATGTCGGCATACTTTGCTAAGTCAAGAATACGATAACTAGAGAAATCTGAAAGTTTAACAAAAGAACCTGGATGGATTGTAAAATCCTTCATCTCATTCCACCTTTTGACTTCGATTGGATCCACAAGCCACTTCCTGACAGAGAGATCGATTGGTTGAGTTTCAGAGGTAGAAGCTTGCTTTAATTTATTTTGTGGAGGAGCCATTTGGGTGAGATTGGTAGAAGAATTTAGTTCTAGGGTTATGAGAGTTTATTGAAAAAAAAAATGAAGAGATGGAGTAAAAAAAACGTATGTGCCTTTTAAAAAACAAAAAACAAAACTGCTTGAAACCGGTCGACCGCCTTGAAAACATCAGTCGACCGTTTTCATACAGAAGCAAAAACGGTGGACCTGTGGTATCTGGCCGGTCGACTGGTTTGCCTGTGAGTTGTCTTTCCTTCTTCTTGCTTGTATTTCTGAGTGTTAATAGTCCATATAATATTGAGTTTATTCAAAACATGATATATATATATATATACACGCATATATATCAGTTCATAAAAACAATTACGAGAATACAATCATAATATTGAAACAAATTTAATGAGAGGTAGAGGATTATGGTTGGAAGTCTCTTCTTTGACATCGGTAATGCGTGGTTTCCATGGTGACCATTTTTCTTTCGTTCCTTCATTCTGAGCATAGTTTTTATCCCATGAATTTGGGCTTCTAGAGGATGAAGGTGCATGAGGCATTGGCTCGTATACGCCATGTTTGTTTGAACCACAAAAGAATGATGCCATTCTTTCTAGAAGAGATAGTCGTTTCGAAGTCAGTTGTTGCTCATAATGCAGCTGTCTTTAAAGATCGATTTGATGTTTTTGATAATGATGAATCTCATTGATCTTCTCTCTGCTACGGGGTGAACAAAACAACACCTTCTTTGCTTGTTTCGAAGTTGGCGTATTGCCAGGAGTATGAATGCATTGGTGATGACACTTTAATTTGTGTTTTGGAGTTTCAGGAGAGTAATATTCTTCTGGCTCAGAACTTGTGACCGAAATATGTGACTTTTGAGCACACTCATCACAAATATGTACCATAATGAACTATATGTATAAACTTTTAGGCTTAGGTAGAAAGTGATAAAAACAATATTTATTTTTTGTCAAGCTTATATAAAAAAAATTCCTATATATAAGCTTGTGGATGAGAATTTTCATGCAAACTTGGCCGTAGAAAAAATTAGAAGCTCATATTCAATTTCCTAATATAGCAATAGCAAAAATAATCTGAAAAGAACTTAAGAATATAAAATTAGTGATTACTTATCAAGTTCTTTTCTAGAAATTAAACCAAGTTCTCTACGAAATTTAATGAAACTAGACTCAAGTAGAGGCTTAGTAAAAATGTCTGCTAGTTGACTATCAGTTTGGACATATTCGAGACATATATTTCCTTTTTTAATATTGTCTCTAAGGAAATGATGACAGATATCAATGTGTTTGGTTCTGGAGTGATTCACTGGACTCTTAGAAAGATTTATAGCACTTGTGTTATCATAGTATATAATAGAATTTGATAAATGAATATCAAAATCTTGAAGTGTTTGTTGCATGTATATTACTTGAGTACAAGCGAGAGCCGCTGATATATATTCAGCTTCACATGTTGATAGTGAAACACAATTTTGTTTCTTACTAAACCAAGAGACAAGTGATTTTCCAATAAAATGGCATGCACCACTTGTACTCTTTCTATCCGTTCGAGAGCCTCCAAAATCAGCATCACTATATGATACTAATTCAAATGGACATTCTTTTGGATAAAAAAGACCAAAATCTTTGGTATTATTATGATAACGAATTATACGTTTCACTGCTCGTAGATGTGATTCCTTTGGATCTTCTTGAAAGCGTGCACATAGACAAACACTCATCATTATTTCTGGACGACTTGCTGTAAGATAAAGAAGAGAACCAATCATGCTTCGATATAGTTTCTGGTCAATATTCTTACCATTTTTATCTTTTTCAAGATGTGTAGTTGTACTCATAGGAGTAGGTTTACCAGATGTGTTATTTAACCCGAAGCGTTTGATAACATTTCCGCAGTATTTTTCTTGATTAACAAAGATCCCATTCGGAAGTTGTTTGATTTGAAGTCCAAGAAAATATGACAGTTCTCCCATATGAGACATTTCGAATTCTTTGGTCATAATATTTGCAAATTCTTTGCAGAGTTTATCGTTTGTTGAACCAAAGATGATATCGTCTACATATATCTGAATAACTAGAATATCCTTTTGAGAATGTTTGATAAACAAAGTTTGATCGACTTTGCCTATTTGAAATCCTGAGTTAATAAGGTAGCTACGTAGTCGTTCATACCAAGCACGAGGTTCTTGTTTTAAACCATACAGAGCTTTCTTAAGTTTGAAAACATGGTCAGGATATTTTTCATGTACGAACAAAGGAGGTTGTTCGACATATACATTCTGTTTAATAAATCCATTGAGAAAAGCACTTTTGACATCCATCTGATAAAGTTTGAAATTATGGTGACAAGCAAAAGATAATAGGATTCTAATAGCTTCTAATCGAGCAACTGGTGCAAAAGTTTCTTCATAATCGATACCTTCATTCTGATTATACCCTTGTGCTACTAATCTTGCTTTATTTCTGGTGATATTTCCTTCTTCGTCAGCCTTATTTTTATAGACCCATTTAGTACCAATAACTGACTGATCAGTTGGTCTTGGAACAAGTTCCCAAACGTCATTGCGCTCGAACTGATTTAGTTCTTCCTGTATGGCAATGATCCAGTAATCGTCTGCAGCAGCTTCTTTTGGATTCTTCGGTTCGATATTTGAGAGAAAAGCGACATGACCCATTTAGTTGAGTTGACTCCTTGTTCTGACATGTTATGTTACTTCATCAATTATATTTTGGGCCGGATGGTCTCTTAATATCCTTGGTGGTGATTGTAACTCACATATTTGAGGAATATTCTCAATAATTAGTTCCGAGTCAGAATCAACATTTGTGATGATTGGATTATCTGTGACTATTGTTTCGTCATCATCTGATATATTTTGAGGATGCTGATAGAATTCATCGAAAGAGACATGAAGTGATTCTTCAATAGTTTTGGTTTTTTTGTTAAATATACGATAGGCCTTGCTTCATTCCGAATAACCGACAAATATTCCTTCATTGGCTTTTGGATCGAATTTGCCAAGCTGGTCTTTCGTATTTAAAATAAAGCACTTGGAACCAAAAACTTTGAAGTATGAGATTTTAGGCTTTCTTTTGTTAGATAATTCATAAGGAGTATTCTTGATAAGAGGTCTTATGGACACACGATTTAAAACATAACAGGCAGTTGCGACGGCTTCTGCCCAGAAATGTTTTGGTAAGGTGGTTCCATTCAATAATGTTCTTGCACATTCTTGTAAAGTTCGGTTCTTCCATTCTACAACTCCGTTTTGTTATGGAGTTCTGGGAAACGAAAAATTATGATATATACCTTTCTTTGTACAAAAATGTTCAAATTCATTATTTTCAAATTCTCCGCCATGATCACTTCTTATATTTTTAACTTTAATCCATTTTGATTTTTGAATTCTTTTGACGAAATATTTGAAATGATCGAAAGTGTCACTTTTGTTTTTTAAGAAAATTGTCCATGTGTAACGGGAGAAATCATCAACAATTACAAGCACATATCGACTGTGATTTATTGACTGAACCCTAGTAGGTCCAAATAAATCCATATGTAGTAACTCAAGTGGTTGTAATGTTGATATGACTTTCTTGGATTTAAAAGATGATTTGGTCAATTTTCCTAATTGACATGTGTCACAGATGTTGTTAACCTTAAAACTTATTTTGGGTAGTCCTCTAACTAGATCGTTTTTGGCTAGCTTGTCAATAGTTCTGAAGTTTATATGACAGAAGCGTTTGTGCCATAACCATGGATCATTATCATTAGCCACAAGACACATATCTGAATTATGATTAATATTCATATTCAGAATATATATATATATTTCTGTTTCTATAACCTTCGAAAGCTAAATTATGGTCTTTATCTAAAATACTACACTTATTATCAGAAAAGGAAATTGTAAAACCCTTATCACATAACTGACTAATACTAAGTAAATTGTGTTTCAAATTTCTAACTAGCATGACATTAGTAATGAGAGGTAAGTTAGATGTACCTCAATTGCTCACATCGCCTTTGCCGATGATATAGCCTTTTGAATTATCTCCAAAAGTGACGGAGCCACCATCTAAGTATGTAATATTTGTCAATAAGCTCTTGTCTCCAGTCATGTGCTTCGACCAACCACTGTCCAATATCCACTTTCCTCTTTTCTTAAGTGGGACTTGCAAAAAATAAAATTAGGTCCATGGTACCCACTTTTTATGGGGTCCTAAGAGTTAGGTCTTAGGAGTCCAAACCCATACGGGTCCGGTATCCCCTTTATATATATAATTTGTATTAAGATGCACAGTATTCATGAAATTCTGAATATATTTGCTCCTAATCAAATTGTTATTTGTTTTAGGAACCCATATTTTGATAGTCTTGACATTTTTCTTCTGAATTTTCACAATTGGTTTTGGTTTGGAATATACTAAACTAAGATTTTTCTTAGCTTCAATCTTTTGTACTTTCTTCTTCCTTTCATTACCAAGATGTTTCTTGGCTTCTTGTTTCTTATATCCCAAACCTTGTTTATTTGAAACAGATTGTGAACTTTCAACGATTTTTGTCAAATTTTCTCGTCCTTTGTTAAAGTTAGAAACATTTTGAGTAATGTTATCTAATTTTGTTTGTAAACTAGCCTTTTCTAGGTCCAGAATTTTGACTTTTTCCTTAAGCTCATGATTTTTAGTAGTGAGAGCATCATTTTTCTCGTTTTGAGTTTCAATTTCTTCACTCAAAAGAGATAATTGAGAGTCAACATTAGATGATGATTCTTGAAGTTTTTCAAGTTCTTCTTCTAATATTTTCTTCTCGTCTTTTAACATATCTCGTTCAAATTCTGCTCTACTCAAATCTGCTTTGGCTTCTTTTAGCTGTCGTTTTATGTCTTTATATTTGACAATCAATTCAGCATTAATATCAAGTACTTCATCAAATGAAGGAATTTGTACCTCATCTTCTGTTGCCATGAAACATACATTTGCTTGTTCATCTTCCGTATCATTATCACTTTCTGATGAGTCTGTATCATCCCATGTTACCGAGAATGCTCGTTTGTTTGATTTGTCCTTCTTATATTTTAATTTGTCATTTTCTGACTTCTTCTTTTGCTCCGGACAATCCTTGTGCTTGTGCCCCTTTTTGTGAAAGTTGAAGCATTCTATAGCGGATGATGTTGGTTTATTTGATCCAGATTTCTTTCTTTTATAACGACTGGCTTTTCGCTGTTTTAGGAATTTTTTGAAACCTTTTGCTATGAATGCCAGATCTTCATCTTCAGACTCTGATTCATTTTTGCCTTTTTCAGCATGGAATGCAATGTTCTTCTTTTCTTCTTTTTGTTCCTTTCTAGTCTGCAAGTTAGCTTCATAGGACATTAGATTTCCTATCAATTCATCTCTCTTCATGACGGAAAGGTCATTAGCTTCTTCAATTGCTAATACTTTTCCTTCCCATTCACTAGTCAGAGAATGTAGGACTGTTGAAACAACATCAAAATCAGAATACTTTTGTCCTAAGCCAATAAGTGCATAGTGGATAGTTTGAAAACGTGAATACATATCATTGATTGTCTCATTTGGTTTCATTTTGAAATTTTGAAATTAACTTTTCAGCATGGCTATTTTGGCTTGTTTAACCTTGTTAGTACCATCATGAGTGGTTCTCAGCGTTTGCCAAATTTGATATGCAGTAGTGCAGATACTAACACGGTTATATTCATTTTGGTCTAATGCACAAAACAACATATTTATTGCTTTTGCATTTACGGCTGCTGCCGTTTTCTCAGCCGCTGTCCATTCTGAATAATCAGTTGTTGGATTCACTATTTCTTTTTGAGTAGCATTCCAGGCATCATAACTATTTGATTGCATAAAGAATGACATACGTGTTGCCCAATAGCTATAGTTAAGACCATTGAAAAATGGAGGTCTTTGTGTCGATTGACCTTCTGTGTAAGTGGTGTTTTGAGTGCTAGTACTTGCGTTATTTGCCGTATTACAAGAATATACCAAATAACTGTGTTACGGTTATTATGATGACCATGCTCTGATACCAAATGAAAATGTCTACGTTCTAATATAGTACACATGGATCGTGCAATATGATGTATAACACAAAAATATGATTAATCACAGATAATAGAAAATTCAGTAAAATAGAAAAAGCACACCGGAGATTTTTATACTGGTTCGGAGCACCATCCTACGTCTAGTCCCAGACTTCTATCTGGATTTTCACTACCAACTACCTCGCTTCACCCGGAGGAACAGGTTTACAACACCCGAGCAGACGAACGGGATTTCACGCCTCTTACAACTCCGAGGACTTCAACACTTGCTTCTTACAACACCGAGGACTTCAACACTTGCCTCTTACAACATCGAGGACTTCAACAAAGATGAAAATAATTGTTTGTTGACGATATGTGTTCTTGCTAACACTATTTTGTCACTTGTAGTACAAACTTCCTATAATCTTATCCTCAGATAGGATATTTGTATATATGAAGATTTGGATGTGGATATCGTATTGAATCAAAAGAATGTTAAATAAATTTCAGGATTTAAAAAACGATATATGATAGAATATGAGCAATTTGAGCGCTTGAGAGTATAAGATTGAGATCAATAGAATAGAGATTAGAATAATAGAATTAGATTTTTGGAATAATGATTTCATGATGTTTATATAAGAAATAAACAGTTGTAACCCTTTGTGAAAAGGTACAAACAAAGGTCATGATCAGTGGTGAAGAGAAAGAGAAGCAACCGTTGAAGAAAAGGAAGTGTCTATACGAAAGGTTGCTTTCTCTTTGAAAACGGTCGACAGGTCAAAAAGGACCAGTAGAAAGGAATTTGAATATATATACGTTATGTATACTTGTGCACGTTAACTGAGCATTCTGGGCAGAAACGGTCGACTGCCTTGTTTTAACCGGTCGACCGGTTTAGCCTAGATTGCACAGTTAATGTGCACTCATTCATATATATATATATATATATATATATATATATATATATATATTCAAAGATTGAAGGTATAAGATTATTTGAGGATAGATTTTAACATAAATAACATTACTAACATACCAAATAATCAACCTCTAACATATGGAGCTCTTTGTGACTCTTTAATGAATAGCTTCTTTTTGTCGATCACGGCTTATCCCTTTGTCTTGTCAATCACGGCTTATCCCTTTGTCAGAAATCAAAACTCTACAAAAATCTTGACTCAACATACATTACTGCAGACACTATTATAGTATTGTATTGTACTTATAGTAGATAGTTTAGTGGATCCTTAGGAGATCAAAATCCCGAACATCTATTAAGTTATTGCACTCACATTTGACACTGGATAGGAGATGTCAAACCCTGTAAACCCCTCTGACGCCGTTACACTCATATTTATATACTATTGATTTAACTTACATTAGATCTTTTAGTTCTGACTCGAGTGTTTTGTCTTTTCAATTCGCTCGGCTCAGGCTGAGCTTTTCAGTTTATCGAAGAATGCTTTCTGGAGAATGAAGACAAAGATTTTGTATTATTATTTATTATATTTATTTTACCGCATCATGTTTTTCCGCTGCATTACTTATTTATTACTGCTTTATGTACTCGGATTTTGTATTGTAAAGGTATAATCAAATGTTATTTGTAAACAGCTTCATGAACTGTTTATTTGATTATTATATTTTGTTATTCCACTACGAGATTCTGTATATGTTTTTCTTTCTTTCCCTACTTTGTCTTATTTACCCCGTAACAATCTACTCTTTTAAATGGTTTGAGTTTGATGTGTGTTTTATCTTCGATTTAAACCATCCAAAAAGGTAGGTGGTTACAAAAAGAGAAGGCTTACCCCCCGTCATTCAAAGACAATTAAATCCCTCAGGACAACAAATGAACAAATATTGGGTCTTGAATTGGAATAGGTAACTTTGAAGCTACAATATGATCTTGCGGTTTCATTGAGCCTCGATGACCATGATGGACGAACATTCTTCTCTCTTCTTGAATGAGAGAAAATATCTCAACTCATCAAAACATAGGGCACGATTAAATGTTCACATAAAAAAGTCGTGAAGGCAAGTAAAGATTGCGTATCCATTAGGGTGAATCTGAAATAGAGCAATTCTCAAGTTCAGAAGAGTTTCTTTCAAGAAGTGATTGAATGGTGAGCACTGCTCCATTAAAGATTATATACCAGTGGCAAGTAGTGTACCCTGAAGGTGTCATGTGTGCAAACTTATTCTTCGACGGAAGGCATATGTCATCGTCCAAAATTCCATGTTGTAAACGAATGTTATGCAGAACTTTAGCAGAGAGTAGGGATGAAGCTCTCTTTGGAGGATCGAGTACGACTCTAAAATTTACAAGAGTCCGATCAACAACTGGACCAACCAAAACTGATTGGCCATATTTAGCTCATGGTACAGAGAAGTATGCACTACTGAAACTATTTGTGAAGGCACAACTGATGACAATTCAGCTTCTGGAATTCCTCCACTAGATTTACGACGGGATGGCAGGTGCTTCATTCTATATAACAGAACTTATACCTAACGCGGTCAGGTAATTATATTTTAAACTAATGTCTCCCTATGCTTTACACTTAAACTTCAAAAGGAAAAATATTGATTTATGCCAACACATCGGGTTCCAAGTGTTGACTGGGGCAAGTGTAGTGTATTATTTATGTGGAATAGGCTTGGTGTCCTAAACACTACAAACGCTCTATCCTGTATAGATAATTCACTCGCAATGAAGAAAAAGAAGTGCTTCTCATATCATTCATTAAATTTATTCTCCTACACTTACCCATTATAAACCAATAGTCAATAACGAATCTGGTGTCCGAAGTGACATGGGAAGTCTTCCTATTCCAGGGACATCAATTATGCAATGTCAAGACCAATACAAAGTGAGAAACTATAGATTGATAGGTCTGAATCAAGTATAGAATCCTCAACATAAGTCGGTTTCATCTCTCTAGAAGATGATAACAGCTTAAGCTGCACACATGACGCTACCTTAAGCTATTATCACCTTCCAACAAAACCAAAGTCAATATGCAAGACCGTCATGCCGAATTAACAATGTAACTTGGTGCAAGTTAATGATTCTGTGGACAAAGATAGAAAAACATGTCAAGCGCCAAGGCCAGACCCAAGCCTCATTGCAAGGAGAACTCAAGACTCGATTTACTATCTTCTTCCACAAAATGGAAATCACCTCGAATCCGCCATTACGTCCAATACTAAAACAACTCATCACAAAATCGCTAAAACAAAATGCCAAAAATCCATATCATCCACTTTGTGACGTCCGCCCATGACTCCCGCACCAAAATAAGGAAATAGTGAGCTGAGGAGCGTGCCAGGCAGCCATGGACGATGATCAAGGTAAGGTAAAACGGCAAACTCTATCGTACAACTCACAGCACATGGACAAAATACAATAGAGAAATATATGTATATAGTGAAGCTCATAACTGAATAACATCATATAGACTTCATAAAGGTTTGATACAAGCATCTGAACAATTAATACATCAAGCCTCACTACATAACACTCAAACATATACAAGCAGCGGAACATCCAGTACATATAGTAAGAAAACTAATATGCTAGCCTCCAGCTCGTCTTCGTCATCAACAGCGTTGGTAGCCAAGAACAGCACCTGTCACCTGCTACCTAGTCTGCCCATCCCAACATGGATGAACAGCCCAAGGTAATAAGAGTTGAACATAAAACCTTGAGTCAGACAACAGTCTTAGTGAGCAGTAAATTAACTACCAAACACACCAAAAGAGCATAAAGGATAAAAGGAATAGGAACTCAACCATCCCACTCCACCTCATTCTACAGTGATAGCCCCTAGACCCACTAAGCATAAACAAGCATAGCAAAGCAGACAATTTAAGTAGAGTAATTATCACTCGAGTCAAGGTCGATGTTTTCCAAATACAAACCCCCAAGGCCTAAACCAAGATCAGATAAGCACCCAGAAAACACCTCTCTTGAGTCCGAATGGCGATACAACCAAACATCGATGACTCTGGCTATCACTGTTATCATTGCCTCGATTTCACCGTTAATTGAATGACCACCTGTCAAGGGCTAATGGTAACCCCGGTTCTAGATAAACTCTGCACGTCATCGTGACCCGTGCCTAGGACTTACCTACTTTGCCCAAACTACTCGACCACCTACCTGTAGTCTTTTGGGTGTCCCGACCACCTACCTGTAGTCGTTTGGGCATCCCATGTACTCTTGCTTTGAATTTACTAGAACCTTCAACAACGATGAGATCCAAGCCTCCTAGTCATCCTCCTCGACGACTATTCTCATACTAGCCCAAGCTACTTCTCGAGCAATCCATTATCAACCAACTCGAACCATCCCTCAAGTTATCAACATGCTTGGAATGATCTTTGCTTAGATTATGCCAAAACTATATCACATCATGCTTCGCCTCATATCATCAAAGCAAAGCTCCATCACAACAATGTCATCATATCCGTCCATATGAGCTTCATCATCCGCTACATATACCACGAGCAGCTTTTCTCATCCCTTAGCCTCTCCCTTAGCTTTTGAATCATTTTCGACCATACTTGTCTAGATCCAATTATAAATCAACTAACTCTAAACAGTCAATCAAGACAATCATTAATCCAAGAAATCAAACATTCAAACAAGGTTTAATAAACAATCATACAAGGAAATGGCAATTTGGTAATTAAAATGTCCAAATCTAATAAGCATGAATAATAGGCAAATGTCTCTACAACTTGATGAATAAACTTGCATAAGTTAACATGTAGTAAAATAGGTGTCAAAACTTCATAGATGATAGATCTACATGCATACTTAGGGAAAATGCAAGATATCACTATTTTTAACACATAAACAAGCCACCAATCCAATATACTCCCTTGGGTCTGTGTGAGAGATAACTACCACTCACCGAATCACCTAAACACCTCAAAAACAACCAACTCCAGATCTGGACAGCAAAGAACCAAGCTTGATCCGGCAAAATCTCGCTTCAAACGATGAAATCTCTCTTTGTTGGATGAAGATCTTCAACTTTGGCTCTTAGATCTTCGATTTGATCTTCAATCTTGGATGGATGAAATCACTAGATTAGAGTGGAGAAAAGAAGTGAGGAAGTGTTGTAGTCGAGCTCTCTAAATGGCAGCACTTCTTCGCTTTGAAATCCGGTGCCAAAAAGTGAGCCAAACCCCTCTAATTTATAGGCAGAAATCCCCCTGAGTCGGCCGCCCCCATGAGTCGTCCACGACCTAAGACTCACGACTCAAGCCCCATGAGTCATTCACGACCTAAGACTCAACATAGCAGCCGACCTAACCAAACACAGGGCCTCACGACTCAACGCAGGCACGACTCAACTGCACACGACTCAAAAAGCCTCCGACCTAACGACTTAACGCTAAGTCGCTCACGCGACTCAACCCAGACACGGTCCCACATACTCGCGACCTAACATGCGCGCGAGTTACGACCTACGACTCAACAGGTATGCGGTCACACGTCTTAACTCTAAGCCAATACGCAACCTAACACCCAGCCTAAGTTCCAACGACTTACGACTCATGCACGCCGACCTAACAATCTAACCCTATGGCCGACCTAATGACTTAACCGCCACGCGACCCATAACACATGCCGACTCAACCATGGCACGACTCATGACTTAAGCCCATACGCCGACCTAATTACACACAGGACCACACGAGTTAGGCTTTATCTCGTCTACGACTTAACACACAGCCGACCGAACTCCATGCCGACCTAACTAAACATAACGACTTATCATAGGTCGCTTACGACCTAACTTCCTAAGGTCGCTTCACCGACCTATCTCCTCCCATTAAGTCGGCAACTCCTAAGTCGACTAACTACTAGGTCGCTCCAAACTCTTAACTCGCCCACTGCCTAAGTCGGTCAACCTATGAGTCGTACCAAACCTGAACTCGGTCATACCTCTAAGTCGTAACTCGTACACGACCCAACTCCAAACAACTTAAGCTACCCTTCAACCTAAGCCTCTACACGAGTTAACCTTCATACAACTTAAGCACTAAGTCGTTGACTCCCATAAGTCGCTCCACTCGATCTAGCATTCACACGACTTGATGGCAACTATTTTACGATATGTCGACACGTAAAATACGGGTCGTTACATTCTCTCCCCCTTAGGAATTTCGCCCCCGAAATTCCAAACAAACAAGAGCAACCAAAGTTATTCTGCATGCCTACCATCCACGGCAATCGACAAACCATGCATCCAATTACTAGCCTAGCATGCAGAATTCTAAGACTTAGAACAAGCTACAAATTCGTGAGATGTCACGACACCTTAGGGCCATACCTTGAAGAGTTCAGGATGAGCTGCCTTCATCCTCTCCTCCTCCTCCCATGTACAGTCGTCAACATCATCACTCCATTATATCTTGAGCAACGTAATCGTCTTCCTCCTAAGCTGTTTTGTGTCGGTTTCAACAACACGAAGCGGCTTAAGAGGTCTCGTAACAACTCGATCAACCTCCAAATCTTCACAGCTATCAGCAGAAACCACCGTATTCGAGTCGTGCACATACTTACGTAGATAAGATACATGAAAAACATTGTGCACACCCGCCATCTTTTCCGGTAACTCCAATCTGTAAGCGAGCTTTCCAATTCGCTCGATAATCGGGAATGGTCCAACAAATCTCGGAGTTAATTTTCTTTTCTTCCCAAATCTAATAACATTCTTCAGAGGGGAAACCTTCACAAAAACCATATCGTCTACGTCGAATTCCAAATCCTTACGACGCTTATCGGCATAATTTTTCTGACGATCTTGGGCTGCCTTCATTCGTCGCCGAATGATCTCTATACAATCCATAGTCTGTCGAATCATCTCTGGCCCAAGTATCAACTTTTCTCCAGTTTCCAACCAACATGTCGAAGAGTTACACGGTCTTCCATACAAGGCTTCACACGGTGCCATACCAATACTTGACTGGTAACTGTTATTATATGCAAATTCCACCAAATGAACATGATCTTCCCATGATCCTCCGAAATCCAAAACACATGCTCTCAGGAGATCTTCCAAAACTCGGTTGACTCTCTCGGTCTGACCATCTGTTTGGGGATGATAAGTTGTACTCAAACACAGCTCGGTTTCCAAAACTTCCTGGAAGCTCTTCCAAAATTCACTAGTGAACAATGGGTCTCGATCGCTCACTATACTCTTCGGAGTACCATGGAATCGAACTATCCACTTAACATACAACTCAGCCAACTTCGATGCAGTCCTAGTTGATCGAACAGGAATAAACCTTGCACTCTTAGTCAAACGATCTACGATGACCCAAATCCCTTCATTTCCTACCCTGTTTCTAGGTAGACCATCGATAAAATCCATCGATATCTGCTCCCACTTCCATGTAGGAACCTCTAATGGCTGAAGCAATCCACTTGGCTTCTTCTGCTCGGCTTTTACCAACTGGCAGTTCATACACTTGGAAAGAAAATTTCCAACATCCTTTTTCATACCTTCCCAGTAATAGGTTCTCTTCATATCCCGATACATCTTATTTCCACCTGGATGAATCGTCAACTTCGAGTGATGATTTTCCTTAAGAACTTCATCTCTCAATCCATCTATATCGGGAACAACTAATCGTCCTTGCTTCCAAAGCCAACCCTCTCGATCGACTTCAAATCCTTTATCCTTTTCTGGATTCAATCCAGATTCTAAATCCCGGATAATCTTGACAAGCTTATCATCTTGTTTTTGGCTCTCGCCAATCCTTTCTATAGAGAAGGTCTTACCGATAAGTTTGCCAACATTTCAGGTTCCAATTCACATCTAGACCTGAAGTCAAATCCAGCCAAATACTCGAGATTCTTCCATTCCGAAAACATGGCCCCCAATCCTACATGTCTTCGACTTAACGCATCTGCCACTACGTTACCTTTTCCCGGAGTACAGGCTATTCCAAAATCATATGATGCTAAGAACTCTAGCCATCGTTGCTGCCGAAGATTCAAATCCTTTTGGGAGAACAGATACTTCAACGACTTATAATCTATAAACAACTCGAATCGAACTCCCAATAGATAATGTCTCCACATCTTCAGAGCAAAAACAATCGCCGCTAACTCCAAATCATGAGTCGGGTAATTCCTTTCATGCGGCTTCAGTTGTCGACTTGCATATGCAACAACTTTATCCTTTTGCATTAGCACTGCTCCAGGTCCAGTACCACATGCATCGGTGTAAACCACCATCTCATCATTCCCACTTGGAATAATCAAAACAGGAGCACTTGTCAGTCGCTCTTTCAGGATTACGAAAGCTTGCTCACACTTACCATCCCATATGAATACCTGATTCTTTTTCGTCAATCCTGTTAACGGTGCAGCTATCTTCGAAAAGTCTTTGATAAACCGACGATAATATCCTGCTAATCCAAGAAAACTTCTCACATCAGATGCATTCTTAGGTCTAATCCAATCCTGGATTGCTGCCACCTTAGCGGGATCAACCGCTATTCCATTTCCAGAGATAACATGGCCTAAGAACCTCACTTCACTCTTCCAGAAGTGACACTTCGAAAACTTAGCCTTCAGCTGATGTTTCCGCAAGATTTCCAAAACAATACACAAGTGTGTCTTGTGCTCTTCCTCAGTTCTGGAATAAATCAGAATATCATCCACGAACACAAGTACGAACTTGTTCAACTGATCTCTGAACACTCTGTTCATAAGATCCACAAAATATGCTGGTGCGTTAGTCAATCCAAACGGCATTACCAGCTATTCATAAAAACCGGATGGTGTCCTAAAAGCAGTCTTCGACACACTATCCTTAGCCACTCTCAACTGGTGAAATCCCGTTGCCATATCCATCTGAGAAAACACCTTAGCTTCGTGAAGCTGATCAAACAAGTCATCTATTCTCGGCAATGGATACTTGTTCTTCTTAGTCACCTTATTCAGCTCACGATAATCCACACACAACCTCAACGATCCATCCGCTTTGGTTGCGAACACAACTGGTGCACCCCATTCGGACACACTACGCCAAATGAATCCTTTCCGTAAAAGGTCATCAACCTGCACCTTCAGCTCTTATTGTTCTCTAGGCGCCATCCGTCTAAGAGGCATCACAACTGGTCTGGCTCCCTCGACTAGATCGATACGAAACTCGATCTCACTATGCGGCGATAACCCTTTGAACTCGTCAAAGACGTCCTCAAATCCATTCACAACCGGCATCGATGACAGTCCATCCCGTGGAACAACCAGCGAATACATGAAGCCCATGAAGACGCCTTCTTCATGCTTACATCGTATCACAACCTTTCGCCCTTCCACATTCCCGACTGTCACCTCCAGTTTCTCACAATCAACCTTTGCCGCATACTTCCTAAGCCAGTCCATACCCAAAATAATTCCGAACCCCGCAAAGTTCAGAACAAAACAATCATAAACAAAAGAGCAATCATGACTCGATTCAACTAGACCACGGCATACCATACACAAACAAGACGAACCCCCAACTGGATTAGTCACAACCAATGGTCTATCAAAAATTTCCGGTTCCAAACCCGACCGGCCTACAAGATCATCACAAACAAACGAATGCGATGCCCCAGTATCAAACAACAATCTAACTGGAACACCACAAATGGAAAGAGTACCTTGAACCACCACACTCTTCCCCTTTTCTTCTGTAATAGGAGCCTTAGAAGATGATGGAACAGCCCCCAAAGCATAAGCTTGCACAATCTGCTTATCTTTCCTCGGCTCTGGACAGTCCTTCTTGATATGTCCCAGCTTATCACAGTTGTAACACTTTCCTGGCACCTTGGGATTCCTACAATCTTTGGAGAGATGGCCCTTCTGCTGACAGTTGTAGCACGTCACTTCGCCCTTCGGCTTCTTCTGGCCATCCTTACCCTTCCGTTGCTGCTGCTTCCTCTTCTTGTTTCCACCCTGATGTGGCCTAGACCCTTCCTTGGTTACAGCAACAACAGATCCTTCCTTAGGAAACAAACTCTCATGCCTGAGAGCTTTCTCCACAAGCTTCTCAAACGGATCGTCCAAATGATCCACCAACTGTCTCCCAAGATAATAGTCCAAGCCTGTCACAAACTTCTCGTTCTTCTGGTAGGGAGATTCAATATACGACCGAGCATACTTGGACAAAGCTTCAAACTCCGAAACATACTCAAGAACTGGTCTCCCACCTTGCTTGAGCTCCACAAACTTCTTAAATAGAACAGATTTCTGAGCCGTAGAGATGAACTTAGCTTCAAATCTAACTTGGAATTGCTCCCAAGTAATCTCTTCCTCTGGAGTATCAATAGTGATAGAACCCCACCAATCAGCAGCCCTTCCTTGAAGCTGTCTCGATGCAAGCTTCCTCTTAGTTGCATCCTCTATTCCCAAGTCACCAAAAATCCTTCTACAAGCATCAATCCATCTCTGAACTTCTATGGTTGATTCTGTCCCCAAGAAAACTTTTCCTCCAAGAGCAGTATAATCTTTACACAACTTAGCAAAATCCACTGGTCTTGGAGCTTGAACTTGAACTCCAACATCTACTGATGGTCCTGAAGTTGGTATCCTTCTCATGATCGAAGTCATCATAGCTTCGAACATTGCAGCATAGTCAGTAGCTCCCCCAACAGCACGGCTTTCCCTAGCAGCTTGTCTCTCACTTCGACTCATCCTTAATATCTACAAAAAGGAATGATTTAGAACACCTTGAGAAACAACTACATAAGGAGTTCAAATCCTTCTAAACTACTATATTATATATAGTAATCATCCATCAATATTACAATTACGTCTCTCATACGTAGTTACGTCAACGAGCGTTGGCTAAAATCGATTTAACCAAAGCTATGATACCAAATGTGACGTCCGCCCATGACTCCCGCACCAAAACAAGGAAATAGTGCGCTGAGGAGCGTGCCAGGCAGCCATGGACGATGATGAAGGTAAGGTAAAACAGCGAACTCTATCTTACAACTCACAACGCATGGACAAAATACAATAGAGAAATATATGTATATAGTGAAGCTCATAACCGAATAACATTATATAGACTTCATAAAGGTTTGATACAAGCATCTGAACAATTAATACATCAAGCCTCACTACATAACACTCAAACATATACAAGCAGCGGAACATCCAGTACATATAGTAAGAAAACTAATATGCTAGCCTCCAGCTCGTCTTCGTCATCAACAGCGTTGGTAGCCAAGAACAGCACCTGTCACCTGCTACCTAGTCTGCCCATCCCAACATGGATGAACAGCCCAATGTAATAAGAGTTGAACATAAAACCTTGAGTCAGACAACAGTCTTAGTGAGCAGTAAATTAACTACCAAACATACCAAAAGAGCATAAAGGATAAAAGGAATAGGAACTCAACCATCCCACTCCACCTCATTCTACAGTGATAGCCCCCAGACCTACTAAGCATAAACAAGCATAGCAAAGCAGACAATTTAAGTAGAGTAATTATCACTCGAGTCAAGGTCAATGTTTTCCAAATACAAACCCCCAAGGCCTAAACCAAGATCAGATAAGCACCCAGAAAACACCTCTCTTGAGTCCGAATGGCGATACAACCAAACATCGATGACTCTGGCTATCACTGTTATCATTGCCTCGATTTCACCGTTAATTGAATGACCACCTGTCAAGGGCTAATGGTAACCCCGGTTCTAGATAAACTCTGCACGTCATCGTGACCCGTGCCTAGGACTTACCTACTCTGCCCAGAGTACTCGACCACCTACCTGTAGTCTTTTGGGTGTCCCGACCACCTACCTGTAGTCGTTTGGGAATCCCATATACTCTTGCTTTGAATTTACTAGAACCTTCAACAACGATGAGATCCAAGCCTCCTAGTCATCCTCCTCGACGACTATTCTCATACCAGCCCAAGCTACTTCTCGAGCGATCCATTATCAACCAACACGAACCATCCCTCGAGTTATCAACATGCTTGGAATGATCCCCGCTTGGATTATGCCAAAACTATATCACATCATGCTTCGCCTCATCTCATCAAAGCAAAGCTCCATCACAACAATGTCATCATATCCGTCCATATGAGCTTCATCATCCGCTACATATACCACGAGCAGCTTTTCTCATCCCTTAGCCTCTCCCTTAGCTTTTGAATCATTTTCGACCATACTTGTCTAGATCCAATCATAAATCAACTAACTCTAAACAATCAATCAAGACAATCATTAATCTAAGAAATGAAACATTCAAACAAGGTTTAATAAACAATCATACAAGGAAATGGCAATTTGGTAATTAAAATGTCCAAATCTAATAAGCATGAATAATAGGCAAATGTCTCTACAACTTGATGAGTAAACTTGCATAAGTTAACATGTAGTAAAATAGGTGTCAAAACTTCATAGATGATAGATCTACATGCATACTTAGGGAAAATGCAAGATATCACTATTTTTAACACATAAACAAGCCACCAATCCAATATACTCCCTTGGGTCTGTGTGAAAGATAACTACCACTCACCGAATCACCTAAAAACCTCAAAAACAACCAACTCCAGATCTGGACAGCAAAGAACCAAGCTTGATCTGGAAAAATCTCGCTTCAAACGATGAAATCTCTCTTTGTTGGATGAAGATCTTCAACTTTGGCTCTTGGATCTTCGATTTGATCTTCAATCTTGGATGGATGAAATCACTAGATTAGAGTGGAGAAAAGAAGTGAAGAAGTGTTGTAGTCGAGCTCTCTAAATGGCAGCACTTCGTCGCTTTGAAATCCGGTGCCAAAAAGTGAGCCAAACCCCTCTTATTTATAGGCAGAAATCCCTCTGAGTCGGCCGCCCCCATGAGTCGTCCACGACCTAAGACTCACGACTCAAGCCCCATGAGTCGTTCACGAGCTAAGACTCAACATAGCAGCCGACCTAACCAAACACAGGGCCTCACGACTCAACGCAGGCACGACTCAACTGCACACGGCTCAAAAAGCCTCCGACCTAACGACTTAACGTTAAGTCGCTCACGCGACTCAACCCAGACACGGTCCCACATACTCGCGACCTAACATGCGCGCGAGTTACGACCTACGACTCAACAGGTATGTGGTCACACGTCTTAACTCTAAGCCAATACGCGACCTAACACCCAGCCTAAGTTCCAACGACTTACGACTCATGCACGCCGACCTAACAATCTAACCCTATGGCCGACCTAATGACTTAACCGCCACGCGACCCAAAACACATGCCGACTCAACCCTGGCACGACTCATGACTTAAGCCCATACGCCGACCTAATTACACACAGGACCACACGAGTTAGGCTTTATCTCGTCTACGACTTAACACACAGCCGACCCAACTCCATGCCGACCTAACTAAACATAACGACTTATCATAGGTCGCTTACGACCTAACTTCCTAAGGTCGCTTCACCGACCTATCTCCTCCCATTAAGTCGGCAACTCCTAAGTCGACTAACTACTAGGTCGCTCCAAACTCTTAACTCGCCCACTGCCTAAGTCGGTCAACCTATGAGTCGTACCAAACCTGAACTCGGTCATGCCTCTAAGTCGTAACTCGTACACAACCCAACTCCAAACAACTTAAGCTACCCTTCAACCTAAGCCTCTACACGAGTTAACCTTCATACGACTTAAGCACTAAGTCGTTGACTCCCATAAGTCGCTCCACTCGATCTAGCATTCACCCGACTTGATGGCAACTATTTTACGATATGTCGACACGTAAAATACGTGTCGTTACACACTTCAAGTCAAAAGTCCAAATGCGAATATGTTCAACCTCTAAGCCGGCGGCGATCCAAGGTAGGTAGGTCAAGGCGTTCCAAGTGGTTAAGGTCGGCGATGATCCAAGTTGACAAAGTTTCAGGAGCTAAGGGTAAGGTCAAAGTAGCAGCGTAGTCCAGTAGGGTCGATGGAAAGAAACTCCAGCTGGGGAGATCAGCGACGGTGATGGCAGTAGTGAAGTTAGGGTTTGAATACTTTGGTTCGGGTCGCATAATTCGTAGCTCGGTTCGCAAAAGAAAATAAGGTAGAGAAGGAAGGATCGGCTCGAATAAGGAGTTAAAATAGAAGATCGAACAAAAATTGCTAAGTCCTTGGATCGCTAGAGAGCCATGGACTATGGATTGCTAACGATCCATCAAATTGCAACCAATCTTCTCCAAACTTGCCAAGCATGATCCATGTGTTATTTGCAAGCATCGTGAAAGTTGTGGGACCAAAATTGATTTATTGTTATGAGCAATGACAATTCACATCAGAACTCAACATATGGCTGAATAAACAAAGCCAAATTTGCATAATAGCCTCAGCATGATAAATTGAACTTCATCCCATGGGAAAAAAGCAGTAACTTGAAGAGCACACCTTATTTCCAAAATAGGCATAACCTGGGGAGCAAACGTTATCCAGGATTTTAACCCAATGGAATTCAATGGAAGTTAGAACATTTGCATCAAGTCAAAATGACTCAAGAATCAAATAAAAGAATCAAAAGAAGGAACCAAAAGGGACTCAAAGGAAAGAAGAAGAAATAGCCTAAGGGCATGGATCGCTAGCGATCCATCACCCATGGATCACTAGAAATCCATAAATATTGATTATGGGTCATCTATTCTTCTTGTATCATAAAGCACTATCTTTTCTAGGGATACCTACCATGTTTAACGATGTTCCTAGCAAGCAAGATCGAGAAGTGGTAATTCATCCGATTCCAAGAATGCTTCAATCCAACCTATATACGAGAAACCATCAAAACAAGGCATTATTCACCAAATTGCACGGAGAGCATTTACACAAGGAAAGGAACGAGGTCTAACTGAAATGAGCTAAAAATGTGTTATTTTCATGGATCACTAGCGATCGATGCCCTAAGGATCGATAGCGATCCATCATATTGGGTAAGTTCGCTGTAGAACCTTTGGAGCATCTTTATACCTTCAAATATAAGATTCTTATTAAGCGGCCTAGCCCAATAGCTCCACAATCCCTATAAATTCTCGCCATATGCAACATAAAAATGATCTTCTTCTGGACTGGCTGCTAACCTTGCGGAAGCTATTCTTCACTCACCTCCTCCCATACAATAGCTATCTAAAGGGTTCACTGTGATTCTCTATTAAACTCGAACACTGGTGACTTGATCAAACTTACAAAATCCAATCAAATTGTAATCAGATTCAACTTATAACAGAAGTCAGGTAATAATAGAAAGTTATAAAGCGGATGTAGGCTTCATTAATAGCCAAACCATGATAAAAATTTCTTGTCTCTTTAATTTTCCTACAATTTTCTATTATTTGTTCTACTTTATTTGCCTTAATAAACTAGACTGGTGCTTCCACACTTAATCCAGGGCGTTGATCCATTTTTTTGGTTAATAATGCCTTCATTAATCTATTCCCAAATATTTTCACAAATAATATAATTTCTAAATTTAAAATTATTTCCACTACATATTTTTCAAATACTTCTATTAAGAAAATAATTCCCTCAAAATAAAGCATCTTTTTATGGAAACAACAATCATGTTGAATACCTTTAAAATAAATCTATTCTAAACCACATAATATTCACTGTAATGAATGTTTCAACAAAATAGTCCTTTCTCCAAAATAATTGTTCTCACTAGATACTCCTCAACAAGGTTTTTTTAATGAAAACATTATAAAAAATTTCATTATCATCAAAATAGTATTCTCCCTTAAAGCATCTTTTAAACAAATACTCTTCATACCTTTCGACATATATTTTAAAAATTTTAACCAAAAATATTATTTCCTAAAATGATTGTTAATAGAATATTTTTACAAGATTTTTAAATCCAAAAAAATTGATTACAAAATACTTTTCAGTATATACGTTTTTTTCAAAAGAAATTCCAAAACTAAAACAATTTTTCTAGTTAAGGTGTTCTCATTGAAAGATTTCTTTAATAAACAGATTTTCAAATAGAACACTTTTCAACAATAATTTCTCTTTTGGTAGATAAAATATTCCTTTAAACAAAGAGTTCCTAAACTATCATAAATTTATAAAAAAAATACAACATTCCAAAATATGTTTTAAAAACAATTAAAGTTTCTTGTAAGAAAATGTTTCTTCAAAGACTGAGATAAACTTTCAATATCTAATTGAACTACATTTTTTGTAAAGTACTCTCAAATAATTTTTTTACCATGTTCACTTCTCCTTCGCCCTTGAAAATATCTTCATAATGATAATTAATTTCCAAATTAAACACTTTATTCTCATAAAAAATTTCAATAAATAACTTCCATGTCTAAAAATAATCGTTTTCCCTATTTTAATGTAATTTATTTATAATCAAACACGTACGTTTTATGAATTTTCCACCAAAATATTTTTCACTTTAAAAATAAAATTTAATTCTAATTTATTAAGTTCGTTACAATTATAATTTAACATCGAGCGTGTGCTGCTCAGGTAATAACCAAAACTCGACCCCTTTTATAAGTGTTCATCCTACCCCACTCCTAAGTTAAATATTTTCCATACAAAGATCATTATAAACAAACAACGTTTAAGGGTAAGGTAATGGTAGTTAAACAAACCACATATGTGCACAAAGAATTCCATTGCCAACCTATTTCCTAACTTAACCTTAGGTGTAAACATCATAACCTATATAGTCAAACCTACACAGTGCTCATGGTGTCACTAAACATATGCTCCAATACCAACTTTGATGACCCACTATTTTTTAAAATCTAAAATCAATTATAAACGGTGTCAAAATACGTTTGCAACTAATTTCAAATATTAAAAGTTGTAAACCATAAGTAAATAAAAAGTAAAAAGTTAAAACAATAAACATAAGAATGGAAACTCATTAAGGAACTTAAACATTAACATATAGAAACTGTCTGCGCCAAAACTGGTCACAAACCCCAAATATCGTGAAAGCACCAGTGTACGAGCACAAACCAATGATATTCAAGCACAAATATCAGATCTCAACAAATATCAAACAGCAATTCAGAAATAATGCACAAAGACATAAGATTTATAGTGGTTCGGCTATCTCCGGCCTACGTCCACTCCAAAGTTTTATCCTTTTTATTGATATTCCTTGCTGGTTACAGAAGATTACAATGGTAATAATGAAGAATTTCGAGTACAATAGTTGTATTGAAGTGTAGAAACGAATCCGGCAGAGTCTGGACGTCCAATAGCCAAAAGATCCTTTTTCTGTAGGCTTCAGGGTGCTATTTATAGGCATAGGAGGCTGAGATCGCGCTCAAACTTCGGGAGACTTCTTCTGGCATGTGAGTGGGTCCACGCGACCGACCCCACCAAGTTTCGACTCGATCTGTGATGGGTACGAAGGGATTTCGTATCCATCAGAGAATGATCCAATCGAGATGAAACTTGGCAGGAATATTCCTTACCTTGCATGCGAGCTGCTGTGAAAATTTCATTGCATTTGGATCAGTGGATCTTGAGTTATGATCGATACGAAATTGGGTTCTCCATTGGCTGTTGTCTTCGAATCCATCTGCTCGAATCCATCTCCTTTGACTCGATCCAATGCGCGTGTGCGCAATGAGTGGCCCTACCTTCCTGGATCGATTCGAATATCGCAGCGTGTTGACTCCACTTGATGCGCCGAGTTGAATGCTTCCTTCCTAGAGACGCGCACGTATCCACGCGTCACCCTTGCACGTGTCCATCACTCCTTCATGTACCCAACTGTTTGCCTCGCATCGATCACAGAGGAGTATTTCGTATTGATCTGATCGATACGAAAATGTTGAATGCTATCGATTCGAATGGAAGGCCAACAGATGGGTACGATACCATACTCGATGATGGATACGAACGAAGCCTTACCTGATGGATACGAGAATGCCAAAGTCCATCTGCTATCAAAACGAGAGTATCGATTCGAAGTATGCCACCTCTTCCCATCCTGACCGATACGAAACCATCGAGCCGTGTCCATGCTGATCGATACGAACATTATCGATTCGAAGTCATCACTTCCTGATCGATACGAAGTGCATCGATTCGAACCATCCCTTTGCCATGCCTTCGATCGATGTGAACCTGATGGAGTCGAACTAAACAGAACCTGATGGGTACAAATCTGATGTATTCGAAATGAGCATCGCCTCGACCCCCTGATGGATTCGAACAGTATGCCCTCCTTACCTTGTATCGATCATATCTCCTCCACTCGAACTCCGATTGACTTGAAACTTGAAACATAGCCTCTCCTAATCCTCATTACCATCTCCAGTCGATTCCGTCCCGATCGGAGCTCAACCAAATTTTGTCGTCATCGATTGTGGCCTCGTTTCCAATCTATCTCTAATCCCGATATCCATCATTCCTTGCCAACTTGTTGATATTCCAGTTTTGGCCAAAAAGTGGGATAACACTTTGCCCCCCAAAACTTTCCTTGTGATAAGAAGGCGTGTTTTGAATATTTCCAATTCTAGTATCCAAAGTCCATAGCCATATCGCTAGAGTATGTCTTCCTTGACTGCTCCGAGTCGATGCCCAATTCCAAATCCAATAACCAAAGCCTTAGCCAATTCCATATCCATCCGAACCCGACAACTGAGTCCTTATCCATCCTTATCCAATAGCCATAATCCAAGACCTCTCCTGGTCGATATCCGAATCCATAACCACTCGGGGCTCTTGCCACGCGCAATCCACACCTGACGACCGTGGTCCAGTGTCCCTGGACATTGAGCTAACCTCTCCGGGGTCTTGCCAAGCGCAATCCACACTTGACGACTATGGTCCAGTGTCCTTGGACGTTGAGCTAACCTCTCCGGGTTCTTGCAAGCGCAATCCACACCTGACGACCGTGGCCCAGTGTCCCTGGACATTGTACAAAGCCATGGCTTAAGTCCTAAGCCGAATCCTGGTCTCTCCGGACCCTTGTTGAGCATAGTCCATACACAACGACCTGAAACAATAATCGATAATATAGGGCCTAAGTCCTAGGCCGAATCCTGGTCTCCCTGGACCCTTGTTGAGCATAGTCCATACTAACCGACCTGAAGCAATAATCGATAATATGGGGCCTAAGTCCTAGGCCGAATCCTGGTCACTCGGGGCCCTTGCCGAGCATAGTCCATACTCGACGACCTGAATGAGTCAATTTACCACGTTCGGGCAAAGTGACTCACCCCTTGCCAGGCATAATCCATACCCGACGACCGTTTATCAAAAACCAGATAAAAATCCAATCAAAATCCAATCCAAAATCCAAATCCAAAATCCAAATCAAAACCAGAAAACCAGAAATCCAAGCCAGCATCCAAAATCGAAAACAATCATCCAACGAAAAATCTAAATCAAAACGCAAGAAAAACCGGGAGCTCAATCCGAACTCCAAAACCAAAATCCAAAAAGAAAAGCTGTGTCCAATCCAAAGGCAAAAGATGAATTTCACAAAGCATAGCATCGCAGTTTATCATCATTCAGAGCATGCCTAGGGGCTATCTCCGTCCCCATACATGTGTAAATTACTTGGTTGCTTGCCAGTAGTTTGCTACTTATTTCATACTATCCTGGTCAATGGATAATCAACCGATCATCATTCCTGGGCCTCCCATGATCGTGGCTTGAGGTAGGCGGCGGTTGCTCTTGTTCCGCCGTTGCATTCCGAGTTCCGACATATTGTGGCAGCAGTCCCTTCCTAACATGCTCCTCGATTATATCCTTTAAATGCCTGCAGCTGTTGGTGTCGTGTCCATCCAAATCATGGAAGAGAAAATTCCTTCCTGATGTCCTCTCCCATTCCGATGGTTCTCTCCTAGCCGGCCTTCGGTAGGGAAGGCGATCCTGAGTATCCAGGTATATCCGATCCAGCGTCTCGTTCAATCCTGTGTATGTAGAAAACTTTGGATCCTTCCATTGCTTCCTATTTTTTCCAGAATCATCGTCCAACTTCCTTTTTCCTTTGTCTTTATCCGAACCTTTGCTGGATGGTCCTCCACCCTCAGTTGCATTAACCTTTTTCAACTTTAAATCTGTACTCGCATCTTCCTGCCGAAGGAACCTCTCTGCCTCGTGAAAGAATTTGTCAAGATCCTGTCGGGGATCCCGTATCAGAGATACCATGAAATTCAAATCCTCCCTGACTCCTGATACTACTGCCATTAAAACCATCGATGGATCAGGCCGATCCACCGAAGCGACTGCCGCACTGAATCGAGTTAGAAAAGCTCTAAGCGATTCATCCATCCTCTTTTTTACCGATGTCAGTGTCATCACATTCTTCGACCTCTTGATGTGAACCCAAAATTGTCCCAAAAACCTTTCCACCAATTCCCTCCAAGTCCTGATAGACCCTTCTCCCAGCTGCCTAAACCACATTGCAGCTAGGTCCGTCAAGTATAAAGGAAAGCATCGTGCCATTAATTCTTTCGATGCCCCCAGCACCTCCATGTGTCTGGTGTACCTCATCAAGTAATCAGTTGGGTCTGCCTTGCCATCATATACCTCCACGCTAGGTAACTTAAATTTAGGTGGATTCTGAGCCATCCTTATTTTCCGAGCGAACGGACTCCTGTTCACTCCTTCCAAGTCTCTGTTGGTCAAACCACCTCGCACGGTTTTCCTGATTATCTCTACTAGTCCGATATTGTCAGTTAGGGGTTGCCCCCATGCCCCCGAGGGAACTCCGGCACATACTCTTCATGTGGCTCACTAGCAGCAGTGTTAGCCCTGGCCTGTTGAACTCCTTCCAAAGGTCGTCCTGTGTTGGATCCTGTAGGCCTGCCCCTAAGCCCTTGTGGATTGCCTTCCGGCTCCGTATCCCGTCCTTCATTGGGTTCCACGACCCTAGTCCCTTGTCCTACATCCACAGCAGTTGTAGCTGTTCCTAAGTTCTGCATCCCTGCAGCTCTCATTTGCTCAAAGAAAGTTTGCATCATTTCCTGTTGGTTCTTTAACAATCTCTCTTGCAAAGAATATGCCATAGCTTCCATTTCATCCCTGGTGATGTAGACGGAAGCCTGTCCTTCTCCTGCTCCATAGGATGCCTCCTGGATTCCTCCTTGTTGGCTTCTCTCAGCCCTTTGTCTTCTACTATTTTGCCTAGTCATCGTCCTCAAACCAAGACTGCTCAAACTCTTCAAATCTGAACTTCAAATCCGATGTTGCGGGTACTAGTCCCTCTCAGCGAAAGCACCAAAGTATTTGCGCCAAAATTGGTCACAAACTCCAAATACCATGAAAGCACCAGTGTATGAGCACAAACCAATGATATTCAAGCACAAATATCAGATCTCAACAAATATCAAACAACAATTCAGAAATAATGCACAAAGACACAAGATTTATAGTGGTTCGGCTATCTCCAGCCTACGTCCACTCCAAAGTTTTATCCTCTTTATTGATAATCGTTGCTGGTTATAGATGATTACAGCGGTAATAATGAAGAATTTCGAGTACAATAGTTGTATTAAAGTATAGAAACGAATCCGGCAGAGTATGGACGTCCAATAGCCAAAAGATCCTTTTTCTGTAGGCTTCAGGGTGCTATTTATAGGCGTAGGAGGTTGAGATCGCGCTCAAACTTCGGAAGACTTCTTCTGGCACGTGAGTGGGCCCACGCGACCGACCCTACCAAGTTTCGACTCGATCTGTGATGGGTATGAAGTGATTTTGTATCCATCAGAGAATGATCCAATCGAGCTGAAACTTGGCAGGAACATTCCTTACCTTGCTTGCGAGCTGCTGTGAAAATTTCGTTGCGTTTGGATCAGTGGATCTTGAGTTATGATCGATTCGAAATTGGGTTCCCCATCGGCTGTCGTCTTTGAATCCATCTGCTCGAATCCACCACCTTTGACTCGATCCAATGCGCGTGCACGCAATGACGTGGCCCTACCTTCCCGGATCAATTCGAATATCGCGGCATGTTGACTCCACTTGATGCGCCGAGTTGAACGCTTCCTTCTTAGAGACGCGCACGTATCCACGCGTCACGCTTGCACGTGTCCATCACTCCTTCATGTACCCAACTGTTTGCTCTCGCATCAATCGCAGAGGAGTATTTCGTATCGATCTGATCGATACGAAAATGTTGAATGCTATCGATTCGAATGGAAGGCCAACAGATGGGTACGAAACCATACTCGATGATGGATACCAACGAAGCCTTACCTGATGGATACGAGCATGCCAAAGTCCATCTGCTATCGATACGAGAGTATCGATTCGAAGTATGCCACCTCTTCCCATCCTGACCGATACGAAACCATCGAGCCGTGTCCATGCTGATCGATACGAACAGCATCGATTCGGAGTTATCACTTCCTGATCGATACGAAGTGCATCGATTCGAATCATCCCTCTGTCATGCCTTCGATCGATGCAAACCTGATGGAGTCGAACTGAACAGAACCTGATGGGTACGAATCTGATGGATTCGAAATAAGCATCGCCTCGACCCCCTGATGGATTCGAACAGTATGCCATCCTTACCTTGTATCGATCATATCTGCTATACTCGAACTCCGATTGACCTGAAACTTGAAACGTAGCCTCTCCTAATCCTCATTACCATCTCCAATCGATTCCGTCCCGATCGGAGCTCAACCAAATTTTGACGTCATCGATGTCGATCTCCATTCCCGATATCCATCATTCCTTGCCAACTTGTTGATATTCCAGTTTTGGCCAAAAAGTGGGATAACAGAAACAATATCATATCAATAAATAAGTACCAAATAAATTTAGTACATTCGGCACTATACGTTTTTTCAATACATCAGTTATTAAAATAATAACCATAAAACCTTGATGCAAGAGCTAAGCCAATCAATCTTGTAGTTATGACCTATTCCGAACATTTTTTCCCTTTATTACATGTATAGAAATGTATTTGTAGGTTTGCATGTATAAACAAAAGAGGAGCAAAGAGTCTGGAACTGGTCATATCGACATGCTAGATTGATATGCCTCTTACATCAAAATTTTACATTTTGTTGTTTTAATAACTAAAGTATTGAAAAATGTATAATATTTGATGTATTAACTTATGTAATATTTAATTACTAATATGAGATTCTATGTAAGTGTGTATGTCTGTGTTGTTATTTAAATTACATTATGAGGTTTTCCTTCTTATGTCCACTGTTTCAGATTTTTATTTTTACCAACCCATAGTCAACTGATTTTAATATCTAAAATTAGTTGTAAGCATATTTTGGCATCGTTTATAACTTATTTTAGATGTAAAAAATAGTGAGTCATCACAGCTATGCTCATTTGAGTCAATTCCAATAATTATATCACGTTGTTGATCGTCTATTTAACTATTATTAGTTCTAGCTGTCGCTTGTTAATTGTTCTTTTAATTTGTCTATGTCATGCTTATCTTGATTATTTTCTCTTAATTTTATTATGTTTTTGATTTTTTATTATACTATGGTTGTTTTATTTGTTTGTTTACTTGTCTGTTTGATGTTTATTTAGTAATTAATGTCATGCTTGTTTAGATTAATCTAATCTTCTTATATTGGTTATTGTTTGCTTATTTGCGTATTTGATCATGTGGTTGATTGTTGTTTGAAATATTTTAATTTTTTATGTCATATTTAACAAAGAAATAAAAAGATGTTCCATGGAGATATGTAATAATTGTTGGAGGATATTAATCACTAAATGTTTGATGGGTACCATGGAGGAATCACGGATAGACGGGAGGTCCACGATACGAAAAACAATATGTGTTTCAAAACATATTTTTGACATCCATAAATATTTTAAATAAAAAGTTTACATTTCAAAGAACAATTTGGTTTCTTATATAAAACGATGCCTTCCCAATAGTCCTTTTGAGTTGATTTAAAGTGATGAAAAATGTTTAAAGAAATTGCTTTATAAATCATTGGTGTATTTTTAGAAAGTAAAAAAATATTCTTTTTTTAAAGGGAGATGGATGGTTTTGTTTAAAAATAAAATTTTTATTGGTAAATTTTTTGCTTTTAGGGTGTATTAGTGTAGTGACCCATAAATTTGAACACATGAAAATTATTAAAGTAATTAAAAGTTATTTTTTAGCAAAAATGGTGAATTAGGTACCACGTTAATCACCGTTATGAAGGTCTTTCCGAGATTACCAGTTTGATATATAGTTTAATGCATTTGGAGTTACAGTTTTCAATATGGAGGCATTGTAGTGTTTAAATAGCATACATAGCTATTTCGGGCCAAACGAGATAAATAATCTATAACCTTGCCTAACGACCATATAATTGAGGCTACAAAATCCTAGCCATCACCTCTTTCTTTAGTTTTTTCCCATACTCCCAAAATCACCCTAATTACTCTCCAATAACGACAAGTAAATTAATTAAAAGTTATTAAAAATCAAACAATCCAAACCCTATCGAGCTATAAATGCATTCGAAGCTCTCAATGAGGTGAAGAGGCATCGTAATTAGAACCTTCCTTGCTAATAAGTCCCCTGTTGATATTTAAGGTGAGTTATGTTAATCATTGGATGGAAGAGTGACTGTGCAAATTTGGATGCAGATGATTTCAAGGGAGGGAGCCCGTGAGTAAAATGGGTAAGTGTTCTTTTATGGAAATTAGAATGAGGACAAGTTATAATAGGGTATCACTTGAGTTAAACAAGGAAAGATTATATCACAGGTTATACAATGGAAAATAGAATGAGAAAGGGTTATATTATGGAAAATGGAAATGAATGAAGCACGAAAATTTTCATATTGGAGTGCAAAGAGATCAGTGATACTTGGAGTGTTTTGAAAGTGTGCTCGTGAAGTGGCTGTATGTGAGAAAACTCAAAGGGTATTTAGTATATGTACCCCATATTGAGGAAGAGATCCATGTACCCTAGATTAAGGAAGAGATCTAGTGTCCAACATCTATTTAATTAGTATCCGACCACATAAAATCATGATTTTCCATTAATCCTTATATATAAAAGAATGGCTATACGAGTTATCATATATTCGATGCATACAAGGGACGCAAGGATTGATGCAGTTGCAACATAAGTGAATGATCAAATCATTTGAAGAGTGTAGCTCTGACAGGAAATATGCTAGTATGAGGAGATGACCATAAGTAGGTACACATGATATTTTAGATGGTATAGGTATGAGAAAGTACACCAGTTATCTTAGGAATGAGACTATTGGGAAGATCATCAACTGTTTATACGTATACATATTATGATGGATGTGTAGTTAGCGTAGAAATTAAAATACACATGTTACTGGTTGTTAGATTTATATGGTGAAGATAGCACATTATTTTGAATATATGTGTTTATCGGGATGGTTTGTGCTTATTATTAGTTTATGCTTAGTCATTTATTTTTACATGCATATTGGATCAACCTGTATTTTTTAGTGGACTTTAATTATAGCCAGTTGTTATTGAATTATTGAAATGCATGTTATGAATTAGTCTTTAACAACCTGACTTTTCATAGCCATAAAATAACCATAGAATGAAAATTTGAATTGTTATAAACACAATAATATAAAAAGTACTATATAAACAAACAAACTAAAACTTTAAGATTCACAACAGAATGGATCATCCAATGATATAGGTAGAATAAACTGATCCCATCTATACACATAATAAATATATGTAGTCTACATACATACATAAAGTGTCATGTAATATATACAACATGTACAAAACAAACAGACATTATATATAAACAATCCATAGCCTATGTCTTCAAGCATCAAACTCTTTCGGTTACTTCCTTCACCTATAGTTATGAGGAAGGGGGCAGACACATGCCTGGTCAGTAAAAATATTACCAAGTATATACTAATACATGCTTTTATAGACATCATATAAGTACTACTACTTACTTACCTTAACCTGTCTCATCTACATCCACAAAGTTAGTCCATCATAATAAAGAGTCCATCATAACATACATAATATAATGAACTCTATTGTATAATCATTAAATTTAATGTATGCGAGAGTTAGTTTAACATAAACTAGTTTGTCTACACACAATAGAGGAAACAGGATAGAGTTAGCTAATCACAAATTAATTCAATTATAAACAAAAGAGTTAGCTATATGGAGGCCAACCCAATGATATATATAAGAGTTAGTTAAATGGAGACTAACTCCAGGATATAGTTAAATGTTGGCAGTTCCCATTAACATAATAAAGAGTATGAGTAAGATAAACATAGTCTAACATGTATATACGTAAAGGATAGGTAAACACAGCCTGACTCTTACACACGATTTAACCACTCATCACAATACACAATCATCGTAGAATGTATCTATATGTTAAACACTCCCAAACATCACTAAAAACCCAATTATTAATGAATAACTCTTTCGTAGAGGCTTGGCTGGAGTAAAATCGCTTAATCTCTACCGTACGTTTAATTTAGCTAGTAAAATGGGGCACTTATGCATCGATCTGTATGCACCGGTCCACCGATCATCGAAATTATTTCTAGATAAACATTTTTCAAAATTTATACTTTTTTCTCTAATTCGATTTGTACTTCACTATTTACTATCTTATTACTTCATGTCTCCCTTAGACATCGTATTTCATTATCCTAACCCTTCATATATCATCTATTATCATCATATTCGTAATCATTCCTAAAATTCAATGATCTATTTAATATATACAATTTCAATTTAATAAACAACATATATGAATCCTAAACCAAATTTGAATATCATTAACACCGTTTAACTTTGTAATCATTTCAACATCACTTTTTTAATCTACATTTTCCAAATTCATTATTTAATAAAACTAATTAGTAACCATAAAACGTATATTTTTTCATGCAATAATTTATTTTTAGTAATCATTCCTATTCACCAAATTGCATTGCGAAGCCCTAGAATCCATCAATTTTCCATATAACATTTTCTACCCAAAAGTGCAATCCTTCTAAGGTTCTCGAATCCCCAAATGAATGGTATATTCACGTAGTCTTCGTCGAGCTCTTCGATTTGGTATGTACGGATTATAGTTTGGAACTGAGATAGGATGGAGGATCAAAGAGATTTAGGAAGATGGAGGAGTTAGGGTAGGAACATACACAAGGAGAAAATGAATTCAAACTTCTCAGCTCATGTGTCATAACTTCTCAAACCGCTTTAGCCTAACGGGCTTAGGCCTATTTAAACAATTCAGCTACCCAGTTACTAAAAACTTTCACAACTCCTTCATACTAATTCTGACCTATAAAAATGAATATGTTGTTCTGACTAGAAAAATAAGCTATATACAATGTTATAAGCCACGTTGCCTAATTCCAGTGTTTACAAAATAAACATTTTACCCCTAATATTAAAATATATTTCTAAATACTATGGGGTATTGTATAATCCGTTATAGATATTGTTTTACATTTATAAATGAAGTGTTATTTCACATACTATAGTTTGGATGGCGTGGTTGAGAAAGTGTATGCCTTACTATAGTACGTACAAAGAAATTTAAATCTAGTTATGCATGAATTCGATTTTATCATAGTTAATGTTATATGGTTGTAATATGTTATTTTATAAGTAATTAACTTATGATTGATGTACTTCCCCATAGTTTGTGATGAGATCAATAATGGTGATTTATAAATTTTGTTGAAGGTTGTATTTAGGGAATTGCAAGGGCGCAATTCCTTTACTGGGTGAAGAATCTAACGACTCACAAATTTAACACATTTAATCAAAAATGATTTTTTTAACAAAAAGGTCAATTGGATGTCGTCTTGCAACAATTGTGGAAGCTTTTTCGAGCCTATCAGTTTGACATATAATTGTAAAGCATTTGGAGTCATTGTCTGTGAAATATAGGCGTTACTTTGTTTAAATAGGATATGTAGCCACTTTTGGGCCAAATGGTTAAACATAACTAAACCTGCTTCATATGACGACCCGCACTTCAACCTTCGAAAATTGGTATCCAATACATCATCGGTATTCAAATGCCAAAGATTCAAACGTTGGAGTCAATTCCGCTGGACTATAACACATTGGATGATAACAATACAGCAGAAACAAAATGACTTTCATTGGTACACAACATGGATTACAACATTCTACAACATGTGACCACCATCATCAAAGATCTATATAATACTACACAATAGTAGAATACAACATAACAGCGGAAAAATAACTTCAACAGGGTCTTCCAAAAGAGAGTCCAGTATACTGCATCTTCATTCCCAAAGCTCCAAAGCAAAACCAAAAGCTCAAAACCTAAAAGCTTCCAAACCAAAGACTTCTAGATCCACATCTACTATCTGAACTAGCTCTAGAACCTATTGATAACCCAACTCTAGGTTGCCTATGTGGAAAATTAGGGCACCCAGAGTTTAGAAAAGGGAACAATAAACTCTGAGTCAGTCAAGGGACTGGTGTGAGAAACATAGAAACGGTTATTTGTACAAAAAGAAATCCGTTCATGCTTTTTGGAAAATGAAACTACCATAAGGTCTCCCGACACACATTCAAATGCAATCGCACACATAGGGGAGGTTTCTCCTTATAGTAATGAAACATGCTTGATACGCAAAAGTCCTTTTGATATTATTATTAGTGCATAGTGTGGAAAATATTTCGCAAGTATAATATTAATCTTAGCCAGCATACGTACCATTATGGTATGCCTACTACAGCTACCATGTTAAATGGCAGGCTCTACAACTAAAACCATGAAGGGCTCATATTATTTTGTTTGGATTTCCAATAAATGGCCAAGGCTAAGGAACTTCCTTTATACGAATGGGTATGCCTCTGGAAGGACGTCCCGAGGACCAAACCAGATCTCTACTAAGACAATGTCGGATTACCTCTGTAACTAGGTATGTAACTGTCACGAGTATGCCATCCCCCGATCGTAACCGACCTTTATCGAGGCGCCTCATATTCCAACAACCATATAAGTAAAATATCTGGGCTCCATATCAGAATACCACTTTTTATTCAGAAGGAAATGCACAAACCCTTAGGGTCGCGAACCCTATAACCCTGTCGCTTCTTTCCTGTTTCGACCATTTCCTGGGCTGTGAGGTTCGATGAATTCTCGTCCCACAAAGCTACGCTTTACACAAAAAGCCATGTTTCTATCTACCAATGTTCAACACTTAGCATGCCACATCATCAAATTGGGAATATATCACTAATAACTATCAACTACATAACCTCTGAGCTCGTACGTCTCAAGAAAGATGTTAAACTAAGAGAATAAATTCTCTGCCACCAAACAAAAATGTATTTGATGGAAATCAACTTTATTTCTCAAATTTTAATGTCAGACATACATCCATAAAAGTCGATACTGCGTTTGAATGGAACCGAAGGAACTTCGTCCAATCAAGGGAAGAAGTCCTTACGAATCCGGATATCCCCTAATCACGTCTGGACTCCACATCACATAGGGTAATCTCTATACCGGAGCAACTCAATGCAGAGATAATCAACATGCAATCCTTTCGTTTTCAAAAATATCCATTCTTCAACCACCATCTTCAAATGCAATTCCATTCCGTCATAGCATTATTCAAAATGTGTTTTATCACTTAATGTCCTCCTCCAGCCTTTCCGAATAATGAGCGCTTATTTAAAAACATATGGATACATTTGAATCTTTGTTAAGTCACAACTTATTGTTCAATATGTGAGTATATAATTTTTGTTTGATGATAATAAACATATACATATTCATTTAAATGTATTTGTTAATAACTATTTTATTTTCACAGATTTAATAAATATTTGATGAATAAAATAAATAACATAGAATTTGAATTCAAAAAGATATTTTATTCAAAAAAATATTTATTACAATTTTTGAATAGTACAAATTTCAAGCTCTCACTATGTATATACAATTTAAATTACAATACAAATTTCATTATATCACCATTCACATTCACATTTACACCTCACTACATATCACTAACACTCGTATTTATTTTCAACTTCATTCCAATGTAAATCCAACATCTAAGCAATCTACAAAAATATACGTTGACGCTGTAAAAATGAAAATAAAATATTTTTGCAGTATAAAATAAAATGTGATTTTGAAAATAATATTTGCCTCAATTATTTGGTTGTTCGTCTTCATTTAATTTTGAATTCATCATATACGAATAGCTTGTGACACACACAGTGTATCATTGGATATGCCACAAGGTCGTGCGCTCCAATATACACACTTGATAAAATTACAGGGACAGGTGAGCACAGGTCAAACCCAAAATGCCAAGTTCAACTCAAGTGCAATAAAAATAATGTCACAATATCAGCACAAGGTCAAACCCATGCTTTAAGCTGGATTCAACTCAGGTGCAATACAAAATGTCAAGTACAAGTGACCAAAGTTCAAGTTATACACATGAAAACGACTCAAATGAACAAATTGCAAACCTAGACCAACATACCCAATGAAGACTTGAACAAAGGCAATACTCGAGTACAAATAATGAAAATATACAGGTGAAAACAGTAGCTACAACACAAACTGCCTCGATGGATACATATGGCAAGCGATGCATCACTGAGACATGAATACATGGAGAAAATACAACTGATTCAAGTGAAAGGCAACTATACACATGAAGTCAATATGATCAAGGCAACAAGCCCAGAACCAAGTTGATAGTTACAATGTGCACATATCAACAAATCGAACACAGTTCAATCAACACTTCAACCTGAGCCAGACTTGAATAAACAATTTACCAGAGAGCAATGAAATATGAACTAGACAGCACACAAGTGAAAATTGAATGCAACTGTAGTTCAACTGCAAGTCAAAAGTGTATATGCATATTAAAGTGCATCTGAAATCAGACTCGACTAATGCTACATGAAGACTAATAGTAAGCAGTGCCAAAAGAACAACAACCTAAATGTACTAGTGAACAGTAGGTGGTACAATACCGAACCAGATGTAACCACAACACAATGTCAAGATATATGACCAAAGATAGTAGGAGTTTTACAATTCAAGTCAAATGCTGAATTCATGCAACAGCAGGGACAAGTTGAAAATGAGCACAGCATCTATCCAGTAACCATCATGTAAACGAAGTGCACATGAATGCACAATGAGAATTCACAAACATGTCAAGTATGCTACAAGTCGCAAATGACCAGAGGCAATACACACAAATGACCAAAGTCGAGTATGATACAGAATAATCATGCCAAAGTCATGGAATCACATAAACAAAGTCAAGTGACCAAAGTCAATAGTTCAATATCAAAGAAATAGATCAAAGTCAGAACCGTGGTGAGCAAGGAAAACAAAGTCAGAGAAATCAAAGCCGTGACCATCAAGAAATCATAAATATACGAAATTGATAAAGTCAGAATAAATCTAAAGCATCCATGAAACATCGACCGGCCGAGCATAGTATTGACGAAATCAAACAACTATCAGACGAACGCTAATATAGGAATTCGATTTCTTAAATTCCATTCATCATCGGTAGTTTCAAATCCATCGAGTTTAAGTATTCAAAGCAGAGAGAAAAAGCATAAATTACATACCCGAATCATGTCGAACTCAATCAAATAGAAGCAGCCGAAAGCATCTCAAGAGACGATCAATCGATAGAGCAAGGAAATCGAAATCAATTACTCGATCGATCTGATAAAAGTCGGCGCCTTCAAATTTGATCAAACCTTAATTTTTAATCAGAAAGGAACGAACGAGAAAATCACCATTTTTCACAAGGGAACCAGGCCGATAAAGAAATAAATAAATAAGGGCCGACCTTTATTGTTAACAATTATATTTAGGCTTAATTTTTCAAATAGGGTTTTGATTGTTTTAAATTTGTTTTAAATTTAAATTCTTCTGTAAAACACTTGTAAATTCTAGTCATGTGACTAGGGGACAAACTACTTGGCGTAGTTTGAGAATTCGTGACTCAGTGGCTGAGTTGTGGCAGGGTTTTGAGCGAGAGTTAGGATAGTCCATAGCGGGCGTCGCGAGTTTACGTGTGTAAGCGTGTGACTACTTAACTTCTAGTCGAAACCTTGGGGCAGCACGTAGGCAGGTTTTTGCTGAAGCTGGGTAAATTCTGTGTCGTTCTATTTTTGCGTTTGTTATTCTGCTATTGTTTGTGCTGATATTTTGATATATCCGTGTTGAAAATATTTTATAAACTTCCGCAATAATTTTTATAATTAATAGCATCACCTTATTCACCCGCCCTCTAGGGTGAAATCGATCCAACAAGTGGTATCAGAGCTAGGAATAGAAGACAACTTTTGCTTTTAAAAATTGGATGTTTTTTCAATAATCAATTTTTGTTTTAAAAAGTTGAATTTTTAAAATGGCTTCTTTTAATAATGCTTTGTTGAGGGTCAGTCCATAGTTAGACCACCAATGTTCAATGGTGAATACGCCTACTAGAAAAATAAAATGAAATTTTTTCTGAAAACCATTGATGGTTGGAATATTTTTGAGACGGGTTATAGAGCACCAACTATAATTATAGATAATCAGGAAATAGATAAACCGATGGATCAATGGACAGAACTAGAAAATTAATTACAAAATGCTAATGCTAAAGCTACGAATTCTATCATCTATTCATTGGATCAATTTGAATTTAATCGTGTATCACATTGTCTAACTGCGCAGGAAATATGGCACACACTCGAAGTGACTCACGAAGGAACGTCTCAAGTCAAAGAATCTCGCCTTGATATGCTAAGCAGCGAATATGAGAATTTCACAATGGCCAAGGAAGAAAATGTCAAAGAAATGTACAGACGACTTTCCAATATCATATACAAATCAAAGTCTCTTAAAAAATCATACACAGAATTGGAGATAGTCCGAAAAGTCCTCAGAGTCCTTCCACGAAGTTTTGAAGCCAAAGTAACTGCCATTCAAGAATCAAAAGATTTGAAACAAATGAAAGTCGAAGAACTCATCGGAAACCTCACCACTTATGAGCTAGAGATGAAATTCAAGGAAGAGCGTGAAGGAGGAGACACTCGAAAGAAATCAATACCTCTTAAAGGGACAACTGAAAGTGAAGATGATGATGATGGTGATGGTGAAGCAAAACTAGCACTATTAATAAGAAGATTCAAAAGGTGGAATCGCGAATATGGCAATCCTGTCAAAAATGAACAAGTAAAGAGCAGACTAAATAAAGCACTAGACAACCCAGAAGAGAAGAAAATCATTTGTCACAAATGCAATAAACCCAGTCATATCAAGCCAAATTGTCCCCAAAATCGACTCAGCCAAGAAAAGAAACTGAAGAAGAGATGTTTTGCAGATACTTGGGATGAAATCAATGAAGATGAAAGTGACAGCACCGGTAGTGAGAGTGAAAGAGAAATTTTTTGTCTTCATGGTGAAATAATTGACAGCATTCAGAATTACTTATATATTTCCACGAAGTAAATGGCTGTTTTGAACGACTTAGGGAGAAGTTTGCCAAACTTGAATCACAAAAAGATACTTTGATAGATTTAAATAAACAACTTGACCAATTAGTTAAAACCTATCAAAGTAGGATCCCTAAGTGTGATAAGTGTCCAACATTCGAAGAAGAAATTAAAAAATCAGAAATCAAAACTAAATCGCTTGAAAATGAAATTCTGATTTTGAAAGAGAGTGAAAATACAAGAAGAGAAAATTCTATTAAAAGGTGCACACAATTATTAAACGAAAATGAATCTCTCAAAAAACAAGTCCAACAACTATCAACGACTTTAAATAAATTTTCAAAAAGTGAGAAATCGTTGAACATGCTATTAGGAAAACAAACTGTGAATACAGTTAGACAAGGACTTGGGTATAAATCTAAAAATGTTAGAAATAAGATTAATCAAGTAAATTCAATGTGCATAATTTGTAGAAAATTTGGACACGGTCAAAATAATTACTGGTACAGACCCAAACATGTGAAAACGATTCCAATTTGGGTTCCAAAAGGCATAAATATAAAATCTCTCAAAGTTAAACAAATTTGGATGCCGAAAGGAACATATATAAATAGTTTTGGGTTTCCACAAAATTATTTTTGAAAATCAATTACCACTAATAATCATGGACCTATAAAAACAAATAGGTCACTAAACTCTCTTCTTCTATAGGTATGCTGGCAAGCTAAGGAACAACATCAATGGTACTTGGATTCTGGTTGTTCCAGGCACATGACAGGTGATAAATCAAAGTTCCTTAGCCTAGAAAAGTACAGAGGTGGTAGAGTCACAATGGGTAACAATGAAAAGTGTAGAATTGCCGGTAAAGACAAAGTAGGTAACAATACATTTACCTTAAATGGCCTACTATATGTTGAAAATATGCACCACAATTTGATATCAATCAGTCAGCTATGCGATCAAGGTATGAATTTATTTTTGATTCTGAATTATGCAAAATTGTTGACAAATCATCAAAAGAAATCTTATTTTCAGGTAAGAGGAAAGGTAATATATATTCTCTATCTTTTGATGATCTCACCCTTTCAAAATGTTTGGTAGCTAAGGATATAGAAGTAAACTTATGGCATAGACGATTAGGGCATGCTAGCATGAATTTGTTAAACAAATTAAAAAGGAAAAATTTGGTAAAGGGTATCCATCACATGATTACGAAACAGAAAATTTATGTAAAGCATGTATCTTGGGAAAACTTAAAAAATCATCATTTCATGCCAAAAACAATGTAAGCACTTCTAGAGTTTTTGAACTAGTTCATATTGATCTGTTTGGACATAACGACATTGCTTGCTTAGGTGGTAAGAAATATTGCTTTGTGTTAGTTGATGATTACTCAAGATATACATGGGTATATTTCTTGGCTAAAAAATCAGAAATTTTTTCGTACTTCACAAATTCAAAAAATTAGTTCAAAATGAAAAAGGAGTTCCTATTGTTTCATTAAGAAGTGATCATGGTGGAGAATTTGAAAATTATGAATTTGAAATTTTTTATGATGAAAATGGATTTAAACAAGAATTTTCTACACCACGTACTCCACAACAAAATAGAGTAGTTGAAAGAAAGAATCGAACATTGCAAGAGTTGGCTAGGTCTATGATAAATTAGTATGAGCTACCTTTGCATTTTTGGGTAGAAGCAGTAAATACAACTTGTTATGTAATGAATAGAGTTATGATTAGACCGTTTCTTAACAAAACACCCTATGAGATATAGTTCAAAAATAAACCAAACATTGTTTACTTCAAAGTAATTGGGTGTTCGTGCTATATTCTCAACACAAGTGATCAATTAGGAAAATTCGAAGAAAAAGCCGATGAATGCATATTCATGGGATACTCTTCTACAAGCAAAGCTTATAGAGTGTACAACAAGAGGAATAAAACAATTGTGGAGTCAATCAATGTGAAGTTTGATGAAGGCACTAATAAACAGGAAATGGTCAAAAGCAATGTTGAAGAGGAGAACGAAAAAGATGAGAATGAAAAACCAAAAGAAACTTCAACAACAAAAGAAGTCCGAAGGAATCTAGATCTAGAGAGAGTGAAATTCGAAACTGATCATCCTCCAGAATTGATAATAGGAAATCCTATCACAGGTGTTCAAACTCGTTCCTCCTTTAGAAATTTGTGTGATCTATGTCTATATAGTGGATTTATTTCAGAAATAGAACCCAAAGACATAGATACAGCTCTTAATGATGAAAACTGGTTTATGTCTATGCAAGAAGAGCTAAATTAATTTGAGCGAAATGATGTTTGGAATCTAGCACCTAGACCTAAGGATTATCCAGTCGTGGGAACAAAATTGATTTTCAAAAATAAATATGATGAATCTGGAAATGTGATTAGAAATAAAGCTAGATTAGTTGCTAAAGGATATAATCAAATTGAAGGAGTTGACCTTCATGAAACTTTTGCACCAGTAGCTAGGCTAGAATCAATTAGATATTGTTAGCTTTTGCTTGCTGCAAAGGATTTAAGTTAAGACAAATGGATATTAGTGGAAATTAGCCACAAGGACCTCTTTAGCAAGTGGAATTAGTTTCTAGGACACACAACTGAAATAATTACTTTTAAAGACAAAACACAAAATAATTAGTTTTTAAAGCCTAAAAATCTATGAAATTATGTCCTTGAAAGTAACTGGACTGCTGACTTTGTTCTTGAAAGTAATTATTCTGCTGATTTTGGCCTTGAAAGTAATTTCTTTGAATGTGTGTCCTAGAAACTAATTGGACTGTAAAGTTTGTCCTTCTGGTAAAATGCCCCTGGATATTAAAAGTGCCTTTCCTAACGGAATTTTAAAAGAAGATGTATTGTTGAACAACTAGAAGGTTTTGAAAGTCATGAATATCCTAACCATGTATATAAGCTTAAAAAGGCATTATATGGATTAAAACAAGCTCCTAGAGCTTGGTATTAATACCATAGTACTTATCTTCGTGAAAATGGGTTCAAAAAGGGCTGCGTAGACACCACACTATTTCTGTTGCATGAAAACGATGATCTTTCGATTGTTCAAATATGTGTTGATGACATCGTTCATGGTGGTACTAACAATTTGTTGTATGAGAAATTTGAAAAGGTTATGTAGGAAAAGTTTGAAATGAGCTTGGTTGGAGAGTTAAAATTCTTTTTACGATTTCTAGTCAAACAAAGTGATAAAGGTACATTCATTTCTCAAACAAAATATATTAAGGAACTTGTCAACAAATTTGGATTAAAAGATTCTATACCAGCTAGAACCCCCATGAGCACAACAATTAAACTTGACAATGATGAACAAGGTAAGGCAGTTGATCAAAAGCAATATAGCGGTATGATTGGATCACTCCTTTATTTTACCGTCTCTAGACCTGACATCATGTTTTCTGTCTGCTTGTGTGCACGATTTCAATCTAACCCAAAAGAATCTCATTTAAAAGGCGTTACAAGAATTATAAAATATTTGTTGCACACCCACGGTTTGGTCTTTGGTATCCAACAAATGATAACTTTGAATTAAAAGGATTTTCAGATGCGGACTATGCTGGAAGTCTAGTTGGTAGAAAAAGTACTGGTGGTGCATGCTTTATGTTAGGACATTCATTAGTTGCATGGTCAAGTTAGAAAAAAGAATTGTGTTGCGTTATCCACCACAGAGGCAGAGTATATTGCTCTGAGTGGTTGCTCTGCTCAAATCTTATGGATGATACAAACTTTGCAAGACTATGGTCTAAATTTTAAACATGTACCACTAATGTGTGATAGCAAAAGCACAATTGATCTCACAAATAATCATGTACACCACTCACGAACAAAACATGTAGATGTTAGACATCATTTTATTAGAGATCATATTTCCAAGGAAAATATCTGCATAAATTTCATTTCAACCGATTCTCAATTGGCAGACATTTTCACAAAACCGCTACCAGAAAATAGTTTTTGTAAACTACGTCTCAGCTTAGGTGTTTTATAAATTTGATTTTCTAAATATTTAACATTTTTTTCTCCCTACTAATTATTGAAAAAGTAAAAAGTAATTGAAAAAGTGATGAGTGTTGATATTTATCATATATTATGACTTGAGACGGTATAATTAGTAAATTTCTTTAGAAATTTAAACAAGAGTTATAAAACTTTTTGTTGGTAAAAATTCCATGACCATCTCTATTTCTATCATATTTCTAACGACTATCACTCATCGAAATTCTATATAGTTTGTCAATATGTAGTACATTAAATAGGAATCATTCGTTTTTCATTTTATATTTTTAATGGAAACATATATATATATATATATATATATAACATAAAATGAAATAAAATAAAATCCAAAGCATTCACTCTCATTTAAAAGTCCTCACGGTTATGCATGGGTGAATTACTTGGAATTTGTTATGTGCTTCCACACTTATTTAAAAGTCCTTACGGTTATGCATGTATGGAACGCATATCAAATTGATTTTTTAAATAAACAAATTGATTCTAATCCCATTTAAAAGTCCTCGCGATTATGCATGGTTAGAAGATACTTGAATTCATTTTTTTAAATAAAATTGAAATACTATTAATCTTATTTTAGAGTCCTAACGGTTATGCATGGTTGGTAGATATTCAAATTCCTGATATAAATATACCACAAATAGACACAACTGCATGGTTTTATATGATGATATCATTCCCATCATTCTAAAAGTGGAATGTTCGCCTAACAGTGTATTTATGACTTTTATTTGATTTTTTTATTGAAATTTAATATTTATATACGATTGAGTTTTAATGTTGTATTAATATCTATCACTTTATCTCTATTTTTCTAACACTATTACTCTTTTGCTGATAACAAAAGGGGGAGACAAAAGTTAAGATTTTGACAAATAAAGGTCAAATATTTTCTATTTGCATCTAGGCTCATTTGCATATTTTTAATTATATGCATATATGAATGGGGGGGGCTTTGTGTAGAGAGGAAGCATTCAAATAGGGGGAGCAAATGGAATCATCAAATACATTTAATATATTCGAAATCTTAAATACATGTTTGTTATCATCAAAAGGGGAAGATTCTTGAATATGCGAGTATATGATTTTTGTTTGATGATAATAAACATATATATATATATATATATATTCATTTAAATGTATTTGTTAATATACAATTTTATTTTCATAGATTAAATAAATATTTGATGAATAAAATAAATAACACAGAATTTGAATTTGAACAGATATTTTATTCAAACAAATATTTATTACAATTTTTGAACAGTGCAAATTTCAAGCTCTCACTATATATATACAATTTAAATTACAATGCAAATTTGATTACATCACAACTCACATTTACATTTTCACCTTACTACATATCACTCACACTCATATTTATCTTCAACTTCATTCCAATGTAAATCCAGCATTTGAGCAATTTGTAAAAATATACGTTGATGTAGTAAAATTGAAAATAAAATATTTTTGCAGTATAAAATAAAATGTGATTTTGAAAATAATATTTGCCTCGGTTATTTGGCTTGTTCATCTTCATTTAATTTTCAATTCATCATACACGAACAGCATGTGACATACACAATGTATCACTAGATATGCCACAAGGCATGCACACCAATATATACACTTGATAAAATTATAGTGACAAGTGAGCACAGGTCCAACCCAAAACGCCGGGTTCAACTCAAGTGCAATAAAAATAATGTCAAAATATCAGCACAAGGTCAAACCCGAGATTTAAGCTAGATTCAACTCAGTTGCAACACAAAATTGTCAAGTACAAGTGACCAAAGTTCAAGTCATACACATGAAAATGACTCAAATAAACAAAGTGCAAACAACGACCACCATACACAATGAATACTTGAACAAAGGCAATACACGAGTACAAATAATGAAAATATAAAGGTGCAAATAGCAGCTACAACACAAACTGCCTCGATGCATACATATGGCCAAGCGATGCATCACTGAGACATGAATACGTGGAGAAAATACTACTGATTCAAGTGAAAAGCAACTATACACATGAAGTCAATATGATCAAGGCAACAAGCCCAGAACTAAGTTGACAGTTACAATGTGCACATATTAACAAATCGAAAACAGTTCAATCAACACATCAACCTAAGCCAGACTTGAATAAACAGTTACCAGAGAGCAATGCAATATGAACCAGACATTACACAAGTGAAAAATGAATGCAACTGTAGTTTAACTGCAAGTCAAAAGTGTATATGCATATTAAAGTGCATCTGAAATCAGACTCGACTAATGCTACATGAAGACTAACAGTAAGCAGTGCCAACAGAATAGCAACCTAAATGTACAAGTGAACAACAGGTGGTACAATACCGAACCAGATGTAACTGCAACACAATGTCAAGATATATGACCAAAGATAGTAGGAGTTTTACAATTCAAGTCAAATGCCGAAGTCATGCAACAGTAGGCACAAGTTAAAAAGGAGCACAGCCAGTAACCATCAAGTGAACGAAGTGCACATAAATGCACAATGAAACTTCACAAACAAGTCAAGTATGCTACAAATCGCAAATGACTAGAGGCAATAAACACAAATGGCCAAATTCGAGTATGATACAGAATAATCATGCCAAAGTCATGGAATGCAATAAACAAAGTCAAGTGACCAAAAACAACAGTTCAATATCAAAGAAACAGATCAAAGTCAGAACCATGGTGAGCAAGGAAAACAAAGTCAGAGAAATCAAAGCCGTGACCATCAAGAAATCATAAATATATGAAATTGATAAAGTCAGAATAAATCTCAAGCATCCAAGCAACATCTACCGGCCAAGCATAGTATTGACGAAATCAAACAACTATCTGACGAACGCAAATATAGGAATTTGATTTCTATAAATACCATTCATCATCGGCGGGTTCAAATCCATCGAGTTCAAGTATTCAAACCAGAGAGAAAAAGCATAAATAACATACCGGAATCAAGTCGAACTCGATCAAATAGAAGCAGCTGAAAGCATCTTAAGAGACGATCAATCGACGGAGCAAGGAAATCGAAACCAATTACTCGATCGATCTGATAAAAGTCGGCGCCTTCAAATTTGATCAAAACCTTAATTTTTAATCAGAAAGGAACGAACGAGAAAGCCACCATTTTTCACAAGGGAACCAGGCCGATAAAGAAATAAATAAAAAAGGGGCAGGCCTTTATTATTAACAATTATATTTGGGCTTAATATTTCAAATAGGGTTTTGATTGTTTTGAATTTATTTTAAATTTAAATTCTTCTATAAAACCATTGTAAATTCTAGTTGTGTGGCTAGGGAACAAACTACGTAGCGTAGTTTAAGAATTCGCAACTCGCTGGCTGAGTTGTGGCAGGGTATTGAGAGTAGAGTTAGTTTAGTCCATAGCGGGTGTCGCGAGTTTACGTATGTAAGCGTGTGACTACTTAATTTGTAGTAGAAACCTTGAGGTCAGCACCTAGGCAGGTTTTTGCCGAAGCTGGGAATTCTGTGTCATTCTATTTTTGCATTTATTATTCTGCTATTGTCTGTGCTGCTATTTTGACATATCTGTGTTGAAAAATATTTTATAAACTTCCGCAATAATTTTCATAATTATTAGCATCACCCTATTCACCCCCCTCTAGGGTGAAATCGATCCTACACTTATTTCCCAAAACCTTTCCTTTGGAATTGTTTAAACAAATTTCCATTTTTGGATCATTTAAACAAAAGGTCCATCTTTTATAATTCAATGCAGAACGCTATATTCACAAAGAAATTCATCAAAGTTAAATAACTTACAATTATCACAGCTCAAATCAAAGCAATTCATATCACATAATATTACAGATTAAGATACCGGTGATAGTAATCAAACCAAGCATTCAATAAAATCAATCATCCATAAGCAAGATTTACTAATCATAATTTATAATTAATTAATTTTAAACCAAATAAATTAAATACTTATGAATTAATCACCTAACCTTCCTTAATTAACATTAAGTAATTACAAACCATTTTAATCAATTATTGAATTAATTAATCACATAGTTATTTTAATTAATTATGTAACGATCGAGATTTTTCGTTGCCGAAAAATCGAACCGTTAGGGTTTTAGAAGAAGAAAGAGGTAGAAGAAGAAAGAAAAGAAAGAGAAGAGAAAACAGAAAAACAAGTAACAGAACGAGAAACAATAACAGAATCTCACAGTCGCAGCGGAACAACATATAATAGATAAATGAATATTCATTAAAACAAAAGAACTATACATTTTATACATTACATCACATTACATTACATCAATCAGAGTGTACGACAACAACAGCGGAAAGAAATACTATATACAATAGATAATAGACTACGCTATCTGGCTCGCCTCCAGATCTGCACAGCAACTCCCGAATCCAGAATAACCTGACAACCTAACTCTAGACTGCCCGTGTGGAAAATAGTGGGCACCCAGAGTTTAGGAAAGGAACAATAAACTCCAGGTCAGTCATGGGACTGGTGTGAGAACTCAAAAACAGTTTATCTTTAAACAAGCAACAAGAAAATTTAAATTTTTAAATCCGCAATGCTTTTTGGAAAATGAAACTACCATAAGGCCTCCCGCCACACACACAATGCAAACGCAGAATTGGAGGAGATTTCTCCTTATGATAGTCAAAGATGCTTACTACGCGAAAATCAAATCATTTTTGATATTATTACTAGTGCATAGTGTAGAAATCAATTTCGAAAGTAGAATATAAATCCTAGCCAGCATAGACATTCCGAACTATGCCTACTATAGCTACCATCTAAACAGTGGTGACCACCATAAGTAAATGGCAGGTAATACAACTAAAACCGTACAAGGCACGTATTGGATGAAAGGATTTCCAACAAATGGTCAGGCTAAGGAACTTCCTACTGCCACATGGGATCGCCTCTGGCGGGACGTCCCGAGAAACTAACGTTACGGTTAGATCTCTGCCAACACAAGGCCGGGTTACCTCTGTAACTAGGTAACTACTACACGAATATGTCATCCCCCGGTCCTTTGGGACCTTTATCCGAGCGCTCGATACCAACAACACCACACACAGAAATATATATAGTGTATCAACATGAGTAAGCATCTGGGCTCCATACCATGATACCACCCTTTTCCAGAAGGGAATGACATACCCTAAAGGGCGCGACCCTCATAACCTTGCCGCATATTCCTGTTTCGACCATTTCCGGGGAGTGAGGTCCTGACGAAGTCTCGTCCACAAAGCTACGCTTTGTGCAACAAAGCCATGCTTTGGGTCCACAGATGACCAAAGCAAGATCACACAGATAAATGATCAACAAATGATCCAATCCAAACGATCAACCAATGATCATCACACAGCAGCACTCAGCATGCCACATTACCAGATTGGGAAATATCGCTGATAACCTTCAACTACATAACCTCTGAGCTCGTACGTCTCAGAGAAGGGTGTTAAGCTAAGAGAATAAATTCTCCGCCACCAACAGAAATGTATTTGAAAGAAATCTGCTATATCTCTCAAAATGTAATGTCAGACACGTAACCATACAAGTCTGTTCCGGGTTCGAACAGAACCGAAGGCACTTCCAAAGAAGCCCTTGCAATCCGGGTATTCACAATCCCGATAAAATTTCCCATCACAAAGGAAATCTCCATATCGTAGCTAACGATGCGGAGACAATCGATAGGTCATCCTATCGTTTTCACAAATACCCGGTCTTCAACACCGGTCTTCAAATGCAATCCAAACGACGTATCGCATATTCGGAATGGGATATATGACACAAAGGTCCTCTCCCGGCTAAACCGAATAGCGAGCGCTTATTTTTAAAAATAAGTGTGCATTCAATTCCAAACAAACACAATCAATACCATCCAAGGGTAAATATTGATAGTCGGTTATTTAACTATCAATAAAGATGCGCCACATCATCAGATTCCAAATATTTTTTTCCAAAATTATTAAGTCCCAAAAATATCTTCACAAGATATATATATATATATATACACCATTTCCAAATAATTGCCCCAGTTATTTGTTTTACCAAAACCACTTCACGATAAAATTTTCCACACTTTACCCATTTGAAAACCCATTTCAAATTAAACACCTTAACCATTTGAAAACAAATTTCAAATTACACAACTCAACCATTTGAAAACAAATTTCAAACCACCATTCATCCTTTATCCCTTTTGAAAACAAATTTCAAAACAACATATAAATCCTTACCGATTTATTTTTAAATTTTACGCTCCAAATTCGTGAATTATATTTTCATATTTCAAAATAAATCAACATTTATTTTTAAACAAATTTCCCTTCATATATATAAATTCCAAAGTGGATTTAAATTCCAAGCATCTACTAGCATACGATTCCCAAATCGATTTCAAGTTATTTGCTTTCAATTACTTTAAAGGTGAATTCACAAAAACCGTTCCATCTCATATTAGAAAACCATTCCCATGCTTATTTTAAAAATAAGTAATTCATAAATTTATTTATTTTCAACAATTTGGAAATATTCAATATACTTAAGTTACCGTTAAGTATTTTATTCCATTCTCTTTAAGAAAACATTCTTTTATTCACATTTATTTGGGTTCAAAACGAATGTTGCGTAAAACATCGTTACGACAACCCAAAAACACTAGTATATGGATTTGAAATTAAAAATAGATATATAAATCCAATACTATACAAATTATCCCCTTCTGTTTCTCGAAAACGTCTATTTCAACAATCAATGTTGAAATCTATGTTTTCAATACTCAATACATTTTAAAACACCTTTAATTCGTTTTAAATTCCATTTAAAACATTCCTTTCCCAAAAACAAACCCATTTTATTTAATAATCTATTCAATATTCAAAATAGTGAATATAGCCCACTTAACAAATTCCCATATTTCAATTTATCAAATTCGATGGATTTCAAATTTATAAACATAGTTTATAAATTCCATTTCTATTATAAACCCCAATTTTATAAATTCCTTTATTAATCCGATGCAATTTACATAACCCAATTTCATACCCAAAAGCCATATTGTAAGTTAAATACTTATAATATTATTTATTTACCAAACCGTTCCTTTGAACTTCACCAATTTAAAATCTTATCACTTACAGGATTTCTTTATGGTTTATAATAATTTCAACTAATGAAATCTTCATTTATTAACAATTTTTATAAAATTCCCCTTTTTAATGCCCAAATCCATTTTTATAAGTTAATAACTTATAAACTTAAAATTTTCCCATAACCATTCGTTTTATAAATTTCACATTTATTAATCTATAAATCCTAGTGAAATTCATGTTATACATCAACTTAACACTTTCTAAATTTATTCTATAACTTCAATAAATTTAATTTAAAAACATCCATTTATAAAACCCTTTATATAAACCATTAATAATAATAACTCCCCAAAAACCAAATTTAACTATTTTATAAAAACCTATTATTGTTAAAAATTTCTTTTAAGTTATATTTTATAAAAATATAAATTTTTAAAACATAAAATTTTATCCATCTATTTATTTTAAAATTTAATCAATTCAAAATTTTTTAATAAACCATATTCTTTGAAAAATCGATTTAAAACCCCTTTTAAATTCAAAACCGTTATTTTAATTTTTAAAAATTTGAATCCGATGATGCAACGACATCGAATGGTCAATCACGGGAATAACATCATATATCAATGTGATTATCAACAATCAACATAATATTTATAAACAAATAAATATGTGAGGAATCCAGTTGGATCCCTCCAACCTGTTACCCTGCATCCACAGACGTTAGCACAATACCAATTCCACTTCAAGGTGGAATATCGCGGTATATGGGATTTTATAAATATTCCGCTTAATAACGGCGCAATAGGGTCTCATCCGCTATACGAGGCGGGAAATCAAATCCGATATATACATATGCCAATATATATATATCGCTATATATAGTATATATCCTACTATATCTACTAACACAATCAATCAGCAATCAACAATCAACATTAACTACTTAAAATTTTAAACAAAACCTTTCGATTGAGTGAGGAGTTCTCACCTTGATTTTATTTTCCGTTTCGGCGTTCGTTTCGAATAAAATTAAACGAACGTTTAATTTTACCCGAAATTCAAACGAGCTCCAATCGACTCCAAACTAGTTGCATTGCGAAGAGCGCGACCATACGATTCCAACGCACTTTGATTCGCCCAAATCGGACCTCGCATGAAAAAGTTATTGATTTTTAAAGTTTGTACAATCGTTAATAGAATTAAATCAACAATCTCTTCATAATTTCACCTTGGATCTGGGCCCACGCACTAGCTTCCTCCCTTCTTCTTTGTACGCACGGCATCTCTCCCCTCCAGGTAAAAAAAAGACGCACACCAAAACCCATCACATGCCGACCTAGGGTTTGATTTTCCGACCACCACGAGCATCGATACTTCATCACCCTGCCACCAAATGAAAGCCCTCGACAAAAGCCACCATCGGCCCAAGCATGGCCAAGCTCGGCGCCCTCCTCCACCTTGAGGAACGCACGCAACAACCAGGGGACACGGCTCAATATCTCATCCAAATGGCGACGATAGCTGAGATCCACCGTTGGATTTGTAGTTCATACCGTGCTCTACAACTTTCATGTTGGAAGTTCTCGATTCGATGAGCGGATTTGGAGATTTTGAGAGGGGAAAATGGGATGATTTCGGCCATTGGACCTATAGGAGGCGGCTGGTGATAGTGATTAGGGTTTTGGAAAAGAAGATAACATATATGTTAATATTATTTTAATAATAAAATGCCCAATTTAACACTTTTGCAAACGAACTCCAAACGACGCGTGCCGCCAGGCGATTCTAAGGTTTTTCCGCATTTCGGACACAATGGAACAGGTTTCGTAAGCTAATTCGGAAGTATGTGTGAGATACGACTATAAATGCTCGATTTAAATTAAAACCGATTTAAACGATTTCTAGGCGTTTTGGCTTGTACCGGACAAACGACAAATCCAAACGACTTGAAATTTGAAATCTTGCAATAATATCACATTACGGATCCGATGAAACTGGTTTCGTCGAAATCCGAGACCGTTTGAAAAATGGCTATTTTAACTCGCCGAATTAAAATTAAAACGATATCGATGCGTTTCGAGCTGCCACGGTCAAACGACAACTCCGTTTGCTACGAAATTTGAAATCCGATAATAACTAACTATTACGGATCCAATGGAACTCGTTTCGTTCAATTCCGAGACTGTTCAAAAATTGGCTATTTTTCAGTCGATAATTAAATATCAAAATATTCAATTTTTACAAATTAACTCCAAATTCAGTTTTACAAGTTCTAAAATATTTCTATAACTTTAATATGATATAACAAAATTTTCCAAATCATTTCCCATTATATTTAACCCAATATTAAATTATTTGTGGAATCTCACTATTAAATAAATCGATTTAATTGCAAAATTAAATCCAAAATTCAAAATAAAATTTATTCGACTCCAAAAATTCCACTTATTAATATTTAAAATTAATTAAATACTCAAATTCAAATTATTAAAAATTCTGGGTCGTTACAATCTTCCCCCCTTAAAAGAATTTCGTCCTCGAAATTGCAAGTTAAGGAGAATAATCCTAAACCGTTTATTATTTTTCCAAAGCTAATTAGTTTTACTAACTTTTCAAAACAATCTTTTTATTAAGGATTTACTATCATTTCAATTAGCTTTCCAAACTCAATTTTAGGTTTCAAACAACATTGTTTACTCAACAATTCAAATTTAAATTTAAATTCAAATTTCAAACTTTCAAAATTTCTCAAAATTTTACTAACTCCCTAAATTTTCGAAAAATTTCGCCAGAGTCTCCTTTGCGCGGTTAGATCGGTACGACTACAAAACGGCTCTACGGCCCCTCAGAATCAAAAAGAAAAGAGAAAGCCAAGTGGCTAGAGAAGGAAATCATCAAATCTCATATAAAAACTGAAATACGTACCTTTTTGTCGAGCAATTCAATTTTTTTAACTTTGAAATCAAAATTCCCAATTCCTTTATAACCTGTATATCCTGCTAGCATAATATCTAATTATAATATTCAAACTATTTTGCCAATTCAAGTTCAAAATTTCCAATACATGCTTCTTACACATTTTTTAGTTTATTATTGAAGTTGCATATTCATTTTCATTCGTTTCAATTCCAATTCAATTCTATTCAATTTCATTTGAATTCAATTACATAGCTTCCAATTGCGCTAGTTCAATTTCATTAACACTTAATGAATTTACATACAATCAATCAACAAACAAACAACATCTAATGAATATCCAATAGAGCCAAATTATTATTTTACTTACATTACATTCAATTTGGTTCAATAGTTTTAATTCGAATTGGTTTTACATTCAATTGACTTTATTTAATTATTCTACTATTTTCAAATGAATTTACACTTGCATGCATCATTTCATATCAACTTATTTATATTCGATCGATTAACTTTCAATCATACTTTAATTCAATTGCTAATTCTTTTTACAAATAAAAATTGAATTTCATTTATATATCACAAGTTCACATCATTTAACAATTTCATTTACTCACTTTATTCACTTACTTTGATATTAACATCAATTCTTTCAATATTACTTAAGTTATATTCCATTTCAACTCTATTTACCTCATTTAATTCACTTGATTATTTAACTTTGATGCAAAGATCGATTTTTTATTCAACTTCACTTAAGTTATTCCATTTAAACATCATTTGTTAATTAAACTTAAGTTTCCACTTATCAATCCAATTCGGTTTCCAATTCTAAAGTAAATTCTATTTAACTTTTACTTAAGTCAAATTCATATCAACAATCAAATTCGTATTTCACTTTACTTAACTTAATTGTTTAACCACTTCAACAACTGGTTTCACTTACATTTTCCCATTCTATAAGTTATAAAACTTATTATTCAACTTCTAACTTATATTATAAGTTCAAAACCTTTTTCACTTATACTTAACAACTTCAAGTTGAATTTTAATTTCAAATTGATTTATTACAACAAAACTTCAATTTTTAAATTCATTTTTGTAGCAAATCCATCACATAGAAACTCGAAAATGATACTGATGATGCTGCAGTCATCACCCTTATTATTTCCCAGTGACAATAGTGAAATCAATGCTAATTATTCTTTCAAAAAGTTTTCTTTCTATTCATAAATCACTTTTATAAACCTTTTACTTATATAATTTTACTTCTTATATACATACATGCTTATCTTACAATTGTAAATCATCATTAATTATTATTTCATCTTATGATTCATTGGTTTATACCATTATTCTTTTTACAATAGTTGCTTTTATTAGCTTATTCAAACAACTTTTAATTATTTTATATTTATATCATTTACAACAACCAAGCAATCAATTATATACACACTTCAATAATTCCTGAAAAATTATTTTCTTTTTATATATAAAATATAATCGAGGTAAAATTATTTCATTTACCCAATTTAAAACAATATTGTGTCGAATTGTTCTATTCAAGTGTTTAGGAACCCCTTCGATTCAGTTTTCGAGGCTGCGCCGACGAAGGTTCATATACCACTCAACAAACCAATCATCACAATATAAAACAATTTTATACTCACTAACAAATACGCACTCATATCTATTATTACACTCACACTCATTCTAGAGTACTGCTGACTCTATCTCTAATGAGTAACACCCAACAGAGCAGGTTGTCGCTTAACCATATGCTCTGATACCAAATGTAACGATCGAGATTTTTCGTTGCCGAAAAATCGAACCGTTAGGGTTTTAGAAGAAGAAAGAGGTAGAAGAAGAAAGAAAAGAAAGAGAAGAGAAAACAGAAAAACAAGTAACAGAACGAGAAACAATAACAGAATCTCACAGTCGCAGCGGAACAACATATAATAGATAAATGAATATTCATTAAAACAAAAGAACTATACATTTTATACATTACATCACATTACATTACATCAATCAGAGTGTACGACAACAACAGCGGAAAGAAATACTATATACAATAGATAATAGACTACGCTATCTGGCTCGCCTCCAGATCTGCACAGCAACTCCCGAATCCAGAATAACCTGACAACCTAACTCTAGACTGCCCGTGTGGAAAATAGTGGGCACCCAGAGTTTAGGAAAGGAACAATAAACTCCAGGTCAGTCATGGGACTGGTGTGAGAACTCAAAAACAGTTTATCTTTAAACAAGCAACAAGAAAATTTAAATTTTTAAATCCGCAATGCTTTTTGGAAAATGAAACTACCATAAGGCCTCCCGCCACACACACAATGCAAACGCAGAATTGGAGGAGATTTCTCCTTATGATAGTCAAAGATGCTTACTACGCGAAAATCAAATCATTTTTGATATTATTACTAGTGCATAGTGTAGAAATCAATTTCGAAAGTAGAATATAAATCCTAGCCAGCATAGACATTCCGAACTATGCCTACTATAGCTACCATCTAAACAGTGGTGACCACCATAAGTAAATGGCAGGTAATACAACTAAAACCGTACAAGGCACGTATTGGATGAAAGGATTTCCAACAAATGGTCAGGCTAAGGAACTTCCTACTGCCACATGGGATCGCCTCTGGCGGGACGTCCCGAGAAACTAACGTTACGGTTAGATCTCTGCCAACACAAGGCCGGGTTACCTCTGTAACTAGGTAACTACTACACGAATATGTCATCCCCCGGTCCTTTGGGACCTTTATCCGAGCGCTCGATACCAACAACACCACACACAGAAATATATATAGTGTATCAACATGAGTAAGCATCTGGGCTCCATACCATGATACCACCCTTTTCCAGAAGGGAATGACATACCCTAAAGGGCGCGACCCTCATAACCTTGCCGCATATTCCTGTTTCGACCATTTCCGGGGAGTGAGGTCCTGACGAAGTCTCGTCCACAAAGCTACGCTTTGTGCAACAAAGCCATGCTTTGGGTCCACAGATGACCAAAGCAAGATCACACAGATAAATGATCAACAAATGATCCAATCCAAACGATCAACCAATGATCATCACACAGCAGCACTCAGCATGCCACATTACCAGATTGGGAAATATCGCTGATAACCTTCAACTACATAACCTCTGAGCTCGTACGTCTCAGAGAAGGGTGTTAAGCTAAGAGAATAAATTCTCCGCCACCAACAGAAATGTATTTGAAAGAAATCTGCTATATCTCTCAAAATGTAATGTCAGACACGTAACCATACAAGTCTGTTCCGGGTTCGAACAGAACCGAAGGCACTTCCAAAGAAGCCCTTGCAATCCGGGTATTCACAATCCCGATAAAATTTCCCATCACAAAGGAAATCTCCATATCGTAGCTAACGATGCGGAGACAATCGATAGGTCATCCTATCGTTTTCACAAATACCCGGTCTTCAACACCGGTCTTCAAATGCAATCCAAACGACGTATCGCATATTCGGAATGGGATATATGACACAAAGGTCCTCTCCCGGCTAAACCGAATAGCGAGCGCTTATTTTTAAAAATAAGTGTGCATTCAATTCCAAACAAACACAATCAATACCATCCAAGGGTAAATATTGATAGTCGGTTATTTAACTATCAATAAAGATGCGCCACATCATCAGATTCCAAATATTTTTTTCCAAAATTATTAAGTCCCAAAAATATCTTCACAAGATATATATATATATATATACACCATTTCCAAATAATTGCCCCAGTTATTTGTTTTACCAAAACCACTTCACGATAAAATTTTCCACACTTTACCCATTTGAAAACCCATTTCAAATTAAACACCTTAACCATTTGAAAACAAATTTCAAATTACACAACTCAACCATTTGAAAACAAATTTCAAACCACCATTCATCCTTTATCCCTTTTGAAAACAAATTTCAAAACAACATATAAATCCTTACCGATTTATTTTTAAATTTTACGCTCCAAATTCGTGAATTATATTTTCATATTTCAAAATAAATCAACATTTATTTTTAAACAAATTTCCCTTCATATATATAAATTCCAAAGTGGATTTAAATTCCAAGCATCTACTAGCATACGATTCCCAAATCGATTTCAAGTTATTTGCTTTCAATTACTTTAAAGGTGAATTCACAAAAACCGTTCCATCTCATATTAGAAAACCATTCCCATGCTTATTTTAAAAATAAGTAATTCATAAATTTATTTATTTTCAACAATTTGGAAATATTCAATATACTTAAGTTACCGTTAAGTATTTTATTCCATTCTCTTTAAGAAAACATTCTTTTATTCACATTTATTTGGGTTCAAAACGAATGTTGCGTAAAACATCGTTACGACAACCCAAAAACACTAGTATATGGATTTGAAATTAAAAATAGATATATAAATCCAATACTATACAAATTATCCCCTTCTGTTTCTCGAAAACGTCTATTTCAACAATCAATGTTGAAATCTATGTTTTCAATACTCAATACATTTTAAAACACCTTTAATTCGTTTTAAATTCCATTTAAAACATTCCTTTCCCAAAAACAAACCCATTTTATTTAATAATCTATTCAATATTCAAAATAGTGAATATAGCCCACTTAACAAATTCCCATATTTCAATTTATCAAATTCGATGGATTTCAAATTTATAAACATAGTTTATAAATTCCATTTCTATTATAAACCCCAATTTTATAAATTCCTTTATTAATCCGATGCAATTTACATAACCCAATTTCATACCCAAAAGCCATATTGTAAGTTAAATACTTATAATATTATTTATTTACCAAATCGTTCCTTTGAACTTCACCAATTTAAAATCTTATCACTTACAGGATTTCTTTATGGTTTATAATAATTTCAACTAATGAAATCTTCATTTATTAACAATTTTTATAAAATTCCCCTTTTTAATGCCCAAATCCATTTTTATAAGTTAATAACTTATAAACTTAAAATTTTCCCATAACCATTCGTTTTATAAATTTCACATTTATTAATCTATAAATCCTAGTGAAATTCATGTTATACATCAACTTAACACTTTCTAAATTTATTCTATAACTTCAATAAATTTAATTTAAAAACATCCATTTATAAAACCCTTTATATAAACCATTAATAATAATAACTCCCCAAAAACCAAATTTAACTATTTTATAAAAACCTATTATTGTTAAAAATTTCTTTTAAGTTATATTTTATAAAAATATAAATTTTTAAAACATAAAATTTTATCCATCTATTTATTTTAAAATTTAATCAATTCAAAATTTTTTAATAAACCATATTCTTTGAAAAATCGATTTAAAACCCCTTTTAAATTCAAAACCGTTATTTTAATTTTTAAAAATTTGAATCCGATGATGCAACGACATCGAATGGTCAATCACGGGAATAACATCATATATCAATGTGATTATCAACAATCAACATAATATTTATAAACAAATAAATATGTGAGGAATCCAGTTGGATCCCTCCAACCTGTTACCCTGCATCCACAGACGTTAGCACAATACCAATTCCACTTCAAGGTGGAATATCGCGGTATATGGGATTTTATAAATATTCCGCTTAATAACGGCGCAATAGGGTCTCATCCGCTATACGAGGCGGGAAATCAAATCCGATATATACATATGCCAATATATATATATCGCTATATATAGTATATATCCTACTATATCTACTAACACAATCAATCAGCAATCAACAATCAACATTAACTACTTAAAATTTTAAACAAAACCTTTCGATTGAGTGAGGAGTTCTCACCTTGATTTTATTTTCCGTTTCGGCGTTCGTTTCGAATAAAATTAAACGAACGTTTAATTTTACCCGAAATTCAAACGAGCTCCAATCGACTCCAAACTAGTTGCATTGCGAAGAGCGCGACCATACGATTCCAACGCACTTTGATTCGCCCAAATCGGACCTCGCATGAAAAAGTTATTGATTTTTAAAGTTTGTACAATCGTTAATAGAATTAAATCAACAATCTCTTCATAATTTCACCTTGGATCTGGGCCCACGCACTAGCTTCCTCCCTTCTTCTTTGTACGCACGGCATCTCTCCCCTCCAGGTAAAAAAAAGACGCACACCAAAACCCATCACATGCCGACCTAGGGTTTGATTTTCCGACCACCACGAGCATCGATACTTCATCACCCTGCCACCAAATGAAAGCCCTCGACAAAAGCCACCATCGGCCCAAGCATGGCCAAGCTCGGCGCCCTCCTCCACCTTGAGGAACGCACGCAACAACCAGGGGACACGGCTCAATATCTCATCCAAATGGCGACGATAGCTGAGATCCACCGTTGGATTTGTAGTTCATACCGTGCTCTACAACTTTCATGTTGGAAGTTCTCGATTCGATGAGCGGATTTGGAGATTTTGAGAGGGGAAAATGGGATGATTTCGGCCATTGGACCTATAGGAGGCGGCTGGTGATAGTGATTAGGGTTTTGGAAAAGAAGATAACATATATGTTAATATTATTTTAATAATAAAATGCCCAATTTAACACTTTTGCAAACGAACTCCAAACGACGCGTGCCGCCAGGCGATTCTAAGGTTTTTCCGCATTTCGGACACAATGGAACAGGTTTCGTAAGCTAATTCGGAAGTATGTGTGAGATACGACTATAAATGCTCGATTTAAATTAAAACCGATTTAAACGATTTCTAGGCGTTTTGGCTTGTACCGGACAAACGACAAATCCAAACGACTTGAAATTTGAAATCTTGCAATAATATCACATTACGGATCCGATGAAACTGGTTTCGTCGAAATCCGAGACCGTTTGAAAAATGGCTATTTTAACTCGCCGAATTAAAATTAAAACGATATCGATGCGTTTCGAGCTGCCACGGTCAAACGACAACTCCGTTTGCTACGAAATTTGAAATCCGATAATAACTAACTATTACGGATCCAATGGAACTCGTTTCGTTCAATTCCGAGACTGTTCAAAAATTGGCTATTTTTCAGTCGATAATTAAATATCAAAATATTCAATTTTTACAAATTAACTCCAAATTCAGTTTTACAAGTTCTAAAATATTTCTATAACTTTAATATGATATAACAAAATTTTCCAAATCATTTCCCATTATATTTAACCCAATATTAAATTATTTGTGGAATCTCACTATTAAATAAATCGATTTAATTGCAAAATTAAATCCAAAATTCAAAATAAAATTTATTCGACTCCAAAAATTCCACTTATTAATATTTAAAATTAATTAAATACTCAAATTCAAATTATTAAAAATTCTGGGTCGTTACAAATTAATTATCCTTTAATCATTAATTAATTAACCTTTAGTTATTAATTAATTAACCTTTAATTACTAATTAATTAACCTCTAATTAATAATTATCCTTTAATCACTTACATTAAGTAATTAACCTTTAAGTAATTAATTATCCGTTAATTACTTACATTAATTTATTAACCTTTAATTAATCAATTATCCTCTAATTAATTTTCATTAAGTAATTATCCTTTAATTAATCAACCTTTCATTAATTACATAAAGTAATTATCATTAAATTACTAATTATTACTCTTTAATCATTAACTAATTATCCTTTAATCATTAATTAATTAACCTTTAATTATTAATTAATTAACCTTTAATCATCAATTAATTAACCTTTAATTAATTATATTAATTAATTATCCTTTAATTACTTATATTAAGTAATTATCATTAAATTACTAATTAATGATCCTTTAATTAATCAAAACTCTAATTAATTAAAGATAAACCCCTTATCTTAATTAATTGCTTATTTAAATCTTATTTGATAAACCTTTGGAATTAATTAATCATTAACACATGATTTAGCTTAAGACCCTTAAGTTAGTTAATGATTAAACATTTACCCTCCTTTAATTAATCTCTTTAATTACGTTATTAAATTTGTTTAAAATAAACTTAAGAATTAATTATAAAAATAATATACACAAAATAAAATATTTTAACTTAATCAATAAAAAATTAATTTATTTAAAATCTTTAACTAATCTCAAACTTGAATAAAGCATCAATTATTAAAAGAAATGGGTTAAAGATTGTTTTTAAGCAAAACTTGTTTCATTTTTAAAACTTTAAGACTGTTACTATACATACTCGAGTCGAACACAGTGCTTACCTGCACTCAAACCCGAGCCCTTTCTTCTCTTTTTTTTACTTTGTTATGTTTAGACTTTTAAACTGTTAAAACATACTTAAACCCACGCGAACATACCGGGAAGCAAAACTGAGCCATCAACCCGATTCCTCGAGCTCAACCGCGAGACCACACCTTCTCCTCAAACCTACAACAACCAAACCAATACCCACTGACACATGTGCACATGCAGGTTGATCGCAGCAGCTCCGACCCTCGATGCCATCGTCGGAAAGTCAACTTCGACCTCCCCCTACGATTCCGATCACCAAAACCCTGAAACAACCTCACCATGGAAAATGGGCAACCAGGCTACCTACTGGAACATAACTCGTTATCAAAGAATCGCCTCGAGTAGCCACCACCAGTCATCCGAACCTTTGCCACCGTGCCCAAAGCTTTGTCGACGACACACGCTTCGATCCCCCTCACTTCGATCGACACCGATGCATCCACGACGATGAAATCATCTCGACTTCATCGTCGACCAAAACAGGCAATTGAACCCTAGTTTGCAGACGCCAGGCCACCAGGTGGTCTAGAATTCCATCGATCATTTTTCCTCCGATCCCTATTACTCCAGCTTCCTCCAGCAATGATCTCGACGACATCTCCTTCCCGATCACCAAAAATCGATAGAAATGCAATTTAGGTTCAACTCGAGAAATCACAACAAATACAAATCTAAAAATCATGATATTATTAAAATTCACCATTATTTTGTACGATTCTGATCATATAATCAAATCATGAAATTCAGATAATTGAATTTCTGACTTATGCATGATCATCACTGTAATTTCTTTTCCTAGTAAATCCACTTGTTAATTATACTTAAAAACATTTTTAAAAATCAAATCTACTTAACACTATCATATTTCATTTAGAGATCAAATCATAAAAGAGATTGGAGGAAGAGGAATTCAATTTTGAACTTAATATAAGCCTGTAAATTTTAACAGGGGTATATATGCCTGTATATAGACATGCACACATCAATCTACATATATATACACATGCAGACATATTTTACATCCATACACACATTTTTCACCACGTACTTCAAAACATCAGGATATATATACAGATTCAAGTGAGTTTACTTACTATTTTGGTTTTTAACAGAGAACACAGGGCTTAAAACATGAAACTGGAATTGCTTGATTTACTTTGATCTAGGACTTTGTTTTGATTTTCATCTTACTTATTTTGAGGTGAATTTGAACTGAAGCTTGATTTATGTTGAGTTGATCTTTGAATTTTCTTCAAGATTTTGAGATGCTCCAGGTTTAAAATTAGAAGAGTTTGTTTCATACTTTTTTTTCTTTCCTCTGGTTTGTTTTCGGATTTTAAGTTTTGAAATATATGAAAGAAAATGAAAGAGTAGGAGAATAGATGTGTGTATAGCTTGTTTTCCCTTTATTTAATAAATTTAAAAATTAAAAGAAAATTTAAAAATATGACAATTGTAAAATTTGCATGTTACTAATCTTACGAATGTTAAATTGCATACCTTTATGATTTAAAAGGTTTTTATATAATTTTATATTATATTTTATATTTAGTTATATATATATATATGTATATGTTTTATGTTTTTATTAATTTAAGTACTATGTTATATATATATATATATATATATATATATATATTTACAAACCATATTTATTCGTATAAATTTTTATTTAATAGAAAGTATATAAACCTTTCATAAAATCTTATTTTAAGATATCATACTTTTAAATAAATGAGTATTTATCTCTAGAGTTTTTTCATTATATAAGTTAACATTAAATTGCCTTTGAAAATTATTATATTTTCAATTTTTATTAAATACATTTCCTTTTATTTATTTCTATACAATTTTTAAGAAAATGATTTAAGAATCTAATTACATATTAATAAATAAACAAATATATAAATTTATATTAGTTTTTTTAAAATATAGAGTTTTGAAATCCAATTCATTTTTAAGATATTTATTTTTGAATTTCAAGTCCAAAATTCTATTTACAATCTATACACACACACATAAACAAACACATTTTTATTTGTTTTTTGGAAAAATTCAAATTAATCCATATTAAAAACTAAATTAAATTTGGCCTAAAAACGGGATCGTTGCAAATTTCCCCCGTAGAAAATTTCATCCTCGAAATTTGATAAACAGAAAGACAAACAAAGAAAATATGAACACATAAAAAGATAGAAAAATGGCTTACCAAATCAAGCCGAAATATCTATTCTACATTTGGGATACGACTTCCTCATGCTTTCTTCTGTTTCCCAAGTACAATCATTCAGATCTCCACTACATTGTACTTTCACCAATTTCACCACTTTATTGCTCAACCGCTTTTCATCTCGATCAATAATCTTCAATGGTTCTCTTTTCACTACCAAGTTAGGCATGATTTTCAAATCCTGTTGAGCGGCCTCCTCAATGATATGATCTGGGTCGTGCACATATTTTCTAACGTGTGAAACATGAAACACATTATGCATGCCAGCTAACAAATTGGGTAACTATACTCGATAAGCCAAAGGACAAATCCTCTCAAGTATAGGAAAAGGACCTATATGTAGGATCGATTTCGCCCTAGAGGGGAGGTGAATATGGTGATGCTATTAATTATAAAAATTTAATGCAGAAGTTTGTATAAAAATATTCAACATAGATATATCAGAATAACAACACAGATAATAGCAGAATAACAAATGCAGAAATAGAATGACACAGAATTTACCCAGCTTCGGCAAAACCCTATCTACGTGCTGCCTCCAAGGTTTCTACTAGAAATTAAGCAGTCAGACGCTTGCATACATAAACTCACGACATCCACTATCGACTAGCCTTAACGCTCAAAACCCTGCCACAATTCAGCCACTGAGTTGCGAATTCTCGAACTACACCACCGCAGTTCGTACCCTAGTCACACGACTAGAAATTACAATGTTTAACAGAGAAAAATACAAATTAAACAAAAATTAAATCAAAAACCCTAATTTAAAAAATTAAAGGCTTATATAATTAAAACAAGGCCAACCCAAATATATTATTAAAAAATTTGTCCCTTTTTCTTTTCCTTTGTTCGGCCAGTTCCTTTTCTCGTTTGTGACAATGGCTTCTTCGTTCCTCTTTGCTATGAAATTAGGGCTTTGTTAAATTAGAAGCAGCCGACTTCAAATTGATCGATCGAATATTCTATTATGCGTTGCTAGCTCTATCGATTGATCGTCTCTTTAGTACGCACACGGCTGCTTCTATTTGATTGAATTCGACTTCAATTCCGGTATGTAATTTATGCTTTTTTCTCTAGTTTAAATATTTGAACTCGATGATCAACTGCCGATGATGTTACTTGTTTATATAGGAATTGAATTCCTATAATTTCATTCATTTGAATTTGTCATTTATTATGTTCCAGCCGTTCGATGTTGCCTGGATGTTTATGATGATTTCTGACTTTGTCAATTTCGTATATTTGTTACTTGATTCCCATGCTTGTTTTGATTTTGTTTGGCCATCACGGTGTTGAATTGTTTAACACTTCATTTTAATTTTTGTTCTTCATTCCCTTTGACTTCGGTCTCACGGCCTTGACTTGAATTTGCAAATTGACTTCGGCACTTGACATTGTCAAACTCTGCTCTGACTTGATAATATCTTCGACCATCACCGTTACACTGATATTGCTTCTGGTCATTTTACTTGTACCTTTCAAATTGTGATATTGGTCTTGACTTTTTTTATTTGAAATGATTCCTGGACATCTGATATTCCAGCTGAAGCTTGTACACGTGTGTTGTGTACTTCATGGTTGTAACGACCCATAAATTTTGATTAATAAATTTGTTGGTTTAATTTAAATTTTGCAATTAAATTTAGGAAGAAATAAAAATTCTAGAAGTTATAATGAAGAAGTTGTTAGAAATTTAGATGTAGCAATTGAAATTAAGATTTACAAATTCAAAATGTAATTGCAATCAATTGAAATTGTGAATCTTTGTAATACTAGGTTATAAGTTTAATATAAGAAACAAACGGGAATATTAAATTAACTAATGAAATGTAATAATCAGAAGTGTAATGGGAATGCTACAAATTTAATATAATAAGAAGGTAAGTAATAAATAAATGATGGTAAACTTTAGTAAATGAATTAATGTGCAAATGAATTGAATATAACAAAACAAATAGAAATGTTGAATCATGAATAAAATTGTTAACTAGAATTGAATTCAAATTTATAAAATAATGTAAAGTTTTAAATTGTTGCATTTGGGTAATAATTTAAAATATAAGTAAATAAAGGCATGTATTGAATTTATCAGTGAAATAAAATATTGATTAATGGAAATTGAATGTGAATCGAGGTAATAAAGTAATGCAGGACAATAAATAATTTGATTAGTACAATCCCCATTTTTATTTGTAAACAATTGTAAGGTTTTAAGTTATTGAAATTTGAAAATTAGGAAATAGATTCAAAATTTATATTAGATAACAAATTGCAATAATTAAAGATAATAATTAATGGATTAAATGGAATACCAGTTTATTAATAAAGTGAATATAAGTGAATGTAACAAAATGAATAGGAAATGCTAATTTATTCATAAAGTGATAGTTGATGTGAAAAGGAATGGAACCAAGATGGAATGATTAATGGGATTTAGGATCTTAATTTGTGTGTGTGCATTAATTTATACAAATGGGAAAAAGGAATCAATTAAGATATGTATTTATTTCTTTAGTATGTTGCATAAAATTGGAAAATCAGTTGCAATCAAAGGAGATAAAGTAGCACGTTGAATGAGAAATAAATTAATTAATACATTAATGATGTGTAATATAATTCATTGTTAATTATACCCATACAATGTCAATTTATTAAATAGCAAGGTTTTGAATCAATAAACGAATTTATTTGGATTTTAATTTATAATTCAATAACATTTAAGGTGAAATCAAAATTCAACACTTGTCCGTTAGCGACAACTTAAGTATGATTTTACGTTAATCGAGTCTAATAAATTAAAATGGGTAATCAATAGAAATTAATCTAATTAAAAGTTGGATTAGTATAAATTAAGGTAATAATGGGGAATAATGTAAATATTCTTCACAATAGGATGTTAGTAAATAATAAGAATGGGAACCAACATTTATTTATTAGATTTAATTATGATAGTATGATTTATTGCAATTAAATGAAAATTTAATATTTAAAATATTTCCTAAAATGGAATATAGGTGAAATCTAAGAAAATAAATGTAAATGATCGTGAACCAATGAAAATTGCTTCCTTTTATAACAATGAATGAAATTTATTTATCACGCTAATTGAAATGAAAATGATATTTGAATATATTAGTTGAATGAAACTTGAGACAAGTGTTAACTATGTCATAGAGTAATAATATACTCAATTAAGGGATTGGAACTGAATCTAATCAGTTCAATTAGAATTTATTAAAATTAATTTGGATTCAATTTATAATAAAGAGATTATTTTGAGTAAACGAAATAAAAACTACAATTGGAGAAATTAACACTGCAATTAATAGAGTTATAAACTTTTAAATTACATCTAAACTTGTTTAAATTTTTGTAAATGATTAAGAAATATAAAAATGATAAAATTTTCAGCTATAAGATTGAAATTTAAAGATTGGACTTAATTAATTAATTTACTTATTTATTTAATTAATGGAAAAATAGCCGTTTAGCCAACTGACTCGGATTTCGACGAAACAAGTTTCATCGGATCTGTAACGGTGAATTATTGCAGGGTTTCAAATTTCGTAGCGATCAGACTTATCGTTTGATCGTACGGACTCGAAACGCCTTAAAATTTACGCAATTTAAATCAATTGAAATCAATTTAGAAAATTTGAATTTAGCATAACTTCTTCATACAACGGAATTTAGACGTGAAACTTTTTCCGTCGCGTTTAAAATATTTTTAAACATATATTTTGATATATGGGTTGACACTTTTCCGTTACGGAATCGAAACAGGCTTTTCGGGTCAATTATCGTTCAAAACACAAATCCAACCTAGCCTATTCTTTCTATTCTGTTTGCCTATATATATGTGGTTATAAACCCAAGGTCATTTCTTATTCCTCATTATGAACGTATGCTCTTCCTCATTGCACTACAAACCCTAATCTTCCCGATCCAATTTCAATTAAAAAAAATTGTGGATTTGCAGCAACTTCTGGTCGCGCTTCGAGTTCCAGAGGCAAAAACGTTGCATCTGCTTTGGGTTAGGAAAAAGTTACTCAGGTCGCTTCGGGTCATTTTGGCTAAAACTCCAAGCAAGCACCGAGGAATTGAGGCAGATGACCGAAGTTGAACCCGAAGTCGACTCAGGACCAGAATTTTTCCAATCTTCTAATTTCCTAACTTTTTCATACGAGCACGGATTCATGCGCGGTTTGTTTTGCTGAGATCGTATTAGAATTACGGACGTTTTGGCACTTTTTTTGATGGATTTGGAGACTGTTGAAATTTTGGGTATAGATTGGATTAAATTCAATTTAAATCCAAAATGTGAGTGTTTTAACCCACTCACAATTTCTAAAAATTCTTATGTCTGTTAAATTGATATATGGTGTGATTTGAAATTTATTTATAAATTTTTGGCATGTTTTTAATCATCATCTCAGGTAATTGCATTCATCTTGATTAAATTGTTATTTAATTTAATATTGCATATTTCTGCCAGTTAAATTTATTTAGTTTTGAATATAAAACTGCCAGTAAAATTGTTAACTATTCATTTATTGCATTTAAAACTGCCAGTAAATAGTTATAATTTATTTTTGAATATAAACTGATAGTTGATACCTGTTATTATCACCTGTTATATATATTGACGTATTGTTTGGATTTGGATGATGATTGTGATAAATGTTTGATGATTGATATGATGGATGAATGGATGCTGTATTTATATTGTATAAACTGCAAGTTACCATGCATTTTCATTTCATTCGGGATTGCGGTTTGAAATGATATACAACCGCATTTTTATTTTTAAATTGCGGATTGAAATGATTAATATCCGTATCACTTGACCATAGGATAGAAAATTATATACAGGCATCACGGTGTATATACATAAAATTTTATTTTGAAATGATTTTCTATGGTTTTGGAAACAATATGGTTTAATAAATATTAAATTTTGATACATATATTGTAACGAGGCTGATTTTGCCCGCTCGAAAATCGACATCCATACTTCAAATCGTATTCGAATGTCATAGATTCGACCGTTCAAATCCGATTCGCCGGAGCTTATAACAACATTAAGTAAACAACACAGCGAAATAAAAGAATAATACATCGATATACATCTTTGATACAATATCTGATACAACAGATGATCCAATAGATATCAATATACATCAGAGGTATGATACAATAAAATTGCAGCGGAAAAGAAAATAGATAACATCTAGCAGCGGAACAATATAACTCTGAGATAGTCTTCAAGGAAGAACTCCAAAACTGCAACTCCATTTCCAAGAACTAATCCAGCAATAGCTCGAACTCCCAATAACGATGCACAAAGATAAGCAAGTGCGGTGTGGTCCAGAGACTGAACTAACTCTAAATAATCTATTAAACCTGACTATCTGAAAAACCCAAACCCTAGACTGCTCGTGTAGAAAATAATGAGCACCCATAGTTTAGGAAAGAAACAATAAACTCCGGATCAGTCGTGGGACTGGTTTGAGCAACAAAAACAGTTTATCTTTTAAAACATTCAACAAAAGATTTTCAAAGTCAATTCGCAATGCTTTTTAAAAATGAGACTACCATAAGGCCTCCCGCACACACACACAATGCAAATGCAGAATCGGAGGAGATTTCTCCTTATGATAGTCAAAGATGCTTAATACGCATTAAAAAGAAACATTTGATATTATTACTAGTGCATATTGTAGGAAAAATTCATTTCAAAAATAAAGATATAAATCTTAGCCAGCATAGGCATTCCGCACTTATGCCTATTATAGCTACCATATTCAATACCAGGTTACCGCCACATTCCATGGCAGGTTATAAAACTAAAACCGTACAAGATCGTATTGTTTCTTTGGATTTCCAACAAATGGTCAGGCTAAGGAACTTCTGTGACGACCGCCCATGACTCCCGCACCAAAACAAGGAAATAATGCGCTGAAAGGTGTGCCAGGCAGCCATGGACGATAGTCAGGGTAAAACAAAACAAAAGAATCTCTATCGCATAACTCACAGCGCATGGATAAAATACAATAGAGAAATATAATATAGTGAAGCTCCATAGAACAGAAACATCATCATATAAGCATCACAGTAGTTTTATACAATCATCTACACAAATCCATACATGAAAGCCTCACTACAAATCACTCAACCAAATACAGCAGCGGATACCCAGTACATATAGTAAGAAAACTAATATGCAAAGCCTCCTGCTCGTCTTCGTCATCTTCAGCGTAGAACTCCTAGCACAGCACCTGTCACCTGCTACCTAGTCTGCCCATCCCAAACATGGATGAACAGCCCAAGGTAATAAGAGGAGACATAAAACCTTGAGTCAGACAAAGTCTTAGTGAGCAGTAAATTAACTATCAAACATGCCAAAAGAGCATAAAGGATAAAAGGAATAGGAACCAAACCATCCCACTCTACCTCTTTCTACAGTGATAGCCCCCAGACACACACTAAGGAGAAGCAGGCATAACACAGCAGGCAATTAAAGTAAAGTAATTATCACTCGAGTCAAGGTCGATGTTTTCCAAATACAAACCCCCAAGGCCTAAACCAAGATCAGATAAGCACCCAGAAAACACCGCTCTTGAGACCGAATGATGATACAACCAAACATCCATGACTCTGGCTATCACTGTTAACTTTGCCTTGATTTCACCGTTAGTTGAATGACCACCTGTCAAGGGCTAATGGTAACCCCGGTTCTAACCATAACTCCGCACACTGCCTTGTGCCTAGGACTTATCTACTTTGCCCAGAGTACTCAACTACCTACCTATAGTCTTTTGGGTGTCCCGACTACCTACCTGTAGTCGTTATGGGCGCCCCATGTACTCTTGCTTTTGAGCATGCTAGAACCTTCAACCACGATGAGATCCAGGCCTCCTAGCCATCCTTCTTGACGACTATCCTCATACAAGCTCAAGCTACCTCTTGAACAATCCATTATCAACCAACTTGAACTACCCTTCAAGTTATCAACATGCTTGGAATGATCCCTGCTTGGATTAAGCCAAAACTCACATCATACTTCGCTTCATCGCATCAAAGCAAAGTCTCATCTCAACAACATGGTTTGCCTCATCAAATCATGGCAAAGTCCCATCTCAACATCATCCAATCTATACATATGAGCTTCAACATCCGCTACATATGCCTTAAGCAGCTTTCACCATTCAAGAGCCTTCTTCCATAGCTTTTGAATCCTCTTCCATCCTCTTGTTCCAAATCAACTACTAGCTAACTTGGAAACAATCAAATCAATCATACATTCAAATATCAATCATTCAAACAAGATCTAACAAGCAATATAAGCAATATCAACTATAATGGCAATTTCGTAAATAAGTGAGCAAAAGTCCAACATATGTGAAACCATAGTTTTTAGCATAGATCTATCAAATATAAAACATGGGTTTTGTCTCTAATACTTGTTAAACTAACTTGCATAAGTAAACATCTTCAAAAACCATGGATCTAGACTTCGATCTAAGAAAAATGCATGAAATCTCTAACTTTAACACCCAAACATGCCACCAATCCAATATACTCCTTTGGATCCGCGTGAGAGATAACTACCACTCACCAAATCACCAAAACAACCTAAAAGCAATCAACTCCAGATCTGGACAGCAAGGATTCAAGCTCGATTCGTCGAAATCTCGCTTGAAACGATGAAATCTAGCTCGAACGGATGAAGATCTTCAACTTTGGCACTTGGATCTTCGATCTCGGATGGATGTTAGAATTAGATTGGAAGTAGAGAAAGAAGATGAAGAAATGTTGTAGACAAGTCTTCAAAATGGCAGCACTTCGTCGCTTCAAAAACCGGTGCCAAAAAGTGAGAAAAACTCCACTATTTATAGGCTGAATTCTCTCTTAGATCGGCCAGAACCTTAACTCGGAGCTCGCTATTAGGTCGTTACCGACCTAACGACCTACCTCTAACTCGGCAAGGCCGACCTAACTCCATTCCGAGTCAACAACATACGACTCAAGACACCACACGACCTAAAACACATGTCATCCTAACAAAACAACCCGAGCTACGACTTATGACCTAACCCGTATACGAGTCACGACTTACGACACATCAGGTCATACGACCCAACAACATACACATACCAACTTAGGTCGTCCACTCCTATAGGTCGCATACCACTAGGTCGGTCATTCCTAAGCCTTAACTCGGCAGTTTTCCCTTAGGTCGCTCCCTTCGACCCAAGCTGTCTACGACCTAAGCTAACTCCCATAACCCGTAAGGTCGGTCTTCCCTATAACTCGCTAGCCCCTTAGGTCGGTCATACGAGCTAACTTTTAACTCGGTCACATACTACCATGTTGACTCGCTCATATCACTAGGTCGCTCAAACCTAACTCGTGCACGACCTATCTCCTTAGCTAACTCGAACACGACTCAAGCCTTAATTGACTCGGTCATGTCTTAACATCCAACACGTTAACTCGTCTACGAGTTAACCTCTATTCGAGTTAACTTCTCCATACGACTTAGGCTATAGCTAACACAAACAACACCAATGACCTGCAAATTCTATGATATATCGACACGTAAAATACGGGTCGTTACATTCTCTCCTCCTTAGGAATTTCGCCCCCGAAATTCCAAGCAAACAACAGCAATCAAAGATATTCCGCATGCCTACCATCCATAGCAATCAACAAACCATGCATCCAATTCTAGCCTAGCATGCAGAATTCTAAGATAGAAATCAAGATGCAAATTCATGAGATGTCACGACACCTTAGGGTCATACCTCGAAGAGTTCTGGATGAGCTGCCTTCATCCTCTCTTCCTCCTCCCATGTACAGTCGTTGACATCTTCACTCCATTGTATCTTGAGTAACATAATCGCCTTCCTCCTAAGCTGTTTCGTATCAGTTTCAACAATACGAAGCGGCTTACGAGGTCTTGTAACAACTGGATCAACCTCCAAATCTTCATAGCTATCAGCAGAAACCACTGTCTTTGGGTCGTGCACATACTTCCGTAGATAAGCTACATGAAAAACATTGTGCACACCCGCCATCTTTTCCGGTAACTCCAATCTATAAGCGAGCTTTCCAATACGCTCGATAATCGGGAATGGTCCAACAAATCTCGGAGTTAACTTTCCTTTCTTCCCAAACCTTATAGCATTCTTCAATGGAGAAATCTTCACAAAAACCATATCACCCACATCGAATTCCAAATCCTTTCGACGATTATCTGCATAACTCTTCTGACGATCCTGGGCTGCCCTCATTCGTTGCCGAATGATCTCTATACAATCCGTAGTTTGACGAATCATCTCTGGCCCAAGCATCAGCTTTTCTCCCGTTTCCAACCAACATGTCGGAGAGTTACACGGTCTTCCATATAATGCTTCATATGGTGCCATACCAATACTCGACTGATAACTGTTATTATAAGCAAACTCCACCAAATGAAGGTGATCTTCCCATGATCCTCCGAAGTCCAAAACACATGCCCTAAGAAGATCTTCCAAAACTCGGTTGACTCTCTCAGTCTGACCATCTGTTTGAGGGTGATAAGTTGTACTCAAACACAACTCAGTTCCCAAAACTTCCTGGAAGCTCTTCCAAAATCTACTAGTGAACAATGGGTCTCGATCGCTCACTATACTCTTGGGAACACCATGGAAACGAACTATCCACTTCACATACAGTTCAGCCAACTTTGATGCAGTCCTAGTCGATCGAACAGGAATGAACCTTGCACTCTTGGTCAAACGATCTACAATGACCCAAATCCCTTCATTCCCTGCTCTTGTCCTAGGTAGACCATCAATAAAATCCATCGACACTTGCTCCCACTTCCATGTAGGAACCTCCAATGGCTGAAGCAATCCACTGGGCTTCTTCTGCTCAGCCTTCACCAACTGGCAATTCATACACTTGGAAATAAAATCTCCAACATCCTTCTTCATACCTTCCCAGTAGTAGGATCTTTTCATATCCCGATACATCTTATTTCCGCCTGGATGAATTGTCAACTTCGAGTGATGACTTTCCCTCAGAACTTCATCTCTCAATCCATCAATATCGGGAACAACTAGTCGTCCTTGCTTTCGAAGCCAACCCTCTCGATCGACCTCGAATCCCTTATCCTTCTCTGGGTCCAACCCAGATTCCAAATCACGGAAAATCTTGACAAGCTTATCATCTCTTCTTTGGCTCTCGCCAATTCTTTCCACAAGAGTAGGCCTTATCGATAAGTTTGCCAACATCTCAGGTTCCAATTCACATCTAGGCCTGAAATCAAATCCAGCCAAATACTCAAGACTCTTCCATTCCGAAAACATGGCTCCTAATCCTGCATGTCTTCGACTTAACGCATCAGCTACTGCGTTACCTTTTCCCAGAGTATAGGCTATACCAAAATCATACGATGCTAAGAACTCTAACCACCGTTGCTGTCGAAGATTCAAATCCTTTTGGGAGAAAAGATACTTCAACGACTTATGATCTGTAAACAACTCGAATCTAACTCCCAATAGATAATGTCTCCACATCTTCAAAGCAAACACAATCGCCGCTAACTCCAAATCATGAGTCGGATAATTCCTTTCATGCGGCTTCAGTTGTCGACTAGCATACGCAACAACTTTATCCTTCTGCATTAGCACCGCTCCTAGTCCAGTGCCACATGCATCGGTGTAAACCACCATCTCATCATTCCCACTCGGAATAGTCAAAACAGGAGCACTTGTCAGTCGTTCTTTCAGGATTACGAAAGCTTTCTCACACTTATCATCCCATCTGAACACTTGGTTCTTCTTCGTCAACCCTGTTAACGGTGCAGCTATCTTGGAAAAGTCTTTGATAAACCGTCGATAATATCCTGCTAATCCAAGAAAACTTCTCACATCGGATGCATTCTTAGGTCTAATCCAATCCTGGATTGCTGCCACCTTAGCGGGATCAACCGCTATGCCATTTCCAGAGATAACATGGCCTAAGAACCTCACTTCACTCTTCCAGAAGTGACACTTCGAAAATTTAGCCTTCAGCTGATGTTTCCGCAAGATTTCCAAAACAATCCTCAAGTGCGTCTTGTGCTCTTCCTCAGTTCTGGAATAAATCAAAATATCATCCACGAACACAAGCACGAACTTATTCAACTGATCTCTGAATACCCTATTCATAAGATCCACAAAATATGCTGGCGCGTTAGTCAATCCAAACGGCATTACCAGCCACTCATAAAACCCGGATGGTGTTCTGAAAGCAGTCTTCGGCACACTATCCTTTGCCACTCTCAACTGGTGAAATCCCGTTGCCAAATCCATCTGAGAAAACACCTTAGCCTCGTGAAGCTGATCAAACAAGTCATCTATTCTCGGCAATGGATACTTGTTCTTCTTAGTCACCTTATTCAGCTCACGATAATCAACACACAACCTCAACGATCCATCCGCTTTGGTTGCGAACACAACGGGCGCACCCCATTCGGACACACTTCTCCGAATGAATCCTTTCCGCAAAAGGTCATCAACTTGCACCTTCAGCTCTTGCTGCTCCCTCGGTGCCATTCGCCTAAGAGGCATCACAACAGGTCTGGCTCCCTCAATTAAATCGATACGAAACTCGATCTCCCTATGCGGCGGTAACCCTTTGACTTCCTCAAAGACATCACCAAACTCATTCACAATAGGCACTGATGACAGTCCATCCCGTGGAACAACCAGCGAATACATGAAGCTCATGAAGACGCCTTCCTCATGCTTACATCGTATCACAACCTTTCGCCCTTCCACATTTCCGACTGTCACCTCAAGCCTCTCACAATCAATCCTAGCCGCATACTTCCTAAGCCAGTCCATGCCCAAAATAATTCCGAACCCCGCAAAGTTCAGAACAAAGCAATCACAAACAAACGAGCAATCATGACTCGACACAACTAGACCACGGCATATCATACACAAACATGACGAACCCCCAACCGGATTAGTCACAACCAATGGCCTATCAACAATATCCGGTTTCATACCTAACCGGCATACCAACTCATCACAAACAAAAGAATGCGACGCTCCAGTATCAAACAACACTCTAACTGGAACACCACAAATAGAAAGAGTACCTTGAACCACCACACTCTTCCCCTTCTCCTCAGCAGTAGGAGCTTTCGAAGACGATGGAACAGCCCCCAAAGCATAGGCTTGCACAACCTGCCTATCTTTCCTCGGTTCTGGACAGTCCTTCTTGATATGTCCCAGCTTATCACAGTTGTAACACTTTCCCGGCACCTTGGGATTCTTACAATCTTTGTAAAGATGGCCCTTCTGCTGGCAGTTATAGCAAGTCATTTCGCTCTTCGGCTTCTTCTGGCCATCCTTACCCTTCTGTTGCTGCTGCTTCCTCTTCCTGTTGCCACTCTGCTGTGGTTTAGATACTTCCCTGGTTACAGCAACAACAGAACTTTCCTTAGGGAACAAACTCTCATGCCTCAAAGCTTTCTCCACAAGCTTCTCAAATGGATCATCCAGATGATCCACTAACTGCCTTCCCAGATAAGCATCCAGACCAGTCACAAACTTCTCGTTCTTCTGGTAGGGAGAATCAATATACGATCTGGCATACTTAGACAAAGCTTCGAACTCAGAAATATACTCAAGAACAGGCCTCCCACCTTGCTTGAGCTCCACAAACCTCTTAAACAAGACCGATTTCTGAGCAGTAGAGATGAACTTAGCTTCGAATCTAACTTGGAATTGCTCCCAAGTAATCTCTTCTTCTGGTGTATCTATAGTGATAGAATTCCACCAATCCGCAGCTCTCCCCTGAAGCTGTCTCGATGCAAGCTTCCTCTTGGTTGCATCCTCAATCCCTAGATCACCAAAAATCCTTCGACATGCTTCAATCCATCTCTGCACCTCAATAGTCGACTCCGTTCCCAAGAAAGCTTTTCCTCCGAGAGAAGTATAATCCTTGCAAAGCTTGGCAAAATCCACCGGTCTTGGAGCCTGGACTTGAACTCCAACATCAACAGTAGGCCCTGGAACGGGCATCCTCCTCATGATCGAAGTCATCATTGCTTCGAACATAGCCCCATAATCTGCAGCTCCTTCTGTAGCACGGCCTTCCCTAGCAGCTGGTCTTCCTCTTTGACTCATCCTTAATATCTGTAAAAAGAATGATTAGAACACCTTAAGAAACAACTGCATAAGGAGTTCAAATCCATCTTAACTACTATATTATATATAGTAATCATCCATCAAAATACAATTACGTCTCTCTTACGTAATTACGTCAGCGAGCGTTGGCTAAAATTGATTAACCTGGCTCTGATACCAAATGTGACGACCGCCCATGACTCCCGCACCAAAACAAGGAAATAATGCGCTGAAAGGTGTGCCAGGCAGCCATGGACGATAGTCAGGGTAAAACAAAACAAAAGAATCTCTATCGCATAACTCACAGCGCATGGATAAAATACAATAGAGAAATATAATATAGTGAAGCTCCATAGAACAGAAACATCATCATATAAGCATCACAGTAGTTTTATACAATCATCTACACAAATCCATACATGAAAGCCTCACTACAAATCACTCAACCAAATACAGCAGCGGATACCCAGTACATATAGTAAGAAAACTAATATGCAAAGCCTCCTGCTCGTCTTCGTCATCTTCAGCGTAGAACTCCTAGCACAGCACCTGTCACCTGCTACCTAGTCTGCCCATCCCAAACATGGATGAACAGCCCAAGGTAATAAGAGGAGACATAAAACCTTGAGTCAGACAAAGTCTTAGTGAGCAGTAAATTAACTATCAAACATGCCAAAAGAGCATAAAGGATAAAAGGAATAGGAACCAAACCATCCCACTCCACCTCTTTCTACAGTGATAGCCCCCAGACACACACTAAGGAGAAGCAGGCATAACACAGCAGGCAATTAAAGTAAAGTAATTATCACTCGAGTCAAGGTCGATGTTTTCCAAATACAAACCCCCAAGGCCTAAACCAAGATCAGATAAGCACCCAGAAAACACCGCTCTTGAGACCGAATGATGATACAACCAAACATCCATGACTCTGGCTATCACTGTTAACTTTGCCTTGATTTCACCGTTAGTTGAATGACCACCTGTCAAGGGCTAATGGTAACCCCGGTTCTAACCATAACTCCGCACACTGCCTTGTGCCTAGGACTTATCTACTTTGCCCAGAGTACTCAACTACCTACCTATAGTCTTTTGGGTGTCCCGACTACCTACCTGTAGTCGTTATGGGCGCCCCATGTACTCTTGCTTTTGAGCATGCTAGAACCTTCAACCACGATGAGATCCAGGCCTCCTAGCCATCCTTCTTGACGACTATCCTCATACAAGCTCAAGCTACCTCTTGAACAATCCATTATCAACCAACTTGAACTACCCTTCAAGTTATCAACATGCTTGGAATGATCCCTGCTTGGATTAAGCCAAAACTCACATCATACTTCGCTTCATCGCATCAAAGCAAAGTCTCATCTCAACAACATGGTTTGCCTCATCAAATCATGGCAAAGTCCCATCTCAACATCATCCAATCTATACATATGAGCTTCAACATCCGCTACATATGCCTTAAGCAGCTTTCACCATTCAAGAGCCTTCTTCCATAGCTTTTGAATCCTCTTCCATCCTCTTGTTCCAAATCAACTACTAGCTAACTTGGAAACAATCAAATCAATCATACATTCAAATATCAATCATTCAAACAAGATCTAACAAGCAATATAAGCAATATCAACTATAATGGCAATTTCGTAAATAAGTGAGCAAAAGTCCAACATATGTGAAACCATAGTTTTTAGCATAGATCTATCAAATATAAAACATGGGTTTTGTCTCTAATACTTGTTAAACTAACTTGCATAAGTAAACATCTTCAAAAACCATGGATCTAGACTTCGATCTAAGAAAAATGCATGAAATCTCTAACTTTAACACCCAAACATGCCACCAATCCAATATACTCCTTTGGATCCGCGTGAGAGATAACTACCACTCACCAAATCACCAAAACAACCTAAAAGCAATCAACTCCAGATCTGGACAGCAAGGATTCAAGCTCGATTCGTCGAAATCTCGCTTGAAACGATGAAATCTAGCTCGAACGGATGAAGATCTTCAACTTTGGCACTTGGATCTTCGATCTCGGATGGATGTTAGAATTAGATTGGAAGTAGAGAAAGAAGATGAAGAAATGTTGTAGACAAGTCTTCAAAATGGCAGCACTTCGTCGCTTCAAAAACCGGTGCCAAAAAGTGAGAAAAACTCCACTATTTATAGGCTGAATTCTCTCTTAGATCGGCCAGAACCTTAACTCGGAGCTCGCTATTAGGTCGTTACCGACCTAACGACCTACCTCTAACTCGGCAAGGCCGACCTAACTCCATTCCGAGTCAACAACATACGACTCAAGACACCACACGACCTAAAACACATGTCATCCTAACAAAACAACCCGAGCTACGACTTATGACCTAACCCGTATACGAGTCACGACTTACGACACATCAGGTCATACGACCCAACAACATACACATACCAACTTAGGTCGTCCACTCCTATAGGTCGCATACCACTAGGTCGGTCATTCCTAAGCCTTAACTCGGCAGTTTTCCCTTAGGTCGCTCCCTTCGACCCAAGCTGTCTACGACCTAAGCTAACTCCCATAACCCGTAAGGTCGGTCTTCCCTATAACTCGCTAGCCCCTTAGGTCGGTCATACGAGCTAACTTTTAAATCGGTCACATACTACCATGTTGACTCGCTCATATCACTAGGTCGCTCAAACCTAACTCGTGCACGACCTATCTCCTTAGCTAACTCGAACACGACTCAAGCCTTAATTGACTCGGTCATGTCTTAACATCCAACACGTTAACTCGTCTACGAGTTAACCTCTATTCGAGTTAACTTCTCCATACGACTTAGGCTATAGCTAACACAAACAACACCAATGACCTGCAAATTCTATGATATATCGACACGTAAAATACGGGTCGTTACAACTTCCCATTGCCACATGAGAACACCTCTGGAAGGACGTCCCCGAGAACCTAACCGGATCTCTGCCAACACAAGGCCGGGTTACCCCTAACTGGGTAACTACTGACACGAGTATGCCGTCCCCCGGTCCTTTGGGATCTTTATCCGAGCGCTCGTAATCAACATCACACAATCATAAATAAAGTGTTTCAACATGAGTAAGTATCTGGGCTCCATACCATGATACCACCCTTTTCCAGAAGGAAATGCACATACCCTAAAGAGAGCTGCCTCTCATAACCTTGCCGCATCTTTCCTGTTTTGACCATTTCCGGGGTGTGAGGTCCGACGAAGTCTCGTCCACAAAGCCACACTTTATACAAAAGCTGTGCTTTGGGTCAATCAAATGATCATAGAAATGATCACAAAGATCAACGATCAAACCAATGATCATATCACAAATGATCAAACAATCATCATTTCACAGCAACACTCAGCATGTCACATTACCAAATTGGGAATATATCGCTGATAACCATCAACTACATAACCTCTGAGCTCGTACGTCTCAGAGAAGGGTGTTAAGCTAAGAGAATAAATTCTCCGCCACCAACAGAAATATATTTGAAAGAAATCAGCTTTATATCTCAATCTGTAATGTCAGACATACAATCCATACAAGTCTGTTCCGGGATCGAACAGAACCGAAGATACTTCCAAAGAAGTCCTTGCAATCCGGATATTCACAATCCCGATCGGATTTCCCATCACTTAGGGAGTCTCTATACAGGCGCGACTCAGTGCAGAGACAATCGATAGGTCATCCTATCGCTTTCGCAAATACTCGGTCTTCACCACCGGTCTCCAAATGCTATCCATAACGTCAAAGCACATATTCGGAATGGGTTATACGACACAAAGGTCCTTTCCTGGCTAAACCGAATAGTGAGCGAAAATATTTAAAACATATGGATATGGGATTTCAATTAAGTCACAACTTAATAATTCAAAACTTTCTTTCAAATGGTTTAAATCAATTACCATTTCAAATCTTTTAAACAAAAGATTTATTTCAAAAAGTTCACCTACTTTCACAAATATTCATTCCCGGATTTCAAAACAATTCCGTTTCAAAAAGGATTAATTCTTTTAAATCTTTAAATCAAAGATATGTTTCATAGCTTTCAAATCGTTCCCAAATATTCACTTTCAAAATTCATTTTCAAATTTTCATCAATAACTTGGTAAACTATTTCAGTTTAAACTTGAAATCCCTTTTTATATAATTTGAAATTCGTTTCTCCTTTGAAAGCCTTTTTATCATTTAGAAACAACAATCTTATTTCGAAAAACCCGATTTCATTTATACAAGTTACAATCTTTGGGTTAATTCAAATTCCCAAAAGAACGGTACTTTAAAAATGGTTTAACTCATAATGACTTAGTATAATATCGTTAATCCCTAGTTTCATATTACAGAATTCAATTCCTAATTTTGAATTCAAATTTAAATCAAATTATTTAAATTCCAAAACTTAATCAAGTAATTTAAAAATAAATTTTTTTATCTTGAAATTCCATTCCAAAAGCTTTTCACATTTATTCCGATTCCATTTCCAAAACATTTGAATTTAAAAATTCAAATTCAAAACTATTTCAAAATCTGCGACTTAACTGATTTCCTCGTGAAATCCATAATTGTGTGTGTGTGGTGTGGTCCATGGGTTTTACACGATAGTACAACATCATCAATCATCACAGATTAAAACATAGAATTATAGTTGATAAGCGATATAACGCTTATTTTCCATTCACAATTCACAGATAATATGCAGATGTAAATAAATGAATAAATCATACACGGCACAAACCACAGAATAAAATATCACAGATCAAACAGGACAATCAATTCAAGGCATCACATATAATACGATCATCCATAAGTAAGGTCAAGCATTTGATAATCATTTATAAGCAGAATTAATTAATCATTTTATCCTGATTAATTCAATTAATTTCCAGTTAAATTAATTACTTATGAATTAATTATCAACTTCTGATTAACTAATTACAAATCATTTAATATCAATTAATTTATCAAACACTTTAATTAATTAAATTATTCTTAATTTATCACATTAGTTAAATCAACCTTTAAACCAATTTCCTAATTAATTAACTCTAATTAATTAGTTAAAGAAATTTAACCTTTAATTACTTACCAAAGTAATTATCTCATAATAACAAATCATGAATTACCATTTTATCTTTATCATTAATTTAATCAAAATATTCAAATTTAATTACAAGTAGTAATTAACCCCTTAATTACTTTCATTAAGTAATTAACAATTTACAATTGATTATCTTAATTAATTAATCTAATAAATCATCAAAATTAATCACATTAATTTAATTACTTAATAATTCCTAGTTAATTATCTTCATTAACTAATAAAATTTCTTAATTACTTTTAAATTAATCTCTAATTATAAATTAATCTAAATCATTAATTTATAAATTCGGTAAATAAATCATTCCTTAATTATCTTATTAATTGAATCATTTAATACCTTAATTATCTCTAAGGTAATTTATTTCTTTATTAATGATTAAATAAATATTAATGTGTAGAACATTACCCTTTTAAAATTTAAATTTAAACCACATTTTAAATATAAGATTAAAAATGATTTACCATTTAGAACTTTAACAAAATTTAAATTGAATTTAAACTTGTTTAAAACACCTTCAGATTTAAAACTGAATTTATTTCAACTTGTATTTGAATTTCACTTTTAGTCCAGGTTTTAAAATCTCGATTTAAACTTAAGTTTAAATCTTACTTAATTTAACAAACCCAGACTTGAATTTAAACAGAAGAACAGGCTTCTGTTCTTAAAATGCCTGGAACAACAAACTCGAGACAGTACACTACTTTGAGTCGCCTACCTCTTTACTTCGAGAGATACCCGAGAACCGCCCTTGAAAACACTTCATCTTCCTTAACGTGATGACCACCAGATACACTAATGCCCACGTGCGCATGCACCATCATCGCAGCCGACTCCGTTCAACCGCGACAATCTCCTCACATCAACGATCATCCTCAGATCCATTCACGACCAACAAAATCCACAAAATAACTCGAAATCAAAATCGAGTGGTTTGGCCAAACCTGGAACACACGAACAGACCTCACCTCTAAAACCTGTCATCGCGCCGCGCTCGCAGCTCCTCCCACCGTTACGTCTACAACTCCGGCGTCGACTCCTCCTTCACGTCAACTTCCACCCCCCCGAAGCTCGCTGCACTCGATCACGTCACGGTGGTGAAATCAAAATTTTACGGTACACAAAAAAAAACTGGAACCCAAACCCTATATCTATCTCGAACTCAAAATTCTTGCAACAGATAATTTTTTCGATAATTTTCCTAAACTCCACGATGTTCAAACCTGCTTCAATCCAAATCTTAGCATCCAAAGATGATTCGATCACCAGAAAATGATCGAAGAGCTGGTTTTGTTCAAACTCGAATTGCCCTTGAATCTCTCAACTAAAAATCATCACTATTGTTTTAAAAATCATATTTTCATATGTTCATTCAAATTGTAAAATCAATTCAATAATTAAAAATTCTTGAATTTACCTTAAGATTTTGTTTGTACTGTATAATTTTGGTTACTGGGGCAAACCCTTCATTTTCAAGCTGTAACAAATTTAGCTCATGAATAAGGTTTAAACAAACTTATTTGTTCAAGATTAAAGTTTATCAGAGATTTGGGGAGTGAAATCTACAGTTTTTTATTTATTTGATTGAACTCTGGACTTAAGAGAACAGAGGTGTCATATTCATTCCCGGCACAAATGAAATTGAACACGTAGATATATTCATCTATATAAGATCATACAACATAGTATTACTTAGAATTCACATATTCCAATATTCATTACTTTAAACTTCAAAATTAAGTGTTTACTCACAGATATACCTACATATATATATATATATATATATATATATATATATGTATGTATGTATGTATAAGAAACAGTTTTATATTTTAGAAGTATCTAAAAAGAATAAGTTACTCACTTGGAATGTGAAGTGGAGAAGAACAGATAACACTTATTGTTTGAAAAATGCAGATGATTCCCTTTTAAATCCTGTTTGTTGTTGATCTTGTTGTTTGAATTGATGTAGTTGCTTTTCTCTTTGTTTTTTGATCTTTGTTATGATTGTTGAACGTATAAACTAAGACAAATCTCATTATATAGAGAGGACATGCAGGCTCAAGTAAAGTACAGAGTATCATTATATTGTATAATTATTTTTATACAGGCTTGTACAACCCATGCTTTCCTCCTTCCTTCAAGGGTGGCTGAAGAGTAAGCATTTAATGAAAGCATGTTGCTTTGTATTTATAGCATGTCGTGTTCATGCTTGTTTACAGCTTATGCTGTTCACTTTATTTTATATGTAAGTGTTGTTTTTTTTTGTTTTTTTAAATAGTTACTTTCTTGTTTTACTTTGCAGGTTTTTATTTTATTCTTTTGGCAAGTACTATTTTATTTTGTTAGTAGATTTTCATAATCTAGTGTTTTGTTTGCTGAATACAACACTTTACTCTAGTTTGGTTTACAACCTACTTATCTGGTTCACCTTTATATTTCTACACACTTATATTAAAATGTATGTCTTTTCTTTTGTGATTTCGTTACAAACATACATTTCAAATTTCATTTCTATTCATAGTTTATACTATTAATATTTAACTTATCACCTATATTTTATTTTATTGTTCTGAAACAATCTCTTATTTGTTAGCTATTTTTATTTATTCGTTGTTATTATTTTTCATTTAAACTTTAATATCAAAATTGATTTAATTCCATACAACTTTGTAATATTAATATCAAAAATATTAAACTTCTGTTGAATTTCACAAATTAAATTTTAAAAATTCAAATAATTTACTAAATTAAATTTAACAAAATTCCGGGATGTTACATTAAATATATATATATATATATATATATATATATATATATATATATATTCCAGTTCAACATCTATTTGAATCGGGGAAACTCGCTTCCAGTTATAATTAATTCTACAAATTTTTATTCAAAACTTCATTTAATTATAAATTTAAATTAAATTAGAATCTAGGGTCGTTACATATATAGTAAAAATTCTTGGATTTAGCTATGTATAAATTTGTTTCGAATTTTAAAATAAGCTAAATAATGAAGTTGATTTCGTTTATATAATATGGTTAAGAATATATTTGAAATTCTATTGTATAGAGTTAATAATAACTCAAATAAAAGTAAGGTTGAAGATAAATGTGAATATGATTTGAATTAAAGTATTTAAGAATTTTCCTCGAAAAATTTGTTTTGAAAGTAAATAAATTAAGATCTAAAGGGTATGATCTTATAACTTGATTTTTGATTTGAGGATTTAAACGAATATCAAATTTATTTAAAGAATATTATCAAGTTAATTTAATTAAAAGAATATCCTTTATTGAGGTTTAAGGGTTTTACTTAAATAATATTTGTGTTATTAAGTAAATATTTCAAATTTAAATAATAGGAATTGAATTTGATATATATTAAATTATCAAAGAATCCATTTTGAAACAGTGGAATATTTAAAGATTGAAATATATGAACTATAAAGTTTGAAATATAGAATATTTAAGCTTTGAAATATATGGGAATTAAAATGGTTCATTTGGAGGTTCAAATTGATATTGGGAATTTATTTGTGAAATTTGAAGAAGCTGTTTATTTTTTAAAGTAATATAGTATTTGAACCATTAAGTATTAAAAGTTATGTTTCAAAGCTTTGGTTTCAAGGTATATATATTTGAAAAATATTATGATTTTTGGGAAAGAGATATTTACAAAATAAAAATGATATCATATTGGTTTGGGTTTTAAGAATATAAATGATATCGAAATTATATGGTTTGAAAGAGATATTATATTCTGGTTTTAAAGTATAAATTAGTTTGAAAAACCATGGTGTTATAATAACGATTGGTTGTTGAACAGACCGGGATCGGAAGTTGCCATACTCTCTGCCAACCCCGAAAACCACTTTAAAAACCGTGTACGCGGTGGAGATTCCAGAATGAAGTAGGATAGTGGCGGCGTTTCCTTTGAGGTGAATACGTGGACCCAACTCCCGTGAGTTGGCATAAGGTGGCTAAAACAGGAGCGATTCTTGGGCCAATTGAGGTAGCACCTTTAATCGGACATGTCCCTTCGATTTTATACTTTGACTTTTGGATTGATTCGGTTGCCACTTTAGATTTTTTTTTTTAGGGGTGTGGCTCGAGGTGGGCGGTAGCTGCGGCTACGCGTTACCACCAGCTCGGATGCGTAATTGGTATGTAACAACCCGCATATTTATCGATTATATATTTAAATATTTTATTTAAATATTTCACCGTTCATTGGATTTTGGTCCGAAAAGCTACTTTGTGCAAACAGTCGAATTGAGACTCGAGACCACCCCCATTGAGTTCAAAATGCCGTTTGCGACCTTTTTTAGTATAAGCTTCGATATGTTTGGAGAAAGTTGATTTTTGCCGCTTTTTACTTAGGGCTTTGGTTTGGGCTGAGCCAATTAACCACTTGCTAACTCAGTCCCAATCCCCCTCTCCTCTTCATTACTTCATTCCAACTCCTCAAACTCAAGCTCCAACTGAAAATGGTGGAGAGGAAAGGGAATTAGAAACTCCAAGCACTAGTTCCTCTTGCTAGCTCAAGTTCTTGCTCCAAAATCAAAGAGAACCCCTTGGTAAGCATCTCCTTCATCTTCTCCAACTCTTTCTCCATTCAATTTCAGAAAAATTTCCTAAACCTAATTTAGGGAATGTTTCCCTTTTAAGCTTAGATTCAAGCTTGTTGAGTTGGAATTGAAGAGTGCTTGTTCTTGCCATTGCTTCATAGCATCTTCTTCATTAATTTGGGTTCAAAGGTGAGATTTTTAATCTCACATCTATGTCTATATCTATCTTTGTTGTTAGGTATGAATCCCTAACATTTATTCATGTGCAATTGCTTTTGATTTAGATTGGTTTTGTGAATATTTCCATTTTTGGTGTTTGAAGCCAAATCTTTAAGAATCATAACTTTGATGTTTGATCATGCTTTAAGATGTGTTTCGGAGAGCCTATAAGACCGGGTTGTCGTTAGGCATAAATCCTTAGTCTTCGTTGCTCGTCTGATCGCTCCCGATACGTTTTGGCCACTTTGGCCTAGGCAAATTGTTGCCCAGACCAGGTGACCAGACGTCTGGTGACCAAGTCCAGACGTCTGGTTTGGACCTGGAAGGTAAATATGTATGCACGCATATTATAAAAAAAAAGACAGAGACTATTTTCAGACGTCTGAACCATCAAACCAGACGTCTGAATAGGTCTCAGACGTCTGACTTGAGGTTTCAGACGTCTGAGTGTTCTCTGGGTTATTTCCAGAGAACAAATCCAGACGTCTGGATTCCAAATCAGACGTCTGGAAATGTGCAGTTTTGCCTATTTTGGCTATTTTTGAGTAAATTTCCAACTTTAATCGATTCGTGTTGTTTCCTATTTGTTGTTGTCATCTATTATGACTTTGATGACCTTTTCTTTGGGAATTTTAGATATATCCACTTTGATGGATTTGATATCGATTTCTTTGGATTTTATTCACGTCTTCGAATGTGAAGTTAGTAATTGGTTGTTCTTACAATCTTCTTTGTGATTTGTCACTTTAAAAATATAAAGGTTTTCTATACTAGTAGTAAATATCAAAACTCTTTCTTCAAATGATTTCAACACTATTTTATTACAAAGCTCGTTTTCTTAAACCGTTTTCCAATCTATTAGTATATACAAACCTTTACCTCACTCGTATGAGAAATCTAATTAAACGGCTTAGTAAAACAAGTGGTATGAAACGCTTGCGTTCACTTCGTCGGTTAATTCTTGGACTTGTTCGATTGAATCTCTGGTGACAATTTTCTAGTGGAGATTTACAGTTTGTTCGTAAATGTTTAAGTTAAGTAAGTGGTTATGGGACATGGAGCTAAACTTTTATATTTACTAGCTTAGTGTAATTGACACTTCTCGTTGATCATGACGATCATCTTTGTGATTTAGACTAGCAATGTGCGATGTCTCCTTGTCTGCGAGGTTAGGCTAGACACCGCTTGTGTGATTCCATTCACACATACCTTTTCGGTTAGCCTAGACACCACTTGTGTGATTCCATTCACACATACCTTTTTGCTTTTTGGTTAGGCTAGACACCACTTGTGTGATTCCATTCACACATACCTTTTCGGTTAGCCTAGACACCACTTGTGTGATTCCATTCACACATACCTTTTTGCTTTTTGGTTAGGCTAGACACCACTTGTGTGATTCCATTCAAACATACTTTTTCGGTTAGCCTAGACACCACTTGTATGATTCCACTCACACATACTTCTTTGTGATTTCTGGATTTCGTGTGTTGATTTCTGGAATTTATATCATTGACTTGTTATGAGTACAGGTTTAGGGTATGATGCCCTCTTTGGATCTTTGAGAAGATTCTTGTGATATTGATTAATCTTTTGTTGATTATCATTTACATGCTTATAGTAGTATGCCATTATGGATATTATGTTTATGCCATATCTTGTATGTTATATCATGTCATCTGATATTTATAGCTAGACTGATCCGTTTATTATTTTCTTCTTAAATAATACTCGGGTCAGACTGAGATTTTACAGGTACTTCTGCTTGACTCCTTATCGGACTATCATCCCGACTTTTGGCAAACTACTTAGATTAGTAGTTTATTTTGTTGTATACACTTGAGATATAGACTCATAGTTGTATTCTTTTGTATAGCACGTGTTGCTATTCTTTTGTATTATCGTGGATCTTTTGACCACTACTCTGAAATACACTTTTATGTGTAATATTCATATCTATTTCCGCCTTTGTGATATGAATTGTCTGTGACTGATTTATGTTATGTTTATTTCTATATTTGTTTCTGAAGATATTATAGCCACTGTGTAGTAGTTTTGAGTTTGTGTCGGCATGTCGGATTTCCACTTGAAAAGAATTGCATGTTATACTATCTGACATATCGATGCTCGCACAAAGCAATTACATGGATGGTCGCTTCTCAACAGCCTTATTCTCCGTGCTAGTTGACAGCATTCACAGTAGTGTTCTTGGCTAGCGTGGGTATAGAGGTGGGGCGTCACAGCTTGGTATCAGAGCCAAACTTTGGAACAATGTAGAATAATTTAACAAGGATCATCATCCTAAGTCCATCTTAGGAGTCGTGCTTTAGGATTTTATTCGGGTCTTCGTACCGTCCTATCCTATTTTCTTTTATGATTCCTTTTTTTATCTATCAAGATTGCTTGATATTTATTTTGAGAATAACTTTTTCCACTTCTTTCTTTCTTTCTTAAAGAAGAGAAATGGTTAGACCAGGCCGTCCCAGCGCCGGTCAATCTAGCACTCCACCCCAGGATGGAGTTTTTATGACTACCCAGCAACTCCTTGACCTCGTTACAAATGCTCAAGCAGCTGGAGCTAACCCTGAACCTACTCACCCAAAGTCGGGATTTGCACGCTTGTGCAGCGATTACACTAATTTGGGTGGGAAGCCATTCAAAGGTTCGAAAACTATCATCGAGGTCCAGGCCTGGTTAAAATCATGCGATCGAATCTTTTCTCGCATGAACCTTATCGATATCCACCGCGTTCAGGTGGCTTCCAGCATGCTCCAGGAGAGAGCATTGGACTGGTACGAACTCCTTGTTTCAGAAATTAATGAAGCGAATCTCACCTGGGAGCAATTTCAGGGACGCTTCGAGTTAAAGTTTGTACCAGAAGCTGGGAAAGTAACCTTGGCTCGACGTTTTATAGACCTTATTCAAGGTCAATCCTCTGTGACTGATTACGTCGCATCCTTCGAGTCGCTTTCCAAATATGGGGTTAAATACATCAACACCCCATTGAAGAAGAACCAGAGGTTCGTTTATGGCTTAAATAAAAATCTTAAGAAGCCGCTACTCCTGAAACTAGAAGTCGCATTTGATCAACTCGTCGATATCGCTCTTCGTCTTGAAGAGACTGATAAAGAAAGTGATGTTGAAATAGTAGCTTCCAAACCCAACTTCAACAACAAAAAGAGACCCAACGAATTCCAAGGTCCTTATCCCAACAAAAAGGGTAAGCAAGCAACGCCTGCTGCAAAGGCTCCTTCTCCTAGTAGTGCAAGATGCTTCAACTGTGGATCTGGGGATCATTTTGCTAATAAGTGCTCAAAGCCCAAATCGTGTCGCTATTGTAAGAGCCCAGATCATTTCATCCATCAATGCCTCAAACGTGAAGGCAAGAGGGAGGGAAAGTTGAATGTGGCTCAAGCCCTTGGCAGCACATCTCGTGGCCAAGGTATTTCTCATTCAATCCTTGATTTTGTTTGTCTTGTGAATATTCTTTTCAAGTTCTTGTTGATTTGTATCTCATTATTTTATATCAAAAGAACTTGTTGATTCTTTTTCTTTAAAACATTTCTGGGCTTGATGACTTCTTTGAGTATTGTGAATCCGGATGGTAGATCCGCAACACTCAATTTGCTTTTGTTTAGATGTCGAGATTGTTTTATGTGACTTTTCTTTCCGAGCCGATATTTACTTTGGCTTCGGAATTGACTTTTTCTTTAGGATTGGCCTAAATTGTGAAGCCCATATCCTATTTTTCCGAGTGGATTATTCATCTTCGACATTTTCAATCTGTTAATCAGATTTCTATTTTTCCTTTGTGATTTTGATTCCAATTTGATAGCATCATTTATTTTCCTTAAGCCCACTTATAAGGAAAGTGTTATTTCTCTCATTCATGTAGTTAGAGAAATTTTCCAGTATTTTTTAGCTTGTCTTAGGATTATCACCTAAGCAATATCTTTTGTGTGGTGTTAAGGTCTTTTCAGTTTGACTTTACCACTAGTTTTCGTTCGCTACGAGTTGCGGAAGTTAGCATTCCACTTACCGCATTCCGCACTCGTTATGATTCTTATGAATGACTTATTATGTCATTCAATTTGTCCAGCTTATTTCATCGATTTTATAAATCGAATATTCTATGAATATTTCGATGAGACCATTCTTGAGTTTATTGATTTTGGATGAAAATAACAATTTAAAATTTTGCAAAATCTTTTTCATAAGATTTATTTAGAAGTATAACTGGATTTTTGTTCTTAAAACGAACAAAGAACATTCTTAGAAGTTTTTGAGAAACTTACTTATCCTATAGAATATGATTTTGTGATTGTATTGCCCATTTAGTGTTTTAAGAATTCTGGTCGATGCGCTTGATCAACGTTATCGATAAGAATCTCCTAAACGCTTTGATGAGACAGTCAGACACGATATATTGACTTGTAAAAATGTAAATTTTTGTAGAAAGATTATTACAAAAAAAAATGTAATTTTGAAAGTTTTAACTTTTCAGGAAAGAAGATTATTTAAAAGAAATTCATTCTTTTCGATACTTTTATTCTTGTGATTCCTAGAGGGGGACCAAGACTTTTCTATTTGTACCGATACTAGTCGTATTGGTTTGGATGTCGTTCTCTTGCAAAGGAGAACGTGCTAACTCTTGTGCTTCTAAACCATTATAGCTTATCGAGACTAGATATGCCACTTATGATCTAGTGCTCTCGGCTATTGTTTTTACCTTCGGAATTTGGCATCATCATATTTGGATGAGAAATTTGTTCTCTATCTCGATCATAAATCCTTAGAATATTTATTTTCTCATAAGGAACTTCATGTTGACTCGAGTTCCTAGCATCTTATGATCTTGATATTCTTTTATTCCCGAGAAGGGAAATCGTGTTGCCAATGCGCTTTGTCGTAAGCAACAAGTGGTTGATTCTTTGACGTTGTCTGAATGGAATTATCTTTCTATCAAGTTCATCGGACGTTTTGGAATACTTCGTTTTATTGAGTTTCATCTCATTTCTTTTATGGACTAGCGTCCGATGTCCTTTTATTGTGTTCGGTTCATTGGACGTACCGTTTTTGTACTACGTCGGTGTTTCGAAATCATTCGGGCTTCGGTTCATTGGACGTACCGTTTTTGTACTACGTCGGTGTTCCGAAATCATTCGGGCTTCGGTTCATTGGACGTACCGTTTTTGTACTGCGTCGGTGTTCCGAATTATTTGAGTTTGATTCATTGGATGTACCGTTTGTACTACATCAATGTCTTTCTTTTTGGATTCATTGGATGTACCGTTTGTACTACATCAATGTCTTTTCTTTTTGGATTCATTGGATGTACCGTTTGTACTACATCAATGTTTTGCTATTTGATTCATTGGATGTACCGTTTGTACTACATCAATGTCTTTCTTTTTGGATTCATTGGATGTACCGTTTGTACTACATCAATGTCTTTTCTTTTTGGATTCATTGGATGTACCGTATGTACTACATCAATGTCTTTTCTTTTTGGATACATTGGATGTACCGTTTGCACTACATCATTGTTCTGGTTTATTGTTTCATTGGGCGTACCGTTTTTGTACTACGCTGATGTCCCAAATTTTTGAGTTTCTAGTTTCTCGGGCGTACCGTTTTTGTACTACGCCGTTGCACCGGCTCAATTTTCTGCTATTCTTGACGTTCCCCACGTCTTTTATCTACGGAGATGCCTTAGGGATTTCGGTTTTCATTCTTGAGCCCGGTGATATTATGGAGATTGAAGTTTCACCAAATTTGACTTTTGAGCACCATTCCATTCACATCATTGCTTCGGAGGTTGAGAGCCTTCAATATAAAGATATTCTTTTTGATAGAAGTTCAATGGTTCTCAAATCCTAAGGATTTCTCATGTGAAATCTTGAGAATTCATCGAACGAAAAACTTTTGGATTTACTCCTTCGTGCTCTTTATGGTGAACTTCTTGATTCAAATTTTCTTTTGTGTTAATATGCTTCTATGGTTGTTACTTCTTATATTTCCTTCTTAATTATTGCGAGGACGCAATTTCTTTAAGGAGGGGAGTCTGTAACAACCCGCATATTTATCGATTATATATTTAAATATTTTATTTAAATATTTCACTGTTCATCGGATTTTGGTCCGAAAAGCTACTTTGTGCAAACAGTCGAATTGAGACTCGAGACCACCCCCATTGAGTTCAAAATGTCGTTTGTGACCTTTTTGAGTATAAGCTTCGATATGTTTGGAGAAAGTTGATTTTTTTCCGCTTTTTACTTAGGGCTTTGGTTTGGGCTGAGCCAATTAACCACTTACTAACTCAGTCCCAATCCCCCTCTCCTCTTCATTACTTCATTCCAACTCCTCAAACTCAAGCTCCAACTGAAAATGGTGGAGAGGAAAGGGAATTAGAAACTCCAAGCCCTAGTTCCTCTTGCTAGCTCAAGTTCTTGCTCAAAAATCAAAGAGAACCCCTTGGTAAGCATCTCCTTCATCTTCTCCAACTCTTTCTCCATTCAATTTCAGAAAAATTTCCTAAACCTAATTTAGGGAATGTTTCTCTTCTAAGCTTAGATTCAAGCTTGTTGAGTTGGAATTGAAGAGTGCTTGTTCTTGCCATTGCTTCATAGCATCTTCTTCATTAATTTGGGTTCAAAGGTGAGATTTTTAATCTCACATCTATGTCTATATCTATCTTTGTTGTTAGGTATGAATCCTTAACATTTATTCATGTGCAATTGCTTTTGATTTAGATTGGTTTTGTGAATATTTCCATTTTTGTTGTTTGAAGCCAAATCTTTAAGAATCATAACTTTGATGTTTGATCATCCTTTAAGAGGTGTTTCAGAGAGCCTATAAGACCGGGTTGTCGTTAGGCATAAATCCTTAGTCGTCGTTGCTCGTCCGATCGCTCCCGATGCGTTTTGGCCACTTTGGCCTAGGCAAATTGTTGCCCAGACCAGGCGACCAGACGTCTGGTGACCAAGTCCAGACGTCTGGTTTGGACCTGGAAGGTAAATATGTATGCACGCATATTATAAAAAAAAGCCAGAGACTATTTTCAGACGTCTGAACCATCAAACCAGACGTCTGGATAGGTCTCAGATGTCTGACTTGAGGTTTCAGACGTCTGAGTGTTCTCTGGGTTATTTCCAGAGAACAAATCCAGACATCTGGATTCCAAATCAGACGTCTGGAAATGTGCAGTTTTGCCTATTTTGGCTATTTTTGAGTAAATTTCCAACTTTAATCGATTTGTGTTGTTTCCTATTTGTTGTTATCATCTATTATGACTTTGATGACCTTTTCTTTGGGAATTTTAGATATATCCACTTTGATGGATTTGATATCGATTTCTTTGGATTTTATTCACGTCTTCGAATGTGAATTTAGTAATTGGTTGTTCTTACAATCTTCTTTGTGATTTGTCACTTTAAAAATATAAAGGTTTTCTGTACTAGTAGTAAATATCAAAACTCTTTCTTCAAATGATTTCAACACTATTTTATTACAAAGCTCGTTTTCTTAAACCGTTTTCCAATCTATTAGTATATACAAACCTTTACCTCACTCGTATGAGAAATCTAATTAAACGGCTTAGTAAAACAAGTGGTATGAAACGCTTGCGTTTACTTCGTCAGCTAATTCTTGGACTTGTTCGATTGAATCTCTTGTGACAATTTTCTAGTGGAGATTTACAGTTTGTTCGTAAATGTTTAAGTTAAGTAAGTGGTTATGGGACATGAAGCTAAACTTTTATATTTACTAGCTTAGTGTAATTGACACTTCTCGTTGATCATGACGATCATCTTTGTGATTTAGACTAGCAATGTGCGATGTCTCTTTGTCTGCGAGGTTAGGCTAGACACCGCTTGTGTGATTCCATTCACACATACCTTTTCGGTTAGCCTAGACACCACTTGTGTGATTCCATTCACACATACCTTTTTGCTTTTTGGTTAGGCTAGACACCACTTGTGTGATTCCATTCACACATACCTTTTCGGTTAGCCTAGACACCACTTGTGTGATTCCATTCACACATACCTTTTTGCTTTTTGGTTAGGCTAGACACCACTTGTGTGATTCCATTCACACATTCTTTTTCGGTTAGCCTAGACACCACTTGTGTGATTCCACTCACACATACTTCTTTGTGATTTCTGGATTTCGTGTGTTGATTTCTGGAATTTATATCATTGACTTGTTATGAGTACAGGTTTAGGGTATGATGCCCTCTTTGGATCTTTGAGAAGATTCTTGTGATATTGATTAATCTTTTGTTGATTATCATTTACATGCTTATAGTAGTATGCCATTATGGATATTATGTTTATGCCATATCTTGTATGTTATATCATGTCATCTGATATTTATAGCTAGACTGATCCGTTTATTATTTTCTTCTTAAATAATACTCGGGTAGACTGAGATTTTACAGGTGCTTCTGCTTGACTCCTTATCGGACTATCATCCCGAATTTTGGCAAACTACTTAGATTAGTAGTTTATTTTGTTGTATACACTTGAGATATAGACTCATAGTTGTATTCTTTTGTATAGCACGTGTTTCTATTCTTTTGTATTATCGTAGATCTTTTGACCACTACTCTGAAATACACTTTTATGTGTAATATTCATATCTATTTCCGCCTTTGTGATATGAATTGTCTGTGACTGATTTATGTTATGTTTATTTCTATATTTGTTTCCGAAGATATTATAGCCACTGTGTAGTAGTTTTGAGTTTGTGTCGGCATGTCGGATTTCCACTTGAAAAGAATTGCATGTTATATTATCTGACATATCGATGCTCGCACCAAGCAATTACATGGATGGTCGCTCCTCAACAGCCTTATTCTTAGTGCTAGTTGACAGCATTCACAGTAGTGTTCTTGGCTAGCGTGGGTATAGAGGTGGGGCGTCAGATGGTATATCTATCCTGACATTGCATAATTGGGCCATGTCACCTACCCTAGCACGCCTTCTACGAGTTTCTATTTGTGTCGTACTTATGGAGTATCCTCTGGTAGCCTCCCGATCAGGAGGTATTACGGTACTGTATAGACTATTGGCATTTTACGTGTTAAGTTGGAAAATGTAAAGCCTTAACGCTATTTAAAAGTAAGTTTATTTTACAATTAGACACTACTATAATTGAGAAATATACTACATAGTAAATGGTTTAACGGATCCTTAGGAGATGTAAATCTCGAGCATCTATTGAGTTACTGCACTCATATTTATTTCTGTTAATTTAACTTACATAAGATCTTTTAGTTCTGACTCGAGTGTTTTGTCTTTTCATTTCGCTCGGGTCAGTCCGACCGTTTCAGGATTTGGAAGACCGTATTCTGAAGGACGAAGACGAGGATATTATTATTATTTATTATAGTTTTCCACTACCTTCATATTATTCCGCTGCATTATATTGGTATGTGTAACCCTGATATATGTTGTATAAGTATAATCGAATATTTTGTAAAACAGCTTTATAAACTGTATATTTGATTATTATATTTTATCATTCCGCTGTGAGATTCTATTTTGTTTTATTTCTTTCTTGTTTTTCAGATTTACCCCATAACAATCCACCCTTTCGTATGGTTTGAATTGGCACATGCGTCGATTTAAAGCGGACGAAAAGGCGGGACGTTACAATGTGGTATCAGAGCTTTGGTTTAATGATAAACCTTAGCTTTATGGGGGTCTGACTCTTTGTTAATAGGGTAGTAATACCCTATAGGAGTCGTTGAGCGTATATATGAGAGAGCGTACTTGTTAGTGTTATAAAAGATTTTAATATTGTGTTAATTTGTTCCGTTTTGTATATATAAATTCTGGTTGGTGCATGGGACGCTGTGACATCAATGGGGATTTCTAAACACTTAATAGGACAGACCGACATAATATTTGTTTTTAAGATAGGTGAATGAAATAATTTTTCCTATTGTATTTTCTATATATATAAAATAAATTTTTATCAAGATTATATTTGGTTGCAATATATTGGTTGTTAGAAAATAAAATTTATAAACATAGGTAAAATAAGAGTGAAAATAAAATCAATGAAATTAAGAAATTTTAGAACTTAAGTCCGGAATTTTGAAAAATTGCTTTCAAAGGATTTTGAAATATAATAATAGTATATAGAAATATTTTCTGATATAAATATTTCAATATAATTTTGGAAGTATGGTTTTATAGAAATTATGGAAAGATTAAGTTGTACTCCCCGCTCTGTCGCTGGAAAATAATTTCGGTGATGAGTGCACACATCATCGACTTTCATTTTCGAGTTCGAAGTGGGAAGGCCTCCGTAGTAGTTTTACTACATATTTATTCTTGATAAACAGAAATAAATAATTAATTTGTTTTAAATATACTTGGATATAGATAAGTTGTAAGTATATTTATCTATTATGTTAAAATAATTTGAAATTAAACCTAGTATTTAATTCTTAAGTTTCCATTTATTAATAGTTTAATTAATGTAGTGAAACGGAATTTAACTAATAATTTAAACCCTAAATAAAATAAAAGATTTAATGCTAGGTTATTAATGGCATTAAAGGAAACTTAAAATTTGTAACATATGAAACAAAGATTAATATTATTGAACATTAAATTTAGTTAAAGGATGAGATAAAACTTGTATAAGTTCATTTGCATTTTCTTTAACATATATAACTTACCAAATATAAAAAGTTGAAATGTTTAATAAGAAATGTAATGGAAATTGTACAAGTGAAAGTATGTACTGAAGTTTTTCTAAAATTTAATATAATAGAAATGTAAGCGCTAAATAAGTAAATGAAATTTGAGAAATGAATGTAATGCAATGAATAGAAATAGAGTCAAATAAATAAATAAATAAACGAAACTGTAAGAAATAAACGAATATAATTGAGAAATGCATAAATGGAATGCAATAAAAGAAATTTACATGATCTGAATAGATGAAAATGAATAGAATTAATAAGAATAAACTAATTGTTGTTGTTGTTTTGGTTTATGGTAGTTGAGTAAGGATACTTTAAAAGTGTTTGGATGAATGAATAATCTATTTAGTTTCACATAAGACTGTTGAGTGAAGGGTACACTTAGTAGTTATTCTTCATTCCGTACAATTTAAAGTTTGAACCCGAACAACTATTTGTTTTGTTTCATGAATGAATGATTGATTTGTGTTGTTTCATTGTGATGGTTGTATACCTGGTTGCAAGTGATTGTTATAGATATTGATTGTTTGTTGGTACTTGAAAACAATGCTAAATATTTCATTTTATATAATTATTAACTCTCTTGGATTATATAAGTGAAATACAGGTTATGGAAGCAGTTGCTACTACTTTTGGTTTCATAATTAAGCGTAAATTGCCCGACTCATAGGTATGTTTTCGGAATAGGGTTTTATAGCGTTATTATATTTATTTCCCGTGTTGGGATTTTACATTATTTTGGAAAATATATGTTGCATATTATTATAATCGATATTATATTTTCTCTTGAGCCTCCCCGTACAAAGGAGACTCTGCCGAAATTTTCAATAAAATTTTGGACTTAGAAAATTTTGAAAATATTTTTCAAACTTTATTGATTTAAGTATAAAATATATAATGATTGTAAATTTGTTTATTTTGTTTAAAGTAACAAATTTTGTAAATTTAATTGTTTATAAAAATTTTGTTTTGAATAAGATATATTGATTTCTTAACTCTTCTTTTCCCTTCTTTTTCCTTTTCGGGGACGAAAAGTTTTGAGTGGGGGAGAGTGTGACGACCCGTAAATTTTGATTAATAAATTTGTTAGTTTAATTTAAATTTTGCAATTAAATTTAGGAAGAAATAAAAATTCTAGAAGTCATAATGAAGCAGATGTTAGAAATTTAAATGTAGCAATTGAAATTAAGATTTGCAAATTCAAAATGTAATTGCAATCAATTGAAATTGTGAATCTTTGTCATACTTGGTTATAAATTTAATATAAGAAACAAACGGGAATATTAAATTAACTAATGAAATGTTAAGTATAATGGGAATGCTACAAATTTAATATAATAAGAAGGTAAGTAATAAATAAATGATGGTAAACTTTAGTAAATGAATTAATGTGCAAATGAATTGAATATAACAAAACAAATAGAAATGTTGAATCATGAATAAAATTGTTAACTAGAATTGAATTCAAATTTATAAAATAATGTAAAGTTTTAAATTGTTGCATTTGGGTAATAAGTTAAAATATAAGTAAATAAAGGCAAGTATTGAATTTATCAGAGAAATAAAATATTGATTAATGGAAATTGAATGTGAATTGAGGTAATAAAGTAATGCAGGACAATAAATAATTTGATTAGTACAATCCCCATTTTTATTTGTAAACAATTGTAAGGTTTTAAGTTATTGAAATTTGAAAATTAGGAAATAGATTCAAAATTTATATTAGATAACAAATTGCAATAATTAAAGATAATAATTAATGGATTAAATGGAATACCAATTTATTTATAAAGTGAATATAAGTGAATGTAACAAAATGAATAGGAAATGCTAATTTATTCATAAAGTGATAGTTGATGTGAAAAGGAATGGAACCAAGATGGAACGATTAATGGGATTTAGGATCTTAATTTGTGTGTGCGCATTAATTTATAACGAATGGGAAAAACGAATCAATTAAGATATGTATTTATTTCTTTAGTATGTTGCATAAAATTTGGAAATCAGTTGCAATCAAAGGAGATTAAGTAGCACGTTAAATGGGAAATAAATTAATTAATACATTAATGATGTGTAATATATTCATTGTTAATTATACCCATACAATGTAAATTTATTAAATAGCAAGATTTTGAATCAATAAACGAATTTATTTGGATTTTAATTTATAATCAATAACATAAAAGGTGAAATCAAAATTCAACACTTTTCCGTTAGCGACAACTTAAGTATAATTTAACGTTAATCGAGTCTAATAAATTAAAATGGGTAACCAATAGAAATTAATCTAATTAAAGGTTAGATTAGTATAAATTAAGGTACTAATGGGGAATAACGTAAATATTCTTCACAATAGGATGTTAGTGAATAATAAGAATGGGAACCAACATTTATTTATTGAATTTAATTACGATAGTATGATTTATTGCAATTAAATGAAAATTTAATATTTAAAATATTTCCTAAAAAAGAATATAGATGAAATCTAAGAAAATAAATGTGAAAAATCGTGAACCAATGAAAATTGCATCCTTTGATAACAATGAATGAAATTTATTTACCATGCTAATTGAAATGAAAATGAAATTCGAATATATTAGTGGAATGAAATGTGAGATAAGTGTTAACTATGGCATAGAGTAATAATAGACTCAATTAAGGGATTGGAATTGAATCTAATCAGTTTAATTAAAATTTATTAAAATTAATTTGGATTCAATTTATAATAAAGAGATTATTTTGAGTAAACGAAATAAAAACTATAATTGGAGAATTAACACTGCAATTGATAGAGTTATAAAATTTTAAATTACATCTAAACTTGTTTAAATTTTTGTAAATGATTAAGAAATATAAAAGTGATAAAATTTTCAATTATAAGATTGAAATTTAAAGATTGGATTTAATTAATTAATTTGCTTATTTATTTAATTAATGAAAAAATAGCCATTTTGGCAACTGACTCGGAGTTCAACGAAACAAGTTTCATCGGATCCGTAACGGTGTATTTTTGCAGGGTTTCAAGTTTCGTAGCGATCGGACTTGCCGTTTGATCGTACAGACTCGAAACGCCTTAAAATTTGTGTAATTTAAATCAATTGAAATCAGTTTGGGAAATTTGAATTTAGCATAACTTCTTGATACAATGGAATTTGGACGTGAAACTTTTTCATCACGTTTAAAATATTTTTAACATATATTTTGATATATGGGTTGACCTTTTTCCGTTCCGGAATCGAAACGGGTTGTTCGGGTCAATTATCGTTCAAAACTCAAAGCCAACCGAGCCCATTCTTTCTATTCTGTTTGCCTATATATATGTGGTTATAAACCCTAGGTCATTGCTTATTCCTCATTCTGAATGTATGCTCTTCCTCATTCCACTGCAAACCCTAATCTTCCCAATCCAATTTCAATTTAAAAAAAATTGCGGATCTGCAGCAACTTCTGGTCGCGCTTCGAGTTTCAAAGGCAAAAACGCTACATCTACTTCGGGTTAGAAAGAAAGTTACTCAGGTCGCTCCGGGTCGTTTTGGCAAAAACTCCAAGCAAGCACCAGGGAATTGAGGCGGTGGACCGAAGTTGAACCCGAAGTCGACTCAGGGCCAGAATTTTTCCAATCTTCTAATTTTCCTAACATTTTCATACGAGCTCAGATTCATGTGCGGTTTGTTTTGCTGGGATCGTATTAGAATTACGGACGTTTTGGCACTGTTTTGGATAGATTTGGAGACTGTTGAAATTATGGGTTTAAATAGGATTTAAATTCAATTTAAATCCAAAAGGTGAGTGTTTTAACCCACTTACAATTTCTCAAAATTCTTATGTCTGTTATATTGGTATATGGTGTGATTTGAAATTTATTTATAAATTTTTGGCACGTTTTTAATCATCATCTCAGTTAATTGCATCATCTTGATTAAATTGTTATTTAATTTAATATTGCATATTTCTGCCAGTTAAATTTATTTATTTTTGAATATAAAACTGCCAGATAAATTGTTAACTATTTATTTATTGCATTTAAAACTGCCAGTAAACAGTTATAATTTATTTTTGAATATAAACTGATAGTTGATACATGTTATTATCACATGTTATATATATTGATGTATTGTTTGGATTTGGATGATGATGACTGTGATAAATGTTTGATGATTGATATGATGGATGAATGGATGTTGTATTTATATTGTATAAACTGCAAGTTACTATGCATTTTCATTTCATTCGGGATTGCGGTTTGAAATAATATACAGCCGCATTTTTATTTTTAAGTTGCGAATTGAAATGATAAATGTCTGTATCACTTGACCATAGGGTAGAAAATTATATACAGGCACAGCGGTGTATATATATATAATTTTATTTTGAAATTATTTTCTATGGTTTTGGAAAGAATACGGTTTAATAAATATTAAATTTTGATATATATATATATATATATAGTAAAAATTCTTGGATTTAGCTATGTATAAATTTGTTTCGAATTTTAAAATAAGCTAAATAATGAAGTTGATTTCGTTTATATAATATGGTTAAGAATATATTTGAAATTCTATTGTATATAGAGTTTATAATAACTCAAATAAAAGTAAGGTTGAAGATAAATGTGAATATGATTTGAATTAAAGTATTTAAGAATTTTCCTAGAAAAATTTGTTTTGAAATGTAAATAAATTAAGATCTAAAGGGTATGATCTTATAACTTGATTTTTGATTTGAGGATTTAAACGAATATCAAATTTATTTAAAGAATATTATCAAGTTATCTTAATTAAAAGAATATCCTTTATTGAGGTTTAACGGTTTTACTAAAATAATATTTGTTTTATTAAGTAATATTTCAAATTCAAATAATAGGAATTGGATTTGATATATATTAAATTATCAAAGAATCCACTTTGAAATAGTGGAATATTTAAAGATTGAAATATATAAACTATAAAGTTTGAAATACAGAATATTTAAGCTATGAAATATATGGGAATTAAAATGGTTCATTTGGAGGTTCAAATTGATATTGGGAATTTATTTGTGAAATTTGAAGAAGCTGTTTATTTTATAAAGTAATATAGTATTTGAACCATTAAGTATTAAAAGTTATGTTTCAAATCTATGATTTCAAGGTATATATATTTGAAAAATATTATGATTGTTGGGAAAGAGATATTTATAAAATAAAAATGATATCATATTGATTTGGGTTAAAAAATATAAATGATATCGTATTTATACGGTTTGAAAGAGATATTATATTCTAGTTTTAAAGTATAAATTATTTTGAAAAACCGTGGTGTTATAATAACGATTAGTTGTTGAAGAGACCGGGATCGGAAGTTGTCATACTCTTTGCCAACCCCGAAAACCACTTTAACAACCGTGTACGTGGTGTAGATTCCAGAATGAAGTAGGATGGTGGTGGCGTTTCCTTTGAGGTAAATACGTGGACCCAACTCCCGTGAGTTGGCATAAGGTGGCTAGAACAGGAGCGATTCTCAGGCCAATTGAGGTAGCACCTTTCATCAGACACATCCCTTCTATTTTATACTTTGACTTTTGGATTGATCCGGTGGCCACTTTTGATTTTTCTTTTTGGGGCTGTGGCTCGAGGTGGGCGGTAGCTGCGGATACGCGTTACCACCAGCCCGAATGCATAATTGGTATATATACCCTGGCATTGCCTAGTTGTGCCGTGTCACCTACCCAGCGCACCTTCTATGAGTTTCTATTTGTGTCATACCTATGGAGTATCCTCTGGTAGCCTCTCGATCAGGAGGTATTACGGTACTGTATAGACTATTGCTATTTTACGTGTTAAGGTGGAAAATGTCAAGCCTTAAGGCTATTTAAAAGTAAGTTTATTTTACAATTAGACACTATTATAATAGGGAAATATACTACATAGTAAATAGTTTAACGGATCCTTAGGAGATGTAAATCCTGAGCATCCCTTGATTTACAGCACTCATATTTATTTCTGTTAATTTAACTTACATTAGATCTTTTAGTTCTGACTCGATTGTTTTGTCTTTTCAATTCGCTCGGGTCAGTCCGAGCGTTCTGGATTTGGAAGACCGTATTCTAGAGGACGAAGACGAAGATATTATTAGTAGTTATTATAGTTTTCCACTACCTTCATACTATGCCGCTGCATTATATTGTTATGTGTAACTCTGATATATGTTGTATAAGTATAATCGAATATTTTGTAAAACAGCTTTATGAACTGTATATTTGATTATTATATTTTATCCTTCCGCTGTGAGATTCTATTTTGTTTTATTTCTTTCTTTTTTTTTAGATTTACCCCATAACAATCTGCCCTTTCGTATGGTTTGAGTTGGCACGTGTTTCGATTTAAAGCGGGCGAAAAGGAGGGACGTTGCAATGGTTCCCTTGATTTTTGCTTCACTTGAATTTTCTCTGTGCCTTGTCTGGTTAATTGTTTCATGTATCCAATGCCTGTGTCTGTCTGCTATGTATATGCATTCATCTTTTCCACTGTGTATTTGCATGCTTGCCACTGATCATATGTTGAAGTCTGTTAGTCTTCATTTATACTGTTTTGTCATCTGGTGGTCTGTTCTTTGTAGCATTTCTGTATATGTACTTGAGTCTGAAGCTTGTGTTCATCTCTGTTGTAGCATTGTGTACATGTGTGTTTGCATTTCCATGAGTCACTTGTATCAGTCCATTGTTAGATGTGTCTGAGTTATAGTTTATTATTTGATGTTGTACTTCTCTGTGTTCATTTGTGTCCTGATGCATATGTATTCATCGACTCACTCCATATTCATTTTGTTTCACTAGAGTCTGATTTGCTTTATAAGACTGCACTTGATTTCATGTATACATCGAGTCTTAGTTGCTCTTGACCATTATTGCGTCGAGGCAGATAATATTTTTAAGTTGGTTGGTCTTGGCCTCTTGATGCATTCTGATAAGTTGTTCTTGACCAATTGACTGTGACTTGCTCATGCTCTATACTTCAATTTGGTTTCCATATATGTGATGCATGTTTTGTTGACTTTGTTTGCTGCCTGGTCGACATGTACATATGCATACTTTGATCATAACATTCATGTATACATTTGAGTTGCACCTGTGTTGAATCCAGATTAAAACTCGGGTTTGACCTTGTGCTTGTATCGTGATTTCACTTGAGTGGAACCCGACTTTTAATTGGGTTTGCCTTGTGCTCACTTGTCCCTGTAATTTTATCAAGTGTACATTGGCGTGCAAGGCCTTGTGCATGTACAGGGATACACTGTGCATGTTTCAAGTTGTTCGTATATGATGAATTCAAATTTAAATGACGACGAACAACCCAAATAACTGAGGAAAATATTATTTTCAAAATTCACATTTTATTTTATACTGCAAAAATGTTTCCTTTTCAAATTTACTACATCAATATTTATTTTTACTGATTGCTCAGATGCTGGATTCAATCTGAAATAAAGTTGACGATAAATTATGAGTGAATGAGCGATATGTAGTGAGGTGTATTTGTAAATGATAGATTGTGATGTAATTGAATTTGTATCTTAATCAAAGTTGTATATGTATAGTGAGAGCTTGAATTTGTACTATTCAAAATTGTAATAAATATTTGTTTGAATAAAATATCTGTTTTAATTTAAATTTCGTGTTATTTATTTTATTCACCAAATATTTATTTAATCATGTGAAAAATAAAATAGTACATTAACAAATACATTTAAATAAATATATATATATTTATTATCATCAAACAAAAATCATATACTTGCATATTAAACAATCTCCCCCTTTTGATGATAACAAACATATATTTAAGATTTTGAACATGTTAAATGTATTTGATCATTGATATACTCTATTTTCTCCACCTATTTAAATTCTTCCTCTCTACACAAAGCTCCCCATTCATATATGAATACAATTAAAAATATGCAAATGAGCCTGGATGCAAATTCCTTTACTTGATTTTATTTGACAAAATCTTAACTTTTTTCTCCCTCTTTTGTTATCAGCAAAAGAGTAATAGTTTAGAAAAATAGAGATAAAGTGATAGATATTAATACAACATTAAAACTTAATCGAATATAAATATTAAATTCAACAAAAATCAAACAAAAATCATAAATACTCTGTTAGGCGCATATTCCACTTTTAGAATGATGGGAATGAAGTCATCATATAAAACAATACAGTTGTGTCTATTTGTGGTATATGTATATCAGGAATTTGAATATCTACTAACCATGCATAACCGTTAGGACTTTTAAATGAGATTAGTAGTATTCCATTTTTTTTAGAAATGAATTCAAGTACCTTCTGACCACGCATAACCGTGAGGACTTTTAAATGAGATTAAAATCAACTTGTCTATTTAATTAATCAATTTTGTGTTCCATACATGCATAACCGTGAAGGCTTTCAAATGAGCATGGAAGCACATAAAAAATTCCAAGTAATTCACCCATGCATAACCGTCAGGACTTTTAAATGAGAGTGAATACTTTGTTTTTTTTTTAAATATAAAATGAAAAACGAATGATTGTTGTTTAAATCACAACATATTGACATACTATAATGGATTCTGATGAATGATGGTTGATAGAAATATGATGGAAATAGAAATGATCATGGAATTTTTACCAACAAAAAGTATTATAACTCTTGTTTAAATTTCTAAAGAAATTTACTAATTATACCGTCTTGAGTTATAACATATGATAAATATCAACACTCGACATTTTTTCAATCACTATTAGTAGGGAGTCAAATTAGTCAATGTAGTCATTTAAGCTCAAATTCAAAAATAATTATCAAATCAAATTTTCAAATTGACTAATCTAAAAAAGGGTCAAAAATGATTTTCTAGAAGGGGTTTTATAAAAAAATTCTGCTATTTGAAAATATTTGAAATGAAAAATATGCAGATATTTTCTTTAAAAAAACGATGCTGTTACTAAATGTCTCAACAAAAATCACGTTCCACTAGTAATTTTTTTATCAACTAGATTACCAGTGTAATCTGCATTTGAATTTCTCTTTCACTCAAGATTATCATTAATTGAATGTTATAGACCAGAGCGTGAAATTTTCAACAATTTCTTGAAATCGTTTTTTCAACTTTTTAAATGAATATTCTTTTGAATTTTAATTGGAGCTGTGCCAATAAACAAAATCGTGAATATAATGTCAAATTTAGAAGCCGTAGGATAAACAAATATATTTACATGCACCGAGATAATAATCAACCAATAAGATACCATCATTAGTCTAAACAAATTCATATGAAGTAATTTCAAGACTCTAGAGACGCATGTAGTGTTCTCGGTATGAAAAATATAATTGGCCAACAATTTTGAAAAAGTCTGAATCAAAATCATCATTCATTTCATCATCACATTACTGGCTGATTTAATTCAGATTACGGTGCAGATTATCACATTTAATATATCGTTCAAAATATACCATTACCTGTTTTACCTTTATGATATTTTTCATTGTTGTCCATTGTGATTATGTCACCTTTATACTAGGCTAAGGAACTGTGATTTGTCGCCCACTGTGTTCTTGGAACAGCCAGAATCCAAGTAACACGGTTGTTTTTCCTTAGCCTACCACCACACCTACACGTTAAAAGATTTTTGTGACCTATTTATTTTTATAGGTCCATGGTTGTTAGTGGCAATTGATTTTGAAAAATAATTTTGTGGAGACCCATAACTATTTATATATGTTCCTTTTGGCACCCAAATTTGTTTAACTTCGAGAGAATTTATATTTGTGCCTTTTGGAACCCAAATTGGTATAGTTTTCATGTGTTTGGGTCTATACCAACAATTGTTTTGATTTTGTCCAAATTTTCTACAAATTGTGAATATTGAATTGACTTGATTAATCTCATTTTTAACATTTTCAGATTGATTATACCCAAGTCCTTGTCTAACTATATTAACATCTTGTTTTCCTAATAGCATATTCAACGATTTCTCACTTTTTGAAAATTTATCTAAAGTCGTTGACAGTTGTTGGAATTGTGTTCTGAGAGATTCATTTTCGTTTAACAATTGTGCGCACCTTTTAATAGAATTTTCTCTTCTTGTATCTCCACTCTCTTTCAAAATCAGAATTTCGTTTTCAAGCGATTTAATTTTGATTTTAGATTTTTTTAATCTCTTCTTCAAATGTTGGACACTTATCACACTTAGGGCACTTGTTTTGATAGTTTCTAACTAATTGTTCGAGCTATTTATTTACTTCTATCAAACTATCTCTTTGAGATTCAATTTTAGCATATTTCTCCCTAAGTCGATCAAAATAGTCATTTACTTCGTGAAAATATATAAGTAATTCTGAGTGAGTGAGTTTTGATACCTCGCTTGACTCGTCATCGTCGCTATCAATTATATTACCTTGAAGCCACATATCTACTTTCTCACTCTCACTGCTAGTACTTTTATTATCTTCATCACTTTTATTCCATGTGGCTGCAAAATTTGTCTCTTTTGATTTCTTTGCAAAGTCGTGTCGGTTTTGAGGACAATTGGGCTTGATGTGTCAAGGTTGGTTGCACTTATGATAGATGATTTTTTGTTGTTCTGTGTTATCTAAAACTTTGATTATCTGCTTTTTGATTTTTGATTTAGAGATGGATTTCTGTATTTGCGGTTTTATTTTTTTAATCTCTTTGTTACCATTTTCAACTCTACTGCTTCAACGTCGTCGTCGTCGTCATCACTTTTAGTTGTTCCTTTGAGAGCTATTGATTTCTTTCGAGTATCTCCTCCTTCACGGTCTTCCTTGAATTTCATTTCTAGCTCATAGTGGTGAGATTTCCGATGAGTTATTCAACTTTGATTTGTTTTAAATCTTTCGATTCTTGAATGGCAGTCACTTTTGCTTCAAAAGTTCGTGGAAGGATTCTAAGAATTTTTTGGACTGTTTCCGATTCCGTGTATAATTTTTTGAGAGCTTTTGACTTGTATACGATATTAGAAAGTCGTGCATACATCTCTTTAAAATTTTCTTCCTTGCCTATTGTAAATTTCTCATATTCGTTACTCAACATGGCAAGGCGAGATTCTTTGACTTGAGATGTTTCTTCGTGAGTCATTTCGAGTGTATGCCATATTTCCTGTGCAATTAGACAATGTGAGACACAATTAAATTCAAATTGATCCAGTTAACAGATAATAGAATTCATAGCTTTAGCGTTAGCATTTTGTATTTTATTTTCTAGGTCTATCCATTGATCCTTCGGTTTATTTATTTCCTGATTATTTACAATCATAGTTGGTGCTCTATACCCTGTCTCAACAATTTCCCAAGCGTCAATGGTTTTCAGAAAAATTTCCATCCTATTTTTCCAGTAAGCATATTCACCATTGAACATTGGTAGTCTAACTATGGACTGACCCTCTGCAAAAGCATTATTAAAAGAAGCCATTTTAAAAATTCAAATTGTTTTTAAAAAAATTGGCTTTTGAAAAATCTAATTTTTAAAACAAAAATGGTTTTTGTTCCTAGCCCGGATACCACTCGTAGGATCGATTTCACCCTAGAGGGGGGTGAATAGGGTGATGCTATTAATTATTAAAATTTAATGCGGAAGTTTGTATAAAAAAATTTCAATACAGATATACCAGAATAAGCAGCACAGATAATAGTAGAATAATAAGTGCAGAGATAGAACGACATAGAATTTACCCACCTTTGGCAAAACCCTGCCCACGTGCTGCCACCAAGGTTTCTACTAGAAATTAAGCAGTCAGGCGCTTACACACGTAAACTCCCGACACTCGCTATCAACTAGCATTAATTCTACGCTCAAAACCCTGCCATAACTCAGCCACTGAGTTGCGAATTCTCAAACTACACCACTGTAGTTCGTACCCTAGTCACACGACTAGAAATTATAATGTTTAACAGAGAAAAATACAAATTAAACACAAATTAAATCAAAAACCCTAATTTAAAAAATTAAGGCCTTATATAATTAAAACAAGGCCGGCCCAAATATATTATTAAAAATGTATCCCTTTTTCTTTTCCTTTATTCGACGGGTTCCTTTTCTCGTTTGTGACATTGGCTTCTTCGTTCCTCTTTGCTCTGAAATTAAGGCTTTATTAAATTAGAAGCTGCCGACTTCAAATTGATGATCGAATATTTGATTATGCGTTGCTAGCTCTAACGATTGATCGTCTCTTTAGTTCGCGCACGGCTGCTTCTATTTGATTGAGTTCGACTTTGATTCTAGTATGTAATTTATGCCTTTTTTCTCTGGTTGAATACTTGAACTCGATGATCAATGGCTGATGATGTTACTTTTTTATATAGGAATTGAATTCCTATAATTTCGTCCATTTGAATTTGTGGTTTATTTTGTTCCGGCCATTCGATGTTTCTTGGATGTTTATGATGATTTCTGACTTTGTTAATTTTGTATATTTGTTACTTGATTCCCACGGCTTGTTTTGATTTTTCTTGTTGAATTGTTTGACACTTGATTTTAATTTTCGTTCTTCATTCTCTTTGACTTTGGTCTCACGGCCTTGACTTGAATTTGCAAATTGACTTCGGCACTTGATATTGTCGAACTATGCTTTGATTTGATAATGTCTTCGACCTTCACCGTTGCACTGATATTGCTTCTGGTCATTTTACTTATACCATTCGAATTGTGATATTAGTCTTGACTTTGTTTATTTGAAATGATTCCTAAACATCTGATATTCCAGCTGTAGCTTGTACACGTGTGTTGTGTACTTCATTGTTCCCTTGACTTTTGCTTCACTTGAATTTTCTCTGCGCCTAGTCTGGTTCATTGTTTCATATATGCACTGCATGTGTATGTCTACTATGTATATGCATTCATCTTTTCCACTATGTATTTGCATGCATGCCACTGATCATATGTTAAAGTCTGTTAGTCTTCATTTATATTGTTTTGTCATCTGGTGGTCTGTTCTTTGTAGCATTTTTGTATATGTACTTGAGTCTGAAGCTTGTATTCATCTCTGTTGTAGCATTGTGTACATGTGTGTTTGCATTTCCATGAGACACTTGTATCAGTCCATTGTTAGATGTGTCAGAGTTATGATTTGTTATTTGATGTTGTACTTATCTATGTTCATTTGTGTCCTGATGCATATGTATTCATCCACTCACTCCATCTTCATTTTGTTCCATTTGAGTCTGATTTGCTTTATAAGACTTCATTTGATTTCATTTGTACATCGAGTCTTACTTTCTCCCGACCGTTATTGCTTCGAGGCAGATCATATTTTTAAGTTGACTGGTCTTGGTCTCTTGATGTATTCTAGTGAGTTGTTCTTGACCAGTTGACTCTGACTTGCTTATGCTCTATACTTTAGTTTGGTTTCCATATATGTGATGCATGTTTTGTTGACTTTGCTTGCTACCTGGTCGATATGTATATATGCATACTTTGATCATAGCATTCATGTGTACATTTGAGTTGCACCTGTGTTGAATCCAGATTAAAACTCGGTTTGACCTTGTGCTTGTATCATGATTTCACATGAGTTGAACCCGGCTTTTAGTTGGGTTTGACCTTGTGCTCGCCTGTCCCTGTAATTTTATCAAGTGTACATTGGCGTGCATGGTCTTGTGGCATGTACAGTGATACACTATGCATGTCACAAGTTGTTCGTATATGATGAATTCAAATTTAAATGATGAAGAACAACCCAAATAACTGAGGCAAATATTATTTTCAAAATTCACATTTTATTTTATACTCCAAAAATATTTTCTTTTCAATTTTACCATGTCAGTATTTATTTTTGCAGATTGCTCAGATGCTTGGTTCAATCTGGAATAAAGTTGAAGATAAATTACGAGTGAATGAGCGATATGTGCTGAGGCGTATTGGTAAATGATAGATTGTGATGTAATTGAATTTGTATTTTAATCAAAGTTGTATATGTATAGTGAGAGCTTGAATTTGTACTATTCAAAATTGTAATAAATATTTGTTTGAATAAAATATCTATTTCAATTTAAATTCCCTGTTATTTATTTTATTCACCAAATATTTATTCAATTATGTGAAAAATAAAATCGTACATTAACAAATACATTTAAATGAATATATATATATATATATATATATATATATATGTTTATTATCATAAAAAAAATCATATACTCGCATATTCAACACTATATATCACGGTGCCAGCTTACCCATCTTTCCAAATCTCGAAACTCAACGCATTGGAGAAACTTTTAAGAAAACAGAATCTCCAACCTGGAACTCTAAAGGTATTCTCGTGTGGTCGGCATAACTTTTCTGTCAACTCTGGGTAGTTTTCAACTTCTTTCGAATGAAATCAACCTCCTCACAAGCTTCATTTATCATGTCAAGACCAAGAACAAGCCTATCACCAGACTCAATCCAACACGCAGGTGATCTATAAGGACAACCATACAATGCTTCGAAAGGAGCCATTCTAATACTAACCTGATAACTATTGTTATACGAATACTCAACCAAATGCAAATGGTCCTCCCATGAACGTCCAAAATCAAGAATATAAGCACGCAAAAGATCTTCCAAGATTCGATTTATTCTCTCAGTTTTTCCCATCAGACTACGGGTGGTTAGCAGTACTGAAGTTCAACTTGGTTCCTAGTGCGTCTTGAAATGCCTCCCAAAATCTGCTAGTGAACATCGGGTCACGATTACTTACTATATTACTTGGTATTCCATGGAGTTGAACAATATCCTGCACATATAACCCTGCCAAACTTGCTGCCATTCAGGTGGATTTAACTGGGATAAAGTGGGCAGTCTTGGTCAGACGATCCACAATAACCTAAATCACCTCATTACCTTCCGAGTTCGTGGCAAACCATCTACGAAATCCATAGACACTTGTTCCCATTTCCATTTGGGCACTTCCAATGGTTGGAGTAATCCTGCCATCTTCATTTGATCATTCTTTATTTGTTGGCAAGTTGCACATTGATTAACGTAAATGGATATATCCCTTTTCATCGTTTTCCACCAGAAGGTCCTCATAATATCTCGATACATTTTGTTAACCCCTGGATGGATACTGAACTTGGATTTGTGACATTCATCCAATACTTCTCATTTGGGATATGGGATGTTTGGGACACAAGTCCTCCCTTTCAACCTTATAATTCCTTTATTATCGATTCCAAAGCTGGAATCGTCGCCTTGACGTATTCTTCCATAAATTTCTTGGAGAAACCCGTCTTCTTTTTTCTTACTAGAAATCTTCTCAAGAAGAGGGGGTGATAATAAGATAAGCAAGAATAGCATGTCTTCTACTCAAAGAATCAGCTGTCATATTGGCTTTACCAGGTGTATGTTGAATATGCATGTCGTATGATGCTAGGAATTCCAACCAACGTTGCTGCCTTAGGTTCAAATCCTTCTGGGTAAAGAGGTATTTCAAAGATTTATGGTCGGTGAACAATTCAAATTTTTCACCCAGAGGATAATGACGCAAGATTTTCAAAGCAAAGATAACTGCCAACAGCTCAAGGTCGTGGGTCGGGTAGTTCTTCTCATGTGGTTGCAATTGTCTACTCGTGTAGGCAATCACTCTACCCTCTTGCATTAGAACAGCATCCACTCCTTCACCACACGCATCTATGTAAACAGATAAACCTTTATTCCCATTAATAATAGCAAGAATGGGAGCAGTGGTCAACCTTTTCTTCAATTCCTGGAAGGCTTCCTCGCACTTTGGAGTCCAAATAAATTTGGCATTCTTCATAGTCAGCTTACTTAATGGACTGGCTAACTTAGAGAAATCCTAGAAAAACTTTCGGTAATATCTGGCTAATCCTAGAAAACTTCTGACCTTCTTTGGGGTTGTGGATTGCTTGCAATCTATGATAGTGGAAACCCTACCAGGGTCTACAAAAATTCCATCTTCCTTTACAATATGTCCTAGAAATCTAACTTCTTTTACCTAAAAATAATGTTTCGAAACCTTGGTAAAAAGAATATTCCTCCTCAATATTTCCAAAACTATTTTTAAGTATTCGACAAGCTCTTCTTTAGTTTTGGAATAAATCAGAATATCATCAATTAATATGAGGACAAACTTATTCCATACTTTACGAAATATTCGGGTCATCAAGTCTACGAAATATGCAAGGGCATTGGTTAGTACGAAGGGCATGATTAACCATCCATAGAATGTATTGGGACCCCTAAAAGTAGTTAAATGGATACAATCTTCCGCAATTCTCAACTTGTGGAATCCTTGGGCTAGGTCCATCTTGGAAAAGAATCGAGCACCATGCAATTGATCGAACAGGTCGTCGAACCGGGGCAAAAGAAATTTATTCTTAAGAATTAACTTATTAAGATCACGATAATCTACGCACAATCTCAACGATCCATCAGACTTGGCTACAAATACTACAGCTGAAACCCAACTAGAACGACTAACTTGTATAAATCCTTTCTCCAGTAAATCTTGGGTTTGCTCAACTAGCACTACGTTTTCCCTTGGTACCATCCTATGACTTGCATGCACAACTGCACAAGCATTAGGAACCAAATCGATTCTAAATTTGATTTCCTTATGCGGAGGTAAAGACTTAACTTCTTCAAATACGTCAGGAAATTCCCGAACAATAGGTATGGATTTCAAACTCGGGTCCGAACACCCGAAAGTATACATAAGCTTATCCCTCTTCGGACTTGGATCCTCACAAGAAATCACAATAAAATTCCCAAGTTTGGTTTTGACAGAAATCGTTCTACTGATACAATCTAATTTACTTCATATTTTGTTAACCAATTCATTCCAAATAAAATCTCAAATTCATTAAAGTCAAGAAAGAAAAGGCTTATAAAAAACTGATGATAAGAATACGAAATAGGAACTTTTCTATGATGTAAACAAAGATTCGCAGGGCCTCCTACCGGATTCTTCACACAAATAGGTTCGTCCACGAATTCGGGTTCTAGATTTAACTCTTCTACGGTTTGCTGGAAAATAAAACTATGTGTGGCTCCAGTGTCAAGTAGAACTCTAACAATTCTATCATAAATAAGTAAGGTAATCTTCTTGATGCATCCTAGAAATACCAACGGAAGGCATATAACACTGTACAAATACTTGCTTGAATCTATCCCATGTAAACTCATCCTCCGATTCGGCCGAAGTAATGGTCGCCCACCATGCTAAAGCTTTTTCCTGGAGCAGCTAGGAAGCCATCAACCTCCTTTGATCACCATCCAATTTCGATCCTTTTAAAATCCTCTCACAAGATGGAATCCAAGCTTGCGCTTCAATAATAGTCTCTGAACCTTTGAATGGTCTCCCCTCAAAGTCTTGAGAAATTCCAATGTAACTCTGCCAGATTTGGCTGGGGTAGGATGGGAAGAGATGCTCCTTCCATTACTGATGTTGTAGGGTTTTGACCAGTTGTAGTGGTACTCCCTCTTCCTCTACCTTGTCTTTTCTTGCACTCATTCTCGCTATCCGTAAATAGTAAGAAAATTGACTTAGGCATACAGACAAGGTATCTTAGGGAATATACTCATTCTACGGCATTTCTGACCCTATCTCTAATGAATCACCTAATGAGTTATACTCCAAAGCTAAAGTTCTTACTCAACCTTCAACTCTGATACCAAATGTGACGTAACACATTGGATGACAACAACAACACGGTGGAAAAAAATGACTTTCATTGATACACAACATGGACTACAACATTCTACAACAAGTGACCACCATCATTAGAGATCTACATATGCTACACAACAGTAGAATATAACATAACAGTGGAAAACTAACATCAACATGGTCTTCCAAAAGAGAGTCCAACATACCGCATCTTCATTCCCAAAGCTCCAAAGCAAAACCAAAAAGCTCAAAACTCAAAAGCTTCCAAACCAAAGACTTCTAGATCCACAACTACTATCCAAACTAACTCCAGAACCAACTGATAACCTGACTCTAGGCTGCCCGTGTGGAAAATTAAGGGCACCCAGAGTTTAGAAAACGGAACAATAAACTCTAAGTCAGTCATGGGACTGGTGTGAGAAACTGAGAAACATAAAAACAGTTATTTGTACAAAAAAATCCATTCATGCTTTTTTGAAAATGAAACTACAATAAGGTTTCCCAGCGCACACTCAAATGCAATCGCACAAATGAGGGAGGATTCTCCTTATGGTAGTCAAAATTCTTGGTACGCAAAAATCCTTTTGATTTTATTATTAGTGCATAGTGTGGAGAAAATTTAGCAAGTATAATATTAATCTTAGCCAACATACGTACCATTATATTATGCCTACTATAGCTACCATGTTAAATGGCAGGTTCTACAACTAAAACCGTAAAGGGATCGTATTATTTTGTTTGGATTTCCAACGAATGCCCAAGGATAAGTAACTTCATTTATCCAAATGGGTACGCCTCTGGAAGGATGTCCTGAGAACCTAACCGGATCTCTGCCAACACAAGGCCAAGTTACCTCTGTAACTAGGTAACTAACTGTCACGAGTATGCCATCCCACGTTCGTAGCCTACCTTTATCGAGGAGCCTCACATTCCAACAACCACATAAGTAAAATATCTGGGCTCCATATCAGAATACCACTTTTTATCTAGAAGGAAATGCACATATCCTGAGGGTCGCGAACCCCATAATCTTGTCGAATTCTTCCTGTTTCGACCATTTCCCGGGGTGTGAGGTTCGACGAAGTCCCGTCCCACAAAGCTACGCTTTACACAAAAGCAATGCTTCGATCAATTAATGTTCAAAATTTAGCGTGCCACATCACCATATTGGGAATATATCACTAATAACTATCAACTACATAATCTCTGAGCTCGTATGTCTCAGAGAAGGGTGTTAAGCTAAGAGAATAAATTCTCTGCCACTAAATAGAAATGTATTTGATAGAAACCAGCTTTATATCTCAAAGTGTAATGTCGGATATACATCCATACCAGTCCATCCTGGGTCTGAATGGAATCGAAGGCACTTCGTCCAATTAAGGAAAGAAGTCCTTGCAAATCCGGATATCCCCTAATCACGGTCGGACTCCTCATCACAAAGGGTAATCTCTATACCGAAGCAACTCGATGCAGAGACAATCAATAGGCAATCCTTTCGTTTTTGAAAATATTCGATCTTCAACCACCGTCTTCAAATGCAATTCCATTCTGTCGTATCATTATTCGGAATAGGTTTTATGACATAATATCCTCCCTCGGCCTTTTCGAATAATGAGCGCTTATTTAAAAACATGTGGTTACATTTGGATCTTAGTTAAGTCACAACTTATTTCCTAAAACCTTCCCTTTGGAATGGTTTAATAAAATTTCCATTTTTGGATCTTTTAAACAAAAGATCCACCTTTTATAATTCAATGCAGAACACTATATTCACACAGCAATTCATCATAGATATAACTTACAATAATCACAGCTCAAAACAAAGCAATTCATATCATAGAATAATACAGATTAACTTACTAGAGATACTAATCAATCCAAGCATTCAATATAATCAATAATCCATAAGCAAGATTAATTAATCATTTAATTTATAAATAAATAAATTTAAACTAAATAAATTAATTACTTATGAATTAATCACCTAATCCTGCTTAATTAACATTAAGTAATTACAAACCATTTTAGTTAATTGTTGAACTAATTAATCACATAGTTATTTTCATTAATTAATTATCCTCTAATCATTAATTAATTAACCTTTAGTTATTAAGTAATTAACCTTTAGACTTTAATTACTAATTAATTAACCTTTAATTAATAATTATCCTTTAATCACTTACATTAAGTAATTAACCTTTAAGTAGTTAATTATACCTTAATTACTTACATTAATTAGTTAACCTTTAATTAATTAATTAACCTTTGATTAATTTTCATTAAGTTATTACATTTAATTACCCATCCTTTAATTAATTACACTAAGTAATTATCATTAAATTACTAATTAATTACTCTTTAATCATTACTTAATTATCCTTTAATCATAAATTAATTAATCTTTAATTATTAATTTATTAACCATTAATAATTAATTAATTAACTAACCCTTAATCATTAATTAATTAACATCTAATTAATTACATTAATTAATTATCCTTTAATTACTTATATTAATTAATTATCATTAAATTACTAATTAATGATCCTTTAATTATTCAAGACACTAATTAACTAAAGATAAACCTTTTATCTTAATTAATTAATTATTTAAATCTTATTTGATAAACCTTTGGAATTAATTAATCATCAACATATAAATAAGCTTAAGACCCTTAAGTTAATTAGTGATTAAACATTTACCCTTCTTTAATTAATCTCCTTAATTACATTATTAAATTTATTTAAAATAAACTTAAGAATTAATTATAAATAATGTACACAAAATAAAGTAGTTTAACTTAATCAATTTTTAAATAACTTATTTTAAAATCTTTAACTAATCTCAAACTGAAATAAAACATCAATTATTAAAAGAAATGGGTTAAAGATTGTTTTTAAGTAAAACTTGTTTCATTTTTAAAACTTTAAGACCATTACTATACATACTCAAGTCGAACACGGTGCTTACTCGCACTCAAACCCGAGCCCTTTCTTTTTTTACTTTGTTATGTTTAAATTTCTAAAATGTCAAAACATGCTTAAACCCGTGCGAACATACCCGGAAGCACACCCAAGCCAACAACCCAATTCCCCAAGCTAAACCCCGAGACCAGACCTTCTCCTCAAACCTACAGCAACCAAACAAATACCCACTGACACATGTGCATGTGCACGGTCGAGTGCAGCAGCTCCGACCCTCGGTACCATCGCCGACAAGTCAACTTCGACCTCCTCCTTCGATTTGATTACCAAAACCCTGAAACAACCTCGCAATCGAAAAGGAGCAACCGGGCTACCTACTGGAAAAGAACTCATCATCAAAGAATCACCTGGAGTAGCCACCTCCGGTCATCAAAACATTCGCCACCATAACCAAAGCTTCGGCAACGACCCACGCTTCGACCCCCCTCATTCAGATCGACACGGATGCTTCCACGACAAAGAAATCATTTCGACTTCCTCATCGACCAAAACAGGCAATTGAACACTAGCTCCTGACTCCAGGCCACCACGGTGGTCTAGAATTCCATCGATCATTTTCCCTATGAGCCCCATTACTCCAGATTCCTCCAGAAAAAATCTTGACGACCATCTCTTCCCCGATCGCCAAAAATCGACAGAAATGCAATTTCAGTTCAACTCGAGAAATCACAACAAATACGAATCTAAAAGTCATGATATTATTATTATTAAAATTCACCATTTTTAAGTAAGATTCTGATCGTATAATCAATTGTGAAATTTAGATAATCGAATTTCTGACTTATATATGATCATCATGGTAATTTCTTTTCCTAGTAAATCAACTTGTTATTTACACTTAAAAACATTTTTTAAAATAAATCTAGTTAATACTAACACATTTCATTTAGAGATCAAATCCTAAAAGAGATTGGAGGAAGAGGAATTGAATTTTGAACTTAATATAAGCCTGTAAATTTTGAACAGGGGTATATATGCCTGTATACAGACATGCACACATCAATCTACATACACACACACACACATACATACGGACATATTTTACATCCATACACATATTTTTCACCACATACTTTAAAACATCAGGATATATATGTACAGATTCAAGTTAGTTTACTCACTGTTTCGGGTTTTAACAGAGAACACGGGGCTTAAAATTAGATACTGGAATTGCTAAAATTTACTATGATCTAAAACCTAGTTTCGATTTTGATCTTACTTGTTTTAGATGAATTTGAACAGAAGCTTGATTTATGTTGAGTTGATCTTTGAATTTGCTTCAGGATTTTGAGATGCTTTAGGTTTAAAATGGAAAGAGTTTGTTTTATACTTTTTTTATTTTTCTTTCCTCTGGTTTGTTTTTAGATTTTTAGTTTTGAAATATATGAAAGAAATTGAAAGAGTAGGAGAATAGATGTGTATATATAGCTTGTTTTCCATTTATTTATTAAATTTTAAAATGAAAAGAAAATTTAAAAATATGACATTAGTTAAATTTGCATGTTACTAATCTTACAAATGTTAAATTGCTTGCCTGTATGATTTAATTGGTTTTTATATAATTTTATATTATATTTTATATTTTGTTATATATATATATGTTTATGTTTTATGTTTTTATTAATTTAAGTATTATTTTATATATATATATATATATATATATATATATATTTACAAACCTTATTTATTCATATAATTTTTTTTAAAAGAAAGTATATAAACCTTTTATAAAATCTTATTTTAAGCTAACATACTTTTAAATAAATGAATATTTATCTTCAGAGTTTTTTAAATATCGAATTTAACTTTAAACAGCCTTTGAAAATTATTATATTTTCAATTTTTATTAAATACATTTCCTTTTATTTATGTTTATACAATTTTTAAGAAAATGATTTAAAAATTTAATTGCACATTAATAAATAAACATATATATATATATATTCGTTTTTTAGAATATAGAGTTTTTAAATCCAATTCATTTTTAAGATATTAATTTCTGAATTTCAAATCCAAAATTTTATTTACAATATATATATATATATATATATATATATATATATATACATAGACATAAACAAACACATTTTTTTATTGTTATTGGAAAAATTCAAATTAATCCACAAATTAATTCCAAAAAATTATATTAATTACTAAATTAAATTTGGCTTAAAAATGGGATTGTTACACTTCACTACCTATGTAAGTAATGCTTAAAAAGCCTAAGAGAAGCTATCACTTTAGCCTCTCTTCCGTAGTCCCTAAATTCTACTTAATTTCATTTTCATGGCGGATGATTTCCGCAAAATAACATTTGTTTTAAAATTCAATGTGTCTAAACCTCAACATATTGAATATCGTTGTGAAGCTCTTGATGAACGGAGTAGATGGTTAGTTTGTCAAAAACATGCTCCAGAAGACCAGAAATCATGGTCAAAGGCTCAGGTGGTTGGTTAACAATGGTAATTTGGGTGTTTTCGATCTTCCGGTAATTAGCAAAATTGATTGAGGGGAATTGTTGAGTTCAACCAAAGGGACTCAGATATGGGTTGGATTTGATAAACAAAATGGCATAGCATTGAAATTTGTCTCAAAATCCCTGATGGTGCTGAATTAAGGTTGCAAATATGATGGGAACTCTTCTTTGGTAGGGGTATAGTTAATAGACCAGTTGAGGAAGTATTAGCACTAGTGGTCAAAGGTTTTAATTCGAGAGGCATTGGCAATTGATGGTCAAAGGTGGCAATTTTCGACCGTTAACGAACTTAAACATGCTCATTAGGGTTTAAGCAGGGTGATTAATTTAGATTTGCACCCCATGTCTTCATATAAACACAAATTAAAACTCTAAAATTTCTAACCTCTATATCTTTCTCATACGATTTTCGATTCACGCATGGTATCTTCTATTAGACCCATGATGGAATTTTAGATGATTTAAAATTAGGTTTGCTATTTCAGAGGTTGTTAGAAAAAACACATTGGTACAAATTAATTAATTTAGTTAATTGAATTTTAAATTATAAATATCACATCTATCGATGAAAAATCATATTTATTGATATACTTTTTATTATATAAGTGATTGTTTGGTAGTTATAACATTTAAATGTACTGTGCCTTGATCGAATAAATATTATCCATTATAGTATTTTTATGAGTTTAACTAAAATACATATTTGATTTGGATTAGAAAATAATTAATCAGAATAAACTGAATTATAATGAAAAATTAGATCAATAAATAATGTTTAAGGTTATTTACAAATTTTGTATTTTTTTGTAAATAAAGATGATTTAACAAACTTTGTTGAAATTAAAGTATAGAATTTAATAAGGTTATCATTTATGAATTTCTTGGAAAATTCATAAATAATAACTACATTATCTATTAAATTGATATTTGAGAAGTTTACGGTTTATAAAATTGAATGATATTTTATGTGATACCATGAATTTTAGTAAAAATAGTATTGTTTTATGTAAATGATGAAATGATTGATTTTATGGGATTTATGATAAGAATATTAGTGTTTCCTGATTTGTAAGATAAAAAGGAATTTTCTTGATACTAATAATATTTATAACAAAAATATTTTACAAAAGTGTGTTGGATAATATAGTTATTATTTTAAGAAAATAAAAATTAATAGGAGTTTTAGTGATTTAAAATAGAAGTTATTTTTTTGGAATAAATAGTAATAAATTGATTTTGAAAAGTATTAAAGAGAATCAAATATATATTATTATTTTGATGTAAAATATTAATATTATCATTTTAAAAGCTATTTGATGAAGATTACTATTTTTGATTCGAAATGCAATGTTTAAAAGTATTTAATAAATAAAAGTATATAAAGAGTTTTTGAAGTATATTATCATCTTTGGAAAGTTTATTATTGTTTCGATATATATAAATAAAATTAAATATTAATAATAATAATAATAAGATGATTTCATACACAAGAGAGGAACAATTGATATACATGCAATGTTTTGGATGGATGCAATATGTAGTAATTATTCATTTAACTTGTCTTAAGTTTGTTTTACCAAATGGAATCACATTAGAATGTACATGCGATATTTTACCATTTTTATGAGCACATGATGGCTAGTTTATTATGATTGATCAAAGATTGAGTTGTGTTACTATTATGTGGTTCTTAGTACACATTTGATGACTTATACTTACATTGATGGTGCTTTACTGTAATGGATGATTAGTATATATGTAACTATATTTGTATTATTGTTATTTTTTAATTACGATTGTGGTTGACATTGGTTGTTATACAATATATGTGATGTTTAATGGCTAAGTGTGTAATTTCTATTATTGCCCATATGATGATTAGTTGTGATGGATAAGGCGGAATGTTTTTTCTATGTCTACCATTTCCGCTAGTTGCGATGATTGCATTAGTTGCAATGACTGAATGGATATTATGATTACTTTGTACTAACAAGTATTTGGATGCAGGAGAAGAACATGAAATATAATTATGTGAATTCAGTACCCAAAAGGGGTATGTAGGATGTTTTTTTTGTAAAGGCACCGGTTCCCAAATGGTCGGAGTCTATAGTGTTTGTCAGAGCCCCAAAAATAATTCACACCTTTTCATGTATTATATGTGTGTGTGTGTGTGTGTGTGTGTGTGTGAGTGTGTGTGTGTGTATTTGTAAGTCTGTAGGTGGCAGCAAAGAAAGGGCAAAGGGTCTGGAATGTGTCATATCTACGGGATGGTTTGATATATCTCTTGCATAATAGTTATACACATTTTACTTGATAGTGGATTTATTAAAATCTGTAAATTATGTGATGTATTTTGTTTGAGTAATATTTAATTTATTGAAATGAAATATGTATATTTTGATTTTTAAAATGCCATAGTGAGATTTTCATTTTCATATATTATTTTAGAATTTCAAGTTTTTATACCCACGGTACACGTCTTCAAAACCGAATTTAAATATAAGCATATTTTAGCACTATTTATAATTGGACTTTTATATGTTAAAAATAGTGGGTCATCACAATCTTTTTTATTGGATAATGAGAATGATTTTAGTTGTACATTAAACTGTGCAATTTAGAAGAAAGAATTGATGTGGTATTAACTTCTCCAAATAAATTTATACATTATTTATCTCATATTGTATACTATTTCATTTTTCATATTATAGGCAATATTTAATTTAATATCCATTATTAAAATTTATTTAAAACCATTGGAAAAAAATAAATATACAAATTCATAAAAATAATAACACTCTTTTTCGTTGGCTCATTTGCAATGCGAAAAAAAATCATCTTTTGGTGAACTTTTCCCTCGCTTTAGAATTCCTATTTTGGGTATTGTTCGCTTTGATAAATGTACTCCCAATATAATTCGTTTCTAAATATGTATCATATTAACTAATTAATTTCTAAAAATAAATGAATAATACATAATTCAGATATGTCAACCCCATTTTGGCAAAGTATTATTTCACATTTTCAGCTAACCCCTCATAAAATTGAAATTACGAGAGTAGAATCCCTAAATATTCGGACGAGCAAGTGAATCTTGTAGCAAAAATGAAATGAAATTCAATCCTCTGGATTACCTTCCACCCCTCCCCAAACCCCACCACCCACCAACCCCTCCCTCCCTGTGCCCTCCCCCCACACCTCTTTGTTTTGAAGTTACTATCTACATACACCCAAACTATCACTAACACCACTTAAAAAGGTATTAACACTTTTTCATAAGTCATTCTAAAAAATCATTATTGTCGGTTATACAAAATAGAGTGAGGGAATAGTCATTCGGTTTTGTGTAGCCCAGCGTTGTGTATGAAGGTCTTGTATAAAGAAAAATCGTTTATCTAATTGCCCACAGCTGACACAAAAGATAAAACTCATTGGAGTTCATATTTTTGAATTTTTTCTGATTTTATTTAGGTTACAGAATGTACGATCATAAAAAAAAGGGTCCTTTGTAAAAAATTAAGTCAGGCTAATAACATAAAGAACATACCCCATTTTACTCTTGCTCATGATAACAAGTTAACCAAAAAAGACAACTTTATTTCCTTTACCTATCTTCCTGGATAGGGTTTATGTTTATATAAAAAAATATATGATAGTGAAACATGCATGTATGAATAATAATGATAATTTCATACATATACGTTTGTTAATGTACTTGATGGAATTCACCACATATTTTTTTTTGCAAACTATGAGTAGTATATTTTATTCAGCTAATTTATTCAAATGCATACATGTATCATCATAATGTCATATAGAGAACTCTATCATATCTAATTAAATAAATGTGAACAAATTTCATGAGAGAACTGATGGTTGTTGATGAATTAATTATTGTAATTAAAAAATATATGCGTTAAAAATTAAAAATAAACGACTGGAAAAACAAATGAACAACAAGCAACAAAAATATATGCGTTAAAAATTAAAAATTTTAGAACAGAGAATAAGAACAGTACAAATTCCAAAAACGACTGGAAAAACAAATGTGCAAGTGTGTGCAGTAAGTACTAACAACATGTACACATTGCTACAAACTGATGAAGAAGATCAAGAAGCAAATAATATGCAACTTATGGAAGAAGGTGAAATAACTGACCAGCTTACATGCACAGAGCAACAAACAACCATGACTGAGAAAACAAACCATTCTGCAAAACAAATACCCACTGACACACTAAATCAGGCAATAACAAAAGAACAACAAGCAACAAAAATGAATGGAAAGAGGAAAAATGGAAGTAACAAGCAAAATAGAAAAGAAACTGGCAAAGTTTGTACAACAACTGTTACATCTTCTTCTGATTTTGACAACAATTGGTGCAAATCATTTGAAACCCAGATAACTCAAATAGTAACATCCAAGCAAGGTGATCAATCCTCAAAATCTTCTCAAACTCACTACAATTTTTCCATTCCCATCCCTGGTTGGCCTGATCCCAGCACCCCCTCACCTGTCTCATTCAACCAACCTCACTCATCATCTCCTGCCTCACACAACCAACCTCCCACACCCCCTACAAAATTAAAAAGGAAGATACAAACAAGATCCAGATCTCTGTCAGCTCAGAGAAGAAACAACTCCCTCACTTATCAATAGTTTTTAATGCATACAAAAATAGCAACTTGGAATCTTAGAGGGGCTCATAACAATTTGAAACTTGATCAAGTTAAGAATTATATCTCTGATTATAACCTTTGCCTCATTGGACTTCTTGAAACTAAGCTAAATCTTCCCCTATCTCAAAAGGCTGTTAACTACATTAATCCTACCTGGTCCTTCCATCATAACCTTGATTCAGCATCATATGGTAGAATTCTTGTTTTGTATAACCCCTCTGAAATAACTCTATCTCCCATTCTTTCGAGTAGACAATCTATACATTTTCACTTGTTTCTTACCCAAACCCAAACCTCTTTCTACTTAACAATTGTGTATGCTGACAATTCTACCATATCAAGGAATGCCTTCCTTAAAACAATTCCTCCTTTAAGACAAGCTTCACATCCATGGCTGGTTATGGGTGACTTCAACTCTTGTTTAAGTTTTAATGACAAGTTCGGTGGCAACCCACTTACTCCTAGGGATCTTGATCCTATCAATCAATCTGTTATTGATTCTGAGTTGCTGTTGGTGAATAAATCTGGTGCCAAGTACTCTTGGAATAATAGAAGCAGAAGTGGAGTACGTACCTTTACAACTATTGATCATTCCTTTTGCAATTACCAAGCCCTATCTCTTTGGCCTTCCATTTCAGTTTTCCTCCCACAACCAATCCTATCAGACCACTCAGCTCAAATCCTGTCCCTTGGTAACCATTTGCGAAGAGAAAAAAGAAGTTTCAAATTTTTTAATGCTTGGGCTAAGCATGAACACTTTCTTGTTCTTGTATCAAAAGCTAATGCAGAATTTGTTGGTTTTGGTAACCCTATGTTTAAATTTTGCAGGAAACTCAAGTACATTAAGCAAGCTATCAAACAGTGGGTCTCTTCAACTTTTGGTAGAGGTGGTCTGCTGTCTGCTACACTTACTCAGCAACTTAAAATAAGGCAAGAATTTATGATGGAACATCCTCTTGACGTTCAAGCAGCTGATGAAGAAAGAAAACTACTTTTAGAAGTTAACTCTGCTTTGGAACTTGAAGCCAACATGAAGAGACAGCAACTAAACAAAAAATGGCATGATGAAGGTGACAAAAACACGAAGTTTTATCATGATTCTATCAAACTTAAACAAGCAAGAGAAAACATTCATAGTATAACTGATGACCGGGGCATTTTGCACACCTCTCCTGAAACTGTTGACAATGCATTTATACAATACTTCACCAAGCAGTATGGTAATATAGAAGGCTTTACTCCAGATCTTGACTTAATTACTGAAACTGACCTCCCAAACATCAATTATTTGGAAGCATCATTTCTTGTCAGTCCTGTTACTGATGAAGAAATCAAGGCAACCCTTTTCTCCATGAACAAACACTCATCCGGTGGCCCTGATGGTCTAAATGTAGTGTTTTTTATTAGTACTTGGAGTATTCTTGGAAGTGAATTTTGCAAGGCAATACATAACTTCTTTAATACTTGCAAGATTCTTGGAGAAATCAACTGTTCCAATATTGCATTAATACCCAAATACTCTCCAGCTTCCACTGTTAGTTCTTATAGGCCCATATCTTGTTGTAATGTAGTGTACAAGTGCATATCTAAAATTCTAGCAGCCAGATTAGTCACAGTTCTTCCATCTGTTGTCTCTAAAAATCAATCAGCTTTTCTTCCTAACAGAGACATCATTGATAATGTTCTCTTGGCTCAAGAACTTCTCAAATGTTATGGTAATAGCAATAGCACCCCTGCTGCAGCTCTGAAAATTGACATAACTAAAGCTTACGACTCTATCCATTGGGAATCCATAGTTAGAATTATGGCTGTTATGGGATTCCCTAAAACATTTGTGTCTTGGATCTATGTATGTATTTCCACTCCATCCTACTCTATTGTGATTAATGGCAGACCTGTAGGAAATTTTAGAGGAAGAAAAGGTATAAGGCAAGGAGACCCGTTATCTTCTTATTTGTTTCTGATAGTTATGGAAGTGCTAACTGTTACTCTAAGAACTAGTTACAACAGGAAAATAATAAAGTATCATCCCAAATGTTCTCAACAACTTATTACATCCATCATGTTTGCTGATGATGTCATGATGTTTACAAAGCCTGAGTTGCCTTCTCTGAATGGAATTAAAGAAGCACTGCATATATTTAAAAAAATGACTGGCTTATCCATAAATCAAAATAAATCTTCTATGCTAGTCTCTGGTATCAGTAATGAACAAGCTGCTTTCCTACATCAGCAGTCTGGTTTCACAAGTATGGAGAATGACATGAAGTACCTTGGTCTGCCTCTTATAACTAAAAGAATTACTAAGAATGACTGTTATCCATTATATCATAAAATAACTTCAATCATGACAGCATGGGATAATAGGAAATTAACTCAATCTGGAAGGCTTGTTCTCATCAAATCTGTTGTCTTCTCTTCTATTGTTTACTGGGCACGCACTATAATTCTTCCTATCAAGTTATTACATTTACTCAGATCTGCTATGAGTAGATTCTTTTGGACTGGAAGTATTCACAACAGGAAAATTGTCCCATGTGCTTTTACAAAATTTGAAGTTCCCTTTAAATCTGGTGGGCTTGGTATCTTAGACATAAGGAAGTGGAACATAGCGGCTATAAGCAAACAGTTTGATGCAATCATTAAAAAAAGGGAAAGTTTATGGGTGGAATGGACATGGCATCACAATATCAAGAACAAGGATTTATGGGTCATGGAGATCCCTCAACAAAGTAGTTGGACATGGAGAAGCATCCTTAAGTATAGAGAAGTCTTTCTGCCGTTTATACAATACCCAGTTAATGCCAGTTCAAAGGTGAATTTTTGGAAGGAACCATGGGTTAGACAAGGCCTAATTTTATTTAAATTGCTTTCCTACTCACAAATTATCCAAACAGGTATTTCCTTAACTGCTGATGCTAATTCCTACTTGATCAATGGTAATATTCAGTTGCCTACCACCAGTAATCAAGAAATTCAGCAAACTTGGAATATATTACAACAAACTAATTTCACTGCTATGCAAATCAACTCTGTTCAGTGGAATGGCAAACCACATTCTGTTAAGGGTGTTTACAGTTCCCTAACAGAAAGTGATCCATTGCCTGCTGCTATCTGGCATGATGTTATATGGTCTACTGATACAGTCCCTCAATACAATCTTTTGATGTGGAAAGTGATCAACAAAGCTTTGCTTACTAGATCTATGTTACAAAAGGTTGGAATGATCTGTCCCATGCAATGCCTATTCTGTGAAATTGAAGAGGAAACAACCGACCATATTTTTTTTGAGTGCTCTGCCTTGAACAACTTGCTATTCCACTTAGGTGGTAAAACTGGTACATATCTATCTGGACGAACTAGCAACATACAGTGGAATATAATACACAAAGCAACCAAATGGAGAACAGTTGATAGTAGAGTGTTCACTGTGTGTTTGAAGGTCTTCGTGGCTGTGATTTGGAGGGAAAGAAATTTAAGAGTTTTTGAAAATGTTAAAAGGAATGACATGGTCTTATGGAAAGAAATGAAATGCAGTATACACAAGCAACTGAAGCACTGTGCTAGTAGCATCCCGCTGTCTATGTTACAAGCTTGGACTTGATTTTGATGTTTCTCTTCCTTTTTTATTTTTCAGTTATCTTCCTCTTTGTTTTTTCTATGTATCTCTTTTTTTATTGTTTGTTGCAATAAAACTGGTAGGGGCCCAGTTAACCCCGCTGGCTTTGCCAAAAAAAAAAAATTAAAAATAAACTGATACAATTTTAGGATAACATTTAAAGAACAGGACTTGGATAGGCTAAAAAAACAAACCACATGCAAATAGAAGTACAATAAAGCTTTAACAGTTTCAACTATGAAAGTGATAGTATGCAGTAAATGCATTCAGACTATAACCACCCTTATACTCTCATTTGAGGTGGAATTCGACTTAAGGTCAATGAAGACTTAAAAATCTTAAGTATCAATTTTTATTGGGAGGAGTAAATGGTTGTTTGATGCTTAGAAAAATAGAAAAATAATTCGATGAGTGTGTGTGGATGGTTGGAATAACTTAGTGGATGTGAAGATAAATGAGCGAGAATTCTATATTTGGAGCCTGTAGTTTTTCGAATATTTAATTAATTTTAAATATTCAAATAAAAGGTTTTATAAAGAAAATAAGAATCTTTTTAATAATGATGATGTAATAGTTTTTAAATTTTATTTGCAAAAATATATAGTTCTATGAAAAATTAAAATGTGACCGGAACCCTTTTTCGAATTTTCGACGTTCCATCGTATAAAAGTTGTTTGAAGTATTGTGTACACATTTTTATAAATATTTAAATATATGAAATGTTATAAACATGGATTATTAATTTAATTAGGGTTAAGTGTAATTAATTAAGTTAAGAAAATAATGATGTGACATTTTGTCAACTATAATAAAAAATAAAAGTAAATATCACATCGATGGGGGTATGAATTGACATATTGGTGGCTTAATGTGAAACAGGGAAGGCTATGGTGACATTGATATGATGGAAGGAGGATGATATGGTGATGTGGCATTCATGGAATGGAGGTAAAAGGATGAGGGGTAGTTTGATAATTCAACATGTTAACATAATATAAACTAATTTTCCTAATTGTTATTTTATTGTCTCATTCCATTTCCATTTTCAAAAAAAAATCAAGCATGGAAATAAAGCTTCTATGGCTTCTCTATTTAGGTTTTAGGTTTTAAAGTTTTTTAATAATCAAATTCTTACTTTAAAAACTTGGTTTTAATTCACTTGTTTTCATCTCTACTTTCTCCATTCAGTATAAAAATCTTTAGTGTCATTTACTTAACTGTTTTGACTTTTACTTTTTTTTTATTCCGCACAAGTAAATTATCCATGTTAAACGATCAGTTAGTTTTGTCACTTTCAAAAGGCTCACAAAAAATAAGAGCATTTGGTGTTGATTTATTGGATGTATTAATAGCGGCCCATCTAGGCTGGTCCCCACCAACTCAAATTTTAAGTTGGTCCCTGACACCATCTAGAGTGTTCCTGCAAAGTTTTATTCGATTTTGTAAAGAATTGAGCAAGTTATGGATAATTCTTTTGGACCAGATGACCCATGAAGACGAATGATCGAACTAACTCCAAACTACTTGATATTTGGACAAGGCACTTAAATAGAAGATAGGAAGACAAACAAACAAAGATCACTCAAAAATATACTAAGTTGATGGATAACTAGCGACCCATCCCCTATGGTTAGCTAGCGGTCCATCCCCAATGGATTGCTAGCGATCCATCAAGATAGATCGGATCGCCCTCAAACTTTCTAAGCTCCTTCGTAGCACTAAGTAAAGGCTTCTAGTAGAAAAATATGCTAAGTTAATGAATATCTAGCGATCCATCCCCTATGGATAGCTAGCGATCCATCGTCTACGGATAGCTAGCGATCCATAGAAATGGCTCAGATCGATTTGAGATTTTTGGTGATGACTAGGCATTACAACCAAACTCTTCTGCACTTGTTCATTTGGCCCAATACTCATGGAATTTCCCTATAAATACTCACCTATCTGTAGAAAAAGATGGATCTTCCCAGAGAGAGAGAGCTTCCATTACTCTACTAGAATTCCTTCACTTCTTCAACTTTCTTCTCCCTCGCAAAAGTCATCAAGGTGGTTACTATGATTCTCCAGTCAATCCTTGAACTTCTGACTTATTCTAACTCATTGTAACTTAGATTTAAGGACTGACCAGATGATATCTAGAGAGATTCAACTCGTATAATCATAATAAAGATTGTTTAGATTGGACGTAGGCCAGAGGCAGCCGAACCAATATAAACATCTAGTGTCTCTTTTCATACTTCTGCTGTTTATTTTTGGTTTATCTGAGATTTGTGCTACAGATTATTTGCACTAGTGCTTTCGCACTTGATCAAGGGTGTTGATCCATTTTCTAGGTTAACATTTTGGTGTTTTCACACTTGATCAAGGGCATTGATCCATTTTTTAGGTTAACATTTTGGTTCTTTCACTGAGAACAAAGGTATATCTGGAAAATTGAAGCTTGAATCTACGCTTGGGATAAAATGAAGAGGCCTAACACTAGATCTAAATCTGGGGCAAGTCAACCAGAGCCTGAGGGCAATCAGAAAGTATCCTCAAATAATCAAATATCCAACTATGTAGCTAGCAAGAAAATGGAAAGGCAGATGAAGAAAATGCAGGATGGAGTCTTGGCTTGGCACCAAGAAATGATGGAGGGTTTCGTCTAAAGGATGGGACAACAAGGAACTGTAGAAGATGTAGGAATCTAGACCCTAGGGAACAATTTAGGAGCTTCTAAAGTTAGATTAGAACGAGATGGAATGTTGCCTACATGCCTAGAGCAAACGATACTTAGGGGCAACATGGAAACCAACGATGATGATGGGATCAATATTGGAGCTGGCATCGAAAGGGCCAATAATGGAGTAATAGTTGAAACTCCAGAAACCAGCGGTATGGGAGCTAATCTGATTACTAGAGTGCAACTGGCGGAGGAATATGTGATAGGGTTACCCCAAACGAGAGGAGGACGGAATGAGACTGGATGAGTAGGGCAAAACAGTAGTGTGTAACTAATGGAGTATGCACCGGATTTCCCTTGCTAAGGCAGTGGGTCTAACATTGCTTTGGATGTAGACCTTCCTTGGATTTTGAAAATCGAATCGCCGAATTGGTAAGAAAGTTAGTTAGAGGAGGATGCACGAATCAAGGTCTTGAAGATGTGAATATTAACACATTTACTGCTAATATCCAAAATGTAAGAAATCCTCCCAATTTCATACTTCTCGCGCTGGAAATGACGACGGAAAGACCGACAAAGTGATACATCTGATGAGATGCATCGCACATATGGAGGTGTAAGGTGCTTCTAAGGAAGTAATGGGGCGGTGCCACCCATTATACTTGATGAATTTGGAGATGATGTGGTTTAGACACCTGAAGAATGGGTCTATTAGCACATGGACCGAGTTAGTAGGCAGATTTTTAAGACAATTCTGAGTTCACGTCACAAAAACGAAGAATGTGATGATATTGGAAAATGTGAAACAAATGCATGGGATGACCTTGAGAATTTATTTAACAAGACTCAGTGTTCCTGCGACTGCGGTCGATAATCCAGACCCATCAGTGATTTCAATGGCAGTAGTGTTGTGAGTTGCGAGCAAAACCGACTTCGGAGCTGCATTTAGAGGGATCCACCAATAGATCTTGTTGAGTTTTACTATGAACCTAAAAGACATTTATGACAGGAGGATGCTGACGCTAAGGATGAAGCTGAAGATGCCGAAATTTATGCTATGTATGGCAAGGGATCTTTCGGAGCAGGATTTGGAAAAAACATAGGGAAAAGATAGGCTTATGATGATTCTAAAGAACTGAAATGACAAAGGAGGGAGCCTAAGTTCTCTTTCTACTCTGAGCTGATTAAAACCCTAGAAAGGATATACCTAAACACTAGGAAGCAAATTCTCTATCCAAAGCCCCTGAGAACAGAACCCACTAATCGAGAGAAAGGATCAAGAAAGTTTTGCATCTTCCATGAGCAGGCGGACATGAGAGAAATGAGCGTCAACACCTTCGTGATCTGATAGAAGAATCGGTTCGGAACGACCAACTGTCGTAGTACGTGAGGAACACAGCTGCGATAACACAGCCGAAGTAGCCGCCACCCATAGCAGAGGCTTTAAGGAATTCCCAAGGATCTGGGCCAAGACAGATAATCCCATAAAATGGATAGATGGAAATTTAGATCCGGTTGTAAATCTTTGCTTTTTTTTCTTCTTTGCTCTTTTCTTTTCGTATATCAGCAGTAAAAACAATAATGATCACAAACTACTTAGGTGCATGCTAAACCTAGATGGTTCCTAGTCGCGCTCTAAGTCATATATCGAGATAATTGCTTAGGATAATAATTTTAAGCCGCTCTTATGTGCGCAAAACCTAGATTGGCACCTTACCATGCTCTAAGTTAGATGTTTGGGATATAAATTCAAGATTTCTGGTTATTTAATTCTGCTTGCTTGCTTTGATTTGAAATTTGATTTTGTAAAATCCATATTTAATGTAATAACCGATTTTGAACGCCATAAAGTCCCAACCGGAGTGTAAGGTGCAAGTCCCCATATTGGAGAGCGAGTGGATGGACTTGTACGATATCGAATACCATAGAGTCCCGACTAAAGAGATGGGACCAAAGTGAAAGAATTCCCCTCAATGGAGAGTGAGCGGATAGGCTTGCTTAATCCCCCTTAACTTAATAAGCAACTGATCGGACATATTATCCCCCTTAACATAACAAACAAATGACCAGTTGAAATCGTCCCCTTAACATAAAACATTAAATGATCCGGTGAGATCATACTTTAGACAAAACATTAAACGATCTAGTGAGATCACACATTAAACTAAACATTAAACAATCCGAACAGATCATGCATTAAAATTATACGATCAGGAGAGATCGAGCCTTACAACAGATCTAATTTAATAAATGGATTTGAATGCCTTATAAACATGATAAAACTGATAAATCCTTGGTGAACACAGGATGATTTTGGTATATGATGTGATTCTGATGTATGATGTGATTTTGATGTATATATAATATGATTTTGATATATGATGTGACAACTCTAATTGAGAAGCAAAAACTAATAGTGATGTAAATCCCGAATGAACATGGGACAGTTAGAGATGTGTGATGTAAATGAAGATGTGTGATGAAATTGGAGACATGTGATTTAATTAGAGATACGTGACGTAATAACTCCGAATGAAATCGAAATTATTGTGATGTATAGATTACACCTAAGTAAAGTTAGAGTCCTAGGACATAATAGGTTTGTAGCAACTTTGATTGACCAAAGAATCCAAAGGAACTTGATGGTTTGCCAAGGCTAAAGTGGTTGGAAAGCTTAACAATTAATGACTTGTTACTGGAACTTGTTCAGAAGCACAGCACACCTTTTGTTCAAAAGGCGTACATTAGGGGGCAAGTGTTAACTGGGTATTTAATAAAATAGAATTCATGTGGAACTAAAACATTTAAAACAAGTCAAAATAACTCAAGGATCGATCAAGAAGACTTGACGGAAAAGAAGAGAAAGACTAAAGAAGAAAAATGCCAAAACAAGCTAAGGCGATGGAGCTCTAACGATCCATCACCTATGGATAGCTAACAATCCATAAAGCTTGCTTGTGGACCCTCCAGTCCTCTTGCATCATGATCTAATATGTTCCCTAGAGATGCTTGCCAAGCCTCTTCGCATACCTAACAATCTAGCTCGAGAAAGACTAACAGGAATCAAGCCGTTTGACCAAAAGAAGCTAACTTAAAATACACCTATAGAACTCAAACAAAGGCATTTTTTCTTTAAATTTTGGGAGAACATTTAGAAGACATAGAAATAGGCTCATATGAAAAATGAGAGCATTTGGAGTTGATTTGATGGATCGCTAGCGATTCATCTAAGCCCATTATCTCAAATTCTTATTGTGGATTCCAGATACCCTCTAGAGTGTTCCTAAAAGTTCCATTCAATTTCGTAAAGAATTGAGCTAGTTATGGATGGTTCTTCTTGACCAGATAACCCATGAAGACAGATGATCAAACTAACTCCAAGCGGCTTGATATTTGGACAAGGCACATAAATAAAAGATAGGAAGACAACCAAACAAAGATCACTAAAAAATATGCTAACTGGATGGATAATAGCACTCATCCTCTATGGATAGCTAGTGATCCAACCCCTATGAATAGCTAACATCTATCCCCTATGGGTAGATAGCGATTCATCAAGATAGGTTGGATTTCCCTCAAACTTTCCGAGCTCCTTCGTGGCTTAAGTAAAGGATTTTGGTAGAAAAATATTCTAAGATATGGATAGTTAGGGATCCATCACCTATGGATAGCTAGCGATCCATAGAAATGACTCGAATTGATTTGAGATTTTTAGTGATGACTTGGCATAACAACTGGACTCTTCTGCACTTGAAATTCTAGCCCAACGCTCACTAAATTTCCATATAAATACTAACCTACCTACAACTAGACATGGATCTTTCCAAAAAGAGAGAGAGTTGTTGTTGCTCTACTGGAATTCCTTTACTTCTTCAACTTTCTTCTACCTCACAACAGTCACCAATGGGGTTACTGTGAATATCCAGTCAACCCTTGAACTTATGACTTATGCTAACTCATTGTAACATAGATCTAAGGACTAGCTAGTTGATATCTAGAGAGATTCAGCTTGTATAATCATAATAAAGATTGATTAAAGTGGATGTAGGCCAGAGTCAACCGTACCACTATAAAAATCCTATCTCACTTTTCATACTTCTATTGTTTATTTGTTGTTTATCTAAGATTTGTGCTATTGGTTATCTACACGGGTGCTTCCCACTTGATCCAGGATTTTGATTCGTTTTTTGGGTTAACAATAGTAAACTTTTAAATTTGATTTAAGAGCGATTAAACTGATTTTGGAAATAACACGTTTTAATTAATGTGTAAAAATAGCTTTCTTAAGTACTTTCTCAGATTTCGACAAAATTAGTTTCATTGGATCCATAACAATGAATTATTATATGCCTTCCAATTTCATGGCGATTAGGCATATCGTTTGGTCGCACGAGTTTGAAACGCATAGGAATTAATTAAAGGAATTTAAGTTAATATAATTTGATTTTGAAAAGGTAACTTCTGAATATGATGGAATTGGCTATGATATATATTCCATTGTGTTCGTAATAGAGGTATAACATATAAAATGCTAGGTGGCACACTTCGTTTGGAGTTCCAAATTTTTATGGATGAATAATGTCGAAATTTTTTCTATATAAGGCCATCTAAATTCACTTTTTGCAAAGTCTAAATTAAGAAACCCTAGTTGCAGCTTATAATTGAATGAACAAAACTCAACCATCATCCCCCCTCTATTTCTCTCCATTCAAACACTTTTAGCCTCCGACCTAATTAGGAAACTTAATTGCTCAATGAGCTCTACGCAATCAACTGCTGGATAGTGCCATCATCGACAATAATAGGGGGCACATAGGGGCTGTGTTGGTGCTGCTTCGGGATGATTTGGGGTTGTTTTTCTTCAACAAGTGTGACGAGGCTAGTGTGGTAGGTGCGGCGGAGGATGGGCGTTCATTTGGTGATGATGGATTGAGCTCCGGTATAGCGTATGTGGCATGGCAATCGATTGAATGTGGTGAATGTTGGGTTAGTTAGCTAAGCTAAAAAGAATGAAGGGGAAGAGAAGATTAGCACTAATGAATGTCACTAGTTTTTTATTGACGTAATCAAACATAGTTAATTATATTATATAAATGGAATGTTTAAAATCTTATAACTCTTTCATACGAGGTCGGTTTCCAACGCGACAAGTTGCATTGTGATCATATCAACATATTCTATGCTATGGAGTTAGATTGGATGGATTCGAGCTAGTGAGAATTTTGGATTAAAATAAATGACTGTTCAATTTTAATTCAAATTAGAGCTCTTAGGCATCTTTGGAATTTTCGAGAGCAAACTCGCCTCTCTGGCCTGCTTATATTTTGACATAAGTTGGAATAATTTTATTTGTGCTATTTTGTTGCTTGTTTAGATTATTTACTATATTTATTAGTTGGTTTTTATATTGTTAGCAAGTTTCCTTGTCAACACCCCAAAGTAATGCTAAGAAAGATGGACAGACTTGCTTGAACAGTGGACATAATACCCTTAAGAATTGCCTTTCAACTTAGTTTTATTTGTTAACAATCCTTAGTCCAAACCTTTCGATGTCTTCGAAAGGTATAATCTCTGGGTTGATTAACATTAAGGCTTGGTTGAGTTAGTATGAGATCTCCATCGAAAGCCCTCCTTCGAAAAGGTTGAAAATCCCTAGACCAATTCCTTTATAGGTAGTTTTCGACCTCGTCGAAGGCTATGGGAATGACTTCCTTTGGGTAAGGTCTTGTAAGTCTGGGTTTTGAATTTAGAGAGCAGATTTCGCCGTTGTCGAATGGTTTAAGTCACAGAGCTAATGGCTTCGCAAGGTTACACCAAGCGTTTGGTCCGATTGAGTTGTTGACTTTGTTGACAGGTTTAAAGCACAGAGTTAATGGCATCGAAAGTTAAGAAATGATATTTAGGCCAGAAGCATTATCGACCCTGTTGGAAAAAATCTTTTGATGGGGTTGAACTTGAAATGTAGAAGTTAATCAAACAGAGATTTAAGTAATAGTAAAGTAATCAATAATGCTCAAGACTTTCCACTTTATCCAAGAAAAACTTTATTTTCATTAAATTCTCAAATCATCACCCAATTAGCGTTACAATGCTTTATTTAAGAAGAATACATATTTAGAATCAAAGAAAAAGGATCCCCCAAATGTGACCCCTTGGGTCTTATTTATAGATACAAGAGGCTATTCTTTTGAGTCCATGCTTTCGACCAAATCGGAAGGTCCCATTTTTTTAAGCAACTATTAACCTATCGACCTTGCCGAAAGATTTGCCCCTCATATGCCATCATTAACCTTTCGACATTGTCGAATGGTTTGCCTTTCTTATGGCTTCATGAACCTTGATGAAAGGTTTGCCTTTTATATACTATTTTAAACTCTTTGACCTTGTCGAAAGGTTTGTCTTCACTTGTTGTCATGAACCCTTTGACATTGTAAGGAAGTTTGTACTTCACTTGAATGTTGTCAAGAACTGTATTTCCCTTCAATGTTGTCGAAGGATATGCTTCCTCTCAATGTTGTCGAAAGGTTTTCTTTCATTCCTTTGCCTTTGCGGAATTCTAAGGGTTGCTTGCTTCATAGCAACTTTCAACGTTGTCGAAAGGTATCTAGGATGGGTCTTTACCGGTTCAAAAGGTTTGCTTGCTTTCGAAAAGGTTGTTATGAGGTTACTAATACTTGCCTTGACTTCTTAATCTTCTTCGAAAGGTAAGAACTCTCTGGATACTGTGAGATGGAACCTTCTGACCCCTTCGAAAGGTTTTGAAGACGTTAAAATTTGATGACTGCATCCCTTCGACTCTTTCGAAAGGTTTGGTCTGAAATCCACTTTCTTTGCTTTTGTTGAAGGGCCTTTCGAATCAGTTGAAAGGAGGATTTTTGGAGTAACAGATATATTCCTGCCTATTGGAGTGGATTAGACCCTATTACATTTCCATTTAAGAGCGAATGACCCATTATAAATGAATCTTACCTCGAAGATGTTGATTTATATTTTATGATTATATTATGTATGTGATGTAGGGGGACATGTTGGAGAGATCTGATAAGATTCCTCATCACTAATGATTTTACTTTTCATATATATGATGTGTTAGATGCCATATTATTGATAATGATATGATTTGCTTATTTAGTGCTTTAATAGCACTGGGCTTTATTTTTGGTATTTTGTGATAGTTTAACGGATCTTTATGAGATGGAAAATCCCATAACATCTCTTAAGTTATTGCACGCATGTTATACACCGTACAGGAGATGTAAAACTCCGTAAATATCTCGGAAGCTATCACACTTATATTTACTTGTTGTTGATTTAACTTACATAAGAAATTTTAGTTCTGACTCGAGCGTTATGTCATTTCATTATGCTCGGGTAAGCTTGAGCATTTCATTGTTTGAAGACATTATTTCTAGAGGATGTGGAAGGTGCTTGGTATGTTATATTATTAGTATTATTTCATTGCATCATTGTTGGTAGGATTTTGATTGTACTCTGATTATGTTGAAAAAAATTGTGTAATCAAATGCATATTGTATAACAGCTTCATGGATTGTTATTTGATTATTATATTTTGTCATTCCATTACGAGATGTTGTATTTTGTTTCCCTTCTTTTCTCTTATTTTCTTATTAAACCCCATTGACAATCTTCCCTTTTTGATGGTTTGAGTTAGACGTGTGTGGTTTATTATCGATGTAAACCGTCCAAAAAGGTGGCCATCACACAAAAACACCGAGGACTCCGTACTCAACAAATTGAGATGGATTAGAAGGTTGAATCTCCTCTAATATTTTGCCTTTTCTGAGTGTCGGTTACGTGTTCCATCGTAAGAAGTGGAAACTGCATTGGACAGCGCCATAACAGTTGCCAAAATTTTCCAAATGGTTGTTGGCTGTGGGAATGGATTAATGGTTGATTACCTCATCAAGTAGTGGAATATGCAAACAAACAAGAACAAGAACTAGCCATGCTTTGCAATAGGCTAATTTCACTGGAATTCCAGTGTAGTGGTGGATATAACTAAGCATCGTTTATCTAATGTATGTTTAATTATGTGGATGTTTATCTATGTCGTATGTTTAACTATATGGTGTGTTTAAGTATGTCGTATGTTTAAGTGCGTGGTATGTTTAAGTATGTTGTGTCTTTAAGTATGTGGTATGTTTAAGTCTGTCGTATATTTAAGTACATGGAACAATCTCTAAATTACATAGAACATAAACAACTCATATTAATACACGTAGACATACACTTAACTAATACAACTCATAAAATAGTCACACAGGAACAAGCACAACTCACAGAAATACCTGCTACAGTTAAAAATACATGGAATACAAAGAGTGTCACCCCCAAATCATAGAACTCACTGAAATTTCCTAACATAACTCACCCATAAATTGTATGCAGCATGACCAACAAAGTGTATTTGATGATCCATAAAATACAGCGAGTCAAAAGTTGACCGAGTCATTCGAATAACATTTTGCGTTCCACCTCAGTTATAATTTTCAAATACATTTGGTAAGCTCTAGTAAACATAACAAATGTACTAGAAGTATCCAAATATCATTTTCTTAACCTATAGTCTGGATGGTTGCTGTAGGCTTCACTGACGGTTATCCAAAAATCTTCATCAAGCTCTACTTTCATGTGTCTCTGGTCAGCCTGATTATAAGCTTTAATCAACACTAAATATCATTAGGATTCCATGTCTGTTTTTCCATATGGAATCCTATGAACTTATCATACTAAACACTTACACTACAAATAGTAACATTAGGTAGTGCAGTTGTAACCATGCTATGCATTTCATGACCATTCATTGTACTCTGCAAATGTACACTATAGCCATTAATGCCTTATCCTATCGTACATTGTTGACTCATTATGAATCCATAGCCATTGAATGCCTGCCAACGTACACCATATCCACTAATGCCTTGTCTTATCCCATACCATAGATATACTATGAATCTGTAGCCAATGAATGGCCTCTTCCAACGTACACTATAGCTATTATTGCCTTGGCCAATCCTAGCCAAGTAGAGCAAACTATAACCATACAATATTGTGTCATATCCTACATCGTAGAGGTACGTACACTTCAACCATTCATTGTCTTGTCTATTCCGTTTCATTTTAGCTCGCATACTTATATATACTCGCATTCTGAGCTATTCCAACACACAACTGCAGAAAACTAAATCAAATCAAGAAATCAAATTAGTTACTCCTTTCAACAACAATGGAACCTTACCTTCACTACCAGTAGAACCAAGACATAAACCAAACCTACGATGATGAACACAGAGTGGATGATGAAACCATAGAGTTTCAAATGCAATAAGCTGTAGCAGGATATTCTTAATTTTTAGTAACGATCTATGAGCAACCACCGTGGTAGCATGCCTAGATGGATTGACTGTCGATATACTAGGGACTATGAGGATGAGCATGAAAGGTTGGTGATAGACTACTTCATTGATAATCCAACCAACGATATAAGTTTGTTCTGTCGTTGATTTCGCATCGGTCCCGATGTTTTCTCTAAAATTTATCTCAAACTTCATGAAAACCACTTATATTTCACTTACAGGTTAAACGACGCTTTAGAACATGATATTTTTCCCTACATCAAAATCTCGGTTGCTTTACGTATGTTAAGCTACAGATTATCTAGTGACCAATTAGACGAATATTTCAAAATTGGATCATCAACATTGATAGAGTGCTTGAAGGAATTTTGCAAGACAATGATCAAACAATTCGGTGAGGAATACTTACGAATGTTGAGACCAAATGATATAGACAGAATATTATCTAGAGGAGAAGCTAGAGATTTTCCGGGTATGCTTGGGAGTATGGACTACATGCATTGGGCATGGAAATACCATCCGACTGGTTGGAATGGAATGTTCATTAGACACAGAAAGGTGCCAACCATGATCCTAGAATTAGTAGCTTCTGATGATTTATGGATTTGGCATGTTTTCTTTGGAGTGCCAGTTCGTTAAGCAACATGAATGTTTAACAAAAATCACACTTGTTCTCCGAAATGTCTAACAGATTATCAATGGAGGTTACATACAAAGTTGGTAATGTTGAGCATAGAACTTGACATTACCTAGTGGATGGCATTATCAAAAGTGAAGAACTTTAATGCAAGGCTATATGTCCCGACAAATGACAAAGAAAACTATCTTATAAAAAAGTGGCAAGCTAGAGAAAGGACTTAGAATGTACATTTGGTGTATTACAAGCAAGATTTCAAATTTTATGAAACCATGCTCGATTTCATGACGTATAATGTAACAACCCTAGATTTTTGTATATTATTTAAATTGGACTTTCTTTTATTTTTAAATTACTTTAAATTTGTTTGATTTCAAACATTTAATTTTTAAATATAAATGATGATTATTAAGTGATTTATAGTTCAAATTAGTATAATTTGAATATTTTACTATAAAGTGAATTTCTGGTCAAACGGTTCAAACTGTGACTTTTAAACTTCAAATTTAAATTATTTTAAATCTTAAATTTTATCTTTTATTATGAAAATATATGTAATAATGTGAATACTACTTTTCGGTGCGTTGAAAACGGATTTAAATTGTGGAAGTTATAGAATTTTTCAATATTGTGTGTAAACTAAGGTATATACAATATTGTCTATTTTAAATTATATAAATTAGATTTTTTTTTTGTCATGTTTCATTTAATCTGGGTCAATATGTTATTTTATTTATATTTTGACTTTCAAATATTCTTAAAATGATAATAGAATTTTTCTAAGATTTACTGTAATTATTCCCTATTTTTAAAAGGTTGTTTTCTATTTTTCTTCTAATTTCTTCATTTAAATTTGATTTAAATTAAAATTTATATATTTATTTGTAAATGAATTTTTTTATGTTATTATATTTGTTATAAATTTTTTTACAAGTCAATTTTCCAAAGTTCATTCCGTTTATTTTCCATTTTTGTAGACTAGGTTGCAATTTTGTGCTATTTTCTTATTTTAACCTTATATAATTAATAAATATTTATATATATTTTATATTTGGTTATATTTTAGAAATTGTGACTGAAATTATTTTTATTTTCAGTAATATAAACTTATATAAATAAATTAAAGGTAATTTGAAAGGTTATGACTTTTGATTTGCCTAAGGCCTTTTATCTTCCAACCTTTCACATTTGTAACTTATCTTTTCATCAATTAGCCTTTACCATTCACATCTTTTAGCTGCATACTCTATTTCCTATTCATGCACATTCATTTTCATTTCTGAAACAAAAAAAATTCGGCCATGACTATTGAGAAAAGTTTGGGTAATGATTTTTCAACTTTTCTTATTCTTCTTCCTTGTTTAGGTTGATTTTTGCACTTGTTCTCATCTAGATTTGATTGGCTCCTCCTCCTCCAGCTCTGTCCCAACCTCGACCACCTGATATTCCGACAAGAAATCACCCTAGACCACCCTCGTCCCTAGGCCAAGCACCCCTATGGCTTGTATCTCCACAAAAATCCAAGAATCCATCACCTACATGCAAATCTAGACCTAGTTTGTTCACCATCACCTTCTACCACCTCTAGCCGCCACTTCCTCCGCCTCCACCACCTCTGACCTGACCTCCACCCCCTACCACATAACCCACCACCACCTGCACCTCTAGTTGGGCCCACATAACCCATGGCCGAACCTAGTTGTAGCCTAGAAAATGATGAACTTTGCTTTGTAGTGGTAGATTGATAGACCTATACCTCTTCAACTTTTAACACCATGTAGGCCAACCTCTTGCACACCCAAACCAGACCCAATACCTATGTTAGCTGAGCCTAATCAGTGCCTAACTGAAGTACATGAGGTTGAGAACATGTGCAATTCATTCGATGTTGTTTTGGGCTTTGAATTCTAATGTTATTTGATGTTTAAATCCTTTTGATACTTACATATATTTGTATTATTTGGTGTAAATGTTTGAACAAGGCTATTAGCTTTGGCTCTCCACTCTCTTGTCGTATCTGTATTGTCATGCCATAGTGCTTTTGAAGATCTCAGCTTGTGCTTTTCATCGTTGTCTCCTGCTTATACAAGTGAGTAATTCTCACCAGACGATTTGTACTTATATAACTAGTAAACTGACCCCTTTTGAATCTGTAAAATGCATTATCATGTTACAACTGCTATATTATGATTATATGATGTTCACCCATGCTTAAACAGCTGTTATAACATCTGTTACTGTTATATTATGGTGTTATTTTTATCAGTTTATCACACTGCAAGTTCCTTTTAGATTAGAATCACTATGGGTTGAAATGATACATACCCGAACGGACTTTAGAATAAGGGAAAATCATTATGGGCTGAAATGATAGGCCTGAGCGACTTTCAATTTATTTCATTTACTTGGGACTGCGGATTTGAAATGATAAAACCCAGATTTTCTTTGTAAATTACGGGTTGAAATGATATATTACCCGTATCACTTTACCTAGCGTAGAAAATTATATACAGACCTGTAGTTAAAATATGTTTTTCAAAAAAATTTATAATATTTTAGAAATGTAAATATTACTATATTTTGATTTAAACTTAATAAAAAATATTTTGTATTGTATTATCGATTTTCTAGGAATTTATAAGTTAAATAAATTATGGAAAAGTTAGAAAATCTGAATGTAAGTTATTTTGGAAATTTTGATTTAATTATAATTGGAAATTAAATTAAATATGAAATTATGATAAATTTATGATAATTTGAATTTTTAAATGAATTTAAAATGACTTTATAATATATTTTTGATTTTTGAATAAAGTTAAAATGTGAAATGAACGATTAATTAAGTTGAAATTTTGAAATATAACCAAAATAGGAATTTGTGAATTTGGCTTAAAAGTGAATTTTAAGTTAAGTGAATAAAATTGAAATTAAGTTATATTTTGAAATTTTAAACTTAGGGGTTAAGTTGAAATTTAATTTAATGAATTTAAAATTGAATGTTGAAATTTAATAAATGAATTATTATTAAATCTTGATTTTTGAATGGAAATTTAACTTTATAAAATCATGAACTTAAGGAAAATTAAATGTTGTTCATAAATGTGAAAATGTATGATTTTATAGTTAAAAAAATGTTTTAAATAAAAATATAATTGGTTGTGAAATTATATTTAATATTTGAAGTTAATTAACTGCATTTTGAAATGCTATTAATTGCAATGTAAATGATATTACAGCATTTGTAGATGTTGTAGTTGATGATAATGAACTAAAAAGCCAAATTGAATTAAAGGCTATTATAGCAATCTTTTTAAGTGCTATAATTGTTGAATTTAACTAAGTTTATTTGAAATTTTAGTAAACCCTATTACAGCATTTTTAAAATGCTGTCTTTTGTTAAATTGAACCGTTTTGAATGTAACTTTCCATAGCATTTTCTAAATGCTGCGAAAAGTGAATTTTTACTGTTTGGATAAATTTAAGTGAATAAATGAACTTTGGAAGTTGAAAATTTTGGAAATTTAATAATTTAATTATTAAATATAATAACTTTATTTTAATGATTTAAAATGATTTTTGAAATATAAACTGTTTTGAAATGTGAATTGAAATGGTATTTAAATTGAATAAAATGAATAATGATTTGAAATGAATGTGGTTTTGAAAAGATATGATATTTTTGATATATTAAAATGATTCGAAATGAAGTTGGAAAGATATGATATTTTGATATATTAAAATGATTTGAAATGAAGTTTTGGAAAGATATGATATTTTTGATATAGTAAAATGATTTGAAATGAAGCTTTGGAAAGATATGATATTTTGATATATATTAAAATGATTTGACATGAATTTTTGGAAAGATATATATTTTGATATATTGAAATGATTTGACAGGAAGTATTGTAAAGATATGATATTTTAATATATTGAAATGATTTGAAATGAAGTTTTGTAAAGATATGATATTTTAATATATTGAAATGATTTGAAATGAGTTTTGTAAAGATATCATATTTTAATATATTGAAATGATTTGACATGAAGTTTTGGAAAGATATGATGTTTTTGAAATGGTTTGGAATTAATTTAATCTTTATTTTGATAAAGATTTGGATTTGAAATGATATTCTGTTTTGAAGTATAAATACCATTTTAAATTATAACTACGGGTTATAATAATGATTGGTTGGCAAAGAGACCGGGATCGGATATCTGGCATACTCTTTGTCGATACCGAAAACCACTTTGACAACCGTGTACGCGGTGGATATTCCAGAATGAAGTAGGATGGTGGCGACGTTCTTGAGGTATATTACGTGAACCCAACTCCCGTGAGTTGGCATAAGGTGGCTAAAACATGAGCGATCATGGGCCAAGTGAGGTTATTCCTCCGATCGGACACGTTCCTTCGATACTATACTCTTACTTGTGATTGATTAGATGGCCATCCTCTGATTTTGATATGGGAGTGTGTTCCGACGTGGGCGTATGTGGCTGCTGCGTTACCACCAGCCCGTGTGCGTAATTGGTATATCGACTCTGGCATTGCCTTGTGTGTCGTGTCACCTACCATATCGAGCCTTTACTACGAGTTTGTTTTTCTCCGGTAGCCCATGGAGTATTTAGGGTAGTCTCTCGGAGATATGCTGATACTGGATGGACTACTGGGACTATTATGTGTGAAGGGTGATATGGGTGGCCCGGAATGCTGTTTAAAAGTATGTTTATTTTACTATAGACATTATTATAATAGCAAAATATTACTACATAGTAAATAGTTTAACGGATCCTTAGAGGATGGGCGGTCCCAGGCATCTTTTAAGTTACTTGTACTTTATTACAGTTCACTTGAGTTGGTTTACATTATATAAGTATATATTGTCCTGACTCGAGTGTTTGTATATTTTATTTACGCTTGGGTCAGCCTGGGTTATTCACAGATTTGGATTCCACTTTCTGGAGATTGGAATCGCTGGAGATTATCTGCTTATCTAGTTTTATCTATTTCAGCTATGTTGTTGTATTCAGCTTGTACTTAGTTATCATATTGAGACCTCTGTTGTACTTTATTTCTTCTGTTGTATCTTATGTAACGCTGATATATTTTCATAGTAGCTTCATGAACTACTATTTCTTTTACTTCCACTGCACTATTATCACTCTGTGTTTGTGATCTGTGATTTTATTTACTGTATATTCTGAGATTTGCCAAATTTTATTTACAACGCGGTATTTTGAGCAATTCAAGTCCGACATGTGCAGATGCGGATGGTTGAAAATACCTGGTTGTTACAGTTGGTATCAGAGCTTTGGCTTTGAGGCAAAACTTAGAATGTATGGTAAATTTGGTTACAGAATCACTTTCATCCAATCTTGAATCTCTTCCTCTTTGATTCAAATTTCATTTGAATTTTGGAACGTTCCCTGCGGTTCCAAAATCCATTCATGTCCATCACTATTCATCTCCTTTTGATTCTGGAGTATCCCATAACTCCACTTCGAATGAGCTTTATATTGAATTGGCAGTCCCGCCAATCTAAAAAATTCATTTGTAAAGGGAGAAACTCCTTTACAATTAGCATCGATTCACCAAAGATTTATATCTATCCTTGGTTTAGATGCAAATATCTTTTGTTATTCCAAACTCTATCTCCTGAGGTCGAATGTAGATTTACCCCGGAAAAATCCACATCGATCTTATTCTTTAAGTCACGGTTGACCAGTTAAAGTTGCCCGCGATTTATATAAGCTTATCCATCTTCCTATTCTGTTATTTAAGCATCTCATCCTTGTTTCCAACTTATTTTCAAATCAGAATTTCCTTTGATTTGAGTTAATCAAAATTTGAATATCTATCCTTCTTTGAAAATATGTTCCTGTATAGTGTATTTGTAAACTAAAATTTAAGATTTAAATGTTTTATATATTGTGTTGTTTGAGTTGTTGATGTTGAATTGGGTTTCTGATCGATTCGTCTGATCAACGCTATCGATAAGATTTCCAAAACACTTTGACGGAACAAACTAACACAATATTATTTTAAAAATTTGGTTAATGAAATAAATATTGATATAAGAAAATTTATGGAACTTAATAAATTGATTTAAACTAATCACTTGAAATGATAATACTTGATGTATCATTTATTGTTCAATAAATGAATTTATAAATAGCTGTTATAAGTTGATTTGGGAACTGGAATCAGTTTAAAACAAGAAATTTGAGAATTTAATTTCCGATGGTTTCAAACCTTATGCTTAAAGTTTTAAAAGGGGTATATTATTTAAAGTATTTTTTGATTGAAATTTGTTTCCAAGAAATTTTAAAATTTAAAATTAGTGCTCTTCTTTTTATCGCTGGAAAATAACTTCGGTGATGACCGCAGCATCATCGATGTTCATTTTTGAGTTTCGAAGTGAAGAGACCGCTCTGTAGTCTTGCTACAGCTTTGTTTTGAGAAATCAAATTTATTTGAATTCCTAAAATATGACTTGATTTATAATATATATAGATGTGTGATTTAAATTGATTTGATAAATTATGTGCATACATTTATTTATCTCTAAATACTTTGAAGAAATCGGGAGTTTAATTATTAAATTTATCTTAAAGAATCATTTCAGTTATTAAAAAAAATCAAAATTTTAGATAAATGATTCAAACTTGAGATGAGGGAATTAGAAAGTTTTATTTGTATAATACTCAATTGCATTTAAATATAACTTACCTTAATTTCAGATTTTTAACAATGTAATTGGATAATATACAATATAAAAAGATTTTATAAATAAAATTTGAGTGGTTATAATAAATGTTATATGCTTAAATTTTAGTTGTAAAATGATTAATAGAGGTAAATATAATAGGCTAATTGAATAACTTACAATAAAATAATGTTAGAAGAACTAAGAATAAAATAAAGCAGTTATAATAAGTGTAAGTATATTTAACATAAGTGATAAATATATTGAGAGGAATAAATTTAATTTTATTGGGAATAAAGAAGAATTAAATTTATTAAGTACATTATGAGTATAATAAATGATTTTTTTTCAAACCCATGGTTTTAGAATTGTTAATTTAAGATGATTGGATAACAAGATGATGAAATTTGAGGTAGTTAAAGATTTATTTAACTTATGAAAAAAAATTAAGTTGAAATTTCCGTGGTTTCAAATTTATTTCCTTATTTTGTTTTTCAAACTATCTTTTTGTTGTCCTTATTATTCTTATCTTCCTACAGACTGGTATAGGCATCTTTCTATAATCTTTTTGTTCAGAAATCTTTCTATAATCTTTGATAATCTTTGGTAATCATTTTGAATCCACATTTTTCGTGCTTGTGTTCTTGATTATGGAGGATCTTGGAAAGATCACCTCCACCTTGTTAAACTTACCTATAACAACAGTTATCAAGTATAATCTCAATCTTCTTGTTACCTTGTCTTAATCTTATTTCATCTCTATCTTTTTCTGTGCTCTCCCGTACCTCATTCCTTTTCGGGGACGAAAAGTTTTGAGTGGGGGAGAGTGTAACAACCCTAGATTTTTGTATATTATTTAAATTGGACTTTCTTTTATTTTTAAATTATTTTAAATTTTTTTTATTTCAAACATTTCATTTTTAAATATAAATGATGATTATTAAGTGATTTATAGTTCAAATTACTATAATTTGAATATTTTACTATAAAGTGAATTTCTGGTCAAACGGTTCAAACTGTGACTTTTAAACTTCAAAATTAAATTATTTTAAATCTTAAATTTATATTTTATTATGAAAATAGATGTAATAACATGTATACTACGTTTTGTTTCGTTGAAAACGGATTTAAATTGTGAAAGTTATAGAATTTTTCAATATTGTGTGTAAACTAAGGTATTTACAATATTGTCTATTTTAAATTATATAAATTATATTTTTATTGTCATATTTCATTTTAATCTGGGTCAATATGTTATTTTATTTACATTTTGACTTTTAAATATTATTAAAATAATAATAGAATTTTTCCAAAATTTACTTTAATTATTCCCTATTTTTAAAAGGCTATTTTCTATTTTTCTGCTAATTTCTTCATTTAAATTTTATTTGAATTAAAATTTATATATTTAATTGTAAATAAATTTTTTTATTTTATTATCTTTGTTATAAATTTTTTTACAAGTCTATATAAATTTTCCAAAGTTCATTCTGTTTATTTTCCATTTTTGTAGACTAGGTTGCAATTTTGTGCTATTTTCTTATTTTTAACCTTATATAATTAATAAATATTTATATATATTTTATATTTGGTTACATTTTCGAAATTGTGACTGAAATTATTTTTGTTTTCAGTAATATAAACTTATATAAATAAATTAAAGGTAATTTGAAAGGTTATGACTTTTGATTTGCCTAAGGCCTTTTATCTTCCAACCTTTCACTTTTGTAACTTATCTTTTCATCAATTAGCATTTACTATCCACATCTTTCAGCTGCATACTCTATTTCCTATTCATGTACATTCATTTTCATTTCTGATTGACCATGACTGTTGAGAATAGTTTGGGTAATTATTTTTTAAATTTTCTTATTCTTCTTACTTGTTTACATTGATTTTTGCACTTGTTCTCATCTAGATTTGATTGGCTCCTCCTCCTCCAGCTCTGACCCGACCTCCACCACCTGATATTCTGACTAGCAACCACCCTAGACCACCCTCATCCCCAGGCTGAGCACCCCTATGGCTTGCATCTCCACAAAAATCCAAGAATCCACCACCTACATGCAAATCTAGACCTAGTTTGTTCACCATCACCTTCTACCACCTCCAGCCGCCACTTCCTCCACCACCACCACCTCTGACCTGACCTCCACCCCCACCACATCTCCCACCACCACCTTCACCTCTGGTTGGGCCCACATAACCCATGGCCGAACCTAGTTGTAGCCTAGAAAATGATGAACTTTGCTTTGTAGTAGTAGATTGATGCACCTATACCTCTTCACCATTTAACACCATGTAGGCCGACCTCTTGCACGCCCAAACCATACTTAATGCCTGTATTAGCTGAGCCTAATCAGTGCCTAACTGAACTACATAAGGTTGAGAACATGTGCAATTCATTCGATGTTGTTTTGGGCTTTGAATTCTAATGTTATTTGATGTTTAAATCGTGTTGAAACTTACATATATTTGTATTGTTTGGTGCAAATGTTTTAACAAGGCTATTAGCTTTGGCTATCCACTCTCTTTTCGTATCTGTATTTTCATGCCATAGTGCTTTTGAAGATCTCATTTTGTGCTTTTGATCATTGTCTCTAGCTTATACAAGTGAGTAATTCTCACCAGACGATTTGTACTTATATAACTAGTAAACCGATCCCTTTTGAATCTGTAAAATGCATTATCATGTTACACCTGCTATATTATGATTATATGATATTCACCCATGCTTAAACAGCTGTTATAACATCTGTTACTGTTATATTATGGTGTTATTTTTATCAGTTTATCATACTGCAAGTTTATTTTAGATTAGAATCATTATGGGTTGAAATGATACATACACGAACGGACTTTAGAATAAGGGATCATCGTTATGGGCTGAAATGATAGTCCTGAGCGATTTTCATTTTATTTCATTTACTTGGGACTGCGGGTTTGAAATGATAAAACTCGGATTTTCTTGGTAAATTACGGGTTGAAATGATATATTACCCGTATCACTTTACCTAGCGTAGAAAATTATATACAAACGCGTAGTTAAAATATGTTTTTCTAAAAGTTTTAAAATATTTTAGAAATGTAAATATTACTATATTTTGATTTAAACTTAATAAGGAAAAATATTTTGTGAAGTATTATTGATTTTCTAGGAATTTATAAGTTAAATAAATTATGGAAGTTGGAAAATCTGAATGTAAGTTATTTTGAAAATTTTGATCTAATTATAATTGAAAATTAAATTAAATATGGAATTATGATAAATTTATGATAATTTGAATTTTTAAATGAATTTAAAGTGACTTTATAATATATTATTGATTTTTGAATAAAGTTAAAATGTGAAATGAATGATTAATTAAGTTGAAATTTTGAAATATAACCAAAATGGGAATTTGTGAATGTGGCTTAAAAGTGAATTTCAAGTTAAGTGAATAAAATTGAAATTAAGTTATATTTTGAAATTTAAAACTTAGGTGTTAAGTAGAAATTCAATTCAATGAATTTAAAATTGAATGTTGAAATTTAATAAGTGAATTATTATTAAATCTTGATTTTTGAATGGAAATTTAACTTTATAAAATCATGAACTTAAGGAAAATTAAATGTTGTTTATAAATGTGAAAATGTATGATTTTATAAGTTAGAAAAATGTTTTAAATAAAAATATAATTGGTTGTGAAATTATATTTAATATTTGAAGTTAATTAACTGCATTTTGAAATGCTATTAATTGCAATGTAAATGATATTACAACATTTGTAGATCCTGTGGTTGATGATAATGAACTATAAAGCTAAATTGAATTAAAGGCTATAATAGCAATCTTTTTAAGTGCTATAATTGTTGAATTCAACTAAGTTTATTTGAAATTTAAGTAAACCCTATTACAGCATTTTCAAAATGCTGTCTTTTGTTAAATTGAACCGTTTTGAATGTAACTTTCCGTAGCATTTTCTAAATGCTGCGAAAAGTGAATTTCCACTGTTTTTATAAATTTAAGTGAATAAATGAACTTTGAAAGTTGAAAATTTTGGAAATTTAATAATTTAATTATTAAATATAATAACTTCATTTTAATGATTTAAAATGTTTTTTGAAATATAAACTGTTTTGAAATGTGAATTGAAATGGTATTTTAAATTGAATAAATTGAATAATGATTTGAAATGAATGTGGTTATGAAAAGATATGATATTTTTGATATATTAAAATGATTTGAAATGAAGTTGGAAAGATATGATATTTTGATATATTAAAATAATTTGAAATGAAGTTTTGGAAAGATATGATATTTTTGATATAGTAAAATGATTTGAAATGAAGCTTTGGAAAGATATGATATTTTGATATATGTTAAAATGATTTAAAATGATGTTTTGGAATGATATATATTTTGATATATTGAAATGATTTGATAGGAAGTTTTGTAAAGATATGATATTTTAATATATTGAAATGATTTGAAATAACGTTTTGTAAAGATATGATATTTTAGTATATTGAAATGATTTGAAATGAAATTTTGTAAAGATATCATATTTTAATATGTTGAAATGATTTGACATGAAGTTTTGGAAAGATATGACGTTTTTGAAATGGTTTAGAATTAATTTAATCTTTATTTTGATAAAGATTTGGATTTGAAATGATATTCTATTTTGAAGTATAAATACCATTTTAAATTGTAACTACGGGTTATAATAACGATTGGTAATCAAAGAGACCGGGATCGGATATCTGGCATACTCTCTGGCGATACCGAAAACCACTTTAACAAACCATGTATGCGGTGGAGATTTCAGAATGAAGTAGGATGGTGGCGACGTTCTTGAGGTATATTACGTGAACCCAACTCCCGTGAGTTGGCATAAGGTGGCTAAAACAGGAGCGATCTCGGGCTAAGTGAGGTCATTCCTCCGATCGGACACATTCCTTTGATTCTATACTCTTACTTGTGATTGATTAGATGGCCATCCTCCGATTTTGATATAGGAGTGTGTTCCGAGATGGGCGTATGTGGTTGCTGCGTTACCACCAGCCCGTGTGCGTAATTGGTATATCTACCCTGGCATTGCCTTGTGTGTCGTGTCACCTACCATATCGAGCCTTTACTACGAGTTTGTTTTTCTCCCGTATCCCATGGAGTATTTAGGGCAGTCTCTCGGAGACATGCTGATACTGGATGGACTACTTGGACTATTATGTGTGAAGGGTGATATGGGTAGCCCGGAACGCTATTTAAAAGTATGTTTATTTTACTATAGACATTATTATAATAGCGAAATATTACTACATAGTAAATAGTTTAACGGATCCTTAGAGGATGGGCGGTCCAAGGCATCCTTTAAGTTACTTATACTTTATTATAGCTCACTTGACTTGTTTTACATTATATAAGTATATATTGTCGTAACTCGAGTGTTTGTATATTTTATTTACGCTCGGGTCAGCCTGAGTTATTCACAGATTTGGATTCCACTTTCTGAAGATTGGAATCGTTGGAGATTATCTGCTTATCTAGTTTTATCTATTTCAGCTCTGTTGTTGTATCCAGCTTGTACTTAGTTATCATATTAAGAGCTCTGTTGTACTTTATTTCTTTTGTTGTATCTTATGTAACTTTGATATATTTTCATAGTAGCTTCATGAACTACCATTTCTTTTACTTCCGCTGCACTATTATTACTCTGTGTCTATGATTTGTGATTTTATTTACTGTATATTCTGAGATTTGCCAAATTTTATTTACGACGCGGTATTTCGAGCAATTCAAGTCCGACATGTGCGGATGCGGATGGTTGAAAATATCGGTTTGTTACATATGAGTTCTATATGAAATTATGTGTGATTGTATAATAATTCATAACATGATTGTGGAGTCTGAAAGAGGTGGGTATAAATACCAAAAAACTAATTACCCAGACATGTTTAAGGGTTTTAACAAAAGAACTATGAAAAACATTAATTCGATGGAGGAGTATGTTTCCATGCTGTATCATATTGAAGATCAAGTAACACACTTTCAGTTGCATGACCAATTGGTGGAGCATTTGTGGGCACATAGAGGAAGGAACAGTAGGAGTTCTTAGTCATGCATATGATAGTTATTTATGGAATTATTGATGAAATTTTATGTTTACTAATGTGTTTACCATACCATGTTATAAATTTTGTATGATGAGCGTTTGTAGTATAAATGTGGAACTTGTTTAGTAAAATGTTGTATGACCTTAGTTCGAAATTTGAAGTGATACGATAATACTACTACACATACAATAAACACCAAATACACACCTAGACCTAAAGACATAAAGCAACACTAAACTAGTACAATACAAATACAAAATCAAACCCATCCCTATACGTGCCACTTTCACTTTCGCTTCCACTATCTTTACTTTCTCATAAGTTTCCAACTACTTGGTTACAAGTTATTGCTGCAAAAGAAATAGCTTACTACAATCACAGGTCATCGGTCTGATACGGTTCTTCTCTCGCATCAAAGCTTCCTTCCATTCTTGGGCTTGTCTCTTAAACTCTCGATCTTCCATGATAGCCTTCGGGAACTTCATTTCGCTACAAATTCCTTGTGCTGAAATGTTGGCTTTAAGCTCTCTTGTTTCTCTAGAAGACGTCTCTAAAGTTCCTATGAATCTTGAAAATTCTACACTCCGCTACTTCAACTGATTAACTTGTTTCCACCAAGAGGATGTCCATCACCGTTTCCAAATAGTGCTGATGTTTACTGAGAACTGAATAACTCATTCTTCAGGCCTTATTTTGGTAGAAAGGAGAAAAGCTCAAAGCACGCTTGAAACTTGAATGAATGGCCATATTGCAAATGATATGCCCTACATGTTTCCTCTATCTGTAGAATAAAGCCAAAAGTGTATGAATATACAAAAAAAATTAAAAACTATACACTTTCAAAAAAATGTAATAAAACAACATTTCAATTAAATGTCATAAGGAGCGGCAGCGCTTTGCTTTCTATTCTCCAGCCTAGTAAGCATTGCCAAATAGTTTTGGCATGTCGAGTTCATAACTCGATATCCTCCTCTAAGCGAACCACGGGTTCTCTTCAATGGCTCCAAAGTGTTAACAAAATCCGCAACTTTTTTCAAAAAAAATTTGGCCTTTCATATTATTGTCGATAATACTGTCTTTGAAATTTGTATCGATGATTTAGCAAGTGAACCATATTGTTGAAAACTAAACTTGTTTTTTTATGGCATCGACTGCTACAGTTTCCTCTTCGGCATTTTCCACGTCACTGCCTTATGTGCCAATGTCCAATACAGTTGTAATTGAATTCCTACACCATGCCACAAAAGTGAATCAGACAATAATGATCACACAACCTAGGTAGATTCTCTGTTATCCCGCTATTTACCACTATTTCACACAACATATAGATAAAATAATCTGTTGTTTGAATAACCCCTGAAATCTCTATGTTTATGCTTGTCCTTTAGACAACAATTTATCTGTTGTTGGATTGAAGTTATCAAAAAATTAAGTTTCGACTCCATATTTTTCCTCTCAATATTTTCGTGGTCGTGTTCCTTAATTATGCCCTCTTCACTTTTTTTCCATTCCATCTTCTCAAAATTATTTCGTTCTTCTCAAAAATTTCCCCTTTTCAAATTTTTTTCCACTTCTAAAGATTAAATATGCCGAGCCCTAAACTCAAAGTCGTCTTTGACCCATCGTTGACCCATCTTATGAAATTAGGGTTTCAAATCAGCTTGATTGTGAAATCACTCTGTTAATACTGGCTCACTCTTAAACAACAGCTGAGACAAAAAATTGGTTTCCTTTTTATGGTCGCTTTCATTAATGCATGCTTCAATTTGTTGAGTATTTTCTTTGATTGTTATATGGTATGATTTCTACCCCTTTCAATTTTCTATTGATCTCGACTTCAATTTTAAGAGCCAATGTTGAGATGGGTTTATATAGGAATTTATTTCCTGTATTTTCGACTTCGAATTGGATTTGGATTTTAAACATTAGATGTTGATTTTGTATAGATGTATATATATTGTTGACCACTTTGTTTTTTGATTTTCTACTTTTTGGCCTTGACTCGTTTGATTATTGAGTTCTTTCATATACTCGAATATATTTTTACTTGGCTGAATATAATGATTTTGATATTTCTTCCTTGTTTACCTGAATTTGTATATATAACTTGAATTTGTTAAAATGGCTGGTGATATGAGAGTTGTGCAAGGCACTAGCACTTATTTGGTTGTTGAATTGGTTATTTAAGAAGTCACATTGGACTTATTTGTGCACTTATTTGTGGCCTATGAACTTGAACTTGAACCATTATTCACTTCCTTGTTCACTTCGTTGTTTAATTTTGAGTTTCTTTCCTTGTTCACTTCATTGTTCGACTTTATCGGGTTCATTGTTTCGGTTGTTGCCCTTAATTGTTTTATTGCCCCTTGCACTTACGATTTTTTCACTTCATTGTTCGATTTTGGGAACTTACATGTATATACATATGTACATATATGTGAAAGTTTGTGGCACTACCTTGTTTTAATTTGTGGCACTGGCTTGTTTTAACTAATGGCACTTAGTATTTGTAGCACTGCCTTGTTTTAATTTGTGGTAATGCCTTATTGCATTGGTTGCCTTGTCCATGTACTTGCACAAATATGTGTGTGTATATGTCTACATGTATATACATATCTACATATATATACACACATATATGTATATATGTATATTAGTGTGTGCTTGAACTCTGGATAGTATTAATATTTAATGAAGTTATGAGTGTGCCTTCCTTTGCCTGAACCATAAATGGCTTGAACTCTGCCTTGTTATATTCACTGCCTTTTGAATGTGCTTTCCTTCATTTACTACGTACATACATTTTGTACCATTTCATGAATTGGTTTGTGAAATCCCTACATTGTTACACTTGTATCATACTTGTGTTTCATTACTGACATGTTGTTGGCCTTTGAGTCTGGTTTGTGAAATATCTTTCATGTGTATACATACCTACATACATATGTATGTATGTGTGAAATATTACCATGCTTTTTCTTTGAACTTCCATATGTGTGTATCATGTGTGTCGCAATTTTTTTTACTTAGCCTTGGTCCATGTTATTGGCCTTGTTCACATGTTGCACTATTGCATTATAGCCTTGTCCATGTACTTGCACACTGCCTTGTTCATCTGTTTGTGGCAATTACTGGCTACATTTGACACGTGTTGCATATTTACATATATACATACTTTGGTGGCACTACCTGTTGTTCATTTGTTTGTGGCACATCCTGGCTGCATTTGACATATGTTGCATACATACATGTATACATGCATATACATATGTGTATACGTGTGTTGCTCACTATAAGAGATGCAAGTGGTAGTATTTTTTTAAATTCGTACCTACTGTTATTTGTTTCTGCTATTCGTGCACATAATTCTATATCATTATGTACCATGCTTGATACTGCGATGAGTCTGGTTTGCTGGTGGTCGATTTTGTGAATCTCCATGTTCACTAAACTTGTTTATGCACCTTGTCTTTGGTGAGTTGCCTGATCTTCTTTGAGTTAAATTAAACTACTTGTGTTGACCCCGAGCTTGCTTGGGCTTGAACATGAATGTTTGCACTGAGTTGAGCCTTCAAGCTTCAACTTTGCAACTATCCATGTGATTGAATCAAGGATCGACCTTATGATATTCATAATGATACACTGTGCATATCATAAGTTGTTCGTGTACATATATGTTTATCCCTATTTAAAAATGAAATAAAAAACCATAAACTGAGGCAATATTTAACATTCAAATTTATTTTTGCAATTTAGGATTGTTTCTTTTTCGAGTTTACGACATTGTTGTTAATTTAACAGGTATAGGAGATGGCTGGACACAAACTAGAGCAAGTAAATCAAGATCAACATCAAAAACAAACTCAAGTGAGCGTGGGTAAATTTAGGTTGTATTGTATTTGAAAATATAAATACAGTGTTAGTGAAAGTTGTATTGCATTTGAATTTGATTTGAAATACAATATTTGTTTAAATAAAATTATGATTTATTTATTTCATTCCGTGAGCAGTTATTCATATCAGTCAATATTTATATGTTGTCTAATAGGAAATTCTAGAAATGATACTATAACATCAAACATCATATGGTTTTTTTTATTATGTTAGTGTATATTAGACGATGGGGCATATCTGTGGTCTGACGGGTAATGAGGCGGCATAGGATTTAATAAAAGATAGTTATGCAATCAAACATATGTTGATTGCTGAACATGCCACTTAAGGATTTCTACTTCTTATTATTATATTCTGGGCTTTGAGGATCGGACATTTCTTTAATGGATTCGTAGTTGCCATCTTCTGTAATTTCTTCATCGCCTTCATGATCTTTGTCTTCTTCCTCATCTTTCGCCGAACTGCTAATGATTTCTTCATTAGTAGGGGCCTTGTATGCATAAAAATATTGCCTCGAGAGATTTTTCAGTGTTTCATGATCACGAGCCTCTAATTGTTTCGCATGAAGATGATGGTGTTTTAGTTGGTCATTGTGCATCATCAAAGACATATACGAAGAATGATCTTCTTGCGCACCAAAAGGAGGAGGTTGTTGGTAATACAATTGTGGAGTGGTCTAATAAAAATAAGGTGGTTATTCATGAGTAAAGCTAGGAGAAGCATGTGGTCGGTAAGTTTGGCTATAGGAAACATTTGAATACGGCGTATAGACATATTCATGAGATGGACAAAGCATTTATTGTTGGTGTGATGAATGTTGGTTGGAAAAGCCGGTGGAAAGGTATATGGACATGGGTATTTTGCTTATGACTTTTTTTGCAAGACGTTTGGATGAGGAAGACATTTGCAAAATTAATGTGATTGGAGAAGAAAGAAGTGTTTAAATGCAGCATGGAAGGAGGAGTATGGCAGGGGATTATAGGGGAGAAGAGAAGTAGTCATTCAAACTAGCCATTGGTGGTTAGAACGACTAGTTTTTATATTGGTGAAGATTTCACCATTATATATTTATAATGGAAAATTGTATAACGGTGAAAGCTTCACTGTTACAAAAATTAGGCACTATTCAGTGAACTTGCTACAGAATTTGTTTGAACTAGCCATATGAAAGTGAATAAGCCACACCCGATTGCTCCGTGATTGGTTTTCAACTGAACACGCCATTGTTGGTTATGCCCTAATTGGATGTTTCCTCGTACTTCTTCCACTCGTAGCACTCATCAAAGGATGAGTCGGTAATAAACACTTCCTTACAATTTTGCCTCTTCCTTTTTAAACCACTTCAAGGTAAACGTTTCATGGCTGAATTAAAATTATTACATCAACTATGTGAAATACATGTATGCCTGATTTACGAATCATTTTGGGAAGTAGATTTTATCTTTCATATATTGTGCGTATCAGAAGTAGTTTTCAAAAGCGAAATTTCATTTTACGTACTGGACATTATTACATCACATAACTCAGTTAAAGGGTTCGAATATTGATCTATTAAACACCAAAGTTCAATACCAAATCTAGCTCTTTTGTGAGCTCTGTGATTGCTGCTTTTTTTATCAAGCGAATTCATAGTTGCAGTATTAATGCTTTCAAGTGAAAAGAGTAGTGCAGTGATGCAAGAGAGTTAGTCATGCATATTGTTGAACTGAAGTTGATTTGACTTATCTTTATCATATAATACATCTTTTCTTCATTCGTACAATGAACTCTCTCTTTGAACATTGAATTAGTTTACGTCAATATACAACTCGTTTAGGTATTGACCAATGATAAGAAAATTTAGATTACATTTTTTTGTTAGTACTCAAAATTTTGCTACGTATAAGTTAGATGAATGTAATAGTTATGAATGAAAGAGCCATGACTATATATCCTTACTTAACCGATTGAATAATAGTAAAGAAATATAATTTAAATCTCTCTTATTAATTTTAGGAGTTATCTTTATCCTCCATAATTCGCTTCAAGTTTAAATATTTTTATTTTCAAAATTCTATAATATACCACTTTACAATTATTTTACTAAACTACTCATGCTATTTTACATTCAAATACCTACTTTTTCAAAAAAAAATCTATAATTATTTACAGTTTTTCGATGATTCTCTCCCAAAATTTTATATTAAAATCCACACATTTAAATTAATCATATAATCCAAATTTTAAACTAATTAATAAACTTAGTAAACTAATATTTATTAATAAATCCTAAAAGATGAAAGTTTCATTGCGTATACTAAATGCGCATATGCAAATTGTTAAAAAAAATCAAAATTGGACTCAAATATATATAAATAAAATAACATAAAATATATACATTAATATGAGTAACAAATTTATTTTATAATTTATTTATTGAATGAATTTATCATACATTACACTTATAATTCTGTTAACTTCAAATACTAAATTTTATATTTTTTACAATTAATTAGAAACCCGTCTCAGTTATCTCATAATATTTTACATTCAGGTTTATTATTTAACTAATTATTTAATCTTAAGTTTGAACTATTTAAATAAGTATGATTGACTAATATTTATTAATCCATATAATAAATCATAAAAATACGAAAATTTCAATATATACAATATTCATATATTTGAGAAAAATGATAAAACTATTTCTTTATTCAGATACAAAGATATCTAAATCAATAACAGGAAATGTGCATAAATAATAATAACTTTTTTAGGTACAAATTCATTTGTCTAAAAAAATTCGTAAATTATATAACATAATTTCATTTTTAACAACCTTTAAAAGATAAATTTATAATTTACAATATTATGATGAGAACGTACATATTACAATGATAGAAATTGGATTATATATGCATTCTCGCTTTCAACTTGTTATCAAACCAAAACCAACTCACAACTTAACTAAATGCATTGTAAAAACGACCCTCCTACAACAACATGGAATATGTGGTTGACTACAACAACAAAATTAAAATGAAAACTAAACAACGGATAAAAATTCACATGTAGATATGCTAACATTTAATATGCTCTTCTTAATTACAAATATTTAAAAAGTTGTTCTCAATTTTCTTCAACTTTTTTGCATTCAACTCCTCATCTTTAATTTAGTTATGTTGATTGTTAATTAAATTATTTAAAAATTTTAATTATTTAACATTCATTAATCCATTTATAAATCCTTTGAGAAAATGACATTCAATATATAGACGATAACATATTAATGAAAATTATAATATTATTCATTGGCCGCTAAATTTTTGTGAGATATGTAGTCAACAAGAATTGAACTCTCAACTTTATATCTAATCGTCGCAAGTCATTTAGTTCATGATTAGTATATCACAGTAAATTTATCACATATTACATGATAGCATATATTTTTTACCAAATAAAATATAATACTATTTTTAACAACATTACCGTATGCAAAGCGTCGGTAACACACTAGCAATAACGAGAATTGAATAATTAACAAATCGAGCTATTTGGTTTACTCCTCTCATATTCTTCAGACTTTCTCTTAGAGGCGTGAATCCTATGATTTCCACTTACCCGTCAAACAACGAATGTTTAACGCGAAGGATCGATGTTGAAATACATGAAGGAGCCTTAGTTCAAATGTAATTGGAAGGTAGATACAACGAAACATAATAAGAGTGTGCTAAATTTTTTGGAAAAAGCATCACATGTGGCGTGTATAGCAGTGGTAGTTATATTTAAAGATTGAGGAGTGATCACTGCTCATGCCCTAATTTCTTCTAGATATTTATTCAAGATGAATTTTCTTAAGGATATATTGGCATGGACTGATAAATATTCAATTTTAATGATGATTCAAATTTTGACAAGCATCATTGTCCAAGTGGTTAATTGATTCGGCTTTGGTGCAAGAGGTCACAAGTTCGAAACTTGCTTTCGAACGTTTATTGACATGGGATATGTTGTCCCAATGATTTAATGTATATAAAGTACCATTTCAAAAAAAATTGATCATTTAAATTTTACGACGTTTCATTTTGCACTTTGCTTTGTTTATTCAGTTTTTGGCAAGGTTAATTATGGCGAACATTAAAATATATGAGACCATCAACAACCTAAATACTATAACAATAAATAGAAATTTTTTAAATTAATATTTACAACGGCTAAGACTACAATGTTGTTAAAGACCGATATGTTACAACTGCAAATTATTAAAAGTTGTTAAAAAGAACTTTAATACAACTTTCAATAAAAGCCAGTTGTTAAAAACATTTATTACAACAGTTATATTTTGATCGTTGTAAAGCTGTAGTTGTATAAGGTCTTTTTGTTGTGGTGAGAGTAACATTGTATTCCTTTGAAGCTTTGACTACTATGTGCATTATGGATGCTTTTATGTTCATATTGATTACCTGTTCCTCCTTATTTGTTGCTTTTATCAATGACAGATCATCCATAGCCTCGTCCAAGCGCAAGAAAACCACCACTACCTCAGCATGACTTTCAATTCTTTTATTGGAAGAAACTTCTTTGTTTGTACTTTCCACCTTTGATTGGAATGCACTCTCGGGAATCCGCTCCATCGACCTATTCATTATATCTTCATAAGCTAAAAGTGAACATATAAGTTCATTCATAGAACATGTAGTCAAATTGGTGGACTCCTCAACGGCGGTAACAACACGATCAAATGTTGAAGATGTAGTTATCAAAACTTTTTCTACAACATTTTGGTAAGAAATGGTTCTATAAAAGTTTTCATATAATTAATAATCACTGTAACTTAAGAAATGACATCATGAATAGATCGAGGTTTAAAATTCCATTTTTCCTTTTCACTTTGACCATCGAGAAACTTTGAAATTTCAGTTCGGTTACGAAAATTTCAAAATTTCCGCTTTCGTTCCGTTTTGTGTTTCGGCTCACTACAACAAAACAGCCTTTTTACAACGGGCAATGCTCGTTGTAATATGGATTTCGCAACGGGCATGCGTCCGTTGTAATAGATCGACCGTATTTTACAACGGGCAATTAACGTTGTAAAAGATCGTCGTAATACATCTTTTCACAACGATCATCGGCCGTTGCAATAGACTATAATACAACTGGCATAGCCCGTTGTAATAGACTATAATACAACTGGCATAGCCGTTGTAATACATGATATTGCAACGGTTTTTGACCGTAATGAAATAAATGCAAATTTTTAAAAAATTACAGCAGCATGCATAAAGTACATCCATAATAATAATGAATAATTTAATGAGTAATAAATATTATCATAAAACAACCAAAATCACATACGAAAAGACTAAAAGCTAGAGTCATAAAATTCCAACGCATTACAAAAAGTTAGACAAGTTTACATTGGCATAGTTCTAACATACACATGACAACTAGTTTCATAACAGCCAAATAGATAAAGCATTAACACATAAAGCATAAAACTTTTGTCAACGAACTCGTCTTTCTTTGTTTGTCGCTTTCTCTTTTCATGCGCTCTTTCTCTTTTTCTTTTGTTTTTTCTTCTTGCTTTTATCCATATAATCTTCCTCTCTTTCTTCTTTCGTCTATATGGACAGATGAAAAACACCAGTTTATATGTGCAATAATTGAATGGTAACATGTCCTTATGAGTTATAGCCAACGAGCAAAGTAATGCTACTAAATATATAAACAAAATGTTCATGTCATATTTTAAACAAAAATATAAAAATTTAGCAATAATCTTAAAATATATGATGATCTGAATGATATAAATTACATCACGTATGAATATTTAAAACCTGACATATGATTTGAAGTTAGCGAGAAACAGATTATGCCAATGATATAATATTTAAATAGATCATGCCAATGATTCTAGCCTAGCTATAAAATTCCGACCCATATTGCTAACACTACATACTAACATGTGTAAATAAAATAATTATGTGTTCTCCACAATGCTTATTATTTCTAACAATTTTCATCGTATGATTCTAAGCAAATGTAATGATTTTTTTTTATAAATATATATAGAGTATAATTAAAATAAATTTGCACTTTGAAATCTTGCCTAAATCTACAATCATCATAATATGTTGTATGTAAAATCCAGTAAAGATAATAGCTTTCAAGAACTACTGATTTGCGTTTCAACATGTATGTAAGCTTAAATTTTCCCATAAATGAAAATGGTGCATGAAACTTATAGATACTTTGAAGGACGTTGATTTTCTAACAAATAAGAAAATGATGAGAGATTACCGAAATTGCCACTAAGCGGGGGAGAGAACTCATAGAATACAGATGCTTTATAGCCATCAAATGGAGAAACTATGTTAAATTCATCCTTGCAAAAGAAGTTATTTCCATAATTATCAAGAGCATCGCTGTTGATAGACAAAGGGGAATTCAAGCTCTTATCAGCAGAGGATTTCTTCCATCTGCCTTGCACACCACTTCATAGCTACAAACATCATCACCACAAATCATCACCTATACCACTCATCACTTATATTCTACCTTCTCTGTCATCAACTCATACTCATCAAACTATACACATATCACCTTTCTCTGCATTAGTATTCCTTACCACTTACATTCAACAACCTAACCACCTAACCAACCTTTGCCATATCAAGCACCTCCAGACCATACACATCTTGCTTCATCACCCACCAGCAACACTACAACTATAAACTTCCCCCAACCATAAAATAACAATTAAACTGCAAGCCTACTTCCATCATTTCTAACTTCCTCCATCATTTCTAACTTAATCCTATATGAATATGCGCTTATATGTTTTTGTTTGATGAAAACATATATATTCATTTAAATGTATTTGTTAATGTACTATTTTATTTTTCATAGATTAAATAAATATTTGTTGAATAAAATAAATTACATAGAATTTGAATGGAATTTGAATTCAAACAGAAATTTTATTCAAACAAATATTTATTACAATCTTGAATAGTATAACTTCAAGCTCTCACTAGCTCTCACTATACATATACAATTTTGAATAGATCACAATTCAATTTACATTAATAACCTCACTACATATCACTCACACTCGTATTTTGTCTTCAACTGTATTCCAGTTTGAATCCAGCATCTGAGCAATCTGCAAAAATATTCACTAACGTAGTAAAATTGAAAAAGAAATATTTTTGCAATATAAAATAAAATATGATTTTTGAAAATATGATTTGCCTCATTTATTTGGGTTGTTCGTCATCATTTATATTTGAATTCATCACACACGAACAATGTGACATGCACAGTGTATCACTGTATATGCCACAAGGCCGTGCACATCGATATACACTTGATAATGCTACAGGAACAGGTGAGCACAGGTCAAACCCAAATGAAAAGTCGGGTTCAACTCACGTGCAATATATTCAAAATTACGACACGAGCACAAGGTCAAACCCATGTTTTTGAAACTGGATTCAACTCAAGTGAAATTTCAAAAATCAACATGAAGGGATGCAAAGACCAGAGTAGTACAGTGTGGCAATGCACAAATACAAGATGACCAAGTGAATCAAGTTCAGGTACACGAGCTAATGAAGACTGCATCAAGATGCAAGCCAAGACTGCAAGTACAAGACACAGTGCACCAAAATATGACATCACAGCGAACATGAAGCAGTGCAAACTAAAATATACACAAGTACAGACTAAATGCAAGACACGGTGCAAACTGAGGAGTAAGTGCAACTTGACTATCAAGACCACAAGTATACAACAACAAGCAGCTGTGTGCAACTCGAGCTTTAGAAAGATCAGTGTAACCCGAAGCTACCAAATGAAACAATGATCATGAAACCACAAGTAACAAAAGTTATAGTGAAGCAAGTACATGTTAAATCAACACAGTGAAGATACCAATGAACCAAATGCACATGTCAACAGCAATGAAAGCAACATGACCAACAGATCACACTGTACAGTGAATACAAGAACAAGTCAAGATGAACAAATGAAAACAAGTCAGTAAATAGTTCAGTGCATCAAGACATGTCAACAGTACATGAAGACTACTTGAAGTGTGTCGACTAGACATCACAATGAACCAGCAACATGTACACAAGGGCATTGGACATGTATACAACAATAGAAGCAGAGACAGCACCACAAATATATCAACTCAACAACAGCCAGTGCCAACATGAACAAAAGACAATTGAAACAACAATATCGGCAAACAACAACTCACATGTATGAAACCAAAGTACTCAATGCACAGTGCAGACAAATGGACAACAACATGAATGCAGTAACAACCAGAATGAATTAAAAGACTCAGCAATGCTCAATATCAAAGCAATGGTGATGGCCGAGGTTAGTACAGAGTCATGGTGTTGCATACACAATATCCAGTGTTGAAGTAAATTTGCAAATTCAAGTCAAAGCAGAGCAAATGTCAATAGTGAAGAAAAATACAAATTCGTGTTTAAAAATTCAAATGCGTATCTTTGAAATAGTCAAAGAAAATTAAAAAGGGAAAGTTTCTGCCGCACGATTCAAGAATAAATCAAACGTTTGAAAATCAAGGTCGTGAGTAACAAGTCAAAAATATATCAGGAAAGCCGTGCGCATCAGGAAAGCAACAAATTGGGAAAGTATCGAATTGATATGAACGAAATCAAGTGTATTTGAATTCATATAAGTACCAAACCCAAATCATCATCATTGGCATCGAGTTAAAAGCAAACAATCAAACCAGCAACAAAAAAGATTACATACCGCAACAGTGAACTCGATCGTCTCAAAGCAACCAAGTCTAAATTTCATAACACAATCAAAGGAGCAGCTGCGAACAAGCAACGCAAACTATCGGTCATCAGAGAACGAGCGCGAGCAAGAGCAACGCAAGTCAGAGAATCGATCATCAGAAAAGCCCCAATTTGGATCGAAGACAGAAGCCCTAATTTAGTGGCAAAGAGGATCGGCCGCATTATTCTCACAAGCCAAAAGAAGTGGATCGGGTTAAAGAATAAAAGGGGCGACTTTATTATTATAAAAGGGATTTAGTTTAGGGTTTATTTTAAAGGGTTTTTTTGTTTAATTTGTTTTTAGTTTTATTTGAGCAAAAATTATGGAGTCAAGTTTGTATTTTAATTTTTGCTCCTGCTTTCAATTTTGAAGTTTGTTTATTCTTTTCAAGTCAAAGAATTGGTAAATCACCACCTAGGTTGTAGGTAGTGTCAGATTGTCTAGTTAGAATTAGTTCAGTGAGTAGGGTGTGCGAGTTTGCAAAACTCTATAAGCGGGAGCAGAGTTTGCAAGTTTGCAAATCTCTATAGGCGGAGCAGGGGGTGCGAGTCTAGTAGAGTGTTTGTTAGCGGGAGCAAGGGTTTGCGAGTCTGTTAGAGTGTTTGTAAGCGGGATACTGTTTAATTCTAATAGAAATCTGGGAATGCAGCAGTAGGCAGGGGTTGCCGAAGCTGGGTAAATTTTGTGTGTGATTTACTTTTCAGCATATTTATTTCTGTAGTTTGTTTCTGTGTTTCAATCGAGAAAAATTGCTATAACCCTATTCACCCCCTCCTCTAGGGTTAATCTAGATCCTATAAGTGGTATCAGAGCACGGTATTTTTCTTTAACTCTAGAGTCATGAATTCATCAAATAATGCTTTTTCTGAGGGGCAATCTATTGTTAGGCCACCCATGTTTAATGGGAGTGATTATGCTTATTGGAAGGTTAGGATGGGCATTTATCTTAGTTCTGTTGATTATGATGTTTGGGATATTATTGAAACTGGCTATAAATCTCCCACTATAACCATTGGTGATACTGAGATTCCTAAACCTAAGGATAGGTGGAATGCTAGCGATAAGAGATTAAAAACTACAAATGCTAAAGCTATGAATGCTTTGATTTGTGCTCTTGATAAGAATGAATTTAATAGAATTTCTCATTGTAAAACTGAATAGGAAATTTGGCATACCTTGGAGGTGACACATGAAGGAACTTCTCAAGTCAAGGAGCCTTGTCTAGCCCTATTCAGCAATGAATATGAGAACTTTGTGATGGACCAAGGCGAGAGCATAAAGGACATGTTTGGATGCTTTTCAACTTTGGTGTACAATACTAGAGCGCTTTGGAAGGAATTCACTGAGGTAAAGCTTGTGAGGAAGGTGCTACGAATTTTACCAATGAACTTTGAGGCAAAAGTCACGGCAATACAAGAATCGAAAGATCTGAGTAAACTAAGCAAGGAGGAGTTGATTGGTAACTTGATGACATATAAGCTTGAGCTAAAAGCAAAGGAGGAACGCAACAACTCCGAACCAAAGAAGAAGACGATTGCCTTAAAGAGCAAAGAAGAGAGCGATGAAGATGAAGAAGATCCAATTGAAGAGCTTGCAATGGCTGTCAATAATCTTAGAAAATGTTCAAGATTCAAGCCACGCAAAAAGAAAACATGTGGTAATAGGTCAAGAGAGTCTAATAATTCCGATAATGAATTGACGTGCTAGAACTGCAACAAGCCTGGCCACTTTAAACAAGAATGCCCACTTCTCAAATACAACCAAGGAATGAAAAAGAAGAAAACGGCCTTTGCAGCAACTTGGGATGATGAAGAAGGAAAGGAAGTTTCGAATAGTAGCTCAGGGGAGGCTAACTTGTGTTTTATGGAAAAATTAGATTCAAAAGCAAGCTCAGAGGAATCTAGTGAGGCAGGTGACTATTCTTATAAAGATCTTGTTTATATGTGTCTTCATCTTACTAAAGTAGTTGATACTCTTGAATCTAAACTTGAAAAACTAAAATCTGATAAGAGAGAACTTGCTCGTGAAAATTTTAGGTTAGAAACTGAACTTGAAAATATTCAAAACCTAGAATGTAAAAAATGTAAAATTTTAGATTCAGAATTATCAAGACTTAAGAATAGCTTTGAGAATCTTGAAAAAGAAAACTTGAGTCTTAAGGAAATCATTGACACTAGGAGAAAGGATTTTATAAATAGATGCACCTCACTTGTCACTGAAAACACAACACTAAAAACCAAAGCCCAAAATCTTGAGAAATCTCTGAATAACTTTTCAAGAGGCGAAAAATCTTTCAACATGCTATTGGGAAATCAAATTTTTGCTAACAACAGAAAAGGACTAGGATTTGGGAAAACACAAGTTGAGGATAATGCAAAAGGTAAGAGTGTCTTTGATAGATGTGAAATAATTGGACATCGTGTTGAAAATTGTAGTCATAGGAACAAGAACACAAAATTTATACAAGTTTGGGTTCCTAAGAATTCTACAAACAAATTTCATGTCTATTGGAACAAGAATAAAATGACAAAACAAGTTTGGGTTCCAAAGGGATTGTTTATTCACAATACTTCTGCCACTAACAATCATGGACCTATAAAAACAAATTGGTCACAAAAATCTTTCATCGTGTAGGTATGGTGGCAGGCTAAGGAACAACAACAGTGTTCTCTGGATTTTGGCTGTTCCAGAAACACAACGGGCAACAAAGCAAAGTTTCTTAGCCTAATACAAAGGTGACAGAATCACAATGGGTAACCATGAAAAATTATAGTAAAGGTATATTTATTTGATCGATAAATTAAATGTGATCATCTGCACCATATTCTGAATGAAATCAGCCAACATTGAGATGTTGATGTTTTCTGATTCTGACTTGTTCGACATTGTTGGCCAATTATATTTATGCCAAAATCACTATTCTTCGAATTACTTCATACATATTTTTTTGGATTAAACATTGTGTTTTGTTGGATACATTTGGTCATAATTCGGCTAACTCTATATTCTCAGTTTCTGATTGTTTACATGGCTTCAATTCAAATTCAAAGAATGTCATTTAAATTATTGTTAAAATTGAGTTTGAAATTTTTGATGCACTCTTCATGATCTGGTCTATCAAATTTAGTTAGTGATATTTTGGAGTGAAAAAGAAATTCAGATGCAGATTATACTGGTAATCTAGTTGAAAGAAAAATTACTAGTGGAACGTGATTAATTTTTGAAACATTCATTTGCTACATCGTTTTTCAAAGAAAATCTGTGCATATTTTTCATTTCAAATAATCTTCAAATAGATGAAAATTTTCTTATAAAACCCCTTCGAGAAAATCATTGTTGACCATATTTTCAGATTAGTCATTTTTATTTGATTTTAAATGACAAATTTTGACTAATCTGACTCCCTACTAATTATCTAAAAGATAAATAGTGATTGAAAAGGTGATAAGTGTTGATATTTAACATGCATTAGTCAAGAGAGTATATTTGGAAAATTTCTTTAGGAATTCAAACAAGAGTTATAAAACTTTTTGTTGGGTAAAGATTCCATGACCATTTCTATATCTATCATTTTTCTATCGACCATTGTTTATCAAAGCTTAAACATGGTTTGTCGATATGTGGTACTATAATCAGGGATCATTTGTTTTTCATTTCATATTTTTTTTAAAAATAAATAAATATCCAAAGTATTCACTCTCATTTAGAAGTCCTCACGGTTATGCATGGGTGAATTACTTGGATTTTTGATTATGTGTTTCCATGCTCATTTAAAAGTCCTTACGGTTATGCATGTATGGAACGCATATCAATTGGTTAAATAGATAAGTTGATTCTAATCGCATTTAAAAGTCCTCACGGTCATGCGTGGGTAGAAGATACTTGATTTCATTTTTTAAAAATTAAATTGGAATACTACTTATCTCATTTAAAAGTCCTAACGGTTATGCATGATTAGTAGATATTCAAATTCCTGATATAAATGTACCACAAGTAGATACATCTGTATGATTTTATATGAGAATATCATTTCCATCATTCTAAAAGTGAAATATGCGCCTAACAAGGGTAGTTATGATTTTTGTTTGATTTTTATTGAAGTTTAATATTTATATTCAATTTGAGTTTAATGTTGGATTAATATTGATCACTTTATCTCTATTTTTCTCTAACACTATTATTCTTTTGCTGATAACAAAAGGGGGAGAGAAAAGTTAAGATTTTGTCAAATAGAATCAAGAAAAGGTCAAATAATTTTCCATTTGTATATTTCTATTTGTATGCATATATGTAGGGGGAGCATCATGTAGAGAGGAAGCATTTAAATAGGGGGAGCAATTAGTGTATATCATTGTTCAAATACATTTAACACGGTCAAAATCTTAAATATATGTTTGTTATCATCAAAAGGGGGAGATTGCATGAATATGCGCTTATATGTTTTTGTTTGATGATAATAAACATATATATATATTCATTTAAATGTATTTGTTAATGTACTATTTTATTTTTCATAGATTAAATAAATATTTGTTGAATAAAATAAATTACACAGAATTTGAATGGAATTTGAATTCAAACAGAAATTTTATTCAAACAAATATTTATTACAATCTTGAATAGTACAATTTCAAGCTCTCACTAGCTCTCACTATACATATACAATTTTGAATACATCACAATTCAATTTACATCAATAACCTCACTACATATCACTCACACTCGTATTTTGCCATCAACTGCATTCCAGTTTGAATCCAGCATCTGAGCAATCTGCAAAAATATTCACTAACGCAGTAAAATTGAAAAAGAAATATTTTTGCAATATAAAATGAAATATGATTTTTGAAAATATGATTTGCCTTAGTTATTTGGGTTGTTCGTCATCATTTATATTTGAATTCATCACACACGAACAATGTGACATGCACAGTATATCACTGTACATGCCAAAAGGCCGTGCACATCGATATACACTTGATAATGCTACAGGAACAGGTGAGCGCAGGTCAAACCCAAATGAAAAGACGGGTTCAACTCACGTGCAATATATTCAAAATTACAACACGAGCGCAAGGTCAAACCTGAGTTTTTGAAACTGGATTTAACTCAAGTGAAATTTCAAAAATCAACATGAAGGGATGCAAAGACCAGAGTAGTACAGTGTGGCAATGCACAAATACAAGATGACCAAGTGAATCAAATTCAGGTAAACGAGCTAATGAAGACTGCATCAAGATGCAAGCCAAGACTGCAAGTACAAGACACAGTGCACCAAAATATGACATCACAGCGAACATGAAGCAGTGCAAACTAAAATATACACAAGTACAGACTAAATGCAAGACACGGTGCAAACTGAGGAGTAAGTGCAACTTGACTATCAAGACCACAAGTATACAACAACAAGCAGCGGTGTGCAACTCGAGCTTTAGAAAGATCAGTGCAACCCGAAGCTACCAAATGAAACAATGATCATGAAACCACAAGTCACAAAAGTTATAATGAAGCAAGTACATGTTAAATCAACACAGTGAAGATACCAATGAACCAAATGCACATGTCAACAGCAATGAAAGCAACATGACCAACAGATCACACTGTACAGTGAATACAAGAACAAGTCAAGATGAACAAATGAAAACAAGTCAGTAAATAGTTCAGTGCATCAAGACATGTCAACAGTACATGAAGACTACTTGAAGTGTGTCGACTAGACATCACAATGAACCAGCAACATGTACACAAGGGCAGTGGACATGTATACAACAAAAGAAGAAGAGACAGCACCACAAATATATCAACTCAACAACAGCCAGTGCCAACATGAAAAAAAGACAATTGAAACAACAATCTCGACAAACAACAACTCACATGTATGAAACCAAAGTACTCAATGCACAGTGCAGACAAATGGACAACAACATGAATGCAGTAACAACAAGAATGAATTAAAAGACTCAGCAATGCTCAATATCAAAGCAATGGTGATGGCCGAGGTTAGTACAGAGTCATGGTGTTGCATACACAATATCCAGTGTCGAAGTAAATTTGCAAATTCAAGTCAAAGCAGAGCAAATGTCAACAGTGAAGTAAAATACAAATTCGTGTTTAAAAATTCAGATGCGTATCTTTGAAATAGTCAAAGAAAATTAAAAAGGGTAAGTTTCTGCCGTATGATTCAAGAATAAATCAAATGTTTGAAAATCAAGGTCGTGAGTAACAAGTCAAAAATATATCAGAAAAAACCGTGCGCATCAGGAAAGCAACAAATTGGGAAAGTATCAAATTGATACGAACGAAATCAAGTGTATTCGAATTCATATAAATACCAAACCCAAATCATCATCATCGGCGTCGAGTTAAAAGCAAACAATCAAACCAGCAACGAAAAAGATTACATACCGCAATAGTGAACTCGATCGTCTCGAAGCAACCAAGTCCAAATTTCATAAAACAATCAAAGGAGCAGCTGCTAACAAGCAACGCAAACTATCGGACATCAGAGAACGAGCGCGAGCAAGAGCGACGCAAGTCAGAGAATCGATCATCAGAAAAGTCCCAATTTGGATCGAAAATAGAAGCCCTAATTTAGTGGCAAAGAGGATCGACCGCATTATTCTCACAAGCCAAAAGAAGTGGATCGGGTTAAAGAATAAAATGGCCGACTTTATTATTATAAAAGGGATTTAGTTTAGGGTTTATTTTAAAGGGTTTTTTTGTTTAATTTGTTTTTAGTTTTATTTGAGCAAAAATTATGGAGTCAAGTTTGTATTTTAATTTTTGCTCCTGCTTTCAATTTTGAAGTCTGTTTTTTCTCTTCAAGTCAAAGAATTGGTAAATCACCACCTAGGTTGTAGGTAGTGTCCGATTGTCTAGTTATAATTAGTTCAGTGAGCAGGGTGTGCGAGTTTGCAAAACTCTATAGGCGGGAGCAGAGTTTGCGAGTTTGCAAAGCTCTATAGGCGGAGCATGGGGTGCGAGTCTAGTAGAGTGTTTGTGAGCAGGAGTAAGGGTTTGCGAGTCTGTTAAAGTGTTTGTAAGCGGCATACTGTTTAATTCTCATAAAAATCTATGAATGCAGCAGTAGGCAGGGGTTGCCGAAGCTGGGTAAATTTTGTGTGTGATTTATTTTTCAGCATATTTATTTCTGCAGTTTGTTTCTGCGTTTAAATCGAGAAAAATTGCTATAACCCTATTCAACCCCCCCTCTAGGGTTAATCTAGATCCTACAAATCCACCATATGCCATACATACCATGCCATACAAACTTGCACATCAGCCTCTACTGCTTTTTCCGCCTTCATCTGCAATTCGACCACAATTCCTCAGTTCGACCACCCCAATCATCTACAAACCATCTTCCAAACTTCTATCTCCTCCTGCAAACATCCATTGCCTAGCTACCATCAACTAGAAATACCGCAGTCGAATCTCCTACCACCCCAGCACCCTCCTCGTTCACTCGCCTTAATCTTCAATCCCAAATCGCCTAAAACTACGCCTTCTTGAATAACCATTCAAGCTCGGCCACTCCATCAGCTACTCGAATGCTACCTTCAACCCCCAAATCCCAATAGTTTTCGATTTTGATTCTGAATTTTACTGGGAGATTTTCGAATTTGGTATTTGAAGTGAAAAATTAATTTGAGTGTGAAATGAGAATTTGGTTTGCGTCATCCTCGTTCTTTTGAGGGAGAGGTGGGATGAACCTGGGCATTAGAGTTTGAGCTTGGTCTTGGCTCTGACGATGACGTCGAAGGCATTGCCGGGGAGGGAGATATCGATATCGGAGTCACGTTCAGCGATGTTGAAGCTGTTAATGGAGACGAATACGGAGGAGTCGCAGCCGCCGACGAAGCAATCGTGGAAGAAGAGGAGGAGGGTACCCGCGGCGGTGAAGGAAGCGGTCGGCTGCTTGTCCATCACGACGTCCGACACGATCTGCTGCATCTGCGGGCACGGGACATCTCCTTCAGGCAACGTTTTTTGGGGTTTTTTAACGCGACCTTCCCATCGATAACAAGAATTATGACTTCCGAGGTGGCGCTGAAAAACAAGGCTAGCTGGAGAATTCCATTCGTTTGCGGTGGGATTGAAATCGCGATTTTGGGTATTGTGGTAAAGAAAGTGGAGAAAGGGGATTTTGTGGTAGGAGTGAAACCACGATTTGGGTACTACGGTGGAGAAATGGGAGAGATGAAAATTGATTTTGATTTGGGATATAGCAGTGGAACTTAGTTAAGGAAAGAGGGTGGAGCGGGAAATGAATTTTTTTTAGAAAAGAGGGCGGGACATTTGTTAACCATTAAAGGACCGTTGTAAAATTTTGCATCTATTACAACGAGCAATTTTTGAACGTTGTAAAATTGGTATCTAATACAACGGACATGAAAGGACCATTGTAATAGCATTCTATTAAACAGACAGTCATTGTCCGTTGTAAAAGGGGCGTTGTATAGGGCATCTATTTCACGGTTCTGAGTGGACCGTTGTAATAGCCTTCTATTACAACGGGCAGCAAATAGCCGTTGTAAAAAGGGCGTTGTAGTAGAAAATTTTCGTTGTAGTGACTTTACATAAATATGTAAATTAATATTGTATTCACATAAACAGATTGATCTTAATGCGAACAATTTTAAAAAGAAAAGTGTCACCTAAAATTTATACAAATTATTTTGCCCTAATTCCCTACTATATAATCTCATAATATAGCTTAGTTTTTTTTCTAAAATATACTAATTTAAATTTTCAGTCCATACTTATAATAAATAATAATAACTTGCCTTTGACAACCCCAGCCTAGTCCAAGCAGCCCAAGAAAATGAAAATGCACATGACCCAGACCTAAATGTATCTTCTTATGAAACTCTAAATCAATTTACCATCTCGGTTCACTTTCTTCCTTCTCGATGTCATCTTCTCTCCTTCCGCATAATGTCGCTTCTCCCTCTTCTACTCTCTCTTCTCATAGGCTTTTTTTTGGCACGTTATCTATTGTATTATCCAAAACCGGAATTTAAAGCAAATTTTGATCCGGTCATCCTTGAAACCGGACCAGAATGGCCGGGATTCCAGCATGCCAAACGGAATCTTGAACCATGGAAAAGATTCATTACTTTTCATCATCAGTGTCTCAAATTCTCTTTGAAGTGTTTGCAGCTTCACCATTGCTACCTTGCTGTCATCATGGAACTTCTCTTTCAAAAAAGTTCATGCCTCATTTGATTTTACTACATTTGAAATTCGTGGAAATATCGCTTCCGTCGCAGCTTGTTGCAAAACAAGTGGAGCCTTCGCATCCTTTTTACTAAACCCTCGTAACTCAGCTGTACTTTCCACATATTCATTCTCTACGAGAACCCACAGATCTTGTAAAATTAAGAATGTCTTCATTTTGATTGCCCAAAATTCATAGTTTTCCCCACTGAAAATAGGAATATGTGATGGAGACCGAGTGACGTCGAGACCATTCATACCATTCGCTATTTTATATAGATTGCTTCAGCACTTAAACTCAAATATGCCCGACTCAAAATGAACGGGCTCTGATATTTGGTGGCATAATAATTACAGCATGATCAATGAAGAGACGAGCAAAATATAATTCATGGAGAAGCTTGTTATTGAATAACAGGTAAAAACTGGATACATGGGCAAACTAAATATGCATTATTTATGACAAAACGAAACAAAATCGTGCTTCTAGATTGAAAAGTGCAGCTATTGCATGAGAATAGGAACTCTGCTACTCTAACTTCTTAAGTCAAGTTAACCCACGAACAAGTCAAGCATATGTAACAGCTGCATCAATTTTCATCGTTAACTAACCAATAAAAGACAAGAGATCAATCAAAGCTTGACCATCAAGTGAGAAATCGAAGGTAAGACAGCTGCTGATATTCATCACTTCCAGGGTTACCTGAAAGTTTTCCATCATCAGCAGTTGCCCCAAAACTTGAACTTTCCATAATTTGATCATTATTTTCATGTTGTGTGATCATATCACATGTATGCTCATTTGCCGCTATAACTTCGTAATCAGGAAATTCACCAGAACCGATTTGCTGAACTTGTATTTTTCCATTGCATTTGTCAGATTTGCACTGGTAATAACATCTATGTATACAGCAAATGTACCATGTAAAAAATTTGTGACATACATTTAAATATAGTACTGATAAATTAATATGGGATAAACCTTCGATATTTTCTGTTACTAATCGGTTTTTCCCCATATTTCTTCCACTCATAGCGCCAATCAAGGGGAGAATCAGTGATAAATACTTTTTTACTGTTTTGTTTCTTCCTGTTTAAAACATTTCAAGACAAACATTTATGGCTGAACTGAAGTTAATTTATCTACTGTGTCAAAGTCATACCTGATATGTGAATCATTATGGGAAGTAGATTTTCTCTTCAATTGCTTAGGGATACTCAAATACTGTGCAGTATCAGGAGTAGTTTTCAGAAGTGAAATTCCTTTGCTAATACTAGAAATTATTGGGTCACATAGCTCAGTTAAAGGGCTCGACTGTTGATCAATTAAACGCCAGAGTTCAGTAGCCAAATTTAACCCTTTTGTGAGTTCTGTGATTGCGGCCTTTGTTTGGTCAGGCGAATTCATAGTTGCACTATTAATGATTTCAAGTGAAAACAATAGTGCGGTGATGCCTGAGAGTTAGTCATGTATATAGTTGAACTTAAGTTGATTTGACTTATGTTCGTCATATAGTATGTCTTTTTTTTCTACTGGTACAATGAAAACACTGAATTAGAACACGCACAGATATTGACCAATGATAAGGAAATTTGGATCACGTCTTGTTTATTAATGCTCCAATTTTAGCATGTGCCAATAACGTCGATGTATGTAGCAGTTATGATAAAAAGAACCTGCGACTATATACTTACTGATTCTTAATTATAAAGTGAATTGAGTAGTCAACAAATGGAACTATTTGATTTCCTCTCCATATAACCGGAAGGTAGATACATCGGAACAGAATAAGAGTGTGCTCTAAAAAAAAAAAAAAAAAAAATTATTCAAAAAACGTCACCCATAGCGTGTGCAGTGGTATATTTAAAGATCGAGGAGCGATCGCTGTTTATGCCTAACTTCTTCTAGATATTTGTTCAACAGTAATTTTCTCAAGGATTTGACTGCATGGACCAATAAATATTCGTATTCAGCAAATATTTATTATAAAAGGAACTGGATAAGTCTAGATAGAAGTACATACCAAATGTTCGCTGAACTTCTTGAATGAATCAAAACTATTTTTGTTAACACTTGCGTAAATCAAAACGGATGGAGCCGTTAGGATTCAAACTCATTTCAAGTGTGGTTTTTTATGTATGTCTAATCCACAGAGAACACGTATATGAGCGAATAAGTCAAAATATTTTTAAACAAAAATGGCTCATTTTGAAAAATAAAATAACAATGTACTTTAAAACTAAAGTTACCCGAACTTTCAAAAAGATTTGAACTTGTTATCGTTTATGGTATTTATAAATATTGTCATAATAAGTAGCTTTTAAGATATTACTTAATGGTTTATAATCATAGTGGCTGTATGTCGTTAACACAAACTTGTGTAGCTCTATGAAATAACATTGGTTTTAGACGTAAAAGGTTAGAAGTTCCAACCTTGGTAGTGTAATAAACAACAAGATTTTACAATGACATCAAATGCTTCTATTCAAGTACATGTAGTTTCCAAAGCTGTTTATCTTATGATATATAAGAGCATATGACTAAATATGGAACAAAAATTAATTTACCAAGAAATTAAAAGGTACAATATTAGTTGAATTCTTTTACTAAAAGGATAGGTACCTCCAAGTTGATACTTAGTCATGTCTGTGTCTCTGTGACTGTAGACACACATACACATACAGTGGTGTTTGCGTAAAAAATGGCCGCAAACACCCAAAGTCGTGAAAGCACCAGTGTATGAATATAAGTCAGCGATATTCAAGCACAAATTACAGATCTCAGCAAATAACTCAAATATGTTTGCACAAAAGATGGGCAAACAGCTCCGAGTTGTATGATTTAGTTGGTTTTATGTTGTTCGTAGTGATTTAGGTGGTTTATGCAAATACGTAAAAAGCAGGGACTAAACTGTAAAAGACACACAGATTTATAGTGGTTCGGCCAAAGCGTGCCTACGTCCACTTTATATGTTATTCTCCTTCTCCAATCCGATTACAAGTACAAAGCTTGTAGTACAAGTATATGAAAGTTGTTTGAAAGTTCCTTCCAGGTTTGAGCTCTCAAACTTGTCCGCCATTGTTGTACCCCTGCCCCTCTATTTATAGAGTGAGGTAGGGGGCAGGGGTCTTGGATGCATATAGCTGCTGGTGGGCCCGGGCTGAAGCAATCTGGACTGGCAGTCATCTGGTTCGGCGGAGCTCCATTCGGTAGTAGAGGCCGGTCCGGTGGGAAGGGGTGGTCCGGTATTAGTAGGGAGTGATGTTGGTTCGGCATATGGTGGTCCGGCTGTGGCTTGGGAGTCGGTTCGGCTAGGAGTGGTGGAAGGGCTGGTTCGGTGGTGAGCTTGAAGGGAAGGTGGCTGGTTACGCCGAATGGACACATGCTTGCAGAGGCTGGTTACGCCGAATGGACACATGCTTGCATCGCCGAATGAGAAAGGGCTGGCCATGCCGAATGGACATGTACTCGTACTGCCGAATGAAGCTTCATGTGTGAGTGCCGAGTGTTCCTTCCTACTAGAGAATGCCGAATGAGACATTACCGGATGAACTCAGGGAGATGGGAATGCCGAATGAGATGCTGAATGCTTCTTTTTGCTCCTGGTCGTGGTGGAAACGCACACAACAAGGATATCCTAGTTTTGACCAAAAAATGGGATAACACTTTGCCCCCCAAAACATGCCTTGTGATAACAAGGCGTGTTTTGAATAGTTCCGAATCCAATAAGCAAAGCTTGAGCCAATTCCATGTCCATCCGAACTCGACAACCGAGTCCCAAACCATCCTTATCCAATAGCCAACAACCGAATCCAGGACCTCTCTGGGTCGATATCCAAATTCATAACCTCTCCGGGCTCTTGCCAAGCGCAATCCACACCTGACGATCTTGGTCCAGTGTCCCTGGACATTAAGCTAGCCTCCTCGTGTTCTTGTCGAGCGTAATCCACACTTGACGACCGTGGCCCAGTGTCCCTGGGCGTTGAGCTAACCTCTCCGGGTTCTTGCCAAGCGTAATCCACACTTGACGACCTTGGCCCAGTGTCCCTGGGCGCTGTACAATGCCATGGCTTAAGTCCTAAGCCGAATCCTGGTCTCTCCGGACCCTTGCCGAGCATAGTCCATACTCGACGAGCTGAAAATAACGATTGATAACATAGGGCCTAAGTCCTAGGCCGAATCCTGATCACTCCGGACCCTTGCCGAGCATAGTCCATACTCGACGACCTGAATGAGTCAATTTACCACGTTCGGGCAAAGCGACTCACCCCTTGCCAGGCATAATCCATACCCGACGACCGTTTATCAAAAATCAGATAAAAATCCAATCCAAAATCCAAATCCAAAATCCAAATCCAAAATCCAAATCCAGAATCCAAATCCAGAATCCAAATCCAAAACCAGAAAACCAGAAATCCAAACCAGCATCCAAAACCGAAAACAATTGTCCAAAGGAAAATCCAAATCAAAAAGCAAGGAAAACCAGGAGCTCAATCCAAGCTCCAAAACCGAAAACCAAAAAGAAAAAAGCAGTGTCCAATCCAAAAGCAAAAGATAAATTTCACAAACCATAGCATCGCAGCCCATTATCATTCAGAGCATGCCTAGGGGCTATCTCCGTCCCCGTACATGTGTAAATGACTTGGTTGCTTGCCAACAGTTTGCTACTTATTTTATGTTAACCTGGTCAAGGGACGATCAACCGACCATCATTCCTGGGCCTCCCACCATCGTAGCTTGAGGTAGGCGGCAGCTGCTCCTGCCTCGCCGTTGCATTCCGAGGTCCAACATATTGCGGCAGTTGTCCATTCCTTACATGTTCCTCAATTATGTCCTTTAAGTGCCTGCAGCTGTTGGTGTCGTGTCCATCCAAATCATGGAAGAGGCAGTGCCTTCCTGATGTCCTTTCCCGTTCTGTTGGTTCTCTCCTAGCCGGCCTCCGATAATGAAGGCGATTTCGAGTATCCAGGTATATCCGTTCCAGTGTTTCGTTCAATCCTGTGTATGTGGAAAACTTTGGATCCTTCCATTGCTTCCTAGCATTTCCAGAATCATCGTCCAACTTCCTTTTTCCTTTGTTTTTATCCGAACCATTGCTGGATGGTCCTCCCCCTTCAACTGCATTTACCTTTTTCAACTTTAAATCCGAACTCGCATCTTCTTGTCGAAGGAACCTTTCTGCCTCATGAAAGAATTCGTCGAGATTCCGTGGGGGATCTCGTATCAGAGATACCTTGAAATCCGAGTTCTCCCTGACTCCTGATACTGCTGCCATTAAAACCATCGATGGATCGGGCCGATCCACCGAAGCAACTGCGGCACTGAATCGAGTTAGAAAAGCTCTAAGCGATTCATCCATCCTTTGCCTTACCGATGTCAACGTCATCACGTTCTTCGGTCTCTTGACATGAACCCGAAATTGCCCCAGAAACCTTTCCACCAATTCCCTCCAAGTCCTGATAGATCCTTCCTCCAGCTGTCTGAACCACATCGCAGCTAAGTCCGTCAAGTATAAAGGAAAGCATCGGGCCATCACCTCCTCCGATGCCCCCAGCACTTCCATGTGTCTGGTGTATCTCATCAAGTGATCCGTGGGGTCTTCCTTGCCATTGTATACCTCCACGCTAGGTAGTTTGAACTTTGGTGGATTCTGAGCCATCCTTATTTCCCGAGTGAACGGACTCCTGTTTACTCCTTCCAAGTCTCCGTTGGTCAAACCACCTCGCACAGTCTTCCTGATTATATCTACCAATCCGCCATTGTCTGTTGAGGGTTGCCCCCGAGGGAACTCCGGTACATACTCTTCGTGTGGCTCGTTAGCAGCAACGTTGGTTCTAGCCTGTTGAACTCCTTCCAAAGGTTCTCCTGTGTTGAATCCTGTGGGCCTGCCCCCAAGCCCTTGTTGATTGCCACCTGACTCCGTATCCTGTCCTTCATTGGGTTCCATAACCCTAGCTTCTTGTCCTGCATCCATAGCCGTTGTAGCTGTTCCTAAATTCTGCATCCCTGCAGCTCTCATTTGCTCCAAGAAAGTTTGCATCATTTCCTGTTGACTTTTCAGCAACCTCTCTTGCAGTGAATTTGTTATGGCTTCCATTTCATCCCGGGTTATGTAGATCGAAGCCGGTCCTTCCTCACCTCCGGAGGATGCTTGTTGACTTCCTCCTTGTTGGCTTCTCTCAGCCCTTAGCCTTCTACTGTTTTGCCTAGTCATTGTCTTCCAAATCCAAACTTCTATCCGATGTAGTGGGAGCTGGTTGCTCTCAGTGAAAGCACCAAAATGTTTGCGTAAAAAATGGCCGCAAACACCCAAAGTCGTGAAAGCACCAGTGTATGAATATAAGTCAGCGATATTCAAGCACAAATTACAGATCTCAGCAAATAACTCAAATATGTTTGCACAAAAGATGGGCAAACAGCTCCGAGTTGTATGATTTAGTTGGTTTTATGTTGTTCGTAGTGATTTAGGTGGTTTATGCAAATACGTAAAAAGCAGGGACTAAACTGTAAAAGACACACAGATTTATAGTGGTTCGGCCAAAGCGTGCCTACGTCCACTTTATATGTTATTCTCCTTCTCCAATCCGATTACAAGTACAAAGCTTGTAGTACAAGTATATGAAAGTTGTTTGAAAGTTCCTTCCAGGTTTGAGCTCTCAAACTTGTCCGCCATTGTTGTACCCCTGCCCCTCTATTTATAGAGTGAGGTAGGGGGCAGGGGTCTTGGATGCATATAGCTGCTGGTGGGCCCGGGCTGAAGCAATCTGGACTGGCAGTCATCTGGTTCGGCGGAGCTCCATTCGGTAGTAGAGGCCGGTCCGGTGGGAAGGGGTGGTCCGGTATTAGTAGGGAGTGATGTTGGTTCGGCATATGGTGGTCCGGCTGTGGCTTGGGAGTCGGTTCGGCTAGGAGTGGTGGAAGGGCTGGTTCGGTGGTGAGCTTGAAGGGAAGGTGGCTGGTTACGCCGAATGGACACATGCTTGCAGAGGCTGGTTACGCCGAATGGACACATGCTTGCATCGCCGAATGAGAAAGGGCTGGCCATGCCGAATGGACATGTACTCGTACTGCCGAATGAAGCTTCATGTGTGAGTGCCGAGTGTTCCTTCCTACTAGAGAATGCCGAATGAGACATTACCGGATGAACTCAGGGAGATGGGAATGCCGAATGAGATGCTGAATGCTTCTTTTTGCTCCTGGTCGTGGTGGAAACGCACACAACAAGGATATCCTAGTTTTGACCAAAAAATGGGATAACAAGTGGAGAATCAAGAACTCCTCTTATTTATCCTTTATCCCTCTCACATTGTAACGACCCACAATTTTGCACCATTAAATTCGACAACAAATTAAAAACATGCCAAACTTGAATAGTTCAAAACAATAGATTATAAATAAATTTGACGCAAATGAAATCAAATAACAGAATCACAGACACCGAAATCGAAATACTCGCAGCGGAATTAAAATATACTTAGTGGTTCATGAATCCACTATCAATAGTCTCAAAATAAATATAAAGTATATAGTCTTAAACCAAATAAAGTTTGAAATTTCCACAGAAAATCTCAATATTAAATCATCTTGATTACAAAAGCCAAAATAAGAACTGTACAGAAACTTGACAGCAGCTTGATAGGTAATCTGCAGAAGTCCTAGCTCCGAGGATAAGGTCCGAACTGAAACTCAGGCTGACCCGAGCGTAAAATAAAACATAAACACTCGAGTCAGGACATACATACTTATATAATGTAAGCTAATTCAAGTGAACTGTAATATAAAGCAGGTAACTTAAAGGATGCTTGGGACCGCCCATCCTCTAAGGATCCGTTAAACTATTTGCTATATAGTAATACTTCGATATTATAATAGTGTCTATTAGTAAAATAAACTTACTTTAAAATAGCGTTAAGGAGTGACCCAATATTCCCCTTAACACATAATATAATACAGTAGCGTAATCTCCCCCGTACTGGGCGTCGTCAGAGGGAACTCCATAGGTATGGTACAAAACCAAAATCGTATAAGGCTCGCTAGGGTAGGTGACACGGCACATCTAGGCAATGCCAGGGTAGATATAACAATTACGCATCCGGACCGGTGGTAGCGCATAGCTGCTACCACCGCCCACCTCGAACAACACTCCCAAATCAAAGGTGCGCACCAAACAATCACAAAAGTAATAGAATGACATACGAAGAAGTGCGTCCGATAAGAGGTGCTACCTCCTTAGCCCGTCAATCGCTCCTTTTTTAGCCACCTCATGTCAACTCACGGGAGTCGGGTCCACGTATTTACCTCAAAGGAAACGTCACCACCATCCTACTTCATTTTGAAATCTCCACCGCGTACACGGTTGTCAAAGTGGTTTTCGGTATTGACAGAGAGTATGCCCATATCTGATCCCAGTCTCTTTAACAACCATCGTTATTATTACCCGTGGTTATAAAAATCCAAAATAGTTTATATTTCAATCAAAAATACTACATTTAAGACTATTTAAATGTGAAGTTATAATTCTTACAAAATCCAATATATACCCCATGGGTTTAGCCTTAGTTTATTTGTATCAAATCCAACACTTGTGCAGTGCGGTAATATCCTTTACAACAGATTTGGGTAAAATAAAATTTTTTTAGACTTCAATATAATTTCAACAATAATTAAACCTTAAATTAAACCAATTTGGCTTATATAATCATAATTTCCACCTTTGAATAGTCATTTAAATTACTCAAAAATTTATGATTATTATAAAGTAAAATTTTCAAAAATATATCTAACTCCTCTATACTTTACTTATTAAAATCAAGTGAAAAATTCTCCATTAGTTTTACTTAATAATTAAGTTCAATTACCACTTCAAAAATAAACTTAGTTTCTAATCAATTTCTTAACTTACCATTATTCTAAACCACTTTACATTTCTAAATTTGGTTATATTTCAACTTCCATTTTTAAGTATTCACTTTAGTTAACTATTTAATTTATAGAAAACTTTACCCTTTATTTATTTACTTATATTCAAATTTATGCCAAAACATCATAATTTATTTCTTAACTTGAATTTCATTTTATTTTACAAATCAGAAATTTACAAAATAATTTATGCTTTAAATTCTGAACATTTATTTATTTACTTCTTTAACTTGTATAATATCACTATACTTATAAGAAACATTTTTAATGCCATTTTAAAACAAAATATTATAACATTCTAATTTAAAAATATTTAATATTTCCAACAAATATGTGTATATATATATAACCACGGGTCTGTATAATATTTTCTAACATAGGTCAAGTGATATGGATAATATATCGTTTCAATCCGGAATTTACAAAGAAATCTGGGTTCTATCATTTCAAACCCGCAATCCCAAGTTAAATAATAAATAAATAAATAAATAAATAAATAAATAAATAAATAAATAAATATCGTTTAGGCTATCATTTCAGCCTGTAACGATTTTATTCTACAAGGAACTTGAAGTATGATAAACAGTAAATAAATAAATGGTATAATCAGCATAAATATAATAGTAGATAATATAACTGATGATGCATCAATTTAAAAATAGGGTTTCTAACATCATAAAATTTACCACTGGCAATTTAAAATATAAATAAAATCATTCTATAATTACACTTGTTTTTATTTACAGATTTATAAATATGTTTGTCGGGTGAGAATACTCATATTTTACGAAGCTGAAGATTTTGATTCAAAACTATGATAACCACACCAGAACAGCATACAGAAGGCACGATCAATTATTGGAAGATAAGCCAATCCGATTCAGATCTCGACACAAAACAAATACAACTAAGTACGCAAAAATTTAAATACGATCTTAGAAGCAAAACTGAATAGCTTATTTTGAATAAACGATGGGATAAGTAAATAACGCGCCCCATCACCCCACGACTTGACCCTGTTCTCATGTCTCGGCCCATTTTTTCTATTTGAATTATATGCATGCACGTAATGGATAAGTGGGATATTCATAGGCATAAGCTGTGATCAAAATGCAAGAATCGGTGCACGCATCATACATCTTTCCTTCAAAACACACATGACCAAAAACCCAAAATAAACATGCACGAAATCAAAGCAGAGGAAAAACATTGAACATAAAGGTGGTGCAAAATTTCAAAGGTGGTGAAGTTTGTTCTTGAGTTTGGACACGCATCAATTTTTTTTTTCATCAGCCCATTCATGCACAGGAGGTGCACGAACACGTTTATACATTCTTTTTTTTCTTTTTCTTTTAGGCAAAGGCTGCGATAAATACACATAGGTGGTGCAAGCATTTGGTTCTCAAAAGTTTGACACCGCTACTACATGTCTCGATCTATCATTGATGTGTCAGGCTGTGATTTATGTATAGGCTCATGCATATGTGTGTGTATATATATATACACTTTATTTCCCAATGCACCGTGCATGGCTCGGTCCAATTTTTTTTTCCTGTGCCATTAGAGGCGCGGCCACGTTGGAGGCGAGGTCAAGTCAGAGGAGAGATGTGGTTTTGTACAGGAGGAGGGTCAGTGCCAAGGTGGTGGAGAGTAGAGGTCATGCTCGGCTGTGCATAAATTTGGAGGAGGAGTAGTCGAGCATTTGTGTGAGCTAGAGGAAACAAGCAAGAAGCAAAATAGAGAGAGAAAAAGAAAAATAATAATAGCAAAGAAAAAGAAAAAAACACGCCATTGCCTGATGCTCACGCACAAGAGGAAGTGAAGGCCAACAAGGCGATGCGTAAGAAAAGTTTGGGACGAGTCTAGTATTTATAAGAGGAAGACAAACGTTTGGCCAAAAATTTCGTGCGTGCGAAAACAAATTCAAAAAAAATGGCAAGTAAATCTTTGATTGATACGTGATGTTTTCTTTACGCTATCAGGGGGAAATGTAACGACCCGCTATTTTGGACTGTTCACATCCACACATGTCGAACTTGAATAATTCAAAATACCGAATTGTTAATTTAAATTTGGCAAAACTCAGATATACAGTAAATAAATAATCACAGAATCACAGGCACAGAGTAATAATATGCAGCGGAAGCAAAACATAGTAGTTCATGAAGCTATAATGTATATAACAGAGTTAAATAAGTTACAACAGAAGTCTCAAATATAATAGTCAAATGCAAGAATCAGAATACATCACTGAATCAACTGAATATCTGGAAGCTGGATAGATAACTGGATCTCCAAGCGAAGCTCCAACTCCAAAGGTGAGTCTCAAAAGCTGAACCACTCAGTCTGACCCGAGCGTAAAGCAAAACACAAAACATTCGAGTCAGGATTAACATTCTTATATCAATAAATCCAACTCAAATGAAATAACAACTGAAATACAAGTAACCCAAAGGACGTTGGAATAACCGTCCTCTAAGGATCTGTTAAACTATCTACTATGTAGTAGTGCACGTTAAGTAGATAATGTCTATCAGTAATATAAATATCAAAATAGTGTTAAGGCGTTACCATTATTCCACTTAACACATTTTTATATAAGCGTCATAGTCTATACAACACTGTAAACTCCACCGTAAACTAGTGAGATATCAGGGAGTACTCCGTAGGTATAACATAAAACAAATTCGTAGTGGTAACGTATATAGGGATACAAGTATGACAAGGCACATGAGGCAACACCCAAGGTAGTGAAACTACCGTTTGCCTGATCCAGACTGGTGAAAACGCATCGCCGCAACGGTCGCAACACCGCGAAACAATACTCCCAAAAGTACGAGGGTGCACCAATCAATAACAAGTAATGAGTAGTTTACGAAGAAGTGTGTTCGCTCGAGGTGGCTAACCCCATTTGGCCCGGCACGGCTCCTGTTTTAGTCATTTCCAATTTAACACAAGTGTCAAGGCTATCCATTATCGTTCTCTTTCTTTAGTCATCACGTACATCATTCCAACAACTTCATTTTGGATCACACTCCGCGTATAGTTATTAAAGTGGTTTTCGGTTTAGACAGAGAGTATGCCCATAACCGATTCCGGTTTCTTCAATAACTTTCGTAATTATTACACCGATTGGTCATTTAATAAATTTCAAATCAAATCAAGTTCAATTACAATTAGAATTTGTAAATCAACATTTCATTTGTCTTCCCAAATCAATTTCCATGATTTACGTTTCAAACTTTCAAATTACCATTTCAAAATCTTATAATTCAATTTCAGTTTTTATTTAAACAAATTCAAATATTGATTCAAATTCGTATATAAGTTTCATTCCGAAATCATTTAAATCCATTTAATTTAACATTCAAATCAATTCAAATTCATTTATCGATTTCATTCAATATTTGTTAAGTTAATTATCATTCAAAACAATTCCTATTGATTTTCAATTCATTAAATCAATTACTTAAGTTCAACTTCGTTATATCAAAACTTCAAAATTGAATTAAATTAGATTCGTCAAATCAATTCATTAAACTAAAAGTCTTACATTAATTTCAATAAATCACATTTTTATCTCTTGTTAAAGAAATTCAATTTCACTTATTCATCTACTTAGTTGCAAATTTCCAAACTCAATTAATAAAGAACTTAATTTCATTTATTAACGAAGTTCAAATTCGGTTATTCTGAAGTTCAATTTCGCTTATCAAAGAATTCATATTTTATTTAATTATCAAATAATTCAATCCTGTTCGATTATTAAATAATTTCAAAACTTAATTTTTAAATAATTTCAAAACTTAATTATTAAATAATTTCAAAACTTAATAATTAAATAATTTCAAAACTTAATAATTTCAAACTTAATTATTAAATAATTTCAACTTAATTATTAAATAATTTCAACTTAATTATTAAATAATTTCAAACTTAATTCAATGAATAATTCCAAATTTTATTGTCAAATAATTTATTATAAAACAATGTTCGTTCAACAACTACTAGTTAATATTTTGTTTCAATACTAAATATTAACATTTTCCTTTCATTAAATTAAAATTCCAATTTCTTTTCAAAAGTTATTATTTATTCAAATAAAATCTTCATTTTATTTTTAAATCAAATTATTGACCAATCGATTTTTATTTAATTCTCTATCCTAGGTCATTTGGGTATTTATCATTTCAACCCGATTCCATTTCAATTCAAAAAAATCAAAACATAGCAAAGAGAACTTGCAGTGTGATAACTGGGATGGTGTCAAAGTAAATAAACGAGCAATAGCATCCATACATAACAATTCAACAATTATTCAAATAATCCCGAAGTAATCGTAGTAATTCACATTGTTGTTTGTGCGAATTAATATAATTATTTCTAGAATCTACACTATCATTTCATGTAGATTAAAGATTAATACACTGATATTTATGTGGTTCTTCACTTGATGTATATTATTCAGTTTCATACTACATCGATTATACAACATAAATTCAAATGGTTCAAGGGCAATTAACCATTTTTCTACGTGTCAAATAATTAAACATTTAATGGGTCATATTATACAAATTTTACTAATCAAATTCAACACATATGTCGATTCAAGTTTTTAATTATCCTACGTCAAATTCAATTGCATAATATTTATTACTTTATACATTACAATTTAACATCCAATATAAAGAGCAATCAATCAATCAATTATCAACCGAATGAGATTATTATCGTATAATTAACAGATAATGGTGTCAGATGTCACATGTGAACTGATAAAGGTAATGACATATATAACAGTGTAATTAACTAACAACAACATATTTCAATTGTCATTTCAATTGAAATCAAATCTAATTAATAAAAGAACATTAATCGTGAGTGATTGCTCACCTTTCGAGGTTAGAGAAATAAGAAGATGACCCGAATATGCACACTGATATGGACACGAGCAAATCAAAAGGTGCTACGACCAAATTGGACATTGGCGAGACAAGAGTAAGGCACGATGAACTGGATTGATGAAGGTAATTAGTATAAGTGAACATGTATATATATATATAACTATATATAACTATTTACATTATAAAATCATATTCTAATTTCAAACTATAAAACAACAAACGAATGGAAAATCATTACTCACACTTAAAATAGGAAAGGATTGACAGAAGTGCAAACCTATAAATATGTGCGTTAAACAGTGCAGGCTATAGTTATAACCAATGTAGGAAATACAGCTATAAAAATTTTATATGCAACGATGATGTATATGTATAAACCCGGATACTCAATATATTTATAGTATACAGTAAATATTATAACTAACACACAACTTTTCATATATAAAATGTGTATGTTCATCCAAATCGAAAATTGTAAAAACCCATATATAAAATCACATAACTAACATATTAAATTAACATATATTGAACATTTAGTACAGCCACTATATGAGATATACTTACAGTTATAAGCAAGTTTAAACACATTAAATGAGAACTACAACGTCAACTTTGCATTATGTAACTCACTTTAAAATTTAACATACTATATATAACCGTTCACGTAAATTTATACGTATATAACATCTATATTAAACTATATAATTTATACCGACTATACATTTTCTTCTTCATATATTCGAATATCACTACTAGATAATACATTATATACGCACTATCAATATAATATAAGATAGATATAAAGGGACTTTACCGTTTATTCATAGTTCACAAGATAAACATATAGCATAACTATTAAAATCCACGTATTATAAAGCAGGTAACGTATAACTATAATTTACATATTTACAGTAGAACTTATATTAAAATGACTACCCATATGTCTGTACTCATATACTTACTTATATATATCTATACAAACAGTAAAAAAAATGATAACAATACTCACATATATGTCGCACGCACTGGGATGGAAGGTTGTGCTTGGCCGGAGGGGTAAGGTCGATGGTGAGAAGGAAAGTGGAAGAGGGAAAGAGGCTGTTGTCGCGTGAAGGCAGTGGGAAGGTGTAGAGATCTGTCGGCTGCAGTCGAACGAGGCTCGCGGTGGTGGAGAGAGAGGGGAGGTTGCACGTGCGCTCTCGGTAGGTGACATGCATGTAAAGGGAAAAGGGTTAAGGAACAAGGCCACTGGTGGTCTGGTGCAAGGTGGTGATGGCTCGACCATAAAGGAGGAGGAGGTGAGTGATGGCCGGGCGGTAGTGAAAAGGAACGAGACACAATGTTTTCTCAGGTCAATTTCTTTTCTTCTACTGTTCGTCAACTTGGAGGTGGGGTTAGGGGATAGGAAGGTTGCGGCTAAAGGGATGAGGCAGAGTGGTTCGAAAGGAAAAAGAGAAGAAAGAAAGAAAGAAGGTGGAAAGAGAGATGATGAGTCAATAATATAACGTGCACTATTTTTCACCGGTTAGGACTAAGAACTAATAACATTTATTAACCATAGGGAACATAAAAGTCACTCCCGAGAATTCAGAAATTATTAAAAGAAAAGAGCTGTTTGATTTTAACAAGTGGGTAAGTGAATAGAAACAAGAAAGCCAAAAGTTTCTGAACGTGTACCGATACAAATGACCGTTTCACAGTTTCCGCGGCGTATCGGACTTCAAAACACAGAAGTGAATATACCGCTGAGATCAGCATGCCGAGACGATCAAAACGGTATACATATATCAGTAGTACGATTGAATTATAAAAGTTCGAATTTTATACCAGCGGAAAATGCAAGAAAAACGTAGAAAAATAAGATCGACGGAGCTAAAGAAGTCCGAATTTGGAAAAACGAAAAATGACGTCTTGCTCAGAGGACGATTTACAACTTTTCTATGTAAAAATATTTAGGTTTCGAAAACATTTTATTTTCACTGATTTTTAACCGATTAAATTGAAATAAATTTACGCACGAAAATAAACCTCATATTTTCGGACGAAAATTTACCAGTTGTTATGTTTAACTAGATGTATTTCAAATATTAAATTTTTATTTCAAATTTTTATTTTATTTTTTTATTAAATTTCACACAAATTCAGTTAATTAAATTAATTAAAACTGTAAAAATATCCGGGTTGTTACACTCTCCCCCACTCAAAACTTTTCGTCCTCGAAAAGGAAGGAGTTAGGAGAATTGAACAATCAGAAGAAAATAGATTTGAATTCCAAGATAAAACCGTTAATTTAAACCATATAAATTTCAATTTAAATTAATTTATATTCAACAATTGACTTTAAACTCGAGGAATTTTATTAACTTGATTTATTTTCAATTTATCATTGTTTGTTACAAAATTTATTTCAAACAACAATTTATTTTATTAATCCATTTATTATTTAACTTACCTGGTATTCTATTTTTCCCATTAACCATTTCATTATTAAACTTTAAGTGTATAACATTTTTATTCGTACTCAAATTTTATATAAAGACGTTTTATATTGCAATTATCCAATTATCTAAATTTAAATTTCTAAGATCGTAAATTCGAATAGTCTTTTATATAATCATACTTTATTCGACAAATTTAATTCTTCTTTATTCCAAATTATTATTAAATTTATTCTACTTATTATATCTTATTACATATATTATGTATATTTACACTTATTATAACTACTCAAATTTATTTAAAATTTCTTTTAACATCATTTTATATTGTACAATATTCAATTACATAATTAACTTTTGATAATTTAGGTAAGTTATATATAATGCAATTGAGTATTATCCAAATAAAGTTTTACCATTTACTTATTTCAGGTTAAGTATTTATATAAAACGAATTTGGTTTCAATTATAATTGAAAATCATCCTTTAACAAATTTTAAGAATTAATTTCCAATTAGCTTGAAACAACTTAGAGATAATATATATATATATATATATATATATTCATAATATGTCAAATTAAATTTAAAGTCTTCAATATATAATATAAATCAAGTCATGTTTAGAAATTCAAATCAAATTTATTTTTCCAAACAAAAGTTTAGTGGGGCTATAGAATAATCTCTCCACTTTGAAACTCAAAAACGAATGTCGATGATGCGACCGTCATCACCGAAATTATTTTCCAGCGACAAAAGAGAAGGGCTCAAATTTAATCATTTAAAATTCTTTGAAAACCATTTCTATTCGAAAATATTTTAAATAATATACATTTTAAACTTTAAAACCATAGTTCGAAATTATCGAAAATTAAATTCTCAAATTCTAATTTAAGTTCACTTCAAATTCCAAATCAAATTATAACTAAGTTTTATACGTTCATTTATTTATATTATGCAATAGTCAATGGTTTACAATTAGTCAATGAAAATCAAATATTATCATTTCTGACAACAATTTCATTAACAGTTTAATTTTAGAAAACTTCTACTTATATATAATATAATCATACAAACTATTTGTTTACCAAATTTTAAAACAATATTGTGTTAACTTGCTCTGTTAAAGTGTTTTGGAAATCCTATCGATAGCGTTGATCAGACGAATCGATCGAAAACCCAAATCAACATTAACAACTCAAACAACATAATAAATAAAACAGTTTAAATATTAATTTACAAATACACTTCCTCGCTTGACGATACAAGAATAGATTCCAAAGCAGGGATAGAGATTTAAATTTGATGGACTCGAATTTAAAGAGAATTCTGATTCGAATACAAGTTCGAAAGAAAAGATGAGATGATCCAATTAACAGAATCAGGAGACGGATAAGCTTATTTAATTCACGGGCAACCTTCTGGGTCAACCGTAACTTCAAGAATAAGATCAATGGAGAATTCCAAGGCAAATCAACATTTGATCTTAAGAAATAGAATTCAGGCATAGAAGGAGATAGATAACATTGTAAAATGAGGATATAGAAATCTCCGGTAAATCAATGCCATTATAAAGGAGTTTCACCCCTTTACAAATCATTTGAAGTTTGGCGAGACCGGCGATTCATTATAAAGATCATTCATGTTGGAGTATGGGATGCTCCAGAATCGAATGAAGACGAATGGTGAGGGACACGAATGAATTTTGGAACCGCAAGGAACGTTCCAAAATTCAAAGGAATCGAGTCAAAAGGAAGAGATGAAACTCGAATGAGAGTGATTCTGTAAATACATTTACCCTATATGTTGATTTTTGCCTAGAGCTACCAAAGCTCTGATACCAACTGTAACGACCCACTATTTCGGACTGTTCACATCCGCACATGTCGGACTTGAATAATTCAGAATACCGAATTGTTAATTTAAATTTGGTAAAACTCAGATATACAGTAAATAAACAATCACAGAATCACAGACACAGAGTAATAATATGCAGCGGAAGAAAAAGATAGTAGTTCATGAACCTACTATATATATAACAGAGTTAAATAAGTTACAACAGAAGTCTCGAATACAATAGTCAGATATAAGAATCAGAATACATCACTGGAATCAACTGAATATCTGGAAGTTGGATAGATAGCTGGATCTCCAGGCGAAGCTCCAACTCCAAAGGTGAGTCTCAAAAGCTGAACCACTCAGTTTGACCCGAGCGTAAAGCAAAACACAAAAAACTCGAGTCAAGATTAACATTCTTATATCAATAAATCCAACTCAAGTGAAATAACAACTGAAATACAAGTAACTCAAAGAACGTTGGAATAACCGTCCTCTAAGGATCTGTTAAACTATCTACTATGTAGTAGTGTACGCTAAGTAGATAATGTCTATCAGTAATATAAATATCATAATAATGTTAAGGCGTTACCATTATTCCCCTTAACACATTTTTATATAAGCGTCATAGTCTACACAGCACTGTAAACTCCACCGTAAATTAGTGGGATATCAGGGAGTACTCCATAGGTGTAACGCAAAACAAATTCGTAGTGGTCACATATATAGGGATACAAGTATGATAAGGCACATGAGGCAATACCCAAGGTAGTGAAACTACCGTTTTCCTGATCCGGACTGGTGAAAACGCGTCGCCGCAACGATCGAAACACCTCGAAACAACACTCCCAAAAGTACGAGGGTGCACCAATCAATAACAAGTAATGAGTAGTTTACGAAGAAGTGTGTTCGCTCGAGGTGGCTAACCCCATTTGACCCGGCATGGCTCCTGTTTTAGTCATTTCCAATTTGACACAAGTGTCAAGGCTATCCATTATTGTTCTCTTTCTTCGGTCATCATGTACATCATTCCAGCCACTTCATTCTGGATCACACTCCGCATATAGTTATTAAAGTGGTTTTTGGTTTAGACAGAGAGTATGCCCATAACCGATTCCTGTTTCTTCAATAACTTTCGTAATTATTACACCGATTGGCCATTTAATAAATTTCAAATCAAATCAAATTCAATTTCAAATAGAATTTGTAAATCAAAATTTCATTTGTCTTCCCAAATCAATTTCCATGATTTACGTTTCAAACTTTCAAATTACCATTTCAAAATCTTATAATTCAATTTCAATTTTTATTTAAACAAATTCAAACATTGATTCAAGTTCATATATAAGTTTCATTCCTAAATCATTTAAATCCATTTAATTTAACATTCAAATCAATTCAAATTCATTTATCGATTTCATTCAATATTTGTTAAGTTTATTATCATTCAAAACAATCCTATTGATTTTCAATTCATTAAATCAATTACTTAAGTTCAACTTCGTTATATCAAAAATTCAAAATTGAATTAAATTAGATTCGTCAAATCAATTCTTTAAACTAAAAGTCTTACTTTAATTTAAATAAATCACATTTTTATCTCTTGTTAAAGAAATTCAATTTCACTTATTCATCTACTTAGTTACAAATTTCCAAACTCAATTAATAAAGAATTAATTTCATTTATTAACGAAGTTCAAATTCACTTATTCCGAAGTTCAATTTCTCTTATCAAAGAATTCAAATTTTATTTAGTTATCAAATAATTCAATCCTGTTCGATTATTAAATAATTTCAAAACTTAATTTTTAAATAATTTCAAAACTTAGTTATTAAATAATTTCAAAATTAATAATTAAATAATTTCAAAACTTAATAATTTCAAACTTAATTATTGAATAATTTCAACTTAATTATTAAATAATTTCAACTTAATTATTAAATAATTTCAAACTTAATTCAATAAATAATTCCAAATATTATTGTCAAATAATTTATTACAAAACAACGTTCTTTTAACAACTACTATGTTAATATTTTTTTTCAATATTAAATATTAACATTTTCCTTTCATTAAATTCAAATTCCAATTTCTTTTCAAACTTATTATTTATTCAAATAATCTTCGTTTTATTTTTAAATCAAATTATTGACCAATCGGTTTTTATTTAATTCTCTATCCTAGATCAAATTCATTTGGGTATTTATTATTTCAACCCGATTCCATTTCAATTCAAAAAATCAAAACATAGCAAAGGGAACTTGCAGTGTGATAACTGGGATGGTGTCAAAGTAAATAAACAAGCAATAGCATCCACACATAACAATTCAACAATTATTCAAATAATCCCGAAATAATCGTATTAATTCACATTGTTGTTTGTGCGAATTAGTATAATTATTTCTAGAATCTACACTATCATTTCATGTAGATTAAAGATTATTACACTTATATTTATGCGGTTCTTCACTTGATGTCTATTATTCAATTTCATACTACATCGATTAATACAACATAAATTCAAATGGTTCAAGGGAAATTAACCATTTTTCTACATGTCAAATAATTAAACATTTAAGGGGTCATATTATACAAATTTCACTAATCAAATTCAACACATATTTCGATTCAAGTTTTTAACTATCCTACGTCAAATTCAATTGCATAATATTTATCACTTTATACATTACAATTTAACATCCAATATAAACAACAAACAATCAATCAATTATCAACCAAATGGGATTATTATCGTATAATTAACAGATAATGGTGTCAGATGTCACATGTAACTGATACAGGTAATAACATATATAACACTGTAATTAACTAACAGCAACATATCGATTGTCGTTTCAATTGAAATCAAATTTAATAAATAAAAGAACATTAATCGTGAGTGATTGCTCACCTTTCGAGGTTAGAGAAATAAGAAGATGACCCGGATATGCACACTGATACGGACACGAGAAAATCAAAAGATGTTGCGACCAAATTGGACATTGGCGAGACAAGAAGGCATGATGAACTGGATTGATGAAGGTAATTGGTACAAGTGAACATGTGTATATATATAACTATATATAACTATTTACATTATAAAATCATATTCTAATTTCAAACCATAAAACAACAAACGAATGGAAAAGCATAACTCACACTTAAAATAGGAAAGGATTGACAGAAGTGCAAGCCTATAAATATATGCATTAAACAGTGCAGGCTATAGTTATAACCAATATAGGAAATACAGCTATAAAAATTTTATATGCAACGATGGTGTATATGTATAAACCCGGATACTCAATATATTTATAGTATACAGTAAATATTATAACTAACACATAACTTTTCATATATAAAATGTGTATGTTCATCCAAATCAAAAATTGTAAATACCCATATATAAAATCACATAACTAACATTTTAAATTAATATATATTGAATATTTAGTACAGCCACTATATGAGATATACTTACAGTTATAAGAAAGTTTAAACACATTAAATGAGAACTACAACGTCAACTTTGCATTATGTAACTCACTTTAAAATTTAACATACTATATATAACCGTTCACGTAAATTTATACGTATATAACATCTATATTAAACTATATAATTTATACCGACTATACATTTTTATTCTTCATATATTTGAATATCACTACTAGATAATACATTATATACACACTATCAGTATAATATAAGATAGATATAAAGGAAGTTTACCGTCTATTCATAGTTCATAAGATAAATAGATAGCATAGCTATTAAAATTAACGTATTATAAAGCAAGTAACGTATAACTACAATTTACGTATTTACAATAGAACTTATATTAAAATGACTACCCATATATTTATACTCATATACTTACGTATATAAACCTATACAAACAGTAAAAAAAATGATAACGATACTCATATATATGCCGCACGCACTGGGATGGAAGGCTGTGCTTGGCCGGAGGGGTAAGGCCGATGGTGAGAAGGAAAGTGGAAGAGGGAAAGAGGTTGTTTTCACGTGAAGGCAGTGGGAAGGAGCGGAGATCTATCGGCTGTGGTCGAATGAGTCTCGTGGTGGTGGAGAGAGAGGGGAGTTCGCACATGCGCTCTCGGTAGGTGACATGCATGCGAAGGGGAAAGGGTGAAGGAACAAGGCCACTGGTGTTCTGGTGCATGGTGGTGATGGCTCGGCCATAAAGGAGGAGGAGGTGAGTGATGGCCGAGCAGTAGTGAAAAGGAACGAGACACAATGTTTTCTCAGGTCAATATTTTTTTTTGCCGTTCGTCTACTTGGAGGTGGGGTTAGGGGATAGGAAGGTTGCTGCTAAAGGGATGAAGGCAGAGTGGTTCGAAAGGAAGAGGAGAATAAAGAAAGAAAGAAGGTGGAAGAGAGAAGATGGGTCAATAATATAACGTGCACTATTTTTCACCGGTTAGGACTAAGAACTAACAACATTTATTAACCATAGGGAATATAAAAGCCACTCCCGAGAATTCCGAAATTGATAAAAGAAAACGGTTGTTTGATTTTAACAAGTGGGTAAGTGAATAGACACAAGAAAGCCAAAAGTTTCAGAATGTGTACCGATACAAATGACCGTTTCGCAGTTTCTGCGGCGTACCGGACTTCAAAACACAGAAGTGAATATACCGCTGAGATCATCACTCCGAGACGATCAAAATGGTGTACATATATCAGTAGTACAATTGAGTTATAAAAATTTGATTTTATACCAGCGGAAAATGCAAGAAAAACGCAGAAAAATAAGATCGACGGAGCTAAAGAAGTCCGAATGTGAAAAAACGAAAAATGGTAACTTGCTCAGAAGACGATTTAGAATTTTTCTCTGTAAAAATATTTAGGTTTCGAAATTTTTTTATTTTCAGTGATTTTTAACTGATTAAATTGAAATAAATTTTCGGATGAAAATAAACTTCATATTTTTGGACGAAAATTTACCAGTTGCTATGTTTAACTAGACGTATTTCAAATATTAAATTTTTATTTCAAAATTTTATTTTATTTTTTTATTAAATTTCACACAAATTCAGTTAATTAAATTAATTAAAACCGTAAAAATATCCGGGTTGTTACAGGAAAAATGCGCTGATTTAGGTGAAAGAATATAGGCAAGAAATATTTGAACGAATATTTAAAGTGGTATTGATTGCGTGAATTTAGCAAAAGGAAACTGTAAGAAATCTTTGGCAAACATTTTGTACCCATTTAAAATTATTTAGGAAGTAAATGGGTTAATTAAACGCAGGAAATATTTATAAAATGGGAAGGCGAAGATAAAGGAGGCAATCAGATTTGAAACCAAATATTGCGTACGTGACTGAATATTTACACGAAAACTTGCATTGATTTAGAGAGGCAACGGACAACAGAAATTTAATTTTGAATGATTGAAATTTTGATAAGCAATAACTGATTTTGAAACGGCTCTGAATCAAAGATTTTATACCAAATTTAAAACAATTGAAGATAATGGAAAGTGTAACGTTTACACGTGAATTCAGGGTACTATAAATTTGAACTGCTATAATTAATTTATTTATTATTTAAGGTAAGAGTTTTAAGAGCGCGTACTTTAGACACAATAATCTAATCAAATGTACTTCCACATTTAATAATAAAAGTAACACATTTAAATTTACACGTTTTTATTTAATTACATTTAAAAATTAAACTTTTTGTAAAATAAAACCCCAAAGTTTAAAATAAAAGGATAAACACTTGCTAAAATTTTTTGGGATGTTACACTCCCCCCCAATTAAAACTTTTCGTCCTCGAAAAGGAATGAAAGAAGGAAAACAACGGAAGATAAGATAATAGAGCAAAGTACCTGAAACAAATAATTCCGGATTCGAAGCACGGATGCTCTCCTCCGTCTCCCAAGTGCAATCCCGTTCATCAGTGCTCCACTGCACTTTGATCAGGCGGACAGATTTCCTTCTAAGCTTTTTCGTACCTCGATCGACGATACGAAGTGGCTTCCTCTCAATAGTCAGATTAGGCTCGATATCCAAACAATCAAGTGCAGAAGGCTGGATAATAAGAGATGGATCATGCAAACAGCGTCGAAGGTGCGAAAGATGGAATACATTGTGTACTCCAGCGAACTTCTCGGGAAAATCCAGTCGATAAGCAAGAGACTCAATCCTTTCCAAGATGCATAATGGACCGATGAACCTAGGAGCAAGCTTCCCTCTATGCCCAAACCGAACCACATTTCTTAAGGGAGAGACCTTAAGAAAAACTAAATCACCAACTGCAAACTCCAAACTCCTTCTACGACGATCAGCGTACTTCTTCTACCCATCTTGAGCAATCTTTAACCTTCTCTTAATCTCCTCGACTTTCTCCGAAGCTTCCAAAATCATATCGGGACCAAGGACCAATCGCTTACCGGATTCAATCCAGCAAGAAGGAGATCTACAAGGTCCGCCATAAAGAGCAAAAAATGGGGACATCTTAAGACTAGCCTGAAAAAGATAGAATGAGATAGATAGGGGATTAAGATAAGATAAGATAAGAATAGAGGATTGGAAATTTTTACCTGATAACTATTGCTATAGGTGAATTCCACAAGGTGGAGATGATCTTCCCAAGATCCTCCATAATCCAAAATGCAAGCCCGAAGTAGATCCTCAACAATTTGATTCACCCTTTCTGTTTGACCGTCAGTCTGAGGGTGATAAGCAGTGCTCAGATTCAGCCGAGTACCCAAGGATTCTTGGAAAGCTTTCCAAAACTGGCTAGTGAAGATAGGGTCTCGATCAGAAACTATGCTAAGTGTAACACTATGGAGGTGAATAATCTCCCTTATATATATCTTAGATAAGCTCGAAGCCGAACGAGTAGCCTTGACTGGAATAAAATAAGCGGACTTAGTCAGTCTATCCATAATAACCCAAATGCTCTCATTTCCCTTCCTATATCTCGGTAAACCATCGATGAAATCCGTAGAAACTTGCTCCCACTTCAAATTTAGAATCTCTAGAGTTTGCAACAAACCCGGTGTCTTCTAATGATCCGCCTTGACTTGCTAAAAAGTCGCACACCTGCTAACAAAAATAGAGACGTCGCGCTTCATACCCCTACCAATAAAGCATCTTCAAATCCTAATACATCTTCACCACACCAGGATGAATGGAAAGTCTGGATTGATGATGTTCCCAAAGTAACTCCTGCCTCAAATCATCAACATTCGGGACGTAAATCCTTTTATTAATTCTCAAAATCCCTTCATCGTCAATCTGAGCTCCACTACCATCAGAATTACTACCACCTCTGCTATGAACATTCTCCTTCATACTTCTAAGCCTCACATCCTCATCCTGCCTAGCCTTGGTACAGTCCAAAAGAGGAGAAGAAACAATAAGCTGACATAACAAGGACTTCTTCCTACTCAAAGCATCTGCCACCACATTAGCTTTCCCAGGAGTATAGTTGATGTCGAGATCAAAAGAAGCAAGAAACTTGAGCCACCAAACTTGTCTCTGATTCATATCTTTCTGGGTGAAGATATATTTCAAAGACTGATGATAGGTGAAGGGGTCAAACATAGCACCCAAGAGATGATGTCTCCAAAGCTTTAGTGCAAAGACCACAACCAGAAATTCTAAATCGTGAGCAGCATAAATAGCCTCATGGTTCTTCAATTGACGACTAGCGTATGCAATCACCTTCCCTTCTTGCATCAATACCACTCCCAAACCCTCGCGAAAAGCATCGATGAATACCGTTAATCTCTCATTTCCATTTGGAACGGTAAGCACTGGTGCGGAGGTAAGCTTGTCCTTCAACTCTTGGAATGCCGCTTTACATCTACCGCTCCAAATAAACTTAGCATTCTTTCGAGTTAGAGCAATGAGAGGTGCAGAAATTCGAGCAAAGTTCTCAATGAACCTCCGATAGTAACCGGCAAGGCCCAGAAAACTGCGAATATCAGTTGGAGTCTTAGGTTCTTCCCAATCTTTTATCGCAGCGATCTTGGCCGGATTAACAGAAACTCCTTCACTAGAGACAATATGTCCGAAGAATCGGACTTCCTCTTCCCACAAATGGCATTTAGAGAATTTAGCTTTTAACTAGTGATTTCTAAGGGTCCCCAAAACAAAGCTTAAGTGGGATTTATGTTCTTCCTCAGACTTAGAGAACACAAGGATATCATTAATGAATACTAGAACAAATTTATTGAGCACATCGACAAAGTCACGATTCATCAAGTCGACAAAGAAGGCAGGAGCGTTGGTTAGACCAAAAGGCATGACTAGCCATTCAAAGAACCCATTCTCAGTATGGAAAGAAGTTTTGGAAATGTTCTCCTCGGTAACTCTAAGCTGGTGGAAACCCGTGGCTTGATCAAGCTGAGAGAAAATAGTCGCTCCATAGAGCTGATCGAACATATCATTGATGCGGGGCATAGGATATCTGTTTTTCATAGTGAGCTTGTTCAGCTCCCTATAATCAACACACATCCGGAGGGAACCATCTGATTTGGTGACGAAAACCACGGCTACTCCCCATTCTGAAAAGCTAGGTTTGATTAGACCTTTAGAGTACAAGTCTTCAATTTGATTCCTCAATTCGATCTTCTCCCAGGGTGCCATTCTTCTGGGTGGAAGAACTACAGGTTGTGCTCCAGGAATGAGATCGATACGGAAATCAATTTCCCACTTCGGAGGTAGAGAAGTGACTTCACCAAAAACGTCGGGAAAAAGCTTGATCACAGGAGTGGACTTGATATCACCATGAAAAGTATCCAGAGAGTAAATGAAGCTACCAGCGAAATCCTGGGGCAAACTACACTGGATTTTTTAATGAATTACCAAAATCATCCTTAAGGGAAACAGCTCATGCATTACACGAGATAAGAGCATCATGCCTATCTAACCAATCACCCCCAAGCAGAAGATCGAAAGCGTCAAATCCTAAAACATAGAAATCACCAGTGAACCGATAACTATCATGGAAGAGTTTCACATTCCTACAAACCTTACTAAGGTTCGCAGGACCACCGATAAGGTTTGAAATGCAAAGAGGCACAAAAGAAAACACGGGAGAAAGAAGATTCTCAAATTTATAACAAAGGTCTACTGAGATAAAGCTATGGGAAGCTCCGATGTCAAATAGAACCCGTATAGGAAAATAATACAAGGTAAAAGAACCCTGGACTGTACCTTGAGAATCGCCAGGAGCGGGAGCGGGTGCAGGCATAGGCTGTGGAGCTGGAGAGGATGCAGAAGTAACCGCAAAAATCCCTAATGCCTTGCCCTTCTTCTGAGAAGGGCAGTCTCTCTTGAAGTGTCCTGACTGATGGCAGATGTGGCGGAGGTCTCGTCTATCCAACTGAGAAGGAGGTGGAATAGCAGCACTCAAAGTAGGACATCTATTTGCGTAGTGTCCCTTCTGGTGGTATCTATGGCAAGTGATGGTAGAAAGGTCTATAGGCTGTTTCTGAGATGCAGAAGATGATGATCCAAGCCCTAGAGTCCTATTCTTATTCTTCTGTCGATGCTGAAAATGGGGCTTCCTCTTCTTGGAACTTCCAGAATACTGAGATGGGGCAGGCTGGGTAGCTGGAGGAGCCCTGGAGGTAGGATTCTCATACCGGATAGCCATGTCCATCAGAGCTGTAAACGTACCATGCACGTGGGTAATGAGGCGATCGTAAAACTCAGGGCGTGCACCAGCGATAAATTTCTCGTTCTTCTTCAGCGTGGTGTTTATCAGATTAAGGCCATATTGCGATAGCTCATTAAACTTTATCTCATACTCAGTAAAGGACATATCGCCCTGCTTCAAATCCATAAAGTCTCGATATAGCTGAGACTTACCCGCTTCGGGCATACATTTCGACGAAGAAAGTATCCCTAAAGCACGATAAGAGATATAAGATAGATTTTAGAAGGGAGGAAACTGAACCATACTTGGTCAACCGAAAAAGATACCTAAATTGTTTCCAAGTGATGTCGGTCTCAACAGTGTGAGCTGTAATGGACAGCCACCAATCCAAAGCTGCTCCCTTTAATTGCCAAGTTGCCAATTGTCGCTGCTGGGCATTAGTGATTTCAAGACTGGAGAAGATTCTCTCCAAGTCTCTCAACCACTGTTGAGCTTCCATGATACTTTCAGACCCTATGAACTTGGTTCCACCAAGCTCGGTATATTCTTTGTAAAGCTCAGAGAACCTAACTGGGGCAGCGGGAGCAGGAGCTGGGTCAGGACCTCGTCCCCTACCTCTGGCATTTCCTCGATTCATCCTGAGAAATCAAGAATGAATTTTAAGGACAAAGGAAAAATAGAGGCAAATACATATTAGATAGGATAAAGTTCATTAGAAAGGCATTCAATAAAGGACATATTTTTATAAGATGGAGAAAGGGAAAGAAGTAGTTGGAAAATTTTATTTTTAAAAAAAGAAAGTTTTTATATCAAAATTCTTCTTTGAAAAACCCTTTTAAAAATCATTTTATACTTTAAAATATGTTCTCTCACAAGGAAAGGATTCTAAGATTTGACTTCACTCATTCTAGGGTATTTCTACCCTATCTCTAATGAGTTTTTGCACCTCAGGCTATGGTTAAACCTCGCTCTGATACCAAATGTAACAACCCACTATTTTGCACCATTCAAATTCGACAATAAATTAAAAACATATCAAACTTGAATAGTTCAAAACAATAGATTGTAAATAAATTTGGAGCAAAAGAAATCAAATAACAGAATCACAGACACAGAAATCAGAATACTCGCAGCGGAATTAAAATATACTAAGTGGTTCATGAAGCCACTATCAATAGTCCCAAAATAAGTATAAAGTACATAGTCTTAAACCAAATATAGTTTTAAAATTTCAACAGAAAATCTCAATATTAAATTGTCTTGATTACAAAAGCCAAAATAAGAACTGAACAGAAACTTGACAGCAGCTTGATAGGTGATCTGCAGAAGTCCTAGCTCCGGTGATAAGGTCCGAACTGAAAATCAGGCTGACCTGAGCGTAAAATAAAACATAAACACTCGAGTTAGGACATACATACTTATATAATGTAAGCTAATTCAAGTGAACTGTAATATAAAGCAGGTAACTTAAAGAATGCTTGGGACCGCCCATCCTCTAAGGATCCATTAAACTATTTACTCTATAGTAATACTTTGCTATCATAACAATGTCTATTAATAAAAATAACTTACTTTAAAATAGCATTAAGGAGTGACCCAATATTCCCCTTAACACATAATATATTCCCATAGTCTATACAGTACCGTAATCCCCCATATACTGGGCGTCGTCAGAGGGCACTCCATAGGTATGGTACAAAACCAAAATCGTATAAGGCTCGCTAGGGTTGGTGACACGGCACAACTAGGCAATGCCAGGGTAGATATACCAATTACGCATCCGGACCGGTGGTAGCGCGTATCTGCTACTACCGCCTACCTCGAACAACACTCCCAAATCAAAGGTGTGCACCAAAGAATCACAGAAGTAATAGAATGGCATACGAAGAAGTGCGACCGATAAGAGGTGCTACCTCCTTAGCCCGTCAATCGCTCATGTTTTAGCCACCTTATGCCAACTCACGGTAGTCGGGTCCACGTATTTACCTGAAAGGAAACGTCACCATCGTCCTACTTCATACTGGAATCTCCACCACGTACACGGTTGTCAAAGTGGTTTTCGGTATTAACAGAGAGTATGCCCATATCCGATCTCGGTCTCTTTAACAACCATCGTTATTATTACTCATGGTTATAAAAATCCAAAATAGTTTATATTTCAATCATAAATACTACATTTAAGAATATTTAAAAGTGAAGTTATAATTCTTACAAAATCCAATATAAACCCAAGGGTTTAGCCTTAGTTTATTTGTATCAACTCCAACACTTGTGCAGTGCGGTAATATCCTTTACAACAGATTTGGGTAAAATAAAATTTTAGACTTCAATATAATTCAACAATAATTAAACCTTAAATTAAACCAATTTGGCTTATATAATCGTAATTTCCACCTTTGAATAGTCATTTAAAGTACTCAAAAATTTATGACTATTACAAAGTAAAATTTTCAAAAATATATCTAAGTTCTCTATACTTTACTTATTAAAATCAAGTGAAAAATTCTCTATAAGTTTTACTTAATAATTAAGTTCTTTCACCACTTCAAAAATAAACTTAATTTCTAATCAATTTCTTAACTTACCTTTATTCTAAACCACTTTACATTTCTAAATTTAATTATATTTCAACTTCCATTTTTAAGTATTCACTTTAGTTAACTATTTAATTCATAGACAACTTTACCCTTTATTTATTTACTTATATTCAAATTTATGCCAAAACATCATAATTTATTTCTTAACTTGAATTTCATTTTATTTTACAAATCAAAAATTTACAAAATAATTATACTCTAAATTCTGAACATTTATTTATTTACATCTTTAACTTGTATAATATCACTATACTTATAAGAAACATTTTTTGTCCCATTTTTAAACAAAATATTATAACATTCTAATTTAAAAATATTTAATATTTCCATAAAATGTGTATATATATATATAACCACTGGTCTGTATAATATTTTCTAACCTAGGTCAAGTGATACGGATAATATAACGTTTCAATCTGCAATTTACAAAGAAATCCGGGTTCTATCATTTCAAACCCGCAATCCCAAGTTAAATAATAAATAAATAAATAAATAAATAAATAATAAATATCGTTCAGGCCTATGATTTCAGCCTGTAACGATTCTATTCTACAAGGAACTTGCAGTGTGATAAATAGTAAATAAATAAATGGTGTAATCAACATAAATATAACAGTAGATAACATAACTGATGATGCATCAATTTAAAAATAGGGTTTCTAACATCATAAAATTTACCACTGGCAATTTGAAATATAAATAAAATCATTCTAAAATTACACTTGTTTTTAATTTACAGATCTATAAGTATGTTTGTCCGGTGTGAACACTCACATTTTACGAAGTTGAAGATTTTGATTCAAAACTACGGTAACCACACCAGAACAGCATACAGAAGGCACGATCAATTATTGGAAGATGAGCCAATCCGATTCAGATCTTGACACAAAACAAATACAACTAAGTACGTAAAAATTTGAATACGATCATAGAAGCAAAACTGAATAGCTTATTTTGAATAAACAATGGGATAAATAAATAACGTGCGCCATCACCCCACGACTGACCCCGTTCTCACGTCTCGGCCCATTTATTCTATTTGAATTACATGTATGCATGTGATGGATAAGTGGGATATTCATAGGCATAAGCTTTGACCAAAATGCAAGAATCGGTGCATGCATCATACATCTTTCCTTCAAAACACACGTGACCAAAAACCCAAAATAAACATGCACGAAATCAAAGCAGAGGAAAAACTTTGAACATAAAGGTGGTGCAAAATTTCAAAGGTGGTGAACTTTGTTCTTGAGTTTGGACACGCATCAATTTTTTTTTTCATCGGCCCATTCATGCACAAGAGGTGCACGAACACACCTATACACTCTTTTTTTTCCTTTTAGGCAAAGGCTTCGATAAATACACAGAGGTGGTGCAAGCATTGGTTCTTAATATTTTGACATGGCTAAGACATTGCTCGGTCTATCATTGATATGTCAGGCTTTGATTTATGTACAGGCGCATGCATCTATATATATATACTTTATTTCCCAATGTATTGTGCATGGCTCGGTCCATTTTATTTTATTTTACCTTTTCCATTAGAGGTGCGGCCACATTGGAGGCGAGGTCAAGTCAGAGGAGAGAGGGGGTTTTGTACTGGAGGAGGGTTAGTGCCAAGGTGGCGGAGAGTAGAGGTCATGCTTGGCTATGCATAAATTTAGAGGAGGAGTAGCCGAGCATTTGTATAAGCCGGTGGGAACAAGCAAGAAGCAAAATATAGAGGAAAAAAGAAAAATAATAATAGCAAAGAAAAAGGAAAAAAAACACGCCATTACCTTATGCTCACGCACAAAGAGGAAGTGAAGGCCAACAAGGAGTTGCAGATGAAAAGTTTGGGACGAGTCCAGTATTTATAAGAAGAAGACAAACCTTTGGCCAAAAATTTCGTACGTGTGAAAACAAATTCAAAAAAAATGGCAAGCAAATCTTTGATTGATACATGATGTTTTCTTTACGCTATTAGAGGGAAAAGTTCGCTGATTTAGGTGAGAGAATATAGGCAAGAAAGATTTGAGCGAATATTTACAGTGGCATTGATTGCGTGAATTTAGCAAAAGGAAACTGCAAGAAATCTTTGGCAAACATTTTACCCGTTTAAAATTATTTAGGAAGTAAATGTGTTGATTAAACGCAGGAAATAATTATAAAATGGGAAGACGAAGATAAAGGAGGCAATCAGATTTGAAGCTCTGACGCCCCACCTCTATACCCACGCTCGCCAAGAATACTACGGTGTAATGCTGTCAACTAGCGCGGAGAATAAGGCTGTTGAGGAGCGGCCATCAGTAGTTAGGCCTTACACTAGTATTGGTTATCTCGATAGGAGTGGTATATAAATATATATATTCTTTCATTTTTCATCTCTGATTTATTTTCTCCCATCGACATACCCCAATTCCAGTACAAAACGAATTACGATGGTTCATAATAGTTTAGGACAGTAGATATAATAATAACACGGATAATATCAATTAATGCGGAACACAGATAAAACAGAAAAGTCTAATATATATAACTGATATCAGTTACAATACATTTGACATAGAACATATGATACAACTACAACTGTCGACTTAGGAAGTTACATATACAAGTACATTATCGACTAATATACATGAATACATATCAACCTATACTATGACACGACAACTCCCAAAAGATAAGAAAAGTCTTCATAGCTCAAACCACTACCCAAAGCAAGATATCTATGACTTAAAATAACTCGGTCTGACCCGAGTATTAAATTCAAAAGAAAATAATACACGGGTCAGTCTAATTCAAACTCAGTTATTAGTGCACAGAAGCAATAATAATTAAATAATGAATAGATGATAGTCACAATAAATCTCGTCTATCCGATCCTTAAATAAAGAAATCGGATAACGATGAATATAACACGTAACAGTGTTAAACAACAATCAGCAGATTCAAATCATCAACAAAGATAAGTATAAAGAATATCAATGAAGATAATTTGGAAAACATCGAAATTTCCAAATCGGCAATTAACAACAAAATCATCAAATTAAACCAATAAAAATACAATTCAAATCAAATTGAATTGAATAAACGAAACAGTTCAAACAATTGAAATATCAATTAAAATAACAATACGGGTAGGGCTGCAGTACACGCACGCGTGCACTGCCTCGCCACTATGGAATATGGAATACGCAAAAGTTCCACAAAATCGAAACAAAATAGAATATCATACACTCCATACCGTGTGGCTGCAGTTCACGCTTGCGTGCACTGCCTTGCCGCTATAGTGATGTCGTGTCCAAAAACTCAATTCCGTGTGGCTGCAGTTCACGCTTGCGTGCACTGCCCTGCCACTACGGTGATGATGTACACAAAAGATCAACGAACCAAAATCAATGAAGGTTCAAATATCAATGCCACGACCTCAATGGTCAAAGTAGACAGACATGTACAATGTGCACGTATGTACACAATGAAAGTTCACAAACGAACACAAGGTCAAATCCAAGCTTATGTGTGGCTGAAGTACACGCACGCGTGCACTGCCTCGCCACAACAGTAAGTCAAAACTGCAAAGGTCAAGTCATGACTAGCATGAACCAACACGACCGCAACTAAAGCAAACAAGTATGCACATGGCGAATTTTAGCACAAAATACAAATCGATGCCACAATCTGAAACTGGACAGTGCACTTATGATAAGGCAACACAGCCAGGCATCACGAATAACAAAATACAAGGCAAGAACTACAAACTGCACGGGAACTACATGGCCTGAAGTTCAGTGAACAGTGCAATGAAGGCTACAAGGATACAAGGGTAAACTGCAACTAAAATCTACAGCCACCACAAGATCACAATGCAACAAAAGCTGTCTCGAAACAAATTAGTCAAGATTACAAAGTTCAATAATATCAGAAGCAAGCTAAAATCAATACATCAAGAAACCAATACACAGCAGTGCACAAATGAAGACACTGCAAATGCAACAGGCAAGGGATGAATACCAATATTCTCCAACTAGGTACAAAATCACGTAATATATATGTACATTGATGTACCACATATAAACAGTGATTCATCAACAACTTACAATGAAGCAGTGAAAAAAATCAAGCAAAGCAATTCATAGCAGAGAACAAAACAACAGTGACCAAGTCAAACACTATCACAACCCAAGTCAAGTTCAAACATCAGGTTATATGTGCAACAGGTAAGGGACGAAGCACTATCAAATAGTTTTAAAAGCCGTGGTTATCAAAAAATTCAAATCATTGAATTGGTATCAACACCATCAAATTAAACCAAAATGGAATATGTACACAAATACATATCAGTAAACATGTATACCGGGGCTCATACATGCAATTCAACACACAAAACAAAGGTAAACCCAAGTACAACATCTCCACTTAGCTTCATCACGTTGCAGCAACATCAAGTGCAGCAAGCAACAAAGACCAAAGACATAAGAACAAGAATATACAAAGTGCAGTAGGACCAAAAGGAATGCTACTGCCTCAATAGTCCTAATGCAACAGAATCACTACTGCATAATCAAAACCCAAGTGTATCTCAATGCCGAGCGACATCAAGGACTAAGGGAAATCCAATGCCGTAGTCTTTTTTATTTTTCACAGTAGATAATATAAGAATCACGGCCAGTATAGTTTAAGTTATACCAGAAAACTCGAACCATAGGCAATAATTCAAATGAAAATGGACAGCAAGCTCAAGGTGGATAATGTGAGTACAGACTCGAGTGAATCTAAGTAAACAATTTTAACAAGTGTACCAAACAGTGACAGTGCAGTTCAAAGTCAAAATAGCAAGTGGTATAAGACCGAAGTCAGATAACATGAGGAACAATTTCACAGTTGTGTGGCCAAAGTGATATATCCTAACAGACTATCTAAAGTGACCGAAGTTATGTAACAACAGGTTACAAATTCAAAAAAAATCCAAATTAAGAAACCAAAGTCAAAACTAAATCAAGCTTTATCACAGTTTCTAATCAAATCAATGCAGAAGTTTCAAGCTAAGCAAGGCAGTGGCCGAAGCCAAAATACTATCACAAAATCAGAGTATCAGAAAATTCCAAAGCCGAGTAAAACACACAAAATCACATATATAAACGAAATCGAATTAGATGTGAGTGAATGGTCACTCACCTTTGTCCAACGCGCGCAATCCACGACCGAAGTGAGCAACGAGAACTGCACTCGATCGACCAAGATGCGGCTTCAAAAATAATCACGAAGCCCTAGTTTTCACTGAGGAACGAAGAAGAGGGGCCAACATTATTTTCTTTCGTTCGATTTTGTTTTAGGGTTTCTGAATGAACGAAAATGAAAAGGGGGAAAAAGAACGGTATTAGCCTTGCAAATTTTCACGGCTTCAAAATAAAACATGGGCCACTATTTAATTCAAAGCCCACAATTCCTTTTAATAATTTAAAAAAGAATTTTAACTTAATTTTTTAAACAAAAAAATCAAAACTTCGATTAGCAATTAGCAATCGCCATTAAACATTTAACGATGATTATAATTTGGTGAAAATTCCGGGTTGTTACAGAAACCAAATATTGCGCACGTGACTGAGTATTTACACGAAAACTTGCATTGATTTAGAGAGGCAATGGCCAACAGAAATTTAATTTTGAATGACTGAAATTTTGATAAGCAATAACTGATTTTGGAACGGCACTGAATCAAAGATTTTATACCAAATTTAAAACAATTGAAGATATTGGAAAGTGTAACATTTACACGTGAATTCAGGGTACTATAAATTTGAACGGCTATAATTTATTTATTTATTATTTAAGGTAAGAGTTTTAAGAACGCGTACTTTAGACGCAATAATTTAATCAAACGTACTCCCACATTTAATAATAAAAGTAACGCATTTAAATTTACATGTTTTTATTTAATTGTATTTAAAATTCAACTTTTTGTAAAATAAAACCCCAAAGTTTAAAATAAAAGAATAAACACTTGCTAAAAATTTTTGGGCTGTTACACACATCATCTTTGTCTTTTTATGGAAAAAACTGGATTGAAATGAATTTTTGTATATATGTTCTATGTGTCAACAAGATCTTATATGCAAGGTTTTGAATCATTTCAAAGTATTGAACTCTTTAAAAACCGCGAACAGTTTGAGCCATTGGAAAACATATTAGAATGATCGGTTTGAAAACTAATTTTGAATGGCTTAGACGTTTGAAATGATTCAAAATTTTGCATAGATGGCTTTTTTTCTATAGATAACATTGATACTTTTATTCAAATGGAGAACTCGGTTTTATGTCTCGAGGAGTCGAACCGATGACCTTAATTTAGAACATCATACCACTTGTCAACTGAGTTAATTGTGCGACTTTGCATAAATGGTCTTCATATCACATAGAACAGTTTTATAACAGTTTACTTATATATATACCAGTACTTATGGCACGTCTGATTTGACATGTAAAAGAAAAAATACATTAGTATTATTTTTAGCAAGGATGAAACCATTCTTCTGTTGCTTTATTTTTTAGTTAATGTATAGTAATGGTATTAATGTAATTTTTAAAACTTCAAACGAAGGTATCTCATTATATACAGATGCATATAAATGCAACATAAAAGCAACCACGCTAGTGACTATCATAACATCTATATAAATGTAATCAGTCCCCTTATCGTCTCTCTCGCTAAATGTAAACTCCCCATCACGAAGAGTGTTAGTTTTGCCTGTCTTGATTCTTTGCCTATATAACAATAACTATGAATTCAAGTTTCTAAGACGTTACAAATCTCTCCGTACTTCTTAAACTGTAATTAGCTATGTGTGGTCCACCACAAATTGACAAAATCACTAATCCTGAGATCCTTAACAACGTTGAAGGATAGTCGGACACTTATTTAAGCATAAACTATCCGAGAGGTGGATGAGCGTCGTTGTGACGACCCAAAATTTTGAGCAATATCAATTTAATAATCTTTGTTAATAATTAAATTAATTTGATCATTTTACATTATAAATTGACAAGTTAAAAAAAATTCTTTTAAAGGTTAATGATAATTTGATAATATCTATAAACATTTTTCTTAACAAATATAAAATTGGCAAGTTTAATTCTTTTGAAAACTAATAATATTTTAGTTTGGGAATATTTATTTTAGCAATTTAAAATTGGTAATATTTATTTTTCCAAAAGTTAATCAGAATATTTTCTATTTATGATATATATATATATATATATTGATATATCTTGTAAATAGGAAGTCTTTAAGTAATAAAAGCTATTTGTTCAAATTGTAATATATATGAATGTATATATTGTGATTTGAAATTGTGTTTTAAAACTCAATACAGTAATTTTCAAATCTAATGTTAAAATATTTTCTATTTATAATGTAAATGTGTATATATATATATATATATATGTATGTATGTATATATATTAGAAATAGGAAAAATATTAATTTGAATTTAAAAAGTGTTTTCAAACTTTATTATATATATAATTTGTAATTTGAAATGTTAATTTGATTCAATACTTTTGAAAATGATATTTGAAATTTAAATTTTAACAACAAGAATAATTTCTTATTTATTTTAAACATATATTTTAGCTTGATTTTTAAATAAGATTTAAATCTGAAGGTTCATTTGTTTTTAATAGTCTTTCATTTTAAAATTTTAACATAAGATAAGTTTGTTTTAAAAATTGTATATATAGAGTTAAAAAAAATTTCTTAAATTTATAAACATATGTTATGTATATTTGATCAAAATATAAGCTATTAGTTAATAGATGATCACACGAATTTGATTTTGAATATTTATTTAAAATCAAAAACTTCTTTATTAAAAGATAAGTATACACATTTTATAATCATACAAATATTTCATAATTATATTCATAGCTTAATTGAATTATTAAAAAGGGAAGTAATATTTGTAAATTATTAATAAAACATTAGGATAACTTTTGTAAATATTAATTAAACATTATAACACTTGTAAACAAATTGGTGCGTATTAATGACATTTGTAAATAAGAGAGCATATGTGTAAGTTAACTAAGGCATTATAGTGACAAATGTCACTCTCTTGAAAATTTATTTAAAATTAAATTGTAAAATAAAAAGAAGAGTTTTATTCTTCAGCTAAAGAAAAAAAAATCCTTCTCTTCATTTCAACAAAAGGAATACAAAATCAAAAAAAATCAAAAAAAAATGAAAATCTGTAGAAACCTGAAAATAAAAGCAAGAAGACCTGGAATTTCAATCTGGAAAATCTGAAACAAAAAAAAAGAAGATGATCTGGAAATTCAAATCTTCAAGTACAATCAAGCAATTTAGAATCAACAAGCAATTTAGAAATTCTGCAGCAAGATTTTATTTCAGCATGTAAATAAATTTTAGAGCCTGGAAACAGTTTTGTCCTCTGCAATTTAGTTTCTGTCTTCTACATTATAAAGGTGAGTAAATGAAATTTTTAAAAGCAGTTTTAATTCTAAATATCATCTGGATCTTGTGCTGAAAATCATGATGTTAATGAAATATTTGAATTTAAATTGGATGCATGTTTGAATTGAATATATTAAAAAGCCTGTACAGTTAAAATTTTTACAGTGTGTTTATAAAACAGTTACAAATTCTATAACATATTCAATAACTTGATTTTGAATTTGAATTGGACTTTGATTTGTAAATGGAAGTTGTTTGAAATCAAGTAATCTATCATCTAAAAATAGTCATCGGATTTTAAAGTGAATGATTAGCTCATTTTTTTTAAGTACAGTAAAAATCAAATTGGGTCAAAAAAATTATGATTTAAATTTTTAGTTTTGATTATATGATTGAGATAGCAATAAGAAATCATGATTTTTAATGCTTGTATCATGATTTTTAATTGGGTAATTAGTGAGATATTTGGGTTTATCTGTTTTGGGCTTTCTGGCCGATTCACGGCGAACTACGGCAATCTGGGTGTCGCGGTTGAGCATGGAGGTTGAGGGGATTTAGAAGATCATCAAAAAAATACTTGTGTAATTTATTGATGATCGAGATGACCGGAAATCGAGGAAGTAGGGTTTTATACTCTGTAAATGCCGACGTTGTTCTTTTGGTTTCCGCGACGGCGAGAAGCTACCGGAGTGGATCGCATGTGTTGCCGTAGGGTTAGAAGGTCGTGACGAAGCTACGGTGGAGATGGTGGGTTATCTCGAGTTTGGTGTTACCGTGAAGGGTGGATTTTCTGGTGATGGTGGTTTCGAACTGATGGGTTTGATGATCAAGATTTGATACTCGATCGAATTGAGTTTTCTGGGTTTCGATTGAAGTTGTAGAGGTCGAGTGCGATTTAGTGAAGGCCGGAGTGGAGTTCAACGTTGGCCAGGGTGGCGGTGCACGTTCAAGTGCACGGTTGTGTGCATCAGGAAATGAGTTCTGGGAAGAGGAGGATTTGAGTTTGAAGAATTCCTCGGGTATGTGTTAATTTGGCTCGAAGGAGGGATAAGGTTGTGGGTGACTCGGGGTTTTTACTTGATTACCCGAGATCGACGCGAGAAATTGCAGTAGGTTGCTCGTAATTTGATTTAGCAGATTTTTGTTTTGGATCAGGAAGTTTTAAAGGTTTTAAAAATTTAACAGTAAGGTTTTAAATTTTTTAAAACAAAGATAATATGATTTTGTAGATAATTCAAGTTTAAAAACAAAAGTTAAACAAGTTTATTTATAAGACTAAATTTGTTTTAAAGTTAGGTTCTAAACAAGTTCTTATATTTTGAAATATAAAAAGTTTTAAAAATAAAATAAGTGAATTTTTGAATAAAGTATGTATTAAATTTTATTTAAATAAATTTGGAAAGTTTAAAAGTTTTTAATTTGAATGTTTAGATTATTTTAATTATAATTAATTTCTAATATATTTTATTTTAAATAAAATGTAATGATTTAGAACTTGGTAATCAATTATAATAAAGATTATCTTAAGTAATTAGAATTTTGATTTAATTAAAGATAAATAAATTTATGAAAATAATTAAGATAATTCAATTTTTGTTAATAATCAAAGTGTTATTGGTTAGTATTAATAACTTAATTAAGATAATAATTTTCTTAATTAAGAATCTTTGTTATATAAGAAGTTAAAGAATCATTTAATTAAATTTAAATGATTAATTAAATAATTAATTAGGTAATTAATTAGTGATTAATTGAAGATAATCACTCATGGATTAATTAAGTGTAATTACTTGGTGAAGTAATTAATTTCTGGTGGAATTTAAGTAAAAGGAAATTATGGATCGAAGTAATTAAAGGTTAATTACTTTATGAGAGTAATTAAGTGGAAGTGATTAAGAGTTAATCACTTGAGTTATTAATTAAAGAATTAATAATATAATTAATTAAAGGTTTAAATTTAGTTATTAATTGAAGACTAATTAATTAATGAAAGGATTAAGAGTAATTAATTAAGTGATTAATTACTTGATAAAGTAATTAGTTAAAAGAAATTTAATTAATGAAGTAATCACTAATTAATGGAAATAAATAATTAATTGTCAATTAACAATTAAAAGTTAATTAATCTATAATTAAGTTTTGATTACTCAATGTAATTAAAAGTAATTAATCAAATGTAATTAAAAAGTAAATAATCGAATGTGATTAATTAAAAGTAATTAATCAAGTATGATTAATTAAAAAGAGTTAATCAAGAGTGTTTAATTAAAAGTAATTAATCAAGTGTGATTAATTAAAAGGTGATTAATCAGGTGTGATTAATTAAAGGATAATAAGGAATAATTATCAGAATAATTAAAGAATAATTAATCAAGTGTGATTAATTTAAAAGGGTAATTAAGATATAATTACTAGGTATAATTAGAAAGTAATTAATCAAGATGATTAATTAAAATTATAATTAAGGAATAATTACTTAAAGTAATTAAGTAATAATTAATCAAGGAAGATTAATTGAAGTGGATAATTAAGTGACGTTTATTAATTAATTTGTAATTAATTAATGAATAAGTAAGATGGATTGATGATAATCCAAGTGATTAAGTAAGAATTAATTTAATTAAGGATTAATTAAATTAATTAAGTTGGATCAAACCTTGTGTATGGATGATTAATGATTGGATGATAAATATCATTGGATGACATAATGATATTGGATGATATTGAATGTCATTGGTTGATACGTAATGATATGAATGTGATATATATATGCTGCTTTGTGATATGTATGGATGAATGTGATAATAGTGGATTATCTATCTATGTAATGTGAATCATCCATTTATGTTAAGTGATATTATGAATATCAACTGTTGAAACCCTTAAGTACAACTTGGACATTAAAATGGCGTTTGGATTCGGTGAGACCGAGATCGGGTTTCCATATTTGGATATCCGAAAACCACATCGATTCAAAATAAACGTTAGGTCGTGAATCAAAGTGGAGTGGAAGTAAAGACTCAAGGTGTAAGAACTATTCGTAAGTATAACTCTGAGGGTGATTTCGTGATGAGTTTGACGGAAATAGTACTTACAGGTTCGAGATGGTGATTCAGAGTGCAAGGGCTATGGTCGTTGGCTCTGAGGGTGATTCTAAAATGACTGCAACGAGATAGTGCCTTCGATTCCGTTCGAACCCGAAACAGACTTGTATGGATTGAATGCTTTCAGAACATCGTCAGGTGATGATGAGCATTCTAAGATAAATGTGTCCAATAAAGGTAATCGCAGCCTCAAGTCTCATCAACCGGGAATGGCTAAAACAGGGGAGGTGCAGCAAGGTTAAGTGGGTCATGCCCAAGTAGGACGATATTTACCCCTGTCTAGATGTCCCTTTTTATTTCGGCTTTGTGGGCGGTTGGATCTGCAGCCAACTGCGGGGTGGTCTTGTTCGGGACTGTTCAGTAAGGAATGGTCCCAGCCTTGTGTTGCAGGGGATCGGGAGTGGTGCTTGGTATGGTGATCTAGGCCATGTACTGTGACGGGCGGTACTCCAGTAGCCCTGCCATTGATGGAAACCCATTCTTCCTACGAGACCCTACGGTTTTGTTTGTATTATCCACTTTTGTGGCTAGTAGCTGGAATTTAATAGATGTAACAATTTCGGCTATTTCATATTTACTTGAAAACCCTAGACACTATTATAATTTCACTGGATTTCCTATCAAATGTTTTGGTTAGCGTAAGGTAAAAACTTTTCCATGTTTATGTGTGGGAAGTCTTATGTGATACCTTTCTTTCAAAGGATTTTCTAAAGTTAAGCAATTTAAGCCGTTTACTCACACCAGACACCTGTCTGACCCAAGTGTTTATTTTCTGTTTTATTAAACTCTTGGGTACTCATATTATGTATGAGTAGTCAAGTGATTCACATTATCCTTGACGAATTCTGGAGGAGCTTTGGAGCAGGAGGCTTCAGAGTGTAGATATATAGATAGAGTTTTCGCTGTGATGCTATTCTGTATGGATGTTCTTGTATTGTAAATTAGACAGGAATGTTATAACTGTGTAAATTGAGATGTATAGTTGTGTACTCTGATGTATATGATACTATGTATATGTTATATATTATAATTCATTCGTTCCGCTGTGAGATTTTGATGTGTTGTCGTTCTTTCTTCTCTTTCTTTTCTTCATCTATCCCTTTCTTTCTTAAATAGTGATGCGTCTTTCTTGAGTTAGAATGTCGGGTCGCTACAGTTGGTATCAGAGCATTAGGTTGAGTGAATACCTAGGCTCTGGAGTGATGTCTATCTTGAGAGAGCGTACTTGTAATTTACACACACACACACACACACACACATATCTACCTAATCTGTTGGGTTACCTATTCGGATTTTCCAACATAGGTTATAAAGGTAGATAAGGTAGGAGTGTGTGGAACACGACTATCACTAATGGAAGAGGCTCATATGTTGTGGTTGGAGGCGTGTCTGTTGAGATTGTAGATCTAATACCATCTCGAATAAGCTTTGTAGATTGGTGAAAGGATTTCATTGATCCCAGAGGAAGTCTTTTCAAGAATTGGAGTATATTCTTGGAGTGAGGGGTTGATTTGCTCCCGAGTGAGCAAGATTTCCAAGAGTTGAATCTGTCAGCTGAGAAGAAGCAGTTGATGGTATCTTGGTGACTTCAAGAAGGAATAGTTGTGTGATGGGATGCAGTATCCATAGATGGTTCTGAAGATGTTTCTTTTGGAGCCGAGCTTCTTGAGAAGATGTCTACCCGTTTCAAAGATCTTTTAGTGGAATTGGGTGATAGTTTTATGTTTCAAGAAGCTTTTGGGTTAAGGATGATCTTTTGGCTTAGCAATATCATCGAGGTGAAGTTTGGAAGCAGCAGCGTGGATCCGTTTCTTCCCGTTTCTTCGATGATTCAGAAATCTTCGGGATTCTACTATCGGCAGACCAGGCAGACAGTAAAGGCTTATCCATTTCTTCGAGAGGCTCAGCAGAGCAGGATATTTGTTGGAAGTGATTTATCAGTTTTCTAGTAAATAAGCCATTTTTGAAGATTGATCTCGATTATGAAAAGTTGTTCTAGTGAGTGAAGATAGTTCTTTGGAATCTGAACTGAGTAAGATCGCAAAGGTGACTTGCGATTAGTTTGGGAAATCTTTGAGTAATCTCTGGTTTGGGGAATTGAGGCATCTCATGTGGGGGTAAAAGCTATTTAAGTAATCAGCGATTTTCCAGATGTTTTAGAGGAAATCAGAGGTCTACCTGCATCGGAGATTGAGTTTCTTATCGACTTGGATTCCAAGAGCAACACCGATGGTTCAACCAGGTAGAGGGATGACTCTTAAAGCAAGAATAAGTTGGTGAGGCAGCTCAAGATTCTTTGGAGAGGGATTGATCATCTAGTTTTCAAGTTAAGATTCTGCTGGGATGTTTTGACCAAGTGGAATGGTCACTAAGATTATTAAGATCTAATGAACAGGGTATGGAGAAAGTTTGTGCTCGAGTTCTTCGATAGCATTCTTATCTACTCCAGATCAGAGTTGCGCAGCGGAAGCGAGATAGAAGTTATTCTAGTATGGGAGTGTTCGTCGATAGAAATTCTATCGGTTTAGAAAATCGTCGAACAAATTTAAATTAAAATAACCGCAAGCGCACAGTGTACGAATGTAGCACGTGGCGAATACGGGTCGATCTGCAGGGAATTGATGATTTTAAAATTCTATTCAATCAAATTATACCAAAGTCGAGAGTGAATAGCTAGAAACGTAAGAAACTAATTAAAAACTAGCAAAAGAAAATGATAAAAATATGAGAGTTAAGACAATTTAGAGGCAATTTCCACTCTCTAGATCACATAAATCAACAAAATGAAGTTATGATCTCTCTTTTCTTGTCATTAGTGAATTAGTTGATGTGCTTATCATAAGTATGGTATATTTGTGCTATTAATTAGCTCAATATAAACCATAAAACTATAACACAACCACTAATACACTTTTAAATCTCATAAAATATAACAACAAAGTTGAAAATGAAATCTATTTTAAGCATGGCCTATTAACTATTAATTAGAAATATAAGCCATCAAATTTTAATTTCAACAATCACTTCTTTGCCATAATCATATGTAGATGAAGAGGCAATTTGTGTTTTGCTTGTTTAAGCATAGCCTATTTGTTATGAACAACATAGACTATCAAATTCAAAGCTAAACAACATCATTAAACCACTTCAATCATTCTCATTAAGCACAAAAGGAGAGCATAAACATCAAATTAAGTTGAAGCTACATGATTAGAGAGCTTCATTACTCTAAAATTGTAGGGATTAGCCTCTCATATTTGTTATCAAACAACAATTATAGCTTGCAACATTAACGGAAAAGAAAAAGAAAAAGAGAGCAAAACAAAGAAAAAATTATTCTACTTGCATAAAAGAGAAGATATCTACACAACAACATGAAAGTAAATGAACATGAAAAGGAGAGAGCATGTATTAAATTGAAAAAAAAAGGATTACATAAAATAAAAATGGCTAAGTAGCCATGAAAAGAGAAAGATGAGCTTTCATTTTATTTTTGATCTAAACTAAACTAATGAAAAGGAGGCCTAAGAGAGACTAAGACAAGAGATGGGTTACATGAAACATAAGGGGTATATATACAAGTTTTAAAACCCTAATTCACTTTTTGGGGAATGCCCAAAATGCCCCTTAGAAAGTGTGGAGGCCAAGTAATCATTAACATGTCTTAATCCTCCATTAAGTGTACATGAAACCATTATCTCCATAAGCATGTGCATTAGCCTTTAATTTGTACATTAGGGTAGGTGGGTAGGTGGGTAGGTGGGGTCCTCCATGATCTTCACTTTGAATTATTTCCATCTTCATTCCTTTATATCCATTTTGTGCATGCATGTTTCTTCATGAACCCACTAATATGAGAAGCTAAATTCCTACAAAATATTATAGAAATTTCCAATTAAATTCTCTCAAATTAATATACGCGCACAAATGACCATTTTGCCCTTATATGAAGATGAATATGTGAAAATTTGGAATTAATATGAATATTGGTTAAAACAAGTTAAAATACCCAATATGATCATTTATTTAATTTAAATAGAATAAATATGGTGGTAAAAATATGCACATTTACGTGCACATCGCTAAACACTTGTTCGTCGACGGAAATTCTATCGGTTTAGAAAACCGTCGAACGAATTTAAAGTTAAATAACCGCAAGCACACGGCGTACGAATGTAGCACGTGGCGAATACGGGTCGATCCGCAGGGAATTGATGATTTTAAAATTATATTCAATCAAATTATACCGAAGTCGAGAGTGAATAGCTAGAAACGTAAGAAACTAATCAAAAACTAGCAAAAGAAAATGATAAAAATATGATAGTAAAGACAATTTAGAGGAAATTTCCACTCTCTAGATCACATAAATAAACAAAATGAAGTTATGATCTCTTTTTTCTTGTCATTAGTGAATTAATTAATGTGCTTATCATAAGTATGGTATATTTGTGCTATTAATTAGCTCAATATAAACCATCAATCTATAACACAACCACTAATACACTTTTAAATCTCATAAAATATGACAACAAAGTTGAAAATGAAATCTATTTTAAGCATGGCCTATTAACTATTAATTAGAAATATAAGCCATCAAATTTTAATTTCAACAATCACTTCTTTGCCATAATCATATGTAGATGAAGAGGCAATTTGTGTTTTGTTTGTTTAAGCATAGCATATTTGTTATGAACAACATAGACTATCAAATTCAAAGCTAAACAACATCATTAAACTACTTCAATCATTCTCATTAAGCACAAAAGGAGAGCATAAACATCAAATTAAGTTGAAGCTACATGATTAGAGAGCTTCATTACCCCTAAATTGAAGGGATTAGCCTCTCATATTTGTTATCAAATAACAATTATAGCTTGCAACATTAAAGGAAAAGAAAAAGAAAAAGAGAGCAAAACAAAGAAAAAATTATTCTACTTGCATAAAAGAGAAGAGATCTACATTACAACATGAAAGTAAATGATCATGAAAAGGAGAGAGCATGTATTAAATTGTATAAAAAAGGATTACATAAAATAAAAAGGGCTAAGTAGCCATGAAAAGAGAAAGAGGAGCTTTCATTTTATTTTTGATCTAAACTAAACTAAAGAAAAGGAGGCCTAAGAGAGACTAAGAGAAAAGATGGGTTACATGAAACATAAGGGGTGTATATACAAGTTTTAAAACCCTAATTCACTTTTTAGGAAATGCCCAAAATGCCCCTTAGGAAGTGTGGAGGCCAAGTAATCATTAACATGTCTTAATCCCCCATTAAGTTTACATGAAACCATTAACTCCATAAGCATGTGCATTAGCCTTTAATTTGTACATTAGGGTAGGTGGGTAGGTGGGTAGATGGGGTCCACCATGATCTTCACTTTGAATAATTTCCATCTTCATTCCTTTACATCCATTTTGTGCATGCATGTTTCTTCATGAACCCACTAATATGAGAAGCTAAATTCCTACAAAATATTATAGAAATTTCCAATTAAATTCTCTCAAATTAATATACGCACACAAATGGCCATTTTGCCCTTATATGAAGATTAATATGTGAAAATTTGGAATTAATATGAATTTTGGTTAAAACAAGTTAAAATACCCAATATGATCATTTATTTAATTGAAATAGAATAAATATGATGGTAAAAATATGCACATTTACGTGCACATCGCCAAAAACTTGTTCGTCGACGGAAATTCTATCGGTTTAGAAAACCGTCGAACGAATTAAAATTAAAATAATCGCAAGCGCACGGTGTACGAATGTAGCACGTAGCGAATACAGGTCGATCCGCAGGGAATTGATGATTTTAAAATTCTATTCAATCAAATTATACCGAAGTCGAGAGTGAATAGCTAGAAAAGTAAGAAATTAATCAAAAACTAGCAAAAGAAAATGATAAAAATATGAGAGTTAAGACAATTTAGAGGCAATTTCCACTCTCTAGATCACATAAATCAATAAAATGAAGTTATGATCTCTTTTTTCTTGTCATTAGTGAATTAGTTGATGTGCCTATCATAAGTATGATATATTTGTGCTATTAATTACCTTAATATAAACCATCAAACTATAACACAACCACTAATACACTTTTAAATCTCATAAAATATGACAACAAAGTTGAAAATGAAATCTATTTTAAGCATGGCCTATTAGCTATTAATTAGAAATATAAGCCATCAAATTTTAATTTCAACAATCACTTCTTTGCCATAATCATATGTAGATGAAGAGGCAATTTGTGTTTTGTTTATTTAAGCATAGCCTATTTGTTATGAACAACATAGACTATCAAATTCAAAGCTAAACAACATCATTAAACCACTTCAATCATTCTCATTAAGCACAAAAAGAGAGTATAAACATCAAATTAACTTGAAGCTACATGATTAGAGAGCTTCATTACCCCTAAATTGAAGGGATTAGCCTCTTATATTTGATATCAAACAACAATTATAGATTGCAACATTAAAGGAAAAGAAAAAGAAAAAGGAAGCAAAACAAAGAAAAAATTATTCTACTTGCATAAAAGAGAAGGGATCTGCACTACAACATGAAAGTAAATGAACATGAAAAGGAGAGAGCATGTATTAAATTGCATAAAAAAGGATTACATAAAATAAAAATGGCTAAGTATCCATGAAAAGAGAAATAGGAGCTTTCATTTTATTTTTGATCTAAACTAAACTAAAGAAAAGGAGGCCTAAGAGAGACTAAGAGAAGAGATGGGTTACATGAAACATAAGGGGTATATATACAAGTTTTAAAAGCCTAATTCACTTTTTGGGGAATGCGCAAAATGCCCCTTAGGAAGTGTGGAGGCCAAGTGATCATTAACATATCTTAATCCCCCATTAAGTGTACATGAAACCATTAACTCCATAAGCATGTGCATTAGCCTTTAATTTGTACATTAGGGTAGGTGGGTAAGTGGGTAGGTGGGGTCCTCCATGATCTTCACTTTGAATTATTTCCATCTTTATTCCTTTATATCCATTTTGTGCATGCATGTTTCTTCATGAACCCACTAATATGAGAAGCTAAATTCCTACAAAATATTATAGAAATTTCCAATTAAATTCTCTCAAATTAATATACGCACACAAATGGCCATTTTGCCCTTATATGAAGATTAATATGTGAAAATTTGGAATTAATATGAATTTTGGTTAAAACAAGTTAAAATACCCAATATGATCATTTATTTAATTTAAATAGAATAAATATGATGGTAAAAATATGCACATTTACGTGCACATCGCCAAAAACTTGTTCGTCGACGGAAATTCTATCGGTTTAGAAAACCGTCGAACGAATTTAAATTAAAATAACCACAAGCGCACGGTGTACGAATGTAGCACGTGGCGAATACGGGTCGATCCGCAGGGAATTAATGGTTTTAAAATTCTATTCAATCAAATTATACCGAAGTCGAGAGTGAATAGCTAGAAAAGTAAGAAACTAATCAAAAACTAGCAAAAGAAAATGATAAAAACATGAGAGTTAAGACAATTTACAGGCAATTTCCACTCTCTAGATCACATAAATCAACAAAATGAAGTTATGATCTCTTTTATCTTGTCATTAGTGAATTAGTTGATGTGCTTATCATAAGTATGATTTGTGCGATTAATTAACTCAATATAAACCATCAAACTATAACACAACCACTAATACACTTTTAAATCTCATAAAATATGACAACAAAGTTGAAAATGAAACAAGCAAATAGGAAGAGGTAAAAAGTTACAAAATAATTTAGTCTCAGGGACAACAAGTTTGCTTTTTAGTCTGAAGGATGCTTTATAGTGTAAACCGAAAATGATAGTTACAACTATCATTCTATGATTTACAATACAAAGTGTCCTTCAGACTAAAAAACAAACTTGCTATCCCCGAGACTAATTTTTTTTGCAACTTCTTCCCTGTGCCTAAAATAACCAAAATGAAATCTATTTTAAGCATGGCCTATTAACTATTAATTAGAAATATAAGCCATCAAATTTTAATTTCAACAATCACTTCTTTGCCATAATCATATGTAGATAAAGAGGCAATTTGTGTTTTGTTTGTTTAAGCATAGCCTATTTGTTATGAACAACATAGACTATCAAATTCAAAGCTAAACAACATCATTAAACCACTTCAATCATTCTCATTAAGCACAAAAAGAGAGCATAAACATCAAATTAAGTTGAAGCTACATGATTAGAGAGCTTCATTACCCCTAAATTGAAGGGATTAACCTCTCATATTTGTTATCAAACAACAATTATAGCTTGCAATATTAAAGGAAAAGAAAACGAAAAAGAGAGCAAAACAAAGAAAAAATTATTCTACTTGCATAAAAGAGAAGAGATCTACACTACAACATGAACGTAAATGAACATGAAAAGGAGAGAGCATGTATTAAATTGCATAAAAAAAGATTACATAAAATAAAAATGGCTAAGTAGCCATGAAAAGAGAAAGAGGAGCTTTCATTTTATTTTTGATCTAAACTAAACTAAAGAAAAGGAGGCCTAAGAGAGACTAAGAGAAGAGATGGGTTACATGAAACATAAGGGGTATATATACAAGTTTTAAAACCTAATTCACTTTTTGGGAAATGCCCAAAATGCCCCTTAGGAAGTGTGGAGGCCAAGTAATCATTAACATGTCTTAATCCCACATTAAGTGTACATGAAACCATTAACTCCATAAGCATGTGCATTAGCCTTTAATTTGTACATTAGGGGTAGGTGGGTAGGTGGGTAGATGGGGTCCTCCATGATCTTCACTATGAATTATTTCCATATTCATTCCTTTACATCCATTTTGTGCATGCATGTTTCTTCATGTATCCACTAATATGAGAAGCTAAATTCCTACAAAATATTGTAGAAATTTCCAATTAAATTCTCTCAAATTAATATACGCACACAAATGGCCATTTTGCCCTTATATGAAGATTGATATGCGAAAATTTGGAATTAATATGAATTTTGGTTAAAACAAGTTAAAATACCCAATATGATCATTAATTTAATTTAAATAGAATAAATATGATGGAAAAAATATGCACATTTACGTGCACATCGCCAAAAGCTTGTTCGTCGATGGAAATTCTATCGGTTTAGAAAACCGTCGAACGAATTTAAATTAAAATAACCGCAAGCGGACGGTGCACGAATGTAGCACGTGGCGAATACGGGTTGATCCGCAGGGAATTGATGATTTTAAAATTCTATTCAATCAAATTATACCGAAGTCGAGAGTGAATAGCTAGAAAAGTAAGAAACTAATCAAAAACTAGCAAAAGAAAATGATAAAAATATGAGAGTTAAGACAATTTAGAGGAAATTTCCACTCTCTAGATCACATAAATCAACAAAATGAAGTTATGATCTCTTTTTTCTTGTCATTAGTGAATTAGTTGATGTGCTTATCATAATTATGGTATATTTGTGCTATTAATTAGCTCAATATAAACCATCAAACTATAAAACAACCACTAATACACTTTTAAATCTCATAAAATATGACAACAAAGTTGAAAATGAAATCTATTTTAAGCATGGCCTATTAACTAATAATTAGAAATATAAGCCATCAAATTTTAATTTCAACAATCACTTCTTTGCCATAATCATATGTAGATGAAGAGGCAATTTGTGTTTTGTTTGTTTAAGCCTATTTGTTATGAACAACATAGACTATCAAATTCAAAGCTAAACAAAATCATTAAACCACTTCAATCATTCTCATTAAGCACAAAAAAAGAGCATAAACATCAAATTAAGTTGAAGCAACATGATTAGAGAGCTTCATTACCCCTAAATTGAAGTGATTAGCCTCTCATATTTGTTATCAAACAACAATTATAGCTTGCAACATTAAAGGAAAAGAAAAAGAAAAATAAAACGAGGGCAAAACAAAGAAAAAATTATTCTACTTGCATAAAAGAGAAGAGATCTACACTACAACATGAAGTAAATGAACATGAAAAGGAGAGAGCATGTATTAAATTAAATAAAAAAGGATTACATAAAATAAAAATGGCTAAGTGGCCATGAAAAGAGAAAGAGGAGCTTTCATTTTATTTTTGATCTAAACTAAACTAAATAAAAGGAGGCCTAAGAGAGATTAAGAGAAGAGATGGGTTACATGAAACATAAGGGGTATATATACAAGTTTTAAAACCCTAATTCACTTTTTAGGGAATGCCCAAAATGCCCCTTGGGAAGTGTGGAGGCCAAGTAATCATTAACATGTCTTAATCCTCCATTAAGTGTACATGAAACCATTAACTCCATAAGCATGTGCATTAGCCTTTAATTTGTACATTAGGGTAGGTGGGTAGGTGGGGTCCTCTATGATCGTCACTTTGAATTATTTCCATCTTCATTCCTTTATATCCATTTTGTGCATGCATGTTTCTTCATGAACCCACTAATATGAGAAGCTAAATTCCTACAAAATGTTATAGAAATTTCCAATTAAATTCTCTCAAATTAATATACGCACACAAATGGCCATTTTGCCCTTATATGAAGATTAATATGTGAAAATTTGGAATTAATATGAATTTTGGTTAAAACAAGTTAAAATACCCTATATTATCATTTATTTAATTTAAATAGAATAAATATGATGGTAAAAATATGCACATTTACGTGCACATCGCCAAAAACTTGTTCGTCGACGGAAATTCTATCGGTTTAGAAAACCGTCGAACGAATTTATATTAAAATAACCGCAAGCGCACGGTGTATGAATGTAGCACGTGGCGAATACGGGTCAATCCGTAGGGAGTTGATGATTTTAAAATTCTATTCAATCAAATTATACCGAAGTCGAGAGTGAATAGCTAGAAAAGTAAGAAACTAATCAAAAACTAGCAAAAGAAAATGATAAAAATATGAGAGTTAAGACAATTTAGAGGCAATTTCCACTCTCTAGATCACATAAATCAACAAAATGTAGTTATGATATCTTTTTTCTTGTCATTAGTGAATCAGTTGATGTGCTTATCATAAGTATGATATATTTGTGCTATTAATTAACTCAATATAAACCATCAAACTATAACACAACCACTAATACACTTTTAAATCTCATAAAATATGACAACAAAGTTGAAAATGAAATCTGTTTTAAGCATGGCCTATTAACTATTAATTAGAAATATAAGCCATCAAATTTTAATTTCAACAATCACTTCTTTGGCATAATCATATGTAGATGAAGAGGCAATTTGTGTTTTGTTTGTTTAAGCATAGCCTATTTGTTATGAACAACATAGACTATCAAATTCAAAGCTAAACAACATCATTAAACCACTTCAATCATTCTCATTAAGCACAAAAAGAGGGCATAAACATCAAATTAAGTTGAAGCTACATGATTAGAGAGCTTCATTACCCCTAAATTGAAGGGATTAGCCTCTCATATTTGTTATCAAACAACAATTATAGCTTGCAACATTAAAGGAAAAGAAAACGAAAAAGAGAGCAAAACAAAGAAAAAATTATTCTACTGGCATAAAAGAGAAGAGATCTACACTACAACATGAAAGTAAATGAACATGAAAAGGAGAGAGCATGTATTAAATTGCGTAAAAAAGGATTACATAAAATAAAAATGGCTAAGTAGCCATGAAAAGAGAAAGAGGAGCTTTCATTTTATTTTTTGATCTAAACTAAACTAAAGAAAAGGAGGCCTAAGAGAGACTAAGAGAAGATATGGGTTACATGAAACATAAGGGGTATATATACAAGTTTTAAAACCCTAATTCACTTTTTGGGGAATGCCCAAAATGCCCCTTAGGAAGTGTGGAGGCCAAGTAATTATTGACATGACTTAATCCCCCATTAAGTGTACATGAAACCATTAACTCCATAAGCATGTGCATTAGCCTTTAATTTGTACATTAGGGTAGGTGGGTAGGTGGGGTCCTCCATGATCTTCACTTTGAATTATTTCCATTTTCATTCCTTTATATCCATTTTGTGCATGCATGTTTCTTCATGAACCTACTAATATGAGAAGCTAAATTCCTACAAAATATTATAGAAATTTCCAATTAAATTCTCTCAAATTAATATACGCACACAAATGGCCATTTTGCCCTTATATGAAGATGAATATGTGAAAATTTGGAATTAATATGAATTTTGGTTAAAACAAGTTAAAATACCCAATATGATCATTTATTTAATTTAAATAGAATAAATATGGTGGTAAAAATATGCACATTTACGTGCACATCAGGGAGCAACCGGTAGTTGCAGTTTTCTTGGATTAAAAGGGTTTCTACAGGAAATTCAAGTATGAAGAAATTTTCAGGATTTGGAAAGTCAAGGTTGTCAAGTACAACTGTTTGGCTATTCCAGATAAGAGACGTAGGTCTGAAGTCCACTGATGCTTGTGGAATAGAGTTATGTATTGGATTTCAGCAAAAAAATTTGAGAGTCATTTTGTTGAGTAGGACCTAGAGATTTGTTTAATTTTCGGTCCAGTTTGTTTCATGAAGCAATCAACGAGGGTTAAGATGATCAGGAAAGTTGAAGGTGACTCAGGAGCATCAGAAGAGTTATGTAATTAAGAATTGAGGAGATTTGGAATGTAAAGTTGGAATTTGGATATTGTTTTAGATTTATCCGATCAAAGGAGATATAAGATGTGGAAAAACTGGAGAGCTAGCTCCGGAAGTATTTTGAGATTTTCCTGTGTTCTCTAGAGATTAGATTTTGATCTACATGATTAAATTGCCAGTTCGGATAGCTGGAATTCATTGTATTTCACCTATCTCTGAGAAATATGTATATGATTCATCGAGTGAAAGAATCAGCAGTTCAGAAGGATTTGGCAGTTGAGCTGGTTTTGAGTTTAGTCTGATATCTTGTTTAGATTTGTAGGATCCAGATGAGAGGAGTTCTGGGTTATAGTAGTGTAGTTACTTAAGGTTCTGTAGAGCGAGTATTCCAGAATAGGTACCTGGAAAACTCTAGATAATATTTGGAAGAACTATCCTGAATTTTGTCTGGATAATTATAATTGTTTGTTTGAATTGGTTGTTATGGTTGCTATGATTGATAGTGTATGATTGATAGTATGATTGTTGTTTGAAGTTAAAAACTTTTGTTGGGTTATTAAATTATCTTTGCTTTTAAATTTCGGGGACGAAATTCTTTTAAGGGGGGAGGAATGTGACGACCTGGAATTTTGAGCAATATCAATTTAATAATCTTTGTTAATAATTAAATTAATTTGATCATTTTACATTATAAATTGACAAGTTAAAAAAATTTCTTTTAAAGGTTAATGATAATTTGATAATATCTGTAAACATTATTCTTAACAAATATAAAATTGGCAAGTTTAATTCTTTTGAAAACTAATAATATTTTAATTTAGGAATATTTATTTTAGCAATTTACAATTGGTAATATTCATTTTTCCAAAAGTTAATCAAAATATTTTCTATTTAATATATATATATATATATATATATATTGATATATCTTGTAAATAGGAAGTCTTTAAGTAATAAAAGCTATTTATTCAAATTGTAATATATATGAATGTATATATTGTGATTTGAAATTATGTTTTAAAACTCAATATAATTTTCAAATCTAATGTTAAAATGTTTTCTATTTATAATGTAAATGTATATATATATTTGTGTATATATATATTAGAAAAAGGAAAAATATTAATTTGAATTTAAAAAGTGTTTTCAAACTTTATTATATATATAATTTGTAATTTGAAATGTTAATTTGATTTAATACTTTTGAAAATGATATTTGAGATTTAAATTTTAATAACAAGAATAATTTCTTATTCATTTTGAACATATATTTTAGCTTGATTTTTAAATAAGATTTAAATTTAAAGGTTCATTTGTTTTGAATAGTCTTTCATTTTAAAATTTTAACATAAGATAAGTTTGTTTTAAAAATTGTATATATAGAGTTAAAATAAATTTCTCAAATTTATAAACATATGTTATATAGATTTGATCAAAATATAAGTTATTAGTTAATAAAAGATCACATGAATTTGATTTTGAATATTTATTTAAAATCTAAAACTTGTTTATTAAAAGATAAGTATACACATTTTATAATCATATAAATATTTCATAATTACATTCATAGCTTAATTAAATTATTAAAAACGGAAGTAATATTTTTAAATTATTAATAAAACATTAGAATAACTTTTTTAAATATTAGTTAAACATTATAACACTTGTAATCAAATTGGTGTATATTAAGGACATTTGTAAATAAGGGAGCATATGTGTAAGTTAACTAAGGCATTATAGTGACAAATGTCACTCTCTTGAAAATTTAATTTAACATTAAATTGTAAAATAAAAAGAAGAGTTTTATTCTTCAGCTAAAGAAAAAAAATCCTTCTCTTCATTTCAACAAAAGGAATACAAAATCAAAAAAAATCAGAAAAACGAAAATCTGTAGAAATCTGAAAATAAAAGCAAGAAGACCTGGAATATCGATCTAGAAAATCTGAAACAAAAAAAAGAAGATGATCTGGAAATTCAAATCTTCAAGTACAATCAAGAAATTTAGAATCAACAAGCAATTTAGAAATTCTGCAGCAAGATTTTATTTCAGCATGCAAATAAATTTTAGAGCCTGGAAATAGTTCCGTCCTCTGCAATTTAGTTTCTGTCTTATACATTATAAAGGTGAGTAAATGAAATTTTTAAAAGCAGTTTTAATTCTAAATATCATCTGGATATTGTGTTGAAAATCATGATGTTGATGAAATATTTGAATTTAAATTGGATGCATGTTTGAATTGAGTATATTGAAAAGCCTGTATAGTTAAAAAAATTACTGTGTGTTTATAAAAAAGTTTCAAATTCTATAATAAATTCAATAACTTGATTTTGAATTCGAATTGGACTTTGATTTGTAAATGGAAGTTTTTTGAAATCAAGTAATCTATCATCTAAAAATAGTCATAGGATTTTAAAGTGAATGATTAGCTCATATTTTTTAATTACAGTAAAATTCAAATTGGGTCAAAAAAAGTTATGATTTAAATTTTTGGTTTTGATTGTATGATTGAGATAACAATAGGAAATCATGATTTTTAATGATTTCATCATGGTTTTTAATTGGGTAATTAGTGAGATATTTGGGTTTATCTGTTTTGGGCTTTCTGGCCGATTCACGGCGAACTACGACAATTTAGGTGTCGCGGTTGAGCATGGAGGTTGAGGGGATTTAGAAGATCATCATAAAAATACTTGTGTAATTTATTGATGATCGAGATGACCGGAAATCGAGGAAGTAGGGTTTTATACTCTATAAATGCCAATGTTATTCTTTTGGGTTTCGCGATGGCGAGAAGCTACCCTAGTGGATCACGTGTATTGCCGTGGGATTAGAAGGTCGTGACGAAGCTACGGTGGAGGTTGTGGGTTATCTCGAGGTTGGTGTTGCCGTGGAGGGTGGATTTTCTTGTGATGGTGGTTTCGAACTGATGGGTTCGATGGTCAAGATTTGATGCTCGATCGAATTGAGTTTTTTGGGTTTCGATTGAAGTTGTAGAGGTCGAATGCGATTTAGTGAAGGTCGGTATGGAGTTCAACGTCGGCCAGGGTGGCGGTGCACGTTGATGTGCTTGGTTGCGTGCATCAGGAAATGGGTTATGGGAAGAGGAGGATTCGAGTTCGAAGAATTCCTCTAGTATGTGTTAATTTGGCTCGAAGGAGGGATAAGGTTGGGGGTGACTCGGGGTTTTTACTAGATTACCCGAGATCGACGCAAGAAATTGCAGTAGGTTGCTCGTGTTTTGATTGAGCAGATTTTTGTTTTGGATCAGGAAGTTTTAAAGGTTTTAAAAATTTAAAAGTAAGGTTTTAAAAGTTTTAAAACAAAGATAATATGATTTTGTAGATAATTCAAGTTTAAAAAAAAGTTAAACAAGTTTATTTATAAAACTAAATTTGTTTTAAAGTTAGGTTTTAAACAAGTTCTTATATTTTGAAATATAAAAAGTTTTAAAAATAAAATAAGTGAATTTTTGAATAAAGTTTGTATTAAATTTTATTTAAATAACTTTGGAAAGTTCAAAAGTTTTTAATTTGGCTGTTTAGATTATTTTAATTATAATTGATTTCTAATATATTTTATTTTAAATAAAGTGTAATGATTTAGAACTTGGTAATCAATTATAATAAAGATTATCTTAAGTAATTAGAATTTTGATTTAATTAAAGATAAATAAATTTGTGAAAATAATTAAGATAATTCAAATTTTGTTAATAATCAAAGTGTTATTAGTTAATATTAATAACTTAATTAAGATAATGATTTTCTCAATTAAGAATCTTTATAATATAAGAAGTTAAAGAATCATTTAGTTAAATTTAAATGATTAATTAAATAATTAATTAGGTAATTAATTAGTGATTAATTGAAGATAATCACTCATGGATTAATTAATTGTAATTACTTGGTGAAGTAATTAAGTAATTAATTTTTGGTGGAATTTAAGTAAAAGGAAATTATGGATCAAAGTAATTAAAGGTTAATTACTTTATGAAAGTAATTAAGTGGAAGTGATTAAGAGTCAATCACTTGAGTTATTAATTAAAGAATTAATTAATATAATTAATTAAAGGTTTAAATTTAGTTATTAATTGAAGACTAATTAATTAATGGAAGGATTAAGAGTAATTAATTAAGTGATTAGTTACTTGATAAAGTAATTAGTTAAAAGAAATTTAATTAATGAAGTAATCATTAATTAGTGGGAATAAATAATTAATTGTTAATGAACAATTAAAAGTTAATTGATCTATAATTAAGTTTTGATTACTCAATGTAATTAAAGGTAATTAATCAAATGTAATTAAAAAGAAAATAATCAAATGTGATTAATTAAAAGTAATTAATCAAGTATGATTAATTAAAAATAGTTAATCAAGAGTGTTTTAATTAAAAGTAATTAATCAAGTGTGATTAATTAAAAGGTGATTAATCAGGTGTGATTAATTAAAGATAATTAAGGAATAATTATCAGAATAATTAAAGAATAATTAATCAAGTGTAATTAATTTAAAAGGGTAATTAAGAGATAATTACTTGGTATAATTAGAAAGTAATTAATCAGGATGATTAATTAAAATTATAATTAAGGAATAATTACATAAAGTAATTAAGCAATAATTAATCAAGGAAGATTAATTGAAGTGGATAACTAAGTGATGTTTATTAATTAATTTGTAATTAATTAATGAATAAGTAAGATGGATTGATGATAATCCAAGTGATTAAGTAAGAATTAATTTAATTAAGGATTAATTAAATTAATTAAGTTGGATCAAACCTTGTGTATGGATGATTAATGATTGGATGACAAATATCATTGGATGAGATAATGATATTGGATGATATTGAATGTCATTGGTTGATACGTAATGATATGAATGTGATATATGTGCTGCTTTGTGATATGTATGGATGAATGTGATAATAGTGGATTGTCTATCTGTGTAATATGAATCATCCATTTATGTTAAGTGATATTCTGAATATCTACTTTTTAAACCCTTAAGTACAACTTGGACATTAAAATGGCATTTGGATTCGGTGAGACCGGGATCAGGTTTCCATATTTGGATATCCGAAAACCACATCGATCCAAAATAAACGTTAGGTTGTGAATCCAAGTGGAGTGCAAGTGAAGACTCGAGGTGTAAGAACTATTCGTCAGTATAACTCTGGGGGTGATTCCGTGATGAGTTTGACGGAAATAGTACTTACAGGTTCGAGATGGTGTTTCAGAGTGCAAGGGCTATGGTCGTTGACTTTGAGCGTGATTCCAAAATGAGTGCAACGAGATAGTGCCTTCTATTCCGTTCGAACCCGGAACGGACTTGTATGGATTGAATGCTTTCAGAACATCGTCAGGTGGCCGATGAGCATTCTAAGATAAATGTGTCCTATAAAGGTAATCGCAGCCTCAACCTCATCAACCGGGAATGGCCAAAATAGGGGAGGTGCAGCAAGGTTAAGTGGGTCATGCCCAAGTAGGACGAGATTTACCCCTATCCATATGTCCCTTTTTATTTCGGCTTTATGGGCGGTTGGATCTGCAGCCAACTGCGAGGTGGTCTTGTTCGGGACTGTTCAGTAAGGAATGGTCCCTGCCTTGTGTTGCAGGGGATCGGGAGTGGTCCTCGGTATGGTGATCTAGGCCACGTACGGTGACGGGCGGTACCCTAGTAGCCCTGCCATTGATGGAAACCCATTCTTCCTACGAGACCCTACGGTTTTGTTTGTATTACCCACTTTTGTGGCTAGTAGCTGGAATTTAATAGATGTAACAATTTCGGCTATTTCATATTTACTTGAAAACCCTAGACACTATTATAATATCAGTGGATTTCCTATTAAATGTTTTGGTTAGCGTAAGGTAAAAACTTTTCCATGTTTATGTGTGGGAAGTCTTACGTGATACCTTTCTATCAAAGGATTTTCTAAAGTTAAGCAATTTAAACCGTTTACTCACACCAGACCCATGTCTGACCCGAGTGTTTATTTTCTATTTTGTTAAACTCTTGGGTACTCATATTATGTATGAGTAGTCAAGTGATTCGGGTTATCCTTGATGAATTCTGGAGGAGCTTTGGATCAGGAGGCTTCAGCGTGTAGATATATAGATAGAGTTTCCGCTGTGATGTTATTCTGTATGGATGTTCCTGTATTGTAAATTAGACAGAAATGTTATAACTGTCTAAATTGAGATGTATAGTTGTGTACTCTGATGTATATGATACTATGTATATGTTATATATTATAATTCATTCGTTCCGCTATGAGATTCTAATGTGTTGTTGTTCTTTCTTCTCTTTCTTTTCTTCTTCTTTCCCTTTCTTTCTTAAATAGTGACGCGTCTTTCTGGTGTTAGAAAGTCGGATCGCTACAGTCGTGACCTCAAACTATAAGTCCTGGGCATTTTACTACAATCTCTTATTTTAAATATAATCTTTAATCACATCTTTCAAATGGCAACAATCGTTCATATTGTACGACATCCCATATTTTAGAGTAAATTATATTAGAATAATATAAATAAGTAAATTTATTAAAGAATAAGTAATTGCATTATTATGAAGAACACAAGACATGGTTTGATTTTTCAAGTGCGAGGCACTTAAAAGAATTGATTAAATCTGAATCAAAGTAAAAAAATTATACAATGAAACGACTTTTATAAATGGGTAAGGAAAATATTATAAACATAGAAAAACAGTATGACATGGTTAAATGGAAAACTATGCTCATGACCTTAACAATTACAGTAAACCCAGACCTAAGTTCATCATTCTCACATTCATAACTTAATAGAAATAAAATTATGGATTTTAATTGTGGTTAATTTGAGAGAAAATAGAATCCATCTATTTATAAAAGAGGATGCTTTTATTCATATGAAGAAGAGTTTAAATCAAATCAAATTACGTGAGTACTACTAATCCCTGTTTCATATTCACCCTTGCGTGAATTCAGATTTGGCTATATTATGACTTTGTAAGGTAAATTAGAAGCGTATTTCTTGGTGATGAAGATGAAGCTTATATATATGAAATATAGCTAAAGTGGATGCGTTTGGTGTTATTTTTTGTTAGAGACCAATATCTTATAGTTTCGAAGGCAAGATTTTGGAGTTGGAACGCCTAAGCCAAAGGTAGTAAAAAAGAAGTGGTGGAAAGTAAGAACATAGGAGCTTATAGTGGTTTGGGAGCTGATCCCTATTTCACTAAAGATCTTGCTCTATTACTTTATTATTAACCCAAAAAATGGATGAACACTCTGGATTGAGTGTGAAAGCACCAGCCATGTTCTTACAGAGCAATAATATAGAGAACAAAATATAGAAAAAACAGAAATAGAAAGAAGACAAGAATATTTTATAGTGGTTTGACTGTTAATGAAGGCTACGTCCACTTATAGCTTTTGCTATTGACTGAGTGCTATTACAAGGTGGATTTGATTACAAAGTTATTGAATATCCTTAATTAGACTAAATCCTAAATGTTGGAGTTCACTAGAGAACCAAAGAAAACTCCTTAGATGACTATTGTGAGGGAGTAGAGGAGTGAAGAAAGCTTTCCCCAGAGTTTCAGCAACCGGTCCAGAGGATCCCATGTATGTTGTAAATAGGTGAGTATTTATACGGGTTGGAGAGCTACTGGACTAAGCCTATTTTCCAAATGCTTGTAGATAATCATAGGAAGGCACATTGGAAATTTCACCGCGATCCGAGCTAAAATGATGGATCGCTAGCAATCCATAGGCTATGAATCGCTCACGATTCGTAGATTAGGCTCGAAAGCGATCTAATGCCTTCATACATTTTCCTTGCTTTGTCCCATGAGGGTAGTAGTGAATTGATGATCCATAGATCAGGCTCGAAAGTGACCCAATGCCTTTGTACATTTCCCTTGCTTTGTTCCATCAGGGTAGTAGTGAATTGATGAAAATTTATGGATCGCTAGCATTTCATATTATATTGATTGTAAGCGATCCATTTACTTACCCAATTTTTTGGCTATCTTCTGGATAGCATTTGTCTCCTTGTGTCGATGTTGTCCATGTAGTCTTTTTGCATGTTGTCTTATTTTGATGACGGTTTTCCTTATAGTTGCATCAAACTGCTGATTGGACTAGATGAATGCTTGTCTCTTAATTTAACTACCTCAAAATCTCATCAAACTTAGCCATTGTTCCTAGAATACACATTGAATCATGATGCAAGAAGATAGATGGTCTCACGAGCAAATTCTATGGATCGCTAGCGATCCATGTCCTTAGCGTTTTCTTCTTTCTTCTCTTCTGACTTCTCTTGCCTTTCTATTCTAATCGTTTTATTGGCTCTTGAGCTATTCTGACTTGATCAAGTTGTTTTGACTTCATTTGAAATCTGCTAAGTTAAAAATTCAAATAACATTTGCCCCCCAGAGCATGTCTTTGTTGAAACCAAGGCATGCTTTGCAAATAATTGCTTTCCAGTTTCTGGATTTCCATTGGTTGTCATAACAGACCAAATTTTACTCTATAGCTTTCTAGAATTTCTTGAAGTAGCAAGTGGATTTTACTCAAATAAGCAACTCGACAGATCGCTAGCGATCCAATTACTTAACAATTTTTTCCTTTCTTTTGTGCAACTCTTCTATATTAACCCTTCAAGCCAACCTATCTCAGTTCTTACTTGCTTCTTGCAACTTGAGCTTCCATCTTGTGGTATGAGCTCGAAACCGGCAATTTGACATGACTTCGACCAAGCCCTAGCTTCGTCCAATCCATCAACAACGCCGATCGTTCGCCACCAGAGCTCCTTGTCGCTGCTTCGCCATCGTCTCTAGTTCTTTTTAGCCATTGCCGACCAACCCATATCTCCATCCTTCCTACCTTGAATCACCGCCGACCCACTAGTTGGATCGAACTCCATCCTTCTCACCTTAGATCACCGCCGAACCACGACTTGGATCGCTAGATTGAGAACTCCAACCATCCATGCCTTTTGATTATCAATTCAAGGTAGTTTATGCTAATTCTGATGTTCATTTATCGATTTGACGACGTAGCATATTGGTGATAATTACAGCATAGAGTTCGTGCTGATTGTGATTTAGTGGAGGAAGATAGTAAATCGAGTCTTGAGTTCTTCATGGAATGAGATTTGAGACATGCCTCGGTGCAAGACATGTTTTATTGTTTTCGTCCATTTAATCTAAATTGATTTGTACTAAGTTACGTTGCTGATACACCATGACGCATCTAAATTAGTTTCACCCTTCTAGAGGATTCAAATTGTTTTATTTTCCTTTGCATGCTTGATGTGCTTGTTCTGGGTAGAACATTCCACTTCGCTTTAGATGAAGGATCCACTATCGATCATTGATCGATATTTGGTAAGTGTAGAATAAATAATTCGAAGAAACGATATAGAGAGTCCTTCTTATTTTCCACTACAAGCGAACTATTTACATGGAATAAAGTGTTTGTACTATTTAGGATTCCGGGCTCACCCCTATAGATAACACATCGCACTTACCATGGTACATACTTGAAATCTAATGTGTCAGCGTGAATCGATATTCCTTCGAAATTCAAGTGTTGTAAGTGGAAAGTTTAGAGTGGAATTGTGACGACCCAGAATTTTAGAGCGTTTGAAATTGGAATATTTAATTGATTTTAATATTTTAAAAGTTAATTTTTAACCTGAATTCAAATATCACTATTTATTTGATAATTAAATTATTGAATTAAATAATTTGAAGTTGGGTAAAATATTGAATCTCTAGTTTTAAGCTTGCTAAAAGAAATTAAAGGTTTTTAAAATTTATATTGATAATACTAAAGATATTAATAGTGTTAAAATTAAATTTGAAAGTGTTTTGTTCAGTTTTGAATTTATATCATTTAAATTGAATTTAAAAATAGCCCTCTGAGGCACAGTCTCGGAATTTGACGAAACCAGTTTCATTGGATTCGTAATATTGTATTATTATCGGATTTTAATTTTTGTAGTGTTTGGAGTTGTTGTGTGCTTGTACGATATGTAAACGCATTGAAAATTAAATCGAAATTAAATATAATAACTGGGTCCAAAAAGCTGTCTTCTCCATACGATCGAATTAGGACTCGAAACCTTTTCCATTGCATTCAGAATTGGGGTTTAACATTATAGACGCCTGGCGGCATGCCTCGATAGGGGTTCGCGATTTTAAACTACGTAAATCAAGACAATTTATAATTTAATCAATATATAATTTTATACACCCAAGTCAACATCCGAGATTCCCTTCCATCAGCCGGCTTCCTTTCACCATCGGAACTTTTTGCCTTCTCTGTAGCAGGCATCAAATACGCGAGATTCACATCTTCTTTATCCTGGCACACGACCATCTCTTTGTGTTTTACCCCGCACCTCTTTTTAAAGGCCCTCCTTCCTTTTCAATTCGATCTATGGTCGAAAAGAAAACAAAATTGGAGGCCGTAGAATTAAATTCCTTTCGAAATCAAATCGGTATGTAATTCATCTTTCAAAAAAAGAGGGAGAGGTACGAAATCGAATTCGATTTCGAATCGAAGCTGACTCGATTTCGAATCCTAAGCGAGCACGACTAGTTCGTTGAGCCGAGAACATCGCAGTGATGACGAGCTAGGGTTGGGTGTCGCTTAGGGTTTTGGGAAGGAGGGTCGCAGACGTGCATACGTGAGCACGAGAGGGCATCGTCGCTTGTCGTGAGGGAGTCACGGCATGGTGGCTCGAGCGCACGTGTGGGCAACTACTGGGAAGTCGCGGCCGATTTTGGGTGGATCGCGTGTGTGTGGATGACACGAGGGTAGAGGCAGAGTCGCCAATAATATTCACATGGATGACACAAGTATATATATATATATAAGGACACATGTATACTTTAGTTTGATACATATGTATATGCAGGAAAAAAATACAGATAATTACACTTTGAAGTACTGTTTAAAATAATAATAATAACATAGATAGGATTTAGGAAAATAGAAGACTTCTAAATGGTAATATAAATTATATTTATAAGCATATATCTGTGGTTCCAAAGATAAGATTTTAAAATATATGGGATTTTAAAATGTGAAGAATTTATTTAAAAATTGGATTTTTGATCTATATAAGCTATTTTATAAGTGTATATACATATGTGGTTTCAAAAAGGGAAGCATAGGTATAAATTTTAAATATTTATATATTTCAACCTACAATTTCATTTTAAAATAAATATTGAGATGGTTAAATTATTTAATTGCTTATTTAATTAATTTGTTACTAAAAGGTTTTTTTATAGGAGATATTAGTTTGGAAGTAGTTATTGTTTAAAATAAATCATTAGTCAAAATTAAAACAATTAAACGGTAATTAATAGTTCGATTATTTCGAATATTGATAAACCGTATAAATGTTTATTCAAGGTCTATAATTATGAAGAAACGAAGTCGGGATGGATCGGATTGCAAATAAAAACAAAGTTGAGTTAATCTCACTCATCTGGTTATAATTTAAATTTAAATGGTTAACTCAAACAATTGGATGATTGATTGAATTGTTTTGATGTGCAATATTATATATAGTAGTATATAATATATCTTGGAATGATTGATTTCCCGCATTATATAGCGAATGCGACCCTATGGGCCGCATAATAGCGGATGATATTTTACAATCCCTGAAAATGTGGTGTGTATGAGTGCACGTGCTAGTATAGTACACACGGATCGTGTAATATGGACTATAATATAAACGCGGAAAATAGAAGATAGTAGCAAAGTAAATAAAAATAGAAAAATCACACCAGAGATTTTTATACTGGTTCGGAGCACCGTCCTACGTCCAGTCCCAGACTTCTATCTGGATTTTCACTATTAACTACCTCGCTTCACCCAGAGTAACAGGTTTACAATACCCGAGCAGACGAACGGGATTTCACGCCTCTAATACACTGAGGACTTCAACACTTGCCTCTTACAACACCGAGGACTTCAACAAAAGAACAAATACAATTGTTGTTGACAACTTGTGCTCTTGAAAACACGGATTTGTCACTAGTAGTACACCCTTCCTATAATCTTATCCTCAAAGTATGTGAATGATGTTTTGTGAAGATTACGGAAAGTATATTACTTATTGAATCAAAAGATATGAAATAATTTCAATGATTCAATAAGCAATTAAAAATAATTGGGAGCTTTTTAGAATGCAGAAGTATGTAGAAAGTAAGATCAGAGATTAGAGTAAAAAGCATATACAATCATGTTATTTTAGTCAATGATTTAGATGAGTTTATATAGAGAAGAATGGTTGTAACTCTTTGTGAGCAGTTGCCATTAAGAGATATGATCTTTGATGAAAGGTAAGAGATGCAACCTTTGGAGAAAGAAGTGTCTTTTGTAAAAATTGCTTTCTGTTTAAAAACGGTCGACAGGTCAAAAAATGACCAGTAGACAGGAATTCAAATATATAGTCGTTATGTGCATGTGTGCACGTTCAGTGTGCAAATTATACAGGAACGGTCGACCGCCTATTTTATGACCGGTCGACCGGTCCCTGTAAAGTTGCACACTAAATGTGCAACTGCAATTTAGTCGTATATATATTGATTTCCTTGAAATGCATGATTATTTGAGGATAGATTTTAACAAGTTTATCACTATTACAATGTCAAATAATCAACCTATAATCTAGAGTACCATATTTAGCTCTTTATAGCCATAATGACCTTGTTTTGTCGATCGCCTTTATTTCTTTGTCAGAAATCAAAACCTTCATAGAACTTGTGACTCAACATTCTCCCCCTTTTTGATTGATGACAATATATATATCTGAAAATCTGAATCTCCCCCTGAGTATGTGATCTCCCTCTTTGAATTTTTATATATATGTATGTTCCTGCAAGCAATTGTTAGCCCTTTCTCCCCCTTTGTCATCGACAAAAAGGAGTAACAGATACTAGAATAATAGAGAAGTGTAATTACCATAATATGCATAGCAAAATAAAACTTTAACACATCCAAACCATAGCAGAGTATAATACAGACCATAATGTCAAATGAAAAATAAAAATAAAAATAAAAATAATGACACTATTTAGTACAAGTGTCAATTGATGTTTTTAGAGTACTAAATCATAAAAGACAATAAAATCTAAGATGAGGCAGATCCTATGTCCTCTTCATCATCATCATCGTCATCGTCATCTTCTTCTTCTTCTTCTTCATCATTGTTCCCTCTAGATGATTCTCCATGTCCATGTCCACTCATACCAGTAGACTCCTCAGATGATGTCCAGTTGAAAACAGGAGGAGCGGGACGTTTTCCTGGGTCTTGAGCTTGAATAGAGGTGGATGTGGTACATGATATAGCATCCCATAGCATACCAAAGAATGACTTGACCTTATTGAAGCGTTTATCAATTTTAGAGTCCATGCGCTTGAGACGTGATTCAAGCAAAAATTGGTTATGCGCAATAGTTTCAAGTGATTCTTTTGTGGATGATTTTGATTTTAACAGTTTATCACTATTACAATATCAAATAATCAACCTATAATCTAGAGTACCATATGTAGCTCTTTATAGCCATAATGACCTTGTTTTGTCGATCGCCTTTATTTCTTTGTCAGAAATCAAAACCTTCATAGAACTTGTGACTCAACAATCCCATATACCGCGATATTCCACCTTGAAGTGGAATTGGTATTATTATATTGTGCTAACATCTGCGGATGAAGGGAAAATAGGTTGGAGGGATCCAACTGGATTCCACAAAATTATTTATATTGCTTAATATACTCTGTTATGCATATTCGATATTCTGTGATGAATATTATTGATAATTGGAATATTCAATGTTATGGTTTACTTGAATATATTTTGGTACACTGAGTTAACAAATATATAGAATTGGATTTTTGAAAATAAAAGGAAGAGAATTTGTAAGTAAAATAATTATAGAGAATTTGAATAAATTGAAGGATAAATTGGAAAAGAATAAAAGTGATTTTAAAATTCTAATAAATAAATTTCGAGTATGGAAAGGGGATTTTGAATAAAAAGAGAAATAATGAATTTTAAACCTTAAGTGACATTATTTAAAGGAATAAAGAATTTATTTTAAAATCCATGTTTTAAATTTATTGAAATAGATAAAGAAAGAATTTATTTCAAAATGGAGTAAATTGGAAATCAATTTGGAAATTGATTCAAGGGTTTGAAATTGGAAATTTAAAGGAGAACGTGACTATGGAATTTATAAACTGGGTTTATAAAAGTAAAGTAATATATATGGATATTTTGAGAAATAAATTCATGGCGAGAATTTATTAAAGGAATGGGAAAATTTGTTTAAAAATAAATAGTGATTTATTTTTAAAGATGGAAAGAGAAGAGTATTTCCATAAATAGCTAAGTACGTTTCAAAGTAAATTTTTAAATATAAGTTAAAAGTTTTAATGTCGTTTTAAAAAGCATGTTTTAGAAAATTTATTATTTCTGAATATTTAAATTCTGAAGTAAATATTTTTCAAATCTATTAACGTAGTAATTAATTAAAGGTGTCTTGGTATTTTGTTTTAAAAAGGGAAAATCTAGTTTTATATTTTATGAAGTAACCTCATTTTCAATTATTCCTATAGTATATATATTTTTAATAAAGTGTTGAAGTGGTTTCATTTTAAATATTATTAAAGTATATATTTTTAATAAGTATTAAAGTAATTTTTATTTTAAATGATTCGAAGGATATTTTATGATAAAGAGTCTTAAATTATTTTTAAAAGTCTAAAGCTTTGTACTTGGTGTTTTCAGTGGAAATAAATATTTGGAAAATTATTTTATGAGAAAAGTATGGTTTGAAACTGTTTTCAAAGGATTGAAAATAGAAATATATCTTCTGAAGATATTTTGAGATTAACAAATAATTTGGTGAAATTACTTATGTTTAATGGATGTTTGTGGATGTTAATCGATAGTTAAATAACCGACTATCAATATTGGACAATGCATTGATCGTTTCGAAGAGACCGGGATCGAGATTAATTTCTTGAAAACCACCTCGATCCGGTTTGTACAATTCCGTGGAAAAAACGAGTTCGGAGTCGAAGATGGACCAGTGAAGTGCAAGGTCTAGTCGTATTAATCCTGAGGATATTTCCAAAATGGATGTAGTAGGAGTAGTGCCTTCGGTTCCTTTTGAACCCGGGACGGACTTGTATAAATGAATGCTTTCAGAACATCGTCAGGTGGGCAATGAGCATTCTAAGGGATATGTTCTAAAAAAGGTAACGCTTAGCCTCAAGCCTCATCAACCAGGAATGACTGAAAATCAGGGGTTATGCAGCAAGGCTTGGTGGGTAACACCCATTTTGGGTAAGGTCATCCCTGTCTGGATGTCCCTTTTTATTCGGCTTAGTGGTGCAGTTGTTGATCCCAACCGTGGGGTGATCTTACTTGGGATTATCCAGTAAGGGGTAGTCCCGGGTCTTGTGTCGCAGGGAGTCGGGAGTGATCCTCGGTACAGTGATCTAGGTCACGTACTGTGACAGGTGGTACCCCAATGCCTAGTCATTAATTGGAAATCCATTTTCCCTACGCGTCCGTACGGTTTTGATTGTGCCCAATTATTGCTGAAACGTGAGATGCAAGCATTTCAGCTAGATTCTATTTTACTTTCTTTAGACGCTATTATAATATCAGAGAATTTTAATAAAAAGTGTTTTAACTATCGTAAGGTAAAAACCCGACATGTTTATTTGTGGCGTGGTCTTACGAGATGCTTTGATTTTCAAACGATTTTGAAACTTTAATAATCAATTTGAGTGTGATTTCTCACGCGGGTATTCCAGACTGACTCGGGTGTTATTTAACTGTAATGCTCGTGTTAACGCTAAAAATTGAACGCTAACACCCCGCTGTATCTAAAGATTAAGTGAAAGCACCACCCATGAACACGGGAATGAAAAACAAGTAGAAAAGTCACAGAGAAAGCAGTAAAAGACAACAATTTTATAGTGGTTCGGCTTCTGGTTAAGCCTACGTCCACTTTAATCCTCTTTATTACTGAATCGATTACAACTTTACAACAATCTTCAATTACAATACTGATGAGACAAACAACTAGAACTCCGATGTAGAAGAATTCTTTGAACCATGTTGATTGTGTTAGATTTCCTCTTGAAGTTAGTTGAGATGTCTTTCGTGTTTGAAGTGTCGAGTGAGTCGAGAATTCAGCAGAGTATCGGCGTTCTAGGAATGAGCCAAAAAAGATCCTCTTTCACTTGGAGCTAGTGCCGTATTTATAGGAGAGTTCGGCTTTAGGTCGTAGGTCGCGAGTGGCCTTGGATAGGTCGTGGGTCGTCCACGGCCTAATGGGAGTCGTCTACGGCTTATACATGGAACACTTGATCGTATTGGAGAAGCTAGCAAGTCATAGGTCGTGTCCAACCTAGGTAGGAAGCGGCATAGGAAGCTCCTTTGGTATGTTTTGGTTGTGAACGACTTAGGTATAGGTCGTAGGTCGTGGGCGACTTAGTAGACACGGTTTACGGCTTAACAGGAGCACCCTTGATCATTCGAACAAGTCATAGATCATGGGCGACTTAGGGTAGGAACGACATAAGGAAGACAAGTTATCTCGGCTTTGTATAGCTCGCTAGGTCGCTAAGTTGTTAGAGAGCTTCATTCCTGTTAGGTCGCATCTAAGTTAACTCGTTCACACTTTAGGTCATTAACCTGCTGTGTTCGGTCGTTTCACCTTAGCTCGCTGCAGAACTTTATCCCTGTTAGGTCACTCCCCTTACTAACTCGTTAGGTCGTGTCTTCACATAAGTCGTTAACTCGTTGACTCATAGGTCGCTGAACCATCTACTCCTTTAGGTCGCTGGACCCTTCAATTCTTTAGGTTGCTGAGCTCTGTAAGTCGCTGGCTAGTTGAGTCGCTACTTTCTTTAGGTCGTCGGGTCGTAGAAAGAAGAGGATTAACACTTGCCCCTCGAAGTATATGCCTAAGAGTTAGGTCGTGTGCTTCGATATCTTTTAACCCGTGCTAGCTTAGGTCGTTAAATCGCGGGCGACTTATGAAGGAGTTAGGTCGCTTGTGTCGATTCGTGTTCCTTTCTCTCCCATGTATAAGCCGTTAGGTCGTTTTCTTCTTCCTTCACCTTATTGTATTCTGCTGCCGCCATTACCATCTTTGAGCTCGAGAATTTTTGAAGCCAATCTACTTGTTGATTTGATCATCATCTCCTCAATCTCACTACGTAAGTGAATTCGGCCATTATTCAACCACGACCGCCATTGAATTGTGAATCCCCCAGTTTTCGGCCCTATCCTGACCTTGCATGCTGCATTTTGCCGTGGATCATGTCACGGTTAACTTCTGGCCGTTTTTGGATACATTGCCGCTGTGATTCACAAGAGTACAACAGCGCATTGGGTTTGTGATGGATCAGAGGTGATTTGCGCTGGTTTTGGGTTGTTTGGTGGCGTGGAGATACGGTGGATTTGATCGTAGAGGGGTTAACAGGTTATTGGGTTAACGGGTTAGGTGATTTGCTGAGAGAAGAAGAGTTAGCTAGTTAAGGGGAGTTAGGCCGTGCTCGACTTAGGAACCTTGAACGACTTAGGGCTTTAGCGGTTCGAGACGTGAATCGTGAGACTTAACTCGGCAAACGGCTTAAAGAATTGGTGCGACCTAAGAATCCTTACGACCCAAAAAAGGAGCTAAGCGATTTAACTCATAGCGACTTGAACTTTTAGATCGCGTGAGCGACCTAGTCTTTAGGTCGTGCGAACGACTTAGTGCCTAGGTCGTGCGAACGACTTAGGACTTAAACAATTTTTGAGTTGCTTCTTGCGACCTAGACTAATCCCAATCCAATCTGTTAGGTCGTGAGCGGCCTAGAACTTAGAGAATTTTTTGACTTGGATTGTGACTTAAGGACTTGAACAAAACTTGAAAGCTTCATAATTTTGATAGAACTTGATTGTACTTTTAGCTTGAACTGCTAGAATGAACTGCTTGAACTTTGAACTGTTTGAACTTCTTTACAGATCATATTCACTTGTAAGTTAACAACCTGCTGAACACAACATTTGCAGAAAACTAGGGCGAATATACTGCCATTGATTGCCCACATCGAATGACAGATTAGTTGATAAAAGATAATCAACTTAAAGAAACTTTATGAAGTGCTATGAATCAACAAATTCAAGCGAAGTATTAAAGCAAAGCAATATTAATCAATTAAAACTGATTTATTTGCATCAATACTGCACTTACCTTTGGACTTAAAACAACAAAACCTGAAACTTTGCAACTGACAAATGTCTGTTGGTTTAATTTCAGTTATATTTGCTTGTCATTTTATTAGTTCTGCATAACACTTCACACATTTAGGAAACGTGCACCTTCATATTTGAATATCCAGTTCCTTGTGTAGAATGTCTTCTCAAGAAGAGATAATCGAGCAATCTGAAGGAGTCTTCCCGATAGCTGACCCATTGGATAATCCTCCAGAACTCCAACAACCCTGAGTCAGCTGGCATTCAACCAATTACGTATTCAATTTGGGATTGCCGAAGCGGATGTTATACTTCCTGGCCCAAATGATACCGCTGACAGGCCACCTCTCGGTTTTGTCGCCGTCAACCGCCAGATGTGCCTTTGTGGTGCCATTCCTCCTTTCAATGAATCTCGTCATTAACTACTTTTCCGACTAACCATCTCTCCCTTTCAACTACACCCCAATGGCTACGCCATCCTGATGGGATTGTGCATTCTATTCAGGAGGACACTTAACTGTCTTCCGAGCTTCGAGGAAATTTGCTATTTATGCACATTCGCAAAGAATAAAGACCACCCCTCCATCATAGTCGTGAGAAGTGCCAGAAACCGTAAACTTATTACCCATCTTTTCGAAAGTGCTTACGGTTTTCTGAATCAGTTCTTCTTCATTCGCTGCCCCCAGGGTTTTATGCCATCTGGAGAATAGGAAGTAAGATTGCTCATCCTGGTTCTTTCCGTTTCAGCTTTTCAAGATCCGAATTGCTAAGTGCTAACTTCATTCTTTTTTTTTACAGCACTTCCTCCTCCCTCTTGAAATCCCAGTCACAAGACGATTTTTGATAGATTAAGTGTCGTGCCGGTTGAAGAAAGAAGTATTAAGTTTTTGCTGAAAGATGAACTTCTGCACCAGTACGGGCTTTTGCGCCCTTCTCGTTCTACCCAAACTCATGAAGTCCCCAACTCTCCAGTAAAAACATCAGATGCCGCAGTTCCCGTTGGAGAACTTACACCGAAAAAACATACTGTTGAGGCTTCCTTGGTAAAGTGTTCTACTTCAATTGATGTTGCAGGGTCTTCCGGCAAACATGCACTTGCCCCGGTCATCGAAGAAGAGGAGCCTCCTCAACAACCTGGGAAATCTGGTGACGAAGGAGCTGAGAGAACAAGTCCCGCTAGGCACAGCGGTGATGATACTTTTGAGGGGTTGAGCGACCTGATGATTACTTCACAGGAGCTTTTTAAAGATGATCATATCACTGCTAAAGTCACTTCTCCAGCAGTCGAAGCGACATCTGTTCTGCAACAAACTCCATCAGCCCAAGAGTTGACACTAGTTGTTAAATCCATCATCACCTCCCAACCCAGGAGTGGTTCGTGATTCGACGCACGTTGTTTGCTCGTTACACACACTTAGGACTTTTCAGCACTTATATGCGTTCAACTTTCTTGCTTTCAAGATTTTTGAGTTTATCTTTTCTTCATTTTCAGATTCTCCAATGGGAAGAAGTGGCTCCTACTACGACGATTTCCAGCGTTATGGGAAGCATGGTGCTTATGACCCCAGGAGGTATCTTCCTGCCTCTTGGGAAACTGACGAAGAAAGAGCTGCGAGGAAGGCTCGTGAAAGGCGCACCTATGAAGAACGCCATGAAAGACGAGATGAGCGACATGACTCTTCCCAGAGGGAAGATGATTTTCATAAACGGAAATCCCGTGATGATAAAGGGAAAATCCACATCCCTGAAGATGCGAGTAAAAGGGCCAAACATGGCGAAAAGCCGGCGTCCGAACTTCCTGAAAGACCCGCTGCTCATGTACCTTATCAATCTCCTGCCCTTGCTCGTACTGATATTCAAACAATTATTGGCAGGCCCTCATATCAGGTTGGACAAGGCCCAGCCACTCTTCAATGTCGGTTTTCGCATTGGCGCTTGAACGGAGTGCGCTTTGACCTTGATTTGGTCTCGATTGACAAGCAGGCTTTGCTGCGCAATCTTGATGCCGTCAAACTCGATATTGAGAGAATGTCGGGTTGGCAAAAGCTTGAGGACGAGCTCCAGAGGGTAAATCGTGCAAATCTTGAGGCCATGCTAACAATGGAAAACGACAAATCTGAATGGCAGAACACTCTAGAGCAGCATGACGCGGAAATGAGGAGCATAGCCACTTATAATGAAAAACTTAAAGCAGAGGTCGAAAAACTTAAGGAAGAGCTCGCCACTTCTTCCACTTCTTATTCTCAGAGAGAAGAAGTGCTTCTAAAACAAGTGAGAGATGCTCACGCGGCACAGAGAGATGCCGAAGCTAAATTTGAACCACAGCAACAAGTTGTGGACAGCTACCGAGCCGATGTTGCTCATCTTCGAGAGAAAACCAACTCCCAGAACTTGGAGATTGAACTGCTCAAAGCTCAACATTCTAAAGCTGAAAAGGAGCTTGTTGAAGCTGTTGCCGGCAAAGCTGCAGCCGAAGAATCTCATATGGCAACCAAAGCTGAAGTCAGCTCCACTCTATTCGAGTTTTACATCCATAATGTTCTGGGGCACGGTAGCCTTAAGTTTTTGGGACCAGCATATGAAATCACTTTGGCCAAAGTATGGGAGGCCATACTTAACATGCTTGGAGTAGCCGGATATGCCGAAGTAGATTTAATGGCGCACTATCTAGATGATGATGCGTGTGCCGCTCTTGCCAGGGGAAAGGAGCAACTCGCCAAAGAGAGAGCCGAAACGACAGAAGGAGAACATTTAGGAAAGACAATCTTAACCGACCCAGTTCTACCTTCAGTTTCAGCCGATATCGATATTGCTGGCTCCAGTTCCCATTCTCCTCCTCCTGCTAAAGCCGTTATTGAAAGCGCCACCGCCCACAGTAGAGATGAGACTCAAGAAAGCGATGAAGTGCAGGACTTCGAAGTTGACATAGTAAAGTCTACTTCTCCAGGTAACCTCAATGTTGATCTCGCTCAAGTGGACTGCTTGTTCGCTTCGACTGAGTTCGATGAGCTTCTTTCTTATTTCTTAAGTGTTGATGAGCCACTATCCCCTCTTTTTATGAGGAATACCGACTTTAACTTTTATTCTCCTGTAGAGAAAGCGCCAAGTGTTATTCAGCCTTCCCCTCTTCCGGCTGTTTCCTCTCCGCCACTTCAGATTACCCCTCCTTTCGTTTCTCAACTGGGGTTACAAGAGGAGCAGATAGAATCTCTTCAAGGCATGGATGACCCGGTTGCTTCTCAAGAACAGAAAGCCGAGGAACATGAAGAAGGTGAAAGAACCCCGGAGAAGACTATTTCTAATGACATAACGCTGTCTGCACTTTTCACTTCGGGCAATGATCCTTCCTCAAGGAAGAAGGGGAAGCGTGTAGTTTCAAAGGAGAGAAGCTTCTGCTGGCGAAGAAAAAACAGAAGAAAGTCCAATTGCACCCCTTCCTCTATCTTCCCCTACTCCCACAAGCCGGCCCAAAAAGTTAATCATACGGCCAGGCGAAGGATCAAAAGGTGGTAGGAAGAAGAAGTGATCGGTTTAGGACTTATGCTTTTCACCTTGCATTTTGCTTTTTTGCTTGTATATACAATGACTTATGTTGACCTGCAATTGTGCGGGTACCGGTTCCCGCCTTCTTTTGTTTTGAAACCTGCACATGTATAAAAAATTTATAGTATGGAATAAAATGATTCTTTTACTTGTACAAACTTCTGTCTGTATTTTAGAATGCATTTATTCTTTTTTTATACAAGTTTATTTATTTTCCCTGTGTGATGTTGCAGTAAAACTATGGTATGTTGCTTAAGCATTATTTTTATCTTTGCGACTATATTATATTGCCTCCATACCATGGTTTATTGCAATCTCTTTCACATTGGCAGAATTTTGGAGAAGAACTCTTCTGTTTCGAAAAGACTTGTGCTCTTTCTTTAGAGAACAACTTTTGCATTTGAAGGAGGTTTGCATCTGTACTTTATAGGATAATATTTCCGTTTTAAGGAAATATTTTTCTGATTTAGTAGAATGCGCCTCGTATTGGAGAAGTTTTCTCTTCTTTTTTTTGTCGCGAAGTTTTACACTTCACTTTTATTTGGCAAGTGAATTTTACTTCGTGGTACAGTGGGTCTTCGAAAAAGGGCTTCGACCTGTTTGTTCCTCCGAAGAGGGCTTTTATTTGATTGTGCCTCTGGGAAGAGGGCTTTTTGTTTGTGCCTCTGGGGAGAGGGCTTTTTTGTTTCTGCCTCTGGGGAGAGGCTTTTATTTTTTCCCTGTCCGTTGGGAAGCGGGTCTCCAAAGAGGGCTTTTCACATTTCGACTCGTGTGAAGTTTTATTTCAGATCACGGTGAAATGTGTGCCTCTGAGTAGGGCTTTTGCCTGGAAGTTTGGAGTTTCCTTCTCTCGGTTGGATGGATTCACGGGACGGACACAAGTTACTTGGATTGTTTGTTTGCACAAACGTTCTCAGCTAGTTAACGAGAGTCCTATGCCACCGGTCAGTCCACAACTTTCTGTTGAGAAAGAGAACTCTCTTTTTCTGGCTAGTCCCATTAAAGGTCTTTTAGCATTTCAACTATGGTGAAATGGGCCTCCGAAGAGGGCTTTTCGCATTCCAGCACTTGTGAAGTTTTATTTCAAATCTCGGTGGAATGCGTGCCTCCGAGTAGGGCTGTTGCCTGAAATTTTGGAGTTTCCTTCTCTCGGTTGGATGGATTCACGAGGCGGACACAAGTTACTTGGATTGTTTGTTTGCACAAGCGTTCTCAGCTAGTTAACGAGTGTACTGTGCCACCGGTCAGTCCACAACTTTCTATCGAGAAGGAGAACTCTCTTTTTCTGGCACGTCCCATTAGAGGTCTTTATCCTCCGAAGAGTTGTGCCTCCGAAGAGGGCTTGTGCCCCCGAGGAGGTCTTTTGCTGTTTGTTGCATGCTCGCCTATGTCTTTTCGCCATTTTCTCATATCAGCGGTTTCTTGTTATCATTTCCAAGCACACATTCGTTTCTTTTGCAAGTAGCTTATTCTATCCAAAGAAGTGTACTTCATTGTTAAATGAGTTCGTAGGGATAGACACAGGATAATTAATCGAATGTTTGTTTGCACAAACGATCACAATTATTTAAGAAGGATCTACCTTTGGCGGAACCACTAACTGTGTGCTTGAAGCACTTCTTATATAGGATTTGAATCTGGAATTTTTGTGGCTAGATATTCATTTGTGGAGTGATGTCAGGGATCGCTTGGTCTTATGATGGGTAAGCTTTGTTTTAATAGGCTGCGATATTAAATCGACATTTTAGCAATACAATTGAAGTACTTTATATATAGAAATAAAACAAGCAGTAGAGAACACAAGATTTATAGTGGTTCGGCCAAGAACTGGGCCTACATCCACTTTATAGTTCTTATTATTCACTTCCACTGGCTTTACATTGGCTTTCAATACAAGAATCATACATTCATAATTCTTTTTACAAACTTAAGAAAAGCTTTTAAGTAAAATATGGATGCAAATGATTGTTGTTCCAAACTCTTGGAATTGGATCTCCTTCGACAGTTGTCAATTTGAAAGTGCCATCAAGAAGGTTTTGGCTTATGATATATGGCCCTTCCCAGTTTGGCGCAAAAACTCCTGTTGCTGTCATGACCCTTTTCAAGACTAGATCTCCAATCTCAAAGCTGCGTTGGCGAACTTTGGAATTGAAATGCCTGGCAATTCTTTGCTGATGGGCTGCAATTCTGAGCTGAGCCTCTTCCCTTTTTTCATCAAGGAAGTCAAGTGCTTCAAGTTGCAACTCTTCTTTTTCAGCCTGGTTGAAATGAATTTTTCTATGTGAAGGGACTTCTATTTCCACTGGAATCATTGCTTCTGATCCATATGCTAATGAAAATGGAGTGTGCCCGGTTGCAGTTTTGTGGGTAGTTCTATATGCCCATAGTGCTGGTGGAAGCTTATCGACCCAACCACCTTTCGCTTTTTCCAGCTGTTTTTTGATGGTTGATTTGATAATTTTGTTTACTGCTTCCACTTGCATGTTTGCCTGCGGATGAGCCACTGCTGAGAAGCTTTTCTGGATCTTGAATCGCTTGCAAAAATATTGGAACTCTTCACATTCGAATTGGGTTCAATTATCTGTGATTATCTTTTGAGGCACACCATACCTGCAAATGATATGCTTGGTTACAAAGTTTATCATCTTTTAGAGGTAATAGTGGCTAATGGTTCAGATTCAGCCCATTTAGTAAAATAATCAACAACAACAATAGCATATCTGATTCCAGACTTGGCAGTTGGTAAAGGCCCGATGAGATCTATTCCCCAAATAGCAAATGGCCACGGGCTGACCATTTGTGTTATCTCAGTGGAAGGTGCTCTTGGGATTTTTGCAAATCTCTGGCATCGGTCACATTTTCGGGCGTAGCTTGCAGCATCACGATTAATATCTGGCCAAAAATACCCATAACGGAGAATTTTCTTTGCTAGAGTTTGACCACCTGAATGGTCTCCACACTCTCCTCCGTGTACTTCAGCTAGAATTGTCTTAGCTTCTTCCTTGGTCACACACCGGAGTAATGATATTGAGAATCCCCGTCTGTACAATCGGCCATCTTGAATTATGTATCTGGAGGCTTTTTTTAGTAACTTCTTTCATTCTTTTGAACTTTCTGGTAGAGAACCGTTGAGCAGATATTCCATTATCGGAGTCATCCATGATTCTTGCTCTTGTGATATAGTCATGATCCAGTCAATATCCATCTCATCAATGCTTGGAGATGACAGGACTTCCACAGGAACTAATCCTAATAATTGAGCTTCACCAGTGCTTGCGTACTTTGCGAGAGAATTTTCCTTCATGTTCTCTTCCCGGGGTATATGATTTATCGTATAATGGTCAAGATCATCGAGGAGTTCCCAAGCTCTTGACAAATAAGAAGGCAGATTTCCTCCTTTAGTCTGAAACTCTTTCTTGACTTGACATACAATAAACTGTGAATCACTGAAGATCTGCAACACTTTGACATTCAACTCTTTAGCAATTCTCAAGCCGGCAATAAGAGCTTCATATTCTGCTTCATTGTTTGTCGAAGGGAATTCCAATCTTAATGCATAGCACAACGACCGCCCTTCAGGGGTTTCAAGCACAACCCCAGCTTCGGAATAGTAATCGTTTCTTGGACATCAACATATAATTTCCATCGAATTGGGGGATTATCAGTCACTTCTTCCTCACTATCTCCTTTATCTGTACATTCTGCGATGAAATCTGCCAAAGCTTGTCCATTGATTGCTCTACGGGGATGATAAGTGATGTCGTATTGGTTGAGTTCAATATTCCACTTCAGAAGACGACCCGAAGTTTCAGGACGAAACAGGACTTGCTTTAGAGGTTGATCAGTGAGGACTTTGATAGGATGAGCTTGGAAATACGGCCTCAACTTTCTTGATGCAATCAGTAGACAATAGGCGAACTTTTCCAATTTTGAATAATTCATCTCTGCTCCGGTGAATCTCTTGCTGATATAATAGACCGGGCGTTGAATTTTTGCGTCTTCCCGTACCAACGCTGCACTAAGAGCATGAGATGAGATTGCCAAATATACGAAAAGATCCTCACCATCGCCGGGCTTGGAAAGTATTGGAGGTGTCTCCATATGACGAATCAATTCATCGAAAGCTTCCTGGCATTCAGGAGTCCAGTCAAAATTCTTCCTTCCTTTCTTCAGTGCATCAAAGAATGGAATGCATTTATCAGTAGCTTTGGAAATGAATTGACTCAAGGCAGCGACTTTTCCATTAAGACTTTGCAATTCCTTCTTCGTTCTAGGAGCTTTTACTTCTTTTAAGGCAGCAATCTGAGTAGGATTAGCTTCAATGCCCCTAGCACTCACAATGAAACCCAGAAACTTTCCGGACTCCACCTCAAACGAACATTTCAAAGGATTAAGTTTCATTCCATACTTTCGGAGGATTGCAAACACTTCCGCCAAGTGGTCCATATGGTCTACCGCCTTCTTTGACTTCACCAACATATCTTCAACGTAAACTTCCATAGTTTTGCCAATCTGCGGTTTGAACATAGCATTGACGAGTCTTTGGTAAGTAGCCCCTGCATTCTTAAGTCCGAAAGGCATGACTCTATAGCAGTAGAGGCCAACGTCGGTGATGAAGCTTGTATCCTCCTGATCCGGCTCATGCATCATAATATGGTTGTATCCGGAGTAAGCATCCATGAAAGATAACAATTCGTGCCCCACTGTTCCATCCACCAACTGATCTATTCTGGGTAACGGGAAGCAATCTTTGGGGCAGGCTTTGTTTAAATCTGAGAAGTCAATGCAAACTCTCCATTTCCCATTATCTTTCTTAACCAGTACTGGATTCGAAACCCAATTCGGATAAGTAGACTCCCTGATGAAACCATTCTCCATAAGCCGATCTACCTCTTCTTTCAACGCTGCTGACCTTTCAGGACCCTGGGTTCTTCTTTTCTGTTTTATCGGTGTAAACTTCGGATCAATATGCAGAGTTTGTACTGCAATTTCTGGGGATATTCCGCACATATCAGCATGAGTCCAAGCGAATACGTCCAGATTTGCCTTCAAGAATGATACTAAGGAATTTTGAACCGTCACATTAAGTTGCGAACCCACATTCACCACTTTATTCGGATCTTTCGGGTCAACAGGTATTGGCACCGTTACTTCCACTAGCACCACTCTATTCTCCCCTGCACTAGCTTTTCTGGGATCCATTTCTCTTCGTGCCCCGCTATGCTCGCCAGTGCAGGGTCCACCCTGTAATTGCTACAAGGCTGGTTCTTTGATGCGGACTGGGGCCGCCGCATCTTTTCCCATCTCTCTCTTCCTCGCTTCACGCAACTCTATTAGATAGCATTCTCGCCCAGCATTCTGATCTCCTTTAATAACTCCAACGCCATTATCCGTATGAAATTTCATAGTGAGGCACCACGGGGCTAGAATTGCTTTAAAAGCTGCAAGAGTTGGTTGGCCTAGGAAGGCGTTGTAGGCAGAAAATTCATCAACAATTACAAAAGTCTGTTCTCGAACCACCTTCTTCTGCCCCTCTCCAACTCGACGAACAAGTCAATAGTTCCAATTGGCTGCTTCGGTTCCCCAGTGAACCCAACAATTTTCTGAGATGAGGCTTGAACATCAGCCATTGGAACTTTCATCTGGTCGAACGTCTTTTTGAAGAGAATATTGCAAGAAGCGCCGCAATCTACAAGCACTGTTCTCACAATAGTCGGCCCAATGCCTGCAGAGATGACCAAGGGATCCATGGTTGGAGCTTCAATACCCATAGAGTCCCTGGCTTTGAACACAATATCATCATTGAAAGTTTTCTGCTGCTTCAAAGGTGCAGCATCTTCTAGCACAAAAACACTCTCTTCTGTTGGTACATACTTCAAGGCACGGGCATATCTTTCCATCTCGCCCCAGCTTCTGCCTGCTGGGTGAGGACCTCCTGTAATTACATTGATAACAGGCCTTTCCGATTCACGCACAGTATTCCTCTCACCCAAGCCAGATGGATGAGCAGGAAGTTGCTGGCCCTTAGTGGATGAAGTTGGGTCATTTCTACTTCTCTTAACATATTGCTGCAACTTGTTCTCTCTCAATAGTTCTTCAATTAAAATTTTCAGATGGCGACATTCGTTGGTATCATGACCGGGCTGATTATGAAACTTACAAAATCTCCCACTTTGAGCAGCTTTCTTGCTAACTCTCATCTCCGACGGTTTAGGATATTCTACTGCATCTTTGGTAGCAAAGAAGATATTCTCCGGAGTGTCAGTCAAAGGAGTGAAATCTGAAGATTTTAAGAAGTGAGGTTTCTTCATATCTTTCTGTTTCTTCCCACCGTTATTTTCCCTTTTTTGATTTTCGGATTCCTTTTTTATAGGGGCAGTAGTATTATCCTTAACCTCTGTCAATGCCACTTTGACTGGTGCCCGAAGGCTTTCCAAGAACATGAATTCATCAGCTTTCTTATAGAATTTCTCAAGTGAATTCGGTTCTTTCATCTTCATCCACTTCCCAAATTCGCTTGATTTGTCGATTGCCCACATCAAGTATGTCAAGACCATTCGTGGTGCTGCATTGTCCACTTCCGCCAAAGCTATGTTGAAGCGGTTCATGAAAGACCTGATAGATTCCCCAGGATTCTGTTCCAAGCTTGACAGAGACATAATATCCTTTGACTTTGAGGCATACAACCTGAATTGCTCTTTAAACTTCCGAGCCAAATCAGCGAACTGGTCTATGAATCGGACCGGGTGCTTTGTGAACCAGAGCAAAGCCACTCCTTCCAAGTATACCGGAAAGTACCGGCATTTGATCTCATCAGACGCTCTAGCACCAGTCATGTGCCAATCGTACTTATACAGGAATTGATTGGGGTCGCTTGTTCCCTTATAGGCCGGGATGGTAGGAGTAACAAACTTCCTTGGGAATTCCGCCTTTAGAATCTTTTCAGTGAACGGAGTTTTACTCGGAGTGAATCCCCTTTCCTTCTCATCTTCATCCCTCTGCATGCTTTCTTTCATGATCTGTCGCACCATGCCCGAAAGATATTCCTCATCATTTAAAGGATCTGCAGGACAGACTTTGGCCATTTTCTCGGAAGTTTGTCTGGACAAACATTCGCGGAGAGTTGACTGTGGTCACAATCCTCCAGCTTGAGGAGGTGTTTCTTTGACGGGGCTAGCTGGTCTTTGAGGAATATTCCTTTCCTCAGGATCATGAATATCATCTGCAAGGTTTTCTTCGTTATTCACCGGTTGATGGTTTGCTCCGAGTAACGCATTTATCCTCTCAAGCATTAAAGCATTCTGAGTTTCCATCTGCTGGTATAATCCAGATACTGCAGCATCTAACTCCGCTCGTGTAATTCCGGCACTTGGTGCTGCTTGACTTGACGAAGGAGAAGTGGCAGTATTATCATGGACATTACTAGGTCTTGTATATCCATGCTTTCTTCCAGGAGCCATTATTTCTGATAGACTTCTGGTTTTGATAGTGGCTCTTTCCACAAACTTTTGCGAAGCAATGACGAAGATAGCCTGAATTGGGTTCTCAGAGAAAGCACCAAAAATGTTAACGTTAAAAATTGAACGCTAACACCCCAGTGTATCTAGAGATTAAGTGAAAGCATGAACACGGGAATTAAAAACAAGTAGAAAAGTCACAGAGAAAGCAGTAAAAGACAACAATTTTATAGTGGTTCGGCTTCAGGTTAAGCCTACGTCCACTTTAGTCCTCTTTATTACTGAATCGATTACAACTTTACAACAATCTTCAATTACAATACTGATGAGACAAACAACTAGAACTCCGATGTAGAAGAATTCTTTGAATCCATGTTGATTGTGTTAGATTTCCGCTTGAAGTTAGTTGAGATGCCTTTCGTGTTTGAAGTGTCGAGTGAGTCGAGAATTCAGCAGAGTATCGGCGTTCCAGGAATGAGCCAAAAAAGAACCTCTTTCAGTTGGAGCTAGTACCGTATTTATAGGAGAGTTTGGCTTTAGGTCGTAGGTCGCAAGCGACCTTGGATAGGTCGTGGGTCATCCGTGGCCTAATGGGAGTCGTCTACGGCTTATACATGGAACACTTGATCGTTCTGGAGAAGCTAGCAAGTCATAGGTCGTGGCCGACCTAGGTAGGAAGCGGCATAGGAAGCTCCTTTGGTATGTTTGGGTTGTGAACGACTTAGGTATAGGTCGTAGGTCGTGGGCGACTTAGTAGACACGGTTTACGGCTTAACAGGAGCACCCTTGATCATTCGAACAAGTCATAGATCATGGGCGACTTAGGGTAGGAACGACATAAGGAAGACAAATTATCTCGGCTTTGTATAGCTTTCTAGGTCGCTAGGTCGTTAGAGAGCTTCATCCCTGTTAGGTCGCGTCTAAGTTAACTCGTTCACACTTTAGGTCATTAACCTGTTGTGTTAGGTCATTTCACCTTAGCTCGCTGCGGAACTTTATCCCTTTTAGGTCACTCCCCTTACTAACTCGTTAGGTCGCGTCTTCACATAAGTCGTTAACTCGTTGACTCATAGGTCGCTGAACCATCTACTCCTTTAGGTCGCTGGACCCTTCAATTCTTTAGGTTGCTGAGCTCTGTAAGTCGCTGGCTAGTTGAATCGCTACTTTCTTTAGGTCGCCGGGTCGTAGAAAGAAGAGGGTTAACAGCTCGGGTCAGACCGAGTATTGTAGAATACAGGAAAGGATACTGTGGAGCTCAGGAGACGAGCTGGATGGCGATACGTACTTCCGTACTTGTTTTAAATATTCCGCTGTGTTGATTAGCTGTGTATTCAGTGGTGTGTATTGTGTGTTATGGTACTCTAATGATGTATGTATGAACAGATATAGAATTTGTTTTAGTGTAAAGATCTGTGATTATCTATTACATTTTATTCCGCTGTGATGGTTAGATTCTGATGTTGAATCTATCTTCTTATTCTACCTCTTCTTCTTTAACCCAAATGGTTCGTATTTCTTTTCATCTTGAGTTGATAGATGTAGAATAGTGTTGAATCAAGGGGTACGGATTTGCGGGCTATTACAGTTGGTATCAGAGCTTAGATTGGTGATAACCTTGGCTCTGGTGGGGATTTCTCATTGAAAATAGAGTCCGTAGTACTCTAGAACGAGCTTGAGCGTATTAATAGATATGAGTGCGTATTTGTTAGTGAAAATAAAATGTTTTAATATTGTGTTGGCTTATTGGTTGGGTGGAATATGAATTATGATTGAGTAAGTTGGCCGCTATTCGAGAAGAGTCTATAAACACCTGACACGATGAATTGACAGAGTATTATTTTAAATGTGGGTGAATGAAATAATTTTACCCAAAAATATATTTTTTGATATAAAGAGAAGTTTTTGTAAACTATTTTAGCCAATATATGGTTGCTTGGATGTTAGGAATGATAATATTAAATTATTATCATTGTTGTGTGGAAATTTAACTGGAAATTAAAAATATAACCAAAGGTTAAGGGAATAAATTCCATTATAAAATGAAATTTATAAATGTGAATTTATAAATGTGAATTATAAACGTAATTTATAAATTGAAATATAATCAAATGGAATTTGTATGAGCATAAATTATACAAATGAATTATAGTTAAAATTTGATTTAAGCCAGAATTTAAAAATTTAAAATCCCGAGATTTTGGAAGTGATTTTGGAAGTGTTTTGAAGAAAATAATAGCATTATTATTTTAAAGGTATTTCTGAAAGGAAATTGTTCCAAATAAATTTTTGGAAGGGATATAGCATTAAACTCACTTCAGTCGCTGGAAACTAACTTCGATGATGACTGCAGCATCATCGATGTTCATTTTCGAGTTTTTAAGTGACGGATTGCTGCCAAATTGATTTGTTCAGAAGAACTAGTTTATTTTTGAAATTTCAAAGGAAATTTGTCGGGGATAAGAACCAGGATTGATTTAAAATTTTGAGAAGTGTGATTTTGAGATAATGGTGATTTCAAAAAGATTCGAAACCAAAAGTCGGGTGTTTAAAAATCCTGATGCGATAGGTTATAAGCATATAAATTGCTGTGATTTTTTAATTAGAAAGGAAAATATGAGCTTTGAATGTTAGAATTTAAATTTAAAGTGAGAAGTTAAAAATGAAATTAACTTGGACTGATGAAGAAAATTGAATCGAATTGAATTAAATAAATCTGAGTTAAAGTAGAATTGAATTGGAATAAAATTCAGTTGAGTTATGGGTGATATTGAAAGGAATTAGATCCTTAAATAAATGGAAATAAGTTGGATAAGAATTGGATTGGAATAAATAAATCAGAATAACTTATAAAAGAATTAAAAATCCATGGAATAAAAATGTTCTTGGGTTATAAATAAGCGTAAATCTCGAGTAAAAATAAAAGATGAATATATTCGAGCCTAGGATGAATGGAAATGTGTAAAATAATAAGTTGTGACTTATAAAATTGAGAAGTGGAATAGAGACCAAAATAAATATTGTTTGATGATTTGGGAAAATGAAACAAAAATCCAAACTTGAATTATAAAATAAATTGAACTTAAGAAAATTTAATGAAGTGATTTTTGGGATTAAAAATCAAGTATTGAATGATAAATAAGGGAGAACTAATTAGATAATAAATTAGTAAATGAAATATGCAAATGGAACCTAATGTAGTTAAATAGAAGCTGAATTGTGAGTCAATAATGAAGTTTGGAAATAAAACTCGAGTTATAAATCAAATTCGACTTGAATCATTAGTGAGGTAAATATAATTGAAAATATTGCCAAATAAAAAGAAATTGATTAAAGTAGGGATGGTTTTAGTTGTAATAAAACCCAGATGGGTGGGAATAAATTGAAAATGGCCTTGTAATCAATTAAATGAATTGAGAATGAATTGAATCTGGAAATTTAAAATTTATACGAAACAGATGAACTAATCAAATAAATTTGTAGATTGAAATGAGATTTGATTGAAATAGAATCAAGTTAAATTGAAAAGGGAAATTTATTTGTAAAATGAAAATGAGCTTAAGTATGAAATTTGAATAATTTGAAATAAATTAATTTAATTTTAAAATTAGTGGAAGCTTGGCTTCGAGTAAGGGTAAAAGTTCATTAAATAAAAGCTTGTGTAAATTTAAAATTGGGGAATGGTTATCTATATATAAGCTTGGAATGGTTCAAGCTTAATAAAATGGTCTCAAATGAAATGAAGGCAAATATGGATTGAAACGTAAATGAATGGATCGTGAATTAAAATTGATATAGAATGTGTCGAGCTAAATAAAATGGTTGTGAATGAATTAAAATAGAAGGAATTAAATAATAAATTGAGTTGGAATCAATTTAAAATGGTTATAAGCTCAAGTAATTGTTATTTGCATGAATGGCATCAAATTTGCATAGAAAATTAGCCATTTTATCGTAAACGAAAGTAGATGTATTAACAGAGGTGAATAGAATTGATTTTTAAATCAATTGGAATAATATGGGTTTATTTAAAATTAAAAATGAATTGAATGTAAGTAAGTGGGTTGTAAACCATTCAAATTAAATGAAAATGGTATATGAATTAATTGAAAATAGTTGAATTAGTATTAAAACTATATGAATTGCTTACGGAAGGTGTTTAGTGTGCATTGCTGTTAGAATTCATGTGTTTAACTATTGCAAATAAGTGAAATGTTGTTAAACTTTATATGTATGACACTTACATGTTTTAGTTGAGTAAGTACTGGTTCAGGGAAGTCGTTGGGCTGTATTTGATTGTGCAAAATGCTAATTAAATAAGCCACTTGCTTAAAAATACTAAATAAAGGTACGCCTACGCAATAAAAATAGGAAATATGAACTGTTTTTGTTTTTCCGACCGGGTGGGTCGATGTATATATATTTATATCTTTTGTCAAATTGCAAAAGATCCTCCGTACAAAGGAGACTCTGCCAAAATTTTCCGAAAATTTTAGGAGTTAGACATTTTTTGAAAATTTTTGGGAAATTTTTGTTGGCGACAAAACGATTTCACATTGGAAATTGAAGTAAATTAGCGAATGAAACTAATTTAAAAGAATAATATGAATCAGTTATAAATGGAAGATAAAATTCAATATTCAGAGTTGAAGATAAATTAATTTAATATGGTAATTGGAAAACTAAATTAAATAGAAGTAGATATGAAAACTTCTGTAAGAAAATGTATAAAATGATTTTAAAGGCTATGATTGGATATTATTTCTAAATAGGATATGCAGGTATTATAAAGGGAAAGGAAAATTGGTTTTGATTTCAGAAGATAAAATTGAATTGCTCGACAAAAAGGTAGTGTTTAAATTTTTGTATGAAATTTGATTGGGTTTTTGATCTAGCCACTTGACCTTTTATTTTCTTTTGAAATTTGTCGTAGAGGCATTTTGTAGTTGTACCGAGCTAGCCGGGTAAAGGAGACGCTGGCGAAATTTTTCAAAAAATTTAGAGAATTAGAAATTTTTTGAGAAGTTTTGATAATTTAAATTTGGATTTAAATTTAAATCCGAATGGTTGAATAAGTAAAGTTATTTGGAAACTATGGAAGGTTTTGGAATGTTGGTTGAAGTAATAATGGGTCTTTAATAAAAGATATGCTATGGCAAGTTGATAAAACTATTTGGTTTTGGAAAATAGTAATGGGTATTGGATCATTCTTCTTAACTAGCAATTTCGGAGACGAAATTCTTTTAAGAGGGGAGGAATGTGACGACCCGGAATTTTTGAGCATTTGAAATTGGAATATTTAATTGATTTTAATATTTTAAAAGTTAATTTTTAACCTGAACTCAAATATCACTATTTATTTGATAATTAACTTATTGAATTAAATAATTTGAAGTTAGGTAAAATATTGAATCTCCAGTTTTAAGCTTGTTAAAAATAATTTGAAGGTATGTAAAATTTCTATTGATAATACTAAAGATAGTAAAAGTGTTAAAATTGAATCTGGAAGTGTTTTGTTCAGTTTTGAATTTATATCATTTAAATTGAATTTAAAAATAGCCCTCCAAGGCACAGTCTCGGAATTTGACGAAACCAGTTTCATTGGATCTGTAATATTGTATGATTATCGGATTTCAATTTTCATGGTGTTTGGAGTTGTTGTGCGCTTGTACGATAAGTAAACGTGTTGAAAATTAAATCGAAATTAAATATAATAACTTGGTCCAAAAAGCTGTCTTCTCCATACGATCGAAATAGGACTCGAAACCTTTTCCATTGCGTTCAGAATAGGGGTTTAACATTATAGACGCCTGGCGGAATGCCTCGATAGCGGTTCGCGATTTTAAACTACGTAAATCAAGACAATTTAAAATTTAATTAATATACAATTTTATATACCCTAGTCAACAGTCGAGATTCCCTTCCACCAGCCGGCTTCCTTTCACCATCAGAACTTTTTGCCTTCTCTGTAGCAGGCATCGAACACGCAATCTTTCACATCTTCTTTATCCTGGCACGCGACCATCTCTTCGTGTTTTACCCCGCTCTTCTTTTTAAAAGCCCTCTTTCCTTTTCAATTCGATCTACGGTCGAAAATAAAACAAAAATGGAGGCCATAGAATTAAATTCCTTTCAAAATCAAATCGGTATGTAATTCATCGTTCAACAAAAAAGAGGGAGAGGTATAAGATCGAATTCGATTTCGAATCGAAGTTGACTCGATTTCGAATCGAAAGTGAGCACGACTTGTTCGTCGAGCCGAGAACGTCGCAGTGATGACGAGCTAGGGTTGGGTGTCGCTTAGGGTTTTGGGGAGGAGGGTCACAGACGTGCTTGCGTGAGCACGAGAAGGCATCGTCGCTTGTCATGATGAAGTCGCAGCGTTGTGGCTCGAGCGCACGTGTGGGCAACTACTGGGAAGTCGTGGTCGATTTTGGGTGGATCGCGTGTGCGTGGATGACGCGAGGTTAGAGGGAGAGTCCCTAATAATATTCATAGTAAGGTAAATGAACAATTTTATTTATTTATTTATTTATTTTAGAAGTTACATCTGCTTACAGAAGAAAAAACACACATGTATATTTTAATTCGATACATATGTATATGCAGGAAAAAAATATACAGATATTTACACTTTGAAGTACTGTTTAAAATAATAATAATAACATAGATATGATTTAGGAAAATAGAAGACTTCTAAATGGTAATATAAATTATATTTATAAACATATATCTATGGTTCCAAAGATAAGATTTTAAAATATATGGGATTTTAAAATGTGAAGAATTTATTTAAAAAATGGATTTTTCAATCTATATAAGCTATTTTATAAGTGTATATACATATGTGGTTTCAAAAAGGGACGCATAGGTATAAATTTTAAATATTTATATATTTCAACCTACAATTTCATTTTAATATAATATTGAGATGGTTAAATTATTTAATTGCTTATTTAATTAATTAGTTACTAAAAGGTTTTTTAAAGGAGATATTAGTTTGGAAGTACTTGTTTTTTAAAATAAATCATTAGTCAAAATTAAAACAATTAAACGGTAATTAATAGTTCGATTATTTCGAATATTAATAAACCGTATAAATGTTTATTCAACGTCTATAATCATGAAGAAACCAAGCCGAGATGGATCGGATTGCAAACAAAAACAAAGGTAAGTTAATCTCGCTCATCTGGTTATAATTTAAATTTAAATGGTTAATTTAAACAACTGGATAATTGATTGAATTGTTTTGATGTGCAATATTATATATAGTAGTATATAATATATCTTGGAATGATTGATTTCCCGCATTATATAGCAGATGAGACCTGATGTGCCACATAATAGCGGATGATATTTTATAATCCCATATACCGCTATATTCCACCTTGAAGTGGAATTGGTATTATTATATTGTGCAAACATCTGTGGGTGCAGGGAAAATAGGTTGGAGGGATCCAACTGGATTCCTCAAAATTATTTATATTGTTTAATATTCTATGTTATGCATATTTGATATTCTATGATGAATACTATTGATAATTGGAATATTGAATGCTTTGGTTTACTTGAATATATTATGGTACATTGAGTTATCAAAATATACACAATTGGATTTTTGAAAATAAAAGGAAGAGAATTTGTAAGTAAAATAATTATAGAGAATTTGAATAAATTGAAGGATAAATTGGAAAAGAATAAAGGTGATTTAAAATTCTAATAAATAAATTTCGAGTATGGAAAGGGGATTTTGAATAAATAGAGAAATAATGAATTTTAAACCTTAAGTGACATTATTTAAAGGAATAAAGAATTTATTTTAAAATCCAAGTTTTAAATTTATTGAAACAGATAAAGAAGGAATTTATTTCAAAATGGAGTAAATTAGAAATCAATTTGGAAATCAATTCAAGTGTTTGAAATTAGAAATTTAAGGGAGAATGTGACTATGGAATTTATAAACTGGGTTTATAAAAGTAAAGTAATATATCAGTGGATATTTTGGGAAATAAATTCACGGCGAGAATTTATTAAAAGAATGGGAAAATTTGTTTAAAAATGAGTAGTGATTTTTTTTAAAGATGGAAAGAGAAGAGTATTTCCCTGAATAGCCAAGTACGTTTCAAAGTAAATTTTTAAATATAAGTTAAAAGTTTTATTGTCATTTTAAAAAGCATGTTTTAGAAGATTTATTATTTCTGAATATTTAAATTCTGAAGTAAATATTTTTCAAATCTATTATCGTAGTAATTAATTAAAGGTGTCTTGGTATTATGTTTTAAAAAGAGAAAATCTAGTTTTATAATTTATAAAGTAACCTCATTTTCAAATATTCCTATAGTATATATATTTTTAATAAAGTATTGAAGTAGTTTCATTTTGAATATTATTAAAGTATATATTTTGAATAAGTATTAAAGTAATTTTTATTTTAAATGATTCAAAGGATATTTTATAATAAAGTGTTTTAAATTATTTTTAAAATCTAAAGCTTTGTACTTGGTGTTTTCAGTGGAAATAAATATTTGGAAATTTATTTTATGAGAAAAGTATGGTTTGAAACTATTTTCAAAGGATTGAAAATAGAAATATATCTTGTGAAGATATTTTGAGATTGATAAATAATTTGGTGAAATTATTTATATTTGATGGATGTTTGTGAATGTTAATTGAAAGTTAAATAACCGACTATCAATATTGGACAATGCCCTGATCGTTTCGAAGAGACTGGATCGGGATTAATTTCTCGAAAACCACTTCGATCCGGTTTGTACATTTTCATGGAAAAACGAGTTCGGAGTCGAAGATGGAGCAGTGAAGCGCAAGGGCTAGTCGCTACTAATCCTGAGGATATTTCCAAAATGGATGTAGTAGGAGTAGTGCCTTCGGTTCCGTTCGAACCCGGTACAGATTTGTATGGATGAATGCTTTCAGAACATCGTCGGGTAGGCGATGAGCATTCTAAGGGATATGTTCTAAAAAAGGTAACGCTTAGCCTCAACCCTCATCAACTGGGAATGACTGAAAATCAGAGATTATGCAGCAAGGCTTTGTGGGTAACACCCATTTCGGGTAAGGTCATCCCTGTGTCGATGTCTCTTTTTATCCGGCTTAGTGGTGCGGTTGCTGATCCCAACCGTGGGGTGATCTTACTCGGGATTATTCAGTAAGGGGTAGTCCCGGGTCTTGTGTTGCAGGGGGTCGGGAGTGATCCTCGGTATGGTGATCTAGGCCATGTACTGTGACAGATGGTACCTCAGTGCCTAGTCATTAGTTGGAAATCCAGTTTCCCTACGCGCCCGTACGGTTTTGATTGTGCCTAACTATTTCTGAAATGTGAGATGCAAGCATTTCAGCTAGATTCTATTTTACTTTCTTTAGACACTGTTATAATATCAGAGAATTTTAATAAAAAGTGTTTTAGCTATCGTAAGGTAAAAACCTAACATGTTTGTTTGTGGCGTGGTCTTACGAGATGCTTTGAATTTCAAAGGATTTTGAAACTTTAATAATCAATTTGAGTGCGATTTCTCACGTTGGTATTCCAGACTGACTCGGGTGTTATTTAACTATAATGCTCAGGTCAGACCGAGTATTATAGAATACATGAAAGGACGTTGTGGAGCTCAGGAGACGAGATGGATGGCGATACGTACTTCCGTACTTGTTTTTAATATTCCGGTGCATTGATTAGCTGTGTATTCAGTGGTATGTATTGTGTTTTATGGTACTGTGATGATGTATGTATTAACATATATAGAATTTGTTTTAGTGTAAAGATCTGTGATTATCTATTACATTTTATTCCGCTACGATGGTTAGATTTTGATGTTAAATCTGTCTTCTTCTTCTACCTCTTCTTCTTTATCCCAAATGGTTCGTATTTCTGCTCATCTTGAGTTGATAGATGTAGAATAGTGTTGACTCAAAGGGTACGGATTTGCGGGCTGTTACAGGAATTACCTAACTATTTCGGACATAAATCCTTCTATTTAGAATGAAGTAACCATCTTCTTGCTATAAGTCTAGCAGTGGAAGTCCAGCACCTTCGAAAGTTGAGTCATCATATGTCGCCCATTCTTCTTTTTCTTTCTAGGCCGAATATGGTCAACTAGTCCTAGTTGGTCCAGTAGTGGATCGAACTCCTTCGAACTTTAAAGTACTTCTTATTCCACCTAAGAGAGCCTTCTTCATGATTTCCGCCAATTTTTTATACAACATCTTCTTACAACATGGCATTTCAGAGGAAGAAGTGCATCTCCTAGAAAAGAATGAATTCGGTCATATGTTGCCTTCGAGATATACTGCTTGTCATCGGTATATGTGCCTACTAACAAGAAATCTTGTCAACACCCCAAAATTGTGTCTTGGAATGAAGTTTATCCTTTAGATTGATGGAGAGGATTGGAAGGAGTTTATCCTTCTTGAATTTCCATTTTATTAGATTGCAGAAATAAGAAATTATTTAGTCAGACCTTTCGACTCAGTCGAAAGGGTCGGCTTCTTCCTTTATCAAACTTTCGATCCCGTTGAAACAAATTGGCTTTCCTTTTGATGGCTTACCTTTCAAAATGGATGGGTTATCTTGGGTAAGGTTTTTCTTTGTTGGCCTCGGCTTGGTCGAAGGCCTTAGCTATTGAGTGGCTAGGACTTTGTGCAAGAATTTTAGGAAGAGGCTTCGACTCTGTCGAAAGCTGGGTTGCTAGGTGTTAAGACTTGATCAAAGAATCCAGCATTGGGTTTCGACCTTGTTGAAAGCGATAGGCTTAAATTTTTCTAATTTTTATTTGTATCTCAGGTGGAAATAACTTGGAATGAGGTTTCACCTTTGTCGATAGCTAAACCTCTATGCACTTTGCCTTAATTAAAGGTTTTAGTAGATAAAGGCAAGGTTTCGTCCTTTTCGAAAGCACAAACTTAGGGGAAAGTAGCTTTGAGTATGTCGCTAAAGTTATTTAAATATGCAGGGTTTTGACTTGCGACAGGAACCTTTCGATGTTGACGGAACCTGAAATGCAAGAGTGAACCTGACAATAGCTTTAAAAATAAGAAATTAGTTTGAAATATTTGAGACTTCCCTTTCGTAAGCCAAATGACGATTTTATTACTTTAAATCGCTAAATCAATTTTGTAATTAGGGTTTATAACACTTTTGATTAAGAAAATACAAGTTTAGAATGGAAATGATCTGATCCCAAAATGTGACCCCTTGGGCCTTATTTATAGATGCGGGTCAGTACCTTTTGACCTTGATGCATCCGACTTGGTCGAAAGGTGGCTGCCAAATGACTCAAGTATGCTTCGTCTTTGTCGAAAGAAAGGGCAACGCCTCTTTCTTCATGTTGCCTAGTAAGTGCTTCCGATTCTATCGATAGGCGTAATTTCAATGATGTTAGTTATGCTTGAGCACTTGTTTCTGATCTGAGTGCGGAACCCTCTTGAATCACATTAGCTTCGACCAGTTTGAAAGGCTTACCATAGCTTTTGAAAGGGTTGTTCAGGACAATGCTTGCATTTGCATGGTTTAAACAAAGGCGAAACCTTTGGTTTCAAAAGGTTTGGCGCATATGCAAAAGATTTCTATTCATTGTCTTTTAAATTTGCTACTTTGACTCAATCGAAAGGTCTTTGCGGGTATAGGTCCATTTAGTCGAAAGGTTGTTACTAAAGGCGGAATGGCGCTTTCGATTACTTCAACTCTTTCGAAAGGTTAGAAAATTCTGGATCTTGATTATAGATAACTTCCGACACCTTAGAAAGGTTCTGAAGCTTCCAGACTTTGACGGTAGCATCCCTTCGACTCCTTCAAAAGGTTTAGCTAGACCTTCTTCTTTTGTCCTTCTTTGACTTCTGCTATGACTAAGTCGAAAGGTTGATTTGTAGGGTAAAAGTTGCCTCTCTTTGCAAAGGGATGCTCCTGACTTTCCAAGTCATCTATGTCGAAACCTAAAAAGCTTCCCGCCCCTTGGTCTTCCTACGTGAATCTGGGCTGCTTTTTTAAATCTAATCTAACGTTTGGTAGTTCTTGTAATACTTTTCTTATAAGTAAACTCTTTCTCCTTCTTCCCCATTTACCTGCAATCGAAATTTTGAGTAAAAGTAAAAGAATTCCCGAAATTCCTCAAACTTTCTTTCTGCTTCCAAAAATCAAAGTAGAAACCAAATCTAATTCGTAAGTTTAGATTCATCTAGGTTTTACGAATTTTCTCTTATTTTTATTATCCTTGGTACTTTATAGAAACTTTTAAAATTTGAGATCTCACGATCAAGATTTTGATTTTAAATTGCATGATTTTTCAACTTCCTATAAACATGTTCGATTCGATTTTCTGAGGTTGTTTGATTCTTGATTTGATTGATTTTTTCTTATTTGAGAAATCCTTCCTTATTTAATCCCATGAATCGATGGGGTTTACTTTCCATTTGGAATTTACTCCAGTGTTTTATGATTACTGTTGTTCTTTAGAAAATATGGATTTTCGTTTTAATTTTTTTCAAAATTAAAGTAGTTAAATCATGTTGAAATTCATTTTGTTAATGGATCCGATTTATTTATTTAATAAATTTTCGAAAACTTGGACTTGAAATAGGGTTTGGGGAAGGTAGAAGTTTTTGTTTTCTTCACTCCGAAGTTTAAAGTGTATGGATAAAAAAATTGGATCCACAAAATGGCCATTCTACCCTTCGATTGGGATTGAGGCAGTAATATTGATTTTTCTTCCTTAGCACCTTTCGATGGGGTCGAAAGGTGTTGTAGCATGTATTTAATCAACCCCATCGAAAGATTATGTAATTAGGTAGAGCGTAGCAATGCTTTCGATAGAAAAACATTTCGACTTAGTAGAAACCTTCTATACCGATTGCAATCCCTTTTCTTTAGTATGCCCTCGAGCCGTAATACCCCTTTGATCTTTTTGACACCATTTTCATCTAATGAGTCAAAAAACCCTAAATTATTTTTTTCAGCATTATTGAAACGTTCTAAGTGCATATTAGTTTAACTTAGGACCTTTCGACTCATTAAGTATGTAAGTTTTCGACGATATTCATATTTCTCTCAGAAAACCTAAGTCAAAGATTTCGACAACGTCGAAGGGTCTTCTTGTTTTGTTTACGAAATGTTTATAGCGTATATTTTTGTTCAAGTTTCTAAGTTAATTCTAACTGTGTCCTTTTAACAACTTGATTCTTGTGAAGCTTCCGACATTGTAGAAAAGTGTCAATTGAACAAACATTTCAACTTTCCCTTTCAACCCTATCGAAAGCTCCATGAATACTTTTATTTAGGCTTTCGACACTGTTATGAGGTACTTGATAAACGTTGATATCCTTTTTTCCATTTGACTCTATCGAAATCTCAACATCTTTAACTTTTAACTTAAACATTTTTTAAGAATTTGAAGTTCCCTGTTTGGTTTTAGGCCTAAGTAGGTTTTCTATCAAATATTGATAGTATGTTAAATTCATAATTAACTAAAAAATTAACTGAAATGTTTTCACCTGGAAGAATCACGATCTCTCTAAAGAAGGCCGAAGCTACTTCCAAGCATTCTCTCATATCAACTCCGGAAGAAGTTGAAGCTATCTCAAATTATTTCTGCATTATTGGTGTTGAAGACATTCCTCATAAGGAGACAGTTACTATCAACAATCCTCTCGAAGGGTTCTTTACCTACACTTCTATCCATATCAGACATGGAGGATTCTTTCCTTTTCTAGAGTTTTTATCCACATTCCTTCTCATCTCGGGATTGCTCCAATCCAATTATCGCCAAATGTTTTTACCTATCTATTGTCTTCGGAAATGATGGAAATGGAATCTAGACTTCCTCCCTTTAATGCCAAAGTATTGAACTACATTATTCGGCTAGTCAAGATTAGAAACCATAATAGCCAGATATACAGAGCCAATCCCCAAATGAAGCTAATATCAGATGGGGTTAATAAGTTCGGAGACTGGAAAAACCAGTTTTTCTTTGTTATGTTTTTTTCAAACATCATCGGGACTTTCGCTTCCCCTTGTAAGTCTAGATTTTTGTTATCTTCCTTCATTCAATGTTTTCTCTTGCTTATTCTCTTCTTTTGTAAGGTGCCCCAGCTAAAAACTTAATGATGACGATAAGAGAATAGCCAAGTCTTTGATTGTAGCCTCAAGACAAGTTAGGAACAGATTGATGCTGTTGACTCAAACAAATTTGCGAAATCATTCTCTTTTTCCGGCAGGCCAAAGGATCCTAAGAAATCCTCCCTCTGTTCAAGATACCTCCCATAGAAAACACTTCCTCTCTCTTGGAGACCTATCACTTTTCCCTCCCATGTCGCCCATTTGTGTTGACCACTTTGGTATGTGAAGAACATTGTAGTTGCCATAAATTGATGTGTCACCTTTTCAATTTATTTTTTTAACGTACAATCTGCATGGATTCTATTTAGTTGCTCCTCAAGTTACAATTCAAGTTAGTGGTGCCACTCCTCTTCCTATAACTTCTAGAGCATCATATATTATTGAATCTCTTGCTAAAACTAAGAGGGCCTTCGACAGGAAATTGGAGTCATCATCTGAAATAGATCCAACCAAGAAGGTTGCTAAAGTTGTTGATAAAGAGAAGGAGGAAGGTTTGTCCCATGATAAAGCTTCGAAGTGCCAAATCATAGAAGCTCCTAAAGAAAAACCGGAGCAGACTCATACCATGACCACCCACTTTCATACATTTCCATTTCTGATTCTCCAATTGCACTCAAACAAATTCAATTTGCTCTGGAGGCGGCTCCCACTTTAAAGCACATTCCTTCAAACCGTCATTTTCTTCTCCTTCTTCTATCAATTTTGAAGAGATAGCCGAGTCTATCTTACATTCTGAGTCTTTCACCTCTATCTATCCATCTTCAACTATCTCTAATTTGGCGGGGAATTACCTTCTTTGATTGAGCAGCAATTTTTGGTGAGTTTTACCTTAATTAACTTTGTCATTACTAGTTTTCTCTAAATCTTTAATTCGAGTTGTGATTTCTTCTTTCGGATCTCTAAGAGCTAGTTAACTCTTCATGGGCATACGTCCAAATCTTTCACTGAATTCTCTAGGTTTTAGGAAGTAATTTATACTCTTAAGAATCAGATGTCTTCTTTGTCTTTGACAAAAGATGAAGCGACTTCGAAATTAGAATGTTTAAGAGCTTTTCTTGCCCAAACAGAATCTAATCTCCTAAAAGAAAAAAGGGCTTGTCAACTCCTTATCAATGAAATTCTTTCTTTTGAGCTAACTTTAAAAGATTACGATGAGGAGAAAGCCCGCATAGCATCTAAGAACATTTCTTTGAAAGAGAAGTTCAAGAAAAACAGGGCCACCCTGAAACAGGTTGTTAATACCAATTCTGACACTAAGCAGCGAGTATCTCAATTTCTTAATACTTCTCTTGGGAAAATCATGTTGAATTCCTATAAAGAAGCCCTTATACTCGCTTTTGCTGATAACTTTAGGAAGTTCCCTGATTTATGTTTCCCCTCACTTGACTCTGCCCTTGTTGATAGAGTAATGGGCAAGATTAATCAAATAAAGCAAAGGATTGAAGTTTTAGTAGAGGAGGAAATTGACGCCTCTAAGATTCTATCCTTTGACGTCGCCTCTTTTGAAATTAAATATTATTCTGAAGACGAGAGTGAGAAGAATGATGCTGCAAGGGAAAAAGGCGACAATAATGATGGCGATGATAATGATGATGATAACGATGATGGTGACAATAATGACAACATGAATGGTGGTCAAGGCTTAGGTGTACATCATGGAGATCATACCAAAACCTCCAATAAAAATGGAAATGTCAACACAAAGGCTTCCAAAAAGACCATCTCCTCCTTCAACTACCCCACCTGAATCTGTTGGGCCTTCTGCTCCTTAAGAGGATGAGCCTACTCCTGTTAATGTTGAAGAACCTAAAGGGAAAGAGCAGATTCCTAGACCTATATCCCGATATCACAGGTATGGGATTATCTATTTACGTATCTTTCTCTTCGAAGGTAATAATAGTGTAAATCGTTCATTTTGATAAGAATGAAGTCCATCCTCCCCTATAAAATAAAAATTGAGAGAAAATAAGCTGAAGTAAACAAGTTATATAGGGAGTTAGACAGGTAAATAAGGGAGCATAATGTACTTTCTGATAATACTTGATAGAAGTGCCTCGGTGCTGGCATCTTTTAAACATCAGAAGGCTGGCCGCTTACTAAAGGGAGCACGCCTCCAATACAATGCTCTCTTAAAAGAAAATTGGGAGTTAATCACTCTATTCTAGATGCTGAATGAAGAAAGGGACATTTCAATCAACTTTTTACATATGGCTTATTATAGACATTTAATTAGCGATTTTTCATACATAGGCGAAAATTTAGTGGGGGTCTCCTTAGAAATTTTCATAATAGATACTTGGATGAATTTGGATCTGACCCGCAACTTGGAGCTTGTTGGAACTTACCATGGGTTAGACTGATTCCCAAAGATCGCCCCCCCGAAATGCTTGAGTATTAAAAGAACAAATTTGTTTCTGAGTTATTTTCAAAGTTTGTTTTGTACGAACCAGATGATTAGTTGTAAATATGTAATAGTGTATCGATGTATAAATATTTGTTTTTCCGCTCTTTATGCTTAGCTTCGTTTTATTATTTTATCACAGTGACTATTCACACTAGGTCGACTTGTTTCTAGTGACCACTTAAGCAAATATGTTAAGCTGAGAAGGTTTCATCTTGAAAAGGAATCAATTTTAAAGTCTTCGAAATTGGCAAGATATTGTTTTCTTAGAGATTTACAAAAAATCTACATGGAATATCCTCGTCTCCGCTTTGACTTCCTTGTTGATGAGAAGGAAACACTTCTTAAGGAGATCAGAACATTTCACTCCAAGTTAATTTGTCATCGTGATATTCCTCCAACCGGGAAGTGGGATTATAGAAAATGTTCACTAGTTATTGCTCCATTAGGAGTCAACATTCCTTTTGATTCAACAGTTACCCTTTCTTCTAACTCATTAGATAAAGTTAGAAAAGTAGTTTCTCACCTTTAGATGTAAAACAATTGTTTATTGTATCTTTCAACTTCATTGTTATTTGAGTCAGAATCTTTTATAATAATAATAAAGAGAGTTTTCATCTTAATTTTAACTTTATTTTGTTTCTTTCTTCTTAAATAGGAGCTACAATTATCTACATTTCTCCCCCTTGATTTATCATCCTACATCGCTACTCTTAGAGAGAAACTGTTAAAATCAAGCGGAAGGAGTGAACACAGTGATGATATTTTAATGGAATGATTCAGTGGTAATGTTGAAGCCTTAAAATAGCAAAAAATATATTTTATTTAGAAAACCATTGCTAGTAATACGAATTATCAAATTTCTTATCTCCGGGCTGATATTAAAAACAAAGATGAAACGATTTCATCACTAAAGCGACAAGTTTAACCCTTCAATCGATTTTGACCATAAGATGTCAATGCTTATCTAACAGATTAGTGATTTAGAATTGAAATTAAAGGACAGTCATGCTCAATGCGAATCGTTAGAATTCATTATGAGAGACAGGATTTCAAGTATTGATTTGCCAGTTCCTTCTACTACTCCCTCGATCTCCAGACCCACGAGGTCGAATTCTCTTGCTGCTCAAAAATTTCCCTCGATGATTATCCCTCCCCCAGGCTTGGATGAGAATTCCATGGTTAATTAGTGTAGAAGAGTTAATTTTGAAATATATATATGTATTTTGATGAGCAACAAAGAGTGGACTATTCTCAGAGTATCAACGAGTATGCTGCCAAGGTTCAGAAGCTCGAACACAATAAGTACTTCCTTCAAAAGCATGTTGTAGAGTTAGAAAGGGATAACAAGACTCTTAGGGGCACAAACATAGCATTCAACCATACTTTGAAGATAAATATTGATGCGTTCGATGACACAAATAGCATAAGGAAGAAGAAAAAGAAAATGAAAAAAGTACACCGCGCCACAATTCGTCACATAATTGATCCTTCAGTCACCGAGAATCTTAACAAAGCTGCTCAAGACTTATAATATATTTTCACCTTCAAAATGTATAAATTTTTCCCATATATATAAATAACCTCATTGTTTTGTAGATAATTTCATGATTTATGTAAATCATATAAATTTTGTAAATATTACCTGATTTGTAATCCTTTTCTATAATATCACTTCTAAAATACTTTCTAATATCTTACTTATTATTTCTCTATTTAGTGAATCTTTTATTTCCCATTGTTGTGCTGATTTCCCTGTAAAGTATGAAGCAAACAATATTTCTAGTTGTTAGCTTGAAATTGACATACCTGTCTATGTATATCATTTGCTTAGATTAACAAATCATCTTGTTAATTGCATGAAAATTAGTTTATATTAAACATCTAAATCCTATCTTTAACCATGATGAAACATAATATAGAATTTAACTTCAACCATTTGGCTGGAATATCTTAAATTTGTTGATAGGGGATCCCGCCCCATCGCGAGGGAATAAACATTGGATAGAGATTTTCAAGAAAGATTTAAAAATAGGGCTAAACGTAGAAATCATTATATAAATATCTTTAGTAGAAGCCCGTTGACCTATTTTCGGGCATTGATGAAATTCGAAAATTTAGAAATTCAAGACCCAGATTTGGGCATTAAAAGAAGCTTCTACGAATGAACTTCTTGAGAAATAATACTTTGATCTAGATTCGGGCATTTGTGATAGAAATCCATCGTAGAGATTCATAATGGAAATTCCAAGCCCATAGTAGGGCGTTGATAAGTAGTAGCCCCACAATCCAGATTCGGGCATGATAAAGATGTTTTAGTGATTGATAGAGACCTGAAACCAAGGTTCATGTATTAATACATGAAGTTATGAAATGAATATCCAAAAACCCTGATTAGAGTATTAATAGATGATGTATAGAAATAAATGTCATGAAATTCAGATACATGTATTAATAAGTGGAGCTTTGCTCTATCCTTTGATGTGTGAACCCTTCAGGTCTTGCATAGAAGTAATTTGATTAGTTTCCTCTTGAGCTTGGATGTCTTAGTCAACAATTGGATATCCTATTTTTTGGGCTTGGACATCTTAGTATGTTGCTAAATGAGCCTCCTCTTAGGCTTAGACATCTCAATCCATTATTTGATGGGCCTCTTCTTAGGCCTAGACATCTTAGTCCATTGTTTTATGGGCCTCTTCTTGGGCCTGGACATCTTAGTCCATTGTTGTCCGGTGCTCTTGGTTAGCTGATCTTAGAGGATGGAACTAAGGACTTTCCCGATCTCCTTCCAAGAGGCACCATGCCTTGGTCCTTTTGAGGTGAATACAGGGGCTTGTTCATTGCTTAACTCTAGCCATCGTATGTGTGGATAAAGGAATACTATATTTTCCCTCCTGGAGGTGCCTTACCCTGGCCATAGCGTGGCATGGATAAGGGCTTGTTTAGAGCTTTACTCTGGCCATAGCGTGGCATGGATAAGTGTTTTTTTAGAGCTTTTATGGTGTGGATAAAGGCTTACTTCATCCTCCCTTCATGAGTTGCCTTGACCTTACCAGAGGCACGACAAAAGGCTTGTCCGGTGCTTTAACCTGGCCATCTTATGGCACAGCTAAAGGCTTACCCTCCCTCCCTCCAGGAGGTGATATTCCCTTGCCAACTCGACATGGACAGAGGCTTTTCTACCATCTTAGATAGACTACCATCTTAGGTAGTTGTAGATTTCTTCTAGAAAAGTATCACTTGATTTATTTTTCTTTAGTTCCGCTTAAAATTCATGAATCTTTCCTTGTCAAAAGAAATTTATGATCATCCCCTCTAGGGCTCTATAGTGTATGTATTTATGGTCATTCATCGTATGGTGGTAATAGTAGGATCCTCCTAGATTTCTTTTATGTTTCGGTTTCTTTTTCTATGATGGGGGATAATTGAGCTCATCCTTTGTAAGCAAGTAGATGTTGTCTACAGATGTTGTCAAGTTGCATTCATTTGAAAGTTTAGACTTGAAGCTTGATTCTTACGGATGGCATTTTGATTTTTTATTTCTTGGCCTTATGTTTTCATTATCTTCAATTTCTTTTCTTTTTGCCACCCTTTGTACTTCTTGTGTATGAAGTGTTCCTTATTGTAATTGGTTGTTGCCATTTATGTGAAAAGGCATTGTAATCAGCCATTATTTCTTCTTTAAAAATTGTGCCTTTGGAATAATATTAGATGGTTCTTCTCATTGATTGAACACATTGTCGCTTCCATTTTTTCTCTTTCCTGATGCAAAAATAGGGGTGAGGCCAACATGAAAGTGGTTTAAGCCACATTTCTCTAGATCGTACGACTCCACTCTTTTCTTGTTTATAATTCTCAACGCTTCCAGCCTTAACCTTCGTTCTTCATTTTTATTATAATCTTTGATAAATTTTGAAGGAAACTCTGTCTCCTGTGCTCAGAGGATCCATGTTCAGATCTTATGATTCTTCTAGTTATGATTAAACTAAAGTAGATGAACTTGAGATTGGGTTAAGTGGGGTTGGAGGCAAGTAGTGTTGGGTGTTTAACCAAAGGCAGAGTTTCAAGCTCTCCTTCTAGCACCAAAAATGTTAATAAGAAATCTTGTCAACACCGTAAAGTTGTGTCCTAGAATGAAATTTACCCTTTAGATTGATGGAGATGATTGGAAAGAGTTTGTCCTTCTTGAATTTTCATTTTATTAGATTTTTGAAATAAGAAATTGTTCAGTCAGACCTTTCGACTCAGTCAAAAGGGTCTGCTTCTTCCTTTATCAACCTTTCAATCATGTTGTAATAGATTGACTTTCCTTTTGATGGCTCACATTTATATGGATGGGACACCTTGAATAAGGTTTTTCTTGTTTGGTTTCGGCATGGTCGATGGCCTTAGCTATTAGTGGCTAGGACGTTATGCGAGAATTTTAGGAAGAGGTTTCGATTCTGTCGAAAGCTGGGTTGACTAGGTGCTAAGACTTGATCCAGGAATCTAGGGTTGAGGTTTCGATTCTGTCAAAAGCTGGGTTGACTAGGTGCTAAGACTTGATCCAGGAATCTAGGGTTGGGGTTTCGACCTTGTAGAAGGTGATATGCTTAGTGGTTTCTGGTTTGGATCTGTATCACAAGTGGAAATAACTTGGATTGAGGTTTCACCCTTGTCGGTAGCTAAACCTCTAGTTACTTTGTCTTAATAAAAGGTTTTAGTAGATTGATGCAAGGTTTCGTCCTTGTCGAAAGCATAAACTCAGGCGAAAGTAGCTTGGAGTATGTAGCCGAAGCGATTGAAATCTGTAGGGTTTTCACTATTTCACCTAGAATCTTTCGATGTTGATGAGACCTGAAATACAAAATTAAACTTGACAATAGCTTAAAAATAGGAAAGTAATTTTAAATATTTGAGATTTCCCATTCGTTAGCCAAATGATGGTTTTATTACTTCAAATCTTTAAATCAATTTTGTAATTTGGGTCTATGACACTTTTGATTAAGCAAATACAAGCTTAGAGTGGAAAGAATCCAATCCCCAAAATGTGACCTCTTGGTCCTTATTTATAGATGCGGGTCAACACCTTTCGATCTTGATGCTTCCGACTTGGTCGAAAGGTGGCTGCCGAACGACTCAATTATGCTTTGTATTTGTAGAAAGGAAAGGCTGCGCCTTTCTTCTTCACTTTTCCTTGTAAGTGCTTCCGATTCTATCGATAGACATGGTTTCGACGATGTTGGTTATGCCTGAGCGTTTGTTTCTGATCTGATGCGGAACCCTCCTGGATCACATTGGCTTCAATTGGTTCGAAAGGCTTACCATAGCTTTCAAAAGGTTTTCTCAGGACAATGCTTGCTTTTGCATGGTTTAAACAAAGGCGAAACCTTTGGTTTTGAAAGCTTTGGCGCATATGAAGGATTTCTCTTCACTGTCTTCGAAAGGTGCCACTTTGACTCCGTCAAAAGTTTTTGATGGATATGGATTCAAAAGGTTGTTACTGAAGGCGGAAGGGTGCTTTCTACTCATTCAACTCTTTCGAAAGGTAAGAACCTTCTTGATCCAGATTGTAGAAACTTCTGACACCTACGAAAGGTCCTGAAGCTTCCAAACTTTGACAGTAGCATCCTTCGACTCCTTCTGTGACGACCCACCTTTTTTGAACAGTTCAAGTCGACAATAAACCACAAATGTCCAACTCAAATCGTTGAAAAGATAGATTATCAATAGGTTTATTTTAAAGAAATAAAAAGAAATGAAGAAAACAACAACAGAATCTCGCAGCGGAACTATAAATATAATAATCACATAAACAGTTCATGAAGTTATTTAACAAAATATACTCAATTCAATTTACAACATAAATCGCGGTTATACAATCTTATTAGAGTTATACAATATCATTAGATAGAATGAAATTGTGAGGCGGATTAAATACTAGTAGATATGATATACCAAATCTTCATTTTCATCCTCCAGAATAACTGCCTTTGATAACTAAAAACTCGGTCTGGTCCGAGCGTAATGAAAAACAAAACATTCGAGTCAGGCTTAAAAATCCACACGTAAGTCAAATCAAATCAAAAGAAATAATGTTTCAAAATGAACGGTTCTTTCCATTTTCGAAAATTCAATTCAGATCCAAATTCCAATCAAGCCGATTCAAATTCAATTATTCCAATTCAAATCTCAATTTCAAATTCAATTTTAATTAACTTCGATTCCAGTTTCAATTCAAATCAATTTCATTTTTGATTTCAAATTAATTCAATCTCAATTTCGATTTTGATTTCGAATTAATTAAATTTCAATTTCAAATTAATTAAATTTCAATTTAAAATTAATTAATTTCAATTTCATTCCAATTTGAATTAATTTCAATTCAATTCTTAATTTTAACCATTCAATTATATAAGTTTGAGTCTACTCTTAATACACTGATATAAATTAGTTATTTCAATTTAACCTCAAAGTTCGAATTTTTAAGATTTTAAAATATTCCAATTTCCATGATTCAAAATGTATATCGATTATAACTTCAAAATTTCAAATTGAATTCTTTACACAAATTCATTTAACAAATTTAATTTTCAACATTTCTAAAGCTCAAATTTTAAAATAATCCAATTCAATCATATCAAAATTATTTAATGGTTGGGTTCCAAACATCGATCTTCTTACAACATTTCCCTTTTATTTATTAAAGTTAAAGGAAAATTTTTAAACCATTTTATTTGCTCTTCTAGGAAAAAATATACATTATTATAAAAATTAGAATTTTAAATTTTATAAACGAAATTCATGTTAATTTCAGAAACCGAATTTAGTCTGATTCACAAAAATAAACATTTTATAACATATAAATTTCTAAAGGTTTGATTTTAAAGCCTTTTTAAATTCAATAATTAAACTCGATTTTCGTCGAATGGCGATAAAACCACAAAATCACAATTCTACCAAAGAAGATAGCAATGCATCAAAATTCACATGTCATATAGGATATTCAATGTCCATATCAAATCTAAATGTCTAGGTGATCAATCGCATCAATAGTGGTAATAACGGAGGGATAATATGGATATATTGAGAACATTAAGCAACATAACAGCCAATCACAAATATCATCCATCTCAATGTCAACAACCGTCGAAAGCAACCAACTCAACCATATTAATCAACACCCAATAACTATCAACGTCGATTGTTTAAAAGTGATGAAATTTAAATTATCAACATCAATTTAAATACCAAGTTAAATGTAAATTTAACTATCGAATTAAATGTCACAATCATAACTATCAAAATTTTTACTATAAAATTTATTGTCCAATTTAAATACGAAGTTAAATCATCAATTTAATAGTCAAATTTAAATGTCGATTTAAATTCAATCAGCCCAAATTTTATCAATTTGATTTCGGTCAATTAAATATCCAAATAGCTATGGATATAAAATTATCACTACGCTACTTGGTTTCACTAACATTAAGAAATTTAGTACTTCGTGAATGGATTTAACCACTCACCTTTTATGGATTTGAAAAGCATGAATGAACAAAAGCGGTATGGACACAGACACACGTGAACTCAGCTAAGCGGGAATGCACACGTCAAAGCTAACGTTTAAAGAATGCTATGCAACTGCACGGGCAAATTGGACTATGATAGAGGAAGTTGTTGCGACTGATGGAAGCTAATTTGACTTTGGGAACTGCTTCGACTCCAGATAGTGCAACCTGACTTCGGGTAGAGACCGTCTGCTGCTCGCATGACTAGAGAAGCTACTGCTCGTTTAGAGGCAGTCGAGGCAAAATCGGTCAGCAAAGCGGATACTTGGCGATGATGGACCGAAGATGGGAGCTTGTCACAGACAAGGGGAAGGAGCTTGGTGAGATGGTTGAAAGGCAAGGTAGCAGTTTTGGGTACATGCATGCTGATGCGATGGTTTCAGGTACTTGCAGGCGAAGGGGAAGGAGGAGCTGGAACGTAAAGATGATAGTGGAGGTGCCTACGCAATCATGGATATGGAAGATGAGCAGAAATAGGCGGGGATAGTGCACTAAGGCGAGTTGATGGTTGAAGCGGTAACTATGTAACATGGGTAGGGGACGAAGGCTTTTAAGTGGAGAGCAAGGCGGTGGTTACGGGGGCAGAGGTGAAGGACATGACTGAGCTGATGGGTTTAAAGGTGATGGAGGATTTTGGGCTGAGGTGGTGGACGTTGGAGGATATGCTTTGAATCAACAATAAACCACGCATGTCCAACTCAAATTGCATTAATAAGCGGATCATTAAGGGTAGAAACAAAAAAAAGATAGAACAGAATCTCACACAAATGGAATAATATATATTATTTCAATAATAATCTTTACTGTAGAAAATTTTGAAATACAATATCAAAGTCCAACCTAGATTTAGCCTGGACAGTTATAAAAATCTGTCCTTATAATTGCTGACAAACAAAAACAACAAACAACAGCGGGTAATATAATACATCCATACAATGATGAAGATCTCTAGCTTTCCTCTAGAAACTCCAATCGTCTTCAATTAACCTGAAACTACTTAGATTTAACCCAAGTATTAAAATATCCAGATCAAGTTTCATAAACCAGTGTGAGATACTTGATATTTAAAATGATTAATTTATCAAAACCTTCAAAAAGAAGGGTATCTCATAAGACCACACCCACACATAAACACGGACGGGTTTTTACCCTATGATAACCAAAACAGTTTTATACCAAAATATACTTGATATTATTTATAATTACATTCTTTTGAAAACACTTTTCAAATAAACTTATTTAAATAAGGTATCAATACCCAGACTAAGTCTAAGGTAATATATTCAGATTGGGTCAACGGAATATACCGGATGGAATGTAAGACACCAAAAGGGATAGTTGAAATGTTTGCAAGTCATTATAGCTATTTTGGGAATACAATCAAAACCGTAAATCTCGTATTGGGATTAGATTTTCCAACATTATAGGTAACTAGTGGAAAGATCAAGCTGTATCCACGGCTTACGTCCAAGACTCAAACGCCGTTGTAAAACAACACAAATGGCTAAAAGGGGATACAATTTGCGAATAACATCCAATGACTCAGACTTCGCGCATCCCCACCATGAGACCCAAAGATATCTGGCACCTAGGGCTCAGAACATCTGATAACCCAAATCACTACTATTCGAAATGCGCGCATACATCTGACCATATAGAATCCAATCATAACAGAGGTGTAAGGTTCATGAGGCTACGATTACCTTTCACATGTTGCATCTCTGAATGCCACATTGTCATTCGACGCCACACGACTGATTTCTAGAAAAGTAACTTCCTTAGCTCATATGTCTCGAGAAAGGGTGTTAAGCTAAGAGAAGTCGCCTTCTCCACCACCGACTGATATACGTTTATAGAAATCACTCAAATGTGATTTAGAATACAATGTCAGACAAACATCCATACAAGTTTTTTATGGGACTGAACGAAACCGAAGGCACTTTCCACGACCATTACTAGGTGAGAAGCCCTTGCAATCCAAAAATATCTCCACAACGACGAGACCGCTAATATTACTAACTCTATAATGGGAGTGACCCAAATCATGTCAACAAGCTATCCTCAAGATTTGAAAGTCCTTGGTCTTCAGTAATCATCATCTTCAACATGTCTTCGCTTTCGAACGTATACATTAGTTCGAAGTAGTTTTCGGATAGGGATCACCCAAATCTGATCCCGGTTCCTTCGATGCCAATTATCAATTTAAAAATGTTAGGTTCATACGGGGATATCAATCATCAATCAATTACATCATCTTCTAATTAAATCAAATATCTTTCTTAAATATATTCTTTTCAATTTATTCCATTTTCTTTTCAAAGTATACAAAATCGTTAAGCCTCATTTATCAAATCATTTGATTTATTAAAACCTTTCTTAAATCTTGGAATAATTCCACATCATTTTCTCTTTTACTTAGAAAAACTTTTCCCAATCAATCTTTTAATCTTAACCAAAAGTTTCTCATATTCAAGCTATAACTTTTAACTTAGGAAAAATATTCCTAAATTATTTATTAAATCTTAATCAAAGATTTTCATCTTAACTTCAAATCATATTCTTACAAATCGAAAATTTTCATTATAGATTACTACCGCTACCTTAGTTATGGTAAATTTCACCTCCAGGTACTAATGGCAAATAATCTTACATCATGAAGATTTTTGTCTTCAATAATCTTTGTCTTCAATATGTTTTATTTTTAAAATTATTTTGAAGGGGTTTTCGGATAGGAATCAACCAAATCTGATCCCGGTTCTTCGAATAGGAATCATCCGAATTCGATCCTGGTTCCTTCGTACTATTCAACGAATATAAGGTGTTAAGTGGTTAATTAATATTAAAATAATTTGTTTCTTTTCTTTTATTTAGAAAAAAATTTAAATATGATCTTTTAGAGCATTCAGGCTTTCCTCTCGATCTATTCCAACCCTCGCCTAAAAAGAGAAAACATAGGCCAGCTAAGATCAGGGCACTGTTTGTGCCATCCCTAACGTTAGTTAAAAACCTTGTTTTATCTTCCCAGATCTCACAGGTGGGAAAATTGTTCTAGTTGTTTTCGCTTACTCGGTTTGTTATTATATTCAATCTCCCTCACTTTTTACTTAAGTTGTATAAACAAATCCTCTTAACCATTTATTCATACTGTTATTAAAACTTTGAAATCATTTTTTAAATTACTTAGTTATTCTTTTAAAATTGTTCACAAAAAATTTGGGAAGGAATTGTTAAGTTTAAAACTACATTTTAAAAATTATTTAAAACTGCTGTGAAAAGCATTGCGAAAAGTGTTGCAAATAGTGTTTTAAAAGCTGTATTCTTTAAAATGACTTTTATATCAATTAGAAATCCATATTTTCAACTTAAATCTCTTTTAAAACATTTTCAAAGATTTTTAGAATTTATTTCATATTTTCAAAATATTTAAAATATCATTTTTTAAGAAATCCTTTTTTGGATTCCGAACTACAAAAACCACGATGTTTTTAGAAAGTGTTTTGGACATATTTCAAAATCTATTTAATGAAATCTTGATTTTCTTTCTTCTTTGAAAAACTATTTTCATTATGGACCAAAGCATTTTTATTTCAAAGAAATATGACCTATAAATCATTCTCTACATTAATTTGAATTTACGGATCGAAATTTACGAACCACCGCTACGCGACTAGCTCTATTTTGACCTATTTTGTGAATTGCTCCGGAACTTGTCCGAAACACTTCAAATATGTTTTAAACCATATTTAAACTATTTTAACCTATTTTTAACAATATTTTCATAATTTCAAAGTCATTTTTCATTTCATTTCATATTATAATATCATATTATTATAATATCATTTTCAATCTTTAGATATTTGAAATAATTAAGAGACTAAATAATTTCCGTACGCATATTTGTGTAGATTTCATTCTCATTTAATTAACTATGCTTACTAACCATTTCTCTTATCATTTGTCAAACCAAGTTATCATCTATGTCACAAACATAAAATCAACTAAGTTATCATCCAACATGTAAAAAAAATTCACGTAATTAACTTAAAATATTTTTAGGAATTAGTAACTTAAATATGAATACTCACTTTTAACCAAATTATTTAAATTACTACCAACATTCTTTTAATCCAACACTTCACTAAATCATCTTATCTTCACCAAACCATCACCTAAACAACTCCACCTCACTTTCTAGTGTTCGGCCATCACTTCGCTTCCACTTGCTCTCGAACAAATCTTCCAACAACACCAATAGGGCTCAACCACACCTTGATCCTCCTCTCCCTTCATCATCTCTTTACTTCTTAGATGCTAAACCATATTTTGGTGATATTTTAAGGTCTTTGACAAAGTTTGATGTAGATTTGACTTATGTTGATATGGTCTTGAAAAAGTTAGTCAGAAAATGGAAGAGAAGAAACCATTAAAGCTATAAGGAAGAAGAAGGAAAAGTGTAAGAATGAAAGAGGTATACATGGCTATTTATAGAGAAAAGTTTGGAGTAAAATATTACTACGTAAAATGATCAAAATACCCTTACTTTAATTTTAAGAAAAGTAACACCTAACATCAAATGTCAAATCATTACTTTATGCCATTTTCATTTAAATATTAAGTAAAGAATATAATAATTATGTTTGTTTGATTTGATGTTTAATTTTTGAATTTAACACATTTTGTCTTCTATGCATACTTTTTGTTAATTCCATTCTAGATTTTTCTAAGTATGTTTAGTAAAAGTTAACTTGATTGGTGAATTAATTAATACTTATACTATTTTAATATATATTTCTATATATGAAAATAAAGATGCGACATTGTTGTAACAACTTTTAATCCATAAAACATTGATTTTGACAAAATGTTTTACGATCATTTTTTTACGTTGAAAATAAACTTTGAACACTTGACAAACAAGCGGTTAACCCGAGTGCTTGCTTATTATTGTCTTCTTTATTCATTGGACTTGCTATAAGGTTCCTATCCTTGGGAACTTATGGTTTGAATAGTCTTCATACCATAACTTGGAATAAAACTAAGTTGCGTAGTCCACATACAAAAGAAATATGCAAAAGCAAGTCATGTTTTTAACATGCATATGTTACACATTTTCCAAAAGTGCATGAAAAACAAAAAACTATATAGTAAAGTTACAAAACTTGCAAAAGAAAAAGTCAAAATTTTGAAAATGTGTTTATTATGCATTTTTCAAAATGTGCATAAAAATGTAAACTAAGTGCAGAATATATAGTTATAAAATAAACTATTAAAAATTTCAGAAACACTTTTCATGTAAAATGAATAATATTTGCAAATTTTTGAGAGTTAAACCACTTATCACTTCTTAAAAGCGTGAGTAAATACTCATGAACATTATTTCCTAGAGATTTTATAGTAATTAACAATCATATACCATATTTATGAATAAGCGAGGGACAAAATTACTTGAGCATTGGAAATGTAAAAATATAAAAGGTTGGGCTAATGTGTTTTCTAGTTTTCAAAACCGCAAAAACAGTGATCAACCCCTCCGAATTTGTACACCATGCATTTTTATGGCATTTTCAGTAAAAAAAATATTCATTCAAAAACATCAATCTTTGTTTATTTGGAGGAAAACTCAAAAATCTGCTAGGCTTATGCTCCATTTTATTTAATTATAGGATGTCAACAATATTATCTTGATATACCTTTTGTTAGTCAAATATAGTTTGTTTGACGTGGTGATCAAATACATATGAAATTTACGATCTTCAAACTTGCACTTTATTGTTTAGAGCATTCTTGTTGTAGATAGTTAAATGTTATCCACGTTAAGTGTTATCCACGTTAAATGTTACAATTAATTATTGGGATTTTCAGTCGATTTGTAGAACTTTGATTTTGTTGGATTCATGTACGTTACTCCTGATAGTGGGAGAAGGTTGATCCTTGTTATTCCTGCATGGATAAGTTAATCAGTGTCGCTAGAGCGATTTCGGTACTTAAAAGTTTAAGCAGCTTATAAAATGTGCAGCTTTTTTAGAAGTAAGCACGATTTATGGGATGCATGGCTTTTGGGGCCGATATGACCCGTCGGTCTTGAGCGGCATTGAAACTTCTCAATATTGCCATTCTTTGGCAACGTGAGGAGTTTATGCTTTAAGAGCGTGATTTCACGACTAGAAAAGTTAGTGCGTGACTTATAGGGTGCGTGATTTTCGATTTGAGCCTTCCCAATGTTACCGAAGCAACAACGGTTCTTAGAAGGCGTGTATCGGGTTCCACCGATCCGAAGGTTTGAGTCAATTTGCTTTCATTGACCCGGCAGGTAAGTGAGGAATACTTAAGCATGATTTCACTATCTCAAGCAGCAATTAAATGATTTTGAGCCGATTTGAGGCCGTCGCAACAGGTTACTATTATAAACACAATTTTATTGGTTCAGGAAACAAATCAATTTTATTACGGAAAGTTGGGCAAGTTTTTCCTATTTACAATGCTCTCGATATCTCGATGCATCTTATTTTTTGAATAATAGAAAGTACATAGGACAATTTTCATATAAAGTAACTGCACGGCGATTTGCAATTCCATGCTCTAGGAATTTGGATTCCATTATTGGTTGTCAGTTTGAAAGTTCTATCCCTTAGCTTTTGATTGATCACATTCGGCTCTTCCCAATTTGGTCTAAAGGCTCTCATGATGGGATAGACTCGTTTGAGGATGAGGTCATCCACTTCAAATGTTTGGTTGTGAAATTTGAATTTCAAGTACCATGCGACACTTTTTTGCTGAGCAGCGGTCCTAGGCTCGGCTTCTTCCTTCCTTTCATCAATCTATCAAGTGATTCGAGTAGGAGCTGCTATTTTTATTCTGATTGAAATTTTTCCTTCGATGGGAGGGGACTTCTAGTTCGACCGGAATCATTGCCTCTGAATCACATGCCAAGATGAACGGAGTATGCCCGATTACGTTTTATGTTATTCTATAAGCCCATATTGCGAGTGAAAGTTCATCAACCCAGCTCCCTTTTACTTTGGTTAGTCACTTTTTGATGGTGGATTTGATAATTTTATTTATTGCTTCCACTTGCACATTTTCATGCAGATGAGTGACCATGGAAAAGCTCTTATCGATTCAGAAGCATCTATAAAAGTCTTTGAACTTGGCACTTTTGAATAGGGTTACATTATTGGTGAAGATTTTCTTTGGCATACCAAACCTGCAAATAAGGTTTATAGTGACAAAATCAATGACTTTCTTTATGGTAATGGTGGCTAGCGGTTCCTATGCAACCCACTTCATGAAATAGTCAACAAGAATTATAGCGTATTTGGCTCCTCTTTTTGGTATTGGCAGCACACCAGTCAAGCCAATTCCCTATATTGCAAATGGCCATGGGATGACCATCCGCATTAGCTTTAGTAAGGGAGTTCTTTTAATCTGGTTGAACCTTTGACTAGATTACATCGTCTGGCATAGTGTGCTGTATCTCAGTTTACTGTTGGTCAAAAATATATGTACTTGAGGACTTTCTTTGCAACGGCTTGCCCCCTAGTATGTTCTCCGCAGTCGCCTTAATAAACCTCCTTCGGGATCCATCAAACTTCATCATCAGTCACAATCGAAGAAGGTGGTAGAGAATCCCCTTTGGTAGAGTATTCCATCTTATATTGTAAATCACGTCGCCTTCCGAAAGAGCTTTTGCCGTTGGTTCTAGTCAGTTGGAACGCTCCCTTTAAGTATGTAGCCCTTGATTGTCATCATCGATGTTTCTGGTTTGACGGTGATTTCAAAAATCCAGTCGACATCCATTTCACATATACTCGGAGTAGTCAGGGACTTAACCGGGACTAATCCCAACGATTGAGCTTCTTTGGAGCTTGCCAGTTTAGCTAAGTTGTCAGCTTTGGTGTTTTGCTCCCACGGGATGTGAGTTATGGTGTAACGTTCGATTTCGTTTAGCAACTCTTTTATTTTAGATAGATATGGGCAAAGTTCTCCCCTCGAGCTTGGTATTCACCTTTCTTAGGGCAAACAACTAACTGAGAGTCACTGAAGGTATGAACGATTGTTCTGAGTTCTTTCACAACATTTAATCCTTTTATCAATGCTTCGTATTCTGTATTGTTATTTGTTATAGCGAATTCCAAGCGTAATGCGTAGCAAATGGCTCATCCTTCTAGGGTTTCAAGTTCTACCCCTGCTCCCAAACAGAGGTTGTTAGACGTGCCATCAACGAAGAGTTTCCATTGCATTTCCACTTTCGAAGGTGTTTCTTCTTTGTCATCCCATAAAGTAAACTCGACGATAAAGTCTACCTATGCTTTCCCTTTGCTAGCCCTTCTTGAATGGTAAGTGATTTCATATTGGCTCAATTAGAGGAGTTGTCCGAAAGTTTCGGGTCGGTACAGTACTTGCTTCGGGGCTGATCAGTTGGTACTTTGATCGGATGCACCTGGAAATATGGTCGTAGTTTCCTAGATGCGATCAAGAGGCAATACGCTAGCTTTTCCAGTTTCGGGTTATTTCCCTCGCTCCAGTGAACCGCTTACTAATGTAGTATATGAGTCGCTGAATTTTCATTTCTTCACCCACAAGGGAGCACACAACGCATGAGATGAGATTGCTAAACAAATGAATAGGTCCTCTCCGCCCACTGGCTTTGATAGGATCAGCGGAGCTTCCATGTGTTGCAACAATTCATCAAATGCGGCTTGACAAGCATTACCCCATTCGATGTTTTTCTTTCCATTCTTTAGTGCATCAAAGAACGGTATGCACTTGTCGGTAGCTTTCAAGATAAACCGCTCAATGCTGCTACTTTCGCCTTCAGGCTTTGCACTTCCTTCTTGTTCTTTGGGGCTCTGACTTCGTGTAAGGCAGTTATTTGCTTTGGATTTGCTTCAATTCTCCTAGCAATCACTATGAGTAAATTTTACGGAGGCTTCCCCGAAGTGACATTTGAGTGGTTTGATTTTCACTCCATACTTTCATAGTATATTAAACATTTCAGTTAGATTATCCAGGTAATTGGAAGCTACTCATGATTTGACCAACATATCATCCACAAAGACCTCCATGGTTTTCCCACTTTGACCCTTGAACATGGTATTTACTAATCTTTAGTAGGTTGCCCCAGCATTCTTTAAACCGGATGGGATTACCCTATAACGGTATAATCCTAGGTTGATGATGAAGCTAGTGTTTTCCCCATTAGGTTCATGCTTTAGGATGTGGTTGTAGCCCAATTGTGCGTCCATGAATGATAGCAGATGTAACAACCCGCATATTTATCGATTTTATATTTAAATATTTTGTCGTTAACCGAATATTGGTCCGAAAAGCTACTTTTTGCAAATGGTAAAATTAGGACTCGAGACCACTTCCATTGAGTTTGAAATGCCGTTTACAATTTTTTTAAGTATAAACATTGATAGGTTTGGAGTTAGTGGAATTTCACTTACTTTTCCCGCTTTGGACTTTGGGTTAGATTGGCCATTATAACTCAAACCCACTTCTCTCCTTCTCCTCACTCTTCATAAATTTCCTAACAACCAAGCTTTAGCATAACTGGTGAGTGGAAGGGGAAATTAATATTCCAAGCTCAAATTCTCTTGCAAATCCAACATTCAATTCCAAATTCAAGAAGAAGATATTGGATTTAAGCTTGTGATTACTTCTCCATTGCTTTCAAGCTTTTCTCCATAAATTTGGTGCAAAGGTGAGATTTTTATCTCACATTCTTGTCTATAACTATCTTGGACTATTGGGAATGAATTCCCATCACTTTAGCATGTACATTTGCATTTGGTTTGAATTGGATTGGCGAAAAACTCCAATTTTTTGTGTTCTTGGTGAATTTCTGCACTAAGGTCGTTCTACCTATGCTAGGTCGTTCGCTGTTGAAAATTCACTAAGAGACTATCTCGTTTCTGGCCTTAAACTCGTTCGCATGCCTTAGGTCGTTCGCTTCGGAGTTAGTTCGCTAGGTCGTGGGTCGTGGGTCGTTAGGGCTTAGGTCGTAGGTCGCTCGCCGCTACATCGTTAGGTAGCGAGATATTGGGCTGTCCCCTTTGGCCTTACGCCCACTCCCATAGGTCGCATGGCCTTTAAATCCTTAGGTCGCTTGACCATTTTAACTCGCAACCATTTTGGGTCGTCTTTGGCTTTAGGTCGTTAGGCCTTTATATTTTTAGGTCGCGTACCCCCTTAAGTCGCTCGACCACTAGGTCGCGAACACCTCTAGGTCGCTCGACCCCTTTAACTCGTAGGTCGCTCGCCTCTTCTAACTCGCGAGTTCCTTAGGTCGCTCGCCTCCCTTAGGTCGCTTACCTGGTTGAGTCGCACCTTACCTTAGCTCGGCCATGTTAGGTCGCGAGTTTCCCTTAGGTCGCGTGTACCCTAGTTCGCACAATCCCCTTAACTCGCTCGGCCTTGTCATTTTTAGGTCGCGAGTTTAATTAGGTCGTTCGGCCTTAAAACGTTAGGTCGCTTGGCCTGTGCTATTGTTAGGTCGTGAGTCCCTTATGTCGCTCGCCTCTGCTAGGTCGTTCGTTTCTGCTAACTCGTGAACACCCTTAGGTCGCAACCAATAGGACGCTCGATCATATCCTCCCTTAGGTCTTCACTAGGTCGTACCGTTTTGGACGGGGCGCTGCCCCCTGGACCCCCGCGACCTGACCGGGCAGGTTGAACCCAGTAGCGGGGGCGTTGTCCCCGCACCCCCACCTTAGGGGGTTGCCACCCCCTCTGGACCCTCCCTCCATAGGGGATCTTATCTGAAAAACATTCAACAGAATTTGCTTTGTTGAGATGCTGAGTTGACTATTCTTCGAGACAAACTATCTTTGGCTTCTCGGTCGATTTTATGGTATCACGGCCTTGCTAAGAAGGCAGGATAACAACTTTAGAAATATGAAAGTTTCAATACTAGTAGTAAATATCAAAACTCTTTCAACAAAACGATTTCAACTCTATTTTCAATAACAAAGCTCTTTTCTTAAACCGTTTTCCAATCTACTAGTATATACAAACCTTTACCTCACTCGGATGAGAAATCTAATTAAATGGCTTAGTAAAACAAGTGGTATGAAATGCTTGCGTTCACTTCGTCGGTTAATTCTTGGACTTGTACGATTGAACCTCTTGTGACAATTTTCTAGTGAAGATTTACAGTTTGTTCGTAAATATTTAAGTTAAGCAAGTGGTTATGGGACACGAAGATAAACTTTTATATTTACTAGCTTAGTGTAATTGACACTTCTCGTTGATCATGATGATCATTTTATGATTTAGACTAGCAATTGTGCGATGTCTCTTTGTTTGCAAGGTTAGACTAGACCTCAAGGGTGTGATTCCGACTCACACATATCTCTTTGTCCGCAAGGTTAGTCTAGACACCATTTGTGTGATTCCACTCACACATACTTTTTTGTTGCGAGGTTAGGGTAGACACCATTTGTGTGATTCCACTCACACATACCTTTTTGCTTTTTGGTTAGCCTAGACCTCATATGGGTGATTCCGACTCACCCATATGGGGTTGCTCCCCATGGTCTTCGGACTGTCATGTGATAGGCCTCTTTCCCTTTTTCTGTGATTTCTGGATTTCTTGTGTTGATTTCAGGAATTTATGTCATTGACCTGTTATAAGTACAAGTTTAGGGTATGATGCCCTCTTTGGATCTTTGAGAAGATTCTTGTGATATCGATTTATCTCTTATTGATTGATCTTCTGTTGATCATCATTTGCATACTTATAGTAGTATGTCAGTATGGATATTTTATGTTTATGCCATATCTTTTATTTTATATCATGTCATCTGATATTTATAGCTAGACTGATCCGTTTATTATTTTCTTAAATAATACTCGGGTCAGACCGAGATGTTACAGGTGCTTCTGCTTGACTTCTTCTCGGGATTTGCTACTCTGACTTTTGGCTAACTATTTAGATTAGCAGTTTTTGGTGTATACACTTGAGATATAGACTCATAGTTGTATTCTTTTGTATAGCACATGTTGCTATTCTTTTGTATTAATGTGGATCTTTTTGACCACTACTCTGATGTTCACTTTCATGTGTTAGTTATATATTCATATCTTCTTCCTCCTTTGTGATATGGATGTCTGTGACTGATTTGTGTTATGCTTATTTCTATGTTTGTTTCCGAAGATTATTTATAGCCACCATGTGATAAGCAATCACATGGATGGTCGCTCCTCAACAGCCTTATACTCCGTGCTAGTTGACAGCACTACACCGTAGTGTTCTTGGCTAGCATGCGTATAGAGGTGGGGCGTCACAGCAGATTGTGGATAGCAGTTCGTGTCCCACCATTCCGTCTATAATCTGGTCAATTCTAGGTAGAGGAAAGTTATATTTCAGCAAGCTTTTTTTAAGTCCGAATAGTTAATATAAGTCTACCACTTCCCATTGGACTTTTTGACCAAGACTGGATTTGATGCGCATTCAGGATAAGTCACGTCATGGATAAAACAATTGGCCATTAGCTTATCGACTTCTTCTCTTAACGCCTTGGATCGCTTAGGGCACACGCTGAGCATCTTTCTCTTCACTGGTGTGGGGCCAATGTTGAGTGTGGCATTCAAATTCCGGCGATACACCACACATATCAGAATGCATCCAAGTGAATAGATCAAGTTAGGGTAAAGAAGTTTAGTAAGTTTCGATCACAACTTGTTTCCAAGATTCGATCCAATGTTTAAGACCATTATTGGGTCATCCATGTCGACTGGGACAGGCAATGACAATTCTACCGGTGTAAGCCAATCCTTCACTGAACTCTTCTTTCTAGGGTCCAAAGCCTTGTCAAATTAGCTTTGGTCTCCAAACCAGTGACGGCTCTGTATTTATTATTCGGTAGGTTCATGAATGTGGAGAGTCCTCCTCACATCCCTTCCATTTCCCCTTCTTTTGGATTTGCGTAACTCCTTAACGTAACATTCTCTGACTGGGCATTGATCTCCTTTGACCACTCCGATTCTGTTTGACGTTGGGAACTTCATGGTAAGGCACCACAGGGCTAGAGCAATTTGGAAATCCGCCAGCACGAGCCATCCTAAGAAAGCATTATACGTGGAAGTTTCATCCAGAATTATGGAAGTCTGGATGAGTGTAACACCCTAGATTGTTGGTAGCATTATTTAGGATATTTAGTTAGTTAAACTAAATAAAATATTGTGTTGATTAGGGGATTGAGATTTGATTTTAATTAAGATAGTCGTGCCTTTTAAAGAAACAAAATAAAGAAGGGTCTAAAATGAATTAGAGGATGGGTAATATAGTAAAGAGGCGATTTCTATATTTACTTCCCAAGGTTGTGTATTATGTAAGCATTCATTTCATTTCAAAAAATTTAAAAATAGGCCAGCCACCATTAACAAGGAATGTGGAAGAGGAAATTAAGATAAGCTAAAGGAAAAGCAAATTCAAATCAAATCCATTCAAATCTCAAGCTACTTTAATCTCTAAAGCAATGAATAACTTTTATATCTCTTAATTTTATTGGTTTCGGTTTTAAGATTAAATCCAAATATTTCGCAATGAACTGCCATGTTTTTGAACGATAAAACGATTATATATACATGACGATGATTTATGAACGTTCATATAGTTTTTATGACAAGTTTTGAGATGAAAACCCTATTAAATAACATCCAATTTCCTTATAAATTTTTACGAAGATTTAAAAAGATATTTTAGAGATGGGTTTCAATTTTTAGATTTTTTTGATTTTCATGGATTTATTACGAATTTCCTAAGGATGGAAATGTTATTTTGGATTATAAAATTATTTATGGGAAAATAATTTGTTGTTTGGGTCTACAAATTGTATATGTTATAAAACACATATGAAGTGATTTTCTAGAATTTTTGTAGATTTTACTAAGATATTTTAATAGTTATATAAAATTGTTTAAGGTATGTGACTTAAATGTTTTATGTAATTATAGAGGAGTAGGGGCTTTTTATAAAAGTTTTTAAAATACTAAATGTAGAAATTCGGTAGCACTTTTGAATATAAAAATCTGGGAACCAGTCAAATTTAGATAAATAAGGCAGGTTATGTACAAAAGAACCATTTTAAAGTACGAAAAAACAGGCTTATAATTGTTTCGTCTTCTTCCGCAACTAAGTTCCGCTTCCGTTACAAACCTTCTGACAAGGTCGAAAGGTTGCCTTTCGACATGGTCAAAACCAATGCATATGGTATCAGGAAACTGGTATGTAGTGAATTACAAGAGGTCAGAAGGTATAGGGTCGAAATCAAAGAGCTTTCGAAAGAGAAGTGTTTTGTTTTGGTTTAAAGAAAATATGCCTGCTAGCTTTCATGCAATTGCTTTCGATAATGTTGCTTTTGGCCTAAATGCTTTTAAAAAAGTCAAATGCTTTAAAAGAAAAGATTTAGATTGGGTTGCTTTCTTGTTTTAAAATTGGGTTCTTTCGACAAGGTCGAAAGGAAACCTTTCAATAAGGTCGAAAAGAAACCTTCCGACAAGTTTAAAACTATAGCTACCGCTACCTACCATTCGATCCAAATGATTTCGAAGAAAATATTTTGTTTTCTAAATTTGTTGCCTCTCCACTGCTTTCTAAGGGATGGTTTTGACATCATCATTTCATGTTTATGAAATGGTTTTCAAAGAGTTACTTTCAAAGGGTTTCGAAGCAGATGCTTCCGACTCCAATGTTTTTTTGATCCTTTTGCTCTACTTGAAGCCATAATCCAAATGTTTTAAGTCGAAAAGTTTAAATGGTTTCGAAGTAGTTAACTTCGAATGGTTTCAAAAGGTTTCCACTTGCATTAAATTTAACCCAAAGTGCTTTTGAAAGAGTATTGTTTAATTCTTTTGAAAGGTTTAATCAACGGTTTTAAAGGGGATGGTTCTCTAAGCTTTCGATGGGGTCGAAAAGAAACTTTTCGAAAAGATCGAAAGCATAGCTTCCGACAAGGTCGAAAGGAAACTATCCGATAAGATCGAAAGAAAACCTTCCGACAAGGTCGATAGGTAAGAGCTTCCGACAAGTAAAAAAGTTAAGGTTTTTCAATGTTTTCGGAAGGCAAGATTTAACTATTTTTAAAGGAGGATGTCATATATTTTAAGGCTTTTAGAGGAATAGCTTTTATTAATCAGGAAGGGATTACCTTCAATGTTTTCGGAAGATTTTAATGGTTTTGAAGGGGTTACCTTCGATGATTTGAATAGGTTGTTTAAAGTTCTTAAACAAAGGTTTTGAATATAATGACTAGGGAGATAGCCTAAGTGTTTTAAACAAGACTTTAACTTATTTTAATAGGATAGATAGTCCTTATTGAACATTATCAACATTATTTTGAGTAAAGTATATATAACATGGCAAAGTAGCTTAAAGTAAAGCGAAAGATATATTTTCATGTATAAGTATGATTTGACGGACTAAATCATTTTGAAAAGGTTTTAAGGAAAATTTAAAGGGTAGTTAACTCAAAGAAAATTTGGAAAGTTAGCTCATTTATATTCGTACAGTTGTCCATTTTGAGGGCAGTCAGTCTAGAGGACAATTAGTCCAATTAAGGGCCATTAACCAATATATGAATAGTTAGTTCATTTGTTAACATAACGGGCCTTGCTACTTCTCCAGGACAGTTAGTCCACCCTTTTTACCTGTTTTATAGATAGATAGTCGACTTAATTTCTGTTTTTAGCATAACGAATCTCGCTATATTATTATTACCATCAGTTTATTAACTAGTTTGGTTGTAGAAAAGGATTTGCAAAAATATATGTAATATCCCGCCTTTTTGCACGCTTCAAATCGACACACATGCCAATTTAAACCATACGGAAGGGCGGATTGTTATGGGGTAAATAAGAAAAAACTGAGAAGAAATAAACAAAATAGAATCTCACAGCGGAAGGATAAAATATAATAATAAAATATACAGTTTATAAAACTGTTTACAAACATTTATATAATACATATCAGAGTTACACATACCAATAACAATGCAGCGGAACAGTGTGTAGTGCACTAGTATAAATAATAACAGTAATACTACAAATCTTCGTCTTCGTCCTTCAGAGTTAAACTTCAAATCCTGAAACGCTCGGACTGACCCGAGCGAATTGAAAAGACAAAACACTCGAGTCAGAACTAAAAGATCTTATGTGAGTTAAATTAACAGAAATAAATATGAGTACAGTAACTCAAGAGATGCTCGGGATTTACATCTCCTAAGGATCCGTTAAACTATTTACTATGTAGTATATTGCGCTATTATAATAGTGTCTATTTATAAAATAAACTTACTTTTAAATAGCGTTAAGGGGTTACCCATATAGCCCTTAACACAAAATATATTCCCATAGTCTATGCAGTACCGTAATCTCCCCCGTACTGGGCGTCGTCAGAGGGCACTCCATAGGTATGGTACAAAGCCAAAATCGTATAAGGCGCGCTAGGGTAGGTGACACGGCACAATTTGGCAATGCCAGGGTAAATATACCAATTACGCTTGCGGGTCGGTGGTAACGCATAGCCGCAGCTACCGCCCACCTCGAGCCATACCCCCAAATCAAAGAAATCAAAAGTGGCCACCGAATCAATCCAAAAGTCAAAGTATAATATCGAAGGGATGTGTCCGATCAGAGGTGCTACCTCATTAACCCGTCAATCGCTCCTGTTTTAGCCACCTTATGCCAACTCACGGGAGTTGGGTCCACGTATTTACCTTACAGGAAATGCCGCCACCAACCTACTTCATTCTGGAATCTCCACCGCGTACACGGTTAGTCAAAGTGTTTTTGGTATCGACAGAGAGTATGTCCATATCCGATCCCGGTCTCTTTGCCAACCAATCGTTATTATAACACCGCGGTCATTTAAAATAGTTTATACTTTAAAACCAGAAATAAAATTTCCATTTCAAAACTATGAATACGATATCATCCTAAAACCCAAAACAAAATGATATCATTTTATCTAAATATATTTCTTTTCCAAAATCATACTGCTTTAAAATTTATAATATCTGGAAACCAAATATTTGACTTATACTTTCAAAGCACAATATTTCAAAATTCATATATTTTAAAACCATAACTTCTAAAACTTGAATGGCTTGGATATTCAACGGTATACGAAATAAATGATTTAACTTTAAGGTTACTTTGTAAAGAAAATAATTTCCATGGCTTTACAAATATATTTCTTTATTTAAAGTCTAAACCAAAATTTAAATACCACTTTCAAGTTCCAAAACCACTTCAATTTCTATATATATATCCATTTGGAGTATTAATATTTCAAACTAAAGTTGGAATTTATTCCTTCAACCAATTAAATGTTCTATTATTTAGTCTTGAATATTTACATAAAAATCCATAAATAAAACTCCAATTTCTAGCAATTAAATATTTTCTTCAATTTAATTATACTAGAATATCCATTTCAATTAATCTTGGGAAAAATCCAGTTATAAATATCATACCTTAAAATTTCCAAACTTAAACATATAATATAAATTTCAAATTCCATTTTCTCAATTTTTCCATTTTTATTCAACAGATTTATGCACAGCTTAATTCAAAAAATTTAACTTCATATGTATAAATATAGAAGAATAATATTTATAAAATATCAAAACTCAAAAAAAAATTATAAACCGTATCCCATCCAAACCATAGGAATCACTTTAAAATATTTTATATATAGACCACAGTGCCTGTATATAATTTTCTATCCTATGGTCAAGTGATACGGATGTTTATCATTTCAATACGCAATTTAAAAATAAAATTTTGCGGTTGTATATCATTTCAAACCACAATCCCGATTGGAACGAAAAATGCATTATAACTTGCCGTTTAATGATATAAAATAAAACATCCATTCATCCATCATCGTCCATCATCCAAATCACAATAATCATCCAATAACAAAATAATATCAATATATATCCGGTAATATATAACAAGTAATAACTGGCAGTTATATTCAAAAATAAATTTAACAACAACTATGTAACGACCCAGAATTTTAATTAATTAAAATTTGAATATTTAATTAATTTTAAATATTAATAAGTGAAATTTATAAGTCGAATAAATTTTATTTTGAATAATTGGATTTAATTGGATAATTAAATCGATAATTTAATATGTTAAATTATAGAAATAACTGAAAATTGGGTTAAATATGATTGAAAATGATTTGTAAAATTTTATTATATCATATTGGAGTTAGAATGATATTTTAGAACTTTTAAAATCGAATTAGAAGTTAATTTGTGAAAATTGAATATTTTAATATTTAATTATCAGCTGTAAAATAGCAAATTTCTGAACAGTCTCAGAATTGAACGAAACTTATTTCATTAGATCCGTAATAGTTTGTTATTACCGGATTTCAATTTTCGTAGCAATTGGAGTTATCGTTTGATCGTGGCAGCTCGAAACGCATCGAAATCGTTTTAATATTAATTTGGCGAGTTAAAATAGCCATTTTTCAAAAAGTCTCGGATTTCGACGAAACCAGTTTCATCGGATCCGTAATGTGATATTATTGTAACGTTTCAAATTTCAAGTCAATCGGATTTACCGTTTGTCTGGTACAAACTAAAACGCCTAGAAAATCGTTTAAATTGGTTTAATTTAAATCGATCGTTTGTTGCCATATCTCGCACAGATGACCGAATTAGCTTCCGAAACCTATTCCATTGTGTCCGGAACGCGGGGTAAACCTTAGAAACGTCAGTTTCGGGGCGTAAATCGGAGTTTTGAAAACCCGAATGAATAGTGTTCATTTATTTTCTATAAATAGGGCTCCATTCACAAGAGAGAAAAAATTATTAACCTAACCCTAAACCTAGCCGCCACCCCCTCAACGAACGACCAGAAAATAACCCCCTTCTTCCTTCAATTTCTCAAAATCCATTCATCAATCCAAAGAACGTTCAACTACGAAGTTATAGAGCACATCGAGGGCTACAATCTGAACGGTGGTGATCGAGTATTATGTGGTGGATCATCGGCAATTGGTGTTGGAAGTGTGGCCGTTCGGCCTCAAAATACGTGTGACGCCCCACCTCTATACCCACGCTAGACAAGAACATTACGGTGAATGCTGTCGACTAGCATGGAGAATAAGGCTGTTGAGGAGCGACCATCCATGTAATTTCTTTGCGCGAGCACCGATATGTCAGATAATATAACATGCATTCTATTTCAAGAGGAAATCCGACATACCGACACAAACTCAAAGCTACTACATGGTGGCTATATAAATCCTTCGGAAAACAAATATAGAAATAAACATAACATAAATCAGTCACAGACAATTCATATCACAAAGGCGGAATAAGATATGAATACTACACTAGGAAGTGTACATCAGAGTAGTGGTCTAAAAAGATCCACAATATCACAAAAGAATAGTTACACGAACTACACAAAAGAATAAGTATACATTAAAGAGTCTATATCTCAAATGTATACAACAAAATAACTACTAATCTAAGTAGTTAACCCAAAAGTCAAGGAGTTAATCCCGGATGAGAAGTCAAGCAGAAGCACCTGTAACATCTCGGTCTGACCCGAGTATTATTTAATAAGAAAATAATAAACGGATCAGTCTAACTATAAATATCAGATGAAACGATATAGAATAAGAGGTATGACTAAGCACGTAATAATCACAATGCCAAGCTGTGATATATATATATATACTTAGTTGATAATCATCAAGAGATTAATCAATGTCACCAAATCTACACAAGAATCAAAGAAGTGTCATACTCATTATTTCGTTCATCAAACCACAAATATTGACGATAATATCAATGTCAATCACCAAAGTCAAAGACGCACAAATTCCAGAAGACTACACAAGAAATCCAGAAATCACAAAAGTCATTGACACACAAATTCACCAATGCACAAATATTGATAAAACTTATCAATGGAAATCACGAAAATTGGTGAAACACAAATTCTAGAAATCTACACAAGAAATCCAGAAATCACAAAAACAGAGGGGGGGAGGCCTATCACAAACGGGAGCATAAAGCTCACCAACACGTGTATCACAAACGGAACGCTAATTCCATGGTCGCTAACCATCACAAATTGAGCCGAAGCTCCACAAACGGCCCGAAGACCATGGGTTGCTACCCCATCACAAATTGAGTCGAAACTCCACAAAACGGGGTTTAGTCTCCCTCGCAGACAAAGAGACATCGCACATTGCTAGTCTAAATCACAAAGATGATCGTCATGATCAACGAGAAGTGTCAATTACACTAAGCTAGTAAATATATGAGTTTAGCTTCATGTCCCATAACCACTTGCTTAACTTAAATATTTACGAACAAACTGTAAATCTCCACTAGAAAATTGTCACAAGAGGTTCAATCGAACAAGTCCAAGAATTAACCGACAAAGTAAACGCAAGCGTTTCATACCACTTGTTTTACTAAGCCGTTTAATTAGATTTCTCATACGAGTGAGGTAAAGGTTTGTATATACTAATAGATTGGAAAACGGTTTTATAAACGAATTTGGTACTAAAAGAGTATTGAAATCGTTTGAGTAAAGAGTTTTGATATTTACTACTAGTATAGGAAACCTTTATATTTTTAAAGTGACAAATCACGAAGAAGATTGTAAGAACAACCAATCACAAAAATTCACATACGAAGACGTGAATAAAATCCAAAGAAATCGATAAAGAATCCATCGAAATGGATATTCAAAAATCCCTAAAAAGAGTCATCAAAATCATAATAGATGATAACAACAAATAGGATTATCACGAATCGATTTAAATTGGAATTCCAATCCAAAACGGCAAATTGGACTCAAACAGCAGGTTCAGTCGACTGAACAGAGAATTCAGTCGACTGACCCTGTACATGGAAATTTTCCAGGTTCAGGAAACTTTCTGTTTCCAGTTTCAGTCGACTGTGCAGAGTTTCTCAGTCGACTGAATCATGCCTGGAAACTCTCGGGTTTCAGGTTCAGTCGACTGAACAGAGATTTCAGTCGACTGAATCATGCCTGGGCTGTTTTTCAGCCTTATACAAATGAAGAGCAAACTCTTCCAAAATGAAATCGGACGAACATTGGCTCTAAGGGTTTATGCCAAACGGCAACCCGGCCCTATATGCTCCTCGATGCATCACCAAAAGCATGATCAAACATCCATAAAAGGATTTTACACAAATTTGTCTTAAAAACCCAAAAATTGGAATATTCACAAAACCAATCCAAATCAAGAGCAAATGCACATGAAGAAGTGTTAGGAATTCATACCCAACAACCAAAGATAATTATAGTCATAGATGTGAGATAAAAATCTCACCTTTAAACTAAATTTATGAAGATGAAGCTTGAAAGCAATGGCAAGAACAAGCACTCTTCAATTCCAACTCAACACTAGAAGCTTGAATCTAAGCTCAAAAACAAGAACATTCCCGAAATTAGGTTTAGGAATTTCTGAAATTGGGAAGAGAATAAGTTGGAGAACAAGAAGAGAAGCTTACCAATGGGTTCTTCTTGAGTTTGGAGCAAGGAATTTGATTTGCAAGAGAAACTAGGGTTTTGGAATTTTAATTTCCAATCTCTCCCACCATTAACACTCTAAAAACTGAAATGAGAAGAGAATGAGGGTGAGTGGGGAAGAGTGGCTCAGATTTGAGCATAAGTTAACATAGGATTGAGCCCAAAAACCAAACCCAAAGTAAAAAAAGTAGCAGAAATCAACTTTCTCCAAACATATCGAAGCTTATACTCAAAAAGGTCGCAAACGGCATTTTGAACTCAATGGAGGTGGTCTCCAGCCCTAATTCGACCGTATGCAAAAAGTAGGTTTTCGGACAAAAATCCGACTAACGATAAAATATTTAAATAAAATATTTAAATATAAAATCGATAAATATGCGAGTTGTTACAGACTCCCCTCCTTAAAGAAATTGCGTCCTCGCAATAAGTAAGAAGGAAATACATGAAGTAACAACCATAGAAGCATATTAACACAAAAGAAAATTTTGAAATAGGAAGTTCACCCTAAAGTGCACAAAAGAGTTAGCAGGAAATCTAGTGAAACTTCAATTTCCACAATAACACCGGGCGCAAGAATGAAAACCGGAATCCCTAAGGCATTCCCGTAGATAAAAGACGTGGGGAAACGTCAAGAATAGCAGAAAATTGAGCCGGTGCAACGGCGTAGTACCAAAATGGTACGCCCGAAAAACTAGAAACTCAAACAATTTGGGACATCAGCGTAGTACAAAAACGGTACACCCAATGAACCCAAGCAAAGACATCGATGTAGTACAAATGGTACATCCGATGAATCAAATAGCAAAGACATCGATGTAGTACAACGGTACATCCGATGAATCAAATAGCAAAGACATCGATGTAGTACAAAAGGTACATCCGATGAATCCAATAGCAAAGACATCGATGTAGTACAAACGGTACATCCGATGAATCAAAAGAAAAGACATCGATGTAGTACAACGGTACATCCGATGAATCAAATAGCAAAGACATCGATGTAGTACAAACGGTACATCCGATGAATCAAAAGAAAAGACATCGATGTAGTACAACGGTACATCCGATGCATCAAAAGCAAAGACATCGATGTAGTACAACGGTACATCCGATGAATCAAATAGCAAAGACATCGATGTAGTACAAACGGTACATCCGATGAATCAAAAGCAAAGACATCGATGTAGTACAACGGTACATCCGATGAATCAAAAGCAAAGACATCGATGTAGTACAACGGTACATCCGATGGATCAAAAGCAAAGACATCGATGTAGTGCAACGGTACATCCGATGGATCAAAAGCAAAGACATCGATGTAGTACAACGGTACATCCGATGGATCAAAAGCAAAGACATCGATGTTGTACAACGGTACATCCGATGAATCAAATAGCAAAGACATCGATGTAGTACAAACGGTACATCCGATGAATCAAAAGCAAAGACATCGATGTAGTACAACGGTACATCCGATGAATCAAAAGCAAAGACATTGATGTAGTACAACGGTACATCCGATGGATCAAAAGCAAAGACATCAATGTAGTACAACGGTACATCCGATGGATCAAAAGCAAAGACATCGATGTAGTACAAACGGTACATCCAATGAATCAAATCCCAATCAATTCGGAACACTGACGCAGTACAAAAACGGTACGTCCAATGAACCGAACACAATAAAAGGACATCGGACGCTAGTCCTTAAAAGGAATGAGATAAAGCTCAATAAAACGAAGTATACCAAAACGTCCGATGAACTTGATAGAAAAATAATTCCATTCAGACAACATCAAAAAATCAACCACTTGTTGCCTACGACAAAGCACATTGGCAACACGACTTCCCTTTTCGGGAATAAAAGAATATCAAGATCATAAGATGCTAGGAACTCGAGTCAACAAGCAGTTCCTTAAGAGAACATAAATATTCCAAAGATTTATGATCGAGATGGAGAACAAATTTCTTCCCCAAAGATGATGATGTCAAATTCCAAAAGCAAAAACAATAGCCTCGAACACTAGATCATGAGTGGCATATCTAGTCTCGATAAGCTATAATGATTTAGAAGCACAAGCGATATCACGTTCTCCTTTGCAAGAGAATGGCATTCCAAACCAATACGACTAGTATCGGTACAAATAGCAAAGTCTTGGTTCCCCTTCAGGAATCACAAGAAAGAATAAGAATATCGAAAAGAAAGGACTTCTTTTAAATAATCTTCTTTCCTGAAAAGTTAAAACTTTCAAAATTACATCTATCATTATGTAATAATCTTTCTAGAAAAATTTACATTTTTACAAGTCAATATATCGTGTCTGATTGTCACATCAAAGCATTTAGGAAATTCCTATCGATAACGTTGATCAAGCGCATCGACCAAAATTCTTAAAGCACTCAACGGGCAATACAATCACAAAATCATCTTTTATAGGATAAATAAATCTCTTAAAAAGTTTTAAGAATATTCTTTGTTCGTTTCAAGAACAAAATCAAATTGCACTTATGATTAAATCTTATGAAAAAGATTTGCAAAATTTTTAAATTTCTATTTTCATCCAAAATCCATAAATAAGAATGGTCTCATCGAAATATTCATAGAATATTCGATTTATAAAATGGATGAAATAAGTTGGACAAATTGAATGACAAAATAAGTCATTCATAAGAATCATGACGAGTGCGGAATGCGGTAAATGGATTTCCGCAACTCGTAGCAAACGAAAACCGGTGGTAAAGTCAAACTGAAAAGACCTTAACACCCCACAAAAGATTTCTTAGGGGATAATCCTAAGACAAACTCAAAAATACCGGAAAATTTCTCAAACTACATGAATGAGAGAAATAACACTTTCCTTATAAGTGGGCTTAAGGAATAAAATGATGCCATCAAGTTGGAATCAAAATCATAAAGGAAAAATGGAAATCTACTTAACAGATTGAAAATGTCGAAGATGAATAGTCCACTCGAAAAAATAGGATATGGGCTTCACAATGATTAAGCCAATCCTTGCAGAAAGGTCAATTCCGAAGCCAAAGCAAAAATATTGGCTCGGAAAGAAAAGTCACATAAAACAATTTCGACATCTAAACAAAAGAAAATTGAGTGTTGCGGATCTACCATCCGGATTCGCAATTCTCAATGAAGTCAATAAGCCCAAAATATTCAAAGAAAAAGAATCGACAAGTTCTTTTGATATAAAAATAATGAGATGAAACCCATATCAAAAAGAACTCAAATAAGAAGATCACAAAATAAATGTAACCAAGGATTAAATGAGTAATACCTTGACCAAAAGTTGCAGCTTTCCTTCTCACTTGCTTGGAAGCTTAGGACACGAAGATAAAAGATGACCCGAACCTTTGCAATAACGGCAAAAGAGGGGTTTCGGGCACTCCCTTAAATGGTGGTCTGTGGAACCACAATTGTAGCATCGTCCACGACTAGAGGTAGGAACATTTGCTACCAGAGTTTGTTGCTTTCCTTTCTTATAAGAATCGGGGCCTTTGAATTTGATAGGCCTCTTCAAGTTATTGTCGAAGTTCTGTTGGGCACGCACAACTTCAACATCACCTTCATTATCGGCCTCTTCAAGACGAAGAGCGATATCAATAAGCTGATCAAATGAAACCTCAAGTTTCAGGAGTAATGGCTTCTTAAGATTCTTATTCAAGCCATAGACAAATCTCTGATTTTTCTTTAATGGGGTATTAATGTACTCAACCCCGTATTTGGACAGAGATTCGAAGGATGCGACATAGTCTGTCACAGAAGATTCACCTTGAACAAGGTCTATGAAACGCCGGGCTAAGGTTACTTTTTCAACCTCCGGCACAAATTTCAATTCGAATCTTTCCCGGAATTGCTCCCAAGTAAGATCCGCCTCAACGATTTCAGAAATTAAGAGCTCATACCAATCCAATGCTCTTTCTTGGAGCATGCTAGAAGCTACTTGGACTCGATGAAGGTCAATAAGATTCATGCGAGAAAAGATGCGATCGCATGATTTGAGCCAAGCTTGAATTTCAATAACACTCTCGGATCCCCTGAATGGCCCTCCACCCAAATCAGTGTAGTCTCTGCACAAGCGTGCAAAACCGGATCTAGGATGAGTAGGCTCTGGATTGGGTCCGGCTGCTTGAGCGTTCTTAACAAGATCTAGAAGCTGCTGAGCAGACATAAATACTCCATCCTGGGGAGTAGCACTAGATTGACCGGCGCTGGGACGGCCTGGTCTAACCATTTCTCTTCTTTAAGAAAGAAAGAAAGAAGAGGAAAAAGTTATTCTCAAAATGAATATCAACCAATCTTGATAGATAAAACAAGGAATCATAAAAGAAAGTAGGATAGAACGGTACGAAGACCCGAATAAAATCCTAAAGCACAACTCCTAAGAAAGACTTAGGACATGATCCTTGCTAAATTATTCTACATTGTTCCGAAGTTTGGCTCCGATACCAAGCTGTGACGCCCCACCTCTATACCCACACTAGACAAGAACATTACGGTGAATGCTGTCGACTAGCATGGAGAATAAGGCTGTTGAGGAGCGACCATCCATGTAATTTCTTTGCGCGAGCACCGATATGTCAGATAATATAACATGCATTCTATTTCAAGAGGAAATCCGACATACCGACACAAACTCAAAGCTACTACACGGTGGCTATATAAATCCTTCGGAAAACAAATATAGAAATAAACATAACATAAATCAGTCATAGACAATTCATATCACAAAGGCGGAATAAGATATGAATACTACACTAGGAAGTGTACATCAGAGTAGTGGTCTAAAATGATCCACAATATCACAAAAGAATAGTTACACGAACTACACAAAAGAATAAGTATACATTAAGGAGTCTATATCTCAAATGTATACAACAAAATAACTACTAATCTAAGTAGTTAACCCAAAAGTCAAGGAGTTAATCCCGGATGAGAAGTCAAGCAGAAGCACCTGTAACATCTCGGTCTGACCCGAGTATTATTTAATAAGAAAATAATAAACGGATCAGTCTAACTATAAATATCAGATGAAACGATATAGAATAAGAGGTATGACTAAACACGTAATAATCACAATGCCAAGCTGTGATATATATATATACTTAGTTGATAATCATCAAGAGATTAATCAATGTCACCAAATCTACACAAGAATCAAAGAAGTGTCATACTCATTATTTCGTTCATCAAACCACAAATATTGACGATAATATCAATGTCAATCACCAAAGTCAAAGACGCACAAATTCCAGAAGACTACACAAGAAATCCAGAAATCACAAAAGTCATTGACACACAAATTCACCAATGCACAAATATTGATAAAACTTATCAATGGAAATCACGAAAATTGGTGAAACACAAATTCTAGAAATCTACACAAGAAATCCAGAAATCACAAAAACAGAGGGGGGGGAGGCCTATCACAAACGGGAGCATAAAGCTCACCAACACGTGTATCACAAACGGAACGCTAATTCCATGGTCGCTAACCATCACAAATTGAGCCGAAGCTCCACAAACGGCCCGAAGACCATGGGTTGCTACCCCATCACAAATTGAGTCGAAACTCCACAAAACGGGGTTTAGTCTCCCTCGCAGACAAAGAGACATCGCACATTGCTAGTCTAAATCACAAAGATGATCGTCATGATCAACGAGAAGTGTCAATTACACTAAGCTAGTAAATATATGAGTTTAGCTTCATGTCCCATAACCACTTGCTTAACTTAAATATTTACGAACAAACTGTAAATCTCCACTAGAAAATTGTCACAAGAGGTTCAATCGAACAAGTCCAAGAATTAACCGACAAAGTAAACGCAAGCGTTTCATACCACTTGTTTTACTAAGCCGTTTAATTAGATTTCTCATACGAGTGAGGTAAAGGTTTGTATATACTAATAGATTGGAAAACGGTTTTATAAACGAATTTGGTACTAAAAGAGTATTGAAATCGTTTGAGTAAAGAGTTTTGATATTTACTACTAGTATAGGAAACCTTTATATTTTTAAAGTGACAAATCACGAAGAAGATTGTAAGAACAACCAATCACAAAAATTCACATACGAAGACGTGAATAAAATCCAAAGAAATCGATAAAGAATCCATCGAAATGGATATTCAAAAATCCCTAAAAAGAGTCATCAAAATCATAATAGATGATAACAACAAATAGGATTATCACGAATCGATTTAAATTGGAATTCCAATCCAAAAAGGCAAATTGGACTCAAACAGCAGGTTCAGTCGACTGAACAGAGAATTTCAGTCGACTGACCCTGTACATGGAAATTTTCCAGGTTCAGGAAACTTTCTGTTTCCAGTTTCAGTCGACTGTGCAGAGTTTCTCAGTCGACTGAATCATGCCTGGAAACTCTCGGGTTTCAGGTTCAGTCGACTGAACAGAGATTTCAGTCGACTGAATCATGCCTGGGCTGTTTTTCAGCCTTATACAAATGAAGAGCAAACTCTTCCAAAATGAAATCGGACGAACATTGGCTCTAAGGGTTTATGCCAAACGGCAACCCGGCCCTATATGCTCCTCGATGCATCACCAAAAGCATGATCAAACATCCATAAAAGGATTTTACACAAATTTGTCTTAAAAACCCAAAAATTGGAATATTCACAAAACCAATCCAAATCAAGAGCAAATGCACATGAAGAAGTGTTAGGAATTCATACCCAACAACCAAAGATAATTATAGTCATAGATGTGAGATAAAAATCTCACCTTTAAACTAAATTTATGAAGATGAAGCTTGAAAGCAATGGCAAGAACAAGCACTCTTCAATTCCAACTCAACACTAGAAGCTTGAATCTAAGCTCAAAAACAAGAACATTCCCGAAATTAGGTTTAGGAATTTCTGAAATTGGAAAGAGAATAAGTTGGAGAACAAGAAGAGAAGCTTACCAATGGGTTCTTCTTGAGTTTGGAGCAAGGAATTTGATTTGCAAGAGAAACTAGGGTTTTGGAATTTTAATTTCCAATCTCTCCCACCATTAACACTCTAAAAACTGAAATGAGAAGAGAATGAGGGTGAGTGGGGAAGAGTGGCTCAGATTTGAGCATAAGTTAACATAGGATTGAGCCCAAAAACCAAACCCAAAGTAAAAAAAGTAGCAGAAATCAACTTTCTCCAAACATATCGAAGCTTATACTCAAAAAGGTCGCAAACGGCATTTTGAACTCAATGGAGGTGGTCTCGAGTCCTAATTCGACCGTATGCAAAAAGTAGGTTTTCGGACAAAAATCCGACTAACGATAAAATATTTAAATAAAATATTTAAATATAAAATCGATAAATATGCGGGTTGTTACAATACGCGCCAAGATGGAGGCCGAGTTCGACCAGGCTCCAGCCGAGTGTCGTGCTCGAGATGCTCTTCAACGTGGCGCTTCCTGATCGAATTATCGTCAAGTGTTGGTGGCGCAAGAATTAACCCTAATATTGAGAGATGGGTTCGGCAATCTACAGGGAGGCACGCATACGCGAACGAGAGGGAAGGGAGAAGAAAAGGAGGGCCATGATTTGCTTGAAGGAGATCCTACGGCTCTGAATTGTTGAAGGTTGAAAAATATAAAGTTTTGTTGTAAATTATAAGTATACAATTCGTGTAAACTTCATAAAATCATAACTTTTTCATACGAGGTCGAAAACGCACGAAACCAGTTGCGTTTGAATCGTATGGACGAGCACTGCGCTATGGAATTGGATTGGAGTCGTTTGGAGTTATTGAGAATTTCGGGTAAAATTAAACGTATTCGAAATAAATCGCTAAAACGAAATTGAAATTAAGGTGAGAACTTCTCACTCAATCGAATTAGTTTCGATTTTTATTTTAAATAGTTATATTTAAAATATTTGAATGCATATTTGAATGATGATTGATATCTATTGATTGTTAAAATAGACATTATGCGCCGTTAGTAAGCGGAGGTTATTTATTAAAAACATATACCGCGAATATTTCATAAACAGTGAAATTGGTATTATATAAAATAGCAATATATATATATATTGGCATATGTATATATTGCAGTTGTTGATTTCCCACATTTTTTAGCGGATGAGACCCTATTGCGCCTTCTATTAAGCGGATAATATTTTAAATCCCATATACCGCGATAATTCCATACTGGAACGGAATTGGTATTGTGCTAATGTTTGTGGATGCAGGAAAACAGGTTGGAGGGATCCAACTGGATTCCTCAGCAGTTTTTATTTGATTTCAGATATTTTGATATTTGATGGAATATCATATCGATATATGATATCGTTGTTTGTCGTGATTGACTATTTGGTGTGTAGCATCATTGGACCAAATTTTGGTATTTTAAAAGGATTTTAAAGTGATTTTTGAAAGTATATGTTTATAAATATTTTTGAAATTGATTCATTTTAAATAAATAAACGTTATAAATTTAAATGTTATAAAATTATGATTTTTGAGAAATATAGTAAGAAAATTGATTTTCGATAATATAGGGTTAATTACTTTATAAAATAATTTAAATTGGGATTTCTGAAATTATTGTGAAAAGTTTAAAAATAGGATTTATAAAATTTGATTATTTTATAAATCAAGAGAATGATGAAATTATAAAGGAGATTTAAGATGTTTTAAAATAATAGTATAAATTGATTTTATAAAGGATTTATAAATTGATATTTATAAATTAAAACATTTGAATTATAAAACGAGTTTTTATAAGTGTTAGAATGAATTGTAAATGAATTTCATAAATGAATGAATTTTATAGAATTATAAACGTTGAAGTTAGAAATGGAATTTTATAAGCAGTAGGTTTATAAAATTTGTAAAGTTATTAAAAGATTAGATTTGGGTAAACAAATGAATCTTATAAGTTATAAGATTTATAACTTGGGAAGTTTAAAAAGAACGATTTTGTAAAATAATCGTTTTATAAGCATTTAACTTATAATATGGACTTTCGGTATATAATTGAGTTATAAATCGAATAGGTTAGTAAAGGAGATTTATAAAAGGAAGTAGTTATAAAATAAATAGAAATGGAATTTATAATAGTTGTTTTATAAATCCGCAAATGACTTATTTTGATAAGTAAATTGTTGAAACCTATTAATGGAGTTATATTCGCGTTTTAGACAGTGAATAATCCTTTAAGATAAAATGTATAGAAGTGATGAAATTGGTTAACCTAGTATATTCACGTTTTGAATAGTGAATAATATGTTAAAGAAAATGTTTTGAATGTGATGTTTTAAATCGAATTAAAACGATCTAACGATGTTTTTAAATGTGTTAAGATACGAAACCCTAGATTTCAACATTCATTGTTGAAATAGACGTTTTCGAGAAATAGAAGGAAATAGTGGACTATAACACTGTTGTTATAGTAAATGATTTCCGAAAGGAAATGTTTTATTTAGTATTGGGATTTATATATCTATTTTAATTTCGAATCCCTATACTAGTGATTTTGGGACGTCGTAACGATGTTTTACGCAACATTCGTTTTGGCCCAAATAGATATGTTAAGAGAATGATTTCCTTAAAAGAATGAAATATATACTTAATTTCGATTTAAGTATATTGAATATATTCCAAGTGTAGAAAATAAAAAGATTTGTGAATTACTTATGAATAAGTAAGTATGGAAATGTTTTCCAATATAAAGTAAATACATTTGAGAATTTATCTTTTTAAAGATAATTTGAAAATGAATATTAGAAATGGAATTGAAACGTATATTCACAGATATTTTGGGAAGTATAAATTCACTATGGAATTTATAAATGTGGAATTTGTTTAAAAATAAACGTTGCTTTATTTTTGAGGTATTGAAATTATATATCTTGTAAAGATATTTATGGAAAATAAATAATTTGGAAAATTATTTGGAATCTGGTGATGTGTGCATATCCATTGATAGTTCAATAACCGACTATCAATATTTACCTTTGAATGGGTATTTGTTGGGATTTGCTGAATTTGAATGCTACACTTATTTTTAAATTATTGCGCTCGTTATTCGGATTACCCATTCCGAATAGTGATACGACGTAATGGATAGCATTGATGACCGGTGTTGAAGACCGGATATTTTTGAAAGCGAAAGGACAACTCGTCGAATGTCTTTGCATCGAATGGTCCCCGGTATAGAGACTCCATATGTGATGGGAAGTCCGGTCGTGATTAGTGAATATCCGGATTGCAAGGACTTCTTTATAAGTGCCTTCGGTTCTGTTCGAGCCCGGAACAGACTTGTATGGATTGTATGTCTGACATTACAAATTGAGATATAAAGCCGATTTCTTTCAAATATATTTTTGTTGGTGGCGGAGAATTTATTCTTTTAGCTTAACACCCTTCTCTGAGACGTACGAGCTCAGAGGTTATGTAGTTGAAGGTTATCAGCGATATATTCCCAATTTGGTAATGTGACATGCTGAGTGTTGCTGTGAAATGATCATTGTGTTGATCATTTGTGATAGGATCATTTATTTGATCGTCTATCTTTGTGATCATTTCTATGATCATTTGTTGACCCAAAGCATGGCTTTTGTATAAAGTATGTTTTTGTGGACGAGACTTCGTCGAGCCTCACACCCCGGAAATGGTCAAAACAGGAAAGATGCGGCAAGGATATGAGGGGTAGCGCCCTTTAGGGTATGTGCATTTCCTTTTGGAAAAGGGTGGTATCATGGTATGGAGCCCAGATACTTACTCATGTTGAAAACACTTTATGATTGTGTGAATTGATTGCGAGCGCTCGGTTAAAGGTCCCAAAGGACCGGGGGATGGCATATTCGGTCAGTTGTTACTCAGTTAGGGGTAACCCGGCCTTGTGTTGGCAGAGATCCGGTTTGGTTCTCGGGGACGTCCATCCAGAGGCGTTCTCATGTGGCAATGGGAAGTTCCTTGGCCTGACCATTTGTTGGAAATCCAAAGAAACAATACGATCCTTGTACGGTTTTAGTTGTATAACCTTCCATGAAATTTGGCGGTAACCTGCTATTGAACATGGTTAGCTATAGTAGGCATACGATAATGGTCGTATGTTGGCTAAGATTTATATTCTACTTTCGAAATTGTTTTATACACTATACACTAGTAATAATAACAAATGTTCTTTTAAATGCGTATCAAGCATCTTTGACTATCATAAGGAGAAATCGCCTTTGATTCTACGTTTGCATTGTGTGTGTGTGCGGGAGGCCTTATGGTAGTCTCATTTTTAAAAGCATTGCGAATTGACTTTAAAAATATTCCTCTATTTTGATTTTAAAGATAAATAAACTGTTTTGAGTTCTCACACCAGTCACATGACTGACTCGGAGTTTATTGTTTTCCTTCCTAAACTCTGGGTGCCCACCAATTTCCACACGGGCAGTCAAGAGTTAGGTTTATCAGGATATTCTGGATATTCTGGAGTTGCTGGAGGCAAGATGGATGGCATGGCGTATTACTAGTATATAGTATTTTTTTTTCGCTGTTTGTTGTTGTTGTTGTACACTCTGGTGATATGATGTAGTGAAATGTGATGTAATGTAATAACTGATATAGTTCTTTGTTTAAATATTATTCATTTATTATTATATGTTGTTCCGCTGCGAATTGTGAGATTCTGTTATTGTTCTGTTGTTTTCTATTCCGTTCTATTTTCTATGATCTTTCCTCTCTATTTTCTACCTTCTTCTCTCTTCTTCTGTCTTTTTCTTCTCCTTTAAACCCTAAGTGTTCGGTTTTCCGTCCTTCGATTGCTCGATAGTTGATACTGTGAACGTATTGATGTCAGTTTTCGAAAGTCGAAGAATCGGGTCCTTACATCTGGTATCAAAGCTTATGGTTAAGCGACAACCACGGTTCTGTTGGGTATTACTCATTAGAGATAGAGTCAGTAGTACTCTAGAATGAGTTGAGTGTAATAATAGCTATTAGTGCGTATTTGTTAGTGAATATAAAATTGTTTTATATTGTGATGATTGGTTTATTGAGTGGCATATGAACCTTCGTCAGCACGGTCTCGACAACTATGCCGAAGGGGTTTATAAACATTTGAATAGAACAATTTGGCACAATATTGTTTTAAATTGGGTAAATGGAATAATTTTACCTTGATTATATTTTTATATATAAAAGAATAATTTTTCAGAATTATTAAATTGTATATAAGTTGATTGTTTGGTTGTTGAATAAGTTGTTTGAATAATCTAAATTGAAGAATAATTGTATAAGTGAAAAGAATTATAAGAATTGAATTATAATTAAGGTGATTTACAATTGTGAAATAAACTTATATATATAAGAAGTGAAACTATATGGATATATTTATGAATATGAGTTGTAAATAAAAATGAATTTAAAGTTAAATGGAAATTTACTTAGAATTGGAATCTGAATTTCTTTATAAGTTGGAATTTAAGTTAAGAAAAAAAGATAATGTTTGAAATGGAGTATGACTTAAGATATGTTGAATGAAGTTGATTTCGGTATCAAAGTAAATTAATAAAGTTAATTAATAGATATGAACTTGAGTTTATAAATGAAATTCAACTTTTGTAATTGAATTGAATTAATGGATTAAATGTTAATCAATTAAATGTGAATAATTGATATGGAAAAATGGATATAAGTGTTAATTCATTAAAATCTAATGTTATCGGAAGTTGAAAGATTGAATGAAAATCAGTTTAATTAAACCAATTGAAAGCAAAGGAATTTGGTTGTAATTAATATACATTGGTTGATATATGATTGTTAGTTGATTGTATATAATTCATTAAGTTAATGAAATTGAGTTAATGAAATTGAAAGCTAAAGTAATTTAAATTCAATTGGAAGTTAAGTGAATCTTAAATAGAATTGAATTTGATTTGGAAGTGAACCAACTTGAATATGAATTAGTGAATATAAACTAATTAAAAATGAATGTTAGTAAAATCATCCACTGTTAATGAATCAAATGTGATTAAACTGAAAACATATTTCATTGAATATTAATGAGAATATGAATGAATACTGATTGGTTATGAATGTTAGTTGGATAATAGTTGGTTGATGTTTGCATTTGTTGTTTTGTTGCATTTGCTATGTTGGCATATATAGTTATTATGTTGCTATATGTTCTATATTGATACTATTGTCTACGTGCATGTGCTCATGTTGTTTGTTGAGTGTTTAGTAGGTGCGGATCGCGTTTGCTTCGCATTTGGAGCTCGCTTTCGCGCTATATTAGCCGTATATGCTTGCTAATAAAATATAACGTACATATCTCGGATTACATACCGTACTTTTATACTTTTTTCCCTGCGGGATGCCTCATTACTTGATGAGATGTATATTTGTGATATATATATATACTGTAATTTTTTTTCCGGATCGAGCCGCGCAAAGGAGACTATGGCGAATTCTTCCGGAAATTTAAGGCGTTAGAACAATTTGAGAAAAAAATTGGAAAATTTTGAAAACTATAATTTTGATTTGGAGTTGAAAGTTAAACAATAGTAGTTGTTTTGAAAAGATAACTAAGTATGATTTGAAAACTTAGTAAAGTATGGTAAGAAGTTTAACTATGAATTTTGGGAAAATTAATAGATTCTGTAACTTTTCTTACTTTGTAATTTCGAGGACGAAATTCCTTTAAGGGGGGAAGATTGTAACGACCCAGAATTTTAATTAATTAAAATTTGAATATTTAATTAATTTTAAATATTAATAAGTGAAATTTATAAGTCGAATAAATTTTATTTTGAATAATTGGATTTAATTGGATAATTAAATCGATAATTTAGTATGTTAAATTATAGAAATAATTGAAAATTGGGCTAGATATGATTGAAAATGATTTGTAAAATTTTATTATATCATATTGGGGTTAGAATGATATTTTAGAACTTTTAAAATCGAATTAGAAGTTAATTTGTGAAAATTGAATATTTTAATATTTAATTATCAACTGTAAAATAGCAAATTTTTGAACAGCCTCAGAATTGAACGAAACCAGTTTCATTGGATCCGTGATAGTTAGTTATTGTCGGATTTCAATTTTCGTAGCAATTGGAGTTATCGTTTGATCGTGGCAGCTCGAAACGCATCGAAATCGTTTTAATATTAATTTGGCGAGTTAAAATAGCCATTTTTCAAAAAGTCTCGGATTTCGACGAAACTAGTTTCATCGGATCCGTAATGTGATATTATTGTAAGGTTTCAAATTTCAAGTTAATCAGATTTACCGGTTGTCCGGTACAAACTAAAACGCCTAGAAAATCGTTTAAATCGGTTTAATTTAAATCGATCGTTTGTTGCCATATCTCGCACAGATGACTGAATTAGCTTCCGAAACCTGTTCCATTGTGTCCGGAATGCGGGGTAAACCCTAAGAACGTCAGTTTCGGCGCGTAAATCGGAGTTTTGAAAACCCGGATGAATAGTGTTCATTTATTTTCTATAAATAGGGCTCCATTCACAAGAAAGAAAAAAAATTTATTAACCTAACCCTAAACCTAGCCGCCACCCCCTCAACAAATGACCAGAAAATAACCCCCTTCTTCCTTCAATTTCTCAAAATCCATTCATCAATTCAAAGAACGTTCAACTACGAAGTTATAGAGCACATCGAGGGCTACAATCTGAACGGTGGTGAACGAGTATTATGTGGTGGATCATCGGCAATTGGTGTTGGAAGTGTGGCCGTTCGGCCTCGAAATACGTGCCAAGATGGAGGCCGAGTTCGACCAGGCTCCAGCCGAGTGTCGTGCTCGAGATGCTCTTCAACGTGGCGCTTCCTGATCGAATTATCGTCAAGTGTTGGTGGCGCAAGAATTAACCCTAATATTGAGAGATGGGTTCGGCAATCTACAGGGAGGCACGCATACGCGAATGAGAGGGAAGGGAGAAGAAAAGGAGGGCCGTGATTTGCTTGAAGGAGATCCTATGGCTCTGAATTGTTGAAGGTTGAAAAATATAAAGTTTTGTTGTAAATTATAAGTATATAATTCGTGTAAACTTCATAAAATCATAACTTTTTCATACGAGGTCGAAAACGCGTGAAACCAGTTGCGTTGGAATCGTATGGACGAGCACTACCCTATGGAATTGGATTGGAGTCATTTGGAGTTAGTGAGAATTTCAGGTAAAATTAAACGTCCGTTTAATTTTATTCGAAATAAATCGCTAAAACGAAATTGAAATTAAGGTGAGAACTTCTCACTCAATCGAATTAGTTTCGATTTTTATTTTAAATAGTTATATTTAAAATATTTGAATGCATGTTTGAATGATGATTGATATCTATTGATTGTTAAAATAGACATTATGCGCCGTTAGTAAGCGGAGGTTATTTATTAAAAACATATACCGCGAATATTTCATAAACAGTGAAATTGGTATTATATATAATAGCAATATATATATATATATATATATATATATTGGAATATGTATATATTGCAGTTGTTGATTTCGTGCATTTTTTAGCGGATGAGACCCTATTGCGCCGTCTATTAAGCGGATAATATTTTAAATCCCATATACCGCGATAATTCCGTACTGGAACGGAATTGGTATTGTGCTAATGTTTGTGGATGCAGGAAAACAGGTTGGAGGGATCCAACTGGATTCCTCAACAGTTTTTATTTGATTTCAGATATTTTGATATTTGATGGAATATCATATCGATATATGATATCGTTGTTTGTCGTGATTGACTATTTGGTGTGTAGCATCATTGGACCAAATTTTGGAATTTTAAAAGGATTTTAAAGTGATTTTTGAAAGTATATGTTTATAAATATTTTTGAAATTGATTCATTATAAATAAATAAACGTTATAAATTTAAATGTTATAAAATTATGATTTTTGAGAAATATAGTAAGAAAATTGATTTTTGATAATATAGGGTTAATGAATTTATAAAATAATTTAAATTGGGATTTCTGAAATTATTGTGAGAAGTTTAAAAATAGGATTTATAAAATTTGATTATTTTATAAATCAAGAGAATGGTGAAATTATAAAGGAGATTTAAGATGTTTTAAAATAATAGTATAAATTGATTTTATAAAGGATTTATAAATTGATATTTATAAATTAAAACATTTGAATTATGAAACGAGTTTTTATAAGTGTTAGAATGAATTGTAAATGAATTTCATAAATGAATGAATTTTATAGAATTATAAACGTTGAAGTTATAAATGGAATTTTATAAGCAGTAGGTTTATAAAATTTGTAAAGTTATTAAAAGATTAGATTTGGGTAAACAAATGAATCTTATAAGTTATAAGATTTATAACTTGGGAAGTTTAAAAAGAACGATTTTGTAAAATAATCGTTTTATAAGCATTTAACTTATAATATGGACTTTCGGTATATAATTGAGTTATAAATCGAATAGGTTAATAAAGGAGATTTATAAAAGGAAGTAGTTATAAAATAAATAGAAATGGAATTTATAATAGTTGTTTTATAAATCCGCAAATGACTTATTTTGATAAGTAAATTGTTGAAACCTATTAATGGAGTTATATTCGCGTTTTAGACAGTGAATAATCCTTTAAGATAAAATGTATAGAAGTGATGAAATTGGTTAACCTAGTATATTCACGTTTTGAATAGTGAATAATATGTTAAAGAAAATGTTTTGAATGTGATGTTTTTAATCGAATTAAAACGATCTAACGATGTTTTTAAATGTGTTAAGATTCGAAACCCTAGATTTCAACATTCATTGTTGAAATAGACGTTTTCGAGAAATAGAAGGAAATAGTGGACTATAACACTGTTGTTATAGTAAATGATTTCCAAAAGGAAATGTTTTATTTAGTATTGGGATTTATATATCTATTTTAATTTCGAATCCCTATACTAGTGATTTTGGGACGTCGTAACGATGTTTTACGCAACATTCGTTTTGGCCCAAATAGATATGTTAAGAGAATGATTTCCTTAAAAGAATGAAATATATACTTAATTTCAATTTAAGTATATTGAATATTTTCCAAGTGTAGAAAATAAAAAGATTTGTGAATTACTTATGAATAAGTAAGTATGGAAATGTTTTCCAATATAAAGTAAATACATTTGAGAATTTATCTTTTTAAAGATAAATTGAAAATGAATATTAGAAATGGAATTGAAACGTATATTCACAGATATTTTGGGAAGTATAAATTCACTATGGAATTTATAAAAGAAAGTGGAATTTGTTTAAAAATAAACGTTGCTTTATTTTTGAGGTATTGAAATTATATATCTTGTAAAGATATTTTTGGAAAATAAATAATTTGGAAAATTATTTGGAATCTGGTGATGTGTGCATATCCATTGATAGTTCAATAACCGACTATCAATATTTACCTTTGAATGGGTATTTGTTGGGATTTGCTGAATTTGAATGCTACACTTATTTTTAAATTATTGCGCTCGTTATTCGGATTACCCATTCCGAATAGTGATACGACGTAATGGATAACATTGATGACCGGTGTTGAAGACCGGATATTTTTGAAAGCGAAAGGACAACTCGTCGAATGTCTTTGCATTGAATGGTCCCCGGTATAGAGACTCCATATGTGATGGGAAGTCCGGTCGTGATTAGTGAATATCCGGATTGCAAGGACTTCTTTGTAAGTGCCTTCGGTTCTGTTCGAGCCCGGAACAGACTTGTATGGATTGTATGTCTGACATTACAAATTGAGATATAAAGCCGATTTCTTTCAAATATATTTCTATTGGTGGCGGAGAATTTATTCTTTTAGCTTAACACCCTTCTCTGAGACGTACGAGCTCAGAGGTTATGTAGTTGAAGGTTATCAGCGATATATTCCCAATTTGGTAATGTGACATGCTGAGTGTTGCTGTGAAATGATCATTGTGTTGATCATTTGTGATAGGATCATTTATTTGATCGTCTATCTTTGTGATCATTTCTATGATCATTTGTTGACCCAAAGCATGGCTTTTGTATAAAGTATGTTTTTGTGGACGAGACTTCGTCGAGCCTCACACCCCGGAAATGGTCAAAACAGGAAAGATGCGGCAAGGTTATAAGGGGTAGCGCCCATTAGGGTATGTGCATTTCCTTCTGGAAAAGGGTGGTATCATGGTATGGAGCCCAGATACTTACTCATGTTGAAAACACTTTATGATTGTGTGAATTGATTGCGAGCGCTCGGTTAAAGGTCCCAAAGGACCGGGGGATGGCATATTCGGTCAGTTGTTACTCAGTTAGGCGTAACCCGGCCTTGTGTTGGCAGAGATCCGGTTTGGTTCTCGGGGACATCCATCCAGAGGCGTTCTCATGTGGCAATGGAAAGTTCCTTGGCCTGACCATTTGTTGGAAATCCAAAGAAACAATACGATCCTTGTACGGTTTTAGTTGTATAACCTTCCATGGAATGTGGCGGTAACCTGCTATTGAACATGGTTAGCTATAGTAGGCATACGATAATGGTCGTATGTTGGCTAAGATTTATATTCTACTTTCAAAATTGTTTTATACACTATACACTAGTAATAATAACAAATGTTCTTTTAAATGCGTATCAAGCATCTTTGACTATCATAAGGAGAAATCTCCTCCGATTTTGCGTTTTCATTGTGTGTGTGTGTGCGGGAGGCCTTATGGTAGTCTCATTTTTAAAAGCATTGCGAATTGACTTTAAAAATATTCCTCTATTTTGATTTTAAAGATAAATAAACTGTTTTGAGTTCTCACACCAGTCACATGACTGACTCGGAGTTTATTGTTTTCCTTCCTAAACTCTGGGTGCCCACCAATTTCCACACGGGCAGTCAAGAGTTAGGTTTATCAGGATATTCTGGATATTCTGGAGTTGCTGGAGGCAAGATGGATGGCATGGCGTATTACTAGTATATAGTATTTCTTTTCCGCTGTATGTTGTTGTTGTTGTACACTCTGGTGATATGATGTAATGAAATGTGATGTAATGTAATAACTGATATAGTTCTTTGTTTAAAGATTATTCATTTATTATTATATGTTGTTCCGCTGCGAATTGTGAGATTCTGTTATTGTTCTGTTGTTTTCTATTCCGTTCTATTTTCTATGATCTTTCCTCTCTATTTTCTACCTTCTTCTCTCTTCTTCTGTCTTTTTCTTCTCCTTAAAACCCTAAGTGTTCGGTTTTCCGTCCTTCGATTGCTCGACAGTTGATACTGTGAACGTATTGATGTCAGTTTTCGAAAGTCGAAGAATCGGGTCCTTACATTAAGCTAACAGTTTATATGCAAATAAATAACTATAACTGTCAATCTATATGCAGTAATAAAATTTAATGAACAGTTATATTAAATAAATGTGATTTAGCAGATATGATGAATAAAACATGCCAAACTGTCATAAAATAATCTCTACTCATATCTAAAATAAATTTAACAAACATAAAAACTTTTAGAAGTTGTGAGTGGGTTAAAACACACACCTTTTGAATTTAAATCGAATTTAAATTCAATTTAAACTCAAAAATTCGACGGTCTCCAAATCTACCCAAACCAGCGTCAATGCGTCTGGAATTTTATTACGATCCTAACAAAAAAAATCTCGCGTGAATCGGAGTTCGTACGAAAGAGTTGTAGCGATTTAATTGATTACAAACAAAATAAAATTAAACAAAATAATAATAATAATAATAATAACCTGCCTCAACTCCCTCTGCCACGTCACAGAGAGGCCACGCACCCAACTCTTCCTCCCCAAACGACATAGCACGCACGAGAAACTCAGCTACAGGTAACCGGCCGAACGCCCTAAAACCCTAGACCATCCGCCGCTCGCCCCGCAGGCCACTGCCCTGACCGAGGACCACCCCACGACCCTGGCGCACGCCCCAGCCTCGAACCACGAACGTTGCTGACGTTGCACACCTAGCAGCCGCCGCTATGTACAAAACCCTAATCAAATTTCATAGGTCGATCTGACCGTTAACTCCACGCCTAGCCTACTCTGATGCGATCCCCTTGCGTCTCTCTACAATACCCAGAAGCCATCTTCCGATCCGACGACTTTGATCTCGACGATGATGAAAGGCCGAAAATAAACGCCCAGTTTCTGGTCAAACCACAACCCGAATTGAAAAACGAATACCACCATTGAATTACGCTCGTCGAGAGCATCAGCATATATTATTTTGGAAATTTTCTGGAAAGTTTGAATTTCATTTGAAATTTTGAATTGAAATAGATCTAGGTTTGCATCCATTTGAGAAGGAGAAGAAGTTGAAGAAAAGAACGTACAGACAAATGATAGAAGATGGAGGCTAGGGTTTATGATCGTCTATTTATATGTAGGGTTGGATTGGAGTAGATAGACCAGATAGATGAACCAACGGAACAAACTATGGCCCAAAAAGCCCGTTCTAACCCCGGAACGAAATTTGTTAAACCCATATATCCTGATAGGTATTTTAAAATATTCTGAACGCGATGGAAAAAGTTTCACGTCCAAATTCGATCGTATGAAGAAGTTATGCTGAAAACAAAATTTCCAAATTGATTTCAAATTGATTTTAATTAAATCGATTTCAAGGCGTTTCGCGTCCGTACGATCAAACGACAAGTCCGATCGTTACGAAACTTGAAACACTATAATATTTCACCGATACGGATCTGATGAAACTGGTTTCGTCGAAATCCGAGTCCGTGGCCAAAATGGTAAATTTTATAATAATTATATAAATTAAAATAAATTATAAAAATCCAATTTTATAATTAAATTCTAAAATTTTCCAAATTTTATCGCTTATATATTCCTTAATCAATTTAAATGATTTAACAAGTTTAGACATGAATTAAAAGTTGATAAGTCTATCAATTGCAGTGTTAATTTCTCCACTTCCTTATTTTTAGGAATTATAAACTAAATTCTCAAAACCCATATATTAGATTTCAACTTTTATATTCTCAACTTTTACCAAAAATAAGGATGCCACTAACATTGGTTCATGATTTCACCTTATTATCCACAAATTCCATTTCAATTTCAATAACGTAATATTTAAACGTTTAATTCCACTTTATTTGCAATAAATACAATTGTTGAATTTTGATACTTTAATTAAATTATAAATCTTGCTTTCTATAATCTATATCAACAAATGGTCCAATTATAAATAGAATTAGCATTAACTTCATCTTATAGAATTAACTACTCCAATTACAAAACAAATGTACGCTAACTGCACGATTTAAGTCAATTAATTGTAATTGAGTCTACATTAAATGTTATAAATTATAAATTGGAACCTTAATAATTTCACTTATTGATTTAAAATCTTTCTATTCAGTAAATAGACACTTTTGTGGGTATAAATAACATTTGAATTATAATACATGTCATTAGTGCATGCTTCATTTCTTATAAACTCCCTTTTATTAACTAGAACACATTAACCAAACAAAATAATTAATTTAGATTTATTTCAATCGATTGCCATTCTTAACTTAATATACTCAAAATGGTTAACCTAAATAATTGTTACACTTTTACATTCAAATTCACTTACAACCATTATTAACAACAATGTTGCCATAGATTTAGATTTAATTAAATAAATTAGATGAATGGGTAAAATTTTGTAATTATCACTAATGCCAAATATATATGCATTAATTACTACTTATTATTTTGAATTCATTTATAAATTTACTAGTTGCCTTAGTCTTCTTATATCCTATTTACTACCAAACTTTCTATTTAGTTATAGTTTATTAATATATATATACCTAGGCAAATCAAGTTCTTGTCCTTTCTGTTATTTCAATTAAATCGGGTATGCGCAACTAAATTGTTCATTAACTTATTCTTACAAAATAAATTACATACATTTAGTTACACCTAATTTAATGCATTGATTTTCATTTATAAATTAAAGGTTTTCCTTTAAAAGCTTTTATTACTAACCATACAGGACATTGATCTAATTCAATTTACTATCTAATGATATTAATTCATTTAAATAAATTCACAATTTACCCTTGTTTCCCTATATTCTCTTCTTAGCCTAGTATAACCATTTACATTACTTCAAATTTATTCGTCATTTTATATCAACAGATAATACTTAGCTTAAATTCCTGTGGTTTCATTTCCTTTTCAACATATGCTTCATTATAAATTATAAATCTTTACTTCTTTCTAAAGTTAAATTATCTAATCTTATTAAAATGACAAAATTAACTGACGAAAATTTACGGGTCGTTACACTCTCCCCCACTCAAAACTTTTCGTCCCCGAAAAGGAAAAAGAAGGGAAAAGAAGAATTTCGAAATCAATATCATATTTAAATATTATATTTATAAAAATTTAAATTTACAAAATTAGTTAATTTAGCTAAAATATACAAATTTATATAAAGTGAAATATTTAAGCGGTTTCAACCATTAATCAACCCATCAATACAACAACCATCAACTTTACAAACAGCATACATACAGAAGACATAGCAACCATTTAATCCAACAAACAAATAGTTGTTCGGGTTCAAAACTTGAAATTGTATGGAATGAAAATAACTATCAAGTGCATCCTTTACTCAACAGTCTTAGATGGAACAACGATAGATTATTTATTCATCCAACAACTTCAGATTTTCTTACCCAACCAACCATAAGTCAAACAATATCAATTCGAACCAACAACCAAATTAACTTATTATAAATTTATATTTCATACATTAACAGTTTGATCTTTTCATTCATATAACAGTTTATCTTTTATTTTCATTTATTTCTTTAAATTATCCTTTTATAATTTACATTTATTTCCAACAACTTTTAATTTTATTCACTCATTAAATGTTTGTTTCATTTATTTTCCCTTATAACCTCCAATTATCCATTTCCATTTATTTAGGTCATGTAAGTTTCTTCTATTTAATTACATTTAGTGCACTTCTCACTTTTAATCATTTATTTAATGCTTCCATTTGTTATCCCGCTTTTTGGCAAAGCCGTGATACCAAAAGATTGATCGAAAACAAAAGACAGTTCGTCTCAGAGATTGGTTATACTTCACTTTGCTATGGATATCGATGAATTTTGTCCAAGTCCGGAACGAGCCGCAATTGATAGGACATGACAAGAAAGGTCGTAGGAGTCGTCATTTCAAATTTCAAGTCAATCCGAGTTCATATGCTCAAGATAGGATGGATTCAAAGTGAGAAAGGTGGTCACTGTCTGTTTCGAACCCATCGCACTGGAGTACTTCGAAACCATCCACTGTCTCTGCTTCGAACCCATCCACTGTCTCTCCTTCGAACCCATCTAGTTCGAACCCATCACACTGGAGTGCTTCGAACCCATCCACTTCGAACCCATCCAATGCTCACTGCTTCGAACCAATCACTCCGCTAACTTCGAACCGATCGATTCAAACCGATCAGGCATGATATTGGTCACTTCGAATCGATCGGTTCGTGACCCTTCGGATGGATGTGTTCGAATCCATCATCCTCCATCTACTTCGAACCGATTGCCTTCAAATCCATCGCGGAGCTTCATTTCGTATCCATCACATATGCGAGCTTGACATCGATACGAAGGAAGCTCCCTCCCCTCGGTTCGAACTAGGCAGATGCAGTTGATCGATTCAAACTACGCAACGGTCATCGATACGAAGTCGGCGAAATCCCCAGGTTCGAAGCGGTCAACACGGAGAAAAAGTAGGATCGATGCGAGGAGTGCGCGACACGTCACTAGGTAACACGTGCTTCCATCGATTCGAATGCATGGGTTCGAAGTCATGGGTTCGAACGACACAGCCAACCAAGAAAACACCATTTCGAACCGAGCATATCTCCTCAACCATACATCCAAATGCAACCAAATTTTCACAGTAGCTTCCACACAAGGTAAAGATTGTTCCTGCCAAGTTTCATCTCGACTGGACCATTTCTTGATGGGTTCGAAATGACTTCGAATCGATGTCAGATCGAGACGAAACTTGGTGGGGTCGGTCGCGTGGGCCCACTCACGTGCCAGAAGAAGTCTCACGAAGTTTCAGCCAGATCTGGGCCTCCAACGCCTATAAATAGCACCCTGAAGCCTTCAGAAAGGGGGATCTTCCGAGAACTTCTGCCATTGAACGCTGAGACTCTGCCGGATTAACGTCTATTGATCAGAATCACTGTTGTATTCAGATTTCAAAGCTATTATCTACTGTAATCCATTGTAATCGATTGAATCGAGCAAAGCAATAAAGAGAAATCCTTCAAAGTGGACGTAGGCAAGAACGCCGAACCACTATAAATCCTATGTTTGTGATTGTTGTTTGTGAATTACTGTGATTTATTACCAAGAGCTGAATTTTATATTGATTGTTGCTGAGTTTTGTGTTGATTATTATCAAGTTGAATACGCAAACGGGTGCTTTCGTGATATTGGGTGTTTGTGACCAATTTTGGCGCAAACATTTTGGTGCTTTCACTGAGAAACTGAACTCAGGAGTTCCATCCGTTGATAATTGATTCAGAGAAAGTTTGAAAGTTTAGACTTGAGAAGTTATGACGAGACAATCGAGTAGAAGGCCAAGGCCAGAGAGAAGTGAACAGCAAGGAAGTCAGGAGGCTTCCTTAGGACCGAATCAACCATCGATCTACATCACTAGGGACGAGATGGAGACGATGATGAAGAAGCAAGAGGAGTTGATCCAGAGTTTATTCAACAGATAGGACAGCTTGGAACACAGAATAGAGAAGCCAATGGAGTCCAGAACGAAGCAGGACCATCCGGCGTCGCACCCGGATTAGGGGGCACACCCATGGAGAACGTTGGTCCAGTTTCGGAGGGAGAAAGAGGAGTATCTGCGCAACCTGGAGACAGCAGAGGAATGAACGCTCAGTCAAGGGGATAGATCTCAGAATTCCCTCGTGAACTCGGGGGGCAGGATGAAAGTAACGAACGAAGGTTACATCTTGGAGACACCGACAAGTTGGCAGAGATGGTTAGGCGAGCGATGAGAGGTGGTTTGGTGAACAAAGACCTGGAGGATGCTAATAGGAGTCCTTTCACTTCGGCAATCAGACGAGCTAGAAACCCACCAGATTTCAAATTACCATCGTTGGATATGTATGACGGGAGAACGGACCCCACGGTCCATTTGACAAAATATATGAGGCATATGGAAGTGCTGGGGGCATCAGAGGAGGTCATGGCCCGGTGCTTTCCACTGTACTTGGCGGATATTGCGGCGTTATGGTTCAGGCAATTAGATAGTGGGTCCATCGGAACATGGAACGATTTAACTGAGAGGTTTATGAGGCAATTCAGGGTTCACATTACAAGACCTAAGAATGTGATGACACTGGCAACTTTGAAACAGAAGGCTGGAGAAACATTGAGAAGTTTCCTGACACGGTTCAATGCGGCGGCGGCTTCGGTGGACAGACCGGATCCATCCATGGTTATGATGGCGGCTGTGTCCGAAATAGCAGACGGAACGGAGTTCAAAAATTCATTAACTAAGGATCCACCCGTAGATCTGGGAGAATTCTATCATGAGGCAGAAAAGTTTTTGCGATTAGAGGATGCGAATGCAGAAAGAGAAGAAGGAGATGGGATAGAAATTTATGCACTCAAAGATGAAAAGCCCCCTAGAAGGGACTCGGACAAGGATAAAGGTAAAAGGAAAATTGAGAATGACAGAGACAGATCAAAGCGGCAACGGAGGGAGCCGCGATTCACCACCTACACTGAGCTGAACGAGAGCCTGGAACGAATTTATCAGGATACCAAAGAGCAGATTCCGTATCGAAGGCCGATGCGAAGGGACCCTACCTCTGACGAAAGGAAATCAGATAAGTTCTGTGTATTCCACGAATTAAACGGTCATAACACTAACGATTGTAGGCACCTGAAGGACGAGGTGGAAGGGCATATCAGGAACGGTATGCTCCTTCAATATGTAAGGAGGCGAGCTCCTGTGGCGGAACCAGAACGACCGCCGTCCACATCAGCTAGGGGCGATCCTGAATCAAGACACCGTTTGGTTATCAATTGAGTAAGATAACGATGAATAAGTTGTAAGCTTCCACTAACGCAATCAAATCATTTACACATGTGCGAGATCGCGAACGATCTCCAGGCATGCTCTGGATGATCATTGACCGTTTCGTAGTGGGAACTTACACTTTGACATCCATGCTTTGCTTTCATGTCATTTCAATTTGAACATTTAGACTCTGTTTGTTTGGACATTGTTTTTGAAACTCATCCGTGTAATAGATGTTTGATTCTGATAACTCTGGAATGGCTAAGCTACTTACACATGTACGGGGTCGCGAACGATCCTTAGGCATGCTCTGAGATGGCGATGAACCGCCCTGACAAACGATCCAGGATCTCACCCAAACGTGACCCTGACATCGATAACATCAAGCCCTCCCGGGCACACAATTCGCCTCGAACGGCACTCGACTTCGAACAGTCACAACTCACCACGCCTCAAATGGCTTGATCGCGAACGGTCGTCACTTGAGGTCCAACACCCGACCGCGAACGGTCACAAATCCGCCTCGAACGGCACACGATCGCGGACGATCACTCTCTGCCTTGAACGGCACCGACCGCGAACGGTCATGATTCACTAATTATAAAATCCGACCTCGAACGGTCACCATTCGCCTTGAACGGCACTTGGTCGCGAACGATCATCAATTGCCGCGAACGGCATCGACCGCGAACGGTCCCATTCAATCCTTTGCCATAAATAGCATCGACCGCGAACGGTCCTATTCTCATCATTTGCCGCGAACGGCATCGACCGCGAACGGTCCTATTCCATCCTATGCCGCGAACGGCACGGACCGCGAACGGTCCCAATTCACCTCAAACAGCATATGATCCCGAACGATCGATGCATGGATTTATACGCTCGACCGCGCACGGTCGCACTTCACCTCGAATGACTCGATCACGAATGATCGTCATTTGAAGTTAAGCGCTCGACCATGAACGGTCGCGCTTCGTCCCAAATGGCTTGATCCCGAACGATCGTCATTTGAGGCCATATGAAACTGTCAAATTCTTTACAGGTCGATGACAGGATAAGAACATCCAACTCAAAGCATTACAAAACACACCTTCCTACCGCAAGGCATGTTTTGGGGGGCAAAATGTTATCCCGCTTTTTGGCAAAGCCGTGATACCAAAAGATTGATCGAAAACAAAAGACAGTTCGTCTCAGAGATTGGTTATACTTCACTTTGCTATGGATATCGATGAATTTTGTCCAAGTCCGGAACGAGCCGCAATTGATAGGACATGACAAGAAAGGTCGTAGGAGTCGTCATTTCAAATTTCAAGTCAATCCGAGTTCATATGCTCAAGATAGGATGGATTCAAAGTGAGAAAGGTGGTCACTGTCTGTTTCGAACCCATCGCACTGGAGTACTTCGAAACCATCCACTGTCTCTGCTTCGAACCCATCCACTGTCTCTCCTTCGAACCCATCTAGTTCGAACCCATCACACTGGAGTGCTTCGAACCCATCCACTTCGAACCCATCCAATACTCACTGCTTCGAACCCATCACTCCGCTAACTACGAACCGATCGATTCGAACCGATCAGGCATGATATTGGTCACTTCGAATCGATCGGTTCGTGACCCTTCGGATGGATGTGTTCGAATCCATCATCCTCCGTCTACTTCGAACCGATTGCCTTCAAATCCATCGCGGAGCTTCATTTCGTATCCATCACATATGCGAGCTTGACATCGATACGAAGGAAGCTCCCTCCCCTCGGTTCGAACTAGGCAGATGCAGTTGATCGATTCAAACTACGCAACGGTCATCGATACGAAGTCGGCAAAATCCCCGGGTTCGAAGCGGTCAACACGGAGAAAAAGTAGGATCGATGCGAGGAGTGCGCGACACGTCACTAGGTAACACGTGCTTCCATCGATTCGAATGCATGGGTTCGAAGTCATGGGTTCGAACGACACAGCCAACCAAGAAAACACCATTTCGAACCGAGCATATCTCCTCAACCACATATCCAAATGCAACCAAATTTTCACAGTAGCTTCCACACAAGGTAAAGATTGTTCCTGCCAAGTTTCATCTCGACTGGACCATTTCTTGATGGGTTCGAAATGACTTCGAATCGATGTCAGATCGAGACAAAACTTGGTGGGGTCGGTCGCGTGGGCCCACTCACGTGCCAGAAGAAGTCTCACGAAGTTTCAGCCAGATCTGGGCCTCCAACGCCTATAAATAGCACCCTGAAGCCTTCAGAAAGGGGGATCTTCCGAGAACTTCTGCCATTGAACGCTGAGACTCTGCCGGATTAACGTCTATTGATCAGAATCACTGTTGTATTCAGATTTCAAAGCTATTATCTACTGTAATCCATTGTAATCGATTGAATCGAGCAAAGCAATAAAGAGAAATCCTTCAAAGTGGACGTAGGCACGAACGCCGAACCACTATAAATCCTGTGTTTGTGATTGTTGTTTGTGAATTACTGTGATTTATTACCAAGAGCTGAATTTTATATTGATTGTTGCTGAGTTTTGTGTTGATTATTATCAAGTTGAATACGCAAACGGGTGCTTTCGTGATATTGGGTGTTTGTGACCAATTTTGGCGCAAACACCATTTCTATTACATTTAATTATAGTAACCCTTTTTAATTTCACTTAAATTCTTAATCTTATAACATCCATTCTTATAAATAAAGGATTTTATTAACTCATTAACTAGGGTTTGCAGTCATCTATTTATATTACCTACTTTTTATTATATTAAACTAGTAGCATTTATATCATACTTAGGTTTATAACCCTACACATCAATCCTTATTATTAAAGAATTTCATTTTATATACTTAAGATTAAAATCACCTATTTATAATACTTACCTTTAATTTTGGTAAAATTTCAAATTTATAAATTAAGTTTATAACATTAAATTCTCATTTATAACAGCAATTCATTGAATACTTCATTATTTCCAAAATTTCTACCTGTATAATATTCTATTCCAATCTCTTATTTAACATTTCAACTTTTCATATTTGGTAAGTTATATACGTTAAAGAAAATGCAAAAGAACTTATACAAGTTTTATCTCATCTTTTAAGTAAATTTAATGTTCAACAATATTACTCTTTGTCTCATATGTTACAAATTTCAAATTTCCCTTTATAACTTTGCATTAATTCTCTTACCTAAATTAGAGGTTTCAATTCATTAATCACTTACCTTTTATTTCACTACAATAATTTAAACGATTAATTAATGGAAATTTAAGAATTAAATACCGGGTCAAATTCAAATTATTTTAAAAATAATAGATAAATAATTTCTTACAACTTTTATATCTCTAATTATATTTAAAACAATTAAAATTTTAGATAATTTCAAAATAAATCTGCAGTAGAATTTACTACAGTGGTCTTTCCCCTTCGAAACTCGAAAATGAAAGTCGATGATGCGGCCGCCATCACCGAAATTATTTTCCAGCGACAGAGAGGAAAGTACAAAACTTATTTTCTCCAAAATCTTCTTTAAAACAATTCTTCCAATTGGCACTAAATATTTATATAAGAAAATACTTATAAACAAAATGATTATATTTCATAAATCCTTTGAAAGCAAATTTTCAAAATCCCGGGCTTAAGTTCTAAAATTTCCAAATTTCATTGATTTTAATTTCAATCTTATTTTACCTATTATTTAACATTTTATTCCTAACAACCAATCTATTGCAATCAAAAATATATATATATATAAATAATATCATTTAAAAATTTATTTTATATATAGAAAATATAATAGGCAAAATTATTTCACCTATATTAAAACAGATATTATGCCGGTCTGTCCTATTAAGTGTTTAGAAATCCCTATTGATGACATAGCGTCCCATGCATCAACCAGAATTTATAAATACAAAACGGAACATATTAACACAATATTAAAATCTTTTTATAACACTAACAAATACGCTCTCTCGTATATATACGCTCAGTGACTCCCATAGGGTATTACTACCCTATTAACAAAGAGTCAAACCCCACAAAGCTAAGGTTTATCGCTAAACCAAAGCTCTGATACCAGCTGTAACATCCCGCCTTTTCGCACGCTTCAAATCGACACACATGCCAATTTAAACCATACGGAAGGGCGGATTGTTATGGGGTAAATAAGAAAAAACAAAGAAGAAATAAACAAAATAGAATCTCACAGCGGAAGGATAAAATATAATAATAAAATATACAGTTTATAACACTGTTTACAAACATTTATATAATACATATCAGAGTTACACATACCAATAACAATGCAGCGGAACAGTGTGTAGTGCACTAGTATAAATAATAACAGTAATACTACAAATCTTCGTCTTCGTCCTCCAGAGTTAAACTTCAAATCCTGAAACGCTCGGACTGACCCGAGCGAATTGAAAAGACAAAACAATCGAGTCAGAACTAAAAGATCTTATGTGAGTTAAATTAACAGAAATAAATATGAGTACAGTAACTCAAGAGATGCTCGGGATTTACATCTCCTAAGGATCCGTTAAACTATTTACCATGTAGTATATTGCGCTATTATAATAGTGTCTATTTATAAACTAAACTTACTTTTAAATAGCGTTAAGGGGTTACCCATATAGCCCTTAACACAAAATATATTCCCATAGTCTATACAGTACCGTAATCTCCCCCGTACTGGGCGTCGTTAGAGGGCACTCCATAGGTATGGTACAAAGCCAAAATCGTATAAGGCGCGCTAGGGTAGGTGACACGGCACAACTAGGCAATGCCAGGGTAGATATACCAATTACGCTTCCGGGTCGGTGGTAACGCATAGCCGCAGCTACCGCCCACCTCGAGCCACACCCCCAAATCAAAGAAATCAAAAGTGGCCACCGAATCAATCCAAAAGTCAAAGTATAATATCGAAGGGATGTGTCCGATCAGAGGTGCTACCTCATTAACCCGTCAATCGCTTCTGTTTTAGCCACCTTATGCCAACTCACGGGAGTTGGGTCCACGTATTTACCTTACAGGAAACGCCGCCACCAACCTACTTCATTCTTGAATCTCCACCGCGTACACGGTTAGTCAAAGTGATTTTCGGTATCGACAGAGAGTATGTCCATATCCGATCCCGGTCTATTTGCCAACCAATCGTTATTATAACACCGCGGTCATTTAAAATAGTTTATACTTTAAAACCAGAAATAAAATTTCCATTTCAAAACTATGAATACGATATCATCCTAAAACCCAAAACAAAATGATATCATTTTATCCAAATATATTTCTTTTCCAAAATCATACTGCTTTAAAATTTATAATATCTGGAAACCAAATATTTGACTTATACTTTCAAAGCATAATATTTCGAAATTCATATATTTTAAAACCATAACTTCTAAAACTTGAATGGTTTGGATATTCAACTGTATACGAAATAAATGATTTAACTTTAAGGTTACTTTGTAAAGAAAATAATTTCCATGGCTTTACAAATATATTTCTTTATTTAAAGTCTAAACCAAAATTTAAGTACCACTTTCAAGTTCCAAAACCACTTCAATTTCTATATATATATATATATATATATATATATATATATATATATATCCATTTGGAGTATTAATATTTCAAACTAAAGTTGGAATTTATTCCTTCAACCAATTAAATGTTCTATTATTTAGTTTTGAATATTTACATTAAAATCCATAAATAAAACTCCAATTTCTAGCAATTAAATATTTTCTTCAATTTAATTATACTAGAATATCCATTTCAATTTATCTTGGGAAAAATCCAGTTATAAATATCATACCTTAAAATTTCCAAACTTAAACAAATAATTTAAATTTCAAATTCCATTTTCTCAATTTTTCCATTTTTATTCAACAGATTTATGCACAGCTTAATTCAAAACTTTTAGCTTCATATGTATAAATATAGAAGAATAATATTTATAAAATATCAAAACTTAAAAAAAAAATATAAACCGTATCCCATCCAAACCATAGAAATCACTTTAAAATATTTTATATATAGACCACGGTGCCTGTATATAATTTTCTATCCTATGGTCAAGTGATACGGATGTTTATCATTTCAATCCGCAATTTAAAAATAAAATTTTGCGGTTGTATATCATTTCAAACCACAATCCCGAATGGAACGAAAAATGCATTATAACTTGCAGTTTAATGATATAAAATAAAACATCCATTCATCCATCATCATCCATCATCCAAATCACAATCATCATCCAATAACAAACAATATCAATATATAACAGGTAATAACTGGCAGTTATATTCAAAAATAAATTTAACAACAACTATTAAACTAACAGTTTATATGCAAATAAATAACTATAATTGTCAATCTATATGCAGTAATAAAATTTAATGAACAGTTACATTAAATAAATGCGATTTAGCAGATATGATGAATAAAACATGCCAAACAGTCATAAAATAATTTATACTCATATCTAAAATAAATTTAACAAATATAAAAACTTTTAGAAGTTGTAAATGGGTTAAAACACTCACCTTTTGAATTTAAATCGAATTTAAATTCAATTTAAACTCAAAAATTCGACGATCTCCAAATCTGTCCAAACCAGCGTCAACGCGTCTGGAATTTTATTACGATCCTAACAAAAAAATCTCGCATGAATCGGAGTTCGTACGAAAGAGTTGTAGCGATTTAATCGATTACAAACAAAATAAAATTAAACAAAATAATAATAATAATAACCTGCCTCAACTCCCTCTGCCACGTCACTGAGAGGCCATGCACCCAACTCTTCTTCCCCAAACGACCCAGCACGCACAAGAAACTCAGCTATAGGTAACCGGCCGAACGCCCTAAAACCCTTGACCATCCGCCGCTCGCCCCGTAGGCCACTGCCCTGACCGAGGACCACCCCACGACCCTGGCGCACGCCCCAGCCTCGAACCACGAACGTTGCTGACATTGCACACCCAGCAACCGCCGCTATGCACAAAACCCTAATCAAATTTTATAGGTCGATCTGACCGTTAACTCCACGCCTAGCCTACTCTGATGCGATCCCCTTGCGTCCCTCTACAATACCCAGAAGCCATCTTCCGATCCGACGACTTTGATCTCGACGATGATGAAAGGCCGAAAATAAACACCCAGTTTCTGGTCAAACCACAACCCGAATTGAAAAACGAATACCACCATTGAATTACGCTCGTCGAGAGCATCAGCATATATTATTTTGGAATTTTTCTGGAAAGTTTGAATTTCATTTGAAATTTTGAATTGAAATAGATCTAGGTTTGTATCCATTTGAGGAGGAGAAGGAGTTGAAGAAAAGAACGTACAGACAAATGGTAGAAGATGGAGGCTAGGGTTTATGATCGTCTATTTATATGTAGGGTTGGATTGGAGTAGATAGACCAGATAGATGAACGTACGGAACAAACTATGGCCCAAAAAGCCCGTTCTAACCCCGGAACGAAATTTGTTAAACCCATATATCCAGATAGGTATTTTAAAATATTCTGAACGCGATGGAAAAAGTTTCACGTCCAAATTCGATCGTATGAAGAAGTTATGCTGAAAACAAAATTTCCAAATTGATTTCAAATTGATTTTAATTAAATCGATTTCAAGGCGTTTCGCGTCCGTACGATCAAACGACAAGTCCGGTCTTTACGAAACTTGAAACCCTATAATATTTCACCGATACGGATCTGATGAAACTGGTATCGTCGAAATCCGAGTCCGTGGCCAAAATGGCTAATTTTATAATAATTATATAAATTAAAATAAATTATAAAAATCCAATTTTATAATTAAATTCTAAAATTTTCCAAATTTTATCGCTTATATATTCCTTAATCAAATTAAATGATTTAACAAGTTTAGACATGAATTAAAAGTTGATAAGTCTATCAAATGCAGTGTTAATTTCTCCACTTCCTTATTTTTAGGAATTATAAATTAAATTCTCAAAACCCATTTATTAGATTTCAACTTTTATATTCTCAACTTTTACCAAAAATAAGGATGCCACTAACATTGGTTCATGATTTCACCTTATTATCCACAAATTCCATTTCAATTTCAATAACGTAATATTTAAACGTTTAATTCCACTTTATTTGCAATAAATACAATTGTTGAATTTTGATACTTTAATTAAATTATAAATCTTGCTTTCTATAATCTATATCAACAAATGGTCTAATTATAAATAGAATTAGCATTAACTTCATCTTATAGAATTAACTACTCCAATTACAAAACAAATCTACGCTAACTGCACAATTTAAGTCAATTAATTGTAATTGAGTCTACATTAAATGTTATAAATTATAAATTGGAACCTCAATAAATTCGCTTATTGATTTAAAATCTTTCTATTCAGTAAATAGACACTTTTATGGGTATAAATAACATTTGAATTATAATACATGTCATTAGTGCATGCTTCATTTCTTATAAACTCCCCTTTATTAACTAGAACACATTAACCAAACAAAATAATTAATTTAGATTTATTTCAATCGATTGCCATTCTTGACTTAATATACTCAAAATGGTTAACCTAAATAATTGTTACCCTTTTACATTCAAATTCACTTACAACCATTATTAACAACAATGTTGCCATAGATTTAGATTTAATTAAATAAATTAGACGAATGGGTAAAATTTTGTAATTATCACTAATGCCAAATATATATGCATTAATTACTACTTATTATTTTGAATTCATTTATAAATTTACTAGTTGCCTTAGTCTTCTTATATCCTATTTACTACCAAACTTTCTATTTAGTTATAGTTTATCAATATATATATACCTAGGCAAATCAAGTTCTTGTCCTTTCTGTTATTTCAATTAAATCGGGTATGCGCAACTAAATTGTTCATTAACTTATTCTTACAAAATAAATTACATACATTCAGTTACACCTAATTTAATGCATTGATTTTCATTTATAAATTAAAGGTTTTCCTTTAAAAGCTTTTATTACTAACCATACAGGACATTGATCTAATTCAATTTACTATCTAATAATATTAATTCATTTAAATAAATTCACAACTTACCCTTGTTTCCCTATATTCTCTTCTTAGCCTAGTATAACCATTTATATTACTTCAAATTTATTCGTCATTTTATATCAACCGATAATACTTAGCTTAAATTCCTATGGTTTCATTTCCTTTTCAACATATGCTTCATTATAAATTATAAATCTTTACTTCTTTCTAAAGTTAAATTATCTAATCTTATTAAAATGACAAAATTAACTGACGAAAATTTACGGGTCGTTACAATATATGTCTTGAAAAGAGATATAAGTGAGGGAAAACATATTCCACTAAGCAGCCTGGTCTTACTAAATATTAGTAAATAGAGATGTAACAAAAATTATTCATACCTGGCTTTAAGTCTAAATCGATGTTTTTTGTTTCCCTTTAAACTCTCGGGTGCTCAAAATTTGATTTGAGTTGGCTAAGGTTTTCAAGTTTTTGCAGATTTTGATGAATAAGCTTCTGAAGACGAGTAGGTGGCAGACGGATAGCAAATTAGCAATTTAGTTCTTTTTTTTCATTTTCGGTTTGTATTAAGACAGTTATGTTTCAATGGGGCATCTTCATATGTCGCTCTTGGCATATTATTGTAAATTATAACTAATTATTGCCTGGGAATATGTTTGGAGATTTTTGTAACTTGGATATGGTTTTATTTGAAATGTAATCGCTGAAATTATTGTTTATAGAAATCTGTGATTTTGTTCATATTCAAGTGTTCCGATATTATGGATACCAGTAGCATTACCGTAGTTCATTAACAGAAGTTAATATCGTGGATGACTACAGCATTCAAAACGCTTAACTTTTGGCCTCTATATACAGTATGTTCCAACTTTGTATCAGAGCATGGGTTTATGAAAAATATAAATAAAAATGGAATTTGAAACAAAAATCCGAAGGAATTAGAGCAAGATTGGGGTTGGAATAACGCTACAATAACGTACTTGATGCGCATGTAAATGTGCATATATTTACATCCATATTTTATCTCTTTTTATTTAAATAAACATCATATTTGGGCATATTAATATGTTTAAAACCAAAATTCAATTATTTTCAAACCATCTATTTTCATCATCATTCAGAGGCAAAACAGTCATTTTTGTGCATGTGTCAATGTAAGAATGTTTACTTGGACAATTTTTATTATTTTTATAGGATATTTTGATGCATATGGAAGAGGAATTAATGATGATATATGCATGCACAAGGAACTACAAAGAAATGAAGAGGAAAAAATTCAAGTTCAAGATCATGGAGGACCCACCCACTTACCTTAATTTTCAATTAGAAGCTAAGCACATGCTAAAATGTCAGTAAAGCTTCATGTACATTTAGGTGGATAGTTAACTTATACTAATGATTACTTGGTAGCTACATTACCTTACGGGCAATTTAGGAAGCTCCCTAAAAATGGAATTAGGGTTTTATGCATGTATAAATAGTCCTCTTATGTACATGAACATATCATCTTCTACTCTGTCATATTTGTTAGAAAATTAAGAAAGTAAGTTGTAAGCTCTATGTTGTGTGAAATAAAAATGGCTTCTAAGACTCTTTCTTCTCTCTTTTCTACATGTTTTTCTTTGTTTTAATGTTAATGTTTATTTCTATGTTTTCATTCTCTTTATGTTCATAGATTAGTTTTGCATTCATGCAAGTGGTGTAGTTTATATTTTTATGCAAGTAGTTAGTAGCTAATCTCTTTTGCTTTTTTTACTTATTTTTTAATTTTCTTCTCTTTTAATGTTGAAATTTACTTATGTTGCTTCAATGACACAAATGAGTAGCTAAACCCCTTAAATTTACGGGTAATAAAGCTCTCAAATATTATGTAATTTCAACATTTTATGATTTATGATCTCATTTGGTTTATACTTCATAAAGTGGATTTTGATGTAAGTTTATACAAGTGGGTTTGATAGCTTATATTGTTTATGCAAATGAGCTATTCTTATTTAACATAAACACAAGTTGTATCATCATTTGTTAATCCATTTTTGGTTGTGAAATTAAAGTAAAAATGAAATTTGACGATCTGTATTGCTAGTTACAATAGTAAATAAGTCATACTTAAAATAGTTTTTGATTTGCCTTCATTTTCATAAGAATTATAATAAGTTGGTTATTTGTTGTATTATAGTTTGATGATTTGGGTTATGTTAATTAATAACATAAACAAACCATACTTACGATTAATACAACAATATTTCACTTGAATCAAAGCTAGAGATCACAAATTGTTTGTTTGTTGATTTACAAAAATATGAGAGTGAATTTGCCTCTAAATTGTTCTCTAGTTCAAAGGTTTTTTTTTTTCTTCTAATTTTAATTCTAGTTTCAGCTTCATTTTATTTCTAGCTAATAATTTCTCTACATTTGGTCTAATTTGATTAAATAGATTTTTAAACTCTACGAACTCCCTGCGGATCGAGCCGTATTCGCCACGTACTACAAAGTGTACGCCGTGCGCTTGCGGTTTATTTTAATTAGAAATTTTTCGCCAAATTTCTAAAGCGATAGAAAACTAGCCGATGAACAAGTTTTTGGCGCCGTTGCCGGGAAATTGCTTTTATTTTGATTTTCTATTATTCGAATTATTTTTGTTTGACATTTGTGTGTTTTTCATTTTGTGTGTTGAGTGCATTTAAAAAAAAAATTGTTATGTAGAGTGATTGTTGTTTGATTTTAGTTTGCATTTTGTTTGTGTGTTTGTTTTCTAGTTTTTTTTAGCAGCATTTGCATTTCTATTTCATAAAAAAATACACAATTTCAAAAAAAAAAAAAAAAAACATTTTTATTATTTGCATTTGCTTTTACATTTACATTTTACACTTGCATTTGCTTTTACATTTTTAAATACACAATTTCAATACTGTGCTTAACACTGCACATAACCAAAAACAAAAACAAAAAAAAATTGAGATACATAGTGCACATACTGTGCATTCATCTCTACAAGCTTCACCACACCTTCATCCATAACAGTTCTGAGCATAAATAAAAACTTCTGCCATTACCCCTACTCCATCTTCCATCTTCTCCATACTGCTCACTGCACTGTTCACTGCATCTCTACCATCTCCTCACAATACAAACACCACCACTTAACCACAGTCTTGCCACCATACCATCACATACAAATTACCTTACTGCCACTTACTTTCCCCTCCTTTTGTCGACTGTTCTGACCGCTACAATTCTCTACCAAAACTCACCACATCCCACAGACTCCCCTACGACATATCACAACCATTTCATCTACTTCCATCAAACAACTACACGACTGTGAACATCACTACAGACATCTACCCTTCACTCTTAACATCACTTCCACACTGCTTTCAGTGATCGACCCCAATCCCAAACATACTGACTCCAATTCCCCCCACTGTCATCTCCTGTCACTACCATTCAATCGGAAGCAACATCATACTCCTCAAACATAATCACTGCCTTCCCATCTCCCCTTCTAAAAAACTGCTCCACATACACATTACCATCTGCCTTATCCATCAACCATCACCAAAATACTGCTCTTCATCCTAACATCATAGAACTTCTACACTGTCATTACAATCCTCTAACTCAACTTCACTTCTTCATCTACCCACACGTGTAACAGTGCAGTCAACACAACTGATCACATCATCATCCACTCACCACCTTGCCAAACATCACCAACATCTCCATATTCATTCACCATACAAATTCCATAACAGCCCTTCTGACCATCCCTGTACAACCCATCATCAATCACAACCTGCATCCATATTCCTTACCACATAAGACCACCATCATCCAACACCGTACAACACCGTTCAAAACATTCGTATATACCACCCTGCTACCTGCTGCTACCCAACCGAAACACTGCTGCAGCCAACCTCCATCAGCAACATACGCAACCACTAACTCTGCCTCCATCTGACGTCAACACCACTTCCACTACCGAATCCCCAATCCCCTCAATAAATTCCAGTGACCTCTGCCTCTCCTTATAGCCATAGCCGTCGCAACTGCTACTTCTCCTAACTCCATAATAACCACTGCCTCTGCCGAGTACATCCATCACCAGTTGCAGCAACCATAAGTTTCAATCGAACGCTTCCATCACTCCTCAAAACCCAAATGACCAATTACTACTCTCGCCTGAAACTCACATCAATCGAATGCAATTCTTCAATTCACACTCGCGACCTCCCCTTGCAAATGAATTCATAGCCGTATCCCCCAAATTTTCGATTTTGTTTCTCAAACTAAGTGGGAAATTTCTGATTTGAAATGTGAAACGAACCTCTTTTGCATAAAAAAAACAAAAGAAAAGAAAACGAAGTGCTTACGTTTGTTAAACAAAGCGGGTCGGGTTTATAAATTTTGTGGGGAGGCCTTTTTTTAAAAAAAAAGTGAAATTATTATTTTAGTAAACTCCTCCTTTTTTTTCTTTTCTTCCTTATGATTTGTTTTAATTTTTGTTTAGTTTAAATCCAAAAAAATGTGATTTTCTTAATTTGTTTTTCCTACTTGGTTTCTAGTTTAGTTTCACACTTTAAAAAAAGTTTTCTTTCATTAATTTGTTTTGTTTTGTTTCATTTGATTTTAATTGTTTCGATTTCCAATTTGTTTTAGTCTTCCTTCTCTTTAATTTTTTTTTGTATTGCGTTGTTTTAATTTGTTTTAGGTCCATCCTTACATATTAAAATAATAACTATATATCTCTTGTTTTTTGTTTCAAGTTGCCAAAGCAAATCGGAAAAGTTGTTTGCTTCGCTAGCCTAAAAAAATCGCTCTGCTTGCTAGCTCAAAAAATAAAATATCTCTTCTTTCATTCCAGGTTTTATTTGAATTGCGTTGTTGATTGCTTGCATTTGCATTTATAAAAAAAATTCAAAATCCAAAAACCAAAAACAAACTTCATTTTAGTTGCATTGTTAATACACGTTTAATTTCTTGTTTTGCATTCATCTCATCTTATTTTCTTTTTTAAGGGCAATACCCCAATTCACATAAGGTGAGGGATTTCATCACCCTTTTCTTAGCCCACAAAAGCATTTCATCGCAGAATTTGACTAATAATAAAGGTTAGACGTTGGACCTAAGGATGTCACAAGCTCACTTAGGGCTTAATTGTATCTTTACAATTGTTTTATTTGACCAATTTTATTTCTTGGTGTCTAGGTTATGGCAGAGTAATAACCAGTTATAAAAATTACGGTGATACGTAAATATTATACTGGGTGCTCCTCTGAAGGTACTTAAACCTTCGGTTGCATTGCTACGGTGATTCGTGGTGCACCGATAACCCCTGTCCGTTACCTGGTTGAGAAATATTTTTGTTGACTTAAGACAAAATGTGATTATACAATTTTGGGACAAAAAATTGTAATTAAGTCCTTTGCATTCATTTAGTTGCATTAGTTCATGCATATTTAAAAAAACAAAAAAAAACTCAAAAATACAAAAAAATTGTAAATTTTACTTAACTTAGTTTCTAATTCAAAAAAAAAAAATCCTTTTTTATTTGCTTTGAAAATTTTTAATCAAAAACAAAAGTCCAAAAAAATATAAATATTTTCAAAAACAAATTTTTTTTTGAAAATTAAAAAACAAAAACAAAAAAAATCAATTTCCATTTTCTAAAAACAGAAAAAATTCCTTTTGGTAAATATTTGAAAATTAAAAGAAATACAAAAACAAAAATAAAAAAAATTTGAAAAACCAAAAACAAAAAAAAATCAATTTTTTTAAAAATAAATCTCATTTGGTAAATAGTTTTCTTCCTTGTAAAATAAAGAGAAAATTCAAAAAAAAAAAACAAGTCTTCAAATCATCTCTAAACTCGATTCTAACTCCTTTATCTTCTCGACTTTCACTTGTGCATGAGTACTTGGACTCATGACACAACAACAAATCGTTGGACTCGTGACTCAACAACTAATCGTTTAACTCGAATAGACGATCCTCCCGAAATGGCGAATGAGAACGCCCCTCTAACTCTTATAGATAGAGTCTTTCCCAATAGAGTTTCAATTCCATCTTGCATAACGTTACCCGCCCCTACCGGTAACCATTTTGAAATTCACTCGAAGCATATTGCCACACTTCCGAAATTTGGCAATTTGGAGCACGATGATCCATACATCTTTTTGAGTAAATTCGAACAAGTTTGTGCAACCATGAAACTCCAACAACTTTCCGATGACGGAGTCAAACTTCGATTAATCCCATTCGCTCTTACGGATTACGCTGAAAAATGGTTGTACAGCTTACCATCGAACTCGATTAAAACTTGGGATGAATTCGTAAAAGCTTTCATAAAAAAGTTCTACCCTTTGGAAAGAAGAGTAGAATTCGAAATAAAATTGTAAATTTTCATCAATTCAAGGGAGAACCACTCAGAAAATATTTTGAATGATTCAAAGTGCTTTTGATAAATCCACACCACAACTTTGAAAAGTAGACGATTTGCCAAATCTTATACGATGGACTTGAAAACAGCTCATGAACAATGCTCGAATCAATGTGCCAAAGCAACTTTCTTGCCAAACATCATGATGATGCTTGAAAATTTCTTGAAAACCTCGCTAAAAAAGTCATCCCAATGGGAACGTTCGAACAAAAGATCAATTTACTCACGATCGAGTGCAAACTCGATAGGATCTTCATTTGCTTTGGAATCTAAGATCGACGTAATGATTAAAAAATTTGATAACGTTTTCTCATCGAATCAAATGAACCAAGCTTCCCAACCGATGTGTTATAAATGCAACGATCCTAATCATATAGCCGATCAGTGTCCCAATCCTGTCTAATAAATCAATGCTTTGAATAAAGCCAAAAACTACCCATTTTCTCCAACGTACAATCCTGGTTGGAGAAATCATCCGAATTTTGCATTGAACCAAAACAATCCCAACGCGAATACGATTCGTCAAGCATTCCCGAATAATGCTTTGAATCCTCCCTTTTAGCCCAACAATTTTCAACAAACATTGTGGGTCCGTCCCATAATCAACCGCAACAATCAAATTTTCAACCAAATTCTGCTCGTCCTCCCCAAGACGATAAACGTTTAACTTCACTTGAGAAAACTCTTGAAACGTTGGCTAAAGCAACTACTCAAAGCCTTCAATCAAACAGCAATTTGTAAAACTTATTGACTTCATATATGCAAAGCACAAACCAATCGATTGCAAAACTCAAAATGTAAATAAGTCAATTAGCCACTCTGTAAGTGAACGCGAACATGGAACATTCCCAAGCCAGCCACTTCCAAATCCCATAAATCAAAATGCAAATTTAAATCAAGCCCATGTTGTTCAAGATAGCAATGTCACCCAATTGAATGCTATCACAACTCTTCAATCCGGTGAACAGATCGACAATCAAGTCGTTAATCCAAACCATTTACCAAAAACCTCTCTCGATGCTTCTAAAATAACAAACAAATCTAAACATAACGTGGAGCCAAACGTTGAATCGAATGCCAACCAAAACTCTTCCTCTTCTACTCGAGTAGACCCGCCTACCGAGTTTGGTGTTCCATTTCCACATCATCTTCGACCTAAAAAGCACTCGGACCAAATGGAAAAGATGTTGGAAATTTTTAAACAAGTCAAAGTTAACATCCCGCTTCTTGACATCGTTCAGCAAGTCCCCACGTACGTGAAATTTCTTAAGGACATGTGCACCCAAAAGCGACAAACTCAAGTGCCCAAAAAAGTCTTCTTAGCTACCGGTTTGAGTGAAATCTTGTCCCAATCCATGCCCATTAAATACAAAGATCATGGCTGCCCTACGATTTCATGTACAATTGGAGACAAAACGATTAACAAATGTTTGATAGACTTAGGTGCGAGTGTCTACTTGATTCCATACTCTGTGTACGAACAATTAGGCTTAGGTGAGCTCAAACCCACAAAAGTTATGCTTCAATTCATCGATCGTTCGATTAAGAAACCCGTAGGAGAAATCGAGGACGTGCTCACTCGAATAGGGCAATTATATTCCCTGCTGACTTTATCGTTCTCGAAACACAACCCATGACGAATCCTTCAAGTCAAATTCATTGATTTTAGGCCGACCATTTTTAGCCACCTAAAATGCCTTAATCAATTGTCGTAACGGATTGATGAAAAGCTCTTTTGGAAACATGACTTTGGATCTTAACATTTCAATCTTAAAAGCCAATCGAATGAACTTCGTGACCAAACATTGGAAGTTATTGCCATTCATGAGAACTTTGAAAATGAAACACTTGATCTTAACGATGAATGCGAAGCCTAGCATGAAAAATTGTTTCACAAAATTCCCAACGAGATTGAATACACTCTTCCTTTTGAATCGCTTCCAGTTAAGTCCGAATCTCAACCCAATTCTTTGATTGAAAAACTCCCCAAGTTGGACCTCAAACTGCTTCCCGACCACCATAAGTACGCACACTTAGGTGAAAATAAAACATGTCCTGTCATCATTTCTAACAATCTTTCTCTTGACCAAGAAGCTTCTCTTCTCTCTATCGTTTCGAAAAATAAGGAAGCGATGGGATGGTCGATTTTTGATATAAAAGGAATTAGTCCCACTCTTGTTCAACATCGCATCCATTTAATCGATGATGCCAAGCCTATTTGTTATGTGCAACGAAGGCTTAATCCAAGAATGAAAGATGCAGTGCGTGATGAAATTCTTAAACTTCTCGACAATGGAATCATTTACCCAATCTCAGATAGTTCATGGGTTTGCCCAATTCACATTGTACCGAAAAAGTTTAGGCTAACCATTGTCAAGAACGATTCAAACATACTTATTCCAACTCGTACTCAAATGGGTTGGCGTGTTTGCATTGACTATCGAAAACTAAATGCCACAACACGTAAAGGTCACTTTTCTCTTCATTTCATTTACAAAATGCTCGAACGTTTAGCTGGCCATGAATTTTACTGCTTCCTCGATGGTTATTCTGGCTACAACCAAATTCCAATCGCTCTTGAAGATCAAGAGAAAACGACATTCACATGTCCATTCGGTACCTTTGCTTATCAACGTATGCCATTCGGACTTTGTAATGCTCCTAGTCTTTCCGACGATGTATGGTTGGCATCTTTTCCAACATGACTGAACGCTTTCTAGAAGTTTTTATGGACGATTTCTCTATCTTTGGTGATTCTTTTTTCCAATGTTTACATCACATCAAGTTGGTTCTAAATCGATGTAAAGAAAAACATCTGACTTTGAATTGGAAAAAATGCCACTTTATGGTCAGACAAGGCATAGTCCTTGGACATATCATCTCAAATAAAGGCATTGAGGTAGAAAAAGCAAAAATCGATGTCATTGCAAATCTATCCATTCCCAAATCCGTTAAGGACGTTCGATCGTTTCTACGACATGTTGACTTTTACCGACGTTTTGTTAAGGACTTTGGCAAAATCGCTCGTTCTTCGACGACTCTTCTTGAAAAAGACGTTCCTTTCGATTTTAACTTTGGTTATATCTCTTCTTTTGAACGTCTTAAGAGTGAACTCATTTCTTCCCCAATCATTTGCGCACCAAATTGGGATATTCCTTTGGAAATAATGTGTGACGCTTCAAACTTTATCGTTGGTGCTGTCTTAGGAAAACGCATCAACAAGATCCTTCACGTCATTTACTACGCGATTATGACTTTGAACGACGCTCAACTCAACTACAAAACAACCGAAAAAGAACTTCTACCTGTCATTTTCGCGCTCGAAAAATTTCGACCTTACTTGATAGGTTCATACATTACGGTCTATGCTGACCATTCTTCTCTTCGATATCTCTTTACTAAAAATGATGCTGAATCACGTTTGATTTATTGGATCCTTTTACTTCAAGAGTTTGATATTACAATCAAGGACAAAAAAGGATCCGATAATGTCATAGCCGATCACTTGTCTCGTCTTTCGAATGCACCATCTTCTTTGCCCATCAATGAAAACTTCCCTGATGAACAATTTCTTTAGGTTCTATCGACCCATGGTACGCTGATATAGTGAACTACTTAGTCACTAAAGAAACTCCTTCATCGTGGTCTAAACAGGACAAATCCAAATTCATGCCCCAAGTGAAGTATTTCTATTGGGACAATCCATACCTGTTCAAATATTGACCTAACCAAATCATCTGACGTTGCATTCCGGATAATGAGATAAGGATTGCTCTTTCGTTTTACCACGATCAAACGTGTGGTGGTCATTTTAGTCCTAAAAAATAGTGGAAAAAGTGCAACAGTGTGGTTTCTATTGCCTTCTCTTTTCAAAGAATCATTTGAATTTTGTAAAACTTGCGATCGATGTCAAATGCTGTGACGAATTTCTCGACGAGATATGGTGCCTCTAAACTCCATTCTTAAAATCAAAATTTTTGATGTATGGGGCATCGACTTTATGGGACATTTTCCCAATTCTTTTGAAAACTTATATATCCTTCTCGCTGTCGGTTACGTTTCAAAATGGGTCAAAGCCGTTCCTTGCAAAACCAATGACCAAAGAATTGTTGTGAAATTTCTTAAAGAAAGCATCTTTTCGAGGTTCGTCACACCTGCACAATAATCAGTGATAACGGAACCCATTTTTATAATTGTTCTTTTGATACTTTAATGAAGAAATACTTGATAACCCACAAGTTATCCACTCCGTATCATCCTCAGACTTGTAGGCAAGTTGAAGTTTCGAATCGTCAAATAAAACAAATCTTGGAGAAAATTGTCAAAAAATCGAAAAGATTGGTCTTAGAAATTGACCGACGATCTTTGAGCTTATCGTACTGCTTTTAAAACTAACCTTAGGATGTCACCATTACGTTTAGTTTACAGTAAAGCTTGCTATTTAACCATTGAAATTGAACACAAAGCGTTGTGGGCAATAAATAACTTAAACTTTGATCTTGAAAATGCCGGCGAAAACCAAAAACTACAACTCAACGAACTAGAAGAACCTAGGAACGATGCATATGAAAATGAGAAAACATACAAGGAAAGAACCAAAGTTTTCCATGATAAGTTAATCGTAAGGAAAACATTTTCGCCTAACCAAAAAGTTCTTTTATATGACTCGATACTTCATCTATTTCCGAGGAAACTTAAATCAAGATGGACCGGACCATTGTGGTATGAACTATTTTTCCACATGGTGCCGTGGAAATAGAAGACACTAGGGATGGATCAATTTTCAAAGTCAATGGTCATCGTTTGAAACCTTTCTTGGAATTGCCAAATAACCAAGAGGAGGAGCTCATGATCCTTCATAAGCCGAGCTACGTCTAGCAAGAATGTTAACCCTCTTTTGTAAATATGTACATATTTTTCCCCGTTACACTCATTATATCATGCATTGACTGTGAGGATATAGTCAAATTAAGTGTGAGGGGAGTCTCATTTTCATTTTTTAATGGCATTTTTGAATTTTCATTTTCTTACTTTTAAAAATAAAATCTCAAAACTCCTAAATCTCAATAACATTTTCTTTTTGATCTAATTTTGAAGAAACACTTTGGGATAAGTATAAGTTTTAGCTAATAATTTGAAATTTTTGAAAACTTATTAGACTTTACAAAAATAGAAACGAAGTTTGATTACAAATAACAATGGTTTAACTAGTATATAGGAAGGTTCATCTATGTTAATTATGAAGTATGTTCTAATTGAAAATCTTTGTTTAAAAAGTGGTAAATTTAAAGTAAAGGATATAACATTTTTGTCTTCTAAGTTAAATGGTGCTAAGATGATTTTGCAAAACTCTCTCTCTCTCTTAAAAAATATATTAAAAAAATAACATCCAAAGTATTCACTCTCATTTAAAAGCCCTCACAGTTGTGCATGGGTGAAATAATTGGAATCTTTGATTATATGCTTTCATACTCATTTAAAAGTCCTCATGGTTATGCATGTATGGAACACATGAAAAAAAAGAACAAACTTATTAAAAACCACCTACGGTCGATAGGTGTATACACGAAAGTGTGTGCACTCGCCATGCTCTGTATTCCCCTCACATAAGCTCAAAAGGCAGTTCATGGGTGGTATATCTGGCCTCAGTTTATCTGAGCTAGGTGTGTGATTTTTCTTGCAAATAATAAGAGTGCAAGCAATTAAAATATAAAACACCATTTTAACCTGTTTGATTTAACTTGTTACTGAAAAAAAATTGAAATACCACTTTAACAAACTTTGATAATCAACCAAGGATCCATTTCATAATTACATTGTGTTATCAACCGAAACAACATGTCAAACTATGGTCTATCTATTGTGACAACATGATTTTTATTGGAAATTTTGACAAGTAAATGACTTAAATTTTCAAGACAATGACCAAAACTTGTATTTAACTTATTTGTGTTTATTTAAAAGTAAACCTTTCATTTTTAAATATTATCCAAAACTCGCATTCATCTCTCTAATTAAATCTTGCATTTTGTAAATATTTTGAATTTGCATTAGGATTTTGTGGGTAGTATCCGTTGAAAACCCTCACGAGACAACACTCGTCCTACTGGGGACACCTATAGGTTTAACGGCTTGTTGCATGCGTTCAATACAATCGTGCTCCCTACGAAAATAGAATTATTTTAGTTTTTCTTTATTCAAGGATGAATAAAAAGATAAGTGTGGGGTATTTGATGTGCATGTAAATTTGCATATATTTGCATCCATATTTTATCTTTTTTTATTTAAATAAACATCATATTTGGGCATTTTAACATGTTTAAAACCAAAATTCAATTATTTTCAAACTATCATATTTTCATCTTCATTCATGGGCAAAACAGACATTTTTATGCATTTGTCAATGTAAGAATTTTTACTTGGATAATTTTTATTATTTTTATATGATATTTTGATGCATGTGGAAGAGGGATTCATGACGATATATACATGCACAAGGAACTACAAAGCAATGAAGAGGAAATAATTCATGTTTAAGATCATGGAGGGTCCCATCCACTTACCTTGATTTCCAATTAGGAGCTAAGAACATGCTAAAAGGTCATTAAATCTTCATGTACATTTAAGTGTAGAGTTAACTTATGCTAATGATTACTTGGTGGCCACATTACCTCAAGGGCAATTTGGGAAGCTCCCTAAAAATGGAATTAGGGCTTTATGCATGTATAAATAACCCTCTTATGTACATGAACATATCATCTTCTACTCTTTCATATTTGTTAGAAAACTAAGAAAGTAAGTTGTAAGCTATATGTTGAGTGAAATAAAAATGGATTCTAAGCCTCTTTCTTCTTTCTTTTCTACATGCTTTTTCTTTGTTTTATTGTTAATGTTTATTTCTATGCTCTTTCTCTTTATGTTTACAGCTTAGATTTACGTTCATGCAAGGAGTGTAGTTTATATTTTTATGCAAGTAGGTAGTCGCTAATCTCTTTTACTTTCTTTAGTTATATTTAAATTTTCTTATCTTTTAATGTTGATGTTGAAATTTACTTTTGTTTCTTCAATGCCACAAATGAGTAGCTAAACCCCTTCAACTTAGGGGTAATGAAGCTCTCAAATATTATGTAATTTCAACATTTTATGATTTATGATCTCATTTGGTTTATGCTTCATGAAGTGGATTTTGATGCAAGTTTATACAAGTGGGTTTGATAGCTTATATTGCTTATGCAAACGAGCTATTCTTATTCAACATAAACACAAGTTTCATCATCAATTGCTAATCAATTTTTGATTGTGAAATTAAAGTAAAAATGAAATTTGATAATCTATATTACTAGTTGCAATAGTAAATAGATCATTTTTAAAATAGCTATTGCTTTGGCTTCATTTTCATGGGAATTATAAGTGGGTTATTTGTTGTATAATGTTTCATGGTTTGAGTTATGTTAATATAACATAAACAAACCATACTTATGATAAATACAACAATATTTCACTTAAATCAAAGCTAGAGATCACAAATTGTTTGTGTGTTGATTTACAAAAATATGAGAGTGGATTTGCCTCTAAATTTTTCTCTAGTTCAATATTTTTTTTAAAAATTTTAATTCTAGTTTTAGCTTCATTTTATTTCTAGTTGACAATTTCTCTACATTTGGTCTAATTTGATTGAATAGAATTTTAAACTGTAACAACTCCCTACGGATCGATCCATATTCGCCACGTACTATAAAGCGTACGCCGTGCGCTTGCGGTTTGTTTTAATTTGAAATTTTTCGGCAAATTTATAAACTGATAGAAAATTAGCCGATTAACAGTACTTGTATTGGTTGTATATAAGTATGCACTTTATCTCCATTCTCCTACATTTGACTAGGTTATCTTTCTGTATCTCATGAGTTTTGAATACAGATATGCATGTTAGAAGAAGCAGAGTTAACCTAGGAAGGGGTAGCACCGAAGGGAGTACCACACCTAACGCTAGGAGAAACCAGGGTCAGGCAAAGGTAGAGAATGTAGGTGCAGAGGTTTCGCAGGTCGGATAGAAGATGTGTATCAATTTTTTAGGAATATGATGCAGGTGGGAGTTGCAGCCAAAGTGTTAGGAGGAAATGCTCAGGAGCAGGAGTTCTGGAAGTTTCGATAGTTAACCATTTGCGAAGTTGAGTAGTGATTTTGTGAAGTTGGGAGGGAAGCCGTTTATGGGGACAGAGGATGCCAATAAGGTGGAGAACTGGTTGTTGCACTGCGAAAGATTTTTTGCCGATTTGGGGCTCACTTATGAGAAGAAGAGGAGGTTGGCATACAGGAAGCTTCAGGGAACCGCATTATTCTAGTGGAAAAGTGCGACTGTGATAGTTGATGAGGAGATAATGGCCTTAGAGGATTTCAAGAGGAGACTCCAGGATAGGTTCATGTCTGTTATGGCGTAGTCAGCTTTGATTAGGAAGTTTGCTGAGTTGGTGCAGGGTGAGATATCAATTGTAGGGTATGCCAGGAAGTTTGAAGAGTTGGCCCGGATGGGTATGCTTCAGTGGATATAGTATTGAAGTGGAATGATAATTTCATCAGAGCATTGAAGCCAGAATTGGCTAGTGCTACTTTTTCTCACCTTAGGGATCCTTCTGATATTGTTACAGAGATGGCCATGAGACAGGAAGACGCCCTTAAGTCTTTAGAGAAGAGAAAGGCTAAGGAGAGGACAGGGCTAGAAGAGGAAATTATTTCCCAAGAAAGGTGCTTAGAAGAATGGACCTACCAAGAAAGGGTAGTTTGAAGTCGTTTGGTATAAGAGCGACAAGAAAGGGCACTTTACTAATGAGTGTCAATCAAGGAAGGCAAAGGATTTAGCTAAGGGGAAGAATATCAGGGGCTTCAGCTATGACCATATAGGCCATTGCAAGAACTAGCGCAAGGAGCCCGTTAGAGATGGTAAGGGCAAGGTGTATGCATTGGAGCCTACTGCTTTTAAGCCAACAGCCCAGGAGAAGGGAAAAGCCATTCTTGGAGGAATGCTCCAGATTCATGGTATGTCTGTTAGCGTTTTATTTGACACTAGTGCATCACATTCTTTTATATCTAGATGTTTGATAGATAAGCTTAACCTTGAACATGCATATTTGGTTATTTCTTTGCAAGTTGCGAATCCAATAAGATGGTATGTAACTCTAGGTTTGAGGAGTAACCAGTTTGAGTAAGACCAGTTAGGCCATACTTTTGTGTGCAGTTTGCATGTGTTTAATTTTGTGGGGTTCGGGATTATCCTAGGGATGGATTAGTTAAATGTGTATGATGCTAGGATATTTTGCCGGGGTAGGAAAATATCTCTTAGACACCCTGATTATAGTGGCCAGATTATTTTTACCGTAGAAGGTTCTAGCGGCACAATGTTTGCTTTATTGGGTGCTTTGGATTTAAATGATGAGTTGAGCCAAGTTTCCATTGTTATAGAATTCGCAGATGTGTTTGAGCCTGTAGTTGGGTTTCCACCGAAGCAAGCTATCGAGTTTGAGATAGATTTGGTTCCGAAAGCAAAACCAGTGAGTAGGCTGCCAAGCAGGATGACCCTTTCAGAGATGATGGAGTTGAAGTTGGTAGATTTAGAGGACAAGAGATTTGTCAGGCTGAATAGTTCACCGTGGGGTGCAACGACAGTGTTTGCTAGGAAACCGAATGGATCGTTGAGGCTTTATATAGATTATCATAAATTGAATGAGAGGACGATAAAGAATCGATATCCATTGCTTAGGATTGATGATTTATTCGACCAGTTAAGAGGAGAAAAGGTATTTTTCCAATTGGATTAGCAATAGGTTTCAATAATCTTAGGGTAACAAAGGATAGTATACCTTTGACGGCGTTGAGGACTGGATATGGGTCATACGCATGGTTGGTTATGCCATTTGGACAGACGAATGTGCTAACTTTCTTTGTGGATTTAATGAACTGGATTTTCCAAGAGCACTTGGATAGGTTCATGCTTGTGACGCCCCACCTCTATGCTCACACTAGCCAAGGACACTACGAGGTAATGAAGTCAACTAGCACGAAGAACAAGGCTGTATAGGAGCGACCATTCGTGTAACTGCTTTGTGCGAGCGCCGATATATCAGATAATATAACATGCATTTCTTTTCAAGAGGAAATCCGACATACCGATACAAACTCAAAGCTACTACGCAGCGGCTATATGATCTTCGGAAATAAATATAGAAATAAGCATAACATAAATCAGTCACAGACATCCATATCACAAAGGCGGAAACATATATGAATATAACACAGAAGTGTACATCAGAGTAGTAGTCAAATAAGATCCATAATATCACAAAAGAATAGGTACAAGTGCTAGAAAAAAGAATAGGTATACATTAAGGAGTCACTATCTAGAATGTATAACAACAAAAATACTACTAAGCTAAGTAGTTAGACAAAAGTCAGGTGATGGCCCCAGATAAGGAGTCAAGCAGAAGCACCTGAAACATCTCGGTTTGGCCCGAGTATTATTTAATAAGAAAATAATAAACGGATCAGTCTAGCTATAAACATCAAATAAAAGGGGATAAGATAAGAAATATGGCAAAAACGTATGATAACAATAATGCCATACTGTGGCAAGTATACATTTAGCAACATCAAAAATCATACAATACCTCATGAAATCTCAGAGCACTAAAAAGAATGTCATATTCTTTATTTTATTCACCAAACCACAAATATTGACGAACATATCAATGCCAATTCGCAAAAGTTGGTGAAACACAAATTCTAGAAAATCATTTATTAGAAATCCACAAACCACAAAAAGGGAGAGGCTTATCACAAAACGGGAGCATAAAAACTCACCAACATGTGCATCACAAATGGAATGTATTCCATGGTCACTAACCATCAAATTTGAGCCGAAGCTCCACAAAGTGGTCCGAAGACCTTTGAGCCAAAGCTCCACAAATCGGTCCGAAGATCGTGGGTCGCTACCCCACAAAATTGAACCGAAACTCCACCAAAACATCTTCATAGATCCACAAGTGTAAATTACACTAAGCTAGTAAATTAACGAGTTAGGCTTCATGTCCCATAACCACTGGCTTAACTTAATTATTTACGAAAAAATTGTAGACTTCCACTAGAAAATAAGTGTAAATTACACTAAGCTAGTAAATATATGAGTTTAGCTTCATGTCCCATAACCACTGGCTTAAATTAAATATTTACGAACAGATTGTAGATTTCCACTCGAAAATGTCATAAGAGTTCAATCGAACAAATCCAAGAATTAACTGACAAACTAAACGCAAGTGTTTCATAACACTTGTTTTGCTAAGTCATTTAATTAAATTTCTTGAACAAATGAGGTAAAGGTATGTATATACTAATAGATTGGAAAACGGTTTTGAAAGCGAGCTTTATAGTGAAAGTAAATGTTGAAATCGTTTTGATGAAAGAGTTTTAATATTTAGTACTAGTATAGAAACCTTTGTATTTTAAAGTGACAAACCATAGAAATGATTGTAGAAACAATCAATCACCAAAAGTTCACAACGAAGACGTGAATTAAATCCACAGAAATCGATATCAAATCCATCAAAATGGATACTCCCAAAAATCCAAGGAAAGAAGTCATCAAAGTCGATAATAAGTGATAACAACTAACCGAATAAACAAAAGTCGAAAAGCAATGGAAATTTACTCAAAAATTAGGCAAATAGGAAAAATTACACAGTTACAGATGTCTGAAATTACCAAGCAGACGTTTGAACCATAAATCAGATGTCAGGTTGGATTTCTAGACGTCTGTATTTTGTCTCTGCCTTTTTCCTTTCTCCTGGGACCAGATGTCTGAATTTCTCATCCAGACATTTGAATTTGAATCCATATGTCTGAATTGATATTTCAAACGTCTGAATTGAAATTTCAGACACCTGAAATTTCTTGCTAGGAAAAAATCAGCCTAGCCCAAAAAGGGCAAAAAATTCAAACCGAAAGCAATCGGAAGAGCAATGGAGACTAGGGATTTATGCCAAGCGACAACCCAGCCTTATAGGCTCTTCGATACACCCCAAATGACATGTCCAAACATCCAAGATAGGATTTTTAATGATTTTGACTTCAAAATACTAAAATTGGAAAATTCACCAAATCAATACAAATCAATGCAAATGAACATGAATACATGTTAGGAATTCATTCCTAACAACAATGAAAGTTATAGACGTAGATGTGAATTCAAAAACTCACCATTAAACCCAAAAACAATGAAGGAGAAGCTTTTAAAACAAGGCAAGATCAATTCCTCTTCACTACACCTCTAGGATCCTCAATATATTATGAAAGGTGAAGTTTTTCCTAAGTAAGGTTATAGGAAATTCTGAAAATTAAAGGGAGATTGAGATGGAGAAGAAGAAGATGATGCTTACCTAAGCTTCTCTTTGATTTTGGAGCTAGAACTTGAATTTGCAAAGGAAACTAGGGCTTAGGATTTTAATTTCCAATCTTTTCCTCCATTTTTACTAAAGCTTGAGTGTTAGGAAATATTATGAAGGAATGAAGAGGAGTAGAGTGGAGTTGGGATATAAGATGAGTTGGTTTAGTGGGCTGAAACCCAAACTCAAACCCAAAGCCCAATGTGAAAATGTCAAAATTCTACTCAACTCCAAATATATCGATGTTTATACTCAAAAAGGTCGCAAACGCCATTTTGGACACCATGGAAGGGGTCTCGAGTCCTAATTCGACCGTTTGCAAAAAGTAGCGTTTTGGACTTTAATCCGACTAACGATGCTATATTTAAATAAAATATTTAAATATATAATCGTAAAATATGCGGGTTGTTATAGACTTCCCTCCTTAGAGAAATTGCGTCCTCGCTATATTTAAGAAGAAAAATTAAAAAGTAACAACCATAAAAGCATATTAACACAAAATAAATTTGAAATATGAAGTTCATCTCAAAAAGCACGAGAGAGTAAGTCTGGATGTGTTCGCTCGATGTATTCTTTCGATTCCCAAGAGCAATCCTTAGGATTCAAGGACCATTAAACTTTCACAAGCGGGACATCTTTATTTCGAAGGCGTTTGACCTCTGAAGTAATGATACAAATATGATACTGCTTATAAGTCAAATTAGGTGAAACTTCAATTTCTTCCATAACACCGGGCTCAAGGATAGAATTGGAATCTCGAAGGTATTTTCGTAATTGAGAGACATGATATGCATCATGAATAGCAAAAAATTGAGCCGGTAATAAAAGGCGATAAGCTACGGAACCAATGCGTTCGGTGATGGGAAATGGACCAATTTATAGAGGTGCTAATTTTCCCGATCGACTGAAATGCACAACACCCTTCATAGGTGAAACACGAATAAACACAAAGTCTCCCATAGAAAATTCTAATTTCCTTCTTCGGTTGTCGGCATAGGATTTTTTCCTACTTTGAGCTTCTTTCATCCTATGATGAATAAGGTCAATCTTTCTGTGGAATCACGAATAAAATCTGGACCTAAAACAAGCTTCTCACCGGCCTCAAGCCAACAAGAAGGAGGTCGGCATGGCCTTCCATAGAGTGCCTCGAAAGGTGCCATACCAATACTAGATTGGAAGGTATTATTATAGGAAAACTCAACAAGAGAAATAAGATCTTCCCAACTTCCACTAAAATCAAGAGCACATGCATGAAGAAGATCTTCAAGAGTTTGATTCACATGCTCGGCTTGTCCATCGGACTGAGGATGATAAGCGATGCTAAAATTTACTTTCATTCCCAAAGCTTTTTGAAGACTATTCCAAAATCCACTAGTAAACAATAGATCACGACCACTAACAATAGAAGTAGGAACTCCATGAAATTTAACAATTTCTTTAATAAAGAGTTTGGCTAAGAGAGGTACCGTCCGATTGGACCGAACGGGAATAAAATGGGCGGATTTTGTTAGTCTATCAACTATTACCCATAGGCTATCATGGCCCGAACGAGAACCGGGAAGTTCGTCAATAAAGTCCATGGAGACTTGATCCCACTTGCAAACAAGAATATCCAAAGGTTGCAATAACCCACCGGGCCTTTGGTGCTCGGCCTTTATGAGTTGGCAAGTCATGCAACGCTTAATAAAGTTACCAATATCATATTTCATTCCATCCCAATAATAAAGTCGCTTCATATCCACGTACATTTTACTAATACCGGGATGAATGGTAAATTTAGAACGATGAGAATCTTCTACAATGTCTTTACGAAGATCACTAATATTTGGCATGATAAGTCTACCAAATCTTCGAGTGCCGCCACGAGCATCAATAATATGGTCTAAAATGGATGGATGAGCCTCAATGCTACATAGAACAAGAGATGAATATGAACCAGATTCACGATCTCGAACCTCACAAGTGAATAAATTATCGAGATCCTTCCATTCAGATATCATCATAAAAACAATCGCTTGTTGCTTACGACTATGGACATCGGCAACATGATTTCCTTTTCCAGGAGTATAAAGAATATCAAGATAATAAGACGCAAGGAACTCGAGCCAACGATGTTGACACAAATTAAGTTCTTTTTGAGAAAATAAATACATCGAAGATTTATGATCGGAGTAGAGAATGAATTTATCTCCCAAAAATAATGATGCCAAATTTCTAAAAGTGAAAAAAGTAGTTGCGAGCACTAGATCATGAGTGGCATACCTATTCTCGATAGGCTTCAATTGCATAGAAGCATAAGTGATAAAACGTTCCCTTTTGCAAGAGAAAGGCACCCAAACTAATACGACTAGCATCGGTACAAACAGTGAAGTTTTGGTTCCCTTCAGGAACCACAAGAATAGGAGTATCAGAAAAGAGTTCTTTTAATTGATTCTCTTTCTCGAAAAGCTAAGACTCTCAAAAATACAATTAACTTTATGTAATCATCTTTTTAGAAAAAAATATACTTATTCCAAGTCAATATACCGTGTCTGATTGTCTCATCATAGCATTTAGAAGATTCCTATCGATAATGTTGATTAAGCGCATCGACCAGAATTCTTAAAGAACTCAATGGCCAAAACAACACAAAATCATCTTCTATATGATAAAAATATCTCTTAAAAGATTTACAAATATTCTTTACTCGTTTTAAGAACAAAATCCAATTATACTATGACGACCCGACTTTCTACTCCCAGAAAATCGCGTCATCTTGAAGAAAGAAAGGGATAGAAGAAGAAAAGAAAGAGAAAGAAGAAACATAACAACATCAGAGAACTCACAGCGGAACGAATAAAATATAATATATCTCATAAAATATAATATATCTCATAAAATATTACATAGTATCTCATTACATCAGAGTACACAACTTAAACAACAGATAATAGACAATTATAAACTTTTGTCTAACTATACAATTCAAGTACAACAGAAACAGGTACTAAACAAACACAGTGGAACCAATATATATCTACACATCGAAGCCTCCTGCTCCATAACTCCTCCAGAATTCGTCAAGCTAACCTGATCCACTTGACTACTCATACATAATATGAGTACCCAAGAGTTTAATAAAACAGAAAATAAGCACTCGGGTCAGACAGGTGTCTGGTGTGAGTAAACCGGTTAAAATTGCTTAACTTTAGAAAAACCTCTGAAAGAAAAGGTATCACGTAAGACTTCCCACACATAAACATGGAAAAGTTTTTACCTTACGCTAACCAAAACATTTGATAGGAAATCCAGTGATATTATAATAGTGTCTAGGGTTTTCAAAATAAAATACAGAAATAGCTGGAATGCTTACATCTCACGTTCCAACAAAGTTGGGCACAATCAAAACTGTACAGGCACTTATTGGATTTTGGTTTCCATACAATGGCAGGGCTACTGGGGTGCCGCCCGTCACAGTACGTGGCCTAGATCAACGTACCGAGGAGTACTCCCACTCCCCTGCAACACAAGGCTGGCACCGTTCCTTACTGAACAGTCCCGAACAAGACCACCCCGTAGTTGGCGCGACCAACCACACACTAAGCCGAAATAGAAAGGGACCTCCAGACAGGGGTAAATCTCACTCTTAAGTGGGGGCTACCCAGGAAGCCTTGCTGCACTTCCCCTGTTTTAGCCATTCCCGGTTGATGAGGCTTGAGGTTACGATTACCTTTATAGAACACATATAATTTAGAATGCTCATCGTCCACCTGACGATGGTTTGAAAGCATTCAATCCATACAAGTTCGTTCCGGGTTCGAACGAAACCGAAGGCACTATCTCGTTGCACTCATTATTGGAATCACCCTCAGAGTCAACGACCATAGCCCTTGCACTCTGATTCGCCATCTCGAATCTATAAGCACTATTCCGTCAAACTCATTACGGAATCACCCACAGAGTTATACTGACGTATAGCCCTTACACCTCGAGTCTTCACTTGCTCTACTTGGATTAACGACCTAACGTTTAATTGGAATTGATATGGTTTTCGGATCCCAAATATGGAGACCCGGTCCCGGTCTCACCGAAACCAAACGCCATTTTAATGTCCAAGTTGTACTTAAGGGTTTAAACAATTTAACTTATTTTTAGGATGATATATAAACAGATAGATGAATTATATTATCATAACAGATAATTCATATCAACATTCATCTCACAAAGCAGCATATCACATAACAGAGATATCCAGTATCAACCAATATCAATCCACATCCAATATCAACCATTCACCCAACATCATTCAACATCCAATATCAATCAATCATCTAATATCCATCATCCATATTAAAACAGAATTGATTAACTCCTAATCACCTGGATTACCTAAATCCTTTTCATTTATTTATTCCAAATAAATAAATTAATCATCTCTAATGATCTTCTTTAATTAATCTTCCTTGATTAATTAAATTTAATTACATTCAAGTAATTGTCCTTAACCATATTCAGTAATTAATCCTTTAATTACTATCATTAATTACAATAATTAATGATCATTCCTTAATTAACTATAATTAATTAAATTAATTCTTAATTAATTACAATTAATTAATCATATTTAAATTAATTACTTCTATTAATCAACCTTGATTAATATTAATTAATGATCCTCAATAATTAACTTATAATTAATTAACTAATTAATCATAATTAGTAATTAACAATTTGTAATTACTTAACTAAATTAATTAACTTCTTACTTAATTAATTTCTAATTTAATTATATTAATGCTTGATTAATTAATTAAATTAATTAATCTTTAATTACTTCATTAAGTAATTATTAAACAATTTAAATTAACAATTAATCCTTATCTAATTACTTTGTTGATTAATTACACTTAGTAATTAACCTTAATTTAATCTCATTAATTAATTAATTAATTACATTAATTAATTAACTAAAATAAATTAAGTAATTAACTCTTAATTACTTACATAAGTAATTATCTCTAATTACTTTCATTAATAAGTCTTAATTACTTTCTTAATTAATTATTAACAAAAAATTAACTTCATCATTAAATAATTCTTAATTCTTTAATTAATTAATTACTTCATAATTAATTAACTTTAAAACAATTATATCAATCAATTCTTTAATTGATATCATTAAGTGATTAACCAATAAACACTTCAACTAATTACTCCATGAGTAATTACCATTAATCACTTCCATAAGTAATTAACTTCCTTAATTACCTTCACAATTAACCATTAATTTCTTTATTAAGTAATTGTACTTAATTAGTCCATAATTAAGTGATTATTTAAAATTTAATTAAATAATTAATTATTTAAAATTAATTAAACAATTAATTAATTAACTGATCCTCTTAAAATTAAAGAAAATATTTAATTAATTAAGAAAAGCATAAATCTTAATTAATTTCTTGCCTATTAACAATTATAAGTATTCTTAAGTCATATTCAAATAATTTTAACCTTAATTATCATCATAAATAAATTATTTGAATTAAATCAAATTTTAATAACTTAAAACAAATTATTCAATTGGTTTTCAAAATCATATCAATAACCTTATTTGAAAATAAGGCATTTTAAAAAACAAATTCCAAAACTTAAAAATACAATACTTATCTAAGTTAAACTTATCTAATCAAATTGAAATTTGGAACTTTAGTTTTAAAAATCATTACTTAAAAATTTCTTTAAACCTTGATTCAATGCTTTGAATTCAAAACATTCTTCCTTAAATTTTAAAATTCAAATTTAATTAAGTTAAATTACTTTCAAAAGAAACCATCTTTAAACATTTAAATTTGAAATTAAATTCAATTATCACTTTAATAATTTGCTTAACATTTACTTTAAAGAACAAGTTTTTGACTTTTGTTTCTTATAAAACTAGTTTATAAATTTCAATGCTTACCTTCATTACTGAATCTCGGGTTTACTTTGCAACTTAATCAATATACCTTACAGTACTTAAAGTTTACAAAGTACTAACCCAAAAGCTCTTAAACAAAAATACTCGAGTTCAACCCCTAGTTACCCCGAGACACTCCAGCTTCCTCCCCTCTTCGAGACGACACCAAGAAAAACGCGAGTTCAACCCGAGATTAAACTCGTCTTTCCCAACGCTCACCACTCACTGCAGACGAACGTGCACTCGTGCACATGTCCACCACCCTCCGACCATACTTGGTCGTCGCGATCATCGGCAACGGTCGCACTAACGCCCCCGATCCTCAAACCAAACCCAGATCCATCAAATCAGCCGCGAATCAAATTTCGACCATTCGAATCAAAAACTCGAACCACTGCAGAAGAATGTCGACCCCAAATCTCGCCTCCACGGCCATCGCCAACGACGCCGTACAACCTGCCGTCCCCTCCATAGCAACACCACTACTTGAGCTTCATTTTGCCCCATGTGCGATCACCCCCAAACCTCTATTCGCGTCGCAACATCTCATTATCCAAGCCCAGAAAAAAAGCAAGTTTAAACCCTACTAGATCAAATTCACTTCGATTTATTCAATTGAAAAATTATTTTACATTTTTCCCATGATCAATAGCTTCCAAGCAAGCTTCAATTCAAATATGAACTCGATAAATCAAGTAAAACTTCGGCAATTGCCCTAAACCCAATTTACAAACAAACCCCAATTTCATCTTAATTCCTCAACTAATTTTTTTGATATTTACTCCTAAATTCATTATTTACTAACATGATTTCAATCATGTAATTCAAATCCAAATTTAAACAAGTTGATTGATCATGTATTTTAGGATTTTGCCACTGC